>JAPDNY010000013.1:17829751-22629751 GCA_029375565.1 Gekko gecko | reverse complement strand
CAGTGCTGGATTTGGCGCTTGCTGTTATTTCTGTTACTGGACTCCAGCCTTTAAGGAAGATGAGAACGAGGGGCTGTCATGCATTTTTCAAGCCTTTCTTTCACAGCTGTAGGGTCTAGGACTCCGGCCGTGATGCAGTCAAAGTGAAGTGCTGTTAAGTCCCATTGATTTCAATGGGAGAATGCTGAACATTGTTAAACCTTTCTCATTTAAATCAATTGGATTTAAAAGGCTTTTCACTTTGGCTGGATCATATTCTTGTGATTAGATTTTGGGTGAATAGGAAAGTCAATACTTCAGGCATGGATTCAACACAGCCTTGCTTTGAGAATATGGATTCTAAAAGGCTGAGGGGGGTATTTATTTCATGGCATTTTCATACTGATAATTTCTCTGAAGTGATTATGAGGATCACAGAAAACTTCCAACATAATTACAAGTCGCTGTGAAAATATGGCTGACCAGCAGGGGAAGCCTCTTGCTGGCCATTGAACTAGTCAAGTTGCTTTGTAAATCCCATTCAAATTGTCTGCAAAAACTTCATCACTGTTCAAAGCTGTATCTTAGTAAATGGAATTTGCTTCGTTTTTTGTAAGCAGAAGCTTCAGAAGGGTATTTGGTATTTGCCTGTTATTATAAAGGAAACAAAGACGGCCTGTAACATCTTAAAGATCAAGGATACAATCTTGTGTGACTGGATGTGCAGAGTAACATATGGAGCTGCTCCAACAGAGTCAGTCATGTTCTCACCTTCTGAGACTGAGTTACTGGTGCTCACATGCAGTCCCATAGCCAGGATTTTGTGGCTTGTGGGGCAACTTTTTTTTCTGGTGGGGCCGAAGTTCTCAGTGCAGAAAGAAAAGCCATTTAGCCAATAGAAAAGCTGTTACCAGGATAGTGCTCTAAACTGCAAGCTGTTAACCACTTTAGAGGACAGTTCCCAGCTGCTGCAAGTTAATCACTTCTGCCAGCCTAAGCAACAATTCTGAGAAAAAGCCAGGAGGTGGGGGTGATGACTTCTATAGTCAAGAAGGATAACACTTAGGCAGAAAAACTCTCTTAAAGGAGACCAGTTTCTTGAAACAGAGTTAGAAGGCAACTTGGAGGTCACCTACTCCAACCCCTTTGCTCAGTGCAGGAATTAGTCAACTACAGCACCCCACTCTGCTTAAAGGAGCACATGCCTTTAAAAATGTTTAAAAATGATTGAAAAGAGCATTTACAGGAGACATTATTGTGGGGCTGTGCCTTTAAGAAAAGGGGTAGAGCCCCACCAAGCCCCATCGTAGCTACAGGCCTGCTGACATGATCCCAAACACGTTCATTTCAACGGCAGGCCTATCTGTACCTCTCCTACCAGCAAACAGAGTTGTTGACTCTTGGTTGGGAAATTCCTGGAGATTTGGGGGTAAAGCCTGGAGAAGGCAGGGCTTGGGGAGGGGAGGGACCTCACTGGCCACTGAGTCCACCCTCCAAAGCTGCCCATTCCTCTAGGGGAACTGATATCTGTTGTCTGAAAATCAACTGTAATTCTGTGAGATCTCCTGCCTTCACCTGGGCAAACCTATCAACAATGCTCAAATAGTGGGGAAAACAGACAGATGCTAAATGAATTCTCCATCTTTATCCCTTAGTCTTCTCCAGATTCAGCCTTCTCCACTGATTCTACACAGTGTTGTACAATTTATGCATACCGAATGGACTTCATTCTGCAAAAACAATAATTAATGAAATAAATAAACTTTATTTTTACAGCCCAAGGGAAAGTTCTCATCTTAAATAAATCCACATATTCACCACTGACAGGTAAACTTAAATACAGCTGTTAAGGGGACAATGCAGCTCATGCTGAACATAAGATAAAGGGGCTATCACTGAAGATAAATAGGCGTGATGTCATTGGGACACTTCTTAGAAGCATCCTTAAACTTGCTTGCCCCCAGCTGCCATGCACAGCTCTTTTCCTGTGGGCAGCCTGTGTACCAGGAAGCAGCATCTGGAAGAATGAGCTCATTAAGTGTCTCTAGAGGAACAGGGAAAGGGCCTGACCTGAAATGAATGGCCATACATTCATAGAGCCTGGCCATGATGCTGCTGTTCTGGCATCCCAGCGTGGGGGAGGAAGGCTGTACTGATTCCAGTGTGGTAATTCCATGTACTACTCTTCACATGCAGGCCATACAGGACCGCATCCCTAGGCAGTCTCCTTGCACAGTAAACCAGATACCCAGGTGCCAGAATAACAAGGAAATATGACTATTCACACAAATATCATTAGCTTCCAAAAACAACACTTCCCCATTTTTCAGTTAGTTAATAAAGAAATGTATATCCCTATTAGGCATACTTGTTATGGTTCCACGGAGCTCATTTTTATAACAAATAATTTGTGAAGTCATTTATTGCTTGTCTTGTGTTGTATTTAGCTGCATCACTGTTGGGAAACACTGATTCTGATAGATCTTGCCAGGCAATTAAACTGGTGTAGCTAGTCCAGTGACTTGAGCATTGTTATTTTATTCCAAATGAATGCACATCTGTTTTGGGTTCCTCATGGCAATGGCAAACATAGAATCAGTTGAAGAGACTGATCCTTAAAGCACTTGTGTATGCTGGTTACTGACTGAGATTCCCTAACTGGAAGTGGCCTTGCAATATTAATTCTCGGCATATGAATAAACTTCAAGGGTCTTTGTGAACTGAGATGCAAAAATCCCAGGTGTCAATACAAGGAAGATCTGGTCTGTCTTGCCCTTTCATCCCAGTTGGAAAGCTCACTAGCTAGATAGGAATGCAAGATGAAGTCCATCTAGTCCAGGATTCTGTTTCAAAAGCAGCCAGTATAATGTCACTGAAAACTCACAAGCATGAAAGTGATAAACTATGCCCTGTTGCTTTGTCTTTAGCATCTGTTAATTGGCCGGGTATAACTGGAGGGTCCATCTGACTGCCCTAACAGCCAGTAATAAAACTATGAATTTCTCTAGTCCTTAAAAAATTCTCTAATCTAGTTGCCATCACTATAGTGGCATTGAAGACTTGTTGTGTGATGTTCCTACTACTTCCTATCTCAGGTTTCAGTCTGGTTCACACATGCATGAGGTAGTAGAATGCTGAGGAGGTAAAACGGATGCCACTATGTCAGACTGCAGCGAGATGATCACATTTTGGAATGCTCCCCTTGTGGAAAAGTTCCCCACACAAATAGAAGAATCTGCACAGCAGATAATGAGAAGGGAATGAAGCCTTTCTCTCTCCTGTGCTAGATTTTTTGGATGGAGATTTTTTGTGTGTAAAGGAACATTCAAGCTAGATTCCACAAGCTGGAAGTGGTGTGCTCCATTCTGCCATTCCCACATTCCCATTCTCCTATGTGTGTGAACCAATCCTTGGTTTCATTGAATGGTCTTCAATTATGAGCCTGTGTGTGAAAAATCCTCTGTTGATCATACTTATTTTCTCAGATGTCCACACTTACTTTTACAGTCTAATTTTTCTTCTACACTAATTGTTCAGTCTGGAATGGAAATAATTCATTCACTTAAACTTTTATAGAAAATCTAGACTATGTTGTTACCAAGTCACTGCATCCCAATATTTTCCCTGTAGGTATCATGGACTTTTCAGTATTTGATTTTTGTAGGATTTTTTTAAACAAAACCTTAGAACACAGCCGTAAACTTAGCCTGTCCAGAGTGGGACTGGCAGAGCACCACTGAGGCTTTCTAGGGCTATTGTCCTTGTAAATTTGCCTCCTTCCCTCTTTGATGTTTCTGTTTTTCAGCATAAGTGTTACCTGTTGACCTGGAGTGGTGGTAATCCTGAAATGATCCTTAATTACTTCATGTTTGGGAAATGAGTTCTAATTTGCTTATTATTTTTTTAAAATTTTATTTTTGTGACTTTAATTTCATAATTATAATTATTTAAACAAGAGAGTTAATTATTGAAACAAGAGAGTTAATGACCAATCACTTTGGCAGGAAATTAGTAATTAACAGTTACACTCCCCAAATAAGAACTGATTAAAGATTGATTCCTGAACACTGTGTGGCCATCGCATGTGAAGTGTTCATTTAAGCTGAGAAGCAAAAGTGGCTGTGAAATATCAAAGCAAAAAGGAGGAAAATTTAGATAAGTTGTAAGAAGAACTGGGACATTTGTGTAATGGGACTCACTTCTAAGAAAACACACTATAGAGCAGAATCAACCAATGACGCCTTTTTCCTAAGCTAAAAAGTAATGAACAATCCAGCTTTTCTTGGTAGGATAATACTCTAAATCCTTCACTATTTTAGTTCCTGTTTTTGGTACTCTTTCTACCTCCAAGATGCTCTGATGTATCTAGGCTTTGTAGCTCAGAGGTGCTGCCTTACTCATGGGGTAGCCCCAACAGCAGGGGCACCCCACTTCTGGCCTGAACCAGAGACCCATAGGTCCAGGCCAAAGATCTTGATCTGTGTCAGAAAGCTAGCCAAAAAGCTCTGCAAAGGGTTTCAGTCTAAGGTTGCACAAGGTGCCCTTCAAGGCAATCTCCAACACCCCCCCCCCAGCAAAGGTAAGCATACAGAATGACTGCGAGTTCCTTCAGGTAGAGTATCTGCATTTTCATAGCCATTCAGTAGCCTCCTGGTGAACCTTCTCTGTCTCCATACACTCACGTGATCCCCTTTTGTGTGGTACCTATGTCTATGTGGAAATCTTTTGTCTCAACACCTGTCCTTCCTGCCCCCTTCCTCAGGATACTGAGGCAAATTGATCAGGCATTAAATTCATCAACGATTCTTCCTGATGCCTATCAGAGACCCATTTCCCTCTTTTGTCTAAGATTGGGAACCCATTCTACCTACCCTGGTAGGACCATCAATGGTCATCAGACCCATTCAACCTACCCTGGTAGGACCATCAATGGCCATTAATCTTATCAAGTTCTGGCCCAGGAGACTGCCCCTTGAATTCTTATAAAAATAAGAGAGCAAACCATTGCTCACTGCACACTCCGAGGGCACCTATTTTAGGGTACACCCCCAAAGTCTCTTCCTTGGGCATCTTTTCTCTGCGTTAAATGCTGGCCATCTACACTTTCTTCTACATGGACATCTGTACATCTGGACAGGTAGTATGACCCCTATAACTGCTCCTTAAAATCTCTACCATCACATCTTTATTGCTTAGTTCTGGATTGTGTGTATATTTTGATTGCTTAGTGTGATTGTATGCAGGGATATTTTCTAATACAACTATTAACTACTCTTTAAATCTGGAATCTTCATACTGAACTGAACCTTGGCATATATAGGTGTGCAATCCCTTGTACCCTTCTGGTTTTATCAGTATAGCTATATAACAGCTGTATATAATGGCCTTTTTCTAATAACTGGAAAAAATAATAAGAGTTTAAGTCTCCCTGATGTTGTGGGAGCATCATCAGTTTGAAGCTTCATTGAGTCTATGTAGAATAGATTTTTTTTCTGACAAACAACAGATTTGAACAGGAGTGTGTTCTTGAATTTTGTTTCCCTAAGCAATGACACTACATTCTACCCCTCCATTGCCCAGGTTCGCCGTTTGCTCGTGCCAGCTTGAAGAGTGCAAAGAATGAAAGCTCCTCCTACTTCCGCAGGAAAGAGAAGATGTTCCGCTTCTTCATCCGGCGCATGGTGAAAGCACAAAGCTTCTATTGGATTGTCCTGTGTGTTGTTGCCCTCAACACACTCTGTGTTGCCAGTGTCCACTATGACCAGCCAGAGGGGCTCACCACAGCATTGTGTAAGTGTGGGGGTAGGAGCCCAGGCATTCTTTTGTCTTGAATTGTTGGCATTGTCTCAGGCTGAGGGAACTGGGAGAAGAGGAATGGATGTCGTCTTGAGTTTTTCATTAAGAGATTTCAGATTCAGTCTTATTGTACCCTGCCCTTTGCTGAAGCTTCAGTGTATCTTGCACTTCGGTGCAAGTCCTATATTTATTTATTTAATAGTTATCTTTATAAGCTACATTTCAGCTAGATTGTGTTCCTGAAGTGGCTTACAATTCAAATCCATAACAGCATAAAGTTCAAATAATGATTTGAAATAAAGTTGCCATGGAGAGAACTTTCAATAGTATGTCTTCCTGACAGAGAGGAAGAGTTTTGCTTTGGGAGATAAGAAAGCCTTCACTGTGCTGAAGAGTGGGGTTCTTTCTGTAGCTGATGCATTGGAAATGCGGAACAGATGATTAAAGGATGGTGCAGTCACCCTTATTTCACATGTGAAGCAATCACTTCCAGTCCTCTCACCAAGCCTCCTCTGACCTGGGGCTGTAGCTGCAGTATTTCTTACTTCCTCCAAGATTAGGACCAGAGGTTAGGCTTCCTCACTCTGATATTTTGAAGCCATGGGGGAGGGAGAATCCCACTATTTTTCCCTGAAAAAAATAAATAGATATTTTGGCAAAAAACTGCAATCTATGCAATACTTCCTTAGGAAGCCTAAACTTATTCTGCAGTTTTAAAAACACAAAATTAATTGTTGCATTAACATATAAAATTATACTGTCCCGTATCTTTCTGAACTTTAAACATATAGATGCCCTAGTTTGCTTTAAAAAAAAATGCTGCTATACACAACATAAGCAAGAAAGAGAGTTGCAGAGTACTGCTACCCTCTGTTACTTGGTGTGAGTGAGTAGTTTTTGCCACTGAGAAGTAGGAAAAACTAAAAGTTGAAAATAAAAACTGTAAGAGAGGGGATGTGTGAAGCCTTGGGAGTCATTTTCTGTTGCTGGTCCATTGTGCCGATTCTTGGGTCTGTACTGTCAAGCCACATTTGCAAATAAATATATGATACATTTTGCAATAAACAAATCAGCAATGGCACCCAAACTATATTTACACCCTTCTAAGTCCATTGACTGCATTGCTCTTAGAAGGATGTAACTCTGTTTAGGATGGCACTGATACTGAGTCTGACTGCTTAGACCACTTCAGCAATGTATGATCAACATGCTAACAGTATGCCATATTATAGCTGAACAAAACTAGTCACATCTGAACAGTAAACATATCCTGACAATATACTGAATTCTACAGTAGATATAGTAATTGTCTTTTATCAAATTTTGTAGATAGTTTTACAAAGGGCTTTTTTGGTAGAAAAAGCCCAGCAGGAACTCATTAGCATAATGGACCGCACCCATCAGTAGAAATGTATTAGCTTATTAGGCCACACCCCTGTGTGGCCAGAAGTGTGGTCATCCAGCCACACCCACCTTTTGCTTCTTATTCTGTTTACCTTGCTTGTTGTCAAAACCCAGGGCTTTTTTGGAGCAGGAACTCCTTTGCATGTTAGGCCATATACCCCTAATGTAGCCAATCCAAATGAGTTTCTGCTACTGGGTGTGACCTATTATGCTAATAAGTTCCTGCTGGGCGTGGCCAACTCGGGAGCCAGCTGTGGAACTCCGTGCGTTCCTGCCCCAAACTAGCCCTGGTTTTACACAAAAATCTTCCTACTATACATAAAGTAATTTGAGTGAACAAACCCTTCTCTTAAAAGGCATTTTACTCATTTCAAAAGGGGAAAAAAATCACAAGATCTTTTCCTCATGGTTCCCCCATGGTTTTCTGTTGGAAAAATTGGGGGGGGGGGATTTCCTTTATAAAGGGCTGGGCCTTTTTGCAGTGTTTTTAAAAAGGTTTTCGCCTCTCTATCCCTGATAGCAGCAAGGACGCTTTGGGTGAGGTATGTGTGTGTGTGGAGGGGGAGACTAAGTTTCTCTCCCCAAGCCTTCTGCTGATGCAGCTGCTACAACTGCTGCTGTTCATTCTACTCCCTCTTAAGTGACATCTTACATATAATATACTCTATCTCACTCTGCTCTGATATCTAGGGAACACTTTCCCTTATTCTTTACTTGTCATCTTTTACATCATTACTTGCAGCATGCTTTTGGTTACGATGAGTGAGGTATCAGCAGAGACGGGGCTTGTATGTTGCAAGGACATTGGGCAGTAAAGGACTCCAGTCTGAGCAGAACCGTCCTCAGTTCTGTTTCTTTGTCATCCTAGAGTGTGACAAAGAAATTATGCACAGAAATTCCAGCTCAGTACATTAAGCTGTACAAATAAACGCCTATGATAAACTAATTACCAGTTTTCATGGGCAATATTTGACTGTGCATAAATTACCATAATTAATGTTACAAACAATACACTTTACCAAGGTGCTCACTTACATATTCATTTATTTACAGTTTTGTTTTGTTTACCTAAAAGGCAATAATCCCAGTGTGTTGACGATGATATAAAATGAGTGAAACCCAGAAACAACACAACACATGCATCAAATAGGAAAACAAACAAGTCTCTGCATTAGTCATCTAAAGGCCTGACTAGATTGGTTAAGTGCCAAGTAAATCTTTGTGGGGGCAGCAGTGGCAGAGATGCAGTGCCATCTAGGAGAAGTCCTCTCTCTCTCTAGTAGCCAACCACCTTTCTTCTGAGGTGACGTACATAATGAAAGGTCTCCCTAGAGTAGAAGATCTTGGCCGAGGGACACACATATATAGGAATAGGTGGCTTTTAAGTATCCTGGTCCCAGACTGTTTTTGGCTCAGTTTAATGAGCAGCACCTTGAATTTTCCCCAGAACCAAACAGCTAGTAAAGCTTGTGCTATTTTCATTCCTTCTGTAGAGAAGTATAAAGCAATTGGCTAGGGACTGTTGGCTCTTCTCAGCCTGCAGAAAGACAGAAGGTGGGTTGAGCTCCCTGCAGCATCCATCAGGAGGAACACCCATGGGAGACTCGGACACTACAGTGATAATATGGGCTGCTGACTTAGCAGTCAAAGCTTTGGGACTAGTCTGGGGACTGCCTATGGAACAATGCAGATTAATTCTAACCACAAATTAAGGAAAGAGTTTTTGACCTGACCATTCCATTCTGTGGTTATACTCTTGGAGTCTACTTTGTGAAAGCAGAATGGGAGGAAGCAGGAAGACTATGGAGGACCACCCTGTTGTTAAATTCAAGTATGGGTCTTACTCTGATGTCATCTGATGGAGCAAAGTTTAGAGATTTGCAGGTGGTAGGGGAAACAGGACTGGAACCAAATATTTCAGCACTTGTTCCCTGATTTAAAATGGCTTCTCCACTCATACTGTAAATTAAAATTATTTATAGGCTTAACTGGACAAGATGCAGGAAGATCTAGAATTGGATCTTCCTGCACTTTATAAAGGGCAATAACGGCCACATAATCTCCCAGTTCAGATCTGCCACGTAGCCTCCCAGTTCAGAAGGTTTAGCCCTTCTCACATGGTTTTACAGACCAATGGCATCAACTACAGTATTATGAGCCCCGGAAGCAACAAGACAGACACCCTGTGTTTGCCTTTTTTGGTGTAGTGGTTAAGTGTGTGGACTCTAATCTGGGAAAACCAGGTTTAATTCCCCACTCCTCCACTTGTACCTGCTGGATGACCTTGGGCAAGCCATTGTTCTGTTGGAGCTGTTCTTGAAAGAGCAATTCTTGAAAGAACTCTGCCAGCCCCACTGACCTCACAGGGTGTCTGTTGTGGGGAGGGTATAAATCCAATCTCCTCTTCTTCTTCTTTTCTTTCCAGGGCTGATAACAACATAGATAAGAAGCTGGTTTCAACTGGCAAAACTGGGAGGATCTGTAAAGATTAAATCCCTGTATTATGATCCCAGTCCAAACTGGGGCCCTGGATAAGTGCTTTCCTCTTTTGAAAAATGAAAGGAAAAGAAACTGGAAACTGGGATTTCTAATGCCTTTGTGGGCTTCTGGGTTCCTTTCCAGAATGAAAGGTTGGACATAATTAGGCTGTGGGGCAAGATGGCTGGATACCATCTGCTTGAAAAAAAATTCCTTTCCATTTCAATTGAGGCTAAGTGCCATCAGTCTTTCTCCCCTTCCTTTCTAGTAAAAGAAGCCATTAGTGTAATTCCAGGCTCACTTTCTAGAATTTGCTTGTGTGGAAATGCTTTCAGCAGAGTGTTTAAAAAGAGAACTTTATGAGCTGATATCCATCTCCCAGCTGGTGTCAGTAGGAACGTTCTTGTTAATTACAAAACTAGTGAAAAATTATGGACTACCTAGAGGAAGAAGGCCCATTTTATTACAAAAAGGGATAAAAACTGAAGATATTTCAGCAGTGGTGAGGCTGAAGATAAGACACTGAAAGAGACGAGGTAACGTGGGAAGCTTACAGGTGCCTGTTTTATGCAGTGAGGATGCTCATGAGCTGAGGATTGCTGCTGATCGCAGAATTATTTTTGGACAAAAGCCAAAACATTTTTTCTTCTTAAAAAGAAAGATAAGTGTAGGGTGGGAAGCTGTTGCCGGCCTTTCTCACCAGTTGGGACAGCCTCATTTCCAGGTGGGGCTTCAAAGAAATGAATGGAGAAATCAGATTTTTTTCTCCTGACCAAGCGAAACTCCTAGCAGTGCCATCCTAAGGGCACCTTCTTTAGTGGAAGCTACAGTAAATAGACTTGAGTAGGATTTTGAATACACTTTCTTAGGACTGCACTGTAAATCACTCTTGCCCAAGTGTCTCTGTGTCTTTAAGTGTGTATGAATTGTTAACATCAGAAATATATGTTGGATGCAGTGTTCCCTCTAAGCTGAGTTAGTGTGAGGTAGCTCACAGTTCTTTAGCCTCCGGCTCACACATTTTTGTCTTGGCTCAGGAGAGATGGCTCCAGAGCAAACTAATTTATGCAGTAGCCAAATCGCTCGCTCACAGCTTTAATGCCAGTAGCTCACAAAGTAGAATTTTTGCTCACAAGACTCCACAGTCTAGAGGGAACATTGGATGACAACACTTTAAAGGTCTCTCAGCTTGTTGTTATTACAGAATGGTGACAGTGATTTTGAAAAATGTATACTAGATAGGCAGAAAGCTGGGCAGATCCAGCTGATGAAGCTTGGAGCGGTACCACTTCTGTGAATTATTATTTTTTAACTAGAAATTGTTCTACCCTAAAAACAAGTTTTCATCCTGTAAATGCAATCTATCATGCCACAAAAGTAATTTCCTTCCAAAATTCTAAGGTGGGATGAATTGGTCTTCTAGGAAGGGCAGTGGACTCATTGGCTACAGCCATGTCTGGAAGTGATTTGTGTGAGGGTCCAGCAACTGAGCAGGAAGGTTCAGCTGGAGAAATGAATGAAGTTAAGATGAACATGGATAGTGTTCCTTAGGCTTTAGAACAGGTTGTCGTTGTGCTGAACAATCACTGAGCTCATTCCACAACCCCCTCATTTGGGCTTCCAAGGGCTGGAGGGTTTCCTCTTTGGCTGTTCTTCTACCTACTCCCCATACCCTCAAAGTAGATGTAAATCAGGGCCAATTCATACATCCCTACCCTACATAATAGTCACACATGAGTTGTGGGTTCTCCTCAATTCCTGGGTGCATGGTGCCCAATTCAGATGGGAATTGTGACATGTGTGGAGAAGGGCTTTATCCTTCCCCCCACTGCACCATTTCCCCAACCTGCAGAGGTCCTGGGCTGGGGGTGCACTGTTTGGCTGTCTGGGGAAACTTATGTGCACACTTGTGAGTTTCCACAACAGACCAAATAACACACACAAACACACCCCACCACCACCACTCCTGCTTCCCAGACCATTTCAGCTTAGAAAGCTGGTGCAGGAGGGAATGCTAAAGACTGTTATCCATGCATCTAAATCACAGACCAAATAACACACACAGGAGGGAATGCTAAAGACTGTTATCCATGCATCCAAATCACACACAGCACAGCCAAGATTTGAGGAGAACCTGTGAGTCATGTGTGACTGTCACAGAGGACATGGGGTGGGGACCCTGACCTGACCTGGGCTCTTCGTACAGTGTGAGCTGGCCAGCCTAGTCACACTCTCATTCCCATCATCTGAAGTACAGGGTCCCCCCCCATTCGTTAGTCACTTTCCTGCTATAAAAAAGCCCTGAAAATGGCTTACAAAAGGTAGAAAGCTCATGTTAATTTACACTTTTCAGCAGTCTCCAGGGGAATGGCTAGTTATTTATTTAAACGTGCATCCAAACTGGCCCCTTGAAGCAGTCAGGGAGGCTTTTCCCCTGTCTTTTCTGTAAGATGGCAGAATTCAAGGCACCTCCTGTATCAATGACAAATAATTCATAGGCTGTAATTGGGTTACCTTGTAGGGCTGTTTTGATGATTGCTGACATAATGTAATGTAGATAGTGGCCCAAGTGTTGTGCCATATAATTGCCAGGTGTTCTGTCTGGCACTATAATGACAAATAGGTGAGAATTCTTTTTTTTTGCTAGGCAGCTGTAACATCCACGTGCAGCAGAGTTACTTGGGGTGTAATGCAAGAGAAGTGCAGCTGTCTGTAATGAGATTGTTTTGTGGCAGGTGCTTGTAATTGGACTTCGGACAAGATGTGTGAACTTCAGCAGGGTGGGGACTGGTGTCTGCAGAGGACCAGCAAAGCCCTAAGCATGATTTGGGTTCCTTTAATTCAATCATGCCTGTCCCTCTAGGGAGAGTTTAATTATGTTACAAATTAATTTTGCTGCTGCTGAGAGCCTGTGAGGTCTGTATTGATTCCCCCCTCCCTTACATTTTTGCTTTCTGTTTGTTCAAGTGCTCCAGTTCACTATCTCAGCTTGATGCTTCTGACTGTTTAAAGAGCTTTGAAACAAGGACCTGCAGGTTCTCTGCAAAATGAATCAGGCATGTTTTTGTTTCATGTCCCTGGAGCTGCGTGCTATTGTGTCCCCTCCAAGAGGAACTTTTTCTTTGTTTTGAGTTTGACATAAAGCTCCCAATGTGATGCCTTTAATAAAGGAGAGGGAAAGCACTCAGTTCATTTATGTGTTTTTTTATTTCAATGGCATTTAATTCAAAACTGGTTATGATTGAAATTGCTAGCATTCTTACTTCATGGAACAGAAAATAGTCTCCTGTTTAATTCCTAGAAATAGAGGTACTGCCTAGAAGGCTGGCTCTGACCGGAAAGCTAAGCCTCCTAAGCATATTATATTGTTAGCAAGGTTGCTGCATATATACTAGTGTTCTTCACAGTTCAGTAGATGATATATACATATGCATATATATGCATCTTTAAATATCCATGTACAGCACATGCCTGTGTGTATTTGGAGCAGTTCAGAGTTCTCAGGTGTGTCTGTGGCATTTAAAAATGTACATGGCCTTTATTTGGTATGATTCCCATTTTATGTAAGGTATACAGGTGGCATGATTAACAGGTTTATGCAAATAGTGGTTGCTATTCAGTTGTGAAGAAAAGACTCACATGACCAAAATTTCTGGCTCTTATAGTTGCAGAGATAACCTTGAGCATCTGACCCATGGAAAAAAAAATGCCAAAGGGTTAGAAGTAGGGAGGAGGCAAGAAATTAGGAATTCTTACTTTAATTATACTGTTAAAAGCCACATGGGCTATAACAGAGCAATGATACAATCAGTATAGAGTTGCAAAAAACTTTGCCACACAGAAGGTAACATTGAAGTCAGAATCTGAAAGAAGCCAACTAATCTTAGATCTGATAGTTGTACTAGACTCTGGAATGAGAGAAAATAAAGGTAAAAGAAACTTTTTCCTAGCTTCAGCTCTCAACGGGTAGTCAAGTACAATATGTGCTATGGTCTCAGTTCTTCCCTCAGAGCATGAACAAATTCTGTTGTTACATTTTCTGTGCACAATTACTTGTGCTCCCAAATGTGTTGCTGGAATTGTCCTATGAGCAGAGATGGGCCAAAACTCCTTGGAGGCAATGGCATGGATAGAGTCTTAAAATATCATGTCAGGACCCTTAAATTGGAAATGGGTTATGGGTTGTTACCACTTATTCAGAAAGATTCATTTAAATAATCATAGAAAAAGTTATGGATCCTAAGTTGTCTACTTTGAATTTGTCAATAGATGTGATTGCCAGTTCACCTACCAATGAGCTCTATAAAATATTCAAGGAACATATTTTAAAACTGGACTATAATTTGCTCTCCTGTGGCACAAGGACTATGTTTTCAACATAAAACACCAAAATATTTATACACGTTGCTGGTCCCCAAGTTACTACAAACCTTTAGGATGGCCCAAATGGACCCTTTACCACCAGCAGTGTTAGTTGGACAATATTCAAGGATTTCCTATTATGATAGAAATTAGGAATTCAGTGAATTTCCTGAGACCATCTAATCCTAAAGCAGTGGTAAAGCTAAGAAGATATGGAGTTCTAAGGGCCAGAGAAAATGAGCTGCAGTCCACATATGGGGTTGGGAGAATGCCAAGCAACTTTGCAATGAATGCAGAGCTTACATACCACACATGGAACTTGGTGGCTTAACCTTGACAGGGCTGTTGGAAATAGGGATGAGCATGAACTGGAGAAATGGAGGTTTGTCTGGGCTGAACCTTCATGATCCTCCCTGAACCAGTTCGGTTCGTGAAGTTTGGAGGGAAATCTGAGATCTTTCCTTCCCTCCTTTCTGCTGGGGGTGGCTCCCCGAGGTCAGCAGAATAAAAGGGAGGGGGAATATCTATCCCTTCTTGGGACACCTTTCCTCCCTCCTTTCTGCTGGCAGCAGCTCCCCAAGGCTAGCAGAATGGAAGGGGGGAAGAGCTTGCAGAAGCCATTTAAAGGGAACGCTTGGAACTGGGTGGGGGAGGAGCAAAATGGATTGCTGAAATGGCTTGCATCTTGCTCCTTCTCACTCCCCCCCCCACTTCCCACCACAAACCCCACAAACCTCCAAAAACCATGTGGAGGGTCATGGGAGAGTCGTAGATAGGGATGGGCACGAACCTTGGTTTGCGAAGCATGAATCAGCTTTGTTTGTCACAAAATTAGGTTCATGAAGAGGTTTGGGCCCATTCCTAGTTGGGAATGGGATGCCTTAAGCACATCAAGTGTCCCTGTAATGGACAGGCCATTCTTCCATAAGCACCAACATGATAAAGATTGCTTTACTTGTCTTCATCATTGTAGTAATTATTGTTGTTGTTGTTATAATCATTACATATGTAGTGATTATTATTATGCAGGAAATGTGGGTTATAAATAAAAAATAAATAATAATAATAATAACAATAACAATGATTATTGTCTTCCAGTTTTAAGAACAAAGTTTGAGTTCAGTGGCACCTTTGAGACTAACAAAATTTTATTCTGGATATAAGCTTTCATGTGCATGCACACTTCTTCAGTGTTCATGCACATTAATAAAACTTTGTTGGTCTTAAAGGTGCCACTGGACTCAAAC
This sequence comes from Gekko gecko, assembly GCA_029375565.1. NCBI lineage: Eukaryota > Metazoa > Chordata > Lepidosauria > Squamata > Gekkonidae > Gekko > Gekko gecko. The sequence goes on along the minus strand of JAPDNY010000013.1, from coordinate 22,614,485 downwards.
TTTGTTCTGCCTCTTCAGACCAACATGGCTACCCACCTGAATCTATTTCCAATTTTAAAAAATCCAAGACATCTAGTCTTGATGTATTAATTCTGCATAAAACTGCTGTGATAGACATATGGCTATTGTGACCTTCTTCAAGTCATGTACCAGTTTCCTCTCACCAAGTTTTGAATATGCAGATCCACAGCAACATCCAATCAGGAAGGAGAAAATGTTAAAGTGCTAAGTGGGAGGGAAAAAAACGGTGAATTGACAAATTGGACAGTTCTTGAAGAGAAAAGTTCTAACCGCTGGGTAGATTGGTGGGTTTTGAAGTCTGACTCAGGTAGAACAGACTGGTTATTAGAAGAAGGCTATTGAGGAAAAGTGATCTTAATTGAGAGTGAGTCTGTTTTATGAGAGAAGTAGATTGGAGACCTCTGTATTGCTGGGACTTAGAGTTGCGAGGTCTTACCGGTCTTCCAGCGAGGTGTTCCCTAGTCTGTGCCTGGAACTTCTGGTGTGTGCAAAGTGCATGAATCATGATGATGTCACCTGGAAGTGATGTCATTGCCCTGGGCATGTTGTACATCAACACTCTAGCATTTTGCCCAAAAACTATGGTAACCATAGAATTTGTGGCCGAAATGCTAGAGCGCCAACATGCAACATGCTGATGTCACTTCTGGATGAAGTCATGTTGACATCGATGTGGAAGGGGGCTGTTTGAATGTGGAACTTCCCCCACCAGCCAGCTGTCCAGCGGTGGGTTGGAGCCCCCAAAATCGAAGGAATCCCTGCCCCAACCAGGAGTCTGGTAACCCTACTGAGACTGCATGGGCAACTGTCTGGCTGATTTGAAGAACCTGGAGCTGTTATTGGCTGTATGATGGCAACCATTGTTAGTCAGGGTGGAAAGTGCATTTAAGCTCTTTGGGGTGACCTTGTATGTAAGTCCATTTGTAACAGTAATTCTCCAAAGAAGAAAAGATTTTCCTCAGCACAAATATGTGAAGCTAGGTTGTTGTGGTAACATTTCAACCAGCAGTTGTTTTTAAATAGGAGTGTTAAACTCTGCTGAGAAAGTAAATAAACAAATACATTTGTTCTTTTCTAATCATGCCTCCTGAGCCTCTGTCAGGTTTAGAAATAATTCATCACTCCTCACAATAATGAACACATATTAGCATAGCCACTGAAATAAAGACTAAGTCTTGTTATCTTAGCCTAGGGGTCCCCCAGCATGGTCCCACGAGCCCCATGTTGCCTGCTGACACCTTTCCTGGCGCCTGCTAAGTGTTTATAGAAAGTGGGTGGGGACAGATGCGGGTGTTGCCCAGCAGGGCTTCTGATTGGCCATTGGTGTCTGATTGGCTGTGCAGATTAAAAAAAAAAAAAGTTGCTACAAAAACAGCTGCCAGCACAGCATGAGGGTCTTCATTACATTACTGTGTGTATAAGAAAATATTTTTGAACAGTATGTTCATTTTAAAAGCCATCCTGTCAAGCAGTGCTTCTGCATGAAATGCTGAGGAGTTACTAGGAGAGTTATGCATAAACCTCACTCCCTGCCATTCTGTGGTTGGATCTGCCTCCAGAGGAAACCCTATTGTAGTTGGAGGCTCTGCCTCCTGGCTAAATGAAGGCTATCGTACTTGGTTACATCATGAGAAGACATGGAAAAGGCAATAATACTAGGAAAAGTTGAAGGCAGGAGGAGAAGAGGAAGACCCAACATGAGATGGATCAACTCAATATAGGAAGCCTTCAGAAAATGGGAGCCATTGTTGTTGAATGTTTTTTGAGGTGTTAATGATAGGATATTCTGGAGGTCATTAATTTATAAGGGCTGCTGTAAGTGGGAAGTGACTTGACAGCACATACACACTGCCTCCTTAGGTGGCCATTTTGTGGTTACACCAACCACCCTGTGTCAGAATTTCAAAGGTGCCCACAGGCTTGAAAACCTTGGAGATCCCTGCCTCAGGTTATTAAGGAATGAGGGAAGGACTTCTGTGCCACCCTGAGCTCCTTGGAGGAAGCGTGTGATAGAAATGTTATTGAGTGTGGCCCATTCATTCAGATAAGAGTATTTAGCCATCTACATTATGCAGTTAGTTTCATGAATATATTGTGTTTGCTTTTGAAGTCACAGTGTGGCTCCCTGTGGATATCAATATGCAGAGCAGGGAAAGCTTCAAAACAAGCATGCTTATTGATGTATGGTGAATATTTTTGGTGTTATTTGTGGGTAGAGGCAGCTGAGGATTGGATGGCACAGGTTCTCTTTCACACACAAGTATCTTCAGTATATGCATGTGTACTAGTGGGGAGAAGCAAAAATGTAGAGCTGCCTTTGCAGTGCCCACTCTTAATGACCTCAGACTTTGTGACAGCATGAAAATGGAATTAATCTGTCAGTGATTGACAAAAAGGAGCTGCTAACTGCCTAATTCAAATGTATTGGGCAGAAAGAGATCAGCCTGGCCTTTGCCAGGAGCACAAATTGTTAAATTGAATTAAACTTTTGGTCGCAAACTCCTCCCGCCCTTCCCCTCATCCCATTCTATTATGAAATGTTTCTGTTGATGGTAGATTAAATTAAATCTAGGGGGAGCCAAACAACCCAGAATTGCATTTTTCAATTATATGGGTAGGGCTGTGTCAGAAGGAATCCTAATTTTGATTAGTCTGCTGAAGGGTGTGGGGAAAATGGGAGCCATTGTTGTTGAGTGTTTTTTGGGGACCCATGCTTGTTTCCTTGGCTCTACAGAATCTCTCCTTTAAGGTCAGCCAGTGCTGAGGCTCAGGACAACTGGTGTCCACACTGTCTGTATGACCGGACCAATCTGTTAATGGCTTTAGTTGCTAGGGACACCAGCTCTGAAAGGGGATATTGGCTTCTTTGCCCAGGGTCATGATCAAGCTGTTTTGCATCACCAAACCTGCTGTGGATTAAGGATAGGAGAGGCTCCATATTGGACTCTGGTACTGGTTCCAGCAGATTACTTGAAATCTTGCATGTGTCTTTGGATTTCCCTATGCTGTCCATCGGGTACAGGTTTTTTTGTTAACTGGCATCATATTGCTTGCAACATTTGAATTTTTTGTTGTTTGGAATCGATACTGCTTCATCATTACTAAATTCTTTGCAATTGTTTGCAAGAGTGAACTCTACTGAACAGTGAAGCTAAACTATTTTAGCAGACATGTTAAGCATGATTTAGCACGTTCCAATCACCAGGGAGAGTAATAGTTTGAATATCCCAACAATTGTCATATTAGGGCTGTTACATTTTCCTAGTCAGAGTTTCCTTCCTGTCCAGTTTCAATGCCAGTTTGATTGCCTAGGTTCCATCTTTGTTCCTTTCCTAAACATTAGGTTGTTTCAGCACTTGAAAAGGTACGGTGTGGCAGTTTGGGAAACAAGACTGCCTGGTCTCACCAAGGTATCAGAATCAGGTTTGCACAGCATTTTCAAAGGGCTGAATTCATTTCTAAAATGGCACCATAACATCTAGTTTGGTCCAGAGATAACCAATACAGATTTGCAAGTGACTATATGTATACTTTTATTGCTTTCTTTTGTCCTAAATATTCTAAACCCCTTTCTTCTCACTTTGATTCTGCTTTGTAGTGATTATAGTTCTGTGCTGTACTTAAACTGAAGTTCATTATGCAGTGTAATCCTATACCAAATTAATCTAAGCCTGTTCATTTATTCCCCCCCTAAAAAAATTAATTTCCATCAGCTCAGACTGGAATAACTGTAGAATTGCTTGTTAAATCTCTTTAATTGTGCATCTTCCACATCTGATCTATTTTATTTATTTATTTATTCATTCATTTGATTTGTACCCTGCCCTCCCTGCCAAGGCAGGCTCAGGGCGGCTTATATAAAATAACAACAAATAAAACAATATAAATAGCAATATAAAATGCACAACATGGTTAATTAAAAACAATTTACATGACGATGGCAGTACAGTAATAGTAAAATGCATGATGAACATACAGTCAGTGATAAATTCCACTATTGGCGGGCTCAGGCTGGGAATAATATTGGCACAGGGCATAGGTGGTGAAATGCAGCTCATTACCTAAACTCCTGGCAGAAGAGCTCCATTTTCATGGCCCTGCAGAACTGTGACAGGTCCCGCAGGACCCTGATCTCTTCTGGAACCTCAATCCACCAAATTGGAGCTGCCACAGAAAAAGACCTGGCCTTAGTTGATACCAGCCTGGCATCCTTCGGGCCAGGGAGGGCTAGACAATTTTGAGACCCTGATGGTAGTGCTCTCTGGGGAACATGTAGTTAGGCAGTGCAGTGCTTTCAGCACAGGCTAGATGTGCTTTCACATGGGGAGTCCCATCAACAGCCTGGCCACTGCATTCTGCACTAGCTGAAGCTTCCAGATTTGGGTCAAGGGCAGCCCCTTGTGGAGAGCGTTACCATAGTCTAATCTTGAAATGACCATAGCATGGATCACTCTCGCCAAGTCATTGTGTTCGAGGAAGGGAACCACCTGTCTAATCAGCTGAAGATGGTAAAAGGCTGACTTAGCAGTGGCTGCTACCTGGGCCTCCATTGTTAGGGAAGCGTCCAGGAGCACTCCCAAACTCCTTACCTCTGACACTGGCAGCGACAGCACCCCATCGAAGAGTGGGAGTGGGATCCCTAACCCCAGCCCACCCTGACTCAGGCACAGGACCTCCGTCTTCGTTGGATTCAATTTCAGTCGGCTCAGTCTAAGCCAGCCAGCCACAGCCTGCAATGCCAGATCCATTTCTCCCAGGCTGCAGTCTGACTGACCACCCTTTGGGGCACTCCACAAACTAGCGGGTGCCTTCAGGACAGCTGTTCCCCTAGTGCCACCCTTTGTCCCCGACCTTGTAGGAATGAGGAGAGCCATTGCAAGGCAGACCCCTGAATCCCAGCGTCGGCAAGGAGGTGGATCAGTAGTTGTTGATTGTCGACCATGTCAAATGCTGCCAACAGGTATAACAACAGCAACACTGCCAATCCGCCCCGATCCAGATGCCTTTGAAGGTCATCTGTGAGGGCGACCAGTGCCATCTCCACTCTGTGGTCTGGTCAGAAGCTGGACTGGTAGGGGTCTAATATGGAAGCGTCATCCAAGAAACCCTGCAGCTGAATTGCCACCGCCCTTTCAATTGATTTACCCAAATAGGGCAAGTTGGAAACCAGCTGGTAGTTAGCCAATTCGGCCGGGTCCTGGGATGGCTTTTTTTAAGAGGGGGTGTACCACTGCCTCCTAGAGCAACCCAGGGAACAGTCCCTCTGAGAGGGACTTGTTGATAATATCCCTTAAGGCACCCCGTAGCCCATCTCGGCTCTCTTTGACTAGCCACGATGGGTGCGGATCAAGGCTGCAGGTGGTAGGGCGTACAGCTGTGAGTAACTTGTCAGCTTCCTCTAGTGGGCTGAAATGATCCAAAACCTGACTAGAAGACATGCTTGGAGCCTCGAGTTCACTTACTGTCTCAACTGTGGCGGGGAGGTCATGGCGGGGCGACAAGACTTTATCTGTGAAATAGCTCGCAAAGGCCTCACAGCCAATATCCAGTTCCTTAACATTTGGTCTGCTCTGTGGCAGGGTTGTTATAGACCAAATAGTTCTAAATAATTGGGCTGGGCGTGAGCTCGCAAACACAATCGTGGATGCATAATACTCTCTCTTAGCGGCTTTGACTGCTTCCTGTAGCTTGTAATAATGTCATTCACTAGAAAATGGAGTTTGCGTGATATACATATATGTACAGGCCTGGATCCCTTTTCCTATAACACAGTCCTATTGAGGGAGGCCATGAAATTCCTGAATTCCAATCATTCCATGTGCTCCTTAGTTGCTAGAGTTCTAATAGACCATGTCCCAAGTTTTGACAATAAGATATAAAACCATCTATCATTTTCTGCGAGTAATAGTAATCAGAAAGCCTTTAGCTGTACCAAATTTCAGCTTTCTGAGCAACCATCAGTATTTTGACCATATGGGGACCCCACTATGTGTCCCCAATTTTGAGTGACAATATACAAATATCACCTCCTTCCTTCAGGCTGTTCTAGTCATCAGAGTGTCTTGGATTATGCGGATACCACATTTCAGGTGGTGGAAGGTAGTGCATTAACCATTTGGGGTGCATTTATTGAACCCAATTTCTATGGAGAGGCTTACAAATGTCTCTAAATGTTTGTAGAAATCAAAGACTGTTGTGGATGGTATCTAAGATGAAGTTCAGCCATTTAGGGGTACATTTTATAGAGATACAAATATCCCTCCCCCTTCAGAGTTTTCTGATCATTTGCCATAGACTTTGTGTGTACCAAATTCTAGCATCATACTTAGTGTGTGACTCGTTATAACTATTGGGATAACTTTGAGCCTTCTGATTCAGGGGATGGGGGGGGATACAAATGTCCAGAATATGTATTTTTTCATGTAATCAGGTACATAGAGTTGCAGCTGCACATATACCAAACCTAAATAGAAAAGTACCCTAACAAATACCATCCATGAATCATGTATTGAGCCTGCAATAGTTATTACTAATATTTCACCATAAATATGCATGGTTCTTTATGGAATGCAAGAGTGAGGCTTCAGAGGAATGGAGTAGATGATAAACAGGAAGAATTTGAAATTGAGTGAACACATGTCCACAGGCTGACGTTTAGTTAGGATTGAGAAGTCTGGATTGGGAAATTCCTGGAGATTTGGGGGCAGTGCCCGAGGGAAGCTCAGCAGGCATGTGATACCCAAGAGCCCCGTCTTTCACCCCCCCCCGCTGAAGTTGTCATTTTCTCTGTGGAAAGTCTGGTCTGGAGATCAGTTGTAATTCCAGGAGAGTTCCAGGGCCCCAGTTTGTGTTTTGTAACCCTAGTTTTACTAGGGGTTGTGTAAATGCAGTGTGGGCATGTATGTGTTGAACAGTGTTCCTTACTATGAAAATAAGAACAATTTAAGGATGTACCTGTGTTTATCTACATGCTGCATGATATGCAATAGAACAGAAGTGTTGTCCCCCCCCGCCCCGCACTGGCAGCATGTCCACCTTGAAGAGAAGCATCTCTATAATATTACAAAATACTTATGGAATTGCTTGCAAATGATTCACCCTCTTCTGCTTTCTTCTAGATTTTGCAGAGTTTGTTTTCCTTGGCCTGTTCCTCACTGAGATGTCTCTGAAGATGTATGGCCTGGGACCAAGGAATTATTTCCACTCCTCATTCAACTGCTTTGACTTTGGGGTAAGAAGAGATTTTAATATGGGGGCTTGGATTTTGTTTGGGCGCTCTTGATCTTCTAGAAGCAGTATTAATGGTTAGATGTTGTGGTTCGATCTCAAGGGACTGTTGACCAAGCAAGTATATTGCTGTTTCTCCACCCCACTGGTTCTCTCCATTGGGCAGATATATTTGGTTATTGCCTATTCTGTCTTATCAGCCAAGGGTCCAAAAACACTGCTACTCTCATTGCTTGAGAAACACTGTAGACTGGGAAAATAGTTACCCCAGGTTACATTGGCCTCTTGCTGTTGACTGTTCTAGGGAAGTTTCAGACTTCTAGAAGCAACCATTCATCTCTCGTCAATACGATTAAGCTTTACAGTTTTCTGCATGCAGTACCTTAATGCAAGCATGTTTGTCATATATATATATATATATATATATATATATATATATTCTCCCTTTTGCCCATTCAATGAATGGAGTCCTTGTTCTAAGACTTTACATGATTGGTTTTTACTCATGTACAAATTTATGCAGATTTGATTGTTTAATTGACTTAATAATTCAAAGGGGGGAAGCTTCCTTTGTTTTTATACATTGCATGTATATATTACAACAGATACCATCTTACATCTTAACCCCACTCCACCACAACCCTGATTGAAATCACCTCCCTGCCCTGGTGTGTGTGTGTGTGTGTGTTTTAAAGAACAATGCTGGGAGGCTCCATTCATAGAACTCCCAGCACCACAAGTATTTTAGAAAAGCATCTCCTTCTATGTGGGAGTAAAGGAGAATACCTTTTCTAAGGTGACAACTATCATTTCCAGATTTTATAAGTACTTACATTAAAACACAGCATTTTTAAAGTTTTGACTGATTAATAGAGGAGTGCTCCTTGTCAGTCAGACAGTTTTAAATCAATGAGTCTAAGTTACAGTGTGCGTGTATATATACCTTTTTCCCCCCTTCGATCTATTATTACCTGATCCTGTATACACACAAAGAAATCTCAAAGTATCCTCAAGGGAAATTTGGATTCTGTTACCTGTATAAATCATACACATTAAGGATTATATTGCACATAATTTATTCTACTAGTTCTAAGCGGGGATGGGGGAAGGAGGTATCTAGGGTACCATCTGAAGCCCCATCCCTGAGTACTGAATGTCTTTGTCACTCTCACTTGACTTCTGAGATATCAAAAGACACTTCCCACACACTTTCAAGGCCACTTTCATGGCTGTAAGGAAAAGAGACTAGCTTTTATTTTTACTATGAAAGCTGATATTCTCAAGCATTCTGTATCACATTCCACAGCTTGTTTGTGTTTGTGCAGAACTGCAAAATGTAAACAGCTGTGGCTTCACAGATGCCATGCAGTGCATCGGGTCCTCTTTGCTCATGCACTCTTTGCCCAGCAGGTTAGCAGAAATGCAGCTGTTTTGTTGCTGCAAGGAGCACAGAGAAGTTGTTTACCTCCTCGCCAAGTGAGCTGCCTCTTTTTCATGAGACCTGTAAAGTGGCCTTTGGCAGGCATCCACTTCCAGTGCCACAACTGATGTTAATTAACTGCTTCACTGGCAGGCTTCAGAGGAGAAGCCAAGAACTCACTGGGGCCGGAGGCTGGGCTGGCTCCGTTGTCGGAACAGACGGTCTGCGCAGAGGAGAAGATGCCATTCCAGCAGGCCAGTGGTGGCAGGGGTCAGGCATGCAGCACTTTCTAGGATTTCCACACCCAAGGCTGGCGATCTTATATCAGTGATCAATACAAGTGTATTGTACGTAACAATAATGCCTTATAATATTTAAAAAGTCATTTCACAGAGCAAAACAATGAATCATTCAAATTGGCTCATCACTACGGCAATTCAGCATCTCATTCAGAGTGAACTGAAAACAAATGAATGGCACCAGCCACATATTACATAACTTTAGATATTACAATTTTATCAGTATCCAGTGACAGATAAATAATTTTACACAGTAAGGGCTGCTGGCAATCCAAGATTAGTGGAAGTTGCATTGTGCATTAATAGCCTTGCTATTGCCCAAAATGCTTTATTGTGTTCATTCTTAAAATAGCCCTGTAAAATAGTCCTTAATCTTCCAGTTTTATGGATGAGGAAACTTTAGGCTAAGAGAGATTGAGTGTTTTATTTAAAATATTTATACCTGGATGAAAAATGTCCAAAGTGGTTTGCAACAGAATGGAATAATACAAGAATGAAATACACAGCAATTAAGACAACCATAATCAATAACTGAATAGCAACTACATAATAAGCAGCATAATCTGTATTCCATTAAAAAGCGAATAAAGAAAACATATTTTACCTGGCACCTAAAAGAAAGTAAAGTTGAGGACGGTATTCTGTAGACAAGGCTTCATGACTGAAAAACCTAGTGGCCTGCCCTAAGCTATCCAGTGAGTTTGTGGCACAAGATAGGTTGAAGGCATGGCTGAGGGCAGGATCCAGGCCCAAGTCTCATGGGGAGGCCAGTGCCATATTTTCTGTTGAACTAGATTGTGAACCTAAGTGTGCAAACCTAAGGACCCTCTCCTGGGAATAAGCCTCTTTGGATAACATTGGACTTACTTCTGAATAGACCTGTTTAGGGTTGCTCCCAAAGTTAGAATGCTGTTACCCTTCACCCTTGCATCACGTTTTTCCTTTCGACAGTCTTTTTTTAAAGCGGGTCAAATTGGTGTGCAATTTCTTACTGCCGTTTGGGCATCCTGTCAAACGTTAGTCAGTCTCGGTCTTAGCTTCCTATCTGCAAAGTGGACATTGTCATGAGAGCTGGGCTAGCATAGGTGTTCCAAGCAGTTGCTTGGCAGAAGGCTCTAGGTTTTCCATATGAGATTACTGAGAGGAATGGATGCAAGACACAGGCCAAGAGGTGTGCCCCCAGGGTCCAGTCTGTAGTAATTTATGTTGTTTATTGTCCACCTTTCTCACTGGGACTCGAAGTGGATTACACAGATTGAGTCAGTACAATCAACAAGATGGGACATTCAGTAAATAATGAAATAGGACTTGGATTGTAGAACCAACCAGAAGGTATCACTAAAATGCTGAAATGGCTTGCAAAAAAAGCCACAGTGGCACAACTCATTTAAATGCCTTCCCAGTTGGAAGCAATTTTAGTGATGCCTTCTGCTCCCCCCTTCCCTGCTTGGAAGATTTAAATGCCTTCTCAGTTCACTTGTGACTTGCACCATGGCTCCCTTTAAGTGGCGCAGCTTGGAGAAGTGGCGCAGCTTGGAGAAGGCATTTCAAGAGACTGCGGTCTCTTTCAATGCTTTCTTCAAGCCCCGCCCCTGGCACCAGTGTGTCTGCTGCCATGAGAGGTTTGTGTGCCACCTGGAAGGTTTGTGTAAGATTCATGGGGCTCGTGAGGGTGGGAAGGCACAAACCAAGGTTTGCAAACCACAAACCAGGCCAAGTCCATGACAGTCTTCAGTTCATAATTCAGTTCGTGTCCATCCCTAAAATAATTCCTTTCTGGTCGCTCTGTAGCTCCTCCTTATGGTCAGAGCTTTGGAGGTAATGCACAGCTTGATATCCCTCTAGCCCCAGATGTCACATTCTCTAGAGCAGCAGTTCTCAACCTGTGGGTTGGGACCCTTTTGAGGGTCGAATGACCCTTTCACCGGGGTCACCTAAGACCATTGGAAAACACATATTGTTTTTGTGATTAATTACTATGCTTTAATTATGTTCAGTTTGTAACAATGAAAATACATCCTGCGTACCAGATATTTATATTACGATTCATAACAGTAGCAAAATTACAGTTATGAAGTAGCAATGAAAATAATTTTATGATTGGAGGTCACCACAACATGAGGAACTGTATTAAAAGGCTGCGGCATTAGGAAGGTTGAGAACCACTGCTCTAGAGGCATGAATTTCAATGTAGTAATGAAAAGGCTGAGCCCAGGAACAGCTGGCCTATATTTTGCTTTCCATTATCTGACAGATAATAGGAGCTAGGAAATCCATCTGTTGATCTTCAGTCTAGCCTCTGTATAGCCAATAAAGGTTCTCTTTTGTTTACTATAAAATAAATCCATTTGGTAGTAGAAATAAGACCCTCTTGGCTATGCAGTTAACGGCAGTTATGCATCTCCAGTGACCATTTCATTAACATTCTCATGGCTGTTTGGTTAGGATGCTTGTTGCTTTGCAATTGCCTAGCAGAGCTGGAAACACCTTGCAGGATGGTGCATACCAGGTGTGTTTGGAGCAATTTACATGAGTAATAAAAATTCATTTTTAAATCCTTAATAGATTGTTTTGACTGAATAGGAAATTCCATTACCCGTATACAAATGGCATTCTCCAGTGAAGGTGTTTTTAATGCAGTTTGTGAAGTGCGGTTGTGCATCAGTGCTGTGCAGTTATGACATGTACAATTTTTGTAACTTCAGCGTTCTGAATATTTATTTTGTAAGTGCCCTGGATGGCTGCATCAGGCTAGGAAAGAAGTGCTGAAGCAGCAAAAAACAAAGTAGCAGAAAAACTACGAGAGGTAAAATAAAGTTTTGTGGAATGTAAATTAAGGAGAGAAATTGGGAAAACGATCTGCAAATGAAGCTAAAAGGGCAAATGCCACAAATGAATGTATACAGTTGCATTTGCCAGAGAGCTGAGACTGGATGCCGCTCCTTCTTGGATTGTACACTGGAATGCCAAGAACACAATCCATGTTACACCTGCAGGTTTCTGTTCTGTGTTGGGTTGTTCCTAATAAAAGGTATTACATGGGTTCCATTCTTGACATTTTGGATTTTACTTTTGGACCAACATAACTGTAAACAACTGGTCCACTTGAAGACCAGCCTAGCTTGCCTCTGTGTCATGTGTGAAACAGCTGCACTTTTCTGTTGGTGAGAGAGAGTTAGTTTTGCAACAGTATGTTAAGGTTCTTGTTTCACAGACTGGGATGAACAGATTTCCTTTGTTCCATTCTTCCATTATTCCAGATGCTCACTTATTATTGCATTTCATCATTCCAGTTGAAGTAGGAGAAACTATTAAATTAATTCCAGCAGTGGGCATATCATGTTTGCTGCTGCTTTAAATTCCTTCAGTTCCTTTACATGTGTCTTCCTTCTGCCCCACCCCAAGCTACGCTACTATGCGCATTGATAAAACAGTAGAGGAAAAAAGTTTGATGTGATTGGATGTGTGGCTGCATCTTTTTCATAAAGTTCTTTTTTGAACTTTTTATTTTTAATTTTTATGGAACAACAGAACAATAGCAGAACAAAGAAACCTTATATTACCGATGCTTACTTGTGCTCTGTATGTTGGTAAAACATCAGTTAAAAAGAATTTTGCTGCAAGCATATGTGCAATGACATCGTGATTGCTCCCCCTCCCCCAGCGGTTTATTAATTCAAATGTATAACACAGGGGTTATGCAAACGAAGTCAAGGAGTGGAAAGCTGCCTCTTACAGCAGCACATGTGCAGGGCTGTGTGCAAAACCAGGATGTTCATCAACTCTTTGAATGACCGTCACCGCTGGAAGGGGTGTGGTCACACCAGCTCTTACTTTCATTGCTGGTGGGCCTGTCTGAGGATTCAAGCCATTTGGGAAACAATTTTAGATAAAATAGGGCAGTCCCTTTTCATCCTGAAACCATTCTGTTGAACCTCTGGGACCAACTTCCTATCTCAAAGTTAGTTAAAGAATTAATTTTGATTTTGTTAGTAGCTGCCAAGTGTTTATTAGCACAATATTGGAAAACCAATACTATCCCTTTGACAAAGCAATGGTTTCAAAAAAATTGGGACTATCTGGCCATGGAAAAGATTTCCGATCAGATCACAACTGCAGAAAATTCTTTATTCAAATCTTATTTTCTAGAGAAATGTTTCCCATTTTTTAACTACATGGAAAATCATGCAAAGGTTAAAAATCCACTTCCAAAGAAATATACTTATTTAGCCTTTTATTAATCTCTTTTTATACTCAACCTTTTTTCCTCTGTTGGTGTTGTTGTTGTTGTTGGTGGTGGTGTTACAATTATTGTTATGTAAAACTGGTCTGTGCTATATTGTAAAATTTCAAAATAAAAAGTTATTTAAAAAAAACAGGATGTTAAAAATGCAGCAATAGAGATTTGCTGATGCATTGATTGCACTTTAGAAACCAGGCCAAGTAATTTTTAATTCCAGAATCTGAGGATAAATTTGTAACAGGAGAATTTCAGAAGCTTGCTTATGGACAGAGGAGAGTGCTCATATACTTGATTACATATGTACTCATAACCCATAACCCAAGGCTGTGTTCTGTGCTTAGCAAAGAGTTCAGTTGCAATTCTGAGCTTTCTTTTATATCAAAAAGGCCAGTTTTTTTAAATGTATACATTTGCCATTTTAAACAGATGCACTTAATTCAGTTCAATTCAGTCTTTTTCCACAGGACAGAGGGAGTAGAAAGGAACAACATGGCAGTGAAGTTCTCTAATTCTTGAGTATTTTAGTCATTTTTCTGGCTTCTGTGATGTTGACGGTTCTTCCCATGCTTTCAAACCTACAGTCATTGTAAGAGCTAAAAACTTGTATTTTGAAAACTGAAGGTGAGACTTTCAGGATACTGCTTGCCAGGCATGATACTGATTTTACTGCAACAGCCTGGATAAGTGGAACACACAATCCTAGTCTGAGTACATGCTCAAAAGATTTGGAGGTCTTGACTCCTCTTTCTGCAAAGTGAAATTCTCTCTCCTTTATACTACTTCATCTCCCATGTTTATCTTGCAGGTGATTGTGGGCAGCATCTTTGAAGTCATCTGGGCTGCAGTGAAACCTGGAACTTCCTTTGGCATCAGTGTGTTGAGGGCTCTTCGGCTGCTGAGGATTTTCAAAGTCACCAAGTATGTTGCAGGTTAATTTTTAGAACTGTGTGACTCTTTAATGTGATGAGAAAGGCCAGTACCTGGAAAAACCAGACTTCCTGCTTTCCAGCTCTCTGTTCCTCTGTATGCCCTACATGTACCTGTTACAAAAACATTTTTCTTTTGTTCTTCTAAACCAGAGTCTCCAACAGCAATAGAGATTAGTGAAGGGAAACTGAAAAAATGAAAACAAAGTTAAGACCTTTTGGAGACAATCATGTGTTGCAGCAAATGCAGCTTCCTTTCTGGGAACCTGAAATGGAGTTCTCATTCCTTCAGCCAATGATAGTGCTTTTCAGATCTAGCCTCTGCATCCCCGCCTTCCCACTTTGCTTGCTCTTTACTATGAAGCTGCCTTGCACTGGCCCACCGGGCTCAGTATTGACCGCTCTGACTGACAGTAGTTCCTCCAGATTTCAAAGAGAGGCTTTCCCCAAAACCAGCTACCTGAGATTCTTTGAAGGTATAATTGAAACTGGAAACAAAGTTGGAGTCCAGGGTCACCTTTAAGACCAACAAAGTTTTCCTCAAGGTATGAGCTTTTGTGTGCATGCACACTTCTTCAGGTACAAAGTGTGCATGCACACTAGAAGCTCATACCTTGACTAAAGTGCCACTAGAGTCAAACTTTGTTCTACTGCTTCAGACCAACACTGCTACCCACCTGGATCTATCAATTGAAACTGGGTCCTTCTGCATGCAAAACACATGCTCTGCCACTGTGCTAGGGCTCCTCCTGGGAATATTAAGCTTTTTCATGAGCATATGAAACTGCTTCATACGGAAGAATAAAAGAGTCCAGTGACACCTTTAAGACCAACAAAGTTCTAGTCAAGGTATAGAACTTGGTCTTAAAGGTGCCATTGGACTCTAAATTTGTTCTGCTGCTTCAGACCAACACAGCTGACTCCCTGGATCTGCTTCATACTAAGTCAGACCACTGGTTCTTCTAGCCAGACAGTGTCTACCTTAAAGTCTCAGGCAGGAGGCTTTCTCAGTGTTGCTAACTGAGATCCTTTATCTGGAAGCTTGAGCTTGGATATTCTATTTGTAAAGCAAGTGCTTTGTTAAATTATGATCCATTTAGCCCGTTCTTGTTCTCCTCAGCAGCAGCTCTACAAGGTTAGGATGAGGTCTTTCATGCTGTGCTGCATAGGGTCCTGTAAACTGGAGATGCCAGGAACTGTACCTGGGATCCTGCATGTAATTTCTTTTGCCATGAACGGTGGCCTTCTGCTATCAGCTACAGGAGGCAGGGTTATATGAGGAAAGCAGAGAAATAGGCAATGAAGTCAAGGGATCATGCAGTAAAATTCTTCATGTCATGCAGCCTACCAGTAGGCTGGCTACTGCCTAAGTTGTAAGGTATGTTTGGTTCCCCTGACCAGCTCTTTGGATGTTTTGGTCACAAGATCCTATTAGGATTGAATTTGCAATCAAATGTAGTCTTACTGCCACTAGAGAGCTCTTCCAACCCTGATCAATAGGAGATCCAGTGAGAGGTCTGAGAGGATCCCCCCATTTCCCCCCTAACATCCCATGGATATGCATATTGGCAGCTCCAGGATTCAAGGATCTTAGGAAAATTGTGCCCCTGTATTGAGAAACAGAAACAAACAAAAAGAGTAACAGAAAGAAACCCTTTCAGAATGACCCCTTTGTTTGCTAAAGAACACATTTTAAAATGTATTTAGCTTTTCATCACAAAACAGTCTAGTTTTGAAGTTTTTCTCTTTTTGCTTCTTTGTTGCAGAAATACAAAATGGAACTCTTCTATAACGTAGAAAGAGAAAAAAGCAGTGTCTTCAAAATTAGCCCTTTGTGTGTCCAAAATCTTATTTTTGTTTTCTTTTTAAAAAATTATATTGGCAAAGGGCTACTTCTGAAAGGGGCTGCTGGTTCTTTTGTAGTGGTTTTTATGTTGTGAGGCATGAATGCAATTTCCCCAGGATCCTCAGACCTCAAGCTTGCAACAGTACACCTGTGGACCTGTGCGCTTCTTTGACTGTAGTCTGTGCAGTCACCATGGAAGCATGGAGGAGCATTCTCTGTTTAATTTTCCACAAAATTCAGTAGAAGCTCGTTGGAATGCAAAACCCCTGGATTAAAAAGTGAATGAGTTTTAGTTGGATGAAGCAGGAGGAATCTGCTCATCTCTATTGCAAAATACCCTTGGAAGGTTTAAAAGTAGAAGTTGCTGCAAAAGGTGTTAGTGAGGTCTGGGAAACTGTCCTTCTTTAGCAGGAGATGCTGATGTCAGTGGACAAATAGCCCACTTTATTTATTTATTTATTTATTTATTTATTTATTTATTTATTTATTTATTTATTAGATGTTTACCCCACCCTCCCAGCAAGGCAGGCTCAGGGCGGCTGTTACTTTGCATGTTACAGGGCTGAAAGTCGATACTGAAAAGAGATTCTCTACACCTTGGTGATTTTTTGGCCCTACTTAAAATCCCACTCACACACCCACACACGCTGCCCTCAAGCAGGTAGCTTGGCAGAGAGAATTTCAGGAAGCCAGAACATCCCCAACTAGAGACTTGGACGGATCAGGGGTGCCTGTCGGTTGCTATGGATACCAACTTCTGTACTTGAAGCATCTGTGATCCTGGACGGAAGAGGAATGGAATTAATTGGCCAGAGAGGGGAGAGTTAGAAGAATTCCTGCCTGCGATCAGAAACCTCTTAATAGTTGCAGTGTAAAATGGGTTTCAATCACTGTCCAGTGTTCTCAGCCTCTCACTTGGCAGGCTTGTCTGTCTAATGTGAGATTGTTAAAGAGATCCATTGCCTTAATGGTCTTTTCTTCATTTTCTGATTCATTAGTTTTCCTAATATAAATGTTCTCAGCTTGTTTTTTCCCCCTCAGTAGGGTAAAAGAATGACAAAAGAAGGGACCTTTCTTGAGAAGCTTCCTGTGTCCTTTATTAGATAGCCTGCTTTTTGTTGTACTCTGTTTTCTTTCTGAAATATGGTAAATATTCAAGTTTTGCATCTCCTTGTGCAGCCTTTCCTAGATTATACCATTGCATACCACAATTTGGGGGTACAGCATGTTTGAATGCTCCTCCATATAAAAACAACTAAATCTCCTGCCCATGGAACACTTATATGTTTGGGCAAAGGCCAGGCTAAAACCCTTTATCCTACAATGCCAATTCTGCCGGCAAGCTTTTGTTTCTTTTGTTTGATTCTGGGAAATAATCAAACACACAGTCTTCTTCTGGCAGTATGAAGTGGTACAGCTGAGAAAGGACCGGAATTTCATGTTCTTTCTATGTGTTTCAGTTCTTGAAGCTAAAAACGACATGTTACTTTGGGACTGTGTGATTAAGGATGCCGGGCCATCGCCTGGCACCTTGGGAACTTAGGAGATGGAGCAAGGGTGGCTCATCACACAACATCATTTCCATTTCTTCTGCTGGACAGGAGCGGCTGAGAGGGCCGAAAGCAGGCAAATGGTGTATCTATTTGTGATCAATTCAGGGAGTGCCATGCTTGGTTCCTTGAATCACCAGGAGGCAGGTCAGGGTAAAATGGTGATAAATTAATGTGGTTTAAAACTATATAAAGCAGCTGTGAGAAGAAATTGTATTGGAGCCATGGTGTGATGGGTTTAGGGTAATCTCGTTCTCCATTGCAAACTGTTCTCTCAGTTGCTGTTTGTTCCAACAGGGGAAAAGACAGGCAAAAGAGGAGGTCCAACTTGCTACCCCCAGCTAAAGTCAAGAAGAAGGAAATACACAAAGGCTAGAAGTAGGGATGAAGGGTAGCCAGCAAATGGGGGTGGGGGAGTTCAGACAGTGTAACAGAAACTTGTTTGCTCAGATTAGATATGGTAGCTGTGACAGAAGTATGAATGCCAAGCCAACTTCAGCAGGGTCCAAACAGCCATATGGAATGGTTTCTCTACTAGTGCCCATGTACACCACTTTCTCTGTTAGTAGAAAAAGGGGTCCAAGAGTCTCCAGAGATTAGCGAGTGTTGATTATGAGGGGAATGAAGCAGTTTTCAGATGGCTGCCTGAAATGAATCTTTTCCATCACCTTAAAGGTTTTGCACAAATTTGTGGATCTTGAAATGGACCCTTCAAGTCTTCCTTAAAGCTGTGGTTTTTGTTCACAGTTCTTTACACATGAATGACCTGATTAGGGTGAATGAGAAAAGAAACTGCCAGGGAAAGACTGAGCCATTAAATTCTAGGTCAATTTTTTTTCCTAAACGAGTGATTGTAGTCACAAGGTGTATTTCCCGTTTTACTTTGACCATAAATCCTTTGACTTGGCATGCTTAAGTGCTCCGTATAGAGAGCAGAGGATATATAAATGGTTAGGGGATACAGGCCAGCACGAGAGAGGGACCAGTGTTCTCATTAGCTGATGGCTATTCAGAACTGCAATTGGTGAAGCACGGAAGGAAAATGTGTCACTCAGAACATTTCAGTCATGACTGAACGGCTTGAGCTCCAGTATAGTTAGCCGTGCCATTTCTTTGTTTCTTCCTTTAGGCAATTAGTTAGCTGGTTCTCCACACGTTATGTTCCAAGCCAGTTACACCAAAATTAATAAAAACAGCAAAACAATGAAGTAAGAAATTAAGACAGAAAAGTAATGCATCTATTAAAAACGACATAACAATTGGTCAAGATAAACAGCAGGGAATGTAATACAAACTGAAGATAAAACAGCATTCAAGTAGAGAGTGTTATACAAAGAGCCAGAACAAATTAACAAGCAAACAAACAAACAAACAAGCAAGCAAACAAACAAACAAACAAACAAAAACTTGGTTAAGTAAAAATTCTGGTGCCAAAAAGAATAAAGAACTAGGCACAAGATGGGCCTCTGTATGGAAGACATTCTGCAGCTCTGATATTACCTCTGAAAAGGCCCTGTTTCTGATTTCAGCACAGAAGTTGAGAGTGAACAGAGCAGCCAGTGGCTTTAATTGGCAGACTGGTACAGTATGTGGGGGAAACCAAAAGAGCATCTGTGGAAATGAGAGACTAAAGTTAAACCACATCATATTGAACTGCCCTGCCCCATTAGGTCCTAAGAAATGTTGTTCGAATGTAAGCATCCCCATTTATCTATACATTCTCACTGAGCTGTCTGAAATAAAACAGCACATGAGGTTTTTGGACTGTACTACTTCAAATTACAGGTGAGGGCTCACATGACAGTCTGTTCCTCCATGAAAAAGCTCCCTACACATAAAAAGCTAGCGTGTCAGGGAGAAAGCTAGGTTAGAACTCTTCTCTGTGACCAGGTAGTTTTTAATGTGCTGAGACTTCCTACTTAGAACAGTAGCAGATATAGATGGGGAGTTAGAGGCTGCCTCCTCTTCTGTCTATGAAAGATGACTGGCTGATATTTGCTTATCCACCAGGCCACTGTGATGAGTGAAGGGACACGCCGTTCCCATTGTGACTGTCCCAATATTCCATTCTTTACTTTCCAAAGGAGGTAGCAGGTTTGTCTCCCTCCAGCTTCTTGGTGGATATGCCTAACTCTGGAATGCTAACTGGCTTGGTTTGAAAATTTAGATACTGGAACTCCCTGAGGAATCTTGTGGTCTCCTTGCTGAATTCCATGAAGTCCATTATCAGTTTGCTGTTCCTTCTCTTCCTCTTCATCGTTGTATTTGCTTTGCTGGGGATGCAGCTCTTTGGAGGACAGTAAGTTCAGTCATCTTATCTCAACAGTCTTTGACCAATCAGCATTTGTCCATCAGGGAAGAAAAGCAGTTCAGAGTTTTTGCAATTTCTGGAGCTGGGGCTTTGGCCATTGGTTTGCAGCTGGACATTTGTACTGGTCTAGCCCTTATGAGAGGAGCTGCCCAAATGAGTGCAAGCAGGGCTTTTTTTGTAGAAAAAGCCCAGCAGAAACTCATTAGCATAATAGGCCATACCCAGCAGCAGGAACTCATTAGCATATTAGGCCACACCCCTGACAGCACAACTCATTAGCACATTAGGCCAGACCCCCATGTTACCCAGAAGTGTGGTCATCCAGCCACACCTACCTTTTGCTTCTTATTCTGTTTACCTTGTTTGTTGTCAAAATCCAGGGCTTTTTTTGTAGCAGGAACTCCTTTGCACGTTAGGCCATACGCCCCTCATGTAGCCAATCCTAATGAGTTCCTGCTGTTGGGTGTGGCGTATTATGCTAATTAGTTCCTGCTGGGCGTGGCCAACTTGGGAGCCAGCCGGAACTCCGTTCCTGTGTGTTCCTGTCCAAAAATAGCCCTGAGTGCGAGGAGTAATGATGGGCTACCCACCAAACACCAATAAGTGATTATTTCAGATTTCTGATCCTCGATGATTCAGCCCAAAGTACTTCACTTTGATTTTGCTGCTTCCTTTTGCAAATTGAGCCCATAATTCTTTGCTTTTGTGCCACTTTGTTTCTTTGTGCCATAAAATGTCTACGTTTCCCCATGTTATTTGTATGTTAATTAAAGGGCATTATATGTATACAAGATTTATGAGGTACGTATATAACAAGCTGGAACTTAATCCCAACAAAATGGAGGAGCTGCTAGTGGGGAGAAGGTCTGACCCAGGAAACAGGTATCCCCTGTTCTGGGTGGGGTTACACTCCTTCTGAAGAAGCAAGCTCATAGCTGGGTAGTGCTCCTGGACCTGGGCCTTCTGTTGGATAAAGATGTGGCAGTGGTGGCCAGGTGGGCCTTTTACCAACTTTGGCTGGTGAGCCAGTTGTGGCCTTTCCTGGGCAGAAAAGATTGTGTTGACTGGAGGGGGTTGTAGGGACCATATCACTCTGGTCTTCTTCCATCTACATTGGCTTCTGGTTTGCATCTGGATTCAGTTAGAGGTTCTGGTGTTGACTTTTATAGTGCTGAATGGCCTGGGACCAGCATACCTTTAGAACTACCTCCTCCCATATGAATCTACCTGTGCACTCTGGTCATCTATGGAGGATCTGCTTCAGTTGCCCCCACCACATGAAGCTAGTAGGGTGGCAACCCAAGAAACAGCCTTTGTGGTCATGGCACCAAAACTTAGAAACTCCTTCCCTAAAGAGATTTATCATTTCCCCTCTATTGACGTCTTTCATCAGCAGATGAAAACCTTTTTGTTTCATCCAGCATAACCCCAATAATGCTTATCGGCCCTCCTTCTAGTGTTGTTTATGTGTTTTTAATTGATTTATTTTATATATTTGGAATTCCTCAGATTCTGCTGCGGTTGGGCCTACAGTGGTTGCTGGTAACCTCTGCTGCTGCACCCGGGCATGGAGCGGCAGCCCACATCCTTCTCTGCTGCAGCTCAGCCAGCAGTGGCTGCTGGCATCCTCTTCTA
The DNA here is from genome assembly GCA_029375565.1 of Gekko gecko. Taxonomy (NCBI): domain Eukaryota; kingdom Metazoa; phylum Chordata; class Lepidosauria; order Squamata; family Gekkonidae; genus Gekko; species Gekko gecko. Next base: position 22,593,007 of record JAPDNY010000013.1, on the reverse strand, counting down.
TGCCCAGGCCCGCAGCAGCTACTGGTGTCCAGTTCTGTGCACGTGCAGACAACCCAATTCTATTGCGGGGGGAAGTAAACCTTCCTGTATATGTGTTTTTTTTATTTCAGATTTTTCTGCAAACTTGAGGAGTCCCCCAAGTTTGAAGAAATCTGTTTAGCATCGGTGTGCCCCTGACCCGCAGGTTTAGGTATCCACAGATGTGGGGGTCACATGTCGCTGTTAATATACAGATACTGTATAAACTGCATAGGAAAGCCATACCAAGATGTATCCGTGATGCAACAGAATATACAAAACCAACAATTAAAAGTGGAGATCTAATACCATTGACAAAAAGCTAAAGTAATATTTATTTATTTATTATTAAATTGGATTTACTAGGCCGCCCTTCCCCACAAGTAGAGCTCAGGGCAATTTACAACAAAATAATATACAATCTCAGATTAAAATAAATTAAAACAAGCCAATGAATACCAGTACATAAACAACATTGTCAAAACATACAGCATACATTAGATGGCGGAAAAAACTCCAGCACCCAGGCCCCCTGGGGGGGGGGGAGTTATGAGGGATGGGGACTTGTGTGAGAGTGCCAAAGGCTACCCCTGTTTCTGTCCTCAACCAAAAGCCCAGGGGAACATCTCTGCCTTACATACCCTGCAGAATGGTAACAGCTCCCGCAGGGCACAGATGCCTTCCAGCAGAGAATTCCACCAGGTGGAGGACAGCCAGATGTCTCTCAGGCTGGGGAGCACCAGGAAGTTCTTATTTCCCGAGTGTAATGCTCTTCCAGGGTCATACGGGGAGAGGTGGCCCTGAAGATATGTTGTGTCCCTGACTGCTAAGGGCCTTAAAGATCAGAACCAGAACCTTGAACCTGATCTGGTACTCCACTGGGAACCAATACATCTCACACATCACTGGTTGAATATGTGCCGTCCGTGGGGTCCCAGTAAGGACCCGTGCAGCTATATTTTGGACCAGTTGGAGCTTCCAGGTCAGGCGCAAGGGCAGACCCACGTAGAACAATTACAGTAGTCTAACCTGGAGGTGACAGTTGCATGGATATAAACAAAATAGGGAATATTCACTTATCCCTAACCACACTGTGGTATAAATATGGACTAACCCGGTTGTCTTCTAGTGGGTGGATTGCATGTCAAGGAGGGCTCCAGGAAAAGCTGCAGCATAATTTGAGGCTGATTTTGATCCATTTTAGATTGGGAGAACTTCTGGACAGTCTAGATCCAAGGTAGACCCAGAGGTGGGTGGATGCTTAACATTCAGCATCTGAAATTTTCTTCTTTTGGAATTCATGGCATGAAGAGGGGGAACTGTACTTGTCCTACCTTAATCTTCGATTTTCTGCCTTTTCCAGGTTTCATTTTAATGATGAAACACCAACCACCAATTTTGATACTTTCCCCACCGCCATTCTGACTGTGTTTCAGGTAAGTTCAAAAGGGTCCCTTTCAGATTCCCTTAGAAAAAGGGATAACTTTTTAAAAAAAGTTAAAAATAAAATTGATTGGAATATCAAGACTCCTCCCCCACAGAGTTGTTGAACATATCCTAAGGGAGCAATCCAAAGTGGGTCCCTACTGAGAAGTAAGTCCTGTGATATTCACTGGGGCTTACTCCCAGGCAGGTGCCTTTAGGATTGCACTGTAAAATACCCAACAAGTGGGATGGCAAAAGTAATCGATTTTTGCAGTTTTCAGAAATTTGGCTGCCCAAAATATCCTGTGTGCATGAAAGTGTCACAAGGAAATGTGATGAGTGAACTGAACACTAGTGGGTTAATCCACATAACAAAACCCATTCCTAGATGTAGGGCTTTTCTGCATTCTTATTTTCCTCGCCAGGAAATTCCTGTTTCTGGGGGGGGGTTGTTACGCATGTGTGACAGTTCCCTCTAGTGGTCAGTTGAATATTATACGGGCTTATACCCTGACCTGGAGCTGCGGTGGCTCAAGTTGTTAAGACGCTGAGCTGCAGACTGGAAGGTCTGTAGTTCAGCAGTTTGAGACTCGAGTGCTGCATGACGGAGTGAGCTCCTGTCCCTGGTCCCAGCTCCTGCCAACCTAGTAGTTCGAAAGCAAGAAATTGAAAGTAGATAAATAGGTACCGCTTCAGTGGGAAGGTAACAGTGTTCCGTGCACCTCGGAATGTCTAGTCATGCCAGCCACATGACCACAGAAATATCTTTGAACAGCGCTGACTCTTCAGCTTAGAAACGGAGATGAGCACCGCATCCCTAGAGTCGGATTCGACTGGTTTTCGAGCAAAGGAAACCTTTACCTTTACCTATGCCCTGACCTGGATAGTCCAGGCAAGCCTGATATTGTCAGATCTCAGAGGCTCAGAAGGGCCAACCCAGGCAAGTACTTGGATGGGAGACCTCCAAAGAATACCAGGACCGGGGGGCAGAGGCAGGATATCAAGCCACTTCCCTGAACATCCTCTATGCCCCAGTAGGAGTTGCCAGAGGTTACCATGACTTCCAGGCACAGGCGCGCGCACACACAAAATGCAAAAAATACCAGTATGTGCGCGTGTGTCTGTGTGTATAAAAACATTCGTTTATGTAAAAACTTGCAGTTTAAATCTGCAGGGAGATATACTGGACGTAAACTGAAGTAATATTGAATCAACTACTAGAGGGAGCAAACACATGTAGAACAGAACTCCCCCCCCCCCCAAGAAACAGAAACTTACAAGTTATGAAAATGAGAATGTGGAAAACCCTTATCTTCACATGGAAGATGGTGGGGTGGGTCCTTTCCTTTTGCCACCTCTCCACTGAGCAAAGTTTGGAGCCTTTCTCCAACTTAAATGACTCACCATTTGAAGGAAGAATTACTGAAGGAAGCTAGAGGAAGGATCCTTAGGCTGGTTGGATCCACCTTAATGGGGTGGAAATTTCTGGAATTTTGGGAATTTCCTGTCAATGGCCATCAATCATTGCGGCATTTCTGCTAATTTCGGCATACCCGTGCTTTATGTTTTTGAGAGATTTTGTGCTTCAAAACCAGTCCTAAATAACTATTATAGGTACAGTACATCGCTTCCTAAAACGATAAGAATGGTTATACATTTTATGGGAAATGTGCCTTGAACAATTGCTCAGAAGAGTGTTGCCACACCTCCAATGGTAGAATTCCCACCCCCCCAAAAAAAATTGTAGATATACATTAACAGGTATGACTATTGCAAATTTCAACCAAAGTCATTATTATGATGCAGTGTGTGAATTCTGTTAAGCAAGAATGGCTTCTTGTTTAAAATGAATGTGCTTTCACCACCAACCATATATTACACGTGGCTTTACTTGAAGAACTGAAATCAGAACAATGTTTAGTGTTCATCTAGCACATTTCAATTGTGCCATATATATTATTTATCAAATTTTTATCCTACTCTTCCTCTAAGGAGCTCAGAATAGAATATGTGATTCTTGTGCACTCTTGGCTATTGTGCTGTACCAGCTCCTTATGCAGTAAAGTGTTCGGTTAAGGAAAAAATGAACATATGCAGTGAGAACATGATTGCCTTTATTGTTGCATTACTGGGTATGCGTCTATGCATGAAATGCAGGAGCCTACCCCTGATGAGGTGGGGAAAAATAAATTGTGAGGCAGTTGTAGCAGGTGTTTTATAAGCATCAGCCAGCCTGCATCCTGTGGAGCTGGGCAAGCACATGGTTCCTCTCTGACATAGCTTCACAAAGAACCCTTTCCTATTGTGCCTCCCACCCTATTGTAGCTGATGATTACAATATGCCCCCCCCCCCGGCTCCACCTGTCATGACACAGCGTTAACAGCAGAAGTGACCTGCTTTATGTCTTTGCCTGCAGCTTCCAACATTAATGAGGACAGTAGCCTGAGATGGGCCTGAGGTCATAAGAAAAATAACATTGTGTTTGGCCTTCCAGCTATTTGCAGGTTAAGGTAATTGAGGGACGGAATGATAATCAGTGAGGAAGTGAGAGGAAAGTCGTAGCCTTCCGTTCAATAGTGTGTTGAGAAGGGAGAGGAGGAAAGACTCAAACAAGAAAGGCCAGATTCTACCTCTGCTCTTTCTTCTTGCTATAAAATGCATCCCTTATTTTGCCTGTTTTGTGTTGCTGGTACACACATTATGGTTGCCAACTCCAGCTTGGGAAATTCTTGGATATTTAGGGGTGGAGACTAGGAGAGGGAAGAGTTTGGGGAGGGGACTGAGCTCAGCAGGGATGCAATTCCATGGTGTACACCCCCTTCCAAAGTTGCCATTTTTTCCAGAGGAATTGATATCAGTAGTCTGGACATCATGTGTCATCCTGAGACAACCCCTGGAGTTTGGCAGCCCTAACAGATGTACATTGATAAAGTGGCACATACAAGCAATCTGGATGTGATAGGATAGATGATTGCATCAAAGTTCCTTTTGTACACTGTCTACTGATGTGCATCTGTGCTCATACATATTGGTAGAACACCAGTCAATCTCTCAGCTCATCTAGGGTTACCAGGCAGAGCAGGGGGTTCTTACCAGAGTATCCCCAAATACCAGAGGATCCCCACTGTCCCCTGGCAACAAGCTGATGCCACTTCTGAACCCACAGGGAATGACCTCAGCACTTTAGGATGTCCCCCCCCCCAGTTCTCCACCATTTTTCTCCAGCCATCTAGCTGAGCAGCAATGGGGGCAAGCTTGTTGATGGATGACATTCCCCTGCTGGGGGTATGGGATCCCCTGCCCCTAGCGAGGGAATGGCACAACCAGATTGCCAGCCTCCAGGTGGGGCCTAGAGATCTCCTGCTTTTAGAACTGATCTCCATCTGATAGAAATCAGCTCCCCTAGAGCAAATGGCTGCTTTGAAGGGTGGACTCTGTGGCATTGTACCATGCTGAGGGCCCTCCCCTCCCCTCCCCAAACCCCACCTTCTCTGGCACCCCCAAAGTCTCCAGATATTTTCCAACCCAGCCCTGACAACCCTAGGCAGCCCTAACTCATGCAGTGATGCAACAGGAAACATTTGCTGAGTGAATAGCATTTTGTGGCAACTCTGTATGAGAAATGCTCCAATCCCAGCTGATGTAAGAATGACCTGCTCCCCAACAGAGGCTAATTGGAAGAATGCAAGGCCAGAGAAGTGTATCATGAAGCGTAATGGGCAGCCTTCTCCTTTGTGTGGGTACTTTAGGTTCCCAGGAGCTTTTAATTAATGTATTTCTTGTGACATCCTCATAGTTCGCTCCTGCCACAGAGATTGATTGAAAGAGACCTTGCAGGATGTTTTTCCCCAGCCACAGACAGCTAACTGGAATGACGAACAACATCGCCTTTCCTGCCAAAAAAAAGCTTCCCAATCACTTCATGGACAAAATAGAATTATAACACTTTAAATCAAACAATAAAGCAGCATCAAAAAGGTAAAGAGCAGAGCAAAGCTTGTTACCTAGCCTGCCTCCTCAAAGGCTCTAGAGGGCAAAAAGTGTTCCTGCAAGCCACTGAAAGGTCGCAAGGGAGCTTGCTGGGTGAGTCCTGCTTTCTTAGAGAACTCTTTAATAAGAGCACTGCTGTAAGAAAACACTTGCATCTTGTAACCTTTGGCCTTGCCTCAGACAGCTGAGGCAATTACTGTAGGCCTTCTGTTGTTTTTTTCTTTCTCTCTTGCACGCTTTTCTAATTAACTTTTCAGATTCTGACCGGGGAAGACTGGAATGCAGTGATGTACCAGGGGATAGAATCCCAAGGGGGTGTCCACTCAGGAATGTTCTCTTCGATCTACTTCATTGTCTTGACGCTGTTTGGTAACTGTATCCTTGCACTGCCTAAATTTGATTTGCTAATGGTGGTTTGCACCACCTCTTCTCTAGCAAATGCACATTTCAAATCAACAGTGGCCAGCTAATGGGCAGCTGGTGAAAGTTACTGGAAAGCCATTAAGTGGGGAAATTGATCCATTGTGGAATGAGGCTGTTTATGAAAAAGAAAGATCAGTCTTTCAGAAACCTTTAGATGCTGAAAACCTAGACACCTGAAGGTCTCTTTGCACAGAAACACATCCTAAATTGCCCGCTTCCTTTTTTCTGTAAAAAAAGTGTACCTTCTTTTTTGTATATTAACAAACATGTGTTATGCTTTAAAAGAGCAAAACCAGAGTGCCAATGTGTTCTGCCACCATTTGGCACCCAGAATTGTAAACAAATATTTTTATTCAAATTGGCACACTCCAAGAGCCAAACAGGATATGATACGATGGCTGTGTCTTCTGTTCATGTATGGGGCAAGAAAGGCTTACGCGATAATAAGCATGTGGGAGAAGGGAGGTCCCTTGTCCTGCTCAACTGCTTAAAACACCTTCCAGCCCAGCCCAGCTCTGATAATGGAAGTGAAGTGGGATGAGGAGAAAATTGCTTGAAGTATTAGAGCACAGTGAGCTAAAGAGAGGTAGTGGGAAGCTTTAGTTCTCTCCTTACTTGCATGCTTCTTTGCATGTGGAAATCTGGATGGGGTATAAGTATGAATGAATCCCAGGTACATAAGAACATAACAGAATCCAATGTTGAATCAGGCCAATGGCCCATCTAGTCCAACACTCTGTCACACAGTGGCCAAAAATACCAGGTGCCATCAGGAGGTCCAGCAGTGGGGCCAAACCAGCGTGCCAACATGTTCTGCCACCATTTAGCACCCAGAATTGTAAACAAATATTTGTGTGGTGTGGGTGGATGACACATGGTGCAGGGAGCAATCTCAGCCAGCTCCACTCTGAAGTAAGTCCCAATTTGTTCAGTGGTGTTTACTCCCAGGAAAGTGTTCTTAAGATTGTAGCTGCAGCCACATTGCTAAATTTGTACAAGTTGGGGTCTGGTCAGTGTCTAGTTGGGATCTGGGATTCCAGGACAGAAGAAAGATGACACACTTGCAGTAAATAATAAATATATGCATGTGGCCCTCCTGTGTCTAGTTTGGCCTCAGTATGCTATATTTGTTTGACTTGAAGGCACATGATAACAGCCATCTTGCTGAAGTTAAGTAGGCTTGGATCTTGTCAATACTTCAGTGGGGCACCTCCTGGAAATGCTACGTAAGCTGCCGTATTCTATGCTGGAAGAAAGATGGGACTGCCCCCTTTATGTCTAGTTTGGTCGTGAAGTTCTTTTTTTGTAAGGAAGGGGTTATATACCCTCACCATCTCTGGTAGTCCCTTTCTGTTGCTTTTCTCTTTTTTTTTTCTTTTCTTTTTTTTAGTGAGTATTTTGTGTGTGTGTGCCTGGAAGTCATGGTTGACTTCTGGCGACCCATAGTGGGGCTAGGACATTTCAGAGAGGTGGTTTACTATTGCCTGCCTCTGTGTCCCAGCCCTGGTATTCCTTGGAGGTCTCCCTTCCAAGAACTTGTCAGGGTTGGCCCTCCTTAGCTTCTGAGATCTGACAAGATCAGGCTTGCCTGGACTATCCAGGTCAGGGCCTTTCTGTTGCTTTTCTTGACTCACACTCCACGTGGTGTCAGAGATTCATGGGCCTGAAATTCCCTTGGGAATATGTGTAGCATACCTAATTGCAGTCACTGCATGGTGATGCACACACACACACCTTTCAGCACACAGAAGATGCATTCTCACTTGTGTGAAAGGCAAATAGGAACACCTTTTCAAAAGATCTGATTCATACATATAGGAGAATGGAGTGGCGATGAAATGGCAAACAGCTGAGTTGGTAAAATGGACCCTGCGTCACTTCACACTGCCAGAGGAGGAGGATCATATTCTGGAACTGTTTCTCTGTCTGCCTACATGAAGAAAATCAGAAGAACAAGGAAAGATAAGGTTTTGCATCTCCCTCCCTCCTGTCCCACTAGTTTTCTGTTTGTGTGGAAATTTAAATGTAAAAGAGCACTTAAACTTTGAATCCACCACTAGAAGTCTCAAAGGAATCCATTCTGCTATCTCAGGGCTCTGCCATCTCATTCTCCTGCATGTATGAATCAGGTCTAAGATGGCGCTGCCCATCCATTCTTTCAGAAAGATCTGCAAGTATGAAAATAATTGGAGCAGCAGCTTTAATCAGCTGCACCTTTTAACTGATCGCTGTGCGTTTAGTCAGTTTATTGCAGCTAAGAATTGACTTAACATTGCAGCTCCAAACAAACTTTTAGGCCAGCTGGGAAAAGCAATTGCTCCCTGAGGAAGAAACATCATCTTGCTAGATAGTAAAATATCTACTTTTGATTTGGTTTCTCTACCCTTCACAATGGGATGTTTGTGTGTTCAAAATTAGACGGTCTTTCTTCTTTGTCACTGCTTAAAGTTGGACTAAAAGAGTCAGAAGTGAGGGTGACTACAGATTTAAGATCTGGGTGCGAATGAGTCAACCCCACTGTCCAGGGTTTTTCCACCTGGAAGGATCATCAGTGGCTCCCAATTTGTTTCTGGGTTCAGTTCCAAGTGCAGGTATTCAACCTCTAGCAATTTGCTAAAAGAACAGCATTAAATGCAGCAATTAAGAAAATATACAATCATTAACATATCCTAAAATTAATGCAGTTTTAATTCTAGGTTGCTGGAAAGGATAAAATCTCTGAGGTGGTGCAGATGCTTTTTTCTTACTACTCAGTAGCTACTTCCCTAGCCACTTCTCAAATTAAGGGACAGTCCTTCCAGGCAACACCCAACTGTAGCTTCTAGACACTCTTGAGCCTGCCCATTTTACACACTAAACATGGGCTGCGGTCAAACTGGCGCCTTAGTGCAATATGGCAGCGCCTCTAAGTGCTCCAATTTAAAATGTTGCGGGGAAGATCAAGCAGACAGCACACCCAGCTGCGGCTCCGCACCGCACTTGCTCCATGGTCAAGCATCCACATTACTGTGGCACCTCAAACATGAGCATGTTGTCACTTTTAAAAATATGGCTGGGCATGTGCATAGGTGCTAAGGTGCACATAGCCAAGAACATGGGGGACAAAAAACTACTTGGAAATGGATCTGACCATTCCCACTCCCCAGCCAGCTTGCATGCGCAACAAGTTCATTCAGATGTGGAAAAAGCAGAGTAGAAGCACAGGCCATCCGGAAACCACTGGATATCCTCTGGTAGCTACTTATTCTGTATCTAACTCATCATACAGTGGGGTGAGTATGACTGGGGAACGGCTGCCAGATGTGGCTGTGTGAGCGAGCCCGTTTAATCCGTATGGGAAGTGCAACTATATCGGGCCAAACTGCCCATCTGACTGCAGCCATGGTCTCCCTCTTGTCACTACAGTTACTAGGGTGTGCTTATTTTATTGTGTGTGCGTATTTCATTTTCCAGCGTGTGTCCATAGCAGCTTACCAACTGAGACACCAATAGCACCAGAAATAACCAGAAAAATATATCGGTCGGAGGGCATTCTCCAAGAGAAATCCCAACTGACAATGAAAAAGGAAGACAATCCTGCCCTTCTAACAATCAAACCAAACAAATTTGCAGTTCCATAGGCAATTGGTTCCATTGCCTCAGTGCCATGTGTGTAAAAGGCCCAGCTTGCAGCAGCAGACACAAACACACAAAACTGATGCAAGGCCCAGTTTGATGCACAAAGACAGCAGGAGGATCTGTGTAGGGAGAGGCAGCCTCTGTTTCACCAAGCACAGCATCCCTGGGGAACTCTTGACCCAGACCCTGCTGAAATGAATGGGCAGAAATAGGGGCATTTGCTTCAGTGAAGCTCACACAGAAGGTCTTGGCTGAGTGAGCTGGTAATCCAAGTAATGAAATATTTTCCTGGTTACAGTTAAATTACAGATGAGCTGGAAAAGGGTTAGGATTTAATAACAGTCATTATTCTTTTAAGCATGCTGATCATCCATTCACAGGACTCCTGTACATGAACCTGTCAGGTGCAGTTTGGGGGCGCCATGCTGTGCCCACTCTTCGAAGGAAATTCTGTTGATGGATGATTCCACCCGAAGGCTATACTTAGGGCAGGATGCTTTTAAGAATGATTTCTGCTGTCTTCTCCTTGCTTCTCCTTCTTCTACATTTCAGTGGCTGGTGCTATCATGCCCATTATATGTCCAAGGGGGAGGGGGGCAGGCTGGATGTGATCTACTCTCCCCCACCATTGCAAGTCTGCTGACCCCCAACCTTTGCTTCCCATTATTGCATTCTGAACAACCGATAATGAGCTCATGCACTGCAGATTAGAGGAATCTACTGACTCTCTGATGCATTTGTAAAAAAGCAAACATTAAGAATTGCTTTCTGATTCTCTGGGCCAGGTGGAAATGAGTTCACTGTACGGTTGCCCACCTCAGGTGGTGGCTGGAGTACCCCTGGAATCACAACTGATCTCCAGGCTACAGGGCTCAGTTTCCCTGGAGAAAATGGCTGCTTTGAAAAGAGGACCATATGGCATCACACTCTGTGCTCAGCAGAGTGTAATGCCATGCAGTCCTCTTTCCAAAGCACCCTTCACCAAACCCTGCCCACCCCTCACCAAAACCCTGCCCTCCTCAGGCTCCACCCTCAAATCCCCAGGAGTTTTCCAACTTGGAGTTGGCGACCCTAGTTTATTGCAACAAAGTTGAAATGCATGAGGAAACCAAATAAGTGTGCATGTGCCTGTAAGCAAAAAACAGCACCCACATTAACAACATGAAGGGAAACTCACTCTGATAAACCCAACTCTCCCTTATGAGATCTGGTGAAGCTGTTTGCTCTTTTCCACTGGAATCACTCTGAATTTGCAAGGGACACCAGAAAATCAGGCCTGTTTGGTCTCTGTAGAAATCCATCTTCTCAAGTGTTTCAGACATAGACTAATTGAAAGGAAGAGAAATCCCTGATTTATTTTAACATCCAGTGCAGTTTCCAATTAACATTAATGAGAGTTTCTGTGCTAGATTGTGGATGAGGCTTTTGAACATTACTATTCCCTCCATTTACCCTGCTGGTACCAATATCAGAAGGCCCTTTCCTGAGGAGTTTCTTTAAGAGAATGCCTGCATTTCCTAGAGGGAAATCAAATGTGATGGTATATGGAAGCAGCCCAAAGGCATTTTGCTTTCCCAGGTGGCTGAATTTCTGCAGTATGAGCTCCAGGGAGTCTTGCAATGTCATGGATGGTGCTGAGGGTTCGATTCTTGGATCACACAATTTGGAGTTGTTAATGCATTATCAGCTTGTGGCAGCTGGACTGGGCTTCAGCTGTTCTAGTGCAAAACGAAGCAGAAACCCATCTTCTTTGCAGATAGATGGAGCAGCACAGCAGAAACTCATGCATAATTGTCTTGACACCAGCAAGATAATGGAGAAATGACTCTAGTAATAGACAGGAAACTGACATTGGGAAATGGTCATAACATCCTACTAGAATCTACCTGAATTATGAACTTTTCCTTGCCAGCTCGATGATCCTACTCCTACATTGATCTCAAATAATAAAGACATCACACAAGTCAAGAATAACTCCAGACTTCTCCTCCTGCCCCATTTTTGCTCGCCTTTATGTAGCAACACACTGGTGCCCAACATACCCTGCAATGTGAGAGACCTTGACGGAGCATTTCTCAGACAGCATATTGTTGCTTTGTAGTACTTGTTACGTGAGGTCCCAGCCCAGCTCTCCCAGTTTGCTGTGGTTCTGGGCCACAGAAGGAGAGGGGGACAGGTTTGAGAGCACCAGATTTCACCTTCTCTTACTGGCTGCTCTTCTGCCTGGACAAGGGTAACTCAGGAGTTCCTCACAAGTCTCCTCCCAAGCCTTTCTGCTACAACTGGTGGCATGCCTTTTGGTAAGTCTCTGCCTTTTGCAAGGAGAGCAGTTGTCGGGGGAGGCAGGGAGTTGTCCTTAATGTCAGAGTCTTTGGACCCCACCCCTTTGAACCCTCACCGCCAATCAGCTGTAGTATAGGTAGAGACAAGAACATGAATATAAACTAAGTATAAGGGGGAAAATACATGTATTTATTACAGAAACTTTTAAAACCCTATTTTTTCCTCTCCCCCCACCTTTCCTTAACAGAACACCACTTTGGGTCCTACATCAACTTGTTCATTGCCTTTTGATTGTTATAGGAATCTATTTGTACTTTATATAGTTTGACCTCTGAAGAAGGCCCCATTGGGCTGAAACGCATTAGGTCACTATTGTTTCCTTCATACATGTGTCACTTATGAGGCTTTAGTTGGGCCGTTGTGTTTTTAAATGATTCTGTAATAAATACATGTATTTTTTCTTATAATTATACATTCATGTTCTTAACTATTGGCCCTTTATTTGTTTTCCAACTAAACGTCTAGGTTCTTGATTCAACTTTGTTGGGTTGTTCCCCCCCCCATTTTATCCTGTATAGATAGGGACCCTTTAAAATTTGGTACTCTTCTAATCCAGGATTATACTTTCTAAACCTACTTAATGCATCAGGGCTGTTGGTGGCCTCAGACAGGTTGAATTTCTGTTGAATTTGAATAGATCTTTTTCTGCAGGTTTCTACAGATTGTCTTCATACTGTTTTCATTCTGAGAGCTTTGACTTTTTTTCTGGACCGTGCCCTAAATTTCAGCAGTATCTGCTTACAATTGAACAAGATTGTTAAGTCTCATTCTTTTCCCAGGAGGGAAAACCTTTCCAATTGTTTCTCATTTTTATTATCTGTCAAGCAAAAAGTTAACAGAAGCATCACAAAACAAAATTTAAAGTTAGCTGACTGAAGAACTCCAGCCCTGTTATATGAGCTACAAAGGTTTGTTTTTTTTCTAGTATAAATGGACATGGCTTGAAATAATGAGACCAACATTAAGAAAAGTGGGACATCAGCGAAGTACAGTCAGAGCTGGTAGCTGGAAGGTAAAAATATTTGCAGAGAAATGGTGGCAGTTTCCTTGACTTAAAATGTTTTGAGCTGCTCCAATACTGTACGAATGTAATTTAGAAGAAATTATGCTATAGGAGAATTAGATACAATATAGAGTCTGGTCCCTCCACAGTTGGATATATGAGAACATGGGTTTGGAACAAATAACCTGTGTGTATAGCTGTGTATATTTGAGCTGCAGTGGCTCAAGTGGTTAAGATGCTGAACTGCAGGCTGTGGAAGGTCAGTAGTTCAGCAGTTCGAGACCTGAGAGTGCCACATGACAGAATGGGCTCCCGTCTCTAGTTCGAGCTCCTACCAACCTAGCAGTTCGAAAGCAAGAAATTGCAAGTAGATAAATAGGTACCACTTTGGTGGGAAGGTAACAGTGTTCCGTGTGCCTTGGTGTTTAGTCATGTTGGCCACATGACCACAGAAACGTCTTTGGACAGCACTGGCTCTTCGGCTTTGAAACGGAGATGACCACCGCAACCCTAGAGTCGAATTCGACTGGCTTTCGAGCAAGGGAACCTTTACTTTTACCTATATTTGCAAGCACTAGGGCACTAGTTGGCTTGAGCTCTTGGGGTTGCTTTGGAGTGAGAGGGCTAAACCCAGACATAATGGCAGGTCTGTGAATTTATCTCCTGCAGCTTTAAGAAAGGTAAATAGCAGCCACTGAGGAACCTGATCCAGATATGGACCTCTGAGATAGGCAGCCCATTCCATCAGCACTGTTTTTCTGACACAAATTTTCTCCTTCCCGCTAAGTGCAATTGGCCCTGCAAGGAAAATTCTATGCTTGTGCTACCTCTCCAGAGACCTACTTGAGGCAGCTCACAAAGTAAACATACTACAACAAAATCATTAAAAAACAGCAATATAACAATCAATATTAAAACAAACAATAAAAAAATCATAAAACCAGCATTAGTGGTGGTGGAAATTGCTACTGAGTCGCAGCAGATTTGTGGTAACCCTGTAGGTTTCCAAGGCAAGAGATAAACAAGAGGTAGTTTGCCTGCTTCCACATAACAACCCTGGATGTCTCTCATCCAAATACTAATCGGAGCTGACCCGGTCTAGCTTCCAAAATCTGATGAGCACCACTTCTATAAGCCCTGAACAAACAGTACTAGCCTAGATAAACCAGTAATCTAATTCAATAGAAGGCAGCTTAATTTTGTATCTTGGCTTTCTGAGTATTTATTTATTTACATTATTTTCATTATTTATAGCCAGGCTTTCTCACTGAGATTCAAGGTGGATTACACCGTATGCATGTTTGTACCATGGCCAGAAGGAGCTCTAGAACCAGGGTAGTTGTCCAGCTTCTTCAAGCCTCCAACAAAACAGTATGCACAAGTTCTTCTTTTCAAACCCTTGCTCCAAGATGGAAACTCTTCTGCTGTTCCTGCTGGGAGGGAAACTAGAGTTCAGTTCAGAATATATGACCTCCTCCTGGTTGTTGTTCCCTTGAGAGTGATGCTGTGATTGTTCTGCTCAGTAACGTGTGCTTATGCATATCCCTTCTTTAAAATTAGGTTCCTCTGTTAATCCAGCTGGCAAGAACAAGAGTTGCTATCTCTTAATAGTTACTGGAACTCAGAAGTCTGACAGTGTGATTATAATTGCTTCCATCTTCCCCCTTAAACTAGCTGGAGCTGACGAACAGACATAGGGGAATGGCATACAGTCAATCTTCCAGCCCCTCAGCTGCCTTCAGTTTCTTGAATTTTGCATTTTCTGCATACAATTTGAAGGTCACCTCTCTTTATCTAATAATCTTTCAGTGGCAGCTCCCATTGCCCCGTTTCTCATCTAGTCCCATTGCTCATCCTCTCCACCTGTCTGCTATGGGTCAAAATGGCATCACAGGTGGTTCTATCAGGCACAGGCAGAGGGTGGATGATGGGTCCGGAAAGGACATGGGTGGAAGCATCCATCTCTGTATCCTTTGTGGTTCAGAGGTTGTGACAAGAGGGTTGTTGAAGGTTGGCCCTTGGGAACCTTATTCTTGTTTCATGGTGGAGGCTGGGGAGGTGAAACGTAGAGCAGGAAGCCTCAGATGCCATCTTACCCATTTAAGTTGAACTTTGTGTGAAGAACTGTTTAAAATCTTTAGCCAATTTAACTAGATACGCTGCTGAATGTCTTCCTGGCCATCGCTGTGGACAACCTAGCCAATGCACAAGAGCTGACCAAGGTAAGTCTATGAAATGTGCTTTCAGCAGGTGTTAGCAACAAGCGGCTGCTTGGCGCACAGTGTTCTTTCTGCAAAGGAAGCTGGCGATTTTCTGAATGCTTTTCCCATTTGTTTAAAAAAGACTATGCCTCCTGCTGGATTGAATGCCCTTGAGCTTCACTTTGGCACATGCATGTTCTCCCTAGAACATTTCATTGCCAAACTAGAAGTTTACAAGAAGCTCACCAGGGAAAAGTATATATAATACCACAAGCATATCCTCCAGCATTTCTCTGATGAAAATACAAACTTGTAACACCTCCATTTTCATTTCACTGTCTGAGCTTTCCTTCTGCCTGTGCCATCAGGCTTTGCTATAGGCCCGACTCTGCCTGCTGTATTAGTATCTCCTTCAATAAACTCCAAACCCAAGGGTATCTGGTCTTTTGCTTAAAGACACTGTTGAAAAACATAACTGTCCGATCATCATTTCAAAATATACCACAGCAATTTCAGTGTATGACAAGGGCAGGCTACACACAGAACAGTGCCTTGCAGCCCAATCCTAGGCATATTGACTCAAAAGTAAGATGCACTTAGTTCAATGGTACAAGTCACAGTGAATGTGCATAGGAGTGCAGTCTTAATGTTCATGTGGATCAGTGTGCAGTAGAGTGGAGATGCAAACACCCGCCTACTCAAAATTTTAACTTCTAAACACCTTGCAGAAGGAACAATATAGAATAAAGATGACTGAATCTTTCAGGAGTGAAATTTTAACACAGCACCCCAAAAGGCAAAAATAGAGACACAGATTGGCCAGAGACAGTAAGAGGGCCTGTTGGAGTGTATGACTTCAGGAGAAGCTTGTGCTGTCATTGCATGCTGGCCAGTGTTCTTTCCCTCTTGTTAGAGGGGTTACATAGGACTTGATGGCTCCTCTGCAGCATACCTCAGTTTCCCTGATACTACATCCTTTCAACACACAGAGAATACTTTGCCCTGAAAATCCTGCTGGCAGTTCTGCAACCAAGTAAAGCAAAATAAATGAAGTAGTAGTAGTAGTTGTTGTTCGGTCGCACAGTCGAATCTGACTCTTCATGACCCCATGAACCATGTCATGCCAGGCCCTCCTGTCCACCATTGTGCTCTAGGGTTTGCTTAACTTCATGTGCGTTGCAGCAATAACACTGTCCAACCATCTCATCCTTTGATGTCCCCTTCTTCTTTGAACTTCAGTCTTTTCCAGCATCAGGGTCTTTTCCAGTGAGTGCTCCCTTCTCCAGTGAGTGCTCCAGTGTCATAGGGAGTATTGTGTTATGGGGTTGCCCTCTCCCTGTTGGGAAATTCTTGCAGATTTGGGGACACAGCCTGGGAAAGGCAGAGTTTGGGGAGGAGAGGGGGCTCAATAGGGTTGTGATTGCATAAAGTCCACTCTGTGAAACTGCCATTTCCTCCAGGGGAAGTAATCCCTGATGTCTGGAGATCAATTGTAATTCCAGGGGAACTCCAGGCCCCACCTGGAGGCTGATAGACAAAGTTGTATGTGTTTCTGCTTTCATTTTAGAAGTGTTAGAGGGTGTGCAAGTGCACAGATTTGATATATGCTGCAGAATTCAACATCCTGAGAATGTTATTTTCACAAGTTTCTAACTCCTCAGTTTGCAGGAATAAGTTTGAAGGTGTTTGGTGAAGGCTTGGTGAGAATTTAGAAAACAGATGATGGATTGAATAGAATTTACAGGACAATCATAAGAAAAGTTACATCCTCCTAATTCCATTGAAGTTAATGAGTTTAGAAGAGTGTAACTGTTTTAGGATTGCACAGTTAAAAGTTTTTAGTGTGTATAAAGGATACCAGTTACAGAATACAGATGTTCTTGGTGTGAAATTTACCTGGTCTCCATGCATCTTAAATCCAGTTCAACTTGGTCTAATGTAGGGCATCACAACATAGCACCCCATGACTGTGGGGTATATGTGAACGTGGGGTGAACAATTTCCCCCATTCTATTCCTTTGTTGTTTATTCTGTGCCACTCCTCCTTAATTCTGGTTTAACTGGGTTAAATTCATAAATTAGTTCCAGAATTTGGGCATATACAGTTTGCAACACCCCCTCCCCATATTACAGATGCATATATGCACATTGATGAAACACCGCAAAAAAAAAATCTATGTGACTATACCCTTTTAATCAGGATTCTTTTGTTTTACTGATGCATACATGTGCTCCCATTGAGCAAACTCCAGAGGACGGCGGAAGACAGAAGGGCCTGGCATGATGTGGTCCATGGGGTCATGAAGAGTCGGACTCAACTGTGCGACTGAACAACAACAACATGTGCTCCCATGTGCTCCCACTGAAAAGATTCTTGATAAAATTATATGTGACATCAAAGATTGCTTCTTTACGATATTTCAGGAAGGCATACGTGCCCATTGGTAACGTGGAGAAGATGCTCTTTAAGCTGAGAGGAGTACCTAGCCTGAGTGCAAAGCAGTCACTGCCACTATTGTCTCCTGCTTGGGCTCACTATTGCCTTCTTCCAGAGCAGACAGTGAAAAGTGTGCCGGGGGAACACTGAGTCTGAGCATGAAGCTGCTGCTGCGGACTTGGGCTTCCTTGTTGCTGCCTCCCCTAAGCCCAAATGGCATGCTTTGCAGCTTTGGCTTCGTAAGGTTTTTAAAAAATAATTCTTATTAAGGATTTTTGGATCAAACTATAAAAACTAACAACAACAAACTAAGAACAGTGGGAAAATACCAGGCATTTAAATGTCTGGTTTCCCCCCCAGTTTTTTCCCACAGGACAGAGGGTGAGAATTCTGTGCTGTCTGGGTCAATATTGGACACTTGGGCCCTGACCTGGATAGCCCAGGCAAGCCTGATCTTGTCAGATCTCAGAAGCTAAGCAGGGCTGACCCTGGCAAGCACTTGGATGGGAGACCTCCAAGGAATACCAAAGCTGGGATGCAGAGGCAGGCAATAGCAAGCCGCCTCTCTGAAACGTCCAAGTGCCACTAGGGTCGTCAGAAGTCAACCATGACTTCCAGGCACACGCACACACATAAATACAAAAAAAACCCCCAAAACAGACACCTGGCAACCTTAATTGGTTCCACTTTAGAAACACCACCTGATAAGTCAAGATTCTCAAATCCAAAGAGAAATTCATATGAGGAGACATTTGGAAGCATTCCTAGCTGAACATGGCTGGGTGACCATCTACACACAGTTGTAAAAAACAAATTCCAATTTCTGTTTCACTTCCACAAGAGTGCCTGTGAATGCACATGAGAAATGTTTCTTCTGAACTAGTCCTTGGCAAGAGGTCTGTGTTGCATCAGTTCCTCTGGGCTGAAAAAACACCATAAACAATGACGCAGCTGACACAAAAGGGAGACCCTGACTTAAGGGGAGTCTTAGGGCTAGAGCCCCCAAATCTTGAGGGCCGTGGGAGCCAGAATTACTTATAACTGTTCCCTGCATTTTGGATCATCATGCCTACTTTGTTCTGCTTAGTTTGGCTGAGGATTGTCCGCAAAATGTGTGTTTGTTGAAAGTAATGTGCTATCTAGGGGAGGAGGTGAGTGATGCTGGAAAGGTCAAGGATACAGATATGTGGCAATGTGAGCTGTTCAGGCTGGAAGTTACACTCGTCCCTATCCTGTGTGGATTTCGTTGTGTCCCAGAAGCTCTGTAACTAGACAATGGCTCCTGGGGGAAGGACTCTGTAGGAGAATGGAAGGGTGCCCCCTCCACTGAGAGCAGAGTGCAAGGTTTTTTAACATTGTTCTCTGAATGGAATATGTGCATCTCTGCCTAGTGGCTGGTGGCCACTGCCTACAGACAATTCTCAGTTTCAGGGCCAAGACTTTTGCTACAATTCTCCTCTTGGCTAGATTCGTGATCTTGAGGAGAGATTCCTCCTTTCAGATTTTAATCTCTTTCTGAATTTCATCAAACTCCTGGGAATTCTTTTGTTGTCTCCCCCCCACAAAAAAAGATTTGCAGACACCTTTACCAGCAATATGAAGACAGAGATTCCTTTCATTGTTTAAAAAAACAAATGAGTCCACCTCACTCTTTTTAAACCCTTTAACTTTCCCCTTTTGAATATTTCAGAAGCCAGCTGCGGAAGGTTTAGGAACCTGACGTTACTAGCGTTTATGGTTGTGCACAATTAAATATTGATGAAATCAAAAGCACTGATGAATCGCCTGACATCCTTTGAAATGCTCTCAGCTTTATTCAGTCCATGGATCCAAAAATCACTAGGGCTTTTTGAAAGGAGTGGGGAGGGGGAGATCAAAGTGGTTCAATTACACGCCATACCTAGAGAATGAAGGATTCGTTGCCCAGTAAATATGAGCATGCAAAAAGAGAGAGAGAGAGAGAACAAGAGAGAGAAAAGAAACCTGACAAAATGGCTTGGAGAAATAATTACGTTACCGGGGAGTCAGCAGACCTCAGGAGGCTTCCTTGAGACAATTACATCTCAAGGCTAATCAAGATCAGAGCTGTGTTCGGGGCCCAAATATAGTAATTAACCAGTGAACAGCTTGAGATGCGAAAGGTAAGGCAAGATAAAACAACCTCTACAGCACTTATTATTAGCCCCTACCCCCTTTGTGCTTGCCTTGGAAGATCCTACCATACCTTCTTTGAGTAGTTGTCACTTTGCAGGCACTGGGTCTCTCTTAACATGCTTTAAAGGGCAGTTAGAATATGTGCCCAGTTGTTCCTGCCAATTAATGTGGAGCGCATGTGAAATCCAACACCATTCATACAGCCACTGGGATCTACTACATGACTGTAGGGGTTAAAAAAAACCCAAGTTTGCTGCTGTGATTGAAGAAATCTCACACACCCCACAGCTGTAGCTCCATGCACAGCTCCATTCAGTGTCAGGACAAGCCTTCAAAGGGCCCTAGATTCAGAGGCTGATTCTGCATTAGTTTTTCCCTTCATTGTTTTAGCAAACCCACATTGGAACAGAAATTCCCCTCTGCATTGCATGCTGCTTTCACTTCCTTGGATCATCAGATTTTATGGTAGCCTGCACCTTCCATGCCACTTTCACTTCCTTTGATCATCAGGTTTTATGGTACCTTCTGCATAGATTTATGGCCATTTGCAGTCAGTACAGCATTGCCTCAAGGTATTTGAATGTGATTTTGAGCTGCACTTTTCCCTCCCAGTTGAGAAAATGTAGAGCGAATGCTAAATGCAGAATCACCCAGAGTTTGAAGGATGGGGGAGGGAATTGCATATGAGCTACTACTTAACTCTGGCCAAAGTAAGGATATCAGATAACAAATCAGGCCATCAGGAGGTCAAAGCAGGTCATGTGTTGAAGGCCTGACCCCACCCCCAATAGCTTCCAGGTCAAGCTTGCTCTTTGGTCTGAGCAAGAGGAGACAGTCTGAAAGTTGCTTATCATATTCCCCAGGAGCAGGCAACTGGGGGATAGTCTGCACGCACAGCGTAGTAGGGATGAGTTTGACTGTCTGAGCCAGCTCATCATCTATCAGTGCATTGATAAATGTGCTGGAAGTTGGCAGATGAGAAATATTGACTTTGTGTAATTGTTTAATGGGCCATCTTTCGTTTAGTCTGGCTTGGATTCCTTCTCTATGAACCACAGCGCAGATTTGTTCGTCATGGATTTGCATTGGTTAAAAGAAGCACCCTTTGAATGCCATGTGGCAAATGTGGCTGGATAATGCCAAATATCTGAGCATTTAATTGTTTCAGGCTCAATTGATTTGAATGTTTTTCAGTCAGTTCTCTTTCTTCCATTAGTATTTCTTAATTAATCATTTATATGCCATTTAAATGGTATGAAGTGCTTTACAGTCATTTTGACATTGCTTTTCACAAGAGTACTATGAACTTAGCATAATGCACATATTAAAGGGAATATACATGCACACAAGGACTTGTCAGGCAAAGGACATCCCTTTTCTCCCCTCCCTTTCAGCTCCCTTGCCATTAGCCCCAGTGCTGCCCTCTCCCCAGGCTTTATCCCCTACACAAATTTCCAGTTCATCTCCCCCCACTTACTTCTCTTGCAGTCACTGTTGCAGAGTTAGCTACCATTTTATTTACTTGTT
Source organism: Gekko gecko (assembly GCA_029375565.1). Classification (NCBI taxonomy): domain Eukaryota; kingdom Metazoa; phylum Chordata; class Lepidosauria; order Squamata; family Gekkonidae; genus Gekko; species Gekko gecko. The sequence goes on along the minus strand of JAPDNY010000013.1, from coordinate 22,571,867 downwards.
TATGTATTTGCAGGTTTACATAATTCCTCCATTTTATCCTCCCAGCAATCCTGTGAAATAGATTAGGTTGAGAGTGTGACTGGCCCCAGGTCACCCAGCAAGCTTCCATGGCATACTGGGGATTTGAACCTGAACTCTCCAAGGTCCTAGTCCAGCACTCTGACCATTATACCAAAATGGTCTCTGAACTCTTGGAGTTTCTTTCTTTTCATGCCTGCACCTCTGCAGATTTCATTGTGTGTGTGTGTGTGTGTGTGTGTATGTGTTTACCACCAAATTAGTTGTTTTTAGGTAAGATATTTTTTGCAAACACCAGTTTGCAGAATGCTAAATTTTAGCCACACCTCACATCATTGTGTGGATTTGTCTATTCATATGGAGGCTAATCCTTGACTATTGCATAGGAATATACATACTCAAAATTACACAGTGTTAAGCTGCTCAAAGGTGTGAGTCAGAGACAGTTAAGTGCTCATCTATGATGTAGCTTGGCTTATATCTTATTTCTTGAGATGCATTTTGCTTCAAAAAGTTGGAAATGCTGTTTAAGCTTAACTAAAAGTATTCTGGTTATGCTGAAGAAGCATGCAGATAGTAGATTTATAATTCAGATTTTCGTTGCTAGTAACATTTGTTTTTATTACCAACCATGCACATTTAACCTGAAACTATTATTTTTGTTTGTAAAGAATTATGAGATGCATTTCAAGCTGACATCCTGTGCAGCCAACATTCATCAGTCCTGGTGGTCGACACCAGTAGTCACTTTGAGGACATGCTCAGAATATGGTCACTTTAACTGCTTACTCAGACTCAGTTCAAATGTGAACAAACAAACCAGAGTTTGCTCATGCTGGACTTGAGCTTGGTTAATCATCAGACGCCAGTTTGTCATGGTGCCTGAGCGTGGATACCTTGACAAATTGAGGTTTGTTTCCTTCCCAGTAACCATAATTCTTAACTGTAGTTTAATTCTGGTTTAGAATCCTAACAACTAGGAAACAATGAACTTCAACACATTAAGGTGCCCAGACATTTGAACACCATGGTAAATTAGAAGTATTTAAAGAAGAGGGGGGAAGAGCATACAAGGTTCCTTAACTCCAGCTTGTTCATGGTGCCTGAACTGAATTTCAGTCTCTCGCTGAGGAACTGCCACTTTTTGTGATAGCTGAAACTGATTTTTAAAAATGACATTCTAATTTTCAGAACCATGGCCTGGATCTTTTGTCAGGATGGCAAATTTAGCCATCATCATGGAAACATTGCACAGTAGCTTAGGCATGATGCTGTCACCTGCCCACCCCCACATTGCAGTTCCCAAGCAGCATTACGAGAATGCACACACACCAAAACATTACAAGCCAATTTAGAGTTCTTGGGGGGGGAAGAGCAGTCTATTTTTTCCCCTGGCTCATCACAGAGGAAGCTCTTAATTAGCAACCCTTCACATTAGCCCATCACTAATTATTTCCCAGACTCTCCTGTAACCACTCCTGCTTAAGTGACGTAGTTTGTGTTTTCCGCTGTCTGGCATGAACTGTTTGTTTGCATTTACAGATAAGGAAGTAAGAGGCTCAGCCAAGGCCAGCTAGGAGATCGTTCCCTAAACTGAGATAGGTTATCAGATTCACCACATCTTTCTGCAAATATTCTGAAATAAGACCTTCAGCATCACTATGCTAGGTCTTGCTGGCTTTGAATTTGCAACTCTGGGATTAGTGACCATTCTTTTTACCCCTGAACAACATGCTTTCTTTGGAAGAAATACTGCTGAATGATGGGAGGGGCTGTGGCTCAGTAGCAGAACACATGGAGGTCCAGTTAAAGGATCTCAGGTAGCAGAAGTGTGGGTGTGAATATGTGAGGGGACTTTCTTTGCCTGAGATGCTGCAGAGTCACTGAGAGTAGACAGTATTGAACTGTGTGTGGACCAATGCTCTTACATTGCCTAAGGTGGCATCAGATGTTTGTGGCGTATAATATTTCTTCTTGGTTGGCTCATTTGCTTTTTCGGGTCATGGATTCATTTAAATTTTAATGTATTTAAAATATGTCTGTGCTGCCTTTCAGCCACACGCAGCCATTGTAGCTTCCAAGTGGCCATTTCCTCAATTGTTGTGTCACATCATAATCACACAAATGATTGCATTGCTTCAGGTGTTTAATCCTTGCTGGGGTGTAGAGTTGCCCACTGTGGGCATGGGTCACAATTGGGCTCACGAAATATAAGCTGTTTGGGGGGGGGGAATAATCAGCAAATTTCTTTGCTTTTTGAGACCAAAACCTGTTCCAAACTTGTAGTTACTCCAAAAAGCCACACTGCTTCTCACTCTTTCCTTCTACTACCCACAGATTTGGGTGGCCAGTCACCATCACAGGGAGGAGGTGAGAGGGAAGCTTTTCTCTGGTTTAGGCATAAATTGAACCAGCAAAGAGTACAAAGTTGGATTGCAGATACTACAAGTGACAGACACTTGTATTCTGAACCCAGGAAATTCAAGTTTTGGTGGCCTATCTAATCCTTACTTCCTCTGAGATCTTGTTACTATGTAGGTGCTTTCTTCCAGTCTTTATTCAAAATAAGATTCCAGAGCAGGTTTTGGCTCTCGAAAGACTAGGCAGCTCTCACCTTGAAATAATGCCACACCATAATTTGATTGGGTCCATAACCCCCCCCCCAAAGTGATTGTTCATGATTCACCAGGATCTTCTGCCATGCAAGCTCTTATGCAAGACTTGGGCAAGAGCACCGGTGCATTCCTGGGCAGCTCCCATATGTTTTTATGTGAGGCTTACATAGAAACTTTGTTATGTATTCTAAATTATGCATAGTGTGTATAAACCAGCACACACGTGTATATTAGCTTTAAAAGAAAAACTTTACTAATGAGAAAAGGGTTACTGGGAGATTAAAGAAACAAACAAAGGATAGACATTCTCTCTGACTGCTCTCATCTACACTTTGACTGTCAGGCTGCTAAAACTCATATGAGAGAATGGACTAGAGAAGTAGAACAAAGAGCAATAAAACTGAAATCCAATGCTTACTAGCCCATCCTCATTCTATTGATGACCCAATCGGAGAATCTTGACACTAACTGATTATGCATTTTATTACCTTACTCTGGTGGGAAATACGTGCAGACTCTACCACTGAGTCCCTAAACTTAACTAGCTAGGACATTAGCATGTATAAACAAACATGTCTATTCTTTTGTGACTACAGAGAGAGAATTTGCAAATCCCAACAAACTTTTCCTAGCAAGTGTTCTTGCTGTAAGGAGGCTTTTAGAGCATGCTAATGTTCTCTTCTCTTTTATATAAGAGAGTCATTTGAATTATGTCATCTTGCTTGTCTTGTTGTCTCCCTGCAGGATGAAGAGGAGATGGAGGAAGCTACCAATCAAAAACTTGCCCTGCAAAAGGCCAAGGAGGTAGCAGACGTTAGTCCCCTGTCTGCAGCTAACATTTCCATAGCAGCGTAAGGGTTCATTTTATTATTTAAGATACTTTATCCCATTTTATTTCTTGTTTGTTTTCCCCTTGCTTTGTTTTGGGTCCAGCAAGAGCCATATGCACATGTACATATATAATAGATATTCATTCCATTGCAGAATCTCATAAAAGTTGCATAAACCCTTAGGTAGACTACAGAGAATAAGCAGAGGATTTAGCTCCTGAAGATAAATGCAATGACTCTGTCTATGACGCTTGTTTCATTGGGTACCAGCCTTCATTTTGCTTCTGTTTGAATTGTTCCAAGTTTTAATAGAAACACTGCTGCATGTGTGTGGTATGACTCACTGAAAGGGCAGCCTAATTTGCATATTATGCAGATTGCTTGCTAACAATGCAATTTGAGCAGATTAGCTGGCTGTTGTCTACTGGTTGCATTTTGTCTACTCATGAAAAGTATGTCAACAAAGTTGATGAAACATCAGAGGAAGCATCTGTGGACCTGATCATTCTTGTTCATGCCAGGATCTTCTCATTCTTTCTTCTCAAGCAATGGCAAAGCTCATCCAACAGAAATGTAGCAAGCATGCTGATTATAGTTGTGCCTTCCCTCAATGGCTAGAACAATGGAAGGCAAGACTGGCAAAGCTCATCCAACAGAAATGTAGCAAGCATGCTGATTATAGTTGTGCCTTCCCTCAATGGCTAGAACAATGGAAGGCAAGACTGGGCTTGTTTCTCGTTAGATAATTGGACAGAAGACTGCCTGAATATTTCTCCTTGTACATCTTGATCCACAAAGGCAAGCGACTTAAAGCTTTACAATAGGAGCTGCAAATACAGACCAGCTTATGACCTAGATGGGCACCAGTGTGCCCAGAATCCAGACAGAACCTAGACAGCCAAACCATAGGGCAGGTCTAATTATCTGGCACCTTTGTCCGCAAGAACTCTCACATTAGAGGTTGTTTTTTGAAACAAAGGAGAGGGAGCATTGGAGGAAACGTTAATTCTGTTATGGATGTCAAGAAGGGAGCATGGGATAATGGTCTTCAAATGCCTATTAATACTGTCTAATGGGTGTTTAAAACCCAGTTTCTTTGTACAAAATGTAGCAATAATGTAATCCCTGCTCAGATACTTTGGGACGAATCTGCATATAATGTTAGTGAGTCAGGATTGGATTCCCTAGTGCATGAGTTAGCTGGCGGGGGACACACGAGCATAGTAGGGGGCTGTCTTTTTTGTCTACTAGGACTTAAAGCACGTTGAGGAGTATTTTCTATGGGAAACTGAGCAAGGGAGGAAACCTTTCACTCTCCAATACAATGGCCCCCAAACTCTGTCTCCTCCACTGCTTTTTAAGGCAAAAAACATCACCAATCATGTAGTTTGGTCCTTACAGTCTATAGTATATGGACAAGATAGGGTGAGAAGTAAGGAATGGAGAAGTAAGATACAGAAAAGGTGGCTGTTCATTTTCTTCTAACATATACCGCAAACATAAGCCTCAAAGGTGGATGTGATTTTATGAGTCATCAAACCCAGTTCCCTGCCAGAAGTAGATCAAACTGCACATGATGCTTGAGATCCATCTTTGGCTCTTTACAAAAAGCAGCTGAGGGAGGGACAGACTGATACAGTTCTGAGCTGTGGTGCTGGGAGACAATGACAGGGTTATTTGGAAATGCCCCCCGGGCTCCTTTAAAGAAAAAAAAAGTATTATAGAATTACAGAGGAAGATTCACAGCCACGATACCATAGCTGAAAGGACCTTTGCTTGTGGCCACCAGTCTTAATGGAGATGGTGGTGAAACCTGGAGAAGGGCTTTGTTCAGAGATCTATGGAATGAGGGCAGGAAACACTGTTGTGGGCTCTCTACCTCTCCATGCAGTGGGAATGTCCATGGACAGTGGTTGCCAGCACTGGATTTCCATTGAATGCATGTTCATGCAAGTGATTTTTGCTTTATTTACAACTATACAAGTAGAGCACAAGTGAAAGAAAAAGACACTCCTGCAGGGCAGCAGATCTATTTCCCAGCATCAGTTCCTCAGATAGAGAACCCTTGCACCTCAAGGGAAGGGGGAGGAGTTTGTAAGCCACTCTGAGACTCTGAGTGAAGGGCAGGGTATAAATCCAATCTCTTCTCTTCTTCTTCTCTTCTTTACTTCCAGCCAAGTTGTAGCTTTCTTTCTGCATCTTTGTCTCTCACGTACATACACCCTGATTCTCCCTAGAGCCCTGATAGGTATCATGCCTAGGAACTATGTGGAGATCTATTGAAGAAAGAACTTGAAAGGCCTTGACCTCCATTCAAGCATTACTTGAGCCCAAGTTGTAGTGATGAACTGATTCACTGTAATCAGACAACAAACTCTCAGTGGTATGAGAAGTGTTCCCGCAGACAGGAAGATACTGAGCTGTTCTGGGCCATTAAATTAGTTCCACGTACAGTTCCACTGTATCCTGGGAGAGTATATATGATGAATTGTAGCCTCCCTGGGCCTGGCTTCCATTTTCCTAGTAGTAGTAGAACAAGAGGTGTGTTTTTTTTAAAAAAATAAAACATTTGCTTTTTCTTTTTTCTTTTTCTCTGTGTTGTTGATTTACTCATTCTTGTTTTGTGATTTGTTACCTTTTCTGTTTATCATTTCCTTTTTATTGTTTTCTGAGTTGGATTTGGCAACATGGCCTTCTGACTACATTCAGTATTGTGTATTATGTAAACTATTCATTTGCACAGAGTAGAGGTGCTGTCCAAACTCATATAGCAGTTTGCAGCACTTACCTTCAACACAGTGGTGAGCTTTAGTCCTCTGATTCCTTCCCCAGCTTGGAATATATACATGTAATGAAAAAGACTTCTTCTTACCCTACCTCCCCATATTACTCCTCTTTCTCCTCAGCTCCCCGCAAAGTCAGATTGTGGCTGTGGCTAAGCCTTACTGGCAGAGCATCTGCTTTGCTTGCACAAAACCCGAAATTCAATCCCTAGCATCTACTGTTAAAATGTTCAGGTAGAAGGTAATCTGAAAGACCACTACCCAAGACCTTGAAGATATGCTGCCCATCAGAGTAGACAGTAGTGACTTTTATAAAGCAGTGGTCTGACTCTGTAGAAGGCAGGCTCATGTATGTGCCTGTGCAGGCAGGCAATGCCAGCAGACAGCTAGACACACAAATAGGAACAGTCTCTGTCCCTCCCTTTGTCTCTTTTTACTTCTTCCTTACTTTGGACACCATTCCAGCTGTGTCCAATTGCCCAGTGCACACTGGGTAGTTTTCTGGAAATGTTTTAGAGCCCAGTTCCAAGGTGAACCCAAAGAGGCATTCCATCTCCAGGACAGATTACCACATGGGAACAGTTAATCAAGTCATTGGTACACTTGGTTTGGTGAGAGTAATGACTACTAGGGAAAGGGGAAATTGGCCCTTTAAGGAAAATGGCCTTTCAGAGTGAGCTTGTTTAATGGGATCCCAGGGTTTAGTTCTTGAGTTGGCTTGCTTCTTCTCTGTCATTCAAGCTTGCAGTTTGAAGGTCTATCAAAAGCTCCCTTAAAAACATTTTCAAGTCCTTGCATCAAAGAGAACCTTTATGCTACCCTCTTGGGCAACTCTGTCTTCTTGAAGCCTCTTTTGCCTTAATTTGCTTAGACAGTTGACAAATCCATCACTTTGAGTTTGTCCTCCAGATTCGCACCAACATCATATACAAAAAGGCCTATGGTTAAAAACAATAAAAGGATACCAGTTTATCAAGACATTCAGAGTGGAACTGAGCTGTTCTGTTTTTAGGCAGGGGATCAAAGAACAGTAAGTATCAGTGTCAAGCCCCAGAAGGTAGCAGTGGTTAGAATAAAACCTACTATGCAGGATCTAATGCAGGATCTCCCAGCACGAACCATGCAGTGACAGCTACAGTTAATCTGTTCTTGGTCCTGTGCAGTTAAAGGCATGGTGTGTGTGGGAGAACAAGGAAAAGCCTATCTCCAGCTAATCAGAACCAAGTCTACTAGTTGCTCAGAGCAGTGAGCATGTCTGACCTGGGAACTTTTGGTAGGTATGTACCCACACCTGTAGGAATGCTGTTGAATATATTAAACACTTGCTGGTTCAGTGATAGCCCTGTTTTGATTTTGCTTCTCCCAAGTGCAAACTGAACCCATGACTTTTTATTTTCATGCCATTTTTTGTTCCCTCACAGAGAAATTTTCTTGAATTTTCAGCATTAACTTATATTTTAATAAGTTAGCATTGTATGTTTTTATGCATAATATGCATATAAATGACATATGTGGTATATATAAATACTGTATTAAAAATGCATAACAGAAGACTTCTGTTCGTCAGGGGAGAATTCTACAACCATGCCTGAAAATAACCAATAAATCAGCTAGGTATGAAATCTCTAGGCCAACTTTCAATATCCTTCATATTGCAAAGAGATTTCCCTTGAATATTTTCTATTTGGAAAGCACTCTGTGAAGTACAGTTGTTTAACAGTGCAGTCCTAAGCCAAGTTACACCCTTTTAAATGGACTTAGGTGGGGGTAATTCTGTTCATGACTGTTAAGTCTCATTGATTTGTGTTGCAAATTGACTTCTTGCTCTTAAATAGGTAAGAGAACTACAAAATTGGCTGGCAACACAAATGCAAGGGAGGTGCTCAGTCTAATTACAAAATCTTGCTTTGATTTGCCAGATGTATATTGACATCCTGAGATGGTAGTTGAATGACCAGATACTGTAACCCACTTACATTTATTAGTTTGTTTTTACCAAGGCAGCTCATTGGACCTTTTTATATAAATTTTTGGTGGCACAAAGAGAAGTGTTCTTCCTTCAAGACAAAATTTTCAGTATTTCCATTTGTTTTGGGAACTGTTCAGCATTAGTTATCAGACATGGAGGTTGGTTCATGCCACAAAGAGAAAAATATCTGAATATATATCATATTCTGCTGAACGAATTGTGTAGGCATTGCAACAGATGTCAGCTCTGTTTTGCTGATTCTTCAACCTTGTTGTGATCTAGCCAAGAATCAGCAAACACCTTCTTACCTCCACCCTGTAACTTGGAAGGTTCTTTCTTCGGGGGGGGGGTGGCTCTGGTTTGTTCCTGATGGTAAGTAGCTCTGAGCAGGATCTCTAATCTTTCCACTTCTAAGGAGGAGGCAACACATTGACTCCAATGCTCCCTCTAAGCTGGGGAGTCTTGTGAGCAAAAATTCTACTTTGTGAGCTACTGGCATTAAAGTTGTGAGCAAGCGATTTGGCTACTGCATAAATTAGTTTGCTCTGGAGCCATCCTTCCTGAGCTAAGACAAAAAATGTGTGAGCTGGAAGTTAAAAAACTGTGAGCTAACTCACATTAACTTAGCTTAGAGGGAACATGATTCACCCAATGATTGTCATTCTGTGGTGGAGCAGATATATGGGCTCATTTTCACTGTATAAGGCATGATGTGAACTGCATGCTCCTAGCTTAGAAGGACATAATTCATGTTATTTTCCTCCTCCTTTACTGAAAAGATGAGGACCATGCGGATTGAGCCTCTGACCATATGCTTATATAAAGCGATGGTCCTTGGCCTGAGTGTGTGAGCTGGTCCTGTAAATCTCTATTTTCTTTTGTGTCTAGACTACAATAGAACAGAATCGACATTTAAAAGACATTTATAAATGTGGGTGTCTGAAAGTAATGGTTCCTTAATGTCCTTATTTAGGGGCAGAGGCCTTAAAGGAAGCCAAGTGTGACAGTTCCGAAGATATATTCAGCTAGTCAGTGAAGTGCATTTTGGACTGTAAATACATTGGCCAGCTTAGTCTAGCATTCAAAATTGTGTTTTGGTAATTATGCAGAGAAATAATTAGATTTCAAATTTGTTCTATTGTTAGTTACCAAGCGTTAAGATTGCTATTAAGAAATTAAGCTTCAGACTGAGGCATCTAACTAAAGATAAACATCTTTTCCAGTTGGCCAGTCTGGTAATAGGAAAAAAGAACTGTATCCTTGGAAGACTTAGAAAAGATAATAGACTACCATTAGATGATGACTGACAATTCAGTTTCCCTCTGTAATGTGACATAGCCTAAACCTTCTGACACTGAATTTGTAGGTTGTAGAACTTAAACCTATTTAAGGGGACCAAATGTTACCTCCTTCAGTCTATAATAATCTTCTGGTTTATTTGTTTTTTTCAAGCTACAGGAACCACCCATGTTTTTATTCTCCTTTTTTGTATAAATAATAAAAAAATGGCTTCCACCATCGTACACAAACCCATGAGACACTGTGGATAATATTACAGAAACAGCTGCTGTTTCGCATCCCACTCCAACAGAAGATAAGCAATCACAATCATATTACTCAGAAATGTTTCAGATCTATAGATGAGGGCATAGTGAACCAGCCTCATTAATGGGATGCTATATAGTTAAGATGGCCTTTCCATCAGATCTGCAGTGTGACTTTGGCCTGTGCAGTGTTTCACCAATGCCTCAGCAGGCTCAGTGTACCAAAAGAGAATGTTCAAAGGTGGAAGTGACTCAGTTTCCTCTGCAGTCCTCATACCATCCTCTACTCAAAACATGTAAGAGCTGCCAAGCTCAGAATAGACAGAAGACGACGAAGATACACATCTAACCAGCTTTAGCAGAGGGTAAAAGATGAGAGGCTAATGCTTTTGTGTCATGTTTTCTGTATTCCAGGCCTGGAAATGATGATGTGGCAAAGGATGAGCAGATTAGTCAGGGAGTGTACAGCTCCCTAGGCTTTGGAAATTGTCTGTCTCTGCTCCATAGCAAAAGAAGAAAGGGGGGGCGCACTTAGGTTATAGCAACAAAAGCATCATGGCCAAGGTTTGATACCACCATCCAAAACTAGTCAAGACTAATTTGGAATTGTGTGCTCAGTACTGTTTGTATAATTCAGGAAGATGAATTAAGATCTACCATTTTACTGAAATACTCAAAGTCCTGGGTATGTTTATCAGCTGATAAGGGCATTGATACCAAAATAAGGGAAAAGTAACATTCTGAGACTAGCTTGGTGGAGAATGTAGTCAGGGAGACTATGATGAATTAGGCTTCTCCTCCCATCTCAGGCCATTTTACTTTGTGTATGTTTGGATCTCAGCAGCTGCTGATGAAGAAAGAATCATCCAAAAATGGGCAGCAGGTGAGTTTCTTGGGCCAAGTGGTTAGACAACATGGCCTGGGAGACCAAGGTAAACTCTGCTATTCATCCCTCTTTAAACCAGTCTGCTGATTTTACTTCAAAGCAAGAAGATTAAAAGGTGATGTCAGTTATTCTTGCTGCTCACCGAGACTTAGTGTTTGAAAGTGTGAGCATCTCTGTCTTCAGTCACTCAGAGACAGACTTGTGGAAGGAAAAGTCAATGGGTGATTCTGCATCTAGCATTCGCTCCACATTTTCTCAACTGGGAGGAAAAAGTGCCGCTCAAAACCACATTCAAATACCCCAGGCCAATGCCCTACTGACTGCAAAGTCCACCCTGAATGGCCATAAAACGGCCATAAATCTATGCAGGAGGTACCATAAAACCTGATGATCAAAGGAAGCAAAGGTGGCATTGTGGAGTGTGGAGGTGACCATAAAATCTGATTATCAAAGGAAGTGAAAGCAGCATGCAATGCAGAGGGGAATTTCTGTTCCAACTTGGGTTTGGCAAAATAACAGAGGGAAAAGCCGATGCAGAATCAGCCTGGGTACCACCATTCCCTCTCCCTTAGAGACAATTCTGTTCTGCTTTAGCAGAAGGAATCAGCAGCTGCTGACTCCACAGTCCCACTACAGTAGGATTTACCTTCAGTAGACCAAACAACAGAAACAAGGGAAGGTGAGAAAGCCTGGAGATCTTTTGCCACAACTACGACAATTGAACCATTTACTAGCATAAATCAAAGAGATTTAAATCAAAGAGACTGTTAACTGTAATAGTTACCTATCTGAAGAAGGTGTTGGATTGTCTGTTTTGGAACTTCTCAGGAAAAACATGGGCCAGTAACTGTCAAGAATGCTTTTCCATTTGTTATAGCCTGCTTCAGAGGAAGTGGTTTGGAAAAGATATTTTTTGTAGTCTCTGCTGGTCCCTTCATTTATAATTCCATAACAGAGCAGCAGCCAGGAATCATTATCCTGCATTGTAGAACTGTTATGGAACGTACTGGTACCTTTATTAGAACTTACGACTGTAACTCCACCTTCAAAGGTATATGGTGATGATTTCTTTATGGAGAGGCATAAATGTAAAAGCATAGTATTTTGATATCTTTGTGGTTTGGGTCTACTTTTGCCTAGTTTTGGTGCTTTGGTTTGGTTTTATATTTTCCTTTTCAACTAGCAGGTGATGGCTCTGTGGCTGCCACCTTTCCTGAAGCTTGCCTGAGCTCCATTTGAGATGCACGTTCCAGCCTCCACCTGATGGGACCCAGAGCCTGTCCAAGTCTCCTCTGGATGTCTCTTAGCTTTCTTTTTCTCCTGGGGGGCTGTTTTCTTCTCACTTTTTGTTTTTTGTTCTTTTGTTTCTTGCATGTACAGTTTTGTAAAGCAAACTCGAGGTACTGTATCTCGCAGCTCGTCAGTCTCCAGCGTAAATTCACCGTGAGTTGCCCTCTGTATACAATATTCAGTGCATAGATTGATGATTGACATACATACACAATTAGATTTCCTCCCTTCTCCCTTGTACATACTGTTGCTCAAGTCGTTCACTTTATTGTGGAAATTTTGCTGGAGTAGAAAGTGGACAGCATTACCCTGTAATGCTTGCGAGTTGCTCATAAAGCAACTCAGTTGTGTGACTTTTAGTCATTCCATTTCTTCTCCCCCCTCCTTCATGCGCTTGCATGCACTTTGTGTGTTTTCCTTTATCCCCCTCTTGCCCCTTGTGCTCCTGTTTTGTGGCTTCTCTTGATCCCAAGTGGTCTGGTCAGATGGTTTTCTTTTCCCCTCCCCCCCCACCAGTTGAACTTCCGGATTTGGTTTTTCCACCACAAAACAGTTCTACAGCAAGGCTGCCTCAGAAATCATTACAGTCCATAGCAGGAAATGAAGTTGCCTACTGTTGAGTCACCCCATGGATTCTCTTTTAAGCCAGCATTGTTTCTGGCTGTACAAAGACCAACATGGTCTCTGGCTGTACAAAGAACAACATGAAACAGTTTTCTGTTCTTCCTTTAAATCGAAGTATGGCTGGGAGGGATTGCCTTCTTTTCACTCAGCAAGCTGTGTTGTATTTTCAAATGTTGTAGACCCAGTGGTGGGCTGTTTCTGAGGAACATCTAATGAATTAACTGCTGGGATGTGTTGCTCTCTGGTTGGGAGTCAGTATGTACTTGGGGACATGTGGCTGGAAGGAGGAAGCTAAGGAGAGTACAAGCCCCTTCCTGACCTTGGTCATGCGCAGGTGGAGCTCTGCCACTGATTATAGAGGCTGGCTGTGGAGCATGCTGAGAAGAGAGAAGTCCAGTTAAATGCCTTGCAGGTTGTGCCTGCAACTTTGAGGGGGCAGGGTTAAGTATCATTGGCATCCTCCTGTTAAAGCCATTTTCCTAGTTGACTTTGGACTGCTAGGCTCAGTTTTCTACATTTAAAAAGGAAAAGTTGTGTGACGAGAAGAAGAGTTCTAGCCTAGCCATGCTGGTTTGCTACAAGCTGGGAGCATTTGTTTTGCTAGAGCACTGAAATTTATGTCCTGTGTTCTGAAATGGTCCAGCACATGATCGTGTAAGACAGTTCACAGGGCCTCAGTTTAAGGCCTGGTACCCAGAAACTGCAGGACTGGAATTCAACGAAACCCCTTCAGCCCTGATTCCTCCTTTACTATGCACGGGGCCCTAACCATCTACCACCCACTTTGCTTTACAAATCACTACGTGGTTGCTTTTTCACTGCTGTAAGTCTGAAAGATGCTATGACTGTGTGATCCTTTGGAATATCTTGTGGTAATTTGGCCACAACCCCAGTTGTCCCAGGCAGTTACTGTGTGGGACTTGCTGAGTTTGCAAAGCGGGGGCACTGGAGTGGTACAATTTGAACTGAAGAACTGGGTTCAGGAGAATGTTTGTTCACCAAATGGTTCAACATGATAACTTTTAAAAGGTGACTGTGAATGAAAATAGTTTATTACGGTCCACGACCAGATACAAGTTCACACAACGAATCATTTTTAAATATGAAAGTATAGATGTTTAAACACTCCAGTTTGGATGAACTGATATAGAACTATAACAGAGTAAGGTGACTATGAGTTGGAGAGTGGAGCACAAGGAGGTTCTTACTGAATTACATCCAGCGATGGGATGGGTAGAATTGCTGGCCTCAATTTTTTGAAGGCTTTCTTACTCCTGTAGTATATATGTTATTTGTTACTTCAGCATAATATGTAGGTCTGAACTAGACAGGTGTTAAAACAGTAGCAATGCCAATAACACTTCACGTTTATGTAGCATTTTCCCTAAATGATCAAAACACTTCCCAGAGGCTGACTTTCTGGTCCAGTTACAATGCTACATTATGCCAGAGCTAATGCCAGCATTATGTCCTTAGGATTTCATGCTTCCCCAGTAGCCAGTGGTACAAGTAACAGGGAAAAAGAGTACACAGTGCAACAGCAATAGCTACTCCTGCAGTGTTACTCATGTCGCTGGGGTATTTACAGGTTCAGCAAAATGTTATGCTGTAGCCTTACGGTTCCTATGGAGGATGCAAAGATTGTAAAATGGGCTTGTTAATACCTGAATGATTGTCCTACTGTAAATTCCCATTAGCACTCTTAAGAGAAGCCAGGTTTCATTTATAGTGCTCCAACAGTCAAGCACAAGGGGACCACTTTGCACCTCTGAGTTAATTGTCTTTTAAGCAGCAAATGTGTACTCTTAATATATTTGGAAACCAATTAAAACAGCAAGTAAGGTGCTGTCAGCAGACTATGAGCTTTTCACACAGTATATTCCAGAGGGACAGCCATGTAAGTCTGTTGCAGCAAAGCCCACAAAGAGTCTTGTGACACCTGAAATACAAATGCATTTATTGTGACTGAAGCTTCTGTAGTTTCTAGTCCACAAAAGGTTTGGCCACAATAAATCATTCCGTCTTCAAGGTGCTTCGCTGTGATGTGTGTGGAACTTGAAACCATGGAAGTTTATCTGGGAGGATTTCAGAACAAGAGAAGTTTGTTATATTGTAAATCTGTGGATAGGGCCTTGTTAGTTTTACCTTGAATTTTGGAACTTGCCTTCTTTGTCAACATCACCCAAAGACTGAGAAGCAGTCCACCACTGATGACCACTGTCTGGGAACACCAACAGTGCAATAGTCATTGCAAGCTGAGCGATGGCAAGCTGTCAGGCGACAGGGCCTGGCCAAAGCAATGGAAGTTGCGGGGAAAAGATGTCCAGTCAGCATAGGCAATAGCATTGCCAGGACAAAAGAGATGCTAGAGGCTTGAGGACTGGGGAGAGGTTTGCAGTGCCTGTATGGAGATGCTCAACCACAACAGGAGAAGTCCGAGGACTCCTCTGCAAACTCTGTGAGGGGAGCGAAACAAGGAGGCAGAATAGGTGGAGCTGAGTGGCAGTGAACAACCTCTCCTCTCAAAATGAGGTCCCAGGAGCAATAGGATATCCTTGATATAGGGCCAGGGCCACATGCGGAAGAGGAACTGGCATCCCTTTTGGGAGTCATGTGGACTGGGACAAAGGTGAACCTCACACATGTTAGTTTATTATTATTTATCGTTCATGACGTGTATGTCCACCTGTTGAAATCCTGAATGCCATTCTAGACTTCAACCACTGGGCCAGAAGCCAAAAGTGTATTTTGTGGAACAAACTGATCCCTTCAGAGGTGGCCAGGCTGCATAATAGACTTTAGGCCTTTTCATAATAAAAACTTGCCAATATTGGTGTCAGGTACACCTGAGTGTTACATGCAACATCCAAACAAGAGAGGTCATGTTAAAGTGTGGAGTATCTCATTTTTATATATATATAATTTTGGGAAACGATATTTTTCTTATGCGAATGGCCAGATTTTCCAAAGAGATTAAAAACTGATAGGACCAGGAAGGGGCAGATTAAAAAGTTATTTTTGGGTCCAGATCTTCCCCACAGGCTGCCAGGGGGCTTACCACAGTGGGGAGCAGCTGCAGGAGTCCCAACTGACAATGTTGGTGGTGTTTCCTAAAGTTAGCAATTGATTTCTTCATTACTAAATGAATTTACTCTTGCTCTTCTGAATCTATGAATGTAGCATTTTGATGTCTGTGTATTTGTGATCTGTTTGATTGCTGCCACCTGATATGTCACAAGAGAAGGTATGAGTCATATTTTATACACCAGAGAGTTTGCTGAAGTCAGGAGCAAAATTTCCTTTGATTTGAATTAAGGCTAATGTATGCATTGCCAGAATACATAAATTGTTCACATAAGTGACCTGCTCTTTCTCTCTCTCTCTCTCTCTCTTTCACACACAGACAGACAGACACACACACACACACACACACACACACACACATGCACAAACAGTATGCCAAGGGCGTTTTCTTCTTGTTTTGTCTTTTCCTTTCTCCTGAGACAGCCCTGGTCTACAACCGCAGCAGAATGAGGTGGTAGAATTCGGAGATGGTAGAGTGGGCTGCTCCACTTCAGACTGCAGGTGGGAAAAGTCATATTTTATGCATCTGTATGTAAAAACTCCCCAAACGAAAAAATGATTAGCAGATCAGGGCAAAAGATTCTCACCTTACCCTTCACATTCGGTGATAGTTTTCCACTTAATGACCAATGATTAATCCAGAGGACCATCCTGTAATTCCTTACCTGCAGTCTGTGGTGATTAGAGTCCATTCTGCATTGTCATTCTGCTACATGTGTAGACTAGTCCATTCAGAATCTTATTCATTTGCAAGGTTTGGCTTATGTGGATGCAGGAAGCTGCCTTACGCCAGTTGTCCCCCTAGCCCAGTGTTGTTTACTCTGAGTGGCAGTGGCTCTCCAGGGTGTCAGGCAGCATCTCTCCAACTGCCCTGCTACCTGAGAGTCATTTAACTAGTCCTGTAAAATATTTATTACATCCTCTACCCACCCCCACATGAACAGCTAGACCTGCTAGTGAGGCTACCTCCAGCATAATTAAACAATGAAACACACCAATCTATCACAATTAACAAGACCAACAGTAGAACAAAACAAAAAAAATACAACGAGCAATAGTGTTAAAATATTGATAGCAGCAAGGATCAGTAATAAAACATTTACAGCCCATGTAGGAGGCGAATTTACAGTGCCATCCTGAGCAGAGATACACTGAAGTCAATGGGGAGGAACTTTGTTGCAGATGGCTCCCTTTAATCATCCAGAGGGAGATTGTTAAAAAATAGCAAAAAGCCTGGAAAAAAGGAAATTTGTTCACCATGCACTGGGAAATCAAGAATCTTGGCACTAGCCAGCAGAGGGAATTCCGTTGATGATGTACCGAAGCAGAGGAGTCTCTGTCTCTAATGGCTACCTGCAGAAAATGGAACCTGGTGGGCAGGGCTTCCATAGAGAATCTTAGCTCAAGCACAGGGTGATTTCCCACTAAAGCTGCCGCGGGGTTGCGCTGCCGTTTGCCCCGAGATTTTTAGTCAATTTCACACCGAAGCCGCGGGGCTGCATTTTGACCCGCGGCTCGCCCGATTTCCCCGCAGTTTCGTAATCCTGTTTTTTGAGGATTACGAAACTGCGGGGAATCGGCGAAGCCGCGGGTCAAAATGCAGCCCCGCGGCTTCGGGTGTGAAATTGACTAAAAATCTCGGGGCAAACAGCGGCGCAACCCCGCGGCAGCTTTAGTGGGAAATCACCCACAGTATTTAAAGTACCCTGGACTAAGACAATTTAGGACATTAAAAGTAACGGCCACACCTTTGGAATTGCGCCCTCAAGTGAATTGGTGAACAGCCAGTGCAGTTCTTTTACAATTGGCAAAAATGAGCTCCCCATAACTTATACCACGCAACAATATTGCAGAGGCAACCCAGCACAGAATGCATTGCCATAATCCAGCCATGGATGTGATCAGAACACGATTACCTGTGTCCAGGCCATGCCTCTGAAGGAGAAGCCTCAGCATCTTCTAAAATCAGCGAAAGGCACCACATTTCACAGAGGAGAGTTGCACCTCTATTTGTAGTCATGGATCTAATAGTACCACCAAGAGATGGTTGGGATAAAACCCAGGATTTTTTTGGATACAAACCATACATTCTGGCGCTGAGCTTATAGGGTCATGCAGACAGGAATGTTTGGGTCTGATGGAAGATTTTCTCTCTGCCTGGGACCGTAGCTTTCACAGAACTTGCAGATAAAAAGATAACTGGTTTCCATTCTGAGGGTATTTAGCTTGCAATTTAGCTTCTCTAAAATCATTCTGAATTCTGACTGCTGCACATGAACCTAGAAAACATTCCAAAATCACCTTTCCTTAGTTTTTAAAGGAAAAAAACTCTTCACAAATGAGAAGCGTTTTGGCTTGAGGTCCTAAAGGTGTACTAGTTATTTTATTTTGCCTTCCATTTTTCTTTGAAGATAGCACACTTCAACCTGACTGCTGAAAAAAGTGCAAAATGTCACATTCTAAAAACACAGCTGAATTTGAACACAATGTGACTAGAGTCCTCAACACACCTAAATTACAGGCCTCTCACAATTAACTTATTAAAAATCCTTCTGGCACAGGTCTTGGGGGTGATGCCCTGTTGTTACCCATGACTTCTTCCTACTCATCTTCGGTAACATATGTGCGTCACTACTGAGCTGTCAATGAAGTGGTTCTTTGCCATGTAAATTTTAATTTAGTATGTTGATGCAAATTGGTTTTTAAAATAGCTCTTGCTTAAAATCACCTTATATTCTCCCTGGCTTTTCCTCATGATAAGAGGGCATAATGGGGATGATACAGAGAGGGGAGTACAGTTCTTGGGTTGTTTGGAAGGAGTATTGGAATGCTGTGGTTTTTTTAAATAAAGGCAACCCTCTAAATGAACTCATTTTTCAAAGGCAACTAACCTCACAGCACCAGGATGGAGAACACAGAGGGCAAATTAATATTTGTGGGTTTTGCACTGGCTTCACCTCCTCTTGTGTATTCAACTGGCCATCCCATCATTGTTCCTGTTTTTATTTTGGCTAGATTTTGCAGTTCTGAAAGCTATTGTCATTTCATCTTGATAAAATGGTAACCTTCTCTGCCCTCTGCTCCCCTTCCTCCCCCTTATTCCCATTCCCCTGTCCCCCCTCTCTTCTGTAGCAAACAGCAGAATGCCTCCAAATCGAAATCTGTGTGGGAGCAGAGAACCAGCCAGATCCGTATGCACAATTTCCGGACTAGCTGTGAAGCACTATATAATGAACTGGATCCAGAGGATAGGGTGCGCTATGCTACCACCCTCCACATTCGTCCAGACATGAAAACTCATTTGGATCGTCCCCTGGTGGTTGAGCCAAGGAGCAGCGAGGGCCAGAACAGCAACGGCAGTAAGCTAAGCCCCACTGATGTTCAGGAATCAGCAGAGCAGGCAAAGACTGCTCCGGCCGAGGGCACCGAGGGTCCCCGGAAGCATCATCGGCACAGAGACAAAGACAAGGCTGGAGAGCAAGAAAAGAGCAATGCGCCAAAGGAAGAGAATGGGGAGTCTGGCACAAACAATAAGGAGGAACGCCACAGGCCTCACAGGAGCCGGAGCAAAGAGGGTGAGGGTGGTGGCAAAGAAGGGAAAAGTGAGCGCAACAGAACCCAGGAAGGAGGCAGACGGCATCACCGCCGCGGGTCAATGGAAGAGGGGGCCGAGAGAGAGCACAGGCGCCACCGCGGTCACCGGCATTCGGCAGAGCGGCAAGCCAAAGAAGGCAATGGTACAGTCAATGGCACCAAGACTGAGCGCCGTTCACGACACCGAGGAGGATCCAGGCCTGGGAATCGGGAAGGAGATCCAGGCTCTAAAGGAGAGGGCTGCGAAGAACCTCACAGAAGACACAAGATGCGGCATAAGGCACTATCAACTTACGAGTCGGTGGAGAAGGAGAATGGTGAGAAGGAGGGAGAACTGGGGGAGAAGGAACTGAGGAATCACCAGCCAAGGTGAGTTGGCCGGGTGGCAGCCTCTGCACTGATGATGGCATGGTCAAGGCTGATGCTATATTCAAAGCTAAAAAGCCAGTTCACGGATTAGGCCCATATTGGCATCAAATGATGCACTCAGTTCTGGAATTCAGTAGATTCACTTTGAGAAGTATGTGGAAAGGCTAGGGGGAGCAGACAAAGAAACAGGCTGTCAGGTACAAGGAGCGAACTTCTTTACAGCTGCATCTGCTAACTTCATCTAAGCCAGGCTTTTCTATTTGAAAGGAGATGGTGATGTCTACTTCTCTCTTCTGTTTGTTTCATGCCGTTTAATGGTTGGGTTAGTGGCATGTAAATCAGGCACATGAGTTATACAAAGGCTGTTTGCTGCTTGCTGCTAGGTCTGGAACTATATTCAGATAGGCCTGACTGTCCCCCATGGGTTGTATTTGCAATCTTTCTACCACTTCAGGACACTCTGAACATGTATCCAAGCCTGTACACTATCAATCTTCCTTGAGACCTATCAGCTTTTTTTTTTAACTAAACAGAGGCAGACACTGGCTCCAAATTGAGGGCTAATAGTCTCTGCAGCCCCCCCTCTATTTCCCCCCCCCAGTTGTGGAACAATTCAGGATTTGCCCCCTAATCAAAGTGTCTGCATGATAATATTAAACTCTGAAGTGATGGAATGCTTGTGTGTGTGAGGAGTGGGAAATGGGGAAGTCACGAATTAAAGATATGAGCTATAATTTGGAATAAATTGTTCCCTTTCTTATCTGGGTTTGCTGTTAACCCATTGGGATAGGGAAGGTGGTAGCATGTAGATTTTTGGCTGCTAGAGGCCCCCTACAGTGGCCTGATTTAAAGATTTTGGATTTTGGAATCGTTCCTGAGCTATAATGATATACTAGAGAACTATTTACACTCCACAACCAATTAATCAGCACGGCACAGAAGAGAACCTTTTGTGAGTATTGCCAGAAAAACCACTGTGTGCCTGACCTCATATCACTGGAACCATTTTTGATCCTCTGGTTTGCATTCTGTGACTGTGAACAGCTTCTTAAGCAAATCCTATTCCTGGTGAATTATTTTCCAAGCTTCTCGATAAATTCTGTAAGGCCAATGTTGCCTCACTAGCCCAGCTGGAATGTCATGAACCCAGCCCTCCAGACAATGAAGGATACCTTCAGGAAGCTTTTAGTTAAAACTAGCCTGATACCCGTGCTTCACTATGGTATTTAAGTTCCATAAGTCCAGTTGTAATACTGATGATGTGAAGTTTGAAATGTAACATTTGTTGTAGGAATTCTAATGGAGAAGACTGTAGTGTGAAAAATGAAGTGAGACATACATACTTTCCCCCTCTCTTCTGAAGGACCTCTCTGTAGACCACATTGGTGGTTCTGCCCTCAGGTGCTAGGATCACAAGGCTGCTTGGGGAGTTCCCTCTGGAGCAGGCAACATAGAACTGTCCATTTAAGAAGCAGTCGTCTGTTAAGTCAACTCCTGCCACCTTCCACGAAAGTGATGGCCTCTCTACTTGTGTTCCTGGATTGTTTTGCTCATATGGAGACTGTTGTTCTGAGCACCTCAGGGTGATCTTGCTGGTACTTGGCCTGTGAAGCTCAGTACTCTGCAGGAGTACTATGTGCAAATGTCTTTGCCACATTCCTAAGTTGCCTCCTCCTTGTAGTATTGGTGTTTCTGGCTTGATGTTTGCCAGAAGCTTTTTGGGGGCCAGTAAGAGGTGAGAGGTGTGAGTGGGAGTTAGTATGAGGGAATGGTGATGTGGAGGACATTTCTTCAGGTTCATGAGGAAGGCACGCATCAAAATGGCTCCTAGAAATGTCCTTTTCTATCTTCCCATGAACATTCATTAACTGAGTTGCCATGCTGGCTTTTTTGAAAAATATCTATTCAGGAGTCTTGAATCGCTGGTTTCTGTAACTGTCCTCAACTGTCTGCAGCCTCTTCTAACTGTGTTTTTACTTTAGAACATTGAGATCCACAGCTGAACAATCAGAGGGATGTGGGTGCAAGCAGGCAGGTTTTACCTCAGAACTCTGAGCTACACAATTGACCAATGGCGGGGGGAGGCAGCAGCCTGCCAGACACATGGAAAACAATTGGGGAAACACATTCCCCCCCCTTTCCCCCCCTTAGGGGTCGTGTTTCTCAGAAATCTCTTGGAGGGGGTTGATGTCATGGTAGGAATGCACTCCCCTTATTTTGGGTTTCTTGGTGCACTGGTTTGGCCTGGCATTGAATTGGGGGAGAGGGCATACCCCTCCTTTTTTTTTTTTTTACAAAGTTGCCTCTCATTTATGTTACATTTAAGTAGTAGGACAAAACTACATATTCAGAACACCATCCAAGCAATCAGATATTTAGCAAGTTCATATGAACCAATTTTCTAGAACCCTCATTGTGAGAAGTTAAATAACCTAATAAAGGAAACCACTTTTCTATCAAATTTGGGGTATATTTCCATAGTGTGTGGGAGTGTGGCTAAAGCCATTGGTGAGGCTGAGTCAGCAGCATCACTAAAGTGATCTTGCTGGAGTGGCATCCCTGATGGATTAAAGTACCCTGGCCCTGCTCCTACCCCTGACAAACACCTGCCTGTGTGGTGTAAGGGAAGATTGTGTTTAAAGGCATCAGGGAGGCTGGGCCAGCAGCAGCCATAAGGCAATCCTGCTGAGCAAACCTCCCCAACAGCTGTAAGCATCCCACCTCCTCTCCTACACCTGACAGGCAGCTGCCGGTCCACTGAAGGAGAGGGAGGGTGAGGAGTATTAGAAACCACTGTGGAGACTGGGCTGGCAGGATCACTATGGCATTACTGCTGGGGCAGGCTCCCTGATGGTTTTATGAAGAAGAAGAGATTAGATTTATACCCCACCCTTCACTTGGAGTCTAAGAGTGGCTTACAAACTCCTTTCCCTTCCCCTCCCCACAACAGATGCCCTGTGAGGTAGGTGGGGCTGAGAGAGCTCTTTCAAGGACAGCTCTTATCAGAACTATGGCTTGCCCAAGGTCATCCAGCAGCTGCAAGTGGAGGAGTGGGGAATCAAACTCAGTTCTCCCAGATTAGAGTCCGCACACTTAACCACTACTCTACTGCACCCTGCACCCACTGCTGTACCTGACAGGTAGCTGTCTGTCAGGTGTAGAAGGTGGGGGGGGGCATGTTTGAAGCCATGAGGAGGCTGGACCAGCGGCATTACTGCACCTCACAGTCAGTTGGCCATTCCTGATTTCCTCAACTGTCATTAGCTCCCTGCAGTCTCCTGTGACTGTTTTGTTTTTTAACCTCAGAACACTGAGCTCTGCAGCTGATCAATCAGAGAGTGGGAGGTGCAAGGAGCAGCAGCCTGGCAGTCACATAGGAAGCAATGGAGGGGAGCACATTTTACCCCTTTTGACCCCCTTAGGAGTCGAATTTCTAAAAATCCCTTCATAGTGAGCATCTATGTCCTCGACATAGGAGTGCTGTCCTCGAATTTCATGGTTCTAGTTCCAGGGGTTTGTCCTGGGCATTGATTTTATGGTGAGGGGACTTTATATATATAGAAATATTCATAATGACTGCAAATGAACAACAGATAAGCAAGGCTTGAAGAATTTAAAAAAAAGGTCTCCAACCTTTTTGAATAATAGTTGGTGGAAGGTGAGAAAGAGTTCACCTGGCTTTGAGTTTGTTTCTAAGTAAAATTCAAAGTGTGGCCTTTGACCTCCTGGAACAGTCTGGGGTACTCTTAAGGACTGCTTGCTCCTATGGGAACCTAGCCAACCATTAAGACCTACATCACAGGCCCTTCTTCATGTGCTTCTGCTTTCAGAGGTTAGACAGCCAATAATCAGGGGAAATGCTTTTCTTTGATGGCTCCCCAGTTATAGAATTTCTTGCCCAGTCAAATTTGCTTGGTTCCTTTAATAGTATATTTTAGGCACCAGGTGAAGTCTCTTCCTTGCTTTCATCATCTCTACACCGAAGGCAGCTGCTTCTTTGTATAAGATATGTATTTGTTGACTGCTGATTCTGTAGTATTGTTTGAAAGTGGTTGTTTTAATGTTTTTATTGTTTTGATTCAGTAAGCTGCTCTTGATGTTACTTTTGAATAGAAAGTTGGAACAAAAATCCTGAGAGTGAGAGAAAGAATGAGAATGAACGAACTGGGATAAAGGGATTTTCTCCATGTCATTCCTTGATTGTTCTGGCATTTCATTTTGCACTGTGTTCTAACCCTCCAGAATTTCTAAAATTAATACAGGAAGTGGGCATTTAGACTCTGCTGCATCCTTCCTTGATTGTTCTGGCATTTCATTTTGCACTGTGTTCTAACCCTCCAGAATTTCTAAAATTAATACAGGAAGTGAGCATTTAGACTCTGCTGCATCCTTCCTTGATTGTTCTGGCATTTCATTTTGCACTGTGTTCTAACCCTCCAGAATTTCTAAAATTAATACAGGAAGTGAGCTTTTAGACTCTGCTGCATCCTTCCAGCCCTTCGAGTTTCCCCCTCTACTTCATCAGCATTCATGTGCGCATTGAGAAAATGCTATAAAAATAAGTTTTTATAGGATCATGTTGAGTATATCAAAAACCTTTTATTCATTGTTTTACTATATTAAAACATTGCACAAAAATACATTATGGAATCACACATATTATTTCATCCAATAGCTTTTTAAAAATGCTGTTTTATCAGTTGACCTGTCTGCATTGATGGGGGGGCAAATAAATGGAGGGAACGGAAAGTTGTAGCAAACTGCATGTGTCATTTGTATAAAACCTGGGAATAAAAAGTGAAACCATGAAGGATTCGTAGTACTGTAGATCCACCTGAAAAACAAAACCAGGTAATTCAGTACATCAAAATCTGAGAAGAAATTTGGATAAGGAGAATTTTATGATGAAGGGTGATGATCTGTCAGTCTGGGATCTTACTGCAAAGTCAAGTTGAAGAGGAGTCAGGTTGTCAAATAATTTCCTCTTGAGAAGCTAATAGAGCTGCAGACCTGGGGTGAATTTATAAACTCTGCTTTTGCATTTCAGGGAAGGTCAATGTGACACAGAGGCTGGCGGGAGTGTGATTATTGCCCCGCTGCACACCCTGCCAAGTACCTGTCTACAGAGAGTGCCTGAACAGCCAGAGGACGCTGACAACCAGAAGAATGTCACCCGCATGGGTCAGCCGTCACTGGACAAAACTGCCACTGTGAACATTCCTGTCACTGTCACTGCTCCTCCAGGGGACGCTACCATCATTCCAAGTAAGTGCTTCCAACTTTGCAGGTGTGCCTGAATAATGGAACCTTCAGCTCTAGTACAACTCCCTGGTTGTGAGATAGCAAACTGTGTTGCTGATGACTTGAAACAATGATGGGCACTAAGGCGGTGGGTGGCATCTTGGATGAGACTCAGAGTGGCTCAGTCACCTTGGTCAGGTGCAGAAGCATGATAACTAGGGATGAGCAAATGTTCCTATTTTGTTTCTCTTGATATTTGCTTATATTTTTGGTAACTTGTTTTAGTTCTCCCCTTTTCAGTGTTGAATGTGTAGATTAATTTGTGTTGTATACATGCATTGTAAGCCAGTTCACAGCCTATCGGACTGTGGCGCAGCTTTTGTGTCAGCCCCTCCCACCATTTGAATGGGGCATGAGTATCCTATTGGAGAAACTTTGAGCTGTTTGCTGCTTCATAGAGGGTGGCCTATGGGCAAAAGAGTGTTCAACAGCTATTAAAAGCTGGTTTTGATACTACTTTGCAGGCTTTCTGCAAGCTGACTGTCCCACCTGCCCTTTGGAATAATGTTGCTGTTAAACAGATAAATCCTGTGATTTTAAAAATATTGGCAGTGAAGGGTGCCTGCTTTTCAGCCTGCTTTACATTGTTCCAGGATTGATGATTACATGTAGTTTGGCCTGGTCTTGACACTGGGTAAGCCATAGCTTGGCATGAATAGAGAAGGTTGCCACAGTATAGGTAGGGCATTGGACAAATACTCTGAGTCCTCCATGGATGACAGGATGTTCCTTATGCCAGCTCATCAATGACTTGAGCAGCTAGATAGATTGAGGATGGGGCACCCGTGGTGCTGAACAGCATCCACTAAGCTCATGGAGGGGTTGGAGATGACACTTAACACTTCTCAGCACTGCTTTACGTGTAAGCGAAAACTGCTCCTGCTGAGGATTAACAAAGACAGTAGGAACACTGGCAGAGTTTGGATTGGGGTGTGTGTGTGTGTGCGCGCAGAACACTAGTTGTCGTGATGGCCTACTTGCTAGCCAGAAATCCACCTTCCAAAAGTAGGGCAAGGTTCTTTGTTGATATAGACCAGCCGTTAATAAAACCTACTTTAACCCAGTTGCTCGTGTCTCATTTCTTCATTTCAAGTGCTTCTACAATAGTTTCATATGCATCTGATACATTATTCATGTGTACAGAGTATATGTGCGTTATATATCATGTACATACTTAATGCAATTTTTGATATGCAAATAATGTTGAAACGTGTACATTTCATGGGGAAAAATCAGTGCAGTAAAACCAAAAACTGTGCAAGAACACAGTTATGACATATTTAGTTTCTGTAAGGAAGAAGCAAAATGAAAATGGAATTTGGAAGATCGAAATAGCAGGCATGGGAAGTTTGAAATCATCCCTTTTAGTAACGTAAGGCTAAATGGGCTGTCAAATGGTCCTTCCCATCCACTCTTTGTCACCTTCACTCGGGATCTTCTGAAAAGTGTTTCTGTAGAAGCACTGCAATATGTACGTTTTTGTATTACGTTCAATGCCAGCAGGCAAAGGAAGTTTTCTCATAACTTTTGTGTGGCACCTAGTATAGCTCTGTATAATGATAACATGATACAAATGATACAAATTAAATTGATTGACTAACTTATTAATTGGGCCAGGCAGTATACTGACAGTAAAATCTTTAAATAAGTTTAGAATCCCCTCTTTTTGATGCCTGTTCCCTTTTGGCTTCACTGCAGTGAATAATGTTGAATTTGAAACAAAAACAGAAGAGAAGAAAGACATGGATGCTGATGACTTGACAAAAAATGGACCGAAACCAATCCTGCCTTACAGCTCCATGTTCATTCTAAGTCCTACCAACCCGTAAGTTATCTCAGCTGTTTTCCTGTTTTGTGAGTCTATTTTGCAGTATTTTTTTGTGCTCCAGTTTAATGATATTTGGGGACTTGGAACTTGTTTGGACAGGATATGGCACCTATGAATGGTGGGGAACATGGGGAAAGGAGAACATGTCTTATCTCCATACCCTCTTGATATGCCTTTGAAGATTCAACATGAGTATGTCATCTGGAATCTTTTCATGTTTTAATGACTATGGAATATATTAAATACATTTTGTATATGGTTCAATATCTTTTTGTATAAGGCATTTACCTGCAGATTTTGTATTTATCACTTGGCAATATATGTGGAGACTTCCTTTGATCCTTTTTCTTCTTAGAATGTGATATGGCCCCCTTGGTGAAACTAAATCACTCGTAACAGAATAAAAGCAGGGCATAAATCAAATAAGTAAAATAAATACACTGTTAACTAAGAACCAATTCTATTGACTAAACAGATTCTTGGTTTCAAATATTTTCCTGGCTTCCTTGTATTACAATCAAAAGTGCAGCATCAAACTAGTTGTAAAAATTATTCATACCATCTTCACTAACACCTACTCAGTACTGGAACTGCTTAATAAATACTAAGGATTTCAGTTAATACAACTTCAGTGGAAATATTTGCATAGATTAGGGAAGGACATGAACTGCATTTTTGCAGTTCAGTACATGGCTAACCACGGAACTATACCAACCCAAAGGTTGGTTTGCGAACCAAATTAGTTCATATGGATTCGTGACCCGTGCTTTCTGCTCTGGGCAAAGCAATTTGCTCCCTGCCTCTCAGTTGTTTAAAGGAGCTTTCTTGGGCAGCAAGTCCTAGTTGTCACAGAAAACCCCTTTAAACAGCTGAGCAGCAGGGAGCAGTTTAAACTTTAAAGGGACTGCAACAGAAATCCTGAAACAACTGAGTGGCAGGGAGTCCCAGCCGCTCAGCTGTTTTTGCAGCTTTCTGCTGTAGCGGAAAGCAGGGGTTTAAATGGACTCAGAGTCCCTTTAAATCCCTTCTTTCTGCTCTGGCTAGGAACCAGCACAAATCCATGAATTGCCTTAAAAGTTCGTGGAAGTCCATGACAGTAGACCCGTCATGGACTTCGTTTCTTGAATCACAAATGGGGCAAAATTAATCATGAGTTTTGCTTTGTGGTTTGGTTCATTCCCATTCATAGCATAGATAAATCCTTCTCATTCTTGTTAAATTCAGTTATCCTTTCTGGTAAGTTGCCCCTACCAACTTCATAACTTTGGAGATGAGTGCTCATGTGCAGTAGCTCATAGCAGAGCCAACTCTTCATTGTGTTTTTTTCTTTGCCTCTTTCAGAATCCGGCGCCTGTGTCATTACATCGTGAACATGCGTTACTTTGAAATGGTCATTCTCATTGTCATAGCACTCAGCAGCATTGCATTGGCTGCTGAAGACCCAGTGCAAGCTGAGTCGCCAAGAAATGAGGTGAGTAGTTGTGCTATGTTGAAATTTCACACAGTTAAATTTTTGCTGCTAAAGTTGTCATTCTGGGGCAGCAGGAAAATATTCATGAGAAATCCCTGTCTTCTACCCTTTCCTTCATTTTTCACACTTGTTCATAGCCATTGTTGCCCCAATCTGGTGCTGCTTTGGGAAACACATTCCCCATTGCTGGAGCAACTGGGGAATTGGTATGCACATCCTACTGAAAGTAACACATGGCAGAGGAAATATCACCATTTCCAAGAAATCACGGTTCTGACACCGAGCACTTACTGACTAAGCTAAAACAGATGGGATTCTGGAAGTCAGTCTTAACTAGGTTGTCCTTCAGGTTAGAGCCAGTGATTCCCTTGTGCTGTGAGAAATATTCTGTTTGATGAAGGAGTTCTTGGAATGGAGGAGGAGACAGTCCATCCGCTTGGAAGATTTCTTACTTAGTTGAAGGGTACCATCTTATCCAATCCCACGTCTCTTATTGACTGTATGAGTGCCACCAGTTTTAATCCAGAAACAAAAGTGTGCCCCTGTTATGAAAAATCTGGGGATATTGGTTATGGAAGACTCATACCATGGAATCTGGAGCTGACCACGCAGAGTTATAGTAGTAAAATCCACTCCTATAGAAGCCCCATTCTTTCTTTGCTGTTCTTGTATAGATCTGTCCACCTTTTCACCAAGTCTCTTATTCTGATTTTAGGCTCTCAAGTACCTGGATTACATATTTACTGGTGTCTTTACTTTTGAGATGGTGATAAAGGTAAGAATCTCCTTTTGGTCCTTTTAGCAGATGTCAACATCATTCAGTTGGTGACCTTTAGAGATACCTCAGCAGTGGTGGCAGCTCCATCCTTTCTAGGGGCAAAATAAACACTCCCAGTTGTGGTTGTGGCATTCCACTTTTGTTATTGCAACAGTGTTGAGAACACCATGGTTAGCTGTACCTGGCTCCTTGCTACACAGTGTCCAGTTCTCCTCCGCCGACCACCCCTGCTGCATCTGTACTGCATGTACTTCATAACTGTCTTTAAGGCATTACCCCACAGCCAGCTGAGCACCAAAGGCCTCATTTCAGCTGTCCTTCACACACAGTTGTTTCCCTGTAGGCCCACCCGCTCACCCATCATGGTCAGCACCAGCAGGCCCCCCCCCGAATGACAGAATGGGCACCCTACCCACTGGAGGGCAGTCTTGAGCAGCCTGCTTGGGTTGACTCTTCATGGCCTCCTGAGAGTTTCATGACCCCCAGTTTCAAGAGGCCTCCCAGTGGATGCCACTAACCCTGTCTTGTTCCATCACCTGGTATCTACTGGTATCTGAAGAAATGAGCAGTGGCTCACGAAAGCTCATACCCTGCCACCATTTTTTTAGTCTTTAAGGTGCTACTGGACTCTTGCTCTTTTTTGCTGCTACAAACAAGACTAACATGGCTACCCATCTTGATTTATTTCTTGGATAGTTGACTAACAGATGCATGAAGGTGATGCTCACATTGATTCAGGATTCAGAGGTTGCATGTCTTCCCATATAAGCTTTTTTCCCAATGTAACAGCAGTGGTTGCTTTCCATTACCACACAAGTTAACACTAATAGTCAGTTTCAACTAGTTAAGCTTTCATGGTGTTTAAGCCCTCCAACAAGGATCATTTTGGTGGTAAAGGGAGGGTTGGCTCGTTGCAGAGTGGACTCTAAGGGTGCTACATTCTTTTCCCCTTTGCAATCCATTCAGCACTGAAAGGACAGATTTGCTGTAGCTGTGCCTACGTGTAAGCATTAATGTATGCCTGAAGCCTTTTGCTCTGCTTTTGATTCCTGTGTAGATGATTGACCTGGGACTGATCCTGCACCCTGGCTCCTATTTCCGTGACCTCTGGAACATCCTGGATTTTATTGTGGTCAGTGGGGCTCTTGTGGCCTTCGCCTTTTCGTAAGTAGCTTTTCTTTTTTGGGGCTCTGATTTCCTGAGCAGAGAGTGGGGCAACGCTGATCTGGAAATGCTGGTAGAACACAAGTCATTTTTCAAAAATGGTCTTTGAAGTCATCCATTCCTGTTCACATTTGGATCATAAAAGTGGCCACACCATGGAGAGAGGTTTCCACTTGTACCTTGTTTCAGAAGTGGAACAGGATGTAAACCATGTTATATTACTTTTCTGAACATGCAGGTTGTTGAAGTTCTCTGCTCCTGCAATCCACATTTTTAATACACACAAGACCCATAAGATGCCTACTTCTGTTCAAATCTTTTTGTTTGGTCTTTATTAGAGTTAGTCCAATAGCCAGAAATGTTATGGCATGGGGCTAAGGGCACCTAAAAATATCTTTTAAGACATTTAATTGCATTAAATATTAGTATAATATTTTTAATTTCATAAAAGTTAAAAATGCACCTTGTCTTCATCAATTATTTCAGTGCTTTTTCACTCATTGATTCAGAACACTGGAAGTCAGGAGCAGATTTGCATTTTGCAGAAGAACAGGATTTGGCTTACATGCTTTTTCCATCCCCCCCCATTGTATCTTTTCCCATGCTGGGGGTGGGTGGGAATATGAACATCTATGGATGTTACTCAGCAAGAGTAATAGGAACTGGGAGGAAGGGGCTCAGTGGGCAAACAGCACAGAGAGGAAAAGTTGTTATACCCTCTTTCTTGCTGCATCTGTCTTCCTTCAGCCCCACATCTGTATTTTTCTTTCTTTTCTTTTTCTTTTTGAAGTGATTGACGAGAAAAATAATCATGGGGTTTCATGTAACATCTAGTTCTGCCCTTAGGTGATAGGAGAAAGATACAGAAGCCCCATGTTTCTTGGCGGCTGAGAAAAGACATCCATCTTTGCTCAGGACATCCCTCTAGCTGTTACTTTTTGTTATTTTTGCAAAACTGATCAGTCCACAACCTTCTGGAAGCTTCTTATCCCTTCTGTTGGTTGGGAATATATTAAAGCCACAGCAGTCATTTTCTTTCCAGTAAAGGCAAGAGTGAGTCAGAGTCCTAGAGGGCTCCAGCATAGATTCATACTACAACACTTTGGTATAGCTGGAGCCTGAAGGTTTTAAGATTTGCCAGATAAACCAGGGGTAATTGGCGGAAGTGTTTTTGTCATCTCCAGAAACTGCATTAGAGAATATTTTCAGCACTGCTCTCATATGTTCAAAATGGCATTCTTTTTCCTGATATGTTCTTGAAGTTTATTCACTTTATTACTGTGCATATTTCTCTATAACTGGGGTTTTCAAATTGCTCTCTGACAAGCTGGATGTAGCTGGTTGACAGCTTTTCCACCTAAGCTCCTGGTTTTGTAGCTCCGGCTTGTCTGACCTTTTTGAGAACAACAACCCAATTTGTGCAACTTGATGGTTAGATCATTTCAGAGTGTAACTCTGTCGAGGATGTGGAGTTTGGGAAGGATTTTTCTCCATATCATAGAGGAGTTTTTTACCCTTTCATTCAGAGGCAGAAAAGCAGATTGTTCTGCTTGCCTGCTGCAGCACTTGGGTACGAACAGCGCTTGGTCTGTTCTAGGTGAATGAGGGGCAGGGAGAGAACCTTCCCCCTTCATGGCTGACTTGGAATTTCTGAGGAGTCTTGCCGTGGTGAGTTCCCCCTAGAAAACTGTTGGGTATGTTTGGATGGCTGATGGAAGCTAGATGGGAACTGGCAGGTCTTGATACATAGAGGAATGAATTTAAGCTAAAGATGCTAGTGGCAAGGCTCTGGCTGTTACCATCTTGCCAGTGCTGATCAACAGGCCCTACGGAAGTCCTGCAAGCCCCACCTCTTGGCCAATAAGCCAGTCAGTCACCATGTAGGCATGGCCAAGTCTTCATTCTTATTTCAGTAGTCTGGTGATGCCCCTTCTCTGTATGCTCCCAACATTGGAAGGTGGCAAATGGAGGGTGCTTGCTCTTTAACGATGCCATGCCTTTGGAATGTGCTCACAAGGGAGCCATTCTTTCTGGCATTCTACTCTGTTGTAAAGATTTTTAATCAGGGCTTCTCCAGGTTATGTTGCCAATTACATGGTTTTAAGAACCTGGGATTTTAATGCTGTTTTCAAAGTCATTAGAACCATGTGGTGGTAAATGTTGTTGACTTTAATGATAATATCTGATAGTGTTGTTTTTCTTACTGTGTTTTTAAATATCTTTACATTGTTTTAATCCATTTGGAGAGTCTTTTTTGGATAGAAGGGTGGGAGATAATTCCTTTCAATAAGTAAAATGGAGTATAGGGTATGTTATTCAGACATGATTAAAATTAGCCTATGTGAAATACACAAAAGGTTTCAGGTTGCTGAATGTCCTGGAAGGGGGGGGGAGCTGCAATGGCTGCTCTCTGGCGATATAAAAGTGAGCAGCATTTCAGATCTAAATATAACCATGTGTTTTACAGCCTTTAGAACAGTTTGAGGTTATATTGCAGGACAGTACCTTGTCCCCAAGTCTCTTGCCTGCCTCCCAGTAAGCTTTGTGGCTGAGCAGAGACTTTGGGCTTGTGCTCTCCCACATCTCAAACCTAACGTTCTCATCCGTTGCCCCTCAGAAGCCAAAACTGTGTAAGGCACTTTATGCTTTTGGGGGCAGATGAAAAGCTGTCAGGCATGCTAACATGCTAATGTTTGTCAAAGATTTAGAGCCTGGGTCTGTTAGGCAAAACCAGCTTTCTGGATATCTATGTATTATTGAGTCTTCCGTCCACTGATGTACGAGGTGATTGTTTGGTGCTTTGTTTAGAAAAGAGCTAAGAAACGGCTTTGTTCTTGTAAAAGATTGTGCATTTCCTGATTCCTACCTAATACCAACAGAGTTGGAATGCTGTCAGCAGAAAGTCCTACATTTACCAGATTAATTCATTTTGGCTTTGATATATGGGGTCTCTTTACTTGGCTGTTGTGTGACTCGAAAGCCAGACCAGTGAGTCAGAAGCTTTGACTTTTACCAGAACCTTAGCGTGTAAGCACACATACTATTGGAATCCACAGCAACTGAGAACACACATTCCCATCCTTCTCATTTGGGCATCTGTCCAAATCTGCTTCTCTGTAGTTCTGCCTAAGATGTTCTCACTCTGGGCCACAAGGGTCCCTTTTAAAGAAATACAATTGTTGTTGTAATGGTACTGTATTACTGTGTTTTGAACCTGGAAAGACATTCAGTATACATTTTTTTCTAAGTATTATGGTGGGCTGAATAGTGAAAATGGGAAAGGGATAAAGACACATTCATTCCAAACTATAATAGCCACAAAGCATAACAGTTTTCAACACCGGTTCTGCCTGTTCACTTTTATCTATGCATGAAAAGATTCCCCCTGTTCTGTTCCTTTATCACTCTGTAATTTTGAACTTGCTGCAGCTTTCAATTCCTTCCATTCATTTGCGTTTCCCACATCAGCACATTATTTTAAAAAAACCTGCAGAAAAGGCAGTCTTGGTGGGATTGTGCACAATTGCATGAAGAGTGTTCCCTCTAAGCTGAGTTAATGTGATCTAGCTTACATTTTTTTAGCTTCTGGCGCACATATTTTTGTTTTAGCTCAGGAAGAATGGCTTCAGAGCAAACTAATTTATGCAGTAACCAAATCGCTGACTCACAACTTTAATGCCAGTAGCCCACAAAGTAGAATTTTTGTTCACAAGACTCCACAGCTTAGAGGGAGCATTAATGAAGACTGTCTTTTATTGTGTTTTACTGATGTCCATGTGCACTGCAGCACATTGGAGAAGGGCCACATTAGGAATAATATTAATTCAGCTGCATGTGACCATATCAAGATTGTTTTCTCCCAGTGTTTTACCAGTTCACTTTTGTCAGGGGAGAGAAAGATATGAATGGACTGAAGGAACTAACAGTTGCAACAACATGTATGTGCACAGTGCTCTCTTCTAAATTTTGAAATTAAAAAAAACAAACAGAACAATAAAGTATCCCTAAAGCACTTGAGTGGGAAGGTAAGAGCTTTCCATGCACGTCGGCATTTAGTCATGCTGGCCACATGGGCATGGTCTTCGGACAGTGCTGGCTCTTCAGCCTGGAAACGGAGATGAGTACTGCCCCTTAGGATCAGATTCGATTGGCTTTTGAGCAAGGGAAACCTTTACCGTTACCTTTTAATGCACTGATTCCCCTCTGAAAGAAGCCCAAGTATTTTAGGACTCTAAATCTAGCAGAATATTTAGGAGACTTTCAGAAGCTCCCATCCTTCTTTGTTTGTGATGAGGAATGGTAGTTGGTTTCCAAGAGTCTCTAGACTATAAACCTTTCTTTTTCCTTGATAAGTGTTTATACACAAAGTAGGTCCACAATGTGATCCATACTTCCTTACTTCTATAACTGTTCTACAGCCTCTTTGTTGCTCTGTCAAGGACTTGATCTGGGCACCTCAGGGTCTGTGTTTGGAGGTTGACCATTGAGCTACTATGGACTGATGAGAAGGAGAGGTGAAAAGAATTGGAGTGCTTGCCAGAAATAGCTGGGTTCGACGTATAGTATGCAGTTAGTTGGTTTAGAATTAACACTGTGTCATGTTTTTGAACACTAAAAAATTCCTTCTAAAGTGACAGGGAATCTGAAAGTATCCTGGTCCTGTCTGAAAATGTGAAGGATGGGTATGCATGCATGCAGTTGTTTCACTTCCTGTTTGCTTTGTGAAAATTGATGGATGGGAGGGTATTTCCTTTTTTATATGTTTGCTTTGAAGTTAATGTGATGATGTGCACTTCCTTTTTGCCACTGACTCTGTGCTTTTTCTTTGTCTTCCTCTTGCTGGGATCTCTCTGTAGGAGTGTCATGGGGTAATACACTATTTTTGTCCCTTGCAGCCTTGCTATGCCTGCGTATGCACACAGCTATCATTCTGGTGATCTATTTTACACCCGTTCCATTGACTGTTCTGCCCTTCCGTTACTCATCATCGGTGACATTTCCTTTCCTCAACTTAACAGATCTCATTTGCTTACATTTGCTTTATCTGGATTAACAGTATCATAACAGAAGGCCAAGCCTCCAGAGCTGCCATATCCAGTTTTAGTCTCTAACAAGGTCTATTTCAGAGAACCAAGTCTTGGTCTGTGATATGAGCTTGTCAGAGGAGAAAATGTTTTTCAGACTATGTCCTGGAGATCCTTTGAGTACTTCAGAAGCGTATCAGGGTTTCTAAATAGTAGCACACAAGAAAACATTCCGCAAGAGTTGTAGCAATTGCTGAAGTTCAGAGGGCCAGCCCTTTCAGGACCATGGAGAGCTTCTTTACTCCATGCCTGGGCTCTTACTGACAAATATTTTTGTAGGTTCCCTTTCCATGATGCACAGAACAGATGTTTTTATGTTCCAGTCCTGAACAGGGGGTGCTTTCCATTCTGACTGGAAGTGATGGCCGGTGGGGCAAGTGAGGTCCAATCAATCAGAACCAGATACTTCACAACCTGAAGTATCAGATAATTAGGGAAAGGACACATTCAAACTCTCACAGCTACTGATGCTGATGATGGTACACAACCAGCAAGTTCCCATTTGCAGGAGATATATTTGAAACACATGAATTCACATGTCACAGAAGTTGGAAAATAAGCCACATATTCTACTGCTTCGAAGGGCTAAAGACACAGCCAGCTTCCTGCCTTTGTGTAGTCTAATTTATTTATGCAGTAGCCTCCTTCTGTGTCTAACATTTTAAAAGGACATATCTGCTAGGGAACTCTCCTGTTCCCTGTCTGACACTTTTAGCATTACCATGGAGGTACAAGAGAGTTTTCTCCAGAACATTAAGTCAGCATGGTGTAGGAAAGCTCTGCTTAGAACACTCCAAATGAGCCTTGTTGGCAACTCACCTATCTTGCAGATGTAATGAAAAGTCAGCTGAGGGTGTATTTGGCTGTAAGGCACTGATTGAATTTATTTCATATACTTAACCCCTGAGAAGGCCTTTATAAGACACATTGGTGAAAATAGGTTCTGGCTTGACAGTTGAGCCTCTCCCATTGACTGCAGCCAGTTACAAGCTACCACTGTGAATGAGCTTGGCTGGATCAGCTCTTCATATCTTCTCTGTGCTGAGGGTTGTAATCATGAAATGAATGAGCTGTCTTCCAGAAGGAGAGAAACTCTCTCAAGTACTGAGCAGCCATCCCAAAGGCTACCCAGTCAAGGCAGTGAATCACCTTGATTTTGAAAATGTTGTCTCTTACTCATTTCCCATTTAAAAAATTGCCCAAGAGTGTTTTTAGACTCCACTGTTTTAATAGCCTGTGGTTTGAGGGAGCCTTGCTTGCTGGCAGCCCACAGGGTTAAATCCAATGGATTTCTCAAAAAAGATTTCCCTAATTGCAAGAATTCTGCTATTGCCCAGAATTACCAAGGCCGTCTGGAATAGAACTCATCTGCTCACAGTGTTTGTAGCCTGCCAAAAGGTAGTTCATGTCTCTGTGCTCAAACTGGAAAACAGCTAGATTTTTATTTATATTGCCTACACAGACCTTTTTTCCTCCTCATGTGAGGTTTGTGTTTTTACTGCATTTGCTATGGATGAGTCACTTTTCTATTTTATCCCATGGTTGATCTGAATCCTTCTACAGGAGAGGTCAAACCATTAGATTTCCAGCCATACCATATGCCTGAATGGCTAGTACTTGTGTTTGAATTTTCTCAGTTGGCTAAGGGATGTGTGCCAGCCACAGCAAAGACTGGACTCTGCTGCAACAGCAATCTGTTTCCAGTCCTTATTACTGAAGGGCACTTCATTATGACGGCCTGTATTCACATTCTTCTGTATTGTTTCTCCCTCTTGGCTATTGCAGTTTCCTTTTCAACCTTTGACTGCTCTGCCTGCAGAGCATCTCTCAACTCTGCTAACTGATCTGTTCTGATATCACAATGGCCATCGGCAAATAAAGATAGTCAAGTTGCTCTGGCTTCTGTTGACTTAGCGGTGTTAATGTCATAGAGGAGCTGAAAAGCTTCGAAGCAGACAGCTAAGCACTGAAAGAGGGCTTTCTGAGACCTTAAAGCTGGAATCTGTGGAATTAAATGGCACAAGCATTCATTTCACCACTGTAGGCTTTCAAGTGATGTTTTATAAGTGCAAAACAGGACCTTCTGCACATTACATTTTTAGGTATATGCTTAGGTATACTCATTAGAAACCTTGATTAGCTCCTTGCCAAATGTATATTTGTGAGGAAACCTAGGTTTCCAGCTTGTTATGTATAAACTAATGGTAAGTTGGTTGGCTTTAAAGCTTTGTAATGGATGGAGAAAAAAATAGGACACTTGCTGCTTTATGGTATGTGGTAGAATGCAGGGGGAGGGGGGAAATCAGGAGGAAAATATTCAGAGGAGCCATGGCAAATGGATATGTTGGTGTGAAGTTTATCCAGTGCATTTCAGACTTGCTGCTGGTTCCCAAGGATACATCTTTCATGAGAGACACAATGTTAAGGGTGGAAAACAGGTAAAAGTACCAAACTCAAAATGTTCATTTCAGAATATACCTCAGTTTCCCATGGCACCTGTGAATGCTTGCCTCCTGTTTTCTTTCTGTGGACTGGTGCAGCACTTGTTTCTAGGTGGTGATAAAATACACCATTTTATGTGAAGCAGAGACATCTACCTTTACCCATGAGGGGTTGCTAACACACTGTGGGTATAAAGTGCTGTCAAGTTGCAGCCAACCTATGACAATCCCCTAGGATTTTCACCGTGAGAAACTAACAGGTGGTTTGCCATTGCCATCCCCTGCATAGAAACCCTGAAGTTCCTTGGTGGTCTCCCATCCAAATACTGATGAGGGCCAACCCTGCTTAGCTTCCAAGATCTGATTAGATCAGGCTAGTCTGGGCCATCCAGATCAGTGTTCTAACATACTACTGGACTGTCCAGTTAAGACAAACAAGAAATATGATTTTAGGTGTCCCGCCTTAAGCTCATAAAGCTTTACTTCAGCAGCATCCCTTCTGTGTACACAGTCCCCATCTGGGAACAATCTATACTGTGTACACAGTCCTCATCTGGGAACAATTCTGAGCTAGCTTGTCAGGTTTAGAAAATGGAATGGTAAACTTTTCTTCCCATTTCTGGTTCCTGCTGGTAAAGCATAGAAATCCTTTGCTTAAATGAACACCCTGTGCTTATGACATAAGCC
Organism: Gekko gecko; assembly: GCA_029375565.1. Classification (NCBI taxonomy): domain Eukaryota; kingdom Metazoa; phylum Chordata; class Lepidosauria; order Squamata; family Gekkonidae; genus Gekko; species Gekko gecko. The sequence continues at coordinate 22,533,507 of JAPDNY010000013.1, read as the reverse complement.
TCTAAGAAATTCAGTACCAACTTCAAGCTGCACCTCTGTTCCACAGACCCTACTCATCTGCATGAACAGCCCGGGACTAACATTTCTTATCACTTTGAGCATGTAATAATTGTGCATATTACATGGCTCAGCATGGTTTGAGCTGCATGTAGTCTTAAGCTGAACCCAAAGAACATTAATAAGATGAAAATAAAAGAGAGTCTGCCTGCCAGTCCTCTTGCCAGTCTGCTTGTCTAGTGGGTAAAAATACTTCATCAAGCTATCTGTCCTGTGAAGGAGGGCTGAAATATTTCGAGGGAGCAGTCATGTCTGGCTCTTTTTCTACGCCTTGTACTAACAATTATAATGGTGCTAATAAACTGAGAGCTCCCTCTTTCCTTTTGGAGGTAGATTTCCTTTCTTCATCATAGGTGGATGTTGATTGCAGGTGCAGGGTATTGCACATTTCAAGGGCTTGTAGTCAGTAATGGATATGGACATGGCTAAAAGTCCATTGGGGAAGAATTTATAAGCCATTGCAAACCAGCAGAGTTCTAAATACAACTACATCCGAGACTGCCTTTTATCAAGTCAGACCTCTGGTCCATCTTGCTGAATATTTTCTGCCATGGCTGGCAGCAGCTTCCCAAGGCTTCAGGTGGAGAAAAAACTTTCCTAACCTTGCTGAGATTTTTTTTTTTTGATGGAGATCCTGAGGACTGGATGCTGGGAGCTTTTGCATGCAAGCAAAGCACAGCTCTATCACTGAGCCATGGCCCCTTTGAGAGAAGGCTGTCTAATGTTTCAATTAAAATACATTTTTTTCCTAATTTTACATACCAGTTCTCAAGTGCTTAGTACATTTTCATTCATTGACTGGAATCCTGAGAGGCAGGAGCGAGCTTGAGTAGTTGGGTAGATACGCGGCTTGCATGTGTTACCTTATATCTCTGCAAGAAAAGGGGCTAGATACCTACTGTCTTTTCAAATCAAAACTAAATATTCGAAGAAGGGACCTGGCATCTCAAGGACAATCCTCCTATCAGGTATTGCCATGACTCAAGTTGTGCCCCTTTTTTTCCAGACATCCATTCTAGAATAGAATTTTTGAATGCATTTTGCTGTGCTATGTTGCATCGAAGGGGAAGTAGGAGCTCAGTGGTTATTATCTGGGCTGTGAAGCTTTTGGCTGAGTCCTGCAAGAACCAAAGGCCTCCTTCTGTTGCTCTTGTGCTCTGTCTTGCAGACAAAACAAAGGGAAAGATATCAACACTATCAAGTCCCTGAGAGTTCTGAGGGTCCTCCGGCCTCTGAAGACAATCAAACGCCTGCCAAAGTTAAAGGTAGGATTGAGTCCTCGGGTCCTATTGAAACATACCTCAGTATACATAACTAGGGATGTTGGCAAGTTCCCTTTCCCTACACTTTTGACTCAGAAATCTCTCTTTCAATTTTGCTTCTGCCTTGTGAGAACTGAACTCATGATTCTTGTATCTTCACACTGTTTTGTATCCTGTTACTTTATACACATATTATACATTGTGCATATATTCCCTATAAATTTTATATAAAACCCATACAGTATGGCACAGTACAAGGAAATATAGAGAAGCAGCCAAGGGCAGATAATTGAAATGGTTGACGACTATGCAAATGAGTCCTATAGAAGGGAAATAGAAATCCCTTTGCATAACTGCTGTTATTTTGGCCTCTCCATTCTTACCCTCTGTTTGCTGGTTTGTTATCCTTAAGTGTTGGCAATGACCTCAGAAGCCCTAAATAGCCTAAAACCTGGCTTTCTTTTTTTCTTTCTTTTTTGGTATTTTTATATGTCCATGTGTGTGGGTGCGGGTGTGAGTGTGTGTACCTGGAAGTCATGGCAACCTCTGGTGAGGCCTGGAGGATATTCAGAGAAGTGGCTGACTAAAGCCTGCCCTCACCTCCTGCCTCTGGTATTTCAAGGAGGTCTCCCATCCAAGTACTTTCCAGAGTCAACCCCGCTTAGCTTCTGAGAGTGAGATTGGGCTTGCCTGGGCTATCCAGGTCAGGGGTAAGCCTGACTTTCCTAAGGGCTGTTGCAGCATGAACTTTACCCATCTGTTACCATCTACTCTTGACATCTGAAGGCCTGTGCTGTTTGGAGGACCTTTCCCCAATTAACCGGTTAATTACTTGAGACAGGGCCTAAGTATTGTCATCCTACACTCTGAACCAGCTTAGTTTTGAAGGCAGCTTACATAGAAGCAGGAAGTATAACACAATAAACAGAACTATAAATACAGTTAAAACTACTAGCAACCATCTTAAAGCCAGCTGGTCTCATAGAACTGACACACACACAAAAAGTTTAAAATATTTGAAACCCAGCAAATTAAGCAGCATCCCGTATCTAACAAAAGCAAGTAGTTTAAATATATCTCTTAACAGAAGGTACATAGTGGAAGGCAAGGAGAAACAAAGTGAACAGCTTCTGCCCCTGTCAGATTCTCCTGGTGCAAACCTTACCATCTTTTAGTCATTGGGTGAAGTCCATCCCATTTACCTGAGCTTTTAATAATGAATGCATCAAGGACAATGACTTCTTTTACTAACTGTTGACTCTGTGTGGGGAGGGGAGGGGTGCTGTATTCTTTACTTGTTCTAATTGGATGCCCTGGTTTTTTTTTAAAGTTTCAGGTGGTTAATTAACTACCTTAAATACCCCGTATGTCAGAGAGGGTGAAATGAAAATTGTGCAACAAATAAATACCTCCTACTCACGCTTTATTACCCTGACCTTCCTTCCGTTATCCTTTCTTTTTCCCACATTCAAGTTGTGAGCTCCTTGAGGCAGGACTCTGCTTCATTTTGTTTTGTTTATTTGGTTTGACTAAAAGTCATGAACGTGAATGATATTTGATAAATAACAATGTTGTCAACACCAGAAGTCTCATTCCCCCTTTCCAGGGAGAACTTGTTAATAGATCTTCAGCTAAACACTGCCTGAATAGTACACATTTTCTGACAATTTCATTACATCATTGTTGTCACTGTACATCGGTAATAGGGAGGGTCTTAGCCTGGCTGTGTTGTAGATAGCTCTTCAAGATTTCAGGCTAGTAGTGCGAAACGGTGAGATGTTACCTGCAATGCTCCCGCTAAGCTATGGAGTCTTGTGAGCAAAAATTCTACTCTGTAAGCTACTGGCATTAAAGTTGTGAGCAAGTGATTTGGCTACTGCATAAATTAGTTTGCTCTGGAGCCATCCTTTCTGAGCTAAGACAAAAATGTATGAGCTGGAAGCTAAAAAACTGTGAGCTAGTTCCCACTAACTCAGCTTAGAGGGAACACTGGTTACCAATGGGATGAAGGGGACTTTTAATAGTTTTGCTTGCCATTGTGGAATAGTGGTTACAACACTGGACTTGATGCAGGGTATCCCAGGTTTGAAACACATGGAGCTACTTCATATGAATTCAGAACATGGAGCCAAGATCACTACTATCTACTCAGCCTGACAGCAGTTCGCCAGGGTATTAGGTGGAGGTATTTTATTTTTCAAATCCAGAGATGCTGGGAATTTAACCTGGGGCCTTCTGCATGCCAAGAAGATGCTCTAGCAGTGAGCCATGGCTCTTCCCCTCTCCTCTCAGGCCAAGAAACTTACTGGTTACTCTCTTAACCAAGTCTACCTCACATGGTTTTTGTAAGCGGGGAAAAATGGGATAACCCCATCCCTATATTCCATCCTGAGCTCCTTGAAAGAAGTGGGTGAGAAATGAACAGATAAATTCACATCAGAGCATTAGTTTAAGCAAAACACTGACAATCAATCTTTCGGTGGTCCTCATTGGGCTTTGTATATTCAGTCATAAGGAAACCTTACTTGGAAGTAAGTGCCCCTGAGATGGATAAAACTGACTTCAGAACAACTTCTTCAAGAACAATTATTGCTGCAAAACAGGACAGTTCTGTTTATGTTGGCCTTTACCTGTTTAGTCCCTGCCCTTCCTCCAAGAAGCTCAGACTTGCACTTTTCTATTTTATTCTCGTAACAACTCTGTGAGGTAGGTTAAGCTGAGGGTCTAACTACATGATACACTTCCTGGGGAAGTCCCCAAGTCTGGTTGAACAGTGTAGTCTGGGAGTTCCGTGCTTCCCGGGTGCATGTGGGCCCAATTTGAGTCAGAACAGCAGTGTGTGGGGAGAGGGGCCTGAAGCCCCCAACCCCATTTTCCTGACTGGAACAGCTCTAGGGAGCCACTATTTAATGCACAGTCTATCAGTCAATACAGTTTTCCGAACAAAGCAAAAAAAGGGTCCCAGGACCATTTCAGGTCAGAACAGTGCAGTATTGAAGCTTTAATGCTCTTCTTCCCACATGCACAGCACCAATTCTGATCAGGCCTGTCTGGGTCTGGGAGGCATGGCACTCTCAGGTGACATTCTGTTGACTAAAACTGGGCCATATCTGGAAATAGTGTATTGAGGAGGAGGAGTCCCCAAAGGAGCCTCAGAGCGGCTTACAATTTCCTTTCCCTTCCCTTCCCCTCCCCACCAAAGACACCCTGTCAGGTCGGTGGGGCTGAGAGAACAGCTCTGTAAGAACTTGTGACTGACCCAGCAGCTGTATGTGGAGCAGTGGGGGATCAAACCCAGCTCTCCCAGATTGGAGTCTGTGCTCCTAACCACTACCCCAAACTGTAGTAGATCCTGAGAGAGAATGACTGGCCCAACATCTCCAATGAACTTCACTGCTGAGTGGAGATTTGAACCTAAGTTACTGACAAAGACTGATTGATCTCTCTCTCTCCTCACTGCAGGCAGTCTTTGATTGTGTGGTGAATTCTCTGAAGAATGTCCTGAATATCCTTATTGTTTACATGCTCTTCATGTTCATCTTTGCTGTCATCGCTGTGCAGCTCTTCAAAGGGCGATTCTTTTACTGTACAGATGAGTCAAAGGATCTGGAGAAAGACTGCAGGTGCCAGAAATGCATGTGGCCTTGCACAAGAGAAAACAGAACAATCTCACGCCTTTTTCCTTGCAGTTGGGGCTGGGGGGCCTTATCCAGCCTTTTAGGGCAGGACTGGAAGGCACAAATACTCTTTAGGTCTTCCTACACCTGAAAGTTCCTTGGAAGAAACAATGTTCCCTAGAGGAAGCTCTCAGTTACCACCCTGTTTTCTGACAGGGCTCTTGTGCTTTCTGCAGCCATGTCACAGCCAGACATTCAGGGGATGCTGCTTTAAAGGGTCATCAGAGGTGGCCATCTTTAAATGGTAACTCTTCCTATTGACTTCAAGGAGGCAGGACTTCCAGAACCTCTGCTGGGAGGAGACATGTAGTGCTCCTGCTGTTCTTTGAAGCACATACAGTCAGAGGTTTATTTCTTCCCAGTTCCCTTTCCTCATTGTCTTCCAGTCTGTTTCTATGTCCAGTTGTTCAAGGTGGTGATCAAACTTTAAAGTCATAATTGATTTAAGGGCATGAATATTTCAACTTCTGTATGAGTTCCTGGGCATTAGGTTGTATCACTGAGCCTGTTTCAGGTACTGATACTAGGCTGTCATAAACAAGGAGCAGGGCTATCTCTGTTGTAACCCAATTTCTTTGGAATGCCTTTAAATCAGTGGTTCGGTAGGCGCCCTTTCCTCTCTTTGGGAGGGAACATAATTTGTGGGTGTGTTCAGCAGTTAGAATAAGCAAGTTATTTTTGCTATAGAATAGTTAATTCTGATGTTCTCTTTTGAAAGCTGTGCCATAACAGACAGCCTATAGATATAGTTAAATAAAGAAATGTCATGTTATGCTTTCTATATATAGCTGTGCCCATATATAGATACTGAATTCTTGGTGAAACAGCTGGTGTCTTGAAATCTAGCCAGATTATAGAAAAAGAGGCAGTGGTCTGAAGCACGGTCTTGTACCATTTGTCTGTCTAGTTCATATCGTTTACTCTGACTGATAGTGGATCTTTCCCAGCTCATGCTACCTGGGATCCTTTAAATGAACCTGGAATCTTTCCCATGCCCAGTATCTGCTCTGCCACTAAATTAGAGCCTCTCCATGCCTCAAAATACCTTGGCGACAAGGGGCATGTTACTATTCTCTGTTCTCCCTGGTGGATGTCAGGTAAGGAACTTAGGAGCCTCACCATACTACAGTCCTCAGTATTTGCTTTCCTTCTTTCCATTCCAGTGTTAGGAGAGTTTATAAACAGGGCTTCCCTCAAATAGAGATTCAGGGTGCATTCCAGGATAAATTTTAGCTTCAGGTTAAGCCAGTGGAGACACATTGATATATACAGGGGATATATACAGAGGGCACTGGCTGTTTTATTTCTTCCCACACAGAATCCTGGAGTGCACCTTTCAGGTCATGTAGTATAGTTAGCAGTGAAAGATTACCAGAGGGGACCAGACCTTCCTGCCAATCAGGAAAGAGTATACAAACTCTCTTTTGCTTCAGTTTCCAGGCATCTGTATGTTGCAATGCCATATCAAGGCATCTTTGCACTAATGCAAACCCATAACCTCCAACCTTTCACAGATGAAAATAGGGTTGTTTGTGTATTTATGACATCTCTGTCCTGACAACAGGTGCCCATTGATGGCTGCAGGCTCTGCCTCCCATAAGCCATATCCATCTAGTCTGCTGTCTTCTGCTGGCTTCTGAAACAGGTGTTTCAATAAACTGATTGTAAGATTTTTCATTTTTAAAAGATGGAGGCATGTTTCATAGAGTGTTTCGTCTAGGTGCACCTCAAGCAAACATTTTACTGGGGAAGCAGTTATAGGGGTCGGATAAAAAAGCTAACCCTTCAGCCCACATGCACACACAGTGGCAATTTTTTTTTTCTGGAAGGCATCTCACGTATCTCCATAAAAGGCAAAATAGGGACAGTGATTGACCAGGGACCTGTTCACAAAAACAGTGACTGTCTATAGCAAATTGGCTCAGGTGTAGCAGGTAGGGATCAAGTCCCAGTCCAGTAGGCATCTTCATCTCCTTAGCACTGAGCCTGTTTTAATTTTCCATTCTGTTTCTTCTAGGGGCCAGTATCTGGATTATGAGAAAGATGAGGTGGAAGCTCAGCCCAGGAAATGGAATAAATATGAATTCCACTACGACAACGTTCTGTGGGCTTTATTGACGCTGTTCACTGTCTCCACAGGAGAAGGGTGGCCAACGTAAGTTTGTGTGGTGCTTCATGTCTCTGTTGGCTGTCTGGGAGCAACTGTCTTGGTCCTTTGTCACAGTCAAGAAAAGGGAAAAAATGAAGGACTCGTGAAGAAGTTCCTTTGTCAGTTAAGGCTCTGCTTTTATTCTTTACGGTTGCTGAACAAATCAGAAACATTAAGAAGCATAGAGTGTGTCTTTTGGAATGGCAGGATTCCCTGGATACTTGGCTGCTACATGATTGTCCACTCTTCTCTGACCTATGCATTTGTTCTGCTTTAGAACCTGTGAACTTTACATAACATTTTCAAAAAGACAATTGCCTTGAGATGGGAAAGTTGCTGAAGTTCAAAATTAGATTCACTGACGGGCTTACAACTTTAAAACAAAATTGCATATTTGTTTGTTCCTGTCTCATACATTGGTTGCATCCACCTGGAGACTTTTCTCTATTTTTTCAACCCAAATGGAGTAGAGATTGGGGGGATTCAGCCACACAATATCATTCCTTAATCCCCTTGCTTTGCTCCAATCTTTGTAAACCTGGTCTGATACAATCCTTTTGGAAAGATTGGGATCAAAATATGTTTGCATGTAGTGTGGATGGAAAGGTGTGCATTTTGAAGGTCCCATCTTCATCAGAACCATTTTCTTCCCCTCAGCCTCCTATGGTTGCCATCTCTCACCCCACTCCATCAGAGGACTTTTTCTGGGCTTTTAGTTGGTACATCACTGTAGTATTATAATGTTATAACAATCTGTTGCCATGGCCTATTTGTTCCTTTGAATTCCAAAATCTCACTTTAAAAAACTAAGCCTCTAGTCTGTTTAATTGCAGAAATGCACATTTCTTTCATATATGTGCAACAGAAATGGCTAGAGACTTGGGAAAAAAATAAAATCAGGGAATTCAGATGTGCTAGATCATTATAATGCTATAGCATGATAGCAGCTAGTGGTGGAGGGGTTTTAAAATCCCTCCAGTGGTACAGTACCCAAAAAATGCAGGGAAACTGCAGCTGATGGAGGAAAATTCACTCAAAATTCTTGTGTAGATGCTCTGTTGCCAAAGTGAATGTTTGTGCATTTAAGAATATTAAAGCATAAGCCCTGCTGGATCAGACCAATGGTCCATCTGGTCCAGCATCCTGTCCCACATAGTGGCCAACCAGTTCCTCTGGACAGCCAACAACAGAGCATAGAGACTGAGACCTTCATCTGATGTTGCCATCTTCCTTTAGCAATCCCTTGATTCCTTTGTCATCCAAAGGCCCCACTGCTTCTCTGGTTGGTTTTCTGCACTGGATATGTTTTTTAAAATGTTTATTGTTGTCTTGATGCTTTTAGCAACCCACTTTTCAAAATCTTTTTTTGCATGCCTAATTATTAACTTAGATTTCTTTTTCCAGAGCCTGTGGCCCCTTCTGTTCAATTCATTGGGGCAGACCTTCCACTTTTAAAAAGATATCTTTTTATAGTTCCCTTGACTTGCATTGTTAACCACGCAGGCCTTCTTTTAGACTTGGCAGTGCCTTTCCTCACCTGTGGAATGCATTCTATTTGGGCTTCAAATAGTGTGGTTTTAAATAGCTACCAAGCATCCTCTAAGAATTTGACTCTCTTGTGTTTCCCTTTCAGCTTCCTTTTTACTATTCCCCTCATTTTCATAAAGTTCCTTCTTTTGAATTAATGTTATAATTTTGGACTTTAGGGGTAACTTTCCATTGACCTGAATGCTGAACTTTGTAGCACTGTGGTCACTGTTCCCAACTTGGTGTAACAACCCCTACATCTCTCACAAGGTCCTGAGACCCGTTCAGAACTAAGTTCAAGATCACTACCCCTGTGGCTGGCTCTGTGACCAGCTCTTCCAGTGCACAGTCATTTATGATGTCTAGGAATCTCATTTGTATGTCATGACTTGAGCACATGTTAACCCAGTCACTGTCAGAGTACTTGAAGTGTCCCAGGATAATAACATTATCTGTTTTAGTCACCTCCCATATATCCTTCTCAATCTCAAGATCTGCAGTGACAGTGACAGGGAAATGGAAAATGTTCCCGATGTGGATGCAGCTTTCATTACACTATTGCATTAGCAAAAGATAAAGTAATGCTATGCATATGAAAGAATGGGATTATGCATTTGGAGGTGTGGGACTGTGAATTTAGAAGCAGGCTCAAATCTCAGAGTTTCCAATTAAGTTCCATGGGATAAAATGGACACAGCAGTGGAATTTTGACTGTTGAGAGAGAAACTAAGCCTCCTCCAACCCCGGGTCACTAGACACAGGGAGCAGCTTTAATTGCCATCTCAATGATGTCTCCAACTTTTCATTTGCTGATCCAAATGAAAGACTGCCTTTCACATTTGTAATTCAGGCTGATTGAACTCTACTACCACCATTGATATTTATATACTGTTACTGTACATTTGATGGTTGGTATCTGAATGGCCCAAGTGACTATCATGTGATAAATGTATATGCATGAACTAGTTCCCATAAACCAATTATAAGTATGTATACTTATAGAAATGTTTAAAAAAAGAATAAAACCAAAGCAGTAGTAGAGAATGATCAAACTAAATACACAACATTGTACACCTTGCAAGATGACAGGAAGCTGAATTTCTGCTACAATTAGGTAGGTCAGGATGAACTTTGACTTCACATTTGGAAAGCTAAACTTAGATTTCAGACACTGCCTTCATTCTATTCTCTGAAGAGGCTGAACAATGGCTTTGTACTGAAACTTCAATAAAGAGCTGGTCTGTTCCCATTTTAGCATAAGCCTTAATTATAAAACCAAGGCAAAACAATTTTCATAAGAGCTTGTCATTATCAAAAACAATTCCATATGAGGGGAACTTCAAAAATATCATTGCAAATCAATTCTAGTAAGCAATTATTTTCTTCTAATCCCATGCGTGTTAAGAGCTCCTTCCTCCTTGCAAGGTATTAACATCCTGCCCTGTTGAATGAGTTGAAATTCAGCTTCTCTGCATTATTTTGGAAAGTATTAAATGTTGTGTTTCTACTGAGATCTTTGTCTTTATTATGGATTGGATTTTAGCCACATTTGCATATATTTGTGTAAAATTACAAATATAATATGAATACACCCACTTTTCTCTTATATTTGGTGTGCTGCTTATTTTTATGGTCCTCTTTTTTTTTACATGGTTTATTTGGGGGGTTCGTTTTGCCCTTTGTTTCTCTCCTCTGACTTCCTATGCCAGGTTCTTATTCGGGTTCTCTGCCTCCTTGTCCTTCACAGCGTTTTGAAGCATTCTGTTGATGCAACGTATGAGAACCAGGGCCCGAGTCCCGGATTCCGAATGGAGATGTCCATCTTTTACGTGGTGTATTTTGTTGTCTTCCCTTTCTTCTTTGTCAACATCTTTGTGGCTTTAATCATCATCACCTTCCAGGAGCAGGGTGACAAAGTCATGTCTGAATGCAGCCTAGAGAAGAACGAGGTACTTCTGTGGTCATAAGATTGTCAAATGCTGCCAGGGCTAGCCATGGGGATTCTAGTGTATTCATGTAAGTGAGTCTCTCTAACTGGCTTCCTACAGAATTCAGACTGTGCCGAAGCTTTGAGACTTCCACATAGTCATCAAGGATTGTCCCAGTTGTGGATGGTCTAAGACTTCAAAAGCAAAGCCAAGAAAGATACTACTTATGAAAGGGCAGAATAATGGGAAAACCATGTCTGGAATATGTAATGCCTGAGAACACAACACCATTGAATAATAAAGGTAGATTATAACAGAGTAAAATTGCCTCAGTATCCACAAGAAATATAAACATATACAAAATGACCAGTGGTGCAGATAAATGATCTGTCTGCACCTGAGCATGTACAAGCTGTAAGAAAAAGTACAATCATATACAAATTGTAAGACATAGAACAATTATCTGTCTACACTTGACCTTGTACAAACTGTAAAAGATAACACAATCATATGCTAACTGTAAGAAACAGAACAGTGATGAGATCCTAGGTACACACTCATGTTTATCTTTTCTTAATATCATCTTCAGAATGCATGAAATATACATAGATCACACTCATGTATTCCTGAATCAAAAAACTATGTAGCCTCATGGTAATTCATGGTAATGAGGAGACAATTACAGCAAAATTTATAGTAATGTTGGATACAAAAAGACTATATCTTCATCATTGGAAATGTCAATTATGATGTTATTAAACATTCTGTGTAATAATAATAGTAATAACCGACTGAAAAGGCATTTATTTCCATTATCTCAAAAGTATAGAAGTAGACAGCAGTAACTTAGGACATCAGAATGTCAACAAGGGTTACTGCTTACAGCTATGAATACACTCAATCATACAGTAACAAAAATTAAACTCCTTTGTTGTCTGTATTTAATATTGTAATCTCATGATTGCAAAACAAAACTTAACGGCAACCCTGGAAAGAAACTTTGCACTATTAAACACTACAGAAATTGTTATATACTATAAAAACAACTACAACATCCTATAATCTATATACTCGAGACTGCATGTCAGACGTGAATTTAAGGTGAGGGCTGATTATGACGATTCTTCTGTCTCCACAAACAATGTAGAATATGCGGGGGGAGGACTACAGAGCAAAGCTATATCTAAGATACAGAATTGATAAGGAACAGCTGTCTGCCTCAGAAGATAAGCTGCAAGAGTGGTAGGCTGTAGCTACCCAGTGGGTTCCTACGGTATTCGACCTGTCCACTCCCCAGTGGCCTCACACGGGAAGTGGAAGAGGGTTGAACATCACCTGCTTGCATCCTCCTCTTTCCTGGAATGAGCCTGTAGCTTGAAGTCACCCCCAAGGCTGCTCCTCCTTGGTTTTTCAGCCTTTTGCTGCACGGTTCACAGGCAAGCCTTGCAGAACATGCAGGCCTGGCAGCCACCCTTCCAGTGCCTGTTAAGAAGTTTCCAGCTCTCATCACTGCTTGCTTCATTGTCGAGGTTATCGCTTGATTATAGCTGCACCAACTGCCCTTTCTGGGATTCTTCCCATGTCCCTTTGGTTAGCTTTAGACACAGTCTTCCTGTCCCATTCTGGCTTGGGCAGTGAGGTCCTTGTGCAACAGCAGTCTGTCCCCTGACAACTGCAAAGACAACCTCAGTTTGATAACAAGATAGCACCGGGGGCTGTCACCTGATTAGAGAAATCTTAATTGATTAATTATATGCAATTTAGTTGATTTATTTGAATCAACGTTGGTTAAGTTTAAATACAGCATTGGCTAGGTAAGGCATGTAATTTGCAGCAGGTGCGATATTAGAAAAGGTATTCCCTCCTGTACGTGAGAAGACAGCCAACTACACTTTTTTAAAATACTTACATTAAAAATAATTTCAGAATGTGTTGCCCAATTTATTGGGGTCATTGTTTTAGTTGATCAAAAGATTTTATAACTGATGGTTTGAGTGCCAGCACCACAGGTACAGTTGGTAAATCTACTCTTAATTTGCTAGCCCAAGTGGCTCAACTTAAGTGGTCATTTGTGTTCTCCTCTGATGTTTGGGATGTTATGATTTTCCTAAATGGGAATGACTTCTGGGATACAAGGAGGAGCTGAGGGTAAAACGTTCCGGGGGCATCGATCAGGGAGCTGGGCAAGTGGCTCCTGGGGGGTAGTAACAATGTACCTGTTGTAATCAAACATCTCTTTGTATTATTCTGACTGCATATTTGAGGTACATAGTGAATATTTGTCCGGGGGCCTTCCATGGCTCTTAGTAATCTGAATGTGTGAACCCATGTTCATTATGTCTTGCAACTCCTCATCTTGTGTATGAACACGCACACACAAAACAAAAGTCACAATATGGCCCTTGTAGGAAAACCGTAGCATCTGCAGCTGTCCTTCACCTGCTTTAATGATTAACCTTGGATGCAGATGGAAAGCTTTAGCTGTAAGCAGATCTTTTTCCTATTGCTTCCCCACCCTGTCTTTAGAGAGCCTGCATAGACTTTGCCATAAGTGCCAAGCCTCTAACCCGCTATATGCCTCAAAACAAGCAGTCGTTCCAGTACAAGATGTGGAAATTCGTGGTGTCTCCTCCTTTTGAGTACTTTATTATGGCCATGATTGCACTCAACACCATTGTGCTGATGATGAAGGTTAGTGACTTCTTGTTCAGTTTTCTGACTGAGAGAACCGTTATGGTGTGGTGGAATGGAAGATCTTGTCTCACTAACCTGTTAGTGTTCTTTGAGGCAATGAACAAACATGTGGACAAGGGGGACCCAATAGATGTTGTTTACCTTGACTTCCAGAAAGCTTTTGAAAAAGTTCCTCATCAAAGGCTCCTAAGTAAGCTCAATAGTCATGGGATAAAAGGACAAGTCCTTTTGTGGATCAAAACCTAGCTAATTAATAGGAAACAAAGAGTGAGTATAAATGAGCAATTTTCTCAGTGGAGGGTGGTAAGCAGTGGGGTACCGCAGGGCTCAGTACTGGGTTCAATGATTTTTAACTTGTTCATTAATAATTTGGAGTTGGGAGTAAGCAGTGAAGTGGCTAAATTTGAGGATGACACAAAGTTGTTCAGGGTAGTGAGAACCAGGGAGGATTGTGAGGCACACCAAAGGGATCTGTCAAGGATGGACAAGTGGGCATCAACATGGCAAATGGAGTTCAATGTGGCCAAGTGCAAAGTGATGCACAATGGAGCCAAAAATCCTAACTATAAATACATGATGGGGTCCAAACTGGCAGAGATCTCCAAGAGAGAGATCTTGGAGTCGTAGTAGATAACTCACTGAAAATGTCGGACAGTGTGCAACTGCAATAAAAAGGCCAAAAAAGGATTATTAGAAAGGGAATTGAAAACAAATCAGCAGTATCATAATGCTCCTATATAAATCAATGGTGTGACCTCATTTGGAGTACTGTGTACAGTTCTGATCACCGCACCTCAAAAGGGATATTATAGCATTGGAAAAAGTGCAGAAAAGGGCAACTAGAACGATAAAAAGGTTGGAACACTTTCCCTATGAAGAAAGATTTAAATACTTAGAGCTCTTCAGCTTGGAGAAACAATGGCTGAGGGGTGACATGATTGAGGTTTATAAGATTCTGCATGGGATAAAGTAGGTAGAGAAACAGGTACTTTTCGCCCTTTCTCACAGTACAAGAACTTGTGGGCACTCAATGAAATTGCTGAGCAGTTGGGTTAGAACGGATAAAAGGAAGTCCTTCTTCACCCAAAGAGTGACTATAGTGGTAGACCCGCTGGCAACCCAGCTTGTTGCTCACTGGCTCCATGCAGGAGAAAATGGGGGTGAGCACTAGTATCATGCCAGCACAGTGAGAAAGTGATGTCATGGGATGCTTTAGGATTTGCAAAAACTTGATCGTTTTACATACACATCCTGTGATGTGCATGGCAACATCAGTCCCCACCCCCTATGCTTGCAGGATCTGCTGGCTGTGGCCAGGCAACTCTAACCCCACATGAATCAACATTCCCCATAGTAACCTTATGTAGGAGAAGATTTAGAGAGGAAAACTGAAACTGTGCTCCTTCTATTGTAACTGAGAAATAGCCAGCATCTGGTGCATTGATCTGATGCAGCAAGGAGCTTTTTATCATGTGAAAATTCCTTTTATTCCAGGGGCAAGGAAGCTGATACGCATGAATGGGCTGCTATCCTCATCCCCAGTGTAGAGATTGTTATGTCTTACAGAATTTTTAAAAATGATTTTAGTGCACCGTGCCAGCAGTATCAATGTCAGGTAGTTTTTGCATCACTGCATGTCAGCAATATAGACACTGCTTTCAGGCAGTGTGCAGTGCTGCTTCAGTCATCTCAGGAGTGAGCTGGGCCCAGATTAGTTAAGTGTTTTGTTGTTTGCACTAGTCTGAGTTTTGACTTGGATCAGATAGTTCTTATAAATAAAAAGTTCTTAATAAATCACAGGGATGTTAGAAGATATTCCTGCTATTCTAATAGCACAGTAGAAGTCATCAAGGCTCTTCACATCTTCTGATGAGGGTATAGCTTGTATCAAGAGATCCAGTGTGGTAAGAAATGAGTGGGTGACTTCAGTAATGCATGTAAAGCATTTTTATAAAAAACCATTTCTACATGAACAACAGTTGCTAAACCTTTCAGTAATTTATTTTTCTTTCCCTCAATTTAGTTCTATGATGCTCCAGCTCCATATGAAGACATGCTGAAATGTCTCAACATTGTGTTTACCTCCATGTTCTCATTGGAGTGTGTGCTGAAGATCATTGCCTTTGGTGCACTGGTAAGTACTCCCCCCTCCCCCTTTTCAGTTGCATTGAACCTTGTGTGTGTTTCAAAACTCATCCTGGTTTCTATAATATCCAGGGGAATAACTTAACGTGGTCAAGTCTCTTAGAGTTATTTTTATCTTTCAGAATTACTTCCGTGATGCCTGGAACATCTTTGATTTTGTCACTGTCTTGGGAAGTATTACTGATATTTTAGTAACAGAGATTGCGGTGAGTAGAGATCATACAAACTTGCTTTGTTAGCTGGCAAAATGTTGCCAAAAAGGTCACGTTGACTTGACTTCCCTGCAGTCTATATGGGAATTATCTTGTGCATCTGTCAAGGACCAGGAGAAATTTTAGGATGAGCCTATGTTAGCAAACTAGTGGTCTGACAAAGATATGTGGTTTTTCAACCACAGTGGTGGAGATTTAGGGTAAACACTGGAAAGAACTTCCTAATTGTTCATTAAAAGTTGCTGACCAGCAGCCTGAGAAGAAATCAAAAGGGAGCAGGAACAGTTCATAGGATCATGCTTAGATGTTAAATCCAAAAACTGGATTTGTTTTACCCAGGCCAGCTTGAAACATACTGAAGTCCTTGGGCTATATCAAGTTTAAGAGGACTCATAGTATTACCAACATTTTTGTAGTAGTAAAATCTACTTTTTAAATTTAGAGGACCTCATAATCTGAGGCCCTAAAATATAGTTTACTAAACTGGTTTGTAAATCCAGCTCTGAGAGTAACCCCCAAGGGATGCAGTTAATGTTGGTCAGTTATAATGCTGAACCATAATAAATGGGGTGGGGAAGGAGCATGTGACTACGGATGTACATTGGGATCTTCCTGAGCTGAAAACATACCTGGGAAATACGTTATCAGTATTTTTGGGTATATTTTGGCATTACAAAAGTATCTTGGATTTTTCGGGAACCCCCCCTATCCCCCCAAAATCCTGGCTATTTTTGAGAACCTGGAAGTTTGGGGAAACAGCTGAAAGGTGGTGAGGCTGCTCCCCGCCTATCAACTGTTCCCCTACTTCTTCTTCTGCAGTCCCTTTAAACTATTTTAAAGGGACTGCAGAAAAGATCAGGGAAACAGCTGAGAGTTTGAGAAACTGCTCCCACCTTTCAGCTACACCTCCCTTTCTTTCTACAGTCCATTTAAACCAGGACAGTTGAAAGGGACTGCAGAAAAGATCAGGGAAACAGCTGAGAGGTGGGAGCCGCTGCTGAGCTGTGTTTTGCAGCTTTGGTGCTGGGTTGTTCTTTTTTCCCATTGGACGAGGAAAAAATTGGGTTTTCCGAAAAATCCCAGATCCAAATACTTTCCCAGTATTGGGATCCAGGATTTTTTTAGAAATCCCATTTTTTTTTTTTGTGTGGGGGGGGTCCAATAGACCCCAACCAAAAAAAAATCCTACACACTCGTACACATGACTGCTTCTATTCCCTTAACCCTAATTAAGGCATTGTCTTATGTTTTATCTGCTTTGGCCTTTGGAGTCTTCCAAGCAAATGGTAAGGATGACCGAGGTATGGGCAGGGCTGTGTATATTTTCCAATTCCATGCAAATGCAAGCGACATTTGAAATTTGATACTGAGTGCTCAATTCAGTATCTGTAGAATCTCATCTTTTCCTTTTTGAAAAAATAAAAAAGCAAGTTTCTTGCCTTGTAAAACAAAACTTGGACAGTATTAATAACTCAGAAGCTAGAGTGAATCTGAGTAGAGTTTCCCACTCTTAGGAGGCAGGGTTTCAATGTCCTGCAAAGCCCTTTGCCACTCCTCAGTTTTAGTAGATTATGCATGTACAACTTGGCATAATTGGCATAATTAATGCCTGATAGTTCCAGAGCTGTGATATATAATCTTCTGGTTACTCTTCAGCAACCAACCCTTTTATAAACTCCTTTCCAACATGTTGTGTTAACAAAGCTGTATCTTCTTCCTTGGAGGTGATGGATGTATTCTTCTGCTTTTGTCCTAATGGGTTTCTTCTGTGGGGAGTACTGAACCATCCTTTTTTCCTCTTCCCTGACCCCCACCCCTCTCATCTATGGCAATACATTTTTTTCTTCTCTGTCAGTTTCTTTTGCTTCTTATGTTTCCTGCAAACGGTAGGCAGCATCAGAAGCCAGAAGACTACTGATCAATCTATGAAAACAGAAAAAGGAGCTTGGCTCTCTTCTGGCATGAATATTAGCTCCAGCATTGGAGTCAATACTCTAGTCAGGCCCTCTCAGTGGAGAAAAGGGATGCACAAATTGAGAATTCTCTTAAGCTGTCTCCAGCCTTCCCAGATGCCCCACTGAAAGAAAGAATATTGGCCATGTTTTGGTGGTGGTCCTTTGGCCAGTTTTGGAAGCCTGGCATATTCTTCACTTTGCTGCTCTCTAGAGTTGTCCATCCCTTGTCAAGGAATCATTGCTTACTGACACGTTACTATGGAATGGTGGCTTCATGAATCCTATAAACAAAGTGCTCCTAGGCAAAAATGATGA
This sequence comes from Gekko gecko, assembly GCA_029375565.1. Taxonomy (NCBI): domain Eukaryota; kingdom Metazoa; phylum Chordata; class Lepidosauria; order Squamata; family Gekkonidae; genus Gekko; species Gekko gecko. Next base: position 22,515,586 of record JAPDNY010000013.1, on the reverse strand, counting down.
TATTGTTAATATTTATGTATTTATTTAGGGAATTTATACACTGCCTTGTCAGACACCTGCTTGAGGCAAGCATCTTAATTGATTCATTCAACATCTGTGATTAGAGTGTATTCTTTTACATTGATGTGCCATTGGCCTTTTATAGAATAAAGCAAGAGAAAAGCAGGACGTGTCCAAACCTGGACCTCTTCCTAGTCCCTTTCTTAGCCATCTGAACATGGGTGAATCAGACCACATGAATAATTTCTGTACTTGCACAGTGCTGTCTGCTGTCCATACAGGACAATACTGGCAAATGGAGCAGGCTAATCTTATGGTGCAGGTATTCCAGAATTCGGGCTGGTATTGGCTCTTCCTCCACTTTCCAAGCAAAAACTTTTCTTGAGCCAAAGAAACCAGCTCACCTGACTGTACACCATGTATTTTGTCAGTGGCTCAACAACCAGCAGACTGCGAAGGAGTAAAGATAAAAGAAAAAGAATATGTGTTGATAATTTGCTTTCTTTTCGATGTCCTAGTTGTGTCGTATTTGTAATCTTTGTGAATGCTTTGGATACTTAATTTTTTTATTTCTATAGGCAAAAAGGCAGATGTCAGTTTTCCTCCACTTTTGTTTTTGGAGTTGGCATTTTTAGCTGTTTTATTAGTGAGATCAAACAAAAATGTCCAGTGGCACCTTTAAATACTGACATTTATTTCAATATGAGCTTTCTTGAATCACAGCCCACTTCCTCAGATATGTGGAGGGGAATCAAGCCCGAAATTCTACTTAAGGAGAACATTACACGAGTGAGTAGGAGAGGTGAAAAAGAGATTAGGTGTGAAATCCATCATGAGTCTTTCAAGAGTCAATGGGGAGGGGCAGTGGCTCAACGGTAGAACGTCTCCTTGGCATGAGGGATTTCCCAAGTCCAATTCCAGGCATCTCCAGTTAAAAGGATCAGGTACTAGGCCTCCTCTGGGAAGACAATGCTGACCTTGATGGATCAAGGGTCTGATTCTGCATAAAGCACCTTCATGTGTTCACATTTTTGGTGTGGTGGAAACAATTTTTAATTGAGAGAGGTGTATTTGAGTCAGAGGGGCTGAAGGTGAAAGGCATGCTTCTTGTGTGTACAGACACACACACAGAGAGTGGAAGAGCACCATAGCTCAGTGGTAGAGCCCATGATTCTGTGCATGTCCCAAGTTCAATACCTGACATGTATAGCAAAAAGATAGTTGCAGGTGTTGGGAAAAGCCTTTCTGTGCCTATGCTACTGAAGAGCCGTCACCAGCATCGTAGACAATACTGAGCTTACTTGACCAATAGTTTAACTGTGCATAAGATGATCTTGTATAAGAACTCTTTTTAGGGAGAGGCCATGACTTAGTGGCACAACACTTGCCTGGTGTGAAGAAGGTCCTAGATGGAAATCTCCAGTTAAAAGGAACACAGGTGCAAGGATACACTGCTGCCTGAGACCATGAAGAGCTGCAGCCAGAGTAGATAGTACTGAACTAGATGGACCCCGTTGTCTGACTCAGTACCATGAAGTTTCATATACGTGTGCACACCCACTGGGTCAGCTTACATCCCCCCTCCAGTTGCCTCTTCCACAGCAGTGTCACTACTGTCTGGGCCTTAGGGCTCTGTGCCTTCAACCCCTGGTGCATACCCCAAATGCTTCTGTGGGTGTTGGTGTTGACCCCACTGCTAGAAACCACCGGCAACCCATTAGGATGAACATGGGGCTCTTCAAGACAGGTTGGCCAGCTCCCTCAATGTGTGTAAGACCATTCTTGCTCAGATGTGAGAATGGGAAAGGCTGGGGGAAGTAGCTTTGGTTCATAAAGGTATCAGTTCTCTCACACTTTTTCCATCATATCCAGCATTAAGGATTTGGATAATCTGCTCATTTTTTTATATTCAGTCAAGTAATTAACCAAATAATCCATGAAAAGGTTGACTAGGTATCTGCTCAAAGCAATCTTTACTTAGTTGGCAGCCCTCCTATTGTTCTTGCTTGCTTAGCAGCACAAGCTGAACACCCAGAAAGCCACTACAATGGATATACCCAGCACATTCCTTCCACCTGGGTTGTCTCCATTGAATGCTGTGTCCAGTGCTGGGTTGACTGGGCATCCTGTTGACTCACACACCACCAAGGTGGCTGAAAATAGGGGCAAAGCCCCTGGTCTTCAGCAGGGGGAATGGAGGAGGGAATTCTCGAAACCTGAACACAGCTTTGGAAACTGGCATCTCTAACTTTGCCTAGGAATGAAAAAAAATGACAAGAAGCTGTTTGTGAAGTGTCTCATAATTTGCATTACCATATGAAATGCAAATAGTTGGATGCAGTGTGTTTAATTTCCAGGATCTGATCATTTTCTTTAGAAAAAACAATTTTTCAAAACCACCTGATTTTTTCCAGTACGACTTTTGGTGCTTCTGTCCTTTGCTTGTCCCGATGACTCATTTTCTCTTTTTTCTTTCTTTTGTTGTTGTTTTCCCTATTCTTTGCCTTACCTTCCTGCCGAATCACGCCATCCACTCAACATGCAATGCGAAAACCCATGTCTCCGTCTGTATGTTGTGCACCTGCTGCTCAAAACAAATACTAATCTAAACACAAAAACTTGTAAATAATCTTGCAATATTCATCCATGAAAACATCACATATAGGACACGGTTGGTTTCATTGAATTTTTAACAACAATCTCCTGCTTCTTTATTTTTATCTTGGTTTTCTTTTGCTTCACTTCTACTTATCTGTGTTTGAAATTTCGGAGTGCATCAGTGAAAAATGCTTCTTTGTCTGTGTTTGCAATGTGGTTTATGACCAGATTTGCTTGTGGCATTTTCTTTCTGTAGACTAATTGTAGTTGGATGCAAACCTGCCATTACCAATATCCCTTTCTTCATTCTTTGTCTTTCCATAACCGATCAAAGAGAAACTCAATACATTTGTAAAAAAAAAAAGAAATTTAATAATATGCTAAAAACAAATTTAACAACGTTAGACACAATATATAATACAGTATGTTGACAAGAACAGAGATAAGCCAAATTATGACATAACTGTTGAGCCCAAGTAAATGTGACATTGAAGATCTGTGATCAGATTCTTTGACATTAATGTAGCTGTAAAAAGCTTCTGTGGGAGGTATTTTTAATTATTTATTTTGATTTATATCCCGCCCACCCTGCATAGCAGGCTCAAGGTGGGTTCCATTACACCAAGTCACCATCCCAATGAATTGGGGCCAGGATTCTAGCCAGTCAGAAATACCTTTACTTGTTGATGCATTGGCCAGAGAAATTATATGAAATTGTAAGAACATGCTGCAAGGTGATCCAGTGCCCGCCTCCAAAGGCATGGAGATTTATCATGGAATATAATTACACATTACACATGTGTAATTACCCATTCCTTCTTTAAATAAAGTTTGTTGGTTTGGGATGAGTGACTCAATGGCACAGTAATACCTTTGTGACCAGAAGGTCCCACATTCAGTATCCAGCAACTCTAGTTGATGGATCTTGGGTATTAGTTCTACCTGAGATCATGGGAACCACTGCCAACCAACATGGACAATAGCGGATTACATAGACAAATAGGAACTTCCACTAGACAAGAGATTTGGGAGGGGGTATTTTCTCCCAGAGGGCAAATTGTAGCTCCAGGGATGCTATCTGTATCGAGAAAATGGCATGTGGGAAAAAGACAAACTTTTTTCTGGCACTTTAATTTAGAATAGTGCTGCTCGATTCCTCAGCGTGAACTTCCGCAATGGTTCAACCTACCACTCCCTGCAAACAAGCAACAAAATAAAAGGAATAAATAAATGTGACACCAGTCAGAAAAGTTGTGATTTATTTTTTTGTTAAAAAAAATAGGTCCTGATCTCAGACATCACTGTGAATATTGTTGCACACACAGAAGAAAGATATGTGGAGTACTCTCTCAAGGCATGCTACCAACTGCTTGGGCACAATTGGTTATGGAAGGAAGGAGGCTGCATGTGCATGGGGCTCTTTACGTTACTTGTGTTGGTGACTCCTCCTGCAACTAGTGCTGAGGCCAGTCTCTGGAGAGCTTTGTTAAATATGGAGGAACTCTGACCCCCCCCCCCCGTATTGCCCACTTACGGGTGGGGCTCTTACTAGCAATTTGTGAAAGGGAACTGAAGATTTGGAAAAGGAATGGTTGAGGTTCAAGTGTTCAAAGCAACTAAGCCCTAATGGATTCCAAATATAATGCAGATTCTTGAATTAACCCACAACAGTGTAACGTGCTGTGGGGATAGGTTTTGTTTCTTTGCACTCACTTGCCTTACCTTTCCTCTTCCTAGACTCAGATGTATACTTAAAGTTAGGCTTGGTTTATGTGCTGTAGTGAAAAACAGGATGGCTGAGGTTCCATAGCAGCACACGCTTTGCGTGCCAATAGTCCCAGGTCCAGGCCCAAGCATCTTCTACTAAAGGACCTTAGGTATCAAATCTTGGGAAAGATTGCTCACTTAGAGACCTGCTGCCAATCAGTTGTAAACAGTAGTGGGTTAAATGGACCGATAACACAGGCTCATATGAACCTTGCCTTTGAAATCAGGTTCATCTTAAGCTTTAGGTACAGGCCCATAGCTCAGACATACAGGAGGTGTTTTGCATGCATAATATTCCAGTTCCCATTCTCCACATCTCCAGTTAAAAGGAACTCAGATAGCAGGAAATAACTTTCTTGGCTTGAGATACTGGAGAGTTTGTGTCAGTCAGAATAGAGAGTGCTAAACTGGAGGTGCCAGTGGTCTGACTTTACTATTAGGTGACTACTTATAAGACAGGCTTGGTAGTTGAGTAGGCACAGAAAGAATTTCCTGTAATTCAGTTTTAGATGCTATTATTTCAGTACCAGGACCCGCAAAAGCAGCATCCAAATAAAACATTTGGGGAGTGTTTTTATTTTATTTTAATGTTATCTTGGGTTAGAAAATGCTTTTATTTGAAAATTTTACAGCTGCTCAAACTGTTTGCTTCAGCTCCGCAGATGTAATATCAATCCATCATCAGTTCCTTCTATAATGACAATTTAAAAATATGAAACTAGAAATAAAAACTGAGGGTGGGCATAACTGAAAATGGAATCCAGTCCCAAATACACATTATATTTACATTCCACTCCTCTCCTAATAGCTGTCTTGAAATGCAGACTGGAACCTTTTTATTAAAGGGAACTGTTTTTAAAACAATGCCATTGTGATAATTTTACTTAAATGATAATTTTTATTGTTGTTTGCTGTCTGCTGATTTCAGCCTCTGTCAGGAAGGACAGGCTGGTTAAATTGCGTGAATGAATGGATAAAAGCTAAGCTATTGAAACTCTGAATTCTTGGCTCCCAGTTTTGCCAGCCCCGAGCAGCCCAGGAGGACAGTTTCTTGCTTTTTTTGCTTGTTCTCTGCATGCTTGGTGCCGTCTACTCATTTTGTGGTCTTTGCGCTTTTCTCTTTTCTCTTTATTTGAGGACTGAGTCTGAAGTAAGATGTGTACACCTAACTCTGAGCTGCTTGTGTCTTTTAAAAACAAATGCCAGTCAAATGCATGCCCAACGGCTGATTTTCTTGAACTTTTTAATGGTACTGGTGGAATGTAACGCTATTGGCACGACTATCAGCTAGCTAGCATTTGAAGTAGTAGCTGGACAAAGCCATGAGCCTCATGCACCCAAAACAGCAAGGGCTGTGGGGCACCTTTTGTTTTAGCAGGCATTCAGTAGTAAACGATTAACATGGTGGCGGGGTGGGGGGGGAACAAACCTGGATCTGGTTAGCTTTGGCTACAAGGCCTCTCTTTCTATAATTGTGTTACCCACCCAGCCCCCTTCTGCTGTAGAGGAAATCCACATATGTAGTGGGATTTTTAATCAAGGGGAAAGACGGAAATTAAGTTGCTAACATTTCCTATTCAGTGTAATTGGGTTCAGAACAAACCGAGGCATGCGTGTTATTTGATTGATAGAGAGGGGACCTCTCTCAAACACACTTTTGTTGGGTTGTATCACTGCATAATCTGTTTTTGATCATGGAAAATAGAAGGCAGAACTGAACAAGCACATACAAGGAGGGGAGGGAGAAAAATTACAGCTCCACTCTAGTGTTGCTTTGAACCAGTTTTAAAAGGGTCAGATCAAATGAGCTATTAAATGCCATTCTGTTTCCAAGGCAGTCTCTAGTGGGGAATGCTTTCCACCTTCTACAAACAGACTTTTTGAGTGTTCAGGTTGGCCTGCCACCTGTTGCCTAATCATTGTGGAATCTTTCCATAAATTGGAGTGGAGTTATACCCTTAATCTCCATCCAGGCCTCAATTTTTAATCTTCACAAATTAAGGAAGGTATTTAAAGAGTGCCGCACAATCCCTTCCTTTGCCATGGACCAGTCCCGTGGATGATCTCTCTGTTTTTGGCTTATATAAGTTTGTTTTCATCATTCTTGAGTCTCAGTGAATTTTATGGATTGTACTCCTGCCCCATCAAGCAAGCAGAAAAACAGAAAACCATTTGAAGTCTCTCTCTTCGTATCCCTTTTTGCTACTTCCCCGTAGTCAAGGGAGGGACTCTTGTGGAGAGGGGTTTTCTCATGCGTGCTTGCATGTGGAGTGACCTGCACTGACAAATGTTTCTTTTGGAAGGTTTTCTGGTGGCCGATTTGCTGCTTAGAACGCGAAGCTGGTAATTTTCTTTTCTTTTTTGTGGGCTGCGGCTTCCCATCCTGTCCTTATCTGAAGGACACAAAACCTTTCCTCTCCCCAGGACAATTTCATCAACCTCAGCTTCCTTCGACTTTTCCGAGCTGCAAGACTCATCAAACTTCTTCGCCAGGGCTACACCATCCGGATTTTGCTCTGGACCTTTGTCCAGTCTTTTAAGGTGAGGTTAAAGCAGGACTGAGAGCTCAGCTTTTCAGTGACAAAGGCCTATCATTCACATGTCAAGCAATATTGTCAGACTTTTAGATAAAGACTATTTTGATTAATGGTAACTTTTTGGCAATGGAAGGGACAGAAGTCTCAGTTTTATACTATTTTAGTCATAATTTCTTCTCTCAAAGAATACGAGAATTTTTAGGGTAGTGAGATGCAGAAAATATCTTTAGTGCCCCCCCAAACTGGCTGCAGGTTTTTATGACCCTTTGATTGTCTGGCTGCTAGATGGTCTAGCTCTTTGGTGTTACCCAGGGTGCACCACAAGGAGGTGAGATAGAGTCACACCCCAATCAAAAAACTCAAAATCTAGATAGTGGTATTTAGTGGGTCTGCCCAGTCAGTCTTCAAGCATACCCTTACCCACTACATCAACCTGGTCACATATTTCAATATTGATATCCATGAAGTATCAAAAATGCACTCACTCCGCATGCTCATCAGAGGGCATGAGAGGAGCCCCTGGGCCACAGCAGAGAATTCCGGCCAGACTGCCTCTTTCACAGCCCAGTAGAACTCTGAAAGGTACTCCCTCACCATCGCAGCTGCCGTGTCCTCTCTTATGAGCCTGCTGCTCCCAGAGGATCTGCCTGATGAGTGCCATCTCAACGGTCGTCATGGTGGGAGCCTTGGGGAGGGGGCAGCCTAGTGGGGGAGATTGGGGATGAGTTTGTTCCCCCCCTACTTTGACGCCCCCACTTCCTCAGTTCACAGTGATGTGCGCTTCTTGGCCAGCATGTGCTCAACCTGCCGGAAGAGCTCATTTCCCCAGCAATTGAGCTCTTTGGTACACTCTGCAATCTTGCCCTTAATGCATGGGTCACACATGATTGTTATCATGTGGACCTTCTGCTGGATGAGAGGCTGAAAGTGGGCCTTGAGTCCGTTTTCCAGCCTTTTCACCAGCACATGCACTGCTGGAACAAAGTCTGAACATCCTGCAGCTGGCTCCAGAAATGAGGCCAGGTGCTCATGAGCCATGTGGATCATGGGGATGACCAGAGCCAGACTTGCTGTGTCAGATGAGAGCATCTCTGTGTAGGTCTTGAAGGGCCCAATAACTTCTACAGTCTGAGAAACTGTCAACCAGTCCTGGGTAAGCCGGCTCTTTTCCCAAATAACCCCAGTCTTTAAGATCAGGGCATTCAGGGCTCCCTTCTGCTCCACCAAGTACTCAAACATAGCACAGGTTGCGTTCCAGTAAGTGCTGACATCACCAATCAGGCAGTACACCGGCATGCCCATCAGCATCTGCTTCTCATGCAGCAGATAGGTGTTCTTTGTACTGCAGAAGAAGTAACCCATAATGTGCCGGCATTTCTGGATGAGATGCCTGTACTCACAGGTTGCAGCGACATACCTGGGATACTCCTGAGAACCAGGCCTAAGGCATCCTTAACCACAAGGTGGAGGCCGCACAGCAAATGCACATGAGGCCCAATGTCTCAGTCGCTGCCTTCATGTTTGAGCCACCATTAGTTACAATGAAGCCCATGGTGACATCCCTGCCTACCCACTCCTCTAGCTGTCTGTTGATGGTGGCCCCAATGTCGGCCCCCATGTGCGGCATGTCGAGTGGTTCAGCGTGCAACAGTGCCTGGCTGTAGCCAGCCTGGGGGCTCTGGCCCTTCCTATCGCTAGGTGTTTCCCAACCCCCACTCACAACCTTGCTGGGTTGCCACCAGTGCGCAGTCAGTGAGAGATACACCTCATGCACCTGTTTGGAGATATCCAACATGAAGTGCACAGTCCTCCCAGCAGCACAGGACAATTTCTCCTTCACAAAGTCCCTGGCAGCCCTGTAATGCAAGGACACCACAGTCCTGCTCAGCATAGTGCAAGCAGGAGCTGTGTACCAGGGTGCTAGATTTATTTTGCTTTTCAGAAGACCCTAACCTATCCTTGCTTCAGTTGTCCCTCCCTCCCCCCTCCCTTATTTTGTTTAAAACTCAGGAATTCTACCTGTCCCTGGTTAACGGTTTTAAAAAGCTATCCCTGAGATGAAAAGGAAACCTTTTTAGAAGTTCTGGGGTCTTTATTAAACTTCTCCTGACTAGAATCTACCGGGACAAACCTGATTTCCTGTTTTGAACTGGAAATGCAGGTGTCCCTTACTGAGAACTGAGAACCTGTGAAATGCATTTCTCTAAAAGCACGAGCCTTAAGTGAAGGTCAGGTGCACAGGACACTGCTATCTTTCAATTAAGTCTGTTCTAGGCTATTTATTCTGCTGCTTATAAGAAAATCCTCACCTGTTTTAACAGTATCCTACCTCCAATCTAGATAAGTATATGAACTGCAGCTCTATGCTTAATTTTTAAAAGTGTTTAAAAGTAAAGAATTCCTGAGCAGAACCTTATTACTAGAGCAGCCTATTTAATGGCCCTAACCTGAAAAACCAGAAACACCCATCAATACATTGCGATTTTAATTAATCTATGTTTTATTATACGTCAGTGTTTTAATAGATCTATCTATATACATTGTGAGCTGCCCGAGCCTTCTTCTGCAGGGAGGTGTGGGATATAAATCTAATAAATAAATAAATAAATGAGCCCAGTAAAACCCTAAAAAAAAACCCAAATGCCACAACTTTACTAACGCAGACCACTGAAGAAACCTTAGCCAATCCAATCCAAAACAACCCACAGCCCACCAGTCCCCCTCCCCCACAACCAGAAGGAACAATCTACACTTAAACAGGAAAACTTTCTTAAACCCAGCCTTCAAAACAACAGTGCAACAACTAACACAAACCAGAACTAGTGAACAACAACTCGCACCTCACTAGCTCCCCCCACCAGCAACCAAATGGAATCTGCTCTTAAACAGGAAAACTTTACTAAACCCAACCTTCACAACACTGCAACAACTAACATAAACCACAAAAGAACTAGTGAACAACAAGGCACACTAGTGAACAGCAACCCACACACCACCAGCTTCCCCCCTCCCAGAAACCCAAAAGAAATAAATTACCCAACAATACAATTTTTTAAGATAGGAAAACAAACTTTAAAATCTTTTTAAACACTTCAAGCAGTAACTTTAAGTAAAGTTGAGTAAAGAACTGAGCAAAGCTAATCTCCCCCAACACGCCCCCCAACAGAATCCACCCATCCAGACGAAGCAAACCCCCCACCCAACACAGGATATGGAAAGGAAGACTTTTAAAAAGCCTTTTAAATTTTCTCTCTTTTTAAAAAAATAATATTTTCCCAAACCAGCTGAAGTCTTTAATCCAGTCAGGCAGAGTCCACCATGGTCCACAGCAGAGAAGAGACAGGAAGGCCAGTCACAGAGCAGCAGCAGCTCAAGCCAAGGCCAGCAACTACATACAGTCTCGCTCTCTGCCCATGCACAGGACAAGTTCAAAAAAGAACACTGTCCCGTGATTGGACAAAGAGCATTGCAACTTTCAATTCTATTGGCAGAATTGCAAGTTCTCCCTTCCTCTCCCAAGTAAGATAGATGGTGCTGTGCTGGGTGGACCAGCAGCAAGGCTACATTAGCCTTGCAAAGAGCTGCACCATGCATCTGCAATTTGCAAATGCATGGCAGTGATTGGCTGTAAGCCGCCCTCTTCCCCCTCCCCCACTTACTCCAGGGAAGAGGCAGGAAAAGCCCTGAATCAATGGGAAAAGGAAAAGGGAGGAGAAGTGAGAATTTAAAGTTTAAATCCCCTTATGGCTGCTTCTCACTGCTATTCGGGGGCCCTGAATAGCTACCAAATAGTTCAATAGGTATTTGGGGCTGCCATATTCAGCATGCCAGATAGGCAGTATTCAGGCCATTATTCGGCTTGGCTGAGCTGAATGCACATCCCTAATGTAGATACACCCACTAGTAGCTGGAGCCTGCATTAAGGGCTCACTCTTTGATAGCACATTCGTAGGCTGAGATTTCAGCGCCATACCATGTTTTTGATTCATGCAGACCTGTAAAGAGTTACTCACCTAGTTGTCAGTAACTATTTCCAGACATCCAGGCTAAGCAGTTTTTGTATTGGAAGGGATTCCTTCCCTTCACTCCCCCAACACCATTTAACTTGTTAAAGCCACTTTGTGTTTGCTTAGGTAATTTTTTTCTATCTACGGTTGAAATATCCACAGATCTATGGTTCTTTCTCAGGGAACCCTGTTTGGAACAAGCTGTGTGGGAGGGATTGGATGGATCGATGCGGCTTTAATATTGTGTACAATTTTCCTGGTGTGAAAAATAGGGCACTTGTGATACCTTAAAGACTGACACATTTTTCTTCTTGCACAAGCTTTTGTGGATTAGAGAACCTCAGCTACAATGAACATTTCTCTCTGTGCAGTAAGATATGGGGGAGGGGAGAGAGTGACATTTCTCAATGAATTGGAATGGACTTGAATTTGTAATGGAATTCATTAAAAGGTTTCATATTTGCCTACCCTCCCCCATTTGGACTTGGAACTTCTTATTCACTGTAGGTGTTAACTCTTAGCCAAACATGGAACTCTCTGTCCATTATATGCTTTAACTAAGCTACCATAACTATTTAATGGTTTTTATATTTTTCTTGATTAGATATGCATTTTACATAAGAACATTTCACCCTGTACTTTCTGCATTTCATGGCGCTTTGGGCTTGCTCTTTTCTTATTTTTTTCAGACCTCTTATATAAAATATCAGCATAGTGAAAAACCACTTGTCGCGTTTCTAATCCACAAAAACTTATTCTGGAATAAAAATTTGTTGGACTTTGAAGTACCACCAGACTCACATTTGTTTCTGTGGTAACAGAGTAATATAGCTCCCCCTACTTGGGCTTCTTGTTGAAACAAGAGAAGACTGCTTCCCTTTCGTTGCATGTGTTTAAGGTGGTATGAACCTCCTTAAAATCTGAAAGATGGTAAAAGGAGATCATGCAAATGAGGATTCATTCCTCATTCCTTTCTCATGAGAAAGGTGGAGAGGGAACACACTATGATTGATGGGAAAAGAGAAGGGGATAGAACAATAGAACATATGAGAAAAGGGGTGGGGAACCCCAAGCATTCATACTTACATCTTAGGGAATTTAAATAGATGGGACACTAACCACAGTATAAAGTGAAGGTGTGAAGTATTTATTATTTATTTATTTATTTAGATTTATATCTTGCCCTCCCAGCCAAGGGTGGCTTACAAACAGAATAAAACATACACAGCTCCTGAAGTACACAGAAGTACAAAAGAAACCACAATCTGCTAGTGTTACAGGCCCACAGAAGTTATGAGGGCACAGCAGCATGTGTTGATGGCAGACAATCACAGCCACAGCTATGTGGCAGCTTGGTGTTCACGTGCAACCATAATGTGGCCAAAAAAATCAGGCCTCACAGAGATAGGCCTCAGGACTATTTATTTGTAACTGTAGGTCAGGCAGTAGTTAAAAAGAGGTACTTCTGTGCAAGGTGACTAATAGAAATATGTGTTGGTCTGAAAGGAGGGTATGCCAAGCATTTTGGAAAAGCCAGTAAGATATTACTACTACTATTACTGTTAGTGCTACTACTACTACTGTTTCTGAATTGCCCATCCCTGCTACCACAGGGCTCTAGGCGATGTACAGCAATGAATAAAAACAGCATTATAAAAATAAAATACTTTAATACTAGTAGATAAATTGAAACTCCAGACGGTGAACTAACCCCCCCCAATTCCAGACTACCCCGCCACCTCGTGGGTGGACAAAATGGAGGAGGAGGACAAAATGATCTGGAGGGCATACAATCAGAACCCCATTTAAACCTCCCATTTGACCGTGGAACACACTAAGTGATGATCTTGGGTTAGTCACTATCAGTCACTACCTCACAGGATTATTGTGAGGACAAAATGAGAGCAGGACTGTGAGTGCCCCCCTGGTCTCTTGGAGGAGGAGGAGGAGGATTACTCATACTAATAATTTAGTGCAGAATGCAGATTCCTTTCCTCAAGGTAGCACTTCCATTACAAGGATCTGGTTTGTCAAAAAACTCCACAGCTTAGAGGGAGCATTGAATTTGAGTCCATCTGTCCTATATATTGGAGAGATGCATCTGTCATATATATTCATAAATTCAGGGCTTTTTTTGTAGAAAAAGCCCAGCAGGAACGCATTAGCATAATGGGCCACACCCATCAGCAGAAACTCATTAGCATATTAGGCCACACCTCTGACAGCACAGCTCATTAGCATATTAAGCCACACCCCCATGTTACCAAAAGTGTGGTCATCCAGCCACACCCACCTTTTGCTTCTTATTCTGCTTACCTTGTTTGTTGACAAAACCCAGGGCTTTTTTTATAGCAGAAACCCTTTGCATGTTAGGCCACACACCTGTAATGTAGCCAGTCCTAATGAGTTTCTGCTGCTGGGTGTGGCTTATTATGCTAATAAGTTCCTGCTGGGCATGGCCAATGCGGGAGCCAGCCGGAACTCCATTCCTGTGCGTTCCTGCCCAAAAATAGCCCTGCATAAATTTCTATGTTTGCCTTCACCCCCATGGTCACATCATCATGTGACCAGTGGTAGGATGGCCCACACCAGCCACTCCAACTTTCAGAGGGGTTGCTTTGCACCTATCCATCTTCTCTCCTGATATGTTTGCCTTGCATTTTTTATGAAATGCATGAAGGTAGGAGGAGTCTTCCTTGCAGCACCAAAGTTGTGGGTAGATCCTTGTCTAGTTTTAGCCATCTGCAAAGAAGGATTGCTCTCACATGCATTATTGCTTATTGTTTCTATTTCCCCTTTTCTCTCCTGCAGGCCTTGCCGTATGTGTGTCTCCTTATAGCAATGCTGTTCTTCATCTATGCCATTATTGGCATGCAGGTAAATCATAGTTGCACTCAAAGGAAAACTAAGGCTGCTATTCTAAAATTATGCTGTTTATCATTTTGGTTTCTGCAGTCCTACATGGAGAAATGAGCTTCCAAAGGATTTAGAATTTTCCAGAGCCCAGGAGTGCCCCCCCTCCTCTCCATCTTGAGCCCTGCTTTTCCTGCCCAAAGGGACACGTGATGGAGACAAGGAGAGCGCTCTTCTCTCGGTTCTTTTTTTGCCACATGAGGAGAGGATGGCCATCCAGAGTTTTCTGAGATAGCTTTTCTGAGGTGAGTTCTTTGATGAGCATATTGTTCTTTTTCTTCAACCTAGCGAAGAAGATGGCACTTTTCAAGAAGTTCAGTCAGTGTGGAACCAAAATACCTCAGAATGATGAATATAATCCTTGTTTGATATGCCATAATGTGGCCGAATGCCCAGCGTGCTACCTCCTAACACCTAGAGCTCACAATGACAGCACAAAGGCTTATGATAGTTTTGTGGGAGAAAGCCCTTGGCACCCCAGATATATGAGGGGAAAAGCAGGCTCAGCCCAATAAGAGACCCAGAGCACCATTGGTAGCTCTAACCCCATCAGTTGTGGAATCGGGACAAATTGCCCATGACACAGTGCGTGACATCAGAGCCACCATGGCCTTAAGAAGCAAAAACGAAATATGAACAGGCACCTCCAGAATCTCCTCGGGGTTGAGCTTCACCTCCATGTCAACATTCCTGGTCACCTGGACGTCAACATTCTGAATCCCCTTGACATCGACACGCTGTGTCACCTAGCCACTGGCAATCAACATCCCCTCAGAGTCTACAGTAGCTTTCGCCTTGGCATTGACACTCCCCTCAGCATCAACGAAGCTCACCCATTCAACACTGATTACTAGATTCACCTAGAACCTCCTTTCAATACTTATCAGTGTCACCAACTTGATGTCATTCGACTCCTACAGGGATCAGAGTCAAGAATCTTCCCAGTCTGAAAACTCCATCACATGGTGCAACATCACCTAGGTCATCTGAGGATGAGGTGCCTGTATCTTATCATCATATGGCCATTCAAGCAGAACAGTAGCGCAAAGCAAATCTGCTTGCTGCAGGCCCTTGATGTCCTCTCCGGGACCTGTGATTTCCTTACCCCTTCATGTTCCCTCCATAGTGGGGTGTATGGGACCCAGGTTTGCCCTTTCCTAGCTGTGGTGCCTCCACAAACCTCCAAAAACCTCTCAAAGCAGCTCCAAGAGTTCTAGACACTATACCAAAAAGCAAGAGTGCACCATCCTTCAGAGTCTGAAGAGGCTTATGATCAAGGGTCTGATGAAGATTCGGAAGCCATTTCATTGCTGTCCCCATATGACGTAATGGGAGAACCGTCGGCACCTTCACCAACCAAGGATTTAAAGCTGTATGCAGAGGAGCTTATACGCATGACAAAGATTTAGATTACCTTTCTTGCAAATATCAATCTGCAGAGAGCTAGTTTGGTGTAGTGGTTAAGAGTGTGGGAAAACTGGATTTGATTCCCCACTCCTCCAAATGCAGCTGCTGGTGTGACCTTGGGTCAGTCATAAGTTCTTTCAGAGCTCTTCTCTCAAGGGAAGTTCTCAGGAGAGCTCTCTCAGCCCCATCTACCTCACAGGGTGTCTGTTGAGGGGAGGGGAAGGGAAAGGGAAAGGAAAGGGATTGTGAGCCACTCTGAGACTCCTCCAGGTAGTGAAGGGTGGGTTTTAAATCCAGTCTCCTCCTCCTCTTCCTCTTCCTTCTATCATGAAGGTCCTCTATACTCTGGATTCAGGGCCCATATCCCTTCCTTTGTTACAAAGCACCCAGGACATACCCAGGATCAAGGAAGAGGGATGTCTGTATTTTTTCCATCCCCTGGTGGACTCATTGGTCTCTGAAACCCTTCCTGCCAGACAGAGATCCAGCTCTTAGTCCTCTTCAATGGACAAAGAGAACCAAAAACTGGACTCCCTGGGCTGCAAATTTACTCATTGAAAATGGCGGGACTTAAAGTGTCTAATTTTCTGGCTATAATGGGTCATTATCAGATGTTACTGTGGGACCATATGCAATAATTTTCTGATGTCCTGCTAGAGGAGAAGAAACCTCTAGCTAGAGTGTTACTTTTGACAGGGCAAAGAGTCAGTAAACAGCAGCTTAATGCTGCTAGGCATATAGCCAACTGTAACAGTAGCATTATGGCATCTGGAGTTGTTTTGAGACATCATTCTTGGCTGAGATTCTCAGCTTTGCCCCCCAACATCCATGCCAAGATAGACCTTCTTTCCGAAGGCAAAGAATTATTTACTGAGCAAACGGACTCGGTATTGGACCGTCTCTGAAAGAACAAATTTACAGCAAAATCCCTCAGGATTACCTTTGCTTCAGCTCCCACGTAAATGCCAAGGTATTTACCTAGGCATAGCTTTAGATAACAGTCTAGGTTCCATAAGTACCATGACTATAGGTATTAGAACCCCAATCTCAGCAGCAGCAATATAGACCAGCTTTCTCCCAGCACTCCCAAGCTAGGAGGCAAAATAAGCAGAGGGGAAAGCAGTCCTCACAGCCTCCTAGGCATTTGCAGAGGAGGGGCAATTCCTCTCCTTGACTAGCACAGGATAAGTTATTTTTGGATAGGTTATCCAAATTTTCAGTTGCATGGTATCAGATCACCCAGGACTCCTGCATTCCCTCAATAATAAAAAAGGGTTGCTTTCTGGAATTCATTTTTGTGCCTCCTTTTCTCCCCCTGATCACTCTGATTCAAATGATTCCATTTTGGCACAAGAAGTCTCTGCACTTATCAAAAAAACTGTCATTAGAGTTGCACCCATGACAAAGTTGGATCAAGGCTTTCCCCACAGGTATCTGCTATAGAAAAGAAAGATGGGGGGACATGCCCCATCCTAGATCTCATAGAGATCTCAACAAGCATCTGTAGGTATTGAAGTTTAGAAAGATTTCTCTTCATGATGTCATACTGCTTCTATCTGGGGAGTTGTGGTTTGTGATCTTAGACCTCAAAGATGCGTACTTTCATATTTCTATACATGATTCATATAGAAAGTTCTTATGGTTTCTGTTTGATGGCGCTATCTATGAGTATACTGTTTTGCCTTTTGGTTTGGCAACTGCACCAAAGGTTTTCACTAAGTGTGTCTCTGTGGTGATAGCACACTTGAGGTTGCAGGGCTGCCCAATCTACCCTTACCTTGATAATTGATTGTTTGCTGCTTTATTCCCAGAGCTCCTTCAGGATCATCTACACCTTGTGATTTCAACTTTAAAGGACATGGGATTTACAGTTAATTGGGAGAAATCCCACCTCCCCTTGAGAACCATTGATTTTATAGGAGCACACATAGACTCTTCGTCAAATACAGCACACTTAACAATACAGAGAGCTTTGACAATTAAATCTGCCATTAAGTCTATGGTAGAAAATAGATTTCAGTCTGTGAGAAGAATCCAGAAGCTTTTAGGTCTCATGGCAGCCATGACAGCTATAGCACCTTAGGCCAGACTTTACATGGGAGTGTTCCAGAATTGGTTTATACAGGTGTTCAACACATCTACAGACCAACAATGGGGGGGGAAACCCTGTCAATACCCAGGAGCAGTGTTCCCTCTAAGCTGAGTTAGTGTGAGCTAGCTCACAGTTTTTTAGCTTCCAGCTCACACATTTTTGCCTTAGCTCAGGAAGGATGGCTCCAGAGCAAACTAATTGATGCCGTAGCCAAATTGCTCACTCCCAGCTTTAATGCCAGTAGCTCACAAAGTAGAATTTATGCTCACAAGACTCCACAGCTTAGAGGGAGCATTGCCCAGGAGTGTCATTAGGTCCCTAGACTGATTGACTGACATAGAGAACCTGTTGAGAGGTTTCCCATTGGGTATACAGAATCATGATATGCACATTTACACCGATGCCTCCTTGACTGGTTGGGGGGCACACTATGGTCTTTATAGGACTACAGACAAATGGTCTCAGAGGGAATCTACTCTGCATATTAACTTATTGGCGTTAAGAGCTATTAAGTATCCGCTCACTTCTTTTTCAGCTCTCCTTGCAAGCAGAACTTCTAGCAACAGACAATACCACAGCAAAATTTCACCTGAACAAATGGGGGCACAGGGTCACTTGCTCTATTAAAAAAGCATCGCACTTCTGGGAATAGTCCATAAACCACAACGTTTCTCTGTCAGCCATATACGTAGCAGATTTAAACAATGAGGCAGCAGACTCCCTCAGCAAGGGGCACTTTAGTGGACTACAAATAGTCTATCAGCCACATGCTGGATTACTCTTAGTTTCTCACTTGTTAATTAAACAATTTAGATAAGGAAATAAACTTATCTGTACTTGGTGAACAGCCCAGACTTCTTTGCAGTTCAGTTGACTCAATACTAGCACTTTAGCAGACGAAGTAAAGATTAAATTAGGTGTTTTAAGCTTTAGAGATCCGAGACGTCTCCACTGCCTCCACATACTGGATTTGATCTTTGGCATGGGGATAGATGTGGATCTGATTGCAATTGATGCAGTGCCATGGTCAGACCACTTCATTCTAAAGGCATGTCTGAGTACCCCAACCCCTCCTTGCTTAAGCGGTGAGCAGATCTACGCTCAACCATGGAGACTGATGGATCCAATAGATTCCAGACTGTGCTGCAGGAGCTGATGCTTCTAGCAGCTCATTGGATGCACTGGTAGAAGACTGGCATAGCCATCTTTCTGAAGCCATTGGCAAGATCGCTTCCTGACACCCTCTTCACCCCTGTAACAAACTAACTCCTTGGTATACCTCAAAGCTTTGAAGGATGAAGTGTGTGCTTAGATGGCTAGAGCGAGTTTGGTGACAGACCTGTGACAAAGCTACAAGAACATCCTATAGGATGTTTATGAGATCCTATGAGGAGGCAGTGAAGGAAGCAAAGAAAAAAAATTATGCTGCCTCCATCACATACACTAGCTCTTGCCCAGCACAATTTTTTTAGGGTAATTAGATCTCTAACATCCCTTTCTGAGGGATCTCAAAAGGTTAGTAATTTGGAAATTAGCTATGAGGCTTTTGCAAGTTTTTTGTGTGGATAAAATCTTGTCACTCCACCAGGATCTGCTGGCCAATATTGATGCAGTAAGAGAACTGGAGGCCCCTTGGCTGTCTTCAGGTCCAATATTGGATGAACTCCGCCTGCTCTCCCGGGACAATGTTGATAGAATCCTGGGTGCTCTGAAGCTGACCACTTGCCTCCTGGACCTGTGTCCATCATGGTTGGTTAAAGCCAGTAGAGATGGAATATGCCCCCCCCCAAGACATAATAAATCTGTCCCTGAGTTCAGGGGTTTTTCCAGGGAGTTTAAAGGAGGCAATGGTATGACCACTCTTAAAGAAACCATCACTGGCTCCTATGGATCCAGCCAGCTACAGCCCCAGTATCACATCTTTTGTTCCTGGTCAAGGTAGTTAAGAAAGCAGTGGCAGAACAGAGGATGCACTGATACTGGACCCATTCCAGTCCAATTTCTGCCCTGGTCATAGGATGGAGATGGCTTTGGTTGCCCTCACAGACAATGTCTGCAGACATTTGGATTGAGGCAGGTCAGTGCTGCTGTCAGCAGCGTTTGACACAGTTGACTATGATTCGTTGATCCACCGCCTTGCTGACATGGGAATTCAGGGGACAGCCTTTAAGTGGTTTGTCTCCTTTCTCCGAGGTTGGGGAAAGAGGGTGGTGCTAGGGGAGAGTTTCACCATGACACCCATTGGTGTGTGGTGTTCCCCAAGGGGCTATTCTCTCTCTATGCATCCCCTCACCCAGCTGGTACGGAGTTTTGAGCTGGGTTGTCACCAGTAGGTGATGACACCAAGCTGTATCTGTTGATGGACAGATGGACACTGCCCCAAAAAATCTCGGAAGGGAATTGGAAGCTGTGTCTGGATGGTTGAAGCAGAACTGGCTGAAATTAAATCCATCAAAGACAGAGGTTCTGTGGCTGAAGAGGGGAGTCTTGGGATTGGGTATCTGACACCTGACTCTGGGCAATGCTCCTTTAACACCAGTACCAATGGTGAAGAGTCTAGGTGTGATTTGGTGGAGGCGTAGATCACAAATGTGGCCAGGCTGGCATTTTTCCACCTATGCCAAGTCTAGCAATTGGCCCCCTCCCTATCTCACCCTGACCTATCCCAGTGATCCATGCAATGGTCACCTCCAGACTGGATTACTGTAGCTCGCTCTACATAGGGCTCGCCTTGAGGCTGACCCAGAAACTTCGACTGGTCCAGAATGTGGTGGCGCAAGTCCTTACAGGAACTCCTGTTACAGCCCATATCCAACTGGTCGTCTGCCAGCTGCACTGGCTCCAGATTGAATACCGGATCAGGTTCAAGGTGTTTAAAGCCCTTCATGGTCTGGGACCAACATATCTTCAGGAATATCTCTCCTGGCATACCCCCCAAAGAGCACTACTCTTTCTGAATAACAACACCCTGGCAATCCTGGGACCAAGGAATATTCGCCTGGCTTCAACTGGAGCCAAAGCCTTCTCAGCTATGGCTCCAGCTTGATGGAATGTACTTTCAAGTGAGACTTGATACAGTGGCTTGATATAGTAAAACAGAAATGTACCACCAAGCTTATGGGTGAGGTTAGGAGAATTCCCACCTATACAGATTTTCCTGCCTTTTCATCGCCCTTTTCTTCCCCTGGGACAGTGCCATAGCATTATTATGTGCCATTTGATATTGTAAATGTCTGGAATTTTTAAACTGATATGTTTTTAACTATGTTATGATTAGTTTATCACATGTTGTGACCTGCTCTGAACCCCATGATAGTGGGGGAGCGTGGGATACAAATAGAAGAAATATATAAATAAATAGCTTGATGTTAGGAGGGCATTGCGCTTTTTATTTAAACTGTACAAAATAATTCAGAAAAGACGGGCATCTGTTCATATGTTTTAAGGGCCATAAGAAAGGCTAGGCTGCTCTGGTCTGAACACTCTCTAGGTAGGTGGTCTCAGCCATAAAGTTGGCCTACGCAGAATCTAATGTTCCATTGCATTGAGGGCTCATTCCCCACTTGCCCACAAGGCCTCCTCCTCGGCCTTTCTCTTCAGACTGGCACTGGAAGACATCAGCAAAGTGGCAGCCTGGTCTACGCCTTCAACATTCATTAAATGCTTTTCCACGGATGTAGATTCCAGGAGTGAGGCTGCTGTGGGAAGGGAAATGTTTCAATCAGTTTTCACTGACCAGCCCACACCCACTTCCTTCAGCAAGTCAGCTTGCCATTCGCCCATGTGGGACTGCACAGAAGTCATGATGATGAAAACTAGGCTGCATTCACTTGCAACTTTTGTTCATCCAGTGGTCTTCTGTGCAGGCACACATCCCTCCTTCCTTTCCCCGCTGCGGGCTGCTCCGCTGTTGCCTTGGCGCCTCATGACAGCGAAGGGAGAATGGAGGGAAGAGGCTCTCCCTGCCTCTGTCACATGACCCTTTGGGCAGGAAAAGCAGGGCTTGAGATTGAGGGGTGGGGGAATGCTCCTAGGCTCTGGAAAATTCTAAATCCTTTGGCAGGTCGTTCCTCCATGGCCTGCAGTTGCACAGTGCCATGTGTGCCTGCACAGAAGACTACTTGAAAACAGCAGTTACAGGTAAGTGCAGCCTTGTTTTGTCTGGGATACACATGGAGTTCCCAAGCCTGATGATTCATCATGACAAGAGCAGGCAGACAGCTGGCAGAAGGAGGCTGCACCGTGCCAATTTGTGTTGGTAGGCATAGAAGCTCCACTGGCAGCACAGCCACACCACTAGCAGTGCCATCCTAAGCAGATGGAGACCCTGCTAAGTGTGTTGAAGTCAATGGACTGAGAAGAATGTAAGTGCTTAGGATGACATTGTAAGGGAGCCATCACAACCGTGATGTGTCCCCGTACCCTAATGCCATCATCTGGTCATCCCCAACAGTGAAAGAAAAGTTTGTGTCTGGTGCCCTGGCAGCTAAGATGCAGGCAGTGATTGGAAGATGGTCAGGATGTATGTTAAGCATGCCCAGAGTTTAAAGGTTGGCTACAAAGGACTGAGGAAGATTTGCCTTCAGATCTCTTTAGAAGTATGGTAATATGAAGACCCTTCCCTTCTTTCCTGAGTTCATATAGCTTCAGGGCCACATGGACCCATCCACACACACTGACGATGTAGATACCCAAATCCAATAGTTAATTCAACCCTGATCTCCAGAATTCAGTACAAAACACCTGGTCTCGGGAAGGATGTAGAAGATGTCAAACGGTAAATGAATCTTGCTGATTGCAAAAGGTTTTGGAAGAGGAATCCAACTGATTCTTTACACCTAGTTACTGGAAGCAGACTTTGTTTGAATCAAAAAGGACTGAGAATTGGCTTCTGGGAAGGGGTTTATTCTATATCCTTCTCCTACCTCCTGTTAGGCATTCTATCAAAATTCTCCTCATCCATTTCCCCCACTGGGTTTTGGCATTCTGACTTATTTGGTCTTGTTTTAATGCAGAACTGATACATAAAGAATCCTCCCATTTTTATTTTATTTCCAGTTTTATTACACAGCATATGCATGTGCAATCTGCCATAGCTTTGAATGCCTTCATTCTGTATGCATCACCACTCTGTGCCATGTCACTTATGTGCATGTGCACTTTGATAGAATACTCTAGAACAGCATTCTAGATGTGATTAGACATAAAATGGTATGAAGATTCTTTTTCCATGGTAGTTTATCAATGTGAAGGAGAGATAACATGGAATTTGGAAGGAGTGGAACAAGATTCAAGATAAATCAATGGAAAAGTAGAAGAATATAATGCAGGAGGAAATCCTCCCATCCCCATTAACTGCTTTTTTCCGAGTTGCATGCTCTTCTGTTGCCTAGTATTTTCATGTGTTATCAGCACCAAAATCATTGGGTGCAGGCATAGTTTTGTCCTAAAGCCATATCTACACTACAAACTTGACCTCTTTTTTCAGTCATTCCCTCTTCCCAGGGAACCGTGGGCATTGTGCTGTGATGTAAGGATCACTAATGGAATTCCTAGGACCATCACCAATCTACAATTCCTAGGTTGTCATGAAGTCATGAAGATGAACTATAAAACCAAGCAAAGTTTGTAATATAGGCATAACTTTGATTTACACATCTTCTGAGTGTCAGATTAGTGTTAGTAACATAAATGTAGTTCCTGTGCTATAATTTACATCCTTTTGGCCACTGTCAGTGTCTCTTGGCTCCCAGATAACTTTGACTCCCAATACTTTCAGTGAGTTCTCATGAATGTTCTTTTGGTCTTTTTTCCTTTTCTTTTTTTTGCCCTTCAGGTCTTTGGAAACATTGCACTGAATGATGAGACATCCATTAATCGCCATAACAACTTCCGAACGTTCTTGCAAGCCCTGATGCTACTTTTTCGGTAAATATGTCCATTATCCTTTCCATCTACAGGGCATTAAGTAGAAGGATTAGGTCCTTCCTGTACCAGATATAAAGCCCTCACACTTTTGATAATAGGCTTGAAAGTGCAAGCAGTACCAGGTGAAATTTTAGAGTCCATCAACAAAGCATTTTAGGTAATCTATGGCTGTAGTAATTGAATGTGGCATCAGTGGTTCTGGAAATGATCATAAGAACATTTCCCTGCTCATCACCAGGGACCAAAGCAACCAGTTTAACCTATGTTAAGGTGTTCTGGTGCATCATTGATTGGTCATGTGTATAACTATGCACATAGTCTATGTTTTTCTTTCTGCCAAGCAATATCATGGATTACCAAGTGGTAAGGCTTCCTCACATTTTCCAAGTGGTGGGATGGTTGTGTTTTATTAATCTGTGCTTGGTGATTAAGCAGGGAAAACATTTCACGCTATAGAATTTTGTAGCTATTTATTTATTTATACCAATCCACCTTTCTCCATAGTGAATTTAGGGAAGACAAGCTATTCCTAAAAAAACATATCTAGCTAATATGTTACTTGTAAGAGGTACTGTTATATGGTTTTCAACAGTACCTCTTACGAATAACACATAAACTAGAGATGTCTTTTTTAGGAACAGCTAGGGAGAGGCTATGGCTCAGTGACAGAGCATCTGCTTGGCATGCAGGAGGTCACAGGTTCAATCCCCAGCATCTCCAGTTAAAAGGGCCATGGGAGGAGGTGATGTGAAAGACCTCTGCCAGGGGCCCTGGAGAGTCACTGCCAGTCTGAGTAGACAGTACTGGCCTTGATGGCCAATAGTCTGATTCAGCCTAGGGCAATTTCATCTGTGTTCATGTGTATTTTCCCTGATTTTTCTGTATGGTTTTCAGATTTCTCGGTGCCGAGTTTTCTTTACATACCTATATAAAGATGTCAATTCTTGTACCTTTCCTTCATTTTTGGTGTGTGTGTGTATGTAAAGAAAAATGATAAATCCTAATGTCTCTGAAATTATATTGTGTGCTGAGGTTTTGGGGGGGATTAGTGTATGTGCTGATAACCTTGTGAATGTTTAGTTAACGTTTGATGGAAGTTTTTTTTTAAACTGTGCATGTTACAAGTGCAAATATGCATAATCAATGGGTTTTTTTAAAAGTATAACTACCACCACACAGCTGCTTCTGTGGCTGGGCAAATATTGTATAGAAAACAATTTGCAGAATGTTCATATTGATAGTGTACAGGGTAGTGTGAATATGGATGTGTATTTATGGTTACTTCCATGCTAGTTGCTTATTTATTTATTTATTTATTTATTTATTTAAAAGATTCCTGTGCCACCTTTCCACCCAAGGTGGTGAATATATATATATATATATATGTAAAACAAATAAAGCATAATGTAAATGCATAAATATATTAAAACATAAATACACACAACCTGGGAGGAGGGCTAATAAGAGCTAGTGAGGGAATGTTGTACAAAAGAAAAAGTCGTGGTCTGCTGGTGGAAGGCAACAATAAAGGGAAACAGATTATTCTCTCTGGGGAGGGAGTCCCAAAGTTTTTTGAGCCACAACTAGAGGAGGCCCTTCCTTGGGTTGCCATATTGAATCTGTTAAGTCACTATTAGGATTATTTGATCAAAAGTGCATACATCTTTAAAATAAATGAATAAATTATGGGTTTTCTCTTGGCAGCCAAAGCAGTTGCTCATTATTTTTCTTTCTGTTTTTATTTTTGTAATGATGCAATTGTAATCATGACAAATTAAAGGAAAAATTTAATGAGCAATTGTTGAGGTATCAAAGAGAAAACCAATAATTTAAATCCCCCTCCTTCTCCCAAGTGAACAAGAAATGACTAAGAACCCATTCAAGTATCACCCTATGAAGACTGAAACAAAATGTGTCCCTGACTCATAACAAGAAGCAAGGAGAACAAAACCAGCCAAGGTGTTCTATATCACAGCACTTTAGCACACATTTAGGAAGCAACCAAACTTCCTCCACATTTTCCCACAAGGTAAGTTGGTCATTTGTACTTCTGTGACATCAGGATGGAACACGCTTATCTGGAATTGGGGATACAGTCTAGCAAAAACCTTCCCTGCACACCCCCTCAAAAAAGAATGAAAGAAGCACTAGATGGAGGGGCAGTGGCTAAGCAGTAGACTTGTATCTGCTTGAGACCCTAGAGAGCTCCTGCCAGTCAGAATATACAATGTTAATCTTAGATGGAACAACGGCTTAAGTTGCTAAGGCACTCCCTATGTTAATAGACAAGTTGTGTTGTGCAGCATCTGTCCAGTTCAGTGAGGCTTCAGTGAGTGCAGGAGAACACTGAATTGCGCTCTCGGTCTTTTGTTTTCTGTTTCTGTGTGGCTGGTCTCACTTCCCCCTCCCTAGGAATTGGACAAGTAAACAAATACGGAACATCCTTCAGCTAGAGAGAGGGGGAAACTGAAGGGAAATCCAAGAGGCTCTTAAAACATGTTTTCCTGCCATATCAACTCACTATAAACTTGAGACACTCCTGCATCTCTGCTAAGTGTAATATTGAGAGAGAAGTGTGGGTGTATCTTCTTTTCTGTATCTGCTGGCTTTTCACCCTCCGTCAAGACAATATGTTCAGAGTGGGGTCCCCCCAATTTTTATTACCATGTCTGAAGTGAAACCTGAAGGGTCCCTGTATGTTTCCTCCAGGAGGAGTGGGATGGCAAACAGCAGCTCCAAGGACCTGTTACTGGTCAGGGAAATGACGTAGGGAAAATGGATCTAATCCCACTCTCCCTGCATCTTAGCCCCAATTTGCACACCCTATAGTGGCTGCTATTTACACTCTAGCCCTTAGTTTTTTGTGCTTTAAAAACACCTTCTGCAATTTAACCCCTCTTGATAAGGTAGTGTCACAAATATCCTTTGTCCTTAGGTGCAGCATTGTTGTGGTGGTGGTTGAATGCCTAGGCTATGAACTGGTTCAGCAACAAATTCATTGAAGAGGTTTTGTCGCGGGTACTAGGTCTGCTGAGGCTGACTACTCCTCAGATGAGGAAGAGGCAGGGAGCAACCCAGCCTCCTCTGGAGTTAGCCCAGAAGAAGAACTCTCAATAACTGAGGAGGAAGAGTCCTCAGCAGCTACACAGGAGGTGCAGCCAGAAGGAGTGGCCAATCCTGAGCCTGGCCCAGCACCCTCAGTTGCAGATACCCCAAGGCCAGACTCCCTGCCTAGTTCTCCTGAGTGCCCCAGACGTAGGGCACGCCAGAGGCTGACTATGCAGGAGCAAAGAAGGAGTGCCAGACTTCAGCTCCTGCAGAGGCAGAGAGAAGAGCTGTAAGCCTTTGCAGACTTGACCCCAGGGAAGGAAGGACCTGCTCAAAAGCACTCCTCCGTGTACCTAGTTTAATGCGGCAGCAGCTTTGCTCACTCAGACCTGTGTGTGTGTAGCAGCCACTCCTTGTCCTTGCAACCTGCAACCTTGACTTGACTTCCCAGCTCTTTGACTTTCAGCTCTGTGACTGACCTTGATTCTGGACTGTGTTTACAAGCTTCCAGTGTGTGGTTTCTGTGGCAGCCAGCCAAGACAGCACAGGTTTGCTCAAGTCACTCAGCCCCTGCATCTGAAATATGAGAAGAATAGTATTGGTGTCTATGATGGGGAGTTACCAACCCCTGGCAAGTGGCTGCTGCAGTCCATAGAGGTGGTTACCAAGAGGGTGACCTAGAAAAGCCTTTCCAGCTGGTCACCAGCCATAGAAGAGAGCTGGGCAGCCCTGTGGCTTTTGGGAAGGGGAATGCCCAATGTCTTGCATGGGTCAGAAATTTTGCAAGAGTTCAAGAGGCTCCATGGGGCCTGCACAGCATGTTATACCCTGTATAAAAGCAGTGGGAGTCCAGTCAATGCAGAAGATCAATTGCCCATTCCAGACTGTTCCAGCAGGAGGAGGAGGAATTGGGTGCTGTAAACCCCTGTCCCCTTCTGAGCTGAGGCCATGGGGCAGGCTAGGGACACACTCAGGGGGCCTTGAACTCAGCCAGAGAGGGGGGCAGCCATTGAAGCAGTAACTCCCCTGATAGCTGGTCCACCATACAGGGTTGTTGTAAAGGTGTACCAAAATTAATTATGCGCAGTGCTCTTAGAATATGCATTCTGTAAATACTGTTAAGATTAATAACTATTATTTACATAGTTCCCTCAGTGTGTGGTGCTTTACAAAATACGTAAAGAGACAAGTCTCTGCCCTGAGGAATTTACAGTCTGGAGTTTATAGCAAGGAAGAGAGATGCAGCTGGAAATGAAATGGGGGAAGAATATGTATACTTAGGATTCGTTTCAGTAAGGGAAAAGATCATAATAAAGGTTCTCTCTGTGTGTGTTACGTGCCACCAAGTCACTTCCTCTATTAATGACCTCCAAAATGTCCTGTCATTAACAGCCATTCTCGGGTCTTGCAAACTGAGGGCTGTGGCTTCCTTGACTGAGTCCATCCATCTCACGTTGGGACTAATAAGGGTTCTAGCAGCTGTGAAACGTGCAGACAGGCCCAGCTTTGCCTTTCTGTTTTTTTATGATTGGGCAGCAGGTTATAAACAAAAGTAATCAGTATAAACAAATTCAAGAGTCAAGAAACTTTTGACTGCCAATCAAAGCATGTGATGTACCTGATTCAATGCATTAGATATTGCCAATTGTAAAATGCAATGGATGAAATTAAGCCAACCTTAAATGCTGATGAATAAAAATGTCTGCATACCTACCTGGAGGGAAGTGTTATTACCATAATCTATTCTCATGCTTAATTTATGTTAACAAACCACAAGGTCAGCCATGACTCTGTGGCCCCCTGCCCTCCTCTGAGGCATAAATTAATACAGAGTAATTGTTTGCATGGCTCTGTTCAGCCAGCTTTTGCCCATTAAGACTTAACTCTGACACTAACAGCCATTAATCCCTAGTTACTGTTGATTAACATAAATCTTTTATATGCACAAAACTTAAATTTAATTGGGTCCTTTATTTTCCATAAAGAGATTAGGTTAATTTTATGCTAATTTGTGTGGCGTATTTTTGGTCCTGATATGACATGAGTCTTGGATCTCTTTGACACAATGCTGGTGAGAAATCAGACAAACCATATGGTGGGGGAGGCTGTTTGTATCTCGTGTCCTCATTATTATCTGCTCAAGAACTTAAAAGAGACTGGTAAGCCATAGGCTAGGACATAAATATATGGTGAACTTTTAATATGCCATCTCATGGGAATAGATGGTGCTAATCATTTTCTCTTATTCCCCTGGTTCTTCCTCCGAGGCCTGCAGTTCCCAGGTTTCCTTGGGAAGAGGGTATGAACATTAAACTTGAGGCTTACTAATTGGGTGTCTCCAGAGTGCCTGCCCAGGAACCCTTATGATCAGTTCTTGTGATCACTTTGTTTGCACCAATGCAAAACCAAGCAGAACAATCTAGCAAATGTAGGTCATTTAAAGTGCACGGGTCCAGAAAGGGGTTAATTGACACTCATCAGCAGAGGTGTACCCTTGAAGCTCATTGACTTCAATGGGCTTAGAAGGATATAACTCTGCTCAGGGCTATACTGTCCACTCACCAGTAAATGCTGCCGCTTCTCCACTCAGTGAGATTGTTTTGTTCATATACTGGGTGAAAGCAGCCTCAAGCCGCAACAGACAATGGGCTGCTGTGCAGGCGTAAAGCTGTTAAGTGTCGTGCTGTGCTTGAGACAAATTCTGCCAGGGGACATCAAGGCAATCCCTTTTAGGAGCTTGCCTTGAATATAATTGAGGAAAATCAAATGAGGTGTGTTCCCCTGGTGAATATGTTCACCCCAACATTCTCATCTCATCTCCACACATCTTGGCACTATCTACTAAGGGAAATCTAAGGACATAATGCATTGTTTTAACTAGACATTACCAGAAAGACAGAGGTCAGCAGCAGCAATTCATATTTCCCATGTCTCAAAGCCTCAACAAGGGTCAGGCTTCAGGTGGCCAGATTCTGGGACCAGGAGCTATCAGTCTCCTGGCCTGGAACTATTGATGAAATCAGGTAAGTGTTGACTCCAAATCAGCACTCAAGAACCTCAGGGGTGGAAGAGAAGTCATAAGTGTGACCAGCCAGGGGTCAAATCCAGGGAAGCAAGCGGAATCCTGATATGGAGATAGACAAAAAAGTGGATTGAGGCACAAGCTCAGAGCCTAGAGCAGAGGTGTTGAACTCATTTGTTACAAGGACCAAGTCTGACATAAATATCACTTTGTCAGGCCAGGCTACGTGTGCCATAAAATGTAACACAAGGTACCGGAGATATAAACTTTATGAAGATGATTTCAGACACCAAATGGCAATAGCAGGCATGATTGGATTAGGTGTGATATACAGAGGCATGGAGATATCAGCATTGATAATGAAACAGGAAACCTAGGTCTCAGTTTGGTACAGGAGGATTCAGTCCAGGAGGATGCAAAGAATAAATGGAAAAAAGTTTGAAGAAGTGAGCAGTGACTCACAAAGGCACATACCCTACCACAATTTTTTTATCTTTAAAGGTGCTACTGGACTCTTACTCTTTTTACCACTATTAGAAACCACAACATTCAAAAACCAGCGGGGGAACATTTTAACTTTCCAGGGCATTTAGTTGCTGATCTAAGAGTAGCAGTTCTCTGACAAATTTCAAAGGGAGATAGAAAGAGAGACTGCTGAATTGCAGCTGATCATGAATCTCAAGACAATGCAAACTCCTGGACTGAATTGAGACCTAGGTTTCTTCTCTCGTTACCAATGCCTGCTCTTGTCTTTTGGCATCTGAAGTCACTTCACTCTCCAAGGTATAAGGACAGATGGACTCACATTCCAGCTGAATCTGAGGAAGTGAGCAGTGATTCATAAATGCTCATGCCCTGCCACAAATGTTTTTAGTCATTAAGGTGCTGCTGTACTCTTCTTCCCTTTCATTAATAAGGAATGCAAACTGTTCTGTTAGGGTTCTCCCCCCCATCTGTTAGAAATGGAAAGGGGGAATCTCTCTAAGTGCCATGGGATGGCCTCTCTCTCTCATACCTGGAATAAAATGTTTTTTGGTCTTAAACACAGGACTCTTCCCCCCATAACTGGAATAAAACATTTTGGGGGGCTAAACACAGGACTCTTCCCCCTCATACCTGGAATAAAAAATTCGGGGGCTAAACACAGAACTCTTCTCCCCCATACCTGGAATAAAACGCTTTTGATGCTAAACACAGGACTCTCTTTGACACCCCTGGCCTAGAGATTTATAGGGTCTGAATAGGGATTGGCCCTGAGGGGCAGCTAACTGGGTGTTTAGGTGGAGATGGTATTGTCACCTTGGTGGCATCCTTGAAACTTAGAGCTTGGTATGTCAGGTTTACAGTGACAACACTGTAAACCTGGGTTAGGGTTAGGGTTACAGAGTGATCACTGCTGGGAGCCCTGATTCAACACACCTGACTCACATTTTTATGCAAACACCAAATAGGTCCTCAGAGTTGTAATCCCCACATTATGGTAAAGCCGAAGGACTCTGCATATTTTGTGAATGTACTTCCTTAAAAGACAACTGGCCCTGCTAAATTTTCTTCAATGGGATTGCTGCTTGCAGGGAAACTCTTCTGCCATTAGTCATCTTTTCACTGAGGAACTGCCAGAAAGCTTCTGAAAGCCATCACAGGTTCCTGGCACTCTCTGTAATAGAAGCACCCCAGACAGATCCTTGGCCATTGACAGACTTGAATGAAGGGAATTACTCAGCCTCTCTGGTCCCAAATACCTCCTGAGATATACTCTTTTGTGTTTACAGGAGTGCCACTGGGGAAGCATGGCATGAAATCATGCTGTCGTGCCTCAGCAATCAAGCCTGTGACAAGCTCTCCAAGCTCAGCAAAAATGAGTGTGGCAGCGACTTTGCCTATTTCTACTTTGTCTCCTTCATCTTCCTCTGTTCTTTTCTGGTAAGTCAGTCCTTCAGCTATGTCCCTGATGCTCAAATAGGCTCTGCATCCCAGCTCTCCCGCCCGTCTGATAAGGCTTAACCAGACAAAATGCTAGGATTGCAGATCTCCCCATGGTTTCCTAAATGAAAGTAGCAACCCTGTAATTCAGATGAGCTGTGTGTGGAGAAGAGAAGAAGTTTGATCCTCCCCCCTGCATGGTTTCACTGTGGGAAACTGACCACCCTCTCTCGTTTTTATCAGTAGAAGGAAAAAGACTGCCTTTTCCCATTTAGGACTAAAACAGCGAAATCGATTAGTGAAATCAAATTGGCAGCAGGAAAGAAGCGTTAAATTCATTCTCCCCCTGCACTTTAGCCCTGATCCAATTTTCCATCACCTTGTCTAGTAAGCTAGTTGCTTGCAGGGCACAGTGTTAAGCTTCTCCCACTCCCATATGAGCGTTTCATTAATCAACCCTTTTTGTTTATCTGCCTCTCAACAAGGGGCTGAATTTGAATCTGGGTTACACAGCTTCAGACTACAAGTTGGAGGCTCCCCCATACTCCCTCGCCACCACCAGTGTCCTTGTGTGCAGAGAGCTATCCTGCCATGGAACATGCTAGTTTTCTATATTTAGAGAATATTTCTAGCATGGTGGAGCATTCAATTATGGGAGCTCCCATTTCCAGGAGTCTAATCTGGGAGAACTGGGTTTGATTCCCCACTCCTCCACTTGCACCTGCTGGATGATCTTGGGCAAGCCATAGTTCTGGCACAGCTATTCTTGAAAAAGAGCTGTTTCTGTCAGAGCTCTCTCAGCCCCACCTACCTCACAGGGTGTCTGTTATGGGGAGGGGAAGGGAAAGGAGTTTGTAAGCCACTCTGAGACTCCTTTGAGTAGTGAAGGGTGGGGTATAAATCCAATCTCCTCCTCCTCATTTACCACATTTTGAAGAATACCCCTTTGCCTTGAGAGTGATAGAAGCTGGAGAGAGATAGCTTTTTCACAGAGAATTGCGGGTAGTATTATTGAGGCACTGTTTCCCATTGCAAGCACTTATCCTGCTATTGTCCCTAGCAAACAGCTCTTTAAGATTTACCAAGCCATTCAAGAAGCCCCAAAAGCTGAGTTTGCAGCATCTCCCACTGTGAATCATTATAAACTGATGAGCTGTTGGTATCTTAAACCACTCTGACTGAGCAGAATACATTAAAATGGAGAAGGTAAATGTTGGCAGTAGGCAATAGCATCAGTGAACTTTTGCTATTTATGGTGGTTTCATAAATCTCTTAACTGCTGTGGAAATTCTAGTAGCCTTTTTCTGAGTTCTCATCTAACAGGATGGATTCAGATAACCACAGAAATGTCCAAAATGATAGAATATGTGCATATTAGAGAAAACAAAAAGTAAAAAATTGCCTCAGATTGGTTCCTATGTATAAACCTGTGAAGTTTGCTGGATGGTGCTAATGGATGCATCTGGCTTAGCATTGTCTGCTTTGACTGGCAGCAGCTCTTCAGAGTCTTTTCTAGCACTTGCTACTTGAGATCTCTTTAACTGGTGACATCTGAAATTGAACCCTGGACTATGCTTTACCGCTGCTGTTGGCCACCGCAACACTGTATCAAGCTGCCTGCCAAGTCAGACTATTGGTTTCTCTGACTTAGCATTGTGTACTCTGGCTGGTAGCAGCATTCCGAGGACAGAGGTCCTACCTGAGAATTTTTTTTGGGGGGGGGAAGTGATAGCAAGGACTGAATGCAGAACTTTCTGTATGCAAAGCATGCACTCTACCACTGAACAACAGCCTGTGGGCCCTCCTGCAACATTTAATCTTAGATTTGCAGTTATTAATTAGATTACTTTATGGCTGGGTCTTTGTTGATGTATTGTTTAATTTACTGAACATTCCTTTTTTGCTTTTGTATAACTTGTAAAGGAACTAAGTAACCTGGGAAAGTTGTTTAGCTGAGATAAACATATTGTTGTAAACTGCCCAGAGAGCTTTGACTATGGTCGGTATAGAAATTTAATAAAGAAATTAATTAATAACAACAACAACAACAACAACGGGATGAACAGAAAAATGGGTATACATTATGGGAAATGGTGTTTTTCTTTATCATAACATTTCCGGTTCCCCTCAAAACCATTGCCTGTTTCTTTCCAGAAACAAAACAAAACAAAATTCTGAATCCCCCAGTACAGTGACCAGGTCAACATAAAAGTGTGATTTTAAAAAGCTCTTCTCCCTTGGGGAGACCTCACGTTAAGGGGGAATGCCAATCTGTTTTAACCTGCCTAATTTGCGAAGACGAATGGCTGAGCAGATGGACAGCAGTGCTACGTACAAGAAAAGGGTTTTGGTAAATCTAGCAGGGCTAGATAACTACTATGGGGTTTGTGAACTCCTCCTTGATCTTCTCAAAATGTTCTTCTGACATTCCCATCTGTCCCTAGGTCTGACATATTCTGGAGTTTTGAAACCTCCAGAGCAGGCAGTTCTGGCCTGAGGTCACTAGGGCCCATTACACACGCACATTTTACTACAAATTTCCAGAGCAGTAAGCCTTTAATCTTTACTCTGGATTCTGTGCCCACCTTACACATCATTCTTTTTTCCTCCAGTGTATTTATTCTGCAGCTACAATTTTAGGAAACACTTTTCTAGATTGAGGTGGGATGTCACTTTGTATGTATGGGGGGGTGGCATCCAAAGTTTTTTTTTTAAAATAGATGCAGTTGCCCTATTGCAGCTGCGCAGTAGCATCCAGCAAGCACCTTCCATTAAAATCCTCATGGTTCAGGTTTTGCGCATGCATTTTAGCATTAGCTCTTTGAAGGAAAGAAAACAGGAAGGAACACAGGCAAAGGGGGCAAACCCACTGTTGAAACTGACCAGACTTTTTCTGAAACTGACAAGCAGCTGCAAAGCCCCATTTTCCAGAGCATATGGGGATTCTCTGCTGCCTTATCAGTCACTGTGAAAAATGGGAAAGAGTTACAAGACCTCAAAATATGGAAGAATGTGTTGAGTGTACAGAATGCACATTAGAACCCACTGACACTGGCGTTGCACACTGTGATCATTGGCAATATGTGGGTGTATGAGCATGCACATGTGTCTGTGCAAAGTCAGTTGCAACTCTACCATACTTTGTACAGGGCTGCAATTGTAAATTTGCATGGTTTTGCGAGACTGTAATTCATCCTGCACACTTGCTGTGGTCTTGGCAGTTTTTTTAAAGCCTGTCCTGTGCAGATTGCACTCTTCCTCCAAATGGATTGATCCCAAGTAATTCCTAAGTTTTGTGGTTCACAGAAGGTCCATGTGGCTCAGCTGCCATTTTAATGTTAGACTTCCAGAGACTGCTAAAGTACCTGCCCCAAGTTTGTTCACTAAAGCATTAAAGGGAAAAATGTTTTCAAAGCCTCCGACTTCCCATCCCACTCTCTCTCTCTTTACATCTCATATCAATTTCATTCCACACTGATGATCCCCCTTTTTTTGTTTGCATGCAGAACTGATTTTTTTTTTTTTTTTGATGCTGGGGATGTTACCATTTGCCTTATCTCTGATCCCCCTTTCAAGTCAATACCAGCAGGGAACTAAACCTTATACAGCTCCTTTTAAACATTTCCCCATCATTTAAATCTTTTTTATTCAGTGATCCAAGACCAGCAGTAGTGTCATATCACTAGATTCATGATGCTTGTAAAAAATTAAAAATTAAAAACAAGGGAGAAATGGATCTTGTACACCGATAAAGGGAGGAGGATGGCATAAGGTGCAGAGTGGGCAGAATGACCTTGATGTGGGCAGGGAGTAACCTTCAAGGGGTGGCAAAAGGTCAGGGGGGAATCTGAGGGAATCTATATGCTTTTGAATTATCTTCAGCTTGGAAGTGAAGCAAGGGGGAAATCGGCACAAAAGCACTCTCAGTAAACCTGTAGAAACAGTGACCAGAAAGTAAACTGAGTGGTGAATGGAGGAAAATCAATGCGGAGTGACAAAGAAAACCTGACAGACGTGCACAGTGAAAGTGAGGGAAAACACCCATGCATAATAGGCCTACATGTGCACACAGACAAAAATGCACCACCCCCCAACCCAACAATACCGAGAGACTCTTTGCTGCAGCAAAATAGCATACCGGGCACTGGCATATCCTTAGCCTGGTCACTGCTGCCACCTCTTCACCCCCTGTACTGAAGAATGAAATATCCTGTATCCTGTTGCTAGAAGTGGTAGGAGGTTATATGATCTAGGCATTAAGCTGCAGGGAACTTTATTTCCCCTACCCAATGCCTGATGTGCACTTGCAGTGCTGGTATCTTCTCCCGTAGCTGGGAACAAAAGCACCCTGCAGCCAATGGTCTACAAGTGAATGTATGCAACAGCATCCCATCTCAGGCAACTGGCCATGGGGCACTTTGTTCCCCAGCAAAAGGAGGGGGCGACAACTAGGGTGGCTGAGTCACTAAAGAGAAGCACAGTGAAATACCAGCATTTGATCTGTTGGTATGCTGCAGCTGCACATCCATATAGGGCCCCTGTAATGCTATGAACTGCTCTTTTCAAATTTGATCTGTATGTACCAAATCAGAAGGGTCTGGGGGCTAGCTGAGAACAGGAAAATGACTGGTTACCTTAACAACTGGCTAAAGGTTCCAGTATGTACCATTTAGTACTCCTCCTCCTCTTTTTGCTACCATTTTGAAATCTGCATCTACTCATTAAGCATAAAAGTTTATGTTTCTCCCTCCTTCCCACCCCAATCTCATCTCCCTTCCCCTTGCAGATGTTGAACCTGTTTGTGGCTGTAATCATGGACAACTTTGAGTACTTGACACGAGACTCTTCCATCCTAGGACCTCACCATCTCGATGAGTTCATTCGGGTTTGGGCAGAGTATGATCCTGCTGCCAGGTATGTATCCTTACATATACTTCTTACTCTTGCAAAGTAGCATTTGGGTAGATAGGTCTGTTTTCATAAGATGGCTATTTCACAGCTGAGGGACTCGATTCAAATAACCTGTAGAAAGCAGTTCACCTGGTGTTCATGTCATCACCTTGGATCTTTCTATCCATTGGCATGTACTACTCTTAGGAGATTTGAAAAGCCATTTCATGGATAATTACCATGCAGTGAAGGAACTGCCTTCCATCAGATTATTCTGTACTGGCAGTGATCACTAGAGGAGTGAACATGCCAAATTCTTACACCACTAGAGAGATTTGCCAATCAGAAGTCATGACTCAGGAATTTCCTTTGGGCCAGTCTGGAGACAAAAGAAAAAGAGAACAAAGTAGTGATGTTTAAGAAAATGTGGTTATGACATCTGGAAATGCAATTCAATACATTTTTGCCTTTCATTTCCCCAGTGTGCCAGAGACAAAAAATGCCCCCCCCCTTCTCTCCTTCCCTTCTCCCTGGTCATCAGTAATAATTCAGTGTAATATCTGATGCTAAGCATTAAAGGCTGAATCAAGTTAATATACAAGACAGGCCTTTTTGTTAACTGGGGGTATCCTTTGCTGTTTTAATTATGTCATCTCCCCATTCTGTATATTTGCCTTTTTAAAAATTACATGTGTACTTTTCCTGCTTGAGACTGTTAAGAATGCCAAGCTACAACTGTGAATTTTTGTTGAGGGTTTTGTCAGGTGTTTCTCAATTGTCTTGCAACTCTTATGAGAAATGGGATTGTTATTAAGCCTGCAAGGAAAGTTGATTTTCTTTCATGTGACAGCATAAAAGCAAAAATGGGTCAGGTTGGTTCCCATTACGAAGCTACTGAGGGTCAAACTAGATGTCGTGGCATCCACGGGTTGGACCTGTGGATGTCAATGCTGTTTTACAGCTGAAATTGGCTACCATAAACATTGTTGGGGGGGCAGAGTTACCTGGTCATGTTGCACTACAGGTCCGATCAGGACTGAGCACATGCAGCATTTGTAAAAGGCCAAGTTCAGCTCCAAAATGGTGTCAGCATCCACAGGTCACACCCATGGGTGCTGTAACATCTAGTTTGGCCCTGACTCCTTCAGACTTTGGAGAATTAATTTTGGGTGAAGACAGGTAACTTAAAGAGAGAACTGTGGGGGAACAAGCAGTAAGATGGACAGCAAAGTTGCAGCAGGCTCTTCCTTTGGAATGACAGCTTGTCTCCTCCCATCTTCATAAAGGGCATGGCAGATGTACAGACCAACATGTCCAATACTACTCTGACCATCAAACTCCCCCCCTCCCCAATGCTTCAAGCATTTCTTTTAAGCACCATGCTCACACTTACCCATTTAAGCACAGGTCATTATCGGATTTTTATTTTTAGAATTCTTTTTTAAAATCAGTGTTGTGCCCAGTTGGATTCTGCCACAAACTCGCAGAATCATTTTCCCTCAGAGCACAACTGCGGAAATGAAATGAGATGTTTGTACTGAATATGGTCAGGTTTCACCATTCTGGAAATGTTGTGTCTTTGACGCTGCTTCAAGACAGTCTGAGCAGCCCTAACAAGAAGCAAAGAATAGTAATTTAATCTTAGGGCATTCCTTTTCCACAACAGCTCAAAGATGTTTTCCCCTGCTTTCTCTGGACTGTGGTTGGCATTCTGTTGGAAATGGGAGGACCCTGAAATGAATGTGGCTTTTACCTTTTTTCCCCTTCTGTTTCATGTCTTCAGGGGGATGGTGGAGTGAGGCTCCAGAAAGGGGCTGTGTCTTTGAGTCACTTTTGTCACAACTTACCAATTTTTCCTTTCCAGTTGCCGGATTCATTATAAGGATATGTACAATTTATTACGAGCTATTGCTCCACCTCTGGGCTTAGGAAAGAAGTGTCCGCATAGGGTGGCATACAAGGTTTGGAATTTTAGAAAACCCCATCCAGTATTACTTTTTCTTTTGCCTTGCTTTTGAACTTCTATTTTTGTATCTGAACTGCAAAGGCAAAGAAAAAACACCAAGAGTAAACTGGAATGTAACTAACCCATTGCCTGAACAGGAATGATTGACAGGTGTCGCTCCCACCCTGTGTTCCCATTCCCCATGATGCATCTCTGCTCCTGCACACCTGTATCCCACTTACCTGAACACTGGCAGCCTTATGAGACAGTCAGCTTCAACATGTTCACCCCTCCTGGCCAGGAGTGGAGAAACTAGGAAACCATTCTCTCTGCCTCTCCCCTATTTATATGTACTTAAATTCAGTCCCAGAGTCTTGGGATGGGGGGAAACCCCTAAAAAAGGGAGTTGTTTAAATATCCCTCCATTTGCTGGCTTGTTAGAGGAAGGCAATTTTAGGAAATATTCATATCATTCAATAAGAGTTCTTTAAATATATACCAGTTTTCATACCTTCCAACATTTTGTAGATGAAAATGGGAACATGCTAACATTCCTACTGGCATACCAAGGATCTCTGCCAACACTGCACAGTGCTGAAGGCTGTACTGTATCTGCTGAATTCAGTCTCTCTGGAATGGCTTGTGCTCTTCTGATTCGGGAGCTGAGAAAGTGTAAACTGAAAGGTATACAGGGGAAAAAACATAATTGTTTCAGAAGAGGTTATCAACAGTTCAAAATATACTTCAACAAGATCAGTTTGTCTTGTGGAAGGCCCCGCACTGTGTGATGACTTAGAGTTCAGGCATGTACAGTTATGTAGGGTTAGAGACTAGATGCACTCTTCACTAGCTCTTTGGTTGGTGGGGCAGGGACGGGGCACTGGGTCAGGGGAGTGGGGAGCGGGGAACTTCATTTAGATTACTACTTAGGTCTTAATCTAATTATCTGGAATCTAATTAGCAACCTGATTAAGTAATAATAGTGCTCGTTCACCTCACACTTTCTCGCTACGGGAGAAGAGCTGGCTGGTGTGCTCTCCACCCTGAAGCAGAGAGCACATATGGGCCGATTCTCTACCGGTTGTACAGGCACCAGGGCAGTAGGCAAGCAAGGAGGCTGCTGCCTCTCTTCAGTGTGCCTGCACCAGAGGAGGAGTCATATGACCCGTGGTGGCTCGGTGACATGACTGGGTCACATGAGTTCTCCCCTGGTGCAGGCACACTGCAGAGAGGCAGTCTGCCTCATTCGCCTGCTCCTGAGCCCCCCACCAACTCACTCACCTGCTGTTCTGGTGCCTGGCTGGCTTGCAGAGAACCAGCCGGTATGTGCTCTCTTCTGCAGAGTGGAGAGTGCACCAGCCGGTTCTCCTCTTGTAGCAACAAAGTGCAAGGTGAACGAGCATGGCAAGTGCTCCTGCATGAGTTGTCCTTGAAGGTGAGGAAGGGCCCTTTAGGGGCGGGGCAGGGTGGTGGGCATTGATCATGACTGAGGGGGCATGGCCCTGTCGTGCCCCACCATAGCTACAGGCCACTTCTAGAGACATGGAGAGGGCTGAAACTTGAAGAAAGGCAACTCTAGTGTGTCTCATAAACAAAATTTCAATCAGGTATTGCCCAAAGGCAAAAGAGAGAAAAAACTGGAAACAGAGAATAGGGACAGTTCCCAGTAAATAGGGGTAGTTAAAGCATATGCAACTTCCTACTTTTTTCGAACTCATGAAAAACTAGAAACCTATGTCCACCATCTGCACTGAGTTACCTAGAAAAAATGTTTTTCCACGTGGTATAAAGAAATCCATAAGATCTCCTCCAACAGTGAAGGGATTCATCACTGGAAGATGTTAGCTCTCTCCCCTCACTGGTAGTTTCCATGTTCCTTTATAACTTTCCTGCCTCCCAGCCAGCACGTCAGAACCCAGTGAAGTAGTTGATGTTTGTTGGGGAAAACAGAAAGTTCCTTTATAATGTTTAAAATATATATAAAAGTTTACTGAAAAGCCTTTGGTGGCTCTTAGACTAACCTTGGTAGAATGAATACACTTTGGGCCTATTTGAACAATGTTGGGCCATATATGTCGGAAAGGAAGGGAAAGTGGAGAAGCTGGTATGTTTGCCCCCCTTCCAGCTTGAGTCAGTGGTATAATGTCCAAATCTGGTCAAACCCTCTACATGTAGACTTTGTATATATGTGCAGTTATTTCCTGAATTTAACTTTGTATGTTGCTTATATGCTTGAGATTTGGCTGGATCTGCACATCGCACCACTGCATGGGTGGGTGCTCACATTGTGGGTGAGCAGGTGTCCCAGGTGGGCAGAGAGAAAGGGTACATTCCCCATTCCAAGTCATATAAACTGTCCAGGATAAGGAAGTCTACCCGCACAGCAGCACAGGATAGGATTTGCAATAATGAGTTTAAATTAAGGGTGGGAAGGTATTGGCTGAATATTAGGAAAAACTTTTTTGCAGTAAGAGTTGTTCAACAGTGGAATCAGCTGCCTAGGGCAGTGGTGAGCTTCCCCCCACCCCCGGCAGACTTTAAGCAGTGGCTGGACAAACATATGTCAGCGATGCTCTAGACTGATCCTGCACTGAGCAAGGGGTTGGACTAGGTGGCCTGTATGGCCCCTTCCAACGCTGTGATTCTGTTATTCTAGTTACCAAGGCCAGCAGACAGGGGAGCAACTACCTGCCACCCAGTGGGTCCAACAATGTCCACCTCAGGGAGAACCTGGCAGGCCCCAGAGCATCAACAATGTTGAAAAGGCCAGCAGAATCAGTTAAAGTCCAAGGAGGACATGCCAGGGTTCTCTCTTCTCTCTGCTGGGCTCAGAGTGGGAGAAAAAGGACACAGTGTGAGTTAACCCTCTTCTCTTCCAGTACGGAAGCTCCAAAGACCTCCTACAAAGGACACTGGAAGGTGCCCAAGTTCCAACAGCCCCAGCTCCTGACATGAACATATGAAGCTGCTTTATATTCTATCAGGCCATTGTTCTATCTACCTTGATATTATCTACTCACACTAGCAGCAGCTGTCCAAAATCTCAGATAGGGAGTCCTGAATACCAACTATTTGAGATCCCTTAACTGGAGATGGCAAGAATTGAACCTGGGACCTTCTGCATGCACAGCAAGTGCTCTTCCATTAAGCCATTGTAAAACAGGGGGTTTTTTTAAAGCTTAGTTTAGCTTTTAATGTGTGCTTACTCACACATTTGTTTTTATTTTTACAATTTATAAGCTTCCGACTGAAGAAAAAATAATGGCAATTCACAATGATGAGTAAGAAAACATTTCAAGAAAGTATAGCTCAAACCCACTACAAAGCTACTGAGATACTATAAACAGCAAGCTAAAATTATCCGCAAGAAACATCTGGCAAATAAGACGAAGTCCTCCCTTTTCTATCCAATTGGCTGCAAAGTTGGGTTTTGGCTAGGGCTGCCACAGCTCCAAGATTGACGGGAGACATCCCACCAGCAGCCTTCTTCCCCCACTGCCACTCAATGAGCAGCGGGGGGTGGGGGTGGGAGGAAATTGCTGTCACTGGCAGCCCAGTAATGTCACTTCTAGCTTGACCAAGAAGTGACCTCACCAATAGGGCTAATGGTGTAACTTCTGGGTCACACTGGAAATTATGCTGCCAGTGATATCACTGTTGCCAGAAAAGCCCCCCTCCCCAGTGCCGGTTGGTCTTCCACTGCAACTCTGATGTGGGTGTGCCGCTGTCAGAGGCACGACACCACTACTGAGAAGGTCATGCATATGACCTCTTTTTCACACTTAATCTTTGAGACCTTAGCTTCTATGCTTTGACTGTGTCCGAATACATGTGAAGCAATACAATAATAATACTACTAAGAAGAAGCAGGCATGCTTCTGAGCACATGCAGAGAGCCTGTGCTTCACTACTTGAGTAATCATGGACAGTCAACATGTCCCTGCTCTTACAGATCAGAGGCTTGTGGTCTCCCCACATGGAAGTGAAAAGGGGGGATCGTCTTCCTTTGGCTTTGTGTTTTGTGGCCATTTAGATAAATTGGAAATGACAATCGGAATAATGAGTAAAAGGGTAAAAACATTTTATTCAAGTCACTGCTGGCTGCCCCATAATGCTGCCCACCAGTTCTCCTTGGCATGGTGAATATAACCACTTTACAAACAAAAAAAAACCCCAAAAGCCTGTCTGAAAAATGCAGAAGGCCCCCCCCCCGCCTCTTTCATAGGTTCACCCTTCCTGTCCCTGTGTCTAACATCAATCATTCCGGACTGCTACCGCAGGGATTCAGAAGTCGCTTTATATCGGTGAGCAGGTGGAAGGAGATACCCAAAGAGATGAAACTGGAGCAATCTTCTGCTTAACCCTCTCTCTTTGATTGTTTCGTTTCTCCTCCCTGAAAGCAAACCAGCAACAAAAAAAGAAAATAATCGAATTAACCCAAATTTCTCTCTTCTTGTCTGCTTTCCCTTTATCCCTGGTTTCCCCTTTATTGTTGCTTGGTTTTATTTATTTTTTCTTCTCCCTGCCTTAATCCCTCCCCGCCGCCGCCTTTGCTTTTCTTTCTCTCTCTCCCTCCGGTTCCAAGTGGGCGCATCAGTTACACGGACATGTATGAAATGCTGAGACACATGTCCCCACCACTTGGTCTGGGAAAGAAATGCCCAGCTCGTGTTGCCTATAAGGTTAGATCTCCTCCCGGGATGACCCGTGATATCCGTGTGTTGTGGCTAAGCTGACTGTCCTCTTTTCCTGTCATATTTGTGGTTTCTCTAAGCTCTTTGGGACGCTGTATCTTCTAGTTCACGGGGTGTCAAAAACATATGGCCAAGGACCTGATGCAGTCTGCCAAGGCTGGCCTCTTGCAACTGTACAGCAA
Organism: Gekko gecko; assembly: GCA_029375565.1. Taxonomy (NCBI): domain Eukaryota; kingdom Metazoa; phylum Chordata; class Lepidosauria; order Squamata; family Gekkonidae; genus Gekko; species Gekko gecko. The sequence continues at coordinate 22,472,633 of JAPDNY010000013.1, read as the reverse complement.
TGCAGCCACTTCGGTCTGGTCTCTCCTGTAATAAAGTGTGGTGACTGTGGTCCCTTTTCTACCACTCAGTGGGATCCAACATTACTTGTAAAGATTGCACAGCTGTAGTTCTTTAAAAATGAGGAACTGCAGCCTCTTGAGAGGAGAATCAGTAGAGGTGAGGGAGAGAGCTAAATCACACTCACACACTCTCACATAGACACGTACACCCACAAAGCCCCCGCTGGATACTAAGTGCTTGGCCCAGGACAAACTAAATCCAGATAGGACAGGAGAAGGCTATCCCAGCTCTCTCAGTTCAAACTCTGGACACTTGTAAAAGGGATGATACTGCACTTCCGTCTGCCTGCTATCTCCTCAGAGAGGCACCTGGATATGTGAATGATTGTAGAAGTCCTGTTGATCCTCCTTATGCAAGCTGCTTGGAGAGCTTTATAAGACGGCATCCTTGGCGGGAAAATCATAAGCGTCCATCTGTCTGACTCCCTTCTCCCACCATGACATTTGCTGAGTGGACAGTACAGTCCTCCTGTCCATTTGAATTTGACACCTCTGTTCTAGTTTGAACATCCCATATGTCAGGCGTTACATTTGTGATATCCATTCTAGCTTTCTAGCCAACTGAGTTCCTTTCTGTCCAAAAAAAAAGCTCTCTTGGCCTATCTTTCTTATCTTCCCCCCTTTTCTGTCTGCTTCAAATCAGGGAGAAATATTATAAAACTAAGGCCATGTTCACACAAAGAGTGCTCCAGTTAATAAGGCCTTAATCTCTGTTACTTGTTTTGTTCTTTGCAAGGCCATAACCCTTCTGGGACTAAAACATTTCAGAATGTAGTTGCAAGGGAAGGGTGCACTGCATGTTTGAATGTCCCTCCTTAATGAAAATTCACTACATATGTAAACAAGCTTTCCATGGGCACAGAGCATTTCACTGCCTCCTGTGTTTTGTGATGGTTTTATCTTAGAAGTACGCTGCTTAATGAATTAAATCAGTTAGGTTAATTGCGAGGACCTCCTTAGTCAATCAGAATATCTTAACCAATTCATGGATTAACCAATCCATTACAAATGTTTAGAGCAAATTAAAAAGTGTCCCAGATTAATTGTGCAACAGATTTTAATTTTTAAAGACAATTAATTCATAAGAATTATGTGCTGTCAAGTCATAACCAGCTCATAGCAACTCCAGGACCATTGGGTTTTCAAGGCAGGCAACCTTCAGAGGTGGTCTGCCATTGCTTTCCTCTGCATAGCGACCCTGGTGGTCTCTCATCCAAGTACTAACCATAGCCAACCCAGCTTAGCTTCCAGGCTCTGATTAAATCAGGATCATTGGAGCTACTTGGGCTACTTTTAATAAAATTGCGTATTTAAAAAAAAGAAAGATGGCAAGCCATTTTAGAAGGTGCAGTCTCTCCTATATAAAAGAAAAGGAATGCCTTTTCTAACATGACGGCAGCTGTGACATGTTTCTGTACCATCTACAACAAAAGAAAATGCATTTTTACTCTTTATTTTTCTCGCATGCAAATTTATGCATGTATAACAAAAGTAGTCAGTTAATTAACCAGTTAGTCATTCCCCTATAAAAAAGCAAAAAGGGAGCAAGAGTCCTTGATCTGTTTGAATATCCCCAGAGTAAAGCCCACTCCGAAATCAAAGCAAGAGGTGGGCAGTCAAAGAGCAGCAAAAAGGGGGGAGGTGGAATTGTGTCTAAAAATGAAGTCACTGTACAGAAGGATAGTATCCTGTATTCCTGATGTATTCCAAGATAAGCCTGCTTTCAACTGAAGAAGTCTTTACAGTTAAAAAGGGCAGCTGGATCTGCTCAGTCTCTCAATATCAGTGGCCAGAAAACTTCTTTTAGTAGGTTTTAAATCAAAGCAGTAGATTGGCTCGACCCCATTTAAAAATGGTGGCCTTTCTGCTCTTCCTTTGTCCATCATAGAAGGAAGGGCACCTACCTGTCCAATGAATAAAAGAGAGGAAACTTTTTGGACATCCAAACATATATTCAGGAGCTATGACCTTCCTTTTGGTGGGGAGAAATGAAATATACATAAAATATATTCATGTACAGTGCAGACATAAAACAATCACCCCACTAAATAATTCCTGTGGGAATACCTAATGCTATTTCCCTTTGTTCACATGAAAGCATCTTAAGAAAATTCCCAGGTGAATAAAACACCCACAAATCTTTATTATCATCGCCTTGTAACTGTCTATTCTGATCGATCTCTTAGATTCCTGGGGAGGGGTCAGAATGGAGGGGTTTGTCTTTTAAATTAGATCACAGCTAATTAGGGTAGGCAGTGCTAGAAGAGGGAGTGAGGTCTTAAATGCAGGTGACACCATGAAAGCCCCCTTAAATACACTCTTGGAGATAAATGTATTGGGATCATCACACCACTTGAATCCAAAGAACAGCGGACTCATTCATACACATAATTTGCTCCCGATAAAGATTTAATTAAATCAGAAAGCACTATTGTGCTCAACGAGATGTTAGTTTCCTGCTTCCCATCATTGCAGTGAGCAGTGCAAATGAGACACTGATGGATTTGCAGCTGAGCTGAGCAGAAGCTGTGTTCAGTCACTGGAGATGTCAGTGGGATTCGGTTCCTCTTTGTTACTGCTGCTACCACCCAATGATATTGTACAATTGAGAAATAAATAAAAACAGAGGGGCGGGAAGCAGCAACAACTTGAATGGTGTCCTTCAAAGCTGAAAGAGCACTGCTCCTTTGAGAACTGGCATCAGGGCTCTTTTTGTATCAGGAGCTCCTTTGCATATTAGGCAACACACCACTGATGTAGCCAATCCTCCAAGAGCTTACAGTAGCCCCTGTAAGAAGAGCTCTGTAAGCTCTTGGAGGATTGGCTACATTAGTGGTGTGTCACCTACAATGTTCCCTCTAAGCTGTGGAGTCTTGTGAACAAAAATGGTACTTTGTGAGCTACTGGCATTAAAGTTGTGAGCCAGCAATTTGGCTACTGCATAAATCAGGTCGCTCTGGAGCCGCCCTCCCTGAGCTAAGACCGAAATGTGTGAACTAGAGGCTAAAAAACTGTGAGCTAACTCACATTAACTCAGCTTAGAGGGAACACTGGTCACCTAATATGCAAGGAGTTCCTGCTACAAAAAGAGCCCTGGTACACATACTTTCATGAATCCTTTATCCAATTGCTTTCTGATTTAAAGGAAGAGAAGTATTTCACCTTTTTCCTCACTTTGGTTTCCTGCCAAAAATCACCATCCCAAGGTCCTTTTACACCATGGGGGGGGGACATGTATAGACATTCATATTCCCTTCTCCTAATGAACAGAATCAGTTTTCAACAAGAAAGCAAGGTGAGAGGAAAGGGCATAATATTCATATTGCCCCCTCATTCTTCCTCTTGAAATCTCACTCCTAGTGGTTGCATTCATATAAAACTGGGAAAATTATCGAGGAAGGATGCATAATTATCAAGGAAGTTCTGCCCCCGCCTTCCCTGGAATTTGAGCATTGACTGTATCCGTACATCTTCACTATATGCCTAAACTGGTTTAATTATTGTTCCCTCCCTCCAAAGCACTTTGGGAATTGTAGCTGGGGCTGTCTTCAGTTAACATGTGTGCATTGAAATCAGAGGGTATGGATGGTAGTGGAAATGAGCTCACTGACCTTGCCCGTGCCTATGTGTGGTAGGTGAAACATGAACATGGCATCTTTGTGCATAGGACACCATGACTGGGAAAGTGACTTTTTGTGGTGCTGTTGATCACAGGGACAGAGCCTCCACACATACACACTGTACTCATCTTCCAGCAATCATGTGTAGGCAGGGGGAGAGGCCAGATGTCCCCTTCCCTCTGTCAACATATGTATATCATCTGCAGAGGGCTTCTGTGAGGAGAGATTAAGTTCTTTGACAGATAGGGATGGGCACGAACCAGTTTACAAACTAAAGTTCATGACGAATTTTGGCTGGTTAATGGTTCACAAACTTTCCACAAAGTTCAAGTGGTTAATGGTAGTTCATGCATGGATACATTTCCAGATAGACTCTCTCTGACCTATCAAAAACTGTTTACCAAATTTCAGAACAACATAACTGGTGAGTCTGATGTCTCTAGCTTGCACAGGGTCCATTCTATACACTCTTGAACCTGCGCCTGTCATTTCCTCAGAAAACAGTTTCTTGGGGGCACCTTCTTTGGAGGGATGTAACTCAGACCCCGTGAATCCAATCCTTACCAAACTTGGAGGGCAGGTAGAGGAGAGTCAGCCAGAAATCCCTGGCAAGTTTGGTGTCTCTAGCATGCCGGGGGAGGGGTTATTTATCACCTTATAAACTGAACCTGTTTGGCATCACAAGGTTTGTGACAGTTTGTGGCTTACAAACTGGGCACTCCACAAACCAAAATGAACCGCATTTGCCCAGTTCATGCCCACCCCTATTGACAGATTATCAACTATTTTAACAAACTACAATTCCCAGGTTTCTTTGTGGGGAAGCCAGGCATGTATGAAACCAATTTATATTTGTAGTGTAGTAGATAATGACATTTGCATGTTGTGCTGCTTAATATACTGGGGTCCATGTTCCTTTACCCATCTACTTAAAAATTAACAATGCATAGTGTAACCGTATCAACCGTTCCCCAGTTCAACATTTACAGACAGTGAGTCCCATGAGGTTCAATATGCATTTAGTAGCATGGCCTTAGATCAGTTTTAATAATTGAAATAATAACCCTTTTAGCTTCCAATCTCTAAATCTGTAACATCACATTTATTAACTAGATGCAGGGAGAAGAAATTTAATCCTTTCACCCCTACACAGTTTCCACCTATTGAAACTCCCCTCCCCGGAGGTAGTAGCATTGGCAGGGGTTAAAACAAAATACCAGGCAGACATTGGCAGAATGTCACTGGCAACACAGAAAGACTCATCAGGCTGACTACTCACATTTCCATGAGTAGCCAGTGGCCATTCTTGACCATGCACAAGCTCATGACGATATATACTAATCACTGGAGAAAGTGTGAGCCAGGATGTGTTGTGCAACAATACAGCCATTAAAAAATTGATATGATTGCAAAGGATGTGCCTCTGCCGTTGCAGACATTACTATTGGCTGTATCATGCATAGCTCATAGAATCATAGAATGTTAGAGCTGGAAGGGATCTTGCAGGTCATCTAGTCCAACCCCCTGCACTCTGCAGGAGCATAGCCATTCTATGCTCATTTCATACATCCCTTTTTCCACGTGATCAAGGTTTTGTGTATGGCTGAGAACATACGTGCACAAAGAAATTAAGTGCCTTAGATGACAACTTTCTGTCTTTTTACCTCTTCTACCCCTGCCTCCCCTTACCAACCTTTACAAGCTGTCGTACAATTTTTGGTTCTTTTCTGGTGAAAGAAAAGTGATGTCTCTTCTGTTCCATGCCCCAAGACATCTCTTTGTTTCTGAAGAACTGGGCTGCCTTTCAGGGCTTCTCTCTATCTCTTTGTCTAGCAACCAACTTGGTATGCCACCATAGTGTTTCTCCTCTGGCCCTTTCTTATGGGCTGCTCTTTTTCCTCTGTATTTCTTTTGTCACCCCTTTTCCTCTGTGTGTGTGTGCGTGTGTTTTCCTCCTTTGCTGGCAAGAACAATCCCTGCAGAGTTGTTGTGCATGTGCCTTTTTCTTGCTTGCCTTTGATATGCATGTATGAGTCTCTTTATGGCCTTATTCTGAGTGCTACAGGAGAGCTCCATCCGTGGAGGCACTGGTTTCCCTTTCTTTCCATATCTTGGGTAAGGACAGGAGATGCTCGCTTGGTTGGCAGTTAAACTGTGTGCCTCACGTGAGACCCTGGACAAAAATCTGGGCAGGGGCAAGGTCTATTAAGAAGATTCAAATAGTAGCCTACAGACTGACTGAAGTCAAACAGAATAAAAAAATCTTCAGGATTATTTGAATTCTTTTGGCATTCCTAACATTCCTGGGAAGTTCCACTGAAGAACAGCCACCAAATTTGCTTAGAGCTTTCTGTATCAGTCAGTCTTCTACACAGTTCTAGATGCAATCTTCTATCTACCAGAAGTCTGTGTAAGGCCTCCTTATTTCTCAAGCAAGCAAGACAGGCTGCCCTAGAAATGTTGTAAGGTCCTGCGAGTATCTGAGCTGCCCTGGATTGGTGGTGATTCATGGCACATATGAAGCTGCCCTATTTCAAGTCAGACTATTGGTCTGTCTAACTCAGAATTGTTTATTCCAACTGACAGCGGCTCTCCAAGATCTCAGGCAGAGGAATGATTTTCTAAAGGCCTTCTGTGAGACCGCCAGGGAGTGAACCTGAAACCTTCTGTGCTGAACCCCTAAGCTGTTCTTGAAGGGCAATTGGGAGGTCTCCCTTTAGTTCTGTCAATTGGCTAGAGCTGGGTGGTGGAATCCCTTCTTTCCATCCTTTGGCTTAAGGCCCACTTAGGACTCTGGTCCAGCTTTGTTTGTGGTATCTTCAGATGTCAGAGAGCTGGGTGAAGGGACCCCGGGGCATTGCAATATGGGGCAAATTCGGTCGTCCCAAAGATCTGTGTTGATTCCAGGGAATTCTCCTGAATATTTCCCACCTGAATAGTGTTTTTAATTCAGTTATCAGTGTCATTAGTAATGATGCTCAGTCTTCTTAACCCTTGACCATGATACTAATTGGAGCAAGACAGAGTGTCTCCATCACCCAGCCTGTAGTTGGCTGTTATCTGGATGAGTTCCCATCCATGTCACAAAGGATTAATTAAGAAGCTCTGAAGGAAAAAAATAGCAGCTGCAAACCCACCTCCTCTTTCCTTCTTGGAGAGAGGCTTTTTCACTGCAGAAATATTAACAAGCTCTTCCCTTCCCACACAGACACAAGTTCAGCTTCTCTTGTTAGCCTCTGTCCAGGTTGTGTTCCAAAGGCAGAATGCCAGAAAAACAAACTAATCATAAACAAACAATTGAGGAGGGCTCTCCATTGGAGGGGCCTGGATTGGGTTGCCCGGTCTCGCCTTTCCTGCAGTGGACATGGAGGCAGGAGCCTTCTGCCATGTGAGTGAAGCATGCGTGGCATGATGATGTCATCACACTAGGGCCATTGTGCAGTGACACTCTAGAATTCAGGGCAAAAACTCTATGGTAACCATAGAGTTCCCCCTGAATGCTAGAGCATCACTGCACAATAGTTCCAGCATGATGATGTCACTACCAGTGAAATCATTGTGTTGGCGGTATCCCCATGGGATGCTGCTGTTCAGGGGTGAGGCTTCCCCTGGCCAGCAGCAGATTGGGGGCCCCCAAATCAGGGGATCCCCTGGCCCCACAGGGGGGATGGCAACCCTAGCCTGGGCTCTGTCCTTCACCTTTGTAAGCCTTTCAGGAAGCCTGTGACTACATCAAGTCACCATGGTGCTGCAGAGGGGTTGACAGGGTCACTTTGAATTCCATTTTGGAAGAAAGGTAGGATAGAAATGAATGAGTTGATTTCTATTACACTTTTATCTAACACTTCTTCCAAGGAACTTTGAGTGGTTTATATAGTTTGTTCTTCCTCATTCCCCCCTTCACAATTTCTGTGAACAAAGTTTGAGTCTGGTGGTACCTTTAAGATCAACAAAGTTTAATTCTGGGTATACGCTTTTGTGAATGGTTGGCCTACTGTTAAGTAAGTTTCATGGCTGAGCATTGATTTGAATTCAGATCTCCCTATTCGTAATCCACCACTCTAACCACTATATTACACTGGATCTCAGGGTAGACAAGATAATTGTCAAATTCTTGGCTGTGTCAAGGTATCCTTCTGTGATTGAGTTCTGTTACCTTTCCCACCCTCTGATTCATGCCGAGAGGCAAGAAGGATGGAGCTCTTCTGGAAGAAATTATTTTTCATCTGCTTGTCCTTCACGTCCATGCATCTTTCTTTCTTTTTCTTTTCTGTTTTTTTTTCTCTCTCACTGAAATGGATTCAGTGGGACTATCTGAGTAAGTTTGAACCATTGGATTGCATTGAATGGGGTGTATTTGTGCTAACCTTTGGTGTGCTGAAGGTGGGGAACAGGTTGGGTTGGGCATCTCTGGTGTGCCAGCCAGCAAATCTGTCTGGAGCTCAGTCTGAATTGCATTGGAATTCCAAGGGACTGGGGGGGGCTTACAGGATGCCTGCAGGCTCTGTTCCCAGCAGCATCAGTTCATGCCTGATTTTTCCTCTTGGTAGCAATTACTCAGCAGGGGTCTGCTGTCAGCCTTTAGAAAGTAGATGGAAAGTACTTACAACAATAGGCTGCATACAGACAATGGCTTTTTAAAAATGGTGCAGAAGTGCCATTGCTTGTAGTACACGTGATCATGTTTTTTGTAAGTTGCTAGGATCAAACAAGTTATTGCAAGTTTTCATACATTTTCAAACTTTACTGTGGAAAAACTGAAGCTAGGCCACAAACACAGGGTGCAATCAGGCCTGCTGCAATAGACAAATGCCAGTTTTGGTATGAAGGCTGCAATTGCCTAGAGGATAGGTGCCATGGTAGGCAACGGTCTCCTTCCCCACCCCCCAAATCCTTGAAGCAGTTGCAAAAAGATTCAGAGAAAATATAGAACATGTCTACACCAAAGAGGTAAATTGGTTAATAGTTGTTCCCTCTTCCCAGAGAACTCTGGGAGCCAGGGATCTAAGACACTCTTTCTGAATTTTAATTCCTAGGATTCTTTGGGAAATGGCCATGATGATAAAAATGTTACAACACTATTATGTGCTTGCAGTATAAACAGCCCAAAGATAATGGCAAATTCTTTGCTATCCAGGCAGTTCTGAAATTTATCTCAGAAGAAAAAAGAGTGCTTCTATGTATCTACTGAAAGAAATGCAGGAGGTGGTAGTTCCAAGTGACAGGGAGACAGGTTTGGGTTAAATATGAGACCAAGTTCAATTCACTTGAGACAAATGGTTTAGGGGACTTGGGGAAGGTTCTTCCTTCTGGTGTTTGTCACCTAAGTCAGCACACGAAAGGTTAACCTTGTAGAACGTCACTTCTTTGTAATCTTGCTGTTTTACTGAGGGGAATAAAAACAGAAGAAAGCCAGAGTAGGTGGGTGGGTCTTGGCATTTGGGGAGGGGGAAGGCGTTGGCCAGCATTAATAGGAAATTTGTTGATTTCTCAGCGCTTGGTGAGGATGAACATGCCAATCTCAAATGACGACCTGACAGTTCACTTCACATCTACACTGATGGCCTTGATCCGGACCGCCCTGGAAATCAAACTTGCATCAGGTGAGGTGGGGTGCCATTTGTATGGTTTGGAGGCCAGGAGTGGGGAGATGCTCGCACTCAAACATTTACAGGCAGAACCTTCATTTTGAATTTCAAAATACCAGTCTAAGGTTCTGGAATGAGATTCTGGGGGAGCGTAATTTCTGTTTGCTCAAGCCTCATCAAACACATCACACCTCATTAAGGAGTGAATATGATCCTTTCCCCATTCCTTTTGGCCTAACTTTTCTCTGTCCATTTTTGGGCTGGGATTACCCTGCCTTTTTAAAGTGCAGTGCAGCAGCAGCTAGATTACAACATGCCTGGCCACCAGGAGATTGCTCCCTTCTCAGCTACTATTCTGCAACCTGTCAGGTCTCCTTCTTATAGCCTCTGATTGAGTCACCTTGCCTTTACCTCCCACCAGAGAGCTGGTTTAGTGTAATGATTAAGAACATGGACTCTAATCTGGGAGAACTGGGTTTGATTCCCCACTCCACCACATTCAGCTACTGGTGTGACCTTGGGTCAGTCATAAGTTCTTTCAGAGCTGTTCTCTCAAGGACAGCTCTCAAGAGAGCTCTCTCAGCCCCACCTACCTCACAGGGTGTCTGTTGTGGGGAGGGGAAGGGAAAGGGATTGTAAGCCACTCTGAGACTACTTTGGGTAGTGAAGGATGGGGTAGAAATCCTATCTCTTCTTCTACTACTACCTTCTTGAGCACGGTGTCCAGTGATATTACACATCTCACTTTTGGTTTTTGCAGAGCGATATGGCTTTCTGTCTTCTGCAGATCCAACATGTAGACCCATCTCTTCTCCCATGCATTCATCGCAGTTAATGCAGAACTCAAGGGAGGGGATGATCACCATTAGGGCAAGAATGCTTACCACAGGAGAGCCAGTGAGGAGATTTGTGGAGCCTTTTATGAGAGTGAATAATTTTCTACTTTGTGACTTTTCCTCTGTATCCTACAGGAGTCCTTCAGCACCAGTGTGATTCTGAACTGAGGAAGGAGATCTCCCTGGTTTGGCCCAATCTCTCCCAAAAGACCTTGGATCTGTTGGTGCCGCCTCATAAACGTAAGTGGCCCATTTCTCTTGGTAACTGTCTGCATGCCCTGTGGTGGTGGTGGTGTGGGATAATTATTATGCTAAGGCCCTCATCCCTGCCAAATCTGTATATAAATCGGTGTCTGGGTCAGAACAAGGAAAGGAAAATAAATCCTTAACTTTTTTATATTTCTGTGTTACTCTTGATAAGCTTGCAGTTCACATATGCAAAGAGGAACACAAAGTATACATGCACTGCAGTGATCCCTGTTGATCAGGGACAGAGACTATTTTCTGGTACCCATCCTTGTTTTGTCCCATGGGAAGATCTGAGAGATGCCTTATTTAAAGAGGTCTTGGTGTGTGTGTTTGTGCTAGAGAACTGTCACCTTCCTTCTGCCACCACTGGGGGCATTATCCCCAGTGCTTCATCATTAATAGTTCCCACGTCTTCCATCTTTCCCCCATTAATCTCTGTTCTTTGTGGGATTTGTTTCCTCCCCAGCTGAAGCAATGACAGTGGGGAAGGTCTATGCAGCCCTCATGATATTTGATTTCTACAAGCAGAATAAAAATACCCGAGATCCAGCTCACCCAGCCACCCAGGTAAATTTCGTCTTCTTTTCAATGAGCCACTTAGAATCCTTGGTTGTGTATTTACCAAAGCAATTTTGCAGAACTCCATGAATTTTTTGTCCCAGATCCCCATAACTGAGGACTCCAAGTCCATTTTTAAAAGGATTTAGATATATGCATTTCCATTAGTGCTTTAAAAAAAGGTTAGATACATTAACGGAGGATAAGTCTATAGATGGCAGCACTGATGGCTAGGTGGAGCTTGGTGATGGCACCTGGTATATTTTGGCCGCTATGTGACAGAGTGTTGGACTAGATGGGCCATTGGCCTGATTCAACATTGGCTTCTCTTATGTTCTTATGTTACTGGGGTCAACAGCTGTGGAGAGCTGTTGTCCTTTTAGCTTACATAGCTGGTCACTGTGGAAAATAAGATTCTGGATCAGATGGAATGTGATCCAGGGGAGCTCTTCTGTTCCATTATTCTTACATTAGCACAACTAGAATCCTCTAGAAATTTCATATTTTTCAGTGTTCAGAATTCTTCTTTTGTCTTATATTGTAGACTTTTTTTCCTTATTTCAATTCAGCTCTGAGCCAAAAGTTTTTGAAGTTCTAATCTGGTTAATGTATCTGGGGTCAAACTACATATGTCACTGGAGTTCCATGACTGAAACTCCTGATGTGTAGTTTAAAATGTAGGTATTTAAATCCTACTTTTCTCCCTGACGGGGACACAGAGCAGTTTACAATGATCAACAATATGCAATATAAACAAATAAAGTAAGAAGCTACATCTTTGGTCAGTCCTGCATCCAGTGGCTGACTCATCCAAGGTTTATGCCTCTGAACATACCCAAGATTTACACTTGTAAATGGGTAGTAGAACAAAAGCCCAGCTTTTATTTTTATTTTTATTCAGCTGGCCCAGATGTTCCTCCCAATTTCCCTCCTTCTTGCAGCCACAAGAGCCCCCTTGTTAGTTTGAGTCTATGATGCTGGGTAAAACGGTTTAACTGTTCTGTTCACGCAGTTTTGATTGGAAATATCCCCTACTCCAAGAGATTTAAATTCCAGAAAGGAAAACAAGACTGACTTAAAATGGGTATTGGGAAGGGTTTTTCAACAACTAGGGTGGCCATTACCAGATGGCTGATATAGAAATCAAATAGATTACATAATTGGAAGCAGAATATGGAGAAACTCTATTCTCTCTGCTAAAACAAGACCAGGAGCTCATTGTGGTACAGACCATGAATTGTTAATATTGAAAATTAGAATAAAAGTGAAGAAAAACAACAGTACATTCATAGTGCTAAAATACAATCTAAACAACATTCTGAAGAGTTTACAGACCATGTAAAGAATAGATTTGCATTACTAAGTTCAAGTGAGCACAAACCAGAAGAACTGTAGGTTGAAACCAGAGATATTATCAAGGAAGAGTACACAAAGACTATTCCTGTTGCTAAGAGAAATGAAAAACTTCAATGGATAAATAATGAAACTCTTAAAATTGCTAAAGGTAGATGAGAAGGAAAAATAAAAGGTGACATAAATAGAATCAGAAGTCTAAATGCATCTGTCCAGCGACTTGCACAATATAAACAAATATAAGGGAATAACAAAAAAGAGAGAACAAGAGATCTGTCCCACAAGATCAAAAGGAAATCAATGGGGAATTTAAAGCACAGTTAGGCATGCTGAAAGGTCAACATGGAAAAACATTAACTAAACAAGACAAAATAAAGAAAAGATGGGAGCAATACAATGAAGAACTATACAGAAGGGATTAAAGGATGACGGATTCCAAGAAGAATCTTTTGAAGAAAAACCTACAGTTTTAGAATGTGAAGTGAAAGCTGTATTGAGCGCAGTTGGGAGAAACAAATCTCCGAATCCAATATGTCAAACTGGTCAGCATCTATTGAGGGAAAAATTAAAGCAATGGGCTTATGTATAGAATCATTGTCTATGCTGACTTTCACTGCTGCATTTCGTCAAATTAAAAACAGAATGCTAGACCTTGAATGCCAGAAGTTATTCAGTCAGGTCAACAAAACCTGTTCCCTACTCATTACTGGGAACATGGCCCCATATCTATCTTCTTTGCAGGTGCCACAGCAGCACAGAGCATTTTCCCTTGCCAGATGTAATGCCATGCCTTCTGCTATTTTTATGGCAGAGTCAATAAGATAGCCTACTCAGCCAGATACTGCCCTTGTAATCAAAAATGTATTCACTCACGTTCTTCTCTATTGCCACCTGTATACAGATTTACATTGTATGCATTTACATTCTGTTCTAGTTAGGATGAGGGACTGTTCTGATGCATTTAAAGTTTATAGACTTTTGAATGATTTCTCCTCTAATGTCATTGAGAAGGTGGCTAAGTTTCTTGACTCTGCTATAAAGGTACACTAAGGGATATCACAGAAATAATCTTATATTTACACTGATGTATACGTATGTTGTGGTTTTAACTTACCTTTTAAACTGTATTTACTTGTATCCAGGGGTCTTTGGGGGGGAGCGCACTGGAGCACAGCTCCGGCAGCTCAGGAGCCAAGTCCCGCCCCCAGCCAGCATCCCAGGGAGTCTTTCAGGCAGCCGAATGTCAATTTCAGCCCCATTATATCCTATGGGCCATTGAAGTCAATGGTGAAAACATAGGGTATATTCTGGGGGCTGGAGGGGAGGGGGTTTGAGGGAGAGGCTCCAAACTCACAGGATAGCTGTTGGAGCCTCTCTCCAAGATACCCACCAAGTTTCAAGAATATTGGACCGGGGGTCCAATTCTATGGGACCCCAAACAGGTTGCCCCCATTCCCTCCATTGTTCTCTATGGTGGGGAAAAAGTTACTTTTTTCTCACCATAGAGAACAATGGAGGGAATGGGGGCAACCTGTTTGGGGACCCATAGAATTGGACCCACTGGTCCAGTGTTCTTGAAATGTGGTGGGTATCTTGGAGAGAGACTCCAACAGCTACCCTGTGAGTTTGGAGCCTCTCCCTCAAACTCTCTCTCTCTTTCCTCCTTCTGTGGCCCAACTTTAGTGAGAAGGAGTTTAAACTTTAAACCCCTTCTCTCTTAGCTCCCCCACCCAGGCCAGCTGGGGAAAGGAAGGGGAGGCTTTTGAAGATGCCTCCCCCCTTTTGCTTCCCCTTCTGACATCACTTCCGGTGATGTCAGGGGACGTGGCATATGCTAATAGCCTTATCGCTCATTAGCTATATATGCTAATGAGCTCCTGCAGCTCTTTTTCTACGAAAAGACCCCTGTTTGTATTAATTTTTTTCTATGGCAATAAAGGCTACTTAACTTAAATCACCAGGAATAGATGGGATATCAATAGAGCAATTCCAAGCCACAGAAACAGAGTCCATCAAAATCTTAACAGGATTGTGCCAACAAATATGGAAAACAAAACAATGGCCCACAGACTGGAAATGTTCAATTTACAACCCAATGCTGAAAAAAGGAGATGTCCAAGATTGCAGGAACTGTTGGACAATTGCATTAATTTCTCATGCAAACAAAGTGGTGCTCAAAATCTTACAACAAAGACTGTTGCCATTTATGGAACAAGAAATGCCAGATGTTCAAGCTGGATTCAGAAAAGGAAGAAGTGCTAGAGTTTATACTGCTAATTTACATTGGTTACTGGAGCATACAAGAGAATTTCAGAAGAAAATTAGTTTGTGTTTCATAGATTACAGCAAAGCTTTGGACTCTGTGGATCATGAAAAGCCATGGTTGATTTTCAAAGAAATGGGGTGCCACAACATCTGATTGTTTTGATGAGCAATTTATACTCTGGGCAAGAGGCTACTGTTAGGACTGAATATGGAGAAACAGAATGGTTTTCATTTGGCATATTTCTCTGTCTCTTCAGTCTGTATGCAGAACATATCATAAGGAAAGCTGGATAAGATTTAGATGAAGGTGGAGTGAAAATTGGTGGAAGGAATGTTAACAAATTTGAGATATGCAGATGATACCACATTACTGGCGGAAAATGTGATATGCCATTAAAGGTGGTGGTGGTTGTACTGGCGGAAAATAGTGAAGACTTGAAACGTCTCCTGATGAAAGTTAAAGCAGAAAGTGCCAAAAACAGGATTACAGGTGAACATCAAGAGACAAAAGTAGTGACTACTTATACAACTTTAAGGTTGACTGTGAAGAAATTGAAGTTGTGAAAGATTTTCTATTCCTTGACTCCATCAACTGAGAAATAAGAAGGAGATTGAGACTGGGAAGGAGCTAGAAAAGATTCTTAAGTGTCAGGATGTGTTCATGGTGACCAAGATCAACATAACTCATACCATATTATCCCCATTACTATATATGGGTGTGAAAGTTGGACAATGAAGAAACCCAACAGGAAGTTAATACATTTGAAATGTGGTATTAGAGGAGAGTTTTATGGATGCCATGGACTGCCAAAAATCAGTTGGTTCTAGATGATATCAAGCCTGAACTCTCCCTAGAAGTTAAAATGACTAAACTGAGGGTATTGCTTATCAGTCACGTTATGAGAAAGCACAAGTCACTGGAAAAGACCAGTAATGTTAGGAAAAGGTTAAGGCCGCAGGAAAAGAGGAAGATCCAACATGAGATGGATTGACTCATTCAAGGAAGCCACGGCCCTCCATTTGCAAGACCTGAGCAAGGCTGTTAAATATAGGACGCCTTGGAGGTTATTAATTCATAGGGTTGCATTAAATCAGAAGTGACTTGACAGCACTTCACCTTCCCCCCCCCACCCCCCCAAGGTTTAAAGCCGCTGGGAGGGGACATTTCTGATCAGAGAAAGAGCATTGTGCAAGACACACCCTGCTCTAGCACCACTACCCTGATTCATATGTTCTTTTCCCCTGATTATTCTTATGACCAAATAACACATTACTATTCTAGTTCCAGGACTCCAGTGTTCTGTGTAGTCTGACCCTTAAAATCATGTTACTCAGCAACCTGCCTAATTCGATGCTTCTGCTCTAAACCAATCAACCCTAAATCCAATCCATATTTTTAAAAAATAAGAATATAGAAAATATCAATTTGAATATTTGTCAAAAGATTTAAGTAAGAAAATTGTCTTGAAATTTAGCACTAATTTGCACGTCACACAGGCCACAGGGCCTTCTAGTAATTTCTTGAACATTGTGTGTGTGCACACATGTATCTTTGGTGAATTTTTAAAACTGGCATGCTGGTAGCGTCTTGTGATGTGCTATGTGCTGTTCAGGATAACCACTACCCTTCTGAACAGTTCAGGAAAATCAGTACTCGACTTGCATGGCTCCTGATTCAAGCCCCACAACACATGACACCATGTTAGTTCAGAACTGTAGGATTCCCTTGGTGTCTGAGATATTGACAGGAGGTAGAGTCTGTAGAAGATGCCATATTCAGTCCCTGGCACCAGCAATTCAAGGAGCTCAAGCAGCAGGTGGGGAAAGCTTTTCTCTGCCTCAGATGCTGAAGAAGTGCTGCCTGGCAAAGTAGAAAATATCAATAGCCCCTACAAAGCCCAGTTAAAGGATCTCAGGTCATGGCCTGGAGAAGATCTTTTTCTGTTTGAGAGCCAGGGCCAGTCAGAACGTACAAAGCAGAACTACAGGGACCAGTGGTCTGACTCCATATAAGCAGCTTCCTGTGTTCATAAGCTCTTTGCTCAGAGTCCCTGTTGGAAGGAATGACTGCAAACATTTCTGTCAGTTGCTCCTCTCGTATGGTTACAAGAACAGATAATATTAATGATTCTTCTCTTCTTATGACTTGCAGACTGGAACAGTCTCCCTATTCCACCCACTGAAAGCTGCACTGGAGCAAAGCCAGCCAGTATTCCCCAATGCTTTCCTTCGTCAAAAGAGCTCTGCTTCCCTCAACAATGGAGGGGCTTTGTGAGTACCCTGACATTTCTTGATATTTCAGCCTAGTTCTGTGGAGGTTGTAGATTCATATCTGGGCTGTAACACTTCAGACAGAAGCCTGGGGCTCATGTGATAGAATTCTCTTCCTTACAGATTTCTTCAGCATAGAAAACTAGTGTCTCAAAGAAAAGGGTTTATTTTATTGATTATTTATTCAAAACATTTATACCCAACCCTGAACTCTCTGCTTTGCTTATGAGATGGCTCCCAAATATAAAATACAGAAACAGTTAAAATAAAGCAATAGTCAAAATTAAACAGCAAGAAACCATGTTAAATCAGAATGTGACAAGAACTGTAGCTTGGATCCACTAGTAATGTCCATGGATTTAAAGGATTTTGGTCAACGGAGCAGGGCTTTCTCATCTGTCCCATTTTGCTGCAGCCCAAAATGCCCCTTAAGGAGCTGCGGTGGCTCAAGTGGTTAAGACGCTGAACTGCAGGCTCTGGAAGGTCAGTAGTTCAGCAGTTCGAGACCCGGGTGCCGCATGACAGGGTGAGCTCCTGTCTCTAGTTCCAGCTCCTGCCAACCTAGCAGTTCGAAAGCAAGAAATTGCAAGTAGATAAATAGGTACCACTTCGGTGGGAAGGTAACAGCGTTCCGTGCACCTTGGTGTTTAGTCATGCCGGCCACATGACCACGGAAACGTCTTCGGACAGCGCTGGCTCTTCGGCTTTGAAACGGAGATGAGCACCGCAACCCTAGAGTCGGATTCGACTGGCTTTCGAGCAAGGGAACCTTTACCTTTACTTTTAAAATGCCCCTTAAATGTGGTTCCTGGGGAACTGGACCCCTGGGAGCAACATGGGGGGGAGCCAGAGATCTGTAGTGGGACTGGAGAACTGGTGAAAACTCAGTCCCCCTTGGATCTGTGGAAATCCTCCATCAGACCTAACAATTCTAAACATTATAGATCATTCAGAGCCCTAAAGGATCATTATGAGTCAGAAATTGGGGGGGGGAGTACCAAGGAGCATTCTCTCCCACACTTGCAGTCTAAAGGCCTACAGTCTACACAAAAATTTAATTCTTCAATGATAACTAGGCCCCCATTAGCCTGTACTAGCTCACCAGTGGATGCCGTTGTTTGCCCCCCCCCCAAGCCATATATTTTGAATTATGTGTGTTCTTTTTCTCCCCTTTTCAAAGACCACCACCAGAAGGGAGAGGAATCAAGGAGTCCATTTCATGGGGAACTCAACGAACTCAGGATGTGTTTTATGAAACCAGAACACCAGCATTTGTGCGAGGCCACTCAGAGGAAATTTCTGTGGAGCAGACAAGCAAACAGGTGAAGACCAAACACACACCCGTTTCCTTGCACATGGGAAGCTTCTTCCTCTTGAATTACAGGTTGCTTCGGCTTTCTGTTCCCATGCATTTAGCAGAACGTTACTGAACTCTGGGTCTGAACTTCAGCCACTTCCTCCAGTAGGTTGGTAGCCACGTTGGTGTGTTACAAGAAAATCTGGAGGCAGAGTAAAGCGATATCTCTGTGAGAATCAACACAGGTCCATGATTGAATGTGCAATATTTCCAGTTACTCAGAACTCTTCCTTGGGACAGACATTTGAAAAAGGAGGCAGGATACATATTTCTGGAAGGAAGGCCTTTGCCTGCTGTTGTTTCAGTCCCCAGTCCAGATGGAAGTGGTAACAGCTGCTATTTGGTATCTCCTGAGAGCTTTTAAATGTTTGAAAGCCGCAGAGTAATCCTTCTGGTTTCTTTTATCAAATCACCCACCAAGCTGGTTGAGGATCTTGGCTGCAAACCTTATTCTTAACATTTATTGTGGTAAAACAATCCCTGGCTTCTCTATTTAATGGATCTCAAGCAGCAAGCATTAAGGCCTTTCTCTGCCTGAGACCCTGGAGGACTTCTCCTCATCAACCACAAACTGACTGGACTAGTCTTAAGCAAGCCTCTCATGCTCAGCTCTCCCCATCTACAATATGGGGATCAGATGGGGATCTCCCCATCTACAATGGGGACTGGCCATTTAACTTACAGGGAAAGTTTTTTGGGGGGCACTACCCTGGAAGGCCACTGGCAGCCAGGAGAAGGTAGTGCCAAGTTCCAATAGCTTTGATAGTGCAGTGGGAACCATGAAGCTCAGTTACTAGTGGTGCCGCAGAAAGAGGTGATGGCTGAACTGATGCCCATTGTTAGCCAGGTCAGAGCCAAATGGCCTTGTAGCACCACTCCTGGCACTGCATCGACCACTCAGTGTCCTTGGGCCATTTTAACTTCCCAGTCTACCCCTGATGAGGATGCTAATACTAGCCTACCTCACAGGGCTGTGTAGTGCCCTGGACTCTTGACATGTCCAATATGAATAGCACATCAGTCCAGGAAACTCCATTAGGACTAAATTGGGTGGTTTGTGGATGGATTGAAAAAAGGGACACAAAAGCCAATAAACAGCAGTGTTATTTAACAGAAAAATTCACAAATCTCAGTGTGGTTCAAGATTGCCATCAGAGGAATCAGGTCCCCTGATCAGTCCCTGATATCTCCTGTTAAAGGGTCTCAGCAGCAGGTGTTGAGAAAGGCAGTTATTTGCCAGAGACTGAGGAGAGAGGCTACCAGTCACTACTAAGATGGGTTGATTGGCTGACTCAACATAAAGCAGCTTCATATTTTCATTTGCACTTCTGCCCCAAATTTCTTTCAGGTAGTAGAAATGCAAGAGATCAGCCCAATGCTAGCCAATGGTGAACATCAGCCTGGCCTGGAAAGCCAGGGGCGAGCCGCTTCCATGCCACGCTTGGCAGCTGAAACTCAGGTGAGCGTGGGAGGCTTAACTGGCAATGGAAGGCTTACAGTAAGTCCCTGATTCAACACCTTCTCTGTGTTTGTCTCATTGTCTGGAAGGTACTTGCTTGGGAGGTTTAAAGGGGTGTGTGGTCTAACAGGGGATTCGTTCTCTCTCTCTGTATCCTGTGAATAATTTTTGGTGCAGTTTGGAGCTTTGCCCCATCTGCAAACAGGCCCCAAATCTTGCTTGAGAGCAAATACATTGGCTGATGACAAACTTAACTCTAAGCTTAGAAGTATTTGCCTCTGTATCCCACCAAATAGCTTGCAGTGACGTTAGAAAACAAACTAAACATTCAGATCCTTTCATTTAGTTTGCCCCATGCAGAATATTTTTTTGATAAATAGTACTTTTTTGCATTGAAGGAATGACTATCCTTGCAAATTTAAATGCATTTCCCATTCCTTGTTGGCTTGTGCCAACCAAGGAATGCCAGGAGTTGTAGCTCTGTGAATGAGGTGAGGGAGGGAGGGTTAGTACAGACAGGTTAGAAGCCAGGAAGTACCCAGGAAAGGCTGGGGTGCCCCTATCGAGACAAGCTGCCCAGACAGAGGAAAGTCAGCAGCAATACGGGTCTTAATATTGCTTATTAGTTCCAGATTAGCTCTCAAGTATCACCTCAGTCCAGGAGAATCATGAGTTGCTGTGGCAGACTCCATGCTAGAATGGCTTCTCCTCTGTCCAACTAGCAGCCCCTTTGGTGCGAGGAGCCAGTGCCTGGTCCTCGGGATTCCTCGGGACTCCTCATAGCCCCGATACACGGTTGATTCCCACTTCCTGGCAACTGTATAAAGAAATGCTGGCTGAGGAAGAAAGATTATCTGACTTGAAGGTGGAGCTTTTCAGATTTAGGTGCTTGGTCACGGAGTCAAAATTCCTGTTCTCCTGAACTGCAGTCCTAATCCGTTTCACATGCACACACCTACTGTCAGCTCTGGGAGGCAAAATTATAGCACATCTGGGGAGTCACATGCAATAAGGCCCTTGTGGCATTTCTGGATATCATGCCAGTCAGTAACAAGCCGCCAGTCAGAAAACCAAATGCAAAATACTGCCTGTTTTTAGGTGTTTGCAGCTACCATTATTCTCTTGGCTCTGTTTCCTGTGCCTATCCTGCTCGTCTGTCTGGAGCACTGAGTGATGCTTTACTATCACAAATTAATCATGATCACCACAGGTAGAAATTTCATATTATCCAGTGACATCTGGAAACCCAGTACTCAGTGGAGATAGTTCACATATTCAAGCTGAGAGTCATCAAGTGATGGATGAAAATGATGAACATGCATGTGTGAACTAGACTTAAATCTGATGCATTTCTCATGTTCAGGATGCCATCAGTGTGGAATGCCTGATCGTTTGAAGCCAATCTAGAGGGGTGGAGATGGTTTTTCAGGCAGTTTCAGTAATTATCACTGATTTTAGTTGGACTTCTGCAAATGTTCATTGAATGCCTTAGGGACACTAATCCCCTTTGGCTTGAGTGGAGCACCCTAAACATTTCCTCTGCAAGAGATGCTCAAGAAATCCTTCTTTCTACACTTGTGTGATGCAGCCTCATCATTACCCTATAACCCAACATACCCTGGTTGTTCTCTTCATTTCTCACTCCATTCCATCATTCACACATTGCTGGTGATTGCCCTCCAGCTGTTATTGGATCACTTTGTTTCCCACTGGGACCCCAGGACATCAGTACTGTTGAGTTTCTTCAACACTCAACACTCTTGCGTGTCTTGTAGAGACAATGACTGAAGCTTCTGGGTCACCCCCAGAACAGCAATCCCACCTGGCTCATCAGTCAATACCAAATGTTAGTCTTTGGCCCACTGACATTAAACTTCCTTCTACTGAGTCATGACACTCATCTATTAAGGTCCGTATCGTCCGCTTTGACTGGTAGCAACTCTCCAGCCCAAGGTCTTAGGTGGGAGGTCTTTCTCATCACCTGCAACTTGATCTTTCATAAATGGAGGTGCCAGGGATGGAATGTGGCATCTTCTACATACAAAGCAGATGCTCTGCCTTTGAGCCATGGCCTCAACCCAGGGGGGGGGAAAGTCCAGGTCATATCATATCAAAACTGGCTCCAGGTTGTTAGAATCTCCAGGCAAGGACCACACAATGGGCCCTGCAAGCCAACTCATAGACATGGGGCAACTGGGGGGGCGGGCAGACTAGCCAGATGGATTGGGCTTATCCTCCCCCCATGTCAGTTCTGGCGTCAGTGCCTGCTGGAGCTCCTTCTCCTTTGCCACCCTTTCTGCTTGCTTTCTCTTTGATTGCATGGAGGAAGAGCAAAAGCAGCCGCTGCTACTTTCATTATCTCCATGTCATAGTGGTTAATTTGGACCAAAGGAAAGGAATGGTCAGTGGAGCGAGCCAACAAATGGTGGCTGCTGCTGCTGTCCTTCCCCTTACCAAAACTGGAGCTGGAGGAAAAAGTGACTGGAGAGGGAACTGGCAACAGTGGTGGAGAGGAGGAGGAAGAGCCAGCACCATGAAGTCATGATTTGGAGACTCTGGTAAGCACTGAGACTACCAAATTCTGATGCTGGGCCTGAGTCATATTGTCCCCTAACAGTTCTGTCTACCACTTCAGTCTCAGTGACGTCTCCCTCTAGAAACGTCTGAGTTAAACTGACTTCATTTGATGACACCACTTTCTTACATTTGTACCTTCCTTTGAATAACTGGTCTCCATTCTGGGCCTCTGGCCTTCCACATTGTTCCATGGATACCTTTGGACTAACACCCATTTCTGTTTCTTGTCTTCATTCACTCCCCCCTTTCTTTGCCTGTTTGTCTCCCTGTCTGGTTGCTCTCATCGTTTCACCCCCACCCCTTCTCTTTCTTCCCTTCCCGCTCCCCCTTCCCTTGGTCATCTCGTCTCCTGCCCACCTGCTGTGATGTCTGACCCTGGCTGTGCTGGTTGGGGCGGCTTCAAATGTTTTTCTGTCATCTTGTCCGAATTGTTTGCAGAGGAACAAAGCACGGTCACCGGGGAGATACCTAGCAGTATGTAGCTTGAACTAAGTTGTATCCTCTAATATCTGTTTATGGAATTATTGCATCAAATGATTGTTAACCCTTAATTTTAATTTCCTTGTTTGAGGTGCAGTCTAACATTATAAAGATATTTCTGCCATATATCCACGCTTCACTTAAAGCTTCTACGATCCCAACTTTTGGGGTGGAGGCTTCCCCAAGTGATGGAAAACTCAGAACAGTCATGTCAGGTTCCTTTATTTCTTTGGGGGAGAGATCACTGGAAACTGATCCATAATAATCAGTGTACAACTTGAGCAGAAACCACAGAGATGCAGCAGCAAGCGCACAGATAATGCTTGTTCAGCCAACCAGCTCTTCACACAAATATCTTTATATTTGTGTGTGTGTGTGTTTTTGTGTGCTTGCCTGGAAGTCATGGTTGATTTCTGATGATTTTTGGGAAACGTTTCAGAGAGCTGGCTTGATTCCTTCTGGTATTCCTTGGAAGTCTCCCTTCCAAGTACTTACCAAGGTTGGCCCTGCTTAGGGTGAATCCAACAATCTTCCAAGAAGCCTCCCTCCAATCTAAGGAGCCTTCCTCCAACTTAAGTGGCTCTTCTTCCAAAAGAGCATACTGACCTCACAACCTAAACACAGTGGGGTAGATCCAATGATCCTCCAAGAAGCCTTCCTCCAATCTAAGGAGTCTTCCTCCAACTTAAGTGGCTTTTATGTTGGAAGAAGAGCCACTTAAGTTGGAGGAAACCTCCTTGGATTGGAGGAAGGCTTCAGACTTGAGCCCAAAGGAAAGCTGTGGTATAACTGTTTTAATAAATAAACTTTGCTCAGTGGACAGGGGTAGGATCCACCCCGATCCCAAAATAATTCTCTTCCATGGTAGAACACATGACCTGTGCGTATAAAGTCTCAGATTCAGCTCCTTACTTCTCCGATTAAAAGGATAACTGAGCAGCTCCAGTGTAGCTGAGAGAACCGTTAGAAGACCCCACTGTATGAGAAGGAGCTGATTGCATGGGAGACTGCATGCACACTTCCCCACCACAGTGCTGGTTTGACGGGAAACGCCCACACAATCAGCCTTTGGCCATGTTCTCCAGCTGCACTGGTAGTGCTTATAGAGAAGCAGCTCCATTGTATATGGAACTGTTTGGTGTGCTGCCTGATCCATGCTTGTTTACTTGGAAAGGTCCCATGGTCTCAGGGCCCAGCTGTTTCCCATGTTATGGTTCTATCTCAAAATGTATAAATTAAAGGTAGATGGAAGTCCCCTTGAGCAGAATGCCTTTCCCTCTTTGTTAAGTGATTACAGAGAGTTCTCCCATATCAGGGCTTTACCAAATGTGTGTGGGGGGGTGTCCACCAGTAGTGAAGGTGACATTTTCAGAAGACTTCTGTCCTGGCATCAGTTACCCTCATAAGCACTGACCCTGCTGAATTTAAAGAAACCTCCTCTCAAGGATGTGTACATAGGATAGCAGCCTCAGTGCCCTTCCATTTACACAGGCGAAGGACTTGTGAGAGGCACCCCAAAAGAATATGTTTTCCGCACAGGTTGTTTGATTAGAACACTTGGCTCCCAGGGATGGAAAGAGGATACTAGAGGTTCCTACTTCCAGTAAACTACTTTGTGTGCTCTTCTCCCCATTTCCTACCCGCTTTCCTCATATTTGTCCGCAGCCCATCCCGGACACAAGCCCCATGAAGCGCTCCATCTCCACACTGAACCCACAGCGTCCCCATGCCACACACCTCTACGAACATTCCCGGCCAACAGAGCACACCCATCATCACCACCATCACCGTTGCCACCGACGGAGAGAGAAGAAGCAGAAATCCATTGACAAGCCCCCGAACCATCTGGCTGATGGGGAGGCTGCTGGTGAGGGTGATCTATCTATCTATCTATCTATCTATCATCTATCTATCTATCTATCTATCTATCTATCTATCTATCTATCTATCTATCTATCTATCTATCTATCTATCTATCTATCTATCATCTATCTATCTATCTATCTATCTATCTATCTATCTATCTATCTATCTATCTATCTATCTCCATTTGTGAACTGCAGTGTTTCCTTTGTTGCAACAGTTGATAACATGATGTCCAAGAGTGTGAGGGGGGAGTTAGCGGGCATATTGGTTTATATCAAAATCCATGCAGTATTTATTTAATCGATATCCCTCCTTTCTCCCCAGCGGTGAAGCAAAGCAGCTTATATAATTCTTCTTTCCTCCATTTTATCCTCATAACACCCTGTGAGCTAGGTTAGGCTGAGAGTGTGTGACTGGCCCGAGGTCACCCAGTGAGCTTCTATGGCAAAGTGAGGATTTGAACTTGGATCTCCAAGATCCCAGTCCAACACTCTTAACCACTACACCACACTGGCTCTCTTGTATGGCCCTTTATTATTTTTATTTTTGCATTATTTTTATTTAATACCTTTCATTAAGATCTGCGAAGGTAACATAACATCTTTTGTGAGTTTGTAAGTTCTCTAGAACTCTTGATGAAGCTGGATATTTAAAAAAACCTGGGGAAGAAGAACACACCTTTCAGGTCCCAGAGTTAGTGCCTCTTTGTCTGCATGGTGTGTTTGGGTGTTTTTCGGTTTCAGTGGGTACAGGTTATGGCTAGCTCATATCAGATTGGGCCCCTGACCTCCTGGGAAAAGGAAGCAAGACTGAAAGCCATCCAGTTGAAGACTGCCAATATTTGATCAAACATCTCTCTGATGCCAAATGGAACCACATCCCTTCAAAGACTGAGAACAAAGGGCAGATGTAGTAGTCCATATACTAACAATAACGGAGGATAATTTTAGCTTGTGCACTAAGTAAAGAGTCAGTATAGCCAAATTGTGTTTATATTACCTAATAAAGTTACCCAGGTTCTTTTTCTTTCAGTTTTAATGCTGTCCAAGATAGATTGTACTTCAGAAAATTAATAATACTGATGCTTACCATTTAGATGGTACAGTGTTTAGAAAGCTTCATGTGCATTACCTTGCAATCCTCACAACTAGGGATGGGCACAAACTACAGTTTGTGACGGATTTTGGCTGGTTCATGGTTCATGAACTGAAACACATGGAAAAGTAGAATTCAAATAAAATATAAATAAATGAATAAAACCACTATATAGATGTTTTAATATTATTATTAATAAGAAATCTTTGTTCCCGTTTGAGCCCCTTTGCCTTGTAGGCTTGTGTGATGTTACTTGCAACAGGCCTTTCTGGGGGTGCCCCCTTGCTTACAGGGCTCCCATCTCAGGAGACAAAACAAGTCTTGCTTCTGTCATTTAGGGAGCTGTGTCTTATTCCATAAGGCTTTGGGCCTCAAATGGCCAATGCAATAGTAGCTCTACTTCTTTGCTGCCATTTACTCATGTTCAATATCCACCATTTTAATCATATCCTTATTTGTAGTTTTCATTTATTGGTTTTAATCATTATATTTATTTCACACCACCTTGAGGATGAGTTGAACTGAAAGGCAACGGAAATCAGGTCAACAAACTTTCTGCACTCAGGCGATCCTTATCCTACCCCAAAGAAATTGAATTCTGCATGAAAAATAAATTGTATAAATTAGGTTGTGGGTGCCGTAAAAAGGAGAGAGTGGAGAATCAGGCCCCAAACCATTCTAGCTCTTGCATAAAGATTTTGACCCTCATAGCATGAAGTCTTGGGTTCAAGTCCTGGCAGTGATAAGGGAACCCTTCCATACAATGAAAGCTGTCCCATTCATCAGGTTTACTGTGATCCCACAAACAGGTGAGGCTGTGTCCAAGGCCAAAAGGCAGGAACGGGGCCGGTCCCAAGAACGGAAGCTTCATTCCTCTTCTTCCTCCGAAAAGCAGCGGTTTTACTCCTGTGATCGGTATGGGAGCCGAGATCACTCTCAGCCCAAGTCAACTGAGCGCAGCAGGCCCACCTCCCCCAGTGGAGGACAGGAACATGGGATGCAGAAGCAGGTGAGGATCCAAGGGTGGGGTTCGGGGTGGGAGGAAAGAATCTGCACCTTATACCAGTGCCTGGAGGACCATTTCCAAAAAGGAGCCGGAGCTTTTGGTCCTCTGAAGAGGAACTAGACGGGCCTGTTTCAGGGACTGTGAGCTTAGTGTCCAGAGGGTCAGTTTGCAATGTATCAGTTTGTTCTCAATAAAATAGCTCATAAAGCACAATGCCTTGTTGGATTTGCTCTGGCTGGGCCCAGTACAAATGTTCAATAACCTACAGTACGCAAATACAATTCAGAATTTAAAAGTTCACAGAATAAAAAGATGAAAACAGGACAATTCGCTAAAATATCAGCCTACTATGAGAATCACATCAAAGTCCTCAGAACCAAATCAGCCAAGATAGTTTCAGTGCTTGTGGAATAAATTTTGCCACTGTTTCTGTAGTCCTCTTGTCTAGAGGGTTAAACTCTGGGTTGCCAGCTCTTGGATTTGGCCCTGAGACTCCTGTTTGGGGCCTTATCCTTATGGTGACAGCCTACACATAGGAGACAATGATCTAGCACTAATAGTTTAACTACATATTACATTAGTGAATAGCTAATTTTGGGAGGGGGGGCTCCTACATCTCTTCTAAGCCTTATGATTTATAATTACACACAGGGCTATTTGGGGGCAGGAACACACAGGAACGGAGTTCTGGCTGGCTCCCAAGCCTAGCAAGAACTCATTAGCATAATAGGCCACACCCAACAGCAGAAAGTCATTAGGATTGTCTACATTAGGGGTGTGTGGCCTAACATGCAAAGGAGTTCCTGCTACAAAAAAAGCTCTGGGTTTTGACGACAAAGAAGGTAAACAGAATAAGAAGCAAAAGGTGGGTTTGGCTGAATGACCACACTTCTAGTAACATGGGGGTGTAGCCTAATAGGTTAATGAGCTGTGCTGTCAGGGGTGTGGTCTAATATGCTAATGAGTTTCTCCTGTTGGTGTGGCCTGTTATGCTAATGAGTTCCTGCTGGGCTTTTTCTACAAAAAAAACCCTGATTACACACACATATACACGCTTAGAAGCGGGGCGGGGGGAGCGAAAGGGATCGATGAAACGGCTCTTAGCAGGCGGGTGAGCCTGTACGCTGTTAGGCTGACATGGCTGGAAGCCAGTTCATCAGTCCCTTTCGCTCCCCACACCCTCTCCTTCCAAGCAGTGGCACGACTCAGCATGACTCTCCAAGCGGCAGCATGATTTGGTGAGTGAACTGCAGTCTCTTTAAATGCCTTCTAGCTGTGCCTAATATCGGCTTTTATTTGGGCACGGCTAATTCAGTAGCCGAATCAGATTCTCTAATCTGATTCAGCTGAATAAATACCTGAAAATACCAATAAGGTATTTTTGAGGTATTTATTCGGCTTGGTATATACACATTTCTACCAATGACTCTTTCTCTCTCCAAGCGATTGGCTATTCTTCTGATAAGATACCAGGATGTGGCAAAGGGAAATCAAGGTTGCCCAGACCTGGCCACCAAGTTGATCAGATTGATCTCCACCAGTCTCATTGGAGCAGGTGGCTTCATTAGAGTGCAGGTAAAGTTGATTTTTAGGCCTGAGCATCCCATGCCTAATCTGGATCCCAGACCCTGGCTTCAGTCAGGCCCCACACTTGGCATTTAAATACAGACTGCATTTGTACGAGAAAGCAAGGAAGGTCAGTTACAGAACTTCCAAGTCCGTTGTTCTTAATAACATCTCTGGGGTTTTGAGGTATGTGTTATCATTTCTGAATGTCCAAGGTCAGGCACCCGACTCTCCATTTCCACCAGAACTGTCTGCTACCCTGCACTGTTGCACGAATGCACTGGATGTTTCCATCTAGAATCCTCTCTCCCAGCCATTTGGTTTTTTTTTGGGTCTTTACCTCCGTTCCAAATTGCTCCTCTGCAGCCCCTTGACTGTGCATGTCTAAACTTTCTCTTTCCTTTTTTTCTCATCATGTAACATACCCTTCCCTTCCTGTCACCTGTTCTTCTATTGTTTGTTTGTGTTCTCCCCCCCCCATGCGCCTTCGTGTTTGTCTGGTATTTTTTCTGTTATTTTCCTGTTCATTTGCTTTGTTCCACTTTTCATGTAGGGCAGTGGTTCAGTTAATGGGAGCCCCTTGCTGTCAACCTCTGGTGCTAGCACCCCATGCCGTGGCCGGAGGCAGTTGCCGCAGACGCCGCTGACCCCGCGCCCCAGCATCACGTACAAGACCGCCAACTCCTCGCCCGTGCACTTCTCCAGTTTCCAAACTGGCCTGCCAACCTTCTCCCCAGGGCGCCTGAGCCGCGGTCTGTCTGAGCACAATGCGTTGTTGCATGGAGACTCACAGGGCCACTCACAGACCCTGGTGGCCCGAATCGGTTCGGACCCTTACCTGGGGCACCGGGAGGACAGTGACAGTCCATATCATGTTGTGCCCGAGGACACGCTCACCTTTGAAGAGGCTGTTGCTACTAATTCAGGAAGATCCTCTCGGACTTCTTACGTCTCCTCTTTGACTTCCCAGTCACACCAAATCCGCAGAGTCCCCAATGGGTACCATTACACCTTGGGCCTCAGCTCCGGCCCCGGGACCAGCACCAGAGCACGTAGCTATTACCACGAACGGGATGAAGATGATTGGTGCTAGCAGGAAAAGGCCTGGTCTTTGCACACTGGAAATTGATGAGTTTTATCATCCAGAAAGCTGTGTCTGTCTGTCTGTGCGCTCGGCCCCATGGCAATCAGGGCTTGGAGGGGGAGGCAAAAAGTGCTTCACTGTGGAACTCCCCACCCCTAGAAGACTGCCCTGCTTGCGCACACAATGTCATCAGAGACGCCTCTCTCCCTTTGCACTACAGAGCGATTGATCAGGAATGGAAGGCTGTTCCATGCAAGGAGGGGGTGGCAGCTTGCTCCTGCTGTGCTCCTCATTGTCTTGCCTAGGTAAATGTCGCCCCCTCCAGATGACACAACTGTAACTTAAGCAAAGAGCTCAAGAAGAAAACCCAGACTCGGATCTATTGGCCTCTCTGGGACTGGAACCTTTGCAGGGTTTGGGACGACGGGGGGATATAAGGAAGAAAGGAACTGTCCTGTACAAAACCAAGCCTATCATTTATCTTGTTAACACTAAGAGGGGAAGCAATCCAGCCAGACAGTGGATTTGATATTTGGTAAGAGCAATCCTTTTAAACGGAGCCAGTAACAAAACCTTCCAGCCAACAAAGCACCACAATGTCGTCTGTGACTCCTTTTATTCACTGGTCTGTTTCCACTTTTTTGGGTCCTTCACGTTGACGTTTAGAAAAGCCCCGGGGAGCTGTTTGGGTCAAGATGGTTTCCAGGCTGTTGTTCTTGCTGCTAACTTGTTAGGTTTTCCTCTGTTGGGATGCAAGATGCCTCCATTCACCATTTCGTCCTGTTTACAATCTGAGAGGAAAGGGGGGGAGGGGCAGGCAAAGGAAATGTGTCTTTGGTTTTATATCAAGCTGTTAGAGAAACTTAAACTTTTCATTGTGTGCATTTTTTGTAAATTGTACAGTAAAAAACAAAAACAAAAACAGAGAGAGAGTCCTCCACTGTAGAGAACTAGTCCAACTGTCATTCCAGCCCACCGTTTCTTACCGAAGGCGACGTTCTTCACTTCTAAGTGCCTAACCCTATCTCTCGTGGTGATGATGCAATCTCTTATTCCCCATGCATCAGGAGAATGTGAGAAATGGGGCAGGAAGGAATACTCTGCAGGGGGTGCTTTGGGAGGCTTTGAGCTTCATTCAGGGCTGTCTTGCCACCCATACAGTTTGGAAAGCTACCAACAGGGAAGGTCAACATGTTTCTTTCATGGGGGCAGGAGGTAAATTTTGGAGAAGTTCAGACCACGCATCCAGCACCAACAGCAATGTTTTTTGCAGAAAATGGAACCCTTTTGTCCTGCATGTCTCAGTCTTAACATGGTTACAGAAGCTCTGAACACCCTTCACGTTGTGTCGTTTGGGTTGACGGCAGTTGGAGAGTTTTGCCAGGTTTGGGAGAAGAAAGCAAAGAAAGAAAGACAAACCAATTCTGATTCTCAGGGATGAGATTTTTGTCCTTTTTGTCTGTGTGCGCATGAGTGTGCGTGCATATGTTTCTGTGAATTTGATGTTTTGTTTGTGTGTGTGAACTTTCTCAAATGTCCGCGTTACAAGCTCGGGGAAGATGTTGCTAGCGAACAGAAACCCGTGCTGAAGAGGTTCAAAGGCCTCGCCAGTCTTGTTGGGTGCAGACACAACCCAAAGGGGTGACATAGTCATGTTCTGAGAGAGGCTAAAGGAGCCAGTGAGGGAGAGAAGGAATTGTAGTGGGGAGGGAAGTGGGAAGGAATCAGTGGAGATGAACAGCCTCTACGCATTACGTCTTTACGGTGTCTGAAGTATCTACATAAGAATGGAAGAGTGCAAATGCAACAAACAGGTGTTTGCCAACATGCCTATCATTTGGATCACCTGTGTCAGGGAGATGACCTGAGCGCCATGTACGCATGGCAGCAGACCAGGTGAGAGATGGGAAGAGGGTGGAATAATCTCAGTCTGCAGGCTATTCAGAGGCTAGCTTCACATTACCTGGAAAAGAATTTCCCAGTGCCCCAGCTGCCAATTTATACAGAACAAAGCAGATTTGGGAGGGGAGAATTCATCGCAGAGAAGTGGTGGGAAGGGAGGATGGTGTTTAAATCTTTCTTTGCTAGTGCGCATCTGGAATGAGGGTGAGCAGAACCTGCTTAAAGGGCAGTTTTGAGTAAGCAAAAAGGATCAGCAATGAAAAGACCTAGCTACCTCTCGTCGCTTCCACAGCCCTCTCCTTTGAATTCTCCCTTTCTGAGGTCATTTTGCTCTTTTAAAAGTGGTGCCAAGGCCCTGTTACACACATTAGTGTGTAGGTAGCCCCTTCAAGGGTGAGTTTACACAATCAAAGGGCCTGTTCACTTGTGCGAATGGCCACTTTCCCCCACTTTCCCCCTTCTAACTGTGCAGGGATCACATGGAGAAACAGAAGGTATGAGCTGGAGTTTCACATGTGGGCTCTGCCCCCCACCCCCCCCGCAGTTTTCATGATTGTGGGAAATCCAGTCAAATGTCACGGTGATGGTGGAAATTGCAGCAGGATCCCATGATGCCTGGTGTACTTTTTTTTATCAAAAGCTAAAATGCAACTGTGGAGCGCTGGTTACATGTGGCACATTTTTCAGCGTGATTCCTATTACTGGAGGGTGATCAGGAGGGATTGCTTTGTGAGACAATGGTGAAGAGCCTTCAGACTCACAAATGTATAATGGCTGAAGTTTTTGTGAGCATCTGATGAAGCTCACACTGTGATAAATTTGTTAGTTTTTAAGGTGTTGTGAGACTTATTGTTTGGGCTGCAACATACTAACATGGGTACACCTCCGGAATCTAAAGGGGAAAAGTATTTATATATATGAACTGGCTACAAGTAATGGATGTGCTCCTCTTGTTAATATCCTGTGTGACTCAGTGAGTCCCATGAGCTCAAATCTGGTGGCTGAAAATGCCTCTTTCCACACTTCGGAAACAGCCTTTTGCTGTGAAGGTTGGCATCAGAGGTCTTTACGTGCTCGCTCATTTCTGACCACTCCCCTTTACTGGCTGTTGGTCTCTGTGAAAAACAGGGCACATCATTCCAGGGAGCTGGAGAGGACTGCCTCTCCGTACCATGAAAATGCATGGCTGCTTCTACCAAGTTAGTATTGTCTCTTCTGACTGGCAGTGAGTCTTCAGGATCTCAGCTGAAAGGCCTGGTGTTCTACACATGCGGGAGAATGACAGGGGGATGCTGGGGTGGTAAATATGCAGCACCGCTCCAGACGGTGGGTTCTGGTTCTAAATATTCTTCCAAGTGGTAAAACCTCCCTGCAAATAGAAA
This sequence comes from Gekko gecko, assembly GCA_029375565.1. NCBI lineage: Eukaryota > Metazoa > Chordata > Lepidosauria > Squamata > Gekkonidae > Gekko > Gekko gecko. The sequence goes on along the minus strand of JAPDNY010000013.1, from coordinate 22,440,059 downwards.
AGTTGCACAGCAAAGAGGCAAGGAGTTGGGTCCGAAACTTTCTTTGCTAGTTTTCTGTTTACAAGGAGGCGAATGTTCCCAAAAGTGGTCACCTGCCTGAAGTATGAGTCTATTCTACCAGCTCAGTACTTTGCCACTTGCTCATCTGGCTGCATGGGAAGAGCTGGCCAGAGATCCTTGGACTGGACGAGCCAGGGATAGAACCTTCTGCATAGAAATCACATGCTCTGCCACAGAGCCATGATCCCTTCTGGCCCCTCAGTCCACGAAGAATGGCCTGTTTTCCAGATACATCATCTTTTTCCTTCAATGAGCTAATGCCTTATATTGTCACTAGGTGCTGCTACAGTTCTGTTACTTATGCAAATAGTGATCCAGAAACCACAGAGCTGGACCAATCCACAGCAGAACCAGAAGGAATCATCTAAGTTTGCTGCAGTAAAGTGGTTTTATTTTTAGAACATTTTGCAATGCAGCTTGAGCTTATTGTGTTTTTCAAGGCTGCTATGATTTATAAAAACACATGCATACACTTTAAGAAGATCATTTCCATTTACCATGACATTATAAAATATTAATGTGCCACATTTGTTGCACAGTTATAAGTATATAAATATAATATTAAATGTGTTACTATTATCAAGTCATATTTTTAAAACAGTCTTTTTTAAAATGTTCTGTTTGAATTTATTTATTTATTTTGAATTTATTCTTTAATTTGGTTTCACCATTTATCTGTAGGAGGGCTGTAGCAGACATTTCATAGTAAATACAAGAATTTAGCAAACTCTTCTTTTAAGAGACTATTTTTGTTCTAGTTTCAGGGTATCTCTTTTCATTTAATAACCTACTGTTTGCAAACATTTAAGCATTAATTCAAACACTCTTTGGCAGGACTTCTACTTACTAGTAAAATAAGTGCTGGTATACTGCCTGAGAACAGATAATATAAACAGCTCCCTTTATCATTAACAAGCCCACCCCCTGCCAGAAGCAGTTTCACTTTAAATTCATTACTACAATAAATAAATAAATTAGAACTCCTGCTACCCTCAGATGTCTTCCTCTGGCTTCCACAGCTGTGCAAATAGCACCATAGCGATCTCTAGTGACAGATCAAAAGTATGACAAGCATTACAACATAGTATATTTTAAAATACCAGCCAAAGATGTGTGTTCTACTGAAGGAGAAACCAGCACCCCAATCATGTATCCAGAAATAGGGGGGGAAGCCACCAATATTGATCGTGTGAACTCACCCTTCAAGCTGCACAAAATGGAGATTGAGCAAAAACCTTGGCATGTCTTGATTTGGGTTGCATTGTTCATTTAAGATAGTTTTTTTTTTAAAAAAAAAGATATAGATTTTTTAACCACTTGGGATTGTTAAACAGAGAATGGTTTTCTATCAACAAAACAAAGGTGTAAAGGGGAAACTAAAGAGGGGGTGAAATGGCTGGAGGTAGCTTCCCTCTCCTGTGCCTCCTCAAACTTTTAGTTGAGAGTATTTGGATCTTTGTTCTGTTTTCTTATCTCCAACCAATCTCATCCCTGGACTGTGTTCTAACAAACTCTTCTCTCTCTCAAACTCTTATTAGTACACATGCACTTTGAATATAGAAAGCTTATTAGCCAAGGGAGATTTGTTGTTTAGGGATCACAGAATGATTTTTAAAAAATAACTGTAGGGCTATGCAACAAGATGACACTTGACTTTTCACAAATAAAACCGAATCAAAATGGAAAAGGCAAGTGGGCAAAGGATTGACATCCATTCTGCAGCTTTACCTGCTGGATTTTCCTGTTTCAGGCTTCAGCATGACCGTGACCAAATGTTTTCTACATTTTACTTATATGAAGGCACAATACTTTCTTGGGAATTTTAAAGGGGAAAAAACTCCAAGAAATAAAGGGGTGGAAAAGCCGCCTTGATAGTGCATGCAAACCATTGGAAGCTGAAAGAAATGGCTTTTTCGATTTTGAATAATTCCTGTCTTTCTGCCCCTTCCCCTTCTGAAATAATTTGATGTGACAACCCCGTATAAATACGATTGAGGGGTCTCACAGCCACAACTTAAGAGCTGGGACTTGGATCATTTAAAGACTTGCATTGGAAGAACACCAAGATATATAATCCTCATTCTCATTTGGGGAGAAGCAAATGAGGGGGAGGGGGGCCGGGTAAGATCGAGGTACCTGTGGATAGCTCTTGTAACTGCAAACCTTTCTTACAGTGGTTGACTGATATAACTGGCCTCCCATTTTGGACAGCCTTCATGCTGTCTCTCAATGCACACCCAAGCTCTGATCCAGCTGAAGTCAGTCATGAAAGAAAACCGTTGGGATGCTTCCAAGGTTTCCCTCATCTGAATTCCTCACACTATTTTTAGCTCCGAACTCCCTGGTCTCATTTCTGAAGTTGAACTAAAATACTGGGAATCCTTTGTTGTTCCAATTTTACTTCCAGATTTTGTACACAGCACTGGGCACATGTAGCTTTCAGTTCCTTTGGTTCATGTCTTGTTACCGACTCTGCATTACTGGTATATATCGGCAAAACACTGCAAAGGGGGGAAAACAGTTATATTGAGATTTTTGTGTGCGGTGTTTTACCAATGCACAGAAAGAAATCTTGATGCCATTATATTAACAGTCACATCACGGTGTGCAAGTTGCATGCACATGAGTCGTGGTGAGCAGAATAGATGCCATCAAACTAAAGGAACTGAATTTTATGACAAGCTGGGCATGCTCCAATTGTGTAATTAATTTTAGAAATTATATTAGTTTAACCAGAATCCAGGAGGAGCGAAACACAGCACAGAGAGGAATTCCAGGATGATAAAGGGTACAGAACGTTGGAAATCCCTTTGTTTCTAAAACTAAACTATACACTTGAGTTGGTCACAATTAATGCATTCTGTTGGTTTCAATGGAACTTAGCCACAACTAACTTTAGCTGGATCAGGGTTCTATTATTTCCCAGAATTTTTCAAGCAAGTTGCCAAAACTTGAAATGCAACAATCTGTTTTCTGCATCCAGAATCAGTCTAGTGGTGGCTGTACTTTGGTTAAGTAATGTTTGCATGTAACATATATACATATTATATAAATATATACATATATATATAGATATATATATATAAAGTATGTGCATGGGAAAATGTTTATCTTCGTACTTTTTGATACGATGTATTCATCAGTTGTTAATTTTTAATTATATTTGATATAAATTGGGGATTTGTTGCAAAACTTTATATTTAAAAAAAACAGTGTTAAAAAAAACACACTAAGAAAAGTTCCAAACATGCAACACAACTGGAACTTTACAGGGCGGGGGAAAGTTCTGTGATTGAATAGTTTGCTGCCTGAGTAATATTTATCAGCCAAACTTTGGATTCTGCAGTTGTTTCTACAATTACATTTTGTATGAAGCAAAGTCCTTGAATTAAAATAAAACCTTAGAAAACCAACATTCTAACCAATGTAGTGTGTGCCATGCCATGCCTTCGGGGCTCTGTTCTTCTACATGGAAATCCATCCCCCTTTTCACACTGGCCTTGTATGCTCCCCATTTCCCTGAGTGGCGGGACATTCTAGGGCAGTGGTACACGCTCCGTGGCTGGTGGCGCACCACCTTCACAGTCACCATCAGCCAGAAGAGCCACATTTACTTCCAGCCCTGGTGTGAGGCTGGCAGCGCACCCATTCCTTCGACAGTGGCTGTTTCAAGGTGAAAACTACCTGCCTACCACAAGCCCCATGTGAGGCAGGTACTGCATTGGGGAACAAGGCTCAGAAGAGCCACAAATGGCATGTCAAAGACCCTCACGTGGCTCCTGAACCACAGAATGAGTACTGATGTTCCAGGGAGAACGTTACCATGCTTGGATTTCTTTGAGCAGGAGAGCACAGGAGATGCGTGAGGTCTCGATAATGTGGTTTCGACGAATATACAAGCGGAGCACAAATAGAGCTGAATGGGAATTCCGAATAGGCAACAGATTCCCTGCCCCACACCATATCCCCAGGGAAAGATCCTGCACTCACACACACACACCCCATGCTTCACTTACAGCCAATCCGCAGTGTGCTTTCTGCCTGCTCAAGCTGTAGTGGGGAAAGTTGCTTATTTAAAACATTTTTGTGCCTCCTTTCCACCCAACTTGGGTTCCCCAAGGTGCTGAACAATCAGAACCATTAAAACAAGCTTTAAAAAGTACAGATTAATAACAGCAACTTAGTTATTCTGAGAAGGAAGGAAAAGATTGCAATCTATGTAGCAGCAAATCCTGTTCTGCTCAGTGGGATTTACTTCTGTGAAAACATGGAAGTTTAGGCTGAAAGGTTGCTTGCACAAATGTACAACGGTTAGGAGGGGGGTCTGTGGGCCAGGACTCACTCAAACGACACCTGCACCTGCAGTCCTGACAGTAGTTCTGTCGCTTATCTTTAAAGAGGCAGTTAAAACCTGTACAACTTTCATACACAGATATTTCAGGTCAGTGCTACCAGCTGCATAAAAGACTGGCACTTAGGGTTGCCAACCTCTTGGTGGCGGCTGGAGATCTCCTGGGATCACAACTGATATCCGGGCAAAAGAGAACAGTTCGCCTGGAGAAAATGGCCGCTTGGGAAGGTGGGCTCTATGGCATCATATCCTGCTGGGTCCCTCCCCAAATCCCACCCTCTTCAGGCTTCAGGACCCCCCCCCAAATCCCCAGGTATTTCCCAACCCAGAGCTGACAACTGTTAGGGATTTCAGTGTAAAAAAGCAGAGTTAATAAATGCAGCAGAACACTTGTATTGGCTTTTAAACAGGAAAGTTTACTTCACTAATGAGGGAAGGGTCACTGAGAAATACTACAAACAAAACCAAGGATCGACATCCTCTCTGACTGGACTAACCTACATCTCGACTCTCTAAAGTCTAAACCGCATGTGCCAGTCCCAGGTGAGAGTGAGCAGAAATAAATTTTCTAAGCCTCCAACCCTGGGACGTCTTCTGGTCTATTGACTACCCAACTGGAGAATCCCAAACCTAACTAATTATGCATTTTAACACCTTGCTCTGGCGGCAGGCTCTGCTATTGGGTCTCTCACTAAATAGCTAGGATGTAAACAAACATGTAAATTCTTCCATGACTTCAGGGAGAGAACCTGCAAACCCCGACAGCAACCCTACTGGTGCTCATCATGTCCCGAGTCACTGTCTGATGGGCGTCTCACTCCTAGCCTGATCTGGGTTGCCTTCTGGCATGGAGACAGCAAAGAGCAATCCGAAATACATGCACTCAATACCCAACCTTGTCATGGTGCCTCCTCAGCTAAATTCAGCTCCTCGGCAGGCCACTAGAACCGTGGCATGAGCATGGGAGGAGTCAAATGCAGCAGGTCATACAGGTTTGAGCTGAAGGACAACATCACATCGACGGTGAGATGGGAGTGGGGGGAAGGCAGCACCCCAAGCAATGGCGGGGGCTGGAGCTTCAGGGGAGGAGACCTTGGCCCAGCATGCGGCCTGTTTCAGTGCTCTTGATGGAAAAGGCTAGCTCGATCTCATTAGCTAAGCTGGCTAGTATTTGGGTAGGAGGCCTCCAAGGAATACCAGAGGCAGGCAATGGCAAACCACCTCTGAACACCCTACAAGTCGTCATAAGTCAGCTGTGACTTGATGGCAAAAAACCAAACCAAACAGAAGAGTCAAGGAGGATCGGGGGGGGGGGGAGTGTGAACAGGCTTTAGAGCTCACCGCCCGGACAAGAAAGGTAGTGTACTTGGCCTCAGCCTCCTGTTGCCTCAACTAAGGCTTCCCAAAACATTCATTCCACATCAGAAACAAGGACAGGCAATTCAGGTGAAGGGGATTTTGAAGGCCTCTCTGCCAACAGCACAACCATCCCAGCGGTTGAGTTGTTGGAATGAATATTTATCTTCTCTCTGCTGGGGGGCCTCTCAAAAGCCCAAAGCTTTCCAACTTCAACATAAGACATGCTCGGTGCCTTTTGAACAGCTGGGTAACGGGGGGGGCCACCAGCATGTGGTCCTTATGTATGTGTCTCACATGTTAGCAATTTCACATGAGCAGCTCGTCTTCCGATCTCTCTTAGGCCACCTGCTTTCACACCAGTGAGCACACACAGAGCCTCAAGAATGTCTGTAAACGCAAACGAACCAGGCTGCAACTAGCCACCTGCCTGGATTTTTGCCATCCTCAATTCTGGCTACAGAACGAAACTCCCTTCCCCAGGAAACTTGTTTTAGCACATAAATGTCACCGTTCACCCATTAAGGTTTATCTTTGTGACCGTTCTGCAGGCAAGCGAAGTAAATCAGGGATTTCATCAAGCATCTCTTCAGCTAGACTCCTTTGTGCACTTTTCCCTAGGAGAACACCCTGTTGAACACAGTGGGACTTCCTTCCACATAGAGCAGGGGTGGCCAAACTGTGGCTCGGGAGACACATGTGGCTCTTTCACGTATATTGTGCGGCTCCCGGCAGGGCGGCTGGGGAAGCGAAGGGGAGGCATGCTTCTTCTCCCTTCCTCCCACCCGTCTATTTGCTTTCTCTTTCTCTTTCTCTTTCCACCTCTTTCATTCTTTCCATCTCTCTCTTTTTCTCTCTCTTAGACAAATCAATTTCATTAGCCAACAAATATCATTATCAATATCTGTTTTTACCCCTTTTGTTTTTATTTTTGGCAATCTCATTTGATGTTAATAAAAAGCAAATCTACATATTTTAAAAAATTAAAACGTTGAGTGTAATATTTGCTTCTGTCTTGCGGCTCTCAAACATCTGACGTTTATTCTATATGGCTCTCACACCAAGCAAGTTTGGCCACCCCTGACATAGACCTTTTATGCTGCTGCGCTCTTTATTTTTGTAAGTCCCAGAGCCATTTTGAAAGAACGTTGCAGAAATGGAGAACAACAGAAATACTTGGAAGTTGCCAACTTTGCCAGGGAAAAAAAATCCAGTCCCTTTAACACAGGTTGAATATGTAGAAAGGGGCAGCTGAAACTTTTCACAGCATGGAGCTAAATAGCATTGTCTGATCATTGCTGCAGATCAAACTGATGTTAAAGGGAAAGCTAGAGGGACCCTGTAAAAGTTGGCAACCTTTAGGTCCGTGCGCTCTTTTCCTTCCTGATAAGGGCTGCCATTTTCAACTTTAGCACTAGGGGGCAGGAGAAAATCAAGGTGCCTAGCTCTTGGAGGACCCCATTAACCTTTTCAATGCCAGCATAGTTTCACCGTGGACATCACACAAAGGGCCGCAGGATCAAATGACGGTGATACACAAAGCCCCTGCTTTTACAGCGGAGAAGTGATGGGGAAAGAAGAGTCTCCCTGGTGGCCATTTTTCTGTTGCCACTTTTCTCCAAAGGGAAAAGCAGTTTTGGGGAGGCAGTTTGCAGTGGGAAGCCAGCTGGGGGTGGCAGCTGTGCAAAGGCCAGGCTGTTATCCACAAACATGTTGGAGGCGCTGAAGCTGCAGGTGACGATGATCAGCCGGTTACTGGCAGCCGTGCAACTGCATGCAGCGGCTCTTGCGGGCGGCCCACTGGCAGGTCAAGACAGCCCTCAGCCCATTCTTCTAAGAATACAGCATTCCAAACAGGCACCTCTGCCCTTGGAAGATGTGCACATGCCAGCCACCACACTGCCCAGCTTCCCTGGTGCCCTCCCCATGTCCCCTGGCTTCAAGGCCTTGGAAAGTTTCAACGGAAGCTGGCTGCATCAGTGGCAGCAACCTGCCCCCCAGCTCCACTGCTCCCTCATGGGGGGGCGGGTTGATTCTGCTTGGCCTGCTGGCTCCCCTCTTAAAAGAGCGAGGGCTGGAACCCCCTCATTCTTTTCTCAGCCCACAGACTAGCTGGGCAGCGTCTCCCAGGAAGCCCAAGGCCAGCACAGCTCTGCAGGCAGCAGCACCCTGCATCCCCGTGTACCTCCACCGAGTGGGGATGGATGGTGCCTTCACTGCCTCAAGAGGTTAACTGCTGCTGGGCAGAAGCCCCAACTGCTGGTCCTCCTGGAGGCTGAGGAACTAGCCATTTGGCCTAATGCGCCCCTTGCTCCCCTCAGCTACGACAGGACGAGTTCAGCCTTTTTATTCTGCTACATCTCTGCAGTTCTCTGGTGCATTTTGAATGTGCAAAACAAGGGTATGGATCGCTCAACGCACAGAACCAATCTGGGCCTGTCTAGAAGGAAGACCCGCTGCTGTCTCTATTCCTAGCATTTTTTCTCTTTCCCTGGGCCTGCCTTCTTGTAGGCGAAGCCATAACAGTAGTTCTTGGACTACCCTGCACTGAAAGCATTTTTAGACTGAGAACTGGCTTGTAGGCCATTGAAGCTCTGGCTTACCTAGGGTTGCCACCGGCAGGAGATGGGCAGAAAGGGTTGCCACATCAAGGCTGGGAAACTCCCTGAGATTTGGGGATGGAGCCTGGGGAGAACAGGAACCTGTCGTAGAGTTAGGGTTGCCAGGTCTGGGTTCGAAAATACCTGGAGACTTTGGGGTGGATCCAGGAGAAGGCGGGGTCTGGGGAGGGGAGGGGCCTCAGCATGGTACAATGCCAGAGCGTCCACCCTCCAAAGCAGCCATTTTCTCCAGGGGAGCTGATCTCTGTCAGCTGGAGATCAGTTTTAAAAGCAGGAGATCCCCAGGCCCCATCTGGAGGCTGGCAACCCTATGTAGAGTCTACCCTCCAAAGCATCCATTTTCTCCAGGGGAATTGCTCTTAATAGTCTGAAGGTGAGCTTAATTCCAGGGGATCCCCAGGTCCCACCTGGAGGCTGGCATCCCCAGCCCCACCCCAAGCCAAGGAGTGGAGACCATCCTTTGGGAATGACACTTGATCTACTGATCATTCCAGTCCCAGGGCATCTCTTTCCAATCTGAAACGTGCCTAGCCTAGCAAGACAGGAACCCTGCCCTCTTCACACGCTCTGTGCCTTTTAACAGCTGGCTGATGGAGAGGGAAGAAGAAGTCCACAGGAGCTGAGTGCGGTGATGCCTGCTTCAGGGGAGCCCCCCTGTTCAGTTTCTGGCTCTCACGCTCCTCCAGGAAGGTACACGGCTGCTATCTACTTTTCCCCCTCGACCCTAGAAAGGGGAGGTAAAGGAGGGTTTTCTAAGAGGGGTGAAAGAACAGCTGGCTCACTGAGGTTTTTATCTCACCTGTCCTCCAAGGAGCTCGTAATGATATACACGATTCTCCCTTCTCCATTTTATCTCATAACAACCCTGCGAGGTAGGTTAGGCTGGAAGACCAAGGTCACCCAATAAGCTTTGCTACAGAGCAGAGATTTAAACACTAATTTCCCCAGGCCTAATAACCACTATACCACATTGCCTTTTAGACATGGATTTTCCCCTCTGTGTGAGTTTCAGCGACTTTGAGGAGGGGCATTTGAGACTAGGGGAAGGTATTGGTTGGGACAAATTTCTCCCTGCTCAAAATTAGCCGCCCCTGAGGCTGCTTTTAAGATGGCAGGGAGATCTGATTGTTCGTCTCCAACATTACATGCCTCTACATCCTGCACTCTCTCTCTAGATATATGGGGAAGTGAACACATGAACACACAAAGTTGCCTTGTACTGAATCAAACCATCAGTCCATCGAAGTCAGTGTTGTCTACTCAGACCAGCAAGGGCTCTCCAGGGTCTTGGGCAGAGGTCTTTCACATCACCTCCTACCTGATCCTTTTAACTGCAGGTGCCAAGGACTGAAGCTGGGACCTAGTGACCAGGAAATAATCTATTTATGTCCCTTTAGCCAAGGTTTGGAGCTGGAAAATTAGCAGGGGAAGCTTTTCAGAATATGAAATAAAGCTGTATCATCTGGCTGGAACCAAGCTGCTTTTGAGAGGTGGCTACCGGCTTGGACCAGTTTGGTGTAGTGGTTAAGTGCGCAGAATCTTATCTGGGAGAACCGGGTTTGATTCCCCACTCCTCCACTTGCACCTGCTGATGTGACCTTGGGTCAGTCACAAGCTCTGGCACAGCTGTTCTCTCAAGGACAGTTTGTGTTTTCTCTCAGCCCCACCTACCTCACAGGGTGTCTGTTGTGGGGAGGGGAAGGGAAAGGAGTTTGTAAGCCGCTCTGAGACGCCTCTGGGCAGTGAAGGGTGGGGTATAAATCCAATCTCTTCTCTTCTTCTTCTTCTTTAAATGGTAGCAGTCTTAAGAGGCAGAGGTGGCAGGCTGAAGGCCTTACCTGTTGCAGCCCTTTGTAATTATATGCAAACCCTGCTTGGAAGGGGGTTATGACCAGCTGCATATGTTTGATCTGAGTGGCACATTTCTAAAACTCATGTGTGATTTGTTTATTCAGTGGTTTAGAGTGCTTGACTTGGAACAGGGAAATCTGGGTTCAGGACTCTCAGTCTGGCCTCCCACACAGGGTTGTTGTGAAGATAAAAGGAGAGGAGGGGTGGACTTTGCCTAGAGATCCTTTCTGATTAAAGTCTGATAAATCAAAGCTGCAGTGTGCATGGTTTTTTTTTTTTTTGGGGGGGGGGGTTCTCTGCCCCAAGGAACTTCCAAAAGCAGAGGAACTGCAAAGAAAACCGAGAGGGTAACAAAGGAAAACGATGACTTATGTGAGTGTGTGCATAGGAGGCACATATCTTGATTTTTAAGAGTCAGGGGAAAGCCACTCTCTGGCATTAACCCCTGCAGCACCGGCGCAGGCATTCCCTGCCTGGGGAGGAGTGAGTGAGTGAGTGAGTTCCCGTTAACCCTTTCGGCGCCGGGGCTGGGCCGGGCTTGGTGGAGGGGGCTCCCCCTCGGGGGAGGGGGCTGCGCCTTCCCCCCCTCTCTCTTTCTGTGTAGGAGAACGGATGGATGTTCGCAGCAACGGAGGAAAGCCCAGGGCCAGCCACCAGCGTCCCGCTTTGTCCGGAGAGGAAGCCGGGCGGAGATGCTGCCGCTGCTGCTGCTGCTGCTCCTCCTCCTCGTGGGCTCCGCCACCGGACAGCGCCAGGAGAGGGAGTTCGAGTCCGGGTCTGGGTTGCAGGCAGGTGAGCTGCAGGCGGGTCGGTGCGCGGCGCTGCACACGCGCCGGCGCCCCTTCCATCGGACCACGTGTGTGTGTGTGTGGCTCCCCCCCCCCGGAAAGTGCCCGCCGCGAGAGACTCCTGGGCGGGCTGGGGCGAGGAGCTCCCCGACCCCTCCGGGCCCTCCATGCTGCTGCTCCTGCTCCTTGGGAATGGGGGGGGGGGGAGAAGAGAGAGAAGTCCTGGCTCGGGAGCCCGGAGCGCGGCGTCTCCCCCTCGGCTGAAGGGCTGCCTGGCGGGGGCGGGGGGGCCTGCAGAAGAGACCGGGGTTCGGTGGAAAGTTAGACCGGACTTCTTCCCGGCGGGCGTCCTTTGTTCGAAGTTTTTTTTTTTGGGGGGGCAGCTATACACCCGAGAGCTGGAACGTCTGGGGGGCAATTTCGTCCTTCGAGCCTTTCTCTGGGGAAGGGCAGAAGTCGGCGTGCGGGGGGGGGATCGGAGCTTCTTGCTGCCAGGGGCCGGAGAGAGGCATAATGTGGGGAGGGCATCAATGATTTGTGGCCGCTGGCACAGATCACGGAGACTACTTGATCCCTATCCCCCCCCAAAAAAAACAACCCCTGTGGGCTTGGAGCAGTAGGTGCCCAGGATCGAGTTCTCTTCTTTGTGCATCTCCCCTTCCTGTGACTTCGGCTGGGAAGCGTGCAAAGAACACACCGGATTGCGCCAGTTTGGTGTTGTGGTTAAGAGAACCGGGTTTGATTCCCCACTCCTCCACGTGCAGCTGCTGATGTGACCTTGGGTCAGTCACAAGCTCTGGCAAAGCTGTTCTTGAAAAAGTGCAGTTTCTGTCAGAGCTCTCTCAGCCCCACCTACCTCACAGGGTGTCTGTTGTGGGGAGGGGAAGGGAGAGGAGTTTGTAAGCCGCTCTGAGACTCCCTTGGGTAGTGAAGGGCTACCAGTCTCTTCTTCTTCCTTGCACGGTTCCGTAGATGACAACCACCCCCCCATGACCCCTTCCCGCACTCCTCTCAAAGTGGTCTCGCCCAGTGGCAACATCCCCACTGTTCTTGGGGCATGTGGCGATGGCCACGCATTGCCCTGCAGCTGTGTTGAGGGACTTAACTGTGCAGTAGGAATTGAGATGGGGGGGGGAGACACTGGTCCAAGTAAGAAGAATCTGCTCCTCCGTTATTTATCTGTGTCCTGCAATAAGGCAGGAGGTTGCTAGCCCCAGTGCCCCAACGTCCCCCGAAGCCCTTGACCATCCTGGGCCCTGAGCCCATCATGGGGAGGGTGGATTATAAATTGAATTAAATAAATAAATAAACTGTCAAAAGTTTGTCTAACAGTTCTGAATTGGTGGAAGTTGGGAATTTCCCTTGCTCGCTCGGACAAGTTATTCCAAACAGCCAGACAGCAACAGAAAAAAGGATGAGACCGGGTTGGAGAAGTTCTTGCCACTTTCAAGGAAGGCAATCAGAGTTGTCACTTGGGTGTTTATGAGGTCCCAGGTTGTAAAAATCTGTAAAGGTTAAAAGGAGCGCCTTGAAGTGAACACACAGCTGCATCTTGAACCAGCTGTAGCTTCTGCATTGTCTTCAAGGGTAGCCCCATGTAGAGCATAGCACAACAGTCTAGTCTTGAGGTTACTGTAGCATGGATTCTCATGGCTAGGTCATGTGGGCCCAAGACAGGGAAACAATCACTATGCCAAATGTAAGGGGCAAAGGCAGTCGCTGCTGGACTCACTTGTTTTTCCCAGTCATCTAGGACCTGAGCCTCCCTGGCCAGCATCATCTCTGTCTTGTCAGGACTAAACTTCAGTGCATTTTCCCTCAGCCACTTGATCATGGCCACTAGACAGTGACTTGGTACATCTTGACTCCAACTAGCCCTTCCTGGCAACTAATATCATGGTTGAGGACATCTTGTTTCACTATATCTGAAGAAGTGTACATGCTCATGAAAGCTCATACTTGAACAAAACTTTGTGGGTCTTAAAGATGCCACTGGACTCAAACTTTGTTAGTACAAGAGAGGGTTGCTTCTGGAGGCTTATTCAATGTTAATACAATACTTGGTGTCATCAGCATATTGCTGACACCTGACTGCAAAGACCTGGAAGATCTCATTTAGAGATCTTAGAAGATAATGAATAGCACAAAGCTTTGAGGAACTCCAGAAGAAGAGTCCCATGCTGCAGATTCAGTATGGTCAGTAACCACCTTCTGAACAAGTTCAGGTAAAACAGACTGGAACCTTTATGTACTATTCCCTTAATCCCCACTTGAAACTTCAGGTGCTTCTGCAAGACTTCATGGCCCACAGTTTCAAAGGCAGCTGATAGATCTAACAAAAAATTAGTAAGGGGGCGGTGCCCTTATCACCTTGCAATCTTAGATGGTCTACCAGAGCACCTGTGCTGCATCAGGTGAACCTGTTTCTTGCCAATATAGAAAGTTAGCCTCTATGGGAATAGGAAGAAAACTGGCTATGGCATTTGCTTTCATTCATTTTGCAGGCTTGTCCTCTGTCTTTTGATGGAATAATCCTCAAAGTAGGTCACAAATGAATTTTAATTAAAAGTACTACTCAGCAGCCTTTGGACCTCTTGCCTGTGCATCCTTTCCCTCACCTCTGCCATCTGTGAGTAACTGGCCTTTGAGCAGATTTTCCCTTGGCAGAAAGGAAGAGAAGAGAGCTCCCTGTACCTGCTTATCCCCTAACCAGGAGCAGAGTCCAGGCTGGTCTCCCCCTTGAGATAGTGCTCTTGGGAAGGAGGAGCTACAGACTCCCAGGGGTTGATGGCAGAAGCCAGAATGTCGTTCTTCCGTATGCCTGCAGTCTTTGACCGAATGGCAGTCGTCCTGGTTATGATACTACAGAGAGAGTGTAACCTGTAAGGTGAGCTTGGGGTAGTGGCTAAGAGAAATGTCTTAATGTTGCCAGAATGCAATCCATTCCATCCTGTCTGAGCTTGTCCCTGTCTACCCCACGGCAAAGGACTACTACTGCCTCTTTAGGAAGCACAGTGGAGGACACTGGGCTGTCCTTCCTGGACCAAATTCTATACCATATGTGGGGCAATTGCAGTCCTTATTGGTGCTCCCAGTGATTGGTCAAAGTGGCTGCTGTTTTCATGTCCAAGGCAGAGTAGATAGGTCAGGCTTTGGCCATAGAGATGCCAAGGGCTAGAGCAGCACTACTCTGCTTTCCGAGATAATTGTGGCCAAGGGTTCCATTGGAGACAGGCAATCGAGGCTGGGAGTGACTCTCATTCTTCCCCTCTGCTGATCACGTACAGGGGGATTGTCCTGCCATTTTGCCTGCCGGTAGCGATCTGTGAGCGCTGTTGGTCAGAGGTGTCTTGGTTTCCGCCTTGCTCTTTGACACAGGTCATCGATCCCTGCTGACATATTGGCAAGCTCTTTGGACCAAGTGGGGAAGGGGTCCTGGGTCCTGCATCTAAAGCCACGCAGAAGCTAAACAGCAAAGTGGCAGGTTTGTGAAACCATTTCCGGGTCCCGTCCTGCTGAAACAGGGAACCTGCTTCAAAAAGGGGGGTGATCCTGGGTGGCCAGTGGGAGGCAGGAACGCCTCCCAAATGTGTTCACTTACTTCATTCATACCCCTACCTTTCTCCACAAAGCAGACCCAAGGCAGCTTAAATCACGCTTCTCCGTTTTATCATCACAACAACCCTGTGAGGTAGATCAGGCTGAGAGTGTGTGGCTGGCCCAAGGTCACCCAGCGGGCTTCCCGGGCAGAGTAGGGATTGGCATCTGAGTCTGCTCGGCTGCTATTCTGACACTCTAACCACTACACCACCCCGGCTCTCTAGTACATCTCAGCTACAAATGGCTGTACGGACACTCCGCATCCCATCTCTCTTGCATTAGTCATCCCAGTGTGAATTCATTCATGAAAAGCAAGCACATTCCAATGACTGCTCAAACCTTCTGTGTGTTGCATTATAATGATTGTTCAGAAGGAACCAACGCATTCAATGGCCATTTAAGATTTCGGTATCGAAGTATCTTAATGCAGTTGGGCGTTCTTTGTTTTGAATCGTATGCACATGTGTGGGTGGGTGTGCACATGCACATCTGCACCTGGAAGTCATGGCGACCTCTGGTGACTGACCCCTACTGGGGGCCTGGAGGATATTCTGAGAGGTGGCTGAATAAAGACTGCCCTCACCTCCTGACCTCTGGTATTCCAAGGAGGTCTCCCATCCAAGGACTTGCCAGGGTCGGCCCTGCTTAGCTTCCAAGATCTGGCGAGGTTGTGTACTAACAAGGACAGTGCATGTGGTCATGCAAGCGACCAAAGCTTTACATCTCGAGACAAAGGACGGAGAGGATCCTAGACCTAGCCAATCGGCTGGTCAGAACCCAAGAGGGAACCTATGGTTGGGGTTACACTGTAAACAGACCTATCACGTGTGTGTGTGTGTGTGTTGGGTGTGGTGTGGACTGGCATTTAAGCGGGCCCCTGGCCCTGTATCTCCATCTCCAGTTTTACTGTCTTTGAATAAAGTATGAGCTGAAATCACTATGCTATGCACCAGTCTCAGTACTTTTCAGATGAGATCAGGCTTGCATGGGCTACCCAGGACAGGGTGCAGTTGGGCGTTCTGACCACCATTCTGAAGGAGCCAACGTGTCCCAGTGGCCATCGATTGATGCTATTTTTAGTTTGCTTCCTCCACCCGCCTTTCCTCCTGGTCATCCCCTTTTCTTCCTACAGTTTCTGCTGTTTCCCCAGATCCTCATTCTTAGCTGTTGCATATTAAATACCTTGGCTTAGACCCCCCCTGCCCCTAACTGATGGCTGCCTTTCTGGAGACCTCCCTGTGCCGTTCTGATGCAGCTTCTCTTCCTAAGGCTCTTGCGGTGGAGCGCTCCATCCCATTTGGGGCCCTGATCCAACTAGCTGGTCTGCCTGCAGCCCAGTATCCATGCAACCTGAGCAGAGATGATTCAAGTGCTTCAGTTTTGTGAATGGAAAAGAGTGGGAAATGTTGTTAAAAGCCTGCCTGCGGGGCCAGGCTGTGTAATGAATAACAGAAGCCAAGACCTCCTCCTTGTCTCTGGCTGAGTCTCCAAATTGCAGACGGCATTGTGCTATGTTATCTTACTGGGGCAGGGGGGCAAGGGGGAGAGAGGGGGAGCTTGGCTCTTTGCCCTGGCCGCACGTCCACCAAGAGAGATGGGATAAGTTTGCAACAGGGGCAGCCTTGGATTAATTTGTGCATTAGGGCAGGAGGCCGCTGTTACGGTCTGAGGTGGAGCCAGGCTTCTGTTTGTGAACTGGGGTCATTCTGTGTAACGGTGGACATGCCATTTGCAAAGTGCTTACACATCTGAATGTATCGAGTGGGGCTGTTCTATGCCCTGTGCCTTTAACATCTGCTGTACTGGCAGAAACCAGCAGGGGGCAGTTTCTCCATAATTGTGCCCCCACTGGGGACAAGCCTGAATGTTGCCAACTTGCTTGCTCAGTTCAAATATTCTGATGCTGCTTTTCCCACGTGAGATACAGGAGGTTTTGTTTCTGCAACATCCCAGCCCCAATGTGCTAATTTTGCAATTCGTCAATGGCATGAAACAGGCAGATCAAAACCAGTGGGGGGGGGGATACAGAAGGGGTGGGGAGTATTCGGTCAGGTGTACTTGCCATGCTTAGCTAAAACCGAACCTGTTGGATTGCTACCTGTCACATAGCTGTTAACCTTTGCTTTGTGAGAAAGGTTACTGAATATGTAGTGGCAGAGCAACTTCAGGAATACTTGGTGTGGGACATCTGCCCTTGAGCTTTTTCGGTCTGGCTTCAGACCTGGGTTTGGGACGGAGCTGGCTTTAGCGGTCCTTGTGGACGATCTCCATCCTCAGATGGACAAATGGAATGCACCTCTGTTGCTGTTGTTAGATCTACCAGCAGCCTTTGACACAGTGGACCATGCAGTATTGCTGAGGTACCTGGAAGGTAAGGTGAGCCTGGGTAGAGTAGTGCTAAGATGGATCTGGTCTTTTCTGTCAGACCTCCCACAGGAAGTTGCAGTGGGAGAAGCGGAATCATCCCCTTGGGAGCTGACATAGCGGGGGTTTTCCCCATAACACTCTGTGTTATCTCCTGTTATTTAATATCTGTTTAGGACACCTTAGTGAGATTGTCCACAATTCTGCAGTAGGGTGTTGGAAGTAACTGGTGAGTTAGTCCGGTATATCCCATCTCAACTTCACAGAGCGCACCAATGGCTACACACAGGAGAAGTACTTTGTTCTCAGTGTGCTGGCAGAGTTACAAAGTTACACAGAGCCACTTTTCAGCTTCAAGATTAATAGTGGTCCTTTTATTTAGGAACTACATTCTAGATAGTGCAGTTTAAGAGATTGAGACAGAACTAATCTAAACTACCTTGGATGGGTCTGGATGCAGAGAGAGGCATCCAGCCTCTGTTGTGGATGTGTGCAAGAGTGTGAGAGAGAGTAGAACGGGAGGCAGGCAAGCGATTTCCCTGTAATCTATCAGTCTGCATCAAAGAACAGAGACAGGAGAGCAAACAGGAAGGAAACCCACTTGTTCTGGAGTGTGCCACTTGTTCTCGTGGCAAACAAGCACCTCCCAAGACAGTTCACTTTCCCTGAGATTCTCTGGGAGAGTCTGACTGCTGGGTGGCTGCCTGCTTGCCTGCCTTAAGTGCTGCTGACTGGGTTTCCCCATTGGAAACAATGGAGGTAATGGGGGTAACCTGTTTGGGTGCCCATAGAATTAGGCCCATTGGTCCAAATTGCTTTGAGACATGGGGGTGTATGTGGGGAGAGGCTCCCAAAGCTACCCTGAAAATTTGGAGCCTCTCCCTCAAACCCCCTCCCAGAGCTACTAACAGCACTGTGGGGAAAAAGTAACTTTTTTCCCACCATAGAGAACAGTGGAGGGAATGGGGGCAACCTGTTTAGGGGCCCATAGAATTGGACCCCCTGGTCCAATGTTCTTGAATCTTGGTGGGTATCTTGGGGAGAGGCTCCAACAGCTACCTTGTGAGTTTGGGGCCTCTTCCTCAAAGCCCCTCCTCTCCAGCCCCCAGAATATATCCTATGTTTTCGCCATTGACTTCAACGGCCCATAGGATATAATGGGGCTGAAAATGACATTCGGCTGGCCAAAAGACTCTTGAATGGGCTTGTACAGCTGAAACTGACATGCGGGAGCCTTTCTGCCCTCCCAAGCTGCTGGAGCTGTGCTCGGGTGCACTCCCCCCCCCCAAAGACACCTGGTCCTGGTCTAGAGTGCCCAAGCTACCCACACACTACCACAACCACAGGGAGGTGGCACCTGCCCTCCTCCTTCTCCACTGGGCCATAGGGAGGTGGGAGGATTGCTTCCAGCCCCCACCCCACCAGGCCACATGGAGACATGCTGCCTGCCTTCCTTGTCCCCCAGTGGACAGGCAAAGCACTCGCCTAGGGCTGCCTAGTAGACGAGCTGCCTCAGTTGTCATCAATATGCTGATGACACCCATCTCCCTATATAACTCTAAATAAGCCCCCAGCTGTGGCTATCTCTGTCCTGGCCCACTGTCAGAATGCAGAGATCAGGGGGGCTGAGGGAGAACAACTGAAGCTGAATCCAGATAAGGCAGAGGAGATGCTGGCTTGAAGGATTGCTGCTTTAAGTGGGGTGGTGCTTCATACCATTGACAGTGAGCAGCTTTAGCTGAAATGCTCAGTTAAGAACTTGGGAGTCTTACTGCATCCTGGTCTCCCGGTGAAAAATCAGGTTTATATGATGGCCAGAACAACTTTTTCTCCAGCTATATCTGTTTATGAAGCTGGCTCCCTATTCACAGGTGCCTGAGCTGGCCCTAGTGATCCATGCTCAGGGAACCTCGGGGCTGCAACATGCAGCTGGTGCGAATTATGGCACCCTGTTTGTAATGGGGGTCCAGTTGCAGGGTAGCTAGTCACTCCTATTCTGAGCTCCTTTCACTGACCACTGATTAGTTTGGGGTCCAGTTCAAGGTGCTGGTGCTCACCTTTAAAGCCTTACATAACCTGGGACCCACACACTGAAAGCCCCCTCTCTCTCTACATATTCCCATGAGACAGCTTCATTTTTCCTAGCAAGGTCTACTGTCGCCCCCACCACCACACTCAGCAACCATCCAGGCCCAGTGCTTGGATGCAACGGCAGGGTATGTGGTATGCATTCTGGTCCCATTCTGGTTACTGTTTTACAATATTTTGGATAGTGGGGGGGGGAGTGGTCATAAAGAATGTTGTGATTCTAGCGCATGTAAGTCATTGCGCGCTGGATGTGGCAAGCTAATAAAGAGATGATGTGGGTTTTTATGTGGGTGTCGGTGATGATATATAATTTAGGAGGTATCCACAGCTGGGAAGAGGGAAGATTTTCTGCAAGGGGGGGGAGGGGCTGTTAGGTCATTTTGAAACTTCAGGCCCCTTGGAGCAGTACCCACTGTGAGCTCATGTTTTCTGGCTTGCCAGGGCAAAAAGTGTCTCTACAGAAGCCAAGTTGAAAGCTTGGGTGGCAACTATCTAGATTTGAACCAGCTTGGCTCCGGAATGCTCGATTACTTGCTTGTGTCCTGCTTGTTGTAACTCTTGTGGTGCGTGATGCCCTTGCAATTGACTGGTCCTGTTCCATCTTATGGCACCAAGCGCTGGGAGCTAAAAGGAACAGCAGCCAGACTGTCTGGATCAGGTGGGCATAATTTTGTACGTCTTTGAACAAAGGTGCATAGCTTGCTTAGCAACTTAGGTAACAAATCTTGCCATCGGTCCTTGCTCTCATGACTGATGCACAGGTGCAGAAAGAAGGCAGAGCATCCAGTCAGTTCAAGGATGCACAGGCAGAATGAAGGGCAAGTTGTGGGTGATTCTCTGCTTGGCAAGCAGGCCACTGAAAGGACTATAGCAAATAACGTGTGTTCTTCCCTGGCAACTGAGAAGATTGCCTTGGCCAGTGGTGCAGGTGCGGAAGCAGCCACAAGCTGTTCCACATAAATTAGAAATGCATAGGAACATAAGAGAAGTCAGTGTTGGATCAGGCCAATGGCCCTTCCAGTCCAACACTCTGTCACACAGTGGCCAAAAATACCAGGGGCCATCAGGAGGTCCAGCAGTGGGGGCAGGATACGAGAAGCCCTCCCACTGTTGCCCCCCCCAGCACCAAGAATACAGAGCATCACTTGCCCCAGACTGAGAGTTCCTATCTATACCTTGTGGCCAATAGCCACTGATGGACCTCTGCTCCATATGTTAATCCAATTCCCTCTTGAAGCCATCCATGCTTGTAGCCGCCACCACCTCCTGTGGCAGTGAATTCCATGTGTTAATCACAATCCTCCCTGATTCTCGCCACCCTGAACATTTTAGTGTCATCTGTAAATTTAGCCACTTCACTGCTTACTCCCAAATCCAAATCATTAATGAACAAATTAAAAAGCATCAGACTCAGTACTGATCCCTGCAGTACCCCACTGCTTACCACTCTCCACTGTGAAAATTGCCTATTTATACTCACTCTCTGTTTCCTATTAATCAGCTAGTTTTTGATCCACAAGAGGGCTTCTCCTTTTATCCCATGATTACTGGACTTACTTAGGAGCCTTTGAGGAACTTTATCAAAAGCTTTCTGGAAGTCAAGGTAGTCATTATTTACATGATCAGGCCACGACTGTGTAGCACTAAATGATAATTGCACAGATGCAAGCAACAACGACAAGCACGTGTGGCAAATTGGGCTGCACTTGTGTGCAAGCAAAGAGTTCAGTCTGTCCAAGTTCTCTGCATCCCTGGTTCAGCCAACACCAATTTATAACTCAAGCTTGGTTGAGTGATGGTAGCTAGCCATTCGGTGAGGACCAAACTACATGTGGGTCTGTACTATTCTGAACAGAACTCTTCTCATATCGTTTGGACCCGGAAAGCGGCTGCCTTCCCCACTGAGAGTCAAGGTGGATTACAGGATGAATAAAAAACACCACCACTCCACCGAATGTGTAGTTAGACAGCCACAATTAATTAATAATTATCGTATGGCCTTGTGTGTAGTATAGCCAGGAGATCCTAAGATTGTCTGGCAGCATTATGCATGACTAGGTGGTGAGCTTGACTTATTTTTTAGGCAAGAGACATTTCAGAGGAGGTTTGCCATTGCTGGGATTTGTGAGTTCTCTCTCTGTAGTCATGAAAGAATTAACGGTTTGTTTATGCATGCTGATGTCCTAGCTGGTTGAGTGAGGGACCGGATAGTAAAGCCTGCATGTATTTGCTGCCAGAGCAAGGTGCCAAAGTGCGTAATTAGCTAGCATTGGGATTCTCCAGTTGGGTAATCCGTACATTGGGGTCGGACTGGAGAGTAAGCATTGGGGTTTCAGTTTTATTGCTCTTTGTTCCTTCTTCTCTAGTTTGTTCTCACACGAGGTTTAGAAATGCCTGAGTAAAGATATAGGTTACGGCAGCTAGACAGGATGTTTTCCTGTATTGTTTGTTTCCTTAATCTCTCAGTAACTCCCTCCCTCATTAGTATGTAAAGCTTCTTTTTAAAACTAATCCAAGTGTTCTGCTGCATTTGTCAACTCTGCTTTTACGTAGAAACTCCAACAGCCATTGCTTGCCCCTGCGCCACGCCCCTGGTATTCCTTGGAGGTCTCCCTTCCGAATACTAGCCAAGGCCGTCCCTGCTTAGCTTCCCAGGTCTGACGAGATGGGGCTCGCCTGGGCTATCCAGGTCAGGGCCAGAGAGACAGCAAAAGACAACCAACCGGACAGTACAACAGTGCTCGATTACAGAATGAGGGCGGGTGACGTTTCAAAAGCATCAGTTCCCTTGGAACGGTTTTTAAAGGGGCGCTGGAAACCAAACTGCCTTCAGCAAGCCTGGGATAAATGAATCAGTCACAGGGAGTAGTGAAATGTATTCTGTGCCTCCCGGCAAAGTGACGGGCGGGACTGCTCTTTTCTTTTTAAGTGCCTAATGATGGACGCGGGGTGGGTCAGGGAGCCCCGGGCGTCATCTTCTGTTTCCATTACCCTTGGCTGAGGTCAGCTGAAGCGTTGGCTTCCCTGTCGGGGTCTGCTTGGATTAATGGTCGGGTTAGGCCCCACGAGAGGCGGCTGCTTAGATTTATCACCACCGAGTTATTTTGGCACCTAAGGAGCGGTTTCAGGAGGTCACCTTCCAGTTTGGGGGAATCCATCATATCGAACGAGGACATCAACGGAGCTCTGCCGCCGAGAGGGCAATTGTAGCCTCCCTCTGGAATGGGAGCCGCACAGGCCCGGCTTAATGGCCTTCTCTTTGCAGAGCTTCAGATCCCCCTTGGCCTGGGGGAGCCAGTGGGGTTCCCCTTTCGGTTCTGCCATCCTCCTCCGTCTCTCGGGAACAAATCAACCGTGCCGCTGCCCTGGATTGCAAGGAGCGCTTCTCATTAAAAAACCAATTCCAAGAAAATGTCCTGTGTAGCTCGTGGATCAGAACGCTGCTGCCTCCCTCAAGCGCTTTTGGTTGAGAACCCACTTGCAGCAGTTATTCAGGGCCAGACTGGCCACTGAATTTGCCAGGGAAGTTCCCGACGGGCTGCTGCTCCTGAGAGGCCGTTGGCAGCCCGGGATAAGCAGGGCCTAGCCCCAGTAGCTCCACCAGCACTGCAGGAGTCACTGGGCCTCGGCCCTCCGGTAGCAACAGTGGTTGGGGCCAGCTCTTTGTTGGCGGCAGTGGAAGAGGAGGCCGTGGATGAGCTGATGCCCGTGGTCTGGGCTGGCTGAGCTCAGCAGCGCCTACCGTGTTGCTGACTGGCAGTACTGCTGGAGCCGTTCTGCTTGGCTTGTTCCTGGGTCACATGGCTCTGTCAGCCCCTGCCAATGTTCAAGCAACTGCATTAGTTTCTTGTGTGTTTCCCGGCCATATCGAAGATTCTGGCTTTGACTTATGAAGCCCTAAGTGTCCTGGGTCTAGTGCACGCGGGCACCTTTGGAATTTTGAGAGAGGGTAGTGAGTGCCACCTCAAAATGGCCGCCACAGAAGCCAGAGCCAAAACCAAGATGGCTGTTTCAAGAGATGGAGCCAAATGGAGTCCCTTCCTCCTTGGGCCTCCTAGGATGAAATAAATGTGGAAGGGAGAATGAAATCACACACACACACACACTGACCAAGGAGAGCCCAAGTGCCTACTGGTCCTTCTGATCCTCGAATGGAAACCCCTTTCACTGGAAAGTGGGCAACCAATAGCAAGGCCTGCCTTACAATGGTCCTATACACTTTCTAAACAGCTCAGTGGGCATCAAGGGAAGTGCTGGCAGGCACTATGGTGCCCATGGGCGCCATGTTGGGGAACCCTGGTCTGTTAGCACCCACCATGAATTGAGATCTACTGAGGAAGCCTAGTTTAAGTTCCCCAGTGCTTTGACTTGCGAAGTGCATCTAGTCTCAGTTTGTGCAGACTTTCTTGTTATCTTTTTTTATTTTTATTTTTTGGGGGGGGGTTGTGTGTATATTTGTGTGAGAGAGAGCGCATGCACCTGGAACTCATGGTTGAGTTCTGGAGACCCCTAGTGGGGTTTGGACGTTTTCGAGAGATGGCTTGCTATTCCCTGCCTCTGCATTCTAGCCCTGATATTTCTTGGAGGTCTCCCATCCAAGTACTTGCTTCTGAAATCTGACGAAATCCGGCGTGCCCGGCCTATCCAGGTCAGGGCGAGTTTATGCAGGCCTTCTGACAAGGGCACAGGGCCCTTTTTGTTTCCAGTGCCTTTTAATACTTGTTCCTGCCTCCTTTGTCCCTTTGCCTCTGTCTTCTGGTTTTAAGTACTGTAGAACTTCTCAAGTGTTAACACTGACCGTTGGTTGCCTCTTCTCTACTCGAGGAGGGATTTTGGCTCCGCAACAGAACTCTTGCTTTGGGTGCAGAAGACGGGAGGTTCAATCCCCGGCATTTCCGGGCAGAGTCACTCGAGGAGCAGGTGCTGGGGAAGACCTTTCTATGCCTACACCATGGAGAGCAGCTGTCAGTAAGAGCAGACAAGACTAACTCGATGGATCAAGGGTCGGACTTTGTATAAGGCAGTTTCACGTGTTCAGAGTAAAATGGAATTGGGGAAAGGACTAAAAATGTTAGGCTCTGTAACTGTGGATGAGGCCCCAGCTCTTGGTTTCCTTGCAGCAGGTCCCCTCCCTGACATTGGCTTGAGGCTTAGGAGAACTGCTGTCAATCAGAGGAGACGGTGCTGAGCTAGATGGCCCCGGTAGACTGACTCAGCACAGGCAGTTTCATAGACCCTGTACGAGTGAAGCCATCGGCAGGATATTTCTTGCTTTCGAACTCCCAGTTCCCTTTCCCCTAACTAATTAGTCAGCTTTAAATACACACGTGTGCCGTGTTGTTCTTTGGCTCTGCTACCTTAAATACCCAACAGTGCTCCTTCTTGCTTTCCTGGTTTGGCATCTCCAGTTCAAGGATTTCGTGCAGCAGATGCTGGGGAAAACCCTTCTCAGCCTGAGACCTAGGACAGCGACTGATGGTCAGATTAGAGACACTAAGACGCTACGTAGCTACATGAGTCAGGATTTGGTTAGTAGCACAGCACCTGCTTTGCGTGCAGAAGATCCCAGGCTCAGTCCCCTGCATCTCTCGTGGAAGACTCTCTCCAGCAGCAGGTGTTGGGAAAGGCCCTTTTCTGACTGAGACCTTGGAGAAGTGCTACCAGTCAGAGTAGACTAGGATGAGCCAGACAGAACCATGTTGCTTAGGGTTGCCAGCTCCTGGTTAGGAAATACCTGGAGATTTGGGGGGTGGAGCCTGAGGAGGGTGGGGCTTGGGGAGGGGAGGGACTTCAGCGGAGTACAATGCCGCAGAATCCACTCTCCAAAGCAGCCATTTTCTCCACGTGAACCAATCTCCGTTGCCTGGAAGTCAGTTGTGACAGCAGGAGCTCTCCAGCCACCACCTGGAGGTCAACAAATCTAACATGGTTTGACCTTCTTACTCTCATCAATGGAAATACCAGCCCTGCATTTGTCTAGGATATGCATTCAGTTTTCCAGTTGTTCTCCTCTGCTTTCTATGCGAAGGCAGCAAAGAGCACCCCTCCCCAGGCGTCTCATTTACGAAGATGCAACAAGCAGCTTCAAGGGAAGCTCTTGTGCACTCTCCCCCCCAAAAAATATCACTTGTCCCTCGACCCTGTAGGGTTGCCCACTCCAGGGTGGGAAATTCCTGGAGATTTTGAGGCTGGGGGCTGGAGAGAGAGCGGGGTTTGGGGAAGGGAGAGGCTTCGGTGGGGAAGAAGGGGAAGAACGTGGCCGTTTTCTCAAGGGGGACCTGAACTCTGTCGCCTGAAGATCAGTTGGGATCCCTGGAGATCCCTTGGCGGTTGGCAGCCAGGTACTGAGACTGGAAGTGGGCCGGGCTGAGTGGCTGAAGAGGCTGCAGTCCCCGCAAATTTGTTCAGGCATCTTTAACCTGGCTGGCGTCTCTTGGGGCTTGCGATGAAGAGAATGAGCGGAGCCCTGATTAGTTCAAGGTGAACTTTCCCCCAGCTCTGAAATGCCTGCTGGCGGCTGAACTTCTGACAGAGGAAAGGTCACGAGGCTCCTTTTGCCTGGGCAGCGAAGGCCAAAAGTCATACCCCCCAGGGGATGGTGGTGAGCTGGTCATTGGAAGCAGAACGGAGCAGAGAAACAGGCAGAAGGGAGGTGAGATTCGGGGCAGCGTGCAGAGGCCGGGGCAAATATTCTCTCTTCCCCTTGTGGCTCCTTCTGCTTCCACAACAGCACTGTGTGATCTGGGGGGGAGGGGATGGCTGAAAGCTCCCCCAACTTCTCATGATGTGCTGTTTGAGTGCACGTGTGAATAGCATTGAGCCATGTTTGGCACTGACGTATCTTCTCTCTGGTAGTATTCTAGTGAGCTGTACGGAGGGATGTCATTACGGTGACGCTTCATCTGAGCTGCTCCTCGGGGAGGGGGAGGGGGAGAGGCCGACGGTGACGAGATCGTTGTGTGTTGTGTTGTGTTTCAGGACCTGTTGCCAAGGAGAAACTGGGTGGGAGAGATTGGCACGGCTGCATGGAAGATGTCGCTGGTTGAGTTGTGTCTTGTACTTCTGTCACACTGTTTTTGTCCCAAAGTGGCTTACCCAAACACCTCGTGGGGTGTTTTTTTTAATGATGTTAAGATTCAGTGCAAAGGGTCTTTGGGGAAGGGGGCTTGCAGCTGGAGGACTCAGGACAGCCATGCTGGGGGACTGGGGAGGGGGTCCCTGTCTGCTTCCAGCTCCACTTCTGAAGGCCCCACCGATGGCTGGTGGGAGCTGGCAGAGAGGGGGACTCCTGGGGAGCGTTTGAGCCAGAGACAGCAGCTGCAAAAGCAAATGTACACACTAGCCAATGTAGTGTTTACTCCCTTTTTGTGCCATGATGTCATGGCTGACTTACATGACTGTGTGGGGTTTTCAAGGCAGGAGACCTTTCAGCGGTGGTTTGCCTTTGCCTGCCTCTGTGTCATGACCCTGGGATTCTCTGGAGGTCGCCCTTCCAAATACTAGCCGGGGCCGACCCTGCTTAGCTTCTGAGACCTGACAAGACCGGGCTAGCCAGGGGAAAATGGACAGCGGTTTTGTAGCGTCCTGTCTGAAAATACCCCCAGGGTTGGAAACTGCTTCTCAGATGTTGCCTGGCGACATTTACAGGGCAGTCGTCAGCTGAGTTGCGTGCTTCCAAGCTTGCTGACTTGAATGGACGTGGAAGGGCATAGCTTTGCTTAGGCTTCACTGATTGAAGGCTTACATATTTGCATTCCCTCTTTTCTTCAAGGAGCTCAGGACAGCCTACATCATTCTTCCCCACCCACCTGCGAGAAAATGGATTCTCCGCAGCCTGGGCTCTGTGTCCCGAGGTCCTCCCCAGGCTCTACCCCCAAGTCTCCAGGAGCTTCCCAACCTGGATCTGACAACCCCAGGAGTGAGTCGGGGTCCAGAATGGGAGGCCTCTCAGGAACCCTCCTTCAGCCCCTGGCTGGAAGAAAGACAGGATGCTTCCGTTCACGTGAAAGGGAAATGCTTGTTTTTCGGGACATGCCGATTCACGGCCACTCCCAAAAAACTTCTGTAGTTGCCTCCCCGGCTCAGTCATCTCAAGCCAGTTCTGGCCTGGGCCTTTTCACTGCGGGTGCTCTATAAGCTTTATAAGTAGCCATAATGCTATTAATGTTGAGAATGTTCTGAGTTTTATCCTTCCAGGGTTTTATCCTCTCTCCTTCTAAGAGGCTTGCGTACAAGTTCCAGCTTGCATAATCCAGAGTTAATTTCCTGAGCTACCGCTGCTGTGACCAGCTGATGGAAGTCCTTGGCATGTTTCCCCCGGGATGGGATGTGCAGCAGACCTAAGATGGGGCTGAGGCATATGGAAATGCATGTGGTGTGGGTGTGGGTGTGTTGGGGGGGGGGGAGCAGGCTTGGCAGGAGAGCCAGTGTGACCAGGCTGTGGCCGCTAGACTAAGCTCTTTGACCCCGGCATTCAGAGTTACTGTCTTTGAGCATCATGGGTAATATCCACTGAGCCAATATCCTCCATGAATTTGTCTCGCCTCCCCCTTTTTAAAGCCCTCTAAAGTAGTGGCCATTCTTAACATCCTGCAGCAGTGAATTCCACAATTTAGCTGTTCTTTGACTGAGGAATTACAGAACCTACTGCTCATTCATGACGTTCAAACATCTGCTGATTTAGCTCAGGTCCTCGTGATTACTGGTCATGAGCAGGGAGCCGGTCGCTTGAGCTGTTTTTGGATGCATCTGAATGCACTCGGATGCATTCTTCTGCACGATCGCTCTGCTTTCTCACGCAATTCAACTTTGTCACTGCTGCCTAGGGATGCCAGCCTTCAGGTGGGGCTTGGGGATACCTTGAAATTGCACCTAATCTCCAGACTACAGAGATCAGTTCCCCTGGAGAGGATGGATGCTTTGGAGGGTGGGCTCTATGGCACTGTACCCCACTGATATCCCTATCCGCCTCAGGCTCCATCCCCAAGTCTCCAGGGTTTTCCCTGGATCGGGCAACCCCACCCACCCCCATCCCCCGCCGATGGCCAGGTTGGGCCTGGCAGGCCTGGCTGCCTCCCTCCTCCCATCTGCCACTGCTGCCACCTTTGGTTTTTAAAACGGCACAGAGCAAAATGGGGAAGGGAGAAATCAGTTTGGGATTTTTGAGTTGAGACTGACTACTTGGATATGTGCTCACTTCTCGAATTGCTGCGGCTGATGATGCAGGTCCAAAAAGCAGGCAATGCGCTCCAGATTCTCCATTAAGTAACAATGGTTCACAGTGTAATTTGCACGAAGCCTTGCACAGAACGCATCTCGTTGTTGCCCCTCCTTTATGCCACAGGCTGGCACTGCTGTCTTTGCAGGTTTCCAATGGCCGGTTTTCTCTGTGCCTGGGACTCTCAGGGGGGCTTTTGCATCTGGGTGCTGAGCTGAAGCAGCATGGAGAGGCGCCTCTCTGGAGCTGTCTGTCCAGGGACTCCCTGTGCAAATGCTTGGAAAATGTCAAACAAGCTTTGGAGGCAGCTCAGCGGGGTCTGGCTGGAGACAGTTTGAGACTGAAGCCAGGAGCTGCTTGGCTGACCTTGGCTGTGCTACAAATCAGCTGCCAGCGAGAAAGTCACAACAACAAGTGGACCCCGATGGTTTGTTTGCCGGAGTGTAAATGAGGGTGAAGGGCCAAGAGCTGCTGCTGCTGGGGAGGTGCCTTTGTTTCTAAACCAGTGAACCAAAAAGGCCCGCTTCATTATAGCTGTTAGGGTAATGAAAACAAACAGGAGCACTGACGGGTGGAAAAGTTCCTGCTTGTTTCATTGCCATGTGTTTTGCATTTGATTGCCTACAAAACAGGAACTCTTTCCCCGATCTTTCTAAAACTCTGCGGGGGTGCCGTGTGCGCCTTTGTGTGTGTCTGTGTATGTGTGCGCAGTCCTTGAAATTTTCTTCCATAGTGGAAGGAAAAGGAAGACGTGACAGGCATAATGGTTTCCCATCGACATCATGGGACATGAGAATGAATCTAATCACATTAACAGAGATTTCACAGCTAGCATCATTTCATGCACATAAGTAGCACGTTGCCTTCTTCTGTTTGCAGGCTTTATCTGTTCAGATTTGGGGTCACTCACAACAGCGCGATGGGTGGATAGCCTCTCCAACGGGGAAGGCTTACAGTGCAATCCTTTCTGAGTGCATTGAAGTTAACGGGCTTTGAAGGAGTTAATTCTGTTTAGAACCGCGCAGGCAGCCATCCTCAGTCTCCCATTCAAATTAATGGACCTTCAGAATGCCCAATATGCTTGGATTGGCCCCTTTGTTTCATGATTCCCCAGACGCTGGAAAGTTCTGTGAGCAGTAGGATCCCTTGCGTTATTGGGAGAGAACCAGAAATGGTGGTTTTGCAGTATCTGTTTACTCACTGATACACAGGATGAGAAGTTAGAATGCCTGTATAGTGGCGGTTCTAGCTCTCAATAGCAGCATCAGTGCCAAAAGTGGTATTACACCACTGCAAGGTATGCACCTCTTGCTTGACCCTGACAGAACACTGCCCCCCCCGTTGGGGTCAAGCTGGATGTTACATGCAACACAGGATCACCAGAAGGACTTGCGGTAGGAGGGCAACTGCGAGCGCCTTCTGACAATTCTGAAGCACCACAAGGGCCTGGTTAGGACCGGGACTGCAGTGCCGGGTGAGGAGGGGCTTCAGCCCTTCCCCTGTGCCCTTTTCCCAACCCAAAACAGCCTTCAAACGGGGGAGACAGGACGTTATTTGCCCCAAGGGGGTTGCTTGTGCAAGAATTCTCTGCACATGCAGTCCCCTGATGGAACAAATGAGGCTCCCTGGGCCATTTTGGGCTGAGAGAGCTGGCGAGGCGTAGGGCTGCCAGGTGGCTGGTGAGGGGAGAGAGCTGGCGAGGTGGTGGCCAGGATTACAACTGACCTCCAGGCGACAGAGATCAGCTCCCCTAGAGAAAGTGGCCTCTTTGGAAGGTGGACTCTGTGGCACTGAAGTCCCTACCCTCCCTCAAACCTGCCCTTCTCAGACTCCAACCCCCAAATATCCGGGTATTCCCCAACCTAGAGCAGGCAACCCTAACCCCAGTGTCATAGTCCTGTTCCAAAGAGGGTCCTGTGGAGCTAGGGTTGCCACCCTCCAGGTGGTGGCTGGAGATCTCTCAGGATTGCAGGTGATCTCCCGGCAACAGAGATCAGTCCCCCTGGAGCAAATAGCCACTCTGGAAGGTGGACTCTATGGCATTGCACCCCATGGAAGTCCCTCCTCTCCCCAAACTTTGCCCTCCTCAGGCTCCACCTCCAACATCTCCAGGTATTTCCCAGCCTGCAGTTGACAACCCTACGTGGAACTTCAGAATTTAGTTCCCAATGGGGAACTCATGGCTGTCGTCTGGCTGGAAGTCCCAGTGGCAATCCCGTGTTAACACATAACATCTGTTTTTGAGCCTTGACTGCTGAATGTGATGGACCTGCATTTCGAACTCTGTTTGATTTTTTCCCTTTCATTGGTGTGTCCTGTGGATGGCCAAATTGAGTGCAAGGAGAAGGTAAAATATTAAAAAGCAAGGCAAGTGCCTAACCGTATGTTAAAAATAACAAGCTGAACATGCAGTAGCACCGGCTGCCCATTTGTTTCCGAGCACAGTTCAAAATGTTTCTGGCTCTTACCTATAAAGCCCCAAATGGCTTGGAGGCTGGAGCACTGGAAGGACTGCCTCCCCCCCCCTCTACTGATCGGCTTGCCCATTAAGCCCGGGCACTCTGTGTCTCCTCACCGGCAGATTGGGGGCAGGTGGCAACAAGAAAGGGCTTTTGCAGGGGTCGACTCCTTGCCCTTTGGAAAGCCCGCCCTTCCCCTTTGCGCTCGCCCAACACCTACTTTACCATCCTTTAGGTGCCAAGCCAAAAAACTTCTCTCTCTCTTCGTTGTGATGATAAACTGGGGGAGGGGACAACAAGATCGACCACCCTGAGCTCCAAGAATGAGGTAAACCTGGGATTAGCTTCTGGTCTTTCCGATCCGTAAAGGGTTTCTGGTGAATAGCGGATTCAAGGCGTGGGTGGCGGGTGGAAACTGGCTTTGTGACAGTGCTCCCTCTAAGCTGTGGAGTCTTGTGAGCAAAACATCTACTTTGTGAGCTACTGGCATTAAAGCTGTGAGCGAGCGATTTGGCTGCTGCATAAATTAGTTTGCATCCTTCCTGAGCTAAGGCAAACAAGTGAACCGGAGGCTAAAAAACTGTGAGCTAGCTCACAGTAACCCATCTTAGAGGGAACGCTGATGACAAAGCACCCACATTGCATGCAGAGGATCCCAGGTTCAATCCCAGGTGTCCCCAAATAAATAATGTTGGGTAGCAGCATTGGAAATACTGCTCTGCACTGGCCTTGGTGGACAATCAGTTGGGTCTTTGCAGAAGGCAGCTTTATGTGTTTGGTTAAGGGAGGCCTGAGAGGATGACGCTTTCATCCGTGGCATTTCCACATCAAGGGTTTCCTGCCCTGGGAAAGAGCTTTCTCTTCCCGAGACCCCGAAGAGCTCCTGCCAGTGAGTAGGCAGTGCTGAGACACACTGAGAAATGGTCTTACTGAATGAGAAGCAGTTCCGGAGGCTCACTTTGTCTTATTTATGTTGTGGTTTACTTTTATTTAAGGCTGGTGCCGGCGGCTAATATATCAAGAATTAGTAGCTGACGGGCTTGTTCAGAAAAGCAGCCTTAGAAATGCCTTCCTAGGCGGTGGGCTGGCTTGCCAGCGCCAGAGGTTCATTGTCTGCCTGCCAAGAAGCCCTGCAAAAGTCTTTGGGTCAGTTGAAATTCTAATGAAATGATCCCAGGCAAGCTGATCCCCGGGTCTGGCACGCTCTGCCGAGTCTGATATGGTTTCAGGCTCAAGGAGCAGAAAAGCTGCAGCTGGCAACGGGGGGACTAAGAGCACAGCCCCTGCCATGTTTCCAGAGACTCCTGGCAAAAGGCAAGCAGAAACCCCTTTGGCTCGGACAGGAATGAAAACAAAGACTGTGGTGTGTTTCCCCCCCCACCCATATTTAGCAGACAAGGATAGTGGCCCTGGTGAAGCCAAACTGAGACGTCTGTACAGTGGCTGCAGTGATGTCTGTAGAAATAACTGGGGGTTTTAAAAAGCAGAGACATCATCCTGCCAACAAAAGTCCGCATGGTCAAAGCAATGGTATTCCCAGTAATAATGTATAGCTGTGAGAGTTGGATTATAAGGAAGGCCGAGCGCTGAAGAATAGATTCTTTTGAACTATGGTGCTGGAGAAGACTCTTGAGAGTCCCTTGGACTGCAAGGAGATCAAATCATCCAATCCTAAAAGAAATCAACCCTGACTGTTCCCTGGAAGGCCAGATCCTGAAGCTGAAGCTCAAATATTTTGGCCACCAAATGAAAAGGGAGCACTCACTGGAGAAGCCCCTGATACTGGGAAAGATTGAAGGTCAAAGAAGAATGAGATGGTTAGACAGTCTCATCGATGCAACGAACATGAAATTGAGCAAACTTCAGAGGACAGCAGAAGACAGGTGGGCCTGGCGTGATCTGGTCCATGGGGTCGCGAAGAGTCGGACTCGATTGTGCGACTGAACGACAAAAATTCTAAATTACAACAGGGGAACACAGTCGATTTAAGATTGGGGGGCAAGCATCCCCTTGCCTCTCTGTGGATACTCGTGGGTGGCTGGGGTTGGAGTTCGAACTGGCACGGTGGATCCCAGCTGCACAGGGCAGAGGGTGGGCTCCCAGGGCATGCAGATGACTGTTCAATGCATTCCAACAGCTTCTTTAGCATAAAGAATACTTTCCTCCAGTGACCCCTTGCTAGCACCTCCACCCCCCAAGCTTTTTCCTAGGCTCTCACAGTAAGCAAAGCAGAACAAAGTCTGAGTCCGGCGGCATCTTTAAGACCAACAAAGTTTTATTCAAGGCATGAGCTTTTGTGTGCACGCACACGTCTTCAGATAAAGTGAAATGGGCCACCCGAAAGCTCATACCTTGCGCAAAACTTTGCAGGCCTTAAAGGTGCCACTGGACCCAAACATTGTTCTGCTGCTTCGGACCAACAGGGCTGCCCACCTGGCTCTACAGTAACCAAAGGTCATGGGAATCCCCCCTCTCCCGAGAATGACTTAAGGGTGGGAGAGATCTGGAGAAAGCCATCCCGAGCCAGGCTTCCGGCTCTAGGGTTAATCATAGCAAGTATGCTGCTGATCAAGGAGAAAGATCGACAAATGCCACAGTGAAATTTCTCCAACTTCATGGGGGTCATTCTGTTCCTGCAGCCCTTAAATTATATAAGGCCGAAACTTTGGCTCAGCTGCTATATGGAACATTCTCAGGAGCGCCTAGCTCATGCTTTGCTCCGCAAGAAAGGTACAATCGTTTTTAAGAGCTGTTCTACAATTCCCTAGATGTGTATCCAACGCTTGGATGAGACCTGAGACAGGTATTATAAGGGTTGGAGCCAGGGTGCGTATCCTATCCATCTATATGTGGTTAAAAGGTCAACAGCTGTTCCCTTTGATACTTCATGATAATTATCAATCAAATTGGCTCAAGGCTGTTCAAAGACACATCAGCGGCACTGGATTCTCTCCTAAGGTACTCTTATCCTGCGGAATTGAACAAGCAAAAAGGCTAACTAAGCAGAGAACTGAAGATATAGAATGCCAGACTGACATTTCTAGTGTACCAAACATTATTGCACTGTCAAATGTCAAATATGCTGTTGTGCCGGCAGCTTATCTCACTTCTTTGGAAATAAACAGTTTTAGAAGGGCGTTCACCTTGGCAAGGAGTTCTGCACTCCCCTCTGCAGTGCTTGAAGGCAGGTATAAGAAAATCCCCTGCCTTGAAAGATTATGTACTTGTCCATTAAGGGAGGTCGAGTCCATCGAGCATATGTTCTTTAGTTGCCCATATTATAAAGAGGCTCGTTTGGAGATTCTTACTCCATTCCTGGATAAGATTCCTGGTTGCACAAAGAAAGCCAAGCTTGCCTGTTTTTTATCTGATAAGAACTCTAAGATCACTTATCATGTAGTTAGATTTTGTGCATTGATACAGAGGTTACAGAAGCCGTATTTTAAATAGGTTTTAAATTTAAATCTTTTATTTTTGCATATTTTGTACTCTGTATGTTTCTAAAAACTACTGTTATAACTATATATAGGTGGCTGGTCTAGTGACCGTAATAAATTCTACTACTACTACTACTACCTTTGGTGAGCAAACATGGCAGGTTGGTGCAAAAACTTTGAAACCTGAGCACATTTCTGGTGGGGGAGCAGCAGTCACCATTAGGGTTTCTTTTTTTAACCATAACTTTTAAAAATAAAAAT
The DNA here is from genome assembly GCA_029375565.1 of Gekko gecko. Classification (NCBI taxonomy): domain Eukaryota; kingdom Metazoa; phylum Chordata; class Lepidosauria; order Squamata; family Gekkonidae; genus Gekko; species Gekko gecko. Next base: position 22,405,606 of record JAPDNY010000013.1, on the reverse strand, counting down.
TGGCTCTCTTCCTTTAAAAGAAACTGCCATGCCCCAGATAAAAAGCTTGTTCCTTTTTTCCCTTTAGAAACCCTTCTGTATTTCATGTTTACTGTTCCAGGCGGGGCTGTGTGCCCCTTAGCTCCACCCTGTGCCTGGCTGGGGCCCTGAGACTGTTCTCCAGGTAGCTACAGCCGTTCAAGTTTTGATCTATTCCCAAGAGAGTAATTAAACAAGGCAGCTAATTTCGACAAGCCCTGCTGCACTGGAAACCTATCCATTCAGCATTGCGGGATGAAACGAATCTCCTGGTTATGAAGAAAAAAATATTAATAGGATGCAGAACAAAGGAGACCGTCAGAAGAGTGGGAGGGTAGTCATAAGAGATTTTTTTAAAAGCAACATGGAGGCCATTGACGGTGCCAGTGAAGTGCATAGCACATGCCACACACAGAGCAGAGTTTGGGAAAGAGCTTAGGGTTTGTGCACGCCTCTCTGCCATGCGTAGAACATCCCATAAGACCTGGGTCCTTCATGCACGTATCCATTGCTCCGGAGATCCATCTGGCCTGCTCCTTGATGCCTTTCCAGGGCATGCACGCTTAAGATTTTTTTTAAAAAATTCTGCCTTTGGTGATAGCCTTGGGGGCTTGGATCAGTTGATTTGTCTTGTTTTATCTTGTCTGGGTTTTGTAGGTTTTTAAAAAATGCTCTTGTACATCGCTTTTGAGAACTTTATTGATGAGGTGGTATGTACATTTTCCAAATAAGTGAGATAATCAGCAGGCTGAAGGAGGAAATGCTGGCATGGGGTAGGAGGAGTTGATAAAGTGAAACTTAAAAATGTTGGTACTCCATCAAGCAAAATATTTGGGGACTTGGCAAGATTCCTCACCCCTATTTTCCAGTTTGGTGTAGTGGTGAAGAGTGGTGGACTCTAATCTGAAGAACAGGGTTTGATTCCCCACTCCTCCATATGCAGCTGCTGGTATGACCTTGGGTCAGTCACAAGTTATCTCAGAGCTGTTCTCTCAAGCAGCTTCTCTCAGAGCTCTCTCAACTCCACCTATGTCACAGGGTGTGTGTTGTGGGGAGAGGAAGGGAAGGAGATTGTAAGCCACTCTGAGACTCCCAAGTGAAGCGTGGGGTATAAATCCAATCTCTCCTCCTCCTCCAAATATCCCTTATTTCTCTTGTGTTGGAAAATTTCTAGCAATACCACTCACCCTGGTATTTTTGACACAGCCTGTAATCCAATACCTAGGATCATGTGGACATAGTTAATGGCTTCATCAGGCAGGTGGATGCAATTCGCCTTACAGTCAGCACCCAAGGTGTAAAAATTATAGGTCTGTGGCACAGGTCAAACCAATTTAGCCCAGGGACAGTTTTGGCAGTGTTTGTCTATTTATTAAGCAGCTGTCAAGCAGAGGTCAGGTGTGTCTGCTTGGAGATATGTATGTCACACACCTAAATCTACTTGTTCTCATTCATTTCTCCATCCATTTCTTTGCAACCTTTTGGCTCCAAGATTGTGTCTGAGTTTAAAGCAAACTTTACCCTCTCCTTCAAGCATGGAAATGTGATGTGATCTGTACCTGTTTTCTCATAATGTTATTTTTAGCTAATCAGTTTGTTTGTCATCTTTAAAAATCTGGACCAAAATGATGCCCTAACACTTTCCAGATAGCTTGCAGTATGTTGGATTTTATTAGGGGAAGTCACAGGCTCACGGGAAATGGGACAGAATAGAGTATGAGAATGTAGCTTGTCACTACTCCTGGGCTGTGTCTGGACAGAGTCACTTTAGCCTGCAAAGGGGGGGGCGCTTGTGTGATGGAATTCTGTTGCACATAAAGAAACTCCCTGCATGCAGAAAACTAGCATGTCATGGAAAGTAGGTTTCACCTGTCTTCCTAGCTTCTACTTTTCTGCCTTGTTATTGGTATTCAACACATTTCAAGTGCAATTATGTCTCCCCTTAAAGATCAGGTTCCCAGCTCCGGGCTGCTGTTAGCTTCAGTATTACCTCTGTGTGTTCTCAGGAAGTGTTTCCAACTAAGCATGCCTTCCATTGCTTCAGAACTACAACACGTGTGGAAAGGGGGCTTTGGTTTTCTGCCTGCACCAGGGAAGTGCTATTTGGGGAAACCCACAATGGTACTTTTTAGTGGAAAGGGAGGATAGACATATTTTAAACAAAGTAGATTAACAGAAAAGTAAATCAATGAATGTGTCAACTTGAAGGTAACATTGAATGTGAGATTCCTATATAGGATTTGTTCCTGAGGAAAGACCAGAGGTCTGAAACACTTAAATATCCAGAATAAGTGTTGAAAGAGAGATTGAATTTGGAGCAGACTGCTTTTGAGAATACAAGACTGTTAGAAGGATATTGTCTGAGAGAGTTTGGAGCAGACTGCTGTGTGTAATTTTATTGACCTTTGCATTTTTTCTATGAAGGAATAGGTGGTGGTTTTTCATTATCTGACACTAAATGATGTTATGGCTTTAATCTAGTCTCTTTTGTCATTGTATTGTTCTGTGGGCATTTAGCACACATCTGTATGTATTTTTTCTTACCAGACCAGCACCCTGGACCGACACCTTTTCTGGAGCCCCCCAAGGGATTTTAAAAAGTGGGTGGGAGCAGGAGTTGCTTTTCTCAGCAAGGCTTCTGACTGGCCATTGGAGGTCTGATTGACTGTGCAGATTTTTTAAAACATTCCTTTGGCAGCAGCTGCCCCCGAACCACAAGGAACCTGACTGTGTGTCTGAGGGTAAGCTGTGGTAGCTGGCTCCACCCCCTTTGGCAGCCACCGAGTAGCTGCGCCCACCATGCTATTTCAGAAGTCCAAATGTTTCCTGAAAAGGGCTGGGGTCTCTTGATCTATAATAATTCAAGACCTTTGGCGCTGCTACTTTGTTAGGTAGAAAAGTCAGCCTTGTGACAGAGTAGTTCATGTAGGGAGGAGGAGGAGGAGGAGGAGGAGGAGGAGGAGGAGGAGGAGATGATTGGGGTTTTACCCTGCCCTTCATTTGGAGTCTCAGAGCGGCTTACAATCTCCTTTCCCTTCTTCTCCCCAGAACAGACACCCTGTGAGTGAGGTAGGTGGGGCTGAGAGAGCTCTGAGAGAACTGTGCCTGACCCAAGGTCACTCCAGCAGCTGCATGCGGAGGAGAGGGGAATCACACCCAGTTCTCCCAGATTAGAGTCCGTGCTCTTAATCACGACACCAGACTGGAAGACCATTGGCTCTACTGAAGACCTGGGTGGGGAAAAGGAGTACACTTCCAAAACAGGAAGGATCAGGCAGTCTTGTGATTTGCAGAACTAGACTGTTGTGACCGGCCCCGAGCCAGAACTCTATGAGGAAGCCGTACGGGGAAGGCTCATAGAGCACTCCAAGACCCAGGGATCTTGATTTATCACTGGTTCTTTGACGACTGGGAACAGGGGGCATGGTTCAGGTTCAGCACCCATTTTATTTATCTCTGGTAGCAGGCAACAGGTCTCTGCCTGAGACCCTGGAGAGCAGCTGTCAGAGCAGACAACACGGGACTAGAAGGGCCATTTTTTCTGACTTAGTATAAAGCAACTTCCTGTGTTCAACACAAGTCACTGCCTGGCACTGGATTCAGCTAGCTAAATTTCCTATTAAAAGGCCCATTAACTGAACACAGTTTGGACAACACAACCTTTTCACCTTGTCATAAGCCCTGGCAAGAAGGTATGCGTGGCTACTGTTCTGTCCCCCCCCAAGAAGGGGCTTGGTATAACACAGCACACTGTAGGCCCCTCATCCAAAAATTGTAAAGATCGACCCTGTGCCCTCGATAATGCCAAAAGGTGATCCCTCGAATGCCAGCAGCTGCAGGCTGCTAAAGCTCTTTCATAATTGGCAGCACGGATGCAACAGGCACGGCCTGTCTGATGAGTTCCATGTTGGATAGCCGTGGGGCGCTAATGCTGGGCCCTTAACCTTTGGGGTTTCTCCAAGCACCTCCCTGCTCTGACCTCCACTGACCCCCGAATAATAGAGTGCAAAGGTCTAGTTCAGTAAAGTCACATACATTGTGCATGTGTTTGGAGTGAACTCTTTTAGGCAATGGAATGAAGGGGGAGATAGCAGGCCAGAGACATCTGGAAACAATTGCAGAGCCTCCTATTTAATTTCTTCAGGATGGGGAATACAAAGCAGGCAGGTGAGCCGAATATCTTATGAATTACCCCCAAAGCATCCAGTCCTGGTTTTCATGGAACTGATTATATGAAGGAATAGCACATAGAGAAAATGCATTCATAATAGTGATGTGAGCCACTCATTCAAATGTGCAAAAAAGTTTGCTTTTTTTAAATGAAGCACTCAGAACTGTTCTCAATGGAACTGCAAATGTTTTGGGCATGTGAGTTTCTGCTGTGCCCCTCTGTTGTCTGCCCCAAGCTGCTTGACAGAGAAAAATACAAACAGGTTATTTTATTGCAGGGGGGTTGTGTGTTTGTGAGGAAGAAACTGTGTAGCTCGCCTTCCTATTCTAGACTTGCCATTTTTCTTGTTCATGTTAATCAGGTGTTTTAAATGGGACTGAAGTACTTTGCACCTTCTTGCACCGCCACTCGGGGACTGTAGTTTGATCCAATAAGTGAACCCAATAAGTGTGATGTCCCAAGAGAGCACCTGAAAGAATTTCCCTGCTGCTGCAAAAATCGGCAGTGGGTGGGTTTAGAACCAGCCCTCTATCAAGTGGAGTTTGTTTCTATATTCTCTGCCGGTGAGAAGGGCTGTTGTCTGTTGAACTTGATGCAGATCCCTCTGAATCGAATGCTGACTCTCCTGAGGATGCTGTCAAGCAGAAGTTGTAGTCTCTGACCCGGCTTCAGCCACCTGAGTAGGTGATGTTGCTGCTCTGTTTGAAATGGGTGGGAGGTCAGCAGGTGAGAAGGGGCTTCAAGCCGATGTGAACTGATGAGGTGGACTTCTGTCACTGTTCGCTAATAGACCAACATCCAAAGGTAAGGAAGGAACAAAACCTATACCAAGGGTGGCCAAACTTGCTTAACATAAGAGCCACGTAGAATAAATGTCAGATGTTTGAGAGCCGCAAGACATGAACAAATATTACATGTCTTTACTGGGAAATATGGGAATTTGCTTTTTATTAACATTAAACGAGACTGCCGAAAATAATAACAAAAGCGGTAAAAGCAGATCTGGATAATGATGTTTATTCATCCAATGATATTTGTTTGCTAATGATATTTAGCTTCCCCAGCCACCCCGCCGGGAGCTGCACAGTATGTGTGAAAGAACCGCATGCAGCTCCTGAGCCACAGTTTGGCCACCCCGTCCTGTACCTACCCTCAAAGCATAAAAATCTCAAACAGACTTGTATTGACCATGAATCAGTAAGAACTATGAAAACCAGGGCTATTTTGGGGCAGGAACACATAGGAACGGAGTTCTGGCTGGCTCCTGAGTTGACCATGCCCAGCAGGAACTCATTAGCATAATAGGTCACACCCAACAGCAGAAACTCATTAGGACTGGCTACATTAGGGCTGTGTGGCCTAACATGCAAAGGAGTGCCTGCTACAAAAAAACAACAAACAAGGTAAACAGAATAAGAAGCAAAAGATAGGTGTGGTTGGATGACGACACTTCTGGTAACACGGGGGTGTGGCCTAATATGCTAATGAGTTTGTGCTGTCAGGTGTGGCCTATTATGCCAATGAGTTCCTGCTGGGCTTTTTCTACCAAAAAAGCCCTAGTGAAAACTATACGAATGAGTTTGTAAAACACAAATGCACAAATACACGTGAACATGCATGAAGCTGCCTGATACTGAATCAGACCGTCGGTCCTTCGAAGTCAGTCTTGTCTACCTGGAGCGGTGGCAGCTCTCCAGGCTCTCGGGCAGAGGTCTTTCACATGGTGCACCACCTGGTCCTTAGATCGAACCTGGGGCCTTCTTCATGACAAGCAGATGCTCTGCCGCTGGGCTGCAGTTCCTCCATCATCATCATGATCATGATCATGATCATGATCATCATCATCCTCATCATCATGATCATCATCATCAAAATACATCATGATCATCATCATCAAAATACAACTCTCTCTCCTGATGAAACTTCAAGGAAATGCAAACAAAACAGGCCGTTCAAATACAACCAGAGAAGCCGGGCCTGGCTCTTTAGCTAAGTGACCTGAGCAGCACATCCGCTGCCTACTTGACCGCAACTGCCCAGAGAGCCAGCAGGAGGCTGGATCAACCCGGGGGCCTGTCTGGACAGCAGCAGAACCATCATAAGTCTCCATGTGACCTTTACAAGAAACTGTCTCTTCATCCCTATGAAACATTTGACACATCTTCTGCAGAAAGTGGCAACTATTTGCCCCCAACTCGATTCCCTCCAGGTAAACAAATGACATTTTTAAAAAAAGATTTATTTATCTGTTAAAACATTTATATCCCACCTTTCCCGATGGTTCGAGGCAGCTGACAATAATACCCTTAAAATATTCAGTTAAAGCAAATAGAAAATTGCGAACCCCAAATCCCTCCTCCCTCCTCCTTCTCCGCTTTAAAGATGCCTGCCATTCCAAGCCCCTGAAAAGCCCCTGCAAAGTGATCTCTTCCAACATGGCTGGTGAATACAGAATGCTCCTGGCCTGTCTTTGGTAGCCCCCGCCTGGGATGAAGGGTCTCTTCCGGCTTGAGCCAAGAAGAAAGGGATGAGAGACAGAAGCGGGGCGGAGGAAAGAAGGAGGAATAACAGGAAGGAAGGAAGTCAGAGAGATGGGAAGCAGTGTTCCCCCTAAGCTGAGTTAGTGTGAACTAGCTCTACAGTTTTTTATTTATTTTCATTTATTCAATTTATACCCTGTCCTCCCTGCCGAGGCGGGCTCCCACATTTCTGTCTTAGCTCAGGAAGGATGGCTCCAGAGCAAACTAATTTATGCAGTAGCCACATCATTCACTCACAGCTTTAATGCCAGGAGCTCACAAAGTAGAATTTTTGCTCACAAGACTCCACAGCTTAGGAAGCCTTGGCTAGAATTCAGTTGTGGTGGTTCCCTTGCTAGCAAGCTGCAGGCTGTCAATTATTGTGGCAGTCATGAACCCTGTTTGCTTGTTCTGCTCCAGTTCTGGCTTGGCTGATGGGCTTATCATGATCTGTTAAATTTGCTTTAGTCTTGCAGAAAGGCGAGTCTAGCAGATAGTTATTGTTCTGAGACTTCCCCACGCCCCTAGTGGCTTCAGACAAAACTGCATCAAAAAGAAAGTAATTGGAAAGGTGTTCGGCTGGATGCAGCATGACCCCGGCTTCAGGGGCCCTCCGGGTGACTGGCCCCCACTGAATTTTCTCCCCCCTAGTCCTCCCCTCTGGAGGCCCTGCCCCTGCAGCGCCTTACTGGCCAGCCACCAGGCAGAAAACTACCCACTGTACAGACGCAAAGCCTTTCAAAATCCTGCATATGGACTGTGAACAGATCAGCAATGTGATCACATAGTGTGCTCAACTGCATGCAAGGTAGCTTTAATTTTTGAGTATCACCTTGCTGGAAATCGAATGATGACTGATTAATATATATATAGAGATATATGTTAAAAAAAACCAGCTTTCCACCCACACTTAAAAAAAACTCACACAAAATAACCTAGTTAACCATTCCTATTTGTTATCTAACTTTGGAGCCCTCTAATACGCCCACAGTCCAACCATGGTGTTTTGTTTTGCTTTGTTTTTTGCCTGGTTTTGTCTTTGGTAAGGCAAAAGGAGTAAACCCATTTTTTTCCCCATCCCGCTGAGCTTCCGACATGCAAAAAATGAAATGTGCAGCGTTTTCCACTGTTACCTTATTAACTACTGTTCTCAAGTCCCCATGCTAGATAATGTAAAGTGGTTTTGCCTATGGAAAGAAAAAAAACACCTTTGTTTTCATATGTGCTAGCAGGCAGAAATGGTACGATGCAGAGCGTGCCATTTCTAAGAACTGCAAAAGGGAGCTAGTCAGGCTGGAGAAAGGGCTTTGATATACTGAGGACTTGAATCTGGATCTATCAGTTTGTATGCAAGACTTTGGACAAGTGGATTTTGTCTTAATCAGTGGGTTCATTTGGCCTTTCAGTTAGACACTCATCTGATCACCTATGGCGAATAACAGTTGCTTCCAGAATAGGGTTGCCAGACCCCCCAGTGGAGGCAGGGGTCCCCCGCTGCCAGGCCCCATTTCCCTGCTGCCCATCAGCTGGCTGGCGGGGAGGAACCTGCCCTGAAAAAGAGGGAGACCCATCCAATGTGCAGTGATGTATATACGTCACTGCCCACATGACCTGGGAGTGACATCATCACATCTGGGACATTGGGGTGATGCTCTGGTGTTTGGGGGAAAAACTCTATGGTAGAAGCCAAATTTTGCCCAAATACTGGAGCATCGTCCCAACATCCCAGATGTGATGACATCACTTCTGAGTCACATAGGCAATGATGTGAACACATTGCTGTACATCAGCTGGGCCTCCCTGCTGTTCCGAGCAAGTTCCCCCATCCTGCCAGTTGCCAGGAGGGACTTGGCAACCCTATAATCCAGGATGATTAGGAATGACTTTACCTCTGCTGCATATAAACGTGTGCTGCAGAAGTGTGTAGTCATTGACAAAAACAGCAGAGACTTAAACACCAAAGCAATATGTCTATTATACTTCTAAAAAAAAGGAGGTGCAATTTTTTTTAAAAAAATTATACTGTTGATGAGCTAGGTTCCAGATTAACTCTGTGTATTTCTCCACAGCTCAATTGGGATGCAGATCTTTTACTCATGTCAGCGTAAAGGTCAAACTATGAATTAAGCAAACTGTGTGTTTCTTTTCCCCAGTTTTCATTTAGAACTGAAAAGTAACTTTGGGGGCTGGCAGTGAATGAGTAGTGGGGAAATGCTGTGTCTGTGCATGTCCAAATTTTGCCGATGTTGTTATTATAATGGGGGTCATCTAATTTACTAATAGAGTGATAATCCCAAATCTGACAACTCTCTGTGTAACTGCATAATGGACCCCGTTGTGCACTGGAACTGGCACATATATATGTGCGAGAAGCTGAACAGCACCAGTTAAGAGCTGATGTTTTTCAGTGTCTCTTGATGGGAAGAGCACCTGAGGAAAAGGTAAAAAGGTGAGTTTGCCTCAGGTCTCTCTCCCCCTCCTCCCAGCCCCGTTGCTTATCAGACACTGACCTGTGCAAAAGCAGGTGGTGGCTGGCAGATATTTTTCCTTCTGGGTCTTTGTGTGCAACAGAGATTAATATGCTTAAACGAAGCTGCAGGATTTTTCCATAAATTTATGTGTGGTGTAAACAATGAGGTCAGCTTTGTTGGAATTTGCTCAGAGGATTTCGCGGAAGGCCAGCTAATGAGGCAGCTCTATGGTCGCCAACTCCAGTTTGGAAAATTCCTGGAGATTTGGGGGTGGAGCTTGGGTGAGGTCCACCTTGCAAGGCTGCCATTTCCTCCTGGGGAAATTATATCTATAGTGTGGATATCGGTTGTAATACCAGCCTCTCTATGGGTCCCACTTGGAGGGTGGCAGCCCTAGGCAACTCACTCTTTTCCCTGCACAAGGTGCACTGGTACAGGAGCTGTACAGGAGCTCCAAGAGCTTTCCTAGGATTTGTGATGTTTTTTCAACCACTCGGCTTGCTTGTCACTATAAGCAGATGGGCTGTTCACCAGGCTTCTATGGGTCCATCCACACCTTGTTGGATATTGCACTACTGTTATGCTATAGCAAGCATTCACACAGGAGGACCAGGTATCCCACTACAGCAGCAATGAGACTTCCAACCCACCCACCTCTCACTGCCACTGCGCAATGCGGTAGCATAAGAAATTTGCCAAAAAAAGGTGCTGGCAACCAGAGGATAGTGTTACCAGGTGGAGCCTCAAGGTCTCCTGAAATATAATTGATCTATGGATGACAGAGTTCAGATCCCTGTAGGGAAAAGGTTTCTTTTGTTGGAATATGCAAGGTCTATAATGCACAGATAAAGAAGATGACAAGAACATCCTGCAGGGGGCAGCAGAGGGGACAACTAGTTAGCACAATGAGATTAGGGACTTCCTACTATTTTCAGATAGTCTCCTTCCTGTCTCCTGATTGGCTCAGTTGGGGTTTTTTCTGCCCCTGCTGAGATATGTTTAGTTTAGTTCATTTAAGTTTAATAGCCCGTAGGCCATACACCATAAATGGTAAAACAAAAATTTGTCACATCACAGGCCAAAGAAATACATGCACGCAGGGAAAAACTCCTGAGTTCACTCTTAGTCAAAAATGAATTACCTTCTGATTCCTTCTTAGGGAAAAAAACAAGGCAATGAGCAAACTCTGCTTAAAATGCACCTTCTTGGAAACCAAGCTCAGCCGCTTTCACCAAAAGTAGTTATATCAAATGTCTCAGTCCCCCGTCAAGTAGCAAACAAAATTGATTTTTTAGATCAAGCTGAGATGTTAGTTACTGAGTCTCCCCTACCGAGTTAGACAGGTAGACCTCATCTTTCTCTCTCCTCTTTCTTACAAAGTTTATTCTCTTCTTAATAAACCGATTTTATTCTGTAAACAACTTGTGCTCAGCTTTGCTGCATGTCTACACTCTGCCAACAGCTTTGGAGGATGAACTCTATGGTATTAGACCCCACTAAAGTCCCTCCCCTCCCCTCCCCAAACCTCATCCTCCCCAGGCTCTACTCCAAAATCTCCAGGAATTTCCCAACCTGGAGTTGGCACCCCTACTAGTGGGAGGGCTGTGGACAGAGATATGGGGAAGGGACCCTGACAATGGCTGCGGTGTCGTGTCACTTTGGTAAAAAAACAAACAAAATGAAGTACGTAAAGTAGCTCTAGGAATTGTCCCTATGTCATATCTGGTTTTTCTAATCCCACTGCTACTCAGAGTGGTAGTGGGCAATGGGAGCAGGAGGTAGAGGATCCCCTGCCCCAACAAAGGGTTTGGGGGCCCTACATAGCATCAAGCTCACAACGGAGTTTTCCTGTAGGTCAGACAATCCAGGAGGTGAATGACTATGATAGTGCAATGACAGTGAAATATCCACTGAGATGTGTACACAGCCAACACCACCCTCCCTCTTAGGCAGATCATGAGCAGGGCTTTTTTTTGTAGAAAAAGCCCAGCAGGAACTCATTAGCATAATAAGCCACATCCAATTAGCATATTAGGCCATACCCCATGCCTTCCCTTGGCTTGCCCAGGCGCCCTGCAGCCGGCTCTTGGACAGGCTGGGGAAGGCACAGGGAGGCATTTAAATGCCTCCCCGATCCTTCCAGGGCCCCCCCTGGCCCGCCCACTCCAGAGTTGCCAAGGGATCGCTCTCCAGGCCTTCCCTCTGTAGCCAAGCATGCAGAGGTTTTGGCTGTAGTGGGCATGGCAAACTCTGAAGACAGCTGGAACTCTGTTCCTGTGCGTTCCTGCCCAAAAATAGCCCTGATCATGAGAGGGAGGGCAGAAAGGGTTGCATCAGTGCTTAGTTCTTGTGGCCCTTTCTTACACACCCAGGGAAATGCTGATCGCCACTTTGGGGTCAGGAAGCAACTTTTCTCCAGGCCTGGAGGTTTTTTGTCCTCTTCTAGGCATGGAACAGGGGTGACTGGGGGTGTGGGGGGAGGTATTTGTGAATTTCCTGCCTTGTGCACGGGGTCTGACTAGATGACCCTGGAGATCCCTTCCAACTCTGTGATTCTATTATTCTTCCAAGGCACTGTTTCACCCCTTCTTCCTGTTCTGAAGTATTGGACAGGAGCACCGAGCTTCAAGATGTGGACAACTTGGACTCTGCCACAGTCTCCTCATAAGGACTGATTCAAAGTGAAAGTCATCCTGTGCCGATTAGCTTGATTTGTCTGAAGGAGAGGCCTATAATATTTGCATTCTCAGTGTTTGTCCCTTTCACGGCCTAAGCCTTTAAGCTTCTAAAGTCACGCTGGATGGGCATATATGGCAGTCTTATTTTTAATCAGTAGATTACAGGCCCACCCTTGATAAGTTGTCTGTACCACCGTGTTAGTGTGTTGATAATTTGGCAGCATTAATTCTGTAAATTAGTAGACCCCAAAGCAATCTCATGAAAGCATGTAATAGGGTTCTGTGTTCGGTCTTACAGCTCTGACCGACGCTTGATAAATTGGCTTTAGTTGGCGCCTCTCATGTTAAATTGGTATGCTTTGATTTGTATCCCACATAAAACAAATCTACGGTGTTAGGTTTTGGTTCTTGTGCCAGCAGAAAGTAACGGGTTTAATTTGTGTGAGGGAGAAAAGAGATCAAAATGGAGGATTTGAGGGTCGAGACAGCCTGGATAAGACATTGGGAAGCATCTGTAGTGGGCAGTTGCTGGAGAGAACTTGTAAACTGAGGGCTGCATCTACTTCTGTTCTTATACGAACTTGCCCATGTGTTTAGATTATCCTTCTCCAGGAGAGCACATCTTCAGAGATTTAGCAGGCACTAGGGAGGAGTAAATATCTACTATTTTGTTTCTTTTAAACTTTATTCGTACTTTTTTGTCTTTGGTTTTGGTTGTATAGTTTTTGCTGGTTGCTTCGTGGATTTGTTTCTCACATGTAAGCATGCTATATGGTTTTTATATGCAAGTGATGTGACACTTATATGTACAGTGCACATACTTTTTGTGCAAGGAGACCTTTAAAAATGCAGTCCACAGGAGAAAATCTGGTGTGAAAAGCCAGAAAGATGGCACAAATCTAAAAAACCGTGGGTCCAATTTAAATAAGGGAGAAAGGAGATCAAAATGGAAGATTCATATTGGTGAAGGCTTTTTTGAACTTCACACTTTATCTTAATGTCCATACTATGGGCGCAATCAGGCAGGCTGTTTGACCTGATGTCATCACTTCTTCCTACCAGATTTAACGTGCACATCCAGACAGTGACATCTGTCTTCCATTCCTCAGTCGTTGCCCCCCAACTTTCCTGACACTGGAGAAAGTCTGGTATTTACAGATCCAATTATTCTCACTGTGCACTTCCAACCATCTGACCTCTCCATTGCATGCTCAAGCCGTTTGGGAGGTCTGCAGCTTCCACTCTCTGACTGCCATTTCCCTCCACAGTTAGCGATATGTGCATAACTGCATATTCATCTCGGTGAATAAGCAGTTTTACGCATGCACAAAGTAGACTTTTTATAAAAAAAAGAAGAAGCTGCTTGCCACCCACTCCGCGGTGACCATGCAGCAATAGTCTGATCAGTCAACCATGGGGTGAGGTGGGATTAGGGTGGTTTGTCTGGTCAAAACTCTCTGGAACAAATAGTTCTGGAGAAATTAGAGACACAGCCAGACGGTGCTAAGCCTGTTGTCTGACTGCAGCCATAGTGTGGTAAAGCCTGCTATGAAGACAAAGAGTTGAGATCCAAGGGGAGATTCTTGGACTTAATCCAGAGATGGCTGCGATCAGAGGTAAATGGCCAGGATAGTGGTCCACAGAGGTATGAATCTTTATCATCCTTGTGTGATGTACCCCCATAGCCAGTCCCAGAGAATCCAGTGATGAGGCAAATCCCCCTGGCATTGAACTGGTCAGTTGAGAGCAGGCAAGAGCCCCCAGAAGGCTCATCCAAAAGGCTGGGGCTGTGTTCTGTGAGGCCCTGTAGGATGACCCTCATGTGTCCCCATAAAGCTGTGGGAGGGCTTAGGCCACCTAAGCAAGTTCATGACCAAAGTAAGATTTGAAGAGGGCCTTTCCTGGCTTAGCTGGCCACATGACCACGGAAATGTCTTTGGACAGTGCTGGCTCTTCAGCTTGGAATCGGAGATGAGCACCGCATCCCTAGAAGTCGGATTTGACTGGCTTTCAAGCAAAGGAAACCTTTACCTTTACCTTTTCCTGGTTTATGCGGCTTGGTCTCACTGCATTAAGCAGCCTGTGTTTGAGCTGTGTTCCGTCAGGCTGTAGACACAATGGAGACTCAAATGATTGAATTATCCTTCATACCAAAAATGCATAAAAAGTAGTGCATGAAGAAAGCTAGCATGTAAGGGGGTGCAGTGTAGGCTATAACCCTTCTCCCTGATAGCCTAGTTTTTTAATCAGCTAGTTTTCTGTATGCTGGGATTTGTTTTTGTTCTGTAGAAAAGCATTCAGCCATCTCATCCCTCTACTTGGATTCTGAAGCAGTAAAGCCCAGACAAAATTAGATTTCAGCCTCTACATGCTGCCAAAAAAGTTTTCAAGGCAGATGAGACATCAACATATCAGAGACTGCATGGAGAAGCAAAGAACGGATATGTCAGAAAGGAAGATGAGAATGTGTGATACATTAATTTAGTACTTAGTTGCTCCCTTTTCACCTCTTGTCTTCTTTCTCTTGTCACTCCCCCTCCTGCTAGCTGTAAGGTTCGGTATCTCAGAGACGGATGGTGTGGCACAGGAAAGAGGTTGACAGAGTCAGCAGCTTCGTCTGATGAGTTCAGGCCTCAGATTTTGCTCGTGGTTGGCATAAGTCATAGAAGGTGAAAGAGATGTTGAGTGAGAACAGCACTTGAACTATATTTAAATGTGGGGGAGATGAAGTGCCAGAGCTGAACTTTGATCCTTGAAATCATTTTGCTTTCTCTTCAGAAGCACACTTCACTGAGACTGCAGGCAGGCCTGGCTCAGGCTGAATGCCTGCATCCACGAGTGGTATATTTTTGATGTTTCAGAAATAAAAATAGCATTTCCCCCCCCTTTCACAATTCACAAGTTTGTATGTGATTGTTGCCAGCTGGCCAGCACCCTGTGGGAGCCCGGGACGGCACCAAGGGCAGGGTGTCACTCCAATGGCATGATGTCAACTTTAGGGCGAAGGTGGAAGTTATGTCATTGCACTGGCACAACACTCTTGTGAATCCTAGAGTGTCAGGTTGACACAATGACATCACGGCCAAGTTTGCCCTGGAAGTGATGTCACACCACATCCCCCCCCAGTGCCCTACCAAGTGACATTGGGGATGGTGTCAGGGGCTGCAGTGGGGAACTCTCTTCCTGTATTGGGAGACCTCGCAACCCTATTGTCTGTGAAGGATGGGACTGAGGAAGATAAGCCATGTGGCAAGTTTCTGCCAGGCCCAGAGAACTGAGGCTCAGGATCTGGGCATCAGGCTGTAGCAATTGCTTACTTAGAATGCACCCCTCTTTCATTATATCTCACTCAGGCTGCGATCAGATGAGCTGTTTGATCTAGTGTCATTGCTGTTCCCTTTCTGGTTTAAAATGCACAATCGGACAGCAACATCTGTCTCCCGTTCCCCAGTCATTGGCACCCCGTTCTCACCAGTCTTCGAATCAGTTATTTGACATCGGGGAAAGTCCGGTTCTTCCTGGTGTCGGTAGTCTTATCCTGCATCTCTGGAGGTCTGATCAATCCATCACACTCTCAAGTTGTTTGGGAAGTCTGAACGTTCCCTTCTGGTTTGGGGCTCTTTTTTTTTTTTTTTAGGCAGTTTTGAGGCGAGGTGCACGTAACTGCATATTCACACCATGAATATGAAGTGCCGCATGTGTGTTTATTTTTTTACTGACATTTTACAGACCTCTCTCTCTCGTTCCTGGAGGGGGAGGGGACATCCCCAATGCCATGATGACACACAAAAGTGATGTCATCACGTTGGGGACTAGCGCCCCACGTTCCTGAACTCCAAGCAGTGAATTCATCACTGGAGTTCAGATGCCCCCACAATTCTTAAAGTGTCCCTTTAAATGCTGTTTGCCAGAAGGCGGGGGAGCTTGAATTCCAGCGGCAAATTTGCCGCTTGGAGTTCAGGTGTGCAGCCAGCAGCTGCCCTGCAAGATTTTAAGGGCCCTCCAGCTGACTGGTGGCTGCCGGTGGTTGGTCTTGGGGGTGGGGTCTCCCCCCTGCTGGGGGCAGGAGCTCATGATATCAGGGGATTCCCCATCCCCACCTGGGGACTGGCATCCCTACTGAGCGAATTGCGCCTGCTTCCTTCCATACTATTGGGGAGAGTCATAACTGGGAAGAAGAATAGTGCAGGAAGGGGGGGAAGGGCCTGCGCCCAGGAACCCTTTGCTGGAAGTTGGTATTGGCTTTGAGCTCCCTGGTTTGTTTGTTTTTAAATCTCTTCCAGTTAAGCATGAAAAAAGAAAAAAAGGGCTCACTGTTTGGGGCCTGCAGATTTTATGTTTGTGTGTATAAAGCTCAGGAAGTTCTGTTTCCCCTCCACCCCAAAATATTTGACCATGTCTTTGTTCCTAGCACAAGCAAGATGGATTGAGGGGGGTGTTTATGATTCCTTTGCAAACTTTTTTGAGCGAGGAATGTGAACCTTTTTAGAAATGCCAAACTGGAAATGTCATTTTCATCAAGTCTGACCCCCTGCCGAAAACTAGGCACAGATTTGTGTATAGTACAACTTGCAGTTGAATTGACTTAGAACGTCTCCTAACGGGAGAGCGGCCCAGGGTGGGGGGGGCACAAAGGAGTTAGCCCTCAGTAGGGCCCCTCTGCAAAGAGCGATTATACTAGATAGTCCTTTCCTGTGACCCGAATCTCTACCCACTTTCTCTCGCTCCCTGCAAAAATATGAGGCATATGGGATGCATGTGGTCCCCTTGCCCACCCTGTGAAACTTGGAAGGCATCCACAGATATGACAGAAACAGATGGTGGCTCAGACTTGCTGTTTCTACTCCTGGACACTTAATGTATGAGGCTGCATGGGAGAGCTCGCATGTAGCTCAGTTACAGACCTACTTGGTCCCTCAGTTTAGTCCCCATCATCTGCAGTCAAAATTGCTTATGGGTAGCCCTGACCTGGATAGCCCAGGCAAGCCTGATCTCTTCAGTTCTCAGAAGCTAAGCAGGGTCAACTGTGGTTAGTGCTTAGATGGGAGGCTTCTTGGAATATCAAGTTGGAGACTTGTGCAGGCTATGCCTCTCTGAACATCCTCTAGGTTCCCAGTAGGGGTCAATAACCAGAGGTCAGTGTGACTTCCAGGTCCATGTGTGCACACACGCACAACAGGAAATACCAAAAAAACGTGCTGAAAAGTGTCAGTGTATATATTATACCTGCCCAGTGTTCTGCAAAGGATGATGGGACTGGGCATCTGCAGGCTATCATTTTTCTTTGCATCGAGCACCAGCACATTTGGAAGAAGCAGGAAAGAATTCCTTGGTTGCGTGCCCCACCTCTGCCTGTCTTGGAGGGCTTGCTGTGGCTCAATGTTAGAACATCTGCTTGGCATGCAGAAGGACACAGGTTCAGTCCCTGGCATCTCCAGTTAAAAGGATTGGGTGGTAGGAGATGCGAATGAAAAAAAAAATTACCCAAGACCCCGGAGAGCCATTGCCAGTCTAAGCAGACAATACTGATCTTGATGGACCCATGGTCTGATTCAGTATAAGAAGAAGAAGAGAAGAAGAGACTAGATTTATACCCCACCCTGCACTACCTGAAGGAGTCTCAGCGCAGCTTCCAATCCCTTTCCCTTCCTCTCCCCACAACAAACATCCTGTGAGGTAGGTGGGGCTGAGAGAGCTCTTTTGAGAATTGCCCTTGAGAGAACAGCTCTGAAAGAACTTGTGACTGACCAAGGTCACACCAGCAGCTGCATGTGGAAGAGTGGGGAATCAAGCCTGGTTGTCCCAGATTAGAGTCCGCACACTTAACCACTACACCAAACTGGCAGCTTCATCTGTTAAGAGGGCTGCCTTCCAATCCAGGAGTCAGCACAATGTTTTTGCCTTGGCTGGGGGAAGGATTTTTTTTTATAGATAAACATTTTATTGAAGAGAGGGGGAGAGGTTTAATGTGTATTTTCTTGCTTTTGGGAGGCTCCATGTGCTAAGTTAAGATCTCACTCTTGTCTATGGGTACTTTTTGTCCTCGTATCTCCACATGTGAATATTTTGCACATTCTCAAAGACGCTTTCTTAGATGCTTAGACAATTTTCTGTGAAAACCTAACATAGTTCCATCCAGGGCTATTTTTGGGCAGGAACGCACAGGAACGGCGTTCCGGCTGGCTCCTGAGTTAGCCACGCCCAGCAGGAACTCATTAGCATAACAGGGCACACCCAACAGCAGAAACTCATTCGGATTGGCTACATTAGGGCTGTGTGGCCTAAGATGCAAAGGAGTGCCTGCTGCAAAAAAAGCCCTGTGTTTTGACAACAAACAAGGTAAACAGAATAAGATGGATGACCACACTTCTGGTAACATGGAGGTGTGGCCTAATATGCTAATGAGTTTCTGCTGTTGGGTGTGGCCTAATATGCTAATGAGTTCCTTCTGGGGTTTTTCTACAAAAATAGCCCTGGTTCCATCTAACTATGGGTGAACTCCTCTTCGATTGATTTGGGATGGCCTCAGCTAATATACTTCTTTCTTTTTTTTAAGCCAGGAAATACTGGCTTAAATTTAACTGTGGATCTGGGGCCCCATTATGCTCCCCATGACTGCAAAGGTATCTGTAGTGGTTGGGGAGTAATGGTCCAAGGGAGATATGTGTATTCAAATAGAACCTGTAGATGCTCACATGATAACATTGAAACAGTTGAACGTACGATCATGGAATGTCCTATATTTAATGAGCTGAGGGCTAGATTAATTACTCCTTTACTTAGAAATAAGGAAATGCCCACTGAGGCATCTGACAGTATAAAGGCACAGGTGACATGATTTTGTTACTCTCTCCATGGTAAAATTTATGGGGGCAATAATTAAACAACAGAAGAATAACACTAAGTAAGGCATTATCTCATTTTATAACTTTATTTTCTGCTCAAGGCTATTACTATATGAGCAGTAATATAGATCAATGATCTGAGCCCAAACTTTAGTAAAACTTGGGCTCAGCTTGTAGGAAGCTCAGCAGGCTCTCCAGTTTCACCATTATGAGCCCCTCTTGCACAATTTCAGACTTGGGTTCCATCATTCGTTCCATTTAGGAAATTAAGCAGAACCGCGAGGGAAGACCTCCTGGGAATTCCATGTATGGCTTTGAATTTTTTTTGGGGGGGCATGATCTCATATGTACTCATATGCACACCCACTCACCCACCCACCCACGCACCCACTCTTTACTGTTCGAACATTAATCCGCCACCCAGTCACAGCTGGGATGTTTAGTCTGATAATCTTGAAACACCATAGGGCTATTTGGTTTGAAAGAATCTTGGGAATGTTGGAAAATCTATGCCTGAGAAGTTGATAATATATTATTCCCAATGGCATGGACTAAATAAATCCAGTGGACATTCACTAGCTTTCATTTTAGCCTCTGACACATTGCAAACACAGATGATCATATTGTGCTTGCCTGTTCTGGTATGTCTCAAGCACTGTCCTTCCTGGATCTGTGTTTTGGTTTGGTTATTATTACTTCTTCTAGAGGAGTGGTGTCTGTTAAGTCTGGGTTCCTGTAACTCTTCATACGTCTGCAAAATATATATACATACAGATTCCATTACATGAACCACTGGCATCTGCAGTGTTGGGTCAGCTTACCGAGGGACAGTTGTTGGAGAAGCCCAGCTCTTCCGTGCAGTGTTTCTTTTTAGCTGTAGGTCAGGATTAGGGAGCTCACTCAGGTTCCTGTGCTCAGGTTCATAGAGCAAAGACAGGTGTGCTTGAAAACAACATAAGTTTATTAAAAAGAAGCAGGGTTGCCAGCTCTGGCAACCAGGAAGGTGGGATGTGGGGTTCCAGGAGGACAGGATTTGGGGCAAAAGGCCATAGAAGCTGGATTCTTTTTCTCCAGGTGAACCAGGTGGCCATTTTCTCCAGGTGAACCTATCTTGGTCACCTGGTGATCAGTTGCAATAGTGAGGGATCGCCAACCACCACCTGGAGGTTGGCAACCCTATAAAGGAGGTACAGGGATGGAATCAACTGGTTTTAGAACATGGAAGCTCATGCAGCCTATGCTTCTTGCTGACAAACAGCGCTAACTAATCAGGGACTCCACTCAGTGAGACTTGATCTGCATCTAGCATTTGCTCCACTGTCTTACCAAACCCACACTGGAGCAGAAATTCCCCTCTGCATTGCATGCCACTTTCACTTTGATTGATTGTTGATTTTTATAGCAGTGTCCCGAATGCATGCGGTTTTCACTTCATTTGATCTCTTGGTTCTATGGTGGCTGTCTGCATAGATTAATGGCCATTTTATGGCCATTCGGGGGTGAATATGCAGTCAGTACGGCATTGGCTTGCGGTATTTGAAAGTGGTTTTGAGCCACATCTTTTTCTTTTCCAGTGTGGGTTTGGTACAACAACTGAGCAAATGCTAGATGCAGACTGGGCCAAAGGCTGTGATAACACACACTGAACAATCTACTTTCAATCCACTTTCCAACTGGATTTCACTGTGTGAACTGGCAAAATCCAGTTGGAAAGTGCATTGAAAGTGAATTGTTTTGTGTGTGTGATCGCAGCCTAAACCAGCTCACACAAATATCAGGAAGAAAGCAGACAGTGCCATATACTATAACTATGCCTCATTCCCTGCTAGGGTTGGCAGTCAATCAGCAGGAGACTGGGGGGAGGAAAGGACATGGAGGTTCATCATGTGGCACGTCAGTCTTCTCTAGGAATTGCCAAAAACTCTATGATTTTACCATAGAGTTTCGACTAATTCCTGGAGAGGCATAACATCACTTCCAGGTTTTCCTGAAACAGATGTTAAGCCATTGGCCATTTTTATATTTTTCCTGCCACTGCTCCAAGCAGCAGTAGAAAATGCCAGCGTGGGGTGGGGAATCCTCTGCCCACACCAGGGGACTGGCAATCCTATGAATCCCTGCTGTTCCCATCGTGTATCTTGGCAGAACAAGAATGTTAGCGAAGCTACAGAAATAAAGAAGTGGCATTCAGTAATGTTTACTGCAACAACAGGGTTGCAGAAAGCACTGACTGACATTGGAACATCTAGTGGTAGAGAGCCCTTCCGGATATTACTTACAGAAAAGAAAACAGAAGAAGCATTCATCAAACTCTGATCAGTCAAAAGCATAAATTATAGCTCCCCCTAGAGTTAGAATGAGCTAAACATGCTCTGCATCAGTATATACATTAAATCAAACTCCTGGTGTGCTGTCAATTCTTCCATAAAGGGGACTGCAAGTGAATTCTAAAAGATGTAGAATGGGGTTGCATGGCAACCAGGAGGGGAGGGGGGCACGAACTGTTGTGGGAAAATATTGATTTATATTTAAATGCAGCCTCGTGTACTTATCAAAATTCTTACAGAAGTGGCAACAAGTAGCTCTAGGAATTGCCAGAAAGTCCATAGTAAAATCATAGAGGATCCAGGTGATTCCTAAAGTTACCCTTGTCACTGTCATAGGAACTTCTGGCAAGTACAGGAGGCTGCATTTTTAAAAAATTCTCCCATTCCCACTTGCCACTGCAAGCGGTGGCAGGCAGCAGAACCTGGGGACAGGGCATCCCCTGCAACCCGAAAGAGCTTGCCAGCCCTAGTACAGACTCAGTATCTGCCGACCAATGGGGCTGGCTTGGAAGTATCTTCACTGTATTCTATCAAAGTGTATCTTTCCCTGTACAGATCTGAATTTGAGTCTGTGAGTCTGTGGCAAAACCCCATTCTGCATAGCAGTGATTGGCTGGTGCCTGTGATGTCACTGAGAAACTTCCTTCCCCTTGTTCTGCAATCTCTGGAGTAGTTTTGGAACTGTCATAAAAAGGTTTCTACCAGAACATATGTATAAAAGGGCAAACATAAATTTGAATCATGCTGGCCTCTGTTTTTCAAATGAGATGCCCCTCCAAGTTTGCTTCTTCTTCTAAAATGCAAATGCTGTAATCGAACAGCAATTAAACTGTGAACCTCTCAGCCGCTAACACCAAAGGCTGGCCTTAAGATCTACCTGGGAGATCTGCTTTTTTAAAAAAAATCTAACCTGATGGAAAGTTCTGATGAGCTTGAAAGCTTGCACAATCTTTCGTGTCATTTTGCTTGGCCCTAGGTTTGGCAGGCAGTTTTACCATGGAGTTTCTGGCAATTCCTAGAGCTACCATGTGCCACTTACTTTTTTTTTTTTTTTTACTGAAAGTGACATGGAACTGAATGCAACTCTGCAGGTTTTTAAAAAAATCTTTCTCCTGCCACTACTGAGAATGGTGGAGGACAACGGGAGCAGTTGGCAGGGGATTCCTCCCCCCACCAGGGGAATGCAACCCCTAGTTGGCCCGAATTAAAAGTAATTAGTTGGATTTTGTTTCTTCTTAAAGAAGATACATGGTGCTATTTAAAAAAGAATAAGGTGAGGGTACAAAACGGACAATGATGGGAGAAGCCAGATCTATAGGAATTATCCTTTCTGGGTTACTGATAAAGGTACAGGGGTCTTCTCACCATCTGGACTTGGAGTAGGTATGCACAAGTCCATCACCCTTCTGAAAAATGTGGAAAAAATAATAATTACCTTTGAGTGCTCTCCTTCAAATTAAGTGCAGTGGATGGTGCTGCTTACCCCCTGCCTGGCAAGCTAATTGTCCATGCAGGGGAAAAGAGTTGAGCAATTTCACTTACATCCAAGCATTTTACTTTCCTAGATTCCTTTCCTTTCCCATCCCTGAACTGTCAAGCATGCCATGGGCCCCTCTGTAAAACCTGATCTGTCTGTAGTGGTCCTGTCTTGTGGTAACTTACCAGCTCCATATGCTTTTGAAATTAATTGTGTGAAACTGGGGGGGACGGACCCTTCCCCCTGTAGCAACTGATCTCAGCGCTCCCCCACCCCTTTCCTCTGTCTCATGTAAGACCAGATGCCTTGTATTGACTTACATGCGATTGGAATGTTTTATGTCTTGCAGACATTTTAAAAAAGAGAGTGAGAGAAAGAGATTTACCTTGCCACGGTATGGGATAGAACATGATGCTTAACAGATTTTCTTGCAGACTTTGGAGCATTAGGCACGATAAAACTTTTACTGTCAAGGCCCGTATTTTTTTCTTCCTCATGGGTCAGCAGCCGAGGAAATGTGGCTTTACAATTCTTAGCTTTGGAGAGCTGTGAGAGAAGCGGTTCTAGGATGGAAAAAAAAGCTTCGGTTTAAGAGAAGAGTTAAATTGCTTACCAAGTCATTCAAGGAGCAAAAAGCTGGGAGATGCTGATTTAAGGCACTCCACTTTACTCCCCCTGTTACTTTAAGCCCCACTAGGGATAAGAAAGAAAGATTGGTATCTATATTTTGCCTGTCCCCCACCATAGCGCAAAAAGCTGGGGGGCATTATTGATCAGCGAAATAGATGGTGGTGGCCCCAATCCATAGCAATTCTCTTTTAAAGCTGAGTGATGCCTCTCATTCCAGTCAGCAAACTCCAGAGTCACAGGTATTTTGGCCTGAAATCAAGCACCACGTGAGAGACTGGAATGTGGAAACATGTTTCCTGCTCACATTGTTCATAACTTAAGAAAACTACTTTAACTTAGCAATTTCCAGGCATTCGGTGAATTTGTAAACAGTTTAATTTTTAATATGTTGTTAAAGGCTTTCACGGCCGGAGTTCATTCGTTGTTGTAGATTTTCCGGGCTGTGTGGCCGTGGTCTTGGCACGGTGGTACCTGACGTTTCGCCAGCAGCTGTGACTGACATCCTCAGAGGTATAGCACAGAACGGTGGAGTACATTTTGAGTCAAAGTGAGAAGAAAAATGGTAGGCAGGTAATTTATTTCTACTCAGGAAGGTGGGGTAGGGCTGAGTCATTATCATGTAGGAGTTCCCCAGGCTATGAACATGCTAATAGAGGAGCTTTCCTGAGGAAGTTCTTTTGCATACGGATTGGCTGTTGAAATTCTAATTTTATCTGTAGTGCTATTGTAAAACGTAGAGCATTTTGTGTTTTAATTTTTCTCTTAAACCAAAGGGTTTATGTCCTATGATTTCCTCAGTGTGTGTGTATGTGTGAGATGGATGGAGTTGCCAGCGGCAGATTGGGAAATACTTGCAGTTTTTGGGGTGGAGCCTTAAGGGGAGGGGACTTCAGTGGGGTATAATGCTGTTAAGTCCACCTTCCAAAGTGGGCATTTTCTCCAGGGGAACTGATCTCTGTCTCCTGGAGACCAGTCATAATCCCAGGCGATCGCCAGCCACCACCTGGAGGCTGGCAACCCTGGAGCGTGCCTTTTTGTTTTAAAGAGCTGATTCTTTAGCTCCTTACACTTAGAAACCTACTGTTTCTTTTAAGAAATCCTATCGCTGCAGACCATATTATTGTTATGCGTGCCAGAACAACAACAACAACAACAAAATTGCTTGAGACTTGGAAAGAATGAAGTGCAAGTCATCATGGAGTCAGCTGCATTGAGCCGGAGGTCCCAGAACACAGCAGAGATCACACAACTTTCTCTGCTCATCCATCAGATGAGTGGCAAGAACTCTGAGGGCGTACCTGGGCTGAGTTTTCAACAGAAGGTTGGGAGCCTGCTCCTCTGCTCGAGGGCCATAAATCAAATTCATTTTTCTCCTTTGGGTCCCCATTCATTCTCTGCCCAGAGCATACCCCACAAACCACATTCTGTGTCCCCCCCACTATCCCCCCCTTAACAGCTGGACCCTCCTTTCTTTCTCTCTTTTCACCCTACCCCCACTGTCAAGCAAAGTGGGATGTTTAGAATGAAAGGGTAGAAAATTCAATTCTGGTTCTGCCGCTTGCTTCATAGCTTAAGTTGCCAAACCAGGAACTCCATTTTATGTACAGAGATGTTAAACGGAGCAGTTTCCTGTTCTTCCTCCTGCCAGAGGCTTATTGATGCATCCATGGGTTGACCAGCAGTCACCATCTCATAATCAGGGAAGAGGGCCCCTCCCCTCCGAGTCTTCAGAGAAAACCTTAAGAATTCCAAATCTCCCCACCCACCCTGTAATGTACCCAAGCCGACCATGTGCTCCGCCCGGTTCTAACCGGTTCGACATGCAGCCAGGCGAAGTGCCTGGGCTTGGACCGGGAGGACAATAAATGCTTGGCTCCCGAGTCCCCTCCAATCGGGGAACTAGGATCCAAGGGGTTAATGCAATTACTGTAAATAGACCACTCATGGATGTGTGGGGTGTGTTTTCCTTGGGTCATATAAACCGGCCTGCTAGCCGGCTACTTTGTCTTGTTCCTGATCTTCAAATAAAAGTATGAGCTGATTTCACTCTATGAACTCGTCAGTCTCGGTACTTTTCACACACCCCCTTTAAAAAAACAAACCCAGAAAGCTTTCCTGTTCATGGCTGCAGAGAGAACCATGAAAATATAACTGTGTCATGTAAAAG
This sequence comes from Gekko gecko, assembly GCA_029375565.1. NCBI lineage: Eukaryota > Metazoa > Chordata > Lepidosauria > Squamata > Gekkonidae > Gekko > Gekko gecko. The sequence goes on along the minus strand of JAPDNY010000013.1, from coordinate 22,380,303 downwards.
TAGGGAAAAGGAGAAGGGAAATTGAATTCAGCTTGTAAAATGGTGAAAAAAGAAGAGGAGAATTAAACTGAAAACTTCCAACTCTTATTTTTAAGCTGCTTTCAACCGATGCTAGGGCCAAGCTGGGGTTGTGTGTGACCTAAGTCCAGACTTGGTCTGCAACTCGGGGGCCCTGAGATCAACTGCCTGCACCTGAGCCGGAGATGTGGCTGTTGTACACATGAAGCTGCCTTGTATTGAATCAGACCATTAGTCCTGCAAAATCAGTGCTGTCTACTCAGACTAGCAGTGGCTCTCCCGGGTCTTAGGCAGAGGTCTTCCACATCACCTGCTACCTAAGCCTTTTGAATGGAGATGCCGGGGACTGAACCATGGACCTTCTACGTGCCAAGCAGATGTTCACATGAAGCTGTCTTATACTGAATCAGAGACTTTTGGTCGATCAAGGTCAGTATTGTCTGCTTAGACTCTCCAGGGTCTTAAGCAGAGGTCTTTCAGATAACCTACTGCTTGGTCCTTTTCAGCTGGTGATACTGAGGATTGAAGACAGGACCTTCAGCATGCAGAGCAGATACTCTACCACTGAGCCAAAGCCCCTCCCTAATCAAATCACTGGTCCATCAAGGTTGGTATTATCTATTCAGACTGTCAGCAGCTCTCCAAGATCTCAGGAAGGGGTGTTTCACATCACCTACTGCCTGGTCCTTTTGAAGTGGAGATGCTGGCAGGACTGTAGCTACAGTGGGGCATTTGGGGGCTCCACCCCTTTCTTAAAAGCACAGCCTCACAGGATTTTCTCCCGTTAATGCATTTTTCAATGACTTTAAAACTTTTTTTAAAAAATATTATATTTATTATTTTCAATGAAAAAAGAACAGAATTTAACAACATTTAACAACATAACATACAGGGTTACATACTTCAGCGTGGAATGAAAAGTGAGCAATAATAATGCATACTAACAAGCTAAGAATAACAATAAGTATGATATCAGATACATGAATTACCATTTCAGAGGAAGAAATTAGATTATGGAGGACAAATAATTCTCTTATTCATCAGAGCCAGGTTGCAGCAGAGATTGTATAGGCAGTGTGTACTTTTTGATGAGTGATCAGTTAGTGTTTCAAAATGTTTAGGTAAGTGTAGTTGGGTGGTTGTAGATCTGAGGCAAAGAGGAACTCCATGAAGGGTAGCCATTTTTCTGCAAAAGTAGACATTTGAGGATATAATTCTGAGTGGCGAAGATGATCTGTAATTTTTTCTAAGATCAGGTGATCCCATACTTTGTTAAGCTAGCACGAGATTGTCGGGGCCTTGTCAGCTTTCCATCTAGATGCGATGGCTGTTTTAGCAGCCACTATAAGGCTGGTGATTAGTTCACACTGAATGGGAGATAAATCTATTGAGTTCCATAAATCCAGAAACAGTAAGGTCGGGTCGAAAGGTATGTCAAAGCCTGTGATTATTTTGATTTGCATCAAAACATCTTGCCAGAACTGTTTGATATGAACACACTGCCACCAGCAGTGAGCGAAGGAACCGACTTCTCCACATTTCTTCCAACAGTAGGGCGAGTGTGTTGATGTCATCTTGGAGAGACGTTCCGGCGTTAGGTACCAGCGCGTAATGATTCTGTGGGACTGCAATCTTGTTGAAACTACAGGAGAGGTCAATAGCTTGGATTTCCAGATTCGGGACCATTGTTGGGGTGTAATAGATGTGCCACAGTCTTGTTGCCATTGTATTTGATGTTTCATTGGTAGCTCATCATTTTGTTGAATCAGGATGTTATAAGTTGCAGAGATTAAGCCCTTAGATGATTCATTTTTTGGATCAATGAGTTTCGACTTTAAAACTTTTTAAAAAACTTGTGTACTCCTTTAAGCAGAGTGGGGTGCTGTAGTTGACTAATCCCCACACTGATCAAGGGGGTTGGAGTACGTGACCTCTACAATCCCTTCGAACTCTGTGTCAAGAACCTGGTCTCCTTGAAAAGGTTTTTCTACCTAAGTGTTAGCTTTTTGGACTATAGAAGTCATCACCTGCTGCTGGCTTGTTATCAGAACTGTTGCTTAGGCTGGCAGAAGTGATTAACTTGCAGCAGCTGAGAACTGTTGTCTAAAGTGGTTGACAGCTTGAAATTTAGAGATCTATCTTGGTAACAGCTTTCTATTGGCTAACTGGCTTTTCTTTCTGCACTGAGAACTTCAGCCCCACCAGAAAAAAATCCTGGCTACGGGCCTGGATGCTGGGGATTGAACCTGGGACATTCTGCGTGCAAAACAGATGTTCTTCCACTGAGCCACAAATCCTCTGCCTTATTGCTTAGACTGGAGCTTGAAGTAGAGGAGGTAGAAGGTTCTGTTTTGACCAGGTAAAAGCAGGCCAGGCTGTGGACTGGCATCTGGGGTTGGCATAGTTGGACATCTGCTGCTGCTTATAAACTGACCAAGGACCACTCCCAACTGGCAAGTACAGTTTTTCAGTGCCTGAAGGCAGTAGTCGAAGCAGAGTGCAAGAGAAATCCAGTCACTTTCTTCAGGCACCCCTCCCAAAGGCACTTACAACACTGCAGATGTTTCTTGGGTGATCTCCTATTTCTTGAATAGGGGGTGTGGTATGTTGGGGGGAGGGGGACAAAGCTGTTGTTCTTTTGCGCTCCTCTTAGATCCACTGGCACCAGTGAGACTAAAGGGAATGTGAGGAAGTCGCAGTTCACTCCCCTTCCATCTAACTCAAGCATGTCCGCTATAGAAATGCACATGGGCATGATGCATTAACTACAATTTAATCTCCCCTTTGTGATTGCTGCCCACCACGCTCTGTTGCCTTAGGGACAATTACTCAGATAACATAAAAAGAAACAACTGCACGGGAAAGAATGTTTTCCCTCTCGGTTGCTGTCCATCCGAGTCTGTCTGACAGCTTGAAATGGCTGCCGAACAGCCCAGATCTAGAGTCCCTTGCATAGGCACGTTCTTACACGGTTGGCCTCCCAGGTTCTTCTGGAGAGCACTGCAGAGAGTAGGGACAGCAGAGCCAGAGATGTAGCTGCAGTTTGGGATCTACCACGGAGGCAGGCCTGTAGCTACAGTGGGGCATCTCGGGGCTAGCCCCCCCGACTTGCTGGTAAAGCCCCCTGACTTCCCATCCAGCCAAGGGCATCACGTCCTTCTCCACTGGGTCAATTTGATTAGCCAGTGCCCCCTAAGAAATTTAAATGCCCCCTGACTTAAAAAAATCCTGGCTATGGGCCTGCACGGAGGTGTCCTGCAGTAAGGAAGAGTTAGAATGCTGGCTCATCCCTGGGAGAGTGTGCTCTCACAAACCAGCCATTGGTTTCATTCAATAACGTGGGGAGTGCGATGACCTCCTGGTCTGTCTCTTTGCAATGGATGCAGAACCAGTCAGCTTTGTTGTGGCTGTCATTAGAGGAGAAGGAGTAGCGATGGTGGCTTCAGTGTCACTGCTTGCAGGCATGGCAGAAGGCACGGCAGTTTGTGCTTTCTTCTGCAGGGCAGTGTGGTTGATGAAGGACAGGAAGGCTGTGCAATGTTGTGATGTCCATTCTGCCACCGCCCCTGCCTCCTGCAGTTTCCCCATGCTGTCTGTAGTGGCTGTCGATAACAAGGAACTTAGACATGGGCTTCCTCATGAATTGCTGCCAGATAATGGATGTCCCTGGATGCTTGGTGGGGCATGTTTGTTTCAGTGGAGCGGTCCAAGGGAAGATGGTCCCTGCAGGAGCAGCGATATGGGCTGAAGAGAGTGACACAGTGCTCTGTCTGGAGGAGAGGCTTTTGAATGACATCAGCCTTCTTGTGAGGCTGTTCACAATACTTTTTTCTGCATTGTAGCTGGAGCTGAGATTAGTGGAGTCTCTGTAGTGATGCTTTGTGGTGTTTAGGTATCTTATAGACTTCAGTTCTGTCCTGTCCTCTGGAGATCTTGAGCTGGTGTACCAGAGACCGTGGTCTCTTGAAGATGAAATGTCTCTGCATCAGACGTCTCAAACACAGATATTGTGTGATGATGTTTCTGCAAGCATCTGTATGACCTCCTCCCCAGTGTGAAATACTCCAGGAGGTGTACTTTGGTGGAGGAGTAGATTTAGGAGCATCCATGGTCAACTGGTATGACCTGAAGGAAGATGAAGATTCTGTGGACACTGTGTGGGTTCTTACGCTTATCTTCAGTGTCAAACACAACCAACTTTAGTTGTTGACTGAACAGTTCTATCTCCACCCATAACTATAAAAAAAGAGTTAATATTTATAGGACAGTAAACCTTTGTTCGAATAAAGGCTCTGTTGTACTAGTTGGACTGTGTGCTCTTCCTATCTTAATAAAGGACAAAGCCACATGCCAATCCCTTTACACTTGCAAATAAGTTTTTATTAAGTGTCCCAACATGTCCTGTTTCCATAATAGGGCTAAGCTGGGGGAAATAAGCTATGTTTAAGCTTGTGGAATCGTCTTTCCTCTACATCTTTGCTTGATTTCCTTGCAAATTGGCATCATAATGTTTCACAGGAAGGTATTTCTGGCAGCCATATTTGACAGACAAAGCCCCTATGTAAACGCGTCCGCTCTGTTTGAAACAGGGTTCCACTGTGTACATGTCTGCTTGGTGCGGTGCTATAATCATTTACGCTGCTGTCAAACCAAAGCTTTTTTTCAGGCTTATGCCAAAATCTTAGCTTGGTTTCAACCCGAGATGAGAAAGCTTCAGTGCAATGCACCGGGGTCTCTTATTGAAAATCTGTAAATACCACTCAGCTATACATTTACGATTCTGGTAAGACCTGGAGCAAGCTGTTTTCCTAAGGGTAATCCAGCAGTTATACGTGGAAAGGCTCTATTAAGTCATCTGCCCAATTGTCTTGCCAGGCCAGGGATGGATTATTTCCTCGGATGAGTGCCCCCGTGCAGAGCCCAAATAGTGACATCTCCAGTAACCTTTGAGACAGCTTTGGGCGTGTTTTTTTTCTCTCTCTCTCAGGAAACATTTCATGGTCTTCACTGCTATTTTCCTTGCATCTTGGCTGCTTCTTGTCAAGCTCCCTTTGAAACAGCGTCAGCCAGCCTGAACTGATTGTGCTGACAAACGTTTGCATTGATGCAACTTTCATGTGGGTGAGGAGTACAGACTGAAGTCAAAACATCCCAGCTGTGAATGGTCAGGTTGGTGCCAAAAGGAGCCATTAAGGCCGAAAGAAGTGAATCCTTGGAAGACATTTCTGCTTGCAAGACCCTGGGAGGGAGAAGGTTCCATATGAGACCTTAATCTGTGTGCTATTGCAGTGACTCACCAAAAGAGGGAGCTGCTAACTAGAAAAGGTGGGGCGGGGCTGTACCTTGCTGATTGAAGGACTGTCCCATAATACAAGAAGTGGGTGCTGTTTTACCTGGCTCTACAAAGTTTCAGACTCTAGCTTTCCTCTTGAGCAAATTCCTCTTTTGTGCAGTGATGTGTGATCGCTTGCCTGCGCCAGTTGCAGATTGGGAGCAACATCCTGGAATGCTTGAGAAAATGATTATTCTTTTATTGAGCACATGGAATTGTTCTAAACGGTACTGCAACTGTTTGGAGTGTGCACATTCTCGCATTGCTTTCCTGGCCCGTCTCCCATCTCCCTGCCATCTTCTCTGCCATCTTCCCAGCCTGCCCAGAAGGAGATCCCTTACAAAGGAAGTGTATCCTTTGCGTCTCTTAGTCCTGCTAGAGCAGTGGAGGGTATGGAAAGTGGAGGGCTGGCCTCGGTAGAACTTCAGCCTTGCCAACTGTCTAGCCTTACCAAAGCTGAGTGCATTCCTTGTGCCATCCTGGACTTGGCTCTTGGCTCCTGCTCGGTGGTTGCTGCTCTTCAGCAATAACACTCACACACTCAAAAAAGAAAGAAAGAAACCTTTGAATATAAAAGTGGAGCGTGCCTCCAGGGTCTAGTTTCTAAGACAAGTGTGCTTAAGTAGTGTGAAATTTAGGGGCGCACTGGAGTACCAGATAATGCATATGTAGATTGCTCAAGTTGGGTGCTCTGTTCATTTGCTTATCCTTGGTGTTAGTCTTTTTTCTTGCTTTGTGGCCCTTAAAGCGGAGTCTCTTCAGTGCAGATCCATAACTCTCCTTCTGAACCGATCAGCAAAGCTTGTTTGGGAGGCCAAAGGCAGAACGGTTACTCGACGCTGCCACTGCATTAAAGCAGCTGTCTGCTCGATTGACTTGTTACTTAGCGGAGTGGCAGACGGTGGTTTATTTGTATGTGTGCTGACATCTCACAGTGCGCTCCGAGGTGTTCATCTGCCCTGAAACAAATATCTTGCCTCATCTTTGATGGGAGTTAGGAGGACACGTGAGGCCTGGATGCCTCCCAAGCTATGGCAGATGGTGCTGGCAGACTTCCCACTTGACGTGCATGAGATTCTCTGCCCTGTGTGGTTGGTGCTGTGCGACCCCACGCCTTCCTGTGAGCTCAGGCCCAGCAGGGTGACATATCTGGGCACGACTGTCTCCTCTGCCCTCTGGCAGATCTGTTGTTTCTGCTTCATGAGGTTGAAGACGGAGCGTAGGTACAGGTCAGGGGAAGAGGGGTTGTAAATCTAAAGAGGAGATTATGGGAAGCCTTTCGTCCTGAGAGGACTCTACTGCCCTTTCCCCAGCAACTCTTAGATCAGGAGTAACTTCAGTCATGAGCGGTCCACTTTTGGCCTTTTTACTCGAATCCCCCCCCCCTCGATCCAACACTTAAGTTCGTAAAACCAACAGTATGCACTAAGCATCTCTTCCAAGTTAAGGTATAACTGATCTGCGTTAAGTGACCCTGAGGGTGAAATTGGTTGCGTACGTGTGAGTGTCTCCCAGATTAGACCAATGTCAACTCCATGTTGCATTCTCTGGTGCTGGAAAGTGCTGTCAAGTTACAGCTGACTTATGACTACCCCTTAGGGCAGAGGCATCAAACTCATTTGTTACGAGGGCCAGATCTGACATAAATGTCACTTTGTTGGATGGGGCCACGTGTGCCGTAAAATGTCATGCCAGGTATGGGAGAGAGAAACTACATAAAGGACACAGGTAAACCCAATTAACAATATATTTTTTTTTACTCAAAATACACACGTGCTTAAAACATTAACACTCTTACACTATTTCCTTACAGTCTCTCCCTGATGCCCACCCTCCCACTTCCACCGCCCATTACGCATTAGCACTGGGACAGTATACGGGGGACGTAATGCATAGCCTCTGTCAGGGCTTTTTTTTGTAGAAAAAGCCCAGCAGGGACTTATTAGCATAATAGGCCACACTCATCAGCAGAAACTCATTAGCATATCAGGCCACACCCCTGACAGCGCAGCTCATTAGCATATCAGGACACACCCCCATGTTACCAGAAGTGTGGTCATCCAGCCACACCCACCTTTTGCTTCTTATTCTGTTTACTTTGTTTGTTGTCAAAACCCAGGGCTTTTTTTGGAACATGTTAGGCCATACAGCCCTAATGTAGCCAATCCCAATGAGTTTCTGCTGTTGGGTGTGGCCTATTATGCTAATGAGTTCCTGCTGGGTGTGGCCAACTCAGGAGCCAGCCGGAACTCTGTTCCTGTGAGTTCCCGCCCCACAATAGCCCTGGCCTCTGTCATCTGGCAATAAAGGTAATGAACAGTTGCTCACAGGCCGGATAAGAGCCCCACTTAGCTTCTGAGATCTGATGAAATCAGGCTAGCCAGGATTACCTAAGTCAGGGCATTGCATTCGCTACAAGAATCCCAATAACTAGCAGACTATAGGTGGTATGTCAGGGACTGGTAGGTTTGGGGCACCTGTTGAGGAGCACAGCCTGGTAGAGGACTCCCACTCCTGACTGGATATGCTGGGTAGATTATCCATTTTCTGATAGGAAAAAGGCCTTCAGGCAGTGGGGGAAGCCAAACACTGTGTTCTGGTGATTTCTCCAGGTGCCCTTCCCAATTGTCTCAGCTTTCAGGAGAGCTTTCAGGAGCTCTATAAGGTATTATGGTAAAGATTTCCCTTGCTCAAAAGCCAGTCGAATCCGACTCTAGGGGGCAGTGCTCATCTCCGTTTCCAAGGTGAAGAGCCAGCGCTGTCCGAAGACTTCGCCATCGTCATGTGGCTGGCATGACTGGGCACCGAGGCACACCGAACACTGTTACCTTCCCACCAAATTGGTATCTATTTATCTACTTGCAATTTCTTGCTTTCGAACTGCTAGGATGGCAGGAGCTGGGGCCAGAGACAGGAGATCACTCCGTCATGTGGCAATAGGGTCTTGAACTGCTGAACTACAGACCTTCCAGTCTGCGGCTCAGCATCTTAACCTCTGAGCCACTGCGACCCCTATAAAGGTATTAGGGCTACACTATGACAAATAGTTTTGGAAGGCCATTTTTAAAGAGGGAGAGACTTTGGATTATACCACTGTGTATGAGACAGTGGACCACTTTCTGGCTGTGTCTGCTTCAGAAGATGCTGTGATGGTGCTTTAGCAAACCATGAGAACTTCATACCAGAAATGTTGCCTTGTCCTAACCATCAAAGTGTGAGAGCGTATCAGACACCAGTGGTCTGGACCTGAGAGCTGTAGTGCTGGGATCCAGGCAACTTGCTCTGTGCATCATCAGGAGAAGAATCTGGTGGCCCGATCTCTGCTGCACTGCAGTGCCACTGCTGAAGATGGCCAGAAGTTGGCATTGTGGTTATTAGCTCTGCCAGGAATCTCAGGAGTCCAATAAGATTCCACTCGGGCCTGGCTCCAGGGTTTGAGCCACTTGCCACTTGGGCAGCGATTAAGTTGCTCTTGGACTGCGTGTCTTCATGTCATGATCGCCCTTCACACAGAAAACTAGCAGGTCAAGGAGAAGCAGTGACAGTTTGCAAGGGGATTGCTCCATTTCGCACAGCAAAATCCAGTTGCAGAGTGCGTTGAAAGTGGGTTGAAAGTGTGTTATTTAGGGTGTGAGAAAGCATCGTGTGAGTGCAGCTAGAGCCAGGCCTGTAGCTACAGTGGGGCATCTTGGGGCTAGGCCCCCCCGACTTACTGGCAAGACCCCACAACTTCCCATCCAGCCTAGGGCCCCCAAGTGGTGGCAGGTGTGGGGAAGGAGCTGGGTATTCCTGCACAGCTGTCTGGCATGAAGGGCTGGCTATGGGGGCCACACGGAACCAGATAGCGCCTCTCAATTTCCCCCAGAAACTTAAATAATTAAATTACATTTAATTTGATTAGCCAATGCCCCCTAAGAAATTTACATGCCCCCCGACTTTAAAAATCCTGGCTACGGGCCTGGCTAGAGCTCTTCTCTTTCTGATTCTTGTACTGTGGTGAGTCCAGCAGTAGATGTGGTGTAAATAAACTGTGATGGAGAAAACTAGTCTACAGCCTTTTCTCTAGGTTGCTGGTTTTCTGTGAATGTGGGAAAGCATTCAATACTCCACCTGCAATCTGAAATGGTATAAACCAGCAACAAATAGAGCATATCGTTTTCCTCTTAAAGTTCTGTTCTGGTTCAGCTTTAATATGCCTCAACCCAGATTTGTGTTTTTTTGTCTTTTGTCTTTTCTTTCTCCCCACCCCACCCCCTATATAGTTGAAGTGAACCTGCTGAACCAGCTAGCATCCTACAGCCAGGATTTTGGCAATTTTTCTCTCAGCTACGATGAAGCCAATTGCAGTATTGTGGAGGTCGGACAGTACGCCACCCTCAGTATCCCTTCTGTGGAAGTCTTTGAGGAGAAGTGAGTGTGATCTCGAAAGGGTATTCTGGGATGCTTCCAAAATTCTCTGCATCTGACTTTCTTCCTGGGTCTTGGAATATTGCATTTTTAATATCTAAGAGCATGGTTTATGTTCAGTGTGTCGCAGCTTTCACTTGTGTTGGTTCATTCATCTCCTCCTCCCTCCTCTACATCACCGAAGGTGCCATATGTACATTGATCTCCCCTTTCCTAGTGGAAAGGGTATCAGAGGGGAGAGAAACACTTTTTTCCCTTTCACTGTTACCAGGCTGTAGATTGGCTTACCATCTCCAGTTGATGGTGGGCCTCTGCAGGGTCAACCATTGTAACCTTTGACACCAACCCTGCCTCCCTCTGTCCCAAAATCACACTCCTTTGAGCAATAAAGTTCCATCCTTTAAGAAATGTGGTTCTTCTCCTATAAAAAGCTTTTGGATTTATAACCCCCTCCTTGCAATTCAAAAATGGTACAATCCCAGGAGGATTGAACCACAAGATTACTCTGAATGTGGTGATTCTGATTGGCTTTAACTTGGGGTGCCTAGCAAAATGGAAGTATCTGTGCTCCTGGATAGCACTGAGACCTGTTTCTTTCCTAGCTTTGCAGACGAACTCAGCCTGTTACTGACCCTTCGATACTCTCTGAAGGAGGAGACCAGTCTCTTGACGATCATCGGCCACCGCAGTGACATCCTCTTTCAGATCAGGATTAGCCCTTATGCCTTGGTTTTTGTCGCCAGCAGGAGACGCCATTATGAGTAAGTTCTGGGCCAGCTCTCTTCTTTTCTGCACTAGAATCCTGGGGCAAAGACAGCAACACTGACCCTCTTGGAGTGGAATCAATGGGAGGTTTCCACTACAAACCATAATTGCCTCTGTAGCCTTCCCCCTTGATCCTTGGTTTCTGTCAGTGATATTTGCAGATACACTAATGGAAGTACGGGCATATCAGTAGCAGCTGTCTGTCATTTGATATCAGGGAGGCTTAGGGCTTTTCTGCATTCTCATTTTCCACAATTGTGTGTTCCTGTTGCTTTGGGGGGGTTTCTTGATCCACATGTGCTTTGGTCCCTCTAATGGTTGATTTAATATTACATTGCTTTATGTCCGGTATATCTCCCTGCAGATTTAAACTGCAGGTTTTTATACCAAACATAAGCTATATAATACCAAATTGACCACTAGAGGGAGCGAAACCTATGGAACAGACACCCCTCCCAAAGCAACAGGAACAGTTCCTGTTTTTGTTCCTGGTTTCCCCAGTTACACCCTCAGCATACCTAATTTAAAAGGGAATTAGACATATTCACAGAGGAAGGGGTCTATCAGTGGCTATTAGCTATAATAACTATGATGCCTCCTAGAACTGGTATTCAGAAGATGACTGCCTCTGGTGTAGAAGTTCCCTTTAGAAGCAGTCAACCTATGAATCCCAATCCTAGAAGGCAACATCAGAAGAAAGGTCTTTGCCTCTATGGCCTGTTTGGTCCCCACCCCACCCCCGCCGGCAAGTCTTTCAGTACCACACAGGGTACTGGACTAGATGTATCCTTAATGTGATCCAGCAGGGCACCTCATGTTCTTATAATATCAAGGATTAGCATGGTGTGGCATCTGTCACTCAGTTCTGGCCCTTCTTTGATACTGCAGTCCTAAACATACTTTCCTGGAAATAAGTCCATTGCGTAGACTTCAGTAGGATTCTGAGCAACTCGGCTTAGGATTGTGCAGTTAGGAACCTGAAAGCTGCCTTGGGTGTATCAGGCATAGAAAGGACTTTCCGACTACCTGCTTCCTGACATCTTTTTAACTGGAGATGTGAAGGACTGAACCACGAATCCTTTGCTGACAAAGCTCATTCTCTGCCAGTGAATCCTCTTTTAACTCTAGTATTCATCCAAATGGCACTAAATTAAAAAAATATTCTTCCAATAACATTTTTTAATATATCAAAAATGGGGTACAAATTATTAAAGTTAGCCAGTTTGTTCCACTATCATCACAAAATTACAAGCTAACAGAGTCTTTCTTCTAAAAATAGGATTCTTTAAAACTGAGATAAAAAAAATTAATAGCTGGAATTCCAGAATTTTAAAATGGAACATAAAAATGTATGCAACGCTGCAACTTCTAACTGGCAACTGTTGTCTGTTGCTTTTCCACAAAAGGCTAAGAGGCCATTTGAATTTGCACTGTTGGCTTTGAAGCAAGTATTTACAATTCCATTGCTCACAAAAAAGTCCCCTTTTGTGTGCATCTGAAAGGAGAAGAAACACCTCTTTTATGGCTGTACCTTCTGCATGTAGATTTAGAAATCTTTCATTCAGAATATTGAACAATTTAAAAAACTTTTACCTAGTTGGTTGGGGGCACCTTTTTAATTAGAAGAATTTTAATTGGTCGATACAGTCAATTAAACCATTATACATTGTAGCTCTAGATGAACCTGCTAATCACTGTTGTACAATCTACATAAGAACATACATGAGAAGAGCCCTGCTGGATCAAACCAGTGGTCCATTGACTCCAGCATCCTTTCTCTCACACAGTGGCCAACCTGAAGGTCCAGCAACAGGGCATAGAGGCTCAGGCTTTCTCCAGATGTTTCCTCCTGGCACTGGTATTCAGAGGATGACTGCCTCTGAACATGGAGGTTCCCTTTGGTCACCATAGCTAGTAGTTACTGATAGACCTAGCCTCCTTGCATCCTCTTTCAAAGCTGTCTATGCCCGTGGCCATCACTACATCCTTGTGGCAGCAAATTCCACATTTTAATCACTTGCTGTTTAAAGCAACATTTCCATCCTGAATCTACAACCCATCAGCCTCATTGGATGCCTTCAAGTTTTAGTATTTTGGAGAGGGAAGGGGAAAAAATCTAGATTGATTTTGTTTAGTGGCAGGTTGTACTGCCTCTGACCTGGGATTCAGGTTTTCTTTTTTATAAATTGTTTGCCCTGTTTTTCTGCTTTCCAATGTTGTGATTCACAGGTTCCCCGTTTCCTCCCTGGCAGACGGAAAGTGGCACCGGGTCGCGCTCAGCATCTCTTTGGAGAGACTGGCTCTGTATGTGGACTGCCAGCTGGTGGAGAGCGTTGGATGGTCCAGTTACTTTGGGATGGGAGTGACCCTGGAAGGACTCCTGGTGGTTGGGGGGCTCATTGAGTCCTTTGAGATCCCATTTGAGGTGAGAACTGAGGCTGACGTTTCTGTTTCAGGCTGTTGTCTGGAGATGAAGGACAGTGATTCTGTGTGTCTATAGGAGGGGGATGCCACGTCACCGGGGAAAACAGTCACACTAGTGGCAACTCTGTTCAGTTTGGTGTAGTGGTTAAGAGTGGCAGACTCTAATCTGGGCTGCAGTCTCACGCACTAAATAATCCACTTTCAGTGTACTTTCCAAGTGGATTTTACTGTATGTATTGGCAAAATCCAGTTGCAAAGTGCATTGAAAGTGGATTATTTAGTACGTGTGACTGCAGCCCAGGTTTGATTCTCCACTCCTTCACCCAAAGAGTGATTAACACATGGAATTCACTGCCACAGGAGGTGGTGGTGGCTACAAGCATGGATGGCTTCAAGAGGGAATTAGATAAACATATGAAGCAGAGGTGGCTATTAGCCACAAGGTATAGATAGGAACTCTTGGTCTGGGGTAAGTGGTGCTTCGTATTCTTGGTCCTTGGGGGGGGCAACAGTGGGAGGGCTTATAGTGTCCTGGCCCCACTGGCGGACCTCCTGATGGTACCTGGTATTTTTGGCCACTATGTGACAGAGTGTTGGACTGGAGGGGCCATTGGCCTGATCCAACATTGACTTCTCTTATGCTCTTATGAAGCCAGCTGGGTAACCTTGAGTCAGTCACAGTTCTCTCAGAGCTCTCTCAGCCCCACCTACCTCCCAGGCTGTCTGTTGTGGGGAGAGGAAGGGAAGGAGATTGTAAACTGCTCTGGGACTCTGAGTGAAGGGCGGGGTATAAATCCAACTCTCCTCCTCCTCACCAGTTGGCTCTAAAATAATCAGATTAGACCTAGGAACACCATTACATCCAGTTGTGCCCTGACACTCAATTGTCCTTAGCATCCCATGCCTCCTAAAGCAGGCTCAGTCTTCATTAGATCATTTTTGCAGGTAGTGTCTTCTTTTTCTTTTTTAATTTACAAAGTACTCTTTGCACCAGTTCCCTGCTTAAAAGCACGATATCAGTGTGTGGGTTATCACCAGTGTGTGGACACCCGTGCACTTCTAGCTGTTTTACAATTTTTGATTGGAGACATATGGAGCCCAAGTTTGGATTGAAGCCCAGGAGTGGGAATTTACAGGGCTGCTGTTTGCCCTGGGGGGAAATACTGGTGCCGAATGGGTGCCTTGTGGGGTGAACAAGGGAGGGGATTTAGATTGTAAAAATGGAATGGAAGCAAACTTCCTGCACTGCAGCCCCACTCTAAAGTGAGGCCCCGTGCCACCATAACTAAAACGAGAAAGAACCGTGGGCAGACCTGTTCATGGAAGAGGGTTGCCAGCTCTAAGTTGAGAAATACCTAGAGATTTGGGGGGTGGGGCTTGAGGAGGGTAGGTGTGTGGGGGGGTGGAGCTTCGATTGGGTATAATGCCACAGGGGAAACTGTCCAAAGCACCCATTTGTCACCTGGAGATCAGTTGTAATCCTGGGAGATCTCTAGCTATCACCTGGATATTGGCATCCCTATAATGGATTGGATCACATTTGGCCCTCCGTTTTCCTTTTTGCTGCTTGAAAGAGTTCATCTACTCTTATATGGCCTTTCCCCTCACTGTTTTATACGCATACACTGTGATGTAGTGGTGAGAACGTTGGGCTGAGACTGGAGAGAGACACTCAACCCCCCCCGTCAGCTGTGAAGGTCAGTCACTTTCTCTCAGCCTAGTCTACCGCCTTCATTGTTGTGAGGAGAAAATGGAGGAAGGGGAAATCAGGTAAGTCCCTCTGAGCTCCTTGGAAGAAATGAAGGCTAACAATGTGATAGACTCTTTTTGTGTCCTTTGCAGGGTTCACTGAAACAGCTGACCTTCCTGATGGGAGACTCTGGAGCGGCCAGTGAACATTGTCAGACCCATAACAGCACCTGTGGCAGCCCTTTGGGCAAAGAAGTGAACCACAACCTATCTCTCTCCTGGCCAACGTTTCCACAAACTGGGACTCAGGTGGGACTCCATGAAGGGTTGAGAATGGAAGGCTGAGAGAAAGAGAAGCTGAGCAAAATTTTTATCTGAATGGTGCAATAGGATTAAAAAACTGTTATCCAGGGCCAGCTTGGTGTAGTGGTTAAGAGTGGCAGACTCTAATCTGGAGGACCAGATTTGATCCCCCACTCCTCCACATGAAGTGAACTGGGTGACCTTGGGCTAGTCACAGTTTTCTCAGAACTCTCTCAGCCCCACCTACCTCACAGAGTGTCTATTGTGGGGAGAGGAAGGGAGGGCGATTGTAAGCCACTCCGAGACTCCTTTAGGTAGTGAAGAGTGGGGTATAAAAACCAACTCTTCTTCTTAAAAACAAAAAAGTAAGAGCCAGCCTACATGTGACAGATTGCTTCCTTGATTCTTTCTCCTATCTTTTTTTTAATGAAAAGAAGCATAGGAGGCTGAAATCGGGCAGAAAGATCTGGTAGTGGGGAGGGCCTTCCAGCAGCGTACTTTGAGCTGGGCCCCTGTATCCCCTGAGAGCCAGTGTGGTGGTTAGAGAGTTAGGCTCGGATGTGCAAGACCCGGGTTCACATCTGTCCTCTGCCATGAAGCTCACTGAGTAACTTGGGCGCAGTTCCCTCTTTCAGCCTAACCTCACAGGATTTATTTTATTTTTGTTGATTTAGCTTATATCCCAATCTACCCCACAAATGGGCTCAGGGCGGCTCACAACATAATAAAAACAATAAAAACCAAGGTATAAAAACAGCTAAACAATTAAGCGATTAAAACAAGATAGCATTAAACACGAGTAATCCAACGTCTCCTGTGTCATTTTAACAGGTGATGGTAGATGGCCTGATTTATAACAGTTTTTTGATCAGCTGTTGGGAGGTATTTAAAATATAGTGCTCCATAGATGATAAACAGTACCTAGGAGGCACTGGGCAGGTGCCAAAGGCAAGGGAGGCCGAGATGGTTTAAGAACACAAGAGAAGCCAATATTGGCTCATCAGGCCAATGGCCCATCCTGTCCAACGCTGTTACACAGTGGCCAAAAATACCAGGTGCCACCAGGAGGTCCAGCAGTGGGGCCAGGATACTAGAAGCCCTCCTACTGTTGCCCCCTCAAGCACCAAGAATTCAGAGCATCCCTTGCCCCAGACTGAGAGTTCCTATCTATACCTTGTGGCTAATAGCCACTGATGAACCTCTGCTCCATATGTTTATCCAATTCCCTCTTGAAGCCATCCATGCTTGTAGCCGCTGCCACCTCCTGTGGCAGTGAATTCCATGCATTACCATCTGCTGCCTCACCCAAAGGTCTGGTGGAACGGCTCCGTCTTACAGGCCCCGCGGATTGTCCTAAGGGTAAAATGGGAAAGGACGACCTGATATGCCACCCTGTTTCAGCTTAACCCATTTCATGTGCTTGTTGTGAGGGTAAAATGAGGAAGGAGAACGCCACCCTCAACTGCTTGCAGGAAGGGCGGGATAAAAAAAATTGTATTAGATAGTGCACATCTGATAAAGTAATAGGTCAATGGGCTGAACCTCAAATTCCGTTTGTCAGCCCACACAAAATAAAGACATAAAACTCTAGCCCGTTGAGAAGCTGTCTGGTGTTTGGTGTCAGGAAGGATGGCTGTACCAATCTGGGAGAAAAGTTGAAGGACGACGTTGCTAGGGGTTCCCCCCTTCCCTAGAAGGGTGGTTGCAAATGGCGACTGGGAAATGAGCTTCAGCTGTGCAAATAATGACGCATTTCTGGCTTCCTCTGTGTTGCTGCAGGTGCCGGACGAAACCAATGAGATTCAAGAATCCAACACACAGGTAGGGCTCACTCAACCCACTTGGGGCTAATTACGCTACGCTGGGCTTGCCTTACATTAACTGGTTCAAATAGTGTAGGATTTCTTTTCAGACGGCCAAAGGATTACTCTGGATACTCAGCTGATTAGTGGGTAAAATAACCTTCAAAGGAATTAGCAGACCTGGGAGGGTTTTTTTATAATGTCTAAGTAATTTGCCGTGAAAAGCTGAACTTTGTAATTTTCATACATTATGCAAATTCAGCACATTTGCATTCTTTTTTGCAGCATCAGCTGGAATGGTAACAGTGACAGGCAGGAGATTTAGAACAGACCACAGAAAGCTTTCCTTTGCACAATGCACAGTTAACATGGGGAAATCACTGCCGTATGATGTAGTGGGTGCTGCTAGTGTATGTGGCCTTCAAAGGAGGGTTAGACAAATGTGTGCAGGACAGGCCGCTCATTGGCTGTTAGGATGATTGGTAAATGGAACCTCCGTGCTCAGAGGTTACTTCTGAATAAAAGCAATAGAGGATGGCATCTGTTTCTTGGTTGTGGGCATTCCATGGGCATCTGGGCATCCACTGTTAGGGCTACCAACCTCCTCAAACCCTCCTTCTCTCCAGGCTCCACCACCCTTTCTTAATCCGCGAACTGCTGGAGGGTGTGTTTGCTGCTGGTGCTGCAGTTGTAGCGTAGATACGTCTCTGCCATGACCAGAGAGCTGTTGCACTTCATGGGTCCAACGGGAAACGTAATGAGATTCTGGAACTGGAACAAGTCACAGTTTTTCAAACTCTTAACCAGAACCAGAGAGCTCCTGGGATGTTTAACGGCTCAAATGGGCTTATAAAACGAGAGAGAGAATGTGCGGCCTGCAGTGTTTCGGTTTCAGGAATAATGGGAACCAGGTGAGCTGCTTTCCTCCGTGGTGACCTTAGCTTACGACTCATCCTCCATTGAATTCGGGGGGGTGGGGATGGAGGGAAGAATTCCCCATGGATTTTCTTAATAGCGGCTCATGTATTGCATGCTATTGTTGGCAGTAAGTTTGGTAGGACAATCACACCGAGAAGCGAAGGGGGGGCCTGCAGGGGGCCCAGAAGGGTCTCAGAGAAGCCACATCAGCACTGTGTGTTTGCTACAGCTTTCCTTCTGAAAGGCACCATCTAGGCTGCAATACCTGCCCGACCAGCTGACTGAAAGGTCAGTCAGCCAACTCCAAGGATCAACCCGCCTCCACCAGAGTTTATAACAAGGGCCACAGCCTTTTCCCACCCACAGGCATCTTTGGAGTTCTGACGGAGTCTGGCGGGCACAGACACCAAATGACGGCCAGTAAATGTCTGCCACAGGAGGCCAGGCCATCCACAAAATGGCCGCTGCAGCTTACCTTTAGTCTCATAGTGAACATCCTTGTGCGGTGGTGGCAGCAGCTGCCAAAGCAACATTTTAAAAAAGCCGCACAGCCAGTGAAATCTTCAATGGCCAATCAGAAGCCTGGCCTGGCGGGAATGTCACCTGGCCCCGCCCACTGGGTGGGCACTGGGTGGGCACCAGGAAAGGCACCACACTGGAGACCCCCGCTTTAATAAAGTTCCCCACTCAGAGCTTGATCTTCCGTCTGGGCGATAGGCACATGTTTTGCAAGGGACACTTCGGGCACTTTCTCTTATAGCCAACGATATTATTTAAGGCTCTTAGTGAAAGTAACGAGTATCAAGGCAGAGTATGACCAGCTTTAAGATAGCAGGGAGAGAGAGCCACCCTAGATCCCAGGGTGCCTAACTCAGACTGGGAGGCGCCCAATCTTGCCTTGTTTGTCACTTGGACCTTTGCCTGTTTTTCTGTAGCATCTAGCTCGCCCCTTCTTCTATCTGCTGTTCCAGTGCAGAAAAGCTCATTCTCCAGATTGATGGTGGGAAGGGACAATCCCTTCCTTCCATTGCTTGTAGAAAAACAATTGCCCGCTTAGGAGGACTGCCTAGGATCTTCTATGATTACGTCAGAATTCCTGCTTGGCAGCAGCCCCCCCATAGAAACCGCTTATTCTCGGAGCACAGAGTGTTGATAAAGACCAGACCGCCCTTGGCTGCAAGTTCCATAGGCAATGCTGGCGAGACGCAGAAAATCCTTCCATAGATTACGATGGGGCGAGGGGTGTGTTGGGGTCTCGGGAGTTTTAGCTCTGAAGATATCTGCCGCAGGATGGAGTACCTCTTTCTACCTCTACATCTTGTTTCAAACGGCTGAGATGAGGATCAGATGTAGCTTCTGCTATAAACCGTCTAATGTTTCAAGCCATCAGAAACCCACCAATGGGTGATTCATATGTTCAAGATTTTTTCCTTTCTCTCGTTTTGGCCTCCACACAGTTCCCCCTGAGCATACTTAGGTATGAGACTGTAGGATAAATTATCAATGTGAACTCGGGTGGGCCAGTCCAGATTCGAAACGGTCCTGAAATCAGGCAGGGTAGCTTTTGTGATGGAATCTCGGTCCCCTCCTCTCAGGTTGCCCCTCAGATCAAATCCTGATCTGTAGGAAATCCAGGAGGGCAGCCGTGTTGGTCTGCAGCAGTAGAACAAGTTTGGAGTCCTTTAAGGTGCCACCAGACCCAACATTTGTTCTACAGGTAAATCCAGTGAGCAGTCTGAGGGGGGGTGGCATTGTGGGGTTTTGTTTTCTTACAGTGTTTGTAGAGAATACTACTGGCATGCAAAGAGCTGGGTTTGAAGAGGGTTCTTTCATATATCCCCACCCCACCCCCGATGTGCAACACACATGGGTGCCTCTTTCTCAAGGGTTTTGAATCTGGGGTAATGGAAGCGTGCACCCATGGGACTTGAAAAAAACACATTTCTTCAGTGTTTGTGGCCTTTACAAACATTAGGAAAATAGGGAGGAAGTTTCCTTTGTTAGTCCTTGGTAGGATTGCCAATCTCCAGGTGGTGCCTGGAGATCTCCTGGGATTACAACTGATCACCAGGCAATAGAGATCAGCTCACCTGGAGAAAATGGCCCCTTTGGAAGGTGAACTCTATGGTACTATACCCCACTGAAGTCCCTCCCCTCCCCAAACCCCAGCCTCCTTAGGCTCCACCCCCAAAATTTCCAGGTATTTCTCAACCCAGAGCTGACACCCCTAGTCCTTGGCTTTTGCTTGTCGGGGCCAAACTAGACATTACAGCATCCACTAGGATTCTTCTGCTGGCAGGAGTGGGAGGGAGACTTCGGGGGGGGATGTTGCTGCGCGGAAGTGATGTCATCATGCTGGGGACATTGCATGGCAACACTCTAGCATATGGAGCAAAACTCTATGGTTACCACAGAGTTTTGGCCAAAATGCTAGAAGGTTGCTGTGTGACATCCCCGGCTCAACCACATTAATGCACTATGTGCCTGAACAGGGGTGGGGTTTACCTCGCCAGCCAGCTGGCTCCTAGCCAGCTGAAGCACCCAAAATTGGGGAAAACTCTGCCCAGACGAGGGGTCTGGTGACCCTAGCGTCCACAGGTCCAGTCCCTAGATGCCAGCACCATTTTGGAGAAGCATTTGGCCATTTAAAAATGTTGCAAGGGATTGGGCCTGTGGCATGGCGGGACCAGTGATCTTGTTTCCCCTCGTGTGCACTGTGAGCAGGGGACAAGGAGCTCCCAATTTTCCTCCCACCTTCACCAGCAGAAAGGGCCTTTTGCTCCTTTTCTTTGGCTCCACATGCCCTAATTATGCCCCAATTCTTCCTGCTCCAGGCTTCCTTGGCTCGCCTTAATTGCATTTCAGCCTGAGATCATAACCAATGCTAACCATGGTTAATATAACTAGGGCTGCCTTCTTTACCAGGTCTTGAACCCGAGTTCGAAACTGATCAAGAAGGAACCCAGTTAATCTTAATCATATATGTGCGGAACCCCCCCAATGATCACACCCCAGTAGCTCCAAGCACTGTGAGGTTCTTCTGAATGCAGCATTCCGGGAGGGGAGGGGCCTTAACATATCCTGACCCAACCTTTATCTGGTCCAGTCAAGTGGGTTCGTTACCGAGCCTTGGCCTACAAGCCTTTGACAGGGATGTCTGCCCTAGTCTTGTTCATGGATGTCTTGTTTGTATCTGACATTCCCCAGAGTGCAGCTAGTCCTCTGCTCCTAGTTACCCCCTCACATACACTCTTTTTGGCTGCTCGGTGCTTGCACCCCACCTTCTGTATGGGTGGGATGCAAGTGTTCTCTCTTTGTGGGTCTACAGGAATGATTCTCACTTTATTTGCTGTGCCTTGCTCGAGCGCCTATCAGGAACATCTGGCCAGCCATTGTGGGGCACAGGATGCTGGACTAGATGGTCTGATCCTGCAGGGATCGTCTGATGTTCTTCAGCGTTGGGATATCTGTGTGCTGATGTACCCTTTCTAACTAGATTTGCCAGCTCTGGGTTGGGAAATTCCTGGAGATTCTCGGGGCGGAGCCAAAGGAAGTTGGGGTTTGAGGAGGGGAGAGAGTTCAGTTAGAGTATAATATCATAGAGACCGCTTTTCAGAGTAGCTGTTTTCTTTCAGTGAACTGATCTCTGTCGCCCGGAGATCAGTTGTAATAGTGGGAGATCTCCAGCCACTACCTGGAGGTTGTCAAACAAAATATACACACCATGAAAAATGTGGGAGCACAGAATTGGAAGATAAGTCAGCTGACCACCTCCGTCACTTCCTGTTTTCACAGCCAAGGACATTTGATCGTTGGAATATATGGAGTTCACCTGTTGAATGAATGAATGTGATGGTATCAGCAGTTTATAAGGGACACTAAAAGATTGTGCATTTTTGTTATATAGAAATTAAGATATTAATTGCATTACATGAATTTAATTTGTTGTCGAAGGCTTTCGCAGCCGGAGTTCATTAATTGTGTAGATTTTCTGCATTGTGTGGCTGTGGTCTTGCCAAGACCACGGCCACAGAACCTGGAAAATCTACAGCAACTAATAAATTTAATTGCTTATATAATTTGTAATTTTTGTCATTTTTCACGGTGTGTATATTTTGTTTGACAACCTGTCCCGTGATCTCTCTACTTTTGTAACCACTTGGAAGTTGGCAACCCTATTTCTAGCGGAGCCCTATGGACTCCCCCCCATCTCTTGTCACCCTGGTAGGACATCAGCTCCAGGCTCTATGAGATGCTTACCAACAGAGTTGGTGGACAAGCCCATGCAAGTTGAGTCCTCTCCATTCCATGCTTAAGTCAGTGCCAGTACCTTACTGTGACGAAGGCTGAGACTGCAAGGAGGACTCTGTACGTGAGAAGGATGGGGCTGGGTGGGAGGCTGCAAGTGATCCTTCAGTCTGCTGCTCCCATTCTTTTAGCCATCCAGACTGTTCGGTCTGCATCAACCCTCCTCATTTCTGGAGGAGAGGCTGTGGCTCAGTGGAAGAGCAACTGATTGGCATACAGAAGGTCCCATGTTCTGTCCCCGGCATCTTCAGATAAAAAGGACCGGGCCATGGGTGATGTGAAAGGTGAAGTGCCTGAGATGCTGGTGAGCTGCTACCAGTCTGAATAGACTATACTGACCTTGATGGACCAATAGTCTGATTCAGTGTAAGGCAGCTTTATGTGTATTTATGTGTGTCTTTACAGCCAGTGTAGAAAGTGTTGCCCCCAAATATGTGACTCTGAAATAGACAAATCTTGGTTGTTAATCAAGACAAGAGAAAGTTGCTGCTGGAGAGATTTTTGAAGAAGTGTGCGTACACACGAAAGCTCATAACTTGAATAAACCTTTGTTGGTCTTAAAGGTGCCACTGGGCTCTAAATTTGTTCTAGCTGCAAGGGTTATGCTTTATTAAAGCATAAATCAAAAGCATCCTCCTTTCTCCGTCTCCCACCAGCAATAAAGCAGTTTTATCAGCCGACCTTGGGCAGGCGCTTTTGGAGCCCAATCACCCATTGCCTTTTTGCTGCTTGATGTTTGCCCACTTGTGAGTGCACATGCACACACACCCCTCCCCCAATGTGTTGACAGCTTTGAAATATTCCAGCCAAATCTTCTCTGCCTCCATCAGTGATAGTTTCTCTTGCTTCTTCCTCTCTCTGTTCTGGCCTTAAGATATATAGCTCTCTTGGGTAAAGCTTGGTTTCTCTTTAACATATCGTGCCCTTTGTAGTTTTACAACACTGTGATCAATTCCTGAACGTAGGAAGCCGCCCTATACCCGAGCCATCCCATTGGTCCCCCGTATAGTCCAGTAATGACTTCAAAGTTTCTAAGGGAGTCCAGACGTGATCTTTGACTTGGGGACGGCTTCCCATATGAATGCAAGGGCATTAAACTGGGGGTGGGGAGGAGGGAGCAGCTAAAGACTAAAAAGATTTCCCTTTCCTAATGCATTTTGAATCTTGTCTTTTCCAAGGGGGAACAAATCTACTTCACAAACTAAAAAACGTCACACAGAATCCATTAGCCTCCATCTGTTCCCATCACACTAAAGAAGACCCTGAACAGACCCTGAAATTTCTATATTGTGATGCCCCATCTAAAATGAAAAGAAATACTTGGTTTGGGCACAACTGTAAGCCATGAATCAACCTGTGGAATCCTTGGCCATTAGTGGTGCCCTCCCACCTTCCCAGCTAAGCAGAGATTTCTTTTCGCATGACAAAAAGCAGGGCTATTTTTGGGCAGGAACGCACAGGAACGGAGTTCCGCCTGGCCACACCCAGCAGTAACTCATTAGCATATCAGGCCACACCCAACAGCAGAAACTCATTAGGATTGGCTGCATTAGGGGTGTGTGGCCTAACATGCAAAGGAGTTCCTGTTACAAAAAAGCCCTGGGTTTTTGACAGCAAACAAGGTAAACAGAATAAGAAGCAAAAAGTGGATGTGGCTGGATGACCACACTTCTGGTAGCATGGGGTTTGTGGCCTAATATGCTAATTAGCTGTGCTGTCAGGGTGTGGCCTGCTACGCTAATGAGTTTCTGCTGTTGGGTGTGGTCTATTATGCTAATGAGTTTCTGCTGGGCTTTTTCTACAAAAAAAACCCTGACAAAAAGCAAAAGCTTCTCATTGTATCAGAATCAGCAGGCTATGGCTTGTCCTTTCCCAGCAAACCAGGGATTTAATCCTGGTTTGAAGGGCAAAGCAAACTGTAGGTCACCACTATGACCAGTGGCAAACTTTGGCTTGCTGCAAAAGCAGAATATCGAAGTATCCTATGGAGGAGGAAGAAAAGGGGACATGTGAGCCAGGGGGCATTCCATAGTGGCAAACCACGGTTTGCCATTAGAGCCACAGTGTTCTAATAGAGAAATTATTTGGTGCTTTTTAAACTGGAACCCTCATTGTCCAAGGATCAGATCAGACAAGGATGGTGAAATAGCAGCCATCTCCCCCAGCCCACCCCAACCCTCCAATATTTCCAATGGAAATAAAGGTATTCTTGTAATGCCTTATAGTAAGGCTTGATGCCTTCAGTCCTCCTATTCATACTTTATACCTGAAGTTTTTGTTCCCTCTGCTGTTTTTCATATTGCTGCCTATCCTCCATTGCTTTAAAATTTTATTATCCCAAAAACAGTTTCACAAAATTGTATGACGCTTTCCTAATATGCCTCTACCAAAATCACACTTTAAATTTAAATACATTTTAGATTTTTATCCTACCTTTCCTCCAAAGAGCTCACAAAAACCCTGTGAGGTAGAATACATTCAGAGAGAGCAAACTGGCTCAGGGGAATCAGATTGCTTTATGGCTGAGCTGGGATTTGAATCTGAACTTCTTCACTCCTAATCCAGTGTTCTGACAGCTACTAACTACCCAAATTCTCATTACAAAACTAACAGAGTAATACCCTTCAAAACCCATTGACTTCAGTAGACTGTAGAAGGTTGTAACTCTACCCAGGATTCCTCTAGGTCAGAGGTGTCAAACATGTGGCCCCCAGAGGGTTTCTATCAGGCTCGCAGTGGAACTGGCTGTCTTCTGCTTCTTCTTCCAGTTCTGCTGCTGCTGCGTCATCGTAGGTTTGCAGCTTACAGAAACACACCACCTGAACAGCATACTCAAGGTTGTAACAACATAGACATTTTGATGCAATAATTCAGAGCAAGAGGTATCAGTTATCAGACACTGTTAAATAAACAAAATATTGCTAGAGTGCTATATGTTAGAAGAAGAAGAAGAGATTGGATTTATACCCCACCCTTCACTTGGAGTCTCAGAGCGGCTTACAAACTCCTTTCCCTTCCCCTCCCCACAACAGACACCCTGTGAGGTAGGCGGGGCTGAGAGAATTCTAGCACAAACTGCTCTTTCAGGAACAGCCGTGCCAGAGCTTGTGACTGACCCAAGGTCACACCAGCAGGTGCAAGTGGAGGAGTGGGGAATCAAACCCAGTTCTCCCAGATTAGAGTCCGCACACTTAACCACTACACCAAACTGGCTTTGTTAAGCATGTTTTTATTTTAAGTAAAAAAAACCCTTTGTGTTTGTGTCCTTCCTAAAGTTTCTATCTCCGCTACCTGGCATTACATGTTATAACACACACGGCCCTCGTAACAAATGAGTTCGACACCCCTGCTCTCGGTCAATGCAAGTTTTCAGTCTGTGGGTGTGGTTTTGAGCTTCCTGTTGCCATGTGACTTTCTTTAGTGTAAATAATATTTTTAAAAATGGCATTTCCAAATCCAATTTGGAGATTTTCATAGAGTGTGAATGTTCTGCTCTTTCCTGCAGCATTATATTTATATCATTGTCTTTCCACTTTTAACTACATGTTCATGCTTGCCTGCCGCTTTTATATTTAATTTGTGGCGTTCTAAAATTATGCTGCACATTTTTAATTTTAGCAGTGGGAAGAAGTGCTCTTTCCAAATCAAAGGACTTGAGGATTTGGCTTGCAAAATAAAAATTAAACAAGAGCTTGTTCTCGAGGAACGGCTAGCCAATTTTTTTCCCCTTCTCTTTTGGCATGCTCATTTTAAAAGAAAAAGTCTCCGGTTCTGTTCTCACACATGAGTGCAAAAATAGGCTTTATATGTGTTTGCCTTTCTGATGCAGCTGGGTTTCTTCTTTTGCTCCCTACAGCATGTTAGTCTGGGAGGGAAAAACATATAAACAGGTTATTTTTTCTTGAGCCTCTCTGAAGGCATTGCCATTTCTTCATCATACCTTAGAAAATTGACTCAATCTATATATATTTTTAAATGAACTCTGAATACCCACGCACATAGTGTTAGTTGCCTTTTGGTGAGACAAATGTGACATGGGAGATCTATGGACAGGTTTCCATATCATTTTTTTATATTAGAACCTCCGCAGAGTGTCTGAGTTTCCTTGGCACAGCAGAACAAGAAGAAAGTCATAAATATCTGAAGCTGCCTTACACTAAGTCATACCATTGGTCTGTAAAGGCTCAGAATCATCTACTGCTCTGACTGCCAACAGCTTTACAAAGTCTCAGGCAGATCAGAATGTTTCCCAACACCTGCTGAGATTCTTTAATGCCTGGAATTAAACCTATAACTGGGAAAACATAAGAAGTGTGCTGCTGGATCAGACCAATAGTCCATGTAGTCTAGCAACCCGTCTCACCCAGTGGCCAACCAATTCCTCTGGACAGCCAACAACAGGGCATACAGGCCGAGGCCTTCTCCTGATGTTGCCTCCTGGTTCTGGAATTCAGAGGATTAGTGCCTCTGAATGTGGAGGTTCCCCTCAGTCACCATGGCTAGTACCCGTTGATAGACTTATCATCCATGAATCTATCTAATTCCCTTTTAAAGCTGTTTATTTCTGTGGTCATCACTACATCCTCTGGCAGCGAATCCCACATTTTAATCCCTCTCTGTGTAAAGTAGTATTTCCTTTTGTCCGTCCTGAACCTACTGCCCATCAGCCTCATTGGATGCCCTCAAATTCTAGTATTTTGGGAGAGGGAGAAAAATGTCTCATTGTCAACACCCTCCACCCCATGCATACTTTTATAAAACTTTATCAGATTTCCCCCTTAGTCGTCTCTTTTCTAAATTGAAAAGTCCCAGACTCTTCAGTCTTCCCACATAGGGAAGGTGCTCCAACCCACTGGTCATCTGGGTTGCCCTCCTTTTGGAGGTCTTCACAGTCATTCTTAAAGTGGTTCATGCAAAGCAGGCTGTCTGCAAGTGGACTGTGGATCACTTGGTGGTGGTGGTGGAAAGAGCTGCCAAGTCATAGCTGACTTATGGCAACCCCATAGAGTTTTCAAGGCAAGTGGCAAACAGAAGTGATTTGCCATTGCCTGCCTCTGTGTAGTGTTCCTGGACTTCCTTGGTGGTCTCCCATCCAAATACTAACCAGGGCCAACCCTGCTTAGCTTCTGAGACCAGTAAATTACCTACTCTGATTTCTAGGGGGTGGCCAATGCCTAGGGCAGAGGTCTCTCCCTGACCCCCTCCCCAACCACTACCACTGCTGCATGTTACCCAAGATCCTCTTTGAGCTGAAGAGGCCAGGGACTGACGTGTGGATTTTTATATGTTGCACTATCATATCACCTGTGTGCTTAATCATTTCCTCCACAGCCATTTTCCTAGGCCCCCCCCCACTCCACCCAGCTACTACTACATCCAGGAAAATATTCAGGTGTGATACAAATACCTGTACTGCAATTCTAAAAGCAGCTTGATGTTTGGGGGCGGGGGGAGAGATGATTTAGATTGACAAAATGTTGGCGGCGGGGTTAAAAACACACACATACCAATGAGTACCGCTTCTCATCGGCATTGGAGTCTTCCGTAGGTGGTTTGGAATGGAAAGGAAAAGATCACATCTGTTTCAGTCCTTAGAAAAATGAATACTACAAGGTTTAAAAGAAATCCATTCGCATATAAGGAGCTGTCTCCTGCTGAGTCAAGTCTAATCTGTTCCAAACCAGCCACTCTGCACTGTCTGCCGTAGGTGGAGACTGCTATATTTTAAGGCAGGGCTTCGGAGAAATGGATTGAAAACTAGACATTTCCTCATAAGTAAGAGAAGCTTTTAGGACCCTATGTCTATGACCTGTTAACGTCAGAAGTTTATGCTGAATGATTACCAGCTATTTTCAGCTTTTTCTACTTAACAATTTACAATTATTTATTTGTGTAAAACATTTAACCACCTTTCTACCTCACAGAACTCTGGGTGGCTTACAAGACAGATAGCATGCATAAAATAGAATACATAAAATACATTAAAATGTCTTGGAGATTTGGGGGTGGAGCCTGGGGAGGACAGGGACCTTGGTGGGGTACAACACCAGAGAGTCCACCCTCCAAAGCATCCATTTTCTCCAGGGGAACTGATCCGTATAGTCTGGAGATGAGCTGTAATTCCAGGGGATCCCCAGGTCCCACCTGGGGGCTGGCATCCATACTGTTGAGGGATCCTATCATATATGAAGGCCACACCAAACTAAAAGCAAACATAATAATTTGTTCATTTTGTTGCCGAACACAGTTATTTTCCTAGCTTCCTTGAATGCTCTCTGACTCTGTCTGCAGCCCCTCCCCTCTGATCAGCAGGACTCCCATTCTGCACGCTCCTCATAAGGAATGTGTCTCTAAAGCCCTGCCCGGCCTGGTATAATTGTAAAGAGTCTGGCCTTCTGCCCTTTGCTCAACAGAGCAGGACTTTCTGCCTGCTGCGATACAGGTTCTGAGCCTGGCTTCATCAACTCACTGGCAGGATCACGGGTTGGAGAGCACACGTTCCAGTTTGGATTTGTGTACGGCCAGCGACTGTGCAGGCCTGACTCCCCCTTGGGCTGTTGAGGCACAGATGAAAGGATATCAGGACCCACTTGTAATCTCTGGCTCGGTTTGCTCCCTGGTATTGCCTTCTCCGATGGGCATTCCACTCCATTAGCTGAGGCACAGTGGGGGGTCCGTCTTTGCTGTTCTTTGTTCCAGAAAAAGACCACGAGCAGAACTCACCTGATTTTGACAAGGTAACTCCTCACACCTTGTGGTCAAGGGGCTCTTGGCTCAAGACGGAGGTGCTAGCTGGCTGACTGATGTTTACCTTGGCAGAAGAAAGAAAGGGTTTTTTGTTTTGTTTTGAGGGGAAGCTGTTCCTGCTAGCCTTGTAAAGGGGTTTTTTGTTTTGTTTTGAGGGGAAGCTGTTCCTGCTAGCCTTAGATGTTATGACTTACTTTGAATTTGAATCCTTTGGACTAGTAGATCGAATTCCCTCTCATGGTGGACCTTCCCCTAATCCATTGGATCTGAGGAATGAGAACCCTAACCCTTACTGCCCCATCATCCAAGTGTCATTTTGGGAAGCAGAAAATTCAGAAAAAGTTGCGGATTTGTTCTTTATATTTCAGTGGGTGTAGCTTTAGGAGGGAGTCAGAGATCTATTCCTCTTCCACTGCTAGCGTGAGCTTTAGCTTTACCACACCAAACACACAGATCGTCTCTCACACACAGCAAAAAGATGTATGTAGATACTTATACATGAAACTTTTGCATATTTACATATGGGTGCTGGGTGAGAATCCCAGAGGTGCCATAAGTTGAGGAGTACAAAAAGTTTGTAAATAAATAAGGAGAGAGGCAAAAAAGAGGGTAGGGTTTTGTGTACGATTGCTGTCCCCTAGTTGGGGGTGGGGGATTGCCCATTTTTTGGGGCTTCTGTCCACCGCTGGCCAGCTGGCTGGTGGGAGGAAATCCTCCCCCCGAAAGTGACATTGCTAGAAATAAATGCAGTGTGCCTATGTCAGTGATCTCGGTTTTGGGCAAAACTCTATGGGCTCTTTTTGTAGCAGGAACTCCTGCTACAAAAAGAGTCCCGGTGAGGCTGATTTTACCATAGAGCTTTGCCCAAAAACCAGAGTGTCACCCCCAACGTTACCGGCATGCCTATGTCACTTCCCAGAACGTCACCCCTATCCCCTCACCGGTGTTTCAGACAGACCTGGAAACCGTAGTTACATGGGGGGGGAGCAACTTTCTGGGAGAAAATTAAACAGAAAAATAACCCTAACCCTAACCCTGATCTGCTTACAAGTTTTTATCGTAAGATTCCTCTTGGTTCCTAGAGCTACCCAGAAGTGATACAGTGCAGTTCTGTGAACTGTCAGAAACTCTGTGGTGTGAACTTCCTCTAAGTAGATGAAGTCTTATTTTTCTTTTTGATTTTTCTCCAGCCGCTGGAGCAGGACCTGAGGGCATGGAATCCCCAGCCCCATGACGTACTTGGCAGTCCTGTGTAAAGGAGATATGATGGTGGGACCCATGTCTGTGGAAATGTGTCCACTGCTTACCACAAAAGCTTGGCCATTCCGTTTCCAAGGAATGGAAGATTTCCCCAGAGGCTCCTGTGATCACTGTGGCAATCTCCCATTTCTTGCCAGGAGAGGCTCCTGGAGGTATTTCTGGAATAGCTTTTTCCACACTGCCCGAGTACAACCTCCCTGCTAGCCAAGTGGAACCAAATGTGAAAACAGGTTTCCTCCCATTGGACCAGGAAAGCTCGTAATGCATATGATATCTTCTTGTGCAGGAGTGTTTGTTATGTGTAGGTGAACAGAGCTCTTTGGTAACTAGATTCATTTTTACCCTTGCCAATATTGAACATTCTTGGTGTTTTAATAGCTTGCGTGGGGGGTGGTTTCCTGGTGTGAGCTGATACTGGTTGATGGTCTACTCTAGGCTGTTGGGAGTTTGCAAGTACTCTCCCTGAAGTCATGGAATAATCTACATGTTTGTTTATGCATGCTGATATCCTAGCTACTTAGTGAGAGACCCAATAGCAGACCGTGTACATACTTGCCGCCAGAGCAAGGTGTTAAAATGCATAGTTAGCTAGGTTTGGGTTTCTCCAGTTGGGTAATCAATAGATCAGAAGATTTCCCCAGGGCTGGAGGCCTAGAAATTTTATTGCTGTTTGTGCTAACTCTCGCCTGGGCAAGCACAGGCAGTTTAGACTTTAGAGAGTCAAGATGTAGGTTAGCACAGTCAGAGAGGACGTTAATCCTTTGTTTTGTTTGTAGTATTTCTCAGTGACCCTTCCCTCATTAGTAAACTTTCTTCTTTAAAAGCGAATACGAGTGTTCTGCTGCATTTATTATCTCTGCTTTTTACACTGAAATACGTAACATGGACTCAAAGCTTTGAACAAGCGTCTAAAATAGTTATTGTCTAGATGAGAAGCCAAGGGGGGAATAACTTTTAAATTTCCGAATGTTCAAATAAATTAATTTTTCATATATCAGCCACTTTCAAGAAATAGGCTAGCACAGCACTCGTTTTAGAAGGCTCCTAGCAAAGTCTTGCAGGCGCTCATGGTTGTTGTGGTTTGGTGTTGCCGTTTGCTGGTGACTGGAGAAGAATGAGTCACTGGCTGCTAATTACAGCACAAGATTTTGTTTTGGGGCCGTGCCTTGGTTCATCATCAACCACTTATCTCCCGGTATTAGGAACTATGGGTAATGTCCACAGATGCTTCTGGAAATCTCCTTTTCTGATTTTCTCCCAGGATTTTGGCATTCCCAATACCTTGCTTTTTTTCTAAGTAGAACCAATGCCCTAGGGATTCTCCTGTATTTTTTAATTTTTTAATTTTGTAGCAAACTCGTTAAGTGCACAGTTTGCTGCAGCTTTCTGTTTATTTGTGCCTTGCTTTCCTTCCGCATTGTGTGTGTTCACACTGTGAAAACAAAACATTGCAAAAAAACCATTCCAGATGAAATGATACCAATGGTTTGTCAGGATTCGTTTTCTGTGTTCTTTTAGCAAATGCAAGCACACCATACAGAAAGAATCTTCATGTAATCTTATGTACAGTCAAGACCCTCATTATTCTACAGTGTTTTATCAATTGGGGCAGGGAATGCAAATAAAGGAACTGGAAGCTGTTGAATGACTGGCTGCCTTCCTGATATTATTGATTTGTAAAAAAAAAAATTGTTTTTTGTCTGTTTGTGGTGTACCTTTAGGGAGGAAACCTGCTCAATTGTACTTTCTTTGTTTGCTTTGCAAAATATGTGTCCCACCTTTCTGTCCTTTCTGTCCTCAGGGCCACTAAGGTGGCTAACAAATTAAAAATGTACACAATCAAATCTTAAAAGCCATAAAACCAACAAAACATATCAAAACAATTAAAACAAGCACTAGAATACACATACAACAACATAAAAACAACAATTAAAACATAGGGTAGATGAAAAAGATCCCTGAAGGAGTGCCAAATGAAACAAACAGTCTTCACCCACTGGTGGAAGATGGCAAGAGGAGGGGACAGACAAACCTTCCTGGGCAGAGAGTTCCAGAGTTTTGGTCCCATGACTGAGAAGGACTTCGCCTGGGTTGACACCCACCTAATCTCAGAAGGTATGACCACCTGAAGCAGGGCCTCAGAAGATGACCACAGTGTAAGGTTACCGGGTCCCCTTGTCACCCTGGCAGGGGGATTTGGGGGCATTCTGGGGGTGGGCAGGAACACCCCCAAGCCCTGCCCCCAAGAGTGAACACCCACCCAACCACTCCTCTCCCTCCCTCCTGTCTGATTTAAAGGGCTTCAGCTGATCGTGGGGGACCACATGGCCCACTGACCAGCTGGAGGGCCCTTTAAATCTAGCAGGAGGGAGGGAGAGGGGCAGCCGTGGGTTGTACACATGGCTAGCAAAAAGACCCTTTAAAGGGGTGGGGGCCGTGGTGCGGGGGGGCTGATTTTACTGTCAAGTTTCTGGTGATTCCAAGAGCAGAGTGTTGTCACTTTCAGGACTAATCCAGAATGTTCTGCTGCTGGCTGCTGGTGATTTTAAAATGTTTTTTCCCTCCTGCCAGTCACCAGGGTGGTGGCAAGAAACTGCCCCTGCAATCTCTGGCTTTATGTATCCAGAGTTTTGGACACGTTGGAAGTTAGTTATCTTAATAATTTGGTGGTGTTGGTTTTTTTAAAAAAATGTTTTGTGACTTGGCTTGAGAATAGGTTTCAGGAACTGCATTTTTTTATACTTATATTTTTATGCCTGCGAATAAATAAATGGCTCCTGTGCTTCTAATGGGTTGCTGAAGAGGGAAGTTGGGCAGGTGCCGTTTCATTCCCCCTGCTGGCACTGGGGTGGGACAGTCTGAAATTCTCTTTTCACGTGCCTCTTAATGGAAGAAAAGCCCTGCCTTCACTTGTGTTTCTGGTGACCTCAGCTGCCTTTGTGGCAGAAGTGTTTCTGCTTGCCAGATTTTTATATGGACGTTTGAGGAAGGCTGGCCGGCCTCAAAGCTTCCCTGGAGGCTATTTATATGCCTCTGGGTGTTGCCTTGGCAAGCTGTTCTTCTCTGTGGTTCAAAAGAGAAGGCTCCTCTTTAATTACTCTCAGGGAGCTCTTGGGAGACAGAGCAAAACGCCTTTTCAGGAAGGAAAGTGGATGGCGTGTGCCGGTGGCAAGCACTTTGAGAACAAAGCCACCTTTGAGGTTGGCTGCTACCACAAAGCAACGCAGCTTGAGGAGTCCTGGATATTTTAGCCCCGTAAGTTCTCATGCTGGTGTGGTCCACTGCAGCTTCTGCTGATGGGTTGTGGCTGTAACCCATTCAGTTACTCAAAGGCAGGGTTGTCAGGTGAGGCCGACAAGCGGGCGGGGGACTTACCAAGAAGCCCCAGGAGAGAGGGGGGAGGCTCTGGGAGAAGGAACTCCAAAGCAAATTCTGGGTGAGCTGCCGTCACATTTAAAGAGACTGTGTTCCTTTTAAATGCTTTCCTTTCCCTCCATTGGAAATTATGGAGGGTGGGGGCACCTTCTTTTGGGACTCATAGAATTGGACCCACTGGTCCAAACTTTTTTGAAACCTGGGTTGTTGTTTTTAGGAGAGGCACCAGCAGCTATGCTGAAAATTTGGTGCCTCTGCGTCAAGAAACAGCCTCCCACAGCCCCAGATACCCATGGATCAATTCTCCACTATACTCATGGAGACCGGTCTCCATGGGATATAATAGAGCGCCCAGCAGCTATTCCCCCCACACTTTCTGATAGCCCTGGAGGAGGAGCTCCAAACCAGGGGATCCCCTGCCCCCAGCTGGGTATTGGCAACCCTACTCAAAGGTCACATTCAGTTCATAATAATGTTAGTATACCTGTAGCCCTTTCTGAGTCTAGTAGCACCTTGCAGACCAGCAAGATTCCCAAAGGGTGAGCTCTCAAGAGTCAAAGCTCCCTTTGTTGGGTATCTGACAAAGGGAGCTTGACTCCTCAAAGCTTATAACCTGGAAATCTTGTTAGTCTTTATGGTGATACTGGACTTGACTCTTGTTCTTCTGCTGCAGACCAACAAGGCTACCCACCTGAAACTATATAGCCCTTTCTGCATCACTGGGCTGGCTTTCGGTGGGGACTAGACAGATTCATGGAGGATAGATCTATTGACACACATGGCAGAACCTCCAGAGTCAGAGGCAATCTGTCTCCAATTGCTAGGGAGCCCCGGCATGGGAGGCCACTATGTGCCCTGCTTGTAGGTTTCCCAGAAGCATCTGGTTGGCCATAACTAGAACCAGGATGCTTGATTAGATGGGCCAGTAGATGACAGGGAAGCATTTGTGGGTGTTTCCTTGCCTGTGGTAGGGAAATGGCCACCCTATTGGCTCACCACTGAGCATATTTTTTAAGAAAACCAAGGTTTTGAGCTCTGAAAAGTCCTCTGAAGGGTGAGATGAGGACTTCTAAGCGTGGGATCAGATTTAATAATCCAATTGACTACTTTTTAAGTTTTCACTTTTTGAGAACAGAACGCCCTTGTTCAGTTCCAAGATCAATCTATTTGGCAAAAGTATGATCAGGCACCGTTACTGCCTTAAAACGAAGCCTTTCTTCCACATCCTGACTTTTGGAATCTTGTAGTCACTGAATTGCCAGGAAGCATGAAGAGAAGCCAAATGGTTATGATGCCAGTGAGGGACAGGGTAGGAATTCTCCTTACCACCGTCCCTTTTCCTTGGAATGTAGATACAAATTAGCAGTTGTGACATCTCAGGATGCTGGCCATGTTTGTGGTCTCTCCTCCCCACGGGACAAGAAGAACCCTGGAGGAGGACCATTTTAGTGGTAGCCAAATGGGCAGGGCCCTGCGGCATCTGCCGTAAAATCCATCTCTGAATGCCCAGGGCAAGCTTTTCCAGTCTTGTGCTTGGCTTTGCCCTATGCACTGTGCCCTGCACAGCATGATGGACATTCTGTTGGTCTTTCTGCTTGTGGATTTGTGGGACATCGGCACGACTACCACTGGCTTTTCCAAGGTGGGTGGAATACATTAGCTTGTACCTGCACCAGTACCTGTCTCTTGGAGGTATTGGATTGCATTTTAAAATACTGTATGTTGTTGTTGTTGTTTTCCTAATATTTCTGAAATTGACTTTGCCAGGCTATAATCTGGGAGTTGACCCCATTGGATAAAGTGGGACATTTTTTTGAATCAACTTGCATAGGCTTGCACTACCAAGTAACCAGAACCAGATTTTAAACACGAGCAAACACCACAGAGATTGCAATTTATATAATTTCATATTGCTCACTAAACAGTATATATAAAACATTTGTTTTTTCATGAAAGCAATATATCAGAGACCGCGAAGGTATCTTGGCAATCTCTTCATAAAGAATCCTGTGTAGCTGTTTTGAAAATGTTAATCAAAAATAGTATATAAATATTTTAAATAAATACAGAGTTTTCATAGGTTAAAGTAGACAGGTCTCTGCCCCATTGAGCTTACAATCTAAAACTGACAATGGGAAAATGCATCAGAGAGGGGGAGGGCTGAAGGTGAGAAAATGCAGCTGGTTGTATTTAATAATAAATGTCGGAACTAATAAAATAATTAAGCCCTTCTGAACATTAATTTCATTCTTACAATGCTCGTGATCATATATAAAAGCTCATATAACTCCTCAGTGGTGTCGGAGCTAAGCTGACCCTCTCTAAATGTAATACACTTAAGCCAGTCAGAGCTAAAGCTTCATAAGCCAGTTTTAATGAGTGGAATGACTTTTGATTTTCAGTTGGGTGTGGTGAAATACCTAGCACTCATTTCCCCCCCCTAGCACTCATTAAAAGGTTTCAGGTGCAGTCCTATTTTGGAGGATTTCAGGCTTCTGCAATCAGTAAGGCTTACTTCTGAGTAAATAGCAATTGGATCAGGCTATTATCCATAATCCTGTGCCCAAAAGATTTACAGTGCAAAAGCAACTAACATGTTCGGTAATTTCTCCCCCCACCTTTCTAGGACTCAAAGTCTGCTGTTTCTGATTCAGTTTTGAAGTCTCCAGCTGAGTGGGAGGATCCCCAGAAGGACCTTAGTTCTCTATCCAGTGGAAACCTTCCAGCTTCAAACAAGGCTGCTAAGAGACCAGAGGAGGAAGAAGAAATGCTAGGTCTTAAGGAAGAAGGGTTTGAGCTTCTGAACTCCACCCATGATAAAATGGCCAAGCCTGGAAGTCTTGGCTCAGGGAGCTTAGAAAACACTGATAATGTGGTTGCTGCAGTTAACTCACAGCATTCTCTTGATCTCAAAGATCTTCGAGCAGCTGATAATGTTGTCATCCTTTCAGGAACACCTTCCAAAGAAAGGCATCTGGTTAAAAAGAAAGCAGACATCTTGAGACCTCCAGATGATAAGTTCACTAAGGAAAAGCTATCAGGAGACATTGGCTCTTGGAGGCAGCTCTCAACCACCAAGTCCCATGATGCCGTCATAGACCCCAACAGCTCTTCCATCTTCTTGAAAGCCCCTTCAGAGATAAGTGAAACACTAAGAAACAATCTTACAGCTTCCTCTTCAAACTCCCACATAAAGGTTGCAGCTTCTGCAGGCACAGACAGAGGGCTTATTAGAAATCCTTCCAGAGCTTATGCAGCCTCCAGAGATGCTGGGAAGCCATTCCAAACAGAGTTGAAACCTCACGCTGAAAGCAGGAAAGGAGATGTTCATAGGCAAGGGACTGGGACTCACCTAAAAGAGATCCCCATTCAAGAGTATGATCCGACCAGCTTTTTGGAGATGATAGAACGAAAAAAGATCTGCCTGAAACCGGGTCCCCGTGGGCCACCAGGATTGCCTGGCTTGCCTGTAAGTAAAAATGCATTGCTCTATATGTAGGGATGTGCCCACGCTTTGGTATTAAGCCAGGGTACCTTGAATATCATAACAAATTTTTATTAATTTAATATATTGGTTTCATAATTTCCCAATACATATTCAAAGTAGCTCTCTAACTCCAAAGAGCAATAAATAAATAAAACTGGAATCCATTAAAAATCACTAATGACAGCACAAAATAAGTAGAAACATATCAGAAAAGTCTTTGGGATTTTCCCATAAAGCAACCTGACTGAAAAAAGGAAGGTTTTCCAGCCTTTCCAGACTGCAAGCAAAGGGAAGCCATGCCAGAGGGAGGTTGTGCTACAGCCTCAGGGCCATAGTTGTAAAGACCAGTCTTCTAATGAGCAGAAGATGCTCAAATAGCACAGCAGTAATTGAATCGGGGTACGGTTTAATGAGTGAAGCTAGCAGGAGAATTAATATAGGAAAGATTGATCTCTGTGGCTCTTCAGATATAACAGCCAATCAATTTGCACATTTGTCCTTCCATCCCTTTTTTCTATCTTAAGTTGACTTTGGGGGCCAAAGTAGAAATGACATGCACCACGTGATCATCGTGGGGACTTGCAGCCATATGCTTAGGAGCTTAGGAGCATCCAGGAGCTCAATTTGGATCAGGACCACAGTGTGGGAGGAGAAGGGGATCCTGCCTGTCTCCCTACGATGTTTTCCCAACCCAAAATGGCCCTGGGGTAGGATTGTCAGGTCCCCATGTTGCACTGGCAGGGGGATTTGGGGGGCATTCCAAGATGTCCCCAGCGTGATGACATCACCCGGAAGTGACATCATCACATCGGGGATGTCACATGGCAATGCTCTGGTTTTAGGGCAAAATTCTATAGTAAAACCAGCTTCAAACCATAGAGTTTTGTCCTCAAACCAGAGTGTCACCGCACTGCGTCCTTGATGTGATGATGTCACTTCCAGGTGATGTCATCGTGTTGAGGACGTTGTGCAGTGACGTTGCTATTTGGGGGTGGACAGAAGCTCCAAAAACTGGGTGGAATCCCCGCCAAGACCTGGGGACTGGCAACCCTACCCTGGGGGTGAATTATTTGCCCCATGGAGAGTGCTGCCTGCTTACTGAATGCTTACCCATACAGCTTCCCTGGGCCAAATAATTTACCCCCAGGGCCATTTTGGGTCAGGAAACTAAAGGAGGGGACAGGAAGGAGCCCCCGTGGGCTGTGGTTCCAATCTGAATTGGGCTCCTGCGGCACGTAGGAATTGAGTTCCCATGAGGAACTCACTTCAGGTCCCTGTGGTGATCACGTAGTACATGTAACATATAGTTTGGCCCTTAGACTGTAAGCGCTTCAGGGCAGAAACCTACTGCTGGCTCTGTCTTAATACAGACATGCAACAATATGCAGTGGGTAAGGCTGAGGCTTGCAGTGTGAACGCAAAGAGAAACTGGCAGTCTGAAGTAGCATTATTAGAAGAAATTCTCTTAATTCCTCTTTGCCTGCCTTCTCCCTGAAATCCAACAGTCAGTTTCTTTTCCTCTTTTTAGGAACTGGAGTCTGTTTCTAATTAATTCTATTATGATCAATGAGAAATACAGCGAGAGGTGAGCGAGAAGGGATGGTCTGCATCATTTCAGAATTTCACTCTGTGGGTGCTCAGAGGCAGGCAATTTCCTCCCAAACTTTCCTGTCCTCCTGTTAGAGCCGGTGCTGAGAGTTTCCCATGGTAGCCCTGTAGGGTATAACATTAAAGATCTGCGAGGGCTCAGGTTACAGAATCCTGGACTGATTTAATTAAAGAGAAATCCATCTTTTAAAAGCGGAAGAAAGAGAATAAAAGGAATTTTGGAAAAATAAATCCTTCCCCCATAATAATACTAGTCTGAAGCTATGCACTTGAGTGTTCTCACTCATCATTATGTGGCTGGGGTTTCTATAGCTTTTGCCGCAGAATGGTGTGAGGAATGCCACAGCCATTTACCCCTAACCGCTCTGGATAAACAGAAGTCATTCATAAAACACTAAAAAAAAGCATTTAATTTAGATTACCCCTCTCTCCAGGCTAAGAGAAGGAGTCTGCCATTGATACATAGGACCTTGAATTGTACTGTGTTAGTAGTTCTAGAGGTACTAGAAGACATTGGGTCTGGCAGCAATATGCTATGCAAAGTGGTAAAGTACCTTCCTGGTGAACAAGGGTAGTCCATATTTTTAGGCAACTGTTCCTGGTAAAATAACACCCCTGATTTGAGGAAACTTCAGGGGAGTCTCTTCTAAAATTTGCATTTAGAAGTTAAATCACTTAGTATGTGTATGCGCGTGTTTGCCAGACTACTGCTAGCCTTTCATGCCCTCCATAACTGCCGGTCCTGATAGGCAGGCTTCCTGCTTCAGAAGCCTGTGTTGCACAGGCCATTGCAAAGTTAACAAACAGGAGGCAGCTGAGAGGAGCTTTCAGCAATATGTCCCCGTTACCTGCAGGTGAGGATCTTGGGCAATGATCCTCAGTGTGCAAATGTCCCATTCCTAATCTGGAAAGATACAGCTCTCAACCTAGTTGTTTAGAAAAACCAGTGGATAGCATCTGGCAGCCACAGCATGGATCAGCACAGGAGCCATCTTTGGTCTAAGCAAGCCAGATCAGCATCAGGAGCCTGTGGTGTCAAGCATTATTTAGTAGGGGAGATTTTCTAGAAGCAAAAGCTGGTCTGTAGCTAAGTTACCCCCATGGCTGGCAGGCTGCAGTTGAGTCTTCCTGTATCTGGTTGATTCACCTTTCCTGGTATACCGACAAGCAGGGGTCATTTGGAGCAGGAGTGCACAGGAGTGGAGCTCCGGCAGTTAGAAGCATAGGCGGTGGCAAGCCCTGGCCCCAGCTCCCAGCAGGAGCGTAAAGCAGCACGTGTAGCATTCCTCCTGGGCCCAGATAGGCTACTTTGGGACTGGAATGACAACCCCTAGAGTGGAAAGACAGTCCCTAGGGGTGGAGCCTGAGTGGTGGGTGTTGCCTTCTGACACACTTCTGCTGATGTCAGGGGGTGTGGCATTATGCTAATGGGCTCCTGCACCTCTTTTTCTACCAAATGTCCCCTGCTGGCAAGACTTACTGCTCAGTGTCCTCCTCCTAAGTAGGGCTTTCAGATGGGATGACAACCTGTTTATGAAGTACTCCATCCTTGGGTCTGGTTTCCATGTCTCCATTTTTGGGGTCTCATGGATGATTGTGAAACACCTGGATATGGATTGTCCAGTTAGGAGGCTCCTGGTTTGCTGATTCTCACGGTTCATTGAATGGTTTTTCCTGCTAGAGTTCAGTCTTTCGGCTTTTTTCTGGGGGTCTTGCCTTTTCTCAATCCTTGGACATCCTAACAGAAAACAGAATATTCCAAATACACTAAAATAACCTTATTTCCCTCTGTGAAATGTTGGAGGATATGTGGTATGCAAGGCCAGGCCTTAGGACTTTACTTGCCTGGTTGGTATTTTTGTTAATGTTGCCATGTGTGAACCAGATGAAACTGCACAAATGTAAATGCAATTCATACAATATCTAGGAATGTTCACACTTTCAAAGGTGTTGAGAACAATGTTCCCTCTAAGCTGTGGAGTCTTGTGAGCATAAATTCTACTTTGTGAGCTACTGGCATTAAAGTTGTGAGCGAGCAATTT
The DNA here is from genome assembly GCA_029375565.1 of Gekko gecko. NCBI lineage: Eukaryota > Metazoa > Chordata > Lepidosauria > Squamata > Gekkonidae > Gekko > Gekko gecko. The sequence continues at coordinate 22,339,818 of JAPDNY010000013.1, read as the reverse complement.
GACTGCTGCATAAATTAGTTTGCTCTGGAGCCATCCTTCCTGAGCTGAGACAAAGAGGTGTGAGCCGGAAGCTAAAAAACTGTGAGCTAGCTCATACTAACTCAGCTTAGAGGGAACACTGGTTGAGAGGATCCCAGTTACCAAAATCTTACACATCATGTCTCCTTTCTTTCACATCTAACAGTTGCTTCTCAGAACAGTACCTATCTGTAAATATTTTTCCAAAATAATGATTTAAATATTTTCCCTAAACATTTAAATAACCCTATTTGCTCTGCACTGGTTTCCCTCTTTAAATCAAAGTCCCTAGAGCTGCATTTTTTAAAAACAACAACACTGGGAAGAATAATCAAGGGACTACACATTGCATGTAGTTTCACCCTTAAGAACAGCTTTTACATGGTCTCTTTCCTTCATGCACAGAACTTAAGGTTGGCCTGCATGTTACAAGCCAAATGAGCTGTGTTTGTACATTATTCATTGAAGTGTTGTGAGGGGGAAAGAGAAGAGGTGTTAAAATGCCCCTAAAGCAGGGACATGATGGATTTACCAAGCATTTAAATGTGTCCCAGAAGGCCTTGAGTCAGGAAGCCATTTTTTAAAAGCCAGTTGGCTTTCGGCCTGCTCCATTACTCAAGCCCTCACATGGTGCACAATACACACAGTGACTGCCTGCAGTTGATTATTTTGCCCTTCAAAATATATATTTCCACTGCTGTGGGCACAATTCGCTTTACTTTGAGTTGTTTTGGATTTCCATTATGTTTGGTGTTTGTGTGTGTGGTGTAAAGGGGAGGTTATTATTTGTTGGTTCAAAAATATAGGTGACAGAGGGACTTGGGACACCAAAAAGACTGACAAGGCCAAAAAGTGGGGGCTTCCTGGGTGGCGGCTATTGGGTAGGATAAGGCAAAGTGGGGGGGACATAGAAGGCATCTACGTCAAGATGGTGGTCTTGACCTTCAAAGCTCTAAGTCAAGGGTGTCGAACTCATTTGTTACGAGGGCCAGATCCGACATAAATGAGACCTTGTTGGGCCGGGCCATGTGCGTCATAAAGTGTAATGCCAGATAGAGGAGAGATAAACTTTATAAAGGACACAAAGGGTTGGGTTTTTTTACTTTAAATAATAACATACTTAAAACATTAGCACTCTTGCAACATTTTGTTTATTTAACAGTGTCTGATACCTGACACCTCTTGCTCTGAATTATTGCATCAAAATGTCTGTGCTGTTGCAATCTTGAGTATGCTGTTCAGGTGTGTATCTGTAAGCCACAAACCTATGATGACGCAGCAGCAGCGGAACTGGAAGAAGAAGCAGAAGGCTGTCAGTTCCACTGCAGCCCTGAGAGAAGCCCTCCGGGGGCCTCATCCACCCTCCGGGCTGCATGTTTGACACCCCTGCTCTAAGTAGTCCAGGCCATGAGTATCTCCTGGATTGACAGTGGTAGAGCATCTGTTTGGCACACAGAAGGTCCCAGGTCCAATCCTTGGCATCTCCAGTTAAAAGGATCCAGGTAATAAGTGATGTACAAAACATCTACCTGAGACTCTGAATAGCTGCTGCCAGTCTGAGTAGACAATACTGACCGGATGGACTACTGGTCTGGTTCCACATAAGAGAACTTGATGTGTGTTGTATGAGCTCTTCCCTTCAGGGCATTAAGTATGTCAGCATGTGTACAGGGATTGCCGGCAAGATGACAGCTAGTCTACAAGATTGAAATGATCTCTGTGACAGCTTGGAGTCACACGATGAACTGATTGCATCAGACTGCTCTGGATACGTCACAGTGACTCTGCATCTATCTCCACTGTGATTGGTTCTGTGGACTATAGAGTCTGAACTGTGGTACCAGAGTGTGCCCTTGTGTGGTAACTGATTGCCTGGCGGAGAACTTTGTTGGTTTGAACACCGAATGTTCTGTATAAATATTGTAAATAAATTATATATATCTCTGCACTAAACTGGTGTGCATGGGACATCCTTCTTCACACCACCGACAAAGCAGTGGTATGAATGAAGCTATCCGATGTGCCTATCATTAGAAGCTATTTGGAAGAGGTTAAAGAGGCCAATTGCTAGCTCAGTTACCCAATAGAAGCAGTAACTGAGACCTAATTTTGTGGTGGTCTTGCTTTCCAGGGTTGCCGGGGGAGACGTGGACCAGCGGGGCCAAAAGGAGACAAGGTGTGTCAACACTATCTGACTGTCAGGTTTTTTACCTCACTGCCTCCAAAGAGCTCAGGCATCCTGATTCCTTCCTCTTCTGTTGATCTTCACAACAACCTTGTGAAGTAGATTAGGTACAATGGTTAGAATGCTGGGCTAGGATCTGGGAGACCCAGGTTCAAATCCCCACCTGCCATAGAAGCTTTGTTAGGTGACCTAGAGCCAGTTACACACTTAAGCTTAACCTTAACGTTAAGCTAGTTTGGTGTGAGAGCCAGTTTGGTGTAGTGGTTAAGTGTGCAGACTCTAATCTGGGAGAACTGGGTTTGATTCCCCACTCCTCCATTTGCAGTTGCTGGATGACTTTGGGCAAGCCATTGTTCTGTCAGAGCTGTTCTCTCAAGGACAGTCCTGGAAAGAGCTCTCTCAGCCCTGCCTTACCTCACAGGCAGTGTTCCCTCTATGCTAAGTTAGTGTGAGCTAGCTCATAGTTTTTTTGGCTCACAAATTTTTGCCTTAGCTCAGGAGAGATGGCTCCAGAGCAAACTAATTTATGCAGTAGCCAAATCACTTGCTCACAACTTTAATGCCAGTAGCTCACAAAGTAGAATTTTTGCTCACAGGACTCCAAAGTTTAGAGGGAACATTGCTCACAGGGTGTCTGTTGTGGGGAGGGGAAGGGAAAGGAGTTTGTAAGCCACTCTGAGACTCCGAGCGAAGGGCAGGGTATAAATCCAGTCTCCTCCTCCTCCTCCTCCTCCTCCTCCTCTTCTTCTTCCTCTTCTTCTTCCTCTTCTTCTTCCTCTTCTTCTTCTACTTCCTCTTCTTCTACTTCCTCTTCTTCTTCTTCTTCTTCTTCTTCTTCTTCTTCTTCTTCTTCTTCTTCTTCTTCTTCTTCTTCTTCTTCTTCCTCACAGCATTGTTGTGAGGATAAAGTGGAGGAGAGAAGAACATTGAATGCTGCTTTGCGTCCCCATTGGATAGAAAGGTGGGGCATAAAGAAGGCAAAAAGAGTGGGCAAAAACATAAATGTGTAAGTTCATAAGCTTTATAGCAGAGTGGAAATTTGAACTCATCTCTCCCCCAGTCATTGTTTAGTTCTCTACTTGTTACACCCCTACCCATTTCTTGTCTACATATTTGTCTCTACAACAGCCCTGTGAGGCAGGTTAAAATAAGAGAGAGTGACTGGTTGACAGGGCTGTCAAATCCTCTGCTGTGTCAATCCTTTCTTCCCACCACTGCTTAGAGCTGGCTGGCAACCCTAATTTAGAGACTCGTGAAGAATAAAATAAGATAGAAATAATTTTTTTAAGCTGTAATGTCACAAAGTGTGGTCTTGTTCTCCCCAAGACACTCAAAACACTGTTTCTGGGCTGGGACTTGCAAGATTAAATGCTGCTGCATTTGAAGCACGTATTCCATACTTACAGGAAATTAGAACGTTGTGGAGAAGGCTTGTCTGGAATCCTTTGCCCTGAGATGCTTGTTTTCTGTTTGGAGGAATGGGTACAGATTGCAGGTTGGGACGTGCATGAATGTATTCTCCTCCACTTTAAAAACATTCCCTGCATATAGACATCTAGCGTGTCAAGGCAAAGTTCTTGCGCTTGTCTCCCTGGCAAGCTAGTTTTGTAGATTGTTATGGAAGTGTAGCCAGGTGACACCTCTCTCTGTCACTAACTTTCTGAACTGGAGAGTCCAGATATGAGTTTACCAGCTCAGCAAGACGAAGAGAAGAAGAGATTGGGTTTATACCCTGTCCTTCACTCGGAATCTCAGAGTGGCTTACAATCTCCTTTTCTTTCTCACAACAGACACCCTGTGAAGTACACAGGGCTGAGAAAGCTCTTAAGACAACAGCTCTGAGAAAACTTATGACTGACCCAAGGTCACCCAGCAGCTCCATGGGGAGGAGTGGGGAATCAAACCTGGTTCTTCCAGATTAGAGTCCGTGCTCTTAACCAGTACACCAAACTGGATTTAGCTGTAGCTAGACTTAATTGTCAAGCACATGCTATGTGGCAAACATGGAGTTTCTTCCATGTGGAATCATTCTGCGTGACGGCTTCTAAACTGGATGACTGCTGACCTGTTCACAGGAAATGACATGAAACCCCAGCCTTATGGCTGCTCCCTCTCTCTGCTTAGGGATCTCCTGGTGCAATTGGACGAACAGGCTCTACAGGTGACCCAGGCCATCCAGGGGTCCCTGGGCCCCCAGTCATCGTTCTCTGGAGGAACTCCAAGGAGGACTGGCTGGCGTTCATGGTAAGTATTGCCAACTGCCTCTTTTCACTTAGAAGGAGTAAGCAAGCACATCTGTATGCTCATAATTTTTTAACATAATCTTGTTCCTTTAAATACCACAAATAATCTGATTGGAACCTGTGTCCTTGCCTAGTCAGTGCTGCTTATTTGAAACAGTACCACTTAGGACTATTAAGCTGAAATAGAATAAAGATCCCATAAACAACATCTCTTAGCATTGTGAGAAGTCATTAGGGGTACACGTGCATATATTTTGTTAGCCAAATTGCTCTATTTCTTAATAATAGATTGGGGAATTATGATATTAATGAGCAATTGGCATAACTATAGGATCAGACCTGTGTATACTGGAGTTAGAATTCCCAAGAAACCAGGAATAGACACAGAGGCTAGATTACTAATACAGTGATTTCTTTACTGAAGGATTCTTAAACATACAAACATAAAATCAAGCATTCACACAGACAATGTAGAACTAAGAAAGCAGAGGTGATAGCTAATATAGAGGAATCAGTTATGGGATGATACTACCTGTCCAGATGTGCAGAGGTCCATGAAGAAAGGATTATGGCCTAAATCCAAAGGGTTTAGGGGTGGACTGCCAGTTGGCATCAGGGCAGAAGCACATGGTCTGAGGCCATGTGCTTGACGGATACAGACAATGGAAAACAATGCTGACCAATGGAAGGTCTTGGGGGCTGGTGTCAGGTGAGAACAATAGATTACCTGGGCCAATGATGAGTCCCAGGGGTATATGATGCCAGTAGGGGCAAACCTTAGGTATGACCAATGAGATTAACAATAGCCTTTATTAAATCAACCAGGTGCTGGGTGACTGTACTGGGGCTAGTTGAATGGATTTGGTGACCATTGATGGTTCTACTAGGCAGTTGAATAGGTTCCGAGATGCAAACAAAAGATGGGAGATGGGTCCCTGATTAGTGTCAGGAAGGATCGTTAATAATTTGAATGTTTGATTGGTTTATCTCAGTATCCTGAGGGATGGAGCAAGGAAGGACAAAGAATTCACACATAGACATGAGATGACACCAAAGGACTGGGTGAGGTTCTGGAGACAGGGCTATTCACCAGGTGGCCTCTGAATAGCTTTTAGAAATGTAGATATTTCACCTGGTGGAACCCATTGTTATTCCATAAACATATCTCTGCTGGGTGGAGGGGAAGACTGGAGGTTTGCTCTGAGGTTGCCTTATGAAACCTGAAAATGGAGACCCCTTTTTCAGAGCTGTGGTTAACTCTGTGTTTCAGAACCAGGAGTGCCTTCCTTGGCCTGAGTTTTGTGGGTCTCTGGGTCAGGTTAGAATTGATATGCCCCTGCTATTGGGGCTACCCAAGAGTAAAGGCAGTGCCTCTGGCAACAGTGTCTAGCACTGTCAATGTGCATAACATTTTACAGAGTTAAAGCCGAACAATGTGTGATCAAAACCTAAGAATAAAAGAGGTGCCCTGATGGATCAGACCAGCCATCTATCTAGTCCAGCCATACAGCTGACCTGCAGGACAGACAAATGTGTTCTTCAGCCTTAATAAGGGGTTGTGCAAAGGACATGACTGGAACCAGGGCCAAGGCAGAGAGGGTTTAACCCTTTCCTTGATGATAGAAATTGCCTCCTCTCCCACCTGCTGTTATTATCAATAAGTGGGGGAAAACAGGTAATACATATTGTGCCTGTGAGCTAGTGTGGCCCTGATCCAGAGAGGTTCCTGATTCACCTCTTGCCTCCCCCACTAACTCACTTGGAGAACTTGAGCAAGCCACTCCCCCTAAACCTCAAACCCCCTGCCTCAATTTGGGAATACGCCTACCCAGGGGTCTTTTCGTAAAAAAACAGCTGCAGGAGCTCATTAGCATATGGTATGAATGCTAATGAGCTATTAAGCTATTAGCATATGCCACACCCCCTGACATCACAGGAAGTGATGTCAGAAGAGGAAGCAAAGGGAGGGGCAGCAACTTCAAAAGCCTCCCCTTCCTTTCCCCAGCTGGTCTGGGTGGGGGAGCTAAGAGAGAAGGGGTTTAAAGTTTAAACTCCTCATGAGAGTTGGGCCACAGAAGGAGAAAAGAGGGAAGGAAAGAGAGAGAATAGAGAGAAGGAAAGAAGGAAGGAAAGAGGGAAAGAAAGAGAAGGAAAGGGGAGGGAAACAGAGAAAGGAGGAAAAAAGAGAAGAGAAGAAGTTGGGAAAGAAAGAGAGAAGGGAAGAGGGAGGGAAAGAGGAAAAAGAAAGAAGGAAAGGAGGGAATGAAAGAAATTTGGCGGCAATTCGGCCCTATTATATCCTATGGGCCATTGAAGTCAATGGTGAAAACATAGGGTATATTCTAGGGGCTGGAGGGGGGGTTTGAGGGAGAGGCTCCAAACTCACAGGATAGCTGATGGAGCCAGCTCTCCCCAAGATACCCACCAGGTTTCAAGAACATTGGACCAGGGGGTCCAATTCTACGGGCCCCCAAACAGATTGCCCCTATTCCCTCCATTGTTCTCTATGGTGGGAAAAAATTAACTTTTTTCCCACCATAGAGAACAATGGAGGGAATAGGGGCAACCTGTTGAGGGGCCCATAGAATTGGACCCCTGATCCAATGTTCTTGAAACTTGGTGGGTATCTTGGGGAGAGGCTCCATCAGCCACCCTATGAGTTTGGAGCCTCTCCTTCAAACCCCTCCCTCCAGCCCCCAGAATATACCCTATGTTTTCACCATTGACTTCAATGGCCCATAGGGTATAATAGAGCTGAAATTGACATTCGGCTGCCTGAAAGACTCCCCGGGACGCCGGCTGGGGGCGGGGCTTGGCTCCTGAGCTCCCGGAGCTGTGCTCCGGTGAGCTCCCCCCCAAAGACCCCTGCGCCTACCGTACAGAGCTGTTTTAATTATACGAGTGACTGAAAGTGCTGTGTAAATATTGTAGTGTCATTCTTGTTATCTGGGCTAAAGGCTACCCCTCTCTCTCCAGCACAGTGGCCTCAATCCATATCGGAGACCCTGGAGAGCCACTGCCAGTTAGTACTGAGCTAGATGGAAAGGGGGTGGTGGTCTGAGGCTGTATGAGGGAGCTCCACATATTCATTAGAAAAGCCAGACAGGATTACTTGCTGTTTTCTCTTCTCCCTCATTGAGTCTCCCACTTTCAAATTTGATTATGTGCTCATCCAGATGTGCCTCTTGTTTGCCCTGTTCCTTCCCTTATCATGCTTTTCTGACTAAGGCAGTCTCGCAGAGAAATTGCGTAGGATTCAGGTTATTCTCTTCTCCGCGGTGTGATTGGGAATGTCTCTGGACACCTTTTCACAAGCCCAGCTGGCGGTACAAAGGATACCTTTCTTGATTAGAGACACCTGGGAAGGATACACAGAGAATCTCAGGGGCAACTCCATCTGGTCTTTCCTCTTGTGAAACGCAATCTGTCTGTTCCCTATTTTGTTCGCTTTTGCCTGGATAATTGGTGCGGCGTGCTGATGCGGCATGCAATTAGCCAAGGTATATTAGAGTCCTGTGATGCAATAAGACACTGTAAAATCACAGTGTACTCCCTTGCTAACGGTGACACATGTGGAAAGAACTTGTTTCCCTGTTTTGTTACTGCTTCCACAGGGGGATTTTTCCCTGGGGTGGAAAGCATGCTTCTGTGTTTTTTTTTAGGGAGCTTCCCAACAGTGTCATGCTCTTTCTGAGATGTGTGGGGCTCGCAGGGCTTTCCCCTCCTTTGCTCTGACTAGATGGTAAACCCTGGGATGGCTTCTTTCAGAGCCTCTGTGCCTGTGGCTGCTGTGCCTGTGGCCAACCAGACAGGTGGGTGGAGCTAAGCTCTTCCTTCTAATTGGTGGAGCTCAGCCCCACTTTTCTCCGTCCTTTTGGCCCTTTAGCGGCCTCTGAATGGAGGGAGGAGGCCTGGTAAGGTTCTCCTTACTCTGGTGCTTCTATGGCAGAGACAGCAGCACGAGGCCAGTCAAGCAAGCCCCACCCCCTGCTGCTGATCAGGTGGCTGGCAAGGGGACTTACCAGAAGCAGAAGGGAGGCCCAGGCTACGTCACTGGTGATGTGGTGACATCACTTCCCACACATACCAGAAGTGACGCCATCATGTTGGTGGCATCATGGTGACTCTTTGGTATTTGGGCAAAAACACTATGGTAGAAGTCATACTTAGGCATTTTGCCCAAATACCAGAGCATCGCTATGATGGTGTTGCTTCCAGAACATGCTGGGAGTTGTCGCCACATTGCCAGCAACGTAGCCTGGGCCTCCCTCCTGCTCTTGGTAAGCCCCCCACATCCCCAGCAGTGGTCAGGGAGGACCTGGCAACCCTAGGTCAAGCAAGGCCCCCGTCCCTGCCTACCTCCACCCCACTCGTGACTGCTTCCACAGCAGAGGCAGCTTTTCCCACCCGCCCTGATGTGGAAACAGCCATCCTCTTTTAGATTTCATGCAATGCCACAGCTGAAGGGAAAATTTAAATTTCAGCTTCCCACCTTCACAGCCATCCTGGTTAGATGACAGACTGCAGGAGACAGAGGTCCTTTCTGCACTAGACCTTAAATCTTGGTTCAACCCTGTCCCCGAACTTACATTCTACACTACACGCGAGTTCACCCCTGTAATTATCTCGGGGTATTTTTACATTCTGCACTACACTCCAGTTCACCCCTGTAATTATCTCGGGGTATTTTTTGTTTCCACATTACATCGAGGTCACCCCGGTTTCGCCCCACACTTGTCCCAGGATAAACAGATGCTGTTATAACCAGGGATAGATGCAAGGTATTGTGTTGCGAGTTGAACTCTGATAAAAGCAGGGATGAGATCCAAGTGCAGAAGGGACCTTTTTCTTCCTGTCTCAAAATTCTAGAACATTGGGGCGCCCCATGAAGCTAGTGGCCAACAGGATGGGCAGAAGACCGTACTTCATATAAGGCATAATTAACTGTTGGGATCCTCTCCCACAAAATGTAATGATACAGCTTAGATGGTTTTAAAGTGGGAGTCAACAAATTCAATAGGATTCAGATTTCAGGACTCTTCGTCTGGACCCCACAGACTGCTCATTAGATGTCTCCTCATATTGACTGTATCGACCTTCCCTATGCTTATTAGATGTCTCTTTGTAAAGAGTGTTATTGACTTTCACCGTGTAATCTGCTTTGAGTCTTGTTGAGAAAGGCAGACTATAAAAAACAGCAAATGAACATGATGGCCGAATGGAAGTTCCCTATTCAGTGGCAGAAATTCTCTGAATGACATTCACTGAAGGGGTAGGGCAGCAACAGGCTTTGGACTTCTCTGTCCTGCCTGTGGACCTAACAGGCATCTGGTCGGATGCTGGACTAGATGGACTATGGGTCTGATGTAGGATGGCTGCTTATGTTATATATGTTCCTTGGGGTTGGGGGAGCATCACCATAAAACAGGAAAGATACAATGACAACAGACAAAAGAGATAGACCTATGGCATTTTAATACATAGACCTATGGCATTTTGAGTAGTTGACCCGTCATGGGGGAGGGAGTCGTAACGAGGGAAAAGACATACTGTAAGCAAGGCCTCCATAAAAATCGGCAACCAGCCCCTGCTTTCTTCCACGGTACTCAAGGGTTGCCAGGCAGTATTCTATCCAGGCACTGGCCGAACCTCTGGCTGCCTCATTAATTAATTCATTTACTTCATTTAAAAGTCTGCCTTTCTCACTGATAATCAAGACACAATTGCCTTTGATATTATTCATACCTATCCAAAGGGCTTTTTCATGTGTGAGCTGGCCCAGACGTGCAGCTGTGCTTCCAGCAGAGAAGATCCTTCTGGCTTCTCGGCTTGGGAAAAGAGCAGGTCTTATCCAGCTAATGGTGCTTGCTCACTCAGTCAGCAAAGGCTCCCCTGGGCCCGTCCATCGCCTTTAGACTGGTGTGAGAAACAAATAGCATTTGCATTTTCATTCAGCTTGCTGTCCCTTGATTAGAATTCTAGGGCTAAACTACACATGATGAGGGAGAATGGTGACTGTAACGCCAGATGTGTTATATGACCCATAAATGTGGAGGAAGGAGGTGAAATACATTAGGGTCATGGACAGGAAGAAAGGGAGCTGAACTCCTCTCCTGCCACTGTGCTATTATTAACCTAATCCAAACCACTCCCCCAGTTGCTTTAAGTTGAGGGGAAAAGACAGGTACAATCTGGATGGCTGCCTTTTTCCATAGTGGAGCTTGACAGCCCACAGAGGCATTTTCATCTGGGGGAAAGGGAATGGGGGAAGAGTTAATCCCTCTTTTCTCAGCACTCTAAAAGCCTACTCCCCCACAGTATTCCTGCAAATTACCCATCCGGAATTCCAATCACCCCAGCATCGCAGTAAGAGGGGGAAAAGACAGGCTTAGCCCTAGCTTGAAGACACCAGAGACTGCAGACCTAGCTTCCAGATCAAATCCATTGGTGGTGGTTGGCTTATGCGGAAGATATCAGAGGGCAGCATCAAAGGCCTGTTCAGTCTGTGTCTGGGTGATACTGCATCAAGCTGCTGGTGATGGCCCATGTAAGTGCACCTCCATACAGAAAAAAAAATCCTGCATGAAGAAAACTACCATGTCTGGGCTGGCCCATAGCTATGGTGGGGCTATTGGCAGCTCTGCCCTCTTTCTTAAAGGCCCCCCACTTCTTAAAGTTTGGCGTAGTCGTAGAGCCAGTTTGGTGTAGTGGTTAAGTGCATGGACTCTAATCTGGGAGAACTGGGTTTGATTCCCCACTCCTCCACTTGCACCTGCTGGATGACCTTGGGCAAGCCGTAGTTCTCATAAGAGCTGTCCTTGAAAAAGAGCAGTTTCTGTCAGAGTTCTCTCAGCCCCGCCTACCTCACAGGGTGTCTATTGTGGGGAGGGGAAGGGAAAGGAGTTTGTAAGCTGCTCTGAGACTCCCTTGGGTAGTGAAGGGTGGGGTATAAATCCAATCTCTTCTTCTTCTTAAAGCCCCCCCTTCTTCCCAAAAGCATTTAAATGAATCCTTTAAATGCTTTTGAGAAGAAGTAGGGGTGGCACAAGCTCATCTCCCTCTCTCCTGCAAGATTTAAAGGGCCTTCCAGCTGATCAGCTGAAGGGCCCTTTAAATCTTGCAGGAGGAGAGGGGGAGTGGCTCGCTCCACTCCCCTTGATTATGGCAAATAATGGCAGCCCTACCAGAAAAAAGAAATTGCCCCACAAGCCATATTCTGGCTACAGGCCTGTATCTGGGCATACAGATGTTCAGTGTACAGGTGTTTGGTTTTCCTTTGGGTGGAGGAAAATTCAACCATCTGAGCCTGCACCTGGAGTGCTTCGACCTACGCAGTGCTGTCTGGGTCAGACCTAACTGAGTGCAGGAACTCTTTTGGGTTCAGCAGCACCGAACACTCAAATCATAGCTGCATCCACTTATCATTGGATATTGTTCGGTTATTGCATTATAGCCATCAATCACACAGCTGGATTATCCTGTTTGGACAAGCCAGCCCAGGCATGAATGATTGCTCTGGTGTTACGATAGCACAAGATCCACTGATGTGTAGATACAAAACTGCTCGCATACTTGGGATCTAGGATGGCAAGCTTTCCAGGTAGGGCTGCCAACCTCCTGGTGGTGGCTGGAGATCTCCTGCTATTACAACTGATCTGACTCCAGGCGACAGAGATCAGTTCACCTGGAGAATATGGCCACTTTGAGGGTAGAGTCTATGGCATTATACCCAATTGAAGTCCCACCCCTCTCCAAACCCTGCCCTCCTCAGGCTCCACCCCCCAAAAAATCTCCAGGTATTTCCAGACCCCAAGCTGGCAACCCAGTTTCCAGGGCAATGTTATGGACTTTTCTCTTATATTTGAGATTCATTGTTTCTATTTTTAGGAACTTCACTGTGGGTTCTTCAGTTACATTGTGGTGTGCCAGAAGTGGCCTATCATGATGCAGCTGGATTTTAATAGTGGATTTTGGATCTGTTAAGGGTGATAGTGAGAGATGGAGAGATCTGAACCAAAGGCCACAAGTGGCAAAAAAGGTCACTGGTCCATTGTACAGCTCCATTCATTTCACTGTGGTTTGCACAGAATTTTTAATAGAACATAACTTGCGATCGCCAGCATCTCTGCTCAAATTGTGATTGGGTCATAACAAAGAGCCAGTTTGAGAGCCAGTTTGGTATAGTGGTTAGGAGCACAGACTTTAATTTGGGGATCCAGGTTTGATTCCCCACTCTTCCACATGCAGCTGCTGGTGTGACCTTGGGTCAGTTAGAAGTTTTTTCCAGAGCTATTCTCTCACGAGCAGTTCTTGAGAGAGCTCTCTGAACCTGACCTACTTCACAGGCAATGCTCACTCTAAGCGGTGGAGTTTTGTGAGCTCTACTTTGTGAGCTACTGGCATTAAAGCTGTGAGCAAGCGGTTTGGGTACTGTATAAATTAGTTTGCTGTGGAGCCCTCCTTCCTGAGCTAAGTCAAAAATGTGTGAGCCGGAGGCTAAAAAACTGTGAGCTAGCCCACACTGACTCAGCTTAGAGGGAACACTGCTCACGGGGTGCCTGTTGTGGGGAGGGGAAGGGAAAGGAGATTGTAAGCCGCTCTGAGATTCCTTCGGGTAGTGAAGGGCGGGGTAGAAATCCAGCCTCTTCTTCATCATCATCATTTGTGAACCTATGAAAGGAAAACACTTTTTTTGTTCTAGACTGGCTTGTTTCTTTTTGTGTGTGGTACGTTCATTCTCACATTGCTGCTTGGGAATTGCACTGCAAGCCATACAAGAAAATCAGATTGCCTAGGCAACTGTTCTGTGCCGTTGGCTTATGATATACTTCTGTAGAAAGGTGAAATTTATCCTGAAGCATGCCCTGCTCCTGAGGCATCTATGAGGTTTTTTTCTACCCTGGAGATTACTGACAAGATGGATAGCCTGAAGCAAGAACCAGAAAATTGTTTTGTAAATTACTTCTCCATTCTAAGAAATCCCAGTCAATTTTAACCATCAAAGATAGTTTTATTAAGACTAAACAACAGGCTATGTCGGTCACCGCCTGAGTCTGTGCCAACAGTTCCGATTATGAATGCTGGCTGTGCAGGTATAAAATGGGGAAAGCACACTCATGGTATATCTCAGTTTTAACTTTGAGCCAGCAAGTTAGTTTCAAGGCAAGAAATCATGGCTCACAAATGTATAACTTTAATTACAAGCTGAATGAGAACTCCAGAGCAAGAATCTCAATACAATCAAGCATCAAGAGTTAGGAAAATATTTATTCCGAACCCATTATTCTCAAGCTTCAGTGACTATCTCTATTTAGACATTTATACAATGTTTTTTCCCCCCAATGGGAGCACAAAGTATCTTACTAGGTTGTTTTCCACGCCTCCATTTTATCCTCAGAACAACAACCCGGTGAGGTTGGTTAGGCTGATGGAGAATGAATGGTGCCAGTGAGCTTCCATAGAGAACAGGGATTTATGTAATTGTTAGCAATTGTGATCCACATTAATTAATGAGAGGTGGAGTGTCATTTAGATTTTCCACCTCAGTCTTCATGACATCATTGGCTGCAATGTTCAGCCATGTGCATGTGCATCTAATGCATCTAGTGCAGAAACTGCCCCTTTGCTTTCGCTCTGCCTCAGACCTCAGCTTTCCTTGCTGCCTTCTTAAAATACCAAACCTGGGTTAATGCCGCAAGCTCTCTCTTTTTGCCTTTTCAGTGCTGTTGATGCAGAAAGTGTTTTTGCGGTGGAGGAACCTCTGCCATTACCTCCTTAGTTTTAAAAAGAATGTAATGAAACACTATCTCAAGCTGCAAATGAATAAGAGCTGTCTCCCCCGCCATCCCAACTCATCACTTTTTTGGGGGGAGAGCACCTTCCCAATATACTTGCCTCTACAATCTTTCCCTGTGAATGGGTTTTAGAGAAGAAAATGAGGTTTGACTGGCTTGGGAAGGGGAGGTGCAAGCCCTAGCTCTGTCTGACAGATTGTCAGAGTAGAGTATTTCCCCCCCCCTTTTTGCAGTTTTGACTCACATTAATCAATTTGGGATAAACGTTAAAAGACCCAGAGTCCTGCTGTTGTTTTATCCTAAGCTAAATTTACTCATCCGTCATCTCTCTGCAAGCTCAGTTTTTTATTAGAAATATTTCCAGATGTTGAAAGATCTTTGGGTGTTTTCCTAGAGGGAGATTCCTTAGCTCTCCCCCTGCCCCCCTCTTCCTCTGTTAAAAGTATTACTTGTGTGTCTGATCCTGGAAGTCAGGTACTTGGAGAATGTAGTTGCTTAGTTTGTCTTTTGAAAAATATCCTCTTTTCCCATTTACAGTACTAAAAATTGTTCTGCTGATTTTTTTAATGGAAAAATATTAATTTTCACTTATTTTTCTTCCTCTCCTTTCAGCAATCCTCATTCTACCAGCTTCTTCATGCAGGCTGGCCGGTGAGTAGAAACCTATAAACCTAATATTGGTGTACAAGACAATCAAGGTGCATATTCACAGCATTAACCATGTAATGAAACTATCCCCTTTCCCCTAGGAATTTCCCAGCATTCTTTGAGAGAGGCCATGATGCTGTACAGCCTGTATAACTTTTTAGTATAGATCAGGGTGGCCAAACTTGTTTAACATAAGAGCCACATAGAATAAATGTCAGATGTTTGAGAGCTGCAAGACATGAACAAATATTACACACATGTTTTTATTGGAAAATATGCAATTTTCCCTTTTATTAACAGTAAATGAGACTGCCAAAAATAAAAATGAAAGGGATAAAAACAGATATTGATAATGGTATTTATTTGTCCAATGACATGTATTTGTTTGCTAATAAAATTTGTCTAAGACAGAAAGAAGGAGAGAGAGGTGGGAAGAAAGAATGAAAGAGGTGGCAAAAAGAGAAAGAAAGAAGGAGGAAGTAAGGAAGAAAAAGAAAGAACGGTGGAAAGAAAGCGACTAGATGGGGGAGAGAGGAAGGAAGGGAGAAAGAGAGAGAGAAAGAGAAACAAAGGAAGTAAGTAGGGAGAGAGTGGGAGGAAGGAAGGGATAGAAAGAGAGAGAGAAAGCAAGCAAGCAAGAAAATGGATGGGGAGGGAGGGAAAAGGAAGGAAGGAAAAGAGAGAGAAACAGAAAGGAAGGAAAGGAGAAAGAGAGAGAAAGAAAAGTGAAAAGAAAGAAAGAGGTGGAAAGAAAGCAAATAGATGTGGGGAGGAAGAAAGGGGAAAAGAGAGAGATAGAGAAGTGGAGAGAAAGCAAGTAAATGGGAGGGAGAGAGATGTGGAAAGAAAGCAATTTTAACTTTAAATGTGTCCACAACCCCCCCCCGCTCGCTGGCTTGGCTTGGAGAAGGGATTTAAAGAGACAAATGCCTTCTCTTGAGAGCCAGTTTGGTGTAGTGGTTAAGTGCATGGACTCTAATCTGGGAGAGCCAGGTTTGATTCCCCATTCCTCCACTTGCACCTGGCTGGATGACCTTGGCCAAGCCATAGTTCTGATAACAGCTGTTCTTGAAAAAAGAGCAGTTTCTGTCAAGAGCTCTCTCAGCCCCACCTACCTCCCAGGGTGTCTGTTGTGGGGAGGGGAAAGGAAAGAAGTTTGTAAGCCGCTCTGAGACTCCTTTGGGTAGTGAAGGGCGGGGTATAAATCCAATCTCTTCTTCTCTTCTTCTTCCAAGTCAGGTGGCAAGGGGGGGAGGGCTTTGAGAACACATTTAAAGTTACAGTTGCTTTCTTTCTCTGTTCCCCCCACACACACACCTCAAGCCTACCCAGGGAGGGGAACACTGCCTGGGGAAGGAAAGACCAATTGGGGAGGCATGCCTCCCCTTCGCTTCCCCAGCCACCCTGCCAGGAGCCACACAATATGTGTGAAAGAGCCACATGCGGCTCCCGAGCCACAGTTTGGCCACCCCTGATATAGATATTCTCTATGAAACAAACAGAATAACTGTGAACATCAATGATGGGCAAAGTCCCCACAGCTTGCCTGTGTACCTGGATCGCCCATTGTGAGCAGCATCTTTGAACTCTAAAAAAAAGACCCCCAACCAAAAACCTTGTTATCAAGAGTTCTAAATTGGCTCACTTCTTTTGGTGCATGCATGCTCTCAGGCTAGCCTGATCTCATCAGATCTTGGAAGCTGATCAGGTTAGCCCTGTTTGGTACTTAGATGGGAGACCAGCAAAGAAGTCCAGAGGCAGAGGCAGACAATGGCAAACCACTTGTGTCCATCTCTTGCCTTGAAAACCCTATGGGGTCACCAGAATTCAGCTGTGACTTTACAGAACTTTCCAACATATACTCTCACACTGTCACTTGGGCAGGGGTCTTTTCGTAGCATATGCCATGCCCTCTGACATCACTGGAAGTGATGTCAGAAGGGGAAGCAAGAGGGGGGGAGGCATCTTCAAAAGCCTCCCCTTCCCTTCCCCAGCTGGCCTGGGGGGGGAAGCGAAGAGAGAAGGGGTTTAAAGTTTAAACCCTTCTCACTAGAGTTGGGCCACAGAAGGAGGAAAGAGGGGAGGAAAGAGAGAGAGTAGAGAGAAGGAAAGAAGGAAGGAAAGAGGGAAAGAAACGAGGGAAACAGGGAAAGGAGGAAAAAAGGGAAGAGAAGAAGGCGGAAAGAAAGAAAGAAAGAAAGAAAGAAAGAAAGAAAGAAAGAAAGAAAGAAAGAAAGAAAGAAAGAAAGAAAGAAGGGAGGAAAGAAAGAAAGAAGGGAGGAAAGAAAGAAAGAAGGGAGGAAAGAAAGAAAGAAGGGAGGAAAGAAAGAAAGAAGGAAAGAAAGAAAGAAAGAAGGAAAGAAAGAAAGAAAGAAAGAAAGAGAAAGAAAGAAAGAAGGAAGAAAGAAAGAAAGAAGGAAGAAGGAGGGAAAGAGGAAAAAGAGAGAAGGAAGGAAGAGAAGGAAAGAGAGAAAGAAAGGAAGAAAAGAGAGAAAGGAAGAGAAGGGAAAGAGAGAAAGGAAAGGAGGGAAAGAAAAGGAAAAGAGGAAAAGATGGCAAAGATAGGGAGGGAGGGAGGGAGGCTCTCCCACCACCCCCCACCAAGCCCCCGCCACCCCCACCCATGCGGATCCCTTACTTACGGCTTTGGCGGGGGCCAGGGAAGCCGGCGGCGGGGCTCTCTGGCTTCCCCAAGCTGCAGCGCTCCTGCACAGGCCCAGGGGATGTGGTGGCGGGGCTCTCCTGGTGTCCCCTGAGCTGCAGCGCTCCGCGCGGGCCTGAAAGACGCTGCAGCAGGGCTCTCAGGCCTCCCCTGAGCCTCAGTGTTTTTGGCGCAGGGAGCTAGGCGCGGGGCTTGCCGCCGCTGCCATTAGCATGGGTTCCTGGGCTTCCAGAGCGGTGCTCCGGCCGCTCCAGCCCCAAAAGACCCCAGCACTTGGGAATGGTAATGCTAGTGCAAGAAAGCAGCAAGTTGTCTGAAGTAGCGACACAATGCTGAAAATAAGGTTCCTGTCCTGGAAAAAGACCCACTGAACTCTGGAGCTTTATTTCTAAGAGATTCCAACATGGGTTGCATTGCAATTATCTGAGTGTCATGACTGAAAAGGCTCTACGATTCTCCCATGTCCAGAACAGTCTGACGAATAAGTGTAGTTGACTGCATTCCTTTTTATTTCTTAAATAAAACCCAGCGCCAGCCAGGACTTCCAGGATCCATGGGCCATCTGGGAAAGCCAGGATTGCCTGTGAGTAAGAAAAATCTCCTTAAGAAAACTAGCCTTCAGGATTATGATTGTATTGATAATAGAGGCTATGTGTAGGTTTATGATTGTATTGATAATAGAGGCTATGTGTAGGTTTTTGCATCATTTATCCTGCTTTTGCTTGCCATGGTCAAAACCCAAAAACTCTAGGAGAGGTCACATCCTGAAACTCTTGTCCTGCCTCCATCCCAGCCAGACTTCTGAAATATCTTTTTAGGCATTGCCCACACATGTTCAGCTCTGTTTCAAAATCGTGCACAGGGGGGCTGTGAAAAAAGAGGCATATTTATGAATTTTAACACATGCTTGTCAACTGACAAAACTAATTTGGAACAGCTTCTTTATGCAGGGTTTCATTCCATTTAGCTCCCCAACCAACCCCCCCTTCCCTTCAGTACAGGCCGTTTCACATCCTCCATTAAAGTTCCTCCCAGACCAATGGACTTCTTTTCATTTTTAAAAAATGTTAACTATATATAACATAATAACATAGTAATAGGATAAGCAGATGTTTGATTCCTCTCAGTCTCAGTGAGTCCAGCAACTTATAAGCAAATACGTAATAGACTTCTTTTCATGAACCAGTTACATTTTGAACTTATGCACTTTGCTCACAGAGGCATGAACGCGCAGAATTCACCTTCACATGCCATTCAGTGTCCGTTCCAGATGTGTAGCTGTGCTGATCGGCAGCAACAAAATAAAACAGGGGTCCGGTGGCACCTTAGAGAGTAACAAAATGTATTCCAGTATAAGTTTTTGTGAGTCAGAGCTCACTTTCTTGGAAGCATAGGAGTGTAAATCCATTAGGCCTGAATTATTTATTTATTCTATACACAACCGGGGGGGGGCATGTTTCAGTGAGAGGGTGGTTCAAAACAAGAAATAGAGCAAAGAGTAATCAGTTTGCTCAGTGTCAGTATGACGTACTTACTCAGCATTGATGTGACACACTTCAAACTCTTGTTAGTCAAAATGTCCAATGTGCATCATAAAGTAAGAGAAGCAGATACAACAGGACATTATAAAGATATAGCCAAAATAATAACCATCTGTATGAGATGGGACATTCTAGACCAGGGGTTCTTAACCTGGGGTCCACGCACCCCCAAGAGATCCATGAACTTGGATGGGGAATATATATATATATTTTCACTAACCTCTAACTGAAATTTAGCATTTCCTTCAAGTTTGAATGTAGGCAGCAAACCACAATAGTATTAGCAGCACCTCTGAGTCTGCTACCAATAGAAATCACAGATATTTTCATATCACATTATAGTTGTTGCGGATATCTAAAAACATTGTTTATGCTCATTACTACTTTGAAATGATGGCAGTTATTAGGCCCACCACTAGCCTGCATGTGATCGTGGGGTCCACAGGCTTCCCCAGACTGCCAAACAGATCCATGGCTCAAAAAAGGTTAAGACATTAGCATCTATTGTGAATAAGAAATGGCGAATAACAGCATGTCCTTAAGACCTGACTGAGAGATGGTGTTAAACATCCATAGGAGAACAGGTCTGTGTACCAATCTTCATGCTTCCCAAAGCAATCCTGCAAGCTTCAAATGTTATGCCAGAAGAATCTTCCCATATTTCCGAGAACAATGTGCCAGCATTGTGCAAAGGAAATGATCTATCACTTTTTTGGCAAGGCGGCAGCCAGAGAAGATGCTGAGAAGCACAGTGAACCTGAGACCCAGTCAAGTGTACAGGATTCTGTTGGTGTGGCTGGCCCGGTCAACTGGGATTTCCAAGGCAGCCTTTGTGTATCGTTCATTGTGCGCCCCTCAGTATCTCCAGGGCCAGTGCTCTGTCAACACACTAACACGACCCTGTCTTTCTTGAGGCTCACAGGGAGGGGAACTACTTTGCACTGAATGAACATATCTTGAACTTGCATCTCCAGGGCCCTCCTGGCTATCCAGGGGAACCAGGCGAAAAAGGACTCATTGGATACCAGGTAAGACCACGTTGTGTGTAGCCCATCTCCTAATGTAGCACAGGCATAGTGTAATAGCTCAATGCCAATATTGTGCTTACTGATCTATAGTAAAAATATTGTTTCATTGTTGTGGCGGCCTACATGACCACACAGCAAATCTTGGAAGTTCCCCCAACAGTTGATTGTCAAAGCCTCTGAGGAAGCTCTGCAAGATTTAGTAATGTTGGCGGGCCAGAAGAGACAAGGGACAAAGGGATTCGGTAGCTTGGCTGGCATCTACTATGGAACTGGGCAGTATCCTCTGAATCCTTCTAAGAGGTCGTTTCTGACTCTAATAACATATTTTGGGATGCTATGTAATAACGTGAGAAACTAGTGAGCTCCATTTGTATGAAGGAAGGAGGATAAGCAGTTGGTGCTTTCAGTCATAATGACTATGTGGTTGTTGAACTTTTTTCAAAAAATTATTCAGCTAACAGAAACGTCTTTTGCATGTTGGAACTGCAGAGATGAATTATTATTTTTGGCCATTATCAGGGCTATTTTTTGGCAGGAACGCACAGGAATGGAGTTCCAGCGGGCTCCCGAGTTGGCCACGCCCAGCAGGAACTCATTAGCATAAAAGGCTACACCCAACAGCAGAAACTCATTAGGATTGGCTACCTTAGGGATGTGTGGCCTAACATGCAAAGGAGTTCCTGCTACAAAAAAAAAACGCCTGGGTTTTGACAACAAAAAAGGTGAACAGAATAAGATGCAAAAGGTAGGTGTGGCTGGATGGCCACACTTCTGGTAACATGGGGGTGTGGCCTAATATGCTGATGAGTTTCTGCTGTTGGGTGTGGCCTATTATGCTAATGAGTTCCTGCTGGGCTTGTTCTACAAAAAAAGCCCTGGTCATTATTATTTCATGTTTTAAATAAAACTTTAAACGAGAGACTAGCTAATGTAGCATAGTGTCTAACAGACTACTGTGGTTCAGGAAACTTCCTGGTTTGAATGTTGCCTCTACCAAAAAGAAGCAAGGTGGCATTTGGCAAGCCAATTTCCCCTTTGCAATATGGGGATAATAATTGTGGCTTACCTTAAAGGGCTGTTTGTAAGGAAGTATGGAGGTAATGTATGTAAAGCATTTTGAACATACTCAAATGTACTCCATAAATGCTAAGTGTTGCTGTCATTTTGGACATACACAGTTATTTGTTCAGCCTAACAATGTCAGAATGAGGTGAGAATTTATATGCAATTGTGTGGGGTGGGTGTGTGGGAGTGGGAGCTGATCTTCCCTCACTGAAATTCTTCCAGAAGGAGAGGGGTGTAAACTCCTGGTGGCCCTTGGAACTTCTAGCTGGTAGCAGAGATAAGAGAGTTTTTCTCCTCTGTGGCAGTCCCTAAGAACACCCGAGCGAGCTGTAAAACAAAACGTCATGGGTGTCACTACTCAGTATCCTCAGTGATTATATTCTTCTCCAGGGTGAACATGGGACGCCAGGTCTCCCAGGACATGCAGGTTTCCCTGGGACAGACGGACTTCCAGGCACAGACAGAACACCTGGACCACCTGGGATGCCAGGGGAACAGGTAAGAACCCATGTTTGAAATGGGAATGTCATCTTTGTGTGTGTCAGAGGTCTCAGGTGTAGGTAATGAGGTGCAAATGCACTAGCAGCAGCTCAGGGGGAAGAGTTGTAAATTCTGGGTGAGCACAGATGTACAATTTTGAGAGCAGTAGCGCCAGTTTGGAATTACTTCACCTTTTTGGCAGGATCTGAAATCTAGGATTTGCAGAACTCATTATGCAGCATGGTTTATCTTGAATTGGGGGAAAGTAGGCTGTGGAGGGCCTGTGTGACATTGCCAGCATTTCCCTCCCTGCAATGTCTGTTTTAAATTGTTTGAATCATTTAAAATGTTACGGTACAATGTGAATAGTAAGTGCCATTGAGGCACTGAAAGGGAGACTGCAGGGAGGTCAGTACCTCTGTAATGGGGCAGTAATTGTCCTGGCATAAAACCCTCGAGAGACCCTAATCAGAAATGCTCCAAGGGCATGGCTTCACTTAAAGTGTGCCCGTTTACTTGTGCATCTGGGTATTTTCCTTTCTTTTTCCAGGGCCCACAAGGATTTAAGGGGGATCAAGGGCCTGCTGGAGAAAGAGGAGAAGAGGTGAGTGGGCAGGGGGAGAGCCATTAAGCTAAGCTAGTGGGTAGTAAAACAACAACATCATCATCAACAACAAAATACTAGATCTTAGTTGTGCCCAGTTTGAATGGTTCTGGGGAAAGCATGCTTGGGACAGTCATGTAAACTAGATCGATCTTAAGATCAATAATTCCCCCCACCCTTTTTGCATTTGCTTTATTTGTTTGAAATGTTTCTACCCTGCATTTCAATACCAAGGAATGTTCAAGGTAGCTTCCATCGTAAACACAACTTAACCATAAGCGCCTAGCCAGTAAAAATCATTTTAAAATCCACCAAAATGACAATAGAACACGTTCTCAACACAAAATTGCTGATGCTTTCATGAGCATCCTTGTCAGAATATCTATAAATGCTCGGCAGGGATTTATGAGTGTTCTGTGAGGCACTTGCCAGATGCACTCAAGACGATCCACATAGGTGTCCCTCTCCCCGCCAGTTCCTCCCCACGCAAGGTAGGAACCATACTTTCCTGCTCTGTTGACACAGAACCATCAAGAAGATAATCTAAAACTAAATGTCTGTCTTGCAGGGCTTTTGGGGGGACCCTGGGCCTCCAGGTGAAAAAGGCAGAAAAGGAGCAAAGGTGAGCACACTGGGATTCAGGTTTGGACAGGTAACTCACCTGGGGTCTCAGGTTGCTTCCTGCTTAATGATTGACCTTCAGCAGCAAACTCCTCTCTCTCCCATGGAAAGTAAAGCAGTGCTCTGAAAGACTCTTCATAATTTCCTAGCCATGAGATCCCTCAGTTGGAGATGGCAGAGACCAAATTTTGGAACTCCCACAAGTGCTTTGCCACTAAACCATGCCCCCAGACCCATCCACGCACACACTGTTGGAGGAGCAGGTTGGCACAGGTATGGGTAGGGTGGCTGGATGCTGCCTCAAATGGATGGAAGGCTAAGGGAGGCAGGCTTTCAAGTTTTCCATTTCAGTTAATTGGCTCCTCCCCAGACTTCACAGAGGTTTCCATGCAGGAAAAAGCACTCATTCAATTCTAGTGGATGTTTGTAAGCATTTCTTGAAAGCTGATGTCACCCTGAGTAATTTTACTCTGTGTCATTTTTCAAGGGCATCAAAGGAGAAAGTGGCCCTTCCGGACCCATTGGGCTCCAGGTAAGCCAGAAATTCACCTGCCTCCCCTTTGACAGAGTCTTAAGTCTGGCAGCCTATATACCAATAAGGAAGTTAGTATATTTAATTGTGGCATCCTAGGTTGTTTCTGCACAGTTTATTTGCCCCAGGTTCAAAGCTGTTGGGAAGTTGGGTTTTTTCCTTGCTTCCCCACAGCATCGCCACGCATTCGTGTACCTCCCAGAGTTTTCCCACCTTTTCTCTGATCTTTTGCAATCCTGTATTGCTCTGAATTTTTCAGAAAGATCACAGCAAATTCTGGTTGCCTACCGTGTGTGTGGACTCATTCGGATTTCCCAGGACTCTGCAGCCATTTCCATTGCAGTAGCCATTTCCTCTCCATACTGCAGGGGTTTTTTCTTTTTCTTTTCAGTCAGCAATTTAATAGCATTATTGTGATATACTAAAATATGCATTGGGTACTCTGAATTCCCAGCTTTCATTTTTTTTAAAAAAAAACCCTGTTTATTTTAAGTTTAGCTTATAACAACAAGACCAAGAGGGGAAAATAAAAAGTGAGCAGCAGTAGGTTTGGTGTAGTGGTGTAGAGTCAGTTTGGTGTAGTGGTTAGGAGTGTGGATTCTAATCTGGGAGAACCGGGTTTGATTCACCACTTTTCTACATGCAGCTGCTGGTGTGACATTGGGTCAGCCATAAGTTCTTTCAGAGCTGCGCTCTCAAGGGCAGTTCTCAAGAGAGCTCTCTCAGCCCCACCTGCCTCACAGGGTGTCTGTTGTGGGGAGGGGAAGGGAAAGGGATTGCAAGCCATTCCGAGACTCCCTTGGGTAGTGAAGGGCGGGCTATAAATCCAGTCTCCTCCTCCTCCTCCTCGTCTTCTTCTTTTTCTACAATCAAGATATGTTCCAATACTTGGTCTACTGTACATTAATGCTTTTTATAGAGATCATACTGTTCATTGTATTCACTTAGCAGTACTTAATAAATGCAAATCATACAATAGTTTTGTGGGCATCATTGATGCCGCCTTCTCCATATAAGGCAGCCATCTATTTTCAAAGTTCATAGAGTAAGGTAAGTTATTTGCTACTCTAAGTTGTGAAGATATCTTATCTAAAATTAAAAGGTTCCACACCTTCTCGTACCACTAACCCAATGGAAGGTATCTTAGCTTTTCTCCAGTATGAGGCGGTCAGAAGTTTTGCTTCCAGTAACAGTAGCAAAATCAGTTTCCTTTTGAAGATAAAGGGTTTTCATATATCAGATTTTTCTAAGAAGACAAGGCATCATAAGAGCCTTTGTACTGTATGATTAATCCTAGCACTCTCAAGATCTTGTCTCAAAATAAACTGATTTTCGGGTACATCCACCAGCAGTAAATGAGCTGGGCTGCCACATGCTTTCCAGCACAGAGCTGAGTGCCCAAGTGTGATATGATGAAGACGAGAAGCCGTGAGATACCACTGGCTTGTGATTTTATAAGCTAGTTCTTTAATGTTAGTAGAAGCTGATTTAAGAGGGTACATCTTTCAAACAGATGTCCAGTCATCCTCAGAGAGACTAGCTTTGATTTCTCCCTGCCACTTATATGAGGGGGCCAAAAAAGAGTTATCTTCAAAAGTTTTGTATAAAATTGATACACTCAGCTTTCATTTTTAAAGTAAGTCTCTAGCTCTTTCCTATGTGGAGGTATGTTGGGGGGGGAAGCCTATCTCCACAATGGAAGGGACTAGAGACTTACTTAAATATATATTTTAAATATATAACACTATTAAATTGCTGATGGGAAAAAACTGTTGGGGAATCCTGCTGTGTGGAAACCCTGTCGCCACTGTGCTATACAAGCCTTGTCTCCTTGTGGAAAATAACCTTCTTGCTGTTCTTCTGTACTTAATTTGTACCCTGTCCCGGCTAATCTTTTCCTGTTTTTCTGCAGTTTCTCCATTTCTCTGCTTATTATAGACTCTCCTTTCCCCAGCAGCTTCAGTTTGTTCAGGAGAGCATTTCAATGAAAGGAATAG
The DNA here is from genome assembly GCA_029375565.1 of Gekko gecko. NCBI lineage: Eukaryota > Metazoa > Chordata > Lepidosauria > Squamata > Gekkonidae > Gekko > Gekko gecko. The sequence goes on along the minus strand of JAPDNY010000013.1, from coordinate 22,314,400 downwards.
GGCTGTAGTATAATGAAATGTTTTTGGAGGGTATTTTAATAAAGGAATAGGGGCCGCGGTGGCTCAGTGGTTAAGACGCTTAACTGCAGACTGGAAGGTTAGTAGCTTGGCAGTTCGAGACCCGTGTGCCTCTTGATGGAGTGAGCTCCCATCTCTGGTCCCAGCTCCTGCCAACCTAGCAGTCCAAAAGCAAGACTTCGCAAGTAGATAAATAGGTACTGCTTTGGTGGGAAGGTAACAGCGTTCCGTGTGCCTCAGCATTTAGTCATGCTGGCCACATGACCACAGAAAAGTCTTTGGACAACGCTGGCTTTTCGGCTTGGAAACGGAGATGAGCACTGCCCCCTAGAGTCGGATTCGACTGGAGTTTGAGCAAGGGAAAGCTTTACCTTTTACCTTAATAAAGGAATAGGATTGTAGTATATTCCATAGTTTATTGCATGTACTGTTTTGGTCTTACAGCGTTATCTTATACTTTTGTAATCCCATTTTGTGTATTTTTTATGGTAGAGCATGTCTTTTATTCCTTTGTTTGTATAGTTTTAAATTTTGTAAGACTAGTCTTATTGCATTATTTATTGGGTGCCTTGCACTGTCTGGTTGCATTGTTTTATGTTTCATAATCCACCTCGCGTCTCAGTGAGAAAGGCTGCCTGTAAATAAAGGAATAGACTTCTGTTTCTGCCCTTTCATCATCACAGTCTTCAGCTCCTCTTGATCTCCCTGCTCTTCTCCCTCTGTTTTCCTCCTGCACATTATCTTCATCTAGTTCTTGGGTTCCAAGATGGCGCTGAGGCTGCAGCACTAATTAACAACGCTCTGCAAGATATTTTCTTTATCTTTCTCTTATTTCCATTTTTATTCATACTTTTTATCTCTACGTAATTTACCTCCGCTTGTTTTTGCTGATTACATTATTTGGGCTGACTGTTGCTGAGCCTTTGAATTTTAGTCTCACTCCTACGGGCCTCTCCTGACACGTTAAGTTTGTTACTGAGATAAGCCTGGAAAGTTGAAAGTTTACTGAAAATAGCAGCTTGTGCCAAAAAATAGCACTTGAACACACTCTAATTCTTCAAGCACCCAAGCCTTTTTTCGTCTTCCAGTTTGGTGTAGTGGTTAAGTGTGTGGACTCTATTCTGGGAGAATCGGGTTTGATTCGCCACTCCTCCACTTGCACCTGCTGATGTGACCTTGGGTCGGTCACAAGCTCTGGCACAGCTGTTCCTGAAAGAGCAGTTTCTGTCAGAGCTCTCTCAGCCCCACCTAACTCATAAGGTGTCTGTTGTGGGGAGGGGAAGGGAAAGGAGTTTGTAAGCCGCTCTGAGACTCCAAGTGAAGGGTTGGGTATAAATCCAATCTCCTCCTCCTCCTCCTCCTCCTCCTCCTCTTCTTCTTCTGCTCAAATTGTAATAAGTTGCTTGCAACAAATATAATAGTCATTCTGAGCATTTACTTTAATTGGAGAAACATACTTCTACAACCTACCTACAACTGGGATAGACTCAACAAAAGGAAGTAAGAGAGCTCGGGACTCAGAGGATACAACCTCTCCTCCAGCAAAAAAACAGAAGATAAAGGATTACTTTGCAATTAAGGAAACTAAAGAAACTACAGTTTATAATATTCCTACATCAAATAGACATGCTCCTTGCTACTATTCCAGAGGACCGTATTACTCCGGACACTCAAATGTTACAACAATTACCTACGAGAGCAGGGACACTTGACAATTTAGAGAAAGATTTATGCGTGTTAACTGCGGAGACAGTGAAATTTATATTAGAGGCTTTACGTGAGATAAGAAGCAATCTTGAACGGATTACCAAAATGACACCTAAGTTATCGAGCCCAGTGATACTCCCTGGTGTTGCTGAGAGTGCAGATCAGGGCGCCTGGGGCACCCCACCAGGAATGCCAACCTCCTGGTGCGGCCTAGGCAATGGACCAGCACTAGGAGCAGCCGGGCAGGCGCCGACCAGAACGTCGCCCAATCCTTCCTGCGGCGGCGGTGACGCGGCTCTCTTGGAAACTCGCAGCCCGAGGCGCCCAGGAGAGCTGGGGAAGGGGCGGGCTTAGAATGCCCGCCCCTTCCCTTCCAGCAGCGGCGCCAGCTTTTGGGGCGCCTTGCAGCCGCGGGCACAGAAAGCTGGGGCTGCCAGCGCTGGGCGGCCCGGGGGGCTTTTCACGGGGGTGGGGGGCATTTTGGTGCCCCTGCAGGATACCCTACAACTTGATCTTGCGAGCTCATAAGGTCTGAATCACAGTGAGCCACTACAAGGGCAAGATGTCTATCTGGAAGTCTGTAAAACAGGCTGCTTCTCATTTGAGAGCCCTTTTCCCAGAGTACAATGCTGCAGCTGACTTAACTTCACTAGAAGCACTACCTAGCACAAACCGAGTATGAAGATTACTGCTGAACTTCAAGAACCCCAAAATGCCCACATTGTTCTTGAAGCACAGGGGCTATTTGTCATCAAAAGGAATTTTACCAACTAGGGGTTTTGCTAACTCCACTATTACTTCCTTGTTTTCTAAAGGAAGGTATGCAAGATCTACAGTGATTGACAAAAAGGCCTATGTCCACAAGCTACCATCTTCAACTGCAGAAACGCAGTCTAAAAGAAACTTATCTGGAACATCTATGGACATTATCTTCATTTGCTATCTTCCTACTTTGCGAATTTTAAATTTCTCATTCCATAGCTCAGTCTTATTCTCCCTCTTTCTGTTTCCTACCTGTGCAATAGCAATCTTCTTCCACTGTGCACCAGTGTTTTGAACACAGCCTGCAACCCCTTTTGAAAGGGATTTAATCAGTTGAGGTGACTTACAAGATTTTAATCAATCGCATATGCCACCTCAGACATAATTTATGAGGAGGCATGAGGTAGAAATTATTTTAAATAAATAAGATCCTTTGGCTTCTTCCAGTTTTCCCTTTCCTTTGGTTCCTTCTCCCCTTTTCTTGTTGTCTGTGGGCCACACTAGAAAATATGTTTTACTACAAGTTGAGTTGCTTCAGTCCTACCAACCCAAGTGGGGTCCTCTCGTAGCCAGATGCAGCTGCTGGGAATTAAGCTAAACCTCTCCTCCGCCCACATGGGTGTCCCAATATGAATCAGGCCCCAGTGTGCTTGGGAGTTTAGATTCCTACTGCCCAGCCCCCGATAGGGGCAGGGAATCCCCTGCCCGCCCCCACCCCGATCCCAATGCCCACAGTCTGCATGGAGCGGTAGTGGGGTGCGTGTGTGGAAATCAAGGTGGAGCAAAACAGCATTGCGTACTCACCAGAGGTTGATACAGCAAGTGACAAGGGTAACTCTAGGAATGATAAAACTATAGAGTTTCCAGTGATTCTTAGAGCTACCCTTGTCACTCCCTGTACCAACTTCCAATGAGTAGAAGAGGCTGTATTTTTTTACAAAAAATCCTCTTACAACACCGTGCCCCCCCATAAGCTCCCGCCAGTTGCCAGGTGCCACCCAGCAACTCTAAAAAGGACCCAGCAAGGGAAAAGACTGATACAATATGGATGCCAGTCTTTTTCTCAGCTGAGTAGGGTTGCCATTCCCCAGGTCTGGACAGGGAATCATCTGGTTTTTGGGGGCTTCTGCTCACCACTGGCCAGCTGGCCAGCAGGGGAAACCTTGCCCCAAACACGACATCACCACACGATATCCCTAATGAGCTGGTGTCACCCGGAAGTGACATCATTGTATCGGGGATGTTGCACAGCAGTGTTCTGCCTTGGGGACAAAACTCTGTGGTTTGACCCCATCGGGGACATCCCTGCCCACTCCCGGAGTTTCTCCCAGATCCCCCCACTGGCAAGATGAAGGGACCTGGTAACCCTACAGCTGAGGCTAACAGCAGCCCAGCGGAGGGAGCTATTTTGACTGGGAAAACAAAACACTGTAGAAGAAATAATCCCCCCCCATTCCCCAGTGCCACAGCCACAATAAAAATTGCCCCGCTCCCATAGTCACAATTTAGGGCCAAATTATGTATATGCCATTTAAGGCGTGGAACTTCAGCATCACTGATTATACAACCCTCAGTTTTGTCAGGTGAAGAGATAATAGTTTTATTACTTTGAAAAGCAACAGGATGTTCTTAGTTTCAGGTTTGGACATCATTGATTGTGTCTTTTAGGGGGTGATGGGCTCCAAAGGGCCTCCCGGATTTCAGGGTCTTCCAGGTCCAGTGGTGAGTGACTTCTGTTCTTTCCTGCTCCTTACCTGCCCCCAAAATGAATGTTTTGCAGAGTCTGTCAGCTCAGGCAACTTTGAAGCTGATCTGGTTTCTGTCCATCAGGCTGTCAGAATACAGCAACGTGTCATGTATGTAGGGCTTCTTAGTTTTGCGAAGGCTGGCTTCTGTGGCTTAGATTCAAATTAAGCAAAGTTTGTGTGTTTTCTCTTGTTTTGCCAAATTCATTCCGCTATTGCTAGTCATAAAAGCAGAGCAGCTGTGCTGGATCAGAGCAAAAGTTCATCTACTCCAGCCTCCTGTTGCCAAAACTGGCCAGCCAAGGCATAGGGAAGCCACAGACAAGGCATGAAGGCAACAGCTGTGTCCCACAGCGAGCATGAACTGGGGGTATCCATTCCTGACCATGGCTATGGAGGTCACTTGGCTGTCGAAAGGTCTCCCTGCCAGTTAATTTATCTGATCCTCCTTTGAAGCGGTCTAAACAAGTGGTCATCAGAACATCGCTCAGTTCTCAAAATTAAATACATTCCGTATACTCTGGCCTGTATCTACTGACTGGTGTTCGAATGTTATGGAAGACAGAGAAAAAGTTGTATCAAACCACTTTCTCTCTAGCATGCATCATTTTTTAAAAAAAATTGTACCATGCCCCCATGATCTTTTTTTTCTGAATTACCCCCAACCCTCTTTTTAGTTTCTTCTGATACAATTCCTAAGAAGTCTTGGTGGTACTTTGGGGTATGTATGTGTAGAGCACTGCATTAGTAAAGATGCCCAGAGGTAGTCCCAAGAAGGGGGTCTTGGAAATGCTGCTCCCAGCTAGAAGAGTGTGAAAACCACTTCACGGATTTTCTCCAGTTAATTATTTAATTCCCTTGGAGATTTTGCCTAAGCAGGGCCTGCCTCAATTTCCATTGGCTGCTCTGTCCACCGCTGATGAAGTAGAGGTTCAAAGGGAAACCATCGCTTACGATGCTAATGTCTCATGTATCCTCTTTATCCCTCTGCAGGGAGATGCTGGCTCCATGGGCTCGTCGGGACCAGTAGGGCCAATGGTAAATTCACCCTATATTGCATTGATAGGTAGTAAGTGCTAGAAGGGCTCTAGAATCTTGGTGCCTAACTCCGTGTTACGTTATCGTCACACCCTTCCCAAACCCTCTACATGGGCTTTTAATCAAGTGTGCCTTGTTAGTTCTCTCCATGGAACTGAATCCCAAGTTCAGGGATGGGGACACAATTTGGTTGGTCCCATGGTATATGAGGAAAGGGGGTTAAGCATGTGGTCTTTTATATGCCTTGAATGGCCCTGACAGCTGCTGTTTGCCCCAGTGGGGAAAATTACGTGCACTACACATAGGTTCCCCCCTGGGGCAAATAGTGGTTCCCTAGTCAGGAAAGTGCCATAAGGAGGCTCAGAATTCACTTTTGTGCTGTATGGCCCCAATCTGACGCAGACCCTCAAGTGACTAGGAATTGAATTCTGAGCATGGAATAAACAAGGTGCATCTGATTGAAAGTGGTGTGGCAAACCTGGACACAGCGCACAGATAGTGTAACATGTAGATAGTTCCAAGTGGGCAGCCGTATTGGTCCGAAGCAGTGGAACAGAATTAGAGTCCAGTGGCACCTTTAAGACCAACAAAGGTTTATTCAAGGTATGAGCTTTCGTGTGCATGCACATTTTTTCAAATGCATTCAAATAAATTCAAATCTTTTCCATTGTATTTGAAAGAGTGTGCATGCACACGCAAGCTCATACCCTGAATAAACCTTTGTTGGTCTTAAAGGTGCCACCGGACTCTAAATTTGTTCTAGTGTAAAATGTAGTTAGTCTTGGGTTGCCAGCTCCAGGTTGGGAAATACCTAGAGAATCTAGGGATAAAGCCTGGATAGAGTGGGATTCGGAGAGAGGAGGAACCCTCAGCAGGCTAGAATGCCATAGAGTCCACCTTCCAAAGTGGCTGTTTTCCCCTGGTGAATTGCTGTCAATTGCCTGGAGATCAGTTGTAATCCTAGGAGATCTCCAGCCACTACCTGGAGGTTGGCAACCCTTAGTTATGACTATCCTGTAATTCAAAGTCAGCTGCGGTGGCTCAAGTGGTTAAGACATTGAACTGCAGGCTGTGGAAGGTCAGTAGTTCAGCAGTTCGAGACCCAGGGTGCCGTATGACGGAGTGAGCTCCTGTCTCTAGTTCCAGCTCCTGCCAACCTAGCAGTTCGAAAGCAAGAAATTGCAAGTAGATAAATAGGTACCACTTCGGTGGGAAGGTAACAGCGTTCTGTGCGCCTTGGTGTTTAGTCATGCCGGTCACATGACCATGGAAACGTCTTCGGACAGCGCTGGCTCTTCGGCTTTGAAACGGAGATGAGCACCGCTACCCTAGAGTCGGATTCGACTGGCTTTCGAGCAAGGGAACCTTTACCTTTACCTCAGGAAGACAGCGGAGTGGTTCTTTGATTTGAAAGATGTGGCCAAAAATGCCCCCCAAATGGCCAAAAACTGGCCCCCACGTAGAGTTAGCATGCTCACCAGTTGACCACCTACAGGAAACAGTCATCCATGCTGAAGGTCACTCCTGAGAGCTGTCTGGGACTCCTTTGCTTGTTGCAGCAATCAGGGTGTACCACGTCTGGGTGATCTGCTGCTTGGTTCTGTATAGTGCCTCAGCTGAACTTTGGTCTAGAAAAACAGTAGTAGTTGAAAGAACTGGTAACTGAAACAAAGCACGTAGAAATGCATGGATAGTTGAAAATTTTGATCAATATTTGAACTTCTCAATTGACAGCATTTGGACTGGTCATATGCCCAGCCCTAATTTCACTTCAGCAGGGCCGTTCCCCCAAATATGCCAGAGATTTTGCTTATATCATTTATTGCACCAATGCAATTGTAGCTGAGCCGGCTTTTATTTTACAGGGTGAGCCAGGGCAGCCAGGCCTAGCGGGACTGCAAGGAGTCAACGGCTCCCAGGTGAGATTGAAATATTCAGGGACATCAAGGGGAAGAAGACAGATATCTCTGAATCCTCCCTCCCTCACCCCCTCCCTGAGATATTTGTTCAATCTTGACAAAACTCTTTGGTCTTCTTTCAAGTGTTTTTCTTGAAGAACAACCTCAGCCTTCACTTCAGATTTTGGTTTAGATTTTGGTGCCAGTTTCAAGTGGGGAATGTGATTATTCCTCCCCTTCTCTGGGTCAGCTGCATACCCTTAATACATCCCATCCTATGCAGCACTCTTAAGAGAAGGGGAAACCAGTAAAACACCTTTTAAAACTTAATGGGGCCTTTTAAAAAGGTTTAGTGGCATTTAAAAAAGTTATAAGCCTTTTTTAAAGCTGGGGACATATGGAAGGGTTCGTTGCTGCTCCTTGAACAACCACTCTCTGTTAACATACATGCATTTCTACATACATACATGCATACATGCATTGTTTCCACTTTAAAAACAAAATCATATACACACACACTAGATAGACAGGCAGGCAGACAGACAGACAGATGATAGAGATATATCCTCTATTTTCCCTTTTTTATTTCCAAATTTTATACAGCTTTAGGTTAATTTGTGTCTTCTCACCCCGCATTACCATTTTTCGTGTGTACATTAATAGAATGCTGAATAAAAGAAAAGCAATTGATATTCCTGTTTATAGGAATTTTACAATTCCTTTGGTGCAGTGTTTTACAGATGTGCATGAGCATTTGTATGCATTAATGATGCACTGCAAAAATTGAAGCTTGTTGTGATTGTAATGCATCAAGACTCTTTGAGTGTGGAGTTTTACTAAATGTGTACAAGCACTGCTGCGCGTCAGTAAAATACTGCACAAGGTAGAATCTGGATGTGATCGTATGCACAATCACACCAAGCTTCCTTTTTTTGCAGTATTTTATCAGTGCACAGAAGTACATTGGTAGTTTGCAGGTTTATAAAATCATGCATGGGGTGAAGAAAGCTGACAAAGAGAACTTTTCCTCCTAAAATACTAGAACATGAGGGTATCCAATGAAGCTGATAGGTCCAGCACAGACAAAAGGAAATACTACTTCACACAGGGAGTGATTAAGATCCGGAATTCACTACCAGAGGATGTAGTGATGGCCACAGGAATAAACAGCTTTAGAGGAGGGTTAGATAGATTCATGGAGGATAAGTCTGTTAGCTTCTACTAGCCATTGTGACTGAGGGGAACCTTCACATTCAGAGGCACTAATCGTTGAATCCCATAGCCAGGAGGCAACATAAGGGGAAGGCCTCGGCCTCTATGCCCTGTTGTTGGCTGTCCAGAGGAACTGGACAGGAACTGGAGGGGGCAGCAGTGGGAGGGCTTCTAGTGCCCTGGCCCCACTGCTGGACCTCCTGATGGCATGTGGTATATTTTGGCCGCTGTGTGACAGAGTGTTGAACTAGATGGGCCATTGGCCTGATTCAACATTGGCTTCTCTTATGTTCTTATGTTCTTATGTTAACTGATTGGCCTCTGTGTGAGACAGGACTAAATGGACTATTGGTCTGATCCAGCAGGGCTCTTCTGACATTCTTCTCTAGTAAGAAGTATTTCTTTTGTCTGTTCTGAATCTACTCCCCATCGGCTTCATTGGATGTCCTCACGTTATTTTGGGAGTGGGGAAAAATAGTTCTCTTGGTCAACTCCCCCTGCAGAATTAATTAATTTTAGAGAGTTCTAAGTAAACTGGAATTTTGGAAGAGGCAGGACTAGGAAGGGAATAGTAAAGCAAGGGAACAGTGGAAATCTTGCTGATCCTTACTTCTGTTTGAGAAGAAATTGGGAGATTCTTGGACAGAGCAAAATCAGCCATGTTACCTGCTTCTTCCAGGGCACAGTGACTGGGTACATGCCTCTAGACCTGGAGCTCTTTCTGCTTCCAGATTAGGCCCAAAGTACCACACTTGGAAGCTCTTTGTAGACCTTCCCTAAGCAAGTGTCTATCAGACAGACTAGGGTACCAATCAGACGGCTCTTTAGATCCGCGACATGCATGATTTCCTGGTGGATTTAAGTGGAACGACCAGACACAAACATCTGGGAAACGTCCCTGTTCTGTAGACATCCCATTTTACCATGCCTCGTAACCAGACTTAAAAGATAGCACTTTAAATCTGGAGTTTTCTGGGCCCAACGCAACAACAGCAGACTTTCACCCATCTGATTGTGCCACCAGTGTGCAATCCTCCTGTCGGGGTGGTCTGACGTCAGACCATCTGGAGTGGGTGTGATTTTAAAAAAATCACTAGCCAATATGTGCTTAAACACATTTAAAAATGAGGCTGTGGAACCCCAATTCAGCACCATGTAGAATGTAATGTTTATGAATGACCCGTCACTTTAAGGACAATCAGTCAATGAGATGGGACCTGGAGAGAAGATGAATCTTCTAACATGCAAAATAGTCCCTTCATTGAGCATGATCTCAATGGCAAGGGGGATGGCCGGGACTCCTTTAGTCCATCCCTGCAAGTGCCTCATATCTACAAGGACATGCAGTCATGCCTATACGCATGCACAAAAAGATTTTTTTAAAAAAAACCCACTGCGCACACCTTCAGTGGACACTGTCTACACAATCCACAGCGGAAGCAGCACATGGTAAGGCAATTCCCATGGGGGATATCTGATCATGCAAGGACGGATTAAAAAGATCTGGATCAAATTTGAGCCAGCATATTGACGGGATTAGCTGCCCGTATGAACGCACCCTTTTTTATTCTCTTTAGGGAGAGATGGGGCCTCCAGGCTTGCCAGGTCCTCAAGGTCCTCAGGTATGTACTCTTTGGTGGTATTTTCCGGGGAAGGAGGGGAAGTACCTGTGCTCAGTTGTCAGCAGAAGATGTTTTCAGCTCAGAGACAGAAAATCCAAATGGTGTCCCTGCCATTGTATGGTACTAAAGCTAAAATTACAGTAATTTTAACAACTGATTGTTATCTGTCCTTTTAGTAGTACTTCAGGACCTGCTGCCTGAGGCAGGCTCTCCCCATGTATCCATTAATAAGGCTGGCTACACAAAAGAGAGCACCTAGACCCTTTAGTGGCCATGGCTTCATGGTGGACGGCAGTCTTTGCATGCTTTGGTCTACTTAGCAAGCAGGTTTTCACAGTTGCCAAGACTTAGAGTGAGCAGGAGCTAAAGGGCTGGCTCAGCCCTCTGCCTCACTTGCATATGATCCGAGAGGCACAGGCAAATTTAACCTTTCTTCCCTGCCATGTAATAGGGTTGCCATGTCCCTTCAAGATGCTGGTGGGGGATGGGGGGATGCCCCAGGAGCCAGAAGTGTTGCCCCCCAACGTGCTGACACTGCCGGAAGTGACATCACGCGCCCTGTCTGCATCATGCAGAAGTGACATAGGCACGTTGGGGGTGATGCTCTGGCTTATGGGCAACACTCTATGGTAAAATTGCTGTCAAATCATAGAGTTTTGCCCAAAAACTAGAGCATCACCCCCGGTGTTCCCCCGTCATTCCCAGGTGACGTAGGCACGCCTCCTGATGTTGCTGCTGGGGGTGGGGATTTCCTCCCACTGGCCAGCTGGCTGGCGACCAGGGGATCCTCTGCCCCCAACTGGGGACTGGCAGTGGCAACCCTTCCATGAAAGGAGCAGGGGAGGCTTCTTTGACTGAGGACCTCCTGTGCTTATGTACCTCAACTTTATGAGCGCAAGAAAATTGGATTTTCAAAATGGAAGGGCTCAGCCACAGCCCCTGCTGCCATTCTGACTGGGAACAATGTGTGTACATCAGTGGATCCTTTGCTTTTATGCAAAGGACCAGAGGGAGGAAGTCCCTATGGTCCTGGTCAGAAGGGGCCCTGTTTGCGCTTTCTATGGCTGCAAACCCATGTAAAAAGCAACATGCGGTCTGGCTCTTACATTGCCCCTAATGTAATGCAAAGTGCTTTCTGCTTTCATTCCCCCTTTGGGGATTTTCCCCTCTTCTCCTAGGGCCCGCAAGGATTGCAAGGGAGGCGTGGCCCCCAGGCCTTACTGGATCACAGGTCAGAAGCACGTGCTGGCAATGTTCTTTCACCAGTTCGCTTTCATTTCACTGGGCATATAGGAGAACTTCCCAGGGATTTGGGCCGACAGCGAGCATGGATTTATAGAGCCTGCAACTAGGGTGGCTAAGCTCTCTGTGGTGGCTGGAGGCTAAGCTCCAGGTGGCAGAGATCAGTTCATCTGGAGAAAATGTCTGCTTTGGATGGTGGAGTCTATGGCAATATACCCCATTGAAGTCCCTCCCCTTCCCTTCCCAAACCCTGTCCTCCTCAGGCTCCATCCCCAAAATCTCCAGGTATTTCCCGACCTAGAGCTGGCAACCCCACCTGTGAGGCTGCCCCTACTCGCCCTGTGACGGTCCCCCGGCCTCAGAATGGGAGTAAAGGGGGTTGCGTCACCTTGTTCCTCCTCCTCCCTGACTGGACATGACCCTCTCGCAGGACAGGTTCGCCAGTCCTTTTTCCTCCCTGGTCTGTTTCCCAGGACCTCCTTTTATTCCTCCCCCGTCACATGCCCCCAGTTCCTATCTCCAGCCTGTTCCTCTTGTAGGCCCAAACAATCATTGGGCATTTCTCCTGTTGCTCCCCCAGCCTGCCTTCCCATTGGTGCCTTAGCCCTTGTACCCCTCCCTTCCATTCACCCCTCACCCATGCTGCCCTTGCTCGGCAACCCCTGCCCTGAAGGGCAGGGGTCAGTGTGTTCTGCTTCAGGCAGCAACTTAGGCAGCCTGCACTTTGACGGCTTGCCACCCCATGCCGGTGCTGCCTCCTGGTCACCAGGGCTTTCCAATATGCAGTCCTTCAGCTGCTGCTTTTTTGAGCCCTATGTCAATACCTTCCACCCCGCGGCAGCTTGGGCTTTGGCTGCCGTGGTCTAGGGAGTCTTGAGCCTCTTCCCCGACTCCCAGATGGCTTGGACCGTGGCCACTGTTGGGGGCAGCTGCAAGGGCTGGTGGGGTGGGGCAGGAGACATCTCACCCACTCTTGGGGCACTCCAGGCTCTCCTCCCCTGCTGTGGTGCAGAGAGTCTCCCCCGACCCCGGACATCACCTGCAACCCTTATGAGTGGTGGTAGGGTTGATTTCCTCAACATAGCCAAAAATACCAGGTTCCATCAGGAGGTCCACCAGTGGGGTCAGGACACTAGAAGCCTTCCCACTGATGGCCTCCCTGAGCACCAGTATACATATACTTTCCTGTGCCCCTTTGCACAAGCTCTGCATCCCAGATTTAGAGGATAGTGCTGGTGGCCTGGTTCAAATTGCCTGCACTTCAGGCCTGTGGACTGCAGGAGGCACAGGGAACCAATGATTGACCAGGCAGTGTCTTCATGGGTCGTCTTCTTACTCCCAGATTTAAGCAACTTGTTATCTCTCTAGGGTCCTGTTGGGAAAGAAGGATCCCCTGGCACCAAAGGAGACCCCGTAAGACCAGTTTCTCTTTACTTGCATTTTAAAAAGATTTTTTTTCTTGTTAGGAAATCTGTCCTTGGCAAAACTTAAGAAATAAAAAGGAACACGTGAACCATGATGTCCAGGCCTCTGGCTCTGAAACATGGCAACTTGTGCTATAAGAACATAAGAAAAGCCAATGTTGGATCAGGCCAATGGCCCATCTTGTCACACAGTGGCCAAAAATATCAGGTTCCATCAGGAGGTCCACCAGTGGGGCCAGGACACTAGAAGCCCTCCCACTGTTGCCCTCCCCGAGCACCAGTATACATATGCTTTCCTGTGCCCCTTTGCACAAGCTCTGCATCCCATTTAAACTGTGCTGCTACCCATTCAAAGGAGCTGTGTGCACTTAATTTGAATGGTCACCCAGTGGTGATGGATTTCTAGCATGCTACCTAAGCATACATGGTTGTGTTGCATGGGGTGTGGCTAGGGTTGCCAGGCAAGGCCTAGCAACTTGTGGGAGACAGGGAAGGAGGAACATGGGGTACCACCAGAGATGTTTTGATGTCATTTCTGGGTGAAATCATAGCGTTTTTGGTGATTCCTAGACAGGACTGACATCACTGCCAGATTTTCCTGGAACTGATGTCAGACCAATTGGGGAATGGATCCCATATCTGCCCAGTCCTACTCTGGCAATCTAACCACTCTATCACAGTGAATCTCTAGAACAGCTTGCTAGAGGAAGACGCTATAGGCTGGCTCTGTGCTGTATTTTGAGGGATTGCAGCCATCATCTTGGTAGAATTCTGGTGACATAAGGAGCCAGTGAGATCTACTTGGGTCTCTAAGGCATTGTCTCTGGGGTTGAGCCACTTTCCAGGCATACTAGGGTTGCCAAGTTCTACCTGGCAGCCAGCAGGGGGTTCCTGGGTCTTCTCCAGGATTTGCATGCACAGCACAATGACGTCACCCGAAAGTGACATCATCACATCGCCGACATTGGGGGTGACACTCTAGTTTTTTGGCAAAACTATATGGCTTGTACTCAATTTTACCACAGAGTTTTGCCCAAAAACTATCCTGTGTGATGTCGGAGGCATGATTGACATCACTTCCAGGTGACGTCATCATGTCACCTTTGGGCCAGTTGGGGGTGGGATTTCCCCCCGCCAGCCAGCTGGCCAGTGGCGGAGAAGCACCCTTCCTAAGGCACACACTCAGATGGCCATAGCTACGCTTCCCTTGCTCAGTTACCTATGCTCTCATGATGCACTGGCCCTGACAGAAGGCTTCTTTTGAATTGTTTCAGGGAGCCAGTGGTCTTCCTGGTCTTAGAGGAACACGTGGACAAGAAGGTGTAGTGGTAAGTACCGAAATCTGGATGGGGGCAGGGTATGTTTGTGACTGGCCTTCCTTGAGGGAAGAGGGAGAGTTATGACTGTGAAGGTTTGTGGGAGGAAAAAAACCCAGAAGCATGAAGAATAACTAATACACTTCATGTTAAACACAGTTTTATATACTTGCATTTTATATGCAAAAAATGTACATTGTATTGAATAGGTTAGAAACAGTCAGATCAAACTAGATGCATAAGATAACAATATTATGAGATTACATAGAGAAAAAAATTGTGTTTGGATCTCAGCTTCGAAATTACAACAGAGGTAACATATCCTGACTTTCCTGGGAAAAGGGTGTAGATCAAGGTTATATGACTTTTCTGCAAAAATACGGGGGGCTAGGAGCTTACTCTCCTCCCATGTCAACTGAATGTTAAAATTCTGGTGCATTTAAAAGGTACAATATAAAGCCAGGTTTGGGGTACTTTGTCAGTGACCTACACAGGTGTGAGTAAATCCTTCCAGAAAATACTTGAATGAAACAGAGGCTATAGACAAGCTGTAGTTTTAAAAAATTAATCAGAAGTCCAGTGGCACCTTAAAAACCAAGTTGATTTATTTCAGCATATGTTTTCATGAGTCAGAGCTTACTCCCTGTGATGATGAATATAAAAGCCTTGACCAATGGTCATATGTTCCATTGCGTCTCATGAAGTGAGCTCTGATTCACAAATGCCTATGCCGGAATACATTTGGTTAGTCTTCAAGGTGCTACGAGACTGCTGTTTATTTGGTAGCTGCAAACTAAACATGACAGCCCCTCTGGAACAGTTTTTAAGAGTACTAAAATTGGGTTTATAAGCAAGGTTTGGCTTCCCTTCATGCATATATTTTATGTCAATGTAAAAACTTGCAAAACCAGAAGTGAAAAGTGGGATGGTTACTGCTGAGCAACAATCCCACTTAACTCTCTGGGAAAGCTATTGTCTACCTCTACCCAGACATTTCCCAGGGCTGCAAACCCAGAGTTATGCTCTGCATAACTTCACAGCATATGTGCGTGCGTGTTTGATAAAAGCAAAACTTTCCCTTTTTGAGGCAATCACTCGCACCCCTTTAGCAGCTGGGGATATTTCAGCTCGGGTCAG
The DNA here is from genome assembly GCA_029375565.1 of Gekko gecko. Classification (NCBI taxonomy): domain Eukaryota; kingdom Metazoa; phylum Chordata; class Lepidosauria; order Squamata; family Gekkonidae; genus Gekko; species Gekko gecko. The sequence continues at coordinate 22,299,279 of JAPDNY010000013.1, read as the reverse complement.
ATTCCTAGAGAATATTCCGGAGGTGGGGGGGAAGGGCACGTCTCTGCCGTTTCTTCCTCAGCTTCTGCTTCTTTTCTTCTCCCTCGGCAGATCAAAGCCTGAATGTGACAGGCTCTTGAGGCTGAGAAATGATCTTGCCTCACTTACTTGAATAAATGGCTCCTTGCACATGCTAACTATTTGCTTGGGCTCTTGGCCATCGATCTTGACATCCCTCTGGGGCAGTACTCCCCCACACACACACACACACTTCCCCACAGAACAGGGGAGGGTGACATTTAGCCTGTTCCCTCTTACTTGCCCATTGTGAAGTTCGAGGACTTCATTGTACCTCTTGACAAAAAGATAGATTTCTGGCGAGGCGGGAAACAGGGTTGAGATTCTATATATATATCTTTTCTGGAACTTTGCTCATTAACCTGTTTTGTCACTCTCCAAGGGTACGACAGGCATGCCAGGCCTACAAGGACTTCCTGGGGAACAAGTAAGTCTCTGCTTGCGCACAGAGGGCACAACCCAGCAGATGTAGCCAAACCTTGCCTTCTAGGAGGCATAGGCCTGGTGTACATATGTAGCTAAATGAAGGAAGGTAGGCTGGTATGCCTGCTTTCATATGAGCCTACCCAACCACTGTGGTTGTCTTTAGGGGCCCTTTTTTGGGTCCCCCTGCTGTCTAAGGCTAGATGGGTGGCACCCTGAGAGAGGGCGTTTTTGGTTGTGGCACCAGAATTATGGAATTTTCTCCCCAGGAAGACACCTCTGTCCCTGTCTATCATTGTCTTCTACCATTTGTGAAGATGTGCCTGTTTCTTCTGATATTTACTCACTGACCCTACTTCCTGTGTATATGTTTTAACTCTATATGTTCCTGCAGGTAGAAAACTAGCACACCATGGAAATAGGTTTTAGCCCAGGATGTTCCTTTCTGTACTAGTTTTCTATTTCCAGGGAGTTGGTTTCTTTTTTTAAAAAAAATGGGAAAGCATTAGAAATGCGATATGTGATAAAACGTGATTCACAGCCTGAAGTGGTTTCAGTCCATTCTCTTATCTCAGCATTCTGTTGCCATGTACTGCTTCATCTGTAGACTAGACTGTGCATTCTTTAAAACAGTTGTTTCATAGCTGACCCATAGCTAGGCAAGCATGGCAGAGTGCTAAAGACACAATTCCTGGCAGAAGTGAGGCCAGGAAAATCCTTTAACTCAAGGGTGTCAAACATATGGCACATGGGCTGGAGTTGGCCTGTCCAGGGCTCCTATCCAGCCCATGAGCAACTGTTCATTACCTTTATTGCCAGACGACAGAGGCTATGCATTACGTCCCCGTATACTGCCCTAGTGCTAATGCGTAATGGGCGGTGAAAGTGGAAGGGTGGGCATCAGGGACAGACTGTAAGGAAATACTGTAAGAGTGTTAATGTTTTAAGCAAGTGTGTATTTTGAGTAAAAAACCCAATATTTTTAATTGCATTTGCCTGTGTCCTTTATAAAGTTTATAACTCCCATACCTGGCATTACATTTTATGGCACATGTGGCCTGACCCAACAAAGTGACATTTATGTCAGATCCGGCCCTCGTAACAAATGAGTTCGACAACTCTGCTTTAACTGGCAGTGCTAGGGATTGCCCAAGGGCTCTAAGCATGGTCCTTGTCATGGTGGTAAAATACAGGACTCGGCTGGTTTGTTTTTGCCACTAATCTCCCTTGCAGTTGGGCATTGTTGAAACAAAGGAGGGTTTTTGTTGTTCAGAGATCTTCCTGAGGCTGCCAACAGCTGCCAAGCGGAACCATGTAAAGTGGTATAAGGTGTTCCAGGAAAACACGAGAGGGGCTTTGTTGATAAGGCCAGAGTCTGGCTGTTGGCCAGGCAGGATGGAGCTGGAACCCTTGTATATCTAGGCTCTGCTGCCAGAAGGAAGTAAAAAAGGGGGGAGAAGTTGAGCCATGCAGTAACTTGGGACAGAATTACCCCATAGAACCTCCATTCTGGAGAGTCCCAGTTTATCTTGGAACTGATCCCAGCAATGATAAGAATGTATAAATAGACTAAAGGTCCATTTTGTCCAGCAGCCTCTTTCCCCACAGTGGCCAACATGATGGCCTTAAAAGGTGTACAAGCAGGGCTTGGAGGCCAAACCTTCCCCTGCTGATTCTCCCTTCACCTCCAGCAATTGGTATTCAGAAATACACTGCCCCTGAACATTAATATGGTGTTTCCATTCAGCTTCATGACTAGCGATTGATGAACCTATCTACATGCTAATAGCGACATGTGACCCCTCTGCAGATACCTAAATCTGCAGATCGGGGCTAAACTGATGCTAAACAAAATTTCCTGCAAACTTGGAGGTGCTTCCAAGTTTGCAGAAAAATCTGAAATCAAAAATTAAATATATAGGGGGGTTTAAATCCCCCCCTCAATACAATTAGGGAGCAGCTTCAGCTCAGCAGGAGCCATGGACGCCAGCAGTCGCTTCAGGCCTGGCAGCCAGGGCAGACAAGGGTACCAGCACCTGCTCTGGGCCCAGCAGCAGCGGATGCTGGCAGCTAGTGTGGGCCCAGGTGTGATGGAGGAGGATGCCAGCAACCGGGCTTGGTGGTAGGTAGTGGGGCCTGGAGCCTCACTAGGCTCAGCAATGCGGGGGGGGGGATATGGGATTCCCCCCCACAAGTCTCTGGGTTCCCCACTTGGCCTTCATTAAATTAATCAAATCCACTGTTAAAGCCATCTAAATGAGTCGCTGTCACTGCATCTGGTGGCAGTTAGATCTAATAAGATCATAATTCTTATTGGAAGGACTAGATAGTGACTCAAGACAGTAGTGCTCTGATAAAGTTCATGCTAATAGAAGTGCAGAAAAGGAAACCGACTCAGAAGCTGAACACATCCACACCAGAATGACTTGGTTAAAACCCAATGAGCTATGTACAGAGAGGGCAATTTAAAAACTGTTTCCAACTTTGATGAGTCCTGGTAATGTTGTCTTCCCAAGTTCTCCGTTCTTTCTTCTTAACCTTCCAGGGGGGCAGAGGTCCAGAGGGGGCTAAAGGGGATTCCGGAACCAAAGGTGACCAGGTACGGTAGTATTTAATGGCTAGGGATGTGGTAGATTGCATTTTAACGTATTTTCTTCTTGTGTTGTTCCAGTGTTAGTTTGAAAATGTGGTTTTAAAATGGTATTTGCAGTCCAGATCAATAGGAGTAAAATAATTGTGGTTGTGACAGGGAAAAATGATTTCCCCCCCTCCGCATTCTTTCTGTGGTCCAGAACCCTTGGATGCATAGTTGATCATGAGAAGCTGGCTTACCAAACTGTGCCTTATCAGATCCCTGTACCACAGCAGTGGCTCTCGAGGTTCTGAGGAGGAGAAACAGCATCCCCAAGACCTGCTCCTGAGGCTGTCTATCCAGTCAGGTTGCCAGGTCCCCTCATCGTTCCAGGGGTGTGCGGGGATGTCGCACAGGGATGTGCTGATATTTGGGTGAAATTGGGTTTTTTGCCCTCAAACCATAGAGTCTGCCCAAATACCAGAATGTCCCTGCACAATATCCCTGACACAATGACATCACTTCCGGATGATGTCATTGCATCGGGGATATTGTGTGGCCATGTCCCTGTTTAGGGGCCAGGTTTCCTCTACCAGCCAGCTGGTCTATGGTGGGCAGAAGCTCCTGAAACCGGGGAATCCCCTGCCCAGACCTGGGAGCTGGCAAGCCTACTGTCTAGAGATGCCAGCAACTGAACCAGGGACCTTCTGCGACCAAAGCAGATGCTCTGTCAGTCAGCCATGGATTCTTCCCAGCAGTACAGGAAGTTGCCTTATGCCAGTTCAGACCATTCAGATCCATGCAGCTCAGTGACTGGCAGCCAGTCACAGTAGAAGTTACTGTGCTGGATGGACCTGAACAATATGAATCAGTATAAAGCAGCTTCTTCTGTTGCTGGGAAGAATCCGTAACTTTGGACTCATGCAAAGAAGGATCTTTCCCAACCGCTCCTACCTGAGCTCTTTGAACAGGCAATGCTAGGGACTGAACTTGGGACCCTACACTTGAACCATGGTCCTTGCCAAAGTGGTGAAATACCAGGCTGGGGCAGGTTGGTTTTGCTGCTACTCTGCTCTGCTGTTAGTGGGACAGTATTGCACCAGAAGAGCATTTTTGTTGTTCAGAGTTCATCCTGAGGCTGCTGCCAAGTGGAGCCATTCAAATTGGTATAAATTGTCCTAGTGATCCTGTAGATAGGTAGGCTTAATTTGTCCTACTATTGGCAGTGTTGGATCTGTTCTGAGCTGGATCCGTAATTTTTGTTGCCTTGATTTTCTTTCATAAGCATCATCGAATCATAGAGTTGGAAGGGACCTCCAGGGTCACCTAGTCCAACCCCCTGCACAAGGCAGGAAATACACAAATACCTCCTCCTCCACACCTGCACCATGGCCAGAAGATGACAAAAAAAAAACCCTCCAGGATCCCCGTCCAAATCGGCCTGGAGAAAAATTGCTTCCTGACCCCAAAGTGCCGATCAGCATTTCCCTGAGTATGTAAGAAAGGGCCACAAGAACTAAGCACTGAGGCAACCCTTCCTGCCTGCCCTCTCATGATCTGCATAAGTTCACAGAATCTGCATTGCCATCAGATGGCCATCTAGCCTCTGTTTAAAAACCTCCAAAGAAGCATGGCCAGCTCGCCCACTAGGTGAGCTGGGCGCTCGCCTAGGGTGCCAGGCCCGCAGGGACGCCAAACAGCCCCCCACCCCCTGTGAAAAGCCCCCGCCACCGCCACTGCCTCCCCGCCACCGCCACCAGCGAAGAGTGCCTGACGGGGCTCAGGAGGTGGCGGCAGAGCTTGCCCGCCCTCCCTCTCCCCCCTGGGGGGGGGAGAGAAGGCGGAGGCGGCGGCTGGCAGTGAAGAGCGCTTCAGCGGGCACTCAAAGGTTTAAACCCCTACCTCTTCCCTTTGAGCCGAGTGCCGGCTTGCCTTTGAGCACCCGCTGGGGCTCAAAGGGAAGGGCTGGGAGTGGGAGGGAAAGCCGGTCCTGGGAGGGAAGAGCTGGGGGTTAGAACCCCCACCCCTTCCCTGGCTTTCCTGGGGGCCCCGCAGCCGCGGAGCGCCCAGGAAAGCCGGCGCTTCACCGCCCCTTGGTCTCCAGGCCCCACCAGGAGGTTGGCATCCCCAGTGGGGTGGGCACCCCAAGCTGTCCTGCCTAGGGTGCCCAGACACCTGGGGCCGGCCCTGCAAAGAAGAGCCCACCACCTCCCAAGGAAGCCTGTTCCACTGAGGAACCACTCTGTCAGGAAGTTCTTCCTGATGTTTAGCCAGCAACTCTTCTGATTTAATTTCAACCCATTGGTTTTGGTCTGACCTTCTGGGGCAACAGAAAACAATTCCATACCATCATCTTCCTTAGAAATCCTCTCCCACAAAATAAACTTCTTTATACACAGAGACTAGATATTTTATTTGTTTGTTTGCTGTGCTTCTATCCCACTTTTCAGCTTGGAGAGTTTTGAAAGTGATTTATATAGCACAGCTGCTGTGAACAATTGAAACTGTAAACGCAAAAGTAGTAATAACTCCATGCCACCCCAAAATGGCTGCCACAGGAGCCAGAGCCAAACCCAAAATGGCTGCCACAGGTGGTGAAGCCAAACTGAAAATTCCCCTCCTCGCACCTCTTGGGAAGAAGGAAACCCTGAAGGGGGAATGAAGCCACACACTAGCTGTGAACAGCCCCCGGTGTCTACCAATCCTCCTAATCCTGTAGTGCAAAACCCTTCGATTTGAAAGAAGGCAGCCAATAGCAAGCTCTGCCTCACAATGGCCCTGCCCTCTTTCTGAAAAGCTTTGGTGGGCACTGTTGGATTGACCCTGTTTGATATTCTGTCATTCCTGAAATGATACGTTACCCACCAAGGCAAGGGTTTAATTACAGAAGGCTTGGAATCTACCTCCATCACTGGGTTCAGCCCTGGATTAGGTGGAGCGGTAGTGTAGTGATCATGTGCAGAGTGCCTGTTCTCACTATTTAGTAAACCTAATCTGGGATTAGAGGCAGAGTTTCCAGTTTAGAAGGGCATGAGTTCCGAGCTAAAGTAGGACCCCCAAATGGGCTTTTTCAGAAATCAATTTTTTGGGGTGGTGCGAGTTCTTCTGTGTTGCATTTGTCATCTTTTCAGGGTGCCAGCGGCATACGAGGGCCAAGAGGACCGCCAGGAGTTCGAGGGACCTTTGGTCTCCAAGGGTTTCCTGGGCCAAAAGGGGTACCTGGACTTCATGGACCTGAAGTAAGGAAGCTTCTTTTTCCTCAACCAAGCCTATTTAAACTATCCCAAAGTGGTAGGAGTTCTTTTGTTGTTGCTGGTTGTTGTTTTTTTTTTAAATTATTGTTGACTAGCAAAAACAAGTGACATATGAATCAACATATAGAACAGGTTGAACTGAAGTTTGAATCAGAAGGGTCTGCAGTATTAGAAGACACAATCTCAGAGAGTTTGTCCGTGATACAAAATTCACACAATTTATTTATCCAGTCAGAAATGGTAAATCGTGTGTTGTTCTTCCAGGATTTGGCTATAACAAATCTGGCTGCTGCACATAATAATGCAATTAGGTCATTACGTGGTGGGAGGGGAGAATTGAGTTGCCAAGCCTTCAGTCGCAATGATTCTGGGTCAAAAGCTATGCTAAAGGTTGTCATAATATAAATGTGATGGACAATTTTTTGCCAGAACACTTGAATATATTTGCTGTCCCACCAACCATGCCTATAAGAGAACCTATATCCCCACAACCTCTCCAGCAAAAGGGTGGCACAGATGGTTGGATGTGGTGTAACTTTTGCAGCGTAAGACTGCGTTTTGCTAACAACCTGTTTAGGTCGACCCAAAATATAATGCCAGAGAGACTGCCAGTGTGAATAAGTGATGTCTAAAGAGAGAATCGCTTACCCAGAGTCTTGTGGCACAGATTTATTGTGAGAGAAACTTTCATGTGCCAATTGATCAGATGTATGATTTCCTCTATTTTCATGTATACCCTGTTTTCATCTAAAAAGATCAATACGTATACTCTGAATTGGTGTTCAGAGGAAAGATGCTGCTTCTGAACATGGAGTTTCTACATAGCCCTTATGCAGGGCCGGCTGGAGGTGTTTCTGCACCCTAGGCAGGGCGCAGATGCCAACCTCCCAGTGCGGCCTGAAGACCCGCCATGTCGCCCCTGCCTCCTCTCCCCCCGAGGGGGGAGGGTGAAGGTGGGCAAGCTGCAAGCCAGGGAAGGGGTGGGGGATTAACCCCCCGCCCCTTCCGTCCCAGTGCTGGCTTGCCTGCATGCCTCGCAGCTGTGGGGCCCGCTGGCAAGCCGGGGAAGGGGCAGGAGTTTAAACCTCCAACCCTTCCATCCCAGCGCCAGCTTGCCTGCGTGCCCCACAGCTGTGGGGCATGCCAGCAAGCCAGGGAAGGGGTGGGGGTTTTTGACGGGGGCAGGGGGCTTTTGGTGCCCCTAAGGGCTGACACACTCTAGGTGAATGCCTAGTTCACCTAGTGAGCAAGGCGGCCCTGCCCTCATGGACAATAGCCATTCATAGCCCTATCTTCCATGAATTTGTCTGTCTGTTTTTTAAAAGGGGAATACAGTCAGACAAATACAAAACAGACAAACACTCATAACTTCCTGCGATGAGTAAGCATATCCAGAGAGACACCATTGTTACCTATGGTTTGCTACAAGGCTCTGGATAAGTGATTCTGTGCCACAAGATTCTGGGTAAGTGGTTCTCTCTTTAGACATCATTCATTCACATTGGCAGTCTCTCTGGTATTATATTTTGGGTCTACCTAAACGGGCAAGCCATAGTTCTGACAGGAGCTGTTGAAAGGGCAGTTTGTGTTGGAGTTCTCTCAGCCCCGCCTACCTCACAGGGTGTCTGTTGTGGGGAGGGGAAGGGAAAGGAGTTTGTAAGCTGCTGTGAGACTCTGAGTGAATGGTGGGGTATAAATCCAATCTCCACCTCCTCCTCTCCTTCTCCACCTATAGGGCCAATCTGCATTTAGCATTTTTACCAAACCCACACTGGAACAGAAAAAGATGCAGTTCAAAACCACATTCAGCTACCCCGGGCCAATACTGTACTGACTGCAGAGTCACCCCCGAATGGCCATAAAACGGCCATAAATCTATGCAGACAGCCACCATTAAACCAGAGATCAAACGAAGTGAAAGCAGCATGGAGTCTGGACACTGCCATAAAATGCGACACTCAATCAAAGTGAAAGTGGCATGCAATGTAGATGGGAATTTCTGTTCCAGTGTGGATTTGGTAAGACAGTGGAGCAAATGCTAGATGCAGATTGTGCCATAATTTCATGCATCTGACGAAGCAGAGCATAACACAACACTCTTATGCCTCTATGAGGCATGAAGACTCCATGTCTTCAAGAAACTTGTTTTGGAGTGCTACACATCTTAACAATTTTCTTACCTTTTGTGGTACCTTTGCAGTTAGGAGTGACCCCATCAGAAGGCTTTAGTAGCCAGTGGGGACTATTATGGACAAGTTCACACGTGTGGGTCCATCCCTCTGTGTCAAGTGACAGTTTTCATGTGTGAAAATTCCATCAGGGATACAGCTTTCCTCTCTCTAGGCATCAGTTGGGATGTTACCAAATTTCATGGACCTGCAGCTTCAGTTTAAAATTCCCAGTTTCTGGTCAGGACATGGCTAAGTTTTTTTTCCCCCTCACTCACTTGACCACACTAACAAAATTTGAAGGAATGCTTTTAAAATCTGAAAAGGAAGAAAGAACCAAATGAATTGGTTACACCAGGAAAAAACACCCAAACAGGAATGAAAAAAACTGCCCAGGAAACTTTGTTTTTCAAAAATATCAAAAGCACTTGTTTTCCCATCCTTCAGGTGGATCTTTTGCAAAGCCATCCTTAGTTGCAGAACAGGAATGTCACAACATTGCTACTAGATACAAGTCCAGTAGCAGCTGAGAGACCCACAAGGTTTTCGGGGTGTGAGATTTTAAGAGCCAATGTTCCTTTTTTCAGATACCAGAAAGTTTCTTTCTGGATTTTGTCTGTGAAATGTTGACTGATAGGTAAGCTCTTCCCACCTGTCAAATCTGGCTGTGTGAATTCACTGTGGCTTTAAGAAAGGTTTTCTTCCTTTCAGGATAACAGGGCATAGCTACACATTACCTTTTCCCTAAGTATGTTTCCAGGTTTGATCATCCACATGTTCATAGATCTATAGAATCACAGAGTTGGGAGGGGCCACACAGGCCCTCTAGTCCCACCCCTTGCTCAATGCAGGATCAGCCCGGAGCATCCCTGACGAGTGTTTTTCCAGCTGCTGCTTAAGGACTGCCAGTGAAGGGGAGCTCACCACCTCCCTAGGCAGCCGATTCCACTGTTGAACCACCCTTACTGTAACAAAGTTTTTCCTAAGATCCAGACGGTACCTTCCCACCCTTAACTTAAACCCATTATTGCGAGTCCTCTCCTCTGCTGCCAACAGGAACAGCTCCTGCCCTCCTCTAAGTGACAGCCCTTCAGATACTGAAGGAGAGCAATCATGTCCCCCCTCAACCTCCTCTTCTCCAGACTGAACATTTTCTCAGCCTTTCCTCATGGAGCTTGGTCTCAAGGCTCCGGATCATCTTCGTCAATCTCCTCTGCACCCGCTCCATTCTGTCCACATCCTTTTTGAAGTGAGGCTTCCAGGACTGCACAAAATACTCCAGGTGTGGCCTCCCTGATGCAGTGTACAGCCGAACTATGACCTCTTGCGATTTGGATGTTATGCCTCTGTTGATACATCCCAAGATCGGATTAACCTTTTTAGTTGCGGCATCACACTGGCTGCTCATATTTAACTTACGGTCTACCCATACCCCAAGATCTTGCTCACACATACTGCTACCCAGAAGTGTATCCCCCCATCCAGTATGCATGTTCCTCATTTTTGTTACCTAGCTGTAGAAGTGTTGTCGGTGCTCAGGGCTTCCCAGGCATGTGGCTGCTCAACTTGGATGGGGACCAGTGAGAAGAGCCTTAGGAACATCCCACAACACTGGTGCCACTCCCCCAACCTAAAATGGGCCCAGGGAGTTGCTATTTACTTCATTGTACTTGTACAGCCCCCACCATGGCAAATAATGGTTCCCAAAGGTTGCAAGAATGGCAGGGTGGGGTGGAAGTCTGAGCCACTCGTTTTTTACATTCTGTGGTCCTAATCCCAAACCAGGGATATATTCAGAAAACATTGCGTGTTGCAAGGCTGTGACATTCCAAAAGAGCCATGATTGAGGTCTGTTTTTCCACTGGTGGTGGTGGGGCTTTTGACCACTAAAAAGGTTAACTTTGAGCATCCTTAGCTGTGAGTCACTGTGCACTGAATTCCAGGAAGCTAGCCGTATCTATCTTTCACATAAAATCTGACTGTCTGGCTTTAATATCACTCTCTCCCCACTTTTTTGTGTGGTTGCCAACTAAAATCATAGAATGCAATAGACAACAATTAAAAAAACAGCTTAAAATAAGACCGTAAAAAGGAACGAAAGATACCAGCATCGAAGGATCTAGAACAACATGAACAGAACATAAAGGAATAGCTTTAAAAATTCATTTAAACCAGCAGCAAAACTTCACTTTAGACCATGGGTTGACGACAAATAGGTAAATATGAACATAAAATCAGCAGTGAGAACATACCAGATTCCCCAGAAAACACACATGCACACAAAAACAAACAAAAAGTCCAAATTCATATCAATAATTGGCAGCTGTTTATGCATCTTGTTTTAGGCAAGGGGGAAAAAAAGCTTTAGCCTGGCACCAAAAAGCTAGCAAATGAGGTGCCAGGTGGAGGACCAGGGGAGGGCATTCCAGAAGAAGCCACAACAGAAAGAAAAATCTGAGTCTGTTTCATCGCAACAAAACCAGGAAAGAGCCTTGTGGAATTTTAAAGTCTAACAGCCTGATTGTGGTCAAAGCTTTTCTGGATTAGAAGAGTCCACTTCAACAGATGGACTCAGCAGGTCTTCAGTAGGCAGATGATACACACATGACGGACATAGAAAAGAATAATAAATGATGATATCAAAGGCAAAACGTCAGTAGGACAGACTGTGACATGTGTATGCACAGCTCAGATAATAAGCACAGTGTCTATCCACAGCAAGGCCAAAGCAGTGATTCTTGCAGGAAACCTCCTCGGGGGGGGTGGGGGGGTTGGATCTTTTGGGCCTTGAATTTTTCATTATTTTACTTCTTGGTATGCACTAGGATACTGTATCTGCCCTCTGTTAAGTGGCACAAGTTAATTAATACCTTAAAAGGTCTCATTTTTCAGTCCCCGGTGTCTTGTTCTAAACATTCCACATTCTGCCTTTTCGTAGGGAGGAAGTCTGGCGTTAGAGATCCCCCTACTGGTAATTTCCTCATGAAATTAATAAAAATGTATACACAAAAGGAAAAGAAAAAAAAAACACCCTTACTGGTTTCTATTGCCTTTCCCAAAATTCTGACCTTAGAAACTTGGATACCAGTTTGCAAAAGAACAGTCACTTATTATTATTTTTTAGAAGAATATGTGTATGTTCAATCATCAATCTGTCCATCTCAGATCTGGTTTATGCATGCAGGAGAATGAGGTGGTAGAACAGGCCACACCATTTCAGACCGCTGGAAAGTGAATCGCAGTTTTTTTAATGCTCAGGTATTTCAAAAGCTGTCTGTAAATAGAAAACTACCATGGCTGTGGTGGAAGGAGTTAGTTTTCTATTTTCAATTTTTGTAAATGTGGAGGAGCAGTCAAAAGTGGCACCCACCTCAACATCCTGTAGTCTGGAGTTATCTTGGCGTCCTAACATCTCATTAGGGATAGAGCGAACCCCCGTGTTAACACTGAGGATCAATTTGGCTTTAGTAGGTTTGTGCTGAAGCTCGAGATGGAAGTGGTGTTTGTTTCTTTTCTGGTTTTGAAAAAGATGTTCCTTCCCTGAAAATGCCTGTTTTGATTTCATTTCTGCCTTGTGCAAATTGAACCTTTAAAAAAAATAAAAGAATTCTGTTTTCTTGCACCAGGTATGCACATTTTCATCATTATTTGCAGGTCAACAAATTAGTATGCATTTTACCTATTTAATATCTACAGATTGCTTTAAAAAACATACAACACGTGTGCATGATACAAATGAGTCTACAGTGAAAAAAAATGGTGTAGCAAAGCCATTGACAAAAATACAACTGGGCGTAACTACATGTTAACGGCAAACAGTAAATATTTACTCATGCTTAAAAGCTGGGACAGGTGGTCTGATAGCAGCTCAGTCTGTATGAGAGCAGCTGGTTGCTCATATTGAAAAGCCAAGCCAGACTCAGAAACTTTATAGCATTCCAGGAGGCAGCCCATTGGCCCTCTGTCACCTGACACATGATGAGATAGAAGCTGCAGTACCACCCATCAGCCACTTGCAGGCGCAGTGGCACTGAAGTGCAGCATAAAGCAGGGAAGTAGCTGCTGCTTCTCTGTCTAGTACACTGGTTCCCAAAGTGGGGAATACCACCCCCCTGGGGGGCACTGGAACGATCCAGGCGGGCGGTAGGAGCCTTGGGTGCAATAGGGGGCATTGAATACAAATAAGGGGGCAATGGAAGCATAAAGAAAGAAGAGTCCAGGACCTATTTACAACAGCCTTTTCCTGCCTTCTCCTGGTCTTCCCTGGAATCAGGGAGGGAGGTGGAGAGGGGTCCCCACAGCCAATCACAGCCTTCGCTATCTTAAATATCTGTATGTATGCAAATGTTACCATGGTTGTTTTTATAAAATACTTTTATGATTTTGAGCTTCAAAGTGTCTTATTTACAACAACATCTTTCTTTACTATGTGCACATTTGTAACTGCATCTTTTTGTCCACTTCTTGAAGGTTGATTTCCAGGGGGGCACTGAGTAATTTTTTTTTTTCTGAGAAGGGGGTGGTAGGCCAAATAAGTTTGGGAACCTCTGGTCCAGTAGGAGAAAGGTGCTTGGTCCACAATACCTGAGTCCTTAGCTCAAGACCCACATTGCCTTGCAAAATATGACTGGGCTTTGGGCTACTTTCTGTCTTGCTGAAGTTACAGAATGGCTTGGCCTGGGACTGTTGACCAGTTTCCTTTGCTGTTCTAGGGAGAAGAAGGGCAGATTGGTCCTCCTGGTCAAAATGGCACAGAAGGGTTCAAGGTTAGTCTCAGCCTTGCTCGCCAGCCATGCTGTTGGGCATCGTTCCCGAATCCTAACTTCACTTGTTCCTGAGGGCTTTGTGCTGTTTTGAATGTAAGCTTTCTAGGATGAGTAGGCTGTGCTGGCAAAATGCAAAGACATGACTCTTGGGCTCAGGCTTGTGGCCAGGGACAATTACTGCATGTGCAATTACTGCATCAAGAGGCTGCTTGGAAAGCTCTTCCAGCCTTCCGCACAAGTTACATGTTGATGATGTTTATTCTAGGTTAGCTCCATTAACACCTGTGTTAGAAGCTAGAAATTATCCAGAGAAATTGCTACCTCCTGACCATCAGCATGGAAAGTGGCTGTAGGAAATTTAGTTTTCTATTAAATGACTGTTTTTTCTCTGACTTGCAGGGCAGTCGTGGTCTGGATGGCCCCAAAGGAAGGCCGGGAGCACGAGGAAACAGGGTAATTCGCAACCTCTCGTGCTACAAGCATGTTTCTGTGATACGAAGGTTAAGGGGGCAGGATACGTACGAGGTTTCTCATGTGTTTATATCCCTCAATGTGCAAAGAAGTTGTCTGTCATTAAGTCTGTATTGAAGCGGCAACCATTAGTTGGCTGATTTATTAGAATAATAGTTTTGAAAACTTTTTGATCAATTAAAAGTTAACGAAGAAGCAGATTTGTTTACAAATATATTTTGAAAGCCCATCAGTTAATGCTGGGCCTTCAGTCTTCCCTACCAGTCGGTTTTCCCCAGCTGAAATTGTGTCTGCAGGGCCTTAATTGATGAGAAAGGGCAACCCCTCCACATGGCCATTTCCACTGGCAAAAAAAGCCCAGGAAGGAAGCCTAAGGTGCCTCTCCCCTCCTCTCAGTGCTTTGGAGCCAAACAGAGCACTTTCAAAGTAAGTCCCCCAGTTCTTCCATATGCCGGTGAGTCAAGTCAGGTACCCACAGTCTGACTTGTGGACCTTGTAATGTCTAGCTTGGCCCTTAGAAAAGGCATTCTCTTACACAGAATAACATGCTGCTTCTGAAATGGAACCTTCTGTGATACACACATGTGCCATCAATTCCAAACAGTGCCATTAGATTATATTCATGACAGACAGTGCAATGTTCAATTAAATAAATTGCCACTTGGGTTTGGTAGAGGATATTGAACATTGCATTTTATCCTGTCCCCATTTTAATGGTACCAGTGGGATTCCTCTTGACATCATTGGTCCCTTACAGGAGTGGATCTGATTGTTCCCTAATGTCAGCCCTGCTATCAAGACAAGGAAGATAAATATTGGGACAGGCCCCACCCCCACCCCCCGATCTGAATGTTCCAGTATTTGCCTATTTCTTGTACCTCCTTAACTGGCTGTTGATTGGGAGATGCCTCCCGCATAATGCAGGTTCCTCATCAGGCCAGATTGATGCCCCTTTCCCCCTCTTTTCCTTTTGGTTAATTAATAATTTACAAGCTCATGCTTTCCGACCCAAATAGACAGTTCCCCCAGAAATGCAGAAACCCCTCCCTTGTCTCTGGTTTTGCTGCTTTGGTGATTGTCTTGAGCTGCCCACTTGCTAATAATAAAGTTAGGATCTTATTTATGTGTGATTAATGACACTTCTTCTAATTTTGTTCCTACCAGGGCCGCATGGGCCAGCGGGGGCTCACTGGAATGCCAGGACCTCCAGTAAGTCACAGGACCCCTCCTACGGCCAACCTTGGTCATGCTCGATTTGCTATACACAGTGGGGGCATAATCATATAACCAAGGTTGATCCACAGCTAAAGGATTTCAGGTAGCAGATGCTGAGAGAGAGGCTCTAGTTGAGATCCTGGAGAGCTCCTGCTTTTCCAAGTAGATAATACTAAACTAGTGGGGAGGAGTGGTACAGTAGGGTAAGGCATGGACACATGTTCACGGGTCTAGGTGAGACCCATTATGACAGGATGAAAAAAGGGGAGAGGGACAACTGAATCCAACAAAGTTGAACCAAGAACCTAGAAGGTTAGTCAGAAAACAAGTACAGGGCCAGTAGTTAAGAACATGAATGCAAACTAATTATAAGAAGAAAGAATACTTGTATTTATTACAGAAACATTTAAAGACATATAAGGGCCCAACTAAAGCCTCAAGACACAATAGAAGTGACATATGCACAAAGGAAACAATAGTGACCTAACGCGTTTCAGCCTTCTTCAGAGGTCAAACTATGTGCCTTATATAGTTTGACTTCTGAAGAAGGCCAAGAAGAAGGCCCCGTTAGGCCGAAACGCATTAGGTCACTATTGTTTCCCTTGTACATATGTCACTTTTATTGTGTTTTGAGACTTTAGTTGGGCCGTTATATGTTTTTAAATATTTCTGTAATAAATACATATACTTTTTCTTATAAATTAGTTTACATTCATGTTCTTAAGTAATGCATTTTGGCCTTCTTCAGAGGTCAAACTATATACCTTATGTCATTTGACCTCTGAAGAAGAAAAAGAAGAAGGCCCCGTTGGGTTGAAAGGCGTCAGGTCACTATTGTTTCCCTTGTGTGTATGCCACTTTTATTGTGTTATGAGGCTCTAGTTGAGATCCATTTTGACCCTATGGGCCTCTTCTGCTATGATATTTTGGGAGGGACTGTAGCTCAGTGGCAGAGCCTCAGTTTTCCATGAGGAAGTTTCCATGCTTGTTCCCTGACATCTCTTACTCCTTTGCCGGCAGACCAGAATTTGGCAAGTTTTCATTTCCAAAGAGAGTTTCTGGGACTTAAAAACTGACGACAAGCCATGCCTTGTCAGGTTTAGAAACTGGGGTGGGGAGGCGGGCAGGTTGTGATAATCCCTAATGTGTGGGATTTGACTTATTGGTCGAGGGAAATTCTGTTGGTCACACATTCTGGGATGCCATTTGTTCTTAAATGGCATTTCCCAGGGTTACATCTTGGGACTGAAAACTCCTTTGGGGGCTGGTGAATGCTGTCTGGGCCTGGTCCGCAAGGCATTCTGTAATATTTTGCTATCTGCACCCCCCCACACACCAGTGTCCGGTTCTCAGAAATTAATTCAGTGAAAGGATATGCATCGTGGAAGACAGGCAAGCTTATTAGCTGCTGTTTAAGCATAAACTTTTGAATAGTTGCCAGTGTGAGTCAGTTGAGTGGTAATTTGAATGGTAATTGTTTGGACTGGTGTAATAACAGAAACAGCCTCCTGTCAGATCTTTCTCTCTTACAGTAGAGCAGGATTCCCCAAGGTGGCCCCCACAAGTGCTTCTTTGTGCCCACAGGCTCTGTATCAGGAACTCCTTTGCATTTTAGGCATCACACCCCTAATGTAGTCAATTCTCCAAGAGCTTACAGAGCTCTTCTCACAAGGGCTACTGTAAGCTCTTGGGGGATTGGCTACATTAGGGGTGTGTTGCCTAATATGCAAAGGAGTTCCTGATACAAAAAGAGCCTTGGTGCCCATTGAGCTTTACAGAAAGTAGGTGGAGTCATTGTGAGGCAGGGCTCCTTAATGGCTGCTGTCTGTCAAATGGAAGGGTTTTTTATTGTAGGATGAAGAGGATTGGTTGGGCTCCTGGGCTTTCCTTAATCAGTGGGAGGTGCCATTCCTTTTTCCCAAGAGGTGCGAGGAGGGAGGTATTCCATTTGGTTCCACTTCCTAAGGCAGCCGTTTTTGGTAGGGTTGCCGGTCCCCAGGTCCAGATGGGGGTTCCCCCACCCCCAAACAGCCACATGCCCACATGATGTCCCCAGTACAATGACATCACCCAGTAGTGACATCATCACATCGGTGGTGCCGCAGGGGATGCTCTGGTTTGAGGGCAAAACTCTATTGTAAATTTGCCCTCAAACCACAGAGTTTTGACCTCAAACCCCAGAGCATTGCCATACAGTGTCGCTGACACGATGATGTCACTTTCAGGTGATGTCATTGCATTGGGGACATTGCACAATGTCCCCGCCCCCTCCAGGAATGCCCCGCCCCCAATTCCCCTGTCAGCAACAGGGTAGCCTGGCAACCCGAATTTTTGGTTTGGCTCTGGTGGCAGCCATTTGGGGGGCACTCACTACCAATGCCCCCTCTAAGTTGTGGAATTTTGTGAGCAAAAATTCTACTTTGTGAGCAACTGGCATTAAAATTGTGAGTGAGTGATTTGGCTACTGCATAAATTAGTTTGCTCTGGAGCCATCCTTCCTGATCTAAGACAGAAATCTGTGAACCGGAGGCTAAAAAACTGTGAGCTAGTCCACAC
The DNA here is from genome assembly GCA_029375565.1 of Gekko gecko. Taxonomy (NCBI): domain Eukaryota; kingdom Metazoa; phylum Chordata; class Lepidosauria; order Squamata; family Gekkonidae; genus Gekko; species Gekko gecko. The sequence goes on along the minus strand of JAPDNY010000013.1, from coordinate 22,281,797 downwards.
TAACTCAGCATAGAAGGACCACTGCTCACCACCCTTTCTTAAAATTCCAAAGGTGCTCACATGATGAAAAAGGTTGGGGATCCTTGCAGCAGAGCATGCTCTGTGGCAGCTAATGACAAAGTCTGGTAGGAGGCTGTTTAGTGTTAATACATCAGCAGCAATGGCAGTAGAAAATTCCCAGCATACCAGTGCCCTGAGAGGCTGCTGGAGGCCAGTGGTGGAGGCCAGCTCCGGAGGGGCCACCCAGCAAGGGTGTCTATGCACATCCTCACCAGTTATATGTATATGAAGTTCTTTGAGCATCACAGAAAAGCACGAAGTCTCTGACCATCTGATCGAGTCCCTCCCCTTTTCCATCTCCCCGCAGGGTTTACGAGGCACTCCAGGAATCCACGGCGCAGAAGGAAAGCCCGGTACACAGGTTCCCATTCTATACTACCTATTTAACTCTCCTTTCTCCTTCAAATGCTGTGCTGGCAGGCAGGGCTGCGAAGGGAATCATGGGGCAGGAGGACACACAGTCCTTGAGGTCCCGGGTGGCAAGCTAGACTTGCAGGAGACGTTCCAGAGGTGGTTTGCCATTGCCTGCCTCTGCATCACGACCCTGGTATTCTTTGGAAGTCGCCTTTCCAAATACTAGCCCAGGCCAACCATGCTTAGCTACTGAGATCTGATGGGATCGGGCTAGCCTGGGCTACCCAGGTCAGGGCTGGACACATCCTGTGTCATAAGAAGGACTGCCAGGATGTTTGGATATTAAGCTAAAGTTTATAACGTTGAAAACACTGAATGCTTTAATAATGTGTTACCACCAGGGCTTTTTTTGTAGAAGAAGCCCAGCAGGAACTCTTTGGTGTAGTGGTTAAGTGTGCGGACTCTTATCTGGGAGAACCAGGTTTGATTCCCCACTCCTCCACTTGCACCTGTTGATGTGACCTTGGGTCAGTCACAAGCTCTGGCACAGCTGTTCTCTCAAGGACAGTTTGTGTTAGAGTTCTCTCAGCCCCACCTACCTCACAGGGTGTCTGTTGTGGGGAGGGGAAGGGAAAGGAGTTTGTAAGCCATTCTGAGACGCCTTTGGGCAGTGAAGGGCGGGGTATAAATCCAAACTCTTCTTCTTCTCTTCATTAGCATAACAGGCCACACCCAAAAGCAGAAACTGATTAGCATATTAGACCACACCCCTGACAGCACAGCTCCCTCTCAGGATCGCCTTCCCCAGGTGCCCCACAGCTTGCTGGGCACATGGGGAAACCGAGGGAAGGAAGGCAGATTCTGGATTGGCTTCCCCAGGCGCCCTCCACAGGCATTTGGGGAACCCAAGGGGGGGGGGAGAGGCTGTAGGCGTGGCCAACTCAGAAGCCAGCTGGAACTCTGTTCCTGTGCATTCCTGCCCCAAAATAGCCCTGGTTACCACCAAATGCATTATAGCATGTTACTTGTTGCCAAAATGATTTATATCTAAACAGAACTAAATCTTGAAAATGTTGTATATGTCTATAGTATACAGGATTCTCCCCCCCCTCCCAGTACTGCTCAAAAATTCCCAATTCTTCCATCGGAAAAATTTACAAAGTCCTCAGACTTTTTCATGCTACCCATTTGGAATGAATGAAATACTTCATAAGACGAGGCTTTTCCCACTCAAACAGAGAAAAATATTAAAAGTTTTTTTAGTGTTCCCCAAAATTTCCCTATTTTTTCCCCTTGGAAAAACTGGAAAAAGTCTTGAGATTCCTCCATGCTTTACATTTTGAGTGTGAAAAACCTTGTCTTAAGGAGCATTTTACTCATTCTAAGACAGAAAGCACTTCGTAGAAGCTTTTGTGTTCAGTGCTCCCTAAATTTTCCAAATTATCTGTTGGAAAAATTGGGGGAAAAAATCCTTGAGAAACACTGGAAAAAGTCCCTCCCCTGCAAAAAAAAGATCCTTGTTGCTTTTTTACCAATCCAAAGCCTTTTATTGGCATGTATATAAAGATACAGTAGTCTAAATCAAGGAGAGTAAAATTAAAATTGCAGAGTAACTTCACAGAGTGACATCATAATAAGAGTAGCATCATAATAAAACCTAGTTCATAGTATCACTTATCAGGCCATGAGACCATGGCACTGCAGAGAAACTTTCCTACTATTTCAGTTATTTCTGTATCTGGATTATCAAGTGAGAAAAGGAACTTAAAATCATCAGGGGCCTCTAAAATTTGGCCTAATATGGGATACAGAAGATCCTGATGGGACGCCAAATAGAGAGGGCACTAGAGGAGGACACGCGCAACCATTTCAACACAGTCCTTCATACAAGGACAATACCTGCGAGGATAGGGAATCCCTTGGAATCTGCCAGATAAAATAGCTGAAGGAAGAACATTAAATCTAGCCAAGGATATGGCTCTACACACATTTGGAGCTATGAGTTGATAGAGGGACACTGCTGGAAGGTTTGCATTAGGAACAATCCCCAAATTTAAGGGAGAACAGGTTCTGTTAGCCAGGCTATAAGGAGTTTGTGGAGCTGTGGTGGCTCAAGTGGTTAAGACGCTGAACTGCAGGCTGTGGAAGGTCAGTAGTTCAGCAGTTCGAGACCCGAGAGCGCCGCATGACGGAGTGAGCTCCCGTCTCTAGTTCCAGCTCCTGCCAACCTAGCAGTTCGAAAGCAAGAAATTGCAAGTAGATAAATAGGTACCACTTCGGTGGGAAGGTAACAGCGTTCCGTGCACCTTGGTGTTTAGTCATGCCGGCCACATGACCACGGAAACGTCTTCAGACAGCGCTGGCTCTTCGGCTTTGAAACGGAGATGAGCACCGCAACCCTAGAGTCGGAATCGACTAGCTTTCGAGCAAGGGAAACCTTTACCTTTACCTAAGGAGTTTGTAGCTCTGATCCCAATAAACTAGATTTTATTTTTAGAAAGGCCTCAGACTCAGAAAGCATATATAAGGATTCTAGAGATAAATTCAGGGAACTTATTTTGGCTTCGATGTAAGATCTGGGATTAACAGATTCAGAAAGTAGTTGGTACGTATAACCAAAGGGGTCGGAGTTGAAATGGAGTCGTAACCAAAATTTAATAGTGTGGATCCATGCCTTAGTAGCTTTTTTTTCCTGGCCATGTTTCTGCTCTTAGGGGAGGGGATGGGTGGAGGAGTGAGCGGCCACGAGGGGGTCCTTTCCATCCTTAATGTCTTTGCTTATCCTGCAGGGTGCCTCTGGTGTTGTGGGGAGCCCCGGCAGAAAGGGACCATCTGTGAGTAGACCTGCTCCTTCGATTCTCTGTTGCAGCCCTTTTCCTGACACTGTCGAAGCAAAAACCACAGCAGGGAGAAGCTTGCCTTCCCATTCTCGTTGTTGTATAGCTGTCCAGTGGCTTCATAAAGGCTAATAGCAACATATATTCCGCTCTGCTGTTTGTCTTTAAAGGCGCCTCTAGACTTCTATTTTGTTTTGTTACAATGCACTTAACATGTCTACCCTGCTGGACTCTTCCTTGTACATCTCGACTGGTGCTTGCTTTTCGGAAAAGCAGGTGGTGGTTTCTAGTGGCGGCACCATTTCAGGAAACAGTTTATCATCTCTGATGGTGGACGAGAGCAGCCAGAAACCCAGCAGACAGTCCACAGTAGGGCCCTTATTCAGATGCAACATTTCTGCTCCCCGTTCCTCCTACGTTGGACCACAGGAGGCCATAAATCCACAGCCATTGAGCTGCCAGCCCTTTTTTTGCCAGTCAGTCCTCGGAGGACTCATCCATATTGAACTTTTGTGGCTCTAGTAATGCAGATTTCATCTCTCTTGTCCTTTGCAGGGCTTTGTAGGTTTCCAAGGTGACCAAGGACACGACGGGCCTCCTGGATCCATAGTAAGGGGAAACGTTCAATGTTTTAATGTCTTGAGAGTTTTAGTTATGTTAATGTTAGGCACTGCTTTGGGGATCCTGAACTGGGTGAAAGGCAGCATAGAAATGTTTTAAATAAATAAGAAATACAATAACTTCCTAGCAAGTTGTACTGGAGGGCAACAGCATGGATTAGATGTAAATGCCGAGCCATCGCTTCATGCTGTATGCCTGAGCCTCCTACTCTCTCTGCAACTTGTGTGCTGCGGTTCCCTTCCTGGTTTGCAGCAAAGCCCTTCTGAACTGGCAAACTACGATTTGCACCAGAACTGGAGTTCCCAGCTGGATATACCAGCACTTCCCCTTTAGGTTGTAAACTGCAGACAGGAACCTTAAATGCCGAGTGCAGCAAGTAGCAACAGCAGGTGGTTTATATTGTCAGGACTTGAACAGACCTTAATGAGTCGTATGAGTCTTAGACAACTAGTTAGCTTCATTTGGTTGAATTTGCTTATGAGAAAAAGTAGTTGTACGATGCTCCCTCTGAGCTGTGGAGTCTTGTGAGCAAAAATGCTACTTTGTGAGCTCCTGGCATTAAAGTTGTGAGTGAGCAATTTGGCTACTGCATAAATCAGTTTGCTCTGGAGCCCTCCTTCCTGAGCCAAGACAAAAATGTGTGAGCCGGGGGCTAAAAAACTGTGAGCTAGCTCTGACTAACTCAGCTTAGAGGGAACACTGGTTGTAACCAAAAGCATACTTGATTTGTTCTGAGATTATGCAGGGCAAACATTGCCTTAGAAGAGGCATTCTGATTTCTCTGTCATCCTGGCTCTTCTAGGGTGATGTTCATCATCTGCAACAGCTCTAAGCATTTCTGTTTAAAAAAATATTTACACTTTTTGAATGCCCGCCATCTGATTCATAGCAGGCCCCTTTTAGTTAGTCAAAATCTGTTTTATTTGAACAATTGGCTTGCAGTTGCAGCTGCTGAACAAAGTTTGAGTCTAGTGGTCCCTTTAAAAGCAACTAAGTTTTATTCAACCTGTTGGTCTTCAAGGTGCCCCTGGATTAGGGTTGCCAAACCCCCTGCTTTGGCAGGGGTCCCCCGCTTTGGGGGGGGGTTCTATCCGCCGCTGGCCAAATGGCCGGTGGGGAAGCCCCGCCCCCAAGCCCCAACATCCACAGCCACCCCTCTCCCTTCTCTCTCGAAGGGCTCGCTTTAAATGCACAGAGCTGACGTTCCCGCTCACCTGAACGCCAGCTCCAAAGGCAGCCTTCCCCGCACGCTGGATCTCGAGCGGAGATCGGGGTGCCTGGAAACTGCTCTTAAAGGGGAAGTGCAGGAAGCTGGCGTTTCCCCGCAAGCCCGATCTCCGCTCAAGATCGAGCGCGCAGGGAAGGCTGCCTGTGTTTAAACGGAGCTGGCATTCGGGTGAGCGGGGAAATGCCAGCTCTCTGCACAGCATTTCCCAGCGCGCAAGGGGCGTGTGGCTTGGGGGGAGCGGATGTCCCCAATGTGATGTCATCACGTTGGGGATGCCCGCCCTCTCCAGGAACGGCCCCCAAAGTCCCCCTGCGGGCGAAGATGGACTTGGCAACCCTACCCTGGACTCAAACTTTGTTCTGCTGCTTCAGACCAACATGGCTACCCACCTGGATCCAATTGCAGCTGTTGTTATTGAAGTGGATCCTACAGTTTTTCTGCTGGCAAAGGAGGGAGGAGGGGCCCCTTTGATCACTGGAAAAGGTATACCGGGAACTGCGGTACACATGTGGACAAAAGCGACGTAAGATGGCGACTGCAGTGAAGAACACAATCATGTGAGATTACACTAAAAACCTAGTAGAATTAAAATAAAATAAGGATTGAAGCCCCAGCAATAGAGCACAATACTCCAGCCGAGTTGGATGAGCAACTTTTCAGGGAGCTTTTGCCAAGGACTGTCCCTTAATTCTCTGTCTCAGTGTCACTCATTTTGATTACCTCTCCTCCCAAATAGGGCTCTCCAGGAAAAGCAGGAATCAATGGAGATCTGGGTCCACCAGGGCTAGGGGTAAGAGCCATCAAGGATGGAGAAAAATGTTGTGTAACAGGCACTGGGAGAGCCTATCACTGTTGTGTTGTGCATCACCATGCTAGGGTGAAAAATGTACCCAATACTGTTATGTTCTGAAGTTTGAATCAATTCTATCTTATTTCATGTTAAGCTTGAGTCAGCCAAAAGGATTCTAAGAGTCGACATTCCCATTGGTTAGTTTCTGTGAAACTCTGTAAATAGCCAATCCTGAACTGTATATACTTGTTGGAGGGAACAGACCTCATTGGCCTTTATCCCAATGTTATGATTGGTTGTTAACTGAAATATGGGCGTAGCTTTGACAGCCCGGATTATTTAAAGAGGGAGCTGTGTTCCACTGTTTTGTGTGTGTTGTCTGATCGTCTAGTTTGCTGTTAAATAAAGCCGAAATGACTTTGTTGAAATCACTGCCTTGTTAAGGCTCATACTTAACAAATATCATTCTGAGCATGTTGAAATACTCTTTTCATTCTGACAATGCAAGGAGGCCTTGTCCCCAATAATGAAGAAGAAGAGGAGGAGGAGGAGATTGGATTTATCCTACCCAAAGGAATCTCAAAGCGGCATACAATCTCCTTTTCCTTCCTCCCCACAACAGGCATGCTGTGAGGTAGGTGGGGCTGAGAGAGCTCTCTTGAGAACTGCTCTTTCCAGGACAGCTCTTAGAGCACAAGGTTTTGGAAGCAGAGCAAAACTCAAGGAGTTTCCACCACAGTGAAAGGGTTTTATCTCCAGTCTTCTAACTTCCTTTTGTGGAACTAGGTGTCAGGTATTGCCTGCCATAATGGATGGAGAAGGGAGGGAGGATGGGACTGTATGGATGAAGGGAGGGAGGATGGGACTGTCGGGTGTTGATTGATGCTTTGAGACTGGTGGGATGGAATGTGGGGAGCTGCCGATGCTGCCCAGGCAACCGGGTCGTATCTTAAGATCCCAGGCCAAGAGTGGCCTTGAAAGCCAGGCTGACTGTCTCCTATCGCTTTCTAAGACAACAGCTAGGCTGGGAATGGTGGATGGAGGTGAACTGCTTTGGCGATGCATGAGGTGCTGTATTTCCCGTGCTGCGCGAGAAGCCTCCATTGGTAGAGGGAGGGCCCTTTCCCCCTTCAGGGTATATCTCTATGCTTCACGTAACCAAGGTATTCTTAACAATGCTTCTGTTTTAGTGACCTAGTCTTGCAGCTTTAATAAATACTATTCTTGTTTCAATGAACAAGGCCTGGTGTTTGGCTGACTAACTAAGGACCCTGACAGTTTGTTAAGAATACCTTGGTTACATGAAGCATAGAGATATACCCTGAAGGGGGGAAAGGGCCCTCCCTTCTACCAATGGAGGCTTCTTGCACGTGCGGGAAGCACAGAAGCTGTAAATAACAGTTCACCCTCCATCCCACCTTTCCCAGCCTAGCTGTTGTCTTTAGAAAGCGATAGGAGACAGTCAGCCTGGCTTTCAAGGCCACTCTTGGCCTGTGATCTTAAGATACGACCCGGTTGCGCGGGCAGCATCGGCAGCTCCCCACATTCCATCCCACCAGTCTCAAAGCATCAATCAACACCCGACAGTCCCATCCCCCTCCCTTCATCCATACAGTCCCATCCTCCCTCCCTTCATCCATACAGTCCCATCCTCCCTCCCTTCTCCATCCATTATGGCAGGCAATACCTGACACTAGGAAGCCATAAGAATTGCAAGAGTTGAGAAGATAGGAAAGTGTAATGTCTCCGTGGGGCCAAAACTCAGTGGCAAAGCACACACTGTGTGGACAGAAGGTCACATGGTCCATTTTTGGCCTCTCCCATTGAAAAGGAACTCAGGAAGCAGCCAGAGATCCTGGAGGTTTGGTTCCAGTCAAGAACAGACAATATTGAATTCTGTGGATGAAGGATCTGACCTTCATATGTTCCTTTCCTTCATGGTTGATAAAGAAATTCCCTCTGAGGAATGGCATCACTCAGATTACATTGAGTTCTGTTATGCTAAAGCATCTGTAAAGGCCTTTGGGGTTTCAGTCCTCTTTGGCCGGAGCTTTTGGAGTCTGGACTTGCATCTCTGGGTGATAACTGGTCTCTTTGTTGTTCCTTTTGGCAGGGTCTGCCTGGCAAGCCTGGCCTGGAGGGGCTGCAGGGTCCTGTTGGCATCCATGTAAGTGATGGATCTTCTAAAAAATGGAATATGCTGGAGACCTGGCTGGAGAAAGATCTGGCGGTCTCCAGGGATGTTCCTTCCCATTCAGTCTCACCGATAGGCAATGCTCCCTCTAAGCTGTGAAGTCTTGTAAGCAAAAATTCTACTTTGTGAGCTACTGGCATTAAAGCTGTGAGCGAGCGATTTGGCTGCTGCATAAACTAGTTTGCTCTAGAGTCATCCTTCCTGAGTGAAGACAAAAATGTGTGAGCCAGAGGATAAAAAACTGTGAGCTAGCTCACACTAACTCAGCTTAGAGGGAACACTGCCAACAGGGTAGAGGCAAAACTAACTTTGTTAGGTATTGAGGTTCAAAAATAGCGGAGTTAGATTAAAGCAGCCAGACACAGGTGTATTTGTCTAGAAAAAGAAAGTCTACTAAAGATCAGGTGAAAGGGACTTGGAGAACAAAGGTAAAATAAATCCTTACTAGCTCTAAGCCACATGTTACTTCTCTAAGAACTTGAGACTCAGAGGAAACTTCAAGGAGAGGGACAACAAAGAGCAATAAACTGTAACTCTGTGCTCTCTCCCTTGGCTCATCCCCCAACTATTGACTATCCAACTGGAGAATCCCAACACTATCTAAGTGTGCATTCTGTCACCTTGCTGTAGCGGGGAAAACGTGCAGACGATTCTATTGGCCCTCTAACTAGAAATTAGCATGCATAACAAACAGAAAGTGCTTTTATGACAAACAGGAAGGGAACTCGCAAAATATCCCGACAGATCTCTCTAGGCCTGTATTCCAAAACCGTAGTGGGTTCATTGTTCTGAGGTTTTGAGGTCCCGGGTTCAATCCCTTGCAGAGTTGAAGAAACTCTGGTAGGAGTAGATAGGAAAGATCATTCTCTGTGTGAGAACCTGGCAAGCTGCTGCTGGTCAGTCAGACTGGTATGAATCAGTGTAAGGCAGCTTCATAGATTGCTTGCTCAGTGACAGAGCACCCATTTTGTGTGCAAATGCCCCAGTTTCAATCCCCGGTATCTCCATTTAAAGATTCTCAAGTATCAGGTGTTGGGAAAGACCTTTTCCAGCCTATGACTTTGGAGTGCTACTGTTGGTCACAGTGAACAATGCTGAGTTCAGACTAATCAGTCTCGCTTAGCTTGGGATAAGGTGGCCTCCTACAGCAGACAAACGAATATGAAGGCAGAAAATCAGAGGGACTCTCTAACGTGACCACTGCTGATACTTTCTTTCCAGGGGTACCCAGGATCAGTTGGTGACAGAGGAAAACCAGGAACTGGAGGCAAAAAGGTAGGGCTGGAACATGTGATAACAGGAAGTCCCTTTAAGTTTATTGAATTGAAGTTAGTGTTTACCTTCACTGAATACATTGCCTTTATGAAGGGCACTCTGATTTTGCTGGAGGTTTGCCCAGTGTGTCTGCAGGATGAAATGAGTGTAGGTGATTCATTGTGTCTATTAGCTTAGCCTATAGTTCAGGCACCAGCATGGGATAGATGTGGGACCAGATGGAGAGGTTACCTTCCATGTGCCATGAAGCTGAGCTGCTTCATGCCCACTTTCTGGCTACTAGAACATACTAGGCAATAAGGGATGGTGCAGTGTGATTCTAATACCAAAGATTCACGGAGTTACATCATCCTCTATCCTGCAGCAGCAACCAGATGCTCTGGAGAGGCTTAGAGGGAAGGCATAACAGTGATAGTCATCCTCTATGGTTTGCCCCAGTGTCAGGTGATCAGAGTCTACTGAGCATCTCTGCTGGCTCTGCGCTGAGTCATCCTCACATCTTGTAGCAGTGAGTTCCATAAGCTGAGCATGGATCTGGCTGTGGAGCAGGCTAGTAGACTGAGGTTTTGAAGCACCCCGTTTTTCTTTCTTTCTTGTGTGTGTGTGTGTGGGTGAGAAACCCACTGAGAGACTGTGCTGAAGTGAACATAGTCCACATCTGGGAGAAGAAATAGGACAAAGATTAAGGTTTCCAAGTTTCCTGGAGATTTTGAAGTGGTGCCTGGAGAGAGCAGAGTTTGGGAAGCGGAGAGAGCCGTGGTTGGGATGCCATGGGGGTCTACTCTCTGAAGGTGCTGTTTCTCTAGGCCCAGGGGAACTGAACTCAGTAGAGGTGAGTTGTAATTCCAGGAGAACTCCTGACTCCACCTGGAGGATGGCAACCCCAAGACTAAAACGTAGGTTCAGGGCCAGACTATATGTAACACTAGAGTTCTGTGACTGGCATTCCAGCTGAGCGATTTAGCTCTGAGAAACGGCTGTGTGGAAAAGGGGTCTGATATAGTTTGAACCATTGTGTAGGGAAGGGGTCCCCCTCCCTCCGCTTGTGCTGTTTTTCTCCACTGGAAATGCCCTGCCCCCATTGCTTTTGGATCAGTCCTGTTTGGAGACTAGGGATGCCATTCCCCAGTTGGGGGCGGGGGATCTCCTGGTTTTTCAGGCTCCTGCCTGCCACTGGGGGAAATCCTGCCCCCAAATGTGATATTCTGACATCACATGGGAGTGCTGTCATTATGATGGCAATGTCACACAGCAACACTCTGGTTTTTTTGGGGGAAACTCTATGGTTTGAGGGTGATTTTACCATAGAGTTCTGCCCAAAGCCCAGAGCATTGCCGCGTGATGTTGCTGATGAGATGACATCACTTCCCTGTGATGTCAGCACGTCGTGGTGCTCCGCTCCTGGAAAATCCTTCCCGCTCCCCCACCAGAGTGATCATCAGACCTGGCAACCCTATTGGAGACTCAGGCCTAATTATTTTTACAGCCTAAAATTATGCCCTCAGGAGTAAACTATCACAGACTTGCCTGTAAGGGATTCATCTCAACAGACAAGTGGTCTCCCTTGGTGTAAGGCCGCTTCCTGTGTTCGCTTAGTTTCTGGCGTCCCTTGGGCAGTCAATTCAAGATCAAGATGCCCTGGCAGGTGGTTTTGTTTTTTGTTTTTAGGGGAAAAAATAGAAACTTTATGGAGGATTACAATATATGCAGTACTTACTTTCCTGTCAGACTTGGTAACCGACTTTGCAACTTCTCACTCTCCGTGTTTTCAGTTTGCTTTTCGATTCTGTTTGCTGCCACAGGTGGTCGTAACTAAGAAGGGCTTGTGATAATACAGTAAACTCTCCCCTCCCCTCCTCCCACCCTTCTTTGCAGGGAGAGCTTGGAATAAGAGGTCCCGTAGGATTTCCAGGAAAATCTGGTTCCAAAGTAGGTATTCTCTACTATCTGACAAAAGAAGCTTTGTGTTGGGTATTTAATAGAGCAGAGCAAAAGAAACGCAGCACACACGTATATATGAGCTTTAAAAGAAAAGTTTACTAAGTAATCAGGAAAAAGGGAACCGGAAGATCAAAACAATAAACATCCTGTCTAGCTTTCTAATCTACATCTTGTCTCTGCGACTGTACCTTGTGTCTGTGTGCCCCAAGCAAGAGAGAAAACAAAGGCAGTAAAAGTTGTCCAAAGACCCCACCCCTGGCACATCTAATCTAGCGATTAGCCAATAGAGAATTCCAGTACCAGCTCATTATGAATAGTCACCTACACTCCGGCAGGAGAAACATGCAGACTTCTCTATTGGTCCTAGGTTAACTAACCAAATATGTTAACTCTTTCATGTCATTAGGGAGAGAACTTGCACACGTATCCCAACACTTTGGCTGCAGTCACACACACTAAATAATCCACTTTCAGTGCACTTTCGAACTAGGTTTTACTGTGTGAACTTGCAAAATCCAGTTGGAAAGTGCATTCACTGTGTGGGCAATTCTGCATCTAGCATTCAGTCCACATTTTCTCAACTGGGAGGCAAAAGTGCAGCTCAAAACCACATTCAGATACCTTGGGCCCACATCGTGCTGACTGTATAATCACCCCTGAATGTCCATAAAACAGCCATAAATCTATGCAGAAGGTATCATAAAACCCGATGGTCAAAGAGAGTGAAAATGGCATGGGGTGTGGAAGCTACCATAAAATCCGATAATCAAAGGAAGCGAAAGCAGCATGCAATGCAGAAGGGAATTTCTGTTCCAACATGAGCTTCATAAACCAACGGAGGGAAAAGCCAATGCAGAATCAGCCTGGGTGACCACAGCCTTTGACTCTCAAAAGTTTATACCCTAGTCCGACCTTTTTTAAAGAAAATAATTTAATTTTTTTTTAAAAAAAAAAGTTTATACCTTAGAAAATCTTATTGATCTGTAAGGTAAGGCATTACTGGGCTCAAACCTTGTTCTTCTACTGCAGATCAACATGGCTACCCACCTGAAACTTCTCTACTTTTGCGACCTTTGTAATTGTCTCGCAGTGCAGACCTAAGCAGAGGTGCATCCCTCTAAGCCCGTTAACTACGGTGGACCGAGAAGGGTGTAATTCTGTTTAGGACTTAACTGTTGGCCCCTTAACACTCCCCTCCCTCCGTTGTTCTGTGACCAACACCATATATGTGATCAGGTGATTATGCTCCATGCGCTAGGTGGGGGTGGGATGTTGAAAGTAAAGCTAAATGGATGGTGGAGTATATTAGGTCTCTTTCATAGTTGCATGCATGCTAAAATGAGTGGTCTGGTTATGTCCATTGGATTACCTCCTTCCTCTTCTCCCAAAAGTGGGAGACTCTGCTCTGTATTCTTAATTAATCTTAAAGACTGTGCTGGAACTAGAAGGGTGAGTGTGGTCATCTGTCCGAACTGGCATCCTGGAGACTCGTAGATGATCCAGATGGCCCATGGAGATGAACCATCTAAGTCTGTGCGTGAGCAACCGGGTGCCCAGACAGAGGAGGGAGAGCGGAGTCCACAACTTTATTCCAGAGGGGAGCCACAGCTTTATTGCTGCAGATGGAGCCCCTTGTGTCACCTGACACCTGTTGAGTTAGTAGCTGCAATAACATCTCTGGCCACTTGTAGTGGGATGCTGCAGAAAGCAGGCCAGCAACTCCTTCCTTTGGCTAGTTGCCACAGAGGGGCACAGAGGGAAAGGCATCTTGCTCTTGCTACTAGAGTTGAAGTGAAACAGTCTCTGGACAGCCTGCTCTAAACTCCTGACAGCCCAGTGGTACCCTTTTATATTCTGTCTGACTTTTTCTCTTTGTGCAGGGTCCACCTGGACCACCTGGCATGAGAGGTCCTCCTGGACCACAGGTATGTTTGTCTCCTGTGCCCACCCATCACATCTTGCTCTGAGCTTCCGTAACTTTTCCATTATTCCCTCGCTGGCCTTTTCCCCGCTCTCTTTTCTAGTCATCTTGGGAGCACCTACATTGTGCTCACCTCCTTTACCCCTTACTAGGACCACATCACTCTCCTCTCTCCCCAGGCCATTGCAGTGGGGGTAGCACTCCTTGTGAGTTTTGTGTTTAGATTTCTCCAGAGGTTTCGTGTGTGTGTGTGTGTGGTATACTGGGTTCGTTGCATGAAGACTCAGTGAGGCAGCATAGTGATCAGCTCTGTTTATTGGCACACGTACAACAACAGCCAACGAGCCCGCCAGGTCCTGAATTTATGGGTCCCCCAAACTGCTTCCTAGTCCGCCTCCCTCCTACTATTGGTGGGTTTGAATTCCCTCCAGGGATCCTATTGGTGGACCTAGGATCCTGTGTCCTTTTGTTCTCCCGGGCTAAGCTCGGACTCAGGCTAGTGACTCTCTGCGGACACAACAGTGTGTGTGTGTAAAAAGAGGTGCTGGGACTCTCAAGAGGGAAATGAAGTTTTCAATCTGTATACTGAAAACTCATGAACTTTAAAAAATTGTTTAAAGAATTTTGTCGAAAAGGTTCTGGAACTCTGTTCTGGCACGTTCCCCCAGGAGAAAAGCCCCCTCCCAGTTTGGTATAGTGGTTAAGTGTGCGGACTCTAATCTGGGAGAACCGGGTTTGATTCCCCACTCCTCCACTTGCACCTGGCTGGATGTCCTTGGGCAAGCCGTAGTTCTGATAAGAGCTGTTCTTGAAAAAGAGCAGTTTCTGTCAAGAGCTCTCTCAGCCCCACCTACCTCATAGGGTGTCTTTGGTGGGGAGGGGAAGGGAAGGGAGTTTGCAAGCCCCTCTTTGGGTAGTGAAGGGCGGGGTATAAATCCAATCTCTTCTTCTTCTTCTACCTCACAGGGTGTCTGTTGTGGGGAGGGGAAGGGAAAGGAGTTTGTAAGCTGCTCTGAGACACCTTTGGGTAGTGAAGGGCGGGGTATAAATCCAATCTCTTCTTCTTCTTCTTCTACCTCACAGGGTGTCTGTTGTGGGGAGGGAAAGGGAAATGAGTTTGCAAGTCCCTCTGAGACACTTTTGGGTAGTGAAGAGTGGGGTACAAATCCAATCTCTTCTTCTTCTCTCTCTTCTTCCCTGAGAAAAGGTGGCTGTTTATAAAAACAAACAAACAAAAAACAAAAGAAAAGTGGCTGTTGGCGTGCTTCAGCGGATATGCCTTTTAACTAACTATTGTTATGAATAATAACAGTAATAGTATTAATAAACATATGCATGAACACATGAAACTGCCTCATACTGAATCAGACAATCGGCCCATCAAAGTCAGCGTTGTCTACTCAGACTGGCAGCAGCTCTCCAGAGCCTCAGGCGGAGGTCTTTCACATCACCTACTGTCTGGTCCTTTTAGCTGGAGATGCCGGGGATTGAACCTGGGACCTTCTGCATGCCGAGCAGATGCTCTGCCACTGAGCCTTGGCGCCATCCCATATAGTATTATTCCTTTTAAGAGTATTAATAAACACAGTATTATTCCCTTAAGAATACTTATATTTAATGCTATGTTCTCAATGCAGTTGTAATTAATACTGTGAAGTAGGCTGGGCTGAGGGAAAGTCACTGGGCCAAGGTCACTCAGGAACTTTGGTTTCAGAGTAGGGATATCCCAACAACTAGATATGATCAAATTCCCACAGTTAAGGCTACCAGTCATAAACAGAGAGTTAGTAATTCTGCAGTGTGCCCGGATGTGTCCAAATGAATTTGGATAGATCTGCATTAGAAGTGTTTTGTCTCACAAACAGACTTTCTCTCTTTCTTCTTGTCCGCCAGCACGGCATTTAAATTGGGCCTGACTCAGGGCCTAGGAAGGTCGCCATGGGTCCTCCCTCTGCTTGGCCTGAACTACCACTTGGGAGAGCTGCCCTACTCTTTGTCTCCTCATTCACAGGCCTGCAGGCTGTCTTGGATCCCCTGAAAGGAGAGATGTGGAAAGTGATTTATGATTTGTCTTCCACAGAAGCATACTGAGACTTCTTAGAGCTGGGTTTATCTTTCACAAATAATTCTTTTTTGCCTCCTTTGTGGTGTTCGTGCATCACACTGATGGGCTTTGCACCTTGCAGAGCTTCCGTTTGGGAACTTCTAGAGCTAGAATTTAGGTGCAAAAACTGTCTCCCCTCAAAGGCACAGTCTTGACTACATGTGCCGGAGAAGGTAGTTAGTTTTCATCTGCTGCAGCAGTGTTTTGAAAGACTCCGAGATTCTGTCTCTGTGAGCCAGGCTGATTTCCCACTACAGCTGCCTCGGGGTTGCGTCGCCGTTTGCCCCGATACTATTTGTCAGTTTCACACCTGAAGCTGCGGGGCTGCATTTTGACCCGCGGCTTTGCACGATTTCCCCGCAGTTTCGTAATCCTCAAAAAACAGGATTACGAAACTGGGGGAAATCGGGCGAAGCCACGGGTCAAAATGCAGCCCCGCGGTTTCGGGTGTGAAATTGACGAATAGTATCGGGGCAAACGGCAGCACAACCCCGAGGCAGTTGTAGTGGGAAATCAGCCCCAGTTTCTCTTGCTCAGAAAAATATCTGCAACAGTTAAACATGTTTCCTCTCTGTCTATCCTAGAGTTGCCAGGTCCCCCCTGCCACCAGTGGGGGACAGGGGGGAAGGAAGGCTTGCTCAATTCAGGTTGGGAAACTCCTGGAGATTTGTGGAAGGAGCCTGGGGAGGACAGGGACCTCGGTGGGGTACAGTGCCATAGAGCCCACCTTCCAAAGCACCCATTTTCTCCAGGGGAACGGATCTCTGTACTCTGGAGATGAGCTGTAATTCCAGGGGGATCCCCAAGTCCCATCTGGAGGCTGACATCCCTCATCTTTCCTTGCAATAGTCCCCACAACTTTTCTATCTCTAAATGGAGAAAAAGGAAAAGGGATTTATTTCTTATCTTCTTTGAAAGCTGCCAGAGCATCTTAACTCTGGGTTTATGTTGTTCTACAGGAATCATTGTAGGACTGCCAACTCCCAGGTGGGGCCTGGAGTTATCCTGGAACTATAACTGATGTCCACACTACAGAGATAAGTCCCCCCTGGAGAAAAGAGCTGCTTTGGAGGGCAGACTCTACGGTATACTAGAGATTCCAAGTGAATCCCCCCTCAAATTCCCTCTGCACAGGCACTGTCCCCAAACCTCCAAGAATTTCCCAGGCCAAGTTGGCAACCTTAAATCATTCTTTTTTCTTTCTTTCTTCCAGGGCAAGCTGGGAGACTTGGGCCCTAGAGGACTTCCTGGCCCTACTGTGAGTGTGACATCTGCAGTCGTCTGAATCCTGTACCACATCAGGCCTAGCCCTGATCATACCATGGCTTGCTTCTTCCTCCCTGTGGCCTCAGCTGGTAGCAGCAGGCATTTGTTCTCACCCCCTTCTACTCCTCCTCCCTTGACAGTCTTTTCAGCCATTTCCACATGAGTTATCTGCTCCCATTTCAATGCTTTGGGGAAGTGTTTGCTTTTTTCCTGCTTCACCACAGCGTTCTGGTACATTTATGCAACTCCTGGGGTGTCCCCGGCTTTTCTGCAGTCTTTCTCAAAACCTACTTGGCTTCAAAGTTTTGGGAAAGATCTCAGTAAAGCCTGGATGGCTGCTGTGTGGGCGGGTAAATTCAGATTTCCTGACCCACATGGTAGCCATTTCCCCTGACCCTGCTTTTATGCAATTCTTATTTTGCTCACTTGTGCGCCCATGCTGCATCAGGGTTCTTTTCCTTTTTTGCATGTGTCTTGCTCCCTCTAGTGGCCGCTGTGATATTTCATCGCTGTATCTCTGATTTATTTCTGTGCACTTTTAAAGGGCTCAGGAATAAACCGGTGGTACAGCAATGAAATATCAAGGCAACCACTAGAGGGAGCAAAACACATGTGATGAAGAAAGTAAAACGATGCAGTATGGGCACACAAGTGACAAAATAACATGTGCAGAAAAGCCTCCCTCCCTGCAGCAGCCATTTGTTCCCCACACCATGGAGAGGGGGCTTTTTAACATTAGTACTAGAATATCATTATATTGATACACTGTTGTAACAATAAGTGTAGCAGGTTCTCTGAATTCTGAGGTTTCATTTTTTTTTAAGTAAGTCTCTAGCCTGTTCTTTGCTGAACTATAAGGAAAAAGGCATATATTTGCAAGGGAAGGAGATTGAGACATTTTTAAAATGAAAGCTGGGGATTCAGAGAACCTGCCACACCTATTGTTACAATGGTTATATCAGGATAACAATATTTGAGTGCTGATTTTTTTTCTAAATTGCAAAATCCCTGGTGACCCAAGGGGGATTGTGTGGCTACTTTGAGGGGACACTGAGTCTCAACTCAAGGTGGATTATACCCTAGCTTCTTTGTCAATTGATTCCTGAGTTATATAATAACAATTTTGTTAGAACAAACATGAACTCATAAATACCTGTTTTTTTAAAAAAATCCTACTTAAAAGATCAGATAGTCGCATAGTGGAGAAGAAAAATACCTTCAAAAGGTTATCAGCAGCACAAAAATGATTTAAAACAATAAAATCAAGAAATGCGGTGAAGTCACCATAAATTAATACAAAATGGGTTCCGTGAACTACTAATCAAAGTGCAGGTCACAGATATACTTAAGGAAAGGCCTCTGGGCTGACGTTTTCATCTCTATCTAAAACCTTAGCCAGTTTAGGCTCAGGTGATTTTTGTGAGGGGAGGATGTTCCAAGTCGAGGTGCCACAGCTTACAAGGCCCTTTCCCTCATAGCCACGTCCTTCTCTTTTGTTACTCTTTAGGGTCTTCGTGGCGTGGATGGACAAACTGGTGTGCCAGGAAAACCCGGGCCAGTGGGCGAGGTGGGGCCTCTTGGCCCTGTAGGAATTACTGGCTTAGCTGGGTACCCGGTGAGTGGATATATATTATTTATTGTTTGGGAGGTGGCTTAATTTGGAGTCTGGCTTCAAGATCAGCTTCAGAATTTGGGTGGGTCGATGTACAATTGGAATCCTTTAACCAGCAAGTAGTAGATGGCATGGGACACACAAACAGGACACTCTAGAAAGCAAGAGGCAAATCACACGAGATAAATATGTATATAAAAGTCAACTTTTGTCCCTCTGTGGTATAATTAAAAGATAGATTCATATGAGAAGAGCCCTGCTGGATCAGACCAAAGGTCCATTTAGTTTCCTATAGTGACCAGGCGGCTCCTTCCAGGAACTCGGCAAGTAGAGCATGAGCACAAGACCCCTCCCCTGCTTCCGGCCCCCTCCCAGCACTGCTCTGCCCATGTACTGCACAACAGGCATTGTTTTTGTTCTGTTTCCTGCTGTGTCCTCACTTAATTCAGCATTTCATGTTCCACTGCTGCTCAGGAACTGCCTCTATCTGTCTTCCATCCTCATCCCCTGAGCTACCTGTGCAAGATCATATCTTTTGAATTTTGCATTAATCCGGATTAACTCTCCGCTTAGATGCTCCACAATCCGTAATGCAGAATTAGAATCCCCAGGTCGCCCAGAGTTATCCTTGTGAAAGGATATGAAAACAATCTGTCCTTTTAGCCATCCTTACCGGGGAACAATGAGATGGTTTCAAACAAATTATGGATAAAGAGGAAGGTTGAGGGTTTGGTGATGGCTTTGGCTGAGGGCCTGGTCCCAGAGTTAAGCGTGGGCTCTGACAACTTGTCCCTCTTGCAAGCCAGCTGTCCCCGGCCGGCAAGTGATAAAAGGCATGCTGACCTTCTGTTGCAGGTTTTCCAAGGTGGTGAGCAACAGCACAGCCTCACAGGGACAGTTTATGAATTTTGAAAAGTAATTTTTTTAAGAAAGAAAGAAAGAAAGAAAGAAAGAAAGAAAGAAAGAAAGAAAGAAAGAAAGAAAGAAAGAAAGAAAGAAAGAAAGAAAGAAAGAAAGAAGTGCTCTGCAGCTGCACAAGAGGATGAAATGCACACGTTATGCCATGACTTTTGAACTGTTGCTAGCCATCTGTAAATGCCCATTGCTTTTAAGGATGCTTTAAAAAATTCTCCATATTTGAATTTCTCCCTGAATATTAGGGGCACAGGATTTCCTGATAGTTATGGAATGTCCTTATAGGGATAGTGATCTGCCTTTCCACCATTCTTTTTTCATTTCCAGACTTTGTCCAGACCACTGAGCTTCAGTGCAGTCAATTAGTCATATCAGGGTTCCTCTTTGGGCTGCAACTCAATCTCTGCGTGCATATATACGCACATCAGTAACTTGTAAGACAGGAAAATGATGCTAAGTGGAAAACACTGTAAATGATGCACGAGCCAATTACCAAAATAATTCTCCAAGTTAATCAGGAAAGCAGGCAGTGGAGTATAGATTAGAGTGAGCCTACGATGTAATGAAGCTGCGGTGGCTCAAGTGGTTAAGACGCTGAATTGCAGGCTTTGGAAGGTTAGTAGTTCGGCAGTTCAAGACCCAGGTGCCGCAAGACGGAATGAGCTCCCGTCTCTAGTTCCAGCTCCTGCCAACCTAGCAGTTTGAAAGCAAGAAATTGCAAGTAGATAAATAGGTACCACTTTGGTGGGAAGGTAACAGCGTTCTGTGCGCCTTGGTGTTTAGTCATGCCGGCCACATGACCATGGAAACGTCTTTGGACAGTGCTGGCTCTTCGGCTTTGAAACGGAGATGAGCACCGCAACCCTAGAGTTGGATTTGACTGGCTTTCGAGCAAGGGAACTTTACCTTTACCTTACCATGTAATGGCAGAATCTGTGCACTTCTAACTGTCATTTGCATCTTCTCTTACAGGGAAGAGAAGGTCCAGTAGGATCTGAAGGGCTGTCAGGGGAGAAAGGAGAGAAGGTGAGGATCACAGCTGGAGAGGAATTCCACCTAGACCACCCCACCAGGAATCTTGGTGTTATATGTTAATTCATACAACACCATCAGTGTCCACGGCACTATAGCTGGATGAAAACACATGGGTCTTGGATCCAAGGACCTTATCATCTTAAAATATTACCTGGCAAAGGTTTAAAGGCATTTGGGTGAGAGCTGGGAAAAAACATTTTGGATGTGTTCATTGAGAAACCCTGAAGGAGTCTAATGATGTGTTGGAAACTTACCTTTGATTGGCCAAGACTTGTTGCACTATTGAATGCCTTCCTTTCTTTAGGGCGAATCTGGAGATCTCGGTGGAACTGGGGTCAGAGGGCTGGACGGAGAGCAGGTATGGAAAAAAGCTAGGGCTGCGTTCCTTCTGCCTTCTCTCTCTTTCTTTGGGCATGTCTGACGTTTCCTCTTCCTTCCATTCAGGAAGATTTAGTCTGAGTCACTCCTGAGTCATCACTTGGGCACTTTCTGTGTGTGTGTGTGTGTGTGTGTGTGTGTGCACGCACGTGCATTTAAATCAAGTTTTTAATAACAGTGTGGGACTGTTGATGCTTTTCTCCTGTAGGGTCCCCCAGGGCTACCAGGAGGGGAAGGTCAACCAGGATCAAAAGGGGAACAGGTCAGTGATTCACAAAAGAGCTTTGTACAGGCAGGCCACACTGGTCTTTTCTGGGTTCATTACAAGTAGGAACAGGTGTAGGTCACATCTAGGTCTGGCAACCTAAAATTCAAGGTGTGTGTTTTTGTGTGTTTGTTTTGCTATAGGCAGAAACCTGTCAAAAGCTCCTCCATTCACCAAATTTGCTCTTCCCCTTTGTCATGGATGTAGAATTTAAGGGCAGTGGAACCAGTGAAGTGTACAATCCTCCTCATCTCTTGCTTATCTCTCACCTGGCATCTAAAGCTAGAATGTCAAGATACCTGGTGAATAACTGCAGGGAGAGTTCCAGAACTGCGGTGCCACCACAGTTAGGGACCTGTCCCTGGCTGATCACTTGCCAAACCTCTGAGAATGAGGGCACCCAGAGCAGGGCTTCTGCAGAAGAAGAATGTAGTTGGCAGGCAAGTTCATAATAGAACAAGTGACACAAGCCTAGGGTTGCTAGGTCCTACCTGGCTGCCCATGGGGGGGACTCTGTAGCTCTTCTGGTGTGCAGGCAAAACCCGCGCATTGCAATGATGTCACCCAGAGTGATGTCATCACAGTTCCAACATTGGGTACGATGCTCTAGATTTTGGGCAAAACTCTATGGCTTGGGGGGGCCTGAAAACCATAGAGTTTTGCCCCAAACCTAGAATGTCCACAATGACATCACTCCTGGGTGACATCATTGTGCTGGCACCAGCAACACCAGAAGGGACTTCTTGGGGGTGGGGCTTCCCACACCAGCCAGCTGGGCCACGGCAATTTGTGGCCTCCAAAATTGGGGGTTCCCCTGGCCCCACCGAAGGAATGGCAACCCTACACAAGCCCCTGATTATTTAGGGAAAAGTTGCCCAGTGGGTGCCCACCAATCCTTCCCCTGGTGCCCACTAGGCTTTTCAGCAAATGGAAGGGCCCATTGTAAGGCAGGGCTTGTTATTGGCTGCCCTCGTTCAAATGAAAGGGTTTTTCATGCAGCCACTGGAGGAGGGCTGATAAGCACCTGGGATTTCCTTAGTCAGTGGGTACGTTTCCATTCCATTCTCCAGCTTCATGTGTCCAGCATGGCGCCACGTGATTCTTTTGCAAAGCAAGGGAGGGAAGCATTTTGTTTGGCTTCCCCTCCTGCAGCTGCCATCTTGGATGGCGCTCACCGTCCCCTTTCAAAATTCCAAAGGTGTCCCTGCGCTGTAAAAGGTGAGGGATCCCTGGTTTAGGGTGTTCACCTCAGGCAAAAGTCATGCGGTGGGGAGTCAAGCCTTTTGTTTCCCAACATTCCTAGTTATGCCCATCAGGGATCCTTTCAGAACCAAGGGTGGTGTGATTTACGACTACTGGCGTTTTTTTGCCTTAATCCATAATGGCCTGAAGCAGTTTTGTTTGACTTGATGTTCTTTTCCAGGGTGACAGAGGACCACCTGGGAATCCAGGTGTCCAAGGAAGCCTGGGAGAGATGGGAGAGAAGGGCCTGAAAGGGCAGCCTGGGAGAGCTGGAGAGCTGGGGCCAGAGGTATCTACACAACATCACTGCGGGAGCAAGAAAGGGGGGGTTGGTTCTGAGAAAGGAGAGCGACGCTAAGTAGATGGTGTGTGTGATAAGGTGTTCCGATGTAGGCTTGCTGAGAGCTTTGAACAGGAGTTTGCTGGATTCAGCGTGCGGGACAGGAGGCCTGCTGGTCCGAGGAGACGACTGGCAACTGACAACGAATGTGCTTCTTCTTTTCAGGGTGATGATGGAGATCTAGGGGACCCTGGTGAGCCAGGACCAAAGGGTGAAAAGGTATGGAACAGCTGTCCTGATCTTTGTTTTCCTGTAGCATCACTTAGAAGGCTTGCATGACTTCAGAATTATTTGGCTGTTTGTTTGTTTTTTAATGCTAAGACACTTCCAGAGCATAATGAGTCAACCTGACCAGGACTGCATAATAGCAGTATAATTTTATTAGGTTTATAACCCTATATCAAAACCACAGTAATATTCTAGATGCCACCATACACAGAATTTTCAGGATTCGATTATCTTGTCCATAACATTTATGTTTAAAATCCACAATTCTAAAAGCACTCAAAAAAGATCTAAAATGATTTCCAGCATAATTGAATAGAATATATCCTCACAAGTTCAGATGACCTCTAATTTACTTCTGGGCTTTATCTTTGCGAATTTTATGAGCTGTAGCTAAAAATTTAGCACAATTCAATTATGAACCGTGGATTAGGATCAAATAATCGTTTCCGGGTTACTTTCACGTCCGAAAACCCATAAAACCTCTCTAATAGCGGGTGGATGATCTTTACTCTGCTGTCTTCATAATACCCACAGCGTAGTATTATACGATCGATTCTATGTTCTCTGTTCTGCAGGGGCAGAACTGCTTTGCCAATGGTACCTTTTTATAGCGGCCTTCTTTTAACTGCTGAGGGGAAGACATGGCATCTGGCCATGGAGAAAGCCCTGCAATGTGGTGGAATCTCTAGAAGTGTTAAATATGTTGCAGGGGCTACTGTATATTTTGGTTTCTGTGGGGCCAGATAAGACGGGGACTTTGCAATATCATTCTGCCTTTCTGTATCATATATTCTTTGTTCAACTATAGCCCTGGCCTTTTCTATTGGCATTATTTGCAGGGACTCAAATGAGAACCCAAGTAAAGATAACCTCTGATAAATTGCCTTAAACCGGGTTGAACAATGAATGTCCCTAAGGATTAGGGCGGTAATGTCTGAGGGATTATGGCAAAGCCCCAGCCAGGCATAGATGGAGGACCAGGACTGTGTGTATGGTAGGGCTGAGTGGAAACTGTAGTGAACTTCATTCCCTGTGTAATGCCCTCCCCTTGATATTTCAGCAGTTGTTTGGAGAGGAGTAGAAAATAACCAGAATGTGTTTGTGTGTTTAGGGTGAGGGCAGAACGTGTTGCCCTTGCTCTGATAGGGCTTTATGATATGATCAGAAGACATTATGTTGGAATAAATTTGTTAGTCTTTAAGGTGTCATTGGACACCCAGAATCTAGTTTAACTTTTTAAATACATACTAAACAGGTGGTCCGGGGGTGGGGGTGGGGACAGTGCTACAAACCAGTCTGTCTATCAAAAACCAAGTAAACCTGTTATTAAGCAATTTCTGGACATATATATGTGTGTGTGTTTTATATACTATATATAACAGTGTTGAAATTGTACACCTTCTATTACTACTGTCTATTTTTCTTAAAGAATACCCACCATCAGTGTTCCCTCTAAGTTGAGTTGGTGTGAGCTAACTCACAGTTTTTTAGACTCCGGCTCACACATTTTTGTCTTAGCTCAGGAAGGATGGCTCCAGAGCCAAACTCATCTATGCAGTAGCCAAATCGCTTGCTCACAACTTTAATGCCAGTAGCTCACAAAGTAGAATTTTTGCTCACCAGACTCCGCAGCTTAGAGGGAACATTGCCCACCATATATGTATAAGGTTTTACATACTGCAATCTCTGATCAAGCTGTATATATCTATGTTAACTGTTGTTTGTTATCTGTTAATCTAGAGCCTTATATTTTAATAATGTATATAATTTTTTTAAAAAAGCACCCAAGTAAACAAATTTTAGGCATCCTTCAAGAATGCCTCCAGTGTGGAGCCAAATGGGTATCTTGAGGGAGGGAGTTCCAAAGCTTGAGAGAAGCTGCTGAGAAGGCCTTGAGGGGAGCCCTTCCCGGCTGTTCTCAGATTTGGGGGAATGGTTTTTAGATTAACAATAGCCAATTAGGCTGCGTTTGATTTTCTTACCCAGCATCCAGTTCATCTCGATCTCTTTCTCTTGCTGGAGCAGGGCCCGGCTGGCCCCAGAGGCTCTTTTGGACTGCCTGGGCCGAGTGGAGCTACAGGGGAAGTCGGTGGAAAAGGACAGAAAGGACAAAAGGGCCAAGAAGGATTCCTGGCAAGTACTTTCGGTTCTGCCTTGACCTGCATGGCCCAGGTTAGCCTGATCTCGTCAGATCTCGGAAGCTAAGCAGGGTCGATACTCAGAAGGGAGACCCCCCCCCCCGAGGAAGACCCTGCAGAGGAAAGCAATGGCAAACCACCTCTGCTTCTTATTTGCCTTGAAAGTCCCTTGCTGGGGTCTCCTTAAATAGGCTGCAACTTGATGGCACTTCACACACACACACACACACAAAAAGAGTCAGCCTGGGTTAGTATTTGGTTGGCAGACATCGAGGAAGTCCAGTGTTGCTGTGCAAAAGCAGGCAATGGCAAACCGCCTCTGAATGTCTTTTGTCTTGAAAATCCTACGATGCCACCATATGTTGGCTGTGACTAAATAGCACTTCCCACCGCTGCTGCTTTCTTTTCTGATCTCCCTTGGGTTTTACGTAACTACCCCTCTGGACCTGGAGAAGCAGGAATATAGAACAAGTGAGAGGAAGCCTTTTATACAAATAGCCTTTGGAGTCCAGGAAGCCAGCTTCTGACTCATGCAAAGCTCTATTCCAGGCTTAGCTGTTTAGAACAGTAATAAATAATACTGTGCTCATATACAGCACTTTTGAGTGTTCAAAGCACTTCACATAATTTATTTTCTTTACTACCCTCCTGTAATATACGTCAGTATCGGGTCATTTGGGGCTGGAGCATGCCAGAGCGCCACTCAGGCAGCCCAAGAGTAGGCACAAATGGTGGCGGCGGCAAGCCCCGCCCCCAGCTCCCCACCCCCAAGCTCCTTCTCTCTAGAGTCGCGCCACTGCTTCCATTGTATTCTATGGCCCCACTGAATACAAGCAGCGGCGCGATTCCAGAGAGAAAGGGGTTTAAACTTTAAACCCCCTTCTCTCTTTGCTTCCCCCTCCACGCCGCCTTGGCAGGTCGAATGGAGAAGGGAAGGGGAGGCTTATGAAGATGCCCCCCCCCCTTTTGCTTCCCCTTTTGACATCACTTCCAGTGATGTCAGGGGGCATGGCATATGCTAATGAGCTATTATGCTAATAGCCTATTAAATATGCCAATGAGCTCCTGCAGCTCTTTTTCTACGAAATGATCCCTGGTCAGTATTATCCCAGTATCGTAGATTGGGGGGGCAGAGGAAGAGCAGCTTGCTTAAGACCACTTAGTTCTTGTGGCTCTTTCTTCCATGCCTGGGAAATGCTGATCGCCACTTTGGGGTCAGGAAGCCATTTTTCTCCAGGCCAGTTTGGCTGGAGATCCTGGAGGTTTTTTGTCATCATCTGTGCATGGAACAGCAGTCACTGGATGTGTGTGTGTGTGGGGGGAAGTATTTGTGAATTTCCTGCCTTGTGCAGGGGGTTGGACTAGATGACCCTGGAAGTACGTTTCAGCTCTATGATTCTAGTGAGGACAGGGCAGAGGTGAGATTCAAAGCACAGACTTCTTGATTCATAGCTCATTTTCCTAGCCATTATGTTAACACCAACTATTCATGTTACAACAGATCTCCATGTAAAATAAATTAGTTTGTTACACTGCTAGGCTCATATCTTCCTAGCCATGTAGGGAGTATTTGTGCATGAAATCAATTAAGAATAGCTAATTCTGACCTTGACAAAACACAGAAACGATTTTTGGGCTAGCAAGTACAGCAAACAATGTGTAATGCACACATTAAAACCTAAAAGCAGCTGTATCATGCATGGTGCAAGCTAAGAAAGGTAATGACGATAATCAGTGATGAAAGGTCTGTACAAGAAGAGGGTCCTCTTTAACTTCAAATTGATGGGCTGGTGGTTTTCCAGGTGTGACAGTCTCTGCTCTTGACCTGACTGGGACTTGAATTCCATGACACATTTGCAGCATGTGGGTTATTCCTGGGCTGCAGCGTTTCCCACTGAAATGCATTTGGAGATTTTGCTATAATTCTTTGAATAAAATATACCTGCAGAAAGTCAAAACCTAGCAAGGACTTTTCTCTCCACTGGGTGGCAGTGTCACTTAGGCATCTGTACACCTACCTGCTCCTGCTTTATGGGACTTTTCCGGGGACTCCACGAACCAGGGCAGATCCTGTCTCCCATCTTCAGGGCTTCATCAGAAGGAAGCTTAACAGATCTCCCCTTGCCTCCCTCCTTTTTCCTCTATAGGGCCAAGCAGGTGTGGTTGGAATGCCTGGAGTGGAAGGAGCCAGAGGACCAAGGGTAGGTCAGATGTCATTAAGGGCTCATAGCCCACCCGCTTCTTCAGCCATCCCTGAGCCTTCCTGTTCTTGTGGCCATTGTAAGACTGGCAGCTCTTAAGCCCTTGGGTGCTTAAAAGAACCACTCACCCACCAGATCAGAGCGATTCCTGAAGAAGCTTTCCAGGTATTGGGAGCATCTGGCTAGTCATTGTTGGAAACAGGATGGCGGGTTCAGTGGACCCTTGGTCTGTTCCAGCAGAGGTCTCATTCTTGTTCTCACCTACAACATCCTTTGCTTACCTGCCTGCCAGTTCTAGAACCTTTCCATGCACACACCCAGCCGCCTCCATTTTTTGCTCTCCACAAGGCATTCTGTCTGTAATAATGTTTAAAGAGACCAGCCCTGTTTTGAGACCAGCTGTTTGTTTGCTTTTCAGGGTGAAACAGGAACCTGGGGGCTTCCTGGAGCAGACGGACCTGAAGGGCCAAAGGTAAAGCATCAGAATTGACTTCTGATCACAGTGACCCTTGATGTCTTCGTTCTGCCTGTGAGTCTGATGTGATCTGTGTGCTTGTGATGCCATTTTTAAATCTCTTTATCTTCTTGCTGGTTTCTTGTCCTTACCGTGAGTCGCTTTGATGGTGTGTGTAATGGGGAAAATGGTACAAATATTAGAGAAATAAAATGAATGGAGGGAGGAGTTCTGTAAAGAGTCACCATTGCAGGAAAGGCTCTGTCCACAATAGTCAGCCATATTCCCTCCACTGGTGGTGGGGGGGGCACCCTGATGAGAGCCTCGGTTGAAGGTCTGAAGGACATTTTTACCTTTTGGGGGAAGGGGTCCTGTGGTCATATGTAGAAAAAAGTGTACTGCTTAGAGACCTGCATGCCAGGTAGCAAAAATACTTGGCCACGTGCATGTTTTTCAGTGCAAAATCTTTGCATAGATCACATCAAACAGGGAAGGAGTAGGACCAGCTCCCTAGGTGACTTATCCCAGGCTCATAAACAAAAAGAAATCTTTGCATTGAATTTTCATTATATTCATTATTATCCCCCTTCATTTTTTTGTCAACTCCATCACTTTAATTGATGCCTCCTGCTTTTTCCTGATTCTGTTCTCCTCCTTCTAGCCTCCCCTTTGAACCTCTTCTGGTGTGAGAGCTGTGAGGCTTTGCTGATTGGAACAGTTACCTGTCTGTTTCACTCTTCTGGCTCTTTCCTGACTGCCTTACTTACCTTTGGCCTCATTTACCTGCAAGCAAACGAATAGTATTAGCTCTTGTTCTTCATTCATTTCCATTGCAGTAATGAATATATTAATATTTTGAAATTGAGTGTACCCCCCCCCCACCCTCACACACACATAATAGCTGCCCTGAGCCGGCTTTGGCTGGGTGGGTGGGGTAGAAATTCGAAAAATAAATAAATAGTTCTCACCTTTGTTTCCCCTCAGGGCAATCCAGGACCTAGTGGTATGATTGGACCAACTGGGATGCGTGGTGTGGAGGTAAGGAAACGGTACTTAGTGCCTAAATCTTTTTTTTCCCCTGTCATTTGCATTCTTAATTTTGTTTCCCTGTGAGGCTTTTGCTGGAGTCGCCAACTGCTAGAACTGCGTCCTGGTGACTAGGGGGCCAGCTAGACATGACGGCATTCATGAGTCTGACCTGTGGAAGCTATCACCATTTTAAAGTGGTTTTTAAGATAAGTGGTGGCTGTGGTGGCTCAAGTGGTTAAGACGCTGAACTGCAGGCTGTGGAAGGTCAGTAGTTCAGCAGTTCGAGACCCAAGAGTGCCTCATGACGGAGTGAGCTCCCGTCTCTAGTTCCAGCTCCTGCCAACCTAGCAGTTCGAAAGCAAGAAATTGCAAGTAGATAAATAGGGACCACTTTGGTGGGAAGGTAATGGCGTTCCGTGCGCCTCGGTGTTTAGTCATGCCGGCCACATGACCACGGAAACGTCTTCGGACAGCGCTGGCTCTTCGGCTTTGAAACGGAGATGAGCACCGCAACCCTAGAGTTGGATTCGACTGGCTTTCGAGCAAGGGAAACCTTTACCTTTACCTAAGATACTGCAAGGGCCAGAACCTGATCGGGTGTGCAGCACCGCAGACTGAGGCACCCCCCCCACTCACACTGCTGCACGAGTTGCGCACCGGGGTGCAACTGTTTTGGCACTTGAAAGGGGAGGGACTCGGGCACCTCAGCCTGCCACACTGCCGCCCCCACAGCATTTTTAAATCAAATGGCAGCGGTGTCCACAGGTTGGATTCACAGGACGCCGTGACATCTGGTTTGGCCCTCAGTGATGTGCCAGAAGAGTCCCACCTTGAAGTGTCGTCTGAGAGTCAAGCTACTTGTGATGCTGTATCTGCCCCCACCGGGCAATTTGAAGTGGTGCAGGGTATGACTGTAGTGTAGTGGTCCCGGTCACATGGAGAAGTAGCTATGCGAATGGGATGGATTAAGGGCGGATCAAACCGGTGCAATCAGATGCCAACATCTGGCAAGCGTCGCGCACCCGCCCCTATCCCGTCCCATCTGGCCGAAAACGCGGATTGAAAAGGTACTAGGCAAAATGCAGTACCTAGCCGATGATCCGCAGCAAGGGCGTGTGTGAGATCGCCGACATGCCCGACTCCCGTTGTAAGTGAGGCTCTGCCAAACTGCGCATGACCACAAATGTGCAGTTGCCTCACCTCGCCCGTCATCCCGTTGCTTCCCCCTCAGTATGTGATCGTGCCGGGGAGCAACTGCGCGGTGGCTTGGGGGATCTGTGTGATCCTGCTCCCGCACTTCTTTTTTTTCTTTTTCTTTTTTATTCTTCCTCACAAGAAGCACATAATACAGTAGATTTTACCAAACAAAAACGTTTTTAAAAAGTGCATTATGCATCCCCTACTGTGAAGGAACAGTACAAAAAAAAATACTGCATATTTAAATATAAAAACAATATTGAGAAAACAACAACAATGTACCAAAAACACAGCTGTCAGTCATACAGTCAGTGGAGGCCCACCAGCTATGCCCATTCTCCCAGGCTCTGATAGGGCCAGGTCAGATGCCAATGGGATTGGTATTCGCCCGCATGCATTGGGGCACAGCACCAGCCATTGGAACACACCCATCCACCCACCCACCCACCACCAGCGGGCTTACGATGCAACACGAGAGCCAGGTTAACGTCGGCAGGAATGTATACACGGTGACGTGTTTGACCTCAGTAATCCCGCTATTCACCCCCTCCTCACCCCAACTCCCGCACTCGCTTGTCAGGATCGCACTCGCCTCCTATGTGTTGTAGCAGCACAGATGGTCCCAAAGCCTGGGGCACTGTCAGAAATACTCCTTGATGTTTCTCACTGAATCCATTGTTATGTGTTCCCTACCCTGCTTTGCGCTTGCGTAGCTATGCAGGCAGAAACGTGGGAGCTTCTTCCCTGCCGCTTTTCCTTATCACGGTGGCCTTGAATGTAGGCTTTGGGCTATTCTTGTGTTACTGAGAATTTTCCAGTCCTGGGAAGGCAAAGGGAGGGGGGAGTAGTCTCCCGTTCATGAAGTATATCTCCCGCCGGGAGTTTCCCGCGCGTGCGCTCATATTTCATTTGCTAGGCGCTTTTTGCATCACACTATAAGTTAGCTTGCATTGCTTCGCCCCCCATTCCTGACAATGACCTCCTACTGTGGGTTTTAGCAAGATAATCCAATAAAACCTTTCTTTGTACAAGAATGACTGGATCCACTTGTTATTGAACCTGACAGGCACGCTGCAATGAGCAGAGGGCATATCGGGCTTGTCAGCGTCTGGAACCAACCCACAGCTTTGAGAAGAAAAGGGCTCACCCGGGGATGCCCATTTGAGAACAGGCAATCTAGACTTGCAACACAAACATGAGGCTTGTCTGAACAGCAAACATGAAGTAAAATAGGGCTAGTTATAAAAAACGTCTGGGAAGAACACAGGCTGGAATTAAGGTGCCTCTTTGTGCATTGTCAGATTTGAGGCTGGGAAGTGTCCTGGCTAGGAGCCTGGGCTCCCGTTTCCACCAGGTGGGGGTACAAAGGTCTTTGGCATGCCTCGTCGTTCCCCACCCGCACTTCTTTTTGCTGCGCCTCTGAAAAGCTGCACTTCTGCCGCGGCTTTTCACAGTAGTGTGACCGGGGCCAGTGTATTGTTTTGCCCCCAGAGGTTTAACTGGAAACATCGCCTAAGAATTACAGAGCTGTTATTTTATTCTCCCTTATTTTACAAAGGGGTGGAGAACTGAGATGAATATGTAAGGGTGGTCTGTGAACCTGATTGGGCTATTCATGGAGTGACTTTGGTAGTTTAAAAAATCTGGTGGCATTATTTTTTTATTCTCCACGGTTAGGCTGGAAAATAAGGGTAATAGTAAACAAGACGTTGGGAGATCTCTGACTGGACCTTCCCATCGTTTTAAAAAATTGAATTGCAGCTAGTCACTGCTCCGGTTCAGTTTGGGGATGTGTGTCGGGGAGTGGGGTTAATCTTTCCACCACAAATGGTTTCACTTATTGAAACTGACCGCCCTGTGACCTGGATAGCCCAGGCAAGCCTGATCTCATCAGACCTCGGAAGCTAAGCAGGGTCGACTCTGGCAAGTACTTGGATGGGAGACCTCCTTGGAATACCAGAGGTCAAGAGGGGGGGCAGGCTTTATTCAGCCACCTCTCTGAATATCCTCCAGGCCCCCAGTAGGGGTCAGGCACCAGAGGTTGCCATGACTTCCAGGTGCACACCCACGCACACTTACACATATGAAAAAAATACAAAATTGAAAAGAAAAGAAAGAAACTGAGCACCCTACCTTATTATTTATTATCTGGGGATAAAATGGAGACAGGTTCCCTTAGAATCATAGAGTTGGAAGGGACCTTACAGGTCACCTAGTCCAACCCCCTGCACTCTGCAGGAGCATAGCCAAAAGACAGCCCTACATACCTACAACATACCTGAAAGATGGTCGTCCAGCCTTTGCTTGAAAATGTCCAGGGAAGGCGCATCCACCACCTCCCGAGGCAGACTGTTCCAGTGCTCAACCACTCTTACAATTAGGAAGTTTCTCTTGATACCTAGCCGGTAACTGCTCCCTCGTAATTTCTACCCATTAGATCTAGTCTTGCAATCCGGAGCAAGAGAGAATAGATCTGCTCCATCTTCTACATGACAGCCCTTCAAATACTTGAAGACTGCAATCATGTCCCCTCTAAGTCTTCTCTTTCCCAGGCTAAACATACCCAACTCTTTCAGCCTTTCCTCATAAGACTTGGATTCCAACCCTCTCACCATCCTGGTTACCCTCTTCTGGACATGCTCGAGCTTGTCAACATCCTTCCTAAAGTGTGGTGCCCCAAACTGGACACAGTACTCCAGGTGAGGCCTGACCATAGCAGAACAGAGTGGAATGACCACCTCCCGTGATCTGGACACAATGCTTCTGTTAATGCATCCTAAGATTGCATTAGCTTTCTTCACAGCCACATCACACTGCAGGCTCATGTTGAGCTTGTGATCAACCAGAACATTTAGATCCCTTTCACATGTGCTGCTGTCAAGCCAAGTCTCTCCCATTCTATATCTGTCCCTTCTCTTTGCCCAACTGTTTACTTTCCAATGTTAACATTAGCATGGAGGGGTGGTGGTTTCAACTGCTGTAACCATGGGTGGGTGGAAGAAGTAAACCACCTCTTGCTTTTTCTGTAACCTTAATCTTAATTTAGGGTTGCTTTTGCCTAAATTTTCATGTTTAACAGTACTTGCTTCTTTTTTTGGCCATCACATCACAGCTGACTTCTGGTGACCCCGTAGGGATTTCAAGGCAAGAGGTGGACGGAGGTGGTTTGCCATTGCCTTGCCTCTGCACAGAGGCTCCGGACTTTCTTGGTAGTCCCCCATCCAACTACTGACCAGGGCCGACCCTGCATCGCTCCTAAGATCTGACAAGATGAGGGTAGCCTGGCTCACCCAGGTCAGGGCAATACCAGGGAGGTTTCTTTCCAGATCTTCCTATATGCGTTCTAGTCTGATGCTGTGGGTAGGATGCAGCAGAGGTGGGTGCTGACGGTGGGGGGCGTTTGCCTTCCCATTCAGCGTGCAGCAGGGCTAACTCATGCGAGTCATCTCACTCTGGCATCGTTGTGCAAGTAAGAACATAAGAACACCAGAGAAGCCAATGCTGAATCAGGCCAATGGCCCATCCAGTCCAACACTCTGTCACACACAGTGGCCAAACATACCAGGTGCCATCAGGAGGTCCAGCAGGGGGGCCTTCTCTGTTTAGTGACCTTCTCTCTGCTTGGGACCACCTCACCCACCAATGATCCAGATGGCGAGCTTTATGGGCCTGGTGCAGGAGTCACCCTGCCTTCCGGTTTTTTTGCTGCCAAGTCATGGCTGACTTCCAGCAAGTCGCAACCTCATAGAGTTTTCAAGGCAGGGTGAAGTTCAGAGGTGGCCTGCCATTGCCTGCCTCTGTGTCATGAGCCTGGTATTCCTTGGAGGTCACCCTTCCGAATACGAACCAGGGCCAACCCTGCTTAGCTTCCAAGATCTGATGGGATCCAGGAAGCCTGGGCCGTCCAGGTCCGGTCACACTCCCGTTTAGCAAGGGCTTATCATTGAAGGGAGCTGCGGTGGCTCAGCGGTTAAGATGCTGAACTGCAGGCTAGAAGGTTGGTAGCTCAGCAGTTCGAGACCCGAGTGCTGCACGAAGGAGTGAGCTTCCATCTCTGGTTCCAGCTCCTGCCAGCCTAGCAGTTCGAAAGCAAGAAATTGCAAGTAGATTGGTGGGAAGGTAACAGCGTTCCATGCACCTCGGCGTCTAGTCATGCTGGACACATGGCCATGGAGAAGTCTTTGGACAGCGCTGGCTCTTCAGCTTGGAAACAGAGATGAGCACCACAACCCTAGAGTTGGATTCGACTGGCTTTCGAGCAAGGGAAACCATTACTATCATTGAAGGCTGTTGAATCCATATGGGGCAGCCCTGTCATTCTCTGGCGGCTATTCTTTCCATACCTAGAGACGAGGCTGGAACTAACTGTTAGTCCGGATTTTGAATGTAATTCCTCAGTCAGTTTGCTGCTTGATAAGCAGCAGGGGTTTGACAACCTAAGCATGAAATCACTGTTCATCGCTATGCCGGCTGCTAAGACCCAAGCT
The DNA here is from genome assembly GCA_029375565.1 of Gekko gecko. Lineage (NCBI taxonomy): Eukaryota > Metazoa > Chordata > Lepidosauria > Squamata > Gekkonidae > Gekko > Gekko gecko. The sequence goes on along the minus strand of JAPDNY010000013.1, from coordinate 22,247,685 downwards.
AATCTTATTAGCTGAAATGATGTTTGTTGTCAGAACAGTCTTGTACCACTGAGCTTGCTTCTGTGGTTGGAAAATTGCTAACAAGCTATTGTGTGCTTTTAATAATTTTTTTCATGTTTTTCTTATGGCTTAATAAATTCACCCATTTATTTGTATGCTAGCATAGCACTGTGGCCTATGGGGTGTAGCAACAAATCAAGAAGAGCCTGGTCTGAATTTCGCCTCAGGGTGCCAGCTCCAGGTTGGGAAATACCTGGAGATTTTGTGGGCGGAGCCTAAGGAGAAGGGGTTTGGTGAAGGGCAGGTTCTCAGTGGGTGTACAGTACCCTAGAGTCCACCCGTCAAAGCAGCCATTTTCTCCAGGGGAACTACACTCTGTCACCTGGAGATCAGTTCTAATTCCAAAAGATCTCCAGGCCCCACCTGGAGGTTGGCAACCCTAATCTTGCCTCCTGCTGTGAACTCTTTGGAATACTTTACAAACTAATCCTTTGTATATCTGCTGAGGAGTAAATCCTTTCCAGTCCAATGGGATTTATTGAGAAATAGGTATATGTGAGATTGTAGCCCTGGTCGAGCCTCTGCTCCTTAATCCGACCAGTTTGAATATAGGGATAATAACACATTGGCCTGCCTTACAAGGGTGTTGCTGTAAGAATTCTAGCACAAAAATGTGAACATTTAGAAGCTCTGTATGAATGTTTTGATTGTTATAATGTTTTATTGTGTTTTAATGTTTTAAACTGAAATAGTATTTATTTGAATGATGTTACCTGCCCTGAGCCCACCCACAGGATGGGCGGGATATGAATGCAAATAATAAATAAATGAATGAATGAATAAATAAATATTATTTTTCAGGGCTTCCCTGGAGAGAATGGGATGAAGGGAGACCCCGGCCAGCGAGGGCCTCCAGTAAGTAATGAGCAGTGTGCCTGGATGATGAACATTCACTTCAACAGCCTACATTTGGATCTGATCCCCACCTCATAGTTTCTGTACTCAGATGCACAAAGACAGCTGACATTCTGCTATAGCAGTGTGCCAAATTCTGAAGCCAGAGAAATGAGAGAAATTGTGGACAAAGTAAAGCGGATTTCCTTATTCTTTATTTTCCACAAATGACTATTTTGCCAGAGTGTGGGAGTGGAACACTGAACCAACTACATTTCCCATCGTGCTCTGGTCTCATCCCCACCTCTCAAAACTGCTCTGCAAAGTTTTAGTGTGCTTGCTGGGATGCTCACAACAGAAACAAAAGTTTTCCATCACACCTCCCCTCCAAGCACAGCAATATGCTTGGTTCAGTCCAGAAGGCAAGGCAGTGATTCCACTCTACATTAGAGGATGTAAACATGAGTTTTGTGGTTTATCAAAAAATTAAATTGTAAACATTTTCTTTAGATGCCCCCAATGAGGTGCGTAACAGTTCAGAATGCTTCAAGATGTGTATGTGTGTGTGGTAGGATTGCCAGGTCCTACCTGGCTGCCGGCGGGTGGGATTCCTGTTCCTTCCTGGATTTCTTCTGGCACACGCGCCAAGTGTGCACACCGCAATGATGTCACCTGGGAGTGACATCATTGCATTTCTGACATTGGGGCCGATGCTCTACATTTGGGGCAAAACTCTGTGGATTTTGGGCCTCAAAACCCAATGTCAGAAATGCAATGATGTCACTCCCAGGTGACGTCCTCACACTAGCGCTGCCAGCCCCAGGTGGGGGCTTCTTGGGGTGGGGCTTCCCCTGCCAGCCAGCTGGGCCACAGCAGATTGGGGACCCCGAAATTGGGGGATCCTCTGGCCCCACCAGGGGAATGGCAACCCTAGTGTGTGTGTGGGGGGGGACAGTACATGTATCCTCTTCTTAAAACTGGGCTGCCATTTGGTTCCATTGCTTGTCTCTAAAACTATCAGTTTTACCAGTCGGTACCACGTTTGACACACAAGCAATCTTTGCCATTCCCAGATGCTGCCGGCAGCCACAGACATGACAGACAGCAATTGCTAGGATTGCTGCAATGAGAAGGAGTCCTTCCGCATTTGTGGAAGTTACTATTAACCACAATTTCATGTATTTATTTACAAAAACCAATATCCCTGTAATGTAATGTATATGTGATCATCTATATGGAACTTGCTTTATTTTTTTTTAACATGTTGCTCTTTCTTTACATTGGTATATAATTGGCAAACATGGTTTATCCCCCTCGTATCTGTAAAATCTGTATTTATTCATGCTACATATAAACAAAGCAAAATACATGTGCTTGGGCTTGATACTTCATTCTTGAGTATGTTTATGGAACTGATAGTCTTGCAGACACTCTTGTTGAATGGGCATTGACGGATATCACAAATTTAAAAAAAACAAAAGGAGTGTTAATGCAGCACTGGCCACGCACCTCAGTATTGCCAGTCAAGTTCTTTCTTTATTTCAAATAGTCCAGTGACCCAATGGTCTTTCTAGGACAACACTAGTGCCAGTGTTACAAGTAAAAATGAACAGCTACTGATTTGTCTAGATAACTAGGTAACCCATGACAGGTACACCCCAGACCTACTTGGGTTACCTGCCTGTAACTTTAGCCCGGATGGCTTGCTTCTGGGGCAAACTACGTGGTGTGCGGTCTTTTCTGAATCATTTTTTTGCGTTTACAGGTCAAGTGCTTAAGTTCCACCAGTTGCAGACAGAAATGATCAGAAACAGTGTTGTCTTTCTCTCTCTCGTTTGTGCTTTGCAGGGTGCAGTGGGCCCTAGAGGTTTAAAGGGAGTCCAAGGATTCAAGGGCCCAGATGGCTCAGAAGGATTCAAAGGGAATGCAGGCAAGAAAGGAGTGATGGGACAGAAGGTAACTTTGTTTAGCCCTTGTGTAATATATTGGTGGCCCTGACCTGGATGTTCCAAGGCTGTCCGGATCTCATCAGATCTTGGAATTTAAGCAGGGTTGGCTCTGGTTAATACTTGGATGGGAGGCCACCAAGGACGTCCAGGGTCGGTGTGCAGAGGCAGGCAATGGCAAACTACCTCTGAATATCTCTTGCCTTGAAAAACATATGGAGTTGCTGTAGGTCAGTTGCGACTTGACGGCACTTTCTACCACCAATATTATGGTGACTCTGGCTGCCTTGATATCTGCAGATGGGCCCATCTCTTTGAACAAGAACTTGATGAATGGGATTTAACCTAAAGAACGGTTACGTTCCTTGCTAGCTGAGAATATCCATTCTTGGGAATGGGACATTTGCAAAAGCATGGGAGAGAATCCATTTGGACTCAGTTTTGCCCATTTCTCTGTGGAGAAAGAGAGAGAGGCAAGGGGAGAGCTTTCCTTCTAGAGCTGGAGCTAGCTGAAACTGGGGTGCAGCATTGGACTTGCCTGCAGAAGGACACCTGCCAAAGGAATCCTTCTCCCCCTCTTCCGTGTTCTTTAGCATGAGCATTGTGATTCTGTTAGTTAGTTTGTTTGTTTGTTTACAGCTTTAATCTGACCAATTTGTTTTCTCTCCCATCAATTTCAGGGCCACCATGGGGCAGCTGGTAAAAAAGGAGTGAGGGGGCTGGCCGGCTCTGGGGTGAGTGGGGTTTTGTCGGCTGCATCTTGTAGGCCCTTAGGAAAAAAGGTTCAGCAAGAACTAGGTTAAGAAAGGCTGTTCCTTTGTCGGAATGATACATGGAATTGAGCTCTAAATTATTTCCTAGGCTCACATTCAATCCCTCGTGGGGCCTTCTTCATTGTATTTTCCCTCATTACTCCTCTGTCTTTTACAGTAATGGTCTCCGCTTGAATTGGAATAGGCTCTGCATTACCTGCGAGAATGGAAAGATCATTTGTCTTCTGAGTGTGTGTGTCCCCCACCATTTATGTGCTTTGATGATGCCAGGCACAAGTGCATTGAATCCTGGGAGAAGTTTTTAATATATATATATATATATATATATATATATATATATATATATATATTGCTGTGGACTGGAGTGCTTCACCCCATTATTTCTATATTTAGATATTTAGTTGATTTTGCTTATTTTCTACTTTTCCGTCTACTGACTCCCAGAGCAGCTGAGATCAACCAAGAGAGATGGGCAGTAGAACATAGCAAGAGTCCAGTAATACCTTAAAGACTAACCAAATTTGTGGCCTGGTATGAGCTTTCAAGAGTCACTGCTAACTTTATCAGATATTCAGACGTGAGCAGTGACTCACGACAGCTCCTCCCCTGCCACAAATTTTGTTAGTCTTTAAGGAGCTTCTGGACGTTTGCTCTTTTCTACTGCTACAGATAGACTAACAGGGCTACCCATCTTGATCTATCTTCTCAAGAGACATGGGATTATTTTTTCAGGCTTACAAACTAACAGACATACACAGGGAGGGAAGTAATAGAAAAAAGATAAGAGGAGGAGAATCATTTAGCAATACCAAAGCAAAGTATATATTTGTACAAATTTCTGTTGATATTATTAGACGCTCTAGATTTGCAAAAACTTTATGGTAGTTCCCCTTTTTTTTCTGCCGGCACCTGCGGCATCGGTGGGCAAAGGAACAGGATGCCAGAAATTGCAACCCTGGGCTGATAGAAGAGTGTCTTTCCCCCCACTTCTGCAGTCTTGGAACAAATAGCTGTTGGAGCAGACTGTTCTTTCTGGCAAGAAAGGAAGAAATGAGCTCTCTGCAGCTTTTAGAATGTTGCAGAGAAGTGAATAAAAACACACAAGACAAAAATGTGTTTCTTCCCACGTGAAGGTTTATAATTAACTTTTAGTATTGACTTTTTAAGTGCTTTAACTGTTTGGCTTTGCACTAGAGTACAGTAGTGTTCCTGGGAATATGCAGGGAAAGAAAAACACTTAAAGATTACCCCCCTCCAAAAAAAATTATCAAAAAGTTATCAAAAGCAAAGTTTTGGGAAAGGCACCATAGCAGGGAAGAATATAACAGAGAAATGCCACATTCCTGCCACCTGAGCTGTAGTATTCAAATGGTACAGTTAATCCAGTGGTCCCGATTTATTCAAGCATTGTCCCATAAAGAAAATACATTGTTTGACACAACATAGGATTTGGTTTTCTTTTATTTCTTTTGAACTTTTAGGGGCCTCCTGGCAAGAAAGGAGATTCAGGACCCCGGGAGAACAGGGCCAAAAGGTAATATACTAAGAATGGGAATTATGAGAAGCTGTCTTACCACCAAGCACCATCTATTGCAGGGGTCCCTAAACATTTTGAGCCTGTGGGCATCTTTTGGAATACTTTGGAATTCTGACAGGCATGGTAGGCGCGGCCACAAAAATCATAGAATCATAGAGTTGGAAGGGACCTCCAGGGTCATCTAGTCTGACCCCCTGCACAATGCAGGAAATTCACAAATACCTTCCCAAAACCCCGAACCATCCAGGATCCCTGGCCAAACTGGCCTGGAACTAACTTCTGTCAAGAAATGAGCCACAGTAGTTTTGCAGGAGCTGAAGTTTCCAGGTCTTTTTTCAAGGGTAGCCCCAGGTAGATCATATTACAATATTCCAATGCTTATGGGATTCCTAGTGTGTGTTTTTGATTTTTTAAAAAAGCAAGGTTCTAGGCCTTTTTCATGTGTAAGCCCAGCTCCTGCATCAGCCTTTCTGTGTTGACCATGAAAGTCACTGCTTTAACTGCCACCACCTGCTAAGAATGTCTTGTCTCTTCTTGGTTCAGGGTCTAGAAGGGCTGCCGGGCTTGAATGGCCAGAAAGGGCGCAAAGGAGAAAAGGTATCTGATGTGCTATTATTGCTCTTTACCCAATGTAAGGAAGAGAGGAAAGTTTCTTTCGAGAAATTGTATGTCTTAGCAACATTTCTTTTGACATATTGATAACTGCTGCCGACTCAGAGTCTACGTGGCAGATCTCTATCACCCCTTCAGCTTCCAGAACCTCTTTGCTGCTCATCCCTGAAAACTTCTGATAGCTGTGGAGGACAGAGGAGAAAGCTGCTATCAAGTTGATGGACAAGAGAGGCCCCCATAATGTTGCCCCTAGGGTCGCCAGATCCCCCGGCATGTAGGGGGAGAGTTACTGCCCCCAAACGCGATGTGCCTACGTCACCTGGAAGTGGCATAGGCACATTGGTAACGTCAAGGGGTGATGCTCTGGTTTTGGGGCAAAACTCTATGGTAGAATTAGCTTCATCATGCTGTTGCTCCAGTTTAAACATGGGGAGTGGGGCTCACAAAGATTCCAGTAACTTGTATTTCTGAACTTCTTGCCATTAAATTTAAAGTTGGAAGAGTGGCTGACATAAGAGACAGCAGTGAATCGGTGTTCTCTGTGCTCCCTGTGCAAGGGGAAAATGTACATTTTGAATTGAACAAAATGAGACTCCTTCAAAGCCAGCCCTGTAGGTCTCATGAAGCAGCATCTATTTCACCTTTTGTCTCTCCCTCCTCAGGGGCAACGTGGGCATGATGGGGGACCGGGATTCCCTGGCAATCCTGGCAGGAGGGTAAGAAAGCATGACCTACCTCCTGCTTCCCTATGAGTGACTGCCAGGCCGATAAAACCGGCAGAAGATAAGCAGAGACTATCATTGACTGGTTACTGAAAGTCAGAAGGGTTCAGTAAATTGAAGCTTTGCAGATAAGGGGGTAAATCTGCATCTCGCCTATCCTGCTTCAGAGAGCGGGTCTGTGTGAAGGAGGACTGCTCCGTGAGAGGGCAGAGCTTGGGGACTGGGTGGTGGTGGGACTAGCAGCATGGAGCTGGTGCAGGGATATCACCTGGTGAGTCCAGGGGCAGAGGGAGTACCACGCTCATCAGAAAAAGTTGCCCACTGTAGACTGCATTGATCAGGCCGCACTTGGGGTATTGCGTGCAGTTCTAGAGGCCTCACTTCAAACCGCCTGTGGACAGAATGGAGCAGGTGCAGAGGAGGGCGATGAGGATGATCGGGGGCCTGGAGACCAAGCCCTGTAAGGAAAGGCTGAGGAAGTGTTCAGTTTGGAGAAGAGGAGGTTGAGGGGGGACATGATTGCTCTCTTTAAGTATTTGAAGGGCTGTCACTTAGAGGAGGCCAGGGAGCTGTTCCTGTTGGCAGCAGAGGAGAGGACTTGCAATAATGGGTTTAAATTAAGAGCGAGACGGTACTGGCTGGATATTAGGAAAAACTTTTTGACCGTAGGAGTGGTTCAGCAGTGGAATTGGCTGCCTAGGGAGGTGGTGAGCTCCCCCTCACTGCCAGTCTTTATGCAGCGGCTGGACAAACACTTGTCAGGGATGCTCTAGTCTGATCCTGCACTGAGCAGGGGGTTGGACTAGAGGGCCTGTCTGGCCCCTTCCAACTCGGTGACTGTATGATTCTATAAAATGTCCTTTTGAGGTTTAACTCCCTCTTCTGTAGACCCAAAGAAAGGGGCCAAAGCCTCAAAATAATGACATTTTTTTGCCACCTTCCGCCCAATCCTGCTTTTTTTCTCCCAGGGCAAACGGGGCAAAGCTGGACTCAGACCTCCAAGAGGCTCCAAAGGCCCCAAGGTAAGCCAGACCTCTGGGTTTTTGCCTCAGTCTCCCCTAAAAATTCTCAGGGGCACTCCATGAATTTGGCAGGCAGCAAATTCAGGGTAGACAGTTCTTCATGCAATGTGGAATTGACTGATGGATCTCACTACTACACAATTAACATGACAGACGGCACTTTCTAGATGCCTTTAAAAGGGGATTAGACTAATAAATAGAAGATGGAATCTATCAGTGGCTGTTAGCCAGGATGGCTGAATAAAACTTCCACGTTCAGAAGCAGGGCAGCCAGAGGTGGAGAGAGCTGGACTCGATGGATTTTTTTATTTGATCCAGTAATGTTCCTCTTAAGTTCTCTTTTTCCTGTTAGGTTTTCTTGGAAAAGTAAAGAGGAACCACTCTGGTGATGGTGCATGCTACTGCTTAGTAATCCAGTCATCGGATGCATTTGTTTAAGTAGCTTCTAGGCCGCACGCTCAGCTAGAAGATTTTCAAGGTGGCTTATACAAAACCATTAAAAACAGTGATGCTAATATGCTGTGTCAGGCTAGCTCAGTCCTGTCAGATCTCAGAAGTTAAGCGGGGTCTGCCCTGGCAAGCAGTGTTCCCTCCAAGCTGAGTTAGTGTGAGCTAGCTCAGTTTTTTAGCCTCCAGCTCACACATTATTGTCTTAGCTCAGGAAGGATGGCTCCTGCGCAAACTAATTTATGCAGTAGCCAAGTTGCTCGCTCATAAGAACATAAGAGAAGCCAATGTTGGATCAGGCCAATGGCCCATCCAATCCAACACGCTGTCACACAGTGGCCAAAAATATCGGGTGCCATCAGGGGGTCCACCAGTGGGGCCAGGACACTTGCCCCAGAGTCCCTATCTATGTTGTTGTTGTTCAGTCGCACAGTCGAGTCCGACTCTTCGCGACCCCATGGACCAGATTACGCCAGGCCCTCCTGTCTTCCGCTGTCCGCTGAAGTCTGCTCAATTTCATGTTCGTTGCATCGATGACACTGTCTAACCATCTCATCCTTTGCCATCCCCTTCTTCTTTGACCTTCAATCTTTCCCAGCATCAGGGTCTTCTTCAGTGAATGCTCCCTTCTCATTTGGTGGCCAAAGTATTTGAGCTTCCCTATCTATACCTTGTGGCTAATAGCCACTGATGGACCTCTGCTCCATATGTTTATCTAATTCCCTCTTGAAGCCATCCATGCTTGTAGCTGCCACCACCTCCTGTGGCAGTGAATTCCATGTGCTCACAACTTTAATGCTTGTAGCTCACAAAGTAGAATTTTTGCTCACAAGACTCCACAGCTTAGAGGGAGCATTGCTTGCAAGTTATTTGGATGGGAGACCACCAAGGAAGACCTGGGGTTGCTCCATGGAGGAAGGCAATGGCAAACCACCTCTGCTTGTCTCTTGGCTGGAAATCCCCCTGGACCACTAGTCAGTTGTGACTTGAATGGCACTTTCCACCACCACTTTGCTATTGACGAGAAGTGGGGAAAAATCTTACGTCTGCCCTACTTCCCTGGGTGAGGCACAGAAGGATGGTAAGCTTTTTCCTCATCACTCTGTAGCACACTGTAGCACACTACAGTCTTTGCAAGGTTGGTTGTGCTGTGCATTGTGCTAGGTGTCCACTCAGCAAACAGGTGCCTGTTGTCTGAGGGAGCCTTCCTCCATTCAGGTCAACCATTCTGAGAAGGCGAAATGACAGTATGAGGAATTTCAGACAGGCAATATATTCCGGTTCAGGAACGGTTCCCAAATGGTTTCTGGTCTGACATTTCAGACAGAACCATTTTAGAACCGGTTCCCTACCGGAATATATTTGTACTTTCACATACAAACGCTTCTGTCCCGTTCAGGAAATGGGGCTGAATCATTTTACCTGTAAACTGCTTCCAAGTAGTCTTCAGTTTCTTCTTCCAGATCTGAAACGCTTTTTCCAGCTGTTTTTTGCCCGCATGGGCGATCTCCGGCTTTTTGTTTAATGTTTGCTTTAGAGCACTATAGCACTATAACACAACGTCAAAATAGTGTCATAGCGATCCCATCGGAATCCCATCACTGTTTTTAGGTTGAGTTATAGTGCTATAGCGCTCTAAAGCAACATTACAAAAAAAAAGCCGGTGCAGGTGGGAAACGGCGGGAAAACAAAGCGATGCAGTCTGAATTGCCAAACTGCTTCTGATCTGGCTCTTTTCCGGTAGGGGAAAGCCATGTGTGAAATGGCAGCCCTGTACCAGTTTACTTCAAAACGGATCAAAAACGGCTTCAAACCGGCTGAAACTTGATAATGTGAAATTCCCTTATTTCTCAAAGTTCGCCAAAAGAGAGGAAACAGGACATTTGAATTGCTCATTGTTTTGTCTTTGTCATCCATATAAACTGGGCAGGCTCCCTTCCGCGGTCCTACTGTATAGCCGCCTGAGTGATAGCTTAACAGTTCCTTTTCAGAAAGCTAGCTTCCTTTCATGGTCGTGCCTCAGCTGTAGTTCTGGAAGAGGCCAAAGACTCTGGCAGCCCCAGTAGATGGAAAGACGGTTTCACACTTCAGGAAAAGACTGCAATTGGCATGCTTAAGTATGGTTCAGGATGGGTTCCAGCTTTAAGAATACTGTACAGTTGATGTGCTGAAAGGTGATGTGGCTCTGATGAAGAATTGACATTAATGAGATCGTACCTAGGCTTCACCTCAGCACAGCTCACCAGCACAGTTTATTGCCAAGTTGGTTTCAGCTTCGCTCACCAGCAGAACTCATGGAAAAGCTAGTCTCCTTGAAACATTAAAGCTGCTTGTTCAACGAGTAGCTACTACAGCCTATGACCCTATCTTCTACTGGGAAATTGTAAAATTTTCTGTTACAGGTCCTGATCAGATGGGCAGCTAATCCCGCCATTAGCCCTGCTGTAATTTGATTCCAATCTTTTTAATCCATCATTGCATGACCAGACAGCACCCCCAGTGAATCATCTTACCATGCGCTTCCTCCGCTGTGGACTGTCTAGATGGCATCCATAGAACAAGGCGCATGTGGTGTTGTTTTTTTTAAAAGGTACATGAGCATAATCGTGAAATTGCGCCCTTGTTTATCAGTGCATGTGTGGAATTGAATGTAGAGATTTTTTTAAAATGGCGCCAGTGGGAGGATTGCGCGCTGGTCTGATCAGACGGGGGGTAAGTCTGCAATTGGCCCATCGGGAAAACTCCAGATTTAAACTAGTATCTAATAAGTACAGTTCCAAAGCGCAGCAAAAGGGGATGCTCACGGAAGAGGGACGTTTCCTAGATGTTGATTCCGGACATTACCTTTAAATCCGCCAGGCACTCATGCCTGGCTCGGATCTAAAGAGCCGTCTGATTGGGACCACAGACATCTGTATTGATTTAGGATTCTACAGTATTCTTTGGTGTAATCGTTTTTGTGTAATTTTTCCATGATTCATAAATTTGATAGTGATTTTCTGTAAATTTTCAATATTTTATTGACTGTTCATTTACAATTGATAGTAGTAACACTTTTGTATGCAGTGTTTTTCATTTCTTTATCTGTTCATACACTTTGCGTCCCGTTCCCCCATTTTCTGCATTGTGCGATTAATGTTTGAGCACTGAGCAAATGCTAGAAGTTCCCCTTAATTCTCTGCTTCTTCCTTGCAGGGTTCTCCAGGTGAGCAAGGTTTCACAGGCCCCCCTGGACCCCAAGGCCCTTACGTAAGTATCAGTTCTGAAGAGGGTTCATATGGATAAGTTATGCCCAGACTCAGGTCCTACCCAAAGGCGAAAAGGCCTTTCTTTTGCTACGTCGTAATGAAATTGATCCTGCTGACAGCAGTTTATGAGACTGTAAACCGCAGGATGAAGGCCAAGTGGAAAACAATATTCTTTTGCCTCCATCTAGTTTGTATAGAGGAAAGGATAATTGGTCTGTACTGTTCTAGGAATTTTTTTTGTTACAGATGGGGCATTGGTTTGTAAATTTGTTTTGCTGTTTAACTTCAGGAATGAAACATTTCTAGATTTGTAAGGAGCTTGGGGGGGGGAGCATAAACCTAGTCCTCGACATTCCTTTAGTCTTTAACATGACCAAGAAACAGAATCCAAAACAAAGCTAAGCAGACAGGCTCTTTGGAACAAGTACGCTCATTTAACTATCTCAGTTTGATATGTTGTGGAAGGCTTTCATGGCCAGAGTTCATTAGCTGTTGTAGATTTTCCAGGTTGTCTGATGTTTCACCAGTAGCTGGCATCCTTAGAGGTATAACACAGAAAGGCAGAGTACCCTTGACACACAGAGTACTCTGTCTTTCTGTGTTATACCTCTGAGGACCTCACAGCTACTGGCAAAACATCAGGTCCTACAATGCCAAGACCATGGCCACACAACCCGGAAAATCTAAAACAATTAATATCTCAGTTTGGTTCCCATTTTTGGCACCCTCCTGGTCAATGGATCCTGATGAGCATTATAGTTAATTTGGCTGCTGGTCATAGATTTTATTATAAATATGGTGGGTGTCATACCCCTTTGGCATGGCAAGTTTATAGGGCAAAAATTGTGATCCAACTATATGGATTCAAGCATTTAAATCAAATATTATTTATTTATTTGGATTTATATCCCACCCTCCCCGGAGGCTCAGGGCGGCTAACAATGAGGCACGAGTGCCGGAATTATAAAATACAGTTACCTTTTCTTTGTACATTCTTCAAAGTCCCCAAGTGCCTTGCTTCATCAACCCTCCACCTGGAGGGGAGTCTGCCATAAAACAACTGGCAACCAGTTTTCCCTCTAAGCTCAGTTTGTCTGAGCTAGCTCACAGTTTTTTAGTCTCCAGCTCACACATTTTTGTCCTTGCTCAGGAAGGATGGCTCCAGAGCAAACTAATTTATACAGTAGCCAAATCGCTCGCCCACAACTTTAATGCCAGTAACTCACAAAGAAGAATTTTTGCTCACAACACTCCACAGCTTAGAGGGAGCATTGCTGGCAATCCTTGCTTGGTCTGCATAGACAGGCTGGCCTGGCTTTTCCGTGAATCTGACTTCTAGCTAGCTGGCTTTGCAAAGCCTACGGTCACATTGTAGGACTCATTGCCACAAGCTGTTGGGAAGGTAGCTTGTTGCCTAAGATCTGCAGTTGTTTGGAGGTTTTGCCAGCTGCAGGTTTGTCTAGAGTGTGATTAGTTACAAAGTACTGCTGTGAATGTTGTTTCTCGTATTTTCCATTCTCAGGGGGTTCCTGGACTCAGGGGAGAGAAGGGCGCGAAGGGACCCAAAGGACGAAAGGTGAGTTCCATCCACCAGTATATTCCTCCAGCTGAGCTTATCTCAGCAGCTTGTACATCGATTCCCACAAGATGCTCATGTTATATTATAAATGAAAGGGAAAGTATCCATTGCCTTTGAAGCTGTTAATACTTTTCTCCTTCTTTTGCCCCCCTCTAGGGTGACAAAGGCAGCATAGGATACCTCGGTCCACAAGGAGATATCGGTTTTAAGGTAGTTCCAGACGGGTAGCTGTGTTGGTCTGTAGCAGCAGAATAAAACAGGAATCCAGTAGCACCTTACAGACTTACAAAATCTATTCCAGCATAATCTTTTGTGAATCAGAGCTTGCTTCATGAAATAAAGCATCTGATGAAACAAGCTCTGAGATGTGTGCGTGTTTGATTTCCAAATTAATTTTTGTTAAGGATATAATCATCAGTGAGCACCTTTTGTGAATTCCAGGGCAAGCAAGGACCTGTAGGTGTTCCTGGGAGGCCAGGACCCAAGGGGGAACAGGTAAAGTGCTTGAATGAACACATGAAGCTAGTTTATAATCTGTCAGACTATTGGCCTGTCTTGCTTACTCTGATAGGCAGTAGCTCTCTCTTCCCCAGTTCTGCTACCTGAGAGTCTGAAATTGGAGATGCTCAGAACTGAACCTTCGACCTTCTGCATGCAAAGCATGATCTCTGCCACTAAGCTATGATCCACTGGAGCCCAGTCTGTCCTATTGTGGCAGGGTTCTCTGAAGTTTTCGGCAGAGAGAGGGTTTTTTCTTCCGCTTGGCTACTGGAGCCTGTTTTTAACTGGAGATGCGAGGGATTGGTTGAAATCCTGGGGCTATTTGCATGCAAAACTTGCACTGTGCCACTGAGCCATAGCCCCTCTCTGGCTCTTTCTGCACTGACAGCTTGCTCCGGAGAATCCGAGGAGTCAAGTCTTAAGGGTTGACTTCGCAGTCACATGCATTCCCTCTGCACCGGTTTCCCCCCCCCTCTGGATTATTTATTTGTGAATTCTGTATGCATTCTGCATCTACAAGAAAAACCCACATTTTTTGAGTCGACTGGCAGCCAACCCCTCCTCCCTTGCCTGAGTGGGACAACATGTCCTCTTTTGTCTTTGGAGAAGGAGGGAAAGAAAACAGAACAGGGAGGGGGAGCATCACTCTAAAGAGAGAGATGTGGAAAGGGGGGAGGACAGTGGGCAGCACTTAAATACCCACAGAAACAATTCTATTTTAGAAAGGATTAGCAATTTGAAAGTGGATGAGAACAAAGAATCGCTTCAAAAGGAGGTTTGGTAGCTGCAGGACAATAGTGTGCTGGAAGCAGTCTGAATGCAGATTCCTGTAAAACAAATGCAGAAACAAGAGAAAGCCCCGACACAAACTGGAAGTGGGAGGAAATGCAGAACAGAAGAATAGACCGAGGCAAAATATGGGTGCAGAAAGGGCCTATGTTCTCTTTTCCTCCCTCCACCATCTATAAAGCTTATCTAGAAGATGAGTAGCTGCAAGCTAGTGGCTGAGGTGATACTGATCTGCCCAGCAGCTGTCCTGCAGAGTGTACAATGGGAGTGTGCAAGAATGTGACATAGATGCCCCAGACATGGAGTGAACCAGCGAGCCAGTTCAGATATTTGTAAAAATGTTGTGGAGCAGGGCTTTTTTTGTAGAAAAAGCCCAGCAGAAACTCATTAGCATAGTAGGCCACACCCTGACAGCACAGCTCATTAGCATATTAGGCCACACCCCCATGCTACCAGAAGTGTGGTCATCCAGCCACATCCACCTTTTGCTTCTTATTCTGTTTACCTTGTTTGTTGTCAAAACCCAGGGCTTTTTTTGTAGCAGGAACTCCTTTGCATGTTAGGCCACACACCCCAAATGTAGCCAATCCTAATGAGTTTCTGCTGTTGGGTGTGGCCAACTCAAGAGCCAGTCGGAACTCTGTTCCTGTGCGTTTCTGCCCCAAAATAGCCCTGTTGTGGAGTGAAGGCAAGCCAAGCTGACCTGCTCTTGTGCCCCTTCCCACCTATCCCTCTCACAGCCTTTGCCCATTTGCCTTTCATAACTGGCAATTACGTACTACCAGGGGGTATTTTTGTTATTTAATTGCTCAAAAGAACACCCAGAGACCCAAGTTGTCTGGTGAGTCATCCACAAGGAGATAGAAGTGTGATGCTGACTTTCGTGGTTGGCGTAGCACTGGGCAAGACTGGACCAGCTGCCCAATCCGAGGCTGATTAAGGGGACCCCTGGAGCCTGAGAACTCTGCCATGGGTTGTACCGATCTGGAGAAAAAATGGGAGCTACTTGATCCCGCTAAGGAAGCTGGAGACCAGCTGCACATGTGGTCACATGGGGAAGAAAACAGGATGCAGGGTCAAGGTTTTGTAGCATAGGTATCACAACTGGGGACCCCAAAACATGGGAGCTGGCCATGTCAACAAGGCATCTCTCTTCTATTTGCAGGGTGCTATTGGCCCCCCTGGTAGACAGGGGTATGCTGGATATCCTGGCATTCCGGTAAGCTTTTCCTTTTGGGCTTAAGGGAGATGAAGGAACTGCATGGTATAAAATTGCTGGATTTCCCCCCATGCTTTTAGTGACTTATGGAGAAAAGAGCGTGTACTAAAGGGCACAGGCATGCTACATTCCGTGCCAAGAATTCTGCAAAATGTATAAAGTTACAAATTCTTTGGGAGTGCTGTAGGGATCAGGGCTGTGGCACTGGGGAGGAACATTTTCTCTTTCATGCCAGTTCTCTGAGGGGGCTGTTTTCACAAAGCGTTTTCTTCTTCCCCCCCCTCTCTCTTCAGGGGTCGGCTGGACAAAAGGTAAGTCACACTCTCTCCCTTGGTGCTGTAGATATAATGGATCCTGAAATAATTTTTAAGCACATCTGTTGTCTCCCCAAAAGCTTGTTTCATACCTGTACATAGTCTCCCTCTCTCCACCAGAAGCTGGCTGACTGTGCCTTGGATGGGGTGGGTAAGAGCAGCAGCTCTGTTGGTGGGGCAGGGTTATGGGGCAGCCGGGCAGTTGACTCCTCCAGTGTGGGGCCGGGGGCAGCTGCCCCTGTTGCCCACCAGCTAACAGCCCTTGTCTAACGGTGCCTAGAGGTCATATTTCAGTTGTCAGCTCAATGAGGATCAAGTGACATTGACACCCAGCTCTTGTGGAACGGCAGGCCTCAGCCTGACTCTCAAGGAAGTTTCTGCTCGCTGCAGGCTGAATAGCTCCTGGGATTGCTGGTAGCTCTACCAGGGTGCCCAGGGCCTACCAGCAATCCCAGGAGCTATTCAGCCTGCAGCGAGCAGAAACTTCCTCCAACCTGTCTGTCCTGACTTCCACCCCCTCTTTTTAAAGACTAGCACAATTTCTTTTCACCTAAGCTTTAGGGTTGCCAGCCTCCAGGTGGCCCCTGGAGATCTCCCGCTATTGCAGTTGATCTCCAGATAACCAAGATCAGCTCCCCTGGAGAAAATGGCTGCCTCAGAGGGTGGACTCTGTGGCATTATACCCTGCTGAGGCCCCTCCCCTCTCCAGGCTCCACCCCCAAATCTCAAGGTCTTTCCCAACCCAGACCTGGCAACCCTACTAAAATTTCATGGACTGTACACCACTTTGTCAAATGCCTGCAGGGAGCCCTCGGTAGGCAGACCCACATATGAGGTTACGAAGGTTTTTTTTTTAAAAAAAACACTATTTAGTAACAATATTTATGGACTAGAGCAGAAATGTCGAACTGATTTGGTATGAGGGCCGGATCTGACATAAATGTCTCTTTGTCAAGCCGGGCCATGTGTGCCATAAAATGTAATGCCAGGTAGCGGAGAAATAAACTGTATAAAGGACATCAGCTGGTAAGCTCCGAGTTGGTGTATCCTCATGGCAAGGCCGCATGGGCTGGGAGGGGGTTGCAAAGGAAAACCCACACAGGCGGACTGGAGAGCCAGCAGTGCAGACCTGGGCAGACGCTCCCACGATGCTTGGTTGCTGCAGACGAGGTTGTTCTGCCATGCTGAAGCCATAATTGGAGTGGCTCCGCCCACTCCCCCCAAGCAGTCTCCTGTTCCCCCCCTTGTGGTAGTTGCTCATGAGCTGCTTAAGAGCCCTGGACAGACCGGTTTTGGTCCACGGGCCTTATGTTTGACACCCCTGGACTAGAGTATCAGCAACAGTAATAACACGGGCTGAGAACAGACTGGCAGGATGAAGCGCGAGGGAGGCAGGGCCAAAAGACCCGCACCAAGTTGTGCCGGGGATTTCTGGTCGCCCTGCACCCTACTGATATGGGAGCATACCGGGGAGGAGGCACCGAGGAGGAGGTGCCAGGGTGTTGCACTGTTGGACGCGCCTGGCGAGGCCTGGCTGTAAGGGGCAGCTTTCTTTTTGTAATCCGGTGGTATGTGTTTATGCACATCAGCAATTAGGGCAGGATCCCACAGCTTTCAGCGTTCACATTTCTGGGAAGCGGGATCAACGCACTCTCCAAGATTTGCTATGGCTTTCACCTGGTACTTTTTTAACACGGTGGGGAACCGTCATAGGAGGGGTTGAGTATGGCTGGGGAATGCCTGACAGCTGTGGCTTTGTGAACCAGCCCATTTAATCCGTTTGTGAAACGTGCCTATATCGGGGCAAACTGCCAGCCTGAACTCAGCCACGATGTGTGAAAAACAGAACTGAAACAGTTATTTAACTTCAAATTTAAAACATAGTAATAACAATCATCAGTGTTCTACCATAACAGCCTTTGGTCTACCATAACAGCCATACTTCAACGTTGTGATTCCTTTGTTCTCTCTCTTGTTTTGCCAGGGCCTCAAAGGCTTTGAAGGGCTCCCAGGACCCAAAGGCAAGCCAGGCCTGCCAGTAAGTCAAGATTTATTTTGTTTTTGTTTTTTAATTGTGCACTTCCAAGCTTTCCTCCATGAGGACTAGAAACTACAAGTACCAGTCATGGAAATTCTTTATTATATTCTCAACTGACTTTTTTCAACGATGTTAGTACAGTCATTGTGCGATCCTAAACTGAGTCAAACTTTTCTAAGCCCATTGAGTTCAGTGGATTTAGTAGGGTATAACTCTCTATAGTACTGCACTGTAAATCAGTTATCAAAGAATGTACAAATACTAAAAATTAACCAAGTTCCTTCATGATCCAGGGTCTGAAATCAATTCCTAATTTTTACAATAATAGCCTCTGCTATCAGTAATATTCACATTCTCTTCAACAAGAAAAGGGTTACTAGTATCTTCTGCAGAACAGCCAGTACAAGTAGCTATAAGAGAGTCAATCATTCTCTAACTCTTTTGGTGTAGTTATAGAGAAACAACACATGGGTTACTACCATCTGTAATTCCTTTGCACCAAGTCAAAAAATGATTGTTTGAAGAAATTGCCTGTAACACCCCTTGAGGATTGTTAATTGCAAAACATTACAGTGAGCTAAAGTAAATGTTCTCCTATATTTAGTACAGTTAGATAATGAGAAGTTTAGACTTCACATTAAAGAAGGACAGGATACACATGCCATAGCACTTACACTGCCATTTACTGGGAGTAAGCCCCACTGAGTAAAATTCTGAGTAGACCTGTTTAGCATTATGTTGATATTCTGGTAATCCATATTACAAGGTTTTTTGTGTGATTAATGCCTGGGACTTTTCCTGATTATAAAACGATAACGCTGGAATAGAAACGACTAGTGTCTTGTTCAAAATAGGCACACTAGAGAGGGCTTCTGTACTTTCATAATCTCATTAAAACTCCATGACCAAGACCTGGGGATGGCGAAAACCAATAGAAGAAAGAAACCAGGGCAGTTGAGTGGACCAAGAATTAGCCTTGGGTGGGCATTGGAGACGTGTATTTAGGGATGCACCAAATGTTTGCCCTCTAAGATTTTAGAGGCCAAAATACAGGCCTCGCACCCAAATCCCCTCCTCCTTTGCTGGTAACCTATTTATAGCCTGTTTGTTCTCCAATTAGCAGGTGCAGTCTTCTTCTTGACAGTAGTGATTTTGCTGTATAGCCAGAACTGATATTTGGCTAAGTGCTGACATCACTGTGGAAGAACAAAGGCAGTAGAGTGTGATTCAATGTGTGATTAAATCACCAGAAAGGGAGTATTTTTCACAGAAGATTGTCTGCAGAAAATCCATTCCCCATCCCATTTTGTCTCAGTCTTGTCTGGATTTAAGTGTGGCCTTGCGTAGCCTACTGCATGTGAGCCTCAGCAACCTGTCTGTAAAATGGGAACATCTGAGGGCATGCATTAGGGTCTTGCACATTAAAAGTAGCAGAACAGAAGTGAGAATGGCAGGAGGACTGGGATTTAGATGGCCAGCACTGAATGGTGTTAGCATGAGCAAGAAGTTTTTTGCAGCAAGAGAGGTGCATGGAATCAGAGTACTGAAGCCTTATCCCTAGATTAGCTTAAACCTAGCCAAGTGCCCCTTCTGGTTTCTGAACCCTTGGCTGTGCTAGTTGCAAGCTTCTTTCTTGAGGACTAGAAATCTCATTTCCTTTGTTAGATCAATGCAGACAGGATGTGAGGTTTCAGAGCTGGTGTGATGAACCTGTGGACATAAGGAGTCCATCTCATTCTGGAACCTCCATCCCTCAAAATCCAGTGCTGCAAAGACAACTACTTGACAACCACAGTGTTGATCATCAGCTGGTCCAAGGCAGGAGATCAATCTTACTTGTATTTCTAGGGCACACCTGGCATTCCTGGCCCCCCTGGTACTTGGTTGAAGGTGTCAAGGGAAGAATTGAAGGTAGGTGTGACAAATGGAACATCATGGCATGTGGCCTGGTCAAACAGAGCATAGGGCTGGGCTAGTAAAACACTTGTTTTCTTCCAGCTAATCTGATGCCTCAGGTGTGCTGTAATACACATTACTTTTGTCAACTGTGCACAAAAGTCCACAATTTACCATCCTGCCCAGCTCACCAAATATGTCCTAAATTTGCGGTACAGTAACAAAAAGAAGAAACTCTCAGTTTGGAAAAACTTCCTTACCTAGTTACCTGGATGAGTATGTCACCCACTCTGGGTGATTAGGCAAATTGGCAAGCCTGCATTAATATTACTGGGAGTAAAAAAAAATGGTCTGCATTCATAGATTGGCTTTTTCTGTTGACGTAAAAACTTCTGGATTAAGACGTTTTAGCTTTCCCCACCCCCAAGTCTGCTCTCAGAGTTAGAAATGAAAAGATCATGCTTGCATTTAGACCCAGTGGTGGGAGATCAATATATCAAATTCTCAACTTGGTACCACCAAGCAACTTGATACCAGAAAACTTTCATGACACACCCAGTACTGGCTGCTTGCAACCGTTCAATAGCAACCAGTGTGGTGTCGTGCTTACTTAGTTTCAGACTAGGATGTGAGAGACTCTGTAGTGGAACCTCATTGGGTGACCTCATGCCCAAAACATGCTCTCAGCCTATCCTACTTCACTGGATAAAATGGAGTGGGAAATGATGTAAGCTGTTTTGGGGTCCCCATTGCAGAGAAAGGTGGAACATAGATGAAGGAAAGAATTCATATGGCTGAAGATGAGGGCAGACGAAAGGTGGGTTGGTGGGTGGGAGTTTTCAGGGAACTAAAAGACAAAATAGCAGGGGTGGGGGTGAAATGTTTCTTCTGCATGTCCTTGTGGGATTCCAGTTGTCCTTCTCTCATCCCCAATACCCTTCTCAATCAAATCTGTAACCTTAGCAAACATCATGATTTTTTGATTGCTGGAATGTTCTGTGTGGATTATAATTTTTTTCTAGTGGTCAAATTATGAGGGGAAAGGTAGGGCGCTCTTATTGAGAGCAATAAGCCTTACCCCCCCCCCAGCCCACCACCTTTAAACATAGTTAGGGAGGCCACAGGGCTTTTTCGTGACAAAGCCCAGCAGAACTCATTAGCATAATAGGACACACCCAACAGCAGAAACTCATTAGCATATTAGGCCACACCCATGACAGCACAGCTCATTAGCATATCAGGCCACACACCCCATGTTACCAGAAGTGTGGTTATCCAGACACACCCACCTTTTGCTTCTTATTCTGTTTACCTTGCTTGTTAAAAAACCAAGGTTTTTTTTGTAGCAGGAACTCCTTTGCATGTTAGGCCACAAACCCCTAATGTAGCCAATCCTAATGAGTTTCTGCAGTTGGGTGTGGCCTATTATGCTAATGAGTTCATGCTGGGCGTGGCCAACTTGGGAGCTGGCCGGAACTCCGTTCCTGTCCGTTCCTGCCCAAAAATAGCCCTTGGAGGCCAAATCTACTTCCTTGGCCACCACATAGCCTTCTAACAACAGGAGCTAAAGGGTCACTACAGAAAGGCCAGGGCCTGCCCTCCCACACCTTAATTCAAGCACTGAGAACTTAGAGGCCCACCTGCATCTATTTTAAATTTTTTTGGGGGGTCAATATGTCAATTCTGTTTTCCTTGCCTCTCTGAACCTCTTCACACAGCCTGTCCGGTACCTACCCATTAAATTCACTGTTTCCCTCCTCCTTCCTTGGCTTCCCAACTTCTTCCCTTTTTCATTCTTTCACACATAGCCCTGCTCCAAATCCCTAGGGTCTGTACAAAGTCTTGACATCATGAGCCCCATATAGGTATTGTGACATCCAAACTACCCTTGTTCCAAATAGCCGTTTTCTCTATCTGCCCTGCTATACATGAGTCACAGGAGGGAGATCCAACAGCTTCCTGTCTCGTTTCCATCACAACCAAACCGAGGTTTGTTCATGGCACCTGAATGCAGTCAGTGCTTTCACACAAAGTCTCAACTGAGCCCCCAGATTGAGACCAGAAGAGCTGCTGGCTGCTGGCTACTGGCAGAGAAAGCAATGGCTTGGGAGTCATTTTAATGATGAACTTTCTCCTGTGCAGCACCTGGTTTACTCAGCAAGCAAGCTGAACTACAGCATGGTGCGGTTGCTAATGGACACCCTAGGCCGGGAACTGAAGCTCCTGGTGGAACCCCCAAATGGTACCAAAGACTACCCGGCCGCCTCTTGCAAAGAACTTCTGCTGGCTCAGCCTCACCTGCAAGATGGTAGGAGAAAGAACCAGGCTCTTCCTGGGCAGACTCCATGTGGCATGCCTCAGAAGGTGTCATTTCTGGGGACAGAAGCACTGCTGTCATGGGGGAGGACCTTGAATTGGAGTTTATTTTTTTTTCTTTTTGGATTTTTTCAATATGTGCATGTGAGTGTATATGCGCCAGGAAGTCATGGCAACCTCTGGTGACTGACCCCTACTGGGGGGCTGGAGGATATTCAGAGAGGTGGCTGAATAAAGCCTGCCCCCGCCTCCCACCTCTGGTATTCCTTGGAGGTCTCCCTTCCAAGTACTTGCCAGAGTCGATCCTGCTTCGCTTCCGAGATCTGATGAGATCAAGCTTGCCTGGGCTAACCAGGTCAGGGCTGGAGGTTTAAATTTCTAATGATTATCCACAACTGCTGTAGGGTTAAATTTCCTTTTTAAAAAAACAAAAAAACAGCTGCTGTTTGACCCACAGGGAAAAACGTGATTTGCACTGACAAAACAGGGCAGGGGAGAAAGGGTTAAACCCAGACCCAGCTTCAGGAGTTGGCATGATGGAGCCCCAGACTGCCAGTAAGCAGAACTGACCAGAGTTCCCTCTAAGCTGAGTTAGTGTGAGTTAGCTCACAGTTTTTTAGCCTCCGGCTCATACACTTTTGTCTTAGCTCAGGAAGGCTCGTTCCAGAGCAAACTAATTTATGCAGTGGCCAACTTGCTCACTCACAACTTTAATGCCAGTAGCTCACAGAGTAGGATTTTTGCTCATAAGACTCCACAGCACGGGTGGCCAAACTTGCTTAACATAACAGCGCACAGAATAAATGTCAGATGTTTGAGAGCTGCAAGACATGAACAAATATTACACACATGTTTTTATTGAAAAATATGCAGATTTGATTTTTATGAACCTTAAATGAGGCTGTGTTCAAGAGCAGCATGTGGCTCCCGAGCTGCAATTTGGCCACCCCTGCTCCACAGCTTAGAGGGAGCATCGGAACGGACCCCTCACCATGCAGGGAAAGGGCTAGGAGGAGGTGCTGTGATCTCCTTCCTTAAGCACCGCTTCCAGCTGGAAATTGGAGCTCATCCTCAGGGGTTTTCAGGGCGGTCTCCTGTTTCTGGCTTGGAGGGGGTGCCCAAGGAAGAAGATAAGAGATTGGATTTATACCCTGCTCTTCACTCAGAATCTCAGAGCGGTTTACAAATGCCTTTCCCTTCCCCTCCCCACAAAAGATACCCGGTAGGTAGGTGGGGCTGAGAGAGCTCTCTTGAGAACAGCTCTTGACAGAACTATGGCTTGCCCAAGATCATCCAGCAGCTGCAAGTGGAGGAGTGGGGAATCAAACCTGGTTCTCCCAGATTAGAGTCCGCACACTTAACCACTACACCCCATTAGGGTTGCCCGTCTCCAGATGGTGGCTGGAGATTTCCTGGAATTACAACTGGTCTCCAGGTTAGAGATCGGTTCCCCTGTAGAAAATGGCTGCTTTGGAAGGTGGAGTCTATGGTTTTACAACCCAATGAGGTTCCTCTCCACCCCAAACCCCAACCTGCCCAGACTCCACCCCCACAGTCTCCAGGTATTTCCCAACCCAGAGCTGGCATCCCTGTCTCCCATTGATTCCAACGTGGCTTGAAGGATCATGGCGGAACCAGTGGTGGGACTCCACCTGTGGAAGGCAGGGAGGGAGGGTGTCTGTGTGCACGTGCGTTGTGTGGGTTTGCATGCACATGTGTGAAAGCAGGCTCGGGGAGATCATTTCTGCCAGAACCCTGCCCCTAGCCTGGAACCAGTTTTGATTAAACCTCTCCTCCTTTATCATTGATTCAGTTCCTCCCTCTGCTTGCAGTGACTTTTAACCTTAAAAAAGGGAGAGAGGGGGTATGCTAAATTGATGGTCTTCAGAATCATACCCAGTTTGGCCATAAGCAGATAATGAGATTCTTTGGCAAACTGTACCTGCTCGAAAATCCTGCATGTGTCTGCTCCGTGCCTGTGGCCATGTGCAGCTTTGAGCATTGCGGTATGACAAAATTTATGGAAAATATATTGGTGCGGTGTGTGAAAAATCAGCATGGTGGCAGTTGCGCCTTTGTTGCTGGCCCCAGGTGGGGAACTGTCCCCTGAAGAGATGTCTACTGCGCACCCAGTGGTTGTGCCGATGGGTCCTGTTTGCAGGCGCCATTCAGTAATCGAGCAGGAGCTGAGCATCTCTGAAAAAATGAGGGGAAATCTTTATCACAGCTGGGGAATCTTGCCATCTCTAAAGTGGTCTGTCTTAAGCTCTGGCTTTAAGCTTGTAACTATAGCAACACCCCGTGCTACCTTAGTGAGAGATGATCTCTAAAGAGAGAGTAAGAAATAGAAGATGTGCTGCTGAATTCAGCCACACTTGAGAGTGAACTGACAAAGGTAGCGCTTGAAAGCTCATACCCTGATAATCTTGTTGATCTCGAAGCTGTTAATCTGCTTGAATTCAGCTCTTCCGCTGCAAAGATGGCTGCCCTCTGAAACCCCAGTTTCTTATCATTCTGCTGGGGCTCTGGAAGCTTCCACGGCACAGGGTACTTGGCCAGTATCAGACACAGCTCCTTTGCTGAGGCAGGGGAAGAGAAACAGCCCATATAGACACCCTTCCTGGTTTCTCAGGCCAAGACAGAGGAATCACAGCCAATGAAACACGGCACACTGAGAACAAGGAACTCGGAATATGTCACCCCCCAAAAAAATAAAGTTATCAAACAAGTTATGTTTCCATATTTTCCCTATAATATTCTTACTTTTTAACCCATTCACTTATCAGAAGGTTACATATCAAAAATTACAGATTTTAGTTACTAAATGGAAAACCATATAAGTCCAGTCCAAATGGAAAAACATATAAGTCCAGCACAAACAAATTTCTGTGTCAAATCCAAAGAGATTTCTATCCAAGGAGTCGAAAGAGGAAAAAATATCTGGATTTGAATATTCTTCAGCTACGACTCAATGGTAGATAGATGTCCAAAGCCGGGGAGGGAGGGACCCTGTTACAAGTATCAACTCTATAAGAATAAACAGTCACGAAATATTACAGGCACACTAAGCTGATCTGTGTTTCTATGTGATAAACTTTTCTTCTGATTTCCATTTAGTAACTAAAATCTGTAATTTTGATATATAACCTCAGTGGGCTGGTTTGTCAGACCAACATGAGCGTGACTAAGACGTCATTACAAAGAATACCACTTGAACTTCTCTGGCCTATTTCTTTTACCAGCAATTCTCTATTTTGTCTCTATTTTTTGACTGGTGGTGCACGTGCGCACACACACACACACTGTCCTTCACATCTAGGGTTGCCAGCCTCCAGGCGGGGCCTGGAGATCTCCTGCTTTTACAACTGACCCCAGTTGACAGAGATCAGCTTCCCTGGAGAAAATGGCTCCTTTGAAGGGTGGACTCTGTGGCATTGTACCCTGCTGAGGCCCCTCTCCTCCCCAAACCCCACCTTCTCCTGGATCCACTCCCAAAGTCTCCAGGTATTTTCCAACCCAGACCTGGCAACCCTATTCACATCACTGTTTCATACTTAAACTTGGATTACTTCCCAAGGAGGGAAGGAATTCCAGTCTTAAGAGCAAAAGGGCTGGGGAGCACGGAAATCCTCATTTCTCTCACAGCCAGTCTTTCAAATTGCTTTCCAAATTGCTTTCCTCACAGCTGGGCTCTCCTCCAGCACCAGAGAAGTATGAGGCTGGCGAGGAAAGGAGTTAACGCCCCCTATTTGCATATCCCTTTGCCTGTTAAAATTAGATCCACTTCCCCCCTCTTTCTGCGTCACCGGGTCAGAGACGGGTTTAAAAACATGGAAATGCCGCCCATATCTAATTTGGCCTAAAGAGGATTTAACTTCCCCCTTTCATTTCAGGCTATTATTACATAGACCCCAATCAAGGCAGTCCCCAAGACTCTCTGTTGGCATTCTGTAACTTCACTGCTAGGGGAGAGACCTGTATTTCCCCTGTGCAAAACCAGGTAAGAACTGTGGTTGGGTGTGGGACAAGACTGGTTATGTAAACATGCTCAACAGCAGATTTTTTTAAAAAAAGAACATGGTGTTACTGATGTTTATAAAATATCTTGGAGACAAAATGGTGGTTTACATGAAAACTCTGTGTTCAAAAACTCAGGTGCCCATCAAGGCTTGGCTGAGAGCATACACTTCAGAAGACACCTTCCAGTGGCTCAGTTCCCTGCCTGGCGGCTTCCTGGTAAATACCTTTGTAGCCCCCTGAGGTTTCCAGTACAGATCTTCAGATGGGAGATAAGGGCAGAATAAATGAAAGGCAGTCAGGGCAGGTTAGGTTTGCTGTGCTGAAGCCATAAACAAGAGGGAGTCTTCTGACACGTCATATTGAACTAATGGGTGTAAGACCAAAGCTGTTAAGAGATGTAAGATGTATCACATGACCTCTTCCAGCCAATCAAGGCTGAAGGGAGGGGTTACAACGTAAGAAGAGCCCCGCCAGATCAGATCAGTGGACAATGTTCCCTCTAAGCTATGGAGTCTTGTGAGCAAAAGTTCTACTTGGTGAGCTACTGGCACGAAAGTTGCGAGTGAGCAATTTGGCTATTGCATAAATTAGTTTGCTCTGGAGCCATCCTTCCTGAGCTAAGACAAAAATGGGTGAGCCGGAGGTTTAAAAACTGCGAGCCAGCTCACACTAACTCAGCTTAGAGGGGACACTGGTGGTCCATGTAGTCCAGCATCCTGTCTCACACAGTGGCCAACCAGTTCCTCTGGAAGTCTACCGTTGCTTTGGGCTTTTTTAAAGTACTGGGGAACCTGCCTTAGGGATATACCTTTGTCAGACTGGCAGGTAAAGGCAAAGATCACCCATAGCAAACAAGGGCAGAAAAGGCCAAGCTTCCTAAGTGTTCAGACCGGCAACCTGACCTGGAGTTGGATCTCAGTGTGGAAACAGAACCTCTGAGTTCCAGGACCAGAGATTAGAGGTGGGTGCTGGGGTATAGCTGGACAGCATGGGATCAAGCAACGATGGCTGATGCTAAGCAGGTGTGGGTTATGCACAGGGTCTGAATCTCTGTCTGAGATTGGCAGTTCAGCCCTTGCAGGATCACACACTATCGCCGTATCACCCCTGGAATCTGTGCACAGAAAGATGAGCGAGGGCTCCTGATATGGGCCCAAGACCCCCCGGTCCCACAGGCAATGTTAGGCATGTTGTCTTGTTTCCATGCCTGCACAAAGGGAAATAGCAGCCTGCCTCGCAGGATTGATAGGAAGGCGAGCACAAGAAAGATTGTCAGGAATTTCTGCAGATTGCAAGTGCTGTTATTGAAATGAATATTCAATGATTTCTACATGTGTTCTAATGTAGATTTGAATCCAGGAGAGGTGGGATGCCCACCATTTAAGAAACAAGGGAAAGGTCAAGAACTGGGGTTTCCGTTCTGTTTCTGTGGAATATCTGAAAAGTTTGAATACCTTTCTAGAAATAAAAAAACATTTAATTTTCTAATTAAAGCAAAAATAAAGTGGACCAGAAACTGGAAAACAGTCCAGTTGCAGTAATTATAAGCAACGCCAGGAAGAAGTTATTGCTCATATACAAGATTGGAAGTCTATATAGAAGTTTGGCAAGTGCATGTAGTATTATTCCTGTTCCACTTCAGAGTGCCGGTGTGAGTTGCATGATGCTTGCCCCCTGCCTGTAGAAAGCTAGCTTGGTAGGGGAAAGTGTTCTGGCCGAGTGTTCTAGTTTTCTAGAAGCAGGCAGGTTTTTACAAGAGTGAGCATCCAAACCCCCAGTCCATTGAGCTTCCTCATACCATTGGTCCATCTGGCTCAGCACTGTCTACTCTGCCTGGCAGAAGCTCTCCATTACCCCAGGCAGAGAGGGGTCTTTCCCAACAACTGCTGCCTGAGACCCTTCAATTGGGGAGGGCAGGGACTGAGCCTGGGACTCTCTGCAAGCCAAGAGTGTTCCCTGTTATTCAGCCATGATATCTCCAGGGTCCCCACCTGCATTCTGAAGTGATAACAGGCCTGAAGGGCACTAAAGCCAGGGCTATTTTTGGGCAGGAACACACAGGAACGGAATTCCGGCTGGCTCCCAAGTTGACCACACCCAGGAGGAACTCATTAGCATAATAGGCCACACCCAACAGCAGAAACTTATTAGGATTGGCTACATTTGGGGGGAGGTGGCCTAACATGCAAAAGAGTTCCTGTTATGAAAAAAGCCCTGGGTTTTGACAACAAACAAGGTAAACAGAATAAGAAGCAAAAGGTGGGTGTGGCTGGATGACCACACTTTTGGTAACGTGGGGTGTGTGGCCTCATATGCTAATGAGCTGTGCTGTCAGGCCTGTGGCCTAATATGCTAATGAGTTTCTGCTGTTGGGTGTGGCCGATTATGCTAATGAGTTCCTGCTGGGCTTTTTCTACAAAAGAAGCCCTGACTAAAGCCAATGCCTTTAAGAAAGACAGGGCTTGGGGGGGTGTCACATGGGGCTCTGCATCAGGTGATATTTTGCTGAGCACTGGCTCTCTTGTTTCTGCGGCAGCTGGAGTACCAGGGCTTGAGCACTGTGCAGCTCCGTTTCCTGAAGCTCCACAGCAGCCTGGCCACCCAGAAGGTATCTTATTCCTGCAGACCTCATCATGATGGGTCCGGGCCACAGCCTGAAAAGGAAATCAAGTTCCTTGCTGACTCCAGGGAACACAGCTACGTGGCTACACTACAGGGATGCATGGTAAGAGACAGGGAAGAGGGAAGCCTCACCTGAGGTCAGGCCCGTAGCCAGGATTTTGTGGCTTGTGGGGCAAATTTTTTTTTCTGGTGGGGCTGAAGCTCTCAATGCAGAAAGAAAAGGCATTTAGCCAATCGGAAAGCTGTTCGCAGGATAGATCTCTAAACTGCAAGCTGTCAACCACTTTTGGGCTCTGGTCACACTGCAAAGGACATGCGCTTTGTTCCCGGTTTATTTAAATCGGGAACATTTTTATTCGCTTTGGGCTGTCTACATGCAGCCGCTGGCCTCTTTCCCCTCTTTCCCAGCACCCACTTGCCTGCTGCTGCGCCGTCCTTCCAGGCGATCCTGCCAGCCACGGGGAGGCTCGGGCGGCTGCAGCTCCTGCCGAGACTTGGGGGGGGGGTGCTGCCGCCGCCGCTGCCACCATTGCCCCACGAAAATAAGATCCGCCTTCTCCGCCATCCTCCTTGCCGGCCCCATCCAGGCTGCTGGAGCCCCCGCCTCTCGTTCCCGCCTCCAGGGCCGTCTTTGTGCGTTTTTTTTTTTTTAAGCTTCTGGTTTGAGCGCTTGACTAAACATGCGCTTAATAAATCCAGTATTTAAACTTTAAATGGATTTATTAAGCGCATGTTTGCTCAAGCGCTCAAACCGGAAGCTTTTAAAAAAAAGAAAAAGAAAAACCCCAAGAACGTTCAGACGGCCCTAATCGCAATCCTTGCGAGAGAGGGGCTGTCCACATAGGCGAAACCGCGCAATGAAAGCGGAAGTGCCAGGAAAACACTACATTCTCCAGGGGTCAGGAAAACCCGGAAGCATTGCGCGAGTAAGCCCGCTTCGGGGTGGGAGGCGGGTTCGCGCGTGTGAACGTGAAACTGACATGCGCAAGGAAACAGCAGCGAATCCCGATCAAAACGGCAGTGTGACCGGACCCTAGATGACAGTTCTCAGCTGCTGCAGGTTAATCACTTCTGCCAGCCTAAGCAACAATGCTGAGAGCAAGCTGGGGGGGGGGGGGTGATGACTTTCATAGTCAAGAAAGCTAACAGGCAGAAAAACTCTCTCAAAGGAGACCAGTTTCTTGACACGGAGTTAGAAGGGGATCCTAGAGGTCACCTACTCCAACCGCCTTGCTTAGTGCAAGAATTAGTCAACTACAGCACCCCTCTCTGCTTAAAGGAGTGCACGCCTTTAAAAAAAATGTTTAAAAATGATTCTTGTGGGGCTGTGCCTTTAAGAAAGGGGGTGGAGCCCCCAAAAGCCCCACCATACCTATGGGCCTGGATGAGGTACTGAAAAGGGGCTGTTCTGAAATAATATGATGCTATGCATTCCATCCAGTGGTCTTCAAATTGACAGGTGGGTGGTACAGGATCTACTCCCTTGCCAGTACTTTGCGATAAATCCAGAGATTCTTTCCTCCCACCAGCAGAGGGTCAATGTGGCAGCAACAGAATCTGTTAGTGCCCGCCATGGAATCTGCAGAGGGGCTAAGAACTCTGGAGAGTTTCCGGCCACGGTATCTGCACTTCCTCTTTCGCTGGCAGGTTTCAGGAAGAACTCTGAGATTCCCACTGCTGGCCCTGTCCTGATGCCTGAGTTTGATCAGTACCCCAGCCCCTGTAATCCGTCTCCATGTGTGTGCATTTATGTTTCAGCTGGACAATGAATCCTCCATTACAGACACCATTTTCCACTTCTCAACCGAAGATCTCAGCCTTTTGCCCCTGCGTGACCTCGCTGTCTTTCACAACGGTGACGCCTCCCATCAGTTTGGGTTCACTGTTGGTCCTGTTTGCTTCAGCTAGGATTGTTTGTATCCTGATCTGGTTTTTTGTTTCCTTTGGGAGGAAA
Source organism: Gekko gecko (assembly GCA_029375565.1). NCBI lineage: Eukaryota > Metazoa > Chordata > Lepidosauria > Squamata > Gekkonidae > Gekko > Gekko gecko. Next base: position 22,217,236 of record JAPDNY010000013.1, on the reverse strand, counting down.
TAAAACTTCAAGAAACAGGAGAAGACCAAAGAGACCCTCACGCTATCATTCCGGCTGGCTCCCGAAGGCGGCATTTCCTATTTATGAATTCCACGCCTACAGCCTCATTACGCTACGGACAAATGTTTCCTTTTGAAGGACGAAGAAACACTGTTTATGTTTACAAGGCTATTGTTTAAATCCATTGTTCTATGAAATATATATATATATTATATATGTATAAAAGGTGTTAATTTAAGTAGCAATGATGTTATTTTGGTGAGGCTCTGTCACCTCTGTCTCGTGGACAGAAGCTCTGTGCATTTAATGGCTGCATAATAACCATTTGTAGAAAGGAGGATCTTTTCTTGATTATAGGAAAGAGAAAATTTCAGAGACTGGAGAGGGGGGCAGGGCTCAGTGGCACAGTTCATGTTTTTTTTGTGTGGAAGGTCCCAGGTGTAATCCCTGGCATCTGCCATAGAAGGACTTTGAGGTAGTTGGTGTGGAAGAAAGACCTTTCTCTACCCGAGACTCTTTGCCAAAGTAGACAATATTGAACTAAGGAGACTAATAGTTTGACTCGGTATAAGGCAACTCTGTGTGTTCACAGACTGGCACGTAGCCTGCCATCGTACAGTGTCAATGTTTTTTTGGGGGGTTGAGGTTTTTTTGGGCCCCCAAAGGGGATTTTTTATTGATTTTTTGCTTACGCACTACAAACTACAAAAGAAAAAAAGGGGGGGGAACTACGACTAAGGATAAAGAAAAGAAACCCACACTAAACTAAAAACCCAAGAGAAGGAGATCTTATCCCTGTTAATCGAGATGTTAATACTTTAGTGTTAGTAAACAATACCAACTGTAAGTTCCTGTCTAGCTCAGCTACTGTATTAGTTTATTACTTGTTATGAGGGAATTCCAGAAAGAGCAGCCAGTTTTTGCAAGAGAGCAGTCATGGTTATTGGCACGCTTTAGGAAGCATTCCCCCTTGAGGTAAGAGGACTGAGAAATCAAGGAAAGGTATAGACTACATTCTAATACTTTGAGAACCAAAGTGCACAGTGAGCATTTCCTGGAGTCACTGTCGACAGGCCTTTTCCCACAGATAACTGGACATGTGAAACTGTTGGAAACATGAGGTACAACAACGGGCAAAGCTGGGCCCCTGGATTTCAGCCTGCTGTGCAGCTCTTAAAGGCAGCGAGCTTCGGTCCACAATAAACTTGGCCACCCTAATGAAGGGACACTTTTAAAAACATGGTGAGTCACTTTGGAGCCACTCTATTCAATTGCACAAATATTATTAGCCCCATCTTGCAGTTCCCAGCCAGATCTCTCTCTCTCTCTCTCTCTCTCTCTCTCTCTCTCTCTCTCTCTCTCTCTCTCTCTCTCTATATATTTTTGTTTTATCCGAAACTGAGCACCACAACAGTAAATCAAGGGTTGGCCAAGTAACGTTTCCCCCTTCTTTTTATTTGAGTAAGAAAAATCACACAGTTTTTGCTCTCCAATAAATTCGTCTGTACTAAATGACGCCCTCGGGGTCCATCCCTTGCAGCTTTACATAACAGGATTACAGAAGGTTTGGGAAATAAGGTTTTCTCTCCCTGAGACTTTGGAGAGCCATTGCCAGTTGCAACAGGCAATACTGAGCAAGAAGGCTGGCCCCGGTATAAGGCAGATTGATAGGTTTGAAGAACATAACCATGTTAGATCTGACCAAATGGACTCTGGCTCATAAAAGCTTCTGCACAATAAATCGGTAAGGGTTAAAGGTGCCACAAGATTGGCACCTCTGTCTGCAACAGACTAATAGGTTCAAGCTTCTTTGTGTTCAAGCTTCTGGTATCAGTATAGACGAGCATACAATTTCCCCAGCACAGGCAAGAGACTGATCGGTCAGTAGTTGGCTGGATTAGATTTATCCCCTTTCTTGTGAATTGGTACAGTACTGGCCTGATGCCAAAACCGAGGCATCTCGCCTTAGTTATTAATGAATGTAAAGACAGGTGCCAGAAATTGAGCCCACTATTCAGTATCAGAATGAAAAGCTTCAGACATAACCAGGTTCAGCCCAGGGGCTTTCCCTGGCTTTGATTTCTTACCTCTTGCCTGTCATTTTGCCTACATATGCATTGAGAAAGGCGGTAAATGCAAAACCCCTGCTCATGGCCCTCTCACTCTAAGGTGTTTATGTAGCTGAGGAAGTTGCACTTGGAATTTGGGCACCGCAGGCAACTGTCTAGTTTGCCCCTATGGTTGGACTGGACCTCCTCTTTCAAGTAATACCAATGTAATCTCAGAGGTTCTCTTGCGTGTGCATACACCTCTGGAGAGGACGGAGGGGAAATAGCAGCTTTCTTTAAGGGGGGGGGGGTTCCAACACTTAGGGTTGGCCCAAGGATCTTTGTTGCCCTTGGCCAACCACTCCCTCCCACCGCACCACAGGGAAGCTGCCTTCTGGGGCTGCTACTGGCCGCCGTGCCTCCTCTGCAGATCCCAGGCCAGCCATGGAGGAAAGGTCCCACCTGGGTGCTTTGACACAGCATTGCTCGGGAGGACAGCCTGGCCACCCGTGTCCATGGGTATGGCTCGGGGGCACCTGGGGCCGCTGCTTGCCATGCACCCTGCCACCACCCCTTTCAGGCCCAGCAGTGGAGGAAGGCCGCCTGCATGCATGGACACAGTGCATAGGTGCCTGGGGCTGCGGCCTGCGGCTGCCGCGGGCCACAGCTGACCCCATAATGCTGCAAGAGGGCCAGCTTGGTGTCCCTCCATCTCTGTCACAGAGTGGCTCACCAGGTGATCGCCTAGGTACACCTCTTGGGCAGGCCAGCCCCGCCAACTATCGATGCAGACTGATCCACCACGGGAGGGTGGCAGGATTTAAATCAGTGCCAACAGTGCTGTAATGTGCGAACAGCCAGTTCCAGTGACCCTGCAGTTTCTAGGATTATGTCTCTTTCTGTTTTTTCCTTCCAAGGGCGGTCTCGCCAAGGTGTGTTTTTCTAGGCTTGCGAACCAGCGAGATTTGTAAGGATGGGTATTTTTGTCCTCCTCCCACCGCTCGTTTTTGCTACCAAGAAACAAAGCGTCAGAGGTGTGTCCCCCCCATGCTAAGGAATGGTGTGGGTGGTGCTTTTGACAGCACCAGCATCTTAACAGTGGGCTCAGCTGGTGTCCCATCAGTGTAGGGATGGTAAGCTTTCTAAAGGATCCCACTGAACAAGGCTGTTGCCATTGGGCTTTTCAGCTCCTCAGCAACTGGATGTCCTCTAGTTTGGAGAATCTGGCCCAGCAGCCTTTAATCTCCTCTGAGGGCTGGGCTCATCTTAGAGATGCCGAGAAATCAGAGCTGGTGGTATTTTTTTTTAAATAGTCCATTAGAAACATGATGGCCGTGAGTCCTCTTCTCCCCCAATGGTTGTGACATTTCTTTCAAGGTTGCCAACCTCCAGATGAGGCAGGGAGAGATCCTGGAATTGCAGCCACTCTCCAGATGACAGATCAGCTCCCCTGGAGAAAATGGCTGCTCTGGAGGCTGGACTCTATGGTATTTATATCCGGCTGAGATCCCTCCTCAAACCCCACCCCTCCCTAGGTTCTACCCCCCAAAGCTTCAGGAATTTCTCAAGTCGGAGCTGGCAACCCTAACTTTTATCCCCAAATTGTGGTCGTATTTTACCCAGCCACCCCAATTGTGATTACCTTCCTCACCCATCATCTCCCTCGCCCTCTCCCCACCTTGCACTAGAGAGAGTGCGACTTTCTCATGCTCCTTTTAGCAAGGAAGAGTCCCGGCGATTTTGCAAGGGACTTTGGGCTGGATGGGGCAGCAGCGGGGCACGATGCTCTTGAGCTCCGCATCCTCCACTACCTCCAGTCTTGCACCACTGTCTCCAGCCAGGGGTGGGCCCTCTGCCGGCCAATGGCACTCGGCGCCGAAGCTGGTCCCGTTGAGGAAAACAAGCCAAGTTATTACCCACATGCCCTTGCAGTACACACCACGAGGTTCCTCTGTTTTGCCAGTCATATACTTCGTGGCCAGTAGAGGGCAGTAAAGAGTCACTCGAGCAGCATTCCAAGAAGGGCTGGTGCTATTTAGGAAAGAGAGCTGGAGGCAAGGAGCGCAGGACGGATGTCATTTGGGTAAGATTTGTGGAATCAGCGGCAACCCGTAGGTTTCCATGGAGGGGGAAACCATGAAATTATTAGTGTCTTTGTGTTGTTGTGGTACGTGCAAAAAGAACACGCGCTGAGAAATTGTGTGCATTTGTAACAAGAAGCCTTGCCAGGCAAAGGATTTGTTTTGTTTTGCGCTCAGGGAATTTTCCTATGAACATTAGAGCAATATGAGGACAATATATGGCTAACAGTTAATAACCAAAGATAAGTTGGACCCTAAATCCCTTGTGTGTTCTTGTTAAGATACACAAACATAATCCACTCTTCCAATATGAATTTGTTCCTTACTCTGTGTTCCACAAAGTATTATTTTAAGCAGTTGCTATTTACTGGAGAGCCATGGTGCCAATGAAGGGGATTTAAAAAATGCATCCTATTGTTTTGTGCACTGTTCTGTCTTTTGATTAGAAAAAATCAGTATGTACATAATTAATAATCACAATTAAATAGCCTAATTATCCGACACCATCAAACATTCATTGATTGCATATGCCTCAAAACGTATGATATTTTGTTCTGCTTTCACTGCTGAATAAATGGTTTCAAAGTTTGGTTCAATAGTTCTCATGGTTCATCTTTTAGCAATTAACAAATTGGCCATAGCCATTAAATAAAATGTCATTTTAACGGATGATTTAGAGCCCGTTCCTTCAAGTAACTTACTTATCAATACAAAAAGATGACAATATTAAGTACTGCAAGGTTAAGTGCCTGTTAACAGTACACAAACCTCCTTCTGGAAGAAGCTTGAATTTAAGACACTCCCCCCCATGTGTAACCCCCCCCTCCTTTATAAAACCTGCATCTTCAACATTTACCTTTCTGTCATTGATCCATCTTCTACTGCCAAAGGAATAATCTATTACTGCACTATTACTGCACTAACGTTTGATAATGGTTTTTAAGCTATTTGCACACTCAGTGCTTGTTCCCCTCCCCAATTTTCTAATTCATTTTTAAAAATACATTTAAAATTATTTGAAACCTTGACAAATGATCTTGTTTTGACATGTGGACTGGAAGAGGAGACCCAGAAACTAATGTCTGTGCAAAGAGAAGTTCAAATTGCCAAACCCAGTGGTCACTCTCTCCTGGGCTGCTTGCTGAGGCCTCTTGTCCCCACCGCACCTCATAGCAGAGCGGCCTTGGCATTGTGCCGCAATTGGCCAAGGAGAGGAGGAAGCAGCTACAGAGGCATGAAGAAGCCACACTGGGTTGACTCTGTCATGCTCCATTCCCGAAGTAGTGATCAGGTGGTGAGCAACAATAGCCAGGATTGGGGTGGGGTGGGGATTTGTTCTCTCTGTGTCAGGGGAGAAACATGTGCTTTTCTCGGTTTCTTGTTTGTCTGTGTATGAGTGAAGGTATTTCTCTGTGTCGTATCTGTGTACGAAAGGGTACCCAGAGGGCACAAACTCATGAAGTGAGTCCATTGGCCTAGCAAGATCAGTCTTGTCTCCTTTGACAGGCGGTGGCTCTCCAGGAAGTCGGGATGAAGTCTCCATCACCCAGTACCTGATGCTTTAAACTGGAAATGCCGGGGAAATGCCAAGCAGATGCTCTACCACTGAGCTGTGGCTCCTCTCCGTTATGTACACTGAGCATATGGGGGATGGGGTGATTTGCAGTGGAACATGTTTTCTACCTCTGTGATCTTTTAGCCATATAATGCATGTTGTGAGGAGTCGTTTTCTATGCCTCAGCAGGCTCACTTCCTTCGGAGAGTCGCTTTTGCTTCAGCTTGGTGTTCTTTGGCATGGATTAATCTGAATAGTAATTTATGGCTTGGCTGCCTTCCTCGAGAGTTCTGCTTTGCATGGATTTTTGAGTCATCTTCAATGGATTCACCCCTTGCCTTTCAGACCAGAGGCTCTTAGTTTTGCATTCTGCAAAAATGGGCGCATGTTTTCCGGCATGCCCTCTAATTGCTTAAGTGCTTAATAACATGGTATGCAGTTGTGCAACCTGTGTCTGGTTTTGCTTTCTTGAATAGGGCACTTTTAGTTCTTGCCTGGTGCTTGTGACAGTTGGAGAGAAGTCTGGGTCGTGTACAAGAGATCTCTGCTGCCCTGTCTATTGACCAGTGGCAGAGGAACTCCGAAGAGTATTTTCTGTGTGCTTCACCCCGGGCCTCTCCAGACACTGTCTCTGAACAACGTATGTGTAATGTATCCACCAGAGAACATGTGCTCCAGACAGCCATGTGCGCGGACTGGTTGGAACCAGTCCAACATGCGGCCAGGCGAAGGGCCTGAGCTTAGCTTCAAAAGACAATGGATTGCAGGATCCTAGCTCCCTTCCAATCAGGGAGCCGGAATCCTAGGAAATAACTCAATCACTGTAAATAGCCCAATCACGGGGTGTGTGTGTGTGTGTTTGGGGTGTGGGTTTCCTTGGGAATAAAAGCCGGCCTGCAAGCCGGCTTCTCTTGTCTTGTTCTTCAACTAATAAAGTATGTGAGAGCTGAAATCACTCGTCAGTCTCAGTACTTTTCAGTATGAGTGCGAAGAAGCACTTCAACCCAAACTCCACGGGCTCCCCTGTCTATACCCGGCCCCACCATTTTGGATTTCAAGTATGACAATCAACTCATAGGCAAATGAAATCCAGAGGTTGGCTTCAAACATGGGTGCTAACGGCTGAGGGGCGAGGAGGATCCTCTGTGAGACTGTGGTTTGCTGGTATGCTGGGATTCAGCCCTCAGAGCTGATGGGTGAACACTACAAGGCATGGGTGCACACTTGACTGCCACAGGGGGAACTGCGGTTACCCCAGAATTCAAGATCTGGAGGAAATGGCCACTTTGGAAGGTGGGCTCTGTGGCATTATATCCCATTGACATCCCTTCCCTCCCCAAGCCCTACCCTCCTCAGGCTCCAACCCAATCTCCAGGTATTTCCCAAAACAAATCTGGCAACCAGTGTTCCCTCTGAGCTGAGTTAGTGTGAGCTAGCTCACAGGTTTTTAGCCTCCGGCTGACACATTTTTGTCTTGGCTCAGGAAGGAGGGCTCCAGAGCAAACTAATTGATGCCGGAGCCAAATCGCTCGCTCACAACTTTAATGCCAGGAGCTCACAAAGTAGAATTTTTGCTCACAGGGCTCCACAGCTTGGAGGGAGCATTGCTGGCAACCCTAGTGTTATGCCATGGAGTCCATCCTCCAAAGCAGCCGTTTTCTCCAGGGAAGCTGTAGTCTGGAGACCAGCCATAATTCTGGGAGATCTCCAGGCCCCATGTGGAGGTTGGCAGCCTTCCTTTGTGGCTCGGGTTCAGCAGCAGGATGCATCTGAATGTCACTTGCTGGGGGGAGAGGGTTGCCCGGGTCCTACTTGATGCAGAGTGGGGAAGTCTGGGCCCTTCCCAGGAAGCGCACACAGTACAATGGCATCACCTGGCAGTGACATCGTCACATTGCTGACATTGGGGGAGTGATGCTCTAGTTTTTGGGCAAACTCTATGGCTTTTTGACTTCAAAACCATAGAGTTTGCCCAAAAACTAGAGTGTCACCCCCAGATGGCGGCAACTCAGTGATGTTACTTCTGGGTGACGTCATTGTGACAGTGGTGTGCCAGTTCAGAGGTAGGGCTTCCCCTGTTGGCCAGCGGTGGCCTGGAACCCGGAAAATGGGGGGAACCCTGCCCCAACTGGGGGTATGGCAACCCTAGTGACCAGTGTGGCCTCATGCCCTGCTTCTGGACAATACAGCAACAATTGCTCTTAGCCATGATGGCTGAGTGGGGCCTCGGTGTTGAGAGGCAGTATACTTCTTCATGCTAGTTGTTGGGAGTGCAACAGCGGGGGAAGGCTTTGGCCTCTGTGCCTCTGCTATGGGCTTTCTGGGTCATCTGGCCAGCCGCTGTCACAAACAGGATGCCGGACTTGATGGGCCATCAGCCTGACCCAGCAGGGCTCTTGTGTTGCTGTGTCTAAATATAGTCACCCGTCATATCGTGAGCACGACCAATTCATGTAATATACTCAAAGGAAATCCAATTAGATGCCTCTTAATACCACCCAACATCCTGTCCTGGCCGTGTTAACTCCAGTCGTTTACAGGAAATGGAAGGGGGGGAAATCAAGAGGGCGAGGAAAGGAGTGTCCTCCAGAACTGTAATAGATTTGGGTGGGGTAGCCGTGCTGGTCTGAAGCGGCAGAACAAGGTTTGAGTCCAGCAGCACCTTGAAGACCAACAAAGCCTGCTGCACGCACACGAAAGCAAAAACCCAGAATAAAATTTTGTTAGTTTTAAAGGTGCCACTGGACTCAAACTTTGTTCTCTTCACTCTAATAGTACGCAACTGAAGCACCGGAAAAGAAATGGCACCACGTTCGTCCAGAACATACCCAGTTTTGTCTTGAACCCGCTGGGGTTCTTTCTCCCCTCCCCTCCCTTTCCCCAGTGGTTCAGGAAGAATATTTCTAAACTCCACACGATTAAGGGCCGAGAAGAGATTATTTTAGAGCACTATTCTTTACCCGTAATCCAGGCCTGACCATGCAACGTGTGTTACAGATGGACGTTCTTGCAAATTGAATAGCAGATCAACTGTTTGTTTTGTCCTTTTGGTCACTCATCAAACAGGCTATTTGTCTTTTAAAATTTTTGTTAACTCCCATGTTTATGGATTTGTAGACGTTTAGGAGCTCAGGGCAGCATAAGCTCTGCCCTCCTTCATTTTACCCTCATAACGACAACCCTGCACGGTAGGTTAGGCTGAGGGCAACTGGCCTGAGGTTTAAACCAGATCCTAGTCCAAGACTCTGACTACCCTGCTACACTGTTTGTCAATATATAACATTGCTCCCCTCACCCCCCCCAAAAAGGGCTAGCTGCACCTTCCATTATAAATGGTTGAAGTGACCCATTACAACAGATCTGCAGTCCTGTTTTGCAGGTGGAACAGCAAGCCTTCCCTTGCCAGTTTGTGGCAGGCGAGATGGGAAATCCCTAACGGCCTCTGAAGAGAGGCTGGAGCAAGGAAGGTTCAACATATTCATGCAGAGCTAAGCTATGATATGCCTTTAAACCACAAGCTTGCTAGGGGTTCCAGGAGTTCTGCTATCGTGGGAGACTTCCTAGCGGCCCTTCTTGTGGGCTACCACCACTCTAAGCAGTGGTGGGAGAAAATAATGTAAAAAAGCCATGTGTGGGGTGACGTCAGTTCCAGGGAAAACCCAGAAGTAGCATCATGTCACCATAGGAATCACCAGAATCTCTGTGGTTTTACCCACAGATTTCTGGTGATTCCTAGAGTGACGTGACATCACTTCCTTTTTTCTGGTACATACAGTGCTGGCGCCCCCATGTCCCTGCCCCCTAAGGTCTCACTGGTTGCCTGGCACAGGCTAGCAGCCTTAGAACCCACACCCACATACACTGCCAATTTGTAATGACAGACATTTTTTCTGTCTCCCATCATGGATCTCAGTTTGAATATGCTGTTTGTTGTTTGCTCAGCAGCAGCTGGGTACCTCTGCAATCTCCCGCAGGTCTTTCTTTTTTATTTGGTCTATTTTTAGTTGCACAGTTATATTGCTTTTAATTTTTTTTACTAACGTACAAGCAGTGCCCCCATCCCACCACTATTAACCCACAACTTCCCCCCTGAAATGACCTCTCCCCAAACTTGGGGCAGAATTGGGAAGAGGCGCATGTCCTCCTGACTTTCTCCATTCCCCGCCTGCCAAAGGGAGATGGGATGTGGTGGTCTCCTTGCAGCAACTCAGCCACACTATTTTTGTGTGTGCGCATAGTTTAATTCTTTTTTAAAATATGCTTTAATGTTCTAAATAGCTCTTAAAAGTTGCATGCGACACGCGAGCCCTTTTCAGACCTTGAAAGTGTCCAGCATGCTTTGCACGCACATGAGAGGTGGACAGGATCACAGCAGCAAGCTCTGCCCTTCCACTGGAATGGATGCAGAAGGCCTGCACGCATCTGCCTCACTAGGTGACTGGTGGCCCAAGGTTTCCTGTACCTTCCAGCTTCACAGATGAAAACATGACACACTTATAACATCTCAGTTCTCATAGTAAGACTCAGGGCTCTTTTTGTAGCAGGAACTCCTTTGCATGTTAGGTGACACACCCCTAATGTAGCCAATCCTCCAAGAGCTTACAGAGCTCTTCTTACAGGGCTACTGTAAGCTCTTAGAGGATTGGCTACATTAGGGGTGTGTCGCCTAATATGCAAAGGAGTTCCTGCTACAAAAAGAGCCCTGGTCATGGCTAAACCCTTGCACGTGTGTGTGTGTGTATAGTTAGATAGATAGACACACAAACACATACATAACTCTATTACATATTAATTTATAGTGTTTACAATAGCCCAGCTGCTATTAATTTAAAAGGCAAGAAAATGTTTTTGTTGAAATACATATTTGGAAACCGCAGTTGTCCTGCCATATGGCAAACCAGCAGCATTTCAAAGTCATCTTCAGTAGCTGACGCATGCAAGAAGTCGGACTGTGCACTGTAAGGGGGCTTAGAGGGCTCATCTGTAAACAGGGCTCCTGCGTAAATTATCCAGGATGACGAAAACCCAGGATGACTGTGAAGAGCTCCAGGTGGATCTCCACAAATTGGGGGAGTGGGCAACAATGCGGCAGGTGAAGTTCAGTGTCGGTAAATGTAAGGTGATGCACACTGGAACAGAAAATACCAACTTCAAAGTAGTATAGGCTGATGGGATATGGACGTGCTGAGACTGAGACGAAAAGAAATCGTGTGATCATAGCAGATAGTTCAATGAAAGTGTCAGCCCAGTGTGCTGCAGTGGCTGAAAAAGACAAACTCTGTGCTGGGGATTATTAGGAAACGGATTGAGAATAAAATGGCTGATATTATAATGCTAGGCCATTAACCATGATGAAGGAAACTTCCACATTCAGAGGCAATAAACCTCTGAATCACAGAGCCAGAAAACAGCATCAGGGAAAGGCCTCCACCTCTGTGCCTTGTCATTGGACCTCCAGACAAAGCGGCTGGCCACTGTGTGTGACAAGATGTTGGACTAGATGGACCACTGGTCTAATCCAGGAGGAATCTTCTGAAATTCTTATTTCTATGCATGTGCAGCAGGGACAAGGCACAACCATCTGGCAGTCAAAAGTTTAAATTCTATGGACTTTGGGCTGGGGATCTGAACCCTTGAGATACTCTCAGTATTAACATTTTAACAAGGTGTCCCCAAAAGGCAAAAAGAGGAATTGTGATTTACCCCTAATGAGAACCCCAAAGTTGGGATTGTCCTTGGTGAAACAGGGACAATGGGAACGTGCCAGTTTCTGTGAGCCGTGCATGCACATGTGCGCCACCACAATCCCACTCCGTGCTCCTATGCAACTTCACTGCACATTATTAGATAGTCAGAAAAGGGCTGCATTGTGTACCTTGAGATGCAATTCCAACTCGTGTTGGGTGGCAGCACTACATTCAGGACCGACACTCAGTGTGACATCACCAGGCCCCACCTCGTGACATCATCAGGCCTTCCTCTGTCTCAGGAAATGAGTTTTGACTTGCAGAAGTATTGTAAACTCTGGAACATTTTGTTGGACTCTAAGGTGCTTCTGGGTGCCCCCTGGCCACTGGCAGGGGATGGGGCTGTAGGGTTGCCAGATCCAGGTTGGGAAATTCCTGGAGATTTGGGAATGGAGCCTGGAGAAGGCAGGGACCTCATTGGGAGTCCACCCTCCAAGGCACCAATTTTCCTCCAGGGGAACTGATCCCTGTACTCTGGAAATGAGCTGTAATTCTGGGGGATCCCCAGGACCCACCTGGAGGTTGGCAACCCCAGTGGCCTGGTGAGTCTCCAGCTTTGGAATCTGCATCAAGCCCATTGAGTCTTTCTGGCGCTCTGAAGAGGCAGCAAAAAGAGATGGTTTATTCTGCCCGTTGTGGCTGTTGTCCCTAGCTAGGGGGCTGTGTTCAGATCACGAATTGCGGTGCCTTAGCCTCATCTTTTTCCACAAGAGCTTCTGAAATATTTATTTGGGGCAGGTTGCCATTGACTGTCAAGTGGAGCAGTTCTTCAAAGTGAACCTTAATCTTGAGAAGGATTGCCAACATTTTTACCAAACTTGGTGCGCCCATGCATTTGACGCTTGCTTGGTCTTGATCCAGGGACAGTAGGAGGCGACAAATGGCGCTTCTTTCCTTGCCATGAAAAGCTTCCTTTCTGACGGCAGCAGACCAAGCTGTTCATAAAGGCACAGAATCGGGTTATTTCTCCTGGTAAACTGGCAGGCAGGCCTCTGTGGAAGGAGCCGGGCTTACGGATCAAAATTATGAACTCTGGCAGCCAGGGAAAGGGTGGTGCATCAGTACCCCATGGCAATTAGAGTTGTCAGGGGACCAGAAATTCAGGATCTGGCTTCAGGTTTGGAATGATGCTGACTATCTCACTGCTGCTAAATATGACCTATCTTGATTTGGCCTCTCCCTTGTGTAAATCAAGCCCATTCGTTCTTTCTTTTTCTGTTCTGTTTTTGTGCCCCAGATTTTCTCCATTAAAATGGATACTATTTCTCATCTTCATTTGTTCGTCTTCAAATCAGCATAATGCATATATAAGCAAGTAATGTATATTGTACCCAGAAGTGCCGTATAAATTGCATAGGAAAAGCCACAGCAGGCAAACACAATACAAACGGATCGACAAAACCAGTCCTGAAAAAAGAAGTGGAATAAAAAAAAACACTCAGTGAAATATCAATGAATATTTTAAAAGAAACCGAACAGAGCAACAGGCTCATCCCTGCTCTCGGTCCATTTCAGTCCTAGCCCCACCTTTGGGATCCTCTGATTTTTGTTTTTAAAGTTGCGTGTGCCTTTAAGTTACTAGATTGCTTTTGCACTGAGCTCTGCCTCCTGGACCTGCCAGAAAAAAAATGGGATTTCCCTTCCTGGCTCTACCACCAGACTTCCTCTGGGCTCCAGCATTTGACTGTCAGGGCTGCTCCTCCGGGGACCCACCCAGGGGCCAGCATAGATGCTATGAAGAGCTGGCAAATCCAGTGGTGTTTAATTCCTCTGCTGTGAACTGAAGAGACAGAGGCACAAACAAAAGGTTGCGGTTAGATTTCAGCTTCTTTCAGTCAACCCTCTGTGCTTATAAGGTCTGGATCGTTCAAGACCTGCAGAGGAGCTGAGGTCTTGCCAGTTGTTCTGGTTTGGCCTTGCCGCTCAGCTCTTGCAAAAGCTCTTTCTCCTAATGTAATGCATTGTTTTTAATATGCTATTAATTTATTGCTTGAATAATTAAATTAACGTTTTGCCAGTCCTGTTTTTCCAACGTGATTTAAATATTCCTGTTCGGCAAACCCTTCTCTCTCAACTTTATGTCTACCCTCCATGGGGTCATTCTAGCCCTTCCCAGCACAAACACATCCCAGTTGGGAGGAAAAATAAATACCTGTGCGATAATAACAGCTGCATTGATGCAAGTGTGTTCTTCAGCCCCAATGTGTGCGTGTGAGGGGGAACATGCAGGAGAGGGGGCACCTCCCAGCCAAAGTCTGGCAGAGTTTGTCGAGTGTAACTCATCTCCGTCTGCCAAGCCAAGCAAAGTCAAACAGTGTCAACAGGATACCTTGTGTACAGTGCCGTTATACTGCAAGGCCACAAAACCTCTCTTCTTTTTCCTCTGAGGTGCCAATGCTGAGGTCAACCCCACAGCCAGGCAAAGACACAGACGCCTAAGACGGTGCCCTGACACCATTTTATAGTTTCTCTCATTTTCTTTTTTGCCACTTTTGCCACAAACTCTGACCACTTGAGGGAGGGGGTGGGATACACAGTGCTTTCTGTGTGCCCTTTCCTCTGGGGGAAACGGAAGGCATAGCCCTCCTGCCCCGCCTTCACATTCAGCCATCAGGAACATCCCTGGAGAAATGGTTCATTTTGCATCTAAATTTCAGCCTTAAAAAAAAAAAAAGTCAACCGTGAGCATTTTTACTCCTTAAAAACTATGTATTAATGTGAGAGCTGAAAGTCCTTGGAGGGGTTAGACTTGGATGAGGAAGACTGAGGTTCAACCCTGATTCGGACGTAAAACACACCGGGTTACCCTGTGACAGTTGCTGTTTCACAACATAAACTACCTCGCAGGGTGGTTGTGAGAAGGAAGGGAGAGGAAACCTGCTGCATACGCTGTAAGAGCCTTGGTGGAAGGGTGGGGTAAAAAAATCTGACAGATGTGGCTCTTCCAGTTGGCAAGGCATCCTGACAAGCTTTAGGCACAATGGGAGACTTAAGCCAGTACTTCCCTCCAAGTTAAATTAAAAAAACAGACTAAAGTATCCCTACCTTTGCCTGGATGTTGCTTGCTACCGTCTGTTCCCAAAGCGACCTTTAGAAGCAAGTGTCCATTGGTTCCATTATACAGGAGCAGGCGAAAGGCAGAGGCTGAACAAATGGTTTCACCAAGGCTGTGCAGTGAGTCAGTGGCAAAGGTCAATCTTTAGTTGTAGCCAATGCCTGAACCACAGGTGGTTTTCTGTGTTGGGGAGGAGGGGAGAACCAAGAGCTGGGACGCTTATTTGGCCCGATTCTCTATGTCGTAGCTTTGGTCCCGTTTTGCCCCAGGAAGCAAGGGCCCACATTGTCAGTTACCTTATCTGTGAAGATTTTTTTAAAATTATTTAATTAATTTATTTCATGAGATTTCTATCCTACCCTCCCCTGCAAGTGTGCTCAGGGTGAGTCACAACAAAGCAATCAAACAATTCCAGTAAAAATATGAACCAATTAATTTATAAATGATGGCAGTCCAATCAATTCCCCAGGCGCTGGGTTTATACTGCCTGCAAGCTTAAAGGGCTTAGCATATTGACAGGTGGGACCAGACCACACCCATGGCACAGATAATAGCACAGATGGTATCATCCTCAGCCACAGGCAGGTTAAAGCAGGGGAGGCCAATGGAATGTTTATCTCGCCCTCGCTTTCGGGAGCTCAGGGCAGCATTTGTGGTTGCTTTCTGCTCCAATTTATCTTCACAGCAACCCTGTGAGGTAGGCTAGGCTGAGAGAAAGAGAACTTCAGGGCTTAGCTGGCATTCGAAACCAGGCCTTTGCAGTCCTGATCCTACACGCTCACCACTGTACCGCACTCTCAGTTATTTAGGCGTCACTTAAACCATTTGTTCAGTCTCTGTCTTTCCTCTGGGAGCCAGTTTGGTGTAGTGGTTAAGTGCACAGACTCTAATCTGGGAGAACTGGGTTTGATTCCCCACTCCTCCACTTGCACTGCTGGATGACCTTGGGCAAGCCATAGTTCTGGCACAGCTGTTCTTGAAAAAGATTACTTTCTGTCAGAACTCTCTCAGCCCCACCTACCTCACAGGGAGTCTGTTGTGGGGAGGGGAAGGGAGAGGAGTTTGTAAGCCGCTCTGAGACTCTGAGTGAAGAATGGGGTATAAATCCAATCTCCTCCTCCTCCTCTTCTTCTTCCTCTCTGCCCCTGTAAAATGGGAGTCATGGACACTTGTTTCTAAAGGCTGCTTTAGGAGGAGAAGGTAACATTTTAAAGTTGTGACAGCTCAGAACTTGTGCCCTTTTGGTGGAAGTAGGGTTGCCAGGTCTGGGTTGGAAAACACCTGGATACTTTGGGGGTGGAGCCAGGAGAGGGTGGGGTTTGGGGGGAGGGACCTCGGCATAGTAGAATGCCATAGAGTCCACCCTTCACAGCAGCCATTTTCTCCAGGGGAGCTGATCTCTGTCAGCTGGAGATCAGTTATAAAAGTGGGAGATCCCCAGGCCCCACCTGGAGGCAGGCAACCCTAGGTCGAAGCTACACACTGTAGTAAGGTTGCCAACCTCCAGGTGAGGCCCAGAGATCTCCTGGAACTACAACTGCCCTCTAGACTACAAAGATGAGTTTCCTGGAGAGAATGGCTGCCTTGGAGGGTGTCATACCCGCCATCATACCCTCCTGAAGTCCCTTCCCAGATTCCACCTCCAAATCTCCAAAGATTTCTCAACCTGGTTGGCAAGTCTTATGCTGTGTTGTCAGAATGTTCATATGAATAGGATTGTTTGAGGAAATGCTTTTCTGGAGAATTGGTGGAAGTGGCCCTGAAGTAAGCCAGGCTGAGTGGTCAAAAGCCAGTGATGCAGAGGGAAGTTACTCAGCTCAGACCTGCCTAGGATCCCCGATCAGAGTTACTGGACCTTGGGACTGCCAGAGTTGTCGGGGCTTCCTTCTGGAAGCCCACTGGAAATTTCCCTTTGAATGGCCTGTCTGCCCTGCCTCCATATGGAAGAGATGCCAGGTCCAGAGCGAATAGCATTCATTTTGTAAAGGCAAGGCCACTTGGGTTTGTTTTTTTTCCCTTGGCTGCACCATGCATTAATTTGCTAGCTCCCAGGGCCAGCTGGAGGTGGGTGAGGAAAGAGCAGAGATACTCAAAGAGGTGTACACAGAGAGGGAGGAAGCCCTTGTGCCAGGAATCTCTCTCCACTCCTCCACTAGCTCTCTGCTTGGGTTCAAGTTCCCACACCTTCTTCTCTCCTCCCCGGTGAGACACACCTGGGGATTAGGGAGGGATGAAGCCTGCCCTACCAGTTTCTGGGGAGAATAGCTTAGGCCAGGAAGGGATGGGTGGCCAGACTGCAATCTTGGCTGAAGTAATGTCAGGAGTGGAACTCGGTGCCAAGAAGGAGCTGCTGGCTATGCTGGTTTTGCAGTAGGCATTACCTGAACAGCACATCCTTGGGCTACCATTTCAGATGGTGGGGGGAGCTAGGCTGTGCCATTCCCAACAAGGGTTCTCTCCAAAGCTGTTCTTGGGTATATTTCATTCTACAAAAATTTAACTAAAATAAAGCAAAGTCCTTGAATAGCGATGGTTGCAGTTTCTGCTTATACGTTGACATCATAACATGAACTGAATCATCCTGGGTCATAGATACCTGAGCTTTGTCTGGTTAAGCAAAGGGATTTGCACTTTCAGCACAGCTGTCAGAGTCACAGGGATAACGGAGGAGCATCCTCTTCCCTTGCGGTGTTTGTTTTTAATCATCGCCACACTTTGTGCCTTGCAGTGCAGTCCTAAACTGAATTACACCCTTCTAAATCCCTTGAAGTCAATGGTCTTAGGAGGCTGTAACTTGGTTTAGGATTGCAACATGCCGAAAGTTTATTTGACTTTTCTCTCTTGCACAGATCCGGGAATTCCCTTCAGTCAGCTATGTTCTCGAGAGGTGAGATTCCTGACTGGTTATGCCCAGTGTCATTAAAGATGACATTACAGCAGCCAGTGGCCCTGATTCAGATCAGGGGTTCTGCGGGAAGGGGGAGGGGCACCCTCAAGACTCTGTGACACATCCGTAAGCAGACCCTTTCCTTGCAGTCACCATAGGCGGGCAAGGGGAAGTTAAGGAGTCTTGTCTCTGGAACAAGCTGTTTGCCCCTCCCCCCATTCCTGTCAAGTAACTAGGTAATAGAAGAGGAAGAAGAGGAGGAGATTGGATTTATACCCTGCCCTTCACTCAGAGTCTCAGAGTGGTTTACAGTCTCCTTTCCTTTCCCTTCCCCTCCCTATAATCTATGGCTTGCCCAAGGTCATCCAGCAGCTGCAAGTGGAGGAGTGGGGAATCAAACCTGGTTCTCCCAGATTAGAGTCCATGCAGTTAACCACTACATCAAACTGGCTCTTTTACCTAGGGCATCACCTAAAATTAATCCCTAGCTTTTGGAAATAGGACCACCACATTTGTCTTCTGTTCTGTGCCTTACAAGGGACCAAAGGACTGTGTTTCAGTTTGTGTAGGGGAGATGTCTCAGAAACAGCTGACTAGACCGTTGCAACACACTCTACACAGGATTGCCCTTGAAGACAGTTTAGAAACAATAAGTGGTGCAAAATGCACCAGTCTACTCACTGGCTGCATCCAGCTGCTTGGCGTGTACTATACTTTTTTTGAGAACTCAGCACTAGTTGCTGGTTCATTTCTGAGCTCAATTCAAGGTGCTGTTTGTTATCTTTAAAACTCTTTGTAGTCTGGGACCTACATAGCTACAGGGCTGCCTCTCACAATGTGGCAGTTCCACTCCTCTAACAGTTCCTTTTTGCAAACTTGTTGGGTTGGCTGCTGTTAGATGGACAGCTTTTTCAGTGGCTGCCTCTCTTCTATGGAATAGCCTTCTTGAAGCTGTCAGGAAGGCTTCCACATTGCTGCAGTTCTACAAGTTGTGCAAGGCAGAGTTATTCTGGAGGACTTTTGACGCGGCTGTCTATTTGTTTTTATGATAGTGGGCTCAGAAGCTGAGCCAAAGAACAAGAGAGCCAAAGGTCGGGGTCCAAAAGGCTTTTAGCCTGATCTGGATACCAGTGGGGGGCTGGAGAAATGAACATGCCCTGTATAAACGCATAAATAAATCCATCTCTCCTTCCCTGCCCCCCAGTAAATTTTGTCTTCCATTTTAAGATTACAGACTTCCTTTCCCCCCTTTTTATACCCTTAGAAGCTCATTGATTCACAGATCTTGAGTAGCAGAAAATACTTGCTTGCTTCTTATTTTTTAATGCAATGGCTAAAAGGACTAAGATAAATTTTGCAGTTGCTAGAGGAAACGTAGGATCCTTATCGCTGAGCAAAAGAGTTGGTTGATTCAAGGCTTAATATAGTGATCCCTTATATTCTCAAAGAACCTGCAGTCAAACAGTGCATGGAAGGATGTATCTATCCTATTAAGGCCACAAGGGCAGATTCTGTCAGAATAGGGCCAATTCAAAAAGCTCCACTGTAAAACCTTTGTAGGAATATTCAATCTTGCAAACAAAAGAGCTCTACAGTAATGTGGGATGGTAAGATAGTACACATAGGAGGTAAAGATCTTGGAAAAGAAAGACCGAAGGATAAGGGTGAGCAAACTCTGTGGTGTCTCAGGATCAGACTACTATAACTGAGTTCTAGGGCATGCATGTTGATCAGAGAAAATTACTACAGACGTCAGACCCTAGGCTTTTCTACTATGTCTTGAAACATCTCCTCCTCCCCCTTTTTTGTTCTGAACATTTAGCCAGATGAAGAGTTTTGGGAAACTTAAAGTCTTGTTTTGGTTGGTGTTAATAAAAAGGTATTCTGTGACCGCTGTATATGGAAACTGTCTGTGGGCCAACCCAAATACCTACAGTCTTTCTCGCCAAGATACATATCTCTGCATATTTTGTTTGTCTCAGGTCCCGATCAGACGGGTCTTTAGATCCGACCCAGGCACGAGTGCCTGGAGGATTTAAAGGGAACTATCAGACAGCGACATCTGGGAAAGGTGCTGCTTCCATGATCAGCCTGTTCAGCCCCACCAGGGAGCCGTACTTTAAAGACACCAGTGAAAGTCCAGGGCTAATGCTTGCTGACAGGCCAATGGCAGACTTTCCCTCATCTGATCATTCCAGCGCACAGTCCTTCCATCCGGACAGACCATCCTGAATGGCCGCCATTTAAAAAAATTCTTAGCGATATGCACATAAATGCACAACAGCTGCAGAGCTCCGCTCAAAGGTTCCAGACAATTGCATGTTTTTGAATGGCCCATGAAATTTATGAACTGTGTTAAATGAAATGGTACCTAGAGGGAGGTACCACTGGCAATGCTTTAACCATTCAATTCCGTACATGCACGAAGAAAACAAGTACACATTGAGGCACAGATGCACATGCACAAACAGTATTTTTTTTTAAACAACCATGCAGCTCCTTCAGGTGGACATCGTCTAGACAATCCACCATGGATTCTGCACGTGGTAAGGGAATTCATGGGGGAGCTGTTTGGTTGTGCAATACCAGATTAAAAACGTCAGGATCAAATTAGAGCCGGGCCAATGGAGGGATTAGCTGCCCGTCTGAACGCAGAAGCGTGACATATGTGAAGATCATAGGAAGGGGGGAGACCAATGCTGCCACTATAAGTAGCGGAGCAACCATCCCAATGGGCTTCACATCTGTCCTCAGGAATGGAGACAGATTTTAATGAAAGATTACATATTTTTGTCAGGAGATCCACAGGTTCACATTTGAGTTCTTTCAGAACTCTTGGATGTATGTCATCCAGACCTGGTGATTTTTCAGTATTTATTCTTTATTGGTGTACTCGGCAATAGATGCCCTGAGACCTGAGAATCAGTGCAGTGTAATGGTTGTTCAAATAAGAGTAGGGAGAGATCCAGGACTTCAAATCATTTCTTTGTCATAATATTGGGTGACTTTGGTCCTGTCATAACAACAATCTTAGTGGATCAGACCAAATAGTTCAGTATCCTGTTTCTAATGTTGCCAACTTCCAGGTGGCTCCTGGAGAGCTCCCAGAATTATAACTGATTTCCAGGCTACACATATCAGTTCCCCTGGAGAAAATGGCTACTTTGGAGGGTGGACTGAATGGCATTGTACCATGCTGAGGTCCGTCCACTCCCCAAACCCCACCCTCTCCTGGATCCACCCCCAAATTCTTCAGGTATTTTCCAACCCAGACCTGGCAACCCTATCTCCAATGTACATGGGCCGTTGTTTCTGCAAAACCGGAATGCATGGGGAGAAGGCACTCCATGCCTGGGCTATCTGACAACTCTGTGATTTCAACCAGCTGTTGTGAAGGCCCCAACCCCAAAGATGGCAGCTCTACAGCTCCTGGCAGACCCTTGAAGTGGTTGTTCCTCAGACACCAGAGGGGAAGGCCTCTGACCTGCCTCCCTCTGCCACGCACCATTTGCTTTGGCACTGAGTGGTTCAAGGTGACTCCGGGTGGCTCTTGCTACCAAGAAAAGTAGCAACAACATTGTAAATGAGTGCTGGCACATTCCCGTGACACCTCTATTGAAACAACTTGCTCAGTAGGTTATTTCCCTTGACTTCCTCCCAAGGGGCAGCCCCTAAAGGATGTTTGCCAGGCCTGCCTGGCAAGGGTTTGGAAACAACCTGGCGTCTCCCAGCATTTTCCAGCTGTCTGGAGCTCCATCAGCCTCAGAATTGGGGGGGAATAAATCCACACCCTGTCTTCCCCTTCTCCCTTTGGAGGTGAGTTTTGACTTGGCCCTCATATTACGTTCTCCTCGCCAGGTGTTGGGGACTCTAAAGTAGCCCTGGGGCCTCCTACAACTTCCAGGTCTCCAGAGAAATATGTCACCAAAGTACACAGAGTTGCTACCTGAACTGAGCCCCGATTCAGTCACAGTTGCCAAGGCAACTGAGGTGCTTGCAGCCATGACAGTTTTATTTTTAAACAGCATTTTGGGCTGTGGCTGGCTGGTGGCTTCGGCTTCTTCCTTTTCTCTTCCTGAGGGATGAAATAGTTCTCCCACAGCTCTCCTTGTGGTTCCAGGGCCCAGTAATGGGGAAGGGGGTCTTCATATACTTCAGGGGTCCAGAGGAGCCCAGCCCGGACTGTAAGCCAATTACCACATGGTCTGTTTAAGGTCCTTTTGACTCCTCTTGAAAATGAAGCACAATTTTATGAGATTGTTTTCAATGGAATGGCTTGCCCCTGGCTTGGCAAAACAATTCTTGGGCCCTGTTTCCAGTACAGGCGTGCTAAAATGGAGATCTCCGTTCTGTGGAACTGTTCATTCGCCGTCTACAAAAACGGGGGCTTCCAACTTCAGTGACTTTCTGGGAGGGTCACCCCAGCAGGAGGGAAAATAGTTTGGTAGAGCACCGTAACCCTCTCCCCCTTTAGAAGATAAGGGGAAGCTCACCCCCCACCCTTGCTGATGTGCGACTTGTGTCCCTTGAACTGGGTGCAACAGGGATACTAAGTGATATGGAAAGAAGAAGAAGAGAAGAGATTGGATTTATACTCTGCCCTTCACTTGGAGTCTCAGAGTGGCTTATAATTTCCTTTCCCTTCCCCTTCCCACAACAAACACCCTGTGAGGTAGGTGGCGCTGAGAGAGCTCTTTGTAGAACTGCTGGTGAGAGAACAGCTCTGAGAGAACTTGTAACTGACCAAAGGTCACACCGGCAGCTACATGTGGAGGAGCAGAGAATCAAACCCGGTTCTCCTACATTAGAATCCGTGCTCCTAACCACTACACCAAACTGGGAAGAGGGTGTCAAGCTGGAGTTACCAGATGTCCTCTTTTTAGAGGACATGTCCTCTTTTGTGTGTGTGTGTGTCTGTCCTCTTTTGGGCTTTTTTAAAAAAAAATCTGATGAAAAACATCCTCTTTGGGTGTCCTCTTACTAGGAATGTTCCTAGTAAGTAGCAATTATCACAGCACAAATAGTAGGGGTATTTAAAATGAGATTTGTCATAGTGATCACTTGTTTGAAACAGTCAGTCAGGAAATATGTCCTCTTTTTTGCTTTTCAAAATATGGTAACCCTAGTTGAGCACTATGCTCCCGAAGAGCCTATGCATCAAGGCAATGTCCATGCATATGCTCCCTTCCCGTGACTGAAGACGATGCTTTCCAAACCTTGCTGATAACGGAGGAAGCGGATGTACGGATATTGCCTCTATGTGGAGATGCCATGTGTATGAGCTGGCGATCACAGAGGAGTGGGGGACAGCTCACTGATGCCCACTCTCCCTCTCCATACAAAGGGGTTATGTGTACAAGGCTTTAATGCCTCTCTTGTGGTATCTCAAATGCAGGAAAAGACAATTCTGTCCTGCTTTTGCAAATCAGCCCTAAGTGTGTTCCCTCCTCCAGTTTTAGGGTGGACTTTTAGGGTGGTTTTAATTTTTTTTTTTTTTTGCACGTGATTTTAAGATGTTTTGATAGTTTTGCGCAACAGTTGAAAAATGCTTTAGAAACCTAGGAAAACAATTTCAGGAGGAGGAGCTGCACATAGTCTGTCCCCCCCCACCCCCAAGGGATGAAGGTCTTGTGTTCAGGGGAATCGTCCCTTCTTACAAAAAGCTCTGTAAGTTCTATGGTGGCCTTTGCTTTTTTCCAGCAGCAAGTACATTTTTTCCACCTCAAACAAATGTGGATCTGTTGTAAGTGCTGACTCAAAGAACTGGATTTGATGAGCATTGTTTTTTTGCTCCCCGTGCGTGGGTAGGGAGTTCCAGGGACAGTCGAATTACCACTGTTTTCATAATTTCTATTTCCCAATACATGAGCTGAGCCGGGCAGTGTGGAAGCAGACAAGGCCCTCAGACAATAAACTTTAAAGCGGCATCAGCTGACCACAGAGCAAACAGCCATTTCCCTGGATCTCCCACCCAGGTGCAGAAATTCAGACTTTGGTCGCCTTTGCCGGCTGCATTCCCGCTGCATCATGGCTTCATACGTCAGCTAGTAGCCATCTGCTATCAGTGTTCATTTAAGCAAGCAGCTTTCAGCCATCTAGTCCCGTTAAAGAAACATCTCTACCCATTTGTTATCTCATCTTTCACACAGCCCTAGCCAAGTGATCGTGGATATTTTAAATAGCTGGTTTCTGTGGCTTGCATGTATTATGAAAATCAGGTAGATCTGCATATCCTAGATTCATTTGTATGTGTTACTCGGGAGGCATGGCTCTGAACTCTTCCTTTCTTCATCTCTGCAGGTGAGGCAGAACAAGTATGTTTGGAACCCTTTCATACTGCAGGTGAGGGATCACATGATGGGGAGGGCTGAGGCTTAGAGCACCTGCACTGCAAGCAGAAAGTCCCAGATTCAATCCCCACCAGCATCTTCAGTTAACAGGCTCAGGCAGTAGGTAATATGAAAGACCTCAGGGACAATGTAGGCCTGCTGTCAGAGTGGAGAACACTGATCGTGATAGGCCAGTGGCCTGACCACATATGTTTATGTGACTGAAGGCCCCTTTCCCATATCAAAAAATCCCCTGCATATAGAAGGCTAGGATCTCAGGGAAAAGAGGTCCCAGCTAGTCTTGCCCTTGAGATGTTGTTTTCTATTTGAAAGGGCTCTTTTTGCTCTGAAAGCACCTTCAGTCCTGTAAATTCTCACCTGTAGCCTTGCAGTGGTGCAACCCAAGTAAAGGTTGAACACTATTTGTAAGAACCAGGCCAGAGTTCAATGCCACCTACCACCCCTGACAACAGCAGCGGCAGGATTCAGTGTCTTGGCAAAACTTTCATTTATGAAAAAGGCAGCTTCAGGGGCATTAAGGTTTGACCTTGACTTCCAAATAGGCAGGCAGTAAGTTGTTTGAGGGAAAACAGTGAAGTGTGTGGGATGTCCCTGGTTCAAATCTTATTGCCCTTGTGAACTCACTGCTACTTGGAACCCAGCCACCACCTTCAGCCCTGATGGTGGTGGGCAATGCCATCAACTCGCAGCTGACTTATGGCAGACCTGTAGAGTTTTCAAGGCAAGAGACGTTTCAGAGGTGGTTTGGCTGCTGCTCGCCTCTGTGTTAGGAGCCTGGTATTCCTTCAAGGGCTCCCATCCATTTACTAACCAGGGCCAACCCTGCTTAGGTTCCAAAATCTGGGGAGACTGAGCTAACCTTAGCTATCCGGGTCAGGCTGCCTGTCTCCAGTATAGATGGAAATAATGGTCCTGGCCTGCCTTACAGGGTTGTTGGAAGGATTGCTGAGATTTTATCTGGGGCAGTTCAAGAGTGAAGTACTCAGCATTGTAGCCCTTGGCACTTACATTGGAGTAAATACACTGTAAAGCTTATACATGAACAATTATGACTGTCCAGGCCGGCAACCAGTTTCCCCCTCTTCTGCTCTTGGGGGAGGGAACTGAGGACATAAGAGTCTACCAGCAACTTGTGAGCTGAGTTTCTTTTTTTGCTTCTTACTTTGCTTTCGCTCTCCTCCCTTTTATTTTGGAGCTGCCGGTGAAGGGATAGGCGGGAGGCAGGCTCAACTCAGACGGGGATGGCTGCCTAAGAGGAGATCCCGGGAGGGGGGCGGAGGAAGTCTCTGCTCAAGGGCGGGCGGGCGGGGGGGGGGGAGGAAGAGAAGGAAAATATAACAAGGGGGAGGGGACGGGAAAGAAAGAAAGGCGTGTCTGTGGGAGAGCTGCGGGCGAAGCGTGCGTAAGGCAGGGCAGTTTCTTTCTGGCTCGGACTCGCCTGTCTTCCTTCCTCCGTCGCCTTCCCATGGAGTTGATCGCCTGGCGGGGGCTCCCTCTGTGCCTATAGCCGGGACTCGCCTGCCATCGCCCGCTTCTTTCCTCGCTGGCTGCTGACGCTTTCTGGCCGCCATGGGAGACGTGATCTCCGCGCACCTGGACGAGAACCGCCGCCAGTTCATCGCAGGTAAGCCGAGGCAGGGGCGCAGCAGGAGCCGCGACGCGCGGGGGCCAGCGGGGTTGGCGGGCGGGAGGTCTCGCCTCTGCGCAGGGAAGGGCTTTTGCGCGAACCCCACCCCCCGCCGCCGTTGCTTGGACGACGCCTCTTTTCCATACTCCCCAGAGTATGCAGGGCGAAGCGAGAAGTGCCAATCGCCCGTGTGACTGGAAGAGAGTGTAGAATCCCTTTCCCCAAAATCAGTGGAAAATCAAGCCATAAACCCGGCCCTCGCCCCGGTTCAGCTCCTCGCTGGCTTGTTTCAAATTTTATGTTAACAGACCTTGAGAATCCCCCACCCCCCCAGCTCTCCACGTTGCAGCTTCCAAAAGTTCTTGCGATAGAATCGGACACGCCCTTTTCTTGCCTCTGGAAACTTGGGGGGGGGGGCAGGAAAGGTGTTCCTTGTTCCAGAGGCAAGTCTCGGCAAAGATTTCTTGGCCTGATTGCTTGGGGGGGGGGGGAAGAGGCCGTTCTGGGTTTGTGGCTGCAGACCCGGGCTGGGTGGGGTCGTCCTCATTGGACGGGTGAAGAGTCAGGGCGGCCGCTCTTCTCCCGACGCCTACGCCAAATGTGCTTTCGTTAATGCACATTTAATTAGTAATCTTTTCATGCCTTTATCTAACATACCTTTCCTGCTAATTTCCTCAGGAGGGCGGTTTTTGTTAGTTTGAGGCTGAGGGAGCAAAGGAGGTCTAAGCACTGTGGCAGGCTGAAATCCGGCAGGTGGAGTTTTTCCACGGGGGTTAAATAATGGGGAGGATCACTTGTTGGATTTGTGCCTGGAAAAGCCACAGGCGCTCTGTTGGGAGACTGCTCTGCTCCAAGGCAGGCTTGTGAGGCAGAGACTGAAATCTGCTTTTCTGAACGCTGATCCTAAACCGAGGGAGTGGCAGCAGTTCTAACTTGAGTAATGTGGAAAATCAGAAGGGGCGTCACATGGTGTCAGAAGTGGTTATAAATTAATTAAGCCTGCGAGGTGCTGGAGACTCTGTTTGCTCAGTTCTCACTTGGCAGTTGGTCTGATTGATTTGCAGAGCTTTCAAGATTGCTGGGGGATCAAGGCTTAAAGTCCACAGCTAGAACACCTTAACCACAAAACTAGGAAGGGTGTTCTGCAAACTCCAAAAAAGGGTGCTGCTACTATTTGGCCCTTCAGATCCTAATACTTCAGCTCCTGGTTTTCTTAGGACAAAAAAAAAAAATGTAAACTTCATGTTTAGTGGCAGTCTTAGTGTCTTCAGAGTGGGCTGCTTTTAACCAGGCTGAACTTGATTCTAGAACCATGTCTGTGGAGTTAGGTCCAGGGTGGTTTAAGAAAGGAGAAATGTTTCTGAGTATGTGTGGAGTATTGCCCTGCATGGTAGAGAGATCACATCTGGCATGGACATTTTTGCCAGTTTAAGAAAAATGATGGGCTGGGCAAGGTTTTTGGTGAGCAGAGATGTGGCTTGGGCTAGCCCCTGAGGATTTACTGTTCCTTGTTTGGCATGTAAGGTCTCTGTTGCCAAGGTTCTCTCTGTGTCCTTGTGGGAACAGGATAGATGGCTCCTTGTTGGAAGGGAATTCCCCTTTCCCCCCATAAGTGGGCTGAATTCTAGCCAAGATCCTGTCTTCTGTACAATTTGCTCTCTTGCCCCAGGAGGTATCAACCTGATTATAGACTAGAAATGGGGAGGGGAGACAGTGCTAATTGCTGCCTGCAGATACTTGATTGACCCTAATAAGGGGAGGAAGGACGAGAGGTCAGTAGTCAGAGTGGGGGCAAGTCTGCTCTGTCTGGCTCTTTTCTGCCTCCCCCCTCCTCTAATTGACAAGGCCAAGCCCTGCCAGTTCTCAGACTTGACCTCTTGCAGTCTTTGCAAGTTTGATTCACATTTGCTCTTTGTGGTCTCCAAGGCATCTAACAAGAATCCAAGACAGCAGTAGGGAATAATCAGATAAAGTAGCATTGCAGGTTTCTGGTTAGTGGAGCAGCCCTGAAAGCTCTCTGGAAGAGAACTACCTTGGCAGAATGCTGAAATGCCAGTAGAGAAGAAGGCAAGGCGGAAAGCAAACTTCCAGCGGAAGGCCGTTCCACACTCTTGATTCCACTTCAGGGAAGGCCCGGTCCCACATAACTTCCCTTTGCCCTTCAGATGCCAAGGGCACAGGGCCTCCCAAGAAGCGCTTAAGGTAGACAAGAGTCATCAGTTTGGGGTGAGATAATAAAAAGCCTTAGGGGCTCCTGATGTGGTCTTCACCTCTACGTACAAATGTGTTCATAAGCAGGAAACTGGCAGTCATTGTAAAGCGAAGCTGGCTGGTTCTAAACCAGGAAGGGGGGTATAGGAAGGTGCTCCTCTCTTTTAATGGCTGCTGTTTGTTTTTTAAGTGCAGAAGTGCTCTTTTGGTGGGATCAGGGTCTAGCAACATGAATACATAAAACTATGTTATAACTTCAGGTGGGGAGGCTAAAAATACAAGTGTGAGTATCATTGGGTGGAGTACGAAATACTTCAGTTTATCTGAGTTTCATAGCCTCTGCCCTGTTGGCTTTCAGTTCCTTGAGAAGTTTCTGAAAGCACATTCATGTCCAGGAACAACCTCCACTGATTTCATTGGGGCTTTGTTCCCCGCAGACAGCACATAGGATTTCAGCTGTTTAGGGGCAGTCCTCTTCCACTGATGTCCCCAAGACCTTTCCAAGAAAGCAGTCTGCTGCTGCTATTTAAAGGGTCATCCATTCATGACTCGTGGTGCATGGTCAAGTGGAATAGATGAGTTGTCCTTTTACGGGAAAGAACTGGTTGGTCCAGTTCTCTCCCCCTCCCCCCACAGATGTGTGAATCATACTGGGGTTGGCTTCTGTGGAAAGCCTACATCTGTGGTGTCTAACTTGATGACCTCGAGGACTTCTAAGGGAACTTTGTTGTAAGCCAGAGGCGTTGCTGCGTACATTTGTGAAGTACATTTAATTTATTAGTTGCTTGCCTAATTTCATGCATCATTTCCCTGACTGTAAAAGATTTGTCGTAATCTCCAGTGTAATTTGTTGTGTCTATAGTGACTTGGTTCAGATGTTGAGCCAAACTGTGGTTTGTACGAACCATCGTTGAGAACCAAACCATGGCTTGAGCTTCCAAACTGCTGGGAAAACTGTCAAATTAACATCCCTGTGATCCAGTGGCTTCTAATTCTAGTTACTGGCTGATGATAAACTGCACTCTGTCAATTCAGGTTTTGCACCAAACCATAGTTAATTTGTTAACCTTTGGTCCCGGTCACATGCAGAAGTAGCCCGGGCGATAGGCACAAATGCTGGGTGGATTTTAAGGGCACAATCACACGGGAACATCTGGATAGTGTCCTGCAACCCGCCTCGCTCCACCGACAAAGCGGAGTTAAAAAATACCAGGGAAACTGCTGTATCAAATGGGTTTGCAACAGGCCGCAGACAGATTTCTCTATGTGATCGCTCCGGCGTTCTCCCATTGCATCAGTGATCCTCGTTGAAGTGCACCGGAAACACGCGGCGACAGAAAAAACCCAGTTCACCCACCAGTGCGTCTGATCACTCAGTGGTGGGTCAAATTACCGCGGAGCAAATAGCCTCGCTTCCCCCCTCCCCCCGCGCGTTATCTGGCACATGTGACCTGGACCTTTGTTTAGTTTGGTGTCTGAATGGAGTCAAAAGGTTTTATGCTTCTGTTCAATGTATAGTGCTTGACTTGCAATGAAAATTAAGACTTTTTTGCTCCTTAATTACAGTATCCACCATGGTTTTCATAATTCTCTCTGCAGTCATGAGGACTAGAAACTTAGTTGGATTCAGTAAGGAAGCTGGGCATTTTGAGACTCTCATGAGATGCTACAGGTGGCATACAATACCAGGGATACCCTAAAGAACCAACATAAAAGGACCTTCTGGTTTCTCAAAATTGCATGTGTGACTTTTTCCACCAACAGGTTTTTGTTTCAACCCTGTCAGATTAGTTGGAAAACTATGGAAAAGGATACAGAGGGAGCGACCTCTTACATTTTTATCCCACTCTCTCTCCAGAAAGCTTGGGGCAACATACATGACACTCCTTGATTTTTATCTTAACAACAGTCCTGTGAGGCATGCTAGGCAGAGCAGGGACTTAACCTGAGTCTCGGTAGTTTTAGTCTGCAAAAAAGAGTATTTTCCTCAGCTTCAGATCTGTGCTGCGTCTTTGTAATTTGGGCAGTGGGGCCAACCCTTTTTTTTCTTTCCTCTTGCAAACCCTGGAAGGCCAAGGGTGTTTCCCAGTGGAAATGGGAGCCAATTAGGATGTTACGAGAAAGCTTTTGAGAGGCTGCCACTGACCAAAATTCTTTGCAGGTGTTTAGTTGGTTGCTACCGAAAATCTACCTGATAGCACCACACCCCCAAGCTCAGGAGAGGCTTGGTCCAGGAAGTGGGTACCGTGCCCTGTGGTTTTACTGTTTTCCCCCCACTAAGAACTCATTCCTCCTTGATCCTAATCTTTGCCCAAACAGGCCCAGTTTTTGCCAGCCTGTGGCAGTATCCTTAAAAGCCTAAGCAGGGAGGGAAAGAAGGCTACATTGTGGATTATTGGAGGGGGGGGTGTTAACCTTGATTCTTCACTGTGCAGCTGTTTCCCACATTAAGTTAAGTGTACACCTGAAAATGTCGACGTGTGAATGCAATACATCTAGGTTTGTAAACTTGTTTCATACTGATATGTTTGTAATTTCTGAAATGGCCCTGAGTCTTCACTTGCTGCTGTTTTATTAGTTTTTAGAATGCCTTTCTAAGCTAGATGCTGCACATGGAATGATGTGTCGTATTGACCCTGACTTAGTTAGTTTGATTTGATATAACATCTTAACTAGATGATGTGCTGGGGATGCAAAATTGGATCTTAATTTTTTGTTTTGAAAGGGTAATCACAGCTGCATAGGACCCCAGTTTGGATGAGGGGGAAACAGAAGGGGTGTAACTCTTCAACCGTGTAGTTTTGCCTGCTAAAACTGATCTTCCCACATGGGATGCTTTGGAAGAGGGGGAAAGATGAGCAAAGAGGCTGTCTCCTCCCACCCTGGCTAATAATAGCATGCATTATGTGAGGGGCAAAACTGTGGGTAGGTAGCAGACCCAAGTCCTTTGTTCCCCATACTGTGGCTTTGCACTGAGTTGGGTAAGCCTGTTTTAAATTATATTTTGCACTATACCCTGCCTTTCTCTCTAATGCAAATCCAAAGCAGCTTGCATCGTTCTCCTTGCCTCCAGTTTTATCCTCACAACAACCCTGAAATGTTGGTCAGCCTGAGTGTTTTGACTAGCCCAAGGTCACCCAGCCTCCACAGCAGAAAGGGTGCCCCCAGACCCTAGCCTGAGCCTTTAGCTACCATACCACACTTTGAGAAGATCCAGTTGGATTTTCCCTAATAAAGCTCTTAGCCAGTACAGCAGACCACTGTTCGCTAAGTATATTTAGAGCCTAAACTGTGGTTTGACTCCCATGAGATGCTACGGGTGGCATACAATACCAGAGAGACCCTAAAGAACCAACTTAAAAGGACCTTCTGGCTTCTCAAAATTGCATGTGTGACTTTTTTTACTGACAGGTCTTTGTTTCAACCCTGTCAGATTAGTTGGAAAGATATGGAAAAGGAAACAAGCTAGCCATGGTTTTGAGCTGGTTGACTTCTTTCCTCTGCTGCTTGCTGAGATGTCCATTCTTTTTGCATAGCAGCCTCTGGACTTGGCAGTAATGGTAACCAGTGGCTTCTCCATTTGGACATCATGCCAAGCAGCAGTTACCACAAACTGCGGCTTGTGAACTTCTAACCCCAGTTTCGGATGTTGTTTTGGCAGCTGATCATGTACATTGACTTGAGTTCCCTTTGCCATCATTTGGCATGATGGAGCAGTAGATTTGTTGCTGAGAATAGTTCCATCTAGTGAGCTAATTTATTCTCTCTCCAGAGTGTCAGAACAAAAGGTCCAACCAACTCCTTGTCTATTCTCTGAATATTTCAGTTCAATTTTATTGCATAGGGCCAATGGCCGTTACAAGCGGTAGAAAGGAATATACAATAAAATACACTACAGTAAAATTAGATTAAGACACTATAAAATTACATTTTAAAACTTATATCATTAAAAAAAGGAAAACCTTTCGGAGACATCTGTTGTATACTAGTTAAATTCATAATTAAACTATGCTGGTACTAGCTTGGCTCAAATTTTCTTTGCTGCTTAGGCAAAAAGAGTAGCCCTATAGGAAACCTCGAGCTCTACATCAGCAAGTAAAAATATAACTTTTTCCGTCACAATGCTAAGGCCTAAATTGGCCAAGATTGAACCCAAGAATCTGTTTCTTGGGACTGAATAAAGTGAACAGGCCAACAGATAATGGCACAGGTCTTCAGGATCCAGGCGCTGCAGAGGCGCTGAGCAACTGGTGTTTGGGTATAGTGGCATTCAAGCATAGCTGTTTGCATTGTTTGAAAGTGAATGGATGTTCTGAATATTTTAACCAACATTTTGTTTTCTTTGGATGTTGGTTTTGTTAGGAGGCTGATCTCATCTTCAACAGAATATTCTACCTTGCCCCCATTGCCAAACTGCTGTCTTAAAAGAGTACCATAAAATGATTCTGATTTTATTCACTTAGGTGACCCTACCAAATCAGCCTGGGTTTTGTTGGTAAAATCTTTGGCTTTAAGAGAGCAGACCATTCCCTGTTTATTGATCTTTCCTGCCAAATCCACATTAAACCAAGTTGGCCTTGATACTTAATGCTTTCAATTCGTGGATGGCTCCTTAATATTTAAGGTGTTACTGCTGATTTCACCTCTCCCAAATTCCCAATATGTTCTTCTTCCAGTCTTTTGTTGTTGTGCATTTCATAGTCCTATTTATTTAAATATATATTTTTATTCTACTCAGTGCCCCGCTGAAGAGCAGTTTATAAAAATATAAAAGTCCTCCACTAAAGAACAATAAATATTTAGATAAGACACAAATCAGATTGGTTAAACAGCTGAGAAGCAGCAAGATAAGTTGTGAAAAGGAAACACTAGGGGTGGGGTGTCAGATTTCTGGAGCTGAAAGCTTGGTTGAACAGGTAAAGCTTTTGCTGCTCTCTTAAAGATGGCATGGGAAGGTGCCTCCTGAGCTAGGGAGGGCCTTTTCTAATGCTGGGGCTAAAGAGGGTCTTCCCTAATATTGATGCTGCCACCAAAAAGGTCCTGCCATGTGTTGCTACGTGTCCAACCTGTGATGGTGGTACATAAAGCAAGATCTTGCCAGATGACCTCACCATCAAGGTAGAGTTATGCTGGAGGATATGGTCCTTTGGTTTGTCTCACCTTCTATGCCTGTCATCCTTCTTTACAACCTCCTGGGCATCTCCAAGTTGCTTGAGTTTTTCTCCAGAGGAGGCTGAAGGACTCCAGCAGTGGCTAGATAGATGCTAAACAGAATAGTGGCATTCCTGCGCTTTTCATAAAAAGATGGTGGTGCAATTTTTGTCTGGTCAGAGATTGGATGCAAGACTTCCTACTACTGTATGCTTTTTTCAGTTCCATGTTGGAAGAAAAAGCTAGCCAAAAATGCAATAAATTGCCTATTTCTGCCACCCTTTCAGTCTTCATCCCTCACTGCAATTAATATGAAATTGCCTTGTTGGCATCAATTATTTCCTACCCTCTTCATTGTCCTTTTTACAAGTTCACTTTGTAGTGTAACCTCCTCGGGGGCAGAGGCCTACTTTTGTTTCTTCATTTACCTAGTAAACCGACCTGTACAATGGAGGCATTGTTTTAATAACTGGAATGGGTCATGAGCCTCGCTTTAGCTGCCCGGAAGCTACAGGGTGACTCTCAAATTGCAGTGTGTGTCCTCCCCTCCCCAGTTGCTAAAAGCAGCCAGTTTGGTTTTGACCTCCAGCGTAGGTCTGGTAGTCTGGTTCATGGCCCCCTGAGGGCTTTGCGCACCAAACCCCACCCCCCAGCTTTCCCATCAGTGTAAAGGTCTGATGGCTGTTCCCTTTCTGTTTTGCCTCCAGCTCTACCACTCTGCCACTTTGGGGGAGGAGAAACTCTGGAGCTGAACACTTGCCTTTTTGTCCTGTGCTGTGAACTGGATGGTGAGGAGGTTTGCCCTTTGAGTGTAGCCAAAGGGTCCCCTCCCCACTCTGTCTCCAATGGAGGAACAACCTCTGGCTTCCCACCGCATCTGTCTACGGGAAAGCCCTGAGAGGCAGCCTTGTTTGCCTTTAGTGGTTCGGCTCTGGCTCTTCCTTCACCTGCTGGTCTTGGATGGGCAGGGCAGTGCAGGCTGGCATCGGATATCGCCTCCTGTGCCAGCAACTCTGCCTGGAACTTCTGGTCGGGTGCCCAGCTTCTTTCACTCTCTCTGTCTTTCTAAACAAATGAAAACAAATAGGCTCTTAAAGAGAGGCCCTGGTGCTGGAAGAAAACCCTGCCTCTTGATGCTTTTGGCGGGTTTGTTTTTCATTCTGGGCCTAGACTGTCTTGGAGCCTAGCTTGGGTTAGGTTGGCTGGTAGCCTAGAGTCATGAGAAGCCTGTCAGGGAGGGTGAGGTAAAAATTTGGAGGGGACGCACATACACCTTGATTTCTCCATTTCCCCATGTGCTGATTTGTTTTCTTCTCTCTGTCCCCTGGTCCACGAATCTCCAGGTGGCATATAACTGGGCCTGTATTTTATACCTTTGGAAGGCCTCCACAGAGGTGATGTCTACAATATGTTCATTCCACCCAGTCTTTAGAGGTTGTCCAGGGCCTCCCGCCCTCCACCCCTGAGAGCTATTTTTATTTCTGAGCTCCATGAGCACATCTGGTGATGTAAAAAAGAAAATTGAGGCTATGTAGGCTTGGTTGGGGGGCGGTTTAGCTCTAGGTCCTCGTTCTCAATGATACAATGTTGACTGTGGGACACTTGAAGCAGTCTCTCTCAGCTAGGATGACCAACCTCCCATTGGGGGCTGCAGATCTCATGGGATTACAACTGATTTCCAGGTGACAGAGATCAGTTCACCTGGAAAAAATGGCTACTTTGAAAGGTGGACTCTATTGCGTTATGCTCCAGTGATGTCCCTCCCATCCCCAAACCCCTCCCTCCTCAGGCTCCACCCCAAAAATCTTCAGGTATTTCCCAACCTGGAACTGGCAGCCCTACTCTTGAGCATATAAAGAGTACTGTTCTGTAGTAATTGATGGTGGCATGTCTGATGGGGACAGGGAAGAGTATTGTGGTACCCTTGGTTGGGAAGGAGCTGTGGCTCAGTGCTATAGTACCTGTTTTTGCATTTATTTACATTATTTATAGTCCGTCTTTCTCACTTGGACTCAAGGCGGGTTACACAGAGTTGAGTCAACGCAGTCAACAGCATGGGACCTTCAGTGAACAATGCAATAGGAATTTGGGTTCTAGAATCAACCAGAAGTCTTAAAACCAGAATTGAAACAAAGCAAAAGTTGTTGTAGATTTTCCAGGCTGTATGGCCGTGGTCTTGGCATTGTAGGACCTGATGTTTCACCAGCAGCTGTGACTGGCATCCTCAGAGGTATAACACCTCTGTCATTTTCCAGGCTCTGTCATACAGCCTGGAAAATCTACGACGACTAATGAACTCCGGCCATGAAAGCCTTCGACAACATATCAAAGCAAAAGTATTAACACAACACTTCAAATTATGCAAAAATTACACAGTAGGATCCTAGTTCCAGTCGTATGGACCACAGTCCCTCATAATTTATCCAAATAACTTTGTGAATTATTTTGTGAAGTGCAACTCCGTTGCCTGTGTAGAAAAGCCCGTCTTGAATAATTCAGTTTTGCATAGTTTGTGGAAAGCCAGGAGAGTGGGAGCCTCCCCGACCTCCTGAGGCAGCCGTTCCATAAAGTGGGGGGCACAGTTGTTGATTTTGCCCATTTGCAGGTTGGCACCTGCAGAAGACCCTGCTCTGATGAGCAAAGTTGCCAGGGTGGAGCATGGGCGGAAAGGCGGTCTTGCAGGTATGAGGGTCCAAGTCCCAAAGGGCTTTGTATGTGATAGCTAATACCTGGTAATTGCTGGGCAGCCGGCGAACTGCCTGCAGGATGGGAGTAATGTGAGCTCCATCTAGTTCCCAATAACAGCAAAGCTGTGGCATTCTGCACCAACTGGAGTTTGCATGTGTAAGGTCCTAAGTTCAGTCCTTAGCATCACAGGTTAAAGGATTGTGAGCAGTTTGTATTGGGAGAGATCTTTTCCTGCCAAAGAGTTGTTGCCAGTTGGAGTGGGCAGTATAGATAGCCTGACAGTCTGACTTGATCCAAGACAGTGGCTTCATATGTTCCTTTGTATGCTTTAAAGGCTGCTTCTACCCACATGAACTTGCTCAGAGCACGTGGCCAGTTGTTGGTCCCTTATGTCATGAACCCACATTAGCCAAAGTGAGGTTAGTAGGTATTGCCTTATTACAAGGCTTTTTTGGTAGCTGCCCCCAGGACTACAGGATTAGTTGCCTCTAGAAGTTCATTTGGCCCTTCATGGCCATACAACAGTCTTCTATTCCCTATCTTAATCTCCGTGGCCTTTGTAATGGAGAAGACTTGGATTTTCTTGTGCAGATATAGCATCTTGCTGCTGCTACTTGAATTTTCTTATATCTGACCCTTTTCAAATTGCCTTTCTATTCCATTTTAGTAACTGGTTACTAATGGTTTTTTTCGGTCATTTCATACAGACCCATTTTAGTAACTGGCTGTTAGTGGAATTTATTTACCTGGCTATACAAACCCATTTGCGTTGGGTTAGCAAAGCATGTTTGAGTTGCTTTTGAGGGAAACTGCTTTCTTCCATTCTCTATCCCTTTGTTGCACTTCTGAATCACTGTGGTGTGCTGTTTAAAATATCCATAGTGCTTCCTACAATGCTGATTCCCCCCACCATTTTCGCTGCACGGTCTTCCTCAGATTTTTTAAAAATGTTCTAAAGTGAGTGCTGTAGCACTAAACTAGTATAGCACTTTAGTTCTATAGCGGCACCATTGAGATGCCTTGACTCCATTGGCTCAAGTCAGAGATGACTTATGGTGACCCTATAGGAGTCAATGGAGTCAAGGCATCTCAATGGTGCTGCTATAGCACTGAAGTGCTATATTGGTTTAGTGCTGTAGCGCTCATCTTAGAATGCTAAAAAAGTCCAAGGAAGTTCACATGGCGAAAAAGGGTGGGGAGGGGGAAAATGGCACTGCTTTAAATGACCATAGTGCTTCAGAGAAGGAAAATTGCTGTATGAAACTGTATCGCTTTACTCAAAACCAGGCCAACAACGAATAACATCCGGTTTAGAACGGTAATATGAAAAGGGCCTTTATTTTTTTTGATATCACATGTGTGTTTTAATACATGCATTGTACAAATTGTAGCGTTTTGCTAAGCTGGGTTTGAATATGTCACTCAGTGAAAGGTGAGCTATGGATGCCCCGAACAAATATTTACAGAGTCAAGTAGCTTCGACTTTCAGGGTTTTTTCCTACCTCTCCACCAGTTGTATGCCTCTCTCTGCAAAAGAAGCACTATATGCAAGACATACTGGGTTTCACCCTTTTGGCTTGGCTACTGATGGCCCACTGGTTACCATCTGGGCACTCGGAGCCATCAGAATTTGCCAGCCCCAAATTACTTGTTTGCAACCAACTCAATGAAATGTGTTTATATATTTCCTTCCTAATTAAAAAAGCTGGGAGCTGGGCAAGGGTCTCTGTTTCTGGAATCACTCCCTCCCTGGTAGTTCAATATCATAACAAAAGGGAGAAAACCCTCAATACATAGCTAATTTCTAAATCATAGCTTGGCAGTGGTTCTTAGTTCGCAATAGGTGACCTGCCAGGGTTATGTGCCTGGCCCTGCATACTGGTTTTGTCTGTAGGAAGTAGTCTTTTGCATACGCAGAAGTCTGTGTGTTTGCACACACCATGTACATTTACTACATTTTTACCCCCACTTCTCCAAGGAGCTCAGGGTGACATGCACAGTTCTCCCTCCCTCCCTCCCGCCTTCCCCATAGTGCAGAGATTGATCTTGAGGGAATGACTCATCCCAGATCTCTGTGTAAGCTTGGTGACTAAGAGGGCATTTGAGCTAGGGTATACATGTTCCTACTCAGACATTCTGGCCCAGGGGTGTCAGACATAAGACCCGGAGGCCAGATCCAGCCCATCCAGGGCTCTTATGCAGCCCGCGGACAACTGATGCAAATGAGGGGGGCCTGGGGGGCGGGAGCGGGCAGAGCCACACCCACAGCAGAACAACCTCGCCTGCAGCAGTCAAGCATCATGGGAGCATGTGCCCAGCATTGCACTGCTGCCTCTCCAGTCTGCCTCTGTGGGTTTTCCTCTGCACCCCCTCCCACCCCAAGGTGCCTTGCAGTGAAGACACACCAACTCAGAGCTTACCAGCTGCTGTCCTTTATACAGTTTCTATATCTCCAGTACCTGGCATTACTTTTTATGGCACACATGGCCCGGCCTGACAAAGAGACATTTAGGTCAGATCTAGCCCATGTAACCAGTCAGTTTGACACCTCTGCTCTAGCCACTGTATCACCTTGGCTCAAGGAGAGGGTGCTTGAATAGATGGAAACCTTTATTAAACAGAAGGCAGCCATTTCTGCCTAACATCGGTGACTTAACTCTTCCAGTTGTTGCTGCATTCTTTAAAAATCACTACCTGACTTTCAAGGGTTTTCTAGTGTCTTGCAATTGGACTGATACAGTCAATTTATTTTTTAAAAATCAACACTAACCTAAAATATAAATGAAATTATTTAAAAAGGCCAGTCTAAAACCTAATCCTTAAGTTCTGCTGCAAAGATGGGTTCTGATTGTCAACTTGCAAGGTTGAACTTCAGGGGCACTGCATTTTGCCATGTTGAAGCTACAGCAAAGGCCCTTATTCACTTTAAGCCTGATTCATACATGTTGGAGAATGTGGTGGGAATAGGGTGGCAGAGTCTGAAGATGGTAGAGAGGATTGCACCACCAGGTGATGGGGGTGAGATTCCAGCTTTAAGTGTTTCTTGGCACTAACACCCCTCTTCCTTGCAAGTAGAAAGCTGCAGGGAGAAACGTTCAGCTTCCTGTGTTGGCTCTGTGTTTGCAGGGAGTTTTTCTGCCCCTTTAAAAATAAATGCCACAGAATATTTGTACCTGGCATCTTCCACCCACAACCTCAAGTGTTAATAGTCCTTTCTGCTGTCTGAGTTGGGTGGGTGGGTGGTGTTCTGCCATCTCATTCCCCTGCATGTGTGAACCAGGTCTTGGCCTCCATGGTGGTGGGAATTTTCAGGAGATGAAACACAACGTGCCATGAGGAAGAACCCGAGAGCGAGTTGAGACAGAAGCAGGATTTTCAGCCTCAAACAAGCCCTGCCTGTTCCGGAGTGGGGGTGCTTTTCGTTGGGTCTGTGCTGTTCTTCCTTGAGCAGGGTGTCCTGCCAAAAGAAGCAGCACACGTGTGGGTAAGACCTGCGGCACAGGATAGAACAAGGAGCTCTGACATGATGGGTGGGGTGGATGTGGTTGTAGGGCAGAGTTGGAATGTGACCGGGCACGTTTGGGGGAAGCAGATTTTTTGTGCCGTTGCAGAATAAGGGAGGGTTTGAAGACTGGTCTGGGAAACCCTACGGACTTCCTGGTCCCATACTGGATTGTCGTTCTGTTTAGTGATGGGGCAACAGCTTGAGATGTTAATTTCCCATGGATGGAG
Organism: Gekko gecko; assembly: GCA_029375565.1. Lineage (NCBI taxonomy): Eukaryota > Metazoa > Chordata > Lepidosauria > Squamata > Gekkonidae > Gekko > Gekko gecko. The sequence goes on along the minus strand of JAPDNY010000013.1, from coordinate 22,178,104 downwards.
GTGAGGAATCAACAGATGGCATTGGGATTCAGGGACTTGGCCTCTTCTCCCCCCACTCCCAGTCTTGATTAATTTGCTTCCTGAAAGTACCTTTCAGGCTGAACTGGCGAAATCGGGTTAAGCGAACCAGTGCAGAGGCCAGGAGCAAGGAGACCTGGGTTCAAATCCTTGATTGGCCAGGATGCTTGCTAGAGAACTCCCAGAGATCTTCCAGCCTAACCTACTTTGCAGAGTAGTTTTGAAGAAGGATTGTGGCAGCGGAGAAAGCATTTGCTTGGAGGAAAGGCTGGAGAAATATGTAGCAGTTAATTAAAAGTAAAAAACAAACAAACAACCCTGGCTCTTTAGTAAGGCAATTTAGCTGCTTAATTAAACTGCTGAGGATGTTATGAACTGCTTTTTTTTGCTAATTGCTCTTTGGTTGGGTTCCGGCTCAACATTGCTTTTGTTGCATGGTGTTCACTTTATAAGCCACTTGAAGAGCTGCTTGGCTGTAAAGCAGAGTAGCAATTTTAAAATGTGTACATGTTGTGCAATATTACAGAGATATCGGTTGTGACTAGGGGCTGTGGGAGTGGTTTGTAGCTCAATACTAGGGCACCTGTTTTGCATGCAGACGGTCCCAGGTTCAGTTGAATGGAGTGAGGTACTTAAGAAAAACTGTGTTGTGGTGCCATTGACTTTCTTGGTCTATGCTGGAAGTCTGCAGTTGATGGCTTTTAGGTTCTCAGGGGGATTAGGACTACTGTCCGGCCTCCAGCCAAATCCATGATTCCAAGGATCATTTCCATGCACAGCGGAGACTTTTTCCCAGCCAAAGCAAGGAACTATTTAATGGGGTGGTGTGTGTCCTTGGCTTTAAGTAATAAAGCTTCTATGACTGGTATAAATTAGGTGAACTAAGGAACCTTGCATAATCTCTTAGGGTAATTTATTATCTTTTACTGTTCTGCGTCACAGTTTTCTTTATTGACTTCTGAGTTTTCAGCAAGTGTTTTCCGTGCACTTCAAAGCACCTTTTCTGTGTGAAGGTGCCTTATTGCAGACCCAGAGCTTTGGTTCTTCCAGCTCTGAGTTGACTGACAACTGTTCTCAGGCAGTTCTTCCTCTTCACCTGCTGCCTTTGAGCTGAAGATGCCAAGGGCTTGACCTGGTATCTTCTGCTTGCAAAATGTGTGCTCTGCTCCTGAGCTGTGGTCCTCGAGCACCTGTAAGATCTAGACACTTGCCTTCTCAAAAAAAAAAATGACACACTTACCAGGAAGGTGGATTTTGTGCATTTTGTACTCATTGTGGGCAGACTGTAACCCTTTAGATTTGGGCTGGGTTTACATACTGCAAGAAGTGGCCAAAAGCCAATGATTTGCTGTTGGGTCTTTCATGATGTTGGTAATATACAAAGCAGTAGCTTGCATATCTTTCCCTGTTGCCTGAAGGGCTAGATACAGAAAGGCAAACTCCTCCCTCCCTCCCTCCCTCCCTCCCTCCCTCCCTCCCTCCCTCCCTCCCTCCCTCTCAGCTTTGCCTGCATTACAGGGTAGTTGTGAGGACCAAATGGAGGAGTAAAGCCTTGGAGGATAGAGAGGACAAAAATATGATAGGAAATTGGTAGGCACTGCAAGGGGAGCTGGGATTGGCTTAAAATCTAGTTGAGACTGAGGGCTGCCCTAGAAAGGGATGGGAATAATAGCAGTGGGGTATAATCCTTATCTGGGGGGGGGGAAACCTCCTGCAGTTGAGTCTGAGATGTCTTCCCAGCTTACCCAGAAAATCTGCAGGCCAAGTGTTTTCTGAACAGAGGTGTGATTTAGGGAGGTGTTTGGAGGGTGGGGAAGAAGATTCACAAAGAGAGAGCTCTGCCCCTCTTGGGAAGATGGAGCAACTTATGTAAAGGGTGATCCTTGATTTGATAGGGTGTGCGTGTGTTTGTAAAGCTGCTGCCAAGTCTCAAAAGAATAATGGCCTCTGTCTTGGCTCTGCTGTTTGCCTCCGGATGTTTGGCACCTTTGCAGCTGTGGAACAGTTGAGGCTTGTCTCAAGCTGTCTCTGAAAATGGCAGAGTCATCTCTGAATGTGAATACTGAGAAGAGACCCCGCTCAAACCCCACAGGCAATATACTGGGGTGGTTATGAAGTTTTGTTTACCCACAATGCATCCTGGGCAGCTTTGGCACATGATAGGTCCTGGAAGCCACCTTGGGTCCCAGAATCACTCTTTGGAGTGTTCCTTAACTCTCAGGCAAACTTAAACATTGCATTGTGTCAAGGGGTGTGCATGGTCTCTGCTTTGACCAGCATTCCCTCTAAGCTGTGCGCATACGCGGTCTCTCATTAACACAGGAAGTCCCACTTAACAGCAGTCTGGAGCCACACAGGGTCTTGCACTGCTCATTGCCCATTTTAAGATTACAGTAGTTATATTCTGCTTGGGATGTGAACTGCTCCTCTCAGTGTGGGGGGGGGATTAGAGGGAACATTGCCCTTGACCAAAGCACAGCCACCTTATTTATGTTGTGAGGTTTCTCCCGTGAGCTATTCCTATACCACAGTATGTGGTATGTATGTAACAGACCTCTGGCTTCCTTCCTACTCATCTGCTCTACAGTTGGTCCAGGGCTTTTTTTGTAGAAAAAGCCCAGCAGGAACTCATTAGCATAATAGGCCACACCCAGCAGCAGAAACTCATTAGCATATCAGGCCACACCCCCATGTTACCAGAAGTGTGGTCATCTAGCCACACCCACCTTTTGCTTCTTATTCTGTTTAACTTGTTTGTTGTCAAAACCCAGGGCTTCTTTTTTTTTTTTTAATTTTATTGGATTACTTTCAACATTGTTAAACATTGTTACCAATACAATTTCACAAAAATTTTACCCTATCCCCCCACCCCCCCTAATAGGCTTCCAACACTGCTATTAACAAAAAAAAGAGAATTAAAAGGTAATCAAGTTTAGACTTATAACAATCGACAAACCGGGTAACCTAATTTCAAATATATAAAGGCCTGACTTTTACAAACATAATTTCCAACCAAGGTACAGTACAATCAAATATTCTTCATTTCTCATTCCTCTCAATACAAATCAAGATTGTACATTTTCCCTTTCATTTTATATTCAGTTTCCATATACAATTTCAGGCCCTCCCAGTCTTTTAAATACAGTTCTGCCATTTGTCCATTTAGTTTTTTTGTCATTTTGTCCATTTCGGCTAAAAACAGCAGTTTTCTTAACCAATCATATATATCTGGCACCTTCTCCGTTTTCCATTGTTGAGCAAAAGCCATTCTTGCCGATGTAATCATATACCATAATAGTGTCCTTTTTTCTTGTGGAATCTTTTCCATCGTCAAACCTAAGAGAAGAAGTTCCGGACTTTTCCTAATAGGAATTTTTACTATTTTCTGCATCTCACAATGTACATTTGACCAGTATACCTTAGCTTTATCACATGACCACCACATATGGTAAAAAGAACCCTCTATTTTTTTACATTTCCAACACTTATTAACTCAAGTTTTTATCCATGCTAATGTTAGCAATCTTTTTTGGTGTCATATACCACCTGTACATCATCTTATAACAATTTTCTTTTACATTAACACAGGTTGACATTTTAAAGGCTTTTTTCCATAAAAATTCCCATGTTTCCATAGAAATTTCTTTGTTCATATTTATGGCCCATTTTATCATTTGTTCTTTAACAGTTTCATCCAACGTATAGACTGTCAACAAAGTTTTATACATCTTTGATATTATTTTCAACCCAGGGCTTTTTTTGTAGCAGGAACTCCTTTGCATGTTAGGCCACAGAGCCCTAATGTAGCCAATCCTAATGAGTTTCTGCTGTTGGGTGTGGCCTATTATGCTAATTAGTTCCTGCTGGGCGTGGCCAACTCGGGAGCCAGCCGGAACTCGATTCCTGTGCATTCCTGCCCAAAAATAGCCCTGAGTTGGTCCTGTAGGAGCATGAGATACGCGGGACTGATTCATCTAATGGGGAAACAAAGTTTCTAAGTAAACCTTGGTGTGTGGAAACCTTTAAATGCCTTTGCAGAAGCCAGGGCTTGACTTGTCCAAAGTTCACCCTACAATCCTTCTTGTAGTTCTGGCTGAACTTCTATCTGGGACTGCTAATGCATGTATGCATATATGTATGTAAGGTGCCATCAAGTTGCAGCCGACTTAACAGCGTCCCCATACAGTTTTCAAGACAAGACCTATTCAAAGGTGATTTGCTTTGCCTGCCTTTCCATAGCAACCCTGGACTTCTTTGGTGGCCTCCCATCCAAGTACTAACCAGGGCTGACGCTGCTTAGTTTCCAAGATCTGATGAGATCAGGCTAGCCTGGGCCATTTAGGTCAGGGTGAAGTTAGTGCATGAGTGTGAGAGTGTATGAAGTGCTGCCAAGTTGATTCCTATTTATGGTGACTCTATATGCTAGTGCGTATCTCAGAGGAATTATCCTCATTTCTTCCCCCCTCCTCCCCCACACCACATGAGGGTAGCTGTTGACCATTTGGATATGAATGAAGCGACTGGCTTTGCTGGTGCTCATTTCAACAATGGTGTCAGAAGTAGTTCAGGTTTAGTAAACAAGGCTGTTTCCCCCGTACTGTTCACTCAATGCATGGGTCTCTGTGGATTTTGTCCTTGTAGGTAATGCCAAGCTGTGCCTGTAGCTAGTGGAACAATCCCATGTGTTCATATGATGGACCCCCGGTTACTCTCCCCACTTGGAGGCAGATTTTTCCTGCCAGAATTCTTAGTTCCCTTCAGGGGACCCCAGTAGCATGATAATATTTTAAGCCCTTTGTGGCCCTTTGACAAAATCTAATTTGGCTTTTTCCCAGCCCAGGAACTTGCCAGGAGAAAACAGAAGCCCTCTTTTTAGATCCCTTGAAATGGCCCTGGAGACTGTGTAACAGTGAACAATAATAAAGATTTTATTTAATAGGCAGGGATGATGTGGAATAGTCAGGAACTGGAAAGGCTGAGGTAAACATTGGTAAAACAGTATATTTTTCAGCTGACAGACAAGATGGTGTTGTAGCAGCTTATTTTCACAAATTCTTGGTTGTTATCAGTGAGAGACGGTTGACTGAGTACTTAAGTTTCAGTTACAGTGTTTCTGCATGTAGTTTTTTATTAACTGTTCAGGTTTTCTGGGAAGGTCACTCTTTTTAGTGTATCAGATTCTTTCTCCTTTTCTGAAATCACAATGTGTCTTCTTTCCCTTGAGTAGTCTATAACCGTTCCCTTTCACAACAGACCAGGGACTGCCTCAGTGCCAGTTCCCTGTGTAACTGGACACGACTTCTATATTTCTTCCCTGAAAATATAATCCTAATTCCTTTTGGCCTGTTTGGGAGCTTCACCCAGCCACTCTTTGCCAAAATTTCAGCTTTAGCTGACACTGGACTCTGAATTCTTAGATGGAATTCTTTCTCAGGTTATGTTTAACCCAGCTCACACCAGGAGTCTCTCCCTTCATCCAAAAGGTGAACCTGTCTGACAGATCTTATATTTCCCTCAGCTGGCTCTGGCCAATCAGAGGAAAGGAACAGTCTGTCACTGTAGCTCAACATTCTAGAGCAGACTTAACTATTCACCTCTCTTCTCTGACTTTGCTGCATTATCAAAACAGTATTTTAAATGTAGTCTATCACAGTTCAGTACTAGACTGCACTGTTCAACTGCGTGCATGGCTTTGCTTAGTTTAACTGTCTGGCATGGCAGGGCAGCACTGAACTGCATGGTGTGGGTGTTCTCTCTCCCTGCCAGAGAGGGAGTAGGTAGGTATGCAGTTACCGTGGTGCTTCATAGCTTCCCACATGGGTGTGCTTAAGTTACTTGCTTCAGGCAAGTGCCGAATTACAAGGCTACCTTAAGGTAAACATACCAGAATCTTGAGAACAATGAAGGACCAAAGTATATCTCTCTAGGAAGTCTGTGTGTGTGTGACAGATTTTGGGGATATATAATCTGATGTTCTGTACTGAAGCCTGCATTGTAGGATGCTCAGAGGAAATATCCCAAGAGAAATCCTGTTTGGCAGGAAATGCCGTGCATTCCTATGCATTGGTCGCCGTGATCTTGGCAAATCTTTGTAGCCTTGGAAGGCCCATCTGGTGAGCACTCCGGGCTTTCGCAAATATTGCTTCTGCTATTGAGTGCTAAGAGCCAAAATCTGAGAGCAGAATACTTCTCACATCCAGGGAGGCTTGCTTCCTTCTCGCTGCAAGAAATAATATCTTTTCCTTCTAGAGATTTCCTTATTCTCAGGAATCTAGCTAGTCATGTGCCCTGTGCTCCCAGTTTCATGCTGTAGATGTCATAAGTTCCTGTGGAGTTTGGAATGATTTTTCTGCATTATCGTATTCACTCTTTAAGGCATACTTGAATATTCTTGGCCTGTGGTTTCCTCCCTCTTGGGAAGTGTGTGAGGGGTGAGAGACGAGACGCTGATGACAGATCAACTGGATTAGGTAATTTTCAGTCAGAAAAATGACAATCTCAGAAGAAACAGTGTTGCTCTAAGAAGGAGGAGGGTAGCTTTTCTCTACCTTAAGGAGTCTCAAAGCGGCTTACAATCACATTCCCTTCCTCTCCCCACAGCTGGCACCCTGTGAAGTAGGTGGGACTGAGAGAGTTCTGAGAGAACTGTGACTGGCCCAAGGTCTCCCAGGTTTGCCAACCCCTTCAATGGGGGCAGGGGTTCCCCTCAATTTCGTGCCCCCCAATCCACTTCCCACCACCTTGTTGGTGGGGGAGTCCCACCCCCAAAGAGTCCTGGTGCACCCAATGTACCTGGCACAATGACATCACCTCCAGGTGACGTCATCGCACCAGGCCTGTTGGGTGCATGTGCCAGAAGACTCCAGGAGCCGGACTGGAGCCCCCTGCCGGGCAGTCCTACCCAGGAGTGGGGAATTAAACCCAATTCTCCAGATTAGAGTCTGCCACTCTTAACCGCTATACCACGCTGGCTCGAACAGTGAGGTGAGACATAGCACAAGCAGTTGGGCTGTAACGCAGAGTCTGGCCAATTAATATCAGTCACACTTCATGAGAAAGCCTAGCAACATAACCAATCATTCAAGTTCATGCCTGAACTACAGATGAAGAGGAAGAAATCAAAAGCTTTTATGCTAGTGTCTCAGAAGAAATTGACCATACACCTAAATAAGATGGTCTGATAATCGCAGGTGACTGGAATGCAAAAGTAGGAAACAAAGCCGAATCAAATGGTATGCAGTGCCAGTAAAACACTTATTCAGGATTTCCTACCCTTCAGCGTCTCTAATGAAGCATATCTTACCCATGTGCTAACCCCCTCGCCCCTGTGTGCATTATGTGCCACCTCTAGCCCAGAAGGAAACTGTGCTGGGTTGTTAGCAATAAAGCAAAGCAGCTGATGCTCTGAGGTGGGAGGAGAGTGGCAAAGTGTCCAGCCTTGTTGAGCCTTGGCTCATGCTTGGCATTTTGCATTAAATTAATTTTGTTGTGATGGATTCTATAGCTTGGATGTCTGAGTCCCTTGGCCACCCAAGGGACCCCAAACATCCTCCCATTGGTATTCAGGGAAGTAAGGGTGTGGCACAGCCAGAAGCACCTTTCATACTCCTGGGACTGTTTACATGTCAGCATAGGTTGCCTAGCAACTGTGATTCTGGTCTTGCCTCCCAGACTAGGCCGCATGGTGGCCTGAGGCTGAAGACCGTGTGAAAATACTGAGGCAAAAATATGAGGCTGTTTGGGAAAGTGTTCCTCGTGGTTCTCCCTCTTCCTCTGTGTTTAGCCTTGGATATACCCTACATCACTGCCTGCAAAAAGAAGAACATGGTTTTCACAGTCCAGTTCTCATACCAAGGAGCCCTCACTCAGGGCTCCTTTATTTCTGAACCCCTAACCCAACTTCTTTATGTTGTAAAGACTGCCTCTGCATGGCATTAAAGGACCTATTTGCCGTGATGGCTAAATGGAGCCTCTGCATGCAGAGGTAGTATACCTCAGTGTTGGGAACCAAGAGTAGGGCAAGGTTTTCGGCCCTACTTACCTGGGGATATCTGATTGCCTGTTGTCAAAAATTAAATGCTGAACTATTAGTATGATCCAGCAGAGCTGCTTCTTCGTATGGAAATGTTACAGCCTGTTCTGCCAATTTTGGATGCCAAGAGGGTGTGTTTTCTTTAGAAAGCACTGTTGTAACTCAGTAGTTCCAAGTATATTTTGGCAAATGTGGGATGGGATAGGGCAAGCTATGCACCATGTGGCAGCTTAGTGCTAATGCATTTGCCTCAGATGCATGGCATTCTTTGTCCTGAAATATACTTCCTAGAGAAGGACAGAATCCTGAAGGTGGGCCGCTCTAGCATCTTCCCTTTACTCAAGGCAAAATGGAGTTGGTGATTTACCAGGGACAGTCCCTATTTTTAAGTAATAAGGACTGAGAACCCATATTTTTAAAAAAGGAAAGATGACATAGAAGAGCTTGGACTTTTTCCTTCATGTGACTAAGAACAGGAATTTATTAGTGCTCCATAACTGGAGGCCAAACCTACATTAGGGATGATTATTTTCATGCCCTTTCCAGTTCCAGCCTCCAATGAAAACTAACCCAGTTCCACAAAACAGCTGCTGGAACCTGCTGATGCTGTCCACTGGATTTCTACAGCTTCCCCTTTTGCTTAGGAAAGGAGGAATGCTCATCTGGAGCTTTCAGCTGTCTCTACACTGTCGGAGGGAGGGAGGGAGGAGAGACAGTTTGGCCCTTTCCCCTTTCTGTACATTGGTCTTCTCACCAATGTAGCTGTTATGTCTTGAGCTTGATGTAAATCCCATTGACATGCTGGTATCCTGAATGGCAATGCCTGATTGGCTACTCTGTGTAGCAAGCCAATCAGGAGACAAGGATTGTGCTGGAGGGAAGCAAACTGATTGGATGTTATCTCTGTAATGCTATTGGTTATTAACAGGAATATGGGCATGGCTATGCTAGCCCACACTGTTTAAATAAGAGCCTGTTACTCTATGTTGTGTTGTCTGTTCTGAGCTGTTGAATCACTTCATTAAAGCTGAATCACTTTTGTTGAGAGCTGCCTTTAAGTGTCATACTTATCAGTAGCCACTGACCACAGATATATTTTTGCACCCAGAAAGACTGGAGCAAATTGGTTCATGAAATCATTTGCTACAAAACAGTGTACTCCCCAAATTTTGGTGAAAGCATTCCCATCCTTCTCACCAACCAACTGAAGGTCTAGCTCAGCAGTTCTGCATAGTCAGAAATGACCAAGGTTGTGGTATTGGTGATGGGGAGTTGTATTGAGCAACAGGCACTTCTAGTGACTCACCACGGGCGTGGTGCTGCAGCCGAGGAGAAGGCGAACTTGCCTGTGCCCTTGCAGAGCTGGTTTTATACCCATATCTTTTGCATTGTTCCTTTCATTGCCCTGGGGCAGTCTGAGGGGGAGGCCGTTGGTCTCTTGCTCTGGTTTATCATGGATTGAGTTTGTTAGTTTGGTAAGCCAGGCAGGGTGGGGAGGAGGAGCCCCTGTGGAGGGTGCAGTGTGGTTTGAGGGAAAGCAACAGAACACTAACCAGGGCTTTGTGGTTTCAGAGGGCAGCCATGTTGGCCCACAGTAGAACAGTTAGATTATAGTCCAGTACCATCGTGGAGACCAACAAGAGTTCCAGGTACGAGTTTTTGAGAATCAGAAGCTTTGTGGGTTATGAAACGAAACCTCAGAGACATAGAAATTTGGTGCTGGAGTTTCACAACCTGAGAATTAAAAAGCTTTCACTTTTCTTTGTCAGGATTGAATTCTAGTATTTATCACAGCAAGGATAGCCTTCAAACACTTACTGTATTTTAAAAATGGCTACCTCTCCTTCCCTGATGCCCCCTCAAGATGTTTTACAGCTGCAATTTAAAATGACTTGGTCTAACTTCAACCTTGAGCACGCCTTAATTACACAGAATAAAAAAGGAGTTCAGTGGCACCTTAAAGATTGAACAAAATTTACTCCAACACATGCTCCAGTCAGGCAGAGCTCACTTCCTCTGGTACACAGGAGTGTAAATCCATCAGGGTGATTTATATACATGACAGAAATGGGATGGGGAGAGAATGCTACATAGTCAGTCTGGTTCAAAACAAGATATGCAGTCGTAAGAACATAAGAGAAGCCAATGTTGAATCAGGCCATGCATATGCTCCCTTCCCGTGACTGAAGACGATGCTTTCCAAACCTTGCTGATAACGGAGGAAGCGGATGTACGGATATTGCCTCTATGTGGAGATGCCATGTGTATGAGCTGGCGATCACAGAGGAGTGAACATAAGAACATAAGAGAAGCCAATGTTGAATCAGGCCAACGGCCCATCTAGTCCAACACTCTGTCACACAGCGGCCAAAATATACCAGGTGCCATCAGGAGGTCCAGCAGTGGGGCCAGGACACTAGAAGCCCTCCCACTGCTGCCCCCCGCCCCAGCACCAAGAATAGAGTGCATGCCCTGCCCCAGACTGAGAGTTCCTATCTACACCTTGTGCCTAATAGCCACTGATGGACTTCTGCTCCATATGTTTATCTAATTCCCTCTTGAAACTGTCCATGCTTGTAGCTACCACCACCTCCTGTGGCAGTGAATTCCATGTCTTAATCACTCTTTTGGTGAAGAAGTACTTCATTTTATGTGTTCTAACCCGACTGCTCAGCAATTTCATTGAGTGCCCACGAGTTCTTGTATTGTGAGAAAGGGAGAAAAGTACTTCTTTCTCGACCTGCTCTATCCCATGCATTATCTTATAAACCTCGATCATGTCACCCCTCAGCCATCGTTTCTTCAAGCTAAAGAGCCCCAAGTGTTTTAACCTTTCTTCATAGGGAAAGTGTTCCAACCCTTTTATCATTCTAGTTGCCCTTCTCTGCACTTTTTCCAATGTTATAATATCCTTTTTGAGGTGTGGTGACCAGAACTGTACACAGTATTCCAAATGAGGTCGCACCATTGATTTATACAGGGGCATTATGATACTGGCTGATTTGTTTTCAATTCCCTTCCTAATAATCTCCAGCATAGCGTTGGTCTTTATTGCACCTTTATTAGAACCAACCAAATGACACATAATAGGGTGCAAACTACATGACTCACACTTATGTATCCTAATGAAAGGCATTATGTGGATTGTGGTCTGGTTTTTTGGCTTTTACTTTGGGGCTTTTGTCAAAATAAGACCCAATCCACAGAGTAATCAGTTCATTTGACGAGGTGTGCTTATGTAGGTGATAAAAAATAGGGCCAAGGCTGATGGTGCATAATCAGGTCAAAGTATATTTTTTCACCAACAGGCTTCATCAGGGGAATCTGTTATAGATTTTACAGATTCCCCTGACGAAGCCTGTAGGTGAAATGCATAGGGAATTTTTGGAAATATAACTGACTATTAAGTTATGTTTTAATCTGATTTTGCACCATCGGCCCTGCCCCTATTTTTTATCTCCTGCGATTGGTGCGGCTCTTGTGCTTATGTAGGTGCCATTTTTGTTGTTGTTGTTGTTGTTTGGAAAGCTTGTGTGATCCATTTTGATTCCTTATTGTCCTTTCTAGTTTTTCATATCTTTGAATATGCTCCTTCCATTCTTATGGTAATACACTGGGATAAAACCAGCCTCCCCAAATTAAATGTGGGCTCTCAGACCAGCTTGAGGCATACCGGTTCATTAACTAAAAGGCAAGTTGATCTAGGGTGAAAGCACCACATGAACTTCCCTAGAGATGGGTGCAGTCCCTTTAGCTCAGGTCCTAAACAATGAGCCCCATCGAATGGGCTCTTGAGGACTTTGTTCCTTGGAAGAGCCTTCTCAGATGAGCCCTCTGTCTTGGAACCATGCTTGTGAAAAGCTAGTGCCATGGTATGCTTTGGAGGAAGGGAACTTTGCTTGTGGTACCTTCTACCTGGTGCTGCTATGCACACAAGTGACACTGATGCAATGGCTACTCTGATGTTTACGCCCACAGGAAGTGTATGTGCGAAGGCTGGGTGGCTTTGTTTGCACCAAGAGAGGGAAACTGGCTTCCATCTAGCCATGTAACTGGCAGTGTGTATAAACTGAAAAAGGGGTGGATCATGGTGGCCTTTAACTTTTTTTCCTTTCTTAATAAAGCTTGTGGGCTTAAACTTGGCAGACCTCCAACGTGTGCATATTTGCCAAGTTCCTCCTCCTCTGCTGCTTCCACTCCGGCTTGGGGACCTGCAGAGGCTGGTGCTCACTGTAAACTAAATTATAGATTAACCAAATCCCATGGTGGCTGCCAGCAAGGCTAGAGGCTGTCGCTTTCCCAGCCAGGTACTTTCTCTTTTGCAGGATCCGTGCCTCTTGGTATGGTAGCGTGGCTGTATTTTTTTTCCCCCTTGGATGAAATGCCTCTTGTACAAAGTGGTCTTTGCAGCCTGAATTTATGAACACTTCCATGGAAGTTGTACTGTGTTTTGTGGTGATTCGAAACTCTACTCGTCACAGGCGTGAATGTTCTCCTGCAGGTCCCCCTGGTGTTACCCCCCAGCAAGCACTGCAGCATGAAGTGTGCGCCTACCTGGGTCTGGAAGTTGGGTCCCAATCAGATTTCACAGAGGCATGTACGCACTGGAATGGGTGTTTCCTGCAGCAAATAAATTCACATGCATCCAACATGCCCTCTGGCTGCATGAAGTGTCCCTTCCTCAAAAGGAAGGGCATTAGGGTTGTGCCCTTTAAGTTGGGGTAGTGGTTAGGGGCACAGACTCTAATCTGGGAGTACTGGGTTTGATTCCCCACTTCTCCACATGCAGCTGCTGACGTGACCTTGGGTCAGTCACAAGTTCTTTCAGAGCTGTTCTCTCACGAGCAGTCCTTGGAAGAGCTCTCTCAGCCCCACCTACCTCACAGGGTGTCTGTTGTGAGGAGGGGAAGAGAAAGGAGACTGTAAACCGCTCTGAGACTCCTTTGGGTAATGAAGGGCAGGGTATAAATCCAATCTCTTCTTCTCTTCTTCTCATTGCTTTATACATAGGATTTCCTGCAGCTGAGCAGGCCACATGCCTGGCATTATGTTTCCAACAAAGATCAGAAAGATGCCTCTAGAAACGTGAGGTGTGTTGGCCCTTCCCCATTTGTCTTCAGTACGTTCTACTTGGAGATATACTGCCTTTGGATATGGAAGTTCCATCTAGCTATCTTGGTTGTTAGCTGCAGATTGATCTCCATGCACTTGGCCAATCCTTTGAAAGTCATCTCCCAAGTTTTTGACCAACCCACGTCTTGTGATAGTGAGTCCTGTTTGCCAGTAATGCGCTAGTGACAGGTGTTCTGCTGCTTGTCTACTTTACTGTGCAGCTTCAAATTATAATACTGCGTGAGAAGAAGAATTTCTGTCTATACAGTGCATAACTTTTATAGGATGGTTTTATAAGCTGGCATATGTGTACTGGTACACAGCCATCAATTATCCTCTGCCTAATAAGTTTAGACTGACTTTTTAACTGTGCCCTTTTCTTGGCTGGCCCAGAACTGTCCACTGGATCTTTTGCCAATTCTTGGGACTGTGTGCTGCATTGTGAGAAAAAAATTGGGGATGGAGAAAGCTGTGCAGCAACAAATACACTTTTACAAATTAAATGTGAAGTTGGGTGTGTTCTGGGCAGCACGGAAATGGTGTGCTGTGACAGTACTTGGGCTATTCTGCCGGGCTACGCTGCTAGCAAAGACTTTGACAGTTTGGGGGTTGGAGATGGTATACTTTTGTCTGTCGTCTGTCCTTTGTCGCTTGGGTGAAACCGTTTTAGAAGGGCTGTCTTGACACCTTTTTTAATGCCTGGAAAATACAACGTGACTTGCACTGTATCAGAGCTCTGGACCAGCGTGTTAATTTTTAATTTGTAAGAAGTGCATCAATATTCCTGCTGTGAGACTTGAGCATGTTGATCTAGAAGTGTGGGAAGAGTGGTTGGGGTCTGAAGAGCGATGAAACCAGTATTGCGAGGCAAGGGGGAGTTCACATCCCACCCCGCCAAATAACAATCTTGCCTTGCCCCCTCCCCCCAGCAATCACATGCTGCATGGCAGAACTGCATTTTAGTTATTTAGCTATTTATAGCTCACTTTTCTCCCCAATGAGGACCCTTCCTCCATTTTATTTATAGCTCGCTTTTCTCCCCAATGAGGACCCATTCTCCGTTCCTCCATTTTATCCAACAACCCTTTGAGGTAGGCTAGGCTGAGAGTAAGAGGCCCAAAATCATCCGGTAAGTTGTCATGGCAGAGTGAGGATTTGAATCTGAGTTTCCCAAATCTCACTGTAACCCTCTACCCACTATGACACACTGTGGAGTATGAAAAACAGTGCGGTACTGCAAGTGGGAGGCCAGCTGATCAAAGAAAAGCTAATTCCAAAAGGCTAGTATAAGAGCTTTGTGCAATCCTCAGTCATGGTTTAAATCCCAGCCTACTTCTACCAGAATAAATACAAAGTATTTGGGGAACAATGGGAGAAGTCATGTGCCAAGCATGTTCAGCCAACTAATCTCGTCCTCTTTTTTTGCCCCCATCATGTGACCTGGTTCCAGATCATGGCCTGGTATGTGCAATCCAAGGGGTATATTGCAAGTTCTGAGCAATTATCAGCAGGGGTCCATACATCTGGGCTGGGTTTGGGAGCCAACCATAGCTCCAAGTAGCTCACTTTCTTCTCCCAAGCTCCAGCAATAATATATATGTGTGTCATTTTTGAACCTGCTGCCCGGCACAGGAAAGGCCATGGCTCAGTGGTGGAGCTTCTGCTTGGCATGCAGAAGGTCCCAGGTTCAATCCTCAGCATCTCCAGTTCAAAAGATGAGGAAGCAGGTGATGTGAGAGACCTCATCCTGAGACCCTGGAGAGCCACTGCCAGTCTGAGTAGACAACACTGACGTCAGTGGACCAAGGGTCTGATACAGTTTGAGGAAGCTTTGTATGTTCATGGGGGCCTTGCAGGACGGTAGTAGAGGAGTAGTGGATATGTTTCTGTTTTTATCAATCGCTCTCTTCCAATCCATGCCACTTATGGTGCTTGCACACAGTAGAACTGCCAGTTTTTAAAAGGTACTTTATGTTAAAAAGCAGTAAAATAAGTTTAAATTTGATAAGGAGGGAAAATGTTGCATATTGTTTTGTGTTCTCAGCCTTTTAAACCAGGATTTTCCTTTCCCAGTGGCTTCAGAATTTCCGGAAGTTGTACATCTCTATTCATATAGCACTATCAGTGTTTCAGGCGCTGCACTACTTTATAGGATTGTTGTGATTATTACAATAATGTCAGTCAGCAGTCACATCCTCATATTGCAGTTGTTAGGGGTGGGTGGTGGCTCGTCGAACGCTGCCAAGAGGCAAGATTTGAACCAGGGACACTCCGGCTGTTCATAGATTGGTGGTGGTAGAAAGTGGTGTCAAGCCACAGCTAACTTATGGTGACTCCATAGTGTTGTCAAGGAAAGAGACATGCGGAGGTGGTTTGCCATTGCCTGCCTCTGCATAGTGACCCTGGACTTCTTGGTGGTCTTCCATCCAAATACTAACCAGGGTTGACCCTGCTTAGCTTCTGAGATCTGACATCATCTGAGCCATTCAGGCCAGGATCATACAGATCATGGTACCAATAACTGCTGTATTATTTGTAGAGGCTGCTTTCCTGTGTCTCCGATTTCATTCTTACTGCCTCTCTCCTCGTTCCCACTTTTTGGCAGAACGGAACCTGCCCAGGTGCTTAAGCCTTCAAACATGTGCCAGATTGTTTCTGTACATCCGTTCTCCCAACCTGCCATTTCAGGGCCTCTCACCTGCTCAGTTGTTTTGAGAGTAATGCAAACGAGTTCCTACCCCTAAGCAAATGTTTAGCTTTGAATGATTTTTGTTTTTCTTCCAGCCAGAGCTGGCTGCTGTTAATAGTCCTTCCTGCATCTTGAGCTTTTGGAACAGAGGCATTCCACCCCAGGCGGGCAGAAATAGCAGGAAATACTGTGAATAGCTGATGTCTGAAGCTTGGCTGGAAATCTTTTATTGCTGAGTTCGTTTTCTTTCTCCCCCCTCCTGATGGAATCCAAAATGTGTGTTCTCGGTCGCATCCCTCCTCATTCTCCCTTAAAGGGAACGGGCAAGAAGATTGTCAGGAGGAGGCCAAAAAAAAAAGTTGTAATTGAAAACACTCCTGTTTTGTAAAATTGGGGAATGAGACATATGGCTCACTTCTTTATCTCTCTACCTCCTTGCTTGTTAATAAAGCCATGGTTGCTAGTCCCAGAATAGAAAGAGGATTTTTTTGGTTTGTTTGCTTGGACTCAAATGCAAGGAGATTTTGAAGGCAGTGCCTGGAGCTGATAGAGTTTGGAGAGGACGTGACATCACTTTTTGGGTGATGGTCTAGGGGATTCTTGTAATCTCTGGAGTAAAGACCATAGATAGATGGGGCAAATTTTAAGAGCATCACTATGGAGACCATTTTTCTCTTTTCAAATATCTCAGAGGAGAAGAAGAGAAGAGGTTGGATTTATACCCTGCCCAAAGGAGTATCTTCACTGCCCAAAGGAGTATCAGAGCAGTTTACAACCTCTTTCCCATTCCCTTCCCACAACAAAAAACGCCCTGCGAGGTAGTGGGGGCTGAGAGAGCTCTGAGAGAACTGCCCTTGAGAGAACAGCTCTGAAAAAGCTTATGATTGACCCAAGGTCACTCCAGCAGCTGCATGTGAAGAAGTGGGGAATCATACTTGGTGTTCTCCCAGATTAGAGTCTGCACTCTTAACCACTACACCAAACTGGCTCTCGGGGGATTGTGGCTAAGGGAGGGGAGTTTACCTGCTGGAGGTGGGCAAATGGCAAGTATACAGAGATTACAGAGGCCTTTCTTTTCCTGAGACTTTACAGAGGTGCTGCAAATGGAAGCGGATGGTATGGGGATGATAGATGGGCTGTTGGTCTGATTTGGTAAAAAGTAGATTTTTAACAGGAGGATCCAGAGCTTGCCAGGAGAGCATATGTTCTACATCCTGAAGGTTCAGTTAAAGGATTTCAGAGTTTATTTACTGAAATATTTCTATGCCTTTCTACCCAAAGGGACTTAGAGAAGCTCATTTCCAAACACGGATGCCAAACACATCCTGGGCAAAGCCTCATCCACTGGCTGGCTATTTCATGTCCCAGGTTGTGAGCCACGTGCCAAGAGCTCTTTGTCTCTTGCCCTTTGGTTCCTGCCTCTGGCCATGCCCAGGCTGAATTCCTGCAAGGGGAGGAGAAAGCATCTTGGCCCTGATGGTACTCGGCTGCTGTTAGCACTTGCCATCAGTTGGGGAAGTTTGTGGCAGATATCTGCTTGAGACCTCTGGTTAGATAGAGTGGGGCTAGATAGATCAGGATCTAAGCAGAGGTCCACCTCTTGAGACCCAGTGTGGTGTAGTAGTTAAAAGTGTCAGACTAGGATATGGGAGAGCTGTGTTCGAATCCCCACTCTGCCATGGAAGCTTGCTGGGTGACCTTGGGCAAGTAATGTACTCTTAGCCTAACCTGCCTCACATGGTTGTTAGGGGGATAAAATGGAGGAGAGAGCAATGTAGGCCACTTTGAGTTCCCGGTGGCGAGAAAGGCAGGGTGTAAATAAATATTCACTTTCTGCTCTGGTAAATATGACCAGCCTTCCTTCCCCCTCCCCTCCCACTGTAAAGCGGGGAGGGTGGGGTATAAATTAGATAATAAATAAATAAATAAATTTGGTGAAGCTCAGTGTGGCACTGGAGAGCAGACCCCGTTTTCTGCACTGCAGTTATGGCGAAGCCTGCATGGTTGACTGGCCTCCAAGGTAAGCTCAAGCTTGTTGACCCCTTTGGATAAGGCAGCCCTCAGCCTATGTTAACAAGCACTTGGCAGTTTGTTTGGTGTGCTGATCACCTCCAGTCATTGTTGCAGGTGGCATGAGCTTGTGACACAAGGCTTCTGATGGGGGGCGGTCATGGAGTTTTCAAGGCAAGAGGCATTCAGGGGTAGTTTGCCATTGCCTGCCTTTGCGTTACAACCTTGGACTTCCGTGGTGGTCTCCCATCCAACCACTAACCAGGGCCAACCCTACTTAGCTTCCAAGATTTGACACAATGGAGCTAGCCAGAGCCATCCAGGTCAGGGCAGATGAGCAGAGGTGGTTTGCCATTGCCTGCCTCCACATAGTGACCCTGGACTTCCTTGGAGGTCTCCCATCCAAATACTAACCCAGACCAACCCTGCATAGCTTCCGAGATCTGATGAGATCAGACTAGCTTGGGCCATCCCATTCTGATGGGACCTCTTGGCAAAACTATCGACTGGCTTCCAATCGTTGCCATGTGGAAACTGGGGGAGCTGCTATGGCTCAGAGACCTGATTTGCACATGGAAGTTTCTAGTGTTACCTCTGAGCAAAGGATCTTGGGTAGCAGGTGTTGGGGAAAGGCCTTTCTCTGGCAGAGAGGTGTTGGCAGTCAGAGTGGACAGTGCTTGGTGGGCCAATGGCTTGACTCTGTATTTGGTGGCTTCCCATGAAACTTCACAACAGCCTGTGCTTATTGAGCTCTTGCTTAGCATTCTGGATAAACCTGGCTTTGTGAGTTGAGATTATGTTATGAAGGGACTTCACAGCATTCCAAAGACTTAAGTGTAGGTGCTCAGAGTAAAAATTAGAATGTGTTTGTGGGTACCCTTCAACCCAATGATGCTGAGTGTTGTTCAACACAAAACGCCTAGAAAGCTTTAAATGGGAACTGCTTATTGGATTGCATACAGATCATGTTGGGGAGAGTTGGTCTTCAAATGCCCCTCTCCTGGGTAACTGATGAATTAAAATGTTTTCATATCTTCAGCCAGGAAATGGAAAATGAGATGGCAGGATGTCCTGGGGTAGCTGTTTTCCATGTAACTGTTGGCATTTGATGTGCACCAGTTCCTTGCCCATGGAATGAGTCCACTGCTGTCACTTGCCTGATGGCCATACTGGTAACTACTGGGGAAATGGCTGTGGGGCAAAAGCAAAATGTGCATCCTGTTGACTGAGGCCTGTGATTGGATGGCTATGTTAACATTGGTTTGGGTGTGAAACCGCAACTGCTCTTGTTGTGGCTATAAGCGTTGTGCTTTCTTTGGTGGCATCTCAGTTATGGAACACCTTCACACATATCCAGACGGTGCTGAGTGAGCTTGGTTTCCTTTACCAACTAAAGACGCATTTGTTGGCTCAGGTTTCCTGTCTGGTTAGGTGATTAAAAATACCAGCATAAAATAAAGAGAGCCTTTGGTGACAGCAGCAGGCTAAGAATACCTTGAATTAAATAAATACTGTGTACTTGGCCCTGATTTCATGGTCTCATTTTTTGTGGTCTTATTTTGCGCTTGTTGGGGTCATGAGACCAGAAAAAATGCATATCTCACAGTTGGGATGTGGATGAGAAAAGGAAGGGTCAGCTGGAATCCCAGATCAAGGAAAGTGATCTTGGGCATGGCGATCTGCTGGGACCAATCCCTCCCATCTGTGCTGTTTAAGGAATCTGATTCTCTCCCTCTGGACAGCTCCCCCCCCCCAGCTGCCTTGACCTGTAGGAGGTGTCTCTTCTCCACCCACCAGTTCCCGGCCATCCAGTGATGGACTGCTTGAGCTTGGAAAGAGCATATTAAGGGATAGCAAAAAGGTTGTTTGGAAATTTCAGTGCTTCAAAAGGATCCCAGGTTGGCAGGTAATCTTCACATGAGAGGTTTGTGTAGTTCTTCTCTGCTTTATTTTGTTCAGTGAGTAAACCTGACTTGTTCATGCTTAATCTGCATGCCTTTTGGCTTTAGCCAGGAATTGTCTTCCTAGCTCTGAGCCCCTGCCCCCTTGTAGTTCTTGCTGAATGCCCACAAGCCTGGCACTTTTGTTGGGCAGCAAGTCAGTCTTCTGGGCTGCCTCCTAGGAAAATGACCATTTGCTGATTTGTTGCCCTGGGGTACCTGCTGTCATCCTTTTCCAGGAAAGAAGCAGCAATTCAGTTCTCAGTTCTGCCTGCAGGCTTAATCTCAGTGTGGGTGGGGATGGGTCACCCAAGGACCAACTTCAAGGTTCTTGATGTCAAACCTGCTTGCCATCAGGAGATTGCACTCTATGGTGCTATGCGCAGTCATCCCTGATGCCCGTCCTGCTTTTGGCAGGAACCACTGTGTAGGGTGACCAAATCATTACTTGGAGATGGCCACATCTGAGTCAGGTTTGAAAAATCTCAGGCCTGGATGACCACATTTATAAATATGTTACAGGTACTGGGGAATTCACCCAATACGGGCTGTATCCCAGGTACCTTAAAATAATAATTTCCAGTGTTGCTTTCAGCTCATGAATCAGAGCTGTGGTAATTCCAGTTAGGGAACTGGGAAGACCAAGGAATATATATATTTGCAGAATTTTCGGCAGAGCAGAATTGAATGGAAACCGTGATGCAAATTGGGGGTGGGGCGGCATCTGACAAAGTAGATTCCGGGCCACAAATGCTTATGCTGCAGTAGGCTTTAAGGTGAATCTGTGTTTGCTACAAAGATGGAGTTTATTTGGCTGCCTGAGTGTTTGGCAACCATTGTCTATGGATGGTTTTTATTTGTATTGTTTTTTAAACTAACACACACACACACGCCAGCTGTCCATACTTGGAGGAGCGAAATAATCAGCAGTCTCTTCTCTTTAAGGCAAACATGCCAGAAGGAAGGGCTCGTGGTCAGTCGTAGAACACACACTTTGCATGTGGTGGTAGCCCCAAGGTTCAGTCTCTGGAACTTGGGTAGCAAGTATTGGGGAAAGACTGCCCTCTGCTTGAGACCTGGGACAGAATTGCTGCCAAGAAGGATAGACAAGACTGGGCTAGAGGGGCCAGTAAGCTGACTCTGTGTAGGGCAGGTGTAGATGTTAAGAGTTAGTTGTCTCCAAGATGAGAAGGGCTGTTTTATTTTAATTATTCAGTTCCTCTGCACCCTCCCTTTCTCCCCAATGGGGGATTCCAAGCAGCTTATAGTATTCTCCTCCTCTTCTCTATTTTCGCATCACAACAACACTGTGAGGGAGGTTAGGCTGTGAGAGTGTGACTGGCCCAAGGTCACCCAGCAAGCTTAAGTGGCACTAGTGGGGATGAGTGTGTTGGGCAAGCCATGGTATTACTGTGAGCTTAAATGCAGGTTGCATTAAAGATACACGACAGTAGGAAAGTGGGGGGAATAATGGGAGGGAGGAGGAAAAATGGTGCAGGAGGGAACATATAATTGCCCTTAGTAACTCAGTATAAGGCTGGGTGGCAGGCCTTCAGTGGTTGCAGAACTCCTGCTCTGGTTCCATTGTGAATGCTCAGGGCATGGCTGAGGTTTGGCCCCTGTTGGCTTTGTGGCTGGATGCTACATAGGGGAAAAGTCTTGAAGCTGTAACATCGACCCTTCTTCTAGTACTTGAACTCTGTGGTCTTCAGTTGTGTCTGTTCTAGAACTTGTTGGACCTGTTGGTTGGTCAGCCAAGCAAGTCTCCCTTGGAACCAGGTTGGAAGTGAGTCATTGTGGGAACAGCCCAGTAAAAATGACGCTTCAGTGTTGTGAACAATCTTTCTTGTAAATCATGAAGATCCAGTGGGTCTGTGAAAATGAACAGACATGTATATTTCTAGGTTGTATGTCTCATCCCCGTCCCCCCAGTCTGGCTTCTCCTGTGTCCTGCATATGGAAAAAACAAACTGAAAGCAGTTACATCATGCTGATGTGTAGTTCTGTAAAGCTGCCATTAGATATAACTTTGGAAAATGTATGACAGCAAAAATAATGTTCGAGCCGGGATTGCTGTGAAGTCATAGAAATGTGAAAGTAGGATTATCTGACCACATAGGGGGCTTCCTGTTACTTGCCTGTCCTAGGAGACTGATGTGGGGCACCCAATTTCCTGCTAAACCCACTCACCTGTTCCCCACCAGCTCACTAGGTTACATGGCTTTTCCAGATCCAGAGACATCTAGCTGAGGTCCTGGATTCCTTAACAATATCTTGAGGAATGCCTTCAGTCCTAGGTTGTTAAATGTTGGGTGCCACTGTGGAGAGGTTCTTTGGAATGTCTTGCCCTGGGAGGCTTGCTTGGCAGGCCTTTTTAGAATATCTGCAGTTGCGCTTCTGTTCAGGAAGGCTTTGGGGCCCTGGACGGAAGCTGCATCCATTATAGAAATCTTGCTGCCTTTTGTAGATTTGGCCTTTTAAAAATTCATTTGCATGAATTTGCATTTGCAAGGAGTGCTTGTTTGGCTATTTTTATCCCATTTTTTCAGACTCACAATGATTGGCCAGTGTGGGGGCATGGCGATTAAAATTCAGGATGCAATCCCAGTGGCAGGCAACTGTACTCAAATGGAAATGAGACACATCCTCTTCTCTGCACCTTCCTTTTTCAGGTTTGTGAAGGAAAAGCTGAGAGTCCAGAGAAAGGGATGTAGGGAAAGGTAGCTGGCGGGGGTGGAGATGGAGGGTGGCAGTGGGAACTAGAATTGACATATGTTTGGAGCTAATCTCCAGTGAACCTCTGCTGGAGGCCAGGACAGCATTGCCCTTGCTAATTCCAGAACTTTGATTTTGAACAAGGTTTTGAGTCCAGTGGCACCTATAAGACCAACAAAGTTTAATTCTGGGTATAAGCTTTTGTGCACATGCACAAAATTATACTTTGTTGATCTTAAAGTTGCCACTGGACTCAGACTTCTGTTGCCTCAGTCCATCACCGGCTACCCACCTGAATTTGGTTTTGAAGTTGCCCTGTACCATAATTTGTGAGCCTTTAATGAGCTACATTTTCATTGTTAAAGCTGCATTGGGAGACTACTCAGCTGGAAACCCAAGATAATCTTTGTCCTGGCAGCTAGAGGCTTGGTCTCTGAGATATGGATATTTTTGGCCTCTGTCCTGCACCCAGAATCGGGCTGTTGGAGGCTGTCTGGGAAAGTGTCACCCGCACTGATTTAGCACTCAGCTTCAAACCAGGAAGGAAGTCGACTGGCTCTCTGCTCCTTCCCTCTGCATTCGGCTTCTGCTGGCGGCAGTCTTTGTCCACGGCTTCTGACCAGCCAGCCACAGTACCCTGGTTCTTTCCATCTCGAACTCCTCCGTGCCAGGTCAGCTGACTGCCTCCAGCCACTTTTGGGGCTATTTAAAGAGCACGTTCATTTTCACATGATTCTGGGCGTGGAGAGAAGGGGGGCGGTGGCTCTCCCTCCCCTTCCTTCATTGGCAGCCATCCTTTCTTCCAAACCTGCTCCTCTAGTTAATGGGCTTGGCAGGCAGCAAGGGCCTATCTGGGTCTGTGAAACAAAAATTGCCTGTCTTGGGCCCACGAGCTTTGTTAGTTGGCTGAAATTTCCCTCTGCTATTATTGATTAGAGCAGCAAGGCTTTGCTGGCTAATATCAAAGTATTTTTTTAACTGTTTGTAAGTTGCTGTGTTAGATGGACACTGGGCTGTTTTCTAAATGTGGTGCAGGTCCATGAAGGTGCCTTCTAAAGAGGCATTCTCAAGACAAAATACTCTCCCGCCCCCTTTAGAACTGCCTGAGTGTGCAGACAATGCTTGCACGAGCTTGTGAATGGACTGAAATACCTTTACATTGCATGATGGCTTTATTGTGTCAAACAAGCTCATGGGAGAGTAGGGTGGGTCTCTGCCCCAGGTAGCTTGCAAATCTAAAACATTGGTACAAGATGATAAAGGGGCAAGAAAGTGGTATTGAGGGATAGGTGCAGGTTAATTTCATAGCCCAGGGTAGCCTGATCTCATTAGATCTCGGAGCTAAGCAGGGTCACCCTGGCTAGTATTTGAATGGGAGACCTCCAAGGAATACTAAGGTCGCAACACAGAGGCAGGCAATGGCAAACCATCTCTGAACGTCTCTTGATTTGAAAACCCTAGGGGGTCGCCATAAGTCAGCTGTGACTTGACAGCAACAACAGCAAACAACAAAAACTTGATAGCCTGTACTTCTTGTGTGGAAGGTATGAAAAAGAGTTTAAGAAAGCCATCTCAATGCATAGGTTTGGGAGTTGTACCAAAGCAAAACAACCTCCTTTTGGAGGCCTCCCAAGTTCTACCTGCTGCTCCTTTGTTAGGAACAGTGAGGCTGTATCTTTGACCATGCCGGAATAACAAAAAGCCCCTTTTGCGTAGTGGTTAGAGTGTTGGACTAAGAAGGGACATGGGTTCAAATTCTCCCACTCTGTTATGAACCACCATAAGGTAACTTTGGGCCACTTATTCTTGCTCAGCCTCACCTACCTCACTGGGCTGTTGTGAGGATAAAGAGGTGGAGGAGAGACCCATGTACCTTGAACTTCTTGGAGGAAGGGTGGGATAAAATTGGCCACAAGCTAACTTCTGGCTTTGAAACATGCACACAGGGCTCCTGAGTTGTCCCACACCCCACCTTTGTCCATCTTCATCATTCTTCCAGTTTGAAAAACAGGGGCGCTGTTGATGTAGAGCCATGTACTGAAATTGCAGGCAGAGGTGGAGAAAAGCTGAGCAAGGTGTAGTTCAGCCTGGATGTACCACGTGTTGGAACGAGCGTTCTTCATCCATGTGAGACTGTGTCTGTACATATCTGCAAGTCAGTAACATCCATGATGATGTACAATTCTGTAGGCATGTCTGGGTGTGTACACACAAATGTTGTTTCTCACTTGAGCAAAATGAAAGCTATGCCAGGCATGTGGCATCACAAACTGGACTAACTTGAGGATCACCTAAGCAAGCCTGGAAGAAAGACGACATGGCATCATGGTTAAAATGTTGGTGGAATTCTAGAACTAGATGATCTTCCACATCTGTGCTCTGTATTGTCCTCTCTGCTCTGAACCTAGATAGAAATTTCTTGCGGCTATTTCAGCCTGTTTAAACTCAAGCTCAGAGGTGGGGAAAGAAATTTACAATATTATCTTTAATTTATTTATTTACTTCATTTATAACCTGTCGGAGCCCCCGAAGAAATCAGTTTCCAATAACAGTCATTCAGAAGAATTAAAGTTTATTGAGACATTGATAGGATCCAGACTCTTAACAATTCTTTGTTAGAACTGAGATCAAGCGCGCGAAGCAAGCAATTATACTAAAATCAAATTAAACAAGACATTGATGGCTCTTGGCCAATTGCACCTATGCTAAAAAGCCTGCCTAACTAACGGCATGAAATCCTCAGGGGAAAGAGGATACCAGAGACAGTTAGGTGTCAAGGTTACATGGCTAAGCCAAGACAGATAACAGCATAGTGGCCAGAAACGAAAGCATACATTCTTGTTCTCACCCCCCACAGCTCCATGGCTACCAAGCCCAAGAAGAGGCCAGGTTGGCATAACCCACCTTTTGCCCCTAGTGGACAGTGGACACCCAAAGTGGCTGATGTATTATCTGGCACAGACCCTACCCACGTACTACTTTTTATGCATTGGCAAAGAGAGAAAAAAATGGGTCTGGACCTGGTAGTAAATTGCTCAAAACTTATTGTAGTTTAACATGTTTTGTGGGAAGGAAACTGGAACTTTATTCCCCACCACCGCCCTGTTCTTGTATTCGTAAATTATGTGTTGCCATTGTATTTTTTTTCTTAATTTCTGTCTGTCTTATGTTAATATTGCAGCAGCCTTTGACTGTCAGCACTAAATAAACCTATGTTACAGCAGGGAAAAAATAGGAGTACATATCACTAAAGTTTCTCTAGCCTGTAGGCTTTTAACTCCGTAGATGAGTCGCTAGTTTTCTCAAGTGCCGGGCAGGGAATACACATTTCCCGAAGGCATCCCTCTCGGGGGTTGTGCAGTGTTCGGCTGCTGTTGCGTAAGCGGTGCTGGAGGTGGATCAAGGCTTTCTCTTGGCCTTTACACCCAGCATGGTTTTCGCTTCTGAGCTATGAATCATCCTCTGCTGTCATTGGAAAATGCGCTTTCGTGAGGCCAACAGAGAAAGAAAAGGAACTATGACTAACAACCTGGACTCTCTTCCCCCTCACCCCCCAAAGCAGAACGGATGGTTGCTAGGGTTTCTGGTTCAAGTTGACTTCATGTGGATTAGTCTGTTTCAGCATGCTCTGGACTCCCATAGTGTTCACAGTTGGGATGAATTCCCCCCCACTTCTTCTTTCATGAAAATGCTTATGGAAATAGGGATGGTGTCCACACTTAAGCTCAGCACAAGCCAAATTGCAAACTGTGGGTTGATGCTATGAAGACAAGCCTGGGGATTCTTGGACTGCCGCATTCCTTTCTCTTTAGCAGGGTCCCCAACGTAGTGCCCGTGGGCACCGTAGCATATATGAACACTTTCCCTGGTGCCCAAGTGTTTTTTAGAAAGGGGGCAAGGCCCAATGGGTCTCTTGCTGAGCAGGACTTCTGCTTCTCCAGTGGAGATCTGCTTGACTGTGAAGATTTCTTTTTTAAATGTTGTTTTAACAGCAGCTGCCAACTCAGCCAAGAATCTTTCTTTCATTGTGTTCCCCCCCCCCAAATTAAACCCAAACAAATGGTAACCATATAAATGAAGCTTGTTAACCCTGTTTGGTCCTTGAATTTGTTAAACATCTTCATTATGCTGTATGCTAATTCACCCTCTACCTATATGTATGGACTGGCCATTTCCATTTCATTGTATCTGAACAAGTGTGCATGCACACAGGAGCTTATGCCTTGAATAAAACTCTGCTGGTCTTAAAGGTGCCCCTGGACCCAAACTTTGTTCTGCTGCTTCAGACCAGCACAGCTATGGACCTGAATCTACCCCTCCTCTCTGGTTGTGTGTTTATGGGTTTGTGTGTGCTGTTCAAAATATTTTTATGTGTATTAAGTGCCATCGAGTTGCTTCCAACCCATGGTGACCCGATAACATACTCCAAAACATTAGCAGCAGCCTTGCTCAGGTCTTCCAAACTGAGAGCCGAGACTTCCTTGACGGAGTCAATCCATCTCATGTTGGGTCTTCCCCTTTTTTCCTGCCTTCAACTTTTCCTAGCATTATCGTCTTTTCCAGTGACTCTTGTCTTCTTATAATGTGACCAGCGTACGATAACCCCAGTTTAGTCATTTTATCTTCTAGGGAGAGTTCAGGCTTGATATTTGTATTTTAAATGTTCTTTTTAATGTTTGAAATGTTTCAATATTTTAATGCTTGCCACCTTGGGGACCTTGAGTTGGGTTGGAAGGTGGCATAGAAATGCTCTGAATCAAATAAAAGCATCACAATAAAGAGGGGTGATGTACTATCCCTTAGAGAAGATGATACTGAACTAGATGGAGCAGCAAGTCCCGTGAAGCTACTTTAGTCAAAAGTGTGCACATAGTTAGCTAGGCTAGGTTCTAGCTTCAGACTGTCAGGTCATGGCCAAATACTTGCAATGTGTGCCCTGCTTGCTTACAAAGTGCTGTCAGGTGCATAAAGAGGGGATCCTAAAACATCCGGGCTGCAGCATTGGCTTATACAATGCATCCCTTCCCTATAGTAAGAACATAAGAGAAGCGATGTTGAATCAGGCCAATGGCCCATCCAGTCCAATACTCTGTGTCACATTGTGGCCAAAACTCAGGTGCCATCAGGAGGTCTACAAACGAGGCAAGAACTCCAGAAGCCCTCGCACTGTTGCTCCCCGAGGACCAAGGATACAGAGCATCACTGCCTAGGGTTGCTATTCCCTCAGTGGTGCTGGGAAAATCCCGATTTTCAGGGCTTCAGCCCGCCACTGGCCAGTTGGCCAGCGGGGAAGCCCCACCCCCAAACAGGGATGTTGCCATGCCATGCCCCTGATGTGATGATGATGGCATCTGGAAATAATGTCATCGTGTTGGGGACATCACATGGGATGCTCTGGTATTTGGACAAACTCTGTCGTTTTGAGGCAGAAAAACCATAGAGTTTGTCCAAATACCAGAGTTTCCCCTGCGTGATGTCCCCAGTGTGATGATGTCACTTCTGGCTGATGTCCCCACCCACCAAGAATGCCCCCCCCAAATCCCCCCACTCCAGGCAATGTAAGACTTGGCAACCCTATCACTGCCCCAGACATAGTGTTCCATAGTCTCTGCTCAGGGGGCGTCTTCAGCATTACTCACCCGCTGTATGTACTGCAAAAGGGGACGAGCCTCTGCATCCAGTTTCTGCAAAACAATTGCTGTTCATCGTATGCCTGCTCACTAGCATGTTTGTCTACCTCTGGGGCCCTATATAACAATTCCAAAGGCTGTTGGGT
This sequence comes from Gekko gecko, assembly GCA_029375565.1. Classification (NCBI taxonomy): domain Eukaryota; kingdom Metazoa; phylum Chordata; class Lepidosauria; order Squamata; family Gekkonidae; genus Gekko; species Gekko gecko. The sequence continues at coordinate 22,149,812 of JAPDNY010000013.1, read as the reverse complement.
TCTGACCCTCACATGCACTTGGGGCTTCAATGTTCTCTCCCCCTTCTCAAAAGAAGCTTTTACAAGCAATATTATTGGGAAACTGTCACACTTATTTAGATATTTTATACACTACTTTTCTCCTCTAGGTATCTTATGGCCTGCCCCCCACACGCACCGCTCTATTTTAGGTAGGCCAGAAGTTGACCTTGTTAGATAAGGCAGCTCCTTGTTCTCCTAAATCTGTCCTCCTGATATCTGGTAAGAATGTTACTGTAATCCTGCATGGACATCTGATCTAGTTGACCTGGAATACCTGAGTTTAAGAAACTTTGCAGGGGTTTCATGCCTCAGCCCAGGTGATCTCTTCTTGCTCTTTCATCCATATCATGCCCAAAGCACTGCTGCAGTGAGATCTGAGGTCTTGCTGAATGTGTGTGGCCCCAAAAGTTCGGTAATTGTGTGGTGGTGATGCCTCCATAGACGAGTGGTTTGGTCTGGAGTGAGAGAGGTCCTTGGGGGGAAACACTGCAGTTGATAAGTAGTATGTGTGTCCTTAATGATTTCTTTTGTATTAAATCATGCCCTTGTTTGGGAGGCTAGCTCTTTTCTAGTAAGGGCTTCTGGGGTGCATAGGGCAAACCACGGGGTGCAGTGTGTGTCTTGGTCTTGATCTTTACTGAGCAGTCAACCTCGATCTGAGCTTGCCTCTTAAGGTGGGGGCTGACACAATTGAATGGCCTTCAACACTCCCCCCCCAAAAGCCCTGCACATAGAAAATGAGCATGGATCATCTGGTGTGCTAGCCTTCTATGAGCACAGGTATTTTAACATTTTTACATGGAGGAAAGTTCAGCCATGTTGGCTTCCATTTGTGGGCTGAAACGGAGCACCCCCGATGTAAACAGACCAGTCTGAGAAAGGGGCTTCAGCTGACTTATGTGACAAATGGGATGCCCCAAGTGAGTGGAGTAATGCCAGGCCAAACGACAATTTTTGAGTGAGTTGTTGTGGCTGCCTTCAGCTGGTACAACATCCTTTCCCCCTCTTCATGTTGTACCGCATAGACTACATTTTTGCTTCCAATCCGCTGTGTACCTTTTGTGCAAAAAAAAAAAAAAAGTAATTCAAGAGACTCGGTACAGACAGTTGCCTGCCTCTGGAGCCATTTACAGTTTCTCCCGGGAGAGCTATAACTGGAGCTGTGAATATCTTTTTGAAAGAGAGGCTCCTCTGGTTTGGCTTCCTGAAAATCTGGAGCTGGTCTTAACAGTGGGTCCTGCTTTTTCTCCTCCTCTTTCTGGAATAGCTCCCGCCCACCCCACCCATTGTAAATGCAGTTCTCGACCATGCTTTGCAAGCTACCATGATCCAGTCTCTGCTTGGCAAGAGAACTCTGCTTTTAGCCCACTCCTTGTCCAGAGAGCACATTTTGCCCCACCTTTATCCTCACAACAACCCTGTGGTGACTAGCCCAAAGCCATCCGCAAGCTTTGTGGGTGAGAGTGGATTTAAGCCCAGGTTTCCCTGGCTGAAGTCCAGCACTCTTAACTTCGAACTATGTAGCACATGGTGGGAAATAAACAGGAGGCAGGACATTTGCAAGTGGTTTGGTCCCCACAGCTTTGTTTGTGTACATCTGATGCTCCCAGGACATTGCTGGCTTCCTTATACTGCTTGGAGGTCTTCTTTCTACAGGCGCCCCTTCCCCCCAATTCCATATTGTTCCTCCTTATCTGCAGGAAACATTAATCTGCCTGACATCATTAGCAAAGAGCTTTAAAATCCCTCCTGGGAGGAACTCCGGGAGAGGAAGGACCTATAGCAAGACATTTTTATCATTTGTCATTTTATGTTTCTGTCTGCATTGGAATCTCGAGGGAGTCTTGGTGCAGAATGAAGAGGGGAGCTTCTCTTTGAATGTGTTCCCTAAAAGCTGTGTGTTGTCAGAGCCAATCTAGGTTTGGAGTTCTGCCAGACTAGCCAGGAAGCAGCAGTTGTTGCAGCTGGTGTGATCCACTCGGGTCTTCTGTTGATGTGTGTACAGGAATATCCTTGGAACAAGTTTTGCTCACTTCAGGCAGGAGAACTTCCTGGTGGATTAGAACGATCAGACCCAACTTCAGGGGCTCATACCCTTGTGAGGGGCCGTGGCTCAGTGGGAGAGAGCATCTGCTTTGCATGCAGAAGGTCCCATGTTCAATCCCCAGCATCTCCAGGTAAAAGGATCAAGTAGTGAGTGATGGGAAAGACCTCTGGCTGAGACCTGGAGGGTGGTGGTGCTGCCAGTTTGAGTAGACAGTGCTGATCTTGATGGACCAAAGGTCTGATTCAGTATAAGGCAGCTTCAGGTGGAGGGATGCTGGGCTCCCCTCAACCAGAGTGACGGATGGGTGGAGAGAGAGAGCTGTTTGGACCTCCCTGTCTGCTTGTGGGGAAAGAGGCACAGCCGGCCTCCCATCTCTCAGACTAAGTGGCAGTACTGGCTTCTGCAAGGTCAAGGTTGCAGGATTCCCAAATGGTAAAGATCCCCCTGGCGGTAGTGGGAGGTTCTGGGGGCATTTTGCTGATAGGAGAGGGTTGGCAACATCTGGAAGCTGCCCTGGACACCACTGCAATTTTGCGATTGACTCACATGTAGTGGATGGAAGAATTATTCCCATTGTGGTGTTCAGCATTCTGTCCAGACTGTGCTTGATTTTAGTGCGTGCCAGTTCCTGAAGCGGTGGTGAATGTTCTCTTGTGACCAAGAAGGTGTTGGTGTACTCTGAGAAATACTTTTAATTAAATAAAGAGGAGCTCCTCTGAGAGCCCAAACCCACAGAGAATGCTGACTGTTCCATCTCTCTGTGATTTACAGTTAAAGTGCTGCCTCCTTCTAAACTACCTGTGCCAGCCGTGGATCATGCCACTTCCTATACATTATTAGGCGTGATTTATTTACTCCTGTTGCAGCAGAATTAGCTGCTTTCAAGGAAGATTTCCCCCATTGTGTCTCTGCATGAGTCACTGATCTGGACTTGCCTTCTTGGCAGTATACTTGGATTAGCAACAGGTGGTTCTGCCATGTCTTTGTACTGGCAGCAATTCAATCACATTCATTCCTGAGGCAGACATGTAGGAGAACAGCCACTCTGAGAAGAGGCTGCTTCTTGTATTCTGTGTGAGTTCTTGCTCTTAGCTTGCATGTCGAAGGGTGCTTCCCATTTGGACATTGAAAGTAGTCAGAAATTTGGGGAAATGGTGATCCAAAGTCAAAATTCCAGTTTCTGGCTCCTCTAAGCTTCCGTCACCATAACCTGCCCTGCTTGACTTCATAGAGGAGTCCAAAATGTAAAAACAAGGAAATGTCATGGAGCCTGAAGAGAACTTTTCTTTTTTTCAAAATGATCATCTGAGATTCCTAGGGCACTCCACATGAAGTCACAAGGCTTTTCATGCCTATGTCAACAGTCATGAGCTGCAGAAAGATTTGTCCAGCATGCCCATGAGGATTTGGCATCTTCTGACGCCGAAATAAATATTTGACTGCAAAGGTGCTGATAGCCTCCTTTCACAGTGCGGGTGGCTTGCTTATTTTTATGTGTTCTCTCGAAAGGGAAGTGACCCCAATGGTGTGTGTCTAAGAGCATCCAGGGATTAGCGATGTTAACTGTTGGGCTGAACAGGTGAATTGCCTTGTACCAAATCAATCGATCCCTCTGGCTTGGTGCTTCCAACTCTCCAGGATCTTCAGCAAAGAGAGGCCTTTCCTAGCACCACCTTCCTAAGATTTTTCTAATTGGAGATGCTTGGAATTGAACCTGGGTCCTTCTGCATGCAAACCATGCATCCTGCCACCAAGACACCACCCTGTCTCATAAACTAAGTGCCACCCGACTAGCTACATCGGCTAAGTGGGCTGCTGTTGCCATTAAGTGCTTCATAGTACAGGAATTGACACCCTTCCATACCAAAAGGTAGATTATTGCTCAGCAATAGGTTCATTAGGCAGAAAAGACTGCTTTGTATAATGCATCCTTCCTTTCTGGAATCCTTCATTACAGGATGTGGGTTTAGCCTCTCTAGTTTAGGAGGCTTTAAATGGGGGATGAAACCAATTCATGGAAGAGTGGTTTGTCAACTGCTGTTAGCAATGATAGTTAGATTAGAGCTTTCTGTGTTTAGTAGAAGTAGGGACAGGCCATGGCTCAGTGGTAGAGCATCTGCTTTGCACGCAGAAGGTCCCAGGTTCAGTCCCCAGCATTTCCAGTTATAAGGATCAGGTTGTACATGATGTAAAAGACCTCAGCCTGAGACCCTGGAGAGCTTCTGTCAGTGTGAGTAGGCAACACTGATGTCAATGGAACAAGGGTCTGATTCAGTATAAGGCAGTTTTGTGTGTGTTTAAGGATACCCCCTAAAAGCCAGTTGCTGATGGGAAGATTGGGGAAAGGCTATTGACTTTATGCTCTGCTTATGTGCTTTCTGGAGGCATCTAGATTGATTGTAACAGGATGCTGGATTAGATGGACCTTTGAGCCAATCTATCTGAGCTCCTTGATTGTGATGTGTTCAAACTAGATGGCAGAACTAGCAGTGGATGACGTAACTGTGGATTTTTGCCAATACTATTTAGTATTACTGCTGATAATGGGATCTTTTTCTTTTGAAACAGTATCTCCAACTTAGCAGTCATATCTCTTTTTTTCTTCTTGCAGAGAAGACTGGCAAAGTTCTTGCAGATTTCTCTCGGTTCTATGAGGAGCAATATGGAGTTGCGCTCTTCAACAGTGTCCGCTATGAAATTGAAGGTGGCGGGGGACCCCAAGCACAGCTCCTGCATCGCAAGGTAAGGAGGGTGAGGGATTTGAAGGTTTTGAGTTGTTGTTGGTTTTCACACTTCTCATGATGGTGGTTATAGAAGCTGTAGGATGGGTATGAATTCAGTGGCCATGTGGACATTGTCTGCAGGACTCTGCTCTTCTGTGCTTTTGTTCTACAGACATCTTCCACCCACCTTGCATTTTGGATGTGGGAATAACACAGACTGTAAAGCCTATGTAAAGTAAATTTTTGTGTGTGTGGCCACATAATAGAAGTTCACTTGACATAAAGATGTCTGCATATTAACAGTACAGAGATAAACTTGATGAATGTGTTGTATAGGAATATACAAATTTACCTTGGATATCCTTCCAAACTGTGGTTTGTGCTTAGAGCACAAACTGAGGTTTGAGCTTCCAGACGTACATGGTTTAGTGCTGACTTTCTGTTCTCCTTTGACATCTGTTTGGCATTCCCATCTCTATAAGGCAGGGGTGCCTCCAAGGGTAGAATATTGTCAAGAACTAGGGGGCCCCTAAACTTACACCCCGCCAAACCATATTTTGCAAACACTCTTCAACTGTGGTGTCTATTTCTGTTTTGCTAGCCAGTCTTCATGACTTGTCAGTTCTGACATTGCACAAAACTGTAACTAAGCTTCTTTAGACATGGCTTGATCTGATGTTTGATTAAACCAGTGTATTAATTCTTTGAGTTACTTTCTGTGGCATTTAATGCTAGCAAGAGCCATATTACCTAAGGGGCCAGGTGCCAACTATCTGTTTCAGTCTTGCATTTCCTGACATACCCTGCAACTTCTCTTCAGCATATCTCTTTCAGCTAGGATTGAGGCCAGACTTGTCCCCTCCAAGTGTATAATGAACTGCTCAGCAAGCCATTTTCCATATCTCTCACTCGCCCAGTTGAGAGCTTTCCATCAAAGAGCCTTTTATGACATCTTTGTACCATCCGGCTGGTTTCCAGCTGAGATTTTCCATAATCACTCAGCCCCAGCCTGTTACAAGGGGTCTTCAGACTGGAATCTGCAAAAACTCTGGTTGCTGAATAGCACTCGGCATCTTCCATCGAACAGGCAGTTGGGATGTTTTCTTGCTCTGTATCTTCACAAACCATGCCATAACTGCTTGGCTAGGCCAGCCAGAGCAAGCATGAAGCTTAGATGCAATGTTCTACTGTCAGTCTTTTTATATTTTGACTGCAACTCTTGCGTTCCTTGCTTTTGTTAAACAAGCCTAACCCTTTTGTCAAATAAACAGGGTTGTTGTGATAGGAGTGGAAGGGAGAGAGATTGACGTTCGACTGTCTTATGCTGTATTAATGCCTTTATCCCTTCAACCAAATTGCAGGGAATATGATTAACACTTCTGGGGAGGCGTTGGGTGATGAGCGATTGGAAGCTGGTGGCATAAGTCAGCATATCTCTAAGCCAACACAGTTACTCATAATTATATGTTATGTTGTTTGGAGGGTAATCGTAGTTGTACGGATTTATATTAAGTGTTCGAAGGACTTGTTTGGAGTCAACTTCACACCTTAGGCTCATCTCTGTGTCTGTGCATTTTCATCCGGTTTAACAGTGTTTATAGAAGCGGTGTCCTGTGTGTTACTTTTTGGGGGGTAAAATGAAAAGTTTAAACTGTGGTTGAAATAGTCACAGACCTCTGCTTCAGAGTCTGCTTTCTGGGATGGGATGTGTGGGAGGGAATGGATCTGGATGGGATATATTGATATGTTAAATGGGGTTTCTGTTGAAGTGTGGGGGAGATGGCTTCCCATCACTGCCTTTAAGATAGTACAGGCCTCCACCTGAAGAGGAAGAAAGCAGGTGAATCAAGGACGAAACTGAAATTTACACACCCATAGTGGGGGAAGGTATGATCGACTTATATAGACAGGAAGGGAATGGAACAATAGACAGAGCAAAAGTATCAAAAGAACCAGCTGCATTGCGAAGCCTATATGGAACGGGTGGTTAGTGTTGTATCATAAATATGTAAAGTGCATCCCTGTTCACAAGTTTCCCTGGATGCTTGTACAGTCTAGCCCTATTGAAAAGTTGCAGTGACAGCATGTGCAATCCATGTGTAGCATACCCTTTCCGAAAATTATGTGCCTTGGGTAATTCTCATGTTAACGTTCAGTGTGTGTACAGCTGAACAAGCGATACAGACCACAGTCATCCAGGCACATGGGCGCCAATAGGCAATTTCCTATAAACAGATGTGTGCATGAACATGCAAGACGTATGTGCATTCGCCGTAACATGTGAACAGGGCTTCTGTGTACAGGTTACCCTTCATATTTCTTTATGTGTTGCACTGAGTCATGTTACGTTCAACATGTGATTGAAACCAGAAGTTTATTCAGGTATTGGTCGCAGTTTCATTTGTAATTTGGATTTGTCTTACAAGCAGGTGTAAGCCTGTAGATGCAAGCAAGGGCGTAGACTTTCCAATTTCCCAGGGGGGCTGGGGCTGGGGCTGGGCCAGAGGCATTGCTGTGCTAGGTCCTTAAAAGAACCGAGGCCCAGTGACATCATAGGGAGGAGCCAGTGACATCACAGGCCATTGTCACTATTTATGGAGGCGGAGCCATGTGGCATTCCTGGCTCCTATTATCTCCAGTGGGCCTTCAAGTCTCTCCCATTGTTTGTAATGGGCAATCCTGTCATTTCTTTTATACATCCCAGTTAGTTGTCCCTTTGAAACTGTACCACACGTATAGAGTGTACATTCCTTGCCAATGTTCCTTCTGGACTGCACACAGGGCAAAAGGAAATTTTAAAAGGCCTCTGATCTGCATGCCAATCAAGGATAATGATGTGTGGCATAAACATGAGTTAAGTGTTAAGTATTCTCCCTGGATGGTGTACATACCAAGAACATATCTGTTGCCATTTCCCTCTCTTCCTGCTCACCACTTGGAGAAACAAAAGCCCTGTTTACATATTACAGTGAACATATGTACATCTTGCATGGACATATGTTGTTAGGAAGAGGTAATATACTTTTGCATTACAAATAAAAGCAGCCCGCCTGCATCCTCCCCCCCCCCAGCCCCAATGGCTCAGAAACAAAGCATGGCATGGGCAAAATCCTCTGCAAAGAACCCTGGAGAACCACTGCCAGTCTGAGCAGACAATGATTACACTGATGGACTGATGGTAGAGAGACCATGCTTTGCGTGCCAAAGGATAAAGGTTTAAACCGAGGAGGTCTAAGAGAACAGCTGTTGGAAAGGATCTTTCTCTGTCTGAGCCTGTAGAGCTCACCTGCATCAGAGCAGACCATGCTGAAGTAGATGGACCAATGGCATGAAGACCAGTGTGGACTGAGGAGACCCATGTTCAGATCTACATTTTGCATGACACTTACTCGGTGATACTGGGACAGTTAGATTTGAGTCCAGGAGCATATTAGAGACCAACAAGAGTTTCAGGGAATAAGCTTCCAAGAGTCAAAGTCCCCTTCATCAGGCTGGGTGATATTGCCATTGTTGTGAGGTCAATATAAGGGAAGGGAGACTGGAGGAAGGGTGGAATAAAGAGGGGACTGACAGACAACATGTGAGCAGCAGAGTCCATTGGGATGGAAGAGGATTTTACAGGAAAAAAATAGCACCAACTGATGTGACCAAGAACACAGATCTTCCCAAACTAAAACATCATAAATTATAGCCTGAACATGAACCTATATTGTAATGCATTAAGTGATGTAGCAGTGGTGACAAAACCTCTAGTGGCATTTAGTTGAACTTCCTGGACAGACAGATGTATTTTCGGTTGCCACTGGCCAAACTGTTCTGACTTTAGAGAGTTGGGACAAGCAGCAAGGCTTGAGGAAGGGGATGTAGATCCATGGTTATAGAAAAGAAGGGGGCTAGGAACTGAATGAAGCACAACATAGAAAGCTGTACATAGTTGAGAGGAATTAGAAAGGAATGGAGATGCACAGTTGGTGTGAAGTACATTTGAGAAATTATAGAAACAGCATGGAAGTTTCTTAGTTGGGGTTAGCTACAATGCTATTGCAAGGTCGACAGAAACCTGTATGACATTTTCAGACATTCTTTCTCAGTGTCCTCAGGATTGGACTATAAAGAGCTCTATTCAAATCCTTAACCACTAAGCTTGCTAATACTTTCTCTTCTTTCAGTTCCTTAGATCAATTTGCCCAATCCCCCATCAAACTCAAATCTTATTGGCTCTTGCAACTATGAGTAAATTATTATTACACTTCTATCACATGGCTGTTTCCTAATGATTGTGGCTTCCAAGAATAGGTTGAAGATTATTGCCTGGGAAGCACCCACACAGCACCATGCCATGGACCCAGATGGCTCAGGTTAGCCTGATGTCATCAGATTTTGGAAGCTAAGCAGAGTCAGCTCTGACTAGTATTTGGATGGGAGATCTCCAAGGAATACCAGGGACATGATGCACAGTCAAGCAATGGCAAATCATCTTTGAATGTCTGTTGCCTTGAAAATCCTACAGGGTTACCATGAGTTGGCTATGACTTGCTAGCATTTTACATCACACCAGGGCAAGTGCGCTTTAATGCCCAGAACCATTTGGGCAAGGTGTAATGTATAACTACTGTCAGTAGCATGAGATGGACCCACAGCTCAATTGGCTCTCATATCACTGCCATAGCATACAAAATAGTAAAACACTCAGTAGCATCTTTAGGACTAACAAACTGTATTGTAGCATAATTATTACTGTAACACAAGAAAGCCACACAAACTTTTCCAATCTCACTTCAGTGCCAGTTCCAGTCCTCAAACTCACAGAGAAACCCAAACACTCTCATTTTTGGTAGAATGACACCCCTCCCCTCCTCCACCTGGGTGGTTTGGCAAATGTAAGCCAATGCCAGAGGTTTGCATGCACCAAGTCACACAGCAGAACCAGAGCTTCCAATTTCAGCACTGGAGCTAGGGATGCCAGCCTCCAGGTGGGACCTGGGGATCCCCTGGAATTACAGCTCATTGCCAGTCTAAAGAGATCAGTTTTCCTGGGGGGGAAATGATGTTCTGGAGGGTGGACTCTATGGCATTGTGCCCCACTGAGGTCCCCGTCCTCCCCAGACTCCATTCCCAAATCTCCAGGAGTTTCCTAACCTGGATTGGGCCACCCTCCCCTCATCCCCCAGAGGTGGCCAGGGGGTACCTGGCAATCCTAACTGGGGCTATTTTAGCAAGGGAGAGGGGGGAAGCTGGGGGAAAAAACATATAGTTTGGGAGAGAGAAATGAAAGACAGTGGGTGCGTTTAGACAGCGTGCTGGAGCGGTTTAAACTGCTCCGGCACGAAGCGTTTTTTTTTAAACTGGAGAATCGCGATCACACTCACCTCCTCCTTCCCTCCTTCGGAGCTCCCTGCCGTCCTCCTGCAGGTGGGGGGGGGGTTTCCCTCTCCTTTGAGCATGCGCACAGGCAGCCCTCTCCCGAACAGGAAGTTTGGCGCGTGCGCAGAACAGCGATTTCAACCCGTCCCTTTAAAGTTTAAATGAAGACTTCTGTTTAAATTTTTCCCCCGAAACTGGCCTCCCCAAGATCCTGGACTTGTCTAAATGCCTGAACTAGGCACCACTGAAGCTTTTCTTTACATAACTAAAGTGCGGAGCTCCGCTCAAGCGCACACCGGTAAGGGGGGAAAAATGGAGGACTAAAACCGGAAGCTGGAGGCAGCTTCCCAGAGGGGAGGGGGGTTGAAGCACCCGGAAGTGGCTGGATGGAGCGATCAGACAGGGAAAAGTGCGGCTTGAAACAGTTTCCATGAGCAGATTGTGGCAAGATATGGCCAAAATGATTTGCGTAATTAATAAATAAATAAATAAATAAATAAATAAATGGCCAAAATGATTTGCGTAATAAATAAATAAATAAATACTCTTTCCAGAGGGCCCCGGGAAAGGTGGTTGCTTGTGCAGGTCCACCTTGGATGGATGATTTCTCTCTGTGCTTTACCATTTATGTGGGGTTTTGTGGGAGCTTCCCAAATCTGCACAGTGAGTGGCTGGAACGGGTGACCCAACATGCAGAATGTTTGGCTTTGCACCTGAACACATCCCATGTTGTTTAAAGGCATTCTGTTACAAACTGCTCCACCGGTGAAAATATTATGGGGTGGAGGGGAGACCAGTTCCAGTATTTCTGGCTGGATGCACACCCATTCATTCGTGAAGCTGGATAGCTTCTGAGATTTTGTCTCAAACCAGAATGTCCTGTTAGGTAAGGTGTTGCATCCTGATGCAGCTGTCGGTTTGATAAACGTCTGCTGCGATTCCGTGTAACCATTTGGTAGGCTTGCTGTATCCTACTGGGAGAATGGGCTTGGTTAGGCCCAAACACTGAGAAACATTCCAGATTGTATTGTTTAGTAAGGATGTCTTTCAGCTCTTGACTCTGCGGTAAAAGTTGTAAACAGCTCTTGACTCTGCGGTAAAGGTTGTAAACAATCAAATATCTATTCCCCTAAAGTCATCTCCAGCTTCTGCTCTAAAGAAACGTTAAACCTAGCAGAATATAGTTTCTATAGCATACATGCAGATCATAAAACACAGTGGTTGGCCTCTATTAGTGGATGTTGATTTTTTGGCAGTGGGTGGCTGTAAAGTGGGCAGAACTTCAAATATGTGAAGCTGCCTTCTATTGTGTAAGGCTGCTGGTACTAGCCCAGTAATGTCTCCTCTTTACTGGTGATGGCTGCCCAGGGATCTGGAGAAGAGAAAGGTATTTCACAACAGCAACTATTTGAGATCCTTTAACTGGAGATGCCAGGAACTGAACCAAGGACCTTCTGCATGCAAAGCAGGTTCTGTCTCTCACTGAGCTCCAGCCTCTCACCTTAGCTTCTCTCTCAGGTATCTGTGGAAATTTGTGATTTAGAGGTCGGGTCTGGTCCCTGCAATTTGATCTCTCTCTCTCTCTCTCTCTCTCTCTCTCTCTCTCTCTCTGTATTTCACAACTGGATCACCATTGGCTTATTTGCTTCTCCTCGCATCGCCCAGGTGGTGCAACTCGTTTGCTTCTGAGTACCGAGAGACGTCTCTCCCAGTTTCGGCCTCCTTAGCTTCTAGCTGTGTTTCTGGTGAAGAGTCTGCCTTAACTTGATGGTTTGAGGGCAAGGGAGGCTGAGCTTGATTCAGGCCTGCTGTTTGATTTGTGTGAAATTGTTCCACTCTGCTCTTTCCACATGGAACCTGAGCCTGTGGGCACCCTTGGAATTTTGCCACAGAGTGGTGGCTGCAGCAACAAAATGGCTGCACCTCACTTTGAATGCTCTGCCCCTGGAGGCTGGTCTGGGACCCTACCGTATCGCCTTCAGGCGACAAGCCAAAATGTTTCTTTTTCCCAGACCATTTTAACAAATGGATTTAATCTCTTAGCTGTTTTATAGTCGTCTTTGGACCTGAGCAACCGGTGAGAGGGCTGGGGGAGGGAAATGGGGCGTGTGCATGCAACACTGCTGGTGTCATTATGCCACTTTTGGGCAGGGTTGACAACCTCCAGGTGGCACCTGGAGATCTCCCGCTATAACAGTTGATCTCCAGACAATCGAGATCAGATTTCCTGGTGAAAATGGCTGCTTTGGAGGTGGGCTGCAGTGTTCCCTCTTAGCTGAGTTAGTGTGAGCTAGCTCACGGTTTTTTAGCCTCCAGCTCACACATTTTTGTCTTTGCTCAGGAAGAATGGCTCCAGAGCAAACTAATTTATGCAGTAGCCAAATCACTCACTCATAACTTTAATGCCAGTAGCTCACAAAGTACAATTTTTGCTCACAAGACTCCACAGCTTAGAGGGAACATTGGTGGGCTGTATGGCATTCTACCCTTCTGGGGTCCCCCCCCCGAAACCTGCCCTCTCCAGGCTGCACCTCCAAAAATCTCCAAGTGATTTCTAAGCCAAAACTTATGTATTTAATTATTTGATTTGATTTATACCCCGCCCTCCCCGCCAGGGCAGACTCAGGGCGGCTTATGTATATGCAAAAGCTAAAAACATCGATATAATAAAAGCATTAAATCTTAAAACAACAACATAAGGTGCTAATAACAATTCAAGTAACAATGGCAAAGGCACAGTAGCAAAGTAGCAAAGAACTGGCAAGTCTACTTCTGGGTAAAATCCAGAAGTGACAAATAGCAGCTCTAGGAGCTGCCAGAAACTCAGTGATAAAACTCTATGGTGGTGACACTAGCAACATCACTGTTTGTTTGTTTGTTTGTTTGTTTGTTTGTTTGTTTGTTTGTTTTAATGTTCTCTCACTGCCTGTCTGGCAAGCCTAGGCCTGAGGACTGTATTATCAATGTTGTTTTGTGCCATCTTGTGTTTAATGGTTTTGTTTTGTGCGTTAATTGTTCTGTTTGATTGTTTTAAGCCATCCTGAGAGAGGTGGCATATAATTTTTCCAAATAAATAAATGGCAGCTATCCGAGTCCCAGAGTGAGGCCATAATTGGCAACTCAGGGTGGAAGTGCCCCTGCTTTCTGACCAGGCTGTGGCCTCCAGCATTGGACTGAGTCATCTGTTGAGCTGATGAGTCTGCTAGACTAACTCTGCCTGAAGAGGAACTGAGTGACTTCTTAAAAATGAGGTCATTGCATAGCTAGTGTTCTTGCACCATTGTGGAACAACTGAGGAGGCGGTGGTATGTTCCGGTTTTTACCAAGTGCCAGTTGACACCCTAATTGGGTGTTTGTTGATGCCTGGATACAGTTACCAAGACCATGCCCACTCCACTTGGCTGGTGGCCAGTTCAAACTCTAAGCAATCTGAAATGGGCTAGGGTGTCATTGTTTTCTTGGCTTGTTGGTTGGCATTCCTTGGGGGTGTAGACAGGGTGTGTCTGTTTGGGTTTCAATTCTTTGCTGGCTCAAAATTAGAGATTTGGCTCAAACCCACCACCCTTACATAGGGTAAGACAAAATAAAATTAAAAGGGAAGCATGGTAGATGGAATCTTGAGCATTTTGTTGCAAATGTGGCTGGAGAGGCAAGAAGCAGGGAAGGCCAAGAGACTTGCTTCTGGGTTGAGACTTGCATCCTGCAATTCATTTTGGTACATTTACCTAATATTTGCCCATATCTAACTCAGCATTGTGACAATCTCATACTGCTATGTCTGGTTAGGGCTTTTTACATGTTGATACAGTATATGCACATGTTTTCATGTTGTGTGAATGTATATTGTTTCCAATTTTGTTTCTAAGGATCAATGCCCTGAAAAAATCCACAATCAAGATTACATAAATTTATGTATATGACATTGGATTTGGGAGTATCGGAAGCTGTTGGAATGATTTAGCAGAGATATACTGTTTGTACTATGAATGCAAACTTGAACATATGTACCCTGAACATGTAAAAAGCGGTATTACATGGTGTCCTCGTGTCATTATGCTGGTTGTGTGGTCTCTGATTTTCTATACCTCATTGTCAGCAAGAACATTTTAAATAGGTGCTGAACAGCTATTGAAGGGCAGTAACTAGGGGAGCTTTGGGAGCTCTTTCTTGGATAATATCTTGTCCCACCAGCACTGGGAATATTCTCCCATAAAAATTTGGTACAGCCCTAGTCTCTCTTGGTGTCTAAGAGATCTGCATTAGTAGTGGATTGAGTGTGTTGACCCTTCTCAGACAATGCTGAGTTTGGATGGTTCATTGAATAATTTGAATAATTTGATTTGTTTATAATGTATTTTATCTTTTATATTAATGATATTGGAGTTGTAAGCTCCTTGGAGCACGGACCTGTTGCATCTTCTCAGTAAAGCATTCCCAGCACAATCCTCTGCAATGGTTGTGCACACAGCCACCTTTACTTACTGGAATTGTTTGATCCCTTTCAACCCAGTTGCAGCCTTTTTTTAGTTACATGCTTTGAAATAGCCTTCCATGGCTGCGGTCAAACGAGCAGTTTGGCCCAATATAGTTGAGTTACCCTAACGGATTAATTGGGCTTAGTCACACATGCACATCTGGTAGCCATTCCCCAGTTGTATGATGAGCTGGATATGGAGTAAATAGCCACCAGAGACAAACAGATGTTTATGGATCCCTGCATATTGGTCCCGTGTTTCCGGATGTCTGAACACTGCCAGTGTGCTCTCAGACTGGTTCAGAAGTGTGAACCTTTCTTTTTGGTTTTGCCGTACTTTGTTTTAAAATGATATAACATATGTGCATGCATGCACACCCAAGAAATGTTCTCAAAAAAGGTCAAAGTTGTTATTTTGTCAAAAATATAAGATCAGACCGTGTGCTCTGTGGTTGATGCACAGCACCAATCTGAACAGTCAACCATGGAAGAAGCGCGTAGTAAGACCAGATCAGGGTAGGAGTTTGCAAAAATGTCCGTCACAAAATGCGATGGAGTAATTAGTGGCATGCCCAAACTGCACCAACCTGCCAGTCTAACCGCAGCCCAGGGGAGGCTGGGAGGATACCATCATTTCCAGCTTCTATAAAGGCCTGCAAGCCTGTATTTAGGGGTGCTTTTATTGCAAAAATTGGTAGGGTAGGAATAATCTGATTTGTTGTATATCTGCTGGATTTTTTGCTCTTTGGCATTGTTGATAATTTATGAAGGAAGAAAATGGGAAACAAACATTCAGTGATGTGGAAAAAACGTATAGTAATGGTGGTGGGAAAAACGATGAATGTCTTCCACTTGCTTAGTTAGCAAAAACAAGTCCTACCTATAGCTTCTGTTAGTATTGCTTGAAGTAAAAATATTTCGCAATGGTGAACTGTTTTCCCCAACTCTTTCACTGCTTTTATTAGTTACCATCAAGTAACAAACACACCATGGCTAAATAGTCTTGAACAGTATCATTGCACTATGGCCTTGTTTAGCTGGAAGAGCACCACCACAACACAGAAACATCAGAGAGATGCTCAGATATGACTCCTGATACAGCCCTTGGCTTACCTGGGTTATGATGTCAGGGAGCCACCTGCTGAGAGAGTGGACAGAGAACGCTGTACTTCTCCCCAAATACTCAAATTTGGGAGCATCCAATTAAGTTGATGGGCAATAGATTCAGAATGGCCAAGAAGGAAATACCACTTTACTCAATGGGTGATTAAAATGTCCAATTTGCTGCCATGTGGCTTTAGAAGGGGATTAGATATTCATAGAGGAGAGGTCAGTCAGTGGCCAGTAGCTATGGCGACTGAAGGAAAACTCCACATTCAGAGGCAGCAAACTTCTGAACCCCAGAGCCAGGAGACAACCTCAGGGAAAGGCCTCGTCCTCTATGCCCTGTTTTTGGCCCTCTGTAGTAACTGGTTGGCCACTGTGTGAGACATGACGCTGGACAAGATGGACCACTGGTCTGATCCAGCAAGGCTCGTTTTGTGCTATCTGTTAACTCCTTAATGCTATATATTTGGTGGTTCTTTGCTTCATGCTGTGATTTACGGGTCTGGAGGAAAAGGCTAGGAACTGGGATTTTATAATGTGGGCTCAGTGAGTAGTATAACACAACTCTCCTGTCTGAAGGAAGCCTTTTTGTGTAGGGATGGTGGGCTGCCTAAAGTTGCTCAGAAGGTTTGCACCTCTCCAAATGGGTAGTCTTGTCAGCTGGGGGCAGGCGGGCTGTATGCAGGGACAGATTGGGGGCCCTCAAAAGACAGGGGGAGAATGAGCCTGCCCAGCCAGCCCTGAACAGGAGGTGTCTGGCCAGGCAGGATGAGGTCATAGTCAGTGTCCCCTCTAAGCTGAGTTAGTGTGAGTTAGCTCACAGTTTCTTAGCCTCCGGCTCACACATTTTTGTCTTCGCTCAGGAAGGATGGCTCCAGAGCAAACTAATTTATTCAGCAGCCAAATCTCTCGCTCACAACTGTAATGCCAGTTACAAAGGAGAATTTTTGCTCACAGGACTCCACAGCTTAGAGGGAGTATTGGTCATGGTGAGGCCTGGCTGGGAAAGGATGGGCCAGGCAGACACATCAATTGCTGTGGCAAGCTCTACTTCCTGGGACCTCTGGCTCAGGCCTGCCCCTCTCTGTGGGCTGAGGTGGACTTGGCTTGGGGTCGGGGTAACCTCTGCGAGGAGGCAGCTGTCCCTAGGCCATCAGCCCACCAGGACTCTTCCCAGGGGCCTAAATGGCCCACCCGCTCCTGGCTGTATGGCCTGTGTTAAGAATCATCGGTACAAAGATCAGTGTGTGCTAGCTACGCAACACCAGGTCTGTGCAATTCAGACCTTTTGCTTCAGGTGGTAAGGGTCAGGGTCAGAGTTGTGTGGCTGCGCTCCTTGCTCAGTGACATGCAGACAAAGGTGCGAATTGCCACTGCAGAAGAATATTAGTTTAACACAACAGTTACGGGGGTTGATGCATGGCAAGTGGCTGGCGTGTGCTGAGAGACAGTGGCCCGAGGACACCCAGTGAACGTTATGGCTGAGTGGAGATTTGAGCCTGGTCTTCCTAGTCGATCCTCCTGCCGTGACGTCTCTGTTTTCCTTGTGGCCTGTTTATGATGTGTGCTCTTTTTTTCCCCTCACGGAAGCCTGTCAGGTGGCCCGCATGCTTAATGGGGCATTGTTCACTGAAGTGTCCTCAAGTCTAATTTTACACAGAGGCCTCTCCAAATAACTCTCAGAGGAGGAAAAAGGGGTGGAACGAACTTGAGCTTTTCATGTCTTCTGTGAGAACTGGAGAGGTGATGGTGAAAGTCAGAACACTACCCCCAGGAGGATGGGGGGTGGGTGGGATGGAGTTATCCCCAGGTGACTTACTGCAGTCTCCTGGGAAATGAGCCGAGTGTGAGTTCTGCTGGTAGAAAAAGCCTGCTTTCTCACCTCAAATGCTCCACTGGGAAAAACTGCAGAGTTTGGGGAGAAAGCCTCGGTTGGGAGACAGAAGCGATGCTGACAGATAAGCTTCAGAGGTATGGGAAAGGCTCCTCCCATGATGCCAGACAGGTCTGATGTGGCACAGATAAGGGCTCTCTTTCAAGTATTTTGGGGCACCAGGAAAGACTTGCACACAAGGGTGGGTTGGTGAAATTCAAGGCCTTGTTAAATTGTCCTGAGCTCTCATGCCTTAAAATTTAGGGGGCAGAAGCATTCTTATCTGCCCCTCACTCCTGGCTTTTATTGTTTTGAGTGTGGCTTTATTTAGAAAAATTTGAATCACGATGGAGGGGAAGGAGGGTGACACTTCCTGCTTTTACTTTGAAGGATTGAAAATTTTATCCTGGTTTTCTGCTCCCCCCGCCCCAGCCATCAGGCCAAAGTTTTCCACAAAACACGTTCTTCTCTCATTCGTGCTTGTCCCCATTTTGACTTGATCCTGAAATAGGTAAGATTAATGGAAGAAACAGAAGGATGCATGAAGATCTGTCAGCCCGAATTTATTCTCTCGCATCATCCTCAGTAACTATAACAAAAATATCCCCCTCTTATGGGCCAGGAGGGTTGTTTTTAAAAACCAAATGAATTTGTGTCTTAACTATGTGTAGGTATGAAGCAGAATTGTTGAACCGGTCATTCATTAGATTTCTATCCCATCCTTCCTCCAAATAGTTCAAAGAAGCATTCATGGCTTGCCATATCTGTTCTCAGAGCAACCCTGCAAGGTAGGTTAGCGTGAATGGCCTCTGGTCAGCCACACAGTATCAAGGGCTGCAGTCAAACATACTAACTAATCCACTTTTGATCCACTTTACAGCTGGATTTTACTGTGTGTGAACTGGCAAAGCCCAATTTGAAAGTGCATTGAAAGTGGATTATTTAGTGTGTGTGATCACAGCCAAGGTCGACGAATGTTTTGCACCTGGGATTGAAACCAGTACAATAAGCACTACACTGTCTTATCACAGAGCAGCAGCTTGACAGGCAGGATGGGGGCGGTACTGTGTGTGTGATGTGTGCATCCTCTTTTCAGTCCTCACAAGATGGTGCCTCTAACTCATCAATGCCTAGGACTGGCCTGATTGGATACTGTCTGGCAGAGAATTCCTACCTCTAACTGCAGATGCTGGGTTGGTAGTGGTAGAACAGAACTGAAGAAGCACAGCACCCCAAACTAGCACTCTGCACCCTCCCCTATCAGTCCAGAAGCCCTGGTGACATTGCAGCTCCTTTCTTCTGGCCTTCCTTTTAATGGTTTTGTCGTTCTCTGGCTTCTCTTACCCTTGCTATTTTTATGTTTAACTTGCTGCTTCAGCTCCCGTGGCTCTGGATCTTTAAATGCAGGGACGCTCTCCTCTTCCTCCTCCTCCTCCCTCCTTCCCTGCCCTGTTCTTCTTTTGGCAATGCACCTGTGAATCTGAAGATTTGGAATGTAGCTTGGAGGTAGAAGGAGGGAACCTGATTAATTGAACAGTTCTATAGATGCTGAGGACATGGGGGGGGGGAATACTTTATTAATTGCTTGCTATCCAGCCGCCCCAAGGGTTTGCCTCTCAGCGGTTTGGGAAAACCAGTTAAGAGGAGCCATAAAACAGGGTCTACATCACTCAGTAGTACCTACTCTCTCCTTGTCATTTTCAGAAGATCAAGGGATGCATCTTTTCTCAAGTGTCATCATAGCGTGTTGTGTATGTTGGGAGAGAGGGAGTTTACTAGTATGCTGATTTAGAATGCCAGATCTCTGAGAGTCAAGAGTTAACTGTGTCAATAATTCCCCAGTACTGCCCGTGTTCTGCAAGAAATAAATCAAGTAAAATACCTTTAAGCTATGTTTGCCTGATGTGTTTGCATGATCTACTATCCTGTCCTTCCCTCTGTTCAACTGCCTATCTTGCAGGGTGAATATTTCTACCCCATTTCTGCACTGGGTGTGATTGGACCATTAGGTTGTGTCTCATGAAGAGCTGCTTGGCTTGCAGAAGGTCCCAGGTTCAGTCCCCAGCATCTCCAGTGAAAAGGGCAAGGATATGAAAGACCTCAGCCTGAGACCCTGGAGTGCTGCTGCCAATCTGAGTAGATAATACTGATCTTGATGGACCAATAAGCTGATTCAATATAAGGCAGCTTTCTATATGAAAGCTGTTATATTTAAACCAGCTTTGGCTACTATTCCATGCTTTTAGGACTAGTCCTCTAGCTCTTGAGCTTTTGGGTATGGGTGAACCTTTCTGTGGTATACACACTTCACCTTCCTGAGATGGCTGTTGTGTGTTGCATAGAGTTTTTCTACATACATTGTAGTCAGTAAAGCCCCCTGAGAACTCTGGGAGATCCCCAGAACAGGACATTGTACATGGTTCTTCTAAGGGAGAAAAGAATAAATCCATATTTATATATTCTTGCATTTTAACTGCGGGAGACAAGGCAAATTTTACTGAGTAACCCCTAAAAATTGTCCAGTGGTGTCCATGGGAGCACATCTAAAAGACAGTCCTGTAAGTACCTATTTACCCATGGTGTCTGGCAGCTACTTCCAGGCAACTAGAAAGGCACAGAATCTGGACCTCTCATTTAACTTACTAATGTGTGCCAGATCATTAGCATAGGTGTGTTCTTTATTACGCACTTGCAAGGGTAGATAATCTGTCAAAACGTGCTTGAAATTTTCCTGTAGGAATCAGTAGCTTATAGTCTTGGTCTTGCCAGGCTAAATCAAAGCCAGAGGCTGCTGAACAAATCCTCTCTGTTTGTATTGTTGGCCTATTCATCCCATTTAAAAAAAATAAATAGAGGCAATGTTTCTGTCTCGCTGATCTTCAGTCCTTCTTCAGTGTAAACACCCCAAGAGCTTAATTGCAGATGTGTCTGTCTGCTGAGAGGCAAGCGACGCCCAGACACAGACGGTCTGCGCAATAATGTTCCGTCTGCTTTCAAGCCTTTGATCCACAGGGATCCCAGAGTGCTTGCCTGCCTGGGACACCCTTGGCTGTTGGAGGATGTAGAACTGGCAGCACATGGGCTTGTAGTGCATTTCTGTACTATGTCGAGGGATGTTAACGGTGGATGCGAAGCAGACAGTTTCAGTGCACACTGATTCCTACAAAAAGGGGTTGTATGATTGAGTTGGATCTTGGAGTAGCAGGTACCTATTCTTGGAAACCTGCCTACTCTCCAGGTCACTAGAAGGAAGTGCAAGAGCTGGATTACAAAGGGCAGTGCTTCTGTAGTGTGTAGGGCCATACAGATTGTGCTCCATCATGGTCTGCTGTGTTTTCAAGTGGCACACAAGACTGTAACAAATGTGGAAGGGAAATGCCAACAGCCTCCTGGAGCAACTTCTCCCATAACTTCATTGGTACTCCATTGCAGCTGTACTGAACATGTAGGCTAAAGAAAATATGGAATCCTTACTAGGTGGTTGTGCTAAATTTTTCACACTTGCTGTGCCCTGGCCCTGTTTATTGGTCGCTTTATGGATTGATCCTGTATGTTCATGTTTTGACTGACAAAACACCTCTGCTTTCAGTTACATCTGCACCAGAATGTAGAAGGAATCTTGCTTTCGCTTAAGGAATGGGGAGTGGTCACTTTAGAAACCTTTCAAGCAGCCTCCTGCATGGGGGATGTAGCCTATGAAACTGTGGCAGGCTGAAAAGAGAAAGAACAAATACCTCCTATGCTGCAGCAGGTTAGGAATTATGAGGACAGGGTAAGTGCCTTTCTGCTGAGAAGGGTGGTCCTCATTGGTTAAATCACTTGAGTTGATTTGGGGTGGACCCTTCACACTTATGTATTTATTTCAAATGGCAGGGCAGTGAGTTTTCCGAGAGTGAGTACGTCTGGGCCAAAGTGGTCTGAAAAAGAGAAATGTTCATTCTTCTGCTGTCTGAAGCTCTCCAGTTGGTGACAGAAAGATCCCATTCGGGTTAGGCTGAAGGTTCAGCTCCCTTTCCCCCACACTGGCCAAGCTGATTCCCCCAGCAAGCTCAGAAGCAAGGGCATGTAGGAGCCAGCCTTCCTCTAGTATTCTCTCATCCAATATCTAGTATGCTGCCTCTGTATATGGAGGTTCTGCTGAGCTGCTGTTGTGGCTATCAGCTGTTGATAGGCCTCTCCCCAGATTTGTCTGATCCCCTTTTAGAGTCATCTCTTGCAGCGCATTCCATTAGTGTATAAAAAAGCGTGGGTGCCTTCTTTTATGCAAGGGAGGTTCAGATTTGGTCAGCTAATCCAAAGGGGTTTCTTTGCAGAGACCGAGGAGACACCCACCCTACCAGGTCTCTGGCACTCATTTCTGTCCTGGCACTGGAGTACATAAGGCAGGTTGCAAGTTATATATTTAAAATATATTCATGAGCATGCCGAAGGCTGTCCACTCAGGAAAATGATTAGCAGCTGCCCTGGTTGGTTAGCATGCCCTCAAGCAAGAAACTTACGTCTCTGCCTAGACCAGGTAGTCCTTAAATAAAATCACAGTTTGCAAAGTTCTTTGGACGTTTGGAGAGAGAGTAATGCAGTGTTCCCTGTTGTGGCCTCTGCCTGCTGATGTGTTTGCTGGTGTCATCTTCCCCAAAGTGTCTCTTGGTCCTCTCCCTGCTACAGAGTCCTGGCTTTCTTCCGCCTCACTGGAGCAGGAGATGCTTCAGGAGGGATCACCTTTGGGTCTACCCCCAGTGTCTTTTTAATTGGCCCCGGCCCCCATGGGAGATGTTTGACTGTAGCATGTGCTACCTGTTGCCTACATTAAAACAAAATGCCCACAGGCTCAGCAAAGATGGAGACTGCTAAGGTAGTGGGTGCCAACACAGAATGGCTGCCTCGAGGGCTGGAGCAAATCGCAATGTCAGCAGGTTCCATGGCGAGCATCCTCTTAATGTTGGAGGCAGTGGTTTCCAATGGGTGCTCCCTGCAGACACAAAGGTGATGCCTTCCAATGCAGCTCTTTGCGCCAGTGAGACGGAAGAAAGCCAGGATTGTCTCTTTGCTTGGGGGAAGAGGTGCTTGGGGGAAGAAGTGAGGAACACACGGGCAGTTGCCGTGACATCCACAGGCACCCCACTAGGGGATCTCTGGTTTACACTATGCACAGGAATCACCATTTTCTAATGCCATATACCATCCTATATATAAAAAAAATCTCTCGCTACACATTTTGAGTGACGAAAACCTTGTCTTAAAAAGCATTTCAATCAAATAATATTTTGCTGGAGGTTAATGTTTTTTTTTCAGGGCTTCCCCAATTTTTTCAGTTTATCCATTAGGGATAGATGGAAGAGTAGTCTGGGAAGGGCCTTTTTTTAAAGTATTTTTTTCCCTTTATCTCTTTCTCTGGAGAAAGGGGAGCAACCTTTTGGAGCAGCAGAGATGTCACAAAAGTTCCGAAAATCTCCTAAACAATGGAAACCTTCCAGCTATTGGAACTGGATTAGAAAGCCTGGGGGCGGGGGAATCCCTTCCTTAACTGCATTTTCCTACTGCTGGCCTCTCGGCCCCCTGCCCTACCTCCTTGACTTGTAAGGGCTTGCATCTGAGGCCTCTTCTACACAAGACTGAGTTTTGCACATCCCAGGGAAACCTTCAGCTAACACCGCAAACTCCCAAGATGAATATTTCCCTATATATCTGAAGACGTTTGTGGACATGTGACGGTTTCACAAGAGGGTGCAATCCCATGACTGTTAGACCATGGCAAAGTTGTGTCAGAAAATAGCCTCTTGCAGACTTGTGAATCTCCCCTCCAAAAAACCCTTGTGAATGTAGCATTTTTACACACCCCTTCTGCATCACTGGTGGTGTGCATCCTACCAGTCTGTGCATGGACTGTGGAGCTTTCCTGCATTCCTCACTATTCCGTCAGCCCTTTCTGACTCCTGAAAAGATACTTTGGGACCTGCATGGGAAAATACCTGTGTGGGGTAGGGGTGGAGTGAGGGAGGACCACAGGCTGAAATCTCTCCTCTTTCCACTTTACCAAGGCAAGGGGTGGATTTCTTCTCCTTGACCATCCTCACTTCAGCCCAGGAATGATCTTTCAGGAAAAGAGAGGCACGCAGGGAAGTGCCCAAGGATGGTGGGATACACGCTGGTGCAGCTGGGACCACATCCCCGGTGTCTGGCAAAGGATCCAAATGGAAAAGGAAAACTAGTGCTCCTAACTCTGAACACGTTTTCCCTGCCACTTCTTTACTTCCTGGCAGGCTAATCCAGAACTGCAGATGGAAGTGATATGGTTTGTGTGTCCTGTGCCTGCCCTGGGACAGACGCTTTAATTGTGGGGTGCGTAAACAGCCAAGGGGACTTGTGAATGGTGTCCTTACTGCTTCTGCCTCGGCCTGTGTTTTGTTGCAGGACACCCGCGTCCAAGAAACCTCCAGGCTTTAATAAGCACCCTTGGGTATCCTGCCCTTGTGGTTAAGGTTGGACCTTGTCCAGGCAGATGTTGTGTATGCCAACTTATTACTGGGTGGTGTTGGCCTCCTGAGAGAGTGTGTGTGTGTGTGTGTGTGTGTGTGTGTGTGTGTGTGTGTGTGTGTGTGTGTGAGAAAGAGAGAGAGACAGACACATCCCTAATTCTCACGGAGGTGGTGAGTCTGCTTCTGGGCCAAGGGCCACTTCATGCAGCAGGACCGAAATCTGACTTGAACATTCATCCGTTTAAATCCACCTTGAACTACAAGGAAAGGCAGGATATGAATGTTTAAAGGAATAAATATGACATCCCTGCATATAGAAAACAAACATGGCAGGGGAAGGCTTCTATCCTTTTCTCTGACATGCTAATGGAGGAGCATTCAACCCTGAGCCACCTTCCTGAAGCATCAAATAATACTCAGCCTAGACTGAAGGGCTTCCCCCCCATCCCACTCATGCCTGAAGGCTCCCTGAGGCAGGTGGGCTTACACCCCTGCTGTGCAAGGAGGCAATTACTCCCCCTCCCCGCCGCCCCCAAAACACTAATGCAGATAGTCTTGACTTCAGGTGCTTGTTCTGTTCGTGTACCTCACCGGGGCCCAAGAAAGGCAGACCATGCCTTCCAGAGGGCAAAGGGGCAAAAAACCACCTATTGTATGTAAATTGCTGTATGTTGGTTGCCTCTTGGCTCTTTGTTGGGAGGGGGCTGGTGTAATCCTCTTCCTTGGGAAGTAACCGTCCAATCCAAAGCAATGTTGCAGCCTCCTAAACCTGCTAACTTCAACAGATTTAGAATGAATTATTTAAAATATTTTTGTACTGTCTTTCCATCCAGTTTAGGGTCCAAGTCAGTGAACAGTCAAACCATTAAAACCAAGTTTATGATACACGCACACCCACACACTTGCACAGTTCAACAAAACATAAATGGGAACGAGGGTTGCTGGGGAAACGCCAAACAAAAATAATCTTCACCCACTCACGGGAGGCAGTGATAGAGGGAAACAAAAGAATCTCCCTGGAGAGGGAATTCCATAATTTTGGTGCCACAGCTGAGAAGGCCCTTTTCCGAATTGCTGTCTGTCTGACCTCAGGTGGCAGTGGTGTCTGAAAGTGGTCCTCTGCAGATGACTCTATAACTCTGCTTAGGCTTTCACCGTAAATTAATTTGTTTAATAATCTAGCCTCTGGTTTATACCCTCCCCCTATTTTTTCTCACGTTGTTTTTCTTATTGGTAGCAATATATTGTGAATATCAAAGCAGCATCTGAATAAAAAGTATTTGAATCCCCCCTCCCCATTATCAGATGTGTAGCCCATTCTGACAAAGGGGGTTGTTCTGCAACCTCCATTTGCCCAGCTGGTTCATCTTCAGCTCTGGTTTGCTTTTTGTGCAGGAGCCCAGCTGACATCACAAATGCACATTTCTTCTTTTTAGGAAAAAAAATAGGAAACGTGTGCATGCATGAAAAGGGGAACTGGAGAGAACAGAAGGGAGTCCACTGGCCAACGTCTGCTTTGGACAATGTGGCTCAGGACTGATGCTCGCGTTCTTCATAACGTGTGTGAGAGTGAGTGAGATGGTTGGGTTGGTTCCTGTTTATGCTCCCTGGTCACACAAACCAGCCCAGGAAGTGAATTCTCCTGACTCATGGGGAGGCTTGGGCAGAGACTCCCAGAATTGCAAAAGACGGCTGGAACAAACGAGAACTGCTTTGAAATAAAGATCAGGAGGCAGTTAATTCCGGGACAGCCTGAATGCGAAATCGTGGTATTGTCTGCTGGAATGAATGGGTGGCAGAATGATGACAGATTACACCAGCCACTTAATGCATTCCTGCGGGATTTTGATGGTGGCTCAAACTATGACACTCAGTCTATACAGTGCGTTTCAGGTGTGCATGTATGTGCATCCTTGCAACCGGCTCTGTAAGGTAGGGACAGTATTATCTGTCCTTAGTTGTTATGCTGCATCCTCCGTTCTTAAAAGTGTGCTAGTGGCTCCAAGTAATGCTGGCCCCAAAATGCAACCTCCAGTTTTGTCTGAATTCAGCCCCTGCACCAAGGAAGTGGTATAATGTCTGGAATAATGCCCAGCTCATTCATCTGCTCTTCTGGCATGGCACATTTGTCATAATATCTGGACTGACAGACCAGTATTTATGCTGGATTGGCAAACTTAAAGTTGGATGCCATGGCTGGAAATGGAGTCGCATACTATGGCTTGTGCCTGTTGTGTGTCGGTGTCACTTGTACCCTTGGGAGTTCCGGTTGCAGGACTTCCAGAAAGAGCTGCCCTGCAGCATGAAATGGACTTCCTAAATTCGGACGAAATCAGAAGGCCAAGTGGTTTCTCATTTGGAAGCTCAAACTGTGGTGCAGCATGACTCCTGAATTGTGCTTACATGGCATTGGTCTATTACTGTCCTGTCCTATATGTAAAACAGCTACTTAAGTGCAGCCCTTGGGCTATTAAAATAGCCATTTGGTTAATAACCATTGGCAAGCACCTTCTCCAGGTAGGGAGGCTTCTACAAATTGGAAGAGAACTCCTGGGAAGAAAGGCTGAGGGACTTGGCAATGTTCAGACTGGAGAAGAAGAGGCTGGGGGCGGGGGGACACATGATTGCTCTCGCTCTTTCTTTTTTTTAAACTGCCCCAAAAGGCAGACTTTTATTTATTTTTATAGCAAACTACAACTAAACAGAATAATATAATACAACACAATACAGTACAATACAGTATTACAACAACACTAAAAACATAACACACAAAACTTCTACAAATTGGAAGAGAACTCCTGTGAAGAAAGGCTGAGGGACTTGGCAGTGTTCAGTCTGGAGAAGAGGAGGCTGGGGGGCGGGCATGATTGCTCTCTCTCTCTCTCTCATTTTTTAAACTGCCCCAAAAGGCAGACTTTTATTTATTTTTATAGCAAACTACAACTAAACAGAATAATACAACACAATACAGTACAATACAGTATTACAACAACACCAAAAACATAACACACAAAACTTCTACAAATTGGAAGAGAACTCCTGTGAAGAAAGGCTGAGGGACTTGGCAGTGTTCAGTCTGGAGAAGAGGAGGCTGGGGGGCGGGCATGATTGCTCTCTCTCTCTCTCTCTCTCTTTTTTTTAACTGCCCCCAAAGGCAGACTTTTATTTATTTTTATAGCAAACTACAACTAAACAGAATAATACAACACAATACAGTACAATACAGTATTACAACAACACCAAAAACATAACACACAAAACTTCTACAAATTGGAAGAGAACTCCTGTGAAGAAAGGCTGAGGGACTTGGCAATATTCAGTCTGGAGAAGAGGAGGCTGGGGGCGGGCATGATTGCTCTCTCTCCCTCTCTCTTTTTTTTTAACTGCCCCCAAAGGCAGACTTTTATTTATTTTTATAGCAAACTACAACTAAACAGAATAATACAACACAATACAGTATTACAACAACACTAAAAATATAACACAAAAAACTTCTACAAATTGGAAGAGAACTCCTGTGAAGAAAGGCTGAGGGACTTGGCAGTGTTCAGTCTGGAGAAGAGGAGGCTGGGGGCGGGCATGATTATTCTCTCTCTCTCTTTTTTTTAAACTGCCCCAAAAGGCAGACTTTTATTTATTTTTATAGCAAACTACAGCTAAACAGATTAATACAACACAATACAGTACAATACAGTATTACAACACTAAAAACATAACACACAAAACTTCTACAAATTGGGAGAGAACTCCTGTGAAGAAAGGCTGAGGGACTTGGCAGTGTTCAGTCTGGAGAAGAGGAGGCGGGGGGTGGGGGGGATGGCATGATGGCTCTCTTGAAGTATTTGAAGGGTTGTCACTTGGAGGAGGGCAGGGAGCTGTTCCTGTTGGCAGCAAAGGAGAGGACTCGCAATAATGGGGTTAATTTAAGGGCGGGAAGGTAGCAACTGGATATTAGGAAAAACTTTTTGACAGTAAGAGTTGGGCAACAGTGGAACCGGCTGCCTAGGGAGGTGGTGAGCTTCCCCTCACCTGGCTGTCTTTAAGCAGCGGCTGGACAAACACTTGTCAGGGATGCTCTAGGCTGATCCTGCACTGAGCAGGGGGTTGGACTAGATGGCCTGTATGGCCCCTTCCAGCTCTGTGATTCTATGATTCTGTTCTCTAGGTCCCGTCCCCCCCAAGCCACTATGCTAATGTTTTTTAAGAAAACTTCCTTGCAAGGCTGAGGCATACCAGGATTTGCCAGCATCTTAAGAGGAGTGGGAAGGTGGGAAGGCAGGTGCAGGGGGAGGAGGATCTCTAGCCGCTCAGGGGCAGGTCATTTTGTACCTTGGGCATGGAAGGAACGTGGCTTCTGGGTGGCCTTGGATTGTTCCCCCTTAAGTGTTGGGAAGGTTGCTTGGGAGTGCAGGGCGTTGCTGTGGGATGAGGAAGCAACCCTGCCATTCTGGGGACAGTGCGGTTGTCACTTGGTGGAAGTAAAGCAGCCACAGTCTATTTTAATCAGGAGGCTTTTATTTCAACATTGACGTGATGGTATCTGCATCCATTTGTGCTGAACAGAGCAGTGCTTTTGAAGAACAAACCACAAGAACAAACTACATGTTCAGCATGTCTCCTCTTGGAAGAGGCATCCTCTTGTGCCAGAGGGAATGCCTCTTCTAAGATGGCATCTACCGCATGCATCACTTTTTCAAGAGGTAAGTATGAAGAAACATTTGGTGAGGGGCACTGCCACCCTGTTACTGGAGGTTAATGTTCTCAAGCTAGGAGAAGAGACTTTGAAGAGACTGGCAGTTACAGTCCTGTTGAGATTCTGCGCAGAATTCATTTTGGGTTGTCCTTGCCACGCCTGTATTTCTCCTTGCGCACAGCATTCTCTCTGAGTATTCCCCCCCCTTCTTTCACCAGGTTCCACTGGAGGATTGCACCATCTTCTCGGGAAATCTTTTCCAGTACATGGAAGAAAACAAGAAGTGGAGAAACCGCTACAGTGTTGTGCCGCACAATTACGGACTAGTGCTGTATGAAAACAAACTGGTGAGCCACTCCCATCCTTACTGACAAAGGGCATGCTGTGCTTGCCGGTGGGAAGAGGAGGGAATCTGTGTGCCAAGAGGTGCCCTCTTATCAGGAGCCCAGTAGCTGTGGTACTTGAGTGCTTGTTGCGTCCTCTTGTGTTTCCAAAGAGGCCTCCAGCGATAGCTGCTGAAAGAGTGGCAGCACTTGGAGTGTATACTTGAGGAGAAGTTTGCTTTGAATCTCTCCATTTGGCCTAGCCGGCAGCGCAGGGTGGAAGGTGCTGGTAGGCTGGGGTGCCTTGCTTAGTTTTTCTGTCTACATCCCCATTTTTGAAGACTGGTGCTCACAAAATCTATAGTAGTGTTTATGGTCCCAGCAGAGCCAGCCAGCCCAAGGGTTTCTGGCACCTGTGCTCTGACCTGGATAGCCCAGGCTAGCTGGATTTTGTTACATCTTGAAAGGTAAGCAGAGTTGGCTTTGATCAGTATTTGGATGGGAGATTACCAAGCAGTACCAGGGTTGCAACGCAGAGGCAGGAAATGACCCACCACCTCTGAGAGTCTCTTGCATTGAAAATCCTGTGGAGTTGCCATAAGTCAGCTGTGGCTTGTCAGCACCTTCCACCGCCACCAGGCAAACTATGACTTTGGCATCTCTCCATTCTATAGAGAGCAAAGGGAGAAGTCTTGAAGGAATGTTTTCCTTAATGGGTGTTCAAAATGAACACTGATCAAGATGGGCAGCCATGTGAGTTTGTCTGTAGCAGTAGAAAAGAGCAAGAGCCCAGGAGCACCTTGAAGACGTAACAAAATTATGCGGCAGGGCGGGAGCTTTCATGAGTCACGGCTCACTTCTCCAGATATGCTGTAACCATTAGAAAAAGTGAGTCCAGTGGCACCTTTAAGACCAGCAAAGTTTTATTCAAGTTATACGTTTTCGTGTGATGCACACTTCTTCAGATACAACGAAATGGAAATTATCAGTCCACAATTAAGGATAATTCTGCCCATCTGTCTTCGATTCTGACATTTTTTGACATATTTATGTCCTTCACTATGTTTCCCTCCAGAATTAAACCCAAACAAATGGTAATGATATAAACTAAGCTTGTTATCCCTGTTTGGTCCTTGAATCTGTTAAACCTCTTCATTATGCTGTCTGCTAATTTACTGCTCACCCTCTACCTATATGTATGGACTGATATTTTCCATTTCATTGTATCTGAAGAAGTGTGCCTGCACACGAAAGCTTATACTTTGAATAAAACTTTGTCTTAAAGATGCCACTGGACCCAAACTTTGTTCTGCTGCTTCAGACCAACATTTGTACATGACTGTAACATTTAAGCACTGATATGCTCTTGAAAAGCCCTCCATGTTCCATCATGGCAGCTACAGAAGGCCAGAATAAATCCTGGAAGTCAGTTGATGTTAAGCTTCCCTTTAAGCCAGCAGAGGAGGCTCCTTTCATCTTCTTGACACCCCTCAGAATCTGGTGTCCTGGGCATATTTGCCTAGTGGTTGGGCCAGCCCTGCACCCCAGGTTCAATTCCTGAAACCTCCCGGTCAAAGAATGATAGGCAGTGAGACTAAGGAAGACATCTGATCTGTCTGTAGGAGAGCTGCTATCAGTTGTGATCCTTTTGACCTAGGTGATCAGTGGAAAGACGGGGGCTTGATAGAAGCTCATTGAATGGAAAGTGGGTGTAAATTCAGGATGTAATTGCAACAGACAGGGATGTTTTGTGCAAAGCCCAGATTTCATTGGAACAAGAGGACCTGAGGCCTGTAACCTGCCCTCCTGGTTGGCAAACTTTGAGAACTTTCTCCAGCTATAGGTAGCCCTCTCTCCAGGCTATTGTCTTGGGTGGCAGTTTTCCTTTTTAGAGGCATTAGAATCGTGAAACAACACGTGTGGGATTTTTTCCCCTCTCCTCCAGGCCTATGAGAGGGGGCTGCAGCCCCGAATTCTAATCAACAGTGCCGGTTACAAAGTTCTCACCACCGTGGAGCAATACGTGGAACTGATCAACAACGGCCTGCCAGGTGAGAACGCTCCTAAGTCCTGCAGACGATTGTGGCCAACTGGGTACAGCTGGAAAAGCACCGTGGGTTGGCTGTCTCAGTACAGCATAAAGCAGTTGCTGAAAATACTTCTTTCTGGGTAGACGTTAGCCGAGCAAACCTCCTGGTGCTAAAGCAGAATCTGTATTTCTGGAGTAAGTTGGTTTACAGCTTCCGAAAGGCTTTGCTTTTCCCAGCATCTCACAGTTGAAAGATAGGTCTATCAGCGGCTACTAGCTAAGGCGACTAAAGGGAACCTCCACGTTCAGAGGCAGTCAACCTCTGAATCCCAGTGCCAGGAGGCAACATCAGGGGAAGACCGCGACCTCCGCGCTGTTGTTGGCTCTACAGAGGAACTGATGAGCCACCATATGCGACCAGGTGCTGGACCAAATGGACCACCGATCTGATTCAGCAGGGCTCTTCTTATGTCTAAATGAGCCCTTTTTGTG
This sequence comes from Gekko gecko, assembly GCA_029375565.1. Classification (NCBI taxonomy): domain Eukaryota; kingdom Metazoa; phylum Chordata; class Lepidosauria; order Squamata; family Gekkonidae; genus Gekko; species Gekko gecko. Next base: position 22,118,190 of record JAPDNY010000013.1, on the reverse strand, counting down.
TCTGTTTCTCTGGAAGCAGATTTAAGGACCAGAGCAGTGCTGGTGGGGAGGATGGCTGTTGCCCTGCTTTAGGCCTGAGACCCACTCTAGGCTTGGGGGCTTTTGGGGAGGGCTCCAGAGCATTACCATTCTCATTCTTGGTGGGGAAAAGGGCCCAGCCAGACAGCTCTCAGTGCATCCACAAGTTCTGATGTGAGTCTGTTTGAGAGTGTAAGCACGGAGGTCGAGTAGCGGCATCCCCTCCCCCAAAAAATCAGGAGCTTAAAATGAAAAAAAAACTATTGTTGGAGGGAAGCTGGCCAGGAACAGCAGGTTCCCACTTGAAGTGAGATCCTCTCTTCAGGATGAGAGCCCTGAGAGGGGTAGTGGTTGCAACAATTAGCACAAGCAGCAAGTGCAAGAGTACTCGTTGGGGGGCAGGCTGGTGTAGCAGGTTAGGTAAGGGCAGGGGCAGGGGCAGCTGGCCGGAATTCTGCTGCTGAGCCTGACCCCAAGCTTGGTCTGTGTGGCAAAGCGCGCTTCTGGATTCTCAGCCACTGTCTTGAGAGTCGCAGCCTTTGGGCACGGAAGGCATCTCACTCCCTTGCAGATGTTTGCATGCCTCTCGGAAAGCAGCTGTTCCCTTTCGCCTCATGTGGGAAACGGCTGGGTCAGGCCAGAAGTCTGCCTCATCTAGAGTTCTGTCTCTGCAGGACTATACTGATTCAACTCCTTAAGTCCTTCATCCCGACACCCTCCCTCACGGCACCACTTGGACCATATCTGCGTGAGATGCGATCTAGCAACCTTGAACTAAGCTCATGTTGCAATGTCTGTGTCTCTCTGACCATAAGCTTTCCAGATGTTTCTGCTCTGTCTGTCTTCTGGAAACTTGCCACTGACAGCGGAATGCTGATGGTTTGCTCATCTGCATGTCTCTCTGGCACGTGGCAGAAAACTCTTGCTCTCCTGTTGTAGAGATAGGCCAGCAGCTTGTCGATACCAAATGCTGCTGTGTCCCTTGCACCCTTGGCTGCAGGCCCTTCCAAGTTTTGTTCAGTTTCCCCTTTTTGTGTGAGAGACATGTGACTAAATTGCTTTAATATGGAATTGATGGAAATCTGTATGTCTGGATGGTGCCTCCTAATTGGGCAAGACCAGAGCAGTGACTCATGCAGTGAGGCAGCAGGCAGCCTCCTTTGAGGGCTGGCAATCATGTTACCTTGAGAGTTATTGGACTGATTCCATCTCATTCAGTGGCATGGCAGAACTGCTTGTCCTTTGAGGGGGCTGCCTATCATGATGCTGCCCTTGATTGGTTTCCTAAAGCAGTGGCCTGCAGAGGTGCAATTGCTAGCCTGTTTGGAGGCTAAGTAATTCTGTTAACCTCAGCACCAGCAGAGATGATGCCAAGATGCAGCAGGAGTAGCCACTGATTGGCTGTAGAATGATAGAAGGCCAAAGCAGTGACTTGTTTTGAGACACAGCAAGCAGTCTCTGCGGGGTGGGGGGGTGCTGTGCTTTGGTGCTGTAACATTGAGCTTTGTTTTGCTGTCTTTTCCAGAACAGACTGAATTGTGTGATGCATTTTGAAAATGAGAATACAGTATTTGGAATCATGGCAGGGTTTCATCACCTCCTGCCACTCACATATCTTGTCTTTCCTCTTCAGGTCCTGCGCCCAAATCTGGCAATGCCGCCATACTGAAATGCCCCACCCAGTTCCCGCTTATCCTCTGGCACCCTTATGCCCGCCACTACTACTTCTGTGTGATGACTGGCAAGGAGCACGAGAAGTGGCGGGCCGTCTTCCAGGACTGTGTGCGCCACTGCAACAACGGTATGTGCGGAGTAGAGCCCCCTTTTAGGAAGGCTGTAGCACTTCCGTTTGTTCTCCCTTCTCTGTTCCAAGAGGCTGTCTTGTGTATTGGGGGGGGCGCCTCTATGTGAAACGTCTCTAGAATTCCATCTAGAGGGAAGGGGGAGTAGAAGTGTAAAAGTTCCAGATCCTGAACTTTAAAACCGCTGGACAGAAATGCGGATGAGCCCCCAATTAACTCTGGATTCTGCACTTGGCGTGTGTACTGTGTAGCCATCCTGTGCTTTTTTTAATCTTATTGCTATATAAAAATCTAGGGCATTTGGTGTGGTGTGGTGGTTATGAGTACAAGCTGAGATCTGGGAGGCCCCTGGTTCAAATCTCTCCTCCACCACAAACTCTCACCAGATGGTCTTGAGCAAGCTGGTCTCAGCCTCCCCGTCTATATCATGATGGTGATATTAGCCTGCCCAACAGGGCTGTCGTTACCATGCTAACTCATGTGACACTAAGCATGAAATACTCCAAAGATCTCAGTGACATGCATGATGTTCCTGCCGAGTGTGGGCTCATGGGACAGTCTGGAGCGCACATGCGCACCTCCTGAGTGGTTTTTGCCAAAGTCACAACTAAGCCCTGTGGTCCGAAACGAACATTGGCCCAAAGTCATGCAATGAACTACTGGAGATTTGCACTTGGGTCTTCCCTATCTCAGTCCATGGCTCTTTCCCCTACATCATGCTGCCTCTGTTTTTAGAAGCTGACCTTCAGATTACTTTCTTTTTATGCTTCAGTCTCCCTTTCTGGCACATAGCACCATGCATGAAGAACCTCCACTTGCTGTGGGCGGAGACTTACTTTTTGCCAGCCTTCTGCAGATGTTTGTATGCCTCTAGGAAAGCAGCTGTCCCCCTTCGCCTCATGTGGGAGATGGCTGGGTCAGCAAGGTCCGGCTGGAAACAATATCTGATGCAGCAAGTTGAGACTTCTGACAGTCTGGGGGTGGGAGTGGAGCAGCAGGTGAAGCAAGAGAGGCTTTTTCCCATGGCTGCGCCCCAAGTTGTATGTTTACTTGCGTTTAAACAGCCAGCTGCTTATTTTAAGGAACTGGTTTAAAAGAAAACAGGGCAATGCCCAAAACCATTACCCGTGGGGCATGGAATGTCTTGCAGTCACACCCCTGGGTTTTCTTTGCCAACGGTTTGCATCACGTGCCTGTGATGGTTCAGAAGATGGCACAAAAGTAAAATCAGCGTGTAGCCAATGCAGCCTGAGTCCAAGGACTGACCGTGCTGGTTCATTCAGCAGGTGGTGTCCAGATCCCCGGGGGAGGAATGCCAACGCTGGCCTTAATTGCTCAGGTCCAGATGGTGGGCAGCGGCAGGGCAAGGTCGGCAGAGCCGGCAAGATCTGGAAGAGGGAAGGCTGTAGGAGGAAGTGCTCACAGGCCTCGAGTGACCCTCCCTCTCAAAGAACTTCCTGGTTTAGCCCCTGTGGTAATAACCTGGCTGTGGGGAGAACAGCAGACTCGATCGTGCCTCTTCACTGGACCAGCCAGGCGTTTGTTGAACTCTCCTTCTGCAGCCACAGAGCTCACGGGGCATCCTGGAATACGAGAGAAATCCATCTGGGTCATACCAAGGGTTCACAAAGTCCAGCTTCCAATCTCCTATAGTGACCAATCACAGATGCCTTGGGGAAGCTCACAAGCTAGAGAGGAAGGCAACAGCATCCCCTGGCATTTGGAGGCATACATCCTCTGGAGGTTCCAGTAGCCATCAAGGGAATTCTTCTCCATGGATTTGTCTAATCCCCTTCTAAATCATCTGGCAGTGTAGTTGTCCCCACACAGGCCTGTAGATACAGTGGGGCACCTCGGGGCCCAGCCCCCTGATTTATGACCAAGCCCTCCTGACTTCCTATCCAGCCCAGGTGCTCCCTTGAGGGGTGCAGGGATGTGTGTGGGGTGCCCCCTGACTTATTTAAAGGCCCCCCTGAATTAAAAAATCCTGGCTACAGGCCTGTCCCCACATCTTTTGCCAGTGAATTCTGGAAGGTAGTTCTGCTTTGTGAGAAGATGTTCCCTCTCCTTCTGTCCTCAGGCCCATAGCTACTGGGGGGGAGGCCTGGGGACGACGCCCCCTCACGAATGTGCCCTGCACTTTCCCTAGCCCTTCTCCTGGATTTGAACGCTAGTCTTCCCAATCATTCTACAGTTTTCACTCTTAAGAGGGGAGACCTGGGTTCAAACTTCTACTGAGTCATGCATTTCTTCATTGGTCTTCCCCACATGGGGACTGTGCATGAGCAGGCCTGCCATTGGAGAGGTTTTTACAGCTAAAAGCCTCCAGGGGGTGCTGCACACTGGAGTCAGAAACTTGTTCCCGCCCAGGGACCACGTGCTCCCAAGTGGCCTGGCCCCCACCCTCAGTTCCTCTTTTGCTGTCAAAGGAGAAGGTTGTCGTTTTTTGGAGTTTCTGGTTTGTTTCCGCATTGTGTGTTGGGTTTCCATCATGGCTGGCTACCAGCTTTTCTTGTGGGGGAGGCTCTTGCTGTTTCTGGAGCTTCTGCCCGGGGACAAGTGACCCCTTGCTAAGGTCCTGCATACCGAGGCCATCAAACCCTTGAAGCAGCAGATTAATGCAGGTCGGCATTCCGCAGATTCTGTGACGCACGCCATGGCGAGTTCTATTGTACTCAAACGCCATGCTTGGTTAAGATCAACAGCATTGCCTGCAGAGACCAAGCACAAGATTGAGGGTTTACCTTTTGAGGGTTCAACGCTCTTCTCTACCAGGATTGACAAGGCGCTGTCCCTGATAAAGAAAAACAAGCAGATGGCTAAGTCAATGGGGGTGTCACAACTGGACCCACCCCAATTCAAGCAGAGGCCATTTGTATAGCAGCCCTGGCATCCTTGCCAGTGGGATTACCGCTACGCTAACCCTTCAGGGGCCCAGCATCACACCTCTAAGCACTTTACCCCATAGTCGGGTTATCAAAAGCATAACTGTTCTAGCCGACCTGGGTCAATACACCAACTGCCCCCTTCTAGATAGGCAACCCCATCCTAAAAATCTTCCTTCTGACTAGGGGTGATCTCCACTCTTGTTAAGTTTGGAGATTGGCTAGCTCAGTTTCATGCTGCCTGGGGGACTAATCCTTCCAACGAGTGGGTTTTATCCATAGTTAGACTAGGTTGCAGGTTAGAATTTAAGTCAGTTCCTCCATGTTCCTTGCCCCTGGGGGACTGCAGCCAGGCAGCACCAGACCTGTCCCAGGCTTTGGTCTCTCTAATTGACAAGGTTGTGATTGAGGAGGTGTCTGAGTCCCTGGCACCTGAGGGTTTTTTCTCCAGGATGTTCCTGGTCGATAAGTGAGATTGGGTGGGTGGGTGCGGGGGTGTTTAGGCCCATCCTGGACCTCGAAAGTTCAAATATTTTTCTTCACGTATCTTAAGTATTTCCATTCCTTCAATCTTACAATTATTAAAGCCTCCTTAAAGGTCCTCCTGGCTGCCATCTCTTGTTACCATAGAGAAGTTGATGGGGGCTTTTTTGTCAATTTTCTCCCATCACTTGGCCAAAAGATTTCTTAAGGGACTGTGTGATCTTTGCTCGCCTTGGGATCCATTGAGTCTCCAGTGGTCTCTCTCTCTTGTTTTGGCACAGTTGATGCTTAAGCCCTTTGAACCCCTTGCGCCTGCTCATTGGCTGAACTCTTTATGATAGCCTGGTAAGTGAGCTAGCAGCTCTTCAGGTGGACCCCCCATTTTTGAAGATCTTTCCTGAGAAGATAATCCTTTGACCCAGTCTTAGGTTTCTCTCTAAGGAAGTTTCCAGTTTCCACTTATCCCAGGATATTATTTTGCCTGTCTTTTTTCCTGCGCCAAGCTCTGACAATGAGTGATGGTTGCACTCCATAGATGTTAGAAGGGCTTTATTATTTTACCTTAAAAGGACCCTGGCGTTCCGCAGGGATAGAGCCCTGTTTATATGTTTCGCTGGTCCTTATAGAGGAAAGAGGGCTTCATCTCAAACTTTGTCCCGGTGGATTGTCTCAACCATTAGGGAATGCTATGGTTTGGCCAGGTTGCTGTGCCCACAGAACATTCATGCCCATTCTGCTAGAGCTAGAGCTTCTTTGGCAGCTGTCTTCGATGGAGTACCATTGACAGAGATCTGCCGAGCTGCTACTTGGTTGTCAGCAGACATGTGCGTATGCCAATATGCTTTGGCTCTGCAGGCCAGGCGAGAAGCTCGAGTGGGAAAGGCAGCACTTCATTCACTGGCGAGTAGCTTGCTAGAATTCCCACGGGGGACTGCACAGAAGATCGATGATGAAAACGAGGTTGCACTTATGTGTAACTATTGTTCATCGAATATCTTCTATGCAGGCACACATACCATCGCTCCTGCCCTGCTGCATGTTCTGGCTTCAGTGGTGCTGGAGGTACTGAGGGTGGGGAGGGCCTGCTGCACAAGAGCACATGTTCCCTGAGCGGGAACAAGTTTCTGGCTCTGGTGCACAATGCCCCCGGGATTTAGGGTAAAAACCTCTCTGATGTCAGGCCTGTTTCTGACTGGACAAGACAAAAACAGACCACGGTAACTGACGAGGCAAGCAATTCATTAGAGATTCAATAAAGAAATATACAGTGTTATCTGTTACTAATTGCTAGTATTCAACTTGTGGGGTAATGATTCATCAAACACCCCACAGGAAAGGGGAAAGTGTATAGCATTTAGAGGGGTAAATTTCCAAATCCATCTCCCGGCAGTGTTCCGGCTCCTTTCCTTGGACCAGTTTCCTCGGCTTCCCCTAACCCGAGCTTCCAGTTGAATCCAGACTGCCAGGGCCTCTTACCAGCAGCTGCCTCCCCTTTCGCTGTCTCTCAAAGGAACTGTGTCCTAACTGGTGGTACACCTTCCCTTTCCTTTGCGGGCCTTGGAAACGGCTCAGAGAACGGGAAGCCCTTCTACTGGCTGGGCCTTTTGCCATGCCTGGGGTGGGGCATTCCTTGGCAGTGGGTGGCATTTGTATGTTCAGGGGTTCCCACCCATCCAGCTCCATCCCTCCCTTGGCTGGTTTCCTGCTCCTGGGCCTGCGTGGAATGCTGGCGGGGGAGCACTGAAATAGCTCGCTGGGCAAAAGGCTGGCTGCTTCCCTCCCCTGTCCCTGGGGGTGGGGGGGGACCTACCTCTGGAATTTCTTTCCCACCTCCCGCTGGGCAGAGACCCCCACCCAGCTCACAGTGTTCAACCTGTCCTTTCCCCTCCCCCCAAGCTGTAGCATTTGGGTGTTTCCTCTTCGGTGCCTCCCCCCCCCCTTTAATTCCTTTCTTTGCCATGAAGGTTAATGAAATGCTTGGCTGAGATGGCTCCTTGCCACCTTCCTTTTGGAGCCAGGCACTAGGCTGGCTGTTGCTCAACCGAGGTCAAATGGCAGGTGTGTGAGACTGATGAGGCTGATCCCAGGGCTGGGTCTGCCTTGTCTTGCCTTCCCTGGGCGTTGGCTGCAAGAGAGAGTTTGGAGCAAGAAGGGAGCGCTTGTGCCACTTCCACTCCTGGACTTTAAAGCCCAACTGTTTTATTGGAGGGGGGGTGACATGCGGAGCTGGGGCTCACCCCGAGAGCCAGTTTGGGGTAGTGGTTAGGAGCGCGGGCTCTGATCTGGGAGAACCGGGTCTGATTCCCCACGCCTCCACATGCAGCTGCTGGTGTGACCGTGGGTTAGTCACAAGTTATTTCAGAGCTGTTCTCTCACAAGCCGTTCTTGAAAGAGCTCTCTCAGCCCCACCTACCTCACAGGGTGTCTCTTGTGGGGAGGGAAAGGAGATTGTAAGCTGCTCTGAGACTCCTCTGGGTAGTGAAAGGCAGGGTATAAATCCAATCTCCTTCTTCTCCTCCTCTTCTTCTCTCTTCTTTACACTTCGCTCACATCACATGCGGTACATAATTAACTTATGGAACTCATCAACACTGGATGTAATGATAGATAAATTAATGACTCTTTCAATGAATATTAACTTTGGCTAAACAGAAACTCACATGCAGGGTTCAGTCTACCCTAGAACAGAGGCTGCTGGGGTGCAGCATGTTTGGCATCTGGACCAGGTGAACCTCTGGCTTGATCCAGCAGGGCTCTTATGGGGGGGGGGGTCTGGGCACCCAAACATATTAAGTTCATTTGAGAGAGACCCTGTCCTTCACTACTGAATTTCGAGAGCAAACATTGTATGATACTGCCTTACAGCATCAGACCATTTCTCTCCCTCTCCCTCCCTCCCTCTCTCTCTGTATTGCTTGAAGGGTAGTGGCTCTCCAGAGGCTGGGACAGAGGAGGATCTTTTCTAAGCCTTCCTATCTGAGATCTTTTAACTGAGTCTCAAACGAAAGACCTTTTACACGCAAGGCATGTGGTTGTTTGTAGAGCTCTGGTTTCCAATTCCAGATGTGTGGAATTAGTTCATCTCCTGGCAGAACTAGCATATTGCAGTATGTATACATTGCAGTGTATATCTTAACAAGGGTCCCTGCAGCTTTCGAGTATGGGGGCACATTGTTCGATGCCATCCCAAGCTGGGACAGCCACTTCATTGTGACCCATGGGGCCAGACGGCTCAACAGCCACACCCCTGGGCTTCTCTTATCAAGCGTCTTGATGGGTATCTACTATCTAGAGATCGGTGGTGGAATGAAGCCAAGAATGTCTCGCTTGGGCTGCAGGAACTGCCTGCAGGCTTTCAGCCTTGAGGGCTAGAATCTTGTTTGACTTTCTCCAAAATGAAAACAACCAAATGCTATGGTTGGGTGCAGTTCACTTATGCAGTACAGGTAGTCCTGTATCTGGTGGCTTTTCAGCTTCTTGGCTAGAGCAGTTTTCCAGCCCATTTGATCTTCCAGCCCGTTGGGATCTTGAACACGTTAACACATGAAATGGCCTTATACTGAATCAAACCCTCGGTCCATCAAGGTCAGTCTAATCTACTCAGACTGGCAGTGGCTCTCCAGGGTTGTAGGCGGAGGTCTTTCACATCACCTACTGCCAGATCTTTTCCATTGGAGATACCAGGGACTAAACCTGGGACCTTCTGCATGCCAAGCAGATGCTTGGCCACTGAGAGTAGTCTGGCATAGGCTCCTACTTGGCTGGGACTGTACCGTCTCAGGAGGTTTGTGGAGTGTTTCTTCCTGGAAAAGGGTCAGCTCCCTCCCCATGAGAAAGTACCCATTCAAGAAGATGGCGCTCCTCTTTGAATGCTTTCTGACTGGCAGCTTCTTTCAGGTGCCTTTGGGGGAGTAGTTGGAAGCCCTGTGAAGGATTTTGCTGGCTTGGCTCCAGAATGTTTTTCACCCCAGAAATCCTTGAAAAGAGACTTCCGCTGGGAGCTTTGTTACGTGCTGAGTGTGTCCCGTTGCTGCCGATTTATGGCCAAGAAACGGGCACATGGGTTTTGGAGCTGATCCAGTGTTGGCTGCTCACATTTCTCATCTGCCCAAAACAGAAGCAGTTTCCAAAAGGAACGCTGTCTGTCAGGATTTTCCCTCTCCTGCACACCTTGCGTTGATTGCCCAGAGCCTTGAAGCTGGGAGAAGTGATGATGGACTGGGAAGGGGGGGAGGAGGAGGAGTCGAGGAAGACTGTGTTTTGTGCCTCTCACATGCACACTTTAGCTGCAACATCTGGAGCCTGCCCGAGAGTCTGCTTGGCAGGCCAAATAGTTCTGTAACCTCGAGAATCCTGATCCCATTCCGAGTTATTCCTCCTCCCTGCCCAAGAGAGAAATCTGCTCTCTCCAGTGCTTCTGGCATCTCTTTGCCCAGAAGCAAACTGTCTCCTGTGTTCTTTAAGACACTGGCCTGTGTCTGTGTGTATTATTCTCTCCCTAGCGCCTTGCTGAGAAAGCCAAGGCATCGTGTGGCCCGCTTCTCAAAGGAGAGAGTGTTCTTTGCCCACCTCCCCTCCCGATTTTCCAGTTCCACGGCACTTGCTGCCAATTTTGGGTTTGAATTGTTGGGTTGTAAAAAAAAACAACACAACCGAGCTGGAAAGGTCAGTGCCTCGTGTTTCTCCTGACGTGAAAGGAGTTACGCTGAGTGGGTCACGCCACCGCTGTAAATCTTGCTGCTGCAACCTGGCCCCTTCCCTGGCTCCCCTGCAGTCACCTGGCTAAAATACCCACCCCCTAGAAGAGGAAGCCTCCTGTAGATCTCTCTCTCTCTCTCTCTCTCTCTCTCTCTCTCTCTCTCTCTCTCTCTCTCTCTCTCTCTTTCAGGGCTTCCAGATTTTCCCCTTCTTTGGGATCTGCTCTTCCTGTGAATCACTCGGAGGGAACCTTGGGTGGCCGTTAAGGTAGCGACGGCACCAAGCGTGGTTCCTTCTCCCCGTGGGGGTGTTTACATTTTAGCAATGCTGTGCTGTCTGTGATTCATCCGGTCTTATTATTTTTAGTCACTTTCCCTCCCTGTCCCGTTCCCGCCCTCCCCCAAATGTGGCAGTTTCCTTTTTAGACCTCACTTCCGGCCGCTTGTGCTTCCAGATGTCTCCTCGGTGGATTTAAGCCGAGTTTCCTGAGCCAGGCAGGCAGGCGCCAAATTCTAGCCCCGCATTAACTCTTTCCTGTGCCGCTTTGGTTTATGCTGCAAATTTTCTTGCTCTAGTGGACCGGTGGGGGGGAGCTGCCATACAGATGCTCCTGCAGATGGCGCCGTGTGGCAGTTGTGCATTCTGTGGTGCGCAACAGCTTGCCGTGTGCATTTTCCCACTGCTCCATTGTCAGGGTTTCTTTCTGTTGCATTCGTCGCTTCACAAAATGTGCCCAGTCAACAGCTTCTCTGTGCCAGTGGCTTGCTGGTGTGTTCACGGCCACCAGGGGGCGTGGTGCAGAGCAGCTGTGTCTTGGCAGCAGTAGAAAGGTACAGGTGGGACTATGAGCTTTAGCGCCCCCTATACCCGTTCATGATGGAAATGTCTGATTGGCCTGACATTCTAGCAGCCTTAACAGGACCACTGAATTACATCCCAGTTCTCCCCCTCTCCCAAATGTATTCAGTCCACTTGTTCTTCTCTTCCAGGAATCCCAGAGGACTCCAAGGTCGAAGCTCCTGCCTTCACGGATGCCGTCCGCATGTACCGCCAGTCCAAGGAGCAGTATGGCACGTGGGACATGCTTTGTGGCAATGAAGCACAGGTAAGATGAGGAGGGAGCCCTGGGAGTGGGAAAGCTAAGGTTGTAAGGGAATTGGTAGACTTCAGGTGAGCTGCTGGAAGGGAGGGGCGTGCCAGAGGCTCCTTCCTCTTTCCACCAAGAGAAAAGGTTAAGGGCAATCCGGCTGTGTTTTGGTTCATTTGCCAGTGCAGCAGTGTCAGTAGCACAGCCTTCTGGCTCTTGCTTAGCTGAAATTACAGCCTCTGAGTGGGTCTGTGTGTGTGTGCATGGAGGGGTGTTTAAGTTACCAGCTGTGAATGCTGAAAGATCCTCTCTTTGCAAGAGGACGCTTTGATCAGCAAGCCTGCTCGGCTTGATGTCCACTTGGGCAAGGTAGCTCGCTCCAATATGGGGGTCCCCAGCCTTTTTGAGCCTGCGGGCACATTTGGAATTCTGACTTGGTGGGCACAGCGGCCACAAGATGGCTACCACAGGAGGCAGAGCCAGCCACAAAATTATGATCACAGCTTAACTTTAGTAACACAGTGTAGATCCTTGTGTTGTCGTAGCAACTGCTGCCAAGGCGACATTTTTAAAAAAAATCTGCACAGCCAGTCAGATGCCTTGGGCAAAAAGCCTTACCTGGCCCTGCCCACTTCCTAAAAACACTTGGCGGGTGCCAGAAAAGGTATTGGTGGGTGCCACGGGCCAGTTTGGTGTAGTGGTTAAGTGCGCGGACTCTAATCTAATCTGGGAGAACCAGGTTTGATTCCCCACTCCTCCACTTGCACCTGCTGATGCGACCTTGGGTCAGTCACAAGCTCTGGCACAGCTGTTCTTGAAAAAGAGCAGTTTGTGTCAGAGCTCTCTCAGCCCCGCCTACCTCACAGGGTGTCTGTTGTGGGGAGGGGAAGGGAAAGGAGTTTGTAAGCCACTCTGAGACTCCAAGTGAAGGGCAGGGTATCAATCCAATCTCCTCCTCTTCGTTGTCTTCTTCCTGCACTGGGGACCTCTCCCCTAATGTGAGGGAAGAGGGATCAATAAAGAAACAATGGCTGGGGAGAGCAACCGGGAAAAGAAAGGCTGGATAGGATGGAAAGGGGTCTGTGGATTGTGTGCCTGCTAAAATTGTGCAACTCGTCCTTCCAGGTCTTGAGCAACTTGGTGATGGAGGAAATCCTTCCTGAGCTGAAAAACATGATCGGTCCTCGGCTGAAGGGGAAAGCCCAGGAAAGGCACAGAGTTTGGATCCAGGTGAGTGCGTGCCGTACATGGCGCATGGGGGCCCCATGGCTGGGAGAATTTTTGCTGTGGGCATTCTGCTCGGTGTTTGGGAGTTGGATGGAACTGAGCGATACCCTGTGGCCCGCTGAAAACTTGTATAATACGGAGTTTCCCATTTGGGATGTAATTCAGGGTGGAAAGGACACATTATAAGAAGCATGGGGCTGCTGCTGCTGAAAATGGCAAGCCCGTTGAGTCATTTCTGCTCCACAAAGCCCTCAGCCTTTTTGAGCCTGCAGGCAGCTTTGAAATTCTGACACAAGGCAGTGGGCGCCACTACAAAATGGCGACTGCAGGAGGCGGAGCCAACTATAAAATGTTAGAGAGTGAGGTCATGTATAACGCTAACAGTAGCTCTTCAGCATTTCAGGCAGAAGCTCTGCTTAACATAATGCCTTCCAAAATGAACATATTGTTTTTTTAAAAAATTCTTGCATGCATGCATACGGCTGACCTTCACTCACAGTGAAGATCGTCATGCTGTGGGGGCAAATGCTGCCAAGTGTGTTTTTACAAATATGCACAGCCAACCAGAAGCCCTGCTGAGAAAAGGTCCTGCCAACCCCCCTCGACCACTTTCTATGAATACTTGGTAGGTACTAGGAGAAGGAGTTGGTGGCTGCATGGCTCAATGGGCAGCGTGTTGGGGACCTGTGCTGTAGTTCTCCTTAATGTTCTGGCAAGTGGCTACCACACAAACCAGTGGCAGCTAGTCACATGGTTTGGAGAAACACATGATAGCAGTACTCCAGCAACAGGCAGCTTTACTTAGGGTTGCCATCCCCCCAATGGGTGCAGGGGTTCCCTCACTTTTGGGGGCCCCAATCTGCTGATGACCAGCTGGCTGGTTGGTGAGCTCCACACCCCCAAAGAACCCTGACATGTCTGGCGTGATGACATCACCCAGAGGTGACATCATTGTGCCAGGCATGCTGTGCGGGAGGATGCTCTAGCATTTGGGTTAAAACTCTATGGTGACCATAGAGTTTTTTGCCCAAATGCTAGAGCATCCTCTACATGACATGCTCGGTGTGATGACGTCACTTCCAGGTGATGTCATTGCACTGGGCACATCGGGACTCTTTGGGGGTGGGGCAGGAGGTGTTGGCTGGGGTGGGGCAGAAGAAGATCCCAGGACCGGGCAGGGGCACCCCTGCTGGCAGCCAGGTAAGACCTGGCAACCCTCGCTTTTCTTCAGACTTTTTTTTTTGGGGGGGGGATTTTTAAATGAGTCACTAATCTTTCTGACTATGGAGGTGAGCTTTGCCAGCATGGCACAGTGTGGAGATCTCTCCAGAGGCAGAGTCTCTGGATTGTCTGCCATGGTTATGAGAATTGGGATCAATTATGCAGAATCCGTGGGCGGTGTTGATTGGCATAGTCTGGATGTTCAGGTATGGCTTTCCTTGGCACAGAATCATGACTACCTTTTTTGTGCAAAGCCTGCGCAGCAGCCCTCCTTTTGATTTGGTTGTCTCACTGACTAATACAACTCTGAATCACGCCCTCCTTAATCCCATGTTACCTAGAGGACGGGACTGAACAAAGCTGTCTTTTATTCTTGAAACTCGGCTGTCACTGCAGTGCAAACAGTCTATCTCTCTCTCTCTCCGGCCTGCCAACTTCCATGGTGCCAGCATGCCAGGGGTACGGGGCCGACCATTTTAGCGTGGCCTGTCCCTCCCAGAAACTATGTTTATTGAAAATGTTTTTAGCCCTCCGTGAGATAATTCTGGCACAGAATGTCATGCTTGGGCAGGAGCTTATTTGGAAAACTAATTGAGATCTTTCCATTAGAGTTATTTTTAAAATAGCTCTGCAGAAAATCTCCTTTAAATATTTGCCTTCTGGTGGACAGGTTTGATCCAATGGGTGGAGCACATGTATTTGGCGGAGGTTCCGTTCCTAGCATCTCAAGAGAAAGGACTTCTGGGAGGAGGGCTTGGGGCAGAGACCCCAGACCACTGATGCTTCCGAATGGATATTGGTGGACCAGCTGGACCTTTGACATGAATCTGTATACAGCAGCTTCCTGCATTCAGATGACTCTCTTGGAATTGAGAGCAGTGTTCCCTCTAAACTGAATTAGTGTGAGCTAGCTCAGTTTTTTAGCCTCTGGCTCACACATTTTTGCCTTAGCTCAGGAAGAATGGCTCCAGAGCAAACTAATTGATGCAGTACCCAGATCGCTCGCTCACAACTTTAATGCCAGTAACTCACAAAGTAGAATTTTTGCTCACAAGACTCCACAGCTTAGAGGGAGCATTGATTGAGAGTCCTCCCCTTGGTTTGCTGTTTTGTGTGTTCATTACTTTGTCTCCAACTCCACCACGACCTACCTCAGCCCTTCTCAAATCCCTGGTGGGTTCCAGATCGTTGTTCACTGGCAGGGCTGTGTACATGCTTTGGTTCAGTAGGCAATAACTACGAGAGGAATCACAGCGTAGACAACACAACTACAAAAACAGCCACTGTGAAATACAGTGCTATGACAATAAAGGCAAAAGTAAAAAAGCGATTGTATATTATAATGTATTATAATGTAGTATAATGTATTAATTATTTCCAGTATTCCATATAAGACATTCAGTACAAAAATACAGTGATTCCCATCCAGTATCAAAGTGGCATACAGAAAACCCTCACAAGGGAAAAGTCCAAGGGAAATTTATAAATAGGATTAATCAAAATTTGCACACTGTCCAAAGTGCAAACGAGACAGGGCTTCTGGTTAACTCCCACGTTTCGGCGATCCGGTCCCTTCTTCAGTAAAGGAAACTGGCAGAACATCCAACGAACAGTCAAGGTCAAGTATTTTCTACAACGTATAATCTTCTATGTCGACATGCGCTCACAATCTCTCTTGTCGGTTCGGCAGGCAGGCTTGCTCCCTCAGGGGTAGAATTCCAGCTCTCCCTTGGTTCAGCTGAAGTTCTATTGTAGCCGTAAGCCATAACAGAACTCGAGTTTGTCGGAATCCAGTGCGCTGTGTAGACAGAGAACGTTTGGTTGTGCTTAGAGTTTCTTCTGTGAACCCTGACCTGGATAGGCCATGCAAGCCCAGTCTTATCAGACCTTGGAAGCTAAGCAGGGCCAAACCTGGCAAGTACCTGGGTGGGAGACTTCCAAGGAATACTAGGGCTGGGACACAGAGGCAGGCAATAGTAAGCCACCTCTCTGAAACGTCCAAGTCCTACTAGGGGTCGCCAGATGTCAACCATGGCTTCCAGGAATAAACACATACACAAAATACTCACACACAAACACACACACACACACACCAAAAAAAAAGAGCTGCTTCTGTGAGTCTGCAGCAACTTATTGCGGAATGTTATTGCTGACAGCAGCTGATCTCAGATTTGCAGCCTCAACTGAAACTGAAGGAGCGGCTGAGCAAAAAAAAAAAAAAGGTCATGGTTTTGGTAGAACCTCCTTGTCGCATTTTGTCCATGCAGATTCCAACATCTCCCGTATCTGCTTTCTTTTAAACGAAAGATGTTGCTAGACCTCATGTGCAAATAGGCTGGACATTTATGTGGGTGATTCCTGCTAGAATTTAGGAAGCTGTGGACCAGTGACGGCGGGGAGGCAAATGAATAAGATTTGGGGGAGGGGGTTTAGAGTTTGGCAGAGTTCTTTGTCTCTCCCTTTGACTGGTAAAACCACACAAAACAGGACAAATGTGCACGTACAGGTTGCAGAATGGAGATTTTTTTGTTGCAGAATGGAGATTGTTGGCGTGAACTTAGCTGTTTCGAATGGCTAGCTTTCTTTCTTTTGCGTAATTTGTCATGAGTTGCAAACCATGAGTATTTTTTTTTGGGGGGGTGCTGTAGCCTTAGGTCTGCACCGGTGATTCTCTCCCTGTTTCACAGAGAAATACTCCCTTGTTATCTCTTCGTTCACCACTCCACCCCCATAGGTCTCCGATGCTGTGTATAGGATGGTTTATGACCAGACGAAAGCCAGTTACGACGCAGCTGTGACAGCATGTGAGCATCAGCGTCCCAGCATGCAAAGCACCATCCGCACAGATATGGACCAAATCATCCAATCCAAGGAGCACTTGGCCAGCAAAATTAAAGGTAGGGGGCAGAGAGCGGCTTACTAGGGGAGCTGCTGTCAGGTCTCCTTCCACTTGGTGTAGTGGTTAGGAGTGCAGACTCTAATCTGGGAGAACCGGGTTTGATGCCCCCATTCCTCCACATGCGGCTGGCTGGTGTGACCTTGGGTCTGTCACAAGTCCTTTCAGAGCTGTTCTTTCAAGGGCAGTTCTCGAAAGAGCTCTCTCAACCCCACCTACCTCACAGGGTGTCTGTTGGGGGGAGGGGAAGGGAAAGGAGATTGTAAGAGGCTCTGAGATGCCTTCAGGTAGTGAAGGGTGGGGTATAAATCCAATCTCCTCCTCCTCTTCTTCCTTGCTTGTTCACCCAACATCTGCATTTCTAATGTAAGGGAGAA
Organism: Gekko gecko; assembly: GCA_029375565.1. Taxonomy (NCBI): domain Eukaryota; kingdom Metazoa; phylum Chordata; class Lepidosauria; order Squamata; family Gekkonidae; genus Gekko; species Gekko gecko. The sequence goes on along the minus strand of JAPDNY010000013.1, from coordinate 22,101,496 downwards.
CTGAGCAAAATCTGTTTTGAGGCCAGAACAAAACACCTGCCCGGCTTCACCATGGAAAACTGGGAGTTCCTTGGGCATGCCTTGTATGTGAGATGCCCTGCTGCTGGCTCCATCCTAACCTCCCTGCCGCTTCCTTCCTCGTCCAGCCTGTGTCCTTTCCAAAGCTGAGATATGCGTGCGCAACCACGTCCAGCCTTACATCCCTTCTATCCTGGAGGCACTGATGGTTCCCACCAGCCAGGGCTTTGCCGAGGTGCGAGAGGTCTTCTTCAAGGAGGTCACAGACATGAACATGAACATCGTCAATGAAGGGGGGATGGAGAAGCTGGGGGAGGTAAGATTTGTGGCCAGGAGAGCATGGTGGAGAAAGCGCGATGGGGAGTGGAGGTCTGGAGGAGGGAGGGTATTGCTAAGTGGGCTTGTGTTGGGTATTTACTGTAGCAGAGTAAAAGAAACACAGCACACACCTGTGTACGCTTGGATAGGACTGGTGTCTGGGAATCTCAGAACTGAAGCTAGGGTATGTATTCCATCCATCTATATGTGGCTGAAAGGCATTTCCATCCACAAGGCTTGCTTCCCCTGATATTCCAGGATGATTTCCAGTCCAGTTGGATCAAGGCAGTTCACTATCATATTCATAGAATTGGCTTCTCACATCAGTTGCTCTTATCCTATGGATTCGAACAAGCCAAAGGGCTAATTAAACAAAGAGCTGAGGATATTGAGAGATAATCTGACAATCTCTAAGGCTTCCAAACTCGGGGTGTTGTTAAATATCAAAAGCACCATTGAGCCGGCAATATATTTGATCTCAGTGGAGGGAAAGGATTCTAGAAGGGCATTTGCCCTAGCTAGATGTTCTGCCCTTCCATGTGCTGTCATTCAAGGCAGGTACAATAAAACCCCCTACTCTGTAAGGTTATGCCCATGCCTTTTAAGCGAGGTTGAATCGGTAGAGCATATGTTCTTCAGCTGTCCATTTTACAGGGAGGGTCGTCTTAAAATTATCACCGCATTAGTCGATAGGACACCTGGACACATTAAGACAAACAAAGCAAGGCTTTACTGGCTCCTATCAGATAAGAATGTAGAGATTACGCATCCAGTCACTGAGTTTGTGCATTAATTCTTAGAGTGCGGGAATCACATTTTAAAAGTTCTTAAATTCAGATTTCTATTTTTGTATATTATGACTGGGTTTTTTTTTTCTCATGTTATGCGTACTCTGTATGTTGGTCTCAACACCATAATAATAATAAACTAAACTAATCCACCTGTGTTTTAGCCTTAAGAGAGAATAGTTTACTAAGTAGTCAGGAAAAAGGGAACTGGGAGATCAAAACAATAAACATCCCGTCTAGCTTTCTTATCTACATCATGCGTCTATGACTGTACCTCGTGTCTGTGTGCCCCAAACAAGAGAGAGAACAAAGGCAGTAAAAGTTATCCAAAGCCCCTACCAGTATTCCCTCTAAGCTGACTTAGTGTGAGCTAGCTCACAGTTTTTTAGCCTCCAGCTCACATATTTTTGTCTTAGGAAGGATGGCTCCAGAGCAAACTAATTTGTGTAGTAGCCAAATCGCTCGCTCACAACTTTAATGCCAGTAGCTCACCAAGTAGAGTTATTGCTCACAAGACTCCACAGCTTAGAGGGAGCATTGCCCCCCCACCCCTGGCATATCCTCAGTCGATCAATTAGCCAATTGAGAATTCCAATACCAACTCATTACGAATATTGCCACCTTCACTATTGGCCCTAGGAATTAGCATACGTAACCAAACACGTTAACTCTTTCACGAAATCAGGGAGAGAACTTGCACACATATCCCAACAGCCTGGCTGACAGAAGGCCGGTCAGACCGCATCAAAAGGGGCAGGGTGATGATTGGCACTCTCGGAGGGGTAGTAGCAGTGCAGACACGGCTCACTCTTATGTTTTGGTTGGGATGGGCAACTAAATCTGTGACTGTAACTAAATCTTTGATTCACCCATTATAGGCAGATGCGTGTACAATGGCTTTTACCCAGGATCTGTGCCTCATTGGTAGAGCATCTGCTCGGCATGCAGAAGGTCCCAGGTTTGAACCCTGACATCTCCAGTGGAAAAGATTAGGTGATGTGAAAGAGCTCTGCCTGAGACCCTGGAGAGCCACTGCCAGTCTGAGCAGACAATGCTGAATTTGACAGACTGAGGGGCTGATTCAGTCTAAGGCAGCTTCATGTGTCCTCTCACTTTCCAAGCTGTGTATGTGATATTAGGTTTTATCCTTAAAGTTTGGAATCTGTGGCATAGCCATGTTTCTCTTCTCAGTCATATTTCACTGGGGCTGCCTTATACTGAAACAGACCCTTGGTCCATCAAAGTCAGCGTTGTCTGCTCAGACTGGCAGCAGCTCTCCAGGGTCTCAGGCAGAGGCCTTTTGCATGACCTACAACGCGGTCCTTTGAACTGGAGAGGCCGGGGATTGACCCTGGGACCTCCCGCCTGCCAAGCAGAAGTTCGACTGCAGAGCAACAGCTCCTCCCCGGGGGGAGTCAGGTTAGAAACCAGCAGGCATTCACAAATCACGCAAGCAATAATTTGGGTGTTAAGCTCCTCTTTCAGCTCTCCAGAGTTTTACCAAAGAATGAAGTTGGGGATACCAGACTCTGAACCCCCAACTGGCTGCAGCTGTGGGCTGGCAAGAAAGGGGCTCTGGCGCTTGCTCTTGTTGGCAGGGCCAGGCAGCAGTGTGGTGGCGAGATGCCTTCAGGAGGCGTTTCGGAGGGCCGTTTGGGGAGACAATCTCAATACATCGATATTTTTCTAGATTTCCTAATGTTGCCTGAAGCAGGATCCAGGGCCAGCCATGGTTATGTATCAAGCCCCTTTGGAATTTGTGCTAGCTCAGTTTTCAGGTCTGCTGGCCTGACAGTGAAAATCTTTTTGCCTGGGAAGGAATCTCAAAACTTGAATTGCACATATCAGAATTCCCATAAGAACTGTAACTAAATTGTTGATTGTGCCACTTTTATAACTTCATGAAAGAGCGAGGTTCTGGCACTTCCAGAACGTCATGAGAGCCCTGGTGGGTCAGACCAAGATCTAGTCCATATCTTCCTTCCTGTGGGTCCAGGCACCATGTTCTCAGGAAAGTAACAGCCTTCTCTTGCTTTTATGTGAGAAACTGCTATTCAGAGGTAGACTCCTTCTGAGTGTGGAGGCTCTAATTGGCCATCATGAATGAATGCTCAGAGGCCAGGCAGCAGCAGTTTTTGCAAGGTGACACTCAGGTCTGCTTGGATTCCCATTTCGCTTCCCTGCCTTCGCACATTGGCTGGCTTTGGTCTCTGACTACACAAAACGGGAAGGGGAGCAGAAAAACAAACTCAACCCAAGACAATGCTAGAAACCAAGAGGGTTGAGCTAATTACTATTAAACAGTTCAAAATTTAATAAGGTGTAAAGGTAAAGGTTCCCTTGCTCGAAAGCCAGTCAAATCCAACTCTAGGGTTGCGGTGCTCATCTCCGTTTCAAAGCCGAAGAGCCAGCACTGTCCGAAGACATTTCCGTGGTCATGTGGCTGGCATGACTAAACACCAAGGCGCACGGAACGCTGTTACCTTCCCACCGAAGTGGTACCTATTTATCTACTTGCAATTTCTTGCTTTCGAACTGCTAGGTTGGCAGGAGCTGGAACTAGAGACAGGAGCTCACTCCGTCATGCGGCACCCGGGTTTCGAACTGCTGAACTACCGACCTTCCACAGCCTGCAGTTCAGCGTCTTAACCACTTGAGCCACCGCAGCTCCTCAATAAGGTGTACACAAGTTAAAATACGTTTAAAATCCACATGTAAACAGGACTTTTACACATTTATACACATGATGGGACAATACATATGATACTAAAGACCAGACGCGTTTCGGCCATGAAAGGCCTTCTTCAGTGGTCACAAATACAATCTTATCTAGACACACATTCATACAATATAATGCAAATTCTTAAAAACCCTTTGTATAAAGACCAGATGTGATGCCTGCAAATCAAAAAGTCAGAAGAAGAAAAATCAATTATTATTACATTATAAACCAAATCTTAATAAATGGAAAACTAATGTTTTTTTAAAAAAAAATTTTTACCTTTTATAGATGTAATTTAGTTACAGGTATGTAAAATGGGCCATACCTATGCCAATATGTATTCTAAATGAAAAATGAAAAAATGAAATAGTTGTATTAATAATCCATATAATATATAATCCACATTAGAGATAGGTTAAATTTTGTTTGTACTAACTAACCTGGTAATCAGGGTGTCTCAGGTATGAATGTGTGTCTCTCCATCCATGCAAGAATACTGTTGTGAGTTACTGTGTTTGCCATCTAAAATAGTAGCTCAAAGATGAAGGGTTTTTAAGAATTTTGAACTGTTTAATAGTAATTAGCTCAACCCTCTTGGTTTCTGGCTTTGGTCTCTCCCTGGCCCTTGGGATGTCGGACTTGCCTCTGAACGCGGAAGGCTTTGTCAGTCTTGCCTTTTTCTCTCCTTTTTTTTTAACCTCTTCAGTATATGGCCAAGCTTTCCCAGCTGGCTTTCCACCCCGTCAGGATGCAGCCCTGCTACGAGAAGATGGACCAGTTGAAGCTGGAAGGGCTGCAGCAGAGATTCGATGTGTCCAGCGCCTCCGTGTTCAAGCAGCGAGCCCAGATCCTGATGAGGCAGGTAGGGAACGCTGGAAGGACGGTTTTGCTGGATCGCAACCAAGGTCCATTTCATTCAGAGCCTTCCGACCTGCCACGTGGCCTTTGGGGAGCCCGAAAGCGGGGTGGTGAATGATGCGAAGGGCCCCCTCTTGTCTGCCCCCATGGAAACTGGCATTCAGGTACTCTGCCTCTTCCAATGGAGTATTAACCTATTTACCATGGTTAACAGCTGCCAGTAAACTCGATCTCTGAATGTGTCGCATTCCCCTTAGAAGTCAGTGCTTGACTCCACAAACTGACTTAATCTAGTTATGAATGTTGCTGACATGACTACAGTTTCAGTTGGGGCGCCATGTTAGGATAGGTGGAAAACAAAAATTAGAGTCCAGTAGCATCTTAGAGACTGGCAAAATTTCCCAAGGTGTAAACTTTTGCAAGTCAGATCTCATTTCATTAGATACTGGTGTCTTCATCCAATGAAGCGAGTGAGCTTTTGACTCATAAAAAGCTTTATATCCTGGAGGTCTCTTAAGGCACTACAGGATGTGAATATTGCTCTGCTGTTGCTGATACAGTTTCTTGCAGTTCTTGCCTTTCTTCCCTCAAGAAACTCCAGGGGGCTGAGGCAAGCTGCCCGAGGGCCTCCTCCCAACCAGGCCTTGACCCTGTGCCAGAGCCGCTTAGCTTCAGCAAAGGTGCAGGAGCCTGGGTCCCCTAACCTGCCACGGGGACAACTGCCCAGTGTTTTGTCTGTACTGCCGGTCAGTTTTGGATGTCCCAGGAATTTCACTTTTATAAGGAGAACCTGCTTTGCACCTGATTGGGGGTAGGGCAGGGGCTGGGAATGTCATCCTGCTTGCAAAATACCCTCCAGTTTGAGACCAGTTTAGCTGTTTTGACCAATAACGGCAGGCACTTGACGTTGAACTGCCTTCCCTCTGGCCCTGCAGTCGACAGTGAGTGTGCCAACATTGCCCCCTAGTGGCTGGGAGAGTTTTGTACAACACATTTGTGTGTGTGTGTTTTGGCTTTTATTAGTTGGGAGGTCTTTTTTTTACCAAAAGGGAGCTTGGACAAGCTCCCCCCACCACCACCTTCCTCAGGCTTTTTTTTAACCTATGGGGGAGATATGGAGAAGCTACAGGGACTCTCTGGGCTGGATCCTGTAGATCTGTTTGGCCAATACTGCCAGCTTTCCTTTGATACAACCAGTGCCTTTTACTGGTACTCCTCTCTCACCACCCGACAGCCACTGCAGAGGATTCAGTGATATATATTTACCCTTCCAGGTGGTGGGAAGAGGGAGTTGCTAAAAATGGGAACTTTGTCTACTTCCCTCCATAACATCACATGCCAACTTACTCATGTTGTAATGTCTCTACATTCTCTCTCCCCCCCCCTCATTTTCATGTCTAGTTATTTGGCTGCCACTGGCAAGGGGCAAGGAAATGCATGCACAGCACTGTGACATCTGGATGCGGGCAAGTTGAATTAGAGAGTCTGGTGTAGTGGTTAAGAGTGGCAGTCTCTAATCTGGGAGAACTAGGTTTGCTTACCCACTCCTCTGCGTGCAGCCAGCCAGGGGGCCTTGGGTTGGTCACAAGTTCTCTCAGAGCTGTTCTCTTGAGCAGTTCTCCAAAGAGCTCTCTCAGCCCCGCCTACCTCACAGGGTGTCTGTTGGGGGGAAAGGAAGGGAAGGAGATTGTAAGCCGCTCTGAGACCGATTTCACACAAGAGCTGTGCCGCCGTCACGCCTCCCTTTGCCCTGTTTCTATTGGTCAATTTCCCACTCGAAGCCACATGGCCGCATTTTGACCTGCAGCTTTGCCCAATTTTCCCCGCAGTTTCGTGATCCTCAAAAAACAGGATCATGAAACCGCGGGGGGGGAATCGGGCGAAGCCGCGGGTCAGAATGCGGCTGCACAGCTTTGAGTGGGAAATTGACCAATAGAAACGGGGCAAAAGGAGGCATGACGGCGGCACAACCCTTGTGTGAAATCGGTCTGAGTGAAGGGGGGGGGTATAAATCCAACCCCTCTTCTCTTCTAATGTAGAGGGGAAAGAGCAAATTGGACATGCGGCTGCCACTTGTGATGACGGCTGTGTATATATTGTGCTGTAGTTCATATGAGGCATCAGCCAAGCCTCTGGGACTTGCGTGGACTGAAAGGGTGCACTGAAGAGTAGGGGTGTGCAAAAAAAAAAAAAAAAATGGCCTGATTCGGCCAAATCGGTCCAAATTTGATTTGGCTGGCCGAATCGGCTCCGGTTGCCACTTTCGGCAATGCAAGCCGATAGTGGTGGCATTCGGCTGGCCAAATCACTTTTGGCTCAATTATACCCTACGGGGAGGACTCTCCCCGTAGGGTATAATAATCCCTATCACTGAAGGGAAGGCAAATTGCCTCCCATTCAGTGAAGGGAGCGTGCCGCCTCTGCAGCGCGACTGGAGTTTTAAAATGTAAATCCCCTCCCAGTCGCTGAAGGGAAGGCAATTTACCTTCCCTTCAGTGAAGGGAGCCGACTGCCCTGCAAGCTAGCCCCCCCCCCCCGGTCTTTCCTGACTTGCCCGCCTTGTCAGGCAAGCCAGGAAAGGTCCGGAGGCATTTAAATGCCCCCCCCCCCGGTGCCTTTTCTGGCTTGCCCGCCAAAGCGGGTTAACCAGAGAAGGCCCGTAGATCCCCCCCTCCTACCTTTCGAGGCGGGCGAGCCAGGAAAGGCCCAGGACAAGGCAAGTGGCTGTTTTTCAGACAGCCGCTGAAATGCTGCCGAATTTCAGTGGCGGCTTTTGGCGGCAGGCTGAATCAGATCAGAGAATCCGATTTGGCCCGCAATTGCCTGAAAGGGGCACCAGATGGCCTATTTTCAGGGTTGCATTCGGTTTGGACGAACTGAGTGCACATCCCTACAGAAGAGTGAGATTTTCCTATGGTCTTGCTTTGGCCATGGGCCTCCCCTGTAAACTACATCAGTCCCTCCTGACCTCCTCTCTCTGAGCAACTGCTTCTAAGCCTCCAAGGAATGGCCCAGAGCCAGGGTTCAGCAGCATATGGTCAAACATCCATTGGATACGGCATTCCACCTGCACTGCTGGTTACCTCTGACCACTTCAGGGATTGGCTCCGGGTGTTGGGATAGTCATATTCAACTGCCATCACGGGGCTACCTGCCCTTACGGCCACTCTTCACCACTGCTTCTTTTTGTTGACACTGCAGCAAATGGACGATGCCGTCTACACCTTTGAGACTCTTCTTCACCAGGAGCTGGGGAAAACAGCAAGCAAGGATGAGCTCTGCAAGACAATCCAGCGCATCCTGGAGCGGGTGCTCAAGGTAAGATTGCCCCTGGGCCTTAGATACCATGGCACTGAAGCCAAATCCGATGGTCGGTCTAGCTCCTGAAAGAGGACGGCATCCCCCCCAAAACAGTGCATTCCCATTTAGGAAGCTCACAAAGGTTCCGAGTGTTAATGATGCACTGTGCGGGGAGCAGTCCTACCCGTTTTCCTTTCTTCTCCACCTGGGACTCTGGTTTTGTTGTGTGAAATGGTTTTTCCTCTCTTCTCCCTCCCCAGAAATACGACTACGACAGCAGCACAGTGCGGAAGAAGTTCTTCCGGGAAGCCCTGCTGCAGATCACCATCCCCTTCCTGCTGAAGAAACTGGCGCCCACTTGCAAGGGGGTAAGGGGAAAGCTGCTGTGGGGGAGCCCCCTTTCCCAGGTTGCTTGGAAGCCCCCTCCCAGGGGGGCTTGCGGGCAGAGCAGGGTCTTGACATGCGGGATCTCTTGGTGCTTCCTCTCCCCCGGTTCCCACCAGCCTTGCCAGTCCAGCCCAAAGAGCCATCTAGTCTCTTGTGAGCAGCCAGAGACATATCTGAGAGCTCCAAAATGGTACAGCTTGTAGTCACATTGCAAAAAGGGAGAGATTTTGTGTGGGGTGACGAATTCAGCACACTGAGAATCTTGTGTTTTTGTTTTGAATGGAAAAGGAAAGAGTTGAGCTTCGAGCTCTTGAGGGTGAAAGGTCAGAAGCCAAGATTCTGATGGGCCCTTCCCCCCGCCCCGACCTCTTGCCCTTTCCTTGATTCAGCAACAGTAGAGTATATTTTGCAAGCCTGTGAGCAGTTCAGCTTGCAAAGTGCTCTGTGTCGATAATCACTGTAGTCTTTCCAGCTTCCCAGGTGTCTTTTTGGCTTAGTTTTTTGTTTAGAACTCACTTTTAATATGGATCTACACAGGCTTTCCAACCCTGGCATACTTAAGGGCTGTTTTGAGTTGCATTTGGCAGCACAGCAAGTATAAATGTAATATTAAAAGAAGTTATTTAACAATAATGTCAATATCAACTTTAACAATTAATTTATAACACTTGTTTTGTTATTAATGTTGATATTGGTGTATATGAACCACTAGGAACAACTGGCTTGTATGTACGATCGTGTAAATAATTCATTGTTAGAACTGATGCTTGTCACTATATTAGCAGCTGTATCTACGCAGAATTATCAGTGGTCAACGTGCTTCATGTGCGTTATCATGTTAGAGCCAGTTTGGTGTAGTGGTTAAGTGCGTGGACTCTAATCTGGGAGAACCAGGCTTTATTCCCCACTCCTCCATTTGCACCTGCTGGATGACCTTGGGCAAGCCACAGTTCTGGCACAGCTGTCCTTGAAAAAGAGCAGTTTCTGTCAAGAGTTCTCTCAGCCCCACCTACCTCACAGGGTGTCTGTTGTGGGGAGGGGAAGGGAAAGGAGTTTGTAAGCCGCTCTGAGACTCTTCTGGGTAGTGAAGGGCGGGGTATAAATCCAATCTCTTCACTTCTCTTCTTAGTTTTTACAAGTACCCTGTAAGGTAGAATGGTATAAATCTGAAGGGCGTTTTGCTTCCACTGAGAGAGCTGGCTGTGTTTACTGACTTCGTTTTCTAGACAGCCTATGTTCTCTGTCCTGTGCTGCTGTTTCCTTACAATGACAGCATGCTGTTGTTGTTTTTTCCCATGGCAGGATTTACCAAAATTCCAGGAGCTGATCTTTGAAGACTTTGCCCGCTTCATACTGGTGGAAAACACATACGAGGAGGTGGTGCTGCAGTCGGTCATGAAGGACATCATGATGGGTAAGGGCAGGGACTGCCTTCGTCCTCCTAGGAATGACGTGTTGGGCAGATGCTGCACGGCAGCTGTAGAGGGAGTGGTGCATCTTTGATCCAGATTTACCCAGATTTAGCATGCAGATGAAGGGTGCAGCTGACGATTTGATGACAGGTCCTTAGAAATGTTGCCACAGGCTCAGGCTGAACAAGATAGCAAAAAGCATGTCTCATAAACATGCGCTCTTTCTCCAAGAGCAGCATTCATTGGACTCTCCTGTTTTCATCCTAATAATCTGCTCAGGAGGGAAGCCAGGACTAGAGAGCAAGTTGTCTAGGGCTGCCTAATCAGTTTGTGGCTGAACTGGGGTTGAGGATTGAGTCACACCCTAGGAGCCCTGGAATATTGAGGGCAGCTGAGTGTCTCTTACTGAGAAGGGGCGGGTGGGCAGAAGACAGGGGAGCAAGAGAAGGAAATTGACTTACTCTGAGCCAGTTTGGTGTAGTGGTTAGGAGCGTGGACTCTAATCTGGGAGAACCGGGTTTGATTCCCCCCCTTTCATATGCAGCTGCTGGTATGACCTTGGGTCAGTCACAAGTTTTTTCAGTGCTGTTCTCTCAGGAGCAGTACTCAAAAGAGCTCTCTCAGCCCCCACCTACCTCACAAGGTGTCCATTGTGGGGAGGGGAAGGGAAAGGCATTTGTAAGCTGCTCTGAGACTCCTTTGGGTAGTGAAGGGTGGGGTATAAATCCAATCTCCTTCTCCCCCCCCTCCAACTTGTGGGGATGGTGATAATGACCTACTTTAGAGGATTGTCCAAAGGATTGCAACCCAGTGATACTTGCTATTTACTGAAGGATTTCAGTGTTCAACGTCCTCCCCATCTATTTTAACGATCCTTACAAACAGTTCTGTAGAGTAGTTCAGTATCCCCCCCAAACTACAGAGGGGAAGGAGGAGAGCTGTGGATTGGAGGACTTAGGCTGCTCAAGGGTAACGAACGTGTTTGTGGCAGCTACGAGCTTTGGGCCGGCGACGTCCTGGATCACGGCTCCATTCCCTTAGCTGTTATGCTAGACCAAGCTCCCGATCTATGTGAAAGGTCTGGATTACTCTGAATGCTCTTGGCACTTGAGGCTTGAAGATGGTTCTCGGCTGGACCCTACAAATACCGCACTAGCATTAGAAAGCTATTGACATATTGCCTGGCTACGAATTAATAGTTCTATCTCTGTCTGGTTTTTACCATTGCAGCCGTGAAGGAGGCAGCGGTGCAGAGGAAGCACAATCTTTACCGCGACAGCATTGTGATGCACAACAGTGACCCCAACCTGCATTTGCTCGGCGAGGAGACACCCATCAACTGGGGGGAGGAGTACAGCGGCCAACCGGATGCAGACCCTTCAGAGGAGAAGCAGCGCCGGGCCAAGCAAGTGGTGTCCGTCATCCACGTTGACGAAGGGGCCTTGCCTTACGACGTCACGTCTCTGGAGGGATCCCCGGAATCGGCGGAGCCCGAAGAACTGGCCCGCTCCCCTAGCTCTCCGGCGAAGGGCTCTCCCGGCAGCGTGGAGGAGCTCCGTGGGATGCTGGTGAAGGAGTTTCAAGTGGAGGCTCCGGTCACGGTCGGCGAGAAGGTGGAGGAGCAGCTGAGCAACGGCACCGTCATTCAGGAGAGCAAAGAAGCCCCAAAGGAGAAAGAGGGGAAAGCGCCGGCAGAGGGTCGCCCCGCAGAATTCCCTAGTGCTCAGCACAATGAGGAAAGGGAGGCTGTCCCCACCACACCGGCCTCTCCTGCCCAACTACCATCCCCGGCACCCGCTGGGGAAGTCCAGGTGGACTGCCATCAGCTCAGTGACAAGGAGATGGGGGAGGAGGAGGTGTCGGCCCAGATCTGCGAGGTGGAAGCGGAGCCTCCCTCAGCAACTAGCGCCGGGGCCACGGAAGACAGCGAGGGGGTGCAGACTGAGTTCTAAGCCAGGCCCCTCCCGCCAGAGGATTTCTGTCGGTCACGTTAGCACCAAAGGCAGACTGGAGTCGGTGACCCTGTTGGGGTGGGGCTGGGAGGGCAGGGCGAGGGTAGGCAGTGCCTCGGCTGGTCCAGCAGCATCCCTGTTTTGTGATGTGGGTTGAGCCCTCTGGAGGGGTGCTGCCTTTGGGGGGGGGAAGCGAGGACAGAGTCCCCAAAATGATCATGTCTGCTGCAAGGTGCTCCAGCTGCCTCGTGGGACCAGGCTGTTGCTGACCCTTCCGGGCCTCCGTAGCCTTGCCTAGATTGCTTTCCTGCTCCCCTTTCTTTGCACCTTTTGTTCTACTAATTGGATTCTTCAAATCCCAATCACCCCCCCGCCACTACTGATGCTTGATCCTGGACTTCGAGAATTCCTGGAGCAGCAGGGCAGTGTGGCAGCCGGATCCCTGTCTGTACAGCCTGCGTTTAATGTCTGCATCAATCTGACTCCGCCCAGCAGCTCAGTCCTGTGTAATTCCACCTTGCTAGCTCTTCTTGATGATAGAAGCTAATTGATGCAAACAGGTCTTTTCCCTACTCCCCACCCCCACGGTCCCCGTTTGAACTATGCCAGGGACATGGGGAACTTTTGTCCCCCGTCTCCCAGCCCTTCCCCGAGTTAGCACAGATGCTGCAATTTCATACCCCACAGAATCCAGGTGCTTTCTTTGACAGTTTTGGGAAACTTGGAAGTGGCAAGCAGGGCGCCCGTCCTGCCTCCCCTTCCAAAGTCCCTGGAGTGAGCAAGAGCCCCGACAAAAGGAACCTAGCAAGTTGAACGAGTAAAACTGAACTTCGAAAGGAGAGGCTTAAGATGTAAATGAAGGCCGGAAATAGGATGTGATGCTGGAAGGTGAGGTGAGTAGGAGAGGCGAGGTTGCAGAATGGATTCTTTTCTTTTTACCGGTGAGCATCTTGGACTAAGTTTGCAGATGAAGCAGGTGTGCTCCATAAATTCTCGTATATTTACAAGCCACAAAACGATACCTGCTGGTTAATTCAGGGGGGACGCTTGGGTGTTAAGTTTTCCCCATTCCGTTAATGTTTATTTGTCTCGCTAGGAACTCTGCAGGTCGTCTGCAGTTTTTTAAAGGATGTGTATTCAGACCTTTCTATTAATGCACTAGTGCTTTTTCCGGGGGGGGGGAGTGTCACAGTTGAAGCAGCCCAGTAAGATGATGTACCGAGGGCTGCGTTTATGCAATTGTTGAATATAAAACTGTGGCCTGATGGGGCTGTAGGGTTGTATTTGCCTTTGTGCACTTGTGGCGCTGCTGATGTTGGCTCATTTTGGAAGAAAATGATGCATTTCCTGCATCGGAAGTGTCCTGGGGGATGCTACAGGTTTATTCCTAAAAACTTCAGTAATATTTGATGAGGAGGAATAAGTTCAGAGATGTTTGCTGATGTCCTTGGGATAGAACCTCATTCTCACAACACGTTCCCAGATTTTGGATGGCACCATCCTCTTCTCTTTTTCTGTGCCTCTGCAGGAGATGAAATTTTTCCTACCAGTTCTGTGGAATGGATAGCCACTTAGTGGAAGGGCTACCAGTTGAATAGCACTAAGTCCGCAAATCAGTTTAATCCACGTTTTACCTCATGTGGGGGGGCAGGGGGTGTCCCGAGAGTAACCAGCTTCTGCCCTGGTGTTGTTCCCTCCCCCAGTTAAACGTTCAAGACTTGCTTTTATGTTACACTGTGCATATATCGCTTTTTGCATCTCTTCTTGAGTTTTGAGGCAGTGCCAGAGGTTTTTAGTTAGCAGGCTGGTGCAAGGAGACGAGGAACCTGAGTCAGGAGTCGAGAGTTGCGTCAGAGATCGCCACCTGAATAGGATCCAAGTATAGGGCAAAACTCCCAGGTGCGCTCCAGAGCGGTAACATGTGTTTGCCCCTGAGGTGATTAATGGCCGATCCAGCCAAAAGAGAACACTGGTATGTGCTGCTGCTTTCTACATGTGTATTTGGGGTGGGGGAAAAGGAGCTGGGCTTAGATCAGCCCCAAATGGATCTGCATGTTCGGAGGCCGAGCGGGGAGAGGGATTTGCGTGAAGTTGTACAACTGAAGTTTGAGCCGGGCAAGTTGGCCCGTTGGCCGAGCCCCGACGGCTGAAGAGGTTGCTGTTGTCTGCCATGCCCTGCTTGGCATAAGGGGAAAACAGAGGGCAGATGTACATGTGTGGTCCTTTCTGAAATCGCTGTGTTTGGACGGCTGCAGAATGACTTTGGGTTGCAGCCCAGTTCCCCGCCTCCATGCAAACTTCAAAGAGAACAGGACGGCTGCCTTCTGCAACGTTGGGGGTACATGCCTGAAAATGATCCATGGAAACAAGACCTGAAGGCTTGGTTAAAAAGTATATCCATGGGGCAGCATTCTAGAACCTTCTGGTGACACGGGAGATGGGCTTTGGCCCCAGCCGTGGCCGCCTTTCTCTCCCCTCCCCCACTCCCTCCCCTTCAAACTACGGTAGAATTCCAACTTCCAGATAACTTTCTCAATGTCTCGTAACTTCTGTGTTGAAAATGATTGGGGCTCTGGGCGGAGGGGGGCGGGGGGAAAGAATTGCTCAGGCGGGCTCCGACCTCCGTAAAAAGTGCCTTAATGTTGAGAACCAAAGCCTTTTTTTCTCTCTCCTCCAAGATAGTTTATTGCAAATGTTATACCAAATGTTTAAAGAAAAGTGCTTATATATTAATAATAAAAACCCAGCTTTATTTAATGTCAGCCAAGTCTGTCGTCTTCTTTTTTGAGATCTCGGTGCTCTGGTGAGACTGTAAACGGTCGTTTTTGGTCTGCCCTGGCCACCAGAGGGGGGTGGGGGAGTAGGGATGCCAGATCCGGGTTGGGAAACTCTTGGCGATTTGGGGGTGGAGCCTGGGGAGGTCAGGGGGCCTCAGTGCTCTTAGCCTTGGCAGGTAAAAAAGGGGAGGCAAAGGGGGTACACCAGCCTCTCCCTCCCAGCAAATAACTTGCAGGAGGGATATTCCAGTAAGAGAGAGACACCAGGGTGGGAGGGTGAAGTTCCAATCCAAATTTTGTTTTTTAAAAACCACCCAGAAAAATGCTGTCATGTCTCCATGCATCTTGTCTGCTTTTTGCCCTCCCTGAAATGGAACTGTGGCACAAACTACAGGGAAATTCCAGTTCAGTCCCCCTCCCCCTGATAAAACCCCATGCCAGAGTCATTGTTCAGCCTGATGGTGCAGAACAATCAACGCCATGACTCCAGTTATGGCTAAAATGGCCTGGTGCAAGAGCCTTAGAAGGCGATATTCAGAAAGAGCAACCTCCCATAATGCGTTCTCCAGGCAAGCTGAAAGAACTCCACCCCGGGAACAAGAATATAGAATGTCCAGTTAAAGAATTGAGAAGTGCAGGGAAGAGGCTACACTCAAGGGCTTCTGGTCCTTTACAGTGTTGCCCGTCCAACATGCAATGTGTAATGCTTTCCCACGCTCCCTAAAACACCAGTTGGAAAGCTCAGAGCATGGCCTGGGAATAATGTTGGAAGTTCCCCCATTAGCATCTGGCCCTTACTGCAACCAGAGTCGGGCAATTAGCTGGGTGCCTTCTTCCACATTCTCTCCTGTGTGCCCTGGTTTAGGGCCTACCTTTCCCATATATTTTGCAGACGCTTGCCCAGTTGAGTTCCGGGATTCTGGCACAGATCACAGCAATGAGGCACTGCCACTCTATCCCCACCAAACTAAGCTGGGGGCATGCATCATTCCTCCACAGCAAAGTGGGAAGGGCAAAACTAACACAAATCAATAGAAGGCCCACGTGCTTTGCAAGCAGTCAAGACCCAGGATTCAAATCCCACCAACTTTAAGTAAAAATAACAAGGGAGAAGGCTGTACAGTTCCCTGAAGATCTGGAGACCTGCCAGGTGGCCGTGATAGCACTGGCCTTCTGACGTGATAGATGGCGATTCTCCTAGCCCTAAAATGTCTTAGGGGGGGCCACGTAGACGCATTCAGTCTTTTCAGAATATATATATTTAAGTCACTCTGTAAAAGGAGGAATAAAGATACCATTTCAAAAGGTCAGAAGTTGTTGGTAGCCGGAAGATGGACGTTGGGGTGAAGACCGGGTGGGTGGGAGAAACAGCACCCTATGTTGGGCGGGGGGGCTTCCCTTTCTCCCCAGCAGGCGCCAAGCCTCGTCGATCAGTTTCTGAAGCAGAATCTGGGCTGTTTCAGCTTCCTAGATGGAGTCGAGCCAACCAAGGCTATCTTGTGTTGAGCAGTGGGTAGGCGACATAGTACCCGATGGCTGAGCCCACAATCACACCCAAGAAGATCCACACGTTGTAAGACATCACGGCCAGCATCACCAGGTAGCCGAGGACCACTTGGACGACGTGGAGCAGGGTCTGGGTACTGTGCCACAGGAATAACCTTTCCAAAAAAGGGGGGTGGGGGGTGGGGAAGAGGACCAAATGTTAGACTTTGCCTCCATTTTTGTTCATACCTGCTTGTAGATGAAAATGGAAGGACAGACACAACATACGTCTTGGCAGTAGAACAGGTGAACAATGAACAGCATGGAAGGTGGCGGCCAGTGTAGAGCAGTGGCTAGAGTGTTGGACTGGAGTCTGGGAGACCCGGGTTCGAACCTGTATGTTACCACGGTAGCTTGCTGAGCCCGTCACTTAGCCTAACCTCCCTGACATGGTTGCTAAGATAAAATGAAGAAGCTGAGAATGCTGTCAGAATAAACCCCTCTGGAGCCCCAGTAAGGAGAAAAGCAGAGTCTAAATACCCGAAGAGTGAAGCTGATGTTTCATCGGTGATGGCCAGTGCACACACGTGGCTGGATCACAAGTCTCCTGTCAAGTATTGTATGAAGTCAAGACTTCCCATCTGTAGTTTGCAGGCCTCCTATTTCTGATTTCAGTATGGTGTCCTTCATGAGTAAGGGCAAGACTCCTGAGCCCTGCAAGAGCCCAGAGAGGGGCATACCTGCCAGCACAGAAAAGTTGCTCCTTCTGGCCACCGGCAGGTATCTCCAGACAGGAAAACCTTTCCTAGAACTGCTTAGGCAAATTCACTGCAGTTTTTCCCTCCCTGTTTGTAAGTAACCTTGATTTTAAATGGCTGGGGGCTTTTTTGTTTCTAATAACTTGAAAGACCATTGTCTGACCAGCCACTGGACCCAAACCTCTTTCGAATGGCTACATGCCAGCCCAAAGTACGCCAGCCACTTCTTGACACTGGAGGCATCACGTAATAAACATTTAATACACAAGCTTTCGTTTGAGCACCCCAAGAGAGCAGGATGCGCGCTCAATCCTGTTTTCTGCCCTATATTGTTTTAACAGAGGGATAGTTAATAGAATACCACAGGGCATTTTTATCCCACTGGTGGCCAATGTTCCCCCTAAGGTGTCGGGTCTTGTGAGCAAAAATTCTGCTTTGTGAGCTACTGGCATTAAAGTTGTGAGCGGGCGATTTGGCTGCTGCATAAAATTAGTTTGCTCCGGAGCCCTCCTCGCTGAGCTAGGACAAAAATGTGTGAGCTGGAGGCTAAAAAAAACTGTGAGCTAGCTCACACTAACTCCGCTTAGAGGGAACACTGCTGGTGGCAGGTTGAATGTGCTGCAAGAGCTATCAGGGGATGGATGTTCTGAGAGATCAGGCTATCCCTTCGTCACTGCAGTCACTGAACAGTGTTGCAATACTTCGCAATGGCTCAAGAGGCTGATTATTTCAAACAGGGGTTTGATTCTGTCTGCATGAAAGGGTTCCGCACCACAGAAAGGGTCTGGGGCTGCTGGTCTGCCAGGCCTCTGTCCTAAAGTCAGAGTAGGAAGGGGCCATCCAGACCCACCCCCTGCTCCATGCAGGGTCAGCCTAGAGCAGGGCTGGGCCGAACTGTGCCTCGGGAGCCACATGCGGCGCTTTCACACATATTGTGCGGCCCCCGGTAGGGCGCCTGGGGAAGCTAAATATCATTAGCAAACAAATAACATTATCAATATCTGCTTTTACCCCTTTTTGTTATTATTTGATGTGAACGAAAAGCAAATCTGCATATTTTCTGAATAAAAACATGTACAAAATTTTTCATGTCTTGCAGCTCTCAAACGTCTGATGTTTATTCTATGTGGCTCTCACGTTAAGCAAGCTTGGCCACTCCTGGCCTAGAGAGCATCCCTGACAAGTGTTTGTCCAGCCGCTGCTTGAAGACCGCCGGTGAGGGGGAGCTCACCACCTCCCTAGGCAGCTGATTCCACTGTTGCACAACTCATACTAACAAAAAGTCTTTCCTAAGATCCAGTCGATACCTTCCCGCCCTTAAATTAACCCCATTATTGCAAGTCCTCTCCTCTGCTGCCAGCAGGAACAGCTCCCTGCCCTCCTCTAAGTGACGGCCTTTCAAATACTTAAAAGAGAGCAATCATGTCCCCCCGTCAGCCTCTTCTTCTCCAGACTGAACACTCTCAAGTCCCTCAGCCTTTCCTCACAGGGCTTGGTCTCCAGGTCCCCAATAATTTTTGTTCTTCTCTTCTGCACCCCTCCCATTTCGTCCACATCCTTTTTGAAGTGAGGCCTCCAGAACTACACACAGTACTCTAGGTGTGGCCCGACCAATACAGTGAAAAAACCAAAAAGGGGAGGGAAGAAAACTGAACCCAAAATAAAGAATTCAGTACCTGAAAAGGTCTGCTTTTAATTGAAGGAACATTTTATGGAACAATTGGCCATACAATCTTTGAAAAAAATATATAGTTGACCAGAGAGGAGCACCACTGGACATGTGATTGTACTGGAGGCCTCATTTGCAATTTTGCATTTTTCTTCCTTGCCCAGTGGTTAAACTTTCCTTTGTTTTCTGGTCTTTACTGATTTCAAACTTTATGTAGGGTTGTATGCATTTCTGTTCATATAATAGCCAATGTGTTCCATATGCATTTTGTATTAGACCTCTGAAGAAGGCCTGTTAAGGCCAAAACGCATCAGGTCTATTTTATCAGCCCTTGTATATTTTCACAATTATTTATGAGGTATGAATGGGCCCCTATATAATGTTTTAATCTGTGTTTAATAAATACATGTATGTTTTTAAGTGGATTTTAAATTTGGCCCTTTTTTGTTTTGGACTGATCAATACAGTGTGCAGCAGAACTGTGACATCTTGTGATTTGGATGTTATGCCTCTGTTGATACTCCCCAAGACTGCATTAGCCTTTTTTGCTGCTGCATCACACTGACTGCTCATATTTAGCTTACAGTCCACCTGTAGCCCAAGATCTTGTTGACACATACTGCTACTCCAGAAGTGTGTCCTCCATCCAGTATGGATGCTTGCTGTTTTTGTTACCCAATGTAGAACTCAGCAATTATCCATGCTGAATTGCTTCACATCCACTCACTTTTCCAGTGTGTTCAGATCTTATTGAATTCTATCTCTTCTCTCCCAGTGTGTTTGCTACTCCTCCCTGTTTGGTGTAATCTGCAAATTGAATGACTCTCCACCCCCTTCATCCAGATCATTTACAAAAATATTTAAAAGTACCAGGCCCAGAACTGAGCCCCGTGGCACCCCACTGGATACCTCCCTCCAATCAGATGGAATGCCACTGACTATTCTCTGAGTGCAGTTCTCCAACCAGTTCCCCATCCACCTAGCTTTCCTTGAGTCCAGTCCTCGGTCCTCCAGTTTACCCATCAGAACCTCATGGGGAACCCTGTCAAAAGCTTTACTGATATCCAGGTAAACAACGACAACGCCATTCCCACGATCTGGAAATGAGGTTAGTCTGGCAGGTTCTGTTGGGGAAAAAAACCCATGCTGACTTCCTGGGATCACCAAGTTGTCCTTCAGATGCTCCCACATAAAGTGCTGTGTGTGTGTGTGAATTTCTAGTGTTTAACACAACACAGTCCCCTATGAGGGAGAGGAAATGAACTTTTCCTCCACCTGCCTTGCTGAGTCATTTTTGCTGGAAGTACCGCGGCTTGCAGAGGCAGGTCAGGGAAGGTTCTTCTTCTCTCACAGCCAGGTGCCTTTCTGTGTACTCAAAAAGAGAAAGAATAAAGACGACCGTGCTAACTTTTACATGAACAAATACTGCAGCCTCTTGGTAGTATGTCTGAATCTCACTTCACTCTTCCTGTAAAGCTTTACTTTTGGATCTGCACATTAACCCTCTACCTCTTATCTGGAAGGAGGAGGAGGAGTTTGGATTTATATCCTGCCCTTCACTCGGAGTCTCAGAGTGGCTTACAATCTCCTTTCCCCACAATAGACACCCTGTGAGGTAGGTGGGGCTGAGAGAGCTCTTTTGAGAACTGCTCATGAGAGAACAGCGCTAAGAGAACTTGTGACTGACCCAAGGTCACACCAGCAGCTGCATGTAGAGGACTGAGGACTCAAACCCAGTCCTCCCAGATTAGAATCCACGCTCTTAACCATTACACCAAACTGGCTCTCAGAAGGAAGGGAGCCATGACTCATGCAGAGATGCAACAAGCAACCTCCGACTGAGAGAGGGATAATCAGATGTTGCAGGGGAAGCTAGGAATGATCTCTTTGCTTCCACCCCTTTGTTCTTACTTTTTGGGGGTGCTGGCTAGCTGCTCCGTGCCTGTGTTCATGGATGCCCTCTCTGGCTCTTCTAAGGTCTCCTGGCTGAGGCTGGGGGCCAGGGCCGGCATCGTACGCTGAAGCAGCTTGGCCCTGCCCACTTTGATGGCTTCGTACAGCACTGCCAGCAGCATGATCACCAGCACCGAAAGCACCATCCCTGGGAAGCAATGAGAGCAAGAGCTGCAGGTCAACACCAAGAGCTGGTCTACTGTAGCTTCACTAGCTACACCCTGCCTTTCTCTCCAGTGAGGTTCCAAAGTGGCATCCAACATGGTTCTCCCCACTGCTTCCTCACAACAACCCTGTGAGGTAGGTGAGGCTGGGCGTGACTGGCCAGAGAAGTCACCCAGCAAGCTTACATGGCAGTGTGGGGATTTGAACCTGGGGTCTCACAGATCCTAATCTAACACTCTAGTCATGACACCATGCTGACTCTCATAGGGTGGTGGACTGGGGGTGAAGGGGCCTGGGCTCGTACCCCTGCTCAGCCATCAAAGCGTAATGAGTAGTCTTGGGCCTGATGTGGGAGGTGTCAGTCTTGCTGATCTGTCTAATAGTTTAAAATGAACTTTTAAAAACATGCCAATCAAAATCTGTGCTGGTTTCCTACTCAAACTGCAGTCCTTGTGGCTATATCATATCTAGTCCAGGCAATTATGTGCCAGTTTTACATCTGGCTTGCTCCTTTTTTGAGATGCAAACATGAAACTTGACAGAAGTGTTCCTTGCAACATTTTAAACAGCTGTGGCTGTGCTTATGTCTCAACTTGAGCATGTCGCATTGGCTTTGCCCAGTAATCAGCCTGTAGAGGATTGCCATCAACTGGTGTGACCTTCATGGAACACAAAGTAAGCTGCAGATCTACCTATTAAGATGGCAAAGCTATTAGCCAATCATTTGCAGATGGAAGATGTGAGTAAGGTAGAACAAGAGATAGATACGGCTTTCAGAAGGAACTCGGTTTATGCAAGACAGTTTAAGTTCCTGAGAGAAGTTCAAATACGATTCCATAAGAGAGCGGTGAGAGATAAAATACTGAGAGAAGTGAACGTGTCTCCCTTGAAGATGAATGAAGTAGAGATAAATGTTTTGAAAGAAATTCCATGGAGAGTCCACGAAAAAAGGAAGGAATATTCAGAGTTGACGATGCTGTTGAGGAGTAACGATATAAGTTACAGATGGATTTTACCCGAAGGAGTGTTTTTTTATCTATGGAGAGAAAAGATTTAGAATAGCTTCAGTTTTCAAGGCAATGGACTTTCTGAGGACATATGGGGAAGAGATGTCAGAGGACCAAGAAGATGAAAGGGAAGAAGGAGAAGTGGAAAAAGAAGATGGAGGAGAAGTTCAAGGGGCGATGGCACTACCTATATCGATTCCAAAACCTCCAAGACAGAAAAGGAGATTCAGATTTAGATCCCCAATTGACACGAGACAACGACAAAAGAAAAACGGCAACAGCAGAGCCAAAAACAGGATGGATAGAAATAACATAAAGTTTATATCAGTTAACGTAAAGGGATTAAATGGACCACAAAAATGGAAAAGAATATTCCATCAGCTCAAAAAACAAAATGTAGATGTCGTTTGTATCCAAGAAACACATATAAGAAAAGGAGATGAAAAGCACCTAAATGTTAAAGGATTAGGAAAACTCTTTGCAGCCTCGGACGAAGGGAAAAAGAAAAGAGGAGTAGGTACATATGTTAAAGAACATCTACAACTGGAATTAATATTTGCTTCACAGGACGGAAGGATCTTGATGGTGGCCATTCAGAGACAAACTAAAAGGACAATGCTTGTTAACATCTATGCTCCAAACCAAAATCAAGAGAAATTCTACAAAAAACTTCAAAGACTTATTTTGAAGCAAGAATTCCAAGAGTTGTGTATAATCAGAGATTATAATACAGTTTTTGACAAGAAGGAGGATAGAAAAGCTAATATTTTTTGCGGGGGAAACAGGAGGCAACGTGTTCCCAGAAGTATTGTGCCAGATAATAGAAGAATGCCTTTTTAGTTACCACACTGAGAACACCCTAAAGTATTCTGAAATGAAAAGCTTTAATGTTGTAATAGCCACATAGTATATTTACACAGGTTCTTCCCATTTTGTGCTGCTCCCTGGTTTCTACTTGGGGAACATTATTGCCTCATTTGAGCGATACAAAGGGGTCATAGCAGCATGCACCAGAATTTCAGGTATGACATATTTGGTTATACCTACGTGGGTTTGTAGCTTTATGTTTTGCAGGCAGAAGTTCCCAGGTTCAATCCTTGGCATCTCCTGTTAAGGGGCAGGTGTTGGCAAAGACCTTTCTCTGCCTGAGATTCTGGGAAAATGACTGCCTGACAGAGTAGAAAGTACTAAGCTATGTGTGGACCAATTGGCCTGATTTGGTCTAAGCTTTATGTCCATGGTCTTTTACGGTGGGAGTATAACCGTCTGTCTCCCATGTAGGGTGGCCAGTTCTGGGTTGGGAAATTCCTGAAGATTTTAGGGGTGGGGCCTGGGGAGGGCGGGGTTTATGGAAGGGAGGGATTTCAGTGGGGTATAATGCCATAGAGTCCACTTTCCAGAGTAGCCATCTTCTCTAAGAGAACTGTTCTCTGTCACCTGGAGGTCAGTTGTGATCCCAGGAGACCTCCTGCCTCTACCTGGAAGTTAAACAATCACTGTTCATAGTATGGTGCAAACCTTCTGTTCGAACATTAGCCAGCACAATGAGAGAGCATTGTGCTGGCGAACGTTAGCACAGTAGGCTTTGTACCGTATTATGAAAAGATGAAAGGACTGGCTTGCTTCCTATATAAATGAAGAATTACAAATAACAGAGAAATAGCTACAGAGGAAGACTTACTAAGAATATCTTCCGAGGAAGATTAACCACGAAATGGGCTTACATCTGGATGTTGTTTGGTTCATTACAGAACCGGTCATGCAGCATTACAAGGCTGGGACTTTTCTTAGTTTTCATCACAGGATCCCATTATTTGTTGCGAGATCTTTGTTATCTACTTAACATGTAAGGGCTATATGTCATGCAATTTCATTATAAAGCATAGTAGCCATTATTCACAGTGACTGTTTAGTTTCTGAACTGTTACAATGTGGTCCTGGGCTGCTTGTCTACCTGGAGGTTGGCAACCCAGCTCCCATGATGCCCAGAAATAGTCCTTGGCTTTCTTTTGCCTAATTAATTCTATACCCAGAGAGCTTGCAGAAGGTGGTTTTTGTTAGTTGGTGTGGGGACTGGAACAGGTCGTGGTTATGGCTGCCTGTCTGTGGTTAACAAGCACTGCTCTAGCAATAACCGTTCCAAGGTCTTGTTTGCACTGCAGCAACATGTGCATTAGGAAGCAGTCAGGAGGACTGGCTCCACAAGCACTGATTCTGCTCTGTTTAGTGTGAGAAAGGGCATACTTCCTTTAGACTGTAAATGTCCAGATCCCTGAATCTATTGCCTCCTTGAATCACTGCGGCATCTACATTGCTTGACTCATTTCCTTCTGAGAGCCTGTTCCAGATTGAAGCTGGCCTACCCTCGGCTTCTGTTGCAGAAAAACGCCCAGCCATAACAGCTTTTATATCCTGAAAGCACCCATGGCAAACCAGATTCCATGCCTGTTCTCTTTGGCTCCCCTTGCCAGATGGGTGTGGGTTCTGCAATTGATAGGAAGGCCCAAGACGGCATCTCTCAAACTTCTTGGACCCCAAGTCCTCTTCCAGACTCATGCAATCTTTTGTTCCACTCCCCCAAATGCCCACAAACATCTGAGCTAATTTCTTGCCCCATTTCATTCAACGCCAAGGTTTGACTTAGGAGGCCTCACAAACATTCTTTTGCCTTGTGTAATCTATTCTTGATTGTTAAACTCTCTTGGTCCTATATCAACTTGTACATTGTTTTTGTATATCGTTTTACTATTGTATCATGAGCCTTTATGTACACATGTTGTTTGCCCATTGAAGAAGGGTGATTTGGGCCAAAACGCACCAGGTCACAACCAATGCTTCCTCTAAGATGTGGGGTGTTGTGAGCAAAGATTCTGCTTTGTGAGCTACTGGCATTAAAGTTGTGAGCAAGCAATTTGGCTGCTGCATAAATTAGTTTTCCCTGGAGCCATCCTTCCTGAGCTAAGATGAAATGTGTGAGCTGGAGGCTAGAAAACTGTGAGCTAACTCACACTAACTCAGCTTAGAGGGTACACTGGTCACAACAGTTCCCTTTTGTATATATTATATTTTTATGTTGTAAAGAGGCTACAGTTGGGCCCATAAATGTTTTGCACCATTTGATAATAAATACATGTATTTTTAACAATATCTAGGTTATACATATAGTTTTTAGTAACAGGACCTATACTGGTTCGTAATTAACCTTTTTGGTTCTTGTCTCAGGGTTGCCAATCCCCAGGTGGTAGAAGCCAAAAATGAGAGATCACGGGAGGAAGTGGAAATCCAAACACAACATCCGTGACGAAAATAACAAAGCGTCAATAAAGATATGTGTGCAAAATCATTTACTGTAGTAATTCTGTAGAAAATTCTCTTCTATTATCGCTCACACGCAACAGATACTGCACAGTATAAACAAATTCGTTTCACAAGAATTGCTTTATCTGAGCATGTATGTCAGAATCAGGCTCTGCTGACTGTCACGTTGACTAATGTTTCCATTTGTTTCAATCTTTGTAGTGTACTTTCACTTTTAGGTCGTTAAGACCATTGTTTTGGTCTCAGCCCTTTCTAGCCCTCTCTGCCATAAATTCCGAGGGATGGGAGGAGTAGGTGTGATTGCCATATATCTGTCTGTATGTTTGGTTAGCTTTGCTTGTTAACAACTTTCCCATGAGAACAGGCTCCAAGATGTCTGGCCCTCGAAAGCCTCTCATCCTCAGAGAAACATCAATTGCTGGATAATAGACTTTTGTATTACTGGGTAGTATGAATGGGGGGAGTGAAAGAGGGGGAGAGAGTGAAGGCCCACTGCATGACCATTGCATTGTGGGATACTGATCTATTGCCTATACAGTACCTAACCCTTGATCTGTTCTTTAGTCTGAACAAGACATCTCTCTTGTGCACATCTAAATCTCTTGTTTCTAATAAAGCTTTCATAAAAGACTATTAGACTGAGAGCGGATTAACTCCAGGGCCTGACAATGTAGCAATTACAATTCTTATCAATTTCTACTTATCAACTCTTGAAGGAAACATTCCATGTTGGCTCTCTAATAACAGAGCCAAAAGTCTTCACGCTCAGATAAAACAATTTTTGTGAAACGGATTTGTTTATATTGCGCAGCATCCGTGGCGTGTGAGCAATAATAGGGAGAGAATTTTCTACCAAAGTACTACAGTAAATGATTTTACAAACATGTCTTTATTGACTCTTTGTTATTTTCATCAGGGATGTTGTGTTTGGATTTCCCCAACCTCCAGGTGGTAGCTGGAGATCCCCAGGCAAGAGAGATCCATTGCCCTGGAGAAAATGGCTCTATGGCATTATACCCCATTGAAGTCCCTCCCCTCTCCCTCTCCACCCCACCCCTCTTCAGGCTCCACCCCTCAGATCCCCAGGTATTTCCTAACCCAGGGCCGACAACCTGAGTTTGGCTTCTGTGGATCCGTCCTACTAACACATTGTTTTTCACAAGTGCTTGGAACTTTCTGCAGCTGCCTCTTGTGTCAGCAGAAGGCTCCTTAAGCCAGAGGAAAGTGCCACTGTTTACAGATCTCTGGGATCCGGGCCAGGGTGCCCACAGGGGAAATGGCTCCAGCTAGGTTAAACCGGTAAGCTGAGCAGCCCTGTGACAAAGGCTTCAGTGTGTCGCTCAGCGCCAGCCTTTTGCTCGACCATTCACCTTCTCTTTCAAGCTAAACTCTCAGCTGGTGCACCAAATCCTTTTCCACTCTTCCCGGGCTGGACCTCCTGGCTTCCTCCTCTGTCGGTTGAGCCCAGCTGCCCCCTGCGCTTGCTGCTACCTCATTGGTCTATTCTGAAAATTCCACTTGAAGTCCCGCCCTGGGCCTAATAATGCATCTCCTGCCACTTGGGCACCTCACCTGAGTACGGTTTGACACAAACAGAAATCTGTTTGTCCCAAAGGCATGCAGCCTACGTTATGCAGCTGCACACACACCCCCTTTTCACTTATTTATCTTCACATGATGTAACTAGGGCTGGCACTTGGATGCCAGCCTCCCGGCAGTAACTGGGCATCCCCTGCCATTACATCTCATCCCCAAACTACAGAGATCAGAGAAAATTGATGCTTTGGAAGGTGGACTCTGTGGCACTGTTCCCCATCAAGGTCCCTGTCCTCCTCAATCTCCATCACCAACTCTCCAGGAGTTTCCTAGCCTGGATGTGCCAGCCCTATTCCACAATGCCCCAACAGTGGTCAGAGTGACCTGGCAACCCCAGCTGGTATGATTGGCTGGTCAAATCCTGCAAAAAGCCAAGATATCCCTAGTGTGAGTGACTGCTTTCCCCTCTCATTGCATTCTGGTTCCCCCTGCTGGCAAGAGTTTCGTGCCCTTTGGCCTTGCAGGCATCTGACCCAACTCTACAGCAAAACGAAGCTTCCTCACCAGCCCCACACTGTATAATAGGAGTTATTTCCAAACAAGAAGACAAGATTTGTTGCTTTCTTGGTGTAACAGTGGTGGCCTTTCCCTCTATGAATTGGTCCGATCCACTTTTTGAGCTGTTTAAAATAGAAATCATCATCGCTACATCTTGGGTCATGAATCTACTGCCCATCAAGATCATTGTGTTAATTGATAATGTTAAGGGGGAGGGCTATCAATCCCCTTCCCCCACTCCTGACATACGGGTTGATCCTACCAGTTTTTCTGCTGGTAACAGATGTAGGACGAGGCTCGTCTGGATGACTAAAAAGGTTATGCTGGGGGCCGTGGAACTCACGTGGACAAAATGCAGGCAGGATAGGGACTGAAGTTAGAGGGAGGGGAACAGTGAACTCAAGTGAAAAAGTTGATAGGATCTACCCCATAATTTTAAAGTTCAATCATGTTCCCCCTTGGTCACCTTAGGAACCCAAGCTGAATGCAAGAGAAGAAAATGTCTGTGACTCTGCAGTCCACTCGAAAGAACAAGCTGTACTCAAGGACAGAATAAGCACCTTTCCATGTACTTCAGAAGGTGTATCCCAGCAACACTTTTGTTTCAGCACAATGTGCTACACAAATTCAAAGAGTTGCCCAAAGTCCTCGGTCTCAGGGGACAGTCATTCCACCCGGTTAGAAATTAAGCAAGAGAGCCCATCATTGGCTAAACCGGACATTGCCCAGAAAGCACAGGTCATATAGCCATGGTTCCATCCCTCTGATCCTTGATTGGCCCACCAGATTAGGGGAAGGAGTCTAGTACACTATATAATTGCACAGGACACCCAAGTCCTAAGGAAGGCAGGGCAGTAAGAACACCATGTTAGGTGTTTACTTGTAAGTAAAGTTCACTTTGGATCTTGTTCTTTTTTGTACTCTTTAATCTCTTGTCCTTGGCAAGAAAAAGTCTTGCAAAGTTCAAGTCCTCAAGGAGGCTGTTACTTAAGGAAACTAAACAGAGAGACCTTTTATTGTTTCAGAAGTCGAAGGAAGTTTCAGGTGACACCTAATCTTTGCTATACTCAGGATATATCTTGTCGGACCCATCAGCTTACACAATTTAAGATAAGATTGTTTTCCTTACCTGCAGGGCTGTGGACATTCCAAAAGTCAAACAGAAGAACCACTTTGTCAGAGAAGAAGAAATACATCTGTAGGGAGAGAGACAAGGTTGAGCCAAAATAAGAGATTAATCTGACCCAGGCTTCTTTGGCTAGCTACACATTCATTCTCTTTGTTCTGTTAATAGGATACAGATTTTTTATTTTTTTTAAAAAATGGGGGATCCTATTTTCAGCTGCTGCATTCAAGCTGACTTGAATGTTTTAATTGCAGCGAGTTTTCACACCCCTTTCACAAAATATGCCTGAGGTCAAACTAGAATCACCAGATATAATGACAACTTCAAACGTGGAAAAACTTTCAAACGACTTTGACTCTATATTAAATGCTTCTGAAAACTTAAAAGTTACTCTCAAACATTTCCCAAAGTTTGAGAATTCTCATCATACTTCCCCCCCCCAAAAAAAATCCTCTAATTTTTCAAAGAGCTGTTTTAATTTTTTTTAACTTCAGTTATGGTCCCACCTTTCTTCCCAGTGGTGATCCAAAAGGGTTTTACATGGTTCTCTCCTCCATTTTATCCTCACAACAGCCCTGTAAGTCAGGTTAAGGTGAGAATATGTGGCAGGCCAAAGGTCACCCAGCAAGCTGCCATGGCAGAGTGGGGATTCAAACCTGGGTACTCCCAGATCCTTCTCTGGCACTCTTCCACCACACTGGCTCTAGCACTGAAGACTTGCTACTTGCTGTCTCCTTTAATGAAAGCTATCATGTCAGTAAGATCCTATAGCTTAAGTTAAAGTCCTTTAGGGGATTGTGCTCCACTCTTTCCTGCTCTAGCTGTATCCTGATTTGAATTATTTGAAGGTTCCAAAGGCCAATTTCTCTGGCTGAAATAGAACTTTAATGACTACAAGGATTTCCCCCTGAAGGGACATTGATAGCCCTGATTGAAAACAGACCACTCTAAGCTCCACAGACATGCCAATGCTAACAGTTACTATGACAGATAAGCCTTCATTACTAACTATTGCACCTTATGGTTGCTAAAATTAAAATCTTGAAAATATTGTGTATATCTTCAATATAATTCCCCTCCTAGGGTTCCCAAGTACTTACCGTATTTCGGCGGGGGACGTACAGTCCCCGGCCGGAATATTCCCCCGGGCAACAGCCACACTGCACGATGCCGTCACCAGGAAGTGATGCCGGGCGACACTCTGGCAATGGGGATGGAAACTCGATGGTACCATCGAGTTTCCATCCCCATTGCCAGAGCGTTGCCCTCCGTCACTCCCTGGCGATGGCATCGTGCTCTGCGCCTGTCCTTCCCCCGGGATTGGTCCTGCAAGGACATATCCATCCCCCGCCGGCACGCGGTAAGTTCTTGGCAAGCCTCCCCCCCCAGAGTTCCCCCAAATTCCCCACATTTTTTCAATTGGACAAATTGAGAAAATCCTTAGACTTTTTCATGCTATTTATTTTGAATGTGAAAAACCTGTTCTTAAGAAGCATTTTACTCATTTTAAAGGAGAAAATATTTAGTAGGAGTTTCGTTTCAGCATTCCTCCCAATGTTTCTCCAATATTTCTGTCAGGAGAAAAATAAAGAAAGAACAACCAACCTTTCCCCATTTTCCCTGATGCCTGCCCCCCCCCCCCGACTACCTCTAGTGCCAAGGTATGGTTTGCAGCCTGCAAGCTGGGAAGATGGGATTCTGTCATTGCTTTTGCACTCCTGTTGGCCAGAGTCATGCTGCATTTAAAACACACCTGGATTTATTCTATTTCTAATGTAGTTCTGTGCTGCAGCCACTGGCAGAGAGAAGGCAGAGCTCAGTAAAATTCTGCTTTCTGCTGGTGGCGCCTTCCTGCCAAGTTTATGACAAGGAGGCAAACAGTGGCTTATCCTGCTTAAACCCATTAGATCAGCCTGCACAGCTCATGGCTGCAAGAGTTATTGCCAAATGGCAGCCTCCTAACAAGGTTGTTGTTTCCAGCAGTCAGTTTCCCTCTTCCTTTCCTTCCACCCAGTTCCATAATTTTGTCTGCTCAGCCAGATCTTCCCTGTTAATGTGTTGTAGAAAATAAAACCTTTCCTCTTTTCTTACTTTCTCTTCCTCTTTTCTACACTTTTCTCCTCCTTAATTTTGCTTTCTTTCTTTCATGATTTTATTTATTTATTATTTTAGATTTATATCCCATCTTGCCTTCATTTCTCTCTCTCTCTCCCCCCTTCTAATCCCCCCTTAGTGGTCAAGTCTTGATCTCAGCTCCTTCTCATCCCTGGCTGGCAACTTAGAACATACTTAACAGTAGCACAACAGCATTAACCTTTGTTAATGGTCAGTATGTCAGTAACCTTTATTGGCATGTACAAATACTACAAACAGCAGTTGAATTGGGGGGGGTATGAAGCCAAATATATAAAAGTTTATGTGGTATTTAAAAGAGAAAATCCATACTATAACATTTCCTGATGGACTCTTATTGCGGACTGCAAAAACAGGGCTACCTTCTTAATAACTTTGGGTAAGCGATCGTTCAGGAGACGATAAACCTTAATGTGATCAGAAAGGCCCAACGTTCCAGCTAAAAACAAGTTTAAATATTTAGCATGCAAATCTGCATATAAGTAGCAGAGGAGGAGGATGTGTGACATCGATTTGATGTAGCTGGAATTACAGAGACATGTCCTAGTTAAGTATGCAGTCTTATTAAATCTACCATATAGGACTGCTGGCAGCATAGCATTGGATCTTGCCAGGGAGAAGGCTCTCCAAGTTTGGAGGACTTGTAAAAGGGATAAGTAAGAAGCCATCTGACCTGTAGTAAGAGGAACCTCAAAACTAAGAGGGGAACAAGACTTGTTAGCCAAACTATAAAGCTTTTGAGCTTCAGTGTCAAGGATTCTGCGTTTGATTAACAAGTGCACACTCGTGAAAGGGAGCATGACCAGCGAATCTAGGGAAATGCCAGACGCCAGGATTTCTTCCTCACTATAAGCTGACCAGTTAGAGATATTGGGCTCAGTGAGCATTTGCTGAATAAAACTCTCAGAGTCCACATAGTAATGCAAATGCAACCAGAACTTAATTGTCATGAGCCACACTTTCGTTTCTACTCAGTTTTGACCAGTTTCTAAACAAAGGGCTATGTGCAGAATGCAGTGTGGAATACCCATGATTTTCCGTTAAAAACTTAAGACTGCATACAGTCAATAGTCCGATCAAAGGCCCTTATCCAAATTGGAATCCCATACAATAGTTGGGAAATCACTCTGCCTACAAAAACTTGTAGTGCAGCTGGGACAAACTGATCACCTTTGCTAAAGCAAAGGTGTGATGTAGCTAAAGCACTAATGTTGTTAATATTATGAACAGAAGCATGCACCGAGGGGGTAATATTTCCCCATGATCTATAACACTAGTAAAAGGATGCTCCTTCCACTTTACATTCATGGCAATTGAAAGTTAGCTTGTTCTAGTGGTTACACATGTGGAACAGATGTTAGAACTCCCCCTCCCCCAGATTTAATTACATTTTAACCACTGTTCAGGCAGTGGGTTGTTGTTCCGTTGGTGGGACATCTAATATCCCTTTGTAAATTCTACTTTGCTACTGTAGGCATTACGCTTCATGTTATATGACACATGGCAATCTCTTAGAAAGAACATCAGCAGAATCAATCCCAGTGATCCTAGTATTTCTCACCCAGCACCACTACATAACCCAGTTTACTCCAGCTTTTGTGCTGGGCAAAGGTACAAGGGTAACCTGAAGTAGATTTCTTACTGATTTACTTACTAAAGATTTATTGTGATACAAAGTTTTTCTGAACGACAGCCCATTTCATCAGATGTAAGAAGTGAGTCCTATATTGCTACATGTATGTATGTTGGTGGAAATATAAAATTATAAAACGAGACGCAGTGTTTGGGTCAGGGCCATAAGAAGGGGTTCTCCGCAGCCGTGCGTGAAGCTGCCTTACCAATGTGGCTATCTGGCTCAAGTCTCTGTCCGTCAACCAGCGGTGGCTCTCTGGGGTCCCGGCCAAAGAAAGTTCCTTCCTAGGAGCTGCTTCCTATGATTGTGGAGCTGCACAGTGGGGGACCATCAGCATGCCAAACGTGTGCTTCTCCATCCTTCTCCAGAATTTAGCCTTCAGCTCTCCTTCATCATGCTAGGTGCATTTTCTTCAGAAGCGTACTAAGCTCCTTTTATGCTGGCTCAAACCCACCTAGCTATCCACTGGCTGGCAGCAGTGCTGCAGAGCAAACAGAAGCAAAACATGCTAGTGGAAATCCTTAACTGGTGGAGATGCCAGAGACGGAACCCAGGATCTCCTGCATGCAAAGGAGGTGTTCTGCTAC
This sequence comes from Gekko gecko, assembly GCA_029375565.1. Classification (NCBI taxonomy): domain Eukaryota; kingdom Metazoa; phylum Chordata; class Lepidosauria; order Squamata; family Gekkonidae; genus Gekko; species Gekko gecko. Next base: position 22,069,036 of record JAPDNY010000013.1, on the reverse strand, counting down.
CAAGTTGTGGCCTTTTAAGTTCTATTCCCCTCTCTGTAGGAGTTCCTTGAGCATTCAATATTAGGCTCTCTTCTCTTTGCTCTTTCATTCCCTCCCTCTTGGTCCTATTTTTTTCAGCATCTCCTTCACACTGACTGTTTTCACTCTGATCTTCTTTCTTGAACCTCCTTTCCCCTTGTGGGTCAAGTAAAGAACATTCAGTTCTTTCTGTTACTGCATTTGAGCATGCCTTAAAATGCACCCATCTATCCTCCTGCTCCCTCCCCCCAATAACTTATTGAACCTCCTCCTCCTTTCCTTTTTTCTAATATGTCTTTAATTTGGGACTGAATATCTGTTATTTTTGTAGTGCCTAGATCTGAGGTGTCTTTATGCTTAAAGGTAAAGGTTCCCTTGCTCAAAAGCCAGTCAAATCCGACTCTAGGGTTGCAGTGCTCATCTCCGTTTCCAAGCCGAAGAGCCTGCGCTGTCCGAAGAAATTTCTGTTATCATGTGGCTGGCATGACTAAACGCCAAGGCACACAGAATGCTGTTCCCACCAAAGTGGGACCTATTTATCTACTTGCAATTTCTTGCTTTCGACTAGGTTGGCAGGAGCTGGAACCAGAGACGGGAGCTCACTCTGTCATGCGGCACTCGGGTCTCAAACTGCTGAACTACCGACCTTCCAGCCTGCAGTTCAGCAAGCATGCATGGGACCAGGCTGCAAAAGGAAGCGTGTCCATCCAGGCATGAGCATAGGGTCGCCAATTGATGGGAATTGCAGGCAGGTTACAGATTCTCTCATGTGAAAGCAAGATGTTATGGCTGGTTCTGGGATTTGACTGAACAGAACCCAACAGGATCCTTATAACTGCCCATCCTGCTGAGGGATATTAAGTGACCACCATAGGGAATGTGCTTTCACCTGTTGTGTGTTGTGCAAGAAATGTTTATGGTTCTTCCATAGCTACTCCCCACATGCTGTATTGTGATGGCAGAAGAAGCGTGGGTGGCTACAGCTTGATGGGACTGTTGTCATACCTGTTTTCCCTGCTCAGCTCTTTACTTCATATTTGTCCCCGAGCATGAGCTGGGTTCATGATGGCTGCCAGGCATCAGAGCCAACTGAAAGAATTTGCTATTCATATGGCTGCGTTTCGGTCAGGCACCACCCCCTTCTACATCTCCTGGCCCGTCCCAGGTACCAGCATGGTTGAGATTGGAAGTCTCAACTTCCGCAAAATCTAGATTAAGACAGAAAGGATGTTTGAAAAAGGGGGATGCTCAGGAATTGTTGGGAAGCATTTATCGGGGGGGGGAGATACACATTTGGAGCTAACAGAACACCTGCCATGCATGTAGAAGGTCCTAAGTTAAGTCCCTGGAACCTCTTAAGTGAAGGATCTCAAAGCAGATGTCGGGAAAGGCCTTTCTGTCTGAAACCCTGGAGAGCTGCTGCTAGCCAGAGTAGGCAGCATACAGATGACCGATCTGACTCTGAACAAGGTAGGTGGTGCTTTCCTCACAGCTGCTGTCTATCTGACGTCTTGTTCCACCCAGTAATTGTCGCCTGGTGTGGTTTAGCTTTGGGCCTGACCATAGGATGGGGACTGGGTTGGCCTTTTTACAAACTACCAGGGCCTGCCTCAAGGAGCAGTACTGCCATCAGGCCGTGGTTTCTTTGTGCCAAATTTCATACTCCTGTGGAGTCTCGGACTGGGTGTTGAAACTCTGATACAAAACTAAACTTTCAAAGAAGGGGACTAAACCACTGCGTTGCTGAGGAACACAAACGGATGTTGGGAGGAGTTAGTTTCCAGAAACAAAGAGACTAGACTGGATACCTTTGGCTTGACTCTTGATGAGAAAGGGCCAGTTCACACATGCTGTTTTGGGTGTACACTTCAATGTGAGAGCTGCACTTTTGCAAAAGCATATGTCAGGTGGGTAGCCACATCTGTCTGGGCAGCCGAGTCAAAAGGAAGTTGTCACGGAGCTGGTACTTTACAAAGTGGATTGTGGTTACTCAGGGGTGATAGAAAGGCACATGCTCAGGTAGCCTTTAATATCACTTGCCATAAGAGAAGACCTGCTGGGCAGGATAAATGACCCCCCTAATCCAGCAGTGTGTTTCCCATAGGGGGGAAATCAGGTCCTTGTGGAAGGTCTGCAGAAGGGCCACAGCCTCTCCCTGTTCCACCCTAGCAACCACTATTCAGAGGTATACTGCCACTGGCTATGGAAGCTCCCATTTAACTGTCATGGCTAATGACTGTGAATAGGTCTATCCTCCTCCATGAATTTGTCTAATTCCCCTTTAAAGCCATTTGAACTAGCGACCATCAACAATGAGTTCCACAGATTAATTATGTGTGGTTTTTTGGTCTGTCCACACTTGAGCTTCAGTAGCAAAAGGCCACTAAGGCCAAACCTCGGCATTGATTAATCCCTGCTTTTAGGATCCCAAGTACCCAAGAATGACAATGGAAGTTGGCAAGGTATGCACACAAGACAGGATTGGCTCGGGTGTGGTGCCAAATTAGTGGGTGTTCAGCATGAACAATCAGGCTCTTATTAGGTAAGTGCAGGAAGCTGTGATTTGAAGTCATCAGGATAATGGTGTAAACACTGCAAGTAGATCAGCTGAGTGGAGAAAAGGGGAACTAAGATCTTGTTTTCTTATTGTGTTTTTCAGTCCTGTAGATGGAACAATTTTGCAGTTCTCCTTACTGGCTATTTGGCAAGAACCTGTCTGCCACATGCCAGTTAAATATACCAAGAAAACAAGTATCGTGGTACACCTAGTTTGAAACCCGCCAACCACAAACCTGCTTGCTGGTTAAGATCACCTCTGGAAGCTCTGTTCTGCGTGCCTCCATAGTCAGAAGCAAGATTGGTGAGCCCCAGAGACCGGGCATTTGCTGTTCTGGCTCCAAGACTTTGTGGACTTAGGCAGATCATGAGAGGGAGGGCAGAAAGGGTTGCCTCAGTGCTTTGTTCTTGTGGCCCTTTCTTACACGCCCAGGGAAATGCTGATTGCCACTTTGGGGTCAGGAAGTGATTTTCTCCAGGCCAGTTTGGCCAGGGAACCTGGAGGTTTTTTGTCATCTTCTGGGTGTGGAACTGTGGGGTGGGGGGGGAGGTATTTGTGCATTTCCTGCATTGTGCAGGGGGTTGGACTAGGTGACCCTGGAGGTTCCTTCCAACTCTATGATTCTATGACAGTCCCTCCCTATTGTGCCTCATCTGGTGCTGCCCTGTACACTCTTTTACACAGGGAGCAAAGCACTTTTTCTGCTCCTGAGGTGTTGCCTTCTATCGTATGATCCCTTCCACCCCACTGTAGAACTCCTTGTGTTTGCTGGCTTTACCAGGGTGTATTGGGACGGGCCAGGCTAGCCCAATCTTGTCAGATCTCAGCCGCTAAGCAGGGCTGGCCATTTAGGAGTGTAGGAGCCCATCTGGGAGGAAGCTGAATGTCCAAATAATATGGTCCCATGAGAAATGCTCTGAAGAAGAAACATTCGAAACTCTCGCGGCTGACAAGAGTAGTCAGCCACTTTGATACAGTCTCCTTAACAGACCTGGAATGTGACAACTTATCAGAAGACCACAGTGTCTATGGACTTTTTTGAGTCTTCTTAGTCTGACTGGGAAACTTCATCTGTGTTTTTCAAAGCCAAGTGCTAAATGTTATAAGCTGAGGAGCTATTGTAATATTTACAGTGATCTTATGTATTGTTATTGATTTGTGTTAAAACATACGCCAACAATTTATAAAAGCCTTGAGTGGTTAAAAAAACCCTCTGAACTGAGTCTATTCACGGGATAAGTAGTGTTGTGTTGTTTAGCCCAGTTAGTACTTGGCTGAAAGGACCACCGACGGAATCCAGGGTTGTTATGCAAAGGCTTTTGTTGTTCAGTCGCACAGTCGAGTCCGACTCTTCGCGACCCCATGGACCAGATTACGCCAGGCCCTCCTGTCTTCCGCTGTCCGCTGAAGTTTGCTCAATTTCATGTTTGTTGCATCAATGACACTGTCTAACCATCTCATCCTTTGCCGTCCCCTTCTTCTTTGACCTTCAATCTTTCCCAGCATCAGGGTCTTCTCCAGTGAATGCTCCCTTCTCATTTGGTGGCCAAAGTATTTGAGCTTCAGCTTCAGGATCTGGCCTTCCAAGGAACAATCAGGGTTGATTTCTTTTAGGATTGACTAAGGCAAAGGCAGGCAGTGGCAAATCACCTCTGTTTGTCTCTGGTCTTGAACGCCCCGTGAGAGATCAACCATAAGTCAGGTGTGACTTGACGGCACTTTAGACACACACGGCTTTTATGTCTTCGGCTCTTTAGAGAAGGGGTTGAAATCTGATTCTTCCCCTCTCAGAGGCTGCTGGTTTTTTGTTTTTTCTTTTTCTGCATTTTTAGAAATTAACATCGTAAACTGCCTCAAGCATTTTACTAGAGGCAGCGGGTGATATAAATGTTTAAATGCATGGCCTTTTACAAGCCTCTCTCTCTAAACCTCACTGCTATATCTCCAAAATGGATGGTAACACTGGCCTACCTTCCAGGGCCATTGTTAAGAATCTGTGTGTGCTTTTTCCTAAGAAAAGTTTTAGCTGCTTCTCTCTCCAAAATACTCACAGGGGCTTCTGATAATTGATAAAACCAAACTCGGTTTTTTTGTTTTTTTAAGTAACTGACAATAATAAAATAGCGGTTAAAATCATTTACATGGCAGCAAATTAAAATAGCAATAAAAACCAAAATTAGCAGACTGAAATAAACAAAGCGGTAGATTAAAAAAAACTACAATGAAGCAGCAGCGGCAAAAATAAACCTTGCCCTGATTTTATTTAAAAGATAAGATTTGGGGTTTGTTATTTTATTTTGCGATTTCTTTTAAACCGGCCCAACTAATCAAATCTCCAAAGGCCAGTCAATAGCTCTGCTAGGCAAGAGCCCCACTTGGGCCCCCGTACTTTGTAAAAACCTTTGGGTGGGCTCCAGGAAAGGTTTTGCAGGCACCACGGCGCCCACGGGAACCATACTGGGAATCACTGTTCTACACCGTTAAGAACATGCAAGTGCAACAATACTTGGATCGCACCAATAAATGAAAATGGGTTGGTTCCAGTGTTCCCTCTAAGCTGAGTTAGTGAGAGCTAGCTCACAGTTTTTTAGCCTCCAGCTCACAGATTTTTGTCTTCGCTCAGGAAATATGGCTCCAGAGCAAACTAATTCATGCAGCAGCCAAATCAGTCACTCACAACTTTAATGACAGTAGCTCACAAGGTAGAATTTTTGCTCACAAAGACTCCACAGCTTAGAGGGAGCATGGGTTCTTCCACGTGTCTGTTCCACTAACAACAGGGCTTTACTCCGGCATAAGGAGGCTTCCACTAATCCGAGAGAATCTTCTGCCAGTGAAGGTCCCCTTGTGCTGGAGGAAATGGCCACTGTTAGAAGACCCAGGGCTATTTTTGGGCAGGAACGCACAGGAACGGAGTTCCGGCTGGCTTCGGAGTTGGCCATGCCCAGCAGGAACTCATTAGCATAATAGGCCATGCCCAGCAGCTGAAACTCATTCGGATTGGCTACATGAGGGGTGTATGGCCTCACATGCAAAGGAGTTCCTGCTCCAAAAAAAGCCCTGGGTTTTGACAAGAAACAAGATAAGCAGAATAAGAAGCAAAAGGTGGGTGTGGCTGGATGACCGACACTTCTGGTAACATGGGGTGTGTGGTTTAATATGCTAATGAGCTGTGCTGTCAGTGGTGTGGCCTACTATGCTAATGACATTTCTGCTGCTGGGTGCGGCCTATTATGCTAATGAGTTCCTGCTGGGCTTTTTTTGTGAGAAGACCAGATTCACAGGACCCAACCATACACACACACACCCAAAATACTGTTGCTATGTAGCATCTTATCATGGCTTCACTTCTATTGCTTTTCTTTCATATCCCTCTTTAGCTTCAAAAAGTCTCAGGGAGGGTAAGTTCCTTGAAGACAAATGCCTATTCAAATTAATAACATCGTCACTAATCTATTTTAATGTATTTTAATTCTGAACCTGAGGCTGTTTTTGCCAGGCAGCCATTTGCACCTGAAGGGCGTGAACACCTGAAGATGCCTTCTTCTAGCCCTGTTCATGCTACAGTGAACACATGTACAACCCGTTTGTAAGGAAGAGTCAGTGTGCGTTCAGCCTTCACCAATGACACTAGGAACCAGTCACTGGATGAACGTGGGGCTTGGATTGCTCGTTGAGCTGTCTATTTGTTGAATGTAATATGAGAATTACTCACTGCACGTGTAAAGAAGAACCAAGTGCACCGTGCTTATGGACTGAACGTGTCCTCACTGTAATTTGTAAACATGGCCCCTGGGTTGAGCCACTGGCCTACCAAAATCAGTACCGTCTACCCTGATTGGCAGCAGCTCTCCAAGGTCTCAAGCACAGGTCATCTCCATCATCTAATGTGTGTGTAAAGTGCCATCAAGTCGCAGCTGCTGTATGGCGACCACAATTCAAGGCAGGAGATGCTCAGAGGTGATTTGCCATTGCCTGCCTCTGTGTCACAACCCTGGACTTCCTTGGTGGTCTCCCATCCAAGTACTAACTGGGACCAACCCTGCTTAGCTTCCGAGATATGATGAGATCCTGCTATCTTGGGCCATTCATCATCTAATACCAGATCCTTTTAAGAGAAGTTTCTGGGAACTGAGCCTGGGACCTCCTGCATGTAAGACAGGTGCTCTACCACAGAACCATGGCCCCTCCCCAGGTTGTTCTCCCCCCCAGTTTTGTGTTTGGTTTTGTTTGTTCCCTGTGGGTCAGGTTTCTAGTAAGCCACCTTGGGGTCAGTGGGAAAGGTGGCATATAAATATTTTAATTACACGGATAAAGTAGCGCTGAAAAAGAACCCCACCACAATTTGTTTGCCCAAACAACTTTTGTTTCCGCAAATTCCTAAGGAAGGGAACCGGTCAAGAGAACAGGCTGGGACAGGTGTGCCTGGCGCTGTTGGGTTGTCGAAGCAAAGATCTGACCGTTTCCTGGCTGGAAGAGTCCCACCACCACCCCGTTAGCGACTCTACACGTTCGAAAGGAAGAGTAGGTTTTAAATACTAAATGTCACTTCTACAGTACCTAGTGCACAGTTGGTTCAAAAGAAGTCACTGGATCCAATATAATGAGTCACTGGATCCAATGGCAGAAGTAAGACATGATCCAATCCTTGTATTATCACTTTCAGATACTGTTAATTTCAACAGGTGTGCTTTAAAGTGTTTGGCTGGACTGTGACTGGAGGGTTTTTCTTTCTGCTCCAGGGTATGCTGATAGTGTGATCTGATGTTCCATTTTTGCTGTCAGGTCACAGCTGACCTAAGGCAACGCTGTGGGTTTTTCAAGGCAGGAGAGGCTCCGAGGTGGTTTGCCCCTCGCCTGCCTCTATGCACCCTTCCATGGGACTAAATTTTACATACATTCAAGGGAGACTTCATCCTGAGCATACAAGCACAGGGTTGCACAATTCACGTTCTGGAAGCAAAACCCACTTTGAGAGCCAGTTTGGTGCAGCGGTTAAGGGCGCGGACTCTAAGCTGGGAGAGCCGGGTTTCGATTTCTGACTCCTCCACATGCAGCTGCTGGTGTGACCTTGGGCCAGTCATAAGTTCTTCCAGAGCTGTTGTCTCAAGGGCAGTTCTCAGGAGAGCTCTCTCAGCCCCACCTACCTCACAGGTTGTCTGTTGTGGGGAAGGGAAGGGAAAGGAGATTGTAAACCGCTCCGAGCCTCCTTCGGGAAGTGAAGGGCGGGGCATAACTCCAATCTCTTCTCCTTCCTAAAACCGTTTTAAGGCAAGCTCCGACCGTAGGGCATGACATCGGATAAACAAACATTTGGGGGCATTTTGTTAAAAAAAAACTAGTTAAACTTTTTCTCTCTCTCTGGTCTCATTTTGGTTTGCAAAGTGGCCCTGGAGAAGATCAGCGTCGATCGAAGTGCAGGTGTACCGGATCAAGCGAATCAAACACTTTTCCCCTGCCTTAATGCATCCTCAAGACCCCTCTGATTCCAAAGGAACTTTCCTCCAGCAAGGCGGCGCAAGATAAAATGAACCGCGCCCACCCACCCCGCCAGATGGCTGAACTCTCTCAGGATAAACAGCCAGGGGGGATCTGCTGAACAGCCGTCATCAACGGGGAAACCGGTACTCGCGAGCCTTACCGCGCAATCCGAAACACGGTGACACGCCCTCCGGGGACCGGGACCCACCGAATTCAGCGGGCTTAGGTGCGACTCTATTGAGGATCGCTCTGTTAGGTCAGTAAATATCTCAAGGCGATCGGAGACCCGCCCATCTGGAAGATACTTACCGGCATCATCTCGCCTCCTTCCCCCTTTCCCCCTGCGACGCGCGACAAACGCTGCAGCCGAGCCGCCCGCTCCAACTTTCCGCCCAGCGATCAAGTTCCTCCTATGGCCAAATGTATGTCTCAATGAAAGATACTGTGTCTTTTTCCGAGGGACCACGTGGGAGGCGAGCGGGGAGGATCCTGGGGGTTGTAGTTGCTGCTTTTGGACTCCGGCGAAATTGACAGGGCAGATCCGTAAGAGGCAGACGGGGCGGATTCCTGAGGCAATCGAGCCGTAGAACCCGCTGAATAAAGATGCCGTGGGCTGGCTGTGGACTTATAAAAGGCACTGGCTCTACTCTGGAGAAAGCGGGTTGTGCGGGCGTCAATAGCCATACAAATCACTCACTCCCCGTATTTAAGTATTTCCAGTAGGCGATTACATTCTACGACAGGGAAGCCAAGGCAAGACTGGACAGGACTACTTGCACTTTCACAGTTCGGCTTGCATTTTTGGCCTTTGGAGGCGCCCCAAAAAGGGAGGGTAAACAATCGGTCATCTGCGAACTACATCTCCCAGGGTGCTTTGCTCTGCAAGTCCGGATGGTACATTTGGACCAATTTGAAGGAATATACTGACAGATGTTGTATTCCTTCCTGCTACGCAAAGCAGATCTTTAGTTGTTGCTTGTTCAGCGCATTCTGTGCCTTATTTGGAGGTAAATCCTAAAGTATGTGTGTCTCGCACATCAAGGAGGAGAACTCCCGACGGGTAGCTGTGTTAAATCTGTGGCTCCCAAATTAAAAAGAAGTCCAATGGGGCCAGGCGGCGGAGCTCTCCGAGGAACTCCCCGGCGGTTTCTTTGCCCTGCTGGTTCCGATGCTGGAAAACCACGTGGCAGGTCATCTCTGACGGCTTTGGGGAGTAGTAGTTCTGCACGGCCTTTACAATCTCGTCGACCGTGCACTCCTCCACCTTCTTGGGAGAGAGAAGGTATTGGGCCAGATCCACGATCACGGGGCCGCAAGAGCAGAGCAGCAGTCCTCTCTTTCGGTCTTCGTCCGTGATCTGATAGAATACGAAGGCTTGCCACAAACCCGTGACCCAGGCTCCCCATCGTTGGGGCTGGGAAGCGTCGAACGGCGGTAGCAGCCCGGATCCTGGAGCGATGGCCATAGTCGGCGGCAGCGACACGGCTCTGGATTCACCCTCGGAGGCGCTCATGGAGGATGCCCGTGGAGCGGTGGAGCGAGTCTTCGGGAGCGTTGTCCGACAGCCCGGCTGGAGCGCTCAACAGGATCCCACCTTCGTCGCCATTGTTGTATAGTGGGTTAGACGCATAAAGAAACCACAGACAGCGATGTAGTGATCAGCATGGTTCGCTATTATACAACACGAGACACTGATAACTGGCCCGGAGGCCAACTATATACATTAGGGAGGGGCCGCCCCCTGGTACCATTGGCGGGTTTGAATTCCCGCCGCCGTTCCCATTGGTCCCCCTACGCGGGAGCCAGGAACCTCAGTCCCATTGTTCTCAGGTACTCAAGCTCTGGCTCTTCGTTGATGGCACGATGTTGTCTGCAGACACAACAAACATTGCAAGTGCAATCCTAAATAAAGACAATGGGGAGGAGCTGTGGCTCAGTGGTAGAGGATCTGCTTGGCATGCAGAAGGTCCCAGACCCAGGTTCAGGCACCGACGTCTCCAGTTAAAAGGATCAGGCAAAAGATGTAGAAAAGAGCAAGAGTCCAGTAGCACCTTAAAGACTAACAAAATATGTGGCAGGAGAGGAGATCTGGTGAGTCGTTGCTCACTTCTTCAGATACCAAAGAGCAAGAGTCCAGTAGCACCTTAAAGACTAAACAAAAGTTGTTGCAGGGTATGAGTGTTCGTTAGCCAGTCCCTGCTCACTTCTTCAGATTCAAGAAAGCTCCTCCCCTGCCACATATTTTGTTAGTCTTTAAGGTGCTCCTGGACTCTTGCTCTTTTCTACCGCTACAGAGAGACTAACATGGGGACTCATCTTGATTTGTCTGTAGATGAAGGATGTGAAAGACCTCTGCCTGAGGCTGAGACCCTGGAGAGCAGGTGCCAGTCTGAATAGACCATATTGACCTTGTAGGACAAGGGAAAAATGAATGTGATTTCTGAATCTGGATTCTGATCTTTCCTCTGACATGTTTATATGTTGACACTGTGCCTTCAAAAGTTTAATTATAATAGATCCAGATCTTGGTATGTAACCTAGAATCTTCTTACTAGAGAAACTAATAGTAGGGTATGTATATATTTTAATTGCCTTTTTTGTATAAGAAGCCATATTAAGCAAAAGTATTATTAGAAGCCTTTGTAGATGGAATTAGGATGCAATACAAATGAAATGCGTAAGCTGCAAGGATGCCAAGAATTAAGTTTAATATGATTTCACAGCCCTTATCAGCTAGCCCTTCAGAAAGAAACCCAGTGTTCCCTAAAGTTCCCATTGTCCTGGAGAACTGATAAACAAATGCAACCATCGACAATATATGATCAGCACAAAGAGAGACCAAATAGCAAAGTTTAAAGTCAAATGATGCTTGCATGATGTTACCTGCTTGGTACCAATTAGAGATTGTTTAATGTATAAACTATATGTGATGTCATTTGGGGTATAAGACCTTCTGCCCTTCCTGGTTATGGGAGAATACAGCTTTGGAATTGCTAAGTGCTAAGGCACTCTGCTCTGTATTCCCTGTTTCAATGCATTAAACAGATTCATCTAACTCATTGGACTCTGAGTGCGTGATTCTAATCAGGCCAAGGGATCACATGGGGCGCAGACTTGTGCATCAACCTTGATGGACCAAAGGTCTGATTTGGTACAAGGCAGCGTCATGTATGGTCATGTATGTTTACATCCTTTGAAACCTATTGATCTCAGTCAGGGCTTTTTTTTTGTAGAAAAAGCCCAGCTGGAACTTATTAGCATAATAGGCCACACCCAACAGCAGGAACTCATTAGCATATTAGGCCACACACCTTGACAGCACATCTCATAAGCATATTAGGCCACACCCCCATGCCTTCCCTTGGCTTGCCAGGGCACCCTGCGGCTGTGGGGCACCTGGGCAAGCCAGCCCTTGGATAGGCTGGGGAAGGCACAGAGAGGCATTTAAATGCCTCCCTGATTCTTCCAGGTTCCCCCTGGCCCACCCACCTTGGAGTCACAGGGGGGTCGCTCTCCAGGCCTTCCCTCTGTAGCCACACAAAGAGAGGTTTGGGCTGTAGTGGGTGGTACTCTATTCCTGTTTGTTCCTGCCCCAAAATAGCCCTGATCTCAGTGGACATGGAAGGATGTACCTCTGTTTAGTCCAGCATAAACTGCCCTCAGAGCTGCCTTCGTCAGATGTGTGCAATGAACATCCGCAGCAGATATATTTATGCTTACAGTTTCAAGCAGCTTGAACCTGTGGAGTTACTTGCAACTTCAAGTATACATATGTATATTGGGGATGTGGGCTTCAGGGACCTGATTAAGTGAGCACTCTCTGACTCCTGAAAACTTAAACGGGAAGAAAAAGTTAATCTGCCAAGTGTCACCAGGTTCCTGTTCTTTTTTTCTGTTGCAGACTTAACATGGGAGCCCATCTGGAATTTCCAGTTTACAGTCTTGCGCAGCTTTGACCACTGAATTGCTGCTGGGGATTTAACCCATAAAGTGATTTTAAGAGAAGGAGAGAGAATACAGGAATATATCAGGATTTAGGGAAGGTGGCTTGAGTATACTTGTGTCAGGAACCTTGCAGTGGGAGGATGGTGGTTATTGGTTTTATTTATAAAACAATCTGATGAGGTTGTTGTAAGGAAAAATAAATATGAGAAGGAGGAGGAGAATGGATTTATGCCCCGCCTTTCACTACCTGAAGGAGTCTCAGAGTGGCTTACAAACTCCTTTCCCTTCCCCTCCCCATTACAGACACCCTGTAAGCTAGGTGGGGCTGAGAGAGCTCTTCCAAGCATTGCCCTTGAAAGAACAGCTCTGAAAGAACTTGTAACTGGCCCAAGGTCACACCAGCAGCTGCCTATTATGCTAATAAGTGGCCTATTATGCTAATAAGTTCCAGCTGGGCTTTTTCTATATAAAAAAGCCCTGACTGAGATCAATAGGTTTCAAAGGATGTAAACATACATGACCATACATGTGGAGGAGTCCGAAATCAAACCCAGTTCTCCCAGATTAGAGTCCGCACTCTAAACCCCTACACTGAATTGGCTGTCATTAAACAGTATGGCATCTGGTTATTTCTCTCCTCCTAAGGGATTTAGGCAGCATTCTTGGAGTTACCATTGGCCCTCCAATTATCTCCCCAAGAACCCTGTGGGATGGACTAGTGTGGAAGGAAGGCAACCAGTGCTTCGTCACCCTGTGAACTTTGTGCCTGAGAGGAGATTTGACCTTAGATCTTCCAGATTGCAGTCTGACACTCTACTCTCTTGACTGTGGGAGACGGCCTTATACCAAATACGACTGCATCCATGTAGCTTGTGCTCCAAGGGGTACAGACTGATCTGAATGGCAGTGGTTCTCCAGGGTCTCTCTCTCTCAACACTTAAGGTCTTTTTACTGGTGATGCGAGTGTCTGATCTGGGGAACTTCTCCATGCAAAGTTGACGCCCTGTTGCCACTGTGCCACATCCCTTTCCCTTGAAGTTTGCCCCATGTATCTACCCAAATGCTCATCCCAAGATGGGATGAGAGAGAGAGATCAAAAGGTTTCCTAACCAATGTTTCCTCTAACCTGTGGAGTCCTGTGAGCAAAAATTCTACTTGGTGAGCTACTGGCATTAGAGTTATGAGTAAGCAATTTGGCTGCTGCATAAGATAGTTTGCTCTGGAGTCCTCCTTCCTGAGCTAAGACAAAAATGTGTGGAGCTGGTGGCTTAAAAACTGTGTGCTAGCTTACACGAACGCCGCTTAGAGGGAACACTGTTCCTTACTTAGAGTTCAATTGTAGTGTACTATGGAATGCTTGCATATGCACTGATAATAGCTACCACTGATATAGCACTTTAAAAAGTTTCAAAGCACATTATCTTGTGGTTCTCACAACAGCTTTATGAGGTCGGCCAGAATTCTCACTCCTTATTGTATTTATATTTCACAGCTTTTATACCCTACCTTTCTGCTCTCATGAGGACCAGCAAGGCAGCTAACAAATCAAAACATACATAGTGCAGATGGGAGAACTGCTGGGAAAATTGTGTGTCTAAGAAGCCCTAGTGAATTAGTGGCAGGGCTGAGATTTGAACCAGGGTGTTCCTGGATCCCGGTACAGTCTCTTGGCCATTATGCTATGTTAAGTCTGTGCAAATCAGAGGTCCCCGTTTTCTCCCATCAAGGTTCTAGGGACCTGGCTCGCCTTTTTCTACCAATCCTGACAGCTCATTAGCATGAAGGAACCTCATCCGGACACCTGTAGACCTACTCTTTCAGCACCCCTTCCCCGGAGCCTGTGTGCTTCCTCAGCGGTCAGCTTCTCTGCCAGCTCCCGCATCCCTCCTGATTGATTTCTCTGCAAAAGGCAAAGGATGCTGCAGCCCTGCTGCCGTCCCCCCCCGTTCCCCCGCTGCTGCCCACAGCTGTTGGAAGCCTAGCCTTTTGCAGTAGACTGCAGCCAGCCAGCCCCCCACCTGATGCTGTATTGTCCGTCCCTGTCTGTAAGCCTTTTTCTTGCAGTCAGAATTGCAGATTGTCTTTGAGTACGTTCATGCTGCATCTCACACGGCTATGGCTGCTGCTGCTTCCTTTTCATGCAATGACCTTTACAGGCCTGTCTGGCTCACTGGAAAATTGCTTGGAACTGTATAGAATTTTAGATTTTAAAAAATCATGTAGAAGGTCACAGGGTTTAATCCCTGGTGTCTCCAGTCAAAGAGTCTCAGGTACCAAGTGCTGGGGAATGACTCTTCTCAGCCTCTTGGGAAGCTGCTCCAAGTCAGAATAGATAATATGGAGCTAAAAGTCTGACTCTGCATCTATCTATCATCTATCAGATCTGCTTTTTAGACCACCCTCTCCCCTAGAGGGCTCAGGGCAGTGAACAACATTTTATTAATTCATTTAGAATCAGTCTGAAACAGTTAAAAACAATAAAACCAATTCAAAGCTATTTCAGATGGTACAAAAGGCAAAGGTTTCCCTTGCTTGAAAGCTAGTCAAATCTGACTCTAGGGGGCGGTGCTCATCTCTGTTTCCAAGCCGAAGAGCCAGCGCTGTCCGAAGACGTTTCTGTGGTCATGTGGCCAGCATGACTAAACGCCGAGGTGCATGGTACGCTGTTACCTTCCCACCAAACCAGTGCCTATTTATCTACTTGCAATTTCTTGCTTTTGAACTGCTAGGCTGACAGGAGCTGGGGCCAGAGAAGAAGAAGAAGAAGAGATTGGATTTATACCCCGCCCTTCACTGCCCGAAGGCGTCTCAGAGCGGCTTACAAACTCCTTTCCCTTCCCCTCCCCACAACAGACACCCTGTGAGGTAGGTGGGGCCGAGAGAACTCTAACACAAACTGTCCTTGAGAGAACAGCTGTGCCAGAGCTTGTGACTGACCCAAGGTCACATCAGCAGCTACAAGTGGAGGAGTGGGGAATCAAACCCGGTTCTCCCAGATAAGAGTCCGCGCACTTAACCACTACACCAAACTGGCTCCTCTGTCACACAGTACTCGGGTCTCTGTTTTGTATGATGACCCTCCTTCCTATTTGAGTTTTGTTGAAACATTTTTATTGCTTTGTATAGGCATTTCAAAATAGTTTTCATTTTTAAAAAAATAGTTTTGACAGTTGGCTACCTTGGGGACCCTGAACTGTGTGGAAAGGCAGGATGAAAATGTTTGGAATAAATAAAAAAAACAGCACGTGTCTTTGTGCCCCAGCATTCGCTGAACCTTTGTCTATCTTTCTGTGTTTCCCTTTCACAGCTGCTCTTGCGGAAATCATTCCTCAGAACCCGCCCCTTGCTATAATAATCCTCCGCTTCCTATCCATTATGCTGACGTTGGTCTACAGCATGGCACAGTGATAGGCTCCCGTAGTACAATCCTTCCACAAAATGTGCAGAACAGAAATGTTCAGG
This sequence comes from Gekko gecko, assembly GCA_029375565.1. Classification (NCBI taxonomy): domain Eukaryota; kingdom Metazoa; phylum Chordata; class Lepidosauria; order Squamata; family Gekkonidae; genus Gekko; species Gekko gecko. The sequence goes on along the minus strand of JAPDNY010000013.1, from coordinate 22,053,573 downwards.
AGGGCATTCTTGTCGTGACATAAGGTCTGCAGTGGGACAGAACAGTCCCGAAGACCACCTTCCTGTGGGAGTGGGAAACAGACAATGCATTGCCTTTGTGTCTTTGTAATCCCATATTCTGCATCGCTAGCACTATGCAGGCCCGAGCAGTTTGCTGTCCACACAGACACTTAATGTTGTATTCCTAGTTTTATTGCATTGCTCTGTTGACCTCCCTTTCTCATTGAAATAGATCAAGATGGGTAGCCGTGTTAGTCTGTCTGTAGCAGTGGAAAAGAGCAAGAGTCCAGGAGCACCTTAAAGACTAACAAAATTTGTGGCAGGGCATGAGCTCTCATGAGTCACTGCTCACTTCTTCAAATACAGCTAAAACGGGAGTCCATCTGTCCTATGTATTGAAAAGTGGAGTGATTTCAGTGAGTTTGTTTTCAGTGGTGTGCTGTTCTAGGCCACTAGGGGGTGGTAGTGATTTCAGATTAATTTACATCAGTCTGCATTTGAAGTGGGTGTCAGAGAGCAGGGTAGGGTGAAGCAAAGCCAGAGAGATTGTGTATGCATGGGATTTTTTTTGGGGGGGTGTTGTACATCTCTATTTGTTGACTTACCTTTAAAAATGTTAATTTCAGGAAATGATCTCTATCAACTTTTATGTTACGTTAAAAAATGCATCAAAACTGGAGTTACCAATCCCATTTCTCTGATCAAAACTGCTCTCTCCTGGTTCGCTTTTTGCCCTAGTAAGGAAAGAAAAAAAAAGGCAGGCACAGTATGGTGAGAAGACTGAAAAATTAAAGGGATAGGAGCAGCCATGTTGTAAATTCCACACACTTTTTCATCCAGTAGTCGCCACTCCCTCCCTCCCCCCTGGACTAAGGTAAAGGTTTCCCTTGCTTGAAAGCCACTCAGATCTGACTCTAGGGGGCAGTACTCCTCTCCATTTCCAAGCCAAAGAGCCAGTGCTGTCTGAAGATGTTTCTGTGGTCATGTGGCCAGCAGGTCTAAATGCCAAAGCGCACGGAACGCTGTTACCTTCCCACCGAAGCAGTACCTATTTATCTACTTACAATTTCTTGCTTTCAAACTGCTAGGCTGGCAGGAGCTGTTCAGAGTGGTGAGAACTGGAGAGGCACTCCAAAGGGATCTGTTGAGGATGGGCAAGTGGGCGTCAACATGACAAATGGGGTTCAATGTGGCCAAGTGCAAAGTGATGCACATTGGAGCCAAAAATCCTAATCATGATGGAATCCAAACTGGCAGAGACTGTTGTAGTAGATAACGCACTGAAAATGTCTAGACAGTGTGCAACTGCAATTAAAAAGGCCAAGGCTATGCTGGGGATTATTAGGAAGGGAACTGAAAACAAATCAGCCAGTATCATCATGCCCCTGTATAAATCAATGGTGCGACCCCATTTGGAGTACTGTGTACAGACAGTTCTGGTCACCACACCTCAAAAAGGATATTATAGGACTGGAAAAAGTGCAGAGAAGGGCAACTAGAATGATAAAAGGGTTGGAACACTTTCCCTATGAAGAAAGGTTAAAGCACTTGGGGCTCTTTAGCTTGAAGAAACGACGGCTGAGGGGTGACATGATTGAGGTTTACATGATTATGCATGGGATAGAGCAGGTAGAGAAAGGGGTACTTTTCTCCCTTTCTCACAATACAAGAACTCATGGGCACTCCATGAAATTGCTGCGTAGTCGGGTTAGAACAGATAAGAGGAAGTACTTCTTCACCCAAAGAGTGATTAATACATGGAATTCACTGTCACAGGAGATGGTGGCAGCTACAAGCATGGACAGCTTCAAGAGGGAATTAGATAAACATATGGAGCAGAGGTCCATCAGTGGCTATTAGCCACAAGGTATAGATAGGAACTCTCGGTCTGGGGCAAGTGATGCTCTGTATACTTGGTGCTTGGGGGCGGGCAACAGTGGGAGGGCTTCTAGTGTCCGGGCCACACTGGTGGACCTCCTGATGGCACCTGGTATTTTTGGCCACTGTGTGACAGAGTGTTGGACTGGATGGGCCATTGGCCTGATCCAACATTGGCTTCTCTTATGTTCTTATGAGCTGGGGCCAGAGATGCGAGCTCACTCCATCCCATGGCACTAGGGTCTTGAACTACCGAACTACAGACCTTCCAGTCTGCAGCTCAGCATCTGAGTCACCACAGCCCCATCAATAATATGAAGGAGCTGCAGTAGCAAATGAAAGGCACAGGAGCCCTGAGGGAAATCCAAGGTGGTCAAGTTAGATGAGAAAGTGTGTGTGTTTGTGTTGGTTTCAGCAGAGGTTAACCCAGGGAAAGAGGAGGTTTTATGAAATTGTGCATGTGAAGACAGGGCTAGAGAGCTTTTTGTTCCGTCATGGTATAACTGGGGTGGCACCCCATGAAATTCATGGGATTTGGGACAGTGAAAGGGTGGTAGTCCATCACGCAATGCCCTTCCTGCTATGGGCTGTATTTACAGCTCTTAATTCTCCATTTTGTGTAACCTTAAACAGAAACTGGGTTGGATTTGGCCTGCTTTTTCACCTAAGCTTGCTCAGTTACTTTTCTTATTCCATGTGGCTTTTGCACATGCAGGTCCTCCTACAATCTGCTGCCAACCCTTTTTCTGGTGGTCAAAGGGGACCTTTCCTTCTATTTTCACCAGCTGAAATGCTGGTTGGATCCAACTCGCTGTCTCCATGTACAGCAGCATTATATCTTTCAGCTCCAGATGCTAGGTTGTAACAGTGGAGGAGGGCCATTGCTTTCCTGGCCTGCTCTTGGTCTTCCTAGAGGCATCTTGTCAGACAATCTAGGAAACAGGATGCCACACTCACTGAACCAGAGGGCTGGTCCAAGGTTACTTTTCTCCCAATATCCTTATCATCAAATAAGGAAATCTCTCTTTTGACACGCGGCTCGCAGGCTGGGCTGCTCTCAATTCAGGGGTGTTTACTTTTGTTTTCTGAGGGCAGGGCCACTCACAGTACAGATATTTTTTTTTTTGGTAAATACAATTTATTATCGGATATATTTTCCACAGTCATACAAATTAAGCAATTAAATACATATCCATTTCCTTTTACCCTCCCCCCCCCAAACACGGCTTCCCGCAATGCTCCAACCCCATTGATATTTCTTATTCAGTTACATTTAACTAAACTTACTTTATCTTACTAATGGTAACAATTTAAAAAACTAGTCCCTTTCACTTTCTCCTTAGTAGTTGTCAAAACAAATCAAACCACGTTTTACATCCCAATTTTTCAACAGATATTCTTGAAAGTCTTTCCAAACTTCGAAAAACTTTTCATCTTCTTCGTTATTTAATTTTCTTGTTAATTTGTCCATTTCTGCCATAAACAGCATCTTCTTAATCCATTCCCATGTTTCAGGTGTTTTTTCTTGCTTCCAACATTGTGCAAAAGTCATTCTGGCTGCTGTAACCAAATACCATAGTAATGTTCTCTTGGTTACATTTATTTCTTCCATTTTAAGACCTAACAATAACATTTGTGGGTCTTTCTTAAAAGTACATTTCAAAATTTTTTGTATCTCATTATGAATCTCAGTCCAGTACCTTACAGCCTTATCACAAGTCCACCACATATGGTAAAAAGACCCTTCTTTTTTCTTACATTTCCAACATTTGTTAGACATGCTCTCATTTATAATAGCAATTTTTTTAGGAGTCATATACCATCTGTACATCATTTTATAGCAATTCTCTTTAACATTTATACAAGTTGAAATTTTCATTGACTTTTTCCACAAATATTCCCAAGATGACATAGATATTTCATTATTTATATTTACTGCCCACTTTATCATTTGCTCTTTTACTGTTTCATCTTCAGTATACCATTTCAATAACACCTTATACAATTTTGAAATCATTTTTTTACCCTTTTCGACCCATACAGTTTCAATTTCATTATTTTTTTCTCTAAAGCCATATTTCCTTTTATCAGCTCTACATAGATCATAAATCTGTCTGTAACTCAACCAATCATATTCAAATTCAACATCAGTTCTGTCTTTTAATACAAAGTTTTTCCCTTCAATATTTAAAAGGCTTTTGTAAGGTAACCAATCTAGACCTTGATTTCTTGAATATGGATTAATCACTTCTGCCGGCACTATCCAAAGTGGTCGTTCTTCCGAGAAGAATTTTTTATATCTCATCCAAGTCTCGAACAGTGATCGTCTTATATAGTGGTGTTTAAAAAACTTGTCTATTTGTACTTTTCCATACCATAAATATGCATGCCATCCAAACTTATTATCATGACCTTCCAAAGCCAACAACTTCTTATTCTCAAGGTTAATCCACTGCTCCAACCATGTTAAGCAGACGGCATCATAATAAAGTCTTAGATTTGGTAGTTGTAGTCCTCCTCTTTCCTTTGCATCACATAAAATTTTCATTTTAATCCTTGGTTTTCTTCCTGCCCATACAAACTTCGATATTTCTTTCTGCCACGTATCCAATACTTTACTTTGTTTTAATATTGGAATAGTCTGAAATAGAAACATCAAGCGAGGCAAAAGATTCATTTTTACAGTTGCAATTCTTCCCAATAACGATAGATTCAAGGTATTCCATTTTTTCAAGTCTTGTTGAATCTTATACCAAACTTTTTCGTAGTTATTTTTAAACAAATCAATATTTTTCATAGACAATTCAATACCTAAATATTTAGTCTTTGTAACTACTTCGCATTTAATTTTCTCTTGAAGTTCAATCTGTCTCTGTTTCGTCATGTTTTTGCACATCACTTTCGTTTTATTTTTATTGACGTAAAATCCAGCAATTGTTCCAAATTCTTCAATTTTTCTCATCAGTTGTGGTATATTCTCAATTGGATCTTGAATCATAAACATTACATCATCTGCAAATGCTCTATATTTATACGTAAAGCCTTTCACTGTAAGTCCTTTGATATTATTGTCTTTTCTTATCTCTGCCAATAATATTTCCAATATCCAAATAAACAATAACGGAGACAGCGGGCAGCCTTGTCTCGTTCCCTTTTGAACTTGAAAGAAATCTGTTTTTTCTTTATTTATATTCAAAGCTGCTTTCTGTTCTGAATATATTGCCACAATCATATTTGAAAAAGATTGTCCTATATCCATTTTTTCGATTACTTGCAGCATAAAGTCCCAATTCAAGTTATCAAAAGCTTTTTCCGCATCCAGAAAGAGGAATCCAACTTCTTTTTCTGGGTGTTTGTCATAATATTCAATTGCATCAATCACCACTCTCAAATTGTCTCTTATTTGTCTATTTGGTAAAAAACCAGCTTGCTCTTCCGCTATGACATCTTTCAAATATTTTTTCAACCTCTCCGAAATTATTTTTGCAAATAATTTGTAATCATTGTTCAATAGCGATATTGGTCTGTAATTCTTTACATCAGTTAAATCCAAACCTTCTTTAGGTATAAGTGAAATATTTGCTTCTTTCCATGAGTCTGGGATCCGTTTAGTCATCCTTATATCATTTGACAGAAGTACTAAAATAGGGGTTAGCTCCTCCTTGAATTTCTTATAAAATTTTGCTGTAAAGCCATCTGGTCCTGGAGCTTTGCCCAATTTTGCATCTTCTATCGCCATTATTACTTCTTCCTTTGTTACTAAACCATTGAGTAGTTCTTTAATTTGTTGTCCCAGCTTTGTTATTTCAACATTGTCCAAATACTTTTTAATTCTCTGTTGGTCGATTCCTTTCTTTTTAAACAATTTTGCATAATATTTGAAAAAGGCTCTTTTTATACCTTTCAAATCCACAACGTCTTTTCCATCTTCAATGATCTTGCTTATGAAATTTCTTTCTTTTCTATTTTTCAACTGCCACGCTAAAAATTTTCCTGGTTTGTTTGCACCCTCAAAAGCTTTTTGTTGTAATTTTTTCAAGTTCCAGTATAATTCTCTGTTTAATAAGACATTCAACTGATCCTGTAGAAGATGAATCTCTTTAATAATTTTTTTCTTCCCTGGTCTTTTCTTTAATTCCTTTTCTTTTTCTCTAATTTTTTCATAAAGATCATTTTGTTGTTGCATCCTTTGCTTTCTGTCTTTTGTGTTTAATGAAATAAGTAAACCTCTCATTACCGCTTTGTATGCATCCCAAACAATCTGTATATCAGTACCTTTATTCAGATTCATTTCAAAAAAACTTCTTGTTTCTTTTTTTAATGTCTCATTAATTATTTTTTGATCCAATAAATCTTCATTAATCCTCCAGTATAGTTGTTTTGGTTTTTCTTTTGACATCCAAAGTAAAGGATTATGATCTGAGTTATTTTTTGGCAAAATTTCAATTTTATGAGTTTTTAGCGCCATCTCCTCTGACATCCAGATCATATCAATTCTAGAAAAGGAATTATGTCTGTTAGAATAAAACGTGTAGTCCTTAATCTTAGGATTCCATTTCCTCCAAACGTCTTCTAATTTCTCTTGTCTCATCAACTGAAAATTTTTTTTTGGCAATTTTCCAATCGCTTCTCCAATTGCATTAGACTTTCTGTCCAGTACATTATTAACCGTGCCATTAAAGTCTCCTGCAAAAAGTGTTTGATCATAGTTTAAACAGTCCAACTCTCTTGTCAGATCATTGAAAAAAGTCTCTTTTGCCCCATTGGGTGCATATAGATTTACAAGCAGTGTCCTTTTTCTGTACATCGTTATTTCCACACCAACATATCTTCCTTCGTTGTCTGAGAAGATTTGTTTAGGTTCCAATTCTTTAGAAATGTATATCACTGTTCCTTTCTTCTTATTAATTGCTGATGAATGAAATTCTTCTCCCAATTTTTTATTAATCAGATACTTATTGTCTTGTTTTCTAATATGTGTTTCTTGCAAACAAATTATATTACATTTTTGTTTCTCTAGCCAATGGTTCACTAATCTTCTTTTGTTTGGTGAATTTAGTCCATTTACATTCCAAGATAAAAATTTGTAATCCATCAGTGTTTTGAATTAAATGTCTTTAAAATCATCAAAATTGTTCTCTTTGAATCTACACAAGTCTCCTTCTGTTTTAATTGTAAATCTCACCAAGTTGTACGAGAATGATAGTCCCTGTGGGATCTCCCATCTGAACCTGATGGCCATTTCTTTTAACTTGTCAGTTAGTTTTTTAAACTTCTTTCTGTCTTGTAGAATCATTCTCGGAATTTCTCTTAAAATTATTATTTTCTTTCCATTAATTTCCAACGGTTGTGTAAATTGCTTTTTGAAAATATCTTCTTTCATTTTTGTTGTCACAAACTGAACAATCACATCTCTGGGTAATTTCTTTCTCTTTGCATAAGCAGAATTCACTCTGTAAATTAAGTCAAAGTCTGAATCCAAATCTCCTTGATCCTCACCTATATAAGTTGTCAATGTGTTTATTACTAACGCACGTATATCCTGGTCTTCCTCCTCTTCTATTCCTCTCAGTCTCAGATGATTCTGAGTAGCCCTATATTCCATCATAGACTCCAATCTTGTATTTTCTTGGAGAGTTCTTTTCACTTTTTGTTCCATTTCTGCTGATTTTATCACCAGACTTTGAACCTCTTTTTTAACTTCTTCCGTATCTTTTTTTATCCCTGCCACTTCTGTTAGTACCAGTTCTTTCAACTTTACCATATTTTTTTCTTGTACTTGGACTTGCACTTGTTCTATTTGCTCCAGTTGTATTTGCATCTGTTGTTGCAACTGTGATTCTATTTGCTTCCCTAAATTCTGCACCACTTCTGTCATCCTTTTCTCCATCGCCTCCATAGCGGCCTGCCACTCCTTTTTTTCTTTTGCAGACATTCTTGGACTTGGTGATGAGGCGGCCCTTGGTCTTGACCTCAAATCCATTTTGGAGACAAATTCAAAACAAACCAATCTTTATATTGTCAATGATAAAGTCAAATCACCACCTTTATAACTTTTTCTGTTGCTTTTTTGGTTTAAAAATAGCTTTTTAAAGTTTAGTCCTCCTCAAAATGGCGGGCGCAATTTCTCTATGGTTTTCCGGCTAGAGTAGGCTCCTTTGAAACTTCCTGTTCAGCTGTCCGTCTTGGTAATCCGACTTCCGGTGTTACACTTTAAAATGTCCATCTACTTCCGGCAAAACAACTTTAAAGCATCCACTCTAGCCTACTTCCTGTACCATAGAATCACAGTTAGTTTCGTTTCTACTACGCAAAGTTTAGTCTTAGCTGACCACAGGAATGCAAAACAAAGTCACTTTTCTGCCGTTTTCTCCAAAGGAAAGCCTTCTTTTTACTTTTAAATCAAGCGGATTAGTTCCTTAAAGCTTTGTGCGCTTATCCGTACGTTTTAATTTTGCATTCTTCTTCAGACCGGTAAGCAAACGTTCATTGTTACCTTACTTGTAATCTCGAGGTTTCGCAGTGCTTCTTCTGCAATCGATGTTAGTCTTGATGTTAAAGAGGTCGGTAGATGGCGGATTTATGCTGAATTCTCAGCCCGGCTGGTATCTGTAGTGCTGTCTTGCAACTGCCCTCTCCGTGGAAGGAGATCAAGGTGTAAACAAGCTTCCTCCGAAGCTTATCAACACCGATCTCAACTCCCTCTCAGGCTTGGCTGCTTGCTCGTCACTCCCCCGCCTGGGGAGTGCTGCGTTGGGCCAGGTAAAGCCCAAACTGTCGTCAGATACTGCCGTTCACCTTGCCCAAATCTCAAAGTGCGTTAATTCGCCATTTTAACTCCGACCGGAAGCCAGATATGACCCCTGACATATACATGCCAAGTATGCTGCTTTAAAGTACTGTTCCTTTTCTGAATCGTATGTGCCGGCTGATAATTTTCCAAGTCCTTGAGAATGATGGTTGCCTGCTGGCTGTCCCTATCTGAATGCTGAAAGCGTGACTTAAAAAAAAGAAAAGTGTAGCAACACCATTGATAATTGCTGCAGTGCAGTCCTGACCAGAGTTATGATTACTGTGGTGGTACCTGAGAGAGTCCGTGCTGACCATAGAACAGAATTTCCCCATTGTCTTCACTTTCCCTTTGACTTAAAATTGAATTCACTTGTAAATTTCCAGGGTATATTTAGTTTTTCATTCTTACAGGAAAGAACTGTCCACTCAAAGGTGAGTTAGTGTTTCTGCAGTAGGCACTAGTCTGGGCATGCTTCCTTCTAGTTGCGAGGCCGTGACTCACGCAGGGATGCAGTGGCAGTCTCCTCTGAGGATGGAGATTATTCCCGTCCGGTGCTAATTTAGGACGCACTTTCTGGGATGTGACGAATGCACAGCCACTGAAGAGACGTAAATCATCTTTATTTAACTTCACATGCATTCAGAAGATCATTTACTCACAATCAAACTGATAGACAAAGAAGCAGGAAAAGAGCAATAAAACTCCTATCTTCGCACCTCTGAGCTCAGGAAATTATCCTAATGACCCAGTCAGGGGAATGCTTTTTGGGTTGCCTAACTGAGGACTACAATTCCCAGGGGCAACTGCTCTTAAAGATACACAGCAATCTTACTAAACTACTAATACCTACAGTTAACACTGACTGGGGGCAGCACAGAGAATGTACGTAGCAGTGTTGACTGGGTGTGTTTAAGTCAACTGCATTCACATATTTGCTTCTTTTATACCCTGCCTTTCTCCCCAATGGAGCCACTTACAACATTTTATCCTCACAACAACCCTGTGCAGTAAGAACATCAGAGAAGCCATTGTTGGATCAGGCCAATGGCACATCCAGTCCAACACTCTGTGTCACACAGTGGTTAAAACCCATAGTGGTTAAAACTCAGGTGCCATCAGGAGGTGTACCAGCAGCGCCAGAACTCCAAAAACCCTCCCGCTGTCCCCCCAAGCACCAAGAATACAGAGCATCACTGCCCCAGACAGAGTGTTCCATCTATTGTTGTTGTTCAGTCACACAGTCGAGTCCAACTCTTCGTGACCCCATGGACCGCATCACGCCAGGCCTTCTGTCTTCCGTCATGCTCCAGAGTTTGCTTAATTTCATGTTCGTTGCCTTGATAACACTGTCTAACTATCTCACCCTTTGCCATCCCCTTCTTCTTTGACCTTCACTCTTTCCCAGCATCAGTGTCTTCTCCAGTGAGTGCTCCCTTCTCATTTGGTGGCCAAAGTATTTGAGCTTCAGCTTCAGTACCTGGCCTTCCAGGGAACAGTCAGGGTTGGGTTTTTTTAGGATTGACTGAACTGATCTCCTTGCAGTCCAAGGGACTCTCAAGAATCTTCTCCAGCACCATAATTCGAAAGCATCTATTCTTCTGCTCTCGCCCTTCCTTATGGTCCAGCTCTCACAGCCATGCAGTACTGCTAGGAATACTATTGCTTTGACCATATGGACTTTTGTTGGCAGGGTGATGTCTCTACTTTTTATTATGCTGTCTAAGTTTGCTATCGCTTTTAATTTCATGGCTGCAATCACCATCTGCAGTGATCTTGGATCCCAGGAACGTGAAGTCTGTCACTGCTTCCACAACTTCTCCTTCTATTTGCCAAGGAATGATTGGGCCGGATGCCATGATCTTAGTTTTTTTGATGCTGAGTTTCAAGCCAACCTTTGTACTCTCCTTTTTTATCTTCAGCAAGAGGCTCCTGAGGTCCTCACAACTTTAGGTCCTCCATCTATGCCTTCTGGCTAATAGCCACCAATGGACCTCTGCTCCATATGTGTATTCAGTCCCCTCTTGAAGCTGTCTTTGCCTGTCACAACCACCAGGTTAGGCTGAGAGTGAGTGGCTGGCCCAAAGTCACCAGCAAGCTTCCCTGGCAGAGAGGGGATTTGACCCTGAGTCTCCCAGATTCTGTCTGATTCAAGACACAGCAGAATAAGCCACCCCCACCCTTCAATGGGAAGCCGATTCAAAAGGAGGTAAGGCCAGATCAGCAAACCATGAGGAGAGACAGCCACTGTCTTCTGTGTGGGTGGTGCCTTTGGGCTCCAGTTCCATTGAGGCATACTGTTTGGGAACTACTGCTGTAGGCATTTGTGCTCCTGAAAGTCTAAATGACTCCCCCACACCCCAATCCAGGGCTAATAACAGCAAAGGATGGAGGCATTTTAGTGGGCGGGGAGGGAGTGAGAAAGAGGAAACTCTTTCTTCTCTCATTCCCTGATTCTGCTTTTTAATAATTAAAGTGGGTCAAAAAGCCCTCAAAACACTAGGAAACCAGTATAATTAGATCTCCATCTCCCCCCCACCCCAGTACAGGCATAATAATACAGAGCCAGTTCGGTGTAGTGTGTGAACTCTAATATGGGAGAACTGGGTTTGATTCCCCACTCCTCCACAATGCAACTGCTAGTATAACCTTGGGTTGGTCATAAATTCTTTCAGAGATGTTCTCTCAGGAGCAGTTTTCACAAGAGCTCTCTCAGCCTCACCTACCTCATACAGTGTCTGTTGTGGGGAGGGGAAGGGAAAGGGACTGTAAGCTGCTCCGAAACTCCTTCGGGTAGTGAAGGGTGGGATATAAATCCAATCTCCTCCTCCTCCTCCCAGCTCTGGATTGGGAAATACCTGGAAATTTGGGGGGTGGAACCTGGAGAAGGCAGGGTTTGGGGAGTGGAATTAACAGGGTATAAAACCAGAGAGTCCACCACTGAAAGCAGCTATTTTCTCCAGGGGAACTGATCTTGGTTGTCTGGAGATAAATTGTACCAGCAGGAGATCTCTGTGTGCCACCTGGAGGTTGGCAACCCTAGTCCTACCTTAGAGGGAATTACTGAGGCAACATAAATTGCTGTCAGGTTTCCTGGGAGAATGCATGGGAAGTGCTTTTTGTATGCTGAAACGCTGCATATCCCAAATAAATGTGAGTTGTTTACATCCATGTGGACTGTTTAGAACCAGATGACATATTTGTACTAATTCCTCTCTCCATCTCAGCCAGAGCCTGCTCTCTCAGAAGCAGGGACTCAATGGGAGCTGCTCCAAGTCCCTGTTTCCTACATTCATTCTCCTGTCTTTCTGCACATTAGCAGCATTCTGTTTGTATGGACCTGTCTCTCACCATCACTTCTGTCCATTCATTCAATGCCCCCCCCCCTTTCCTCTCTGTTTAATGATCAGAGGGGGCCTTCTGACGGAAAGCTCACTGGAGCAAGGTGAGATTCATTAGAACACCCCATAGCAGCATCTGTGGTCTGGGGTGGGGAGTGCTGGCATCTCCCCCTTGTTGATTCATAGCACATCTTTTCTCATAGCATAGATCACTACCTGAGCCTCTTTCTGTCCGAGGATTGCAGTTTCCTGGAAATTCTGCCTGCTGTTGATTTACACTGTGCTTGTTGCCCTGAAGCAAGGATGTATTAGGAAACTGGCCAGTAATAGAAGAGTGCAGTAATTCAATCTCCCAAGAAGTATAGTGCAAAAAAGACAAACTTGCATTTATTCAAGTAAATCCAGATGGCATTTAAGTTGCAGTCAAGAGAAAGAAGCCTAATCTAAAGAGGACTTTCCTTATTACAAATAGCCAGCTTGTCCGGCATCATCTGTGTGGGAATATGAGGGCATTGTCTCTGGAGGAGAGAGCTGCAGAGACGTGTGTCTCCATGGAAGGCCATGTGGGAAGAGTGTGAGAGGACAAAGCATGAGAGAGTAGGACTGATATCGCACAAGGAGCTACGCCACCGTTATGCCTCCCTTTGCCCCGTTTCCATTGGTCAATTTCCCACTCGAAGCCGCGCAGCCGCATTTTGACCTGTGGCTTTGCCTGATTTCCCCCGCGGTTTCCTGATCCTGTTTTTTTGAGGATCACGAAACCGTGGGGGAAATCGGGTGAGGCCATGGGTCAAAATGCAGCCACGCAGCTTTGAATGGGAAATTGACCAATGGAATCAGGGCAAAGGGAGGTGTAACGGTGGCGCAGCTCTTGTGTGAAATCGGTCCAGGGGTTCAGAGGGGAGCTCCCAGGTGAAAACAAAGAGAGGCATCCCATTCAAGGAGATAATACCTATTCACACTTAGAGTGATGTACCCCCCCCCCGATGTCCAGGCACGCTGAGCTGCTCACGCCAACAAGAACTAGAACAGCTGGGATGCATTGGCAGCCTCTGCCATGTCTGTTTATATCCTGCAATAGGTATTTATTTATTATAGCTTTTTTGGCTGATTAAATAACTTATAATAGATTGATCATAGAAATTGTAGTTCACAGGATTTGGATCTCTGAGGCCTGCCACCTGCTCGTATGACCCTTGATCTTCCTGGCTGCTTAAATTTGCTGGAACAAAGGAAGGGGTGCCAGCCTGGGCCTGAGAGACAGCCTTAAGAGAGGAGGTAGTTGCCCCATCCTTGAAACGGGCTCTGGTGCACATCCAAAGAAACCTTCCCTACGCCCAGGAGAAATAAATAATCATCTACCACCAGCCTCAAACATACTATTCTTGACCAAAGTTGGTTGGCTGGACAACTCCAGGATTTCTTGGAAGAAGTGAACTATCTAGATCCTTTCCAATATGGCTTCAGGCCTGGATATGGGATTGAAAAACTTGGTCATCCTGGTGGATGATCTGCACTGGTAGATGGCTAGGGGGAGCGTGACCCTACTGATTCTCTTGGGCCTCAGCACATTCTGGGGGTGGGAGATCTCCTGCCCTTCAGCTCTTACTGCCTGCCTCTGCTTCTGCAGCCAGGGGGAGAAAATATATTTAAAAATTGCCATCAGCGAATGGTCTGACATCATTTCTAGGGGAAATCCAGAAGTGACATCACTCCACTCTAGGGATTGCCAGGAACTCTATGGTTTTTGGTGATTCCTGAAGCACAGTGACATCACTCCTGTGTTTCCCCTGGAAGTGACATAATGCAATTTACTGATGGTGACTCCCCATGTCTTATCCCCTCAGGCTCCTGATACTTGCTAGCTGCTGACTGTCAACCTGACGTCTTAGTGGCTTTTGATATCATCAGTAATTGTGTCCTTCTGGAGTACTGTTGGGAGTGGGAGGGGAATTTCAGGGGAGGGATTTGACTTTATCTAGGAAATCCTGGGGTTGTCCTGCTCAGTTCCTTGGCCTTTGATATACAAAGTGCCTTAAAGGAAATTTTTAACATCTTTATGAAACCACTGAGTGAGGTTATCTGGAGATTTAGGCTGGGCTTTTTCTAACATGCAGATGACACTTAGCTTTGTTTTATGCTTCAGTGCATCCCAGGGAAGCTGTGGAAACTATGAACTGATGCTCAAAAACTCTTTGGGGTGGATGTAGGCTAATAAATGTTATTGAAGAGAAAATACAACACTTGTATTATGCTCAGTCCCCTCTTGCTCCCAGAACCTTTGGAACTCACTGTAGCAGTACTCAGTCCCATTGTCTATAAACAGAATCTTTGGAGCCTTATTTAATTTATTTTTCACAGATGCATCACAGCATTTAAAATTATCAAGCACTTGAGCCTTGGAGCTTATTAGACAAACATGAATGTAATGAGTCCTGGCACCTAGGAACATCAGAAAGTACTTGTTCCCTCCAACAGATGGATGAATAGGCCAGCCAGATCTGAGTATACTTTCTGTAAGAGTTTCTCACTGGGAATACCTTGCTGCTTGCGGTAGCTGGATGCAACTGCCTTTGCCTTTAAACAAACTTTATAATAAGCCTATATCTGCTCACATTCTGTCACTTTTATGCCACAGTCCTGCAACATTTTTTCCACAGTGTGAAAAGACCTGTGCCCAAGTTTAAAATGGTGTCCCAAAAGACAATCTGAATGGTCACATTTTCCTTGTCTTGCATGATAAACATGTTCTGCATCATGTCTCAGACAAACAAATTCACTTTATTCACTATTCCGATGATAGATTCTGAGCGAAAGATATGGCATGTATCTCCTTTTATCACAAACTCATTTTCTCCTTTTACAAGCCTTGAGACAGACAAAACATTCCAATCTGATTGAGATGCACACATGCATTGATTAAGGAAGATCTCAACAGCTTCTCCCCCAATATCGAGTACTGTGGGTTTTGCAACTGCAACACCAGCAGTAATTAACGGGGTTGTGTCAGCCTGCAGAAGATTCTCTCTTCTACTTTCATCCAGTTCAATAAAAAGTCCTTATTATTGCAAACATGTGAGAAAGATCCACTGTCCAGCAACCATACATTTCTCATTTGTGGTCCTTTGTTAGATATGACACAAGCAAACTGTTCAGAAGACTTCCCTTTTGCATCATCTTTTCTCTTGCTCTGATTCCCGTTGTTTGGCGGAGCATGCTTCTCTCTGTGCTCCTCAACACCCCTCCTCTTTCTACAGAATCTCGCAACATGCCCAGCTTTCTTGCAGTAAAAACAAACAACTGGTTTTTCATTTGCATATTTCAATTTCAGTACAGACATCCCCCCAGTAGCATCATTAACAGATCTCTGTAGACCCTTGTCTTGAAGACAGGACAGCATAAACAGAAGATCCTGCTTCTCCTATCTATAGCAGCCTTCTGTGTGGCAAATGAGGCTGGGAGACTTATCAATATAGCTGTGTTTATTTCGTCTTCCTGCAGTTTCACACCAGCATCTTCCATTTCTGAGACTAATGTCATGATATTGTCCAAATGCTTTTCAACATCATCTCCCTCTCACATTCTTAGAGTGTACAATCTTTGTCTTAAGAACATAATGTTCTTCTGCAACCTATGCTCATATTTAGCTTTCAGAGCAGCAAATAACTGTTTTGCAGTTTTGTTTTTTTGCTACAAGGGGACTATCTTTGTCATTAATAGGCATTAGAATAGTTAGTTGGGCTTTGGCATGCATTTTAAGTAAGCCTCTTTTCCAGGTTCATTTTGCAGTAGACAAAACTCAAGTAAAATCTTCCAATTACGAACTGACCAATGACCAGGCTAAAGGTCAGCTCATAATGCATAAGACCTTCCCTTTCTAACCCATGAACTTCTGCTTGGCACACCATTGGTTCTACCTAACTAACTGTTTGGCATATACAAACAAACAGGTTAACTCTTTCATGACATCAGAGAGAGAACTTGCAGGTATTGACCTGGGATTTATGTTGTGTCCTTTCCTGGGAGAGATGCACTCTCACTGAAGGAGCAGGACTGTAGCTTGGTGGTGGGATTGCTGGACTTGAACTTACTGCCAGATAAGTAGGTGGCTTATCTGTGTGGAACTGACAAAAGGAATAATGATCTCATTTCCATGTTAATTTGATTTTCTGTGTCTATAACACTATATACACACAAACATACGTATGTATATATGTGTATGTGTGTGTATAGCCTTAGTTTGAATATTAGAAATAATGTATTAGAACGTCCAAATTAGTAAGCTGCTTTTCTCTTGCTGAACAAAGCACAAGCCAGACCTGTGTAGGCAGTAAAAAGTTAATAAAGGCCCCATTCACACGGAGCATTTGCCCCGCTGAAGGCACGGTAGCCCTGCGGACTTTCCGTGCACGATCATACGAGCACATTCTGGGAGGTGTAGCACTCCCGTGGCCAACCCATGACTTCCCATGGAAAACGCGAGTAAAAAACTACTAGGGTTGAAGTACTAGTTTCCGGAAACCCCGTGTCTGATCACGGGAGCGCCAGTATCCCGCGGCTTCCAACCCCTGCCCATTTCTTGGGGTTTCCAGATGTTGTAAGTTTCCATGGGATGCGCACCAACGCTGAATGAGGCATGCGCATATGCAAGACACCAGCAGCGCCCCCCCCCCCCAACAGCACATGTGCACTTCACAACAGTGCGGCTTGCGTGGTCTGCTGCGTCGTTTTTTTGCCATGCTGCAGCAGCGCAGTGTGATCGGCACTTGGAGCCGGAGCATGGCAACCCAGTAGCCCATGTGATTGGGCTACAGCGCCTTATTTTGCTCCGGGGCGAACTGCCACGCCTCCTCCCCCACGTTTTCTGGCCCATATGACCGAGGCCAAACATTCTTTTCTTATCTGTGTCTTCGGCTAAAGCAGTGGTCTTACAATACTAATAGGCCTTGAATGTAGCACTAATGGGAGATATAGGGTAAGGAGTGGGGGCCTGAAAGTGAATGAATTTACATAGCTTCTTGCTATGCCTCTGGTGGAAGTTCATGTGTTATGATAGCAGGTTCCAAGGAGTCTGTAGCAGTTGAGTGATTTGCATCCCTTATCTAAGAATGAGCCTTTTTGCTTGTACATGAAGAGTCCTTGATAATGGTCAACGAAGACCTCTTTGTTCTTTGTCAAATAAACAATTATACATGAATAAAATACAATGTAATATTACCCCTAGTTGTGGTCAGCCAATGAATGTATGCCAACTCAAATAATGCCCCTTTACCTGCAGCCAATGGAAGTTTCTATATCGTATTACCTTTGTCTATGTCATTTTGGGTATATAAACTTCTGCCCTTCCTGATCTGAGCCAGAAAGCAGCTTTTTTGTAGGCAATTCATTGCTTAGCACTGTTTTCCCATTTATTGCAATAAACATTTTAGTTATTCTTCCTTACTTGGACTTCACTCATGTTGTTCTTCATCGGACCTGGGGACACATGAGCCACGATTTGTGGAACATCTGCCTACTCCCAGATAAAGCAGATATTCCCATAGGGACCTACCTAACCACTATGTTCATATTCTGAAGCCCTGCTTTGAATGCCTTCACCATCTAAGGAGAGGTGAGTGACAGCTCAAGACAGGGCCTTCTCAGTCATGGCTCCAAAATTATGGAACTCTCTTCCCAGGAATTGTTGTCTGTCCCCTTCCATCGCTTTCTTTCACCAGCGAGTGAAGACTTTATTGTTTCATTGGGTGTTCCTCCAATGACTCCTTCTCATCCTGTTTTAATTGCTGGCTCTGTGTTTTGAAATTTATATAATTCCAGGTTTTAATTAGTTTTATAGTGTTCTGCTTTTGATTGTTAGCTGCCTTGTTGGCCCCGCTTAGGCAGAAAAGCAGGAGATAAATTTGGTAAATAAATGATATTAATTATTAAATAATTAGACATTAAAACTTTAATAATTTGCTTGAGTGTATTAAATTGGTGCATAAATAAAACCATTCAATCCCAAATGGAGTTATAGCCTTCTGAGAGCAATAAATTTTGGGAAATCGCCCTTAAAGAAGAGTTCTCTGTGTGAGATCAGAAGGAGAGAGCACTCCTCTTCTAAGATGGAATTTGCATTTGCCATTTTTAATAAAATTAATTCTGGGGGTGGGGGGCTTAGTCATCAAGCAGACCTGCTGAATCAGACCTCCTATTGCATGCAGTGTCAGGTTTCCCACTATGACTAACCAGATGGTCCCTAAAGATTCACAAGCACAGGTCTGGCACAGAGGCCAAAGCTTCCCCATCAGGTTTATATTTTGTATCCCTAGCAAACCCATATAAGACAGCTGTAATTTTAAAGAACAAGTCGGTGAGAAGGATCGCTTTATTCGATGCAAGGTTGTTTGTGCCCATTTTATTCTTATTACTATGCCGGAGGGGGTGGCGATCTGTCCGCCAGAAAGCTGCAGGGGGGCGACAGGACGCTCTCTCCCCCGCCCCGCAGCAGGGATGTTGCAGCTCCGCCCATTAACGGAGCCGGCCGATGGGCAGAGCTGGAGGCCAGGCACCGATGCTGAGCTGGCGGCCCGCTGATTGGCGCGCCGGGCCGTGACGTCGCATTGGCACCACCAGCCTCCCCGCATCAGCATCAGCCGCCAGCATCACAATCCGGCCACGCCCTGCCGGGCCGCCGCTGCTGCCGCTGCCGCCTCCTCCCTCCGCATCCCCTGCTGCCGCCCGCCCTTTGCAGTCAGCTGAGAGCCGAGCCCGAGCGCAGCTGCGGGGACCCAAGCGAGCAGAAACAGGAGCCGCGGCGGCTGCAGGAAGGGGACCCCCCCCCCAAAGAGGAGCAACCGGGGCGCCATGGCCCCCGCCGGGCTTAAGGCTGTCGTGGGGGAAAGTAAGACATGAAACCCTTTTCATTTCCCCCCTCTCTCTTCTCGATTTAATGGCGGATAAGAAAAGATTATTAGGGTCCCTCCGTTTGGAGTGCAGGGATGGATGCTCAGAGATTGTGCAAAAGATTGCGTGTGTCTGTCGCCGCTTTTGTGTGTCCCCTTCCCTCCTTCGGGAGCCAGTTTTCCTACTGAAGGTGAACATTTTTGTAAAAAAACCTGTTAAGCATTTGCTATCAACCCTGCTAACTGTTGAACTGTTGTTTTGGTTAATAGATGGGGGGTGGGCAAGGCAGAGTAGAGAGAGGATAGCAGATAAATCTGAATTTCGGCAGCAATCACCACCGCCTCATTGGAGGGAGAGCCTCAGGGAGCTCGAGGAAATCCAAGCAACCCCCTGATGTTGGGGGGGAGGGGGAAGCGGCAGAAGGTTGCTGCTGTTGGCATTTTTCTGCAGTGTCCTGTCTAGAGGAGGAGCTACAGCGCGGGGTTGGGGGGGGGGCCGGGGCAGCATTGTTTTGTCCTCGTCCTCCCCCAGTTCCGGATCTTTTGCCTGGTCTTTGAGTGGGGCGAGGAGGAGACCCTATGGCAGCATATTTCCCTGTTTAAATCGGAAGACGTGAAAGGGAGAGATGTCAAAGTTGCTGATGAAAAGAGGGAGGCGAGGGTGGGATTTATGGGTTCGAAAACACATTGCAGTACGGACAATATATCTCGCAGCCTGAAATGTATCCCCTTGGATAATCAGCACAGACTGAGAAATCTCCTCGCCTGGTTGGGTTTTGATGCTGCTTGCAGAAATCCACTCTACAACACCCCCCTCCCCCGCATACACTCTGGAGAAGATATCTTCCAAATCCTGCAGTGTCAGTGCAAAGCATTCTGGTTGTTATTTTCCTCCCCCTCCCCACCTTCTTGCCTCTTAATAATATCTCTTGTCTTGCTTGCTTCCCCCGCCACCCCTAGCCAAATGCAGCCCAAATTGCGGTGGGTGAGTGGGAGGGGGGAATGCCAGTGAAATTGACGGGTCCTTAGAATGGAAAACACATAGGTTTTTTCCCTTTGGTAAAGTGGGGAGCTCTAGTTTTCTTCATGCGGATTACTCTGATTACACCAAAGGTGGGGGGAGAGGCCGGGCTTTGCACACGGTTCTGGAGCAACAGCACTATTTTGGTTCTTTTGGTGCGTGTGTTGGTGGGGGCTGTCTGTCGCTATGTGTTAAAGAATATTCAGAGAAATCTGTATAGTGGGAGGGCTTGGTTGCTACTGCAAGATGGTTCTATGTTAGGAATTTTTATCAAATTAAAATATAGCTTGGTTGTAAACTTATTCTGCTCAGGTGAGAAAACAGCAGCGTACAGAATCCTTCATTTAGGTGATGGAGTTAAATCCTCCCAGCTTGTGGTTGAATGAGCCTATAAATAGGGGTGGGGGAGGAATCCTGGCTAAAATTACTTTAAAAAATTACTCCATTAAATTACTTTTAATGGAGGTTTGTTGCAATGGCTTCACTAGGCCCCCTTCCCCTTAAGCCATTACAGCTGTCCTATTTAAAAGGCAGAAGTAAACAGAATATTTTTGAGGATTTTTCCTTTAAACAGCTGGTTAATATTATATATTATTCTTATATATTTCCTCTAGAAATAAGAGCAAAGTATAGATGAAAACGGATGTAAACATTAAGGGATGGGAAAGTTTCAACATCTAGGAATTAGCTCCTCTGGTGTTTTCCGTGTGGGTTCAGTCCTACAGTTGAGGTTGGAGCTTAGAGGAATGTCGTGATGTGATTTGGGTGGGGGGAGAATGATCCTCTTATATTTATAGCCTCTTTTGTTCCAGGAAATCACCTGCCCAGGGAGTTAATCCAGATCTCTACCCCATTCTCTATCTGTCTGTTCTTTCTCCCAGCTTCTAAGTGGTACTTAGGTGCTGGAAGGGGGACAGTCAAGATACCCCCCCTTTCTTTGAGGCAGGATAGGATCCATCCCTTCCCCTGCCTTTATACTGCAGTATTTATATGTGACAAATTCAGAATAGGGGAAAAAAACTGGGAAGAGCTTTACCTTTTCTGTCCCTTCTGAAATGCTCCCAGTTAGAGCTCGTAAAGGAGAGACACCTTGGAACTGGATGGACAGTCGTGACCATGAAGCAAACAGCACGTGGGGCTATCTACGGCTGCTGTCTTTGACGCATCACCATGCCTTGTACGTTTCCTGCTTGGGTACTGTGTACCTTGACATAGCAGTGCAGTCTTTGTGATCAGTCTCCATGCTGAAATTGAAACGGAGAGGAGGCCTTTTTGTTTGCAGCTAAAAAAAAAATGGGACTGTTGGACCAAATGTAAAGCTCTATTCTCTGGCGTTTTCTAAGCTGTATTTTATTTCTCCAAAGTGCTTTTTCTAAGGTGGGGTGAAGTGAGGAGGGATGGATAATAGCCATTTCCCCAATACTTGGATGAATCTGCCCATTCCTTGGTTTCGTCACCTGAGGCCCTACCCCAGCACTGGAGCTTTGGTGTGTATAAAATGCCCTCAAGTCGCAGCTGACTTATGGTGCCCCGAGCAAGGGGCTGTCAGGGCAAATGAGAAGCAGAGATGGTTTGCCATGGCCTTCCTCTTGCAGGGTCTTCCTTGGTGGTTTCCCTTCCAAGTACCGACCGTGCTTAGCTTCTGAAATCGGACAAGATCAGACTATACTATGCCACCTTCCTTCTCTGCAACAGAGTTTAGGGGGTGTTAATTGCTGATCAGGTCTATTTTGTGGTGGCATCTTGACAAAAATATCACTCTGGAACCCAATGTCTTCTTGGATTTTTGTGCCAAGCATTTGGTTAGGAACATGATTTTCTGCTTCTTTCCCCCCTCTCCTGCTGCTAGGTTAGTTTTTTTTGGGGGGGGCCTGTTGTGTGTTCAGAAATACAGAAATATTATGTGTTGTATTGTAAGACACCTGGTGGGAGTGGAATGTTGGGTTAAAATTATTTTAAATACATAGGATTTCCCAATGTTAAGAACATAAGAGAAGCCAATATTGAATCAGGCCAATGGCCCATCTAGTCCAACACTCTGTCACACAGCGGCCAAAATATACCAGGTGCCATCAGGAGGTCCACCGGGGGGCCTGGACACTAGAAGCCCTCCCACTGCTGCCCCCTCCAGCACCAAGAATAGAGTGCATCACCTGCCCCAGACTGAGAGTTCCCATCTATACCCTGTGGCTAATAGGCACTGATGGACTTCTGCTCCATATGTTTATCTAATTCCCTCTTGAAACTGTCCATGCTTGTAGCTGCCACCACCTCCTGTGGCAGTGAATTCCATATGTTAATCACTCTTTGGGTGAAGAAGTATTTTTTGATATAGTATGCCATAGGAACTTAAGATATTTATGGCAACCAGTACTCTGAGTCATGAGCTTTTTGCCCAGTTTCCTAGGTTGACTTGAGTTGGAGTCTGGCGTCCAGAGGTGCCTTGACATAGTACCTTGAAGCCCATTCTACCTTTCCAGTTTTATTATTACCAGTGCAGCAATTTATGGTATTTTTTGGAGCGCCATTGCAAAGACTAAGAAAGGATGGATCTGAGGAAGGGAAGTTGTACATTCCTAGTCTTGCTTTCCTTTCCTCTGTCAGTTTGTGGCTTCTGCCCCATGTGCTGTTGTCTGTCTCTGTACCTAATATATAATTTATATATTTTTTACTGCTGTTCTAAGTGTTGCATTTTAGTCAACTATTTCATGCTGGGTCTAACAGAATTTGTAGGCTGTTGGGTAATTTTTATGCTCCTTTTTTTTTTTTACTGTGAATTAACAAAACACCCCATAGAGGCAAGACCACCAAATGGGAGAAAGAAACAAAAATTGACAGTAAGAGCCAGGAGGCAGATGCTTTATTCCACTGTGTGGCTCCTACCACATTGTGAATGATTAACCCTTCATCAGAGGAATGTGAAATAACTATATATATATATTTTAAAGTCTTATGAGTTGAGGCTTGCAATTACTGCTGCAACTGTTTAGATGTTAGGATCTTCTCCCTCCTTTTTTCTATGGTTTTGACTGTATCCATTTATTTTTAATTCTCCCAAAATGTGTTCGATTTTTACTCTACCTGCTCTTACAGGGTCTCCTGGTGGTATATGTGCTTCCCCCACCATTTTGTCCTCACAACTCCAGTGAAATCAGTTAGGCTGGGCCATAGAAGCAGAGCAATGAATTGGCTCACAGTCATCCCCAAGCTTCATGGCAAAATGGGGCAACCTGGCTTCATATCCCCCATCGTAAACTGACACCCCAGCCTTCCTCCATGCAGTTGTATTGGGCAGAAAAGACCTGGATTCAAGATTGTAAGTCGCCAGAGAGCCAGTTTGGTATGGTGGTTAAGTGTGCGGACTCTAATCTGGGAGAACCGGGTTTGATTCCCCACTCCTTCACTTGCAGTTGCTGGATGACCTTGGACAAGCCATAGTTCTGACAAGAGCTGTCCTTGAAAGGGTAGTTCTTGAAAGAGCTCTCTCAGCCCCACCTACCTCACAGGGTGTTTGTTGTGGGGAGGGGAAGGAAAAGGAGATTGTAAGCCGCTCTGAGACACTGAGTGAAGGGCGAGGTATAAATCCAATCTCTTCCTCCTCCTCCTTCAGAATTCTCAAGGAGCGTATGGGATATTTTGTTTTTAAAATGATATATTTCTTTCAGGTGGCTAAACCAACCATTATACTTCTGTGTATGCTCAGAGGTTTTCTGTATTTCATTCCCGAGTTGAACAGTGGAAAACTGCAACTTTAGTTGAATATATCATTACTGAAACAGGGACATTTCTCTGAGGACATGGGACCTCCCCCACAACCCCCTTGCCCCTTGATTCCTTCCTCCAAGGCTGATGTGTCTAGAGCATCCATTCCAAAGTTTCATCTGATTGGTCAGTGGAAGGATACGGCTCAGTTACCATGGCTTTCTCCTGCAAAGCCTCACCCTTGGTACTGAGGCATCAGTCCCAGTGTCCCTCTTGTTTGTGATGGCGTCTTGATTAGAGATTTCAGTAGAGATCCCCTGCCAGCAGGCCTCTCTCAAAGCAGATCTCAGAGTTCATCATGACCGTGGTGGAATCCCAGAGCGGGGCGACATTGCTGTTCCTGCCCAGTCAGGCATGCAGTAGAATCAGGGAAATCTGTTGCATAAATATCTTAAGGCAGTTTCAGGCAAGCTTTTTCATGTAGGTTCTTGCATTGTGGTCACTGATTTAGCAAGCCCTGTTTGGCGGGTAGAGACAATGAATGGTGTGTAATGGCCAGATTGGTGGGGCTTGAATCCCCACTCATTTGTGAAGTGCATACAGTCACCTTTGGCTGGCCGCTCTCAGATACACGCAGTTGTTAGGAGGGCAGAAAATATTGTCTTGACCTCACTGAATACATTTTCTTGAGGAGAAGGTGTGATGAAGATATATCACTCGCTATTGGTTTGGGCTATGGATTTTTTTTTTACAGTAAGAAAAAAATTATTTTACAAAGAGGATGTTTTTTTTGGACTGACTTTGTGGAATACACAACCAAATCACCTTAAGGAACTAATTGTCACAGGAAGTACTTACAACCATCGGTAATTTGTGGCTTAAAAAGGGGATCAAACTAATTAATGGCTGATAGGTTCATCAGGAATGATTACCTGTGATGTCTAACTGGAACTTCAATGTTCAGAAGCACTGCACCTGTTAATTTGAGTGTCTGGGGAGGCAACAACAAGGGGAGGCCTTGATCTTCATATCTAGCTTGTAGGCTTTCCACAGGAGTTGGGATAGCCACTGTGGAACACTGGGTGCTGGATGAGATGAACTGTTGGTCTGATCCAGCAGCACAGTTGCTGATGCTGATCCTCCCCTACCTCTGTTTGCTCAAAGTCCTTTCAGTTGGCTCCTGGAGACAGCACTCAGGGTCATGAATGCATTCCAGAGCTTGCTTTGAGTACCATGAGGGCTAGAAACTTGGTTGATTTTAAACAACAAAGCAAGCAAAGGTTCCTGGGCTGCTGGATTCTGTACTAGAGAGAAAGTGTGGCTCTTGTTGCAGTGAATGCAAAATTCATTTCAGAACTCCCTCAGGCACTTGTTAAAACAGCAAGGAAGGAAAAATGGGCTGATACCTTCAGAGTGAAAGTTTCATGTTAAGGGGAACACTTGGAAGAAAGCTGCCACCATTTCTCCTTCTGGCTAATATTCAGCCGCTTGCTACCAATACTTAATTTTTGAATAGGTTCTGAAACTGACTTGTAAACCACATCTGTTGCCAGCTCTGGCCCAGTAAATGGCTGGAAGTTTGGGGGCAGTGCCTGTGGAGGGAGGAATTTGGGGAAGGATTTTATCTAGGATCTGTTGTATACCATAGAGTTAGCCTTCCACAGCCAGGCCCCACCTGGAATTTGGCAACCCTATTCCTCTCCTGTCCTAAAAACTCTGCACAATATTCCAAGGTAACTGATGGCTGGAGGTGACTACTGATTGGTAGGGGCTTTGCACTCTTGACTATGTTCAGAGAAGAACATAAGAACAACCTTGCTGGATCAGACCAATAGTCCATCTAGTCTAGCATCCTTTCTCACACAGTGGCCAACCAGCTCCTCTGGACAGCCAACAGCAGGGCATACAGGCCGAGGCCTCCCCCTGAAACTGCCTCCTGGCTCTGGGATTCAATGGATTAGTGCCTCTGAATGTGGCGGTTCCCCTTAGTCACCATGGCTAGTTAGATACTGATAGACATAGCCTCCATGAATCTATCTAATCCCCTTTTAAAGCTGTTTATTCCTGTGGCCATCACTACATCCTCTGGCAGTGGATGCCACATTTTAATAACTCTCTGTATAAAGTAGTATTTCCTTCTGTCTGTCTTGAACCTACTGCCCATCTGCATCATTGGAGACCCTCAAGTTCTAGTATTTTGGGAGAGGGAGGAAATTTCTCTTTGTTAATTCTCTCCACTCCGTGCATAGTTTTATGAAGATTTGCCATATCCCTGCTTAGTTGTCTCTTTTCTAAACTGAAAAGTCCCAGACTCTTCAGCCTTTCCCCATAGAGAAGATGCTCCAACCCCCTAATCATTTTGGTTGCCCTCCTCTGAACTTTATCCAGCTCTGCAGTGTCCTTTTGGAGATACGGTGACCAGAACTGTGCATAGTATTCCGAATGAGGCTGCACCATAGACACTGCCGGCTCGCCCACTAGGCGAGCTAGGCGCTCACCTAGGGCGCCGGGGCCCACAGGGGCGCCAAACCGCCCCCCGCCCCGCCCCCCCGTGAAGCCGGCGCTCCGAGCCCTTCCCTGGCTTTTCTGGGCATGCCGCTGCTGCGGCATGCTCAGGAAAGCCGGCGCTGGGGCTGGGAGAGAAGGGGCAGCCAGCGCTGGGAGGGAAGGGGCGGGCGTTTGAACAGCGCTCCACCCCCCCCCCATCTCCAGGCCCCACCGGCACTCAATAAAGCCGGCACTCAGCCGACGGGGCTTGGAGGAAGCCGCTCTCACATGGGAGGTGAGCCCTGCCCCAGCTGCAGCCATATCTGGCGGCCCTGGAAGTCTCGGCGGCTGGAGCAGAGCGTTGCCGAGCACGGGGACAGCTTACCGAGAGTCTTTCCAGCCAGCGTGCATGACAGACCAGGGGAGCCCGACTCTGCGCTCTTCCCAGGCCAGCTCTCGCTCTGTAAATAATGCCTCCGCCCCAACGCCTGGCCCACCTCGGCCCGCCCCTCGCTCCTCCCTTCTCTCCCCCAGGCTGGCTTTCATAGGCGGCGCTGGTGTGTCACTCAAAGCAGCGGGAGAGGGCTGCGGACAGGGGCGGGGAGGAGGTGTCACACCATGTTGCCGTCCCGACTTTCTCCCGGGCTTGAGCGCTGTAATTAAGTAGCGCAAATGCAAGAAATGCGGGGGGGGAGGAAAACTTCAGAACCGCTGCACATTTCTTTCCGGGAGGTGAGACAGAAGCATTCCTCCCCAGCCCGTCTCTGCTTTGTGTATCTCCCCCCCACCCCCCCGTGATCAATAAAGCCTAGTCAGACCGTCTGATCAATAAAGCCGGCGCTCCACACACCCCCGGTCTCCAGGCCCCACCGGGAGGTTGGCATCCCCGGTGGGGTGGGCGCCCCAGGCTGTCTTGCCTAGGGCGCCCAGACACCTGGGGCCGGCCCTGACCATAGATCTATACAGGGGCATTACAATATTGGCCATTTTATTCTCAGTCGCTTTCCTAACATAAACGCTGCCCTTTTCACTGCTGCAGCACACTGGGTTGACTCTTTCATTGAGCTATCCACTATGACCCCAAGATCTTTTCCACTCTCAGTCCCAGCAAGTTCAGACCCCATTAGCCTATAGTTGATGTTGTACTTTGCCTATTTATTACTAAATAGGAATAAGGCCCGTTGTGGAAATAAATACAACAGGCTCTAGAAAGAGGCTCTGGGAGAGTGCCCTGAAAGTCCTTTGTTTTTTTACTCACAGAACCAAGCTTGGTTGCCTACCAACAGCCACTGAGGGGACAGTCCCTCACAGGAGTCAAGAGAACTGTCTTCCTCAGGAGAGAGAGCTGTCTGCCAGTAAATCTGACATGCAAATCTATCTGAAGGGGGAGTGGGTGGGGAAGAGGAGCAGACCCAGCACCCAGCCAATGGCACGCGAGTACTCTTGAGTGGCGGCTGATGGGCCAATGGCTGAGGGAGGGCATTTTACAGCCAATGCGAGCACATGGAATCTTACGAAACCAAAAGATAATTATTATAAGGAGAGATGATTTGTTTCACCAAGGCTCAACAGCTGAGCTCCAGCTTAAGCCAAATTCTGCCTGTCTCCATAAGGCTCACTGTTGTGCCCTGTAGACAGTGATCTAGTTCTAAACGATATGCCTGGACTATACCATGTCAGTCTGCAGGTCAGGGCTCACATGGATGCTGCTGCCCCATCCAAAAATAAACATTTCCTGAGTGTGGAAAGCTAGCATGTCATGGTTCTAACCTGGCCTTCTCCACACTATGCTAGCATTATCTGTTCAGTGATTTTTTGTGTGTGTGGACTGGTATGCAGTCACATGGATCCCACACAATGTAGTGCTTCCCCGTGCAGGTTTACTCCTTGGTTACATGGCATTGAAATGCACAAGTCAGAGTTCAACAGCAGGTCCTTGTATATTTGAGTGATTTTGTTGCATTCTAAATTACTCATTGAAAGTTTCCTCTTTTCTGACTTTCGCTGCATCTCTCTCGTCGCTATGCACACCCCTGTGTATATCCTGTTGTGAAATGCAGTTTATGTTGTGGTTTGGGGAGGGCCTTGAGGAGACGTGTGGATCATAGGGACCTCCCTGGGATGTTGCTTTCACCAAGGTGACCTGCTGTCACTGCCTCTTCAGCTGTGGCTTCCTGATGTGCTACATCCTCAGGGTGCAGGTTTCCCTTCCTTGCTGTGCACTCATCCGCTGTTCTTTCCTCACTTCCGTTTGTGGCTGGCGTGGCTTCCTTTTCTAAGAGTGCCTGAGGGCAAAGGTCACATGAGGAATTATTTTCCCCAGAGAAACAATGTTTATATCGGGGATGAAGCTGAATTTCGAAAGCTGTCTGGTTCCATCTGAATATTCCCATTCCAACTTTTGATTCCTCGTGAGAAACTTCCGTGCAGCCTCCTGGATTTTGTCCTCTTTTCTTTTTCTCTCTGTCAGATTGGTCCTGTTTAACTTGGTGTTTCAGCTTTATTTGGGCATTGGTGGCACAGAAGAGTAATTACTGAGAATAATATAAGTGCTGTGGAAAAAAAGCCAATGACAGGGACTTTTTGCAAAATCGAAAAGAACCTGCTTTCCCCTCTTTGAATGGAGTCGTTCTGTCTTTTACATTGTCTACAGAGGTCTGAGATATCTTGATTCCATAATAATGCCCTATTGAAATATAATTAGGGTTTTGATAGAGAAAAGTGGGATCATCACCAACTCTCTTAAATAATTTGTACACCTTTTAGAATGGGGCATGACCTAATAGGTAACTATCGTGATCATGGTTGTAAAAAAGAGGAAATCATATAAAAGATGCTAGTGGCAGACTCTGTTGCTGGGGGGAGAAAGTTCAAAATTGTTATGGTATTTCCTCATGAAAGGGAAAGCTTGAAGACATCTTCATAGTAGCAACATCTGCAAATAGCCAGCTGATCAGAAGAGAAGAAGAAGAGGTTGGATTTATACCCCACCCTTCAGTACCCAAAGGTGTCTCAGAACGGCTTACAAACTCCTTTCCCTTCCCCTCCCCACAACAGACACGCTGCGAGGTAGGTGGGGCTGAGAGAGCTCTTGACAGAAACTGCTCTTTTTCAAGAACAGCTCTTATCAGAACTATGGCTTGCCCAAGGTCATCCAGCCAGGTGCAAGTGGAGGAGTGGGGAATCAAACCCGGTTCTCCCAGATCAGAGTCCGCGCAGTTAACCACTACATCAAACTGGCTCTCAGCTGGCCGGTAGGGAACTTACCAGTAGAAAGAAGACAGCCTTGGCCACGTTTCTGGCATCACACCAGAAGTGATGTCATCACACCAGCCATTTCTGGGAAACACTCTGATATGCCCAAATACCAGAGTGTTACCCAGGAATCACTGGTGTGATGATGTCACTTCCTGTACAATACCAGTGACGTGGCCTAGGCCGCCTTCTTTCTATTCGTAAGTCTCCCCCATCCCCAGCTGGTTGCCAGGAGGGACCTGACAACCCTATTTGCAAAAGGGATGTTTGTTTCTCCTTCTGGAAAGGAGGGGCATGGAATGTAGACCTGAATGGCTGAATTACAAAATGTCCAGCATGACTGGCTATACACTTTAAAAGGAATATGCAATTGGTATTTTGTTGGTTTATCTTGTTACAGTCTCAAAAGATGTGCTGGCTGCTAGTATGGGGGTACATATGCAGAAAATAAGTATATAAGCTAAGAATTGCCCTCCTTTTTTTAAAAAAATAAAACATTTAAGCATTGCCTCCTCCACCCCCATAGTCTTTAGAGATAGCTTTAAACATATTTATTCCAGAGGGCTTTAAGGTAACATTCAACTTTTATGAGTCTTGGCTGTTTTTAGCTAAATATTTGATATTTTGCTGGTTTTGATGTATTCATTAAGGTGTTTTATGGTTTTATTTTTTATGGTGCCTTTATAATTTATTGTTTGAGGGCCACTTTGAGATAGTGAAGTTCAGAAAACTGACATGTAGTCACCTAGGTAATTAAATAATAGTGAGCAAATTCTGCTAGGACAGGGTGCTGGCTTAAATAGATATATGATTGAGTTCAAAATTTCTGAAAACTGTCTGTCTTTTGGCAGAGATTGTAATTTCTTGTCCCCAAATGGCAATGCTGTGTCCAACTGCCCCCTATGAAGTACCCAATCACATTGTGCATTTTTCTGCCCCAGAATCACCTTATTCACTGTTTCCGGGAGTCAGTGAAAGAATGCATGATGTTATGGTACGTCATACATCTCAGGAATTAAATGTTATGAACATAAGAGAAGCCAATGTTGAATCAGGCTAATGGCCTATCTTGTCCAACACTCTGTCACATAGTGGCCAAAAATACCAGGTGCCATCAGAAGGTCCAGCAGGGGGGGGGCAGGACACTAGAAGTCCTCCCATTGCTGCCCCCCCCCTCCCAGCACCAAGGATAGAGTGTATCACCTGCCCCAGACTGAGAGTTCCTATCGACACCTTGTGGCTAATAGCCACTAATGGACTTCTGCTTCATATGTTTATCTAATTCCCTCTTGAAACTGTCCATGCTTGTAGCTGCCACCACCTCCTGTGGCAGTGAATTCCATGTGTTAATCACTCTTTGGGTGAAGAAGTACTTCCTTTTATCTGTTCTATCCCGACTGCTCAGCAATTTCATGGAGTGCCCACGAGTTCTTGTATTGTGAGAAAGGGAGAAAAGTACTTTTTTCTCAACCTGCTCTATCCCATGTATAATCTTACAAACCTCGATCATGTCACCCCTCAGCCGTCATTTCTCCAAGCTAAAGAACCCCAAGCATTTTAACCTTTCTTCGCAGGGAAAGTGTTACAACCCTTCTATCATTCTAGATGCCCTTCTCTGCACTGTTTCCAATGCTATAATATCCTTTTTGAGGTTGTGACAAGAGGCTACAACTTCATGGGGGATGTTTCTGAGATTTTTGGTTGCAAACCTGTTTTACGTTAATAGTAGAAACCAACCGTGTTTGTGAGCACAGTGATACAGTCCAAAGGTTCTGGAGCCACTGTGTTTTCCATTCTGCTCTCTTTCTAGTCCTATATCTTGGTCCTCTGGCCCTAGAAACTTGGGCTGCAGTTTAGTTATAGGTTTACGCAGTTACTCATTGGCTACAACTAGTGACCTTGGATGGGAGAGGGCATATATTCTCCTGCACATCAAAAGATACATTGAGCCATTGGGTGTGCACGTTGAGATCAACTTTGGTGCATAACTACTATATTGAAACTCTTTTAATGAATGCCAAGATGCTTTTAGGACATGGGAATCCAATGTCAGTTTCCCACCTGCTCTTGTGGAATGTGGTTGCAGCATCTAGTTTATGGACTAAGTATATATAAATCCGCCTGCCGGTAAGGGAACTGTCAGTACAATGTGATCAACCAGCTATAAATATATTTGCTATGGAGCTCCTGAAACCTCTTCTGATTTGGCATATGTTTCTGTGGCAGTCTTCCTTTTTAGCCCTACATCCTTGATATTCCTTAACAGGTGCCTCAGAAGTATGTTTCGGCAATTTTGCTTTGTGTCTGAATGGTTCCTTACACCCCCGCCAACACAGGGATGGACTGAAATGTTTGTTTTCATAAAGTTATTGTTATGCCAATAAAAGTTATTGGAATTGGATTGGAAATGTTTGTTAATTTATTGAGAACATTCATTTGCCCACCTCTCCAGAGGCTTGCTTGAGGTGGCTTTACAAACAAAACAACATAAGTAATCAGTGTAAAACCAAAGCAAGCATAAAAATAGCATAACCGCCCCCCTGCTGAGCACCCTAAAAATATCTGTAGAACAGATCTCAGATCAGACCATAAAATTAGTAAAAAGATGTAAACTTCTTAGTTAATATTCAGG
This sequence comes from Gekko gecko, assembly GCA_029375565.1. NCBI lineage: Eukaryota > Metazoa > Chordata > Lepidosauria > Squamata > Gekkonidae > Gekko > Gekko gecko. The sequence goes on along the minus strand of JAPDNY010000013.1, from coordinate 22,021,583 downwards.
TTAAAAAGAAGTGTTTTGGCCTGGCGCCTAAAAGATGGCAAGATGGCCATAGGAGTCAATGAGCCTTAAAGAAGAAGGTGTTTCACAGGTGAGGTGCCATCAGTGAAAAAAACCAAGTTCTGTCTCACCTCAGGGCTTTTGATCAGGGGGATGGGTGGGTTATGCTTTCTCTTCCACAGTGCGTTCTTGAGATGACTCCATGGGGCTGCAATTTGCCCCCTTGGACAAACATATATCCTGTGACAGGGTCCATATGTTTGTCTGGTGAGGCAAACCGCAGTCTCATGAGACTGCAGTTCTGGATAAGGAAAACAATATAAGGGGAGTCTTAAACCCCCATCAGCCATGGTTGTGATCTGAATTGGAAGAAAAAGAAAAAAGAAAAGAAAAAAAAAGTGGAAGCTCTATCTATTACTATTACCGTTTAGTCCTTCTTTGTCACTGGGACTCAAGATGGAGTACAAGTCAGTTAAAACTATTCAGGTGGTCAGCTAGCAGATATGAAAATGTTTGCATGAAAAGCAAGGATTCCTGATCAAACCAAATAATGCAGTAGGGCTGGGACGGAAGACCTGGAATAAAACACCATGCAAGAAAACAAAACTGTCTAAAGGCAATCAGGGTAGGAAAACTATCCCTAATAGAAGCTCTACCTCTTAAGCTGATCCACTTCACTTAGCTCTGCTTCCTCTATAAGAGTGCCCTGCTGAACAAACTCATTTTGCACACTTTGTGAAACAACACGAGCATGGGGGCTTTTCCCAGGGATCAGGCTGACTGTTCTGTAATTTGGGAGCCACTACCGAGCATGCATGTGAATGGGTCGTTGCTGATTTTTCCAGTCTGGAGGGTGGCAGGTACCTTCAGAAGGCTTTGTTCAGATGAGTGAAGCTGTCACAGCAGAATACAGCAGGAGAGGCAGACCTGCAGGTACATGGGTCCAATGCCAATAAGGGCTTTGTAGGAGAATCTTGAATTCATCTGAGTAACTGATTAGTAACTAATGGAGTGTCTGCAGAATGGGAGTAATATGCAGATTTCACTAACTCCCAATAGTACCCAGGCGGTGGTGTTCTCTACCAGCTGGAGTTTCTGAGTTGTCTTTAAGGGCAGACCCATGTAGAATGCATTACAGTAGTCTAGCCTCAAGGTAACCATAAAATGGATCCATAGGGCCCAGATTAGCTGAATCAAGGTCAGGAGCCATCTTTTGAGCTATGTGGAGTTGGTAGAATGCCTTTTTTTGCAGATGTATTAACTTGCTTCTCCAGCAGTAAAGCTGGATCCAGTATCATCACTGAGTTCTTAACTGAGTCAGCGAGAACCAGATGGACCCTGTTAAAAGTGAGGAGCACCATGTCCTTCAGAACCTTGGCCTTCCCAGGCAACATTATCTCTGTCTTTTCTTGGTAGGATGACACTGTTGGTGTGTGCTGATGAAACATGTGGGTGAGAAGATGCAGATTTTCAGACCTCCCTAACCACATTGGTGCCATTTCCCCTTTGGATCTCCTTGTTCTATGCTGTTTCACCCATTGAGCAATCTGTGGCCTTTGAACAGGCTTTAAAAATGGTAATTGCTGTATTGTTGTATCATCCGTACCCTGTAGCAATATAGCTAAGGACATTTTTAAAAGAAGCCTTCTGGTGGTGTGTGGGGGTTGGGAATGGTGGACACATGGGGATAACAAGGAAAGCACAGAGAATCCCCCTGTGTGGATGTCCTGTTGCTGCTGCAAGCAGGAAACGGTTGTGTGGCCACAGCTGTGGACTTCCAAGGCACCTCTTCTGGCTTGGCCCTTAGGTATGCGATGCAGCCATCCACACATTTTGAGATATATGTTGGAGAGATGGTGGGGAGGAAGTTGAATTCTGAAGCATGACAATGCTAGAAACACATCACCAGTGTTTAACAAGGCATCCTCCAAAGGAAAAATAAATAGAGGCAGTGGTTGTTCAGAGGTGGAAAAGAGACACCTGGAGCATATGATAAGAACATAAGAGAAGCCAGTGTTGGATCGGGCCGACAGCCCATCCAGTCCAACACTCTGTCACACAGTGGCCAAAAATACCAGGTGCCATCAGGAGGTCCACCAGTGGGGCCAGGACACTAGAAGCCCTCCCACAGTTGAGCCCCCACCCCAGCACCAAAAATACAGAGCCTCACTTGCCCCAGAGTCCCTATCTATACCTTGTGGCTAATAGCCATTGATGGACCTCTGCTCTTGCTGATGAAGGTTGGACACAAAGCAAATGGGGATTAATATCCTTTTGAAGGCCCTCCCCACTTTGCAAAGGGTTGTGGTGGATGGATGGCTGATACGACATTCCTCTTTGGAGTGTTAGATGTGTGGTGGTTTCTTACATGGGGACCACCAAAGTGTCCTACCAAGCAAACCATCTTCATGCATGTGATCTCGTGCTATAGTTGATAGATCTTTGGATCAGACCCTGGCACAGTTATCTTTCTTGGAAGGCAGTTGTTGATGGCTGACACAGTTTTCTAGCTGATCTGGACCTAGCAGCCTGATTCTCATGCAGAGGTGGTCCATGTTAACGTTTTCCACAAAGGTATCCCGGATTAGCAGTAGAGGGCCATGATCATATTAGGGAACTGAGAACAAGTGTTGCACACATCTGTGGCAGTGAGATCAGTTCACCATGAGACCACCATGCAACAGAAAGTTCTCAGTAGCTGGTTTGGAGGAGTTTCCATCTGTTCTGAAGTTTGACAAAGTTATTATGTCAGTCTAGAGTGCGGTATGGAATTCAGCACTTCCCAAACCTGGCTTTTTTTTTTTAAAAAATCTCCCTATAATTTAAGGTCTACATAAGAAGAGCCCTGCTGGATCAGGTCAGTGGTCCATTTAGTCCAGCATCCTGTTTCATACATTGACCAAAACAGTTGCACCAGAGGGCCAACATACAGTCCAATCCTAAACAGAGTTGTGCCCTTCTAAGCCTATTGACACCAGTGAATTTAGATGGGTGTAACTCTGTCTAGGATTGCACTGATAAAGGCCAAGGCCTCCCTCTGGTGTTGCCTTTTAGTGCTGGCGTTCAGATCAGTAGAGCAGTTTTATCACACCAGCATGGCAACCTATTTGTATGAACTGGAGATCAGCATCACCTTGGAAATTAGGGTTGCCAGGTCCCTACCTCTTGGCGTGATGATGTCACCTCCGGGTGATGTAATTGCGCCAAGCACGTTGGGTGCCATGGAACTCTTCTGGGTCAGGGATCTGTTGCCGGCCAGCTGGCCATCGGGCAGATCAGGGGCCCCAAAATCGGGGGAGCCCCCACCCCCATCAGGGGATGGCAATCCTGTTGAACATATAGGTGTGTGAAGATGGAACTTGAGTCACACAATCTCTGGGTGGCTTAAAGTGCTTTTACTTCTGAGAGACAAGCTAGCATTTGTAAAAGTCACCAAGTCCTTATTGTTTGTATTGCCTTCAGAATGCAGTAATGTTGAAAACACTTGTGTGAGAAGAGGCTGCATGTGTAGAGAGCTAGCACATCAAGGGAGAGGTTCCAGATTAGTTGTTACCCTGAGTTGCTAGCTTCCTATAGTCACCGAGCTTTCAGAAAATGTGGGGAAGTGAATCAGCATGAAGTGGCACGTTCCCAAAGGAACATACATAACTTTTGCTGAATGCGTACCTCTTCCAGGATAGGAGCGGTTCTGGGAAACTGGAGTATAGCTGTCAACCTGTTTGCTTGCTTCTGTTCTCCCGTTGGACCCAATTAATCGGTCGATTTGTTAAAAGATTGTTGCAAAAACATGGGAAGCCTGGACATTGAGCAGAGCTGTGCTGTGTGAACAATTGACTTTCCTGCCCCTCCACTCCCACTGCGGTCTTCTGTTCCCCCTCCCCGAATTGTGCCCACTTGGTTTAATGGACAGAAACACCATGGGAATCAAAGTGTGTGTGTGCGGGGGGCCTGCAGTGAGGGGGGAAATCCCCCAAAACCACCCTCTCCCTCTTCCACTAATGGAAGGGGCATGTAAGGTCCTGCATTGAGCTTTTGGTGTTCTGTTCAGTAAATGGAAGATATGCTGTAAAGCTGCATGAATAATATTTCCCACTCTTTGCCCCTCAGAAATTGCCACTAAGACACAAGGCCTTACCATACAACAAGTACTGGCGCATGATTTGTACATGGTGTTGGAAACCAACTGCTGTCTAAATCCCTTTGTGCTCTATGATGGGGGGAATGACACAAAGACTGTGCCCATGTTCCCATGATCCAAATGCCAGGAGCACGTATGGATCTGTATCCAGAGTGGCCCTTCCATGATTCCTTTAACATTTACCTGTGTCCCTTTTACCTTTTCTTGTGGGTGCCTCTGTTATCAATCTGGTAGCGGGCTGATCGCAAGCATTCTCCTTGTCCCACTGAGGCTGAGTCACTTTTTATCCTCTGCTACTTTAGGAGAAGATAATTTCCCCCTTACAAAGACTATTTCCCCACCTCAAATGTGGGGTTTTTTTGGGGGGGGGAACAGGAAGGACTTAACGCCTCTCCTCTCGAGCCTTCAATCTTATACACAGATCTTGTATTTCGAACTGTTCCTGAGGACCCCGCCCCCCAAATTCCAGCCAAACTCTGCCTGTGAATCTTTCTTTAAAAAACACCCCTCCTTCCTTTCTGGGCTTGCTGAGCTGGAAGCTGTGAAAGACTCCAGCAGTGCTGCAGTGCAGTTCTCTGAGGCTCAAGAGCGTGGCAGAGGAGACACTGAGTGGGCCAGGACGGGTTTGCCGCAGAGAAACTGAACCTCTCTCCTTCGTCTTCTTCGTCATCTTATACAGTTGTCTACCTGGGGGATTCTCTGTGTGGCCTGCCATAGATGGGTTAAGAGGGGAATTAATCGGCTCGTGTAGTTTCTAAAAAAGGACAGTGAATTAAATCGGAGCAGCGAGTACATGGGAGGAGCTGCAGTCAATGTCGGATTGGGAGGAAGGCCAGGTGCAGCTGGATCCACCCCTTGCTGTAGGAGCTAGACAGCAGGCACCTTACTGCAGGGAGCTGGATGGGACAGGTGCAACCTGGCTGAAGAGCCGTTGATCCCGCTATGTCTAGAACTCAACCGGCTTCTAGAGAGAGCCAATAGCCTCCCCCGTCCTGTAGTCGGAACTGAGTTCTGGATCCTGCAGAGTTCTTTCAAATGGCTTCTTGTTTTTGTATTGATGACCTATCATTTTAAACATAAGCCGCCTCTAGCAAAAGTCTGGAGAGACAGCAGAGAAATCGACCCAGTAAATAATATATCTGGAAAATAGAGCTCCCTAGGGTTGTCAACCTCTCGGTGCTGCCTGGAGATCTCCTGCTATTACAGTTTATCCCCAGATGGTCACCAATGAGGCCCTTTCCCTCCCCAAACCTTGCCTTCTCCAGGCTCCACTCCCAGATCTCCAGGTATCTTCCAATCCAGAGCGGGTAACTCTAGTGCTCCCCTCCTCCATGAGATAGTGTGTGGGGGATGCCTCAAGCTGCCAAGTGTGTTGTCCTCTACCTGGTCCAGGTTTTGGCTGCAGCTCACTATGTTCCTTGTCCCTGGAACTTTGGGGGAAACTCTCTGTGGTGATGCTGCAGGTCTGCTTTTTCCACCGGGTCTTTTCCACAAGCCTGCTGTAGTCAAGAAGAGGGTCTTCCAGTGGAGGCTCTAGGGTGCAGGGGGCTTCTGGTATAACAGGGCCATGGGGGCTCTTCAGCTTCTGGGGACTTTTCTTCTCTGTCCAAGGAGTCTTCCTCCCAGATCCAAGGAGGTCCTGACTGGACAGAAAATGTTCAAATTCCCAGCTCACTAGCATTAAACACAGAGGCCAGAATTAAATTTTAGCCTGTGGGGCTAAGTGCTGAACATCAAGCTGTCCAGGTGGAGTGGGCCCTGCCCAGAGGAATATATAGTTGACCTCAAACTTCCTGCACATGTTTCCTGGTCTTTTCTCCCTGCCGATCTTATACTTGTCCACTATAGGGAGTAAGACTTGTGGTCTCTCTCCATTAACTTGGATGCCGCTTTCATAGGAGTAGTATTCTGTGGATTGATTGCCAGAACTAGAAGAAGAGTTGGTTTGTATATTTCAACTTTCTCTACCTTAAGGAGTCTCACAGTGGCTTGCAGTCTCCTTCCCTTCCTGTCCCCACAAAGAAGGAGGAGATTGGATTTATACTCCACCCTTCACTACCTGAAGGAGTCTCAGAGCAGCTTACAAACTCCTTTCCTTTCCCCTCCCCACAACAGACACCCAGTGAGGTAGGTGGAGCTGAGAGCTTGCCGGAGAACTGCCCTTGAGAGAACACCTCTGAAAAAACTTATGACTGACCCAAGGTAGGTGGGGCTGAGAGAGTTCTGAAAGAACTGTGACTGGACTAAGGTCACCCAGCAGGTTTCATGTGGAGGAGTGGGGAATCAAACCTGGTTCTCCAGATTGGAGTCAGCCACATTTAACCACTACATGCTGGCTCTCTAGTCAGGGTCCAGTGGTGCTTGGCAGACAGTGTCTCAGTTCCAAAGTTTCTGTTGGCTTAGCTTCTCTGAACAGAGAGGACTTCCCCTCTTTAGTTCCTCTCCCCAACCCACATGGTAACTACTTCACGTGGGTCTCCTCTTGTGACCTTAGTGATGGATGGTTCTGCTGGGGGTGGGGTGGGGATTTTGCAAAAATCTGTATCCATCAGTGCCCTAGACTGATGGATGGCTATATCGGGCTCTCCAACCTTTTTGAGCCTGTGAGCACCCTTGAAATTCTGACACAGGGTAGTGGGTGCCAGCACAAAATGGCTGCTGCAGAAGGCAGAGTCAGCTACAAAATGGTTGCTGCGGGAGGCAGAGCCAACCACTAAACGTCAGAGAATGAGATTATGCATAACTGATAGCAGTTTGTCAACATTTCAGTCAGGTGCTTTGTTTAATGGGAGGGGGGGAGAGAAAGGTGAGAGGATCTTTTATACACATTTACTCCTTCACACACAGAGAAAGCTTAAGTTTAGGGGAGATGAGGAGTCATTAAAAAAACAAGTTAAAACTATGGTGGCAGCTGCTACTGAAAAAACTTAAAAAAAAATCTCCACAGCCAAGCACAAGCCTCACTAGGGAAGAAGAGGAGGAGGAGGTGGCAATTGGATTTATACCCCGCCCTTCACTCGGAGTCTCAGAGCCAGGTAGCAGAGATATAAACTTTATAAAGGACACAGAAAAACACAATTAAAGATATTATAGAAGAAGAAGGATTGGATTTATATTCCGCCCTTCACTTGGAGTCTCAGAGTGGCTTACAAACTCCTTTCCCTTCCCCTCCCCACAACAGATATCCTGTGATATCTGGCTGAGAGAGCTCTTTCAAGGACTGCTCTTTCAAGGACAGCTTTGACTGAACTATGGCTTGCCCAAGTTCATACAGCAGCTGCAAGTGGAGGAGTAGGGAATCAAACTCGTTTCTCCCAGATTAGAGTCTGTGCACTTAACCACTACACCTGGCTCTGTCCACTTTTTAAAATCACTTGGCAGGCATCAGGAAATGTGTTGGGAACCGCTGGGTTAGATCTGTTCCATTACCTCCAATGAAAGATATAGAGTTACTCCTTCTACCTGTGGTGGGAGATGTGCGTGAAGAAGGTAGGAGGAGAAGAGGGCAGAAGAAATGCTTTCAGGAGGGCAACAGCAGCGCTGCCACCACTGGGGGGAGAGTGGGGCTAAAATGGCGGGTGTCCTCTCTAGACCACAGAGTCTTGACAGTTGTTCCATGATGCTTCCCCCTGACTCTGGCCTGGACTAGTGGAGGTAGCTGTTGAAGTCTCCTCAGAAGTTCTCAAGTTGCACTGTTCATGCAAAGACTGACATAGATGCTTTGCAGCTGAATATGTACTCTAGGTAGCCCATCTGATTTTAGCTTGCTAGACAAGGGCATTGCTGATGCTGTGCTTATACGGAGGCTGTTGCCTGCATTAAAGATTTCTGTTTGCCAAAAGGCCTCTCATTCCTTTGGGTATCTCTCATTCCTTTGGGTATCACTGCCCCAAGAAGGTTGGCAAATTTCCCCTAATACTACATTCTGAGTATCTGCTCCCCTATACAACCAATTGATCTGCTTTTGCATAAGAAGTAGGACTTTTAGAGCAGTGGAGGTGGTCTTCCTGGCTGTGCAGTTTCTTAATTTCCCCTTTTGAGGGAGATAAATATTTGCTGCTTTGGTCCCCTGGGGTGAGTTGGGAGCTTTCTCCGGGTGATTAGATGAGATTAGATCTTGTAAATTGAAACAGATTGGGTCACCTTGAAACTGGTTTTTTTACATTTCCACAAATGAGTATCATAGGTGTATGAGGACAGACAAGCTACAGAAAGCTTTGGTTGCCTAATAACTTTGCATTTATTTGAAAGCCAGTGAGAGAAAGCTATTGGAAGAGAAAAGATTCCTTTGAAATGGGGTGTTGGAGGAGTTATACAGATAATGTGGAATGCCGAAAAGATAAATAAGTAGGTTCTTGATCAAATCAGCCTGAACTCTTCCTAGAAGCTAAAATGACTAAACTGTACTTTGGTCACATTCACCACAGTGCTAGGGAAATTTGAAGGCAGCAGGAGAAGAGGAAGACCCAGCAGGAGAAAAGGAAGCCTGGGCAAGGCTGTTACTGGGGTTGCCAAGTCCTACCGTAGCTGCAGCACAGGGAGTCCTGGCCCTCTCTGGGAGCTCCTTGGCACGCATGTGATGACATCACCCAGAAGTGACATCATCGTGTTGGGCACGTTGGGGGCGGGACCACTATCATTCGAGGGAAAACCCTTGAGTTTTCCCTCAAATGATAGAGTGTCCCCCTGCAACGCGCCCGATGTGATGATGTTACCTCCGGGTGACGTCATCATGCCGGGCACATCTCTGCGATCTCGGCACTTCAGCAGTGGGGCTCCCCCTGGCAGTCCAATCCAGGCCGGTGGGTAATGGACCCATCAAGCAGGGGTCCCAACCCTACAGGATGTTTTGGGTGACATTAAGAACATAAGAACATAAAAACATAAGAGAAGCCAATGTTGAATCAGGCCAATGGCCCATCTAGTCCAACACTCTGTCATACAGCGGCCAAAATATACCAGGTGCCATCAGGAGGTCCAGCAGCAGGGCCAGGACACTAGAAGCCCTCCCACGGCTGCCCCCTCCAGCACCAAGAATAGAGGGCAGCACCTGCCCCAGACTGAGAGTTCCCATCTATACCCTGTGGCTAATAGCCACTGGTGGACTTCTGCTCCATATGTTTATCTAATTCCCTCTTGAAACTCTCCATGCTTGTAGCTGCCACCACCTCCTGTGGCAGTGAATTCCATATATTAACAGCTTCCATTACTTTATTTGTTAACCATGCAGGCTTTTTTCTATACCTATTTGTACCTTTCCTAACCTGCGGTATATATTTTGACATTAATTCATAAGGTGAACATAAGTTGGAAGCAACTTGACGGCACTTAACATACACAGTGAGAGAGATTCCCAGCAGGCTGGAAAACTCCTAGGAGCCAACATCAGCTAAGTGGCAAGAAACTTCACATTTCTGACAGCTTCTGTTCTTTTCCTAGTCTTGACCAAGTCCTTCTTGAAACCTATAGGATTGTAGCCTTATTATTTTGACAGGGCTTCTGAACATCTGTTCCTGAGGCTGTTTGAGAAAGAGCAGGAGTCCTGCCTAGAAACGGGAGGACTGAATGTATTCACTTTACATAGTGAAATGCACTATCTGAGGTTCCCCCCCTCCCATAGATTTCTGTCCAAGCACTTTGGATGGATTCAGTCCTGCATGGCTGCCCAAATGGGGCATGATTGATGCATGTAGGAGGGCAGGACTGTGGTGGCAGGTCCCACCCTCTGCCTCCAGGAACTGATCATATCAAATGTTCGAGTTATGGGGAGAGGCAGGGGGAGTCATGGCCAAAGCTTGCCCCCCCAAATAGCCTCTGAAAGCGGTAGTTAAGGGGTTCATCATAACAAAAAAGTGTGCGTGTGTTGGGGAAGGACTCACCCGGCCTCCATTTTGTTCAGGACTGGCCTGGATTTTTAGGTGTCTGGTTGTCTCTCTGCTGCAGCCTTCTGTGTTACGTTGGGGGAGTTGAACTGTTCTTGCTTGATATTGCTGTCATCCAGCAGTTACTATACACCTCCTAGCAGATTTGTAGTACTAAGTGGATACTCTGCAATAGCATTTGAAACAGAAAGGAGCATTTTGTGGCTTTTTCTCCTTTTTGGAAGCTCTCTGCAGAATGACATGCTCCTGAGATGATTGAGTGGACTGTACCACTTCCAGTTTGACGATGGGGGCAGGGATTAGTGGTAGATTACCTGCTTTTTTTTGCAGTGGGTCCCAGACACAATCCTTGGCATCTCAGCAAAAGAATGCTCCCTGTGTAAGACCCTGAAGGGCCCCTGCTGGTCAGAAAAGACAATATGGACCTGGATGGACCAATGGTCTGACTCACTATGCAGTGGCATCACATGTTCATATTTCTTTACTAAATTTATCTCCTGCCATCTGTTCAACTGGAGATGGGAGACGACAATTTTGAAGATCCACCTTTGTATAAAAAAGGACTTCTGTTCTGCAAGATTATTAAAAAGATTTTCTGTTCCTTGGCTCAGTCATCAACCAGAAGGGTGACTTCAACCAAGAAATCAGAAGAAGATTGGGACTGGGAAGGATGTGACCCTGGCGACCAAGATCAAAATAATTCATACTGTAGTATTCCCCATGATTACTATATCTAAGTGGGAGATTTGGATAAGTCGACAGGAGGAAAGTTGATTCATTTGAAATGTGGTGTTGGAGGAGAGTTTTCCGGACCCTATAGACTGCCAAAAAGACAAGTAAGTGGGTGCTAGATCAAGTCGAGCCTGAACTCTCCCTAGAAGCTAAAATGACCAAACGGAGGCTATTGCATGGTCACTTTATGAGAAGTCAAGAGTCACTGGAAAAGACAATAATGCTAGGAAAAGTTTAAGGCAGCAGGAAAAGAGGAAGATCCAACATGAGACGGACTGGCTCAAACAAGGAAGCCACGGCCCCCAGTTTGCAAGACCCGAGCAAGGCTGCTAAGGACAGGATGTTTTGGAAGTCATTAATTCATAGGGTCGCCACAAGTTGCAAATGACTTTGACAGCCCTGTGTTAAAATGATCAAGGCAGTGCAGATGACTAAGCTGGGAATCTTGATGCCCTAGTTTTCTACTTGCAGGAAGTTGTATCGTCTTTGAGCTGCCACTTGACTCCTGGTTCCTTGCCCTGAAGGATTGGTATGCCTCCCCTCCCCAGCAGTCTGAAGAGGCACAGTCTGTTCTGACATTTTGGGGGGTTCCCTTGCCATTCTTCCACTTGTGGAGATCCAACCTAGAAGACAAGGCCAGCTGGACAGAGAGAGGGAGCTGTTTGTGGTGACAGCTTTCACTTCGTCTTTTTGCGCCCAATGCGGCAGTTCTGATCTGGAGTTCAAGGAAGCGCCTTCTTCTCCGCCTTGTTGAGAAGGTCTTTTTGTTTGAAAGAAACTGAAAGTAGTTTCAGCCCTTCATACCACCAATACTGTGCTTTGCTTCAGTTCTGTTTTCAGATTTCTAGTTGGTTGCACATTTCTGCAGTCCAAATCTTAGGGTATTGTTTTTATTGGATGTCTCATCCTGTTGATTACAGTGGCTTACTCTGTGTAATCTGCCTTGACTCCCAGTGAGAGGGGCAGACTATAAATAACATAAACTAAATGAATAAAGGTTAGAGGAGGAGGAGGAGGAGGAGATTGGATTTATACCCCGCCCTTGACTCAGACTCTCAGAGCAGTTTACAGTCTCCTTTCCCTTCCCCTCCCTGCAACAGACACCCTGTGAGGTAGGTGGGGCTGAGAGAGCTCTTTCAGGGACTCCTCTTGCATTAACCATTTGCATTACCAATGGGTGGAGAAAGAATGCCAGACAAAAAACTTATATTGGCTAGAATTATGTTTGTTTCCAAAATGTTACCTTTGATTTTTTTGTCCTACGCCAACAGAATTAATAGAAATTGGGTTTTTTTGGGAGGGGTATTTTTATTTAGATTAAAGCACAGCAACACCAAAGAAAAGAAAGAAATTCTGCTACGTTTTAAAAGCTGTCTGTGTTGTGAGAAAACACCTAAGCCTTATCCATGGAATCAAGAGTCAGTTTGTCTGTGCAGAAGATCTGCCCACCTGGAAAGTTCTGGAACAGGACTGTAATAGCGCTCTGTCTCGCTTTAATCCCAGGGTTCTTCTGCATTGTCATTTTCGTCACTTGTTTGTCCCTATTGCTTCAGGGTTTTTTCTCCCCAATGTGTTTTGCTCTCTCTCTAGTAGTCCCAGAAGGAGTAAAACCCATGTGGAAAAGGGGGACACACGAAAGCAATAGGGACAAATGAGTGACAAAAATGATAATGCGGAAGAGGCTGCCACATGTCCACCAAGAAGAACAAAGAAGCATAGGTTTTCCCCTCCTTCAGTTTATTCTCCAAATACTTTGAGGTAGGGTTAGACTGAGAGAGACTGGCCCTAGGTCATAAAATGTGTGTCATCAAATGTAATGCCAGGTAGCAGAGATATAAACTTTATAAAGGACACAGAAAAACACAATTAAAGATATTCTAGAAGAAGAGGAGATTGGATTTATATTCTGCCCTTCACTTGGAGTCTCAGAGCAGTTTACAAACTCCTTTCTCTTCCTCTCCCCACAACAGACACCCTGTGAGAGAGCTCTGAGAGAACTGCTTTTTCAGAACAGCTCTGATGAAGCTATGGCTTGCCCAAGGTCATCCAGTGGCTGCAAGTGGAGGAGTGGGGAATCAAACCCAGCTCTCCCAGATTAGAGTCCATGCACTTAGCCACTGCACCAAACTGGCTATTCCACTGAAGCCCTGAATTAGGAGCTGATATTTCTCTGCAAAACTGGAGTTACCTTGAGTTTAGAGAACTTTATATTTTAACCCTGGCTGGTCCCAAACCTTCAATCCCGCCCCTCGAAATATAAACTACAAATATAAATTGTCTGAGCCTAGGACCAAGGTCTCAGGGTTTTTTTAACAGGGTGGTTTGAGATAATAATTTTGGATGTCCTCCTCAGCACTTGTTCTGCTATTATTCCATTGGAGCCAGTCTGGTGTAGTGGTTAAGTGCACGGACTCTAATCTGGGAGAACTGGGTTTGATTCCCCACTCTTCCACTTGCAGCTGCTGGATGACCTTGGGCAAGCCATAGTTCTGTTAGAGCTGTCCTTGAAAGGGCAGTTTCTGTCAGAGCTCTCTCAGCTGCACCTACCTCACAGGGTGTCTGTTGTGGGGAGGGGAAGGGAAGGGAAAGGAGTTTGTAAGCCACTCTGAAGCTCCGAGTGAAGAGTGGGGTATAAACCCACTCTGCTTCTTCTCTTCTACATTAGGAGGGTGTGTGTATTAAAACTAGTCTTTCGCTGCAAAACTGGAGTCCCTTGAGTTTGCAGAACTCTATATTTTAATCCTGGATGGTCCCAAACCTTCCCCCACACCCTTAAAATGTGCCTGCCTAAACTGGAAAGGTGGGGAATTATGGGACTTTGTAAAGCCAGTTTTAATATAAAAAAGGACAAGGATCACAGCAGAAGAACCCCCCCCCAGCTCCTACCTGTGATGAGGAGAGAGAAAGAGAAGAGAACCCCACCCCCGTGCCGTATTAAAGGCCTGGGCCGGGCGGGTTTTGACCCGCAGGTCACGGGTTTGACACCCCTGTATTAGAAGTTTCCAAAACTGTTGACAAGCTGAGAAGGACATGGTATTTGTATAGGTGGTAATGGTTCCAGGAAGATGGGTTTTGCCCAAATCCAGCCATCGTAGAGGCCTCTAGCCAGCTTCTCCAGGGCTCTCTCTTCTGTACAGCTAGTCCGTTTATTCAGTTGTTGCTCATGGGGAAGACCTGCTGTTTGTTTCTTGAAACACCACAGTGTTGGGGAACCCGGATCTCTTCTGCTCAGCATTCTGGCCTGTAGGTTCATTCTTGGCACAGCACTGTTGGCAAAACACCTAGAACAGGAGAAGAACAACATGAGAAGAGGTGGATAAAAACTATGTTTGAGTTGGTTTGCTGGGGAAAGATTTGGGGGGTATGTTTGGGAATTTGTGAAAAACAGACGATGTGATGTAGAAGTACATGGAATGCAGGATCCCCAGAAACGTTGGTATTAAATTTCAGCTGCCTGGTGGCCATGTCCTCCTGGATCTTATAAATAGATGAGGCTGTAACGAATTAGTTGGTTATTCCTATGGATTTTTCTGGAACCATGTGACACTGTTAGTAATCTTATAACCCAGAGAATCCTCAGGCCTGCTCAGGAGAATTTTTGATCGTTGCCTGACTCAGATAAAAATGCATCCAGTTTAGATAATATCTGAGCTGTGTCTGCTTTATATTAATTTTTTTAAAAAAATCTAGAGTTGCCAACTCTGGGTTTGGAACTACCTGGAGACTTGAGGGTGGAGCCTGAGAGAATGGGGTTTAGGGACAGGAGGGACCTTGGTTGGGTATAATGCTACACAGGGCTTTTTTTGTAGCAAAAGCCCAGCAGGAACTCATTAGCATAATAGGCCACACCCACCAGCAGAAACTCATTAGCATGTTAGGCCACACCCTGACAGCACAGCTCATTAGCATATTAGCCTATGTGACCCCATGTTACCAGAAGTGTGGTCATCCAGCCACACCCACCTTTTGCTTCTAATCCTATTTTGTTTGTTGTCAAAACCCAGGGCTTTTTTTTTGTAGCAGGAACTCCTTTGCATGTTAGGCCACACACCCCTAATGTAGCCAATCCCAATAAGTTTCTGCTGTTGGGTGTGGCCTGTTATGCTAATGAGTTCCTGCTGGGCGTGGCCAACTCAGGAGCCAGCCAGAACTCTGTTCCTGTGTGTTCCTGCCCAAAGATAGCCCTGATGCTACATAATCCAAAGCAGCCATTGTCTCCAGGGGAAGCAGAATAATGTTTTTGAATAAACCAGTAATAAATGAGTGATTTATGTAGTCTGGAGATTAGCTGTGATTCTGGGAGATCTTCAGTCCCTACCTGGAGGTTAGCAATACTAAAAAAAGGACTAGTTTAGACTGGAAACATCGAAACTAAAATCTATTGTTGCTTTTTGCTGAGGTGATCACCTGATGTATGCTTACTGTGACAAAAGCACAGTTGTGTATATTTTTAGACACTGTATTGTAATTCTGGCGTCTAACACTGAATTTAGCTAATCTGGGGCACGTGCGTGTGTAAGGGCCCCCCCTCTGTTCCTTTGTGTGCTAAATGGAACTGAACATTGTGACGGGTCTTTCTAGTTCGATCACAACATCCTTCACGTTATAGTTATCCCGAGCATCTTAAAAATATACTTCATTTCAGAAGCAAACACCATTTGGAAGTTATCCTTCCTGGTGGCACCTGTCAGAGGTCAAAGAGGGGGTGCAGGTGGCATAAAGCCAGTTAGCCAGGTGCCGGGCAGTGTTCCCACCTCTGGTTACGTCAGCTGTCCGTAAATGGGAGGTGAAATGTGATTTGCTGGGGATTATCAGGAGTCGCCTCAAGCCGCTTGTTTCTAAATGAGGATCTGATGTCTTCCTTCATTTGTCAGATTAGAGGCTTCTTACTGAGCAGGAGAGAATTAAATGTACTGGTGCTTGACTCCGGGCGAGCGTTGGTGGATGGCGCCGCTGTCACATCAGGCACGTTTTACTGTGCATTCCTCCTGGCATTTCCCCCTCCCTTCTTCCCTTCCTGCTTGTTCTCTGTGATGTTTGGGGCAACCTGCCACGGGATCATAGCCTCCTAGCTCCATACTTACATGCAGTCCCTCTATCTGTAGTCCCTTATTTGCACTGCCCATCCTCAGTAGGGATAAGAACATTTTATTTATTCTAGTATTCTGGATTTTATCTCTGCAATGAACTGCCACTGCTTCTGAATTCTGATTTCACTAAGCATTTCTAAAATCAGTTCCAGAACTGAAGCCTGCATGTTTTGCTTGAGACCGTTTGTCTTGTTCCTTGTATTATGTTTTATTTACTTCATTTATATCCCTTTTTCACCCCCACGGGGACCCAAACAATATTTTCTCCTTCGTTTTGCTATTTTTGCTAGTTACAGTGATGCAGGTCTTTTGGGGGGGAAACTGCTGAAATTAGTAAAATTTAAATGTATGTATGTATTTATGTATTTATTTATTTATTATTTCGATGTATACCCTGCTCTCCCCGCAAGCAGGCTCAGGTTGGCTTACACTAATTGATACCCTGTACCATAAAAACCATATACAAAAATTTAAAACAACTTACATACATTAACATAAACATTAAAACAATCCAACGATTAACAATTAAAGTGCTAGTGATGGAATCTTTGATGGTAATCTTTGAATAATTCAGATGGCGTACTAACAATTGTCACCGGCTTGGTGATCTTCAGCATGGTATAACGCAATCCTCCCCCCCCCCACAGACCAGAGCCAGCCCAAACCATAGATGTTGTTGTTGTTGGTGTGGCGGCTCCTAGTTGAAAGCCTGGTGGAAGAACTCCGTCTTGCAGGCCCTGCAGAACTGGAAAAGGTCCCGCAGGGCCCTGATCTCTTCTGGGAGCTCATTCCACCACTATGGAGCCACCACTGAAAAGGCCCTGGCCCTGGTGGCAGTGAGCCTGGTGTCCTTAGGGCCGGGAACGGTCAGTCGATGTTGAGTTCCTGACTGTAGTGCTCTCTGGGGTATATATGGGGAAAGGCAGTTCCGCAGGTATGTCAGACCCTGGCCATATAGGGCTTTAAAGGTCAATACCAGCACCTTAAAGTGAATTTGGTATGCTATTGGCAGCCAGTGCAGTGCCTTCAGCGCAGGCTGGATGTGCTCCCATTTACAAGCCTGGCCGCAGCATTCTGCACTAGCTGCAGCTTCCGGATTTGCGACAAGGGCAGCCTCATGTAGAGAGCATTACAGTAGTCTAGTCTGAGGTGACTCTCACATAGATCACCGTAGCCAGGTCATCACGGCCGAGGAAGGGAGCCAACTGCTGAATCAGCCGAAGGTGGTAAAAGGCTGACTTTGCAGTGGCTGCTACCTGGGCCTCCATTGTTAAGGAGGCATCCAGGAGCACTCCCAAACTCCTAACCTCCGGCACTGGCACCAATGGTGCCCCACCGAAGGTTGGGAAAATTTAAATACTGTTAGCGAAAGGGGGCAAATACGCCATGTAGAAGCCTGGACCATGTACAAGTACTGGGTTTTATCCGTGCTTCATATCCCACATTTAGCCCATCTAACATGCAGCACGACAGCCCAGTAAGTTATAGATAAACAGATTATATTTACCTGGGGGGGATGCACACACACACACACAAATATAGCATTGGGAAATTTTCCACCACCACTCCGCCCAATCACTGGCTACTTACCAGTGTGTGCATATATATGTTCCTGCTCTTTGGTAAAACATTACACAGAAAGAATGGAAACACAGCCAGCAATGCTACAGTGTTGCTTTTTTGTAGTGTTTTGCCAAAGCATAGCCACCCATCAGTGGTATACAAAGGGAGAAAGATGCTCCTGAATTGAAGTAACTAAAAAGCTGTGAGGGAAGTGCATATATGCATTGTACAAAATAGCAAACTGGAACAATGGGGGATTCCCAATGCATTAACTGTGCCCCAGAAACAAGAGCAGGTAACCAATGCTCCCTCTAAGCTGTGGAGTCTTGTGAGCAAAACTTCGACTTTGTGAGCTACTGGCATTAAAGTTGTGAGGGAGCAATTTGGCTAATGCATAAATCAGTTTACTCTGGAGCCATCCTTCCAGAGCTAAGACTAAAATGTGTGAGTCAGAGGCTAAAAACCTGTGAGCTAGCTCACACTAACTCAGCTTAGAGGGAACACTGCAGGTAACTCAGAATTTCACATTTGGAGAGAAGTACAGATGAAGACTATTTTGGAGAGCCCCAACAGCAAGGGGCTTTTTGTTATCAGCAATTCTATCAAGGGAGCCTCTTTAGTAAAGCACAGTGGGCAATATGGCCTTTCGTGGTGGCTGATTTTAAGTAGGATCTTGGGGGTTGGTTGGAGAGGTGCGTAGCTGGAGTCCCAAGGCACTGAGACAAGCCATCTGGTGCGGTTCTGTAGTTTCCGTAGCTATTTAAGACTCAGTATCTGTTTTTCTCCTACTGTGTATGTTTATTGATACATGGGCTTTTTGTGTGGCCGATAAAGCAGTTCCCTTGCCATTAATGGACAGCAGGGGGGAAAACCCGTTACAATGTGATCCTGTGCACGCTTATGCAGAAGTAAGCCGTTCTTTGCTCAGCGGTTCTTACATGTTCGTCATCTTGGATGCTAAGATCACTAGATGAGTCTTTATTGTCTGTACAGAGTTTTGGAATGTGGTGGCATACGTCAGGGCCTTCTTAGAAGAGGCGCTGAGACAGTGGAGTGCCTTACCCTGTGTTGCAGGCCTGGCTGTCTGCTATTTTTCCTTTCTTGCAGCTTGAACGAGGACTGTGAGATTGTTTTGCTCTCTTTATTTGGTTGGATATTTTAATTGGATCCAGTTTGCTTTTACTTGCTGGCTTGTTGCTTGTGTGTGTTGTGTGTGTGTGTGTTGTGCTTGGACCATATAGTGTGTCAGTGGAGCTGCCAACTCTAGGTTGGTAAATTCCTGGAGATTTGGGTTGAATCTGCATTTGCATTTTAAAATCAGTTTCGTGCTGCATTTGCATTTTTAAATCAGTTTCGTGTTGCTGTGACGTTGTCTTACTCGATGCTTGATGGCGTCACAGCAGCACGAAACTGATTTAAAAATGCAAATACAGATTCGACCTTGGAGTTGGAGCCTGGGGGAGGGCAAAGCTTGGGGAAAGGAGGGACCTCAGTGCGTTATAACGTCATGCAGTCCACCCTCCAAAGCAGATATTTTCTCCAGGGGAACTGGTCTCTAGTCTGGAGATCAGCTGTAATGCCAAGGGTTCTTCAGGCTCCACCTGCAGGCTGGCAACTTCATATGCCTGGCCAGCCTTGGTTTGTCTGGTTTCTGTGGTTTTGGGGGTCTGTTGTGAGTGGGGGAGGGATTAATATCCCAAAGCAGCATTTTAAATATTTTTTTTATAATGAAGTAAATGTGAATAGGTCCGCAGCCTTAGTGATAGCTGTAAATGTTTTAACAAAGAGTTACCTGAACTTTCCCAGCTGGCATGTTTGCTGTCTCAAAAGTTGGTAAAATTGCACTGAAACAAAAGTTGGCAAGAGTTTTGAAATTCTCCTAATTTAAAAATTGGGGTATTGAGATCCAAATTTGATCTCCAGCCGAGACGTCCAAATTTGACACCTGGCTGTTGTGATTCATGAGATGAATGAAGGCAAAAAAGAACTTTACTGCACGCTGTTGCAAGGCATCAGTTGCTGTGTCTGAGGCTAACCTACATGTCTCCTGTTAAAAGTTGGCAGATGCTGCAAGGCTGGTGTTGTGGCCTGCTGTCTGCTTCTGTATAATCATCAGAGCTCACAACTGTAGAAAATTCTTTGTAGAGGGGATAGTGGGTGGGGGTTCATTTGCAGGCTTTGGGGTAGGACGTTTAATAGGGTTGCCAATTCCAAGCTAGAAAATCCCTGGAGATTTTGGGAGTAGAGCCCGGGGAGGAAGTTCAGCAGGATATAATGCCATTGAGCCCATCCTCCAAAGGAGCCATTTTCTTCAGGGGTTCCGTTGTCTGGAGATCAGTTATAAGTCTGGGAGATCTCCAGGTCCCACCTGGAGGCTGGCAACTTAGCAATTAGTAACTGGTTTTTTTTTTTTTTTACAGCACCATATGTTTGTTTTCATCTTTGAATCCCATAAAGACATCTGTGATTGTATTATAGATCTTTTTCCCCACTTTTTCTCTGTTTTTAACATAGGGAGGTACTGTAAGCGGGAAAAGGATGGGTAGTGGCACAGGGCCAAGACTGATCTCTGGGTGAATGTTGCTGCTGAGTGTGAATTGGAATACCTTTTTATTATGTTATTTTTTAAAAAAATATTTATTATTATTGTCACTGTTTTACAGAAATTATGGCTGATGTGATAAAGAAGGTGAAGAAGAAGGGAGAGTGGAAGGTAAGGCTGTTGTTCTTAGGGTGAAGGGTGAAAGTACGAAAATATGGAGGCCGTGTCAGACTGAATTACATAAGTAATCATAGTAGTGGCATGGTCATGAGAATGTTCTCTTGTTGCTCAAATGTGACTGCTCAGAGTTTGTTGATAAACAGGGAAGGAGGCCATGTCAAAACGTAATCCTGGCATAGACAACTGGCAAAATCATAGAATCATAGGCTGCGGTCACACACACTAAATAATCCACTTTCAATGCACTTGCCAACTGGATTTTGCCACTTCACGCAGTAAAATACAGTTGGAAAGTGGATTGAAAGTGGATTATCTAGTGTGCTTGACTGCAGCCGTAGAGTTGGAAGGGACCTTCAGGGTCATCGAGTCCAACCCCCTGCGCAATACAGGAAATTCACAAATACCTTCCCCCCCACACCCCCAGTGACCCCTGTTCCATGCCCAGAAGAGGGCAAAAACCCTCCAGGATCTCTGGCCAAACCGGCCTGGAGAAAATTGCTTCCTGACCCCAAAGTGGTGATCGGCATTTCCCTGGGCTTGTAAGAAAGGGCCACAAGAACTAAGCACTGATGCAGTCCTTCCTGCCCTCCCTCTCGTGATCTGCCTAAATTCAGAGAATCCACATTGCTGTCAGATGGCCATCTAGCCTCTGCTTAAAATACTGGGCTATTTTTTTGTGACCCCTTTCTCTCTCCTCTTTTTTTCATTCAGGTGCTAGTGGTGGATCAGCTGAGCATGCGCATGCTCTCCTCCTGCTGCAAGATGACCGACATCATGACGGAGGGGATAACAAGTGAGCGGAGCGATCAGGAGCCTCCCCAACCCCCTCCTGGCACCCACTGCATTGTCTGTGTGTCCCTCAGTTGCCCCTCTGTGGAAATCATCAAAGGTGTTCTAAATGGGCGCAGGGAAAGATGTCCCCAGAAGAGAAGCAAGCTCCCCCCAAAAAAACTAAGATTCTGAATCAAAAATTAATTGCACTTTGTTGTTATTTATTAAATTGCTGACCACACTCTCTGTATCACTTGATTTATTTGCTGCGTTTATTGTTACTATTAAAGCCAGCACTACCTGATTTCTCTGTTCTTTGGATTAGTACCAAGGAACATGACCGTCAGCACTGAGTGTGTATTTATCTCTGTGATGCCAGATACAGAGATCTTGCTCT
This sequence comes from Gekko gecko, assembly GCA_029375565.1. Classification (NCBI taxonomy): domain Eukaryota; kingdom Metazoa; phylum Chordata; class Lepidosauria; order Squamata; family Gekkonidae; genus Gekko; species Gekko gecko. The sequence continues at coordinate 22,000,291 of JAPDNY010000013.1, read as the reverse complement.
AGTATTTTTTGGGGGGACCCAATGGCAACCTTGACAGAGAGGCATCTCTTTAATGTGAGAACGGGCATTGGGGTCTGCCCCTCCACCCCCCGATGTTGATCACTGGCCCCAGAATCTGGAGGGGAGGGGGCCTCCAGCACCTTGTTCTTCTTCTTGCCTAGATTTCCTCTCACAACCTGGGGGTGATAGCCAGTGCTCCCTCTAAGCTGTGGAGTCCTGTGCGCAAAAATTCTACTTTCTGAGCTACTGGCATTAAAGTCGTGAGCAGGTGATTTGGCTGCTGCATAAATTAGTTGGCTCTGGAGCCGTCCTTCCTGAGCTAAGACAAAAATGTGTGAGCCGGAGGCTAAAAAACTGTGAGCTGGCTCACACTAACTCAGCTTAGAGGGAACACTGGTGATAGCTGTGTGTAAGAGCCACAGTGTAGTGGTTAAAGTGTCGGACTAGGATCCGAGAAAGCCAGGTTCAAATCCCCACTCATGCCATGGAAGCTTGCTGGGTGACCTCGGGCCAGTCGCACATTCTCAGCCTAACCCACCTTGCAGGATTGTTGCGAGGATAAAATGGAGGAAAGAACGATGTAAGCTATTTTGGATCCCATGGGGAGAAAGACGGGATAAATATAAAGTAAATAAAGAAATATTTATTTATTATTTGATTTATATCCCGCCCTCCCCAACGGGCTCAGGGCGGCTAACGATTAGGGCTTGAAGCCATAATTAAAACACTAAAAACAACATAAAATGTGTGTTGTAGTCCTTGTTGGCTGCACCCCAGCCATTTTGAAGGCAGCCTGGCTGGCCCCCCTGTGCATGTCCACATTCCTCTCTCTTTGAAAGGCAGGGCCTGGCCAATCATTCCTCAGAGCTGAGTTGTGCCTCACACAACGCCTTCTCCTCAAACAATGCCCACAACACCCCTTCCCAACACTATTGCAGATTGATTGTTGTAGTTGTGGCAGCAGTGGCGTTTTAAAGAGGTGGGCTGCCAGGGTGGATCTTTCCCCTGCCCTCCCTGCTGGCAAATCCAGGGCCCTCCGTGCCCCCAGACACTTAAACTCCTCAGAGTGTGGGGAGATGCAGCACAGTCTGTGTGGGCTAAGGAAACATCCCAGAATCCTCTGCAGCAACAGAGGGGAAATCTGGATTGCACTCCTAGTTTATGTAGGGTGTGGTGAGATCGGCAGGAGTGTATGGCACCTTCAACCTGGCCAGGCACCAGGCTGAGAGAGAACCAAGATGGCAGCTCTGGCTCTTGATGGATGGGCCTCTTCTTAATGAGTTATATTCCCCCCCCAATAACTATTTGACCTTGCCAACCTCTGATCTGGGCTGTGGCAGGGAGGAGAGCAGTGGGTGGGAAAAGGGACTTTTTACCAGGATTTATACAACTGTAAACCTTTGGTAGGGTTGCTGGCTTTTGATTGGGAAATACCTGGACATTTGGGGGGTGGAGCATGGGGAGCGTGGGGTTTGGGGAGGTATCTCAGCAGGGTAGAATGCCATAAAGTCCACCCTCCAAAGCAGCCATTTTCCCCAGGGGAACTGATCTCTAGTCTGGAGATCCAATTCCAATAACCTTTATTGGCATAGCAATAACTCTATAAAAAGAATAGCTGTACGAATCAACTCATATGTCAACAAAGGGAAACAATTGTAGTCTGGAGAGAGTTGTAAAAGCAAGAGCTCTCCAGGCTATACCTGGAGGTTGGCCACCGTAGCATTTGGTCCCTGGGGGAAGCTAAGGACAGACCTTGGACTCTCCCAGCTTTTAGCCTTGTTGCCATCGTCTGCATTTGCATGCTCTTCACCCAACCCGTTTGTGATTTTTTGTCCAGTTGTGGAAGACATCAACAAGCGCCGAGAGCCGCTGCCCAGTCTGGAGGCTGTGTACCTCATCACCCCATCGGATACAGTAGGTGTCTTGCCTGTAAAGTGCTGTGCGCGAGAGTACAAATGGTGTGGCTCTTGAACTTGCCTGGAGTCTAGGCAGTGCCTGTCATTTGGCCAATTCAAGGGCGTCCACTTCCTTGATGCACTATGCTTTGAGTCTAGTAAGATACGGATGGTGAGTAGGCCCTTAGAAACCCATCTTGCCCTTGAAACCCTCCTACGTGAAGTACCATTGTGAATGCACATTTAAAATTCTCTGCAAGTAGGGGTAAAAACTCCCCTAGGGTGAGTGGCTCTAGCTGAAACTGCTCCCTGCTGGACTAGCTTTCTATGTACGGGGGTGGCTTGTACAATGGGGACCATTTAAAACTGTTGCTGCCCCACTTACAATGTGAAATGGTATGATCCAGTCTGCCATTCTGCTGCATGTATAGCCCAGGCTTTAAAGAACGGAAATTGTTTCACTGAGGAGACAGGAGACGGACTATAAAAGAACGGTCCACTGTGCTGGATCTGTGACAGCACATTTCACACATGCAAATCACTTGCTTAATAATGCTGCACTCTTCAAAAGATGATTAAAACTAGGTTGACCTGCCTGGTTTCTCCTTAAGAACATAAAGAGGGGCCCAGCAGGATCAGACCCAAAGTCCATTTTGTCCCTCACCCTGTATTTCCACGACGACCAATCAGATGTCCCAGAAACCAGGGTGTCAAAGCAATGGCATTCCCTGCAGCTGGTATTCATAGATATACTGTCTCTGTACATGGGGGTCTCTGTTTTGCTATTGTAGATGCTTTCTGCACTGGATGCTTTTGTTCACCTGCAGTTGTGTGCTGCGTTGATCAATTAATCAGCCAAAGCTTGTGCACTGAATCACTTGAGAGATCTTCAGCTGGGTAAGAGCCCTGTGCAGAATACATTAATGCTGCTCTTTATGTCTCCTAGTCTGTCCGCTCACTCATCAATGACTTCAAGGATCCCCCAGCTGCCAAGTACCGGGCTGCCCATGTCTTCTTCACTGACTGTAAGTATTTGGGGAATTGGGTTCCTTTGTTGTTTCCAACCACTGTTGTTTTCTGGTTTTATTTTTATGATTTATTTTGCTGATTTTGCTGCTCCACCTGAGGTGGAGGTCTAGGCATGTGCAGCAACCAAATTGGCAAAATAAGTCACTCATGACATGGTTTTCCTCCCCCTTCCCCCCCCCCCATGGTGTCGTTTTGAGCCCATTTAGGCTGCCCTTTTTTAAAAGCAGCAGTTTCCTGCAGCTGCTCTGTGGCTGTGGCAAACACAGGCAAAGTCATGTAAACAAGTGAAGAAACGTATTGTGTAGTTTGCCTCTCGGAACCCCCCTCCCCAGGATTCACATATTAAATTATAAATACCATTTCTAAGGGGTTTCAGGCTCCTGTGCGCTACTTTGGATGCCAATTTTGGCTGAAAAATGGACAGCACTTAACTGAAACATATGTTAGTCTTTGAAGTGTACCACATCCAAGAGAGAAGATGAGTTGGGGCCTTTCCTTATGTGCTTGTTTCACAACATGCCAAGAGATTTGTCAGCGTGGGGGTGGATTAAAAATGTGACTGCCTCCACCTGCTGACTGAAGTGGTATGGTCCAAACTTCTGCCTTCGTGTTTTTGTGAGTGATGTCTGGAGCAATCCTTCTTATCCTCCTCATGGTGCAACTGCTGCCATTATCGTGCAAATAAGAACATAAGAGAAGCCAATGTTGGATCAGGCCAATGGCCCATCTAGTCCAGCACTCCGTCACACAGTGGCCAAAAATACCAGGTGCCATCAGGAGGTCCACCAGTGGGGCCAAGACACTAGAAGCCCTCCCACTGTTGCCCCCCACCCAAGCACCAAGAATACAGTGCATCACTTGCCCCAGCCTGAGAATTCCTATCTATACCTTGTGGCTAACAGCCACTGATGGACTTCTGCTCCATATGCTTATCTAATTCCCTCTTGAAGCTGTCCATGCTTGTAGCTGCCACCACCTCCTGTGGCAGTGAATTTCATGTGTTAATCACTCTTTGGGTGAAGGACTTCCTTTTATCTGTTCTAACCCGACTGCTCAGCAATTTCATGGAGTGCCCACAAGTTCTTGTATTGTGAGAAAGGGAGAAAAGTACTTCTTTCTACCTGCTTTATCCCATGCATAATCTTATAGACCTTGATCATATCACCCCTCAGCCATCATTTCTCCAAGATAAAGAGCCCCAAGCGCTCTTTAACTGACTTGTTACCAGCAGTTCTCACTGGAACTTTCTCTATTAATGTAAAGGTTGTTGCTTAGTATTGCAATCTGTGCTCGTGTTTCCTTTTTGCACAGTGCTAAGTTTATTCTATGCTCTGGAAGCTGACCATGGTCCCTGAAGACTGGGTGGGATCATCTCTCTGCTTTACGCTTCCGTTGTCTTGAGAAGTCTTCCTGGAGAGGAAGAGGAGCTGTCCGTGCTTGACCTTAGATCCCAGTTTTCTTATCTTAGTGTCTGATCATTATTTCTTGCAATTCTATTTTGTATAATAAACTGGCTTGGGGAACAGTATTAGTAGAAAGGTAGGATATGAATGTTTTTAAACAAACAAGAGGTTTTTAGAAACAGGAGGTGAAAATTGAGTAAGCATACAGAACACAAGCAGTAGATCCCTTTTTTTATTCCACTGAGTAATTAAAATGTGGAATTCCCTGCCACTGGACATAGTGAGGGCCTGGGATTAGACAGATTCTTGGAGGATAGGTTTGTCAATGGCTACTAGCTGAGATGAATGAAGAGACCCTCCACATTAAGAGGCAGTAAATTTACCACTGCTTGGAGGCAACATCAGGGGAGGGCTTTGACCTTTATGTCCTGTTTACTGGCCTGTCTGTTGGAACTCCAGGGCCGCTGGTTGGCCACTGTGTGATAGAGGATGCTGGACTTCGTGGAGCACTGGTCTGATCCAAAAGTGCTTCTATGTCCTTACTAGCGGTGAAGCCCAATGCAGCTGCAATGCAATGGGCACTAGAAAGATGTTTTAGAGGAGAGGGAGCAGAGGGGCCAGGCCGAGGCCCTTTCATGGGGAAAGGTGGCGCGTGGGCCTCTGGAGGTCTTTCCCCACCCAGCCACCTTGGCAGGCGAGCAGGGAAAGGTGGCATGGGGGCTGTGGCTCTCCTCATCCCTGGTCAACTGCAGATTGGAGTGGCCATCATGGAGGCAGGCCCCCTCCGTGGCTGATGCCAGCACCAGAATTGCGGCAGCGGTGGGGTGCGTCAGGGAAGCGGCCAGGCTGGCAGGCCCTCCCCCCTGGGCAATCCATGGCCCTGAAGGGCGGCGGTGGCGGGGTGTGCGAGGGAAGCGGCCCGGCTGGCAGGCCATTTTACCGGGCTGATCCATGGCCGTGAAGGGGAAGTCCCTTCTGGCGACATCGGGGCCAGGTAGCTGCAGGTGGCTGTGGTCGATGAAGTCCGCCGCGGAGGTGCCCTGAGCAGGCTCAGGGCCGGGCTCTGGCATTGTCTCGGTCACTGATCACCTGCCCGGCTATGTGCAGGTGTCGACGGGTGACAGGGACACCGTTGGGCTGCTGGAGCCTCTGCCTTGTCCGTTGCCTCCCAGCATAGTGATGCTGAAAGGCTTGGTGGCAGTTTGGGTGGAGGGTGGGCGGGACTTAGACAACACATGGCGATGCAACCACCAATGGATTGTGAGCCCTTGTGATTGAGAGGTCTCCAGGCGAAAGGCTGTGGGAGCATGTTTTAGGAGTCACATGACAACTCAGTTATATATAAGGAGAGATGAGTCACTTTCAGCTAATTAAGGGGAGCCCCTCACAGTAGGCCAAATGGCCCCATACCTCTCTGATATACAAGCACCACAACAGTGTAGAGCATGGGAGATATAATAGTATAGCATATACATCTAGACTTTGTCATTGTAACTCTGGATGCATCGAGACATATCTGTTTGCCAATTTTATGTAGATATACGTTTTAGATATTTAAACTCTATCTTAGCCAATATGATGGACCTTCCTGATGCTTTAAAAGTGCACCGTCTTCTAAATGACTCCGCTACTGAAATATCAATGAAGGTAGCCATGTTTTTACAATCAGCTATAAAGCTACGTCAGGAAAAACTATCAAAATGAACACTTTGTAACAAATTGTTTTACGTAACATTATGAAATACTATGTCATCTGCAAAATACTTGGTTTTATATGGATGGTTTTATATGTATATTTTCTTATAGTAATCCTCTTTTAAGGTATTGTTTTATGCCAATAAAGGCTGACTGACTGCCTGCCTGACTGTAATAAAGGGGGGGAACTCCCATGAGCTCTTTTCAGTCACTGAGAAGGCATAGTGTGGGTCCATTTTACTTTGGCAGCAGCATCAGCATACTTGGAAATAAAGGAGGAGACCTTGCCCAAAGAGACTAACAGAAAAGTCAATCAATGAAAGTGTCAACTTGAATGTACGACTGAATGTAAGAATCCTATATAGGATTTGTTCCTGAGGAAAGACCAGAGGTCTGAAACGCTTAGATATCCGGAAGAAGTGTTGACTGAAAGAGAGACACAGATTGATTGAATTTGGAGCAGGCTGCTTTTGTGAATTTGGATAAGGGTACAAGACTATTAGAAGGATATAGATTGAGAGAGACCGGAGCAGACTGCTGTGTGAAGTTCTATCGACCTTTGTATTTTTTCTATGAAGGAATATGTTGTTGTTCTTTATTGCCAGACACTAAATGATGTTATGGCTTTAATCTAGTCTCATTCGTGGTTGTATTGTTCTGTGGGCACACATCTGTATATACAGGGCTTTTTTTGTAGAAAAAGCCCAGCTGGAACCTATTAGCATAATAGGCCACACCCCTGACAGCACAGCTCATTAGCATATTAGGCCACACACCCCATGCTACCAGAAGTGTGGTCATCCAGCCACACCCACCTTTTGCTTCTTATTCTGTTTACCTTGTTTGTTGTCAAAACCCAGGGCTTTTTTTTGTAGCAGGAACTCCTTTGTATGTTAGGCCACACACCCCTAATGTAGTCAATCCTAATGAGTTTCTGCTGTTGGGTGTGGCCTATTATGCTAATGAGTTCCTGCTGGGTGTGGCCAACTTGGGAGCCAGCCGGAACTCCATTCCTGTGCGTTCCTGCCCAAAAATAGCCCTGTGTATATATATTTTCCATACCAGTCTTGTGTGTGTTATTCTTGTGGAGCATTTTGTAGACACCAGCTGAATCTTCTGTTTCTCTGTGGATTTTGTCAAGGGTTTGGTGGCAGCAGTGGAGTGTGTTCCTCATTATCCTAAACCCTCCTGTTGTGGGGGCATCTCTCACAATTGTCCTGTTGTGGGGTTGACTCTCATGTCTTCTCCCTCCCCAGCATGCCCTGATGCACTCTTCAATGAGCTGGTAAAATCCCGGGCAGCGAAAGTGATTAAGACCCTGACAGAAATCAACATTGCTTTCCTGCCGTATGAGTCGCAGGTAAGTCCGAGGGCGGGGGGAGAGAGAGGGAGAGCAGTTGTGGGCAGGAGGCGGGTTGTTTCAGTCCAGGTCTGCCTTCTGGGAGCCCCCCACAGATTGCAAGGAGAAGATGCAACAGAATTATATATGGGCCCGTCAGCCCCTCTTTCATCTATTTTGCCACATTAATTTACCTTTTTAACAGTCCCGTTTTTTCACCAACTGTCCTTCCAAATGCTTTACCACTCACAGAACTGTTAGGTCGCTGTGAGGATATTAGCTGCCCCTACAGACTCTGCCTTTGTGGCAGAGCTGTAACTGAAACTCTATCCCAATTCCTGCTTAGTTTATAAGAAACTCTATCCCAATTCCTGCTTGTATAAGAGCCACTTCCATACCACCTTTACTTGAGTGGGTTTCCCTGCTGTTCGCATGATTTCCGTTTGCCATATCTTTTGGCTGGCAATGATGGGAGAGTAACTTTGGCTAAGGCAAAGTTCATTTTTTGTGTGCTCAGAATTAGGCGGGCACCCGTTGAAAATAATAACTCTAGGCTTGAAGTACCAAGGTGCCTTGGGGCACGCAGGTGGTCTGGTTTTGGCACAGGAACAGAAACGGAATTACATACTAGCGCTGGGAATCCTACCTGGCTGTGGACCCTACATTTGTCTGCTTCGGGCTTCCTGAAGGGCAAAGAGGGGATTTAAAGTGGTTATGTCATAAATGAGAGAAAATGAATAGCTCTGCCATGGGGAACTGGCTTTCTTCTTGTCTTCCTTGATCCCCCCCCCTTCTCTGTTCTAAGCTTAGCTTTTCCTGCTTCCAGCTAGCCTGCTTTTTCTCTTCCACTATTGGCTAGATACTTGGCCCATCACTGTCCAGCAGGGGAGGGGAAGAGCTTCGTGACCATCTGCTGCACAATCGCCCACCTCTTGGGTTGGGGCGAGGGGTGGGTGGGGACTGCGACTGGGAGCAGATGGCGAGTGCTGCGTGCAGAGCTGTAAATACCAAATGCAGCAGGTTGCTTTTCTGTCCTGCTGGCCAAAGCAAACACTCCCTCTGAATACAGGCTTTTGTTGCTGGGACCGAGCATTCCAGTTGTGAGTGAGTGGAGGATGTAGATGCAGAAACGACTCACACTTTCACACATCCAGACCTATGGCTGTTGTTCACGAAGTGCAGTGCTGGATGTCCCAGGTTCAATTCCCAGTATCTTCAGTTAAAGGATTTCAGGTAGCAGGGGAAAAAGGCCTTACTCTGCCTGAGACTTCAGCTGCCAGTCAAAATAGATGATATTTTATTATTATTTTGTTATACCTATATCCTGCCTTTCTCCCATCATTATAAGGTATACAGAAGGTGCCAAGGAGAGCTCTCTTTCAAGCACTAACCAAACCTAGCAGGAGTTTGTACTTTCAGATCATAACCGGGGAGAATACTGTGCTAGATAGTCTAGGTCAGCTGCGTGTGTCCATAGCGGTGCTGAAGAGAAGAAGAGGAGACTGGATTTATACCCCACCCTTCACTTGGAGTCTCAGAGTGGCTCACAATCTCCTTTCCCTTCCTCTCCCCACAACAGACACCCTATGAGGTGGATGGGGCTGAGAGAGCTCTGAGAGAACAGCTCTGAGAGAACTGTGACTGACCCAAGGTCACGCCAGCAGCTGCATGTGGAAGAGTGGGGAATCAAACCTAGTTCTCCCAGATTAGAGTCTGCGCTCCTAACCACTACACAAAACTGGTTCTCTCACTGGAGAAGGGCTATGGTGTCGCACATTCCTTGTGTTACAGGGAGATCTCAGTTTGCAGATGTTGGGAAAGATCTTTCTCTTTCGAGACCCTGGAGAGTGACTGCATCAGAGCCAGACAATAGTCAATGGAGAAATGGTGTGTCTTGTTATAAGGCAGCTTCATGTGTTCCTAGCAAAATGAGAATTAGATAAGGGTCTACACACTGGAGGCTAAATAATGGTCTCTGTGTGTGGGGGGTAGGTGGCTTCCAAGTTAAAAAACATGATTTGTTTTAAGTTGGTTGGAACCCTATACCATTTAGGAAGTAAGCTCTGGTATCCTCTAGTCAGGCATTTGGGGTCACAAAGTTAATTTTTTTGGTGAGCAAGAAGGTCCACCCTGGGCCTAACTGGCAGAGAGGTTTCTGGCTGCGGTACCTCTTCCTCATCCTTTGGAATCCGGAGCATCTGGGCTTACCGTCTTTCCTCCCTGTCTTTTGGACCCCGTGTTAGGTTTACTCCCTGGACTCTGCCGACTCTTTCCAGAGCTTCTACAGCCCCCACAAGGCCCAGATGAAGAATCCCATCCTGGAGCGCCTGGCGGAGCAGATCGCAACCCTCTGTGCCACTCTGAAGGAATACCCTGCGGTCCGATATAGAGGGTACGTCGGGGACCAAAGAGTTGCTGTCGTTAGCTACGATAGTGAAAAGAAACCTCCACGTTCAGAAGCAGCCAGGGGAAGAGCATTATTTGCTTTTGGATTTCTTTAGGGATTTTTGTAACCTCTGTTGGAAATGGGGCACGAGGTGAATCTCGGTCAGATCCCGTGAAGCAGTGTGTCGTTCTTTAGATGTTGTGTACTTGTGGGGCCTGTTCCTTGCATCCTAAGCATCCCCTTAATGCGGGCCAAAAAGCATTGCAAACTAGAGAAGCCACGGGGGTCCTTCTTAATTTCTTTCTTAAAAACAACAACAACAAAAGGATAAGAGGAAAACACCCAACAATCCAGCAACTAAATAAGACTAATACACACACACAAAGACAAGACAAAAATAGAACAGTGGTGGCCAATGCTCCTTGTAAGCTGTGGAGTCCTGTGAGCAAAAAAATCTGCTTTGTGAGCTACTGGCATTAAAGTTATGGGCAGATGCTTTGGCTGGTGCATAAATTAGTTTGCTCCGGAGCCATCCTTCCTGAGCTGAGACAAAAATGTGTGAGCCAGAGGCTAAAAAACTGTGAGCCAGCTTACACTAACTCAGCTTAGAGGGAACACTGGTGGTGGCGGATCTATGCATAAGTTTCTATAAATGGTTTCCAAATATCTAAAAATGAGTCCATAGGCAATTGTCGTCTGTATGCCATGTGTTCAAATACTGATACAGTTCTGAGGTCCTCAGTCCATTGAGTTACCAGAGGTGGGTGCCAAGAGGTCCTTAAATATAATTTGTGTCCACTTTGGCAGAGACTACAAAGATAATGCCATGCTGGCCCAGCTGATCCAGGACAAACTGGATGCTTACAAGGCGGACGACCCTACCATGGGCGAGGTGAGTGGGGCCTTCCATGTGACCGAATGAGTAGTCAATCTAGCTTGGTGGTACTGACTTCAGAGTTTAGGACCAAGAGATCATTCTTTAACCAGGCAGTGCTCAGCCAAACAGGGCACAGTTATTTCTTTGAAGTATTTGTAGCTCTGCTTTCCACATAAATATCTACAAGGTGTTTGGCAACAAGCAGCCAACAAGACGAGCATACAAGCCTTGAGACAATATATTGCAATATCACAGTAAGATAAGAAGAGGAGATTGGATTTATACCCCACCCTTCACCTGGAGTCTTAGAGCAGCTTACAAACTGTTTTCCCTTCTGCTCCCTACAGCAGACACCCTGTGAGGTAGGTAGGGCTGAGAGAGCTCTGAGAGAACTGCTCCTTTTTCAAGAACAGCTCTGACAGAACTATGGCTTGCCCGAGGTCATCCAGCAGTTGCAAATGGAGGGGTGGGGAATCAAACCCAGTTCTCCCAGATTAGAGTCTGCGCACTTAACCACTTCACCAAACTGGCTCTCAATGATGAAATGGCAGAGACATTATAAAAGCTGCATAAATCATTTTTTAAAAAAAACTGTAAAGGGGTATGGCAAAAAAAAAATTATATTAAAAAAACCCTACAACAAAAAAGAAATACTTCTGAACTCAGCATACATTAAAATTGTGGCATTCATTGCCAGAGGACATAGTGATGGCCCTGAGCATAGATGCTTTAAAAAGAGATTAGACAGATTTGTGGAAGAGGGGTCCATCAATGGTGACTGAAGGGAAGCTCCGTATTCAGAGGCCGACAACCTCTAAATATCTGGATATACTCTAAGAAAGTAAGCAGACCGTTACTGCAACTTACAACTGTCTCAAAATTAATTTCTGTATAATTTCAAACAAAATCTTATACATATCTAATCAGTAAGTTCTGCATTTCTTTAATAAGCCTGGCTGAAACCCTTGAAATTTATTCAACTCCCTAACTCCTGATGCCAGGAGGTGATGGTCAGGACATAACTTTATAGAGTATAAATCCCACACCTGGAGATGAACAATCTCAACTTTTTTCTTTTCATTATCTTCAAAGCTTCAAAATTCATATTCCCAGAAGTTCCTTTATATCACTAAAGCGGGAGGGTGATTCTGAACTAAATGTTGAGTCCGTCATCTCTTGTGACAGCAGAATGATTCTTGACCCATATAACCTATTAAAATCCTTAAAGCCTAATTACCAAGCAAATATAATTGAGCTAACAGCATCTATCTTATTTAATATGAACTTTATTAATATACTAAAGGCTACTGAATAGCTACAGCTGGCACAGAACAATCTAAAAATTTACAGAAGTTTCTCCAACTCTAATATTAAACAACCTACATATTACTACAATTACCTAAACAACCAACAGTGAAAGCGACTTAAGCTACTAATCCTGAAACAGTAGAGTTTCCCAACAAACTTACCCAGAATTCCCTTAAATCGTGAGACTTACTTAGAAACAAAATGGACATAGTTTCTGGCCAAGTTGCCTAAAGTAAATGCCTGAGAACCTCAGCAAAGGGCCTGCATGTAGGGGTGTGCATTCAGCTATATCTGAGCTGGGAAAATAGCTGGAAAATACCTTATCAGTATTTTTTTGGCTATTCTTTCAGCCAGGTATGGGGGGGGGTATTTTCAGCTATCCATCGTAGCCCATCTCTGATTATCTGGGAAAGCAGGACAGCCACAGTTAAACAATGTTTAAAGAGACTGCAGCCCCTTTAAACACCATTCTCCATGAAGTTGCAGCTTCACAAATGCATTTAAAAGGATCACAACAGCTTTAAATGTGTTTGGCTCCGTTATAGCTTAGGGTCACCATAGTCTATAATGGGGAATGGATTTGGGGGTCTAGGAGGCTGTTTTGTGAGTTAGAGGCACCAAACCTTCAGCTTAGCTGCTGGTGCCTCTCCTCAAAATTCTATCCAAGTTTTAAGGATTGGACCAGAGGGTCCAGTTCTGTGGGCCCCCAAAGAAGGTGCCCTCAGTGAAAACAATGAGGGGGGGGGCCTAGCAAAAGAAGCAAGGCCTGATGTCAAACCAGAAAGTCTCTGCAGTAGAAACTGGTGATGGGAAGCTGCTGAGTTTTGCTGGGCTTGCAAAAATGCTCCCCTTCAGTTTCTACTGCAGAGACTCTCTGGTTTGACATCAGGCCTTGAAAACAATGGAGGATGGGGGGGCACCTTCTTTGAGGGCCCATAGTATTGGTTCCCCCAGTCCAATCTTTTTTAAACTTTGGGGGTGGGTCTTCTAAGGAGAGGCACCAGAAGCTATGCTGAAAATTTTGTGTCTCTATCTAAAAAAACAGCCACCACCACCTCAGGATACCACCATAGAGATTCCCCATTGACTATAATGGTCCTGTAGGGTACAATGGCACCGAAAAGAAATGGAATTCATGGAAAAAATAATGAATTCCAATACCATACTGGTATTGGAATTTGGGTTTCTTTGGGAATCCCAATTTTTTTTGGGTCCAATGTACCTAAACCCGAAAAATCCCAATATTTTTTGTTTGCACACCACTGCCTGCATCCTTATGGTATCATCCTTACAGAGCCACCTGTGGCATAGCCACAGCCTACTAGCCAGCTGAAATGGAAGAGGCCCTGGCAGGGCATTTCCCACCTGTTTCCTGGTGCAGAGCACCACAGCTCGGGGTGGGTGGGACTGTTCTTGGGCTTTCTTTTGTTCCCAGTATGCTTGGGTAAGGAAGAAGTCATCTTGCGCAGATGCATAAATGGGCCATGGGGAACTCTAGGCCCATTGGTTGACTGGAAAAGTCTCTCCAGCACAAAATACTTTCCCTGCTTCTACATGGCAGGCACTGCTAGCTGGCTGAAATGGAAGAGGCCCTGGAAGGGTATCTTCTACCCATTCCCTGGTGCAGAGAATCACAGTTCTCATGTTCCAAGTGGGGCTGTTTCCTGGCTTCTTTCTTTGCCCAGGATGCTTGGGTAAGGAAGGCAACCTCTGAATATCAAAGCTAGGAGGCACCATCAGAGTTAAGCTAGCTTGGAGGCAGTTTACATGTCAGGGCTTTTGCTGCAGAACTGTGGGAACTGAGTTTTGTTAGAATTTTATGGGCAAGGAAAAATCACTAATGCCAGGTTTCACTTGGAAATGGAATTTAAGCAGATTGTTTGTGTGTTACAGACAAATAATTAGAAAGAATGTGTTTTAGAGGCTTGTATGTTGTTTTTCGTTGCCCATGTTCTTTTCTTCCCAGCAAATGCAGCTGTGTATTTTCTTCCACTGGGGGGAAAACAGCTGGGAGATGCATGTGGGCTTTGAGCAGCAAAGTTGCCAACAAATTAAAAGTTAAGAATCCCCTCTAATTAGCACCTTCTCCCTTTCTGCATCTTCTGTAGATGCAGTTGGTAGGGGGGAACGCCTGGTGTATTGGAAGAAAATGAACATTGTGTGTAGTTTTCCCCTTAATGTATTGTACAATCTTTCAGCTGATAGAAAACCAAGCATTATAATTGCCTGGGGGACCAGAAGAACAACAGTCTGTTTCATTTTTCTGTCCCCCCACTCCCCAGGGTCCGGACAAAGCTCGCTCCCAGCTCGTCATCTTGGACCGTGGTTTTGATCCTTCCTCTCCGGTGCTGCATGAGCTGACATTCCAAGCTATGAGCTATGACCTGCTGCCCATCGAGAACGACGTCTACAAGTAAGGGCCCATCCATGCTGAGAACTGTGAAGTTTTCTGTTTCTAATCTTTACAAAGAAGTCACCTTGAGAACATTGTGCTGGAAGCTTGGGGTGTCACATGCATAATGGGTCATCTGATTCCCTGGAATGGCCAGCTCTCTCTCTCTCTCTCTCTCTCTCTCTCTCTCTCTCTCTCTCTCTCTCTGTGTGTGTGTGTGTGTAAAAGAGGAATGCTCAAAAAGGATGGAGTGGGATCCCAGCCCTTCCTGCATTCAAATACACTGGCCTACAGTTCCAAGCAGTCACCTCAACATGAGCACAGTGTCGTACACATACTGATCAATGTACATAGGCTCTGTCGTCATGATTGGGAACCAAACTTTTTCAAACCCTCTCCAAACATTCACACAGCACTTGAAAACTGTTAAGTGTGTAGCTCCTTCCCTGCTGTCAGGAGTGTTTGAAAATGAGCATTGCCAGTCACGGGATGGAGCCTATGTGCATAAAGTTGGTATCTGTTTAGGGAATGCATGGAGACAGCTGTGCGGACAGTAAGCTCATTCCCCTCCTGCTCCCCCAACTGCCCCAGGTACATGTAGTGTGTGCATAGGGCTCATGTATATTGACTGTTCCCTGCAAATCAGTTTCTCTTTCAAGAAGGGACACATCCTTCTGAGAGTCATCCTTAAGAGGAATACAGCCTCTGGCAGGTCCGATCCAAGTAATGGTGAGAAGGAATTTCTTCAATGAGATCAGTCTCTGTATTCTTCAGGACTGGTCCATTGTCCAGGCAGTGGACTGAAGGGCCAGTATTGCATTTAGCTCCCAGTGAGGTTATAATGGTTGGAGCTATTTAGCAGCAAAGAGTGGCCCTTTGACATAGCAGGAGTATCACAGAGATATAACCTCACTGCACAGAGTCTCCTTCTATGTTTCATACATCTTTGAACCCATTTTCTTTTGCTTTTTCGAGGGATAGTGGAGGCAGACTATTTACAACATCTTGGTAGAGCAGCCAGGGACCAACATAAGACATCTGGGGGAACTGATGTGGCCTGAAGCAGCAAATTGGCACCTGAAAACAGGCATCCATCATGATGCAGTAGCAGCAGGCCCTTGGCTCCAGGGGGCCCATGAGGGCAATGCCCCCCTCATGAATGTGCCATGCCCCCCGGTCCCTCCTCCCCTGGTGCTGGTTCGGGGCACTGCTCTTGGTTGCTGCCAGGAGCTCCAATGTGTGCGTGCACACCAGCCTGCTCCTCCTCGCCATGCACCCTTCCTCCGCTGTGCACGCACCCACTCCCCTTGCTGTTGGGCACCTCCATTCTTTTTTCTTTCTCCGCCCTTCCTTTATCCAGTGGCCCCCCCCCCAAAGAAAATCATCTAGCTACGGGGCTGTAGTTCAGATGGCTTTTTAAAAAAGGAGTTAGACAAATTCAGGGAGGATAATGATCTCCACAACTGTTAGCTGGGAGATTTAAATGCAACCTTTTGTTTACAAAGGCAGTGTGTCTGTGAATATTGGTTGCTCAGGCAAACGCTGGTGGAGAGTTATTACCTTTGTGTCTTGTTTCTGGGCACTGTAGAGGCATCTGGCTAACCTGTGTGAGACATGACAGCAGATTAATTGGTCTGGTGCACGTTTTTTTTTTTTTTGTTCACACGTTCTCATTGCTTGATGAAAAAGCACCCAGCAGATCTTGAAAATTAGAGGTGTCTCCCCCCCCCACAGGTACGAGACAAGTGGCATTGGAGAGGCCCGTGTAAAGGAAGTTCTGCTGGATGAAGATGATGACCTCTGGGTGACCTTGCGCCACAAGCACATTGCTGAGGTGTCACAGTAAGAACA
This sequence comes from Gekko gecko, assembly GCA_029375565.1. NCBI lineage: Eukaryota > Metazoa > Chordata > Lepidosauria > Squamata > Gekkonidae > Gekko > Gekko gecko. The sequence continues at coordinate 21,984,116 of JAPDNY010000013.1, read as the reverse complement.
CTTCTTCCTCTCTTCCTTTCCATCTTTGTGGACCACTGCATCTCTGAAGCTGCCTTGCAGTATGGGAAATATTAAAAGTTGCACCCATTAACTGTGCCCAGAGTGTGTGGCTGTGGGCCCCTGGTAACTGCCCAAGGGTGCCAAGCCCTGAAGCTAGCCCTGTTTCTTTCTCATGATGCGGTCTGAAAGAACACTGCCTGAATGTTTCCCCTTCTCTGTCAGGAGAAGGCTGAAGCCCACCGTTCAACATAACAAAACTTGACCTGAGAAATCTCCAGTTCCTTTTTGGGAAAAGCTGACTTGCAGTCTTACTTGACTGCTTGGAAGATTGGGGAAGGGTCACTGGTGGTCACCTTTAAGAATGATTTTTTTTGGAGGGTGGCAGTGTTGAAAATTCAGAGGGGGCTCTGGAATAACAAACTGAAAATTGCATAGCTTGCAAGAGTGTACAGTGCCTGGCACCTGCAGCCCCCCCCCCCCCACCGCTGGCTCCATCCTAGGGTGGAGAGAAGTATGTTTCAAGCTGAGTCAGATCTTTTTTCATTCCAGGGAGGTCACCCGGTCTCTGAAGGATTTCTCTTCCAGTAAAAGGATGAACACTGGCGAGAAGGTGAGAGGGCATATAACCACCCACTAGGGACTTGATGGGTTCTGGGAACCTTTTTCCTCTGGTGGTGTTTGCTTGTTAAATTGGGATGATTTCAGATTCCTCATCCCTGCTGTTCTGATCCCCACTTTGATTTTACTTTCCCCTTGTGTGATCTGAAGTTATGGCTCTTTGCTGTCAACTGTTGTTTCTTCAGCCCCCATCCACCCCCGGTACGCATTTTCAAGATTATCTGTTCCAATATGTCCAATAAGTCATATAAATGACATGTTTTGTATGCATAACTTCTATTTAAAATTGTATCTAAACGTTGTACTGTATGCATATGATGATAGAAATGGGTAAAAACCAAGAGTATCAAGCGGAGAAGTGAAGCTGTTGGCAGAACTGGAAATTTCCGTAAAAAGAGGCAAGGTGAGGAATGCTCACTCATCCTGATTATTGAGTGATGGATGCAACTGCAGTTTGCATTGACTCATATGAATTGTTTTCAGTTACGTTACTTATTGCAGCGTCAGTTGGGAACTGCAACCCAAAGTCCATTGACTCCGTCATTCTAAAGCCAGCGGTAGCCATTCGAAGCTGGGCATGTTGGTATGGTTCACTTCCTTTTTTGCTTCTAATTCGCAGACAACCATGAGGGACCTTTCCCAGATGCTGAAGAAGATGCCACAATATCAGAAGGAGCTCAGCAAGGTAAATTCCCATCTTGGGCAAGGACTGAATCAACCTTAGGAAAGATGGACTGGAACATCTTGTGTCCTTCAGCCACACCATTGCTATTTTGGTGGCTGAGTTGTGACTAGGTTTGTGCATCTCTCTGTGTTGAATTTCCTCTTGACCCGATTAAGACTTATAGATAGATAGATAGAATAAAATTTAAGAAAAGTTGTAAACAGTAAGTTAATAACTATATAACATTATTATAAACAAACGAACTAGCTAACAACATCAAAATATTGAAAGGGGGAGCTTTACACATTCAGGATGTTACTATAATAAAAGTGCAAATACATCTTAGGTAGTACATTCTCACTTGTTGAGTTATTTGAAATGTAATCAAAGAAACAATACAATTTTTCTGTAAAACATGACTGATTAGATTTGTAATTTTTTTTTAGATTTTCTTAAGACTGATTGATTTTTTAAAAAATAAATGCTTTATTTTTCTGGTTAATATCTTTTTTTAAATGGATGATGATTTTTAACTTAAAGGACCATATTTGGTTGCAGGATGAATGGGGAATATATGTATATTCAAAAAAATAAAATAAACCTGGTTTAGGGATTTTGAAAATGTGATGAACCACCATGATGACTCACAGGAAGCTCTTGTCCTAAGGTTTCAAGACTTGCATCCTCTCGAGGGGACCAATCAGTCGGGAACTGGTGAGAGGATAGATCAGGCTGGTCCATGGAAATCTTTCCTGGAGTCAACCCATTGGTTCATCTAGCTCAGTATTATTTGCTCCCATTGGCAGCACTGACTCTTCAGGATCTCGGGCTTTCCTAACACCGCAACTGGTGTTGTGAATACCGCAACTGGAGAGTGGACCTTCTGTATGCAAACTATGTGTTTACCCAGGGCTCTTTTTGTCGCAGGAATTCCTTTGCATATTAGGCGACACACCCCTAATGCAGCCAATCCTCCAAGAGCTTACAGAGCTCTTCTCACAGGGGCTACTGTAAGCTCTTGGAGGATTGGCTACATTAGGGGTGTGTGGCCTAATATGCAAAGGAGTTCCTGATACAAAAAGAGCCCTGTGTTTACCCATGAACTGTGGCTGTTCCCAGTAGCCGATCCTAAAACAGTAGACTTGACAAAAGGATATATTTTTGGCCATGTGATGTTAGAACTATGTAGTGTCTGGCCATTTCTCAGGTTCTTCCTCGTGATGGGGATTGCTTGGGAGGTTCTTCTGGGCTTACCAAATCTTCTGGTTACTCACATGATGGTTCTTATTGATTTTCTGGGATGGGAGCAATTCTACCTCTTTTCTGTCTCCATAGTACTCCACTCACCTTCACCTGGCTGAGGACTGCATGAAACATTACCAAGGCACTGTGGATAAGCTTTGCAGGGTTGAGCAGGTAAATCAGCAAAAAAAGAGAGAGAAAATGCTGATGAATGTGTGTGTGCATGGCGGGAGCAGTTTGTGCTGATGGAAAGACCTTACGCCGAGCATCTTTATTTGTGCTCACCCTCTGTTCTGGCTGTGCTTGTGGGTTATTCTGTGTTGTAAATCTCTGCATAATTTGACAGATTTTTGCAGGACGCTTAGAACTAGCATCTTGGCTACCTTGCTGAGGACTGCATTTCTCTCTCTCTCCGTTTTTCAAGGTGGAAAGAATTCCTGCTGGGTTTGTCCTTATGCTTTTAAAGTTGTGTCAAAGAAATTGCGGGAAGGCTTTGCGACACGCACGTCTTCCTTTCAAAGGGGAGATGCATGCATTAGGCTATAAAAGAAAAATAAGTAACAAATAAAATGATTAACTTACAAAGCTCTGACTCATGCAGTTAGTCTGGGCAGGGCTGTTGTGTCCATTCTGATCGGCATCTGGGGCGCAGAAAGGTCTTTCCGTTCACCTGCAACCCAAGGTACTTTTCACCGGAGATGGAACCTGGGATCTCTTGTATGCAATGCGTATATGCTGCCACTGAGTTGTAATCCCTCTGATTTGGGGGGGATTGGGAACACGACATTCACATTCCTTGCATGCACCATTAGAGTATTTTTCTGCCCTTGCGTGTTCCCCCCCAGGTAAATTTGTGGCTATAATAGAAGAGGGGAAAATGTAAGCCATTTCAAGTCCCTGGTGGGTACAAAATTGGACTATAAATGAAGTCAAGAAAGAAATGTTAGTGGGCACTCATGTTTCCTGCAGGACCTGGCCATGGGCACTGATGCAGAGGGTGAGAAAATCAAGGACCCCATGCGGGCCATTGTCCCCATCCTGCTTGACGGGAACGTCACCACTTACGACAAGATCCGCATCATCTTGCTGTACATCTTCCTCAAGAATGGTAGGAGGAGCAGCAGCAGCTTGGTGGTGGGTGGGGTGTGATGTCGAGATAAAGGCAGGAAAGCCAACGATGCAGAGAATGGGGAATTTGAAACAGCATCTCAAAGAAAATGTCCTACTTCAATTTTGTCTGCTCTGACTAGCAGCTGTTCTGCAGGATCTCAGTCAGAGATAGGTCTTTTCCAGTATTTACTGCCTGAACTCATTTTAACGAAACAAGCCAGGGACTGAACCTGCGACCTTCTGCATGTGACGTATATGCTCTACCACTGAGCTACAGCCTCTGCATACATTTATGTAGCTGTTTCATTTTACACATAGGAAGTGACCAAATATGAAGTCAAACCATTGCTGTATCTAGCTCAGTATCTTCTGCTCTGATCTGTAGTTGCTCTCCAGTGCTTGGGATGAGAAAGATCCCCATGCGGTCTTTCAAAGGGAGGTGGTAAGGTTCACCTTAGACTTTGTGTGTACAAAGTAGCTGTGATTCTCTAAGGTCCCCTCCAGCATGTAATTGGAGCTCTGGAACAAGAATGTTGCAGGATCTTGGAAACCATGTTTGATATAGGGAAGCAACATTCTGACTTTCGGAAGAGGATTTTAGTTTGGAGAAAAGCCCTTCTTTGTTGTGTTTTCCAGGAATCACCGAGGAAAACCTGAACAAGCTGATTCAACATGCCCAGATCCCACCTGAGGACAGTGAGATCATTACCAATATGGCCCACCTTGGAGTACCCATAATCACGGATGTGAGTCTCCCAACGTGGTCTTTGAGCTTCTACTATTGGCCACAGGGTTCAACTCCCAGTGCCTGAGAGAAACTATAGTTGATGATATTAAAGAAACCTGTCCTTGAATTACTCTGGCCCTAGACCACTTAAGATGAAAACCAGCCATTTGCATTGTCCTGAAAAACTCAGAGAAGATATTCCTAATGGCCTGCTGTGGAAGCCAAAGGGCTGCCCATTTGCCCAAAAGGTAAAATTGAGTCATTTCTCTTATCCAAACATTCTCCTTGTTTGTCCTTTGTGTTCAGTCCACTCTGCGCCGCAGAAGCAAGCCTGAGCGGAAGGAGCGTATCAGCGAACAGACCTACCAGCTGTCCCGATGGACCCCAGTGGTCAAGGACATCATGGAGGTGAGGGTCAGGAGGAGATGGGAACATAGAGCAGGGGGGATTTTCCCCTTAAGCACATAAAAAAATAATGTGCCTTGCTGGATCAGGCCAGAGGTCCATCTCTTTATACAAGGCTTGGAGGGTTGCCAGCTCTGGGTTGGGAAATCCCTAGAGATTTGGAGGTGGAGCCTGGGGAGTGTATAATGTCCACCCTCCGACTCAGCCACAAATATTTTTCTGTTTTAAAATGTGATGGCCACTGCTTTTCATTGGGGGAGAACCTTGTGGGTTAGCTCAAGAAGAAATAAGCTATCCCCTGGGGAAGTTCTTTGAACAAGGAACTTCCTGCTGCTACAAGATGTGGTGACGATCTCTGGCATGGGAGAGAGGTCTATTATGGAACCTCCATATTAAGAGGTTGTCTACCTCAGGGCTGCATATTCTGGGGTGCAACAGCTGGGGAGGGCTTTTGCCTTTATGTTCTGATGGTGGAGATGTTTCCAATTAGCTATTGTAGGAAAACAGAATGCTGGACTAGATGGACCTTTGGCCTGATACAGGAGGGCTTTTACTTTACATTCTTAGGAACATGTTAGAAACAACATGTGGCATGTGCAGAACTTCCTAATATGCTGATCATTTCCCTTTCTTTTTCCAGGATGCCATTGAGGATAAACTGGACACAAAACATTACCCTTATATTTCCACCCGGTCCTCAGCCTCTTTCAGCACTACAGCAGTCAGGTGGGAAGAAGCAGCTGTCTTTGTACCTGAGACAGTATCTCTCCTTATAATATAATTATCTTTTGGTTTGGCAACGTTCGATGCACGCCAACAGTGTTTGGCCGCTCGAACTGTCAATCAGGCAGGCCTCCAGGCCGCCCACCCACCCGCCCAGGATGAGGCCGGCCGTGACCGCCGGGGAGCCGCCGCACCGGCCTCCAGGCCGCCTGCCAAACCGCCCAGGACGAGGCTGGCCGCAACGGCCGGGGAGCTGCCGCGCCGGCCCCCAGGCCGCCCACCCACCCACCCGCCCAGGACGAGGCCGGCCGCGACGGTCGGGGAGCCGCCGCACCAGCCTCCAGGCCACCTGCCCACCTGCCCAGGACGAGGCCGGCTGCGACGGCCGGGGAGCTGCCGTGACGGCCTCCAGGTCGCCCACCCACCCGCCCAGGACAAGGCCAGCCGCGCCGGGGAGCCGCTGCGCCGCGCCAGGCCGGCCGTGCTCCAAAATCAGGCCCTCCTCCTCCCCCACCCACCCAGGAGATGGCCTGCGGTGGCGGCAAGGGAGCCGCAGCACGCCCGGCCTCCCCTTTGCTTCTCCCCCTCCCCACCAATCCTGCCACACGGGAGAAGCTCCCGCAGGCCCCCCTCTTCTCCCACCCCGCGCCTCCTCCCTGCCCCTCTTCTGTCTTCCTTTCTCTGTCTATCCCCTCCCCACTTTCTCTCTCTCTCTCTCACTCTGTTCCCCCCCTTTCTTCTCTCCTCTGCTTCCTTCCCTTCTTTCCTCCCTTCTACTCTCTCTCAATCTCTCTCTTTCTACCCTTCTTCCTTCCTTCCTGGCTTTCTTTCCCCTTTCGTCCTTCCTTTCTTTCTTTCAAACTTATGGCCATGACCCCCCCACGCTCTGTCTCTGACTCCCCCTCTTTCCCTCCCCCCCTTTTCCTGCCTCCCCCGCCTCTAACTCACTCCCTCTCTTCCTTCCACCCGCCCTTCCTTCCTATCTAGGGCCCGTTGTCTACTGCCACAACGGGCTTTCCTCACTAGTTAACTATAAGCCATACTTTGTGCTGCCATCAGCATGTTTCTCATCTATTTTAATAGCTGTTGCCAGAATTGTAGTTCCTTCTCCCTTAACCCCCCCCCCAACTGATAGGTTAGGAATAAATTCAGGCACACTTCAGTATGATTCAGTTAACTCTGCTGCACTTATAATGAAGCCATGGGAACTGGTTCCTGAAGACATCCAGGCAGCTGCCAAAAGGGGAATTTTGTGCGTACTACAAAGGCACTGTAATAAGAGAGAAAGCCCTTTTGCTTTCCTTATCTGGAACAACTATTTAGCTATATGTCAGTGTGTTTACAAAAGCTAACATACACATGTATGAATGGGGCTTTTTTTTGAAAAGTATTGAGGTCAAAAGTGAGGAGAAATGGTTCTGCAGGTTTATGGGCAATACTGGCTGTTGCCCATGTCAGACAGGGTTGTCAGACACACTCCCCCCCCCCCGTTCAGCAGGGGTTTCCCGATTTGTGGGGACTCCTTCCTGCTGCCAGCCAGCTGGCTGACGGAGGGAAGCACCACCCCCAATAGCAACCACCAGTCTCCCCCCCCACCTCTTTCCAACAGTGTTAAAGAGACCCTTTAGATGCTGCTGGGGAGAGCTGAATTAGGGGCTTAGAGCACAGCAGGCGTGAGCAGCCTCCCCCCTTCCCAGGAGTTTTTAAAGAGACCCTTTAAATGCTGCTGGAGAGAGGAGAAGGCTGCTGCTCCCCAACGTGATGACATCACTTCTGTGTGACATCATCAAGTTGGGGACATCCCCACCCCCTCCAGTAACACCCTCTGAACTCCCCCGCTGGGGACTTTGAGGTACCTGGCAATCCTACATGTGACCAAGATATCTCTCCCCCCACAATATTCTGGCACAGTTTTCTTTAAACCCTGTTCAGGTATTACAGTGAATATACAAACAGCCTGCACATACATGCATACACCTGTTTGTGAGAAAAAACCTGTCAAGAGAGATGGTTACCTCAGTATCAATCAACCTGGCAGTTTAAACATCAGCATTTGGCCGTGTCATAAATTTAAAGCAATAGCTTGTTTCCTGATGTGCCATCCAAGTGCTGAAGACTAGCATGAGGAGAGTTCCATATCAAACGCTTAGACTCTTCCACTTTTCCCAAGCTGAGATCTAAAGCTTGAGATCACACCTTTGAATATTAAAGTGATCTGACTTAACTACACTTAGATGGGAGGGGGGAGTCCTGCTGTTCTTCAGGAATCATCTTTTGGATCACGTTCTTGATTGGCTTATATCGGTCAGGGGGTCAGTCAGTTTTCCTATAAAATTAGCTTACAACCATCTGGAACAAGTTTTCCAAGCATAGCCCACTAATATTATCAGGGCCAGAGACCCCCTCGCTGCATCTCCAACCGACTGCTGTGTTACTTATGCTGACTTGAAGATCTTGTAACCTGCCTGCCTTCACGTATATATGTGTATATATACGAAGATAGATTTTGTTATTTTATTGCACCCACTTATTCTTGCCTGATGTTTAAGCCTGAACCACTTTTTCAATCTTTTCAGTAAAACATGTTGCTTTTTTTGGTGTATTCTATTGCATGGGTCAGAGTCCAAACCCAGTCTCAGTCAAACTCTCAGAAGGGGATTTATTCCAGGGTCCCAGGTCTGGGGATGGGGAAATCAAATCATCCTAGCAAGGATGTGGTGGGTTGGAAATTCCTGTCTTTGACAAAGCCAAAGGGTTTGACGAGATCAGGCTATATCGGGCTGCCTTCCCTAGAAATTACATACCATATTTACCCAAAAGAAAGAAAATCCCTCTCTCTCTCTTTTTTTTAAATGTTATTCTAAAAAGCTTTTAAAAATAGTATATTCCTGTAACTTTCTGTAACTTGATGGTGCACCTGGAAACAAACCCTATTATTTCTTTAGTATTTACAGGGAATGTAAATGGGTAACAATTTCCATTAATTAAAGCAATTCCTTTAATTAAAATAAATAGAAACTCCCCATTATATCCTTGGAAGGTTTTGGTATGCGCCTTTCCTCACCATATGGAAACTAATTCTAAATTTATGCAACTACAAGGAATGCCTGTACCCTTCCTCCTCTCCCCTTATAATTTCCCTTGCTGCAAATTGTCAGTTGTGAGCTCTACAACACAGGGGCCCGTTGTCTTGTACTATGTACAGAACCATGCTCGCTGATGACTCTGCCATAGTAATAATAATAATAAAATAATACATTCTTTCTTTCCTATATTCAGTGCCCGCTATGGACACTGGCACAAGAACAAGGCTCCTGGAGAGTACAGGAGTGGCCCCCGCCTCATCATTTTCATCCTGGGGGGTGTGAGCCTGAATGAGATGCGCTGCGCCTATGAGGTGACGCAAGCCAGTGGGAAATGGGAGGTGCTAATAGGTGAGTCCTTTTGCGGTTGCTGGAAGCGGACTCGTGCTTTGCCGCATCTCATTTCTGCAGACTCCCATCTTACGCTCCTGTCATTGCATGTTCCCCCCTCTCCCTTCTCTCCTCCTAAATACTAACTATGGTAAAAATCCAGTCCCAGATGAGTATTCTAGAAAGTTCCCCATAAAGTACATTCATTTTCCTCCCACCTACCACACTACAGCCTCATCCCCAACTCCTTATGTGTATGGGTTTTTTTTTACATGTCTAGCATTCACATGAGTGATTGTACTATATTTTGTCACTCTATGAGGTGATGAGACCACATATTCTGTGACGGGACAATTTGTGGAGTTCTCCAGGCAGTGGTGGTTTTTCTCACAAATGTATTCTGCTACAGAAAAATGACTTGGTGAAATCACTGTATAGACTTGGAGATGTTTAGGAATGCCACTATTTCTTCAAGTGAAAGTTGACATGTGAAAATATACAGAATTATCAAAATGTAATTGTAACCTCATGGGTTTGGCCCTCTATTGGAGTTTGGAGAGGGGACAGTGTTGTGTCCCATAAGGGAGCCCTGAGAGAAAGGACATTCCTGAGGAAAAAAAGAATCTTGAGACGATAAAAAGGAGACAGAAGCAATAATTAATATTAGGTGCAGAAATAATTGGGCCCTTTTCTATTTGGGTCTTGGTGAGTTTTCATTGCTACAGAAAGTCAAAGCCTCCCTCTGAGGTAAATGCACACACAGAAATGGGTGTGAGTGGGCCATGTTCTTTTCATGTATGAAGGTGGTAACAAGCCAGAAATGCCCCCCACCAAGAAGTCAGTTTTTATGATGTGACTATAAAGGGATGTTTCATTTTGTCTTCTTGCCCAGACTGCAGTGGCTTATGGGAACTGAGGCATCATAACAATAGAAAATAGTTGGGAGGGCTGTTTGTGTTTGCACAATTTTGATGCACAAGGTGGGAGGAAAGTTGATATGGACACATAATAGCTGTGGGACCTTCCTATGGAGCTCCATCCCCACCCCAAATTGTGGTCCTGTTCTCTTTTTGCCTTCCCTCCCAGTTGTGGATCCTTCCCCCCGCCCCTCATTTCTGTCAAAGTGTGACTCTCTTAAGCTGTTTTTAGCCCTGCCCTCAACCAGTGCCAGTGGATCTAACTGGAGCATGAAAGAGATACTGCTTCACCCCCTCCCCCTGAGCACTCCCTCCCTTCCGGGGAATGGAAGACTATTTTGAGAGGGCACCTGAATTCCTGTGGGCCATTTGCAAGACTTCCTGGAGACAGCAGCAGAGTGCAGTTCTCTTGTGCTCTGATGTCTCCACAATCTCCAGGTGCTTCTCCCACTCGGAAATGAGAGACAGACCAAACATCTTCAGTCAGGAGTGGGCCCTCTGATACCTCATGGGCCAACGCTGACAGGCTCCAGCCATGCTGAGGCACTTTATGTCAGACTCACTTGCACCTAGAGCTGGAGGAGTGTATATACACCTGTTTGCTCCCTAACCTGGCATCTGCCTGTGGCCATCCTAATGTCTAACTAACTCCTCATCTGCTCATTGGATTTTTCCCAATGCCAAGATGATGCCATCTTCCCTAACCCTCTTTCCTTCTCTGCTTTGTGTCTCATACATCTGGTTGGTCACTACACTTTATAATACTGTGTGTTTCTGTGTCGGGTAACTAAATGTAGCTTCTTCTAATGTTAACAATGCCTTTCTTCGCTCTATGGTTACAGTTGGTGCACGTCTGTTTAATGTTCATCAAAGGTGCTGTCTCATGTTCTTTCTGGGTGGCGGCAGTTCACCTCAGGACTTCTTTTTACCTGGCCTAGGGCCACGGTTGCTATGGCAACCTCTTCATTGTTTTTTCTTCTAAGACAATAGAAATGACTTTGCAGTGGTTACTAGAGTACTTTCTCTTTAGCTTTTACTGCAAAAGACTGGACCATGACAACAGAGGATGTTTTAACATGTCTAACATCCTAGACCCACTTATTATTGCTGGCCGAATCTACAGGAAGGGCAGACACCAATATGTCTTGAGCCAGCTTGGTTGTAGGAACTGGCCAGAATATATGTCAAACTGCCTGATTAGGACCACTCAGTACTATTTTTATTTTAATTGGGAGCAATCCTCATTAGGGCAGACTACATCTGATGCTGGCATTCAGTGGCTGTATAATTTTACTATTTATTCATTTATACCCTGCCTTTCTCCTCAGTGGGAAACCAAAGTGGCTTATACCTTCATTTTGTCCTCACAACAAACCTGTGAGGTATGTTGCGCTAAGAAAGTCACCCAGCAGTGGCAAAGTGGGGATTCGAACCTGGGTCTCTCAGATTCTAGTCTGACACTCTAACTGCTACACCCCACTGGGTCTTAATAAAATATCCTCCAAAGTAGTACCGGGGGGGGGATGCCGGGATAAGGAACCACAGTGCTTTGGAAGCAGAGTTTGACTATTTTTTCCTGCACTGTTTCCTTAATTGGAAATGCCTCCTGACTGCTTTAAGCTGCTGTAGGAATAAGAAGACACGTGTTCAAATTAATTAGTTTGACATAAACAGCTCCTGGCACCACACTGACCATCCAGATAGCTGGGTGATGGCCTGCATTGCTTGGGTACCTCGAAACAGAGCCCCCAAAGCAAGAGAAGCCTGCCCATTAACCCGGAAAATGTTGATTGTGAAGGCCCAATAGTGACTGCCAAAACCCAGCCCTGTCTGTCACGTTTCACAGCATGGTGTCGCTTTGCCGACCGTTCATTCATCTCTGCTGCGCCCCATTTCTCTCCGTACATCTCTCTCTCCTCATTTTTTGTGTCCTCACACATCCTCACCTGCTGCGTACCGAGATTTTGACAATGAAATAATATGTAAGGCCTTTAATCTTTTTTGGCATGTTCCTTTGATTTTTTTCTGTGCAAGACGTCAGCCCGCGCTCTGTTCTCTCACAGGTTCTACTCACATTCTCACTCCCACCAAATTTCTCATGGATCTGAGGCACCCCGACTTCAGGGATTCCACTAGGGTATCTTTTGAGGAACAGGCTCCAACAATGGAATGAGAGCCAAAGAAACCAAAAGTAAAAGCAGCTTACTATAGAGAAGAAACCCTCTCCTGTGCGGAAGGGCTTCTTTGATTTTTTTACGTCACCATTTTCTTTCTTTCTCTTCTTTTTTTCTCTCTTTTCTTCCTTCTCTCTTTCTTCCTTCTTTATCGGTTCCTGGGTGAGAAAATGCTTGCAGATTTTTAACTACAGTTTTTGAAAATGTGTCCAGTGCTGCTTCCATCAAGCCCTATACCATGAATCTCTTGTAGCCAGAACTTGCTGAATATTCACGCCATCAGATACCTGTTTCCAAAGGAAATAGCAGGCCACTTTAAAAAAAAAATCCAAATTTGGAGAAACACTTATTTGGCCTGCTGAAAAGCATCCTGAAATTATTATTAATTCTTTTTTTTTGCATTTGTGAGATTCCTCCAGTTTGTTGTCTTGTTGACAAGGTTGAAATTGGTTTGAGTTTTTGTGTTTCCCCCGAACCTTGGGAACTCCAGTTTTGCCTGGTGCTGAGAACTATATCAGAGAGCGTAGGGTCTTTCACAAAGGTATAGTCCCTTGGATGAGAGTTGTAAAATTTCCAAAATGTGTGATTTCTGGGTTTGGAATGCTTGTTTTCAACCTGAGGCCAGCATTTTATAGCTGTGAGAGTAAACATGGAAACATAGAGCTTGAAGGGACCACAAGGGTCATGTAGTCCAACCCCCTACAGAATGCAGGAAATTCAGAGTTACGTCACTTCTACTCCTCCAGTAACTCCAGCTCTATGTCTGGAGGAAATTTAAAAAAAACCCTCTAGGATCCCTGGGCCAATCTGGCTTGGAGGAAGCCTCCTACCTGACCCCAAAGTGCTGATCAGCATTGCCCTGGGCATATGAAAAAGGGCCATGAGAGCCCACCACTGGCTCATCCCTTCGTCCCTTACCGTCCCTCCCACAATGTCTAGATTGATAGTGAATCATAGAATCAGCAATGGATTCTAGTACTTCTCTAAGCCTGGCTCAATGTTGAAGAACTAACTCCTTCCAGAGTCCCTTCTCTTTACCCAAATTTACTTGGCCAGCAGGGTAAGGACGTGAATCTCTGGAGGCCTTTGTCTCCCCTGCCCTTCGTTTGGTGCCTGGAGTGCTACAACACCAGGGTCTTAGGCACAAGGGAGGCTGGGAAACTGTCTCCAAGGCACACTGATTCCTTAGTCTTCTGAAGGATGATTTCCCACTCAGAGCTCTCTGTGTCAGGACCACTGGTGAAGTGGGAGGAAAGGTGACAAGCAAAGGCCTCCAGAAAGGATTTGCCACTGTCTTGTCTTCTCTAGCTAAGTTCTGGAGAAAGAGGTAATGGGTCAGGGTTAAGATAGTGGAGAGGGGAGCTGGGGAGAGGTGTTTTGGTCCTTGCATGTTCCAAATGATAGCAGGTGACTTTCCAGAAATGTTGAAGTTATGGGGAGGGGGGAACAGGATTTTTGGGTGGGTGGGTAAGAGAAGGGGTTTGGAAGAAAACATCAATTTGAGTGGAAATTGAAATATACGCAGCAGTTTGGATCCAGGCTAAATTTTCCAGTGGCTGGATGGAACTTTCCGCCTCCCCTCAACCCACTGATCTCCACAAAATGCTTATCCTGGGGCACAGGGGGCACCAAAGAAGGACATGGGGGTGTCTGCAGTGGGAAAGGGGAACCGGTACAAATTGCTAATTCAGTCTGGATGCAACCCAGTACTTTCTTTCTTATCAAGACTACTTTAAAAACATTAAATGTGTCATTTAAAATGTAGGCTATTGTTCTAATTAGCATGTCACTGAAATTTAAATTGATGTGAATTTTTAATGTGGGCATGTACAAGGAAACATGGGCAGATTGTACATCTTAATCTTTGATTTTGGGCACTCCAAAATTTAGCTCCCACAAAGATCAGATGACCTGGTCACTTAAAAGACAACACAAAATGTAAGGTTTGGCTGCAATTGCAGCCTTGTGTTAGTGTCCAAATATTAGGACTGTCTTATACTGAACCACTCCCATTGTGTGGTCCACTTCACCCAAGTTTGTTTACTCTGATTGAAAGATGCTCTCTGTGGTTTCAGGATGAGGCCTTTCCCAGATCATCTTCCTGATACCCTTTGAGCCCAGGACTTAGTGAATATAAAGCACATGCTGAGCTTCGACTTTGATCTGTTCCTTGACTACACTCAGGTTGTGGAACCCTTAACTACTTTTTCAGAGCAGTAGAGTAGATAAAACTTTGATACAGTGTAAGAAGGTACCCTTTTATACTCTTCTTGATGCAAGTTAGTAGTTTCACTGGACTTTGATCCAGTCTCACGGACGGAATAGGAAATGTCACATGTGTGGAGGCCTATCAGCTAAGTGCTAAAGAGAGAGCAACTCCTTGTTCCCAACAGCGGCTTTCCTGATGAGGCAGATATGATTCAGTGGTTAGAGTGCTAGGCCCTGATCAGAGAAACCAGCTTCAAATCCTCGCTCAGCCAGAAACGCACCAGATGTCCTCTTGGCCTGACACTTTTCTCAAGCTGCTGACCTACCTCATAAGGTGGTTTTGAAGATAAAACAGGAGGAGGGGAGTTTATGCAAGCCATGCTGAATCCCTTGGAGGAAGGATGGGATAAAAAACGTAATTGACTGGGCCTGATCATATAGTAGAATTAGATTAGAGAGCTTCGGTGAAAAAATGGAATGTCCCACTATGGACCGCAGAAGCATCGAAAACTGGAGTCCTCCATGTGTAGCCTGAAGCTATACAGTCCATTCTAGAATGTCGGCGGGGAAAGTTAATGAGAAAAATACTTGAGTTCTGTTCTATTTGTGTCATGTCACTTGACTGGCAATGAAGGACTGCTGTTCTTTTTTGGCTTTGTGCTTAGAAGACATGAAACTATTTTGAAGTCTGTTTAGGACGGAGGGAGGACTCTAGCCACCTATTCCCATCCAGGAGAACCCAAAATAGATTGTTTCTGTTCCAGATCTAGCAACAGTGCCTCTTTATCCCTGAGCTTCCAACAGCTATTGGATCTTCCTGTTGTCATTTAACCACAGATTGTTAAAAACAAAACCCTGCCTCAGTAGGACATGATCAGAAAAACCAGTGGTGTAAATTACTAAAGAGGGCACACGTTTGAACTTCCAGGATAATCCTTGGTCCAAAGTAATTGCAATAAAAACAACCCCACTAGCACAGTTGGGAATGTGCAATATTTTGCACCTGAAATGTGGCCTTGCTTCAGGTCAACTGCTCAGCGCCCTCCTAGTGTTAGAAGTCATTAAAATATGAGATGCATCAATGCAAACACAGTTAGACAGTTGCTGTTCTTTTCTTTTGTCAGTGTGTTACTTTCTGTCTGCTTTAATCAGTCAAAATGCCTACCTCTAGTCACCCCTTTCACATCGGCAAGAGGGGTTATGGGCAACCATAGAGGAAGGCATCTCTTGACACTGTTCACCTGTCTTGAGCACCACTCAGATGTTTTAGTGGCTTGAAAACCAGGGAGCTTGATCCTTTGTTTATTTCTATAAAATTGCACCATTTGCCAGCAACTATGATTCCTGGGATGCCATTTGTGCAAGCTTGGAGATCATGCCAAGCCATCCCCTATGGACCTTTTCAAACTGGATTGCAATCTAGCCTTCTTTCTATTGCTTCCATCAAAAGCAATACTTCTCTGCACTGGTCTCTGGTTTCTAAGAGCACTGTGATCAGCAGCAGCTTTTGATTTTCTTGTGGAAGATCAGGGTATGCATCGTTGCCCTGTTTTTGTTAATCTCCCTAAGTGTTTTGCTGACTCCCACCAGACAACTGAGATGTCCTTAGGGCAGTGATATTCATTCAGTGGCTCAGGAAGCCACAGGTGGGCAGAGCTGTTGCCTTATGGGATTGGGGTTGGCAGATGGTTCCTGCTTATCAAAGACAGAGGTTCTAACCATCCCATCTCTTGCAATGCTAGAGTTCAACTATAAGGGTACTTTTAACGTAGGAGAATACAAAAACTTCCATACTGTTTTGTATCATAAGCCTGACTTGCAAGCCTTTCCCCTCAACGCCAGGTTCACAAGAGTAGCTAATGTTCAGCAGTGGTGGGGAGCAATGCTCCCTCTAAGCCATGGAGTCTTGTGAGCAAAAATTCTACTTTGTGAGCTGCTGGCATTAAAGTTGTGAGCAAGTGATTTGGCTACTGAATAAATTAGTTTGCTCTGGAGACATCCTTTCAGGACAAAAATGTGTGAGGCAGAGGCTAAAAAATTGTGAGCCAGCTCACACTCACTCAGCTTAGAGGGAGCACTGGTGGGGAGAGGCAACCCTACAGAGGCACTCTGGAAATATAAAAAGTCCCCATTGTACAAATTCAATATTAGTATTATATAGGATTGCCAGCCTCCCGTTGGGGCCTGGAGATCAGCTCCCCTGGAGAAAATGGCTGCTTTGAAGGGTGGAGTCTGTGGCACTGTACCACGCTGAGGCCCCTCCCCTCCCCATACCCCACCCTCTCCCGGATCCACCCCCAAAGTCTCCAGGTATTTTCCAACCCAGACCTGGCAACCCTACTATTATATCTTACTGTATGTGTGCATGTTTGGTGAGATGGCACCCAGGGCATATGGCAGTCATGTGGCTCTTTTGATTGATGTTAATTGCCAGTGTGGTTCTCTGTGAGCCGTAAAGTGAGTCCCACTGCCTTAGGGCTACAATTGGGTCCCTTTAAAGGAAGTTGTTATCCCAGTTGTCTTTTTTTTCTTTAGATGCAGGTTTTGTTCAGATGCATTAAATTCTGGCTTCCAGCAATATTCTTGCCACACGCCTTCCACCCTCTTCCCCTCCATTTCTCTAACTATACACATTTTCAAGTCTGAACAACACATCTTTAATTTGGTTCTTATCTCCCACTTGAGATGGGCGGGGAAGGGGCCATTCCTTTCTTGGAAAGTGGCCCATTGCCACTGCATGTGTGGGCCTCATGATGCACTGGGGCCCCTCCTGCCTCTCTCTGCACACTCAGCATGGGTGTCCATAACCCTAGCAATCCACACACCCCATGCCTCATTCCTTCACTGCACTTGATTCTCAGAGGGGCCTCCATATAACATTTTGCTTTTAAGTTAAATTTCCTTTCTAGTTTTCTGCACTAGATCTACTACTTGTAGTTCCATAGGCTTACTTTGTTTGTTTTGTTTTCGGCAAGCATTTCTTCCAACTAAAATACCGTATGGTTTTACTGCCCTGTGAAAGGTAAGGTTCCAGGTGTTGGAGGCAGAGTCTCCCCCCCATGTCCCCCTCTCAACGTTTCTGTGGGAGGTCCGTTGGGGATTCACACAACCTTCTGCACCATGGCCCCTTCTTGACCTTTGGGGCCAGTAGCATGTAGAGTGGCCTTCCCTGTGACCAGTCTGGCTGATAAGCCGCTATATCAAACACTGAGGATTTTAATCCATTGAGGGGCCAGCTGGTCCTTGGGTGGTGTGCATGTTCACTTGGACAATGGTTGGGACAACCCCCTCACCCCCCTCCCTTAAGTCCATCTTGGGTCTCTAAAGTCAGCCCCATAGATTGGTAACTTGCTCCCTGCTTCCTTGATGCTCTTTTTTTGCAATTGTAATACCTCTCTTTTGTCTTTCCACTCCACTGCAGGCTCCACTCATGTCCTCACTCCACAGAAACTGCTGGACACACTGAAGAAGTTGAACAAAACGGAGGAAGAAAGCAGCAGTTAAAAAGAGAACCCAAACCTCCTTTCTCCCCATCTCCCTTGCATCCAAAAAAGCAGCAACCTCCCTTTGGCATATCCCACCGTCCTGGGGTCATTGCTGTTCCTGGTTTTAATTTGCCAACCACGAATTCATTTCTGCCCTCTTCCTGTGTTTTTTGATGGACTTCCCTCCCCTTCCTTCATCTCTCTTTCATCGTTCATTTGAATCAAAGGTAAATAAGGAAACAAAAATATGCATTGTGTCTAAAGGGGAAAAATAATATATTCTATAATATATATATTATCTCCGTATGTATCCGACAAAATAAAACCACCAAACAGAACTCATTTCTCGAAGACCCCATTGATACATCCTTGACGATTATAGTATTTTTTTTTAAACAGTGTATTTTTTATTTATCTGCCTGGATGAATGAATGCTCGTGACTTATTTATGGTTATGTGATCATGTACCTAACCTCAAACTGTGAATGCTCTGTCCTGTGTGTTGGAATTTGCTTGCATTTTAGACATAGATTATATCTCTTTTTTCCCCCCTTTGTTTCCCCCGCCCTCTTGCTGCTGTTGTTGGGATTGTCGTCTTGGTTTTGTATTTCTTGAGTTCATAAAAGTGTAGATGGTTGGGCTTCTGTGCGTGTGTGCGTGTGTTTTTTCCATTGTTGTTTTTGTGTTTTTCTTTCTCTCTTTTTTTAGAGGAATGTGTTAAATTGAGTGGTGTTTGAAGTTCCAGCAGACCTGGACCAGCCTTCCCTAAGCCTTACTTTGACAAAAGAAACAGCATTTTCGATGGTCAGCCTTGCGTCTGAACTGGCCCAAGGCATGTTAGCAAATGAGGTTTCCACTGAGCTCCTTAGTGTATAGGGGTGGGGGGAGCATTTTCCTTCTAAATTTCTGTCCTGGTCAATGGCAGGGGAGATGCTCCTTTTACTGGCTGGCATATGCCAATCATCCTGAACGCTTGAAGCCTAACAGGATCTGCTGGGCCCCCTGGATTTCCCTGACCCCTCCCCCCTCTCTTCTGATGCGCACCATTAGCTAAGGCATGCCATGCGTACCAGCTTAAGAGTTATTCCCTTTTTCCCACTGGAGAACTGTAATTCAGGGAGAGATCTCTAAAATAATTCTTATCTACAACCTCCAGGATACATTGTGGGGTGGGAGAAGCCTTGACATTAACTAATTTGTATGTCTCGAAGGCTGGCCTCATATTTAGTTCCCTTCTCCATCCCCGCCCATCTCCTGCATATCTTAGGCAAGAGGCTCTGTCCCACACAGGCTTGCCCCCTCCCCAATTCAAAGGAGGCAAAAGAATTGGACTCCTGGATGTGTGCATGTGATTTAAGGGGGTCATGTTGCAAGGTGCTTTTGTACCACACTCTTCCACGTAGCCTGTATGACCTGCATGAGGCTGGAGACAACAAACTGGGGTTTTGGGGAGAAAGAGTTTAAAGATGGATTGCTGCTCATGATGTTCGTGCACATCTCCCTTTGACCCTGTAAACAGGTTTGACAGGTTTTTGCATTTGAAAAAACCTGCCAAATCCAGTTTGAGTGGAGGCAACAGCGGGACCAAAATGTGTGCATACCATCTAGGGTAGTCATTTCTCTGTCACAGCACTCCAAGCTCTCTAGCCTCAATTATTCCCCCCCCCTTGGTGTGTCAAAACAGGACCACCCGGGGATCCACATGACCCGGTGCTTAATCAGTGTATTGGGGTCTTGCAGCATATGTTGGGTGGGGGCAAAACCAAGGTCCCCAGTATTCAAGAGTGGGATTTCCTTTGCAAATATAGGAGGAAGGGCTTTCAGGATCAGTCAACTGGGAAGCTGGTTTGTATTTTCAGTGGCATCAACTGAGTGGTCTATGCAGTTTTCATAATCTGAGTGCACACCCTGAAAGGGTGCTTTGCCAATTGCATGATGCTGAATTTTGTGAGCGCTTTGTTTCCCCTCCCCTTTTTATTTTACTGTCCCCTGCAGCTATGAAGCCTTTGAAGCAGGAGAGGAGGAAATCAATAATGTAGGGCAGTTGCCCCAAGGATGCAAAGACAAATAGCTAAAAGAAATCACTAGTGAAATGGAAGTAGAAAAAACTGCCAACCATTGGGCAAACCCCAGACAATGCTGAGTGCTTCTCGGTAAATTAAGTGGGAAAGATTAAAGCGGGTACTTGCTTTATTAGAAGCAGTAGGATTTTTAAAAATCGGGGTTGCCCCCTTCTCCCCCTCTCTTTAAGTATGTGTTTTGTCTTACTGATTTTAGCCTCCTGGCCCTTTTCTGCACTGGCACAGTTGAAATGTCATTCCTTTTAGGGTTTTATTGACTATTATTATTTGCTGGCTATGGCAGGAGTCTCTTTCCTCTTTTTGGAGCCTTTCTCTCTCTTTCTCTCTGTCTTTGGTTGCAGCAGATGGTGTATCTGTGTACTAAGCGACAGTGTCTCGTGATGTCATTGCAAACTTGGAGTACAGTGCTTTTCCTGGAGTGTTTTTCGTTTCTCCACAAATGCTGCACTGAGCTTATTGTGATTTGAGTTTTGAGTCCTCTTCCTTTTCTCCTCCTCTTTTATTTGTCCCTGCCCCTTACACGGGTATTCCCGTCTCTTCTTCAAATCCCCCAGCAGAGAGAATTAAAAGGCAAACCTTCTTACTGACATTTTTCTGGGAATCATTTCTCCCTGGCCCATGATATTATATTTATATATGTATATATATCTACTCTCTTAGGGGCAAAGGCTGTATCCATTTGCACTGATAATTTGTTTGGTTGTTGTCACCCCACCCCCCCTTTTCCTGCATTCTATCCCCCCCCCTCTTTCTTTTTAGTTTAGCAATGCAACTGCTTCAGGGTCTCCTTTTGTTAGGTCTGTTTTTGTTTTTATCAGGTATTTATATTCGAAGAAAAACCCATTAACTTTATCAAAAAGAGGGGAAAAAAATCTATTCTTGTCATGGAATTTTGTTTTAACCTTGGAATTTAAATGTTTGGAAATGCTGAAGCACAAACATGCATCATCTCTGTATAGCTGTCCTTCTGTATTAAAAAAAAAAGCACTTGGTCAATAAAAACTTGCTGTCCCGTCCATGAAGTGAAGAGCTTTGGCTGCAGTTCGCACTGGGGAGGCTGTAGAGACACAGTGTGATGGAACAGAAGAACAGAAGCTGTGCACCTGTTGGAACAAACAGCTGTACATATAGCTGACATACAGCATAAAGGGGACTGAGGTTTAGTTTGGAAAACACTTTTCAGAACTTGGCTTGATAGAGTGATGGGAGTCTACTGCAATGAAGTAGGAGAGTTGTGGAATTAAAGGAATTCCACTGCATGGAAGATTCAGGTAGAGTAGCTCAGGTGGATTAGTCTGGCGGCAGCAGGCCAGCTGGATAACTAAACCTCCAGGTTCAGAAGCAGTCTACCACAGTGTGGCCAGGGCCAGTTCATGCCTTGCATGTGAGCTTCTATGAGTGACCACTGTCAGAAAGAGGATGCTTGATCTAATCTACAGAGGTGATCTATGCATAAACACAGATCCATTTAGATTTGCAAATAAATGAAACAATGGCTCCATTACAAAAAAAAAAAAGAATCACACAAATCATTTATTAAGCAAAACCACAATTCTCTCCCCCCCTTTCTTCATTTCAAACAAAGAAGAACAAATCATGCACGGAACTGGCACCATTGCCATGAGTTTGGCTTAGCCTATCACACATACATCATACAAACATCTTGGATTTAAAACAAAAAAGTGCAGGTTGGTTGGCTCCAGGAAGAAGAGAGGCGGATCCTGTTGCAGTCACAGCACTTCTAACTCTGGGTGAAGTTGCTGGAAGGCTCAAAATAAGCTCAGCAACTAGACTTGAGGCGCTTGCAGAATCTCGTCCATTGGAAGTGGCTTCCAGTGCTGATGGAGAGCTAAAATGTGACTGCGACTGTTCAGCAGAACTTCATGCTGCTACAGGCTACAGTGATTGGCTGACTGGTGTGTTGCTGCCTGCCACTGGGGAACGATGCACCCAGCAGCCAGTACCTTGGGATGGGCTGCTTCCATCTCTGGCGCTGGGGGACAGAGGGGCACTTTCACTCACAGCAGGAGGCGGAAGTGCAAGAGGCAAAAGAAAATGCCTTAGAGCCTGAGACAGAAGTGGCCCACTCACTGCTGCTGTGGGAAAAGTTCATTGCCACACAGCAAGCACAAAAGAAAAATGGCTGCAACAGATTGGCCCATAGCTAGTGACTATAACATAAACCAGCCATCAATTTGCTGATATGCTACAGGCAGCATCAAAATGGCTCAGAACCCCTTCCCTACGTTGTGTGTTCTTCTGGTGGTCTTAATTACCCAGCTTTTATTTATTTGCTGAGGAATTTTCTTTCTCCTTTTCTCAGCATAAAGGTAAAGGTTCCCTTACTCAAAAGCCAGTCGAATCTGACTCTAGGGTTGCGGTGCTCATCTCCATTTCAAAACCGAAGAGCCAGTGCTGTCTGAAGACGTTTCCACGGTCATGTGGCCGGCGTGACTAAACACCAAGGTGCACGGAACGCTGTTACCTTCCCACTGAAGTGGTACCTATTTATCTACTTGCAATTTCTTGCTTTCGAACTGCTAGGCTGGCAGGAGCTGGAACTAGAGATGGGAGCTCACTCTGTCATGCGGTACTCAGGTCTCGAACTGCTGACCTACCGACCTTCCACAGCCTGCAGTTCAGCATCTTAATCCCTTGAGCCACCGCAGCTCTCTTTCTCACATAAGGGATGTCAAAGCTTATTTCTAAGGGCAGAGCTTCCTTTAAAGCAAAACAAAACAACGGGGCAATGAAGGGAAAAATAAATTTTTGCAATCTGTTGGTGGCCTGGGAAAAGGGCACTCCTCTTTTGTAACGTCCTATCACATCTGGACCAGCTGCAAAACTGCCACAGAAAGCAGTTTTTGCAGCACATCATAAGATGAGTTTTAAATTCTGTACCCTCTTAATCTAACCTTTTGTTTTCTTTTGGAAATTTGCTATTAGGCCTTTGGGTATGACTGGGTATTGTGTAAGGCTCTCTCTAACTCGAGGGAAAAACGGGGGGGAGATGATCCAGTTAAAATTAAGTACCTTGAAGTCCCATTCAGTTCAGCATTTTCTATATCTGCTACTGAAATCAACACAACTTAAGTGCTAGATTTGTACCATTATTCTCTTTTGCTGTCGTCCTGAGGCTTTTGGGTATCATCTTGCCTGTAATTTTAAATGTCTCTCAGATAAGAGGTGGAGAAGAGAAGGCAGGAAGACAATCTCAAAGGACAGACGTTTGTAGGAAGTTATGAGCAGGCCCTGGAATGAGACTGATACCGTCTTTGGAGATAGAAAGCCTTTCGATAAAGGCGCCAGTTAAGAAGTGGACAGTGCTGAACTTACTAGCTGCTTTTGAAGATGAAAAAGAATCCATGATAATAACATAAACAAAAAAGGTTGCATTTTAAGCAGGGTTGAAACAACACCGGTTGTTTTTTTTTCCTTTTTCCTTTGTCACTAAACCAAATAGGAAGGGTGGTGGTCGTACGTTCAAAGTTTGGAAGTGATGCTCTCCAGTGCACCAACCCCCACTTTTGGGTGTGCGCAGAGTTTTTGCAGACTCCTTTCAACCCAGTGCTGCCAGCAAGAGTAAAAGGAATCCTCCAGGGACCTCTCTCAGCATGCACTGGGAACATGCTCTAAAGGCCTCTGTCTCAATCTCCCCATCTTGCTGGCAGTGGATGGTCAGCCCTTGATGCTAACCCTGCTGACGTAACAAACATTAAAAAAAAATATACAGTACCCCCCCCAAAAAAAAACCAGAATCCCCCACTTTTTTTTTTTTTTTTGCAAAACAGGTCTTTTCTCTCACATTCTTCTCGCACAACAGCAAAATAGTCCTGAGGTAAGTACTCTGGGAGTAGGTGCAGGCCATCAGCATTGAGAGGACTTTCTTCTGACCTGCGCTTTATAGGGAATGATGTTGATTGGTCAACAGCCTGGCCTGGGAAAGGCCTTTGCTCCCTGAAGCCTGTTCATTGTTTCCAGTAGGGCTTGGTGAGGAGGAGAACTGACAGAAGATAAAGTGCAGATGTCTCTCCCCACCCCACAGGCAACCAGCAGTAGCTCCTTGGTGCCTTAGGAATGGTCCTTCATAGTCACTGAGTTCCTTACAAATAAATAACCAACTGGCCAACATAGAAGAGGACAGGAATGAACCAGGTCCATGGCTCTCTGGGCAATGGGATTATTCCAGAGCTGCTGCTGCTTTTGAGCAGTCCAAGGGCTTAAAGGCTTAAGGCAAAGGACGGTCGAGGCAAAGATGAAACAAAAAAGGAGTTTGAAAAGGAGATACCCAACAGGGGAAGTTCTAAGGCTGCAGAAGGATTCACAGGCAGAAGTTAAGACATGTGGCCTTCTCCCAAGTCCTTTTCAAAAAAATCATCAGTCCCCCTGACCCCGGCCACATACAAAAAAGCACTGCTTCTAGTCTCTGAAGATACTTATTCTGGGCTCTCCTCTTTCTCCAGAGTAGGGGAGATCAGCAGTGCACAACAGTCTGTATCAGGATGACTGAGATGATACTGCATTGTGTCCCCCCCTTTTTTGGTATTTTGTGTGTGTGTATGCTTGCAAGTCTGGAAGTCATGGTGACTTCTGGCAATCCCTAGTGGGGCTAGGACATTTCAGAGAGGTGGCTGGCTATTACTTGCCTCTGCGTCCCAGCCCTGGTATTCCTTGGAGGTCTCCCTTCCAAGTACTTTCCAGGGTCAGCCCTGCTTAGCTCGAGATCTGACGAGACCGGGCTTGCCTGGGCTATCCAGGTCCGGGCACCATCTACAGCAAAAAGTAATCAGGGTTTTCACCTACAGGGATTCCAGGGAAAGAGTGGTGCTATTCGGCACCCCTACCTAGTTTTTGGTTGTTGCCAGAAAGCCAGATGACTTAGCCTGTTCCCAGCTCTGTGTGGAAGGAGCACAAAGGACAGACAGGAAGTGGTGCGAGAAACAGGAAATGATTATGCTTTTTCTTCATGTGGCAGGAAGGGAGGGGGAAGGCCAGGCACCTTTGAAGCCTGACAAAAACTCCCAATGGAGGGGGCCCACTGGTGCCAGACTCCGTCTTCCAGCCTAGATTTGGTCACAGTTTTCCTGGGGAGGGGGTTCTATGATACCTGTGGCCTTGTTAAGCCCCGCCCCCACAGCTAAGGCAACGTTCTGGAAGTTTAAGGGGGTGTGGTGTTCCTCTTTGGCACATGAACACATGAGAAATGTTTCCTTAAAATGACTTCTTTGCTCTGGGTTGGGCATCTTGGTCCACTTTGCCTTGGTAAAAGGGGTGAAGGGGGATCCCATAGTCCTCTGCTCTTAGAAGAGGCAAGATCCCCGCAGGGGTCGAGCTCTGCTCAGTTCCGAAGTAAGAGACCTGCTCAGCTGCTTGGTGGTGAGCTTCACACCTTTGGCGGCTTCGACCGCCTGGTTCAGTGCCCAGTTGAGGTCCTGCATTTCGTCAAAGTTGAGCGTCAGGGAGCAGGAGTGGCCTCGTCGGGGGTGCTGCCGTGAGGACCGTGTTCTCAGTGCAGTGGCTTGGTTCCCACCGGGGACATTAACAGGAACACCAGCTGGAGAGGAAGGTGAGGTAGGCGCTGGCGGTGAACAGTAGCTGGGAGTGGAAAAAGAAATGTTCCATGAACTTCAGAGCAAAAAGAGTTATACTTCTGTGTTTAGTACAGCGGACAGTAGTGGTGGGTTCCAAGATCCCACCACAGTCTGAGAAAAATCTCCCTGTCTGCTAATATTGGAAGCAAGGATCATACACTAAATGAAACACACATGAAGCTGCCTTATACAGAGTCAGACCATTGGCCCATCAAGGTCAGCATTGTCTACTCAGACCGGCAGTGTCTCTCCAGGGTTTCAGGCAGAGGTCTTTCACATCACCTCCTGCCTCGTCCTTTTAACTGGAGATGCCGGGGATTGAACCTGGGGCCTCCCGCATGCCAAGCAGATGCTCTGACATTGAGCCACAGCTCCTCTCTAAATGCAACTGATCAAACAGTAGGTTCAGAATGAAGAGCAAAGCTGACTTTGTGGAATTCACTGCCAAAAGAAGTGATAACGGCCACTGGATTAGTTGTCTTTGAAGAGGGACTAGACAGTCATAGAGGTTAAGTCCATCAACAGCTATTAGCACTGGTGGCTAAATGGAACCTCTGTATTCAGGAACAGTATACCTCTGACTAGCAGATGCTGAAGGTAGCTGACAGAGGAGAGCTCTTGCTAGTTTGAAACAGGATGCTGGACTAGATGGACCCTAGGTCTGATCCAGCAGGACTCTTCTGTTCATGTGGGCATTTAGTTGAGTTTCTATGCCTTAGACTTGAAATCTGGTGGATGCCAAGAGCTGGAATGATCTCTAAAAGGCACAGAAGGAGATGAGCCAGGATTTCCCGTGGCTTCACAGTGCCTTGCAAAGCTTGAAGCCCAACTGGGGCAGAATCGGGCCAATATAGGCAAAAGGGGCTTCATTAATGAAGGGAGCAAAAGAACTAAAAAGCCACAATTCTGTCCCCAGAAAATGCTTCTAAGCATAACCCTGCTGCATACTAATAACTCTGTTATTTCATTCCTCTCACACAGCCCCCTTTTTACTTATTTAAAGCAAGACAAAAGCTATTATGGTGCAGGTGAGGTGATTTGGAGGGCTTCAGTAAATAAGCAAAATTATATCCTTTTGCATCTCTTGAAGATAACATCCCTGCTTGCTTGGTTCCCTACTGAGAACCATTTATAGCAGTCCCTGCAGTATGAGACAAAATGGGAACCCCCAGCTCATCCAGGAATCTCCCTGTATATTTATAGGCCAGTCAATGTCTCCCAGGATTGTTATGAGGAAAAGAACACCTTGTATACAAAGCCTCAAGCTCTCTTGAGGAAAGCTGGGATAAGCATGTGACAGATACGTAAATCCCAGCCTCCAACCTGTGCCCCACTCCGTATTTGTTTTTAACCTCTAGCTGTCAAGATTTCCCATTATCATTTCCTTCTCCTCTTTAGGCTGGTTTTTCTCCCTGATCTCTAGCCCTCTCATCTAACAAATGAATAAAGTGGCTGAGGTGGTCCTAGCATGACACATGTCTGGGATCTGAATTGCAGTCCTAGGGTCTGGCGGGTATACTGGCCACCTTCTGGCCACCTGTGCTGCCTCCTACAACATCTGCCACAACAAGAGGACTTAGCCACTCCCCTGAGTCTGCGGCATAGATACCAAGAGAAGGCCGTGCCATATGGGGGAAAGTCTGAGCCATCCTTACATTACAGACGATGGGAGGTAAGCTGCCAGGGGAATGGTGGGGACGTAGCCAATGGATGCCGCTGGGGATGGGAGGGCCCAATACCACAGACCAGGCTGCTGCCGTTGCTGCTGATTACTGGGCCTCTTTTCCTCACTGTGGTCTTGTGATGAGGTGGTTTCTCTGCTGCGGTCGAACCCTGAAGGTAACAAGAAAACAAGAATTAAAAAGACATGAACTAAACTGTCATGAACAGAACCAGGATCAGTTGACCTACAAAAAAGGAGAGTCAGTGCTTGGATTACAGGGGTCTTGTAGCCCCTACCTTTTGAGACTGTGGGACTGGGCCTTGGGATTTCACTAAGCCCCTCTCCTCACCTCTCCCCCAGTCATTTAAGCACTGGGTGAGAGTTTGACTGAAAATGGGGGTCTGATGGATGTAATCAAGCTGACACCCTCCCCTCTGTTTCTTCTATACTTCTTTTTATCAGTTTGGTGTAGTGCCTTTGGTGGGGTGGTTAAGTACACAGACTCTAATCTGAGAGAACCAGGTTTGATTCCCCATACCTCCACTTGCAGCTGCTGGATGACCTTGGACAAGTCATAGTTCTGTCAGAGCTGTTCTCTCAAGGACAGTTCTCTCAGAGCTCTCTCAGCCTCACCTACCTCACAGGATGTTTGTTGTGGGGAGGGGAAGGGAAAGGAGTTTGTAAGCCGCTCTGAGACTCTGAGTGAAGGGTGAGGTATAAATCCAACCTCCTCCTCCTCCTCCTATCACCACATGCTGTTGCCACCATGGGGTATCTGCCCACAGCAAACAACCCTTGCCCCAGCAAAAACACTTGCTAATAAGCCTTTCCCTATAGCTGCCCTGTGGGTCTCCCTGTCTCTGTCCCTCAGTCCCAGCAGCCACTGGGGTAGAGGGAGGAACAGTGTCCGAAAGGAAGTCTGGAGACCAGCACAGAGTTTTCACCAATCTACGAGACAGGAACTAAGCGCAACACAGAGAGACTGTTCTTTGTTGACTTCATACAGGCAACCAACTTGGATTTTTACCGGCTTCTTGACCAAACCCCTCAAAGAAGACTGTGATAAAAGATTAATATAAAGTTTGTCCTGAAAGGATTAAAAACCCCATTCTATAGCACATCTACAGTGACCGTGAAATGGATTTTGCCTAGGGGCACGTTGAATAAAAAAGCCATAAGCAGACCTGAGCACTCCACGCTACCTTGCTCAAAGTGACCGGTCGCCTTTCTCAGAAATGCTTTCACAGGCAAAGCCTCCCCTCCCTATCAGTTCTTGCAATTCAGGAAAACAGCGGGGGAAGACAGACACAATATTCTAATTACAGCGCAAGTGGTTTGAACACTCATTTGCTGCAATCAGGTATTCCTGTTCAGGGGAGAGAATGGACGTTCAGATTTAACACAGGTCTCTCTTCTGCCCTAAAATGCACCTCTGTCTTCTCTCTAAGCATTCTCTCACCGTGGGCTGTTTTGCTCCTCCAATTCTTAGTATCCTTACACAGCGGGCACGATGCCGTCTTCGCCGGAGTGCTATGCTGGGTGAGTCTGAATGAATCACCGGAGGGGAGATGATGACCTACAAAATGCAGAGTGTGGAAGTCAGTACGTGAAGCTAAGGAAAAGCAGTACGTGAAGCTAAGGAAAAGTCTTATGAGCCAGGGTGGAAGTGACCCAAGTGGCGAACCCTGAACTGACCAAGCAATCCCCAGTTCAAATCTCTCCTCAGCCACAATCTCAAAAGGTGGCTCTTTGGTAGGATACATGCTCTCACCCCTCCCATTAAGAGCATAAAACCAGCCTACTTTACAGGACTGTTGTAAAGATTACTGAGTCCAGAAAGATCCTTTCATTTCAACCCTCCCTTTCTCTAGTGTGAGGTTCAGTGTGAATGCTGCGCACAGTTTTGTCTGTTTCTTTGGAGTAGTCGTTAGTCACTTCTCCCAGTAGCTGCTTGCAGAGCCTCACAACAGAAATTAAAACCTCCCCACCAAAAGAATCCATTTAAAAGTGACAGTCCTCTCCTATCAGTGGCACAAAGGGAATAAAAACCAGGTCAATACTGATGGCATAAAACCAGAACCAGCCAAAAATAAAAACCCTCCGAAACCTGCATATAAAAGAATAAACGGCTCTATGCTAAAAAGAAAGTAGACTTTTTAAAAAGGTAATAAAAAGTCCAAGTGAACAAAACCATTTCCCCTTCTTGCCTAAAACATTATTAACTGTTTCCTTTATTAAAAGGTGTTCCATAAAAGAGGGGCCACTACCCAAAAGACCCCATTGCTGCTGCAACAGGGGTTGAGACAATGATCTTAGCAAGTTGGCAGGCAGGTAGACTGAAGAGGAGGCAGGTTGACAGAAGAGAAGGCATGTTCTTAGCGCTTTTAAGAACCAATGCTTGCTAGGAAGCAAACTGGCAACCACTAGGGTGACAGGTTCTCTAAGAATCACTCAGCTCGATAACTTACACAAGGGAAGACTAGTGCACCTATCTACAGCCAAGCATGACTAACCAGTCACCAGCCATCCGTGGTCCACACAAGCCCAGGGTAGACAACAACCTTGCTCAGGAGGACTGTCCTGTCTGGTCAGTGCCTAAAGGAGAGCTCTCTTGGGCCCTCCTAGCTGCACCACCTCGAATTTCATGATGGGAAAAGGGAAGGATGGATACATAATGATGACAAATCCCGACCATAGAGCAGGAGACAAATCAGAGGATTCTCAATGCCAGGAGCAAGAAAATAGGAAGGATCTCTTTCCCTTGCCATAAGGAGAGGGTGGAGATAAATTCGGAAGTTATGTTTTCAATGCTTCTTTTTTCAAAAGGTACTTCCAATGAAATTCATTAATTTTGTTTTGCTCCAAGCTCAAAGGGTTGGTGCCTGTTGGAGCAAGAGCTGCTGTGCGTCCCTTAAAAATTAGCACTTTTCACGGACTAGAGAGGTTTCTCTCAAACTGAGCCAAGCTGTAAGTCACCACTCAGAAGCAATTCTAGCACTAGTTACCAATTAACAGAGCTTAATTGTTCAAGTGTTTTTTCCATCGCTCCCAGAGTTCAGTTGTTGCTAGGCTCTGGCATCATAAAAACAGGCTCCACGAAAAAAATGTTAAGAGTAAGTTTAGACCTTATTTCCTGTAGGCAGAACTGCTGAACAGCCATACCTCATAACTATGACATGGGAACAATTTTTCAATAATCCGCCCCCCCCCCCCAAAAAAAAAAAAAAAGGTTGCCAAGAAAGAACTGGCATAAGAAAGAAATTAAAGGCTTCTGAGAGCTCTGAAGTACCTACATATGGAGGAGGCTGCATGCTTCATCTCTGCATGATATACTGTTCAGACCATTCATGCTGGGTTTGGGGAGAGCTGGAGAATTCTGCCACATGGGCTATCATTGCATCATTCAATCGCTCTTGATTAAGGTTGTCAGGTCCCCCCCGGCCGCTGGCGGGGGTTGGGGGGATAGGGTTGCCAGTCCCAGGCTGGGAATCTCCTGGAGATTTGGGGATGGAGCCTGGGGAGGACAGGGACCTTAGTGGGGCACAATGCAGTGCAGACCACTCTCCAAAGCATCCATTTTCACCAGGGAAACTGATCTCTTTAGTCTAGAGATGAGCTGTAGTTCTGGCCTGGAAACCGGGAACCCTACTCTTGATGCAGAGACTTGGCAGTATTACTAGATCCCAGAAGATGTTGCCTGTTATGCCTCTGCATGAGTCATTATTCTTGGCCCTTCTGCATCCAGTCAGTGACTGTCAATTACTCCTGATGCTGGCACACATCGGCTGCCTTTATCTCTGGAAGCTGCTCAGCCCAAAGCAATAACTTATGCACACAACAGAAAATCATCTAGCCCATTACTGTCTCCTCTAATGGGCATTGCATGGATTCACCAGGGTCTCAGCGGAGAAATATCTCCCAGAACCTTCTATTCATGATCCTTTTTCATTACAGATGCTACTGAGAGAAGGTCTTCTTGATGCAAAACAGGTACTCTGACACTGTGCTATAGCCCCTTCTTTCCAGGTGTTACCAATCAAATATTGCCTTCAATTTTCATTCACAAAGTGCTCCTCAAGTATCAGATGTTTGGAACTCACATTGCAGAATGGTTTAAGGAAGCAACATTATCCATTCATCATTAATGTCAAGGGGTTGCTTGGGAGTTACTGCATATGAACCAAACACAGGACGCTCTCCGCAAGCTGTAAATGGGCAAAGATTCCTACCTTCAGTGTCCCAGGTATTTGGCTCACACTCAGGTTCTTTTCCAGGCTGTGATGTGACCTCTTGGCAATGGGGGCAGGAGTTGGGCCCTTTGTGAACCTTTGGTTTTCGGGACAAAGGGGTAGACAAGGGGTACCGTGTTCCTAGGAGATCAAAACAAGAAACTTGATGAATACTTCTTTTACTTCTTCACCGAAAGAGTGATTAACACATGGAATTCACTGCCACAGGAGGTGGTGGCGGCTACAAGCATGGACGGCTTCAAGAGGGAATTGGATAAACATATGGAGCAGGGATCCATCAGTGGCTATTAGCCACAGGGTATAGATAGGAACTCTCAGTCTGGGGCAAGTGATGCTCTGTATTCTTGGTGCTTGGGGGGGGGCAACAGTGGGAGGGCTTCTAGTGTCCTGGACCCACTGGTGGACCTCCAGATGGCACCTGGTATTTTTGGCCACTGTGTGACAGAGTGTTGGACTGGATGGGCCACTGGCCTGATCCAACTTTGGCTTCTCTTATGTTCTTACGTTGTACTCTTGGCAGAGAGCTCTATGAGGAGATATGGGCCCCAATCTAGGGCAAGAAGAGGGGGAACAATCTTGCAAAGGCCTCAGTTTGCATAGAGGAGGTGGGTCACAAGGAATGTGGTTCACACGTTGCATGGGTAGGACTTTCAGTAGTTCTCAGCACACTAAGCCTCAAGCATACAAATGTATACCTATTAAACCATCACAGTTTCCCCCAAAACCTTAGGCATTGCTGTATGGCCCAAAGAATTCTGTTAGAGAGTCCTAGTCCCTGTGCTTCACAAAAATTACAGTTCCCAGAGGGGGCAGAAGGTACATATGTGTCCAATTATAAAGGACAGGACTTTCTTTTTAAAGGAACCACAGTTCCCTTAGCCATTATTCCCTCCATAGAAGGCACCATTCAGGAAGATGCTTTTCCAAGTCTGGTACTTCCCCATTGCTCCTTCTGAGGTCCTCTGCAGTTAGTGTCCATTGAGAAACAAAGCAGAGCCGAGCAACGTTTCTCACCTGTGTAAGGTCCCTGCAAGGTGGACTGCTTTTGAGATTCTGCCCTGGAAGAGGGAGCTTCCTGGGATTTACTTTCCTGAGGCTTCAGTAGAGAACTGTCTGGCTCTGAAGGGCCTGTAAGTAAGGGAAAGAAAAAGCAGAGTTCCTTAAACTCAGGTCAGGAAATACACCCTATCATAGACAGATTTCTAACCTTCTATCTAGGACAGTGCTCAAAGGAAAACGGGGCTCACTTAGGGTGCAGCCGAAGCTGGCTGTGTGGCACGCTGACTGGCTAGTACTTGTGTGATCACAAACCCAGCTGCATGATTTTACAGATATTTGGAAATGAACTTTAAAAATAATAATGAAAACCGAATGAATAAATATTTATGCTATGATTTAAAGAAAAATAATAATGCAGTCAGCTTTGCTAATTTTGGGAGGAGCATGGAGATAGATTAGCATGGATTGTGTCTCAAAGTGTGTCATAAGAGTGTGGGAGCCATCCTGGTTCCAGTAGTGAAAAAAATCCAGAGTGAATCCTCTTCAAAAATAGATCTGTACGCACCATCAGAACAAAGTGGATCTCCAGGCCAGATTAGATGAGTCTGTGCAAAGGATACACTTTACAAAATAGGATGTCAAATTTTCCAAAATGAAGATGGCACATCCTCGCCCAGTAGCTGGACCGGTGCTGTTCACCCCCACAGATTCTAGAGCAACAGGCAGTGAAGGCTGATAATGACTTACTGAGCTCCAGCTGGGTCTCATTTGGAGGAAGAGACGCTCTCCTCTCCCGTCCTTCTGGCTTAGTCTCCAGACACGGCTCTTCAGATCCAAGAGTACCTTTCCCTGGCGTTTTGCTACACGAAGACAGTCGGACTCAGAATACGGGGAATCGTTTTACTCATAAGCATCATCCTCTGTGTCGAGAGCACCAAATTCAAGGACTGAAATCCCCAGGGGCTGCTCCTCCACTGCACAGCAGCAGGACACGGGGGCAAGTTTGGGGTAAGGAGAGGCGGGTGGGATGGGGATGCTTGGCCGCCTCTTTGTGTCACTTCAGTTGGTCTCCTGCCTGCAGCCCTCTCCGACTACTAAACCAATACCTCCAAATCTCTAACACAGCAAGCACCTTCCAGATTTCAAGACAAGGCTGGACATACCTATAAAGGGAATCTCAGTACCTGTGCCCCCCCGAGCAGTTTTAGGATGCCAATTTTTTTGCAGAGACAAAGAGAAAGGATTAACTAGCTCCTCTCTGTCTGTATCAGGGCTCTTCTGCAGTCTAATTGCCTTGCTTGTGCGTTTTTGTTGCCGGGGGGGTGTGTGTCTTGCAGGGACTGGGCGATTAACAAATGTAATAAATAAATAGCACTGGATCACAATGCCTACCCTGTCAGACTGGCACTCTTGGGGACGCGGGCCCTGTCCTGGAATGGCCGTCGGATCCGAGAGGCCCGGGGAGAGGATGACCGTTCTGAGGGACTGCGAGGCTGGTGGAGGGTCTCCTCCAGGCTTTGCCGCAGCTGTGAGACCTCCTGCTTCAAAGCCACAATAGCCTGGCTGGAATGGAGACAGGAAAGTGTGAGATGAATACAAACTCCGCACTGACTGCTAGAACGTGACTCGTATGTCAGGAATACGACTCTTATGTGTTCCACTCCCTCCTGCACTCTAGAAGCACGCCAAATTCTAAGCAGAGAAAGGAAAAGAATAATGTTGAATTCTAGAATCTGGGTAACTTGCATGAATTGGGATATAGGCGTATGGTTCCTTTGTGCCAAGTAATCCATTCTGCAGCTTTTCTTTTTCCTAATTTGCCTCTTATATCCTGGCTTCTGTTGCTTGCAGGGAAGGGGATAAGAGGCATCAAAGCCCCGCACCCAAAGCCCCTGCAGTTCTCATGACTCCTTTACCCAGTTTCTGAGATTTTCCCATAAATACATTTTCCCCAGTGGGCACTTGCAAACATGGCTTGACCTGCCACGGATTAGAAACTTGCATACGAAATATGAAATCCTCAGAAAAATGAATTTCATGCTCAGTGCCACATGCTCTGCTTTCCATGGAACAGAAAGCAGAGCATTGGGTATAGAGGGATATGTTCAGCCTCGTTATTAATGGCGGGGGGAAATCTCTGTGTAGACTGGGGACATTTGCTGAAAGAAGTATTAATGCTTCACCTTCTTGCTACATGGCCTTATGGGGCTATTCTTTTGCACCCACCTCAGGGCACACTTACTCTCGTTTCAAGCGGGAGTCCAGAAAGCTGTGCCAGGGAGCTCTCACGGGGGAGAGTGAAGCAGCAGAGAAACTTGGAGAGCGCCTCATTTCATCAGGATGGTCACTGTAAGTGCTGATTCTGCTGTGAGCCTCAGCATCTGAGTCCGTGTGAGCTGGTAAAAGGAAAACAGACACACGCAATGAATCTTGGACCTCTCAGGGCACACTTTTGTTGACCTCAAGGGCTGGCTGATTCATATAGGTACGTGCATCCACCATCGCCCTTGAGGAGACTCAGCAGCTCAACATGGGACTACATCTTTTTAAAGGTAGATCCTAGGAAATGTCAGCAAACAGAAACGTTCTTTTTTTTTTTTTGAATAAACTCTCCTAAAAAGGAGAGAATTTTATTACTTTTTATAAAAAGAAAGGGAGAAGGTATATAGAGGGATTAAGAGAAAGGGTGGAATGAATTTTTCCTGTTAAAAAATTAGTTTTAGTTAGTAAAATTACAAATTTTGGCAATCACCACAGCTGGAAGATCTTTTCATCTTACAAAAGTCCAAAAAAAAATTTTGTTAGTAAAGTTAGTAAAGTCCGTTGGGGTTAATTATTAATCCGCTCCTTTCTTACGCTCCACGAACTACTTCTTTGGATATCTTCCTTTTACATCTCTCAAGTTGTACGATGGGCCCTCTTTAGGCTTCTTGTCTCCTGCTCCAGCTCCTCCCTCTTCCGGGTCGCTGTCTTCCTCGCTGCTTGAATCTGTCCAAATTGCGAGTGCTGCATCTTCCTCTGTACTGTCTCTTCAGAAATTCTTGTGCTTTGAAGACAGAGTCAATCTTCTCTCTTTTGTCATTATATTTAAAAGTTAGTCCTTCAGGAATACACCATCTGTAAATTATCTGATTTCTTTGTAAGAACGTGGTCAGTCCTTTATATGCTTTTCTTTTCATTCGGATTTCATAAGGAACATCTTTCAAAGTTCTAATGGTCTGTTCCCCAATTTTCAAGGGCACCGCTGAAACTGAACGCAGGATTTGATCTCTAGTACGCTGCTTTGTGAACTTGACAACCACTTCTGCTGGCAGATTGTTTTTTTTTGTAAAGGTTGAATAGGCTCTGTAAGCCATATCCATCTCTTCTTTCAGTTCCGACGCTTCTCTGCCAGTTAGAGGTGCCAAGGCATTCACCAATGTAGTTCTGAGATCTTCTTTTTCCTCTTCTTTGATGCCCTGAAAGCGGAGAGTCCGATTTGATTTTTCCATCTGTAACATTAAAATTCTTTTTTCTTGCATATCCTGATGTTTTTCTAATTTATTGACCTTTTTCTTTATTTTCTTGGTGTCTTCCGTTGAGACCAAACACTTCTGTGCGATCTCCTCCATCTTCTTTGATGTTTCTGTTAGTTGTTTTTGTTGGCTGCTGAGGACACTTTCCATGTTACATAGAGTTTTGCTGATTTTCTGCATTTGATCCAGCAGAGGGCGCAGTGACTCGCTTTTCTGTTGATTGACAGCTGGCTCCGGTGGGGGGGTGCTCAGACCGGAAGTCCCTCCCCCCTTCTTTTCCGGCTTCAGCGGGACCTTTTTCAATGCAGACATCTTTTTAATTGTTTACTTTAACAAAGTTCGTGCCGCGCCACTCAGGAGACTAATCAACTCTTAATCTTCAGTATTTCCCCAAAGGTATCTTCACCAACTCTTTTTTTCCCTTCACCCCCTCCGCTTTTCTTTTATAAGTCCCGTTTCTCAAGGGGGGTGGGGATTCCTCCCTCCTCCCATCCGCTTATACGCTTGCGGGGGTTCCGACTTTTCGCTTCAAAATAGATCTCCAACTCACGGTTCGATGCCAAGTCTTTCCATTTAACTTCAATTCGTCGCTTTATTCACTCCTGGAAGTCGGTGGCGTTGCTAAGTCCCATTACGGGCACGACGCAGCGGGGCCGATTGGGGCGGGGAGAAAGCCTCAATTTCCCGGCTGTTTGCCGGCAAAGAGGCTACTCCCCAAGCGCCCCCGGTTCGGAGCCTTTGCCTAAGGCTCACTAGGGTCTTTCGCATAAGCGAAGACCCCCCCTAAACTGCGCGTGGGCTAACCACCTCCGGGAGCGTCCCGAAAGGTGGCCGCCATTCGCTCCGCCGAAACCGAAAGTCCCAGCAAACAGAAACGTTCTGAGATTTGTGTGGGTCATTCTCATCTTTGCCAGTCATGAAACTAGTTTTCATTGAGGTAGATCAACTTGCATCTGGAGGCTTTTCCGCAATAACATTTTTGTTGCTTGTAAGCTCCTGTTTCTCTGTGGTGGGTGTGTTTCTGTTCTGCATATGTTTTGCTCCCTCTAGTGGTCGATTCAATATTACACCAGTTTCTGTTCAGCAGATCTCCCAGCAGATTTAAACTGCGGGTTTTTATGTCGGACACAAACTGGTATAATATCAAATCAATCATTAAAGGGAGCACAGCACATATGGAACAGAAAAAAAAATCTGAAGAAATAGGAACATGCAAGCAAAGAAAATGAAAATGTGGAAAAGCCTAGGTAAAGCTACTTCGGAATTAGGTGAGGACTCAAATTACTGAATGATCCTCAGTATAACCAGACACATGAAACAAGCACGCTGAGAGATGGCTAGGATAAAAACTTTTACACACTAGTTTTCTATGTATGGGGATTTTTTTTTAGGTTTGAGGAGCATTTTAATCATGTGACCACTCCTTACAATTTAAAGAGGTACACAGTCATACATTGAACACATCTGTGAGAACTAGATAGTACACTGGCATGTTGCCACTCAAGTTGCCAACTGACCTAGAAAAAAAGTATACTTTTGGGTATTTGTTCCTTTGGCAACAGCTTGTTGTGCAGAAATAACCATGCGAGGCTTTTCATAACTCTGAGAACCATCGGCATTGCCTGCTAGTGCTTGTTCACTGAACTTGTGTTAAAAATTTATACATTTCATATATTTGACTTTCTGAAATCTTTTATACCAAATCTGTTTCTAACAAAAGCACAAAAGGAGAATGACAACTTAATTTAAACAAGTACAACTTAGGAAAGCAAATAATAGCAAAAAAGGCTTTTAAAAAGTACAGTATAAAAGAAGCAAACAGTACAAAAGTATTAAGCACAAAATAAACTGGCCAGCAACAACAATAAACAAAACAAGTAAAAAGGTCTATGCGCTTCAGTTGTATGAGAAAGTGGTACAATTTTCATCTGGTCTAGAAGATGCCAGATCTGATGCCAGGCAGAGAGTATTTCTGTGGAATAGAAAATACTGATGCAGGCTCAGTATTGGAAACAAGGCCTTTTTTAAAGGCAGTGGTACTGGGGTAATTCCAGAAGGGTAGCCATATTTATTCTAGCATGAGATTAA
Source organism: Gekko gecko (assembly GCA_029375565.1). Lineage (NCBI taxonomy): Eukaryota > Metazoa > Chordata > Lepidosauria > Squamata > Gekkonidae > Gekko > Gekko gecko. Next base: position 21,946,243 of record JAPDNY010000013.1, on the reverse strand, counting down.
GTGAGCTCTGACCCATGAAAACTCATGCTGTGGGTTTGACACTGTTACTAGGAGTCAACTGACAAGCCAGCAGCTCTAGTTACTGGCAACCATGCTACCAACAGGCAAAGCAAGCCTAATGCATGTCTACTCAGAAGTGAACCCCACTGTATTCAACTGAATTCACTTCCCAGAACAGGACTGCATCCTTTAGCACACAGGTAAAGACAGACATGCTACTCCCCAACCAGATGAGCAAAGGCCAACATAAAAAAATGGAACGTCTTCACGATATTAACAGGCTTAAACAAATACTCACCGCTGTCTGTGCCTGGCTCCATCTCACTGGCAATGCTGTTTGTCCAACGGGGAGGTGAGCCCATCTGGAAGGAGCCACCACTGAGAAGACTGTGTCCCTGCATGCTTCCCTTTGGTTGGGAATGCCTGGCCGACATGCCAGTCTCTGGTGGCTCCACTGCTGCAGATTCTATCCTCCTAGATGCCATATGAAGGAGGCCGTCAGTTTCAGCCATCTGTGGAGGAAGTTTTCCCAGCATGCCATGGGACCTGGGCAGGAAACAGACACAGCATCACTAAGTGTCCTTTGACTCAGCTGTGAGTTACATTCCAGCCCTCCTCTGCTGTTGCTTTAATACGTTCTACCCCCCCTGCAAGTCAAACCAAACTGGTGTTTTGTCTTCATTAATGACCAGCCAGTTTTTTCAGAGAGGCTTCAAAGCACAGCAAGATGCCACCCATCTGCTTCTGCTTGCCTCCAGCATCTGGCACTTGGTGGTCATACGGGCTCCTGGGATGAAGTTTCTCTTCCTGTGCACCAAGGGTAAAAGCTGCGTAGAGACCTCTCTTTCAGTAACCGGTCTGAGCTTTTTTTAAAAAAGCTAATCAATTGTTGCAAAGGCACCCAAATATCAAGTTGGATCCAATGATGCACAAGAGGAAACGTAAAGCAGGCACAGCGCTTTGCTACTTGTGCAAAAGCAGCCATTATATCTCACTCGGTATGTTTCATATTTGTTGACTAACCATGCACGTTTCTTTCTATTTCTCTATAAAACTTTCTGTGATGGATTTTTATGGTGATTTCCCCAACAGATAAATCCCATTCGAGTGTTAATCGTTACAATTTTTTTTTTAATGATCGTTGCTTTATTGTGTTGGGTGACCCTTTCTCTTAGCATGAGACAGCATATCAGTACAAAATCTGAGTGCGTTCTTTATGTTGCTTATGCTAAGGGGGCACAAGGAAGAAGTCCATAACTCCAAATTAACACAGTTCCAAGAAGAAAGTAAAGACTCCATACCTAGAGCGGGATGAACGATGTTTTGGCAGCTGTGCCAAGGGAGAGACCCTGCTGGCTTCGGACCCCACAAATCCACTGTCCGTCTCTGGGGACACAATGCGTACATCCTGCAAAACACAGGAAGGACCTGAACAGAGACAGCGACATGCAGAACAGGACATCCCAGGCAATCAGAGGTGGCTAGTGTGCTGGTTCAAAACATGCAAATATATCTATCTAGCACATTCCTCCAAGGAGCTTTGTGGCTGGTCCTCTTTTCCCCTAGTGCATCAGCCAATAGTTGCAGTGTGAGTGAAAGCCATAGAAATGGATTGCTTTTGAGGGGACAGGAGTGGTGCAAAAGTCCCATCTGCAATGATTAATTTCATGCATTCAGACTAGTTGTCACTTGTGCATCATTACACACTGCCTGGAGCTGGAGCCTAAAGGGAGAGTACTTGCAGAGGTCCCCAGTTCAATCCCAGGCATCTCCAATTAGAGAATTTATCTGCCCAAGACCCTGGAAACCCACTGTAGGTCAGAGCAGATCAGGGGGCTCTAACTTGTGGGCACTTTTGACATTTTGTGGTGCTGGGCACTACAATAAAATGGCTGCCAGGGAAGTGGGTGGGACCAATCATAAAATGTTTGGAGAGTCCACAAAATGTTAAGAGCTTCCAAGACAGGCACCTTCCTGTGATGGAGGCTTTACAAATGGGTGCTCTCTGCAGACACCAAGATGAGGCCTCCTGGGTTCTGCTGATGGTCCTCCTCATCCAGTGGACTGGAGGAAAGCCAGGAATGGCCCCTTTCTTGGGGAACAGATGCTACGGGAGAGAAGCAAGTGGGCACCAGGAAAAACATTGGCAGGAGCAAATGGTTCGAAAGTCAGATGGACCAATGATATAAAGCAGATAAATGTTCAAGTGTCGGCTTGATAACTAGGCTGTTGGGTGGAGTTTTCAAATCTGTGATCTCTCGTGAATCTCCAGTCTACGACAAGGAAAGAGGCTCCAAACCAAGGATCCCAGATTCAGCTCTGTAGGCACTGAGGAATACACAGTGTCACAGTACAAGAACTCGAGAGGCACTCAATGAAATAGCCAAGGTGTCAGGTTAGAACAGATAAAAGGAAGTACTTCTTCACCCAAAGAGTGATTTAACACATGGATTCACTGGCACAGGAGGTGGTGGCAGCTACAAGCATGGACGGCTTCAAGAGGGAATTGGATAAGCATATGGCGCAGAAGTCCATCAGTGTCTATTAGCCACAAGGTATAGATAGGAACTCTCAGTCTGGGATAAGGGATGCTCTGTATTCTTGGTGCTGGGGGGCGGGCAACTGTGGGAGGGCTTCTAGTGTTCTGGCCCCACTGATGGACCTCCTGATGGCTCCTGGTATTTTTTGGCCACTGTGTGACAGCGTTGGACTGGATGGGTCATTGGCCTGATCCAACATTGCCTCCTCTTATGTTCTTAGATGTCGGAGATCACAGAATCCAGCACCACTAGGGGGACCAACCACTATCCTGGGTCTGTGCCTACCCTTCCATGACACCCCACCAGAATCAGCACTTCTGACCGGCCACATTCATCAAGCGTCTACCTCAGATCTTGCCACATTGGTCTTCTGGAAGGACTTCCGGGCTGCGGGTTCTGCCGTGGTGCTGCCCATGACGCTTGCCGTGCTTCCCCGAGGAGAGAGCAGCACCTGCTGCCTGCTGGAGGAAGTCTTGGGAACTGCAGGAGAGGGTCTACTTTTCTCAGCTGACCCCCGAGGAGCCGATTCCTCCACTTGGACCGAGGGCACGTGGGTCGTCTTTTCTGGCAACATCTTCAGAGGCTTCCTCTCTTGCAGCTGTCTGTTTGAGAGGAAAAGCCGGTCAGAGTTTTCAGCACCACCACTTACCTGCATTCTTCATTCCCCGCCCCCCAACAAAGCAGGTGGGATCAAAGAAGCTTGGAAGCACCCAGAGTTTTCAGCTGTCCATCACTGATATGAGACACGCTCTTTGCTTGACAAAGACAGCAGCGCTTTAAATAGTGGAGGAGGAGACAAAGAAGAGGAGGAGGAGGAGATTGGACTTATATCCTGCTGTTCACTATCCAAAGGAGTCTCAAGCAGCTTACAATCCCTTTCCCTTCCCCTCCCCACAGCAGACACCCTGTGTGGTGGGTGGAGCTGAGAGAGCTCTCTTGAGAACTGCCCTTGAGAGAACAGCTCTGAAAGAACTTGTAACTGACCCAAGGTCACACCAGCAGCTGCATGTGGAGGAGTGGGGAATCAAACCAGGTTCTCCAAGAGTAGAGTCCGCGCACTTAACCACTACACCAGACTAGCTGTCTTCTTCTCACTGATCTGAGACACAGTCTCAGCAGCTTGGCAAAGGCAATAACTATTAAAGTAGTCTATTGGAGGCCACTATTGAGGAGATTACCCAAAAAATGTAACTGGAAACCCTGGATTGAAAGCTTGGGGCTCAGACTGAAACCCAATTCTAAACTAAACTCCACTTCCTAATGGGGGCTCAGCATTCCTCTCAACCTGCCTCTGGAACCACTCAGCACTGCCTAGCCCCTCCTACCAGCAACGGGACTAGTATTACCATTAACCCTCCCCAGGTGCTTCCAAGAGCTCCCATAGCCAAAGAGTCAACTAGTTTAGAGAGGCTGATCCCAGTTTGTTGGGCTTGGAAACCCTTCAACAGCATTCCAGATCCCTGAAATCAGAGTTGTATTTTTATCTGCCGGAACAGCAAAGGGCACAGAATCAGAGCCATATTGTATATAAGGTGAAGACAACTTACAAAACAAACAACTTATATAAGCCCAGGCCAAACACCATGGAAGCAAGAATCGAGACAGAGGGGGCCCTCTGGAAAAGGAAACAGAAAGCAAGCTTTTCATCCATGAATCGCTCTCTCTCTCTCCCCCGCTCCTTGAGATTTACTTCTGCTTCCCCGCAAATTCCCTGCTTTCCACTCCAATTTTCTTTTGCCTCACCCTCCTGTTGCTTGGAGCTTCTCTTTCTCCATCTTGCTTGCTAGCTCAGCCTACCAGGCAGGGCGTGGAACAGCAACAACAGCAACAAAAAAAGCGCTCTTTTGTCCAAATTCCCCTACTCTGGGAAAGGCAGAGAGGGGAAAGCAAGTAAAGATCTCTTTGTCCTGGTGAACTTACTTGACAGAGTAAGCAGAGCTAAAAACAAGTCCTGATTCTAATTTTAGTCACATCCTGGAATGCCCGCATTAATGGCATTCTGCCAGCATCTGTAAGCCAGTTCTCACACGACATTTTCATAGTTTGGTATGGATACCTTGAGAGAGGAAAGCCTGATTCTCATGTCTGATAGAAATTTGGGCACTCCTGCTCCTATGTTGTTAATCCGGGGAAGTTGGAAAGATGAAAATCTTGTGGTTCCCAGCTCCCCTTAGCATATTAAGAACATAAGCACAGCAGCTCTGCTGGATTAGTAGAAGGGTTCATCTAGCCCAGTATCTTGTCTTGCACACACTGGGCCACTGGATGCTTTCTCACAGATGACAAGCCAAATAGAAGGACCTCCCCACTTTTTTGCCCTCCAGGAATTAGCATTCAGCACTCTGCTGCCTCCACCCCCGAAAGTTCCTTTTAGCCCTCATGGCTAGTGGCTACCCAGGCTTCCGGTAATGTATCCAAATCCACCGCTAATGGCATGTAAACCGGAGGCTATCACCATGTTGTGTGGCCCTGAATTCCACAAGCTCATTCTGCATGACATGAAGAAGCCCATCCTTTGGTCTCCCTTGAATCTTCTACCGCCCGTTTTCATTAGGTGACCCTGTTTGAATGTTACAAGAGAGAGAAAATTCCTCCATCTGCATCCTCAGCACTGTGCATACTTTAATAAATCTCAGTCGTGCCCCCCTTGGGACTTGCACCTCTTTCATTCAGGGTTCCTGCACTCAAAAGAACACCCCACAGTTTGTGATCCACTGCTTTAGGAACTCTACCCTACCTGCCAGGTGTGAACCAACATACAGTGACTTCTCCTGCATTACTTACGGCGAGGATGAGAGGCAAATGGTCTCATGATCTTCAGGCACCTGTCCATGATTGCTGTTCTTTGTCCCAGAATCCCTTGTGGCTGCACTGTCTATGGCATCTGGGGACAAGCTACGGTCGTACAGGTGCAGCTGCTCAACACTCATAACTTCCGGCAAAGACTTGAAGCTGCTGTAACTGGTGAAAAGAAATGAAAGGTTATGTAAACCAGAGTATGCAGCTCCTGGGTTTTAAGAATGTCCTTACAAGGCTTTCCAAAGCAGGACACTACAATGGAAAACTGGGACTATAAGAAATGCTAAATAACAAATTAAGGTACAATGGAAGAAAAGTTTTCATGCAACAAACTTGCTTCTAACCCAGCCTCCTGGTATTGCACAGATGAATTATGGATCTCCAGCAGAGACAAGTAATTCAAAGGCTGGCTCATATATGTGCATTTGTCACTTGTCGAATGAGCCATCAGGTGGTGACTTGCAAGTGCAAATAAACTAACAACCAGTTCATCCTCAACAGAGGGGAATTCTATACTGCTTCAAAGGCAGCGTTCTCCAGTGGAGTCGATTCACACATGCGGGTGTGAATAATCAAGTGTTTGGTGATGAGAAATCTGAGGGAAGTACATATCCGTGTGTAAGCCAACCCTGACATAATATAGCAATCCCCTCTGGACTGCAATGGAATCAACAAACTGAGGCCTATACTTCTTCTTAAAATCCAGACCTTGCACTATGACAGCCTGAAAACGGTACCAATCAAAGCAGAGTTCAAACCCTACCAGAAATTATGCAAACTGAGCATATTCTCGTAATTTATTTTACTTCTGGTAATGATAGGGAGGGGCAAGAAGTTATACAGGTTGATGAACCCTTGCCCCCTCTTCTGGCTGGAATTCTCACTCTGCTCGCCTCCCGAGATTTCTCAAGACATCGAACACACCCTTTCCATCCCATCTTTGCAGCAGTAAGGGCAAGAAACTTGTCCTCTTTTTAAAAGAAAGACTGAGATCATACAGAACGCTGAACTCTGTGCTAGATATAAAATCCTGTGCACCAGGGAACACATGCCAGTCTAGATCAACAAAAGGCATCAAGCTTAACTTTGGTGCAGTGTGTTATACATATGTTAGCTATTCTCATGATGCATGCAGAATGCACACACTTACTGGTCCAGCAGGTTATCGAAGTCCTTCTCTACTTGAAACTGCTTGTGGCAGAGGGGCTCCGGGAGGCCTTCTTCATCCTCCTCAGTCTCGTCGCTGATGGAAGTCACTTCTACAGCTAGCTGGACTTGGCCGGAGCTGTCCTTAGGGACGGGAGCCTGGAAGACAGGCAAAAAAGACTTGAGCACAGAAAACAACCCTCCTCAGTTGTACCCCAGAATTTGTTTCTTATTATTTTGAATGTTTAAATTTTTACTTGTATACATATAAACTAGAAAGACTAGGGCATATTGCAGTATCTCATTGAATACTCAGATCAGAATACCAGCACAGATGCTGATACAAAGTTCCAAACATATCCCTGTAGAAAGTTACCTTTTACCCATGGAAAAATAAGCAACTGAAAAGGGAAATCCCATTGGTAATTAATCTTTTTTTGGTGTGATGTTGAGGTGAACTCCTTAACCATTTACACTTTCCAATCTGACAGATCTGATAGTATCTGGATCAGACATATTGGGGTTTTGTCATATAGTACACTGTCTATACCATTAAGAAACTGTTTTGCAAATATATGTCTCTGGAATGTTCATCTGGACCAGTGTAACAGAATTCCCTCTGACTTCTTCAGTCTGAAACTCTAATGAAGGAGAAGAGATTGGATTTATACCCCACCCTTCACTACCCGAAGGAGTCTCAGAGTGGCTTACAAACTCCTTTCCCTTCCCCTCCCCACCACAGACACCATGTGAGGTAGGTGGGGCTGAGAGAGCTCTGACAGAAACTATTCTTTTTCAAGAACAGCTGTGCCAGAACTATGGCTTGCCCAAGGTCATCCAGCAGGTGCAAGTGGAGGAGTGGGGAATCAAACCCAGTCCTCCCAGATTAGAGTCCGCGCACTTAACCACTACACCAAACTGGTTCTCCCAAGTTTTGAATATCTTCCACCCCACTCTGACCCCACCCACACTCTGTCCCTTCAGGAACATCTCACCTCATTGTCAAATTGTTTCTCCTGGCTTCGTTTTTCAAGTCTTCAGCATCATTATTGCCTCTGCCTAGCTAGAACATTACCCAATTCCTTCTGCTGGTCTACTTCAGCACTTCTCAGATTTTAGTGACCTGGACCCTCATTTTCGTTTAGAAGGTTTTTCAGATCCCTTTCTCCTTCCTCAGTGCCTGCCATATGCTCAGCATCCTCTCAAAGCAAATGTCAAGCTGCATACAACCAATGGAGTCCTCTGCTCCCTGGTGTCCCCAAAACAATACAGTGAGACCCACATCAGCTACACTTGAAAACCCAGTTTAGGGCGGGGGGAGTTTTGGCCATCTTTACATGGCCTAAAGGTTCAACTCCCCGAGGTTAGCCATGTCTACAGGGCCACAACAGAAATGGCCCTGACCTAAATTCTAATCAGTCACATCCCTTGATTGGAAAGGACTTTGCACTGAGGTAGAGCAAGAAACTTCCTTAGTAACTTCTAGCCAGGGACCTGGAAATATATTGAGAGCTTCTCCCAGAATGAAAACAGACCGGTGTCATATAAAATCTGGAATGCCAGCATTCAGTTGAAAAGTGCCTTTATATTTTATATCAACCAGAGTGACCCAAATGCCTGGTGAAACCTTTTGCACTGGAAAACTGGAACAAGGGAAGCGTGAGGGCACGCAGTTCTCCCTGTCATGGACTGGCATGTCTCTTCCTTGCCTATTTATCTGACTCAAGAAAGAAAGCAGGAAAGGATTATGTAGGGACTAAATTCTTCCATTTCTTATCCTTCCTCCTATTGAACCATTTCAAGCACCAGAGGAGGCAGAAGGAGAGAGGCGATCGATTAGGTTGGCCAGATATGGCCCACAGTCGCCAGTTGTAGATCCTTTCCAAAAGCCAGACAGGCTTTTAATGTCTTGTTTTCCCATTTCCATTTGCGATATGTTCATGTGTTGGGCAAAGGAACTGTTAAACATTTCCCACTCAATAAACTTTTGCCAACCAGGTATTTAAACAAGCCTCCCCCTTGAAAAAAACATCATGGAAAAGTGATCATTTTGCATCCGACCTGAGGGTATGGCGTGCGGACAGCCGGGATTGGGGCCTGAATGGACGGTGTTGGAGATCCTGTCTGCATATCTGATGCCCGTGCCGGCCAAGAGTCAGGGGACATAGTGGCCCGAAAGCTGTTTTGTGTGTCTGGCTGAGTTGCCTGGTTGATTCTCTCTTTCAGCTCTTCCAAGCGCATCTCCAGGCGGAATATCTCTCCTTCCACCGCTCTGGAAGATATTAAAGGAAGCATCACCTTATGAAATAACCTGACAGATGATTCTGAACTAGTGGCTCACTGTAACTAAAAATACCCTACTCAGCCACAAAGCTTCCGGGGTGACGATCACTCTCTTTCAGCTGAACCTACCTTATAGGGTTGTTTTGAGGAAGGTTAGAGGTCCTTGAAAGAACCAGAGGATAAAAATAAGTGTGTATCTCCTGAAAAGACCACTTTTCTGCCATTGCAATTTCTGCCCCGCCCCAGTTCATTAGCCAACAATTTATTCTTTTGCTGGGGGGAATTCCTCCTTGCCTGAACAACCTGGCATACATACCGATCGGGATCAAAGTCTTCCAGAGGCCCCGTAGGCTCCTGGTGGTTCGGCAACTGCTTGTACTCTTCGCGGGCCTGCAGGTAGGTTTGTTCTAGGGCGCCCTGGGCTTTCTTGAGCCTTGCAAAAGCCTAGAATGGCAGGAAGATTGGAAGAAGGGATTTCATTTGGAGTAGCCAGTCCTATCAGTCTTCGATTGTGTCCTTAGGTGAGGAATTGGAATGCCAGTGATACTGTACTACAGGTGAGTCTCTGTGATCATTTATGATGGGCCAAAAGTCACCTTGTGATGAATTACCCCAGTCATTCTCTCAAAGTTAAGCTGATTTGTAGTCGTACCCCATGTGATCATATTTATAATTAAGCACACATTATGGCGTGGTGTCATGGCCAGAGTGTCTGAGCAGCATCTGCGAGACCCCAGGTTCAAATTCCCACACTGCCATGAAGTTCGCTGGATGACCTTGGGCCACTCATTCTGTCCGTCAGCCTACCCGGGCTCATTGTGTTGTGGTGGGGATAAAACGGAGGAGATGAGAACAATAAATTCCCTGGAGGAAGGGCAAAATTTAAAAATTGTACTAAATAATAAATATCTATGATGTCTTTAAGAAGAAGTCCAACAGGCTTGGCTTTCCACAAGCAGAGAGTTCTTGATACTAGAACATAATCATGTGATCTCACTTCCTGCTGCATTCTGATGTGGAGCAAATCTAGGAAGACTGGAGGCTTTTCTGTATTCTAATTTTCCTCACTTGTGTGTTCCTGTTGCTCTAGAGGGGTTTTTCTGTTCCACATGTGTTCTGCTCCCTCTAGTGACTGATTCAATATTAAATTATTATATGTCTGGCATACAGTTTTTATGCCAACTATACAGCAGTGTAATTTTGAATCGACCACTAGAGGGAGTGAAACACATGTGGAACAGACCCACCTCCCTGAAGCAACAGGACAACACAAGAAAGGAAAATAAGAAAGCAGTAGAGCCCTGTAGCACATGCTAATTCTTGACTGCATGGATCATCTCTAAAATGTTAAGGACACTTTGATTTTGAGTCATTTTTAAACCCATACTTAATACAGATTTGCCCAAACCTGAGCCTCTTTCTGAATCTCCACAAACTGTAGCTGCCCTGGTTATGGATGGTATGGATGGAAGCTCTGTGCTGACTGAAGATGTGGCATACAGAAAAAGGGGGCTCAGACTTTCCACTGCACTGTTTCCCTGACCTGAAGTGGGGGGTAATATTTACCCCCTTGAAGGCTGCATGTGTACTAATGGGCTTCATGTTACAGTTAACATAAGAACATAAAAGAAGCCAATGTTGGATCAGGCCAATGACCCATCTAGTCCAACACTCTGTCACACAGTGGCCAAAAATACCAGGTGCCATCAGGAGGTCCAGCAGTGGGGCCAGGACATTATCAAATGCAGGACAGTTCCACAATGGGACAAAAAGTATCCCCCCTGGGCCATTTCAGGTCAGGAAAACAACATAGTGGTGGGGTCTAAGCCCCTTCTGTCTATGGGACCAATCTGAACTGGGTTGGTCCATACCTGAGGAGTACAGAATGTCAGAACATGGCTCTCCATCCCTGGGGAAAACGTAACATGCGGTCAGGCCCTGAGTGCCCTCCTCACAGTAAATGTGCACACAACTACAGCTTGAAAGTGGTCTTAATTTAAATATTTGTGGTCCTTCTTTTAACTGCAACCTTCCTCTTAATATCATGGTATGCTAGAAGTCAAATAAAGAGTGAACTCTCTAGCAAAAATTGTTAAGAGTCCATGCCAACACAAGGAAGAGTGCCACTATCAATTCAGAACAAGCCATTCATCCCGTACCTATAGGAACTGAATGAGGGGGACAGGTTTAGGGCAATGGCTAAAAGAGAACACACTGGAAACCAGGAAATCTCCAGTTGGCCCCACTGCTGGACCTCCTGATGGCACCTGGTATTTTTGGCCGCTGTGTGACAGAGTGTTGGACTAGATGGGCCATTGGCCTGATTCAACATTGGCTTCTCTTATGTTCTTATGTTCAGTTCAAATCTTGAGTCTCCCATGAAACCACTAGGTAGCATTACAGCCAAGCAAGATGGTCACCGGAAATCCACAACTAAGATAATGAGGTGCCATGGCAGGTTGCTGGTTTTGCATGCAGAAGATCCAAAGCTCAATCCATGGCATGTTCCATTAAAAGATCTCAGGTAGTTTGGCAGAGAGGTCCTTTTCTCAGCTTTAGTTCCTGCACACCACACATGAACACACATGAAGCTGCCCTGTACTGAATCAGACCCTCAGTCCATCAAGTTCAGTATTGTCTACTTAGACTGGCAGTGGCTCTCCAGGTCTCAGGCTGAGGTCTTTCACATCACCTACTTCCAAGATCCTTTAACTGGAGATTGAACCTGGGACCTTTTGCATGCCAAACAGATGCTTTACCATTGAGCCAGGGCCCCTCCAATGACATTTGATAATTCTGAGCTCGAAGGACCAATGGGCCTGAATAGTGTAAGGACGTTTTGCATGGTCATAGACTTCCTTGCATTTTTAAAGGCCAAAAGCAGCAAGGGGTGGGTGGGAAGAGGGGTGCAGTGCCAGGGAAGGTTTAACTGTCCCTCCCCACTCTTTCTTTGATGTCAGTCACATGCACCTGGAGATGTTATTTGCACAAAACAGGGCATGTATGTACCCCCCACCATGGGACAAGCAGCAGCTCGGGAGGGTGGTGAATATATACATTGGGGGAAAAGAAACAGGTGGAAAAAAGTTGAACTCCCTCTCCCACAGCATTGTGGCCCCAATCCACATCATCTCTGCCCCACACTTTTTAAGCCTTTTTAAAAAAAAGAGAACTCCCAAGTCAGAACTGAGTTAGCCCTTAGCGAAGCCACCATCTCCTGTTCTCTGAACCCCCTTCCCAGTCTACAGGATGGAAGGATCAATAGTATGATTCTTGTAAGGATTATGGGCAAGGGAAACAGAAGCACTTTGTACAGACTGCAGTGCATAAAAGAGTTAGTGTGATTATTAGTTCCATTAAAGATTCCCTGCAGGGACTTCAGAGAAGCAGTTAAATTCACTTGAAGCAGAGAATAAAAAGGTACCTTCAGCTGGTCCTGCAGTGTCAGCCTCCCTGTCCGAATTAACTCCTCCAAGGATTCCAGCTACATAAGATCATGCAGAATATTTTATCAAATGCAAGACAGAGAACTCATTCTTAGATACACACCCTCGTTTCCCCCAGAGCCTCTAGACGTTTTTGCCCCAGTCTTTCCCCACGATTGCCTTTAACAGCCTCTGCTTGCCCTCTTTCACATTCCTGTCCCCCACTGCCTGGTCAAAAAACAGGGGCCGACAATATTTGACTGGCTTATTTAAGGTGTGCCAAATCCAAACAGTCTACTCCGTATGATCTGCTTTGCAGCCTCTTAGAAAGAGATTCCAGATTTTAGAAAGGGTGGGAACTACATGCTGTATTTATCTTAAAGCAAACATTGGAACTGCTTTTTTGGGAGGGAATGGTGGACAGTGGGGGTCTTTTAACCCTTTCCTCCCATGCAGTTTCCCCACAACCTGAAGTCTACTTTTATCTCTGCCAGTAAAAGTACCTGTGGCATTTTTTGCAGGGAAGGAACAGGTTAAATAGCCCCTTTCCTCCCCTTTCCTCCCATGAAAAAAACCAAAAAGTAGCCACAGCGGCTGTACTGGGGGGAAAATGGTCCCTGGAAACCATTGTGAAATTAACCATATAATTCTGCCCAAGGAACCTATAATTACCAGGGTCGCTGAGGCAGGACATGCACGGCAGCAGTACAAAGCCTGTGACCAGCCTGGCTCAGAAAACGGGATTTGATTACACTCAAACAGCCTCTCCCCTCCACTCCACCATTCGTATGCTGTCAACTTGTGCAAATTGAAACACTTGCACTAATTGGGCTCCACAGCCAATTAGCGAAGAACAAGTGCAACAAACCCAGTCTATGCTGAGTCTCCAGCTTTTCTCAATTTCTCCTAACTGGGATGTTTATTGTTATTGAAGAGAGGGAGCTTAGGAACCATGGTTTCATTTCCCAACAGTTTTTTCTTGCTACTTAAACAATGCTTTGCTTACAAACGTTGTTTTAATCAGATGTGTCTGGGGAGGGGGGAGGCTTCTGACGGAAATGAACTTTCAGAATAATGTGGTTTATGGCCCCGGGCTTTTCTTTTTATAATTGGTGCCATAGTATGTTAATTGTAAGCTGCCTGAGAGGGATTCTAATGAGGCAGCATAGAAACCTCCCAAATAAATACATTAAAACACCATCATAAAGAAAAGTTAGCCAATGAATTGTATAAGGTTCAATAAGATTCGGGAATTAAGTATGCATACATTTGTCTATCAATAAAACTGTCAGTCCAAACAGAAGAGCATCTGCTCCCTCATTTTCAGATGATGGTACAGCAACCATCATCTCAGAAAAGGCACTTCCTCCTTCCTGAGGGAGTGGGAAGACTAGGGTTGCCAACCTCCAGGTGGGGTCTGGAGATCTCCCATTATTACAATTGATCTCCAGACTACAGAGATCAGCTCCAGACTACAGAGAGAAAATGGCTGCTTTGGAAGGTAGATTCTATGGCACTGTACCCCGCCGATGTCCCTCCCCTCTCCAAACCCCACCCTTCTCAGGCTCCATCCCCAAAATCTCCAGGTATTTCCCAACCCAGGAGGACCTCCTCCTCACAAGGGCCCTGGAAGGGACATTCATTTTTTTTTTTTGGGGGGGATGCCTCTTCTAAGGTGGCATCTGCCAAGTCCACTGAACATTTCATAAGGAACCTATCTGAGCTGCTATTAAACAGGTTATTTAAATTGTGTGGTCTACTGGTTAATCAACTAAATAGCTACTGACCCAGGAAGAATTATTCTGGGTATGGGAGGGAGGTTAGCTCCACCCTCCAGTCCACCAGCCCCCTCGTTCTCATGACCTCTGACCCAAACTGAGTCCACACAAAGCATGCCACTGACTTACTGAAACTGACAATTCCGTTTTTCTGACTTATGATATGAAGACAAACATATCCTTTTCAGCCAAAATTTTCTTCACATCACCCTTAAGCCCTGTTGTTACATCTATGGCTAGATTTTTTTTAAAAAAATACTGTGTTTTTTAATTCTGGATTCTGGACAAGCAGGATTCTGACGAGGCAGCATAGAAATATTCTCAGTAATAACAACACATCCTGACCCATTTCCATTTGAGCTTATCCATGAGGAATAAGGTGAAAGAACCATGAATTGTCCTACTTTAGGAGACCGCTATACTGTCACATCTGTCATACTTTTGCATGCTTGTCCACACAAATAAATCTCCTGCATATGGAAAACTAGAATGTCAGAACTAACAACCCCCTCCCAGATAAGCAGGTAGATTCCTTGGTGGATGGCATTCAAAATAATTTCCCCCTTCCCTAGTGTGAAGCAGGATAAGCCAGGATGCAATCACCCCATTCTGGCATGTTAAATGAGAGTTCTCCAGTGATTGACCACCTGGCCCTTCCAATAAAAGGAAAGTTCTGTCCCACCCTCCAAAGTGGCTGCTCCAACTTGCCTGGCTTTGACACTTTCTCGCCTGGGCGGCCAACACTTTTGTCAAGTGATCCCCCGAGAATGGGCTCTCCATGGAGGTGTAGCCATCTGCTTTGGGATCACTGGCAGCCATGGCACTGGGACAGGAGGCTGCAGCCGGCTGTATCGAAAGCCCTGCAACATAAGCAGACAAACCTTTTGTTGATGCCCCGAACAACAAGACCTTCCCGGGCTGAGCTGCTTAGGCTAAAAGCAGCCTGTTTTCAACACAGGATTAGAGATGAGCAAATACTCCCTATTTTGTTTCTTGATACATTTTTGAAAACGGTTTTGGTTCTTCGTTTTCTGCTGTTAGTTTTGTGTTATTTGTTTGTACAGTTTATCGACCTGTAATACTTACAATATAACATATATGTACAATTTTGATATATGGGCACATCTCGGAAAAAATGTCCCATTTTACAAGGAAAATTCAGTTTGAGGAAACAAACATGAAGTACAAGTAAAGAATACGTCAGTTGGATTTGTACAAAGAAGGTAGCAAAATTTAAATATGTATTTTTAGGCCAAAAGTGTAGGGATCAGAAATTCAAATACCAGCCCAATAGCAATTCCAGATCACTAATCTTTAGAATGGCACTGGTGTATTAACAGCTGCTATGCATTCTGCATGCACCTCTCCATCAGTAGTTTGGATTTCATACAATGACGACAGGAGCAGTGACAGAAGCAACAGCATAAGACAAAACTTGCACCAAGAGCCCAGGCAAAAGGCATGCAAGGTTCCATGTTACACAGATCTCCTGCAGCTCAGCCGTGCTCCTCTCTCAAAGGCTGCAGTTCCACTGTGTTGTACAAATTAATTTCTAGTCAAGAAATGGAGTCAGAAATGAGGAGGAAGTTCTTAGTGTTTAATTGCAATTAGACAGGGGGAAAAGTTGGACCAAAGAGAAATCCATAAAACACGAATATGAATAATCAAAAAGGGAAAAAACCTATATAAAAAATCTTTATATTCCCATTCATACTACAACTGATTCAGATGCCTGGACAGGACGGCAGCGGATCTGGCTGGGCCGAGGGGCTAGACAGAACCAGCTTTCTGCACTGCAGCCATCGGGTTGTCCATATGGAGCCTAAATAGGTTTATTTGGAAGCGAGCCATGCTTAGTTCAAAAGGATTTAAGGCCTTGTAAAGCAGAGGTTAAGATGCTGAGCTGCAGATCGGAAGGTCTGCCGTTTGGCAGTTTGAGACCCTAGTGCTGCGTGATGGAATGAGCTCCCGTCTCTGGCCCCAGCTCCTGCCAGCCTAGCAGTTCGAAAGCAAGAAATTGCAAGTAGATAAATATAGGTACCACTTTGGTAGGAAGGTAACAGAGGCCACATGACCAGAGAAATGTCTTCAGACAGCGCTGGCTCTTCGGCTTGGAAATGGAGATGAGCACCGCCCCCTAGAGTCGGATTCAACTGGCTTTTGAGCAAGGGAAATCTTTACCTTTACTAAAATATACTTAGGGCTACAGCTGTCCTTGTTCCACCAATCTAAAGCTGCACATAATATATCAGGAAAGGTAGACTGGGGGCCTAATTACACATAAAGTGGGAAATCAGCACTTGGATCCCCGATAGTTGTATTTTTTCCCCCTTTGAAGTCCCTGCAGAGGACTGTAGACAGCATCTGGGCAGTTTTCCTTGTACAATTTTTCCAATTGTAATCAAATTCTGTTCTCAAATGCTGTTTTTGTCCCAGTTTGGGCGGCCGCAGTGGGGGGAGAATGCAGGTATGGTATGGAGAGGGAATGTGAATCAGGAAAGCAGCATAGGAAAAAGCATAACCCCTCCCCCTCTCCAGACTACCATGAAAGAAAAAATCCCTGTACATCAAAGGAGAGGGGCTAGCTATGGCCTGCCCTGGATAGCCCAGGCAAGCCCGATCTCATCAGATCTCAGAAGCTAAACAGGGTCAACTCTGGCAAGTACTTGGATGGGAGACCTCCTTGGAATTCCAGAAGTGGGAGGCGGAGGCAGGATTTACTCAGCCACCTTTTTGAATATCCTCCAGGCCCCCAGTAGGGGTCAGTCACCAGAGGTTGCCATGGCTTTCAGGAGCACACACACATGCGTGTGCGCACACACACATTTAAAAAATAAAAAAATACCCCCTAAAAAGAGAGGGGTTACCTAAATCCACCCCCACAACCACCCAGGTTTTTGTATAATGTTTTGCAGAATCCCAGGAATGACAGGTATAGGGTGGTAGGGATAAGGGGTGTAGGTCCCTCTCTTAGACTCACCTTGATTTGACTTCGCATCCGGAGCTGGATCAGACCTCCCTGTCACCTCCGCCACTCTGATTTGGGGGATGCTGAAGGTCATGACCTTGGAGCCCTGAGATATTGTCCCCATTTGGACACTGTGGCTAGGTTTCGGGGGGTCAGAATACAGGCGCACCTGAGAAAAAGAGGGAACACAGGGAGAAGGGGCTATTACAGTGCAGCAAAAGAACAAGCTGTTATCTGGAGGCTCAAATGTCTCCCCTGCCACCAACTGTCAAGGTCTTCAGCCTTTGAAGACTTTCACACAGCAGCAGGGACCCACTGAGCTGTAAGCGCATGCTATCAGAGTCATGTGGCAGAAAGAGAAGGATCTAGGGTCTCTGAACCTACCTGTGCTAAAAGGGAACCCCGCCCACCACCAAGTGACTACGTTGCCCAGCCAACCGTCTTAGTGTGCACGCAAAGAGAGGCAAGGTGCATGGCACCCCACTTTTCTATGCATACACCTTAGCAGTAAGGTCCTCCCAAAAAACAAAGAACAAGAATGGCAGTTGCTATAAGAGCTCCTAATCTAGCAGGGCGTGGGATCCACAACCAACATGAAAGATCAAATACACAAAGCGCTTTCAACGCTGAAAATGCTAGATGAGAGCCAGTATTCAGTTTAACCATGACCCAGAGAGTGGCACAAGGACATCTGATGTTGTTGCGTTACTGAAGCAAAGTGGGTGTGGCCTTAATCCAGACTGAGCCCATCTAAAAGCAATACATATATTAAATAAAAATGGATTGCACACCCACCATCAATACATTGAGCATGCCCAAGGTCACACCTTTTGCTACATGGGATGAGGCCGAGCTCTTAACAGACTGGGGAATGTCTGCATGAATTGAGCACGTGCATCACAAAGACTTCCCAGAATTCTCTGCAATGCACATGCTTTATGTGGGCACACTGCAGGAGGTTCCTTGGCTGAAACTGCAGAAGGCTTCCCGTATTAAAACAAAAATTGCTGCCGTCTAACCTTTTCCAGATAGAGTCAAATTGCCGCATGTTAGGTCAGGCCCTCGTTGAATCCATTCATAAAATCCCATTCATAAAGACAAGAGGAACTGTAGCTCAGTGGCATAGGGCTTGCTTTCTGTGAAGACGGTCTCAGGTTCAGTCTCCAGCAGTGCCAGTTCAAAAGAATCGGGCGGAAGGACTGGGAAAGACCTGAGATTCTAGTGAGCCGGTGGCAATATGAGGCTACGCAGGGCAAATGTTCCTGTTGCATTGATAGTAAGGACAGGGCACAGTTCAGCTGTATCTCCAGGTAAAACAAGTTCAGGTAGCAGGTGTGGGGAAAGACCCTCCTCTGCCCAGGATCTGGCAGAGCCGCTGCCACCCACAATGGGCAACAACGAGCTGTATGGATGAATAATCTAATCTAAGGCCGCTTCAAATATTCAGTAACACCAGAGAATCTTTTCCATCTCTCTCTCTCTCTCCCCTTGTTCACTCACGCTCACTTATTATCAGCCTGCACAAACTAAAGCAGGATTTCAGTAATCCCCACCATCTGTGCACGATCCCTCTGAGCCACAGGTCTCCGATTCCATCCTAAGCTCAGTTTCGCACCACTCACGACACGAGTCCCCGATTAGAATCTAACTTTCCAAAGCTGACCCTCATTCACCTCCCAATTTCCATGACATGCACTTCACTTGAGAAAACCTGTGACAGCATCTTACGGTTGCATTCATTTATCTGTTTATTTTATTGGACTTATAACCCGTTTGGCTTAGAGCATCAATTTATAAAACTTACAGCATCAATTTATAAAACTTACAGCATTCTAAATCATTAAGAAATACAATAAATACACTAAATATTATAATAATTACAATAAATACAATAAGATCAATAAAATACATCCACTATACAGCTATCGAATCACTGTCACCGCTGCCTCTCACCAAATTAAAAACAGAATGTTAGACATTGAATGCCAGAAGTTATTCAGTCAGGCCAACAAAACCTGTTCCCCACTAAGTTTTGAAATTCCCCTTATTACTGGGAAAATGGCCCCATATCTATCTTCTTTGCAGGTGCCATAGCAGTGCAGAGCATTTTCCCTTGCCAGATGTAATGCCATGCCTTCTCTGCTATTTTTATGGCAGATTCAATAAGATAGCCTACTCAGCCAGATACTGCCCTTGTAAACAAAAATGTGTTGAGTCAATCACTCATGTTCTTCTCTATTGCCACCTGTATACAGATGGACTGTTCTGATGCATTTAAGGTTTATAGACTTTTGAATAATTTCTTCTCTAATGTCACCGAGAAGGTGGCTAAGTTTCTTGACTCTGCTATGAAGGTACGCCAAGGGATCTCACATAAATAATCTTATATTTACACTGATGTATATGTATGTTGCAGTTTTAACTTACCATTTAAAATGTATTTACTTGTATAATTTTTTTCTACGCCAATAAAGGCTACTTAACAACTTAACTCATTATACAGCTAAAAGATGGTGTAAAATCCGATGGAGGGACAATGTATAATTGTCTGATAAGAAAGAAAGGGAAGGGGAGGGGAGAAGGAGGGCGAGTCCAATTGTAGATGAAACCCATCAGAAAGGAGCCCGTCACTGCCCTCAACCATAAGCCCAGTGGAACAACTCTGTTTTGCAACCCCTGTGGAACTGTAACAAGTCCTGCAGGGCCCTGATCTCTCCTGGAAGAGTATTCCAACAAGGCTGGAGCAAATGCTGAAAAGGCCTTGGCTCTAGTTGAGGACAGCCGGACGCTCTTTGGGCCAGGGACCACCAGCAGATTTTGATCACTAGAGCGTAATGCTCTTTGGGGGACATACCAGGAAAGACGGTCCCGAAAGTACGTTGGTCCCAGACTGTGGTGTCCCCCCTTCACTGTCTCTAACTGTCCACTCCTTTAGGAATGTAACACTTTCAAATCACTGGGATAGATACTGCGTAACCACTGAAGCTAAGGAAGGGTCTACAGTTGAGTAGCAGAGTACATGTCCTGTATGCATTAAGTACATGGTTCAATTGCAGGCATCTCCCATTAATGGACTGTAGGTAGCTAGAAAGATCTCTGTGCTTGAAACTTTGGAGAGCAACCAGCATTCATAGCAGTTCATACTGCACTGAATGGTATGAAGTGCTGTACTCGGAGCCAAATGCTGGGTACAGAAAACAGGTATGGGCTGCTGGCTTCAATACCCTGATTATGCCAGGGGTACTGATGCCAGACCATATGGATTGAGCCCAGTTCTTGAGACTCACTTCAAACTCAATTCGGAGGTCTTCCTCTTTTGGGCCTGCCGTGCTGTGGTTTAGAAAGTACAACCCTGACACACAGGAAACAGGAACCTGTTGCAACAGTTTGACGAACTTTGGGGGGGGGGCATGTTCTCAATTCCCTCCTCATTTCCTGTTCAAGGTAGAAAGTTGAGGCCAGCCAATTTACTATAGCAAACCAGGCCTTTGTTTGAGTGGGATTTCCGGAAGGGGGCAGGGAGAATCCCTCCTCTTTCTTTTACTTTTTAAAAACAGCTTCTCAAAACGTAACATGTTTCTAGTTTGGATTCATCACTATCTCACCTGCTGCCCAAAAGGGGACCTTGACAGTGGCAGGATATCAGCTTAAGGTAGTCAACCTGTATCCAGGCTGTATCACTTCGGAGTGTGGGTGGGGGCTCACAGGATGGAATGTTCCTCCATTATTTTTTTTAAAGAGATTCACTCCACTTAGAAAATCAGCTTGGCAGGTAACAGGTGAGGCTGGGACAGCTTTCTCTGTGCAGGGAACTGTTTTACATTAAGGTGGACTCAGTCAGATAAGCCTTAATTCCAGTCTGAAATGGCATAATTTGGTGTAGTGGTTAGGAGTGCAGACTCTAATGTGGGAGACCCGGGTTTGATTCCTCACTCCTCCACATGCAGCTGCTGGGTGACCTTGGGCAAGCCACAGTTCTCTCAGAGCTGTTCTCTCAAGAGCAGGTCTCAAAGAGCTCTCTCAGCCCAACATACCTCACAGGGTGTCTGTTGTGGGGAGAGGAAGGGAAAGGAGATTGTAAACCGCTCTGAGACTCTTTCGGGTAGTGAAGGGTGGGGTATAAATCCAACTCTTCTTCTTCTTCAGCCAGGACATGTTGAAGATAGGGGTCCATTACTGTAAGTTTCTTCACTAAAAAGGATCCCTGCACATAGAAGACTAGCTTGACAGGGAAAAATATGGTCTGTTCTCCTCCCTGACATGCTAGAATTCTGCATGCAGAGGATTTCCTTCTTGTTTTAATGGAGGAGCATTCCCTCACACTTGCCCCCACCTTCAGCTTGAAATAGTACACCCAGCCACAGGTTGACCTCCTGAGCCTTAGATTTGTCTACAGCCCACTGAGTATGGGTAACTGGGCCTTGCCCATCATACACTCTTCATGCCACCCAATTTACCCACACTGCACCAGAAGCCACTGGGCAGTACAAGAGCCCTGGTTGCCTCATACCTTTGCACCCAGTCTCAGCCGGTCAATGGTGTTCTCAGCCTCGGCGTATTTAGTCAGAAGCTTGTGGTAATCCTCCTAAATAAAAGGGTAACATATGACAATTTCTTATTTCATGTTTCAGTCAACCGCATTGTTAAATACAAAGCCAAAATCAACCATGCATATTAACAAATCTCTGCTCAAATGGCAGTCTCTGATAAACCACAGCTAAATCCCGCCCCCTTTTAATCAGGGCTGTGAATATTCTGTTGTGTTTTTCACAACGACAGCATCTAAGTGCAGTATGAGAATCTCTGCCTCTTTTCTTGGGAGAGGGAAGTTTCTAGTCCCCATGGTTCCAGTTATAAATTTGAAAGTGTTCTGGCAGAGCTCTGGCAGAGCTTCAGGAACTCACAGAAACTTCACAGGGGCAGAGGAGGATTTAGGGCAAACGGTGTGCATTTTGACTGTAGAATAAAACAGTTTTTTGCTTCTTTTCTGAGCTCATTTCTAGCCCATACAGCTCTGGAAATAGGTCTGAAGCCTGTGGGTGATACTTTATGAAGCTGTAAGAACATATACGAGCATGATTTTTAGGGGTTGCTGCAAAGACCTCTTTGCTCTTTCCCTTCACAAGCTGGAAGAGTATTATGTAAAAGGACCTTATTTGCTAATTTATATAGGCTGCAGAATTCTGAAATTTGCTTTTAGTACCCCAACAGTTGTCCCAGTTTTGAGCAGATACACTTGGGTTCAAACGACAGATGGGGGACTCAAACGACTGAGTGCTGCTTCACTGAGAGCCAGTTTGGTGTAGTGGTTAAGTGTGCAGACTCTAATCTGGGAGAACTGGGTTTGATTCCCCACTCCTCCACTTGCACCTGGCTGGATGACCTTGGGCAAGCCGTAGTTCTGATAAGAGCTGTTCTTGAAAAAAGAGCCGTTTCTATCACAACTCTCTCAGCCCCACCTACCTCACAGGATGTCTGTTGTGGGGAGGGGAAGGGAAAGGAGTATGTAAGCTGCTCTGAGACACCTTTGGGTAGTGAAGGGCGGGGTATAAATCCAATCTCTTCTTCTTCTTCTTCACAAATGCAACCATTCCCGTACATAAAAAGCAGCATCTCCCCCAACTTAGCCCACATGCCAAACGAGGCCCAGCCCACAGGCTCTTCCCACAGTGCCCACCTTCTTGGTGGTGGCCCCTGTTCTCTGGAACAGATTGCCACAGAAGGTTCAAAAGGCCACCTTGCTATTATTGTCACACAGAGCCACAAGGATTTTCTCTACAGGGCTTCTGGAGAAACTGCAGCCTCCGGTTTCAGTTGGGCTACCTGCTTTCATGCTGCAATTTGCTTTGTATAGGGAAATTCATTTGTTTTAATTTTAATATTTCACCGTGAGACTGACTTGAATGGCATCTCGAACAATGGGCAGCGTTGCCAACCTCCAGATGGAGGTTCTCCTGGAGTTATAACCTATCTCCAGCCAACAGAGATTAATTCTCCTTGGGGGGAAAATGGCTGCTTTGGAGGGTGGACTCCATGGCGTTGTACCCCACTGAGGTCCCTCCCCTCTCCAAACCCTCTCCTAAAAAAGGAAAAGGCAGAATACCGTTGTTTAAGATGTCATTGGGCAAAGGCCCCAGGCTAACCTTCTTCCTGACATGCTAGTTTCCTGCACGGAGGAGCAGTCAAACCCTACCTGCACTCTGGAGTGGTGCAGCCCAGAAATGAGGTTTACCACCTCCGTGAGAATCAGGCCAGGGCTGGACTTCAGAACTTTCAGAGTGAGGTCTGAAGAAATTACCTGAAGCTGCTGCACCAGCTCTGTGGCTTGTCTGGGGGATTTGAATTCCTCTGGGATCACGGAGTCTGTGGGGGTTGGGAATTTCTGGGGAGAGCCTTCCCCACTGCTCAACAACACCTCCCGGACAATCTCGGCAGGAGATTTGAAGATCACAGGCTTCCCTGAGCTCTTTGATCTTGCAGGGGGAGACTTTCCCCGGGGTGGGTGGTAAGTCTGTGGATCCTTGGGGAATCTAACCCGTGGCTCCACTTTAGAGAGATCGGGCAGTGGGTAGTTGAGCTGCCCTCGGCCGTACTGTGAGGTACTGCTTACAACTACTGGACCAGGTTCACGTGAACTGGTTTTTTTCTGGGTAGCTCTTCCATGAGGACTCAGGGACCTTGACTGCCTGATGAATTTTGAAGGAAGCCCATAAGGTACATCCACTTTCAGCTTCTTCACTCCTTCTGTTGGCTTGTTGCCAACATGCCTCCTGGCATGAGGCACCTCCCTCCTCCCATCCGTATCCAACAGCCCCCCCTTAGGCTTAGCCATAGCTTTGGTTCTTTGGGTAGTGCTGGCAGAGGCCATCTTGACTATAGTCCCCACAGGTTCACCCAGGTTGCCCGCATATGAGGATTCTGGGAAAGTCTCGGCGTCAATTCCAGGAGAACTCTGAAGGTCTTCTACAGAGAGGTGGCCCAAGAAGTTCCGAGTCCAGTGTGTGGAATCTGCTGGTGAACTGAGAACATGGCTCTCAGGGCTCTTCCCTGAAGGGGAGGAGAATTCGGTTTCCTCGGGAAACTCTGAGCTGTCACCAAGGAAGCTCTGGACCTCAAAGGCATCTGTCTTCAAGTGGATACGATCTGGAGCATCCCTGGAAGGAGAAGGACTCACATCAGAGCCATCAGAGAAGTCCTCCCCACCGTCTGAGGTAAAACTGTATGATTTGCCATGCTTATATGAAGCCAGAGGATCTCTCAAAGCCTCAGGACTGGCACTGTACTCTGAACCATACTGTCCCTCATAAGAAAGCTCAGGGTAGGCCTCTCCCTCACTGCCTGCTTCTGAAGCTCTTCTTTGCTTCTCTAGCCCTTCAGAGCTAGCTCCGTCCTGCTCATTTTCTGTCAAGCTCGACCGCTGGCCTATCTGCAGTTGCCAATAGGAAACAGGGCTTAGATCCTCCGGGGTCCCATCATGCTCTTGGTATTCGCTGTTACCTGGGGAAAAAAAGACAGTTTCACTGAAACTTATATGGATGTATCAGAAATGTGCAGGACTTTCACTAACTCTCAAACAGAAACCCCCTTACATCATCTTTTAAATGGCTGCCTGAGGATAGTTTTATTGCCATGTTGACCCAACGGAACCTCCACATTCAGAGGCAGTAAACCTCTGAATACCAGTGCCAGGAGACAACCTCAGGGGAAGAGGAACTGGTTGGTCACCAGATGAGACAAAATGCTGGACTAGACGGACCACTAGTTTGAACCAGCAGGACTTTTCTTATATTCTTTTGATTTGCGCCAAAGTGGGCACATTTCAGAGGTCTATTTCAAACAGTACACACCTTAACTCTGAGCAAACAACAGGAACTCTTTGCAAAACAGAAACCCATCAGAGTTTTCATGAAACTACTTGGCTAGTGAGCTGTTGTCCTATCCTGCTTCACTAGCACCCAGACAGTCGGTGGTTACACGCCAGCCATGGTTACTCATCATTTGGTAAACACCCACCAACCATCACTACGTAGTTTAAAACAGTAAGAATAAAAAAAGAAGAAGAGCTGGTTTTTATACCCAGCTTTTCACTATGCAAAGGAGTCTTGGAGCAGCTTACAATTGCCTTCCCTTCCTCTCCCCACAATGGACACCCTGGGAGGTAGGTTGGGCTGAGGGAGCCCTTAAAGAACCCTGACTGACCCAAGGGCGCCCAGCTGGCTTCATGTGGAGGAGTGGGGAATCAGACCCAGTTCTTCAGTTTAGAATCCACTGCTCTTAAGCCCTACCCCACACTGGCTCCAAAGAGGTCAGCTGGATCAGACGAAAGGTTTATCCAATATCCTGTTCCCAACAGTGGTTTACCAGATGTCTTTGGAGAGCCCACGGGAAAGGCATGAAGGCAAACCCTCTCTTGCTATCTCTCCTTCCCCAGCAACTGAGGTATACTGCCTGTGAATGTGGAGGTTCCATTTATCTATCATGATTGATAAGCCATCTGTGGATGGCTCCCTGTTCTTAAAACTACGTATCCCTGTCAGCACATCCTATGGGAGTTAATCCCACAAGCTAACTATGACGTTTGGTGGAGTGTTTTCTTATAAATGGCAGTAGATTCAAGATGACCCTTTGAGGTCTAGTATTATGGGAGAGAGAGGGGAAAAAAGGGATGCAGACTTCATGATTTTATTGAGTTCTGCACCCAGGCAATCAATATCCTGCTATTTAAATAAATTATACAAATTGAGTAGATTTACATAAAACCAGGCCTATCTTGCATAATTTGTTCTTGCTTTGGAACATGTGGGAGGAACAAGGGCTTCGAAGCCCCACCTCCAATCTCTGAAAATCCTGTCTGTCTTCCTCTCGGGATTAAGACGTTTCAGCAGGAGCTGCACAAACACTCTGAGGCATTTTTGCTTTTCTTTTTTTAAACCGAAGCTGAGAGTCTCAGGAGGCTGGTTTGAGTGGCCAGTGTTACGGCCCACACACCTGTGGAATTGCTGCCCTGTTTAGGAAGCCCTCCTGCCTCATTTTCTCCTCCCACTTCCCGTGCTCAGCTCCTTTTCAGTTCCACAAAGCTCAAGCTGGAAATCTTCCTGGGGAACAGAAACTATTAGCTCCTGCATTACTTACCAGGTGGGGGGCTCCTCCAGTTGGCCTCTCCGCCACTTACGAAATCTTGAAGGTTGCCAAGGTCAAAAGTCTGTTCCCCTTCCGCTGGATGATCCTGGTAGGGCCCCAGGAGTCCAACATCCTCTAGGTTCTCCTGAGAGAAAGAGAGGTCCCATTGCGCCATGCTACCCACCAGTCTGTCCTTTCCATCCTTAGCCATGTGCCTCTCACACTCCTCCTCCTCCTCCTCTTCTGCCACCACTTCCTCCTGCTGCTGCTGTTCATGGTGGCGGTCCCGCTTCCATCCATCGCCCGGAGAGCGGGCCATGTCCCACCGTAGACGGATGCAGTGTGGCGTGGCGTAATCACCACCCGGAGCAAAACGAGGAGACTCACTTGCGTCGCTTCATCATGAGGCCTCAGCAAAGAGCCGGGGGGCTCGATGGCTTGTGCCTTGGGAAAGTAGGTCACATTGCGGCCTTATTCAGACACATCTGTATGTCCTGTCAGAGGCTGAAAAGAGAAAGAGAAAAGGATTCATCCTGACAGCCAGAAAAGTTGCTTTGGGATACTCTGGGACACAAAACCCTCTCTGCCCCTTTGTTCCATGCAGAGAGCTGCAGGGAGTTTATGATAAAGCAGCCTAGCCCTCTAATCCCAAATTTGTTTGTGTGTGTGTGGCAGGGAATACTCCTTTATCATATTTTAAAGCCATGGGGGGGGGGAGTAGCCAATATCACATTCTATGGCAGTGAGTTCCATACCTTAACCCCATGGATGAGGAAGTACTTTCTTTCATCTGTCCCAAATATACAACCCATCAATTTATATTATTTTTATTTACTTTCTTAATATCCTGCCTTTCTCCCCAATGGGATCCTAAAGTGGCTAATGTTGTTTTCCTCGCCTCCATTTTTCCCTCACAGTAACGCAGTGAGGTAGGTGAGGCTGGGGGCGTGTGACTGACTGGCCCGAGGTCACCCACCCAGCTTTCATGACAAAGTGGGGATCTAACCTCGGTTTCTCTGATCCTAGCCTGACACTTTAACCACTAAGTCTTTGAGTGTGTATTTGGGGTATATAAATAACTTAAATAAATAGAACAAGTAAATAGTAGTTGCAGAGAGGGAGGAAAAAAAGCTCTCATGGGATAGTAATGTGGAAAGAATGGAAGGGCAGAGGACGTTGGGAGCTCTATTGTCGATGCGGTTCTTCTGGGGCCACAGTGACCACATAGAAAATACAGGCTGGCATTGTCCTGTGGAAACAGCCTGTATCCACTTTCTCCACACCCTACATGCTTTTATAAACCTCTATCAGATATCCCCTTAATTTTCTTTCTTCTAAATGTACATAGTACATAGAAACCGAGCTAGATCATCTGCCTGTAGTACAGTCCTGTCAAAAGCTCTACGTCAGAGCTCTTTCCCAGCCTGCTTCCTGAGGTCCCTTTTAATCTGGGATACTGGGGATTGAATCAAAGACTTCTGCAGGCAAAATGTGTGATCTGCCATGAAGCAAGGACCTCCCCATTGGGGCACACAAGGGCACCACAGCACCGAGCCAACCAATGCTCCCTCTAAGCTATGGAGTTCTGTGAGCAAAAATTCTACTTTGTGAGCTACTGGCATAAAAGTTGTGAGCAGGAGATTTGGCTGCTGCATAAATTAGTTTGCTCTGGAGCCATCCTTCCTGAGCTAAGACAAAAATGTGTGAGCCGGAGGTTAAAAAACTGCACTAGCTCACACTAACTCAGCTTAGAGGGAACACTGCCGTCAACACCTTTCCTGATGCCCACCAAGTATATCTTTATAAAGTGCATGGAGCTGGAAGGGGCAGTTGTTCAGCAGGGCTTTGATTGGCTGTGCCAATTTGATAGAATGTTATTTTGGCAGCAACTGCCACCAGAGCACAAGGACCTTCCCTTTACGACAATACTCTAATTTTAAAAGGAATCCTATTAAAAAAAGAGTTTCTGCCTGAAATGCTGAGGAGGTTACTAGTGTAGGTATGCATAATTTCTCACCTTGGCCTTTTGTGGTTAGCTCCTCCTCTGGGCAGCATTTGGTGGCTGTGCCCACTGACCTGTGTCAGAATTCCAAAGATGCTCACAGGCTCAGAAGGTTTGGGAACCCTCCCTTAAAAGCCTGCACCCTGACCATTATCAGTGAAAACGCTTCCGCAGCACGATGGGACTCAACCTTTCAAACAGAACCGTATCCCACAGCCACAGACTGCTTCAAAATAAGTGAAAGCACACACATGTGCCTACTTCTGGGCACAGAAGCTTGTACCGACTTGGAGCAGGACTCCTTTAAAAAGTTCAGAGTTTGCTCAAACACTGTCTAATATCGCTCCCGTGCTTGAACCTGGGGAAGTGAGGGCTGAATTAGAAGCAAGGGTGGGAGAGCCACATTCAAATCTTCCCAAAGGGGTTTAAAAGAGCCAGTTCGGTGTAGTGATTAAGTGCGCAGACTCTAATCTGGGAGAACTGAGTTTGATTTCCCCACTCCTCCACTTGCAG
Source organism: Gekko gecko (assembly GCA_029375565.1). Taxonomy (NCBI): domain Eukaryota; kingdom Metazoa; phylum Chordata; class Lepidosauria; order Squamata; family Gekkonidae; genus Gekko; species Gekko gecko. The sequence goes on along the minus strand of JAPDNY010000013.1, from coordinate 21,917,669 downwards.
CTACTGGGTGACCTTGGGCAAGCCATAGTTCTGTCAGAGCTGTTCTCTCAAGGATAGTTCTGGAAAGAGCTCTCTCAGCCCCATCCTCCTCACAGGGTGTCTGTTGTGGGGAGGGGAAGGGAAAGGAGTTTGTGAGGCGCTCTGAGACTCCGAGTAAAGGACGGGATATAAATCCAATCTCTTTTTCTCTTCTTTTTCTAAAAAGAAAGAGCAGTTTCCACAGCCCCTGATTCAGATGAGGGTTGCCAACCTCCAGGTGGTACCTGGAGATCTCCTGCTTTTACAGTTGATCTCCAGGCAACCAAGATGAGTTCCCCTGGAGAAAATAGCTGCTTTAGAGAGTGGATTCTCTAGCATTATACCCTGTGGGGATCCCTCCCCTCTCAAACTTTACCCCTCCCGACTCCACCCCCCCCCAATCTCCAGGAATTTCCCAACCCAGAGCTGGCAACCCTGATTCAGACTGGGGTGTGGAAGAGGGAGCATTAACCCTTTCTCACTCTCGTGGCCTTGGCAGTTAAAACAGACACTGTGTTATTAGCCCAGGAAGAGCAGGGAAAGAGAGGATGCTGGTCTCCCCCCCCAGCTAATAACAGAACACAGGAGTAACTTTTGATTGGCATAACCCGTTCTCCCCCTTGCATCAGGGTCCTTATCCAAAGCTGTGGCCTATAGAGCCGCTATTTTGTTTTTAAAAAGTCTGATCACAGGTGTTTCAGGTTCTTGTCTTATTTCATGCTGAGGTAAAAACAGGGAATTGGGAAATATCAAGACAGCAAATGGGCATTCTCAACAGCCAAGGTGGGAGGGCTCCCCTCCTCCTCCTCCACATCTCTTCTGAGCTCTTCCCTTCCCCCTTCTCCTCTCCATGCAGCTGGAGACACACAGAAGTCCCTGTCTCAGGCTGTACCATTACCGTGGGCATAGTGAGACCAAGGCTGAAAGTAGACCTTTCTCTCCCATCTCTCCATCCCTTTTGCCATTAGAAAAGACTCCATTTATTCCTGGCAAAGACGACATTCATTCCGCAGCTTGCAAGAGATGCTCCAAGGCATAAAGCACCCATCTATTGCAGTCAATTTGAAACACTTCCAGTCTTCTTTTTAAAATATGCACAAACAACACTCGAGTCAGCCTGGGCATCAGCTCACATCCATGACTGGCATCAGCAGTGGACAAGGCAGCGAGGCTGGGCATCTGCTGGGGCCTAGCGACTGTTGTGGGGGCTCACTACTGAAACCCTGCCACCAACTGCCCACCTAGTGCTCACAGATGGGCTATGATTTCCCATGCACACTGTCCACAAAAGTCTTGGGTGCAAATTACAGGGGTAGATTGCATGAATCTAGGAAAGGAGGACTGCTTTGTAGAAGTAATGGCCTTTGCTCTTTCTCCTAACCTCGAATGTTTTGAGGCTGGCTCTGGTTATCCAATTTTAAGGGAAAGCACTTTGCACATGCTCAAAGGCATTTTTTTCTTTTTTACACACATCTAGGGACAAAAAGGCCCTGACCTGGATGGGCCAGGCTAGCCTGATCTCATCAGAGCTCCGAAGCTAAGCAGGGTCAGCCCCGGTTAGTACTTGGACGGGAGACCACCAAGAAAGTCCAGGGTTGCTATGCAAAGGAAGGCGATGGCAAAACCACTTCTGTTCATCTTTTGCCTTGAAAACCCTACAGTTGACAGAACTTTGCTCAGCAATTCATACCTCTTTGGGCAGGGCCCAGAAGTATAGCAATGCCCCTGGCTCTTAATTCTGGGATGCGATGGTGGATTCTGGGTTCTGCTGCCCCACAACACTGGGAAGAATCCCACACAAGTCCAGAAGAGACCTACTGCACTCCACCCCTTCTCTTCATTGCCTGGGTTGGGTAGAAAGGCAGCATATAAATGTTTTTTTGGGGAAAATAAAATGTTGGGTATTAAAAGCAACATGAAATTGCCAGTCTCCATCTCATTTTACCTAACCACTTCTAGAGTTAATTCTGGGAAGACAGAATACAAACTTCTCAATTTGTTTTCCCCACCCCGCCTGCTTTTATGATGCTCAGCCTAAGGCAGATAAAACTTGGAACATGCATGACCCTTTCTATCGAGGAGGGTGTCTCACTTAGGGTTGCCAACCTCCAGAGGGGGCCTGGAGCTCCTCTGGAACTGCAACAGATCTCCAGATGAGCCCTGGAGAAAATGGCTGCTTTGGAAGATGGACCTTATAGCATTATACTCCACTGAGTTCCTTCCCCTCCCTAAACTCTGCCCTCCCGAGGAGAAAGAGGAGGAGGAAAAGGAGATTGGATTTATACCCCCCTTGTGGCTTACAAACTCCTTTCCCTTCCCCTCCCCACAACAGACTCTGCCCTCCAGTTCCCAGGTCTTCCCCTATCCAGAGGTGGCAACCCTAGACTGGACCCATCAGAGTCTGCATCTAAGCCTGATATCTGCATTGACATTCTCTAGGTGTCCCTTCTGGCCGCTGGGCAGATTTTCATCCACTTGGCTGAAAATGATCCATTAGCAGCCAGCCTCTTTTGTTTGCCCCATTTTCCATGCATGGAAGAGCCTCTCAGCTTCCCCATCGCTCAAGGGGGCTTTTAAGAAACCGCCAGCTTGGGCGTTTAACTCTTCTCCATAATGCTTCTTCTCCCCTTTATATAACTCTGCTTCCTCTCCCACCCACCCCTCCACCAGCTCTGGTAAGCATACACAGTATCTTCCTTTTAACACTAAATATGAATGCCAAGACTAAAACCATACTTACATAGCATTTTCAGTGCTCAGAGTGTTCCACACATATTACCTTGTTGCAACTGACAGCCCTGCAAGGTAGGCCAGTACACGGAGAAAAGAGACACTCCCATATTTATGTTTTTTCCCCCTACTGGGTCTTACAGCACCCATAATTGATTAGAGAAATGGGGAATGGTGCAGGGGAAGAGCTATTCCCATTCCCTGCAGGGCGGCCCAGATGGCTGCTTTTTTAAAAGGGCAAAATGACACTGGAGTTCCAGTCCCAGATAATCCAAGATAATTTGGCCTTTGGATTTAGTTTCCGTAGGGACAAGGACTGAAGGCCAACCAAGACAGGATGCAAGGGATTAGGAATCAGCACCGTCTCCCTTTTTAAAATTCAGAGCAGTTTGAGGGGAGGATTTAATTTATTTTACTTTATTAATACCCTGCCTTTCTCCCAATGAGGACCCAAAGCAATGTACATCATTCTATTCTCCTCCAGTGTTATCCTCACAACAGCCCTGTGAGGTAGGCTAAGAGTCTGTGACTGGCCCAAAGTCACCCAGCAATAGGGTTGCCAGGTACCCCCTTGAGATTTGGGGATGGAGCCTGGGGAGGACAGGGACCTCAGTGGGGTACAATGCCATAGAGTCCACCCTTCAAAGCAGCCGTTTTCTCCTGGTGAACTGATCTCTGCAGTCCAAGGGATCTCCAGGTCCCACCTGGAGGCTGGCATCCCTACCCAGCAGGCTTCCATGGATCTCCTAGATCCTAATCTGGCACTTCAACCACTACACCAGGATGGAAAACAACGCTGGGGGACTTTATCCCTTCTTTCTGCCCTGCCCAGTTGCCATTTCCTCTGCTTATAGGTACCTCTACCATTTCCTCAGCAATCAACTTTTGGTCATTCATTCCCAAATACATCAGTGATTTCCTTCCAGGCCGATTAACCACAGCAAAGCCAAACCTGGGGAGCAGGTTCCAGGAAAAGTTCCACCCGTCTGTAGATAATTCCTAAATAAAATAAATCAACCCACCTTTGAGGACATTCAGCATAATAAACTGGGCTACCCAACCGGCTGTTCATCCAGTTTTCCTCTCCTATGGCCATAGTCGAAAAAGAAGGGCTGCCCGGCCAGTCCCTACCCCCAGATATTCCATGCCCTTCCCCAGAATTTTCCTTTGCTTTAACAAAAAACAAACCTCATTTACTTATAGTGATAGAAAGAAAGCCATTCAGGCATACTATAGCTAACTGCTCAACAGGAAACCAATCTACACATGCCTTTCAACTTCCTAGCCAATGACTGGAGAGATATGCAGTTGGTGCTAAAACCAGGGCTATTTTTGGGCAGGAACGCACAGGAACGGAGTTCTGGCTGGCTCCTGAGTTGGCCAAGCCCAGCAAGAACTCATTAGCATAATAGGCCACACTCAACAGCCGAAACTCATTAGGATTGGCTACATTAGGGGGTGTGTGGCCTAACATGCAAAGGAGTTCCTGCTACAAAAAAAGCCCTGGGTTTTGACAACAAGGTTAATAGAATAAGAAGCAAAAGGTGGGTGTGGCTGAATTACCACACTTCTTGTATCATGGGGGTGTGGCCTAATATGCTAATGAGTTTCTGCTGTTGGGTGTGGCCTATTATGCTAATGAGTTCCTGCTGGGCTTTTTCTACAAAAAAAGCCCTGGGTAGGTAGGTGGGTAGATAGACAGATAGATACTAGGAAGGAAGCTTATTAAAAAACAGTCTAACCAAAAGGATAAACATCTGTGAGGTCAAATGCAATAGCAATGAAATGCTTGATAAAATTATTTCTCGGTTAGCAATACAGTCAAGTTTGAGTCCCGTGGCACCTTTAAGACCAACACAGTTTTATTCAAGGTGTGAGCTTTCATGTGCACGCACAATATTCGAGGACAAATAAACAATTTTACTTTTATTTAAAGAGTTCACCAGATTGGTTATGATCACTCATTATAATTCCTAACAGGTATATAAAGAGTGTAAATGGTGGCGTTTTGGACCAACTTGATAATAAAGAGAATGAGACATGTACCAAATTTTGTAGGTTAGAAGTATGGATTCTGTGGAAGTACATTTGTTTGGTATAATCTTTGGTCATCGCTGTGGTAGATTTTGACACAGTTGGACAGGTGTATAATGTGGCTCCCAAATTCTCCTTAAGTGGAACTTCAGTCTCCCATTCTTTTCTTGCATGTGGTTGCCTATAATCTTTGAAATCTGTCCAATGAGGCTTCATTTTTGTATCTGTGTTTCTGAGTAGGCTTCCAGTTCTCACTTGCTTATTTATTTGAGTAAAGTGGATGAAACAATAAACCATTCACATCCCCTCATTTTGTAAAGATTGGGAAAAAATTTTTCCCTATGGCTTCTCTTCCATTCTGTTGGCCCCATAGAAGAAGAGAAGATGAAGAGATTGGATTTATACCCCACCCTTTACTACCTGAAGGAGTCTCAGAGTAGTTTACAATCTTTTCCCCTCCTCTCCCCACAACAGACACCCTGTGAGGTAAGGTGGGGCTGAGAGAGCTCTTCTGAGGACTGCTCCTGAGAGAACAGCTCTGAAAGAATTTATGACTGACCCAAGGTCAGGCCAGCAGCTGAATGTGGAGGAGTGGGGAATCAAACCAGGTTCTCCAAGAGTAGAGTCTGTGCACTTAACCACTACACCAAACTGGCTCTCTTAAAGGATCTTCGTCCCAGCTGAGAACAGAACCCTCAGCACATTGCAGAAGAGACATTTCAAGGCAGTAAAGACACACAAACCATGTTATATCATTAAATTATGAAAGTTTATTGGATTATGTCTAAATTTGATCTCCCACATTTTAACCCATTGTGTCAGTTGCCAGCCAAAATGGGGCAGCGGACAAATGAAGGCAGTGCAGAGAAGGCAAAAAACCTGCATCCACCTGGCCAGTATCGGCGGGGTTGCAGGGAAAAATTCCTTCTCGGCTCCAATTCAGGCAACCAGCTCAAGGCAGCCTGCACTGTCTGGTTAAAATGGTGGGCAGAGGCCTGGGCCTTAACTCCTCAGGCCTCTTGGTCACTGCAGTGGCAACAAAGAACTTGTTGGATAGCCGTTCTTGTCTTGGAGCAGCCATCGTCTTGGAAGGCGACTGACATCCACCATACCCAAGCCAACTTGAAGCAACCTGCACTGTGTGGTTGAAATGGTGGGCAGAGTCCTGGCCTTAACACCTCAGGCCTCACACGTTCCTCGCAGAGATAAGAAAGAACTTGTTGTCCATGTCTTGAAGCAGCCATTGTCTTGGAAGGCAACCGACGTCCTCTGAACCTGAAAGGAGGATAGTTACCATTGGGGGGGGGCGTCCACCAGGCCAAACTGGGAGGGATCCCAGGTAAAAATGCCTCACGGCTCCTGTTGGAGCAACTGGCTCAAAACAGCCTGCACTGTCTCATTAAAATGGTGAGCAGAGGCCTGGCCTTAATGCCTCAGGCCTCTTGGTCACTGCAGTGAAAGGAAAGAACTTGTTGGACAGCCATTGTTGTCTTGGAGCAGCCATCGTCTTGGAAGGCAACCGATGTCCACTAAACCTTAATGGAGGATACCTCCGGGGTCATTTTGTAGAAAAAGAGGTGTAGGAGCTCATTAGCATAACTCATTAGCATATGTCACACACCCCGACATCACCAGAAGAATGGCGAGCTGGTGAGAAAAAAAGAGAGAGAATGAGAAAGAGAGAAAGAGAGAGAGAGGAAGACAGAGAGAGATATGGGGAGGAAGGAAGGAAGAACCAGAAAGAGGGAGGGAGGGGAAAAGGTCAAAGAACTTTGGGAAAGAAAGAAAGAAAAGAAAAGGGGGAAAGAGGGAAAGACATGGGGAGGAAAGGAAAAAGGGCAAAGATGGGAAAGAAAGAGAGAGAGAGAGATGGGGAGGAAGGAAGGAAGAGAAAGATGGATGGAGGGAAAGAGGGCAAAGAACTTTGGGAAAGAAGAAAAGAAAAGGGGGAAGAGGGAAAGAGATGGAGAGGAAGGGAAAGAGGGCAAAGATGAGAGAGAAAGAAAGAAAGAAAGAAAGAAAGAAAGAAAGAAAGAAAGAAAGAAAGAAAGAAAGAAAGAAAGAAAGAGAGAGAGAGAGAGAGAGAGAGAGAGAAAGAGAGAAAGAGAGAAAGAGAGAAAGAGAAAGAGAGAAAGAGAGAAAGAGAGAAAGAGAGAAAGAGAGAAAGAGAGAAAGAGAGAAAGAGAGAGAAAGAGAGAGATGGGGAGGAAGGAAAGAAGAGAAAGATGGATGGAGGGAAAGAGGGCAAAGAACTCTGGGAAAGAAGAAAAGAAAAGGGGGAAGAGGGAAAGAGATGGGGAGGAAGGGAAAGAGGGCAAAGATGGGAAAGAAAGAAAGACAGAGAAAGACAGAGAGGGAGATGGGGAGGAAGGAAGGAAGGAAGAAAGAGAGAGTGGGAGGGAGGGAGGGAGGGAAAGAGGGCAAAGAACTTTGGGAAAGGAAAGAAAAAAGAAAAGAAAAGAGGGAAAGAGATGGGGAGGAAGGGAAACAGGGCAAAGATGGGAAAAAAGAAAGAGAGAGAGAGATGGGGAGGAAGGAAGGAAGAGAAAGAGGGAGGAAGGGAAAGAGGGTGAAAAACTTTGGGAAAGAGAAAGAAAGAAAAGAAAAGAAAAGAAAAGAAAAGAAAAGGGGGAAAGAGGGAAAAAGATGGGGAGGAAGGGAAACAGAGCAAAGATGGGAAAGAAAGAAAGAGAGAGAGAAAGAGAGAGAGATGGGGAGAAGGAAGGAAGAAAGAGAAAGACGGAGGGAGGGAAAGAGGGCAAAGAACTTTGGGAACGAAGGAAAGAAAAGAAAGAAAAGAAAAGAAAGAAAAGAAAGAAAGAAAAGAAAAGAAAAGAAAGAAAGGGGGAAAGGGAAAGAGATGGGGGAAGGGAAAGAGGGCAAAGATGAGAGAGAAAGAAAGAAAGAAAGAAAGAAAGAAAGAAAGAAAGAAAGAAAGAAAGAAAGAAAGAAAGAAAGAAAGAAAGAAAGAAGGAGAGAAAGGAGGAGAGAAAGGAGGAGAGAAAGGAGGAGAGAAAGAAAGGAGAGAAAGAAAGGAGAGAAAGAAAGGAGAGAAAGAGAGATGGGGAGGAGGAAAGGAAGAAAGAGGAAGAGGGAGGGAGGGAAAGAGGGCAAAGAAGTTTGGGAAAGAAGGAAAGAAAAGAAAAGGAAGGAAGGAAGAGGGGGGAAAAGAGGGAAAGAGATGGGGCGCTCTGGAGGTCTTTCTCTGCCCACACGCTGAGTCACAGGGGCAGAGAAAGGCGGTGGGGGGGGCGCTCCGGAGGTCTTTCTCTGCCCGTGCACCGAGGCACAGGGGCAGAGAAAGGCAGCAGGTGTGGGGGGGCTCAGATGGCCTTCCTACAGGCCCTGTGCTCTGACCTGCCTACCGCAGAACTGAGGCCTGCCTACCACGGAGGCAGGTGTCCATGAGGCCAATCTGGGTGGGGTCCTTCTTGGCTCCCACTGAAATACCTTCTTGGCTCCCACTGAAGCAACCAGTTTGAAGCAGCCTGCACTCTCTGGTTGAAATGGTGGAGAACCATCGCTGTCTTGGAGCAGCCATTGTCTTCAAAGGCGACCACCGTCCACCATACCCGAATAGAGGACAGTTTCAATGCTGGAGGGCATCCACCAGGCCAATCTGTGTCGGATCCTGGGGAAAAATGCCCTTTTGGCTATGATTGAACCAACCGGCTCAAAGCAGCCTGCACCCTCTCATTAAAATGGTGGGCAGAGGCCAGGGCAACACCTCAGACCTCACGTTCCCCGCAGAGACAACAAAGGACATGTTGGACAGCAGTCCTTGTTTTGGAGCAGCCATCGTCTTGGAAGGTGACCAACGTCCACTGAACCTGAAAGGAGGATACTTACCATGACGGGGCGTCCACCAGGCCAAACTGGGCAGGATCCGAAAGAAAAATGCCTTCTTGGAGTCTACTGAAGAAACCAGCTTGAAGTAGCCTGCATTGTCTGGTTAAAATGGTGGGCAGAGACCTAGCCTTAACTCCTCAGGCCTCTCAGTCACTGTAGTGACAACAAAGCACTTTTGGGACAGCTGCCTTTTTCTTGGAGCAGCCATTGTCTTGGAAGGTGACTGACCTCCACTGAACCTGAAAAGAGGATACTTACCATGGCGGGGGGCATCCATCAGGCATATCTGGGCGGGGTCCCAGGGAAAGATGCCTTCCCGGCTCCTATTAAAGCAACCAGCCGGAAGTAGTCTGCACCGCCTTGTTAAAATGGTGGGCAGAGGACTGGGCCTTAACTCCTCAGGCCTCTCAGTCACTGCAGTGACCACCAAGAACGTGTTGGATGGCCATCCTCGTCTTGGAGCAGCCAACGTCTTGGAAGGTGACTGACATCCACTGAACCTGAATGGAGGATCCTTTCTGTGGTTGGAGGGGGGTGTCCCCCAGGCCAATCAGGGTGGGGTCCCGGGGAAAAATGCCTCATGGCTCCAGTGCAGGCAACCGGCTTGAAGCTGCTTGCCCTGTCTGGTAGAAATGGTGGGAGCAAACATGGCCTTAACTTATGAGGCCTCTTGGTCACTTGCAGTAGCAACAAACAACTTGTTGGACAGCCATCCTGTCCTTGGAGTAGCCATTGTCTTGGAAGGCAATAAGTGTCCACTAAGCCTGAATGGAGGATACTTACCATGGGGGGTGGGGTGTCCACTAGGCATATCTGGGCAGGGTCCCAGGGAAAAATGCCTTTCCGGCTCCTATGGGAGCAACCAACTCGAAGCAGCCTGTACTGTGTGATTAGGATTGTGGGCAGAGGTCTGGACTTATCTCCTCAGGCGTCTTGGTCACTGCAGTGACAAGGGGTTTGTTGGTAAGCCATCATCCTCTGTCTTCAACAAGAAGCCTCTCCCAATGAGAAGATGCTGGCTCCTCTATTCGGAAGACACATTATGAGAACGGAGCAGTCCCTCAGCTGTGTGGGCCGTGGGAGGAGGCTACCTCTCAGGGAGAGGTGCTGCCTCCTCCTAGGAGAGTCCAGAAGTGGTCCGCTTTTTTATAGGCGGTCTTCTTGTGACCTAGGGGACATGGAACATTGTGAGGCTAGGCTTCATTGTGATGCGGGAAGGGGGGGTGGGGAGCCCTCTAGCCTCATTTCCATAGGCAGGTTTGAAGCCCATGCGGCATCACTGCCCTAGACATAAGGACATAAGAGAAGCTATATTGGATCAGGCCAGTGGCCCATCCAGTCCAACACTCTGTGTCACACAGTGGCCAAAACCCAGGGGCCATCAGGAGGTCCACCAGTGGGGCCAGAAAAACAAGGAAATCTGTGCAGGATGGGGGCAGAGGGAGCCAACAGCCCTGCTCACTCAACTTTCCCACCCTCCTGGTAGGCTTCTGGGGGTTTCTGGTAGTTGTTGTTCAGTTGCAGACCACTGTACAAAACACGAAGCTGGGCTACCTGGAACAATTCATGCGGTTATTCAGAAGGGCTCTTCTTGGATCACACAGCAGACTCCACGCATTCTTAGACCTGTGTTGCCTTCATTGGCATCCCCCCCTCCCTGCTTCTCTTATGGTTACAGTTCCAGACTAGGAATGGAGAATCCCAGTCTGAAATCGCATCCCCGTCATGTCTCACTGGCCAGCCGCTCTCTTTGGTGCTTAGCTACTTCACCAGCTTTGTTGTGAGAATAAAATCGAGCAGAAAAGAACTGTGCGAGCCAGCTGGAAGACCATGGCAGAATGACAGGTTAAAAATGTAAATAGATGGATAATTAAAAACAAGTAGGTAGGTAGCTAGCTAGCTAGGTAGATAGATTATAAACTGAATACCATAATCTTAAAATAATGCAATGAACCATACTTATTATTTGCAATTATATAGCACCTTTGAGTGGTCAAAGCACATCACATGCCAAGAATCTGTACTCTTAAAGCAACATCTGTGGAGTTATCCCCATATTGTACATGGGAGGGCTGAATGAGCTTGCTAAAATTTAAGGAACCACTGAAAGAAGCAAAATTTGAACTCAGGGCTTCCTGGTTTATAGTGCAGTCCTAACTCAAGATAATGGTCAACCCCCAACTGTCAGGCACAGCCTTGAGCTCACATCCTGCAGAATGGACAACCACAGTCTTTCCAAGCCTGGGTGGGCAAGCACAAACTCAAGTTGGTCAATCCACATGCAACAGCAAACTGTAGTTGCTCAAAACAGAAAACTGGGGTGCGTGAAAAGAGGAGGGAAGCAGGGGTCTGCGGCAACCCTCTGGCCCAAGCAGAGTTTAGAGGATCAGGAATGAAATAAATGCCAGCTTCATGGTCACGATGCAGCATTTACACCCGACAATGTGGGTTCTTCTGTCTCACAAAAACTTCTGCTGCAATAAATTGGTTTGTCTTTCTGGGGCCAGAAGGCAGCCAGTTATTTCAGCTCAAAGAGACTAACATGGCACCCCCTCTGGAAAATGCTATATGAGCTCATTGTGGAGAATGCTTAAAATAACACTCAGCATTCTCATTTACATTTTTGGTGGTTTGTAGAGGTTCACGACGCCCCTTCCCAGGGTTACCATCACCTCTGAAAAATTCTAAGGATCCTCTGACCACCTATCATTTGTAACTTATGTAGGACATCCCCCCCCACACGTTCCAGCAAACATTTTTTTTAAAAAAGCATTTCAAAAGCCTTTATTTTCTTCTTCTCTCTGTGTCAGTAACATTGTGGGATGGGGGAAACGAAAACCACCTGTATTGCCCAAAATCCAGAAAGCTGGCAGAGTACAATGTGGGCAGGGAAAGGAAAAGGCAGAACTCATAATGCTGGACAGAGAAAAGATGAGCCACTCAGGGACACTCCATCTCACGCACACTCCCGTTTCATGCCTTCCCAATCCCTTCGTGTAAATTTCAAAATGGTACCTGGACCAGGCCTGATCCAGCAAGGCAATCCCTTTGCATCCTCCGCGAAGGCCTCAGCAGCATCTGCCGTGATCCTCCTGTTGCCGCGGCAACCTCAAACTCAAATAGAACCCAGGCCAGCCTCTCCAAACTGGAGCCAGGCCTCTCCGGGCTGCAAAGGGGAGCTCACTGGGCACTTTAGCAGCAGTCAAAAAGGAAAAGGCATTGGCAGGGGGGAGAACAAGGGTGCAATCCTTCGCAGCTTAGTTGCAATGAGTAGGCAAACTAAAGGTTTAATTGGAGACAAAAAACCCCCCTCTGTGACTTGATTGATGAGACTCTGAAGAGCAGAGAGGTTCAAGACACCTGTCATTGCACAGGAAAAACTGGAGTGAGATTTCCCTCTCCTCCCCCCCCTCCCCGGCCCTTTACTTGAAATGACTGGTCGCTTTTGCTTGTTAAACCGGAAACACGGTCACATAAAAAAAGCCATCTCTTTTCTTCAAGCTCCTTAATAACATATCATGAGGCTTAATAATATATACATTTATTTACATTTAAGTAACTAGTGGCTTAGGGGCTGTGGTGGCTCAGAGGTTCTGTGATGGGGTGAGCTCCTGTCTCTGGCCCCAGCTCCTGCCATCCTAGCAGTTCGAAAGCAAGAAATTGCAAGTAGATAACTAGGTACCACTTTGGTGGGACCTAGGTAACAGCATTCCGTGTGCCTCAGTGTTTAGTCGTGCTGGCCACATGACCGCAGAGAAGTCTTCAGACAGTGCTGGCTCTTCGGCTTGGAAACGGAGATGAGCACTGCCCCCTAGAGTCGGATTCAACTAGCTTTTGAGCAAGGGAAACCTTTACCTCTACTTTTAACTAGTGGCTTAAAACATGGTGGATCACTGATTTAAACACACACACACACGCCACATGCTAGGAAAATATTACCATAGGGATGTCAGCCTCTAAGTGGGACCTGGGAATCCCCTGGAATTACAGCTCTTCTCCAGACTACAGAGATCAGTTCCTCTGGAGAAAGTGGATGCTTTGGAGGGTGGACTACTCTATGGCATTGTACCCCACTGAAGACCTTGCCATCCTCAGGCTCCACCCCCAAATCTCCAGGACTTTCCCAGCCTGGAGCTGGCAACCCTACCCCTGCCCCCCACCAGTAGCCAGGGGGGATCTGGCAACCCTAATCACCTCTCTCATCTCTGCTTACACTGGAGAGCTTGGAGCCGGGGCTAGCTATGCAAAAGTACAGAAAGAGGCAGCCAATTATGCACAGTGAACCGCTGCATTACAGCCAAGCTGTAGTCATCTACTACTGTCTACTTTGACTGGCACGAGCTCTCCGGGGTCTCAGGCAGAGAAGGGGTCTTTCCAGCCCAACACCCGCCACCAACCTGAGATTCTTTAAACCGGACATACCAGAGATCAAAGTCTGTCCCTGCTGCAGGCAAAGAACGTCCTTCAGCACTGAGCTGTGACCCTTCTGCTCAGAGGTCTGGCCAGCATGCTTCCGACCACTACTGAATTCAGCTCCTTTCACTTCTGCTTGGATAATTTTAGGGGTTTCTTGCTCCACTCACTGCTCTTAAACACAGCCTGCTCAAGAGGAGTGGCAAGCAAGGAAACCAAGCCGGAGCTCCTTGAAAGCGAGACCTCAGCTCCTCTGCACGTTGAACGAGATAAACCACTGAATCTTTGCAAGCGCTCCTGTGCAAGGTGACAACAGTTAACCCTTTGAAGTGTAGCAGAAGAGAAAAACATACTGTCCAACCTGAACAGGTGATAATCATAGAATCATAGAGTTGGAAGGGGCCATACAGACCACCTAGTCCAACCTCCTGCCCAATGCAGGACCAGCCTAAAGCATCTCTGACAAATATTCGTCCAGCCTCTTCTTGAAAGCTGTCAATGAAGGGGAGCTAACCACCCCCCTAGGCAGCTGGTTCCACCTCTGAACTACTCTGGCCGTGAAAAAGTTTTTCCTAATATCCGGCCGATACCTTTCTGCATGTAATTTAAACCCATTGCTTTGGGTTCTCTCCTCTGCTGCCAACTGGAACAGCTCCTTGTCCTCCTCCAAATGACAGCCTTTCAAATATTTAAAGAGCAATCACGTCCCCACTCAGTCTCCTCTTCTCCAAACTAAACATTCCCAAGGCCCTTTGCCTTTCCTCAGTCTCCAGACCCCTGATCATCCTCGTCACTCTCTTCTGCACCCTCTCAATTTTGTCCACATCCTTTTTGAAGTGAGGCCTCCAGAACTGCACACGGTATTCAAGAGGCAGCCTGACCAAGGCAGTATACAGGAGGGGCTATGACCTCCTGCGATTTTGATGCTATGGAAAAGACTTGGAAAAGAAGACTAGCTCCCTCCACATGTGCTATCAAGATGGGGGGCCATCTTAAATTCACATGCAAGTTACAGTTATGTGTAGTAGTTTTAAAAAAGCTTTTGGGTACCATTTTTTAAGTGGATTGTCCTACATTCAGGGTCATTTTCTTTTCAGTTAAAAATTATATAAGACAACGTGCATGGTTAAGTCATATAAGTGACTTATATTCTGTACTCTACACTTGTTCCAAAACCCCCACTCAGAAACCCGTTCCATGTAGAAATTAGCATGAAATTCCAGGCCGGGTAGTTATAGGAAATGGAAGCAAACTAATTACCACAATATGTCCTACTATGATGTGGAGACCTGGGTTCGAATCCCCACTCAGCCAGAGAATCTCATTGGATGACTTTGGGCCTGTCTCTCACACTTAGCCTTTACTACCTCACGGGGTTGCTGTGGGGGTAAAATGGAGGAGTAGAGCCTGATGCACGTTGCCTTGAGTTCCTTTGAGGAAGGATGGTATAAAAGTATACTAAATAAATAAACAAATGCTTCTGGCTTTGTGTTTGCATGCTGAGCAGCATATCACCAGGCAGAAAATCGTCTATGAGTGCTCACACCCTTTCAATAAAACAAAGTTGTCTTTGAGTGCCCTCCCCCCTATTAAAGCCAAGATCCTGGTACAACTCGGCAATTTGTCTGTGCAAAATCTATGTGCAAGTTTCAACTCATTCCTATGTGGAAGGTCTTCTAAGCAGGACAGGGTTAGAAAATCTTATTCACTCATTATGAATGCCCAAGTGTTGCTAAATCTAAAGCACTTCCCTTCATTTTGTCCAGGGCTTTTTTCGTAGAAAAAGCCTAGCAAGAATTCATTAGCATAATAGGCCACACCCAACAGCAGAAACTCATTAGCATATTAGGTCACACCCCTGACAGTACAGCACATTAGCATATTAGGCCATACGCCATGCCTTCCCTTGGCTTGCCGGGCTCCCCGCAGCCACGGGGTGCCTGGGCAAGCCCCCTCTTGAACGGAAAGCAGTTTAAACTGCCTTCCCTTGGCTTGCCCGGGTGCCCCATGGTGGCAGGGAGCCAGGCAAGCCAGCCCTTGGACTGGCCAAGGAAGGCACGGGGAGGCATTTAAATGACTCCCCAATCCTTCCAGGGCCCCCCCTGGCCCACCTGCCTCGGAGTTGCCAGGGGGGTCACTCTCCAGGCCTTCCCTCTGTAGCCACACACGCATATGTTTTGGCTGTAGTGGGCGTGGCCAACTCAGAAGCCAGCCGGAACGCTGTTCCTGTGAGTTCCTGCACAAAAATAGCCCAAGAAAGGAAGAAATTCTAGTCACCCTAACCTCAAAAACGATACTATGGAGTTGGAAAAGGTGCAAAATAACCCAGCAAAATGGTCAGAAGTGTTGGGAGTACCTTCCCTTTGTGGAAAGTTGACAGAATTCAGAATTCTGAGTTAAGCAAAACAGAAAAAGACACTAGTGATAGGAATGTATGAAATTCTACATTGTGTGCCCGGGTTCTGGTATTTTGAGACTGACCTAAGTAACTTGATGGGTAGTAGATTCAGAACTTTTTCATTACAACACAGATTCATTTGTGGAACTTTATAAAGGAGAGGCAGATAAATTCATGGAGGTCAAATCCATTAATAATTATAAACCACATTATAACTAAATGGCTGATATATATGCAGAGGCAGTGTACCTCTGAACAGCATTTGTAGAGGGGGCAACAATGTGGAAAGCCTTTGGTCCCCATGCCATGCTTGTACAGCTTCTGAGGCAGGGGTCCCCTATGCAGCACCCATGGGAACTATGGCATTTACCAACACCTCTCCTAGCACCCAAGGATTTTTAGAAAGTTGGGGGGGGGGACAGTGGGGCTTTTGCCCAGTAGAGCTTCTGAATGGCCATTGGGGATTGGACAGATACTGCCAGAGGAGTGTTTCTGAGCTAGCTCAGTATGTAAACTAATGTGTATGTAAGAAAAATATTTTTCTTGTTTTTTGGGTTTTTTTTTGTATTTCTCATAAGCGCATGTGTGTGAGCGTGCGTGCACCTGGAAGCCATGGCGACCTCTGGTGACTGACCCCCTACTGAGGGTCTGGAGGATATTCAGAGAGGTGGCTGAATAAAGCCTGCCCCCCACCTCTGGTATTCCAAGGAGGTCTCCCTTCCAAGTACTCGCCAGGGTCGCCCCAGTTTAGCTTCCGAGATCTGACAAGATCGGGCTTGCTTGGCTATCCAGGTCAGGGGTGTAAGAAAATGTTTTTAAACAATACTTCATTTTAAAAGGGATGCCAGTTAAACAGATCTTCTGCCTGAAATGCTGAAAAGCTGCAATTGGAATGATGTATAATTCCAATCCGCCTCCCGCGACAGCCACTTTGTGGTCCCACCTGCCACTCTGTCTCTGATTTCCAAAGATGCACAACTGAATGTTTTTTCTTCTGGATTTTTATTCACCCTCCCCAAAGTGGAACACCCCAAGCAAGGTTGCCAACTCTGGGTAGGGCAATACCTGGAGATTTTGGGAGGTGGAGCCTAGAGAGGTAGGAGTTCGGGGAAAGAAGGGGCTTCAGTGGGGTCTAATGCCATACAGTCTGCCTGCCAACGCTGCCGTTTTCTCCAGAGAAACTGGTCTCTGTTGTCAGGAGATCAGTTGTAATGCTGGAAGATTTGCAGGCCCCACTAGGAGGTTGGCAACCCTAGATCCAAGCAAAACAAACAGTTTCTGCAGGTATAAATCTAATGCGCCAAGGAGAAAGCTAGGCTCTCTGGTATGCTAGCTTTCTATATGCAGGAGCTATTTTAAAGGGCATCTACTCAATCGAAGGAGCACTCCGATGCCCACAGTTTGAAGCAGAACAGGCCAGACTGAACTTGGTCAGGGTTGCTTTCAAATAAACGTGCAGAGAATCCATCCACAAGACGCTCCCCTTGTTTTACACAATCTTCCACCTGGGAATAATGAACCAGCCAAATGAAAACAACAAGGCAAGCCTGAAAGCCAGAGACAGTAATTTACACACTTGGGAATCAGGCAGGGTGTGGATTAAAGCTGAACTAAACTATCGTCAGCAAGAAGCTTCTCTGAAATACAAGCCGTTGTGGGCACAGGGTTTCCAACCAAGGATGCCAGATTCCAGGTGGGACCTGGGGATCCCCAGGAATTATAGCTCATCTCCAGACTACAAAGATCAGTTCCCCCCTGAAGAAAATGAAAGCTCCAGAGGGTGGACTCTAAGGCACTGTACTCCACTGAGGTCCCTAGGCCCTCCTCAGGCTCAGTCCCCAAATCTCCAGGAGTTTCCCAGCTTGGATCTAGCAACACTATCCAATCATCCCCTGCTGGTGGGCAGGGGGGTATCAGGTAATCCTGACATCAGATGGATGGAAGGGTAGGAGGGAGGGATGGTCTGCAACTTTTCATGCTCTGGAATGTAGGGAGGTGAGCAGGTTGCCTAGGAGACTCAGGATTCCACCGCCTGGGCAATCTGTTATCTCACCAAATGTCCTTCAGTCTCACAGATTTTGTTTCCTCTGTTTGGGACAGCTCTAGGGCATTTGGGTTATTTACTGCTTTAGTGCTTTCGCACCTTTTCCCGCGCACAGGCTCAGCAACTATTGGTAGATAGAGAGGGGGGGCATCTTGAGCTGGTATAACTGTGGATGCCTTTTTAGATTTAGTCATCACTGACAATGAAGTGTTATCGTGTCCTTTAGAACTGCTTTCAATAAACGCTATCTTCTTTATGAAGCCTGGTGTTTGACTGACTTTCTGGGGAACCTGACAGGGGGACCTGGCAACCCTATTGCCAACTGACCAATAAACCCCCACCCACCCAAAACAGGACTAGTCTTGTGTGTTTAGCAGGCGAGCCTGTGCATGGCACAAAGGTGATTGCTATTGCCTGCTAATTGCTGAAGATTAAACCCCAAGAGCCGATAGTCTTACAGCACTGGAGATGCCAGGGATTGAAGCTGGGACCAGTGCTCCCTCTAAACTGAGTTAGTGTGAGCTAGCTCACAGTTTTTTAGCCTGCAGCTCACAGACTGTTGTCTTAGCTCAGGAACCCTAATCCAGAGCAAACTAATTTATGCAGTAGCCGAATCGCTTGCTCACAACTTTAATGCCAGTAGCTCACAAAGTAGAATTTTTGCTCACAAGACTCCACAGCTTAGAGGGAGCATTGCCTAGGACCTTCTGCATGCTGAGAAGATGCTGTACTACTGAGCCACAGCCTTTCCGTGGCTGTGTTTCCCCCCCTCCCACCTAAAACAATAATATTTTTCCAAGTAGAGTGTTAACCGCAAGAACCCAATACAGAGGTCAGGTTATTGCAAAGGAAACAAGTGTCTCAGATGCTACTGAAGTGCACGCAGCCATGTGCAACAGCAGAGAGGATGCAAAGCAATCCCTGGGAGGAGAACAGGCGCTTTCACCTGGGATATGTAGACAGGGCATGTTCAAAACTCCAGCACTCTCACACTCGTGAAAAAGAAACTAAACCCAGTTGCAGCGCCAGAACTTTTGCAGTGACGTTTCGCAGCACTGGGACTCTGCAGCACTGGGGGGAGCATGTAACAAAGTCATTGCACCATTTCCCTTCCTCAGCCAGGCCCCTGCTGTCACTTCCTTTTTCTGTTCTGCTGAACAGGCTCCAGCAAAACCACCACTCTCTTTCGACTCTCGAGATTGCGAGGGCTTCTGACATCCGAGCATACCCCGCCTCCCGCAAAACCAAACAGGCCACGAAGGCAGCTACGCTGGCTTACTTGCTGGCTGGTTTTCAGAATGTTTCTCCTTTCTGGGGCCCCCCCAGCATATATGGTCTCTCTCTGTCTCTTTTCTGGGCTTTCATTGGGACCACCAGAGGCAAACCCCAGAAAGTTACTCTCTGACCACTTCTTGCCTTCCTCCAAAAAGCCAGGCTCCCGGCAAGCATTTCCGAGACGCCTTTGGTAGCTTTCCTGGCTGTGCCATCAGAAAAAGAGGTGGCAAACAGATCTCTCCCCCCCCCACCCCCACACTTCCCGTGCGCCTTCTGAAAAGCAGAGGCCGGAAGCACCAAAAGCATTCAAGACATCCGACTTGTTTCGCTCATTCACGCGTCTTCCTTTCCTGAGTTACTGCCGCGGCCTTGCAAAGCATTGCAAAAATTTGGAGAAAGAGAAATCACAGTTTCTGGCAAACAGCCATCATCTCCAAGGCTGTTGCACACACAGGGATCCTCTCTGTCAACATACTGTTCACCCAGCCTCCAAGGATGAAGATGCGGAGGAGAAGACTCGGCTAGGGTTAGCAACTGCCAGGTGGCAACTGGAGACCTCCCGCTATGACGACTGATCTCCATGTAACAGAGACCAGTTCCCCTGGAGAAAATGGCCTCAATGGTATTATACCCCCACTGAAGCCCCTCCCTCCCCAAACCCCACCCTCCTCAAGCTCCACCTCCAAATTCTCCAAGTATTTCCCGGAGCCGGCAACCCTGGCTGGGGCTCCGGGTGCTAACTCCAAACTCCGCGATCAAATAAAGAGAGTTATGCAAACAGTGGACATTAAGCTAATTTCCAGAGATTGCCCTGATTTTGAAGCGTGTGTGTTCCACCTCAGTGTACTATTTTGTCAGGCTGCAACATGAACGCGATTAGGCTGATTATAAAGGTATTATGTCAGCTGATCAAAGTGTTCAGAATCTGGTGCGCTGGCTTTAAATTGAAGTGTTCTTGATCATAGGCTATCTTCACACATCACAAAGAAATGTTGGTCTGCTGAGCCAGGCTGTCCTTGGATTTGCATAGTCCCAGTGGCTAGGGTTGCCAACTATGGACTGAGAAATTCCTGGAGACTCTGGGGTGGAGCCAGAGGAGAGCAGGGTGTGGGAAGGGAAGGTACCTCCACGGGGTACAAGACCATACAGCCCGCCCTCCAAAACAGCCATTTTCTCCAGGGGAACGGCTCTCTATCGTCTGGACATGGTGAAATTCTCCAGGCCCCACTAGAAGACTGGCAGCCCTACCTGCTGCAGATTTAGGGTGGCCAACTCCCTGGAGAAAACATCTTGTCCCTTTAACAGTGGCTGAATGGGAAAGACTGAAGGTCAAAGAAGAAGGGGACGGCAAAGGATGAGATGGTTAGACAGTGTTATCAAGGCAACAAACATGAAATTAAGCAAACTCTGGAGCACGATGGAAGACAGGAGGGCCTGGCGTAATGTGGTCCATGGGGTCATGAAGAGTCAGACGTGACTGTGCGACAGAACAACAACAATAATTTCTCAGGGGATGTTATTTCCCTCCACGCCATGAAAATCTGCAGCTGCCCATTTCCACTCATTATTAAAACGACAAGACATTTTTCTCCAGACCTCTCAGTACCCTCAGGCAGATCGGTCATGATGACCACCAGGACTTCTCCTAGTGGGCCAGGGCAGCCCAGTGGCAAGAAGAGGGGATGCTGCCTGGCCTGGCCCAGCCCCACGTGACCTGGGTTCAGGGGCGAATTAAGGCTCACTGGTGCCCTAAGCACTGACCAATCTTGGTGCCCCCCTCCTTTCCACACTGAACCAGTCCACTTTAGTTGTTGACCTGTCTGACCAGATATACAATGCAGGTTGCAGCAATACAAAAATGTATTCATATGATAACACAATACACTTTACAAACTAAGCCAAGCTTTGGCTACATAAAGTTCTACAAAAATGCCATACAACATCTGTTTTAATATTTCATAAGTTAAATGTATCAAAAGTTCCAATATTCATGACCTGAAAGGCATTTTTCTACATTTTTTCACCCTTTTCCCAACTTTGTGGTGCCCCCTTTAGCCCTGGTGCCCTAAGCACGTGCTTAGTCTGCTTAATGGTTAATCTTACAACTGCCTGGGTTCAGGTGATTGGGCAGGCTGCCTCTTTCTCTCTCCCTCTTGGGAGGGGTAACCCTTTCCTAGGATGTCCCCCCCTCCTCTGAATCCACTCTTGCACACACTCATCCTCGAGCAGCAGTCTTTAAGGTGAGAATAGGGGTGTGGTGTACATAGAGGGTATGACCGTTCTTTGTTCAGGTATATGTCCTGGGTGGGCTTCTAGTGTCCTGGCCCCACTGCTGGACCTCCTGATGGCACCTGGTATATTTTGGCCGCTCTGTGACAGAGTGTTGGACTGGATGGGCCATTGGCCTGATTCAACATTGGCTTCTCTTATGTTCTTATGTCGTTGTTGGGTCTTTTGGGATTGCCTTGTATCCGCTATCCAAGCTAGCTTGCACACAGCATGCACGCAGCCCTGGAACAAGCACAGCCAGTGGCCTCTGCAGAACTGCCAGCCCCAGAGCAGGGGCCACATGGCTCTGCATCTCATGGCCCTCAGAGCTAGCCATCCCACCACCACCCCTCACAGGAACTTCCCCAGCAAGCTGAAGGGCCACTCTGCCCCTGCAAGAAAATGCACTGATAATACGTCATATTAATGTTGCTCCGGAGATTCTCAATTCTAGCCTGATTCTATTCCCAATTATAGTCTCTGGTTGTCAACACATTTAGCCCTTGGGGACCAAACTAGTAGAGGACTGTGCTGCTTTATCCAGGAGACTGTGGCTCTTTTCAGGATGTATGTTTTTGGCACTCTGATCCCACATACCGGGAGAGCGCACTACTGTGTGATCAGCTCAGTATTCCACTTACTGTTTTGTCTGAAAAGGACCACATCCACATTTGCCAGCTTTAGTATGCACTACCCCTAAACTGGGTTTTGTTTGTGGGGTACACGTTTGCACATACGGAAGCTCCTAAATATGCACGTTGCCCTTTTTAGTCAAAATGGTTATCATATGCACTGATATTATGCATGGCATGTTCTCCTGGTACAGCAGAATCGAGCACCAGAAAAGTAACACCTAAAAAGGGATGTACCAAACAAATACATACGTGGGAATTGAAATCACAAGTTTTCTTCTTGCACCCAAAATAAAAACAGTAGTCCAACTGGTGCAGGGTTTGGCTCATGGGCTGACACTACTATTGCCCTTAAGTACAAAAGCTCCTTTAAATTCTAACAAAACATGGAAGAGGAAAAAAACACATTACTGTGCTGCTTTTTTCCAGCAGCTTGAATAGCTCAGCTTAGCTAAGCAGGGCTGGCCACGGTCAGCACTTGGATGGGAGACCACTAAGGAAAACTGGGGTTGCTGTGCAGAGGAAGGCAATGGCCAGCCAGCCACTTCTGCTCATCTCTTCCCCAGTGTTCCCTCTAAGCTGAGTTAGTGTGAGCTAGCTCACAGTGTTTCAGCCTCCGGCTCACAGATTCTTGTCTTAGCTCAGGAAGGAGGGCTCCAGAGCAAACTAATTTATGCAGTAGCCAAATCGCTCGCTCACAACTTTAATGCCAGTTAGCTCACAAAGTCAAATTTTTGCTCACAAGATTCCACGGCTTAGAGGGAGCATTGCTTCTCACCTTAAGCACCCTGTGGATGGGGTCGCCATCCATTGGCCGGCTGCGATTAGATGGCACATTGTTGTCATAATTCAGTTACCGGAATTGTGAAAACACAAGGCCTAAAAGAACATCAGGGGATGAAGCTGAAGCTGGAACACCCCCCGCCCCCAAGATCAACAGAGGGAAAACTTTGCCTTATGACTTTTTTGCCTGTTACACAACTGTTAAAAACAGAGAAGCCCTGACAGAAAAGCCCAGTTGGTGCCAATGAGAAGTTTGATGTCTTTTTGTTCAAGAGAAACGTTCCCACCCAGGGCTGTTTTGCTGCAGGAAGCAGCTGATCTCTCTGTTTACAACTTAAGCTGACTGTGGACAGGGCAACATGTGACAGAATTAATGTCAGAACTCAGACATGCATGAAAACAAGGGGGGGGCTTCAAAGGAGCAAAATGAAGGGGGAAGCCTGTATTCAACTCTTGTCGCCTAGGGAACTAGGTTTCTAAACAAGATCCATGTGTGTAGAGGGGGAGGGAGATTCGGAACAGAAAACTCACAGGCAAGGAAAGTGTTAAGACTCCCCTCCAGCATTTCCTGCTTTGATAAGCCCCCTGCAGATGTTCCATTCATTCAAACTGGGAGATGCTCGGGAGCATGTGGGTCCCACGATGCACTGGATATGCATGTGAAGTGGGCCATGTGTGGACTTTATGTGCATACAGGTTCCATTCACATGAACTAGAACCCCAGAAAAATAAAGGTTCTGGTTTGCCTGAAAGGAAGCTGTAGGTATATGGAAAATTTATGCACTGTTCAGTTCCCATGAGATGGTGACCAACAGGCTGGCAAGACCCTGGTTTACAGGAATGGGACATAATGTCTATCGAGCTCTATAGTCTTTTCCTGAACCTATTTTTCTTCTGTAACACAGAACAGCCACCGCACATGTGCAAACAGTTCAGACCCAAGTCCAAAATCAGACTTTGCACCTTCAGAACTCAAATTGCACACCCTGAAACAGGATACTCTCACCAAACATGGGAAGTGAAATTTAAATTGATGGGGAGGGAAGGACTGAGAGTCAAATAGAGCTGCCTTAAGTTATTTCCTCTGCAGCAGGTAGCTGATGGTCTGGTTTACCTCCATGCAACAAAAATACATTTGCCTTGCTTATCTCTGCAAGCCTCTATGAAAGGGCCAGAAGACAACAGACAAGATTTCCTCTCCAGTCCTGCTCCCTTCTGATCTGATGACTCTACAGTTAAAAGGTGCGGATGGGAAAATGGAATATTGGCTATATTTATCCAGGGTTATACAATTTATTTATGTAACTTGTGATTGATCTATTGCTAATGTATCATGTGCTGCAGGACAAATTATATAACTGGCTAGAGGGGTATGAATATATTAACTCTCCTTAGGCTTCAAAGTCTTCTTTGCCCACCTTTCTCATTTGCAGTCAAATGTATTATTGTCAACTCTTTCTCCCTTGGCTTTATTTACTCTCTTTGGTGCATCCAAAACAAAAGGTGGTCAGTTGGGCTTTACTGGATCATTAGTGCAGTGCTTTATGGCACAACATGTTAAAGCTGACATTGCCAACTTCAAACTTTACAGCAGTTTTGCGCTACTGCAAGGATCATTAAGATACACCCTGCTTTCAGACAGTAGCCTTGTGCTGCTTGCCTCTTATGGGGCATGGGAGGAGTAGGGCCCAATGGACTAGGTGAAATAAAACGTTTTGTTGTTTGATTGAACCAGTTTTGCCCTGGATCTTCCAGATGCTTTTTTCTAGTTAAACAAATCCCAGGTAAACATTGTCTTGTATCCACTATCTGAGCTAGCTTGCACACAGCATGCACACAGTCCTGGACTGTGGCTCAGCGCTAGAGCATCTGAGAAGGTTCCTGGTTCAATCCCCAGCATCTCCAGTCAAAAACATCCAGTAGTAGGTGATGTGAAAGACTTCCACCTGAGACCCTGGAGAGCCACTGCCAGTCTGAGTAGACAATATGGACTGTGAGGAATCAGTGCTCTTGATTCCGTATAAGGCAGCTCCGTGTGTTCAATTGTCTCAGACTGCATCTGCTGTTCCCCGCAACGATTTTTTCTTTAGTCAAGGTTGCTAATTGTGAAGCATCACCAACAGCTATATTTCAGGCTTGGTTTACATTGCGATTCTGCAAAAATGCTAAATAAATACATTTTACAAATTTCAAAAATGGCACACCATGTAGTATTAAGCCAGAATATACAGTAGCCTGAATGTAGAATGAATGAATTAATAATTATCGTATGGCATTGTGTGTGGGACAGCCAGGAGATGCCAGAATGTTTGTCTGGCAGCCAGAAGTTCTAGCTCTTTTAGCATTATGCACCACTAAGTGGTGAGCTAGACTTGTTTTTAGGGGCTGAGAGAGCTCTGAAAGAACTGCAATTGACCCAAGGTCACCCAGCTGGCTTCATGTGGAGTACGAATGGGGAATCAAACCCGGTACTCCAGATTAGAGTCCACCGCTCTTAACCACTACACCAAAGTGGTTCTGAATGCAGAACTAGGAGTGGAAAGATTCAGTTCCAGATCCCTGTTCTGCCAATGGGCTCACTGAGAGACCATGGGTCAATGGCACAAGCCCCCTCTCTCCCCTCCCCCAGTCCACTTCACAGGATTAGTGCAAGAGCCAGCCAGGAAGAAGAAGAGAAGAGATTGGATTTATACCCTGCCCTTCACTACCCAAAGGAGTCTCAAGCTTATAATCTCCTTTCTCTTCCCCTCCCCACAACAGACACCCTGTGAGGTAGGTGGGGCTGAGAGAGCTCTTTCGAGAACTGCTCTTTCTAGAACAGCTCTGAGAGAACTGTGACTGGCCCAAGGTCACACCAGCAGCTGCATGTGGAGGACTGGGGAATCAAACCCGGTTCTCCCAGATCAGAGTCCACGCTCCTAACCACTACACCAAACTGACTCTCATGACATCCTGAGCTCCTTGGAGCAAGAACGGGATAGAACCGTGATGCACAGAAACCGCCCCTTCCCTCTCCTAAGTTTCCTAGGAACTGCAGAGGAATCAGAGGAAAATAAGAGAACCTTCTCAGTCTTCTCGCTGAGATTTTGCTGGTGGTGGAGCAGCCCCCCCCCCCGAGAATCTGCACTTGGCTATCTGGCACAGGGACAGCTCTGAGCAGTCAGACTCTCCCCTCTCCAGTGAACAATGAAAACCCCTGATCCAGTCTAGACACGTTTGAAGCTAGCGATGCCAGCGAGTGATTCATGCTTGCATCTGTCAGGCTAAGGGCAGCCCAAATAAACAATGCAAGATGGACATGAGCATCTCCCGAGATGATGCCATTTGCTCTCCCCCTCCATCCCCTTTGATCTCCTCTGGAGGCAGCAGGCAGGTTCTCGCTGCTGCCCTCTCTGTCAGGCATTCCCACCATGGTGCCCCTGGGTGCCATGGTGCCTGCTAGTGCCAACACCTTTCTTTGTGCCCATCAAGTGTTTTCAGAAAGTGGGTAGGGCCAGTTGGGGCCACAGCCCAGCAGGGCTTCCGATTTGCCACCGAGAATCAGACTGACTACAGAAATCAAAATAACCATTTCAGTGGCAGCCGGAACCACAGCGTTTGTTTTATTCTCTCTCACTTTTCTTTCCTGATATATTTTTAATTACCCCTCTTCTCCCCTGTCCTTGGGCTTCCTCTCTGTGTGTGGCAGCCATTTTGCGGTTGTGCCCACCAGGCTGTGTAGGGACGCCAGCCTTCAGGTGGGGCCTGGGGATCCCCTGGAATTACAGCTCATCGCCAAATCACAGAGATCATTCACCCTGGAGAAAATAGATGCTTTGGAGGGTGGACTCTATGGCACTGTAACCCACCCCAGAGGTCCCTGTCCTCCCCAGGCTCCGTCCCCAAATCTCCAGGAGTCTCCCAACCTGGATCCGGCAACACTATCCATCATCTCCCGCCAGTGGCAACCCTATTGCTGTGTCACATTTCCAAATGTGCTCGCAAGCTCAGAAAGGTTGGTGACCCTCCTGCTCTTATTCCTATTTGCACCAAGCTGGTTCACCAGGCACCGCCTTTCAGCTTCCAAGCCCCTCCCACTCTCTCTCAAGGTCCGAGCATCAAGAGACCCAGCAACCCCAGTGGAAACCGAGAGCGGGGAGCTGGTGTTACACCAGCAACCCTATTGAGAAATAATTGGCCTGGAGATGCTGACTGCCTAGCAAGACAGTTCTGGGTAAAAGCAAATGCTTTTTTAAAAAGCAAGTAAATAAAACAGGAAACAAAACAGCCAAGTATTGCAACAGAGAAAGCGGCTGGGAAAGAGGAAGGAAGTCAATAGTTCACAAAGGGTGGGGAAGATACAGGGGGAAAATAAGCCAACATCATTTATTGAAACCCTTGAGAATAATTCTAACAAACAGAGATGATCCATAACCCCTAAAGGCTTTGTTTCAGCCCCACAACCTGTTTCCAGAATCAAGATTCTTCTGGGTGATGTTGCAAGAGCATCTCTTGCTCTAAAAAGAGAATATGTCACTTGCATTCTGTAAGGAAAGTTCAGAAATCTATGGGAAAAATCACACTACCTTAAGTAAGCAACAGTTCCCAGAGTTCCTTTGCGAAAGGTATGGTCTTGTACCAGACTACAGAGGTGTATCATGCCAGCAAGCCCAGCTGCGTCTTGCAGCTAACAGCACAAAACAGTCACTAACCAATCTGACCTGACAAGATAGATCAAAGTTTTCCCAGCCCTGAGACTGATCAAATTTTGTGCATGAGCAAAAACATCCTATTGGAAATAGTTCGGGCCCAGCACAGAAATTGCCACCCCTCCCTGTCCACCATCCCCAACATCATTTCCTAGTGCTCTTCAGGAGAAACTGGCAGAGTAACAATGATGGAAATTGACAGGCAGGAGCAGTAATTTACTGCAAATGGTAGAAGAAATTGGAGCTGATGAAAATGGCATTACTTCTGCAGACTACAGACCAAAGAAGTCAATGAAGAGATGGTGACAGCGATTTAAACTGTAGTCTGTAGAGGAGGAAAAATGGTGTGTGAAGGGTTTAAAATGTGCCTCAGAGAGAAACTGCATCTGTTCAGAAGGTGACGCACAGAAACCCACAAAAAGGCTGACCGGCAGTGTTCCCTCTACGCTGAGTTAGTGTGAGTTAGCTCACAGTTTTTTAGCCTCTGGCTCACACAGTTTTGCCTTCGCTCAGAAAGGGATGGCTCCGGAACAAACTAATTGATGCAGTAGCCAAATTGCTCACTCACAATTTTAACGTCAGTAGCTCACAAAGTAGAACTTTTGCTCACAAGACTCCACAGCTTAGAGGGAACATTGCTGACCGGTGAGCTTTGCATGGTTATCGGTTAACATAAAATCTGGATGCAAACACATTTCAAACTGTTCCATTGTCTTTCATGTAAGTTCATCACATGCAAGGAGACGTTCAAATATTATTTTAATAGCAGGCATGACATCTGTCCTGGCCAACAAGGGAAGGGGCCACAGCTCAGTGACAAAGCCCTTGTTTCCCACACAGAAGGTCTCAGGTTCAATCTCCAGATACAATATTTTAAGGAATAAATGCTGGAAGAGACCCCAGAAAGCCAATGCCAGTAAGAAAAGACTTTAATCCATAACCCCACCCATCAAATATACATTAACGCTGACTGCCTTGTCATACGCAAGTAAAAAGCTAGCATGCCACACAAGGTAACTTTTTATCCAATTATATTTGATATCTGCATAGGATGCACAGATTTCAAGCACACCTTCAATGAAATCCTTGCACTTGACAGCCATCAGACAAGCCCCTAATGTCAAGTTTGGTTCTTATTTAATGGTTGCTGATTTTTTAAAAGGTTTGGGGCAGAAATCTACAAACTGGGATATTTTCTGTAGCGTGGGGTGAGGTAGGGTCCTTGCATCTGTGAAACATCTTCATTAT
Source organism: Gekko gecko (assembly GCA_029375565.1). NCBI lineage: Eukaryota > Metazoa > Chordata > Lepidosauria > Squamata > Gekkonidae > Gekko > Gekko gecko. The sequence goes on along the minus strand of JAPDNY010000013.1, from coordinate 21,889,289 downwards.
ATTGTATGCTAATTTACCGCTCACCCTCTACCTATATGTATGGACTGGTAGCTTCCATTTCAGTGTGTCTGAAGAATTGTGCATGCACATGGAAGCTTATACCTTCAATAAAACTTCATTGGTCTTAAAGGTGCCACTGGACTCAAACTTTGTTCTGAGGCAAACCACATGAAAATATCTTATACAAGATCAGACCATTGGTTTATCAGGGTCAGTGCTGTCTGCCCTGTCCGCCATCAGCTCTCTCTCACATCAATTACTAGCTGAACCTTTTAACTGGAGCTGCCGAGGACGGACCCTGAGCCATCATGCAGGCAAGCAGCTACTCTGCCACTAAGACATCCTTCCCTACATGGCCTGATTGCATAAAGCAGCTTCCTATGTTGCATAGGCTGTGCCGGTGCTCATCGGTGCATCTCACGCAGTCTGAAACTCGCACTGCTAAAAGAGGATTATTCTAGAATTCTGCACTTTTTTGTTTCAGTCTTCTACCAGTCCCCAGTAGCTGTTCAATCTTACTTTTTTCTAAAAGTCCACCCCTCCTTGTGGCATCAGCATCCCAGCTGTGTTGAGTTAGCCTCTGATCCTTTAAAAATCAACAGCTAGCAAACTAGCGTTCTAGCCAGAAACTCTGGCCACCAGAATTTCTCTCCTTACTACCCCCCACTATTAAAAAGGGGAAGCAGAAACCCCTCCCCTCTTCCTGCCTTTGCAAGATGAGAAGTCAACCAGGCTCTGTTAATCTGATTACCCATCTTCCCCCAGCCACAGTCTCCTCTCCCGGTCTCCCACTTCCACAGACAAATGCTTAGATACAGCTGTGCCCCTCCACCCAAGAGGCACCGAATGGGAAAAGCGGCCGCCCTGTCTGGGAAGGAATCTAGCGGGAGCCTGCAATAAATCTCAGCACCTCCCACCCAGCCCCATTTCTGTGCCCCTCCGCTCCAGATGTTTTCTTTTCTTAGCCATAAGAAAAGAAAAATGCTCAGAGAAGGCAAGTTTCAGTGATCAGAGAGAGCCAGGAGGCCATCAGCCCAGAGAGGTCTGAACTAGTATAGTGACAGTCCATGACCTGCCTGAACATGCTGCTGTCCACTCAGACGATTGTGTGCAAGTGACTCTCGTCATCTCTGTCAATGCTTCCCCACCTCTGAGTCAACCAGCAAGAGACAAATTAAATGAAGGAGTTAGACATTGTTGTGATTAGAGGAACACATCTCTGGCTGCCAGTGAGTTTCAGCCAAAGAGACCCAGGCTCACACTCTCCCTAGGGCTGCCAACCTTCAGGTAGGGCCTGGAGATCTCCTGGAATTCCATCTGATCTCCAGCTGACAGAGGCCACCTGGAGAAAACAGCTGCTTTGGAGGGTGGGTTCTAGGGCAGTATACCCTGCTGAAGTATCTCCAGGAATTCTCCAGCCTGAATTTGGCAACCCTAAGCCCAGCCATATACCCAGGAAGAGTGAATCACTCTCTCCCACAATGTATCTGAGGAAGTGTGCTTTGCACCTGGAAGCGTATAACTTGAATGAAACTCTGTTGATCTTAAAGGTGCCACTGTGCTCAGATTTTGTTCAACCCAACCTGTCTCTCATAGTGTGGTTAAAATGATAAAATCAAGGTCAACGCATGCTGTCCATAGAACCGGGATGGGGGCGGGATTTAAAAAAAATACAGCGACCAAGAGCTATTGCTCATGGCTTTGCACAACAAATGAATATGTGGAGCTGTGAGGGGGAGCAGTGTTCCCTCTAAACTGAGTTAGTGTGAGCTAGCTCACAGTTTTTTAGCCTCCAGCTCACAGATTTTTGTCAACTCAGGAAGGAGGGCTCCAAAGCAAACTAATTTATGCAGTAGCCAAATTGCTCCTTCACAACTTTAATGCCAGCAGCTCATAAAGCAGAATTTTTGCTCACAAGACTCCACCGCTTAGAGGGAGCATGGCGGGGGGGGGAGTTCTGGAAGCAATTTACACTCATCCGTCCAAGGCAGGCTTAAGGCTCTCTCTCCCTCCACCATGAGCCAGCTTTCTCTGGGTTTAGACAGAGGTGTGCCTAAACTCATCAGACCTATTCTCCCAGTTTCTGACGAGATCCATCTGTCTCCAGCTACTGATCTCTTCCACCAGAGGGTGAAGACTTTTTTTGCTTTGTTTGGCATACCCCCAGTAAGTGTTATTGGCTCTCCTTCCTGGTTCTAGCATTGCCTGTTGATGTGCTTTTGTTGAATTATTTTAACATCTTAAATGGTGTTTTTAATCCTTGAAATGTAGACTGATATTTGACACCTTGGGGACCCTGACTGGGTGGAAAGGCGGCACAAAAAATGTTTTAAATAAATAAAGGTCCATCTAGCTTCATATTATCTGCTCCATGGCACAGTCTTTACAGGGAATCCGGCAGAAAAAAAGGGCCTTCCCCCAAATGGGGAATACCTTTAATGGGAGATACCAGCGATTGAACTTGGGACCTCGTTCCCTGGATGCTTTGGGAATTCAGGATTTTCTGTCATGCTGCTGTGCGCCCTTGTTGGCATTCTTACAGCCCATCTGTGCACTACTCAGGCTCCAGCTCAACTCGGTCCAAATGGAGCAGACAGATATGTCACCTGGCATGAAATACAAACGCATCTCATACAGGGGATGTCAAGAGTTCAAAGCCCTTGAGTCTCAGAAGATAAGTCAGGACTCAAATATTGCAAATAAATTTTAAAAAGTACCTCAGTGACACAGCAGCCCTGTAAGCCGAGTGAGCCAAGGCCGAGGAACAGAAGCATGCCTAAGATTAGCCCAGTGAGCTTGTGGTCGACAGCCAGTGGTCCTCTGGAGGCTCAGGCAGAGATAGACCTTTCCCAAGCCCTGCTCCCTGAGATCCTTTCACTGCCACTGTCAGAAATCGAACCCAAGACCTCCTTCCCGAAAAGGATGGGCTCAGCTGCTGAGGCAAGGTCTCTCTGTTTTGTGCAATGGCTATGCACAGATCAAGGGTGGAGCTTGCTCCTGTGCCCCTCCTCCCTTTATAGACAGAGACAGCAAACCACTGAATACCAGCACTGAGAGGCAACGGGGGGGGGGGGAGGCCTTGGCCTCTATGCCCGGTTTGGTGGCCCTCCGAGGCAACTGGCTGGCCAGGATACTGGACTAGGCAGACCACTGGTCTGATCCAGCAGCACTCCTTTCATGTTCTAGTTAAATGCATTTGTTTCCCCCATAAAGTCATGAGGAAAAACGACAGATGATATCTATACAATGCTCTCATACTTTGTAAGGCTGCAAAAAGGGCTCCGTCAGCAGTGATCGCAAGGAAAAGAACTGCTCTCTCAGGCCACGGTTTTCATCTCCCCAAGACGTAAATCAGCCCACCACATCCCGGAGGATCGCTTAACCCCGTGTCAGCATTTCTATCCCAAACATATATTTTGTGAGCATGCCTTGGGGCGGGGAGGGAAGAGATTTCAAGTTGCCCACAAGAACATGTCAATCATCAGTCCAGCCATAATGGTGCTTACTCCGAGCAATTCATGCAAACACATTTAAAAAGGGGAGGGGAGGGGGGAGAGAGAGAAATTTGGTGGGGATCAGTTCTAGAAAACAGGGATTGCATATGGGGGCAGTAGGAGAATGTAGCGTGTGCAGGCAGCTGAGCTATATAAAAACTTATAGACAAGGCTGCTCTGAAAATAAGTCTACGAAAAGTGACCTTTATGATTGAAAAGGGAGGGAAGAAAAGGGAACATTGTCCTAGGTGCAATGGGTGGGACCCTGTGGTGTCACAGCTGACTTATGGTGACCTCAAAGGCAGTGTTCCCTCTAAGCTGAGTTAGTGTGAGCTAGCTCACAGTTTTTTAGCCTCCGGCTCACACATTTTTGTCTTAGCTCAGGAAAGATGGCTCCAGAGCAAACTAACTTATGCAGTAGCCGAATCACTTGCTCACAACTTTAATGTCAGTGGCTCCCAAAGTAGAATTTTTGCTCACAAGACTCCACAGCTTAGAGGGAACATTGCTCATAGGGTTTTCCAGGCAAGAGACGTTCAGAGCTGGTTTGTCATTGCCTGCCTTTGTGTCCCAATCCTGGTATCCCTTGGAGGTCTCCCATCCATATACTAGCCAGGGCCAACCCTGCTTTGCTTCCAAGATCTGATGGGATCTGGTTAGTCTGGGCTATCCAGGTGAGGGCACAGACCACTGTGCAGGTATACAGTGGTTCTGTGGCATGAAATGTTATTAACTTGGAAAGCCGCTGTTTTCACTTTAATTGGCTCATTTTTCAAGGTTTTTCCCCCTTCAACCCCTCCCACTGCGCTCTAAATATAGAACTAAAATATCAAACCACCTCCTTTGCAAATGTCTACAGATACATGGAGATTCAGATCTCACACAGAACTGTAAAACCCCCCCCATTAGTCACACATCCTCTCATTCTAAAAATAAATTTAAAAATAAAATAAAATGCTTGTGCCAGATTTCCAAGTGGGAGGATTAGTTAACTTCTAAAACAATCTACTATAAACCAATATCATCATCGAAGCCATCAGTGGAATGCAGAGCTAAAACAGAGAAGCTAGGAAGACCCCTGCTGGAAAAGGCAACACTGCCTAGGCTAGGGCTGCCAATCTCCAGGTGTGGCCTGGAGATCTCCTGGAATTACAACTGATATCCATACTACAGAAATCAGTGCCCCTGGAAGACTTGGCAGCTTTGGAGGGTGGACTCTATGGCACCACATCCCAGCTGTGGTCCCTCTCCTCCCAAACCCTGCCTCCCCAGTGTCTACTTCCAATCCTTCAGGAACATCCCAACCCGGAGATGCCCTTGGAAAACCTACAAGCAAGGTCCAGAAGCCAAAGCCTTCTGTGACGGACTGCACTTTTTAAGAGGCTTAAAAGTGTTGTACCTATGATAAAAGGTCTGTGAAGCATTAATCCTTCACACAGTCAGAGGGCTCTGGGTGACAGGATGCTCTCAGTGATTTGATTGGCTGGCATCAGCTGAGCAGAAAAGTCTTGAGAGAGCTGGATGCTGAGGATTCCTGCCTTTACTGTGAAAAGATGCATACTGAGAGAGTCTAGGAAAAGCCTTGTCAAAAAAGGGTTTAGTGCTGACAGAGTCAGATTTCTACCTTGACTGGATGCAGCCTGAATTCAGCATTAGCTGAGAGCAGTTTGAACACAGACGAGTACTGGGGAGCAGTGTTCCCTCTAAGCTGAGTTAGTGTGAGCTAGCTCACAGTTTTTTAACCTCCGGTTCACACACTTTTGTCTTAGCTCAGGAAGGATGGCTCCAGAGCAAGCTAATTTATGCAGCAGCTAAATCGCTGGCTCACCACTTTAATGCCAGTAGCTCACAAAGTAGAATTTCTGCTCACAGGACTCCGCAGCTTAGAGGGAGCATTGCTGGGGAGAGTTTGGCATGAAAGTGGGTAGTGGAGAAGACTCCCATTCAGGCCAAAGGAAAGGGGATAGTTCTTCTAGAGAGAGAAGATTCCCTGCCCAGTCAAACAGGAAGAGTTACGGGGTTGCCAGGTCTCACCTCTGCTCTGGCAGGGGAACTCTATCCCTCTGTTGGTGTTCATCACCAATCTCTTGACAGAGCACTGCAGGAATGACAATAATGTGGATCAACGCAACATCTCTCTAATGTCTTCCCAAAGCTGTGGTAGTTGATAAAGTTGATAAAGATATCCAAAACCGCTTGTTAATCCTAGGGAAGCATGTTGTCTTTATCTCTTGTATTCCTTGAATTCACATGTTTTTAAATGAAGGAATGATAAATGCTATTTAGGAGCTTGAAAAATGAAGATGCCTTGAAAAGAAAACATTCCAGGATCATAGCCAAAACAGTGTCAAGAATATTTGCATCAAGATTTTGTATCGTACTCTTATCATTATCTACTGGCTCTGCCTATGTTTATGGCATGTACTTTACATAAAGTCGATTGTTGTGTAACATAAGAAATTTGCATTATAAATATTATAAAAAGTACAACCAAGTCATAGAACAGTGATTTTCTTCATGAGCTTATTTTATTTTCCCTACTGTATTCACACTGAAGCCTGTCTTGTTTTTGGGACCTGGGGGCTGGCAACCCTAAAGAGTTATCTCTGAGAAGTAGAGAGACCCCTGGTCTGGGGTGATTAGGAACTCCCTGTAGACACCTTAAAAGTCAGTGAACAACTCAAGAAGAGTACTGGTGATCCAAAAGAAGGGGTTTCGGTATTGGGAAGAGGGTACCAGACTTCTGGGCACCAAAAGAGTGAACAATTAAACAAAGTGAACTACAGTGTTTGTGGAAACACTGGAACAAAAGCCTCTCAATATAAAGATCTAAGCATAACTGAATAATTTAAGAACCTCTCATACGCCTAATATACACGAACAAAAGTTGGTGCTTATAATAGTTTTATAATAGTTTCAGTAATTTCAGCCCCCAGTTTCTCCTGACCTTTCCCTCTGATGCTTAATAAAATCTTTTATTTTTGAATTTTAAAAGCTTTTTAAAGTGCCATTTTCAAAGGTTTAAGTTAAAGGGCAAACTTATCCCTTCCCTCAGGTTCCTGGGCTGGGCAAGTAGCCAAAATATACCTTTGTCACAGAGTAGGACAGACAAGATTTCTTCAAGGGAAGATTAAACATGTTATCAGGCCTGCTCAGTCAGTGGCTGAGTTCAGACTGGCAATTTGCCCCGGTAGGGACCTGGGCCAGCGACAATTCAATCCCGCAGTAAACTGGGCGGTCACACAGGCACATCTGCCTGGCGTCCCCCACCCGTAGCTAACCCGTGCTGTTGCACTTCACTGCTGGATTAAAAAGATACCTCATAAATCTAGTAGCAAATCCGGAAGCCCGCGTGTGTCGCGCATTTCTCCGCTTCCGGGAAGTCTGAATGCGCGGCCGAAAAGCCGGGAGCAACCCGCGTTGGGCAGAAGGCAGCAGCTGTATGATTGGCCGTGCTCCGCTCTACTGCCCAAAGCGGTGCCGGCGCTGCGGGGTCCTCTCCCAATCAGCAAAATGTGCTTATGCGCTTATGTGCATGAGCGCATAAGTGCACCCATACACCCACAGCCAAATTAATGCGGAAATGCCGAATACAGCGCACCTCTGGGGCAGCGGTCTGGACGCTCCCACCCACCTCCACCTCGTATCTTCCGGCAGCAGCCCAGGCTGTCTGAACGGGAAACCCCGGAACAGTTTATTCCAGGGCTTTTTTGCCGCAACTGCCTACCGGAGCAAACTGCCAGTCTGTCCTCAGCCAGTGAAAGGAGAAAAAGAGAGAAAATCTTGCCTCTGAGGGAGGGAAGTGGAAGGGGTCCGTCATGCCTTCCTTCTCCCAGCAACAGGTATTCAGATACACTGTTTTTGTACATAGAAGCGCTACTTAACCAATGTGCCTTAATGGATCTATCCTCCATTAATTTGTCTAATCTATTCAAGTCAGCAACCACAGTGGCAGAGTATTATAAGCTAAGCATTGTATCAAAATGTTCTTTCTTTCTTTTTTAAATCACTGGTCCCTCAGACAAGTGTAGCATTATGTACTGCAAGACCTGATCATTGAATTCTGTTCTCAAGGCCTGAGGTTCAGTGTATGCATTCTTGTGTGTTAAGGCATTGTTCAGATGAATAGCCTGCCTAACGGTCTACCCCATGGGTAGATATACGCAGATGTGTTCAAGAGATACTCATTAGGCAGGATTGAGGACAGGGGACCTTGTGAAATTCTTGCCCTGCAGCAATTGAGCAACATTTGAGAAATGACAGACATATAAAAGACCTACAAAGAACTGAGTGTTCACGGTAGCAGCTGATTATAGAGGAAACAAAATTCCAGGCTTGTAATATCTGGGTTTGGTGATAACAAAAAATAAATAAATCGTTATTTGCAGGGGTCTTTTCGTAGAAAAGCAGCTGCAGGAGCTCATTAGCATATGGTATGCTAATGAGCTATTAGGCTATTAGCATATGCCACGTCCCCTGACATCACCAGAAGTAGTGTCAAAAGGGGAAGCAAAAGGGGGGAGGCATCTTCAAAAGCCTCCCCTTCCCTTCCCCAGATGGCCTGGATGGGGGAGCTAAGAGAGAAGGGGTTTAAAGTTTAAACTCCTTCTCATGAGAGTTGGGCCACAGAAGGAGGAAAGAGGGAAGGAGAGAAAGAGAGTAGAGAGAAGGAAAGAGTGAAAGAAAGAGGGAAAGAAAGAGAAGGAAAGGGGAGGGAAAGAAAGAGAGGGAAGAAGGAGGGAAACAGGGAAAGGAGGAAAAAGGAGAAGAGAATAAGGTGGGAAAGAAAGAAAGAGAGAAGAGAAGGAGGGAAAGAGGAAAAAGAGAGAAGGAAAAGAGGGAATGAAAGAAATTTCGCGGCAATTCAGCCCCATTATATCCTATGGGCCATTGAAGTCAATGGTGAAAACAAAGGGTATATTCTGGGGGCTGGAGGGGAGGGGGTTTGAGGGAGAGGCTCCAAACTCACAGGGTAGCTGATGGAGCCTCTCCCCAAGATATCCACCAAGTTTCAAGAACATTGGACCAGGGGGTCAAATTCTATGGGCCCCCAAACAGGTTGCCCCTATTCCCTCCATTGTTCTCTACAGTGGGAACAAAAGTTAATTTTTTCCCACCATAGAGAACAATGGAGGGAATAGGGGCAACTTGTTTGGGGGCCCATAGAATCGGACCCCCTGATCCAATGTTCTTGAAACTTGGTGGATATCTTGGGGAGAGGCTCCATCAGCTACCCGGTGAGTTTGGAGCCTCTCCCTCAAACCCTCCCCTCCAGCCCCCAGAATGTACCCTATGTTTTCACCATTGACTTCAATGGCCCATAGGATATAATGGAGCTGAAATTGACATTCGGCTGCCTGAAAGACTCCCCGGGACGCTGGCTGGGGGCAGGGCTTGGCTCTTGAGCTCCCGGAGCTGTGCTCCGGTGTGCTCCCCCAAAAAAGACCCCTGGTTATTTGGTACATTTAAGAAGATATGTACATGGTGCTAAACTCACCTCCCCCCAGATTATACTGTATTTATAATTTTTGTGAATACAAAACTTTCACAAGAATCAAACATTAAAAATTAAGCACAGCAGGCTCTTCTTCAGTTCTTAAAATTCTCAATTTATTGCATATTGCAACAGGTTCTAAACCTGTCCCATTCTGTCAAGCCTGAAAATATAAACTGCAGGGGGTATACTTTTGGGATTCAAAAAGCAAGTAGCTATTTCTTTTTAGATAAAACGGCTTTCCACTGCCACTCACTATCAACAAGGCAGCGAAACCCTCCCTGCGTCCAAGACATTGGCTGTGCTGCTCTGATGTCACAGCATGTGACCTTTCGTCTGCTGATGAGAGAAAGAAGAGCCATGGAATGTTCAAAATAAAAATCTGGGCATCTGCTAAGAGGGAACTGGGAGACCAGTTCAAATGAAGAGACAAAAAGGACAAAGTTGAAGACCACAAGGAATTAGAAGGGGTGAGCAATTCCGAATGCCCCCCCAACATTTTAAGAGGTAGGAGCAGGCTAATTCCCCCAGTCTGTTCCCTGTAATTGACTCAGCTATTGTATACACTGGAGCTTGCTCAGTTCTCATTAGGCCATTTGAGGAGTTCACAGAGCTGCCTGGCTAATTTGTCTGCCTGCAATGCTCCCTCTAAGCTGTGGAGTCCTGTGAGCAAAAGTTCTACTTTGTGAGCTACTGGCATTAAAGTTGTGAGTGAGCGATTTGGCTGCTGCATAAATTAGTTTGTTTTGGAGCCATCCTTCCTGAGAGAAGACAAAAATCTGTGAGCTGGAGGCTAAAAAATTGAGCCAGCTCACACAAACGCAGCTTAGAGGGAACACTGGTGGGGAGTCCCTGGATTAGGTTAAAATACTCCCACCTTATCAACGGATGGCCCTGTTGTTGGTCTTCCATCCTCTCCACAGGGGCCAACTACTTTGCTATTAGATAAATTTGTTTCTAGATGGCTGAGACAGAGTGTGATTTTTGTTCTCCCATATGAAAGGGAGCCTGACAGGTTCTCTTAGGGGAGCAGAAGGGGGGTGCCACCAGTAGGAAAGCCCTGTTTCTTGTAGATAACTTGGAAGAGGCCTCCTCTGAAGATTTTGAGACTTTGATATGCAAAATTTGGACCTCCGGACAGGTACTATTGGGAAAATGAGATATTAATTTTCCCCCACCCCTCCTGTAAAGTGACGAGGACATGGCTCTTCCTTCCTCCATTTCATCCTCACAACAAACCTGTGATGTAGGTTAGGATGAGAAAGAGTGACTAGGTCAAGATCACTCAATGAGCTTAAATGCAGCGAGGGAATTCGAACTCGGGTCCTCTCCAGACATAGTTCAACCTTCATACCACACTCGCTCTCTATAGACACTTTGGTGTTGGACTCTTGCAAGTCTACTGATATACACTGAAGTCTCAATTTCCCACCGTTCAAACACACTTGGCAACAATCTCATCACAGAGAGAGTTCACAAAACCCATTCAACATCTTCAGAGTTTCAATGACTAAAGTGAGAAGAGCGCAGCACCCCAAGCGTGCCTTCGAGCTCCTCAGAAAGTCAGCTAATCTGTAAAGATACCACACAGAGGGAACTGCAGCTACCCAGGAGTGAAAGAAGTATACCCTGCACATCTTGGCTTCACACAACCTCCAGGCCTATACTCTGTTTACCAAAGACAGATTCCAAACGAGCATTTGTCAGCCTCAGTTGCCCATCTGTAAAATGGGAATACCAACAAATCACTTCTCAGGATTGTTTTACAATCTTTGCCCTCAGAACCTTCTCCAAAGGCTCATTCTACTGGGCATTAGACTTGTGCTTCTTGAACACCAACTTTCCTGCCCCCCACATGGCAAACTGCTTTTGATGAGAAGAATTGCTGAAGAGGCTTTTTATGTGTCGTGGGGCGGAGGGGGCTATGCCACTGAAAATAATAATAATGAGATTGGATTTATACTCCACCTTTCACTACCCAAAAGAGTCTCAGAGCGGCTTACAATCTCCTTTCCCTTCCCCTCCCCACAACAGACACCCTATGAGGTAGGTGGGGCTGAGAGAGCTCTTTTGAGGACTGCTCCTGAGAGAACAGCTCTGAAAGAACTTGTAACTGACCCAAGGTAACACCAGCAGCCGCAAGTGGAGGAGTGGGGAATCCAACCTGGTTCTCTCAGATCAGAGTCTGTGCTCCTAACCACCACACCAAATCTTCACACTGGGTAGATGACCAGCCCTTGAGTAGCTCTTCAGTTCCATACTCCTAAAAGTATTGTAATGCAGTTGCAACCATTACACTGCCTTAAACTTGTGGAAAAGGACACAGGAGAAGAAATGTTATGCCTAGATGTGCCTGTGAGATCCTTTCTCCTAGTGGTCTATATTTTATGCCCTGGCTCCAGCTGAGAGCTCCTGACTGCCACATGAGCCTACCCGAAACACAAGCAGCCACAGTGGGATACCTCTCTGTCATGGCTGACATAACACCCTCCTGGCGCACTTTGTTAAAAAATTAGACTTTGATGCCTGTGTCAGTTTTTATTTGCAGCAAGCAGCTTTGAGAGCCAAGAAAACAATACAAAATGAAGGCAAAGCACTCTGTGCATGTTCAGAGGCAATTCATTATCACATCACAGGCTTCAGGCTCCACACCTAATGTGAATTTCAGACCCAAAACTCAGCTAGAAAATTAAACCAAAAAAAATCTACTTTCTTCACTTTTTTTTTTTTTTGGTAGCCTCTAGCTTTATGAAGAATTCTTGGGAACTTAAAAACTTGCACAACTGTTGCATCATTGGGTTCAGTTTTGGGCTTTCCAGGAAATTAAGCCCAGATTCAGATAGACAAGCCTACCTTGGCTCTAACGCTGCTTGGGGAGCAAGTGAGAGTTTATTCCTGCAACTCTTCCTCTCACAGACTGAGAACAGCCGCAAGCCGATTAGCTCCCGGGCTTGGAGCCCTGCTCCCCTCGGTTGCTTAGCGAACCTGAAACTAACAAAACTTCACAGCGGGCGATGCCTCTTTTCCCCAAGACGTAACCACAGCAACTAAGGTTCGATTCCAGCCTGGGGGAAAAAACACGCACCCGCCCGACAGCGGACTCTCCTAAATCAACTCCATTCTTTACACACACTCTCTTTTTTAATGGATCCTTTCTTTAAAAGGAATGAAAGATCAGGCTTGCTGAAATCATTTGCCTTTTGGGAAACCTACAGCAACTAGACGCAATATTAAGAAAGCAAAAGGCGTTCGGGTTTCACCCTCGCGCACGTGGGATAGATCTAAAATAAGGGGAGGGGGAGAAGTTCACAGATCGGAAACGAGGATCAAAGAGTTACTCGGTAAACTGAATTGGGGTTTCTTTTGCTGGCTCGCCAGCCCCTACTTCCTCCTCCTCCTCCTCCGTGGAGTCTGTCACTCCCGATCTCCCGCCAGTATATAAACACAGAAAACGGCAGAGGCAGAAAATCAGGGGAGAGGGGAACAGGAGAGGGTCGCGATTGACCCGATCCGCACAAGCTCACCTGGTTATGCTGCGTTTAGCGTCTCGCCCCGCATCAAAGTTGCTTCTTCTCTTCCTCCAGCTTCAACTTCAAACTCGATGCAAAACACCAAAACTTAAAAAAAGAGAGCGCACCACACCAGCCTTCTCGTCCTTCTTAGTCAGTTTCCTGGAGTTGCAACTTAGCCGCTAACAAAAGCCTCCGAGGCGAAGATAGGCAGATGGCCGGGGATGGAGGAGGAGCGCCTGGGTCATCAGCATAATACGAGCCCCTTGGCCAATCAAAGCTCGCGGAGGAAAGGCGCCCTCCAGCCTTCATTAGCATAAAGCAGGACTCTTCTAAAGGCACAGCTGCAGTCGCGGCAGGACTTTCCACGTTACGGGGTGATATTTGCATAAGACTCGACAAAGCGACCTATCAGAGCTGCTCGGAACTGTGGGGATGCCGGCCTTGATCTGCAAAGCACGTGGGACGCCGAACATTAGAGCGGATAGGGAGACCTATGGCCCCGATCCAGCTCCATAAAGTCCCACTGATTTGCAGACGGATTAGTCTCAAGCCACTGTGGTGTACTGGTCTGGAGTGTTGAAGTTCAACAGTTGCACTGGGATCTAGGAGGCCGAAGTTCGAATCCCCAATGGGCCATGGAAGATTGCTGGGTGACTTTGGGCCAGGCAGGCAACACTGTCTCTTAAGGGTAATGATGGAGGAGAGAAAACGATGTATTTATTTCGATTTATATCCCGCCCTCCCAGAGGGCTCAGGGCGGCTAACAGTAGGGCATAAATGCCAGTTTAAACAGCATAAAACAGTATAAAATAAATAAAATCATACAGTATGTAAGGAGCTTTGGGTCCCTGTTGGGAAAAGGCTGGGGTATAAAATGAAATAAATAATAACTCAGACCTTGTAGCAGCGTGCTTGTGTTTCCTCCAAAGTAAGTCTCACTGATGTCTCAGAAACTCAGTCCCAAGTAAGACATGCAGACTTTTGAGCAAAATACTGCTAGAGCATAAAATTATGATCCAGGTGGTGGGATGTCAGTTCTCATTTAAATTTTGTGCCATGGGAACCAGCACATTTTGTGCCTTTTCGCCACTACCTGAAAAAAGAAACTTGGCTACTAAATTTCTCCTGTCAAGTTACTGTTGAAAGCATAGAAGCAGTTCCCAGTGAAAAAGTGCTGCCATAACTGAATTATAGCGCTCTTTGTGTTCTTTACAAGAGAGTCAGCACTGAAGCCTCTTGAAACACTAGTATAATCAGAATCTAAATGGTCTGTTTAAATCCAAATGGTCTGTTTAAACACAGATGCAATGCAGGAACCTTCTACTGCTGTGTGAAAACTGCACCACAAAGATTAATCCTTCTGTGCTAAGCTGGGAAGTGTGAATAAATACATGTAAGATTCAGGGCCAAAGTAGGTTTTCCAGTCTCCAGGTCAGGCCTGGAGTTTTCCCAGAATCACTGTTGATCTCCAGAGCAGAGAGATCAGGTTCCCTGGAGGCAACAGAGGCTTAAAAGGGCCAGCTCAGTGGTTCTGCAATCTCACTGAGCTCTCTCTATTCCCAAAACCTTGCCCTCCCAAGGCACTACCCCCAAATCTTCCAAGAATTTCCCAACTAGGAGTCGGCACCCCTAGGCAAAATGTAAACATGTGCAATTCAACAATATCCTGTCTTTTTGGAACCCCCTACCTCTTCCTGTGTCCTTTAGATTAAACAGCAACTGATTCCATATGAAACCCCCCCCCATTTGCCTCCTGCTGATCCACAGTGCTGGAAAAAGAGGCTGTGAAGCATATTGTTGGCAAACATAGTTAAGATGGAGCAGCTTGGAAATTTTCTATCCTGGATTAAACTGACCTTTGGTTTGATAGAGCAGAGCTCTTCTGATGGGTATATTAGAACAATATTGTATGCGATGAAGTTCTCACTTGGCTCTATTTCTGTTGTATTTCTATGCAAAACTATGAAGAGTGAATAGGTCACCTAACTTGCCTTTCTTTGGCAAACCCCTGAAGGATGCAGACACTGTTTAGTTCTTTATTTTTGTCTTTATTTGCAATTTTTCTAAACTATTATCAATTTGTTGAAGAAAGATCAGTTTTTGAAAAAAAATTTAAATATACTTTTGAATTGTTTTTTAAAAGGCACTGAATTTGCTACAGTCCTCTGTATCATAGCTATTTTTCTCGTGGTGCATTGCAGTTCCGAGTTATATTTAGGCCAGTTTCCCTAATCTGCATTCAGCAGGACATAAGAAGGCCTCGGGGACCTCGTTTCCAGCCTCTACTATGAATTTCTCATTTTATGCATTTAAAGCCAGCTAAAAATAAATACTTTTGTGCTCCAGCTACTGTGAATTTTCCATGTGAACAACTGCAGGGCCTTCCCTATGCAGAATGTGAGGGGCCATAAGTAGGAAAGGAAGCCATCTTTGAGGAAGGGCTGGAGCTCCGGGGCAGACCACCTGCTTTGTGCACAGGAGGTCCCAGGTTCAATCTCTGGCATCTCTAGCTAAAGCAAGGATGTCAAACATGCAACCAAGGGCCCGGATCAGGCCCTCGGAGGGCTGCAATCTGGCCCGCAAGGCCCTGGCTTCCTTTTCCAGTTCTGCTGCTGCTGCTGCTGTGACATCACAGCTTACTTTACCAGACTCTCTCAATCGCACAGGGGAGATAGATAGGCAAGCCTCCTGTGCGATTGAGAGAGTCTGGTAAAGCACTGGCTGAGGCTCCTCCCCATCCTCCTCCCTGGCTTATGGTTCCTGGCCAGGCTGCCTCAATTGTATTCAGGAGACAAAGGGAAGTCTTTCTTTCCTTCCACTGGCTGAGGCGCCTTCCTAAAGGGAGGCAGGGAGGGAGGCAATCTCCCATTTTGTGTCAAGAGAGACATCTGAAGGCCCTGACTGGATAGTCCGGGCTGGTCTGATCTTGACTGATCTCAGAAGCTAAGCAGGGTTGGACCTGGTTCGAACTTGGATGGGCCGCCACCAATGCTCCCTCTAAGCTGTGAAGTCTTTTGAGTCAAAATTCTACTTCGTGAGCTACCAGCATTAAAGCTGTGAGTGAGCGATCTGGCTACCGCATAAATTAGTTTGCTCTGGAGCCATCCTTCCTGAGCTAAGATGAAAACGTGTGAGCTGGAAGGTAAAAAACTGTGAGCCAGCTCACACTAACTCAGCTTAGAGGGAAGACTGGATACCACCAAGGAAGTCCGGGGTCACTGCACAGAGGCAGGGAATGGCAAATCACCTGTGAACATCTCTTTCCTTGAAAACCCTACAGGGTCTCCTATAAGTTGACTGCAATTTGACGGCACTTTCTTCCACCACATGTACCAATAGGGCTTTTTGAAGGTTGAAAGCATCTCATGGACATCCTCTGTACAACAGATGTCAGGATAGTATGATTAAGAACATAAGAGAAGCCAATGTTGGATCAGGCCAACGGCCCATCCAGTCCAACACTCTGCCACATAGTGGCCAAAAATACCAGGCGCCATCAGGAGGTCCAGCGGTGGGGCCAGGACACCAGAAACCCTCCCACTGTTGCCCCCCACCCAAGCACCAAGAATACGGAGCCTCACTTGCCCCAGAGTCCCTATCTATATCCTTGTGGCTAATAGCCACTGATGGACCTCTGCTCCATATGTTTATCCAATTCCCTCTTGAAGCTGTCCATGCTTGCAGCTGCCACGACCTCCTGTGGCACTGAATCCCATGTGTTAATCACTCTTTGGGTGAAGAAGTACTTCCTTTTATCCATTCTAACCCGACCACTCAGCAGTTTCATTCAGTACCCACGAGTTCTTGTATTGTGGGAAAGAGAGAAAAGTACCTCTTTCTCTACCTGTTCTATCCCATGCATAATCTTGTAAACCTTGATCATTATAGTGATGTTGCAGATGGGAGGCCCAGCGTGAGAGTGTGAAGCTTGGGGGGAAGTTCTAATCACGAGCTGGGGATAGAGGCAAGATTCGAACCACCGCACCCTGATTCAAAGCACCCTGATTCAAAGCTCTTTGAGTGAGTACAGTCCCAGCGACCCCTATCTGCCTCGGCTTTGAATTCCCGTTCCTACCAAAAAAAACCCAAAATAAACACCACTTGCCTTTTGTAATATGTTTGGTTTATTGAAAAATTAAAAGCTCAAGCTCTCTCATATATAAATACAATAACATTGCTGGCCGTTGACGAGGCATTCTCCATGGCTGGATGGATGAATGGGAAGGCAGAGTGGAAGAACCTCAGGCCAGGTGGGCCGGGGAGATTAAGCCCCCCAAAGGGCTCAGGGCACTAGCCTTGCAGGTGCTGCCTCCTGAAGGCTACTCCCTCCTCTAGCGGCACTCTGGAAGCAGGGGGCGGGGCGACACATGGCTCCTCCCCCTGGTTCATTGGTTCTCTGTAGCAGCCACAAAGTGCTTCTGAATGGACTGGCAGCGGGGAAGGGGATGTCTAAATGGGCTGGCAGGGCTCTCGAACAGGTGCCTGGCCCGGTCACTCTTAACACAGGGACAAAGTGGGCAGAGGACATCGAACCGTGGTTTGCCAACCAGGCAAAAGTGATCTATGGAGGGAATCCTTATCAGAAAGTCACTCTCTCTCGTTTCCTTTCCTCCTCCTTCCCCCAAACTTTCCTACCGGGCTTTTGAGTCTGAGGGTGGTGGCGATGATGGGGTGTCTTAGCGGGAACAGTGCCCCCAGCACTACACCAGCCCCAAACCTGGCAATCCACACGTGCCTTGTGCTGGCGGCGCCCCTTCGTGTGCTGCTGGACTTGGTGTGGGAGTTATCCAGGTGTCGTGACCATGCGCACGTGACTATGCACATTGTGTCAGAGTCCCTCTCAAAACCCCGTTTCTCACTCTCTCTTGGCTCCACTGTCCCGTTCCTAAAGGGCGATGTTGAATTCGGTGACCAGGAAATCGACATAGTCCTTCTCCTTCGACTTAAAGGCCTCGGCGATGATGCGGGCCGCCTCACGGTGCTCCTTCCCCCGTAGGGTCACGCTGTTCACCTCCAGGATCACATGGCCCACCTTCAGCTTCCCGCAGTTGTGGGCGGAACCTCCTCGCTGCAGCGTGTCAGAGAAAGAGAGAAGAAGCAGGAGGAGGGAACGCTGAGAATCGGTTTCAGTTTAAAATCACTGGCTTTTTGCATTCTCTTCCCAAAGTCTTTAAATGCAACACCATCCATAATTGGGAACGTGGTAGAACCTAAATGAGGAGATAGAAACTGGACTTTCCGCATAGGAACTTGGGATGTCCAAATGTACCCTATATTCAGGGGCGGATTAAGGCTCACTGGGGCCCTAAACAGCACTGACCAATCTTGGTGCCCCCCTCCTTTCCACACTGACCCAGTCCATTGTTGACCTGTCTGACCAGATATACAATGCAGATTGCAGCAATACAAAAATTTATTCATACGATAACACAATCTACTGTACAAACTAAGCCAAGCTTTGGCTACTTAAAGTTCTACAAAAATGCAATACAACATCTACTTTAATATTTCACAAGTTGCAATATTCATGACCTGAAAGGCATTTTTCTACCCTTTCCCCAACTTTGTGGTGCCCCCTTTGGCCCTGGTGCCCTAAGCACGGGCTTAGTCTGCTTAATGGTTAATCTGCCACTGCCTATATTATCTCTGTTTATATTTGTTTCTAAATCTGGATATTTGCATATATATTTTAGTTTTCTCGTTTTTGCAATCTGTATTGCAGATTAGTTTGTATTGTCTCTGTGTGTCTTTTATGCAACTGAGAAGGTATTTGGGTTGGATCCCATGGGAAATTCCCACATGCACAATAGTCCTTGCAGAAGTAGAAATGTGAAAATTACTCCTTGGCATTTGCTTTCGCTAAGCGAAAGCAACGGAACTCCTACTACCTTTTCCACATGTGCAGGGTGCAGCAGAAGGTCTTTCTTCCAATCAGATCTCAGACCCATATTAAATGAAATCATGCAAACCATCTGTTTTACATTCCATCGCTCCCATACAAACATTGTCATTTCGTTAAACGTTTATGTTAAAGTGTTTTTGTGTGGCTGCAGTCAATGCAGCCCGAGCAAGCCAAATGGCACTCAGCACATTTTGTTTTCCGCTCACGCACCACTGGATCCAGCTCCTTATGGGTACCACACAATTCTTTCAGTGTATAAGATATGCAGGACTGACTGATGCATGAATCTTGTTGGCGAATGCTGACATTTTATATTTTGTGAATGTTTCCATGTGAGGGAACAGAAAAGAGGCAAATAGAAATGGGAATCTGGGGACTGAAAAAGTAGGAATTGGAAATCCCCTCCCCCCAAGCAGATGGGCAATACATTCAGGACTGATAAAAAGATATTCTTTTTACACTTGAGTAATTAATTCATAACATTCATGGTCAATGGATATGGAAACGGAAGACTTTTTGCTTCGTTTGGTATTCCCTCAGTGATCCCTTCTTCCTGGCCGACGTTTTCATTATTGTTTTTATGTCTTTGTATATATTTTAGCTCTTTTCTTATTCTTTTAAAGATGTGTGTGTGTTTTGGTTGGTTTTATAAGACCTTGGGCAAGCCATAGTTCTGATAAGAGCTGTTCTTGAAAAAGGGCAGTTTCTGTCAGAGCTCTCCTCAGCCCCACCTACCTCACGGGGTGTCTGTTGTAGGGAAGGGTGAGGGAAAGGAGTTTGTAAGCTGCTCTGAGACTCCTTCGGGTAGTGAAGGACGGGGTGTACATCCAATCTCCTCCCCCGCCTCCTCTTTTTCTTCTTCTTTGTCCATTTTAATGTCTCAGCACTTTGGTGGCCCTCATGAGGGCTGGAAGGCAGGATGGAAATTTTGTTTTTAAAAAATGTAGTGATGGCCATGAGGACAGACAGCTTTAAAGGGGGATCCAACAACTGCACGGAGGAGAGGCCCCCTGATGGCTTCTAGCCTTGAGGACCAAAGGGAACCTCCATATTCAGAGGCAGTAAACTTCCCACGACTAGTGCCAGGAAACAAAATCAGGAGAGCGTCTCAGCCTTTATGCCCTATTTGTTGGTCCTCCAGGGCAACTGGTTGGCCACTGTGGACTAGAAGAAGAAGAGAAGTAGAGAGTGGATTTATACCCTGCCCTTCACCCAGAGTGGCTTCCAAACTCCTTCCCTTCCCCTCCCAGGTAGGTGGAGCTGAGAGAGCTTTCTCGAGAACTGCTCTTTCAAGGACAGCTCTGAAAGAACTATGGCTTGCCCAGGGTCATCCAGCAGCTGCAAGTGGAGGAGTGGGGAATCAAGCCCGGTTCTCCCAGATTAGTGTCTGCACACTTACCCACTACATCAAACTGGCTTACTAGATGGACCATTGGTCTGATCCAGCGGGGCACCTTCTGTATTCAAAGTCATCACGAAAAGGAATTTAAGGAGCCTTTACTTGATTTTTGACTTCTCCCCTGAAACTAACTTTCTGTCTTACAGGCACAAGACCCCTTGCCCAGGGGCACCCATGTGGCCTGTGGGGTTTATGTTACCGGTGGTTGTTCTGCCCCAGCGATCATTCCAGACCCTGTCTGTTCTGCCATCGGCTCAGATTTATCGTGCTTGCCCCCCATTCAAATCCCTCCCTCTTCATCACATCATCTCTTAAAGATACACCCACAATGAAAGCTGAAAGGCTGCAAAGCGTTCCTGTTCTGAGAGGCAAATTACATCTGGTGGCCTGATGCCTGCGCAGATTAGCAGCTATGATCGCCCGTGTTACCGATTAGTCAGCAACACTCAGGAGGAAGGCTTCGGATGAGTAATTCGCAGCCTTTGGGCCCAACGTTCCAATAGGCCCGCGTTCAAAATGTCGTGAGTCATTGTCTTTCAGCCAGCCTCTCCCTGAACCTGAGCCTGCTGCAGTTTGAAGCCGAGTATCCCCCCCATCCTTGTCCTGTTCATTCATGAGCTTTGCCTTTGGTTTGCCTCCAGATTTCTTTCAAGCGCTATGAAGGAGAAACAGTCAATTGTTGGCGGCTGATGGGCAGGATTCGGTCGTGGGGTGGGCAGCTGCCAAACTACTTGGAAGTTTTTCTAACTGTTGAAGACCCCAAGAGAGAACCAATATTGGCAGAGCCAATTAAGTGATGCTGCTGACTAAATAATGAGAGTAGATAATATGAATTGTCTCTGCTCATATTGCTTCTTTTTATGGCTGGTCAGGTTCCCTGAACCCAAAGTTCTTACTTAGTATAGAACGAATAATGATTCACACAATACACAGTTCACACAGGTCCCCAGGCTTTAAAAGGTAAAAAGGTAAAGAATCTGACTCTAGGGGGCGGTGCTCATCTCCATTTCCAGGCTGAAGAGCCAGCACTGTCACAAGCTGGACATTCCAATTCGCCGGCTAACACCTCCCCCCACTAGGGGGGTTTAGTGTGCCCACCCTATCTAAAGGAGTGGTACCCATTTATCTACTCGCCGAAGCTTTCGAACTGCTGAGTGGATGGCGAGCTGGGGACGAGGCTGGTCGCTCACATCAGCACGGGGCTAGAACTGACAGACGTTCTGATCGCCTCAGTGTTTAGGCAGGCCAGCCACATGACCACGGAAATGTCTTTGGACAGCGCTGGCTCTTTGGCTTGGAAACAGAGATGAGCACCACCCCCTAGAGCTGGATTCGACTGGCTTTCAGGCAAGGGAAGCCTTTACCTTTAATTAGCACTGATCAGACCAGGAAGCCAAAGGTGGAAACCACAGTTGGTATGTGCTCCAGAACATGTTTACTTTGGCTCCCCCTTACTCTGTTTCCATAAGAAGTTGCCTGTCTTCTCTGACAGCCAGAGTGGAGTTGAGGATTTGAAAGTGACCCAAAAGAGTGGTCCTGCTCCACCTGCAGGCCAGCAGTCCAACGATTCTCGCGAAAGTGCTGTGCAGTTGCTGAGAGAGCTGCCTGCCTCCTCCCCACACTACAATTCCCACACAGCACAGCAAGATGCACATTTGCTTGTAAATTTGTAATATGCAACTTGTAATTAGCAGCCCAAATACAATGTTCAGGGAGGGAGTTCACTCATCAGTAGAGCTGATCTCCACCTCTCTTACCTGTATGGTCACTATTCGAGGCAGGGGCTGTCGAGTGTTGGCTCCCCCCTCAATGGCAATTCCAAGGGTTGGCGCTGTCTTTGTCACCCGGATCAGATGGGATGTCGGTTCCAGGAGGCCTGGCTATTGTAGGAGGCAGAAGAGAAGAAGAGATATCCTACATGGTGTGATAGCATGCTTGAAGGTGTCAGGTATAAATAGGGGAGATCTGAGTTCAAATTCCTTCATGGCCCTCCAGCCTACCGGGTAACATTGCCTTGGCAAATGATTATCCCGCTCATCATGAGCTACGAATGGAAGGAAGCTCTGCTATATTAAATGAGATTGCCTTCCTGATTAACGAGTTTGGGATTTCAGCCCCAAACCCGAGACGAAATAAAACACACACATTTAAAAATAAGAAGCAGAACTAAGAGGATTTTGCAGATTCGCTGCAGGAGCAAACAAGAAAGACGCTGAGATACAGCATAATGGAGGCCAGAAGTTAGCATTGGAGGGTTTGCCTTGGAAACAGTAGTTAGACCAAGGCTGCTTCTGAGCATGTGCAGAGTATATTTGCCCCTCACCACCTAGTTCAAGTTGCTCAGAGGCACTTAGTTTTTACTTCACACAATCCAGGCCTCTACACCTAATGTTGTAACCGCTGTATCCCACTGGTACTTCATGCAGACAATACAAAGTGGACTTCTGAGCATGCACAGGATGCATTTCCCTCACCCACTGAGTAAATATAGCAGTTGCCAGCCACTGTGGATTAAGAGGTAGGAACTGCAGAACGAAACCTTCGGATTCCAGGCAGGTGTGAATCCCCATTGTCTCATTTGGTAAAAGCATGGTCTCATGCTGCCCTCTGGTGGTCAAATTCATCATTAACATTTTTTAGCTTCCACCCAGTCTTTAATGATGAGATAAGGAAGGGAAGCTTTAAAGTGTGGAGAAACAGAATGGCTTCGGATTGACAAAGGTGTTAGAAAAGAATGCACTTTATCTCCCCGTCTCTTCAATCTATACGCAGAATATATCATAAAGCTTGCATTAGATTTAGACAAAGGTGGTTTGAAAATTGGTGGAGATCTGAGATATTGGAGATTGGATTTATACCCTGCCCTCCACTACCTGAAGGAGACTCAGAGCGGCTTACATTCTCCTTTCTCTTCTCCTCCTCACAACAGACGCTCTGTGAGGCTGGTGGGGCTGAGAGAGCTCTTTCAAGAACTGCCCTTGAGAGAACAGCTCTGAAAAAAAAAACTTGTGACTGACCCAAGGTCACTCCAGCAGCTGCATGTGGAGGAGTGGGAAATCAAACCTGGTTCTCCCAGATGAGAGTCCGCCCTCCTAACCACTACACCAAACTGGCTCCCAGCAATCCAGAGCTCTGCAATCCTGGTAGAAATTTGACTAAGAACTTTGACAGCATCCCCAGGAGGTTCCATTTCCCTTCCTTGCATGCCACCTACGTCTGCCGAGTTTCTGGCAACATCTTACTGGTTTGAGGGTGGTTTCGCCCTGCCCGTCACTCCTCAGCACGTCCTGGGGGCTTCTGCCCTTGACCGGACCTTGCGGGCGGCTCCTGTCGGCTCCTTTGGTGCTCAGCTCGGTGTCCCCGAGGTCCACGCCGCTGTCTTCGCTGAGGGTCTGCCCGCTGTCGGAGAGCTGGGAGAGCGTGGAGACTAAGCGCAGAGGGCAACAGCAGAGTTTATTTATTTAGTATTTATTACTTCAATTTTTATCCCTGGGTCAGGGCGGCTTACGTTAAGGATTGAAAATACTTAAACACCAGTACTTATGCAGTACAGCATCATAACTTACAAACGTACCAAGTCATAGCTCAAAATAAAATAAAAATAAAAATAAAGTGCTGGTGGCAAAACCAACCCAGTGGCCATGATAGGATGTTCCCCCCAAATGACCCCCGTTGGCATCCGGCACAGTCGGTTAGTATTCAGTTCAGTTAGTCTTGTTGATGTTGTTGATGTTATTGGTGTTATTAGTGGCGACTCCTAGTCGAAGCCCTGGTGGAAGAGCTCCGTTTTACAGGCCCTGCAGGGCCCTGATGTCTTCCAGGAGCTCATTCCACCAGTATGGAGCCGCCACCGAGAAGGCCCTGGCTCTGGTAGAGGCTAGTCTGGCGTCTTTCAGTCCAGGGAGGGCCAAACGGTTTTGCGACCCTGACCTCAGTGCTCTCTGGGGAACATGCGAGGATTAGCAGATGGTGGGGTGGGAGTGACCAAGCAGGCGGAGGAGCTGCTGGACACAGAACAGACTCTCGTCCCCAGTGCCTTTGCCCACAAAAGAGTCCCCAGCAGGGGCCGCTAGGGTGTACCAAACAGGCATGGCAGATGATTGTGCTTGGTGCACAAGGGCAGTTCTCCGAGACAAGCCCAAGCCCGTAGCTATGGTGGAGCTTTTGGGGGCTCTGCCCCCTTTCTTAAAGGCAC
Organism: Gekko gecko; assembly: GCA_029375565.1. NCBI lineage: Eukaryota > Metazoa > Chordata > Lepidosauria > Squamata > Gekkonidae > Gekko > Gekko gecko. Next base: position 21,865,293 of record JAPDNY010000013.1, on the reverse strand, counting down.
AGCCCCAAGAGAATTTCTCCTTTAAATACTCCCTCCCCCAAATTTTACAACATTTTTAAAGGTGTGTGCTCCTTTAAGCAGAGTGGGGTGCTGTAGTTGACTAACTCCCACACTGAGGAAGTGAGTTGGAGTAGGTGACCTCTAGGATCCCTTTTTACTCTGTGTCAAAAAACTGGTCTCCTTTAAGAGAGTGTTAGCTTTCTTGACTATAGAAGTCAGACTCCCACCTGCTGGCTTGTTCTCAGAAGTGTTGCTTAGGCCGGCAGAAGTGATTAACTTGCAGCGGCTGAGAACTGTTCTCTAAAGTGGTTGATGGCTTGCAATTTAGAGATCTATCCTGGTAGCAGCTTTTTTATTGGACAAATGGCTTTTCTTTCTGCACTCAAAACTTCAGCCCCACCAGAAAAAAAATTGCCCCACAAGCCACAGAATCCTGCCTACGGGGGCCTGGACAAGCCCTAAGAGAAGCTGGAACTGCAGGATAGGAGGAGGAGGAGAAGGAGAAGATTGGATTTATACTCCACCCTTCACTACCCAAAGGTGTCTCAGAGCGGCTTACAAACTCCTTTCCCTTCTCCTCCCCACAACAGACACCCTGTGAGGTAGGTGGGGCCGAGAGAGCTCTGACAGAAACTGCTCTTTTTCAGGAACAGCTGTGCCAGGGCTTGTGACTGACCCAAGGTCACATCAGCAGGTGCAAGTGGAGGAGTGGGGAATCAAACCCGGTTCTCCCACATTAGAGTCTGCACACTTAACCACTACACCAAACTGGTGAGGGGGGCTCCGTGATGCCAGTGCTGCCTCAGGCGACTGCCGGCTGGGGCTGAAGTCAGCCTTTGGGGTTCTGGGAGCACCACTGGAGCCTGGCTGGCTGCTTGGCGGATGGATCCAGCCACTTTCCCCACTCATGGGTCCCCTCCCACTGTGCAGCCCCGGTCCGGCAAGGTTTTGTTCATGTCGGTCCCCTGATGCCAAGCACAGACCTTGTGGGGAAAGCATCTCTGCTTCTCATTTTCTCCAGCAGAAAGGTTGGTTGGATCCAGCCCATAGTGCCTGGCTCAGGAAAACCCAGTCTCCCCGGCCACCCTGCCCCTCTTCTTCCCAGCATCTTCACAGGTAGACCTTTTCCCCCAGTGCTTGGACCCACCAGACAGGTTGCCTGCAGTGTTCCCTCTAAGCTGAGTTAGTGTGAGCTAGCTCACAGTTTTTTAGCCTCCGGCTCACACATTTTTGCCTTTGCTCAGGACGGATGGCTCCGGAGCAAACTAATTCATGCAGTAGCCAAATCGCTGGCTCACAACTTTAATGCCAGGAGCTCACAAAGTAGACTTTTGGCTCACAAGACTGCACTAAAACACATCGCTTATTCTAGCCAGCAGGAGACATCATTCGGGCTAATCATTCACGCAATCCGAAAGCCACTTTCCGGTTGAAGGAGAGGCTGGCTGGAAAGGGCTGATTCACACCTTTTAAGCATGTAGATGCACGGACACATGGGACGTTGCAGGGCCTGCGGGCTGCACATTATTCATGTCTCACCCTCGGGGGAGTGTCACTGACTAATAAGTAACATTAATGATAATCGTCGTTAATTCCTACTCAGTCATCAAGTGTGATTTGCAGACCCAAACCGGAAGGCCTGTTTGCATCTCTTCGTCTTTCGCGACTGGTATTTTGGACAAGAGGGTGGAGGGGAGGGGGGACTCAGACTCTCGGGGGGGCTGCAGCGGCCACGCTCTCTTGGGGTACGACTCTCTTCAGGGGCTGTCTGCAGCTGTCGGTTGGTGTGTTCAAAAGGGAACCTGTATTGCCAGTCCTGGCAGAATCACACCAACTGCCTGCCTCTTTCCAGGAGTAATTCAGTGTGCTGGGTTTTCTGGGGTAGTGGTTGGAATGTTGAATAGGATCTGGGAGATGCAGGTTTGAATCCCCACTCTGCCATGAGAGCTCGCTGGGTGACCTCAAGCTAGTCACTCTCTCAGCCTAACTTACCTCATAGGGCTGTTATGAGGATAAAAGGGAGAATGATGTTGTAAGCTGCTTGTCTCTTTTTGGAAAAAGTGGGATTTAAATCTCTAGTAATCAGGGCTTTTTTTGTAGAAAAAGCCCAGCAGGAACTCATTAGCATAATAGGCCACACCCAACAGCAGAAACTCATTAGCATATTAAGCCACACCCATGGCAGCACAGCACATTAGCATATTAGGTCACACCCCCATGTTGTCAGAAGTGTGGTCATCCAGCCACATCCACCTTTTGCTTCTTATTCTGTTTACCTTGTTTGTTGTCAAAACCCAGGCTTTTTTTGCATGTTAGGCCACACACCCCTAATGTGGCCAATCCTAATGAGTTTCTGCTGTTGGGTGTGGCCTATTATGCTGATGAGTCCCTGCTGGGCATAGGAAACTCGGGAGCCAGCCGGGAACTCCCTTTGCGTTCCTGCCCCAAAAGAGCCCTGCTAGTAATAATATCCAATAATACTAAGATTGGGCAAATGGCACTCTTTTGGGTCCGTGTATGTTCTGTAGTTTTGCTGCATCCAGCCTTCGCTTCATCTCCTGCTGTTGACTCACCATGAACTCCAAGTATGTACAAAGGACACACTGTTGGGTATGCACTACTGTTTTCATTCACTTCATTTCAAACCCACTCTTCTCCTCAGCGAGGACCCAAAGTAGCTTGCTACACTCCCTTTCCCTCCATTTTACCATCACAACAACCCTCCGAGGTAGATTAGGCTGAAAGTATATGGCTGGCCCAAAGCTGCCCAGCAAGCTCCTGTGGCAGAGTGGGGATTTGAACCTGGGCCTCCTAGATGCTTGTTTGACACCTCTAGCTACTATACCACAGAGGCTTATCCAGTATGTGAGGTACGCCTCCAGGGTGCCTGCGTGATATTGGTGGAGGGAAGAATTTGAGAGCATAGCTAAAATGCTTAGATTGGTAAGAGACTACCATGTCCCATACATACCCAATCCATCAATTAAACTCAGCTCTAGAGGTCCCACTATGGAATGGAGGCTGGCAGTGAGAACCAGAAGCAGGGCCTTTTCAGTTGTGGGACCTTGTTTTGCCTGGCAACAACTTTAAGCCCCAGGCAAAGGTATTTCTTGTCCTCCAGGCTTTCAGTTAATCTTTTGGGAATCCTAATTCAGGTTAGCACATTTATGGTCCGCTTATTTTTAATTTGCGCTCATTTACACATTCAATTTCTTTTAGTTACCTATTTTTCTGTAGGTCTTCTAAATAGTTATGTATTCTATTTTGATGTCAGAATAGGATTTTGAGTGTTGCACGATGTCTCAGCAGCACCGTGCTAAGGAACAGGAACAAAATGTTTTAAATTGAGGAAGCATTCCCTTCCGCACATCTGGATCAGAACAGCCGTGATGGTGGGATATTCGGCCCTATCATTCATACAAGACTTGACTTAAGCCTCCTCATCCTTTTCCCGCTGCCAAATGAAAAAAAGAGAAAAGACCAGGAACAGCCACACTTGGGAAGGGAAGTTGGACAAATGAAATCTCAAAGGTGAAATGAATGATGCTTGCAGTACTCAAAACTGACCACAAGAGGGAAGCAAAGTCACAGCTAAAAACCTGCACAGGAAAATCATGCCAGGAAATCTTTAGGAGGACAGTATCTTGGAATCCCTCCGCAGGCTGGCACAGACATTTCACCCTCCTTTGTGGTTTGTCGGTGGCTGGGCTCCTCCACTTGTCTCCCAAAGTGTGTTAAGTTGGGCTCTGGTTAAGGTTACCAACTGCCTGGGCAACAGAACCTCCCATTTTTCCTCCCCCAAACTCAGACTGGCTGCAAATCCAGAAAACTGATGACATGCGAGTCTCCAGCTCCTCCTTCTCCCTCCCCCTACCTACAAGGCCACCAAATAAACACAGCACCATGGGATCGGTATTCTTGATGATGTCATTATTATTATGTTTTTTGCCTCTCAAGTCACAGCTGATTTACGGCAACTCCGTAGGGGTTTTCAAGGCAAGAGGCATTCAGAGGTGGTCTGCCATTGTCTGCCTCTGCATGGCAACCCTGGGCTTCCTTGGCGGTCTCCCATCCAAGGAGTATCCAGGGCTGACCTTGCTTAGCTTTTGATAAGGTTGGGCTACCCTGAGCTGTCCCGGTCAGGATGAGCTCTTATATACGTTGAAATACTGCAAACAGTTCTGCAGGGTATTTTAAAGCAGGGCTTTTTTTGTAGAAAAAGCCCAGCAGGAACTCATTAGCGTAATAGGCCACACCCAACAGCAGAAACTCATTAGCATATTAGGCCACACCCCTGACAGCGCAGCTCCCTCCCAGGATCGGCTTCCCCAGTTGCCCCGTGCCTTGCAGGGCGCATGGGGAACCCAAGGGAAGGAAGGCAGTTTCTAGATCAGCTTCCCCAGGCAGGGAGGCAGTTTAAACTGCCTTCCCTCCCTGGATCGGCTTGGCTTCCCCAGGCGCCCTGTAGGGAGGCTGTAGGTGTGGGCAACTTGGAAGCCAGCTGGAACTCTGTTCCTGTGTGTTCCTGCCCCCAAATAGCCCTGTTTTAAAGGCTACAGACTAGGAACATTAGAAGAGATGGTCAACCACTGGCCTTTCTAGCCCAAGATCCTGTTTCCTACAGGGGTCAGCCTAAGGTTCCTAGCCTCTGGAAAACCCACAAACAGGGCATGAAGGCAACAGCTGTACACCGCCGCTGCCCCTCTCCCGGCTTACCAACTGCCACTCAGAGACCCTTTGACTCCAAGCAGGGATAAGTTCTTTAGGGATGTATGAATTAGGGTTGCCGGGTTGTCTTACCCATCTACCAGTGGGGGGATCCTTGCTTCCTTCCTGGGTTTTGGGCACATTCTACAGCTGCCGCTCTGGCATTTGACTAAAAACTCTATGGTCATCATAGAGTTTTTAGCTGAATGCTAGAGTGTCCACCATGCAACGTGCCCGGTACAGTGACCTGTCCTCTGGGTGACATCATTGCGCCGAACACATTGGGAATAGTGGGGCTGTTCAGGGGCAGGGCTCTGTGGATTGGGGTCCCCAAAATCAGGGCAAACCCTGCCCCCATTTGCAACCCTAGCATTAATTATTCCCCCTTCTCCATTTCTTTTTGGTTATGTATGTTGTTGGGAAGTGGCTCCTTTTGTCTATTTCCATTGCTGGTAGGGTTGCCAGACCCCCTCGTTTGGCAGGGGTTACCCACTTTTTTGGAGGTTCTACCTGCTGCCTGGCCAGTTGGCCAGTGGGGGGAAGCCCCACCCCCAAGCCCCAACACCTGCAAGAGAGAAGGGAGAGGGGTGGCTGTGGGCCACGTGCTTGATCTTCAGGTGGGCAGGCCCTCCGGCTGCGGGCACTTAAAGGGACCCCTTTAAGTGCATGCAGCTGGCGGGACAAGTCCCCGTGTGACCAATCTCAATTGGGTTCACAGGGATGGTCCCGCCAGCTGCAGGCACTTAAAGGCAATGCTGCTTGGAGATCGGGTGTACGGGACCCTGTCCCGCCAGCTGTGTGCGCTTAAAAGGACCCCTTTAAGTGCTTGCTGCCGGTGGGACTATTCCTGTGGGGGTGGAGCTTGGAGCCGGGACATCCCCAACGTGACATCTTCACATTGGGGATGCCCTGTCCCCTTTGGGAACACCCCCCAAAGTCCCCCGCTGGGGACAAAGATGGACCTGGGAACCCTAATTGCGGGTGTTCTGGATTTGTTTGCTACACCACCAATGTCAAATTAACATTAAAAGCGGTGTGAATGGACCCAAGTATTTTAAATTTAATGGGGAATGAAGAAGCAGGAAACAGGGCAGGAAGGCAGACTTTGATGCAGACCAGAGAGAAGCAAAAATATAGCGGGCATTTTTGGGTGGGAACAGTAGGGTAATGAAATATGGGAGTAATAGCCCAGTGTTATATCGTGGCAGGTTGTGAATTTGATGGTTCCTTATTGAACTGTTTAGTTATTTCCCCCAGTCCCTTAGGGTGGAAAAGCATGTGCTGTACTTTAGTTTCACTTTCCTCTGCTGGTTGTTGGCTGTTGGTTTCTGTTCAAGCAGAAGCCAGGAAAGGCCCTGCTTTTGTTCTGGTAAAACTTTCAATCCTTCTGGCACAGTGTGCTTGTGGAATTATTTCACCCAGGTTTCATTTAGCCCTCATGCATTTATCTAGACTTCTTCTAAAACCCTTAATGCTTATGGCTTCTGCTATATCTTGTGGCAGTGAATCCTGCAGGCTAATTATGGGTGATGTCACTTTGGACACCAACCATTGTTGCTATAAGCCCTTTTCAGATGTTACAACGGTGCATACCTAACCAACGATGTATACCAGGATCGTATGCTCTCCACCAAACTCCCAATATGTAGGGTTGCCGCGTGTGACGTGTATTTACCATCCACCTACTGCCTCAGAATGTGTGAATGCGAGCCTTGCAAAACCCAGGGAGTAGTTTGTTCACATCAGAGCTGTACATGCCTGTTAAACACACACACAGCCTCTGTTCACACAATCTGTTCACTGTGCATAGTGGGAGGATTGCGGGTAGTGCGCACTCCTGGTAAGTGGGACTGTAACTTCTGAGAAGGTCTATTTGTGTGGAACTCTCTGGACTGTGGAGTTGATCACAAATCCCAGAGTCCACCAAAGCTGCCGAAGTGATCCCTAATTCTTGCCGCTGTGCTTTGCAGAGCCGACACAAAACAAAACGAAGCTTCGTTTTATCTGTTGTGTTTGCTTTATACTTCTGCTTCTTGTGGAGCAGATTTGTCAGAGGATATCTGGATCTATGAACAGCGACGGATATAAGACATTTATGCATATTGAGATGGGCCCCCACGTTAGTCTCCCTGTAGCAGCAGAAGAGAGCAAGAGTCCAGGAGGACCTTAAAAGACTAACAAAATAGTCACTGCTCACTGCTTCACACATCTGAAGAAGTGGCTGGCAACAAGGATGCTGTCTGAAACAGCACCAGGAAACCAGGGATTTTTCTCTGCAGGAGCGAGGCAGCCAGAGGAGAGGAGCAGGTTTCGTGCTTTCAAAGAGCTGGTTAATAGGGTGCAAAGCCGGCTGTTAATATGCCGGCTCTGCCCCCCTGCAAGTCACGTGGCTTTCCTAGCATACCTGTCGACCCTTCCTCCTTCAACGGAGGCAAAGGCGGCCCCCCAGCAGGACGGCTGTGCCGCCTGCTGGTAGGACTGGATTGTAGAGGGAATGCAGGACTTTCACCTGGTGTCCCCCCTACCCCCAAGAAAACCCTGCTGTTGGCCATGAACATCAAGAGGAAATGTTGCTGCCACCATGTGGGACAAGCGCACAAGAGGCATCACAAAGTGCTGGTAGAACTCTGGTAGATCTGGCTGAAGGTCCCTCTAGACCAGGGATGGCCAAACTTGCTCAGCGCAAGAGCCACATAGAATAAAATGTCAGATGTCTGAGAGCCGCAAGACATGAACAATATCACACACATGTTTTTGTTGGAAAATATGCAAATTTGCTTTTTATTAACATTAAATGAGACGGTGTGAGAGAGCTGCATGCGGCTCCCGAGCTGCAGTTTGGCCACCCCTGATCTCTAGCAAGATTCTAGTCCTTGTGGAGGTTTAGATGTGCTGGAGAGCTCAAAGGCTACACTAATGGGATGGGCCGAAGAAGATTCCCAGACTCCCAGCAAATTTGCTTTTTATTAACATTAAATGAGACGGCCAAAAAATAAAACCAAAAGGAGTAAAAAACAGATATAACTTTAAATGCATTCTCCAAGGCCCCCCCCCCCCGCCTGCCCCCCACCAGCTGGCTTGGCAAAGGGATTTAAAGAGACAAATGCCTGGATGGTGGGGGGTTTTGTGCTTTGAGAATGCATTTAAAGTTAAAGTTGCTTTCTTTCTCTGCTCCCTCCCACCTCAAGCCTACCCAGGGAGGGGAACACAGGCTGGGGAAGGGAAGACCAATTGGGGAGACATGCCTCCCCTTTGCTTCCCCAGCTGCCCTGCCAGGAGCTGCATAATATGTGTGAAAGAGCCGCATCTGGCTCCCGAGCCAGTTTGGCCACCCCTGCTCTAGACCACCATCCTGTTCCCTGCAGTGGTCAGCCAGATCCTTCCCAGATGCCCCGGTATGAAATCCACAGCAGTGCGTTATAATGATTAGAGTGTCGGCTTGGGATCTGGGAGACCCAGGTTCAAATCCCCATTCTGCCATGAAAACTTGCTGGGTGACCCTAGGGACAGTCACACGCTCTCAGCCTGGCCTAAGTGGTAGTGGTGAGGATAAAACGGAGGACAGGCAGATGACGTTGTAAGACGCCACTGGTGGGGAAAGCGGGATACGCATTTCTGAATAAATTATAAAGTAGCTCCCCCTCATCGTTTAGCACTCAGCTCAATGGTGTTTAACGGTACAGGCATTTTAACCCAGAGGCTCTGGCTTAGCAGTCATGGTTAGTAGCCATTTCTAGACCTGTTCTTCGTGAATTCATCTATAAGAATAGAAGAACAGTCCTTCTGGATCAGGGCAAAAACTCATCTATTCTGTTATGTATCGTATATACATAAGTGGATTTGAGCTTGAATCTCACCCCTATCTAAGCCTGGTATTGAAAACAGCAAACTCTGATTGGCTACTGTGCGTAGTAGACCAATCAGGATACTAGAAAGGTTCTGGAGGGAGATGAACTTATTGGTTGTTATGTTACTGTTCTGATTGGTTCTTAATGCAACAAGGGGCGTGGTTATGCCAGCCCGGATAGTTTAAAAGAGGGCCTGTTGCTCTCCTGTTTTGTGTTCGTTCCTATCTTGTTAAATAAAGCTGAATCACTTATGAAGAGCTGCTGCCTTAAGTCTCATACTTAACACATTCCAGCATCCTCTTTCCAACTGTAGCAGACCAGATACTTCATGGCAGCCTGCAGGCCAGGGCGTGAAGACCTCCTATGATTTTGTCCCCAGCAATGGTTCTTCAGAGAGCTATTTTACCTATGAGCCATCCTGACAAACAGCCAACTCCATCGGCAGCAAAGAAGGAACTGAGGGAAGGGGGCGCCACTCCCTCAAAGCACGTGACCACCTGGGCAGGAAAATGCATCATAAAGGCTGCGAGGGGAGGGGCACCCCCAGTGGGATTTTTTTTTTTTTGTATTTTTGTATCTTTCATACATGCATGTCTGTGTATGTGCGTGAGTGTGTGCGCACCTGGAAGACATGGCGACCTCTGGTGACTGACTGTGTGTGCACCCGGTGACTGACCCCTACTGGGGGCCTGGAGGGTATTCAGAGAGGTGGCTGAGTAAAGCCTGCCCCTGCCTCCCGGCTCTGGTATTCCAAGGAGGACTCCCATCCAACTGCTTGACAGAGCTGACCCTGCTTAGCTTCCGAGATCTGACAAGATCAGGCTTGTTTGGGCTATCTGGGTCAGGGCGCCTTGAGTGGAATTTTGAGCTCAAAAACCTTCTCTGCAGTAGGTATGCACATGCGCAGTCCCCTGTGTGTGCACAGAAGACTGAACATGAACTAGCGGTGACCTTCAAACCTTCCCCGTAAGTTACTTATACACCGTTTGAAGAACTTTTTGTGTGCATGTCCCACATCTATCACTCATCCTTTATTCAGATATGAGAGGAGGGAAAAATTGCTTTGTTTCCATCTCATACGTGAACTAGTGTGTCAAGGGCTGTGTTGGCTCCCACTCCATTTTGATGTTGGCTTTCCCCTCCGCTACCCTCCTGTGACGACACCCAGCGTTTAGAGTACCAGAGAAGATCTTACCTCTAGCTTGGGGCAAAGACCTCACTTCATTGACATCTGGCTCGCTGTTGGGCCGATGGACTTCTACCATGATGAAATGCTGGGTGGTGCTGGACTCCGGGCCGCCCTTTTCACTGGGAGGAGGAGGAGGAGCCGGGTGGGACGGTGGAGGAGGAGGGGAAGGGGACGGTGCTTTGGGGCTTGGGAGGCCGCTGGACGGAGTAGCCTCTGGGGACGGAGTCTTCAACCGGGTTGGTGACTGGACCCTGGGGAAAGGCCCTATTGGTTGCTGGTTGACCAATGACAAGTTGGCATCCATGGGCCGCCTGGAGACAGATGCATAGATGCAGCTGGGGGCAGAATCCTCTGTGGAGGAGGTGGCCGTCGAGGCGATGCTGCCGGTGTCCCTCTCGGAGAGGCTTGGAGAGGCCGTGGGGACCCGAGGGGCCACGAAGAACAGGCCGGACTGGGAAGATCCCGAGGAAGGCCTCGTGAGGGTGTCTGTTGCTGTGTTTCTGCTCTGGGAAGAGGAGGAGTCCGCTGTCTGAGAAGAAGGACTGGGTGGTGGAGGCTTGAACGCCGGAGGCTCCTCAGGGAAAGACGAGACGTCATCCTGATCAATCCGACAAAACAAAGGCCATCAGGATGGACTGCCTAATACAGAGGGAACTCTCCTGTTATTGAGCTATGGCCAGTGTGTTACGCTTTGCATTCTGGTGCTTTGCGCTGATTTGAGAAGAGAGGCCACAGCTCTGCGGTAGAGCACCTTCCCCCTGCATGCTAAAGGTCCCAAAGTTCAATCCTGGCTTCTCCAATTAAAGGCTCTCTGATAGGATCTCTCAGAAAAGAATGCCTGAAATCGGGGACAGCTGTTGCCAGTTACAGATAATATTCAGCTAGATGGACCATTGACCTGACTTAGAATAAAAGCAATTAATAGGGCAGGGTCATGGGTCAGTGGGTGAGCACATGCTTTGCCTGCGGGTTTATGTCTCCTGCTAAAGGGTTTTGGCTAACAGATGCTGGGAAAGACCTTTCTTAGCTTGAGACCCCAGAGAATGTCTGTCAGTTACAGGCAGTACTGAATTAGGTGGACCAGTGGTTTGGCTCCATACTAGACAGCTTCATATGTTAATGTGAGTATGTTTTACCCCGGCTGAAACTCTCGTTTCTAGCAAGATTCTAAGCAGAGATTCTCAGCAGCATGAACAAACAACTGCAGAATATCTGGGGTTATTCCTATACGATGCAGAGATGCTTCTGAAATGCCAAATTACCTAGTCTCCTAAGACCATTATTTCATTTTTATTCCCACATTTCAAACAGAACACTGCAGAGCATGCACAGTTCATTTGTGTCTTTTTTTGCCGACTTTTTGCGTTGCCACCAACGTGCACATGTGCATCGATATAACACCGCAGAAATGTAATCCCAGTGTGATTGTACATGTGGTTGAATCAAGATTCTTTTGTGTGGTGTTCTACTGATGCGCAGAAAGGAATCATGGTGGACTGTTATCAACAATCACATCACATCAGAGATCCTTTTTCTGGGTAGAGTTTTATTAATACAGACGTGTGCATCTGCAACTTGGAGGTGACAACAAATGAAAGCTGTGGCAGATTGCACAGGTTCCAGTTATAGAATTCATTTTGGAAATTTGCCTACTCAAAATGGAATTAAAGGAGCAAACTTCCAGCACAGAGCAAACTTCCAGAACAAGAAGGAACGGAACTGGGGAAACCGTTTCATTCTTGATTCTGTTCTAGACCAAGCAAGCTTCTTGTCCTTCAAGCTGTTAAAATGGGTTTGTGGGAAGTGCTCAGATTGGAACAGCATAGTGTCCCTGGGGTATACAGTGTTGAGTGACATAAACGTTCAGAAAAGGAACACCAAGGTCAAGATCTTTTCTCCGCGACGCAATTGAGCTCTTCACGTCAGTATTGAAATTTGCCAGCAAGAATATTGTCGAATAAATGTCAAACAGCTATCATGCAAGCTCGCCACTAACTACGTCAGTTTATGTTCATTTCATGCGCGTAAGTATGCACATTTGCCACTGCCTTCCAGATCATGAGAGGTACCCTCCATTGCCATCTGCATTGGTCTCAATCCTTGTCTCAAGGGAGCCCCTTGTCTCAAGGAAGAAGAAAGGGAAAGAAGAGAGCATGCCTTACCAGGGAGATATCCGGCAGAGCATTGATGCTGCCCTGGCATCCGTTCCCACCCACTTCCAAGTCCGATGTATTCTGCCAGCAGAAAACAAAACAAAACAAAGAAACTCAGTGCCGGAGAGCAGGACATGCGGCCAGTTTAGACATGCGGGTATACCACTCAATTTCTCAGCAGTCAGGCCTGCTCTACACATGCTGCAGAAAGAGGAGGTTTCCCAGTTTTCAAAGATATTTTCACCTGGTCACCTGTGCATGGTCCTAATTCATCATAGGTGATTAGGCTGGAATTAATGGGTCACCTACAGACCCCTGGGTGGAATTCAAACCTGGTTGTCTGCCAGCCGGGCCCCAGTGTTTTATAGTTTGCAACTCATGGTCAGCTGCAAGAGTGGACATCACATCAGGGAAGTTCTGGTCACCTGAGCAACACCACTGGGGCTGCAAACTCCACACTGGCCCCTGGCATCACCTGACCAGGCCTCAGCACACAGCACCAAGGACCAGTTGAGAGATCTCTGGACCTACAAAGCCTTAGGTTTCGGTGTGCCACTTCATCCTGGACAACTTGTTATGGTGGTGATCAGGGCTTTTTTTCTGGGAAAAGTGGTGCCGGAACTCTCAAGAGGGAAATGAAGGAGAAACCCACGGGATTCTTTGAAACCCTCGTTTAAATCTTATTTTTAAAATTTGCACACATGTATTGCCTCTGGCCCATTATGATTTTGGACTGAGTCCAACATACCCTGGAATCTCTCTCTCTCTCACACACACACTCCCGCCTGGATACACATACGCATAGAACACATATCTGTAGATCTGTGTGGATTTTTTCAGGAGCGATCCATACTGGATGAGTTACTCTATGGGTCTTTCCTGAAAAACCGCTGGGCTTTCCAATAGCTACACAAGAGAAATGGTTTGGTTCATGGAGGAGACATCTATGAATAGCTATTTGCCATGGTAGCTAAATGGAGCTTCTAGCCTCAGAGGCAGTGTGTCTCTGAGTACCAGCTGCAGGGGAGCAAAAGGCATGAAGCTGCTCTCTGCTGGGCCAGACAACTGGTTTCTCAAGGAAGGTGCTGTCTCACTGAGTGGCAAGAACTCTCCAGGGCCTTAGGCAGTGACTTTTCCCGTCAACCACTATCCGATCCTTCTTAATTGGAGATGCCAGGGATTGAACCTGGGACCTTCTGCATGTAAAACAGATGCACTACCACTGAGCTACAGGCCCAGCTCATGGGCACAAAAGGAGGGATGTCACCATCATACTCTACTTTTACAAGCTTCCTGTAAAGTCTGGCTGAATGTCTTTGTACAGGAGCACTACACCGCTGAATACCATATTCTGGGGACAAACAGCATTCATGTCCTGGCTTGTGAAGCACTAGTGGCATCTGGATGGCCCAGGCAAGCCCAATCTTGTCAGATCTTGGAAGCTAAGCAGGGTCAACTCTGGCAAGCACTTGGGGTGTGTTCAGACGGATCTTTTGATCTGCCATAGGAACGACTCCCTTGCGGATCAAAAATGCACGACCAGACAGAAACATCTGCGAAATATTCCGGTCCCATAGGCATCCCGTTCTGCTGCGCCTCCAATCCTGATTTAAAAAGTAGCAGTTTCAATGTAGGGTTTTCGCTTACCCGCGCAACAACTGCAGACTTTCTTCCGTCTGGTCACTCCATTAGCGCGCGATGCTCCCGTCGGCTCGGTCTGACGTCAGACCGAGCCGACGGGGGCGTGATTTAAAAAAATTGAAACCCCATGTGCGCTTTAACGAGGAAACGCATTCAGCGATAAGCGCTACGAGGAATGTAATCTTCATGCTTATTTCTTTTAGGGACAAGATGTTACCGCGATGGGAGATGGAGGGGGAAGGACTGTTCTAACTTGCAAAATAGTCCCTCCATTGATCATGATGGCAATGGCAAGGGGGAGGACCGGGACTTTGCTGAAAACCCTCCGCGATCGCCTCAGTTCTCCAAGGAGGCGCAGCCTTGCCTATGCGAATGTACAAAACTTTTTTAAAAAAATCCTCGGTGGATGCCGTGTAGACAAATCACGGCGGGAACAATGCGCGGTGAGGCTATTTCATGGGGGGCGTCTGGTCGTGCTAGGCTGGATTAAAAAAATCGGGATAAAATTTTAGGAGGGCTCATGGCGCGATCGACTGGCCGTCTGAACGCAGCCTTGGATGGGAGCCTTCCTTGGAATACCAGCAGTCAGGAGGACAGAGGCAGGCTTTACTCAGCCACCTCTCTGAATATCCTCCAGGCCTCCAGTAGGGGTCAGTCACCAGAGGTCGCCAGGACTTCCAGGTGCACACAAACGCATGCGCGCACACACACACACACACACACACACACACAAAATAGCAAAAAGAAAAGGAAAGAGAGACAGAGCGCAGTTCTGATCCAGGAAAGGCAATCTTGACGTGGCCCGCCTGGATTGCATTCTCACCCCCCCCCCGTTCTCTTCCACATCACTGTCTCCCTGTCACCCAAACAGCCTGTCTCAGATGCGCCACACGCTTCTCCCCCTCCTCGTAATTATGATTACCGCCCAAATGCCATTATCAAATGTCAAAATACAGCTGTAAGTGAGTCAACAGAACCAGCAGATCCCAACCAAAAAAAATGTGCAAAATTAAATTAAGTCTCCCAGCAAGGAAGGGACCGACGGGGCTGTCAATCAGGAAGGTGTGCGAGTGGAAGGAGGTGTGTGTGTGTGTGTAGTGAGGCAGAGGAAGGAAAAGGGGGGAGAAAGAAAGCACTAGCCAGACAAGGCCGGTCACCCACCGCTGATTTAATTATCACCGGGGAATTAGCTAATGTGCCATTCTTATGCACGGGGTTGACTGGCCGGAATTTAACTCCGCATCCAGATGGATTTATTAGAGACCACATTGGTAGGGGGAAGAGGATAAAAAAGGCTTCCTTCTGCTCTTGCAGGGTGGGGGTGGGGTGGGGGGGAGGCGTCTGTCGGCCCATCAGCCAGATCTTGTTGCTATTTGGCCCCCGGCCCAGCTGGCCACCTTTGAGATTCGGGGGGGTGTATTCTTCTTTCCACTCCACATTCCCAGCCACACTTGGCTCCAAAGCCAGCGCACCATAAAAAAAGGTTAAATACACAATCACATTACAACATATCGAATCATCTATATATAGCAGCGTGAATAAACTGGCAAGACCCTAAAATGGCAGTGAGGTCAGCAGCAGCGGATAATCAATAGCCTCCTAAAAAAACGTCGTGTGGACACAACCCCTTAAAGAAAAGGACAGTGAAACTGGAAGCAAACAGCAGGGCAGTAAATAATGCTTGAAAAACAAACAAACCTTGGCCTGTGGCAAGCAGTTAACAGGCAGTAAACATTAAATGGCAAATGAAACCAACCAGCCCCCCGTTTGTTCTGTTTGTAAAAACGGGACCAAATGGGAAACATCAAAATGAATGAGCGTGAAGGGAAAAACACAGTTCTTTAGTTTTTCATTCATTGCTTCCTTGCTTTACCCCAGCAAGGTACAGCGATGCAGTGGAGGCATTCTGTGTTGGATACCTTGGCTGGAACTAGGGCTGCCAGGTTTCTCGGGGAGGTGGACGTTCCCCCGCTAAAAAGGTCTCCAATCTGCCAGTCTGGAAAAGGCCGGTGGGGGGGAACACTGCGCCCAAAGTGCCCGATTCAGGCTGATGTGCCCGCCATGATGATGTTACCAGGAAGTGACATCATCGTGCCAGGCACGTTGCCAGCTGATGCTCTAGCAATCAGCCTGAAAACTCTATGGTATCATAGATTTTCCAGGCTGATTAATAGTTCATCAGCCAGCGATGTGCCCAACATGATGATGTCACTTCCAGGTGATGTCATCACAGTGTGCTGTCCCAGAGAGGAACCGAGTCTCTCCCGCTATTACCTGTAAGTAACTTGGCAACCCTAGCTGGAACAGCAGGTAGAAGTCAGAGACAAGCTATTGGGGATAGGAGTGAAAGGAGCCTCACTGAAAGACTGAAAAGGTGGATGGCCCTTTCCAAGCGAACTATGGGAGATGCACACTTGAGAATCCCTGACCTGGATGGTCTGGACTAGTCTAATCTTGTGAGATCAGGATTGGCCCTGATTAGTTTTTGGATGGGAGACCTCCAAGGACTGCCAGAGTTGGGATGCAGAAGGAGGCAATGGCAAACCACCTCTGTACATCTCTTGCCTTGAAAACCCTATGAGTTCGCTGTAAGTTGGCTGTGACTTGACAGCATTTTACACACAAACACACACACTCAAAGATTGCAGAAGAATCGCCACAGGTGGAAGGAACCCCCATCCAGCAGAATAGCAACGGTAAACTAGCCATATAAAACTGTAGCGAGGAACTGGCCACATGCCTGACAGTGACATCATGGGAACTATCCAATAGGTGCTAGAAATATTAGCACAACTACCATCTTTAGGGAAACAAACTTCAGATAGCCATGCTTGCTGGGATGAGCAGTGCTATTTCCAAGGCTTTTTTTGTAGAAAAAGCCCAGCAGGAACTCATTAGCATAATAGGCCACATCCAACATCAGAAACTCATTAGCATATTAGGCCATACCCCTGTCAGCACAACTCATTAGCATATTAGATCACACCCCCATGTTACCAGAAGTGTGGTCATCCAGTCACACCCATCTTTTGCTTCTTGTTGTGTTTACCTTGTTTGTTGTCAAAACCCAGGGCTTTTTTTGTAGCAGGAACTCCTTTGCATGTTAGGCCACACACCCCTAATGTAGCCAGTCCTAATGAGTTTATTTATTTATTATTTATATATTATTTATTTATTACTTTCCATTTATATCCCGCCTAGCCAGAAACTGGCCCAAGGCGGCAACTGGGTGTGTGGCCTATTATGCTAATGAGTTCCTGCTGGGCGTGGCCAACTCAGGAGCCAGCCGGAACTCTGTTCCTGTGCATTCCTGCCTAAAAATAGCCCTAGCTATTTCCCAGCAAAGGGCAGGAGTGCTAGTAAATGATCAATGTTTTAAACGAATAAATTTGAACACAAACAAGAGTGCTTATTAGGCCACATCAACTGGGCAGATTAATGAGGGACCACATAGGGCTGCCAGCTCTGGGTTAGGAAATACCTGGAGATTTGGGGCGTGGCACTTGGGGAGGGCAGGAACCTTAGTGGGGCACCATGCCATAAAGTCCACCTTCCAAAGCAGCCGTTTTCTCCCGGGAAACTGATCTCTGCTGCCTGGAAATCAGTTGTAATGCTGGGAGATCTCTTGGCCCCACCGGGAGAAGAAGAAGAGTTGGGTTTTAAACCCTGCTTTTCTCTACTCAAAGGGGTCTCAGAGCGGCTTACCATCTCCTTCCCTTCCTCTCCCCACAACAGACACCCTGTGAGGTTGGTGGCGCTGAGAGAGCTGGCTTCATGCAGGGGCGTGGGGAATCAAACCCAGTTCTCCAGATCAGAGTCCGCCACTTTTAACCACTACATCCCTGGAGGTTGGCAACCCTAGGGCCACAGCTTAGTGGCAGAGCACCTGTCTTGCATCGTGCTGAAGACCCCACACTCAGTCCCTGGCATCTGCAGGGAAGAGGCTCTCCGGGAGCGAGTGCTGCGAAAAGGTCTTTCTCTGCCCCTCTTAATCCAGCTGAGGAGTCTTGAAAACAAGGAGGTGGCTGAGAAAGGACATTTCCAGCAGCTGCTTTGCCGTTCTCAGGGCTGAACACATTGCCGGTCTCTGTCTCGCTTGACCTGCTCTATGGAGCTAGCCTGAGATGGAAAGAGGGGTGTCCAGGGCCTTTGGGAGGGGCCTGCCCAGGCTGCAGAGTCCCAGAGCTCTTCTGTCATTGAAGTCTGTTCCGCAGGCTGCTCCCATCCCTTGACTGGAACAGACTCCGTGCCAGAGATTGCAGGAAACTTTCTTGCAGGTCAATGCTTCCTAGCTAGGGTTGCCAATCTCCAGGTGGGGCATGGAGGCCTACTGGAGCTACAGCTAGGGGTGCCAGCCAATGCTCTCTCTAAGCTACGTCTTGTGAGCAAAAATTCTACTTTTGTGAGCTACCGGCATTAAAGTTGTGAGCAGGCAAGTGATTTGACTACTGCATAAATTAGTTTGTTCTGGGCTGGAGCCCTCCTTCCTGAGCTAAGACAAAAATATGTCAGCCGGAGGGCATAAATACTGTGAGCTAGCTCACACTAACTCACTTAGAGGGAACACTGGCTGCCCACCTCCACGTGGCACCTGGCATTCTCCTGCGACTACGACTGATTCCCAAGTGACTGAGATCAGATCCCCCCGGAGAAAACAGCTCCTTTGAAAAGTAGATTCTATGGCGTTATGCCCTGCTGAGGTTTCTCCCCTCCCCAAACCCTGCCCTCCCTAGGGTCCACCTCCCCAATCTCCAGGTAGTTCCTCACCCAGAGCTGGCAACGGATGTCCGGATGTCCGGATGACAGAGATCAGTTCTCCTGGAGAACACGACTGCTTTGGAGGGTGAGTTCTCCGGCACTGCCGATCTCCCTCCCTTCCCCGGACCCTCAACTGTCCCCAGGATCCAACCCCAAATCTCTGGGAATGTTCCAACCCGGAATCGGCAGCCCCGGCCACCACTGAGAAGGCCCTTGCCCGGGTTGCCTCCCGTCTACCCTCAGCTGGCAGGGGCACCCCAGGCAGGGCCCCTGAAGAGGGCTGCAGGGCTTTGGTAGGTTCCGATGGGAGGGGGCAGGCTCCTCCCTTCCCGGGCTCCACCCCCACGTTTCCAGGGATTTCCGCAACCTGGAGTTGGTCAGCCGCCTTCCAGCCAGTGGCCGGCTGCAGCAGGGGGAAGAGAGCAAGGCTCCCTCTAAGCTGTGGGGTCTGGTGAGCAAAAATTCTACTTGGTGAGCTACTGGCACTAACGTTGTGAACGAGCCATTTGGCTACTGCATGAATTAGTTTGCTCTGGAGCCCTCCGTCCTGAGCGAAGGCAAAAAGGTGTGAGCCGGAGGCTAGAAAACTGTGAGCCAGCTCACACTAACTCAGCTTAGAGGGAACACTGGAAGAGAGGCTTGGGGAAACTCCCAGAGAAGGCTGGTGTCACGTTAAACTGGGCATCCAGCTGAAAATGATAGCTGAACGTTGTTATCTGTGGGCACAGGATGGCACCTCCCTATCTCTTTTGAGCTAGAAAAGCAATTCTGTTTTATGACAAACGTACCTCCTTGGGGCAATGCAACCAATTGGAAGTCCGAGGGCTGAGCTACTGGTTCCCAGTAACGAATCAGCATGCTTTCCAGCAGGTGTTGTCACTCTTCAGAAGAAAAGAAAGCCAATCCCATTCCCTTCCCGTGTGGCAAGCAGTCCCTGTCCCCATTCCTAGAACACTGAGAGGGCTTCATCTGCATGGTGGCCACATGGCACAAGAAAGGCTCATCCTCTGTCCCCATAAAGGACTCGTGGACCCCCGGGACTACCCTTGTGGAGTCTCCAGATCCCAGTTTGAGAAATACTGTGCTAGCTATTGCTATGTATGTGCATATGTCTATGATATGTGGCAGCCCAAACCTTATTTTGGGTGCAAAGGGCACTTCCTTATTCAAATCTTCTTTGAAATATAGGCCTCTGGGAGGCACTCCAAATAAAAGCTTGTGGTGCCAGAACCAGAGTTTGGACCAGGTGCTGCTGTATGTCTTCTTGCAGGGGACAGTCTCCAGGGCGTTTTGATGTGTCATTTGGGGTGGTCCAAGGAGTGTTTTGTGGGTGCAGGCTGGCCCCAGTGTCTGCCTGTGTTATTATCCTGAGGGCACTGCACTTAGAAGCAGCTGGCACAAGAACTACACTTTGGACCAGGAAACAGCATATGTCTCCTCGAAGGCGAGAATCCACTAAACACGGGGGTGTATGATATGTGGCAGTTTAAACCTTATTCTGGGGGATGCAGAGGGCAAGCAGTCAAACCAGTCCCTTATTCAAATCCCCTTTGAAATACAGGCTTCTTGGAAGGAACCCAAATCGAAGCCTGTGGCTCTAGAACCAGTATTTGGACAGGGCACCACTCCATGTCATCTTGCAGGGGATAGTCTCCAGAGTGTGGGGATGTGTCATTTGGGGTGGTCCAAATATTGTTTTGGGGTGCCTTAGGGCCCAAGTGTCTGCCTGTGTGATTGTCCTGGGGCACCTCACTTTGGAGCAGCTGGCACAAGAACCACATTTTGGACCAGGAAAGAGGCTATAGCTTCTCAAAGGGGAGAGTCCTGTGAACCTGGGGGTGTATGATGTGTGGTGGTCCAGACCTTATTTGGGGTTCAGAACTTTCAAACTTTCAAACTCTCTCTCTCATAAACACAAACACAATTTCAACAGGAAAGAAGAGAGTTTAAAAATAAACAGGGCATGGCTTCCTGTCCTGAAAAACACAAAAGGCTCTACACTTGACAATAGCACTACAGACAAGATTAGAATTTCAACAGCCAATCCACATACAAAAGAACCTCCTCAGGAAACAATCCATATACAAAAGAACCTCCTCAGGAAAGCTCCTCCATTAGCATGTTCACAGCCTGGGGAACTCCTACAAGATAATGACTCAGCCCTACCCCACCTTCTGGAGTAGATATAAATTACCTGCCTATCATTTGTCTTCTCACCTTGACACAGAGAGAACTCCATCTTTCTGTGTTATACCCCTGAGGATGCCAGTCACAGCTACTGGCGAAACGTCAGGTCCTACAATGCCAAGACCACGGCCACACAACCCAGAAAATGTACAGCAAATAATGAACTCCAGCCGTGAAAGCCTTCGACATCATATTCTCCTCAGTGCTTTTGGTTGAATTCATGAATAGGTCACGAACAGGGAATGAATAAGGAACTAGGAATAAGGAGCCAACTTCAGCCTCGTCTTCCGCAGCACTTTGGTGCACTGAGCCTGTTTGCAGTTCAGCATGTTGCTTCCCCTTTGGGAGAGGATGGTGACATCGACTGGCTATGATACAATTCTGGGTTTTTAAAATTTAATTTTACAACTTGCGAGCTTTGTAATTACATCCCCTTTTGGGGAAGGGGGACAAATTCTTGCATGTCTCCTTCTAGGTTGGCTACATCTTTAGCAAATTAGAAACAAATGCCGTTCCATGATCAGGCAAAGCTGCTTTCAATTAACGCACAACACAATTAACCTCCCGCTCATGCGACCTGCCTGTGATCTGGAAAATCATTAGCAGGGGAGGTGAGAACCAGGCCTGGCCATCTGGTCTGCAGTTGGCCAGGCATGGAGATGCATAGGCCGGGGGTCATTTTCTTAACTTATTGGTCTGCTTGAGTAAACCACACAACTAGCGAAATACCAGCTGGGGAGAAATGGGGATTGATAGCTCTAGAAGAGCCCACAGAGCAAAGAAACGTGTGGTGGAAATCATTTCCAGTTCTCTGCAGAAAAAGGATTTAGCTCAAGAATGCAAGGTTGAAAGACAGAAACTCCTCTGTTGCCGATTTCTTTGAGAACCTAACTACCCGGCTGGATCAGATCAGCCACCCGTTTGCTCCTAGTAACTCACAAGCTGGTTATCGCTTTCCCTCTGTTGTTTATTCCCAGCAGCCAGCATTCAAAGGCATACTCTTTCTGAACATGGAAGTTCCATGTCTGCTTATTAAGCTGTCAGAGTTTGTGGCCATCATCAGCTCTTGCATTGCACGTACATTGCAAGAAGGTGGACTTTGTTGTCTCTGCCTTGGACTTGCCACAGATTACTGCCATCAAGTGATCCCAAGTCTAATCAATCAGTTAATTAATAAAGCGGGGACCTGGCAACCCTGGTAGCAAGCTCGACTTGTTTTTAAGGCAAGAGAGGTTTCAGAGGTGGTTTGCCATTGCCTGCCTCTGTATCACACCCCTGGTATTCCTTGGAGGTCACCCTTCCAAATACTGTCCAAGGCTGACCTTCTGAGGTCTGACAAGATCAGACTAGCCTGGGCCATCCAGGTCAGGGCACTGAGAGTGACTGGCCCAAGGTCACCCGTGAGCTTCCACGGCAGAGCAGGGACTTGAATCAAGGTTTGCTAGTTCCTAGACCAACACTCTCACCACTACAATAGGCTGGCGCTGGGTTTAGTGTAGTGGTTAAGTGCGTGGACTCTAATCTGGGAGAACCGGGTTTGATTCCCCACTCCTCCACTTGCACCTGGCTGGATGATCTTGGGCAATCCATAGTTCTGATAAGAGCTGCTCTTGAAAAAGAGCAGTTTCTGTCAGAGCTCTCTCAGCCCCACCTACCTCACAGGATGTCTGTTGTGGGGAGGGGAAGGGAAAGGAGTTTGTAATCTGCTCTAAGACACCTTTGGGTAGTGAAGGGCGGCGTATAAATCCAACCTCTTTTTCTTCTTCTTCTTGATCTGGGGGGCTTGCAGACAGAGAGGAAGAATGGCACCCCCTCCCCCTGCAGAACCAGCGGTGAGCAGAGTGAAAGTCAGCAGGGATGGCATCTGCACCCCCCCCCCCCCGGCCCTCATAACAATTCCAGGTAGGGCCAGACTCTCCCCCACCCAGTTTATGCATGCAAAGGAATAGTAGGTCTTGTTTCCAAACATTACGGCCATAGCGTTTTTAATTCAGAAGTTCCCATTTTTGCCCTGGTTTCTTCCTACAGGCAGGAACCTCAGTCATCCGCCCCGCTCACACTAATAAAATCTGTCACCTTTGGTTTTGCATCAGTGATGAAGAATGGTGCGTGAGAAAGAAGCGAAACTGGCAACAATAAAAAATGGACAAAACAAAAACACGGTGGCGATATATCAAAAAACAACAACAAAGCGAGACTGGGCATACTCCCCGAGGAACCGTGAGGTTGTGATTGGGGGAGTTTGGTCCCTGAAAGTGCACAGCTCATTACAACGACCTAAGAACAACCCCCTTTGCGGGACTCTGTGGCTGTTTTCACCTATTCAATGTGGGTTCAATGAATGTGTGGAAGGGGTGGGGAAGGGATTGTAATGGCAGGCGCTGCCCTCAGCCTACCCTCGTGTTATCCTCATGACTGGGAGTCTGATTTTTTTTAGGGGGGGAGTCCTGGTTGCATGGAGAGAGTCTCATGTGTGTATACTTGTGGGCAGGGCTCTTTTTGTAGCAGGAACTCCTTTGCATATTAGGCGACACAGCCCTAATGTAGCCAATCCTCCCAGAGCTTACAGAGCTCTTCTTACAGGAGCTACTGTAAGCTCTTGGAGGACTGGCTATGTTAGGGGTGTGTCGCCTAATATGCAAAGGAGTTCCTGCTACAAAAAGAGCCCTGCTTGTGGGAACTGTGCATAGGGTGGTCCCCCTTAGGGATGCTATCTGCAGGGCCGGTCTGAGGTTTTTTGCGCCTTAGGCAGGGCTACCTTCTGGCGCACCCCTGCGTGCCCACCAATTATGGGGTTGCCAACCTCCAGGCAGGGCCTGGAGAGAAGGAAGTCACCCAGGCTCCATCCCTTCACGCCGGTCCACCACCTATTTTTGTAGTCTAAAGACCAGTTGTAATTCCAGGCTCTCCAGACCACTCCCCCCCCGGGTTTACCAACCCTAGACTATTAATACCAAATTGCACAGCTGTTTCTTGAGGAAAAAACTACATTTCCCAGCAGATGCTGCAGTAACCTCTTCCGCTCCCCCTTCTCTTATGAAGTAGCCTCCTGCCGGCAGGCGAGTGCTTTGCCTAGGGGGTGGGGAACGGGGAGAAGGGCCGGCACTGAATTTCACTAAGAAATATGAGTTAGCAAAGTAAATGTTTGCCTTCAGAGGCCCGCTGGAGAATGCCGCCGAAGAGAGGGTGGGGATTTTTTTTTTTTTTGGGGGGGGGGGAGTATTTTCAAACTTTGCGCAACTAACTTTTGCAAATAATTGCAGCTGCTGGCGGGGTCTGGCCTTTGGAGAAGGTTGGGGGGACTGCTGCGTGGTAGCCAGCCTGCCGCTTGCTCTCCCCTCTCGCTTGATCCCCTAAGGGGGCTGTAAATGACCATCGGTGGGGAGCTTTTGGCGGAGGCTAGAGTGACGTTGTCAAGCTTTGCAGCTGGAGGCAGGAAGCTAGCTGTGTTGCAAACCTCCTGTATTTGTGTGTGTGTGGCATGCTTGCTTTTTAAACAGCTTATTTAAAAACCATTTGAGAGGAGCGGTTCAGGAGCCAGCGGGGAGGGAAGCTGGTACCGCCCACGTGGGAGGCTCTTCCCTCCCCGGCAGCCATCCAGAGGAGTGAGGAGGGGCACCGGTGCTGCCGCCAGCCACCCCCCGCGCCAGAGGAGCAGGACTCAGCGGGGATGGCCGGTACCCCCTCGGCTCCCCGCTTTGCCGGGCTTCTTCTCCTGCCATGTCCAGCACTCCCTCCCGTCGGGGCCTGGAGAGAAGGAAGTCGCCTTCCTCACACCACACACCCGCCTTCCTCACGCCCCCCTGAGGTGCAGCTGAGGGAGGTGGGCAGCCAGGTGCGACTGGGCATCCCAGGCAGGCAGAGAAGGAGGATGTAGGCTTTTGGCAGGGTCTGGGGGGGCTTTGGCGGCGGGGCCCAGGTCCAATTTGGCGCCCTAAGGGCCAGCCCACACTCTAGGCGAATGCCTAGTTCGCCTAGTGGGTGAGCCGGCCCTGGCTCTCTGGGTGGGAGAGGCTGTGGTTCAGGGGTGGAGCATTTATTCTGTGTGTAGAACAGTTCTGGTTCAGCCCAGTCAAAGACTCTCAACCAGCAGCCATTGGGAGAGGTCTGCCCAAGTCCCCGTAGAGCTATTACCAGAGTAGACAATAACAGTGCCATCAGTTGTATCTGAAGAAGTATGCGTGCATGCGAAAGCTCAGACCTTGAATAAAACTTTGTTGGTCTTAAAGGTGTCACGGGACCAGTGTTCCCTCTAAGCTGAGTTAGTGTGAGCTAGTTCACAGTTTTTTTAGCCTCTGGCTCACACATTTTTGTCTTCTCTCGGGAAGGATGGCTCCAGAGCAAACTGATTTATGCAGTAGCCAAATCGCCTGCTCACAACTTTAATGCCAGGAGCTCACAAAGTGGAATTTTTGCTCATAGGACTCCATAGCTTAGAGAGAACATTGCATGGGACTCAAACTTTATTCTAATGCAATCCTCAGTATGCCTTCCTGGAAGTAAGCCCTGTTGAATAGATCTCAGTAGGAGTCTGAGTAGACTCTCTTGGGATTGCTCTTTAAGGGAGCTAGATGAGCCAATGGTACAAGGCCACTTTACTGGGTCAGCAATGCACCTGCCTTGCATGCTGAAGGTCTCCAGCTCAGTTCCAGACATCTCTAGTGGAAGGACCCCGAGACCCAGAAGGAATCAGAAGGGATGTTAGATAGTGACTGGGTACAGCCAAGTTTGGCCACCTCCTCATGCAAACGGCTCCTCCCTGCACTGAACGTACATGCCAATGTGAAAATGATTATATGTCACGAGCAAAGGGCGAGAGACCCCTGTACTGTAAGCCGCCCTGACCCTGCTCCGGCGGGGGGGGGGGGATAAATCAAATAAATAAATACATAAATAAAATTCTGCTGCCCTCCTCCTCCGCACTCACAGCCACCCACGGTAGAACTGACGACACCGATGCTTACCTCCATGAGGTCTATTAGCCACAAGAGGCGCTCCTGGGAGAAGAGGAAAGTTGGTTAGAAGCTGAGGAAAACAAGGCCAGAGGCAGCAAGTAAAACCCTCCTCCCCGGTGAGAACTCTGCGAGACCAACGAATAGGCCCTGGCTGGGTGGGTTTCATTTGCGGCAAAACAAGGCCTGAATTATTTCTCAGATTGCCAACTGTTTCTTACCGGCCGTCAATTCTGTGCTTGTGAGAATGGTAGACATCAGCAGGTGACCATGCTATGTTAAGTTTCCCTGACTGATTTCTGCAGATTTTAAAAGGAACAGAAGCAGGGCTGTTTTGATCTACCCTCCCCCCCCATCTGCAACCTTGAGGCTTGTAAAACTGTTGGCATCCTGGAGGACTGTAAAGCTGCGTCATCATCCTGGAAGTCGTCGTCCCCCATCTTAGACTGGTTTCTCCAAGGGCTTCAGCGGCTCCTGCCTCCACACTATCCTTCTAAGGTCCAAACTGCATTCTGCACAGAGCCAGTATGGTACAGTGGTTAGAGCTTCAGCCCAGGCCTGGGGAGATTGGCATTCAAATTGCCTTGAAGCTCAGCAAGTGGCCTTGGGCCAGTGAGGATCATTTTAACCTACCTCACAAGGTTGTTTTGAGGATAAAACGGAGAGGGCCATGTGGGCACTGCTCTGAATGCAGTTGAGAGGACCTCAGCAGGGTGTCATGTCCTCCCTCCCAAGAACTTTCTCCAGAGATCAGAGGTATCTGATGAAGTCAGCGGCGACTCACAAAAGCTCTTTCCCTGTTACATATTTTGTTTGCTACAGACACACATGGCTACTTGTCTTCATCTATCTCCAGAGATCAGTCGTCATTCCAGGAGAGCTCCTGGAAAAGTGGCCCTTTAACGAGGGGGACAGAACAATGGCACTCAGCACCACCATTCTGAAGGCGGTGCTAAGTTCCACCCACCCCTTTCCCTGTCGGATTGGCTCTGACTGCACTCAGCACACTGTTCCCCTTTAAGTCAGAGCAAAGAAGGTTTAAGAGGGAAAGCCCCAGGACTATGGTTGCCAACCTCTAGGTGGTGGCTGGAGAGCTCTCAGGATTGCAAGTGATCTCCTGGTGACAGAGATCAGTTCCCCTGGAGGAAATGGCCACTTTGGAGGGTGGCCTCTATGGCATTATACCCAATTGATGTCCCTCCCCCCAAACCCTGCCCTACATAGGCTCCACCCCCCAGACTCTCCAGACTTTCCCAACCCAAACCTGGCAACCTTAACCAGGACCAATAGTCCCTCTAGGCTGTCTTGTGAGCAAAAATTCTACTTCGTGAGCTGCTGGCATTAAAGTTGTGAGCGAGCAACTTGGCGACTGCATAAATCAGTTTGCTCTGGAGCCCTCCTTCCTGAGCTAAGACAAAAATGTGTGAGCCAGAGGCCAAAAACCTGTGAGCTAGCTCACGCTAACTCAGCTTAGAAGGAACACTGCCCAGGACCCTCACAAGCCAGTGCTTGGAAAGAACATGGTGTTGTATGGAAGTTCCCAGAGAAAGAGGGGCCATGCTGTGTTCCACTCAGAGGAAAACCCCCGGGTAGAAACTGTTGGGATATGCGAGGTCTGTAGCGCAGCCCTATGAAGAAGATCTGAAGATCATCCTACAGGGGGACAGCGGAAGGGCTAGGAACTAGGGATGGGCATTCAGTTTGTCCGAACTGAATGCACCTCCCAAAAGGGGCCCATTTGGCCCTTCTCTGGGCAGCCGCGGGTTGAATCAGATTCTGTAATCCAATTTGGCCTGCTGCTGAAAGCTGCCGCCGAAATTCGGCGGCATTTCGGCAGCACACCCGAAAAGCAGCCCCCAGCCCCGAGGAAAGCACAGGGAGGCATTTAAATGTTTCCCTGCACCCTCCCCTGCCTTTCCTGGCAGGAAAGAAGCCGGGAAGAGCCGGAACAGTATCTTCAGCATGAACCTGGTGGAGAAGCTGCAGCGGCTGGGAGGGAAGGCAGGGAAGGCGGGCGGGCGGGGGGGGGGGGGCTTTGGAATTGGAAGCCTTCCCTGGGGAAGGCCGGGGGAACTATCTTGGAGGGCAGCAGGCTCCCTTCACTGAAGGGAAGGTAAACTGCCTTCCCTTCAATGAAGGGAGCATGCCTTCTCTGCGGGGCGACTGGGGGGATTTAAACTTTAAACCTCTAGTCGCGATGCAGAGGATGGCACACTCCCTTCATTGTGGGGAGCCCGGGCAAGCCTTCCCTTGGCTGGCCCAGGCACCCCACGGCTGCAGGGCACCCGGGCATGCCGATCCGTGGAGGGAAGGCAATTTAACTGCCTTCCCTTGGCTTGCCCGGGCGCCCCTACCAAAAGTAATTTGGCTGGCCGAATGAGCCCCAAATCTGCTTGAATTGCCGAAAGGGGCATTCAAGGGTCATTTGGTCAGCCAAATCAGATTCGGCCCGAATCGGGCCGGATTTTTTTTTTTTTTTGCACACCCCTACTTAGGACTTCCCACTTGTTCAAATTGTGTCCTCGCTGTCTCCTGATTGCCTCTTTTGGAGACTTTCTGCTCCTGCAGAGCTTCCTCCTTGCTGTTCCTCTCACAGCAGTTAGGTTAGACAGGTAAGGCTCTCTCTCTTCCATGTTTTATAACAGTTTTGTTCTTCTTTAATAAACCCACTTATTTTTCTCTGAACAGTCAGTGCTCCACTTCCTTTGCATATTTAAACTCTGCCAACAGAAACAACCCCTGAAACAGAGAGGCCGGCACCAAGGGGTGACCACGCTTTGGGCATCTTCACCCTCTCCCCCCCATGTCATGTGTGCCTTCCAGCTACAGCCTTCAGCAAGCTATCTGATTAAAACCGGCTTTGCATTTCTGAGGCCACTAATGCAGCTACGATGAAAGCTGTTTTATGGCCAGCAAATTAATTTAGGGGCTGCAAGGCTGCACATTTAGAGGCGATTATGGTAACTTAATTAGACAGCGTGCAAAATGAGACATTAGAAGGTTGCCCCAGGCTTGCTGGAAGGGAAGGCGGGAGGAGGACACGGAGGATGGACGGCTCAGAAGGCAAATGGGCTGTCTCCCCCCGCACACACAGAAGGGACAGCAGAAACAGTGGAGAAAGGAATCTATAAGCGGAGGGGGGAACACGCTTGGCCAGTCCTGTCAACTATCTTTCGTAATTTCTTTTTAGCCTACCTTTTCTCAAAGACTTCCCTCAAAGACTTTCTTTTAGTCTGCCTTTCCTCAAAGCTATCCTCTCCGCATTTTATCCTCACAACATCCCTGTAAGGTAGGCTAGACTAAGACCAAGCACAAGACCATCGTAAGCCACCTTGAGTTCTATAAGGCAGAAAGGTGGAAAGCAGATGTTTTAAATAAACACTAAATCAATCAAGCAACTGGAGCCTTAACTCACGAAGTGAACTTCAAGGCCGAGAGGGGATTTGAACTTCTCAGTCCTCTAAAGCCCTACACCACCCTGTTTTTCCAGTAAATAAATGCTGACAAGATATGGCCTGCCCGTCTGTCACATTCCTGCAGGAAGCTCAGAGTGTCACGGGGGGGTTCCACCTCCCATTTTATCCTCAGAACAAACCTGTGAGGTAAATCAGGCTCAGCGACAGCGTGACTGGACTGAGGTGGCCACGCAAACTCCACAGCAGAGTGAGGGCTTTAAAAATTTATTTAGTGGATTAACACCCTACCTTCAGTTTAAAACAACCTCCGCCTCAAGGCAGCTTAAATAAAAAAGCAATAAAAACACATAACCTCCCTAAACTAAAAACCATCTGTCTAAAAAAGCAAAACAATGGCCTAAAAAGACCAGCCAATAATGAAACCAACAACCATAACTAATGATGACAGATCCAGGTGGTCAGCCGTATCGGTCTGAAGCAGCAGAACAAAGTCTGAGTCTGGTGGCACCTTTAAGACCAACAAGGTTTTATTCAAGTAAGCTTTCGTGGGCACACATACTTTAGATACACTGAAATGGAAGTTACTAGTCCATATATGTATGCAGGGCTTTTTTTGTAGAAAAAGCCCAGCAGGAACTCATTAGCATAATAGGCCACACCCAACAGCAGAAATCAATTAGCATATTAGGCCACACCCCATGTCACCAGAAGTGTGGTCATCCAGCCACACCCACCTTTTGCTTCTTATTCTGTTTACCTTGTTTGTTGTCAAAACCCAGGGCTTTTTTTGTAGCAGGAACTCCTTTGCATGTTAGGCCACACACCCCTAATGTAGCCAGTCCTAATAAGTTTCTGCTGTTGGGCGTGACCTATTATGCTAATGAGTTCCTGCTGGGTGTGGCCAACTCAGGAGCCAGCCGTAACTCCGTTCCTGTGCGTTCCTGCCCAAAAATAGCCCTGTATGTATGTACATATATATGTATGGATTGATAACTTCCATTTCAATGTAGCTGAAGAAGTGTGGGTGCACATGACAGCTTATACCTTGAATAAAATTTTGTTGGTCTGAATGGTGACACTGGACTTGAACTTTGTTCAGCCATAACTAGTGGTAGAAGCTGAACCTGATGAAAAAGCTTAGTAACTTCTAGGTTACCGGGCAGGTTGCAATTTGGTAAATGAAGGCAGAAATTGTCCTCCTAAAACCTAAGGGCTCACTGAATGGAAACTCTGAGAGTTTTGCACCCTTTCTTGATCACAAAAACCTGCTTTCCAGACATTCACTGGGCTGCCAGTGGGACTTGAAAAGGAACAACAGGACAAATGGAGGATTCCCAGTGCTTGGATTCCAGGTTGAAAGCAAGGTGCTCAAATGGATGCTCCTGAATGTTGCCAGCTCGCAGCTTGTTAGCCTCAAACATCTTCTTGCTGATGTTGCCTTTTTGCTCATACGATTCAAACTCATCGGCATCTATTTTCACACCATTTTCTGTTTCTTCAAGCCAAACGTTTCCGATCAAACATATGCAGTTTTCAACCCTGCTACACGGACACTAACCAGGCAACCCTAAGCGGAGCGACACCCTGCTAAGCCCTTTTCCTTCAAAGGTTGTAACTGTTAGGATGGCACCATTCACAAAACTCCCGCTAACCCTCCCCCCTTCTGTTTGTAATTCTGGCTATTAATGATTCTGCCAAGTTGGCATTCCTTTGGGGTGATCTTAGTGGCTCTGGAGCCCTGGGGAAAAGTCCAGGATCGGCCCCAGAGTCACTGTTGCCTTCCCTTCCCTTGTAGGAGCCACCCTGACCCCAAATAAGGGTAGCCGTTGCCCTCCTGTGAGATGGGTGGGAACTGCGGCTGTGGGCAGCAGGTGAGTGTGCGCCACTGCCACTGCTGCAAGCTGGTGGGTGGGCTTGAACAGCCATGGTCTCAGGCTCATAGTCCCAGAGTCCAGTGGCACCTTTAAGACCAACAAACGTTTACTCAAGGCATGAGCTTTCGTGTGCACCTTCAATAAAACTCTGTTGGTCTTAAAGGTGCCACTGGACTCCAAATTTGTTCCATAACTCGGAAGTGTTTAGCTGCGAGAGACTTAAGGGGCCCATGAAATACACCCGGGCACTCGCAGAGAAGCAAGCTCACCTACCCGAGCTGAACTGACGGTGGTAGAGGTGAAGTGACTCCCGGTAGAAGAGACGGTGTCGCTGTAAGACATGATGGAGTAGGAGTCTGTGCCGGTCCCTGTCCCCGAGGGCTGCCGGGCCTTCATGAATTCAATCTCCCTCTTCAGGACCAGGTTGTCAAAGCGGTCGAGGTCCTGAGGAGAGATGACACCCCTGACCTCTGACAGG
Organism: Gekko gecko; assembly: GCA_029375565.1. Lineage (NCBI taxonomy): Eukaryota > Metazoa > Chordata > Lepidosauria > Squamata > Gekkonidae > Gekko > Gekko gecko. Next base: position 21,834,090 of record JAPDNY010000013.1, on the reverse strand, counting down.
AGCGAGAACTGGGCAGGAGGGAAGGAAGGAAGGAAAGGCTCAATATAAGGATGAACAGGTTTTCTGCATTCTGCTCCATTATTGTTCTGCAACTTCAATCTGTGTTGCAGTGCACTCCCTTCTTAAATCTAGTTCAACTGGGACAAAAATGAATGCTTGAGCTGAAACGTGTGCAGTTTGCCCCAACTTCTGGTTCCTTCTGCTTATTTGTAGCCTGATAATGCTCCACGTTGCTGACATGCACTTCCACATCAATAAAGTGCTGCAAAAGGACTACCTCGACATATGATTGTATCAAGATTCTTTTTATGCAGTGTTTTACTCATCAGCAAATATGTTCCTCTTTGTTGTTGTTGTTGTTCAGTCGCACAGTCGAGTCCGGCTCTTCGTGACCCCATGGACCAGATCATGGCCAGGCCCTCCTGTCTTCTGCCATCCTCTGAAGTTTGCTCAGTTATGTTCCTATTACACACTGGTAAAACACTACACAAAAAGAATCTTGGCGCAATCACATGTACGGTCATATCAAGATTGCTTTCGTGCAGGGTTTTATTAATGGGCCCATGCCCGTCAGAAATACAGAATGTGTGTGCCATCAGTTTCATGGAGGAAACAAGAACAGGTAATTCAGACTGCCAAAAACTCAGGGATCAATATGGATGGGGAGAATGTTCGGATGCATCTCTAACTGGAAGATCCTTGGATACTCTCCATGTTCTTGAACCTGTGTGCCAGTGACAAGCCCAATGGAAGGCGATGGGCAGTCAGTTCAGCCCTGATGAGAAGTGGTGCTCCTTCACTCAGTGAGTAATCTAACTGTGGAATTCACTGCCACAGGATACTGTGACGGCCCCTCGTTCAGAGGGATATTTGACAAATGGCTATTAGAAGTGATGATTAAATGGAAACACTGGGCTGGATCCAAACATTTCCCAAGGAAGCTTCCACCTGCCTAAGAAGTTGTCCTCCAGCTTAAGTGGTTCTTCCTTCAGCAGAAGGGCCACTTAAGTTGGAGAAAGGCTCCGTAGGCTTCAAACTTTGTGCGGTGGAATACAAGGATAGGGTTGGTTCCTCCCCAACTACATTCAGAGGTAGTAAACTGCTGAATGTCAGTGCTGGGAGGCAACCATCAGGGAGAGTCTTGGCCTTTGCACCCAGCTTGTAGACCTTCCAGCGGCATCTGTTTGGCCACTGTCACTGTGTGAAAAAAGGATGGTGGACCATACGGACCACTGATCAGATCCAGCCAGGCTGCTCTTATGTTCTCTTATATAAGCTTCAATGGGTGCAGGTCCTCGCCCAAGGCCTGGCTCCCAATTGGGTAATCCCGTGCTTCCCATTCCTCTGCAGGGCCTCTCTGCCTTACCTTGGCATGAGTGTTGAGCAGTTCAAAGAGAGCCATGACGAGGGCATCCACGGAGATGTTGCTCTCCTTGTACTCATCCAGGTAGTAGCCCATCGTGGCTCTCTCCGGCTCATTCAGTAGATGGCGTGCGTGCTCCTCCAACATGACCCGGCTCTGGTTCACCATGCTGCTCAGGGTTACCTGGGACCCTGCCAGGCCCCTGTAGAAAGAGGGCTGGAAGGAGCAAACAATTAAAACAAAATCAATAGGGGAAATGTATTTATTGATTTAAACATATCACATCTCCCCCAATGCGCCGGACGCTTTGTGTAATGGCAGACCAATATAATCTCCCATTGATAGAAAGAGGGCTGTACCTGTTTTACAGGTAGAGACATGCTTGTTACTCCCCAATTTTTCCAAACTCCCTGAGAGTCTCCTCCAATTTTTAGTTCTTGCTGAATGCTCAAATCTGCCTGCTGCATCAGGGAGGGTTACTGTGGATCAGTAGCAGAGCATCTGCTCGGCATGCAGAAGGTCCCAGGTACAACCCCCAGCATCTCCAGTTAAAAGGACCAGGTAGTAGGTGGCATGAAATAACTCTGTCAGAGACCCCAGAGAGCTGCTGCCAGTCCGAGTAGACAATACTGATCTCGATTCTGATTCAGTCTGATTCAATACAGGGCAGCTTCATGTATGTTCATGTATGCTCACATTAACTGATTCGAAAACAGCCTGCTCAGCATTGTTTTAAAGCTTATTATTTTGGGTTCAAAGCATGTTAGGAAAAAAAATGTTATCCTGAACAGATTATGAACACATTATTTTGTTTCGCTTCATTTAAACCCCAGTTGTATTAATTTTTACACAATTTATAGCTTGCTTTATGAAAAAAGAGAGGAGAGGAGACTGGATTTATACCCCAACTTTTACTACCCAAAGGAGACTCAGAGCGGCTTGCAATCCCTTCCCTTTCCCACAACAGACACCCTGTGAGCTAGGTGGGGCTGAGAGAGCTCTTGAGAGAACTGCTCTTGAGAGAACAGCTCTGAAAAAAAACTTGTGACTGACCCAAGGTCACGCAAGGCAGAGCCAGAAGAAATCTTGGAAACTAGAAAGGTTGCTGGGTATGATTTCTAGGAATTAAAGGGCAGGATTTTAATGCTCTCTGCCTGAGAAGAAGCAGGATTAATGATGTGAGTTTTTAAAACAAGAAATAATTCAAAACGGGTTCATTTGTCTGCAGCTTTTAGACAGAGTAGACAAACCAGTCATCCCCCAAAGACCTGGTCTGCATCTCTACAAGAATCCAGCATCTGTTTGGCCTTCCTGTCTGATCATTCCCAAACGGCGTGCACAAAAAGGTCTATTAACCATCCTTGCATTTAAGTCTTTGAAGGAGCCCCTTCATTTGAGGACCAAAACCTTTTCAGCCTTTTATGTCCTCTCATATCTGGAGATGCAGTGATTGTTTTAAAGACTTTGCAAGCACCACTTGTGGGACTGGAATCAGCAGAGGGCCGGCTGTTAACGTGGGAGCGGTAATTGCAAAGTACCTTTCAAGCAAAATGAAGCCGGTTGCTCTAGAGGGGGACCGGAACGGGTGCTTTGGGGACATCTTTTGACCTTCAGAATCAGCAGCAAATCCACAATGCTTTCAGATGGGAGGGTCTTAGAGGATGTGCTTTTCATGCAGCGGGATGCCAGCTCCAGCTCTGGCATCCCCAGTTAAAAGATCTTGGGGAACAGATGCTGGGAAAGACTCTTCTCTGCCTGAGACCCCAGAGAGACTCTGCCAGACAAGATGATACTGTGGTCTGACTTGATACAAGCTTTAGGAGAGGAGCCACAGCTAACTGGTAGAGCACCTCCTTTGCATGCAGAAGGGCCCAGATTGGACCTCAGTTAAAGGACCTCAGGTAGAAGGGCTTGGGAAAGAAGTCTCTCTCTGGCCAAGACCTTGGAGAGCAGCTGGAGAGCAGTTTTAGTAGTTGTAGCAGTGCCAGAACTCGGTGGGAGAAACACTTTAATCTCCCTGGACATTCTATTACAGAACTAAAAGCCACTATTTTATTTTAAAAACTTCAAAGGGGACACAAAACATGAAAGTGATGCATGAGAACTCATCAAGAAATTAAACGCTACATGCTATCCTGGTTTAAAGAGAGACTTGGGTTTCCTTACTCACAACTATCTCTAATGGCTCTACAGGATCCACTTTACAGAATTTTTTACTGGACTATAACCTTGTACCGATATCAGTTAATTTTCAGTTAAACTTATCAACTTCCTGCATGCTAATCCATTTCAGGTCTTCTACTAGACTAGCTAGCTAAAGGAAGTACTTTAGCTAGATGCTTCCATGGATCCATGGAAACAGGGTTGTCTGGAACCCAAAAAATCTGGGGAGAAATTCAATTGGGGAAATGTTGAAAGCCCCCCATACTTATTTTGAGTGGTGGACTGCAACAGGTTAAATCAGTGAGAGAGACCCTGGCTGTTTGACAAAATGAGTGTTAGAAAATGATGCACCATTGTATCTACTGTCGAACTATTTCCCCTGACAAGGATATTCAAAACACGTTAAGAATTATTCATCAAAATGTAATCGCACCTAATTGGATTTGCTGGTGGTGGCATTTCTCCGGTTATTAGCGTGCTCCCCTCCCCACTTGTTCCCTGTGCATAGCTGCTTAAAGGAGGCCTGACTGCCCTGATTAAAAAAATAATAACTCTGGCTTGCAGAACGAGTAATATCTCATTAGTTGTTCTATTCTTTTTTAACAGATCGCTGTCATGTATTTGTAGGCTTCTGAGACTGAAAAACTTCCCCATGGCACCTTAAAGACAATAATGTCTTGCACAAGAAGCTTTCATGGACTGGAACCAACTTCAGCTGATGCATGAAATGGCAACTTAGTGTGGCAAGTATATATAGATACAAGCATACAAAGAGGAAAAAGCACATTTGTAAATAGTGGGGTCCAAAGGCTATCAAAGGCGAGGAGGGCAGAAGGAAGGTCTCTACTTTTGAAGAGAGATGCTGGTGATATTCTTTGCGACCAAATTTCTCCCTGGAATTGCGAGCAGGGAATAAACAAATGTTCCTTATTTTGATTCTGTATCCAGGTATCTTTTTGTCAACAGTTCCATTTTTCCATTGCGGGTTTTGTAGATTTATTTGTGTGGTGTATGCACAGTATATGTTTTTAGGCAAATGCCTAATAATCACATTTCCCTCCAAAGTATTGGGAGCTTTGATCACAGAGAACTCTCAGAAGCATGTCAGATTTGGCCCTGGCAGGCAGGAGCTGTTCCGAGCGGAAGTCTTTCCCAGGCCTGCCTCCCAGGTTCCTTTGACTGAATGTTAAACTGGGTGGTCTCTACATGCAAAAGGTCTGCTCTAGCACTCTCCCCAGATCCAGGCAGAAATTTGGAGGAGGAGCTAGGCACCAGGCAGGCTGCACTGGAGTGTGAATTCCAGAGCAGGGGCACCACCATAGAAAAGGCTCTGTCTCTGGTGACCTCTCTCTCCAACTTCGAAAGAAGAAGCACACAGAACCGGGCTTTTGGCAGAACATAACACATGATAGTGAGAACGCAGGGCTAAAAGTCTTCTCTCTGACTTGTTAGCTTTCCGTCTGAAGGGAGGGTTTATTTTCTTTTGAATATTTTTATTCCGTTTTGTAAGACAAACAAAAAAACAAACATACATAGATACACATAAAAGGGAGATTCTTAAAAGTTTCATTTTACCTTTTGTCTTTGATATCATGTAATAGTCTAGGATTTTTTTTGTTACTTTTTTCCACCGTACAATTATATTTCATTAATAGTTACATCTCTAATTCTTAGTTCTTGCTTATTTTTGTTTCAGTTAGTGGGTATGGGTCCGGGAATTTTTATTTTTATTTTCTTCTATCCATTCGTAAAATTTTGACCATGTGTTTTCAAAATCTTCTTTATTATTTCCTCTTAATATCATAGTCAATTTGTCCATCTCAGCCGTTTCCAGTATTTTGCCTATAACTTCTTCTAGGGAAGGTTTATTTTTAAAGAGGGCGAGCATTCAAACATGCTCACGTACACTTGCAACTGGAACTGGTATGGTTCTAAGAGTAGAGTTTCCAGCTTTGGGTTGGGGAATTCCTAGAGATTAGGGAACAGAGCCTGGGGAGGGTGGAGTTTGGGGTGTGATGTCATTTCATGCCTTGCCTCTCTAGGAATGGTCAGAAACTCTATAGTTAAAATATAGAGTTTCTGGCAATTCCTAGAAAGGCATAATATCACTTCCTGGTCTCCTGGAAGTGACATCATGCTGTTGCTGATGGCCACACTCCATGTCTCTGCCTCCCTAGTCTCTTGTAGGTTGCCAGACTGGGGCTCAAATCCCTCCTTTAGGGAGGGCAGGGGTGTGATGCCATAGAGTCTGTCCTTTGAAGCTGCCATTTCCTCCAGGGGAATCCATCTCTGTACTCTGGAGATCAACTGTAATTCTTGGAGAACTGCAGGCCTCACCTGGAGACTGGTAACCCTACCCAGAAGGGTTTTCTTCTTCCCCAGCATATCTGAATTTGCTCAGAGAAGGCAGCAATAAGCTGCTATTTATTCCTAGAAAGTCAAACTGGGATAAGATTCCAGTGATGACTCTTCAACATGATGCCAAAACTACTCTGTTTTGTAAACAGCCGGATGTTCTTCATTCGGCTTTCCAGGATTCGAAGCTCACGAGAGCTGCAACCCAGAGAGCCCGGCAGTGAGCCATAAACACAACTCGCCAAAGAAAGCATCTCGTAAATTTCTTATCAGCAAGAGCCACCTGCAAAACTTAGCTGCCGATTTCCATTTCAAAGGAGAGTCCCTCCCAGAGAAGAGCTGGATGATGCCCCCCACCCTACAATTTGGAATCCTGCACCACGTCTGGGTGGGATGGGGGTGCTGATCTAAAAGCGACTGAAAAAGCGCCACAGAGGGGCCATGTGCAAGAATCACAGAACCATTCTTCTGATCTCGCTCTGTGGCACAGGCGGAAGAAACCCTTTTGCGATAAGCTCAGCACTCCAAGGGCCAGGCTAAACAGTCAGCAGATCCATGGAGCAAATCGATTTTACAGACAATACTGCTGCAGGGCGGCTGGTGGTTTGTACATTTTAAAACTCCCTGCAAACAGAAACAACGGTGCATCCAGCAGAAAGCTCAGTGGGACAATTTCTTCTGATGCATGAACATTCTGCATGCAGGGAGAATGTTTAGGACAGCAGTCAAGGCTGTGCTCCCACCCCAATGGCCTCTTGAAGGGAACTGGCCCGGGGAAAAGACCTCTCTCTTGGCTCAGCTGAGAGCATAAACCAGCCCTACAGTTGCCAGCCTACTCTTACTTGGAGAAATGTATGAAATACAGTTGGTTGTGTGTAAAGTGTCACCAAATCGCAACTGAATTGTGGTCATCCTATAAGGTTTTCAAGGCAAGAGATGTCCAGAGGTGGTTTGCCATTGCCTGCTTCTGCGTGGCAACCCTGCACTCCCTTGGTGGTCTCCAGGGCTCTTTTTGTGGCAGGAACTCCTTTGCATATTAGGCGACACACCCAATCCTCCAAGAGCTTACAGTAGCCCTTGTAAGAAGAGCTCTGTAAACTCTTGGAGGATTGGCTACATTAGGGGTGTGTGGCCTAATATGCAAAGGAGTTCCTGCTACAAAAGGAGCCCTAGTGGTCTCCCATCCAAATACTGACCATGGCTGATCCTTTTTAGCTGTTGAAATCTGACAAGACTGGGTTAGCCTGAGCTAGTTGTTTCTTATTAACTCAGTCTATCTAGCTCACTTCTGTTTGCTACTTGGGTATTTAGGGTCTCTGGTTCAGAAAGATTTGATTGAACATTTTTATCCTGCTGTTTTCACCCTTGCTGGGGACTCAAAGCAGGTTGCAATGTTAAGTACAGAGCAATTCAAATCTGAAACAAAAGTATATACCCCAACAGGATCTCGGAAGCTAAGCAGGGTTGGTCCTGGCTAGTATTTGGAAGGGCGACCTCCAAGGAATGCCAGGGGTGTGATGCAGTGGCAAACCATCTCTGAAATGTCTCTTGCCTTAAAAACAAGTCTAGCTCACCACCTAGTGGTACATAAAGCTAAAAGAGCTAGAACTTTTGGCTGCCAGACAATCTTAGAATCTCCTGGCTATACTACACACACTGCCATACACTAATTATTAATTATTATTACCCCAACAGGCCTCGGGTCAAAGTTAAAACAAGCAATGGATGACAAGGATGTCATAGGATGGTTCTGCTGGCATGCCTCATGCAAGGCACCGGCTAAAAGCCAAGGGTCAAGAACCTTTGCACAAGCCCAGGCTTGAAGTTACCTGCATCTCATCCCTGCTGTCTGAAATTCTTCAGCTGCAGATGCCATGGACCAAATGGGGTAACCTTCTGCATGTCAACCAGAAGTCCTGCTCCGGAGCACCTCCGCTCCCCCTATACAAAACACGGCTGCACTGCACATAAATTAAAGGGGCATGTCCAAGTGCTCCCACAGCTGAGTAAACCACAAAAGCCATAGAAGACAGCAGAGCCAGTTCACAAAAATTGTGCCTCCATCAGAGCAGTGCCTGGTCGTAAGCCCTACCACAGTCCTGAGGCTCTTGCCTGGAGACAGCAGCACCAGAATTGAGACTGTCAGTCCAACTAAGCAAAGCAACACTTGAGATGTAGGGTGTGTTTATCTTGGAGGAGTGCTCTCACTTTGCCGTGCTGCATGCAGATGTTCAGCACATCTGTCTGACTGCTTTAAACTGAGTCAGATCTTTGGGATCTCTAGCTCAGGGCTGTCTACGCTGATCATCCATGGTTTCAGACAGAGAAAGGTCCTGGAACTAGGCAGAGACACCAAGAATCAACCCTTTGGTCATGCAAAACAATGTGGTCTGAGCCTTAAGGGGGAGGGGTACATTTGCACCTTGCCTGCCTAACGGTCTGGCTGGGGGAAAATAAACAGCACATTGTCCAGGTGTTGAATGAGATGGTGCTCTGTGTTCATAAAAATGGATAATAAGCTGATGTTTCCAGTAGGAAGCCATTCTGAAAAATGCTCTCTGACATTTTCCCTTCAGCTTTCGTTCCTTCCCCTGTTTGGCTCTTTTCATTCTCTCTCCTTTGTGGGTGGCAGCCAGGACAAAAGAAAAGGATGCTCAGGGTTGGACCGGTTGAAACCTTAGCTTCTCACTGACCCCAGCATTCCCACCTCACTCTTGCCACTGTAGCCTGCAGAAAACAGCATTCTCTCTCCCGCTTACAAACTCAAGTACCAAGATTTATCCTCTGTGACAAGCAGAAGCAGAGAGATCAGCGGCTATCAGCAATGATGGCTAAATGGAACCTCCATGATCACAGGCAGTGTACCTCTGAATCTCAGTGAATGGGGGGGGGTAACAGGAGAAGGGAGGCTGAGGTACTGTGCCCAGGCTGATTGTCTACTGTGAGAAAGAGGATGATGGATTAAATGGACCTTTGGGCTGATCTAGCAGAACTCTTTTTTTTTTTTAATGTAGAAGTTTGTGCGTGCACACGAAAGCTTACACCCAGAATAAAACCTTGTTGGTCTTATAGGTGCCATCAGATGCAGACTTTCTTCTTTTCTTTTGTGATAGGCTTGCAAAGGTCCAGGGCCAGCTCCAGCTGCCTACCAGTTATCTGCTCTGCCTGGCATTAGGCTTGCTTTTCCTGCAAGCACAAAGCCATGCAAATCTGACAGGACATGAGAATGCCAAAGAATGGCAAGCTAAATGTTGCTAATCCTCTCCCAGACCATTGGTCAGGGTTGGAGTGGTAATTAGTTTCCCAGTTTCCCTGGAAGTAAAGCCAAAGGTCTGTCCCTGACATCTCTGGCTAAAAGTCCTCCCCCCCACCCAATTTTATTTCCTTTGTATCCTACTTTCCTCCCCTAATTCGGCTGCAAAATGTCTTGCCATTGTTCTCTCATCTTCCCTTTTACCTGCATAACAACCATCTCATGAGGGAGGTTAGACCAGCATTTCCCAGTCTGTGGGTCTTGCCCCAAAAGTGTGTTGCAAAGCCAGTGAAAGTGGGTTGCATGCATTTGCAGTTTTTCTGATTTGTGATTGGTTTTTTTAAAAGCAGGTCTTCATACCAAGTAAATTTGGGTTTGTGGACTGCAGTTCTCAAAAGTTTGAGAATCACTGGGTTCGACTGGCTTCCATGGCAGGGCTGGGATTCGAATCCAGTTGTCCTAGACCCTAGTCCAGTACTCAAACCTTTAAGACCAACAAAGTTTAGTTCTGGGTATAAGCTTTCATGTGCGTGCATTGAGATGGAGATAAGGTGTGTGTGTGGCCAGAAGGGCTAATTATAGTCAAGATGCATAAATAACTAAGCAATAAGTATAGCTAAGATTGGAAAAGACCCTTCGCTGCCTGACTCTCAGGAAGCTCCTGCTAGTCAGGGAACTCAATGCTGAGCCAGATGGACCAGTGGACTGATTCCCTATAAGTCAAATTCATGTTCTCTACAAAAGGAGCTGCAGCTTAGTGGCTGAGCAACCTGTTTTCATAGGAGAAGTCCCAAGTCCCATCGCTAGAATGTCCAATTAATGTCAGCTAGCAGGGGTTGAGTAAGGCATATTTTTGCCTGAGATTGTGGAAAGCCTCTGCCAGTGGAGAACAGCAATGGTGCCCTAGTTCTAGTATCCAAAAGGTCCTTACCTTTGTGTTCACCTCCGCTATGTGGTCTCCGACAGCCCTAGAAAGAAAAGAAGTGTCATTAGAACCATCCTGAAGACAGGAATTCAAGGACGATGACCTTGGCTGTTCAGTCTCAAGAGCACTGAACTTTAGAAGAGATTCACCCGGCCTCATCATTCAGGAAGTAGTCTGCTCTGTTCACTTGAGATTTTAATAACTCGTGATAGTGGTTTTTTTTAACTGCTTATGATACTTTCTTTAAATAACTGGATTTGGGTCCAGTAGTGCCTTAGATACTGACAAGGTTTTCAGGCCATAAGCTTTTGAGGGTCAAAACTTCCTTAAGGTGGTACTGGATTCAAATCTAGCTGTTTTACTGCAAACCAACATGGCTACATCGCTGGATGGTTTTATGAATGAGTTTTTATAAGCTGTCAGCAGCTGTTAGGATTTTTGTAAGGCAGAGTACACATTTTTTAGATAAATGAAATAAACTTTCGATTCTGAAATTTAAGCATTGAAGTTGGGGGCAAATGTAAATACCGTTGATGCTACATGTATCTACTACAGACTAGCACAGCTATCCACTTGAAACTAGCAATTGATAGAGGCCCCTTCATCATCTAATCCCCTATACTGTAGCTTACTTAGCTGGTGCTTAAATCCAGCACTGATCCCAATCCATCAAGTCGATGCTTGTTGAACTTGGGCGCCAGGGAGAAAAGCCCTGTTAGCCTATCTCTGAAGGTATACAAACCCAGCTGGGTTGACCATGGTCTCTCCAATCTGAGAACTGGCGATCCACTTGGTCTCATCCACTGTGGTCCGAGCATGAGGCAGCCTCCCAACATCTTTGACAGTCATGATGAGGTGTCGCGAGGACTTGAGGATTTTCACTGCTTCGTCGTGGGGGATACTCAGGAAGCTTCTGCCGTTCACCTCCAGGATCTGATCCCCGACCTACAGGTGAGGGAAAAGAGATGGTACTGAAGGACAAAGGCCATGCAGAACCCCCAAAGTACCACTGACCGTATTGCTTATTCCTTACATTAAAACCAGATCTCACCATCTCCTGATATAAATTTGGTGGTACTATAATGTCCTTCACATTAAGAAATGTTTTGGGGGTAAAAATTTCCCTTGAAATCTGCATTTTCTTTGAAATGAATAAAACAAAGCTCAATTCACTTAAAAAAATTACATGATTTTGGAATGTTTTAAACACCGTGGCTATCTTCCTCCTTCCCTATGTCACAAGACAAATGTAGACCATCACGACCTGATCAGAGAACAAATGTAAAGAAAACAGTTGTGAGAGTCTGATCCACAAATCAAGCAGTCAACGAGACTTGCAAAGAAAATGTTTTCTGTATATTATGGTCAATAAGCACTAAAAGGTAAAGGTAAAGGTTCCCTTGCTCGAAAGCCAGTCAAATCTGACTCTAGGGTTGCGGTGCTCATCTCCATTTCAAAGCTGAAGACCCAACGCTGTCCAAAGATGTTTCCGTGGTCATGTGGCCAGCATGACTAAACACCAAGGCGCACGGAATGCTGTTACCTTCCCACTGGAGTGGTACCTATTTATCTACTTGCAATTTCTTGCTTTCGAGCTGCTAGGTTGGCAGGACAATAAGCACTACACTACAACACAATAAACAATTCCTTCAAATCATAAGAAAATCCTAGTGTAAAAATACATCATCAATGTCATCTCCGGATTATATAATGTTTCAAAATTGGCTCTTCCTCAGGAAATATTAGAGTAGTACAAACGCTCTCTTGATCATAAAGTGCTTTCCAAAGATCAGGAACGATAATACATTTAGATAGGATGCTTATCTCAATAAGTATTCAGGCTCAAAAATGCTACTAAGCTTCTAATGGATCCCAGGCGTCTCTCTCCTTCCCTATGTTCCCATGCGCCAGCTGTGGTCTTTGGGCTGTTCCCTCACTTAGGGTGGCCCATCTGCTATGGACCAGATCCTGGGCCTTTTCCACTGTGGCTCGCACTCTGTGGAATGGGCTCCCTGCAGAGGTGAGGGGAGTTCCCTCTTTGGAGATCTTCAGGATATGCTGCAAGGCTTGCCAGTTTGCCAGGGCTCTGAAGGGCATATAGAGAGCAGGCATCTTTTTGGTTGAGGCAGGGAGGTGTTTGGGAGTTTTTATTCTATCTGGTTTTCTTTGATAATATTATACTATGTCTTCTGTAATCTGCCTTGAACCACGATGGTGACATCCACAAAGTGGGCTGTCTAGGAAGTAACTTGAGTGACCTTTAGTGCTTCCACATGTCCCGTGCCCCACTGATGAGCCGTGATCTTTCTTCTCACATTTGAGATAGATTACTGTCAAGCTTAGGGATGCCAGCCTCCAGGTAGGGCCTGAGGATATCCTGGAATTACAGCTCATCTCTAGACTACAGACATCAGTTCCCCTGGAGGGCATGGATGCTTCAGAGGGTGGACTCCTATGGCATTGTACCCCACTGAGGTCCCTGTCCTCCCCAGGATCCACCCTCAAATCTCCAGGGGTTTCCCAGCCTTGAGATGGCAACCCTACTCCCCCATCCCCTGCTGGTAGCCAGGGGGGACCTGCCAACCCTCTTAGGCTCACTTTGCAGATGGGGAACTGAGACATATTGAATGCTGATGGGAGAACCGCAACCTGCTTAACCCAAGGTCTTTGAATGCTTTAATGCGGAATGCTTTAATGTTCCATGGGCATTTGCGAGCATTCAATAGGCCGCTTGCAAAATGGACACATATGCACGCACAACCGTTCCCTTCCTTGCCTGATCACTGCTTGAAGTTCAGCTCTGTGGTTGGCAGTAAACAAGGAGATTTGGGAGAATGTCTGCTTTGAACGTAGCCAGCCCTTTCATGGCCTCTTTCTCCATGGCCCACACTGCCTGGAGCAAAGCAAGATCTTCTGCAAGGGTTAACAGTGTTCCTGCGGGCTTTGGATGTTTATCAGTAATTCACCCCAAATTAAAATGGTCTCGGTGCTCTAAGAACAGCCAGATGGCAGCTTCCTGGAAGCTATGAAACCTCCACTGGTCCAAGAAGCCTCATGAGGCAGCATAAATGGCCAGTTCATCTGGAAAAAAAAATAACTAAGCTGGACTCTTTTGTCCAATATGAGAGAAAGATCTCCTTCAAGTGACTGGGCAGCCTGATTCGAAGGGCAGATCCAGCCATAGTTGTCTGGAACATCTCTCCCCTCATCCCAGATGGAGGCAGGGATGCCAAGTCACAGCGAGCTCACACAGCCAAATCTGGCAGGTGGGGAAAGCTTGAGTTACATACCATCCAACATTTCACAGACAAAAGTAGGGATGTAGCTGTAATATCTCTATTCTCAAACTAACTAGCACTTTAGTAGTACCACCCAAGGGATAAATAGGGTTGCCAGCTCTGGGTTTGGAAACACATGGGGATTTGAGGGCACGAAGCCTTGGGAGGGTAGGGTTTGGGGAGGGGAGGGACGTCCGTGGGGTATAGTGACATAGAGTCCACCTTCCAAAGGAGCCATTTTCTCCAGGGGAACTGAACTTGGTCACCTGGAAATCAGTTGTAATCCCAGGAGATCTCCAGCCACCACCTGGAGCTTGGCAACACTAGGGATAAAAGAAATTCACTTGGGGGAGGGAGGGACCTTCCCACCACCTGTCAATGCAATTTGACCCCAGGTTCACAGTGTTCCCTCTAAGCTGAGTTAGTGTGAACTATCTCACAGGTTTTTTTAGCCTCTGGCTCACACTTTTTTGTCTTGGCTCAGGAAGGAGGGCTCCAGAGCAAACTAATTTAGGCAGCGGCCAAATCGCTTGCCCACAACGTTGACGCCAGTAGCCCACAAAGTAGAATCTTTGCTCACAAGACTCCACAGCTTAGAGGGAGCACCTGTTCAGTCCAGATCAGGAATTCTTCTCTCTGCTTTGTTTTTTTACCTGAAGAATTTTGGAGCTGACAGAATTATGACGACAAGTTGGTTCACTCCCACCTCCCCAATGGCTGTCTTTGAACTCAAAATCAACCCTTCCACAGGGAAGATCTCTACCTCATGGGTTTAAAAAGCAGTTTGGGATGGGCGATTTTGGAAAAAAGAGAGAGAGAGAGTAGGAGGAAGGGGGAAACCGTCTCTACTCATTCTAATTCTGGTCAGTTCTTTGGGTTAAAGAGAAACTAGAGAGGGAAGAAGAACAGATCTTCACTTAAGATGTAATTTGGGTTGACACGGCCACTTGACAACATAATCCGTGAACAAAATAGGGATGCCAGCCTCCAGATGGAATCTGGGGATCCCTTGGAATTACAGCTCATCTCCAGGCTACAGATATCACTTACCCTGGAGAAAATGGGTGCTTTGCAGGGGGGACTCTATGGCATTGTGCCCCACTGAGGTCCCTGTTCTCCCCAGACTCCATCTGCAAATTTCCAGAAGTTTCCCAGTTTGGACCTGGCAACCCTATGCCCCCTCCCCCACCCAGGAAGACTTGGCAACTCTCGCAATGGATGGAGGACAGACTTGCACTTGCAACAGCATTTTTCATGCCAACGTGCTCATCAGAGTGCCAGCACTGGCAACAGGAGGCTGTCAAGGGTACTTCTGCGGGAAGCCTGGATGACACAAGAAAGCAGAGCCTCTGCTTATGTTTTCCTTATAAATACAAACAGGCGCCAGGCCCTGAGAACAGCTGAAGAAAACTTGAGCATATGTGGGCTTGCTTACTAAAATTGCATAAGCTGCGTATCTCACAGTGCTCGCAGTGCCGAGCTTCAGGCAGCCGCAGATACTTGGAAGTCACAAACCAGAAATCCAGAAGCACCAACAACGCATCGGAAGCCTGGCTCAGAAACCAGGAGTCAGACCCCTTCGGGGAATCAAAACAAAGGATTCCATTCCCGTCCAAGCAAACACCCAGCTTGACTCAGAAGGTTTTGTAGCCCCTAGGAGGAGAAGTGAGGAGAAGCCACAGAGCAGCCTGCATGGGACTAATCTCTCTGAAACTTAGGAACACTTGGCAGTTCACAAAACGCTCCAGCCTGAGATCCTGGTGGCTCAAGAGCCAGTATGCGGATCGGTGGTTCTAGCCCTGAAAGTAGGCAGGGCTCTGCAGCTCTCTTTCTCTTGTCCTGTCAGCCCATGCTAAGTCCTCAGAAGTACAGGGGGAGCCCATTGCAGACTCTGGTACATCCTGGACCCGGAAGCATTCAGCACCCCATTGTGAAATATGAAACTACTGCTATAGAGTATACTCAGCTCTTGGACTCCAAACCATGAGATACACATCTTCAAGCCATCTCTAGACTCCTTCCATACTACAGGACCCTCCCCCGGTCATGATCATTCAACGGTGGACTCAGATGGAAGCCACCTCAAAGTGGCAGAGCACTGGTTTATGACTCCCTTCTTTCAGCTCACCTGGAAGATGAGATGCTAACTGAAGAGCTTCCAGGAGCAGAGCCTCCACTGACCCTCTCAGTCACTACCTGGGAGCAGTGTTCCCTCTAAGCTGAGTTAGTGTGAGCTAGCTCACAGTTTTGTAGTCTTCGGCTCACACATTTTTGTCTCAGCTCAGGAGGGTTGACTCCAGAGCAAACTAATCCACGCAGTAGCCAAATCGCTCACTCCCAACTTTAATGCCAGTAGCTCACAAAGTAGGATTTTTGCTCACAAGACTCCACAGCTTAGTGAGAACATTGCCTGGGAGCCCTTAATACAACTTCTAGGCAGTCTCGCTCTTTGGTCCTAGTTACCTTGTGCCAGCCCCATAGCCAGAAAATTTTGGTTGGTGGGGCAGGGGAGCGGGGAACTTAATTGCCTTGCGCTCATAGGACCAACAACTACTGGTTACTCCCAGCCCAAAAGACATCCACTTAGCCTCAACCAACACCAGGGCTTTCTCCACCCTGGAACCAGCCTGGTGGAATCAGCTCCCACTGGAGATCAGGGCCCTGCGGGACCCTCTTTTGTTCTGCAGGGCCCGCAAAACAGAGCTGTTCTGTCAGGCCTTTGGGTGAGACGGCGGGTGTCTACCTTGTTTTGGCCTCTTTGTCTTCGTTCCCAGTCTGCTGAAAGGGCCCATTTCATTTCATCTTGTGGCCCTAATAGATTTAGGTGAAATTGTTGCTGCCTGTGTGAGTTTTATTGCTTTATTGTTTTAATGATTTTAACATGATTTTACGTAACGAGTCTTGGGACTCAGTTTCATGTGAGCCGCCCTGGGCCTGTTCTGGGGAAGGAGGAATAAAAACCTCTAAATGCCAGCATGTAGCATGGGGGTTAGCAAAGGAAAGCAGCAGACTGCTTAGCCGAAAAAGCGAGTCTTAAGTAAAATATGCTGTGGTTGCAGGTGTCGTCCCCCCCCCTGCAGCGGGGTGGGCGGCTGGGGAAGGAAAAGGAAGCAGCCCTGCCGCTTCTGATCAATTTCACTCACCCCACCAACCCCTGTTAAACCTAACAGCTGATCAGCAGGGAGTGAAACTGACCAGAAGCCACAGGGCTGCTTCCCTATCCTTCCCCAGCCTCCCTGCTGCTGCTGCAGGGGAGAGGCGCATTGGGGGTGGGGTGGGTCTGGCATTCTTCAGGGGTGGGGCAGGGCTCATCCACGGTGGGGCTCCGCCCCAAATGCCCCACCGTGGCTACGGGCCTGCCTCACGCTCAGCTCCTCTGTAATTGCAGCAATAGGACTCTTGCAATAGGAATATCCCGGACAGCTCCTTGACCTTGCCTCTCTGCTCCTGTGGTGGCCAGAAGGTGACACTGTCCCCAGGACTCCCTCCTTCGAGGCAATCGGGGACCCCTATCCTTGCAGGTAAAACTTTGGAAGCAAAACACTGGCGAAAGAAACAGACCAAATGGTGTTGCTTCTTGTCCTGCAGTCACATCCTTGTCCCCCCACCCGGTACATAATTTAGATTGGAGGGGGGAGGTACATAATTTAGATCGGAGAAGCAGAGCAGATAGCAGACGTCTTCCTGCCAACTGCTGTCGTGTATCCCTTTCCTTCCTTCCCCAGTTAACGTCAGTACAATTCCCAATGCCCTTTAAATAATCTTTTCTCCCGCTGTCCCTATGCGACTGAATGAGCAAAAAGACCTTTTGCCGTTTCTCCATAAGCCTTCTCTGCTCCAGCCGGGGCGTGACAGCCCAAACCTTTCATCCACTCCAGCTGCTCCTTCCCTCCATCACGTGGGCCATGCAGGCATCATCTGCCAAGATTAGGCCCATCCTGTGCCATTCAGCCATGTGGAAGGGGTGGGGGGCATCCAAGCACAAACCCAGGTCAGTTTGACAGAACAAGAGGAAGCAAACGGGGGAGTTTGCAGGGTTTCTAATGATGTCTTTTATTTAGAAATGTCAAGCAGCAGAGAGCAGGTGACGGCATAGTCAGGCAATTTATTCCGTAAATTTATATCATGCCTGGTTATTATGAATAATACTCAAGACTGATTATGTCCACCGCTGCAACAGCAGCCACAAAAAGGAATAAAGCCCATTATTTTAAAGAAGCATCAGCGTATTAAGACTACCCCCCAAAAAAACCCAACAGCCCTGCAAGAGTATCCACAAATATCAGAACATACAACCAAGACAACTATAGTCAACAGTCAAAATGAAAAACGGATTAATGCCCCCAGTCCTGAACAGCTCTGAACCAATACAAGCAAGTCTTTTTCTACCTGGCATTAAATGCGCAGTTTGGAGGTGCCGATTTCTGCTGGGAAACTGAGTAGGGAGGAGAACCATGTCCCCTGCCCACCCCGGTGCTGTAGCTCTGATCCAGATTGGGGACCTCCCCGTGGCTGCTTTTTGGGGAGGGGGAATGGAAAATGTTGGGAGACCCAGTGCCAGATCTTCAGCATCATGCTGAGCCTTTGGTACAGCTGGCTTACCCCCCTCTCCCAAAGAAATAAGAGAAAAACCCGCAACCACAATATATCTTGTTTATGGCTCATATTTTCAGCTGAGTGGTCTGCTACTTGAAATGACACTGTTTTTCAGGATGAGATGCTGGGGTGGGTGTTGGGAGGTTCTACTGCAGCATAGAGGCCAAGAGAACGAGCTGTGATCGGAAGGTCTCCGGCTCAAAACTCATGAGGTGGCCTCCAGTAGGTCACCCTAGAGTTGCCAGCTCTGGGTTGGGACACAGCTGGAGATTTTGGGGGCGGAGCCTGGCGACGGCAGGGTTTGGAGAGGGGAGGGACTGTAGCAGGGTATAATGCCACAGAGTCCACCCCTCCAAAGCAGACATTTTTTTCCCAGAGGAACTGATCTTGGTTGTCTGGAGATCATTTGTAAGAGCAGGAGATCCCCAGGAGCCACCTGGAATTTGGCAACCCTAGGTCATATGCACCCCAGCCTCCCATCTGCAACATGAGGAACAATAGTACTCTCCTACCTTACAGAGTTGTCGTTAAGGATTAGAACAAGAAAAGTGTATTGCACACTGAGAGAAGAGCATACCATCAAGTCACAACTGATTCATGGCAACCCCACCCATGGGGTGTTCCAGGCAAGAGTAGAGGTGGTCTGCCGTTGCCTTCATGCAGCAATCCCCGTCTTCCTTGGTGGTCTCCAGGGCTTTTTTTGTAGAAAAAGCCCAGCAGGAACTCATTAGCATAATAGGCCACACCCAGCAGCAGAAACTCATTAGCATATTAGGCTACACCCCCATGTTACCAGAAGTGTGGTCATCCAGCCACACCCACCTTTTGCTTCTTATTCTGTTTACCTTGTTTGTTGTTAAAATGCAGGGCTTTTTTATAGCAGGAACTCCTTTGCATGTTAGGCCATACACCCCTAATGTAGCCAATCCTAATGAGTTTCTGCTGTTGGGTGTGGCCTATTATGCTAATGAGTTTCTGCTGGGCATGGCCAACTTGGGAGCCAGCCAGAACTCCGTTCCTGTGCGTTCCTGCCCAAAAATAGCCCTGGTGGTCTCCCATCCAAGTACTACCCACAACCAGCCCTACTTCACTTCTAAACCTTGACAAGCCCAGGATTCGCTGGGCTGTTCAGGCTGCTGCATACTAGAAAGGGCTATACAGTTCTAAGCACTGTCATTTGAAAAAAAACTGTTGGTTTCACTTCTGTGATGTTTTTGTGCTGGGAACATTTATATTTTGCTTTATTTAGAAATCTTATTCTTGATCGTGTTGCTTTTTCTTCCTATGAAGAAAGGTTAATGTGCTTGGGGTTCTTTAGCTTGGAGAAATGACAGCTGAGGTTTATAAGATTATGCATGGGATAGAGCAGGTCGAGAAAGAAGTACTTGTATCCCTTTCTCACAATACAAGAACTCGTGGGTACTCAATGAAATTGCTGAGCGGCCGGGTTAGAACGGATAAAAGGAAGTTCTTCTTCACCCAAGGAGTGATTAACAGATGGAATTGACTGCCACAGGAGGTGGTGGATGGCTTCAAGAGGGAATTGGATAAACGTATGGAGCAGAGGTCCATCAGTGTCTATTAGCCACAAGGTATAGATAGGAACTCTCAGTCTGGGGCAGGTGATGCACTGTCCTCTTGGTGCTTGGGGGGGGCAACAGTGGGAGGGCTTGTAGTGTCCTGGTCCCACTGCTGAACCTCCGGATGGCACCTGGTATTTTTGGCCACTGTGTGACAGAGTGTTGGACTGGATCGGCCATTGGCCTGGTCCAACATTGGCTTCTCTTATGTTCTTATGTTTATTGCTTTTTGAATGATCATTTGAATATATATTTTCTGAGAACATGATATACAAAACCTCCAAATAAATAATTATGAAATGCCCCACAGGCTGATTGAAAGGAACTCCACCGATGTCCTATCCCTTATCCTTCCCATGAGCCCATTAAAAGACCTCACCCTAAGACCCTATAGGGCCACTGCACTGACACTCTGAACAGACAATACTAATCTTGATGAGCCAGTGGTCTGATTCAACATAAGGCATCTTCACGGGTCCGTGTGATTTTTCATCCTTCCGTAATGGTGGGACTTGAGATCAACTAATAAAATCGGTGGGCAGGACCAACAAGAGAGACTTCTTCATGCATAATGCACAGTTAAATTAGAGAACCTCCTGCTTCAAGATGAGTTGCTGAAATGCCTGGATAAGGGATTAGATCGGTTCACAGAGGAAAGCCCCATCAATGGCTACTAGTCATGAGGCCTAAACAGAACCTTCACATTCAGAGGCAGTGCCCAGGAGGTGGGGCAACAGCAGCAGAAGGCTCTTCATCCTTGGCTGCTGGACTTCCTGGAGCTGGGTTGACAACCTCCAGGTGGTGGCTGGGGATCTCGTGGGACTACAACTGAACTCCAGGTGAAAGAATTCAGTTCACCTGCAGAAAATGGCCACTTTAGAAGATGGACTCTGTTGTGTTCTGGGTTCGATGTATAGCGAAGACAGACACTCAGTGATTATCAGCTCATAGTTTACTGCACACAACACACATAACACACAAACGGCCGAGACGGTCAAATATATACAGTCCCTGAGGTGACACCCATAGGTCCCATTGGAGGGTTTAAACTTCCTGCCGCAGTTCCTATAGGTGTTAACTAGGAGTCTCAAGATCCTAGTCCCTATTGTCCTTTGGAGTCAAGCTCTGGTTGCAAACCGCTGGCACCTAGTGGCGGTCCATGGACATGACAGTCTCTATGGCATCGTCCCCTGTTAAGTCCCTGCCTTCCCCAAACCCCACCCTCTCCCAGATCCAACCCCAAAGTCTCCAGGTATTTCCCAAAACAGAGCTGGCAACCCTATGAGGCATCTGCCTATCTGCAGTGGGAAACATGATACTGGATTAAAGGGGCGTTTGGTATGAACCAGCATGACCCGTCTTTGTAGGGTTGCCAACTCTGGCTTGGGGAATTCCTGGAGCTTTGGAGCTGGGGCCTGGGAAGGGAATTCAAAAGGGAATCTACCCTCTGAAACTGCCGTTCCCTCCAGCTGGCCTTACCTGGAGACTGGTAACGGTCCTCGCCCGATATTCTTTAAATCCCTTCCCATTTTCCTTTCAGTCTTCTTGCTTTCGTCTAGCATCCCTTCCTTCACCTCCCCATTCTTATTCCAGCTTGGAATAAGGGCTTGAACCCTGGGCCCAAATCACATGGGTTGGAACCTCTGACCCAAACTAGTCTCTGCCGGCAGACTGACCCTTCCCTGCCCCGCCCAGGCGGCCCAACTCCTGATACAGCACTATGGCAAGATCTGCCCCAGGATTCCACCCCAAACCCTGGGCCCAATCCTGCTGGGACTTTCGGCCCGCCATTGGTGACATATTCAGATGCCACTCCCCTTTTTTTAAAAAAACAGAGTGAGATTTGACTGATCTGGTGGATGCTAATTTCCCTTCTCTGTGATCTGATGCGGCTCTCGGTATGCAGTATCGGTTGCCAATAGCAATCTTGGGTCCAGACTGTGCTTCAGAGCATTTAAAGTGCTCTGGCTCTATTTTTGTTTTCCCGGCTGGATTGTTTTCGGTAATTCAGGAGCTGCTTGCAAAAATGGTCCTGGCTCAAGAGGACAGCTCTGGCAGAACCAAGGAATACATTTTCCACAGCAGTGCTTCTGGAAAGCAGGGTTCCATAGCAGTGATTCTAAAAGTCTTGCAACCCCCTTCTAAGTATCCCCTCCCAACCCAACAGCAGATATATCATCAATAAGCGTACACATAGATTCTGTGCAACTGTGTGCATACAGCCTGCTGTTGCATGCAGAGGTCTGGGGACTGGGGAACGAAATTCAGCACTGTCCCCTGGGAAGGGAGACCAGAGCAGAAACTCTGATTGGCACTTTAAGCCCATCCCCGCAAAATAGCCTTCAGAAGAAAACAATCACTTTCTGAGCATGCAAGGTGGTCACCTGCAATCCCATCCCTTAATCCAAAAATCCAGCCCTTATTCAAGGTAATTTAAACAAACGAGAGAAGTTCTGCAAGAGGTCCACTGCCAGCAAGTCAGGTGGTCAGCAACGACTTGCAGCAAACCACAACCCAGAGGATGCTGGTCCAATAAGCCAGTGTTAAAAGAAGAGATCGTTTTCCCAAGCAGCAGGGGAGACAATCAGAGGGAAGATGGCATGGCGTAGCCTGATCTCGTCAGATCTTGGAAGCTAAGCAGGGTCAGTACTTGGAAAAGAGACCACCAAGGAAGACTCTGCAGAGGAAGGCCGTGGCCAACCTTCCCTGCTGCTCCCCATTTTGAAAGCCCATTGCTGGGGTCGCCATAAGTCAGCTGTGATGGTGGCAGTTTACACACAGATAAGGCCATCACCCTGAATGAAGACACAGCTTTAATTTGTTTATACATATTTTTAAAAATAAAACCTGTGCCTGGGCTGGACCAGTTAAGAATAGAGACCCACATGGCAGAAGGCATACCAAAGAGAGAAAAACAACAACCTATAACATAAAAGAACAGCATGCCCGGGAGAAAGCTAGAAACCTCTTTTTCTTGACACACTGGTTTTCTCTGTGCAAGGATTTGCTTCCTGCAGCCTGGAATGATGTAGCCAGCCTTGCCAAGAACTTACCGTAAACCGTCGGGGGACGGATACGTCCTGGCAGGACCATCCCTGGGGGACGGAAAGATGTGGCGCACAATGCCGTCACCAGGAAGCGATGCCGGGTGATGCTCTGGCAATGGGGCAGCCCCATTGCCAGAGTGTTGCCTGACATCACTTCCTGGTGACGGCATCGTGCAGCGTGTATGTTGCCCAGGGGAAATGTTCTGGCCGGGGACTGTGTGTCCCCCGCCAGTATACAGTAAGTACTTGAGAACCCTAGATGTAGCCTAGACACAGTTTAACCACTTCCTTTGCTCTTTGTGACAACTAAGCCCACAGGGAAACCAAGGTGGGGCCAGTGGGTGTGTTGTCCCTCCTAGAACATTGGATCACCCCACTCAAGAAGATTTCCAGTCTTCGTAATGCATAACATTTGCTGTTAATTATGATAAGGAAATCACTGATCCTCCCACTTCATTATTTGAAATCCTGACTGGAAATATGGCAACTGCACCTAGTCAGGAAAGCTGGCTCTGGTCCAGATTAGGCCTTTGGCAAGGTGCTCTGGCCTTTAAGCTATGATCTCACACTGCCTTTTCCCAAGTAACTGACTTCTTCCAGGGTCATGTTCCCTCTTGGAGAAAGGCACACCAGTCTGTTTATTTATTGTCATTACTGTTTTTGCAAACGGAGTCCTAAACAGCAAGCCCTCTTCCCACAATAAACCTCATTCCACAGGGAAACATGGAAGGGTTTAAAGGCTGCTACTGCAAAAGTTGTCATGTGATTTGACAACAGCTGCTAGAAATTTTGCCACAAGCAAAGCAGTTTGTTTGTCTTCATCTCTAAGTAACCAGGATGATTTTGTGCTTCTGGAGAGAGGAAGTCCTGATTAAATAGAGGGGAGATCAGTTCATCTCTTAGAGCTGAAAATTTGGGACAATCAAGCAAAATATGGTCCACAGAGCCAGTTTTACTGCTGCCGCAATTACAGAGTCGATCTGAGTATGAAATCCCATTAAATCTTCCTGACACCACAGCTGAACGCAGGGCATTCAGGTGCTCTAGCACAAATGCCTTTCTATACTTTGGAAGAATTATCTCAGATAAGTAGTTAGGCATTGTTGTTGGAGGCTGGTGTGAAAAATGCACACCGGACTGTGATTCACCCCCACTGTGGAATTGGCGAGATCTCAACTTCAGGTTCACTTTGGGGGTCACGGACTGTGGAGTGGAGGGAAACTGTGGTTCTGAAGATTCCCTGGGCTTCCTGCTCTGCCTTCCTGGAGCTCATCGGGGTCCTGTTACAAGGAATCTGAGCCTGGCTCAGTGGGGGTCATGATACTTACCAGCTTTGCAAGCCACATGCTGGCCCAGTTCTAAGACTGGACCATGCCCTCAGAATCTAGAAAGGCTGTCCAGATGTTATTTTTTTAAAAGAGGCAGATGTATGTTTAGGCATTTATGAACCCATCCTTCAGAAATCCTTTGAAAATAGTTGCAAAACTGCTCTGGGATGCATGTTAATTGTATCACAGGCACTAGCCAATAGGTGCCCAACGCAGTCATCTTCTGCATCAAGACATTAAAAACTTGCAGAACCACCTACCCCCACCCCAGTTCTCTTCAGGACATCTGAATGGATGTGTTCTGAGTGAGGAAGAGATGTGGAAATCCCTTCCACCAGATTTAAAATGCCACATCTGTTTTTGCCCTGAGGCAAATACGACCACCAGAAAAGAGTTTAATGTGCTTTCCATTTAGTGTGAACTGAGGTCCAGGGGAAAAGGCAGCTAAATACTGAAATTCTGAAATCACGTTGATATATTTCCTTACACTGGAAGCAAAGTGCATTGAAACAGCTTCCCTAGGCTGAAGGAGATTTTGGAGAAGCTGCTATAAGATTAAGCCAAGAAACTGGCGGCTTGGATGGTCAGGGGAAATTTCGATACGTCCTTGAGTTCAGCTTGTCTCTCAGTCTGGCCACAGTTCTTCTTTCAAGGGTATTATGAAAAATCCACTCACAACAGCAGGCTCTCTGCATCTCTCTCTCTGAGTTGGCTTGCCCTAATCTCCCATGGAGCTCTTAAACGTGCAAATGGCTCCTTTAATTGCATGTCCTGTCACTCTGCCCTCCTTGCACATGGTGCATGGGAGTCTCATCTCTCTGGCTTGTGCTTAGAAGCCTTTCAGAGTCTCGCTTACTGCCAACCTTTTTGTGCAACTCAAGTTTTGCTCATGGGCTTCATGGGCTTCTCCCACGGAGCTCTTAAATGTGCAAATGGCTCCCTTAATTGCATGTCCTGTCACTCTGCCCTCCTTGCACATGGCGCATGGGAGTCTCATCTCTCTGGCTTGTGCTTAGAAGCCTTTCAGAGTCTCGCTTGCTGCCAACTTTTTTGTGCAACTCAAGTTTTGCTCATGGGCTTCTGAGTCCTAAAGACACGCTTCAAGCATGAGCTCAAACTTCTCGTTCTTGCTATATTGACCCCTAATGGCCCTGCTTCCATTTTGTATTTGGCAAAAACACACAAGAAACACTTTGAAGGTTCACTTATAAACAATGGGTGAACCAAATAAAGACTATTACAAATTCATATGTCATTATCTCTCTATATTATAAAAGAGTTTTTGTGTCTCTCATGCCTGAACATTCCATACGCTTCCACAGCCTTTGGGTGGCTGATCTGTCATTCAGGAGGAGGGCCAATCCCCTGGCTGCATTGCCTCCCTCTGTCACCTCAGTCCCACCCACACCCACACAGGCCAGCATCTGGCCTTCAGTCTGCGGGGAGCTGCTGGGCGGGATGGACGCTCTGGCACTTGGACGCCTCCAAGCCCCAGGCCACTGCTGCTAGCATCTCACCCTTCATTGTTGGTCGAGGCCAACTGGTTGGGGGCTGGCAGGCTGATGGCAGTGCAGACGGCTCGTGGGACGCTGCCACCTGTGCAGACAAGGAGGCAGTGGCAGCCCATTCCTTCACCCCTTCACTTTGGAGTCTGCTGACAGGGGGAGAGACCAGGGACCACTGGCTGATCCTCCCACCGCCACACCTGCTGCCACCCCCTAGGCCCAATCCATCTCACTGCCCGGCCTGTGGCTGCATGGGGGCTGGTGATGCTGCACAGGGCTGCATGGGGCTACACGGGGCCCCAGACACTGAGAGCGCCTGGCTGTCCACAGAGACAGAGCCAGCCCCTTCCATCCCCCCTGAACCTGCAGTCTCACCAGGGGGCCACCAGCATGGGTCCAACCCTCATTCTCCTCGCGGCCAACGTGTGGCCCAACCCCCATGCCAGGCGGAGGCCCCTCACGGCAATGCCACTTCTCCCGCCGCAACCGATGACCATGACCAACTGCCTCTGTGAGTGGCCACCCTACGACCCCACTGGTGCTGCCGTCCTGCCCGCCCAGACAGTGCTGGAGCCACCCTGGAGGACGCTGCCCGTGCCCGCGCAGGGACGTGGTCTCGGCAGCGGCTCCATGGTGTGGATGCACGGAGGCCTCATGTCCCTCTAGGGCCTGTTGTACTAGTCCTGCAACGGGCCTTGCTCCTAGTAATTATATAAACTTTAAGAATCTTATACTAGAATGAAAACTTCCAAAGCACACTTTAAACATGTACAACACCATGTCAGAGCACTAAACACATCAACTACAAAGCTAAATCCAAATCATAAAGGTAACTCAACAGGTAAGTCTTCTGAAAAAATAGTGGCATCAAGGCCACCTGAAATGTCTCCATTCCACAAATAACAATTCACCAGCAAGCATATATAAATCTTCCAGTAGACTGTGTAGCTTTCCAGCAGACTAATTCAACAGGTAAGTCTTCTGAAAATGGCAATTCACCAGCTAGCATACACAAATCTTCCAGTAGACTCTGTAGCTTTCCAGCAGACTAATTCAACAGGTAAGTCTTCTGAAAATGACAATTCACCAGCTAGCATATACAAATCTTCCAGTAGACTCTGTAGCTTTCCAGCAGACTAATGTGTTCCCCAGGCTAAATCACATTTCCAATCTTCCATCAGAGTGAAAAATAAGCATTTTCATAGGGAGCTAACAAACTCATCAGAATTCTCACCACTTCCCATAACTGAGGAGCTACTTGCTTCACACTCAGAAGGGTTGGCAGAGATCTCCTGCTATTTCAAATGATCTCCAGACAACAGAGATCAGTTCCCCTGGAGAAAACGGCTGCTCTGGAAGGGGGGCTCTGTGGCACTCTACCCTGCAGAGGCCCCTCCTCTCCCCAAACCCTGCCCTCCTGAGGCTCCATCCCCCCCATCTCCAGGTATTTCCTTACCTGACAATATACTCGTTTCAACACCACTTGTGCATCGATAAAATCAGTGTTATATGTCATGAGGACATTAGATGTATACATGATGCACACTAAAACTGTACCGTGAACATAGTACAAAGTATCCACAAAACCAGCAGCAAAAAAACACCCAGCAGCAAACAGCAAAACCAAAGACAGCAGTATCTACAAACACAAGAAATGAAATATGAACATTTTCTTTTCCCTAAATGTTTTCAGAAATGCAGCAGCAAGCATTGACCTGAGCATGAGAACCAGACACCATAGACCAGTGTGCTTTCCCACAAATGTTTCTCAAAATTTCCTCTAGGAGGCCCATCTGTGAATTTAACAGAGCAGTATGCAAACAAAATGAGATCCCTACACAGGCTAAAACAGAATGTGGTGGTAGACTTCTGAAGTCATATGGACTACCATACCACTTCTGGCTGCAGGTAGAGAACTAAATTTTTTAATGCAGAACTTTAGCACAGTTGAGACAAGCCATCTCCCTGATGTGCTAGTTTTCTCCATTTCCCCTAGCTGTTCTATTGATAACATTTGTGGGTACACAGATGCAGAGTCTTAAAATGAGGATTAGGTTTAAAAAAGTAATGTAAATAACCCAGGGCTGCCAAGATGGCTGGTATTGCAAGAGACCTCCGACTGGCAGCCCCTAATCCCTGTCACTTGGGTAGGGTCACAGGGGAAAAAATGCCATTGCTCTGATGGTGTGACATTACTTCCAGAGTAACCTCAGAAATGACATCATTGCGTTTGGTCAATTGTCTAGGATTCTACTGAAACTCTGTGGTTAAACTGGTACACTACTGTGCAACTGATATTGTGAAGACTTGCACGCTGGCACTAGCAGAATGAAAAAAAGTTTCAGTTCTTAAAGAATGACCAGGTGATACACGAAGGGTTTGGTCAGCAGCACCCCAAAACTAGTTTAGCAACAATATTGTGCCAGGGTGCTATCAAAGGCAGAGAATGATCCATCAATATTAGCTCAGAGAATGCCCAGAGAAAGATCCATCAATATTAGCTCAACAAAAAATGAGGTTTGTGTATATGTGTGGTGGGGAGTACACAGGGAAAATGGGAAAGTAATGGGGAGGTGAAATAGGAACTCAGACACCAAAATAAATTCTCATCATTCGTCTTACACTATGAGCCAAACACCCCTTTTTCCTTTGGCGCTGCAACAACAGTTTAGTTTTTATTCGGCAACTTCTCTTTTTTAAAAGAGTTTTCAAATTAAATAAAGAGATACATAACAAAGAATAACAAAGAACAGAAAAAGAAAAAAAAACTATAGAACTATAAAAAGATAACAGAATAAAGGGCGATTTCCGATTTTCTCTGCAACAAATATAAGTATGTTTACAAAATTTCCTCTTACTCTATGTTTACAAAGAAGAGGGCACTTTTCCAAACTCCATCCAAATAAAGAGCGCTAACTTTTAAAACATATTGAGACACCCTCCTTGCATCTCCAAGCTGGGAGATGGTCCAGGGGCAGCAGCGCTATCCGATTTCATTTCCTTTGGATAAGAGAGTGCATCAGAGACTTACAACAACTTTGCAATATTTGCTTCAATTATAAATCAAGCTGTCTCAGACCATGTCAGGTCACTGGTTCCTGTAACTCAACATGGTCTGCTCCGACAAGCAGCAGCTCTCCAAGATCTCACTCAAAGAAGAATAATTCAAGATGCCGGGGACTGAACCTGGAACCTTGAGTATACAAAGGAAGTGCTCTGTCACTACCACACAGGCCCAAGGTCACCCAGCAGGGTTTGCATGGAGGAGTGGGGAATCACACCCGGTTCTCCAGATTAGAGTTCACTGCTCTTAACCACTACACTGCGCTGGCTCCCTCACCACTGGGGGGAAGGGGGTGGGCATGGGGCTAGCAAGATCTAGGTTGGGAAACTCCTGAAGAGTGGGGGATGGAACCAGGGAGGACAGGGAACCTCAGTGGGAACAAGAGTCCACCCTCCAAAGCACCCATTTTCTCCAGGGGACTGCTGATCTCTGTAGTCTGGAGATGAGCTGTAATTCCAGGGGAGCCCCAGGTCCCACCTGGAAGATGGCATCCCTAGGACACACACGGCAGCAAACTTTGCAACCGTGCCCCTACTCCATAATGGCACCATTTCCACTTTCCTAATGAATAGGATCCCCGAAGAAAATCCTACAAGTCATACATGCGTGTGCTGCGTGCCGGCCCATTGTTGCAAACCTTGCCAGGTGCTGACAGAATGCGCGGCAGGCCAAAGGAGCCCTGAATTAAACGGCATAATGAGCAAACCTCTCCAGGGCCTCTTTAAAACAGCAGGCAATCCATTCCGGAACGCTTCACCGCTTTTAAAATAAGACGTGGCCTGCCAGCTTCTTTCTCGGAGGCATTAAAAAAGACACCAGGGGGTGGGGAGGGGGGCAAAACACCCCAAATCCCATTCAAGGATTTTATTGCAAATATGAATCTTTGATTGTTTTCCTGTACGGAGGATTATATTTTCATGGGTTTCTCTGCGAGCATTTACATTTTTTTTTAAGCGAAACACCAGACAGCTATGCAATGTTAATGAACTGTCGTAAATTGTTCATTGGTTGTCCTTTCGGAACAAGGAGTCGAGGGACGGGGAAAGAGCAGAGGGAGGCTTGAAGGTGTCGGGAGGCTTGGCACCCTCATTAGATTTAATCCCCCCAGCCCCAGAACCGCACAAGCCAAGCCCTCATGCTCTGGCATGACATTAACCAGGGTGCGCTGTCACCAAATGCCATGTGCTGATGAATAATGCACTGCCGAGCCAGGGCGTGTGGCAGTGCCTTGGTTTCTAATGATCTGCTCAGCCCTTGCAATAGGGACGGAGATCCACTTTCATGCTAGTGGAGAAGGGTGTCTCTTTGCCACTCTCTTTATCATCCTTTTCTGTGCCTTCGGGACAAGCACCCTTTCCAGCGTTTGGAGTCTGAGTAGAGCTACCAGGTCTTCCATTGGCAGTCTTGGTCCCCTGCCACTCCTCAATAAGGAGGCAGTGGGAAAATGGGGAGACGGGTATGCATCACTTTGATGTGTGATGATGTCACTTCCAGTGTGAAACAGGAAGTGACGACATCCTGTTAGGGTGATGGTCTAGGATTATTTTCAGGGGAATCCTAAAGTATCACCCCAATGTGATGATGTCGCTTCTGTTTTTTGCACTTTAAATGATGCCGTGTGTCGAAGCAATGCATATCTGAGTGTTGTGGTTGTCAGCAGTGGGATGGCAATCCTGGGTTCAAGTGATGGCTTTGCACTTGGGAGATCTGGGTTCAGATCCCAGAGATCATCCAGTGAGACTCTGCTCTGAATGCTGCCATGTTGATGCAACGGAGCCTTTTCGACAGTGGCACCACAAATGTGGAACATCCTCCCCCCTATAGCTTTTAGGGAGGCTCTAAAAATGTATTCATCTCACAAAGCTTTTGGCTTGACTGCAGAACAACTGTTTTGAGAGCTGTGTTTTCTCTGAGAGACAACGACAGTGTTGGGATAGGAGAGGGGAGACCAGGGATCCAGTCTCCACCTAGCCACACAGCTGACCTGGGGAACTTGGGCCCATGGCTCATTCTCCTCAGCTGAACATACTTCGCAGGGTTGTTGGGAAGATAAAAATGAGACTATATCAGACTGGAGAAAGGGTAGGACAAATTAGAAGAAGAGGAGGAGGAGGAGGAGGACAAAGAGTAGTAGTAGTAGCAGTAGTAGTACAGAGTAGCGACTAGTAGTAGTAGCAGCAGGAGGAGGAAGAGGAGAAGGAGTCTCAGAGGGCTTACAATCCCTTCCCCCCCCACAACAGCCACCCTGTGAGTTAGGTGGGACTCAGAGAGCTCTTTCGAGAAATGCTCCTGAGAGAATAGCTTTGAAAGAACTTATAACTGACCCAAGGTCACACCAGCAGCTGCATGTAGAGGAGTGGGGAATCACAAGACTCCACAGTTTAGAGAGGAAGCATTGCTCTTAACCACTTTGGTTCCCTTTATCATATTGCTAATGCAACCTTTCTCTAAGGAGCTCAGGGAAGCCTGATTGTCCGCACTTCCATTTATCCTCACAACACCCCTGTGAGGTAGGTTAGGCTGAAAGTGAGTGCCTGGCCTACATTAAGAAAAGTAATGGTATGCTGAGTAGGGATTAAGCACTGCCTCCTACTGATTTGGAGCTAATTACATCTGCAGAGCCTCACATGGCTGCCCTGAGGGTGAAGCAGAGAACTCCCCTGTTCCGTGGAGGATGGGCTTATGGAATGGGAAGACTCGGGGGTTCTATACCCCATCCAGATCCAAAGCTTTCTGAGCACCGCCCGGCCAACACCCTCCTGGGCCCAAACCACCTCACAGGGCTGGTGTGTGGACAAAAGGGTGGAGGGGAGAAACACGTGTTGTGCTGAGCCCCTTGAAGGAAAAGGCAGTCAGATGGATTCAGAAAGAAGCGTGAGAGGTAAAGACACCATAGCCTCTTGTTGGATCTGATATGATGGGAAGAAAGGATCACTCAGTTCAGAATTTGCTACGGTTGCCAGTTGCCCATCCACAGCAGGTAAGCTCCTGCCTTCAGCCCCAATCCTGTACCTTCTAGAAATTGAGGACTGGGAGGAAAAATGGCTGGAAAAAATGGCCTCTATAGTAACTCTCTAGGAATTCCCCATGTCTATATGGTCTTTACCATGGAGATTAGGGGAGATTCCTAGAGTGTCACCCCCAAACTTCACCCTTCCCAGGCACCGTCCTCAAAATCACCTAGAATTTGCAGGCTTATAGGGCCGGATGCAACTTCATTGGCTCCTTGCGTCTCCTGATCCCCGTTGCAAAGATAGCTGCTGACGCTGTTTAAACTGAGAGAGGAATTTGAGGCTCAGGATTTTTGTCATATAAAAGCACATTAATTCGTGAGAGTGCCTGCCTACAACCTGAAGTGGCTTAAGCTGATGACCTGTCTGTGAAATAGGTTTCAATTCACGTGGGATGATGGGACACTTACGTGCTCTGAGACTAAGGGCACAGTCTAGAATACTACAAGACAATGATAGAACATAGCTCAGTACTAAGCGTGCAGCTTACTTGCATGTTCCCCAGCTGCTGGGTAGCTGAAGAAGGGCTTTCTCTGACCATTTCCACAGTAGTGACATTCCCCGCACTGACATTTTTAAAACTGCACGTTATGTGAAATTTTCGCTAAGACCGTTTCCATGGTGGTGAAAGTCCCCACATTGATGTTTCTAAAACTGCACATTATGTGAGAATATCCACAGTAGATTTTTCCTCACCTGGAGTTTTCTCCTTACCTCACATTTTCAGAACTCACTAAAACTGGAGATTCCCAAAATGCAGAGTAAAAAGGAGAAAACTTCTGGTCTGCACCTGGTGAGGAAAAATCTACTGCCGAAAGTTTCACATAATGCGCAGTTTTAAAACGTCGACGCGGGGAGTTTCAGGACTGCAGAAATGGTCTAAAACTGCAGATACCGAAAACACAGGGCAAGAAGGAGAAACGTTTGGGTTTGCGCCTGGTGAGGAAAAATCTATTGCGGAAAATTGCACATAATGTGCAGTTTTAAAAACGGCAACGTGGGGAATTCACTACTGCAGAAATGGATCTGTCTAATCATGAAAGCGTCTTGCAGTTGCCATAGAGAGAATACAGAGCTAGATATAAGGTATAAGGCTTGGTATAAGGCAGAGTCATATGTTCACAGCAAAATTGGAAATGCACAGACTAAACTAAGGAAGGAGCTCCAACCGGGGCTGCCAACTTTGGCTTGGGAAATTCCTGGAGAATTTTTGGGGGTGGATCCTGGGGAGGGAGGGGTTTGGGGAAGGGAGGTACCTTAGCAGAGTACAGCGCCATACAGTCCAGCCTCCAAAGCAGCCATTTTCTCCAGGGAAACTGATCTCAGGCTGGATGTCAGTCATAATTTCAGGAAATCTCCAGGCCTTACCTGGAATTGGCAACCATAGCTACAACTTAATCACAGCACCACCTTTGCATACAGATGCGGTTGGGTTTAATCCTTGGGAAGGAATGCAGGTAGCTCATGTGGAGAAAGCCTCTCTCGGAAGAGCTGTGTTCTAAGGGGCATCTGTTTGGTGACCGTGAGAAACAGGGCATTGGACCAGACAGCCTTTTTCATTCTGATCCAGCTGGGGTCTGCTGATTTATTCCCCAGACTTCCTAGGTTCTTTGGCCTTCAGACTTGTCCCAGGGAAGACATAGTGAAGCAGAAAAAGTTCTTCAGAGATTACTCTGCCAGGCAATTTTACTTTGTAGTTATAACTTTGTAGCTATAATTGTCCCCCCACACCCCTGTTTTCATTTGGGGTCAGCTTGTCTCACTGACTATTATGTAAATGGTTTTACTTGATGCATCTGTTTATTTATAGTCTGCCTGACTTACTGTGAATGTAATGATTTTTTCCCAGAATGAAAAAAGAAAAGGTTCTCAAAAGTCTGTAAACAAGTGGAAGAACAACTTGGCATGGAACGACATTAAAGGTTTGCCAGGAGATGTCTGGGTGGGCAAAGTGTCACTTACATGGCAAAGAAAGAGCCCCCCCCCAATCCCCTCAGGATGATGAGCAGGAATCAAACTATCATTGGGATCAGACGGGGTACCTGTTCCCTCATTATCCCCTCCCTTCTGAAATAGATATGAAAAGACAGGGGAACGCAGAGATAATGATATGTATTGCAGCTTGCCGGAAGCTTCAAATCGCTTCTTCATAGAAGGCGGCATTCTTACTGTGCCTGCGGATATTATTTTTGTCTCCTTCGTGCTCTGAATGCTCCGTTAGCTGCATCAAACTCACTGGCCTTTTCCAGAAGCGGGAATCTACGCGAACCAGGAAAGGAGGGGGGGAAAGCAATTTTCTCCCAAGCGTCTGAAGGAGCATTGAGGTTGAGCTGACTCTGATCAAGAACTAAACAGAGAACTGTTTGCTGGGTAAGGAGGAGACGTTACACACTCCCCCGGTGCTCTTTCTGCTGGGAAGCTATTTTTGGTTTACGAGGAGCTGCATACAGGGGAAGGTGCCACAGGGTACAAATCGATTTGCTTTCAGAACAACGGTCGGACGTGACCCGGTGGGTACACTTGAAGGGAGCCTGCCAGCCCAACATGTCAGATTTCTGCTTCCTTGTGAAGAAAGAAAGAGAAACCAGTGTGGTGCGGCGATTAGCCTGTTTCTCAAGGACTTAGGAGCCCTGGGTTCAGACTCCCACGGATGAACCCTCTGACACAAAATCCTCGTGTGTGGTGAGGAACGACAGAAGGATCTGGTATCCTGTGTGTGATGGGGATTTTATGCCTCCCAGGAGCACATCAGCTCTTTCCTGTTTGTGACCACAGCAAGCAGGGAGAAACCACCCTGAAACTGAAATAAGTAACCTGATTTTTAGAATGGAACTGTGAAGAAATGCATTTTTTTTCTTTGGAGGTTTGAAATGAGCAAAACCTTCACTGAGTTTTAAAAGCTTTCCCCCTCTCTCTGGGCAGAGAACAGGCAGGAAGGCAGAAATCTGTTCAAGTGCTTTCCAGACTTAACTCAGCTCACCTTCATACAAATGCTAATAGGTCTAGACAATCAAGCTCCTCCCCTTCAAGACGGGAACAGAGAAGTGGAGGAATTAAATATTAGAGAGGCTTCAGGAAAATTCTGGAGACTTCAGGAAAAGCTTCGCTGACCTGGCCTGACCAGGTCAGTAGGAGAGGAAAGGGAGAAGATAAAACTCAGGGGAGCAAGGAGGAAGCTGTCTTTGGTGCTGAGTCCATCAGAGCACACAGAACTCTTAAGTGAGGTCTGGAGGAGGCAGCCATTTAACCATGTGCTGTCCTGGAGAGCTGGAGGAAGCTTCAAGGTAACGGTGACTCTGTAAAGATCTGTAACTCCCTAAGCATTAGGAGACTATTCTATATTTTAACATCTGATAGGGAATATATTGAGAGAGGGGCAAAGAAATTGCATTTTACCCATTTCTTTTGAATTCCTTGCTCAGTCTGGTGCTGTGCTAAAAGTATACTTGTGAACATTTTCTTTTTAATAAATACTTCCTAACTTTGGATGCTGGTTGTGGATCTCTGTACCACACAGACCTCCACCATCTTGGACATACTGTTTTAAAAGGAGCACCAGGGGGAAGGCAGGCAGTTGGCAAGTGGCAATTCCTCCAGGGATGCACAAAGCAGTAAAAAGTCCCTGTGGTGACCAGGCACTGGGTAGTGAGACACACAGAGGCAAGACCTCAGAACTTGGAAGGGAAGCTGCGAGACCTGACCCTCCCAGTGGACAATTCCTTACAAAGGTCCGGTGGTGGTTGTGGTGGGTTACCTGAGAGAGCAAGAAAGGCCTCTCCAGGTGTTGGGCAATTCTTGGAGGGGAGGGTGGAATAGGGTCTGCAGGCCAGAGCGAGCTCATTCCGCCACAGGAGTCAATAGAGGCTCCATGGAACAGTTTGAGGACATGGTGGCGGACGGGGAGGGGAGGGCTGAAGCTGCTTCTCCCAGCATGCTCTGGTTGCAAACAAAAAAGGAGTGGTGTGCTTCAAAGAGGCACAAAATTCCAATTGCAGGTGTGGTACAAAGTCCTCATGTTGTTCCCCAACCCTGCCTTATGGTAGCTTTACAGCTCTGCTTACAAATGTTGCCAGATTGCTGTGAAGGACACAGAAGCAAGGAGGCCCCAGAAGAGCAAGCTGCAAATATATGTTCTTGTAATTTGTTTGCACAGCCTTAATTTCCCCACCCAGATCTTCCAAAAGAATTCTGTAAATAGTTCCTAGACAAACACAAACATATCTTGTGTTTTTATTGTTCTGTGCTCAAGCTACACAATAATTGTGTAATAAATGTTATTGTGTTCTGGGACCAGCAGTGTGGTTACCCGGCCTACTCCTATAGTGGGAGACCTCCTGGCAACCCCGGTTGTTGCCCACCAGTGCCTGAAGTGCCAGCAGAAGGAATGGGGGGGGAGCAGGAGTGTGCTGGCATTGTACCAGTGTACTGATGTCATTTCTGGCAAAAACCAGAAGTGATTTCCTGGGATGGTCTAAGATCTGCTCTATGGTGATGAACCATGACCCCCTACCTGCTCCCAGGGGTTATTGGCTCTGACCTGGCAACCCTAACCAGCCGGCATAATCCAAGACAATTCCATGCATAACAAGGAACTATTTATTTACAAAAACTTTCAGAAGGCTTAGATGGGTATCATCAAAAAAACAAAACACATATAAGTCTGATGGTGAAAACGAAACACAACATTTCCCTTTGTTCATTTACCGAGAACTGTAAAAATTAAAACATTGTTAATAAAAAACAAAATGCTTCTTCCTTCTACTCTCTTTTGGGAGCCTAGCTCTTCCCGTATCCTTTAGGTTGAAAAGAGTGACAGGCCACAGCTTGAAAATCCTCCTGTATACTATTGAGTGACCTGAATCACAGTGCTGCAACACTACTGGAAAGCTGCCATAAAGCACTCTAGTCTTCCCTTAACAGGGACCACACTATTTTCTGGCTCTTGTTTCTGGTAAAGTACCCTCTCAAATTTTCCCCAATGTTGTGGCTTGTTAATTATTTTTTTTTTAAGCTGTGAGATGCTAGAATTTTTGTTCTTCTGGATTCAGTTTCTTTCCGAGAAGTTTAGTCGTTAAAGTGAGTGGGTGGATGCATCTTCTCTCTTAATGCACATGTAGTAGGGTTTCCAGGTCCCCCCTGGCCACTGGCGGGAGATGGGGGGGAGGGTGGCCAGATCCAGGTTGGGAAACTCCTGGCAATTTGGGGATGAAACCTGGGGAGGACAGGGACCTCAGTGGGGTGCAATGCCATAGAATCTACCCTCCAAAGCACTCATTTTGTCCAGGAGAACCAATCTCTGTAGTCCCCTGTAAGCTGACATCCCTATCTTACAGTCATATTCCCTTCCTCTCCCAACAGTAGACACCTTGTGAAGTAGGTGGGGCTGAAATCATTCTAAGAGAATGGTGAGTAGCCCAAGGTCACCCAGCAGGCTTCTTGTGGAGGAGTGGGGAATCAAACCTAATTCTCCACATTAACTACCACACCACAATTGCTCCTTCACCACAAGGTCGGGGTAAGGTTGTAGATCTAGTTTAGGAAAGTCCTGGAGATTTGGGGATAGAACCTGGTTGGATAGAGACCTCCATGGGGTACCATGCAGAAGAGTTCATTCTCCAAAGCATCCATTTTCTCCAGGACAACTGATTTCTGTAGTCTGGAGATGAGCTGTAATTCCAAGGGATCCCCCGTCCCACCTGGAGGCTGGCATCCCTAACTCATAGGTTAATGTGTGTGAGTTTGAGTACTAAAGGCACTCACGTGCAACACACAGCCTACTGTAGTGTTTATTCATTAAGACATTCTAACTGCATTTGTCGAAAACTCGCAGTTACCCCATTATAGCTGTACTTCGTATGGCATATTTTATATTGTGTCTGCTCAAGAATATTGTATTTATCATGTTGGTTGTACATGTATTTTGGAATTGCTGTAGAAAGATCTATATTTAATAAAGAAAAAAAAATCCTTAAACATGTTCCCAAAAGGTAGTGGGATGGGTAATGAATTATAGTAGAATCCTGGGTCCCTCCCCCAGTTTAACATTAAACAACTGAGACATCATCCTCTTCAGTTTTAAAGCCGTGGCAGACGGGATCGCTGAAGGCTAAAAAAATAATTTGTGCAGTCCGATGATTAATAGCCTTTAGTATTCTTTAACTGGGGGAGGCCTAGGGCAGCGATTTTTAGTATAAGAGCAGCAATTTCATGTGCGTCTCTGTTTTCATCTGTGAAATGTCGGGGAATATGGGGCATGACTTTTATCTGTCATGAGTAAACAGATGAGTGGCTGTTTTCAAGCCAACTTCGTTTTAATTATTTATTTTAAGCATGACAGGGGGGAAAAAATAAAAATCATAATCCTTTATGAACTTGGCGGGGGGAAATATAAAATTGCAGAATAGAGTATTTCTGTTGAATCCTGCCCTTCTGGTGAAGAGCTCAGCACAATGGATGTGGTTCCCCCCCATTTTATGGTCACAATAACCCTGTGAGGTAGGTTCAGCTGAGAATAATGGGATCCAGGTCACCCAGGGAGCTTCATGGTGGAGCAGAGATTTAAACCTGGGTTCTCCCAGCCCTAGCTCAACACTAGCCATTAATCACAGTGGCTCATATTAGTTTAGAACAGAAATCTATCAGTAATTATCACAGGATTGCTTTCTAAATTAATTGTGGTCTTCCATCTATATATCTAATAGCCAAGGTGCCCCCCACATGTGGATATCTAAATCCACACATCGGAGGCACCCTGGGGGCAGGGAGATTTCCCTGCACATTTGGGGCAATCCTCAGATGTGCAGAAAAATCTAAAAACTGTAAAACAAACTACAGGGGGGATACTTAAATCCCCCCAAAAGTAAAGAAGCATTCCCTGTGCATGCGCAGGGAATGCTCTGAGAAGGCTTTGCCACCGCTGCCACAGGGGATGGGGGTGGGAGAAGGCTTGGCGGGCTGGCCTCACCACCACCACCACTGAGGGGAGGAGAAAGCTTGGCAGGCCAGTCTTGCCACTGCTGCTGCTGGGGAGGGAGGGAGGAAGGAGAAAGCTTGGCGGGCCGGCCTTGCCGCTGCTGCTGGGGAGGGGGAGGGAGAAAGCTTGGCGAGTGGGTGGGCTGGCCTTGCTACCGCTGCTGCTGGGGAGGGAGGAAGGAGAAATCTTGGTGGGCTGGCCTCACCGCCACCACCACTGCTGGGGAGGGAGGGGGAAGGAGAAACCTTGGCGGGCTGGCCTCATTGCCACCACAGGGGGGAGGGAGGGGGAGGGAGAAGGCTGGGCTCACCTGCTGCCGTGTCTCCAGCTTCTGCAGGCTGGGAGCTGTGGGGAATACTCCCCCTGGAGGTATTGTGGGTCCCGCCTGTTGTGTGTTTCTAATAGTTGCTGTTTTATTGACATTTTGAGACACCTTGTGTTCCGCAATGTAGCATAAAAAGGGTGTGTCAGGTCTTGGTCCATCGCTGTGAGCTCTCCATGGGGAAGGGCGAGTGTCAGGAGTGGGAATTCGAGGTATGGTCAGTTGGCGAATCCTCAGACCCCTGGGGTGGCTGGCTGTTACTTCATGTCGCAGTCCCCTACCTGGGTTTATTTCAGAGTCCTGTGTTTGCTGGGTGTCACTGGGGTTCTGCCCCATGCTGCCACACTCTGTCTCTCTGGGAGTCTGGGCCCCCTCCTGACACTCGCCTCCCTCACACAGTGCCTCCAGTCTTCATAAGCCCAAGTGTCAGCCTCCCTGGTTTGCCTTCCTCCCCCTTTATTCCCCTCTCTGATTTGCACCCTGCCCTACAGCAAACTGGCCATTGGGCTGATCAATCCTGGCTTTTCCCCCAAGGAGACCCAGCCCTGCTCCTCATGGTCTGGCCATCGCTGCTGGCAGAGCCAAGCTCCTCCTCCCCCTTGACCTCCTTTACCAGCCGGGGTTCCCTGAGCGGGGTGAGGAGGGAGCAGCCCTGGCCCCACTTTGAATACCCGGAGGGGCTCTCTGGGTGGCAGCCGGCAATAACAGGGGACTCAGGCAGCACCCAGTCTCGACGGCAGCTCCGAGCCCACCCCTTGAGCCCTGGAGGGCGTGTGTGCAGTTGGCCCCCTTCTTTGCCAATGAGGCCAGCTGTCAAGCTGCCAGTGGGGTGGTAGGGCAGAAGGGCCAGGGAGAGGGCTGCTCCTGACAGGGTGCTAACAAATGTTTTAAAGAAATCTATATATCTAATTCCCAACATGCCCTCTAAGTGCAGATAGTTATTTCCACATATCTGGGGGACATGGTCAACAGATATTCCTGCACATTTGCGGCACTCCGCAGGAGTGCAGAAAAATCTGACATGGTTTTAAAAAATATACAGGGGATATGGCTTCCAGCCGGAGTTAAAATGGCAAATTGACACACTTTGCGATTTGAGCAGAGTGGACAGCAGTATCTGGCGACAGTTTGGGCTTTACCTGGCCCAACGCAGCACTCCCCAGGCGGGGGAGTGGCAAGCACGCAGCCAAGCCTGAGAGGGGGTTGAGATCGGTGTGGATAAGCCTCGGAGGAGGCTTGTTTACACCTTGATCTCCCTCCGCGAAGAGGGCAGTTGCAAATCAGCACTACAGATACCAGCTGGGCTGAGAATTCAGCATAAATCCGTCATCTACCGGCCTCTTTAACATCAAGCTTAACATCGGTTACAGAAGAAGCACTGCGAAACCCCGAGATTACAAGCAAGGTAACAAATGAACAATTGCTTACCGGTTTAAAGAAGAAGGCAAAATCTAAACGTTCGGATAAGTGTAAAAAGCTTCAATGAACTAATCCGCTTGATTTAAAAGTAAAAAGAAAGCTTTCCTTTAGAGAAAACGGCTGAAAAGTAACTTTGTTTTGCATTCCTGTGGTCAGCTAAGACTAAACTTTGCGTAGCAGAAACGAAACTGACTGTGATTCTATGATACAGGAAGTAGGCTAGAGTGGATGTTTTCGATGTTGCTGTGCCGGAAGTAGACGGACGTTTTAGAGTGTGGCACCGGAAGTTGGATTACAGTGACGGACAGATAAACAGGAAGTTCTGAAGGAGCCTACTCTAGCCAGAAAATCATAGAGAAATTGCGCCCGCCATTTTGAGGAGGACTAAATTTTAAAAAGTTATTTTTAAGCTGAAAAAGCACTGGAAGAAGTTATAAAGGTGGCGATTTGGCTTGAGGATTGCTAATATAAAGATCGATTAGCCCTGAACTCGCTTTCAAGACGGATTTGAGGTCAAGACCAAGGGCTGCCTCATCACCTAGTCCAAGAATGACTGCAAAGGAAAAAAAGAGTGGCAGGCTGCCATGGAAGCGATGGAGAAACGGATGACTGAAGTGGTGCAGAGTTTGGGAAAGCAAATAGAATCACAGCTGCAACAACAGTTGCAACAACAGCTGCAAATACAACTGGAGCAAATAGAACAAGTATAAGTCCAAGTACAGAAAAAAATATGGAAGAGTTAAAAGAACTGGTACTAACAGAAGTGGCAGGGATAAAAAAAGATACAGAAGAAGTTAAAAAAGAGGTTAAAAGTCTGGTGACAAAATCAGAAGAAATGGAACAGAAAGTTAAAAGAACCCTGTCAGAAAATACAAGACTGGAGTCCATGATGGAATATAGGGCCACTCAGAACCACTTGAGATTGAGAGGAATCGAAGAGGAGGAAGATCAAGATTTACGGGCCCTAGTAATTAACACATTGACAACTTACATAGGGGAAGATGTTGGAGACTTGGATCCAGACTTTGACCTGATTTACAGAGTAAATTCAGCGTATGCCAAGAGAAAGCAATTACCCAGAGATGTGATTGTTCAATTTGTGACTACTAAAATGAAGGAAGACGTTTTCAAGAAGCAATTTACACAACCGTTGGAAATTAATGGAAAAAAAATAATAATTTTGAGAGAAATTCCGAGATCGATCTTACAAGACAGAAAGAAATTCAAGAAACTAACAGATAGGTTAAAAGAAATGAGTATCAGGTTTAGATGGGAGATTCCATATGGATTATCATTTACATACAATTCGGTGAGATTTACTCTTAAAACGGAAGGAGACATCTACAGATTCAAAGAGAACAACTTTGATGATTTCAAAGATATTTAATTCAAAACAACTATGGATTACAAATTTTTATCTTGGAACGTAAACGGACTAAATTCACCAAGCAAAAGAAGATTAGTGAATCATTGGCTAGAGAAACAAAAATGTAACATAATTTGTTTGCAAGAAACACATATCAGAAAACAAGATAATAAATATTTGGTTAATAAAAAATTGGGAGAAGAATTTCATTCATCAGCAGTTAATAAGAAAAAAGGAACAGTGATATACATTACCAAAGAATTGGAACCTAAACAAATCTTCTCAGACAAAGAAGGAAGATATGTTGGCGTGGAATTAATGATGAATAGAAAAAAGACATTGCTTGTAAATATATATGCACCCAATGGGGCAAAAGAGACTTTTTTTAATGATTTGACTAAAGAGTTGGACTGTTTAAATTATGATCAAATAGTCCTTGCAGGAGACTTCAATGGCACAGTGAACAATGTATTGGACAGAAAGTCCAAAACAAGTGGAGAGGCGGTTGGAAAGCTGCCAAAAATTTTTTTCCAGCTAATGAAGTAAGAGAAACTAGAAGACGTTTGGAGGAAGTGGAACCCTAAGACAAAGGATTATACATTTTATTCTAACAGACATAACTCCTTTTCTAGAATCGATATGATTTGGATGTCAGAGGAGATGGCGCAAAAAACCTACAAAATAGAAATTTTACCGAAAACCAACTCAGATCACAACCCTTTACTTTGGATATCTAAAGAAAAACCTAAACAATTATATTGGAGAATTAATGAGGACTTATTGGACCAAAAATTAATTAATGAAACTTTAAAAAAAGAAACGAAAAGTTTTTTTGAACTGAATTTAAATAAAGGTACTGATATACAAGTCGTATGGGACACGTATAAAGCAGTAATGAGAGGTTTGCTTATCTCTTTGAATTCTAAAGATAAAAAACAAAGGATGCAACAACAAAACGACCTTCATGAAAAAATTAGACAAAAAGAAAAGGAATTAAAGAAAAGGCCAGGGAAGAAAAAGATTATTAAAGAGATCCACTTTCTGCAGGATCAATTGAATGTTCTACTAAATAGAGAATTATATTGGAATCTGAAGAAATTACAGCAAAAAGCATTTGAGGGTGCAAATAAACCAGGAAAATTTTTAGCGTGGCAATTGAAAAATAGAAAAGAAAGGAATTTTATAAGTAAAATTACTGAAGACGGAAAGGATGTTATGAATTTGAAAGGTATAAAAAGAGTCTTCTTCAAATACTACGCCAAACTGTTCAAAAAGAAAGGAATTGACCAACAGAAAATTAAGAAATATTTGGAGACTATTGAAGTTCCAGAGC
Organism: Gekko gecko; assembly: GCA_029375565.1. Classification (NCBI taxonomy): domain Eukaryota; kingdom Metazoa; phylum Chordata; class Lepidosauria; order Squamata; family Gekkonidae; genus Gekko; species Gekko gecko. The sequence continues at coordinate 21,791,209 of JAPDNY010000013.1, read as the reverse complement.
TGGGAAAACAAATTAAAGAGTTATTAAATGGTTTAGTAACAAAGGAAGAGGTGACAATGGCAATAGAAGACGCAAAGTTGGGCAAAGCTCCAGGTCCAGATGGCTTTACAGCAAAGTTTTATAAGAAATTTAAGGAGGAGCTAACCCCTATCTTAGTACTTCTGTCGAACGAGATAAGAAAGACTAAACGGATCCCAGATTCATGGAAAGAAGCAAATATTTCATTGATACCCAAAGAAGGTTTGGATTTAACTGAAGTAAAGAATTACAGACCAATATCGCTATTAAATAATGATTACAAATTATTTGCGAAAATTATTTCGGAAAGACTGAAAAAATATTTGAAAGATACTATAGCGGAAGAACAAGCTGGTTTTTTACCAAATAGACAGATTAGAGACAATTTAAGAGTGGTGATTGATGCAATCGAATACTATGACAAACATCCAGAAAAAGAAGTTGGATTCCTCTTTTTAGATGCGGAAAAAGCTTTTGACAATTTAAATTGGGAGTTTATGCTGCAAGTTATTGAAAAAATGGATATAGGACAGTCTTTTCTAAACATGATTGTGGCAATTTACTCAGAACAGAGAGCAGCTTTGAATATAAATAAAGAAAGAACAGATTTCTTCCAAGTTCAAAAGGGAACACGTCAAGGCTGCCCGTTATCCCCGTTGTTGTTTATTTGGATATTGGAAATATTATTGACAGCGATAAGAAAAGATAACAGCATTGAAGGACTCACAGTGAAAGGTTTTGCATATAAATACAGGGCATTTGCAGACGATGTAATGTTTATGATTCAAGATCCAATCGACAAAATACCACAATTGATGGAAAAAATTGAAGAATTTGGATCAGTTGCGGGATTCTACGTTAATAAAAGTAAAACTAAAGTGATGTGCAAAAATATGACGAAACAAAGACAAACAGAACTTCAAGAGAAAATTCAATGTGAAGTAGTTACAAAGACTAAATATTTAGGAATTGAATTGACCATGAAAAACATTGATTTGTTCAAAAATAACTATGAAAAGGTTTGGCACAGGATTCAACAAGACATGAAGAAATGGGATACCTTGAATCTATCGTTATTGGGAAGAATTGCAACTGTAAAAATGAATGTTTTGCCGCGTTTGATGTTTTTATTTCAAGCTATTCCAATATTAAAACAAAGGAAAATACTGGATACGTGGCAGAAAGAACTATCGAAATTTGTATGGGCAAGAAGAAAGCCAAGGATTAAAATGAAAATTTTATGTGATGCAAAGGAAAGAGGAGGTCTACAACTACCAAATTTAAGACTGTATTATGATGCCGTCTATTTAACATGGTTGGAACAGTGGATTAATTTAGAAAATAAAAAGTTATTGGCTCTAGAAGGGCATGATAACAAGTTTGGATGGCATGCATATTTATGGTATGGAAAAGTAAAAATAGATAAATTTTTCAAACACCACTTCATAAGACGATCACTGTTCGAGACTTGGATGAGATATAGAAAATTCTTCTCAGAAGAAAGACCACTTTGGATAGTACCAGCAGAAGTGATTAATCCATATTCAAGAAATCAAGGGTTAGATTGGCTACCTTATAAAAGTCTTTTAAAATTAGAAGGGAAAAACTTTGTGTTAAAAGACAGATTTGATGTGGAATTTGAATATGATTGGTTGAAGTATAGACAGATTTATGACTTATTTAAGACCGATAAAAGAGAATATGGTTTTAGAGAAAATAACACTGAAATTGAAACTGTATGGCTTGAGAAAGGTAAAAAAATGATTTCTAAACTGTACAAGGTTTTATTGAAATGGTATACTGAGGACGAAATTGTAAAAGAGCAAATGATAAAATGGGCGGTAAATATTAATAATGAGATATTAATGACATCTTGGGAATATTTGTGGAAAAAGTCAATGAAAATTTCAACTTGTGTAAATGTTAAAGAGAATTGTTATAAAATGATGTACAGATGGTATATGACGCCTAAAAAAATTGCTATTATAAATGAAAGTATGTCTAACAAATGTTGGAAATGTAAGAAACATGAAGGGTCTTTTTACCATATGTGGTGGACATGTGATAAAGCAGTAAAGTATTGGACTGAGATCCACAATGAGATACAAAAAATTTTGAAATGTACTTTTAAGAAAGACCCACAGATGTTATTGTTAGGTCTTAAAATGGAAGAAATAAATGTAGCCAAGAGAACACTACTATGGTACTTGATTACAGCAGCTAGACTGACTTTTGCTCAATGTTGGAAACAAGATAAAGTACCTGAAACATGGGAATGGATTAAAAAGACGTTGTTTATGGCAGAAATGGACAAATTAACAAGAAAATTAAACAATGAAGAAGACGGAACCTTTTTCGGAGACTGGAAAGACTTTCAAGAATACTTGTTGAAGAATTGGGATGTAAAACGTGGTTTGATTTGTTTTGACAGCTATTGAGGAGAAGTGGAAAGAGACTCAGATCTTTGAATTGTTACCATTAGTAAAAGAAATATGTTTAGTAGTAAATGTAATTGTATAAGAGAAATATCAAGGGGGTTGGAGCAGTGCGGGAAGCCTTGTTTGGGGGGAGAGGGAGAAAGAAAAATGGATATGTATTGGTTTGTTTAAATTGTATGAACATGTGATATATCCAATAATAAATTGTTTTTTTTTTAAAAAAATACAGGGGATATTTAAATCTCCCCCAAGTAAAAGCACGTTCCCTGTGCATGTGCAAAGAATGCACTTACCACTGGGAACTGGTGACTGGGCTTCCCGCTGTTGCCAGTGTTGTGGGGGGCAGCCTTGGTGGGCCTGGCGGCTGGGAGCCGTGCAGGGCTCACCACCATTGCTGGTGTTGGCAGGCGGGGGAGAAGCCTTGGTGGGCTGGGTGGCTGGGAGCCACACAGTGCTCACTGCCATTGCTGGTGTCGAGGGTGGGGGAGAAGCCTTGGCAGCCCCATGGTTGGTAGTCGCCCAGGGCTCGCTGCCATAGCTGCTGTTGAAGGGGGAAGCCTTGGCGGGCCAGGTGGCCCCGCCTGCTAGGCTCACTTGCGGCTGCCTCCTCCTCTTCCTCCATGCAGGACTCCTGCTGCTTCAGCGGGCCAGGCACCCAGGAACCATGGGGAATACCCCCCATGAGTATCGCAGGTCCCCACTTTTTGATATTAAAAAAACCCCAATGTTTCAATTTTTGTTTGAAGCAATTAGAGACAGAGAGGGCTATTTTGGGACAGGAATGCACAGGAACGGAGTTCCAGCTGGCTCCCGAGTTGGCCACGCCCAGCAAGAACTCATTAGCATAACAGGTTACACCCAACAGCAGAAACTCATTAGAATTGGCTACATTAGGGGTGTGTTGTGGCTTAACATGCAAAGAGTTCCTGCTACAAAAAAAGCCCTGAGTTTTGACAACAAACAAGGTAAACAGAATAAGAAACAAACGGTGGGTGTGGCTGGATGGTCATACTTCAGGTAAAATGGGGGTGTGGCCTAATATGCTAATGAGCTGTGCTGTCAGGGGTGTGGCCTAATGTGTTACTGAGTTCCTGCTGGGCTTTTTCTACAAAAAAAGCCCTGGAGACAGATGATATTTCAGCCTTTTCCCAAATACTGGTTATATATATTGTAGCTGCTAAAAGACAATTCATAACTAGCTCTAAACCAGCATGATTAACTCTTTCTTCCAAACAGCATAAATAAAAAAATCATCTTAGGATCTGATGCTAATTAACTGCACTTCATTAGCTTACTCCAAAGAACCACATGTCAGAATATTTGAATGTGAGGGCAGGACTGAAACACAAAAGTAAAATCCATGTGAACTGGAGTGACATCTCTGGTATGGGTCCAAAATGCAAAATGACGCATGCTATTTGAAGTACCAACACCGACCTAACAAAGCAAAACAAAACAAAGCAGGAATCCAAGGACAAAGTCAGCCTCTAAAATGATTCATGAGACAGTTATTTCATGATGTTCATGGGCAACACACTGCCTTGTGGATCTGCAACTGCTGCTTGCTTTATCTCCATAGGACTGCAAAATGTACCTGCCAGCAATTTGCAGTGCTGGTTCATGCGATACCAGGTGTGGAGAAATGTACATGGTGATGTTCAGTCCTCATGGCTAACTGCTGTGCATGCATATGCAAAGTGATCCAGAGTTGCCAGCTCTGGGTTGAGAAATACCTGGAGATTTGGGGGGGTAGAGCTTGAGGAAGGTGGGGTTTGGGGAAGGGATGAACTTCAGTGGGGTATAAATGTCCAACTTCCAAAGTAACCATTTTCTACAGGTGAACTGACCTCTGTCACCTGGAGATCAACTATAATCCCAGCAGATCTCCAGCTGCCACATGGAGATTGGCAACCCTACCTATACAAGATGTAGCCAGTTCTTTTCTTTACTCACCTTCAAGCCGGTGCTTTCTGCTTCGGAGCCTTTGTCTACGCCTGTGATGTAAATTCCAAGGGCATATTCAGCTCCTCCACGGATCATGAGACCCAGAGACCGCCCTTCGTCCAGCACCAAGTTCACCTGTGCCAAGAAAGAGTGATTAATTTGGGAACACTTTAGACCTATGCAGAGGATTTTAAGAAAACCAAACAAGGAGCAAGACTTGAATCATACCATTTAAGGGTTAGCTACTTGACCAGTCAAACTGGTCAAATATTTGTCAAGTACTTTTAAATCCACAGATTAGCTACAGTGACCCATGCAGTGGTCGCTTCCAGGCTTGATTACTGCAATTCGCTCTATGCAGGCTTACCTTTGAGGCTGACCCAGAAATTACAGCTGGTGCAAAAGGCAGCGGCGCGCCTGCTGACGTCGATGCCTGAGGGGGTCATGTAACTGTATTGGTTACCGATTGAGTTTTGGATTCGCTTCAAGGTGTTGGTAATAAACTTCAAAGCCTTACACAGCCTGGGACCAACATATCTGAGGGACCACCTCTTCCTGTATATGCCTTGAAGAGTGCTACACTCTATGGATCAACATCTCCTGGTGGTCCCTGGCCTGAAGGATGTGCATCTTGCCTCAACCAGGGCCAGGGCTTTCTCTGCCCTGGTCCCTGCCTGGTTGAACATGCTCCCTATTGAAATCAGGGCCCTGCAGGATCTTCTTCAATTCCGCAGGGCCTGCAAGACAAAGCTGTTCCACCAGGCCTTTGGCTGAGGCAGTGGGTGTCTCTGTATGGCCTCCATGAGGTTGTTGTCACACACCCACTGACAATTGGCCATTATTAATCTGTGTCCTATGTGCCAAGGAACCTCTCGCAGCCAGCTGATTTTTGTTTGGAGCTGTGACCACCCATTTTAATGTTTATTATTGTGCTTTAAATTTTTAACTGTATTTATTGTATTGTTGATATGACATTACCCGCCCAGAGCCCACTTGTGGGATGGGCGTGCTATAAATATGAAAAATGAAATAAATATCAATAAAATAAAATCTTATTGTTCTTGTTTTTTTAAAAAAAACATTTACTTCAGAACTACAAAAATGTTTTAATTATCAACAGGTTTGATACAAAGCAAAGTTCAAGTATGCTGGCACCTTTAAGACTGACAAAGTTTTATTCAAAATACAACTTTCGTGTGTACGCACATGTCTTCTGATACACTGAAATGAAAGTTTCCAGTCCATACATATAGGTATGCATCTATCTTTAAGTTTTGATACAGTAATTTCCCATACAAATCAGCTAACAGTTAATGTGAATTTCTTTTTAAAAAGTGTAATTTACTTATTCCTTCAAGGAGCTCAGGGTGGTGTGACTGATTCTGTCCCTTCCTGCATTTTATTCTCACAGCAACCTTGTGAGGTAGATTAGACTGAGAATGTGAGTGGCCCAACATCATCCACTGAGTTTCACATCAGAGGAGGGATTTGAATGTGTGTCTCCTGGCTCCTAGTCCAACATCCGAACCACTACACCAAAGGTGTCAAACATGTGGCCCGGGAACTGGATCAGGCCCTTGGAGGGCTATAATCCAGCCCGCAAGGCCCTGGATGTTTCCTGCTTCCTTTTCCAGTTCTGCTGCTGCTGCTACATCACAGCTTACTTTACCAGACTCTCCTGTGTGATTGAGAGAGTCTGGTAAAGCACTGGCTGAGGTGCCACCCTCTCCCAAGTTTAGGGTTCCTGGCCAGGCTGTCTCAATCATATTCAGGAGACAAAAGGAAGCCTTTCTTTCCTTCCACTGGCTGAGGCTCCTTCCTGAAAGGAGGCAGGGAGGGAGGGAATGAGTGAGAGCTTGCTTTGCTGGACTGCCTCAATCACATGGCAAAAATACCAGGCACCTTTAAGACCAACAAAGTTTTGTTCATGGTATGAACTTTTGTGTGCCTTGCTACAGTGTGTTTGTATTCTGCTGGGCTCCTTATGCTGTGTGTGTTTGTTGGGCTCTTTATGCCAGGGCTCTCCTGGGTGCAACTGGGTTCCATCCCCCTTTTCACTGTGTTCATGCCCTCATGATCCAGTCTTTCTCAGTAAGAAAACAATGTGAAAGTTAATTGTGTTTGTCTGTATCCTTTACATTTTATGACACACATGGCCCGGCCCAACAAGGTCTTATTTATGTCAGATCCGGCCCTCATAAGAAATGAGTTCGACACCCCTGCACTACACATTGGCTCCCATTATTACAATGTATTAGAATAATGTTAGGCAAAGTTTCTAGAAATATGAATGATTCATAGAATACTTTCCCTCTTTGCCTTGTATTCCAGAACACCAAGGTCAACCTACAGTTTCGACAGAAAAAAAGCGAAAGAAGAAGAAGAAGAAGAAGAAGAAGAAGAAGAAGAAGAAGAAGAAGAAGAAGAAATAGAAGAAGAGTTGGTTTTATAACTCGCTCGTCATTACCCAAAGGAGTCTTGGAGCAGCTTACAATCGCCTTCCCTTCCTCTCCCCACAACATACCCCCTGTGAGGTAGGTGGGGTTGAGAGAGCTCAGAGAGAACTGTGACTGACCCAAGGTCACCCAGCTGGAGTGAGGAATCAAACCCAGTTCTCCAGATTAGAGTCCTCTGCTCTTAACCACTACACCAAGCTGGCAAAGTAACAATTATTTTTAAAGAACAATAAAGCCAGACTTTGTTTTGTAAATAGTTCATCCTTTGCTTTATTTATATTTTGATTTCAGTTTTACTTCTGACTCTTAAAATCTGGTGTGCTAAATAGGCAGAATGCAAATTTTTCCTGGTTGGAGATGCCCGTAGTTATATCAAGCAGTCACTAAAGAGAAGCTGTTGATACTGCTAGGTTTTAGGGTTGCCAACCTCCAGGTTGTTACAAATTATGAGAGATCATGGGAGAAGCTGAACAACCAATACAAACTCTACAAACAGCCATGATATAATCACTAAGATATTAGTCTATGAATTTTTTTTTGTATTTACTATAAAGATTTTTAACATTAATAGATTTTTCAGAATACACATAAGTCCTCAATAATGAACAAAGTGCTTAGGTCAAAAAAACTGTCCATATAGTCGCTCTGCACTTCTAATTGTCAACTTCTTCAATCATGCAAAATTCTACGTGGCAGTCCCTCCTCTCGGCAGTCAAAGCCACATAATTTCGCCACTTCTATTAACAGCACGCCCACGGTTCATTGTTGAGGACTTATATGTATTGTGAAAATCTATGAATGTTAAAAATCTTTATAGTAAATGTAAAGTATTCTGCAAAGTGTTATGTGTCCATTGAAAGCCCATGTTAAACTTCATTCCTAGACAAGGAGTGTAATCTCGCACTTCTGATTGGTTGTCTAGGAAGTGCTGCCCAATCAGGATGAACCACAAACTGTTGGGGGGAACGAACCCTATTGGTTGTTATCCAAGTAATTGCATTGGTTACTTTTCTGTAAATAGGCGTGGCTACATTAGCCGGGAATGTTTAAAAGGAGCGAAGCTCCACTGTTTGTTTGTCATCTGTTAGATCTGTTGTTTGCTGTTCTGGTTGACTTGAGCCGTTGCTGAATAAAGCTGAATCACTTTCTGAAATCACATTAAGTGTCATATTTAACAACTGGTGACAAGGATGGGATTACAATCCTTGTCTAGGAATGAAGCTTAACATGGGCTTTCAATGGGCACATAACACTTTGCAGAATACATTACAGCAAATACAAAAAATGCATTCCCCCCCCATAGACTAATATCTTAGTAATTATATCATGGTTGTTTGTAGAGTTTGTATGGGTTGTTCAACTTCTCCCATGATCTCTCATCATTTGTATAGTTAGTATTGGTTGTTCAACCTCCAGGTGGTGGCTGGGGATCTCCTGGGATTACAACTGATCTCCAGGCGACAGAGATCGGTTCACCTGGAGAAGATGACAGCTTGGGAAGGTGGGCCCTTTGGCATTATACTCCATTGAAATCTCCAGGTTTTCCCAACCTGGAGCTGGCAACCCTACTAGGTTTGCTCTGGGATGTGGTGTAAGGGGGAAGGCAGACCAACAAAGCACCAAAAACGAGCAATAAAAGCAGCTCAAACAAATGTACAAGTGCTCCAAGACCACAAGCAGCTTGCCTAACAGAAGACAACATCAACAGAACCATTGAGAGCCAGTTTGGTGTAGTGGTTAAGTGCGCGGACTCTAATCTGGAAGAACCGGGTTTGATTCCCCACTCCTCCACTTGCACCTGCTGGATGACCTTGGGCAAGCTGTAGTTCTGATAAGAGCTGTTCTTGAAAAAGAGCAGTTTCTGTCAGAGCTCTCTCAGCCCCACCTACCTCACAGGGTATCTGTTGTGGGGAGGGGAAGGGAAAGGAGTTTGTAAGCTGCTCTGAGACGCCTTTGGGCAGTGAAGGGCGGGGTATAAATCCAATCACTTCTTCTTCTACCTCACAGGGTGTCTGTTGTGGGGAGGGGAGGGGAAAGGAGTTTGTAAGCTGCTCTGAGACTCCTTTGGGTAGTGAAAGGTGGGGTATAAATCCAATCTCCTCCTCCTCCTCCTCCTCCTCCTCCTCCTCCTCCTCTTCTTCTTCTTCTTCTTCTTCTTCTTCTTCTTCTTCTTCTTCTTCTTCTTCTTCTTCTTCTAAAATGCAGCATTGAAAACCAAAGGTCTGTTCAGCCCACAAACCTAGGCTTGTCTGCTCGGGGTTGGGAAATACTTGGAGATGTTGGGGTGTGTGTGGAGCCTGGAAAGGGCAGGTTTGGGGAGGGGAGGCACCTCATTGGGGTTTAGTGCCATAGAGTCCAGCCTCCAAAGCAGCCATTTTCTCCAGGGGAATGAATCTCTGTAGTCTGGAGATCAATTGTAAAAGGAGGAGATCTCAAGGCCCCAGCTGGAGGTTCACAAGTTCACAAGCCTACCAAACATGCTTGAGATGAGTGCTGTCTGACCAGATGCCTAAAAGCCAGAATGGCTGGGCCTCATTCAGGAAGAAGAGAAGAAATTGGATTTATACCCGGCCCTTCACTCAGAGTCTCACAGCAGCTTACGAACTCCTTCCCTTCCTTTCTTAACAACAGACACCCTGTGAGATAGGTGGGGCTGAGAGAGCTCATTTGAGAACTGCTCGTGAGAGAACGGCTCTGAAAGAACTTGTAACTGCCCCAAGGTCACGCCAGCAGCTGCATGTGGAAGAGTGGGGAATCAAGCCCAGTTCTCCTAGATTAGAGTCTGCGCTCCTAACCACTACACCAAACTGGTCAGGAGACAATTATGAGATCTTAGTGCCACCATTAAAAATGCCATATTCTATCTATCCCCCTGAGATATCATCATCACTAGGGGAAAACAGAGCAGAGCCTTGGTTGATTATCAAAGTGTAACAGGCAAGTTTGTATGGGGAAGAGTGGTTTTTCCATGGAGAAGTAGCACTGTTAAGAGAAATTCTCTTAATTCCTCTTCACCCAGTTTCTCTGTGAAATCCAACAATCCTTCCCCCCAAGGAATCTGGCGTCTGCTTCTGGTCAGTTCCATTTTTATCACAGAGAAATTTGAAGAGAGGAGTTGTAGAAAGGCAGGTTCTATAGAATTTTACTCTGTAGATGCCTGGAGGCAGTCAATGTCTTCCCACACCTTCCCGCCTTCCTGCTAGACCATCACCCTGTGGCATGGAACATAAAACCACCACATGAGCCAAAGTTACAAATGGGTGCATTGATTTTTCCACACAGACAAATCAAAGAGAAATCAAAGAGTAAGCCCTCTTTTAAAAGAGAAACAAAAGAATAATAAGAATTGATAGACGCCCACTAGAATGTGGAGTGCCGCAGGGGCTGATCCTCTTGCCAGTGTTATTTAACATCTATATGTGCCCCCTCACCCAGTTAGTCCAGAGTTGTGGGCTGGGTTGCCATCAGTATGCTGATGACATTCCGCTCTGTCTGTTAATGGACGGTCACCTGTCCTCCATTCCTGGAAATCTGGCTGAGGCTCTGGACGCTGTGGCTAGATGGTTGCGGCAGAGTTGACTGAAGCTAAATCCATCAAAGACGGAGGTCCCGTACCAGGGTCGTGGGGGTATGGAGGTGGGCACCAGGCTTCCCACACTGGAAGGGGCACCTTTGGTGCTGGCCCAGTCAGTGAAGAGCCTGGGAGTAGATGATCAGCTTCCCTCAGCTCATCAGCCAAATATTTGTTATTTGTGGGAGCACTCAATTCCATAGAAACTACCCAGTGTGACCTCATGTCCAAATCCGTCTCGAAATCAGCCCCATACTGGCATTTTGTTGAAGACCCCCCCCCCCCAAGGATACATCCATCATATTACTTCCAACTTGGGGGCATACAGGGGGACTGACTGCCTCTTTCCCAGCTGGGGGCTGTGCCTCTCGTGGCAGAGCCTGATTGTTCATTCCATTATGTGTATTACTGAGGCTTGGTGACTTAAGGTCTGCCCTTACCTTGGACCCCCTCTTTTAAGATCCACCAGTGCCGGTAACTCTGCTGCACTATTCAATTCTTGCAACACATTATGGGGCTTAGCACCCAAACTCCTTTTTAGGTCATTCACTTTAAAAGTCTTAGGGCACAAGGGAACTCGCCTGGGAGTAATGCTGGATTCCTCCTTATCTATGGAGGCCCAGGTTGCTGTAGTGGCCAGATCTGCATTTTTCCATCTTAGGCAGATCAGGCTACTGAAGCCCTGTCTCTCCCCCACGATTTCACTATGGTGACCCATGCAATGGTCACTTCTAGGCTTGATTACTGCAACTTGCTCTACACAGGCTTACCCCCCAAGCTGATCCGGAAATTACTGCTGGTACAAAATGCAGCGATGTGCCTGCTGACGTTGACGCTTGCGCGGGCTCACGTTCAGCATGTGCTTTGTCAGCTGCATTGGTTGCCTGTTGAGTACCAGATCCTCTTCAAGGTGTTGGTAATCACCTTCCAAGCCTTATACGGCCTGGGACCAACATACCTAAGGGACTACCTCTTCCCATATATGCCTCGAAAAGCATTATGTTCTGATAGACTATTCAGGGCTCTTTCTGTAGCAGGAACTCCTTTGCATATTAGGTGACATGCCCCTAATGTAGCCAATCTTCCAAGAGCTTACAGAGCTTTTCTTACAGGTGCTACTGTAAGCTCTTGGAGGATTGGCTACGTTAGGGGTGTGTCGCCTAATATACAAAGGCGTTCCTGCTACAAAAAGAGCCCTGCGTGATAGTCAACACCTCCTGGTGATCCCTGGCCCAAAGGAAGTCTGCCCAGCCTCAACCAGAGCCAGGGCTTTTTCCGCCCTGGCCCCCACCTGGTGGAACATGCTCCCTATTGAGATCAGGGCCCTGCAGGGTCTTATTCAATTCTGCAGGGCCTGCAAGACGGAGCTGTTCTGCCAGGCCTTTGGCTGAGGCAGCAGGAGTCCACACTTGGCCCCCCAAAGGTTGCGATCTCTCACCCACTGATAACCAACCATATTTATCTACATCAATGGGCTGGTTTCTTCCTACAGCAAGCTGTGATTCTTGATTTTATATGTTTATAGTGTGTTTTAAATTTTATTGTATTGACTGAAACGTTGTAACCCACCCTGAGCCTGTAAATGTGAGTAAATAAATAAATAAATCTTTTAAAAGTGCATTTTGAAAAAAAGGAATTGCCCTGCTAGTCACAATGCTATGGAGAAAACGATTGAAGTGTGGTTCTTTCACGGAGAAGCCACTGAAGGCTCAATGGTTGAGCACGTGCTTTGTATCCCAGGTTTAATCCCTGGCGCCTTCAGTGAGTGTATCAGAATGGACAACATTGAGCTAGATGGACCAATGCTTTTACACAGTACACGGTAACCGGATACATTGTGGAAGGGTTCTGGAGGAGCTCATGTGTTACATCCAGAAGGTCTCTGGTGTAATCTCCGGCATGTCCAGTTAAAGGTTCTTAAGTAGTAGGGGGGAAACTTTCTTTGCTGCCAAACCAATAATACTGGTCCCAATGAACCCCAGTTCAGGTGTTTGAGCACATGCTTTCAACACTGGGGTTCAGTCTGTAGCATCTCCAGCAGCTACTGCTGAGAAAGGTCCTTCTCTCCTGGAGAACTGCTGTCAGTCAGAATAGATAACACTGATTATATAAGGCAGCTTCTAAAACTTGATGAATAATCATCCTTCTTGTACAAATGCATATGCCATCCTTCTTTATTTGCACAAATAGCCCGGGACAGCAAATTCATTTGTACAAGAAGAGTCATCACTCATCAGGTTTTAGAAAGACAAACTCTGTGATGCAACTAGGACAGCCAAGGTCCTTTTTTAAAAATAAAAACGCAGCCTTGTGCACTTCCCAGGAGTTCTTGCCATAACTGACAAAGGGTAGTTTTAAGACTCATTAGAATCTCTATGGTCTTACCATGGAGTTTATGGTGATTCCTAGAGCTACCCTGTGTCACTTCTGGTAAGAACTTCCACTAAGTACACGAGACTGTATTTTAAAAAAATTCTCCTGCAACACTGCACCTCCCACCCTCCTGCCAGTTACCAGGCACTGAAACAGATGTACTGCATGCTCATCTGTAAGTACACTTTTAAAAAAGAAATGGAGAACGTTGGCGCACATCTTGCTGCTCTGACCTGGATGGCCTAGGCAAGCACAATCTCATCAGATCTCAGCACAGTCAACTCTGGCAAGCACTTGGATGGGCGACCTCCTTGGAATACCAGAGGTGGGAGGTGGGGGCAGGCTTTATTCAGCCTCCTCTCTGAATATCCTCCAGGCCCCCAGTAGGGGGTCAGTCACCAGAGGCCATCATGACTTCCAGATGCACGCACACTCACGTGCATGTGACACACACACAGGTAAACACATAAAAACACCCCTCCCCCCAAAAAAAGAAGCACATTTTGCTCAGTTATCTTGCATGGAAAGTTAGTTAGCTTCAAGAGTTGCAAAGAAACTCCTGGTGTATCAGCAACTCCTTCAATGTAGTCCTCCTTAGGAACTAGTCTATATTCTTATTCTAACACCTGCAGCCACAAAGAGAATACCTTGTTTGATGTAAGTTGCAAGCAGAGCAAGTTCAGCTCTGACCGTCTCCCCATGCCTTCTGGCAGCCCAGGACTCTCTACTGAAGCAGAAACCCTACATGGATGACCCTAAGCGACCTCTACAAACAAAGTGACAAGGGATGACAGCATTAAAGGGACCTGAAATAGCAAACCAAGCAAGGTGGCAAGGACGGCAGGCAATCAGAACGACGGACATCTTGGCATCTCAAGGCCTCGCTAGGGAAAAAAATGTTACTGATCTCAGAGGGAAAGGAAGACAGTCAGAGCTGAAGGAGAGAGAGATGAATTATACGGGAACTGTCTCTTCTTCTCCCATACAAATGAATGCCCAGCATATCAGAGACGGTAAACTACAAAGTGGATATGAGAACTCCATGGAGAACAGACAGCACAAAACCCCTGTTTCTTACTCCCCGTAATCCTGCAGAGGGGAATACAACTAAGGATGATCAAATTTTCCCCAGTCCATTTTCTGTTCCTGAATTTCATTCTATGCCATTTTTCATTCCTCAATTGAGTAATTTCTAAAATTAATCCCAGTATCAGAGTACATGCCATTTGCTACAGCTTTCAATGCCTTTTTTGAGTCCTATTCTTCCTTTTGTCCGTGCAAACATCAGCATCCTTAAAACCTTGCAAAAAAGCAATCTTGACATAATCAGACATACAATTGTCCCAAGATTCTCTCTCTCTCTCTCTGTTGTTTTTCCTACATATACATTTGCTCTTGTGCACTGGTAAAGCACTGCAAAGGAAACTATGTCCATACAACTGTACATTCAATCATAACACAATTGCTTTCTTGAAATGCATCTTCATATTCATAATGCAGAAAGAGAAAATGCTGCCATGGCTCAGTGGTACAGCACCTGCTTGGCATGCAGAACATCACAGGTTCAGTCCCCAGCATCTCCAGCTAAGGATCATGTAACAGCTGATGTAAAAGTCCTCTGCCCTGAGACCCTAGAGAACCACTGCCAGTCTGAGTAAATACTATTGACCTTGATGGACAAAAGGTCTGATTCAGTATAAGGAAGCTTCATATATGTATGTTCATGTAACTGAAGTGGCTGAAAGCTGTCAAAACTTGCACTTGCATAGTGCTCCATATAAGATTCAGACATAAAGATGGAGAACTCAGAAAAAAAGAACAGACTCCCAATAGACTACTTCCACTTCAAAAACAAGACTGGGTGTTTAGAATTCCAAACTTACAGAAGAAATCAGAACAGAGAGGATTCTGAATGAGTAAGACAGTCATCCCGCACATGCAAAGGATGTATAAGATAGTGTGCACTAGTCCTGTGCCCTGTGTACAAGGTGGACATAAAAACCCCTTGTGTACAAGACATATGCCCACAGGCTTCATCTCTTTAACCAGAAGCACTGGAAAGACAGTGTTCCCAATAATGGACACTACACATATCTAGATTGCCAGAGAATCCCCCACCTGCACCTGCTGGATGACTTTGGGCAAGCCATAGTTCTGGCACAGCTGTTCTTGAAAAAGAACAGTTTCTGTCAGAGCTTTCTCAGCCCCACCTACCTCACAGGGTGTCTGTTGTGGGGAGGGGAAGGGAAAGGAGTTTGTGAGCCACTCTGAGACTTCCTTGGGTACTGAAGGGTGGGATATAAATCCAATCTCTTATCTTCTTCTCTATGGACACAGAATCATAGAACGTTAGAGTTGGAAGAGACCTTACAGGTCATCTAGTCCAACCCCCTGCACTCTGCAGGAGTGTAGCTAAAAGATAGCTCTACAACATACTCAAAAGATGGTCATCCAACCTCCGCTTAAAAATGTCCAGCAAAGGAGCTTCCACCACCTCCCAAGGCAGTCTGTTCCACCGTTCAACCACTCTTACAGTGTGGAAGTTTCTCCTGATATTTAGCTGGTAACAACTCCCTTGTAATTTCCACCCATTAGATCTAGTCTTGCAATCTGAAGCAAGAGAGAATAGATCTGCTCCATCTTCTACATGACAGCCCTTCAAATACTTGAAGACTGCAATCCTGTCCCCCCTAAGCTTTCTCTTTCCCAGGCTAAACATACCCAACTCTTTCAGCCTTTCCTCGTAAGACTTGGATTCCAACCCTCTCACCATCCTGGTTGCCCTCTTTTGGACATGCTCAAGCTTGTCAACATCCTTCCTAAAATGTGGTGCCCAAAACTGGAAACAGTACTCCAGGTGAGGCCTGATCATAGCAGAATAGAGTGGAACTACCACCTCCCGTGATCTGGACACAATGCCTCTGTTAATGCATCCTAAGATTGCATTAGCTTTCTTCACAACCACATCACACTGCAGGTTCATGTTTAGCTTGTGATCAACTAGAACACCCAGATCCCTTTCACATGTGCTGCTGTCAAGCCAACTCCTTCCCATTCTATATCTGTGCCTTTGATTTTTTTGTGCCCAGGTGTAGGACTTTGCACTTATCTCTATTGAAATTCATTTTATTTGTCTCAGCCCACTGTTCCAGCCTATCTAGATCATTTTGAATCCTGACTCTGTCTTCTTCAGAATTAGCAATTCTGCCCAGCTTTGTGTCATCTGCAAATTTGATAAGCATCCCCTCTATGTCTTCCTCCAGGTCATTTATAAAAACATTGAACAACACTGGGCCCAGGACCAAGCCCTGTGGCACTCCACTGGAGACTTCCCTCCATGTAGACACAGAGCCATTTACGAGCACTCGTTGGGTACGATTTTTCAACCAACCATGAATCCATCCAACTGTTGCACCATAAAGCCCACACTTAACCAGCTTATCCTCAAGGATATCATGAGAAACTTTGTCAAATGCTTTACTGAAATCTAGATACACTATATCCACAGCATTGCCAGAGTCAAACATTTTAGTTTACCCTGTGATGTGTACAGAGCCACCAATGTGTTTGGAGTTGTCGACTGCCCCTCCCAATCTGGTGCACACATGTTGTGATGAACCCAGATTTGTTGTTGCATAACTTGCTGGAGGGCCTCTACAATTTTCACAAATGACTTTGAATTTCTCATCTCTGCTGTTTAGATCCCACTTCCACCCTTCCCCCCACTCTCAATTTTATTTCATCGAACCTGTGATCAATGCTCCCTCTACGCTGTGGAGTCTTGTGAGCAAAAATTCTACTTTGTGAGCTACTGGCATTAAAGCTGTGAGCCAGCGATTTGGCTACTGCATGAATTAGTTTGCTCTGGAGCCATCCTTCCTGAGCGAGGACTAAAATGTGTGAGCTGGAGGCTAAAAAGCTGTGAGCTAGCTCACACTAACTCAGCTTAGAGGGAACACTGCCTGTGATCCACACCATTTTTTTGTTTTCTTTTGTTTCCATGCACTGGATGCTTCCCACAGAGTACACATTCCGGTGTTGTTAGTGCAGCAACAAGGCAGCAGTATCCAGATATTATAAATAATGGACATTATGAGTTGAATCAGAGGATGGTTTAACTCAACAAAGGTTAGCCATGGCGTTCATTTTGCAAGACCTGAGCCAAGGCTGTTAATGGTACGACTTTTTGGAGATCATTCATTCGTAGGGTTGCCATAAGTCGGAAGTGACTTGACGGCACACCACAAGCACATGGGTTGGAGCCAACCAACATTTCCACTGGTGATAAAGGGAGGAAGAGGTCACATGGGATCACACAAAGGGGCATTATACTGAATCAGACTATTGGTCTGTCAAAGTCAGTATTGCCTACTCAGACAAGCAGTGGCTCTCTGGGGTCTCAGATGGAGATCTTTCACATCACCTACTACTTGGTCCACGTGATTGGAGATGCCGGAAATTGAAGATATCTGGCTTCTCCTCGACCAGGGCCAGGGCCTTTTCAGTCCTGGCCCCAACCTGGTGGAACTCTCTGCCAAATTCCATCAAGGCGCTGTGGGATCTGATGCAATTCCGCAGGGCCTGCAAGGCAGAGATATTCTGCCAGGCTTTCGGTTGAGGACAGCGACAGTTCCATCTTGTCTGGCACCCTCATCTGTTCTCTGTTGTTTACATCTATTTTGCCCTCTCCACCCCCATCCATGAAGTAGCCAGCAGTGGGAGCTGGAAAGGGGGTTGGTTATTTGCCATCTGATTGTCTCTAATGTTCTACTAATGTTTTAACTGATCTTATCTTGTTTTATCTGTGGTTGTACATTGCCCGGAGCCCTGCAGAAGCAGGAGTTGGGTGATTCATAAATACAATAAACAACAATAACCTGGGACCTTCTGAATGCCAAGCAGATGTTCTATCACTGAGCCACAGCCCTTCCCTAAGTCCCCTTTGATGATCCCCAAAAAGGAAGCACTGGGGATTATGGGACCTGCACGTGCAGTGGGAGCAGGAGGGAAATGAGGTGAGATTGGATAAAAAAGCTGGACGGATCCAGCTCTAGGTGTATAAATGCCATATGCATTGTGCATTTTAAAAGTTCCAGCATGCACATACAATACAAACTTATCTGCAAAGCCCACAGCAAGAAGTGAAGGACAGACATCGTTGACAAAAACCACAAATGAATCTAAAAAGAAAGGAAACAGGGAACATTCACTCGTCCCTACTGTTTGGAGAGAGGAGAGGGAGGGAAGGGGAGATAATGGCTCTCAATTCACTCTTTCAGGCTGTTCGTACAACTTCGGTCATGCATGCCGCTTCCTCTTCATATTTCTTCCAAACATTTACTTTGCTGGAATCCGGGCTCTGAGAATGAGCAAGTAAATTTTCACTTATCTCAAGAGAGTAATTAAAGCAACAAATCCCTTTCTTTACAGCATGAACCTGGGGGTATCTGAAATTCCAAATGTTCTGCCAAACACACAGGGACCGTAATTCCCCCGCTGGGGTGCCGAGGACTTTAATTGCATTTGCCAGCCAAGCCATACCGAAAGCTCTTGAGAGGAAACCCAAAGATGCTCGGATTTCCATTAAAATTCAGGCTAAGTACAGTTCCGTCTGACAGGCGAGGCAGAAAAACATCCCACTTAAATACTGCGGTGTATGACTTATTGACAAACTGTGGCTGCAGACGGCCGCCGAGACGCTCTGAGGAATCAGATAACTACACAAGTGAATTTGTTTCTGCTTAGGCTGGGGACCAATTATCTGGGCAAAAGAGATGGAAGAATTATGAAAGGCATTCCAGGAGGCTCGCAATCATGGAGATGGAGAGAGAACTTTTCTTAGGAGGCTGGATACAAAAGGACATTAATCCCAAATTAATTAGGGAGTTTAGAGGCAACTGGATTGTGGAGCATCGTGGAGCACTCAATGCATTTCCTAAAAGGTTGTTACAGAAGTGCAAGAACAATATGGGTCCCGGTTCCAGTGTAGCTGTGCGTAATAAGATTTCAGGTGCTAGAAAGTGTGTACATGAGGCAGGCCAGGCGTCAGGACAGAGGAGCGGCAGGCAATCTGAAAGGAAGGTAGCAGAACGCTGAGAGCCTCGGTCAACTATGAATTGTCGAGACTGCAGAAGTGCAGCAGATTAAGCGGGAAGGGGCTGCAGCTTGGCAGCAGCAGGTCTTTTGTATGCAGAAGGTCCTGGGTCCAGTCTGCACCATCTCCAGATAAAGGCTCTGAGGCATCAGCTGTTGACAGTGCCAATCAGAAGTAGGCATGCCAGACCCCCAGTGGGGGCAGGCAGGGCCGGCCCATTATTGTTAAATTTTAGACTGTCGCCTAGGGCTACGGCTCCATGAGGGCGCTATTCTGGCCAGCCTCGTCCCCTCCTCACCCCACACAAGAAGCTTCTTGCACCATCCCCAGCAAGAGACTCCCCTCTTTGCAGCCCCCCAGACAGAAAGAGAAGGAGGCGGGGGGCAGGTGTGGGGGGCAGGCGCGGGGAACAGTCTGGGATGACGGGAAACTGCCACTCACCCTCTGCCACCCCCACGGTCTCTTTGGAGCTCCTTTTGCAGCCTGGCACAGGCCCCTCCCCTCGAGTGATCCCGCATGCATTTGCAGCTCGTCCCCTCAACCCGCCTGCTGTGGTTCCGGCACTTGCCCCCACCCCGCATGGGGAGGGCGCCAGAACATATCCTCGCCTAGTGGGCAAAAGGCCCAGGAGCCATCACTGGGGGGGCTTGTGTTATTCTATTGAACTACGAAATAAATGGTGTTGCGGTCGGACTGTGCTGTGCGGTGAGCAGTGATTTGCGGGCCTCCTCAGGGCAGAGATAAACCACACCGCTCTCCACTGACAGACACTCTGCTGCTGGCCAGCTGGCCTGTGCGGGGGACGTTACTCCCCCAAATAAGGAAGATGGCAGAAACTAAACGTGATGTTCCCAGATGTGACGTAGGCATGTCAGGGGACAACACTCTGGGTTTTGGGCAAAACTCTATGGTAGAAGCTAATTCCACCATAGTAAGTCTGCTAGCATACACAGTACCAAAGCTTTGCTGCATGGAAATGCCTAGTGCACTCTGCTACATTCATAGTGATTCCTGGCTCTACTAAAACCAGAGAATCCAACAGCTATAGCGCCATAGAGTTCACCCTCCAAAGCAGGCATTTTCTCTTAGGGAATTGATCTCTGTCATCTGGCGATCAGCTGTAATTCTGGGAGTTCTCCAGGCCCTTCCTGGAGGCTGGCACCCCTAATAATGATAATTATGTAAAAGGCTAATTAATTGGATGGGTCGATGGCTCAGTGGTTGAGCGCTTGCTTTCCATTCCCAGCTATCTCAAGCACGGCATCTCTGGCAGTGCGTGTCAAGAAAGACCTTCTTTTGTCCAAGAGCTTCGATAGCTGCTGTCAGAGCAAACTGAGATCGATAGGCCAATGGCCTGAATTCAGTATAACATAGCTTCAGAACAGGAGAAGCCGTGGCAGAGCACATGTTTTGCGTGCAGAAGGTCACAGGCAGCTCCAAGTTAAAGAATCTTCAGTTGCAGGCATTGCGGAAGATCTTTCTCTGGCTGCAACCATGGAGAGATACCGCCAATTAGAAAAGACAGTGCTGAGCTGGATGGACAAAGGGTTGGACTCAGTGACGGGGCAACTTTAGTGATGTGGCAACTTCAGTGATGTGGCTCGTCTGAGAGCATTACAGCAAGCACAGGATAGACTGTCCAGGATCACGTGATTCTCAGGACCAAGACGCTTGCATTCCAGCACTTCGGCAGCTGCCTAGAGGTGAGGAAGCTGGCCACAGAAAGAACATAAAACCATTACCATGTCAGCCACCAGGAAAAAGAGCAAGATGGCCATATTAGGGGTGGTGGGGATGGTTTTACGCCCCTTTCTCCAGAGCCAGCTTGCTCTTCTCCAGGTACCTTGGCCTTCTCACTCTCTTGCCTGAGCTGCTCTGCCTCATGCTGAGGATAGAGTGGGAAGGCAGAGAGAGAAGCCCTTCCCCTCTTCCTAGAGTTGCCAGCTCTGGGTTGGGAAATACCTGGAGATTTTGGGGGTGGAGTCTGAGGGGGGCAGGGTTCGGGGAGGGCAGGGACTTCAGTGGGGTATAATGCCACAGAGCCCACCTTCCAAAACAGCCATTTTTTCAAGGTGGTTGCCTGGAGAGTGGTTGCAATAGCAGGAGATCTCCAGCCACCTGGAGATTGGCAAGTCTACTTCCTCCAGGTACACAAGGGATGGGTAAGGTTCAAACAGGGGTGGGGAGAGACAACCCTACATGCTCAAAGGTGCTCTGGTAAGGAAAAAGCTTACACTTGCAGCTGAATACTTAATATTAATAGTTGTATTATGGGATGTATGTACCTGGTGGTGTAGTGCACAGGACAGCTCTTGTGATTGATGGCAATTAGGAAACAGAGTACCACCAGCATATCTGTTTATATTTTGGTCTAAATGGCTCTCCACTTTTTGCTGTCACTTTGAAGGTTCATTTATACCAAAGATTAATGTTGTGCAGTTTTTATATGCAATTTATATGTATGCATACATTCAATATAACCATTTGTTTGTATAATGTATTGTATTATAATGCTGATTTATTAATGCACAGTATTTTTTTTTTAAGAGTACATTCTAACAAGAAACATTCAGGGGTGGGAAACAAAAACGGGTACAAAAATAAGGATCTGTGGGTCTGGTTCTCAGAAACAAAATTGGAATGGGGATTCTCATGTTGGAACAGCTGGGATGAGACAGTGGACATCATCTCTGATTCTCTCTCTCTTCCGCCTCACAAGTAGATGACCATGTTCATTGCCAGCTAATTGCCTGGTTCATGAAGGTGGCCTACAAATCGGAGAACGGCAACCAAGAACACATAAATTAGAAAAAAACAAGAATGGCCCAGGAGAAAGGCTCCTGGGAAAGGCAGGCTGCTGCATTCTTGGACCTTTCCCCCAAATTCTCTTTCCCTGTTCACCAGTTGTTTGGTGAAGAATGGGGCAGAAACAGAGGTTTAAAAAATGGATTCCCTGCAACAGCAGAAAAGCAAAGCAACAGAAAACATTCTGCCCAAACTGAGAATATAAACAGAATTTCATTTAAGAGACAGCCACGTTAACTGGATGAGGAAGAAAAGGAAACAAGTGTGGGCATATGAATTTGTGTTAAAGCAGGAAGTGAAACAGACAGTTAACGTTAAATATTGTGGGTATGAAGTGCTGTCAAGAACTGACTTATGGTGACCCCAGCAGGGGGCTTTCAAGGCAAGGGAGAAACAGAGGTGATTTGCCATTGCCTTCCCCTACAGAGTCTTCCTTGGTGGTCTCCCTCCCAAGCACTGACCCTGCTTAGCTTCTGAGATCTGATGAGATTAGGCTATACTGTGCCACTTTCCCTCCCAACTTTAGAAGTGAATCTCCTCCCCCTCCTCCCAGGGCTCTTTTTGTAGCAGGAAATCCTTTGCATATTAGGCAACACACTCCTAATGTAGCCAATCCTCCAAGAGCTTACAGCGCTCTTCTTACAGGGGCTACTGTAAGCTCTTGGAGGATTGGCTACATTAGGGGTGTGTCACCTAATATGCAAAGGAGTTCCTGTTACAAATAGAGCCCTGCGTCGTCACACTAAAGTAATAGAGAAAACGGTGGGGGGAGAGCTTATCCTCCACTGGCCAAATGAAGACTTATGTATTCACCATCCTAAATACTGCCTTATGGTCAAATAAATCTTGATGGGGAGGAACCATGAGGCATAGCAGTTAAGAAAATGAGCTGTAACCCGAGAGGCCTCTTCAAACCTGGCGATGCTGCAAATCCACAAGGTAAAGGCCCCAGCAACTAACACTGCTAACAATACTGGCCTACTTTGCAAGGCTGCTGCAGTGATGGCAACTTGATAATGCATCTGAAGCACTTTGAATAATGAAAGCACCATACAAAAGTCAAGTAAATGTTGTGTCTGAAACAGGGCTGGAGAATTGGTTTTGTCATGAAAACAGAGTCTGCAGGGAGGGAATTTAAGCCCTGCTCCTCTTTGTGCCTTTCTTCATGGGGCTCTGTTTCTTCCAGCATTTTTCTTAAAACTCGGGTCTCTTCTGGTATCAGAATCCCCTGGGAGAACAGAAATGGAGAACAGAGAGATGCAGCACCCAGGAGATGGGGCAGGGGGAGGGAGCAGGGCTTAGTTCACCTCGCCTCTGTGTTCCATTTTCCATAACAAACAAACAGGTCCCACCGGCTTTAGACACAAATAGGCACATTCGTAAATATATGTGGATTTCTCCTGTCACATTTAGTTTGGTCCTTAGAGTGACATGGATTTAGGCAGAGACCCCACCTTCAGAAGGGGGGGATAATGTATCCTAATTACATTTTTATAATCCTTTTATTTCTATTAGCTACAAAATTATAAGTGTCATCTAATTCCATGTCATCCTGAGATTTTTTAATGTAAAGCTCTTGTCTGGCAAGTGACCTAATTGGTAGATGTTAGAAAATGGGTCATGTATTTGTAGGGATGCCAGCCTACATGTACAACCTGGGGATCCCCCGGAATTACAGCTCATCTCCAAACTACAGACCAGGGATGGGCACAAACTGGGAAAATGTGGTTCAGTTTATGGCTCGTAACCATCAAGAAATTTTAGGAGCCAAATGAACCAGTTCAGTTCATGAGGTCATGACCCAGTAGAACAGCCCCTGGTAGGCTAGAGACACAAAACTCACAGGGCATCTCCACTTGACTCTCCTTTACCTGTCCTCCAAATTTGGTAAGAATGGATTTATGAGGTTATGGCCCCCCACAGAAGGTGCTGCCAGGAAAGTGTTTTCTGAGGAAATGACTGCCTGTCATTTCTCCAGAAAGCACTTTCCTGGGGGCACCTTATTGGGGGGGGGGGCATTACTTAGACCCTGAAAATCCAAGCTTCACCAAACTTGGAGGAAAGGTAGAGGAGAGTAGTCAGAGATGCCCTGTGAGTTTGGTGTCTCTGGCTTCACAGGATCCATTCTATACACTCCTGAACCTGTGCCTGTCAAAATGACTGCCTGTCAGACAGGGGGTTATTTTGACAGGCACAGATCCAGGAGGTCCAGGAGTGTATAGAATGGATGCTCTGCAAGCCAGAGACATCAGTCGCAGTGGACCTCCCCTGGATGCTCATTTACATGCCCTCTAAGTTCCACCCCCCTGTTGCTTTGAAGTTTGGTAAACATTTGGATTGAGCAGAGACAGTCTGTCTGGAAATGATTCTGTTCACAAACTGTTACGAATCTCCTCAAACAGCTTGAACTTTAGTTCATGAGCTGGTTTGTGCCCATCCCTACTACAGATGTCACTTTCCCTGGATGCTTTAGAGGGTGGGAGTCTATGACATTGTACACCACTGAGGTCCCTGTCCTCCCTAGGATCCATCCCCAAATCTCCAGGAGTTTGCTAACCTATCTGGCAACCCCACCACATCCATCCCCTTCCAAGGGCTTGAGGGGGGCGGAGATCTGGCAACTTTATGTATTTGTGGGAACCAAACAGTCCAGGTGGACCTGGACAAATGTCACTCACTGCATTCTGTAATTTTTCTGCATCATCTTTCTGATGATCCCCTGCAAATTTCCGAGCACTTTCAGCAGATGCACAGATGATGCTCAAATACAAATGCAATTGCAAGGATACTGTGTATGGATCTGTGATTCAGTTTAGTGCAATTTCAAGGCTTTGATAAAAAATGAACATTTTCCCGATTTTCCGAGGGTGCTGCTCAAAGTTGTCGATCAAAGTGCTGTTTGATCGGAGGAGTGACTGCATGTCATGGCTTTCAACCTGTTTCAATGTTCTGAGTTTTGCCAGGGTCGGGCTATGAGCAGAGATTCAGGATGACTGCCTGGTGGCTAAGATTTGACACAGAGGTTTGAACACTTCCATCAGACAATCTGACCTTGAATTGTACCACTAAGATATTCAGCTTTGAGTGTGCATATGCATAGGGATTAACCAACTAAAACTGTTGAGAAATTTCTTGAGACTGAACACGCAATGCAAAAGTGTCCTGGTTTTTCAAATGATGATGATGGTATGCACTCAACCACAAGCAGGAAAACGATTGCAAGCTGTTTTGCATATAGTAAAAAGGTAGGGGTGTGTCTGTAGGGGTGTGTGTGTGTGTGTTTTTGAAAGACTGGTTCACAATAACAGGTGATGCTTCTTTTCCAGTGATGTGATGATGTTCTTGGGTATACGACTTCATGAAGAACATTTAATCTGAACAGCCAGCCCATCTCCATTGGGATGGCTAGGGTCTTGAGCAGGTTTTTCCTCGCCTGCTGAAATCTTTTTACTGGAGACACCAGGGAATGAATTGCTTTACATCTTTATCTTAAACAAACAAAGCTAACTTATAACCAAGTCTGACCATTGGTCTGTCTAGCTAAGTATAATAGTTTCCAGACCTCTTGATATTGTGGGAGGCCTCCTGGTAATTACCTTTGATGCCTGCCAGTGGCCTTCGTAGGAGGATGGGGCTGGAGGAGAAGGGCCTGGCATCCCAGTGGCACCCCATTGTGCCCATCTTACTTCCAGATGAAACCGGAAGTGACAGCAGGTCACTCTAGTATTCTGCAAAATCTCTATGGTAAAACCATAGAACTATTGCAGAATGCTACCCCTGGTGATAGGCTGATGTTACTTCTGAGCACAGTGCATCACCGGTGACATCAATACATCACTGGCAAGGCCCCCCACCCAGTAATGTAGCAATGTCTGTAAAAAATATAGTCAATTTTCATTGCATTGTTTATAGTACGTATTATACCACTTTTAGTGCATTGTTTTCCAATTTCGTAATCCAGTTTCAATGACACTGTAATCCAATTTTTGTAACCCAGCTTCAATTTCATGGTTCAATTGTATAATCTGTCTTGAGTCTCGGTGAAGAATGTGGACTGCAAGTTAAGTGAAATAATTAGGGCTGTCAACCTACAGGCAGTGGTTGGAGATCTCATGGGATTTCAATTGATTTCCAGGCAACAGAGACCAGTTCCCCCAGAGAAAATGGCTGCTTTGGAGTGTGGACTAGACAGCCTTATATCCCACTGAGTTCCCTCTACCCCCCAAACTCTCCAGGTATTTCCCAACCCAGACCAAAAATAATAAATGTGCACGGTTTTATTTTATTTCTTTTAATTTCCATACACAGATGGAAAGACTATTTTTATTCACCTTCCCTCCCCCCTTTGATAATTTTCTCATTTGTTTCTCCTGTGCTGTTTTTCACACCACTGACCCCCAAACGGGTACCGTTCTTAATGGCCATTTGCCTGTCAGATTTCATTACTGTGGATAGAACAAGGAAAATAAGCAACTCCATCCCAAGCGAGGGAAAGCTACAAAAAGAAACCTGAGCTTTCAAACTGAATCAGAGCGGCCACAAAATTCAGTAACAGTCCTAGATGGCGTGCTGGCGCTCCAAGAAGGGGTTGGATAAACATAGGGAGCAGAGGTCCACTAGTGGCTATTAGCTACAACGTATAGATGAAACACTACATCTGGGGCAGTCATGCTTTGTATTCTTGGTGATTGGAGGGCAACAGTGGGAGGGCTTTGGAAGTTCTGGCCCCACTGCTGGACCTCCCGGTGGCACCTGGTATTTGGGCCGCTGTGTGACAGTGTTGGACTGGATGGGCCATTGGCCTGATCCAACATTGGCTTCTCTTATGTTCTTATGCCCAGTAAGGCTTCTGATCTGCCACTGGAGGACTGATTGGCTGTGCAGATTCTCTTTCTAATGTTGCTTTGGCAAGCAGCTGTCACCACAGCATTAAGGACCTTCACTGTGTGCCTGGAAATAAGCTGCAGCAGCCATTGTCTGGCTGGCTCCGCCTCCTCTGGTAGCCATTTTGGGCAGCCACTTGGGCCCATCACTGAGCCAGAATTCCAAGGGCACCCACAGGCTCAAAAAGGTTGGGGACCCCTAAACTAGGTACTTAACAGAAAATGTATTTAGCACCAGATTCTCAGCACCTGTCTCCAATGGACAGGATTCTCCAAAAGCAGGTATGATCTGAAACCTTAGGGGAGCCATCAACTATATGGAAAATTGTAGGGCTGCCAATAAAACTGGAGGAAAACATCTTGTTTTGATAGAAGTCGAATGGGGTGTTATTTACTAGCTGATGTCTAGCTCCATGTCGTGAAAAACTTCACCGACCCAAGTCCACACGTGAAGCCTCTATCAAAACAACAGGACATTTTTCTCCAAGCCTGTGGGCAGCCTCAATAGCTGTCAGCACTGAGATTTAGCATGCTGCCCGGAGGATGAGGCCCACAGCCTGCATTTCAGGGTCAAATCCTGACACTTCTGTCCCACTCATCTCTTTGTCATATTGTACCTCCCAGTTCTTAAGGGGATGGGAGCAATATTCCCTTTAAGCTGTGGAGTCTTGTGAGCAAAAAGTCTACTTCGTGAGCTACTGGCATTAAAGTTGTGAGCAGGCAATTTGCCTACTGCATACATTAGTTTGCTTGGGAGCCATTCTTCCCGAGCCAAGACACAAACGTGTGAGCTGGAGGCTAAAAAACTGTGAGCTAACTCACACTAACTCAGCTTAAAGGGAACACCGGATGGGAGCCTTTGAGTCCCACGTATGATTCTGGCAGTTCACCCTGAGGTCTTGGGACAGGGCACCGGAGCAGTGTATAAACCAAATTCACTAAATATACAACTCTGCCTTCCACTCTTGCTCCTTTTGTTTGGCTTTCCCTTGCCCCTCAGCTGGAACTCAGACTCCAATTTTCTCTTTCCAAAAATTCATTCCCGAAGCCTTTTGTTCGTTCCAGACGCTTTGGGTTGATTAAAAACCAAAGGAGGAAAAGAAAGGGGGGGGGAGATCTGACTACATATGCAAAGGCTGATTAGACATCAAAAGTGTTCCCCGGGGTTTCCGCCACCCTCAGCTGGCCAAACTGAGTCAGCCAGAAACACGTCAGGGGCCTGAGCTGAAAGGGCTTGTTAGGAAAAAAAGAGGCACAGAATCATTTCAGGACAAACCAGGATGAGGAGGAGAGGGGGACCGGGAGACAAAAAGGCAGAACTTGTGCAATAATTCCATCTAGGGTGTTTTTCATCTTGCCCTTCCTCCAAGGATCCCTGGGCAGCATGCGTTGTTCTCCTTTCCTCATTCCTATGAAGTCAGTTAGGCAGAGAGAGCATGACTGGTCCATGATTACCCAGCATGCTTTCGTGGCAAAATGGGGATTTGAACTCGGATCTTTCCAAGCCTAGTACAACACAACACTCTAACAGCTTCACATTCCAACCAAGGCAAGTTAGTTATATTTGTACCCTGAAGGGCAACATGAAAATCCATCTGTCATAACAACTCTACATTTTATGAACACAGAGATGCCAGAGTTTGTTCTAAGCTTTTCTACCCCACCCCCGGAGCCAACACAGGACATATAAACACTCTACTTTGCAAGTGCATATGCTAGAATAGGAAGGGAGGGAGGGCGGACGGCAAAATGAGAGGAAAAAGAAGATAGGAAGGAAGATGGCAATAAAAGAGTCAGAAAAAAGGAAGAAAAAAATCCACAGAAAGACAGGAGGGGTGGAAGAGAAATGATGGGGAACAGGAAGAAACAGCTCCACTCCTTGTCAAACCCCACACATACAAGGGCACAAAAACATTGTTCCCACTGCACAGTTTCCTCCTACACAAAAAGTGTCCAACTGAAGGCCTGAATAAAATCCCTCCTTTTTGTTGAACCTCCAGGTGGGGTCTGGAGATTTCCTAGAATCACAAGTGATCACCAGACTACAGAGATCAGGTCCCCCAGAGAAAATGGTAGCTTTGGAGGGTGGACTCTATGGCAGCTCATACGTGCTGAGGCCCCTCCCCTCCCCAAACCCCGCCCTCCCCAGGCACTGCCCCCAAACTCCAGGAATTTCCTAAGCCAGAGTTGGCATGCCTGTGTTCCACAACTGCCAGAAACACCTGGGCTGGGGACAACCATGAGCTCCCTCTATGTCAAACAGCTTGCCTTGACTAAGACAATCTCCACTAATTTTGCCCTGCTCTGAATGCCGATGACATGCAATGCCTTTGAAAAATAAAAGCCTTTATTTCATATTTAATAAACCCAGTTTGCGCCCTGGATAGTTTCCCGGCTGCCACAGGCCAAGGGTTGTGAAAATGTGCAGGTGGCAGGAAATCTCCTGACTCCTGAAGTCCTAAGGCTTCTTGCTTCCGGGTGGGGCCTGGAGATCTCCCAGAATTACAACTGATCTTCAGTTTACAGAGGTCAGTTCCCCTGGAGAAAATGGCTGCTTTAGAGGGGGGACTCTAAGACATTATACCCCACTGAGGTCCTTTCCCTCTCCAAAAACCTCCCTCCACAGGCTCCACCCCCAAAATCTCCAGGAATTTCTCTGGAGTTGGCAACCCTGTCCTGTTGTATGTGTGGCTCACCCCCTTTGCCAGTGTTTATTCCCCCTCACAACCCATGACTGCTTCAAGTATGGGAAAGAGCAAAACACAAATTCTATCACAGTCTGCTGGAATAACTGGCTGCGACTTCTACCACAGCAGTTTATGCGCTTATTTTCAATTTCAGTTTCAAAGTTATTACAGCCAATTGACCAGCAGCACAGAAATAAAATAGTACAATCACAAGCCCCATCTACTTTAAAACTGTAATCATACCCCCAAATTCTAAATCCCAGACGAGAACTTTCCTCAGTCTGTGCTTCTTGTTAAAAACTTCCACTTATTTATTACTAAAAAAACCAATACAACCAAGGTTGCCAACTTTGTCTTCCAACAAATATTTCAGTGGCGCAGTATCTGCACATTTCAGATAATTATTCAAGGGTTTACATTGAGAAAGGACAGGAAATAATAACTGATGTCTCTCTTCAGAATAAAGTTTACAGTGTAAAAGAATGTGAGTGATTGTTTCCACTGTTCCCCCTAAGCTGAGTTAGCTAGCTCACAGTTTTTTAGCCTCCAGCGCACACGTTTTTGTCTTAGCTCAGGAAGGAGGGCTCCCGAGCAAACTAATTTATGCAGTAGCCAAATTAGTTGCTCACAACTTTAATGCAAGTAGCTCACAAAGTAGACTTTTTGCTTACAAGACTCCACAGCTTAGAGAGAACATTGTTTCAACTTCTTTATCTGAGCATGGACAACATCTTTGATGGACAGGCCAGCGAAGACACCTTCCTTGCACTATGTTGGAAGGGATGGCATCAAAATGCGCTCTAGAAAAGGCCCATCTGTATTTTTCATATGTGATATATTTGAGAGATATGGTGGTGCTGCAAATCCAGGCCAAGATTTTAGGTTACTATACATCTTGGCTAAAAGCGCTCCTTCAGTTTGAGCCTCAATATCGATCAAGCGTCGATGAACCAAAGATTTCGCTTTACTCATACCCATTTCCAAAAGATTTACCGGGCATAATCCAATGGTACATAACTTATCCATTATTCTGATGGACCAGTCCAGGTATGGAGCAGAAACTAAAAGCAGGGGGGTCAGTCCTGTGGGCTTCAGGTGGATCCTCAACTAATAGGAGACTGAAATTATCCAAATTTTCAGTTCCACTCTTGCTACGCCAGCCTCCTGCCTTAAGGCCACATTAGCTGTACATTTTGGTACATTACCTGAAAAGGTAAGTCAAATAGAAAAGAGGGCCAACAATAAAAGTTTAATATATCTACAGTATATAAAAAGAGCAGCCTACGGACAATTCTACTAAGGACACTTTGGCTAAACAATCATAGGTCGGCACTTTCTGGACCAGAAATTATTACCAGTGAAACACCACTTGGCATGTGATTGCACCTTTGGAGGCCTCATTTGTACTTTTATTCTGTGCCTAGTGGTTTCACTTCGGAACAATTTTTGTCTGGTCCTTCTTGTATTTATATTTTATATCTGTATGATTGTACTGTACTGTTATATGAGCCAATATGTTCCTTACTGTGTCTGACCTCTGAAGAAGGCCTATGCAGGCCGAAACGCGTCAGGTCAGGTCCATTAGCCCTTGTGTGTTAGATTCTGGTATTTTTACATGAGGTGTGATTGGGCCCTTATATTTTTTTAATTCTTTGTCAATAAATGCATGTATCTTTTTACACGCTATAGATATATTTAGCTTTTATTGTTGGCCCGCTTTTCTATTTGACTAACCTTTTCAGGTTCTGGATCCCAGGTTTCTAGGTTCAGTCCCCCCCCCTTTTTGTCCCATTTTGGTACATTAAACAGTGCTCTGAGAAATTTAGATTGTACTCTCTCTCTAGTGTCTTATAATTACACTTACTATCCCACTCTTTATTTGTTTACTTCATTTATATTCTGCCTTTCACTTCAATAGGGGCCCAAAGTGGCTTACATCCTTCTCCTCTCCTACGTTTTATCCTAACAATAATCCTGTGAGGTAGGCTAGGTTGAGAGTGTATGACTGGCCCAAGGTCACCGAGCAAACTTCCCTGGCAGACTGGGGACTTGAACCTGGGTCTCCTAGATCTTAGTCTGATGCTCTAACCACTGCACCACCCTGGCTGTCTCCAAGGAGCTGGCATGTGTAGGTCTCCCCTTCTCTGTTTTATCTTCACAACGACCCTGGGAGAGAGTGAATGGCCTCAGGTTACCCAGTAAGCTTCACAGCTAAGCAGGGATTGAGCCTCGGTCTCAACACTGCATATAACACCAGCATGGCATCGTTGACCTCTTGACCTGTTAAAGACACTTCTCTGCATGGCCTGACTTTTAAGGAAGAGATGCAACAGAAGAGCTGCTTTCAGGTTTTTTCTACTAATTCAGGCATGTCAGACCCCTTCAAAAGACAGCATTCTCAGGGAGGTCTCCATAGTTTTCTGTGTGGAGGGATTTTGTTTTTAATGTCTCAATCCTGAGAAAGCGGCATCAGATATAAATGTCAAGATTCAAGTCCAGTAGCGCCTTGGAGATGAACAAGATTTCCAGGGAAGAAGAAGAAGAAGAAGAAGAAGAAGAAGAAGAAGAAGAAGAAGAAGAAGAAGAAGTACTGTTGGTTTTTATACCCTGCTTTTCTCTACCTGAAGGAGTCTCAAAGCGGCTTACAATCACATTCCCTTCCTCTCCCCACAACAGACACCCTGTGAGCAATGCTCCCTTTCAGCTGTGGGGTCTTCTGAGCAAAAATTCTACTTTGTGATCTACTGGCATTAAAGTTGTGAGTGACCGATTTGGGGCTATTGCATAAATTAATTTGCTCTGGAGCCATCCCTCCTGAGCTAAGACAAAAACATTTGAGCTGGAGGCTAAAAAAACCTGTGAGCTAGCTCACACTCACTCAGCTTAGAGAGAACACTGCCTGTGAGGTAGGTGGGGCTGAGAGAGCTCTGAGAGAACTGTGACTGACCCAGGGTGCATCAGGTTGCATGTGGAGGAGTGAGGAAGCAAATCTAGTTCTCCAGATTAGAGTTTGCCGCTCTTAACCACTACACCACGCTGTCTCTGAGAGTCAAAGCTCCCTTTGTCAGAGGGGATGAAGGGAGTGTTGACTCTTGAAGGCTTCTACCCTGGAAATCTTGTTGGTCTCTAAAGCGCTCCTGGACTCGAATCTGGTTCTTCTACTGCAGACCAAAACCACAAATCTCTTGCAACATACAAATGTGTCGTTTGTCTTTGAGTCGTCCCTGCTCTATTTCCAGGATGAGTCAAACAGCACGACTCCCCTGGCAGAATCCAAAAGCTCCGTCACTTCTTCAGCCGTGCAATTGGAATGCAATTGAAGAAAATATTACTGACATTTATAAAGCCTTTCCTCAGGATTTACCAAGCCAATAAAAGCAAACAAATCAATGAGCTCATGACTGTAATGCTATGAAGAAGGGAGAGCATCTCAAATTAACAGAAATTTGAAACGGGAGTATTAAATGATCTTCTAAGTCCCAATCAAATTCCATTCATCCTTAAGGCAGGATTGATATTCTTGGATGCCAAAAGCTAAGAAAAGAGAGGGGCTGTGGCTCAGCATGGCAAAACACCTGCTTCCTGCGCAGAAGGTCCCAGGTTCAATCCCTGGTACTTCCAGCTGAAGAAACTCAGGTGGCCAGGTAGTAGGGGGGGTCTTTCTTTGCCTGCAACCCTGGAGAGCAGCTGCCAGTCAGAGTGGACAATACTAAATTATACAGACTGGGATTTGACTCACTGCTTTGTCTCAATGCAACGCTGGAGAGCAGCTGCCAGTCAGAGTGGACAATACTAAATTATACAGACTGGGATTTGTCTCACTGCTTTGTCTCAATGTGACCTTGGAGAGCAGCTGCCAGTCAGAGTGGACAATATTAAATTATACAGACTGGAATTTGTCTTACTGCTTTGTCTCAATGCAACCCTGAAGAGCAGCTGCCAGTCAGAGTGGACAATACTAAATTATACAGACTGAGATTTGTCTCACTGCTTTGTCTCAATGTGACCCTGGACAGCAGCTGCCAGTCAGAGTGGACAGTACTAAATTATACAGACTGGGGTCTGTCTCAATGCTTTGTCTCAATGCGACCCTGGACAGCAGCTGCCAGTCAGAGTGGACAGTACTAAATTATACAGACTGGGGTCTGTCTCAATGCTTTGCATACAAAAAATCCTAGGCTCACAGAGTTACACACTCTGCAGATCTGTTCAGGATTGTACTCCTGATCCCTAACATCTCCAGTTAAAGAGACCCTGGGGAGTGGCTGCCAGTCAGTGTGCAAGGTTGCCAACTCTGGCTTGTGAAATGCCTGGTGATTGGGGGGGGGGTATTACCTGGGGAGAATGAACTTCTGGGAGGAGGTGGACCTCTCTGCGGGGATGTGATGGCACAGAGTCTGCTCTCTGAAAGCTCTGCTTCCTGCAGGGAAATTGGTCTTGGTAGTCTGGAGGTAAATTGTAATTCCAGGAGATCTCCAGGCCCCATCTGGAGGCTGGCAACCTTAGTTAGTGGTCTGGCATGGTGTAAGGTTCAAACGTTTGAAAGTTCTGGTTAGCTGGAATTATTTCAGTCCAAGTCTGATAGAATTCAATTTGCACAAGTAGGGATTCACAAGAAACTTGTGGGGAGGGGGCATTCCCTCACCTTTGCTCCCTTTTCTCTCCCCCATCTTCACCTTTCTTTCTCTCCTCAAGCCAATCTCTCCTTCTTTTTCTTTCCAACCCTTTACTAATCCAATCTCTCCTTCTTTGTCTTTCTCTTTCTCCCCCAAGCTAGTCCCCCTTCTTTCTTTCCCCTCCCAAGCCAATACCCCATCTCTCCTTTTCTCTTCCCCCCAAACCAATCCCTCCTTCTTTCTCCCCCCACTTTCCCCTAACTTTGAACCTGTCCACAGTTCTTCTCTCCACTCCTTGGTTAGTGCTTTGTCTTCCTCCTTCTCTCTCTCCTGCTCCCTCTTTCTCACCCAACCTGGTGTGCCTATTACAGGCTCCCTCCCACTGGGAGATTCATGTCTCCCAGCATCCCTTCCCAAGTTCTGAGGCTTGCCTCTATGTCTCCCACTGCCCAGTGCCTGGTCACCACAGGGACTGTTTACTGCCTTGCACACCCGTGGAGGAATAGCCACTTGCCAACTGCCTGCCTTCCCCCAGCACTCCTTTTTAAATAGTGTGTCCAAGACAGTGGAGGTCTACGTGGTACAGAAAACCACTACCAGCATCAAAAGTTATAACCTATTTATTAAAAAGAAAATGTTCACAAGCACACTTTTAGCACAGCACCAGATTGAGCAAGGGATTCAAAAGAAATGAGTAAAACAAATCCTTTGTCCCTCTCTTGTCCCTACCAGATGTTAAAACATAGGACAGGCTCCTTAACTTAGGAAGTTACAGATCTTTACAGAATCACTATTACCTTGAAGCTTCCTTCAGCTGACCAGGCCACCGCATGGCTAATGGCCGACTCCTCCAGACCTCACTTAACAGTTCTGCCTGCTCTGATGGACTCAGCACCCAAAAGAGAGCTCCTCCTTGCTGCAAGGAGTTTTTATCATATCTGTTTCTCCAGCCACTGACCAGGTCAAGCTGGGTCAAAAAAGAACCTCTTCATGAAACCTCCAGAAGTTTCTGTTCCCCTCTTGAAGGGGGGGGAGCATGACTATCCCATTGTCTAGACCTGTTAGCATTTGTATGAAGGTGGGCTGAGGTAAGTCTGGAAAGTAACTGAACTGACTTCTTCCCTTCCTGCCTGTTCTCTGCCCAGAGAGGGGGAGGGGAACTTTAAAAACTCAGAATGAAGGTTCTGTTCATTTCAAACCTCCAAAGGAGGGGGGGAAAGCATTTTTTCATGGTGCTACAAGGCTCTTTTGCAGCTTCTTATGTCTGACTCAATTTAATGAAACATGCATGAAGTTATGAATAAACGGGGGCCACCTTTCTAGGAAATTTGCCTTACTGAGAACAAGGATCATATTGGCAATCAAAGGCATACAAGCTACATTCTTCAGTACGGAAAGGCAGCAGTACTTTGATGCTTTTATTATTTCAAGGGTTGGGAAGAGCTGAAAGCTTAAAGAAAAGGGCCTCTTTCTCAACAAGATCAGAGAGGGAAATCTCCTAGGCATCGATGAGGCTTCAGCCTGCTCTAAGAATCCCCCGCCAATGCCCTCATTGTTGCAGAGTTCTTTTGAGGAGTCTCAGCAGGAGGAGAGCTGCTGTTGAGAGGTGTGGGAGGGTGGGGGAGGCTGGCCAAGGATACAGCCCACAGCTCAAGGTCAACTGTGCATCTTTAATGCCAGAGATTTCAAATGAGCCTAATGCCATCCTCCTGCCTATAGGAATGATTACAAATGGCTCATCCTTGTGGTTTTGACACCCCGAATCCTTGTTTCTGTTTTGGCATTTCCCTTGTGCAAATCGCACTCCTGATTCATTCGTTTTGGGTCCTTTTCCTGCTTGCCTGGCAGAAGCAGGCATTTTTCAACCTTATTCATGTGCGGTTAATTCAGCATTATAAATTAAAAGGACATACAGAGTTTGTATAAATGCTGTTTACATGGCGGATTCAAAATCTCTTTGACACAGAAATGAATCTGCAAAGCTCACAGTGAAAAGCGGAGAACGGACATGACTACACATACATCTATAAAGACACAAAATGGGCATCATTTGCTTATCCTTACCCAGCGACGACACAAGAACTGGCATATCTACACACTGTTTTGCCATTTCCACGAGCGGGCAAGGCAGCTGCGGAGTAGAACTGTTTGGGAAGCCGACCAGCACTGCCCCTCTCCATCCCATCCCACCAATGGCTATCATACTAGGGGTGATGGCATACCACAAGTGAACCCCAGGTGTGCTGAATGACTGACCAGCTATGTTAAAAGCAGTGGCAAGTGATCAGACCAGGACAGGGCAGGGAATGGAGGGGGCGAAGCTCTGAGTCTTATCTCTTTCTGTCCTCTGACTCATGCCAGGTAGAAGCCTCCTCACACTGGACATCCAGGGACTATGGAGTGACCAAGCTGTGGGGGGAGGGTAGTGGTAGAGGCAGCCTTCCTCTCAGCCAAGAGGAGATCAAACGGTGTGAGGTAGGGTGGTGTAGTGGTTAGGGTGCCAGTCTATGCCTGGGGAGACCTAGGCTCACATCCCCACACAGTCATGAAGCTCATTGGGTGACCTTGGGCCACGCCTACTCTCAGCCTCACCTCCCACACAGGACTGTTGTGAAGACAAAATGGAAGAGGGGAGGACCACATCAGCCACCCTGAGCTCTCCTGATGGAGAGGTGAGATAAAAATGTGATAGCAAGCCAGCTCTCAGAAGCCTGTGGGAATGACCTCGAGGGCCACCTTAAGGTAAGAGGTGAGATCGCAAATGACACCATAGTCCCTGAATCACTCCCTTCAAGCTAACCCTCAGACTGACTTATATAAAAATAAGAAATCCACACACAACCAGTAAAAGCATCAAATAAACCTGGTCACACAACAACAACAACAACAAATCCAGCGGGGGGCGGGGGGGAGGAAGCAACAGCCCTCAAGTGGTTACAGCATATAAAGACTACCAATGATGCCTTTATGAGCATGCAGACAGGTCCATATAGGTGGTGGTAGCAGATTCAAGGTAGGGTAGCTAGGGATGCCAGCCTCTAGGTGGGACCTGGGGATCCCCCTGGAATTACAGCTTATCTCCAGACTACAGAGATCAGTTTTCCTGGAGAAAATGAATGCTTTGGAGGGTGGACTCTATGGAATCATCCCCCATTGAGGTCCCTGTCCTCTCCAAGCTCCACCCCCAAATCTCCAGGAGTTTCCCATCCTGCATCTGGCAACCCTCCCCCACCAATGGCCGGGGGAGACTTGGCAACCCTAGGTAGCTTATTACTACAAATCACCTATTTCTTATAGACAGCACAACAGAGCCATATTTCTTCTTCACCCATTGCACTCACCTTCTTCTCATCCCCTTCTTGCAGCAGTTGGAGATGGCTCCTCTTATCGCCATCCTTGCGTAGGGTACTGCTCTGGTGCTGGGGCAGGCCTGTGGGTGGGGAAACGCTACGGCCATGGGGATCCACCCATGTGTAGATGTGATTGGTGACATAACCACCAGGGATGCGTCCGACGGAGTGAACGGAAAGATTCAGCTTCTTGGACCCTTTCAGCGCCTAGGAAAGAGGGAGAAGGAAACATATGTCAAAGGATGTCTATTCACAAGACATGAGCCAATTTGCAGGAAGCTCAGTGCTAGTAAAATCCATTCCTCAGACACAGAGCACCAGCTTTGACTGCAGGCAATCCCAGCTTCAGTCACCAGTTACCAGAACTCAGGGAACAGGTGTTGGGAACCATCTGTCTTTGCTTGCGACCCGGAAGAACAGCTGCCAAAGCAGATGAAAGTGAACTATGCGGACTGGTGGTCCGCAGCTTCATGAAGCCTCAGGGGTAAGGCATTTGTTTTGCATGCAGAAGTTCTCAGATGGGAATCTCTCATTACTGGGCCTCATCTAGCAGGTAGTGGGGAAGGTTTTCCTCTGCCTGAGGGTCAAGTCAAATATTGCAAAGTGCACATGGTGAACACCACAAGGACTTTGGGTCAGATACACACCTGGAGTTCTGCATTGGGAACTCAATTCCCAGGCGTACATAAGGCCAATCTGGACTGGGACTTTGGTGCATGAAAAGGTCATTTAGCCCCACCCAGCCACCCTGATATTTTCTCAACCTGAAATGGCCCTGCAGAGCTGATATCCGCCTTGTTGGGGAAGCTTACCTGTAGCTACCAGTACATGTAAGTTTCCCAAGCAAGCAAATAAGAGCTCCCCCTGGCCATTTGAGGTCAAGAGAACAGCCTTGGAAGGGAAGCCCTTCTCCTCTTGTGCCATAGACCCCGTGTGTATTGTCTCATTCCCCTCATGCCTGGGATAGTAATGCCGGTGGTGATGGTTTTGATTTGAACTTCTCAGCCCTGCTGCTCCACCATGGAAACTCCTTTCTGTTTCTCCCTCATACAAGGAGAACCTCATGGATTTTCTAATGTGTGAATCGGCCCTGAGACCAATTATGAAGTTGATGGAATAAGGCACCTTTAGATGTTACCAAGATCACACACAACTCAGTGGTGGACCACATATTTTGTAAGAAGGTGGTCTCACGTTCTGTCTCTTTCTTTGCCCACCTTCTATTAGCTATGACACTGAACTTTGTGGACCATTGATCTGACTCTTTACGTTCATAAGTGACAGCTATACACTGTACTCCCTCGGTATATTGCCCTTCCTCTAAGAGACTGAGAATGTGGAGCCTTCCACTCAAGGGCAGATTGGGCTCTGATCTGCGTTGCTTCCAAGACCAAACTTTACTTAGAACAAGCTGATTAAAGAATTTGATTTTTTTTTCATTGCACAACTTATTAAAGCTTCAAGGAAAGGTAGTTAAAAACACAGCAGTTAATGGGAGCTGTGTGCTGCTTCCTTCCTTCTGTAGGGAACGTCCTGCCCCCACTTTTTTTTTGAGCAAAGAATTTGGAGATCAAACCAATATAAAAAATAAGGATTCCAGCCAATTAGTCTCTTATGAACTGGTAACTCTAACCCTGCCCATTCAATTTGACAAAATCTCTGTTTCCATTTCATTTCTCCCTTGCATAAGTCAGAAACACGACTCTTCATTTCCACATCATTTCTGCTTCCCCCCACAAAAACATTTCCCACTACAATTAAAATGTTTTCCATTCCCCCCCCCATTTTTTTTTGCATCATATGCATTTGATGCATCACATAACAATGGCTTATGGCTGGGCTGAAAACACTCACAGTGAGAATATAGGGAAACAACGGGTCCATCACTTCTCTAGCTATGGCAGTGAAATTCTGAACAGGGAGTTTGACTACCAATTTCCCCCCTGTAAGAAGATAGCAGGTGATCGCAAGCTGGAGCAAGACCTTCACAAACATTAGGCCCATTTCATAATTACATGCTACGCTGTTATACTCTCTGTCAGGGCTTTTTTTTGTAGAAAAAGCCCAGCAGGAACTCATTAGCATAATAGGCCACACCCAACAGCAGAAACTCATTAGCATATTAGGCCACACGACATGTCATCAGAAGTCTGGTCATCCAGCCACACCCACCTTTTGCTTCTTACTCTGTTTACATTGTTTATTGTTAAAATAGCAAGAACTCCTTTGTATGTAAAGCCACACAGCCCTAATGTAGCCAATCCTAATGAGTTTCTGTTGTTGGGTGTGACCTATTATGCTAATGACTTCCTGCTGGGCATGGCCAACTCGGGAGCCAGCCGGAACTCCGTTCCTGGGCATTCCTGCCCCAAATAGCCCTGTTCTCTGTCTTTCTGCTCTTTTTCCCCATAGCTGTTACTGTCAAGGGAGGGTGAGTCAGTGGAAGGAATGCCCCTTATTCTGCATCCCCCCCAGTTTATTCTGTTTTTGCTAATCATTGAGAGAATCAAAGAGGCAAGCTGGGCACCATAGTTCTGTCCCCCCCATCTTATTTCTGGCATCCGAGATTTCAGCAGGTATTGCTTTCCCACTATTGAAAATATTTTCACAGCAATACGGACTCGAATCTTGACAAGAACAAACAGTGGTATTCTAAGCAGAGTTACCCCCTTCCAACTGCACTGAAGTTAAGGGGCCTCGACTCTGCTGTAATTCTGTTTAGAACAGAACCGCCTCTCAACTAGTTGTAACTATCTCTTGAACGATTATGGCAATCATGCTCATTCCAGCAAGCCATACTCAGTTTCTGTGCCGATATCAAACTTAATGGGCCGTAAAACATACATCTTAATCAAAGCCATCTATCACATTTCCCAAACCTCCTTGCTACTCACAATTCCTACACTTTCTATGAGGCTGATAATTGATACCTGTTATGTGTGATCTGAAACAATGGTTTGGGAAATCAGAAGTCCCCCCCCAAACACACACAAGAAACCAGAACAAAGCTTTCCCCCTTCCGGCAGAAAAAGAACTGTCCCTAGAGCTCCAGTGTCTGGATGTCCTTGTGTTTTCCCAATCCAATGACAGCATTTTCATTTCCTGGTGAAAGCAAATTAACATCAGGAGAGGTATCCTGGGAGCTCCTGACAGCTGCTTGCATCAACTCTTCTTGCGCGCACGGTAAATTCAGTGCCTCCCTGTTCTAGACCAGGACACTGACCCTTCCGCATCAGAGGAAGGATCTGAAGACTCAGATCAAGGAACC
This sequence comes from Gekko gecko, assembly GCA_029375565.1. Classification (NCBI taxonomy): domain Eukaryota; kingdom Metazoa; phylum Chordata; class Lepidosauria; order Squamata; family Gekkonidae; genus Gekko; species Gekko gecko. Next base: position 21,750,706 of record JAPDNY010000013.1, on the reverse strand, counting down.
AGCTACCTCTCTGGGATGCAAGGACAGCAGCAACAGCTCCAAGGTACCTAGAAGCCCCTGGAAAGATTCTTCTTCAGAATCTAAGCAGACAGTTCTCTATCACTATCATGCTGAGTCCTGAGACAGCGGGATACAGTCCAGATTGGCACAGTTGCTGCCTCTGCCACGGAGTATGGCCCCTTTCATCCTTAGCAGTCTTTGTAACCTCTACAAACAAAGACTACCAGAATAAGCAACAGCTGAACACCGCTTTAACATAAACAACAACGAAAACATCTTGTACTGAAGTCTGTGCATCTTTGATTAGAGCTGTGTTGTTGTTCAGCCGCACAGTCAAGTCCAACTCTTTGTGACCCCATGGACCACGTCATGCCAGGCCATGCAATTACATGACAAATCCTCAAACGATCAGTGCCCTAAGACTATTCCACCAGAGGAAAAGGCTCTGAATTCCAAATCCTATCCCTACAGTCTTCTTCTTTGTTTACTTACTTCATTTATATCCCACTTTTCTCTCCGATGAGGACCCAAAGCAGCTTATAATGTTCTCCTCTCCTCCATTTTAGCCTCACAACAATAACCCTGCGAGGTAGGGTAGGCTGAGTGTGTGTAGCTGGCTCAAGGTCACCCAGCAAGATTTTATGGCAGAGTAGGGATTTGAACCTGGGTCTTCCAGATCCCAGACTGACAGTCTAGCCACTGCACCATGCTGGCTCTCTTCACCAAAAGAGGCAGAACATGAAGCACACATTTCCCTGTGGAATGATTGGTGTTCTCATTTGGACCTTGATATCATTCCGCCAAACCCAGGAGCTATCCATGGTCCTGACAGCCACTGTCTCCTCCCCCAGCTGCACAGCACGAATCAAGAGACAGCCTTCAACCAGAACTGAGTCACTGCTGACTTGCTCCTTTTATTTCATTTTAATTATTAAAAACTAGAGTAAACGATTCCCAACCCGATTAATTTTTATTGTTTCAATTTCTACCTCTTTTTTTTTTTAAAGGAACAGCTGCTAGCTGCTCTAGGTGCATGGTTTTTCATAAAAGTGGGATATAAATCTGCTGAAATAAAACTTATGTAGGAAGTTTATTTTGCAACTCATTTATTGAATACGCTCTCACTTCTCTTCTTCAACCGATTCATTTTGGGGAGGGGATAGTTTGCTAGAAATATCCTCTATGCTTGCAAAACAAATAAAAATTTCTCTTACCCCAGCTTTTACAAGCAAATTCTTGCTTACTTCAAACAGCAGCAATAAATAGAGAAGTTAATCGGTAAAGACAGCTGTTTAATCAAAATCCTCTATCGGTGTTCAAAATGGGAGGGAGGCTGGGCTCAATAACATCGTGTGCCGGGTGGAAGGAACGTAGACTTTGATTCAGGCATGGGACTCTGCCAAAAAGGCACAATCAGGCAATAACTTTTAAATTGTCTAATCCTTCTAGAGCCAGTGTGGTGTAGTGGTTACAGTGTCAGACTAAGAGCTCAGAGACTCGGGTTCAAATTTCCACTCTGCCATGGAAGCTTGCTGGGTGACCTAGGGCTAGTCACACACTCTCAGCCTAACCAACCTCACAGGGTTGTTGTAAGGAGAAACCAGAAAAGAGGAGAATGATGCAAGGCACTTTGGGTCCTTATTGGGGACAGGCAGGATATAAGTGAATTAAATTAAATTAAAAATGGAAAGGGCTGTGTTCATTGCCACAATGTTGTGGATACCCATTTAAAACGTGAACTGCTGTTTAAACATACATCCCTTTTATTGGAAGGTGGGGAAAAAACAAGAGCTATGGAACTGGAAGTTTAGAACAAAACTGTGCGGACAACTAATCAAGTAGTCAAGATAAAGAGCGGAAGGAAGTCTCTTTGGTCTGAACTCAAAGGATGTTTGGCAACATTTTTTCTCTTTATAGGCTCTGAGGAGCAACTTCTCCCCACAGCAACAAGAGAAAACTCAACACTGCACCACAAAAAGCCTGCGCCAGAAGACTGCCACTCTTCATCCGACTGCCCTCGGGTTATATGTTCTGCAATTCCTTGTTCCTCAGGAAAATCCTCACCCTCTAGGGAAGAGGGGAAGCAAAACACCTCAGCTCTTTCTGCCCTCTCTTACAGTCTATCCCCCCCCCTTTTCTGTTCTCTTCCCAGGCTGTGCAGAAATCGCCTCCCTCTCGAGGGCAGTGTTTCTAGACTGGGGCCCACTCCTCAGGGGAAAGCAGGTCACAGACATTCTAATAATATACGTATTTAAGAAGCTTACATTTGGATCAACCAAAATGTTACGAACGAGCACACAAGCTTTTGAGTTCTCCAGAACTCTTCATCATGCTGGACGTTCTGTGTAACAACGGTGAAAAAAGGGGCGGCGGAGGGAAGGAAGAGACAAAGATGCTTCAGGGCATGACAGGAAATCCCTTGTCTGTGGTTTGTGGCAGCCTTAAAATAGAGTCCAGGAAGTGCTGCAGACTTCACCGGATTAGACAAGTGGCTGTTCACCTTTAATCCACTGTTGTCCCACAAATGCACAATGTTATCATTAAGCTATCGCCGAAGTCTATTTATTTATTTATTAAGATAGCTAGCCACCTCCTTTCCTGTCAACCAAGGCAGCTTACAAAAGACCTGGCCTGCAGGCAACAGAATTTTTTTTAAAAAGACAGTGGGGAAAAAAATCCATACAACGTGAACTCCAAAAAATACCCTCTTTATGAAAATGAATACAAAATGTCCACCTACAAAGGGCAGGTTTCCATTTCTTACAGAAAGTAGACAACTTAGGGGCCCTCCATACCTCCTCGGAGAGGGCCTTCCATAGAGAGAACATTGAAATAAGCCATCTTGAGTAACTATCTTCTGCACTTTATAAAACTTGATTAATATGGAATGGTTTTTATATATGGTTTTATGTGGTCTTAACTGTTTTTATGCACTGCCTGTGAGCCGCCCTGAGCCTGCATTGTGGGGAGGGCGGGGTATAAATGCGATTAATAAATGAATGAATGAATGAATGCTGGGGCTATCATTCCCCCCCAAAAAACCCAGCAGGTATGTGCTGTGAGCTAATGGACAGCTCAAAGAGAGGATGCTGCCAGAGGAATCAGGGGTTGCAAACAGAAAATAAGCAAAAACTTAGGCCATAAAAACAGCATGCCAGATGGAGCCGACTGTATTTGTACAGGGATATTTACGATGCAGGCATACAATATGGATCTCAGTCATATATTCAGTGAGTCCCTTGTGCCTGATGGCCATCAGCCAACTCCTTAATGCAAAGTTTGATTTCCAATTTTATGTGTGCCACATTTTCAAGGAAGCCACGGAGAAACTAAGAACCTTGGGTTTTATGTTCAATGTAAGGGGAGGGGCATAGAGCAACTCTCCTCTGCTGACTGTCAGAAGCCATGGCAAGTGAGGAGACGGGGCTGTCTAAAATCCCAAATGCCCCTATTTGCTCCCCCCCAAGCCATAACCTAGATAGCCCAGGATGGCCTGATCTTGTCAGGTCTTGGAAGCTAAGCAGGGCCGGCCTGGTTGTTACTTGGACAGGAGAGCACCAAGGAAACACAGGGTTGCTACGGGGAGACAGACAATGGCATATCTTGCTGTGAAGTGCCTACGGGGTCACCATAAGTCAGCAGTGACTTGGTGGCACTTTCCACCAAGTTCTAAATGCCACCTACATCCCACCCCTTTAAGGATCACTGGATTCTATGGTGCTCTGTACAAAACAGATTTCGTAATACATCAAGGACTACTTGACAGAGAAGCCTGGGGGGGGGCTCTCCCTTTGATAGCCAGATTAGTTTGCCTGTTGATTATCCTGCTTCATTTTTTGGGGGGGGGACAGTCATAAAGACTTGAAGCTTGTCTGTTTCTTTACAAAAGCCCCTCAAAGTTCTGCACCCAGAAATCCCACATTCTGTACAGTCCTGGCTACACACAACAAAGGGTTGGAGGGAAAGGAGGGAGGAAGAGAGATTCAAATCTCCGATTTCTATTTCATCGCGAGAAGAGTTCTTATCCATCACACCCATTTCAGGAAGACACTGTTGACTCAATAAATGCAGTGTTCCATTCAACAGCACGCTTTACTCAGGAGCTCGTCAGTGAATGAAGAGGCCTTTTCTGTCAAAGAAAGATGCTTGTAAGGGCAGATTTAAGCATTCCTGTGCGAGGGGCTTTGAAGGGCCAGACAGCGGTATGAGTGAGATTGTATCTTTTCAGCAGGCAGATTTTATGGGTCTATTTCACATCCACACACATTTTTTTTAAAAAAATCTTTCCTTGGCAAAAGACTTCATAAGGCCTCATCAACTTCTGGACAGCACAGTAACAGATCTGTACTATCACGGAAACAATCTCTACTGAGCCTAATGGACTGAGGCAGAGAGGAGCCAAGCTCCATGGTGGACGGAAGTTCACCAGAGCTAGCAGAAAATGCTGAGCCTGGACTGGCACTTGAGGAAGGGGGAAAGAAACCATCTCTAAGGGATTGTAAGGAAGGGATAAAAAGGCCATGGATGGAGTCAGGGTGTGTGTGTAGCAAATGAAATGCAAGATTCCATTTTTACAAGAGGACTCTTTGTTTAAAAAAGAAATACTTCTTCACTCAGCGCTTAACTCGTGGAACTCGTGGCCACCAGATGTAGTGTTGGCCACTAAAACAGACAGCTATATTAAAAGGGGATTTGAGATGGTCATGTAAGATAGGTTCCAATAATGGCCATTAACCACAATGGCCAGAAATGGACCCACCTAGAAAGGAAACCTCTGAATGCAATAACAGAGGGAGGTCTTCCTTGCCCTGTTTCTGAGCTTTCAGGAGACATAGGAATTAGGAAATTGGATGAGATGGACCATTGGTCTGAACCAGAAGGGCTGCTCTTATTCATTTGTGAGATAACGTGGGGAAAGTTACAAAAGGGAAAGGAAGAACACAGAGACAAGGCTGTGAGTATCTGACTAGTAAAGTATGAGAGTATTTGACTAGTAAAAACAGACCACCACTTTGTTGATTACAGCAGAAGGAGCACTGGCGCAGCATAGGGCAAGATCCAGCACATCGGGCGACTGTCTGTTGGCTGATGAACCCCCTCCCCAGCCCACCTGCTGGGGGAACCAGGAGTAGCAAGCCAGTGGTTCCAGAAAGGCACAACCCCCTGCATGGAACTCTTGCCACCTGGGGGTGGAGCTGGGCATGCTGCTATAAGTCTCGACCCCTGAAACCCTGGGGAGGAGGGCACACAGGCACAGCCTCCCCCCAAATGGATCTGGCCCAATGCCTGGAACTGCCATGAAGCTGTAACAAGAACAAAGTAACAAGTATCAAACGCCAAAACCACAAAATGAAGGGAGGGAGGGGTGTCTGGTGTGAACAGGGCTAGCTTTTAAATAGTCGAGGAGCAGGCAGGGTGAATCAGATACTTGCCCCCTGTCCAGCCTTGCAAAAGGGCTCCATGAGGCCAGTAATTGACTGGCCACTGAAGGAGGCAGCCTGCTCACCCGGGAAGTCCAAGAGTTGCTGTGGCTGGCACTGCCAACCCATGCTATGGCAGAAACACATGGATTCTTCCTGCTGGGAGCCCCACTCCACGCTGCAGTTACAAAGCAGCCACCAATAAATCAGTGGCTGCGGATTTTGCTCTGCCTCTTGTTCACTGTCTACATTTTGTCTGCAAAGTTTGTCTTCCACTGGTTGAAAAGCCAAGTGGGTGCTCACATTGGGGGCTAAAAGATCTGTTAAGAAGTGGAACACCCGATAGTCCTACAACATTTCAAAATATACCTCGGCAACTGCAGTATACAAAGCAACACAGGCTATGTAATGTCTTAGCATTCATGAGCAGGCACTGATATACATATGCACTAGAGTCAAGATGCATTCCCTGTCGCAAACAAGAGGTTAACTCCCAATGAAGGGGGCTCCTAGTGAATGACAACTCAAGGAATTAGCACAAATAAAACTTTAATATAGCATCACAGAAGGCAACAATAGAGACGAAATTGGGACAGTGACTGTCCCCGGCAAATACGGATAATTGCTAAGCTAAAGAAAAGTACTATCTAAATTCCTGCACCAAAGTAATCCTAATTACACACAGATTATGCATAATTGTGCACTTGCACATATGTATGCATGTTAATGGTTCATGTTCTGACTACTTAGCATCCCTGCCACCCTCAAGCATTTGGTCAGAGTTAGCAGCATCCACACAATTGTAAGTTTATTTTGACATGTGCAAGAACTATAGCTATATTGGTAAAGAGGGACAAGAGTTTGAGTCCCTATTGTCATGTGGAATGAAGGCAAATTAGCAGCCAGAAAGCCAGATTAAATGTTGACTGATCCATGACTGGCTCTGTTTGGTGTTTTTTTTTTAAAGTATTTTGTACTCAGTTATCCATGTCAGTACATGAATAACCGAATACAGGAAATCTGTAAAAAAAAATGCACAGTCAAGGCAAACATACAGCAATGTAATTCACTGGATCTGGTGCAAAAAACAGCAAAGGATCAGGCTTAGGTGGGCAATCAAGAATTTCATTATTCTGATGAATGGCAGCGGGTGCTGCTGTTAAGGGATCTTTTTTAATACTCAAGAACTCAAGAAGTCTTAAACGTTCCAATCTGGAGGTGATCTCTGTTTGTTCTGTAGAAGGGAGGCCCAAAAAGGAATTTAAGAGGGCTTCTTAAATTGTGTTTTCAAATGAGACATGCTCAGGATGTTCAAACTCCATACTAGGGTGTATAGGTAAATTAGTCCACTGAATCTGGGGAACATCAAGAAGCAATCTTTTAGAGGACCCTTGGCCAAGTTCTGCATTTGGAGTGTATTGAGGCTTCATAGCAATGTAACAGTTTTAGGAATGATATTGATGCCCTTTATTTCTTCCTATCGGGAAATGTTTTCCTGTCCAAGCAATTTTGCTGCCTTGTTAAATCTAGATGATGCAGCCTTAGCATTTGTAGCACTTGGAAACTTGGATGCTGCTCAGACCAGTAACAACACGATTCAACACGCATTCTGCACAGGTAGGTTCAGAAGCTGGTTTGGGTTTTTTTTGAAGTCGTGGCAAAACATTGGTTAAAAGCACTGTAGGAATGGGTGCTTGGCCTCTGTCTGTGCCTAAAAAACCACTGTGGGAAGGAAGTGTCCTGCATCAGCTCCCAAAGTCAAATGGCTTTGAAGACACGAACTTGCCTCTGCTACGGAGGGCTCAGTCATGGTCTGCGACAGATCTGCTGCCTATCAAATTCACAATGCCCAGTATTTTTAAAAGGTAAATTGCAACCATGAGGCAACCCAGTTCAGATGACTTAGCCCTTCTTCCCCTGAGTGGCACTACCAATCAGAATGAACACACGTGCACATGCACACATTTTGGACTGCTGTTAAGCTTAGGAAGGGAAGAAAGACCGGTGTCTTTTCTTTGCTCATCTTTGTTCTCTCCGGTGGACAGTGAGTGGGAGGGGCTGTGGTTCAAAGGCGGGGGCATCTGCTTTGCACGCGGATAGTTCCAGGTTCAACCTCCTGTGTCTCCAGCTGAAGAGACCAGTTGTCCTTGAGAGTCCAATAGTACTATCAGATATAAATGATTTTGTTACTCTATCCATAGCAAAATTTATGGGGGCAATAATTAAACAACCGAAGAATAACACGTTAAGCATTATCTCATTTTAAAATTTTATTTTCTGCTCAAGGCTATTGCTATATGAGCAGTACTAGATAGATAGATGAGAGAGAGAGAGAGGGAGGGAGGGAGAGAAAGAGAGGATGGACGGAAAGACAAACAGACAGACCTTGAAAGTCTGAGCAAGACCCTGGAGTGCTGTTGCAAGTCAGCACAGACAATAGTGACCTCGATGGATGAGAGGTCTTTTTCAGTGCAAGGCAGCTTCTTGTGTGGGGTTCAATCAACAAAACTATACAGGGGAAGAGGAGAAAGCTTAAACCCAGTCTGGACTACAGCTGCATGCAGTTGCGGTTTGCCATTGACAATAACTGGGATGACCTTCCCTTTGTATAATACCAACAATATGTCCCCCCCTCCGGTGGAGCTGTGGCTCAGTGGTAGAACACCTGCGTCGCCCATCACAGGTCCAAGCTTCCCTCCCTAGTATTTTCTGTGCTGGGAAAGGCCTTTTCCTGCCAGACAGCCACTGCCAATCAAAGCAGGCAAGACTGTTAGCTTGATGGACCAGTGATCTGAGTTAGTATAAGGCAGTTTCATTTGACAGTCTCTGTTCTAGAGGCGAAAGCAGGACCCATGAAGCTAGATTCCCTCGCAGACTGTCATCTCCCTCCATCTGTCTCCCCCCCCCATTCCTCCTCACTTCATTTCCTCTTCATTATACGCTGACACTGGTACCCAGGAGGCAGACAGCTCAGAGTGACAGAGAGGTAAGAAACAGGTCTGGCGATAAGGCTGCAGGTCATTTTCTTAGCCAGTGAGCAGCATCCTCCACAGCCTTAGAGGGGAAGAGCTGAAGAAAAAGGTCAGAGGAATAGCTCCAGTCCTACTCCAGGTCCCAGATTTTACTTTGCCTGGGGAAGATCTCCTAGGACCATCGCCCTGTTCACAAGACAAAGTAGGGTTGCCAGGTCCTCCCTGTCATCCAGCGGGGGGGGGGGCTCCTGGGTCCTTCCCGAGATCTTCTGCTGCATGCACAAAGCACACAGGGCACAATTACATCACCCAGAAGTGTCACTGATGTTGGGTTGTTGTTTTTTTGATGCTCTAGTTTTTGGGCAAAACTCCAAGGTTTTCTGCCTTCAAAACCATAGAATGCCCCCCAAAACTAGAGTGTATCCCCCAGCGTTGGTGCCATGATGATGATGTCACTTCTTAGTGATGTCACTGTGTTGGGGAAGTCCCTATTTGGGGGTGGGGCTTTCCCACTGACCAGCTGGCCGGCAGCAGACTGAAGCCCTGAAAAGTGGGGGAACCCCACTGGGGCCTGGGGGCTGGAAACCCTAAAATGAAGCGAATGCATGTACAATCTATATACAGGGCGCACTTTATTTTTCTTTATACATTGTTGGGTAATTAAAAACAAAAGAAGAGGCCTGCTGGATCAGAACAGTGGTCCATCTAGTCCAGCATCCTGTCTCACATAGTGGCCGATCAGTTCCTCTGGCAGGCCAACAACAGGGCATAGAAACCGAGGCCTTCCCCTGATGTTGCCTCCTGGCTCTGGAATTCAGAGGGTGACTGCTTCTGAACTGCTTATAATTCACCATGCCCAGTAGCCACTAGAGGAGCTGTGGTGGCTCAAGTGGTTAAGATGCTGAACTGCAGGCTGTGGAAGGTCATTAGTTCAGCAGTTCGAGACCTGAGAGTGCTGCATGATGGAGTGAGCTCCCGTCTCTAGTTCCAGCTTCTGCCAACCTAGCAGTTTGAAAGCAAGAAATTGCAAATAGATAAATAAGTACCACTTCGGTGGGAAGGTAACAGCGTTCCGTGCGCCTTGGTGTTTAGTCATGCCGGCCACATGACCACGAAAACATTTTCCGACAGTGCCGGCTCTTTGGCTTTGAAACGGAGATGAGCACTGCAACCCTAGAGTCGGATTCGACTGGCTTTCGAGCAAGGGAACCTTTACCTTTACCTTTTTAGTAGCCACTGATGGGCCCATCCTCCATGAATCTATCTAATCCCCTTTTAAAGCTGTCTCTGCTTCTGGCCATCACTACATCCTCTGGCAGCAAATTCCACATTTGAATCACTTGCTCTGTAAAAAAGTATTTCCTTTTGTCCATCCTGAATCTACTGCTCATCAGGTTCACCAGATGCCCCCGAGTTCTAGTGTTTTTGGCAGAAGGAGAAAAAGTTCTCTTTGTCAGCTCTTCTCTTTGTCAATTCTCATGTTACACTCAACAAATGTGCAGCTGAGTGTGGGATGGAAACCCCACATTTATCCAGGTAATGCTCCACAGTTTCATTTGAAAAGTGAATGTGTGTTGGCTCTTTCTTACAAATGGATGTGCACATGTATGTAATTGTGATTTGTGATTGTGAACAGGGCTTCTGAAATCCTCCATTCTGGGTTAACCAACCTGCAATTAGTTTTTACCCCCGACTGTAATCCAAGCTCATCTTTACCCTTTTTTTTCCTTTACAGCTAACAGCGGGAAAAGGAGGCTGAATGGAGTTAATGGAGCAATTTAATGCTCAGCACAAGGGTAATGAACTGCAGCCTTATGCCTGGGGACCTTTTTCATTCTTTGGATCAAACCATACAGATGTTGGAACTTCCAATGACTGGATTTGCAGCGCGTTTTTCTTTTCATAAATAGAAGCTGTGAAAGGTTTGAATTGGGACCATGACCCAGGGGATGAGGGGAAGTAATCCTTTTCTCCAGTTATTTTTCCAGCCTCAAATAGCCACCATGAGCTAATCAGCCTTGTTCATATTACAGTGAATGCATGAACATCCTCCATGTATGTGCATACATCTGTAAGAAAGAGCCAATGAATGTTCACTTTACAAACAAAACTAGGGACCAACAGCAGGATAAATGTGGGGTTTAAATTATACATTAAACTGTAACTCAGTTAGAAACATAGAAACATAGAGCTGAAAGGGACCTCAAGGGTCATCTAGCCCAACCCCCTGTACAAACGCAGGCAATTCAGAATTACCCCCCACTCCCCTCCAGTGACACCACCTCCCCGCTCTATGTCCAGAGGAAGGAAAAATACCTCCAGGTTCCATAGCCAATATGGCCTGGAGGAGAATTCCTTCCTGGCCACAAAGTGGTGATCAGCATTACTCTGGGCATGTAAGAAAGGGCCACAAGAGCTGAGCACTGCCCTTCCTGCCCTCCCCCTCATGATCTGCCCAAGTTCACACAATCAGCACTGCTGTCAGATGGCCATCTAGCTGCTCCTTAAAAACCTCCAAAGAAGGAGAGCCGACCATCTCCTGAGGAAGCCTGTTCCACTGAGGAACTGCTCAAACAGTCAAGAAGTTCTTCCTAAAGTTTAGTTGAAAACTCTTTTAATTTCAATCTACTGGCTCTGGTCTGACCTTCTGGAGTAACAGAAAACAACTCTGCACCATCCTCGGTATGGCAGCCCTTCAAATCCTTGAAGATGGCCATCATATCATCACTTGGTCATCTCCTCTCCAGACTAAACATACCTAGCTCCTTCAACGTTTCCTCAGAGTTGAAAGTAACATGAGAATTAACTCATGTACTTATAAGGGAAGATCAAGCATACAAGGTACATAGATTGTAAGTGCGTTCACTGTAACTTGTGACCTGGGCTAGTACCCGATGTGTTTGTGGAAGCACACCAATGCCAGACAGGCCATCTCAATGTAGGGCTCAGGTGTTATTGGAGGGGGCAGCCACCTTGCTAAAGGTAAGCAGGCCTGGTCTGTGGTTGGGTGGAAGCTGTCAGCTATGCAGCTGCCATGGCTGAGGAGGGAGATGCTGGCTGTGGGTGCATTATCTCTGTATATGCCTGACTTGGAATGTTAAGTTTTGATTCTCCTTGCCTCCTTATCTTCTTGCAGCTTAGGCCTGTGACCTTGGTGCCTTGTTACTCTATTCTCTGGGCATCCTTAGCCAGTAGATTAGGTGGGCTTTTTGCAGTTATTCTGATTGGCTCTCGTCCATCCCCTTGACCCCTTTGAATCTTGTAGATTATTCAGCTATGCGTGCTTACTTTCATTCCTGACACTGAGTGTACGTGCAGATGACTTCCCTTTACCGACTCCAATAAACTTTACTCCTTTGGAAAGAAAGTTATGGGGACTGATTGCTGCAGGACTCTGACAGCAGCCCTCCAAGGAACCCTCTGTGTCTCTCCCTTCCATTCTATGATGGAAAAGCAGGCTAGGAAAGCAACCAAGAAACAAGCCTCTTGTCCCCCCCCCCCAGCCTTGAAACTGTGGTGGGAAATCAAACAGCTCAACCCCCTTCAACATTCCACAGTCTGGATCCAAACTGGGGGGGGGGTGTGTACAGCTATTATTTAGAAAGGACAGCCATGCTGGGTATCTGTTCATAGATCTACCAGGATCTCTTATGCACTGGAAAGGGAGAGTCTAGCAATCGTCAATACTCTGAGAGTCAGCTCAATGCAAACATTTTGTTTAATGGACTATTTGATTCCTTCAGAAGCAGCCGAGCCCCCAAAGGATTACGCAGCATGATTTCGCTGAAGGCATAGATCATCCCTAAATGCACACTGCCGCCAGGCTAGAGGCAACAAAGATGCCTCTGGGATGCAAAATTAGGGTTCGCTGATTGGATGGGAAATCCCTATGCTTTTTCCAGAAAGCACTTTGGGATGAAGAGTGAGACGTTAATGCAGGTTCTTTCTGAGGGCTAGGACAGAAAGTGCAAATGGACCACGGCTGAGCGGACAAGAGACTTTTTGAGAACTTCCTTCAAGTGAGGCTAAGTTTTTAAATTACGGCTATTCAAACTGGGGAAATTTCGCTGCATCCCATAAATGCAGTTCAGGAAACGCTCCACAGCCACTATAGCTAGAAGCTTACTTTCTTCCAGAAATGACAGCTGCTTTTCTTAGGCTTTTATCCCCAGTCTGGCACATTTAGACTTCGAGAAAGCATAAGAGCAGCTGCAATTACCCATCAATCAATCAATCAATCCAGGGGAGGATCTCAGAATGAAGAGCAGCATGTATCTTCCTGCCCAGTCCATTCGTCTTCTAAGAGAAAGACAGGCTGGCAGAGCAGAGCTATCAGCTGTATTCTCACAGCAATCTGATGGAGTTTGGGCACCCCAGCTTTGGGACTGATGGCAAGCCTGGTCCTTCCTTTTCCCCGCCCCTTTCTCACATGGAGCCCATAGAAGGAATGGCGGCTGGAGACTCACTCCAGTGCACAGCTCAACTAGAGTCTGTTTCTGCCTCCCACCCTACCCAAAGCAAGGATGCCAAGGGCTTGTTTAATTAATTACGGCCAGGGACCCGCATACCTGAGGGAATGCCTTTCCCCATATGTTCCCCAGAGAGCACTGCAATCTGGGACTCAGAATTAGCTGGTCCTCCTGAACATCAAGGAGACTAGTGACAGCTAGGGCCGGGGCTTTCTTGGTGGTGGCTCCACTCTGGTGGAATGAGCTCCCGGAGGAGATCAGGGCCCTGCGGGACCTGTTACAGTTCTACAAGGCCTGTAAAACGGAGCTCTTCCACCAGGCTTTTGGAGCCACCGCCACCACTGACATCTGACAGTTACGGAGAGTGAGCCTGACCCCCGGGGTTCCCCCCAAGTATAGCCTGACCTGAGTGCGGGGGACATCTGAACGAGACTAAGAAGTGGATTGTATGCGAGGAATCAAATACTAGCACTTTAATAAGCTGTACAGTTGTGGTTTTAAAATGTTGTATCACGGGATTTGATATGGTATACTGAATTATTATACTGTATTGTTTTATATTGTGCTGTAAGCTGCCCTGAGCCAGCCTTGCTGGGAGGGTGGGGTAAAAATCTAATGAAATAAATAAATAAATAAATAAATAAATAAATAAATAAATAAATAAATAAAATGGAGTTAGGGGGCATGGGCTGACCTTGATAGGTCAATTGACTCAATTGTACAAAGACAACCCCCCCTGAGCATTGACTGACCATGCAGGGATGGAGGCCAGGCATGAGAGAGAGCATGGCCCTGGCACTGCCCTCCTCCCCTCGGCACAAAAGCATGGAAGAAATGCCCACCTGAATGCCCCCTCTTTGTGATTAGCAACATTTAGAAAGTAGCATCACCGATCATGGAGAGAGGGGTTATGCACATGGGCACTTCCTCCACACTTTCACACTGTGCAGAAGACCTGGTGTTCACGGAGGGCAGGGCCAGTGTATTCATGCCCACTTCACCTTCTCACATGGTCAGTCAATGTGCAGATAGGTCATCTGTCCAGGGCTAGTAAAAGGCAGCCTTTTGTGTTTGAAATACCCCCTGTTAAGGAATGCCACCATATTCACCATTCACAAATTCAAGGCAGCTTCTGTTAGAATCCCCATGACATCTCCAGACCTGCTGAGCTTCAGCGAGGGGGCTACATCGGGTGCCTTTCAGCTAAATCTTTTCAGTCCGTTGTCACACTCATCTCCTTCCTCTCCTTTTCCCTCCGCTCCCATAACCTCGAATTACTTTTAGCTTTACGACCAAGGGCACAGGTGCCTTTCTTGCTCTCCAGCATGATCAAAGCTTTCAGTGATGTGAACTGCTTGGGAGGCGATTTATGATGAACAGGGGAGGAGGCAAGGCTCTGTGCTAGAGCATCTGCTCGGCACGCAGAAGGTCCCAGATTCAATGCCCACCATCTGCAGTTGAAAAAAACCACAATCAAGCAGTAGTAGAGGATGTGAAGGACCTCTAACTGAGACCCTGCAGGGCTGCTGCCGGTCTGAGTAGACACCATACTGACTTTGATGGGCCAACAGTCTGATTCAGTATAAGGCGGCTTCATGTGTTCATGTGAATTAGTAAAAATAATAAGCAAACTCTTGCCATTCAGTCCTATTTTGGGGATGAACCTGTATGGTATCTTCCATTTCTTTTCAATTACATGTGTTGCTGTCAGTTTGGGGTCAGCTTATTTTTGGGGATCTTTGAAGGGTAACATCAAATGCAAAAAGAAAGCTGGGGAAAAAACCCTTTTACTTTCAAGGAGGGGAAAACTAGCATGAAGAAAGAGAAATGAATGCAAAGATCCAGAGACTTGTTCCTTGCAAGGAAGACAGAAAATCAAAACAGGGAGATTCAAAGTGAACTAAAGCAGTCTTTGAAATTTGGACTCATCCCTACTCTTATTGGGGGGGAATCCCAAGTGTGGGTCTTGCTGACACATTACAACTGAGGGTAACAGTTGCCCAGTGCCCAATCCAGTGACACAATTTGCAGTGTTCCCTCTAAGCTGAGATAGTGTGAGCTAGCTCACAGGCTTTTTAGCCTCCAGCTCACACATTTTTGTCTTCGCTCAGGAAGGATGGCTCCAGAGCAAACTAATTTATGCAGTAGCCAAATCGCTCGCTCACAGCTTTAATGCCAGGAGCTCACAAAGTAGAATTTTTTGCTCACAAGACTCCACAACTTAGAGGGAGCATTGCATGTTGTGTCACATGTACAAAGTTGCCTTCCACTGAATCAGACCCCTGGCCTAGGGCCATTGGCCTGACCCAACATGGCTTCTCTTATGTTCTTATAATGGAGCAGAGGTCCATCAGTGGTTATTAGCCACAAGGTATAGATGGAACACTATGTCTGGGGCAGAGAGGTTCTGTATTCTCAGTGCTTGGGGGAAGCAACAGTGGGAGGGCTTCTGGAGTTCTGGTCCCGCTGGTGAACCTCCTGATGACACCTGGTTTCTGACCACTGTGTAACACAGAGTGTTGGACTGGATGGGCCATTGGCTTGATCCGACATGGCTTCTCTCATGTTCTTAAGGTCAGCATTGTCTGCTTTGACTAGCAGCAGTTCTCCAGGCTCTAAAGTACACGCCATTCACATGACCTCTTCCCTGGTCCTTTTAACTGGCGATACCTAAGTATTGAACCTGGGTCCTTCTGCATGCCAAACAGATGCTCTACCACCGATCTATGGCCCCACCACGGCTGTGCCCCCACCCAAGAGTCTTGAAGGCTGCAATCCCTTGCTCTAGGGTGGGCATTTTTGCCAGTTGGTTACAATCACCAGGAGGTGTTATTAAGAGTAATGAGAGCCAAAGACTGGAGCCAGAGAGATCTCATCAGGCTATCGACTGCTTCCAAATGCAATCTTTTAATTATCTGCCAAGTCTACCATGATTTAAGTAGATTACTTTTTTCTAAAAAGAAAGGCTTGGAAGCAGGAAATAAGTGAGGACGTGCTTTCAAAATAGCATCTTTCCCCTGAACTCTCTCGACTCAGCTGAGTCATAAATAGAAATAGACTGACAGCGAACAGCTTGGGGCTCTATTAAATGGATTTGCAATACAGCGTTTTATTTGCTAGGATCAATGTCTGTGACATTTGCCATCCTTCATGCAAATCCATTTATGTCAATAACTGCTCCTGGCAGCTGGCGTCAAGTGATACAGGGAGAATCCAACCCCAAATCAGAACTGGGCATTTCTTAACAGCCAGGGACCCATCTGAAAATGACAGCGTCGATGTGATATGGGAAAGTTTGTATACCTGCTGTATCTATCCAGAACAATTCCCACTATGATTTCGTACCTCCTTTTCTGTAATTTGAACCCATGATTCTTTATTGTCGTGCCACATCCTAGTGATGCTCTGCATTCTTGGTGCTCGGAGGAGGGGCAGCAGTGGGAGGGCTTCTAGTGTCCTGGCCCCACTGCTGGACCTCCTGATGGCACCTGGTATTTTTGGCCACTGGGTGACAGAGTGTTGGACTGGATGGGCCATTGGCCTGATCTAGCATTGGCTTCCCTTAAGTTCTTATCTTTGCACAAAAATTTTCCCTGCAAAATGTGTGCCTTTAAAAAAGGTTACTTGTATGACTAAAGCTTAATTTTGCATGCATACCATGCATGCTATTTACATAATCGCAGAGAGAAACGTTTCCACACCATAAAAATTAAAACCACCAGCACAAAGTGGTGAATAACTGAAACCACTGACACGTGCGTGTGTGTGTGTCTGTATATATATATATATGTGTGTGTGTGTGTGTGTGTGCACAGACACACACACACACACACACCAGGGGTAAAAATAAATGGGTACATTGTATGAGAAATATCTCTCATTTTCTGCTTTGAGCCCAGGGAGGGGAGGGCAGGGAACATCAAACGTATTATCACAAGAGGTAAACAAAACCCTAAAACAAGAATGATCCCTGGATGAAAATTGGTGGGGGAGGGGAGTAGGCATGGCTGTAGTTGCCCCCAGCCTGGGCAACTTAAAAATACTTGCAGATCTCTAGAAAAGGATGACTGTTGAAAATTCATGTTGAACACCAGCCCCGGTCACACGGAGAATTTGCCGTGCGGAAGGCATGAATGTCAGGCAGATTTTCGGGGCGCAATCACCCCGCAACATTTGGGAAGCATAGTACTCCTGTGGCCAACCCGTGGCATCCCACCAAAGATGTGGAGTTAAAAAGTACCACGGAAAGTGCACTAGCATCCAGAAAACGTGGGGCAAAGGTGGGCATCTGATTGCGGGAGCACTACTATCCTGTGGCATCCGGCATCCACCCACGTCCCATCGCTAACTGGATGTTTTGCCCATCTGATCCAGAAGCGGTGGCTTGCGATTGCCGCTTATATGATCACGCCACGCCGCTTCTTTGCCACACTTCAGCAGCACCGTGTTATTGGCAGCTAACAGCCTAAGCGCGGAGACTCAGGGGACTGTGTGATCGGGCTACCGCACTTTATTTTGCTCCGGGGTGAACAGCCATGCCTCCCCCCCACGTTATCTGACCTGTGTGACTGGGACCACCGATGGCCTGAACAAATACATCTCTCCCATGTACATAAATGCTTGTCCCCTGCCATTTTATGCTCACAACAACCCTGTGAGGAAGATTAGGCTGAAAGAGAGTGGCTGGCTCAAGGTTCACCAGCAACCTGCATGGCTGAATGGTGATCTGAACTCAGGTCTCCCCAGTCCAAAGCCAATACTCTTAATTGCTACAACATGCTGGCTCAGACCTAGGACAATATTCTCTGTTCTGACAGCCAGTTAATTTCAGCCAAGGGTCTTCTGCAGCCCTGCTAACAGAAATGCTTTCAGCTGGGGATGGGGGGATGGAACCTGGGAGCTTCTGCATACAAAGCATACTGTCTACCATTGAGCTATAACTCAGTTTGAGTTCCGCTTGTACTCTACAATGAGTCAAATGCAGGAGCTATCATAAAAAAAAATCCTTCTAGCTGACCCCATTGTCCAATCAGCTGCTACCAGTCAGAGTCAAAATCAGGGATGTTATAATTCCAAAAAAATCCCCAGTTCAGTTTTGCTTTTCCCTCATGCAAATAACAATAGTGATCTTTATTTTTGTGCCCGTTTCTGTTTGTCTGCCCTTATTTCTTTCCTGTAAAAGATACACATTTTTTTTCAGCATCCCTTGCTCATGTATAACCTAACACTCGACGTGCATTACATTTATAAAAGGATATAAACTGTGCATATAGATACCACATAAATTGTGCAGAAAATCCATACAACATGCATACACAATGCACACAAATCCACAAAATGGAGAGCGAGAGGTGGAGAACTTGAATCTACCGATAAAATATAAAACAATATAAAAACACATAAAACAAGGAAAGTTCATTTAGCTTTAGTCACAAGTTACTCCCCAGTTTCCTCCTTCCCTGTCAATAGGGTTCGCTGGCTGGAAATGCTTTATTGGGATACAGCACAGTACTAACGAGAAGGTAAAATATTACTGCTCTGTCTAGCCCGCTGTTCACACTAAGCCTCTGAGCAAGCCAGCATCTAGCTTTTTACCACAAACATCCCTATTTCTCTGCTGTAACATGTGACATTATTTTGAAGCCCCCATTGAGCCTCTGTCTAGACTGTGCTCAGAATAAGTGCCCCCTTCCCTCTACCAAGGTGATAGTGCTGATCCAACTTTCTTTTCCCTTTCAGTTTATTGTGTACCAGGGGTCCACAAGCCTGTTGAGCCTGTGGGCAATTTGCGGATGTTAACAACAGGTAGTGGGTGCCAGCACCAGAAGGCTGCTGGGTGGGGCATAGTGTCAGGTTCAAAAGCAAGTAGATCCAAGCATTCTTTGGTTAAGAAGGGCTTTATTGGAATACAGTGCTAAAACCCACAGTGGAGGAATGGCGGGAGAAGCTGCTCAAGCAAGGTTATAGTGTGATGCAAAGTGCGACTAGCAAATGAAATGTAAGCGCGCGTGCGGGAAACTCCCGGCGGGAGAGTTACTTCATGGGCGGGAGACGACTCCCTCCTCCCCTCATCTTCACAGGACTGGAAAATTCTCATAAGCTCAAGAATAGCCCAAAGCCCGCATTCAAGGCCACTGTGATAAGACCGAGCGGCAGAGAAGAAGCTCCCACGTTACAGCAAGCATACCTATGCAAGCGCAAAGCAGGGACAAGATAGGGAACACAGAACAATGGACTCAGTGAAAAATAGCAAACAAACATTTCTGACACACAGACAACCACAAAAGGGCAGCTATGGAGGTTGGGATTAATCACAAAATATTGGGAGGTTCCAAGCCAAGTGTCTTCCAAAGATGGAGGTGACCATTTCTGAACGGGTGCTCCTTGCAGACCCAAACGTGAAGCCTCCTGGGTTTTGATGAAGCACTTCCTTCTCCAGTGAGGTGGTAGGAAGTTTTCAGGGAGAGATGCTTTGGAGAAGGAAGCAGGTTTGAGGAAATGCATCAGGGGGCTTCGCATTGTGGATCACTGTTGTATACTGTTGAGAAATGTCCAGCTCCCTTAGGAGCTTTGGAGTCTTTAATGCTGTTCTCGCTCAAGCCACCCTCCTCCCTCCCCCTTTCCTTAGCTGGACTGCAGTCGCCATAAATCAATGCCCATTAATCACTGGTTGTTTTCTGGCAAGCTTGACGAACCCCCCGTGCATTTGTGTGGAGCCAACCCACTCACTTAGTCGAGCTCCTAATGAAATGAGCAATCTAGTCCAATTCATTTGGTGGGTAGCAACGCGACGGAGGTTCACAGTCAGACACAAGTGGGCTTAACGACAGCCTGGCTTCCCGCTCCTTCTCTCCCCAAACTGCCTTTGATCGAACCTCAATGGATGCCAGAGCATCACAGAATGATGGGGACTCATAAATTCATCTACTTGCATAATGCTTGACAATTTCCTCCAGTGGAGGAAAAGCTTTCTGTGTTGTTTGGTCATCAGCTCTGTGCAAAATAAATCATCAGCTGCATGCAGGGTGGGGACTTTAAGAACTTATGAAGGGCCCTGCGGGATCAATCCAGTGGTCCATCTAGTCCAGCATCCTGTCTCACTCCCTGGCCACTGAACAGGGCACAGGGGTAGGGTTGTCAACTCCGGGTTGGGAAATTCTGGGAGATTTGGGGATGGAGATCGGGAAGGACAGGGTTTCACGCCAAAAGTCCACCCTCTAGAGTAGCTATTTTCTCCAGGAGCTCTGATCTCTGCAACCTGGAGGTCATTTATAATTCTGGGAGATTTCCAGTCCCTACCTGGAGTTTGGCAACCTTACTAAGGTTAGAGACTAACCTGGTACTCCCAGGTTAAAGACCTCGCTCCTAACCACTACACCAAACTGGCTTGCAGCAAGAGAATCAGAGGCTTGCAGCAAGAGAAGGGAATCCGCTAAAATCACTCTAGGCTTGCCAGCTCTGGGTTGGGAAATACCTGGAGATTTGGGGGGAGAAGATGGCTCTTTTTGTAGCAGGAACTCCTTTGTATATTAGGCGACACCCCCCCTAATATAGCCAATCCTCCAAGAGCTTACAGTAGCCCCTGTAAGAAGAGCTCTGTAAGCTTTTGGAGGATTGGCTACATTAGGGGTGTGTCACCTAATGTGCAAAGGAGTTCCTGCTACAAAAAAGAGCCCAGAAGCCTAAGGAGGGTGGAGTTTGAGGAGGGGAGGGACTTCAATAGGATCTAACGCCACAGAGCCCACCTTCCAAAGCAGACATTTGCTCTGGGTGAACGATCTCTGTTGCCTGGAGATCAGTTGTAATAGCAGGAGATCTCCAGGCGCCACCTGGAAGTTGGCAACCCTAAATCACTCTCCCCTTTCCACCCATGGAAATCCAAGCCCTGATCATAAGTTTGGGGAAAGGGAGAAAGAAGTCTTTCTCCAGACACTTTATCCATGTCTGGAAGAAAGAAGTCCTTTGCTGCCGTTTACCTATCAGAGGCAGCGAAGTAGGAAGAGCCTTGAGTTTCTTTGATTTAGAGTTGCCAGCTTTGGGGTGCCAAATTCCTGGAGATTTCTGGGTGGGACCTAGGTTGGAGAGGGGAGGGACCTCAGCCGGGTAGAATGCCAAAGAGTCCATCCTCCAAAGGTGCCATTTCTTCCAGTGGAAGTGATCTCTGTTGCCTGGAGATCAATTGTAATTCCAAGAGATCCCCGGGTCCTACCAGGAAGCTGGCAGCCCTACTTTGGTCTTAGCAAGTGGAAGAGAGTTTCCCGAACTCCACTCCTCCCTCAAGTGTTGTTTGAACATAGAGAGCCTCCAAGCGCCTCTCTCCAGAGAGCTGGTTTGGTGTAGTGGTTAAGAGCGCAGACTCTAATCTGGAAGAACCGGGTATGATTCCCCACTCCTTCCACATGCAGCTGCTAGTGTGACCTTGGGTCAGTTATGAGATCTTTCAGAGCTGTTCTCTCAGGAGCAGTTCTTGGGAGAGCTCTCTCAGCCCCACCGACCTCACAGGGTGTTTGTTGTGGGAAGGGGAAGGGAAAGGGATTGTAACCCCTCTGAGACTCCTTCGGGTAGTGAAGGGTGGGGTATCAGTCCAATCTCTTCTGCTGCTCCTGCCTTTCATACTGGGCTCTCCAGCCACATGAAACTCCTAGGCTCCCTTGCAAATCTTTACTCACAAGTAGACCTCTGTTCATGAGCAAAGTTATTATTCATGAGGATGCCTCTCTTTTTGTACTGGGGGTGGGTGAAGAAGAAAGCATGACCCTGCCTCCAGCCAAAGACAACTGTTTCACCTCTCACTCTTCAACCACCTCCCTCCTCCCCCAGAGACCTGACTGGTGGTAGATGAGGGGAGAGGGCTAGGACTGCTAGCAACGTTCGCCTTCTTTCCCTCTCATCAGGGCTATTTTTGGGCAGAAACGCACAGGAACAGAGTTCTGGCTGGCTCCTGAGTTGGCCACACCCAGCAGGAACTCATTAACATAATAGGCCACACCCAACAGCAGAAACTCATTAGGATTGGCTACATTAGGGGTGTGTGGCCTAACATGCAAAGGAGTTCCTGCTACAACAAAAGCCCTGGGCTTTGACGACAAACAAGGTAAACAGAATAAGAAGCAAATGCGGGTGTGGCTGGATGACCACACTTGTGGTAACATGGGGGTGTGGCCTAATAGGCTAACAAGTTTCTGCTGTTGGGTGTGGCCTATTATTCTAATGAGTTCCTGCTGGGCTTTTTCTACAAAAAGAGCCCTGCCTCTCATCATGGCCCTCACTTTTGAGACTGGGGGACTTCAGGAAAGGAGAGGGTGTGCCTTGTACCATCACACATGCAAGAAGGAATATAAGAAAGTGTCGCTTCTGTATCGCCCATCTTTCCACAGGTGAAAACAGAGACTCTCTGAGAAGAACTCAAGCCAAAGCGCTTGCCTGATCCTGATCCTCCAGTGCTGAATGCTCAACTCTGTCTATTCATTTCCTCTGCTCACCTTTTAAACCCAAGAAGGTGTTTGTTCTTCAGGCCAAAGATCAACCAGATGACACAAGTGCCCAACAGCAGGCTGTCAAAAGATGCCTCAGCAGCTGCTGTGTCTGATGCAGCAGTCTATGCGCTGCATCGTGCCTTCAAGCGCAGGCATTTAGATGTATGTGCCCTACAGCACAGATGTGTTCCCTCCTCCCTTAGAGACCTGACTGGTAGTGGATGAGGGGAGGGGGCTAGGATTGCTAGCAACTCACATAATTTTAAAAGGCAAAAACGAGGGCATCAAAAACCAGTCTGGGGCAATGGCTTGCCAGGGACGGAGAGCAGGGAATAGGGATCGTATCAATGACAGAGAAACAGCTGGAATCTAAGAGTTGCTCCCCTCCTCTCCCTGCCCACTGGCTGCACCTCCCTATCTTACATGCTATTAAAAGTACTCAAGGCGGGAATCAGCCTCCAGGTTTTTGCCAAGATTCCCAAAGGAAACATCTCTGCATCCAGCTGCTCAGATAGGGGCCCCTGTACAGCCCTGGGCTTCTTTGACTCTGTGAGGAGCCATGGGCGGGGGGGAGAGAAGAGGTTGAACAAGCCCCACGCTGGGTCCTTTGGGCCCAATTAAATGGAGTGTGAGCAACTCTCCCCTCTGCAGCAGCGGCAAAGGCAATCCTTTCCCTGCTTGGTTCGAGAACGCAGGTTGGCTAAATGTTTCAATAATGGGAACAGAATGAGCTGTGGAGAAGAGGGAGAGGCAATTTGCAGAAGCCGGTCTCCTGGAACTCAAGCCCTGTCAAGGAGTCTATTGCCCTTTACAGACAGATCTAAGGGCCCAACAATGGAATGGGATGCAGGGCCGGCTTGCCCACTAGGTGAGCTAGGCGCTCGCCTAGGGTGCCGGCCCTGCAGGAGTGCCAAAATGCCCCCCGCCCCCGTGAAAAGCCCCCCTTCCCGCCCAGTGCCAGCAGCCCCGGCTTTCCTGGGCGCCTGGCGCCTGCGAGGCGCCCAGAAAAGCCAGCACTGCCGCTGGGAGGGAAGGGGCGGGCGTTCTAAGCCTGCCCCTTCCCCAGCTCTCCTGGGCACCTCGCAGCTGCGAGACGCCCAGGACAAGGGCACTGGGCCATCTTCAGGCCCCACCGGGAGGTCAGCATCCCTGGTGGGGTGGGCGCCCCAGGCTGTCCTGCCTAGGGTGCCCAGACACCTGGGGCCAGCCCTGATTTGGGATGCATGCTTGGAGTGCTGTGAAGGCCAGCTGGGGGGAGTCGATCTAGCACCGGTGATCTGGCACAGGCAGCACTGGCGAGGACGAGAGATTAACCTCCCCCCGACCCCCCTGCGACTGCCTTCATCTGATCCAACATTGGCTTGCACACCTGCTGAATAATACTGTTTCAAGCCACTTCAGTGACTGTTTGCAAGTGGATTTTGCCATTTCACACGGTAAAATCCAGTTGCAAAGTGCTTCGAAAGTGGATTGAAAGCATGTTATTCAGTGTGTGTGAATGTGCCCTGGGCACACTCAGCCCAGCAGCTCTAAGTCCAGTAGGGAAAGAAGATGGAGTGCCTTCTCTTCCCCCTTGTTTGGGTTCAAAACAGCTGGGGAGGGACCTTTTTGTTTAGGGTGATGGGAGGAGGGAGGCAGAACTATTTTTATTTCTTTATTTATGTTATTTATATTCAGCTTTTCTCACAGGGACTCAAGGCGGATTACACAGAGAGAGTCAGTACAATTGACAAAATGGGACATTCATTAACCAGTGCAGTAGAATTTTAGAAGTCTGGAACCCTCAGAAAGAAATGAAGCGTAAGAACATAAGAGAAGCCAATGTTGGATCAGGCGATTGGCCCATCCAGTCCAACGCTCTATCACACAGTGGCCAAAAATACCAGGTGCCATCAGGAGGTCCATCATTGGGCCAGGACACTAGAAGCCCTCCCACTGTTACCGGCCCCCAAGCACCAAGTATACAGAGCATCACTTGCCCCAGACTGAGAGTTCCTATCTATACCTTGTGGCTAATAGCCACTGATGGACCTCTGCTCCGTATGTTTATTTAATTCCCTCTTGAAGCCGTCCATGCTTGTAGCTGCTACCACCTCCTGCGGTAGTGAATTCCATGTGTTAATCACTCTTTGGGTGAAGAAGTACTTCCTTTTATCCATTCTAACCCGACTGCTCAGCAATTTCATGGAGTGCCCACAAGTTCTTGTATTGTGAGAAAGGGAGAAAAGTACTTCTTTCTCAACCTGATCTATCCCATGCATAATCTTATAAACCTCGATCATGTCACCCCTCAGTTGTCATTTCTCCAAGCCAAAGAGCCCCAAGCGCTTTAACCTTCCTTCGTAGGGAAAGTGTTCCAACCATTTTATCATTCCACTTGCCCTTTTCTGTACTTTTTCCAGTGTTATAATATCCTTTTTGAGGTGTGGTGACCAGAACTGTAAGTATTCCAAATGAGGTCGCACCATTGATTTATACAGGGGCATTATGATACTGGCTGATTTGTTTTCAATTCCCTTCCTAATAATCCCCAGCATAGTGTTGGCCTTTTTTATTGCGGTTGCACACTGTCTCAATGAGTTATCTACTAGAATTCCAAGATCTCTCTCTTGGTCAGTCTCTGCCAGTTCGGACCCCATCAATGTGTATTTATAGTTAGGATTTTTGGCTCCAATGTGCATCACTTTGCACTTGGCCACATTGAACCCTATTTGCCACATTGATGCCCACTCACCCATCCTCAACAGATCCCTTTGGAGTGCCTTACAATCCTTCCTGGTTTTTACCACCCTGAACAACTTCATATCATCTGCAAATTTAGCCACTTCACTGCTTATTCCCAACTTCAAATCATTAATGAACAAGTTAAAAAGCATCAGAACTAGTACTGATCCTGTGGTACCCCACTGCTTACCACCCTCCACTGAGAAAATTGCCCATTTATACTCACTCTCTATTTCCTATTAATTAGCCAGTTTTTGATCTACAAAAGGACTTGTCCTTTTATCCCGTGACTATTGAGCTTACTTAGGAGCCTTTGATGAGGAACTTTATCAAAAGCTTTCTGAAGTCAAGGTAAACAACATCTATTGGGTCCCCCCTGTCCACATGTTTGTTCACTCCCACAAAGAAGACTAACAGGTTGGTGAGACAAGATCTTCCCTTACAGAACCCATGCTGAGTCTGCCTCAACTGTTTTTGTTCATCAGTGTGCCTACCAACCCCCAGCTGGCATTCTGGCTTCATAATTGCCTTTAAAATAATAATCTTTTCAAATATATAATTGAGTAGTGGTGTGGCACTTTCTGAACATTCCACATGTCCCTAAATCAGTTGGCTCCATGATGTGTCACTCAGAAGCTGTCTCTATCCACTGGCTGCGTTGCGTGTGTCTTGCCCACAGAAGCGGTGCCCGCCAAAACTTTCCTCAGAAGATGGTTGCTTCGCTCTGGTGAACACAGCTACTGTCTTTGGTCTCCTCACCAGATGATGATTGATTTCCTCAGGGAAGAAAATCCATCATCTTTAGCCTCCAAGCCAAGTTTGCTGAGGCAACACTTTCCAGAATGGGGAGAAACCCCCGCCAAGTAAACAGCTGTCAGTGTTGCAGAGGCGGCGGCGGCAGGGGGAACCAGCCCAAGTTATTACAAAAAAGCCAGTGGATACACACACAAGCAGAGATAGAGGATGGGACCAGACACACAGACAACAGGAAGCCAAAAACCTGAAGCATGCTGCAAAGCACAAATACAGACACAGTCACAGACAGATCTATGTAGGCAAGCACAAACAGGAGGAGTGTGGGAACAATTGCTGAAGTGGAGAATGGCATATACATTAAAAAAAATACAGAGAGTGTGGAACACTGGGGGAAGTGGGGGGAACCTTTAACCACTCCCAGAGTTTGAAAACCTGTTACAAAGAGAGAGGCAAACCGACAGAGACAGACATCCAGATACATATTTACAGTGAAAAAAGGAAGGAAAAAAACAGGAACCCAGGTCACAACTTGGCTTCCTGTAGAAATTATAACCTGGTGTCGTTCCTCACTTTTGTGGTCTTGATTTAGCCTTGACCAAGGAGGGAAACAGGCAGAGACAGATACACATAGGCAAATGTTTAAAAGGGAAAAAATGTGGCAATAAACAGGACACACACTACACATGACAAACCCAGTTAAGTGTGCAAAAAATCAAAACATTAGAACACACTTTGGCCAGAGCAGAGCAAAACATATGCCTTTTCACAATGGAAACTATAAAAGTTTCATAAAACTCATATGCCCATTCTTCATCATTCTGACATAACCTACTGAGGCTTTTGTCACAACCACTCACTTTCAATCCAACTTCCTTTGAGACCTGTTCTATAACAGGGTGGACAGTGAGACCATGACCACATTGAATGACAAGGACGTCCAACACAAAATGACTTTGCAGACTGCCCAATTGTAGAAATTACTCCACAGTGCTGCATTTTCTGGCTCACATTGTGTGACCTTGGACACCAGTTATTGTGTAACATAAGGTATGTGAGACTTCCACATTTGTGCCTTTTTATTACATACTGCTAATCTTTCCTTAACCTGCTTCCAGCCTATGCATTCATTACGCATCACATCTTTCTACAGCTCGTTGTATTGCTTTTACAATGGGTTTTACTGCTAGTTATATATAATCCCCCTTTTAAAACCCTTTGTATTTATGTGGTTCTCCTTGTAGAAGTCTAATTACCTTACTGGGAAAACAAGGAGACTAGGGCCCTGGTTTTCTGGCTCTTCCTGGGCTTCTTACAGAACCTGTAGTCTTAGAGTCCCTAGGCTAAGAGCCACAGACCAAGAGCCTCTGGTGAGGTGCTGTTTTAAACAGAAGCCTCACACAGCAGAGGGCGGGGCCAGAAGCTATTCAAATTCACCCAGGCAATCCAATTACAGTCAAATAATAATCCTTTCTCACCCTATCTCAAGCAGCCAGGACTCTGCAACAACTCAAAACTCTCCCACACACTCCAAAACACAGTCCTCCCACAGAGTACCCTCAGCTAAATCAGCTCAGCTGAAAGCAAATAAAAAACACTCACCCATCTAGCAGCTCTGTCTCCTGCTGCTTCTCAGAGCATAAGAATTCACATGACACATTAAGCAGTACAGAAATTACACAAATAGGATCCCGCTTACAATAAACTATACATAGCAGTATATGCCCGTCTCTGGCACCGGCTCCTGCCAGCCTAGCAGTTCGAAAGCAAAAAATTGCAAGTAGATAAATAGGTACCGCTTCAGTGGGAAGGTAAAAGCATTCTGTGTGCCTCGGCATTTAGTCATGCCGGCCACATGACCACAGAAACATCTTCGGACAGTACTGGCTCTTTGGCTTGGAAACAGAGATGAGCACCACCCCCTAGAGTCAGATTCGACTAGCTTTTGGGCAAGGGAAACTTTTATATTTTTAAGATGTAGAAGAACAAGGGGGAGTGAAAGAGGGGGATGAGTGAGTGAGGTGATTGGTTGGTGACTGACAGTGTATGGGCAGAGCTAAGAAATGTGTGTGTGTAGAGAGAGAAGTCAGTTAGTCAGTCAGCAGTTAACAATCAGACACAGTCAGCCAGGAGTCCGCAGAGTCTGAAAAAGCAGTCTTCTGATTAGAATCCCATATTAGTGCTGTGAAAAGCATTAGGATTCTAAGGGAAGGAAAGCAGAGAGGGTGTATTAGTGACTAGAGAGTCAAATCCTAATATTATCAAAGTATTATAAGAGTGTGGAAAAAAGAAGCTGACAGACACCTGAGATAAAAGAAAGGGAAAGATATATTAAAGCTTGGACAAAGTACATTCTGAGGAGAAAAGATCTGATAAAGAGCTCTGAGGATCTTTTGGTGTTATACCTCTGAGGATGCCAGTCACAGCTACTGGTGAAACGTCAGGTCCTACAATGCCAAGACCACGGACACACAACCCGGAAAATCTACAGCAACTGATGAACTCCGGCCATGAAAGCCTTCGACAACATAAAATTTTATTTTGTTTATTGTTAACCTGGAGTCCTATGCTATTGAAATACTTGCATCTCATCCTCAGGACCACATAGTCCAATTAAGGAGTCTTAGAGCTTGGGCACAATACTATGGGAAAGGTTAATTAATTGGTTTGGAATTAAATTGCTGGTGGCAGCGTTACATATCCAGAGAGACAGAAATAACAAGAAAGTTAAAGACACATCATATCTAACCACATCATTAATACAGAGTAGTCATAACAGCCATGGTCCCTAATCATTCATCCAAGCAAGTCTGTAAAACCATTTTGTACAGTGCACCCCTATTACCTGCACAGAAAAGCCCTCTTAAAGAGATTAGAAAGCCAAGGATTAAACACTCCCTTCCCCAGGACAATGTCCCTGATATACATTTTGACCTTCCAACCCAAAACAGCTTTTCGGGGTTAAATTACTGATTTGGAGTTCCAGTCAGACAAGTCCAGAATTTGAACTTTGGCTGCCAATTCACAGCACAGCTTGATGGGATATGAGAAATCCAATCAGGACTTTATGATGAATCTTATAATTTGTTAGCCACCTTGGTGGCCGTTGGGAGGACAGAAAGCTGCAATACAGATTTTGTAAAATAAAAAGAAACCAAAAGCTTTCACCATTCTGAATGTTCTTTAAAAGCAGGCAGGGGCACTATATGGTTGCCAGCCTCCAGGTGGTGGCTGGAGATCTCCTGGGATGACAACTGATCTCCAGGCAACTGAGATCAGTCCCCCCTGGAGAACATGGCCGCTTTGGAAAGTGGACTCTGTGGCATTATACCCCTTGGAACTCCCTCTCCTCCCCAAACCTCCTTAGGTGCCATCCACAAAATCTCCAGGTATTTCCCAACCTGGAGCTAGCAAGGCAACTGGATCAAGGTCGCAGTGCTGGGTTGACTGGTGATTAACCCTTTCTCCCCCAGCAGCAGGGCTTTTTTTTGTAGAAAAAGCCCAGCAGGAACTCATTAGCATAATAGCCAAACCCAACAGCAGAAACCCATTAGCATATCAGGCCACACCCCGACAGCACAGCTCATTAGCATATTAGGCCACACCCCCATGTTACCAGAAGTGTGGTCACCCAGCCACACACACCTTTTGCTTCTTATTCTATTTACCTTGTTTGTTGTCAAAACCCAAGGCTTTTTTTTTTTTAGCAGGAGCTCCTTTGCATGTTAGGCCACACACTCCCTAATGTAGCCAATCCTAATGAGTTTCTGCTATTGGGTGCGGCCTATTATGCTAATGGGTTCCTGCTGGGTATGGCCAACTTGGGAGCCAGCTGGAACTCTGTTCCTGTGCATTCCTGCCCCAAAATAGCCCTGCCCAGCACCATTTCCCACATAGAAGGCAGCTCCCCTGAGCTGGAAGGAGAGACAGTTGCAACTCTGCCTGAGTCAGTGCTCTGGTTCCTCCCTCCATGCGACTGAGAAAAATGCCAGAACAGTGAGTCATGCAGAAACAGGGGTGGGTTCCTATGTATGCAGGTAATTCAAACTCAAATGATAAATCGTTGAGGAAACGGGGTGAATTGTTTCTCTAGTTCTCATTTTTAAAAAAGTGTGACTGAGCTGTCAGAAGTTTGGAGAGTGTGCCCTGACCTCACAGTCTATAACTCAACACCAAACGGCCCGGGTAAAGTAGGTTGTCAACCAAAGCGGCACCCGCAATAAAAGGACTATAATTTTTCCAAGTGTTGTTGGGTACAAGGAAGGAGGTAATGAGAATGCTTCTATCCCCACACAGGAGATGAACAAATAACACATTAAACCATGAATTATTTCTGCACGACGGAGCTCTATTATCTCCCAAAACATACTCAAGCGTGGGGGGGAAATAATACTTTATTTCATCTGATTACGCTGCTAAGTGTAAGTCAAATTTCCTTCGTTTGTTCCTTTGGTTCTGTTTATTCGAGAGTCTTCAGCTTCATAATTGACTGTCAAAACCAAAAAGAAGAAAACACAAGCACCGCCAGGGGAAGATGGATGGGGGAAATGGAGAAGGTAGCACGGAATCAGTGGGATGTAATTGTTGAAATGTCTGACAGGAGGGACACGGATTCTAATCCCCGCCTAGCCCTGAAACTCACAAGGTGACCTTGGGACAGTCACTCTCTCTCTCCACCTAGCCTACCTCACAAGATGGCTGCAAGTATAAAACTGTAGGGAGAGATCTACATTTGCTACTCTGAGCTCTTGGTTGAAGGGTGGAATAATAACAGCTAAGGGGGAGAATTGGGAGGGAAGGTGGCACGGTCTAGCCCCAGCTTCTCAGATCTCTGAAGCTAAGCAAGGTCAGTCCTTGGAAGGGAGGCCACCAAGGAAAGCTTTGCAGAGGAAAGCAAAGGCAAACCACCTCTGCTTCCCACCAGCCCTGACGGCCCCTTGCTGGGGTCATCATAAATTGGCTGTAGCTTGACGGCACTTTGGAAGAAGAAGAGGTTGGATTTATACCCTACCCTTCACTACCCAAAGGTGTCTCAGAGCAGCTTACAAACTCCTTCCTTCCCTCCCCACATCCAGGGCCGGTCGCCTGCTAGGCAGCTAGCTGCTCGCCAGAGCGTGCCAGACGCAGGGGCGCCAAAGGTGCCCCCGCCACAAAAGCCCTGTCACTGCCGCTTCTTCCTGGCTTGCTTGGGTACCCCGCAGCTGCAGAGCGCTCAGGCAAGCTGGCGCTGGGATGGAAGGGGCAGGGTTAAACCCCTGCCTCTTCCTGGTTTGCCTGGACGCCCTGCAGCTGTGGAGCGCCCAGGCAAGCCAGCGCTGGGAGGAAGGGCGGGTTAAACCCCCACCCCTTCCCTGGCTTGCGGCTCGCCTGCCCCCCCCTGGGGGGAAAGGAGGCGGGGCGCATGGTGGGTGTGTCCAGGCCCCACTGGGAGGTTGGCATCTGCGCCGCCTAGGGTGCAGAGCCACCTCGAGCCGGCCCTGCCCACATCAGACACCCTGTGAGGTAGGTGGGGCTGAGAAAGCTCTTGACAGAAACTGCTCTTTTTCAAGAACAGCTATGCCAGAACTATGGCTTGCCCAAGGTGGAGGAGTGGGGGATCAAACCCAGTTCTCCCAGATTAGAGTCCATGCACTTCACCACTACACCAAACTGGCTTTACATGCAGAGAAGGAGGAGAATCCACACTGGCACGGAAAGGAAGGAGGGAGAAGGTGGAGCCTGTTCATCAGCCCGTTGTGGTTCATGCCCTCCATCAGCACAGAGTTTAGTCAGAAATGAGCGGATGTTCTTTTTAATCGATGACCTTGGTTCCCTACTGGCTTTGTAGATTTGGTTCTGCTGTGTACACCAATTATGCAGTTTTTAACATGCAATGTATATATTCACATGCAAAATAGATGCCATTTGCTACACTATCTGTTTATGCATCACAGTGATGTGTATCCTACTGCTCCTCTGAGCAAAGTCTGAAGCCTTCCCCCAGCCCAAGGCGCCTCTAAATGGAGGAAGTTGAAAGAAGGCACATGAATACGTGAAGCCACCTTATCATGAGTCAGACTACTGGTCCATCAGTGTCGGTGTTATCTTCTCAGACTGGCAATGCCTCTCCAGGGTCTCAAGTGTAGGTCTTTCCCATCACCTACCACCTGATCCTTTTAGCTGGAGATGCGGCAGATTAAACCTGGGACCTTATGCATGCTGAGCTGATGCCCCACCACCAAGCCACAGCCCTTCCCTTCCACCTTTGGTCTGTGGAGTGGTAGGATACATTTCATGCATATACACACCATGTGCGCGTAATGCAAAGAAACCAAAAATGATGGGTGAATGTAGAATCACAGGTTCAATTCACAAAAGGGAAAAACAATGTCAAGATCTGGATTTAGGGGGATGAAAGAGCAGGGATAAGAGCCTTGACATCATCCCTAATAAAAACAGGGACATGCTTCATATGAACCAGCTGCTGGCCCAAGGTCGCATAGGCATTCTGTGACATCACAACACCCGAGCCAATGGCAGCCATAACTCTTCTATCTGCACAGTGTCACTATGAAGTCTAGGCAGATCAGCCACTCACAGGCTACTCAAGGGGGATCTCAGTAATGGCAATTGATGGTGCCTGGACAGGGCCCTCAAGACACAGCCGGCTCATGCCCACCCTGTAGGGTTTTCAAGCCAAAAGACATTCAGAGGTTGTTTGCCATCGTCTGCTTCTGTGACGCTCCTCTGGACTTCCTTGGCAGTCTCCCATCCAAGTACTAACCATTCCTGGCCCTGCTTAGCTTCCAAAATCTTATGAGAGCAGGCTAGCTTGGGCCACCCAGGCTAGGGCCCATTCACATTGCACATTCACACGCTATAACTACAGGGCCTTTCTCCATCATACTTCAACAATTGTTCCATTTCATAGTCTTCAAAACTTGATGAAGTTGTGTTTCATTACTTACACCCCACCACTCCAATCTAGACTCTTCTTCACCAGGGGCACGTGCCTGGCTCCTACGCTTCCCTAAGCTGCTTCTTACCCACCCGCACATCACCTTTACCATGTCAATTACCCCTCTTCCCTACTCAAACAGCTCACTGCACACCTCTCCTTCTTCTATACACCTTTGTCTCCAAGCCACTTCATCTCCAGCCTCAGGCAACCAAGTTCACAGCAGGAAGGGACCTAGATGCCCTCCCTTTCCTACAGGCTGAGGTCACGGAGTCTCCAGCGGTAAAGGATTTGTAAATCCAAACACGCACCCCTCTCCTACAGTACTCTGTCCCTGGCTTGAGGCAACTGAGCCTACAGCTGCAAAGGACCCATCGGTTCACATACACATAAACGTACATCCCTCTGGTCTCTCCACACTTTTCTCTCTGGTCCCCTTGAGAGAATGGCAGGTTAGAATTACATACATAAATACGCCACTTTGTCTCCAGTGTGATGTGGCAGGGAGGGATTTATGAATTCAATCTTCCCTTTCGGCCAGCTGTCATGCGTCGCACTGTCTCTGGATCATTTATGGACCAAACAGCCACCCCCAAATGAGTGTGCCGTTCCTGTTTAAAAAAACAGCACTGCAGCTTTGGACAAGGGCTGACTACTAGGAATTAAAAGACCAAAAAATTCAAATCATCCTTACAGGTGATTTATTTATTTATTTATTTTAAATAAAACCCACAGGACAATGATGGTTATTAGCTCCAACAGGCTGTCTTTGTCATCTGTCCTTAGAGATTAATTGAGCAACAGAGGAGAGGAAACAGAGAGGATGGGTTGCCTTTGAAAAACTGCAGGCAGGTGGCATGCTCCTAGGCCAATTAGATCAGTGCATCTCTTTGTGGCATCTCTGCAATGCCACAACAGACTCCTACCCCCCCCCATCAGGGCCATGGCTGGGGCACTTTAAACTCTTTCGAACTTGCAGATGGCGACTGCTGGTTTTTAAAAAGGTCATTCTGTCCAGCCAGCAAGCAAAGGGAACATTAAAATAATTACTAGGAGATTTGATTTGAGGGAAGAAGGAAACAAAAAAACCTCTAAGAAAGATGCCTACTTGGCGTAATCAGCGTGCAAGACAAATGTTCCAAAAGAACATTTCCGGAGGAGTACGCCTCGAGAGAGGGAGGGAGAGAAAACAAAAAGCAGGCAAAGGACTGCACCTTCCTGTAACCTGGACCCAGAGCTGCCTGCCTGCCGCCAAAGCTTCTTAGAGGGGAAGAAATGGAGAGGCATCTGCTGCCGATGGGTCCTGCTGGGCTTTTGGAGCCTGTACTGTCTTGGCCTCCAAATCTGTTTCCCTGTAATCCCTCCCCTGGCTCCGGAACAGGACAGCATCTGCTGCTGGACAAAATGGCACCGCTTGGGGCTGTATTCCAGTCAGGTCTACCCGTGTGATTCCAGCAGACAGAACACCGTCAACAGACAAAGAGCAATTTTGGATTAAGGCATTTGACGATAGGACCCATTCCAACTGGCCAACTAAAACTATTGTTTTAGTGCACGTTTTTAACATTTATCAGTCTCAGGCCCTATAGAAATAACCCCTCAATCATAGTTGGCATTCCTGAACCATGGCTAAGCAGTTTGCCTGGATGCCAGAGACATGGTTAAGAGGTGGCTGCAGATCAGGAAATGAAACCATAGCTTTAATTGAATTTGGAGACCACAGCTTGTGTTAGCCGTGGCTCTGTTTGCATTAGCCAGCCTGTGGTTAAGCAACCCCCCTGCCTCTCCAGCTTCTCTCTTGCAAGGGACAAGCAAGCCTGTCTCATCTCTCCCTATAAATCTCCTTCAGAGGCAGCTCAGCAAATCATGGGCTTCTCCACACATTTGAGATCAACTAGGTTAAAGCAACAAACCAGGGTTAGTGCTAGCCTTGTTTTAACTGTTCTATACCAAGCCAACCATGGCTAAATGGTCCCCCCCCAAGCCATTGTTTTGCAAGGTGACAAACAACCGTCTCTGATCTCTCCTTCCAAATTCCCTGTGGGGTCAGGATGCAATTCAGGAAGTCTAACCATGGTTTCACTACACATGGGGGATCCTATCTAGGGCTAAGGCAACACACCATGGGTTGATGCTATATGTATTTAGGACTTCACTCTAGAATTATATTTAAGTTTAAGAAAGTTAAGGGACAAGACAGCCTCATCCCCAGCAGGGAAAGAGTGCTAGAGGCTTACCATGATTTTGCAATGGTATTTTCAAATATACAAGCTGAGCATTGCAGAGAAAGGAGAAGAGAAGAAGAGAAGAGAAGAGACTGGATTTATACCCTGCCCTTCACTTGGAGTCTCAGAGCAGCTTACAAACTCCTTTCCTTTCCCCTCCCCACAACAGACACCCTGTGAGGTAGGTGAGGCTGAGAGAACTCTAACACAGACTGCTCTTTTCAGGAACAGCTGTGCCAGAGCTTGTGACTGACCCAAGGTCACATCAGCAGGTGCAAGTGGAGGAGTGGGGAATCAAACCTGGTTCTCCCAGATTAGAGTCTACACACTTACCCACTACACCAAACAAGGAGGTACCCATCATACACACATAATGCAGACAGTGCTATTTATTTATTTCACGTATACCCCATCTTTCTTTCCCAGTGGAACTCAAAGCAGTTTACATTGCACTCTCTCCCCTCCATTTTATTTCCACAACAATCCCATGAGGTGGGGCTAGGCTGAGAGTATGTGGCTGGCCCACCGTCACTCAGTGGGCTCCTAACATCCCTGTGAAGTAGATTGGCCTGAGAGAACACAACTGGTTCAAGGACACCCACGAGCTTTGCGAGTGAAGATTAGAACCCGGGATTCCCCAGTCACACCCCACTGCTCTAACCACCCCATTACATGATCTGAGATAAATGTGCAGTTGTTCTAAGTATTTCTCAGTCACCCAAGGAAAGGCCACAGCCAAGTAGTACATTGTATTCCTAACCCATCATTTTAGGGGCCATCTTATCCTAGCACCAAGATTCCTCTCTAAAGGTAACATATCTTTCACAAAAGCTTTCCCATGAAAGAGGGGGGAAATGACAGAATTACTTTGTGCAGCCAGAGAAAGAGACAGAGCGATCAGCCAAGAACGGGAAATAAAAGATCCTCACATATTTCAGTGAGGATTTGAAAGGTGGGGAGGAGAATGCTGAAGCGAGCCAAACCACCGGACGCTAAAAGGAGACATCACAACTGACACAGCTGCCTTCGCTGAGGGAAAGCTAAGCAACCCGTAAAGATTTTTACAAGACTCCAGGAATAGAGACCTCAAGGTGTTTGATCCGCCCACCTGTCGGAATGAATGACTGATACAGCCTCGGTTTTTTAATCGCCTGAGCTGTGGGATGTGCTCATCGTATCCAACAGGTGTGCCGGCCTGTTAAATTGATGTGCAGAATGTAGCACTGGAAGCATGGGCTGCCGCGCTTGGCACTGCTCGGTGGAGCAGACAGCGCCACTGGGGCTCCCGTGTCTGGGCGCCGATCGCTTTTATGGCTTTTGATTACTGATGATTTAACTATCGAGCATTTTGGAGATGCAGAAACACAATCTATTGCCCCCCACAGCTGTGAGATAAAACTGCACCGGTGTGCCAAAGATCCACAGCCTGGATGATCATGCTTCTTCCCCACAAATAGAGGAGGCTGCCGTATTTCAAGTCTGTCTAGTTTGGAATTGTTTCCTCAGATTGGCGCAGGCTCCCTGGGGGCCTCAGGCAGAGAAAGGCATCTTTCACCCCAGTTTCACCCCAGTTTCTCCAATTGGAAGGACTGACCACAGAACCTTCAGCATGTAAACTAAGAATTTTACCAAGCCAGGGTTGCCAGCTGCAGGCTGGGAAATCCCTGGAGATTTGGGGGTGGTGCCTGGGGAGGGTGGGGTTTGCGGAGGGACCTCACCAAACAGTCCACCCTCCAAAGTAGCCATTTTCTCCAGGGGAACTGTTCTCTGTGGTTTGGAGATCAACTAATTCTGGGGGGGGGGATCTCCAGGCCGCACCTGGAGGTTGACAACCCTATCTACCACTGAGCTATGGTCCCCCCCAAAAAACCCAAAAAAGTGGACCCTGCCCCCACAGCAGGGAGAGAACCCAGCTAGCAGAAGATGGAAGAAGAAGAGAAGAAGAAATTGGATGTATACCCCGCCCTTCACTACCTGAAGAAGTCTCAGAGCGACTTACAATCTCCTTTCCCTTCCCCTCCCCACAACAGACACCCTGTGAGGTAGGTAGGACTGAGAGACCTCTGAGAGAACTGCTCGTGAGAGAACAGCTCTGAAAGAGCTTGTGACTGACCCATGGTCACACCAGCAGCTGCATGTGGAGGAGTGGAGAATCAAACCCAGTTCTCCCAGATTAGAGTCCGTACTCCTAACCACTACACCAAACTGGTTGAGAGGCAGGCCTGTCCTCAACGACAGACAGCCCCCTAATGTGAAATGGTGGACCACTTTGGCAAGTGGCCTGAACAGCCTGATCTAGTCGGAGTTTGGAAACTGAGCATGGTCAGCACTTCTCTGGGGGATCACCAAGGAAGACTAGGGTTGCTATGCAGAGGGAGGCAATGGCAAACCACCTCTTCTCATCCCTAGCCTTGAAAACCCCAGGGTCCTGGGGCTGCCAAGAGTCAGTTGCAACTTGACGACACATATTTATTATTATCTATTCAGCCACCGTCTAAGACACTGGTGTTTTACACAGATCAAGATGGGTCACCATGTTAGTCTGTCTGTAGCAGGAGAAAAGAGCAAGAGTCCAGCAGCACCTAGAGGAAGAAGAAGAAGAAGAAGAAGAAGAAGAAGAAGAAGAAGAAGAAGAAGAAGAAGAAGAAGAAGAAGAAGAAGAAGAAGAAGAAGAAGAAGAAGAGGAGGAGGAGGAGGAGGAGGAGGAGGAGGAGGAGGAGGAGGAGGAGGAGGAGATTGGATTTATACCCCGCCCTTTACTACCCAAAGGAGTCTCAGAGCAGCTTACAAACTACTTTCCCTTCCCCTCCCCACCACAGACACCCTGTGAGGTTGGTGGGGCTGAGAGAGCTCTGACAGAAACTGCTCTTTTTCAAGGACAGCTG
Organism: Gekko gecko; assembly: GCA_029375565.1. Classification (NCBI taxonomy): domain Eukaryota; kingdom Metazoa; phylum Chordata; class Lepidosauria; order Squamata; family Gekkonidae; genus Gekko; species Gekko gecko. The sequence continues at coordinate 21,712,845 of JAPDNY010000013.1, read as the reverse complement.
TGCCAGAGCTTGTGGCTGACCCAAAGTCACATCAGCAGGTGCAAGTGGAGGAGTGGGGAATCAAACCCAGTTCTCCCAGATTAGAGTCTGCACACTTAACCACTACACCAGACTGGCTGTTAAAGACTAACAACATTTATGGCAGAGGAGGAGCTTTCTGGAGTCATTGCTCACTCCTTTAGATTTACCCAAGCAGGTCTGGTGGAAGCAGACACGTCATGGAGACCATGAATAGCTGACTTCCCTGTTCAGAAGAGACATTCCTTAGTCCTGAGTCTCCTAACCTCACTGGAAACGCAAGAGTGAGGCCCAGTGCCAGCTCTGCTCATCCAGGCAACATAGTTGGGGGATCAGCTACATACACCCCGCCTGCCGTCATTTGCCAAGGACTGTCCTTACTTTCTAAAACCGTGTCCTTCAGCTTCCCCTCTTCGTCTGCAGTTTAAGATGCCTTGTGCATCCAAGTTGCTGGAGTTTGCCTTAGTCTCTCTGCCCAGTTCCTTGGTGCTACAAGGCACCTATTGGCCACTGTGTAAAAAAGAATGCCAGACAGAGCTGCCAGCCTCCAGGTGGCAGCTGGGGATTACCTGGGATTACAACTGGCCGCTTTGGGATGTGGACTCTATGAGCATTATACCCTGCTTCAGTCTCTGAGCAGGGTGCTGGGAGTATCTCATAGCTGCCACCCGTGCATCTGAACACACACGCATGAACATAACGCAGCCACCTCCAAGCAGTTCACTGGGAGGTGAGGCAGGTAAATGCTCAGATAAATAACCCAGTGCCATGCCGCCCTCAGCTAGCCATTTCTTATGGCAGCAAGGCTCAGCTGGAATTGTTGACCACAAGACAATTCCTTTTTTTCCAGCATATCTTTGCCCTTTTAAAAAATGTACACTTTCTTGGCTTCTGAGCTTTCGGGAACGTGAGATTGGGGTGGGGAGGTGAGATTGGGGTGATGATAATGCGAAGAAGGATGTATGAGCGTGTCCCTCTTTGCACCTGTGACATGTTGGAAGATGTACAACCTACATCAGCTGTAACCTCAGGACCTCATTCAGCTGCCCATCCTCGGCATCACACATGCCCTCGCTTGCCATCAGTGCCCTTAATTCATCCTTCATTCTCCGCATGCCAGAGTATAAATGGAGACAGATCTCACATCAAAAGGAGCAACACGCAGAAGCTCATGAGGGCGCATTGCTTTCTCATCTCACAGTCAACAGCAAAGAAAAGAAGCACCACTGTCTTGCCAAAAGCCCTAGGGATGGGGAGAGAGGAAGAGGACAGAAGGGGGAGCCAAAAGGAGAGCGGGCAGCTCTCCTGGGGAGTGGGCAAGCGGGCAGTTTGTCTCGTCAGCTGGCACCTGTAAACAGGAGGGAGGCCTCCTCATGAACTTATGAAAACGCAAAAGAAACACTTTCTCTAATGAAAAGAGGATGCAAAAGAAATATATTACAAGTGTGATCCAGCAAGGACTTGTGTGTGTGTGTGGGGGGCATCTCATTTCCCCCTATACCACTAGTTCTTCTTTCCTTTGCCCGAAAGCCCCCACAGCCTCTTCCCCTTTTTTTCTTCCTTCTAGCATTCCCACCTAGGGGGTTGCCAGGCATCGCCTAACAACCAGCAGGGGATTAGGGGAGCAGGGACAAGGGGAGGGCGTTGGCAACTACACACCGCCATTTCTGAGGAAACTCAAAAGTGACATCAGGCCTCTCTAGGAATCAACTGAAGCTCTATGGTGAAAACATGGTCTGAATCTGTAACCGCTAAATCCCACTGGTTTCCATGGGGTGGCTTGCTGTTGAACAATAGTAAGCAGCCGGTCCTGGGTGAGTCATGCAAGTCATGTGGTATCAAGTTGCCTGATAGTTGCTGCTGGGCCTAGCCCCGATGAATCCTCTCACAAATGCCAAAAATGCCCTGGAAAAACTCCTGCCCTCTCTCCCTTCTTTTTACTGACAGAAAACAAGGCATGAAGTCTGGCAGTGCTGTTGTGGTTGCCTAGCAATGGCCAGTGAGACATTCGTTTCTTAAAGCCACAGGTGCTGCTTCTATAGGGGTGTTAACCCCCCCACATTTCTAAAATACAATTTTATTTATTTATTTTGGATTTCAGATTTTTCTGCAAACCTGGGACATTCTTCAGGTTTGTAGAAAGATTTGTCTTGGCTGTTCGTGACTCCAATCTCCAGATTTAAGTAACCACAGATCTGGCCATGTTGAGAATTAGTTTTACTGACTGAACATCCATAACTGAAAACAAACTTCTTGGGAGAGAGCAGGGCCACTTAAAGCACTTCACAGCGAAGTCAATTTATGGTTTTAGACTGGAGAAATCTTCCTCTCTCAGTGCTCATCCTTACTAAATATTTGTGCATTTTGATCTGGGAGCTGCACATTGCACTTTTAAAATGGGGGAGCAAAAGCCCTTAAACTTTGCCATCTGTCCTGCAGAGGTAATGGGAGGGAGGGGCACTGGCCTCTGATCTAAGGGCTGCCGGGCAGCTGCACCTCCATCCAGTGTTCCCTCTAAGCTGTGTGAGTGGGTGGCCGCTCATTAACACAGCAAGCCCTGCTCAGCAGCAGTCTGGAGCTGCACAGAGTCTTGCACTGCCCAGTGCCCATTTTAAGATTACAGCAGTTACATTTTGCTCAGGATGTGAACTGCTCCGCTCAGTAGAGGGGGGGAAAATCAGAGGGAACATTGCTCACCCCCATTGTGGCAAGTAGAAGACAAGCCCCAGCTGTTGGAAAGAGAATGAACAGCAGCAGACTGCTTGCTTCCTTCTCTCCCTCCCAGAAAGTAAAGGTGGAGAGAGGAGGACATTCTGGCATTTGTCACTACCAAAGAGATCCAAGAACCGAAACTGCATCACCTCTACCCTAGCAAGAGAAGACCAGCCTTCCCCCTCTGCCACTGTAAAGACCTGTTAACAACTACCTTTGCCACTCTGTTCCAGAATCAAAGCAACTGCTACTTGTTTCTCCCTTGCCCCGGTATATTTTGTCTTTTAATCTATAAGCCCGAGGGGGAAAGCTTGCTTATTTTCATTTATGAACAGCACCTGCCAGCAGGACTGTGTATGGAATATTAATTGCTGAGAGCCACACAGAGCCCCCATTACATTGATCTGAAATATTCATACTCCACAGACGAAATTAAAAAAAAGTTTCCTGGAGCAAAAGTTTGTCTAAGAAACTGGATCAAATATAAAGAACAAATGTTGTCATGTCTCTTCCTGTTTGCTGCCATTTTGTTTCCTCTTTCTGGTGCAGCTATGGCACCATTAGGGATGGGAACAAACTGGTAAAATGCGGTTCTGTTCATGGTTCGTGGTGTGCCCGGGTCTCGAACCATGAACCAGCATAAACTTTTAGCCATCAAACGAACTGGTTTGGTTTGTGGGGTTCATTATGTGGTAGAATGGCCCCCTGGTGTGCTAGAGACACCAAACTCATAGGGGGCCTCTGACTGACTCTCCTCTACCTGCCCTCCATGATGGGATCTGAGTTATGCCCTCCCCAAAAGAAGGTACCCCCCAGGAAAGTGTTTTCTGAGGAAATGACAGGTGAAGGTTCAGGAGTGCATAGAATGGATCCTGTGCAAGCTAGAGATATCGAAGTCACAGGGGACCTCCCTCTAAATGCCCTCCAAGTTCTGCCTCCCCTGTTGCTTTGAAGTTTGGTAAACATTTAGATTGAGTGGAGACAGTCTGTCTGGAAATGTGTCCATTCACGAACCACCATGAACTGCTTGAAAGTTTGTGGAAAGTTTGTGCCAGTTGACCTGCCACAAGCTTGAGTTGGCAACCCTGAATTGGCCAAAATTCAATCGTGAACTTTAGTTTCTGAGCTAATTCACACTGATCCCTGGGCACCATTTCCTTTCTAAAATTATTGGATTCTTATGTATGGGATCCCAGCCAATCAGGGACCATGTGGTGAACACAATTGTGTCCTAATGTTATACAGCCAACTGGACTTGGACTCTTTGGCGAGGTGAATCGAGAGCAGTGGCAGGGCTTCCTGCATCAAGGGGGTCAAACACTTTGGCATAGGGTGACCAGCTTTGAGCTGAGAAATACCTGGGGATTTTGGGGGGGGAACTTGAAGAGGGTGGAGAGGGGAGGGACTTCATTGGAGTTGTATAGGAAAAATCTTTCCTGAATCATTCCTGCTAGGGCCAAATGGCCTAGCTGCTAACATGTCCATGTGACTTTTGTCACCTGCAACAGATGGCATGCCAGATGCCAAGCCTGATATCCATATACAAGACACTTTGACACCTTTGCTGGGAAGAGCAGACATTCAGACGTCTTCCCAAGCTTGGGACACAGCTGTCCCAAGACATTAACACATCAAAGCTCCTCTGACATGGCTTCTGTCACGTCGACCCAGAGATTTGGGCACACCCTTTCACTCCTCATGACTGGATAAATGGCCATATTCAATTATGATGGGAAAGGGAGGGAATTGTGATCACCCTATGGGAAGAGGGGGAGAGTTTTCTTGGAAAGAGAGCTCCTTTCTGAGGGAGAGTTCCCCTTTGGATTGTATACCTGCAACAAGGAATTTTACTAGTGGGCAGCGAAGCTGGACAACTGCCTACAGCAATCATGTGGTTCATCCTCAAGATTCCCTGGTTACACAATGGACATTGAATTATCTGGTATCTCTGAATGACTGGTAACTATGAATACCTCTATGTGTAGTTAGAGCTGTCTATGCAATAGGCGTTATTTGTTTTATTCACCTTCTTGCTAGTCTCTTGTTATATGCCTGCTTTTGCACTGAATAAAGATAATATATAAATTAATATTATCTGGGCTTGTTTACTGTGTTGCAACTTGGTTCTAAGGCTTAATTTTGTGCCTAGGCTGATTCTGGTGATGCAGCTACCACTGTGTTAATTAATTGTCTGCAGCTCTGGCACAGTGCTGATAAGTTGTTACTTCCCAGAAACCAGACAGGAGGTGGGGCATCTTCTTCTGAGCTGGTAGGAATCTAGTGTCCAGAGGTCCTGGTGGCAGTGACTATGGATACCCTAGAGAGAGTGTGCAGACATTCTCCTGGGCTTACGTGTTCCTGAAGCATGTGGGATTTTGGTATCTTTCATTCCTGGACTGGGATGACGGAGAAGTAAAATCCTGTACATGCTGGCAGAGTTCAGGAGTTGTGCCTCTTATCCCTGGACTGGGGTGAGAGGGCAACTACCTGTACAGGAGTATAATGCCAGAGTCTACTTTTCAAAGCAACCGTTTTCTCCAGGTGAACTGATCTCTGTCCCCTGGTGAACAGTTGTAATCCCAGGGGATCTCCAGCCATGACCTGGAGGTTGGCTGCCCTACTTTTACATCAATCAGAAAAGAGGTGGAGTGACTTTTGACACTGCCCCCCCCCCCAAATTTGGGGAAACCATCCTCTCATTTTTAACAGAGCCCATGTTCTAAGCACCAGCTCTCCTTTTAAATACATCCACCAGCCCTAAGATCAACACAAAAGAAATTGGAAAGATTTATTTCTTAATGATCTAGAAACTTTGCGGTATCCCAGCCCTGCAGAATAAAACTAGCACCAGGAGAAAGCCCGCTCTCTCGTTGATGGTGCAAGTTCATAAACTGTTCGGTGGGGTGCCTTCAGATTTTCGAAAGCAGCTCCCAAAGACAGTTCAGCATGCTTATTCCAGAGGGGCACCACATCACACAAACAGAGAGGACAGAGGTGATTGCCTGTTCTTTGGAGGAAGACGGACTGTGAATGAAGAAGTGGGCTGCAGAATTTGTACAGCCTGACAAGTTGAGACAAACAAAAAACATAGCCTTTATGAGTAAGTACAGATGAGTCCTGTGTATTCTCCAGATACACCACACAAGATCGAGATTCTGTACCAAGCAAAGAACAAATTGGTCCTGAGAATCATGGGGTCCATTTATTTCAAAAAAGTAGGTGTTATGATTTATGGCTACAAGGAAAAGGTTGATAGTGTTTCTGCTATGCTCTGATGAAATTTCAAAAGCCACATGGGAAGGAAAGTAAGTATGCTTGTGAACTTCCCTACTATTTTGACTAAAAATCCCCATTTTGATTTGCTCTCCGATCGAGTCACTCAAATCCCCATTCATTTTTGCCCTGGTTTCTCTTTTATGTGTATAAAAATGCACACATTTTCCAAGGTTATTTGTGCAGTCACGGGAAATTATGTACGCATTTTAACATTAATTGTGCACCAATAAATCAGCGCTGCACATTCTAGCAGAAATTCTGAAATCAATTCCAGAATGGCACAAGCCCAGTGTGCTACCATTTCCCCCAACTTCCAGATGCATGCATGCCTATTGACAGAGCAATGCAAAACAAACAAACAACCCCAGTGTGATTTTTATGTTTGATTTCACAAAGATTCTTTTTGTATTGTGCTTTACTGAGGCACCCATGTGCTTATGCACATTGGTAAAACAGCAAACAAAAAAAATAATGCTATTTACAACTATTCATAGAATGACATCAGACTTGCTTTTCCCATTACCTGATCCAACATACTGGGCTGCATATATATCTGACTGGCCACCAATCAGATGTGTTTATGTGGGGGGTGTTGGTTGGTGGATAGATACAGACATCCCTTCTATGCCAAAAAAGTTGATTGGGGAAATTCCAGCATTTTAACAACAGCCTTGTTGGATTAAAGCCATTGGCTTTCGCAAGATATTTACTGTTAATCCTGCGAAAAGTGTCAAGTGTTAAACACTTTTTTGAGGCATCCCCAAATAACAGTTTTCAAAATGGAGATGTGAAGAGTTTCACATCTTTCATAAGCCAAATTAGAACTCTGAAATGTTGCCAAATTTCATTTCAGCTGCAAAACCCTAGGATCAACAAGCTTTTTGTAAAGGAAAAAAAGTTCAGTTGGAGTCTGTGGTCACATGGCAAGCTTATCCTGATTTGTTCCCACTATAGATTTGATTGGGAATATTTTTTTTCAGGTTGGGATGACCACACATCCCTCCCTGAACTGCTTGCATCATGCAACAAGGCTCTGGGCACCATTCAGTTAGCTGTGCTGCTGCTCGGGTGGCACAACGGTTTTTTTTCTAAGAAAAAAAAAATTGGCTTTGTGCATGCACATATACACATGGCCAAATCACGGCTTCCACTGGGACTCGCCATACTCCCTTGTTCTCACAAGTCCCCCCCCAAGCAGCAAACGAAATTAACTGGTGACATACAACTGAGCACTGGAGTCTATATGTGCGCTTGAACATTTATACATTGAATTTATTCAGTGCAGGATTGCTCATGCGCACAACGATGAAAGCTTGTAAAAAAAAATTGTGACTGTCCAGATCGGCGAAATCACGGATTCAAAGCACAAATATCTGGAAAGTACTTGATTTTCCATGTGTAGGAAAACTCGCTAGAGAACTAGGAGGATTGCGCGAGTGAGCCCACTTCAGTGCGGGAGATGGATCACTTTGGTGCGGGTGTCTGATCAGCAATTTTAAATGCAAGAGGGAACAGCGGTGAAACCCAATCAAAATGACCAAGTTACCAGAGCCTGAGACTCAGAAAAGACTGAGGGTGTCTGAATATCAGGTTCAAAACCAGAACCATTCATATACAAATTTCCCAGAGATCAACCCAATTCAGTCAGGTTCTTTAAGATACAAAAAGGCCAGACAGAGGAATATCCCTCTGAATCCCGCTCTTCCTTCTCACCATATCCTGTTTCAATACCATGAAACAAACAGATCTGCCTATCATTTTGTTAAAAGCCGTCTATATTTAACACCAAATGTAATACAGTAAGGCAAGATTTTAAATCTTGGGAACTGAAAGTACAAAAAATACTATTGGGTTATTTTGCAAATACAGATGGGAGCCTCCCATGGAAGTGGATGTCTGCCCTCCAAATTTATAGGTTGGGGCAGGAAGAGTTAGCAGCTGAACCTATCAGGTACTTGAGCAGAGCCACTCAATGCTCCTTGATGCTATGGGCTGGGACGATGGCTCTGCTTGCCCCGCCCTCAGGGCTGGACCATCATAGACTATTTTTAGGCACTTGCCTAAAGTGCCCCCTGCTGGCAGGTGGCAGAATGGCATGTAGCTGCCCGGCCCAGCCCCTCCCTCATCTCAAAGCCCTGCCTGTGCAGTGTGCTGCACATGCTGCTCCGCTCTGCGCAGCCAGTGCTCCTCCTTCTGTCATTGCTCGCTGCTGCCCCACCTGGCCCGGCTGGGTCTCATCCCATCCACCAAACAAAAGGCCTGCTGCTGTGCACTGCTCCACTCGTGCATGTGCTGCACACACTGCCCATCAGCTGCCCGCTGCTGCTCTGCTGCACCTCCTGCCTGCCCAGTCCTGAATTTTGAAGGAGTCTGTGCCCCAGCCCCTGGAATCTAAGGTTGGTTGGGCACAGCTGTGAGGGAGAGCCTCCTCACCCCCCAGGCAAAAGGGGCTCTTCTGGCTGCTGGGGATGGCCCCTCCTCGCCCTGCCTGCCCTTCCCTGGGACTGGAGGTGATAAGTTTGGCCCATACTGCCACAGCCAGCTGAGACTCGAGCAAGCCCTTTCCCTGGGAATGTACTAAAAGGAAGGACAGGATTGCCCATTGGAAACAATGGGAGATGCTTGAAGGCCCATTGGAAATAATGGGAGCCAGGAATGCCAATTGATTTGCATGGGCTCCACTGAAATACATTACAGTACGAGTAGAGTTGCAAAGAAAATGCAGAATGGATTTTCCATTAGGGTCTCTGGGCCAAAATAGACTACTCTGGGATTGGAATGACAGGCCCCAGCTTCAAATGACAGCCCCTAGGAAAACAGAAATGTTCTGGGACTGGAATGAGAGTTCCTCAGAGTGGAATGACAGCCCCAGAGGTAGCAGGAGTGTTCTGTGACTAGAATGAGAGACCATGGAGTGGAAAGACAGCACCTGGGAGCAGCAAGAGTATTCTGGGAATGGGTTCTATTGAAATACATTACAGTAGAAGTAGAGATGCAAAGAAAATGTGGAATGGATTTTCCAGTAGGGTCTCTGGGTGAAAATAGACTACTCTGGGACTGGAATGACAGGCCCCAGCTTCAAATGACAGCCCCTAGAGGCAGCAGGAGTATTCTGGGACTGGAATCACAAGGCCCAGAGTGGAATTGACAATGGAGAAGGTGGCTCACATCAGCCTCATGGAAAGGGAACATGGAGGTCAGAAAGGGAGCAGAACTGGACACTGGAACAGGTGGAGGGACAAGTGCAAGATTTATAACTGACAATGAAGGAGGTGGCTCACATCAGCCTCATGAATTTGTAAGGAAACTAAGGAGCTGACAGGCAGGATAATTACTGAGATGGAGCTGATAATAGCTACACACATTTGAGAAATATTTAAAAGTAAAGTGTTTCACTCTACAGTTTGCAAATCCAGTTGCACAGAACTGTCTCTACACCCAGGATCACTCATTCCACTCTGGGGCATGTCATTCCATTCCTGGAACACTCCTCCTACCCCCATGGGCTGTCATTCCACTCTGCGGACTCTCATTCCAGTCCCAGAACACTCCTGTTACCCCTAGGGACTATCAATCCACTTTGGAGCCTGTCCTTCCAGTCCCAAAATACTGCTGCTACTTCCAGGAGCTGTCATTCCACTTTGTGGTCTTTCATTCCAGTCCCAGAACACTGCTTCCACCCCCAAGGACTGTCATTTCAGTCCTAGAACACATCTGCTGGCCCCAGGGGCTGTCACTCTACTGAGACATCCTTGCTAAGAGCCAAATACTGAGATCAGTAAGACTCTGAGCTCACTCAACCTAGGATCTAAGCCAGAAAACTATATACAGCACGTCAACCTTTCTTATGCCAGATCAGGCCAATGGTCCATCTACTCCACACAGCTATAGACTCTCCCAGTGGAGGGGGCCTATCAATGGCAACTAGCCGTGATGGCTGCTAGCCACGATGGATACCTACTCCCTCTAGTATCAGAGGCAACAGGCCTCTTTGTATCAGCTGCTGGGAAGCATGAACTTGTCACCCTTCTGTGGGCTTCCTAGATGTAGCTGGGTGCCCACTGTGTGAACAGAATGCTGCACTTGATGGGCCTCTGCTCTGACCAACACAGCTCTTTTTAGGTTTTGTATATGTATATATGTATGTATTTAATTTGCAGCCAAACTGGCTTACATCGTTCTCTCCTCCATTTTATCCTCGCAACAACCCTGCGAGGTAGGTTATTTATATATTTACTTCAGTGTTTATACCACTTCTCTTGGGTTAAGAGCTCAAAGTGGTTAGGCTGACAGGGAGAGCGCCTGGCCCAAGGTCACCCAGCGAGCTTCCCTAGCACAAGTAGGGATTCAAAACCGGGTCTCCCCGATACTAGTCCGACACTTTTAACCACTACACTACACTGTCTATCTATGCTCCCAGTCCCAGCTTTGCTACCCGAGACCTTTAACTGGAAATGCCAGGGGTTGACCCTAATACTTTCTGCCTGCAGAGCAGATGCTCCACCATTGAACCTGGGGCGTAACTGCACGGATCTCAATAGTCTGCCTCCAGTAACAGGTTAATTGAATAGATGCATCCTCATGAACTGAAGATAAGGATTCTGCCCAGTCTCTGCCATTTAAAAGAAATCAGGTGCCTTTGTTATCCACCCCAGCGTGATATTTCAACTTCACATTCCCCTTTCTTCCTCAGGTAGCTGCACAATACACACACACTAAAAAGTATATTCATTTCCCCCCTCCGTTTCCAACTCTTCACAAAGAAGCTATCAGGGATTCATACAGAAATCACACTGAAAGGGACAAGTTTTTCCCCGTCACGGCCATTAAAGCACAACATGTAAATCTGCCTTGATTTAGCCAGCCACCGAAGCTCCGGCAGATGCCACTTCAGCCGTGTACAGTTGATGACATTGTCTGAGCAATTCCAGCAGGGGGCCCGAAAGGATGTGACCGACCCCTCCGTTCTATCGCTGAATCATTGTCAATTCCCAAAGAACTGATCAAGGGACGGGAGAGTTTAAAAATAGCACCTCGATGGATGCGATGCCACAGCGAGAATACTTATTCCTTTTCCTCCCTGCATTGGGGAACCAAAGTGGCATACACATAAGCCCTTAGCACGAGCCCTGCCAAACTGAGCAGTCAAGCATCCTGGTTCCCACGGTGGCCAACCAGAGGCCATGGAAGGCCCACAGGCAGGGGCACAAGGACTGCAGTTTCCCGCTGTTTTCTTTCATCCCCTCCAGCAACTAGCACCCAGAGGTACCTTGCCTCTGATTATGGAGGTTCCATTTAGCCACCATAGCTAGTAGCCACTGTTCAACATATCCACAGAGTTCAGGGAGGTGCACAAGGTTCAGCTTTTCCATATGCTAAAAAATATCTCAGAGAGGAGGCTAGAACCCTCCCCCTGACGTACAACTTTTCTACGTTATCTAGAGGAAGAAGAAGAGATTGGATTTATACTTCACCCTTCACTACCTGAAGGAGTCTCAGAGCGATTTACAATCTCCTTTCCTTTCCCCTCCCCACAATAGACACTGTGTGAGGTAAGTGGGGCTGAGAGTGCTCTTTCAAGGACTGCTCATGAGAGAACGGCTCTGAAAGAACTTGTGACTGACCCAAGGTCACACCAGCAGCTGCATGTGAAAGAGTGGGGAATCAAACCTAGTTCTCCCAGATTAGAGTCTGCGCTCCTAACCACTACACCAAACTGGCTCTCATTGTATGAGCCTGCACCTACAGTCTTGCTAGTACAGCCCAGACACATCGTTGGCCAAATGAGACATGCCAGAGAGACAGATTGGAAGATTCATTTCTAAATCACGGTGCCGATCCAAAAATCAGACTTCACCCCCACCCCAGGGAAAACAGTATACTGGAGATCTTTGATCCTCTCTAGCTTGGCCATTGAATTATATCAAGGTGCAGCACCAGAGACAGGGAGGCTTGCATGGTAGTAGCTGGCAATTGTGGTATTCCTGCCCAGCCTTCTCCCAGGAACCACAGCAGATTCTGGGCTGCAGTTATCTATCAGTTATAAAACATCTCTGTTTGGGAGATGTTCAGGGAATCGGGACTGAGCATGCAAAAAAGTGAGGACTTTTAAAATATGAAAGTCAATTTGCACAGTGAGGGTTGTGCTGTAAATGGGCAGTCACTGGTTCAAATCCAGCCGCAAACTCACTGGGTGGCTTTTCAGGTTCAACACTCCTCACCCTTCTTATCTGCAATATGGAAATAATAATACTTAGCATTTACACAGCACTTTCAAAGCACTCTGCTCACAGTAGCTTGCTGTCTTTTTTACAACCATACTGTAAGATACGCCAGTATTATCATCTTCATATATCAAATCCTGATGAAGGCAGGATTTGAACCAGGAACATCCCATATCACATCTCATTCTCTTAATCACTGTGTTAAACCAGCTTCTATAACAGAGAAGCAGATTTGTGTAATAATCAAGAGTGCTGACCTGGGACCTGGGACACCCACCATACCCATGAAGCTTGCTTGGGACAGTCACAGTCTTTCAGCCTAACTTACCTCACAGGGTTGTTGGGAAAATAAAATGGAGAACAATATACCCCCCCCCCCAAGCTTCTTGGAGAAAGGGCAGGATCTTAAAAGGACTACGTAAATAAATACCAGACTACCATACAGGGTTGTTATACGGTTTACACAGAAGATTAACATGCACTCCTTGGAACTCTTGGAAAGCACTACATGCACGTAACAGGATGATCGAGATTGTTTTGCATTGAGATATAGGAAGGATAATTAAGATCTGGCTCTTAAAGCGAGCTTCCACTGTGTGGGCACGCTGCTAGAGATTTTATAGAATAGATTTCATCATGTTATTCTATTTAATTGATGGTTGTGTTTTAGGGTATTTATAGCAGTCACAGCACTGTAGCCAAGGGACTGAGCTTGGAATCCTCTCCCATTCAGACCTCAGCCAGTGATTGTCCTTAGAAAAAGTGGCTTGCCTCTTGGTAAGATAAGGATGATATTAATTTCCTCCAGGGAGCTCAAGGTGGCATAAATAAGGGTTATCAGAGGTGTCCCCAACCCAGGAATGAACAGACTCAGACAGGCTTAGTTTCAGCCAGGTAGTTCCGTGACATACCTTCAGACTACACCACCACAAACATCCCTTACGATGCGTTGCAAGGGTCACAAAACAACATACACAAAGTGCTTTGCAAGCACCACATGAACATCAAGCATCATGAACGATCAGTGTTTACTGGTGAATCATACTGTTTTGGAAAATGATCTGAGGAAGTCCGTGGTTCGAATCTCACTTCCACCACAAACTCTCTAAGTGGCCTTGGGCATTCTCTCAGCCCCCCCCCCTTCTAACAGAATATTACTTACAGGGTTGTCTCAAAGCCTATAAACAAGGTTGTGTCCATGAAGAGCTCCGAGCACTCTAACAAAGCACTTCGTAAAATGCCAAGCACAATTCTTGGGTTTAGTGTATCGCTAAATGCCGCTCACGAGCCATTTTGAGAGCCTGAAGAGGTGTGAGCGAGACGTAAAACCGCTAAACAACTCACAGCCATAAAAAACAAATATTAATGAAGTGACATTTCATGCTGCATCATTAAGATTTTATGCCTTTATGCTAAACTTGCCCCAAGCTGTGGGTGAGTAAGAAATCTAAATAAATGAACATTAGCATTCGCTGGTGCCAGAACTATACAAGACGCTGCATTGGGAACTAAGCTTATTCATCGTGTTCACTCGGGACTCTTCCCTACCGAGTGTGGACACAACTGCAGCTTCAGAACTTCACTTCTTCCGTTCCCTCTCAGTCTCTCTGCACTGATGTGGAGGAGGAGGGGATTCTTGAAAGGGCCACCTATTGGGAGACACCGCGATTCATTTGCAGACCTCCCTCCCCCCAGTTTATATACAAAAGGGCCCTGGTTACAATGAACACATGAAGCTGCCTTTACACTGAATCAGACCTTTTGGTCTATCAGGGTCAGAACTGTCCACTCGGACTGGCAACAGCTCTCAAGGGCCTTCAGCAGAAGTCTTTCATATCACCTACTACCTGATGCCTTTAACTGGAGACACCAGGGATTGAACCGGAGACCTTCTGCAAACTAAGCAGGTGCTCTACCACTGAGTGTAACAGTCCCTTGCCAACTCTACAGCAATCAGGGTTGGACAAAGAACTGGGAGACCGAGGATCGAATCCCCAGGCTATGGAAGCCTGGTGGGTAACCCTGGGCCAACTCTCTCTCTCTCAGCAAAACGTATCTCACAGGGGTGTTGGTGTGAGGATAAAACAGAGAAAGGAAATTGTAAGCTGCTTTTGGTCCCCATTGGAAAGAAAAGCAGGGTTATTATGGCTATATACAATGAACTTACCCTACTACTACATATGATTATATTGAGCAGTTTTTTAAAAGACAGCAGGACTCTGAATGAATGCAACAGAGAGCCGGCTGCCAGTGATACAAGAGCACATTGGGCAAGATGGACCTATGATAATAATTAATAATCATCATATGGCAATGGGTGTAGTGTAGTCATGAGATCCAAAGATTGTCTGGCAGCCCGAAACTCTAGCTCTTTTTGTGGCAAACTAGATTTCTTTTTTTTTTGGGTGGGGGCTGAGAGAACTGTGACTGACCCAAGGTCACCCAGCTGGCTTCAAGTGGAGGGGTGGGGAATCAAACCCAGTTCTCCAGATTAGAGTCCTGTGAATCAGACTGCAGGAGAATCTAAGCTCAAAATGTGGCTTTACAGCTAGCTAAGCCACAGTCCAGTGGTAGAACACCTGTTTCTACAAACAGAAAGTCCCAGAGGGGGATCTCCAGTTAAAGGGGATAGTGAGCATTGGGACTCCTTGCTGCCCAAGACCCCAGAGAGCCCCCACTAGAGCTCAAACTAAGCTAAACGAACCACTGGTCTCTCAGCATGAGGTAGTGATTTCTGCATGGATAGCCAAGGAATTTACAGTGCTGCCATCCAGCAGGTAACCCTGACTGACATCACAGAATTCACTCCCTGTCTCAAGACATTAGCTCACCTGTTCCCTTCTCTTCACACTTCCGAAGGGCCAGAAAAGAGAGCTGCTTTTCTACCAAGCATTTGATATCAGATATGCAGCATCCAGCAATTTAGATCTGGCTATCTTTTATGCAGCTGTTCTAATTTTATGATGGTTTCCTGGGAGATTTTAATGGCTGGTTGATCTGGCTTTATTGATACGATGTGGTTCTGAACCACTTTGAAAGACTTTGCTCAGTGGCAGCATCTGAGTACTGTGAAATAAGAACAAAACACCTCTACAAAAGCTGGCTGCAGGCATGTTTTACATTTTGGAGATGCAAACCTTGGAAGGAAACAATCTTGATATTAGCCGCTCTGTTTCACCAATAGAAGAGCTGCTTCCATGGGTCAACATCTTCAGCCAGCCCCTGAGCCCTTGGGAGGAAGAACTCGGTTCTATTCAGGAGCTACCAAGGGACAGACAAGATTTCTGTGTATAACCTATGTAACTCCAATATATTTCCCCTTTTTGTTGGATTTTGATTGTGGCAAGCCACTTGGAAATCTGGAATGAAAAGTTGGGCATTAACAGAATATATCCCCAGTCAGTGTAGCATAGTGGATCAGAGATATACAGTGCAATCCTATGCATGTTTACTTGGAAGTAAGTGCCACTGTGTTCAATAGGGCTTACTTACCAAGAAATGCAGGTAGGACTGCAGTGCAAGTGATGTTCTGAGAACTCCTTGGCTTGAATCTCAGCTGGGCTACAAGCTCTGTACATGGAAAACCATTCTCTTACTACCCTCGGTCTACAATACAATGATCAGAACCCTGACCTCCCTCGCAGGGCTGTTGCAACAATTCAACAATATTTGACATGAAGTGCTTTGAAGAATGTATAAATGCTAATTAATCTTTATTGTTTGTTTATACAGCTCGGCACTTTGCAAATTATAAGATAACAGGACCCAGGAATTTAAAATTAAAAAATGACACAAAGGGAAGGGGAATCAAGAGGATGGGAGGGAGCTGCTACAGAACAGTGGTCAGACTAAGACCAGAGATGTCCTTCCTGAAATCCCCATTCAGCCACCAAGTTCACTGCAAGGCACTGGGCGAGGCATCCAGTTGCAGGGCCACTCACAGGCAGTGTTCCCTCTAAGCTGAGTTAGTGTGAGCTAGCTCACAGTTTTTTAGCCTCCCGCTCACAAATTTTTATCTTAGCCCAGGAAGGGATGGCTCCAGAGCCAACTAATATATGCAGTAGACAAATCGCTCATTCACAATTTTAATGCCAGTAGCTCACAAAGTAGAATTTTTGCTCACAGGACTCCACAGCTTAGAGGGAACATTGCTCACACAGCAGTTTCAGTGACAAAACTGGGAAGCCAGATACATCACCCTGACCTCCTTAGAAGAAAGACTGGATACATGAACAAAAGGAAAATGTGTATTAATTGTAATTGATATCAGTTATAGCCCCGGATGCCATCACTTTGCCAAGACCGCCCACATTCCACCTTACCTTGACTGCCTCGGCATGGGTCACTTTGTCCAGGGGCTTGTCGTTGACTTTTAAGATCTGGTCGCCCACTCGAAGGCCCTCCTTCTCTGCCAGGGACCCTGGTTCCACCAGGGAGACGTAGATGCCCACACCGTGCTCGGACCCGCCCCGGATGCTAAACCCCAAGCCCTCCTGGGCCTTATTTCTCTTGAGGGTCACCTGCCTGACCTCCCCTCGGAGCTCTTCCAAGCCGGAGGCCGCCAGGGGAGCTGTCCCGTCCAGGAGGGTGCTGAAATCTTGCGGGGACTTCCGAGCGACCGGAGGCGGAGGAGGCCAGAAATGGGCAGCCGGCGCAGGCGACACGGCGGGGGAAGAGGCAGCCGCCGCGACCGAGGCCAGGGCCCGGGGAGAGGCGGCGCCGTCGAGGCCCCCATTGGCGTTAGTGGGCAAGAAGTCCGCCTTCAGGTAGAGCCCCTCGGAGGTGTACTGGTCGAAGAGGAGCTGGTCGGAGCGGGGAATGACCAGGCGGAGCAAAGGCAGGAGCTGCCTCTTTTCCGGGCCGTCCAGGAGGACCTTGAGGGTCTGCACCAGGTCGAAGACGTTCCTCCGGCAGTGGTAGACGTTCAAGCAGTGGATGAACTGCTCCCGCTCGGCCTCGCTCAGCAGCAGGTTCAGCGCCCCATGGAGCTTCCTGACGTTGGACGACAGCAGCCGGATCCCTGCCCCGGAGGAGGAGGAGGCGGAGGGCCCCGGCGGCCCCCCAACTGCCACCGACCCCCCTGTGGCCGAGCCCAAGGAGGTGGAGGAGGAAGCGCAGGAGGTGACAGACGCGCGGTCCAGATCCGCGCTCATCGCCCCCTCCCCACGGGTCCGGCGCTTGGAGCGGGGGCAGAGGAGTCAGGGCATCGGAGAAGCAGGCGTGTGCGTGTGGGGGGGGGAATGGTGGCGCCTAGACGGGGAGGAGGGGCTCTGCTTTCAGTTGGGGGGCCCCGAGGGCCTCAGCCTCGCCGGCTTACGAGGCGCACCGAAGGGCAGGGAAGCCATCAGGAAAGGAGCAGGGCGAGGGGGACAGACCTTGGCTCCTTGGCTCCCAAGCCGTCTAGGGACGGTGACCTCCCCCCCCCCGAGGGGGGTAAGTCAGTGGGCTCCAGTCCTCCCTCCCCGGCGGAAAGGAACCGCCCGCGACTTCCAAGGCGAGGCGGGCTGCGGAGCGCCGCGGCTCAAGGGACGCCCCCTGTCCCCGTCTCCTCTCAGCTGCCCGGGGAGCAGAGGGCAGCGGCGCTTCTCGCCTCGGAGCGGGGAAAGCTCGGCGCGCCCGGCCAGCGCCTCGGCGGAGCTGCCTTCTTCTCGCCTTCCGCTTGGAAGTCCGGGCTGCTCCCAGCCGCTCCGTCGGCGCCGCCTCTTTGCTAACGCGCTGCCTCGCCGAGGCGTCACAGACCGAGAGCTCCCCGAAGTCTGGGCGCCGCGTCTGAAGAAGTGGCCGGAGGCACCCGGATCCGGGCGAGGAGGAGAAGAAGAAGAAGAAGGAGAAGGAGAAGAAGAAGAAGAAGAAGGAAACTTCCGCGCGCCCTCCTCTCCTCTCCTCCCCCGGAGCTCCGCTGGGGTTTGGCGGCTGCTGCTGCAGCTGGTGCTGCCGCCGGGGTCTCTCGGGCTTGGCTGCCGGGCGAGCAGGGCGAAGGCGAGACTTTTGCAAAACTGTTGAGCCGCCCGTTCGCTGCCGCGCCGGGACCAGCCTCTTGGCCGCCGCGGCTCAGGAAATGACGCGCCTCCCCCGTTGCCCGGCGACGGCCCGATACAGTCCGGCTCGCCAGGGGTGAAGGTGCCCAGGAAGTCCCGGGCCGGGTTGCGGGAGAGAGCCGGGCGGCTCGGAGGGCGGCGCCTGATAGGCTGGTCCTGCCGTCGCCCCGCCTTTCCAAGGTGCGCGGCAGGCGGGGATTCAAGAGGTGAAGCTTTCCCCGCTGTTTGCAAAGCGGGAGCTCCGCCGGTTGACTTTCGGACCGCTGAGCAGCTGTTAAGGGCCTGAGTTGGTTGCAAGGACATGGGTGGCAAGGACGATTACCACCTTTTTGTGGGTCCTCCAGGCCCTTAAAAGATACTCAGCAGGCAGAAGTTCGAGAGGAGATGCTTGCCATCTGCAAAAAGTTGCACGAGTTGAATTTCTGCCTCTGGGCACTTGATACATGCACAGAAACCCTGAGCTGAAGGCTAATGACTAGGCTGGCAACTTCTGAAGAAGAAGGAGGAGAGAGGAAATTGACTTTATACTCGGCATCTCAGAGCGGCTTACAATCTCCTTTCCCTTCCCTCTCCACAACAGACACCCTGTGAGGTCGGTGGGACTGAGAGAGCTCTTTTGAGGACTGCTCTTGGGCGAATAGCTCCGAGACAACTTGTGACTGACCCAAGGTCACACCAGCAACTGCATGTGAAAGAGTGAGAAATCAAACCGGTCCTCCCAGATTAGAATCCGCGCTCTTAACCACTACACCAAACTGACTCTTTGATGGGGCGGCCCCCTTCTGTGTCCCTCTCTAACTGCCTGAACAGCTCCAGAGTCTTTAATTAAGAAGAGGTGACAAGGTAGGAGTTCAATAGGTGAACCCTCCCAGAGCTTCAAAAAGCTCTACCTTTGGATTCCTTCCTTTGCCAGGTAGCTGTTGAAGGAGTTGGAGATTGGGTAGAGGGGAGTTAAGAAGTCATAAAAGGCTGCAGTGTTTCCCTCCCCTCTGCCTTTGCAAGCTGCAGTGAAAAGCTCGCCCCCTACACCTAACAGAAGTGCCAAGTTCCTCCTGTGCTTAATGTGAAAAATGAAGAGCGCTGGGGGAATCAAACCTGACCTCCGTCCAGAAAACCTCTCATCCTAATGAATTATTTCAGGGTGCACCTGGCTCTGGAACCTGTGACAGCTTGACAAGGGTGAGAAACCTCTGTGCATGTTTGCACACATCTGGAATTTCAGAGAAGTTTTACCATTTGCAAGAGGCCCTTGCTCGAAGGAACTTGGAGTACTGTGTGCGAGAATCTCCAGTTTTACCTTTACAGAAACTCATTGAAGTAGATAAGGAACTTATTTATTTATTTATTTATTATTTGATTTATATCCCACCATCCCCAACGGGCTCAGGGCAGCTAACAATTAGGGCTTGAAACCATGATTAAAACAACTACAAGCAATATAAAACCATACAATATACAATCAAGTGCTGGTGCTCCAAATGTCCACAGTTCCAAGATGGATTCTGGCAGATAGACCCAGAACAACAATGTAAGTTCCAGAGCAACATTGTCATCCAGTCTTTGTCCCAGGGCCGTCTAGCATTCTGATGGTATCCACACCTTTGTGGTGGTGGTGCGATGGTGGTATACTAGCGGCGGCGGCTCCTACTCAAAAGCCTGGTGGAAGAACTCCGTCTTGCAGGCCCTGCAGAACTGCACAAGGTCCCACAGGACCCTGATCTCCTCCAGGAGCTCATTCCCACCAGGTAGGAGCCACTACCAAAAAGGCCCTGCCCGGGTCACCGTGAGTTTAACATCCTTGGGGCCCGAAGTGACCAAAAGATGTTGGGCCTCCGACCATAGTGCCCTTGGGGGAACATATGGGGAATGGCAGTCCCTTAGGTATACCGGACCCTGGCCATATAGGGCTTTAAAGATAAGAACCAGCACTTTGAAGCAAATCTGGTATGCTATTGGCAGCCAGTGCAGTGCCTTCAGCACAGGCCAGATATGGTCCTGCCTAGACAGGCCCATCAGCAGCCTGGCTGCCACATTCTGCACTAGCTGCAGCTTCTGGATTTGCAACAAGGGCAGTCCCATGTAGAGAATGTTACAGTAGTCCAACCTCGAGGTGACCGTTGCATGGATCACTGTGGCCAGGTCATCACGGTCGAGGTAGGGAACCAACTGCCGAGCCAGCTGGAGATGGTAAAAGGCGGACTTGGCAGTGGCTGCTACCTAGGCCTCCATCGTTAAGGATGAGTTCAGGAGCACACCCAAACTCCTAACTCCCGACGCTGGCACCAAAGGCGCCCCATCGAAGGTCGGGAGAGGGAGTCCCAACTCCGAACCAGCCCAACCCAGGCCCAGGACCTCCATCTTCACCAAGTTTAGTTTCAACCGACTCAGTCTGAGCCAACCAGCCATGGCTTGCAACGCCCATTGAAGGTCATCTGGGTCGGAGTACGACCAGCCATCCAGCATTAGATAGAACTGTGTGTCATCCTCATATTGATGACCCCCAAGCCCAAACCTCTGGGCCATCTGGGCAAGGAGATGCATCTAGATGTTGAACAACATCGGGGACAGCACTGCCCCCTGAGGCACCCCACAACCAAGAGGATGCCCCCGGGACAGCTGATCCCCTATCACCACCCTTTGTCCCTGACCTTGGAGAAAAGAGGCAAGCCATTGAAGGCTAGCCCCTGAATCCCCACATTGGCAAGGTGGCAAGCCAGCAACTGGTGGTCGACCATATCAAATGTGGCTGACAGATCAAGCAATAACAGTGCCACCATGCCACCTCGATCCAGATGCCTTCGGAGGTTGTCCGTCAGGGCGACCAATGCTGTCTCCGTCCCATGATCTGGGTGAAAGCTGTACTGGAAAGGATCTAGGACGGAAGCATCCTCCAGAAAGTCCTGTAGCTGTGTTGCCACCGCCCTCTCAATAAGTTTACCCAAATAGGGCAAATTGGACACGGGCCAATAGCTGGCCAATTCAGCTGGGTCCAGAGATGGTTTTTTCAAGAGTGGGTGGACCATCGCTTCCTTGAGTGCCTGT
Organism: Gekko gecko; assembly: GCA_029375565.1. NCBI lineage: Eukaryota > Metazoa > Chordata > Lepidosauria > Squamata > Gekkonidae > Gekko > Gekko gecko. The sequence continues at coordinate 21,691,535 of JAPDNY010000013.1, read as the reverse complement.
GATTATCCAGTCAAGTTTCATGGCTAAGTGAAGCTTTGAATCCAGGCCCCTCTGAGCCGGACCCAACATTCTAGTCACCACATGCCAAACAGGCCATCATCCAAATAAAGGGATTGTAAAGACAGCCCTGCTAGAGCAGGCCAAACAGCCAGCAGGTTCAGAAAAAGTCTTGAACAGCAGCCAGAGAGATTATCAGGAGCCCACAAACAGGTAATAGCCCTCCCTTGTTATGTGTCCTCAGTACGTGATACTCCAAGGTATACTTCCTCCAGACATGGAGGCTCCATATAGTAAAAGGTCTTCCAATGTGATTTTTTTTCAGGTGAGAAAAACTCTCTGTGCATGCTCTCCTCTTCACATCTATCAAGGCCAAGTCTAGCCCAGTGTTCACAATGGTGGTTTGGGGGGGGGGGCAGCAAACCTTGGTGAAATCCACATGCTCCCTCTTCTGAACCTCACCAAATTTGGTCTACCCTGTAGCTAGAAACAGGGTACCAACTACCTGGAGAAAGAACCCCGCCCCCTTTAATAGATATTTAATGGGATGTCATTTACCAGGTAATATTATCTTCCTCCACACCATCAAAAGGTTCAGCAGTCCATTCTCACACATTAAAGCTCTATTGAAGGGACAGGATGTTTCCTTCCGGGCTTGTTGGCAGCCCTCACTAGAAAGCTGTTGCAAAAGCTCAAGGAGTCGGAAGAGCCTGAGCACCCTCTAATCCAAGTACCGGCCGAGTTTCAGGGGCCAAAGTCCTGGAGCCCTTTGACTGCAAACAGAGACCGAGATCTCGTGAGCTTTCTAATCGATTCCCATCAGTGGTGAAAAATGGCTTTCCAATGCACACACTGCGCCACTGAGAAATTGCTGTCGTTAAAGCAGGGATTAATTGTATGCAAAGGAGCTAATCTTCTTGAAGTGTGCTTTATGTTCTTTAGTTGGCTTTCCTAATTATAACAAAGAAGTGTTCCATATTTACAGAAGGAACGCTTTCCATCTCCAAAAGTGTTTTAGAAAACGTCGGCCAATTAGCTCTGAGAACACGCTGCCAAGGAGTGCGTGGGTCACGGGAGTAAGTGTGTTGTAAGTGCTCATAAAAGCCAGTCAGAACTGAAATTTCAGTCAGTTGGGCTGGGGAAGGTTAAGTGCCTTGGCCAGAAGCTCTGTGTGACATCAGCAGCAGAGAGGGAAAAGGGGGGAAAAACCACACCCCCAAATTCTTTGAAGCCATCATTATGCTAAATTGCTCCTATTAATTCCTAACAATGATTTAGGCTCATTCATGTATTTGACTCTTGCAACAACAAAAAAAGATCTATAGAAAAGTCATTACTGTTCCCAGAAAAAACATCCTCTGACCTTCTCCTGTGCTGAAATAGAGGCCTGATGTGCAGCAACTAGCATGGCTTGACATGGAGGTAAACATCTGTCACCTGGAAATGTCTTTGCAAGGAGAAGCCATGAAAGGCCCGGCTACGGAGACCAAGTTGGCTGTTCTAGTGGGAAACTGTAGCTGGACAGATTTACAGTGGAGCAAGATTGGGATCCTCAATCTGGTGTGGTGTGGTAGTTAAGAGTATCAGACTAGTATCTGAGAGACCCAGGTTCGAATCCCTGCTCATGCCATGGAAGCTTGCTGGGTGACCCTGGCCCAGTCACAGTCTCTCAGCCTAAACCTGCCTCACAGTTGTGAGAATGAAATGGTGGAGAGGAGAATAACGTAAGCCAATTTGGGTCCCCATCGAGGAACAAGGCAAGGGTATAAAGGAATTAATTAAATAAAAGTAAATAAGTTCTTGAGCTTTGCTACCCTTTCCCCTTCTCGTACCTCAGGAGTCCCAGTGTTCCCTCTAAGCTGAGCTAGTGTGAGCTAGCTCACAGTTTTTTAGCCTCCAGCTCACACATTTGTGTCTTAGCTCAGGAAGGATGGCTCCAGAAGAGCAAACTTAATTTATGCAGGAGCCAAACTGCTCGCTCACAACTTTAATGCCGGTAGCTCACAAAGTAGAATTTTTGCTCACAGGACTCCACTGCTTAGAGGGAGCATTGCTCAGGACCGCAAGAGAATGCCTCGATTGATCCCAGCTACCGTATTCCTTTGCATCTTTCTCTTCTCACTTGAGGTGTGAATGGCAGATGCTTTGTGGTGCTGCCAGGAGGAAATAAGCCAGGCTGGTAGCCAGAAATTTCGCAGTGCACTCCAAGACAGGGGAGGGGAGAATCAGTCAATGCAGGTTGCCCAGGAGCCAAGTTACACGGGATGTCAGAAATGTGCAGCTGGAACTCCAGACATTTTTTTTTTTTTTTTACAAAAAAAGCATCTGGGAGTGGGCTTTGGGTTGCCAACCTCTGGGTGGTAGCTGGAGATCTTCTGGGATTAGAACTGTTTTCCAGGCAAGAGACATAAGTTCCGCTGGAGGAAATGGCAGTTTTGGAGGGTAGACTGTCTGGAATCATATCCCCACTGAGCTCCCCCACCCCACACGTCTACAGAGTCTGCTTTTCCCAAGCTCCACCCCCAAACCTCCAGGAATTTCCCAAGTGGGAGCTTGGGGAAGAGATATGGATAAGGGCAGCAATGTGGGAGACGAGCCGAAGGTAAATCTTCCCCCTGTGCTTTTTCCCCAATTGCAAATCTTCTTGTCGCTGGTTTAAACCAAAAAAATCCCCTGCAGATGTGCTTTGAATATTAAAGACAATAGTATGTCTAATGGGTTTGAAGTGGCATTTCCTATCATTTAAAAATAAGGGCTTAGTGGTTATTCCAGTATCTCTGAAGGCCAGTGGTTGTGGTGGTGATGGGGGACACACACACACACATGATGTGGAAGAGTTGTTGCCTTTGCACCGTGCTTCTTAGAGATATCTGGCTGTCCCCTGCTGGAAACAAGATGCTGGTCTCAATAGCTCTTCAGTCTGACCACAGTCTCACACTCCCCAGTCACTCATTGACCCAGAAACTAGAAAGCAAGATCAGGTGCTGGTGGTTGTTTTTTACTCATTGGGAAAAAATTCTGCCTGTACATTTCCCCTTATCTTTCTATAGATATAAGAGATAGAGACGAACAGTGCAATCCTACACAGAGTTACTCCAGTTTAGGAGTGGAGTGATTCTGCATAGGATTGCAGTGTTTGTTTTTAAATGAAGAAAACAACACTCTGGCTGTTCAGAGGAGGGCTCTGGACCACTCAGTAAGGGGTATAGGGGCAGCCAGCAATTCGCAAGGAAAGAGCCATTCCCCTCTGCTGTTGCTGCTGTAGGCAATATTAAAGCAAACCATGCATTACTGCCACCAAAAACAAAAAGCAGTGAACAATAACCCATCCTTGCAAACATTCAACGAACATCTCTATGCATATTTTTCTGGGGACATTTCTCAAATTATCCTTGTCCAAGTCTTTCCCCAGATTTTGGCATTTCAAATTACCTGTTCACCTGTTCTGAAGTCAAACCGCTGCATTAGGACTCCTCCCTTTTCCCTTTTCCAGTTTCTAGAATTTTTACAGAGTGCTGTACACGTGCTGTTTATGACTGCATTCAAACCCTTCCACTCATTTGCATCTCCATCCAGACATGAGCACTAAAGATGCATGTGTACGCATGGGCAAAACACTGTAGCGGAGGAACTGATCTAGTATGTACAGTTGTTGCAAGATTCATTCTGTGTGGAGTTTTACCAGTGTGCAGGATACATTTGCACATCAGAAACACATCATGCAGAAGGGATTTTATGTTTTATTGTCATGTTTTTATGAATGATGTACATCACCCAGAGCCCTGCACTGCAGGGATTGGGTGATTAACAAATGTAATACATAAATATAAATAAAGAAATAAATCTTGAGCTTATACATGATGGCAGCAAGACTGCTTTCTCGGAGAGTTTTGTCAGTGCTCATGGGTGCATTGGAAGCGCAGAGGTACGGGGAAAGGAACGGGAGGAGCCGAATGTCTGCACAAAATGCAGGAGAACTGGTATGTAGCATTCTGAACAATAAAGCAATGGAATCAGCAGAACTGCTTATCTCCGGCTTTTGCTTGAGGCTCCCAGACCACGCTGCTCTCCATCCTAATATCAGCACCAAAATCAGTGCTGAACTTCTTGTTGGAGTTTACAGGATGCTTACATTTCAGCCATTATGGAGTTAACTGTTGCTGTTGTTAAGCAGTTGTTGTTAAGTGGTGTAACCCATGACCACTTAGAGTAGAGATGAGTTTGTGTGGGGAAAATTAGAGGGAGTTGTTTACCCTGATTAAGTGACCTGTAACCCTTCTATTCAAGTGGTTAAGATGCTGAACTGCAGGCTGGAAGGTCGGTGGTTCAGCAGTTAGAGATCTGAGTGCCGCATGACGGAGTGAGCTCCTGTCTCTGGTTCCAGCTCCTGCCAACCTAGCAATTCGAAAGCAAGAAACTGCAAGTAGATAAATAGGTACCGCTTCGGTGGGAAGGTAACAGCATTCTGTGTGCCTCGATGTCTAGTCATGCCGGCCACATGACCACAGAAACATCTTTGGACAGTGCTGGCTCTTCGGCTTGGAAACGGAGATGAGCACTGCATCCCTAGAGTCAGACTCGACTGGCTTTCAAGCAAGGGAAGCCTTTACCTAACCCTTCTATTGGTCAGTTAGCATCTTGTTGCTTGCAGAAAATGCTTTGCTCTTGCATGCATGTGTTCACAAGTTTTATAGCTGTTCTTCCTCTCTTTGTCCTGAGCAAGGAGAAGGAGAGTAGTGTAGCCATTGCTGTTCCTGTAGCTATGTAACTGGTAGTATGTAGTTAGCAGCAAGGATGTATTCTTTGTTCATTTCTTTCCAAGAATTCCCCTGCCCTTTCATCTTTTAATAATCTTTTTATAATTAAATATACAGCTCATTGGTATATGGCTCTTGCTTACGCACCTAGTTATATTTAAAGGCTCGAAAATCCAACACTTCTGGATTCTCTTTCTAGGAAAGCAGCTTGTAGGAGTGACTTTGACTGGCAAAACAGCCGGCAAAGACAAGTTTGATGGTTTAGTTGCATATTTATTTCTATATTTGTTTTTCCTTTCCTCTCTCCTTCAGCCAAAAGCGAGTTCCCAAAGCGGCTTAACAATGTTAATCTTCTGTGATGCAAATATCCACTGTAATAGTATAAGGAAGGTTCTTGGAGGGCGAGCTTTCAAAAACGTCTTGATCCAGGCTTGATGGCAGCTGGGCCTGGCTACTAACTCTCCTCCCTCTGGTGATGGTGAGGAGGGGATCCGGCCATAACAGAGGGATGCTTGGCTGTTGCCTCTTCTTCCTCTGGTTTTGGGGATGGCTCGACTAGCCTGATTTCAACAGATCTCAGAAGCTAAGCAAATCTGGCCCTGGTTGGTATTGGATGGGAGACCACCGAGGGAGGCAGACAATGGGAGACAACATGGAGGCAGGCAATGGCAAGCCACCTCTGAGTATCTCTTGCCTTGAAAACCCTACAGGGCTGCCATAAGTCAGCTATGACTTGATGGGGGCGGGAACACTGCCTCTTTCTCTACTGCTCCTCCAATCAAATCCACAGCTCCCTGGGCTAGCATTTCTGTAAAACTGGGGGGGGGAGACTTGGATAGCCCAGGACAACCTGATTTCATCAGATCTTGGAAGCTAAGTAGGATCATCCTTGGTTAGTAAGTGGATGGGAGACCACCAAGGAAGTCCAAGGTTGCCAGGCAGAAGGAGGCAATGGCAAAGCACCTCTGCTAAGCTCTTGATTTAGAAACCCTGTGGGGGTTGTCAATTGATTTCCAGTCTCATCAAGTCCAGCCCTAAACCAGCTCAACTTCTCATGTTGTACTTGTGTGCAAGAATTGCCTTGGAGCCCTCCAATCTCATCTACATGCAAGAATTCTTGACAGCTCAGCTGACAAATCTGCAAAGCCTGCTTTCCTTATCATTCCGATGGATTTTGGGGGTGGGTGGGTTAAGCACACTTTGAACCAGTTCTGTTTCATCTCCTCCTAGAGCACTTGTGTTTACATCACTTTTTCATGTTGCAAAGTCATTTGCATGACAGAGCTCTCCCCCTCCCCGGCATTTGAATACAAGTGCTTTTAATCCAGAGAGGTGGAAAAGGATTAAACTCAATTTATCAGATGTTTCTGCAGTAGCAATAGAATTCGTTTTATTCCGGGCTGGGATGAAAGCGCTCGAACGGCCTCTGTGGCAAGGAGCTTTATTGTATCAAAGCTGTTGTCCGGTCTCTTTGTGCTTTGTTTAAAAACAAAACAGCCACGCACAGATTGCTAATTAGAATTTGGGTGCTAATGCTGGGGTTATGAATAAACAGATGGGGATTCTTTTTTGCTGCATTGGGGAAAAGGGGGAAATATCATGCTCTGAAACGAGGTAAACTGAGAGCCAAACAAGCAGAAAACACCAGGTGGACTGCTTAGAACTCCCATCCTCTTTCATGTACAAGAACAGCTGCTGATCAGACACAGGAAGATACTCCTTCCAGAAACTAGCCCTGATCTGTACTCCTTGAGCAAGGAACCAACTCCTGCAGTTGTGCCTGGAGCAACCGCTGGATGTGAAGAGGCCGTGCCTCGCCTCAGGCTGCAAGAACACAAGAGCCTTGCAGGATCAGGGCAAAGATCTGTCTTGTTCAGGATCCTGTCTCTCATCACAGCTATCCAGATGTTCCCAGCCGAGCGCTCAAAACCACACTTGGCACTCCTTGGTGAAGAACATTCGAGTCCTTTCCCTGCTGCTCAAGAAGAACCTTGAGGTACATTGTCGACTTCTGAAGAGTTCAGATTTCTTCCTTTCAGAAAAAAAGAACGATGCCTTTGAATTGTCAAGGCAACTCACGCGTGTCGGCTTCTTAATTAGCAAGATGGTCACTCTTCGGGATTCGGGATGGTCTGAACTCTTGTCTAATTTCTGATCAGTGACTGCGGGCTGCATTTCCAGGTGTCAAAGATGAGAGAAAAGTTGTTGTTTTTTAAAGTGAAATTCAAAGGTTGTAGTTTGAAGTAAGAGAGATGGAGAGAAAACAATCCACAGCAGAAGCTTGCTAGTGAGACACTCTCCACTGACTCTTGCAAGCCCGAGAGACTGTTTTTAATGAGACCCTAACACCATTCAAATGGTAACACATGCATGGGAAATCAAAGGAAGCAGAGCTTCTTGTTTCAGTTTTGAAAGGAAAAACAGGATCTAAACTTGAACGGGCTTGGAAGTACAACATGGTTTCCTCGAAGGAGCTCAACAGCTGGAGGCTGGCTTTCAAAACTGCTTCAAAAGGGCAGTCAACTTTTTATTTAAAAGGCAACAATAACTGGCCAGTGGGTGAAGATAGGAAAGGATGGGGGGGTGGAGCCTGGGGGAGTTTACTGAATCAGAGGGTGACACCTGGTGGTTGATGGTGGATTAGAGGCTGGCTGCTTTTGGAGTAGGGTTGCCAACCTCCAGGTGGTGGCTGGAGATCTCCTGGAATTACAACTGATGTCCAGATGACATAGGTCTGGAGGTTGGAGAAAATAGCTACTTGGGAGGAGGATGGACCCTACGGCATAATTCCCCTCTAAGGTCCCTCCCCAAACCCCATACTTCCTAGGCTCCACTCCCAAAATCCCCAGGTATTTCTCAGGAGGGAGTTGGCAACCCTATTTGGGAGGGTCAGAGGTAGCAAACTGTTGGATTCCTGTTTATTTTGGCTTGGGGCAAAGGCCAGCCACTGAGGGAGGGCTTGGATCCACTGTCAGGTGGCTTTTCATGAATCAGGAGGGGAATCTGGCAGAACAAAGGGTGAGGGTGAAAAGAAATTATTCCCCACCAGGTTCTAAGAAACCTGTTTATTCAACAAAATACCCAGCCAGAAAAAACAATACAAAATGTTTTTGTGAGATAACCGACATACCTTAATACAATGCCTAATTATGGTATGGAAGCCCTCTAGAGTGTCATTGTCACTATGCAAACATTAACAACACTAATGAATAGCAATGAAGATGATAATAGGCAGACACATCATCTGTGATCTACTGAGCACTTCCAAGGCCCTTGTCTGGTCAGTGGGATTTTTATGCACTCTGTGATCAATGTGTAGTAGACAATGTGGCAGTGGTGGTGGTGAAACAGTGAATACCTGTTCATTAAAAATGGAGCTGATGAAATCAGAGAGTGTTGATTTGCTGTTCCTGCCATCTGTTGGTGTTCTTCCACTGGAAGGATGATGAGTTACTTGGACCGTTTCAGCAGACGGCAGGAAAACGGCACATCAGCAAATGCTGGCTTGAGCCATCTGGATCTTCTACTGGATCTTCTACTTGGCCTGGTGACAAGAATGTATTAGAGGGAGGCTGAAGGGAATGAGTCACCATTTGCTCCAAAGAACATTGGGGCAAAGTGCTCCAAGTGACACTGGACCAGGTAAAAATTTATCTGGCCCAATGGGAGCTGGGAGACAAGGCCAACAGCCCATTCTACTAGGTACACCTTGCCCCCCTCCAAATGGAGAGGGGCTTAGGCCCTAGGGTTGCCTGCCCTGTGCTTACAAATACTTTTGGAGATGGAACCTGGAGAGGGTGAAACAATGTAGATGCTGTGATGTCACTTCTTGGTAAATACCATAGAGATTGGTGAAATTCCTAGAATGTCGTAGGGAATGGGCTGTGGCATTTCCCCCCTAGTATTTCCCCCCATGACTCGATCAAGTGTGGGCAAGGGAGGGCATGGGCTGGAGTTTGCCTGCCACAAGCCGGCACATGATAAGCCTAGAGGGCCAGAGTTCTTTCAAAGATATCTTTGCAATCATAATGATGGTTTCCACACGGGGACAGGCTTAAGTCCTTTCCCAATGGCTGGTGTGGCTGCCGATAACTTACAGAATGAGCAATTCAATATTGTTATATAGATATAATATTAAACCAGTCAGTGTAAAAGGTTGTTTGAATTCTCAGCTTTCCTTTGGGAAAAAGAGTCGGTCTATAGCCCCTTCCATTGTAGAGATATGCTAAAGGGCTAGACTTACTTTATTTTTAAATGAAAGCTGGGGATTCAGAGAACCCGTTACATGTATTGCTGTAACACTACATTGACATAACAATATTCAATTGATTTTAAAAATAACAACCAAAAAAAGCCACCCAATGGTGTGTGTGGGGGGAATAGCCTCAGAGGCCTTGGATAGACAGGACAGCCTGATCCTGACAGATCTTAGAAGCTAAGCAGGGTTGGCCTTGGCTAGTATTTGGAAGGGCAACTTTCAAAGAATACCAGGGTCATGATGGAGAGGCAGGCAATGGCAAACCAATTTTGAAATGTCTCCTGCTTTTAAAAACAAGTCTAGCTTGCCACCTAGTGGTGCCTAACACTAAAAAAGAGCTAGAACTTGTGGATGCCAGACAATCTTAGGATCTCTTGGCTGTTCTACAAACAATGCCATACGGTAATTAATTAATTAGCCACAGAGGGGCTAGTGTCAGGAAACATGGCTGCCATGTGGGCAGGAAAATTTGAACTTCCCCACCTATGCAGCATCCATTGAGGCTTTACTGCAATATTCACAGCAGAATTTCACAGCAAAGCAGGTTTGAGAGAGACTGGAGAAAAGCAGGGGAAATCCTGACAGGTTCATGAATGAACCATAACAGGTTTGTCAGGCTGTGCCTGGCAAGCAGCAGGAAGTTCGGGGGGAGGCATGGGGGAAGTTCAGGGGTGAAGTCCCCTGGGAGGAAGTTCAGCAGGAAGTCCCCAAGGGGGAAGTTCAGCAGGAAATTCGGGGTGGAGTCCATGATGTCATCCGCACCACTACTCACTTCTGGGGAAAACCCAAGAGTGACACAAGGTAGCTCTAGGAATTGCCAGAAACACTGTGGTTTTGCCATAAAGTTTCTGGCAATTCCTAGAGCACCTGTTGCTTCCAGCTTCTCTCTGGAAGTGACTTAGTGGTGCAGATGACGCTGGCAGTTTTCAAAAGGCGTCATCTCCTGCTGCTCCTCTGAATGGAGGCAGGCAAGTAGGGCTGCTGGTGGGAGGCCATAGTGGGAGGCCTGGCAGCCCCATGGCATAACATAGCAGGGGGGGAAATCTAGCAGGGGGGAAAAACCAGCTTCTCAACAGCATTGAGTCCAGGGCAGAAAGCTTATGTGGAAATGGACCAGGCCTGGTAATTTTCTCTTTTAAAAAAATGAAACCAAAGGAAGCTGGAGTCTATGCCAAATGCTATAATCTATGCTGCCTCCCGTGTTCTCCTGCACAATTGCAGCAGACACACAGTCCACGAATCACAGCAATGGCTGCTTCCAGACAGGACTTGCTCTGCCCCAGATCTCAAACTGTGGTGGTGGTTTTTTTGGAGCATCTACACAACGTTGTCTACCTTTCACAGTTTCCCTTCCTTTGCTCCAGTGTTTCCCAGAAACATTAGCACTTTAGCAGCTTAGCCCACATGTGGACAGGAAGATGTGGATTTCTGAATCTCCCCATCGACATCTAGCGCCATTTCCCCTCCCCAACCTTTTGCGCATGCATTCACCCTCTCCACTGCTGGAGGGTCTTTTTGCTGACTCTTGTTGCGTGGGTATCTACTGCTGTTTTTTAAAAAAAAATGGCAGAAAAGCCTTCCAGTGGTACCGTGTCGTATCTGTGGTACAAATTGGCCTGTGTGGGAGCTCCATTGCCATTGTGAGAATGCTTCTGCATTTGCTATGGCAATGAGTCCAGTTTGGTATAATTGAGAGCCAATTTGGTGTAGTGGTTAAGTGCGTGGACTCTAATCTGGGAGAACCGGGTTTGATTCCCCACTCCTCCACTTGGACCTGCTGATGTGACCTTGGGTCAGTCACAAGTTCTGGCACAGCTGTTCTTGAAAAAGAGCAGTTTCTGTCAGCATTCTCTCAGCCCCACCTACCTCACAGGATGTCTGTTGTGGGGAGGGGAAAGGAAAGGAGTTTGTAAGCCGCTCTGAGACTCCAAGTGAAGGGCAGGGTATAAATCCAATCTCCTCCTCCTCCTTCCTCCTCCTCTTCCTCCTCTTCCTCCTCCTCTTCTATGGGGAATGCCCTTGTGTGGAAGCAGCTGATATGTGAAGAGTTTTCTTTATTTATAAACACACCTTTCTCCATTTAATTTGGTTTTGTGCTTAACGGGAAGTGAGCACCATCAGGCGTGCTTCGGTGTCTTCCAGCAGCTCCTCCCCAAGGCACAGGAAGCCAGAATTCTCCTGGATCTGGCCACGGCATTGTGTTTTCTACCCGATTACGCTCTCTTCCGATGAGCATTTTAGCAAATGAAACAGCTTGGCCCATTGTGGGAAACAGCTGCACTAAAATGAACGGAAAGACAATCCAGCACTTAGAAGGGTAATGTCCCTGTATTAAGCATTGGTTACACATTTGTGCTTATCTATTCAGTGCTCCCCCCGCCCCGGGCCCTGCCAAATCCCAATTGTATTAACAGATTACCAAAAGAACGTATTATACATTCAAGCTGTGTCTTCCATTGTCTCCTGATTGATTAGCAAAAAACCCAGTATTAATAGCCGCTGAAGGCTTCTGAAAGACTGGTCTGGTCAATGAGATCATCTCCTGGCTTGACAACTAACATTTGGTGCACCACCCAGTGCTAGCTCCTGGTTCTGGGGAACCTGCTGGACAGTGGACACCCCTCTTTCTCCCAGCCGGTCCTCTCTCACTTGCCGTCTGAGCCCACCACTCACCATTTCCCAGAGGTGGAGAATGTGCTTTCTTGCAGTCTGCTTGCTATTGTCCCTTCTCTCCTTGTTCACGTTACCACTCTCAAGGGCATGGAGGAAGAGGAATAGCAGAGCCACGGACCCCGGCAAGTGGTTCTGGGGATTCTGATCCCCGATGCTAGCTCTGGACTAGGACAGCAGCAATGGCCCTGAGCTGACTGCTATGTAAGGAAGTGGCAGCTCAAACACATGAAGTGGCCTTATACCAAGTCAGTCCACTGGTCCATCAAGCTCAGCGCTGTCTGCTCTGGCTAGCTAAATTTGTACCCTGGCAATCTTGTTGGCCTTTAGGGTGCTAGTGGACTCCAAACTTGCCGTTTACTAGCAGTTGCTTTCCACGATCTTAGGCAGAGAAGGGTCTTTCCTACATAGGGCAGCCAACTGCAGGTTAGGAAATTTCTGGAGATTTGGGGGTAGAGCCTGGGAAGGAACCTTAGGGTGGTATAATGTAGGGTTGCCAGCCTCCAGGTGGGGCCTGGGGATCTCCTGCTTTTACAGCTGACCTCCAGCTGACAGAGATCAGCTCCCCTGGAGAAAATGGCTGCTTTAAAGGGTGAACTCTATGGCATTGTACCCTGCTGAGGCCCCTCCCCTCCCCAAACCCCACCCTCTCCTGGATCCACCCCCCAAAGTCTCCAGGTATTTTCCAACCAAGACCTGGCAACCCTACTATAATGCCACTCTCCAAAGCAACCATTTCCTTCAGGGAAACTGATCTCTGTCACCTGGAGATTAATTGTAATTCCAGGAGATCTCCAGGCCCCACCTGGAGGCTGACGTGCCGGCCTGGGGTGAAAGGGAGCCTTCCATGAGTGGGGAGGGAGGGTGACGTCATTGGTGGGCTTGACACTATTGGTGCAATGACGTCACACAGGCGTGACATCATCACACCGGGGGATGCCGCATGGTGATTGTTGTGTATTGAAAGGTGAATCAAGCCTATCTTTTCCTATGTTAAGCTTGATTCTGGAATGTGGATTCTAAGCTGTAGCATTCGTATTGGTCGGTTTCTGCGAAACCAGTGTAAATAGCCAATCACTGTGTGACAATGTTGCAAAGCGGGAACAGTTGTGATTGGACCTTAACTCTGCACTGCCATTGGTCCGTTAACTATTTCTGGGTGCGGCTTTGACAGCCGGGAGAGTTTAAAAAGGAGCTGTGCTCCACTGTCTGTGTTGTGTGTTCCTGAGTTGGAGTTTGCTGTTGAATAAAGCTGAATCACTTGTTGAGCTTACTTCCTTGTTGATTCTCATACTTAACAATTGGCGACGAGGATGGGATGCTAGAGCGGGTAGGCAGCCCCGCTGAACCGAGATCGCAACAGCAGACGAGGACACACACCCGGCCGAGCCGGCTGAGGCTCCACGAGTAGAAGTGGCAGCACCGACAGCCCCGATGGCCGTCAACCCGGCGTTCGAAGCGTTCGACCCGGCGACGGAAAACTGGGACTCTTACCAGGCACGGTTCGAGTTCCACCTCCAGGCGAATCTGATAACAGATGAGGCGAGAAAGAAGGCGACGCTCCTGAGCTCGTGCGGCAAGGCCGCCTTCGACATCGCCCGATCCCTGGTTGCTCCGACTGAGCTGAGTGCAGCAACGTGGGCTGAGATCACGGCCAAGCTCAAAGGCCATTTCTCGCCACAACCATCTCGGATCGCGTGCCGGCACGCCTTTTACAAGCGGTGCCAAGGGCCTTCCGAGTCCATCGCTGAGTACGTCACTGCCTTGCGGAAAGCGGCAAGGCCATGTGAGTTCGCAGATCTGGAGGAAGCCCTCCTCGACCGTTTGGTGTGTGGCCTTCGAGACGAGCGCCTTCAACAGCGTCTTTTCGCCCGCACCCAACTGACGTATGCGGTTGCCTACGCCGAGGCCATCGCAGCAGAGGCCGCGGACAAGTCGACGCGAGAGGTTCGACAGCGGCAGACCCAGGTCAGCAAGGAGCCTGCAGTTCACCGGCAGTCCGCCGGCGAGTCTGACAGCGACGCCGACGGCGTGTGCCGAACTCGGGAGACACGCCCACCGCGGACCAGACCGAGAACTTCGACAACCCGTCCCTGCGCAGGCTGCGGCGGTGACCACAACAGAGACCTCTGTCGGGCTAGAGAGCTCATCTGCCACTCCTGCGGGAAGCGAGGTCATCTGGCGCGAGTTTGCCGAGCTGCGAGGAAATCGCCACCGTCTTCGCGACGAACAGACCCCAAGGTTCGGCCTCCAGATGACAGCAGAGCGTCCGATTGCCACCAGACTGACACCTGCCCTTCGACCGTCCTGGTGACCGGTGACAAGGCCACTCGGAAAATTCACGTCACACTTCGGCTGGACGGCGTTCCGTGTACGATGGAGGTGGACTCCGGTTCATCCGTCACCGTCATCTCCACCGAGACGTGGCAGCGCTTATTTCCGAGGAGAAGCCGTCGTCGCCTGTCTCCAGTAACAACGCGTCTCACCGACTTCCAGGGACGACGCATTCCGTTGGCGGGACGAGCTACCTTCCAGGTAGAGTTCAAGGAACGGAAGGCTGAGCTGTCCCTCCTGGTTGCGGAGGGTGAGAGGGTCAGTTTGTTGGGCCTTGATTGGTTCAAGGCTCTAGGTATTGCCATCACTGGTATTAACAGCATTTGTGACAATGAAAGGGAGTCCTTGTATCACGAGTTCCCTGAAGTCTTTGGGGAAGGGCTTGGGTTGTATACTGGGCCCCCGGTTTCTTTTGATTTAGACCCTTCAGTGCGTCCCATACGGCTGAAGTACAGGAAGGTACCCCTCGCTCTTAAAGCGAAGATCGAGGCAGAGCTGGACAAGCTAGTTGATCAGGGTATCCTGGAGCCGGTGCCCTATGGTCGGTGGGAGACTCCCATAGTAACGCCCGTAAAGGCAGACGGGTCGATACGCATATGCGCTGATTATAAGTGCACCGTGAACAAAGCGCTCCAGCAGCACTCCTACCCAGTGCCGGTCATCAGCCATGTGTTGGCTTCATTGGGGGGAGGAAAGGTTTTCGCTAAACTTGACTTAGCCCAAGCCTACCAGCAGTTGCCTGTGGACGATGCAACTGCTGACGCCCAGACCATAGTGACCCACAAGGGGGCATTTCGGGTCAAAAGACTACAATTTGGGGTTAACGTAGCCCCGGGCATTTTCCAGGGCTTGATGGAGGGGCTCCTGCGTGGGCTACCTGGAGTCGTGCCCTATTTTGACGACGTTCTGGTGGCAGGCTCTGACGAGTGCGAACTCATGGCTCGGCTCAGAGCAGTACTCGGCCGGTTTAAAGAAGCCGGGCTGAGGGTCAAACGCTCCAAATGTGTGGTCGGAGCAGACAGAGTGGAGTTCTTGGGATTCCTGATTGACGCGGATGGAGTCCACCCTACACCGGACAAGGTATCCGCCATCAAGAACGCGCCCCCGCCACGGTCAAAGAAGGATCTCCAGTCGTTCCTGGGGATCCTAAACTTTTATCATGCCTTCCTGCCCCACAAGGCATCAGTTGCAGAACCCCTGCATGCTCTGCTCCACAAGAACGCAAAGTGGGAGTGGGGAGAGCGGCAGGAACGAGCTTTCACGGGCGTTAAAGAACTCCTCTCGTCTAGTGCGGTGCTGACCCACTTTGACGAGAACAAACTCTTGGTGCTTGCGGCTGACGCGTCACCCTACGGGGTGGGCGCCGTTCTTAGCCACCTCATGCCGGATGGATCGGAAGCACCGATCGCTTTCTACTCGCGATCACTTACAGCGGCGGAGAAGAACTATGCCCAGATCGACAAGGAGGGCCTCGCCTTAATCGCCGGAATTAAAAAATTCCATGACTTTGTTTATGGGCGGAGGTTCCTCCTTGTAACAGATCACAAGCCGCTTCTGGGCATCTTCTCCCCGGACCGGCAGACGCCGAACATACTGTCCCCCAGGATGTTGAGGTGGGCAGTATTCATGTCGGCATATGACTTTGAACTTGAGCACCGCCCGGGGAAGGCTATCGGGCATGCCGACGCCCTGAGCCGTTGCCCCGCACCACTGGACAACAAAGAACTCGAGCCGGAGTTGGACATTCTGGCGCTCGAAGAGCTCCCGGAGGCACCAGTAACCTCCTCAGACATTGCCGCTGCGACGGCTAAGGACCCTGTGCTTGCCCGTGTCCTTAATTGGGCATGGAGGGGGTGGCCGGTAGGGAAAATGGCGCCTGAATTCAAACCGTTCGTTTCGCGCCAGAACGAACTATCGGTAACAAAGGGCTGTTTGCTTTGGGGGAGTCGGGTGGTGATTCCCGCCAAGCTGAGGGAGGATGTTTTGGAGGCGTTACATGTGGGCCACCCTGGCATGGTTCACATGAAAGCCCTCGCCAGAGGGTACGTGTGGTGGCCGAAGCTGGACGAGGACATTGAGGCCTGGGTAAGGCAGTGTATGGAGTGTCAGCAGTCCCGTCCAGAACCACCACAGGCTCCCATTCAGCCCTGGGAGAAAACGAGGAGGCCCTGGTCACGCCTCCATATTGATTTTGCGGGACCATACCATGGGCAAATGTTTTTTATCTGTGTTGACAGCTACTCTAAATGGTTAGAGGTGATACCCATGAGGTCAACAGGGTCCGGGGCAGTCATCAATGCCCTCCGGAGGTTGTTTTCGACCCACGGGCTGCCGGACTGTTTGGTCTCGGACAACGGGCCACAGTTCGTGTCAGCGGAATTTGAAAAGTTCCTTAAAGACAACCTCATCCGCCATGTGACTTCTGCGCCGTTCCATCCGGCCTCCAACGGTCAGGCCGAACGGATGGTACGGACGGCGAAGGAGTCACTTGGGCGCCTGACGTGTGGGGACTGGAGCCAGAAGATTGCCTCTTTCCTCCTGAGGCAACACATCACCCCCTGTTCAACAACGGGGAGGAGCCCAGCTGAACTTTTAATGGGCCGTAAGTTGGCTACCCTACTGGACCGACTGCACCCTGACCTTGACAGGTCCAAGCAGCGGTCAGAGACCCCAGAGCAGGGGAGAGTGTTCTTGGTTGGGGACAAGGTGTTTGCCCGCAATTATGCGGAAGGTCACAGATGGCTACCAGCCGTGGTCACAAAGGTGGCAGGGTCCAGGTTGTATGTGGTCCGGCTTCCCAGCGGACGGGAGATACGCCGCCACATTGACCAGCTCAGAGAGCGCTGGGCAGACTCAAGCGCCGAGTCTGTGCCCGAGCCTGAGCTGGTCCCCGTCCAGGAAGGGCCTCCCGGCGAGGAGGTGAGTACTGCGGATCGAGATTCGGAGTCTGGGGAGCCCCCAACTCCAGTGCCTGAGACCCCTGTGTTAGTGTCCCCTGACTCTCCTGCGAGAGAGACCATCAGAGTCCCCGAAGAGTGTGCCGCTCCACCGCCATCGGAGCAGAGACCGCTGCGCCGGTCAAACCGAAGCCGAGGTGCCCCTCCCTACCTGAAAGATTATGTTTGGAAGGGAAATGCTCCATCTTAGGGGGAGGAATTTGTTGTGTATTGAAAGGTGAATCAAGCCTATCTTTTCCTATGTTAAGCTTGATTCTGGAATGTGGATTCTAAGCTGTAGCATTCGTATTGGTCGGTTTCTGCGAAACCAGTGTAAATAGCCAATCACTGTGTGACAATGTTGCAAAGCGGGAACAGTTGTGATTGGACCTTAACTCTGCACTGCCATTGGTCCGTTAACTATTTCTGGGTGCGGCTTTGACAGCCGGGAGAGTTTAAAAAGGAGCTGTGCTCCACTGTCTGTGTTGTGTGTTCCTGAGTTGGAGTTTGCTGTTGAATAAAGCTGAATCACTTGTTGAGCTTACTTCCTTGTTGAGTCTCATACTTAACAGTGATACTCTAGCATTTTGGCCAAAACTATGGTTACCATAGAGTTTTGGCCAAAATGCTAGAGCATTGCTGCACAACACCTGGTGTAGTGATGTCACTTCCACATGATGTCATTGCGCCAACAATGTTGTGTGCGATGGGGTTGTTCAGGGGTGGGGCTTCCCCTGCCGGCCAGCTGGCTGGCTGTGGATTGGAGCCCCCAAAACTGGGGGAAACCCTACCCAGACTAGGGGTTTGGCAACCCTAACCTTGTTCCAACACCTGCTGCCTACAGTCAACTGGAGACATCAGCGACAGAATTTGGGACTTTCTGTATGCAACTCAGGTGCTCTGCTACCTAATAATGGCTCTTCCTATATGTAGCTGTTGTATACCAAGCCAAACAAGTGTTCCACCCAACTTTGACTGGCTGTGGCTCTCGTGAGTCTCAGGTGGAGTGTTTGTTGCTTGAGATTCTTCAGCTAGTGGCTCAAGAGGATCTAAGCATGCCCTTAATAATAAATTACCCGACTTCAAAGGCCCAGAAAATCGGTTTTACCTTCTCACAGATACAGCTGCGTATCTGCCATACAGGACAGTATGATTTGCTAAAGCATTTGAAAATTAGAACTGAGCTGTTGGTGGAAATTGCAGTCCCTCGCGTTACAGATCAATGGCCCCAATGATCAATACTGTAACGCAGTGTAGCCTTTTTGGACACGAACTTTTGCTCCTCAGGGGAATTGCTGTGACCTTTGGTAGATACAATAAATTGTTTCACTGAGGGACTGATTATATTTCATCACAGTCCATTTGCTTGAACATAACCCCTACTGATGTGAGATGAAAGAGATACACACACTTCCCACTTTGCCAGCCAGCAAGAAACTCCAGGGCTAATGCTGCCGGGTTTCATTTCTTTATGTAGGTATTTCTATTTCACATTCCTCCTGACTCTCAGAACAGCTTATACCCCCCTCCCCCCGAAACAGAATTTAGGAAAATAAAGAAAAGATGTTCAGTGGTCCTAGATAAACTGGGTCAGCCACCCAGGGCCACAGGCCATGAGATATGTAAGCAAGCTTAACATCCCTTTGGGTCTTGCCTTTTAGTCTGTGCCACAGGCTCGCACATCTCGCCACATCAAGTCTGAATTGTTACTTACAAACACAAGGGGAACTATGGTTGCCAACCTCCAAGAAGGATGCAAACCAAAGAGAGAGATCATGAGTTGGAAGTTGAAAGGAATTAAACAACCGCAATGTATAGTGCCCCCCCCCAAAGGTTCTTCACCAACTTATAAATGCTTTTTTCAGTATTCAGTTGAAATACAAAGTTAATCCATTTGGCAAACACTCTAGACATATCTCATAGTCACATTCATCAAATACATTAGTGTGATGTATTTGATGAATGTGACTATGATTTCAACGCCACCCACTTTGATAAAGGTATACATGAAATGAGATGTCATATTCATGCTTCATTGGAATTGATGGCGTTTGAATTACTTCCAGTAAACTGAATACTGAAAAAAGAATTTATAAGTTGGTGAAGAACCTTTTTTTTTTTTTTTGGCATTATACATCACGGTTGTTTGTTTCCTTTCAGCCTCCAAGCTGGCGTCCTCTTGAAATTACAACGGATCTCCAGACTACAGAGACTAGATTTCCCGGAGAAAATGGCTGCCTTGGAGGGTGGACTGTGTGGCATTGTACTCTGCTACATTCCATCCCTTCCCCAGATTCCACCCACAGATCTCCAGGAATTTCTCAAGCTAAAGTGAGGAACCCTAGGAGGGTCATCATAAACTTGGCCCAGATCTCATACAGCTGACCCTAAAATGGCACAGCCGTCATCCTCAGCTAGCCAAGTTCCCTGTGCGTGAGATGGAGCACTGGAGACTTATGGCAGCTTTGTAAGATTTGCTTTACATACAGATATACAAGGAGAACATAATTTGAGGTAAAGAGACTCCTATAAGATGGTAATTCTGTGTCAGACTTCCAAGGAGCCATTTTGGCAGACAGCTCTAGAGCTGCTCCTTGCCATTGCTAAGGCCGGTTCAGATTTTGAGAGCCAGTCCAACCTGAAATGCTGGGAATCGAACCACCAGATGTGTACTTTAGCTGGGGGGGAAAGCAGCTGTGGGTGTGTGGGAAATGAAATGGGCTATGGCACTGGGAGACAGTTACTTCTCTCCCACGGGTTATTTCCTTGATCAAATTTGGGCTGCCTTAAGTCCCAGAAGGGAAAACATGGCAAGTACCCATATTGTACCTTCTTTTTTCCTTTATTGACTTTAAGCATTTGGCTGGCATGAAGAAGAGTCTCAGAGCAGCTTACAATCTCCTCTCCCTTCCCTTCCCCACAACAGACATTCTGTGAGGTAGGTGGGGCTGAGAGAGCTCTTTCGAGGACTGCTCTTGAGAGACCAGTTCTGAATGAACTTGTGACTGACCCAAGGTCACACCAGCAGCTGCATACGGAAGAGTGGGGAATCAGACCCAGTTCTCTCACGACACCAAACTGATCAAAGAAGTGGCACAGAGTGAAGAGTTAAGCCCTCACTTCCCAGAGCCAGAGCCCAGATCTTCTGCAACTCAAACATACACCTAGAGATCTGGTCAAAGACTCCCCAGATCCAAGCTGAATTTGATTCTCAGTTTTTTCTCCCCTCTTCTCTCTGTCTGTGTCCTTTCTGCTACTCCACTGTCGATCTGGCAGTCAGACCAGGCTGCAGCCATTATGGAACAAAAATGATGCTGAAATCCATCTTCTTCCCTGATGGAAAAGCACAGCAGAAACTGGTGCCCAGCAGTCTGAGTCCAGTGAGATAACAGACAAGGTCTCCCTGAAGGGAGGAAATGGCTTCTGTAACAAAGAGACCAAAACAGTAATATGTGTAAGTGGTATAAGGGATTGGTTCTCAAAATATGCCCACTATCATTATAGGGCTCTTTTTGTAGCAGGAACACCTTTGCATATTAGGCCACACACCCCTAATGTAGCCAATCCTCCAAGAGCTTACTGAGCTCTTCTTACAGGGGCTACTGTGAGCTCTTGGAGGATTGGCTACATCAGGGGCGTGTCGCCTAATATGCAAAGGAGTTCCTGCTACAAAAAGAGCCCTAGATACCTAGCCCTAAGGTGGGAATCCTGTGTCCTTTCATGAAAGCAGTAAAACCAGGCTGCCCACAGACAAGATAGGGGTTGCTGCCTGTTCAGGGAGTTTACCCAACTATGTAGAAAAACATACAACTCTGTAAACTGACCAACCCTCCCCTCCTTAAAAGAACCCAGACTGGGGAGAACTTGAGACCATTTCTGCAGTAGTGAAATTCCCTGCCATTTACATTTTTTAAAAATGAACACTATGTGAAATTTTCCACAGTAGTTTTTCTTCTCACCAGGCACAAAACGGCAGTTTTCTCATTCTTACCCCGCATTTTGGAACTTGCTAAGACGGAGGATTCTGAAAATGTGTGGTAAGAAGGAGAAAATTTCAGGTTTGCACCTGGTGAGGAAAAACCGACTATGGAAAATTTCCAATAATACACAGTTTTAAAAACATCAGTGTGGGGAATTTCACGACTGTGGAAATGGTCTGAGCATGCCCCAGGAAGTTGCCAGCAAAGGAAAGTAAGTTAAGGGGAATGGGCGATGATGAGTGGAGGTGATTCCGACTAGGAGGAAATTTCCTAATCATTCATTTCCCCTTTCCGTGATTCCTCACAGGGCCCCAACTTGTAGCATCCTGACAAGAAGCTACCCAAATTAGGAGACGGGATGTAAAAACTTTCCTTTCAACTCTGATTGATGCTGTTGCTCAAAGCAGGCCCAGGGGATTTGTGACTCCTCCTCCTCCTCCTCCTAGATAGGTGATAAGTATAGGTGTTAGACTTAGGCCCTGGTCACACAGGAGGATTTCCCCGCGGGAGGGATGGATCAGGGGCGCATCAAGCGGGGAAATACCACAACATCTGGGAAGTGGCACGCACCCGTCCCCAATCTGTCCCTTCCAGCCGAAAACCCGCCGCAAAAAGGTAGCACCAAAAGGGTACTACCTAACAGTTGATGTGCAGCACGGGCCAGCATCTGATTGCCCGACACACCCGTCTCCCTGCAGCATTCGGTGGCCCTATAGAATTGCACATGCTTGCGCGTGCGCAGCGGGCTCACCTCACGTACCAATCTGTGGCTTCCCCCCGGCATCTGAGCATGCCGGGGAGCAACTGTGCGGTGGCTTGGGGGATCTGTCTGATCCTGCCACCGTGCTTCTCTTTTGATGCCGCTCAAAAAAGCCGCACTTCAGCCACACCTTTTCCCCCAGTGTGACCAGGGCCTTATATTCTTTTATGTTCACGTCCAACCATCTTGGTGTTTGTTGGTTCGATGCTTGAGGAGTTGCAAACACCTCGCAGGTCCTATCCTTCCTCTCCTCCCCTCTTTGCTGACGAAAGCCCTTGGAAGACCCCATTAAACTATTTCAATTGCTGATAAATTTGTGAACAGTTCTCAACAAACCAGCCTAGCTTGTAGTTAAATAGTGCACAATTATGTTTGCTTGAGTTAATTGCCATTCTCCTTTTCACCCTTATCTAGTAACACTTTACTCTCCTAAAACTTCTATTTTTTCACACACGGACACACCAAGCTTGCAAAAGGCAGGTCCCAGACCCCATTCCTGACAGAGAATTGCTCATTCAGGAAACATCTCCAGTTATTAAGAAGCATTAACGTTCTTCTGTCAAATCCCTTATCACTCATTTGCAGTGACCAAGTCTGCCATGCATATTTGGAAGATGCTCAGAATTAAACTATTAAAACAATGACCTGCTTATCCTCAGCTGCCAGGCACCTGCTCAAACGGAAACTTTTCACATTTACCTCTCGTGCTTCCCGGGGAAATATTTGCAGTGATCTGAATGTACAAACTGCAGAATGTGTTCTGTTGCAGGGGAGAAAGGCACTTTGTACTTCTTGGGGTCACGTCTGTTGCAAGACAGCCAAGACTCCTCCAACCTCAATTTGGCGGCGCAGGTGAAACAGGGTTGCCAACTCCAGGTTGGGAAATTCCTGGAGATTTAGGAGTAGAGTCTGGAGATGGACCTCAGGAGGTTACAATGACATAGAATCCATCACCCAAAGCAACCATTTTATCCAGGGAAACTGATCTCTGCCACCTGGAGATCAGTCCAGGAGTTCCCCTGGAGCCCTAAGGGGAAATGCATTTCTCTCTCCCAGCTAGCACACCCCTGAGAATGCTGTGCTGTGTGTCACCCCAATGCAACAGCCACCTTTTGGTTAGTACCTGTGACATCATGGATTGCAAGAGATGTGATGCCCTCCCACACTGCCTATGCGATCTCCGTAGCTATCTGAAAGATGGTTCATTTTCCTGACATTTTTACAAAGCACACTCGAGAACAGGCCTTTCCCCTAAATTAGCTGCATTTGCAATCATTATCCTGAATTTCTCCTCAAGGTGGACCAAAAGTGGCTTAGAACCTCATTCATGCCTCTTCTGTTTTCTCTTGTAACAACAACCCTGTGAGGTAGGTGAGGCTAAGAGAATGTGACTGGTGCAGGGTCACCTAGCGAGCTTCCATGGTAAAGTAAGGATCTGAACCCAGGTCTCCCAAGATCATAGATGAATACGCTATCCACAACAACAGCTCCAGTTAACCCCATAACTGCCTTAAGGACCTTTGGATGGAAAGGCATTCTAAAAATATGCTAAACAAATAAATAGAGGTGCACAGTTAGTCTTTTTAAAAGCTAGCTAGCTAAGTAGTCTGCACACTCACTCTTCTTTGCAATCTTTTTTAAAAGGAGGGGGTAAAAGCCAATGAGATTCTGAAACAAAGCTGCCCTTCTTCCAGTACATATGAGCTGTTCTCCCTCTATCCTATTCAAGCCTGCAGTCTTCCCTTGCCAAATGCTTGCGAGGAAATGTAATTCTTGCCTTTGTATAACCCCTTTAACATTCACCATCTTTTCTTCTTATAGCTGCGGGAAAGCCCCCCCGGTGATATTGCGCAGTGGGAGCTTTAGGTTAGCGTATGCATGGTACCTGCCCAGTGTTTGTGTTCAAGCATGGATTTGATTGACACCTGTGAATTAAGGGTCAGAGTCGGGCAATGTTTTTGCCTGGCATGTGTCAAAATCAGTGATGTGGCAGGTTCTGAAGGAAACAGAAACCCCATAGGAGACTGGGTGAACGTGCAGCACACTATAGAGATGCCAGCCTCCAGGTGGGACCTGGGAATCCCCTAGAATTACAGCTCATCTCCAGACTACAGAGATGAGTTCCCCTGGAGAAAATGGATCCTTTGGAGGGTGGAAAAACTATGGCATTATGCACCACTAAGTTCCTTCTCCTTCCCAGCCTCTACCCGGTTAGGCTTGCCAAGAACTTACCGCATGGGAGCGGGGGATGGATACGTCCTTGCAGGACCATCCCCGTGGGAAGGACAGGCGCGGAGCACCATGCTGTCACCAGGAAGTGATGCTAGGTGATGCTCTGGCAAACCATTGGTGCGTTACAAGGAGGACTGGTCTGGCCGGGCAGCATGCGTCCCCCGCTCCCATGCAGTAAGTACTTGGGAACCCTACTCTACCCCGAAATGTCTAGGAGTTTCCCAAACTGGATCTGACAACCACACCCCCTGCTGGTGGCCAAGGGGGACCTGGCAACCCTGAGCGAATATTCTGTCTCTCTTTCCTTCAGGGTTGTTCGCAACAAATGGCAATTGAGTGCATATCCTTGTCTTAATCCAGTTGCCTGGGATTCACCCCCCAACCCACCTTGCTGTCGCCCCATCACTCTTCCACCCAAAGAGGCTGATCTTTCAAGGCTCTGCTAGGCTTTACATCAAATGGCAACATTAGAACCATTTCGTCTCAGCTCAACCTAGCTGGGCCAGAGAATTTCACCCAGCTGAGGAGGAAAAAGGTCACATGCTGCTTTTCTTGATAGCTGCCTGAATGGAGGGCGGAGGACGTTAAGGGGCCTGGCTGGTTTTAAAGCGCCTCTTGGCCAAATCCTGGCTTAGCCGACTGGGCTCACCATCTGCTCTTTATAGCCGGGATGCATTGTCTTCTCTCGGAGGCAGGATTGTCGGTGTTTTGGAAAAGCAAAAGAAAGGCCTCGGCCTCCAATTCTGTTCTCATCGCTTCATGCCCTTCCGTCTCTAAGGAGGTTCAAGGCAACTGCTAAAGGGCTGCTTTAGGGCTGTAGATTTATGGTACATTTGAAACAATCTTGCAGATTTATAGGTTGGGCTGGTATTTCTAGGATGCAACAGCAAATACCCAGGCTGCGCTATCCCATAGTATTAGCTCAAGCTCCCCAAAAAGCCCAGACCGCCCTCAGCACACCACCATTCCAAATCTATTTGCTTGTAAAATCCTCACAACAATTAAGCCTAAGGGTGTCCCAAGTGCCTTGCGATAAAAATGTTGGGCTTTATGCTTAGGGTGGCCATCCTCAAGGTGAGACCTAGAGATCTCCTGGAATTACCACTGATTGCCAGATTACAGAAGTCAGTTCCCCTGGAGAAAATGACTGCTTTGGAAGGCTGGGCTACTTCTGCATTGGCTTTTCCCTCCATTGTTTTAGCAAACCCACACTGGAATAGAAATTCCCCCCTGCATTGTATCACTTCCTTTGATCATTGGGTTTTATGGTACCTTCTGCATAGATTTATGGCTGTTTTACGGCCATTCTGGGGTGATTTTGCAGTCAGTACGGCGTTGGCCCAGGGTATCTGAATATGTTTTTGAGCTGCATCTTTTTCCTCCCAGTTGAGAAAATGTGGAGTGAATGCTAGATGCAGACTTGCCCTTAGACTCTATGGCATAGGCTTGCCAAGTCCCCCCAAGGGCGAGTAAACCCCGCCTGAGAGGCCCGTTACCCGGGGCCAGCAAATCGGGTCCCGGGGGGAACTCCAGCCCCTTATGGCAAACGTCCCCAGTGTGATGATGTCACCTGGAGGTGACATCATCACGCTGGCCACGTTGGGGGTGGGACGCTCTATGATTTGAGGGAAAACTCTATGGTTTTTCCTCGAATTTTAGTGGCCCTGCCCCCAATGTCCCGACACAATGACGTCACTTCCGGGTGGCGTCATAGCAGTGGCATGCACGCTCTGCATGTGCACACGCACTCCAGGGACAGCGCGGGACTCCCCCGCCATAAGTTAATTTCAACTTGGCAACCCTACTATGGCATTATACCCTGCTGAGGTCCTCCTAACTCTCCATCTCCACCTCCCCCAAACCTCCAGGAAATTCACAACCTGAAGGTGGCAACAGTTTTACTGTACTTTCCTTTTGCTGTTGTAAGGCATCAGAGTGTCAAGCGATGCTTCTTCTACCGGTGGCCAGTTTGCGCAAACAGAGGAAACTGCAAGCCTTCTCTCTGCTGCACTGCAGCACCACCACTGCTGGTGGTTGGAAGGTGTACTGCAGCTGTCAGCCTAGCAGGATCAGGTGACACAAAGAGCCAATAAAGCCACCTGGGCTTGTATAAGCACTGACTCCATCCTGGCTCCTTGATCTGTGTAACTCTTTGCACGCTGTCTGGTTCATAGAATGCTTGAAGCTCTCCTTAAGTAAAATGCACCCTGACAGGATTTCACTGTAGGACGAAATGAGGATCGAAAGCATTTATCTCTATTTTTCTTCTTCTTTGTGTATTTATTTATTTATTAAACAATCTCATTTGTACCCCGCCCTCCCCACATTGCAGGCTCAGGGCAGCTCACATTCAATACATAAATACAACTAAAACAGCATAAGATCATCTAAAAAAAATTCCATTATAGCTAGTAAATTCCATTATAGCTAATACAAATTCATAAAATCATAAAGTGCTGGTGATAGTTATTTAGTTATTCAAGATGGCTGACTTCCTCAGTTTACTTTCAGAGAACTAGGAGTCATTCTGCTCATGATCTTCCTGCGGCACAGGCTAGGTGTCAAAACCAAGGTGTCAAAACCAAGGGCCAGGGTTCTATAGTAGTGAAAGCCTGGCGGAAGAGCTCCATCTTGCAGGCCCTGTGGAACTGCAAAAGATCCTGCAGGGCCCTGATCTCCTCCAGGAGCTCATTCCACCAGGACAGGGCCACCACTGAGAAAGCCCTGACCCTGGTGGTAGTGAGCCTGGCATCTCTGGGACCTGGGAGGGTCAATCAATTTTGGGACCCTGACTGTAGTGCTCTCTGGGGCATATATGGGGAAAGGCAGTCCTGTGGGTATGTCTGACCCTGTCCATACAGGGCTTTAAAGCACCTTGGAGCGAATTCGGTATGCTATTGGCAGCCAGTGCAGCATCCTCAGCACACAAGCTGGATGTGCTCCCACATGGGGAGACCCATCAGAAGCCTGGCTGCAGCATTCTGCACCAGCTGCAGCCTCTGAATCTGCAACAAGGGCAGCCCCATGTAGAGAGCATTACAGTAGTCTAATCTCAAAGCGACCATCCTATAGATCACTGTTGCTAGGTTGGCGCGGTCGAGGAAGGGAACCAACTGCCTAATCAGCTGAAGACGGTAGGCTTGTTAGGTCCAATTCTCACTCCGGTGGGGGAGGGGGAGGGACTTTCCAGGAGTGGGGAGGAGTGTCACAATGTGCCTACATAAAATGGAAGTGATGTAGGGCTGTCAGGGGCAACACTCTGTGTTTTGCACAAAACTCTATGGTAGATTTCACTTCAAATCATAGAGTTTTGCCCAAAAACCAGAGCATTGCCCCTCCCCGATGTGCCTACATCACTTCCAGGTTTCGTAGGCACATCAATTTTCAGGTTCCTGCTGGTAAGAGGGGGTGATTGGGGGGCAAGTCCCTGAAACCTGGGAGACCCCCACCCATACCCTCTCTGTGTGTCACATTTACACTATAGGCTGACATACTGGTTTCACAGTAATTCTGTCTTCCTAGGGAATGTCGGAGTTATATTTCTATGGAGAAGGGGGTCTAACAGAATTTTTGGCACCTTCACCCATCTACGGTTCTCAGGAGTTAGGAGGGGAAGCTGTGCCTGTTAATTTAATATTACACCTCTATAAAGCTGTAGTGTAAACACACCATTACGTTCTATCTTTTTCCTTCTCTTCCCCTAACATCCCTTTCTCTCTCTCCCTTTAAAGCAAATTTTATGATTTAACAAGTGTTGCCATCCCTGGCTTGGAAAACACCTGGAGTTTTTTGGGGTGGAGCCTGGGGAGGGGAGGGGCCTCATCAGGGTCCCATGCCACAGTGTCCAGCCTCCAAAGCAGCCATTTTCTCCAGGGGAACTGACCTTGGTCCTCTGGAGATCATCTGTAATAGCGGGAGGTTGACAACCCTAAGTTAAACTAATGTAACCCAACTTAGGTCAGATCATGAACCACATATTGGTCTCCAACCTCCAGGTGAAGTTCAACCATCTACCATTAGGGTTGCCAGGTCCCCCTGCCATGCGGGGGATCCCCCAGTTTCTGGCACTCCCTCCCGATGCTGGTCAGTTGGCCAGCAGGGGAGAGTTACTGCCCCAAACGGGCATTCCTATTTCAACCAGATGCTCTGGTTTGGGGGCAAAACTCTATGATAGAATTAGCTTCAGACCATAGAGTTTTGCCCAAACATCAGAGCGTCACCCCTAGCATCCCTGACATGCCTATGTCACCCGGAGGTGACGTAGGCATGGTGTGCTTCTTCCCTCCCCTCTCCTGGAGCATCCCAGGAAGTCCTCCACCGGCTTGTCATTCAAACCTGGCAACCCTACTTATCATAGGGCTCTATAACCCTTCCAAGTCTGTGGGCATCCTTGGAATTCTCCCGCAGCATGGTAGGAGCAGCCACGAAATGTCTATAACAAAACAGCTGCCTCAGGAGGCAGAGCCCGCCACAAAATGGCTGCCATGGCTTACTTTCAAGCCCACAGCAAAGTTCACTGTGCTGCAGTGGAAGCTGCTGCCGAGACAACTTTTAAAGAATTCTACACAGCCGGTAAAATCTCCAATGGCCTTGCAAGGTGAAATCCCACCTAGCCATGCCCACTACTGTATAAGCACTTGGTGGGCACCAGTCCAGGAAAGGTGTCTGTAGGTGCCATGTTGAGGACCCCTGGCCTAGCACAGTCTGCCCAGACCTAGTTCTTCTGTGGGCACAAAAGGAGTAATTTAGAATTCATGTGCTCTAAAACGAACCGTTACCTTTCACAACTGGCTCTTCTAACGCTCAGCTATGAAGCCATTTTATGGCTTCTTCCCCTCCCTCAGCCTTTGGGCACAAGATGGAATGAAGAGTGAGGAAGAAAGAAAATGTATTCTTTATGCTAATGGCGGGTGCCTGATGGGCATAACAATTAATACTTCTGCTTTGCATATCATGCAAATTCAATTCACTTGCATGTAGGAGAGAGACTGGAATATTTACGTGGGCTGGAATGAATGGCAACAAGTTAAATCATGTTGAATGAGTGTATAGATGCTTCCTAAGTTTTTGCTACCTGAAGAGAGGCTTTAAAAACAATTTTAAAAACCAACAATGGAGACATCACTCTTAACTTCAGAAAGAGACCCAAGTTTTTTTCTCTGGCCTCAGAACCATTAGCACCCTTGAAGCTGTAAGATTATCCATTTAATAGCAAAGTGTAGATTTCCCCTACAAGTACAAGTATAATACTTTTATTGGCACAGTAAATTTAACACAATATTTAGAATCACTATAAAGAATGAAAACCCATACACAAGTTAAAACACAGATACCTAAGATCATGTAAGAATCAATTTGTAATAGCATTAGGTTTGGTTCTAAGAATTTCTTCCAGAAATGTTGCAGCCGCTCTAGTAATTTCCACTACCGAGTCATTCAGTAAGAACCAGCAATTGATCGCAACTTTCTTAAGATCAATTACCTGGGATAAATTTCTAAGCAATTCCCCTATGTTCAAATCAAATCTCAGTTGCCAATTGCGAGCAGAATCTGCCGACACTTGGGGGAAATGTTCGTCTTTAATCGAGTGTTCTAAATTGGATTACAAACATCTTTCTGCATCTTTGTTCATGCATGACCAATTGGGAGCTGTGGGTTGTATGTGGGGAAGACACTGTGTTGTCCAGCCAACTGTGTCATGTTCTGTGCATGTCATGCATCACGATGTCCTCCTCCAGCTTGGATGCCAGCCTACAAAAACGGCCCGCAAACTCAAAATAATCACCTTTTAGAGGATGTAATCAATGCCACTTTCCTGGAATATATAGGACCAACAGAACCATCCTAAGCGCAGTTGCTCCATTCCAGTCAATGGGCTTGAAAAGGTGTGACTCTGCTTAGGACTGCTCTGTCAGCCAGCAATCTAGTGAATTCTGAGCAGGTACCAACAGCAGCTATCAGGTGCTTGTCTATTGTGACAGTTAATGATATACACCGCTGAATGTGCAAACACAAAAGTAACACCCACTCGAAATGCATCTCATTTGAAATTGTGAACATATCAAACGTCTGAGAGAATGGCGGGGTGGGGGGAGGAACCAACTTGAGGGGGAAAGGCAGGCATTCTGAGGAGGGGGAATTCAATTCCCGAGCACTGGATGAGTGAGGATTGCAGCCTCGCTATGCCACATGGTGGCTGAATTGTGCAAAGGTATTCCTGAACCCACCTTAACCTGGATAGTGCAGGCTGGCCTGAACTTGTCAGATCTTGGAAGCTAAGCAGGGTCTCCCTGGGTAGTGGTTGGATGGGAGACCATGAAGGAAGTCCAGGGTCACTATGCAGAGGCAGGGAATGGCAAACCACCTTTGTTCATCTCTTGCCTTGGAAACCCTACAGGGTCGTTGTAAGTTGGCTGCAAGCATCATCACTATTCCCGAGCCCCTGTTGTGTTGCATTCCTTTGGAAATTACTGGCAGGGACCGAGACAGGACCACTGGCCCTGAACAAGGCCTTCATAGTGCCATCCTGAGCAGAATTACACCCTTTGAAGTCTACTGAAGTTAATGGGCTTGGGAAAGAGTGGCTGTTTCTGCACTGGCTTTTCCCTCCGTTGTTTTACAAAACCCCACATTAGAACAGAAATTCCCCCCTGCATTGCATGCCACTTTCACTTTCTTTGATCATCGGATTTTATGGTACCTTCAGCATAGATTTATGGCTGTTCAGGGGTGACTTTGCAGTCAGTACGGCATTGCCCTGAGGTATTTGAATGTGTTTTTGAGCTGCACCTTTTCCCTCCCAGTTGAGAAAATGTGGAGCGAATGCCAGATGCAGAACTGCCCAGTACCTCTGTGGAGGATTGTGTTTCTAGTAAGTCATGACAAACGCATTTGCTGGACTGAGGAGGTCCGGAGGCTATTGCAGTTCTTTGGAAAGGCCAGAGAGGTCCATTTTGGAAATGGTTTCTGCAGGGAGGCCTCATCCAATTATGGCAATTAACTTCTCCCCAGGAGCCTCCGTCTGTAAACTTGTACATAATCTGTGGACATTTTTGGCACCTTTTCAGGTTGGTGAGAGGATCTGGAGTACCCATTCAGGTTCCACTTCTCCTCTTAGTATCTCATTTTTAAAAAAATTCTTAAAAAGAATCGTAGAAATACAAATCTACAAATATAGAACTGAAAAAAATTACACATAAAAATTACCACGAGAAACCTCTAAAGCACAATACTTAATTTCAGAATAGCTAAAAAGCCATTACCATCTTGAGTGCAGACAATGGAATGTGTATATATACATATCCCTAGTGGGGAATGAAATGGAAGTATAGTGAGGAAGATAAGCCAGCAGTTAAATCGGTTTCTTGGCAATGATGTCATGCAATGTTCCCTCTAAGCTCTGGAGTCCTGTGAGCAAAAGCGCTATCTTGTGAGCTGCTTGGCATTCAGGTCGCGAGCGAGCGATTTGGCTCCTGCATCAATTAGTTTGCTCTGGCGCCATCCTTCCTGAGCTAAGACAAAAATGTGTGAGCCGGAGGCTAAAAAACTGTGAGCTAGCTCACACTAACTCAGCTCAGAGGGAGCACTGGACTCATCGGAGAACTGGAAGACAACTGCAGAGAGGTGGACTGATTGATTGAAGAGCTTCTTTCACTCCGGTCCTAACCTGAGCAGAGTTACACTTTTCTAAGTCTGTTTAACTCAATGGTGTTACTCTGTTTAGGATTTGAGGAGTGCATTTAGGGTCACCAGCTTCGTGGTGGGAAATACCTGGAGATTTGAGGAAGGGGCTCTTTGGGGAGGAGAGGGATTTCAGTGGGGTATGATGCCATAGATCAGGGGTGTCGAATTCATTTGTTATGTGGGCCGGAACTGACATGAATGAGACCTTGTTGGGCCGGGCCACGTGTGTCATAAAATGTAATGCCAGGAAGTGGAGATATGAACTTTATAAAGGACACAAACACAAAGGGTTTTTTTGTACTTAAAATGAAAGCATGCTGAAAACATTAGCACTCTTGCAGTATTTTGTTTATTTAACAGCGTCTGCTAACAGACACCTCTTGCTGTGAATTACTGCATCAAAATGTCTGTGCTGTTGCAGTCTTGAGTATGCTGTTCAGGTGTGTATCTGTAAGCTGCAAACCTACGATGACGCAGCAGCAGCAGAACCGGAAGAAGCAGAAGACAGCCAGTTCCACTGCGGGCCTGATGGAAGCCCTCCAGGGGCCTGATCCAGCCCCTGGGCCGCATATTTGACACCCCTGCCATAGAGTCCACCCTCCAAAGCCCCCATTTTATCCAGGTGAACTGATATGTCTCACCTGGGGATCACTTATAATCCCAGGAGATCTCCAGGCAACACCTGGAGGCTGGAACCGGAATTGCATGCTAATCTCACCCTTCCTGCACAGAGCTCAGGGTGGCATTTTATCCTCACAACAGCAAACTGCTGAGGTAGGTTAAGGTGAGAGGGAGAGTAACTGCCCCAGGGTCAGCCAGCAAATTCCATGGCAGAGCAGGTATTCGAACTCAGATCTGCCAGATCCTAGTCCAGCACTCTAACCTCTACCTCACCCAGGACCTTTCTGTATGTAAAGATGAGATAAGAAGCCCTTTTTGACACTGTGCACAGCTGGTCTTTGCCTCATCTCCTTCCTTCACTTCCTGAAGTCCACCTCCGATAGTTCACCTCAGGGCTCTTTCTGTAGCAGGAACTCCTTTGCATATCAGGCGACACACCCCCTAATGTAGCCCATCCTCCAAGAGCTTAGAGTAGCCCCTGTAAGAAGAGCTCTGTAAGCTCTCGGAGGATTGGCTACATTAGGGGTGTGTCGCCTAATATGCAAAGGAGTTACTGCTACAAAAAGAGCCCTGGTTCACCTTCTCCTCAGGTCTGCCAAGGTGCCGGATTCTTCTCAGTCACTCTTCTGTCAGAAGGGATTCCATTCTAACAAACTGGGCGACACAATAACAAGGCTGCAACGGGCAGCCTGAAAGACACCGCTTCACAATAACAATATAATTACAACACTAATACCAGGGGTACTAAATTTAATCTCCCCTTACTAATTAACTTTTCACATGCAGCATTTTCCAATTACCTTGTACAAGGTGATAAGAGCGCAGAATATCTTATCCAGCTCCTCTGCAGACAGACTCTCAGCTCTGTTGCTAGCCGCCATACAGTCCTTCCACCCCCTACTGGGCTAAACCAGCTAGTTCTTGGGGATCAGAGATGCTCTTTCAGGCAGGAAGGAGATGGCCGTGATTCTTTTTGGGCTTGCTTAATTCCCCGTCAGTGCTGGGCCCGGCTAAAAGGAATATGGAGAAACTGAACTTTGCTGCCCCCGTAAGCCTTTTCAGATTGTTACAATGACCCCGTGATGTAATTGGTGGTCTTTTCCCTGGGTCTTGTGCCTCAGAAGGTGCACAACTATGCCAGCCTTTGGCACCAGCCCTGACACTGCTTCACAGCAATCAGAGCGGTGCCAGAGAGTAGGGAAGGTACCATTATTGGTTAGTTACCAAATTACCGAAAATCTCAGGTCATGATGGCTTTATTAAAGGAGATAGGTGATGAAGTTGTAGCATAAATCAGTACTGTTGTGTCATATCATTTTTTCAGCAGAAGTCACGCTTTGTGGCAGAATTTTCTTGTGAGCGCTATAAATCCCTGCGCCTTTACAACAGCCTGCAGAACTGTGATAGGGCTGCCAACCTCCAGGTAGAGGCTGGAGGTTTCCCAGGATGCCAAATGATGCCCAAGTGACAGAGATCAGTTCATCTGGAGAAAATGGCCGCCTTGGAAGGTGGACTCTATGGTATTAGGCTCTGTTGAAGCCCCACCCCTAACCTCACCCTCCTCAGGCTCCACCCCAAAATTTCCAGGTATTTCCCAACCCAGAGTTGGCATCTCTACCTGTGAGGCAGCAGCATACACATCACTGCTTTCAGGCTGTAGCTGTGCTTATGATCCTCAAGGATTCAGGAGAGAAAGAGGTTCGAAAGACAAAGCTGGGGGGGAAATGCCTGGTTATTTCCTTGGCACATTCTGTGGTTGGTCCCTGGACTTTCCAGGAGGGTTGTCAACCTCCAGATGGGCCTGGAGACCTCCCAGAATTACCCTTGACCCCCAGACTACAGAGATCAGTTCCCCTGGAGAAAATGGCTGCTTTGGAGGGTGGTCTCTATGGCATTGTGCCCCACTGGGATATCTTCCTTCCCAAAACCCCACCCTTGCAGGGCTCTACCCCCAAATCTTTAGGAATTTCCCAACATGGAGCTGGCAAACCTACATTCTGGGGAGGGTTGGGGGGAGGGTGGGCTGTGAATAAATATTTTCCAGTCAAGCACAGAAGTGTCTGTGCTTTTCTCGCTACGTTACATGCATTGGGCTTGTAATCACTCATTCAGCTTAAACCTTGTTCAGCTTAAACCTTGATCCTGTACAAAGATAATTATATCTTTTAGAAATTGATTCTCCACTTTATTATTCCATAAGATTAGTGTGCAATTCTCTCTTTAACTATTTTGATTTTTTAAATTAAATGATTCCCAAAATGTGCAACAGATAGCAGTCCTCCAAGAGAAGACGTAATGTATCATGCTAGCAATATATGTACACCAGCTGCCTTGAGTCTGAGGAAATAAAACAGATCTCAACGTTTTAAAGAAAAATGAATATTGTTAGGGATCGGGTGGGGATTAAGCAATGCCAGCTCCCTGGGGAATATAGTTGCCAACTTTCAGGTGGGGCCTGGAGATCTCCCGGCACTACAGCTGATCTCCAGACTACAGGGATCAGTTCCTTAGGAGGAAATATGGTGACTTCAGAGGGTGGACTCGATGGCTGAGCTCCCTCACCTCACCAGATTCCTCTCTCCCCAGGCACTGCCTCCAAATCTCCAGGAATTCCCCAAGCCAGAGTTGGCAACCTTAGATGTAATCAGGGCACTTTTTTTTTTTTTAGAAAGAGCCCAGCAGGAACTCATTAGCATAATAGGCCACACCCAACAGCAGAAACTCATTAGCATATTAGGCCACCCAGACAGTGCAGCTAATTAGCATATTAGGCCACACCCCATACCTTCCCTTGGCTTGCCCGGGCGCCCCACGGCTGTGGGGAGCCCGAGCAAGCCAGCCCTTGGGCAGGCCGGGGAAGGCACGGGGAAGCATTTAAATACCTCCCTGATCCAGCCCCCCCCCCCTGCCCGCCTGCCTTGGAGTCACTGGGGGGGTTGCTCTCCAGGCCTTCCCTCTGTAGCCACGCACGCAGAGGTTTTGGCTGAAGTGGGTGTGGCCAACTCTGAAGCCAGCTGGAACTCCATTCCTGTGCGTTCCAGCTCCAAAATAGCCCTGGATGTAATGCCAAAGGTGCCTTCATCTCCCCACCCCCCGGGCACCCTCCTTGCAGTTTTTGCAGGCAGGAACCGGCTGCTTCACTGAACTCAGAGAGACAATCTGTGGCGATCTTCTGTTCACTGTGTGTTAACTGTATCGGCCCTTGCAGGATTATTCTACATGGCGGAAAGTCTGAGTTAAAGAAAAAATGTACTTTAATTGGTCTTGCAAGTTTTGTTCCTGGTCTAGCCCCACTGAACATACATGGGCAGAGGATATAAAGGCACATATGCATGCATGGGCATGTGTGTGTGTGTGTGTGTGTGTACATGAATGCAAGAGGAAGGAGGAATCGTGTCTTAGGGAAGAGGTACCAACCTTGATCTTTGTTTCCCATCTTCTGGCAAAGGCCAACCTAGAAGCATCGGATATACTCAATATAATTTCATTTTGTTTGGGCAGTTTCACCTATGAAAGCAACCCTTTTGCTTTCAGTATATTCCTCAGTGCAAAAACTGTATAACTGGCTTGTCCTCATTCCAACATTCTTGTTCTTCGGGCAAGACCGCTTTCCCAACCCCCTCTTTATGGAGACCCCTTCTGCATTTAGTGTATACAGCTGGCTAGGAGCTAGGTCCATAAAACCCTCTATTAGAGTAATAAAACCTCTCAATGGAAATAAAGAGACATCTGCCTGGCGGCCAGCTTTTACTACCGTTGCCACAGCACAAAACAGATGGAGGCACTGAACGTACAGACAAGCTGAGAAGGAGCTGAGACGGTCTCTGGAATGGGGGGGAAAGTCTCATCACTTGTAGGTGGCTGTAAGAACAACATTTAGCATTTCTATAGCAATCACAGAGCAGTCAAGGTACTTCATATGCCTTCTCTTAGCAATACTTGCCGGTGTTCCAAGATGGGGAGACACACAATTGGCTTACTAGGATTGGGATGCCAGCCTCCAGGTGGGACTTGGGGATCCCCTGGAATTACAGCTCATCTCCAGACCAGTGTTCCCGCTAAGCTGATTTAGTGTGAACTAGCTCACAGTTTTTTAGCTCTGGCTCACAGATTTTT
The DNA here is from genome assembly GCA_029375565.1 of Gekko gecko. Lineage (NCBI taxonomy): Eukaryota > Metazoa > Chordata > Lepidosauria > Squamata > Gekkonidae > Gekko > Gekko gecko. The sequence goes on along the minus strand of JAPDNY010000013.1, from coordinate 21,655,191 downwards.
GTCTTAGCTCAGGAAGGATGGCTCCAGAGCAAACTAATTTATGCAGGAGCCAAATCGCTCACTCACAACTTCAATGGCAGTAGCTCACAAAGTAGAATTTGTGCTCACAAGACTCCACAGCTTAGAGGGAGCATTGCTCCCTCCAGGCTACAGAGAGATCAATTCCCCTGGAGAAAAATGGCTCATTTGGAAGGTGAACTCTCTGGCATTGTACCCCACTGGGGTCCCTGTCCTCCCCAGGCCCCATTCCCAAATCTCCAGGAGTTTCCCAACCTGGAGCTGGAAACCCTACACACCCCTACCCCATGCTGGTGGCCAGGAAGGACCTGGCAACCCTAGCCTAGGGCCACCTAAACAGGGGGTCTTTCCTGTTCATAGTTCGTGCCCTTAGCCACTATTTGTTGTTGTTGTTCAGTCACACAGTCGAGTCCGACTCTTCACGACCCCATGGACCAGATCGTGCCAGGCCCGCTGTCCTCTGAAGTTTGCTCAATTTCATGTTCGTTGCATCGATGACACTGTCTAACCATCTCACCCTTTGCCGTCCCCTTTTTCTTTGACCTTCAATCTTTCCCAGCATCAGGGTCTTCTCCAGTGAATGTTCCCTTCTCATTTGGTGGCCAAAGTATTTGAGCTTCAACTTCAGGATCTGGCCTTCCAGGGAACAGTCAGGGTTGATTTCTTTTAGGAATGACTGATTTGATCTCCTTGCAGTCCAAGGGACTCTCAAGAGTCTTCTCCAGCACCATAGTTCAAAAGAATCTATTCTTCGGCGCTCGACCTTCCTTATAGTCCAACTTTCGCATTACTGGGAATACCATTGCTTTGACCATGCGGACTTGTTGGCAGGGTGATGTCTCTGCTTTTTATCATGCTGTTTAGGTTTGCCATTGCTTTCTTCCCAAGGAGCAGGCATCTTTTAATTTCATGGCTGCAGTCACCATCTTCAGTGATCTAGGATCCCAGGAATGTGAAGTCTGTCACGACTTCTACGACTTCCCCTTCAGAGGAGAAGGCAGAGGAGATTCCTGGAACCAGGGGGGGGAGGGAGGAGATCAGCGGGCCCGATGGCTGGAAGCTGCTTAGGTAACGCTGCTGGGGCCGGGGGGCGGGGGAGGAGGTGATTGCCGGAGCTGGGGGGGGGAGGACATCGCCGGAGCCTCCCCCGCGAATATCGCGGGTCCCTCTTCTTGTTGTAATTCTAATCTGATATTAATCAAATCGACAGAACTTCATGAAGCTACAATAGAAGAGCCGCTAACAGGCAGGATAGAAGCTGTTATACTGACCAACATGTAGTGTAAAGAGGGAACTAAAGGGACAAAAATAGCCAAATGAGGACCAAAATAAATAATAAATAATTAACCAAACTAACAAATTTATACTCGATGCAGCGAAGAGTGTATGACAGGGACACATCACAGTAGACATCTAACTGAGCCCAGTTGTCTCACATCCAGTTTTGTAGCTGAGGCCATTCTGTGGATATGAACTGATTCTGTGTTAGGCAATTCAGTATTGAAGACCATTTCTTCATTCACCTTTTAGAGGGCTGAACCAGGGCAGGCATCCAGATATGTATGGAGCAGGTTCGGACAACACACTGGCCTCACACACAAGAAGTGAGGATGAAGGACTCCAGTATTATGGCTCTTACTTGGGGGAGTAAACACCATTAAACTCAAAGAGTTCTTCTGTTTGAGTAAAACCAGTATAAGATCGGACTGCCTGAGGTGTTAGGGGAAAGATGGTGTTGTTAGAGAAGGCCAGGGGAGAAGGACTCTGAAGGATGCCAGATAGGTTAATGAAGTGCTAATCTTAGTTGTTTTCTTGGTATCTGAAGCAATATGCAGCTGGTCCCACTGATTAAATGAAGAAGTACTGCTCGGGCATTTAATCAATTGCATGTCTGGTGTCCTTTTCCCCCTCTGTTTGAAATTAATTTTGTGCTTGCAAAGTCACAGTTCCAGGAGGCAGAGAGCTGGCCATGGCTCATCCCTTGGGCAGCAAGTGGTCAAAAGATGCTCCCCTCTCTCTTAAGGTCCTCCTATATGCCAAGGAAGCCACACCCGGATAAACCCCAGGCTGCACTCTGTAGATTGTAATGGTTGCTCTGAAAACATTCTGTCAGTTTCCTATCTAAATCTATTGGAAGGAAAGGATAACAGCCTTATGCATTCTTCTACTGATCAGCTTGTGCGACCCATGTTTATGTCCTTCCTGGATTCCATCATCTCAGATGAAGCTTTCTGACAGCCTCCATGAATCAATTGGTTGCTACAGCCGGCTGGGTGAAATGGCCCCATGGGTAAATGAACCCAAGAACGACAAGAGCAGAGAAGCAAAATGGCACAGAGAATACACAACTGCTGGGGTAGTGACTGAGCTACTGTGGAACAAGGAGGAGGAGGAGGAGGAGGACGAGGAGATTGGAGTTATATCTCAGCCTTCACTTGGAGTCTCCCAGATTAGAGTCCATGTACTTAACCACTACACCAAACTGGAAGGGTGTCTGCCACTGGAAGAGTTGTCAGTAGAAAAGAGGAAGAATTGAAAAAAAGCCAGCAACCACCTCTTGAACCTTCTTCTCTTCTCTCTCTACCTCCTACAGCTTCTTAACATTAGTTTTAAACAGATTACTAAAATACAGAAAAAGCTAGACCCCATTCGGATGGCTGTGAAAAATCAATCACAGATGCATAAAACTTCTCAGCTAAAAGAATGATAGCTCTGCTATTATCTTCTAATAAAAGAGGTAATGTCTCCACAATGATCTATATTTTGGAGCAAAGGAAGAATTAAAAGATTTCTAGGCTCAGAAAAATGACTGCATTCAAAGGTCATGTGATACTACCTGCACCATGGTCATACACTCTATCAGAGTATGGTATCTTAAGATACCACCCTTGCAAAACTCTAGATCAGTGGTTCTCAACCTTCCTAATGCCATGACCGTTTAATACAGTTCCTCATATCGTGGTGATCCCCAACCATAAAATTATTTTCGTTGCTACTTCATAACTGTAATTTTGCTACTGTTATGAATTGTAATGTAAATATCTGATATGCAGGATGTATTTTCATTGTTACAAACTGAGCATAATTAAAGCATACTGATTAATCACAAAAACAATATGTGTTTTCCGATGGTCTTAGGCGACCCCTGTGAAAGGGTCATTCGACCCCCAAAGGGGTCACGACCCACAGGTTGAGAACCGCTGCTCTAGATGGTAGGGCATTAAGGTACACCAACATATGCAAGCCTATAGCAAGGAACAGTCAAATATGAGCAGTAATTGTGGAGCTCTCTGGGTGGAAGGATACCAACAAGTTGAGTAGAACAAAAACATCATGTTCCACCGATTGTACTGTTATAATCATATTTAAATAGACATTTCTTAATTATTCTTATGGCTTCCTGTCTGGTAACTGAATATGGGGAGTCCAAGGAAAGACTGAGGAACTGCAGTCATTGCTCAACAAGTTTATCCCAGTGGGAAACATAAGAGTCTTCTCTGACTAAGCTGAGGTAGCCTTCTTGGATGTCCAAGTGTATAATTTTAACTTTAAGGGGGAAAGCCTTCAACCGAGCCCGAGCTTCAAGAGATGGTTGTCCCAATTCAGCTTGGAGGGCTACCTCCACTACACAATTTGGAATTCCGCAGATGGAACGTGGGAATTTAAGAACTGAATTGAAGGACTCCCCTATTTCATCAATCCAGATACCAGCTTTGTGCAGCCACCTTGGCATTAAACAGTTTGATGGTGGCTGGGATATACTGAGCCCCAGATGAATAAAAGAAATGACAAATAATATTTGATGCCACTATAGCCAATCTTTTAATATAAGCAGCTTGCACTGACCAAATTAATATCTGGTCAAACCAAACCCTTAAGTATTTATTTTTTTCCTTAATAATCTTTTATTTATATAACAATAATTTACAGTAACACATACTATTAGGATACTATTTAGGAAACCACAACAATAACAACGTAATTATACACAAAAAAAAATGCAAGAGCAATAAAACCAAACAGCTATTCAATATATAGCTATAATTTTCAAATTATCAGGAAGTGCCTTTTTAAGCTTACTATGTCTTTCCATATATTCAAGAAAAGGGAACAAACAACATTCCAAATAATCTGAATGAAAGTCTGGATTCTCCACCTAGGAAGTAACATCTGATATTTTGTCCATGACCAGGTATTCCCATAACGTATTGAACCACATATTTGATGAAGGTTGTATCCTACTTTCCCAATGCCTAAAGTCTTGGCTGCCACAAACGTATAAGAAATGAGATCTTTCCTGACAGCAGGAACCTCTATCCCCTCCTATAAATTAAGCACGGCAAGTTCTGGCCTCATAGAGATATTGTATCCAGTAATATCATATATCAGACCTTCTCAATATCAGTACCATGAATTTTCCATTTTTGGCGTATATGAGATTTCCCCCAAAAAACAACAATTTAGGATTTTTGCTAGTTAACTATCAGGCATTCTTCCAGACAGTGAGAGACAAAAGCTTTTATCAGAGAGGACAGTCCTGATGTTGTTCTTGATTGGAAAATGGCATCATCAGAAAAAAGTAGGACAGAAACTTTACCGTTAGCAATGGATGGAGAATAACAGTCCTGTGCAGAGAAAGCAAATGTCATATTGTTGATATATAAATTAAACAATAGAGGGGCCAGCACATGCCCTGGCACACTCCCCGCTGTAGGGAAGTTATGTTGGAAAGTTGTCCATCTAACCCACAGGAGACTTGGGCAATGGGATTAGAATACAGAATCTCAATCAAAGCCAACAGTCTCTTTTCAACAGATGTTAGTTTTAGTTTGTGCCACAACTGGGCATGGGGCATGGTATCAAAAGCTGCCTTTTGAAAAAGCCAGCAATTGCCTCTTGAGCCCTCACAGTGACTAGCAGCAGGCTCATCTTGGCTACCCCCTTCACAGGATGGAGACAGCAAGAGATAAGCATTAGATAAGCATGTGGAGCAGAAGTCCATCAGTGGCTATTAGCCACAAGGTATAGATAGGAACTCTCAGTCTGGGGCAAGTGATGCTCTGTATTCTTGGTGCTTGTGGGGTGGGGGCAACAGTGGGAGGGCTTCTAGTGTTCTGGCCCCACTGCTGGACCTGGTATTTTTGACCACTGTGTGACAGAATGTTGGACTAGATGGGCCATTGGCCTGATCCAACCTTGGCTTCTCTTATGTACTTATGTCTTCTAGTGTTCTGGCCCCACTGCTGGACCTGGTATTTTTGGCCACTGTGTGACAGAGTGTCGGACTAGATGGGCCGTTGGCCTGATCCAACATTGGCTTCTCTTATGTTCTTATGTTCTTACGTCTACGCTGTCCAGCAAGTTGACTGGCCATTCTGACAGAGGTGAAATCCACAAAGCCTATGAGCTCCTGACTCACCCCTGCTAATGCCTCCTGATGCAGCTCTAATTCCTTCAATTTCCGTTCATTAGTCCAAACATCAGAGACAAGACACGCACGCCATGTCATCATTTAAATCCCGCTGCATCTCCCCAGTGGCTCCAATTACATTTTCAAATATTTATTCATCTTCCTGCCTGGCAGGGCGTCTTAGCTTCAGTATCTCAGGAGGGGGAAATCATCAGAGGGGAGAAGGCAGGAGAGAGGCACAGGAGCAAATTCCCACCTTCTTCAATCCTTCCAGCCATCACAGAGCTTGAAAAGCAAGTTTCATCAAGCATTTCCAGACTGTCACAGTACAGAGGGAAAGGGGGCAGGGGAACACCACATATACCCCAAGAAAGCACACAGATACAGATATATAAAAAATGAGGGCTCCTCACTTCCAGGGTTGGTAGGAGCGAGCTGATTTCCCCCATTCCATCCCTTCTTTGGGTTTGCTTGGTCCAACCTTCTGTTCTTCCTGAGTTCCAGTTTAATCTGGAGAATTTCTAAAATTAATTTGGGAACAGAAGCCTGCACACCTTTCAGTCTCTTTGCGTTTTCTCATCTTCTGGGTTAGCAATAAGCTTGCCTACCTGGATAAAACACTGCGAAACAAGTGGATGAACAAACAACGTGCTTGTTATGTAACTAGATCGTATCGAGATCCCTTTTTGCGCAGTGTTTTGCAGAAATATTGCTCAAGGGCCACCCAAAAAAGAACCTCGACACAATCATATTACGATCATTTTCACTTATTAAAACCCGTATTCCGTATGCATGATCTATTTTTATCCAAGTGCACATATGCACCGGGGAGGACTGGCAGCATGGTATAGCTGGATCTCAGAAACGAAGCAGGTCAGAACTTGGATGGGAGGCTGCCAAGGAAGGCTCTGTGGAGGGAGGCAGGGGCACACCACCTCTGCTTCTCACTTGCCTTGAAGGCCCCTTGCTGGAGTTACCCAAAGTCAGTTGTAATTTGATGGCATGTATGTATGTGCATATATACACTGATGCTAGAGGAGATGTGTATGCACGTATGTGAAGGAAATGAAAGCTACTGCTAACTTTAGGGAGGAGAGGAGACCATGTTTGCTGCTTTGTCCTTGAATGTAGGGTGAGAGGCAAACACAGTATCTTACTAGAGGGAGAAATTGCTGGCCTACTCCATGTTATCCTATTGGAGCTCACATGAAGTTACCTCTCCCATTGTATCCTTATAACAAGCCCATGAGGTCAATTAGACTTGAGACAGTCTGGCACCAGGTTAACAACGTATGGGCAGGGATCTGAACCCACACCTCGCCAACCAAAATCCAGCTGCTACAATCAAAAAGATTTTATGCTCTCTGCTGCATTTCAGCTCCACCACTAGGAACAGAGAGTGATTGGTATTGCAGGTTTCAGGGATGAGATGATCCAAGGCAGCAGTCAGGTTCTACTGAGACATATACTGCCCTCACCCTCGGCTTCTCAGCCTGGGTAAATTGTTCTTTGGGTTCAGGCTGATCAGCTGTCAAGCTGCCTTGACTAACTCCCTGGCTAATCAGGGATCAGAATTTGCTTGTTGTTAGGCATGAAAGAAGGATGAACGAAGGCTGGAGATCTGTATCAGAATTACTGGAGTCTTTATCCTCTCCAGGCTTTCGAATTCGAGAGGCATTCTTGCTTTGATTCCTGCTGCATGAAAGGAAGGGGTAACTTTCTTGAAAAAGAGCAGTTTCTGTCAGAGCTCTCTCAGCCCCACCTACCTCGCAGGGTGTCTGTTGTGAGGAGGGGAAGGGAAAGGAATTTGTAAGCCGCTCTAAGACTCCTTTGGGTAGTGAAGGGCGGAGTATAAATCCAATCTCGTCCTCCTCATCCTCCTCGTCGTCCTCGTCCTCCTCCTTCTTCTCATCCACTGGATTATGAATGTACATGCCAGCATAACACATACATGTGCATGCAGAGGCAAGAGAGCATGCATGGCCACATGCTTCCAAGGAGCTGCCTGGACTCTGCAGTTCCTGCCATTGCTGTGATTGCAAGAAAGAAAATTGTCTGGGAAGCTGCCATCAGGAGTGGAGAATATTTATGGCCAATCCTTTTGGCTCTGCCTGTGCCTGTTCTGCTATTCTCCATTAGTCACATCATTTCTGACAGTTTTGCATCCTCCTGTGGTCCCACATCGTAGCTTGCACTGCTCCCTGCTGACTGCAGCATGGAAAGTGACATAGCCTGGAGATTCCAAAGATATTTTTTTGACTTCAAGTACAGCTAATGTTTTGAGTAGGGGTGAAAGAGTCCCTTGACTGTTCTTTTATTAGTTCACAAAGTTCTGTCTGAAATATATTACACTCTTCATTTCTGATTTAATGTGAACTTCTAACACCAACTGTAGAATTGGCACATGCACAGCTTTGCTGCAGCTTCCAGCATATTAACATACACACACACGTATGCCATATTATCAATATGCACATGCACACTGACGAAACACTGAAAAGTCACCTTGATGTGACTGTATGAATGACTGCAGTGAGATATTTTGGTGCAAGGTTTAAATAATGTGCATAGGCACTCTGTGCATTAGTAAAACCCTGCACAAAAAGAATGTTGATACCTCTGAATGTAAAACACATCAGGATTGCTTGTTTACATTGTTTTATCAGTGTGCACCAAGTAGGTCTATGTAGAGAGAAAAGGGAAGACCGGGAGGAGTTATTTCTTTTCATAAATTTTTATTTGGTTTTAACACATCATAGGGTAGGAAGGGTACAAGGAATGGGAAAAGACGTAAAGGGAAGTTCCATCTAGTTTATATAATAGCTGTTACAAATTTTCCATCTTAATTCTTTGTTTCCAGATCTCTTTCGTTGATATATTTACTAAAGCTAGTGACGCTTAATCAAATCTCTAAAATCTTCTATAATGGTATCTGGAAAAAGTCAAGTTCTATACAGTTTGAGTGTCTCCAAGTTTATAATAGTCATATTCATTGTTCATGGTCTTCAAAGTTTCTTTCCCCCAGTCATAAAATGGTATCCAACTATCTCTCGCTTTTTGTGTACTTCAGTTTTTTAAGAAGTCCGAGAATATATCCATTTCTGCTGTTTCAAAGGTTTTTTTGTCAAAAGTTCATTTTCTGTTGGTATCTCTGACTTCTTCTAGTACTTCGCATAAAGAATTCTTGCTGCCGTAACTATATGGACCTGGAGGAATTATTAAGGGGCCTGAGAGGTATGTAAACTGTACATGTCCAGCACTCTGAATAAATTTGGATTTTTTTTACAGACAAAACAGTGGGGAATTCCTAACACGCTAATACACCTTTAGAAACAAAAAGTCCAAAATGGGGAGAAATGTTCAGATGAAGAGAATTTTGAGAACACTCCCTTTTCTAGACTCCTATAGTCCCGCCTTGGGTTTTTGCCTTGCATCTCCTTAATGTTTGTTCCCTTCGTCTGCCATTGGCTGAGCAGAAACCAAGATGCGGAGTCCTCTCACACTCCCTCTACACTCGCAAACAGCAAACACAGGTTTTTAATTAGACTTTATTGCCCCCATCTCCAGTGGGCTTGTTTTAATTACCTTTCCTACAAGAAGTTGTTGGTTTTTAGATGGTTGTATACTGAAAAATATGAACAGAGTCCCGTTAGTCTTGCATGCTGCCATGGTCTTTTGAGAGTGAAGATTTTGCAAAACCCAAAACACCCCGTCATACATCTGTGGTCTATATATAGAGGCACAAACCGATGATTTCTGGATCTTACTCCACGCTGACTTTGCAATTCCCCCCAAGATCATGATTGGGCTCAGTGCACACCAAGCACCGTTAAAAGAAAAACCTGAACAAGTGTATTGCTGTAGGTATAAATACACCTCAGAAAATATTAAATTCCAGAGTCGCTCCCTCTAGAGAGGCTGAAGTGCTAGACCTGCATTGCCTCGAGTCATTTCCAGCATCCAAACGAATTGGTCTGTACTTTCAAAAATAAAGCAAGGCAGCATTATTTTGTGAAACGGCTTTAGCAATCATTGCTACTTCTTGAATGGACATAGGGGGCAATGGGAAGACCTATCCTAAATTCTAACTGATTGAAATGCTTATACATACCACCACCTTTCCCTCTGTGTGGGGGTAGCATAGGCCATTTTAGTTTCCTCCGCTGAACAAAAACACCCAGCACTTCCTTCATCTTCGCCTCCTTCTGGTATTTATTACTATATTTTTATTCCATTTCTCAGCCAAAATTGGCTTCTAAAGCAGGTCACTTTTGACAAAGAAAACATAGAAATGGCAAAGCAGAGAAAAGTGGGAGTCACAACAGGAGATATATTAAATGCTACGGAAGGCAAGGGGGAAGAGATGCTTGGTGGTTCTGTTTGCCAGCAGCACGTGCTGGAAATAACATCGTGTTTTGAGATTCATCCAAAAATTCTATCCATCTGAATTCCTACCTGGATTTTGGAGTTCTGAATTACCAGCTTTTGTTTCTAAAGAAGGAGCAATGGTGTGTTGAAAACCTGTGCAATGAAGAAGAAGGAGAAGAAGAAGAGGAGGAGGAGGAGGAGGAGGAGGAGGAGGAGGAGGAGATTGAATTTATACCCCACCCTTCACTTGGAGTCTCAGAGCAGTTTACAAAATCCTTTTCCTTCCCCTCCCCACAACAGACACCCTGTGAGGTAGGTGGGGCTGAGAGAGCTCTGAGAGAACTGTCCTTGAGAGAACAGCTCTGACAGAACTATGGCTTGCCCAAGGTCATCCAGCAGCTGCAAGTGGAGGAGTGGGGAAATGAAACCTGGTACTCCCAGATTAGAGTCCACGCATTTAACCAAAGTCACCCAGCAGCTGCAAGTGGAGGACTGGGGAAATCAACCCTGGTACTCCCAGATTAGAGTCCACGCATTTAACCAAGGTCATCCAGCAGCTGCAAGTGGAGGAGTGGGGAAATCAAACCCGGTACTCCCAGATTAGAGTCCACGCACTTAACCACTACACCAAACTGAGGTTAGAGTGCCAGAACAGGATCCAGAAGAGCTGGGTTCAAATCCTCCCTCTGCAATGAAGCCCAGTTTGGGCCAGCTGATCTCTCTCTGTCTCTCTCATAGACTTCACAGGACTGTGGTGGGGATAAAATTAGGAAGTGTCTGCTCCAAGGAAGAAGGGTGGCATAAGGATGTACTAGATCATTGTTTCCAAATTTTGTGCCAAGGGCTTTCTGAGTACCATTTGCTTCAGGTCATACTGTTACATCCCAGATCATGTTGTTACATTATTAATATGCACACGGACATTGTCAAAATGCTGCAGGAAGGCTTTTTATGATGCAATTGTATCTGAAGGTTTCTCAAGATTTTGGGCAGGGTAAGGGTGCTCACAAGACTCCACATCTTAAGAGGGAGCATTGGTCTGGATCTGTTCAGAAGTTGGAAGAGGTTTCTCAGCACATGGGGATAACTAAGGGAGCTTTGTTTCTTGAAAGCTTGTGCCGCAAAAATCTTGTTGGTCTCTAAGATGCTACTAGGACTTGAATCTCACATGAAAAAAAATAATGACTCTGGAGAGTACGGCTTAAGTAAAATTGATGCCTTTTTGCCCATCAATGGTGTGAGCCTGGTGCATGTTGTAAAAAAGGTATAAAAACAGATAAAATGGGAATGCCAATAAATCATCTATCTATCTATCTATCTATCTATCTATCTATCTATCTATCTATCTATCTATCTATCTGTCTGTCTGTCTGTCTGTCTGTCTGTCTGTCTGTCTGTCTGTCTGTCTGTCTGTCTGTCTGTCTGTCTGTCTGTCTGTCTGTCTGTCTGTCTGTCTGTCATCTAATCTTGTCTATCATCTATCTATCTATCTATCTATCTATCTATCTATCTATCTATCTATCTATCTATCTATCTATCTATCTATCTATCTACCTACCTACCTACCTACCTACCTACCTACCTACCTATCTACCTATCTACCATTGTCTGTCTGTCTGTCTGTCTGTCTGTCTGTCTGTCTGTCTGTCTGTCTATCTATCTATCTATCTATCTATCTATCTATCTATCTATCTATCTATCTATCTATCTATCACTGTCAAGTTGCAGCTGGCTTATGGCGATCCCCTGGGACTTACAAGGCAAGAGATGTTCAGAGAAGGTTTGCCATTGCCGGCCTCTGCCTAGCAGCCCTGAACTTCCCTGATGGTCTTCCATCCAAGTACGAACAAGGGCCAACAGTGCTTAGCTTCCGATATCTGTGGGGCTAGCCTGGGATATCCAGTTCAGAGTGGAGAATAAAAAGGTGGGGAGAAGACACTCACAATGAATATGTGCAAGAACTAGAAGAAATGGAAAATTGCTTATTCCTGCATCCTCACATTGCTATTGCTCAACTGGCATCGGTCCAGATGCGCCAGTCTGGGAGAAGTGGTGGGCGATGGACTGGAGATGGGCTCTGGCAGAATGCAAATAGACCCGTTTAAAAGTCTCTTCGAAGGCCTTCGGAACAGGGCATTAACACAAAGGCAGACTGTGTATTCTCTGCCTGCCGCTTCATTAGCCCCAGGCTTGGCGAGCCGAAAGATCAGCGCGGCTGGAGATTTTGCTGCAAGAGATCATTTGCTGGGGAAGTCTTCCGATTTGCTCTTTGGAAAGAAGAAAATACAATTTGCTTCCGATGGGACGGGTTTGTAGCCATACAAATAAATGAGCAAAGTGCCAGCCAAACCCCGGCTGGTTTGCAGGAACTTGTTTACACACACAGTGACATCTTCCCCAAATGCACAGGGACAGAAGATGAGAGCTGATGCCGGAATAATTCGGGGGAAGGGGAATGCTCAGCCCTCCTGTCTTGCCGGCAGCCTTTTGATTTAGATGTGCAGCTCCTTTTATGCTAATTGCTCCTTTGTTTCACCTGCCTCTTTCAAAAGTCTTTCGGTCCTGAGCATTGCTATTGCTGCCTATTGTTAACTCTCTGATGATGGGGAAAGATTGCAGACAGGTGTACAGCACACATTTTGCAAGCTTAACATCCTGGTTCCATCCCTGGCATCTTCAGTCAAACCCATATCAGGTAGCAGCGCTGGAAAAGATGGTTCTGCCTGAAGCTCTGAAGAGCTGCTACCAGCCAAAGTATACAACACGGAGCCAGCTGCTCTGTATAAGGCAGCTTCCTACCTTTGTGCATTGGGGAGGGGCTGTGGCTCAGTGGTATAGCACCTGCTTTGCATGCAAAAGGTCCCAGGTTCAATCCCCAGTAGGAGCTGAATGGGGTTGTGGTGCAGCCTGCCAAACTATTTTCCATCTGTCCAAGTGTAAAGTACTGGTTTCGCCGCATGGAGGACTCAGACGACATGCAGTGTGACACATTTATTGTTACTTCACAACATGGACACACAACGGCCCTGCAGGGCCAAATATACATACCCACCCTGCACACCCGCTGTCCCATTGGGGGGGGGGGTTGAATTTCCTGCCAAAGTTACAATAGGTCAATGCTAGGTGGACTAGGATCCGAGGACCCTTTTGTTTGAGGGAGCTAAGCTTCCTTTGGTGACCGCAGACCCCTGGTGGCAGTCCACCTACATAACACCAAGGAATGTGAACGCCGTGCTTTCCAGGGAGATGTGACAGAGCTCTTTGAACTGTCCCCAGCTGCAACTGAGTGGACTGAGTGGATTGAAAATCTAGATATTAGTATTTAGGGGGATTGCCCAATCAGCCTGCATACCCATTGTATCAACTTGGTTACATATTTTATATTATTTGTATTATAATATTATATACTTCCCATAACACTGCCGTATGATAGATAAATAAATCCCCAGTATCTCCAGTTAAAGTATCTGGCAGTAGGTGATGTGAAAGACCTCCTCCTGAGACCCCTGAGAGCAGCTGCCAGTCTGAGTAGACAATGCTGACTTTGATGGGTCAAGGGTCTGATTCAGTATAAGGCAGATTCATGAGTTCATTTATCCTTGGGGGACCTAGAAGGACTCTAGCTCTGTAAGAGAGCACACACTTTGTATACAGATAATTCTAGGATCAGTCCTGGACTCCTGAAACTCAAAAAGATCATAGGTAGCAGGTGCTGGGGGGCTTTTCTCTTCCTGAGACCCTGAAGAACTGCCACCAGTCGGAGTAGACAGTTCTGAGACCAATGATCTGACAAGGCATCTTCAAACAATGTATGAACATCGGAGACTGGAAGTATGTTATGATGTAGAACAAGAGACGTCTAGGGCTTTGTTCAGGGCTGCCCTTGCTAACTCTTCAGAAACAGTGATCTCCTTTCTGATGGGAGTGCATCACGTGGAACTTATTACTCCAGTACCTTAATGACTCCCTGTTGCCTTCAAAGTGCTGGCGATCATCAGCAAAGCCGTACATGGCCTCTGGGCATGCCCAGAGACTGCTTTCACTTCTATGTTTTCTCAGAGCCTTTTAAGATGGACCTAGAAGTGCAAAAGCATAAAGCAGAAGTGACTTCCATCGCTGTTCCTTTCCCAAAAGATCTAAGCCAAATCAGAATTTCTTTGCTGTGGAATTTTGTCATGTCTGTCTGTGCATCGTTTTATGAAGTCTGACATTTTTTTTTAATCCAAATTGGCTTGGGTGGCCAGGGATAGGGTAGAAATAATTACCATTACCCACCTCAGACTATTAAATTAAATTATGTTTGCCTGGATCCTTAAAATTGGCTTCTCCTCCTAGCACAGTGCTGTTGTCTTTTATACATATAGTTCCACAAAGGACACCATTTTCTAACCTCCAGCCAGATATATACTGGAACAGTTTTCCTACCCTGAGCAGTGAACAGATTGGTGATTCTTTGTCCCCGGGCAACTTGTTCCATTACACAATTTCCCCCCTGTTAGGGCGCATTTCCTGAGATCCAATCTAATTCTGTTTCACTGCAACCTGAACCCATCAGCTCAATCCATTTACTTTTGGCCATGGTTAGCTCCCCTGTATTAGGTAAAAAATTGAGCACAGCCTGTTTCAGATGCAGTGAAATTGATCCCTGCTTGCTTTAATCTTGATGTCATTGGCCTTTTTGTAGAAACATTTCCAGAGGGTACCGGCTAATTCATATCTGGTCACTGATGAGCTGAATCTCTGATGGAGAGACTCAGAAGTTTCCCAAGGAGAGAAGGAGACGGGAACAGAATCCATTTAGCCAGCCTGCCTCTGCTGTCAACAGTGATTTTCCAAAGGAGAAGAGAAGCAAGGGACAGAATTTGCAGTCTTCACATCTCATGTGAAGTAAGTGGGTATTTTTAAAAAGTTGCACTGGGACCTTAATAAATCTTACTGTATTTATATTCTAGCTCAATTCAATCTTTCACCATCAGTTATATACATGCCAGACAGTCTGGGTGAAATGATTTCTTGATGTCTTGTCTTTCCTAAAGAAACAGAACAGTGAGGCATCACACACACAAAAAAAAATCTATATGTCTGTCTGTCATTTGACTCAAGAAAAGGAAGCCACAGCCCTCAGTTTACAAGACCTGAGCACAACTGTTAACAATAGGATTAGGAATGGGCACGAACTGAACCACGAAGCAAAATTCATGATGAATTTCGCCCTGTTTGTGGTTCGGGAATAGACGTTCGTAATGGGTTCACTGGCATGAACTTCCACAAACTTTTAGACCGGTTCATGTGGCTCGTAGAAGGAGCAGAAAGTGGGGGGTTAAAGGGACTCTGAGTCACCTGATGCTTTCACCTAGAGACGCCGGAGCTGAACCAGAGGCCTTGAGTGTGCAAAGCAGGGCCACTGAGCCACAGCCCCTCCCCAGACATATTCATTTGTATCCCATACTCTCTCCCTCAGAATATCTCAAGGGGGTTCACAAAATGCTACAGTACCAAACAGTGGTCATTTCATAGAAAAAGAGGTGCAGGAGCTCATTAGCATAACTCATTAGCACAACTTATTTGCAAACAGTGGTCATTTCATAGAAAAAGAGGTGCAGGAGCTCATTAGCATAACTCATTAGCATAATTTATTTGCATATGCCACACCCCCTGACATCACCGAAAGTGTGTCAGAAAGCAACACCCACTGTTCAGGTTCCACTGGTCTGTTTTGGATTGCTAGCTATGGGGGGAGAAGCGTGCAGATCTGCCCTCACAGAGGAGGGAGAGCTTGTACCTGAATAATCCTTGGTCTTAAAGGTGCCACTGGACTCTTTTGGATGGCTGGCAAGTGCAGGAAAGTATGTGGTTGCTCGTGGGTCGAGGAGGGTGGTGCGAAGGACGCGCATGGCCCTGAGCTGATAGGGGCCAGGGCAGTGGCAGGGCAGAGGGACAGGAGGAGGATGAGGGGGCGCAGGAGGCTGGGGCAGAGCTCCTTGCAGGCCTCGCCGGGGCCCGCCTTGCAGAGGTGCCGTGCCAGTGCTGGCACGAGGACGGGCAGAGCCTGGGCAGGCTGGGTGCCATGGCCCAGGCAGTGGTGGAGCAGCTCGAGGGCCTGCTTGCAGCAGCGCTCTGCTGGGTCAGCCAGGAGGCTGGGAAAGGTGGAGGGGCTGCTGGGAGCAGGGGGTGGGGCTTACTGCATGTGCCCACCCCCTGGGCTTCTTACTGCCGGAGCTTTGCTCCTGTGCTGTCCTGCAGCAAATGAGCCCTGGTACCAGATGAAATCATACACACCAACATTTCTGCATGAAACAAGCAAACAACACAGGATGAAATCCCAGTAAAATTGCTGTCCTAAATCTCTATCTTGCACCTTCTCCTAAAAACTAACATTTTGCCTCCTCCAGGACACCATTCTGTAGCACAGAGGCTGTTGCTGAGAAAGTCTGAAGCCAGGCCGAGGCAACTTTGACCACGAGGATGTTCTGTGGGAACTGTTTGGTAGAACATAGCTATCTCACATGTCGAGATACAGAGAAAGGCGGTCTGTAAGGCAAAGTGCTATTCTTGCCTTCCCTCAAGGGTTAATGTGTTCACCAATGGGCCTGGTCTTCCTTGCTGGTGTTGCTAATTCGATCTCTAGCCTGCCTGGCACCTTATCATCCTCAAGGCCAGAGTGGAAGTGGACAATTAGCTTCCCATGAGACCGTGGAATTTCAGACAGAGGATATAATCCGGAAGAGAAACGGTTCCCAAACGGTTTCTGGTCTGGCATTTCAGACAGAACCGTTTTAGAACAGGTTCTCTACCGGAATATATTTGTAATTTCACACAGAAACGCTTCTGTCCCGTTCAGGAAACGGGGCTGAAGTGTTTTACTTGTCAACCGCTTCCAAGTAGTCGTCGGTTTCTTCTCCCGGACCCGATACGCTTCTTTCCCGCCTTTTTTCGCCCGCGCGGGCGATCTCCAGCTTTTTTTTTTTTTGAACGTTCACTTTAGAGCGCTATAGCGCTATAGCATAATTGCAGAATAGCATCATAGCAACCCCATTGGAATGCCTGCAGTGTTGTTTATAGCACTATAGCGCTATAGCGCTCTAAAGCGAACATTTTTTTTAAAAAAAGGCGTGGCGGGAACCGGCGGGAAAACAAAGCGGTGCAGTCTGAATTGCCAAACCGCTTCTGATTCGGCTCTTTTCCGGTCAGGGAAAGCCATGTGTGAAATGGCAGCCCTGTACCAGTTTACTTCAAGACGAATCAGAAACGGCTTCAAACCGACAGAGTCTCGGTAATGTGAAATTCCCTCGTGTCTTTACCGAAGGGAGAGGGGGAAGACCAGGAGCAATGATGTAATCTTCCAGAGCTTTCTCCTAAAGATGAGTTGTGATTGGATATCATTTGTACCTGACTTGGGGGGGAGGGGGGATGTCAAAAACTATAGTTACAGCATGACGTCAGAGGCTAGCTAGTGGAGATTTTCATGATGTGCAGGCCCGATCATATGCGTCACAATAGTGGAGACCATAAACCACACTAAGTAGAGGCCTTCACCTAGATGTAAGTTTGAGCCACCTAACAGAGTTCTTAAACAGTGTTAGGTAGATAAAGCTAGTTTTTTTCCTTTTATTTGCTGTTCGACCTTTGTTGGCTATATTTTCATTACATTGTCTATCTTTATAATGAATTACATAAATATATACTTTTAAATCCGCCGGGTTACTTGTGTCCATCTGCCCTGGGAGCCCACAGGGTCAGCCCACTGACTCCCTGACATGGTCCTTCACCTACACCCCCGCCAGTATTCCCTCTAAGCTGAGTTAGTGTGAGTTAGCTCACAGTTTTTTAGCTTCTGGCTCACGCTTCTTTGTCTTGGCTCAGGAAGAATGGCTCCAGAGCAAACTAATTTATGCAATAGCCAAACTGCTCGCTCACAACTTTAATGCCAGTAGCTCACAAATTAGAGTTTTTGCTCACAAGACTACAGTTTAGAGGGAGCATTGACCCCAACCTTAAATTGAGTTCAGAAACCAACTGGAAACTAATGTGGATGTTCCAGAACAAGCATTGTGGATTTAACCTTATAAGTTCCCATTAAGAGTTGAGCTGCTGCATTTTGCACCAATTGCAGTTCCGGGGTCCTCGTTAAAGGCAACCCCACATACAGTGTATCACAGTAATCCAACCTTGAGGTTCCAGCGGTGTGGGTCAGTGTGCCTAGATCAGCTCAGTCCGGAAGATGATTTTGTTGTCTGATAGAGTTGATAAAAGGCACTATTTGCAACCATACTAGCCAGTGAGATCAAGAAGCACCCCAATCTGTTGGTGTAGTGGTTATAAGAGCATGGTCTCTAATCTGGGAGAACTGGGTTTGATTCTCCACTTCTCCACATGTAGCTGCTGGGTGGCCTTGGGCAAGCCACAGTTCTCTCAGAGCTGTTCTCTCAAGAGCAGTTCTCTCAGAGCTCTCTCAGCCCCACCTACCTCACAGAGTGTCTGTTGTGGCGAGAGGAGGGGAAGGAGCTTGTAAGCTGCTCAGAGATGCCGAGTGAAGGACAGGGTATAAATCCAGTCTCCTCTCCTCTTCTTCTTCTCTTCTTAACTGAGGTTGCCAATGCCAGACTCACTCCATCCAGGTAGGCAGTGCAGTCCCTCCCAGAACGTCAGCCTCATCAACTAGCATCACCTCCACCTAGTCTGGATTCCATTGTAGTTTGTTCTCCATTAGCCACTTGACTCGTACGGGTGGCCCTAAGGTCAGGACGGCAGCACTCTGGGGCTTATTTAAAGAACAATCGTTCTAAGTGTGGTCAGCTTACTGAACACACAGCCCCCAAGGGCATGGGCAATCTCATTTAGCAGTTGAAATTAGAGACTGAAAAAAACTGGCGGTACCACCAGTCCTTGTGGGATCCCATGGGATAATACTACTGGATTCAGTACCTTTAACAAGCACCACGTCTGTGTGATACACTAAGCGAGAGAGAGGAATCATTAAACTTTACTACTGAAACTCTCACCTTGTACGCTAGGCACCTAAATGAGTTGGAATGATGTGATCTCAGCCCCGGTCACACGAGTGGGATACTGTGCCACTGAAGGGAGGCAAAGTAGAGCCGGGGCAAAAAGATGCGTGGTAGCGTGATCAGACGGTCCCGAGATGCCATGCAGATGCCGATAGCCGGCGATCACACCGGCGATGTTGAAGCGCATCAAAGGATCTTGCACATGCGCACTGTGACGTTTCTTTGCATACTGTGGAGGCTTGGGAAAAACACATCCAGTGCGACGGGACACATGCAGGTGCCGGATGCGCCAGATTACCTCCGCTTCCGCGATCTGACGCTCGTTTTCTGGTTGCTACTACCCTTTTGCTGGTACTTTTAAAATCCACTTCTTCGGGCCAATGGTACGGGTTCGTGCTGGGTGCACTACGCTTCCCAGATGTTGCCGTATGATCCCGCCCATTTGATGCGCCCTCAACCCATTCGTTTCGTGGGGCAAATCCTCTCATGTGACCGGGGCCCTCCACTATCAAAAGCAGCAGAAAGATTGAGTAGGCAGAGAGGAACATACAGTATGCCCCTTGTCCAGTTGCAGTTAGAGATTGTCCACAAGGACAGGCGGGGCTGTCTCTATCCCAAATCCAGACTGAAATGTGTCAAGGGCAGGTGCGTGATTCAGTAACCCATGCAATGTTCTGCCACAGACTGCTCTATTGCCTCGCTTAGAAAGGGCAGATCAGATACCTTCTTATAATTGGCCAAAACCTCTTTATCTGCAGTTCCCCCCCCAGCAGAGGCTTAATCACTGCTACCTTAAGCAGCTTTGGGAAAATTCTCTCACCCAGGGAGGCATTTGCCATGTTCATAAGTAGTACCTGATCTTATCTTCGCACACTTTTAGTCACCAACTAGAACAAGGGTTCAATTTGTAGCTAGTGCCTTCTCAACCCCAGGGAGTCTGGCAGCAGCATTCAAGGAGATAAATCCAAATTAGCCACATCTTTCTGTCATATTTATACCTGGCTTTTCTCCCCAGCAGAGGCCAAAAAGCAGACTATGAGCATCCTTCCCTCCTGCAATTTATCCACACAACTGCTGGAGTGAGTGACTCAGCATGCCTGGACATTGGGGGGCGCTACATCATTCTAAGTGTGTATAGGTATTATCTCCTTGAATGGGATGCTTCGCTTTGTCTCAGCCTGGGAGCTGCCCCCTGACTCCTCATGCCTCTCTCGCTTTGTCCTCTCCCTCCCTTTACATGGCCTTCCATTTCACATTCAGGTTGCAGTCAAAAGAAGAGAAAGAAGCCTAATCTAAAGAGTACTTTAGTATTGCCAGCTTGTCCAGCATCATGTGTTTGGGAGTGTGAGGGCACTGCCTCTACAAGGTGAGAGACCAGCAGAGACATGTGGGCACTTCCACTCACACTAAATAGCGCGCTTCCAACCCACTTTCAGTGCACTTTGCAACTGGATTTTGCAGTGTGAAATGACAAAATCCACTTGCAAATGGTCGCTGAAGTGGGTTGAAACGGCATTATTTAGCATGTGTGAAAGCGCCTACTTGAATAAATGTAAGTTTACCTTTTTTGTTTGCAATATACTTCTAGGGAGATTTATTTACTGCACTCAGTATCACACTTCTATGACTGGGCAAACTCTGCTATGTTAACCAAATCTCCCAATAACAACAATTTTGTGAGGTGGGTTAGGAGGAAGGACAATGCCTGGCCCAAGGTCATCCAGCACGTTTCCATCACAGATTGGGGATTTAAATGCCAGGTGTGCTACTGACCCAGCAAAATTGAATGGAAGGCAGATGGTGCCTTAAAGACTAACAGAAATTTTCATGAGTCACAGTTGTTTTATTTGAGTGCAAAGGAGACAGATTTATGGGGGATTATGTTAAGCCCCATTCCACCCATGTTTGTGTTGGCAGAGTTTAAATATGCAAAGGAAGCGGAACACTGACTGTTTAGAGAAAAATAAATAGGCTTATTAAAGAAGAATAAACTGCTATAGAACATAGAAGAGAGAGAACCTTAACTGCCTAACCGAACTGCTGAAGGAGGAATAACAAGGAAGCTCTGCAGGAGCAGGAAGTCTCCAGAAGAGCCAATCAGGAGACAGGAAGGACATAATTTGAAAATGTGGGAGGTCCCTATTCTAGCTATAGTAACTAGCAGTCCTTCAGCTGTCCCCCTATAGGGTGATCTTCTGATTTTAATTTTATTAAACTTGTATCCCACCCTCCCTGCAAGCAGGCTCAGGGTGGGCTCCATCAAATGTTAAAATAATATACGATGAAAAAAAAACAATTTTAAACCAGATTAAAACAATACAGTGATCATACAACCATAAAATACCATGCAGAATCTAATTGATAACTCAATAGCTAAAAGTAGCTGATCTTCTTCATAAGGTTGCACTATAGACCTCATATATTCTAACAGTTTGAAGGACGCCGTACCCAGCTGGAAGCAACTGGGACGGAACAAAATCATCTGACTTATCCAGCCAGATTTAAGTCAAAACATGCCAGATCTACACCATCTTCCAAGTCAAGGTCAGAGATAGCGGAGATCTTATTTCTAACTGGCATTCCACAGCATCAAGATCAAAACAATGGTGCTACTGAGGTCTCCACCTATCCCCAGAAGGCAGCAAAAATTGTACGAGCAAGCGCCGTATCATTTCCTAGCCTGCCTCTCAATGGTCCTCCTAACCCCACACCTCCCCAAACAGTGCAATATCTCAATCGGTGCGGGCATTGCAGTGGTCAAATGTCTAGCCAGGCAGGACAGAACGAAAAGCCCTAAAACCACAGAGCCAAAGCAACATCTCTCCAGCTCCCCCCATTCTCTCTCACCCATTCGTGACAGAAACCTCTTTGAAAGAGGCTGCTGGAAACCAGAGCAACCTGCCAGAGGGACAAAGTCCTCTGAGCTCACCCCTGATCGGACCTAAGGGCACTGCCATCAGCGGAGAAGCTTCAGTGAAAAACTGATTAGACATGGATGAACTCCCAGCTGAGAAATGGAACAGCTACAGCTACTTCTGACAAGATATGGGCCAGTCCTTCTTCTAGGGTTGTCAGGTCCTCCTTGGCCACTGGTGGGAGATGGGGGGGTAGGGTTCCCAGATCCAGGGTGGGAAAGTCCTGGAGATTTGGGGATAGAGCCCAGGGAGGACAGGGGGTTCAATGGTGTACAGTGCTATAGAGTCCCCAACCTCCAAAGCATCCGTTTTCTCCAAGGGAAATGATCTCTCAACTCTGGAGAGGAGCTGTTAATTCCAGGTGGTCCCCAGGTCCCACCTGGAGGAGGCTGACATCCCTACTTTCTTCCCTGCCTGTTGTCTCTTCCTTCCAATGCCAGGTAGTTGGGCAAGCAAACTGGGAAGCCCAGACAGCCCTGGAAAAGGGCCCCATCAACCTGGCAGACGGATGGAGGAAGAGCAGGCTGAAAGCAAGGACTGCTGGCTCGTGGCAGGACCTGCTTCATGCAAAGTGAGGGCTGCCATCTTGCAGCAGTGACCCTAGGTTTCCAGCCTACAGGTGGTGGCTGGAGATCTCCTGAGCTTACAAATGATCTCCAGGTGACTGAGATCAGTTCCCCTGGAGAAAATGGCTATTTTGGAAGGTGGACACTATGGCATTGTACCCCATTGAAGTCCCGCCCCTCCTGAAATTCCACCGTCCTCAGACTCCACCCCCCCCCCAATTTCCAGGTGTTTCCCAACCTGGAGCTAGGAACCCTAGGTGGCTCCCTCCCATCTTGTACAAATCAAGGGCTGCCAGCTTAGCTTGCCCACCTCATGCAAAGTGAGGGCCTTTGGCTAAGCCTGCCCACCCACCTTGCATGAAGCAAGGGCCTCCAATTAAGCCCACCTACACAAGTCACTGGCCAAGTCTGCCTGTCTGCCTGTTGGAATACGCAAGGTCTATCATGCATAGATAAAGATGACAAGAACATCCTGCAGAGGGCAGCAGAGGGGACAGCTAGTTGTCATAGTGAGATTAGGGACTTCATACTGTTTTCAGGAGGGCTGAGGTGGCTCAGCTGCAGACTGAACGGCTGGTAGTTCGGCAGTTCGAGACCCTCGTGTCGCGCGATGGAGTGAGCTCCCATCTCTGGTCCCAGCTTCTGCCAACCTAGCAGTTCAAAAGCAAGAAATTGCAAGTAGATAAATAGGTAACAGCATTCTGTGTGCCTCGGCGTTTAGTCATGCTCACCACATGACCACAGAGATGTTTTCAGACAGCACTGGCTCTTTGGCTTGGAAACGGAGATAAGCACTGCCCCCGAGTCGGATTTGACTGGCTTTCGAGCAAAGGAAACCTTTACCTTTTACTATTTTCAGAGTCTCCCTGCCTCCTGATTGGCTCAGTGAGGGCTCTTTCCTGATCCTGCTGAGAGCAGTTAGTTACTGACTTCCTCCTACCTACTTAGATAGTTAGATTTGTCTTTCTTTCTTACAAAGTGAATTCTCTTCTCAATAAACTAACTTTATTCTTTGAACAGCTTGTGCCCCGTTTTACTGCATATCGACACTTGGCCAACTGTGCTTGTGGCAGTTCCTGCCTGACTCATGCGTGGCTAAGCTGTGCAAGGCAAGTTTCACCTCCGCTTGGGGCTGGGTTGGCAACTCAGGCCATTGACCCACTTGGACTTTTCCCAGTGACCTGAATGGCCAATCCAAACCTGAAAGCAAGCTCTGAATGTCAGATACACAAGAGGAACAGGGAATAAGGTGCTGGAATAAAATGATGGATGGGCTGTGTGCTAGGCTTGCCAGCTTCCAGGTAGGGCCTGGAATTACAACTGATCAGTCCCCCTAGAGGAAATGGCTGCCTTAGATGGTGGACTGTATGCCCTGTTACCCTGCTGAAGTCCTTCCCCTCCTAAACCCTGCCCTTCCTGGAACCCATCCCCAAATCTCCAGGAATTTCCCATCCTAAAGTTGGCAACCCTAGTTGTGTCTGCTGGAAAAGATTCCAACACAATAGAAAACTGGCATTTCAGGGAGCTAGGCTAGGCTGCGTTTCAATCTCAGTACAAGCCTAACATGCTATTTAGTAGACCCCACACATGATGGCTCTCTTTCCTCACTCTGGATCTCCTTGGCCTGCATTAGGAAGAAGGTCAAGAATATACATTTCTCAGGCTTCCACCCTTGGCTGATATCACAGCCCCTCAGCTGGCAGGCAATTTCTCTGCTGCTGTTTCTCTGTTTCACATGGGCTGCATCGATAATTTACCTTGGGGAAAGACGTGCATGCTTTACAAAGAGCCCTCGGGATGTGATCCTGCCTTGTGCCTTGAAAAATCCCTGGACTGGAGGTCGTCTTGGAAAAAACGCAAGGCCAGGGAGGGCATTGGAATGTCCATCACCTTCTAGGCCGGGGCATTCGCCAGTGCGCTAGACAACAATTCATTTCTCCCATACAGACTCAGTACCCAAAAGTCACTTTGAAGTGGGTGACTAAACTGTGATTAAAAGTCTTTTCCTCATTTGAGTTACTCAGAGACAGAGAGACAAAGGCATGTAGTCTGGTTGGGGAATTATGGCTACGAATCCTTCTAATCCCACAGACTCAAGGAGGATTAATATTGTTGTTGTTATTTTACAAAGTCACCATCATAAATAGGGCTGCCAGGTCCCGCCGGGGGGGGCGGATCTGGCTGGCGGGGGAAACCCCACCCCAAAAGTGGCCAGATCGGGCCTACGTGCCCAGCGCAATGATATCACCCAGAAGTGATGTCATCATGCTGGGTACGTTGCCAGGCAACGCTCTAGGAATCATCCTGAAAACTCTGTGCTACCCAGTGTTTCCTCTAAGCTGAGTTAGTGTGAGCTAGCTCACAGTTTTTTAGCTGCCAGCTCACACATTTTCATCTCGGCTTAGGAAGGATGGCTCCAGAGTAAACTGATTTATGCAGCAGCCAAATCGCTCGCTCACAACTTTAATGCCAGTAGGTCACAAAGTAGAATTTTTGCTCACAAGACTCCACAGCTTAGAGGTGGTACCATAGAGTTTTCAGGGTGATTGCTAAAGCGTCACCCAGCTACACATGTGCGCAAATGTCCCAAACTGGGACCACCACTCCCCTGCTGCAGCCGTTAAGTCACTTGGCAACCCTAATCATAAACAGTATTTTAATAACACATACCCAGCCATGTATATTTATGAAAGAACTTCAGGGCAAAATTTACATAGTTATTTCAAATCAACATGTGAAATTTAACCCTTCTGTACATGCCTCTCTTCCTGTCTCCTGTTCCCAGGCATGCAATAGGGTTACCAACCTCCAGGTGGGGCCTGGAGTTCTCCTGCAATTACAATGGACCTTCAGCCTACTACACCAATCAGTTGTCCTGAGTCATGGGTCAGTCAGGGAGGAGTCCTTAGGAGAAGAGGAGCCATGTATAGCCAGCTCTGAGTCAGCAGAAGGCAACAAACAGGAGGAAGAACTGCAGGCTGATCAGGATTCACAGCCAACAGCTGGTGCAGAGCCACCACATCCTCCAGCCCTGATTCAATAGGTGAAACTAAACAAACTGCTCCCAGCCCTCCAGTATCACCCACACGCTTTTAGCGCCACAGACAGAGGCTGCGAGCAGAACTACAGGAGAGATGGCAGAGTGCTCGCCTTCTGGCCCAACACCATCTGCTTGAGTAGCTGCAGAATTATTCCTGAGCAGCTGGCTGCAAATTGGAGCCTTAAGCACTTGTCTATAAAAACCAGCCAAGGGAGGCTGTTTGGTGTGGAAGCAACAAGTCAGTCTACCATTGTCTCTGTGATTAAAGCCTTGGATACTAATCTCTGACTATGGTTTTTGCCTTTGCTTGACTTCTGCTTGTGAGTAATCCTTGGACTGCTTGAATGCCTCTTGAACAGCCCTTTGGCCACAACTCTCTTGAATTCTTGGTCTAGACACTTCACTTTTTCCCCCCCTCACTTGGACTTTGACTGCCTTCCAGGAACCCACCCTTGGCTCTGCCTGAACTCTGACACCCTGGAGGAAATGGCAGCTTTGGGGGGTAGACTTTATCACATTTTAACCCACTGAGGTCCCTTCCCTTCCCAAATGCTACCCACCTCCAAACCTCCAAGAATTTCCAAGCCAGAGTTGGCAACCTGGCAACGGAACAGTATTCCAATAAAGCATAGCTTTCCTTGGAGAGTGTGTTTGGACCTGCTTGCTGTTGATCCTGACACAACCCTAGCACACAGTCCTTTGACCCCAGTTACTATGCCAACCTAGCACCGGTTTCGGTTTCGGTGCTGCCAATGGCGGCCGCTTCTCGGGAAGCTCCCGGAGGCGGTCAGCCCACGCGCGGAATGGGGGGGTCTTCGCATATGCGAAAGACCCTAGTGAGCCTTAGTCAAAGGCTCCGAACCGGGGCGCATGGGGAGTAGCCTCTTTGCCGGCACACCGCCGGGAGAGTGAGGCTTTCTCCCCGCTCCAATCGGCCCCGCCGCGTAGTGCGTCCCGGATGGGACTTAGCAGCCCTGCCGACTTCCAGGAGTGAGTTAAAGCGGTCTGGATGAACATGAAACGAAGAAATGGCATCTAATCGTGAGTTGAAGATCTGTTTTGAAGTGAAAATTTAAACCCCCCCGCAAGCGCATAAGCATATGGGAGGAGGGAAGATTCCCTATCCTCTTTAAGAAGCGAGATTTAAAAGAGAAATGCGAGGGGGGTAAAGATAAAAAGAGTGTTGGTGAAGGTATCGTTGGGGTTTTTTTAGAAGACTGCGATTTCAGCAGCTTTTCGGGGGATGCGGCACGAACTGTGAAAAAGTAAATAAAAAAGAAAATGTCGATGCCGGGGAATGTCCTGCGCAAACCGGAAGAGAAGGAAGGAGGGACTTCCGGTCCGGACAACCCCCCCCCAGAGCTAGCTGTCAATCAACGGAAGAAGGAGATACTGCGCCACCTGCTGGAGTAAATGCATCAAATCAACGGAATTTTTTAAAATGGAATGTGTTCTCATCAGTTGTCAAAAAGAAAGGTCGGAAATAACAAGGAAGATGGCAAAAATTGTACAAAAGGACAATTTGACTCTAAACTTTCTGGTTATGAAAAAAGAAGAGAAAGAAGATCTCAGATTTACTGTGGCGATTGTCTTGACACCCCTAACTGGCAGTGAAGCGAATAAATAAAAAGAAGAGGTGGATATGGCTCTCAAAGCCTGTTCTGCCTCTAAAAAAAGGAAATCTCTGCCAGTAGAATGGGGTGTTGAGCTTAGCAAGCAATGGAGATCTAATTTCATGAGTAGTGTTTATGGAGCCAGCGGAAATTGATTGCCAGAAACAGCAGGAAAAACAAAGAAAAGAGAGAAGATGGACTAAAATACAGAATTTTCTGAAGAGACACGCCAGCATGGAAGACGCAGTACTCAAAACTTGGATAAATGAAGATGACGGCAGCCCAGGGGAAGGAGGTGACGGATCGGGAGACATCAAGTTAAAAGGACTCAATTTGTAATTGGAGAGACTCAAAATGAAGTCGTTCGTGTAACATCAGAAAGGAGCAGTAATAATTAACCCCAATGGACTTTACTAACTTTATTAACAGAGTTGTTTTGGACTTTGGAAAGTTAAAAAGGAGATCTTCTAACCGTGATAGATGCCGAATATTGGATTGAATATTAACTAAAACTAACCTTTACTAACAGGAAAAAACTCACTCCGCTCTTTTTCTTTCCCCACCTGTCTACCTTACCCGTTTCTTATAAAAAGAATAAAATTCTCTCCTTTTTAGGAGAGTTATTTCAAAAAAAAAAAAAAAACTATGCCAACCTAGCAGTTCAAAAGAAAGAAATTGCAAGTAGATGCTGATTGAATCTGGGACCTTCTGGATTCCAAGCAGATGCTCTGCCACCTAGCCACAGCCCCTCCTCAACTGGTAATAATGCATTATAATGAGTTTTCTACCACACCACCAGAAGTATAGGCACGCGTGCATGCACAAAGCTGACAGCACAATCCTATGCAAAGCCGCTCCAGTCCAAGCCCATTCGTTTCAATAGACTTAGACTGGAGTAACTCTGCATAGGATTGCATTGAGAGTGTACGACTTTCTGTCCCTATAGACACAACAAAGGCATGTGCATTTACTTGGGAGTAAGATCCATCGAGCTCAGTGGGACTTACTTCTGAATAAACTTGCAAAGGGTCAGACTGCAAATCAGGCTAGATAGAATAGCAGATTCTATGTATAAAAAACAACCTAAGGAAAGCATATATGTCTATAGGTTCATGTAGATGCATTCAGATATAAAATGCCCCTTCAACAATTATGAATGCTTGTAAGTTGGCAGTTCAGCCAGTTTGGGGAAAAGAACTACCAAGACTGGTAATAACCCATTTTTAGGCTTTTATATGAAGTCCTGAATCAAAAGCTTGCTCAGCCCAGCCTCACACTAACTCAGCTTAGAGGGAACACAGCCCCTCACCCCCTTTTGCTACGCCATATGCAAATATGTGAGAATGTGCTGGATGGTGTCCTCCCCTCCAGATTTTATTGCTCCCCAACCAGGGACAAGGGAAAATTCTCATTCTGTGGTCGAATCTGCATTTGCATTTTTAAATCAGTTGCGTGCTGTTGTGATGCCGTCTTTCTCTATGCTTGTTTGAATGTTGTTTGGAGAAGATTCTTTTAAAGCAGTGCGGAGGTGCAATGACAGTGGAGCCACCCCGAAAGCACGATAAACATATGTGGATGTGCGAAAGTACGCTAGCACTATTGAGGTGTGAAAACGACATCAAATGTGGACAGCTTTTTTGAAGACGGAGTCAAAAGGCGGGGACACTGGTGGGAAAGACAAATGCAGATTCGGCTTGTATCTCGCTTCCCAGCCAGGAGCAGCAGCACATATACCAGCATAAGATGGTGTGAGGGGGGCTTCCTTCCCCATCTCTTCTTTCTCAGCTTCTCCCAAGTGAATTCCGGGTGGTAGCAATTGGGGGGGGGGTTGTAGCTGGGGAGTAGCAATGCAAAGGGGGAATGGATTGAGGGCTCTAGCAAGAATGGAGATGCAGAAAGGCTGTGGAAGAAGGTTTAATGGAAAGAACTCTGGATCTTTTAAACTGCGACTGAAGTCCCACTATACTTACGAACCTATTTCCTGGTTCTTTCCCCTAGTGTTTTTGCCTCTTGGGGATGCCTGGTTAAAATTCTGTTAGCATGACTTGCCTAAGGGGCACCGTTGCCTAAGGGGCCAAGCGTTTGGGGGAAGTGGGTGGGGACCGGAAGCACTTTTGCCCAGCAAGGCTTTTGATTGACTACTGGCGATTTGACTGGCTGTGCAGATTTTTTTTTTAAGGTGCTTTGGCAGCAGTAGATCCGCAGTCCAAGGATCTACACCACGTGACTGAAGTTAAGCTGTGGTGGCTATTTTGTGGCTGGCTCTGCCTCCTGCAACAGCGCTTTGATGGCAGCCATTTTGCTGCCGTGCCCACCATGCCGTGTCAGAATTCCAAATGTGCCCACAGACTCCAAATATTGATATCCTGCTTCTCTTCCCTAGGGGACCCCAAAGCTGCTTGCTTTGTTCTCTCCTCTCCTCCATTTTATCCTCACAACGAATCCTTGAGGTTGAT
The DNA here is from genome assembly GCA_029375565.1 of Gekko gecko. NCBI lineage: Eukaryota > Metazoa > Chordata > Lepidosauria > Squamata > Gekkonidae > Gekko > Gekko gecko. The sequence continues at coordinate 21,625,797 of JAPDNY010000013.1, read as the reverse complement.
TAGGCTGAGCGAGTAAGACTGGCCTAAGGTCACGCAGGGAGTTTCTGTGGCCAAGTGTGTTAAGTATGAGACTCAACAACGAAGTAAGCTCAACAAGTGATTCAGCTTTATTCAACAGCAAACTCCAACTCAGGAACACACAACACAGACAGTGGAGCACAGCTCCTTTTTAAACTCTCCCGGCTGTCAAAGCCACACCCAGAATTAGTTAACGGACCAATGGCAGTGCAGAGTTAAGGTCCAATCACAACTGTTCCCGCTTTGCAACATTACCACACAGTGATTGGCTATTTACACTGGTTTCGCAGAAACCGACCAATACGAATGCGACAGCTTAGAATCCACATTCCAGAATCAAGCTTAACATAAGAAAGGATAGGCTTGATTCACCTTTCAATACACAACAAATTCCTCCCCCCTAAGATGGAGCATTTCCCTTCCAAACATAATCTTTCAGGTAGGGAGGGGCACCTCGGCTTCGGTTTGACCGGCGCAGCGGTCTCTGCTCCGATGGCGGTGGAGCGGCACACTCTTCGGGGACTCCGATGGTCTCTCTCGCAGGAGAGTCAGGGGACATTAATACAGGGGTCTCAGGCACTGGAGTTGGGGACTGCCCAGACTCCGAATCCCGTTCTGCAGCACTCACCTCCTCGGCGGGAGGCCCCTCCTGCTCGGGGACCAGCTCAGGCTCGGGCACTGACTCAGCGCTTGAGTCTGCCCAGCGCTCCCTGAGCTGGTCTACGTGGCGGCGTATCTCCCGTCCGCTGGGAAGCCGGACCACGTACAACCTGGACCCTGCCACCTTTGTGACCACGGCTGGTAGCCATCTGTGACCTTCCGCATAATTGCGGGCAAACACCTTGTCCCCAACCAAGAACACTCTCCCCTGCTCTGGGGTCTCTGACCGCTGCTTGGACCTGTCAAGGTCAGGGTGCAGTCGGTCCAGTAGGGTAGCCAACTTATGGCCCATTAAAAGTTCAGCTGGGCTCCTCCCCGTTGTTGAACAGGGGGTGATGTGTTGCCTCAGGAGGAAAGAGGCAATCTTTTGGCTCCAGTCCCCACACGTCAGGCGCCCAAGTGACTCCTTCGCCGTCCGTACCATCCGTTCGGCCTGACCGTTGGAGGCCGGATGGAACGGCGCAGAAGTCACATGGCGGATGAGGTTGTCTTTAAGGAACTTTTCAAATTCCGCTGACACGAACTGTGGCCCGTTGTCCGAGACCAAACAGTCCGGCAGCCCGTGGGTCGAAAACAACCTCCGGAGGGCGTTGATGACTGCCCCGGACCCTGTTGACCTCATGGGTATCACCTCTAACCATTTAGAGTAGCTGTCAACACAGATAAAAAACATTTGCCCATGGTATGGTCCCGCAAAATCAATATGGAGGCGTGACCAGGGCCTCCTCGTTTTCTCCCAGGGCTGAATGGGAGCCTGTGGTGGTTCTGGACGGGACTGTTGACACTCCATACACTGCCTTACCCAGGCCTCAATGTCCTCGTCCAGCTTCGGCCACCACACGTACCCTCTGGCGAGGGCTTTCATGTGAACCATGCCAGGGTGGCCCACATGTAACGCCTCCAAAACATCCTCCCTCAGCTTGGCGGGAATCACCACCCGACTCCCCCAAAGCAAACAGCCCTTTGTTACCGATAGTTCGTTCTGGCGCGAAACGAACGGTTTGAATTCAGGCGCCATTTTTCCTACCGGCCACCCCCTCCATGCCCAATTAAGGACACGGGCAAGCACAGGGTCCTTAGCCGTCGCAGCGGCAATGTCTGATGAGGTTACTGGTGCCTCCGGGAGCTCTTCGAGCGCCAAAATGTCCAACTCCGGCTCGAGTTCTTTGTTGTCCAGTGGTGCGGGGCAACGGCTCAGGGCGTCGGCATGCCCGATAGCCTTCCCCGGGCGGTGCTCAAGTTCAAAGTCATATGCCGACATGAATACTGCCCACCTCAACATCCTGGGGGACAGTATATTCGGCGTCTGTCGGTCCGGGGAGAAGATGCCCAGAAGCGGCTTGTGATCTGTTACAAGGAGGAACCTCCGCCCATAAACAAAGTCATGGAATTTTTTAATTCCGGCGATTAAGGCGAGGCCCTCCTTGTCGATCTGGGCATAGTTCTTCTCCGCCGCTGTAAGTGATCGCGAGTAGAAAGCGATCGGTGCTTCCGACCCATCCGGCATGAGGTGGCTGAGAACGGCGCCCACCCCGTAGGGTGACGCGTCAGCCGCAAGTACCAAGAGTTTGTTCTCGTCAAAGTGGGTCAGCACCGCACTAGACGAGAGGAGTTCTTTGACGCCCGTGAACGCTCGTTCCTGCCGCTCTCCCCACTCCCACTTTGCGTTCTTGTGGAGCAGAGCATGCAGGGGTTCTGCAATCGATGCCTTGTGGGGCAGGAAGGCATGATAAAAATTTAGGATCCCCAGGAACGACTGGAGATCCTTCTTTGACCGTGGTGGGGGCGCGTTCTTGATGGCGGATACCTTGTCTGGTGTAGGGTGGACTCCATCCGCATCAATCAGGAATCCCAAGAACTCTACCCTGTCTGCTCCAACCACACATTTGGAGCGTTTGACCCTCAGTCCGGCTTCTTTGAACCGGCCTAGTACTGCTCTGAGCCGAGCCATGAGTTCGCACTCGTCAGAGCCTGCCACCAGAACGTCGTCAAAATAGGGCACGACTCCAGGTAGCCCACGCAGGAGCCCCTCCATCAAGCCCTGGAAAATGCCCGGGGCTACGTTAACCCCAAATTGTAGTCTTTTGACCCGAAATGCCCCCTTGTGGGTCACGATGGTCTGGGCGTCAGCAGTTGCATCGTCTACGGGCAACTGCTGATAGGCTTGGGCTAAGTCAAGTTTAGCGAAAACTTTTCCTCCTCCCAGTGAAGCCAACACATGGCTGATGACCGGCACTGGGTAGGAGTGCTGCTGGAGCGCTTTGTTCACAGTACACTTATAATCAGCGCATATGCGTATCGACCCGTCTGCCTTTACGGGCGTTACTATGGGAGTCTCCCACCGACCATAGGGCACCGGCTCCAGGATACCCTGATCAACTAGCTTGTCCAGCTCTGCCTCGATCTTTGCTTTAAGAGCGAGGGGTACCTTCCTGTACTTCAGTCGTATGGGACGCACTGAAGGGTCTAAATCAAAAGAAACCGGGGGCCCAGTATACAACCCAAGCCCTTCCCCAAAAACTTCAGGGAACTCTTGATACAAGGACTCCCTTTTATTGTCGCAAATGCTGTTAATGCCAGAGATGGCAATACCCAGAGCCTTGAACCAATCAAGGCCCAACAAACTGACCCTCTCACCCTCTGCAACCAGGAGGGACAGCTCAGCCTTCCGGTCCTTGAACTCTACCTGGAAGGTAGCTCGTCCCGCCAACGGAATGCGTCGTCCCTGGAAGTCAGTGAGACGCGTTGTTACTGGAGACAGGCGACGACGGCTCCTCCTCGGAAATAAGCGCTGCCACGTCTCGGTGGAGATGACGGTGACGGATGAACCGGAGTCCACCTCCATCGTACACGGAACGCCGTCCAGCCGAAGTGTGACGTGAATTTTCCGAGTGGCCTTGTCACCGGTCGCCAGGACGGTCGAAGGGCAGGTGTCAGTCTGGTGGCAATCGGACGTCCTGCTGTCATCTGGAGGCCGAACCTTGGGGTCTGCTCGTCGCGAAGACAGTGGCGATTTCCTCGCAGCCCGGCAAACTCAAGCCAGATGACCTCGCTTCCCGCAGGAGCGGCAGATGAGCTCTCTAGCCCAACAGAGGTCTCTGTCGTGGTTACCGCCGCAGCCTGCGCAGGGACGGGTCGTCGAAGTTCTCGGTCTGGTCCGCGGTGGGCGTGTCTCCCGAGTTCGGCACACGCCGTCGGCGTCGCTGTCAGACTCACAGACGGACTGCCGGTGAACTGCAGGCTCCTTGCTGACCTGGGTCTGCCTCTGTCGAACCTCTCGCGTCGACTTGTCCGCGGCCTCTGCTGCGATAGCCTTGGCGTAGGCAACCGCATACGTCAGTTGGGTGCGGGCAAAAAGACGCTGTTGAAGGCGCTCGTCTCGAAGGCCGCACACCAAACGGTCGAGGAGGGCGTCTTCCAGATCTGTGAACTCACATGGCCTTGCCGCTTTCCGCAAGGCAGTGACGTACTCAGCGATGGACTCGGAAGGCCCTTGGCACCGCTTGTAAAAGGCGTGCCGGCACGCGATCCGAGACGGTTGTGGCGAGAAATGGCCTTTGAGCTTGGCCGTGATCTCAGCCCACGTTGCTGCACTCAGCTCAGTCGGAGCGACCAGGGACCGGGCGATGTCGAAGGCGGCCTTGCCGCACGAGCTCAGGAGCGTCGCCTTCTTTCTCGCCTCATCTGTTATCTGATTCGCCTGGAGGTGGAACTCGAACCGTGCCAGGTAAGAGTCCCAGTCCTCCATCGCCGGGTCGAACGCTTCGAACGCCGGGTTGACGGCCATCGGGGCTGTCGGTGCTGCCACTTCTACTCGTGGAGACTCAGCCGGCTCGGCCGGGTGTGTGTCCTCGTCTGCCGTTGCGATCTCGGTTCAGCGGGGCTGCCTACCCGCTCTAGCATCCCATCCTCGTCGCCAATTGTTAAGTATGAGACTCAACAACGAAGTAAGCTCAACAAGTGATTCAGCTTTATTCAACAGCAAACTCCAACTCAGGAACACACAACACAGACAGTGGAGCACAGCTCCTTTTTAAACTCTCCCGGCTGTCAAAGCCACACCCAGAATTAGTTAACGGACCAATGGCAGTGCAGAGTTAAGGTCCAATCACAACTGTTCCCGCTTTGCAACATTACCACACAGTGATTGGCTATTTACACTGGTTTCGCAGAAACCGACCAATACGAATGCGACAGCTTAGAATCCACATTCCAGAATCAAGCTTAACATAAGAAAGGATAGGCTTGATTCACCTTTCAATACACAACAAAGTGGGAATTCGAACCTGGGTTTCCCAGATCCTAGACCAACATTGTAACTACTACACCATACTGGCTTTCTAGGAGTCTCTAGAAATTCAGTCTCTGCGTAGAGGATTGGTGCAACTTGGCTGTCATGTATATTCATGTGAATGCCTCTGCAGCTACACGAAGGGCACCACACAGGGCACAGCCAACCGTTTCACACTCTGCAGCTGCTGCTATGTATTTTGAGCACACCTATAATAAATACATCGTGGTGGGCAATTCTGTTTTTCTAGTATATTCTCAGCTCGAACACTCACTTGGCTTTTACCTCAGCGAAAGACAAGGTCAAGTGATGCAGAGTTAAAGTGAGTCTACAGCAGACAGAACAGAGCCTTTGGCATTGTGCATTTATGGAGAGAGAGGCTTGGGCAATTCTCCTTATTATATGGATGAGGGTGTTTCAGATATGGGCCTGCTTTCATCTGTTGGGGGAGGGTACATTTATGGCGGGTGTGAAAGGGAACTGATCTGCCCAGGATTACCGATGTCTGAGAGAATGAGGAAGTGTGGAGGCCGAGTCTTATTCCTTCTTGCCCACTGTAGGAAGTCTGGCTCTCTTGCATAACAGAAAACATCTCCCCCCCCCCATGCCCAAGATAGATAGATACAGATATAGATATTCATATGTCACTTGCCTCTCCAAGTGCTTACACAGGTGGGTGACAGCTAGGGTTTCCAACCTACAGGTGGTAGCCGGAAAGTTCCCACAATTACAATTGACCTCCAGGCAACAGAGATCAATTCGCTTGGAGAAAATGGCCGCTTTGGAAGGTAGACCTTATGGCACTGAAGTCCCTCCCCAAACCCCACCCTCTTCAGGCGCAATCCCCCCAAATCTCCAGGAATCTCTGAAGCCAGAGCTGGCAACCCTAGCGACAGCCATATTGATGGTCACGCGGATGCAGTCGGGTCCAAACCAGAGTCAGAAACGGTGGGAATGTCTAAAGGGCAGCGCTTCCCTTTCCCTATTCTCATTCCCCCTGACAGAAACGAGGCTCAGCTCTTAATGCTGCTGGCTTTCTGATAGATGATTGCTTTGTGCCTGCGGTGGTTCTGCCTCTGTACTCGGTGTACAAACTTCTTCCAAGGCCCGAAAAACCCTTGAACCACCTGTGACTGTGTGGGAAGATGATTTATTGTTCTTGACTATTGGTGTGTTGCCATGGTTATTTCAGGTTAATCCAAGCTATTAATTCCAGAAATCTACAGAAATGCGATTTCATTACATGGAGCTCCAGAGCGCGGTTCTCCGCCTCCCCTCCCCACCCCTCCCAAGCACAATCAGTTGTTTTGGTGGTAGCTTCTCTGCATTAGTAGCTCTTTAATATTTCAGTCTGGATGGGCTTGGGGCCCCCTGCACAATTGCCAGAGAATGAAAAACAAGTTTTGACAGCCAAAGGGTCGCTTCTCGCGGAACTCTCAAAAGCTGATGGATGAGACCGAGAGAAGAGAGATTGATTTTTAGCATCTCCAATTTGCCTTGCACAAGTAGCCATGCATGGCAAGTAGTGGTGGGGTGGTGGGGTGGGGTTTGGGGGAGGCTTTGTGGCTCTGTGGATAAATTTGGACCATGAATAGTTGGAATAAAGCAGTTCATTTTTGGAATTTAATCACCAGTATCTGGGCATCAAATGTAAATAAATTGGAATTCTCCAATCAACCGTAGCATTTTACATCTATAGCGGGCAGGTATAAGTAGCTACTGTTCAGAGAGGGCCATAACGATTTTTCTTACAACTCCAGCAGAAATTTCCTTAGTGCCTCAGACGTATGCCAGGGTTCTTCTAAGGTTGATCCTACCTTAGCAGCTTGTTCTATTTCTATGGACTTTGTAGGATCACACACCTCTCTTTCCTTGTTTTTCTCCTTTTGCGTGATACGGACAATAAACATGGCTCCTACGATGTTCTCCCCAGGACATTATATTGAGGCTGATTCCGCATTGGCTTTTCCTTCTGTTGTTTTAGCAAACCCACGTTAGAACAAAAATTCCCCTCTGCATGGCATGCTGCTTTCACTTCCTTTGATCATCGGATTTTATGGTAGCACACTCCGTGCTGCTTTTGCTTCCATTGATCATTGGGTTTTATGGTACCTTCTGCATAGATTTATGGCCATTTTATGGCCATTCAGGGGTGACTTTACAGTCAGTAGGTGTTGGCCTACTGGCTGAATGTGGTTTTGAGCTGCACTTTTCCCTCCCAGCTGAGAAAATGTGGAGCGCATGCTAGGTGTAGTACTGCCCTGAGTTAGACCACTGGTCTGTCTAGTACAGTATTATCTACTTTGACCAGTAGAGGTTTTCCAGGCAGAGAAAGATCTTTCCCAACCTGAGATCCTTTAACTGAAGTTGCCGGGGTTGACCCTGGGACTTCCTGCCTGCCAAGTATATGCCATTGGCACTCAGTAGCCTAGAGTCCAGGGTTGCCAACTTTGGGTTGGGAAATACCTGGTGAGTTTGGGGGGTGGAGCTTGAGGAGATCAAGTTTGGGAAGGAGAGGGACTTCAGTGGGGCTGTAATGCCATAGAGTCTACCTCCCAAAGAAGGCATTTTCTCTAGGTGAACTGATCTCCAAGCACAAAATGGGGTTTATTGAGCCCAGGTGGCTGGCTAAAACACAGGACTGGTAAGCTACATTCAGCTTGGTGGATCATATGTTTTATGAACCTGTTCCACTCTTACCTAGGGACTAGAGCAGGGCCTGTGTTGTCCATCTATTGCTGGCCAGTGGAAACATTTTTGTTCAGAAGGTTTTGTTCTGCTACACAAGGCCCTTCATTGTAGCACAGAGGATTTTTAATCGGTGCGGCCGCTTCATCTTTCGTATCGATTGCTTAGCATCTCGGGTTTTATAAGTCACCTTGAATGCCGTGACTTAGAAAGGTGCCTTGCAAACAAAGAGATTATCTTCAGCGTTTAATCTCTCTGTCTCTGAATCTATGACCTCACTCTTCTTCTTCGACCCTCCTCATTCCCTCATTTTTCAGAAGGTCATCTATCTCCTATCACCTGCTCTTGTCCTTTATGCCTTCTGCCTTACTGCTTAGTGCATACCATACCTGGAATGGCTCCCCCCACATACCACTTTATTCTCACCGAACTCCTTTGCATTCTGTTTACAGGCCCCCCTCCAGAACTGTGTTTTTAGAGACCCTTTGCCTGTCAGGTGGGAGTGTGAAGACTAGGTGTTAAGTACGCGACTTTAGGCAGCATCTCATAAACAGTGATTCAGCTTTATTTACAGAGGTAAAAAACAACACGAAAACAGGAGAGCAACAGGCCCTCTTTTAAACTATCCGGGCTGGCATAGCCATGCCCCTTGTTGCATAAATAACCAATCAAAACAATAACAACCAAGGCATTTGTCTCCCTCCATAACCTTCTAGCATCCTGATTGGCCTGCTACGCAGAGTAGCCAATCAGAGCATGTTCTTTTGGATACCAGGCCTAGATAGGAGTGAGATTCAAGCTCTGTTAGTTAAGTATACCAGATACATAACACTAGGGCTGCTAGCCTACAGGTGGTCTGCATTCCCAAGCAACCCAACTCCAAGAAGACCCGCTCCCGGCATGCCGGGGGCCAGCTACTAGCCTCACACTGTCTGCAGGCTGTTAAAAGGTAAATGGGTGGGATCTGCACAGCCTGCAGACGGTGTGAGGTTGGCAGCGGCTCCCGACATGCCAGGAACAGGTCTTCTCAGAGTCGGGTTGCTTGGGAATGCAGCCCAAAGCGGGCGGTAAACTCCATCTAGGGCTAAATACCGGCACAAGACCGATAGTCGACAAGTACCATAGGGGAAAGTTAAAAATAACTTTGAAGAGAGAGTTCAAGAGGGCGTGAAACCGACAAGCCTACAGGTGGTAGCTGGAGATCCCCTGGGATTACAGCTGATCTCCAGGTGTCAGAGGTCAGTCCCCGTGGAGAAAATGGCTGCTTTGGAACATGGTCACGACACCTCTGAAATCCCTTCCCTCCTGAAACCACACGCTCCTCAGATTCCAACCCCCCCCCCCAATCCCTAGGAATTTCCAAACCTGGAGCTGGCAACCCTAAACCCCCTCAGAACTTCTCAGATGAAAACTGGGGTATGCTTCTGACATCCCTGTTTTTATATCAAAGTTCTCTGAACTAGGATCTCTCCCCTCGATATACTCTCATGCAATGCTGAACTCTCTCCTCTGTCCGCTGTATAGTTATTCAGCAACAGCCCTTCTGCTGGTTTTAAAAGCCAAAGGTTGGTGGTTTTTCTTAAGATCTTCTAGACATTTTTAATTCTTCTGCATGCTCCTAACAGTTCAAAATATACTTCACCAGCTATGGGGAGCGTTGCCAGGTCTGGTTTGGGAACTACCTGGAGATTTTGGGGGTGGAGCCTAGGCAGGGAGGGGTTTGGGAAGGAGAGGGCACTCAGCATGGTACAGTGCCATAGAGTCCAGCCTCCAAAGCAGTCATTTCCTCCAGGGGAACTGATCTTGGTCGCCTGGAGATCATCTGTAATAGCAGGAGATCTCCAGGTGCCAATTAGAGGTTGGCAACCCTAATTACAGGGTGTGAAATGGCAGGTTGTGGGCCACATGGTGCCTTCATGTTTGTGCTCGTAAGTTCATGCACACATGTACCAGAGAGACTATGGATTCCTGCTTTCCTGCACAAGTCAGTGACTTAGCAGGGTGGGGACCCTGAATAGAGGCAAATCAGTTTTGTTCATTTTCTTTTCTTACATAAAAGGTAAAGGGTTCCCTTGCTTGAAAGCCAGTCGAATCCGACTCTAGGGTTGCGGTGCTCATCTCCGTTTCAAAGCTGAAGAGCCAGTGCTGTCCGAAGACATTTCCGTGGTCATGTGGCCGGCATGACTAAACACCAAGGTGCACGGAATTTTGTTACCTTCCCACCGAAGTGGTACCTATTTATCTACTTGCAATTTCTTGCTTTCAAACTGCTAGGTTGGCAGGAGCTGGAACTAGAGACAGGAGCTCACTCCGTCATGCGGCCACTCGGGTCTCGAACTGCTGAACTACTGACCTTCCACAGCCTGCCGTTCAGCATCTTAACCACTTGAGCCACCGCAGCTCCTTTCTTTTCTTAAGGCCACTGCAAAACAGGCATGCCCCCAAACAAAAATAAGAGCAGAATTGGGATGGAGATTTAATATTGTGCAGGGACTAGAACAGAAATGCTCTCAGAAGGAAAAGAGGGGCAGTCGGAGAGGGCACATGGTTAAGCTGCAAAGCTTCTTTCAACATGCATCTCCCCACAGAGAAATGTAAACGGTCCTGACACAGGTTCATTTTGTGCACATGAGTGATCCATAAATTCCCCTCTGTCATGAGACAGCAGAAGTGTGGGGGAATGGATAAAAAGAATGCGCTTATTTGAGTCAGTTCACTGTTCTTCAGATCGTAGCAGACTGTACTGACAAACCTTGTCCCTCCCTGCCTGAAAATCTGATTAGTAAAAAGAGCACATTGTCTTTCATTGTAGAAAGGGTCATTTCATTTGTAAGCTGTTAGCACACCTTGTGGTGATGACACAATCTGGCATTAAACAGCAGGGGGTTGTGGACGGTGCTGAAGTGACTCAGCACCAAGAGTTCTGCTTAATGGATTATTTTTGGAATTCAGTGGAATTATGACCTTCAGTCTGCAGGTTTAGTATTTCAGAGGGTTCTGCGTAGGGTTTTGCTGGCTCTGTTCTTCCTCATGGGCATCTATGTTTTACTTCTAACTGCTGCATAATGGGCAAAATAAAATAAACAAATTAACGGCAAAGCTGTCCCCAGGGCTTTTTTTGTAGAAAAAGCCCAGCAGGAACTCATCAGCATAACAGGCCACACCCAACAGCAGAAACTCATTAGCATATTAGGCCACACCGCCATGTTGCCAGAAATGTGGTCATCCAGCCACACCCGCCTTTTGCTTCTTATTCTGTTTACCTTGTTCATTGTCAAAACCCAGGGCTTTTTTTGTAGCAGGAACTCCTTTGCATGCTAGGCCACATACCCCTAATGTAGCCAATTGTGATGAGTTTCTGCTGTTGGGTGTGGCCTATTATGCTAATGAGTTCCTGCTGGGCGTGGCTCGGGAGCCAGCCAGAACTCCGTTCCTGTGTGTTCCTGCCCAAAAATAGCCCTGGCTGTCCCCACAACTTTTAAGTTACCTATAATTTCAATATCGATGCCACGAACATGAAACTAAGCAAATTCCAGAGCACGATGGAAGACAGGAGGGCCTGGCGTGAGGTGGTCCATGGGGCGGCGAAGAGTCGGACTCGACTGTACGACTGAACAACAACAACAACAAAATAATTTCAAGGTAATGTTGAAGCCGTGGGGACCACCACATAATTTCAAGGAGCCCAAACTAGCTATTGATACAAGCACCTTGGTTGGCAAACGGAAGCTTTATGGTGCTGTTTCAGATTGCAAAACAATGGTCTGAAGGAAGGCAGCCTTAAACCTCCCTTTTTCAGACCACAATGCTGCACTACTATTTTAAGGGAGGTGGGGAATTGCTTGCAGCATCATTCATAGAACTCTCAGGGCACTGAAGTGCAGGAGTTAAGAAGACTCGTCTTGTAACAGGGAGGCTGGGGTCCTTGGAACCTCTCCTTCAGTCATGGAGCACACTGGATGACTTTGGGGCAATCATTTGCCTGTCAGTGAACCTGCATCACGAAATAGTTGTGAAGATGGGATTGTCCATCTTTCTATACCAGCCTGAGTGCTTTTGAAAAGGGGAAGGATGGGAATGAACACTGTCATTTTAGTTGATTTTTTTTTTTTAAAAAATGGTTGTTGCTGTGAACAGACTGCCATTTCACACAGTGCAAGGGAGGTTTATTTTAAATTGTGAAAAAATGCATTAAAGGATCTTTGAAAGTATACATTTAACCAAAAAAGAGGTTTTTTTGCTTTTAATTAACTGGAGATCAGGAAACTGCTGAATAAATGACAGTAACATATAACAGACAGAGCACAGCCTTCAGTATTTTGGGAGGTGTAATATTGAGCGGGGAGATTCAGGCAGTGGTTTTTGGAATCAAAACTGGGATGTTGCCCAAAGAGCAACAACACAAATGGTTCTAATCATCTTGGTAATATTCCACCTTAAAGAAAAGATCTAGCTTGTGAGTAAGTCCTAGCTGACATTTTATTTCTGGATGCCAGCAAGTGAAAATTAAATAGCTTTTATTGCACGGTTATAGAGAGCGCAAGACAGTTCTGTTAAAATGAATGAGTTGCCAATTAGACAGAAGTTCATGTTGAGCTAATGGATCTATTTAATCACAGTAAGGTGTACCAGGCTACTATTATGAATAGGCACATGCTATTTTCTATAGAAAGCCAGCAAAATCTCAAAATGCATGCGTCTGCTGCAGGGGCACAAAAACCAAATTAGCTAGATTTTGCAATGAAGGTATTAAAGAACAAAACAAAAAAAAGTTTCTGGAACTTGGCTGGAATGGGCCTGTAGGTGTTCCTGAATTGTGTTGTGAACAGCTTGTGAAATGGAAATCGCACAAAATCTTACCTTAAGTAGAACCCCCTCCAATCTTTCCTGAATTTATAAACAGACCTACTGATGGACCATCATTATTGACTGATGATGGCATGTATCCAAAAGAACAAGTTAACACCGAGAACAGTCGTTACAACTGAAAGTCCTGGCCATAGAAATGCCACATTTCCACTCAATGCTAGATCATGTCAATGGGCCTGTTGGGTCTACTAACATCATTATTTTTAGGAGTGGGGGAAAAAATCCCTTATCAGGATTTAGAAAGAGATGTTTTCTTCTGTAAGGGTGACTGTGCAGGACATTTTAGGCACGCTATTTGCTCAACCGGTGAAAAGATCTTTCAAAGCTGATTGGCAATGAGTGGGATAAAGTGGTCACTAATTAGTTTTGCTTACCTTTTATTCAGTCATAATTCCAAAACACTAATTTTTTTCCCCCCATGCACCAGCAATGGCTTTAGCTCTTGGAAGCACTTGAAGCAATTTTAAATCATGAACACTTAGATGTCCACGTGATATGCATGTGGATGTGGATAGAGCTGTTAAAAGAGGTTAAGAATTTAGCCTGGTTGATAATAAATGGCAAGCTCAGATGGACGGCATAGACAGGGGAATAATTCCTGGAAAGATAGTTGGTGCATTTAACTGAAAGGAAGGCAACAACCCTGAATGTAAGACAATTCCCCTAAGAAAGGTTATTTGTGATGGGTTTTTAAAGTCCTGTATGCAGGGCTTCCTACCAGCTCCTTGGAGGGCTCCCCACCCCTCTCCTTTGGTCTTGCTCCTTCCTTGCCTTCTGCCAGCCTCAGAAAGGTGGGCAGAGAGAATACTCAGAGGCTTGCCTCATCAAGTCACTGAGCCACTCTGCAGCACCCGCTCAGCCATCACACTTCTTTTCTCCTCCCCAGCTGGATTGTCAAGCATCCCTTTTATCCCTCCCAGCCTCCTGCTGTGTTCTCCTCCCTCTATCTCCCAATCACACCTCTTCTGAGCCCATCAAAGGCCCCACAACTCCTTCCATCCACTTCCCCTCTGGCATGGGGTTGATCTCACCCTTGGCTTGCCTGCACATTCAGTGGTGCACCCCAGGGTTTTTGCACCTTCCTTCCCTGCCTCCCTCCTTCCCTTGTGTCTCTCTGTAGTCTTTAGATGTGTCCCATGCACCCATGCTTGTCCCATACTCTGCCCCACCTCCATATTTGGGAGTGTCTGCAACACTGTGCCCCACACTGCCCGTTTGTCTCCATACTGGTCTGTGGCACTGTGCTCGGGGCTGCGGGCTCCCACTGACGTTGGAGACGGGGAGTTGGCCACCCATTGGGGTGGCACAGTTGAGCCCTCATCTATCTGACATTGTCAAAAGCAGGAGTTGAGCCATCTCTCTTCTAAGTGTAGAGTCCTTCAGTGCAAATGGCTCTGGATGAAATAAGAACAAAAAGTTTACCATCTCACACCTTGGTAGAATGTCACACCAAAAGGGGCAGAGACTCAGAAAGCCAAAAAGGCTACCTAGTAATTTCTTCCTTTATGGCAGGAAGATCAGAACAACCCAAGAGGAGGACGGACTCCCAAAGAGAGATTATAAATTCTCAATACATAAGGAAGAACCGCATTTCACCTTGCTGATTTTTCTCACGCAAGCACAAGACATGGAAGCCTAAGTCTTTATTTATGGGGTCTTGACCACATTTTGAGGGACAATGGGAAACCGATCTGCAAAGAGAAGCCAGCCCCAGCCGAGGCTTCTCCCCCCAGTCTTGGCTGGGGCTGTGCTGGGGCACCTGGTTTAGACTGGACTGCCCAATAGAGCTCACTCAGGAGCCGCTCCTGTGGGGAGAGTTTTCCCCTCAGGCTCACCTGGGCCTCCGCAAATTGCATCTATCTGGTAGTCTCAAAAAATCCTGAATATTTTTGGGATTTTGGGGGGTGGCCATTTCTGGATAGCTGAATCTGTAGCCCACTTGGTAACCGTCTGAGAAAATACCCATAAATACTGATAAGGTGTTTATTGGGTATTTTTTGGGCTCAGTTTATACTGAGTACACACCCCTAGTACAAATCCATCTAGCAGGAAAACAATTAGTGCTCCTTCCATGGCATGCTTGTAGACCTTCCATTGGCGTCTGGTTGGCCAATGTGCAGAACAGGATGCCAAACTAGATGGAACTTTGGTCTGATCCAACAGGACTCTTCTCATTTTCTTGACAGTGATTTTTTTTTTTACCTGATCTTGATTCAGGTTGGGAGGAATAGACTGTTAATCATGTAAAGGAGTACATTACTTTACCCAAGGAACAGCTTTTCAAATTACACACAGAACTAATCCATAGCAGTTTTAGCTGAGAGAGTGCAATCAACAACAGCGGCTCATGTGAAAAAAAATAATTTCTCAGTTATTGTGATATTTCTCACATCACAGAACAGGCCAAGAAAATCATCCAGTGTACAAAATGCATAGGGGATGGCTGAACGGTCAAGGAATAATTCTCACATTGCAACAACAAAAAAGAGAACACATGGGACAGAATGTAGAAGATGAACTAAAAACAGAAGGAATTACTTAGGAAGTTTGTTAGAAAAAGTTGGCAATGTGTCCAGTATGACTGAAGAATACGAGACAAGCAAGAATTTTGTTTAAATGTGATTCAGCGTACAATATGGCTTGCTTTGTATCTGGTTTACATCTAGGAGGTTGTTTATGCGGCACTTATTCAGACATTTGTCACATATTTTGGTATTGTGTGGCAACGTTTCAAATTTTTCTCAGAATCAACACATCGTTGGGACATCATAGAAGAAAATGTGCAAACTGCTGTGAAGGAAGGTATCGAGAGCAGGTGGTACACAAAAACTGTGGAGGTAAAGGAGTTTTCATACATTTGTTTGAAATTTGCAGACTACCGTAATTAATAATGCCACTCTGAAGAATGCTGATTCAGATGCTGAGGTAACATCTCTAAAGAAACAGATGATAAAGCACTTAATGTTATGTATTTTCCGTGGTACACAATTTTGCAAGAAATCGACAAAGTGGATTTTAAACTACAGCCCACAGGAATCACAAAGCATGCAAAACGTCCCTGGTTTAATCCCCGGCAGATCCACATAAAAAGGGTCCTTGGGAGAGGATTCTGGGAAAGCACCTCCTCTGCTTGAGACCCTGGGAAGCTGCTGTCAGTCAGAACAGATAGCACTGAACTGGATCGACCAAGGGTTGGACGCAGTATAAAGCAGCTTCATATTGCCTGTAGGAGCAGACCCTTGGTTCAGCGGTGGAGCACCAGCTATACATACAGAAACTCCCAGGTTCAGCCCCTGGTGTGTGCATGTAAAGTGCCATCAATTTACAGCCAACTTACAGTGACTCGGTAGGATTTTCAAGGAAAGATGTTCAGAGGTAGTTTGCCATTGCCTGCCTCGGTGTAGCAATCCTTGATAGTCTCCCATCCAAGTACTAACTAGGGCTGACCCTGATTAGTTTCCAAGATAGATGAGATCAGGCTAGCTTGGTTCATCCAGGTCAGGGTCAGTCCCTGACAGCCCCAGTATTTTTTTTAAAAAAATCTCAGATATTTGTTGTCTGGAAAGACATTTTTTCTGCCTAAGACTCTGTAGAGTTACTACCAATCAGACTAGATAATTCTGAATTTAAATGGACCCAAGGGTATGACTAGAGATGTAAAATTTCCAGAAATTTTGAACCAGTTTTTTTCTGTTTTTTCTCCCATCGGGGGGGAAAAATTGACATTTTGGGAAGAACTGAAATATATGCAATGCTTACTGTCCTATCAGACTTAAACTAATGTTATTGATTTAATAACATAAAATGCATTGTTTATTTAAAAGGCATTATTTATAACTTAGCGTATACAATTGCAATATCTTACATATGTATGGAATTTAAAAGTTATAAATGCCTTAGTTTTCTATAAGCAAAACGGCAGGTATACTATGTTTCACTATGGAAACAGTGATCACCATGGCATCAAATTTAATTTACATACGCAAAAATGCCAGGGAACTTCAACATAGTCATATTTGACTTCAAAAGAAGAAACATCACTCTGATGGAAAATCTGGTAAAAAAGGAGTTGAAAGGAACAGTCAAGAGGGACAAGTCCCTTGAAAAGGCTTGAGGGGGTTACTCAGAACCTCAATCCTAGAGGGTCAGTTAAAATGTATACCACAGGTTGGGAAAGGTAGTACAAAGTCTAAGCCTAAGGGGTCACCAGGATGGCTTAAGAACAGGGTGAGGGAAGCTATTGAAGTGAAATAGGATTCCTTCAGAAGCTTGAAAGGCTCACTCAAACAAGGCAAACAAAAACCAACACAGACTCGCACAAAGACAATGCAAACAGCCTATTAGGGATTTTTTAAAAAAGATTTTGTGGAACATATTGCTAAAAGCATAAAGACCAACAAGAAAGAATTCTTTAAATACATTAGGAGCAGGAAACCGACTAGGTAAGCGGCTGGACCATCAGATAACTATAGAATTAAAGGAGTACTAAATGAGAATAAGGCGATTGCTTAGAAGCCAAATGAATTCTTCTTATCTCTCTTCACTGCTGAAGATATAAGGCAAATACCTGTTACTGAATGGATGTTTTCAGGAAGGTAAGGATGTGGAGCTTCAGCAAATAGTGGTGACAAGGGAGGACGTTCTAGAATTTATAGTCAAATTGTAAACTAACAAATTACAAGGACTGGATTGTATCCATCCTAGAGTTCTTAAAGAACTCAAGTGTGAAACTGCTGATCTTCTAACCAAGATATAAAGCATGGCCCTAAGATTAGCTTCTGAACCAGAGGACTGGAGAGTGGCCAATGTAACTCCCGCCCCCCTTTAAAGGATCTAGGGGAATCTGGGAAATTACAGGCTGGTTAGCTTAATGTCTGTTCCAGTTAAAATAATGGAAAACATTATTGAAGATAAAATTGACAAGAATATAGAACAACAAGCCCTGCTGAATAAAAACCAACATAGTTTCTGCAAAGGTAAGTCTTGTCTCATTAACCTTTTAGAGTGTTTTTTTTTTTTGTAAGTGTCAATAAACACGTGGACAGGAATGAGCTGGCATACATTGTTTATTTGGATTTCCAGAAGGCTTTTGACAAAGTCCCTCACCAAAGACTCTTGAGCAAACTTCAGTCATGGATAAGAAATAGCCTAAAAACACAGGAAGCAGAAAGTAGGAATAAATGAACCGTTCTCACAATGGAAGGATGTGAGCAATGGAGTCCTCCGGGGATCTGAATTGGAGCCAGTACTATTAAACTTGTTCATAAGTGACCTGGAGTTATGGGTGAGTAGGGTAGGGAGATTTGTAGATGACACCAAATTATTTAGGGCGTTTAAGAGAAAAAATTGGTTGCAAAGAGCTCCAAAAGCACCTCTTCAAGCTGGGGGAATGGGCACCAAATGGCAGATAAAATTCAATCTGAGCAAGCGTACAGTGATACATATTGGGGCAAATCATCTCAACTTCACATATGCACTGATGGGATCTGAGTTGGCAGCAGAAGACCGAAAAAGGGACCTTGGGGTGGTAGTGAACAGCTTGATGAAAAAGCCGACCCAATGCATGACAAATTCCATGCTGGCCATAATTACAATGGGAATAGAGAATAAAACTGCTGTTATCCTACTGCCCTTCTATAAATCTGTGCTGAGACCACATATGGAATATTGTGTACATATTCTGCACTTCAGAAAAGCTATTGTAGAGCTTGCAAAGGTGTAGAAAAAGAGCAACCAAAACTATCAGGGGACTGGAGCAACTGCTCTGTGAGGATCAGTTAAAACATTCAGGGCTGTTTAGCTTAGACAAAAGGCAAGTAATGGGAGAAATAACAGAGATTTATAAAATTTCACATGGCACTGAGAGAGTGGAGAGGGAGAAACTCTTCTCCCTCGCCCTTAATACTAGTACCCAGGATCGTCCCCTGCCAGCTGCTGCAAAGTGTGGTGCCCCCAGAACAATCATACAGGGAGGCACTGGGGCTGGGCTGCACCCCAAGCACAAGAACCACACTTTGGACCAGGACACAGCACATGTCCTCTCAAAGGAGAGTGTCTCCTGATCATGAGGGTGTATGAAGTATGGGGGTCCAAACCTTATTTTGAGTTGTAAAGGGCAACCAGTTCTTTATTCAAATCTCCTTAGAAACCGAGGCCTCTTGGAGGCATTCCAAATAGAAGCTTGTGGTGCTAGAACCAGTGTTTGGACTAGGCAGTGCTGTATGTCTCCTTGCAGAGGACAGTCTCCAGAGCATGGTGATGTGTCATTTGGGGTGGCCCAAAGATTTTGGGGGCTTGCAGCCCGGCCCCAGTGTCTCCCTGTGTGATTGTCCCAGGGGCACCACACTTTGAAGCAGCTGGCACAAGAACCACACTTTGGACCTGGAAACAGGATATATCTTCTTGAAGGGGAGAGTCCACTGAACCTGGGGATATATGATATGTGGTGGTCCGGACCTTATTTTGGGGTTCAGAGCTTTCCAACTCTCCTCAGTGTTTCTGGATGGTTTCATGAATAAGTCACAAATAAGGAATGAATAAGGAACTGTGAATAAGGAACCAACTTCAGCCTCCTTGGAGGGAGAGGTCAACCATAATTCAGGTCAAAAGGACAACAGGAGACATGTAACAGTTGAAATGCAATGAAGGCCCTGCATGTTCCCCTCATGAAGATTTGGTATCCTTCTCTGTGCAGAAATGCTTGGATTTAAGAGCTGTGCATGCCTACAACATGCCCACCTTGTCTTTAAAAGCATTTCACTTATTCGAAAAGAGAAAACATTTCATAAGAGTTCCCCCCCCCCAGTATTCTCTCAAATTTCCAAAGAAAAGGAAAAAAAGACCTCAGGAAAAAATGGGAGAAATGCCAGTCCCCCCACCCCCCAATATTTCATGGTTTGTTTTTTTTCTGGGCCTTCACATCTCTAGGTCTGACTCAGTATAATGCAACTCTGTAGGTTCCATTTTAATAAGAGCATGTTGTCTTATTCAAATGTTAATTGACTCTATTAAAAAAATGATGCATACAACAGTTGAAGAATTAGATGTAGCAAAGCAGTAGCCAGAAGGGCTGATAGTTCAGCTGCAAACTTTGATGAAATCAGCAAAGAGAAAAACATGAAAGGGTTTTTAAAAATTGGGGGGGGGAATCATACAACAAGGCATCTGGAGAAGGCAGGTTGCATGTTGATATTTTTTACAGGGTGACAGACACTACTGTAAGTGAACAAAAGCGTTGTCATAGTACTGTGCAAAAAAAAAAAAGGTGTCAGTTTCAACCATAGCAAATATGGAAAACATCAGTGAGTCGGAAGCTTCTTCAGAAATGGAATTGGAATTGGTCTTCAACTGCAATATTGGGGTCTACAAGCAAGTTGCATTTCAGCATAAAATTGGCTGTACAAGAAATGCCACTATGATGCACACCAAATAACAGATTCAAGTTACTTCCGGCATCAAGATCTTCAGAGGAAGAGTGTCATTGTATCTCTGTCCTTTAATGGAACCCAAGATCTTTTTCCACATCCGGCAGTATCTACTCTGGAGGTCCCCAGCCCTTTTGAACCTACAAGCACCTTTGGGATTTTGAGAGGGACTGCCATAGGAAATGGACTGAAGTCCAAAATGGCTCCCACAGGAGGCAGAGCCAAACTTTCCTCCTTATTTTGCAAAAGAATTGTATGGCAACCACAGTGAACTGGGGTTACCAACCTTCAAGTGGGGCCTGGAGGTTTCCTAAAATTCCAACTGACCTCCAGGCTACAAAGATCAGTTCCCTGGAGGAAATGGCAGCTTTAGAGGGCACACTCTATATGACATCACATCCCCACTGAGCTCCCGCCCCAGGTACTGCCCCCAAATCACCAATAATTCCCTACCCTATGGTGAAAGCATGGAGTTATCTGTGATGGACAGTAAATGGTTAATGCTTTAACCTGGCCTGAGAACCCTTAATGACAGGGGATTCAAAAGGAATTCTACAGTTGAGAGTGTCAGTTAGGAGTGGCAATAAAGAATGACAGTTGAATGTGAAGCAGAGTTAAGCTGAGTGAGAAGATCAAGAAGATCCTGAGTTAGGGAAGTGGAACAAGTGGTCCTTCCCTAAGGGAAATCACTCCTAGTAAAGGGCTGGTGAAGTGATTCCTATCAAGTCTAAAGGAAATAGCTCCTAGTAAAGGGAGGTGATCCCTATCAAGTGGTTAAGAAGGGATATTGGAATTGTGTGAATGTTCCTGCCTTCACCAGCTTAAGCATCTGTGAGACAAAGAAGCTTATGCTTGTTTATTTAAGCAGCGACTACCAAGCAATCTCTCTCCTCAGTTTTAAAGACCTGTCTACTCATTAGTAACAAACTATCTATTGTTTATATGTATGCAAAGTTACCTCATTCCTGTTGCTTGTTCACTTTCTAACATCCTAAACCTGATACCTACCTGACCATTTCCCCATAGACCATTTCCCCATAAAAGTGAAAGAAAGCAGTTTGTTAGTTTAGAATTACCATCAGCCTCTCATCTTCCATTCAGACAAAAAGAAGGATTTTAGTTGGTCCCTCAGTTCCTTAGGCTGGGTCAGCATATATCAATATATATTTAAACAACTGGGGTGGGACAGACACAGGAACAAAGAAGAAGGTGAAAAGGAGCCAAGGAAAAGATCATGGGAACCAAAAAAGGGGAGAATCATTATACTATCTTATTCAAATTCTGACAATTGGTCTGCCAAGGTTAGTATTGTCAGTACTTCGGCTGGATGGATGGTTCAACCAATCGCACTACAGCAAGCTTGGCAAAGGAGTGAATTTCTACTCCTGAACACATCCCTATTCAGGTCATGTACATTTGGCACCTGCTTGTTCAGTTTATATGGATGTCTTTCAGCTTGTGGAGCCTGAGGATGTATATGAGATACTTGGAGAGGTGAGATCTACCACCTCTGTTCCCAACCCTTGCCCTTCCTGGCCTGATAAAAGTTGCCAGAGGGGGACTGGCTGAGTGGATAAGGGAAGTGATAAATGCTACTTTGAGGGTGGGACAACCCATGCTCAAGGAGGCAGTGATTAGACCTGGGGTTTTTTTTAGGAAAACCCTCTCTAAGCCATACTATGTTGGAGAACTTCCAGCCAGTCTCTAATCTTCCTCCCTTGGGCAAGGTGCTAGAGTGAGTTGTTGCTTCTTAGCTCCATGGGTTCTTGGAAGAGACTGTTTTTCTGGACCCATAACAATCTGGCTTCAAGACAGAGACTGCTGTGGTTACCTTACTGAGAACTAGAAAGGGGGAATGTGGTCCTACTAGTTTGGCTGTATCTCTCAGCAGCCTTTGATACTATTGACCATAGTATCCTACTGAGCCCCCTTGTGTGTTAGCACAGTGCTACAGCATTAAAATGGGGGTACTATGTTACAGTGGTTTGAGTCCTAACTTGGGGGTTGGTCTCAGAAGCTGGTTGCTGGGGGATTTTTGCTCTGCCCCATGGCCATTGACCTGTGGGGTTCTGCAGGGTTTGATCTTATCCCCAGTGCTATTTGATATCTACATGAAGCCACTGGGAGAGGTCATCAGGAGGTCTGGGCTGTGGTGTTACCGCTTACCAGTATGTGGATGATGCCCAGCTCTTTCTTTCCACCTAATTGTGAGGATGCTATTGATGTTCTGAACCAGTACTTGGAGTCTGTAATTGGCATGAGGGTGAAGAAGTTGAAACTTAATCCTGACAAGACAGAGGTAGTAGAAAGGCAAACCAGGAAACTGAGATCTCTCCTGTCCTGGATGAGGAGTTATACACCCCTTGAAACACCAGGTCTGCAGACTTGACACAGCAGCCACCATAGAAAACCAAATGGCTGAGGTGGTTCAGAGTGCGTTCTCACAGCTTAGGCTGGTGCATCAGCTGCATCTATTCCTGAATCTGTTAGATCTAGCCACAGTGATCCATGCCTCCTATTGCATCTAGACCTGTCTATGGCAATAACACAGTACTTGGGGGTTGCCCTTGAAGAGTGTTTGGAAACCGCAGTTTCCATAAGGAAGAAAGGTGGTTAATAAATATTTTCAATAAAATAATAAAATGAATAAACACTTATTTCCGCTCGTATTTTATTTTATTTATTACATTTTTATCCTGCCCTCCCCGCCATGGCGGGCTCAGGACGGCTTACAATACATACAATAGGTATATAAATTAAAGTTCCTACATATACTAAAAACAAAATTAAGTTAAAATCACAGTGTATAAAACCAAACTACTCAGGCATAGGTATAATAAAAGATGGCGGCGTTCTCATATACCAGCCCAGCTCCCTGGACTCTAAGTCAAGAACAAAGCTCTCTTTCCCTCTCTCTGTTTTGCAAAAGAAGCTCCTAGCAACAGTCCATAAGGCCTGATGGGGGAATGGAACTACACACTTGACAAGGAAGCCTGGATGCTTTGCTTAACAGTACCCTTGATCTTCTCAGGATACCCTGAGGCTGAGTTCAGACTGGCAGTTTGAAGCAGGAGGAGTCATTGCAAAAAAGACCTGGAACAAATTGTTCCGGGTTTTCCTGGTCACATTGTGCAGACTGATGCGGAAGCATACCAGGAGAAGGCGCAAGGGAGCGTTCAGACTGCTGGCCCGGAGGTGTGGCTGTAAATGGCTTTTTCCTGGTAATTTGGCTATATGCGCTCATGCGCATATGCACACATATGCATAAGTGCATCAGGGCAATTTGGGGAGGATCCTGTTGCGCCAGCACCATATTGGAGGGTAGAGTGGAGCACATCCAATCATATCGCTGCTGCCTCTTCAGGGCAATCAAGTGCACCTTATGCGCGGAAACACCCGGCGGACATTATTACCGCGGGTTGTTCCCAGCTTTTCGGGTTAGCGTTCACACTTCCCGGAAGTGGAATGAAGCGGGATAAATGTGCTCTCCAGGATTTGCTACCACTTTCACCAGGTATCTTTTAAACATAGGAGCGAAGCGGTACATAATGGGTTGACTACGGGTGGGGAATGCCAGGCAGATGTGCCTGTGTGAACTGGCCCCGTTAATCCGCTTGTGAAACATTGCTCACACGCGGCTATAGCAGGACAAACTGCCAGTCTGAACTTGGCCTGAATGAATGCAACCCATAACAAATCCTGCCTTATATTGGTGCTTCCTAGTTTCTGAATAGCTTGTCTGGTGTCAGGGGAGGTAGTGGCAAGTGCATTGGTGCCCATGGACACTAGGCTGAGGAACCCTGTTCTACTGTGATTAAATTCTCCCTCCCTCCCTCTCTCTCTCCCTCCCTCCCTCTCCCCCCTCCTTTGACCTATAGGTCTTGAGTAGTATCAGTCTATCCCAGCTAAGAATAAAAGGCAAAAAGGAAGAACTCAAGCCAGAGAGGCAGACTATACTATAATAGAGTATATCTTATCACAAGCTGCCCAAACTCTCATGGCCTGAACAAGGAATTAGCTAAATAAAAGGTATTTACTGGCCTACAATCCATTAAAAATTTAGTAACTAAAATATTGACTGGAAGCTTGTTTCGTTGGCACATAAGTGGCTTAATCCATTTCTCTCTAGCCTCTTGGATCGCCAAATAAAATGGACATTCAAATAAAACATGCTTCATAGTTTCTATGATCCTTAAGTCTCGACCACAATATCCACCTGAAAATGGTATACCTAATAATATGGCCTTCTGAGATTGCAGATGGTAGTGCACTTAATCTTGTGAGCATAATTGCTTGCCTATATCTTGGAACTATAAGGCTAAACAAGTATTTTGGGATGGTAAAGAGTGGATTGTATCTGGAGAGACGAACAAACACACCTAGCCTGGCTGATGGTACTATTGATTTCATTTTTCATAATCAACTGATAGATAGTCTTATGAAATAGGGGCCACCCTAATGCAGAAACTATTTTCTCTGGGCAGCATATAATATTCAATTTTTCTAGTACAGCCTGATTCCATTGACTGGAGAAATGATCTTGTTCCATACAATATAATAAGCTATTATCCTCAGAAAAAGTTATTTTGAGTTTCTGATTTAAAGCCAGTATCCGAGTCCTATATTCAATGGAATGCTGGCCAAGTTCCTGTCTAAAGGCAATACCAGCCACATATTTTAGGAGTCCACAGATCTGACGCACGAATTATATTAGTGGCTGATTTACAGTACCGTTTATCCTGTGAATGCAGATTGCTCTTCCATATAATAGCTGAGACAATATCTTAGCTTTAAAAGCTGTAATCGCTGCTGGAAGGTACTGTCCACCTGTCCTGTAAAAAAAGTGCTTTTTACATTCATCTATGAAGGTTTAAGCAATAAGTGGTTTATTAGCTGAATGACAGGATGCTGCAGAAAGCTCCTCTTGTTATGAGTTTATATTCTTAGTTCTGTTTGTTTGAATGTTTGTTAATAATAAAAAAATTATGTGCAAAAAAAAAGTGCTTTTATTGCTGAGCTAGAGCAGACCGCTAATGCCACCACAGCCTTACACTGATGTTTCCAAGTTAAATGTGCATCAAAAGTTACCTCCAGATATTTAAAAGACTTAAACTACATTACCTTCTAAAATCCATTTATATCTTAGCTCTCTTCTTGCTTTTGCAAAAAACCCAATATTTTCTACTTTATAGTTAATTGTCAGACCTTGTTCCCAACAGTAGTTAGAGAAGGACTATATTAATCTTCGTAGCCTGGTAGATCGTGATAATAACACCACATCATCAGCATATAATAAAATGGGTAGTTCTAGGGCCCCAACTCTTGGCAAGCAAAATTCATCTTGTTTAAAAGGAGGAGGAGGAGGCGATTGGATTTATACCTTGCCCTTCACTTGGAGTCTCAGAGCGGCTTACAAACTCCTTTCTCTTCCCCTCCCCACAACAGATACCCTGTGAGGTAGGCGGGGCTGAGAGAACTCTAACACTAACTGCTCTTTCAGGAACAGCTGTGCCAGAGCTTGTGACTGACCCAAGGTTACATCAGCAGGTGCAAGTGGAGGAGTGGGGAATCAAACTCGGTTCTCCCAGATTAGAGTCTGCACACTAAACCACTACACCAAACTACACTACACCAAAGCAGATGCTACATCATTTAAAAACGGATTTTAAAATCAGTGGAGCCATCAGAAATCCTGGCTTGACCCCAGACTTCGGAATAAATTGTTTGATTTATATATTAACAGTATGATTTCTGCTGTCTTCAACCAGGACTGCTATTCTCCATCCATTGCTAACAGTAAAGTTTCTATCCTACTTTTTGCTGGTGATGCAGTTCTTCAACCAAGAACATCAGGACCGTCCTCTCTGATAGAGGATTTTGTCTTTTACTGTCTGGAAGAATGTCTGATAATTAACTATCAAAAATCCAAGGTGGTTGTTTTTTGAGGAAAAAAATCTCATGTACACCATTAGTGGAATATATATGGTAATGCTCTGACTTGGATAGCCCAGGCAAGCCTGATCTTGTCAGATCTCAGAAGCTAAGCAGGGTCAACCTTGGCAAATACTTGAATGGGAGACCTCCTTGGAATACCAGAAGTTGGGAGATGGGGGCAGGCTTTATTCAGCCACCTCTCTGAATATCCTCCAGGCCCCCAGTAGGGGTCAGTCACCAGAGGTCGCCATGACTTCCAGGTGCACACAGCCCCACATATGAAAAACATATGGTAATGATATCGAAGAGGTCCCCTATTTTAAATACTTAGGGGTTTGGTTTGACCAGAGATTAACTTGGCCAATGCAAGCTGCTCGTGTTAAAAAGATTGGCTACAGCAACATCAAATATTATCTGTTGCAGGGGTGTTGAACTCATTTGCTATGAGGGCTGTATCTGACATAAATGAGACCTTGTTGGGCTGGGCCATGTGTGTCGTAAAATGTAATGCCAGGTAGCGGAGATATAAACTTTATAAAGGGCACAACAAAGGGTTTTTTTTAACTTAAAATAAAAACGTGCTTAAAACATTAGCACTCCTTGCAATCTTTTGTTTATTTAACAGTGTCTGATAACTGACCCCTCTTGCTCTGAATGACTGCATCGAAATGTCTGTGCTGTTGCAATCCTGAGTATGCCGTTCAGGTGTGTATCTGTAAGCTGCAAACCTACAATGATGCAACAGCAGCAGAACTGGAAGAAGAAGCAAAAGACAGGCAGTTCCACTGCGGGCCTGATAGAAGCCCTCCGAGGGCCTGATCCGCCCCCTGGGCTGCATGTTTAACACCCCTGATCTATTGTTTCTTTTATTCATCTGGGGCTCAGTATATCCCAGCCACTATTAAACTGTTTACCACCAAGGTGGCCACACAAAGTTTATTTGAGGCTGATATCTGGGTTGACAAAATAGGGGAGTCCTTTGATTCTTCTTGGGACAATTGTCTCTCGAAACTCAGGCTTGGTTGAAGGCTTTTTCTCTTAAAGTTAAAATTATACACACTGACATCCAAGAGGGCACCTCTGCTTGATCAGAGAGGATTCTTATATTTCCCGTTGGGATAAACTTGTAGAGCATCAACTTCAGCTCCTCAATCTTTCCTTGGTCTCCCTTCAGTTACCGGACAGAAAGCTATAAGAATCATTAAGAAACCTTTATTTAGGTATGATTACAACAGTACAATCTGTAGAGCACTACATGTTTGTTCTACTGTAGAGCACTATGTGTTTGTTCTACTCAATTTGCTGGTACTCTTCCGTCTGGCTAACTTCCCAATTACTGTTCATATCTGACTGTTCTTTGGTATAGGCCTGCCTTTATGTTGGCGCCTTTATGTTATCTTAAGATAACATATTCTGATAGACTATTCAACTGTGATTGTCAGGATCCTGGTTAAATCAGTTCTCGACATCAGTCACTTTGAAGAAAGCTAACTTTATTGAAACATTGATAGATACCATACTGGACACGAGCTATTGCTAGGACTGAAGTTGAACGCACGAAGGTTACAGATATAGTGTGTTCAAGTAAAGGCACTAAAGATCAGGACCCAATCACCCCACGGTATTTGCCCACCAGAATTAACTGTCAACTACCCCCCCACTAAGCATGTACCTCTCCCAGAGTATCCCTCCTGCCAAGACTAACAGTTGCCTACCCCCCCCCAGACACATAGCCACTACATAGCAAGAAAAAGAAGAACAGTCATTTGAGCCAGGGCATTTGGCCCCACTAAGGTGACAAGCCTCCAGCACAGCAAAGAGAGAGGAACCTCCTCTCTCAATGGCAGGTGAGCTGTAAAATGCATAGGGAGCCTGACAGTGATGCAGGTAGTATAGACAATGACAGATTTCGCACAAGAGCTGCACCGCCATCACGCCTCCCTTTGCCCCATTTCCATTGGTCAATTTCCCACTCGAAGCCTCACGGCCACATTTTGAGCCACGGCTTCGCCTGATTTCCCCCGCAGTTTCATGGTCCTGTTTTTTGAGGATCATGAAACTGCGGGGAAAATTGGATGAAGCTGCGGGTTAAAATGCGGCCGCGTGGCTTCGAGTGGGAAATTGACCAATGGAAACAGGCCAAAGGGAGATGTGACGGTGGTGCAGCTCCTCGTGCAAAATCGGTCACTGTATCACGTGATCTATTATTTTTCTGATCTTTTAATTTTTCCTTTGCTCCAAAATATAGATTATATGGAGATGTTACCTATTTTATTAGAATAGTAGTCCTATCAGTTGTGAATTTTTATGCATTTGTGATAGATTTTTGCAGCCATTCAAATGTGGTCTAGTTCTTTATATTTTAATAATCTGCTTAAAATGAATAAGTTAAGAAACTGTATGAGGTAGAGAAAGTAAATTTTCCTGTCATTTTCCCTTTGCCCAAATCTAACCTGGGCTGTTGGATTATCATAAAACGTCGGTATTGATAACAGCAATCTATGATCAATCATGCTGAATAAAGGTAGAAGAAGAGACTGGATTTATACCCCGCCCTTCACTACCCAAAGGAGTCTCAGAGTGGCTTACAAACTCCATTCCCTTCCCCTCCCCACAACAGACACCCTGTGAGGTAGGTGGGGCTGAGAGAGCTCTGACAGAAACTGCTGTTTTTCAAGAACAGCTGTGCCAGAACTATGGCTTGCCCAAGGTCATCCAGCAGAGCAAGTGGAGGAGTGGGGAACCAAACCCAGTTCTCCCAGATTAGAGTCTGCACACTTAGCCACTACACCAAACTGGCTCTCCAGGAGCCAGTAAAGTGCCAGTAAAGTATGCAACCATTGTGGAACATATTGGCTGCAGTCACACACACTAAGTAATCCACTTTCAGTGCACTGTCCAACTGGATTTTACTGTGTGAACTGGCAAAATCTAGTTGGAAAGAGCATTGAAAGTGGATTATTTGGTGTGTGTGACCGCAGCCATTGTCTCTCTGCTTGGGCTCCATTTAAAGAATGCCATGATGATATACAAATTGCAGATTTGTAGTTTCTATCATGCCCAACATCACTTTTTTCCCCTCCCCACCTAAAATAGCTTCTTTGCTACTTTGCAGCACTAAAGTTTAGTTTGTCCTTGTGGTTTTGTGCATTAATATCGACATTTTTATATATTTTAATACTTTTTAAAACACTGGTGAGGCACCTCAAGCAGGTCTCTGGACTGGCAGCATGTATGTTTTCTAAATAAATAAGAAAGGCATAATTTTATTGCTGCTAGTGGATATCGTAATTATCATGGGAATATGTTTCATTTTCAATGCATGCTACCTTCACTTTACAAATTTACTCTTCACAGCTCTCTTTTTTAATTTTCAGAAGTTATTGTTGAAGATTCGTTGCATACTTTGTATTTGGGAATAAGCAAAAGGCATCTCAAATTATCTGTTATTTGACTAATTGTCCATAATTACAATTTCTCTGGGTACAAACCATTTCCTTGTTTATCACTGGGCTCATCTGTTGGATAAATAATGACTCAGGCATGAATTGCTGTTAGATTTTGATTTCTTTTAAATTATTATTGCTAGTAATGTCTTAATATGCTGCAATAACCTTTTTGTTTTTATATTTTGTATTGCAACTGATGCTGGTTCAATTTTAAGTTTGTCAGCTAGGCCTCTCTCGAGCCCTGGCTGCCATGGGAGTGAGAGTGACTCTGGAATGTTAAGTTTCTTTTCTGCTGTGTCTTCTTAGTTTCCTTTATCTCTGTCTGACCTTCAGTGCCTGGTATAGTATTTCTCTTGGGAAAAGTGACCCATTAGTTTGGTGGTTTCTACCTAGCCTCTGATTGGCCCTAGGCCATCAGGAGGTCTCCTTGAGCAATGTATAACTGTTTGCTTTGTGCGCTTTATGTTACTTCATTGAATGAAAGCTGTTGGGAACTGATTGCTGCAGGAGTCTGACAATAGTCTCCTAAAACTATAATTAGGGTTGCCAGCTCTGGGTTAGTAAATTCCTGGAGATTTTTTTGGGGGTGGAGCCTGAGGGTGGGCTTTGGGGAAGGGAGAAACTTCAATGGGGTATAATGCCATAGAGTTAGGGTTAAACCAGAGCTAGCAACCCTACTAAAGGGTTGTGAGGGTGATCTGGCTGTGACAACTGTCACCCCATTGGTTGCCAGTGTTGATTCGGCTGATCTGGCTGGCTAGGCAGGGGTCCCCTACCTCCTCACTGCTCCACATGCATCCCTCCTGAAGCTGCATGCTCGGTCAAAGAGGATGACCAATCCCAGATAGGAATGTACTGTTCTTTGGTCAAGGGTATACATTAGCTGCGCTCCCCTTCTAGAACCTCCAAACAAACTCTAAGGCCCATTTGTAGGAGAACATAGGGTAGGCAAGCCACTAAAGGCCAGTTTGGTGTAGTGGTTAAGTGTGCAGACTCTAATCTGGGAGAACTGGGTTTGATTCCTCACTCCTCCACTTGCACCCGGCTGGATGACCTTGGGCAAGCCATAGTTCTGACAAGAACTGTCCTTGAAAAAGAGCAGTTTCTGTCAGAGTTCTCTCAGTCCCACCTACCTCACAGGGTGTCTGTTGTGGGGAGGGGAAGGGAAAGGAGTTTGTAAGCTGCTCTGAGATTCCAAGTGAAGGAGTCCAATCTCTTCTTGTTCACCTTCCAAAGTGGCCAGTTTCTCCAGGTGAAATGATCTCTGTCACTTGGAAATCAGTTGCAATTCTGGGAGATCTCCACCTAGGACCTGGAAGCTGGCAACCCTATTATAATACATTTTTAAGGTGATTACATTTTAGTTTTTTACCATAAAGTCTCACAGTTGACTTATGGCAACCCCACAGGGTTTTCAAGGCAAGAGATGTTCAGAGGTGGTATGCCATTGCCAGCCTCCATGTCACGACCCTGATATCCCTTGAAGGTCTCCCATTCAAATATTAACCAGGGCTGACCCTGCTTGGCTTCCAAGATCTGACACAATTGGGCTAGCCTGGGCTATCCAAGCAAAGGCAAGATTATCTAGGCTCCAAAATCTGGGGATACTACCTCATGGGGGCTAAGAGGGTCAGTCTCCGACCTTTTAACCCCTCACCCCAAGATTTCAGAGTCAGTTAGATCTGGCCCGTATCCATGGAGGGGCATCTTGGGGCCATGCCCCCTTAATTAGATTTACTTCTGGGAGGGCACAAGTGAATACTTCAAATGCCCTAAAGTTGTGTCCAGGCATTGCATGGAGGCAGAGTGTGAGAGGACACACCCCACTGCAGCTGCAACCAGACCCCCCACCTGAGCTGTATGAGACCTATAAGAGGTGAGAGCCCGCCATTTTGATGAAGACTTTGGACCCCATGTCAATGTGGAGGGGGGAGGAAAAGGAGGAACAGAAACAGTGTTCCCTCTAAGCTGATTTAGTGTGATCTAGCTCACAGTTTTTTAGCCTCTGGCTCACACATTTTTGCCTTTGCTCAGGAAGGATGGCTCCAGAGCAATCTAATTTATGCAGTAGCCAAATCGCTCACTCACAACTTTAACACCAGTAGCTCACAAAATAGAATTTCTGCTCACAAGACTCCACAGCTGCCTGTTTTCGGCGCTGCAATGGCAGACGCTCTCCCTGACATTCGGGGGAGCAATTCGCACACCAATGGCACGGAGGGAAACCACCGGCATGGTTTCCCCACAGAGCCCTAGGGATTGGCTCCAAGCCATAGGGCTTTTGAGGAGTAGCCTCTTCAATGGTGTAATGCCGGAGAATTGAGGCGCCCCTCTGCCCTGATGATCCTGCCGCTGTGTGGCCTCCGGGCACAAGCTGGGCTGACAGGAACAAGCACTGGAGATCGAGCGGAATTGTGAAGATGTAAACGAGGTCGAATGGGACCAACAATGAACGTGAGTCAGATGTAAATGAACTTTGAAACAAGCGGAAAACCCCCCTACCCCCTCTTATCTTCAAGGCGAGAGAGAGGAGGGACGCCTCCGACTTGTGCAAACAGATAAGTGGAAAAGAGGGTAGGGGACGGGGAAAAGCAAGCAATTGGCTTGTTTTGAGAGACTTACCAGAGCGGATTTAGTCCGGAAGCAATTTTCAGAGGTGGTGAAATAGCGGGTGGCTTAAGTAAACAATACGCCATGTTGGTGGGTGCAGGGAAAAAAGGAACGAAAGCGAAATCACTGGGCGGCCAAAGTCCAAGGCCGGAAGAGGGACTGGATGTTATGAAAGTCCTAGCGGATACCATCAAGCCCGTGATGGAACAACTCGCTGGTATTAACCAGCAGTTGGTCACACTAAATCAAAACTTTGCATCACAGCAACTCCAGTTGGCAGAAACGGCCAAAAAGACAGAGCAAATGGTGGAAGTTATGAAGGAGATGTATGCCACAAACAAGAATATGAAGAAAAAGATGGGAGAGCTAGTGAATAAGGAATAAGGAAACTACCAGGAAACTCGTTTGCTGCAATTACAAATGGAAAAAGCTAACATGGTCCTTAGATTCCAGGGAGTTCCTGAATCAGCTAAAGAGGACGTGAAGAAAATACTCAGTGAAATTCTCACACCAGCAACAGGCTTGAAAGCGTAAGAAATTATACATGATATGGTAACAGCATATAGGGTGTACTCTAACTACACCAAAAAAAAAATAAAATAATAGCCTGCCTGGGGAAATAATGGTCAGATTCTCAAGAAGACAGACCAGAGATGCAATCTTAAAAGCAACATCAGCAGCTCCACTGAAACTTGGAAATACAACTATCAAGACCTTAAAAGACATTCCATTTGAAATTCTCAAAAAAGAAAGAACTATAAGGACTTAATTCTTTTTCTCCAAACCAATCAAATTCCATACAGGTGGGCGGTGCCCGAAGGTGTCATTTTTAAAATTAACAACAAGAGAGAGAAGATTGACTCCATTTTTAAAGCCAAAGAATTTCTAAAATGCCTTCTGGGATTTAAAGGAGAAACCGGGTCAAGTGGCTCCTCCCCCTGGGAGAGGATGAAGACCTGGCCACGGAAGAGGGAGCTGCTGCCATCAAATCATCCTATGAGTTTAGAGATAGAAAGCCTTGATAAAGGCAGAAGGACTCTGAAAATTGCCTTTATAAAGCGAGCTGGAGGGGATGCTCTGGAATCTTCTCATAACAAGTAACAAATTAACATTTTGCTGAGATAGACAGGAACTCACAATATGCATTGTTTATTAACACTAAAATACTAACATTTAGCTTAACATGGATATGATCTCTTTTTGGGGGTTTTAGTATAGTGTGGGTTTACTTTTCTTTATCCCTAGATGTAGTTCCCCTTCCCTATCTTTCTTTGTAGTTTTAGTAGGATATGCAAAAACCAAAAAAAATCCCCTTTGGGGGGCCAAAAAAAAAAAAAAGGACTCCACAGTTTAGAGGGAGCATTGAACAGAAGGAAACCATACAAATGGGAAAATCATATTTTTTTTAGAACATAGATTTTTATTATAAAAAACCTCTCAACATACATACACTTTGTAACAAATTACACGCATCTACCACGTTACAAATTCTAGTAATTTAGCCCTCTAACAGTATAACCTCTACTAAACTAATAATCTATACCAATTTTAAAGAAAACTAAGGAGTTTAACAATTTAAAATAGAAATGGTGGGGGGAGGCTACAGGCAAAACTCCTGATGCAAACCGGAATATTTCTCCGCTTCCCCCCTTCTTAATCTCCCATTGCCCAATCCAGAGGGAGGGAAGGAGGTTTCTTGCACGATCGAGATGTCCAGGCCAAGAGCGACACAAAATGCTAAAGTGGGGGGGAAAGCCACCCATCTCATTTTCTATAGGCACGCGGAAGAGCTTGGCGGTTCGTCGCCGCTTTCGCCATAGACGCGTCGTGCCCTACAGCGACATCCCGCGTGTCACTCCTAAGCGCCCGTCTTTCCCCTAAACTCTACGGAAAGTGAGAAAGCGGAGAGCGGGAAGGGGCGCGGTCAGCGGCGCACCTCCCATCACGTGACAGATCAGCTGACCGCCGGCCCCGTGGTCATTCTTGCCAAGACAGCTGCCGAGGGTCCAGAGCGCAGCGCAGCGCGGAGTGAGGGGGCCGGCAGGAGCTGCAGGGGAGCGCCGCGACTCCGAGCCGACGTTGCTGCCAGCCATGGCTAGCCAGTCGCAGGGCATCCAGCAGCTGCTGCAGGCCGAGAAGAGGGCCGCCGAGAAGGTCGCCGAGGCCCGCAAGAGTGAGTGAGCGAGGGAGCGGCGGGCAGGGAGGAGAAGGGGGCTTGGCTCGCGTATCTGTGTCTCTGTCGCTTTATTCCCCCCCTTGCTCTTCCTCCAAGGAGTTTTAGGGTGACATACGTACTTGTCCCCCTTTTTAATTGCAACAGCCCTGTGAGGTAGACTGAGTGGAGAGAGAACGAATTGCACATAGGGTCACCTGGCCAGTTTCATTATTATCAGTCAACATCCTTATGGCTGAGTGCGAATTTGAGCATGGCTCGCCTTGGCCCTAGAGTAGACCAATGCTCTTAATTATCATGCCCCATTGACGACTCTCCCGGTGCAGGAAAACGGAGGGGCAGAGCCTTGATGGTTTAAAACCTTATTATGGCCTCTTCAGATGGGGAGGGGGTGGATTTAGCTTTCAGTGTCTGTGTGCATTTTTAACAGTTCCTGTAAATAGAAGGTCACTACAGCAGGGATATGATTTTCTTCTCCCTTTCTTGACTTCCTGTGCTGCTTTTCGACTTGCAAGGAGTATTAAAGAACGTTTTGGGTCCAGCCCCTGGTGTCTGCAAGCAAAAGATCTTGGGTAGTAGCCAAAGAAGGGGCATCACCTCACAGCCTCTGTAAGTCAGGATAGATGTACTAAACAAAGTGGACCAATGGTGCAAGGCAGTTACATGTGTTTATATGATTCTGCCATGATCCATGGCATGTGCAAAGGCTGAATCCTGTGCTTGTTTATCTGTCAGCTCTAAGTGAACCTGTATAGGTCAGACTGCATATGGCAGTTTACAAACATCCACATGCTTGGATTTGGTTCCCCTGTCCTGCAGCAATAACAGCTGAACTATGTTTATGAAGGGTTTTAAACATTTGAAAGCGCTGCATAAACAGTTTGTCATCATCGCTGTTATACTGATAACTTTGCTGCAAAACTGTGCTGCAAACAGTGGGACTTTCCAACAGTAAGTGTGGAAAGGGACAGCAACTTTGTCACCCGGTTTTACACGTTTTTGCTGATGTGACCACCATGATAGTGCATAGTGAAACTTTCTGTTAAGTAAGTGATGAATTGGAGCAAAACCTTAATGATAGGTTTTATTGTAAGATGAGCTCTCATAGGAAAGTACCTACTTTGCTGAGGGGCTTTCCTTATAAAATTCAAAAAAGTGAAAAATCCAACTAACACTCAGTGTTCATTTAGCACTTGTAGTATTTAGAGCGCCTTATATGCTGTCTTGTCATCCTTAGAACAGCCTTGTAAGGTTGGCCTGCGTTATCCTAATATTACTAAGAAGGCAGTTTTCCTAAGTCATCAGAAGCAAGATTTGAACTGAGGGTATCATGAATTAGAGAGTTCACTCTGTTTAGATAGGAGGCTTGTTGTTGCTTTTGGGTAGGAGGTCAATCAGGAATACAGCATGGTTTGTGTGATGGGAATCTAGGTCAGTGTTAGAAGATGGAGGTCTTCTCTGCTTAATTGGGTAAGTGGAAGGAAAGGGTGCATTGTTTTAAGTTCTAGAAGAGTGGTGTTGGAATAGTGTGGAAGAATAAAATGAGAAAGGAGAACTCTGGAGGGGTATCAATGGAGGAAATAATGCACAGAACATGGGTTGGGGCTTGAGTCAAGTTGGATGAGTGGAAAGGAAGGTATGAGACAGCTAGCTCTGACATTGTGATGAGAGATTTGTCATGTGTATATGGTGGAGGCAGCTGTTTAGGATATGAATAGAAGGCTGGGGAATATGAACATTGTCAGACCATTGGCCCATCTAGTGCTATCTGTCCTGAGTGGCAGTGGTTTTCGAAGGTTAGAGGCAGATTTTCCTCCTAACCTGCTACCCAGGATTCTTTAGCTGTGGCCAGGGAATACATTTTTTGACTCTGTCTTCACTGTGGAAGATGAGAAGTGCTTGCCCACTTCAGAACTGCTGATTTCGGGAGGAGTGTTGAAAGACCTGAGTCAAATTGAGGTGATGAGAGAGGAGGTCCTACGACTGATAGACAGCTTAAAAACTGATAAATCACCAGGCCCAGATGGCATAAATCCGAGAGTTCTGAAAGAACTCAGATCTGAACTTATGGATCTCCTGACAAAAAAATGTAATCTTTCATTAAAATCTGCCTCCATTCCCGAGGACTGGAAGGTAGCTAATGTCACTCCCATCTTTAAAAAGGGTTCCAGAGGAGATCTGGGAAATTACAGGCCAGTCAGTCTGACGTCAATACTGGGTAAGCTGGTGGAAACTGTTATTAAGAAAAGAATTTGTAGGCACATTGATGAACAAAAGCTATTGAGGCAGACTCAGCATGGGTTCTGTAAGGGACGATGTATCACTAGCCTGTTAGTGTTCTTCGAGGGGGTGAAGAAACATGTGGACAAGGGGGACCCAATAGATGTTGTTTACATTGACTTCAGAAAGCTTTTGATAAAGTTCCTCATCAAAGGCTCCTAAGTAAGCTCAATAGTCATGGGATAAAAGGACAAGTCCTCTTGTGGATCAAAAACTGGCTAATTAATAGGAAACAGAGTGAGTATAAATGGACAATTTTCTCAGTGGAGGGTGGTAAGCAGTGGGGTACGGCAGGGCTCAGTACTGGGTCCGATGCTTTTTAACTTGTTCATTAATGATTTGGAGCTGAGAGTAAGCAGTGAAGTGGCTAAATTTCTGGATGACACAAAGTTGTTCAGGGTGGTGAGAACCAGGGAGGCACTCCAAAAGGGAGCTGTTGAGGATGGGTGAGTGGGCATCACTGTGGCCAATGGGATTCAGTGTGGCCAAGTGCAAAGTGATGCACATTGGGGCCAAAAATCCTAATTATAAAAACATGTTGATGGGGTCCGAACTGGCAGATACTGACCAAGAGAGATCTTGGATTCATAGCAGATAACTCACTGAAAATGTTGAGACAGTGTGCTCCTGCAATAAAAAAGGCCAATGTTGTGCTGAGGGTTATTAGGAAGGGAATTGAAAACAAATCAGCCAGTATCATAATGCCCCTGTATAAATTGATGGTGCAACCTCATTTGGAGTATTGTGTACAGTTCTGGTCACCACACCTCCAAAAGGATATTATTGCATTAGAAAAAGTGCAGAAAAGGGCAACAAGAATGATAAAAGGGTTGGAACACTTTCCCTGTGAAGAAAGGTTAAAGCACTTGGGGCTCTTTAGCTTGGAGAAACAACTCCTGAGTGGTGACATGACTGAGGTTTACAAGATTATGCATGGGATAGAGCAGGCAGAGAAAGAAGTACTTTTCTCCCTTTCTCACAATACAGGAACTCGTGGGCATGAAATGAAATTGCTGAGCAGTTGGGCTAGAACAGTTAAAAGGAAGTACTTCTTCACACAAAGAGTGATTAACAGGAATTCACTGCCACAGGAGGTGGTGGCAGCTACAAGCAGAGGTCCATCAGTAGCTATTAGCCACAAGGTATAGATAGGAACTCTTGGTCTGGAACAAATGATGCTCTGTATCCTTGGAGCTTGGGGGGGGCAGCAATGGGAGGGCTTCTAGTGTCCTGGCCCCACTGCTGGACCTCCTGATGGCACCTGGTATTTTTGGCCACTGTGTGACAGAGTGTTGGACTGGATTGGCCACTGGCCTGATCCAACATTGGCTTCTCTTATGTTCTTATGTTTTTAACACGATCTTGACCCCCAAAACAATAGCCATAAAGTGAAGAAGATAAGCCACGCTGATGGAGGCTGTATGTAAGAAATGGAAGGAAGAGAGAGGAAAAGGGAAGCAGGCCACAAAGACTGAAGTTAGTTCCTCTCTGTCTTCCGAAGAGGGGGAGGAAAGGTTGTCCTGCTGGCCTTGGACCTCTCTGGTGTGTTCTGATAAAGCTGGGTTTCAATTGGTTGGGGGGGGGATGGAACCTGGTAGTAATGATGGGCAGAGAGAGGACATTGGGGCTTCCAGGGATTTAAGTTTACTTTTGAGAGAGAATTAAGCAGTGACATTTTGACAGCCAAGAGGAAAAGAAAGCAAATTGTGAAGTTTGGGCTATATCGGGCAGTTGACTCACAGTGTCACTTCTGTTTCTTTCTTTACTAAAGGGTATAGCTACCACAGTGATTTGACAGCTCTTTTATGGGTCTTCTGCACAGCTGCTCATTCAGTAGCAATTTAGCCTGTAGGCTGTTTGCAGGCTGCTCAGCTGTGGTGTGCAGGTGGCCTCCCAAGTCACATTTATATCTGAGCATTTTAGGCCACTTTTCTCTCCAAGAGTACCCAAACTAGTTTATAAAGAGGAAGAGGTTCTCTATTACAAAAATATACGAAGAAATTTAGGCTGGCCTGCGTCCACCAAGCTGATTCTCCTAGGAGCCAAGGGCCCGGTTTCAGATAATGTGTTATGCTGGAGTGATTCTCTGAGCAGTAGAGAGGATGGAGGACTGAGGGACCAAAGAGCCACAGTTTGCACTGGTGCTTGTAAATTGGGAAGTAGAAATCTTGAGCTCATTCAAAAACCCTGGGTTTTGAATGGTATGTTTTGCATGCATTTCTTTTTATTGGAAATGTCTGCCTGCCATCTAGAGTCTTCCCCAAGATCACCTTGGGGAGAGGGTCAAAGCCTGATACTGGTACACTACCCAGATCTATAGGGTCATCATGCTAGATGTTGGACGGCTGCAGAATAGGGAAGTATCAGACTAACCCACATCCAAGCAAATGCCTTGTGATGAACAAGATACAAGCAGCTGAAGCTGTTCAAAAATGAGTCAGCCTCTTCACATTACGGGGCTGTTGTTTTTGAAATTTAGTTTGTTTACCTCATATATACCCTGCCATATATATCCAGTGGGGACCTAAAGTAACCTGCATCATTCTCCCCTCTTCCATTTTATCCTCACAACAAACCTGTGTGGTGGGTTCGGCTGAGAGAATATGACTGGCCCCAAGCTCACAGGGTTCTCTGGCAGAGCAGGGATTCGAACATGGGTCTCCCACATCCTCATCTGGTGCTCTAACCACTACCCAGAACCTGACAAAGATTAGTCAAATGTAAGAAAGGGGGCCAATATTAAAAACTTAATGAAGGAAATATATTAAAAATATATAAAAATACATGTATTTATTAATCAGAAACTTAAAATTATATAAGGGCCCAATCACACGTTATGTATAAATAACAAACGACAAAACACAAGGGCTTATAAATCTGACCTGACGCATTTCGGCCTACATAGGCCTTCCTCTGAGGTCAATAGTGAGGAATGTATTGGCTATTATAAAAATATAGTACGATCATGTAAATACAAAGCATAAATTCAATAAGGACCAGAAGCAAATTGTTTCAAGATAAACCACCAGGCACAGAGTAAAAAATAAATGAGGCCTCTCATAGTGCAATCACATACCAAGTGGTTCTCAGATATAAACTTCTGGTCCAGGAATCACCTTCCTATGATTGCAGAGACTGCTCTTTGCTTGAGGATTATTTGGCTCCCTGACAAATCCATAGGGAATGGTGATTGCCTGAGAGGCCCTGATATCCTGTTTGAGCTATGTACATTAATTTATCTCCTTTATACCTTGCCTTTCTCCCCAATGGGAGCCCATAGCTACTTGTCTCTTTCTCTTCTCCCCATTATATTCTCACAACAGCCCTGTGAGGTAGGTGAGGCTGAGAATGTGTGACTGGCCTAAGGTCACCCAGCAAGCTTCCATGGCAGAGTGGGGGATTGGAACCTGGGTCTCCCAGATCCTAGTCCAACACTCTCATCGCTATGCCACACTGTCTACTGATAATAATCATGTCTAATAAACATATTTAGCGTTTGAATCTTACACAAATGTAAGCAAAATATAATATGAGCATACACCTGGATCCAAAGAAGTATTTCAGGTAATAATAATAATAATTATTATTGTATGGCATTGTGTGTCGAAATAGCCAGGAGATCCTAAGACTGTCTGGCAGCCAGAAGTTGTAGCTTTTTTAGTGTTATGCACCACTAGGTGGTGAGCTAGACTTGTTCTTAAGGCAAGAGATGTTTTAGAGATGGTTTGCCATTGTCTGCCTTTGCACCACGACCCTGGTATTCCTCCTTCCGAATACTAGCCAAGGCCAACCCTGCTTTGCTTTTGAGATCTGATGGGATCTGGCTAGCCTGGGCTACCCAGGTCAGAGACAGATCTAGTTTGAATTCTTTTTGCCCTATTTACAGGCCTTACCCCCTATTCCATATCACTTGATTGCAGGTTTATGATATTTTCTAAAGAGCTCAGGGAAACTTACATGGTTCTCCCACCCCATTTTAGCCCCACAACAATCTTGTGGTGCAGACTTAGGCTCAGACTAGCTCAAGGTCTAACAGTGGGTTTCATGGCCATGGTTTGAATTTGGGTCTTGGCTGAGTGAAATTGCCTTGTAAAGCTGATCATTTTTCTCCTCTAGTAACAAAGTACCATTTTTCGAAGAAGTTTTAATTATTGAAATAAATATTTGGGGTCTTACCAATGGAAAAAGCCCTCCTAAAATCTGAAAATACTTACGTGCTTCTGGAAACTGAGGATGACATACAATGTTTTCCCTGCCCCATCTTTTCCCAAAAGCCCTGTAAGTTTTGTTAGGCTGAGAGTATGACTGGCCCAAAGCTACCCCCAAGCGTCCGTGGCAGAGTGGTAAATTTGGAGCTGGTTTTCCCAGAGCCTAGTCCAGCCTTCTAACCACTCCACCACACTGTCTGTCTAATAGCTCTGGTGATTACTAACGTTCCTGCTTTTCTCAATTTTTCTTGGAAAAAGGGAAGAATCGGAGGCTGAAACAAGCAAAGGAAGAAGCCCAGGCTGAAATTGAACAGTATCGCCTACAGAGGGAGAAGGAATTCAAAGCAAAAGAAGCTGCGGTTGGTTAATCTCGAACTTGCTGCTTTCTCTCTCCCATTACTTTCCCACCATTCTTTTATTTGTTACAAGCCTATGTTGCCCATATTTCCTGTCTGAGTCTGAAGTTGGCTTCTGTACAAGGTGTGAACATACTTAAACAGCGATAAGGTCGATTGAAGATCAAGTGCAGTTTCTTTGAAATCACACCCTATACATTAATAAAACAGCGGGATGTACAATTAATATAACAGTTAGAAAGGCCTCTGAAATAGCACTGCCTGTCATCTCTTTTAAAGGAGGGGAAGGACATTCTAGCCTTCATCTCACATGGCATTCCATTTCAAGGAAGGGGAGCCACCACTGGAAAGGCCCTCGCCCAGACCTTGTCCAGTCTAACCTCATTTAAAAAACGAGCAGAGAGCCAAAGTTGCAGGGAAAGATGGAGCTGGCACACATTCATTAACGCATCCTCCTTTTTGAATTAATAGGTTAGGCTGACTTTAACTTTAAATATTTATACCCTGCTTTTGTCCCCTGTAGTTTCACAGCAACAACAGCCCTGTGAAGTGTGTTAGGCTGAGAGTGCCTGGCTTGAGGTCACCCAGTAAGCTTCAATAAGAGAATGGAGGTGTAAAATCCTAGTTTGACACTGAAACTACTATAGCACACTGGCTGTCTTTAAGAGCAGGGTTCTGCCAGTCCTGCTGCAAGTCTGAAGCTATTGAAGCTGACTACATGTTGGAGATTGGCGGCCAATTTTGTATTGAATTGTTACTGTTCCCAATGCATTTTAGTAAGAGTATGAAAACCATAGCAGCTTAAAGGGAACACCCTGATGAAGGATGAACTTTGAAACGTTGTTGTCAAACATCCGGACACAACATCGAATTATTTAGCAGTTCTCCATTGTTGTATCATTTAGTAGTTCTCCATTGTTTATACGTTATAGCACATACCAGTTCTCTATTGTTTACATGCACTTTTTAACTGTAGCTACTTTGTATACATTATTCTCTCTTACATGTTCTTCAGCTTTTTGGCAAGTTGTAATTGGTGAGTCTGTTAACTACACTTGTTTTTGCCTTTTGTTATTATTATTTACGAGCAGGGTTGTCATGTTGATCCAGGTGGGCATAACAGCCTGCTCTGTCTCTTGAGAGGCTTACTGAATGTTAGCTTAGACCTGGTCTATACATGGCAGCAGAATAAGGTGGCCAGGCACTGAGGCTGTACAGTGGCCTGCACCACTTCAGTTTGTGGGGGGAAGGATTTTTTTTTACATTTGTCAGTGTATCCCAGCTTACATTGAACCCTGTATGTTGAAAATTAATGGGGCCAGATGTGCTGTTCTTTCATATATGAGGCTACTAAAAATGGGGACTCCCTCCACCTGCAGCCTGAATTGGTTCAGCCCGTTCTGCCAGAGTCGATCTCATTCTGCTGCGTATCTACATCAGACGTGCTTGACGGCGCTAAGCCATCTCTGTGACATTCCTGTGGTGTTCCTGTAGACCCGTGTCTGTTCCTCTCCAATATGTGCCTCATGCTGCTGCTTCTCTGTTTTCTTCTGGTTGCGTTAGGCTCTTGGCTCCCATGGCAGCTCGACCACCGAGGTGGAAAAGGACACCCAGGAGAAGATGACTGTCCTCCAGAATAACTTCCAAAAGAACAGGGAGGAGGTCCTGACTGCCCTGCTGGACTTTGTCTTTGACATAAAACCAGAGATCCACGAGAACTACCGCATTAATGGATAAGAGGAGCACCTTGGCCTTCAGGGAGTATTCAGCAATATCAACTCTGTGTCTGTCAGTACTCTTAGCTGTACTGGTTTGTTTGTTTTTTTGTAAAAGATCTTAACTTATTTCCGAAAAGGGTTGTAGATAATCTTTTCACTGAAATCTTTCACAAACCCTTTTGTACCCTTTTTTTTGGAGTCTATCCAAAGATAGCCTAGTTCTGTCTGTCCCTAAAGTGCATTATGGTGGGAAT
Source organism: Gekko gecko (assembly GCA_029375565.1). Taxonomy (NCBI): domain Eukaryota; kingdom Metazoa; phylum Chordata; class Lepidosauria; order Squamata; family Gekkonidae; genus Gekko; species Gekko gecko. The sequence goes on along the minus strand of JAPDNY010000013.1, from coordinate 21,582,865 downwards.
TCAAAGTGACAAGTGAATGGTGGGTGGCTTCCGATAAGTATTAGGCTTGATATTTTGTGCCCAAGAAGTATTTTGGGAGTTGAGAAGGCCAGGAGGTCTGCCGGGCTTCCCCCCACCCCTCTGTATACCTCTTAACTTGTGAACATATGAGACCCAAATCCTTTGACAACTGGTAATCCCTCCCATGCCTGTAGAGAGAACTAGAGTTTGTATGTAAGGCTGAATATCTTACCATAGAGGCTAGAGCCCACGGAGAAACCATTTTGTGCAGTAGTGGGAGAATTTTGAAATAGGTTCTGTTTAAGCAATCATAGTCTGTATCCTCCTGTTTAACTTGAACTAGATGCCTAACCTCAAAGGTGCTTAAAGACAAGTAAAGCTCTTATCTAACCCAGAGTTGGCGTGAAGGTGTTTTTTTTTCTCCTCGTCTCCAGTCTCTTCCTTCCTTCCCCAGACTAATTCCAGAAGTGGCTAGAGTGAACGTATTACGGCCAATTTGTTGCACCTCTTGGCATGCCAGAATCTAGCTGCTTCTGGGGTGAGGGGAGCCTGTAACAATTCTTGACATTCTTGCAAACTAGAATTCCCTTGGCTTTGGAAAGGCTTGGGGGGTAAGAATTGCTCTTTCCTGTATCGTTCTTCCCTAGTTCCAGTGGTATCAACCCTAGCCAGTATGGTAATTGTCCTCCCTGTGTTGGAGGGGATTTGGGGGACGATTATCTTAACCTGGGCTGATCTAGCAGAATGTACAGATGTACAGATGTCCATGTTCATGTGTGGGTGGACAGACCTGGGAATAGGAACTGGGTTTTGTTTTGCACAGGGTTTTGCAGATGGCAGAAGTAGCATGCGTCTCGTACTACTTTGCTGTTCTGCAAAACCAGCGCTGATTCTCCCCACCACCACCACCCCAGTGCTCAGGAAGGCACAGAAGCTACAGGGTGATGTAGTCAGTGGTGAGGGTAAATGTCTGACAAACACAGCTGAAACTTGTGGATTCATTTCGCTTTTGTGATTCTGAAAGACAAAATGCTCAGCCTTGACAAAATACTAAAATCCCTGGTTTTCTTCTGCAGAGTTGTGAATGTATGAAGCTGCCTTACGGTCCATCAAGATCAGTATTGTATACTCAGACTGGCAGCAGCCCTCCAGGCTCTTTCACATCACGTATTACCTGATCCTTTCAACCAGAGATGCGATGGATTAAGCCTGAGCCCTTCTGCATGCAAAGCAGATGCTCTAGCCCTGAGCCATGGCCCCTCCCTAAAAACCACTGACCAGAAACAGAGTCCCCGTGTTTCCCATGTATTTCATTTTTTAAAAAGCCAGTGCTGTGCATGTTATTTCAAATGCTGAAATGCTGTGTAGATGTGCATTGGCTAGTCTGCAACCCTAAATGTGCCTGTTCTGCTGCCAACAGTGAACTTGTGACAAGTGTTTAAAATCTCTCCTCGATAGCTGGAAGCCATTTTAGACCTTGTCTCCTTCCTTTCTTAATGAAGCCTATGCATAAGAAGTAAAAGAAAAAGAAAACTGGCAATACCGCCACTTCCATCAAAGGAGGGCATACGGCTCAGTGATAAAGTGTCTGGTTTGCAAGCTGAAAGTCCCAAATTCAGTCTCTAGTTTAAATGGGTTAAACTATTAAGCAGGGGATGTGAAAGACCCTGGAGAACTGTTGCCAGTCAGAGTGGACCAGTGGTCCCCAGCCTGTTTAAGCCTGCGAGCACCTTCAGAAATTTGACACAGGGTGGTGGGGCACAATTACAAAATGGCTGCCACAGGAGATGGAGAATCACAAAATGGCTGCTGCAGGAGAACCACAAAACGTCAGGGAGCGAGGTAATACATAACTTTGATGGCAGCGATTAGACATTTCAGGCAGACCCCTCATTTAACAAGGTGCGTTTTAATCTGCATCACTAATCAGAAGCCCTGCTGGCCAAATGCCCTACCTGGCCCTGCCCACTTTCTAAAAGCATTTGGTGGGCATGAGGAATGGCATCGGCAGGCACCATGCCACTCATGGGCACCATGTTTGGGACCCCTGGAGTAGGCATTCCTTGGCAAATAGAAGGGGAAGTCATGGAAGCAGACTTCACGTTACTGGGATCCAAGATCACTGCAGATGGTGATTGCAGCCCTGAAATTAAAAGATGCCTGCTCCTTGGGAGGAAAGCGATGGCAAACCTAGACAGCATTATAAAATGTAGAGACATCACCCTGCCAACAAATGCCTATATGGTCAAAGCAATAGTATTCCCAGTAGTAATGTATGGCTGCGAGAGCTGGACCAAGGAAGGCCAAGTGCCGAAGGCTAGATGCTTTTGAATTATGGTGCTGGAGAAGACCCTTGAGAGTCCCTTGGACTGCAAGGTGATCGAATCAGTCAGTCCTAAAGGAAATCAACCCTGACTGCTCCCTGGAAGGCCAGATCCTGAAGCTGATGCTCAAATACTCTGGCCACCAAATGAGAAGGGAGCATTCACTGGAGAAATCCCTGATGCTGAGAAAGACTGAAGGTCAAAGAAGAAGGGGACAGCAAAGGATGAGATGGTTAGACAGTGTTATCGAGGCAATGAACATGAAATTAACCAAACTCCGGAGCACGACAGAAGACAGGAGGGCCTGGCATTATGTGGTACATGGGGTCGCAAAGAGTCGGACTCGACTGTGTGACAACAACAACAAGAGCTTTGGGACAGGTATCCGCAAGGTACGCTCCTTAGCTGTGGTCGGTGAAGGAGGAAAAAGCCATTCGGTCAGCCATAAATAGTTTCAAATGGGGATCTCTGATGGATCATGGGGTAGGGTGGGGAGTAATTTTGGAATCATCACTCTTCTGGATCCTAGTAGGTCTCAGGAGCATGAACAGGTTAATTCCCCACTACCCCTCCCATTTTTCTTTTTTTTAACAGACTCTCCACTACTCTCAATGTGTCCTGGGCCTGCTGGAACACATTCAGTCCTTGGTCCTCTCCCCATTTGCTTAATTTACAAAGTCATATTTTTCTGCTGACCTGCAGAGTCCGCTCCCACCCCCCAATGTGTTAAGACCCTTACCGTCTCTCTGGTTGCCTGGTCTTGTGGCTTTTGTCATCCTCGGCAGAATCAGCTTCTTAGGCACAATGAAGATGACAGAGCCGCCATTCGCCCCCCACTGCCTCCTGGTGGCCTTCTCTGAAGGAAGAACAGCATTACAGATAATTCCCTTTTTTTGCATCAGCACTGACAGAGGCCGCTGTGCAGCCGGGTTCCGGGAAGGCATTTCTTCTCCCCAGCCCTCTGACAGTCCATCTTGTGAACTAAGAGGGTTTCTTTTTTGCTTCTTGGTATTGACAGCCTGCTTTGGTGTCCTGCCTCTCTCCTGCTGAAACAGGCGACAAGTGGGGAACAGTGGGGAGCCCAGAACTTACAATAAAGCGAGTGAGGCAAATTGAATGGTTTTTATTCTTTTTGTGCTCTGGGTTGGTGGAAATGGGTTACAGCAGTTGGTTCTTGCTGAGTTCTTGCTGCGCAGCACAAATAGCCTTTGTCTTTGTTGCAGTCAAGGCTGGTGCTTTGTGGATAATGTGGGTATACCCTTTCTCATGCTAGACAAAGAAGCGACTGTATCTGTGCTTCTGCAAATAACAGGAGCAAATCTATACAACACAGTTGCATGCTGTTAAGCCAAGTTAATAATGGTTTGAGTATCAATGCAGGTAGTGAAAACTTTCTGGCATCCTCTCTTTTGTACCACCAATCCCCAGGGGCAGGGAAGGGAGGATCCAGTCAGCAGTAAATAAAACTTCACATTTGCTGAACACGTGTTCTGAGTAACCCATCATCTCCTTAAGGCCTATGTAAGAAGAGGCTTGTCTGCTCCCTGGGCCTTTCCCCAGAAAGCGACTAAGGCTGGAAGAAAAATCATCAATATAGCTTAATTCTCAACATGGCCCCATCTGTGGATACTTAAATCTGGAGCCGTGAACAGACAAGACAGGTCTTTCTACACACCTAAACATTTCCCCAGGTTTGCAGAACAATCTGAAATCTTTTTTTAAAAAAAATCCCCCCCAACCCCATCCAATTGGGGGGTTAAAACACCTCCAACGACAATAATGTTGCCAGTTGTCAGTTCTCTTTCAGTCAGTAAAAGGCGGGGAAATGTATCATGGCCCCTTTGAGGGTGGTTTTGGCCTTTGAGGGTGGGCTAATTTGGAGCCAGGCCAGCAAACAACCATTGGACTACTTACTATTATGTGACGTGCAACTATTATGTGACTTGTCTGTTCAACAGCAGCCACCCTGTGAAAGCCAGTGCGGTACAGTAGTTAAAGAGTGTCAGACAAGGATCTGAGAGACCCAAATTTTGTTTTGGTGTAGTGGTTAAGGGCAGAAGACTCTAACCTGGAGAACTGGGTTTGATTTCCCCACTCCTCCACATGAAGCCGGCTGGGTGGCCTTGGGTCAGTCACAGTTCTCTCAGAGCTCTTCTCTCAGAGCTCTCTCAGCCTCACGTACCTCACAGGGTATCTGTTGTGGGAAGGGGGAGGGAAGGAGATTGTAAGCCGCTCTGAGTCTCCAAGTGAAGGGTGGGGTATAAATCCAACTCTTCTTCTAAATCCCTACTTGGGTTTGGAAGCTCACTGAGTGACCTTGGGCCAGTCCTGTATTCTCAGCGTAAATTACTTCACGGGCTTGTTGTGAAGATAAAATGGAGGATAATGGTGTAAACTGCTTTGGGTCCTCATTGTGAAGAAAATAAATAAATATAACTGAATGGGGACCAGATGCGAGTATGTTGGTGGCTGGGTGGGAAAGAGAGAAGGAAACAGGGAAAGGGTAGAGGCTATGGTGGCTTACAACGAAGGGAGAAAGGGGATTGTGTAGTAGGGAAAATGAAATGTCTCCTGCAAGTCCTTGCAGGTCCCCCATTTCTGTAACCAAATTCTGATAGCTCATGGTTAGAATGTTAGGAACACAGTGTAAATAAAAGACTAACAACACTTTATTTCAGCATAAACTCTGGTGGACTAGGGCCCACATCTTCAGATGCAATAAGTAGATCCTTACCATGCAATTAATTTTATATAGGGGTATGAAGAAAAAATAAACATGGCGGAGTGGATCTGACCATCCTCCTAGTAGCCTTTCTCAAATGGAAGAGCTCCTAAAGACGGAAGAAGCCTCTTTATATTGGAAGAAGGCTTCAAACGTGAGCTAAAAGGAAAGTTGGGGTATGCATATTTTAACAGCTAAATAAACTTTGCTCGGTGGAGTAGTGGGATAGTGATAAGGATCATTCCAACAATGTTCAAGGGGCCATGAAAAGCTGGAAGTACTGCATGAAATGTGATTACAAAATTCAGGTTGCATTAGGATTTGGGATTTATTTTCCACTACAGCAGTTAAGGCAAAACCTGGGGTTTCTCACCCATTACAGGTGTTTATTACATTTAAACCAATCTTTATTACACTTAAACCGCTCGATCTGGTTAATGTATACAGTTGTATTTTTCTTCCTATCTGCAGTTGCTACACAGGGTATCTTCTGTTAATCTTCTAAATATGCTGTTACAGGCTTAAGCTTTGAGGAAGAAGCTTCAAGTCACAGTAGAAGGGTGGTTTGTAAATATAATTTTAACAATATAAGCTAATGTTAATTGGTATTCTTTTTAGCTCTTCAAAGTATTTCTATGCTGCATTTAACATCTAAGGCACTTGATGATACGACCTAATAGTACTTGTCTGATAAGCAGTAACTGAAATAGCATTTGCTTATGAATCGGCAGTATGAAAACATTGGTTAGTTCAAAGTGAAAGAGAATAATACAGAATGCCTCAGGGTCAACAAAATACTGGTTGCAAGGCAGAATCCGAAGGTACATAGTGAAGAGAAGAAGAAAAGAGATTGGATTTATACCCCGCCCTTTACTCGGAGTCGCAGAGCAGCTTACAAACTCCTTTCCCTTCCCCCTCCCCACAAGAGACACCCTGTGAGGTAGGTAGGGCTGAGAGAACTCTAACACAAACTGCTCTTTCAGGAACAGCTCTGACAGAACTATGGCTTGCCCAAGGTCATCCAGCAGCTGCGAGTGGAGGCGTGGGGAATCAAACCCAGTTCTCCCAGATTAGAGTTTGCGCACTTAGCCACTACACCAAACTGACTCTCTAGTGCAGCAGCCTTGTTGAAGCTGAGTTGGTGTAGTTAGTGTGTGGATGGCAGACCTAGAACCCTATGCAGGATATCTTGAATTAAGTGCTGGAAGAAAAGTGGTTTGTAAATCTAATTTTAAAAACAATAAGGCAACATCCAAGTGTAAGCAGAGTATCACCTCAGCTGGAAGGGAACATTCACTGTGAGTGACCCACCTCCAGTTGGGGGGACACCTGTGGAAGGGCCACATTAACCGCACTTAAGGGAGAAGGAGAAGGAGGCTCCTTTGGGGGAGAGAATGGATGCCTCAGTGTTCGCAGTAGATTTCATACAAATGAGAGAATTTCAGGCAACACATAATTGACATGGAATTCCCTCCTAAAAGATGTAATGGCTAGTAGGTGGTTTTAGCAGTGGACTAGACAGAACGGTGAAGGAAAGGTCAATTATCCACAATGACGGAAGGGAGCTCCCATGTTCCGTGTACCTCTCAATGCCAGGGACTGATGACAGGGAAAGGCTGTTACCTTTACACCCCACTTATGGACTCCTAGGCATCTTGTTGGCCACTGGGAAATGGGATGCTGGACTAGATGGAGCCTTGATTGGATCCAACCTGGCTGTTCCTCTGTTCTTATTAAATATCGTAAGAATGGAATGTCCGTGTATGGAGCAAGTCTGCTTCTGAATATCACTTGCTGGAAATAACCAAGGTGGGTTAAGGTTGCTGTGTTCATGCCATGATCATGGGCTTTTTTGGCTGTTGTTGGAAGCAGGATTAAGACCAAATTTCCAGAAGGTTTGTCTTGATATCAATATTCCCATTTTGATTCTTCTGAAAGACACAAACCTGTGAACCGCTGTTCAGAGAGCCAGCGCGGTGTAGTGGTTAAGAGCGCGGACTCTAATCTGGCAGAACCGGATTTGATTCCCCACTCCTCCACTTGCAGCTGCTGGTGTGACCTTGGGTCAGTCATCAATTCATTCAGAGCTGGTTCTCTCAAGGGCAGTCCTTGAGAGAGCTCTCTCAGCCCCACCTACCTCACAAGGTGTCTGTCGTGGGGAGGGGAAGGGAAAGGAGATTGTAATCCGTTCTGAGACTACTTCGGGTAGTGAAGGGCGGGGTATAAATCCAATCTCTTCTTCTTCACACCCATTGTCTCTCTTCTCACGTCAAATATTCTCTGGTAAAATTAACACACATTTCAAGATTGGCTTGTATCCTACTAGCAAAATGATTGTGATGGCCAACGGCCACATAGAATAAACTTTATTCGATTCCCATACTAGCAAAATGAAGAGCCAGCGTGGTTTAGTGGTTAAGAGTGTTGAACTAGTATCCAGAAGACCCAGGTTCAAACCCCCACCGTGGAAGCTCACTGGGTGACCTTGGGCTAATCGGACTCTCTCAGCCCAGCCTACCTCACACAGTGGTTGTGAAGATAAAACCGTGGAGAGGAGAATGATGTAAACCACATTGGGACCTTTTTGGGGAGAAAGGTGGGGTATACATGAATTAAATTAGTGGTTATTCTGCAGCAGCTGAAGTTGGAGGAAGCTTCCTTTGGCTGGAGGAAGGCCTCAGACTTCGCTGAGCAAAACGGTACATTGCGGCAATCGATTGCGTTTAAATGGTATAAAAATGGCATGAATAAGATAAATGCGACAGGTCAAAATCAGTGATAATGGCAACATGCAGTTCCAAAAATTAAAATTCTGTGTCAGCTCATCGCGAAACACAATGCTGACCTAGAGGGACCTTTGTTTTGATTCCGCAAAGCTCAGATAAGCAGGGATCTGCAAGAGAATTGTGTTAGGCAGAGAACACAACACTGGCTCCAGACGGGAAATGGACCTTGTTTTTGACGCTGCTTCGAGCGACGCTTTAAAGAGGTACTCCAAGGATCAAGGTGTTTTGATGATCGAAGCCGGCAAAGTGAAGGCTCGTGGATGTGTTACGTTGCCAGCGCTTTGGAAGAAAGCCATGGCAACAGCAGTACCTGTGAAAAAGCTTTGGCCTTTCTTTGACAACCTGCTTGGGCGGTGTAACAATAAACTGTGAACGGCTCGAGCGATACTTCCCCGCTTATGTTTCTCCGTCCACGTCAAAGCTTTTGCTGCTGCTTTTTCAATTAATGTGGATGGGTTGTGTTGGGGTCCTTTGCAGTGGAATTTTATTACCTCAAGGCTGCACAGTTTCATCTGGGGCTTCGCTGCTCATCTCTTTAATAGGCATCCAGGCTTCTGCTTAGCTAGATTGGCCTGTAAATCCTCACCTTTTGTTTGAGGTTCCACCGTCAGGTTCTCTTAAATCTGCCAAGAACAGCCTCTTTATGCTGCCCTATAAAATGAATAGTACAAAAATTAGCACTTTCCTCCCAACTTTACCTTTCCTGAGTCCCTCTAGTGCCAATGGCTCCTTTGCAGGTATTTCTTTGCCTCTTTCTGCCAAGAGCACAAGAAGAGAAGCAGTGTGGGGTGGGATCTACGTTAGAATACCTTGTCCCCGCTGTCTCAGGCCTATTTGTTTTTGCTTTGCTTCACCCCTTGCTGAACCTGTAGTTCCTCATTTTTGTGCCATTTTCTGTTTCCCTGCACCTGACTTCTCCTGTAAAAAGTACACATTCTCCTCCATTATCTGGGCATCAATGAATTGGCATTGTATGTATTAACAGTGGGCATTATGCGCACACAGATATCATGTGCACTGGGTTGGATCCAGTGACTCAGCGGCAGGAGGCACCATCAGTCATGGTGCTTTCTGACCTTGGGAAAGTTAATTGCCACTTAGAGAAAAGCACACAGATTCATCTCTTTGTTCCTTCCCCACTGCAGCCTCCTGACCCATGGGCCTGTTAGTCCACGTGGGTCCTGTGCCACCCCTAACCAACTTTCCTGGGGGTTGGAGTGGGGTTGTCAGCCTCCAGGTGGTGGCTGGAAATCTCCACAGCTGATCTCCAGGTGGAAGAGTTCAGTTCACCTAGAGAAAATGGCTGCTTTGGAAGGTGGACTCCGTGGCATTTTACCCCCTTGGAGTCCCTTCCTTCTCCAAACCCTGCCCTCTTCAGGCTCCACCCCCCAAATCTCCAGGTATTTCCCAGCCTGAAGCTGGCAACCCTAGGCTGGAGGGAGGAGGACAGAGGGAAGGTATGTGATCCTTGTGTCTGCAAAGGGGACGCTTGCTGCATGGAATTGCATCACACAGGAAATTTATGGAGAGCTCTCTTCTGAGATTGTGTCTGCAAATCACTAGATTCAGGCCAGTGTTTATAAAAGCCATACTTTCCCACACCGTACAAGAGAATCTACAAAACCACAAGAGAAAACGGAAGCCTGTTATGTAAACCAGTGCCTAGAGTAATGATTTGGTAAATGGCAAAGTATTATTTAGTGAGTCGACAGCTGGTATTTGGTGGAGAAATTTGGCAGCTGAGAATTTTTTGAGTGGTGATCAATAAACGCATGCAGGAGGAGCTTACAAAGTCAGTTTTGACAGACAGGAGAGGAGGGGACAAAGAGGACAAAAGAGAGGGACCATATTACTCTACGTAATTGGGTACTGTATTACCATACGTACTTGGGTACCATATTACCATAAATACCAATTACCATATGTAATTGGGTACCGTATTACCATAAATATCTGTCCATCAGTCTTGCTATAACTATCAAGCAGTATTTTTTCCCAAAGGCCTTTGTTGGGCTTCCTTAATTAATTGCATCTCCTTTATGATTCTGCTTATGTGAATGTTCTACTGCTGATTTACTGCAAAAAGAGAGTGGGCCAGACCGGCAGCTCATGAAAACAGGTATAATTCTATTGAGGTCAATTAAGACTCATTGATTTAATAGTGATTTAGGGAAAGAGACCAATCACATTGTTTCATTTCAGAATGGGAGCTTTTAAAAAATACCTTTGGGCTGGGGGCAGGGGGGGGGTAAGTCGGGAAAAAAATAGGCTTTACGTAAATCGCATTATTTTAGCTTCTCGTGTCACGGTTGCCCAGATTGGCAACAAAAGAGAATAATTAAATGGGTTTTATATTCTGCTGAGCTGCCTTAGCTCACACAGGGAGGACGAATGTAATAAGGAACTTGTTGGATCAATATCATATTTGCAAAAAGGACCTGCAGAGCTGACTAAAAAAAAAAAAAAAAAGTTTGGGTTTTTGGAACTGCACTGGTCCGAAGAAATCCAGATGCTTTTTAATTAACCCAAACTTGGCAGGAAACAGTGACGCCGCAGCACAAAAATACCAAGAACAGCATTTTTAAAATAAGCACCAGAGCAGATTGGAGCATCTAATTTTAGTGTGTAGCCTATTTACGCAGATCTTCCCTGCTGTCTTTCAGGACCTCGGGGTAGGCTTCAATTTGTCCTAATCTCATTCTGTCCTATAATACAAGGGAGACTGACAGGGTAAAGGGCCTCTTGGCGTCATTAAAACCTAGCTTAGGGCCAAACCACAAAGAATCCAGATGGTCATTTTTTAGAAGTTATTTTATTTATTAGAATATTTGTTTAGAACATTTTAATCCTGCCTTTCTGCCACCAGTGAACCCAAGACAGCTCACAAAAAGTTTTTAAAAAACACAAAATTGTGGCCAGATAGAGGCTTAAGATATCTAACTGTATTTTTCCTTTGAGAAGCAGAAAGTGGTGGGCAATTTTTGCTGAGCGCCCCCCCCCTTGACTGCTCCCAGTGACTCAGAGGGCAGGCCAGTAGCCAGGATTTTTTTGTTCAGGGGGCATTTAACTTTTTAAAGGGGCAGTTAAATTACAGTTAATCAAATTAATCTAAATGCCTGCCTTTAAAGGGGGAGGCTCCGAGCCTGTGTCTAGCTCTTCCTTTCAAGGAACAGGGCAGCGTGGGTGTAAGTTCCTAGGGAAAAAACAGCTCAGAGGGCATTTAATTGCCTTCAGAAGGCATTTAAATGCCTTTTGAGTTCCCTTCCATGGAGCAAGAAAGCTTAGAAGGAGACTCAAGACTGGCACCTCCAGCACTTCTCCAATCATCCCCCTTTCTGAATACCAGCTAGGTCAAGGTGAGTCTTTCAAAAGCATCCCCATGAGACTTTGGGAAACATGTAAATCATGGGGATGCTTCTGAAAGACTCACCAATGAAAGACCTAGGCCAATGAACTATTTTCCTATGATCATGTGGGTTTTGCACTCAGCGCTTTAGGGGTGGTGTGCAAAGATAGGAACAGGGTGCAGAAGTGGCAGGCAGGTTGCCAAGGTCCTTTGGACCATGTGTACCAGATTTGGGGGGGGGAGAGAATGTGAGTACAGTGGGACATGGAGTGTGCATGGTTTTTCCACTGTTCTCTCCCCACCTGCATGTGATACTTGCCAGACTCCTTGGCAACTCTCCAGGTGTCAGCTCCTCAAAACTTACAACACCCGCCCCAGCTCCTGACATGGAGTTTTGGTCAGCTAAGATCCTCACAAGATCTGCCTTTTAAACCAGTAAATAGCAGCAGGGAGTTCATTTATTATGGGCCTCCTCTGGACCGGTTCCAGCAATCTCCTGGAAATGCGGTGCCCAAACCTGATCAAGGAACCAAGATTAGTGTATGTGAGTCACAGTATGAAAAAAACAAGACAGGTTTTATCTGCCACTGAAGGAAGCTGTTAATATATGGTTAGAACTAAACGGACCATGGGTGGAAGGGAATAAATACTAATTAGGCAGAATAATTGGTAGGTTTCATAGCAGCTCTCAAGTTTCTGCTTGTGTAGGAAGCTCGGCAAGCTGCTGCACAAGTTCTTGCCAAATGCAAATACACTCTTGGTATCTGAGGAAGTGTGGATGCACGTGCCTTGGATAGAACTGTGTTGGTCTTAAAGGTGCCCCTGGACTCAGACTTTGTTCTGCTGCTTCTGACCAACACAGCTGCCCGCCCACCTGGATCTATACTGTTGGCTTCAGTTAATTTGGTGGGATGTTCCAAGCATGCGATGTCAGGAGTCCTTCGGTGAGTGGGAGATGTAGAGGACACCGTTGGATCCAAGCCTTTTGAACATGACTGAGGAGGGAATTCCACATTTAAGAATTCACAGGGCAGTGAATTACTGCCGTTGAAGATCACAATAACACTTGGCTTGGTGTAGCAGTTAGAGCATCGAACTAGGACTTGGGGAGCTGGGTTCTGTGTGAGTAACTCCGAGCTGGCTGTATGAAGGATGGGACGAAACATGGACAGCATACCCATTTTAAAAGGAATTAGGTCGCCAATCTAGCCAGGGCTTAGAGTTCTCCAAGAATAACGACTGATCTCCAGGCTATGGAGACCAGTTCTGCGGGAGGAAACGGCAGCTTCAGAAAGTGGACAGTGGAATCTCCGGCATCACATCCCCGCTGAGCTCTCACCTGTCCTCAAATGCCACCCTCTCCAAGCGCTGCCCCCAAACCGCCAGGAGTTTCCCAAGTCAGAAGTTCCCAAGTTGGCAATCCTGGGTCTTCTAGAAACACAGCGTGGACCAGCAAATAGGCCACTGTTTAGAATGGCTTTTGGAAATGTACCTGTGGTCTCCAGGTGCTGGAGAGTCCCTTTTTCTTCTAAGGTCTGGCGAGCCCCTGCCAGTCAAAGGAGACGATGCTGAGTGAATGGTCTGATTTTAAAAAGCAGTTTTGTAACAGGATGGGCTAATGCCCAGTGGTGCAGTTAGATCATTTTAGACTCTGGCCTGAATAGCCTTATGAGAGCCCAGCTTGAGATGATAGTGCAAATTTCATTATCATTTACGGGGCACTATATTTTACGTACCTCCCACCTTCTGATCAAAAACTACTATAAATCAGGCCATCTACCATCTCCTGACAAAATCTCACAGGAGGTGTTGGATTGCTCATGTTTAATGCCACCTTGTTTAAATTACTTAATTGTTTAACTTTTTAAATCTATTTTTATATTTTTTATTGTTTTTATTGTCAATTTCAGACAGCCTGTGTATTCCGTTTCAGGAACTGGTCACTAACGGGGTTTTTCCTGTCATTTCAGACAGACCTGTTTTAGTAACTGGTCCCTGATGGAATATATTTAACTATTCAGACAAACACACTTCTGTCTCATTCGGGAAGCGTGCCTGAAACTGCTCAAACTGCTTTCCTCCAGTCTCCAATCCTTCTTACCGCTTCTGAAGCACTATGGGGTGCTGTGTAAAATGCCCCGTAGTGCTTCCTGCGATGACAGTTCTTTTCACGCCCTTTTTCTCCCCACGTGCGATCGTCCTCTACAAGTCAGTGCCCCATTGAGATTCCTGGACTGCATTTAGATACACTGACATTCGCTACTGCTGTCAGTTGGAACAAGTACCTGATTGGACTGCGTGTTTAAGTGGGAAATCAGGGGCATAATTGAATAATGAGACAGATGTTTGGTCGATTTTTTTTAAAAAGGTTTGCTTTGGAGGAAGTGTAGACTCAGACACACACACAAGCACACACACTCCATGGTTTGTGGGAGTTAAGGAAGGAAGGAAAGCTTCCCATTGCTTGAACGCTGTGTCCAGTGAACTCCTTGTTTCCAAGTGACAGCAGTAGCAAATGTCAGTGTATCTAAATGCAGTCCAGGAATCTCAATGGGGTCGCTATGGCGCTGATTTGTAGATCTGCTCCAGCTCCAGAGCGCTCCCAATAGAATGTTTTTTTAAAAAAACCCAAAAAACCCACAACCCTGTCAGGGAGATTGTGCATGCAGAGGGGAAATAGCGGGAAAAGAACGCAACGCAGTTTGAAATGACACACCGCTTCAGAGACGGCTGTTACCAGAAGGGAAAGGCTGTATGAAACAGCCGTCCCTGTACCGGTTTATTCCATGACGGTACAATAACGGTTTAAAAAAGGTAACGTGAGCCTCCCTGAGCCCATTTGTGGGGTAGGGCAGGATACAAGTTAAATAAATAAATAAACGAATAAAAAAAAATGACAATTCAACAGGCTTGTCTCATTCGCCTGGCCTTAACCAGAGCCAGAACTTTCTTAGCTCTGGCGCCAGAACATAACATAAGAACATAAGAGAAGCCAATGTTGAATCAGGCCAATGGCCCATCTAGTCCAACACTCTGTCACACAGCGGCCAAAATATACCAGGTGCCATCAGGAGGTCCAGCAGTGGGGCCAGGACACTAGAAGCCCTCCCACTGCTGCCCCTTTCAGCACCAAGAATAGAATGCATCACCTGCCCCAGACTGAGAGTTCCCATCTATACCCTGTGGCTAATAGCCACTGATGGACTTCTGCTCCATATGTTTATCTAATTCCCTCTTGAAACTGTCCCTGCTTGCAGCTACCACCACCTCCTGTGGCAGTGAATTCCATATGTTAATCACTCTTTGCCAGCCTGGTGGAACATTCTCCCAAGCGAGATCTAGGCCTTTGGGGGACTTAATGCAATTCCGCGGGGCCTGTAAAATGGAGATGTTCCAACAGGCCTATGGTTGAGGAGGCAATAAACCATCTACAATGGCCTGCCCTGCCCTGTTCCACCTACTGTGGCCGACTCCCCTGCATGTGCTATTCCATTTGTGGCACACATAGGAAGGGTTGGGACTCCTCAACTGTGCTACAGATCGCCATCTATTGGCAGTATAAATGAAGTACCCGATGTTGTAGGTTTTAACGGCTGTATTATGCCTTTATGCTCTACTTGGGTTAATTACTTGTTTATCTTCACATTTGTTGTATCCCTGCTCTGAGCCTGCTGTGCAGGGAGAGCGGGTTGGAAATGGAATAAAATAAATAAATCATAAAGAATTCCGGGCTGCCTACATAGCGTGTAGCTTGATTCAATGCATACTTGGTGGTAGCAGAAAGCGCTGTCAAGTCATAGGTGACTTATAGCGGCCCCGTAAGATTTTCAAGGCAAGAGGCATTCACAGGTGGTTTGCCACTGCCTGCCTCTGCTTTGCAACCCTGGACTTCCTTGGTGGTCTCCCATCCAAATACTAGCCAGTGCCGACCTTGCTTAGCTTTCAAGATCTGATAAGACTGGTCTAGCCTGATGTGTGAAAAAGCGGCTGCTTTTTGGACTGAGATTCATAATGAAATCCAGAAGATCCTGAAATGTACTTTGAAAAAAGAGCCAGAAATGTTACTTTTAGGTCTCAAAATGGAGGAAGTTAACGTGACAAAGAGAACTTTGTTATGGTATTTGATTTCAACGGCGAGAATGATATATGCTCAATTTTGGAAGCAGGAGAAGATTCCAGATAAATGGGAATGGATAAAGACGATGATTTTTATGGTAGAAATGGACAAATTGACAAAAAAACTTAATGGAAAAGAAGATCAAGAATTTTTAGCAGATTGGAAAGACTTTAAAGACTACTTAGAACTGAACTGGGATGTTAAAAATAAGTTACTTTGCTTTGATAACTATTAAGATCAGAAGTATAGTAAGAAATGGATTGTATTTACAATGTTACCTAAGAGAAAGAAATAGAAAAGGAAAATGTTTAAAATGAAGATTTGATTATTGAATAAGTGTTTAATGTAAGAGAATATTGACTGAAATAATAATGGGGCGGAACATCGTTGGAAGCCAGGGGTGGGGAGGGGGAGAAAGTTGTGGAAAAGGATATGTTACGAACTGCTTTTAATTATGGAACATGTTAAAATATCCTGTTAATAAATTCTTTAAAAAAAAAAAAAAAGACTGGTCTAGCCTGACCTATTCAGGTCAGGGCTAGGCATACTTACTCAGAATTAAGTTTCCCCTGTGCTCAGCCAGGCTTGCTAACTACAAACCGCATCTATTTATTTACTTAATCCATAGACGGCCTTTCTCATTGATACTCCAGGCAGATCACACAGTTAAAATCAATGCAACCGGGACAGTGGAAAACATACAGCTGACTGTGAATAAAACTGGATTAGAAAAATAGCAATTCAGTGGACAGTGTAATACACAAAACAGACCAAGCAATGCAACACAGCGGAGTTGCAAAACTGGAGAACAACGCAATAAAACAGGATAATAAATGGAACAAAGCCATGGAAGCTGCCCAAGATTCACCTCTGTTGATTACAACCTTGTTTCCTATTATAAAAATTCCCTCCTGACATGGTTGCCAACTCTGGGTGGTAAAATTCCTGAAGATCGGGAGGGAAGGGGAGGGACTCCAATGGGCCTAAGGCCATGGAGGGACTCCAAAGCAGCCATTTTCTCCTGGGGAACTGATCCCTGCTGTGAGGACTTTGTTTGTAATTTGGGGGGCTCTCCAAGCCCCACCTAGAGTTTGGCCACCCAACCTCTGGCGCATTTGCGTCCTGCACATTCTGCAGAATGATAAAAGCCTGGGGCCTTTCCTAAGTCGTTCCCCACAGAGGCCCTGAGCCGCTCCCCTGACTGCCACCCCAAAGCTCAGCTTTGGCGATGCCACTGCCATTAGAGTCGCATGCAGTTCTCTGCCATTTAAAAAAATGGAGGCAGAGAGAACAGTGTAACCTCCTTTGGCTCCCCATTGGGGAAAAAGGCAGGGGAGAAGCCCTGAGCTGGGTAGCCCAGTCTGGCCCGATCTCGTCAGCTCTTGAAAGCTAAGCAGGGTCAGCCCTGGCTAGTATTTGGAAGGGCAAACTCCAAGGAATACCAGGGTTGTGACGCAGAGGCTAGCAATGGCAAACCACCTCTGAAATGTCTCTTGCCTTTAAAAAAAACAAGTCTAGCTCGCCACCTGGTAGTGCATAATGCTAAAGAGAGGAAGAAGAAGTTGGATTTATACCCCACCCGTTACTACCTGAAGGAGTCTCAGAGTGGTTTACAATCCCTTTCCCTTCCCCTCCCCACAACAGACATCCTTGAGAGAACAACTCTGAAAGAACTTATTACTGACCCAAGATCACACCAGCAGCTGCATGTGGAGGAGTGGGGAATCCAACCTGGTTCTCCCAGATCACTCTGCGCTCTTAACCACTACTCCAAACTGGCTCTTAAGAGCTAGAACTTGTGGCTACCAGACAATCTTAGGATCTCCTGGCTATTCTACACACAATGCCATATGATAACAACAATAATAAGCAGGGTAGAAAATGAAGTAAACTAAATAAAATACTTGAGCAGAAATACTTTGATGGAAGCCCTTCTGCGCAGAGACACACATAACATTTTCCCCTCCCTGCAGGGGCGGGGCTCGTGTGCCAATCAGGAAACACCCAGAAACAGGACGGTTTGCTTTGCTTTGCAATTATGTAGGACGCACAAAGCTCCCAACATTCTACCAATCCAGACACTCGGCGGTGCTCTGTTTAACATCGCTATTCTTCCTCCAAACATACCACTCCCTCTGTTACACCTCTGCTTGCTACAAGTAGAGTTGCCGGCTTTTGAAAAAAGAAACTGGCCCCTTGCTGTTCTGCCTGTGGATTGATCCCAGCATGGGAAGAAGGTGATTGCCTGCTTTTTGCTGCCAATCACGCTGTTGCTAAAAGTGCAGCCACAGGGGCCAGCTGTATAGCTGGCAACTGTAGCTGTCGGTCCTTGTTTAATCGGCAGCAGCCCGCTGCGTGCAGGCTTCTAAAGCAGAGGGGTGTCAGGCAACCGATCACAACGGTATCCTTTTAATGTTTCCTAATACAGTGGAAGGAAAGCTGGTGCACTTTAAATAAGGCATCCTCCAAAGCCAAAACAGGAGCAATCGTGCCCCAGGGACAAAACAACAAAGACAACGGGCGGGGGGGCTCTGGTAAATAGCTGCTCTCAGCCATCCCTGTGCTTACTTTGTACGTGGGCATACTTACCATCCTTCTGCCAAGGAGCTGAGAACAACATATGTGGTTCTCTCAGCCCCATTTTATTGTCACAACAACCCTGTGAGGTAGGTTAGGCTGAGAGAGGGTGATTTCAAGTTCAAGCAGAGAGATTCGTGACTGAAAGGTGATTCAAATCAAGTCCTTTCTGGTCCTGAGTGTCAAAAAATGGGGGCTGTTCAGAGTAAATAGAGACTATTGGAGAGAGCACAGCACATTTGATGTTACCATGATGGAAAAGAAGCTCCCTCCAAAGTCCAAGGTGGAGTTGCCAGGGCCACCCCGGCCACCGGCAGAGGATGGGGAGCGGGGTAGGGTGGCGCCATCCAGGTTGGGAAACTTCTGGAGGATGGAGCCGAGGGAGGCCATAGAGTCCACCCTCCAAAGCATCCATTTTCTCCAGGGGCACGGATCTCTCTAGTCTGGAGATGAGCTATAATGCCAGGCCAGCGATCCCCAGGTCCCACCTGGAGGTTGGCTTCCCTAATCCAATGCTATCTTCTAGGAATGTATCTGAATGTTGTGGTTCAAATCTAAATTTGGAGTTACTCTGTTGGGTCCTCTGTATCCTGGAAAGAATTGTGGGTGTCCTTTTCCCAAGCAAAATAACAACATTTGGCTGCAAATTTGATATCAAGACTGTGGCTTTTTGGAAAACATATATCACCATCTTTAAAATACTGCAAAAGAAATGAATGCAACAGGAAGACTGGCAAAGACAATAGATGGGATGAGAACATAACAAGTCTGTACGAGGACAATAACAAACGGAAAAACTGTGTCTTGGCTTGAAGCCCTGCCGGGTGATGCCCTTTCGAGGAAGAAACCAAAGGGAGGATTTGACAAGCACATGACTGCATTCCTTTGCAGCTTGCTGGCCTTGGCCAGGCTTAAGAGGAGGGGAAAGTATCCAGACCTTAGACCTGGTCTTCCCTTTGAACTTAAGCCAAACCTCTTTTGTCTGCCCCCGGCCTTCTGGTACGTTCCAATTTAATAGTAAAATGACCCTATGGGAGATGCTCTTCAACCACTTCTTCCACTGACTCCCTTGAGTGGAAACCAGGAACCGGCGGCTGATAACAGAGCGGTGAGGTAATTTTTAGGCTGCCCCCCCCTCCCCTTACTCATGTCTGTTTATTTTAACTGGGGCTGCAGAAGGGGCTGAATCACCAGCAAGAGATGAGGATAATATTAGCAATTGAGATACATTCTTCCCATACAGGGCTTTCTCAGGAACGACGGTTCTTTCCCCCCTTGGAGCTTCAGAATTTCCAGCTCCTCCTTTCAATGAGTTTAAGCTGATAGGGGTGAGTAATAGGATGTTATGGTGGTCATAGGACAGGAAAGAAAATAGCGGAGAGCTCCAGAAGCAGGCCTTGGATTGCCAGGTGGGGCAGATTATTAGTTATTTAACTCATGTGTACCATTCCTTTCTCCCGCATGGGGACCCAAAGCAGCGTACATCATTCTCCTCTCCTCTGTTTTACCCTCACGACGACCCTGCAGGGTAGGTTAGGCTGAGAGAGTGTGACTGGCCCAAGGTCACCCAGGGGGAATTAGATCCAATGCTCCCTCTAGGCTGTGGAGTCTTGTGAGCAAAAATTCTACTTTGTGAGCTACTGGCATTTAAGTTGTGAGGGAGCGAGTTGGCTGCTGCATAAATTAGTTTGCTCTGGAGCCATCCTTCCTGAGCTACGACAAAAATGTGTGAGCCGGAGGCTAAAAAACTGTGAGCTAGCTCACACTAGCTCAGCTTAGAGGGAACACTCCCCGGTACTGGTCTGACATTCCTAAGTGCTACACCGCACTGGCAGCGAAGATGGGGAATGGGGAAAAATCCACTTGTGCTTGTAGAAAGAGTACTGGTTTTGGTGGTCCAGATCCTTCTTTAGTTAGCAGAGTGCACTTAGCTTTAACGCCACAGTGCTTTGTCCCGAATCGACCACGTGCTTGCAAGACTACAGAGTTACACAGAGCCACTGTTCCAGTTTGAAACAAAATAAACCACTTTATTCTTGAAATACATGCTTGATAGTGCAGCGTAGGGAGACGGGGACAGTTCCTCTGCTATCTAACTAGGAGACGGAAGTGGATGATGAGAGGCACCCTGCTTCTCCACCCTGTGCGCCTGCAAGAGAGAGGAGAAGAGAGAAAGGAGACGGAAGGAAGTTGCTTTTCCCTAAAGAGTGTTCATCTACACTTCAGAGGGACTCTCAGTGACAGCAAACAGGAAGGTGCTTAGTGGTTGCGGTCACACGGGCCAGAAAAAATGGTGTGGGGGGGAAGCGAGGCTATTTCCTCCAGAGGAATTTGACCTGTAGTTGCCCGATCACGCCTCCCTTTGAAGCTGCGGGCGCAGTCCGTCAGTGCGTGATCAGACGCAACTGTGGGTGAGTCTTTCTTGTGCCATTTTTTCCCCATGCACTTAAACAGGGGATCGATGAATCACACCTCCTCACCAAGAGCTCCCTATGGAGTTTGCAATGATGCGCATACTGCGAAGGGGGGAAAAAACAATGACATGGAGTCGGGATGGCCTGATTAGACCATCCCGATGCCATGAAAGCGCTCTGGAGCTATCAGGTGCGGGAAAGTCTGTCCATGGCCTGTTGCAACCTGTTAGCTTCCGGATTTCCCCAGTGGAGCAGAACGGGTTGCTGACGGCTGCGGGGTGCTTCCCAGATGTTGTTGTCTGATTGAGCCCTTTAAATCCACCTGGCATTCACACGCATGTTGGGTCTAATTGTGCATATAATTGCAGCCATTGTTTGCTTCTCTGCCTGCAACTCCGCGGTCACTGACCTCTGGAGGCTGAGGCGTCCAGTGTTCCCTCTAAGCTGTGGAGTCTTCTGAGCAAAAATTCTACTTTGTGAGCTACTTGGCATTAAAGTTGTGAGCGAGCGATTTGGCTGCTGCATCAATCAGTTCGCTGTGGAGCCCTCCTTCCTGGGCTAAGACAAAAATGTGTGAGCCGGAGGCTAAAACACTGTGAGCTAGCTCACACTTAACTCAGCTTAGAGGGAACACTGGTCGGGACATCATACCTGGTACTTCCAACAGTGCTGGTGTGTGAAGGTTTCACCTTGCATTTCCCTCAAATGATACATTTAAAAAGTGAACCTCCCTGCCTGCTTCCAGTGCTCGTTTCCCTTTCGACTTCAGCGCCTACATGAGTAGTCATGTTCTCAATTTAGTATTTTGACCACAGTGCTCTTTTTGTGTCTCTATAGTTGCTTGCATTCAGCATTGAGGCTGCTGGTCGGAATAGTGGCTTGTGGTGTAAGCTAGCACATGATCGGATTGTTGATATGGTGCATTCCTTGGGGACATGGTCAAAATCATGAATCATTTAAAATCGGTTTTGCGTGAATCTGCTGCTTTTGCAAATCTAGAGGTTGGGAGCATAGATTCATCTGTAGGCAGATGACACGCTGCTCTCTCTTCCTTTGCATCAAACTCTAGGGAGGCAACAGAAGTGGTCGACTGGTGTTTGGATACAGTGAAGGAGTGGCTGAAGGTTATTAATAACCTTTGGTTTAATCCAAGCAAGAAAGAAAGCTAGGAGTGGGAACTGAGGCTGATCTGACCTCTTAACTAATGAGAAGAAGTAACCCTGTGGAGGTGACCTCACGATACCGCAACTGGATCACAAGATACCACAACTGGTCCCAGGGTGAAGCTCTGCTAGACTGATGAGGAGCAAAGTTCATTTCTCCTGCAGGGTCAATACATTCTACTCTGTTCTGGCCAACCAAGCTTTAGAATTCAATAGAGCTAAATGGTAAAACGAACTTCATGAAGCAACTGTACGGAAAGATAGGAAAGTTGGATAAAATTGGGTTGATACTAAGTTGTGTAAAAAAAATTATCTCTCTGTTAGGAATGCCAGCTCTGGGTTGGGAAATACCTGGGGATGCTGGTGGTGGAGCTTGGGGGGGGAGAGGGTTTGGGACCTCAGCGGGGTTTAGTGCCATTCAGTCTACCCTCCAAAGCAGCCATTTCCTCCAGGGGAGTTAATCTTGGTTGTCTGGAGATCAAATCTAAAAGCAGGAGATATCCAGGTGCCACCTGGAGGTTGGCAACACTAACCCCTGTGCTTAAAAAGTGTGCAGGCAACATGAAAGCTACCTCACTGCATCCTAAAGCCTTGCTCTGTCTCAGAATTTAAGAGGGGCTGTTGCTCAGTGGTAGAGCATCTGCTTTGCCTGCAGAAGGTCCCGGGTTCAATCTCCAGCATTTCCAGTTAAAAGAATCAGGTGGTTTGAAAGATCTCTGAGACCCTGGAGAGCCACTGCCAGTAGACAATACGGATGTTAACAGATCCATGGTCACGTTCACTTGAAGTCAGCTTTGTGTTTTCAGATCCCAGTGAAATCTGTTGGGCTCTCCTAATTAAAATGGTCTAACATCCCAGTTGAAAGGGAAAGTAGAGTGGAGGGTAGCTCAGCTTGTAACACACTCACTGCTTCCTAATTGCCTATGAGCAACTGTTGTCTGATTCGTTTCTTTGTTTTTGTCGATGGTTTTTGGTTTTGTAGCTTTTTTTCTAAAAAAAACCTTTGTTTGCCTTGCAATATGCATGCTATACAGTTATCTATAAGCAATTTATACATCTTGCATTAATGTAATACAAGTGGGTACCTGTGATACTCGCTGGGGGGATCCTTCCCTCCTCTTAGCTTTAACTCCCCCCATCACTGTGAGCCTGCCAGTGACTGTAGAGTCTCAGCAATGAGGGTGGGGGGGGCATTGGGCTCATCAGCATGTTTTTTTTTTGGGGGGTGGAAGTAGGCTTGCCAAGAACTTACCGTATTTCGGCGGGGGACGGATACGTCCTGGCAAGACCATCCCCGGGGGAAGGAAAGACGCGCACACGATGTCGTCACCAGGAAGTGACGCTAGGCGACACTCTGGCAATGCGGCTAGAAACTCGATGGTACCATCGAGTTTTCAGCTCCATTGCCAGAGCGTCGCCTGGCGTCACTTCCTGGTGATGGTATGGTGCATTATAGGGAGCACTGGTCTGGCCGGGGAGCATGCGTCCCCCGCTCCCACACAGTAAGTACTTGGGAACCCTAGGTGGAAGCCCAGTGGCAGAGGTTGGGAACTGCACAGGAACTGCTGACTGACAGCGGCTTTGACCTGTGGAGGGGGGGGGGCAGGAGCTGCGATACAGAGCAGATGCGGTTTGCCGTTGCCTGCCTCTGCATAACGACCCTGGACTTCCTTGGTGTTCTCCCCTTCAAGTACTAGCCAGGGCTGACCCTGCTGAGCTTCTGAGGTCCAATGAGACTGGGCTAGCCAGGGGCCACCCAGGTCAGGGCAATGCCGATTACACAAATAACAGTGCAACATGCATACGGGCAAAATTCAGTGCGAGCGAATGGAGAAGGAAGCAAAAACACCGCATCGCGTGTTCTGTTCTCACAGGCAAGAAAGCAAAAGAGAAAGGGGAATTTTGGGGCTGGGATGAGAACTTCAAAATTATCCCTAAACCTGATTTTGGCTGCTTTGTTTCAATAAGCCACACCTTGTTCCAGCTCATGCCCTTCAAATGTTCCTATTTAGCCAGAAAACTCATGCGTTTCTCGAAACAAGTAGTGTCTTGGGGAAGTCCCAAATTGTTGCCACCCTTCAAACCCTTCTTATGTAGCGCTGGAGGGTGGAACATTCACACCATTTTTGTAAACTGGCAAAGAACAAAAATAATTCCTTTTTTTTTTTTTTTACAAGCTCAATAAAACTCAAGGTGCCTTCACCAGGGGGGCCTGTGAACTGTGTCTGCTTGTTGTGTAGGAATATCAGGCAACCATGTCTCAGCTTTCTTTCTGCTTTCTCGGGTAGTGCCAAGGCTGCAGCAATTTCACTGTGATGTTGCCAGAACTGGCCAGCCTACCTGAAGTTCATAAAATGTGCGTTAACAACATGGATGGGCGACAGGCAAATGTTCCCTATTTTATTTTTGACTTTGGGGTTTGTTTTTTTTTGCTTTTTTAAGAAGAAGAGAAGAAGAGAGAGAAGAGTTTGGATTTATACCCCGCCCTTCACTGCCCAAAGGCGTCTCAGAGCGGCTTACAAACTCCTTTCCCTTCCCCTCCCCACAACAGACACCCTGTAAGGTAGGTGGGGCTAAGAGAGCTCTGACAGAAACTGTCCTTGAGAGAACAGCTGTGCCAGAGCTTGTGACTGACCCAAGGTCACATCAGCAGATGCAAGTGGAGGAGTGGGGAATCAAACCCGGTTCTCCCAGATAAGAGTCCACGCACTTAACCACTACACCAAACAATATTCATTCATAATTTTTCACCAGTTTTGGTTCTTTGATTTTCCATGTTGGTTTTATTAGATTTGTTCATGCTGTGTAGGCCTGCTGTATGGACTTTAGATGCAACTTTCGCATACAAAGGCCTATTATGTACGTTGTCTATTATTTACACACATATAACACATAGATGGTTAGCGGCACTGTCAGTTAGTTTCTCCCACCAAAGATGTAGAGAAATACTTTCAAGAGGAGACAGCTTTTCCATTCCCCTCTCCTGCTTAAATTTATCTCTGTGACTCTTCAACCCAGATCCTGCCTCGTGACACCCATGGCTAGATTGCTTCTGTTAGAAGTAAACTGGATGACATCCATGTACACCTGAGGCTTCCTTATACTGAGTCAGTCCCAAGGTCAGCATTGCCTGCTCTGATTGGCAGCAGCTCTCCAGGGTCTCAGAAAGAAGTCTTTTTGATCACTTGCTAGCTGATGCTTTTAACTGGATATGCCAGGGACTGGACTGAATTTAGGACCTTCTGCTTGAAAAGCAGATGCTCTGCTGCTGAGCCCCAGCCCTTCTTTCTGGACTTTGGTGCTGGGGAAGAAGGATTATTACAGACAGGTCAAACATATGGCCCAGGGGCTGGAACCAGCCCATCCTAGGCTCTTATCCAGCCCGTAAGCAACTGGGGGGGGAAATCAGTCCAAATGCGGCCCCAAAGGGCCTGTATGAGGGTATTATACCCCCAGCTGAAGTCTCTCTCTTCCGCAAACACAGGACTTCCTCAGGGTCTTCCCCCAGATCTCCAGGGATTACCCAACCTGGAGTTGGCAACCGTAAGGGGTGGAGAGGGCTGGTTTGTCCCTGAGCTGTGCCTGCTGCCCTTGGCCAAGGCAATGGGCCAGGATGAACTGCCTTGCAACTGCTGCCTTCTCCTCCGGCCAGAGTACATTGGCCTCCTTCTTGTGCCAGATGGGCTGCTGGAAAGATAACCGGCTGTTCATGTGTGGCAGGTAGAATCTCTTTGGCCCCGCCTCCCCAAGCCCAGCCAAGTGCCTTCCCACTTGCAGGCAGCCCCAGGGAAGACGCCCACAGGCATAGGTGCCTGTGGAAAGCCACTGGCTGGCTCATTAAAGATGCCTACTTATGTAAGCATGTGAACAGAGCAACTGGCTGGGCTGAGCACACTGTGCACAGCAGCCTGGGTGAGAGAGAACAGCCCAGTGCTTATGTAAGGGGTGCAACACATGCACAGTTAGGGGTGGAGGACGCCTGCCGAGTGGGGTGAGCCAGAGCCTGCTAACCTGCTGACCCAAATGTGCAGTGCTCCTCTCTTGCCTCCTTCCCTCTGCAGCACTGGGAGGATTAAATAAGAGGTGAAAACCAAACAAAAAAATGCATGCGGGCTCCCTGGGCTCCCTGCATGCAAGCGCTGCCTTATGAAACAGTCTGAATGGAAGCGGGGGGGGGCAGTTTGGGGATAAAGCAGAGATAAGGCAAAGGCCAGGGACAGGAGCAGGCATTCAGAAAAGCACGGTGGGTTTGCACACTACAGAGGCAGGCACCGGATGTGTGGCTGTGTGCTTGCACACGGGGAGAGATATTTTGGGTGGTTGGATAACGCCGTGGAGCTGGCAGGAAATCAAATTCTACAAAAGCCAATTAAAGTGGAGGTGGCATCTTTGGAGGGCGGCAACGCTTGATGATTGCTTGTGGTGCTGGGGAGGATCACAGTTCCCCTTGTGGTTCAAGCTTGCGGCTGAATTGGGGACTTTTACACAGGGAGGTGTGGGATTGTGTGGCTGCCTCACCCCTCTCCCAAGCCCATTGGCTGTAGTAGTTTCTTTAAAGCAGGGCTTGTTGGGTTCCCAGGTTAGCCACCTGTCTTTGGCTGCCGCACCTGCAGCAACAGAATGCAGCCTTTCCAGCTCCAGCTCACTGAAAGCTTCTGAAATGCATCTGGCATTAAAAGGTGTGAGCAAGCAATTTGGCTACTGCATAAATTAGTTTGCTCTGGAGTCATCCTTCCTGAGCTAAGGCAAAAATGTGTGAGCCAGAGGCAAAAAAACTGTGAGCTAGCTTACACTAACTCAGCTTAGAGGGAACACTGGTCACAGTCAGTGGCGACAAAGCGACATCTATGGCAGATCGGGCCCTTGTAACAAATGAGTTTGACACCTCTGGTTATTACTTCCTTCCCGCATACTTTCTCTTATGGAAACAGCCTCCTTGAGACAGGGTGGGGAAATCAAGGCAGGCACTCTGGAGCCAGGGAGTGGTGGAGGGGACTGATAAAGGCGATGAGCAAGCAGATGGACAGGAAACAAAACTGGGACTCTGCTGAATACCAATGTCCTTGCAGCTTTGAAGGGAAAGTTGCATGTGCATGAGATATTTTGCAAGTTGACATTAAAGGTAAAAGTAAAGGTTCCTTTGCTCGAAAGCCAGTCGAATCCAACTCTAGGGTTGCGGTACTCATCTCCGCTTCAAAGCCGAAGAGCCAGTGCTGTCCGAAGACGTTTCCATGGTCATGTGGCCAGCATGACTAAACACCAAGGCACACGGAACGCTGTTACCTTCCCACCGAAGTGGTACCTATTTATCTACTTGCAATTTCTTGCTTTCGAACTGCTAGGTTGGCAGGAGCTGGAACTAGAGACAGGAGCTCACCCCGTCATGCGGTGCCCGGGTCTCGAACTGCTGAACTACTGACCTTCCACAGCCTGCAGTTCAGCGTCTTAACCACTTGAGCCACCACAGCTCCAAGTTGACATTAGTTGTGCTCAAAGTATGGAACAGAAGTCCATTGGTGGTTATTAGCCACAGGGTATAGACAGGGACTCTGGGGCAAGTGATGCTCCATATTCTTGGTGCTTGGGGGGGGGTCAACAGTGGGAGGGCTTCTAGTGTCCTGGCCGCACTGGTGGACCTCCTGATGGCACCTGGTATTTTTGGCTACTGTGTGACACAGAGCGTTGGACTGGATGGGCCATTGGCTTGATCCAACATTGGCTTCTCTTATGTTCTTAAGGCTAGTGGCGGCGGTGAAACAACCACTGGAGTCTAGAAGGCAGATGTGCCAAATGTCCACACACACACCATGCCAGAATTTTACTCTTGCTCCTTTAACAATGAACTTCCTCTTCTTCATGGCCAACAATTTTTCATCCTCCGCAGGATGCCTCTTCTCTGTTGCAACCATTTCCGCCTGGGCTAGCTGGTGTCAGCTACCAAGGCGAAGTGGGTCCAGCCGTTCTTTCCGTGAAAGGCAACAGAATAGCAACCCCCACCCCAAAATGGAGCCAAGAGAAGGGCATCTTTCGCAAACTCCTACCAACAATGGACTCTGAGAGTGTCACAAGCAGGTAAGTCTGGAAATGAAATGGGAGGTCTAAAATTGTTACGAGCCAAGAAGTAAAATAGTCCAGAAGGCACAGAAGGAGAAACTTTGAAAGAGGGTGGCCAGCCTCCATCTGGGTCTGGAGATTGCCTGGAATGACAACTGATCTCCATTTCCCTGGAGAAAATGGCTGCTTTGGAGGGAGGATTCCATGGCATTATACCCTGCCGAGGTCCTTCCTTACCCCAAACCCTGTCCTCCCTGGTTCCTCACCCCAAATCTCCAGGTGTCTCCCAACCCAGAGCTGGCAAGACTAATTGAAGGGATAATTGTTTTTGAATAATCTGGTGTAATCTGGCCCAAAGCTAGGCAGACCGGAGTTCAGATCCCTTTCTTTCTGTCTGTCTCCTTGACTGTCTACCTAGTATAGTCTAATCAGAGCTGCATATTGTCACTGGGGTTCCACTGTTAAAACTCAGCACAGCTATGCCTGGTGTAATGCTTAAGATTATCAGACTAGGGGCTAGGAGACCTGAGCTGAAGCATGCCCAGTGACCTCAAACTGGTCATTGGCAACCGACTCCTTACCAGGTTCTTTTTAGTCCCCACAAAGAAGGAAGACAAGTGCACTTGATTGAGTTCTTCCCCTTTTAGGATTCAAAGCAGCCCAGAGAGCTATTTCCTACTGGAGAAACCACCTTGGTGTCAGACTCCTGGATAAATAACATTCACGCTGGGGAATGATACATTTATCGAGACATTGATAGGACCCAGACCCAACACTGGCTGTGTTAGAACTGAGGGCAAAGGCGCAAATGCAGTAGTTATACAAGGTTCAAGCAGAGGCTCTAAAGGCCCAGGACTAGGGCTATTTTTGGGCAGGAATGCACAGGAGCGGAGTTCTGGCTGGCTCCCGAGTTGGCCACGCCCAGCAGGAACTCATTCGCATAATAGGCCACACCCAATAGCAGAAACTCATGAGGATTGGCTACATTAGGGCTGTGTGCCCTAACATGCAAAGGAGCTCCTGATACAAAAAAGCCCTGGGTTTTGACAACAAATAAGGTTAACAGAATAAGAAGCAAAAGATGAGTGTGGCTGGATGACCACACTTCTGGTAACATGGGGGTGTGGCCTAACATGAACTGTGATGTCATGGGAGGTGGTCTAATATGCTAATGAGTTTCTGCTGATGGGTGTGACCTATTATGCTAATGAGTTCCTGCTGGGCTTTTTCTGCAAAAAAAGCCCTGCCCAGGACCAATCACCCCTTAGTACTCCACCCACCAAAACCAATGGCTAGCAACCCCCCTTTACTATACCATCCCTCCAATGTGTAAAATGAAGCCAAACTGTGAAAGCTTTCCAAGGACATCTGGGTTCTCAGAAGAGATAAGGATGAAAGCAAAAGCATTTCAATTTCACACTCTCCCACACTCCCCCCCTTGGTTGCCATGACAAATGAGCCTTAAAATGCATAGCGAGTTTAACACTTCCTTGCCCAACATCTTTGATACAGATTGGGGTCTCCCTGAGGGTGCATTTTAGGATAGGGTTGCCAGCTCTGGGTTGGGAAATACCTGGAGATTTTGGGGGTGGAGCCTGAGGAGGGTGGGGTTTGGGGAAGGGAGGGACTTCAATAAGAGACAATGCCATACAGTCCACCCTCCAAGTAGCCATTTTCCCCAGGGGAACTGATCTTGGCCGCCTGGAGATCCATGGTAATAGCAGGAGATCTCCAGGTGCCACCTGGTGGTTGGCAGTCCTATCTTAGCAGGAAATCTCTGGGGTTCCAGTCCAGGATTGTGCAAGGTTCAGCCTGAATGTTGGCAGCAGAGCAGGCCAAGTTAGGTGGCAGAACACTGTTGCCATGCAAATACCAGTTTCACTGTGTTTCTGTGCAGGTGTTTGACCTCCCGGTTTGTTTGCGAATGCGTAAGTGCTGCTGATGGCAAACTTTGAAGTGCACGATTCACTGTTTGTTTATCCTGTGAATGCCAAACAAGAGCCAGTGGACTTCTCCCGGATCTCTCTGCGCTCCCTTCAGTCTGTTCTGGTACTTGTAGAGGGAATCGCTTAAGAGCAGCCAGCGTCTTACAGTGGAGGAAGCCAATCTTAGGTAAGTAGTGCGGCACAGTGGCCCTGGCTTGTGAGAGGGAAGACCCTGGTGCAAATCCCCACAGGGCCAGGAAGTTTAGGAAATGAGCTTGGGCGAGTTGCTCCCTCTTAGCCTGGCCTACCTTCTAGGTTTGTTGTGAGGAGGATTGAACAAATGGTCCTGGTTTCATTTTATGATCCTTTCTGTTTTTGGTTTGGGATGCCAGCCTTCAGGTGGGACCTGGGGATCCCCTGGAATTACAGCTTATCTCCAGACTACAGAGATCAGTTCCCCTGGAGAAAATGGATGCTTTGGAGGGTGCGCGGCCGGGAGGGGGGGCAGACATCCCCAATGTGACGTCATCACATCGGGGATGACCCGCTCCCTCCAGGGACGCCCCCCCCAAAGTCCCCCGCTGGGGGCGAAGATGGACTTGGCAACCCTATTGCAGAGAGAGTTCATAAAATAATGAGCCCCTGCTGCCCCAAAGAACAACCAGAGCAAAATCAGTAAATGAACAACTGTGGTGAAAAGATGCAGGTCGAATCTGCATTTGCATTTTAAAATCAGTTTTGCTCTATGCTTGACAGCATCACAGCAGCACAAAACTGATTTAAAGATGCAAATGCAGATTCGACCGCACAAAGGAACAGGAAAGTCCTCACCTGTTTAGAAATCCTCTGAATTTTCCAAAGTTGGCAGTCCTGAGGCCTATCTCTCGCATACATCAGTGGGCTCCTGGCCAAATGTTGCCCCACCCATTGCTGTTCTGAGCATAACATTGCTTCAAAGAATGACTCAAAGCAGCTGTGTGGAGAAGAAAAGGAGAAGAGAAACACACGGGCAGCACTCTCGGATGGGGCTGCGAGAGGGCCCTGAGGTACCTGGACTTTGCTTCTGTTCGGGGATTTCTGCCATTTCTGACTTCTCCTTATCGCTTCTGGGATGGGGAGGAAGTGACACAATCAGCTTTCTTTCTTTTTCAGAAACGGAGAGTAGGGAAATGCAAACCCTGAGGGTCGGATCTACCTCAGTAGGATACCAGGAGTTTTGAAGGGAACCTTTGAATCGCTATGGCCCCTGGTAAAAATCAAACGGGGACAGACAAAAAAGACGAGTTGTCTTTCTCGGTCTCATACTGCTGGAGTCAAACAGAGGACCTCTCTGCTCACCGGAGGGAAGGTAAAGTGAATGACTTGCTCTGCCAGTTATCAGGGGCGGTGGGGGGGTGGAATAATAAACTGAAAAGTAGACCTGAGCTAAGAGTGAGAGAGTCCCATTTCCCTTATCACAGGGAATTGCTGGAGCTGGCATATGAGATTTTAAAAATGAGGCTCTGGTCACACTGCAAATGACATGCGCTTTGTTCCCGCTTTGTTTAAATCGGGAACATTTTTCTTCACATTGGGCTGACTAGATGCAGCCAGCCCCTCTTTCCCAGCAACCGCTTGCCTGCTGCTGCGCCATCCCTCCAGGCGATCCTGCCGGCCATGGGGAGGCTTGGGCGGCTGCTGCTCCTGCCGACACTTTGGGGGCGGGGTGCCACCGCCGCTGCAGCCATTGCCCCACAAAAATAGGCTCTGCCGTCTCCGCCGTCTCCACCATCCTCCTTGCCGGCCCCATCCAGGCTGCCAGAGCCCCCGCCTCTGTTCCCACCTCCTGGGCCGTATTTGTGCGTTGTTTTTTTTAAAGCTTCTGGTATGAGTGCTTGACTAAACATGCACTTAATAAATCCATTATTAAACGTTAAATGGATTTATTAAGTGCATGTTTGCTCAAGCGCTCAAACCGGAAGCTTTTTTTTTTTTAAAAAAAAAAAAGCACAAAGAGCGTTCAGATGGCCAGGGCTATTTTTGGACCGGAACGCACCGGAACGCAGTTCTGGCTGGCTCCCAAGCCTGCCCCGCCCCCCCCCGCCCCAGTAGAAGAAGAAGTGGCTGCCTGGTGGCAACAAGCACGTACAGCACGTGCACTTGCTGCTGCTGAATTGCTGCCAGTGCCTTGCTGTCTGGCCTTCAGGACTGTTCCTCAGGCAAGCTGGGTAATTGTCAGGGGAGGGAGGTGGATGGGTAGGCTCAGGGGACTTTTGGGGGGAGTGCACCCGAGTGCAGCTCCGGGAGCTTAGGAGCCAAGCCCCGCCCCCAGCTGGCCTCCGGGGGAGTCTTTCAGGCAGCCAAATGTCAATTTCTATGGGCCCCCAAACAGGTTGCCCCTATTCCCTCCATTGTTCTCTATGGTGGGAAAAAAGTTATATTTTTCCCACCATAGAGAACAATGGAGGGAATAGGGGCAACCTGTTTGGGGGCTCATAGAATTTGACCCCCTGGTCCAATGTACTTGAAACTTGGTGGATATCTTGGGGAGAGGCTCCATCAGCTATCCTGTGAGTTTGGAGCCTCTCCCTCAAACCCCCTTCCCTCCAGCCCCCAGAATATACCCTATGGTTTCACCATTGACTTCAATGGCCCGTAGGATATAATGGGGCCGAATTGCCGCCAAATTTCTTTCATTCCCTCCTTTCCTTCTTCTCTTTTCTCTTTCTTTCTTTCCCACCTTCTTCTCTTCCCTTCTTTTTCCTTTCCCTGTTTTCCTCCTTCTTCCCTCTTTCTTTCCCTCCCCTTTCCTCCCCTTTCCTTCTCTTTCTTTCCCTCTTTCCTTCCTTCTTTCCTTCCCTCTTTCCTCCTTCTGTGGCCCAACTCTCATGAGGAGTTTAAACTTTGAACCCCTTCTCTTAGCTCCCCCACCCAGACCAGCTGGGGAAGGGAAGGGGAGGCTTTTGAAGATGCCTCCCCCCCCTTTTGCTTCCCCCTCTGACATCACTTCCAGTTATGTCAGGGGGCATGGCATATGCTAATAGCCTAATAGCTCATTAGCATACCATATGCTAATGAGCTCCTGCAGCTGTTTTTCTACAAAAAGACCTTCTGGTGATGTCAGGGGGCATGGCATATGCTAATAGCCTAATAGCTCATTAGCATACCATATGCTAATGAGCTCCTGCAGCTGTTTTTCTACAAAAAGACCCCTGCAGACGGCCCTAATCGCAATCATTGCGAGAGATGGGCTGTCCAGATAGGCGAAATTGCGCATTCAAAGCAGAAGTACCAGGAAAACACTAGATTTTCCAGGGGTCAGGAAAACCCAGCATCATTGCGTGAGTGAGCCTGCTTTGGGGCGGGAGGCGGATTGGCGCATGTGAACATGAAACTGACATGCGCAAGGAAACAGCAGCAAATCCCGATCAAAACGGCAGTGTGACCGGACCCTGAGACATGGGGAGGATGTGGAGACAGAAGATGTTGTCTCTCATCCCGGTAATACTAGGGGACACACAGTGTAAGCAACAGAGGGCAGGACGTTCAGAATAGGGGAGAAGCAGAACTTTTTCACGCAACACTGAATGATGGAGTTGGCTGCTGCAGAGACTGGGTTAGAGGGCTTTTAAAGGCAAATCCAGAGGGAAGAGGTCTATCCATAGCTACGAGCCACTGTAGTGGAACCTCTCTGTCTAGTGGCAGTGTACCTCTGAATATGAGGGTATTTGGGGGGAAGCACAAAAGCAGGGAAGGGATATTACCTTCTGCTTTGGGGACACCTGGGGGCACCTTGTTGGCCACTGTGGGAAGCAAGATGCTAGACTGGATGGAACCCAGGCAAGATCCAGTAGATCTCTTCTTACGGTCTTCTGACTTTGTGCTTATTTTATATATGTTTTACACTTTGCTATATTTGATTTAAGCCAAGTAACATATTTCAATCGGGAGTTTTCTTTTTCTTTTGAAAAGTGAGAGGTGATTAATTGTATGGAAGCCATGTGGCCAGGCTGAATTTGACACTTTGGTGTGAAGAACCCAGAAGAAATATTCTATCAAATTTTGTATTATCTAGGCAATTGACATCCTGTCTTTTCTTTTTCTGAAATAGTACCCGAGGGGCGGCTTACAGTTGTGAATAATAGCAAGCAATAAAGAGATTGTCAGATCACAATGATAAAGCCACAGTATAAAACAAATTGCAACAGTAGTAGCCACCGAAAACAAGTTGACAGCCAAGCAAAAACAAAACATTGCACGGAAAGCCCTTCCAGGAAGGAGGTTGCTTTTCCTGCTGGATCAGGGATGGCCATAACTGAAAATAATAGTTCCAACATGGTAGATGCCTAGTGAGGTCTAAATACTGCTCTTTACAACTCCAAATTACTCCCATTCTCTTGGTGCACCTTGATTCATCTTACTTTGGCCAGCAACTATTTTTCTGGGGAGCCACGTGAGAAGGAACTGGAGGTGGTGGTGCTTTGCCTCTTTCACTAGGGTTGCCAACCTCCAGGAGTTGGCTGGAGCTCTCCTGCTATTACAACTGATCTCCAGGCCTCAGAGATCAGGTCATCTGGAGAAAATGGCCTCTTTGGAAGGTGGACTTTATGGCATTATGCCCTATTGAAATCCTTTGCCTCCCCAAACCCTGCCCTCCTCAATCTCCAGCCGAAAAATCTCAAGGTATTTCTCAGCTCAGAGCAGGTAACCCTCTCTGCCTCCCACGCTCAAAGTTCTCTGCTTGCAAGTACTAAAGCTACATTAGCTTTTTTCTTGCAGTGGTCAGGAACCCTGTTCCTCCAGCTCAGGGGTGGCCAAACTTGCTCAGCATAAGAGCCACATAGAACAAATGTCAGATGTTTGAGAGCCGCAAGACATGAACAAATATTACATGCACATTTTTATTTTAACATATGCAGATTTGCTTATTTATTAACATTAAATGAGGCTGCCAAAATAAAAACAAAAGGGGTAAAAACAGATGCTGATCATGATATTTATTTGTTTGCGAATGATGTTTATTTGTCTAAGAGAGAGAAAAAGAGAGAGGTGGAAAGAAAGAATGAAAGAGGTGGAAAGAAAGAGAGAGAGAGAGAGAGAAAGAAAGAAAGCAAATAGATGGGAGGGAGGGAGGGAGGGAGGGAGGGAGAAAAAGTATGCCTCCCCTTTGCTTCCCCAGCTGCCTTGCTGGGAGTTGCATAATATGTGTGAAGGAGCCACATATGGCTCCCGAGCCGCAGTATGGCCCCCCCTGCTCCAGCTCATCTCAGAATACATTTTTTAAAAAAAATTCTCAGAGGATTTGTGGTGAAAAATGTGGGTCTTTCTAAGCTTTTCCTGAGATAACTTGTAAAAGGCAGGGGAGATCAGTCCCACCCCCCCGACCATTCCTGACAGTCAGCCCCTTCTGAGCAAATTTACCCTTCTAAAAATGTGGAGGAACCCTCAGTGGTGAGAGCTGTCTGTAACTGGCCTGGATTCTTCTGAGTATGATCAAGACCAGGTTTTCCTGATGGGATTATTGAGTTCTGTAGTTTTCTATTCCCCCCCGTCCACTGGAGGCTACTGTAAACCAGGCCTGAGTTCAAGGTTAGAGTTTTGAAATTGTCGGAGGAAATTGTCAGAAATTGGGAAGTATCTTTGTGAGGGTTGGATTTGGTTCAAGAATCTCGACAGCCTGAGAGGTGTGGGGACTGGACATGGATCACTGGAATTCCTTTCCCCTCCTTGCACCATGAAGATTAGTGGTTGTCCTTGGGCTGTTCACTTTTGCTTAACCTACATCACAGGGTTCTCAAAAGGTGGTGGTGGGGGGAATGACAACAACAACAAGAAGAACTGGATATTTCCATCCATTTACACCACTCTGAACTCCTTGGGAGAAAGATGGGATAGAAATGTATGCAGTGAAGACACAAGAGAAGGAATGACCAGTATAATACCAAGCAATGCTCCCTCTAAGCTGTGGAGTCTTGTGAGTGAAACTTCTGCTTTGTGAGCTACTGGCATTAAAGTTGTGAGCAAGCAATTTGGTTACTGCATAAATTAGTTTGCTCTGGGGCCACCTTTCCTGAGCTAAGACAAAAATGTGTGAGCTGGAGGCTAAAAAACTGTGAGCTAGCTCATACTAACTCAGCTTAGAGGGAACATTGATACCAAGCCCGGCTAGGGACCAGTGGGCCAACTGAACGAATCACCACAATAGCAATAAGCTTTTTTTGGGGTAGGGGGCTGGTTTCCGTCACTGGAGGATTAAATCCTCCACCTCCATTGGGCTATGAGACGCGGACTACTTCTGTTATCTTGATGCTGAGTCTCCTTTACTGACACTTCCCAGAACTTCTCAACGGCCAAGTCCTCATGGTCCTATCTGCTCGCAAGGCCTGCTCACCTCCCCATTTCGATATGAATCTTTGTGCAGCAAGACTGAAGAGCTTGGGAATACAGGTGAGGTTCCACGCCTTGGTGAATACCTGCAGAGCAGACACCTGGCTGTGTCTGTAGTGCCATCTGATGCAATGCCATATGCTTATCTAGTCTCCATGCACATAGAAACTGGGATCAACCAGATGGGAGGGCATGAGTAGTCATTTTGTGTGGGCTGACAGATTTTAGCATTGCAGCCTCTTCACTCTTACTGGCTGCCATCCAGCACAGAGTGATTTCTGTGAATTTATGTGTAGCAAAGTTGGATTGTGGTAATTGAATCTATAGCACAGGATGATCCAGTGTGGAGCAGGCTTGCCAAGAACTTACCGTACACCAGCGGGGGATGGATACGTCCTGACAGGACCATCCCCGGGGGAAGGAAAAACACGGCGCATGATGCCGTCACCAGGAAATGACGCCAGGCAACGCTCTGGCAATGGGGGATGGAAACTCGATAGTACCATCGAGTTTCCAGCCCCATTGCCAGAGCGTCACCTGGCATCACTTCCTGGTGATGGCATCATGTGGCGCAGGTGTTCCCCAGGGGAATGTTCCGGCTGGGGACTGTGCATCCCCCGCCGAAATATGGTAAGTACTTGGGAACCCTAGTGTGAAGCCATCTCTTTTACACACAACACTCACATAGATACCCATCGGATCAAAGAGACTGAGCAGACTGAAATTGAATCTGATGAAGATAGAGGTCCTGTACCTAAGTCACGGTGGTCCGGGGTTAGGGGTCTCACTCCTGTCTTTTCTGGCACCATTGGTGCCAACATCAGCAGTTAGGAGCTTGGGAGTGCTCTTGGATGCCTCCTTAAATGATGGAATCCCAGGTAGCAGCCACTACTAAGTCAACCTTTTACCATATTCGGCTGATTAGGCAGCTGGTTCCCTTCCTCAAACACAGTGGCTTGGCAACAGAGGTCCATGCAATGGTCACCTCAAGATTAGACTACTGTAATGGTGTCTACATGGAGCTGCCCTTGTCCCGAATCTAGAAGCTACAGCTGGTGCAGAAGGCAACAGCCAGGCTGTTGCTGGGTTTCCCCTTGTGGGAGCACATCCAGCTCGCACTGAAAGTATTGCATTGCCTGTCTATAGCATACCGAATTTGCTTCAGGGTGCTGGTTCTTACCTATAAAGCCCTTTATGGTCAGGGGCCTGCATACCAGAGGGACTATCTTTCCCCACATGTTTCCCAGAGAGTACCACGTTCAGGGTCTCAAAATCTCCTGGTTCTCCCTGGCTCTAAAGATGCCAGCCTGGCTATGACCAGGGCAAGGGCTTTTTCTGTGGCGGCTCCATGCTGGTGGAATAGCTCCCCGAAAGCATCAGGGCCCCGCAGGATTTATTACAATTCTGCAGGGCCTGCAAGATGGAGCTCTTCCACCAGGCATTTGACTGAGGAGTCGCATTTAATTTAATAGTCGGTCATAGACTTAGGCGCCCGTGCCCTGGAATTCAGCATTGGCTCCCTGTGCTGTGCCTGTACTAATATATTATGGGCGCCTGACGGCTGCTTATAATAACCATTACTGATTAGAAACCCATCATGGTGATATTAAAACGGTGTCCTCGCCATCCTATATTTTACATTGTACATGTAGCACCTTATAAATGTTGTATGATATTTTTTAAAAATTTTTAATCTGTTTTAACTTTTAACGTAAGCCACCCTGAGCTTGCTCTGACGGGGAGGGCAGGGTATAAATCTACTTAAATAAATAAATAAATAGGAGTCTGCTCCACTTAAGCTAACTTTAGGACTAGGTATCCACTGCTAAAGATCATGTATTGCTGACTGCTGTTTTTTGTGCAATCACCAGACAGGCTTTCTTTTGAATTGCCTCCACCGAGCGGCATTTGAGTAATGACGTTCGATTGGATCTTACCGGCTTGTCCACTCGGTCTTGCTTTGGTCCCCTCCTTGCCCCGGCCCGCCTCCCAGGTGACTTTCATTTCCACAGGAAACCTCCCCTAAGCCAACCTCAGAACATGGGTTGGACCATGCTGGTGGAGCAGGGTTGCCAGCTCCAGGTTGGGAAATACCTGGAAATTTTGGGGCTGGCACCTGAGGAGGGTGGAGTTTGGGGAGGGAGGGGCTTCCGTGGGGTATACTGCCACAGAGTTCCCCTTTCCAAAGTGGCTGTTTTCTCCAGGCAAACAGAACTCTGTTGCCTGGAGATCAGCTGCAGTCCCAGGGGATCTCCAGCCACCACCTGGAGGATGGCAACCTCATGCTGTGATAGTTTGCTCGATTCCTTGGACCCAAACTGCTTAGGGCTGTATGGATTAGATCTAGCACTTTATATTGGGCCTGGAAGCAAACTGGCAGATCATAGGCGTGATTCGCTCACTGGGATCAAACCCTCTTAGCAACCTCTGACGCTTCTAAACAGTCTTTAAGGGCAGCCCCGTGTAGAGTGCAATACAGTAATCCATCCTGGCTGTTACCGAGGCATGTGTGACTGCAGCTGCTGGGTTTGCCTTTTCCAAGAAAGGCTGCAGCTGGGAGACTGACCCAACCTAAGCTGAAAGAATGCACCTCTCGCTACATTCATCATCTGGGCATTCAATGCTAGTGAGGCATCCAGCAGCACACCCTGGTTGTGAACTTACTTCTTCAGGGAGAGTGCAGCCCCACCTAGTGTAGGCTGAATACCAGTTCCTGGATCAGCTCAGCCCTTGACTCAAGCCCCTCTGGTTTGTCTGGGTTTAATTTCAGTTTGTTCAGTCCCTCTGAGCCTTCATACTCTGGTTCAGCTGGTCCATAGCTTCCCTGGATCCTGATGGAGAGGAGAGATAATGGGGGGGTCATCAGCATAAGGGTGACAGCTTCCTCCAAATCACCAGGTGATCTCTCCCAGTGGTTTCATGCAAATATTAAACAGCAGACACAGAGAAGAAGAGGAGGAGGACGGGGAGGAGGAGAAGGAGATTGGATTTATACCCCCCCTTCACTCGGAGTCTTAGAGTGGCTTCCATTCTCCTTCCCTTCCTCTCTCCACAAACAGACACCCTGTGAGGTTGGTGGGGCTGAGAGAGCTCTTTCAAGAACTGCCCTTGAGAGAACAGCTCTGAAAGAATTTATGACTGACCCAAAGTCACACCAGCAGCTGCATGTGGACGAGTGGGGAATCAAACCCAGTTCTCCCAGATTAGAGTCTGTGCACCAAACCACTGCACCAAACTGGCGTTGGACAGAAACTCTTGTGTTAGAACGAATTTTGAGTCCAGTGGTACCTTTACGACCAACAAATGTTTATTCCAGATATGAGCTTTCATGTGCATGCATACTGAGGAAGTGTGCATGCACACAAATCTCATACCTTGAATAAAACTTTGTTGGTCTAGAAGAAGAAGAAGAAGAAGAAGAAGAAGAAGAAGAAGAAGAAGAAGAAGAA
This sequence comes from Gekko gecko, assembly GCA_029375565.1. Classification (NCBI taxonomy): domain Eukaryota; kingdom Metazoa; phylum Chordata; class Lepidosauria; order Squamata; family Gekkonidae; genus Gekko; species Gekko gecko. The sequence continues at coordinate 21,543,622 of JAPDNY010000013.1, read as the reverse complement.
GAAGAAGAAGAAGAGGAGGAGGAGGAGGAGGAGGAGGAGGAGGAGGAGGAGGAGGAGGAGGAGGAGTAGTAGTTTGGATTTATACCCTTCACTGCCCAAAGGCGTCTCAGAGCGGCTTACAAACTCCTTTCCCTTCCCCTCCCCACAACAGACACCCTGTGAGGTAGGTGGGGCTGAGAGAGAAACTGTCCTTGAGAGAACAGCTGTGCCAGAGCTTGTGACTGACCCAAGGTCACATCAGCAGGTGCAAGTGGAGGAGTGGGGAATCAAACCCGGTTCTCCCAGATAAGCGTCCGCGCACTTAACCACTACACCAAAGGTGCTGCTGGACTCAAAATTTGTTCTACTGGTTCAGACCAACACAGCTGCCCACCTGGATCTAACTCTACTGTTGTTACCCAAACAGATGACAACTGACCAGTGGAGAAATTTAGTCCAATCTGCAGTTCTGGAGCCAGAAGTGAGAAAGTACATGTTCTACAACTCCAGAGTATTTGGGATAGCCATTGCTGTGGTAAGGACCATAGTGCATCAGCAAAGGGAGGGGGGGAGAGGGCAGGGATGTATTTTTCTGAGATCCAAAATAACTAGACAGTATCTTGGATTAGGGCAGCGCTCTGCTGCTGCAGGTTGCCAGCTTCTATACAGCAAAGAATTGCGAACCTGATAACTGCCTTGATGAATCTGACCAAGGTCCATTTGGGAGTGGGCCAAGAAAACCTTGTCTTTCAGACTCAGCTGCTCACCATAGTCAATGTTAAATAGTTGGTTCAATAGGGCAGAGGTGAAGGCAGAGCAAAGCAGCAGTTTATTGCATATCAACAGGAATGCTTTACATGGGGCAACTACCCATACTATATACACCTAAGCCACTCCCAGCCCCCATGTGATTGGTGAGTTCAAATGGCCTCCAGGCTCCAGATTGGCTGGCTACCCTCAGGGGCCAATCTGCAGGCAGGTTCCAGGATCTTGCCTGCTTTTGTTCTGGGGCTTCAAACTCCAACTAGGCGGCCTGCCCAGACAAGCCCAGACATGCCTCCCCACTCTCCATCTAGGTGGCCTGCCAGACAAGTCCAGGCGTGCCTCCTTATGCTGGCTACTGCACCAGCAGCAGTTAAGCCTGAGTGGAAGATTGCATATGTCCAGACGTAACAGTATACTTGCAGTTTGCCTTGGCTGAATGCCAGAACCAATGGCTCAATGTGGTATAGAGCACAGAATTTGGACCGGGAGAACCCGGGGTCTGAGTTTCCTCATGCCACAGTCTCCTGGGCAATTGCAGTCCAGCTCCATTCACTCTGCTTTATCTACCTCACTGAGTTCTTTTCAGGATAGTGAGGCTGTGGCTCCATGGTACAACATCTGGTAGGAATGCAGGAGGTCCCAGTTTCAACTCCAGGGATCTCTAGTTATAAAGGATCAGGAAATAGGTAGGGTTGTCAGGTCTCCTGGGGCCACTGGTGGAGGACGGGGGAATAGGGTTGCCAGATCTAGGTTGGGAAAGTTCTTGAGATTTGGTGGTAGTATCTGGGAAGGACAGGGACCTCCGTGGGGTACAGTGCCAAACAGTCTACCTCCAAAGCAGCCATTTTCTCCAGGGGAACTAACCCCTGTAGCTTGGAGATGAGCTGCAATTCCAGGGGGATCCTCAGGTTCCACCTGGAGGCTGGCATGGCATCCCTAGTTAGGTCACATGAAAGGTCTCCATGTGGAGAGCTACTGCTAGTCAAAGTAGATAATACCGACCATGACAGAATCAGCTTAAAAGAGCTTTGAATGTTCAAAATGGAGTGAACCGTGTGACCTCCACCCCGAGCTCATTGGACAAAGGGAAATGTTGTTCTCACAGACTCTAAATGCTGCAAGTGGTGCTTTGTGCAGTATTTAAGGCCTGACTCCTAGAAATGGTTCCCAGAGCTCCGTCATGCTACTGCCCCTTGTCTGAAGGAATCTGGAAATTTAGGGAATTCTAATGGGCAGGGGGTGGGCCGAACCAGATCCAGTTAGGATCTGTCTTCTCTCCAAAGGGGTTGGGCTCTGATTGTGAATGGCTGCAAGAGAAACCAGACCCAGGAACAGAGGAGGCTCAAGGTGTCGTGCCAAGCCCAAGCAGTCTGCTGCCTTGGGCATGGGTTGGGCGGCAGTGGTGGGAGGCTACAGGCTGCCCAGGCTGCTCCTGTCTGGCCCAGATTCAAGATGGGCTGTAGTGGCACTGTCTTGGGAGCTGCATTAGACCTGACATGGGGACACCATGGGGGGAGGGGGTGCAGGACTCCTCCACAGCCATCTCCGCCAGTCTGATGCCCCAAGTGGCCACTGAGTTGCTGCTGTCCCTGAAATCTCTGCCACCCACTCCAATTCAGACTCTTTCCCCATCACTGGATCTGATGCTTGGAGTTATTTAGGTGGGTTCATTTTGCAATTTTGTCCCTGAACGTGTTAAAACAAATAGCACTTAACTTTGCCAATATCATCTTGGCCAAATAAAGGTCCCCGTTTGTTGGCCATTTGTATTCCTTTTCACAGTGTTTGGCCTACCACTCATTCTGTCCCTGGGTCTTTTTCAGGTTTTCTATGTGACTCTCTGGATAAATCTGTATTCCACTCTGCAAATATATTCCTTAGGGCAGAGCTGGAAAATCAGTATCTTGGTTACTTTAGCGGCCCTCGTGGCTGCCTTGGTCATCAGGTTCATCATTCATCAGCAGCAGGGAAAGGTAAGATGAATGGGGTGCGTTTGGGGACCGCAGCAGCCTAGATGGCCACCAAGTTTCCTGGAGGTCCTTTTGACCAATCCTCAGCTGATCCTTGGATAGTGAGACTATTTGTAAAACCCGCCACTGGAATAATTTTACCTCTCCGCAGTGCCGTTGGTCCAGACTGAAACTGGTTCTTCTCAGCATCTTTTTTTTTAAAAAAAAAATGATTTATAATTTTACAACTTTGACCAGGGCAAACTGAATAAGGATGAGTGGATGTGTTTCTGCCATTCCATTCCTTAACAGTTTTGGAATGTTGCTCTGCCTGGTATTTTTCTCTGCCTTAATTCCAGCTGGATGAGAAGAATCTCTAAAATTAATTCCAGCAATCGGATCTCTGGCATACTGGAGCTGCAAAAAGCTGCCCTGAATGCACGATATGGATCAGGACAGTTTCCCTGGTTAAAAATGCACCCCATCCCCAAACTGCTTTAATCTCCAGGAGAGAGATTTCTGGCCCTTGGACTGCTGTCCGGAGAGTAGCCCAGTCATAAAGAAACAGAAGCCACTCTTGGGTTGTGCACCTTCCCTGAGGAGGACCCGATCTTGAGCGTCAGTCGTCTGGGCTCAATACAAGCTGGTAATGTCCCCCCACCAAAAGCATTCTATCAAATTCATGCAATCTCATGAATCATGAAAAATACCTTATTTCTGAAATCACATAAAGTATATCGTGGATTTACAACCTAGGCTGGGTTCCCTTGGGCTTAAGAACATAGAGGTGTCCTGCTGGATCAGGCCGGTGATCCATCTAGTCCAGCATACTATTTCATGCACTGGAAAACCAGTTGCCCTGGATGGCCAACAAACAGGGTCTAGCAGCCAGATCCACCACCTGATGTCACCTCCTGTCATTGGTAGTCAGAGATTTTCTGCCTCTGAATGTGGAGGTTCCCTTTAGATCCTCCATAAAGCATATCTGTCACTCCCCACCACCTATGGTTGGACATAAGGGACAGAAAAGAGGCATGGTATAATATTGCATCATGGGCTGAGCACAGCAGTCAGCACTTCTGCGCTGAACTACGAATTAAGCAGCCTGCCCCTGCTGATGTGCAATACTACAAACCTGCACCAGAGCAATAGATGAATTGCAGTGAGACACAGCATTAAGAAATCCTCCTAAAATCATCAACATCCTTAGCACTCATTTCATTTGCTTTGTTGAAAACACAGCTCTGGCTTTTGGGATTATATAAGGCCCTAAGGTAGCTGACAAGGAAATTCACTTAACAAAGGTAAACCAAGCAAACAGGGAAGGTGTATGAGAACAAAATTTGAGTCCAGTGGCACCTTTAAGACCAACCAAGTTTTATTCTGGGTATAAGCACTCATGTGCATGCACACTTCTGCATGATACACTTTTCGGGTGAAAGAGTTCCACGGTTTCGGTGTCCCTGTCGAAAAGGCCCTGTCCCTTGGGACTGCCTAGCAAACTTCTGTTGGGAATGACCCATAGGGAAAGGCCTCTCTGGTAGTAACACTATGTGCAGGTAGGTTTACGTAGTATTTTCAAATATATTTCATCCATTAGATCAGTGATCCCCAATGTGGTCCCCTATGGGCACCATAGCACCCACCAATCAGTTTCCTGGCACCCACTTGCCAGTTTGGCATAGCGGTTAGGAGCGTGGACTCTAATCTGAGAGAACAGGGTTTTGATTCCCCACTCCTCCACATGCAGCTGCTGGTGTGACCTTGGGTCAGGCACAAGTTCTCTCAGAGCTGTTCTCTCAAGGGTAGTTCTCAAGAGAGCTCTCTCAGCCCCACCTACCTCACAGGCTGTCTGCTGTGGAGAGGGGAAGGGAAAGGGATTCTAAGCTGCTCTGAGACTCCTTTGGGTAGTGAAGGGCGGGGTGTCTGGACTCCAATCTCTTCTTCCTCCTCCTCCTCTTCTTCCTCCTCCTCCTTCTTCTTCTTCTTCTTCCCAAATTATCTCTTCCTCGAAGCAAAGAGCCAGTCCTGGTTTTCCTCCCCCTCTTTGGAGCAGGAAGTGCTTCAGAAGAGCCCAGGTGGTACCCCCTTTGTGTCTGCAGAGAAGAGCCGTTTGGAAGCAGCTGCCTGGATCGTAGGCACATGCTTGGCTTGGAATTTCCCAGCATTCTGTGGAACCTCCCATTGTTTCAGGGCTGTCACATCTTCTGCTAGTCAAAAATCATACAACACTGTGCCAAAAATACTCTGTTTTTACAATATATACTGACTATTTCAGCAGTGTATTTTAATTATCCAATAGCAATATTACAATTCACACATAAGGCACAATGAACATATTAACACCAACAGGTGTAAATTCTCACACAGCTGTTTCAGTTCGGCCAAATGGTTCTCAAGAAATGAGACAGCTGTTAAACCCTGTTGGATGTGTTTTTTCCCTGCTTTATTTAGTATATGAAGGCTTCGGTTCCAATTGATGCACAGTCCTGACGAAGTCTGATTGAAACCCCTTTTCAGTCCGGAGTAGCGAGTCGACTGCTTGACTGCTTTCATCTTCTGCAAGAAATACTTTAATAGACTTTTTGTGTGAGAATTTACACCTGTTGGTGTTAATATGCTCATTGTGCCTTACTTCTGAATTGTAATATTACTAATGGATAATTAAAATACACTGTTGAACTAGTATGTATTGTAAAGATAGATTATTTTTGGCACAGTGTTGTATAATTTTTGACTCTCATTGTTCCCTGTGGTCCCTTTTACTATTGTACATCTCCTGCTAGGGCAGAAGATCTGCCACTGGCAACCTGCTCTTCCTGCTGTCATTCATTTGATTGGTGGGATAAATTTTTAAATAAATTGCCAGTGTTGTGTGTGATATGACATCACTTTTGAGGAAAACTCAGAAGTGATGTCACCTCACTCTGTGAGTTGCCAGAAACTCTGTGGTTTTATCATAGAGTTTTCAGCGATTCCTAGAGTGATGGACACCACTTCAAGTTTCCTCCAGAAGAGACATCACATTGCATGCAATGCCACCCCCATGTCCCCACCTCCCCATCTCCTATTGGATGCCAGCCATCAGTTGGCAATCCTGTATTGTTTTGTGATTGGACGCACCATCAGTGGCAGCAATTTTATTGTGGTGCCCACTAGCTATTCTCAAAATTCCAGTATTGTCTAGAGGTTCAAGAAGGTTGGGGACCCCATCTTAGAACACTCCTGTAAAATAGGCCAGTCATTATTCCCATATTATAAGGATGAGAGAGAGCAAGAGAGCCCTTCTTAAGTCTACCTTCTGAGTTCAAAGCAGAGGTAAAATTCATACCAAGGACATCCTTATTCATAGCTCATGATGTTATACTAGCCAGGAGCTTTATTCTGCTTGAAGCTTGTGTTAGCAGTGTTAGTAGCCCAGCTCCCCTGCATTCATACAGTCCAGTGGTTCATGTGTGAAGTGACTTTGCGCTGTCTCTAAGCCTCAGACTTCAGAGGGGATCCATGAGTCAGAGAGATAGGTAGGCTACGACACTAACCATCCTTTCCTTCTACTGCTCTGATGCTGTCCCTTTGATGTGTAGATTGCTATTCTCAGGGAAACTTCCTTCCAGCCTCACACTTTCTCTCCACACAATGCTAGCCTTCTTCATCTTGGCACCATGAGGGCAGGCAGGGCTGGCCCACCCGCTAGGCAAACTAGGCTTTCGCCTAGAGCGCCGGCCCTGGATAGGGGTAGCAAACTGCCACCCTCACCCCCACCAAAAATCCCCGGGAAGTGGAGCAGCAACAGCGCCTGGGGATGATGAGGGGCAGCAGCAGTGGAGCCGTCTAGGCAGGTGGGTGGGCGGCCGGCCGAGAGTCAATGGGGGCCACGGGGCACCAGGCAGGACCCCTTCCCCCCTCCCCTGGATGCAGAGGGGCCCCACCCACTGCTGACTCTCCTCCTCCTCCTGGCAGGCGGGATGGCATGGCTGGCAGGTGGACAGGAAGCGGGCACACTCGGCCATATCTTCCTTCTCTCCAGACCCTGCCTGGAGGTTGGCAACCCCATAATTGGTGGTGCACAGGGGGGGCATCAGAAGGTAGCCCCGCCTAGGGCGGAAAAAAACCTGGAGCCGGCCCTGAGGGCAGGGCCTGATTGCTGCATCTCTATCCATCCTAGCTAATTAGACCTGATTAGAACTTATGTCTATCCCATCTAGAATGGAGTTCCTTACAATAAAGGACTCATATTAGTTTTGCAAAGATAAAGAGGCTCCATGTGTAACTTTGTATTTTGTCAGCACACACAAACCAGATAGACTCTGCTGTGTTATGTGCCTTGAGCCTTCTGCTACCCAGATAATCCTTCAGTTCAGACACATTAACATCTCTTGGCTTTCCTTATGTAACAGATGAATATGAATACAGACATGAGGTTAGTGGCTGCCAACGAAGTTTTCATGAAACATGAATTGCTGGTGGGAGTCACTGACAAATTGGACCAGCTTCACAGCATCCCACAGGTATGCTTTCTCTATCAACCAGGTTCCATCTATCTCTGGGAACTCATTACTCATTTCACCCAAGCCGTGAGATGTTGCTGAGACAGGGCTTCCTAGCGTTTAGGTTCCTTATGATGAGAAAGGGCCAAATCAGCTGCTGGGAGTTCCATGACTGGAGCTGCCAGTGTTTTTTCCTTTTTAATGCAGTTATCAGTTGTGCAAGAGATCAGCTCTGACTGGGACCATGTTGTGATAATGGGGTGTTGGGAAGTGCTGTCCAGTGGCAACTGACTTATGGTGATCTCATAGGGTTTTCAAGATAAGGGATATTCAGAGGTGGCTTGCCATTGCCTGCCTCTGCGTAGCGACCCTGGACTTTCTTGGTGGTCTCCCATCCAAATATTAACCAGGGCTGACCCTGCTTTGCTTCTGAGATCTGACGAGATTGAGCTAGCCTGGGCCATCGAGGTCGGGATATGGTGTGGTGGAAGGGTTGTTGAATGGTCAGCAAAATGGCAATGGAGAGGAGGCTTAACCCCTCCCCCCTTTGAATCATGGATCTGATCAGATCCCTGTGTGCGTAAGAACCACGTTTTTTTTTAAAAAAGATGGCGAGAGGTCTAATCATGGACCTCTCAGCATCTTCTCTGGTTTGGCTCAGACAGCACTGGACACTAATGAGGTCTTGCAAAAAAAAAAAAAAAAAAGTGAGCGTGTGTGTGATTTACTAGGGGCAGTTACTGAAAAACCAAGACTGTTCCTGATAAAAAGGTATATATATTCATAGCCACACTCCATGATGGAGTCTGCTGGTTCAGAATGGGTCCTAATAAATTGCCCAAACCACTAGGAGAAAAACAGACTCTGTTGCTGGTTTCTCAGATTTTACCTGGCCTTGACCTTTCAAACTTACATTCCCAGCATAATAATAATAATTATTATTACCTTTTCAATGTATGAATTGCTTCATCCCTGCATAAAGAGAGCTCTGGGCAACTTACATTACTGATAAAACAATACGTAAAATCATACAACAATCCAAATATACAGTTAATAAACGTGTAATTAAAAACCTAAAATCCAAAATGGTGCCCTGATAAATCTTATTCTCATACTGGACTGTGCCGCTGCCCCATGGGCAGGGCAGGAGGAGGGAAACAGGTGAAACGAGGAGAAAGAGGGAGGGTGACAGTGTCGCTGTCCTCAACCAAAAGCCCAGCAGAACATCTCTGCCTTACAGGCCCTGAGGAACAGCATTAAATCCCTCAGGGCCCTGGTGGTGTTCGGCAGAGGGTTCCACCAGGTCGGGGCCAGGACTGAGAAGGCCCTGGTCCTAGCTGAGGACAGCCGGACATCTTTGGGTCCAGGGATCACCAGCAAATTATTCTCTGCCAATCGAAGTGCTCTCCTGGGGACATACCAAAAACAGGGTTGCCATTCCTCCAATGGGGGCAGGGGTTTACCCACTTTCAAGGGCCCTGGTCCACTGCCACCCAGCTGGCCAGTGGGGAACTCTGCCCTCAAAGATCCTGTCTATGGCAACATGCAATGACATCATCGCACAAGGGCATGTTGTGGGGGGGCACTCTAGCGTTTGAGGGAAAAAACTCTATGGTGACTGTAGAGTTTTCCCACAAATGCTAGAGTGTCCCCCGCAATGTGCCCTGTGCAATGATGTCACTTCCAGATGATGTCATCGCGGTGTGTGCACTTTGTGCACATGCTGAGAACTCCAGGGCACAGGGAGGGACCCTCCCCCCATCGGCAGCCAGGCAAGACCTGGCAACCCTAACAGAAAAAGAGAATCCTGAAGGAACATGGATTATAAACACGTGTCTTTTCATTCAATGAAGGCTGAGGCTCTTGGGGGACTGGATTCTGTGCCAGTTGCTAATTTTGGTGCCTGGGAATTATGATTGTGTCATGCACACAGACCCACATCTAAACTGTCTGGAGCCATAAGGAAATCGTGCTTCTTTGTCCTGTTTCCCATGTTCCTCAGCTGTGGTTTGTTCATTTCAACGTGGAGCCGTGTCTTCAGTCCTTAGAGGAGTCCATTACAGAAATGAAGAGGAACCAGGAGGTGAGTGATGCTTGGATATGTTTGGGCTTGTCTCTGGGGTGGTTCCTGAATTAAGGATGCTTCAAAATCCTCCGCATACAAATTTCTCACCAGGTTTTGGAGCTCTGATCACCTCTTCTTTCCCCCATAGTGGAATTCCCAGTTATGAACCCTCTGCAGTTCCTGAGCATATGTCTGAATGCCTTCATAATGAATGGCTTTTCTGCTGTGCGCATGCACAGATGTGCATTGATATTGCACTGTAAAAACGAATAGTCTTGTTGCATTGGAACAGTTAGTCACAGAGCCAACCAGAGGGATAGTGATCTTGAATTTGGTTCTGAGCAGGTCTCAAGACCTAGTGAGCGATGGGCAAGACTGCTAATAGCTCTTCACGTCATTTTACCTGTAAAATCTCAGTAGACATGTCACTGCTGGTGTTCTAGAGTCAAGCAGGTACATAGGAGTCAACAGTCCACAAAGTGCTCAGATCAAAGAGTCAGGCTAGACTCGGTAGTTTTGTAGGACTAATTGGGACCCTTCTGGCCTCATGCATCACCTGATCCATGCTGGGTTGGTAGGTGCAGATCCATTGAATATCCTCCAGCCATCTGCTATCGTGGTGCTACAAGAGCAGGGGAGAGAACAGGCCAGCATTTCCCTTTCTCTGGTAAATTGCCCTGAGCGGGACAGAGAGAAAAGTGCCCATATCTTGCTGTTACTGTTTGAGAAGCTCGGCGTGCCCGGCAAAGGACTGTAGAAAATTAAACACAGTTTTCAGCAAAGCAGCATGACCGTGTGTGCGTGCTTATGTGTATGGGCTGCCCTGAGGCCTGCCACTTTCCCGCCCTTTCCCAGTCTGTTCTGCGGCACAACCTGGACGAGCTCTGCCTTGTGACTGAGACCGCCATCTTCCCAGCACAGGAAGAGAGAGCCAAAAGCTCTTTAGAGGAGTCACCCTTGCTGCCTGACGCTGAGCATAAAAGCAGAAATGCCCTGACATGCCGAGGCCTCCTCCAGCTTATCCCAGATGGAGCCCCCAAGGTAAGAGTTTCTTGACAACAGTGTGTGTGTGTGTGTGTGTGTGTGTGTGTGTGTGTGTGTAGAGAGAGAGAGAGAGAGAGAGAGAGAGAGAGAGAGAGAGAGAGAGAGAGAGAGAGAGAGAGATTCTGGATTGGCTTTTCCCTCTGTTGTTTTACAAAATCCACATTGGAACCGAAATTCCCCTCTGCATGGCATGCTGCTTTTACTTTCTTTGATCATTGGGTCTGCCGCAAAACGGCCATAAATCTATGCAGAAGGTGCCATAAAACCCGAGGACCAAAGAAAGCGAAAGTGGCACGGAGTGTGGAGGCTACCATGAAATCCGACGATCAAAGGAAGTGCGAGCAGCATGCAACGCTGAGGGGAATACTCTGTTCCAATGTGGGTTTTATAAAACAATTGAGGGAAAAGCCAGTGGATGCAGAATCAGCCATGGCTGTTCAGGGGCGACGTTGCAGGCAGTACAGCATTGCCCCAAGGTATTTGAATGTGGTTTTGAGCTGCACCTTGAGAAAACGTGGAGCAAATGCTAGATGTAGAATCGCTACGTGACTTCTGTTTCCTCGGTGACTCATCAGGGAAGCTGCCTCTGAGGTGAAGGCGGTCAGTTCTTCTGTTGACATTGCTCTTCTAAAACCGTTAAAAGTCTTCTGCCTTTTAAAGCTGGCCAAGAAGCAAGAAGTTTAGCAGCCACAAACTGCCTCAGCTGTGCCAGGAAAAGTGTCCCATTTTCAGTCTGTGACGGCAGCTTTTAAAGGTACTGCCTCAGTCACAGCCAGGAAAAGTGAAGCCAGAGAGGACTTTACTTCACTGAGCAAACACAATGCTCAACTGATTACTTCAGTGAACATCATCAGAAGAGCCCAGGGTCCATCTAGTACAGTCGCTGGTTCTAGGGTTGCCAACTCCTTGTTGGGAAATTCCTGGAGATTTGGGGGTGGAGTTTGGGAAAGGGAGAGGCCTTGCAGGATTCTAGTGGCATACAGCCCACCCTCTGAAGCGGCCATTTTCTCCAGGGAAACTGATCTCTGTCATCTACAGATCAGTTGCAATGCCAGGAGCTATCCAGGTCTCACCTGTAGGCAGGGGTTATTTCCTGCAGGAGTGCACAGGAGTGGTGCTCCGGCAGTAAGGAGCCCGGGGGTGCCTTTCCTGGCCTGCCCACCCAGACAGGCCTGCAGAGCTCCCCCACCACCTGAGGGGATTCAAATGCCTTTCTTTCCCTTCCCCATCTGGGGAAGGGAAAGAAAGGCATTCTAAACATGCCTGGGTTCCCTGCCCGATCTTCTCCAGGTGCCCCACGGCCGCAGGGCTCTTGGAGAAGATCAAGCAGGGAACCCAGGCATGCTTGCATGCCTGCCCTTTGTCAGGGGATGTGGCATATGCAAATGAGTTATTACAAATGAGCTCCTGCACCTCTTTTTCTATGAAATGACCTCTGCGCTGTAGGTTACAAATTATGAGAGATCACAGGAGAAGCTGAACCACCAATTCAAACTATACAAACAACCATGATATAATTACTAAGATATTATTTTATGGAAAATTTATGTGTATTTATTATAGAGATTTTGAACATTAATAGATACCAAAGAATTTTACAATACATATGATTCCTCTAAGCACTTTATCCATCATAGAGGAATCATATAGAGGAATCATAAAATTCTTTGGTATCTATTAATGTTAAACATCTTTATAGTAAATACATAGACATTTCCATAAAATAATATCTTAGTAATTATCTCATGGTTGTTTGTATAGCTTGTATTGGTCGCTCACCTTTAGGCTGGCAACTGTAGCTGGGTCCTATGATGTCAGGCCAGATACTCAACCAGCAGCATAGTCCTTTTGGATATAATCCTCCATTAAATTGTTTAATCCTGTCCCACTGATGGGTCTCCTGCAGCCCTCCCACTGCCACTGGACACCCTGTCCTCACCCAAAAGCCTCCTGACGAGTGGTCCCGCGCCCACCTGGAAGTCTGGAGAGGCTGGGAGTGGGCTGACAAGAGGGTCCAGCCCTGGCACGACCACACCCCGACCACCCGGCCAGCACCACCTCGGGGCCATCAGTGTGGGGCAAGGTGTGTAACCCCCTTCTCCCACTCTGGTAACTGAGGCCCCTGCTGCCCTTGAGGACAGGGCCACCAAGGTGGCTGAGCTTCTCTGAAGCTCCAATTCCAGTGACAGCAAGGGGAGGGGGTCAACCAAGTCGTGCAACAAATCCTTCAAAGCAAAGCAAAACATAAGAGGAGCCCTGCTGGATTTCTAGTGCAGTGGGCCTGGTTTTTAGCAATGAGCAGGCAGATATTTTTGTGAAGTCTCCAAACAGAGCACAAAAGCAATCACCCTCCCCCCAGCTTTCTCTCCAAGACCTGTTCTTCAGAGGTATACTGTCTCTGAATCTGGAGGTTCCATTTACATGCCATGGTGGGCAGTCTTCAATAGATTCCCTCTTCCATGAATCTGTCAAATCCAAACAGGATGATTCTATAGGAATAATAGTTCTGTCGTTTGACACGGGCAAGGGATCTTTAATGTAATTCTCAGAGCCCTCACCAATTCCCAGGATTCTTTGGGGGAGGCAATGGCTGTCAAAGAGATTTTTATCTGGTTTGAGCCAGCTAGCCTGGCCAAGAACCATATAAAGTATCCTGTGTTGATGTGGCCCATATTTCCTTCCAAGATCTATGGTGCAACATATATTATAGACAGGCTATGATGAAACAGCCCTGATTTGGATATCCCAGGCTAGCCTGACCTCATCAAATCTCGGAAGCTAAGCAGGGTCGGCCCTGGCTAGTGTTTGGATGGGAGACCTCCAAGGAATACCAGGGTTGTAATGTAGAGGGAGGCAGTTTCAAACTACCTCTGAACATCTCTTGCCTTGAAAACCCTACAGGGTTGCCATAAGTCAGCTGTGACTTTATGGCATTTTCCACACCTTGGCTGAGTTCAGACTGACAGTTTGCAGCGGGAGCCAGTCGTGGCAACAAAGCCCCAGAATAAACTGTTCCGGGTTTTCCTGGTCACACGGGGCCAACAGATGTGGGAGTATACCAGGAGGAGGCATGTGGGAGCGTTCAGACTGCTGGACCGGAGGCGCGGCTGTAAACAGCTTTTTCCTCTATGTGTGTATGGGTGCATATGCACTCATGCACATAAGCGCATCCGGTCGATTTGGGGTGGTCCCCATTGTGCCAGCACCGCAATGGGCAGTAGAGCAGAGCACAGCCAATCTGGTCACTGCTGCCTTATGCGCAGAAACACCCGGCGCACACTATGGAAGCGGGTTGCTCCAGGCTTTTCGGCTTTGCGTTCACACTTCTGGGAAGCGGAATAACGTGGGATAAAGGTGCTCTCCAGGATTTGCTACCACTTTTGTCAGGTATCCTTTTTAATGTGGGAACGAAGCGGAACGGCATGGATTGCCTACGGGTGGGGAACGCCAGGCAGATGTGCCTGTGTGAATGCCCCCTTTAATCCGCTTAGGAAATGCAGTTGAAAAGTGGCTATAGTGGGGCAAACTGCCAGTCTGAACTCAGCCCTTGGTGCAACATTCTGTATTAAGAGAGACTACCAGTCCATCTTACTCAATATTTTCAATTCCTGGTGGAAGTAGTTCTCATCAATGTACAAGGACTGACCTAGAGACCTTTGGCAGCCTGTGCTCTGCTTTTTAAACAAATATTACCTTTTACATCTGATGACCTGTCAGAAACCTTTGAGAGATAGTAGGCTGAAAGTAAATGGTGGTGGATGTCTCGTTCCAGGTCATGGCCCTGCAGTTGTTGACGGTCTACAGTGGCTATTACGTCAGGCTCTTGGTTAGCAACCAACTGCCGGAGGTCCCCGTGAGACGACATGTGATGTTTAACCACATCCCCTGCCTTTGCCAGTTTATTGAGTTCACAGTGCTGGGGAAGAGATGCTTTTCATTCAAGCTGAGGTGACAAACGGAAGTGGCCCCGCAGCCAGCACAACATTAATCTGTTCTCTCCACGCAGTGTCAACCGGCTGGGAAAGGAGAGAGGCCACACCCACAATCCGGGGGTGTGGGGGGAGGGAGAATGCTGATTGTTCTCTGTAAGCCAGAGTGGGAAGCAGAAATTTCTTGGAGGCATCCATGTCTTCACATAAGGGATACATTTTAATACTAAGTTAAGAGAAGGGTCTATCGAATCCAATGCTCTCTACCCAGTGACCAGTGGCAGCTCTCCAAGGATTTCCCAGATCTGAGATCCTTGGTGTGGAGATGCTGAAGTTTCAACTTGGGACCTTTTAGATACAAAGTGGATGCTCTACCACTGGATGATAACTGTTCATGGGGAGAACAGGAAAGCTGGTGGAACTTCCAGTTGGGAAAATCTTGAACCAGGCACCATACTCAAGCTTTGATCCACACCACTGTAGTACTGCTGTTGCCAGCTGTTGATCTGTCATGCAGTGCACACTGGCAACATCATCTTACTGATCAAAAAACTGGAGACACCTGGGCACCAGAGTGGACTGTTGGCTACAGAACAAAGGATTGGGTCCTGCCAAACTCTTCTGTGGATGGGGGCACAATTTTCACTGATGTCCTCTCCTCTGCAGACATCCAACTTGTTCCTGGTGATCCCCCATGTCCTAGGAGCAGCATTTCAGGGGGCATATAGAGCTACGTGTGTGTGTGTGAGAAACTCATGCTCTGGTGATGGAAAGCCTTCTGTCAGTGGTAGCTTTTGGCAGCATCCAAGAATATGTCTTTAACAAAAGCATCTTCTTGTCTAGCAACTTGGAGTGCAACAAATTTCTTAAGGTCAGGCGACATAATTCTAGAGTTTGATGACTGGAACTCCAGCATTGTGTGATTTCAAACTCCTGAAATGCTGTCTGGACCAATAAAGAGTAACTGTAGGGGGAAGGTATGGATGAGCTACAGTTTTATGGTGTGGAGTTAACTATTCCTTCCAGTACCATTCCCCCAATCAGAAATGCTCTCCTCACCACTGGAAAAGACAAGGACACTGGGAAAAGTTGGCGGCGGCAGCAGGAAAAGAGGAGGGCCCAACCTGAGATGGCCTGGCTCAAGTATGGAAGCCACAGCCTTCAGTTGCCAAGATCTGAGCAAGGCTGTTAATGATAAACACAATATGGGTATCTGTCTTTCCCCCCATAATGGGACTTAAAGAATCTGGTAAGGGGAAATTTTTTTATCTAGGAAATTGTGCAAGGGGATGTGTTAACCTCTCCTTCTCCAGCGCCATGGCCTTGATCTGCATCACTCTGCCCAATGGCTGCTTTTTGGAGCCAGGGAACACATCTGGAATTCCAGTCATCGAACTTTGCCTGCCTGGGTAGTTCAGTTCAGTTTCATTCATTTGCACATGGGGTTGGGGGAAAGAAGTGAATTTGGTTTAGGCTGTATTAGCTTCTGATAAGGGAAGCTTAATGCAGCAGTCCGTGCTACTCTGGGCATGACGGATGTTGGGTGTGCCCCAGCTGGACTATGGGATTTGGAACCATTTCTCCTCGATCCCTGTCCAAGCCTGTGAATAAACAGATATTTATAGGATTATACCATTGTAGTCAATGCTCTTTTTCTCCAGAGGTAATGACCCCGTGAGAACTGCTTCGGGCTTCTCGCTTCTGGGGGAGAGGGACCGACCGACGCTTCGCTCTCTAGGGGATTCTCTTGATGATTTCCCAGGGGAAGAGAATGACAATGACCAACAGCAAGATAAAATATCTTTTAATGGTTGCAGCATGCTGCTTTTCACTCTGATTCAGCATTTTAAGAATGTTAGGTGATCACAGGCAGGGGGAAGTTCGGTCAAGTTCATCTCCATGCTGAAGTTTGTGAACCTGTCTTCATAGTGCTCTGTGATGATGCAAGAGGAAGTTCTTGCAAGTTTAGCGACATCCTGATTTTTCAAAGGAGAGCTGTGCAGGAGCCCATTCCGGGGAGAGCCCTTCACCATTTTTACACTATCCTCATGTTCCACAGGGCCGTTCCGGGGCTGGAAAGGGAACGGCCTCTCTCCCTCTGGGTGGCTCTTTGCATGCTGGTTCTCTTATACCTAGAAATGCACAAAGAATGAAAGCCTAAAGGGCAGCAGTTGTTAAACACTGAAATGACACAGTCTTGACGTGGCAGTGTCCAGATTTTCTTATGTAGGGCTGCGGTCACACACGCTAAATAATCCACTTTCAGTGCACTTTCCAACTGGATTTTTACTGTGTGAACTCACAAAATCCAGTTGAAAAATGGATTGAAAATGGATTATTTAGTGTGTGTGACCACAGCCTAGGAGTGAGTCCTTGGAAAGGAACAAATGTGTCTTTGGAGGGAAGGGAGGAGACAGCTAGAGTGGAAAACGCTATGCAGAGGTTAAGGAACATGTCCCCCCAGTTAGTTGGCAAGTCTTCTGTGGGTTTTGAGAAAGCTGGTGTTTATGGAAACCGAAATTTCATGGTAGCCAGGCCCTTTAATTCAGGACGAGCTAATTTTCCCAGTTCCATCTTTTTTCTTATTTCACAAATTCACTGTACCCTACATTTCCACACCCTCTAAATAGCATCTTAATGAGAATTTCTAATGTTAAACCTAGAATTGGAATATGTGCCATTTTCTACAACTTTCAGTTCCTTAAGATCATGTGATTCTTTCTCTCTCACTGTGTTACCAATGCGCACATTCAGCTGACACCTTTGCCATCCCCCCTTTCTATAACCAAGCGAACTGATTAAAAAAATTGTAATAAAGCAATCTTGGTATGGTCCAAATGTATGTTTGGATCAAGAGTGCTTTTGAGTATATTCCCCGGCATGCACCCAGGCACATGCATATCCATTAGGGTTGCCAGCTCTAGGTTGAGAAATACCTGGAGATTTTGGGGTGGAGCCAGGGCCGGCCCCAGGTGTCTGGGCGCCCTAGGCAAGACAGCCTGGGGCGCCCGCCCCACGGGGATGCCAATCTCCCGGTGGGGCCTGGAGACCGGGGGGGGTGGAGCGCTGGCTTTCTGAGCACGCCGCACTAGCGGCCTGCTCAGGAAAGCTAGGGAAGGGGCAGCCGTTTGAACGGCTGTCCCTTCCCAGCCCCAGGGCCGGCTGGAGACAGGGGGGTGGAGCGCCGGCTTTGAACGGGCGCCCCTTCCCTCCCAGCGCCGGCTGGAGACCGGGGGCGGGGAAGCCTCCCAGCGCCAGCTGAAGAGGGGGGGGAGCGCCGGCTTTCCTGAGCACGCCGCAGTAGCGGCGTGCTCAGGAAAGCCAGGAAAGGGGCGCCCGTTTGAACGGGCGCCCCTTCCCTCCCAGCGCCGGCTGGAGACCGGGGGGAAGCCAGTTCAAACGAACGCCCCTTCCCTCCCAGCCCCAGCGCCGGCTGAAGATGGGGGGTGGGAGCGCCGGCTTTTCCTGTGCTCAGGAAAGCAAGGAAAGGAGCGCCCGTTTGAACGGGCGCCCCTTCCCTCCCAGCACCGTCTGGAGACCGGGGGGGGAAGCCAGTTCAAACGAACGCCCCTTCCCTCCCAGCCCCAGCGCCGGCTGAAGATGGGGGGTGGGAGCGCCGGCTTTCCTGAGCACGCCGCAGTAGCGGCGTGCTCAGGAAAGCAGGAAAGGAGCGCCCGTTTGAACGGGCGCCCTTCCCTCCCAGCGCCGGCTTCACGGGGGCGGGGCGGGGGCGCTTTGGCGCCCCTGTGGATCCCAGCGCCCTAGGCGAGCGCCTAGCTCGCCTAGTGGGCGAGCCGGCAGTGGGTGGAGCCTGAGGAGGGCAGGGTTTGCGGAAGGGAGAGACTTCAGTGGGGAAGAAGAAGAGATTGGATTTATACCCCACCTTTGACTCAGAGTCTCAGAGTGGCTTACAAACTCCTTTCCCTTCCCCCTCCCCACAACAGACACCCTGTGAGGTAGGTGGGGCTGAGAGAGCTCTGACCGAAACTGCTCTTTTCAAGAACAGCTCTGACAGAACTATGGCTTGCCCAAGGTCATCCAGCAGCTGTGAGTGGAGGAGTGGGGAATCAAACCCAGTTCTTCCAGATTAGAGTCCACCACTCTTAACCACTACACCAAACTGCCATAGAGTCCACCTTCCAAAGCAGCCATTTTCTCCAGGTGAACTGATCTCTCTTGCCTGGAGATCAGTTGTAATCCCAGATCTTCAGCTACCACTTGGAGGTTGGTGACCCTAGCATCTGTGAAATGGTATACTCAGGGGGTTTTCTGTAGAAAAAGTCCAGCAGGAACTCATTAGCATAATAGGCCACACCCAGCAGCAGAAGCTCATTAGCATATTAGGCCACACCCTGACAACACATCTCATTAGCATATTAGGCCACACCCCCATGTTACCAGAAGTGTGGTCATCCAGCCACACCCACCTTTTGCTTCTTATTCTGTTTACTTTGTTGTCAAAACCCCAGGGTTTTTTCTGTAGCAGGAACTCCTTTGCATGTTAGGCCACACACCCCTAATGTAGCCAGTCCTAATGAGTTTCTGCTGCTGGGTGTGGCCTATTATGCTAATGAGTTCCTGCTCGGTGTGGCCAACTTGGGAGCCAGCCAGAACTCCGTTCCTGTGCATTCCTGCCCCAAAATAGCCCTGGGTACACTAAAACTATCTCAACTCAGCCAGTCATAAAATTCACACTGAGGCTGGTCTCTGGGTGATGTTTTATCAATATGTGCATGTATGTCATTAACGTGGAAGAGGGAAACAGGTAGAGCTAATGGGAAGGAATGGAAAGGTGTGGCAAACTGGGCATGCACAGCTAAATTTGGAAATCAGATCTGGGGAGACTGGATGAGAAGAATGTCAGAAGCGTTCTTAGTCCCAACTCATGATTTCCTTATCCAGCTCATGAGCAACTGGAGGGAAACAAGTCCCAATGTGGACCAGAAGGGTATGATATCCCTTGCTGAGGTCTCTCCCTTCCCCAAACATGGGCCCTCCCCAGGGTCTTCCCACAGATCTCCAGGGATTGCCCAACCCAGTGTTGGTAATCATAAGGGGTGAGGAGGGCTGGTTTGGCCCTAAGCTATGCCTGCTGCCCTTGGCCGAAGTAACGAGCTGGGATGCACTGCCTGCCACTGCTTCCTCCTCCTCCTCCTCTTCCGGCCAGAGCACATAGGGCTCCTTCCTGTGCCACCTGGGCTGCTGGAAAGATGGCCGGCTGTTCACGTTTGGCAGGTAGAATCTCTTTGGCCCCCAGTGTCGGCTCGCCCACCAGGAGAACTAGGCGCTCGCCCAGGGCACCCTGGCCCTCAGGGGCACCAAATGGCACCCCCGAAAAGGTCCCCCCCCCGCTGCCCTAACTGGATGCCCGCTGCCGCCGCCTCCCTGCCACCGCCGCCAGTACAAGGACACCTGGCCGGGGTGCAGGAGGTGGCGACGCAGCTCGTCTGCTCCTCCCCTCCCCCTCAGGGGGAGGAGGAGGTGGCAAAAGGGTCTCCAGGCCCCACCAGGAGATTGGCATCTGTGTCCCACCTAGGGCGCAGAAACACCTCGAGCCGGCCCTGTTGGCCCCGCCTCCCCAAGCCCAGCCAACTGGCTTCCCACTTGTGGGTAGCCTGGGAAAAATGCCTTCAGGGCCTTGGTGCTGTTTCTCTCAAAAACAGTTAAAAGTCAAACATCGATCTATTTTGCGTTTACCAATCCGAACCTCTCAAAGATCTTGAATTTTAAATGTGTATGCTCTCCAGTCCCAGTTCTCAGTTATTGTGTTACTTCCTTACGCTAAGCTTTGAAGAGGGTTGGAGAAGAACCAGGCACGCATACCAATTACATAAACTTATCGGGTTTTTTGTGTTATTTCCATCCTGACTCCAGGGTGCCTTACAATGAACAACAGTGTTTGCCCTGGGTAGCACATAAACAGAGGGGAAACTCTCCCATGATTGGAAGTTGTGTCCTTATGAGGATCACGTGATCCAAAGAATATATCTTTATCTCACAATTGAGAGCCCTGGAAATTATGAAGACAGGATGGGGTTGATGAAATGGGACACCCATTTCAGACTGCAAAGAAGTTATATATATAAAAAAACAAATAAGTGAAGGACTTGGATATGGGGCAAGTTATGACAGCCTCTACATTTGTTTAATGCAAAAAACAGTAACAGTGGGTTGAGATAATAACCTAAATGAAGATATCAACTTTGTTTCATCCATGAAGCTAGTAAACACTGGAATTATTTGTTACCTGGAAGGGTTAGAACAGATAAAAGGAAATACTTCTTCACCCAAAGAGTGATTAACATATGGAATTCACTGCCACAGGAGGTGGTGGCAGCTACAAGCATGGACAGTTTCAAGAGGGAATTAGATAAACATATGGAGCAGAAGTCCATCAGTGGCGATTAGCCACAGGGTATAGATGGGAACTCTCAGTCTGGGGCAGGTGATGGACTCTATTCTTGGTGCTGGAGGAGGCAGCAGTGGGAGGGCTTCTAGTGTCCTGGCCCCACTGCTGGACCTCCTGATGGCACCTGGTATATTTTGGCCGCTGTGTGACAGAGTGTTAGACTAGATGGGCCATTGGCCTGATTCAACATTGGCTTCTCTTATGTTCTTATGACACAGTATACAAATAAGGGCACTCTACAGACATTTCCTTATTCTTGCATAATCTTGTTCTGTCCCAGTTAGCAGGTTATGAATGTGTGGGAAAGAGTGCCTTTGTACTACAAATGTAGCTGACTTGAACGGGAAGTGCCAGGCAGTCACAAAAGCAGGAAAACAAAGCTGCCCATAGACAAAGGTTGCTATATAGCTAAGGGGGACTTCCCAATTATGTGGCAATTAAGTAAAAGGGGAAAGAAACTATCCCAAGAT
The DNA here is from genome assembly GCA_029375565.1 of Gekko gecko. Lineage (NCBI taxonomy): Eukaryota > Metazoa > Chordata > Lepidosauria > Squamata > Gekkonidae > Gekko > Gekko gecko. The sequence goes on along the minus strand of JAPDNY010000013.1, from coordinate 21,522,525 downwards.
AAAGAATGAGTGTGCTCTGGGAGGCACAGAATGTTGAGAGCAGTTTAGCATCTGCTAAAGGATAACCACCCCTTAAGAAATGAATGGTGAAACTGGCCTGCTCAGACCTGAGAAACTATAAAATATTGGAGGGGAAGATTTTGGGAATATGGGGTATTTCCCAATGGTTTCTCCCCACTATGTCATGTAGATGCTGAACAACCCGGCAGGCAGCGGGTATCACCAGTCACTGGGGAAGGGGCTTCTCACCGGGTCCTCATTGGCTTCTCTTCTGCACATAACTTTAGTAGATCCTCAGAGGAGAAAGAGCTAACTGCTGTGCCAGTCAGTTAGATTTGCCCCCACCGCCTCCTTACCGCAGTCCTTTGCTTGGGGTAAATCAGACTCTTCCTCTTCTCCTTTGCAGCAGCACACACGGGCAATTCTTGTACAAACATAGCTGCAGGCTGGAGACAAAGGAAAGACAACTTGTATGGAATACTCTGCATGCAGAACAAACCCACAGAATGGAGGGTGTAGCACATGGCAACCAAAGAAGCGAAAGTGTGGTAGGTTCAGGGTAGACAAAAGTCACTACTTTGTCCTAGGATGCAGAATTACCCTATGCATGAAGGTCAGTGTGGGGATGGACTAATGATCTAGGAGACATGGAGAATGGAGATCACTGGGTGAAGTTCGGCCAATCACTCCTAGTTTCGCTTGCAGAAGGGAGAGCCGTGTACGTCATCCAGAGCTCCTTGGAGGAAGGCTAGGATCAATTTAGCAGACAGATAGGAACTCACCGCCACAAGATACAGTGACGACCACCAGTTGAGGACCAGATGTGTTGCTGGGAGAGCTGCATGGACCTTTAAAATAACAACTGGTATGCATGATTCCAGCTTGGATCACAACAGGGGAAGGGATTCCTGTGTCAGTTTCCTGACCCCCAGACAGCCCTGCTATTTGAAGATCTGTTTGTCCAGTAGGGCAAACTGCAGCCTTGCAGAGCTGTTTTGGGTAAGAAAAACATCGCAGGGAAAGGCTTGGAAGGATTAAACTCCTTTTGGGGGTGGGGACCACACCATGGTCCTAATGCCACCTATTTAAAGAAGAAAAACAAAACGAACCCCAGCATCTCACGTGGTGTTCCTCTCAGAGGGTTTTTAAAAGGTCAGGCAAATCCAGGAAAGAGATGCCCACTAACATATTAGACAGAGTACCTAAATGGAACTATTGCAGTCAGAGACAAGGTACCTCTGAATACCAAGAGCTGGAGAGGGGAGAGAACAGCAGGAGGGTGTCACTTGGGCCCCCAAGCTTTGCCTGGAAGCTTTCCAAGGGCACTTGTAAGGCTATTGTGCCAAGCCGGGTGCCAGACTAGACGGAAGGTGAATCGGACCCAGCAGGTGCCCCCTGACACTCCTTATGGGACCAGATTCCTGTAGAAAAAGAGTCTCATAGTTCTGCATGAAAAAAGGGGAAAATTGGGAAACACCAAGAAGAAGTGAAGAAGTTAGAATCTGTATAGCAGGCACGGGGGAGAAGGAAGAGAGAGGTCAAGAGCAAAATGCAAGTCATAATGTCAATCCCCTTTGCTACTATGACTCACAGCCTTGGTTTCCACACAAGCCCCTCGGTGGCCAATAAATAATCTTGCTTTAAGTAAAGCCCATCTTAACTTACCGTTGATGATCACTCAGACCATGCTTCCTTAGGTTATGGATAGTCTGTGTCTCTCCCTTTCTTTGCTACAAGCAATCTTGCTGCTTTCCCCTTTGGCTCGCTGGTTTATAAGTGTTGTTCCTCCAGTGTTGTTCCTCTTATGGCATCAGTTCCCTCCGGGTGTGGCTCTAGTAACCCAGGTCAGGTGACTGACCAGCAGCAGAGCTTTGTGACTCAGCATTTGCCTCATTGTAGGGCTGGGTGTGTCTGAGCACCTGCCCTCTGTGATCAAAAGGTGCTAGCTGACGGGCAGGCCAGGGCCAAAGAGCAGGCGCATTGTTCTGCAATAACAACTGTTAACACCTTCCTCATGATGAGAGGGAGCTGCCTGACACAGAGCTAGGCCACTGGTCTGTCTAGCTCAGTATTATCTGCTCTGCCTGGCAGGGGGTGTCTACCTCCTTTGGCAAAGAATCAGGCCCCCATTCTCCTGGGAGTCATGTTCCCCAATGCTCCCTTTAAGCTGTGGAGTCTTGCGATCAAAAATGCTACTTTGTGAGCTCCTGGCATTAAAGTTGTGAGCAAGCGATTTGGCTGCTGCATAAATTAGTTTGCTCTGGAGCCCTCCTTCCTGAGCCAAGACACAAATGTGTGAGCCTGCCTCGGCAGGGAGGGCAGGGTATAAACTGAATAAATAAAAAACTGTGGAGATAGCTCACACTAACTCAGCTTAGGGGGAACACTGGTTCCCAGCACAGAAGTCACAGTGCTTGTCTGATTTTCATGATAAAACTGGGGAGGGTGTGAGGAGGATGTCTGGCCCGCAGTCTCATCTGTAATCTCTTGCAAGCCAGGCAGGGATGCCAGCCTCCAGGTGGGACCTGGGGATCCCCCGGCATTACAGCTTGTCTCCAGACTACAGAGATCAGTTTCCTTGGAGAAAATGGATGCTTTGGAGGGAGGACTCTATGGCATTGTGCTCCACTGAGGTCCCTGTCCTCCTCAGGCTCCAATCCCAAATTTCCAGGAGTTTCCCAACCTGGACCTAGCAACCCTACCCCCCACATCTCCCACCAGTGGCCAGGGGGACCTGGCAACCCTAAAGATGGGTTCTTCTCCGCAAGTTTTCCCTAGGAATCTGCTGCTGATTTTTACTGTTCTGGTGACAGTCTGGCAAAATTGTCACCAGTCTGGGATTCTTTTTTTAAAACAAACAAACTGGGGGGGTCATTTACACTTGGAACAGAACCAGAGTGTCATACAAAATGCATTTCTATAGAACCAGACAGTCACACAAAATATTTCTACTACATATCTTGTCCTAATCCATTGCATAGGGGTGCAACCTTAGTGTATTATTCTTACAAAGAGATAATAGATAAAATATAATCATCATCATCATCATCATCTCGCCTTATATATAATGCTGTTTTGAGGTGAACGTTCCACATGCTCCCACAGCATTTTGTCTCGCTGACCTGTCACTCCAACAGTGTGCCAATGCAGTGGCTGCATTGCTGGAGTCCCACCCACAGAAGGGGCGGACAGCGTCTCGGCATCAGTGTCGTGCGAGGTCTCTCCAGGGCAGCAGGTGGGAGCTGGCCCCACTCGCCCCAGAGAGACAAAGGCTCCGAGCATGCAGGCCAGCCCAAGCAGGCCTCACTGGAGCGGCAGAAGCCCGGTGGCTACTGACGCGTGCCCAGGAATGTGTGACCAGAGAGCGAGAGGTAGCAGCGGTGCTCTTCATGACGGAGGAGTGCCAGAATACATGCTGGGTAATGCTGCTTGTTGTTTTGCCACGGCGCACTCAGAGGAGGCTGAGATTGATGGCAGCAGCAGTGCCCTGCTTTTCCCACGGCTGGCTCTGTTGTGGTCTTTTCAAGGCAGCGGGCAGGAGCCGACCTCGCTCAGCCTGGAGAGACAAACGCTCCCAGCATGTGGTCCGGCCCAAGCAGGCCTCGCCGGAGTGGCAGAAGCCCAGGGGCCACCGACGCCCACCTCACAATGTGCAGCTGGAGAGCGAGAGGTAGCAGCAGTGCTCTGAATAACGATGGGGCACCAGAATACATGCCAGGTAATGCCACTTGCCTCTTTGCTGCGACTCGCTTGAAGGAGGCTGAGACCGCCTGGAGGTGGCAGCAGCTCTGCATGCTTGCTTTGCCCCCCCCTTTCTAGAGCTCATTGTATGGCTTTTATACAATGGGCTTTGCTCCAGACTAAATTAGCATTTTCTGAATTTCCTCTCCCTACTGCAGCCCACCAATGTCATTCCTCAAGGTCTCTTATCCCCCAGGAGCTGCATTTCATGGAGATCAGTGGGCTGCAGTGGGAGGAGGAAGGCAAGAAAGTTCCATTCTGCCACGGAAAACTGAGTCTGGATCCACCCTGACATGTATAATAAGGTTGTATACAATACAGATTTATAGTGATGAACCTTATTGGCTATGCCTAGAGAGTGCTACATCTGGTTGCCAAACCAAGGCTTGGATCCAGCAATGCACAAGCAGAAAGGAAAATATACTTAGCGCAATTCTGCCTGTGTAAGAAATAGCATTAGGACTGCAGCAGCACATAACAGTTCCGTATAAATTTAATGACAAAAAAAATAATGTGCACATGGAGCAATGGGAATGTACTATTTGCATGACTGCATTTAATTTGGTTTTGAAACTACATCTGAAGAAATGCCTTGCGTTATGTCTTGTGCAGGCAGAAAGGTAGTACGGGTACAATTGTCTTCACTGAGTGCAAGCACAGCAAGGAATAATATTAGCACTTCCGCTTACACAAGGAATGTTGTGTGCACAAAAATCTTTCCCGGGATCCAGCCTCAAGACAGAACTATATGTTCCATTTGGGTTGGTGTAAGCTCACCAATGCAGCCATCTGATAGAGTCTCACCACAGGTCCAATCTTTTCTACATGTCTCCAGAGCCATGGCCTCTTATACATTTTTACCAAGACCCTGAAGTTGTAGCAAGCTATGAGTGGTCACTGCCCAGTTGCATGTGTTTGAATGGTAGATTATCTCAACCTAACATTGTATATGTCAGGGCTGTTGGGTGGCAATGAGATAAGGAAGCAGGAAGAAAGGCTATGGGGGAGGAAACAGTGGGGGAGGAGAAAATGAAATACCCTCCTACAAGTCCTTGCAGGTTTGTGCTTCTAAGGTCCCGGTCACATGAGTGGGATACTGTGCCGCTGAAGAGAGGCAAATTAGAGCCAGAGCAAAAAGATGCACGGTAGTGCGATCAGACAGGTCCCCGAGATGCTGTGCAGACACCAATAGCCGGCAATCACACGGCGATGTTGAAGCGCATCAAAGGGTTTCGCTTTCGCATTCTTGTGCATGTGCAATCTTACGTTTCTTTGCATACTGTGGAGGCTTGGAAAAAACACATCCGGTGCGATGGGACACATGCATGTGCCGGATGCACTGGATTAACTCTGCTTCCGCAATCCGACGCTTGCCTGTGACCCGCATTTTCCAGTTGCTACTACCCTTTTGCTGGTACTTTTAAAATCTGCTTCTTTGGGCCGATGGTACGGGTTGGTGACGGGTGCGCTACGCTTCCCAGATGTTGCCATATGATCGCACCCGTTTGATGTGCCCTCAACCTGTCTGTTTCATGGGGCAAATCCTCCCATGTGACCGGGGCCTAAATGAATCTAAAACTAAACCAAACAGGGAATATCTGCTTGTCTCTAGTTTAGGGCCGATATGTGTTTATATTCATTTCTGACCAATCAGGACATATGAGCAAACAAAACTATAGTTTTAAGACCAAGGGAATTTGACATGAATATCTATGATGACTGGGCCTCATTCCATTCCACGAGTACATTACGTATTCGGACTTTGCAGAATCTCTGTTTATTAACTCCCCTCCTTGCTGCTTCCTCAGATCTGATATCAAAAGCAATAATTCTTTACATTTATGAAAAATCGTGCTCTAAGGCAAACAGACAGCTTTCTTTACCCAGAGATCTTCAGCATCACAGAAAAAAAGACTGCCTTTCTTCAGTGTTTTGCTGATTGCATCATTTTTTAAAATTTACTGCTGGTTCAGGGCTGGCATCTACATATCCTGAGGACTGAGGTGGGCAGGGTCGGCTCCAGGTATTTCTGCGCCCTAGGTGGGCACAGATCCCAACTTTCTGGTTGGGCCTGGAGACCCAGCCATGCCGCCCCCCCCTCCTTCCCCCCCCCAGGGAGGAGGGGGAGGGCGGGAAAGCTGTGCCCCGGCTGGGCGCTCTGCAGTGGAGGCGGCAGCAGTGGGGAGTCCCCGCTGGCTGCCGTCTCCCCCCCAGGGAGGAGGGGGAGGGAGACTTGAGCCCTAGCCAGGCGCTTTATGGTGGTGGCCGTGGTGGCGGCAGCAGGGAAATCCTGCTGGCCACCGCCGGCCTCCTCCTCCTCTTCCCCCTCCCCCCCAGGGCAGAGGGGGAGGGCGACTTGCGCCCTAGCTGGGTGCTTTTCGGCGGTGGTGGCGGCGGCAGCAGGGAGATCCCGCTGGCTGCTGCCAGCTGCCGCTGGCCTCCTCCTTCTCCTCCCCCCCTGAGGGAGGAGGGGGAGAATGACTTGCGCCCTAGCTGGGTGCTTTTCGGCAGTGGTGGTAGGCGCCCGGTTAGGGCGGCGGGGGGGTGCTTTTCGGGGGGAGCGGGGTGCCATTTGGTGCCCCTGAGGCCGGCATGCCCTAGGCGAGCGCCTAGTTTGCCCAATGGGTGATCTGGCCGTGGAAGTGGGGTGGGTCCAGAGACCAGGGTTTAGGCTATCTACACGGTTACTGACACCTGCTCACTCACTTGTGAGCATTCCATCCACACGCTGCCTGATGCCGCTGGGACAGGGTGTGTAGGTGGTGTATGCCAGTAATAATGGCAGTATGCCCAACTGTACCCACTGCCTGCATACCATGGGGAAAGGGTATGCATGCAGTGTAGGCAACTGTGAGTGCAGGTAGTGGGTGGGCTTATGGGTGGCCAGGGTCACATGGGTGGACAAGCCATGAGGAATGTATGGGAGACCTGGAGGTGGACAGAGAAGACCCTGGGCAGTGTTTGCACAAGGGCTTTCAGAATCTGAAAGCAGCCCTGGGTACTAATAAACTATTGCTTTGCTTTTTCATTTGTTTGGCTGTTACTGATTCCTGAGCAGAGCTGTGCCTAAATCGTTCTGGCAACTGAAGCCTCACAGCATGAGCTCCAGGATTACCATTGTACAAAAGGTGTTTGCTTGACTTTTGCTGCACATTTTCCAGCTCTGCGCTGTTTTGAGGGGTGGGAGAAGATGTGGCAGCCAGGATTGTACACAGTATTTCCAGTGCAGCTGCACTGTGAACTTATATAACTGGGCTTTTTTTCATAGTCCTTCTGAAGGATTTTTTTTTCTCCACTGCTGCACACTGAGTTATGATTTTCGTCGAGTTTTCATTGAGCTTCACGACTTCAGGATCTTTTTCCTGTTCAGGTACCAGCAGTTCAGATCCTATCAGTGTGTAATACAGTCAGCCAAACATCCATTAAAAAATGTAAGAACACAAAAGTCCTTCTGGCTCAGACAATCAAATCCGGCATCCTGTTGTTCCCTGAACTGGATAGCCCAGGCTAGCCTGATCTCATCAGATCTCAGAAGCTAAGCATGGTCGACCCTAGCTAGTATTTGCATGGGAGACCTCCAAGGAATACTGGGGTTGTGATGCAGAGGCAGGCAATGGCAAATCTCCTCTGAACGTCTCTTGTCTTGAAAACTCTACAGGGTTGCCATAAGTCAGCTGTGACTTGATGGCACTTTCTACCACCACCATTCATGATATTAAAAATACATTAAAAATTTTAGCTCGCCCCCCTCCATCTGCCAACTGCCACTGATAGAGCCCTCAGTGGGAATGCCTTTAGCAGCCAGACACCCCTCCATCATGTTTGGCTGCAGATGAGGACTGTTCCCTCCATCTTCCAACTGATTAGGCTCCTGGCAAACAAGTAACCTCCCAACAGTTCTCTTTCCCTGAGATTCTCCGGGAGAGTCTGACTGCTGCCTGCCTGCTTCCCTGCCTTGCTGTGTCTGCTGGCTGGGTTAGGTTTTTTATCCCCATTGGAAACAATGAAGGGAATGGTGGGTTACCTGTTTGGGTGCCCATAGAATTGGACCCACTGGTCCAATGTGTTTGGGACTTGGGGGTCCAGCAGCCATATGGTGAATTTGGTACCTCTCCCTCAAAACCCTTCCTCCCCAGCCCACTAAAAGTATCATGGAAAAATTTACATATTTTCCCCCACCATAGAGAACAATGGAGGGGATGGGGGCAACCTGTTTGGGGGCCCATAGAATGGGACCCCCGGTCCAATATTTTTGGGACTTGGGGGCTCTTTTGGAGAAAGGTTCCAGCAGCTACCCTATGAATTTGGAGCCTCTTCCTCAAACCCCCACCCCTCCAGCCCCAAGATTATACCCCATGACATTTCACCACTGACTTTAATGGCCCATAGGGGATAATGAGGGCAAATATTCGGGCTTCCCGAATACCTCCTGAATCGGCTAGGATTGCCGAATATGATATTCAGGGGATATTCGGGAGTCCTGAATATGATGCCCCCAAATATTCCTGAATCCAAATATTGCCGAATTTCCCCCCATTCACACCCCTATTGGTGTTGATGGAGGGGGGCAGGAAGTCGCTAATGTCTTGACTTGAATTCACCACCATTCATGATGAATATGAAGAGTACTTTTATTTGTTCTTAATAGCAATGTCAGGAAGACCTCGAGAGCTAGTTAGAGAGCACTGAAATAATATCTGCCCACTGTCTTGTGAGCACTACTGATCTGATGTATTTCTGCTGGATTTTATAACCTGCCTTGAAGGGTGTTTTAATAACTCCATGGCACCTGGTACCAAAAGAGGGCAGACCTTTATTTGAACATAAGCAAGGCCTTGTCTGGGCCCTGCTTGGCCATAACCAGCCCCAGCCGACCAACAACACAAGTGAAAAGTGAAACTGAAGCAAAGGCTGTTTACCTTAAGGGATCATGTTAAAATAACTGTACTATAAAGGTAAAGGTTCCCTTGCTCGAAAGCCAGTCGAATCCGACTCTAGGGCTGTGGTGCTCATCTCCATTTCAAAGCTGAAGAGCCAGCGCTGTCCGAAGATGTTTCTGTGGTCATGTGGCCAGCATGACTAAACACCAAGGCGCACGGAATGCTGTTACCTTCCCACCAAAGTGGTACCTATTTATCTACTTGCAATTTCTTGCTTTTGAACAGCTAGGTTGGCAGGAGCTGGAACTAGAGATGGGAGCTCACTCCGTCATGCGGCACCTGGGTCTCGAACTGCTGAACTACCAACCTTCCACAGCCTGCAGTTCAACGTCTTAACCACTTTAGCCACCACATGTACTATAAAAACATCCTCAATTTTAGGCAGAGAGTAGGGATCCAGCTTTGCAAATCTGTTTATAGTGACTTTATAATCTCCATAAATTCGCACTGGTCCACCTGTCTTTACTGCAGATACAATTAGGGGGTGGTCCAGTGTGCAAACTGGAGTGGTTCCAGAATACCATCCTTCTCCAGGCGCTGTAGTTCTGTTTCTACTTTACTGTGGAAAGCATACGGCACAGAATGGGGTCTGAAAAAATGAGGCTGTGCATCTGGACTCACATGAACCTTTGCAGCTATCCCAGTTAGCGATCGGAGCCCTAGACTGAAGATCTCTTTTTCTTGTCCCAACACTTCCTCCCGAGACTGGGAGCCAAGCAAAAAAATGTTCTGCCCGTCCAAATTTCAATTCATGTAGCCAGTTCTGGCCTACCAAGGTGGGTCCTTTTCTTCCTACCACCCACAAAAAATAAATTGTTATGCTGCCCTTTGTATGTCACTGATAGAAGTGCCCTGCCTGCCAAGGGAACAGTGTCTCCTGTATAAAGTTTTAAGCCACACACATGCTGGTTGTAAAGATGGTGGTCTATTTGGGGACCATAAGTTATTAAAGGTGTCCTCTCCTGTTTCAGAAAACGTTGCTCCAGTGTCCACTTCCATGTCCAGGGTGCAGCCTGCAATGATTAGTTGGGCTTGACGTGGTGGTGAACGGCGATCACCCAAGGTATATACAGGATATACTCCATCACTGTCATCTTCACCATCTTCATTGCCAAGGTCCTCTAAGTTGGCATTTCTCTCTTGATACTGCTGTCTCACTCATTGGTTAGGATGCTGATGTGCTAAATGTCCCCCGTGATGGCAGTGCCAGCAAACTGTGTCTCAAAAGTGAGAATCATGCAGGGTACCACAATGAAAACAGCACTCTATGGCTCTGGAAAGAAAACTCTTGCTGCCTGCCCTGGGAGAGGACATGAGGCTGTACTTTCAGTGTCAGCCCAAATGGATGTGCTGCCACACGATTCAATCCTGCTGCATTCTCTTTTCCACTCTCCTGTAACTTCTGCCACTTGCTGCACAGCCCATTCCGTGGCCACAGCAATTCTCGTTTTAAAATCATTTTTTAAAAAGTGGCCACTGCTGTTTTAAAATCAAGGTCCTTGTTTTCCAACAGAGGGTGCTCTATGGCCTGATCAAGCATGCCTGCGACAAGCCTGTCTGTGTACGCAGCATCTGGTGTAGGGAAGCTGCAAAGTCACAGCATTCAACCAAAGAATGCAGCTCCACCACAAATTCAGAATTAGTTAAAGTCAAATACCTTTAATGGCATATCAATAAAACACATTATCTGATAAAATATGAGCAAGAAAGCATTAAAGAGATGACCAAATAAGGCTGAAGGCTGCGGGCTTACATGTTGTTGTACCAGAGTTCACAATTCTTTCAAAGTTTTCTCACCCAGCTTTTCAGGTGCCACCAGCTTCCTTAAAAGGGTATACATCTTTTGCCCACAAAGAGTCAAAAATATAGATTTCTGCTGGTCTACATCTTCAATTTTGTTAGGTTTCCCATCCTCTCAACATAGGACCTTTCTACATTCAGTCTTTACTCCCAATTTCCCCAGAACTCAAGGCGGTATGCCTTTGATTCAAATCATTTCCTTTCATTCTGCATATGTATTTATCTTTTGACACTCTGTGCTGGAAACTCAAGCCTCTGCAAATTATGCTTTCTGCATACTCAGAGAAGAAAGTGTGTTTTGAGCCCTGATTGCTCTAATCCTCTGGAGAAGGAATATTCAAGGCACCAGCACGATACTTCTCCTTTCCCTTCAATGCCCCGTGTTCTCTCTTCCTTTTCACAGAGCCCTGGCTGGTGGGAGGAATTCTTCCAGGAAAATTGGAATGACATTGAGTGGATGAGGCATTTTAGTGTTAACAGGGCAATGTTCGCTAACATTATGTAATGGGAATAACCCAGGGATAATATACAATTATCAACGCTTAGTATCAGATCAAAATGCAAACCATCAATCCATGCATCCATTTTTGTTTTGAGGAAATGTTTGTAATTGAAGTCTGTTTGGCTTAGAAGTGCGCTTGAGAAACTATTTTTTCCAATAGCTCTCCATCCTCCAAACCGCTGCGGACTCTAAAGAAATGTAAATGTTCAGCAGTTGCCCGTGAAGAAACCTGTTATCATGTAAATTGGCCATCTAACATAGACCAAAGAGAAAGAGGCTGAAAAAGGGGAGACCAGTGGGTGGCACTTAAACATTTGCAGAAACAATTCCACTTTAAATAGTAGGATTGATTTCAAAACAGAGCAGAACAAAGGTTCGCAGCAAAAGCACTTTTGGACGTGCGGGGCAACAGTGTGCTTGAAGTGGTCTGAGTGCTGCTTCCCCTAAAATAAATGCAGAACCAAGAAGCAGCCTTGACACAAAGTGGCAATGAAAGTGGGAGGGAAAGCAGGATGGAAGACTGAGATGCACTCAAGAAACCAAGGAAAAAGACGGGTGCAGAAAGGGCCATACTCAGACCACTCACTGACTCCATCAAATTCCAGCATGGCACTGTACATTGCCATAGCCATTGTAGTTTTATCTTCGTTGCCAGTATAACTCCACGGCACCCGGTACCAAAAGAGAGCAGACCTTTCTCTGAACATAAGCAAAGCCTTGTCTGGGCGCTGCTAGGCCATAGCCAGCCACAGCCAGCAATCAACTACACAAATGAAAAGTGAAACTAAAGTGAAGGCTGGTTACCTTAAGGGATCATGTTAAAATAACTATACTATACAATAAGGACATGTCAACAAATTCACAAATTAGGGATGCCAGATGCTACCTGTCAGCTGATGAGGGGCTCCTGGGTCTTTTCTGGGACCTTCTGCTGTGCATGCTTTTCATGGCAGTGCAATAACATCACCTGGAAGTGATGTCAAAGGTAAAGGTAAGGTTCCCTTGCTCAAAGCCAGTCGAATCCGACTCTAGGTTGCGGTGCTCATCTCCGTTTCAAAGCCGAAGAGCCAGCGCTGTCCGAAGACGTTTCCGTGGTCATGTGGCCAGCATGACTAAACACCAGCGCACGAAACGTTGTTACCTTCCCAAGTGGTACCTATTTATCTACTTGCAATTTCTTGCTTTGAACTGCTAGGTTGGCAGGAGCTGGAACTAGAGACAGGAGCTCACCCTGTCATGCAGCACCCGGGTCTCGAACTGCTGAACTACTGACCTTCCACAGCCTGCAGTTCAGTGTCTTAACCACTTGAGCCACCGCAGCTCCTGTTGTGATGTCATCATGTCACCAATTCTGGAGGGGTGACGCTCTAGTTTTTGGGTAAAACTCTATGTTTTTTGCCTTCTAAACCATAGATTTTCTCCAAAAATTAGACCATCATACCTCAACAGTGGCAATGTGATGATGTCACTTCTGGGTGATGTCATTGTGTGGGGGTGGGTTTTTCACCATCCAACCAGTTGGCTGGTGGCAGACCAGAGTCCTCAAAAGCAAGGGAACCCCCCACTGAGACCTGGGGTCTGGAAACCCTCTCTCAAATGCTCATGATATAACAGGTGTAAATGATAGAAAGGCATGGTAAGAACAGTGAACTGTTTGGAGAAGGTTTCTGCCACTGAGGTGGGCTAGGCAGGTCACATAAGAATTTAAAAGGACTGGTCTTCTACCCCCATGTCCTTCACTGTTTTCCATAGCTTGGCCTTTTGACTCCATTATTGACATTTATTCCTCTCTTCCTATGAATATCCAGATCTGCCAGTAGATGATATCCTTCATGCTCCTGATGAAGTAGGCTCTAGTCAATGAAAGGTCATCTGCTACATTTCATCTTTACATGTTCACAATACTCCTTTTGGGTTTTGCTGCAAGTCAGTAATAGCTGTAAAAAGTACAGCAGAAGAAGGAGAAGAGGAGTAGGAGGAGTAGGAGGAATAGGGAGTTATCTAAAGGGGTTTCTTTCCCTTGTTTATCCATGGGGCTTAAACACTAATTACCAGGCAACATGGTTGAGGCAATGATGAAATGGGCAGTCTGGAGGTTGAAAACCACCATCTTATAATGGCCACAGAGAGAACATTCAAAGACTTGTGCTATTCAAGAAATTTTCTCATTCAGAGTTGTAAGAAAAGATTTCACACAGTGAACAATTTATACAGCATTAATAAGTACAATGTGCATCACTAATGTATATATGTATTACTGAAAATCAGCCTACACATAGCACTGAAACACGTGAACATTTTGTGAGCAAAATTCAGGGTGAGAAAATGGCATGGGAATAAAGATTCATACTTTGATTAGCCAAGGAGAAGCAGACTCAATATGGGTGGTTTGAGGGTCAAAACAGCAATCATGAGAAATCTGAAATCACCCCTAGGGTTGTTTTTTTTTTGAGACAGTGTATTTTGGCATAAAAACCTACAACTGCCCTTGCTGGATGATGCTGACTATTTCTAGTGTACTGCTTTCCATACATCATCCAGATAAGCATAACAAGATGATGGCAACCACTCCCTGATGTTCATTGTCAACATCTGGTAGCCAGAACTAAAGTGCCTTTGAGCATCAGGGTTCCATTTAGCTATCACCGCAAATAGCTAAGAGCCATTCCAAAGCCAATGCTCATTAAATCTCTGTAGGGTTTATTTAAAAGCTACAAATAAGGATATTTTGTCCATGACCACATCCTGCAATTATGAATACAATACATTTATTACAAAATGTGTGAAGAAGCACTTCCTTTAGAGCCAGCATGGTATAGTGGTTAAGAGTGGCGGACTCCAATCTTGAGAACTGGGGTTGATTCCCTGCTCCTCCACGTGATGGCTGCTGGGTGACCTTGGGCCAGTCACAGTTCTCTTGGAACTTTCTTAGCCATACCTGCCTCGTGAAGTTCCTGTTGCAGGGAGAGGAAGGGAAGGAGGGTATATACTGCTTTGAGACTTCTTAAGATAGGGGAAAGTGGAGTATAAAAACCAACCCTCCTTCTTTAGATTGCCCTGAATTTAGTAGTGTTGTGGTATTTTATAAGGGATGTAGATGGAATGGTTTCCTAGCAGTGCCGTGGGACACAAAGGCTGAGGTGATGTTTTAGTGCTCATGCATCAACTGGGTGTTGTGGTGCAATATCAGGTTGTATGGCCACAGATTCCAGACAGACCCCCTCACAAACAACTATTTGTTCTGAATAGCTCATGGAACTTAAGTTAGGTGGACCAATGGTGTGACAGTAAAAGGCAGCTATACATGTGTGTGATGATACCTTGGAAAGGGGAGGGGCTACAGTTAGGCATGGTTTGCCACAGGAGTTTCCAGTTTCACCCTGACTGGGATAGCCCAGGCAAGCCTGATCTTGTCAGATCTCGGAAGCTAAGCAGGGCCGACCTTGGCAAGTACTTGTAAGGGAGATCTCCTTGGAATACCAGCAGTTGGGAGGTGGGAGCAGGCTTTATTCAGTCACCTCTCAGAATATCCTCCAGGCTCCTAGTAGGGTTCAGTCCCCAGAGGTCACCAAGACTTCCAGGTGCATGCATAGTCAGTCACCAGGGGTTGTTATGACTTCTAAGCGCACATACACTCACATGCACACACACGCACACACACACACACGCTCATGAAAAATACAAAAAATACAGAAAGAAAGAAAGAAAGAAAGAAAGAAAGAAAGAAAGAAAGAAAGAAAGAAAGAAAGAAAGAAAGAAAGAAAGAAAGAAAGAAAGGAAGGAAGAAAGAAAGAAAGAAAGAAAGAAAGAAGTTTCCTCCATGGTATCTCCATTTGAAGGCCCTTCAGGGAGCAGTGTTGGGAAAGTCTTTCCTACACTTAAGACCCTGGAGAACTGCTGCCAGTCAGAGGAGACAATATAAAACTAGACAAACCAATACTTTGAGATGGTATAATGCAGCTTCATGTGTCCAGAGCCAGCCCTGGAGTATACACAGAATTCAAAAGAAACAAAAACAAGCCAACCAACAGCAGTTTTGTGTGCCCATGAAAACCCTATTTGGTTAAACAGCACCAGTCATTTCAAAATTCACAGATTCAGAGCACAGTATCTCATGTGGTTATTTTGACAGTCAACGTGTCCTGAAATGCTGGGAAGAGACTCCAAAGATTCACAAATTGACCTAACCTCAGCGACCGAGCCACGGTAGTTGCTTAAGTTTCCATTGCGCCAATGTGGTGATGCTCAGCTGTTTACGGGAAGTAGTTGCCTTGGTGACGCTAACCGTATCGGAAGTGACAGCAATGTGCATTTGGTGGGAAAGGTGAGGGCCCGGAATTGCCAACCCAATCACTTGTCAGCATTCTGATGATAATTCAGATATTTAAAAGAAGAAGCGTTAATGACGGGAAGGAAGGAACAAAAGTCTTTAGGCCTTATCAGGATTTCCATATATTTGCTGAACGACTGCAACAAGTTGTCACACAGAAGCATTACTTTAAAGGTTTAGGTCAGACTGACTCAGTACATATATGCATGACAAGTATACCACTCAGCCCACATTGACAGTGCAAACATAGTAGGCAGGGGTGGTGGGAAAATGCAAAGTATGATATTTCACAGGTATGCACTTGTAATGCAACTGCCATCCAGACCTTATTTCTAAGGTTGCTGAACTTTTGATTATAACCTCCTGTCTTCAGGGTCCTTCTCTTCCATGTGCCCCTCTACCAATCTCTTATTTTTCTTCTTCATCCCCTTACCTGCACCTAGTCCACTTCTTCCTGTGGCCATCACATTCTGATCCAAGTAAACATCTTATGGTTGCTAGGCAATCACAGGATGTGTTTCCTGGGAGATTCTAGTGGTCATTTTCTGTTTTTTTATAGTGAGCAGCTCTCTGCCTTGATCGTGCCAATGTCTAATTCCAAATCTGTTCAGCCTCGCTATCTACTATTTCTTCTTAATGGGGATGGGCATGAACCACATTTTCGCTGTTCAGTTCAGTTTGTGGTTCATGACTGACTCACAAACCAAACCACGAACCTGCATAAACAAATATACTGGTTCGAGAACCAAACCCATTTGTAAGCCATTTAAACCAAACAGCTGATCAGCAGGCCCATAGGTTTAAATGGCTCCCAGCCATTTAACCTTCATGTTTTGCTCCCTGCCACATGGAAGTATGGGGGAGCAAAACCAGAGGGTTAAATATGGGGGTGAAATGACCTGGCACACATTTTCCCCTTCCTTTCTGCTGGCCACAGAGAGCCACAGCAAGCAGAAAGGTGGGGGTCAACTGCATCTAACTCATGGTCATCATCGTATCCACTGGCACACTTTTTTGGGAGTAAGCCCAATTGAATTTAGTGTGATTTTTTATTTTTTTTATTTTCAAAGTTTATATCTCACCTTTCAGCCCATTCAGGGCCACAAAGTTGGCTACTGACTAAAAGCAAAACATTATAAAACAAAAAAATCATACCAAAAAAAGGCAAAAGTAAAATACATACATAAAAACACAAAAGCCAGCAATTGAAAAACTGAGCAGGAAGGAAAGGTCATTGAGGGAATGCCAGCCAAAGAAAAAAGTCTTCACCTGCTGGCAGAAGCAGTGATAGAAGGGGAAAGATGAATATGAAGGAGTTCCAGAATTTTGGCACTGTGATCAAGAAAGCTACCTGCCTAACCTCAGAAGGCCAGGCGGGGTTGCCAGCCAGTGTCCGGCAACCCAAGGAAGCCTGGGTGGTGGGAACAAAGGGGGAGTAAAACCATAGAGTTTCTGGTGATTCCTTGAGTGGACTTACGGTTTCCCCCCGGAAGTAATGTCATGCTGTCACCTGACCAGGATTACCAACTTCCAGGCAGGGCCTGGAGTTCTCCCAAAACCACGACAGATCCACAGACTACAGGGCTCAGTTCCCCTGGAGGAAATAGCAGTTCTGTTGTTTTTTAAAAAATAATATTTTAATAGAGTTTTTATACAGATAATAAAAAAGGAAGGAAAAAGAAACAAAAACAGAATAAATCAACACCTACAAAAAAAGAGAGAGAAGCTAGACAATAGTTCTAAGGCTACAAGCAGAAGGAAGGAATAACATCTGATTTTGTCCGACACCAGATCCCATACATTTACTGATTACAACCAGGGCTATCTTTGGGCAGGAACGCACAGGAACAGAGTTCCGGCTGGCTCCCAAGTTGGCCATGCCCAGCAGGAACTCATTAGCATAACAGGCAATACCTAGCAGCAGAAATCATTAGGATTGGCTACATTAGGGGGTGTGTGGCCTAACATGCAAAGGAGTTCCTGCTACAAAAAAAGCCCTGGGTTTTGACAACAAACAAGGTATACAGAATAAGAAGCAAAAGGAGGGTGTGGCTGGATGACCACGCTCCTGGTGACATGGGGTGTGGACTAATATGCTAATGAGCTGTGCTGCCAGGGGTGTGGCCCAATATGCTAATGAGTTCCTGCTGTTGGGTGTGGCCTATTATGCTAATAAGTTCCTGCTGGGTTTTTTCTACAAAAAAAGCCCTGATTTATTTTATTTATTTATTTATTTATACATTCTATTTCTACCCCGCCCTCCCCGCAAGCGGGCTCAGGGCGGCTTACAAAGGGCAACCAATGCCAAGGAAACAAGTTAAAACATAAGCATATACACATATAAAAATACTGATTACAACCTTTGTCCAAAATCAGTCCAAGGGAAATTTATCACCTTTCTGTGTATGCTCAGCTTTGGAATGTGAAGCCTATGGCACTTCCTTGCCGAGGAGCAACTTCCCCTCCTAAAACGCCACCCTCCCTGGGCACCCCCCCAAAAAAAATCTTCAGGAATTACTCAAGCCAGAGTTGGCAACCCTACAACGGTGATTGTTTTTACATTATTTTCTACTGTTGGCTGCAGGAGCAGCAGGGAGAAGTGGGAACTGGGGGTGGGGATCCCCCGCCCCGGTGGGAACCAAGCAAGCCTGAGGTGAGGACACTTGAAGCAAGGCCTTAGAAGATAAATGTGGACCCAGAAACAAGTTTTTTTTAAAAAGAAAATTTATTAACAGGATATAATAGCATGTTCCATATTTGACTAACAGTTCTTAACATATCCTTTCCTACAATTTTTATCCCCTCCCTGGCTTCCAACGATGCTCCGCCCCTGTTAACATTTCAATCAACATTCTCTTTTACCTTCAATTCATTTTCAGTATTCAAATCATAAATTTCAATATTTTCCTTTTTCTATTTTTACTATTAGGTAACTTTTCTATTACAGTCTCTTTTGTTGCAACACTTCTATTATTAATAGCTATCAAAACAGAGCAGTCCATTTTTCACATCCCAATTAAGCTCTAAATAGTCTTTAAAGTCCTTCCAGTCTGCTAAAAATTCTTCGTCTTCTCTTCCATGAAGTTTTCTTGTTAACTTATCCTGCCCAGAAACAACTTGGAAGCCCGTGGAGATGGTTGGACTCAGATGGTCCCCTACCTGGGTCAGCCTGTGTAGAATTAGATTTGCAAAACTGGCAGCTTCCCAATTTTACTCCAAAATATTAAGTTAAATTTGAGCAGGTGAGGGAAGAAATGCACTTGGGATATTAGTTCGAGCATCCTCAAAGGCCAAGCTGTCCTTTCGCTGTTTTGTAGGAAATAATTAGCACAGGATGGAGTTCCCTGCATTTCCTTGTGCTTGTACCAACTGTGTCTTTTCCATGTGTGCTTTGCTTGGGGCTGGCCAATTTAATCGCAGCCTTCCTGGGGAGAATGCCTCTGTTTTTGCCACGAAACACACAGCAGCGACCCTGGCATGAAAACAATAGCCTCCGGGTGAGATGAAATGACCAGTTTTTGTGCGTTTTTTCCCTGTGGTGCCATTTGTGACATTTTACATCTGAATGAATAAATCTGGATCTCTGCCGGAGCATAAAAGGAAAAGCCAGTGCTTGAAATGGGAGGGAAAAAACCCAATAACACATAGACAGAAGAGGGTGGTTTCATTTCAAATTAGGCCTGACCTGGTTTAACCTGCAGTTAGACTTCAGTAACTTCTGCACAATGCATTCGCTAAGAAGTTTGAATTTGATAGGCACTTTTCAAAATAAGGACAATCACTTATTGACAATTATTGAGAAGAGAGTTATTATTATTACAAAAATATTGATAAACATGGCCTCATATTCAGCAATATTGGGGAGACGATGTTCTATCCAGGCAGATTTTCATCCACCGAATGGGGAGTGAGATGGCATCCCATCCCGCCATGAACACTTGGGAAAACTCGAAAACAAAGAACTGATGGAGACCAAGCCCTACGAGGAAAGGCTGGGGGACCTGGGAACGTTTAGCCTGGAGATGAGGAGGATGAGGAGGGACATGATGGCTCTCTTGGAGTATCTGAAGGGCTGTCACTTAGAGGAAGGTAGGAAGCTGTTCCTGATGGCAGCAGAAGATAAGGGTCGCAATTAGGGTTGCCAAGTGCAAATTTTCTTAGAGCAGGGGAGTCCCGCTCAGCACCTGGAGCTTCGGTGCCGCTGCCATGACGTCACCGGAAGTGATGTCATTGCGTCGGGACGTTGGGGGCGGGGCTGCCAGGATTCGAGGGGAAAACATAGAGTTTTCCCTCGAGTTACGGAGCGTCCCGCCCCCGGCGTGCCCAGCGTGATGATGTCACCTCCGAGTGACATCATCACACTGGGGACGTTGTCGGAAGGGGGTGGAGTTCCCCCCGGGGCCCGATTTTCTGGGGGCGGGTAACGGGCCTCTCGGGTGGGGTTTTACCCACCCCCCGGGGGGACTTGGCAAGCCTAGTCACAATCATGGGTTTAAATTAAGGGCGGGAAGATATTAGGAAAAACTTTTTGACAGTAAGAGTTGTGCAACAGTGGAACTGGCTGCCTAGGGTGGTGGTGAGCTCCCCCTCCCTGGCTGTCTTTAAGCAACGGCTGGACAAACACTTGTCAGGGATGCTCTAGGCTGATCCTGCACTGAGCAGGGGGTTGGACTAGGTGGCCTGTACGGCCCCTTCCAACACTGTGATTCTGTGATAGTGAATTGCTTGGTTTGGGCCTAACTTTCCTCTTCATTCTTCTCTTCAGTGTCTGGCCACGCTTGTACACAGTGCTTTTTTGGTGGGTTGTTTTTTTTTGAAAAAATATATAGGTTTCCAACCTCCAGGTGGGGCCTGGAGATTTCCTGGAATTACAACTGATCTCCAGACTACAGTGATCAGTTCCCCTGAAGAAAATGCCTACTTTGGGGGGGTGGACTGTATGACATCATCATCATCCTTATTGATGATGATGATGATTTGATTTATTAATCAGCCTGTCCTGGCTTACACTGGGTTCTGGGCAATGTAAGTAATGGTAAAGACAAAGGTTCCCTTGCTCGAAAGCCAGTCGAATCCGACTCTAGGGTTGCGGTGCTCATCTCCGAAGAGCCAGCGCTGTCCGAAGACGTTTCCGTGGTCATGTGGCTGGCATGACTAAACACCAAGGCGCATGGAACGCTGTTACCTTCCCACCAAAGTGGTACCTATTTATCTACTTGCAATTTCTTGCTTTCGAACTGCTAGGTTGGCAGGAGCTGGAACTAGAGACGGGAGCTCACTCCATCTTGCAGCACCCGGGTCTTGAACTGCTGAACTACTGACCACAGCCTGCAGTTCAGTGTCTTAAACAAGACAAAATGCCATAAAATAAGATACACATTTTAAAATATCCATATACAGTTAATAAGAAATAAAACCAGAATAAAAAACTATACCCTGCTGAGCTCCCTCCCCCCAAATTCCATGCTCCCCCAGTCTCCATCCCCAAATCTCCAAGAATTTCCCAACCCTCTGCTGGAAACCCTAGGTAATATACATGTATAAGGTTGCACCGTTTTCCACCGTTCCTCACTCAGGACTTTGGACAGCCTGGAAAAATGGTGCTGTACTCAATACCAATGAATACCACTACCCAAAAGCCCCTACTTAGCAAGGAGACCAATGGAAATGCACGTGGCTGCACTGTAGTAGGAATACTATCACATTTTTCAAGCTTACCAGTTCAGTCCACAGACCCCAGTTTTAATTTGGTTTCTCTCTTGTGCACAGTGAACCTGCGACTCTTTATTTTCATGCCCCTTTCTGTTCCCTTGTGCCATTTGCCCCTGTAAAAGCAATGCCTTCCTGACCTTATTTGCTACAGAAATTCCACACAAATTGTGTAAAAAATGTGTTGAAGTACCGGCAGTACCAGCATCGGTACCATAAAAAAGTGCAGACCAAAAATTGTTCACAATGACAGCATACAGAAACTGGAAGTGGACGTATTTGTCCATTCCTACTCTAGGGTAAGTGGATCCAGGACATCATTGTTTATAATTTGCTCATGCACGTGGATTAGATTTCCACACTGATCTAGAGATAAACCAGGATGCAGCAGTTCACTTGTCTGTCTACAGTGAAACTGCTCCAAATTGGACTGGGGACTGGCCAGAATCAGGTAAGGTTCCCTTATATCCTACATGCTTCCTTTGTGTCATACTTGTTTAGTCATTATATTATTCTTCCCTCTTTGTTCCGTGAAACTCAAGGTGGGCATGCATGGACCAAGCCCAGATCTATTTTGTTTCAGCGAGATTGCTGTACCATGTGCCCTCAAAGCAAACCCCGGGACATCAAATCTTTCCAGCGAGGCACAATGGCATCGATGCACTGTTAGAATGACTTGGAACATTTTTAGAGCAATGCAGGTGCTTGTCGCTAGATGGCACTGTTGCACATGGTCTTTCAATGTGGCCCCGGTGATATCCTCGCGGGACACTTTGCAAAAATCTTTCTTTCACCCTGCCTCAGTTCCTATCAGCATTCGCTGTAATGCTACAAGCAGAAAAAACAACCCCCGAACTAAAATTAATTTAAAGTATATCCTTGCTTTTCAGTAAAACACCCAAAGTGACATTACAGATATTTATAGGCTACTGGAGTTGCCAGGAGCATCACAAGTTCCTTTTTTGGCCCCCTTTCTTTTGCACACCCCACCCCACCCCACCCGACCTGCCTCATGACTCCACTACAAGAGCAATCGGCCATTCCATGAGGGGAAGGTGACGGGGAAAGGAAGCTGGGTGGGGATTTCTCACACTCTGTTTCCCCTGCTGCTGTCATCGGGAGGTGGCTCAAATGTCAATGGAGAATCCTCCCGAGTGTCATGGGTGTTAGTAGATTCCTGAACATGCTGAGTCTCCAGGGTTGCCAACTGTGGACTGGAAAATTCCTGGAGACGTAGAGGCAGAAACTGGGAAGGGACCTCAGTGGCAGGGCCGGCCCGAGGGTTTTTCACGCCCTAGCGGAGCTACCTTCTGGTGGCCCACCCTGCGTGTGCCCAATTACAGGGTTGCCAACCCCCTCCTGCTCCTTGGCAAGAGGCGCCCTGCCGAGCAGCAGCAGCGAAACCTGCCTCCCCCCCCCCCGTCAGGCTCCACCATGCTTTCCCCATTCCTCGGCAACAGCCCCGCCTCTCAGGACCGGGACTGGCTGAACGGCTCCTCTCCTGGTGCAAAGTGGCTTGCGCTCTCTCTGTATGTCCAGAAGGGGAAGGTGCCAAGCCGGGGGGGGGGGGCGCAACTCAGCTTCCCCATCCAGCGCTGCTGCTGCTGCTGCGATGCCTCGCTCAACTCCACAGACAGTAGCCCGCTAGCGAGCGAGGCAGACGACTGGCCCCAGGCGCGTATGTTTCCCTAGGGCTCCCGCCCCCCCGGCCGGAGAGCAGAAGCGGCCCAGATCCTGACCCTGACTGCATACATAAGTAAGCAGGATGCTGACGAGGGCTGCAGAGGACGACATGAGGGGAGGGCAGAGGAGGATGAGAGGACGGAGTGGGGGGAGCCTGGAGACCCAGCCAAAAAGAAAGCTGCCACACTTCCCCGTTGCTACTTCCAGCGCGGATGTTTTGCCATCCCCACAGGGCGCCCCTGGTGGAAAGAGTCTCCAGCCCCCCTTCCTCTCCCCGGCCCTGGTCTCGGTTACCTCCGTGCCCCCCCCCCCGCAGCTCTTTGTGAGCAGCGCGACTGTGGCCCAGAGGATGCTCTGCGGGGAGAAGGGAGACCCCAGGTGGACCGGGCTGTGCTGGGGGCAAGTGGTCTACTTCCCTTCGGGCTGCAGAGAAGGAGCGGGGCGAGTGGTGATGCAGCCACCGGTGCCCCTTGCCCCTCCACAGCCCGCCTCCTGGGTTTTCTTTGGGTTGGGACCTGCAGCAGGCCGGGCCACGCTGGGGGCAAGCGGTCTACTTGCTGGGGGCAAGCCAGGGAAGGGGTGGGGGTTTAAACCCCTGTCTCTTCTGTCTGAGCACCGGCTTGCCTGCAAGCTCCACAGCTGCGGGGTGTGCCAGCAAGCCAGGGAAAGGGCAGGGGTTTAAACCCCCTTCCCTTCGATCTGAGTGCCAGCTTGCCGGGCACTCCGCAGCTGCGGGGCATGCCGGCAAGCCAGGGAAGGGGCAGGGTTTTTTGGCAGGGCTTTTGGCAGGGGCAGGGGGCTTTTGGCGCCCCTAAAGGCCAGCACGCTCTAGGCGAATGCCTAGTTCACCTAGTGAGCGTGCCGGCCCTGCTCAGTGGGGTATGATGCCATGGAGCCCACCCTCCAAAGCAGCCATTTTCTCTAAGGAAACTGATCTCGGTAATCTGGAGATCAGTTGTAATTCCAGGAGATTCCCAAGTCCTATCTACAAGTTGGCAAACCTAATGCTGACCCTCGACTAGGGATGCCGACCTCTTGGTGGGACCTTGGGATGCCTTTGAGTTACAGCTCATCTCCAGAGCACAGAGATCAGTTCCCCCAGAGAAAATGGATGCTTTGAAGGGTGGACTCTATGGCGTTGTACCCCACTGTTATCCCTGTCCTCCCCAGGCTCCACCCCCAAATCTCCAGGACTTTCCCAACCTGGATCTGCCAACCTTCCCTTCCCCCATCTCTTGCTGGTAGCTGGGGGGGACCGACCGTCAACCCTAGCCTTGACCCTGGCCCTGTTAATCTAAATCAAATTCAGGCCACTCTAAAACATAGTAATCACCCAGCACCAATGCTCCCTCTAAGCTGTGGAGTCTGGTGAGCAAAAATTCTACTTTTTGAGCTACTGGCATTGAAGTTGTGGGCGAGCGATCTGGCTAGTGCATAAATTAGTTTGCCCTGGAGCCATCCATCCTGAGCTAAGACGAAAATGTGTGAGCCAGCTCACACTAACTCAGCTTAGAGGGAACACTGTGCCAGCACCCCTACTTTCCTTTATGCACTAGGCCAATTTTTTTTTCCTTTTTACCCTTTTAATTAAGGGGTTTTTATCATCTTTTGCTGTCTCATAGTCTGCTTCTTGCCTAAAAACTATTCTATTTTTGTCTTTGGACCCTGGCTCTTCACCCATGATTCACGGTCTGGGGTTTATTAGAACCAGACTAGTGAAGCAAGACCCACCCAGGATGTCTTTGATTTTGGTTCTCTGAACTCTTTAATTCTTTATATGGAAATTTATGAGAGCCACTTAGGATCCCTTGGAAGAAAACTACAGAGATGTGACTTCTTCTTAATAAAATCTTTTGGGGTGGTGTCTAGCCACAGGGAAACCAGCACAGTATTCCACTCAAGAAAGGGAGGCCAGAGCTCTGACCTGGATAGAAGAGAAGAAGAAGAGGCTGGATTTATATCCCACCCTTCACTACCCAAAGGAGTCTCAGAGCGGCTAAGAATCTCCTTTCCGTTCCCCTCCCCACAACAGGTACCCTGTGAGCAGTGTTCCCTCTAAGCTGAATTAGTGTGAGCTAGCTCACAGTTACTTAGCCTCCGGCTCACACGTTTTTGCCTTCGCTCAGGAAGGAGGGCTCCAGAGCAAACTAATTTATGCAGCAGCCAAATCACCGGCTCACAACTTTAATGCTGGTAGCTCACAAATAGAATTCTTGTCCCACAGGACTCCACGGCTAAGAGGGGGCATTGCCTGTGAGGTAGGTGGGGCTGAGAGAGCTCTCTTGAGAACTGCTCTTGAGAGAACAGCTCCGAAAGAACTTGTGACTGACCCAAGGGCACGCCAGCAGCTGCATGTGGAGGAGTGGAGGATCAAACTCAGTTCTCTCAGATTAGAGTCCGCGCTCCTAACCACTACACCAAACCGCTACATTAGCCCAGGCAAGCCCAATCTTGTCAGATCTCGGAAGCTAAGGAGGGCCAACTCTGGCAGGTACTTGGATGGGAGACCTCCTTGAAATACCAGAGGCAGAAGGTGGGGGCAGGCTTTACTCAGCCACCTCTGTGAATATCCTCCAGGCTCCCAGTAGGGGCCAGTCACCAGAGGTTGCCATGATTTCCAGGTGCGCGCACACTCACACGTACACATACACATATAACCCCCCCCCCAAAAAAAAAAAACCCAAAAAGAGAAAAGAAACGGAGGCCAGAAGCCTATGAGGGAGAGGGTCAAAGAAGGGTACAGCTACTCTTTGAGAGGTTCTAGAAAGAGTCTGATTCCCAAATTAGGGTTCTAGGGCCTAAGGGTGACTC
This sequence comes from Gekko gecko, assembly GCA_029375565.1. Taxonomy (NCBI): domain Eukaryota; kingdom Metazoa; phylum Chordata; class Lepidosauria; order Squamata; family Gekkonidae; genus Gekko; species Gekko gecko. The sequence continues at coordinate 21,497,009 of JAPDNY010000013.1, read as the reverse complement.
CAAAGAGGCAAGCAGCAAAGACTCACATCATGTGTCAGACTAGGGACTCTGCCGTTCACAAGACAGCAAAAGTCCTCACCAAGCTAAGGTGCACACTGGGGACAGATTCCAGAGCTCAGTTAGGGGACAAAAAGCTTGAGGCAGAAGTAGACAATTCCAGCTGCTGGAGAGACCTTTTAAAAGGGGGTGCCGTGCAGCATTCCCCCTCAGCTGAGTTAGCGTGAGCTAGTTCACAGTTTCTTAGCCTCCGGCTCAACCATTTTTGTCTTCACTCAGGAAAGATGGCTCCAGTGCAAACTAATTTACGCAGTGGTCAAATCGCTCACTCACAACTTTAATGCCAGTAGCTCACATAGTAGAATTTTTGCTCACCAGACTCCACACCTTAGAGGGAGCATTGGTGCCATGTATTAAATCAGAAACCTTCTACAGACAGGCTACAGAGGTCAGACTACAAGTGATCAGTTCCCCGGAGGAAATGATGGCTTTAGAGGGTGGTCTAGAAGGTATAACATCACTGCTGCTCCCTTCCCTCCCCGAACTCTGACCTTCCCAGGCACCATCTCCAAATCACCAGAAATTTTCCAAGCTGGAATTGGCAATCTTAAAGTCATGTTAGCCTCCACCTTCTGTTTGAAAAGGTTCGGACCAAATATAGGTTGTCCCACTCCATGAGAACGAGTTCTATATCTAGATTTACACACTGCCTGACAACCTGCACACCAAAAGCATAAGTCCAAAATTAAGATAAGTTTCAAAGGCCTTGCTGAGCATGCCCCCACCATGTTGAGGTGGGTGATCTTGAGGGGGATTTTTTTTATCATAGAGAGGAGTGAATTCCTAGAGTGTTGGGACATCTCTTCTGTGTACAAACTAGAAGTGATGTCATGAGATTGCACTTCATTGCACAATGTTGCTCCCCCCCACCAAATGCTCCTGCTGGTAGCCAGCACTAGGTGGGCAACCTGAGATCTGGACCCTGGCATGGAGGGTGGGGGGAAGAGGAGCTCGTGCCTACCCCCAAGCTGTTTTCTCAAGTGTAAACAGCCATTAATGTGATAAATTATTTGAGATGCTTGTGTTTAAAAATGGGGCCCTGTTCAGTAGGGAGGAGTAAAGACAGAATTGTAGAGTGTCTTCAGGGCTTGTTTTGTAGAAAAAGCCCAGCAGGAACTCATTAGCATAATAGGCCACACCCCCTACAAGCACAGCTCATTAGCATATTAGGCCACACATCCCATGCTACCAGAAGTGTGGTCATCCAGCCACACCCACCTTTGCTTCTTATTCTGTTTACCTTGTTTGTTGTCAAAGCCTAGGGCTTTTTTTTGTAGCAGGAACTCCTTTGCATGTTAGGCCACACACCTCTAATATAGCCAATCCTAATAAGTTTCTGCTGTTGGGTGTGGCCTGTTATGCTAATGAGTTCCTGTTGGGTGTGGCCAACCCAAGAGCCAGCCAGAACTCCTTATGCATTCCTGCCCAAAAATAGCCCCGAGTGTCTTGCTGATGAGGAATCAGTGTGGCTTTCTGCATGGGGAAGTCCTGCCTTATTGACCTCTTAGAATTCTTTGAGAGTATCTAGAAGAAGAACAAGAAGATATTGGATCTATACCCCGCCCTTCACTACCCAAAGGAGTTTCAGATTGCCTTACAATCTCTTTTCCCTTCCCCTCCCCACAGCAGACATCCTGTGAGGTAGGTGGAGCTGAGAGAGGTCTCTTGAGAACTGCTCTTGAGAGAACATCTCTGAAAAACTTGTGACTGACCCAAGGTCATGCCGACAGCTGCATGTGGAGGAGTGGGGAATCAAATCCGGTTCTGCCTGATTAGAGTCTGCACTCTTAACCACTACACCAAACTGGCTCTCATGAAGCATGTATAGTAGGGCTGGTAACAGGTTAAAAGAAGAAGCCAACGGTGGGAATAGAAGGATAGTTTTTGCAGTGGTGGGAAGGTCAGCAGTGCTGTTCCTCAAGGATTAATGTTGTGACTCGTGCTATTTGATTAATTCATGAAGGACCAGGAACTGGCAGCCACCCAGTTGTCCAGGCTGGTGGAAGCATTGTGAGGAGATTCGAAAGGACCTCTCAGAAAGGTGAAACTCAGGGTGATTTCCCACTACAGCTGCCTCAGGGTTGCGCTGCCATTTGCCCCGATAAAATTCGTCAATTTCACACCCGAAGCCGCGGGGCTGCATTTTGACCCGCGGCTTCGCCGATTTCCCCCGCAGTTTCCTAATCCTGTTTTTTGAGGATTACGAAACTGCGGGGGAAATCGGGCGAAGCCGCGGGTCAAAATGCAGCCCCGCGGCTTCAGGTGTGAAACTGACAAATAGTATCGGGGCGAACGGCGGCGCAACCCCGAGGCAGCTGTAGTGGGAAATCACCCTCAGTGTAACAGCAAATTAAAGCACTTCGGAGGCAAAAATCCTAATTTCACATATATGTTGATGGTATCTGAATTGATGGTGACAGACCAAGAAAAGAATTGGGGATTGTGACCAGCAGATAATATTTTTAATGTCAATTTTGTGTTTGACAGGTTTAGAAAGGCAAATTCTATGCTAGCAATTATCAGGGAAAGGACTGAGAATAGAATAGGATAACAATGCCCTTAGTCTGGAATATGTATCCCATTTCTGGTCCCCACATCTTGAGAAAGGTATCAAAGAGCTGGATAAAACTGCAGAAAGGGGCAACCAAATGATTATAGCATTTGAGCACCTTCCTTAGGAGGAAAGGCTATAGCATCCTTTACCTATACAACCTCTTTAGTACAGAAGAAAGGTGGTGGGAGGAACATGATAGAGGTCTACAAACGATATATGGTGTGGAGAAAATGGACAGAAAGAAATTTTTCTTGATTTGTGGAAAATGTATTGGCTCCTGTCTCAAGATGATTTTAAAAGGGAGTAGGATAAGGTTATGAAGGGCTGTGGTCAGGTGTGCCTTTCGATCTGACATAGCTGCAAATGCCTGAAGGCATTCATCCGAGAGTTCTGAAAGAACTCAAATGTGAACTTGTGGATCTCCTGACAAAAATATGTAATCTTTCTTTAAAATCTGCCTCCATTCCTGAGGACTGGAAGGTAGTTAATGTCACTCCCATCTTTAAAAAGGGCTCCAGGGAGATCCGGGAAATTACAGGCCAGTCAGTCTGACATCGATACTGGGTAAGTTGGTGGAAACTGTTATTAAGGAAAGAATTAGTAGGCACATTGATGAACAAAAACTATTGAGGCAGACTCAGCATGGGTTCTGTAAGGGAAGATCTTGTCTCACTAACCTGTTAGTGTTTTTTGAGGGAGTGAACAAACATGTGGACAAGGGGGACCCAATAAATATTATTTACCTTGACTTCCGGAAAGCTTTTGATACAGTTCCTCATCAAAGGCTCCTAAGTAAGCTCAATAGTCATGGGATAAAAGGACAAGTCCTCTTGTGGATCAAAAACTGGCTTATAAATAGGAAACAGAGAGTGAGTATAAATGGGAAACTTTCTCAGTGGAGGGTGGTAAGCAGTGGGGTACCACAGGGATCGGTACTCGGTCCGATGCTTTTTAACTTGTTTATTAATGATTTGGAATTGGGAGTAAGCAGTGAAGTGGCTAAATTTGCAGATGACACGAAATTGTTCAGGGTGGTGAAAACCAGGGAGGATTGTGAGGCACTCCAAAGGGATCTGTTGAGGATGGGTGAGTGGGCATCAACGTGGCAAATGGGGTTCAATGTGGCCAAGTGCAAAGTGATGCACATTGGAGCCAAAAATCCTAAATATAAATACATGTTGATGGGGTCTGAACTGGCAGAGACGGACCAAGAGAGAGATCTTGGAGTCGTAGTGGATAACTCAATGAAAATGTCTAGACAGTGTGTAGCTGCAATAAAGAAGGCCAATGCTATGCTGGGGATTATTAGGGAATTGAAAACAAATCAGCCAGTATCATCATGCCCCTGTATAAATCATTGGTGCAACCTCATTTGGAATACTGTGTACAGTTCTGGTCACCACATCTCAAAAAGGATATTATAGCATTGGAAAAAGTGCAGAGAAGGGCAACTAGAATGATAAAAGGGTTGGAACACCTTCCCTATGAAGAAAGGTTAAAATGCTTGGGGCTCTTCAGCTTGGAGAAACGGCGGCTGAGGGGTGACATGATCAAGGTTTATAAGATTATGAATGGGACTGAGCAGGTTGAGAAAGAAGTACTTTTCTCCCTTTCTCATAATACAAGAACTCGTGGGCACTCCATGAAATTGCTGAGCAGTCGGGTTAGAACAGATAAAAGGAAGTACTTCTTCACCCAAAGAATGATTAACATATGGAATTCACTGCCACAGGAGGTGGTGGCAGCTACAAGCATGGACAGTTTCAAGAGGGAATTAGATAAACATATGGAGCAGAAGTCCATCAGTGGCTATTAGCCACAGGGCATAGATGGGAATTCTAAGTCTGGGGCAGGTGATGCACTCTATTCTTGGTGCTGGAGGAGGCAGCAGTGGGAGGGCTTCTAGTGTCCTGGCCCCACTGCTGGACCTCCTGATGGCACCTGGTATATTTTGGCCGCTGTGTGACAGAGTGTTGGACTAGATGGGCCATTGGCCTGATTCAACATTGGCTTCTCTTATGTTCTTATGTTCTTATCTAAAGGGCACGATCAGACAGCAACATCTGGGAAAGGCCCTGCAGTCGTCGGCACCCCGTGCTGCCCCACCACAGAAACGGAGTTAAAAGACACCAGGGGAAGTCTGGTCCTAACACTTACTGACTGGCCACAGATGGATTTTCTCCTGTCTGATCACTCAAGCACACTCTCAATCTGCCAGGATGGTCTGCTCATTCCATCCTGACTCAGTGCCAGTTTCCCCCCCTCACTTATCAGTACGCTCATAACTTCATACTCCATGGGGAACCCACTGTGCATTTGGTGTAGTGGTTAAGTGCACAGACTCTAATCTGGGAGAACCAGGTTAGATTCCCCACTCCTCCACTTGCACCTGGTGGATGACATTGGGCAAGCCATAGTTCTGGCACAGCTGTTCTTAAAAAAAGCAGTTTCTGTCAGAGCTCCCTCAGCCCCACCTACCTCACAAATTGTCTGTTGTGGGGAGGAGAAGGGAAAAGAGATTGTAAGCCACTCTGAGACTCCTTTGGGTAGTGAAGGGCAGGGTATAAATCCAATCTTCTCCTCCTCCTTTGTTTATGCATATGGGAAACAAAAATGCAACCCCCACCCCACTTGCCCAAAGTGGTGTCTGAGCCCATAGCTGTGTACCCAGCGAGACCGCACATGTGGTCAGGCCCACACGTGGCCAGGTGAAGGGCCCAAGCTTTGCCCTGAAAGACAATAGCCCAAATGGATCCTAATGCACACCTATCGGAGGTCTAGGATCCAAGAATGGACCTATGGGACTCGAGTGCACTGTAAATAGTGTATCATGGGAGTGGGTGTGTGTTGGGTGGGATTTGGCTACAGGGATATAAACTGGCCTGTGAGCCGGGTCAGTTCATCTCAAGATCTGCCTGTAACTAAATAAAGTATGGCCCCGTTCATACGGGCCAGAAAACGTGGGGGGGAGGCATGGCAGTTTGCCCCGGAGCAAAATAAGGCGCTGTAGCCCGATCACACAGGCCACCGGTTGCCACGCTCCAGCTCCAAGTGCTGATCACACTGTGCTGCTGCAGCGCTGCAAAAAAGCGGCACAGCAGACCACGCAAGCCGCGCTGTTGCGAAGTGCGCATGTGCCGTTGGGGTGGGGGTGGGCTGCTGCTGGTGTCTTGCATATGCACATGCCTCATTCAGCGTTGGTGCGCATCCCATGGAAACGTACAACATCCGGAAACCCCAGGACATGGGCCGGCGTCAGAAACTGCGGGATACTGGTGCTCCTGCAACCAGACGCTGGCCTTTACCCCGGGGTTTCTGGAAACTAGTACTTCGACCCTAGTAGTTTTTTACTCCGCATTTTCCACGGGAAGCCGCGGGAGTGCTATGCCTCCCAGATGTGCTGGTATGATCGCGCACAGAAAGTCCGCAGGGCTCCCGTGCCTTCAGCGGGGCAAATGCTCCATGTGAACGGGGCCTATGAGCTGAAATCACTCTCCAGTGCATCAGCCTCAGTACTTTATCGTAGCACAAAGGGATGTGTGATCGTGCAACTGCAAGTCAAATTCCACTGGAGGAAATAGGGGCGTTTCCCTTCAGCGCCAGATGGCACGTCTGACCACAGCCAAGGAAAGGTTTATCACTAGCTATTATTAGCTGTGCTGTGGGAGATGGAAACCTCCCTGAAGATAGTTTCAGAGTGTGGCCATGTTGTTCTGCAGTAGAAGAGCCAGGGCTCTTTTTGTAGCAGGAACTCCTTTGCATATTAGGCAACACACCCCTAACATAGCCAATCCTCCAAGAGCTTACAGAGCTCTTCTTACAGGAGCTACTGTAAGCTCTTGGAGGATTGGCTGCATTAGGGGTGTGTTGCCTAATATGCAAAGGAGTTCCTGCTACAAAAAGAGCCCTGAGAAAAGCTATATTCGAATCCAGGAGCACCTTAGACACCAACAAGCTTTTCAGAGCTAGCTGAAGGCCCCTTCATCACATACAACAAAACCTCCTTGTGACCCATCCTGTGAGCTGCTCATTAACAGGAATAATTGCCAGTCTCACCCATCTGCATTTGCATATGGTAAAGCCAATCTTCAGGGCAATGGAAAAAAAAAATCCCCTCCTGCTAGGAAATACCAAAACCTGCTGTTGGGGAAAAACAGCCTGTCCCAGATGTACACAGCAGCCTTGGTCTTTTTTAGCAGAGACCTACCCCCCAAAGAGCTCTGAACTTACAGTACAGCTGACAGGGACTTCCCTGCTGCGATGACTCACAACTAGACCTGCTTGGCTTCAGTGGAAGAACCGGATCATGGATCTTCACATCATTGTCTGGGCAGAATTGTTCTCCTTGGCCAAGTTGTTTAAGTGATCCACGCATCTGTTTGTTAATGCAGACCACTTAATTTAAAGCCCCATAAGGGTCAGCACACTCGCAAAGAAGAGCTTTCAAGAAACAGGTATGAAGTAGCCTTCTAACTGAGTCAGACCACCGGCTTTTCCTGGCTGCTGTGCATGTCAGAGATTGATGTGCAAGAAATCGGGACATTTAGTATGAGTACATTTCTTCTATGTTCCTGTTGTTAATGCTGACTGGTAGTGGTTCTCCAGGGAGCCAGGCAGAGAAGGGTTCTTCCCAGCATCTGCCAGCTGAGACTCTTCAACAGCAACTACAAAGGACTGAACTGGGAACACTCTGCATGTATGACATGTCTTCTGCTAATGAGCCATGTGCTTATGCAAGATCACAACACAGGTTCATGTAATTCAGCACTGTCTATTCTTACTGGCAGCAGGTCTTACTGGCAGAGGCCTGCAGCTTCCCATCTCCAAAACAATTTTTTTTAAAGTCAGAATAATAATAAAAAAAACCTTCCTTAAGTCATTGTTGTTGTTCAGTCACACAGTCGAGTCTGACTCTTCGAGACCCCAGGGACCACATCATGCCGTCATCCTCTGGTTGTTGTTGTTTTTCAGTCGCACAGTCGAGTCCAACTCTTCGCGACCCCATGGACCAGATTACGCCAGGCCCTCCTGTCTTCCGCTGTCTGCTGAAGTTTGCTCAATTTCATGTTCGTTGCATCGATGACACTGTCTAACCATCTCATCCTTTGCCGTCCCCTTCTTCTTTGACCTTCAATCTTTCCCAGCATCAGGGTCTTCTCCAGTGAATGCTCCCTTCTCATTTGGTGGCCAAAGTATTTGAGCTTCAACTTCAGGATCTGGCCTTCCAGGGAACAGTCAGGGTTAATTTCTTTTAGGATTGACTGATTTGATCTCCTTGCAGTCCAAGGGACTCTCAAGAGTCTTCTCCAGCACCATAGTTCAAAAGAATCTATTCTTCGGCGCTTGGCCTTCCTTATAGTCCAACTCTCGCAGCCATACATTACTACGGGGAATACCATTGCTTTGACCATGAGGACTTTTGTTGGCAAGGTGATGTCTCTGCTTTTTATCATGCTGTTTAGGTTTGCCATCGCTTTCCTCCCAAGGAGCAGGTGTCTTTTAATTTCATGGCTGCAGTCACCATCTGCAGTGATCTGGGATCCTAGGAACGTGAAGTCTGTCACTACTTCTACGACTTCCCCTTCTATTTGCCAAGGAGTGATGGGGCCAGATGCCATGATCTTAGTTTTTTTGATGTTGAGCTTCAAGCCCACTTTTGCGCTCTCCTCTTTCACCCTGAGCAAGAGGCTCTTTAGGTCCTCTTCACTTTCTGCCATCAGAGTGGTATCGTCTGCATATCTGAGGTTATTGATCTTTCCCCCAGCAATCTTAACTCCAGCTTGTGATTCATCCAGGCCAGCATTTCGCATGATGTACTCTGCGTATAAATTAAATAAGCAAGGTGACAATATACATCCTTGTCGTACCCCTTTTCCTATGCTAAACCAATCAGTTGTTCCATATCCGGTTCTAACTGTTGCTTCTTGACCCTTATACAGGTTTCTCAGGAGACATGTGAGGTGGTCCGGTACTCCCATCTCTTTAAGAACCTGCCATAATTTATTGTGATCCACACAATCAAAGGCTTTAGCATAGTCAATGAAGCAGAAGTAGATGTTTTTCTGGTACTCTCTTGCTTTCTCCATAATCCAGCGAATGTTGGCAATTTGATCTCTAGTTCCTCTACCTCTTCGAAACCCAGCTTGTACTTCTGGCAGGTCTCTATCCACGTACTGTTGGAGCCTAGCTTGTAGGATTTTGAGCATGACCTTGCTAGCGTGTGAAATGAGTGTAATTGTGCGATAGTTTGAACATTCCCTGACATTGCCCTTCTTTGGGATTGGAATGTACACTGACCTTTTCCAATCCTGTGGCCACTGTTGTGTTTTCCAAATTTGTTGGCAAATTGAGTGTAGCACTTTAACAGCATCTTCTTTTAAGACTTTGAATAACTCAGCTGGGATACCATCACCTCCACTAGCTTTGTTATTAGTAATGCTTTCTAAGGCCCATTTAACTTCGCTTTCCAGGATGTCTGGCTCGAGGTCAGTGATTATACCGTCGTGGTTGTCAAGGACATCGAGATCCTTCTTGTATAGTTCTTCTGTGTATTCTTGCCATCTTTTCCTAATCTTTTCCAAACCCCTCTGGAGTTTGCCCAATTTCATGTTCATTGCATCAGTAACACTGTCTAACCATCTCATTCTTTTCTGTCCCCTTCTTCTTTTACCTTCAGTTTTTCCCAGCCTCAGGATCTTCTCCAGTGAGTGCTCTGTTCTCAGTAGTGATTGATAAAATTAGTGATTGATAAAATTTTAAGTTAAGTTAAGTAGCCTTTATTGGCATAGAAAAAAAAAATGATGCAAGTAAATACAGTTTAAAAGGCAAAACCGCAACATACATATACATCAGTGTAAATATAAGGTTATTTCTGTGAGATCCCTTGGCGTACCTTCATAGCAGAGTCAAGAAACTTAGCCATCTTCTTGGGGACATTAGAGGAGAAATCATTCAAAAGTCTATAAACCTTAAATGCATCAGAACAGTCCTTCATCGTAACTAGAACAGAATGTGAATGCATATAACGTAAATCTGTATACAGGTGGCAATAGAGAAGAACATAAGTGATTGACTCAACACATTTTTGATTACAAGGGCAGTATCTGGGATTGATAAAATTAATGATTGATAAAAACGAATGCAAATCCATCCTATCAAAGAGACGGTGGTGAAAGGGAGAGGGTATAAGTGAGAAATTCATGGACAGAATTTATTTATTCATTTAATTTACTTATTAGATCCCCCCCCCATTGCTGCCCACCCAAGGGATCTCATGGTGACTTACAACATGAAAACCAATGGTAAAAACAATATTAAAAATTAAAAAATAAGCTATTAACATTAAAATAGTAAAACAGTCAAGCATAAAACAGGTGGCTATCACCAGACCACTATTAAAACAGCCCAAACATGTGGTTATTTACTCTCCAAAGCCCAGCCTAAACCATTCAGCTTTGCATCTCCGGAGGAAGAATGGAATGGGGGAAATCTGTTCATCTCTAGACACCAGACGTCATATGCCTGTGCTGCCCTGCCAGTTCTGAGTCAGTGTCTGGGGTCAGCAAGATACATGCAGCCTTCCCCTTTAGAAGTGAAGGCAGATGATCCACATTCAAAGACAAATTATATGTAAAGATCAGGGGTCTTTTTGGGGGGGAGCGCAGCTCTGGGAGCTCAGGAGCCAAGCCCCGCCCCCAGCCAGCATTCCAGGGAGTCTTTCAGGCAGCCGAATGTCAATTTCAGCTCCATTATATCCTATGGGCCATTGAAGTCAATGGTGAAAACATAGGGTATATTCTGGGGGCTGGAGGGGAGGGGGCTTGAGGGAGAGGCTCCAAACTCACAGGGTAGCTGATGAAGCCTCTCCCCAAGATACCCACCAAGTTTGAAGAACATTGGATTAGGGGGTCCAATTCTATGGGCCCCCAAACAGGTTGCCCCTATTCCCTCCATTGTTCTCTATAGTGGGAAAAAAGTAAGACCCCTGGTAAAGATTATATGTGAACACATTACATCCCTAACTATATGTAAGATGTCTTGCAGTAAATTTGAAAGACTCTCAATAGGGCTTAAAGGAAATCAAAAAGAAATCCTGCAGTCATTTTTCCAGTCCAACTGTCACTGAACTCAAGGATTTCTTGTGGCATCACTCAAGCATTTGGAGTTTCAGCCATCAAGAGGAACTTTGCTGAGTTCAGACTGGCAGTTTGAAGCAGGAGCGAGTCATGGCAAAAAAGCTCTGGAACAAACTGTTCTGGGTTTTCCCAGTCACACTGCACGGACTGATGCTGGAGCATACTGGGAGAAGGCGCGAGGGAGCGTTCAGACTGCTGCCTGGAGGCGCAGCTGTAAACGGCTTTGTCTTGGTAATTCGGCTATGTGCACATAAGCGCATCCTAGCAATTTGGGAAGGATCCCATTGCTCCGGCACTGCACTGGGCGGTAGAGCAGAGCACATCCAATCATATCACTGCTGCCTCTCCAGGGCAATCAAGTACACCTTATGCATGGAAACACCCGGTGGACATTATTGCCGGCTGGGAAAGGGTGAGGGCTGGGAAAGGTGGCCTATAATGCCATGGAGTCCCCCTCTAAAGCAGCCATTTTCTCCAGGTGAACAGGTCTCTCTAGTCTGGAGATCAGTTGTAATTCTGGGAGACCTCCAGACCACATCAGGAGGTTTGTCATCCTACTGGCTGCTTTCTGTTATCCTGTTCCCCCCACTCTGAGATCTATGTTGCCTTATTCACTTTCAGTTGCTTTGTAGCACTTTGTGGGCTAGGAAGGATTTCACATTCCTCTCACCAGCTGTTCCAGCCTGAAAAATCCTTGTTTTGATGTCACTTTTCCCTTTCTTGAAAATTCATTGCAATGTCGCTTTGTGTTAGCACAGACTTTGGAGTCTCAGGGGAGGGCAGTTGTTTAGGGCTAGATAAGGTGCTCTCTGACCATTCCTTTGTTCAGTCTCACTGCTGTCCCTTTGTTACCCAGAATGTTACTCACAGGGGTCCCTTCCAGTCACTTCCCTTCTCTCTCTCTTCCTCTGTCCACCATGAGGGTTGGGCATTATCTATCTCTCCCCCCAGGACTTGGCTACAGTGACCCATGCAATGGTTGCTTCCAGGCTTGATTACTGCAACTTGCTTGAGGCTGTCCTGAAAATTACATCCAGTGCAAAATGTGGCTGCATGCCTGCTGACGGCGATGCCTGCATGGCCTCACATTCAGCAGGTGTTCCGCCAATTACATTGGCTACCGGTTGAGTTCCGGATCCCTTCAAGGTGTTGGCAATAACCGTTAAAGCCTTATATGGCCTGGGCCCAATATACCTGAGGGACCACCTCTTCCTGTATATGCCCTAAAGAGCATTACACTCTATGGATCAACATCTCTTGGTGGTCCCCGGTTTGAAAGACATCTGTCTTGCCTTGACCAGGGCCAGGGCTTTTTCTGCCCTGGTCCCTGCCTGGCGGAACATGCTTCCCATTGAGATCAAGGCCCTGTGGGATCTTCTTCAATTCTGCAGGGCTTATAAGACGGAGCTGTTCCACTAGGCCTTTGGCTGAGGCAGCGGACATCCATGTATGACCTCCCTGAGGTTCTTGTCACCCTCTAACAACTGCTGACCATTATTTATGCGTCACCTACGGGCCAGGGGAACCTCACACAACCGCTAATTTTCTGCTCTCAGGTTGTGATCACCATTTTAATGTATTTGACGGTGTTTTAATATTTTAAATTATTTATTTATTGTACTGTTGGAATGTTGTTACCCACCCTAAATCTATCCATCCTAGCTTAGATAGCTATCTAGAAGCCTTAACTCTGCCTTCCCTATCTAGTATGGAGTTCTCTGACAATAAAGAACTCCTTTTCTAAATAACAAGCCTAAGTGTGAACGTATTCCTCAAGCAGCCAGACTATTGAATTCCGCTGTGTGAGGGCTCAGTGCTGCTTTCTCCCTTGGGTGAACGGAAATCAGGATTCTTATTTTCAGGCCATTTTCTCTTTCCTCACACCAACCTCCCACTATAGAACATCCTAATAACCTCCCGCTATAGAACATATGCATCTTTCAGAATCATTTATGCATCAAGCAGCAGTATACATCATTCATATAAATGATAGTGTGTGTGTGAAATGCCTAGTCATTTCTGACATATGGTGACCCTATGAATTAATGACCTTCAAAACGTTCTCTTGTTAACAGCCTTGCTCAGGTCTTGTAAACTGAGGGATGTGGCTTCCTTGATTGAATCAATCCACCACCTGTTGAGTCTTTTCCCTCTTAATTACTGTTTTTTTGTGACAGAAGTCATAAATAGCAAGCCATCATACACTACAGGGGGAGCCCAAGATTTACTACCTGAATTACAATGTGATTGTACTACAGTCACCAGAAATTTAGCCCCACACAAAGTTGTTTATCTTTTCACCTTGTGGAATGGCCTGCCTGAGGAGGTCAGGAAAGGTCCCATTCTCCTGGCTGTCACAAACTATGCAAAACTGAACTATTCAGGAGGGCTTTTCTGCACAGGTAACAGGGTTGCATCATACAGAATGGTTCACAATAGGCTTGCCAGCCTCCAGGTGGGGCCTGGGGATCTCCCGCTTTTACAACTGATTTCCAGCTGACAGAGATCCGCTCCCCTGGAGAAAATGGCTGCTTTGAAGGGTGGGCTCTATGGCATTGTACCATGCTGAGACCCCTCCCCTCCCCAAACCCCACCTTCTCCCGGATCCACCCCCAAAGTCTCCAGGTATTTTCCAACCCAGACATGGCAACCCTAGTTCACAAACTTACACGGATAAACGATTGACACTGTGGTCCACACTGCTGTGTATAGCTTATTGTAAGCAGGGTCCTATTTATGTCATTTCTGTACTGCTTAATGTGTCACGTGAATACTTATGCTCTGCTTCAGTTCTTTCTGGTGGTTCCAGACTTCTAAAATCCTAATGCACTGGTTACTAAATGTCCCATTTTGTTGATTGTGCCGACTCACTATGTGTAATCAACTTTCAATCCCTTTGAGAAAAGAGGACTATAAATACTGTAAATAAAAAAGGTTTCCCTTGCTCGAAAGCCAGTCGAATCCAACTGTAGGGAGTGGTGCTCATCTCTGTTTCCAAGCCAAAGAGCCAGCACCGTCTGAAGACATTTTTGTGGTCATGTGGCCGGCATGACTAAACGCCGAGGTGCACAGAACACTGTTACCTTCCAACCAAAGCAGTACCTATTTATCTACTTGCAATTTCTTCCTTTCGAACTGCTAGGTTGGCAGGAGCAAATAATGTAAATAATCAGAAATAGATAAAATACAGGGCAAAACAGTAGTACACTCATGCTTACCAGAGACCATTTCTGCATAAATACAAACGTCCACATTGGTGTTCTTAAAAAAACTGAAGTTTATAGAACTCTCAGCACAACTTTTTGTCTCCCCAGGAGTAGATCTGAAATTAGTGCCCCATTACCCCCCGTTTCCCAAATCCACTTTTTCCATGATTCCCCCCCTGGATCTGAACTCGCAGTTGTCCAGTGAGCTATTCCCGATTTTGAATTTTGTTTCCTGCCACCCTTTTGTGTTGTCAGTGTCACGTGTTAACCCTGCCTCCTGCCCCCCCCCAGGTTGTCCCCTGAGCAATCTGCTTTTTTTTAAGCATAATGTTGATTGCGTTACAATGCAATTTTTTTCATTATAATATAGCAACATTATAATGTTGGGACAAAATGGACAGTGAGGTTTCATGTAATCTTCTCCGTGCAATTCCTCATCCATGAAGTTCCTTTCCTTTTTGGTGGGTAGATTTTGTCGCCTCGTGCTTGTATTGTTTCTTCATCTCCCCCCCGCCGCCCATAGCTCTGGTGTGTTTTTGATGACAATTCAGTCTTTGAGACACCTAAAAATAATTTTTGTTGTTGTTCAGTCGCACAGTCGAGTCCGACTCTTCGCGACCCCATGGACCAGATTACGCCAGGCCCTCCTGTCTTCCGCTGTCCGCTGAAGTTTGCTCAATTTCATGTTTGTTGCATTGATGACACTGTCTAACCATCTCATCCTTTGCCGTCCCCTTCTTCTTTGACCTTCAATCTTTCCCAGCATCAGAGTCTTCTCCAGTGAATGCTCACTTCTCATTTGGTGGCCAAAGTATTTGAGCTTCAGCTTCAGGATCTGGCCTTCCAGGGAACAGTCAGGGTTGATTTCTTTTAGGATTGACTGATTTGATCTCCTTGCAGTCCAAGGGACTCTCAAGAGTCTTCTCCAGCACCATAGTTCAAAAGAATCTATTCTTCGGCGCTCGGCCTTCCTTATAGTCCAACTCTCGCAGCCATACATTACTACGGGGAATACCATTGCTTTGACCATGCGGACTTTTGTTGGCAAGGTGATGTCTCTGCTTTTTATCATGCTGTTTAGGTTTGCCATCGCTTTCCTCCCAAGGAGCAGGCGTCTTTTAATTTCATGGCTGCATTCACCATCTGCAGTGATCTGAGATCCTAGGAACGTGAAGTCTGTCACTACTTCTACGACTTCCCCTTCTATTTGCCAAGGAGTGATGGGGCCAGATGCCATGATCTTAGTTTTTTTGATGTTGAGCTTCAAGCCCACTTTTGCACTCTCCTCTTTCACTCTGAGCAAGAGGCTCTTTAGGTCCTCTTCACTTTCTGCCATCAGAGTGGTATCGTCTGCATATCTGAGGTTATTGATCTTTTCCCCAGCAATCTTAACTCCAGCTTGTGATTCATCCAGGCCAGCATTTCGCATGATGTACTCGGCATATAAATTAAATAAGCAAGGTGACAATATACATCCTTGTCGTACTCCTTTTCCTATGCTAAACCAATCAGTTGTTCCATATCCGGTTCTAACTGTTGCTTCTTGACCCTTATACAGGTTTCTCAGGAGACAGGTGAGGTGGTCTGGTACTCCCATCTCTTTAAGAACCTGCCATAATTTATTGTGATCCACACAATCAAAGGCTTTAGCATAGTCAATGAAGCAGAAGTAGATGTTTTTCTGGTACTCTCTTGCTTTCTCCATAATCCAGCGAATGTTGGCAATTTGATCTCTAGTTCCTCTACCTCTTCGAAACCCAGCTTGTACTTCTGGCAGGTCTCTATCCACATACTGTTGGAGCCTAGCTTGTAGGATTTTGAGCATGACCTTGCTAGCATGTGAAATGAGTGCAATTGTGCGATAGTTTGAACATTCCTTGACGTTGCCCTTCTTTGGGATTGGAATGTAAACTGACCTTTTCCAATCCTGTGGCCACTGTTGTGTTTTCCAAATTTGTTGGCAAATTGAGTGCAGCACTTTAACAGCATCTTCTTTTAAGATTTTGAATAACTCAGCTGGGATACCATCACCTCCACTAGCTTTGTTGTTAGTAATGCTTTCTAAGGCCCATTTAACTTCGCTTTCCAGGATGTCTGGCTCGAGGTCAGTGATTATACCATCGTGGTTGTCAAGGACATCGAGGTCCTTCTTGTATAGTTCTTCTAAAAATAATAGAATTATATAATTGATTTGATAATCATGGAAACTCAAAATGTGCAGCGTTTCCATTTAGCATGTTGCATACTTATTGAATCACACTGTTATGAATTGGTGTATTCAGTTCGACGATTGTACACAGAATACTATTTTTGTAAGGATTTTTTGGGAATCTTTGCCATCCATTTTCTTAGTTGGTGACAAAGGAAGAGCAGGGGACCTTTGAAATGACAGCACCATGCTGGTCCCCACAATACATCCAGCCTTTTAAAAACAATGTTATGATGTCATACTATTACTGAATATACAGAAAAAAGGAGGTTCTGCTGCTGCTGAAGTACATGATTTTTTTTTTTGTAAAACTCTCTTAAAAAAGAGAGAATTTTATTCTTTTTATAAGAAAAGGGAAGGGTAGACAGATGGAGAAAGAGAAAGATGGAGTGAAAATTTTTTCTGTTAGTGAGGGTTAGTTTAGGTTAATAACCAATACCAATTTTGGCATCCATCATGGTTAGAAGATCTTTTTAACTATTGCAAAGTCCAAAGTCACTCTGTTAATGCAGTTAGTAAAGTCCATTGGGGTTAGTAATTAAACAGCTCCTTCCAGATGCTACACGAACAGTCCTCAAAGTATCTTCTTTTTAATTTTCTTCCAGTTATGGATTGAGTCCATTTTAACTTTGAAGTCTTCCGTTCCATCACCACTTTCCCCTGGGCTGCTGTCTTCTTCACTTATCCCAGTTTTGAATGCTGCATCCTCCTCCCTGCTGGCGTGTCTCTTCAGAAGTTTCCGTATTTTGAAGATGAGATCCGTCTTCTTTCTTTTCTCTTTTTCCTTAAACTTCTGACCTTCAAGCTTCCAGGGCTCCATAAACTCTTCAGATGAAATTAGATCTCCAGTTTGTCGCCTGCTATGCTCGACATCCCCTTCTACTGGCAGAGTATTTTCTTTTATAAAAGCGGAATAGGCTTTGGGAGCCTTATCCACCTCTTCTTTTAACTTTATCGCTTCACTGCCAGTTAGGGGTGCCAAGACATTTGTCAAGGTAAATCCGAGATCTTCTTTCTCTTCTTCTTTAATGCCCTGGAAACCTAGAATCAAATTCGATTTCTGTTCGATCTCCATCATCTTTCTAGTTGTTTCCGATATCTGTTTCTGTCGACTGATGAGAACACTTTCCATTTTGAACAGAGTTTCGTTAATTTTCTGCAATTGTTCCAGCAGGGGGCACAGCATCTCCTTTTCCTGTTGATTGACAGCAAGCTCTTGGGGGGGCTGTCTGGACCAGAAGTCCCTCCTCTCTTCTCTTCCGGTGACTGCAGGACTTTTTCCATTATCGACATTTTGTTTTTTTGTTTACTTTTAAAAAGTTCGTGCCGCATCCCCCAGGAAGCTAAGATGATCGCAGTCTTCCATGCAACCCCAACGGTACTTTCACCAACACTTTGTTTTCTCTCTGCCCATTGCTGAAGTACATGATGACACATTTAGTGTACTAAATTATTGAATAACACTGTTATGAACTGGTGTATCCAGTTTGATGACTGCCAGCCATTTTCTTAGTTAGCCTCTAAGGAGAAGTGTGGGACCTTTGAAATGGCGGCAACCATGCTGTTCCCCATGACACATCCAGCCTTTTATTTACCATGTTATGATGTGATAACATTACTGCACACGTGCAAAAAAAGAGAGGAAGTTCCGTCATTGATGAAGTACATGATGACATGGCTGCTCAACCCCTTTTCAAAGGAAATGTAGAACATGTTCATAGCCTGGAGAACTACACAAGATAATGACTCAGCCCTACCCCACCTTCCAGGGTAGAAATAAATTACTTGCCTACCATTTTCTGCTCACCTTGACACAGAGAGTACTCCATCTTTCTGTGTTATATACCTCTGAGGATGCCAGTCACAGTTACTGGTGAAACGTCAGGTCCTACAATGCCAAGACCACGGCCACACAACCCGGAAAATCTACAGCAACTAACAAAATGTAGAACACTTAGGGAGGGTCAGATCTGAATTCAAGAAAAAATTCCCTGAAACTCACTGGGAAACAACGGCAACACTGAGGTGCAGAAAAGGTCCAAGTTTTACTGCCTAACCAAAGGGCAATCTTGTAAGAAAGTTGAGTATCACCACTGAAAACCATAAGGCATTTGTAGAGGAGGAAAGAAAAGAGCAATTGTGACAAAATCGTATATTTTTTCTTTCCCTATAATAATGACTTAAATGAACCTGAAACCAAGTCAGACCACCTCGCTCAGAATTATCCGTTTTGTCTGACGGTGGCTTTCCAGGGCCTTGAGCAGAGAAAGGACTTTAACTGACACATCCTAGGGAGCCTGCGATCCTTCACTTCAGTGGGACTCAGTCATTTGCAACCACCATCAGCAAAAGAGCCTCATCACCACTTAGGCTCTGTGTGCCATCTTACCAAACCACAAATACAATGAGATGTTATTTTAACACTGAATGTGTATAATTATAACTTTTTTAAAAAATTTCCAGAGTACCTCTGAGTATGTACGATTGTCTTCAATCCATGAACCTGAGCCAGTTTTGTATATCTAGAGTGAAGAGAAATATTTGCAAGCCAGACTTGTGACATAGCAGCCTCATAGCTACAGTGGGACCACACAGGGCTCATCGCCCCCACTGAATTCCTGCCAAGACCCCATGACTTGGTATGCAGCTCAGGCTCCCCAACTCTCTTGGCCACCCAGAGGACTCCCTGCCACCACCTCCACCGCTGCCACCACCTCTTCCCTTTCCCTACTTGCCAACAGCCCAGCAGGCCTCTCCTTGCCTTCCCCCATGGCTGCTGCAGCCGCTGGGAGTGGGCAGGTGCTGGGGTCAGGGCACCAGGGAGGAGCAGGGCACCAAGGTCTGCAATGAGGGGGGCTCCTTGTCTTTGTGCTCCTCCTCAGCCACCTCAGGAGTTCAGACAGTGAGGGGGCCAGCTGCTGCTCCATCAGCAGTGGCAGCGGCAGAGAGGAGAAGGAGGCCCCCGCACAGGCCATGGTGGCGGTGGCTGCCACTGCTTCCTGGGCCTATCCTGACAAACAGCAGAGTCAGAGGAAGGCAGGAAAGGAGTGAGCCCCCCCCGCTTCCTTTCCTTCCTTCCTTTTACACAGTCTGAATGCTCTCCCATACCCCCTTTGGGGGGGGGGAATGACAAGGGATCCATGCTGGCCAGCTCCTCCTTTCTGCCAAGCGGCTCTACAAGTGCGAAGTGGGGGGGAGACTTGCATGCATTTTGCAAGCGAAGAGGCGTTTTGTGCAGCCAAGCCTCCCCCCTAGATCCCAGCCCAGCACCCTGTGCACAGCATTCCCCATCCTGCTCCTCGTCCTGCTGCTTCTGGGCACCTTTCTGACTCGCCTGCTGCTCTTGGCTCGCAAGTGCCTCCTGCCGCTACTTCAGCGCCTGAGGGCCCACCTGACTTCTCAGATTGCCTGATGCTGAACTGGCCCCTTTGGGGCTTTCTGGGGCAGGCCTTTCCCCTTCCCCTTTTCCCAGGACCTGAGCCTTTTAAGTGAGGATGCTTGAGATTGAACCTGGGACCTTCTGTATCCAGCTACCACATGGGAAGACCAGCTGGGGCAGGGGCCAGCCAGTTCATGTGAGTTTTTTAAATTTTTATTTCCGTGCCCCCCCCCCAACTTATTTAAAGGCCCCCTGATTTTAAAAATCCTGGCTATGGGCCTGCAAAACACTGTGGAAGTTTTCATATTTTCTCTCTGTAAAATGTACCCTTATCATTAAATGCTAGTGTTGCAAGAGGTGGGAAAGTTAAAACATCTCTCTGCTCATTGGGAAGCACCTGGCAAATACAACCCTTACAGGGTAACAGCTTTGCCCAGTTTCCTGAAACATGGGGCAGGTGCCATATGGGGGATGATGCTCAGAAGAGCCACAGACAGCATGTCAAAGAGGCAGTTGGGCCACTGCTTAAATTAGATTGTAAAGTACAGGAGGGGCAGGCTTGAGGGCTCAGCCCTATGACTGATGAATATTGGGCTAGCAACCTCACAGTGGGTCCTGGAGTCCCTCCAGAATTACAACTGATCTCCAGACAACAGAGATCAGATTTCCTGGAGGGAATGGAAGCTTCAGAGGGGACTCTATGTTATACTGTAGAGTCTAGGAGAAGTAGAAGTCCTAGAGTGACATCACATCCCCATTGAGCTCCCTCTCTTCCTCTAACTCTGCCTTCCTCAGGTAGCAATATCCAGAATTTTTTTTCTAGTCAGAACTGGCAACCCTAACTCTCACCACATTAGTAGGCCCCAGTTACAGATGATACAGTGGGACCTATGCTGGGGTGTATGTGTGTGTGTGTGGAGATGGGGGAAATCATCCCTGTTTTTGCAGAGACTCACATGTTCTCACGTCAGGGGTATTGTAGTGAAGAAGAAGAAGAAGAGATTGGATTTATACCCCACTCTTCGCTACCCGAAGGAGTCTCAGAGCAGCTTACAATCTCTTTTCCCTTCCCCTCCCCACAACAAATACCCTGTGAGGTAGGTGGGGCTGAGAGAGCCCTCCCGAGAATTGCCCTTGAGAGGACAGCTCTGAAAGAACTTATGACTGACCAAAGGTCACACCAGCAACTGTGTGTGGAGGAGTGGGGAATCAAACCCAGTTCTCCCAGATTAGAGTCCGTGCTCCTAACCACTATACTAAACTGTATAAGCACCTTCTACCAGTCTAAAGAACATCTGCCAGTCCTGTTCTCCCACCAGTGCCTCCTCTACTGCCTCATCCAGTACTGTCTCCCCCCTTCCCCAATGCATGCCTTTGCACTTGCCTCAGGATTGTCAGGTCCCCCTGGGCAGCTGGTGGGGGATAGAGGGTGAGCTTACTGGGAACTAGGAGTTTCATCGCATCTTAGAACGAAACATGCCCACTGAAGGCCCCATTCTGTCTTGGCCTCCTAGGGGTTACCAACTCCATGGAAGGGCTTTTCCCTTTTACTCTTCAGTAGCCACTATCACCACCTCTTTTTTTAAAAAATAATTCAATAAAGTCTCATCATATACATATTTGACCTCTGATACACTAACTAACCTTAACTAACATCAAACAGATGCATCCATAAGGCACCTGACTTACAATTCCAACTATATAATCTTAATAGGCATAATAGGCATACTATTGCCCTAACTATTGTTGACTGACTTATCTTAACCATATGTTAAAAGCTTAAATTTAACTTCTTTCAAGTTTTCCCAATCAAGCTTGTCAACTTCCAATTTGTCTAATATTGGGTATCATTTGTCAAATGGGTTTAAAAGTTCACTATCATCAACCTCCCTGTTAGTAATCATTGAAATTTTTTCTAATAAGTAGAAACCCCAAGTTTTATGTAACCACTGCTGTAGTGTGGGGGGAGTTTGGGCTTTCCAAGATTGTGCAATCTACTTTAGCTACTATTATTAGCAAATTGATCAGCTGCCTTCTTTTAACAGGTGGACTGTCTCCAGGCCATAGATGCAATAGGGTCAAAGCTGGATCTAGGGGTAGGGTATATACCCTGTTAAGAGTTCTAGTTGATGTAAAACCTGTTTCCAGAATTGCTGTATAGCTGGACACTCCCACCAATTGTGATAGACCATCGCTCTGTTTCCGCACTACTTCCAGCAAAGTGGGGAAGTTTGAGGGTAGATCTTTGATAGTCTGACAGGGGTGAGGAACCACCTGTATAAAACTTTAAATGCAGCTTCCTGGATTGTCTGAGATTGAGAAACACGGGCATGCGTGCACCATATATCTTCCCACTGGGTGGGTGAAAGAGGCTGCTGGATGTCTTTTTGTCATAAACTCTGGTAGCTTAAGTTTTTGTTGTTATGGTCACTTAGCAGTATTTGATAGATTTTGGATATCAGTCATGTTTTATGCTTATTTTCATAAAGGAGCTGCTCAAAACTGGTGAGCTTCTTTTTGAGGTTAGGTTTTATTGCTGGATCATCTAGGAGGTGCTGGATTTGGAGGTATTCAAACCATGCCAAATTGGTACTATATTTTCATTCCAGATCTGTTTTAGGTATTAGTTTACCCTTTTGGGGTACATCTACAGTCCTGGTGATGCCTGCTTTTCATTCCAGATCTGTCTTAGGTATTAGTTTACCCTTTTGGGGTACATCTACAGTCCTGGTGATGCCTGCTTTTTTCCAAGTTAGAAAAGAGTCATATTTCAAGGCAGGTATAAACCAGCTTTGACCAGTGAAAGTACTGAGTGTTGACCATGGTGCCACCAATTTAGGCATATACTTGAACCACACTTTAAGCATTGCAGACATAAATGGTTTTTCAGTAATTGCATGTTTTGGATGGGGTTTCCCCTTCCACAAAAGCTCATGGAAATTGGAGTGCTCCAGTGATGCTTCTTCGATTGTTTGCCAATCAAGCGTATTCGAGCTATGATACTGTCTAATTAGATTTGACAGCATCACTGCTGCATAATAAAGGTGTAGGTCTGGAACTGCCAGTCCTCCTTTCCGCTGAGGTCTATGTAGCGTCTCAGATTTGCCCCTCGGTTTTTTAAATTGCCACAGGAACTTAGTGATGTTGTGCTGTAGTAAAGAGTCAGGGATAAATAGCGGGAGTGCTCGGAAGCAGTACAGTAATTTAGGGAAGATAAATGATCTAATGGTGCTGATATGGTCAAGCCACGACAGTGTTTTATAATCCCATTTCTTAAGCAGTGATTGGATTTCTTTGTCTATTTGTTGGTGGTTAACTTTGATGAGGTCAGCACGATTCAGCAGTATTTTAATACCTAGATATGACATTTGTGTTTTGGCCCATTGAAAGGGAAAGGCTTCTTTTATCTTTGTTGCGATAGTTTTTAGGTTTATAGGAAATAGAATTGGCTTTGCTTGGTTTACATTCAAGCCTCCAAAGGCTTTCAAAACACATTGGATTTCAGGCAGAGATATATCTGGTTTGGGTTAGGTCATCGACGAATAAACTAACTTTGGAGTCAGTTGCTCCAATCCCGATGCTGTTAATGTTGTGGTTTTCACAAATCGTTGAGGTTAAGGGTTCCATAGTAAGCACAAAAAGTAACAGCGATAGTGGACACCCTTGCCTGCTGCCACGATGCAGAGGTATGTTCCTAGAGGAAAGGCCATTGATCTGAAGTTTCGCAGTGGGTTTGGCATAGATGGCAGCAATCAGTGTTCCCTCTAAGCTGAGTTAGTGTGAGCTAGCTCACAGTTTTTCAGCCTCTGGCTCACACATTGTTGTCTTAGCTCAGGAAGGATGGCTCCAGAGCAAGCTAGTTTATGCAGTAGCCAAATCGCTCGCTCACAACATTAACGTCAGCAGCTCACAAAGTTGAATTTCTGCTCACAAGACTCCACAGCTTAGAGGGAACATTGGCAGCAATCGCCTTACAAAAGGTGTCTCCAAAATTCATATGTCGCAGTAGGGAATCCAAGTACCGAACCCTGACCATATCAAAGGCGTTTTCGATATCTAATGCTAACAGTAAAGAATTACAGTGTGATTGAGTCTTTCCACAGTGTATGACATACAGTGTTTTTCGGATGTTATCCATTATGTCATGTGCCGGGATGAAGCCCGTTTGGCCTTTCTTAATGTAATTCCCAATAATCTGCTTCAACTGTTTGCGAGAATTGCTGTAAAGATTTTGTAATCAGTATTTAGTAGGGATATCAGGCGACACGATTTAGGGTCCGTGACATCTCTATCCTTTTTTGGTACCACCTCTTCATTATAAGGGTTTCCCACTGAGGGAAATAGAATCTTCCCCTTCCTAGCTCAGAGGCCTTGCCTCAGTGTCCTCTGCTAGCCCAGTGCCTGGCTACCACAAGAACAGATTAATGCCTTGTGTGCTCCTGGGGGAATATCCAGTTGCCAACTGCTTGCTTTTCCCGCTCCTGGGGCTCCCATTTAAAAGAGCATGTTTGAAACAGTGAGGGTCTATGTGGTACAGAGAAACTTCAAGAATCAAAAGTTTAAAATATTTATTAAAAAGAAAATGTTTACAAGCGTACATTTAGCACAATGCCAGAGCAAAGTAAGGAAGAACAAAGGAAACTGGTAAAATGCAGATCCTCTGTCCTTCTCAGGTATACATGCCCTAACAGATGTTAAACTACCAAGTCTTCATTACTTTGAGGATTGGTCCAGTTCTTCAGGCTAGCTGCATGGTCAAGAGATGGCTGTCTGCCCCCAACCTCGGACAAGAGGTCTGTTCAGCCCAGCATCCCAAAGAAAGAGAGACCACCTTCCCCCTTGCAAGGTGGTTTAAATAAATCCGTGTCTCCCCCCGACCCTGGTCAGCCTAGGTCAAGGCTCCTTTTCCTGTTGTCACCAGGAAGCCCCCTCCTCAGTCTCGCTAGAATTTGACATTCCCAGATCTCTGTTCCTTGCTAAGAGGAGGAGGAAGGGAGAAGGGGAAGTTTGGCCCTCTTATTGGCACCTGGAAAGCCATTGATGGACATCCTCCCTCCCAGCTTGAACAGAAAATATTCTATCAGTTGCCCAAATGCTAGAATGTTACTCCCTATATAATGATGTCACTTCCTGGTCATGCCAGAAATGACATCACCGCATCACTGTCATTGTCACTTCCCTACTTTCCAGAGGGCTGCTAGCAGGATGTCTCTTGTCAGTCTGGGAGACCTGGCAGCCCTAGCCAGTGGCATCCTAGAAATTTCCCGGATCTCTATAAAAATTTCAACGTAAAACACTGTGTGACACTGTGACGTCACTTCCAGGTCCAACAGTAATGGGGGCTGGAGACCACAGAATTACCACTGTTCTCCAGATGACAGAGATCAGTTCCCCTGGAGAAAATGGCTGCTTTGGAGAGTGGCCTTTATGGCATTATATTCTGCTGAGGTTGCTTCCATCCCCAAACCATGCCCTCTCAAGACTCCACCACCAAATCTCTAGAGAGTTCCCAACCTTGACCTGGCAAACCTAAAAACTGATCTCTGTAGTTGGGAGATCTGTTGTGATTCCAGAAGATCTCCAGCCCCCAACTAGAAATTGGCAACCCTAGAAGGAGAGGTGGAAGCAGGAGAAGAGGAGATACTATGGGGGCTTTCAGGAAAGGGAAAGACAAAATAATGGGAGAGGGGGAAGTGAGATGCTTCCTGCAGATCCTTACAGCAGGCCCGTAGACAGGATTTTTTTTTTAATTCAGGGGGCCTTTAAATAAGTCAGGGGGCACCCATAGAAGCCCCTGGTCTCTCAGGCAAGCCAAGGGAGAGGCATAGGGAAGGGTTGAGGGGCCCCCACCACACAGTCTGAAACAGCTCTCTCCATCCAGCTTGGCAAAAAGTCAGGAGGCCGGGGTGGAATGTTGGAGGGCCCAACCCGAGATGCCCCACCATAGCTATGGGCTTGCCTTGCGGGTTCCCACTTGTCCTATCAAATTGTCTTTCTGCTACCCCCTTCAGAATGTTCTTCTCTTCTTTTTTGTACACCAGACATTGTCCTTTCCAACAAGAAGGAGGGCTGAAAAGGGACAGAAACACAAGAAGAAAGGATCAAAAAGACTTTCTTCCTGAAGCGGGCTTTTTTTGTGCGGGGGAGAGACGGGTTTTATTAGATGGTTTTAAAATGTGATTTTATGGAGTATGTTATAATTTGTTTGCCACCCTGGTGACTCTTCTGAGGGCAGAAGGCTGGATATAAATTCTGTAAAACAAACAAACAAAGGAATACTAAAGTTGGCTGAGAGCCAGTGTGGTATAGTAGTTAAGAGTATTCAAATCTCCACTGGTGCCATGGAAGTTTGCTGGGTGACCCTGGGCCAGTCACACTCTCTCAGCTGAACCTACCTCACAGGGTTGTTGTGAGGAAAAAATGGAGGAGAAGAGAAGGATGTAAGCCACTCTGGGTCCCCTATGGGGAGAATGGCAGGATGTAAACTAACAAATAAACAAACAAAGTTGGACAATGAAGCAAGCTGACAAGAAGAAAGTTGATTCATTTGAAATGTGGTGTTGGAGGAGAGTTTTATGGATACCACATGGACCACCAAGAAGAGAAATGTGGGTTCTGGATCAAATCAAGCCTGAAGTCTCCATAGAAGCTAAAACGACTAAACTGAGGGCTGTCGTACTTTGGTCACATTATGAGAAGACAAGTCACTGGTAAAGACAATAAACACTAGGAAAAGCTGAAGGCAGCAGAAAAGAGGAAGATCCAAATAGGGGTGGATTGACTCAATAAAGGAAGCCATGGCCCTCATTTTGCAAGACCTGAGCAAGGCTGTTACCAATAGGATGTTTTGGAGATCATTAATTCATAGGGTCACTGTGACTTAGAAGTGGCTTTGGGGCACAACCCCCCCCCCAAATATCAACTGAAAAGGAGCTTGGTGTTGATTGGTTGAAAAGCAGAGCTTCTGAGGCCGGATAGGGAGGGTGTAGAGCAGGGGTCCTCAAACTTTTTAAACAGGGGGCCAGTTCACTGTCCCTCAGACCGTTGGAGGGCTGGACTATAGTAAAAACAAAAACTATGAACAAATTCCTATGCACACTGCATATATCTTATTTTGAAGTGAAGAAACAAAACGAGAACAAATACAATATTTAAAATGAAGTAAAGTTAAATCAACAAACTTACCAGTATATGGGCCTGCTTTTGGCTAATGAGATGGTCAATGTCCGGTTCCATATTTGTCACTGCTTCCTTCTCATGTAAAAAAAAATGACAGGCAAGCAGCGGCGGCATAAACACCCGGCGGGCCATATAAATGTCCTCGGCGGACCGCATGTGGCCCGCGGGCCATAGTTTGAGGACCCCTGGTGTAGAGGAAGGGTCAGTCCTTCGAAGGTCAAAGCTAAATGGCAGTTGAAAAGTGACAGTTTGAAGAGAGAGGTGGAGGACCTGAGGGGGCTAACATTTGTGGAAACCTGAAGAAAAACTAATAGGGTAGAATGGACTGTACCACTTCACACTGCAAGAGAGGGGTTACACTAGTTTAGTAGTTTGCTGCAATTAGAAAATCACTACAACTTGTGAAGGGATATTCTAGAACCTTTCTTCCTGATATACTCAATCTTTATTTGCAGGTGGCACTTTCAAAGGGCAGTGTTAAGAATGCAACCTTCCCACCTCCTGTCTACGTTTAAAATATTTATTGTGGTTTTATTCCGTTGTAAGCCACCCTGAGCCGGCCTAGGCTGGGTAGGGCGGGGTATAAATTTAATAATAAATAAATAAATAAATAAATAAAATAAAGTAGTGCACTCTTCTTTAGGGCCTTTAGCATTCTTGAAGCTCAATCCGCAGCCTGTAGATCAGGCTGGAGGTAATTTGGCAGCATTACTGGTATATTAGTACTGTTGGATATGTTGGTTAGAAAGAGATTGGGATTCATTTATTTGCTCGTCAATGAGATAGAAATTCTGGCCTCTATTCTTTGATATTCCAGTATCTAAAAAGAAAAGACTTGCTTTGATTTATTATTTGCAGCTCTATATTGAACATGTGGTTGTTTGCATTTAAAAATGGCATCAGGAACCCTGGACCAGTCCCTCTCTCAGCCTAGCCTACCTCACAAGGTCATTCTGAGAATAAAATGGGGGTGAGGAGAACCATGTAATCCACCCTGCATTCTCTGTTGGGGGTAAGAATGTGCTAGATAGCTAGAGTTTCTACAACTCCAGTGCCTAATTCCATACTATGCTACCATATAGGGCTGTCAACTTTTAAGCTGGTTCCTCTAGCTGCCCCTTTAACATCAGTTTTATCTGGAAACATTTATCAGGTAACTTTTTTTTAGTCCTATGAAATGTTAGCTCGTGCCATTTCTGCTCCTCAGACCCAAGGCTCGGATTGTCAGCTCCTTGGCTTGGGAAATTCCTGGAGACTTCAGGGTAGTACCTAGGGAGGGTGGAGTTTTGGGAAGGGATGGAGCTCAGCGGCGACAAGATGCCATAGAGCAGGGGTCCCCAACCTTTTTTCAGCCCATTGGCACTGTTAGAATTCGGACATAGGATGGTAGGTCAGCCCCGTAGCCAGGACATTTCCCGGGAGGGTGGCGGGGTTTGGGATTGGGGTGTGTGTCATGCCATCATGTAGAGTGGGGCAGAGACAGGGGCCATCGGGCAGCCTAAGAACCAAAGTAGAGTCAGCCTTACAAAACTGTCTCAGAGGCAACGGCTGGAAGGACACCGGATACACAAGACCCCTCTAGCGTGTCCAAAGCAGTCCGAAAGCCACTTACCCTTCTGCTGCTGCCTGGCACAGGGGCTCCATCCCTGGCAAAGCAATGGGGAGGAGGCAACACATCAGTGAGGTGAGGTGGCTGGGATGGATGGGACAGCTTCAACCTTCTCCCTCCTTTCTCAGCCATTTCCCCCAATGCAGCACCTTCAACTCCCCTGCCTGTCCCCATGACCCATCAGCTCAGCCCTGGGCCAAGCAGCCCACATGGAGGGCCGTGTGAGAAGCGCTTGCTTAAGGCAGAGCCTTGGCGTACAGCCCCCAGCCCCAGGAGATGTGGCCTGAAGTAGATCAGGGGCTGAGAGTGCACAAAGAACCGACCCTGGGGCTGGCTTGCTAGGGGCCCTCCAAAATGCTTTTGTTTTCATGGCCAAATGCATTCAGTACTCGAGAAAGCTGGAGAAGACTGCCTGGTGGGAAGTTGTTGACTGGGTGGATTTCTGTGTCTCACTGGCTGGTTGGCACTGGGGCTTGCCAGGGGCTGGCTGGTGCTGGGGCTACCCCTAAATCAAAAGGGGTCTCAACCCCTAAATCCCCACCACTGGTTAAGGCCCTGTAGTGGGTACAGCCCCCAAAAGGCTACTGCAGGAGGAATAGCCAACATGTTGGAATATGCAAGTGTCTCCACTTGTGTCATGAAATAATTAATCTGTTGTTTGTGTTTACAAATAGTAGTTAGCTTTGACCAATTAGACACCATGTAGAAGTTCCCGTTGGAGAAATAGGAGGTAGTAGTCTAATTGGGGTGGTCTGAGAGTCTCTACTGATTAAATAGTTTTATTGGGGGTACTACATGTTTTTAGTCATGTACTCCATTTGTGGGAGCTTTCATTTTCTTTGTTCTAGAGATCACAAGAGTTTTAGCCAAGATGGAGTGTAGATCAGGAGAAGTCAGTCAGACTGTTAGTTATTATTTTCTATTCTAATGTATCCTTCCCTCTTTTATCTCTTAGAAAAGTTTTCTTGGTTGTGGTCACACGCGCAAGATAACATGGGTGGGGGGAAGCGAGGCTATTTCCTCCAGAGGAATTTGACCTGCAGTTGCGCGATCACACAGTTTGTGGAAACTGCAGGGGCAGCCCGCCACTGTGTGATCAGACACACCACTGGTGAGTTAGGGGTTTTTTTGGCTGTTTGTTTTTGATGTGCTTACACAGGGAATCTATGAATCACATCTCAGCACTGAGGGCTCCCTATGGAGTGTGTGATTATGCGCATGCTGAGAAGGGGGGGAACCGGCATGGAGTCAGGATGGCCTGATCAGACCATCCCGATGCCATGAGAGCGTGCTGGTCCATCTGTGGCCCGTAGCAACCCATTTGCTACTGGACTTTCCCCAGTGTCTTTTTACTCCACTTCTGCAGCAGAGCAAAATGGGTTGCCAACGGGTGTGGAGCACTTCCCAGATGTTTGCATCTGATTGCACCCTTTAAATCTGCCTGGCATTCATGCCTATGGCACAGCTAATTGTGCATGTGATCGCAACCCTTTTTAATGAAACAAATCTGACTATGTGCTTCCTTTATTCCATTGTGCATACAGTGCTCTGCTAACTTTTCCCAACACAATCACACAGAGAAAGCCAAGTGTAGGGGAGAAAAGAGGTAACTGTAAAATATACTGGGAAAGAGGAATGAGAAAGAATAAAACAAATGCTACTGGATCTTCAGTGGCCAGTTCTGGTGGATTTCTTGTGGTAGGACACAGCCATGAGGCTAATTATACCCCACGTTTCTCTACCTTAAGGAGTCTCATAGTGGCTTACAATCGTCTTCCGTTCCTCTCCCTACAACAGCCATCTTGGGAGGTAGGTGAGGCTGAGAGAGTTCTGAGGCCCAAAGTCACCCAGCTGGCTTCATGTTGAGTAGGAGTGGGGAATCAAACCCGGTTCTCCAGGTTAGAGTCTGCTGCTTTTAACCACTACACTACATTGCCGTAACTGCTGAAACACAGCAATGGCATCTCTCTGCTTGGACTGGTGCCTTCACTAGGCTGCTGGCAAGGAGACAGACAGTGTGGTGTAGTGGTTAGCAACTCATTAGGATCTGGGAGACCAAGGTTCATATCCTTCTTTTTCCATGGAAGCTTGCTGTATTAACTTGGGCCAGTCACACACACTCAGCCTATCTTACATTAGAGGGTTGCTGTGAGGTTAAAATGGTGGAGAGGAGAACAGCATAAGCTCCTTTGGGTCCATGGTGGGAGGAAAAAGTTGGGATATAAATGAAGTAAAATAAATAAATATATACGCCTAAATATTCCACATGGAAAAGAAAGCTATGTACAATTTAATGTTATATTCGTAGCTATCAGAAGCCTTTTTCAGATGTCAGAAGCATGGATACCATACATAATAATGGAAACAGATGCTACTGACAGCTCTTCCAATTTGTGTGAGCAAGGATAATGCATGTATTTACCATGTACATACAGCTTTGGTATGTGTGAATGCAAATCCTGAAAAATCCAGACAGTTCACACATGTCCACAGGGCCTGAAAGACGGAGCTCTTCCGCCAGGCTTTTGAATAGGAGCTGCCACCATCACTATACCATCACTGTACCACCACCACTAAATGGAGTGGGTGTCATCAGGAAATGAGACAGCCCTGGGAGGAAGTACGGATCGCTGTACCAGCTGGAGTCTACTGTGTCGCTCTGGGACCACCTTGTCATGGGTGACCCCATCTGTTATTTGTGATATCTAGAGCACTTGTATTTTTATATATGAATGATTGTTTTATTGCTTGTTTTATCTTGTTTTACTTGTTTTAATCTTGGCATATGTGCCTCATTTGTTAGCTGCCCTGAGCACATCTGGGGAGGGCGTGGTATAAATAATAATAATAACAACAACAACAACAACAACAACAACAACAACAACAATGAAACTGGACGTAGATGTAAAGATGAGTGTTACCTTTCTTCATACAACATGGCAACCTCACGTATTGGGAGGATCTCAAATAGCATGCACTCCTATTACATTTGGTCGGTAGACACCTGATACACAGAAGAACATAAGAAGAGCCCTGCTGAACCAGACCAGGGGTCCATCTAGTCCAGCATCCTGTCTCACACAGTGGCCAACCAGTTCCTGTGGACGGCCAACAACTGGACATAGAGTTCAAGGCCTTCCCCTCATGTTGCCTCTTGGCTCTGGGATTCAAAGGCTTAGTGCCTCACAGTGTGGAGGTTCCCCTCAGTCACCATGGCTAGTACCCATTGATAAACTTATCCTCCATGAGTAGAAAAGAGTAAGAGTCCAGTAGCATCTTAAAGACTGACAAAATTTGTGGCAGGGTGTGAGCTTTTGTGAGTCACTGCTCACTTCTTCAGATCCTCCATGAATCTATCTAATCTCCTTTTAAAGCTGTTTATTCCTGTGGCCATCACTACATCCTCTGGCAGTGAATTTTAACCACTCTCTGTGTAAAAATAGTATTTCTGTTTGTCCGTCCTGCACCCAAGGCCGGCTTGAGGTGCTTCATCTAGGCGGGTGCAGATGCCAACCTCCCGGCGGGGCCTGGAGTCCCCGCACTGGCCATCAATTCCTCCTCCACCTGAGGGGGGAGGGGGAGGGTGGGTGAGCTGTGCTGCCTCCTCCTCCTGCTCTGCGGCTGGCTGGCCGGGCATTCTCCAGTCCCTGCACTGGCCGCTGCCTCCTCCTCCACCCGAGGGGGGGAGGGCGGGCGAACTGCGCTGCGCTGCTGCCGCTGCTGCCTCCTGTGCCCCAGCTGGCTGGCTGGGCATTCTCCAGCAGTACAAGTGGACTCGCCGCCTCCTCCTCCACCCGAGGGAGGAGGGGGAGTGTGGGTGAGCTGCGCCGCCGCCTCCTCCTGTGCCCTGGCCAGCTGGGCGGGCGTCCTTTTACTGGTGGTGGCAGTGAATCCCTGCTGGCCACCACCATGCCACCGAGGGGGGGAGGGCAGGTGATCTGCAGGGCACAGGAGCACCCTGGCTGGGGCAGTTTGGCACCTCTGAGGGCTGGCACGCCCTAGGTGAGTGCCTAGCTCACCTAGCGGGTGAGCCGGCCCTGCCTGCACCTACTGCTCATTAGCTTCTTTGGATGCCCTTGACTTCTAGTGTTTTGGGAGAGGGAGAAAAATTGTTTTTGTCAACTTTCTCCACCCCATGCATAATT
The DNA here is from genome assembly GCA_029375565.1 of Gekko gecko. Classification (NCBI taxonomy): domain Eukaryota; kingdom Metazoa; phylum Chordata; class Lepidosauria; order Squamata; family Gekkonidae; genus Gekko; species Gekko gecko. Next base: position 21,464,536 of record JAPDNY010000013.1, on the reverse strand, counting down.
TTATAAACATCTATTATGTCCCCACTTAGTTGTTTCTTTTTTAAACTGAAAAGTCCCAGACTCTTCAGGCTTTCTAAACGGAAAAGTCCTAGACATGATTGTAATGTCTGAAAAGGTCTGGTTTCTAACATATTTATTGCCCACCATAGCATCATTAGTGACTCCACTATTCAGGGAGTGGTAATCAAATGAGAGTGTGGAGATAATGACTTTTCTTTCTTGGTTTTTAAAAGGTTTTTGTGATACTAGCTTTCCAATGTGGATCTGAATTCTCAAGAACTCAAAGGACTTCTTTGATGTTATTTGTCCATCATGTTGCGATGACAAAGTGTCTGTAATGTTTTAAACTTTGTTTCCTTCACAATGATCTTTCCAAAGGGATTCCAACTAGTTCCATAATCATTGTAGAATGATCTCCTTTGGGGTAGTGGTGTCAAAACTGAATCACAAAATACACAATAGCCTGGAAGCTCTCCTGGGAGTCCTGGCTATTTTTCAGAGTAATGAAGCGCATGTAAAAAGTCTCGGAGCCTCTACAAGCAGAAGTGCTCATACACTGCAAAACCAGCCAACCTAGGGGATGGGAAGGGAAAATCCTTTGCAGAAGTAGAAGCATCAGTTTTGGCCGAGAGAGAGATACATGGTTTTGGATAAGTGCTCTCAAGCAGCAGAACCTGCTTTGCAGATTTGTGTTGCACTGGAGAACAGGAATGGGTGAAACTTAGAGTTGTGCTAATGTGATGGTTTTTTCTCAAGTTTTGACGTTTTTCTGCTCTCTGGAGCTGGTGTTCCAATCCTGTCAGTATTGGTTGTAAGATTTTAGAAGCCCAATGCACATACACTGTCTTTTAACACCAGAGATATATTCTGCATATTAAATTAATTAAGGAAAGATTGGATAAATAAATCCTGATTAATTAACTAATCAACTAATTAATTAATTTTGTTTTATTTCTATCCCGCCCTCCCCACAAGTGGGCTCAGCATAGGGTAGAGAGAGTTGACTCGGCAAATGTAGCAACTGTAATTTGCAATAAATAGGGTTAAAATAGTACAATGGAATTAAGAGAATCTAAAAGCAGTCTTGGTTAGGGCACCAGATGAATAAAGTATCGATTTAATACTTATAACTGGATTTATTTATGTTAACTACATGTCTGCTCAAACAGTGGCATCCTCACAAAATCTCACACTTGTGGTTTTTTTCTTCCCACACTACTCTCAGACACAAACGTAGACCGATCGATTTTTACTATACCTTCAATTAAAGTTGGTTCTTCTGGGAGCTGATTTCTACAAGATAGAATTCAGTTTGCAGGATGGGAATGCTGGACCCAACCTGTATGTTTCACAGTCATACTCAATCATCTGTATATCTAATAGTGAGCGGGGAGAGAATCTATGGATACTTAAATCCATGGATAGGGGCCCCTTCAGATGGGCTCAGGGCGGCTAACAAATGAGGCCATTAAGGTAGACATTCAGTTCACCGTTGGTAAGATTGTTATTGAGATGGAAACAGGAGCATTCTGTTTTTTCTGGACTTGGAATAAGCCACCATTTATGGTAATAGTCAGCCAAATTTTCAAGGTCCCTGGTCAGTATTTCCTCAGTACTTTCAATTGATTTGTGCCTTACTGCAATCACCCCATCATCACCATAAGTAAACTTCCTGGATATCATCTTGGGAACATCAGAGATGTATAGATTGAAAAGAACTGGAGTGAGGAACAAGCCCTGGGGTAGATCATTAGTCAGTTTTTTTCTGCTTGCTGATTGACTGACCCATAATTAATTGGGAATTCTATTGTTCAGCATGTTATTTAGGAACTGAAACAATGTTCTGCAGGGGAAAACTTGTAAAAACTTGAGTCTGGAGTCCCAGATTCTAGTCCTACCCTCTAATCATAATACCACACTGGCTTTCTCTGTTGTTACTTTATGAATCTGAAAGCAGTACAGGCCAGACACAGTTTTACCACATCTATCTAGGCCTGTGACAACTTAAAGACCTAAAACATCTGTGTGGCTTTGTGGTTAAAGCATTTTTTTAAAAAAAACCATCATCCTGAAAGGGAAATAGCAAGTCTCCTTCTGAAATCACTGGGAGAATCCTAACCATGTTTACTCAGAAGAAACTGTCAATGAGCTCAATGGCACTCTTACTTGTGGGTAAAATACTTAATAGCAGAGCTATTTTTGGGCAGGAACGCACAGGAATGGAGGTCCGGCTGGCTCCCGAATTGGCCACGCCCAGCAGGAACTCATTAGCATAACAGGCCACACCCAACAGCAGGAACTCATTAGGATTGGATACATTAGGGTTGTGTGGCCTAACATGCAAAGCAGTTCCTGCTACAAAAAAAGCCCTGGGTTTTGACAACAAACAAGGTAAACAGAAAAAGGTGGGTGTGGCTGGATGATGACACGTCTAGTAACATGGGAGTGTGGCCTAATATGCTAATGAGCTGTGCTGTCAGGGGTGTGGCCTACTATGTTAATGAGCTGTGCTGTCAGGGGTGTGGCCTGTTATGCTAATGAGTTCCTGCTGGGCTTTTTCTATAAAAAGAGCCCTGCTTAATAGCAATAAAGTACCTGCAGTCACCAGGGTTTCACAAAAGGCAAAAATTCAAGGCAGATACCCTGTCCACATACCAAGAGACTTGCTGCCTCCAAACCCTCTAGCCCGGGGTGGCCAAACTTGCTTAACATAAGAGCCACACAGAATAAACATCAGATGTTTAAGAGCCAAAAGACACAAACAAATGTTACACATGTTTTTATTGAAAAAAATGCAAATGTGCTTTTTACTAACATTAAATGATACTGCCAAAAATAAAAACAAAATGAGTAAAAACAGATATTGATAATGACATTTATTTGTCCAATGATATTTATTTGTTTGCTAATGATATTTGTCTAAGAGAGAGAGAGAGGTGGAAAGAAAGAATAAAAGAAGTGGAGTGAGAGATAGAGAAACAAAGAAAGCAAATAGATGGGGGAGGGAGGGAGGGAGGTGGAAGGAAAGCAAACAGATGGGGGAGGGAGGGAGGAAGGGGAAAGAGAGAGAGAAAGAGAGAGAGGGAAACAAACAAAGCAAATAGATGGTGAGGGAGGGCAGAAAGAGAGAGAAAGAAAAAACAAACAAAGCAAATAGATGGGGGGGGAGAAGTAGAAAGAAAACAACTTTAAATGCATTCTCCAACCCCCCCCCCGCTGGCTTGGAGAAGGGATTTAAAGAGACAAATGCCTTCTTCAAGCTGGCTGGGGGAGGGGCTTTGAGAACGCGTTTAAAGTTGCTTTTTTTTTCTGCTTCCCCCACCTCAAGCCTACCCAGGGAGGGGAACATTGGCTGGGAAAGGGACGATGGATCGGGGAGGCATGCCTCCCCTTTGCTTCCCCAGCCTTCCCCTTCGCTCCCAGTCACCCTGCTGGGAGCCACCCAATATGTGTGAAAGAGCCACATGTGGTTCCCGAGCCACAGTTTGGCCACCCTTGTTCTAGCCTTTATCTCCACCATGACCCACTAAAATCTTTTTCTCTTTTCTTTTGAAGATCCTTCCACCAACTGCTCCCGCAGTCAGCTGGGAAACCAATTGGCTGGCCAAAAAGTCTCTCCTTTCCTGTTCTCTTCAGGGAAGTCAACAGAATTTCTGCCAGACCACTGAGCAGTGGATTTGGCTGCGATGGAGAGTAAGCGGATGGGGATGTTGCCACATTATCAAGTCTGAGAGGAAAGAAAGAACATGTGCATGGAGTTTGGCCAGGATGGTTGCAGACTTCCTCAATTGGTTTATTTACTGGACAGAAAGGAAAAATAGTGGACTGTCCACTTCAAAATGGGACACCTGGAAACCTTCAGGCTGCCCAATTCAGTGATGTGCCAGAGACTGCTACAGTGCCACTTACCTAGTGGCAAAGGGGCAGACGAAAGGTTAGACACTTTTGAGCTGGTCTCCCTAGAAATGAGTCATTTGTGAGTTCCAGGTCTTGCAAGACCTAGAGTCTGTCTGGAGCTATTTATATTCCCATGACTAGAGGCTGAAGAGTAAAATCATGGCTGGCTTCTCTTTCAGGGTAAGATGCTGTGTGAGAGAGAAGGGAGAAGTCCAAATGGAGGACAAGGACCTAGGTAACACACACACACCCAGCCCTCCCTACCTGAGGCCTCTGACTGTGAGAAATGCCCAGAAATAGCAGCTGGAATAAGCCCTACCCTCTTGAACCCTCACAATACTGGTTTTCTTATTTTGCGGGGGCGGGGGGAAGTGGTGATTTCTAGTTTCCTAAATTGGTGTCAGTGGTCAGTGAAGGACTGAATGTCAACAAATAAATGGAGATGAAAATATAGTTTATGAGAAGCAAAACAACAACAACACACACACAAAGGTAGTCATGGAGAGGGCTCTTCCCAAAATATTGCTACAGAGGGGGGGAAAGTATGAAAATTGGCCCTGTGAAGAGCTCCAAATTTGATTAGCTGAATTCTACAGTTTGGTCAAATTGTGTGTTGTTGTTTTTTTGAAAATATTAAACTGTTTATTGAAGATTAAAATAAAATACAATGCAGTACTTAGTAAAGCATGAATGAAAAACAATTACAAAATGATCATTAAGTCTGTGGTGAATCAAGGATTGCCATTACAATTTATCTGCCAATTTTTTTTTAGTAATAGTTTAATTTATCTGCCAATTTTGAGTGTATCATTCAAATAATTAAAAATAAAAATAAATGGAGCTCAGGCCAGTTTTAAAGATCCTTCAACTACTTAATGGTAAAGATATAAGGGGTGTGAATCAATTAAGGGTGCTTTCTGTAATGTTCCTTCGTGGTCAGCAAAAGCATCTAGCCATGATGACCATTTGGTCATAATACTAGTAGAGGTAACCTGTCTATCTTGCTGCACAATCCAGTCTGAGGTCTTGTCCAGTAAAAAAATATTCCCATACCTTTTGATACCACCGATGCATTGAGGGGAGATCCTGTAATTTCCAGTTTGAAGCAAGCACACGTTTTGCTGCTGCTAAAAGGGTGGAAATGAGGTCTTTAGTATTTTGAGGAATCCTGATTCTTGGCCATAAAATCTTGTCAAATTGTAACATTAAACATGCTCCATTTTATTTCTTCTTTTTCATCTGATTGTAGGGGACATTCAAGGGTTCAAATGATTGTCTATTGATTATTGCTGGCATTCCAGGAATCTTTGGGAAAGATTCTTTGGGATTCTCCAGGAAGAACTGATGAATTGTTAACCACTAAGCAGAATTGTAGAAACAGCTGTTCTAAATCTAATTTAATTGACAACAAAGAATTTTCTAATTAGGCCAGGTGTTCTTACATCAGGCTTTTTAATTGGGATGGCATGAAGCACCACTGTCAAAGTTAAAGATTTATAGTGAGATCCTTTGCTTCAAAGAGAACTAGAAATAATTGGTCAAGATGTTTTTAGAAAAGCCTGATTGGGGTGAATGAAAGAATAGCTGTACTGTAAGAGAGGACCCCCCCCCGCTTCTGATCGGTTGTGTATTTTTAAACTTTATATTTTGTTTATGGATTAATATTTACTAAGATTATGGTATAAGATATTTGTAAGAGCAACAGCTAGCTGAACTATTTTAAACTTTGCTAAAGAATTATCAAGCTTATTTTTAAGGAAGAAAGGTGCTTGCTTAAAGAGAAACTGTTATACACTTAGAAATAACCTGGCAAAGCTGAATGTTTATTAAGAAAGAGAAAACTAGTTAAGTTTTTAATAATCTAATGAGGAACTGTGTTTGAAACTAACAACTGCTAACAAGCAGAAAGCTGGGAGATGTTCCAAGAAGTTTATGAACTCACAAGAATTAATCATGCACACCTATCATTCATTAGAAGCCAAATAAAAACTACAAACTTATACAAAGGACCCCTATTGGCCAAAGTAAAACAGCATATTTTACAAGTCTAGAAGTTTTAAAAACTCTTTTAAAATTAACAGAAATGCTCTAGGTGGTCCAAAATAAAAACTGATAGATTCAGTGTATCTACAAAAGCTTTGCCATTTGTAATATTAAAAAGTACTTATAAAGAGTTTAATATTTAAAATAGTGCTATTTTTCATACTCCAATGCATCCTTTATATATTTTTATAGAAATAACCTATAGATTGATATTAAGAATATTGTTATGCTTTTATATGCATGTATCAATGTAAAGCAACCATTTTAGTAATGAAAACAACTAAGTTTTGTACTGAAAATGAACTCAGCCTGAGAGTTCATTCAAAGGTGAAGTGAGTCTAGGTAGGCAGCCAAGAAAATGAGCACATGTATTAATCAATTTTAACAAGACAAGTGCCTGCATCGTAGAATTGAGACACGGCCAAGTAACATCTGTTTGTCAAATACATGATTGATGACTGACCAGACAAAGAAATCTAAACTGAGCATGTGCAAATGATCTCAACAATGATGTAAAGTGGGGTGGAGTAAGAAAAGCATATAAACAAGATCCCTGCTGTAACTCACTGAATATCTATGCTGAATTCTTAGCTGTGAGATGTTCCTTTATTCGAATAAATCTTTTTCTTTTCCTACCCTTTATTGTCTGGAATTGTCTGTTTCACTGTGTTGTTTATTGGCTAGCCACGCAGGCCAAAGAACTTTAGCGCCCTCAGGGCATTGCTTTAATCATTCTACCTGTTTGCACATTTGAGAATGTGGAACATACATTTTATTATTGTTATTTAGCATTAGCATTTTTTAAAAAATGGAATCTTACCTCAAGGACATCAAGGCTAAAGTTGATCAAATAAATGAAAAGGGTCAAATAAAGGAACAGCTGGAACCACTAGCACACGTAATGGCAACAACTTGTGCTTAGAGCGTTGAACTAGGACTGCCTTGATCAGAGGTCCCCAACATGAAGAAGAAGAGAAGAAGCGATTGGATTTATACCCTGCACTTCATTCAGAGTCTCAGGGCTGTTCCTCAAAGGGCCTTTCATCAGAGTGGCTTACAATCTCCTTCCCTTCCCCTCCCCACAACAGACACCCTGTGAGGTAGGTGGGGCTGAGAGAGCTCTGAGAGAACAGCTCTTGAGAGAACAGCTCTAAGAGAACTATGGCTTGCCCAAGGTCACCCAGCAGCTGGAAAAGGGGGAATCAAGAATGGTTCTCCCAGATTAGAGTCCGTGCTCCTAACTGCTACATAAAACACTGTGTTTGAAGGTGCCATAGTGCTCACTGGCACTTTTTCTGATATCCGCTGAGTGTTTTTAGAAAGTGTGCCAGGCCAAGAAGGACTTTGGCCCAGCAGGGCTTCTGATTGACTGGGTGGATTTTTAAAAGTTGCTGTGGCAGCAGCTTTCACAATAGCATAAGTATCTTCATTACATGACTGAAGGTAAGCTGTGTGTATGCAAGAATTTTTTTTTAAAAAACCAATACATTCATTTTAAAAAGAATTCTTGCTAAGCAGAGCTTTTCCATGAAATGCTGAAGAGTTACTGTTAGAGTTATGCATGACTTCACAGCCTGACATTTTGTGGTTGGCCCGGCTGTTTTGTGGTTGTGCCCACTACCCTACTGCAAAATTCCAAAGGTGCCCACAGGCTCAAAAAAGGTTGGGGACCTTTGGCCTGGCCCAAGTTTCAAATCCCTGTTCAGTTAAGGAGATTCATGGCCAGTTATTCTCTATTGGCCTAATTTGTTTTATGGGATTTTTATAAGAGGGACAGAACCATGTAAGATGCCTTGGAGGAAAGGCAAAATTAAAATGTGATAAGGAATCAACATATTTCTGTTTAGTAGACTATGCTCGTTAACTACCCAGAGGGCCTAAGCACATGTTAGGCCATTCCCAGGTCCATCCCTAGGACAGGTTGACATATGCGTTCTGGGAGTGCCATACTTTCCTGGTTTGCATGGGCCTGATTTGGATTGGAACTGCAGGACATGGAGAGAGGCAGCCTCGTCCTTCTGCAAGGCGGTGGTGGCAGCAGTAGTGGCAGTGTTCCTGGTTGTCCCCTGCCTCCTTCACCATTGCCTGGAGAGAGAGCCCAGCCACCTCCACAGTGGCCTACTAAGCTCCTTATGACGCTAGTGCAGCAGGCTGCACATTTCAGAAGAGCTGGTTTTATACCTCACCCTTCACTACCAAAAGGAGTCTCAAAGCAGCTCGCAATTGCCTTCCTTTCCTCTCCCCACAACGGACACCCTGTGAGGTAGGTGGGACTGAGAGAGCTCTGAGAGAACTGCTCTTGAGGGAACAGCTCTGAGAGAACTGTGACTGGCCCAAGGTCACCCAGCTGGCTTCATGTGGAGGAGCGGGGACTTAAACCCAGTTCTCCAAATTAGATTCCTGCTGCTCTTAACCACTAAGAGCATATGGAGCAGAAGTCCATCAGTGGCTATTAGCCACGAGGTATAGATGGGAATTCTCAGTCTGGGGTGGGTGATGCACTCTATTTTTGGTGCTGGAGGGGGCAGCAGTGGGAGGGCTTCTAGTGTCCTGGCCCTACTGCTGGACCTCCTGATGGCACGTGGTATTTTTGGCCGCTGTGTGACAGAGTGTTGGACTGGATGGGCCATTGGCCTGATTCAACATTGGCTTCTCTTATGTTCTTATGTTCTTATGTACACTAAACTGGTGGCAATTCCTCTGTGGTCTCTCAAGAACTAGCAGGCTTTTGAGACTTCAGGGGAATGTCAGGCAGTACCTGCAGTCCCTTTTCCCCTCACATCGCCTAAGCAACTGCCAACAGCTGTTAGCAATGATACTGTTTTGTTCCTGTCATCCTGGCAGGCTTGGCAGTTGTTGACCATAGTTGACCTGAGGTTTTAAATGGCCCATACTGAGTTGCTGCTGTCTTGGCAGGCTTCCAGCAGGTGCACTGGGTTCCCAAGTGAATGTCCTGTGACTTCTGGGTAAGACTGTTGCCAACTCTGGTAGTGGGGTGTCTGTGTGCCTCTTCCTTGGCAGTGCTGTTTGTTATATTTATTGTGCTGAATGTTAATTAACACAAAACCTCTCATTAAGAAGCTTATGTATGCCACTTTGGTCTGAGGACACTGATGTTATACATGAGAATTTGTTCTGTTCCAAGCAGGGTACAAAATGAATCAAGTCAAATGCCCTGGCCTGGATAGCTGAGGCTCTCCTGATCTCAGAAGCTAAGCAGGGTCAACCCTGGTTTGTACTTTAATGGGAGACCACCTAGGAAGGAAGTTTCAAGGTGCTGGTTCTTACCTTTAAAGCCCTTTATGGTCAGGGGCCTACGTAACTGAGGGACCACAGTCTGTTTTCAATCAGACCATATTTTGCACTTGGAATGTTATTTACGACAAAAAGAGCATTTGTGATGTCCGTGATGACAGGAGAGCGATCCATGTCTTGTGACTCTGGGTTGTTTCCTCACAGAAACATCACATAAGATACCAGTGTGGAGCAGCAGTTAGAGTGCTGGCTTCAGAAGAAGAAGAAGAGACGATTGGATTTATACCCCACTTTTCACTCGGAGTCTCAGAGCAGCTTTCCCTCCCCCTCCCCACAATAGACACCCTGTGTGGTAGGTGGGGCTGAGAGAGCTCTGACAGAAACTGCTCTTTCAAGGACAGCTGTGCCAGGACTATGGCTTGCCCAAGGTCACACCAGCAGCACCATGTGGAGGAGTGGGGAATCAAACCAGGTTCTCCCAGATTAGAGTCTGAGCACTTAACCACTACACCGAACTGGCTCTCACTACACCAAACTGGGGAAACCAGATGAGGCTTCTCCAAAACTTATGCACAATTTCAACCCAGTGATGGACTCACCCTGGAGACGGTTCTCAGTTCTTGGAGCAATTCTTAAAACCATGACCTGGTAGTTTTTCACATCTACTCAGAAGACTTCCTCTAAGGACACATTCCCATGATGTTCAAGTCTTCACAGATGCTTCCTTAACAGTTCAGGGGGCACACTGTGGCATGCACGAGGTGAAAGTTCTGTGGTCACCCACTGAATCAAAATTCCATATCAGTCTGTTAGAACTCAGAGCCATTAGCCACACTTGTACTTTTACAGAATTTCTATAGGGACACTAGTTTCTCCTGGCTACAGACAACAGAACAGCCAAGTTTTATATAAACAAGCAGGGAGGCACAGGTCCCATGTGCTTATGCACAGAGCCTTTTATCATTTGGCATTGGGTGATAAAACACAGAGCACATATTTGTCATGGGTCAGTCAGGGCTCAGTGAGGACTTCTCAGGAGAAGAGGAGCCATGTGTAGCCAGTTCTGAGTCAGTAGAAGCCAGCCAACAGCTGATGCATAGCCACCAACAGTCTCAAGCCCTGAGTCAACAGGTGAAATTAGGTAATCGTTCCCAGACCTCCAGTATCACCCACGCCCTTTGAGTGTTGCAGACAGAGGCTATGAGCAGAACTACAGGAGAGATGACAAAATGCTTCAGCTGCTTGAGTAGTTGCAGAATTATTCCCGAGCAGCTTGCTACAAGTTTGACCCTTAGGAACATGCCTATAAAAACCAGCCAAGGCTTTTTGTTAGGTGTGGAATCAACAAGTCATTCTACCACTGATTCTGTGAATACTGCATCAGACCATGCCTTGCTTGTGTGACCCTGGACTGTCTCCTGACCTTAGTTCTGTGATCCCTGTTCATGAGGAACTTTTGGAGTGCATGACTATGCCTCTTGGCTAACCCCTTGGCTCTGTGATCCCTGTTCATGAGGAACTTTTGGAGTGCCTATGCCTCTTGGATAACCCCTTGGTAATATCTTTCTTGGCTCTTGGCTCTGCAACTGGACTCTTGACTCAGCTTCTTGTACTTGGACTCTTGCTACTCACAATAACGTATATGCCTTTGCCTGCTGTGTAACAATCTTACAGCCTTACGCATGGCAGGGCAAAATGTCACCTCAGCAGGCATACTAATCAGAGATCTAGACATGAATCAGGAATGGTCAGTCACTAATCATAATCTCCTCCCAATCTTCAAGTAACATGGATTCCCATACATAAACCTCTTTGCCTCCGCTGCCAACATCAAATGTAACCTTTTCTGCTCCAGAGTGGTGGTGGACTGTGATTTGCGTGGGGATGTGTTTGAATTGCTCTGGCATGGTCACCTTTTCTGTGCATTCGCTCCATTTGGAATCCTACACAAGGTAGTGGCCAAACTGAAAATGGACCACCTGCACGCTCCTTGTGCCCTACTGGCTGAGATGGGTGTGGTTCCCAACTCTGTGGAATCTGGCCAGGGGAATCTAGATCCTTTCCCTTGGTGAAAGATCTCCTTCAAGTGGGCCCTGTCTGCCACCCTGAAGTAAGGTCTCTGGTCCTAACAGCTTGGTTGATCCTGCCTTAGAAATTTTTTCACAAAGAGTCACAGAAATTATGATTGCCTCTCGTGGGCCTTCCACACATATGTTGTATGAGTCCAAATTAATGAAATTTGCACAATGGGCAAGGTAATGGTGAATCACACCAATTACCTGTGACTTGCTCAATATATTTGAGTACCTTCTCACTCTAAATGACAGGGGTCTAACATCCTCACCTATCAAAGTGCCCTGAGCTGCCATTTCAGTCTTCCACAACACAGTCAAGGGGTCATCAGTTTTCTCTGTGGTAGAGTCCAAAAGGTTCCTTAAAGGTTTGCTAAATCTGTATCCACCAATGTTGCCTCTAAGCTGTGAAGTCTTGTGAGCAAAAATTTTACCTTGTGAGCTACTGGCATTAAAGTTGTGAGTGAGCAATCTGGCTACTGCATACATTAGTTTGCTCTGGAGCCATCCTTCCTGAACTGAGACAACAAATGTGTGAGCTGGAGGCTAAAAAACTGTGAGCTAGTTCACACAAACTCAGCTTAGAGGGAACACTGGTATCCACCTGTTGTACATCTGATTCCACAGCGGTGTTTATCTGTTGTTTTATCCAGATTAATGTATAAACCCTTTGAACCTGTGGCAAAGGCTGATTTGTCATTTTTACTGCTGTCCTCAGGGTGGGAGAACTGGGTGCACTTAGCTGTGATCTACCTTTCACAAAATCCCACACATGTAAAGTGGTACTCAGGGGTGATTAGGTGTTTACAGGCTGCACTCCGATAAAAGGGAATATTGTTTGATTTTAGTTGGTTTTAATCTTAGGTTTAAATAGTCCTATCTGTATTCTGTTATAATTCTTCCTTTCTCTGCTTTGGTGGGGAGAAAGTGAGAGTTTGTAGTAAGTGAGAAGCAAAAGCTTTCTCTGCAGCTTTAACTCAGGCAGTGTCAGTAGCTATAGAGCCAGTTTGGTGTAGTGGTTAAGTGTGTAGACTCTAATCAGGGAGAACTGAGTTTGATTCCCCATGCTACTTGCAACTGCTGGATGACCTTGGACAAGCCATAGTTCTGTCAGAGCTGTTCTCTCAAGGACAGTTCTGGAAAGAGCTCTCTCAGCCCCACCTACCTCTGTTGTGGGGAGGGGAAGGGAAAGGAGTTTGCAAGCCGCTCTGAGACTCCGAGTGAAGGCTGGGGGTATAAATCCAATTTCTTCTTCTTCTTTTGATCCAGACTGTTCCTAGATGACTGTTCCTAGATGCAGCCACCTGGTCAATGGCTTCAACTTTTATTTGGCATTATTGCATGGGTGTGAATTCCCAGAATGAGGCAGCTGTGGGAAAGGCAATCTTACAGTCGCTCTTCCAGTAAGTCAGCCCACACCCTCCCCCTCATTAAGTGAACTGGCTGTTTTCTCATGTGGGAGTGCACAGAAGCCACAAAGATGAAAATGGGGTTGGATGTACCTGTAACCATTGTTCATCAATGACTTTAATGCTATGGGGAGATTTTAATACTAGAGTTGGAGAGAGAAATGATGACTTTTTTTGGAAAGCTATAAACCTCAGATAAAGGATTTTCCAGTTATGAGTTACAGAAGATCTAAAGACATGAAAATTAATGGATTGGGAGGACATTTTGCATCCTTATTACTAAAGAAAGATCTGATAATATTAAACGGATGCACACAGTTTGATGGAAAAGGAGATTTCATTTGTATAAATCATTTAAGGGCAAGGGTAGTAGACTATTTTGCTGCTTCTGCTGACTTATTCAGAAGAGTGGAATCCCTGGAAGTGAAGGATTATTTGGGGTGTGTGTGAGAGAGCATTATCCTGCACAATTATTACTGCATCTAGATGTTATCGTCTCTCATCTAAGGTAAAGAATTTAGCACTAACCCAGGCATGGCTACCTGTACCCTGTCATATTCCAGCCAATGTCTGGGAAGCTTTTTTAACCTATGTTTTCACAATTGGAAACAGAAATACCCAGGAAGGTAGGCCAATATTGCCACTGGGTGTGAAGGAATGGCCCCCGGTAACAGCAAGTAAGATTAAGACTTAAATTAAACAAAAAGGGAGGGGAGCCTCTGGGCCTGATTTAATACTAGCAGAACTATTCAAAATTGACCCAAACTGATGGGCACAGATTTTGGCTGCTTTTGTCATTGAAATAAACAAAACGGGAACTATGCCCAAGGTCTGGCATAGTGCAATAATTGTACCAATTTATAAAAAGGGGGGCCCGACGGAGCTGGTGGATTACCAGCCAGTAAGCTTGCTATCCACTATAGAAAATCTTTATGCTGCAATGCTTCTTGAAAAGTTGGAATCTTGGGTTGAAGGAAATAACATTTTGGGATATGAACAGGCTGGTTTTAGAAAAGGAGCAAGTACCATCGACCATTGCCAAGCCTTCCAGTTCTTGGTTGATAAATACACAAGTTCTGGAGAAGGCATGTTGGCAACTGCCTCCATAGACCTAAAATCAACGTTTGATACAATCTCTAGACCCCAGCTATGGGAAAAGCTGAAGAAAAAGGCATTGAACTACGTCTCTTTTACTTAATTCAACAGCCCTCCACCCAGGTTAGATGCGGGGAGTTAGGACAGCTATAGGAGCCTTTCATCCTAGACAGAGAAGTCAAGCAGGGATGTTTACTTGCACCCCTGTTGTTCAATTTATATATAAATGACCTTAGACCCTATATCCTGAAGGAAGGATGTCATCTTCTACAGTTATCGAAGCACACAGTTCCAATCCTTCTGTATGCTGATGATGCAGTGATAATGTCTAGATCAATAGTGGGCCTCCGCAAGCTGATAATTTTTTTTGAGCTTTACTGTTAGCATGAGGGCTTCTCCATCAATGTGGCGAAATCCAAGGTCATAGTATTCACCAAAAGAAAAAAAAAATGGGAAAATCTTCAAATGGGACATAGCAGGTCGATTTAAATATCTGGGAATCCATTTTGAAGCATCTATTACGTGGAAAATACACTTGGATCTAGCAAGGAACACAGCCTTGAGAGTAGGGAGGACAATTGTAATATACTTCTCATTGGGAAGTGAATTTGTTCTCTCAGCCTTAGAGGTATTCAGTGCCAAGGCTCTACACCAATTCCTGTATGGTGTAGAAATTTGGATTTAGGCTGCTTCTGAAAAAAATGGATTCAATCTAGTATGACTTTTTCCGACGCTTATTGGCTACTCCTAGATGTGTCTCAGGCATAGCACTAAGAATGGAACGAGGCAAATTATTGATGGCAGCTAGGGCTTGGATTGAAACATTTCTCTTTAAAATAAAGGTTTTAAAATCTGAGGGAGGATCTACTCTACTTGGGCTTATCCAGGCAGATAAAGAATGTAGCCAATGGGATCAGCTATTGGAAAAGAAAATGAAATGCCTAGGAATAACAAATGACATGATTAAGAATGCAGAAAACTAAAGACATAAGACAAGTTAAAAATTGTGTAAGGTAGTTGGATGTTACAAGTACCTCTATTAGGGCACGCAGAGTATGTTTGACACTCCATTCGGGAATTTCCCTCCCAGTGCAACTGCCAAAATATTTTTATCAATTGACAGTCCCAAAGCTAAGAAGAGCTTTTGCTTTGGCAAGACTGAACATTCTTCCCTTGGTGGTTTTGGAGGGCAGATATAATATACTCTAACAGAACATGCAGATGCTTGTATGATACAATCAAAACCATTGGACGTATGAGCATGGAGTGCCCTATATTCAATGAGTTGAGGGCTAATTTAGTCACCCCTTTACTTAAAGATACGGAATCGCTAAATGTGCGAGCCGAGGTGTCATGGCTACTATCGGATACAAATGATTGTGTCACCTTCTCAGTGGCAAAATTCATAGGCACGATAATCAAATATAAGAGAAATAATACTGAGTGAGATCTTTTTTTTTTTTTTTTTTAAATTGGCTCTGATTTCTGCTTAAGGTGATAGCCGTATGAACAGTACTAGATAGCTATCTCCTATCCCTCCCTCTCTCCTATCCCTGCTGTGGGCTGCTGTAGTGAAGCTGGCTCCTTACAGCAACAAAGAGAACTGAGGGAACAATGCTTGCTCCACCCCCATCATGTGATCCTTTGGACGGGAAAGGCTACACTGGACATGGAGGGGAGGGGGAGCACTTTTGGGATCTAGAAACTTCTAATAAAGATTGCTAGGTCTTCTCCGCAGCTGGCCTGTGATTGCGTAGTCCCCATGTGTGAAGGGGCAGATTAAGGCTCACTGGTGCTCTAAGCACTGACCTATCTTGGTGCCCCCCTCTTGGTGCCCTAAGCACTGACCAATCTTGGTGCCCCCCTCATTGAAATGACTGTCATGACAACTGAATTTGGCTCCGTCATTTTACTTTTAAATACATGCATTTTACTTTTAAACATAGCCTATGACATTGCACCTCGCCAACAAAAAATAGAAGATAACCCTAGGGTGCACCATGATCAATTCGCACTAGTTTTAGCAAAAATTTTTTTACAAATCTACATTCATTTTTTCTTTTCACCTTTTTCCCAACTTTGTGGTGCCCCCTTTGGCCCTGGTGCCCTAAGCATGTGCTTAGTCTGCTTAATGGTTAATCTGCCACTGCATGTGTGCCTGCACAGAAGACCACTTGATGAACAGTGGTTACAGGTAAGTGCAACCCCATTTTCTCACTGTCTCCATTTTGCTGTTATGTATGAAGGGACACTGGAGGAGCTTGACTTGCAAACTCCAAGTTGGAAGTAAGTATGTCTTTTAAATACAATTTATTTGCACAGTCCACCTTTCCCCTGAGTCTTCCCAAACAGCTTGGGAAATATTTAGTTGGTGACAGGAGTGATTTGTTTTTGTCATGCAGAGATATCCAGTTTCGGTTCACAACAAAGGTAACTCTTCACACATAAAATAACAGGAGACCTTTAAAGATTTAAATTATAATAGAGTGTTCTTCAAATTCAGATCATTCGGGTTTTGGTTTTTTTTGGAGGGGGAGAGTTTTAACTCACAACACCTCGCCTCCGACAACTTGCTTCTATGCAGAGTATTTGGGAAACAGACCAGTCAGAAATTAGACAACAGAGTCTCTGTGTGTCTTTTCTGTCAAATATAACAACACATCATGGTATCCATGGGTGCCATGGTGCTCACCAATGTGTTCTCTGGTGTCTACTTCTTTCTTCCCTAAAGCAAAGATCCATTGTGGCTTTCCTCTGCCTCACTAGTGTAAGAAGTGCTTCAGAACAGCCCATGACACTTCACCTGTGTTTTCAGGGAGCACCCATTTGCAAAGAGCTGTCCCCTCTGGAATTTCCTTACCTTTTCTGATTGGCTTCATCTCCCATGAGAGCCCAGAAGCTCAACAAGTTTCGTAACCCCTGAATTAATGAAACATCAGTTCTCCATACATTGCTGTCTTATCCACTATATTCTAACACACATAACATGGGTTATTAGAGAAATACTGTCCATGCCACACCTAAGAATTGCAGGTGGCACACTTCCTGGCAAGCACAGGAATGACAGTACAAACTTTTGGACTACTTTCTCACCTCAGCTGTTTTTGACTCAAAAATCACCATTTTGATTCTTCCTTCTCCCTTGTTAGAATCAAAGTGGTGGTACTTTAAAAAAAATATTCTTTGTTTCCTTGAACCATATTTATTTCACCATGAATTTGTTCATTAATAAATCAGGATTATATGCACGCACTAGACACTTGCATTGACATATGTTGAACATATAAACTGGGTAATAAAATTGTGCAACATGTAGCGCAACATATGCAATGCAAAGAAATCTACAAGGCTGTAATTGAAAACAGAGAACCAAAACCACTGACAAACAAAAAACAAAATAAGGAACATTCATTCACGTCTATTTCCATTCTGTATTTAAGCCCCATAGACAATTGTGTTGAAACACAGGCTTTGGAAACTAACACAATATGGCATGAATAGAGATGTGTCTCACATATTGACAGCTTGAAAGCGCCATAGATTTAATCTGTCATTTTACTGGATCCTTTTGATAAGGACCAGAATCCTGTCTCGAATTTAATGTTTTTAATAGGTTACTGATGTGTAGCAGAACGGTACCAAATGTTAGTTGATGCAATAGTCAGTAACTCTGGCTTTGTTTCTTTCCTACTTCAATTAAAACAAATCTTCCTTCTTGCCCACTTCTAACAAAGTATTGTGCTTGCCGGGAAGTGTGTCATCTGCAGTTCTTAGGTTTGGCACGGACAACATTTGTTACGAGGGCTGGATCTGGCATAAATGTCACTTTGTCAGGCCAGGTCATGTGTGCCATAAAATGTAATGCCAAGTAGCAAGATAGAAACTGTATAAAGATGATTTCAGATGTCAAATGGCAATAACAGGCATGATTGGATCAGGTGTGATATGCAGAAGGTTAGTAGGCATTGAGATATCAGCTTTGGTAATGAGAATGGAAACGTAGGTCTCAGTTTGGTACAGGAGGATTCAGTCCAGGAAGATGCAAAGAATAAATAGAAATAAATCTGAAGAGGTGAGCAGTGACTCATGAAAACTCATCCCCTGCCACTAATATTGTTAAAGTGCTACTGGACTCTTAGTCTCTCTACTGCTATCAGACACTGCAACATTCAAAAACCAGTGTGGGAACATTTTAACTTTCCAGAACATTCAGTTGCTGACCTAAGAGTAGCAGTTCTCCTACAAAGGAATTTCAAAGGGAGATTAGAAAGAGAGACTGCTGAATTGCAGCTGATCATGAAGCTCAAGACAATGCAACCTCCTGGACTGAATCGAGACATAAGGCTGAGTTCAGACTGGCAATTTGCCCCAGTAGGGACCCGGGCTAGCGACGATTCAATCTCGGAGTAAATGGGGCATTCACACAGGCACATCTGCCTGGCATCCCCCACCTGTAGCCAACCCATGCTGTTGCGCTTCACCGCCGGATTAAAAAGGTACCTGATAAAACCCATAGCAAATCTGAAAGCCCGCATGTGTCGCGCGTTTCTCCGCTTCCGGGGAGTCTGAACGCGCAGCCGAAAAGCCGGGAGTAACCCACGTTGGGCAGGAGGCGGCAGTGGTGTGATTGGCTGTGCTCCGCTCCACTGCCCAATGCGGTGCCGGCGCTGCGGGGTCCTCCCCCAAAATGCACATACACCCATACACCCACAGCCGAATTAATGGGGAAACGGCGAATATAGCACGCTTCCGGCGTGGCACTCTGAACGCTCCTGCGTGCCTTCATACCGTATCTTCCGGCAGCGGCCCCCGCTATGTGAACGGGAAAACCCGGTATAGTTTATTCCGGGGCTTTTTTGCTACGACTGGCTACTGGAGCAAACTGCCAGTCTGTACTCAGACATAAGTTTCTTCTCTCATTACCAATCCCTGCTATTGTCATTTGGTGTCTGAAATCACTTCACTCTCCAAGATATAAGGACAGATGGACTCACATTTTAGCTGCTCACTTTAGCAGAAGTGAGCAGTGACTCATGAAAGCTCCTACCCTGCTGCTAATTTTGTCAGTCATTAAGATGCTACTGGACTCTTGCTGCCTTCCACTAATAAAGAATGCAAACTGTGCTGTTAGGTTTCCTCTGTCCCCATCTGTTAGTACTGGAAAGGAGGATCTCTCCAAGTGCCCTGGGATACTCTCTCTCTCTCTCCCCCCCTTCTCTGGCTCTTCCCCCTCCCTCCCTTCCCTACTCCCACACATAAAAGCTTATACCTGGAATAAAATGTTGTCTGCCTGAAAGGTTCCATGGGACTATCTCTTTCGCTCTAGCTCTTCCCCCTCTCCCTCTCTAAATAAGTATGCTTGCAGTACAGTCTGGTGTAGTAGATAGGAGCACGGACTCTAATCTGGGAGAACCGGGTTTGATTCCCCACTCCTCCACTTGCACCCGGCTGGATGACCTTGGGCAAGCCATCGTTCTGGCACAGCTGTTCTTGAAAAAGAGTAGTTTCAGTCAGAGCTCTCTCAGCCCCACCTACTTCACAGGGTGTCTGTTGTGGGGAGGAGAAGGGAAAGGAGTTTGTAAGCCACTCTGAGACTCCTTTGGGAAGTGAAGGTCCGGGTATAAATCCAATCTTTTCTCTTCTTATACCTGGAATAAAACATTAGTCTTAAAAGTGCTATGGGACTCAATTTCTCTCTCTCTCTCTCTCTCTCTCTCTCTCTCTCTCTCTCTCTCTCTGGCTCTTTCCTTTCCCCTCCCTCCCCAGAGGAGGAGGAGAAGGGGGAGGAGGCCTCAGCCAATTGAGGGAAGGGAGGCTTGGCTTTCTTTCTGTCCCCTGCAAAGCAGGAAATAGGAGAGACTGGGCAAAAGGAGCTGCAATGCAGGAAACAGGGAGCAGGAAGCAGCAGAGAGCCAGATCCAGCCCACGGGCCATATGTTTGACACTACTGGATTATGGGATAAACTGAAGACATCCCTTATTGACAAGCATCTCCTATTTTTGATTCAATAACTATATGATCGGCCTATAGCTCAAGTAAGTTGTGATCCATCTGGTGAACTGAGTAAAGCTATTGTACTGAGCAAAGGAGTGAAGCAAGGACATATCCTTGCTCCGTTATTATTTAATTTGTATATGTGACCTAGACTCTTATATTTTTAGGGATGAATTCCATCTGCCTTATCTTGCTCATGTTAAACTGCTGTGTCTTTTGTATGCAGATGATGCAGCACTTTTCTCAAGATCTGTGGCTGGCTTATGTAAACTTATAGTCACCTTCTCAGTGTATTGCTCCAAAGAAAACTAAGTATTAACGTTTCTAAATTGAAGATCCTTCTCTTTAGTAATAACTGACAGATGAGGAAATACAAGTGGGCAGTTATATTTAACATGGATATTTCTTGGAAGGTACATTTGAACTCTGTAATAAGAACAGTCATGAGTACTCTGAAGGCTATTTCAAGATTTTATTATTCCTCTATTCCTGCAGCAGTTAAAGCAAGTAATGCTAAAGTTTCTGGCCAAGCGGCATGAACTTTCCATGAACTTTGAAGCTGTTTGTAGAGATTAATTGCAGTTTGTGAATGGACACATTTCCAGACAGACTATTTTCACTCAATCAGACTTCAAAGCAACCTTCAAAGCAAAGGGGGGAGTTTGGTGCCACAGGTTTGTTCCTGAACCCTTCCATAGTCTCCTGTAACTGCAGCAATACAAGCAAAAGAAGACTAATGTCAAACCACAGACTCCCTGTAGTACAAACTGAAGGGGGGCATTTTTTTTCAAGCCTAGTGCAACCAACTCAGTGTATAGAATACCCAGCAGAATCCAGTAACACGGTGACAAGGCAAGCTTAAAAGGACTGACTGAAAGCTCTGTGCAAAAAATGAGGACACAAAGGAAGACCAGCAAAGGGGGGACCCTCTGGAAACTGACAAGAGTAGTGGAGAAACTCTCAGACAGAAAAAAATGAAAGACCCTCCTGAACCTGCACCTGTCATTCCTCCACAAAGCACTTTCCTGGGAAAACCTCTTTTGGGGGGCCTTAACTCAGATCCCAATCTAATCCTCACAAAACCTGGTGAGCAGGTAAAGGAGAGTCAGCCTGAGATTCCCTGTGAGTTTGGTGTCTCTTGCGTTCTACAGGATCATGAACAGGGTTTCTGCTAACATGCACCAGTCTGCACTGGTCCACTGATTCCCCCCAGCGCAGAGCTCATTAGCTTAGTGCAGGAGTCCTCATGGGTTGGACCCCCCCCCCTCAGCTGGGGCCTGCTGGCCCTATAAAGGGGGGTGATATTGCTTGCGCCAGCAGTCCTCGCCCCTGCGGCCCAATAGGTTTGCCTCCCACAAGCTGCTGCTGCCCACTGTCTGGTCCTTACTGTCACCCTCCTCCTGCTGCCCTGCTCTGCTGCCAGAGAACAGAATGGAGGTGAGTCTTCTCTGTCAGTGTGCACTGTCAGTGTGTGTGTGTGCGTGCTGTGGGGCCTGGTGGTGTCAGAGCCGGGGACAGAGGTGGGGGGAGGCCACGTGCACCCTCTTTTCTCCCCCTTGGCAATGCATTAGAATCCAGTAGCATCTCTAAGGCCAACAAAGTTGTATTTATTCTGTGTCTGTGTGTGCTGCATTGCCCAGCAGCATCCAAGCCAGTAGCATGCCAAAATATTTCATTTTCAAGGAAAATTTCAGGAAATAAATAAGATGCTCTTCCAGCAGCTCAAGACCCACCTCAAGACCCAAAAATCGTACCCAACGAGTACTCGCAAATGGCTCTGCGTCTACATGGAGGGAAGTCTTGAGTGGAGTGCCCCAGGGCTCGGTCCTGGGCCCGGTGTTCAATGTTTTTATAAATAACCTGGAGGAAGACATAGAGGGAATGCTTATCAAATTTGCAGATGACACAAAGCTGGGTGGGATTGCTAATTCTGAAGAAGACAGAGTCAGGAGTCAAAATGATCTACATAGGCTGGAACAGTGGGCTAAGGCAAATAAAATGAAATTCAATAGAGATAAGTGCAAAGTCCTACACCTGGGCACAAAAAATCAAAGGCACAGATATAGAATGGGAGGGACTTGACTTGACAGCAGCATATGTGAAAGGGATCTAAGTGTTCTGGTTGATCACAAGCTCAACATGAGCCTGCAGTGCGATGTGGCTGTGAAGAAAGCTAATGCAGTCTTAGGATGCATTAACAAAAGCATTGTGTCCAGATCACGGGAGGTGGTAGTTCTGCTCTATTCTGCTATGGTGTGTGAACCGGGAGCTTCACTCTCAGTTCTTCTGCCAGAGTCTATTAGAACTCAGGCCTCAAACCGACACAGAGCAGGTTGGTTTACTTTATCGAAACTCAAAGCGGTCTGCACTTTAAAAAAGCTCACCTCTTCGATCTTCGGTTCGACTCGGGGGAAAGGGGGGCGCCCATTAACGACGCTGCTCCTCAATCCAAGTCTCAGAAAGCTTGACAGAGTTTATTGAAGACGATTACAACAAACGACATATCAGCATTCACAAAACTTCCTGCTCCCCGGCCCGCGGTCCCGCTCAGTAAGCTAGCTGTCTTCTAAAAAGAAAACTCCCTTATTACTACTTGCTGGCCACTCAAGGCCAGGTAGCTAGTTATTAATTGCAGCTGTGGAGCTCTTAAAGAAAAAGGAAAAGGCTCCAGGATCTTCAGCTACAACAGTTCACAGGGCTGGGGCTGAAACCACTTAGAATGTCTTATTTCAAGTTAATCATATAAAAATAAAAACAGAAGCACGTGTTACTTCCATACACCCCCCCACGCAGAAGGCGAGTGACACAGTCATTCGCCTTCCTGCGATTTATAATAGTGTCATAATCTTTATGTGACTTAAAATAGCAATATTTCTTAAGATGTATACACTTGCACAACATATCTCAAGTATTATACAATCTGGTAAAATAACATATTACAAAAACTCCCAGCAAGACCAATTTTCACAACAATGTTCATCCGCTTCTTAGAATTCTGTATGACACCTTGAAAGAGAGTCTGCCAAGATGTTATCTCTTCCTTGGATGTGCGTGATTTCAAAGGACAGATCTTGTAGTGACAATGCCCACCTCAGGATTCTGGAGTTTGTCTCTTTCATTCTGTGAATGAATGTTATGGGACTGTGATCTGTCTCCAGATAAAAATGTGTTCCCCTGAGGTAAGTTTTCAACTTATTTAGCCCCCAAACTACCCCCAATGCTTCTTGTTCTATAATGCTATACTTCTGCTCCCTAGGGAGTAGTTTGCGGCTCAAATACACCACCGGATGGAGACAGCCGTTAGAACCCTCTTGAATCAGGATGGCACCTATGCCCGTCCTGCTCACGTCAGTTCTAACAAGAAACGGTTTAGTATAATCAGGTAGTTTGAGAATTGGGGCTTGGGCAAGTTTCTGTTTAAGAAGATCGAAAGCCCTTTGGCACTCCACTGACCATGGTACCCTGGCTGGGACGCTTTTTTTTACATAAATCGGTTAAAACCGATGCCAGGCCCCTGAAATTGGGGATGAACCTTCGGTAGAACCCACAAGCTCCCAGAAAGCTCAGGATCTGTTTTTTTGTCATGGGGGTGGGCCAGTTGACAATTGCCTCAACTTTTACTGCGTGTGGTGAGATTTTCTCACCCCCAATCTGATGACCCAAATATACCACAGTGGAGTTAGCTACCTGGCATTTAGATGGCTTGATAGTTAACCCAGCATCCTGGATTCTGTGAAGCACAGTCTCCAGATGCTGTAAATGTTCATGCCAACTTGAGCTAACTACTGCTATGTCATCTTGGTATGCCACTGCATACTCCAATCCCTGAAGTACTTTATCCATTAGCCTCTGAAAGGCTTTACTGGCTGATTTCACACCAAATGGGAGCACATTAAAACGATACTGCCCCATGAAGCAGGAGAAGGATGTTTTCTCCTTGGCTCTCTCTGTGAGTGGCACCTGCCAATACCCTGATGCAAGATCAAGTGTAGTGATGTATTTTGCCCCTGCCAATCTTTCTATCACTTCCTCAATATGAGGTGAGGGGTATTGGTCCATTTGGCTTAACTTGTTCAGTTTTCTGTAATCTACACACAGATGATACTGAATTGGATCTCCTTCATTTAACTTTTTCTTGGTCACGATAACGAGGTTACTGGACCATTCTGACAAACATGGCTCTATCACGCCCATTTCTAACATCTTCTCAATTTCTGTTCTATTTCCCTCATTGGTTCACGCATAGGATACGGATTAGATTTCACTGGTAAGTGATCTCCTGTGTCAATATCGTGAACTACCAGGTTAGTTCTCCCAGGACGGTTAGTAAAAAGGTCTTTAAATTTCTGCAACAAGACCATTAATTGTTCTTGCTGCTGATGTGACAAAGTCTCATTGACAGGGATTTCAAATATCCCGGTCGATCTTTCAGCCTCTGAAAGCAAATCTGGGACCTCAAAATCTTCTTCTGGCCACACTTCAATTGACATTTGTTGTACTTGATGGTTAACAAACCTTTTCAGGCGATTAATGTGGACAACAAGGGGACCTCTCTCAGGATCTCTAATCTCATAATTCCCGTCTCCAAGATTCTGGGTGACCTCAAAAGGTCCAGTCCAATGCAGATCTAACTTTCCTACACTTTTGGGACTCAAGAGCAGAGCCCAGTCTCCGATCTGCAGGACTCTGGGCTTAGCTGTCTTATCAATAGACACCTTTTGTTTTTCCCTGGCTTCTATGAGGGCTTGATGGGCAACCTGCTGTATTTTGTGTAGAGTCTGTTGTAGATTGGCAAAATATCCCGACACAGACTGTGGTAGTTCAGGGGCCCAGGCTCCTTCCCAACTAGCTTTCAGTAACTCTAAAACTCCTGTTAGTTTCCTACCAAACACCATTTCGTTAGGTGTAAGGCCTCCCAAGGACGGGTGGACGGCATCTCGGTATGCACTAACCAATAGCGGAACTGCCTCATCCCAATTGCTATGATGTTCCTGGCAAAAGACCTTTAGCATGCGTGTTAGGGTTCCTCCCCACTTTTCTACCTGTCCATGGGATTGTGGGTGATATGCTGTACTAAGCTGTTGAGTCACCCCAGCCAATTCATAGAGTTTTTGCATTAAATTACTTACGAATACCGATGCTCTATCGCTAATAATAACTCTTGGAAAACCAAAGTTAGCAAAAAACTCTAACAATGTCCTAGCAACACTTGTTGCAGTAACGGTCCTTAAAGGAATGGCTGCTGGGAAACATGTTGCCCGATCTATAATAACAAGGATGAATCTCTTCCCGGACTTGGTAGGGGGAAAGGGTCCCTGAACATCAATTTGTATTTCTGAAAATGGTATTTGTACTATTGGAATTCTTCCCAGTGGCACCTTAACATGATCAGAGGAATGTCCTACCCTTTGACATACTTCACATGAGTTAACATATCCTTTGGTGTCCTTACTTACTCCAGGCCAGTAGAATGCTGCAGTGATTTTAGCGAGCGTTCTCTTGAATCCAAGATGCCCAGACAGTGGCAAGTCATGGGCAAATCTTAGAACTTCTTTTCTAAAGGGTTCAGGAACCACCAGTTGCTTCTGTGGTTGCGACATGAACCCCTTACCCTTAGGTAGAAACTCCCTATAAAGAAGATCATTCTGCCAGTAGATATTGCTATTTCCAGGTTTATCCAGTGACAGGTTACCTTTTCCAGCGGCTTCCCGACATGATTGTAACTCTGGAGATGTCTTTACTAAGTCTCTAAAGACTTTTGGGTCACATTTCACAGGCAACTCAATGCTTTCAGTCACAAGAGCAGACTGATCGTCTTGAGCTAGAGACTGTGAAATTCCCTCACCCGCTCTCTGCTCTCCCCCTTCTTCCTGCTGGATACCCTGTGGGGGATTTCCTTCATACTGGGCTAGTGGTTGCTTGTCAATATCTCTAGCTCTGCTCCTGGTAATTACTGGAAACTGATTAATACAGCCCTTTGCTTTTTGCATTTTGAAATAGACATCCATCCCAAGCAAAAAAACTGGGTCATCTCCTTGATGTATTAACAATGGAATGGTATCAGTCCAGTCTCCTACAGTAACTTTGGCATAGGTGACAGGTTGCTCTTTGGGCTGAGCATTGTAGGTTCGAATTTCTACCTTACCATCAGGTTGTAAAACGCGGTTTCGCAAATAGAGGACATGTCAGCCCCACTGTCCCAAATTGATTTTAACAGGGCCCTCTCTTGTACCCTCACATAAACTATTCGCTCCTGTGAGCACCATTCAGCTTGTTCGGGATTGATATAACATGAAATAGACCTCTTGGGGACAGTGGTCAAATCAATACGATTCATCTCAATTCCATGTTTTGGCAGTTGAGATGTGCTCTGGGACTGACTCTTTATTAACTGCACTTCTCTAGCAGGCCAATTGCCACCACCCCCAGGTTTTTGCTTACATACCATCTGGGCCTGGCACTCTTCTCCCAAGTACACAACTGACAGACCCTCTTGAGACTGCCTCCCCTGCTGATCTTGAGCTGCTGACAGTGTCGGCAGCTGACTTGTGATCAGATGGATATTCGGCTGTTGTGGTACCCCCTTTTCTATTAACAAGGGGCATCGAGCCCAAATGTGCCCCCGTTGTTTACAATGATAACAGGCTGGCACTGCTGGCCTAAAGCTGGTATGTCCTTTCTGGTCCCGAGCAGGGGCTTCTGCTTGAGCTGGATTACATTGTCTGGGAGTTGGAACTGGTGGTCTTTGCTGATGTTCAGTCCTTGGCCATCGTAAGGGTAGAGATGGATGATCTTCCCTCAGCTTGACAAATGTAGGGCACTGAGGCTGTAGTGGATAATTTGCAGCAGCAATTTCGTCCAACACCTCTGCAAGTGCACGTGTATTCCTGGGTCTTTGAGCACGGGCTAAAGCTGCATGCTCTGGAGGGATGACGTGGAGAATTTGTTTTCTCACTATTAACTCCAAGAAGTCTTGAAAGGTATATACTTGAGCACTACCTGCCCACTTCATGCAAAGTCTCTGAACCCTGCTTGCAAATGCACTGTAGGACTCTTCTGGTTTCAGATTAGCTGCACGAAAGTGCCTTCTCAGCTGTTCTGTGGAGAGTCCAAATTGCTGGAGGGCTAGCTGTTTAAAATATTGATAGTCTCTCGTTTGCTCTGGGGCTAGTTGAGACAGTAGCTCCGCAACTTCTCCATGCACACAGCATCTGATTGCCCCCATATATTCTTTCTCTGGAAGATGATAATCATTTGCCGTTGATTCAAATAAAGCAAAGAAGGCAGTGATGTCCTCACCTGGCTTCAACTCTGGGAACTTTATCCAAGACCATCTATCATCCTGGTTTTGAGTGAGATGGTTCTGAAGCATGTCCATCTGTTGTCCATTTTGCCCAAGTAACTGAGTTATTAGACTGCATAGCTGGTCCACTGGTCCCACAGATGGCTCTGCTGCCACTGATTGCTGGCTTTGAGGGACTGCAGAGTGTGTTGGTGCAGTCAGCTGGGCATTGCCAAAGGAATTCCTTCTATTATTACCTGGCTGTGCAGTATTCGGAGGCTGTAATTGCTGAGGTGAAATATCAGCATAATTTCTTCTTGGTCTGCTTTGTAGTATGTCTTGCCCCAAATATGGGTCTGTATCTAACTGCGGGCCACGTTTCTGAAGAACGCTGACTGGTTCATCATCTGGGCTCATTCTAGAGCTCCGCAAATCATCTTCAACACAAAAATGCGGCTGCACTGATAATTCAGAAAAAAAAATTCTAGTCCAGCTAGATGGTGCAGCAGGCTCTGTGCCATGAATCATTTGGTCAGGCAAATTGTCTGATAAGGAAACTTTTTGGTCTGCACTCATGCTGGCTTTGTTTCCAACAGACACATCAAGCAACAAGAAAAAATAAAAATAAAAACGACAGGGTCCTTCTCCTGTCAAGCTTCCAAGCTGGAGACAGCGTTCTGTACTATAACCACGTCCAGAGACTCCTACTTCGCTGCCACCATGTGTGAACCGGGAGCTTCACTCTCAGTTCTTCTGCCAGAGTCTATTAGAACTCAGGCCTCAAACCGACACAGAGCAGGTTGGTTTACTTTATCGAAACTCAAAGCGGTCTGCACTTTAAAAAAGCTCACCTCTTCGATCTTCGGTTCGACTCTGGGGAAAGGGGGGCGCCCATTAACGACGCTGCTCCTCAATCCAAGTCTCAGAAAGCTTGACAGAGTTTATTGAAGACGATTACAACAAACGACATATCAGCATTCACAAAACTTCCTGCTCCCCGGCCCGCGGTCCCGCTCAGTAAGCTAGCTGTCTTCTAAAAAGAAAACTCCCTTATTACTACTTGCTGGCCACTCAAGGCCAGGTAGCTAGTTATTAATTGCAGCTGTGGAGTTCTTAAAGAAAAAGGAAAAGGCTCCAGGATCTTCAGCTACAACAGTTCACAGGGCTGGGGCTGAAACCACTTAGAATGTCTTATTTCAAGTTAATCATATAAAAATAAAAACAGAAGCACGTGTTACTTCCATACATATGGTCAGACCTCACCTGGAGTACTGTGTCCAGTTTTGGGCAGCACACTTTAGGAACGATGTTGATGTCCAGAAGAGGGCAACCAGGATGGTGAGAGGGTTTGAATCCAAGTCTTATGAGGAAAGGCTGAAAGAGTTGGGTATGTTTAGCCTGGGTAAGAGAAGACTTAGAGGGGACGTGATTGCAGTCTTCAAGTATTTGAAGGGCTGCCATGTAAAAGATGGAGCAGATCTCTTCTCTCTTGCTCTGGATTGCAAGACTAGATCTAATGGGTGGAAATTACGAGGGAGTCGATACTGGCTGGATATCAGGAGAAACTTCCTAACTGTAAGAGTGGTTGAACAGTGGAATAGTCTGCCTCAGGAGGTGGTGGATGCACTTTCCCTGGACGTTTTCAAGTGGAGGCTCGATGACCATCTTTTGGGTACGTTGTAGGTATGCAGGGCTATCTTTCGGCTACGCTCCTGCAGAGTGCAGGGGGTTGGACTAGATGACCTGCAAGGTCCCTTCCAACTCTAACATTCGATGATTCTATGACTGCTTC
Source organism: Gekko gecko (assembly GCA_029375565.1). Classification (NCBI taxonomy): domain Eukaryota; kingdom Metazoa; phylum Chordata; class Lepidosauria; order Squamata; family Gekkonidae; genus Gekko; species Gekko gecko. Next base: position 21,435,696 of record JAPDNY010000013.1, on the reverse strand, counting down.
TATTTTTTCCTGATGCGCTCTCTCTCTCTCTGTGTTTTATATAATTGCATAGGAAATATATACTTAGATGGAGTGAAGAACTCACAGATGAAGAGGGGCTTTATGCCTTTATGCCTTTCTTGTTTCTGATCTTTTATCAATTGGAATTTTATCCTGCTTTTCCTCCAAGGAGCTTTAGATGGTTTACATGACTAGTTTCCACATTCATTTTCCCACTTAAAACAATGCAAAATGTGTTGGACTGATGGATTTGTGCTTTAACTTTATGCTTGTGATGGAAGAGGGTGTATTTACTCTAGATGTTTTTTAATGAGTACTCCCCCTTGCAAATGGTGTCTACCGTGTGCTCATTTAGTAACCATTGAAAGAGTTAGAGAATATGGTTTGCCAAAATATTTCACTTTCATGGAAAATTTCAGGAAATAAATCAGATCTTGTGCCAGCAGCTCAAGGCTGCTTTTATTCTGTAATGAAATTTGACTTGATTCTGTTTACAGTTATAATGTTTAAATCTTGCTTAAAATATAGTTTAAAAGAACTATATAAGTAATACAAATCTAAGTTCCATATAAATATAAGTAAGTTCCATATAAAGGTATGATTTATAATATGAATGATAATAGTGGACTGACTGTATAAATTAGGAGTCCCCAATGTGGTGTCCACGGGTGCCTTGGTGCCCACTGACATCTTTTCTGATGCTCGCCAACTGTTTTTAGGAAGTGGGCAGGGCCAGGTAGAGTTTTTCCCAAGCAGGGCTTCTGATCGACAATTGGAGATTTGATTGGCTGTGCAGATTTTTAAAATATTGCTTTGGAAGCAGTTGCCACCACAGCACATGGATCTACACTGTGTTACTGAAATTAAGCTGTGGCAACAGGGTTGCCAGGTCCCCCTGGCATGTGGGGGATCCCCTGGTTTCCAGCACTCCCCCTCCCCCCGGTGATGGACAGCTGGCTGGCAGGGGAGAGTTACAGTCTCAAACACAACATGCCTAAGGTTGAATCTGCATTTGTCTTTCCCACTGGTGTCCCAGCCTTCTGACTCCGTCTTCAAAAAAGCTGTCTACTTAAGATAAGTCAGTCAACAATAGTTAGGACAATAGTATGCCTATTATGCCTATTAAGATTATATAGTTGGAATTGTAAGTCAGGTGCCTTATGGATACATCTGTTTGATGTTAGTTAAGGATAGTTAGTATATCAGAGGTCAAATATGTATATGACGAGACTTTATTATTCTATGGCACGGTAAAATAATCTATATCACAAGAGGATGTTTTTTCTTCTTGTATTTGCCTACTGTACTGTATTGCATTTGAGCAGGTATTAAATTTATAAAAATTAAATTAAAAAAAGCTGTCTACATCTGCTTTCGTTTTCACACTTCAACAGTGCTCGCATACTTTTGCATGTCTACATATGTTTATCATCCTCTCATGGCGGCTCCACTGTCATTGCACCTCCGCACTGCTTTAAATGAATCTTCTCCAAACAACTCTTCAAACATGCATAGAGAAAGATGGTGTCACAGAAGGACGAAACTGATTTAAAAATGCAAATGCAGATTCGAACTATGTCACCCAGAAGTGATGTAGGCATGTTGGTGACATCAGGGGGGCAATGCTCTGGTTTTTGGGCAAAACTCTATGGTAGAATTAGCTTCAAACCATAGAGTTTTGCCCCCAAACCAGAGCATCGCCCACTGACATCACTGACGTGCCTACGTCACCTGCATAGTGTGCTTCTTCCCTCTCCTCTCCCAGAGCATCCTGGTAAGTCCACCACTGGCTTGTCTTTCGGACCTGGCAACCTTATGAGGCAATCATTTTGTGACTGGCTCTGCCTCCAGTGGCAGCGGTTTTGTTGCTGTGCTCTCCATACTACATCAGAATTTCAAATGTGCCTGCAGGCTCAAAAAGGTTGGGTACCCCTGGTATAGATCATATTCTTTGGGATAGCATCAAATCGGAGGCTTCACTTTTAGTGGTTGATGGTTCACTGTTTATGACTTCTTCTGTGGAAACAGTAATTAAGAAGAATAGGCTGTGAAATTACTGTGGAAACAGTAATTAAGAAGAATAGGCTGTGAAAGCATCCTTCCCTTGTCCCGTGAGAGCTGCTTCAGCTATTATTTTAAGTGCTACCCAAAACAACTAGGGTTGTCAGGCTGCAGACAGCAACCCCTGGAAGAAATTAGGGGCAGGGCCTAGTGAGCCTATGGGCTTGCATCACTTTGGGTAAAAAAACAACAGAAGTTACATCTGAGGACACTCCAGAAATGTGTAGATCATACTTTTTCCAGGAATATGGAAAGACCACTGGCAGATGAAATGGGAAACTGTTATGCACAAGAAGTAGAAAGGACATGTAACTTATCTGGAGAGCACATTTTTAATTATGATATACAAGTGCTTAAAAATTAAGTCATCTCCATTCGAAAGGACTGTGGGTAGCAACTGTTGGCCATGGTATTGTATAACCTGCTGTTAGTCGATTGTAGGATAAGAACATGAGAACATAAGAGAAGCCAATCTTGAATCAGGCCAATGGCCCATCTAGTCCAACACTCTGTCACACAGTCACCCAAAATACCAGGTGCCATCAGGAGGTCCAGCAGTGGGGCCAGGACACTAGAAGCCCTCCCACTGTTGCCTCCCCCCCAGCACCAAGAATAGAGTGCATCACCTGCCCCAGACTGAGAGTTCCTATCTATACCTTGTGGCTATGCTTGTAGCTGCCACCACCTCCTGTGGCAGTGAATTCCATATGTTAATCACTCTTTGGGTGAAGAAGTACTTCGTTTTATCTGTTCTAACCCGACTGCTCAGCAATTTCATGGAGTACCCACGAGTTCTTGTATTGTGAGAAAGGGAGAAAAGTACTTCTTTCTCAACCTGCTCAATCCCATGCATAATCTTATAAACCTCGATCATGTCACCCCTCAGCCGTCATTTCTCCAAGCTAAAGAGCCCCAAGCATTTTAACCTTTCTTCATAGGGAAAGTGTTCCAACCCTTTTATCATTCTAGTTGCCTTTCTTTGCACTTTTTCCAAAGCTATAATATCCTTCTCCCTCATGAATCACTGCCTTGTCGAGGTGAGGGGGCTTGCGTGGTTCGATGAGGCTGTGGGCTATGCCGTGGAGGGCCACCCAGGATGGACAGGCCACAGCAGAGAACTCAGACCAAGCGTGATCCCCTGGAGAAGGAAATGGCAACCCACTCCAGTATCTTTGCCAAGAAAACCCCATGGACAGTAACAAAAGGCTAAAAGATATGACGCCGGAAGATGAGCCCCTCAGGTCAGAAGGTGTCCAATATGCTACTGGGGAAGAGCAGAGGGCAAGTACGAGTAACCCCAGAAAGAGTGAAGCGACTGGGCCAAAGCCGAAAGGACGCTCAGTTGTGGATGTGTCTGACGGTGAAAGGAAAGTCCGATGCTGCAAAGAACAATACTGCATAGGAACCTGGAATGTAAGATCTATGAATCAAGGTAAGCTTGACGTGGTCAAAAATGAGATGGCAAGAATGAACATCAATATCTTGGGAATCAGTGAACTAAAGTGGACAGGAATGGGCGAATTTAACTCAGAAGACCATTATATCTACTACTATGGCCAGGAATCCCGTAGAAAAAATGGTGTGGCCTTTATAGTCAACAAGAGAGTGAGAAAGGCAGTATTGGGATACAATCTCAAAAAAGACAGGATGATCTCGGTCCAAATCCAAGGCAAACCATTCAACATCACAGTAATCCAAGTCTATGCCCCAACCACTGCTGCAGAAGAGGCTGAAGTGGACCAGTTCTATGAAGACCTACAACAGCTCATAGAACTAACACCAAAAAATGATGTCCTCCTCATCATAGGGGACTGGAATGCTGAAGTAGGAAATCAAACGGTAACCGGAATAACAGACAAGTTTGGCCTTGGAGAACAAAATGAAGCAGGGCAAAGGCTAACAGAGTTTTGTCAAGAGAACACGCTGGTCATAGTGAACACCCTTTTCCAACAACCTAAGAGGCGTCTCTACACATGGACATCACCAGATGGGCAACACCGAAATCAGATTGACTATATAATTTGCAGTCAAAGATGGAGAAGCTCTGTACAGTCAGTAAAAACAAGACCTGGAGCTGACTGTGGCTCAGATCATGAGCTACTCATTGCAAAATTCAGACTTAAATTGAAGAAAGTTGGGGTTCAATGTGGCCAAGTGCAAAGTGATGCACATTGGAGCCAAAAGTCCTAAATATAAATACACGTTGATGGGGTCAGAACTGGCAGAGACGGACCAAGAGAGAGATCTTGGAGTCGTAGTGGATAACTCAATGAAAATGTCTAGACAGTGTGTAGCTGCAATAAAGAAGGCCAACGCTATGCTGGGGGTTATTAGGAAGGGAATTGAAAACAAATCAGCCAGTATCATCATGCCCCTGTATAAATCATTGGTGCGACCTCATTTGGAATACTGTGTACAGTTCTGGTCACCACATCTCAAAAAGGATATTATAGCACTGGAAAAAGTGCAGAGAAGGGCAACTAGAATGATAAAAGGGGTGGAACACCTTCCCTATGAAGAAAGGTTAAAATGCATGGGGCTCTTTAGCTTGGAGAAACGACGGCTGAGGGGTGACATGATTGAGGTTTATAAGATTATGAATGGGATTGAGCAGGTTGAGAAAGAAGTACTTTTCTCCCTTTCTCACAATACAAGAACTCGTGGGCACTCCATGAAATTGCTGAGCAGTCGAGTTAGAACAGATAAAAGGAAATACTTCTTCACCCAAAGAGTGATTAACATATGGAATTCACTGCCACAGGAGGTGGTGGCAGTTACAAGCATGGACAGTTTCAAGAGGGAATTAGATAAACATATGGAGCAGAAGTCCATCAGTGGCTATTAGCCACAGGGTATAGATGGGAATTCTCAGTCTGGGGCAGGTGATGCACTCTATTCTTGGTGCTGGAGGGGGCAGCAGTGGGAGGGCTTCTAGTGTCCTGGCCCCACTGCTGGACCTCCTGATGGCACCTGGTATATTTTGGCCGCTGTGTGACAGAGTGTTGGACTAGATCGGCTGTTGGCCTGATTCAACATTGGCTTCTCTTATGTTCTTATGTTCTTATTTACATGCTGATTTGCTGCTCTCCTTTGCTCTTAAGGCCACCTGATCCAATTTCAACTCTGCATATGCACCTTGGCTCTGAGTGGCCCCTCCTAATGACTGCCCCCCACCCTCTTTTTTCCTATAAGTAATTATGACACACGCCCCTTCTATATTGACAATTCTGTGAGGGTCTGTGTGTGGCACCTGGTCAGAGCTGCTGCTGATTTCTTCTGACCAGTTCTCTAAGCAAATTTTTAAATGTCTCTTCGGGGTAATTGTTTTGACTTTATATATCTGTTGACCACTGCTAGGTATATTTGCTTTTTGTTGTTAAGAGTCAGGCACCAAGGCTTGTCCACTTCAGAACAGAACAGTACTTTATTTTCAGAAAACTCAACAGGGGCATGGAAGATATATACAGAGGATAATTTGTTTCCTTTCAGGCTAAACGTTTGCCCTTACGTTCACTTAGGCGATATGTTTACTTCTTTCAGTTCATACATAGATGTTCATCAGTTCTCTAAACACGCTTATACTCCTCCTCCCCCAGAACTGCTTTGTGGTTTTCCTTGGGCTTTTACGAACAGGTCCCTCTGGGTCTCCCTGGTCACCAAGCCAGCTTTCCAGACTCCTGCCAGACCGTCCTTTTTAAACCACCTCCAGTTCCTTTTTAAGGAGAGAGGTCTCAATGGTATGTGACTATGCTGTGTTAAGTTTTTAACCGTCTGGTCACTGTCCCCTTCCTTCTGAGAAACCCAGTAAACCAGGTTCTTCCACAGAGAGCTTCTTCAGTTCTCTGACAGACTTTTTCTCCGCTCTCTGTCACACCCCGAACTCCTTTGCAGCTTCCCTCAACTGCCCATTCCAAAAGGAACCTTTTGTCTGTTATCTGTCAATCACTGAGGGTTCCGAGCTAAATGGCCCCCTCCTCACTCTGTCATGTGACTCAGCAGTGTTCTGTGTTTACTCTCTGCTGGTCCCAGATTTTTAAGTCCGTCACAGTAATCCTTGAGGTTTTGTTCCATTTGTCTGAAGAAGTGTGCTTTGCACATGAAAGCTTACACTTTAAATAAAACTTTGTTGGTCTTAAAGATGCCACTGGACTCATGCTTTGCTCTGTGTTTCCGCTGTTTACAGCAATCTTCCTTGGGCCTGCTGTCCTGGCAGGCTTCTCAGTTGCTGCCACAGTGGGTTCCTGAATGGCTGTCCCATGGCTTTTGAGTAACTCTGGGGGTGGCTCCTGTAAGACTGCAGGTAGGCCTGGCCCTGGGGGCAGATTTTAGGGTTGCCAGCCTCCAGGGGGAACTTGGGGGATCCCCTGGAATTACAGCTCATCTCCAGGCTACAGAAATCAGTTCCCCTGGAGAAAATGCATGGTTTGGAGGATGGACTCTATGGTATTGTGCCCCACTGAAGTCACTGTGGTCCCTGTCCTCCCCAGACTCAATCCCCAAATCAACAGGCATTTCCCAACCTGGATTTGGCAACCCTACCCCTCCTCATCCATCACTGGTGGCCGGGGGATGGGACACATAGCAACTCTAGCAGGCTTCCTCCCGGACTCAACCCATCTTTGTTTAAAAGAGGGGTTGCCTCCCCACCTCCATTGCCTTGGAGAGTAATTGACAGGGAAGGGGTAAACTACGGTTGCCAGGTCCAGGTTGGGTAACTCCTGGAGATTTGGAGATGGAGCCTGGAGAGGACAAGGATCTCAGTGGGGTCATCGAGTCCACCCTCCAAAGCATCCATTTTCTCCAGGGGAGCTGATCTCGGTAGTCTGGAAATGAGCAGTAATTCCAGGGGATCCCCGGCTGGCTGGCATCCCTAGGATAAACACTTCTCGGTGTGAGTTTGTATATGCGTGTATTTTCCAACAATCTTAATGAATACTTAAAAATGATCATAGATCATATTTGTTTTCAAAAGGAATGGTTAAAAAAAATACAAGCCTTTTCCTATTGAGCACAGAATGTTCCTCTGTCATGCAAGTTTGTTAGGGTTGCCGGGTCCCTCCCGGCCACTGGTGGGGAATGGAGGGGTAGAGTTGCCAGATCCAGGTTGGGAAACTCCTGGAGATTTGGGAATGGAGCCTGAGGAGGACAGGGACCTCAGTGGTGTACAATGCCATAGAGCCCACCTTCCAAAGCTGATGTGTCGAACTCATTTGTTACATCTGACACAAATGTCACTTTGTCGGGCCAGACCATGTGTGGCATAAACATAATACTAGGTACTGGAGATATAAACTGTATAAAGGACAGCACCTGGAAAACTCTGAGTTGGTGTGTCCTCACTGCAAGGCCCCATGGACTGGGAGGGTGTGTGTGTAAAGGAAAACCCATATGGGCAGATTGGAGAGCCAGTTGTGCAGCCCTGGGCAGACACCACCCCCACTGCTTGACTGCTACAGACAAGGTTGTTCTGCCATGCTAAAGCCACAATCAGAGTGGCTCCACTCACTCCCCCTGAGAAGTCTCCTGTTTCCTCCCCTGCACTAGTTGCTTGCAGGCCACATAACAGCCCCAGATGGGCTGGTTCTGGCTCCCAGGCCTTATGTTTGACACCCCTGCTCCAAAGTACCCACTTTCTCCAGGGGAACTGATCCCAGTAATCTGGAGATGAACTGTAATTCTGGGGGATCCCTGAGTCCTACCTGGAGGCTGGAATCCTTAGTGTTTGTTTACATTGACTAATTTTTGTTGATTCTCTCTTGCATTCCACCCCCCCCCCGTGGTTGCTTATCCTGAGATTCTTTGTTATTGAAAAAGTGGTTCATCAGTTCTCCTGTCTAAATAAGCTAATGGAAGCGTGTGCAGAGCAGGACTCCAAATGGCTGAACTGAGACAGAAAATGTAAATGAGAAACATTGCATACATTTATTTATTCTATGATTTTTTTACGAATGTATTTGTTTTCTGTAAATGGAGCCTGGTCTAATGATCTCAAGTAAATAAATAAAAAAAAATCAAATTGGCTCCAATTAAGAACATTCTCATGAAGCGAATACAAAAGACATCATTGCCAAAAATAACTGACACCAGATGAATTCTTTAAAAAATCTATTTAATTTCCCTTTCTCCTTTAACAACAACAAAATATCCTTTATTTCTAAATAACTACTAGAACAGATACATGGCTGTGAAACTTGTCACATTTGGCATTATAGCAACAGCAAGAATGACAGGGAAGTATACAAAAATATAATCTTGAATCCAGTTCAGAATATAAATGGAAGTGCAAAAGATTGTTCCATAACAATTAGAACATTAATCTAAAACTCTTTGTTACATAGGGTTACCAGGTCTGGGTTGGAAAATACCTGGAGACTTTGGGGATGGAGCCAGGAGAGGTTGGGGTTTGGGGAGGGGAGGGGCCTCAGCAGGGTACAATGCCATAGAGTTCCCCCTTCAAAGCAGCCATTTTCTCCAGGGGAGCTGATCTCTGTCAGCTGGAGATCAGTTGTAAAAGCAGGAGATCCCCAGGCCCCACCTGGAGGCTGGCAACCCTATTGTTACATTCAACACGGTAGTCTCAGAGACAACTTTCTTACTTCCTTTTCAGTGAAGGCCAAATTGGACATTTCCTAGTTTTTACATTGCACACATGAATTACTTAACCCCCTCACCAGCAGTGCCTTTTTCATTATTTGAATAATTTCCAAGGGGTGTTATTCAACTGTGGAGAAAAATATACTGAAGAAGGCAATGAAGAGGAGGAGAAGATTGAATTTATACCCCACTCTTCATTCAGAGTCTCAGAGTGGTTTACAGTCTCCTTTCCCTTCCTCTCCTCACAACAGACACACTGTGAGGTAGGTGGGGCTGAGAGAACAGCTATAAAAGAACTGCTCTTTCCAGAACAGCTCTGAGAGAACTGTGACTGACCCAAGGTCATGCCAGCAGCTGCATGTGGAAGAGTGGGGAATCAAACTGGCTTCTCCCAGATTAGAGTCTGTGCTCTCAACCACTACACCAAACTGTCTATGCATAATGCACCAGTTGGTCCTACATAATTCTCCTCACGTAAGAGAAAAATATATGGAGACTGAAGTGCTATTTGCTTTATTGTAATGATATATTGATTTCTGACTCCAAAGAGGGCTCTTGGCTCAGTGAAACATCTGCTGTACATTTGGAAAGTCCTAAGTCCAGCCTTTGGCATCTCCAGTTAAAGGGTCTCAGGGTATAGGCATCTGGCGACCCCCATCTCTGCCTGAGACCCTGGAAAAGCTGCTACCAGTCCAAGTAGACAGTACTGAGCTGGATGGGATTAATGGTCGGACTCGGTCTAAACCATCTTAATATGTTCACACTTGAGCCAAATGCAGTTTGGGAAGATTTACTGAGCGGATTTTATGATATTTAATTTGGATTTACTTTCGGTTTGGAGGGTTTTTTTTGATGTAGTGGTGCACAAGCATAAACTGAGCTTGGTGGCTACAAGGGCCTAGTCTGCACTGAGGGTTAAACTAAATATATATATATATATATATTCAATTTTCTAACCAACATAAGGTGACCAGCTTTGTAGCGGCTGCTGAAAGAGTGAGGAAAATATTTGCTGATGTTGGTTTTGTGAATTGTAGAGAGAAGATAACATTATTTATTGATTATAGTCTATTATCTGTAGGAAAAGTGTGTGCATATGTGTGTGTATCTTTCTACATATATATAGAGGGGGGGGGGAGAAGTATATATACTCCAAGAATTCCAGAGATGTCATGTATATATGCTTGTGTTTATGTATATAATAATGATAGAAAAAGATTCAGTACTTATTTATTAAAAGACTTTGTTTTTTGATCAAATGATCTCCAAAACAATATACATCACAACAGATTTAAACAAGGAAAAATGCAATACAAAACAATAAAATGCATCTACTGAGCAACAAAACAGTATCTACCTTATAAGCAATACATTATACTCTGAGCAAACAGCATGGATCTAGCACCTTAAATACAGTGATTATCAGATGAACATGCTTTTTTTTTTAGTTTTGTTGTTTTAATGGTGTCAGTTTGTTTTTAGTGGCTTGTTTAATTACTTTGTTTTGCATTTAATGATTCTAATGGTTTTGTTTTATTACAGGCCACCTCAAGCAGGTCTTTGGAGAAGCGGGTATAAAATTCTAAATAAATAAATAAATAATGAAATAGCTGTAGTACCACTGTAGAAAAGGCACTGCTTTTTTAATATATAGTGTCTGCTATTACATTGGTGGTAGGGTGCTTTAGGGTTGCCAGGCAACCAGTGGAAGACGGGGAGGGCAGGGCACTGGATTGTGCCATCAGTGTCAGTGTGATATCACTTCTGCGGAAACCAGAAGTGATGCCACAGCTCTCTAGGAATCACTGAAAACTCTATGGTAAAATAATAGAGCTCTTGCAGATTCCTAGAGGAGACTGATATTTTTTTCCCAGAAGAAGTATCACGCTGTTGCTGTTTTTTGTTTTTTTTAAAAAAATATTATTTCCTACTCAGACATGGCTGCTGTAATGGTCAAAACTACCAATGCTTTTCTTTTTTTAGATTGCCAGTGGAGATTCACAGGAATGAATGCTCCTTCATAATAATAATTTTAAAAATCCCTGAACATAGAAAACTAGCATATCAAGGCAAATAGTTCCAGTCCAGCAGCTCGCAGCCTCCCCCTAACAGGTTAATTTTATATGGGAGTGGGGGAGCATCCAATCTATCCAAAGTGGCATCATTCAGGCACAGTGGAGCTGCCTTCATGAGAAAGATGGACCAACTTAATTCTTTCTCTCCCCTCTTGAAGTAGGACAAAGTGTGCCAGCAGCCTCAGTATTCCTACTGAGTACACCCACTAAAGGTAGAGAAGGTCAATATTTTGGAGGGTGTGGATGGGAAAGGAACCTCCTTCTGTTCTGGACCCTGACTAATCTTCTGCCCATTGTCCAAGTTGTTTTGTGCAAACGTTTCACATTGTGCATGTGCAAGTGCCATGTAACATTCAATTTAGCTTGTGAGTCATTTTGAAGAACTTCATACCAGCAAAATTCACCCAGACTTCATCTTTTCTAGTGTCATTCCATCGGAAGGGCTGTCGGTAGGAAATTCAATGATCCGGCTGCAAGCATTGGTCTCACAGTTTTTAAGCATATCTGTACAGTCAAGAGAGCTACTGGCCCTAGCCAATGGAAGAAACCTCAATAGCTTCCATAATTTCACAGTTGAAAAAGGGGACATTCTTACACGCTTTAACACCCTAATTGTCACACTAAGGCCAAGTTCAGAGTGGCAGTTTGCCCCGAGAGAGGCGCGTTTCAGCAACGTTTCACAAGTGAATTAAAGGGGGCGTTCACACAGGAACATCTGTCTGGTGTTCCCCAGCCATACTCAACCCGTCTCGTAACACTTCGTTCCTGAGTTAAAAAGATACCTGTTAAAAGTGGTATCAAACCCTGGAAAGCATGTCTATCCTGCGTATATCCCACACCAACACAGTGTGAATGCTAAAATCTGCAGTTTTTGCTTGTGTGTATGTGTGCATGTGCGCATATAAGCGCATATCTCCAGATTAGAAAAACAGAAAGCCGTGCCTTACAGCCACGCCTTCGGACCAACAGTGTGAACGCTCCCTCACGCCTCCTCCCTGGTATGCTCTCACATCAGACGGTGCAGTGTGACCCGGAAAACCCGGAACAGTTTGTTCCGGGGCTTTTTTGCCACAACTTCCTCCCGCTTCAAACTGCCAGTCTGAACTCAGCCTAAGAATATTTTCTGAGTTGTTTGTTGCTGCATCCTGTGGTATTCAGAGTAGATTAAGGTTATTTCTGTTGCACTACATCTGGATTAAATAAGGCAAGCAAGGCTGTAGTCACATATGTTAAAAAAATCCACTTTCAATCCACTTTCCAGCTGGAGTTTGTCAGTACACAGTAAATCGAGTTTGAAAGTGGATTGAAAGTGGATTATTTAGTGTGTGTGACTGCAGCCCAAGAGATACAAACGTGGATTAAAATGGTGGCCTGGGTGGACAGAAATTAAGAGAAACTCTTCAGGCATATGTGGGCATCTTCCTTGGCAATGTTTGAGAGGGGGCTAGGAGTGTTTAACAGAATTCTAACTACAATCCTCATGCTTTTTTGGTGGATGCCATGACAAGTAAAGGGGCATAAAATGTGCCTATGAGGTTATACTATCAACTTATTGACAGTTCACTTCCATGTGATGCACCATGACTCATCCTTGTTGCTGGTCTTAAATTCTATCTACGGAATGGAAATGAAGTGTCAGTAAGATGATAGTGTGCATGGAGCCTTGCTCTTCCTGCCGTCAGCCTGTCCAGGAGTTACAGTAACAGGAGATAACCTTCCTGACCTCTTTGCTGCCCCTGATTTTGTTTAAAAAATAGTGTTGCAAGCCATATATGGCCTATTAAGCTTCCTGAACAGTTGTAAGTCAAGAAAGGGCAGTTTGAGGGAACTAAAGTTTGAGGGAACTAAACATCATATGATGTTGGAGATAGGTAAAGTGCAGAGTTGTCATCTGGCAACCTCTGGGATACTGAGGAGGGCAAGACTTAATCAAAGGATGTCTGTCAACACTGTGATGTCACTTCTGGCTGTGTAACCATGAGAAAACCATAGACCTTCAGGTGAATCCCAGAGTGTCCTGTAGTGCAGTGGCATCAGTTCTAGCTATACTGTCGGAAGGGAGATTGTGGCTTCAATGAATGTCATATTGCTTCCCCCTATTTTTCTTCTGCTGTCCTGTGGTGTGGCATTAGGTGATTGACAGAAGAGTGCCCACCAAAGCAGGCAACATGGCTGTACAGTGTAGTACAGTGTAGTTTAAGAGAAGACATTATGAATTAAAGTAGTCATCTTTAGTGACCCAGGAGGGGAAGGCAGAGTTATGACTTCACTGATGCCAAGGCCAGGAGTGAGAAGAACAGAGGACAAGAACCAGAAGCTCAGCACTAGGAGGTGTATTATGGCAAGACACAAGACACCTCTCAGAGCCCAGAATACATCTTCTCCACTGCTGGGTGACATTTTGATGCCCTGTTGCTTCTCTCAGGATATGCACAAAGATAAGATGAGCCTTTGTTCTTCCTCTCTATGCATACACATTTGCAAATCTTCCAGAAAGACGGAAAGAGCCTGGTGGCTATAGAGGGGCTTGGGGCCCAGCAGGTGGGACTCTGTGATCCACCTGTGGGTCCCAGCCAATAGAAGGCAATGGCCTGTATTTTGATTCCCAACCAGCATTCAGTAAAGAAGCATGTAGCACCTTTGCACAGTAGGGAGCCTTCCTGGGATAAGAAGAACAAAGGCAATATTACCACCCACCCACCCGCCCCCCAAAAGCCACATACCCTCTTTCCTGTATTCTGCTACTCTGCTCAGTGAAGTCTGAAACCTTCCTCCAGTGTAATGGACCTTTATCCAACTTAAGAAAAAGAGTTGGGATGATTTCCCACTAAAGCTGCCGCGGGGTTGCGCCGCCATTTGCCCTGAGATTTTTAGTCAATTTCACACCCGAAGCCGCGGGGCTGCATTTTGACCCGCGGCTTCGCCTGATTTCCCCGCAGTTTCGTAATCCTGTTTTTTGAGGATTACGAAACTGCGGGGGAAATCGAGCGAAGCCGTGGGTCAAAATGCAGCCCCGCGGCTCCGGGTGTGAAATTGACTAAAAATCTCGGGGCAAACGGCGGCGCAACCCCGCGGCAGCTTTAGTGGGAAATCACCCTTGGATTTATACCCCAACCTTCACTTGGAGTCTCAGAGTGGCTTACAGTCACCTTCCCTTCCTCTCCCCACAACAGATACTCTGTGAGGTAGGTGGGGATAAGAGAGCTCTGAGAGAACTGCTTTTGAGAGAACAGCTCTGAGAGAACTGTGACTGACCCTAGGTCTCCCAGCTGGCTGCATGTGGAGTACGAGTGGGGAATCAAACCCAGTTCTCCAAAGTAGAGTCCGCTGCTCTTAACCACTACATAAAACCGGAATAAATGACTCTTCTGGCAGAGGAAGAGCCTCTTTAGTCAGAAGAAGGCTTCTCAGGCTGGAAGGAAGACTTGCAGGCCTTTGCTTAAGCAAAGAGGTAGGATACAGGCCTCTCTTAGCTCATAGTAGTTCTACAGTAACCCCAAACTTGCTAGGATTTTTATAGTGCAAAGTATAATGATGGATCCTAACTCTGTAATGGGCTTGAGATGAGGGAAGGTTTACCCCCTGTGATCCCTTGCAAGCAGCTAGATTAAGAAAGCACCAAAAAAGGTCACCCCGCCTTTATCATACACCAGTTTAGCATTGCTGACGTTCACAAACACTTTGTCATTTTCTTTTAGACTGACGACTGCCCCCAAATAAATGGCATGGTTCCAGGTCTGTATCTCACCAATGGAACGGCTGCTCTTCAGTAGCTCATCTGGAACAGGGTAACGCCTCGAGAGTTTCGAGACTGTCTGCGTGACACGGGTAACCGCCTTTCCCATGCCACAGTTATCATTCTCTGTAGATTGATTTCGGAAAGTGACCTGAGCATAGACAAAGTAGTCCCCGGGCTTTGCGATCACCAAAGATCCATTTTCGTACTTTATCCGGTTCTCAGGATTAGACTGCACTGCTGAGTTATATTTCCACTGGAGGACTGGGAACTCGCCTGGCACACACTTTAATTTATGTGGGTCGAACACTGAAGGGAAAGGCAAAACAAATGGATTTTATTCACAACCCCTTGGACATATGAAAAACATTCAAGAAATGTACAAGTTTGCTGTGGCAATTTCCCCCCCCTCATCTCTTTCCTACTGGCCTGCGGAGCATCCTGAAATCTGTTTCGCACTCAAGACTAAATAATCTAATCAGGTCTACAGCATGGCCTGTGCTTTAGTTTATGTTTCTATAAGCGGCAGAGGACATTCTCATCATGCCCAGAAATACCTTTTTCCTTCTTCTCTCCTCCACCCTTGTTTTTTGTCTTTGAATCCAAATCCCCCCCCCAATAATCTGAGAAATCACTAAAAATTACCTGTCAAATGGGCCCTTGGCTTCAATCCTGTAGCTACAGATAAAGGGGGGAAAAGGAGAACATATAATTATTTACTGTGCTTTAAGTCTCATCTGGTTTTAGTCCATCCATACAGAATACCTAGAAGGGTTTGTTTTCCTGAGCTTGTATACAATGTTTTTTGGAAGAAGACTATGTTATGGAGGGATCTCTGTGTTTCAAGAAAGGAAACAGGCTCATCCTGTTTTGAATTTGCAGCAAAATATAGAATCACATTTGATGAAACAGGCACAGTTTACAGATGTTGCCGATTTACACATTACAGAGAACATGGCTTGGTCCAAGATTGCCTTTCTGTGTAACAATCACACATGACTTGCAGGCACTTTTCAGTTCCCACCCACGTGGTTAGAGTTGCCAGATCTGGGTTGGAAAATACATGGAGAATTTGGGGGGGATCCAGAAGAGGGTGGGGTTTGAGGAGGGGAGGGGCCTCAGCATGGTACAATGACATAGAGTTCCCCCTTCAAAGCAGCCATTTTCTCCAGGGAGCTGGTATACATCAGCTGGAGATGAGTTGTAAAAGTGGAAGATCCCCAGGCCCCACCTACATGTGGTGCCCAGTTCCAATCATTACTGTGGCACCTATGGAGAAGGGGCTTCAGCCTTCCCTGTCCTCGCAGTCTGTTTTCCTGACCCACAATGGTCTGGAAGGTGGGTGCTATTAAGCCTGTTGAGAAAATCCATGAGTTTTCCCAACAGGCCAAATAGCATACCCTCAGGACCCATATACATGGGGAAAATGGCATAGGGAGGGAGGAAGCTGGAGCTTCCCCCCACTTTCATGTTCCACAGTCACAATCCAAATCAGATATTGTGTGCATGGGAATTGAAGAAAATCTGCAACTCACATACAACTATCGCACTACAGCAGTGTTTCCCAGTCTGTGGGTTGGGACCCAAAGGAGCTTTGCCAAGTCTCTCAAAGCAGGTCCTCGGCCAGCCCTCTCTAATGGCCATCCATGCCCTTTTCATTACTCTCTTTGACATCTTAGAAACCAAGATCTGAACCTGGAAACAGTATCTTCCATGTCACACATTATTTGGTGTTTTTCTTCTTCTTCATGGCATATACATTTTGATCAAGTAAAACATGCCTGGATGGTTGCTAGGTGAGGTTTTTGGGCTTGTTTGTTTGTTTACAGTCTTAGAGGGGGGAAGTAGAGTGAGTAATGTAGAAGAGAGAGTGATCAAAGGCTGGAATGTAACCTCCATGTGCAAAAGCTGTGGCCATCAGAATGCTGCTTGCTTGGGGTTCATAGTAGGGGCAGCTGCGCCCTTTGTGAGATGTTGATTTCTCAAAAACATCTGGCTGGCTACTGTAGAAAATGGAATGCTGAACTTATTGGGTGCCATGGTCTTAGCTTGCCTAGGGCATCAAAAAAAACCTTGGGCCAGCCTTGGATGGATCACCCTACCAAGTAAATTTGGACTTGTGGGTCAGTGTATCAAAAAGATTGGGAGCCACTGCACTACATACAGGATACAGGGTGGAGATTCTGGATCCTACCTGTGTAATCAGAAATGTGTGAATCAGTTTGGCCATCTTCCACAGTGATGGATTGATATAGAGTTTCCTTAGTTTGACACCAAGACCTTCCTCTCTCTGCACCCCACATTATCCTCTGCATGCAGCCTGTTGCCCTGCAAGGTACATGTAGTGCTCTTATGGACTTATAGTTCATAAAGTGACAAACTGGACTATGCAACTAGTGTGCAAAAGGGACTGAACTGTGTGGTGACCCTAAAGTGATGCCAGCTGCAGACACACTCCAGCAGAGGAAAAGCCTTCTCCTGAGATGATGTGCCAATGGTTCCTGAGGTTACCAGCCATCTCTTACCTGCAGTGCAGCAGGAAGAGAGACCAGCTCCCTAGTCACATGAAGCACCATGAAGCCAGCAATCATTTGCTATAGAGAAATGCCATATTCTGCAAAAGGGACTTAAAATCCTGAAGAGACTCCATGAGCAAAACCTTTCCTTCAACATGCAGGCAACCCCCTCCCACCTTCACCAGAGAGGCTATTAGGCATAAAAAGCTTTACAGCCATGAGTGGATTAATGGACAGCCACAGCCCAGCTAAACCCATCAACTCATCAGCCAGAGCCATCAAAAGACAATATCCTGGACTCAGCTATTGTTCTCCAAAAGTGCCACTGCTAAAGTAATTAGAAGCAACATAGCCCAATCCTTAAGCCCCCTTCCTCCTGAAACTGGTTTTTGATTAGGAGACTTCCTGGGATTGACCAAGAGGAGGTGACAAGGAAGGTGGCCAGTCAAACCCACCCCCAAGGCCCAAAATAGCATAAAAGAGCCGGCCTGGCCATGTGCTTTCTCTCTCTCTCCTCTGGACCTGAACCCTGCCCTATCTTGGTGACTCTAGGTGTAGCACTGCCTGGAGTCTAACCACGTGTTCTGCTAGTACAGAATACGAACCTTAATCCCTTATAGTCTCCCTTATTTATCCTGTGGATTGTTTCATCTCTCCATGATCAGGTACATATCACACACCAACTATTTCTACCCGCTAATGCGAATGTCGCTATCCCTTTCCTAGGTCTGTTTAAGTGTGTGTGTGCTTGAATTTATTGTATGTTTGTGAAGAACTCTCAGGAAAGAATCCATTTCTCTAAAAGACTTGGTTTTTGCATTTATTCTTGGTTTTACTGGATAAGGTGGGACTTCTGTATACATGGGCTTGTGTTCCCTAAGTTGCCAATTTCTCATTAAATATCATAATTCCCCACAGTTATTAATATATTATGCAATTTGGCTAATAAGCCACTTCAAGTAACTGTGGCATATTGACTGAACATATGGGTGTGGATGGGATATCTTAAAGGAGTGAAATGCACATTGCTCTGGGGCAGCCTGTCTGCTAAGTCTTAGTTCACGGTGGGTAGCCATGTTTGTCTGTAGCAGTAGAAAAGAGCAAGAGTCTAGTAGCACCTTAAAGAGAAATAACGTTAGTGGCAGGGAAGGAGCTTTCATGTGTCACTACTTACAACACAATTTCACAGCATTTTTATTTTCAATTGCAAGGATTTTTATGCATGTTAGTGCAATTGTTAATGTATGTAACTGTTCATGTTGTAAAGACAATTTATTATTGTGAGCTATTGTGACACGTGTTGATGTTTTCATAATTGTGTAACTAAAATAGATTTTCATAGCTTTGCAATCTGATATATGTAATGTGCTCACCCTACAAGATTACACAGGTAGGATCTAATCTTCACCCTGTATCCTGTATGTAGTGCAGTGGTTCCCAAAATTTAATACCTTCTACACAAACAATATCAGACCTCTGGTACTCAGTACCTTCCCCCCCTTTTTTCTGTAGGTTCAAGACTGCAAGCTACACACATCAAACACGCAGGGAAACTATTGGTGTTTCCAAAGCTGGAGGATTCCATACACCCCAATTGTTTTGAAGTTGCTCTATTGCTTTGAAGTTTGATAAACATTTTGTTTAAGCAGAGACAGCCTCTCTGGAAATGTATCTTTTCAGGAATTACCATGGACGTCCATAAACTGCTTGAAAGTTCATGGGAATTTTGTGCGGGTTGACCTGCCACAAACTTCAGTTTGTGAACCATGAACTGCCCAAAACAGCCGGTTGGTGCCCATCCCTAGCCACTGATAGACCTATCCTCCATTAATCTAATCCCCCTTTAAAGCCATCTGTGCCTGTGGCCATCACTATGTATTTCCTTTTGTCTTGTCCTGAATCTGCTACCCATCATCTACATTGGATGCCCCCCAGAGTTCTAGTATTTTGGGAGATGGAAAAAAGTTCTCTCTATCCACTCTGTTTACCCTGTGCATAATTTGATAAACCTCTCTCATGCCCCCCCTCAGTTGTCTCTTTTCTAAACTGAAAAGTCCCAGACTCTTCGACCTTTCCTTGTAGGAAAAGTGCTCCAACCCCTTAATCATCTTGATTGTTATCTTCCATTCTTTGCCCAGCTCTGCAATGTTCTTTTTGAGATATGGTGACCAGAACTGCACAAAGTATTCCAAATGAGACTGCATCGTAGATCAGTACAGGGGCACCGTAATGTCAGCTGTTTTATTTTCAGCCCTATTCCTAATCATTCCCAGCACTTTGCCTTTTTCACTGATGTGGAACACAGGGTTTAGGTTTTCATTGAGCTATCCACTACAACCCCAAGGTCTCTTTTCCTCTCAGTCTCAGCAAGTTCATTAGCATGTACCTATGAGCATGTCCCTAAAACTGGGATTTTTTGTTCAGTGTACATCCCCTGACACTTGCCTACATTGAACTTCATTTGCCACATTGTTGCCTACTCACCCAATTTGCAGAGATCCTCCTGGAGCCAAAATGAGGTTGGGATTGGATCCTTATATAATTTTTAAACTTTAATCAGGGTCTTTAATATCAGAATTATAGCTAGCTGTATCACATCAGTCCAATAGTTATGTCCAGAGGTTCTCCCCCTTACAGCTAACCAATGGACAATCTTAATGTCAAACTTGTGTTGTCTGTGGCCACATAAGACCAGTTCTCTCTAAGCTGTGCAGCCTATATCTACACTTTAATACTTCAGCATGCAGATGGAAGCTCATAAGACTGAATGCTCCTTCTTACTGAAAAAGAAGAAAGGCTCCTTAAACACAGAAGGTCATGGAGAAGGTGAGCGGACATAAAGTCTGCACTGACAAACACGACGAAAAAATGAAGCACACATCTACGTCAATCTAATGGGGGAGACCCAAAGAATCAAGATAAAGCCATAAGTGACATTGCATTAGGAATGCTTTTTCGCACTGCATTGTCAATGTCCATATGTTCATTGTCAATGTCGAGAAAGGAAAAGATGCCCAAGGTGAAAGGGGGAGGGGTGCAAAGGGCAGTGTCAGGAGCGAGTGGCACAAAAGTGTGTGTGTGTGTGTGGATGCCCTCCCTGCTTGCTCTCATGCGGCTCACTCCTGCTTCCATGGGGGTGGGGGTGGCCTTTTTTTCTGCCCCCATCTGGAAGCAGTCAAATTCTGAGAACTGAAAATAAAATTGGACAAAAGTCCAGGGGAATATCCGCAAATTAGTGGTGCTCTGATTAATTCGAACTGGCTCCCCTATGGGGTTGACATACATCAGCCGTGACAGGATGGCACCCTCCCCCCCCCAAAAAAAAAAAACAAAAAACCAGCAGCAATGACATTATTGAGGCTGAGTTGACGTTAGCTTTCCCTGTGGTGTGTTCGGACTGGAAACCTTTTCTCAGAAAGAGGCAGAAAACATCTGGCATTGCAAGACAGATTTCCAGTATCATTGCATTGCTGTGAAAACAAAGTGTCAGACGTAGGGGGTGTGTGGTGTGCGGGCGTGGGAGACTCTTTTGTTTCGCTTAGTAATCAGACTCTGTGAATGGGGCGGATCTGGAACATAAACATGTGGCAGAATTTACTCCAGTGTCCAGCTGGAGTTATTTTTTGCACTAGGGAAAAATGTGAGCAGTGGATGTTATGTTTTTATTTCTTATTTTGTTGTATTGCTGGGAAGACAGGAAGGAAGCAGGTTGTTGCGAAGAGACGAGAAAGAACATAACATAAGAACATAAGAACATAAGAGAAGCCAATGCTGAATCAGGCCAGTGGCCCATCTAGTCCAATACTCTGTCACACAGTAGCCAAAATATACCAGTTGCCATCAGGAGGTCCAGCAGTGGGGCCAGGGCACCAGAAGCCCTCCCACTGCTGCTCCCTCCAGCACCAAGAATAGAGTGCATCACCTGCCCCAGACTGAGAGTTCCCATCTATACCCTGTGGCTAATAGCCACTGATGGACTTCTGCTCCATATGTTTATCTAATTCCCTCTTGAAACTGTCCATGCTTGCAGCTGCCACCACCTCCTGTGGCAGTGAATTCCATATGTTAATCACTCTTTGGGTGAAGAAGTATTTCCTTTTATCTGTTCTAACCCGACTGCTCAGCAATTTCATAGAGTGCCCACGAGTTCTTGTACTGTGAGAAAGGGAGAAAAGTACTTCTTTCTCAACCTGCTCAATCCCATTCATAATCTTATAAACCTCGATCATGTCACCTCTCAGCCGTCGTTTCTCCAAGCTAAAGAGCCCCAAGCATTTTAACCTTTCTTCATAGGGAAGGTGTTCCAACCCTTTTATCATTCTAGTTGCCCTTCTCTGCACTTTTTCCAATGCTATAATATCCTTTTTGAGTTGTGGTGACCAGAACTGTACACAGTATTCCAAATGAGGTTGCACCAATGATTTATACAGGGGCATGATGATACTGGCTGATTTGTTATCAATTCCCTTCCTAATAATCCCCAGCATAGCGTTGGCCTTCTTTATTGCAGCTACACACTATCTAGACATTTTCATTGAGTTTTCCACTACGACTCCAAGATCTCTCTCTTGGTCCGTCTCTGCCAGTTCAGACCCCATCAACGTGTATTTATATTTAGGACTTTTGGCTCCAATGTGCACCACTTTGCACTTGGCCACATTGAACCCCATTTGCCATGTTGACGCCCACTCACCCATCCTCGACAGATCCCTTTGGAGTGCCTCACACTCCTCCCTGGTTTTCACCACCCTGAACAACTTTGTGTCATCTGCAAATTTAGCCACATCACTGCTTACTCCCAATTCCAAATCATTAATAAACAAGTTAAAAAGCATCGGACCGAGTACTGATCCCTGTGGTACCCCACTGCTTACCACCCTCCACTGAGAAAGTTTCCCATTTATATTCACTCTCTGTTTCCTATTTATAAGCCAGTTTTTGATCCACAAGAGGACTTGTCCTTTTATCCCATGACTATTGAGCTCACTTAGGAGCCTTTGATGAGGAACTGTATCAAAAGCTTTCCGGAAGTCAAGGTAAATAATATTTATTGGGTCCCCCTTGTCCACATGTTTGTTCACTCCCTCAAAAAACACTAACAGGTTAGTGAGACAAGATCTTCCCTTACAGAACCCATGCTGAGTCTGCCTCAATAGTTTTTGTTCATCAATGTGCCTACTAATTCCTTCCTTAATAACAGTTTCCACCAACTTACCCGGTATCGATGTCAGACTGACTGGCCTGTAATTTCCCGGATCTCCCCTGGAGCCCTTTTTAAAGATGGGAGTGACATTAGCTACCTTCCAGTCCTCAGGAATGGAGGCAGATTTTAAAGAAAGATTACATATTTTTGTCAGGAGATCCACAAGTTCACATTTGAGTTCTTTCAGAACTCTCGGATGAATGCCATCCGGGCCTGGTGATTTATTAGTTTTTAAATTGTCCATCAGTCGGAGGACTTCCTCTCTTGTCACCGCAATCTGATTCAGGTCTTTCAAACCCCCTCCCGAAATCGGTGCTTCTGGAGTGGGCAAACACTTCTCCTCTTCCACAGTGAGGACAGAGGCAAAAAATGCATTCAGCTCAGCCATTTCCCTATCATCCTTCACTACTCCTTTTACCCCTTGGTCATCCAAGGGCCCCACTGCCTCCTTGGCTGGCTTCCTACTTCTAATGTATTTGAAGAAAGTTTTATTGTTGGTCTTTTTTTTGCGATATGCTCCTCATATTCCCTTTTTGCTTGCCTGATCACAGATTTGCATTTTATTTGCCATAGTCTGTGTTCCCTTTTATCAACCTCACTCAGACTAGCTTTCCACCGCTTAAAGGAATCCTTCTTACCTTTTACAGCTTCCATTACTTTATTTGTTAACCATGCAGGCTTTTTTCTATACCTATTTGTACCTTTCCTAACCTGCGGTATATATTTTTTCTGAGCTTCTAGGATTGTCTTTTTAAATAGTCTCCAAGCTTCCCCAATGGTTTTGACCTTCTCCACTCTTCCTTTCAATTTCTTCCTCACATGTCCCCTCATACCAGAGAAGTTACCCCTTTTAAAGTTAAAAGTGGTCGCGTCAGTCTTTTTGGGCAACTCCCTATCTGTACAAATGTTAAACTCAATGACATTATGGTCACTGTTCCCAAGTGGTGCAATCACTTTTACATCTCTCACCAGGTCTTGGGTGTTACTTAGGACCAAATCCAGGACCGCCTCTCCCAGAACAGAAATGAAAAATCAATACATTTTCCTGACGTTTCCTCCCTTTGTCATTTCCCTCCCTTTCTGTCTTTCCTTCCTTCTGTCATTGTATTTATTGTTGAAGGACTACATTTTTATCCCGATGGTCTGCCAAAATTGACTGTTTCAGTAGCTGGCAGGAATAAAATCCTCCCCCATTAACATTCAGTATGCTTCTTGCATGAGGGGGGGATTCTCAGCCAGGTTGCTTTCAGGTTGATAGAATGTCGCCCCCCATTTATCCTTCCTTTCACTATCACCCCCCCCCTTTTCATTTGAAAAAGAACTTTGTGGTTTGTGCTCGCAGACCGGAGAGAGCAGGGACACTGTACTGAGTGTGGGGAGAAATGCTAGGGATGAATCCTGACTGCTGTTGTCCTGTCTTTGTTGTTGTTCAGTCGCACAGTCGAGTCCGACTCTTCGCAACCCCATGGACCAGATCACGCCAGGCCCTCCTATCTTCCACTGTCCTCTGAAGTTTGCTCAATTTCATGTTTGTTGCATCGATGAGACTGTCTAACCATCTCATCCTTTGCCGTCCCCTTCTTCTTTGACCTGCAATCCTTCCCAGAATCAGGGTCTTCTCCAGTGAGTGCTCCCTTCTCATTTGGTGGTCAAAGTATTTGAGCTTCAACTTCAGGATCTGGCCTTCCAGGGAACAGTCAGGGTTGATTTCTTTTAGGATTGACTGATTTGATCTCCTTGCAGTCCAAGGGACTCTCAAGAGTCTTCTCCAGCACCATAGTTCAAAATAATCTATTTTTCAGTGCTTGGCCTTCCTTATAGTCCAACTCTCGCAGCCATACATGTATGGCTGCGAGAGTTGTCCTGTCTAGTCGGGCCCTAATTAGTCATCTTCTCAACAATGTATTTTGTTGCCTGAAGGAATTTGTACGGTAAGAATTTCTTTCAGACTCTGCCAAAGTAAGCATGTAATGGGGGGGGATCTGGCTAGACTTACCGGGAGGTGTCCCAATTTGTTTCTGGAATTCAGGATTCCTTACAGCTCCTTCCTGAAACAAAGGAAACACCCAAGCAATTAATTCAGGACCAAAAAAAGAATCGTCAGAGCCCCACTCCCACAGAGGTTGCTTTCGGAGTGTGAGTTAATATTTGTACAGGCAAAACAAATTCAGCTGTTCCTCTTTTGCAGGGAACCAACGCCTTTAGAAGGACGAGTATTTAGAATGAATGGCATGTGGGAGGTGGCACGTGGCAGCCCTGGATTAATCGTTCCACAAAATAAGTGTTTAGTACACCAAAGGAAGGGGGGCACCACACCAGTATTCCCTTTAAGCCGAGTTAGTGTGAGCTAGCTCACAGTTTTTTAGCCTCCGGCTAAAGGTTGACTCCAGAGCAAACTAATCTACGCAGCGGCAAAATCGCTCACTCACAACTTTAATGCCAGTAGCTCACAAAGTAGAATTTTTGCTCACAGGACTCCACAGCTTAGAAGGAACATTGGGCACAGCGGAGCTCCCCCCCCTTTGCTAGCATGCCCTTAACTCTTCCACTGCTACACACGACTTTAGTCAATTTTTTTTGTAGCTGTCCTTATCTGCCATGTTCGACTTTAATCTTCATTGTTTAAAAAAAAAAAAAGTTTTCTTTGGCACGATTGTGGTCCTTTCTGCATTTGCCTGCCGCTCTGGATTTTCTCAGTCTTGGGAGTTGAGGCAATTTAAGTCTATGGCAAAACAGCATCCAAATAACCCAGGGTGACAGCAGGCTGAAACTGGGCTGACCCCTGAAGGGTGGTAATGTAATGCAGAATGGGAAAAAAAACAGAATAAAAAGAAGAAGAGAAGAGTTTGGATTTATACCCTGCCCTTCACTGCCCAAAGGCATCTCAGAGTGGCTTACAAACTCCTTTCCCTTCCCCTTCCCACAACAGACACCCTGTGAGGTAGGTGGGGCTGAGAGAACTGCCAGAAACTGTCCTTGAGAGAACAGCTGTGCCAGAGCTTGTGACTGACCCAAGGTCACATCAGCAGGTGCAAGTGGAGGAGTGGGGAATCAAACCCGGTTCTCCCAGATAAGAGTCTGCGCACTTAACCACTACACCAAACTGGCTCTCTATAAGAAGGTTGAAATTGATTTTAGTGTAGAATTGCTCAGAGGGCACTGCGGTGAACACGGATTAAGAAGAAGAACAGATTGGAGTTATACCCTACCTTTCACTCAGAGCAGTTTACAAACTCCTTTCCTTTCCCCTCCCCACAACAGACATCCTGTGAGGTAGGTGGGAGAAACTGCTATTTCAAGAGCAGCTCTGACAGAACTATGGCTTGCCAAAAGGAGAGTGCAGAAAGGGCCTTAGTGTCTTGTCAGTTAAGCAATGGGAGGGCTGAGGGGCACCATTGCTGGGCTGTGTTTAGGGCATCCGTTGGCCTTAATCCAGCCCTGGGATATGGGGATAGTCATATGGTATATTTGAAGAAAAGAGGAATAATAAGCAAGCATGCCAATTTAAATAAGCTTCTTAGCACCGCTCAGTGACTGCATGGCTATGGCTGCCATGAGACTGAAGGAAGCATCTAAGGGACTTTCAGGGACTTTCTATTTTGGCTCCGATCAAGCTAAGATGGCCGAAGCTATATCATGAGCCTTCTTACCATACCATGAGAAGAGCACAGGTTTTGTTTGAAGGCACAGGTGGGAAGATGGCAGGGCACCAAATCGAGGTTGTACTAGACCCAGGATAGGGACCTTTTTTGTTGTCCTGAAAGTAAGTCTGCCAACAGGCCTGGAGAAAAAATGTCCTGTCCCTATACCAGAAACTTAAATGTATGGAAGCATTTTATGGCATGGAGGGAAATAGCAATGCGCAGACTCTAATCTGGGAGAACTGGATTTGATTCCTCAGTCCTCCACTAGCACCTGCTGGATGACCTTGGGCAAGCCATAGTTCTGTCAGAGGTGTTCTTGAAAAAGAGCCATTTCTGTCAAGAGCTCTCTCAGCCCTGCCTACCTCACAGGGTGTCTGTTGTAGGGAGGGGAAGGGAAAGGAGTTTGTAAGCCACTCTGAGACTCCCTTGGTTAGTGAAGGGCAGGGTATAAATCCAATCTCCTCCTCCTCTTCTTCTTTCTATTAAAGCACTTTTTTCTCCGGGCAGTTGGCAACCCTACCAAAGTGCCAAAAATATATAGTGTCTGCTTTTCAAGTTGCCTCAACCTGGATGGCCCAGACTAGCCCAAATTTATCATATCTTGGAAGCTATGCAAGGTCGATCTCTGGTTAGTACTTGGATGGGAGACCACCAAGAAAGTCCAGGGTTGCTGCACAGAGGCAGGCAATGGTAAAAACGGGCTGCCGGAAAACATCATATCTATTTTGGCCCTTGATGCTTAATTTCTAAATGGAGAAGTGTTTATTCTGTAAATCTTGATTCTCAGTCCTCTTGGTACGTGGAAGCTGTAGCGTAGCTTTGGTGCAGAGAGCACTCTGTATACAGTTGGAGGTAATTACTTTATCATTAACTGCTTTTTCACTTTAAGAAATCAGCTACACTGATTAGTGATGGGCTTATTGCTGTGCCTCCCCTGCAAAACAAGACACATGTTGAATGCCATTTATCAAACGTATTTGTCTTGTCTGACTCCTATCACCATCTGCAATCCACCCGCTTGCAACATGCTGCTGTCAGTTTGCAGCACAGCTGAATGTTGATTGTGTTGACCCCACAATCGTTGGCCAGATTCCACCCATTGCTTCAAGCAGTCATGCACGGGATTGTTTCACTTTTCATGTATGAAATGTTGGAGGATCTGCTTCTCATGCTCACGACAAATGCGGCCAATGGGTATCCTTAAACCCTTGCAGGTACAGCCCAGCAAGGCTCAACCAATTGAAGCTAACCTCATGTATTCAAGGAGGTTCCCCAACACTTAACGAGCGTACTTTTTAAATGGTAGCTTGAATTATAGGGGAGCCAGTGGCCCTGGCCTTCTGTGCCCCCAAAAGCAACAGTTTTTAGAAAGGTGTGGTGGAGAGGGGCTTCAAGATTCAGCCTCTTTTGGGGAAGAGAAAGAGACAAGAATACAAGCTTCCCTGGGTGTATTATCAGTGGTGGACCTGAGCTGCACCCCAGTTAAACCAGGAGTCATTTGTTCTTGTGGCACATGTTACAGTCATATTGTACAGTGCTGACTGTTGGTATGGCACTGTGATTGCATGGGAAAGTACTGGGTTCACCGCATGGAGACTCGGACTACGACATGCGTTCAGACGCGTTTATTGTACTTCACATAACACACACTGCAAACCCGGCTCTGCAAGGGCCAACTTTATACACCCCTTCCAGTACACCCTTAGTCCCATTGGGTTTGAGTTTGAATTTTCCGCCAAGTTCTAATTGGTGGACCCGAGGTGGACTAGGATCCTAGGTTCTATTGTCTTTTTGTCCCAAGCTTCAGACTTATGTGGCGGACCCCTAGGGGCGGTCCACCTACACTACATCCCTCCCCCCATAGTTCCACCCCAACCTATGTTACATAGTCCTTTAAGTAGGCAGGTGGTCTATGTTCTTTCTGGGAACGCCGGGGTGCTGGGACAGGCTCGCTTGCGACCGGCCCTGGGCAGTTTTCCTGGCTGGGTGGCTGAGGTGGCAGCGGTGGTTGTTCCTTGAGCTTTGGTGTATCTGGTGTTGCTTCTGCCGTTGGTGCCTCCCTGGGGGCTGGTGGGTTAGGCTGGATGCCTGCCTGTGGTGTGCTGAACTCCGGTTCCCTCGGCCTCTGGGGAGCCTCACCTTCTGCCAGGAGTTGTTGCCTCCGGAGTTGGTCCATGTATTTTTTAAGGAGCTGACCATCTTCCATGGAGACTTCATATGAAATGGGACCAGTGGCTCTGATGACCCTGCCTGCCAGCCACGGCAGTCCCCTCCCAAAGTTTTTGATGAAGACATGGTCTTCCGGGAAGAACCCCCGGGGAGCCTCCCTTTGCTCTGTTAGCTTCCTTGAGTCTGGCGCCCGGTCTGGATATAGCTGGTCCAGCAGGATGGTGGGGTGACAGCCCATCAAGAGCTCAGCAGGGCAGTGGCTGGTGATGGGGTTAGGCGTTATTCATTGCATTAGGAGGAAGCGGGCTAGTCAAAACTCCCAGTCCCTGTCTGTGATCTGACGGAGTGCTAGCTTTGCAATGTGCACCATGCGCTCTGCTTGCCTATTGGTTGCTGGGTGGAAGGGGGCTGACCTCACATGCTGGATCAGGTTCCTCTGGAGATAGTCTTGGAACTCTGCAGACGTGAACACCATCCCATTGTCTGAGATGATCATGTCTGGCAGGCCATTCATCGTGAAGATCCGGTGCAGGGCATGGACGACTGCCTTTGTGGAGGTGGTGGAGACCGGACTTATTTCTAGCCACTTAGAGTAAGAGTCCACAGTGACTAGGAAGATGAGTCCTTGGAATGGGCTGGTAAAATCAATGTGGAGCCAGGACCACGGTTTGCATGTGGACTCCCCTGGTTGCTGGGGTGCGCTCGGTGGATTTGGTCTGACAGCCTGGCATGTCTGGCACCTTTGCACCCATGACTTGATTTCCGCATCTATCCCTGGCCACCAGACATAGCTCTGGGCCAGCACCTTCATCCAGACTATTCCCGGGTGGGCCTTGTGGGGTGCGGTGAGGAATCTTTGTCTCAGGGCATTGGAGATGACTACCCTCTCCCCCCATAGGAGACACCCCTTGAGAGCTGACAGCTTGTCTCTGCAAGTGGTGAATGCTGTGAATTCCAGGCCCGCTGCAGCTGTGGGCCACCCACTCACCACCAAGCCCAAGACCCGGGAGATGATAGGGTCGCAAGCCGAGTGGCTGTTGACGTCTGTGGCTTGCAGGATACTGCTGATCCAGAGTCCACCTCCATAGCACAGGGGGGACCTTCTATCTGGACCTGGACCTGGATTTTGGGGGTTGCAGGCAGGTTGGGGAGGCAGAGTACCTGTAGCAAGGGATGGGAGGTGCCAATTTCAGGAGGACAGTCAAAAGCCTTGAGTCAGATTGAGGTTACAAGAGAGGAGGTCCTACGACTGACAGACAAACGAAAAACTAATGAATTGCCAGGTGTTTTTTAATTTGTTCATTGATGATTTGGTGTTGAGAGTAAGCAGTGAAGTGGCTAAGTTTGTGGATGATACTAAGTTGTTCAGGGTGGTGAGAACCATGGAGGACTGTGAGGCGCTCCAGAGGGATCTGTTGAGGCTGGGCGAGTGGGCATCAACATGAAAATTGAGGTTCAATGTGGGCAAGTGCAAAGTAATGCATATTGGAGCAAAAAATCCTAACTATAAATATATGTTGATTGGGTACAAACTGGCGGTAATTGACCAAGAGACATCTTGGAGCCACAGTAGATAATTCACTGAAAATATTGACTCAGTGTGTGACTGCAAAAAAAAAAAAAAAAAAAAAGGCAAATGCTATGCTGGGAATTGTTAGAAAGGAGACTGAAAACAAATCAGTCAGTATTGTGATGCCCCTGTAAAAATCTATGGTGCAGCCTCATTTGGAATACCGTGTACAGTTCTGGTCACCATACCTCAAAAAAGATATTATAGCATTGGACAAGGTGCAGAAAAGGACAACTAAAATGATTAAGGGTGTGGAACACTTTCCCTACGAAGAAATGTTAAAGAGGTTAGGGCTCTTTAGCTTGGAGAAATTATGACCGAGTGGGTGACATGATAACAGTTTACAAAATTGTGCATGGGATAGGGAAGATAGAAAAAGAAGTACTTTTCTCCCTTTCTCACAAGAATTTGTGGGCACTCAATGAAATTAATGAGTACTAGGTTTAGTACAGATAAAAGGAAGTATTTCTTCACCCGAAGAGTGATTAACACTTGAAATTCACTGCCACGGGAAGTAGTGGAGGCTACAAGCATAGACAGCTTCAAGAGGGGATAAACATATGGAACAGAGGTCCACCAGTGGCTATTAGCCAGAAGGTATAGATGGAACACAATGTTTGGGACAGTGACACTCTGTATTCTTGGCGCTTGGGGGGGGGCAACAGTGGGAGAGCTTCTAGTGTCCTGGCCCCCCAGTAGGAGAGATGACTTTGGGAGTTCTGGCCCCACGGGTGATAGCACCTAGTTTTTGGCCACTGTGCAACATGGAATGTTGGACTGGATGTGCCGCTGGCCTGATCCAACATGGCTTTTCTTGCATTCTTTCATTTTTAAGTTACAGTTGGGAATCAGCATTGAAATGTCTATTGCTGTGTGCATCCCACCAAGAGTAGTGCCGTACTGACAGACACCTGTGCATTTACTGTATTGCATTTGATGCCTGCGCCTTTACTGTATTCCAGATTGGTTGATCTAATAAGATATTAAAAAACGTCCATAAACATTCCTGACAAACAGAATGTTCCAGGTCTAGCTATTGCCAGCAGCAAGGTTGTCAGTTTGGCTGGGATTAAAAGTCTCCGTGGGAGGAGATGGATGTGCATTTGGCTTCTGAGTGGGTCCGTCTTGCACAAGAGTTTCTTTCCCCAACAAAAAGTAAACTAAGGGTCCGGTCACACTGCCGTTTTGATCGGGATTCGCTGCTGTTTCCTTGCGCATGTCTGTTTCACGTTCACACGCGCCAATCCGCCTCCCACCCCGAAGCAGGCTCACTCGCGCAATGATGCTGGGTTTTCCTGACCCCTGGAAAATCAAGTGTTTTCCTGGCACTTCCGCTTTGAATGCGCGATTTTGCCTATCTGGGCAGCCCATCTTTTGCAATTATTGCAATTAGGGCCGTCTGAACGCTCTCTGTGCTTTTTTTTTTTTTTAAAAAAAAAGCTTCCGATTTGAGCGCTTGAGCAAACATGCGCTTAATAAATCCATTTAACATTTAATAATGGATTTATTAAGCGCATGTTTAGTCAAGCGCTCAAACCAGAAGCTTTTTTAAAAAAACCACACAAAAGACGGCCCTGGAGGCGAGAACGAGAGGTGGAGGCTCCGGCAGCCTGGATGGGGCTGGCAAGGAGGATGGCAGACACGGTGGACACGACGGAGCCTGTTTTCGTGGGGCAATGGCGGCGGCAGCGGCACCCCCCCGCCAAAGTGTTGGCAGAAGCAGCAGCCGCCCGAGCCTCCCCCGTGGCCAACAGGATCACCTGGAGGGACGGCGCAGCAGCAGGCGAGCGGGTGCTGTAAGAGAGGGGCTGGCTGCATCTAGTCAGGCCAATGTGAAGAAAAATGTTCCCGACTTAAATAAAGCGGGAACAAAGCGCAATTACCTTTGCAGTGTGACCAGAGCCTAAATTGAATCAGCAGAGGAATGAGATCCAGACTGAAAATCAGACTGGGCAAATTACCCCAGTGTCCCTCCAAGCAGCAATGGTTCGGGCTGAGAATTTTGCGTGTCCATTTGAAACAGGCAGCCAATTTTTCAGACGTTTTCCTAGAATTCTGACAAGCCTCTCCGGGGCTCTGACATTTATCACCATGCATTTGACACGGGCTGTCGCATCACACCTATTAAGCAATTAGCACATGCAGAGGTCGGAGTGTAGGAGTTTATACATTAACTTTGCTGACTCGTACGCTCACTCAAAAGGCTGTTCCCAGGCTGCCAAACCGTAAGAGTCATCACTGGACACGAGCCATCTGGGATCTCTGCCAAGCGAGAACGGAAGCAACTATGTCAACAGGACTCAGCTGATTACTACAGGCTACAAAGCTTCCCTCTGGGTCACTGATAGCCTCCATCAACATAGCTCAAGACGGCAAAATGAGACATGCACCCTAATCCTAAACATTACCCACACGGTTCATGGCTCTCCAAGATTGAATCCCTGGCAGAAGGACTTAAAGAACCTCTGCCTGAGATTTATTTGCATTTCTTACCATACAATGGGAACCCTGTCCTGGAGCCAGAAAATTTTAACCTGGGATGAGGAGGGGGGGGGCATCCTGTTTTTGAGGTGGTGACGTCACCTGGCAAAGACTCACCTTCCGAGGAGGAGAGCAAAGAAGGCGACAGGCAGGCGACAGGGCAGCAGGCGTCACGACGCCTCTTTCTGCTAGCCCCTCGCAACCCTGTCACCTCCCTCCTGGGCTCTCCCAGGCAAACAAACGAAAAACGTACTGCACAGTAGACCCCAAACAGTAATCAAACTTGTATCTATATATTCCCCTTTGCTGAGAGGGCGGGGTACAAATCAAATAAATAAATAAATATCCAAGCGATTCACTAGAAAGCCAATAAAAGAATATACCGCGTTATCTGATAATAATTACTAGCATTCCGCTTTGTGGTAGTGACTCATTCAGTCTTCCCACATGAAAAGGAAAAGCGTATAGCGTTCGCGGGAGTAAATTTCCAGATTCAGCTACCATCCTCCAAGAAGGGGAAAGTAAGTTAGTCACAAGAATAAAATGCCAGCCTGAAATAATGTACACACACCAAAGCAAAGAGACCTGGTTACAGTCAGTCCTTATCATTAGAGAGTGTGCCCCTAGAGCTGAATCTTCCCGTAAAGACGAAGTCACTCAAGGGCGAGGTCCAACGGAGCACCGGTAAGCAGACCGTTTCACAGTCTTTCTCAAGGATCACCCAGAAGCAGTCAACACTTCCAAATTCAGAGCGTAAACAGTTCCAGAAACTCCCAGGCTTAAATGGAGTGTCGCCCTCTGCCAATCCATACAAATTCCATCAAATTCTATTAGGGGTATAGGTGTTCTTCCAGCAGGCCCAGTAGGAAGAGCTGGCATGGTGGCTAGACTGGCTGGCTGGCGCAGGCTCAGTGAGGTGCTGCTGTGGCACCACACCACTCCTGCACTAGCCAGCAGGCTCTCTGAGCTAGCCAAGCAGGAAGCACCAGGAAGAGCTGCCCAGGCTGTGGTGCACCAGGGGTGTGTGGGTGGGCTGATCGTTCTCCCAAGGAGGGCTGGGGTCATCTGTGGGGGCACCCCCGACCCCTCCCCCCATGACTGTGGCCCTGACCCAAAGTGGTCCACAACATCATTGTCCCCTCCAAGGTTCCCTCTAAGCTGTGGAGTCTTGTGAGCAAAAATTCTACTTTGTGAGCAACTGGCATTAAAGTTGTGAGCAAGCAATTTGGCTACTGCATAGATTAGTTGGCTCTGGAACCATCCTTCCTGAGCTGAGACAAAAATGTGTGAGCCGGAGGCTAAAAAAACTGTGAACTAGCTCACACTAACTCAGCTTAGAGGGAACACTGGTCCCCTCCTCCATTCTTTGCCCACAACCTTCGCCATGTCAGGTAGGTCAGGCTGAGAGAAGGAGTGACTGCCCCAAGGCCATCCAGCAAGTTTCCACAGCAGAGTGGGGATTTGAATCTGCATCTCCCAGCAAGTTCAGCACGTTGGCTGAACCAAAGATCTTGGACAGCTACTATCAGTCAGAGCGAAAATGGTCCGAATGTGTTTTTGGGAGCTGAGCCATGTCTCAGGGATAAGACAGATGGCCTGCACTTTATTTACCAGGAGTTTTTCACCTCCGTGCCAAGAAAAGATTTAGCTGCCCATTTCCACACATTAAGCCTCTATTAAAGGCAAAGAACATTTTCCTCCAGACTTTGTGGCAACCCCAGCCGGAAGAGGCGAGACCATACTAAGAGAATCAATGGCCTGGCTAAAGAATCACCGGAGTGGTAACACACTTGGCCTTAGGGTTGCCAGGTCCACCCCACTGGTGAGGGATGGGGGGGCAAGGGGTTGCCAGGAAACTCCTGGAGATTTGGGGATGGAGCCTGAGGAGGACAGGGACCCCAGTGGGGAACAATGCCATAGAGTCCACCCTCCAAAGCATCCATTTCCCCCAGGGGGCCCTGACCTCTGTAGTCTGGAGATGATCTAAAAGTCTGGAGGGGGGTGTCTCCAGGTGCTACCTGGAGGCTGGCATCCTACTGAGTTGGGGGAAAGAAGGAGGTGAACAAAAACATAACCCCCCCCAATGAATTACGAACTTAAAAGGTTAAATGGATACAAATTAGGGATCCCAACGTTAAAATCAATAAATGCACGACATAAATATTACAAAGAATCAAAAATACACGTATTTATTACAAATTAGTTTTAAAACAATTACAGGCCTAAATATAGCCTCAATAAGAATTTCAAATCATGCAGTGTGCACAATTAGGACCTTATGCAACCTCCAACAATAAGAAGAACCCTCCAATAACCCCAACCCCAACCCCCACCCTTTGTTGGAATCGGGTATTCTCTGGTTGTGCGGCAGGCAATTTGCATAGTCTGCAGGCTGCAGAAGCTCTCACCTTTCATGCCCCAAGGCGGCGGGAGGAGGTGGCCCCGCCTTCTTCAACTGGAGATTTAGGATAAGGCTCACTGGGTTGCCTTGGGCCACAATCTCTCTCTCCCCCCTTCTTTCTCTCAGCCTGGCCTACCTCATAGGGTGGTTGTTAGCATAAACAGGTTGGGAACTGTGTACCACTCCTTGGAAGAAAGTGAAGATAAATATCTAAGGATTGCATTAAAAACCATTCCCCCGGAAGGCCAAGTACCAGTCAGAAAGCAGCAAGGTCTGAGTCTGCACAAGGAATTCCACCCACCCCCCCATCCCAACCTCTTTTTTTTGGCCCATTACTGGTCATTTCCAGGGGACCGATATAGAACACTTAAAAGATGAGTGCAGTGGTTAAAATGCCAGAAGGAGCCCTGGATTCAAGTTCTACTTTAGCCGTGCAGCCTGCTAGGTTCCCTTGGGCCATTTTTTAATCTCTCAGAGCAATTCCCAGGGCTGTATGGAGGACCGTTTAATAAATGCAGAGTACACTTTTTATCACTAAAAGCAAGGCAGCATACAAACTTTACAAACACGTGTCTTGCTTAAAGCCAACCATACCACCTTGAATCCTTTGGTTCAAAAGACTGGAGACGCAATAAAAAAATGTAATCATGTACACTAGGTACAGCTCAATCCTAGGCATTGTGTCACCCCTTTCCAAACCAAAGGAAATCATCAATGGGTTTAGAAAGGTATAACTCTAATAATCTGTTCACACATTGACCGGAACTGAAAGGGGTGAAATCCCCATTAAAAGTATGTTGTGCCAAGTTTTAAAAGGCCCTAAGAGAGAAGAAACCAGCTAGAAAAGAAAAGGGAGATTGGGAAATGAATGGAAAGGGATGCTTTCACACTTTCCCTTCCCTGTTTCACTTTCCCCGAAACAGCTGTGAACTCTCCCTTCCTACAATACTGTTCCACTTGTCGTCTGATCTGTTCCCTTCATCCTTTGCCACAAATCCGCACAGCTTCGTCCTGTTCACTTACCTCTACCCTGCAGGCTGGCGTCTCTCCGAGGTGTCTGGACAGCAGGTAACAGACTGGCAAAGCCAGCAGGAGCACAGCTAGCAGGCAAAAAGCCAGGAGGCAGCCGAAGAATTTCCCCTGGCTGTGTTTCCTCTTGCAGCTGTGCCTGGCTGGCCAAAACGCGCTGTCTTGCAGGGGGAATCCGTCAGCCCTGTCCATGATAGCGGTTTGCTTCTGGATGCTGCTCAAAGCCTTCTGAGTCCTGTCCTGGATGGAGATTCCCATATATATGCGAGCCAGAAGCCATCCCACTGCAGTGCAGCCGGCACATAGTTAACACACCCTTTCCAACAGAAATGCACCACCTACGCCTCAGTGCTGGGGGGAAACTCAGACGGCTTTCCCTGTGCCCGAAATGGAATCGGATTGCTCTTGAGGAGGAAGTCAGGAAAGTCCCTGAAGGGGTGGGACCAGGATCGTGAGTGCTGGCAGGCAGGAGGAGAGGAAGGATGTGTCCAGCGGCCAGAGGAATGTTGACACTGGCAGGAGGCAGCCCAGATAGGGTTACTGTCTTTTGAAAAGCAAAACAGAGGACATGCTTCCCGACTGACTGCTTCAAAACAAGTAATAACTATGACAACTCTCATGCCAAATGCCCCTGCTGTTTAAGCTGTGATAATTGCCGTTTAGGAGGGATAGCCCTAACCAGTGCTCCAGAGCAAACTAACTGATGCAGTAGCCAAATCCCTCGCTCACAACTTTAGTGCCAGGATCTCACAAAGTACAGTTTTTGCTCACAGGACTCCACAGTAAAGTA
The DNA here is from genome assembly GCA_029375565.1 of Gekko gecko. Classification (NCBI taxonomy): domain Eukaryota; kingdom Metazoa; phylum Chordata; class Lepidosauria; order Squamata; family Gekkonidae; genus Gekko; species Gekko gecko. The sequence goes on along the minus strand of JAPDNY010000013.1, from coordinate 21,399,427 downwards.
AAAGGTAAAGGTTCCCTTGCTCGAAAGCCAGTCAAATCCGACTCTAGGGTTGCGGTGCTCATCTCCGTTTCAAAGCCGAAGAGCCAGTGCTGTCCGTGGTCATGTGGCCGGCATAACTAAACACCAAGGTGCACGGAATGCTGTTACCTTCCCACCGAAGTGGTACCTATTTATCTACTTGCAATTTCTTGCTTTCAAACTGCTAGGTTGGCAGGAGCTGGAACTAGAGACAGGAGCTCACCCCATCATGCGGCACCCGGGTCTCGAACTGCTGAACTACTGACCTTCCACAGCCTGCAGTTCAGCATCTTAACCACTTGAGCCGCCACAGCTCCACAGCCACCGCAGCTCCACCCATGTAAAATTACTCGGGTCTAAATCCACAGAAACCAGAAGGAACCCGGTCATTGCTGCAAATAGAAGTCCAATGGAATTTAGTAATTATTCATTTAAACTCAGTCAGGGCCAATAATAGTTTAAAGCTTTTCAAAATAAATATTGAATCCCCCCCCCCCAGCCTAGTTGTTGGGTTTGGGAAGTGCAGAAGTTTTAAAACAGTAAAACAGGAATTCTGAAGCTGAGCTAGGATTTTTGGTTATGTTTTTTAGATAATTTATTTCAACATATACACATGCTATATTAATACAGGATCGATTACCTCCCCCAATAATGACAGTTTTCATTTTTATCTATCAAACAAGCTATAACTAAAAAAACCCACCCACAAAATCTAAGTATTTCTTAGGTAGTGAGGAGTTCTGGCAAGTGGTTTTGATTCATATACTCAAAAAATGTATACCATGTCCCTATGAACATATTTTTCCTATTAGGATTCTCAGCTTGTATTGTTTCGGCATTAGTGCAGCCGCCGTTGTTTCACCTGTAATAGAAACAGGTCCTTTGCCAAGAAGGTGAGATCAGGCGGTAGCTTTGTTTTTAGTGGGTTTTTGGTGCGCCAAATTAGTCCCATGTCAGCCTTCCTCACAAACTCTTTGGCTTCAATTGTAGGCTGAGGTTATGTTAACTACTGTCACAGGATTAATAGAAGGTAGTAATATTATCAAAAGGCAGTGTGATGTAAAGGTCAGAGTGCTGTATTTTGGAGACTTCTGGGTTCAAATCTGTCCCTCAGCCATGAAACTCGCTTGGTGGTCTTGGGTCACTCACAGTATCCCACAGGGTTCTTATGAGAATTAAATAAAGAATTCACTGCCACAGGAGGTGGTGACAGCTACAAGCATGGACAGCTTCAAGAGGGAATTAGATAAACATATGGAGCAGAGGTCCATCAGTGGTTATTAGCCACAAGGTATAGATAGGAACTCTGGGGCAAATGATGCTCTGTTTTCTTGGTGCTTGGGGGAGGCAACAGTGGGAGAGCTTCTAGTATCCCGGCCCCACTGATGGATCTCCTGATGGCATCTGGTATTTTTGGCCACTGTTTGGCAGAGTGTTGGACTGGATGGGCCATTGGCCTGATCCAACATTGGCTTTTCTTATGTTCTTATGTTTGTAAGGGGTAAAGGTGGGAAAAGGTGAGAAAGGGTGGGGAAATGTGAAGGATGGAAATCGTAGTGGTGGTTCATGCATTCGTAGTCCTGTCTTCAGACCTTTCATACCAAGAGGATTGTTTCCTCCTCTAAACTGGTGGGCTGCAAAGTGCCGCTTTTTTATTTTAATGTTTTGGGGCAGGGCCTGAACATGTGTATTTTATTAATTTATGGATTGAGATTTACATCCTGCCCTATTCTGCAAATGGGCTCAGAGCAGCCCACATCATATCAAACAATTAGACAATCCCATAAAACATAAAACCAATTAAAACATCAATTCCAACAAAGTTAAAATTTAAATGACTAATTGAACTACCTAACTGGCAGCTCAGCGGGTTAGTTACATTTCAGTGCACACTGAGTTCATGCCAGGGAAAGACTGTGGATCATTTTGATGGAATAACCTCAACCGCTCCTGGCACCAATAAATGTAAATAGCTCCATGGAGTAATTGAGACAGCTGTGACAATAGAGGGCAAGAGGACCAGGCCGCCTGCCTTTCTTTGCACATGTGTGCAGAGAAGCAATAGGACGGCAAGAGGGCAATGTCTGTTTGGCAGCTGAGAACATTGTTTGTTAGCACTCACCAAAGCCCTCCCTTATCTTTTCTGGCCCAGCCACACCCACCCATCCCTGCCAATGGCCCTTCAGTGCTTTGTGAGTGTTTGCTGCTGCTCGTGTCCCAAAGAAAGAGGCAAGTTGGATGTAGTCCTGCCTATGTTGACTATTGTTTGCCTTTCAGACACTGGGCTGTCTAGTAATTCCTCTTCACCTTCAGTCCCACTGACTCTGTGTGCTTCCCGCACCCGCATCTTGAGAGGATGATTGCTCAGGTCTAGACAGAGTCGCCTTGAAGACACATTTTCATCTGGGGTGGCTTTTCTCATCTGAACTTTGAGAGAAGAAGAGGAGGAGGAGGAAATTGGATTTATACCTCACCCTTCAGTACCCAAAGGAGTCTCAGAGTGGCTTACAATTTCCTTTCCTTTCCCCTCCCCACAACAGACACCCTATGAGGTAGGTTGGGGCTGAGAATGCTCTGAGAGAATTGTGACTGACCCAAGGTTACACCAGCAGCTGTATGTGGAGGAGTGGGGACTCAAACCCAGTTCGCCCAGATTAGAGTCCTCGCTCCTGACCACTACACCAAACTGGCCCATTGTAATGGCAGGAGAAGCTGCACCCAGCAGGGTTACCCTGCTATGCATGACTTTGGGTGTCTGTGGAATGCATCCACTGGATATCCTCTTGCCGATAAAAAAAGATGAGCATCACTGGATTCCAGCTTCAGCTTCATGTCTGCATTTATAGTGCTCCAGGATTTCCTCTCATGTCCTGTAACTTCTTCCTTTACATATTTTTTAAAGATGTTTTTGTAACATCCAAGTCTGAAGAAGAGTTCTTGAAAGCGTGTGTAGATGATGTTCTGGATTTGGGGGCTGAGTAACCAGTGATGCTAGAGTTTTGTAAGTGGAATTCTAGAGGTGCCATTTGGCCCTAAAAACTAGTTGCGGGGAGGCGGGGGGATATATGGATCCATGCTGCAGTGCTGATGGAAGTTCACTCTCCCCCTCATGGATTGAATCTGGTCCCCCCGAGCTTCTTTTAGCCAAAGTAGGGGGGAAACTATGGGGACCACCTATCTCACCTGTTGCCTCAGGATTTAAAGTGCCAGAGCTGGCTCAACACACAAGTCAACTAGGTGCCTGCTTCAGGCACTAGAACTTAGTGAGGAAGAAGACCATGGGCATGGCTTCCACCTGTCATCGAGTCCCAGGCCTGCCCTGCAGCTTCACCTCCGGAGCTGCAGGCGAGAGCGGCCAGTGGTGCTTCTCTAGAGCTTGCCTTCTTCCTGGCCATTGGCTGCAGAGGCGGCAAAAGCCATGGATTTGTGTCTCCTCCCTTAGAGCACCACTTGGCAGCTGCTTACTGAATATTACTGAGTCCGTGCCAAGAAGTTTCCCTGCATGTGGAAAACTAGCATTCATGGAACAGGGTTCAGTTCCGTGACCCTTCTCCCCCCAGTGGGCTTACTTTTTTATATGCAAGGATGGGGGGGGGTTGGTATGGCGACATATTCAGAATCCCCAGGGCTTTTTTTGTAGAAAAAGCCCAGCAGGAACTCATTAGCATATCAGGCCACACCCCTGACAGCACAGCTCATTAGCATATTAGGCCACACCCCCATGTTACCAGAAGTGTGGTCATCCAGCCACATCCACCTTTTGCTTCTTATTCTGTTTACCTTGTTTGTTGTCACCAGGGCTTTTTTCTTTCTTTTTTTATCAGGAACTCCTTTGCATGTTAGGCCACACACCCCTAATGTAGCCAGTCCTAATGAGTTTCTGCTGTGGGCGTGGCCAACTCAGGAGCCAGCCGGAACTCCGTTCCTGTGCGTTCCTGCCCAAAAATAGCCCTGAGAATCCCTGATGTGCCAGTTTGCTTTGTACGGTGACTTTTTCCACGAAGGAAAGTCATCCATAGTTCCTTCAGCTTGCTCCCTTTGGGCTATTATCTTTTGCAGCCCGTTGCTTTAATTTAGCTCCCTATCTGCTCTTGAAGCCCATACGGCCCTCCCCTTGGTCCTGCTCTTTGACTCTTCCTTTCCTGGTTTTCCCTTTTTGTTTTGCTGCCCGTCTTTTCCTTCACAACCCTCAAGTTCTTTTCTCTTGTAAAGCCGGCTCTGTTCAGCTGTCAGGGTTCTGGGCTCACTTTGGTTCTGTCAAGAGCCATCAAAGGCCCTCAGACAAAGAATCCCCGTGCCCACCTTCACTCTGACCATACTCAGTCCAAACATCTTTGGAAAATAAATCATGTAACTAGCACAAATCTGTGAGCCCCCGTGATGACCAAGCCCCACCTACATTTCGAGCCCCTACTCCCCCCCCCGGGAGTCCTGGCTTCCTGCCCCACAACCGCTTTATCATCCCAGTCCCCTGTCTCATGACCTGACAGTCAGCATGGCTTTTTAAAAAAAGTTCTGCAAAGCTGAACCTTTCCTGGGAGTTTGTCAATCTGTTGTTCTGGAAAGTTTGTGGCCATTCTCAGACATCACATCTCCACCAGCAAACAGGAGCCAGGCTTCACTCCCCACCCCACAAAAATCCAGTAACCACATTACAGCAAATGTTGACCAGCCAGGACGTCGGGGTGGGGGTTAGTTAGCTTACCTCCTCCACTTGCCTAATGAAGTTGTTGGCTGGGCAGATACGTCTGGTTTGTAGCTATTTCAGTGGTGAAGCATTGCCTTATTGTCTTGTGATTGTCTCTGAGGAGGGGACATATTGCTGACCTCTGGTGGAGACAGACGCCTGCGCAAGATGAACCTTTGATCTGATCCAGGAAGATGGTTTTAATCTGCCTTCTACTATTGTCCATTTTTTATTTTTTTGTTGTTGCTTTGTCAATTGAAACATAAGCATAAACAATAACATTCAAACTTTTAACAACATTGCTGTCTTCTTAATACAAAAAAAATCAATTGATGTTCTATTACTGTAATGTTCCGTGGCGATATGCCTCGTCTGGTGTACCAGAACATCCAGTCGTTGTTTATAGAACAGCTTTATTCAGTCGAAAAAGATGCCAAGAAGGGAGAGCAAAGAACAACATCACAGACCCCTGAGAGTCCTCCGCTCCCCCGACCCTCCCCATTCTATCAGGTTAAATACATCACCAGAGAACGGAAAGCCACCTACTTAAAGATACACACACATCGCATCTCTCCCTCCACAAATACAATAATGTTCGACTTAAAAATTAAAACACATAACATTCATGATAAACAATAAAAGTTCATATATCTTGTACAACAAAATACATACAAGCATAGACATTATGGCGCATATCTTTCTGGAGAAAATACACGCTTACCATAAGATGCTGTACACCTAGGAATCCTTTCTGTTGTCTGGGAACTACTCAGTTCTTGATTTTCCATTTCTGTAACTTTACTACTATACCTCTCCTGACAACTATTCGGTTCTCCTAACACCTTAGTATCACCACTACGGAAAGCCACCTACTTAAAGATACACACACGTCACAATTACCCAACAAGAACTCTAAATCTCTAGCAGTGTTGAGATTACCATTTGCACTACAGATAATTAAGAATGTCATAAAACCTCTGTGCTATCGCTTGTAACAAAGGCGAGGTATCGTTAAAAGCAAGTTCCAGAAAGGGGAACCATTTTGGTAACAGATCAGGGTGTTTGGAGAGGTTTTAAACAGAGTGAATATGCCACTTAGGGTTGCCAGCTCCGGGTTGGGAAATTAGATTTGGGGGTGGAGCCTAGGGAGGACAGGCTTCGGGGAGAGGAGGGACCAAAGCAGGGAACAGTGCCATAGAGTCCTAAGCAGCCATTTTCTCTAGGGGAATTGATCTCTGTAGGCTGGAAATCAGGGGTCATTTCATAGAAAAAGAGGTGCAGGAACTCATTTGCATAACTCATTTGCATAACTCATTTGCATATACCACACCCCCTGACAAAGGGCAAGCATTCAAGCATGCCTGGGTTCCCTGCCTGATCTTCTCCAGGTGCCCCACAGGTGCCCCAGGCATGTTTAGAATGCCTTTCTCTCCCTTCCCTATCTGGGGAAGGGAAAGAAAGGCATTTCAATCCCTCCTTCCCCACAGGCGGTGGGGGGCTGTGCAGGCCTTCCCTGGCCTGTCTGCCTGTGCAGGTGGGCCAGGCATGGCGGGGAGGGCCCATCCTGGGCTCCTTACTGCCAGAGCACCGCTCTGCCACACTCTGGCAGGAAATGACCCCTGCTGGAAATCATTCGTAATGCTGGGAGATCTCCAGGCCCCACCAGGAGGCTGGCAATCCTGGTGTTTCTGGAAAAGACTACACAGGCAATCCTATGCACACTTACCCGGGAATAAGCTCCATCAAACGTTGCCTGGCTTATTTCTTAGTAGACCTTTCATATGATCGCACTGAATAACTTGTATCCTCCACATAATCTGGCTTCTGAAATCCCATTCAAGCAGTTTGGTGCAGCTCTTTTGGTGTAGTGGTTAGGAGCGCAGACTCTAATCTGGGAGAACCGGGTTTGATTCCCCACTCCTCCCCCTGCAGCTGCTGGTGTGACCTTAGGTCAGTCACAGGTCCTTTCAGAGCTGTTCTTTCAAGGGCAGTTCTCGAGAGAACTCTCTCATCCCCACCCACCTCACAGACTGTCTGTTGTGGGGAGGGGAAGGGAAAGGAGATTGTAAACTGCTCTAAGACTCTGTCTGGTAGTGAAGGGCAGGGTATAAATCCAATCTCTCTCTTCAGCCTGTGTGCAAGATTTCAGCATAAATCTATATCCTGTTTTTAAAATAATTGGCTCCAGTGTGGACAAAAATGGCCCTGTCTCTTTCCCACTAATAGCAGAAACGGGGGTGGGGGTGGGGTGTCAAACCAGCACTTTGTTCCCCAGATCCCAAAGGCATGGAGGCAGCACAAGCGTGCTTCCAGTAGACTGGCTGGGAATAGAAGGGCCAGTGTTTGGACAGGGGTGCCTTGCATACATACACAGATACTTCTCATTTTAGGAGTGGTAGAGCCAGCCCTAAGGCAAATTGTCGGACTCCTGTTGGGTTTGGTGGAAGAAGCAGATTCAGTCCTCTGATTTTGGTGGTAGAAATCAGCTGCATGCCTGGCTGATTCCCATCTCTACAGTGAGGAACTGTGTTGGGCTGGCAGTGGGCCTCACACATGGCTTTTTTTGGCCATTTCCTCCCCTCTCCATCCCTTTGCCAAACATCTGGAACCTGTTGGCTTCCTTCCTTTCCCTCAATGGCTGCTGAGTAAACCACTGTCATCTCTGCTGCACTTTCGGTGGTTTTGTCCTGTGTCAGCCAATGACCATACTTGGGCCTGGCTCAGAGCCCAGAGTGTGTACCGCATCACAGATTAAAAGTGTAAACCCCACAAAGTTTGAATAGCTGCCCTGATCCTGTCACAGATCTTTGCTAGCAGGATGCCATCAGTACCTGGAAGAGCCCAAAGCATCATTCTGAGCTGGGTAAAACTTGTCACATAGTGGCTGCCTGCACATATGTTGGTAGCATTTCTGCATGTATATGTGTGTGTGGTGCTGGAGAAGACTCTTGAGAGTCCCTTGGACTGCAAGGAGATCAAATCAGTCAATCCTAAAAGAAATCAACCCTGATTGTTCCCTGGAAGGCCAGATCCTGAAGCTGAAGCTCAAATACTTTGGCCACCAAATGAGAAGGGAGCATTCACTGGAGAAGACCCTGATGCTGGGAAAGATTGAAGGTCAAAGAAGAAGGGGACGGCAAAGGATGAGATGGTTAGACAGTGTCATCGATGCAACGAACATGAAATTGAGCAAACTTCAGCGGACAGCGGAAGACAGGAGGGCCTGGTGTAATCTGGTCCATGGGGTCGCGAAGAGTTGGACTCGACTGTGCGACTGAACAACAAAAAATGTGTGTGTGGTGGGAAGGTGTAAAGTACTTGGTTCACCTCATGGAGACTCAGACTATGACATGTGTTCAGACGTGTTTATTGTACCTCACACACAAGACTGAAAAATTGGCCCTGCAAGGGCCAACTATATACACCCCACCCAGCACAACCACGGTCCCATTGGAGTGTTTGAATTTCCCACCAGACAGCCTATTGGTGGACGCTAGGTGGTCTAGGATCTGAGGTCCCATTGTGTTTGGGACCCAAGCTCCTGACTTTATCCGTGGACTCTGGTGGCGGTCCACATACAAAACACCCCTCCCCCCATAGTTCAGACCCAACCTATGTGGCATAGTCTTGTAAATAGGCTGGTGGTCTGCGCTCTCGCAGGAAATGCCATGGTGTGGGTACAGGGTCACTTGCGACTGCGTCAGGTTGACTGGCCGGCTCTGGTTGCTGCAGGGGTGGTGGTTCCACAGGTCCCGGTGTTGTGGCCAGTGGTTCTACCGCTGGTGCCTTCCTGTGGTTAGGTGGCTCGGTCTGGGAGTTTGGCTCGGGGTGGACAGGCTCTGGCCGCATGAGCTGCGGGGGGTGTTCTTGAGGAGGTGACCATCCTCAGTAGACACTTCATACAACAAGGGGCTGGTAGCCCATATGACTCTTACTGACAGCCATGGGGATCCCTTCCCAAAGTTCCTTATGTAGATGGGATCTTCTGGGAAGAACCCCCTGGAAGCCTCCCATTGTTCTGTCATCTTTCTGGATTCCAGCGCCCGGTCCAAGTGTAGCCGGTCAAACAGGATGGTGGGGTGGCGACCCATCAAGAGTTCTGCTGGACATCGACCACTGACGGGGTTGGGTGTTTATCCGCTGGGTCAGGAGGAACTGGGCAAGACAAAATGCCCAGTCTCTGGCTGAGATCCGGCTGAGGGCTTCTTTTGTGGAGCATACCATTCGCTCCGCTTGCCCGTTAGTCGCGGGGTGGAAGGTGATGACCTCACATGGCAGATGAGGTTCTTCTGCAGGAAGTCCTGGAACTCCACTGATGTAAATGCTGCCCCATTGTTGGAGATGATGGCATCCAGCAGGCCATGCATTGCAAAGATCCGGCACAGTGCTCGGATGACAGCCTTTGTTGATGTAGTGGTTACCGGGCTGACCTCCAACCATTTGGAGTAGGAGTCCACCATGATCAAGAATATTAGTCCTTGGAATGGCCTGGCAAAGTCTATCTGGAGCCAGGACCATGGCTTATGTTTGGACTCCCATGGCTGGGTGGGTGCACTTGGTGGATTTGGGTGGACTGCCTGACATGTCGGGTACCCGGCACCCATGACTCAATTTCTGCATTGATCCCCGGGCACCACACGTAGCTCCGGGCCATTGCCTTCATCCAGACGATCCCCGGGTGGGCCTCGTGTAGTGTGGTAGGGACCTGCTGCCACAGGGTGCTGGGGACAACTACCCTCTCCCCCCATAGGAGACATCCTTTAAGAGCTGACAATTCATCCCTGTGAGTGGCGAAAGCTGTAAACTTAGGGCCAAGACCCGGGAGATGACGGGGTCGTGGGCTGAGCAGTCGGCAATGTCAGCGGCCTGCAGGGGCGAATCTGGGAGGCTCTCGAGCAAGAGGACCCCAGGGGCAGGAGCAGGATTGGCATCCATATCTGGAAGTGAAAGGCTGCTGAGGGCATCAGCGTGACCTATAGCCTTGCCTGGGTGATGCTCCAGGTAGTAGTTGTAACCTGCCAGGAAGAGGGACCAGCAGAGGACCCGGGGGGAGAGTACCTGAGGAGCTCTAGGATCCGAGGTCCCATTGTGTTTGGGACCCAAGCTCCTTACTTTATCCGCGGACCCCGGGTGGTGATCCACGTACATAACAGGGGGTAATTTAATCTACCTGCTTTAATAATGTTTGAACCATAAATCACAACACTGGATCTCTGCCTAGTCTTCTCAGTAAACCCTGAAACCCTGAAAAGTCTAAGTCACTTGACGTAACAGGCACTAGTAGCTGTGTTTGTTTGTGTGCCATTATACCATATTGGGAAAGGTTTTTGTATGTTGCTGTTTTGAAAGCGTTGTTGGTCTTTACAAGAAAAAACAAAGTTTTGAAAGAGTCTAAATCCCAGAGGGAAATGAAATCCAGGAATGTATAGTGCTCATGCTTAGTACATTGTTGTTCCTACCAACAGTATCTCTTTGGCTAGAGCAGTCATGATGCCTGGATTAACTAGAAGTTTTAAAGTGCTATCTTGCCATAAGAGAGGTGTTTGTTTGTTTGTTTTTCCATTATGCTCACCAGTTTATGCTGGTCCCTAGTCAGTGAGTCAGTCGGTCAGTCGGTCACCTTTATTGGCATGTACAAATGCTACAAACAGCAGTCGAACCCTAGTAAGTTCTCCCTATATTAAACTTTTTTTGTTAAATTTCTTCTAGTGCAAAAGTGTCGAACTCAGTTGTTACAAGGGCCGGATCTGACATAAATGTCACTTTGCCGGGCCATCTGTGCCATAAAATGTAATGCCAGGTACTGGAGATATAAACTGTATAAAGGACAACAGCTGGTAAACTCCGAGTTAGTGTGTCCTCACTGCAAGGCCCCATGGGCTGGGAGAGGGGTGCAAAGGACAACCCACATGGGCAGACTGGACAGCCAGTGGTGCAGCCCTGGGCAGATGCTCCCATGCTGCTTGACTGCTGCAGACGAGGTTGTTCCGCCATTCTGAAGCTGCAATTGGAGTGGCTCTGCCCACTCCCTCCCCGAGCAGTCTCCTGTCCCCCCCTTGCACCAGTTGCTCATGGGCCGCATAAGAGCCCCAGACGGGCCAGTTCTGCCCCCCGGGCCATATGTTTGACATCCCAGTTCTAGTGAGAGTTGCTAATGTTATTATGGTTGCCAACCTCAGCTTTGGATATGCTTGGAGATTTAGGGCTGGTGTCTGGGGAGGGCAGATATCGATATCACTCTGCTTTTGCTTTCAAACTCTATAGTTCTTGGTTCCTGTACCTTATTTCTGCCTATGCTCATCTTCATCCATTACATAGATGGCCCTCCACTGAGCAGTGCATGCTTGGGCATGAGCCCTTTCTATTTATGCAAGGCCAGTATCTTTCAATGAACTGCAAAGTATCCTCTGTTATACCCCCAGGAGAGCATTACGCTCCTTGGACAGCAATCTGCTGGTGGTTCCCACCCCAAAGACATCCGGTTGCCCTTGACCGGGGCCTTCTTGGCCCTGGCCCCAACCTGGTGGAACTCTCTGCTGAATTCCATCAGGGCCCTGAGGGATCCCATGCAATTCGGCAGGGTCTGCAAGGCAGAGGTGTTCTGCCAGGCTTTTGGTGGTTGAGGGCAGTGACGGTTACCATCTTGGCTGGCACCCTCTTCTGTTCTCTGTACTCTCCCTGTCCTTCCTCTCCCACCCACAAAGTGGTCGGCAGCCTGAAAACGGGAAACAATTGGAATTCGCCATCCGAACCTTTAATGTTATTTAAATATCTTAATTTATGTTTGATGTTTTATTGTGACTGTATGTTGCCCAGAGTCCTGCAATAGCAGGGACTGGGTGATCCATAAATCTAACAAACAAACAAACAAATGTACCTAGTTTGAGAGGAATGGGCTCTGCAGCAGAGAACTGCCTCTAAAATGGACAAGGGAAGCAAGGTGCAGGACCAAGACCATTCCAAGGTGCATGGAAAGAGGCCCAGGCATTTTCCCAACCTGAAATGAGCCTGGAGAGCTGCCATGTTAAGCTTCACCAGTTGGGTTGCCAGCTCTAGGTTAGGAAATACCTGGAGATTTTGGAGGCGGTGCCTGGGGAGGGTGGGGTTTGGGGATGGGAGGGACCTTTCCGAGGTATAATGCTCCATCCTCCAAAATAGCCCTTTTCTCCAAGGGAACTGATCTTGGTTGTCTGGAGATCAACTGTAAAAGTGGGAGGTCTCCAGCTGCTACCTGGAGGTTGGCAACCCTATTCCCCACCGAGGCAACTATCAGCTCCTCGGGGCCATTTCATGTAGAGGAAATGGCATGTCTGGTCTTAAAGGTGGCACTGGACTCAGAATTTGTTCTATTAAATAAATAGTAAGCCATATGGGCATTAAGTCCATAATAGAGATAAAGGCAAAAATGTTTTCTTTTCTCTTATGCTCTCCCTGAAATGTTGCCTTCTTTATGATGTAAACTTTCTCCAGAAATCTACATTCACGAAACTCTGGGTTTTTTTCCCCCTCTCTAAAGGGTAGAGAGTAAGAGCCACTTATCATTTTTCCCCATGCTTACCAGTGCTCCTCGGGAGTCTTATTTTTGGTCTTGACAGAAGCAGTTTGCTCCAGAAATAACAGTCCCCCCAGGCCCCCCCCCCGGTTTACTTCAGAAATGAGCAAGGGTGTCAACTCTTGGTCAGGAAATTCCTAGCGATTTAGGGCCAGAACCTGGGGAGGGGAGGGTATAATGCCACAGAGCCTACCATCCAAAGCAACCATTTACCCCAGGGGAACTGATCTCAATCATCTGGAGATCAGCTGTAATTCCGGGAAATCGCCAGGCCCCACCTGGAGGCTGGTAACTATAGGGGTTACCAACTCTTGAACTAGGCCCTGTGGCTGGGCTTTTAATAGCACCTTGATCTGCAGCAATGGACAGGGGCTCTTGCTCGTAGCAGTGCCACAGAAGGTTTTACCTGTAGATTCTTGACAATCGAACCTCTTGTAATGGCATTGGAGTGGGCCATGTTTGTTTCTTCTGGCCAGTCAGCAGCTGTAACTCAGTCTCAGAAGGTTTTGGGGCCAACGGGGCTCCTGCAACTCCAGTGACATTTCTCCTCTCAGAGGAACCATTTCTTTGTACTGTTCCGTCATCCTGTTACAGAAGAGAAACTTCTCAAGTAACATCTGCGTGGTGAGAGGTTGCATGCAAGCCAATGTTTGTTATTTGGCGGTGTACATCAAAGAACATCTGAGTTGACTCTTCTACGATTGACAGAGTATTGTAACGTGAATTCTTTATTCAGCAGAACTGGGAGAAGCATATGCTGATGGTGCATACCACTAGAGGTCATGGAGGACATGACGTGAAGGCTGTTCAAGTGTCGTAATGTGAGCTGCCTAATCATGAGCCAGTAGTACCTAGAACAGGGTTCTCCAACCCTGCTGTCAAGGAAGTGGTCAAGCCCTTGAAGGGATATTATAATTATACTTCTGACCTGTCAAATCAGGGGATGATGGCATCTAATTCGAACATGTCTCCAGGAGAATTCTCCAGAATTTTACATCACCCCTCCTAGTCTTCCCCCTCCCAACACTAAGGACATGTTCTCATGAGAAGCCAACGGCTCTGACCTTGGGCTTGATAAGGTGCCAGGCAGGCTGAAATGCCTAACAAAATCTGCAAGGAAGAACCAGGCCCATTAGTGTATGCATTAAATCTTGAGGGGAGGCAAGAATGGTGCTTTGCTGAGCCTGAGTCACTCTGGGAACTTTGGGAAGGGGTAGCGGGTTCTGCCTTAAAATTGGGACTGCCCTCCACACCTAGGCTTGCCAGGTCCTTATGATGTCACTTGGAGGTGATATCATTGTGCAGAGTATGTTGTGGGGGGATGCTCTAGCATTTGAGGTGAAAAAACTCTGTGGTTACCATAGAGTTTTTTCTCAAATGCTGGAGTGTCCCTCTGCAACACACCTGGCACAATGATGTCACCTCTGGGTGACGTCATTGTGCCAGGCATGTTGGCCAGCTGAGTGGTGGCAGATAGGGCCCCACAAAAGCAGGGAAAACCCTGCCCCCATCGGGGGGATGACAACCCTATCCACAGCAGCAGTCACAAAATGGTCACCATGAGCACTTTTCCCTTGCAAAATCAGGAGAGATCCAGGTGTTTAGTATCTATAAGCAGTTGCTGCTCCAAACTAAACCTCTCTCCCCACCCTGCCTAGGATTGCCAACCACCAGATAGGGCCTGGAGACCTCCTGGAATTATAACTGATTTCCAGCTTACAGAGAATAGTTCCTCTGAACAAAATGGCTGCTTTGGAAGGTGGGTTCTATGACATTATACCCCGCCCCCCTCCCAAGCTCCCCCTCCATCACCAGGGATTTCTCAGCCTGGAGTTGTCAACCCTAATCCTGTCCCCCAACAAAATACAAATATTAACATCTGGGATAGAGCAGTAAGAGGGAAGCCAGATAAAGGAAATAGAATGGCTGGAGTGGGATATAATGTGTGGCCCTGGGGTTAGCAACTGGCTGGGTGAGGAGGCCCTGCAGAGAAGGAGGCCACTGAGTGAGAATGATGGAGAGGAAGGAGGCCATAGGTGGTAGATTGAATGGCGCAGAGGGAGCCAGGCTCCCAGTGAGGAGCACCTGGGGAACTTTTATTTGCTTAAATATTTGTACCCTGCTTTTCTGCCCCTGTGTGAACCCAAACAACACTGTACTGCTCCTCCTGTATTTTATTCTCACAACACCAGCCCTATGAGGCAGGTTGGGCTGAGAGAAAGAGGAAGTGGCCCAGGTCACCCAGTGAGCTTCCATGGCTGTTCCCAGTCCACCATTCTACTATCCCATGGCAGGTAGAAATTGTCTCTCTTCCTTTGTTTCTCCTCATAAGCTCTTCTTGTTTCCTGAAGGAACCCCAAGAGGACACGTCTGTCTGTCTGTCCATCTGTCTGTCTGTCTGTCTGTCTGTCTCTCCATCCATCCATCCATCCATCCATCCATCCATCCATCCATCCATCCATCCATCCATCTATCTATCCTGCCATCCTCTGCACAGCAGGGCTCAGGGTGGGTTACAACAGACCATTGTAACACAATTAAAAATTAAAACATAATTCTACAGTGTTAAAGCCTATTCAACTGACGACACAGCTCACAAGATGGCGACCAGGCATGGTTAACAAGTGCTCCCCAAATCCTATTTGTGTGTGTGCTCGAAATGGACAAGGTACTGTGTACGTGGGTAAAACCACCATCAATAGCACAGCATAAATGGTGCAAGGCAGGGTGAGCAGGGGAGGCCAATGTAATTAGACACCCGCTGCCTCAACTATAGGCCTGGCAGAACATCTCCATTTTACAGGCCCTGTGAAACTCTAGTAGGTCCTGCAGGGCCATGATCTCACTTGGGGGAGGAGGAGGAGGAGGAGGAGGAGGAGGAGGAGGAGGAGGAGGAGGAGGAGGAGAAGAAGAAGAAGAAGAAGAAGAAGAAGAAGAAGAAGAAGAAGAAGAAGAAGAAGAAGAAGAAGAAGAAGAAGAAGAAGAAGAAGAAGAAGAGGAGGAGGAGGAGGAGATTGGATTTATACCCCGCCCTTCACTTAGAGTCTCAGAGCGGTTTACAAACTCCTTTCCCTTCCCCTCCCCACAACAGAAACCCTGTGAGGTAGGTGGGGCTGAGAGAACTCTGACACAAGCTGCTCTTTCAGGAACAGCTGTGCCAGGGCTTGTGACTGACCCAAGGTCACATCAGCAGGTGCAAGTGGAGGAGTAGGGAATCAAACCCGGTTCTCCCAGATTAGAGTCGGCACACTTAACCACTACATCAAACTGGCTCTCAGATTAGAGTCCACCAGGCCAGTGCTAGAGCTGAAAAGGCTCTGGCTCTGGTCGAGGCTAGTGAATGTCTTTTGCAGCATCCTGCTGCAAGATGGAGCTGACTTTTATTGTACCTCACTTATCCCCTTTTGGGGCCAATGGTGGAGAGGCAAGGAAGCAAGTGGGTTCCAGGAAGCACACTAGTGGGCACTATGGCACCCACTGGTACCATGCTGAGAATCCCTGCAGTAGTGTGTCCATATAGGCTTGGTGAGACATAGGTTCAGATTCCCCCTTGGCTATGAATTTCACTGGGAAGCCTTTTGGTCAAGCATCTTATGGAGCACACAGGTTGGATCCAGGGTCCCCCCACCTTGTGTCCCGAGTATATTAGTCAAACCGAGTTGTGGGTTCTCATTTCCCATCTACACATTTCACACTTTGGACTGAGAAGGTGGCATGTGTGGAAAACAGGGTTGCCAGCTTCCAGGTGGTGGCCGGAGATCTCCTGCTATTACAACTAAGCTCCAGGTGACAGAGATCAGTCCACCTGGATGGAAAGGCCACTTTGTAAGATGGATTCTATGGCACTGAAGTCCCTCCTCTCCCCAAACTCCACCCTCCTCAGGCTCCGCCCCCAAATCTCCAGTTATTTCCCAAAGTAGATCTGGCAACCCTAGTAGAAAAGGGGGTTAAGCCTCCCGATGATGCCATCTTCCCCAAATCTCCATGTCCTGTGAGGAGTCCTCCCCCTAGGTCTTACTGTTACCGCTAATCTATTTAGGGATGTTGGGGGGTCAGTGTTGCCCCATTTGAAAAGATGAGCCCTTCCCATATAGGGCACGGATTTTCTAGCCAAAGGCAAAAATTGGCAACAATTCTTTGAATCCCTACTCTGCCATGGAAGCTGGCTGGGTGCTGTTGGGCTAGACACTTTCCGCCTAACCTACCTTACAGGGTTGCTGTGAGAGTAAAATGGAGGATGTGAGAACAATGGTAAGCTGCTTTGGGCCCCCACTGGGGAGGAAAATGGAGTATCAATGAAGTTAAATTATACATATGCTACCTTTACAGAGACTTGCTTACGGAGGCTATTTTTGCAACTGTGGAGGAGAATCTATATTGATTTCTCCACCTTAAAGGTAAAGGCTCCCTTGCTCGAAAGCCAGTCGGATTCGACTCTAGAGTTGCGGTGCTCATCTCCGTTTCAAAGCCAAAGAGCCAGTGCTGTCCAAAGATGTTTCCGGGGTCATGTGGCCGGCATGACTAAACACCAAGGCGCACAGAACGCTGTTACCTTCCCGCCGAAGTGGTACCGATTTATCTACTTGCAATTTCTTGCTTTCGAACTGCTAGGTTGGCAGGAGCTGGAACTAGAGAAGGGAGCTCACTCCGTCATGCGGCACTCTCGGGTCTCGAACTGCTGAACTACTGACCTTCCACAGCCTGCAGTTCAGCGTCTTAACCACATGAGCCACCACAGCTCCTTTCTCCACCTTAGGCTCTTGGAATTCCATTTCCAGCTCACCTCTGGGAGTCCTCAAATGTTCCGGTAACAGGAGCCAAAACTGGCAGAACGTGGGAGTTCTTTCAAGCTGGAAAGGTGGTGTGCTGCCATTCTCATAGCAAGGTTGTGTTAAGGGAAAGCCCACATGCCCTGTTTCTTGTGAATGCATTCCACAGAGGCAGTTAGCGTAAAAATAGCAACACAACAGGGATGCCTCTAGGCATGATGAAATCCCACAGGGAGCAGTTACAAAGAGGAAGTGTTTCCCTCTTGCTGAAAATTACATCACTGTCAGATGATATTTTGGAGTCTCTCCAGTCTTCTGCAGCATACAAGCTCACACGCTAAGACAAGAAAATATGATGAGTTGATGACTGAAATGGCATTTCCTTTCCGGTTAGGCGTGTACAGGACTGCTCCCACAACTAAAGCATCTAAGTGTGTTCAGTCATGCCACCCAGCAATTCTGATGGCCTTTGTATGTTCCCACAATTACGTTTTTTGGCCCCTCCAAGTTTCTGTCGCAGTTCCGTTTCTCCTTGAAGAGTGCCAAGAACATACCCAGCGTCTGGCTTGCTTTTTCCAACTGTTTCCTTAATAGCATAAAAAAGGACATCTCTGGATCCGGCCAAAAGTCCATCTAGTACAGCATCCTGTTTCCCACAGTGCTCAACCAGATGTCTCTGGGAAAACCACAATCATGGTGTGAAGGCCTTCTGTTGCTGATTTTTGCTCCAGTGTCACACTGGTTCCGAGCACGGAGGTTCTATTGAGCTATCATGGCTGATTGTCGTTGGAAGGTGCCGCCTCCCTGATTTTTTTTCAATTAAGCATCCTCGTTTGTTTGTTTTTAAAGGTCTGTCTTGAAACTATTGCTTATCAGCTTTATTCTGCGTTTCCCCCCCCTAACCTGAAAAGTCACAAACTCCTTAGCTGTTCCTTGTAGGAAAGGTGCTCCAACTTTTTATTATTTTGATTTTCCCTTTCTTTATCTTATCAGCTCCTTTTTGAGATGGGGGAGTGACCAGAACCAAATCTGTAGAAGTTGTGCATTTATACAAGGACACTTTGATTCTGCTATTCTCCACCACCACCTCCATACTACTGCTTTCCTACCATTCCTCTCAGGCACTGTGTTGACATTTCCATTCTACTTCTCTATCAGCCTGTAGTTTCTACCCCTTTACCAGTGTTCCCTCTAAGCTGAGTTAGTGTGAGCTAGCTCACAGCTTTTTACTCTCCGGCTCACACATTTTTGTCTTAGCTCAGGAAGGATGGCTCCAGTCCAGAGCAAACTAATTTATGCAGTAGCCAAATCATCTGCCTGCTTACAACTTTAATACTGGTAATGCACAAAGTAGAATTTTTGCTCACAGGACTCCACAGCGTAGAGGGAGCGTTGCCCTTTACCAATTAATAAGTGAGATCTTTTTATGAAAAAAAGTTAATTCTCTCCCCCCCCCATTTTCAAAATAGATTTGCCTTACCTTTTCTCTAAGCATCTCAGGTCAGTCACTGTACCTCTTTTGGCTGTCTTGCGCAACCCTGTGAGGTAGATTAGGCTGAGGGAGAGAGAGTTACTGACCCAAAGTCGCCCTGTGAGATTTATGGGAATTTGAAGCTGGGTTTCCTCCACTCCTAGTCCACCACACTGAGCACACCATTGAAAATTTCTTCCTGGAGGGCAAGTTTTATTTGTGTGATAAAATTCAGAGGTGATAGTGAGTATGGCCACGATATGTTGTTTGTAAACTATGGTCCACACACCACAGCAAATGCACTGATGCTACTTTGAAGCAGCCTTGCAATTCAGTCTACCAGAGTTTCTAGTCCTTAGGGCATTTTTTTACTAGCTGTGTCAGCTGACGGGAGACACATTCTTCCCCCAGCCTAGGAGCTATTTTTAAGCCAGAACTGAAGTATGTGACTTATATTGATTCATGTTTTTTAAAAAACAAGTTGTATCCTACCTTTCTGATGACCAAGTCATCTACGGAGTTGTCGTAAGTCAGCTGCAACTTACTGGCACTTTCCACCGCCACCACTAGAGGAGAAGAGCTTTCAACCCATCATAATAAAGGGTGTACAATCCTCCTTGCCTTGACAGAATGGGAAAAGGATGCTTTCTTTCTAGCACTGAACAGCTGCATTTCTTTTGCATGTCCAATTAAAGCATAAATACAGTAATAAGTCTTGCAAGGTATTTAGGAAGCTTTGACAACTGCTTCGATCCTGTCAGAATTGGCAAACCTTTATCCAGTTTTTTTAAAAAACCTGTATCTTGGTTTCCATGCACTTCGGCATTTAGTCATGCTGGCTACATGACCATGGAGAAGTGTGCAGACTCTAATCTGGGAGAATCGGCTTTGATTCCCCACTCTTCCACTTGCAGCTGCTGGATGACCTTGGACAAGCCATAGTTCTGTCAGAGCTATTCTCTCAAGGACAGTTCTGGAAAGATCTCCCTCAGCCCCACCTACCTCACAGGGTGTCTGTTGTGGGGAGGGAAGGGAAAGGAGTTTGTAAGCCTCTCTGAGACTCTGAGTGAAGTTGTTGTTGTTCAGTCGCCCAGTCGAGTCTGACTCTTTTTTTTTATTATTAACAATTTTTAATATTTTAAGATTATCAACAAACAAATATTCCAACAGTTAACTTTTAAAACAAGATACAACAGTAAAATTGTAAATAGTTTAAATAAACATAGGAAAGAGACAATTAAAAATAAATCAGGTTTTGGTACATAGTCGTTTGTGGAAGAATATCTTTTTCTACTAAGTAACTTATTATTGAATACCAAGTTTTTACTACTTTGTTTTGATACTGTAATGGTGAAGTATTACATAATGTGAAAGACATTTTATACAAAATAAAGTATTCCCATATTTTCATTAACCATTGTTGTATAGTCGGTGGTTTCTTGTCTATCCATTGTAAAGCAATTAATGACTTACCTATCGCTAGTAATATTGTTATTCCTTCTTTTTCATTTGGTACTATATGTAACGTTCCCCAATTTTCTAATAAAATTACTTCTGGTTTTAATGGTAGAGTGACGGATGTAATATTTTTTATATTTAATAAAATTTGGGTCCAAAATTCTATAATATTGGGACAAAACCACCAATTATGTATAAAGTTTGCAATTTGCCCACATTTTCTACAATTAGGAGAGTACATATTATTTATTCTATGAGAGATTGTTGGAGGAATATGCCAACTTACTAAAATTTTAAAAGCTTGAAATCTAACAGAAAATATTTTTGAAGTTTGGCTTGGAGTGTTCCAAATTGAAAGCCATTCATCTTCTGTTAAAACTATTTTCAGGTCTTCTTCCCATTGCTTTTGATATAAGGTTTTTCCTTCTTCATCTAAATGGTTTAAAAATTGGTATATTTTTATTATCAAACCTGGATCTTGTTCTTTTGCTTCATATAGCATTAATTCGAAGGGGGTCATTTTTCTAAATCTTGTTGTTTTCAATCGTGGAGATTCTATTAAATTTTTAATTTGCAAATATTTGTACCAGTGGATTTTATGATGTAGTTTCTGTTCTATCTTTTCTTTATCAATTATTGACCCTTTTCCCAAAAGATGGGATATTCTTGTAATGCCTGCTTTTAACCATGTATTAAATGCTATAGGATCTTGTCCTGGGCCAAACCAAGATTGGTTAATAAAAGATGCTTGGGGTGAAATATCTGGTGCTAATAACTTTTGTCTTTTATACCAGATATTTAAGGAGTTAATTAAAGTCTTAGTAAGACTGTCTTTTTGTTGTGTGATTAGTTCTGAATTCCATAGTAAATCATATAATGAAATATTAGATAATGGACTTATTTCAATTTGAACCCAGATTGGTGGATTATGGGCTGTTGCAGCTTTTATCAGAGCCGCCAAATTTGTTGCCTCATAATATGTGTATAAATTAGGAAAATCAAGTCCTCCTCGAGCAGAGGATCTAAAAAGTGTCTTATAATTTGTTCTTGGCTTTTTATTATTCCAAAAAAAATTATTCAGTTCACTTTGCCATCCTTTAATAATTTTTTTAGGTATATATATTGGGAGAGCTCTAAAAAGAAATAAAAATTTTGGTATTATAAAATTTTTTATTAAGTGTAATCTGTCCATCCAATATAGCAGCTTTTTACTCCAAGATTTTAACAAATTTTTAATTTCTTGTTGCAGTTTTTTGAAGTTACTATCAAATAACTGTTCAGAGTTAGGTGGGATAAAAATGCCTAAATATTTCCAAGGTTTGTCTGGAATTTGAAATTTATATTTTCGTACTATTTCTGTCAAAACATGTTGGTCTAGATTTATAGGATGAAGTATTGATTTTTCTTTACTAAATTTATGTCCTGAGGCTTGTCCAAAATTTTCTATATCTACTTGTAATTCTTTTAAAGATTCTTGAGGGTTTGAAATATATAAGATTACATCGTCTGCGTAAAGAGATAACTTATATTCTGATTTGTTAATTTTTATTCCCTTTTTGTTTTTCCTTATTGTCTCTGCAAAGGGTTCCATAGCCATAATAAATAATAAAGGAGATAGGGGACATCCCTGTCTTGTTCCTCTTTGTAGATTTATTTTATTGGAGTTATGATTGTTGAACTTTAAGGTAGCTGAAGGGTTTGCATAAAAAGCATGAATTATTTTTTGAAATTTTACTCCAAAACCCATTATTTCTATGAGTTTTTTAAGGTAAGTTATATTAATGCTGTCAAAAGCTTTCTCCACGTCTAGGGATAAGAGGGGAGCTTTTTTTGAAATTTTCACAATGTTAAATCAAATCAATGGTTTTTCTTAAATTTTCTATGATGTTTCTATTTGGTAGGAACCCTGTTTGATTTTTTTCAATATAATCTGGTAAGATTTGTTTCAGTCTATTAGCTATAATTTTTGTGAATATTTTTGAGTCAGTATTTAGTAGTGTAATAGGACGATATGAGGAAGGTAAAGTTTTATCTTTCTCAGGTTTTGGTATCAAAATAATTTCTGAATGTTGTCAAGTGTTTGGAATAATCCCTCTTTCCATAACATCATTACATAACTCAGTAAAAGGATCGATTAGATTAGATGTAAACAATTTATAAAATTCAAAAGGAAAACCATCAGGGCCTGCAGTGGAGTTGTTTTTTGTTTGGCCAATAGCTTCTATTATTTCCTGTTTAGTAATTTTTTTTCTAGTAAATTTTTATGTTGAATTGAAATTTTTTAATGATATCTTCATTTGTTAAATATTCAGTGATTTCACTATTATCTATAAATTGTTCTTTATACAGATTTGCAAAATAGGATTCTAAAATTTGTGAGATGTAAGTTATATCTGTTTGTGTTTTACCTTTACTGTCTTTTAATGATTGAATATACCTTGAAGATTGTTTTTCTTTAACTCTCCAAGAGAGTATTTTTAGTGTTTTTGGTGTTTTTTTCCAATGCTGTTGTCTTAGGTATAACAAGTCTTTTTGTATTTTTTGTGTAGTCAATGTTTCTAGAACCTTTCTTTCAGCCAAGAGTTGTTGGTATATTCTTTTATTTCGTGTTTCTTTATGTCTTAGTTCTAATTTAGTTATCTTTGATTGTAATGTCCTGATGGAATGTTCTTTTTCTTTATTTAAGAAGGAGGTTATAGAAATTAAGTGTCCTCTCATTACCGATTTTAGTGTATCCCAATTGTTTTGGTGAGAAGTCTCTTCAGCTTTATTATACTCAAAGAAGTTTTTTATGTGTGTCATGATCTGTTGTTGAATATCAGGTTTTAATAAAATTGATTTATTCAAAGTCCATTTTTTTGTGATGTAATTTTTTGTGAGTCCTTAATGTTACATGTTACTGGGGCATGGTCTGACCAGATTTTTATATCTATATTTGTTTGATTTACTTTTGTTATCATTGTGTGTGAGACTAAAATGTAATCTATTCTCGTGTATGAATTAAATCTAGGCGAGTAATATGTATAGTCACGATCCAAAGGATGCATAATTCTCCAGATGTCAAATAAACCATGTTGTCTAAAAATCTTTTGGAGTTCTGTTTCTGTGTCTAAATTATTGGATTTTTTCTTTCTAATTGATGATTTATCTAAATGTGTATTTAATATGTAATTAAAGTCCCCCCTACTCACTGCCGGCTCGCCCACTAGGCGAGCTAGGCGCTCGCCTAGGGCGCTGGGGTCCACAGGGGCGCCAAAGCGCCCCCGCCCCGCCCCCGTGAGCCGGCGCTGGGAGGGAATGGGCGCCCCTTCAAACGGGCGCCCCTTTCCTGGCTTTCCTGAGCACGCCGCTACTGCGGCGTGCTCAGGAAAGCCGGCGCTCCCCCGTCTTCAGCTGGCGCTGGGGCTGGGAGGGAAGGGGCACCCGTTCAAACGGGCGCTCCTTCCCTGGCTTCCCCCCGTCTCCAGCCGGCGGAAGGGGCGCCCGTTCAAACGGGCGCCCCTTTCCTGGCTTTCTGAGCACGCCGCTACTGCGGCGTGCTCAGGAAAGCCGGCGCTCCCCCGTCTTCAGCCGGTGCTGGGGCTGGGAGGGAAGGGGCGCCCGTTCAAAGCCGGCGCTCCACCCCCCCCGTCTCCAGCCGGCCCTGGGGCTGGGAAGGGCGGCCGTTCAAGCGGCCGCCCCTTCCCTAGCTTTCCTGAGCACGCCGCTAGTGCGGCGTGCTCAGGAAAGCCGGCGCTCCACCCCCCCCGGTCTCCAGGCCCCACCGGGAGATTGGCATCCCCGTGGGGTGGGCGCCCCAGGCTGTCTTGCCTAGGGCGCCCAGACACCTGGGGCCGGCCCTGCCCCTACTATGATTTCACCTTCTTGAAAAAGCCTTAACTGTTCCAGCATTTCTTTTGCAAATTGTAGCTGTTCTGTATTTGGGGCATATACAGATCCAAAAGTAATGGTTTTCCCCTTCAATTCTCCTTTTATAAAGATATATCTACCAGCCTTGTCTTTCAAAATGGCACGTGTAACAAAATAAAGATTTTTTGCTACTAAAATTGCTGAGCTTCTAGCTTTTGAGGACCCAGGGGATGTAAATTGTTGAGTATACCATGATGTTGCCAGAATTTTATCAGATTCATTTTTAAGGTGTGTCTCCTGAAGGAGAACTATTTCTGGTTTAGTTTTCATTATTTGTGTTGTAATTCTCTTTCTCTTGATTTTGTTGTTCATGCCTCTCACATTCCAAGATAGAATTGTATAAACCATTTTACCAGAGATTAATATCTACTAGATACCTTTAACAGATTTATTTCTAAATCAAATCGTATATACTTGTATGTGTCTCTTCCTATGTACAACTATATCTAAATTTGACTAAACAGTTAAAAAAAAATGCAAGTTTTTATTAATTAAACTCCCACTCCCACCCCGGTCTGACTTACTTCAGAACTGACCGTTTTAATATTTATTTTGAAGTTGCAATCAAATTATTAACTTGAGGCTACACCTTTACCTCTTGAGAGTCCCTTGGACTGCCAGGAGATCAAATCAGTCAATCCTAAAAGAAATCAACCCTGATTGTTCCCTGGAAGGCCAGATCCTGAAGCTGAAGCTCAAATACTTTGGCCACCAAATGAGAAGGGAGCATTCACTGGAGAAGACCCTGATGTTGGGAAAGATTGAAGGTCAAAGAAGAAGGGGACGGCAAAGGATGAGATGGTTAGACAGTGTCATCGATGCAACGAACATGAAATTGAGCAAACTTCAGCGGACAGCAGAAGACAGGAGGGCCTGGCGTAAACTGGTCCATGGGGTCGCGAAGAGTCGGACTCGACTGTGCGACTGAACAACAACAACAACACCTTTACCCATTCCCTCCCCTTTCCCCCTTCCCTTCTATAGTTTTCAACGATAATTTTCTTATTTATTTTTTCAAAGCGAAAAGATTTAAATGACTACATTTTCATTTTTCTATTACCTATATTCTACTTCGGCATAGTTCTCTTTGTTTCCCATAAAAGTCCACTCACAGTCCAATCTTGATTGTAGAACTTCTAATAGGGACTTTGCTAGCTTTATAAGGAGACAGGTTTGTTTGGAGTCTTCTCTTAAATGATCTTTTAGGTATTTCCATTGGAGAAGTGCAGTTCAGCTCTTGCAGAAGATGTAGACCACTTGCTTCATCTGTTGCTTGGTAGATTTTTCCTTGATGTCTCACCATTATTTTGCCTGGAGTGCTCCATCTATAGTTGATTTTTTCTTCTCTCAGTTTCTGAGTTGTTGCCTTTAGTTTTTGTCTTATTTGTAAAGCTTCCTTAGGAAGGTCTGGAAATACAGAGATCTGCTGGTCTTGATATAACAGGTGACCTTGATCTCTTGCAATTTTTAAGATTTCCATTTTTATTCGCACATCTGCAAAAGTTGTCAAAATGTCCCTTGGGAACTTTCTGTTAGTATTATATTGAGATCCTATTCTGTGAGCTTTTATCAGAATAGGTTGTTCTCGTTCTTCTAAGTTCAATATATTTGCAAGCCATGTGCTCATTGTTTTTAGTAATTCTGGAGTCTCATCAGGGTTTTCCTGGAAGCCACGAAATTTAAGATTTTGTTTTCTGGCCATAGATTCTAAGATCAATAGTCTCTCTTTTGTATCTTGGTTCTCCAGTTGTATTGTTTGATTTTCAGTCTGAATAGTCTGTCCCAAGGCTAATGCTGTTTCTGCTGTCTGAGCAGTTGCTTCCAGGGCTTTAGTTAGCTCAGTTATTTGTTCTGCCACTGGGTGCAACAAGTCATTTATCTTTTGTGTGATGTTTTCTAAAATAGATTGCTCCATCTCTTGTAAAGAGTTTTTTAGAGCTATTTGGAGAGTTTTAACAGTGACTACTTCATCCAATTGCTCTTTATTTTTATCGGCGTTTTCGGACGCCATTTTGTTTTGACGCGGCTCCGCCGTTCGTCCCAACTCACCAGTTAAGGTTGAAGAAGAAAGGAGCTGCTTTACAATGTTGATTGAAGAGCCTTTCTGTGAGTTTTTGTTTCTCCCAGCTTTTTTCAAAGGAGCGGTCAGATTAAGCGTCTACCATCCTTCCCTCCGACGCCACGCCCCCGAGTCTGACTCTTCGCGACCCCATGGACCAGATTACACCAGGCCCTCCTGTCTTCCGCTGTCCGCTGAAGTTTGCTCAATTTCACGTTCGTTGCATCTATGACACTGTCTAACCATCTCATCCTTTGCCGTCCCCTTCTTCTTTGACCTTCAATCTTTCCCAGCATCAGGGTCTTCTCCAGTGAATGCTCCCTTCTCGTTTGGTGGCCAAAGTATTTGAGCTTCAACTTCAGGATCTGGCCTTCCAGGGAACAGTCAGGGTTGATTTCTTTTAGGATTGAATGATTTGATCTCTTGCAGTCCAAGTCCCTCATGGATCACTGCCTTGTCGTGGCGAGGGGGCTTGCATGGTTTGATGAGGGTGTGGGCTATGCTGTGGAGGGCCACCCAGGATGGACAGGCCACAGCAGAGAACTCAGACCAAGTGTGATCCCCTGGAGAAGGAAATGGCAACCCACTCCAGTATCTTTGCCAAGAAAACCCCATGGACAGAAAACCGAGTGAAGGGTGGGGTATAAATCCAATCTCCACCTCCACCTCCTCCACCTCCTCCTCCTCCTCCTCCTCCTCCTCCTCCTCCTCCTCCTCCTCTTCTTCTTCTTCTTCTTCTTCTTCTTGGAAACAGAGATGAGCACCACCCCCCTAGAGTCGGATTCGACTGTCTTTTAAGCAAGGAAAACCTTATCTTGCTTTCTAGGGCTTGGTAGTCCAACTCCATCTTTGACACTTCTTCACATGACTGATTCCTCCTCTGCTCCAAAACCAACCCAACAAAACACACACAATACTTTGCACATATGAACACACATAAAGCTGCCTTATAGTGAATTAGAGCATCGGTCCATCAAAGTCTGTGTTGTCTACTCAGACTGGCTTCAACTCTCCAGGATCTCAGGCCGAGGTCTTTCACATCACCTATGGCCTAATCAGTGTTCCTTCTAAGCTGAATTAGTGTGAGCTAGCTCACAGTTTTTTTAGCTTGCGGCTCACACATTTTTGTCTTAGCTCAGGAAGGATGGCTCCAGAGCAAACTAAGTTATGCAATAGCCAAATCGCTCACTCACAACTTTAATGCCAGTGCCTCACGAAGTAGAATTTTTGTTCACAAGACTCCATGGCTTAGAGGGAGTATTTGACCTGATCCTTACTGGAGATGCCATGGATTGAACCTATGACCTTCTGCATGCCAAGCAAATGCTCTTCCACTGAGCCATTGCCCCTCTCCTAAACCTAAGATATCACCACAGAGCAAAGTTTAACAGGAACTATCCCAAGCAGGGCCAACTCCCCCACTAGGCCAACAAGGCGACCACCTAGGGCGGAGATCCCAGAAGGGTGCAGAACTGCCCATGGGCCCGCCCCTTCCGCCTGGCCGCCAGCGGGATCGGAATGGAGAGGGAGTCAGGGCCGGCGCTGCTTCTTGGGCGCCCTTCCTGCTGCTGTGCCTGCTGGTGGTGGCAGCAGCATTGGAAGCGGACGCCACCCCGTCACCCACATCTCGCGCCCCTTCACTGCCATAAGTAAGCTGGTGAGGCAGAGGAGGAGGCAGCAGAGGATGGCAAAGGGGTGCCCCTGGGTGGGTACTGGTCCCTGCTTCTGGCTCTTGGCTGCCTTGAGGGGAGGGGGGGTGAAGAAGGAACCTGGTGGCAGCTCAAGTCTCCTGCTTCAGAGATGTTCAGGATCTTCCTCAGGGAGCACAGCAGCCCCCCGTGCCTGCCCACTGCGTTCCTCCTGAGTAGCCCCATTGGGAGCTGCAGAGGGCGTGGCAGAGGGCAGTCTGGGTGACGCTCTTCCTGGTAGGGAGGGTGGGACGGGTGCCTTTTTTCCTTCCTCTGCAGGCCTGAAGGGGTTAAGCCCAGGGAGCCTTTTGCCGAAGAGGCCAAGCAGGGGGTTGGGAAGGGGAGGGAGGGGCTCTTTTGCATGGTAGGGGAAAGGTCAACTCAGGGGCTGGAAGAGCCACACAGCAGCAGCAGCTGGAAGGTGGCGGGAGGGGGGTCTTTGGAAGGGAGTCCCTCGCCGAGGAATCCTGAGCTCAGAGATCGTACAAGGGAGGGATGGACGGAGGGAAGAAAGCAGGGATCATGTTCGGCCATGGTTGCCAACTCCCAGGTGGAGAATTCCTGCACCTTTGGGGGGTGCATTCCGGGAAAGGCCCACTTTGGGGACGGGGTAGGGGCAGAACCCACACATGGGGGCAATGCCAGAGAGCCCTCCCCCCACTGTCACAAATCGATTTTCTCTTTCGGGTGGGTTGTAGTTGGGTGGAGGGAGGGGGCGCCAGAACTGTATCCTTTCCTAGTGTACAAAAAAAAACACCTGGGGCTGGCCCTGATCCCAAAGTTCGGGAGACGGATGTTTTTGTTTTTGTTAAAAAAATAGTTCAAGCTGGATCCAGTTAATCAGGTAAAACTAACCTCCAGCTTTGTTGATATGCAGACCGTTTTGTTTCTTTCTACTCTCCACCTTACTATGTACGTGTTTCACTTAGTGTTTGAGACAGATGTGATTTACTGGATTTTGTTTGTATTTTTTTGGTATTTTTCTATGTGCATGAGTGTGTGTGCACCTGGAAGTCATGGTGACCTCTGGTGACTGACTCCTGTTGGGGGCCTGGAGGCTCTTCAGAAAGGTGGATGACTAAAGCCTGCCCTCGCCTCCCGCCTCTAGTATTCCAAGGAGGTCTCCCATCTAGGTACTTGCCAGAGTTGACATTGCTTAGTTTCCGAGATCTGATGAGACTGGGCTTGCATGGGCTATCCAGGTCAGGGTGGATTTATTTTTATGAGGGTGTCCGATAGTGCAGGCCAGCCTCTGATGCAATAAGCCCCTCCTTCCTTTGAACATCCTGTGTGTTCTCTGAAACTCAGAAGCCAGTTTCATCCTCATACAGTTTCATCCTCTGCTATTTAGGATTTTATTTTTTTTGTAAATGCACGAATCTGCTTATCTGAGGAGTATATTTTCAGCAGTCACCTGATTCTAATGTCTGAATCATCCCAAGGAATGGTAATAACAGAACTGATCTACTGCCTTTTATGGCTGCTTTCAGCTCTTATCTTTGAGATAGCAAATAGAAACAGGAAGGATGTAATATAAGGTCTTGTTAAAAGAATATGCATGGCAAAGCCCATCCCATCCCATAAACCTTGAATGTTAGTAGCCATAAATTACGATCTGGTCTACATGTGCAGAAGAAGTATCTGGTACATCCTTTCTGCAGCTGTAGAATTTCTTCTGAGCATGTTTGGAAAGTTGCATGTCCATTTATTATTTTATGTAAAAGATTTTGTATACTGCAGAATCTGCCTGAGGTGGCTAACATCACTGAATAAGACAAGGAATAACACAGTTTAAAATGATTTAAATTCAGCATTCATCATCAGCAGTGAATCTCTTCTGTATTTTAAAATAATAGCCAGTGAAAGACAGCAGTGTTAAAAAACAAAAACAGGAGATGAAGAAGAAGAAGAAGAAGAAGAAGAAGAAGAAGAAGAAGAAGAAGAAGAAGAAGAAGAAGAAGAAGAAGAAGAAGAAGAAGAAGAAGAAGAAGAAGAAGAAGAAGAAGAAGAAGAAGAAGAAGAAGAAGAAGAAGAGGAGATTAGATTTATACCCTGCCCTTCACTACCCAAGGGAGTCTCAGAGCAGTTTACAAACTCCTTTCCCTCCCCCCCCCCACCAACAGACATTCTGTGAGGTAGGTGGGGCTGAGAGAGCTCTTGGCAGAAACTGCTCTTTTTCAAGAAAAGCTCTGACAGAACTATGGCTTGCCCAAGGACATCCAGCAGCTGCAAGTGGAAGAGTGGAAGTGACCTTGGTGGTCCAGAGATCCATAGCGGGAGATCTCCAGGTGCCACCTGGAGGTTAGCAACCCTATGAGGCCCCCACCCCCCACCAAGGAAAGGGCTGATGAAGTAACAGTTCTTGTTGATCTTCCCCAAGCATCCTACTCCACAATATCTTCAATAACAGTATAACTAATTATAGTAGGCCTTAGTACCATCCCCTGGGTTGTGACCAACACACTACCTTGCAGCTGAGATTGAACTTCAGTCCGCTTATCAAGAAACAGGGGTTCAGTAAGCTTCTTTACAGGTAACTAGGGTTGCCAGACTCCACCCCAAACAGCAATGTCATGCGACGATGCTGCTAACAAAATGACATCACGTGTAAGTGATGCCATTACATTGGGGGCATTGCACACCAGCACTCTGGTTTAAGGGCAAAACTCTATGGTTCTACCCTTAAACCAGAATGTTGCTGTGCAACGTCCCAATGCCCTCTTTTGCTCTCATACCAGAGTGTTGCGCAGTGACGTTCTTAATGTAATGACATCACTTACACACGATGTCATTGAATTGGCGATATCATGTGTGGACACTGCTGGTTGGTGGTGGGGTTCCCCCATTGGCCAGCTGGCCAGCATGGGTAGAAGCCTGCCAAAGCAGAGGATTTCCTTCTCAAACCAGGGGCTGGCAACCCTACAGGTAACCCAGGCAGGTAGGGCTTCACCCACTACCTTGGCAATGCGACAGTTCATGGTGCCCCAGTGTCTCATACCACTATTACCCCTACCAGCTTTATTAAAAAATATCTTACCTTTGGGTCGGTTGGGGAAATTAAGAGTCAAAGGCAGGGCTAGTAAGGCTGGGATAAAAGCAAGGACCTGCTATCTGTGTTTATGGAGACAGTCCCTTTAGACCCTTGGTTGAGTCATTAACCAGTCCAACTGTGAATGAAAATGGGTTTTATTACAGGATATTTAGGGAATATAACACAGAGAAAGCACACATGAAACATGCACACATACAAGATCTATGGAAATAAAAAGAGGAGCGGAATAGTAGCCGAGGTTGGGGAAATATACTTTACCTATCCAGGATATCAGGAGTCCATGGAACAGAGAATGAAAAGATGGGAAATGGCCCAAACGAATTTGGGAGTGACCTACCAATATAGCACCTGGGCAGGCACACCAAGACTGAGCTCTAAGTGTTGTTTTTATACCCAAAAACATGTCCAGAGGGCTTGCTAATATGCAGGGTCCCTCAGAACAAAGAACTGATGAGATCACCCAGGGATATGGTGGGATTAATCAGGGCTAGAACAATGTAGTTTGGGAATTTTATATAGATTTCTCAGAAATGGAAGAAAGAGGCCAGAGGTTTCTTCTACATGGAAAGTAGATTTTTGGCTGTGTTCCTGATTCGTTTTCTGAAAGACTAATGGATTGCTAATTTAAACTAATTTAAACAAAAACAATATGGCTTGATGAGCCACCTGGTCTTGGGATGTGGAAAATGAGTAAAAGGCAGGACTTGTCAAGGAAATGCATGAGGGAAGATGAGATCAGATTGATGGAAATAGAATCTGAAACTGAAAGAAGTTACTCTGGGGCAAGGCTGGTCCATTGTCTTGAGTATCCAGATGTTGTGGGGGGGGTAGTTGCAGCTGTCAAGGCAAGATCTCATGTGCTTTTTCCAGGGTCATATCCTAGGCATGATATTATAGCCTGCCAGTCCTGGCTTCCATCTTTGTGTCCACTTATGTCAATTAGCCTGGTATATGGACTCCTGGGGCACCCCTGTGGGATCAATTGATGGTTGAAATGACTCCTCCTTCTGATGGACAGGGGGTCAGCGGCATACCTACTTCCCTCAATATCATTCAAGGAGCATCAAGCCACAACTGGTTTCCCACTAGGTGACTATGAGCAGTGGCTTATTATATTTTTGTTGTTGTTGTTCAGTCGCACAGTTGAGTCCGACTCTTTGTGAGCCCATGGACCACATCATGCTGGGCCCTCCTGTTTTCTGTCATGCTCCAAAGTTTGCTTAATTTCATGTTTGTTGCATCAATAACACTGTCTAACCATCTCATCCTTTGCTGTCCCCTTCTTCTTTGACCTTCAGTCTTTCCCAGCATCAGGGTCTTCTCCAGTGAGTGCTCCCTTCTCATTTGGTGGCCAAAGTATTTGAGCTTCAGCTTCAGGATCTGGCCTTCCAGGGAACAGTCAGGGTTGATTTCTTTTAGGATTGATTGATTTGATATCTTTGCAGTCCAAGGGACTCTCAAGAGTCTTCTCCAGCACCGTAATTCAAAAGATTCTATTCTTTGGTGCTCAGCCTTCCTTATAGTCCAACTCTCACAGCCTTACATTACTACTAGGAATAACTTTACTTTGACCATATGGACTTTTGTTGGCAGGGTGATGTCTCTACTTTTTATTATGCTGTCTAGGTTTGCCATCACTTTCCTCCCAAAGAGCAAGCGTCTTTTAATTTTGTGGCTGCAGTCACCATCTGCAGTGATCTTGGATCCTAGGAACATGAAATCTGTCACTACTTCCATGACTTCCCTTTCTATTTGCCAAGGAGTGATGGGGCCGGATACAATGATCTTAGTTTTTTTGATGTTGAGTTTCAAGCCAACCTTTGCACTCTCCTCTTTCATTCTTAGCAAGAGGCTCTTTATGTCCTCTTCACTTTCTGCCATTAGAGTGGTATCGTCTGCATATCTGAGGTTGTTGATGTTTTCCCCAGCAATCTTAATTCCGGCTTCTGAATCATCCAGGCAGGCATTTCGCATGACGTACTCTGCATATAAATTAAATAAGCAAGGTGACAATATACATCCTTGTCATACTCCTTTTCCAATGCTAAACCAATCAATTGTTCCATATCCAGTTCTAACTGTTGCTTTTTGACCCTTATAAAGGTCTCTCCAGAGACATGTGAGGTGGTCTGGTACTCCCATTGCTTTAAGGACTTGCCATAGTTTGTTGTGATCCACACTATCAAAGGCTTTAGCATAGTCAGTGAAGCAGAAGTAGATGTTTTTCTGGTACACTCTTGCTTTCTCCGCAATCCAGAAAATGTTGGCAATTTGATCTCTAGTTCCTCTACTTCTTTGAAACCCAGCTTGTACTTCTGGCAGTTCTCTATCCATGTACTGCTGAAGCCTAGCTTGTAGGACCTTGCTAGTGTGTGAAATGAGTGCAATTCTGTGATAGTTTGAACATTCCTTGGCATTGCCCTTCTTTTGGATTGGAGTGTAAACTGACCTTTTCTGGTCCTGTGGCCACTGTTGTGTTTTCCAAATTTGCTGGCAAATGGAGTGCAGCACTTTAACAGCATCATCTTTTAAGATGTTGATTATCTCAGCTGGGATGCCATCACTTCCACTAGCTTAATTATTAGTAATGCTTTCTAAGGCCCATTTGACTAAGGCCCAATCCAGGATGTCTGGCTCAAGGTCAGTGATCACACCATCATGGTTGTCGAGGGCATTGAGGTCCATCTTGTATAGTTCTTCTGTGTATTCTTGCCATCTCTTCGGCTTCTGTTAGGTCCCTACCATTTTTGTCCTTTATCATGGCCAGCTTTGCCCAGAACGTTCCCTTGATTTCTCCAATTTTCTTGAAGATATCTCTAGTCCTTCCCATTCGATTGTTTTCCTCTATTGCTTTGCATTGTTCATTCAGGAAAGCCTCCTTATCTCTCCTTGCTGTTCCCTAGAAATCGGCATTCCTTTTCACATTTGCATTTCACTTTGCTTCTTTCCTTTGTTATTTGTAAAACCTCATCAGACAGCCACTTTGCTTTCTTGCATTTCTTTTTCTTCAGGTTGGTGGTGATCTCTGCCTCCTGTACAATGTCACGAACCTCCGTCCATAGTTCTTCAGGCACTCTGTTTATCAGATCTAGTCCCTTAAACTTGTTCTTCACCTCCACTGTATATTCATAAGGGATGTGATCTAGGTCAAACCTGAATGGCCTAGTGGTTTTCCCAACTTTCTTAAGTTTAAGCCTGAATTTTGCAATGAGTAGCTCATGATAGGAGCCACAGTCAGCTCCAGGTCTTGTTTTTACTGACTGTACAGAGCTTCTTCATCTTTGACTGCAAATGATATAGACAGTCTGATTTCGGTGTTGCCCATCTGGTGATGTCCATGAGTAGAGTCACCTCTTAGGTTGTTGGAAGAGGGTGTTCACTATGACCAGTGTGTTCTCTTGACACAACTCTGTTAGCCTTTGCCCTACTTCATTTTGTTCTTCAAGGCCAAACTTGTCCATTATTCCAGTTACCTTTTGACTTCCTACTTTAGCATTCCAGTCCCCTATGATGAGGAGGACATCTTTTTTGGTGTTAATTCTATGAGGTACCGTAGGTCTTCATAGAACCAGTCCACTTCAGCCCTTTCTGCGTCAGCGGTTGAGGCATAGACTTGGATTACTGTGATGTTGAATGGTTTGCCTTGGATTCGGACTGAGATCATTCTGTCGTTTTTGAGATTGCATCCATTACTGCCTTTTCCACTCTCCTCTTGACTATAAAGGCCACACCATTTTTTGGCCACATTAGTAGATATAATGGTCTTCTGAGTTAAATTTGCCCATTCCTGTCCAGTTTACTTTACTGATTCCCAAGATGTCGATGTTCATTCTTGCCATCTCATTTTTGACCACGTCAAACTTACCTTGATTCATAGACCTTACATTCCAGGTTCCTATGCAATATTGTTCTTTGCAGCATTGCACTTTCCTTTCACCGTCAGACACATCCACAACTGAGCATCCTTTCAGCTTTGGCCCAGCCGCTTCACTCTTTCTGGGGTTACTTGTACTTGCCGTCTGCTCTTACTCAGTAGCATATTGGACACCTTCTGACCTGAGGGGCTCATTTTCCGATGTCATATCTTTTAGCCTTTTGTTACTGTCCATGGGGTTTTCTTGGCAAAGATACTGGAGTGGGTTGCCATTTCCTTCTCCAGTGGATCACGCTTTGTCTGAGTTCTCTGCTGTGGCCTGTCCATCCTGGGTGGCTCTCCACAGCATAGCTCACAACCTCATCAAACCACGCAAGCCCCCTCACCACATCAAGGCAGCGATCCATGAGGAAGAGTCCTCCAATACCACCTTGTAATACCTGCCCTCCAGGTAGGACCAAAACCACCATAGAACAATGCCTCCCAATCACAGTCCACATAGGTGGTCCAGATGGATGATTGACGGCATTGAAATCCACTGAGAGGAAAATCAGCAAAGTTGTACTCTCTCTGTCCATCTCCCGGTGCAAGTCATCCACCAGGGACTCTTTCAGTCCCATAACCAAGCTTAAACCCAGACAGGAAGGGGGTCTGAACAATATGCCTCATTCAGGAAAGCTTGGAGTTGTCCAGCCACCACCCATTCAATCACTTTGCTCAAAAACATAACATTTGAGCCTTGCATTATACTCTCAACTGTTGTTTTTCCATTTTCACATTTGTTACTTTTTGGTTCAGTAGTGTCCTGGTGAAGAGACCATAACTATTGCTCGAGGAGAACATTTATAATGTTTATGAGTTACTCCGGGTCCCTTCAGAGTACCTGATTGGGGTTTCCTTGGTTTGCTGGAGTTGATCTTCCTGTATTCAGTGTCATCCCCCCAGTAACGCTCCCTGCTTCCCTGCTGAAGACAGTTGACTGCAAGCATCCTTTTTGTCCTCTTGTTGACATCTGGAGCATCCTCACTTCCTTCCAACTTTCTGGTCTGCTCTTAATCTTTTCTAGGCAATTTCTCTAAAGGCATTCTTCGCAGCAGCAATCTCCAGCTTCAACTCTTTCACTTCTGCAAGGGCCATCTCTCCAATCTTCTCCCTGAAGCTTGGTCTACATTAAGGCTTTTTTCCTGCTCGTGCACATATTTTCAGGAGACCCTAATTCAGTACCAGCAGATGCTCGTATCAAAAGTACGAAGTTCAATGACAGTCCCTTGCACCCTCATGGTCACTTATTGGCATTCTCTCTCTTTCCCAGCCTCTAAGAATGCTCAGTCTTCATCTTTAACTGAACTATCTTGCAAGAAAGGCAATGTCGATGTGTGAACAAAGTCTATAGCACATGAATAAAGAAATGTCCATTGTACCAACCTCCTTATGAATCTAACAAACAAGCAGTACCTCTTATGTCAAGTCCATGAACCACAAAAGAAATCAAGAGCAGTTTCTTGAACTCCGTTAGAAACATTCACCAAGATAACATGCACCTCTCTGGCACTTTTCTCTTTATAATAAGTTCTTAGAGTCCTTCTTAATGCAGGCAAGGTAATGGTGCAGATCTTGTCCATGTAGCTTCTTAGACTATTTTGTGGGGCAATTGTTTAAATTACTGCCTCCATTACTTCCATCTCGGGTCAATCGAACTGAAGTGGAACTTTGACGGTGTTATTCAGTGAAGAAAATCTAGTCTTTTAAAAAATCATTATTAAGGTCCCAAACTGTCTAGCCACCTTAAACTCTTCCCCAGAAGCACACATTATGAAGTATACAAGAGAGCTGTGGGGTACCCACCCTTTGTCAGATGCCAGTTATGGGTTTTCCTGAGTTCCCATGCTTGTGGTCCCTAGGGTTGCCAGTTCTGGGTTGGAAAATACCTGGAGACTTTGGGGGTGGATCTGGGAGAGGGTGGGATTTGGGAAGGGGAGGGGCCTCAGTATGATACAATGCCAGAGAATCCACCCTTCAAAGCAGCCATTTTCTCCAGGGGAGCTATCTCTGTCAGCTGGAGATCAGTTGTAAAAGCAGGAGATCTCCAGGCCCCACCTGGAGGCTGGCAACCTTAGTGGTGCCTGATTGTGATCTGGACCATGATGTGCCTGGCAAAGAGCCCTCCATCTCCCCTCTTGCTGTCGTCTTGACCTGCAACACTCCCAGGTTTCTACTATTTGGCATGTTGGAGAAACTCCCGCGTATACCCAGGGAAAGTGGGTTTCTTCACATAGCCATCCTCAGGCCTGTTTTTGTGCAGGGCTGAATCCTGTTCATATATGTTGCATTCGCGATGATGGGGAGATGGCAACCAGCCCTGTTGCCCCCATGGGCCTGTGCACAGCATTGGGGTCTGCCATGGCAAGCAGCAGCCCTGGAGGGGGTGTAAGACTGCTGGCCTCCAGATGGGAAAGAAGGATGAAGGGGAAGGGCTTCTGCTAAAAGCTTCCTGGACAAGGAGAAACCAACAACAGAAGAGACAGCCAGGGCTGTATTATCCATAAAGGTGACTAGGCTGAAGCCTGGGGCCCCGCAGGGACTAGGGACCCATAATTTTATTTATTTGTTTATTTTTGCTGAGGCACTGCTATTTCCTCTTCATAGACAGCCTGTAAAAATTGTGAGTAGAATTATTCAGGAGACCCTCAAAATGGATATAAGGCTATGTACTGTGGTCTAGTATCTACCATACCAGGGTCAGGCTGTCAGCTGTTGTGGGGTGGCAGATGGAAGTGCCAGAGCCAGTTTGGTGTAGTGGTTAAGTGCGCGGACTCTTATCTGGGAGAACCGGGTTTGATTCCCCACTCCTCCTCTTGCACCTGCTGATGTGACTTTGGGTCAGTCACAAGCTCTGGCACAGCTGTTCTCTCAAGGACAGTTTCTGTCAGAAGTTCTCTCAGCCCCACCTACCTCACAGGGTGTCTGTTGTGGGGAGGGGAAGAGAAAGGAGTTTGTAAGCCGCTCTGAGACACCTTTGGGCAGTAAAGGGTGGGGTATAAATCCAATCTCTTCTTCTTCTTCTTCAGAGGGCCCCCGAAATACCTGAAAGCCTAGGGGCCCAGCCATGGGTTAATGTGGCCCTGGGGACAGCACATTCCTGCTGTGGAAGGCAGTTCTAGGCACCCACGGTGATGACATCACTTTTCCCTTTCATCTTCAGGACTTTCCAAAATTAAGCTGTCGGGTTGTTTGAAAAGGGTGATTGGCAAGAGGGTTTGGACAAGCCAGGACTGTTATGTTCTTCTCTGTGTTTCCCCACCCGAGGCATTTAATCACCTCACGAGTAGCATGCAATGGAGGAACCCCATTTTTGTTCAAAAGAATCGGGTCTTGCGCGGCCCCTTAAGAGTTTCAGCTGAAAGGCTGGCTTATCCAGGAATGTCAAGTCTGCAAATTTTGTCGACGCCGGGATTTAAGGAGTGTTTCTTTGTGAAGTGTCATCCGATTTGTATACCGAGCAGAGCACAACTGTATGCGTAATCAGAACTGGCAGGGGGATCTGTGGGTTGAAAGCAAGCACTCAACTTGTTTTGTGCAGCCGCGGGAAGTGACGAAACGCTTCAGGCAGAAATATGTAGATAAGGCTGTTGCCACTGAAGCACAGACTCCTTTTGCACCTGTGTTGTGTGCGTGAAGCGTCTCTGATTCACTTCCTGCCACCTCCAGCTAAAAGATCTCAGGTCCCAAATTGTTCAGAAAGGCCTTTCTCTGACCAAGGCCCTGAAGAGCCATTGGCAGTTGGAGTTCAACAGCATTGAGCTGGATGGACCAACGATCTGATAAGGCAGCTTCATTTAGTCTAATGTCTTGCTGTCCTGGCTCTGGGATTTAAGGCTGCTGAGTGCCCGGTGTAGAGCTGCCTCATCGCCAGTCCTTTGTGGCCCTTTTTGCTCTTCCCCTTGAAGGGATCTGAGGGCAGCTGCTGTTGCGTCATACCTCTTTGCCTTCAGAGTCCCCCAACCCAAGAGCCTGGATGGCTACTCCCCGGTCTCTTGTACTTTGGTGCACTTGTTGTCTTCTGAGATCTGCTTTGGGAGCAAGGACAAGATCTTGCTGACCCTTTCCCCCTCCAGCCCACTCCATTGTTGGGATCATGACTGACGATTCCTCGTCAGAGGATGAGAACATCATGGTGGTAGGCCCTATGGATGCCAAAACCATGACACACCCTGAGGTGTCTGGGGCCTTGAGGCCAGAGGTACCTACTGGAGCAGAAGCCCAGAAGGCTCAGAGAGGCAGTTTGGTGTAGTGGTTAGGAGTGTGGACTCTGATCTGTGAGAACTGGGTTTGATTCCCCACTCCTCCACATGCAGCTGGTAGTGTGACCTTGGGTCAGGCACAGTTCTCTCAGAGTTCTTCTCTGGGAGCTCTCTGAGGCCCACCTATCTCACTGGGTGTCTGTTGTGGGGAGGGGAAGGGGAAATAGATTGTAAGACACTCTGAGACTCCGAGTGAAGGGTGGGATATAAATCCAATCTCCTCCTCCTCCTCCTCCTCCTTCAGCTACCACCAGAACTGGAGATTGCTGAAAGACTCATGAAGGAGAGTGCAGTCTCCCCCAGGACTCTTGAGAGCACAGATGATAGAAAGCCTGGGCAGTAGCACAGCCCAGATGGTGGAGTACACACCTAGCTGTCTGAGGCCTTTCTGCTGACCACAAGTCATCTGGAGACCAGGACCCACCATACGACCTTGCAGGATGCTTGACAAGGTCCAGTGGGGAGTGCCTGCAGACTCCAGGCCACTGCTATAGCTGCAGGTGCTCCGAAAGATGCCTCGGCTCACCTCCAGGTATTGTGGGCTCAGCAGCTCTGATAATGTTTGCTACCCCCACTTTGGGTACCTGGATGCCCCCCCTTCATCAGGCTTTTGTGTGCTGCAAACTCCAGCTCCTTCCTCTTTGTTTGCTTATTTGGACTCCGTTTTTCCACCCAATGGGGACGCAGAGCAGCTTAGACCTTTGTTTTCTATGTCATCCTTTCAACAACCACCCTGTGAGGTAGGTGAGGCTAAGAGAGGAACTGGCCTAATATAACCCGGTGGCCTTCTGTGGCCAAACAGGGGTATGAAATCGTTTGACACTCTGACTGCTATACCACATTGGTTCAGGGCAGTATACTTCTTAGTTGCTTGAATCACTTCCATTTGGCCAAGGTGCTGCCCCAATGGCTTCTTTGGGGCTGCAGGATGAGATGTGCCACAGTCTAATATTAGAAAATTTTAAAAGAAAAAGAAAAAGGAAGTGAATATATTTCATAGGTGTGGCATTATAAAAAGATACTCAGTCATTAGTGGAGGAGTATGTTGGGAGAGGAAAGGGAAATAGCAAAGAAGTATTTGGGTGGAGGAGAATTTGGAGAGGGTGGGAAGAGCAACTCATTTTGAGGAAGAATGGGAGGGGAATCTTAGACTAAGAAGTAGTACATGATATGCAAATGTTCAAATAACCAATGATAAAAGTAGCACTAAAAATAGTTAAAGAGAATGGAGTTACAATTTTCAGCAAATACAGTAAAAGTAACGACAGCTTAAACAATGGATAGCACAATGAACCCAGGTCATCATTTGGTGAGAATATGTTGGATTGTAGCCATTAAAGAGCTGGCTAAGCCCTGGTGAGGCACAGGTTCAAATCCTGGCTTACTATGCAAATCACCAGGTGATCCTGGGCCCATCACTTTCTGTTTTTTTGAGGCTATTTGGGAGGATAAAAGGAGGTAGAAGGCCATCTATGCTACCCTGATTGGATGCAGGAAGGGTAAGATTAAAAACTGGAAAAACTGATAGTCCTATATGTAGGGTTGCCAGCCTCCAGGTGGGACCCGGGGATCCCCCGGGAAAAGAGCTCATGTCCAGACTACAGAGATCAATTCCCCTGGAGAAAATGGATGCTTTGGAGGATGGACTCTATGCCATTGTACCCCACAAAGGTCCCTGTCCTCCCCAGTCTCAATTCCCAAATACCCAGGAGTTTCACAACCTTGATCTGGCAACCCTACCCCCCCCATCTCCCACCAGCGGCCAGAGGGGACCTGGCAACCCTACCTGTATTTGAGTGAAAAGACAGGATACAGATGTCAAATAAATGGCAGATCTGATGTGTGTTTTCCAGAAATTTGTTGTTGTTGTTTATGTTATTTATAGTCTGACTTTCTTGCTGGGACACAAGGCGGATTACAGAGAATAAGTCAATACTGTCAACAAAGTGGGACATCCAGTAGACAATACAGTGGGATCTGACTTGTAGAAATCTAGACCCAACCAGAGGTGAAACAAAGCATAAGTATTAACATGGCAGGTTAAATGAACATAGCAGATTATCTATTTACAGCAACAAATAGTACAAATTATACACAGCCATATAGTCCACAGTCCCTAACGTTTTACCCCAAGCTTCTTTCTGAGCCATATTGTTACAGTGCAGGTCTATTTCCTGTGTAAAAAGTCACCTTGAATCATTTGCATCATTTGTGGAAAATCAGGTGGGTGGGAGCCCTTGTTATCTGCCTTCCTCATCAGGTGGGCCACTCTATGAAACAGCATGCCCAACAGACAATGCACATGTACAGGCAGTTGTGGATTTTGTTCGTTTACAGGGTGGCACCTCAGAGCAGAAAGTCCTGCTCAGATGAGCAAAGGTCTCATGGCAGGGAATGGAGGGAAAGGTGGTCTCACAGGTAGGAGGGACCAAGGCTATGAAGGGCCTTGTATGTGAGAGCTAGGACCTTAACTGGAGCTCAGCAACTGATGGGCAACCGATGGAGTCACTGCAGAATGCTCCATCTGGCTCCTGATAATAGCTGAGCTGTTGCATTTTGTATCAGCAGAAGTGTGTGAATTGACTTTGAGAGGTGACCAATGTAGAGTGCATTATAGTAATCTAGTCTTGATGTTACCATGGCGTGAATCCAGGTGACAAAAACATCCTTATCAAGGTAGGAGGGTCAACTTCTGTGCTAGACGGAGTTGGAAGAAGGCATTTTTTGCAGCTACATTAACTTGCTTCTCCAGCAGTAATGTTGGATTCAGTATAACCCCAAGCTCTTAACTGAATCAGCAAGGGTCAGTTCAATCCTATCAAAAGT
Organism: Gekko gecko; assembly: GCA_029375565.1. Taxonomy (NCBI): domain Eukaryota; kingdom Metazoa; phylum Chordata; class Lepidosauria; order Squamata; family Gekkonidae; genus Gekko; species Gekko gecko. The sequence goes on along the minus strand of JAPDNY010000013.1, from coordinate 21,357,763 downwards.
GGGGAGCACCATGTCCTTCAAGACCTTTGTTTTCCCAAGCAGCATTTCCTTTGTCTTCCCAGGGTTTAATTTCAATTATTTACTCTTTGCCATTTAGCCACAGCAGCCTGGCTATGATTCAAGACCTCCGATGCACCAGGAGATGTCAATAAGGTTATAGAGAGCTGAATATCGTCTACATATTGATGACAGCCAGCCCCCAAACTACAAATGACTTGGCCTAAGGGCTTTATATAGAGATTGAAGAGCATGGGACATAGGATTGCACCGTGTGTAGGGTTGCCAGGTCTGGGTTGGAAAATACCTGGAGACTTTGGCGGTGGATCCGGGAGAGGGTGGGGTTTGGGGAGGGGAGTGGCCTTAACATGGTACAATGCCACAGAGTCCACCGTTCAAAAGAGGCCATTTTCTCCAGGAGGCTTGATCTCTGTCAGCTGGAGATCAGTTATAAAAGTGGGAGATCTCCAGGCCCCACCTGGAGGCTGGGAACCCTAGCTGTGTGGAACCCCAAAGGATAGGCCCACACTGATTATAAATGATCTCCAAGTGCAATTCTTTGAGTCCATTCACTGAGGAATGATTTGAACCAGTCCAAAACACAGCCTCCGATGTTTTGTCAGAGCTGTTCTCTCAAGGATAGTTCTGGAAAGAGCTCTGTCAGCCCTGCCTACCTCACAGAGTGTCTGTTGTGGGGAGGGGAAGGGAAGGGAGTTTGTAAGCCTCTCTTAGACTCCGAGTGAAGGGTGGGGTATAAATCCAATCTCCTCCTCCTCTCTTCTTCTTCTTCTTCTTCTTCTTCTTCTTCTTCTTCTTCTTCTTCTTCTTCTTCTTCTTCTTCTTCTTCTTCTTCTTCTTCTTCTTCTTCTTCTTCTTCTTCTTCTTCTTCTTCCTCTTCCTCTTCCTCCTCTTCCTCTTCCTCTTCCTCTTCCTCTTCCTCCTCCTAACACCTCAACAAGATGGCATGGCTTACTGTACCAAAGAAGAGTTATCCATGAACAGCTGAATTTGGTCTGCTGCTACTTTTTCAATCACTTTGCCCAGGAAGGCCAGATAAGAGACAGGGCGATAATTGGCTGTACATTTTTCTGTATGGATTTTTTAAAAAGTAGTGGATGAATAACCACCTCTTTGAGTGGCCATTTTTGGGTGTATTAAATACATGGCACACACATTCAAACCTGTCTTACTGAGCTATAAATAGATTCAGGTAGTTAGCCATGTTGGTCTGACACAACAGAACAAAGTTTGAGTCCAGTGGCACCTTTAAGACCAATAATGTTTAATTTTAGGTATAAGCTGTGGTGTTCACGCACACTTCTTCAGATACATTGAAACAGACTTCCTCAAGCCTTACATATAGGAAGAGGGATGGTGGGTGGGTGGGGGTTAGTTGCCAGGAAGGGCTAGTTAGAGTCAAGATGTATAAGTAACTGAGTGATAAGTACAGCTAAGATTGGATTAAAGCAGTTGGTAAGGCCTGTGAATAGCATTACTTTTAGCTGAAGATTGGGAAATGCTTGCTTAGTTGCATTGGTCTTTCCCACCAGTGTCCCAGCCTTCTGACTCCATCTTCAAAAAAGCTGTCTACATTTGCTTTCGTTTTCACACTTCAACCGTGCTAGCATACTTTTGCAGGCCTGCATATGTTTATCCCTCTATCATGGCAGCTCCGCTGTCATTGTGCCTCCACACCACTTTAAATGAATCTTCTCCAAACAACTCTTCAAATGAGCATAGAGAAAGATGGTATCACAGCAGCACGAAACTGACTTTAAAATGCAAATACAGATTGAGCAAACTTCAGCGGACAGTGAAAGACAGGAGGGCCTGGCGTAATCTGGTCCATGGGGTCGCAAAGAGTCGGACTCGACTGTGCGACTGAACAACAACAGATTCGGCCACAGAGTGGTTTGTTTATCTCTGAGTAGCCAAGATGATTTCACTTCTGCGGGGAGAGAGTTCTGATTAAATAAAAGGGAAATCAGTTCGGCTCTTAATTCTGAGAATTTGGGACAGTTGAAAAAGATGTGGCTTACAGAATCAATTTTGTTGCTGCTGCAGTTGCAGAATCTGAGTATGGGATTCCATTGAATCTTCCTAAGGTCACTGCTGAGCATAAAGCATTTAAGCACAAGAGCATAAATGCCTTTCCGTACTTTGGGATAATTAATTCAGATCGCTAGTTTGGCCTTTTTGCTGGAGGGAGAATGCCAACTGAAAAGAATGAGCACACTCTGTGGGTTTAAGACTGACTTTGGTTAATAAAGCAACCAGGTCTTGGCTTGATAGACCCTAACTAATTGTCATGGGTCCTAGCTCAGCTGAGGCTGACTATTCCTCAGATGAGAAAGGGGCATGGAGCAACCCAGCCTTCTCTGGAGTCAGAGGAGAAGAAGAAGAAGAAGAGGAAGAAGAAGAAGAGGAAGTGGAGGAGGAGGAGGAGATTGGATTTATACCCCGCCCTTCACTACCTAAAGGATTCTCAGAGCGGTTTACAAACTCCCTTCCCTTCCCCTCCCCACAACAGACACCCTGTGGGGTAGGTGGGGCTGAGAGAGCTCTGATAGAAACCACTCCTTTTCAAGAACAGCTCTGGCAGAACTATGGCTTGCCCAAGGTCATCCAGTAGGTACAAGTGGAGGAGTAGGGAATCAAACCCGGTTCTCCCAGATTACACACTTAACCACTACACCAAACTGGCTACTTTACCAAGGAGGAAACTTTACCAGCACCTGAGGGAGAAGAGGCCCCAGCAGCTGCACAGGAGGGGCAGCAAGGTGAAGAGACTGAGGTGCAGCCAGAGGGAGAGACTGAACCAGAGCCTGGCCCAGCACCCCTAGCTGGAGACACCCCGAGGCCAGAATCCTCACCTAGCTCACCTGATTGTCCCAGACAATAAGTGTTCTTTTGATTTGATGTTATTGATTATTGAGGAAAGTACTAATGAGGTAGAACAACTAAAGACTGAGATAAAGGAAATGGAGGAAAAGCTTAAGAACAGTGTCCCTCTTGAAAGATATGAAGAAAAATCGAAACAGAAACAGAGTTAAAAGTATATGAGGAAAAAACCTATGATGCTAAGATTAGAAAATTGGAAAGGGACAGCAGGGACTATACTCAAAATAGAGTATATAAGGCGTGCACCCAGGTGGCACGGGTACTAGCAAGAGAGTGTCATGGGCAGATTCGAGGCAGTCAGCATTAGATGTAGAAACTACTGAAGCTGAAGATTCAGCGACTACCTCAGGAGATGAGGGTCCCTCACGTTGGCCTTTTTTAGACAGACGTACAAAAGCCAAACCCAGAGAGCACTATGGCTACAGCCAATACAACAGATGGGGCAGAAAGAAAATTTTGTTGTAAATTTGTCTAACAGGGTACTAACACATGAAGAGAATGATATTTTGAATTCGGGACTGGGCTTTGTAACTACCCCTAAATACAATATCTTTAATACTAGGGTGGATCTCTTCAAATTGATTAGAATGTTGAAACTAAAAGTCGTTATTGGAGAATCCAGTAGTGTTGAATATAGTATGTTTAAAAATAAATCCCAGTTCTGTCCAAACATTCAATGTCCTTCTGTTATGGTTTTTGAAAGAAAAATCTTGGAGGATATTTCTAAACTGGAGTCAAGATTACCAAGACTTAGATATAAAATTACTAATAGTCAAAATAACATACTTAATCAATTGGCTGGGGATCAAGCAATAGTGTTTAAGAACGCAGATAAGGGTGAAGCTATTGTACTTCAGAATAGGGATGACTATCTGAGTGAAATTTACAAACAATTAAATGGCAGGGATTTTGACAGACCAATTTTGCATGAGCCCACAGAGAAAGTTACCAATATTATTAAAGTTACAGTAAGGGAGGCCTTAGCTATGGATAACATCTCTCAACAAGTAGCAGAGTATTTAATCAATCTCTACCTGAGAGTACCTCTCTTCTATACATTGCCAAAGATTCACAAAGAGGGGTTGCCACCTCCTGGGCGCCCCATAGTCTTGGGTACTAACTCCTTGTTAGAACCCTTGTCTAAGTATGTTGACTCTTTTCTTCAGCCATTTGTCCTGGGTTTATCTACTCATATAAAGGATACCAAGGATTGTATTTTAAAAACAGAGGGTAGGAGTATCCCAAAAACAGCTGTTTTAGTCACCATGGATGTTATACTAACATCCCTCATGAGGCAAGAATGTGTCTTATGAACTTTCTTGAGAAATGGGAAACCCTCCACCCCCCCACTTACTTTTTACTTGATTTAATAGATATGATTTTTGAGAAGAGTTTTTTCATATTCCAGGATAGGTTTTTTTGGCAGGTGAAAGGTGTTGCCATGGGGAGTGCTTTTGCCCCTGGTGTGGCCAACTTGTTTATGGGTCAGTTCAAAGAAAGATGGATTTTGAATGAGGAAAATAACTCTTTCGCAAAGCATGTCATTTACCTGAAAAGGTTTATTGATGATTTATTTCTAGTTTTAGATGATGAATCCGTAACTGCTGATTTAGTTGCCAGATTAAATGAAGTTCATGAATCCATTACATTCACCTATGTAGCTAATAAATTTGAGATTCCTTTTTAGACACAATGGTGTTTGTTAAGGATAGTAAGTTGGCTTTTCACCCTTATCATAAGAAGACAGACAGAAACTCTTTTCTACACTATACCTCTCATCATGTAGACCACCTGAAATGGAATTTGCCCTATGGACAATTTCTTAGGATTAAAAGAACCTCCACTTTTGAAGATGATTATAAAAAAGAATCTAATAGGATGGCATTACAGTTTTTGGAAAGGGGATACCTTGAAAGTGTGGTGAATGCTGCTTTAAATGGTGCAGCAGCTAAATCTAGATGAGAACTGTTCACTGAACGGGAGGTTGCTATTAGCTGCAGACTACGTTGGGCAATAGACTTTACTAGCTTAACTTACCCTATAAGAAATGTCATCTGGAGACATTGGCACATTTTGTCTGATGTGCCCAGGGCCGGCTCACCCACTAGGTGAGCTAGGCGCTAACCTAGGGTGCCGGCCCTACAGGGGTGCCAAAATGCCCCCTACCCCCCAAGAAAAGCCCCCTTCCTGCCCAGCGCCAGCAGCCCCAGCTTTCCTGGGTGCCTCGCAGCTGTGAGGCACCCAGAAAAGCCGGCACTGCCATTGGGAGGGAAGGGGCAGGCGTTCTAACCCTGCCCCTTCCTCGGCTGTCCTGGGCGCCTCGCAGCTGCAAGGCGCCCAGGAGAGCCGCTGCCGGCACTGGGAGGGAAGGGGCGAGGGTTCTAACCCCACCCCTTCCCCGGCTCTCCTGGGCACCTCGCAGTTGCAAGGTGCCCAGAAAAGCCGGCGCTGGGAGGGAAGGAGTGAGGGTTCTAACTCCTCCCCTTCCCCGGCTTTCCTGGGCACCTCGCAGGTGCAAGGCGTCCAGGAAAATGGCGCTGGGCCATCTCCAGGCCCCAGCAGGAGGTTGGCATCCCCAGTGGGGTGGGCACCCCAGACTATCCTGCCTAGGGTGCCCAGACACCTGGGGATGGCCCTGGATGTGCCTCAATGTCTTGAAAAACCTTTAGTAAGCTTTAGGAAAACCAGGAACCTTAAGGAACGACTTGTCGGCTTTCCGGTCAGAGTAAATGGTGAACTGACGCACTCCTGCGACCATGCGGAGTGGACGGCAGCTTCTTCTGACAGTTTGGGCAGTTTTACTGCCCAACGCAGCAACCCCAGGCAGGGGGTTGCCAAGCAAGCATCGAGGTCCAAGTGAGAGTTGAGATCGGTGACCGCAAAGTCCCGGAGGGGGCTTGTTTACACCTTGATCTCCTCTCAGGAGTGGGCTTTTGCTAATCAGCACTAAAGAAGCTAGCCGAGCTGACAAATCAGCTTAAATTCACCATTTCCCGATTTCTTGAGAAATGATCTAACAGTGGAAGTAAAAAGGAACGATGCGAAGTCCCAAGATAAACATCTAAGGTAACTGTAACGAGGGCATGATCGAAGATATGGTTGGCATGCTTATTTATGGTATGAGAAATCCAAAGTAGACAACCTTTTTAAGCACCACTTCATAAGGAGATCACTATTTATGACATGGATGAGATATAAGAGATTCTTTTTTGAAGCAAGACCAATGTGGATTGTTCCGGCGGAAGTAATAAAACCACTTTCAAGGCACAAAGGAAAAGACTGGCTACCTTACAGAGAAATTCTGAAAATTGAGGGGAAAAGCTTTGTGATGAGATCAAGAGAAGATTTGGGTTTTGAATACGACTGGTTAAATTATAGACAGATTTACAATTTATTTAAGACTGACAAAATGAGATATGGTTTTAGAAAAGAAAATAATGAAATAGAAAAAATTTGGAGTGAAACAGGTAAAAAAATGATTTCTAAAATTTATAAGATTTTGTTAAAGTAGTATACAGAAGATGAGATAGTAAAAGAACAAATGGTGAAATGGGCTATAAATGTAAATAGAGATATAGAAATGTCATCTTGGGAATGTTTGTGGAAAAAGTCGATTAAAATATCAACATGCGTTAATGTTAAAGAAAACTGTTACAAAATGATGTATAGATGGTATATGACGCCAAAAAAAATTGCTAATATGAATGAGAATATGTCTAACAAATGTTGGAAATGTAAAAAGAAAGAGGGCTCGTTTTACCATATGTGGTGGACTTGTGAAAAAGCAAATGTTTTTTGGACAGAGATTCATAGTGAAATTCAGAAAATCTTGAAATGTACATTGACAAAAGAACCAGAAATGTTGCTTTTAGGACTAAAGTTAGAAGAAGTCAGAATGACAAAAAGAACTTTGTTATGGTATCTCATTTCAACTGCAAGAATGACTTACGCTCAGTTCTGGAAACAAGAGCAGATACCTGATAAGTGGGAATGGATTAAAAAATGATTTTTATGGCTGAAATGGACAAACTAACAAGAAAACTTCATGGAGTAGAAGACGAAGAATTTTTAACAGACTGGAAAGATTTTAAAGACTATTTAGAGCTTAACTGGGATGTGAAAAACAGATTACTTTGTTTTGATAGTTACTAATAATAGAAGTGTTGTAACAAGAGAGACTGTATTTCAAAAAGTTACCTAATTGGTAAAGTTAAAAAGCAAAATATTGAAATTTAAGATTTGAATATTAAGAACGAGTTGAATGTATGAGAATATTGGTTGAAAATGTTAATGGGGGCGGAGCATCGTGGGAAGCCGGGGGGGGAGATAAAAATTTGAAAAGGATATGATAAGAATTGTAAACAAAATGTGGAACATGCTTTTATATATCCAATAATAAATTTTCTTAAAAAAAAAAAAAAAAGGAACGACTTGTCAGAGCAGATCTACCAGGACCCAGAGAAGTCAGCAATCTACCAAAGGGGCAGTACAGATGTCAGAGACGCACTGCATTTAGACTTATTTGGGTAACAGACACACTGGAATTTCCAGAAGTTGGCTTTAAAATGGATTTAGATTTTTTTGCTACATGCAGTACCAAAAACATAGTTTATTTACTCCAGTGTGTTTGTAATAAAAAATACATAGGTGAATCTACACGCATGCTCTGTACATGTATATTGGAACACAAATCTTGTGCAAAACATGAATGCATTGAGGCTCCTATTGTACAACATTTCAGGAGTATGGGACATGGTCCTGGGGACTTTAAGGTACTTATCTTAGAGGTTATGTGCTCAACTAAATATAGTAAAGTTGATATACACAAAATGCTCCTCAGAAGGGAGGCATTTTGGATTCACTGATTAAATACCATCCACCCATGGAGCTTGAATGCTGCTTTGGATCTCTCCTGTTTTTTATGAATATTTAACAATGAGGTTTGTTGTATTGGATAGTTCTTTCTAGAGGTTCCCTTAAATCAATCCTTATATGGATGTGCCGTTTTGGAGAGCTCTTTGCAGAGAATCCCTTCAAGTCAATTTTAGCATTGGTGTGTCGTTTCTTTAAGATTTAGAAGCTAATATGGTCCCAGGTGTGTAATATAGTCTTGTTAGTAGTGTGTTTGATATATTGATCTTAGGTGTTGATATTCAATATTTTGGTATTTATAATCTGTATGCATTTGTATTCTTTGTATTTGTCCCGGCTGGGGCCGGAACGGGGAACCTTGCGGCGACGCGGCTGCCCAAACCACCACCCCCAACCCTGGAAACATACCAGACGCCCCTCTCCAGGATCTCGGGAGAGGGGCGGAGGAGCGGGCCGGCCGGGAGACGGCGGGGAGCCGGGGGAGAGACAGAGACAGGCCAGGTGAGCACGGCCTGGCCCACGCAGCGCACGGACGCCCGGTGCGGCGTCCTCAGTCCAGGGGTGGGGCCCAGGAGGGAGGCTGTGCACGCCCACAGGGAGGGCCTCGGAGAGGCAGGGGGAGGAGACAACAACCAGCCCGGCATCTCCACTTTTAGATGGAGGCGGGGCCGAAGCCAGGGAGGAGCCCAGGGGATGGCGGGGGTAATAAAAGGAGGAGACGGCTGGGAGCCGAGGAGGATGGTAACTGGGCTGGCTGGGGTTTGTCAAGCTGACAGAGACAAAGAGCCCCAGAGCAAGGTGAATACTGAGCCAGAGGCCAGACCCAGGGCAGGGGGGGGGTGAGGAAACCTCCCCTGCATCCCTGCTATCTGAGGACACCCAGATAACACCCCCAGGACCCAGTCCAGCACCCCCTGGGCTCCTGAAACCCCCGCGGAAGACTTGCATCCAAGGAACCTCGACCCCGGGGAGACGGCACTGGTGGCAGGCCACCCGCGGGGCACGGGAGGCATCACAGTATTATAATTGTATTTGTTAAAGGTTATGTGTGGCTTGACAAGTAATGTGTTGTATAACATGGGAGCATGTAAATTCTGTTAAGGTTCCTTTCAATATTGTTGTAAGTATCAAACCCATGCAAACATTGTGTCATGTCTTGGAGTATGGGCATACTGGAATGGTTAGGCAAGGCACTTTGCATCATGAACTATGTCACGCCCGGTGAAAAGTTGTTCTAAGAATGTGTGAGTATGGTAATATAAAATAGGTTTTTACTCAGGACAACTTGATTATGGAGCATTTGAATTTGATAATGTTTGTATATTGCCTCAGATTTATGGTAGAAAAACCAGGAGAAGATCTGTATGTGATATGTTAAACTGTGGTATGAATGAAACTAGACAAGCATAGGTATGGTATGAAAACATTTTATTGGAAATGTTTTATGGATGCTTTTCTTGTGTAAATTGATTTTTTTTTTATCAAAACCCTCCTAAAAAGGAGAGGAATTTATTCTTTTTATAAATAGAAAAAGGTAGGGTATATAGAGGGATAAAGAAAAGAGCGGAGTGAGTATTCTGTTAATAAAGGTTAGTTTAAATCAATATAGATACAGTTTTTGGCAATCTCCGTGATTTGAGAGTCTTCTTTTCATCTAACCAAAATTCTAAATAACTCTGTTAATGAGGTTAGTAATGTCCTTTGGGGTTAATTATTAGTCATCTCCTTTTTGACGTTTCCCGAACAGTTATTTCTTAGGTTGTCTTCCTTTGGTATCCCTCAAGTTATAGGATGGGCCACCTTTGATTTTCACTTCTCCCGCTCCGGCACCTCCCTCCTCTGGGCCGCTGTCATCTTCACTGCTCAAATCTGTCCACGTTGCGAGTGCTGCCTCTTCCTCTGGACTGGCGTGTCTCTTCAGAAATTCCTGCACCTTGAAGATGGAGTCAATCTTCTCTCTTTTATCCTTGTACTTGAACAAAAGGCCTTCAGGATAGGTCCATCTGTATATGACTTGTCTTCTTTGTAGAAAAGTGGTCAATCCTTTATAAGCTTTCCTTTTCATCCGGATTTCATAAGGCACATCTTTCAATATTCTGATGGTCTGCTCCCCAATTTTCAAGGGCACCGCTGCAACTGCACGCAAGATTTGATCTCTGGTACTCTGCTTGACAAACTTGACAACCACTTCTGCTGGCAGATTATTTTTTTTGTAAATGTGGAGTAGGCCCTATAGACCTTATCCATTTCTTCTTTTAACTCACGCTGATCTCTGCCAGTTACGGGTGCCAAGGCATTCGCAAGTATAGATCTGAGATCTTCCTTCTCTTCTTCTTTAATGCCCTGAAATCGAAGAGTCAGATTCGATTTTTCCATTTGCAACATCAAAATTCTTTTTTCTTGCACATCCTGATGCTTTTCTAACTTGTTGACCCTTTTCTTCACTTTTCCGATGTCTTCCGACGAGACCAAACATTTCTGTGCGATCTCCTCCATCTTCTTTGACGTCTCTGTTAGTTGCCTCTGTTGACTTTTGAGAACACCTTCCATATTAGTTAAGGTTTCGCTGATTTTCTGTATTTGGACCAGCAGAGGGTGCAGTAGCTCACTTGTCTGTTGACTGACAGTCGGCTCTGGAGGGGGATTACCCGGACCGGAAGTCCCGCCTCCCTTCTTCTCAATTTTCAAAGGGACCTTCTTCATGGCAGACATTTCTTGTATTTGTTTACTTTATAAAAGTTCGTGACGCGTCGCTCAGGAGTCCCGCTAACTCATTCGCTTCAATGGCACCCCAAAGGTAATTTCACCAACCCTTCTTCCCTTTCATCCCCCTTAGCTTTCTTATGCAAATCCCGCTTCTCAGTGGGGGGAATTCCCCCTCCTCCCAGCCGCTTATTCGCTTACGGGGGAAGGGCTCGGGTTTCGCTTCAAATTCAGACCTCCAACTCACGGTTCCTGCCGTTTCTTCTTTTTGCTTTAAATCATCGCTGTTCCTCACTCCTGTTGGAAATCGGTGGCGTTGCTAAGTCCCATTACGGGCACACCGCAGCGGGGCCGATTGGGGCGGGGAGAAAGCCTCAATTTCCCGGCTGACTGCCGGCAAAGAGGCTACTCCCCAAGCGCCCCCGGTTTGGAGCCTTTACCTAAGGCTCACTAGGGTCTTGCAAACCTGCAAAGACCCCCCCAAACTGCGTGTGGGCTAACCACCTCTGGGAGCTTCCCAAAAGGTGGCCGCCATTCGCAACGCCGGAAACCGAAACCCGTGTAAATTGATTTGTTGATATATGCATTGTTGTATATATGTGTAGGAATTTTTCTGATAAAGAGGTGAAACGAAGACTCATTCCGGAGGTTTTCCTCTTCATTTTCATTCTGATAGAAGTTTACCTTCACCTGAAAGAAAACTCACCATTCCTTTGTGTATTAGTATCTGCTTTAATATTGATGTATGTTATAATACACCTTGATATGCTCAAGCACTTTGTACTATCAGTCTGTGCTTTTTCTGTCCCAGACACAGGGCATGCCAGCATCTGAATGTGCAGGAGAAAGGGAGGAGTGCCAGACTTCAGTTGCTGCAAATGCAATGTGAGGGGCTGTGAATCTTTGCAGATTGCTTCCCAGGGAAGAAAGGGTTTGGTCATAAACAACCCTGCTCACCTGCCTTGGCCCGGAGGCTACTGTGCATTCTCGGACCTAGTCCCATCTGTCAGCCTCCACTCCTTGCTCCTGAAAACTCTGACTGATTTCCTAGCTTTCTGACCTTTGGCTCTGTTTCTTGGCTTGCTTTTGGACTGTGTATCCAGCTTTCAGTGAAGGGTGTCTGTGGTGACCAGCCAGACCCAGCACAGCAGCCATAGTTGGTGTAGTGGCCTACATCCTGACAAATCATACTAACTATGGTTAAATCAAACCATGGTTTTAACTGAGCTGAGCCTTTCCCTGGTTGCCCACTGGCTGGTCACCATCCAACTGGCTGGGCAACACTGTTGTTGAAGGCCTGCCAGCAGCAGGGACTGTTACTGGTTCAGTGAATGCAGCAAAGGAAAGGGAGGGAGAAGAAATGGAGAAACGTGGGAAATTATTAATGTAATTTGTTTGCTTACTGTTTTTGCTCCTTTCATTTTGATTATGATATCATGAAATGAACAGGGCATTTTTGGTTTGTCAACCCCCCTCCCCCATGGGTTTGGTTAACACACATCCTGAATCTCTTCTCTGCCATGTTATTGGGGTAACCCACATGTATTCCAGGGAATATGTGAGATTCCCCCAATATCATCACCACTGGGACTCTTTCACATTTGGAAAATGGTGCAGTGGGGAAGGCTGAGGCCACTTTTCCACATGTGCTGTGGTCCTGATCCTAAATGGGTACCACATGTGCAAGAAAAGAAGGAGATCTCACAACTGACAAGTTATTCATCTGACACAGGTTGATGAACTAGACACAGCCTAGGTATATCACAATGTGCGAAGAGGCCTCAGCCTGTTTGTAAATATTTACTTTCTTGGAAAGCACATGTCTTCTTTTTCTTTTTTTCCTTTTGCCAAAGACAGAGCTGAAATCCCATGTTGTTGCAGCCTTCTTTCGTGATGTGCCTACATGCTACTCACAGAATTTCACTATGGTCCCCAAGGAGCCAAGATTAGAATTCATAGCCAGCTGCAAATCTTACAGGCCCTTGGGTTCAGGATGTCCACATTGCTTTCTGTTGCAACTCCCTTCTGCCCCCATAGTTGCAGTCTCTTTCTCCCCCAATGGCAGCTATACTGGAGAGAATGATCTGTGGTTTCGGGCCCCACTAACACTCCTTTAAAAGACTCAAGATAATGTTGCCGTTATGTTGTAGGTACTTTGGAGCTCATTGGGACAAGTGCATGGGTCCACTTGTGTAATTCTTCCTTGGAAGAGTCATTTCTGTTGGCGGAGGGCTCTTTGGACTGAAGTCTGCTGAGTGGTGTAGTAGGATACAAGCTAGTCTCACTGAAGAGAGTGCTCAGGGTCGTTCAACATAAAATACTAAAACCTGGTGAGATTTGAGTCCAGTAGTGCCTTAGAGATGACAAAGGTATAAGCGTCCGAGAGTCAAAGCTCCCTTACTCTCCCTGGTGGATGCTTTATAAAAAATGCCTGAGATTTTCTGTCAAAATAAAAATTAAAAAAAGAGAAATGCCTGAGATTGATGGGTAGACTGAGATGAAAAAGGCCATTAATGGAGGAAGCAAGGCTTGCTGGCAGTTCTCAGGTATCGGGGATGGGCGACTTGCTTCACTCTCTTTTGGAAAGCAATGTCATTGAACCTCTCTGTGCCCCCTTCCGCATATCTTGTTTCTTTGTGTACGTGTTGACCTTTGAAACTATGGGAGCTGTTGAATTACTTGTTTGAAGGCATCAGGAACCCACTCACGCTGGTGCTGAGAAAGTTGGCTTTATCTTGAAAGCACAGTGTAAATAACTAGAAGGCTATAAAGGTCAACCAATACACGGTCTGTAGACACAGACTGTATGGGTGCTTTTGTGCATGTGCCTGTGTGCACGTGTGGATTGATAGATAGATTGAGAGATGAGGAGGAGGAGGATGATAGACAGACAGACAGAAGCCAGTCGGTAACACAGAGGAGAGGTCAAACTAGATGGGACAATTTGCAAGTGGTACAGAGAAACTAAATTTCAGCTGCAGTCAGATTGGAAAAGGTTGAACTTCTGGCTTCAACTTCCACAGGGAGAACTTGGATTCCAGTAGCTGATTTCAAAAGTTGAATCTCAGCTAAAACAGCATTGAATAGAGTGAATGATGACTTTGTACTTCAAAGTCAATAGAAGATTGATATATTCCCATTTTGCCATAAGCCTTAATTATGAAGTCAAGGAGCTAAAAAAAAAAAAAAAGACTTCTATCATGTCTGATCAGTGATTTCTTCTGCCACAAACATGCTGTTGAGACATAAAAGATGACAAGACATAAGTGGAATTCAAACTGTTTCATTTGAGAAAAGTCTGTAAAGAAAGCAAAGCCATAGTCATTTCACAAAATCATTTTTGACGGTACATCTAATGAATGCAAAAGTTCTCATAGGGAGTTCTAATCATTTACAAAATACCTGGAACACTCCTTAGAGACAGGAGCATTTGGGAAAAAACTGGTATCACCTGAGTGCTGAGGGCTTGGTATTGTGCAATAACAGAGTAGTAGAAGCCAACCACCTTTCAGATTCCCTCCTGCATTTGAAGCCAGAGTGGATACTTTTTTATTATCCCCCCCCCCCGCAATGCACAAGATGGGTATGCCAGCATTGTTGAACTCATGAACTGCTTTTTACTCACTCTGATGTCACAGTGTTTATTTATTGACCTTTTGGAGCTCTGTTCGCTGTTGAGTCACATATAGGAAGTGTGGGGGGGGCGCTGCTCATGCTTGCAGTGAGAGACTTGTTCTTACCCAGAAAGTGACTGAACAGGTTTAGAAGGTGGGTGTTAACCAGTGAAAGTTTTTCTCTTGGACTCAGTGAGGTGTGGGGAGGGTGGGAAGCTTCCTACTGCATGAATCTACCTAGAGAAGGGTGTCAGTAGGTGAAGAAGCAGCAGTGAGAAGGGAGATACAGACACAAGCGTCTCTGGAATCATTCACAGAGGCTGGGAAGATGGGAAATGGCCCAAATGAATTTGGGGGTGACCTGCCAATAGAGCGTCCCAGCAGGCACACTGAGACTGAGCTCTGAGTGCTATTTTTATATACAAAAATGTGTCCAGAGGGCTTGCTAATCCAAAGGGTCTCCCAGAACAAAGAATTGAAGGGACTACTCAGGGGTATGATGGGATTAATCAGGGCTGGAACAATGCAGTTTGGAAACTCTGTACAGAATTCCCAGGAGTGGACAAAGGGAACAGGAGATGTTCTTAGGATGTGCTTCAGAGGGTAAACTAATCAAAATGGAAACAATACTGCTTGATGACCCTCCAGTTTGATGTAGTAGTTAAGTGCGCGGACTCTAGTCTGGGAGAACTGGGTTTGATTCCCCACTCCTCCACTTTCAGCTGCTGGATGACCTTGGGCAAGCCATAGCTCCGTCAGAACTGTTGTCTCAAGGACAGTTCTGAGAAGAGCTCTCTCAGCCACACCTACCTCACAGGGTGTCTGCTGTGGGGAGGGGAAGGGAAAGGAGTTTGTAAGCCGCTCTGAGACTCCAAGTGAAGGGCAGGGTATAAATCCGATCTCCTCCTCCTCCTCCTTTTGTGTTAGGTGAGAAAGAGGGGAGCTGCTATTATGAAAGAAATGTGGGTTTGAAAAGGTGAGGGGAGGCTGATAGGATTAGTGATCCCAGGGGAATAGGGAAGATGTTGTCACATTTTGCATCTCTGTGGCTGAATGGATTTCCTGGGGCAAACAGGAACTGTTAATGTTTCTGTTGGATTGTGGCTAGGAATGTGAGAAGTGAAGATGAGACCAGATTGATAGGATTAGCAACTGAGACTGAAAGAAGTTACTCTGGGGCAAGGCAAGTCCATTGTCTTGAGTATGCAGATATCAGCAGGTGGGGAGGTAGTCCTAGCTGTCAGGGCAAGATCACACTGTGCTTTGTCCAGGGTCACATCCTAGGCATGATATTATGGCCTGCCAGTCCTAGCTTCCATCTTTATGTCCACTTATATCAAGTTGCCTGGTATATGGGCTCCTGGGGCACTCCCGTGGGGTCCTTTGATGAGTTGAAATGATGTCTCCTGATAGTCAGGGGGTTGGCAAACTTACAGCCAAAATGTTAACTGCAGATAACTGCATGGGTCACATTATACTAATTTTACATCAGTTTGCAGCAATTGGAATGGGACAGCATGGATCTGCTGGCAACACTTAGTTATACATCATGTAAAACAAGGCTCCAGAAGCTGCTGCACTGATCTAGGGCAGTGCTTGGATGCTGTGGTCAAGGTGATGCAGGCTGGTAAGGCTATGGTGTTGGAGGAAATTATGTTGCCTGCCTGGGATGGGGTACATTTTTTTTTTTATCAAACTTATAACACCGCCCTTCCAGCCATGGCCGGCTCAGGGCAGTTTACAACAGAATAAATCACAAAAAACAAGACCACAGTGTATAATTAGCCAATAGAACGATCAATCACCATGTATAATTAAACAATTTTTGTTTGTTCTTTTATATATGCTATGTGTGAATTTCAGTTATCAGCATGATTGCAACAATAATCCTACAGAATAAGGTATACAATTTAGCAGTACATTCAAAATAATACAGCTCCTAACTACAGAAACAATCAAGACAAATGACGGAGTTCTAGTACAATATCCGTTTTTGTGTCCTTCATCAGGTTTGTCCTTCTGTTATTGTTTCTTCACAAGCATGAAGTGCTGCAAGCTGCAAAGGAGTACCATACTTAATAAACCACCAAAAACATAAAGAATTATCTAATGATACAGAGAAGCATTTTACACTTTATAAACTCACCCATGTTTCAAAATGCTAATTCTTATACAATTTTTGATGTATGCTACCGCGCTTAGTTTCTAGAAGAAAGCAGACAAGCATAATATGTATTTCACAGTTCTCTAATAATAACACATACAATAAGGACATCAAAAGTAAAGCCAACATTTTAAAAGTTACCAACCTGGTGACTGGGGAGCTCCTTTAGCAGGCTTTAGTGTGACAAGATCTACAGTATATTGTGATTGGCTGAGCCTCCCTCGGTGTGGCACAATATCTCAATGGAGAATCTATAGGCTGTAACAGTTGTTACGCTTTAAGATGGCATTTTCTATCTTAAAGGTACCGTAACCATTTATAGAAAAGAACTCAGATCTAATTCCTGATTGAATCCTAGTGGAATAAGTGTGTGTAGCCTGAAAATAAATTCAGGGCTTCTCTCTGTAATAAAACACGAGATATGTCCACTTGTTTACAAAATTGTGGTCTGTAATGAAACAACACCATAAACTTAAAAGTCCTCTGGTTTGTGTGCTGCAGAAATTAAATGGGCAACCATTGGAGCAGACTCCACCTGGTTTCTAATGTTAGATAGATGTTCCTGAATACGAATTTTTATAGATCTTGTACTTATTCCTATGTAGAGCAATTTACATGAACAGACACAGGCATGTACTACATTAGAAGTATTACAATTGCTGAAATGCTTAATCTTCACTTGTTCTACACCAGTTGGATGTTGGAAAACAGAACCTTCACTTGATAGTGCACAAACATTACAACCTTTCCCACATTTAAAGTGTCCCAATCTGACTGGAACTGTACCATGTTGTCTAGTTTTATCTGAATGGACCAAAACGTCTCCTAAATTCCTGGTTCTTCTAAAGCCTATTAAAGGAGTCAAGGCACACCCCGGAACCTCACTAAGTAAATGCCAAAAGTTTTAATATAATGGCTTTTATAGGTTTCGCTAAAAGATTGTATTGTAAGGCACACTGAATACGATTTAGATCTGTCTTGGCTTTGTTCTGTAATAAAGACCTTCTATCTATTTTGCTAGCTCTAGAATAAGCAGAATAGACTATGTGTTCTGGGTATCCCCTATGTAAAAACTGACCCAGCATTGCCTTAGAGTCCTGTTCATAATCAGAGCGAAGAGTGGAATTCCTTTTTAGTCTCAATAATTGTCCATATGGTATGTTATTACGTAATTGAGGAGAATGATAGGAGTCATATTTCAAGAAAGAATTCTTGTCAGAGTTTTTATAAAAAGTCTTAAAGGCCCCGGTCATACGGACCAGAAAACGCGGGGGAGAGGTGTGGCAGTTCGCCCCGGAGCTAAATAAGGCGCGGTAGCCCGATCATACGGGCCACCGGGTTGCCACACTCCAGCTCTGCACCCCGATCACATCGCGCTGCTGCAGCGCAGCAAAAAAGCAGCGAAGTGCACATGCGCCATTGGGGGGGCGGGCCACTGTCAGTGTCTTGTGTGCGCGCATGCGCTGTTCAGTGTTGGTGCGCATCCCATGGACACTTACAACATCCGGAAACCCCGGGGACATGGGCGGGTGTCGGAAGCTGCGGGATACTGGCGCTCCTGTGATCAGACGCCAGCCTTTGCCCCGGGGTTTCTGGAAACTAGTACTTCCGACCTACTCGTTTTTTCCACGGGAAGCCGCGGGTTGGCCACGGGAGCACTACGCCTCCCAGATGTGCTGGTATGATCACGCACAGAAAGTCCGCAGGGCTCCCGTGCCTTCAGGGGGGCAAATGCTCAATGTAGACAGAGTCAAAATAGAACGTTCTATTTTCACTGATGGTGATGAGCACATCCAGAAAGTTGATGTGATGAAGGTGGTGATGTTCAGTAAACACATAGACTATTCTGCTTCTTCTAGAGCTAGCAAAATAGATAGACTTTGTGTTTACTGAACATCACCACCATCATCACATCAACTTTCTGGATGTGCAAGAAAGCAAACAGTATATAGCTTTGGCTATTTTAGATTCTCTCTGTATTCCCTCCTATTAATTAATAGCCAAAATATGTACATTCTTCATAGTTGGCCCTTTACTATGGGACAGACTTTCAGAGTTAAAGAAAGTTTCGAGGAAGTGCTACAAAGCTGAGCTCTGTAGGAGGGCGATGAAGTAAATGTAAATTTGCATTTCATTTTTCTGTCTGGATGGCTTAGATTCCCCCCCCCCGAGGGCTGTTGTTTGGAAAGGGCGAGTCTGTTGAATGGGACGGCCTCTTATACTGTTCAATTTTGGGTGTGTGTGTATAAGCCACCTTGAATTCGGATTCAGCTGAAAGGTAAACTAAGGCTGTGGTCACACATGCCAGATAATGCGGGGGGAAGTGAGGCTATTTGCTCCGTAATAATTTGACCTGCATTTGCGTGATCACACAGTCCCGGTTCCCTAGCGAGTTTTCCAACACCGGAAAATCAAGTACTTTCCAGGTTTGTGCTCTGAATCCACGATTTTGCCTGTCTGGACAGCCATCTCTCACAATGATTGCAATCAGGTCATCTGGACGTCCTTCTTCCGGTAGGTTTGTTTTTGCGACTTTCACCATTGTGCACATGCATATATATGCAGATATGCACATATGCACATGTGCAAGGAATTTATTTTTTAAAAATTGTGCCGCATTGCCACTTGGGCAAGTGCGGCTGTCTGCGATCACACAGGGGAAGTCTGTCTGTGGCCCATAGCAACCCATTTGATAGTGGACTTTCCCCAGTGTCTTTTAACTCTGCTCTTGTGGCGGAGCGAAACGGGTTGTTGATGGGTGTGGGAAGCTGGCCAGATGTTCACGTCTGATCGCGCCCATTAAATCCGCCCAGCATTCTTCCCTCTTGTGCAGCTAATTGTGCATGTGATTGGAGCCTAACATTATTTTAAATAACCTAAAATTCTGGATATGGATGAGGAATTTGAAAACATCTCTGATTCCACCTTTCCACTATAAAGCTGTGCAGGAGCTCACAGCCATTTAAAATGTGCCAGCAGTGTCATAGAGGCTTGTGGGTCTGTTGGAAGGGGTGCCTAGAAGAGGTGACAGAGTGTGATTCTCCATTGCTCCATTCCCTCCAGTTAGGGTTGTCAACCTCCAGGTCAGGCCTGGAGAGCTCTCAGAATTACAGCTGATCTCCAGATTACAGAGATTAGTTTCCCTGGAGAAAATGGCTGCTTTGGAGGGTGAACGGTATGGCATTATACCCTGCTGAGGTCCTCCCCACACCAACCTTCATTCTCCTTAGATTTCACCCCCAAATCTCCAGGAATTTCCCAACCTGGACCTGCGAACCCTACCTCTAGTGCCTTCAGACACTTCTGTCTTTTGAGAGATCAGCTCAAAATCTTCAGTCGGGGTGGTTCTTCTGATACATTGCAGACCCTGGCAGGTGCCCAAAACATGGCAGCCCCTGACAAAACTGTAGCAGTTTGGTGTAATGGTTAGGAGCGCAGACTCTAATCTGGGAGAACCAGGTTTGATCCCCCAGTCCGCCACTTGCAGCTGCTGGATGATCTTGGGCAAGCCATAGTTCTGCCAGAGCTGTTCTCTCAAGGACAGCTCTGGAAAGAGCTCTCTCAGTCCCACCTACCTCACAGGGTGTCTGTTGTGGGGAGGGGAAGGGAAAGGAGTTTGTAAGCCACCCTGAGACTCTGCGTGAAGGGCGAGGTATATATCCAATCTCCTCCTCCTCCTCCTCCTCCTTCCAACCCTAAAGGGCCAGCTGCCCCTGCAACAACTCAAGTGCTGGTTGTATGTCTTCAATCAGTGACTGCTGGTGATGATGCTCCACTCCTATGGTTGTTTGATCCTCCTTTACTGGAGTGCTTGATTTTTTCCAGTTATATCAACTGATGGAATCATCTACCAGGGGAAGGATGGAGCACCTGTCACTGGCGAGGCTTTAAAAAAACAACAACAGTGTAAAGCCAATTTATTTTCTAGGGCTTTCCATTTTATCATGACAGTATTATTTATTTAAAACTTTTATGCCCCGTCTTATTTTCTTGGACTCGAGGAAGCTAAGAGGGCAAGTACGTTGCAAGGACACAAAACTTAAAAGTCCATTATCAGATAAAAACAATGCAACCATTGAAACAGCCCACACAGTGAGATCTGCTGAGGGTTCACCCTCCCCCAAATGCCAGTTTCGACAGAACCGCCTTGCGTGCCATTCCAAAGGACTGAGAAAGTCCTTGATAGTTATTCATTGTTAATGGTATTGATTCCCTCACTCCACCCCTGTTTTTAGATGCTGTTGGGTATTAAGAACATAAGAGAAGCCAATGTTGGATCAGGCCAATGGCCCATCCAGTCCAACACTCTGTCACACAGCGGCCAAAATATACCAGGTGCCATCAGGAGGTCCAGCAGTGAGGCCTAGAAGCCCTCCCATTGTTGACCCCCCCCAAGCACCAAAAATACAGAGCATCACTTGTCCCAGAGTCCCTATCTATACCTTGTGGCTAATAGCCACTGATGGACCTCTGCTCCATATATTTATCTAATTCCCTCTTGAAGCTGTCCATGCTTGTAGCTGCCACCACCTCCTGGGGCAGTGAATTCCAAGTGTGAATCACTCTTTGGGTGAAGTAGTACTTCCTTTTATCCATTCTAACCCAACTATTCCTTTTGCAAGCCACCCTCATCCCATCTGGAGAAAGGTCAGACAAAATATTTTGAATATGTAACACACACACCCCTCCCCAAAGCCAGCCAAGCCAGGGTGGGTTTTTGGACAGTTATCAACTTCTTGGGCAACTCTTAAGTACAGATGAGTGTGAAAGGTGGGCAGAATTGAAACAGGATTCCACAGCGAAAGACGGGGACCTGTTCCTTCTACATCCTCACAGGTGGCAGTCGGACTATTCTGGGAACCACCTTCTTCATACTAAGGATTTTTGACTGAGTCTTCCCCCGCCCACTCTATAAGACTGCTGACAAAAGGCTCTCAAGTAGCAACTTGCCTTGCACTGATTTCATCGCAAAGGTGATGGCTGATATCTGTTTACTTGTAAGATACATTAGAGGAATGTAACTGTCATGAAACTGCCAGCAGTTCAAAATGACCCTCACAGGCTGCATCATGTGAAAGAGTGGGCTGTGTGTGGCAACGATGCCTTATCATTCATGATCTGGAAGCGGGGGATTTAAAGCTTACTCCCTTGTCATGAGCAGCCCTGATAGAGTTTAGATTCATGGTTTCCTCTTCTGTCTGCAGGGATCCATTAGGCTTGTCTGCCTCGGGCGCTTGATGGATCCCTGGCTCCCTGGCTGCTGCTGGGGATTCCCCAACCTTAGCTGTGGCTGGTTCTTTCTGTGGAGGCCCTGACCACTCTTGGGAAGAGGGAAATGACTGGGGCTGCTGAGACAGTCCACACTAAGCTTCCTCTACTCCCAGACAAAGCCAAGCAGTCTTCCTGGATTATAGGCGAAGTGATGGCAATGAAATGGGAGAGAGGAAGGCTCACGGGTCACCAGCAGAAAACCTGAGGCGAAGCTGACAGCACAGAGTCTATATTGAGAGCCTATTCTGGGGCAGTGATAGATCAAGATGGGTAGCCATGTTAGTCTGTCTGTAGCAGTAGAAAAGAGCAAGAGTCCAGTAGCACCTTAAAGGCTAACAAAATATGTGGCAGGGCATGAGCTTTCATCTGTCCTATATATTGGAAAGTGGAGTGATTTCAGATGCCAAATGACATTAGCAGGCAAATGACAATAGCCGGTGAATGACAATAGCAGGCGTGATTGGATTTAGGTGAGATATGCAGAGGGGTGATAGGCGTGGAGAAATCAGAACTGGTAATGAGACAGGAACCCTAGGTCGCAATTCAGTCCAGGTGGATGCATTGCCTTGAGCTTCATTATCAGTTGTAATTCAGCAGTCTGTCATACCTTGCCACATGTTTTGATAGTTTTTAAGGAGCTACTGGACTCTTGCTCTTTTCTATTGTGGCAGTGATGGTGGAGAAAAAGCAACATTTCCCCATCACCATTGTGTTTGCACTCAATGAAATTACTGAGCAGTCGGGTTAGAACAGATAAAAGGAAGTACTTCTTCACCCCGAGAGTGATTAACACATGGAATTCACTGCTGCAGGAGGTGGTGGCAGCTACAAGCATGGACAGTTTCAAGAGGGAATTAGATAAACATATGGAGCAGAAGTCCATCAGTGGCTATTAGGCACAAGGAGTAGATAGGAACTCTCAGTCTGGGGCAGGGGATGCACTCTATTCTTGGTGCTGGGGGGGGGGCAGCAGTGGGAGGGCTTCTAGTGTCCTGGCCCCCCTGCTGGCCCTCCTGATGGCACCTGGTATTTTTGGCCACTGTGTGACAGAGTGTTGGACTAGATGGGCCATCGGCCTGATTCAACATTGGCTTCTCTTATGTTCTTATGTTCTAATTGTCCAGCAGAGCTGTTCCATGTAGTTTGGGGGTTCTTACAATATAGCCCCAGGAATTTGGAGTCTAACTACACAAAGGCCCACTATGGTCAATTTGCTACCCAGATCTGCTCTAGGTTAGATGCTGGGATGTACGTATGTGCAGATCTCTGGCATCCACTTGTCTGATTTATACCTATTTTGAAACCTCTCATTCTGGTGGACTGAACATGATCTCTCCATTGACCAAATATAAGAAGCCTTAGAGCAGGGATGGCCAAACTATGGCTTGGGAGCCACATGCGGCTCTTTTTTTTTTTTTTGTTAAAACTCTCCTAAAAAGGAGAGAATTTTATTGTTTTTTATAAGAAAAGGGTAGGGTATATAGATGGAGTAAGAAAAGGGTGGAGTGGCTCTTTTACACATATTGTGTGGCTCCCAGCAGGGTGGCTGGGGAATTGAAGGGGAGGCATGCCTCCTCATTCATCTTCCCTTCCCCAGCCAGTGTTCCCCTTCCTGGGTAGGCTTGAGGTGGTGGGGGGGGGGCAGTGAAAGAAAGCAACTTTAACTTCAAACGCATTCTCAACCCCCGCCACCCAGCCTACAAATATCATTGGGAAAATGAATATCATTATCAATATCTGTTTTTACCCCTTTATTTTTGGTAGTCTCATTTAATGTTACTAAAAAGCAAATTTGCATATGCTTCAATAGAAGCATGTGTAACATTTGTTCATGTCTTGTGGCTCTCAAACATCTGATGTTTATTCTAGGTGGCTTTTACAATTAAACAAGTTTGGCCACCTCTGCTTTAGAGAGTCCCTTTCTGAAGGCTCTCAGAGGCTGAAAGTTCATTTGGACTTTTTGGGAAATTTCTGTGTTTTTGTATGTTTTGCATTGGATACCTGTATGTTTTCCCCTTCAGGACTAATAACAGCTTTGGAGAGCAATTTATATCAGGGAAAACTATGGGAAAGGGTTAAACCACCTTGTCCCCTAATGCCACGGCCCTGATTGGATTTGCCCCCCAAGTGGGTTAGGCTTCTTGCCTAGCTGCTACTTTGGTTTCTTCACAATTGTCATAGAGATACTCTGATTTATATAATATATATATATATATATATATATATATATAAAGGATTCTAGGTGCTGTTTGCTGCTGCTTCTGGTTGCTGTTTGCTGCTTCTTCTAATGGCCTCACTGATGGTGGTTTGAAGCAGCGGGGGCAGGGCTATTTTTGGGCAGGAACACACAGGAACGGAGTTCTGGCTGGTTCCCAAGTTGGCCATGCCAAGCAGGAACTCATTAACATAATAGGCCACACCCAACAGCAGAAACTCATCAGGATTGGCTACATTAGGGGTGTGTGGCCTAACATGCAAAAGAGTTCCTGCTACAAAAAAAAAGCCCTGGGTTTTGACAACAAACAAGGTAAACAGAATAAGAAGCAAAAGGTGGGTGTGGCTGGATGTCCACACTTCTTGTATCATGGGGGTGTGGCCTAATATGCTAATGAGTGGTGCTGTCAGGGATGTGGCCTATTATGCTAATGAGTTCCTGCTGGGCTTTTTCTACAAAAAAAGCCCTAGGCGGGGGGTGGTTTTTTTTCTCAGCTGAAGTTACACTTTGGATATTTTCCACATACATCTGCACATCAGAGGCCTATCTATCTATCCATTCACTCACTTTATAAGCTGCCAGATTCTGCAGGCAGCTGCAAACTTCCACCCTGGTCATGGGACGGAGATGGCTCTGGTTGCTCTTACATATGACCTCCGTAGACACCTGGATTGGGGCAGATCAGAGCTGCTGTTGTTATTAGACCTAACGGCAGCATTTGATATGGTCGATTATGATCTACTGACCCACCGCCTTGCCGACATAGGAGTTCAGGGGACTGCCTTGAAATGGTTTTCCTCCTTCCTCCATGGTCAGGGACAGAGGTTGGCGCTTGGCGAGAGGGTCTCCCCGCGATACCCCCTGGAATGTGGAGTGCCGCAGGGGGCAGTCTTCTTGCCAGTGTTATTTAACATCTATATGTGCCCCCTTGCCCAGTTATTCCGCAGCTATGGGCTGGGTTGTCATCAGCATGCTGATGACACCCAGCTCTATCTGTTAATGGACAGCCACCCATCTTCCATTCCTGAAAACTTGGCTGAGGCTCTGGACGCTGTGGCTGGATGGTTGTGGCAGAGTCGGTTGAAGTGAAATCCATTGAAGACGGAGGTCCTGTACCTGGGTTGAGGAGGGATGGATGTGGGCACCAGGCTCCCCACACTGGAAGGGGCGCCTTTGGTACCAGCCCAGACAGTGAGGAGTCTGGGAGTGACACTGGATGCCTCTCTTTCCATGGAGGCCCAGGTTGCTACAGTTGCCAGATCTGCAATATTCCATCTCAAGCAGATCAGGTTACTGAAGCCCTATCTCCGCCCCACTCCCCCCAAGACTTAGCTACAGTTTGGAAGCCATTCTCAAGAAAGATGCTATACAATCCGATGACAGAATGATGTACTGTCTACTGGCTTCACAAAATATAGAGGTTATTGAAGTGGTTGCTAAGTTTTGTAACTGCCTCATAATGAGGAAGATGTGTGTTGATCCCATGAATTGAATGGTGACTGTTTGTGCTTCTGTTCTATGCCAATAAAGGTTCTGAACTTGAAACTTGACTTAGCTACAGTGACCCATGCAATGGTCACTTTGAGACTTGATTACTGCAGTTTGCTTTATGCAGGCTTACCCTTGAGGCTGACCTGGAAATTACAACTGGTGCAGAATGTGGGGGCATGCCAGCTGACATTGATGCCTCTGCAGGTTCACGTTAGGCATGTGCTCTGCAAATTGCATTGGTTGCCAGTTGAGTACCAGATTTGCTTCAGGGTGCTGGTTATGACCTTTAAAGCCTTATATGGCCTGGGGCCAACATATCTAAGGGACCGCTTCTTCCCATATATGCCTCAAAGGATGTTGCACTCTAAAGATCAACATCTCCTGGTGGTTCCTGTCGCCGTCATGTTCTTAACAACGCTAAGAGTTTTTGTTTTTAAAGGAAATGAGACAATGAGCCTTTCCCTTCACCTCCACAGCTTTGGGAAATTGCCCCTCCCCCCTTTAAAAGTTCTCAGACCGGGACAGCCGCTGCCCATCAGAGTGGAGAGTCCGGGGCCGGAAGGACAAACAGGCTGGAGTGGCAGAAGACAGCTTCTTGGCAGCAAGGGGGGGAGCACAAAGCCACGGGGAGAGGAAGGGAATGGTGGGTGGGACTTCTGGCTCTGGGGGGACTCCTCTGTCCTTCCAGCCCCCATGCGCTACGGTGACCACCACCACCCCTGGCAGCAAAGGCTTGAGCAGGCCACAGGCGCCAGTGCTGCGACTCCCTGTCTGCCACCTCGGCTCCCCCCCCCGCTGCCCAGCAGAGACCTGTCAAACTGTCCCCCGAGGACTGGATCACGGGTTGCCCCCCAAGGGTTGAGGTCTGGTGCAGGCTCATTGGGCTGGGGGGGCTGTCTGTCAGCTGGCAGCCCCCCCCACGGCCTCTGTGTAGTCCAGATCAGGGCTGAGCAGAGAGAGGGGGATACGCCGCAGCCTGGCTGGTCTTGGGGACAGGACAAAGCAGGACAACGGGTACAGCTTAAACCTAGTTCTCCCACATTAGAATCTGTGCTCTTAACCTCTACACCAAAGAAAGATTGCTTTATCAAGGACAGTTACCAGAAAATAGTGACTTTCCCTGGTGAATAGAAATAGTCGGATGGATCAGATTTTTATATGGCTTTTATTGTCAAAGGTGAAGAGTTTGGGTTGCTAAGATCATGTGGGGGCAACATTTGTAGTATTGCCCGTAGATTCCAAGGGATTCTTTATTTTGCTTCTCACGAGAAGCTCTGTCTTGTCATGATCCAGTGTGCCAGTCTCTGTTGCAGAGAAGACGGTAGTCACAGTGAGGCCCAAGCAGAAAAGGGACCTTTGCGAAAGTCACTGGAAATGAGGAAGTTAAGCTTAAGGGTGACATTTTCTGCTCTGTTATTAATAACTAAGAGGTCATGAAATTGGTACCCACCCTTCCTGAGCCGAAGCCACTGATTATCATATTGTCCTGTACAAATTCTTATGGGCGGGGGGAGGCGGAACAGAAACAAAACTTGGGAAAGAGCAATGAGTTTGCTTTAGTGTGTTGCAATTACAGCTGCTGATAGTCCTCACGTTTTGGAAGCATTCAGAAGATTGTCTCCCCATTGCCCTCTCATAAAAATTCAGTGTTGTTCTTGGTCAAGGGCTTGATCTAGAGATATCAGTGTCTCAAAGGATGCTGCTCCATGTGTATGTTTGAAAAGCTGGACAATGTATTCCCTGTATTAAGATGCAGATATGGATGAGAGCCAGTTTGGTGTAGTAGTCAGGAGCGTGGACTCTAACCTTGGAGAACTGGGTTTGATTCCCCACTCCTTCACTTGCAGCTGCCGGTGTGACCTTGGGTCAGTCATAAGTTGTTTCAGAGCTGTTCTCTCAAGGGCAGTTCTCGGGAGAGCTCTCTCAGCCCCACCTATCTCACAGGGTGTCTCTTGTAGGGAGGGGAAGGGAAAGGAGATTGTCAGCAGTTCTGGGACTCCTTTGGGTAGTGAAGGGTGGGGTATAAATCCAATCTTCTCCTCCTCCTCCCCTTTCTTCTCCTTTGGGTGCTCACAACCATCTTTCCTGCTAAAATTTTGCACATTTGATCTTAAAAAAAAAAAAAAAGTATGTAACAGCAAAATTATAACCAAAATGATCATTGGCAGATGGGAGCACCTTTGAAGGTGCACACTAAGCAGAGAGACATGATAGAAGTTTGTAAAATTATACATATAGACTAAGAACTGTTTTTAGAACTCAGTCATGCAGTGACATTGGTGGACCATGGACTCAGGAATTCACTACCATGGAATGTGGTGATGCCCACTAACTTACACAACTTTAAAAAGGGGATTAAAAATTAAAAAAGAGATTATTATCAAGGAATAAAGATTGCTGAGGGAAAATCAGCATGGCTTTTGCAAAGGAAAGTCCTGCCTCATCAACCTCTTGGACCTTTCTGAGCTGGTCAACAAGGATGTGGATAAGGGTAATCCAATAGACATCATATGCTTGGATATCCAAAAGGCTTCTGACATGGTATCTCTCCAAAGACTCCTGTGTAAGCTTAGCTAGTAATGGGATAAGAGGATGGGTCCTTTTATGGATTAAAAGCTGGTTAAATGGCAGGAAAGAGAGAGTAGGAATAAATGGACAACTCTTGCAATGGAGAGAAGTCTACAGTGAGGTTGGTATTGGGACAAGTGCTATGCGATTTTTGATAAATGATGTGCAATTGGTGGTGAGCAGTGCAATAGCCAAGTTTTCAGAAATAGCATGTTATTCAGGATGCTGAAAGCCAAGGCAGATTGTGAAGAGCTACACTGAGTGACCCCACGTGGCAAATGGAGTTCAGCTTGGGAAAGTGTAAGGTGATGCGTGGTCGAACAAAAAGGTCTGAGACTGAAAGAGATCTTGGGGTTGTGGTAGAAAGTTCAGTAAAAATGTCAACCCAATGTGTGGCAGTGGTGAATAAGGCAAAATCCATGTCAGGAATTATTAGGAAAGGGACTGAAAATAAAACAGTCAATATTGTAATGCCCTTAGGAGAAGGAGGAGGAGGAGGAGATTGGATTTATACCCTACCCTTCACTACCCAAAGGAATCGGGTATGTTGTAGCTATATAGGGCCATCTTTCGGCTATGCTCCTGCAGAGTGCAGGGGTTTGGACTAGATGACCTGCAAGGTCCCTTCCAACTCTAACATTCTTTGATTCTATGATTCTGTCTCAGAGTGGCTTACAATCCCTTTCCCTTCCCCTCCCCACTGCAGATACTCCATGAGGTTGGTGGGGCTGAGAGAGCTCTTTCAAGAACTGCTCATGAGAGCAGCTCTGAAAGAACCTGTAGCTGGCCCAAGGTCACATCAGCAGCTGCACGTGGAGGAGTAGAGAATCAAACCTGGTTCTCCCAGATGAGAGTCTGCACTCCTAACTGCTACACCAAATTGGCTATGCCACAGTACCGCCTCGTTTGCAATACTGTGTTCAATTCTGGTTGCAGTTCTTGAAAAAAAGACGGCTTAAGGGGAGACATGACAGAGGTTTACACAATCATGCATGGGATGGAGAAAGTGGATAGAGGGAGGTTTTTTTGTCCTTCTCCCATAATATTAGAACCCAGGGACACCAACTGAAATGGCTGGGAAATAGGTTCAGGACAGACAAAAAGAAATATTTCTTTACTCAGTGACTAGTTAAGGCAAGCTATGGAATTCACTGCCAGGGGAGGTCGTGATAGCCACAAACATAGGCTGCGATCACATGTGCCTTTAGATCCAATGTAACTATGAACACCTGACTGATCTAAAGGGCTCGATCAGACAGCAACATCTGGGAAGCATCCCACAGTTGTTGGCAATTCTTGCTGCTCCGCCACAGAAGTGGAGTTAAAAGACACCGGGGAAAGTCCAGCTCTAACAGGTTCCAACAGGCCACGGACGGACTTTCCCCTGTCTGATTGCGCAAGCACACTCTCATGCTGTCAGGATTGTCTGATCAGGCCATCCTGGCTCAGTACTGGTCCCCCCCGCAGTTAGTGCATCATTGCATATTCCTCAGTGCAGAGGTGTGGTTCCTCATTTAAGTGCATGGGAAACAAATGGCCAAAACCCCCCCGACTCACCCGCAGTTGCATCCGATCACACAGGGATGGGCTGAGCCCACAGCTTGAAAGGGCTGTGTGATGTCGCAACTGCGTGTCAAATACCTCCGGAGGAGGTAGCCTTGCTTCCACTCTGCTCCAACCGGAGCTTGTGACCGCAGCCATAGACAGCTTTAAAAGGGAATCAGATTCACAGAGGAAAGGTCCATCAATGGCTACTAGCCATGGTGATAGGGTTGCCAGCTGATGGCTGGCATCCAACAGGGGGCAGGAACATTGGGCACACCAGTGGGACAATGGCATGAAGTCATTTCCAGGGGGAAACGAGGAGTGATGCAATGCTGCTCTCTGAATCAATTCCTAAAGTGTGGTGACATCACTGCTGGTTTTCCCCTAACAGCAGCATCACACCATTGAGCTGACAATGATTTTTAATTTTTTCCCCCCCTTGCACTGTCTGATGGAACAGAGGGGGGAAGCAAGTGTTGCTGGTGGACAGTCTCCCACCATAGTGAGAGACTTGGCCACCCCACATTGTGATTGAAGGGAGTCTCCATCTACAAAGGTTGAAAATTTTTGAATCCTAGTTCTGGGAAGCAGCAGCAGGGGAGGACTGCAGAACTCTGTGCCCTGTTTGCTCGGCCCTCCAGGGCAAGTGGTGCTGTGAAACAGTTTGCTGGACCAGACAGACCGTCAGTCTGATCCACTAGGCTATGCTTGTGTTCTTATGGTAAATAACATTCAATGAAGCCTCTATTAAAGGCTGAATTTTTTTTCCCTTCAGGTTGTTGGCAACCCTAGTATGAACTCTTGATTGGGAATTCTCAAAGTCCCTTCTGAGGACTCACTTTTTGTGATTCACCCCAAACAGGCTGGTTAGCTTTAGCGGGCCTCCTTCCAGCTGCAGGGAGCTCTGGGTGCTGTGTGGCAGGCCAGGAATGAAGCCTCCACAGCCATTTTGCACCAGGTGCTTCATCCCTTTACTTCTGAACTGAATTTACTTGAGGAAGAAAACTATTTCCAGTAAAAATCCTCCGGTGCAAAACAATATATGCTTCGGTGCCAATGCAGTGTAAAGGCAAGGGAGTTCCAGGACATTTTGTAACCCCCCCCCAACCATTGTTTCTTATGATCTGCTGTTATGATAAGTAAGAAACTCCAGAGCCCAGAGAGGAAACTGGCGGAACAAAGCAGGTAAATCTAGGTCCTTTCCCAAGACTTGGGATGGATCCCGGGGAGACACTGACAGCTTACAGAGAGATCTCTCCTGCCTGAACTAGGGGTGTGCAAAAAAAAAAAAAAAAAAGTTGGTATATTTCAGCTTCGGGTATATCAGACCAAAAAATATCGGTAAATGCCTGTAAAGTACGGGGTTCGAAGTTGCAGATAGTGAAATCAGCTCATAGTTTATTATAAGGCAAGAACATAAGACAATTTAGCAGGACCGGAGTCCTGCTTATATTCCCAACACACCCCCACACACACACACCCGTGATAGGCTATTTACAGTGTATTGACACTCACAGGTCTACTCCTGGATCCGGGGTGGCCAGTTGGCCCATCCCAGGATCCTAGCCAGTTATCATCTTTTACACGAAGCTTTGCTGTTCACATGACCACATGCAAACCCGACCGTGTGTGCGGTCCATGGTTGGTACACAACAATGCCGAATTTCCTCAGTCCAATGCTGGTAAAGTATCGGGACCAGTGTTCCCTCTAAGCTGTGGAGTCGTGTGAGCAAAAATTCTACTTTGTGAGCTACTGGCATTAAAGTTGTGAGCAAGCGATTTGGCTACTACATAATTAGTTTGCTCTGGAGCCATCCTTCCTGAGCTAATGTGTGAGCTGGAGGCTAAAAAACTGTGAGCTAGCTCACACTAACTCAGCTTAGAGGGAACACTGATCAGGACTGGGAAAATATTCAGTATTGCCAAATATATTTGGGTCTGATATACCCGTCCTGAACTACTGGAACCTGGTTTTGAGATAGAGATGAATATTTCACCTCCTTTATGCTCCCTATATCTGTCAGGGCCCCAAACCATGAATACCCACTCATCTCTCCAGTTGGCAGCTCTTGTACCTGAAAGAAGAAAAGTTGAAGGAGGACAGCATTTATTCCCATTCTGAAGGGGCTGTGGAAGAGAGCATCTTAAGTGGAGATTACAGCTGATGCACTCTTAAAGCTTTTTGGAATTTTTCTTTTTACTCCAAGAATTCCAAGGTAGAATGCCTAGCTCTCCACTCCTCCATTTTATCCTTGCAATAACATTGTAAGGTCCGAGGAAGAGAGCAGCTGGTCTCAAGTCACTCCATGAAATTCAGGCTGAAGGAGAATTTATTTATTTTATTTGTATGCTACCAAATTTATACTCTACCTTTCTGCCGTTATAAGGACCAATGTGGCTTTTGACAAATCACAACATAGATAATAAAATCACACCTTTAAAAAAACATCAAATATGACATCTTCAGGACTATTAAAACTGGAGCTAAAATTAAATACAAAAACATAAAAACAAATCAAAACACTGGGCAAGTTCACTGAAGGAATGTCAAATGAAGTGAGAAATGCTTCACTTGCTGGTGAAGATGATGACAAAAGAGCCCAAGCCAGTCTCCCTGGGGAGAGAGTTCTGGAGCTTTGGTGCCACTGACCCATCTAATCTCAGAAGGTGGGGACAAATGAAGAGGGCCTTTGGAAGATGACCATAGTGGTCAGGTAGGTTCATAAGGGACTAGAGGGCCCTTCAGGAATGCTGGTCTCAAAGATCATTGCCAGCACCTTGAATCATGCCCAGAAACAGATTGGGAGCCAGTGTAGATGAGCCAGTACTGGAGTGATAGGATCCCGATGGCCTACTCCAGTCAACATCCTGCCTGCAGCATTCTGCACCAGTGGAAGTTCCTGAGCACTTCTCAAAAAGGTGTTTTTTTTGCAATGTAAGATAATGCCCTTTGCTGAATATATTGTTTTCTAAATTTTACATTGATTGGACAAATTGCTTAGATGTTATGAAGAATGCAAATTTTAGGTATTAATGGTAGGACAATGTGTTTTAAGGAATGGAGATGCTCCCATGACTCTATAATAGCAGATGTTGCCTCTCTTCCTCAAAGATTAAGATACAAAACCTGCTCGGTCTGATTATTGGTCCATATAGGTCTCGGAAGCAGTAGCTGTCAGGAAAGGGAGACAGGCTGTCTGGGAATGTATCTGCTCACGAACCAGCATGAACCTCCACAAACAACTTTAAAGTTCGGAGAAAGTTCATGCTGGCTGCCCTGTCAACTTGACTTTGCAAATCACAAATAGCAATATTCGTGATGAATTCTGCTTCATGGTTTGGTTCAGCCCAGGGGTCTTTTCATAGAAAAAGAGCTGCAGGAACTCATTAGCATATGGTATGCTAATGAGCTATTAGGCCATTAGCATATGCCACGCCCGCTGACATCACCCCTGGTTCAGCCCATCCCTATGTCTCAAGAATTTACAATACCCACATTATCCTTGTTCATTGCCATAAGGCTGTGTTGAAATGAATTTTTCAGACAATTTTACATAACTGTTCTGGATTTCATTTCACAAGATTTTAAGGTGTCTCAAACATATTGCATTCCAAATTTTAAATAGTTTGAAGTAATTTTTTGGGAAGCATCTTTTTATCTTCTCAAACTGCCTGTATTGAGATCTTTTTAACAGCAGAAAACGAGGACTGAACCTGGGCATGCCCTTTGTTCAAATAATGTACTTTCCATTGAGCTAAACAAGCTAAAACAACTCAAATATTTCCCCTCCATGTCTTGAATCAAGCCTGAGTCTTCTGGAATTTTGAGAGGCTTAACCACCACCCACCTATATTCTTGGAAATGTTCTGTCTTGCAGCAAGTGTACTGGATTCTTATGTAGTGGGAAAATAAACTAAATTGTTTTGGAATGAGTATTCTGATATCAGAGGAGGCTGCAGTTTCTGTTTTCCGGGCCTGAAAAAGAAAGTAACTTCGATTTTTATTAATTCTGGTAAATGGCAGTCTCCAGAAAATTTGCTTTTTGTTGGAATTCTCCCCCCCCCCCGCCCCCAGTTAAATTTGCTCACATTAGTTCATTGCACCTCTTGCACACACACATTCAGTGATGACAACAAGCAGGGAACCCACAAGGACATGCAGGTTGCCAGCCTCCAGGTGGGGCCTGGAGTTCTCTTGGAATTAACACTGATCTCCAGACTACAGCGATCGGTTCCCTTGGACACAACGCCATTTTGGAGGGTGGACTCCGTGGCATCGTATCCCTGCTGAGTTCCCTTTCCTCCCCGCATGCCACATTATTTCTTCTTTGTCTCCTCCTGGGAGCACACAAATCCTCACCACTTTTCCTGCTTCCGTCTCTCCTTCCCGCTCATCAACCAGACTTTTTTTCATCTGCTTGCCAAGTCTTCGGTTTCATATTATTTATTTATTGACGCCACTCATATCTTACCTTTCTCCCCAAAGGGGACCCAAAGCAATTTACATCATTCCCCTTACAACCACCCTGTAAGGCAGATTAGGCTGAGAGCGAGTGACTAGCCCAAGGCCATCCAGTAAGCTTCTAGGGCAAAGTAAAGATTCCAATCCAGGTCTCCCAGATCCTAGTATGAGATTCTGATCCCTTCACCACACTGGCTCTCAGATGCTCCTCCTTCCCTCCCTCTGGCATCCTATTCCTGAGGAAAGTCTGATTGAGTTGTAAAAGCTGTGCATTTGCAGGCCAATCGAGTGAACTGTGTGGTGACTATGACTGGGCCCAGACAAGTCATTCAGGTTGGGTGGAGGTTGCCGAGGTGCACTGTGTGCCATAGGGTTGCCACCCCCCCTGGTGAGGCCAGGGTATTCCCGATTTCAGAGGGCCCAAACTACTACCAGCCACCCCGTCATCACATTGGGGCCATCACACGGCAACGCTGTAGCATTCAGGGGGGAAAGTCTATGGTTACCATAGACTTTTTGCCTCAAACACTAGAGTGCAACAGCTCTAGTGTGATGACATCACTACTGGTGACATCACACCCTGCACACTTTGCACGTGCAGCTGAAAAATCCCATTGAGGAGCTGGGAGCCCCTCACCGCAGGCAAGAAGAGACCTGGCAACCCTATTGTGTTATCAAGTCATACCAACCTCCATATCTGGGTGACTTGCATGCATTGTATGGTAGCAGGTTGCCTGGTAATTGCTGCTGGGCCTGGCCCCACAGAGTTGTTCTTCCAGA
Organism: Gekko gecko; assembly: GCA_029375565.1. Taxonomy (NCBI): domain Eukaryota; kingdom Metazoa; phylum Chordata; class Lepidosauria; order Squamata; family Gekkonidae; genus Gekko; species Gekko gecko. The sequence continues at coordinate 21,323,180 of JAPDNY010000013.1, read as the reverse complement.
GCAGGAGGAGGGGCAGCAGGAGTGAACTTGGAGGCCAAAGTAGACCTGCAAAGGGCCCTCCCCTCTAACTTTTACAGACAGAAACCAAAGTTGTGAAGACAGGTAGTATTGTGGTGGGGATGTAGAATGGTATACTATAGCCTGATCTCATCAGATATTGGAAGATAAGCAGGATTGGTACTTGGATGAAGAAGAAGAGAAAAAGAGATTGGATTTATGCCCCACCCTTCACTACCCAAAGGAGTCTCAGAGCAGTTTACAAACTCCTTTCCCTTCCCCTCCCCACAACAGACACCCTGTGAGGTAGGTGGGGCTGAGAGAGCTCTGAATGAAACTGCTCTTTTTCAAGGACAGCTCTTATCAGAACTATGGCTTTCCCAAGGTCATTCAGCAGGTGCAAGTGGAGGAGTGGGGAATCAAACCCCGTTCTCCCAGATTAGAGTCCGCTCACTTAACCACTATACCAAACTGGATGAGACTCCACCAATGAAGACTTTGTAGAGGAAGTCAATGGCAAACCACCTCTGCTTAATCACGTGCCTTGAAAATCCTGTGGGGTCACCATAAATCATCTATGACTTCAGTGCACTTTATACACACAATATTGTCTAGCAAGTTCCACAACTGCCACTGAGATCTCACAGGGCATCCATTTCTAAAAGGTACAAGCACTGCTTCTCTTAGGCGGCGGACAGACTGGCAGCTTGGAACAATATGTTGACACCTCTATTTGTGGCAGTTTAAATAGTTGTGGGAAGTTTTGATCAGACATCCCACCCTGAACCAGCTTCACTGCGCACTCGCCCCATGGTTGATCGTTCAGATTCCTGCAGCATTCTTTTTTTTCCTTTCACCCATGTGCGTAAGTGTGTATCCGAAGGTCTGGCTCCTTTTCAACAGCTCCACCATCTCTCAGCCAAGTACTCCAGACCCTTAGCCTCGAGGACTCTGGGTCAGTTCCCCACCCTGCTAAGGTGCTCACTGGGTGACCCTGCTCTGAGAATTAGATATACTGAGGGATGTGAACACTCTCCTGCTTGCATCCCAGTTTGATCACAAATTGTGAGAAGCATCTAAGTGATTCTTGGGAAATAAACATCTTGCCTTTTACAGAACATTTGTAAATCATTCTGGATTGCATTAGAGATATTTTACACATGCACATTATTGCTGTGCATTTCTGTGGCTGTTCCAGTTCCCTTCCCTCATCTACCATTAGTTCAACCCACTTAACAGGGAAAATATGAATGTATGAAAGGGATACTTTTCAGTTTGGTGTAGTGGTTAAGTGCGCGGACTCTCATCTGGGAGAACTGGGTTTGATTCCCCACTCCTCCACTTGCACCTGGCTAGATGACCTTGGGCAAGCCGTAGGTCTGATAAGAGCTGTTCTTGAAAAAAGAGCAGTTTCTGTCAAGAGCTCTCTCAGCCCCACCTACCTCACAGGGTATCTGTTGTGGGGAGAGGAAGGGAAAGGAGTTTGTAAGCCGCTCTGAGACACCTTAGGGCAGTGAAGGGAGGGGTAGAAATCCAATCTCTTCTCTTCTTCTTCTTCTTGACCAACTTGTTCTTATTGTGGTTAGTGAGAATGGATAGTTTCTGTAGTATTCTAGCCTTGCCCTTTTTTGCCTACCTGGCTGCTAGTATATTAACTGTGTATTCTAAATGGCCTTGCTAATATGTTGGGCAATCTCTCAGATGTCTTACCAACATGATGAATGCTATGAGCTGATGAATGCTGTCAAGTACCCTGGAGCAAAAGCAGCAAAGGATCTCTAAAATTAGCTGATTTCAAAGGATATACATTTATCATCAGGAAGCGCACTGAGTTGTGAGTATTCTCTGATGGCAGCTACCCAGCTGGTGACTGTCCTGAATGATGGCAACTGCCCAGATGCAAAAATAAACTAAATGCTGTTGATATGGTTCTGTGAACTATCATTGCAAATCAGCACTCTGCAGAAGAGGTCAGTTCTGTTTCTGAATGTGTTGTTGCAAATGTTGAAGCATTACCAAAAGTTCAAAAGAAGGAAGACTTTCAACTTCTTCCCAAACATTGGCAAGTCAATTTTCTCTCTTCTTGTTCTAGCTGTTTTCAAAACATACCACCATCCATCAAAGGCACTTTGAATTCTTCTTCTTGAACCCTCACTAGCCTGGACCCGAGGGCTGGTTTGTGCTGAGCTGGATTAGGGTTGCTGCTCACAGGCTGGCAACAAACAAAGGTCTAGGGGGTGGGGACACAAGGGGGCACTGTCAGTGATGGGATGGTGTTTGGGGGAAACCTGGAAGTGGTGTCATGCCTCTCTAGGGATTGCCAGAGGCATGATGGTAAAGGCATAGAGCTTCCAGAGATTCCTAGAGTGAGCTGACATCACTTCTGGTCTCCTCTGGAAGTGACATCACACTGTCACTGATGACTGGTCCTTAATGTTATTTTCTCCCACTGGCCATAGGAACAGCTGTGAGAGATGGGCCAGGGGAACCCCAACATTCAGTGGGGAAATGAGTCCCTATGTTATTATTGTCTGCATTCCCTCATTGACTCAAAACTATTCACATTTTTAACAAAACACATTCCTGACTATATGTGGTATATGTCTACTGTATGCATGGGAGTTATTAACTAATGCTGTAGACTGTGTTAACTGTTAATACACATTTTTCAGTCCACGCCCAAATTTCTTCTGAGAAAAAAATCATACTGGTACATCAGCTTTCTAAATTTAGTAACCAGCAAGCACCTTGATGAATCTAAAAATAGAATGGGGGCTTCCCAAGCCAGCCAATCCTTGACCAGGGGTGAGATGGGGAAGGAACTTCCTGGAGCTGAGCAAAGTCCTTAGTTACTTTTATAGCAAGTGAAGGCAAGGGGGTGAGGCTTGGCACTTCCTGACCCCATTCTTAGGAAGAACAGAGCTGGCAGCAATGATGGACGAATTTGGAGCCAGGCTGCCTGTTAGTAATAACGCATACAAACGTGCACACACGTGTGCGCACACACGCACACAGGACTTTCTGTGGGTGTTTTCTGAAGATTGTTCATTCATTAGAATCTAAATGAACCCAGATGAAGGTGTCTTGAGTCTTCTTTCCAGATGTCAAAGGCAAATACACCAATGTTTTCTATGTTTTCTATATTCCTTACCAACCCCATAATGACAGCCTTGTCACAATCTTGTGGTTGTTTGCCAGGAAACAATATTTACCACCCAAAACAATGGCCGATTGTGTTTTCCCTTCGTTTCACTGTACACAGTGCCGGTGCCAGGTTTTTTTGCATGCTAGGCGAGGCTACCTTCTGGCGCGCCCCCCCCCCACACCTATTTTCAAACATAAATGCATTTTAGGAAGAATGAAAAACACAACATTTGAAATTGCTAGTTTATTTTTTAAAAAAATTGTGAGGACAAGTAATACAATCTCTGATTTTCTCTCTCTCAAACAGAAAAACGCAAATCACAGCATTTTGAAAAATCCTGTTAATTGTGATGTTGAAATCTAAGCCTCTTTAATGTTTCCATTTTGGGCACATCAGAATCTGATTTTGCGTGCACTTTCCTAGGCATGCTGCTCTTGAATACATGAAGCTGCCTTCAACTGAATCAGTCAATTGGTCCATCAAACTCACTATTTCCCATTCAGATTGGCAGCAGATCTCAGGCAGAGGTCTTTCTCCTTTTGACAGTTAAAAGAGGGACAGAGAAAGACAGAGAGAGATGGGGGGGGGACAGACAGAGAGAGAGAGGTACAGAGAGAGAGAGATGGGGGGGTGGGAGAGAGAGAGACAGGGAGGGGAGAGAGATCAAGACAGAGAGAGGGACAGAGAGAGATGGGGGGAGAGAGAGAGACACAGAGAGATACAGAGAGAAGGAGGGCACCCACATCCTTCTCACCTCACCCTAGCTCTCTCTCTCACACACACACCCTCCTTCCTCTCTTGATGGCACTGGCTGTGGCAGACCCATGAGGGCTGCTGGGCCGCATTGCTGAGGGGGAAGGCGGACGTGCATGGCCTTCCCACCCACCACATCCCACCCACCACACTCAATCCCACACACTCAATCAGGAGGGCATTCACCCCAGCCCTCATCCTCTGTAGCTGTCCCCACTCCCTGTCTGCAGCTTGGTTTTTGCCCCAGCCCTGAGTCCCAGCTCACCTCCATGGTCCTTTGCCCTCTCCCCAGAAACAGTCGACTGGCCCATTGCAGGCACAGGAGGGGCAAGGGGATGGACTAGAAAGGCTGGCTTCAGAAGAAGCAGTAGGCAGGGTTCCTGGGCCAGCTTGACTGGGAGACAGAGGGTTAACATGAACTGGAAGGGGGGGAGACCTTCTTCTAGGGTGCCTGGGGGAGAGCAGGACCTGTGGGCTCGCAAGTGCTGGCACCCTCGACCATCCTGGAGCCATTCTCCTGTCCCCGCCAGTGGAGAAGGAGAAGTGCCCTCACCTCCTGCATCACAGACATGCACCGGCCTCACCAGGTAGCCCCACCCCTGCTGTCAGTTCTGCGCTCCTCTGATGTCTGCTCTCTAGGAAGTCACCTAGGTTGGCCTAATGGTAGTACTGGCCCTGACTGTGCATATCCATCAGGTTTTCTTTTTCATTCTGCATTGGTTTTCTTTCCTTCAGCAGTCAGTTCACTTTCTGGTTGCTATTTCCCTATGTTTTCTGAAAGTGCTTTTGTGCCGATTTGTCCCTTGTTTTGCTTCCAAGCTGAAGGTAAGAGCAGTTCTCAAGAGCAGTTCTCTCAGAGCTCTCTCAGCCCCACTGACCTCGCAGGGTGTCTGTTGTGGGGAGGGGGAGGGAATGGAGATTGTAAGCCGCTCTGAGACTCCAAGTGAAGGGTGGGGTATAAATCCAACCTCTTCTTCGCTTCTTTGTCTAATTAAAAAGCATACAAATTCCCTCAGATTCCCCCCCCCGGCCTTTTACCACCCCTCAAAGGTCAATCCCCATACACAGTGAGGTCATTTTGCCCACTCCACACCTGCCACCATCCTCCCCCTTCATTAGTGCACAAGCTCAATTTCCCCCTTGTTTTACAATGTTTAATTTTTTTTTGACAAGCAGCATAAGTCTAGTGATATGAGACTATCATTAGTCTTGGATTGCTGAATTTAAAAAAAATGAAATCAAAGGGGGGAAGTTTAAATGGAGCTGCACAAGGTTTAGTTACCTGCTGGTACTGACTTGAAAGGGGGACCAGAGAGGAGGCAAACAGCAGTGTCCCCAGTGCAAAAGGGGGGGATTTTAGTGCTGCATCAGCATGGAATGAAATTGACATGAGATGCAGAGAGAGAGAGAGACTGGGATGGGAAGCCTAAAGCTTTAAAAACCCTTTTCCCTTTAATGCTTTAGTGAACAAAGTTTTGGTTGGGGGGGAATCATTTTGTCAGTCTCCAGAAACCTGATATTAAAATAGTGGCTGAGCCACATGGACCTTCTGTGAACCACCAGACTTACAGATTGCTTGGGACTGATCCATTTGGAGGACACAGGACAGGCTTTAAAAACTTGCCATGATCACATCCAGTGTTCAGGATCAAATTAGAGAATCACAAAAAGAAAACCACACAAAGTTGCAAAGAGGGGCAGAAATTGGCATTACTGTTTTCATGAGGCAGATCAGACAGGTGAGCAGAGATTCATTACCAGAGGAGTGGTCCAGATAGCATAGTCAGGAAGTCCATGGGTCATTCACAGTCCATAGGTTAACAAAGCTGAAGTCAAAATCCAAGAGCCAGTTCAAAGTCACATAGGTGAGGCAGGTTCAAAAACTGTGGTCACTGGATCTAGCAGAGTGACCTCTCACTTCCACAACAAGCAGATTCCCTGAGCTGGTTTTACAGGCATCTGCTAATGAGCCTTGTTAGCAGCCAGCTGCTGGAGAGTAACTCCGTAACTACTCTGAGATGTTATCAGCAAGCAGCTGGCAATGAGCCAGAAGCCAAGCACTCTGTTGTCTTTCTTGCAGTTCCCTTCTTAGCCACTGCCTTTGGTGCTCAAAAGGTGGAAGTGAGCCTGGTGGACTGCTAATACTCATCTGAGGCTTACCTGCTGCATCAGGGCTGGGTGCCAGTGGCTCTGAGTCAGCTGCTGATTGCGAGCCTTTATGAACCTGCAACTCCTATTCAAGCTTGTCTTCTGTCGGGTCAGAGCTTGTTACATGAAGCTCCCCTTCTTCTGAGGAGTCCCTGCTATTGCTGAGCTCTGGCTGAGCCATGACAACTATGCAGCTGCACCAGGGCATCAGCAAAAATACCCCCCCCCCATTTTTTCCCAATTTAGTGGGACAAGAGGACTTTTCCCCCCTGGGGGAACGCACTGGAACAGAGTTCTGGAATCTCTTTGACAAAATTCTTTTAAAAATGCTTAAAAGTTCATGGGTTTTCAGTATACAGATTGAGAACTTCATTTCTCTCTTGAGAATTCCGGCACCTCTCCCCCCACCCCACCCAAAAGCCCTGGACAAGGCTAAAAGAAGCTCTCCAGAGCTTCTGCCAAATGACTCCTCCCCATACAGATTGCACAGGCATGCACACACAAACACACACACACACTGAAAATGATCATAATACCAGTATCAGTGGGCTCTACTGTGCATTCTGTACACTCAACATCTTCCCCATATTATGAGATCATGTGACTCTTTCCCATTTTTCCTAGTAGCAGATAACACAGCAGAGAGTCTCCTAGTGTGTGGCAATATGGAAAATAAGGTGTCACAGCTGCTTGTCAGTTTCAGAAAAAGTCTGGTCTGTTTCAACCAGAGTCCCCTCCCCTTTGCCCCCCCTTTTGCTGGTGTTCCTTTCTGTTCCCCTTCAGTCAACAAACTAATGCCAAAATGCATGTGCAAAACCTGAACCACGAGGATTTAAATGGAAGGTGCTTGCTGGACTCTACTCCACAGCTGCAATAGGGCAATTGTGTAAATTAAAACAAACAAACAAACAAACAACAACTTTGGACACCACCCTCCACATGGTATAAGTGACATTCTACCCCAATTTAGAAAAGTGCATTCTTTTTAAAAAATGTAGCTGCAGGATAAATACACTGGAGGAAATAGAATGCCATATAAGGTGGGCACAGAATCCGAGGTCAAGATTAAAGGTTTGCTGCTCTGAAAATTTGCAGTAAAATGTGTGTGTGTGATGGGTCAGTAAGATTTACTTCTGAGTAAATTTGCTCACATTTATATCAGGATGTACTTGTTAGCATGTTTACCTGGGCATAAGCCCGTTTGAAAGGACTTATTTCTGAGTAAACACACGTTGGCCGCTGTTGGTATTAGATGGCAATCCTGCTTGTATCAAATCACATTGGCCTGATCTGCATTTGCTATGTAAAGCTGTTCCGTGCTGCTGTGAGCCAGTTTGGTGTAGTGGTTAAGCGCACAGACTCTAATCTGGGAGAACCGGGTTTGATTCCCCACTCCTCCACTTGCACCTGCTGATGTGACCTTGGGTCAGTCACAAGCTCTGGCACGGCTGTTCCTGAAAGCGCAGTTTCTGTCAAGAGGTCTCTCAGCCCTGCCTACCTCACAGGGTGTCTGTTGTGGGGAGGGGAAGGGAAAGGCGTTTGTAAGCCGCTCTGAGACTCAAAAGTGAAGGGTGGGGTATCAATCCAATCTCTTCTTCTTCTTCTTCTTCTGTGATGCCAGCTTCCCATTTGGCTCAGTATAAAGCTCTCCTCTGTCTGCATCAGGATGCAAGCTGTTTAGGGAGAGCGTGGGAGAGAGGGGGGAGGAGTGGCCTCCCAGGGGCACCAGCAGGGAGCAGCACTGATGGGAGGAAACAGCACCTGTGACACCCCCCCACACACAGAAAGTAAAAGGGGGTGACCTGGCAAAGGGGGAACAGGAAAGAAAAATGAGCTGGGTAAAAAACACAAGACACACAGCAGTTCTGGAGACTGCCCCAGGAAATAACAAATGGTTCAGGGGTGGGCGTGCTTCCGACCCCCCCCCCAAATGATCACATAAAAATGTTCACTGGCTGCTGTTAAACACAGACGACTGGATTTTCAGCTAACTCGTTTCTTTTGTGACAATTTGCATATCTCCTTAGAAAAGATGGGGGGGATTCAGCTCCAGTTGTCTGCATTTTTCTGACAGTAGCTTGACGGTGGGGAGGAACAGTTGTACCGCCTTAAAACCACATTCAGATAAGGCGGAGAGACGCCGTAGTGACGTTGGAGTCACTACTAAGTGGCAGTAAAATGATGCAGACAGCTGATGCTGAGAGGAAACAACCGGAGAGTGGATGCGGCATCAAATGTAGACAGAAATTCATGAGACGATGTGAGATCATTTGCACAGTGGTGGGAAATGCCAACGCAGACTGGGCCACTGAATGTGGCAAGAGTTACTTTTACAACGAAACATGTGTGGCGAGTGACAGGAAGTCGATGTGCAATCCTTAAGACTGACATGCCCACATTTGGAATAAACCTGAGCCAAAAAGCATTTTTTAAAAAACTCTGGTTCCTCCTCAGAGACTAGCTACAAATACTTGAATGTAAACCAGACATTCCATATCTGGATCACAAACCAAAGCAGATGTGGAAGTGAAATTTCCAGTTAGTTCACTTGCATGCGGTTGCTGAAAGTTCACCTTGCCCTGAAATGGACACATCCAGTGGGTCTCTCCATAGAGGAGGATTCAATTTCCCACTGAAGTTAAGTTGCCAAGGGGATGTTCTGAATCAGCTCTGTTTCCTTTGGGGCAATTTTGAATCCTCCACAGCCGCCCAGGAACCCACTTATTTATGAGTCTGATAACAGATTTATTTCTGTAGAGCGTAATGGCCACCCTTTCACAAATGAAAACAAGGGATGCACATAAGAATATAACATAAGAGAAGCCAATGTTGGATCAGGCAAGTGGCCCATCCAGTTCAACACTTGGTCACAGTGGTCAAAAATACCAGGTGCCACCAGGAGGTCCACTAGTGGGGCCAGGACACTGTTGTCCCCCCACCCCCAGCACAAAGAATACAGAGCATCACTTGCCCCAGACTGAGAGTTCCTCTCTATACCTTATGGCTAATAGCCACTGATGGACTTCTGCTCCATATGCTTATCCAATTCCCTCTTGAAGCCATCCATGCTTGTAGCTGCCATCATCTCCTGTGGCAGTGAATTCCATGTGTTAATCATGCTTTGGGTGAAGAAGGACTTCCTTTTATCCATTCTAACCCGACTGCTCAGCAATTTCATTGAGTGCCCACAAGTTCTTGTATTGTGCAAAAGGGAGAAAAGTACCTTTTTCTCTACCTGTTCTATCCCATGCATAATCTTATAGACCTCGATCATGTCACCCCTCAGCCGTCATTTCTTCAAGCTGAAGAACCCCAAGCGTTTTAACCTTTCTTCATAGGGAAAGTGTTCCAACCCTTTTATCATTCTAGTTGCCCTTCTCTGCACTTTTTCCAATGCTATAATATCCTTTTTGAGATGTGGTGACCAGAACTGTACACAGTATTCCAAATGAGGTCGCACCAATGATTTATACAGGGGCATGATGATACTGGCTGATTTGTTTTCAATTCCCTTCCTAATAATCCCCAGCATAGTGTTGGCCTTCTTTATTGCAGCTACACACTGTCTAGACATTTTCAGTGAGTTCTCTACTACAACTCCAAGATCTCTCTCTTGGTCAGTCTCTGCCAGTTCGGACCCCACCAACATGTATTTATAGTTAGGATTTTTGGCTCCAATGTGCATCACTTTGCACTTGGCCATATTGAATCCCATTTGCCATGTTGACACCAATGTTCCCTCTAAGCTGTGGACTCTTGTGAGCAAAAATTCTACTTTGTGAGCTACTGGCATTAAAGCTGTGAGCAGGTGATTTGGCTACTGCATAAATCAGTTTGCTCTGGAGCTATCCTTCCTGAGCTAAGACAAAAATGTGTGAGCCAGAGGCTAATAAACTGTGAGCTAGCTCACATTAACTCAGCTTAGAGGGAACACTGCTTGACACTGCTCACCCATCCTTGACAGATCCCTTAAAGGGTCCTTTTGCCAGCAGAGCTGTGGCCAGTGACGGCGCCTCTCCTTCCCTGCTAAACGATTTAAAGGGTCCTCCAGCTGGTCAGCAGGCCACGTGCTCCCCGCTGATCAGCTGAAACCCTTTAAATCTTTTAGCAGGGAGGGAGAGGGGTGGCTGCAGGTGGCCATGGCTTGGGGGCTTCCCTCATCAGCCAGCTGGCCAGGTGTGGATTGGAGCCCCCAGGAGTGGGGGAACCCCTGCCCAGACCTGGAGGATGGCAACCCTAGCAGGCTGTATTCTGCCCTGCCCTCTTAGGTTTTTCTCAACACCTGGAGAGACTTTCCTCGCTCTCTCAGGTAACCTGCCACCACCACCTGGCTTTTGTAAGGAATTGCCCACCGGGAAGGTCAGGGCTCCCAAGCTTCCCTTCCAAGATCTGAGGTCTTGCCTTTGTGTCTCCTGCTGCCCAGCACCTTGTCACCACAGGGACCGTTTATTGCCTTGTGTGCCCCTGGAGGAATAGCCACTTGCCTACTGGCTGCTAGTTTGTTGTAATGGTTAAGTGTGCAGAGTCTAATCTGGGAGAACTGGGTTTGATTCCCCACTCCTCCACTTGCATCTGCTGGATGACCTTGAGCAAGCCATAGTTCTGGCACAGCTGACTTTGAAAAAGAGCAGTTTCTGTCAGAGCTCTCTCAGCCTCACCTACCTCACAGGGTGTCTGTTGTGGGGAGGGGAAGGGAAAGGAGTTTGTAAGCCGCTCTGAGACTCCTTTGGGTAGTGAAGGGTGGGGTATAAATCCAATCTCTTCTCTTCTTCTTATCTTTTAAAATAGCAAGTCCAAGAAGGTGGAGGTCCATGTGATAGAGAGAGAACCATTACCAGCTTCAAAAGTTATGAAGTATTTATTAAAAAAGAAAATGCTCACAGGCACACTTTTAGCAAAGCACCAGACTGAGCAAGGGATCCAAAAAAAATTGGTAAAACACAAATCCTCTGTCCCTCTCACTATACATGCCCTGTCAGATGTTAAAATAGGACAGGCTCCTAAAGCTTAGGAAGTTACACATCTCAATAGCATTTTATTACCTTGAAGTTTGCTCCAGTTCTTTAGGCGAGCACATGGTCAATGGCTGCCATCCCAGTTGGAGAGCTCTGTGTAATCTCCTGGACTCAGCACCTGCTGCAAGGAACTTTTATCACCTCTCTTTCCCCCACCCTCTGACCAGGTCAGGCCAGGTCAAAGAGGCTTTACCTGAAGATCTCCAGGAATCTCCTTCCTGGAAACTCTCTGTCATTCTATTCCTTCAAATCTCTCTTCCCTGCTTGGAGAAAGGGAAGCACTTGATCCACCTACTATCTCTCCTGGTAGATCCATTAACATTTGTATGAAGATGAGCTGAGGTACATCTGTGAAGCAATTGAACAGACTTCCCTCCACTCCTGCCTGTTCTCTGCCCAGAGAAAAAAATCTTTTAAAATGCACAGTGGAAGTTTTGCTCATTTCAAACCTCCCAGGAAAAAAATGCAGTTCTTCACAGGGACCTTTTCCATTTTGATTGAAAGATGCCTGTTAGTACAACAGGAGAGAAAACAACCTTCAGCCAATATTTGATGCTGAAAGGGTGTTAATAACATGCCATCCAAATTAGCTTTATAATGTGATAATAAACCGACCTTTTGCAAAATAATCCCCTGGGGGAAGGGGGAGAGCTACCACGGAAACTGATTATTCCTGTTGAGCAAGCAGCAAATGTGTATCATCAGTCTCAAATGATATCATTGCTGCTTCCAGACAGAGATTTTTCTCTACATGGTGAGCAGGAAGTCCCACACCGAAGGGGCATGTTCACACCATGTGGTGTTCATTCTGAGCACAGCTTGTCCTATTCCTGGGGCTTTCTCCTTTAAAGAGTATCAAACATAAACTTACTTTGATCTGATTAAAAGAGATTCTTCATAGTGGCTGTGGGGGGGGGCTATATACAAGTGGTCCATCTCACTGCTTTACCTCCCCACCATTTTATTCCTGAAGGTCTTTTTCTCTTTCCCTGCTGAACTGTGCAATAGCATTACAGCCCATTTGGGCTGGGAAAGGGAAAAGTGGGTGGGGGGTTCCTGGCTGAGGGGGCTGGAATGATTGCTGTCATGTGAAACGGGGAAAGGGGAGGGTGGGGCAGCGGCAGTGAGAGGCTCAGTAGGCAGGTGTGCATCTGGCTCCTGTCCCACTTGCATTTTCACTCCACCATTTGTCAAGCCAAGATGTTACTTTGGCTGCGGTCACATGCGCCATTTGAAGCGGAGGGGAAGCAAGGTTATTTCCTCCAGAGGAATTTGACATGCAGTTGCAAGATCAAAAACCCTTTGTAGCTGCGGGCTCAGCCTGTCACTGTGTGATCAGACACAACTGCAGGTGAGTTGGGTTTTTTTTTGGCCGTTTGTTTCCCAAGTGCATAAATGAGGAATCGCATCTCTGCACTGAGGGCTCCCTAGGGAGTATGTGATGATGCGCATACTGTGAAGGGGGAGGGGCAATAGCACCAAGCTGGGATGGCATGATCAGACCAAACCGATGGCATGAGAGCGTGCTTGCATGATCAGACAGGGGAATGTCTGTCCATGGTCTGTTGGAACCAGTTAGAGCCGAACTTTACCCGATGTCTTTTAACTCCACTTCTGTGGTGGAGCAGCATGGGTTGCCGATGACTGCGGGACGCTTCCCAGATGTTGCTGTCTGATTGCACCCTTTGGATCCATCAGGCATTTGCAGCTATGTTGGATCTAAAGGTGCATGTGATCGCAGCCTTTATCTTTTTTCTCTCTGACCAGAGAGAATGAAAAGGACAGGTGATCTGGGACATCCATGTCATATCGCTCCGGCTAAGGACATCCCCTCCCCCCATCAAATATCTATGTCTGCTATGTTCAATTCTTGAAAGCAGTAGTTGTCTGGGAAGTTTCTGAAATCCTCCCCACCTGACTTTGTCCCTGGGTTTTAGTGTTCTGAATTACTTTTTCACCTCATTTCCAAAATGGCACTGATAAATTAGGAATCCTCAAATGTCTCATTTTTTTTTATTTGCAGATTTTGTACCACATGTACTACATATGTGTAGTTCCCTGAAATGTCTGTCCCTTTAGTTCATTTGCATCTTTTAAAATTCTACATTAATGATACACTTGTGCACATTGATAAAACAAACAAACAAACAAAAGGCATTAGGGATGAGGGAATGTTTCATGTTCCATTTCTTTTCATACTCACAAGTTTGTCGATAGTTTCAGCTGTCTGATGGTTGCTGTTTTGCAGATTTGCTTATATGGTATATAAGTTGCACTCTTTTATGCAAAATGTATAGTGATTAAGAGCGGTGGACTCTAATCTAGTCGGCATGCGTGCCCCGTTGTAAGCTGCCCTGAGCCTTCGGGAAGGGCAGGATACAAATCCAAATAATAAATAAATAAATAATCTGGAGAACTGGGTTCGATTCACCACTTCTCCACATGAAGCCAGCTGGGTGACCTTGGGTTAGTTACAGTTCTCTCAGAGCTGTTCTCTCAAAAGCAGTTTTCTCAGAGCTCTCTCAGCCCTCTCAGCTCTCTCAGCCCTACTGACCTCACAGGGTGTCTGTTGTGGGGAGAGGGAGGGAAGGAGATTGTAAGCTGCCCCGAGACTCCGAGTGAAGGGCGGGGTATAAATCCAATCTCCTCCTCCTCCATAGAGTGTTGATTTATTGATGTCAAAGGGGTGTACATTTTATGGAAAATGGTTTAATGCAAAGAAGACAAATGAAACAAACAAATGAAAACTACTGGCGTTCGTTCACACAAGAAAGAAGTGGCATTAAAGTGGGGATTTTCAAGCTGGAAAAGTCGGGAAATTATTCCTGTGTTTAGCTGAATTTAATGTGTGTTTGTGTAGCTAGTTCCCAAACAAATTCTCAAGAAGTGTATATGCTTGAAATGATTTGAACTGTTGAATCTACCGAACCTGGCCCTCCAAACATCTATGATGTATCTGAATGGCATCCCTTGCCCTTTCAGTGCTGGAGTGTTCTGTGCTAACTCCGGGGCTTTGCATCTGAACATCCCCATTTTGATTTCTTTTTGCCCTACTGAGAAATGATTTCCAAATGTCTTTTAAAAAGCAAAGGGAGACGGGACCTAATCAGGACCATAGCACTGTGACAGGGGAAGTTTAAAAGGAGAGTACAGAAAGGGCTGGAAACAGATGTACATATCTACTGCAAAAATGGCACAGGGCAAAGGGAACAGTTATCCTTGCCCACACCCCCTGGCTTTGCCTGTTGACATGGGAGTAAAGGAGGAGGAAACAGGCAATGTATTGATTACAGTTGCAGAGCAAACAACACAATAAAAGCGGATCCCTCCATTGAAGTCCTAACCCCCCCCCATGCGTGTTAAGCTTAAAAACTAATTAGGAAATCAATTGTTTAATCACCTATCTATATAACATACAGTTTGATCCACAGAGATTTATGAGGCCTTGATTATCATCATCCAAAGCAAGTCTTCCAAACAGTGGAATAAATATCAACATTGCCATGTAAACCCAGAGATCAGAAGTAGCTTTCAACACACTTGAGAAGACTTGAAACACTGTGAGCGGAATATTATTACATGAATGAGGTTAAAATGGCTCTCCCAGTGTCAAGCTCTGTCCGTGGCCCGGGAGCCGACCCACCCGTGGCCGTGACATCTGCTCACCCCTTGGGGCTGGTGGCTCTTGGAGCTGAGGAGGGGTCATCAAAGGGGGTTACGGTGGGGCCTCAGACCGGCAGGGAAGGGGTTAACGTCACCCCTCGTAGTTCCTCTGCCAGCGTGCGTCAGGCGCCCTTTGTTTGTCCCTCTCTCTCACCGTCCTTCTCTCGCTCGGTTCTGTTATGCCGCATGCTCTTCCTCCCCGGCCCCTCCAAACTCCCCTCCTTTTATTCCCCCTGGGACAGAATCTGCGATTGTCTCTATAGTGAACCGGATTCAGTTGCTCACATCTTGCTTTGCTGTTCCCGCTACTCTACCATGCGCAGCTATTTGATTAGCCCCCACTTACCTCCAACAAGGAATCCTACTGATAATGATCTTAAAATTCTACTGTCTGATAAGTACCCGGCAACTACTCTGTCTGTTGCAGAATTCTTAGCCTATGTTTGGAAGTTAAGGGTTGGGGTGTATAAGTCGAAATAACTTTTTATGTTCATTGGGATTGTTATAGCACTAACTGAGCTTACTATTGCTGAGAAGTATATCTTTGGCCGGTGTAACTTGTGTTGTTATATCAACTTGTCCCATTATCTTCCCTACTGTTGATGTGTTATGCCAATAAAGGTCCATGTATGTGTGTGTATTCCCCCTGTTTGGCCCCGCCCCCTGTAATAAGCCTGGACGCCATCTGGGCATCCCAGGTGTGGTGGCAGGTGTGCCGGTGGCAGCTCCACCAGCCCAGGAGTTGTGCCACCGGCGCTGTCAGCTGGCTCTCCTGTCCCCATCTTCAGCCCTCGTTTGGTGACGTCTTCATCTCTGCCTCTCTGGGTAGGGTTCCACGGTGCTTGCCTTCGCGGCTGTGCTCTGCTGGCGCCCCTGTTTCTCTCCGTGGCATCGACCGTCGCCCCTTTCAGGGTGCTCCGTGGTGAGTTGTATGGCATCAGTGCCCCTGGGGGGTGGGGTCCTCGTCCCGAGGCGTCAGGACCGGGACACCCAGTTGAATGCCAGAAGTTATATTTATCCTGTGCTAAGATTTCCAAACATTAACTCAAATAAACATGCCTCCAATAAAGTTCACACTAGTCTCTTGGGAAAAATCCTTTCTTATCAGTCCTGACCTGAAAGTCAACCCTGCATTTAAAGAGGGGATGTACAAATACACCCCCTTTTGTTTCTTTTAAAAATATGTTGCTGTTGTGATCCTTATGGCCAATTTTCATTTCTGATGTTCCTGATTCAAGTGTTTCTCTCAGGCTGCTTTTATGCAATTGGTGCATCAATCATAATGAATGTGGCATGAATTTTAACAGGGAAAATTCAGCACAAGAGACGGAAAAGGAGTCAGAAATAAAGACTCGTGAGCAATGCTCCCTCTAAGCTTCGGAGTCTTGTGAGCAAACATTCTACTTTGTGAGCTACTGGCATGAAAGTTGTGAGCCAGCGATTTGGCTACTGCATAAATTAGTTTGCTCTGGAGCTATCCTTCCTGAGAAGACAAAAACGTGTGAGCTGGAGGTTAAAAAACTGTGAGCTAGCTCACATTAACGCAGCTTAGAGGGAACACTGCTCATGAGTATGATTTGCACAAGGGAGAAATCAAAACGTTTTTTTGTTTTTTTATCAAAACAGTGGGGCTATGAAATTCCCAAATTAGAAATGCTTCAGAGATTCCCAGTTCTGGAGTTGCAAATTGTTGCATCTTGTTTCTGAAGAAAAACTGATGACAACCAAGATCTAATTTGCTGCAGCTTTCAGATACCTCAGTCCAGGGCTATTTTGGGGCAGGAATGCCCAGGAACGGAGTTCCGGCTGGTTCCTGAGTTGGCCAAGCCCAGCAGGAACTCATTAGCATAATAGGCCACACCCAACAGCAGAAATTCATCAGGATTGGCTACATTAGGGGGTATGGCCTAACAGGCAAAGGTGTTCCTGCTACAAAAAAAGTCCTGGGTTTTGACAACAAACAAGATAAACAGAATAAGAAGTAAAAGGTGGGTGTGGCTGGATGACCACACTTCTGGTAACATGGTGTGTGTGGCCTAATATGCTAATGAGCTGTGCTATCAGAGGTGTGGCCTAATATGCTGATATGTGTCTGCTGTTGGGTGTGGCCTATTATGCTAATGGCTTCCTGCTGGGCTTTTTCTACAAAAAAGCCCTGCCTCAGTCAATTTGAATAGTTGCCTCTCTGTGTGTGACTGACATGCATGTGTGCTTCAGTAAAACACTGCAAAAAAGCAAGCTTGATGTGATCATGTATGCAATTTTCTATTAATGCAAGCGAGCACACATGAACACGTGAGATATCACAAAAAAGAAGAGTTTTTGAAGCAGTCACGATGTTGTTGCCACATTCCTGTTGCTTGGTTGCAGAGTTTTGTGACCGTGCCTGTGTGGGGGGAACACAAGTGAACTGAAGATATTACAAACTGTGCCTGGGTCCTGTGTCATTTTTCATGGATTGTGTTTGGGTATCTATCAGGTCCGTAGCTACAGTGGGGCATCTTTGGGCTAGGCCCCCTGACTTGCTGGCAAGGCCCCCTGACTTCTCATCCAGCCCAGGGCATCACAGCCTTCTCCCCTGGATTAGTTTGATTAGCCAGTCCCCCCTAAGAAATTTAAATGCCCTGGCTACAGGGCTGCTATCTATCCCTACTGGGAACTCAGTTCCCTAGCATGCAGGGACATGGTTTGGATTGGGACTGGGGTGCGTGGGGAGAAAGGGCTTCTGCCTTCCCACCAGTAACCCATCAGCATGCATGTATCCCCCAGTGGGGCAAATAGAGCCATTTTGAGCTGGGAAAATATGCAGTGGGAAAGGCAGGAGCCCTCTTTTCCTGCATCCCCCAGTCCTGATCCAAATAGCACCCCTGCACACTTGGGAACTGAGCTCCGAGCAGGGAATCTGAAGCCGAATGTGTGAGTGATTGACAGAAAGGCAGGTTGGGGAACCATGATTCAACCCACGAAAAACCATAGCATGTGACCTTGACAGGCCCAGAGGTGGGATGGGGCTGACTGTGTGAATGTTGGGTTTTTTGTCAATTGAAAAGACATATATGCATACAATCTTCTCCCAAACGATATGTATTTAACATCAGGCTTTAATACAGCTGAATATTAAAAATTTATATTTCAAAAGTTAAAAGGTGAAAAATATTAGTTTATACAAAACTATAATAAAAATAACACAACAGTATGGTATTGATTTGCAAAATGCAGCAAATGGATTCTTCTTATTTTAGTGGTTTTTAAATCTTAGTGGGATTTGGAAAACAAAAAAAATTGGCAGCATTTGGGCTATCGGGACCTTGAGCTGGCAAGTGTTTCTCACTGCTCTGGGCTGGGGCCGTGGCTGTACGGTCCATCCATCCAGCCAAGGTATATCTGTTTGCCTGCGGGCGTGGTGAAGAGGAGGAAATGGGCGATATGTCGGTTATATCTGCTGATCAAACGGCCACAAAAGCAGGTCCTTCCAACTGAAGTCAGTGGCCCAGCAAATGGAAGAGGAGGTGTCAGGGCATTGCATTGGGAAATGCTTCTGGTCCTCATTCTGCTTGTAATGACAACCCAGTCTCTTGTCGAATTTCCCCTCCCCCGTTCCAGAAGGGTACCTTTGATTGGGGACGTTTGCAGCAAAAGTCTATCCTTTAAAAATAATGGCAACCGAAACAACTCCAGCATAATGAGAACTGAATATTCTGTAGTCCCTCCAAGCGGGGTGGGTGTGGTGCACGTAAAAGACAAGATGCTGTTTAATGTTTAGCTAAAGACCGTTTTAAGATACTGTCTTGAAAAAGGGATATCCAATCTTCTCCACTGTACTTGAAAGCTCCTAAGACATTGTTTGAAGTAAGAACAACTGTGTCCAGATATTCAAACGGTTCGACGTTGACGGCTATTCGATTTCCCTTCTTCAGCTCGATCAGAAGTACCCCGACGAGATCATGGTACGTCCAATTGGATGCCTTGTCACAGCTGCACAGTGTTAACAGAGTTTGTTTCTGAGAAGTCTCATCCACAAAAATCTCTAGCTTTACATCAGGCTTCTTGTCTGGGCACCTGTTGATGTAAAAGTGTAAATGGCAATAGATGAAATACAGTCCAGGCTGCTGGATCACAAGGTTTCCATCATCATAGTCCATGTTGTAAAGAATGCCGTCTTTATTCCACCTCAGGCGTGACCGGTTGACTGGTTTTAACACTGGGATAGGTGGGGGAAGAGAGAGAAAACCATGAGCATTGAAAAGGGTCTCATACCCTCCAGAATTTCACAAATGCTGGTTCATTTCACCAATGAAGACACACTTGAGCCACTCCTATTTTCATACTAAGGGTACCTGTTTGAACCCCACAACTATACATTGCTGAAAATTCCGCTCTGCTTGTTGTATTAATTTGTTAGTTCCCCTGTTTGGCACTGTTTTTAGGCACAAGCAGATGTTCGTTTTGCATTTTAAAAATGCTCTAGGAAAACAATTAGTGTTCTGCAATCGTTTATCAACTGTTCAAAAGGTATCTCTGCAGCAACAGTGTGGGAAATAGCGGTCTGCACATAACGTGGCTCATGATCTTCATGTGTGTAAATTGCATCCCTTCCATGCTTAGAGATCTAATTTCTGGAAACCTCGAGGAGGGGAGGAGGGAGCTGAAACTCAAAGAATGATACCGCTAGCAAGTTCACAATGACATTTTCAGCAGGCGTCTCCAAGGGCAAAAATAGAGACCAAATAGGATGAGTGGTTTATTGGAGACAAGGCAAGGAAACAGGGGCTGTTATTGGTTAATGGGGATCATTGGAGTGCTCATTTTATTAAGCCTTAAACTGTAGGGACAGACTATCTTAAGAACCTGTCTGTACACTAAGATTATCTGCAGAGACCTTGTTCCATTCCCTTGCCATCAGCAATACAGCAGGACAGGACATTTTCAGTGGTAGCACCAAGAATAGAGAATGTGCTACCTAGAGAGGTCCACTGAGCCCCATCATTCTTGGCCTTCAGACACCTGATCAACATGCAGGGCCGGAGCGTTCATTGAGGTGAAGTAAGGCAGTCACCTTATGGCACCAAGGTAGAAGGGCGCCGCGCTGCCCTGCTGCTGCCCCGCCCCCTTCCCCCTCAGCTCTGTTGGCTCTTGGCCTGCCGCCCCGCTGAGGCCATTGGCGCCCCCAACAAGCGCTTGAGCCAGCAGGTTTTAGCTGACTTTGCTCGGCCCAGCGGCGGTGGCAGCCCTCCCAAACTACACCTCCCAGCATGCCTTTCCCCTGCCTCCCCCCTCCTTACAGCTGAGGAGCTGCTGGGCTCGGAGCATGGGGGGAGGGGAGCATGGAGCCAGCCAACCCTCCGCGTAGCCCGGAGCCCACACAGGCGCCGCTTCCTTGGCCGGAGCTGCCACTGCCAGGAGAGTAGGCAAGGAGGTGCCAGGCCCAGGGCTGGCACTGGGTTCAGGGCAGGCAGGCAGCCGAGCTGCATCAGCAAGGCTCCTGCCAGCAGCAGTTGCATGCCAGGCTGGGCATGGGAAGCGCACCTTGGACACCAGGGCAGGCAGGGGTGGATCTGCGCAGAAACTTTTTAATCTGCACAGGAGGCAAGCTAGGACTCTTTGCCTGGGGGGGGGGAGAAGGAGGGAAAGGCGGAAGGGTTCCAGCCTGCGCTACAGCCTCGCTCTCCTCAGAAGCCTTCCCCAGATGGCCTTCTCACCCCTCCAACCGGCCGCAGGCTCTCGCTTAAAAAGTTAAGTTTTAACTTTAAAACATGCTTAAAACATTAGCACTCTTGCAATATTTTGTTCATTTAACTGACATCCCTTGCTCTGAATTACTGCATCAAAATGTCTGTGCTGTTGCAATTTTGAGACTGTTCAAGAGTGTATCTGTAAGCTGCAAACCTACTTTTGATTTTTTGACATTTACTACAGAAATTTCAGGCTCAGAGTTCTGAGCCTAGGGCCCAAGGGAAAACATGGACTGGCTTGGCATTGCAACATAAGTTGCTTCATGTGCTGGTCAAGAACATGAGAAGGCATCCTGACACAGACTGAGGGCTATGTGTTTGCATAAGTGGTCAGTATCAGCCTACTATCTGGGAAGTCTAAGTTCAAAATCCCCAAAGGGGTGACATGATAGAGGTTTACAAGATTATGCATGGCACTGGATAGAGCTGGCAGAGAAAGAGGTACTTTTCTCCCTTTCTCACAATACAAGAACTCGTGGGCACTCCATTAAATGAATGAGCGGAAGGCTTAGAACAGATAAAAGGAAGTCCTTCTTCACCCAAAGAGTGATTAACACATGGAATTCACTGCCACAGGAAGTGGTGGTGGCTACAAGCATGGACAGCTTCAAGAGGGAATTGGATAAACATATGGAGCAGAGGTCCATCAGTGGCTCTTAGCCACAAGGTATAGATAGGAACTCTCAGTCTAGGGCAAGTGATGGTCTGTATTCTTGGTGCTTGGGCAACAGTGGGAGGGCTTCTAGTATCCTGGCCCCACTGGTGGTACCTGGTATTTTTGACCACCTTGTGACACAGAGTGTTGGACTGGATGGGCCTGATCCAACATTAGCTTCTCTTATGTTCTTAGCGTATGCACACTTCTTCACATACACTGAAATAGATTTCCTCAAATATTACATGCAGGTAGGGAGAGTTAGTTGTCAGGAAGGGATTATTAGAGTCAAGGTGAATAAGTAACTGAGTAATAAAAACAGCAAGACTGGAATAACAATACAGTAGGATGTGTAAATTGCAGTTCTCTGCACAGGACAAACAGGTCAAACCCTACACCAAAGGGTAAATGGACACAAATCTGACATCAAGAATTACAAAACTGAGAAAACTGTAGGAGAACTACTGCTGCAAAAGAGACTATTTGGTTTGGCAGTTATATCAGTTGAACACACTGAAGCATCTGCACTGGACCTGAAGGAATCGGTGACAAAATCTGCAAAGGAAAAGGCACACAAACTGAGATTTTGGTGTGCCTGAAATGGAAGTATTCAAGAGCCTTAATTTTTGACATCACAATTCACAAGATTATTCGAAATGATCGGTGAGTGGTGTGCTAAAACTGTTTTCTCTCATAAACCTTGGAGAGTCACTGCCACTTTGAATAGACTGGGGGTGCGGGGGGAAGCTTGCAATGTCCTGCCATTCCATGTTTACCCCTGTGTCCTAGGCTCAGCATATTGACCATGAGAGCAGTCTGGGGAAAGGGTTTGCTCCCTACTCCAGGCTGTACAGGAAAATTCACTAAAAATGAGTTCGACACCCCTGCACAGTTCTTGGACTTGGCATGCATTTCATTCCTCCTTAATTCAGAGACTTTCGGAAAGTTAATTCTGGATGGGAGCATGAGTAGTTTGCAGCAGCCTTCATTTCCTTCCCTCCCCATCTTATTTCACCACCCCACCATGTAGCATATGAAATTTGCCCTGCCACAACACAGAGTGAGAGAGATTGTGGCTCAACCTTGCTTATGAGCACATAAACCAATTTTCAGTCAATACACATTAGTAAAAAAACATGAAAAAGAATCGTGGTTCAACTTATATGAGCACATGGTCACTACCATTTCAAATTTTCAATCAATATAAGTAGTGGAAGGTATGCAAACGAAAGTGGAGGAACTGAAAGTTGTGGTTAACAAAGCCTATCAAAAATAGGAAAAATGGAAGGTGAAACCAAAAAGGATTTCTAATGTGTCAGTCTCATGTCATTGACAAGGTGAGGAGAATTTCAGAAACTTCTCTAAACAGAAGCACATAGAGCAGGGCAGCTCTTAAGGAATATGAATAGATCATATTCACAATCAAATTCACTAAAGAAGTATAAAGAATATTGCAGGAAACATAAACCATTGATAAGGGATATATTCTGAAAACATACTCTACAACTCATTAACTCTCATAACACTATTTGCAAGTCTTAAAGACGTAAATCCTGAGTCTCTGCGTAAATGAATGTACATAAAAAACTGCAATTATATCTGGCAGCACTGATAAGATGTTCAGGAAATCAACTCCGATCCTGTTGGTTATCACTTCTAATCAGACTATTGGCATTGCCCATCTAAGGAATTTCTAGAGAATTTGCATTAAAAGATGCAGAAAATTAGAATTGCATCATGGAGCATAAACAATTGGCAAAAACATATCTCCCTAAAAGGGGGAAATCCTGAATTTCATTAGCAGTAATTACATGGTGTATATAGTGCTCACCTAGAATCCTTAACATGTAGAGTCTTTGTAATAATTATGTACATGCACATACAAGTAACTCCACCGATCTCATCCACTTAGCAGCTGAAGAATGCATGAGGTAGAAAATTGTCTCTGTTGTTCTGAATCCTTTTTCTTTTTTTTTAGTAAATACAATTTATTATTGGATATATCACACGTTCAAACATTTTCAATCAACCTACATACCCATTTCTCTAATTTTCCTCCCCCCCCCAAACAAGACTTCCCGCACCGCTCCAACCCCATTAATATCTCTCTTATTCTGTTACAATTATTTCTAAACTTATTTTCTCTATCAAACGGTAACAATTCAAAAATCTAATTCTATTTCATTTTCCACTTAATAACTATCAAAACAAACCAAACCACGCTTAATGTCCCAATTTTTCAACAAGTATTTTTGAAAGTCTTTCCAGTCTTCAAAAAAAGTTTCATCTTCTTCGTTGTTTAATTTTCTTGTTAATTTATCCATTTCTGCTAAGAACAACGTCTTTTTAATCCATTCCCATGTTTCAGGTACTTTATCTTGTTTCCAACATTGAGCAAAAGTCAGTCTTGCTGCTGTAGTCAAGTACCATAGTAATGTTCTCTTGGCTACATTTATTTCTTCCATTTTAAGACCTAACAATAACATCTGTGGGTCTTTCTTAAAAGTACAATTCAAAATTTTTTGTATCTCATTGTGGATCTCTGTCCAATACTTTACTGCTTTATCACATGTCCACCACATATGGTAAAAAGACCCCTCATGTTTTTTACATTTCCAACATTTGTTGGACATACTTTCATTTATAATAGCAATTTTTTTAGGCGTCATATACCATCTATACATCATTTTATAACAATTCTCTTTAACATTTACACACGTTGAAATTTTCATTGATTTTTTCCACAAGTATTCCCAAGATGTCATTAATATCTCATTATTAACATTTACTGCCCATTTTATCATTTGCTCCTTTACAACTTCATCCTCAGTATACCATTTCAATAACACCTTGTACAGTTTAGAAATCATTTTTTTATCTTTCTCAAGCCATATAGTTTCAATTTCAATATTCTTTTCTCTAAAACCATGTTCTCTTTTATCGGTCTTAAATAAGTCATAAATCTGTCTATACTTCAACCAATCATATTCAAATTCAACATCAAATCTATCTTTTAACACAAAATTTTTCCCTTCAGATTTTAAAAGATTTTTGTAAGGTAGCCAGTCTAGTCCTTGGTTTCTTGAATATGGATTAATCACTTCAGCTGGTACAATCCAAAGTGGTCTTTCTTCTGAGAAGAATTTTCTATATCTCGTCCATGTCTCGAACAGTGATTGTCTTACAAAGTGGTGTTTAAAAAATTTATCCATTTTTACTTTTCCATACCATAAATATGCATGCCATCCGAATTTATTATCATGTCCTTCAAGAGCCAATAACTTCTTATTCTCCAAATTAATCCACTGTTGCAACCATGTTAAACAGACGGCATCATAATACAGTCTTAAATTTGGTAGTTGTAAGCCTCCTCTCTCTCTTGCATCACATAAAATTTTCATTTTAATCCTTGGCTTTCTTCCTGCCCATACAAATTTGGATAATTCTTTCTGCCACGAATCCAGTATTTTCCTTTGTTTTAGTATTGGAATAGTCTGAAACAAAAACATCAAACGCGGCAAGATATTCATTTTTACAGTCGCGATTCTTCCCATCAATGATAAATTCAAAGTATCCCATTTCTTCATATCTTGCTGAATCTTATGCCACACCTTTTCATAATTGTTTTTAAACAAGTCAATATTTTTCATAGTTAAATCAATTCCAAGATATTTAGTCTTTGTGACTACTTCACATTGTATTTTCTCTTGAAGTTCTGTCTGTCTTTGTTTCGTCATATTTTTGCACATCACTTTAGTTTTATTTTTATTAACATAAAATCCCGCAACTGAACCAAATTCTTCAATTTTTTCCATCAATTGTGGTATTTTCTCAATTGGGTCTTGAATCATAAACATTACATCATCTGCAAATGCCCTATACTTATAGGCGAAACCTTTCACTGTAAGTCCTTCAATACTGTCATCTTTTCTTATCGCTGTCAGTAATATTTCCAATATCCAAATAAACAACAACGGGGATAACGGGCAGCCTTGACGTGTTCCCTTTTGGACTCGGAAGAAGTCCGTCTTTTCTTTGTTTATATTCAAAGCCGCTTTTTGTTCTGAATATATTGCCACAATCATGTTTAAAAAGGACTGTCCAATATTCATTTTTTCAATAACTTGCAGCATAAACTCCCAATTTAAATTATCAAAAGCTTTTTCCGCATCTAAGAAGAGGAATCCAACTTCTTTTTCAGGATGCTTGTCATAATATTCAATTGCGTCTATCACCACTCTTAGATTATCTCTAATTTGTCTATTTGGTAAAAATCCCGCTTGTTCTTCCGCTATCGTATCTTTCAAATATTTTTTCAGTCTCTCTGAAATTATTTTTGCAAATAATTTGTAGTCATTATTTAATAGCGATATTGGTCTATAGTTCTTTACTTGAGTCAAATCCAAACCTTCTTTAGGTATCAATGAAATATTTGCTTCCTTCCATGAATCTGGGATCCGCTTGGTCTGTCTTATCTCATTTGACAGAAGTACTAAAATAGGGGTTAGCTCCTCTTTAAATTTCTTATAAAATTTTGCTGTAAAGCCATCTGGTCCTGGAGCTTTGCCCAACTTTGCATCTTCTATCGCCATTGTCACTTCTTCTTTCGTTACTAAACCATTTAATAGTTCTTTAATTTGTTTTCCCAGCTCTGGAACTTCAATCGTCTCCAAGTATTTCTTGATTCTCTGTTGGTCAATTCCTTTCTTTTGAAATAATTTGGCGTAGTATTTAAAAAAAGCTCTTTTTATACCATTCAGGCTCATCACCTCCTTTCCATCTTCAACAATCTTGGATATAAAGTTCCTATCTTTTCTATTTTTCAGTTGCCATGCCAAAAACTTTCCTGGTTTATTTGCACCCTCAAATGCTTTTTGCTGTAATTTTTTTAAGTTCCAATATAATTCTCTGTTTAAAAGAACATTCAGCTGATCTTGCAGGAAGTGGATCTCTTTAACAATTTTCTTCTTCCCTGGTCTTTTTTTTAGTTCCTTTTCTTTTTGTCGAATTTTTTCATGAAGATCTTTCTGTTGCTGAATCTTTTGCTTTTTATCTTTGGAGTTCAGAGAGATAAGCATGCCTCTGATTACTGCTTTGTATGTATCCCATACAACTTGTATATCCGTGCCTTTATTCAAATTCAGTTCAAAAAAACTTTTCGTTTCCTTTTTTAAGATTTCATTAATTTGTTTTTGATCCAGTAAATCTTCATTAATTCTCCAGAATAGCTGTTTAGGTTTTGCTTTAGATATCCAAAGTAGGGGATTATGATCAGAGTTAGTTTTCGGTAGAATTTGTATTTTATAAGTTTTTTGCGCCATCTCCTCTGACATCCAAATCATGTCAATTCGAGAAAAAGAATTATGTCTATTCGAATAAAACGTGTAATCCTTAGTCTTAGGATTCCACTTCCTCCAAACATCTTCTAACTTTTCTTGCTTCATCAATTGAAAAAAATTTTTTGGTAACTTTCCAACTGTCTCTCCACTTGCTTTGGACTTTCTATCCAATGTGTTGTTCACTGTACCATTAAAGTCTCCCGCAAGAACAATTTGGTCATAATTTAAACATTCCAACTCTTTAGTCAAATCATTGAAAAAGGTCTCTTTTGCACCATTGGGTGCATATATATTAACAAGCAATGTCTTTTTTCTATCCATACAGATTTCCACGCCAACATACCTTCCTTCTTTGTCGGAAAAAATTTGCTTAGGATCCAAATCTTTTGAAATATAAATCACTGTTCCTTTTTTCTTGTTAACTGCTGAAGAATGAAATTCTTCTCCCAATTTTTTATTAGTCAGATATTTGTCGTCTTGTTTTCTTATGTGTGTTTCTTGTAAACAAATTATATTACATTTTTGTTTTTCCAGCCAATGATTCACCAGTCTTCTTTTACCTGGTGAATTTAATCCATTTACGTTCCAAGATAAAAATTTGTAATCCATAATGGTGTTAAATTAAATATCTTTAAAATCGTCCAGATTGTTCGCTTTGAATCTATATAAATCTCCTTCAGTTTTAAGAGTTGATCTCACCGAGTTGTACATGAATGTAAGTCCATATGGAATCTCCCATCTGAACCTAATATTCATTTCTTTTAGCCTGTCTGTCAATTTCTTGAATTTCTTTCTATCTTGTAGAATTGATCTCGGAATTTCTCTCAAGATTATTATTTTCTTTCCATTAATTTCCAACGGTTGTGAAAATTGTTTCTTGAAAACGTCTTCCTTCATCTTTGTTGTCACAAATTGAACAATTACATCTCTGGGTAATTGCTTTCTTTTGGCATAAGCCGAATTTACTCTGTAAATCAAGTCAAAGTCTGCATCCAAATCTCCTTCATCTTCCCCTATGTAAGTTGTCAATGTCTTAATTACTAGGGCCCGTAGATCTTGATCTTCCTCCTCTTCTATCCCTCTCAATCTCAAGTGATTCTGAGTAGCCCTGTAATCCATCATGGTCTCCAACCTTGCATTCTCTGACAAGGTTTTTTTAACCTTTTGTTCCATATCTTCAGATTTTGTCACCAGACTTTTGACTTCCTTTTTAAGTTCTTCTGTATCTTTTTTAATCCCTGACACTTCTGCAAGTACCAGTTCTTTCAATTCTTCCATATTTTTTTTCTGTACTTGAATTTGCACTTGCTCTATTTGCTCCAATTGTTGTTGCAACTGTGATTCTATTTGTTTTCCAAGATTCTCCGTCATCCGTTTCTCCATCGCTTCTATAGCTGCTTGCCACTCTTTTTTTCCTTTGCAGTCATTCTTGGACTGGGTGATGAAGCAGCTCTAGGTCTTGTTCTCAAATCCGTCTTGGAGGCCACTTCAATGTTAATCAGACTTTATATTAACAATCTTCAAGCCAAATCGCCACCTTTAGAACTTGTTTAAACGCTTTTTCGGCTTGAAAATAGCATTTTAAATTTTAGTCCTCCCCAAAATGTCGGGCGCAATTTCTCTATGGTTTTTTTGGCTAGAGTAGGCTCCTTTCAAACTTCCTGCTCACCTGTCCGTCTCTGTAATCCAACTTCCAGTAAGGGTGGTGTCACACAATAAAATGTCCCTCCGCTTCAAACACAGCAGCCTCTAAAAGCCTCCACTCTAGCCCACTTCCTGTATCACAGAGTCACAGTTAGTTTCGTTTCTACTGCGTAGCGTTTAGACTTGGCTGACCACAGGAATGCAAAACAAAGTCTCTTTTCAGCCTTTTTCTCTAACGGAAAGCTTTCTTTTTACTTTTAATTCAAGCGAAATAGTTCCTTAAAGGTTTCAACGCTTATCCATACGTTTCAATATCACAGTCTCCTTTAAACCGGTAAGCGCTTAATCGTTTGTTTGTTACCTTGCTTGTAGTCTCGGGGTTTCGCGGTGCTTCTTCTGTAAACGATGTTAATCAGATGATAAAGAGATCGGTAGATGGCGAATTTATGCTGAATTCTCAGCCCGGCTGGCATCTGTAGAGTTGATTTGCAACTGCCCTCTTCACGGAGGGAGATCAAAGTGTAAACAAGCTTCCTCCGAAGCTTATCCACACCGATCTCAACCCCCCTCAGGCTTCGCTGCTTGCTTGCCACTCCCCCGCCTGGAGAGTGCTGCGCTGGGCCAGATAGAGCCCAGACTGTCGTCAGATGCCGCAGTACACTCTGCACAACTCGCAAAGTGTGTCAATTCGCCATTTTCTCCGACCGGAAGTCCCTGAATCCTTTTTCTTAGGTATGCTTCCAAAATTCTCATCTAATTTTCACTTTGGATTTTGAATTCCCTAATTACCTGATGTTGCTTATAAAGTGGAACTGGTGCTTGAGAACCTTCCACATCTTATTTCCAAATTTCGTACAAAGCCCTGTGCATGTGCACTTTGCCACAGCATTACTGTTCCTTCCATTCATGCATTTGCACCCCCCAAAAAACCCACTGATGTGCATGTATGCATTGAAAGACACCCCCCCAAAAAAAAAATAAATCTTGGTGCCTTTATACAAGATTTTTTTTGGGGGGTGACCTTTTACTGATGCACACCCGTAATTTAGAAAGTAAACTTGGGCTGCGATCACACAGAAAGGGGAAAAGGCGAGCAGGAAGCGAGGCTGTTTGCCCCGCCTGCAATGACGCGCGTTTGCGCGATCAAACTTCCCGCCGCACACCTGCAGTTCCCCATAATACTGAGTTTTCGGCAGTAGCTTTTTTCCACGCTACTGCCGTATGAAACGACGCCCCGCCAACGACTCCGGGATGCCAGACAGATGTGTCTGTCTGATCGCGTCCCTTTAATCTGCGGGGGAATCGCATGGCTGCCGTTGCTTCCAGTACGTATGATCGCACCCTT
The DNA here is from genome assembly GCA_029375565.1 of Gekko gecko. Taxonomy (NCBI): domain Eukaryota; kingdom Metazoa; phylum Chordata; class Lepidosauria; order Squamata; family Gekkonidae; genus Gekko; species Gekko gecko. The sequence continues at coordinate 21,293,744 of JAPDNY010000013.1, read as the reverse complement.
TTTAAAACAAAAGTGAAAAGGTATGCATGAACTGAAGGAATAGAGTGTGAACTGCATATGGTTTAGCTCAGGAATTAATTTTAGAAATTCTCCTGGGTTAAACTGGAAATAAAGAACTTGGATATAGCAAACAGCAAAGTTACAGAATAACAAAGGAATAGTATCAGGAAAATCCCTTCATCCCTACATTTCCCAGAAGAGGCTCCATCCATGGAAATTCCACCAGGCAGCTGCCAGAAGGAATAAGAGGCAACATACACTGACAGTCACTCTTCTGGGTCCTAGGCAGATAAAGATGAAACACCTGCAACCTGAAATCCTTTAGCTAGAGATGGCATTGAATCTGGGACTCTCTGCATATTCTGCCACTGAGCTAAAATCCTCTTAGCCCAAATAGATCTCTTGCTTTGCAAGCAGAAGGTGTCAGGTTGAATTTCAGTCTTCCCCAGTTAAAGAACCTGAGCTAGCAGGTGAGGTCCTTCTCTTCCTGAAAACCCAGAGAGTTGCTGCCAATCAGAGCAAAACAATAATGAGCTAAATGGACCAATTGTCTGACTTGGTGTAAAGCAAGCAGCATATGCTGAAATTATGACTTCTTACCACGCCTAAAGGATTATGAAACTAATCACACCAAAAAGGGCAGAGAATGCTCATGGTGCAATGAGTTCCCATCACACATGGCTCAGACAGAAAAGGAGGATGACATATATTCGACAATGGGTATGCAACAAAGAAACACTGGCGCTTTGACCAAAGAGTCATTGCAAATTCATTAGAATTTTTAAAAAATGGCTTAAATGCCCTCACTGACCTTTGAGATATGCAGCCGCTTTCTCAGATAGCATCGTTTTCATGAAACTCATGGTAGGCTCTGCTGAAATAATTCATGAAATAAAAATAAAAATCGTATTAGATTGGAAGCTTCTCAGGGCAGGGACCATTCTTCATGCTGTCGCTCTGTAAAGGCACTAAACTCATTGAAAGCATTATGCATCCATAGGCTCTAGCCTAGCTCATGATATCGCTTATGATGCTGTCCATTTGCCCAGCTGGTTACCATCTCCTTCTGTTGCATGTGTAGAATATATGTTTTGGTGGCTCTAAGGAGTCGCCACCATCAGTGCAAGATTAGATGAGCATTACCCCCTTCTCCTCTCTTCCCTGGCTAAAATTATGTCCTCTTTTTCTCTCTCCCTGAGACCAAATAGAACTGCTTCTAGTCAGAATAGCAACTACTGTGCTAGTTGGACCGGCATCCTGCCACAAACGATTTTCCTATTAGTAAATTTGCCAACCAATGAGCTTGTAATATGAGTGTTCTGTGCTCATAATGCTCCTTTTGTGTTAGGAGCTAGGCATCCTCCCTAACCTGAAGTTCTAACTCAGCTCAGATTTAATAGAGAGATTTCAAGAAGCTTCTTTGCTTTTGCACCTGCAGAAGCAACATTTATTAGTCAGACCAGGGAGTGGAGGCTGGTAGTATTCCATGCATGTGTGGTACACTATGGTATGTGAAAATTGGGTAATGCACTGACAGGGCTGCAGCCATCCTTGGCTAGAGTAGAGCTTGAATCAGGAGTTTCTGTCTTCATAGCCCATGTGTGTTCCCGTCTTTCCCTGTGCTGCAGCACCTACCAACAGCATGTTCCTTACTCATTCTGTATATGACAGGGGTGTGAATACCTTTTCTCCAGAGGGAAGATTATTCTAAATAGAGTATGCCACTGAAGCCATAAAGCTTGGTTCTAATTTAAGAGAGCCAGTTTGGTACAGTGGTTAGGAGCACGGACAATAATCTGGGAGAAACGGGTTTGATTCCCCACTTCTCTTTTTTAAAAATATTTTTAATTGCTTTTCCACTACACAAACTACAAGGAAGGGGGAAGTGGAGCTAAAACTAAAATACAAAAGCTAAAGCAAGGATCATATTTCATTATATATATATCTTATTGTGTTTTCCACCCTTATAAAGTAGAATAACAAATGTAAAAGGAATATAACTGTTTAAGATTAATATAAAATCAAACTAAAGCAAGCATATTTAGCCAGAATAGGTATAAGTCAGTTCCATACATAACAAACAAATAAAAGACGTTTAACTCTGAAAGTAACATAATATTTTGCTTATTTCTTATTTTCCTTGTGCTTGCTTTTGTCATAGGTCAGTCTAACTTTGAGGAGTTTCAGAGCAGCTGCTCCTTTTTCAGCATCAGAGTCTTCTGAGGATTTGTCAGTAGTATCTCCACTGTCTCCCGATTCATGTTCACTTTTTTCTTCAATTTACTTACTGTCCTCTGTTTCCCCTTTTTCTTTAGCTGTTGTTTGATGTTTCTCCAAAAATATCTTTGCTTTTTGAATAGAACCAATCTTCTCTTTCTTATCTTTGTAGTTGAAGATAAGTCCTTTCAGGAATATCCATCTGTAGGGAATGGATTGTTTGTGTGAAAAAGAAGTTAGATTTTTATACTGTCTCCTCCGCTTTCGTATTTCAAAAGCAATGTCTTTTAAGACTCGGGTTTCTTCACCTTGGATTTTCAGGGTTATCCCATTAGTGGCTTTTAGGATTATATCTCTCGTTGACCTCTTGGAGAACTTGACAAATACTTTACCAGGAAGTTTATTTTCTTAATGAAATCTAGGTAGGTTCAGTAAACCATATCCATATCGCTTTGTATCAATTCCGCTTTCAGATCTGTCACTAATGCAAATGCTTCGTTTAATATCTCTTTTAAGTTCTCTCCTTTTTGTTCTGGGATACCCTGGAATCTCAGGACATATAGCGATTTCTCCATTAGAAGTTGTAATAACTGCTCCTTGTCAGAAATCCACTCTTTTTCCACTGCCTCCGGTCTCTGAGTTATAAAGTTAATCTTAGCTTCAACTTGAGCAACCGTTTTATGGGTTTCTTCTGTCTTGGTAGTTGTTTCTTTCAGCTGTTTCTGAAGATCATCAAATTTACTGTTGAGGTGAGTCATCTGGTCCAGCAGAGGATGCAAAGCCATAGATAACATGTTAGGGAAATCAATAGGCACTTCTAGCTTGGCAATTCCTGAAGAAGGATTCTTTTTCACCGCCATTTTATCTCTTCATAGAGACAATGTTTACATAAGAAAAAGTTCATTTGGAAACTCTGAAGGTCTGTTTATTTAGTTGCGCTCTGAACTGATCTACATCATCTTCGGCTAGGTGAACTTTCAGCACCAACCGACCCTGCCCTTCGCCTTATATGCCACGACTTTTTCCTTTTTCCTGCGTCCCCACTCTTCCTCCTCTTCTGAGTTAAATTAGGGCTTTCAGATGGTTAATCGCTTCCCTGCTTAGTTAGTTCAAAAGATGCTCAAACTCACAATTCATCCCAGCGGTTGCTTCAGGAGGTGGGAGAGAGCAACGAAGCGCTAGATCTCTTGCTCGCTTCATCCAGCATGCACCTCTGCATCCATGATGGGCTCGCGGCGGCAGGACCTATAGCAGCAAAGGGGAGCCTCAATTCTTTTGCTGCCACCTTAGAAGAGGCATCCCTCGTGTCCCAGGCTATGAGCCCCCTACAAGGGCTAGAGGGGCCCCCAGAAACATCTGGGACCCCTTCCATCCGTGGTGTTATCATGGCACTCACATCAGAGCGAGGTGGAGTGCACCCTCCAGCAAGTCACCAAAACCAGAAGCTCTGATTCCCCACTTCTTCACATGCAGCTGCTGGTGTGAACTTGGGTCAGCCAGAAGTTCTTTCAGAGCTGTTTTCTCAAGAGCAGTTCTTGAAAGAGCTCTCTCAGCCCCACCTACCTCACAGAATGTCTGTTTTGGGAAGCAGAAAGGAAAGGAGATTGTAAGCCGCTCTGAGACTCCTTTGGGTAGTGAAGGGCAGGGTATAAATCCAGTCTCTTCTCTTCTAGTAGGTGCTGAAGCATGCATATAGTTTGATTTCACTCTCTCTCTGTCTCTCTCTGTGTGTGTCTCTCTCTCCATGAGGAGATGTCTTTCCTTACTGGGAGATGAAGCTAAAGAATGTTTTCCACCCTTCAATGGCATTGTAAGTTACAGGACACTGGCACAGTTCTACCCGAAACAAAAGCCATGCAGTACCCAAATGCCACAAACATGTTCCAATTTTAAAGTTTTAGAAATCCCTTTGAGTTGCATGCTGAGCTCTCAAATGTGAGAGACTAGAGCCCTCTACTGGCTCTGTGCGGAAACTTCGAGCTTGACCTCCTGGAATGACAAACATGGCTTTTCACAGATCACGGATGCTTTAAAGAACAACCTAGCCTTTTATCAACTGAAGCAACTGATTCATATGTCATAAAACTTCAAAAGTGTAATTCTGACCAAGAGAGTTCAACAAAAACTGATCTCTGCACTCCGGTGATCAGTTATAATTCTGTGAGTACTCCAGGCCCTACTTGGAGGTTGGGAAGACAGGATGATACCAAATTGGGAGGAGTAGCCAACACCCAAGAAGACCGAGTTAAAATTCAACAAGACCTGAATACTCTGGAGAAGTGGGCAGTTGCAAGCAGGATGCAATTCAACAAAGATAAATGCACAGTATTACATCGGGGCCACAAAAATGTCAAGCACAAATACTGGATGGGGGATACGTTTCTGGGGAGTAGTATATGCGAAAGAGATCTTGGGGTAAGGGTGGACTGTAAACTAAATATGAGCAGTCAGTGTGATGTGGTGGCAAAAAATGCAAATTCAGTCTTGGGTTGTATGAAAAGGGCCATAGCATCGAAATTCCAGGAGGTCATAGCTCCTCTGTATACTGCCTTGGTCAGGCCACACCTGGAGTACCGTGTGCAGTTCTGGAGGCCTCACTTCAAAAAGGATGTGGACAAAATTGAGAGGGTGCAGAAGAGAGCGACGAGGATGATCCAGGGTCTGGAGACTGAGCCCTACAAGGAAAGGCTAAGGGCCCAGGGAATGTTTAGTTTGGAGAAGAGGAGATTGAAGGGGGATGTGATTGCTCTCTTTAAATATTTGAAAGGCTGTCATTTGGAGGAAGGCAAGGAGCTGTTGGCAGCAGAGGACAGGACTCGAAGAAATGGGTTTAAATTACATGCAGAGAGGTTTCGGCTGGATATTAGGAAAAACCTTTTCGCGGTCAGAGTGGTTCAAAGATGGAATCAGCTGCCTAGAGAGGTGATTAGCTCCCCTTCACTGACAGCTTTCAAGAAGAGGCTGGACGAATATTTGTCAGAGATGCTTTAGGCTGGTCCTGCATTGGGCAGGGGGTTGGACTAGGTGGTCTGTATGGCCCCTTCCAACTCTATGATTCTGTGATTCTATTATTAGCATCTTCCTTCTCACCTTTCAAAAATGCTGCTGGAGTCAACTATTTCAGCAGTGACCTCTGTATTATTCCATTGCTTTTAATCTTTGAACATGATGATGGGGGCCATTTTTGTCCAGACTATTCTTTTTGCTACATTTCCTGCTTTTGTGTGTTTCTTTTGTACCACTTTAACACCATGGATATCTAATATAGAGACAATATTGCTCTTGAATTATATTCTAGATGGTGGGGGGAGATTGCTGCAGTTTTACCCCAAATGTGGAAACTGTCTAATCAAACCAAACCATGAAATTCAATAATGTCCCTAATTTCGGAACAAAGTTTTGAGTCCAGTGGCTCCTTTAAGATCAACAAAGTTTTATTCTGGGTATAAGCATTTGTGTGTGCACCCTTCTTCAGATACTTAATTTCAGGTATCTTTGGGAGGCTTTGGGGGGTCTTGTCCTGAGTGGCTGTTTTTGGCTGCTGGACTTCCTGTGCTGTTAGAGAGTTTTCCTGTTATGTTTTTTGATGCTTCATCACTGTATAAAGTTGCATTGTATGTCATGAGCTGAGGAATGGCAGCATATATATATTTTAAATAAAATTTATATTTTCACAGCCTAAAGACTACAGGACCCATGATGCATGCTATGACCTCTCTTACCTAAACACTGTTTGACATGGAAATAGGAATGCTGCAAGTTCACAAAGTCTTCCTGTTTTCAGGTGTGAATTATCAGAAGATAAGAATCTTTGCTGGCCCCATTTTAAAGAAATGCAGTATGTGAGAGGGGGAATAGAAATGGCCTGGGGCCTCATATATGGAGTGGGCCATATAGCATTGACAAAGAATACTATTTCTCTGGATCTTTTATCTCCATTTTCCTGAATGAAGGACAAAGTGGCCCTTGAAAATACAAATATTAGCCATTCCAGACCTGGATAGCCATTTGTTAAAACTGAACAGAATGAAAAATTGTCTCTAGTTCCCTTCTTTAGCTGTTTCAAAACATTTCCACATGCTGTGATCATGCTGTGATCCATACTTCCTGGATTCTGGTTTAACTGGAAAGATTTCTAAAATTAAAACTGGATTATTTAATTATGCACAAAATTGTGGTTAATTTAGATATGCCAATTAAAAATAACCCAGCAGAAAAGTTTATGCAGACATGATATTGTATATTTGCATATTTGACAGAATTTGAGGTTTTGCCAAACAATTCTTATTACCAAAAATGGCTATTGTTTTAAGTCGGCGAATTGATTGTTATATTTGTTTTAAATGATTGTTATTAGGGTTGCCAAGTCTGGGTTGGAAAATGCCTGGAGACTTTGGGGGTGGCTCTGGGAGAAGGCGGGGTTTGGGGAGGGGAGGGGCCTCAGTATGGTACAATGCCATAGAGTCCACCCCTCAAAGCAGCCATTTTCTCCAGGGCAGCTGGAGGTTAGTTGTAAAAGCGGGAGATCTCCCAGCCCTACCTGGAGGCTGGTGACCCTAATTGTTATATATGATCATTCCTGGTAAGCAGTTTACAACAGTTTTATTAATTTTTTAGATACTTAAAAATTATTGGTAATACCCATCATTTTTAATTATATGGATGAATGATTGTTTTATGTTTATTTTATCTGAATTTATTAGATCTGTATTCCTATATGTTACGATTAATATTTTTTAGAAACCTGGAGCATGCTCAGTGAGGCATTTTTTTGGGGTGGCAATCAGAGCAGTTCCTGCAGGTTTCACACACATGGAGGAGGCCACATCAGTGCTGACGAACTGAACTTTGCTTGAAACAATCACATCCCTTTTCTTATAAGGCAGTAATGCTGATCAGTGGGAGTGTAATTCCAGGAGCAACAGGAATAATATTGTCAGTTTGGGCGTGTTCCACATTCCATTTATTGGGGAGGGGTGTTGTTGACTTCAGTGGAGGGATCTGCTTCTATTGTCCTGTTTGAGCAGCAGAACTAATTAACATTTAACCCCTTTCCTCCGCCTCTCCTCCATGTCCCCAGGCAGACCACTGCATGACTGGCTGAAGGGCAGGGTGATGGAGTCATCACCCCAGCCCAGAGCAGGAGGAAACATCTTTTTCTACTAACCTTTCCCACCCGGAAACTTTGCTGCCAACTTTTCCTCCTATGAACTTGCTCCCCAAAGCATTCAACAGTGGGAGGATCCCCTTTGCAGAAGGAGTGCTGTGCTTTGTAGGTTTGCTAATAAATACTGTTGTCTTTCAGTTTTCACAACATAACACTTCACATTTTTGGCTGTTTTAAATGCTGATGTCAAGTGTCTTGGAAAAGCTTGTAGCCATATCTGGAGTTTATCCACAACTGAGGGAAAAAATGACATCAACATCAACAACTTTGAGAGGAAGGGTGACCTCAAGTGGACATTCATCTCCCAGGTTCTTCAGAGTCTTCAGATGGTCCAGCATGGCTGTTGTTCCATTTCGGTTGTCCATCACAACCCCTGCCCTAGTTTCAGCACCTGAAGCAACAACCACAGCTACATAAATCGGAATTGTGGGATAAACCCCATGTCAAAAAAAAGTTGTCCTTTCTTGAATGGTTAATTTTACATCTTACATCTTGCATTATCTAGGGCCCATACCCAGCCAGCAAACACATGCAAGATACCACTTCAATGAACATTCAATTATCCCATAGCATATTAATCTCAATCAATTGTTTCCAGTTTATCCCTTGAGGACTGATAGCTGAATAATGAATATGTGTGCCTGGGTGAATCAAATCACCTTTTGGTGTTTAGTTAATAGGACCCAGTGCTCAGTAAAATCTGAGAGAAATATGGGACAAAGATTTATTGGTTGGTTTTAATCATACTGATTCCACTCGGCAAAGCAAGCCTGTCTGGGAAGACCTTGTTAATTTGATGGGATAACCTCTTCATTTTTTATATTTCAGCTTCTATTCTCTGGCAAGACACACTTACCAGAAAGCAAAGAGTTTGCACACTGAGCATAGGTCTAGTTGTTCCCCCTCGACACATTTTAACAGTCCTCTTTTGATGCAGGGAAAACCGTATAACCTGGGGTTTCGGGATGATCAGTGCCTCCATGTGGTCCATACGGTGACTGTGATTGCTACTGCTGCTAGGATGGCCATTTTTTGAGCCTGTATGGTTGTGCAAATGCTGGTATATACAAATGACATTTCTGCTTGAATACCTCACTGCTTGGCATTCAATGGATGTGTAGCTACTCTTTGAACATCCAGCTTTGAGCAAGTAATTGACTGTCTACGTAAGGTCTGGCAGCCAGCAAAATGATGAATTAGATCTGGCCAACTTTTTCATTCAATCTTACCCAGTTCTCCTCTGTGGCAGTCCCTGTCACTTGCGGCTTTTGTCCATGCATATCCCAACATAGCCTTTTTGGGGCTCAAAGAGGACTTCTTCCTCCCTTTTCCATCAATAGAGAAGCTGGTTGGATCCAATCTACTATTTTCGATAGGGTACTTCCAAACTTTTCCCCATTCAAATTTATTCTGGATTCTGGAGTGCACAGTTAACAGGTCTTTCTCCCTCAAAGTGAAATCCAACATTTTAAGAGTTTCCTGTTTCATTTTTAATTATTAGATTTTGTATTTGGGCTTGCATATTGGATGTACCAATGGTCTGACTTGGTAGAAGACAGCGTGGTATGTTCAGCCTGTAGATGCTTGTAGAGCACCTGTATTGCAGGCTGAATGTCTGGGGTCTAACCCCTAGCATATCCAAATAAAGGATCTCTGGAGCTGCTATTGAGAAAGACTTATCCGTATCCCAGAGCAGATGCTGTCCATAACAGGCAACCGTAGGGTAGATGACCTTATGCCCTAATTCCACATAAGGCAGGTTCATATAGCCTGTACAGAAGGAACCATGGTTCAGCACCAGAGTGCATGCTATCCATGTTGAAGGGCCTAGATTCAATCCCTGGCACTTCCAGCAGGAGTCCCTGGACAGCTGTTGCCTGTCCAAAAGTGCAGACCTTCCAATGAATTCATGTAGGCAGACATTGGTGCTGTGATCCCACTCCCTTTCTATGTACAATTAACTGAACCCATCTGAATGTGCAAAAAGGTCTTAGATAGGTCAAGTAGATGGGTGTAAGGGGCACCCCCTGTGGTGATACAGCCCCAGCTCCACCACTTGGGTTGCCTTGCTAGCCAGTGGCTCCAACCAAGTGCACGTGTACCTACCAATGTTCCCTCCAAGCTGAGTCAGTGTAAGCTAGCTCAGTTTTTTAGTCTCCAGCTCACACATTTTGTCTTCGCTCCAGAGCAAACTAATTTATGCAGTAGCCAAATCACTTACTCATAACTTTAATGCCAGTAGCTCACAAAGTAGAATTTTTGCTCATAAGACTCCACAACTTAGAGGGAGCATTGGCCAATGGCTCAGGCATATGCCTGGCCCATGGCAGTTCCAGGTACATATGTACTTGCCAGCTGGCACCTGCTGGCTGGCCAGCAACTCAGGGCATGCATGCACTCACTGGTTGGATGGGCAGTGACTCAAGGCATGTGTGTGCCCACTGGCTTGCCAGCAGCTCAGGCTGTGTGTGCTGGATGGCAACATGGGCTGCCCCTGGTTATAGCTCCGTGATATGGCATATGCTTTGCAGGAAGAAAGTACCAAGCTCAGTCCCTAGCATTTCCAGTTAAAGGACCTCAGGCAGTAGATTCTGTTCCTGAGATAATGGGAAGCCAGTCAAAGTGGACAATAGGCAGACAGATGGACCAATAGTCTTACAGTATAAGGCAGGTTTGTATACTCTGCCCAGAGAAGAGAGTAAATAAACTTAGGGCTGTACTGTTGCAGTTTTAGCATAATAAGGTTTGTGTATGATCACAGATAAGTTAGTGCATGGCATTTGGTTGAAATCCCCATTTTAAAAGAGACAGCCAAAGAGGCATTAACTTGACTATTTCATTATCTTACAATGTTACTGGTTATGAGTGGTGACGCACAGACCTGCAAATTTTCAGTTCATTGTGAGTTCTTTAATGTTTGGGGAGTCCTGCTTTGTTCTTTCCTGAGCTCTTTTTCTAAAAGTCCAATTTTGGATGATTTTTTTGAGCTAGTATTACGAGCACTTTTATGTTTGTTTGTTTTTAACCTGTGTATTTTTAGCAGTGCAATTTATGAAAGATGTCTGGGTTTTTAATTGATTAAAATGAGTTCCTTTATGTCAAGTATGAAAAAAAAACCTTTATATTTCTCAGGCTTGTGAATGGGGTGATATTATCCTCAGTTGTTTCAGTTTCCCCGTGGATGGGAAAATGGATGAAGGAATGTTAATCTCTACATTGAAGATCAATGAGTAAAAGGTTGCTTCCTCTCCTTGGTGCTAGGAGCCAGTGAGTATTATGTTCCCATGCCATTCTTCTCTTTTTCTTTTTAAAAGAAATCTATCTTTTTAAATGCACCAACTCATTTCAATTGATCAGCTTTAAAACTGATTAACTTCATTTTAACCAGAAGTTACAGCTGTTGCTTTTTGTTCACACAGACAAAAACACACCGTCTCCCTCCCTGCAGCTTAAAGAGTTCAGCTGCTCCAAACTGGTATGGATCATCATCAGTTGAGAGGGTGGTGGAGGGCTTACTCTAAAAAATTAATGGGTGTTCAGAAAATATCAGGCTGCCCTTCTGAGTCCATAAATGTAAACACAGATCTTGTCAACCAGCATTTGCAACAATACTGTTACAGATCACAAAGGGGACACATCTATAGGTGACACATCTAGCAGAGGACCAAAATAATACCCCATGTCACAAAAAAAGCAAAGAATTAAAGGACTGTATTTTAAAAACAACAAAAAGATGACAGGAAAAAAGAGATAAGATAGAATTACAATAGAAACATGTTTTGTCTTAAACTTCGGCTATGGTCATGCTGGAAACTTGGCACGATCTGGCTGTGCCTCTATTTGCAGTGGTTTAATAGTTGCAGGAAGTTTTGATCAGACATCCCACCCTGAACCGGCTTCACTGCGCACTCTCCCCATGGTCCATTGTTCAGATTGTTCTGGCATTCTTTTTTTTTTCCTTAAGCATGTATCTGAAGCTCTGGCTCCTTTTTGACACATCCACAATCCCTCTGCCAAGTACTCCAGCCCCTCTCAGCCGCCTTCCTTTGCCTCTCTTCCATGGAATGCATGGGGGGGGGGAGTGCAGATGTGCATGAGGGTAGACCCATTGATGTCAGAGCATTTACCCTTTTGTCAATCATGGGATGCTCTCAGACTCTGATGCAAAAAACAGGAGAGAGGGGTTGGGGGGATTTGTCACTTGAAAACAACTTCCTCGGGACTCCCAATCCAGAATGACTACTTGGCTGGGGTGATTGACACTGCCAGGGGTGATTATGCGCTTATGTGAACATTGCTACCTGATCATTAAACAAAAACAAAAAGGAGGCAGAAATGGAAGGGAAGGTTCAGACTTCCCAAATAGCTTGACTTCACAAGAGGGAAGTTCAGACAGCTGGAAACATGGAATGGAAGCACTGGCATTCCTAAATACCAGACTTTCCCCAGTGCCTGACTACTCTTCCAAAGCAGGACAGAGAGGGGTGCCTATGACTGGGGCACAGAAGGCAGATGTTGTTGTCTGATTGTGCTCTTTAAATCTGCAACGATATCACAGTAAACTGCTCATGTGACAGCACCCTTTGATAAGCGATCCGATGTTATGTTCTGATTTCTCTGTACCATGGTAAAAAAGAAACCATTGAAGAGACCAAGGTTGGAGATGAACAAATAATCACAATAATTTCTTTTGCTTCCCAGCTTGTGGGGGCTTTGGCGATGAGCTGACTTCTTGCACAGAATTCAAAACTTGCAGGGAAGCAACAGACCTATTTCCCTCCCCCAGACTGCACATGTTAACCCCATTCCATTTTTGCTTTCCCGATTCAGATCATCTTACTTGTATTCTGTAGGTTATGGTGTCCTTCACACTGTGGACAGCATCCCTTCAAGAAAGCACAAAACAAGAGAGTTAGAGAGGTGATTACTGGTCCATCTTTTTACTCATTATATTCACTGATCACTGGTGTGCAGCGGATATTGACTTTTACCCTCCCCTTCCACAAGGTGATCTACATGAGTCTCTTCTCCCCCATTTTATCTTACCAGTGATCTTGTGAAACAGATTCGATTCAGAAAGAGAGTGACTGGCATCAGGCCACTCAGACGATTTCTTTATAGGGGGATATGAGAGGGAGGGCAGGAAGGGTTGCATCAGTGCTTAGTTCTTGTGGCTCTTTCTTACACACCCTGGGAAATGCTGTTTGCAACTTTGGGGTCAGGAAGCGATTTTTCTCCAGGTCAGCTTGGCTGGAGATCCTGGAGGTTTTTTGTCATCTCTTGGGCATGGAACAGGGGTCACTGGGAACATGGGGAAGAGGTATTTGTGAATTTCCTGCCTTGTGCAGGGGGTTGGACTAGATGACCCTGGAGGTCCCTTCCAACACTATGATTCTGTAAGCTCTGTTTTTAACAGCCTTACAGTGCTAAATTACTCCAGTCTAAGTCAACTAGTTTCAATGGGCTTAGACTGGAGTAACTGCATAGGATTGAAATGGTTTGAGAGCAGGGCTTAGCCTAGAGAGACAGGCTCAAATCTGCATTTAGTCACAATACTTTGGGGGTGACATTCAGCTAAACGCTGCACCTCTGCCAATCCCGCTTCACAAGTCTGCTATGACAAAAATGAGGAAGGGCCAGGGATGTTATTGGGTTTCCATAAGCAAGCAGTTTTGATTTGAAAATCACGAGCACTGCTTCCTTAAAATCTAAAATTTAAAATGGAAGTTATTCAGGTAGTGTGGATGGCCTCAAGTTCCAGGGGGAAAGAAAAGAAACCTCCATTTTCTTCATTCCAATTACTCTTCCTTGGGAGAGGGCCTTGACTGAATAATATTTGATCTGTACCCATCCGGCCTCATCCTCCCATCCTGAAATGGGAAAGAGGGAGTTCAGGAGAGCAGCTGCTTTGCTGTAAAATTTTCCAGGGCATTTTAAAGAAATGGAGTGCAGCCTGAGATGTCCCAGTCTGGCATTCTAGAATTTCCATATGCTGACATGGAGAACAAATAGTTCAGTGCTGCGGGTCTGACTGGTTTCCAGATGTTATTAGAGGATTTTCTTGCTGATAGAGTTGGTAATTGAGTGAGTGGTGGCTGGGCAACTTCAGGGATTCCTGAATGTACTGGATTGTTTGGATCCCTTCCAGTCTGGTTTCAGGACTGTGTAAAGGACTTAAATGGCCTTGATTGCCCCGGTGGATGACCTGCACCAGCAGATGGACAGGGGGAATGTAACCCTGTTAATGCTCTGGACTTCTAGGCAGCTTTTGATACCATCTATCATGGTATCCTTCTGGACCACCTTTTGGGGCTGGGAAGTGCTGTTCTGTGGTGATTTCAGTCCTACCTTGAAGGTAGATCTCAGAGTGTGGTGCTGGGGGACTAATACTATGCCCTTGTTCTCTGGCCTATGGGTCTCTCAAGGTTCTATATTGTCCCCCATGATTTTCAACACCTACTTAAAGCCACTGGGAGAGGTTATCTGGATATCTGGGCTTAGCTGCCACCAACAGGTGGATGACAGCTCTGTCTCATGCTTCCAACAGATTCTAGTGAGCAGCTAGCAATGGTGAACAGGTGCCTTGAGGCTGTTTTGGGATGGAGAAGGGCTAACAAGCATAAACTTAATCCTGATAAAACAGAGATGTTACTGGTGGGAGGAAGGTTTGACCCAGGAGTTGGGATCTCTCCTGTTTTGGATAGGGTTGCACTTTCCATAGGAGAAGGTTCAGCACTTGGGGGTGCTGTTGCACCCAGGCCTCCCTTGAATAAAGAGATTGCAGCAGTGGCCAGGGGTGCCTTTCATCAGCTTTCACTGGTGAGCCCCCTGCAGCCCTTGCCGGACAGGAAAGAGCTTGCTACTGTGGTGAGTAACATCTAGATTAGCTTATTGCAGCATGGTCTATGTGGGGCTGCCTTTGAAGACTATCTGGAAGCTACAGTTGGTACAGAATGCTGTGGCCAGAATGGTGGCTGGAGTGAGTTGCATGGACCATATCACTCCAATCTTGTTCCATCTACACTGGCTTCCAGTTTGCTCTTAGGCCCAATTCAAGTTGCTGGCATTGACTTTTAAAGCCCCATTTGGCTTGGGGCCAGCAAACCTTAAGGACGGCCTTCTCCTCTCTGAACCTCTCTGGTCTTCAGAGGCCCTGCTTTGGGCAACTGAGGTTAGACAGTAGCAACCCAAGAAAGGGCATTCTTGGGCATGGCACCAAAACTTTAGAACCCCCTTCCCAGAGAGATTCATACGGTTGCCAGGACTGGGTTGGAAAATACCTGGAGACTTTGGGGTGGATCCAGGAGAGGATGGGGTTTGGGAAGGGGAGGGGAGGGGCCTCAGCATGTTACAATGCCATTGAGTCCACCCTTCAAAGCAGCCGTTTTCTCCAGGGGAGCTGATCTCTGTCAGCTGGAGATCAGTTGTAAAAGCGGGAGATTTCCAGGCCCCACCTGGAGGCTGGCAGCCCTATCTGTGTCCCTCTATCATTGTCTTCCACCAGCAGGGGAAGACTTTTTTTGTCTTGTTTGACAGACCCCCGGTGATTTTTTTTTCTTTTGAAACTACCTCTAGCTGCAGTTGCAGCTAGCAGTAGTTTCAAAAGAAAAGAACCACAAGCGTCCAGCACATTGAACAAAACTTGGAAATATAAACCACACAATAATAACAAAAGAATTTGGTGGTATTATGGAAATATTTTGGAAGTTAAAAGAATCAGAAAGAAACATAACTGACTTATTCAACTCTGGTTGCATTCAAGTTCCATCATAGTTTGTTTATATGTTCATTGTTTATGCCATTCACATCCAAATTTTACTCTGTTGAAATGCAACTGGCGCTAAAAAGTTAACAGTACTCTTTTCATTAAATTTTGTCAGTTTGTCCCAGATAAAGAAAAGCTGATTTCAGATTCTCTAGGGGAGGGAGAAACTCATATCTGTGTCTAGTTTTCAAACTGAAACTGTGCTGATGTAAAATTCAATGCCATCTTTAATCTGTATAAAACCCATACACTGCATGTATCAACACTACACAGACTGCAAATGAAAAATGTACAAAATGCGTAGCCGAGGCAAAAATCTGGAAAACAATCAGCCAAAAGCAGAGCACGGGAGTTGTTGATTAATATTATAAACAAGTTTAAAATGAAACTGAACAGGATATATCTTGTCTTCTGTTCTTTAGCTTCAGCATCCTGGAAAGGGGATGGAATGGAACTGTACCCAGAAGCCCCATTCTCTGACCCAGGTGTGCAGACAATTGTCATTTAGGAGTCAACAAGGGGATATTCGGGAGGGAAGGTGGCATGGTGTGGCCCGATTTTATCAGCTCTCAGAAGCTAAGCAGGGAATTTGCTGCCCCAAGTCATAGGGCAAGTTTTTCCCCACGTTGAATCCCACCCAGTCCCCCTCCTTATTACACATACCTTCCCACATGGCTTTTGTACACATAAACCCTATGATCCCCAGCACAGAGAGCCAGTTTGGTGTAGTGGTTAAGTGCGCGGACTCTTATCTGGGAGAACCGGGTTTGATTCCCCACTCCTCCACTTGCACCTGCTGATGTGACCTTGGGTCAGTCACAAGCTCTGGCACAGCTGTTCTCTCAAGGACAGTTTCTGTCAGAAGTTCTCTCAGCCCCACCTACCTCACAGGGTGTCTGTTGTGGGGAGGGGATGGGAAAGGAGTTTGTAAGCTGCTCTGAGACGCCTTTGGGCAGTGAAGGGCGGGGTATAAATCCAATCTCTTCTTCTTCTTCTTCATAGCCTGGGTGGGTGGGTCAGTGGGGTCTTTCCTTCATTTTTCATCAGCAGAAAAGCTGGCTGGATCTAACTCATAGCGATGGCTACTGGTGCATATCAATTGAAAAATGGGAAGAGTTACATTTATGAAGGATAGGTCTGTCATTGGCTATTGGTCATTAAGACCAAGCCGGAAGCCTAACTGGAGGCTGTGTGTTAACAGCCAGTGCTCCCTCTAAGTTGTGGAGTCTTGTGAGCCAAAATTCTGCTTTGTGAGCTACTGGCATTAAAGTTGTGAGCGAGCGATTTGGCTGCTGCATAAATTAGTTTGCTCTCCTTCCTGAGCGAAGACAAAAATGTGTGCGCCAGAGGCTAAAAAACTGTGAGCTAGCTCACACTAACTCAGCTTAGAGGGAACACTGGTTACAGCATGAGAAGAAGAAGAAGAGATTGAATTCATACCCTGCCCTTCACTCGGAGTCTCAGAGTGGCTTACAAACTCCTTTCCCTTCCTCTCCCCACCACAGACACCCTGTGAGGTAGATGGGGCTGAGAGAACTCTGACAGAAACTGCTCTTTTTCAAGAACAGCTGTGCCAGAGCTTGTGACTGACCCAAGGTCACATCAGCAGGTGCAAGTGGAGGAGTGGGGAATCAAACCCAGTTCTCCCAGATTAGAGTCCGCGCACTTAACCACTACACTACATGGGATGGTGTCTCCATAGTATTTTGCTTTTTGACTTCCCAGAAACATCTGATTATCAGTTGTGCAGAGTAGGATGCTGGTTTAATTGGACCCTCTGTCCAACTCCATGAGTTTCTTTTTATGTTCCTGTAGAGGCTATCTTATGTTTATTCCTGACTGAAGATGGAAGGAAGCAAAGCCGTCTCTTGCCTTTCTTCTGAGGTGCACCTGCATGCAGCCTAGGCAATATCCAGTTACAAGAATTCTTAGCGTGCCCCACAAGCAATAAACTGGCTCTCTGTCAAGGCCTGAACTTCAGTCTGCATAAACATTCTCCATCTCACAAAACTGCAAACTTAGCACAGAGGAAAAATGAAGCACTCTGTAAAGTCCCCTCTCAGGCCCTCTTACCGCTTTCCCCTTTCCTGATGAAGCCAGGCACTTACTAACTTGTGATTGTTATAATCGTCTGCCTTTTGGGCCACTTTTCACAAGATGTTGCTGGAACCTCATGAATCATCACACTATGCAGGAGGCATGAAACCCATCTATTCTTTGAAGGCTGATGTCAGAGATCTTTGAAATCTGTTGTCTAGACAACCTAACTGGAAGGGGTGGGCGAGACCCCAGTGTCAATTGCTTCTCATTTGACTGTGAATTGTCAACAGTGACAGCCATGTGCTACTATAGTTTTTTGAAAGGAACTAGACAAATTGAAACGCACACCCAAAACAAGGTGCTTCGTCTTTATTGGTTCATTGCTTTCTTTTGTACTGGATTAACACATGTTGAGGCCTTAAGCCATGGGAAGTGTAAGAGGTCTCATAGCATTACCAGGAATGGTAATATAGTAATTTGTAGGCATTAAAAAAAATAAATTTAGAGGCCCTAAACTGTTGTTTACTTAGCTTGAGCATAAGTCTCACTCTGAACTTCTTAAAAGGACAACTACCATCAAGGCTGGCCACCAGCATTAGACTTACCAGTCTGGCCAGGGTAGGCCTCTCTGTCAACATCATTTCAGGTGCAGCCCCTAAGTTACATCATTTTATATGGTGATGCTCTAGCATTTGCCCCAAACGGTGTGTTTTAACCATAGAGTTTTGGGCAAATGCTAGAATGTTGCCCCTACATGGTGAAGCCACTTCTGGGTCATACCAGAACTGACATCACTGTATCACAAGTGATGATGATTCTCTCCCTCAGCCCACTAAGTGGCAGCAGGGGAAAAGGGTTGCTGGTAGTCATAGTCCCGCTGTAAACTGCATTGCTCAGGCCACACCTGGAGTATTGTGTGGAGCTCTAGAGGCCTCACTTCAAGAAGGATGTGGACAGAATGGAGCGGGTGCAGAGGAGAGCAACAAGGATGATCGGGGGCCTGAAGACCAAGGAGGAAAGGCTGAGGGGGTACATGATTGCTCTCTTAAAGTATTTGAAGGGCTGTCACTTGGAGGAGGGCAGGGAGCTGTTCCTGTTGGAAGCAGAGGACAGGACTCGCAATAATTGAAATTAAGGATGGGAAGGTACTGGCTGGATATTAGGGAAAACTTCTTTACAGTTAATAGTTGTGCAACAGTGGAATCAGCTGCCTAGGGAGGTGGTAAGTTCCCCCTCAATGGCAGTCTTTAAGAAGCAGCTGGACAAAGACTTGTCAGGGATACGCTAGGCTGATCCTGTACTGAGCAGGGGGTTGGGCCAGATGCCCTGTATGGCCCCTTCCAACTCAGTGATTTTATGATTCTATGGTCCAGAGGGTTGCCATGGGTCCAGGAGAACTGGCAGCCATCCCACCAAAACAAGTGTCGTTTTTCTTGCAGGGTAAAAATCAGCTTTAAAAAAATGTCACGAGTTGAAACACAAATATGCACCCCACTCCTCGAGCCAGCCTCTTGCTTTAGCTTGTAGCCGCTGCATTTTGTAAACTAACAGCATGCAACCTAAGCCTCACAGGCAGTGTTCCCTCTAAGATGAGTTAGTGTGAGCTAGCTCACAGTTTTTTAGCCTCTGGCTCACACATTTTTGTCTTGGCTCAGGAAGGATGGCACCAGAGCAAACTAATATATGCAGTAGCCAAATTGCTCACTCAGAACTTTAATGCCAGTAGCTCACAAAGTAGAATTTTTGCTCAGAAATCTCCACAGCTTAGAGGGAGCACTGCAGGTACTATTACCCTAATATTAAGAGCAAGGAAGTCTCTGGTTTGAATGTTATTCATGAGCTCAAT
This sequence comes from Gekko gecko, assembly GCA_029375565.1. Classification (NCBI taxonomy): domain Eukaryota; kingdom Metazoa; phylum Chordata; class Lepidosauria; order Squamata; family Gekkonidae; genus Gekko; species Gekko gecko. The sequence goes on along the minus strand of JAPDNY010000013.1, from coordinate 21,274,709 downwards.
AACTGGCTTTAGGCAATTCACTCTCTCTCTGCCTCAGCACCCTTCCCTCCACAGCCTGAGGATAATGACACTACCCTATCTTTATAAATATTACTTAAAGAAATTAAAAATATATAAATATTACTTAACATATATGTTCTCCAAACTGGATTTGAGAGATGCCTACTTCCGGATGCGGATCAGAGAGGGGGACGAATTCAAAACTGCGTTTAATACCCCCCTGGGACAATTTGAATACTTGGTTATGCCTTTCGGGCTTCATAAGAACATAAGAACATAAGAGAAGCCAATGTTGAATCAGGCCAATGGCCCATCCAGTCCAACACTCTGTCACACAGCGGCCAAAATATACCAGGTGCCATCAGGAGGTCCAGCAGTGGGGCCAGGGCACCAGAAGCCCTCCCACTGCTGCCCCCTCCAGCACCAAGAATAGAGTGCATCACCTGCCCCAGACTGAGAGTTCTCATTCTATACCCTGTGGCTAATAGCCACTGGTGGACTTCTGCTCCATATGTTTATCTAATTTCCTCTTGAAACTGTCCATGCTTGCAGCTGCCACGACCTCCTGTGGCAGTGAATTCCATATGTTAATCACTCTTTGGGTGAAGAAGTATTTCCTTTTATCTGTTCTAACCCGACTGCTCAGCAATTTCATAGAGTGCCCACGAGTTCTTGTATTGTGAGAAAGGGAGAAAAGTACTTCTTTCTCAACCTGCTCAATCCCATTCATAATCTTATAAACCTCGATCATGTCACCCCTCAGCCGTCGTTTCTCCAAGCTAAAGAGCCCCAAGCATTTTAACCTTTCTTCATAGGGAAGGTGTTCCAACCCTTTTATCATTCTAGTTGCCCTTCTCTGCACTTTTTCCAATGCTATAATATCCTTTTTGAGATGTGGTGACCAGAACTGTACACAGTATTCCAAATGAGGTCGCACCAATGATTTATACAGGGGCATGATGATACTGGCTGATTTGTTATCAATTCCCTTCCTAATAATCCCCAGCATAGCGTTGGCCTTCTTTATTGCAGCTACACATTGTGTAGACATTTTCAGCGAGTTATCCACTACGACTCCAAGATCTCTCTCTTGGTCAGTCTCTGCCAGATCAGACCCCATCAACGTGTATTTATATTTAGGATTTTTGGCTCCAATGTGCATCACTTTGCACTTGGCCACATTGAACCCCATTTGCCACGTTGACGCCCACTCACCCATCCTCAACAGATCCCTTTGGAGTGCCTCACAATCCTCCCTGGTTTTCACCACCCTGAACAACTTCGTGTCATCTGCAAATTTAGCCACATCACTGCTTACTCCCAATTCCAAATCGTTAATAAACAAGTTAAAAAGCATGGGACCGAGTACTGATCCCTGTGGTACCCCACTGCTTACCACCCTCCACTGAGAGAGTTTCCCATTTATACTCACTCTCTGTTTCCTATTTATAAGCCAGTTTTTGATCCACAAGAGGACTTGTCCTTTTATCCCATGACTATTGAGCTTACTTAGGAGCCTTTGATGAGGAACTGTATCAAAAGCTTTCCGGAAGTCAAGGTAAATAATATCTATTGGGTCCCCCTTGTCCACATGTTTGTTCACTCCTCAAAAAACACTAACAGGTTAGTGAGACAAGATCTTCCCTTACAGAACCCATGCTGAGTCTGCCTCAATAGGGGCCCCAGGGGTATTCAAGGGGCCCCAGGGGTATTCATGAACTTAATTAATGAGGTTTTGCACAAGTATTTGTTCAAGGGGGTCCTCGTTTACCTTGATGATATACTTTTGTACTCCCCCACCTCAAATCACATGTGAAACTGGTGAGGGAAGTCCTCCAAACATTGCACAAGCACAAACTTTTTGCGAAACTGTCCAAATGTGAGTTCCACAAGTCTGAAATCCCCTTTCTGGGCTACCGCGTCTCTCAACGGGGGATTGAAATGGACCCTGACAAAGTAAAAGATGTGGTGGGGTGGGAACCCCCAAGACGAGGAGGCAACTCCAGGCATTCCTCGGATTCGCCAACTTTTACAGATCATTCTTATCGAACTTTGCTCAGGTGGCCCTTCCCCTCACTGACTTGCTTAAGACGAAGGGGAAAGCCCCTGATTGCACCCGACCAGGCGCATGGTTAAACTGGTCTCCGGAGTGCCAGCTCGCATTTGAACGATTGAAGGCTCTCTTTACTTCGGAGCCCGTGCTGGCCCACCCAAATGAACTAAAGAAATTCATTGTCCAAGTTGACGCATCTGATGTCACCATGGGAGGGGCGATCCTCCAAGAGGGGGAGGATGGCAAACTTCACCCCCTTGCGTATGTGTCTAAAAAGTTCAATGAGACTGAACGGAACTGGTCCGTGTGGGAAAAAGAAGCAGGATCGATCCGCTTAGCGCTAGCAACATGGCGCCACTGGTTAGAGGGGGCGCGAGTTCCATTTGAAGTATGGACTGATCATAAAAATTTGGAACTCCTCCGCTCGCCTCGCTCCCTAAACGCCAAACAGTTGCGCTGGGCTGATTTTTTCTCCAAGTTTAATTTTACTTTGCATCATTTCCCTGGGAAGTCTAACTCGCTAGCTGATGCTTTGTCCCGCCTCCCACAACACGACAGCAAAAGGGAGGAGGTCCGGGATTCCGTCTTTACTCCTTCCCAGCTGGGAGGGGTGGTAACCACACGCAAACAGGTGAAGCAACCCCTCGCCACCCCGCCTCCCTCCGACTGGGAGTCGCGATTCGCTTCTGCCATGTCTCAAGCTGACAGGGAAGAGATTGCAGGGGAGGAGGGGGTGGCGCAAGACACACAGGACTGTTGGCGAAAGAATGGAAAACTCTTTGTACCACTCTCGCTACGGGGGGAGGTGATGGGGTGGGCGCATGGCTCGAAACTTGCAGGACACACGGGGTTTGTTAAGTCGCTCCAACTTTTACAACGGCAATTTTGGTGGCCTGGACTACGTCGGGACTTATCTTTGTTTACTAATGCCTGTCAAACGTGCTTGATGAGCAAGCCCCGGCCGGGGAAAACCCCTGGAGCGTTACAACCCCTCCCCACCCCGTCTCGCCCGTGGGAAGTAATCTCGATGGACTTTATTACAGATCTACCTCCAAGCGGGGGGAAACTGTTGTCTGGGTTGTTGTTGACCTGTTCACCAAACAGGCTCACTTTGTTCCATTTGCTTCCATCCCCTCTGCTAAGAAGTTGGCCTCAGCGTTCTTATAACACGTTGTGAGGCTTCACACTTTGCCAGCCAAAGTGGTCTCAGACAGGGGGGTGCAGTTCGTGTCCCAGTTCTGGGGAGAATTGATGTCACTACTAGGGGTGGAGCGTTGGGTCGGTAGCGCATATCACCCAGAGACTGATGGGCAAACTGAAAGGGTCAACCAAACCCTCGAACAATACCTCAGATGTTTCACTAACTTTCAACAAGATGATTGGCATTCCCTCTTGCCTTTAGCTGAGTTCTGTTACAATAACACTCAGCACTCCTCGACGGGGATGTCTCCTTTCATGGCGGTTCATGGTTATGAAGCCCCGCCTCTTCCGTTTTTAAATTCTCCTGACCTCCCGGCAGGAGATGCTGGTGACTGGTGCAAGTGCTTGCAACTGGCATGGCCTTTGTTGACTAAAACTCTCGAGAGGGCCAAGGCTGCGTATAAACTGCAGGCTGATAAGAAACGCAACCTTTCATGGATCCCGAAGTGTGGAGAATTTGCTTACCTTTCCACACAAAACCTACGGGGTGTGCAACCAAGCCGCAAACTTGGCTGGAAGTTTGTTGGACCTTTCGAGATTATACGTGTAATTAACAATGTCACTGTGGAACTCGATTTGCCTAAATCGCTAAAGTCTATTCATCCTGTCTTTCATGTAAGGCTCCTGCGACATGCGCCTGAGGAGAATGCATGGAGACCTCGTCGCCCCACCCCGCCTCCGCTCATGGTGGGGGGGAACCACACTATGAAGTTTCACAGATTTTGGACTCGAAGATTTCTCGAAATCGACTGTATTACCTTATTGATTGGGCGGACTTTGGGTCTGAACAGAGGGAGTGGGTGAGGGCGGAACATGTTCATGCCCCAAAAATGGTCCGGGCTTTCCATAAATTGTACTCGTTAAAACCTAAGGGATAGGTTTATTATCAGGAGGGCAGAATGTCAGGTATCCCTGCCATAAGGGATGGAGAAGGGAGGGAGGATGGGACTGTATGGATGAAGAAGGGAGGGAGGATGGGACTGTATGGTGTTAATTGATGTATCTGAACTGGTGGGATGGAATGTGGGGAGCTGCCGATGTTGCCTGGGCAACCGGGCCATATCTCATCTCCCAGGCCAAGAGTGGCCTTGAATGCCAGGCTGAGCGTCTCCTATCTCTTTCTAAAGACAACAGCTAGGCTGGGAATGGGGGGATGGAGGGTAGACTATTATTTACAGTTTTCTGGGGTCCCCGCGCGCGCGCTGACCATCTATTGGTAGAAAGGTGGGGGCCCTTTCCCCCTTTAGAGTATAACCCAATGCTTCATGTATCCAAGTTATTCTTAACAATGCTTCTGTTCTAGTGACCTAGTCTTGCGGCTTAATAAATACTATTCTTGTTTCAATGAACAAGGCCTGGTGTTTGACTGACTAACTAAGGACCCTGACACATGGACAGAATCACGGAAGCGACAGGCCCGGGCAGGGTCAGTTCCAGGTTTGTGTAGGCCTTGGGCAACTGAGTAAAACTGGGCTCCTTTTCCTCTTTGGCCCCTTTCTCCTCTAACAATACCCCTTCTAATTGGCTCTGCCTTTTCTTCTTCAAACATTCCCTTTTCCATTTCAATTGTACCAAATCATGCTTTCTGAGTTACTTTTATAATGTATATAAGAGAGAAGTGATTTCATTTGGTGCCCTATTCAATTCCGCAGGGCCTCTTCCACCAGGCATTCGAGATGCCACACTAAATGATTTACCCTTCTAACTGAATACTACGCCCTACCATCTACTCTTGGCCACTGGCCTAACATCTACGTCTATATGAAAGTACTGTACTGTTTTTAAAATTGATTTGTATTATCCTTTTTTTTTAAAGGGGTAACTGCCTTGAGGACCTCAATTGAGTACAAAGATGGCCAAGTATATCTTTTGTCTGTATGTACTCATAATGATCAAGATATGTACCATAAGAAAGGACCCCTAGTATAATGCATCGACTAGTTGTGGCAACTACAGCAAAATTGATTTGACAGCATCTACTCCAACATGTAGCATGCCAGGATGTCTGAGACAAGAGTTTACAGGGCCAGTTTTGGCAAATGTTATAAGATCACTTCCTAGCATTTTGTTCCCACAGAAAAAGATGAATAAATGAATAAATGTGATGCAATATTACAAAAAATTCCTTTGCTTGACTAGAAGTGTCAACAGCAATTCGACAGCAACATAAGATTCCAGTTGCGGGAAGAACATCATACAAAGGATGCCTGGGAAATTTCCCCCTAGAATAATGCTTTGCACTCCTTTGGCACCATGACCACAATACTGGCCACCAGTATTAGACATGAAAGGGATATTGGCAGATTGGCTGGGACTAACACTTCATGTGGGGCAGGCTAAAGTTCAGGCCTGTAGCCACAGTGGGGCATCTTGGGGCTAGGCCCCCTGACTTACTGGTGAGGCCCCCACTTCCCATCCAGCCCAGGGCCCCAGAGCAGGAAAGGAGCCAGGTATTCCTTTAATTCGATTAGCCAGTGCCCCCTAAGAAATTTAAATGCCCCCTGACTTAAAAAAATCCTGTCTACGGGCCTGCTGAGGTTTGAGCAGGAGTCTGGGAATATAGAGGAGCAAAGAGGTATGGAACACAACACTAAGGAAACTGAAGGTTCATCTTGGAGCCCAAAGGAAGAGTTGCTGGACCGTTAAGTCTTGAGAGAAAAAAAGGTGCAAGACATGAAGTGAGAACAGGTTAACCAGAAAGAGGATTCTAAAGAAATTCCTCAGCACATGGGGGAAATGGGCTGTATATTTTGGATGATGAGAGAAAGAATCAGGAATGCTAGGAAGCTGGTCGAAGAAGAGGTTGTTAAAGCCACAGCCTAGATTAGACACTGATAGGGGGATTTTGTTTGTCATTTTGTCTTGTTGCTGCAGCAATGAGATTTGCCCAAAAAGCATGGAAGGAATCAGACTTTCACATGTTAATTTGCTCTAACTACTGAAGTCTTTTACTGCAGGCTCCTAGTCATCAATTTAAAGGCACAAGAGCTGAGTATCTTACCCCCTTGAGCTCTACCAGGAAGTGGTCTAATCTAGCAAAGCAATCCCTAGGATATAATGTAACTCACCCAACAAATCCATAGCCTACATCCTTACCAAGGCTCCCAAGTAGGGTTGCCAGTTCTGGATGAGGAAATTCCTGGAGATTTTTGGGGGTGGAGCCTGAGGATGGTGGGGTTTGGGGAGGGGAGGGTCTTCAATGGGGTATAATGCCATATAGTTAGGCTTGCCAAGAACTTACCGTATTTTGGTGGGGGATGGATACGTCCTGGCAGGACCATCCCCGGGGGAAGGAAAGACATGCACACGATGCTGTCGCCAGGAAGTGACACTAGGCAATGCTCTGGCAATGCGGCTGGAAACTCGACGGTACCATCGAGTTTTGAGCCCCATTGCCAGAGCGTCGCCTGGCATCACTTCCTGGCGACGGCATGGTGCGTTACAGGGAGGACTGGTCTGGCCGGGGAGCATGCATCCCCTGCTCCCACGTGGTAAGTACTTAGAACCTTACATAGAGTCCATCTTCAGAGTGACCATTTTCACAAGGTGAACTGATCTCTGTCACCTGGAGATCAGTTATAACAGTTATCGTGTTGCTGGAGCTTGGCAACATGACTCTTGGGTCTCCCGCCTGTCCCTTGCCACCACTCAACAGGGAGGTGAGGGGAAAACAGGATGGGGATTCAGTGCCTCACCAACATGCACTGTCCCTTTCTTTTTTGAAAAATTTGCTTGGTAAAAAGAATGCTGGATACAAAGCTTTACAAATGCATCTCCAGTTGTAACATCATGCAGATGTTAAATTCAGTTAACCATCCTAATTTGGACTAGGATTGTGAATTGAATTTACCATCTGCATGATTTGTTTATACAACTGAAGATGCAGGTTAGTTTATTCCACTATACGCAGGTTAGTTTGTTCTACTACATACAGGTTAGCAACATACAGGTTAGTTTATTCCACTACACACATTCCTTTAATTTCTCCAGCCAATTATCTTTGTTTGGAGTTATGTTCCTTTCCTAATATCTAGCAAAGACTAATCTCACAGAGGTTATGGCATTACAAACAAGTTTTTCTTTGGGAAGAAAGTCTACATAATACAACAGGAAACATTTAGGAGAGAAAAGTAACTCTTTACCTATTCCTTGATTCTTTCTTTCTTTCTTTCTTTCTTTCTTTCTTTCTTTCTTTCTTTCTTTCTTTCTTTCTTTCTTTCTTTCTTTCTTTCTTTCTTTCTTTCTTCCTTCCTTCCTTCCTTCCTTCCTTCCTTCCTTCCTTCCTTCCTTCCTTCCTTCCTTCCTTCCTTCCTTCCATACCCTGCCCTCCCTGCTGAAGTAGGCTCTAGAAATAATTTTCCAATATTCTTTGGCTCTACTGTATCTACACCACAGTTTGCAATGTCACTTTGGTTGTGAAAATGGAAATGATGCCATTGCATCAGTGGATTCACCCAAAACTCTATGGTTTAGAGGTTGGGGTGAATCTTAGAGCAGTGCTGCAAAGTGATGATGTCACTTTTGGTTACTTCACACCAGAAGTGATGTCATGTATTACGCCAAATCACTTGTCCCCATCTCCCTGGTGACCCTAATCCCTTCATATAAACTGCAGTGGTGGTTCAGTCTCTTGCATCTCAGCAGTTAAAGTATCTCAGCAGGTACTAGGAAAGGCTCTTCTCTGCTGGAGACCCTGGACAGCCACTCCTGGTCAGAGTAAACAATACTGAACTAGATGGTCTAGCAGTATGACTCAAAACAAGGTGTTTTATATACTTTGGGGTTGGTGGATAGCTATATCTTGTAAATGGAAAAGGCCATGGCTCAATGGCAGAGCACTAGTTCTGCATGGAGAAGGTTGTAGGCTGGTCCTGGTCATCTCTAATTAAAAGATCTCAGATATCAGGTGCTGGGAAAGATCTTGCTCTGCCCGCCATTCAAGAAAGCTACAGGAGCCAGCAGTATGAGAGTATAAAGCAGATTCTTGTGTTTGGCATGGTTTTTAGGGAAGGCCCTGTTATTTAGTGAGTAAGGGACAGACTAGGCCTGTGGTCAGGCTGGAGCCTTGGTGTGATATGGCAGTGCCTCAAAGTGGTCTGATTTAAATTGTTGTGGGGAAGCTCAAGCAGATGATACACCCAGCTGCAGCCCCCTCTCACACTTGCTCCATGGTTCAGTGTCCACATTACTGTGGCACCTCAACCACGGAGCATGTTGTCTCTTTTAAAAATATGACTGGGCATGTGCATAGGCGCTTAGAATCATAGAATGTTAGAGTTGGAAGGGATCTTGTAGGTCATCTAGTCCAACCCCCTGCACTCTGCAGGAGCATAGCCAAAAGACAGCCCTACATACCTACAACATACCCAAAAGATGGTCATCCAGCCTCCGCTTGAAAATGTCCAAGAACTTGGGGGGGGACCATCAGAAATGGATCTGACTGTTTCCACTCCCCATCTGCCTTGCATGCACAAGGATGTTCAGATGTGGGGAAAGTAGAGTAGAAACATGGGCCATCTGGAAACCACCTGGTGGCTATTTATTCTGTAGCCAACTCATTGTACAACGGGGTGAGTATGATTGGGGAATGGCTGCCAGATGCAACTGTGTGACCGAGCCCATTTAATCCATATGGGAAGCACAACTATATCGGGGCAAACTGCCCATCTAACCACAGCCTAGGTTGCAGCCAACCAGGTTTTCTGCTGGTGAGAAAGGAAGGAAGTATCTTCTCTGACCACTCAAAAAAGGCTATTCTGAGAATCATGGGAGCTGCATGTAAAAAGCCATGTGTGGATGTAATATGGAAGGGAATTGGGTGAGACTGAATGGAAAAGCTGGCTGGATCCAACCCACTTAGAAGACAGAAAATCCTGCATTTGATTAAAGAACTGAAGGTAGCAGGTGTTCGGCAAAACAGTGTCGGAGCAGGCAGTGCAGAACCAACATGGATGAATGGTCTGGTGTGGTGTAAGACAGCTTTGTACATTCAGTGCTGGCCAATTTGTATTCTGTTGACCTAGTCAAAAGGTAAGTTATTGTTTGACCTAACATATATCTTCCCTCTAGAATATTCAAGCCCTGAACTCAGACTGTTGCTTTCTGTAACTTGTCACACAATCAAGGAAATATTGCTGCGTGGTGAAACTGAACTGCAAGATGTTTCGGCTGCTCTTTTTTCTAAAAAAAAAAATCAATTTGGGGAGTAAAAAAAAACAAACACCCGATCAAGATATTCCTATTAAAATGATATGATCACCTCCCCAAACTTCATCTATAGCAGAACAGGAGGGAGGGCTTGGAGCTGATGGATTCTTAGTGTGATTTTCAAGGAAATGACAGGCATTAAAAACATCTCATTTCCCTCCCAGGATGCCGCTTAATGGAGATCTAGAGAAGATAATGTGGGCGTTTAATTTCAACATGATTGCAGTGGATGCCCAATAAAATACATTTGTTTCCCAGAAGCCTTATTTTTCTGTCTCATAAAGACCAAAAAACAAAACAAACACCTTTTAATGCTGAGATCTGAAATCAGATGGGTTGTCCTCTACTCTCCCATTGGGATGAAGTGTCACAGCATAACAAGATATGGAAGTGGAGGATATTTCATTATAAACAAGGAGTGTCACATTTCCAAAGGGTTCAAGGAGCCAAAGATGAATGCACTCAATCATCACTTGACAGCTTCCCTCCATTACAGAACAAGGATGTGCATTTGGAACACATCCGATCACCATCCAATATGAGCATGCCCTGGTTGCTAACCACAGATGAATAATTAATCTGGATCACCTCCATCTTTAGGTAAGTGACCAAATAGCCACTTCCTGCACTGCACTGCAATGTCCACAGCTGCACATGGGCACTAGTTTCCATTTCCCCATGCCATCTTTCCCCAAGACAACAAAGAATATTGAGAAGAGAACTTTCCACTTTCCGTTTGTTGCTCTCTGACCAAAATGACCTGCAAAATAATGCGGCCTCATGTCACTTGTCTTCTCCCAATTGATCAAAATTCAGTAAAAAAAGAGTAAATGGATGCTTATGTTCCCCAGGGTCCAGTTTAAGGTGGCTAGCCATGTTGGTCTGACGTAGAAGAGCAAGATTTGAGGCCAATAGCACCTTAAAAGATCAACAAGATTCCTTTCTGCATCTGCCTGCCGCGCTGGATTTTCTCAGTGTGTTTGAGTCAAGGCAGTTCAAGTCCAGGGCAACACAGCATCCAAATGACATGGGGCAACAACAGGCTGAAACTGGGCTGACCACTGAAAGGAGGTAACGTAGTGCAGAATGGGGGGGGGAATGGAATAAAAGGAAGGTTGAACTCGATTTTAGTGCAGAATCGGGGGGGGGGGAGATGGGAGAACCTGGATTAAAAAGGAAGTTGAATTCTATTTTAGTGCAGAATTGCTTAGAGGACACTGCAGTGAACACAGATTAAAAGGAGAGTGCCCAAAGGTCCAAGATTTCTAGGGTATAAGTTTCACGAGTCAAAGTTTCAAGAGTCAAAGGTCTCTTCCTCAGATACCACTTTAAGGTTCTGATGCTTCCCTTCATAGCCTGGGCCCCTGTACATTAGCTCGCCATGAAAACTCTGCCTGCAGAGAATTTCAAAAACTCCTCTGGCAACAGGCAAAGAAAACTGGATGGGGTTGTAATTGTAGATAAACAGGAGCTTCTGGCCACCTTTTCCTCTTTACTTGAGCAACTAATTGTCTCAGCTCCCCCCCCAAGCCCTTTCAAACCCTAGGGGCAATTGAGCTGCTAAGGGAGAGAGAAGATAACAATTAGCAATTAAGCCAATTTCTCCTTAATCCCAGTATACGGGGAGAATTCCTGAAAGTAATTCTAGAGCTGCCACCATAGTTATTACCTCTTTGGTACTGAGCGCAAGCTTCAGCCCACTGTAACGAAGACAAGTGTTACAGCTAAGCCATCAAGAACTGCAGTGACTCAGATATACCATCTGAGCAACAGAAGGACCCCCTTCCATCCTCTTCCTCTTCCCCCCTCTCCTGTTCAACTTACTTGTGCATCTGCAGATTCGAAGATGGAGGGGAAAGTTGACTGTCATCTGACAAAGGGAAGCATCTCCTTCCCTCATTCTGAACCTGCAATGATTTGCACGGAAAACTTGCGCTCTGCTGCCAAACTATTTTGCAAACGATTTGTGTTCTTTTACAGAGAGGTTTCAGATGGAACTTATTTCGAATCAGGTTTTGCTAGAGCTCCACCCTGAAAACCATTTTCAATGCCAGATGCTGAGATCAGGGAACCAACAGTCCCCTGGGGATGGGATGGGTGTCTTTTCCTCATCCTCACTACTGACTCGTCACAGCCAGTATATCCACCACCCATCGTGAAAAGGGTCTCCCATGGCAGCGACCGCAAGTTCCAGCTCAGCAGAAAGCACAGTTGTTTATGGGCCACTCAGTCAACTTTAGAAGTTGCCTTATGTGAAGTCAGGTGATTGGACCATCTAGCCCAATATCATCATCTCTGCCTGGCTGCAGTTATCCACTTTGGGAAGAGAAAGGCCATTCACAGCACTTGCTGCCTGAAACTCTCTTACTGGAAGTGCCGGGGGGCTGAACCTAAACCTTTTGCCCACAAAGCATTCACTGTGCTGCAGAGCCGCCAAGGGATGCAAGACAACAATGCTAGGTGTATGCATGGAGCAAAGGCAGGGCATCAGTGTAATAGGCAGTACAATTTATCTCAGAAGCTAAGCAGGCTTGGCCCTGGCTACTATTTGGCTGGGAGACCTCCAAGGAATAGCAGGGGCGTGACGTGGAGGCAGGCAATGGCAAACCACCTCTGAAAGGCTCTTGCCTTGAAAACCCTGTGGGGTCACCAGAAGTCAGTTGTGACTTGACAGCAAAACAAAACAAAACAAATGATGTCTAAGTGCTGTACTTCTTAAATAGTGCCCTTAGGTCCACGGCCCTCTACTTTATTGTCTGGATGGATTATGACTTGCTGAGATGGAATTTCATATACAGTTAGAATTTGGCACTGTTTCAGAAATATTTGTTTCTTAGACCACCAAAACCTTGAGGGATACGACATTTCATTGGCAAATTTTGGTGCAGTAATGTTAAGGAATAAGCTACATTCAATACTTGCCGACTTGGATTTCTGTCTTGAAGCTTCACAGTTTAACTGTAGGAAGGTATTTTGGGAGGAGTGGGAGGTATTTTGCTTTATGAGAATATTACCATTTTGACCAGCAGATTTTAGCTAGAAAAGTCTGAAATGTTTCATCTATCTGTTTACCTGTCTGAACACCTGACATCCATTTTACCGTGGAGACTTGGGTGGTTTTATTGCTAACTAAATCAGTTTGATGTTTGTAAGTACTTATTTATTTATACATTTGATTTCTTAACTGCCCACCTTGATACTTGGGGCTCAGGGTGGTGTACAACATTCAAAGAGATAAAGTCGTCGTCATCATCATCATCGGAGGAGGAGGAGGAGGAGATTGGATTTATATCCTGCCTTTCACTACCCGAAAGAGTCTCAGAGTGGTTTACAATCCCTTTCCTTTCCCCTCACCACAACAGACACCCTGTGAGGTAGGTGGGGCTGAGAGAGTTCGCTTGAGAACTGCCTTTGGGAGAACAGCTCGGAGAGAACTGATTGACCCAAGGTCCCACCAGCAGCTGCATGTAGAGAAGCAGGGAATGAAACCCAGTTCTCCCAGATTAGAGTCCACATTCCTAACCACTACACCAAATTGACTATCACAAGCACATTTAAAACAAGTTAAAACCAATAACCATTTCTTCCAGGTGGCATCTGAAAACCAAATTTATTTTTACCCCAAGGTAAAAAGAAAGAAAGGAAGCCCAGGCTAAATTAAGACCATTTCTGATTTGTTAGTTCTGTTGCTGATTTCATGCATTTGACTGGGCTTTCTTGACACTGCACTGTGCTGCTTTGGATTGACTGCTGCTCTCCTGCGATGAAAAGCAGAGCCAGTCTGGTGACGTAGTGGTTAGGGTCATGGGACTGCATCTCAGACAGAATCTCTGCTGATGCTAAGTATTTTTGTCAGCAAAGCAGGATTTCTCCAACTGCCCCCAACTGCTGCAGCTCAAAGCGACAGTGCTGCTCCTGGAGAACAGGAGGGCCCTTCAAGAGACCCACCCCTCCCCCCGAACATCATGAGTGGGGAATTGGAAGAATATCGCTGGGGCAGTAATTGGTAAAAATGTCCCCATCTGTGGAAATTTTCTTCTGGATCTGACCCTTGGGCTAGAATCTGGGAAACCTGGGTTCCAGTCCTCATTCTGCCACAAACCTTACTGGGTGAATTTATGCCACCCACTCTGTCTTAGCCTAAGCTACATGAAACTAAGGCGAGTAGAACCACGTATATCACCCTGAGCTACTTGGAGGAAGGGCGGGACAAAAATGTACTTGATACCTTCTTGAATCCCCTCCCTACTGCATATGCCCTCCATGAGATGCAGGATGCTGGCTGGGAAAGCTGAGGCCTAAAATGACATTGTATTTCCCACCTTTGATGGAATTCATCTGACCCTTGCTGACTCATTTATGAGTCTAGGGATTATCCTGGATCCAGCATTGCCACTGGAGAGGCTGCACAAATGCTTTTCTCCAACTTAATCAAGCCTGGAAGATGGGCCTCTGCCTTGACCCAGCTAATCAGGCCACCTGGATCCATGCCACAGTAGCAGCAACAAAATTAGACCTATTGCAGTGCACTCTACATGGGTCTGCCCTTGAAGTCAACCTGGAGATTCCAGTCCCTACAGAACACCCCAGCCCAGTTATTATTAAGAGCTAGATGGAACACACACATTGCTCTCATTCTACAGTCATTCTCGGCAGCTACCAGGTTCAGTTCAAGGCACTATCATGTACAAAGCATGGCCTTGGACCATATTGTCAACACTGCCTCTTCTCCTACGTTCCACCATACCAGCTCTGTTTATCTGTTCAGGGCTTTGCGCATGTGCTACCCTGCAAAAGGGCAAGATCAACAAGTGCCCGTACAAACACATTTTCTCTGTTGTGGCCTGCCTGAGGAGGTTAGGTAGGCTCCCAAGCTACTGTCGTTCTGAAAATTATGTAAAATGAAGGTGTTAAAGGGAGTTTTCCTGTAAAGGTAATACGACAATACTATAACAGAATAGTTCAAGAAGGGACTGTAGAGGGAAAGGGACTGTGAGTTTTACCACTCTGCATAGGATGTCTTATCAGTTAGCAGCATGTATTGCCCTGTTGCCATTTCATTGCTTTCTACTGACGTAATACCATTTTTCGTCATTATGTTCACACTCTGTATCATGCATAATATGCTTACTCAGTTTTGTTTCCCAAGGGGAACTGTTGTTCTAGGACTTCTTTATCTTTACTATTTCATTCCCTTCCCCTCGCCCCACTGTCCAAAGCTTGTATGGGCAGTGTGCAAGCTTCATTTTCAAAAGCCTCCCATTCCTTCATGTCATTTCGCAACATTAATGACGTGTATGCTTGAACTGACCCAAAACACATACACACACACACACAAACAAACCACTGTACAAAAGGTAATCTTGATGAGATAGAAAAAAAAAATCTTAAGGTAAGGACATGCTACATATGTATGGTCGGGGCTTTTTTTGTAGAAAAGGCCCAGCAGGAACTCATTAGCATAATAGACCACACCCCTGACAACACAGCTCATTAGCATATTAGGCCACACCCCACATTACCAGAAGTGTGGCCATCCAGCCACACCCACCTTTTGCTTCTTATTTTGTTTACCTTGTTTGTTGTCAAAACCCAGGGCTTTTTTGTAGCAGGAACTCCTTTGCATGTTAGGCCACGCGGCCCTAATGTAGCCAGTCCTAATGAGTTTCTGCTGTTGGGTGTGACCTCTTATGCTAATGAGTTCCTGCTGGGCGTGGCCAACTCATGAGCCAGCCGGAACTCCTTTCCTGTGCGTTCCTGCCCCAAAATAACCTTTTGTACGGTCATGTTAAAATTGCTTTTTTGTAGTGTATAACAATGCACACTTGGCCATCAGTAAAACAAAAGCGGGGAGATATGCAAATGGAAAGAAACTGAAGCAGATATGCATGCAATTCCATAATTAATTTTAGAAATTCTCCCAGCTGAACTGTTTTACTATGGCTTCGAGCCCTTATTGTTAGCCCTGAGCCCATTGGGGAGGGCGGGATATAAATGTGAATAATAAATAAATAAATAAACTGAAATTAAGGAGGAGTGTACTGTCCATATAGATATACGTTGCTTGCATCTCTCAACAAATTGTCCATGCATCTGTACGAACCCCGATCAAACATCATGCAGGCATTTTGCTTGGATTATATATCTAAATAACTTTCCCTCTTTATTTCAGTGGTTTAAGCCACCATATATAACTACTGAAATTTATATGTACAAGAAGGGGGACCTGCGATACTCGCGCGGGGGGGGGAGCTCCACGCGGAGGAGGAGGAAGCAGCCGCAGGTAAGCCCCCCCGGCACCAACGGCAAGGCCCGTTTGGCTCCCGCCAGGCCCGCCAAGCCTTCTCCCCTGCCCCCCCACACCAATGGTGAGGCCCGTGCGACTCCCAGCCATCGGATCCGCCAAGCTTTTTCCTGCCCCCCACCAGTGGCGGTGGTGGCGAGGCAGTTTCAGAGCGTTCTCTGCCTATGTGCAGGGAATGCTGTTTTAC
Organism: Gekko gecko; assembly: GCA_029375565.1. NCBI lineage: Eukaryota > Metazoa > Chordata > Lepidosauria > Squamata > Gekkonidae > Gekko > Gekko gecko. The sequence continues at coordinate 21,258,758 of JAPDNY010000013.1, read as the reverse complement.
TTTGGGGGGGGGGTTAAGTATCCCCCCTGTAGTTTTTTATAGTTTTCAGATTTTTCTGCACATCTGGGGATTGCCTCAAATGTGAAGGGAAATCTCTTTGCCCCCTAGGTGCCCCCGATGTCCAGATTTAGATATCAGCACGCAGGGGGCGCCTTGGCTATTTTATATATATATATATGAATGCAATTAACTGCCTCAAAACCCTGTGAAGTAGAAAGGACTGGAATTACATTACATCTTCTACCATATCTAGAGTTCAGTGGTACATTTAAGACCAACAAGGTTTTATTCAAGGTATAAGAAAGGGAATACCAGTCTGCACTTGTGCAAGTTTCTTTGTCAGGTTGATGGAGTTCCATTGGTCTTCAAGGTGCCACTGGACTCTAATTTTTTTTCTTCTGCTTCAGACCAACAAGGCTGACCACCTGGATCTATCTTCTACCATATTCATTTGTACAAGATAAAGCTTGCCAATTGTAGAGGAACAAACACTCCTTGGGCCGGGACAGCCCACCTAGGTGAACTCTTTGTGACCTGCCCAAGATCCATTAGAAGACTGCTTCCACTGTTACAAAATTACTTGTATGTCTGCAGGAATTAGCATGGAATCCACATGTAAGCATCGCGCGGGACAATCACACACATATTAAGCTCTCTTAGACATGGTTTGGAAGCTTCAACTGGTTACATCTGAAAGCCAAATATACAGCATCCTGGTTTAGATTAATCTTTGGTCTGTTCCCACAGACATACATTTATCTCCCAACAATTCTTTCCTTCACATTTCTACAATAGCTAACTAGATGCCTTTAGGAAGCCCACAACATCACAGCACAGGAGGTAAGGCTTCCCCCTGTTGTTGCCTAGAAGTAATAAGTATTCAGAAATATACTTCCTCTGAATATGGAGGTTTGATTTAGCCACCATAACTTATAGCCACTGATAAATCTCTACGAGTTTCTCTAATCATCTTTGAAAGCTATCAGACATGGGCTCATCTTCTAGCAATGAATTCCATACATTAATTTCATGTTATGAACGCCTTATTTTTCTGTTCCAAATCTATCACCTGTCATTTTCCTTACATGCCCCCAATAACCAGTAACTTCTCACATCTGGAGATCTCTAAATATATACAGCCTCTGAACATGGAGGTTCTAGTTCTCCATCACGGCTAATACTCTTCAATGGATGTCTCCTCCATGAATTTGTCTAATCCCCTTTGAAAGCCGTCTAAACCAGAGGCAATCTTCACATCTCGTGGCAGCGAATTCCATAGCACTCATTCTCCATTGTGTGTACTCCTTTTGTCTGTCTTGAACCTTCCATCTGCCCATTGCTTCAGCTGGGCGAGCCTTGCATTACAGGAAGAAAAGGTCTCCCTTGCCACTTTCTCCACTTCATGGCATACGGAGAATAACAACATCAATTTGCAGGATGCTTTAGAAACTAACACAACCAAAAGATACGTCTCAAGGCGCTTGCCTTGTAAACTTTCCCAGTCCTGTCTTTGTAGGCACTTGGCAACATGGAAGGAACTGAACCCAGATCTCAACCTCAACAGCCTATTCTCCAAAGCACGCCAGCTCTGTGGAATTCAACCTGGAACACCCCTTGGCTTTCACAAGACAGAAAAAGTAAAGCTCAAGCCCCTGCATTCAACAATAGTTTCTACAGGAAGGAGCAGTGACTACAGACTCAGGGAGAAAAGGAGGAAGTCACTTACCATCCTTTGAAATACTAAGACCACGATGGTTCCTAATGCCACAAGAAGACAGATGGCAAGAGAAACAATGAGAAAAGAGATGTAGGTTTGGGCGGGAGTTCTGAACTCCCTGGTGATGTTTTCCTCAGTCATGTCTCTGGCTACTTCCTGAGGACCATCCATCGGCAAGAAAGGCACTCGCTGTGTCTTGGAGCTCATCTCTTTATAAAGTTCTCAGTTTTTCACCCCATCTCTTCCTTCGCTCCCCTTTGATCTTACATCTCTGTTCCTGATAGGATCCCCCCGCATCCTGGCTCATGTGACCTGGAAAAAATAGCTTCATCGCTTGTTGTATGAATAATGAGATCAAGAAGGAGTTCTGGAGGCGTCAGGGAAGCAGGTTGACTACAGCCTTGAAGAAGAGAAGATGCGTTTACACTCCAGAAGGTTGAGGGAGCCCATTGACAGAGCCCAGTGTTGTCTGGCAACAGATAGCCAAAAGTCAGCTACTTTCTCTCTACTCAGCTAGCCTCTGGGAACAAAACTCACAGCATAAACCACCCCTGTCTGGCGACTTCCTGTTTCACAAAGTCAAATCTGCTTTCCTTTATTTATGAGCAGAGGCAGTGATGCAACAACACCAAAGGAGTTCCCCTTTGTTTTTCTGGAACTCTAGATTCCCAGACCTTGCTGATTAGCTCCCCCCACCCATCTTTTAGTGGGTTCCTTCCCCCTCCCAGCAATCAGTAGTGATGGTAAATAACACTCTGTTTGAATGGTAATCGGGTCACAAATTGCAAGCACCCCACTCAGACAATAAATACCATTGCTCGCTGTAAGCTGAGCATTCAGATCTGTTCTGAGTTGTATTTCTCTATGCCTGTGTGTTCTTGCACTGTGTCCCTTAAGCACTATTACTGGCTTGAGTGGGAGAAGGCACAAATCCACAACAAAGTTTCATGGCTTTCCTGAACGCTGTCTGCCCAACTCATTCATTGGGGGGTGGGAAAAGAACCAGGAAAAGTACTCCCAAAACAAGTGATTTGGTCCTTCTTTGAGGGTTTCTTGACTAGCCCATTTTGCCTGCCTGAGTCCCAAAGCTACTGGTGTGCCAAGACCGTATGCTTTGGATACCAAGTCTTTGGGGCTGACCTGGTTTACACATTCTCTTGGTCTCAGTCCAAGTCCTGCCTGAGGGAGGGTAGGGGAAATCTGAATGGGCCTTGGACTTTCAGTGGAAGAGGCTAAAGAAAATTTAGGGACTTTTGAACCCAAATATAATATGCTGGTGTGATTCCCTGCCCTAGGATCACCATGGAGCACTTGGGGGTTTAAACTATCCTTGGGCTCTCATCATGCACAATGATAAATATACACAGATGGAAATGTGGCCTACACATGTAAGAAAATTACAAGATGAATTCTAGTTCTTTTCACTGCAAATCACCTGTGTGTGGAGGGCAAGGAGTGTTGGGAGCCCAAGGCTCAATTCCAGTATGAATCACATGACAAAACAATGGAAAATTTCCTAGTCAAGTCAAGTCAAGTACACACTGGGTTGAATCCAAAACATGGAGTTGGGTCAAAAGTTGATCTTCTGTGAGCAAAAGAACATTGTTGGATCTACTCTCATGGTCAACCCAAGGTCAGCCCATAATAAGCCAACCCATAATATGGAACTCCAAGATCCAAGCAGAAAGTTAGATGAATAGAACTTGGAAACATCCTTATCGCAAACCAACATGACCGCTCCCAGTTCCCTTCAGCCCCTATTGCTCTCAAGAGTCAAGAACAGTTGGGAACAAAATGGCTTTTGTGCTGCCATCATCTGTATCCTGGCCTTTAACATCAGCAAGGACCAACCATGTGGCATTGGTATCACCCAGTTATGAGTCTCCATGACCACTATGGTCTATGAAGACTCATAATTTGACAATGCCATATATGTGATCTCAGTGGCAACCATAGTAGGTATTCTGGTACTTCATCAGAACAGGAGAAGGAATACAATACTGGCCCAAGAAATTCCTGCTGGGGACCACAACAGCCCTGTTACCTTCCCTTACAATATTAGGAAGAGATCGGATGCCAGAGATCTTTGTCTAATAAGCGATAATAGCTGATAGAAACATGCAGCCTCAGACATTGCTAGGCCTCTGCTAGGACTGTCCCCTCCAATACTTTTGGTCTGACCATCAAACTATGTAGTTTCACATAACCAGCAAGGCTGTGTGTCTGAAAAGCACCTCCCCTATAACGAGCTGGATTCCTTGTCACAACTATATGCTGACTTTCTCTGTTTTGCCATGACTCAACCAATGCTCCCTCTAAGCTTTGGAGTTTTGTGAGCAAAAATTCTACTTTGTGAGATACTGGCGTTAAAGTTGTGAGTGAGTGATTTGCCTACTGCATAAATTAGTTTGCTCTGTGAGCTAGCTCACACTAACTCAGCTTAGAAGAAACACTGGAACTCTTGTCCTGACCAGTGGGATGATGCTGTTCTGTGCTCCAAAACAAGCTCGTTTCTACTGTCTCTCCCCCACCCCCACTGGATTATGCTCTAGCTACTCTGTCTGGCAGCTGGATTCTTGCCCAAGGGAAGATGCTTTCTTCTGTGTTCATGCCTCCACCCACTTGAATTCCTTTAAGACTCCTCTTGACGTATAGCTTTAACTTGGAGGGCGAGACTGGGAGGAAATAATCAGATTGCAAGAAGTAGATTGGTATGAGATAATTCCTCATCTTACATTAAAGAGTGAACTCAGTGCCAAAGTCATATATATGCTGTGCTTGTGGAAAGAGTGTTGGGCAAGAAGGACCATCCAAAATCACCCATTAGTAAGAAGCTGTCTGCATACTGGAGTGCACAATAAGCTTCAGAAATAGCTCACATCTTAAACACAGCAACAAAATGCACCAACCAAATACTCTGTCCACTACTCACCACCTTGTGTGGCTTCTCCACTCCCAGTGTGCCTGATCTGGCTCTATTCCCCACATGTGTGTCAGACCCTTTTCTTTGGACTCATACCATTTGAAGCCAGTGGTGACGCCTCATCTTTTGAACTCTCTTCTCCTGCATCCCAAACTCTTCAAGGCATTTTGTCTTTCTAGTTTCAGGGGAATTTTTGAAGCCGTGTGGAGAAACACCATCTCTTTTAAAAAAGACATTTTGGCAACTGACAATATAAGCAATACTTCTATCAATCCCAAACTTTTACTGTTTGAACAACAGAAAATGCATTCTTTGCAGTTTAGTTGGCATATAAAGTTGTACTAATTGGCATATTTATGGAATTTACAAGGATAAATGCTTTTGTTTTCACAAGCTACATTAATATACCCATAACATGAGAAAGAGAGAGCTGTAAACTGTTGCACCCTCTGGTACCATAGCACATGTATCATAACTTTTACCATCTGGGAGATGGGGAGGGGGGAAGGAACTGTAAATAGAAAACAAATTCTGTAGTAAAGAAAAGGAAGTGTGTGTTCTTTGGACAAAAATAGTCTCATGCACGCACAGGAGGTAGGACTCCCAGTCTGATTATCAAATTAAATGTTATAACATGGAAACCACCAGACTGTTTAATAATTTCATATGATTAAACCGAATAGTATGATAGGGAAGGACAGGAAGATAAGTAGCCGATGAGGGGACTCTGACAGGCAAGTGGGTGGGAGGGAAGAAACGAAGAAACTGAAAGAAGCTGTATGGGGGGCCGTGAGCTAGAGGGAAGGAGAGAAAATTGATGTAGGTTGAGGAGGAAGATCAGCAGTGGGGGATAAGGTTGCTCCTTCAGAATCCTTGCAAGTCCCCCCTTTGTCATTAACCAGTTCTGAGGTTGTCGTACATGATTTCCCCCCACACACACACACACACACATACGCTGTATACTTTGAGTAAAACCTTATCTTCAAAAGCATTTCATGTATTTCAAAAAGATGAAGGGGGAAAAGTCATAGCTCTTTTCTGTGCTATCCAAAGTCCCCCCCCCCAGGGAGGGGGATGGAGGTTTTCCCTCAGCGGTCCCCTCCCCCTCTTCACACCTCTAGTTTCAGGTCTCCGGTAAACAAACATTCCAGGCCTTCATTGTTTCATTAGTCTTCAGCTTAGCATTGTTTCTCACAGTTTTCTGGCCTGTCCTTGACCTTTGTTCATTGCTTCTGATTCTTTGTTTTTATTCTTCTATGAGCTGTTGTTTCAAAAATTAGCTTTGAGTTCTTCTTGTTGTTTAACAGTATATTGTTATGAAACTAGGCATCTTTATAGCTAAGGAATCTGTGAGGTTATGCATTTATCGTGAATGAGTGACATTTCTTCAGCATTCCTTGAAAATTCCTCCTCACAGATTCCCAGTAAATTTCAGCCCAAGAAATTCTCTCACTTGGGTGGAGTTCCAGAGTCAAACATCTGTCCCAGCTGAAAGATAGGGGAGAGAGGAGAAAAACTAGATAGTGGTGGAGAAGGAAATGGAAGACAAAATGGGGTGGCAAAAAGAATTCTTCTTGGAAATCACTAGCTGTTTATCTCCTTGGGAACCTTCCTTCAAAGATTGATTTGCTGTGCAGAGTACTAGGATATATATTAATAAAAACTGTAAACTGGTTGCAGCTGAGGAACTCTCCTTTCCTATATTTAATGGGTTTCACACACTGCTGCTGAAGTAGAGAGAGAAAGTACCAATTTTGCAGAACACCATAAAACTAATGATGCTGCAGTCTTTCCAAGAAATGAGCTCACTCCCTTGGAAATGGTGCCTGTTTTAAATCAAGGTCAGAAGGTGTCCAATATGCTACTGAGGAAGAGCAGAGGGCAAGTACGAGTAACCCCAGAAAGAGTGAAGCGGCTGGGCCAAAGCCGAAAGGACGCTCAGTTGTGGATGTGTCTGACGGTGAAAGGAAAATCCGATGCTGCAAAGAACAATACTGCATAGGAACCTGGAATGTAAGGTCTATGAATCAAGGTAAGCTTGACGTGGTCAAAAATGAGATGGCAAGAATGAACATCGACATCTTGGGAATCAGTGAACTAAAGTGGACAGGAATGGGCGAATTTAACTCAGAAGACCATTATATCTACTACTGTGGCCTGGAATCCCATAGAAAAAATGGTGTGGCCTTTATAGTCAACAAGAGAGTGAGAAAGGCAGTACTGGGATACAATCTCAAAAATGACAGAATGATCTCAGTCCGAATCCAAGGCAAACCATTCAACATCACAGTAATCCAAGTCTATGCCCCAACCACTGCTGCAGAAGAGGCTGAAATGGACCAGTTCTATGAAGACCTACAACAGTTCATAGAACTAATACCAAAAAATGATGTCCTCATCATCATAGGGGACTGGAATGCTAAAGTAGGAAATCAAAAGGTAACCGGAATAACAGACAAGTTTGGCCTTGGAGAACAAAATGAAGCAGGGCAAAGGCTAACAGAGTTTTGTCAAGAGAACACGCTGGTCATAGCGAACACCCTTTTCCAACAACCTAAGAGGCGTCTCTACACATGGACATCACCAGATGGGCAACACCGAAATCAGATTGACTATATAATTTGCAGTCAAAGATGGAGAAGCTCTATCCAGTCAGTAAAAACAAGACCTGGAGCTGACTGTGGCTCAGATCATGAGCTACTCATTGCAAAATTCAGACTTAAATTGAAGAAAGTTGGGAAAACCACAAGGCCATTCAGATTTGACCTAGATCGCATCCCCGATGAATATACAGTAGAGGTGAAGAATAGGTTTAAGGGACTAGATTTGATAGACAGAGTGCCTGAAGAACTATGGACAGAGGTCCATGACATTGTAAAGGAGGCAGCAATCACCGCCATCCCAAAGAAAAAGAAATGCAAGAAAGCAAAGTGGCTGTTTGATGAGGCTTTACACATAGCAGAGGAAAGAAGGAAAGCTAAAGGCAACAGTGAAAAGGAAAGATTTGCCCAACTGAATGCAGATTTCCAGAGAACAGCAAGGAGAGATAAGGAGGCTTTTCTGAATGAACAATGCAAAGTAATAGAGGAAAACAATAGATTGGGAAGGACTAGAGATCTGTTCAAGAAAATTGGAGAAATCAAGGGAACGTTCCATGCAAAGCTGGCCATGATAAAGGACAAAAACGGTAGGGACCTAACAGAAGCAGAAGAGATTAGGAAAAGATGGCAAGAATACACAGAAGAACTATACAAGAAGGACCTCAATGTCCTTGACAACCACGATGGTATAATCACTGACCTCGAGCCAGACATCCTGGAAAGCGAAGTTAAAAGCATTACTAACAACAAAGCTAGTGGAGGTGATGGTATCCCAGCTGAGTTATTCAAAGTCTTAAAAGAAGATGCTGTTAAAGTGCTGCACTCAATTTGCCAACAAATTTGGAAAACACAACAGTGGCCACAGGATTGGAAAAGGTCAGTTTACATTCCAATCCCAAAGAAGGGCAATGTCAAGGAATGTTCAAACTATCGCACAATTGCACTCATTTCACACTCTAGCAAGGTCATGCTCAAAATCCTACAAGCTAGGCTTCAACAGTACGTGGATAGAGAATTGCCAGAAGTACAAGCTGGGTTTCGAAGAGGTAGAGGAACTAGAGATCAAATTGCCAACATTCGCTGGATTATGGAGAAAGCAAGAGAGTACCAGAAAAACATCTACTTCTGCTTCATTGACTATGCTAAAGCCTTTGATTGTGTGGATCACAATAAATTATGGCAGGTTCTTAAAGAGATGGGAGTACCAGACCACCTCACATGTCTCCTGAGAAACCTGTATAAGGGTCAAGAAGCAACAGTTAGAACCGGATATGGAACAACTGATTGGTTTAGCATAGGAAAAGGAGTACGACAAGGATGTATATTGTCACCTTGCTTATTTAATTTATATGCAGAGTACATCATGCGAAATGCTGGCCTGGATGAATCACAAGCTGGAGTTAAGATTGCTGGGGAAAAGATCAATAACCTCAGATATGCAGACGATACCACTCTGATGGCAGAAAGTGAAGAGGACCTAAAGAGCCTCTTGTTCAGGGTGAAAGAGGAGAGCGCAAAAGTGGGCTTGAAGCACAACATCAAAAAAACTAAGATCATGGCATCTGGGCCCATCACTCCTTGGCAAATAGAAGGGGAAGTTGTAGAAGTAGTGACAGACTTCACGTTCCTAGGATCCCAGATCACTGCAGATGGTGACTGCAGCCATGAAATTAAAAGACGCCTGCTTTTTGGGAGGAAAACGATGGCAAACCTAAACAGTATGATAAAAAGCAGAGATATCACCTTGCCAACAAAAGTCCGCATGGTCAAAGCAATGGTATTCCCCGTAGTAATGTACGGCTGCGAGAGTTGGACTACAAGGAAGGCCGAGCGCCGAAGAATAGAATCTTTTGAATTACGGTGCTGGAGAAGACTCTTGAGAGTCCCTTGGACTGCAAGGAGATCAAATCAGTCAATCCTAAAAGAAATCAACCCTGATTGTTCCTTGGAAGGCCAGATTCTGAAGCTGAAGCTCAAATACTTTGGCCACCAAATGAGAAGGGAGCATTCACTGGAGAAGACTCTGATGCTGGGAAAGACTGAAGGTCAAAGAAGAAGGGGACGGCAAAGGATGAGATGGTTAGACAGTGTCATTGATGCAACGAACATGAAATTGAGCAAACTTCAGCGGACAGCGGAAGACAGGAGGGCCTGGCGTAATCTGGTCCATGGGGTCGCGAAGAGTCGGACTCGACTGTGCGACTGAACAACAACAACAAAGCCCTCTGTACTTTTGACTTTTCAAAGAGGGCCATGTGCAATGTCAAATGACAATGGCTTCAACAAAATTATTAATTAATTATTGTTACCTGACAAGAGATGAGACAACCAGGCTGACGAGGACAGGTTTGGTGTAGTGGTTAAGTGTGCAGACTCTAATCTGGGAGAACCGGGTTTGATTCCTCACTCCTCCACTTGCAGCTGCTGGATGACCTTGGGTAAGCCATAGTTCTGACAAGAGCCGTCCTTGAAGGGGCAGTACTTGAAAGAGCTCTCTCAGCCCCACCTACCTCACAGGGTGTCTGTTGTGGGGAGGGGAAGGGAAAGTAGTTTGTAAACCACTCTGAGACTATGAGTGAAAGGTGGGGTATAAATCCAATTGCCTCCTCCTCCTTCTTTGTCTTTTTCTCTTCATGAGGTGAAATGTACCTCAGAGCAGAGGAAGGAAACAAAGCACTTCCAACCTCCACCATGGTGAGGGAAGGAGTGTTCTGCCTCCCCTGTTCATGTGCCAATTTAGGCAGGAAGGATAGGCCTGAGCCAGGCCCATAGCCACGGGGGGAGCCTGATGAGAGCAACGCCACTCACAACTATGCCTTTACTCCTCACTAACCAACTGTGCCTTCTTCCCCCTCTGCTTCCCAGGGAGGTGCAAGCCAAGCCGGAGCCTTGTGAGCATGGGGGAGAAGCAGGGGAGGCAGGTTGGAGGCGGGCACCGGCGGCCATGTGCTGGCACAGGAACAGCCACCATGGAGGGAGGGACAACAACTGGCCTTGGTCACCTGTGTATGTGGGAGGCACTTGATGAAGCATCCACCTAGCTTGCCTGCGGGGGAAGCACGTCTAAGCCCATGCTCCACTTGTTGCTGGCCAGCCAGGGCCCCAGCTAGCATGGATGAATGGTGGTGTGTGCCCTTTCCTCTGCTGCCAGAGGCAGCTGGGCTCTCCTCAGGTGGGTCTTTGGTGGAGGCTGTTGGGTTCCCCCTGGCTAACAGGCAGCCCTCCTTGGCCTTGCTCCAGCCTCAGAGGATGTCCTCCTACTCCCTGGGATGGGGATGAGCCATGCGCTGTGCCGCCACCAGTGCCAGAGACCAGTGCAGGGGTCCCTCAGGGCCTCACCTGGCTGCGAGTGGCCACCGAGGGGAGCAGACCAAGGGTGCGTTGCAGTGTCTGCCCCCTTTGCAGGAGCCACTGAGCAGGAGACAGCCCAGGCCATGCCCCTGCCCCAGGAGCAGCCCTGGGGCCTCTGAACACACATGGAGTGGAGGTGAGCAGGAGTAGGGAAGGGGGTCTGAGCCGGTTTCCTCGGGAGTCAGCTCCACTGTACTAAACTGCTCCCTTGTTGCCCCCCTAACAAGAATTTCTGGCTACGGGCCTGAGCAGGGGGAGGGGGAGTGCTCATAGTGCTATGGAAGGCACTGGAAGTAAAAAGCTTTTAAACTTAATACCTCCATGGTGTTAGAAGAGTAAAGGACTGTGCACGGTCACCTGCCCCAGTCTTCAGGAGGTCACCATAGATGACCTCCTCATAGCAGGTCTGCGCGCATGCACAGTCCCACGTGTGCCTGCACAGAAAACTACTCAATGAACCAACAGGTAAGTGAAACCCTGTTTTTACAATGAAACAGTCAGTTCCTGCCTTCTGGTATTTAAGTGTGTTGGTTTAGTCTTGTAGGGCAAAGTTCCTTTTCCTTAGTTGTGTTTGTTCCTTAGAATTGTAGGCTGCATTAACTCCCCTTACCCTAAAATAATTTTCTGGCATCCTTCTTGCCGATAAATGGATCTTGTTTTGAAGACACCCGTCTCTGCTGTGTGAAACTAAGAGCAGGAAGCAGAGTGATCTGGAAGAAGAAAGGGAGCCCATACAAAAATAAAATTTAAAAACTTCACAGAAATAATCTGGATGAGCTCATGTATACTCACTCATCGCAAGGTTGTTTTTTTGGAGTATTTAATTAATGCACATATGTGCATTGGTAAGGTAGAGGGCATAAAATTTCCAATGAACTGAAGGAGCTTGAAACTAACAAGATGGACATGACCCAATTCCATGACATGAAATTTAACAAAGTCTCTAAATCATAATTAGAGAAGGGTGAATTACGACGCAGAAAGAAATTATAGAACAATAAAAGAATGGCTCAGAGAAAATCTGTTCAGCCCCTATTTGAGTTAAATCTGAGGTTCTGGGAAGTTAAAATCTGCCTCCATTGCTTTGAAAAACACCACCCCTATCTTGATGTACACACCATTGTATGAGCAGTAAAAACAAAATCAAATGATACAGAGACACCCACCCTAAAAGACAAAGGGACAGAGGCAAGAACAAACTGGTTTGCTTTTCTTAAGCATCAAAGGAAGACAGAGATGAAAATCAACAGACAGAGAGAGGAGGTGGGCGTTATGAAAGAAATAAAAAACCTCAAGAGAACAAAACTTCAGTTTTGGACTATTGAGAGATTAGCCTCGGCATTTTGGTGGCAATAGATAAAGATCTTTCAAATGGTGTTCTGTTGAGTCTTGCCCTTTTGCTACTGCAAGCAGAAGTTTCCTTTATGTCATTTCCACTAAGGTGTTGAAAGTTCATTCATATTTGTTTGTGCACAAGCATGCACAACATGGATTAGTGTGATTGTCAGGCATGTGTGCTGCGGCAGGAACCCCTAAAGATCTTGAGGTAGGAGGCACAGTGTGAACTCCTTTCCTTCCCCTTGCTTCTGAGCCAACATAGCTAGCTCTCTAGAATGACTCAGGAGGACCCAAACTTCATGTTGGAAACATGAATTCTCCTGAATTCAGAGGTGATGAGTAAGAAATGTATTCTTTCCATAGCCCAAGAGGCAGCGCCAACTCCCTCCGCTTGGGTAAAATGGAAACACTTTTTTCTTTCCCAGAAAACAAGCACATCCCTACCCATTTAAATGTTTCAGTGTTGTCTTAAAAGGTTTCCCTTGCTTGAAAGCCAGTTGAATCCAACTTTAGGGGGCGGTGTTCATCTCCGTTTCCAAGTTGAAGAGCCAGCGCTGTCCATAGACTTTTCCATGGTCATGTGGTCGGCATGACTAAACACCAAGGCACACAGAATGCTGTTACCTTCCCACTGAAGTGGTACCTATTTATCTACTTGCAATTTCTTGCTTTTGAGCTGCTAGGTTGGCAGGAGCCGGGGCCAGAGACGGGAGCTCATTCCGTCATGCGGCACTTGGGTCTTGAACTGCTGAACTACCGACCTTCCAGTCTTCGGCTTAGTGCCTTAACCTCTGAGCCACCGCAGTCCCCTTCAATGTTGTCTTCAAGTCATGCAAACCGAGTGATAGTCATAGGGTGGGGTTAGAGTGTTTGGCTCAAGTGTAGGAAATAGGGCTGCCAAACTCCAGGTAGGGCCTGGAGTCACCCCAGAATTACAAGTGCTCTCCAGACTACAGAGATCCATTTCCCTGGAGGAAAGAGCAGCTTTGGCAGGAAGACTGTATGGCATCACGTCCCTGCACAGTTCCTTTCCCTACCCGAACTTCACCTTCTCGAGGAGCCACTCCAGAATCTCCAGGAATTTCCCAAGCCAGAGTTGGCACCTGTCGTATACTTGGTTCGTTGCATGAAAACTCAGTGAGGCAGCATAGTGATCAGCTCTGTTTATTGGCACACGTACAACAACAGCCAACGAGCCCGCCAGGTCCAGAATTTATGGGTCCCCCAAACCCTTCCTAGTCCGCCTCCCTCCTACTATTGGTGGGTTTGAATTCCCTCCAGGGATCCTATTGGTGGACCTAGGATCCTGTGTCCTTTTGTTCTCCCGGGCTAAGCTCGGACTCAGGCTAGTGACGCTCTGCAGACACAACAGCACCGATACTAGGAAACTCAGGTCCAAATCCCAGTTCACCCATGAAGCTAACTGGAACCAATCCCCCCCCCTTCTCTGCCTAATGCACCTTGCAGGGCTGTTGTGAGTTTAACTGGGATGGACTTTGAATATATCAGCCTGAGCTCACCACGAAAGGTCAGAATACCAATATAAAAATAATAGGCTATTATAACAATAATACACTGCAGATTAGTAGAGTCTCTATTACAAAAGGGTAATATGGGAGAGGGGGAGTAAATTTCCCCCCTTCTGTTATTTATTATTCCAGAATTTTGCTTTTCACTTCGTTCTACTCCTATTTAACTGGGAACATTCTTAAAACCAGTTTCAAAACTGAAGCAGTCTGCTGCAGTTTTCAGTCCGTTTACACCCCTTTCCCTTTTATATTACCAGTGCAGATGATACACTGCAGAAAAAAACAATCTTGATGCAATGCTTTGCATCAGGATCCCTTTTGTGTGGTGTTTTACACACATATACTCCTGTACACTGGTGAAAAGTTACACAGAAGCAGCTTGATGAAATTGTGTATATGGTCATTATCAAAATATTTTTGGCAGCATTTTATCAATATGTATGTGTGAATCTTTCTGGGGTGGGGTGCAAGTAAATTGAAGGCGCTTATGGCTGCAGCCGATTCCACATACACAGCACACTCTACAAATCTGGAAATAAAGAAGGGAGTAACAAAGGATACTTGATGTCATAGAAAAGCAGACGATAGATATTCAGACAAGGAGAATCTTAGAAGCATCTCTGAGTGACCATTGTGTGCATTGTTATTAATGCTCAGAGGAGGTTCAGGTAACTTCACTGAGATTTTTATCAGGAAAGAAGCAAGACAACAATGAACAAATGAGATCAACTTCACAACCCACAGATGATGCATGGGATCTAGTAGCAGCATGATAACAGCTAGGGGCTGCAAGTTTGGATACTGAGTGGGGGAGGAGGGAGGGAGGGGACCAGAGCCAGAGTTGTGCCTCTGTTGGGTCCTGACAGTGTTGGGTCTAGATAGTGTGTAACTGCAATAAAGAAGGCCAACGCTATGCTGGGGATTATTAGGAAGGGAACTGAAAACAAATCAGCCAGTATCATAATGCCCCTATACAAATCAATGGTGTGACCAAATTTGGAATACTGTGTACAGTTCTGGTCGCCACACCTTAGAAAGGATATTATAGCTTTGGAAAAAGTGCAGAGAAGGGCAAACTAGAATGATAAAAGGGTTGGAACACTTTCCCTATGAAGAAAGGTTAAAATGCTTGGGGCTCTTTAGCTTGGAGAAACGACGGCTGAGGGGTGACACGATCGAGGTTTATAAGATTATGCATGGGATAGAGCAGGTTGAGAAAGAAGTACTTTTCTCCCTTTCTCACAATACAAGAACTCACGGACACTCAATGAAATTGCTGAACAGTCGGGTTAGAACAGATAAAAGGAAGTACTTCTTCACCCAAAGAGTGATTAACACTGGGAATTCACTGCCACAGGAGGTGGTGGAAGCTACAAGCATGGACAGTTTCAAGAGGGAATTAGATAAACATATGGAGCAGAAGTCCATCAGTGGCTATTAGCCACAAGGTATAGATAGGAACTCTCAGTCTGGGGCAGGTGATGCATTCTGTTCTTGGTGCTTGGGGGGAGGCAACAGTGGGAGGGCTTCTAGTGTCCTGGCCCCACTGCTGGACCTCCTGATGGCACCTGGTATTTTGGGTGACTATGTGACAGAGTGTTGGACTAGATGGGCCATTGGCCTGATTCAACTTTGGCTTCTCTTATGTTCTTATGTTCCTGAATCCAGCAGTATGCATCATGGGTGAGAACATTCCATATCTACTTATCATGCTGTCAGCAATGAACTGCACGGCTAGCTCTGCATCAAGAGTATTTTGTTCCCTTATTCATTGGAAAATTTGCAACATAAGTGTTCATTCAAGAAAGGGTATGCATGGGAGTGAATGACTGTGATATCCATGATACCATCACACAATCAAGCATCTCAAAATTAGCAAGCCCAGTGTTCCTTTTGCTGGGTTTTGTTTTTAGCAACAAAACAGGAAAAAAAGGGTTTGAACTTCAAAGTAAAATGTTTCAGGCATTCCATACTTTTTGCTAACCTCCTATGATGTTCTAGAACTTTCTAGAATCTCCTGGAACCTTCCACCCTTTGTATCATATTTTTAACCTTCCCCTCCTCTGAGACAGCATAAATTCCTTTTATCCTCACAACAGTTCTGTGAAGTAGGTCAGGCTGAGAGGTTAGCCCAAGGTGATCCAGTAAGCTTCTAGGCAGAGGTGATATCTGAACCTTGATATTTATTTTACACATCTGTCTAAAACTTCACAATGAGAGCTAAATTTCCATCAAACCATGGGTGTGCTCAGTCATGCTGCAAGGATCAGTAGGTATATACATTTCGAGAATGCTGTCAAAAGCCATTGAGTGTCACCACTATAAAAATGTTAAACTATTTTAAAAAATAGCATACTCCTCTGCTAGTTTGAATGTGCATTCCACATCAAAGGGTCACAGCTATAAAGACTAGGACAAGCCCAGGCTTGTTCTGCCTGATAGCTAATGCCAGAGAATCATGCCTAAAGCATATTTTGCTGTACATTAATTTCACTTTTGAATTGCTTACAAAACCATGGGGTTTGGCCCTGCATGTTAAGCTAGCAGAGACACTTTCTTCCAGGGGAAGGAGCTTTCCCCAGGACTGTCATCTGCCCATCCTCATCAAGTGTTAGCTCACAAATCCAGTCACTTGCCCGTCAATGCTGATCATTGTGGTGGGAGAATGTGTGTGTGAGTGTGGATTGCATCTAAAAATGGAAGTGATGGACTGTCCCCCAAATCGCTATGGTAACGACCATAGATTCCTAAAGCACCACCCAGAAGTGATGTCACTTGGTCACTTCTGGGCTCGGACACCCCCCCCCCTTTTCTTACCTGCAGGACTACTTTTCCTCGGTGCAAGTTTATTTTATTTATTGCCCTCCCCCATACTTGGGGCTTAGGGCAGTGTACAACACTCAAATACAAACATAATCAGTTTTGAAACAGTTAAAATAGTAAAACAATTGCAGTGACAATTGCAGATGGTGTCTGAGTCGATTTGTTTTCCCCAAGGGGGAGTGAGCAGAAGAGGAGGCCAGGCTAATTAAAAAAAACAAAACACTGTTGTCCTCAACCATAAGTCTGGCGGAACATCTCTGCCTTTCAAGCCCTGCAGAACTGACCTAGGTCCCACAGGGCACAGACGTTGTTGGGCAGAGAGTTCCACCAGGCTTGAGCCAGGGTCAAAAAGGCCCTGGAAAGGTTTCACAGTCAGTAATAAACATATCCAGGAGCAGTGTGCACAATTGCTGCAGTGCACTGGCATAAATCTGTGCATTGTTGGCACGTGGATGAATGGCTACTATTACCCTCTGTCATTTCCCTTTCTGGAATGCATCTCTAAGAAGCCCTCATTTTTTAAAAAAACCCTCTTTCCTCCAGTTCCCTTCACAATCTGGTTAATCTAGCATCTCACCAACCCTGTCAAATATAGCTTAATTTAAAGCTTTCTTCTTAAAGAGACACATTTGGTTCGGTATTGAGACATCTTTGGCTCTCGAATCATAGGCTTCAGACTAGGGATGGGCACAAACTGAGAAATGAACTGCAGTTCAAGCAAGCACAAATCAGGCCAGTTCGTGGTTCATTTCGAACCAGTTCATTTGTTTGTGTCATTTCCTAACCCAAAAACGAACCACCTTTCATTCATTCTCCAGGCAGCCTAGCACTGATTCAATCAATTCCTAGGCAACGCTGGGGATGGACTTGTGGAGAGCCCTAGAAATACCTATAGCAGTTGTCCCTACCTTGATTGGTAGCTCTGGGAGCAAACCACAGAGCTACCATTCTGCTCTATGAGATTATACACACACACACACAAATGCACTCACCACATTCTGACTCAGCTGCTTTCACTTTGCAGCAGGAAGAGAGAGAGGTTAGTCATCATGTAAGAGCAAGTTAGGAAGAATTGCTTGTTGTATGGCTGATTTAAGGGGAGGCTAGAGATGAGCTTTTCTGGGGGCACCTGCTTTGAAGGGCTATAACTCAGAAATCCCAAATCCAATCTTTGCCAAACTTGGAGACTGGGTGGAGGAGAGACTGCTGAAGACTCCCTGTGAGTTTGGCATCTCTAACTTGTGAGGGGGCTGTTCTACCACCTCCCAAACTGAACAAACCATGGACCAGTTCAGGAAACAGGAAAAGTCTGGGAAAACTTCATTGAAGTTCATGGTTTGTGGTTTGTATAATCAAACGAAACATGAACCACCATTTCCCCAATTCATGCCATCCCTACTTCAGACCCCGAGCTAGTCTTCTGTAAAAAGGTCTTCAGTTTGGGGTCAGCAGGGGCTTGGTTCCTTGGATTTCACACTGCATCTTATGCCAGGAGAAGAGTCCAAGTGAAAGATGTATTGCTGATTGACTGGAGCTTTTTGCCATGAATCACACAGATTCTGTGTAATTAATTAGGACAAGTACGGGAAATCAGGATGGTTTCAAATTTCTTATCACTGCAAGTTCCTAAGAACATAAGAATGTAAGAGAAGCCAATGTTGGATCAGGCCAATGGCCCATCCAGTCCAACACTCTGTCACACAGTGGCCAAAAATACCAGGTGCCATCAGGAGGTCCAGCAGTGGGGCCAGGACACTAGAAGCCCTCCCACTGTTGCTCCCCACAAGCACCAAGAATACAGAGCATCACTTGCCCCAGACTGAGAGTTCCTATCTATACATTGTGGCTAATAGCCACTGATGGACTTCTGCTCCATATGTTTATCTAATTCCCTCTTGAAGCTGTCCATGCTTGTACCCGCCACCACCTCCTGTGGCAGTGAATTCCCAGTGTTAATCACTCTTTGGGTGAAGAAGTGCTTCCTTTTATCCATTCTAACCTGACTGCTCAGCAATTTCATTGAATGCCCATGAGTTCTTGTACTGTGAGAAAGGGAGAAAAATATTTCTTTCTCAACCTGCTCTATCCCATGCATAATCTTATAAACCTTGATCATGTCACCCCTCAGCCGTCGTTTCTCCAAGCTAAAGAGCCCCAAGCATTTTAACCTTTCTTCATAGGGAAAGTGTTCCATCCCTTTTATCATTCTAGTTGCCCTTTTCTGCACTTTTTCCAATGCTATAATATCCTTTTAAAGGTGTGGTGACCAGAATTGTACACAGTACTCCAAATGAGGTCACACCATTGATTTATACAGGGGCATTATGATACTGGCTGATTTGTTTTCAATTCCCTTCCTAATAATCCCCAGCATAGCACTGGCCTTTTTAATCACAGTTGCACACTGTCTAGACATTTTCATTGAGTTATCTACTATGACCCCAAGATCGCTTTCTTGGTCAGTCTCTGCCAGTTCAGACCCCATCAATGTGTATTTATACTTAGGATTTTTTACTTCAATGTGCATCACTTTGCACTTGGCAACATTGAACCCCATTTGCCACGTTGATGCCCACTCACCCATCCTTGACAGATCCCTTTGGAGTGCCTCACCATCCTCCCTGGTTCTCACCACCCTGAACGACTTCGTGTCATCTGCAAATTTAGCTACTTCACTGCCTACTCCCAATTCCAAATCATTAATAATCAAGTTAAAAAGCATTGGGTCGAGTACCGATCCCTGTGGTACCCCACTGCTTACCACCCTCCACTGAGAAAATTTCCCATTTACACTCACTCTCTGTTTCTTATTAACTAGCCAGTTTCTGATCCACAAGAGGACTTGTCCTTTTATCCCGTGACTATTGAGCTTACTTAGGAGCCTTTGATGAGGAACTTTATGAAAAGCTTTCTGGAAGTCAACTTGACTTCAGCTTGAGAATCCCTGATCCACTTACATCTCTTGCAGCAGCTCCTCTTGAAGGACCCAACTGGCAAAGCAGCCATGCTTTGACCCCCGAGGCATCCCCTGCCCCATCCACCCCCCATATGGTTTACATCTGTGGGAAAGGGTACCTGGAAGCCACATGGTATGAGGGAGTCAACATGGCTGGGCTGAGGGCCTGGGCTTGCCAGCTGCCTGAAGAAGAAAAAATACCCTGCTCCTTTAATAGGGAGTTCATGAGATCTTATGTCCCTCCATGCCATGAAAATTTTTCAGCAGCCCATTTCCACACATTAAGTCTCTATTACAGGGATATGACCTCCCCCCCGCCCAGGCATGCTGGCAACCCTAGGCTTACATCTAGTCCAAGGCCCACCCTTTAATGATGCTGAGTCATGCTTTCATTTTCCAATGAGAGAAGAGCCTGGAGGCAGTTAAGGCAGAAGAAAACTAAGGAAGCACAGAAGAATAATTCTGTGCTTTGGGAACTTTTCCCAATTAGCCCAGAAGCTATGGCTGCCCTGCAGGTGCCCTGTTGCCCAGCTGGTGGACCTCCTGGTGGCACCTGGGCTTCAGCAACTGTGTGACACAGAGTGTTGGACTGGAGGGGCCAGCATGGCTTCTCTTATGTCCTCATGAGCTGGAGTTCTCTAGGAATAACAACTGATCTCCAGACTACAGAGATCATTTCTGCTTTGGAGGGTGAACTCAATGGAACTACATCTCCACTGAGCTCCTTCCCCCTCCCCAAACTCTGCTCTACCCAAGCACCATTCCCAAATTTCAAAGAATCTTCCAAGCTCAATTGGCAACAAGAAGCCCCTGAAACACTGTACTGGCTCTCCCTTGCTCTTTTGAGAGCTGCCACCATCAATGAGGTTTAGTGGTTAGAGTGTCAGATTAGAGTCTCTGAAACCCAGGCCTGAATCCTCAGTCTGCCGTGGAAACTTGCTGGGTGACCTTGGAGGACTACCCTTTGGGTAGTGAAGGGCAGAGTATAAATCCAATCTCCTCCTCCTCCTCCTCTTCTTCTTCTCCTTCTTCTTCTCCTCCTTCTCCTTCTCCTTCTTCTCCTTCTTCTCCTTCTCCTGTAATTGAAGTAAATAAATGAAAGAGGTATGGGAAAGTTGTTCTCAGTTCCAAATGTCCCTAAGAATCTTGCAGGGTAGCAGTAATTGGGGAGGAGGAAGAGAAGGTAGCAGTAATCAAGGTGGGAGATTTGCCATTGTATTGGGGGGAGGATAAAGGAGTTGCAATGGACAGGGCTAAGGTTGGCCCAAGGGTCCATCAAAATCTGCAGCTGACCCTGGTGAGCCACACCAGAGCACACCTCCCCTTTAGGAATCTATTCCACCAAAGCTTTGTATCCAATTATAACTCCTCCATTCTCACATCAGTGCCTGAGCTCTCCATCTCTCTTACCACTGTTGCACACTGATAAAGGCTCTTTTCCATCTACTACATTATCTATTCAGTTGCTCCACTGTAGCCCTCTGATTCCTGGTAGAAATGAAACATGCCTGGTAGAAATGAGGTATAGTACCTCCCATGTAACAAGTGTGGGCTTCCCCAATCTATCCCCAATTACTTTTTCCTTTAATGTCTTCAAGTCTCAGGGAAAGCTTGCTTTGTCTTGGGCATCCCCCATTGCCACTGCATGATATGATGAAGCATCACAGCATACCAGGAAAATATAGATCACTTGAAGTAAAGGAATGTATGGTCAGGTGGGGAAAAAAAACCCGAGGCAGGCTTCTAGCATCTTTTTCCATCCCCAGACAAGTTGCCATGATTGTGTTTATGGAGGGACGGAAGGTGCAAGCAGTGCTGACAAATTTCAGAAGTGCTTGGGCTAGGTGTCCGGATGCGCACTATGCAGCGAAATGCAGCTGGTTGCTTCCTGTGGTTATGAGGGATATTCCCAAGTGACTCCATATGATGCTCAAGAGAGGAGAGAGAGAAGGGGATGGAAAGGCCCGGGGTGAGTTCAGCTGCCCTCCTGAGACAGCTGGGTGTTGTCTTCAAAGAGTGAGCTACAAAAGATGAGCCCAGTATCCTGTTTCCAGCTACCGCCAAGTGGATGCCTCCAGGAAGCCCACAAAGAGGCCATGAAGAAACAGCCACACTCCCGGAGACTTGAGGCCAAATTACACATTATATGAGAGATCCAAATCTGTCTCTCCCAACTTTTTTTTTTTTTTTAATGAAGTGCAGCTGGGAGAAGAGCCTGCCCAGGTGACCGAAGCAGTGCTGGAGGTGGGGAGGGGTTTAACATAGGCTTACTCATCTCCAGGTGGGACATGGGCTTTGTTGCAGAACTGGCGCCTCAACTGAGTCTCAGTCCCTTGCAAACCCATTTTGTATTTATTTCTATAGCTGAATCTTTGGTTTCCCAAGATGCTTCGGGGCTCAGCTAGTGCTTTAGACTTTGTGATACAGATTGCCCAGTGCAGGACTTTTGTCTTAGTGGGCGTTTGCACATTCCAGGGGTGAGTTGGCACTATTCTTGAAGTCTCAACATATAGTTAGCAGTGTTATCCCAACCTCTGAGCAGCCTCAGGAGTCCCAAGTCAGAAAGTAAACATTCATCTTGCCAAGAAAGGGAATGGTCTGATTTTGGTCAGAGCTCATCCCATTGCTGATTCACAGTCGCTTTGGATCCTAAAGGTATATAATATCAGTGATGGTCATTGTTCAGGGCTCTCCTTGGCCAACAGCCCCCTTGAGGCCTTGGGGGAGAGCCAGAATATATTCCTCATAAACATACTTACAAAGGTAAAGGTTCCCTTGCTCGAAAGCCAGTCGAATCCGACTCTAGGGTTGCGGTGCTCATCTCCGTTTCAAAGCCGAAGAGCCAGCGCTGTCCGAAGACGTTTCCGTGGTCATGTGGCCGGCATGACTAAACACCAAGGTGCACGGAACGCTGTTACCTTCCCACCAAAGTGGTCCCTATTTATCTACTTGCAATTTCTTGCTTTCAAACTGCTAGGTAACATACTTCCAAGTGTACTAATTTCCTAATAGGTAATGAGATTTTTTTTTTACTGAATGATGACTGCTAAATTGCTATTTGCTTGAATACTTTTGCATTATGGTTTTAAATTTTCACTAAATGGTTTTAACTTTGGAACAGTTCTCTCTCTCTCTCTCTCCCTCTCTCTCTCCCTCTCTCTCTCTCTCTCCCTCTCTCTCCCTCTCTCTCTCTGGAACTACAGGGTCCTGCCAGTTCCATCCCCCTCCCTTATCGAGCTTGGTGGGGATGGGCATTCTAGGAAAGGTTTCTGCACTCCTAGTTTCCCCAACAGAATTCTCTCAGAATTGCAACCGATTTCCAGAAATGGCAGCTTCAGAAGATGGGCTTTATGGCACTGAATCTCCACTGTGTTCTATCCCCTCCCTAAATGCCATCTCCAGGAATTTCCCCCGACTTGGAAGTTGGCAACCTTTCACTGTTAATGATCCCCAGGTCAAAATTGCTCCCCACACTGTTGATCTCATAGAACCATAGAATCATGCAGATGGGTCATACAGGCCATTCTAGTCCAACCCCCTGCTCAATGCAGGATCAGCCTAGAGCATCCCTGACAAGTGTTTGTCCAGCCACTACTTAAGGACTGCCAGTGAAAGGGAGCTCACCACCTCCCTAGGCAGCTGATTCCACTCTTGCACAACTCTTACTCTAAAAAAGTTTTCCCTAAGATCCAGCCAGTACCTTCCCACCCTTAATTTAAACCCATTATTGGGAGTCCTCTCCTCTGCTGCCAACAGGAACAGCTCCCTCCCCTCCTCTAAGTGACAGCCCTTCAGATACTCCAAGAGAGCAATCATGTCCCCCCTCAACCTCCCCTTCTCCAGACTAAACATTCCCAAGTCCCTCAGCCTTTCCTCACAGGGCTGGGTCTCCAGGCCCCTGATCATCCTCCTTGCTCTCCTCTGCACCTGCTCCATGCTGTCCACATCCTTTCTGAAGGGAGGCCTCCAGAACTGCACACAATGCAGTGTACAGCGGGACTGACCAATGTAGTGTACAGTGGGACGATGACATTTTGTGATCTGTATGTTATCTCAGGGTTGCCAACCCCCCACTGGGGGTGGGTAAATTCCCACCTGGGAAGCCCGTTACCTGCCAGTGGTGGATCGGGCCTCGGGGGGAACTCCACCCCCTGCTGGAGGGCATCCCCAGTGTGAAGATGTCACCCGGAGGTGACATCATCACGCTGGCCACGTTGTGGGGGGACACTCTGTGAATCGAGGGAAAACTCTATGGTTTCCCCTCAAGTCACAGCGCCCCGCCCCCAACATGGATGATGTGATGACGTCACTTCCGGTGACGTCATCGTGGTGCATGTGTGCTTTGTGTGCGTGTGGGGACACTCCCAACGGAGGCAGGACGCCCCCCGCTTTCACAGTAAGTCATCTTGGCAACCCTAATGTTATCTCAGGGGGCAGCAATTGGGAAGGCAGAGGAAAGGCAGCCTCTACTGATTCTTTTTGCAAACAAGCCCCCCCAAAAACCCTACACCCTCAGGGAGTACGATAAGAGGACAGAAGTTAGAAGCCTGTTAAATGGCAGGAAGCAGAGAGGAAGAAGAAACGGATGGGTTCTCACAAAAACAAATGCAATTGTGGGTAATGATTCTTCCTCCATTTTTCAGAGCAGACCTCACAACCCTGACGGCTTACCCACTTGCACAGGGGAAAACAGAATCTACCTATCTTTTCTCCGATGGGTGGAAAAGCTGATGAGGCAATGTAGGATTTTGACTGAAAAGAAAAGCCCGGAGAATAAAGGACAGTTCTGTGGTAGAGCACCTGGCACTGCATACGGAAGACCTCAGATTCCATCCAGGGGCTGTCGAATTAAACCTCTCAGGTATTAGCGTCGATAGACTGCTGCTGCATTTACTGGGCTAGATGGCCCCATGTTACAACACAATAGAAGGCAACTTCATAGTTAGAGGGAAGCAGCAGCTTCCATCCTCACCTTCTTTACTTAAAGCATCTCAGCTAGGAAGTGGGGGAAGATGTTGGCACCAGACGGACAGCTCCTATCAACCCGAAGAGCTCTGAGTCAACAGGATAAGGAAGCACCATTAATAGGAGAGGATATGGCTCAGTGGTAGGGCACACGGAAGGTCCTGAGAGTTCAGTCATTAGCATCTCCCATTAAAGGATCTCAAGCAGCAGGTGTGGGAGAGGCCTGGGAGGCCTTGAAAAACTGCTATCAGCCACAGTACAAGCAATAAATCATGGGAGGGAACATTGGCGAAGTGTAAATATACAGAGTGCACAATCCGAAAGGCTGTCTTTTTTATTATTATTATTATTATTATTATTATTATTATTATTATTATTATTATTATTATTATTATTATTATTATTATTATTATTATTATTATTAATCATGCATAACATGTGCTGGTAATCTGATGCTATGAAATTACTTCCAGGCAACACCAGTTTCCGGCAGTGCGATTTGTTTAGTTCGTGACTCAAATCTGCGGGGCCCCTGTTTAGGTCTGCTGCATAAATGGGCCATCAGACTGCCTGTATACCCAGCTGGGTCATGGGGCGGCGGGGTTTGTGTGTGTGTGTGTGCGCGCGTGCGTGCGTGCCCTAGGGAATTAAGAGAGTGTCAGTCTGCAGTCAGTTTCCTTCCAGCTCCTATCTTCTGTTGATTCTAACTTGCAGATAATATATTATAATGAGAAGCAGATGGGTCTTTATGGGAAGTATCCCCTGAAGACTTCCTATTTCACAAGACATCCCGCCTCCTTGGGCCAAAACCACAACTGGCTTCCTTCCCCTCCTTTTTTTTTCTTTTTGCACAAGGCTTGTCGGTTTATTTGTTTTCCCCTGCAACACCCTAGGATTCATTTTCCCACATAGACCAAAGGTACAATCTATGCAGAAGTTTCCCTGTATGTACTACAAATGCTCCCCAAACTTTCCTCCATTGAGTTTCTCTCAGGATCCTAGTGTGCTGCATTAACAGACCTTGTTTCTGAGGTGGAGCTGGGACAGTAGGAACCCTCCATGATTTGGAGATTTTTTTTTTATTTTGTTTCCAGTTTTGTTACAGAGAGCTTCGCAAGTGCCATTTGAGTGCATTGATAAAACACTACCAAAAAAGCAATCCTGATATGTTTGTATGTATCATTATTCCTTTTGGTACAAATATGGCATTTGGTGTTTCTTTTAATATTTGTAATATTTGTGCCTATTTTCATATCCTGCCTCTTGCACATACCCTGCTATTTTCTTGTTAGTTTCTCCCTTCATTTGTTTGTTTCATACAATTTTTGTGCCAGCAATAATTATTAAAACAGTAATGAAAGCAAAAAAAGCACTAACCTTTCCCCCAGCAATAAAACCATCAACAAACCCCAGGAACGTTCTGTTCTCCAAAA
The DNA here is from genome assembly GCA_029375565.1 of Gekko gecko. NCBI lineage: Eukaryota > Metazoa > Chordata > Lepidosauria > Squamata > Gekkonidae > Gekko > Gekko gecko. The sequence continues at coordinate 21,233,123 of JAPDNY010000013.1, read as the reverse complement.
AATCAATTAGGTAGGATACAGTGTGTGTGTGTGTGTGTGTGGGGATAACAGAATCTGAAATGGCATAGGGAAATTAGAAACAAAAGTTTTTGCCTGGCACCTAAAGATGAACAGGCTCAGTGCCCAGTAAACTTTCATTGGCTATTATTTCAAATTTCTTTTTGGTGCTGATGCAGCCTAAAATCTGCTTTTTAATTTCTTTCCTCCCCTGTGAACCTGTGAACCTTTAGTTTTGTCTGCTTTGGAGTGTCATCACACCAGTTCTCCATAAAATGTACGCATTTCGTCATTGTTACTTCTCCCTCAATAATCAGCATTATACACAATATATACAATACATGTACATGGTGCAAAATACATATTAACACCGTGTTTAGACAATGCAAAGGAATCTACAAAACCAACAGCAAAAAGCACAGAACTGAAACATTAGACTAACCCCCCCCAATATTAAAAAAACCAAAATGAAATAGGCAACATCTGCCTGTTGCTTATTTCTGCAAGGACTTTCAATGGGGTGCTACTGGTGCCAGCGTCGAAGGTTAGGCATTTGGGAGTGCTCCTGGATACCTCCTTAACGATGGAGGCCCAGGTAGCAGCCGCTGCAAAGTCAGCGTTTTATCATCTCCAGATGATGAAGCAGTTGGCTCCCTTCCTTCAACACAATGACCTGGCAACAGTGATTCATGCAATGGTTGCCTCAAGATTAGATTACTGTAATGCTCTCTACATGGGGCTGTCCCTGTCCCAAATCCGGAAGCTGCAGCTGGTGCAGAATGCGGCGGCCAGGCTGTTGTTGGGCCTCCCCATGTGGGAGTATATCCAGCCCACACTAAAAGCTCTGCACTGGCTGCCTATAGCATACCAAATTCGGTTCAAGGTGCTGGTTCTTACCTTTAAAGCCCTATATGGTCAGGGACCTTGATACCTAAAGGACCACCTTTCCCCACATGTTCCCCAGAGAGCAATATGATCAGGATCCACAAATTGCCTGGCTCTGCCGGGCCCTACAGAAGCCAGGCTGGCTGTGATGAGGGCCAGGGCCTTTTCAGTGGCGGCTCCGCACTGGTGGAATGAGCCCCTGGAAAACATCAGGACTCTGGGCTTTTACAGTTCCACAAGGCCTGCAAGATGAAGCTCTTCCACCAGGCCTTCGACTAAGGAGCCGCGCTATATAACTAAGGCCCTGGCCCCAATATTAACATCATCATTAACATCATTTATCAGAAACATCATTTATCAGCTGCGGTGGCTCAAGTGGTTAAGACGCTGAACTGCAGGCTGTGGAAGGTCAGTAGTTCAGCAGTTCAAGACCCGAGAGTGCCACATGACGGAATGAGCTCCCGTCTCTAGTTCCAGCTCCTGCCAACCTAGAAGTTCAAAAGCAAGAAATTGCAAGTATATAAGTAGGTACCACTTCGGTGGGAAGGTAACAGCATTCCGTGCACCTTGGTATTTAGTCATGCTGGCCACATGACCACGGAAACATCTTCGGACAGCACTGGCTCTTCGGCTTTGAAACGGAGATGAGCACCACAACCCTAGAGTCGGATTCGACTGGCTTTCGAGCAAGGGAACCTTTACCTTTACCTTTACTATCAGAAGGCAGCTTCCTTCTGAATGGGCACACAAACTTTTTTCAAACATTCATTGTGGGTTGAATGAGCCGTAATTTAATTTACATATCACATAAAGGTGCAGGGCTCTTTTTGTAAGAGGAACTCCTTTGCATATTAGGCGATACACCCCTAATGTAGCCAATCCTCCAAGAGTTTACAGAGCTCTTCTTACAGGGGCTATTGTAAGCTCTTGGAGGATTGGCTACATTAGGGGTGTGTTGCCTAATATGCAAAGGAGTTCCTGCTATAAAAAGAGCCCTGCATATATGTATTAGTAAAGGTAAAGGTTCCCTTGCTCGAAAGCCAGTCGAATCTGACTCTAGGGTTGCGGTGCTCATCTCCGTTTCAAAGCCGAAGAGCCAGCGCTGTCTGAAGACATTTCCGTGGTCATGTGGCCGGCATGACTAAACACCAAGGTGTGTGTGTGTGTGTATATATATATATATACATATTACATACATAATTTAAATACATATACATACGCATAATTACTTACTACGATTTTATATAAAGTACAATACTCCCTCTAAGCTGTGGAGTCTTGCGAGCAAAAATTCTACTTTGTGAACATTAAAGTTGTGAGTGAGCGATTTGGCTACTGCATGAATTGGTTTGCTCTGGAGCCATCCTTTCTGAGCGAAGACAAAAATGTGTGAGCTGGAGGCTAAAAAACTGCACTGGCTCACACTAACTCAGCTTAGAGGGAACACTGGTGGCAGATCTGCTGAACTTTGGAGATAACTTCTGCCCTGGCCTATGTTCATGTATTGAAATACATGCACGTAGCAAGTGTGGCTCTCTCGGTGCCAAATGAATTTTTTCCAGGGTTCCCAGTCCTATGGAGGGATACCTAAATTTATACATTTGAATACTTGAAAAGGGCCGCACAGCTGAGAGTCTGAAGCTGATCTTAACCTTTGGTTTGGGCTGTTCCAGTTCCTGGCTTTTGTAATTCTTTTGTTGCAGGTAGAAATCTAGAAATACAAAATGCAAGGGTAGACCATCAAAAAATTCACACATTTCACAGATCACCAGTAGACATCAGTAGATTTATCTAGCAATATATCCTTGACCCTCTGGGTTGAGCAGAAAGCAGATAATAAAAGTACCATTAGGCTGTAACTCGCTTTATAACCTGTCATTTTAGAAACTGTTTCTGAGACATACAACCAAAAATGTTTAATCGGTGGATTCTTTCTGCCACTTCCTACATCAAAAGGTCAGTTAGCACAAGATGACTTTAAGAAAAAAAAGGATACATCCAGACAACATACCAATAATGTTAAATATACAATAACTGTACTAATTCCTAAACACATCATTAATCATTAACTACAAGGTAGTGTTTTTTTTGCACCATCAGAACATTGAGAGTACCTTTGATAATGTAAAAAGTGCCTTGCTGGATCAGAGCAAAAAGTCTATCTAGAGCAGTATCTTACTTCCTATTTTTGCCAGCAAGATATATTTGAAAGCCTCAAGCAGGCAATGGAAGCCACTGCTATTTAGCGGCATCCTGATTCCAGTCACGGAGATTCCATTTAACCACAGTGGACAATGGACTGATCCCAATGAACTATCTAACCTCCCTTGGAAACCATTTCAGACAGTGACCACCTTGTAACATAACAAAGTTAGTTGTGCATTGCGCGAGGAAGCACTTCCTTCTATGTGATGTGTAAAGGGATACCCTTTTTTGTACTAAGTTTGAAACAGAAAGGCACAGGACATCCAGAGCGCTGGCAGCTGTGAAGCTCCAACAGAAACTAATTTTCTGGGAGAGTTGTGAAGCCTTCCTTTCTAGATTGGCATTCAAGGCCATGATTAAATTAGGAGCAGATACCTTTCATTGAGTATTTTTTAAATTATTGGTTAGATCCAGCATCAGATTTTAGCTAACACAAGAGAAAGAAGAAGAAGCTATCAAGTTGCATTCAGCTCATGGTGGCCCCATCCACAGGGTGTTCCAGGCAAGAGATGATTTGCCATTGCCTTCCTCTGCAAAGCAAGCCCAGTCTTCCTTGGTGATCTCCCATCCAGGTACTGACTGTGTGGCCAACCCTGCTTAGCTCTCAAGCTCTGTTGAGCCTGAGTTCAGCAGAACTATTTGGGCTGCTACTGCTAACAGAAGAGGGCAATATTTGCCAATTCTCCTCCCCTATGGCAGACCTTTGACTTCCCTCTTATGCTAAACTGGATCCTGTGAACTCCTTCTGCAGAGACTTATTTCAATGGAGAAAAAGTTCCTCTAGCACAGAATGTCTTCTTCTGATCAAGAAATACTTTGTAAGAAGAAAGCCTTTATCCCTCAAAAGCTCTCTCTCCACTGATAAAGACTTGGTTGATGGGAGTGGTGGGTTCCATCCATCCATGATTTATGAGACTGAGAATTGCAGTATAGTTAATTTCTCAAACGGATGACTTCCAGCTTGACTTTCCAGCAACTTCATGTACTTGGCGGCATCAGCTAACGCCAGCAAACCAAGCAGCAAGTTGATCAGTAGCTGTTTAATGATTCTGTCACTGTATCTGGGGGTTATTATTTTTTACAATCTATTTAAAAAAGGAACATAGTCTACTTGCCGGTCAGGCATAGCTTTGTGATTATTTTTTGTTCCAGCTAGCATTTCAGCAAGCTTTGCTCCATCTGAGACAAAAAGGTCATGCTGGAAAAAAAATTTTTTTGCTTGTTTCGTTTCTTCAGTTTAGAAAGCTAGCAGTCTGTGATTACAGGCAACACCTGGCACGTGCTCAGGCCTACAGCCTCAACTAGGGAGAGAACCGAGTGATCAAGAGAAGACACCAAGGAATCAAATAACTTCCACTGAAGACCAACAACAGGCCATGAGGATTTGCACCAGAGAAAGTGAGAGGAAAGCAGTGTTCCCAGGTCCCCCCTGGCTGCCAGCAGGGGATGATGGGGTAGGCTTTCCAGATCCAAGCAGGGAAACTCCTGGAGATTTGGGGATGGAGCCTAGGAAGGACAGGGACCTCCATGGGGTAGGTGGCCATAGAGTCTGCCCTCCAAAGCATCCATTTTCCCCAGGAGAACTGATCTCTGTAGTCTGGAGATAAACTGTAATCCTGGGGGTTCCCCATGTCTCACCTGGAAGCTGGCATTCCTAGAGGAAAGTATTTTATTTATGTATTAGATTTATAGCCTGCCCTCCCCTGTGCAACAGTGGCAACAATATTCATGTAAACAATATTCATAATTTTAAAAATTATTAAAACAGCTCTTACAATACTACTGGCAACCAGTGTTCCCCCTAAGCTGAGTTAGTGCGAGCTAGCTCACAGTTTTTTAGCCTCTTGCTCACACATTTTTGTCTTGGCTCAGGAAGGAGGCCTCCAGAGCAAACTAATTTATGCAGTGACCAAATTGCTCACTCACAACTTTAATACCAGGAGCTCGCAAAGTAGAATTTTTGCTCACAAGATTCCACAGCTTAGAGGGAGCATTGCTGGCAACCAGTAAACTAGTACAATAAAAAGGGAAGCACAACATAGTGCCCCTTATCCAGGGGAGAATAGATATCATACAGAATGGTAAACAGAGAATAATCAACAGGGGAAGGGGAAAGGGATTGGGGGAGGAGGGAGGCCAGCCTAGATGGAAACTGTTGCTGTCCTCAACCATAGGCCTGGCGGAACACCTCTGTCTTACAGGCCTTGTAGAACTACATCAGATTCTGTAGAGGCTGCATCTCACTCAGCAGAGAGTTCCACCAGGCTGGGGCGAGGACTCAAAAAGCCCTGGCTGTGGTTAAGAACAGCTGGTTACTTTTCAGGCCCGAGAGTGATTAACATATGGAATTCACTGCCACAGGAGGTGGTGGCAGCTGCAAGCATGGACAGTTTCAAGAGGGAATTAGATAAACATATGGAGCAGAAATCCATCAGTGGCTATTAGCCACAGGGTATAGATGGGAACTCTCAGTCTGGGGCAGGTGATGCACTCTATCCTTGGTGCTGGAGGGGGCAGCAGTGGGAGGGCTTCTAGTGTCCTGGCCCCACTGCTGGACCTCCTGATGGCACCTGGTATATTTTGGCCGCTGTGTGACAGAGTGTTGGACTAGATGGGCCATTGGCCTGATTCAACATTGGCTTCTCTTATGTTCTTATGAGATCACCAGTAAATTGAGTGTAATGCTTTTTTTTTTGGGGGGGGGGATGTACCAGGAAAGGTGGTCTGCAGATATGCTGGTCCCAGACCATTTAGGGCTTTAAAGGTTAATACCAAAACTTTGAACCTGATCCGGTATTCAGCCTGGAGCTAGTGCAGCTGGTTGAATATGGACTCTAAATGGGATTCCTGTAAGAACACGTGTCTCCTCATTCTGGACCAGTTGGAGTTTTGGGGTCAGCCCTGCGTAGAGCGAGTTACAGTAGTCTAGTCTGGAGGGGACCGTTGCATAGATCACTGTGGCTAGGTCGGGGCAAGATGGGAAGGGAACCAATTGCTTAACCTGGCAGAGGTGGAGAAATGCCAGTCTAGCCACATTTGTGATCTGGGCCTCCAAATCTCTCTTTTGTCACCACTTTTAAATAGGAATGCTTCTGAAATTCCCCTCACCCCAATTTCTCCCTGGAGTAAGGATTTTTGCATTACACGATCTCCGTTTCTTAAGTAGAGCTGATATTTCTGGAATCCTATGGGCCATTTTCTTTTTTCAGATTCTGAACATGGGCAATTAGGGAAAGTTTGCAGTTCCTCCGCTCAGCTTGTGTGGTTCTGGGGCCTGGGTGGAAGGTACGCAATGTAGCCACCTTGTAGGTATGACTGTATTAATTAGGTCTCTCTAAGCAAGAGACCTCTGCTAATGAGGGTTCTTATCCCAGCTGGTAAGCAGCTGTCAGTAGAAAGACACAGACTCCCAAGTGTTGCTAAATGGAATTTAATGGTTTATTGGCAGGCACTGTGCATCATACACTTCAAAAACAAAATGAACCAATGTAAAATGGTAAAAGGCGTAGAAGTAAGAATCCCACAAAGGTGTACATAGTTACAACAAATGGTATAGGATGCATAACCCCCCCACACACACACACAATAACTAAGCAGATACGGAACGAACCTATAGTACACTCCTAAGCCAACCCTTGGGACATAGTAAGTAGTAGACAGATGATCCATATACCCAACAAACGCACCTAAAAATGCTGCCAGATGGTGACAGCAAACATAGTGGATATTAGCCATCATGGATACTCAAATGCTGTATGCCTCCCTAACCCTAACGACCTCATTTAGAGATCTATCCTGGTAACAGCTTTTCTATTGGTCAAGTGGCTTTTCTTTCTGCACTTGAGAACTTCAACCCCTTCAGAAAAAAAATTGCCCCACAAGCCACAAAATCCTGGCTATGGGCCTGGTCTTTTATAAAGCAAGAATTTAGCAGCACCGTAAAGACTAACAACTGCCATTTGCCTTTGCATGTTGAAGTAAAAGGCAGAGGTTTGGGTTTCAGACTGCCGCAGACCAGAGGCCATAAAAGCAAGAGGTTATAAAACAACTAAACTCCATAGCAACAATTCATGCCAAGCCTTGACTCCTCCCTTTCTCTCTTTCAATAAGATGTCCTAGTAGGATTTTCTTTCACACTTGGGTTCCCAAGTACTTACCATATTTTGGCGGGGGACGCACAGTCCCCGGCTGGAACATTCTCCCAGGCAACACCCATGCCGCACGATGCCGTCACCAGGAAGTGATGCCAGGCAACACTCTGGCAATGGAGCTGGAAACTCGATGGTACCAACGAGTTCCCATCCCCATTGTCAGAGCATCACCCGGCATCACTTCCTGGTGACGGCATCATGCGTATGTCTTTCCTTCCCCGGGGATGGTCCTGCCAGGACATATCTGTTTCCCGCCGGCGTACGGTAAGTTCTTGGCAAGCCTATTTCACACATAGGGATGCAAGGATCTGCTGTTGGTCCATAGCTCAGGGTATAAAAGGTACACCTGGGACCAGTAATACAAAGACTGATGAGTTAGAATGGCAAAAGTGTTTACAATAAAAAGTAATAGCCAACTTTATCATAAAGAGTTCTGGAAATTATCTCTCAGTTGTAAATGTCTCAGAAATCTAAGTTATGAATCAGAATGGGAGTGATGAAGGAACAAAAGGCTCCCTTTAGAGTGGATCATTTCTGTGGAATTTTAATCATACTTGATAAACTGTGGGACCCACCTGACTTAGGAAACAACATGAGCTCCTTTTTCCACATTAACTGTGCAGAGCAGTAATATACTAAACCACTTTTCCACCGAAAACCAAGCACTTACACTACATCCATAGGGTCATGGTTTTCTCTCTTGCTTTCACGTAACCAACAAAGCAAAGTTTTGTATGATTTCTCTTGACCAGGGTAAGCAAATTGAAAAGGAAGATGGTGCGATTAGAGGAGGAAGGGTGTAACTGGAGCTCCTTTCACGTTTGGTGCTAAAGGGGAAAGGGCCCACGAAAACCTGGAACTAGCTCTGCTTATCAGTATGTATTTAAAGTTAGGACTGCTTAACACTGACTCATATTGAACCTCATCTGCCATGTTGCCACCCACTCACCCAGTTCACCGAGATCCTTTTTGAGCACCTTGCATCTAATTGTAGATAACTTATGAACACATTAAATAGCAGCAGTCCAAGTCCAAATCTCTGCAAAATCTCTCTGCTTACTTCTCTCCATTGTGAGGCTTACTCCTGCTTTGTTTCCTGTCATTCCTCATGTTTCTAATCTATGATGGGATTTGGCCTTTTATTTTGTGACTGCTAAGTTTACTTGGGAGTATTTGGGGAGCGACTTTGTCAAAAGCCTTTTCTAAGGGTCTGGTCACACTGCCGTTTTGATTGGGATTCGCTGCTGTTTACTTGCGCATGTCAGTTTCACATTCACACGCGCCAATCTGTCTCCCGCCGTGAAGTGGGCTTACTCGCGCAATGCTTCCAGGTTTTCCTGACCCCTGGAAAAACTAGTGTTTTGCTGGCACTTCCGCTTTGATTGCACTATTTCGCCTATGTGGACAGCCCCTCTCTCGCAAAGATTGCGATTAGGGCCATCTGAACGTTCTTGGGGTTGTTTTTTTTTTAAAAAAAGCTTCCGGTTTGAGCGCTTGAGCAAACATGCGCTTAATAAATCCATTTAAAGTTTAATCATGGATTTATTAAGCGCATGTTTAGTCAAGCGCTCAAACCAGAAGCTTTTTTTAAAAAAAAAAAACGCACAAAGACGGCCCTGGAGGCGGGAATGAGAGGTGGCGGCTACAGCAGCCTGGATGGGGCCAGCAAGGAGGATGGCGGAGACAGCGGAGCCTATTTTCTTGGGTCAATGGTGGCAGCGGCGGCAGTGGCGGCAGCGGCGGCAGTGGCGGCAGCAGCACCCCCCCCCCAAAGTGTTGGCAGGAGCAGCAGCCACCCAAGCCTCCCCGTGGCCAGCAGGATCACCTGGAAGGACGACGCAGCAGCAGGCAAGCAGGTGCTGGGAAAGAGGGGCTGGCTGCATGTAGACAGCCCAATGCGAATAAAAATGTTCCCGATTTAAATAAACCGGGAACAAAGCGCATGTCAGTTGCAGTGTGACCAGAGCCTAAGTCATAGAATCACAGAATCATAGAGTTGGAAGGGACCTCCAGGGTCATCAAGTTCAACCCCCTGCACAATGCAGCAAATTCACAAATATCCCCCACACCCCCAGTGACCCCCATTTCATGCCCAAAAAATGACCTCCAGGATCTCTGGACAGAGTGGCCCAGAGAAAAATTTCTTCCTGACTCCAAAGTGGTGATCAGATCAAAGTGGTAAGAAAGGGCCACAAGAACTAAGCACTGAGGCAACCCTTCCTGCCCTCCCTCTCATGATCTGCCTAAATTCAGAGAATCCACATTGCTGTCAGATGGCCATCTAGCCTCTGTTTAAACCCTCCAAAGAAGGAGAACCCACCACCTCCTGAGGAAGCCTGTTCCACTGAGGAACCACTTTGTCAGGAAGTACTTCCTAATGTTTAGCCAAAAACTCTTCTGATTTAATTTTAACCCATTGGTTCTGATCTGACCTTCTGGAGCAACAGAAAACAACTCTGCACCATCCTTCTAGATGACAGCCCTTCAGGTACTTGAAGATGGTTATTGTATCACCTCTCAGTCATCTTTTCTCCAAGCTAAACAAACCCAGCTCCTTCAACCTTTCCTCATAGGACTTGGTCTCCAAACCCCTCACCATCTTTATTGCCCTCCTCTGGACATGTTCCAGCTTGTCTATATCCTTCTTAAACTGTGGTGCCCAAAACTGAACACAATACTCTAGGTGAGGTCTAACCAGAGCACAGTAAAGCAATACCATCACTTCACATGATCTGGACACTATACTTCCATTGATACAGCCCAAAATGGCATTTGCCTTTTTAGCTATCGCATCACACTGCTGACTCATATTCAGTGCATAATCTACTAAGACCCCTAGATCCCTTCTGTCAGCTAGCTGCTATAAAGTCAGGGGAGGGAGAGAGAGACCACTGCCTGACATTTGTACTTTCGTTTTCTGCTTGCCTGACACTGCCCTGCTATCTGTATGTTTTATGTGCCTGACCTTGGGTACCTAGTTCTCACACATTCCTCAAGACTTGTCCGACCTCTGAGGCCCGTTACTTCTGGCGGGCTCATCCTAGTACCTTGATTGGCTACTGACCAGTGGGGTGCCCCTTGGAACCTAGTATATCCCACAGCTCTGCACCTTTTTCTTTAGTCTTAACACAGAGCCTGAAGTAGAGATGTTCTGCCAATACTGTATCAATAAACCTTTCTTCTAAAGAAGCGAGTTGTTGATTCTGATTGCTGCAGGATTCTTGACACCTTTCGCACATAGTACTGCCAAGGCAAGTCCAAGAACATATGTCTATTGTATCACCTCTGTTTACTATAGGGGTCTGTAACCTTTTTTAGCCTGTGGGTACCTTTGACACCCTGCTTCTTTAATTCATATGCAGAGTACATCATGCGAACTACCGGCCTGGATGAATCACAAACTGGAATTAAGATTGCTGGGGAAAACATCAACACCCTCAGATATGCAAATGATACCACTCTAATGGCAGAAAGTGAAAAGGACCTAAAGAGCCTCTTGCTTACCATGAAAGAGGAGAGTGCAAAAGTTGGCTTGAAACTCAACATCAAAAAAACTAAGATCATGGCATCTGGCCCCATCACTCCTTGGCAAATTGAAGGGGAAGTCATGGAAGCAGCGACAGAATTCATGTTCCTGGGATCCAAGATCACTGCAGATGGAGAATGGAGTCTTTTGCCCTTGACTTCCTTGAGCACCCATGGCTGTAGGCCATCCAGACCTGGTTTTAATTTGTCTATCAGCCTTAACAATACCATTCCTCATCTCTTCTATTTGACTCAGGTCTTCTGACAAGCAGCCCAGCTATGGCTAACCTCCCCACATTCTCCTCCCTGCAAAGCAGTACATTTGCGTTTCAAGGTCTTATTCAGGATGGTGAGGTTTGGCCAGTTCTATACTGCCCCGCTTAAACTGACCACTTGCACAACAGTTTCTTTGGAAATTATGTGGATAAAATTGGCCACAACTTTATTGGTTACAGCTGTAATAGGCACTGGCACAGCATGAGTCCACCAAATCTGGCCCATCAGCTGAACCATCTGCCAGCCGAGGTGTCTGTTACCTAGCCAGCTGGCATGGGTAGAGACTGTGGGATGGCAGGTTGCCAGGGTTCACACGGATACATGCCCCTTTCCTGAACTCCCCTGCCATCTGGCAGTGAGGGCAACCGCTGTTAGTCCTTGCGTTTGCTTGCTCCCTTCAGCCCTCACGCCAAGACCCTTAAAGGGGTACCCACCTCTGGAAAATGGCACGCAGGCCGATTTCCACAAATGTATCTGGGCCCATGCTGTTACCACCAATAGTTGTGATGAAACATGCACCCTAGAACAATAACAGTAAACTAACACAAGCAAGTTAACAAAGACCACAAACACCCTTTGCTGGTAACTCATCCCCCTATATCCATCCCCAACACAGCAGGAAACGGGGAGGGCTGGGTGGGCAAACAACTCCCTGGTCTCCATTGGTCAGGTGGGATGGCGAGCAGCCTGCAACACTATTTAAAGGCCTCCCTTCCTGACTACCCCGTTGCGTTGCCATTGGCCAGGGGAGGGAGGGGAGGTGCCTATTTTCCTGCCGCTCACCCGGCCCCACCCCCCAACCCAGCATCTAGCCAGCGTCTTCATCCTCTGCCTGGCCCCGCAAATGGCTGGCCTTGCCTACCCGGGCCCTTCCTGCTTCTCTGCATTTTGTGAATCTCCCTTTTAGAGGTCTTCAGGGGCCCCACCACCTTCCCAAATAATTTCTGGCTTCTGATGCATTGAAAGATATCACGCTGCCCATATTCTTTTTTCACCTAGCTTCTTGTCAACTTGTACTGGCCAGACTTTTTAAAGAACGCTCTCTCGCCTTTTATGACTTCGTCAGATTTTTCCATACCTTCCTAATCTGACATATACCTTCTGAATTTCCGTTATTGTGGATTTAAATTATTTCCAAGCATCCCAAAGTGTTTTTTGACCTGCTTTATACCCCTGTTCTGTTTCCTTTTTGACTAATCCCATTTTTAAATAATGTTTCCTCTTTTGAAATAAAACATGGTCATGATGGGCTCTGGGGGTCACTTTCCATTCACATAAATGCTGAACTCAATAGAACTTTAATCACTGATCCCAGCCAGAGCAAAACACTCTTGCAGCAGGCTGTTAGTGTCACTCAGGGCTGGGTGGTCTTAACCATCAGGCAACAGGGACAGCTGCCCTGGGCCTCATGTGTGTGGGAGGGTGACCGGTGGGTGGAAAGGAAAAAGAGCAGACCAGTTCCACTTGCACCTGTTCTGTTCCAGCTGAGGCTGCCCGTTCACTGCAACAGCCACTCATGCCCACCCCATCTGGGGCTTGGGCAGCCAGTTTCCGGCTCTGGCTAGAGCCCTTGCATAAGAGGAAACTCAAAAAAAAAAAAAAAAGACTGTGCTGCCAGCCTCTTGCATTTAAGTCAGCCTTATTGTATCCCCACTTGTGTTCTCACTTGCACAAGATCCTGTGCAGCCAATTTCTGGGCACTATAATATATAGGGAGGAGAGTACTAGGAGTTGCGCTAAGCCCACGTATGTTTCTGCTTGCGCACTGCTGGATCCAAGCCAATGTTTCAGATGAGTTGGTAGACCCTAGGCTAGCTGTATCTCTGTGCACAATGTAAGTTTCTGCAGACTAGAAAGGCTCCAGTTTCTCTCCCTCTGTTCAGATGTCTTGGGTTGCTTCCACCTGGGAGTGATTCCTCATTGTGTTCTTATTGCCGTTGTGAATGCGGAGGCATTTGCAATAAGCACAAAAAGAAAGGATGCACTGTAACAAGGACTGTAAAGTCACTGTTTAACAGCAATAGAGAATAAAAGTATATTATGTATGAAATGCAAATTGTAGTGTGATTCTTCCATATCTGGGCACCAATACAATACATACCAGTACATACAATATTGTAAGATTAGAGCTCTGAAAAAAGTCTCAGTTGGAACAATTCTCTAAATAGTATGTGTGCTCCAACAGGGACGCGGCGTGTTCCATTTCAAAATCTCTGACTGAGTTTAGGCCATGATAAATAGGCTGCACTATGTGATTCCTTTGAAAATGGGTGATTCTTGATAAAGACATCTTGAAATGGAACTGTTACCGGACATCCATTGAATCATGCCCTGGGATCTCTTCTTGTTCCATGTGCACATACTATGTAGAGAATTGTTCCAACTGAGACTTTAATCAAAGTTTTAATCTTACAATATTGTGTGTACTGTTAACATGGTGAAAAACCACATATTTGAAAAGTCTAGTTGATGTTTTGAAAAAAAAATTATTGCTGCACGAATATGTAAAAATTAGACTGCAGCTTGAATTCCATACGTAATATACTTTTATTATCTATTACTGTTATTCAATGACTTTACCGTCCTTGTTATGATGCATACTTTCATTTTGAGGCATTTGCAATGGAAACGGAAGCTTCTATTCAGAGGGATTTTTAAAAATCCTTGTTTCCATTAATTTGTGACATATACAAGAAAGGATTGCTAGGGATGGGTGAGAACACCCCATTCCCTCTGCTGAGCTTTGGCAGAAAGCAGGAAGAGGTCCCTCCATCCCACCAATGCTCTGGAAGGGACCATGGAATCCAAAACAGCTCCTGTAATTAATTCCATAGACACTCCCTGCCTGCATCCAACACTGACAATAGTGAGCATGTGCTAGAGAGAAAAACCCAGGGATCTCTGCTATACAGAAACATAAGGATGACACCACGCAGGGATATCGAGGTGACATCCATCACCTAATTATTCTGGGGGTTTCTGGATGACATTTTCATCCTGTCCCCACCCCACTTTCCCTGGTTCCACAGTGACTTTTCCCAAACCTGCTTTCCTAAAAGAGTATACCCAAACAAAGTTGGAGAAAGTGTTCAAGGAAAGTGGATTTCTAAGCCCCTCCACATCTGGTATCACATCTAGTCCTGTTTTCTCTCCCATCTGCCAGTCTCTTACCCACAACCACCAGCTAGCTTTTTGCTGTTTTAAAAGTTATTGGTAACTAGGAATAAGGTCCATTGTGGAAATAAATATAATGAGCTCTAGAAAGAGGCTCTGGGAGAATGCCCCGGCCTTGGTCACTCCATGTCAATTTACTGTGGCAACCTCAGCAGGGTATAATGACACAGAGTCCACCATTTTCTCCAGAGGAACTGATCTCTGCTACCTGAAGATCAGACTTCTGCCTTTCCTCCTGCAGAGCAGTTGTAATTCTGAGTGATCTCCAGCCCTCACCTGGAGATTGGCAACAATGATTCCCCAGGAGGAAAATTAGTCTTTCTCTGCAATGGGGGCCAAAGCAGCTTACACCATTCTCCTCTCCCCCCCCTTTTCTTTGGCCCCCCGAAGGGGATTTTTTATTGCTTTTTCTATTTACTACAAACTACAGTAGAAAGTTCCAGGGTGGGGAACTACAATTTACTGGAGAAAGAAAAGATAACCTCTAAAAACCCAAGAGTCGGTGATCATACAATCAGTTTAGATACAAATCTATCTCGTAAATGTGAACTGACTTCCACTAAAGATGATCATCTCACTAAAATGTTATTCTTTTCACTTGCTAATACGAATATAGTTTCATAAAGAGCTGCCTTCTACTAATACATTTCTTGCTAGCATCTTCCAGAGATCTTTAACAAACTATTTTTCCCCTTAAATGATAGCTTGATTTGGGGGCTACCGCTCCCAATTTAGAGTCTGAGTCCTCTGAGGAAGATCCAGTCTCTCCTTCTTCTTTGCTCTCCTTGGTGCCATCCAGAGTGTCTTTTCCCTCTCCTGGTGGATGACCATGTTGACGTAAAAATTCACAAGCCTTGTCCGTTGAATCAATCCTTTATTTGCCGTTTGCATACAGAAAGATTAGTCCCTCAGGGATCAGCCATCTGTACGCGACCTTCTGGCTTTGTAAAAATGTCACCAAGTTTCTGTATTTCCTCTCCCCCTTTTGACTTGCACAACAACCCTGTAAAGTAGGTTAGGCTGAAAGTTTGCGACTGGTCCAAAATCACCCACTCAGCTTCCACAGCAAGAACCTGGATCTAGCAGACACTGCTCTGAAGCGCTGACTACTGTGCCTAGGGTAGCCAACCTACAGGTGGAGCCTGAAGATTGCCAGGTATCGCAACTGAACTCCAGACAACAGATCTCCCCCCCCCAAAAAAAAAAATAACTGCTTTGGAGGGTGGCCTCTATGGCATTCTGTTCAGCTGAGGCCTCTGCCCTCCCCACACCCTGTCTTCCATAGACTCTACCATGAAATCTCCAGGAATTTCCCTACCTAGAGCTTGCAACCCTAGTTAGGACTGGGCCCAATGAGTTTTCTTCCAAAGGCCAAAATAGGTGTGGAAAGGGCCTTTTACTGACAGAACCAAGCTTGGTTGCCTAGCAACAGGCACTGAGGGGAAAGTAGGGTTGCCAGCTCTGAATAGGGAAATACCTGGAGATTTGGGGGAGGCGGATCCTGTGGAGGGCAGCTTGTGGGGGGCATAAGGACTCAGCAGGGTATAATGCTATATGCTCTACCCTCCAAAGCAGCCGTTTTCTCCAGGGGAGCTGATCTCTGTTGTCTGGTATCACCAGGTATCACAACTGAACTCCAGACAACAGATCTCTCCACCCCCCCTGGAGAAAATAACTACTTTAGAGGATGGGCTCTATGGCATTTTATTCAGCTGAGGCCTCTCCCCTTCCCAAACTCTGGCTTCCTTAGACACAGAATATCCAGGAATTTCCCAACCTGGAGCTGGCAACCCTAGTCAGGACTGGCCCCAATGAATTCCTCACAAATGCCTGGAAAGGGTTTCCTTCTACCAGCAGCCACTGAGGGAAAAGTTAGTCCTACAGAAGAGCCAAGCAGGAGAAGTGTATTCATCAGGAGACACAGCCATTTGCCAGTAATTCTTTTTTTTTTTTTAACTTTTATTTAGTCATTTTTATACATAACTAAAACAGTCCAAAAACACATTTCTCAATACATTTTTCGGAGTCATTGTACAAATTCTTTATCCCACCATTCATATACCGTTAACCACCTTTTTTGAAATATCATTTCATTCTGTCCTTGAATACATATTGTTAATTTATCCATTTCAGCAATATCTAGCAGTTTTGAAGCTATTTCATATTTTGTGGGTAATTTTTCCCCTTTCCAGTGGCGGGCTAGCATTATTCTTGCTGCTGTTAATATATATGTTAATAGGTACCTAATTTCTTTTTCTATATCTTCAGGGATTATATTCAACAAGTATACCTCTGGCACTGGATCTAAGTTGACCAGGGTCATTTCTAATATAAGTCTATTCACCATCTTCCAAAATTTCTGAACCTTTTCACACAACCACCACATGTGAAAATACGTTCCTCTATTATTCTTGCATCTCCAACAGTTACTCGAAACGTTCTTTGCACACTTTGCTACTCTATCTGGCGACCAATGCCATCTATAGTACATTTTATATACATTTTCCTTAAATGAGGTCGATCTCAAGATTTTAAGAGATTTCCAGATCTTTGCCCAGTCATCAATGTCAATAGTATATCCCAAATCCTGCATCCATCTTACCATATTAGTTTTAACTACTTCTTCTTGCATTTTAGTATCCAACCAGAATCTATATAGTTTTTGTATTAATTTGTCGCTAGAGGACAACCATATTTTATCTAGTTCATTAGTCGATGTTTGGAAACCGATTCTCTTGTCTCTCTTATACACAGATTGTAATTGCGTTTTTTCCCACCACGTCAAATTTAACTTAACAATTTGCGGCGATTCTAGTGTTTTCAGATTATTTTTTTTATCTAATAATTTCTCATAAGTCGCTTTCTTATCCTCTAACATCAGTGTCGGTTTAATAAATGCTTCTAATGGTGATATCCACTTAGGTGTTTTCAAATAATAAGTTCCTTTAATATTCTGCCAATATCTTATCAAAGCTTTCCTCAGTATATGCTGACAAAAATTTGAATGGATTTTCTCTTTGTCATACCAAAGATATGCATGCCATCCCATGCTGAGGTCATGGCCTTCCAATTTCAGCGTTCTTGCGTCTTCCAGCGTAATCCACTCCTTTAGCCATACCGCAGCTGCCGCTTGGTAATACAATTCCCAATTCGGTATGCCAAGTCCTCCCCTTTCTTTTCTGTCCTGCAAATATTTCCATGTAATTCGAGCTTTCTTGGGGTACCAAACAAATTGTTTTGTTGTTTTTTCTAGTTCCACGAAATATTTCTTATTCACTAATACAGGAATATTCTGAGCTAAGAAGAGAAAACGAGGTAGTACATTCATCTTGATAGTAGCAATCCTGCCCATAAGAGAAAGTTGCATGTTCTTCCATTTCAGCAGATCTTTTTTGATTTCCTCCATTAATTTGCCATAATTATTTTCTATCAATGCACTATTCCTATTAGTTATCATTATACCTAGATATTTAATTTTATTTACTGCCTCAAACTTTGTTTTTTGGGCAATTCTTTGTTTATCTTCTTGTGAACAATTTTTAGTTATTATCTTAGTTTTCTTAATATTCACTTTAAGGCCAGCTACTTTACCATAACTATGAATAGTATCCAATAATGCTGCTATTGATGGGAGCGGGTCTTCTAAGATAAAAACTAAATCATCAGCAAATGCCTGTAATTTAAATTCCTCTTTTTTAATCTTTAAACCAGTTATCCTATTATCGCTTCTTATCATATCTGCCAGAGATTCTAATGCAAATATAAATAATAATGGAGACAGGGGACACCCCTGTCTTGTTCCCTTCTGAATCTCAATTATCTCGGTCATATCTCCATTGACTAGGATTCTTGCTTGCTGTTTTGAGTACACCGTTGTTATCATCGTGAGGAAATTTAATCCACAGTCCCAGCTTTTTAGTTTTTGTATCATAAATTCCCAGGAGATGTTATCAAACGCTTTTTCTGCATCCAAGAAGATCAACGCCACTTGCTTCTCCGGATGTGCCTCATAATATTCAAAAATATTTATAATAGTTCTAATATTGTTTTTAATTTGTCTACCTGGGAGAAATCCTGCTTGGTCACGATGTATTGTTTCTAGTAATACCTTCTTGAATCTTGTTGCCAATATATTTGCATAGATCTTGTAGTCCACGTTCAACAGTGATATTGGACGGTAGTTTCTAATCTCTTTCTCCTCTGTTCCTGATTTGTGAATTAGTGTTATTAGTGCTTCATTCCATGAATCTGGGATTTTCTTTTCCTTGCTTATACTTTGCAACAATTGTTTGAAAGGCAAAAAAATCTGTTCTTCAAATACCTGATATATTTCAGCTGGGAAGCCATCTGGGCCTGGTGATTTCTTTTTCTTCTGTTTTTTAATTGCTTCTGTGATCTCACACGGCGTTATAGCATCATTTAACAATTTTTTCTGTTGTTCACTAAATTTTCTATGAGTACACTGCTCTAAAAACTTATCAATATCTCGACTATCTTGTTCATCTTGTTGGTATAAATTCTTATAAAAGTTTCCCACAATCTTCTTTAAGTCTGATGAACCGTATCTTATCTCTTGCTCCTCATCTTTCAGAGCTACTATAATTCTATTCTCTCTCTGCTTTCTCAGTTTATAAGCCAGCCATCTTGTTGGTTTATTTGCATTGTCAAAATAATATTGTTTAGCTTTCTCAACATCCTTTGCAATTTCCTGCGTTAATAAGATATTCAACTGATGCTGCAACATTTTAAGTCTTACTCTAGCTACCTCTCCCTCTGGCTTCCTTTTTAATTCGTCTTCCTCTACTTTTATCTTTTCCTTAAGCTTTTCAAAGTTTCTGTTTTTCTGTTTATTTTTCCATGCGTTTTGACTTATAAACCACCCCCTCAGGAACGCTTTAAAAGAGTCCCATACTATTCTTATTGGCATTTCCGGGTGGATATTTCTGCTAAAAAATTCCTGTATCTCTATTTTGGTTTTATCTACTACCTCCTGATCTCTTAGCAGCTCGTCATACATCTTCCATCGTGTCCTTTTTTTCACTGTTGTCAATGACAATAACAAAGGGCTGTGATCGGCATACGTATTCGGTAAAATCTCAACTTCTCTTAAATCTCTTATCATTGTCGTGGATATCCATGCCATATCTATTCTGGACCAAGACTGATGCCTTGCTGAAAAGAAAGTATAGTCCTTAGTGTTTATATTTCTAGTTCTCCAAGCATCTATCAAAGAATACTCTTCCGCCGTTTGTAAAAAGGTTTTAGGCAAGGTCTTACCAACTTTTCTTCTTCTTTTGCTTTTCCTATCCATTTTAACATCTAAAACAGCGTTGAAGTCACCTATAATACAAATATCTTCCATACTTTGTTCTGTTAAGATATCTCGTACCACTGAAAAAAATTTTTCTTGATTTTGATTAGGGGCATATATATTCATTAATAAGATCTTCTTCCCTTCTTTTATTATTGAAACTGCCACTATTCTTCCATCTCTAGAACTATAAAGAAATTCTGGTTGCAAGTTTTCTTTTACATATATCACTACTCCCCTTTTCTTTTTCCCCTCATCTGCGGCGATAAATGCTTCTCCGATTTTCTTAAAATTTAAGTATTTAACATCGCTCTTTCTTATATGGGTTTCCTGGAGGCATGTTACATCTGGCTGACACTTCCCTATCTGGTGAAATATTTTACGTCTTTTTTGGGGACTGTTAAGGCCATTCACATTTACTGACAATAGTACTAGAGGTCTACTTGCCATGAGTTTCTTTTGTTCTTTCTGTGGTCTTATTCCTATGTTGGTATCTGGTTGTCATTTGCCACGCGGGTCCCTTGCTGGTTTCTGTTGCCCTCTTCCTCTGTGGTTTTTTTGGGAATTTCTCTCTCTCAAGTACCTGCTCTGTATCTCTTGTTTCTTCCACCTCTTCTTCTTCCTCCCTTTCTTCTTCCTGCTGCCATCCTAAGTCTTCTCCATTTTTTTCCAGGAAGTCCTCCACCTTGAAAATAGAATCTATTTTCCATCTTCTACCTTTAAAAGTAAAGAGGAGTCCTTCGGGTACCAACCATCTATATATTATTTTGTTTTCTCTCAAAATATTAGCCAAAGTGAGGTAATTCTGTCGCCTCTCCCTTACTCTCCAGGGGACTTCTTTAAGAAATCTTATTTCTGCTTCTTTAACTTTCACTTTATTTTCATAAGCGGCTTTCAATATTTTTTCTTTGATTTCTTTTCTATAAAATTTTATATGCACCTCCCTGGGTATTTTGTGCCTCTTAGCATAAGCTGAGTTTCGCCTGTAGACTGCCTCCATTTCCCTCACTAGCTCTTCCTTAGGTCCTATGTTCAGTTGTTCAGCTATAGAATCTGCTAAACTTTCTTTCAAGTTTTTATCAATATCTTCTGGCACATTTTGACACCTTAGTATTAGGCTGGCCTTATCCATTTCCATATTGATTATTGTTTCTTCCAGTTTTTCACTTTTTGCTTTAAGTTCCTGAAGTTCATAATCAATGTCTTGGACTTTATCATGTAATTTACCTGTAGACTTAGTAATACTAGAAATTTCTGTTTTATTTTCTAGAATTTGCTTTTTAATTTCTTCTGTTTCTGTTCTAATTTGTGTAGATATTTCTTCCATTTTTATCTGCACTTGTCCCATCTCCTTCTTAATCAATTCTGGTAGAATATTTTCGGTCATCTGCTGCATAGATTCTTGTATTGGCTCTATTTCTTTTTTAATTAAAGCAGGTAAGGTGTTATCTGTCCATTGCTGCATTGATTGAGAGACGCATTCTTTCATCAATGCTTTTAAATCCTTAATTGACATGCCTGCTACGCTCATTTTCAAATAGCTGGCTATACCTTGTTGCCCTGGTGATGGGATAGAGGACCTTCTGCTACTATCAAATCCTGTTGCCATTCAGTGCCCTTCTTTATTTAATTATCTCCCCACAGTAGAAAGAGAATAGCCTAATAAGAAGAGGCAACTTGCTTTCACACACTCAATATACAGATCACAAAAAGCCCCTTTTAAGAAATTCACTAAATTTCCAGCAATTCAATATACTCATCAAATTCTTCATAGACTCAATTACTTCTGTTTTGTATGCTTTTCTGACATCAATATTACCATTACTCTATAACACACTAACTATGACACAATGGTTTACTCTGTCTCCCATTTATCTTTTTTTTTCCCCCTTCCTCTGGCTCTGCTTTACTCCCAAGGCTCAGGTACTGCCTCGTTTTCAAGCCAGTCTCTGTTGTTTCTATCTCTCACTCCTGTTTTTGTCTCTATCGCTTAATCTTCGTTTCCGTTGTCTCCGCTATTTTTCACTGTTTCTCTTTGGCTTTCGTCTTCTTCCGCCCTTTCCTGTCTCCGCTGCTTACAACTTCCGCCCTTCCTTTCTTCCGTCTGTAGTCGGCGCCGCCCTTCCGCGTTCCTCCGCCGCGTCCTCTTTTGTTCTCCTCTGCTTTCCTTAAAGCGACCGCTCTCTCAGGCGATCCTGGAACGGGCAGAAGACAAACGAAGCAAAAGTATGTAATATTACTATAGTATTGCTGCTATTGAACTGCTATTAAACTATATACTTGACCCTATCTCCTCCGTTTTTCGTCCTGAGTTTAGTTTTCTGTCTAGTAATTCTCTATTCAGTAGTTCTATTCCTAGCCGCTTGTGATTACACTTACTCCGCCATTACTCAGGACCCCCCCCTCTCTTTGCTAACGCTACTCAAGGTTCCCCGTCGGTTCCTAACTTCTTCCCCCGCCTTCCCCCCTTTTCTCCCCTTGAAAATAGTTTTTCAAAAGGTACTTAGCTTCGAGTGGCTGCTATAGTACTCTTTCAGCGTCGGCTTTTCCTCACTGACTCCTTGTCGGTCCTTGTGGGCTTGGCTACCGCGAACACCTTGTTCTTCGTTGTGCTTGCGTCCCATAGGCTTCTTGCTCAGGACAAACCTGCCAGGCTTGGGGGGCTGCCACCCTACCATGCCCTGGTTTAAGTCCCCTGCCACTTCCCCTCCTTCAGAAGCGAAGTTGTTGAGTTGTTACCCCAAAAAATAAAGCCTAGGGAAAAGCAGTCCGAGCGGGACTCTGACCGCGCGTCTGCTCTCGTCAAACCGGAACCGGATGTCGACTGCAATTATTCCTCCCATTTGCCAGTAATTCTGAGAGGGAACAGTGGCTGAAGGGGGAGTGGGTGGGGAAGAGGAGCAGAAGCTGTGTTCACTGGAGTGAAGCAACCATCTTCTGAGGAAAGTTTTGCTGAGTGCCGCTTCTGTGGGCAGGACTCAGGCAATGCAGCCAGTGGATACGGACATCTTCTGAGTGATGCATCATGGAGGCAACTGATTTAGGAGGAATGTTCAGAAAGTGCCACCCCACTACTCAATTATATATAAGGAGAGATCAAGTCAACATTATAGTGTTAAAACATTATAGCAGTGTGTGTGTTGCAGCTGACTTATGGCAACCCCATAGGGCTTTCAAGGTAGGGTTGCCAGCCGCCAGGTGGGGCCTGGGGATTTCCCGCTTTTACAACTGATCTCCAGCTGAAAGAGATCCGCTCCCCCAGAGAAAATGGCTGCTTTGAAGGATGGACTCTATGGCATTGTACCATGCTGAAGCCCCTCCCCAAACCCTGCCCTCTCCTGGATCCACCCCCAAAGTCTCCAGGTATTTTCCAACCCAGACTTGGCAACCCTATTTCAAGGCAAGAGACAAACAGATGTGGTTTGCCATTGCCTGCCTGTGCGTAGCAACCCTCGGCTGCCTTCCCATCCAAATACTGACCAGGGTCAGCCTTTCTTAACTCCCTTGATCTGATGAGATTGGGCTAGCGTGGGCCATCCACGTCAGGGTGTAGCAGTATTCCAGTTCCCTTCCTGCCCACACCCCCCAATAATGCCCACTGTAATGGGGGATGGCTGGGAAGAAAGGAACAAATGGGGAATCACCTTGTGTGGAGGCACTGCCCCTCTGTGAAGGCCTTTGTATCAGCTGAGACAATGAAACCAAAATGGGGGGGACCCCACTCGATATGAAATTCTTCAAGCCCTCTCTGTTGGCATATGCATTGATGCTGTGCATGTATGCCCAGCCCAGAAGGAACAGTTGCAGACATGCCCTCTTCCTCCTAATTCTGATTTTGAAATACATTCTGCTCTTTATACAAACTCATGGGGATGGTATGAAGGACCAGGGCTATTTTTGGGCAGGAACTCACAGGAACGGAGTTTCAGCTGGCTCCTGAGTTGGCCACGCCCAGCAGGAATTCATTAGCATAATAGGCCACACCCAACAGCAGAAACTCATTAGGATTGGCTTCATTAGGGGTGTGTGGCCTAACATGCAAAGGAGCTCCTGCTACGAAAAAAGCCCTGGTTTGACAACAAAGAAGGTAAACATAAAAAGAAGCAAAAGGTGGGTGTGGCTGGATGACCACACTTCTGGTAACATGGGGGTGTGGCCTAATATGCTAATGAGTTCCTGCTGGGCTTTTTCTACAAAAAAAGCCCTGTGAAGGACCATGGGCCAACTAAGACCACTGGTTCACCTGTCTCAGTATTCTTGGAGAATTCTTGGAGAATGTATGACACAAACTCTCACCATAGTTTGTGGGGTAAGTGGACTGTAGAGGGTTTTTTACTCTCAGTCCCTTTGGTATAATGGTAAGTCTTCTGCATTTGGCAAGAAAGAGGATGTCTGCACCTGTGCAGGTTCCTTCACAAGGATGGATTTCCATTCTGTACGGCTAAATGTGGTGCCTTCTATAAAGACAGATGGAGATAATGCAACATAATGGAGAAGCATTTTTCTATGACTTTCTGTGCATCTTATATGTTCAATATCTTATCACGAGGTTATACGATACTGATGTGTTCTTATATGTTGTAGTAAACTCAATATCATTTAAAACAAAGATGGGTAGCCATATTAGTCTGTCTGTATCAGTAGAGAAGAGTCCAGTAGCACCTTAAAGGCTAACAAAATTCGTTGTAGGGTATGAGCTTTCATGAGTCACTGCTCACAGTGAAGAGTGACTCACGAAAGTGCATACCCTACAACAAATATTGTTAGTCTTTAAGGTGTTATTGGACTCTTTGCTATTGCTACGGACAGGCTAACATGGCTATCCATCTTCGTCTGTCTCAATATGACCTCCTCTGTTTGCCAGCAGCCCCCGGAGTCTTTTGTAGCACCTGCCGCCCAAGAGACTTTGGGTGGACCTGGGCCTGTCTGCAGCATACCAGCCTTATTCTTTTGCTATGCCCACCAGGTTTCTCAGAAGCTGGGAATATTTTGATTGCACATTTGTTCGCCAAGGAGGGGGAAGGAAACCCCAGAACAAGGAACTGTAAGGAAATTCCATGCAGGCAAAGGCTGAAGACAATTTCAGTGAAGCTTTTGATAAGGTTCCCCATGACATTCTGATGGGCAAACTGGAAGACTGTGGACTGGACTATAGGACAGTTTGGTGGATAGGGAACTGGTTAGAGGACCGCACCCAAAGAGTGGTGGTCAATGGTGTTTCATCAGATTGGAGGGAGGTGTCCAGTGGGGTGCCACGGGGCTTGATTTGGGCCCGGTAGTTTTCAATATTTTTATCAATGATCTGGATGAAGGGATAGAAGGGCCACTCATTAAATTTGCTGATGATACCAAACTGGGAGGAGTAGCAAACACCCAAGAAGATAGAGTTAAAATTCAACAAGACCTGAATACTCTGGAGAAGTGGGCAGTTGCAAACAGGATGCAGTTCAACAAAGATAAATGCACAGAGCCACAAAAATGTCAAGCACAAATACTGGATGGGGGATACATTTCTGGGGAGTAGTGTATGCAAAAGAGATCTTGGGTTAAGGGTGGACTGTAAACTAAATATGAGCAGTCAAGTGTGATGCGGTGGCAAAAAAGGCAAATTCTGTCTTGGGTTGTATTAAAAGGGCCATAGCATCGAAACTGCAGTAGGTCATAGCTCCTCTGTATACTGCCTTGGTCAGGCCACACCTGGAGTACCGTGTGCAGTTCTGGAGGCCTCACTTCAAAAAGGATGTGGACAAAATCGAGAGGGTACAGAAGAGAGCAATGAGGATGATCAGGGGTCTGGAGACTGAGCCCTACGAGGAAAGGCTAAGAGCCCAGGGAATGTTTAGTTTGGAGAAGAGGAGATTGAGGGGGGACATGATTGCTCTCTTTAAATATCTGAAAGGCTGTCATTTGGAGGAGGGCAAGGAGCTGTTCCAGTTGGCAGCAGAGGAGAGAACCCAAAGCAATGGGTTTAAATTACATGTAGAAAGGTATCAGCTGGATATTAGGAAAACCTTTTTCATGGTCAGAGTGGTTCAAAGGTAGAATCAGCTGCCTAGGGAGGTGGTTAGCTCCCCTTCACTGACAGCTTTCAAGAAGAGGCTGGATGAATATTTTTCAGATATGCTTTAGGCTGGTCCTGCATTGGGCAGGGGGTTGGACTAGGTGGTCTGTATGGCCCCTTCCAACGCTATGATTCTATCATTCTGTCTCAAGGAAGAGCCTCCGTTCTGGCTGAACAGCGTGATTAATCTGAGCCTAAGTTTAGTGATGAACAGTTTGACCGAAAACTCTGCATTGCTTCTGTCTGTCCTCTTTTCTATCTAACACGCAGGAGTTACAGTAAAAGCACAGGAAATGGTGTGATTTTTTTCTAATTTCCGAGGAAAGAACCTAGATAAAAAGCAGCAACCCTCAAGAGATTCTGACTTTGCCACCACCAGCTGCAGCCTTGGAAACCAAAGCAAGCATTGGTTTGATGTGGTCAGGAAGGCAGGCAGCAATGAGACAAAGCTTTGGCTAGTTGCAACCCCCCCCCCCGTGCTGCTCGGATCCTGTCCTCTGCCTTGACATCATTCTTGTGATGTCACTGCTGTTGCGGCTCAGGTCATGGGACTGCTAGATGGCCAGGCAGGAGACGACGACAAGCACTAGCTTACAGAATGCCAGAAGGAAGGTCCCAGACCCAAAGACCTTCCAGTCAAAAATATGAGGCAAGAGAGATGCCAAAGAGAGGTTAAGAGGGAAACTCATAGGAAGAATATATGTTGATGAAGGCCTTAGAAGACAGTTGGATTTTAATAAGATTTCCAGGAACTGGGAGAGGCAACATCTGTCAAGTGTTCTGGGAAGGAGTTGCAGGCACAAAAGGCAGGTGCGGGGGAAGTAGACTTGATTGAGGGAGCAAGAGACCTTAGAATGGCTGAGGGGAGTGGACCTGGAAGAGTGAAGGTCGGACAAGGAAGCATTAGGGATAAGCGAGTGGAGAGAGAAAAGGGGAGGCTGTGGCCACAAAGTGAGCTGAAAGCAAGAGGGGCAACTTGGTGCTAGAGAGGACTGGAAGGCAGCAGAGGGACTTAGGGAGTGTCTTCATATACAGAGCTGCTGAGGACCTGAGGTGAGGAGGAACCAAACCGTGAGGGCCCAGATCACCCTGAGGACCCACGAAGCTAGACAGCGCTTGTGATTTGCTGTCATGTGAAGCTGGGTTTGCTCTAAGGGGGAGCAGAAGAAATGTTTGTCTTGGGGGGGGCTGTGATGGCTCTCAGCAGGTCTCTCCACACGGTCAGAACAACGAGACATGAATTAACTTGGTGGCAGACGTGAGGGGGATGGGGCGCCATGGCTCAATGGAAAGTCACAATGTGTTGAATTTTAAATTGGAGCCAGCTGGGCAGGGGAAAGAACACAGGAGAGAGTTACTGGGAAAGTGAATGGGTCCCCCCCCCACTTTTCCTAAACTGCTAAACAGTAATTGAGGATCATTAACTGAGGTTGCTTTGTGAGAGTTTGAGGATGAGTGTGTGCTTGTAGCTGCTGGAGAGTGGTGTTTTTGTCTGGGTCTGTTTATTTATTGGATTTATAGCCTGCCCTCCCCTGTACAACAGGGCTCAGAGTGGGTAACAACATTCATTAAAAAAAATCAATAAAATTAAATATTTGCCTGGTCTGTTGCTCATTGAGTAAGGTCTGTGTTATTTATTGAGCCTGAGCCATCCCTGAATGTGGACCTTGAACTGTGTGAGCTTGCTCCCCAAGAACAATAGTTGACCAGGATCCTGGAAGTGGCCAATAGATAAGTAGTGTAATGTAAATAACCTATACTTGGGAGTGGGTGGGTGTGGGGTGTGGTGTTTGCATGCTTTATAAGCAGGGCTCAAACCTTGCTGGGTGTTCTTATTGTGTTCCTGAAATCACTAAATAAACTAGAGCTCATCACTGCAATGCATCCAGAACTCAGTATTTAACACTAGTGACAAAGGTGGGATCCTGTTGAGCCAGCCCAGCACTCAACCAACACTGCATTGCACACTAAGCTCCAGTGCCACATGCATTTCACCGCTTTTGGGACCATGGCTGCTGCTCCAGGACACTTTGACACATTCGATGCCACCATGGAAGACTGGGAGTCTTACATCTCCTGGTTTGAATTTTTCCTCGAGTCTTCCGAGATCGAGGAGGAGGAAAAGAAGACTTTCTTCCGAGTCTGCGGACTCTCAACCTTCGAGATTGCTCACTCGCTGATTGCTTCCGCAGAACTCAAGATCACCAAGTATAAGACGATTGGGGACTGGCTGAAAGAGCACTTCTTGCCGAAGCCATCCATCATCACTGCCCGCCATGCGTTCCATACTAGGAACCAGGCTGCGAATGAATCAATCACGGCCTATGTTACAGCACTTCGATGGATCGCAAGACACTGCAACTTCCACAATCTCAAGGACGTGCTCTGAGACTGGCTGGTATGTAGCCTGTGGGATGAGCAGATTCAAAGAAAGCTCCTTGCTAAGGGAGACCCCAAATTCAAGGAGACCATGGAATTAGCCCTCACTGCGGAAGCCACTGACCAGTTCACAACAGAGGACTGGCAAGCAAAAAGCCTGCCATCAGCAAGGAGACCTACTGCTGTGGTCCACCACGTCGACACAACTGAGGAGGAGGAGGTCCTGCAACTACAGTGTCCTACCTGCTGCGACGCTCGCCCCTCTGCTCCACCTCGCACCATCGACACCAACCCACTGATGCCATGCGCCAGCTGCGGAGAGCCCCTTGAATGGAGATCCTACTGTTTCCGGGATGCCACATGCAGGAGCTGCGGAAAGGTCGGCTACATCACCTGAGCATGCCATTCCAAGGGCAACTGGAGGCAACTGACAGCAAACTCAGCATCCACACACACCGCAGAACTGCACACTACCTCCGCCCAGCAGCAGCAGGTACTGAACGTGCCCTAGGATACCCCTGAAAAAATTACAATGACTGTCCTTATCGAGGGAAACCCCTGTAAGATGGAGCTCGACACTGGGTCCTCCATCTCCATAATTTTGGAGGACACCTTTAAGAGACTCTGTCCAAGGGGTGGCCCTCACCTCAGGCCTGTTGGTTTCACTTTGCGGGACTTCCAACAGAACAAAGTGGCCATGAAGGGGGTGAGCAGGTTCCAAGTATGGTACCAGAATTTTGATGGACTTTTGGACTTGCTGGTGGGGGGGCAGTTGCACGAGTCTCCTAGGACTAGCCTTGTTCATGCCCTTGGGGTTCTGAGTGACTGGGGTGCACCACATGGCCACAAAAGACTTTCAATATGTTTGCAATGAGTTCCTGGCTGTCTTTGATGGGACATTTGGTCACTACACCGGACCCCCCCCGTCTCTCTCCAGCTCAACCCAGAGCTGCGGCCCGCATGGCTGAAAGCTAGACGCGTCCCATTTGTTGAATTGGAGGCAGGCTGTGCCGCAGTGACTATGGGGTATTTGTTCCTTTCTGATTGTATCATCTTGGACAGGAAACCAGGAGGTTCACATCAAGGTCACTCCTGAGGGAGATTGTAAAACCCCTTGCATTATTGCATTCAATACAGCACTTTTGTTCTATAATAGAGGTTTATAGCAACTGAGGAAGAGAACTTAAGAAACAAGGGAGTTGTACCGGGACCTTGTTTTGCTGTTATGGGCAATTATTGCTGTTACTGGCTACTATGAATCTTTGTTTCCACATTGTTATTGTTCCTTATCATGATTACTCTGTTTGTATGTGTTTCTTGGTCTATTGACAATTGGTATCTTATCAGTTCTGTATGACACTGTTATTACATTTGATTACTATGTTATAATGGTCATGATATGGTTACTAGTGTTATTTATGGTTGTATACTTGCATATTTAGTGGGAGTCTTGGGCAGGCAGACCATTTTCAGCATTCACCACAGTGCCAGCAAGTACTATCGGCTCTGCACGAGATGCATCCTGGAATTGTGCAGATGAAAGCGCTGGCCCAGAGTTACGTGTGGTGGCCAGGCATGGATAGTGAAATAGAGGCTTGGGTCAAGTGCTGCCAGGCCTGCCAAGAAACCCGAACTGCCCAGGGCACCAGTGCAGCAGTTGGAGTCCACCCGCAAACCGTGGTCCCGAGTACACTTGGACTTTGCTGGACCCTTCCAAGGTTAAAGATTCTTCATTTTGGTGGACTCATGCACCAAATGGCTGGAGGTAGTACCTGTCACCTGATTACAGGCTCAACCCTCTGCTGTTGCTGCTGGAGGGTGAGGGCTGTGGGCCTCCAAACTGTAAGGCTCTTTCTAGGCAGAGGCATGAGCTGAAGAGCGAGAGTCTGGGGATCAGGCCTGAAGAGACACTAAGGGACTTACCAGAACAGTCCCATTCCTGTGCAGACAGCTTTTCTGCTGTTGTGGAGAGTGATAGTCTCAAGGCTGGAGGGCATCAGTCTGAGGAGGTGGGATGTGATCCCGTAAAAGTGATCCCTTCCTCTGGTGATGGACCAATAACCTTGTGTACCTCGGGATGGGCATGAACTAGCTCACAAATTAAGATTTGTGATGAATTTTGACCAATTCGTGGTTCATGGAGTGAAGTTCATGGCAGGTCAACTGGCATGAACTTTCCATGAACTTTCCAGCTGTTCATGTTGGTTTGTTCCAGTTTCCAGATAGACTGTCTCCACTCAAATGCCCCCTGAGACTTTGATGTCTCTAACCTGCATGGGATCCATTCTGTACACTCCTGAACCTCCTGAACCTGTGCCTGTCAAAATGAATGCCTGGGAAAATCAGCATGGCTTCTGCTAAAGGAAGTCCTGCCTCACCAACCCCTTGGAGTACTTTGAGGAACTGAACAAGCATGTCGACAACGGTGACCCAGTAGACATTATAAACCTGGATTTTCAAAAGACTTGTGATAAGGTACCTCACCAAAGATTCCCAAGGAAGCTTAGCAGTCATGGGATAAGAGGACAGGTTCTCTTATGGATTAAAAACTGGTTAAATGACGGGAAGCAAAGAGTAGGAATCAATGAACGGTTCTCACAATGGAAGGAAGTAAACAGTGGGGATCCCACAAGGATTGGTATTGGGGCTGGTACTATTTAATTTGTTCATAAATGAACTGGAACCAGGGGTGAGTAGTGTAGTGGTCAGGTTTGCAGATGACACAAAATTATTCAGGATGTGGTGAAAACCAAGGCTGACTGTGAAGAGCTCCAAGAGGACCTCCACAAACTGAGTTTGTGGGTGACAGTTTAGCAAACAAAGTTCAGTGTTGGTGAGTGTAAGGTGATTCACCTTGAGACAAAAAAATCTAAGTATGGGCTAATGGGGTCTGGACTTGCTGAGACTGAGAGAAAAAGATCTCGAGGCTGTAGTGGGTAGCTCAATGAAAGTATCAACCCAGTGTGCTGCAGCAGTGAAAAAAGCAAACTCTATTTTAGGGATTATTAGGAAAGGGACTGAGAATAAAACGGCCCATATTGTAATGCTCCTGTATAGATCTAGGGGGCAACCTCATTTGGAACACTGTGTACAGTTCTGGTCACCATATCTCCAAAAGGACATTGCAGAGCTGGAAAAAGAACAGAGGAGGACAACCAAGATGATTAGGAGGTTGGCACGCCATCCCCACAAGGAAAGGCTGAAGAATCGGGGACTTTTCACTTTAGAAAAGAGACAACTGGGTGTGTGTGTGGGGGGGCATGATAGAGATTTATAAAATTATGCATGGAGTGGAAAGAGATGACAAAGAGAAATTTTCCACCCTCTCCCAAAATACTAGAACTCAAGGGCATCCAATGAAGCTGATGGGCAGTAGGATCAGTATGAACAAAATGAAATACTATTTTACACAGAGTGATTAAAATATGGAATTCACAGCCAGAGGCTGTAGTGATGGCTACAGCTTTAAAAGGGGATTAGATAGGCCCTGACCTGGATAACCCAGATAAATCCAATCTTGTTAGATCTTGGAAGCTAAACAGAGTTGACTCTGGCAAGTACTTGGATGGGAGACCTCCTTGAAATACCAGAGGCGGGAGGCGGGGGCAGGCCTTATTCAGCCACCTCCCTGAATATCCTCCAGGCCCCCAGTAGGGGTCAGTCACCAGGGGTTGCCATGACTTCCAGGTGCACACGCGCACACAAATACACATATAAAAATACACACAAAAATCAAAAGGGGAGATTAGATAGATTCATGGGGGATAAGTCTATCAGTGGCTACTAGCCATGGGGACTGAGGAGAACCTCCACATTCAGAGGCACTGAGATCCAGTTTGATATAGTGGTTAGGAGTGTGGACTCTAGTTTGGGAGAACTGGGTTTGATTCCCCACTGCTCCACATGCAGCTGCTGGTATGACCTTGGATCAGTCACAAGTTCTTTCAGAGCTGTTCTCTCAAGAGCAGTTCTCAAGAGAGCTCTCTCAGCCACACCAACCTCACAGGGTGTCTGTTGTGGAGAGGGGAAGGGAAAGAGATTGTAAGCCTCTCTGAGACTTCTTCGGGTAGTGAATTCTGAGGTATAAATCCAATCTCCTCCTCCTCCTCCTCCTCCTCCTCTGAATCCCTGGCCTGTATGGCCTGTTGCTGGCTGTCCAGAGGAACTGGTTGGCCACTGTATGAGACAGGATGCTGGACTAGATGGACAACTGGTCTGATCCAGCAGGGCTCCACTTATGTTCACATGTTCTTAAATTGCAGCAAGAGACCATTTGCCTGAAAAGCAGGCTTACAAAAACAAAACAACAAAAAAACTGACAGCCATTTCACTCAATAGCCAAGTCGCCAACAATTTGTGTGTAAGAGCACAAAGTGAAGTGAAACGATCAAGTGACTTGTCCATGGGGCTCCTGGGGTGGGTTGGTGTGTGGATTTGGGAAACAAATCTCTGGAGGTCCTGCTCACCCATGGTGGGGTGGGTGGGGCGGTACAGAGCCTTGTAGCGTGGCAAGGGCCCAAGGGGAATTTTTGGTCTACTGAAACTCAGATTAGCTCATCCCTTCTAAATGACCCCCAGGGGGTGCTACTGTGTTTAGACAGAAATGATAATTAAAAAGTAAAGTGGCAGAATTAAGCAAAAGTTTCTTTTTAAAAAATGTGACTTTGCAGGCCTCACAAATATGGACCCATTCTACCCTCTGCTGGTAGAAAGTAGAATTATAAGGAGATATTGGGGGGCGGGAATAAGGTTCACAGAGCTTTGACATCATATTTTTTTCTGTGGGAATTAATTTATTGAATCCAAGCTGTGGCTCAGAGGGCTACAAGATTAGAACTTAAAACATTTTGGGCAAGTAAGTCTATCAATAGCTATTAGCCACAAGGGCTGAATGGAACCTCCAGATTTAGAACACATCTGAATGCCAGTGTTTGAACACACTTATGTGCATGGATGAAAGTGCTTCATACTTAGTCAAACCACTGGTCAATATAGCCTAGTTGACTTTGATTGGCAGCAGCTGTCCATCAGGACTTTCCCCCAGCCCTGCTATCCAATATCTTCCTTTAACAGGAGATGACAAGGATTGAACCTGGCACCTTCTGCATACGAAGCAGGTAACTCTAACAGTGACCATCCCATCCTATGAAGTGGCTTTCCACTATCATTGGTCCATCAAGAAGAAGAAGAGATTGGATTTATACCCACTACCCAAAGGAGTCTCAGAGTGGCTTACAATCTTCTTTCCCCTCCTCTCCCCACAACAGAAACCCTGTGAGGTTGGTGGGGCTGAGAGAGCTCTTTCAAGGACTGCTCATGAGAGAACAGCTCTGAAAGAACTTGTGACTGATCCAAGGTCACACCAGCAGCTGCATGTGGAGCAGTGGGGAATCAACCCCGGTTCTCCCAGATTAGAGTCCGCACTCCTAACCACTACACCAAACTGGCCAGTTTACTTTGACAGGCAGCAGCTCTCCAGGGTCTGGATCAGAGAAACACTTGTTACCCAAGATCTTCAGACTGAAGATACCAAGGATTATAAACCCAAGACAACTATCATTACAAGTATGTGTTTTAAATTCCAAGAGGGGAGGGGCAGCAGGAAAGCTCTGTTGCCTCCATGCTCACCTTGGGAGTTCCTTGCTGGGGTGGTTATCTTCTCCCTATGCCACTCTAAGGCTGCGGTCACACACACTAAATAGTCCACTTTCAATCCACTTTCCAACTGGATTGTTACTGTATGAACGGTCAAAATCCAATTCAAAAGTGCACTGATAGTGGATTGGAAGTGGATTATTTAGTGTGTGTGATCGCAGCCTTACAAGTAATGGCATTATGCCTTTAAAAGTTGCACAGCAAACAAAAATCGAAATTTCTTTTCTTTTCCTTTCCTTTTATACCTTTAGAAGCTCATTGATTCACAGGTCTTGAGCAGCAGAAGCTTCTTTTTTTAATGCAAGGGCTAAAAGGACTGAGACAGACTTTGCAGCTGCTAGAGTAAATTTAGGCTGCAGTCTCACACACTAAATAACCCACTTTCAATCCACTTTCAATCCACTTTCAGTGCAGTTTCCAACTGGATTTTTACTGTGTGAACTGGCAAAATCCAATTCGAAAGTACATTGAAAGTGGATTATTTAGTGTGTGTGACCGCAGCCTTAGGATCCTTATCGCTGGGCAAAAGAGTGTTTCCAGAGTGTAAGAGAACAGTTGGTTGATTCAAGGCTTAATATAGTGATCTCTTATATTCTCAAAGAACCTGCATTCAAGCAGGGCATGGAAGGATATATCTATCCTATTAAGGGCAGATTCTGTCAGAATAGGGCCTGTTCAAAAATCTCCCCTGTAAAACCATTGTAGGTATGATATTCAATCCTGCAAACAAAAAGCTCTACAGTAATGTGGAATGGTAAGATAGTACATGGGGGCGGGGGGAGTGTAATGATCTTGGGAAAGAAAGACCAAAAGACAAGAGTGAGTAAACTCTGCAAGCCCTCAGGATCAGACTACTATAATCAATTTTTGATCAGAGAAAATGCTTTGGATTTGCTCATCTCAAAAATATCATTAATTGACATTCGAACTATCAGTTGCTCATCCAGGGCTTTCATCCAAGCCAATTTGTGAGTATTTTGATTTAGAGTGGCTAACAAACCATCATCAGCGCAGAGCCATTTAAATCTCAGTTTAAAAGCACAAAGCCATGCTCTGGCTTCCAAGGATATCTGTCCGAATTCTGCCCACAATACAATGTTTAATGCACAGAAGGGAATATTCAGTATTTTCCTCAAAAACTGAAGTTGATTGATGTTATCAGAGATAGTTTTAAATCAAAATAGCTGAGCCAGAAAGGATGAGGGGAACCCCTTTCAAATTAAATGCTTGCACTGCTCCAGGAATATACTTTCCCCCGATTTATGGCGCTTGCACATGGTTTAGCTTTATTAAGCACTGCTCTAAGTTGAGGGGTCCCAGATCTGCCAAAAAACAAAATCCCCAAATAGGAAAAGGCCTTGACTTGTTCAGTATTGGACCTATTGATAGGCCATTGAGATGGGTTCCATTTTCTGGTCTTGGGGAAAACTAGGACCTTAGATTTCGAATAGTTAATCACCAGGCTTTCTTAAGAGCAATAATTAGAAAAAAGACTGCAAGGTCTTTTGCAGCCCAACCCTAGCTCGAGACAAGATCACAGCGTCATCCGCGTAAAGCAAAATAGGCACCCCAATCTCAGCTAATTTTGGTGGATGGCAGCAGTTACTAAAGATTGTTGTTACATCATTTAAATATAAATTAAACAAAAAGGTACCAACAGGCATCCCTGTCGTACTCCCTTTTCCAAATTAAATGGATTTGTTAAATTCCCATCATACCCACGTTGTACTTGGGCAGTAGAACCCAAATATCATTGTTGAATAAGTCCTAGGAGTCTTTTGTCCATAGTCATTTGATTAAGTTTGTTCCATGATCTGGGGCAATTTATAGAATCGAAGGCCCCCTTGAGGTCAATAAAAGCCGCATATAGATGCCCCCCCCAAGGATGAGTATTTCTCAGTCAGGTGATAAAGAACTAGGCAAAAGTCATACCTCAAAGAACCCCGCCTAAATCCTGTCTGTTCCTATCCCAATAAGGTTTCTGATTCCATCCAGTCCTTAGCAGATCGGTATCCTTAGTAGATCCTTAGGAACTTTCTTAGTAGATAAGCACAGTATAGCTTTCCTAAAGAGGAAAGAAGGCTGATTGGTTGATAACAGGATGGATCACTTCTGGATCCCTTTTTAAATATTGGGACAATAATAGAGTGTTTCCAATAAATTGGGTATTGGTTCACTGATGTTAATTTGAGTGACAATTGGGGCCAGAACTGTGGCCCACCATAGTGGATCGGGCTTAAATAGCTCGTTAGGGATTAGATCAGAGCCTGGGGCTTTCCCTGATTTTAAACCCTTGATAAGGCAAATAACCTCCTTAATTGATACCTCAGACCAAGATGCTGTTACATCAAGAGGGATAATAAAGGATGTACTAGGTGTACTAGCACTAGCATCGGAGAATATCTTCTAGGAATAGTTTTTCCATGTCAGAGGGGCAATGCAGCATGGGGTTTTAAAGGCTGGATTTATAGCAGTATTGACGATAGACTAGAAGGCCTTATTATCATTTTTATTGAAAGCTGAACTATTAATTGCTGAAATGAGATATCCCCATTCCTTATTAAGGGCCATCTGTCTCCTCATTTTAACCAGTTCTCTGTACACTTTCTTCAGTTCCACAAGCTCTTGAAGGGCTGATATTGTACAGTTATTTTTAAGCTCTCAATGCTTCTGTTGAATCCGCCTTGTTATTCTTTTACAGTCACTATTAAACCAACTATTCCTCTATGGTGGGTATCCTATCAAGGTTCTTTTTCACATAAAGGCGTCTGAACAATTTTAATACCTCATCCAATTTAAATACCTCATCCATCACATAAAGGGGTCTGAACAATTTTAATACCTCATTTCATCTCTGCAAACAGTTAAGCACTGAATCAGACTGCAAAAACCCATTAAGAAGAGTATTACAAGGGATGGAACCCATTATGGTTTGAGCCTTGCCACCACAGTTGGAGCTCCAGCATTATCGACAAACTTTAATTTTAAGAAAGAGGGAAGCTGTGTACTGGAATAAGATAATGTCCTCTAGAGATGAATCTAAAGAAAAGGAGACTGGGAGATTATCACTTCCCATGTAATCAACTCAAAGAGGGAGAGGTATTCAAGACGGGACAGAATATAATCTATTACACTGGCTTCTTTGGGACTCATGTAAGTGAAATCACTGGCTCCATCAACCTCTGAGTAACCATTCAATGAAATAAAGTTTCTCTGAATTGAAAATTCTGCCAGCTCCAAACCACCTTTCTTTATTACATCTTCCTTAGATTTTCTATTACGCCAAGCGGGCCTGAGAAATTCATCATTATCAGAGGCTAATAGTTTAGCGAAAAGTGTATAATCATTGCTGCTGATCCTTGCATTAAAGTCACTCGCTAGTACTCAGCCCTGTTCCACCCCAGAAAACGGGCCTGCAAGTCAACAACAATTTTTCCCAGGGGGTCCCGTATCTGAATCATGTTATTTGGAATGGACGGAGGAATGTAAACGGAGAAAAGGATAACTGTCATGTCATCCAACTTTAATAGAAAAGCAAAATCCAAATTTCATCACCTTCCTTATTGTCGTATGTGCAAGAGAAAGGGTGCTGTTACATTTTTGGTCCTGAGTGTCATGGCTCCTGCTGTGTCTGAGCCTTCGGAGGCTGAGGAGGAGCTAAGTGTCAACAGGGATGAACTCCTCTCACCAGAAACCTCCGCACCTGGCGACGCGGCAAGCTCCAAGCCCGGCCCAGCAATAGCTGGAGCAGATCGCTGCTCGAGTGACACGCCCCCTGACTCGCCTCCACCGTTGTCTCATTTACGAGAGCAGCACTGGCAGGACTTGACAGCTCAGCGGCACAAAGCACGAATGTGCGCCCAGCGCTCATGGAGCCCTAAGTACTAGCAGGAGCCGGGACGTGTTCAAGGCATGCTAATTACCAACTGCCTGATTTCCTATTTAGCCCCTGCTGGCATGGTAAGCATCTCGTGTCTGCAACTAGTCGCATCCGCGAAGCTCTGCGCTGCGCCACTCCAGTTCCCGACACCTCATTCCTGGTTTTTGATTCCCCCAGCTCCTCGACCTCGGCTTGTCTCGACCTCGCTACTCGGCACCTCACATTCTCGTCTCCTGGACACCTGACCCTCAGCTCTTGGACTCTTGGCTCTTGGCTTTCGGACTCTGGACCCTTGACTCTCGGACTCTTGACTCTTGGCTCTCAGACTCTCGACCCTCGGACTCCTGATCCTCGACTCTCGGACCTCCTGTCCATGTTTACAGTTGGTGCTTTGGACTTTGGTTCCCCAGTTTTCTTGGCTTGTTCGGCTCCTGACCCGGAACTGTCTCTCGACCACCCCGCTCGTCTTACCCCTTGAACTTGACTCTTTGGTCTCACCCGGCTCTGACCTCAGACTGTGCTCTGACCACCCCATGCTAGCCTGGCCCCGCACCCCAGCCCGTGACACTGAGTCTTTTGAACGAACAAACTCACTGAAGGCCTCCCTCTAACAAGGAAGCTAGAAATCATAAATGGTGAAAGAAACAGTAGCAGCTGTGTAGAAGAGTTGTGGATCTGTGAGGTTGCCAACTCTGGGTTGGAAAGGAGCTTTGAGAGTGGAGTTTGGGGGTGGGAGGGAACTCATCAGGAAGGTGATGCTGCAGAGCCCACCTGCCAAAGCGGCCATTTCCTCTCGAGGAACTGACCTCGGTAGTGTGGAAATCAATTGTAATTCCAGGACAGCTCCGCCTGGAGGTCAGCAACTCTCATGACTGGGGAAAGCAGAGAGTTTCACAGCAATGTGATGTCGTAGAGGCTACCTCCAAAGCTGCCATTTCCTCCAGGGCAACTGATCTCTGTAGTCTTGAGATTGCTTACAGTTCCAGGATTCCAGGACCCAACTGAAGGTTGGCAATCCTATGCAGATGGGACCTTCCCCTATGAAGATACTCTTATCACCTCTTCCCAGCCATTAAAAGGGCTACCTTCAAACAGGGAAAAGCAGACTTGGTCAGGCTTGTGAAAAAAGACATTGATCCATGATTACCGGAAACGCAAATGAGGGGTTATATGCTAAGATGTCCGCCAAACAGTAAAGTCACAGTGAATTTAAAGGCGCAGTGATCTGGCTTGGAGCAGCCTCATGTTTTGTTGACCTGCCTTCTCCAAGGAAGACACCCCCACCCACCCCCCGGGAGACTGAGCTGCTTTGGATGGCAAGTTCTCTGTTCCCTTTTAGCAGGGTAAGGCTCTCATTTGGGAGACGTTTGTCCTGCATAAGTCACACTTCCAAGTTGCCTTTCAGAATGTGTGATTGAAACAAATGCTTATCTGGATAGTTGCTGATGCCTGAAAATAAATCATGTGCAAATCTTAGCATGACTCGGAGGTCACAGGATACTTCCTCCGATCCTTTTGGTGGTAATTTCTAGGAAGGATACAGAGCAACAGGTCGACAGCGCTGGAGTTCATGTGCCCGCTGGAGTTCATGCTCTTGTGCAGTCAGCAAACAATACGTAAATTAGGTTCCTTTTATTTGGGGAAGTGGTTGATGGAAGGCTGCCCATGCTCTAGTCCTGGAAATACTTTTATAAATTCCCCTTGTCACACCAGACTTGGTTGACGCAATGAAGGAAGCCATGGCTCTTGGTTTGCAAGACCTGAGCAAGGCTGTTGATGACAGGACATTTTGGAGGACTTTAATTCATAGGGTCTCCATAAGTTGGAGGCAACTTGATGGGACTTAACACGCACACATGTGCAGGGCTCTTTTTGTAGCAGGAACTCCTTTGCATATTAGGCGACACACCCCTAATGGAGCCAATCCTCCAAGAGCTTACAGAGCTCTTCTTACAAGTGCTACAGTAAGCTCTTGGAGGATTGGCTACATTAGGGGTGTGTTGCCTAATATGCAAAGGAGTTCCTGCTACAAAGAGCCCTGCACATGTGCACATATACCAGAATTATGGAACAAGCGGCACTGTGAATTTCAAAAGCACAGCTCAGAGGTAAAGGAGAATTGATCAGTTCCACTTCATTCATTCACTATATTTATACTCCACCTTTCTTCTAAAGTGAACCAGTGAGCTTTTGAAATTTGGCCTCCTCCCTAGCTGGCAAGGCGGGATATAAATCGAAAGTGATAAATAAATAAATAAATAAATAAATAAATAAATAAATAAATAAATAAAATAGTATGCAGTAAAAGTCCCAAAGCAGCAGAGAAGGCAACGTAAGCAGCACAGTCTCCAGCAAGCAATGGCTTCAGAGTTCTTTTTCATTGGTTTTTATTCAAAGAATATAGTACAGAAGGATTTAGGAGACAAGTTTGGTTCATATACAATGTATTTTACAAAAGCCGTGGTGAATCCTCAGCAGCTGTTGCGCTACCTTCAACTTTTCCCTTCCTCTCCAGGTGTTTTCATACAACCCTACAATACGAAAGCCTTGAAATATCACCTCTCATGCTTATAGGGGAATAGGTTGGATGTGGCTATTTACTGCAAAGAAATCCAGGTTTTGTGTGGGACTATGCCGGAAGGACCATTTCCAAAGGTGTATCAATCAGGTATTTTTTGAGTCCCTTGTGAACAGGTGTGCTGAACCACATCATGGATACTCCACCTATGATCACAGAGCTCTGTGCTTCCTAGTCTAGGCTGCCAGGGGGCTTATGTGTTTGTGTTAAGTGCCGTCAAGTCACTCCCAATTTATTGGTGACCCTATGAATTAATGTCCTCCAAAATGTCCTATCGTTAACAAGCTTGCTCCAGTCTTGCAAACTGAGGGCTTCCTTGACGGAGTCAATCCATCTCTTGTTGGGTCTTCCTTTTTTTCTGCTGCCTTTGACTTTTCCTAGCATTATTGTCTATTCCAATAAGCCAAGTTACAATATGCCAAATTACATGCAATCAAATACCAAAACTGTTCACTGGAGTTGCTCAGAAAAAAAAAGCCAAAAGATTAACACCGAGTATTGTCATCCCCACAGCACAAATGAATCTGCCATACCAGTTCAGCAGCACTGCCTGCTCTGATTGGCCACAGCTCTTGCAAGGTCTCCAGAAGAGAATGGCCTTCACCGGCAACTGCTACTGGAGATCCTATAACTGGGGATTTGGGGGTCTTCAACCAGCAACCTTCTGAACCGAAAGAGCAGGCAGCCTACTGCTGAATTATGTGCCTTCCCTGATACATGGACCCCCTCATCCCACCCCGACTGTGCACCAAATCGTTCAATGCATAAAGAAAACTGGAGAGTTCTGTAAAAGTAAAATTGTGCTTTTATTTATTTTTTAAAAAAGGAAATGTACAATCAGACACTGTCCTGCTGTGTTTTGGAAAGCATGGATATCTTTTAAAATAAAAAGACGACAAAAAAAAAAAAACGTAGCTTATTATTATCATCATTATTCTTTTACCTTTTTCCCCATTATATTAATAATATTAATTTTAGGCTGAAAATTTCAAACTGGACAGCTCGTTTCCATGCCCTCTTTCCTCTGTGGTGCCATATATATATATACATATATATACACACACACACGCACGCACGCACACACACACAAATATAAAGAAAGCTTCTCGATGACCAACGAAACCTCTGTGGTGACTTGGACTCGTCATGAAAATGACTTGCATGTTGGTGTATGAAAAGGCTGGTTTGCAGACTGGCAGACGGTTCCCTCGCTGCCCGCCGGAGATATCCTCAAAGTCAACGAGAACCCACTGAGAAAAAGGACTGTGTAGAAACCCTCCGCCCCTCCCCAACACCCCTGGAGATTGTCGTCTTTGGTGCAAAGAAAGCCAGCTACGGACACAAAAAAGGGCTGCTCGGTCGAGCGTGCTACGTTTGAGTAAGGCTTTCCCACCCCTGCCCTCCCGATGAAATTGTCAAAGGAGCCAATGTCAGGCCAAGCAATGCTGCTACTTTGGTAAGGTTCCCATCTTCATCGCTGATTTTCCCTTCCCCAATTTTCTGGAAAAAAACCCCACCCCTGCTCCTGACCATTCTCTCTCTCTCTTTCTCTCCCCCACCCACGGAGTTTTTAGGCTCTCTTTCGTCTCCCTTCTAGATTCCGGAAGCTGTAGGGTCTCAGTTTCATCTCTGCAAACTGGATGGAGTATTCGTGGCCCTTCCAATGGAACCAGTTGACACCCTGGAAGAGAAGAAAGTTGGCATGCGATAACAGTTAAACGATAAAAAGGCACAGAGTAGTTATTTACAAGCTGCGATGGTGGCTGAAGGTGTAACTTGTGAGTGAGGGCAAATCTCAGCCACATATTCTCTGCCTAACTAGGGAAGTGTTAACTCACAACCTCACTCCCCTTCCCCACGCGACAACTCTGGAACGTGAAGAAAACTCCTCTGCTAAGCCAAGTTGGGTGCTTTTCCCAGACTACTATGGAGCCTCTCTCCCACTTAAAAAGCTTTCAGACACTTAAGTTGGAGGCAGTTCCTGTAGGCTGGAGAAGATTCCGTATGCTACAGGGTCTTCTTCCAGCTTAAGGCAGGATACCACCCATTTACTGGTGAGGCACATCTCGCCCATTCTTTTTTTCAAAATCTTTGAAAACTTGTTAAAGCCATCCTGTTTTGTCAGGCATTTGGCTGAGCCAATGGTAACCACCCCAACTTGGGTGGCCTTGGGTAGCCTGATCTTGTCAGCTCTCGGAAGCTAAGGAGGGTCAGTCCTGGTTAGTATTTGGATGGGAGGCCACCAAGTAGGGTCCAGGGTTGCTATGTAGAGGTAGGGTAATGAAAAAACAACATCTGGACATCTCTTGCCTTGAAAACCCTATGAGGTCGCCATAGGTTGGCTGAGACTTGATGGCACTTCCCAACACCAGTAATGGTGACCGCTCTGCTCCATCCACATGTAAAAAGGAGAAGACCCTTTCCCAGAATGCATTGGGCACCTCTTCCCTTAAAGCAAAAATGAGCATGCAGGAGAGGACAGCTGGACCCTCCCACCCTCACTTTGCCACAGTCAGTTTTCCCAGGCACTTTCCTCTCTTCCTGGACCTGGTACCAGAAGGGAGCCAAGAATTGTTAAAGCTGCAGAGAGGCAGGAGCCAAGCATCATTTCTGAGGACTTTCCTAACCTCTGCATATTTAGGCTTGGATCCCATGATTCCATTCTACTAACGGTAGAGCCTTCCTCCAGCAGAAAAGGTATGTCCCTTCAGCAGAAAAGGTATGTTCTACCTGAGCAAGGCTGATTGTGCCAGAGGAAGACTCTACCATTCGCACAGTGCAATCATAAGATCCAACCCGTTCTAAACAAATTGCGTTAGGGGAAAACTTCTGAAATGATATAAAGAATGTTTGCCATGGTTATTGGGCTTGAAGCTCAGGCTAGCCCCACGCAGTATCAAAACTGTCAAATGTCCTGGGAACTACACTTCCCAGTATGCACAAGGTACCCCAGTCGATGATAAAAGCGGCAGGGCATTCGGTCAGAAACGAGGAGGAAGAGGAGGAGGGACAATGATCCTTCCTGCTAGCTGGCCCAATGGCTGCTTACCAGTGCCAAAGGATTGGCAAAGCAGTGAGTAAAAGAAGTAGGGGTTGGAATTAGGAGGTTTGGCATCTTCATGAATACCAGTGGGAATGACATGTAGTGATTTCAAGTGGTCAGGTTATAATCAACGACACTTTCTTTTGGCAGTTATGTGTGCTCCTAGCCAGGGTAGGGATAACCCAAATTGTACACCAATTTATTGTCACATAGCTTGATTTACCCGATTACAAGCCAACGCTGATATTCAGAAAGGCTGAAATATACGTTTAAAAAGCAGGACAGCATAGTTTGAAAATGCATTTGAGAACAGAACCGCTTGGGCCTATCCCTAAGAATCGTCCTGGGGTTTTTGGACAGTTCACTTCTCTGGTGATTTCCAGAGAAGCGTCTCTTCCAACAGGGTGACTGGTGGTGACTAGACCAACCTCCTGAAAAGCAAGTCAGCCCTCTGGTTTACTCCATTTTTCCAAATGTCTCCATGTACTCAGAAGAGCCTTGA
This sequence comes from Gekko gecko, assembly GCA_029375565.1. Taxonomy (NCBI): domain Eukaryota; kingdom Metazoa; phylum Chordata; class Lepidosauria; order Squamata; family Gekkonidae; genus Gekko; species Gekko gecko. Next base: position 21,189,501 of record JAPDNY010000013.1, on the reverse strand, counting down.
GTTGACACACTCACCTGGCTGTGGCTGTTGTCCCCATATCTGCCCATCAGGTTGACTCGGTGGCAGTTCTTGTACCAGAAGGCGCCTTTGTATGACAAAGCGCAGTTAGTGATGGCCGAGTCATTGTCTTTATCAAAGGTGGAAAAGGCCCGTCCATTGTGGTAGGTCATGGAATCACCTGTGTGTGTGTGGGGAGGGAGACACAGATTCAGTTTCCAGGTAAATGAAGTCCTGCCAGTAGAAGGACAGCAGGAACACTGATACCTAGTGGTTACAAAAAGTCACAAGGCATGTGTTCGGAGGTCAGAGGATTTCCCTGGTTCCGTTTCTCCATCATTGCATAATTTTGCTCTGCCTGCCATGCTGTTCATTATGCTTTGAGGTTATGATGCTGAGCTGCAGACCGGAAAGTCTGTAGTTTGACAGTTCGAGACCCTAGTGCCGCGTGATGGAGTGAGTTCCCGTCTCTGGCCCCAGTTTATGCCAACCTAGCAACTTGAAAGCAAGAAATTGCAAATAGATAAATAGGTACCACTTCGGTGGGAAGGTAACAGCATTCCGTGCGCCTTGGCATTTAGTCATGCTGGCCACATGACCATGGAAAAGTCTTTGGACAGCACTGGCTCTTCAGCTTGGAAACAGAAATGAGCACCACACCCTAGAGTCGGATTCGACCAGCTTTCAAGCGAGGGAAACCTTTACCTTTACCTTTAATCTGTTGTAGCTTAATTTTGCGGATTGTATAGATTTTACTTTAAACAAGCAAGAAACTCACTGGTTCCCACCTTCTGTCCTGTTCTTTGCCTTGCTGCTGCCTCATCTTCTTTTGCCCCCGCCCTGTCTCCACCACCTCATCGTCTCTCCTCCTGTTGCCACTCCAACTGTCTCACCACCACCTCCTTCCTCCCCTGCTAGTCCCCATGGTTCCTGCCAACTAGGAGACGGTGGGTGGGTTTGCAGCTGAGAGTGTAGTGTGTTGGACATGCTTTCCGCACCAAGTACAATCTCCCTCACCACCTGGTCAGTGGTGGCTGGTGGATGGAAGTTTGGAGGGGAAATCTGTGCACTCTCTGCTTCAAAACTTGCTCACCTCACAGCCAGAGATGTGATTACCTCCACGGGGGTTGGCCTTGGAGCAGGAAGTGTGCTGGATTGGATGCTCCATGTCTCCATTCCACAGCCACCTCCAACCAGCTGATTGGGGATCTGTGCTTGGAGTGGTAAACATTGCCACTGAGATCTCATAGTATCTTGTTACTCATTTTTGTTCGATTTCTGATGCCCCTGCTTGGGCAGGCATCTTTTCTCTGGCTTGGGTTGTGGGTTTTTTTGGGCAAACTTTTTATTTGTTTGTTTGTTTTTGAATTTTTCTGCAAACCTGAGGGTTTCCAAAGATTTTTAGGAAAACCCCCACACACACTTCTGTTATCTGGCCCCATTGTGCAGCTTTTTTGATCCTCACTTTGAGGCCAAGTTGAGAACTAGATAAACATGCATGCATTTGTCTCGTAAGTATCTTTGAGGGCTTTATGTTGAAATGTGGGACATAAATGCTCTAAGTGAGCAAGTGAATCATCCATAAAGAGTTGAATACTTTCTGCTTAGGGAAATTCTTCTAGCCTATCTTTCTCAGAAAACCATAAGGACATTGACAGATTAGACCAAAATCCTATCCAGTGAAATTTAATCAAATCAGTCTAGCAACCTGCTTGCAACAGAGACAAGCCCAAGAAAATAGTTTTCTTCCATGGTTTGCCTTCCAGCAATTAATTTTCAGAGAGAAACTGCTTCTGAACCTGGAGGTTCCATTGTAGTGACAAATTTATTGCTTGTGGATTTGTTTAATTTCAAACTGTTTCAGAGATCTGGCCTGTTTCCCACAAGGGTTTTATGGGAATTGAATCTAGGATCACTTGTATTCCATGCCTACCCCCTGCAACAGCAAACTTAACCTCCAGTGGATTAAAGAATCTGATTGGCTATGCTACCAAAGAGTTTTGGTGCCAAAATTCCAGAGCTGATTTCAGCAACTGGAATGGATTCTGCAATCCATTCTGTATGTGCACAGAGAATTCTAGCATGGCTCAGCTTCCTTCAACCTCCTCCTAGTCCTCTAACCTGAAGAACAGCAGTATCCTCTCCATTCTATTCTGTCCTGGAGAACCTGGAGCATTCAAGGTAAAGCCTACTAGTTCAGCCCTAAAATGCTTCTGGACTTCAACTCATGTACTTGAAGGCCTCCAGTGTACCAAAGATACACACCTGCAATGTGCTGGAGGCTACTGGATATGCATGGAATACAGTAGGGGTGTCAAACATATGGCCCGGGAGCCGGAACTGGCCCATCCAGGAATCTTATGCGGCCCACAAGCAATTACTGCAAGGGAGGGAACAGGAGACTGCTTGGGGGAAGTGGGGGGAGCCATTCCAATGGTGGCTTCAGCACAGCGGAACGACCTGGTCTGCAGCAGTCAAACAGCGTAGGAGCATCTGCCCAGTGCTGCACCAGTAAATCCAAAAAAAGAAAACAAGGAGGGAAACTAGCATCACAGAGGTCCCAGATATATCTAGAATGGGCGTCTTTGCAAAGGCTGTTTGGAAAATGTTATGACTATGGGGACTCCTCCTATCAAGTTCCACTGATTGACATGGACTTTACATCTTATCTTCTAAGGAGGAAACATTGTATCTTATGCCTTATTAGAGTTATAGTATGCACTTAATTTCGTTGTTGTGACACCACCAACTTTATGTTTGTTAAATACAGTTTATATTTTGGCAATTTCTGATGATGTTTCTCCTAGCAGAATTTGTATATCAGTGCTGCACCAGTGGCTCTCCAGTGCGCCCATGTGGGTTTTTCTCTGCACCCCTCTGCCAGTCCATGAGGCCTTGCAGTGAGGATACACCGACTTGGAGCTTACCAGCTACTATACAAGCTTATACAGTTTATATCTCTGGTGCCTGGCATTATATTTTATGGCACACATGGCCCAGCCGAACAAAGTGACGTTTATGTCAGATCTGGCCCTTGTAACCAATGAGTTCGACACCTCTGGAATACACAGCATGTAAAAGGTGTGCCAGCTCTCCCTACCATACCATTTCTCAAACTGGCTCAGGATCCGCTGAAAAGTGGCAGGTTGTACACACAACTCAGAAATGGTTCTGGTTCAGATTCTTATGGAAGCGGAACAGTGCCACACCCCTACTGCCTTCTCCTCGAAGTGCTAGGCTTTTGTGTGGAACTTTTCTTTTTTTTTCTGTTACTGACAAGCAGACTTGGGATCTGCTGCCTATATTCTGAAGTGGTACAGTCCTAGCAAGGCTATGCCATGTTCTGAAGCAGCACTGAGTCCAGGAATTCTGAGCATCTTGCCAGAGCATAGACTGACTCTGGTCTCCCAGCCCTATGTTTTTCACCCAGCAGAGATTCTGGGATGCGGGGAGGAAAAAAATCAAAGAGAGCTTGCAAGATTTAACCTGCTGCCTTTGTGACAAAGCAGACTCAGCCTCTGACAACATTTTCCAGGCTTTATGGAACGGTGCAAGCAGAGGCAGCCAAGCACATTCTTGGCATCTGGGGCCATGGAGCTCCGCTCTTGTAAACCATCTTGGTGACAGGTAGTTAGAGCTTCCCATGAGACGTGGCTCTGCTCAGCAGGTGTGTTTATGTTCCAGGAGAAGCCTGCCATAAAAAAGTGGCATTTTGCTCAGTGGCCTGGGGGAGGACTTGAAATGGAAACTGCATACTGAAACGTTGTGACGCAAAAGGGCCCGCTAGAAGAAGGGCTGCGCCAGTATCACCGGGCAGACGGCCACGTCAGTTCGTAGACGGCAACAGATGATCTGGGGTTATGCTGTGGAAGTGCTCGGGCTGCCAGCCTCCAGGTGGGGCCTGGGGATCTCCCGCTTTTACGACTGATCTCCAGCTGACGGAGACCAGCTTCCCTGGAGAAAATCCCAAATATACAAATTCCACTAGTAGAAAACACCATCAAAGATTGCCAAAAACAGTATATTAAACAATTATAAAGTTGGTGGTGTCACAACAACAACATTTATGCATACTATAACTATATTAAGGCATAAGATGCAGTATTTCCTCCTTTGATGATGACATAAAGTCCACATATTCAGTGTATCAAGTTATCCTATCAAGTTATCAAGTGACACTGAATACGTGGACTTTATGTCTTATCTTCAAAGGAGGAAATATTGTATCTTATGCCTTAATATAGTTATAGTATGCATAAATGTTGTTGTTTGTGACACCACCAACTTTATAATTTTTTAATATATTGCTTTGGCAATCTTTGATAGTGTTTTGTACTAATGGAATTTGTGTATTCGGGACTCCTGTGACACCAGTCTTTTCCCCTTGTTGTTTGGATCCCTGGAGAAAACGGCTGCTTTGAAGGGTGGACTCGATGGCATTGTACCATGCTGAGGCCCCTCCCCTTCCCAAACCCCGCCCTCTCCTGGCTCCGCCCCCAAAGTCTCCAGGTATTTTCCAACCCAGACTTGGCAACCCTAGGAAGTGCTAAGCTGGCCGTTGGGGGGCACAGGTATGAATATATAGAAAGCCAAGGTGGGGGTCAGAGGACTAGACTAGGGAGACCCAAACTCAAATCCCCACTGAGCTGGACAACGCCTTGGATGTCTTTCAGTCGGTCACTTCCTTGCAATCTCATCTTCCGCCCAGGATTTTTGGAAGGGTAAAAGGCAGGGAGGGACAGCTCTCCATTCCACCTTCCCTTCCAAGGAGCTCTGGGAAGTCTCCATGTCTCTCCCACCCTCCGTTTTATCCTCCCAACAACCCTGTGAGGTAGACAAGGCTGAGGGCTTCAGTTGGGCATGACCTGTGTTAAATGTCCAAGACATGCAGATTGTCAGTGCTTTATTCTATGATGTGAACAACTGGCACATTCTAATAGCTGAGACACTAAGCTACCAATCAAGGCATGACTCTGCCTCCTATCTGATAACACTGCCGGGTCGTTGTATTGGATAACTGAGACAATGTACCAGGCGTGCTCCCAGTAAGCACTTATGAATGCTGTTGCTGTTACTTTTAATGTTGACTAGTTGACTGTGGTGGATATGAATTGCCAGGTAGCCCCAGATCCAATTCTTGCTCCTGCCACCAATTCACTAAGTGCCCTTTGGTAAGCCCTTGTTTCTTCAGCCTCAACCTTCTGTCTATCACTAAAAGTGACCAGCCTTACAGGAAAACAGCAAGAATCATTGTGGGGTAACAGCCATCAAGCACTCCGAACACAGGAAAAGTGCTACATAAATGCAGATCGCTGTTATCAAACACCCGTCATGGCCAGGCTCTTCAGTAACCCAACAAGAGAGAGAATTAGCGGTGAGTCCTTCTCCTTGTAGGCTGAAAATGTACCTGCCGTGCCGCTGTATCCATCTACTTTCAGCCGGTAGCGTGTCCTGGCATCTCCCACGCTAAACTTATCATAAAGGGCATAAGCAGTCTCTTCGTGGTCACGCAAATCCACCCGCAACTCATACTGGCCCTGGGAAGTGATCTTGTGAAGCTTGTCCAGACCTATGCGGAATAAAAAAATGAACATACAGTGCTTCCCAGACCTATTGGCATGATCACACTTTTCACGGCACTAGTCCTGATGGAGGAAGAATTGCATTAACAGATGGAGAGCGGTTGGGCTTGAACTGCATGGATTTATACCATTTTTGTTGTTGCAGTGAAGTTATAACCATTTGCTAGAGACTCAGAGGGTAGGGGGGAAATGCATAATGATAATATCCCTTTGCCATTTCATGGGAACGAATCTCCAACCTGGAAGGTTTTTTTTAAGGAAAGAGGCCCTCCAGTACCTCCATTCTATCAAAGATGGGTAGAACACAATCCTTGCTCTCTTAATAATGGTCTCTGCATCCCTCTTAACTCCCCCAAACTAGTTTTCTAGAGATGCTTTTGGTCCGAGCCCTGGAACTGATTTCACCCTGAAGAAGCTGTCTCACTGCAGGGATCAGAGTACATGCTTGCCCCCTGGTGGATGTCTCTTTGTGGTGTGAAAAGAAATATTTGGCAGTCACCTACCTATCCAGAATTCCTTCTTGGGATCCCCAAAGCCAGTTTCATAAGTCCTCCAGTTTTGGTAGAAATCCAGTTCTCCGTCCTGCCTTCTTAAAAAGACCTGGTACCCCAAACAGACAATGTTACATTAGAATAGAGGAGGGCAGAATATGGCCCAGTGGATGCATCTGGCCCAGGGCAGCTTCTTAGCCAGACTTCCACCTGCTTAAGAATGTGTCAGAGGCACAGGCCTGTGGCATGCAGCACTGGCCAGTGGAAATGGTGCCGCAGCTCAGTAGTAGAACATCTGGTCCCAGGTTCAATCCCGAGAAACTCCCTTTTAAAGGAGCAAGGTGAGGTGAAAGACCACTCTGCTGCAGAGCCACTGCCACTTGGGGGCCCCACCCTGGTCTGCCTCAGTTGTCGTTGACACTCTATAGGGATGTTTCCCTTTCCTTTGTCAGTTCATACTCACAATCCATCCGCCTCCATCAGAAGTCATGTCACAGTACATCTCTATAGGCTGGGCCCGGTCCCCGTTCACATAGATGGTGTAGAGCCCAGATGCCGATTCTCCATTCAGAAGCACCTGAGAGCAGTCTCGGGGGTAAGGGTAAAGAAGGCCAGCTGCAACCGGGGGAAGAGGGGGAACAGAGAATCAGCCTTGAGAAACAGAGATGCTTCAAAAATTCTCCCCTACCAAATTCTTCCCCAAATGCTGGAATTCCAAACTGTCTGATACCTCCCCAAAGTGGAATTCATGTCTTATGAAACCTCACAGATGTATTTTTTTAAAAAAATCAGCATGCTATGGGACACAGTTTACCATAACCTCAAATCCGCCCCTGTCTTTCACCCTCCTCTATTCAAGGGACCATGTGAGTGTTGCTAAAATATTGCCAAAAGAGAGGCAATCTTGAAGAGGTTACACCAAGTTAATCTTGCATTCCACACAGATATGCACAAGTGCATCACTAACGCAAAAAGAATCTGGATACAATCATACATACACAATGCTCCCTCTAAGCTGTGGAATCTTGTGAGCAAAAATTCTACTTTGTGAGCTACTAGCATTAAAGTTGTGAGCAAGCAATTTGACTACTGCATACATTAGTTTGCTCTGGAGCCATCCCTCCTGAGCTAAGACAAAAATGTGTGAGCTGGAGGCTAAAAAACTGTGAGCTAGCTCACACTAATTCAGCTTCGAGGGAACACTTTGAACAACCCCATCAAACATTACTTTTTTTTGTCATGTTATATGTATGGGCACGTTAGCAAGGGGGCGGGGGAGTACAAATATACCACACTAATGGGAAGCTGCAGCAAACTGAACATCTTCTGGTTCCAGAATTCATTTTAGAAAATATTCCTAGTTATAAACTGGAATTGAGAAGGATGGAATGGAATGCTGCACAAAGAAATTCCAGAGCAATAAAGGAACAGAACCAGCAAACGTGTGTCGAGAGCACAAGCAGCGTAATGGCTAGATGGTTTGGCTACATCCAGGGATTCCCATCCATACCCAAATTCCCATTCATTGGTGAACTTCCCAGGTGGTGTCAGGCCAATTACTTGCTCTCAGCCTAATCTACCTCCTAGGGTTGTTGTGAGGATAAACAGCTTAGTGAAGGCTGAGCAGGCTCCAGAGGGGATGGAATCCTGAGTGCTGGACAAGGTTGCCAACTCTGGCTTAGAAAATTCCTGGAAATTTGGAGGCAGTGCTGAAGGAGGATGGAGTTTAGGAAGTGGAGGGAGCTCTGCAACAGAGTCCGCCCAGTGAAGCTGCCATCTCCTCCAAGGGAACTGATCTCTGTAGTCTGCAGAAGGGTTGTTATTTTGGGAGAACTCGAGGCTCCACCTGGAGGTTGGTAACCATATGAGTGCAGCTGAGTACTAACTCAAAGGGAAAGGGGGGGAATTGGTCTGCTCAAGCCAATGAGGTGAGAGAATAGTGGAGGGAGAGATTTTTGGGGAATGGGGTGAAATTTCCAAATGGTTTTCCCCTAGGCTTGCCATTCCCCTGTGGGGGGGAGAAGTTTGCCCGCTTTTAGGGGCCCTGATCCACCAACCCAGATCTGGTTGGTGGGGAGAACCCCACCCCCAAAGTTCCAGGATTGCACCAATGTGCCCAGCACGATGATATCACCTGGGGGGGCACAACGTGCTGGGCACATCGCTGGGGAGACACTCTAGCACTTGGCCAAAAAACTGTACGGTACCATAGAAGATCCAGGACGGGAAGCCTCGTCCTCCCTGCTGGCAAAAGGTAGGGATCTGGCAACCCTATTTCCCCTCCCATGATTCCCTGCAGGCCCTCTACTTGTATATCATACTTGTGGTGAAAACGGTCTGGATTATCTTGCTCTTCAGGCTCCGGTTGAGCGCTTGCAATTTCACCGTGTATTGGGTGGATGGACTGAGATCCGACAAGCTGTAGGAAGTTGATTCAGGTCCCAGTATGACTTCCTGACAGGAGAATCAATAATGGAGGACTGCTTTTTGTCAAAGAACCACACAGAGAGAAAAAACTCGTACATTTTTTAACACATTCCGATGCCCTTCGATGAATCATTCATGCAACTTTAAGAAAACAGTTTCAATGATTGATGAGGTCATTGCTGTTCCCGCTGGATCCTTCCCACACTAGCTCTCATCAGAAATATGAGAGGGGACCTCTGGCGATGAATGTTTCATGTGATAATGTTCTAGGGGTTCCGCTTAAGAGGCAGGCTGGGTAGGGGTTAATATAGCCCATACATGCGCTAAATGCAGCTGCGGGCCTGAAGCACATCAAATATTGAGCAAAGTATTTTCTTCCACTATTGTGGCATCCTTAGGAGTATGACTGGAGTAAGTGGAGAGCCAGCCTGCTTCGGAAAGAAATCATTTCACTTCTTAGAAGCCCATCGAAAATAACAGTCAAGGCCCTCCCATTTGGCTTGATGGTTTGTCTGCAAGATGGCAACTCCCCTCCCCCTTTTTAATGTCCAGGTTTTAAAGTCTGCATTAATGTTTAATGGGTTTGCTGTTAACCACCTTAAGTCCTGGGACTGGAAGTTTGGAGAAGGAAGGAAGGAAGGGAGGGAGGGAGGGAGGGAGGGAGGGAGGGAGGAAGGAAGGAAGGAAGGAAGGAAGGAAGGAAGGAAGGAAGGAAGGAGAGTGAACAGAGAGAAAAAAAACAATGAAAGAAAAATTGTTTGATTCAGACATAATGGCAAAACATGTTATTTATTTGATTAAAACAGCAATACCCTGCACTTCTTTGGTATTTTTCATATGTGCGTGTGCATGTGTGCGCGCGCATGCGTGTGCGCACCTGGAAGTCATGTTGACCTCAGTTGACTGACCCCTACTGGGGGTCTGGAGGATATTCAGATAGGTGGCTGAATAAAGCCTGCCCCTGCTTCCTGACAGCTGGTATTCCAAGGAGGTCTCCCATCCAAGTACTTGCCAGGGTCGGCCCTGCTTAGCTTCCAAGATCTGATGAGATCGGGTTTGCCTGGGCTGTCCAGGTCAGGGCACCCTGCACTTTCAACCTAACCCAGATTCCCAAGGCAGGATACAATTCATTAAACACATTTTTTTAAAAAAAAAAATCAACAGCAATAACGGGGCATGGGGTTAGAAGACAGCTGAATCCAGTGTGTGTAGGCAGTTCACATTTTCAATGTCGAGGGCATACAAGCGTGCCCTTTTTGTTTTCATGTGCTGTTCTTGTGAGAGTCTTTTGGTTTCACCCAGTTTTTCACTGCTGGCATTCTTAATCTGTTTCTTTTTTATACCATTTTTATACCATCTTCATACCATTTATATGTTACTTGCCATTATATGCAACAGGCCCCAAAATAATGCTCAATTTGCAAAATCTTTTGCAAACAAAAATATCATTCAGCTTGGAAATGTTTAATAGGAAAAATGAAAAAAAGGAGGGAAAGAAATGAAGCAAAAAAGGAGTAGGGATTTTGAGCTGAATAAGCAGGACTATGAAATTCAGAAGTGTCCCTAAATTCACCCTCCCCATGACAGACGTTGCATACTATGATATGACCAAGACTGCTTACCTTGACTTTGCCATCAATGGATTCATAGATGAGGAGGTAACCAGTAACAGAAGCACGTGGAGGCCTCCAGGTCAGTGATGCTGTTTCAAACTGGATCTCAGTGGCGGTCAGGTCCTTTGGAGCATCAAGGCCTAGCAAAAAACCAGCAAGTTACGGGTGCATAGACCAGAGGGGATGTAGCCAAATGAGTTCAAGCTGCCGTATGTTTAGAAAAAAATCTATGGTTGTCTTTAAATGCCTAGCTGTCCACCTTCTGCATGCAAAGCACATGCCTTTCATCTCTGATTAAATGTCCTCAACCACGCAGCTATTTTATTTCTTGTCTGCTCACATGCTTTAACCTCTCTCTTGAAATATAAGCCCTGCCCACAAGAGCAGAAAGAAGGCCTTCACAAAGTCCTCATCTTATGTGAGATAGGATTGTTTGGTGGGCGTTAAGCAGGGACTTCTCAGACATAGCCCCACCAACTTTGCAATTTATCACCCAGAGTGTTCTATCTGCATGAAGAACAGGTTTGCATGTAGAACTCTGCAGTCTTTTTAAAACTGTGAACCATGCCTTTTCTTCTTGGACAGACCTATGCCTACTTTTGGGGATACTGATTCTGTGTAGGATTCCTGCTTTCACTTCATTTGGAACCTTTGATGGAGAAAACCTTTCAGAGTACCTGTAGTAAATCTGGTGGAGACAGTAGAGCTTCTCTGTGGTCCTTTAACAGCATACATCCTGAGTGTATATTCAGCAGCAGGATGAAGGTTAGTAAGATCATATTCCACAGTGTTGCCCGAGACACTCTGAGTTATTTCTGGCTCTAAACAGGAGAAGAAGAACAGGGAATTAGCACAGTTGCTGTGTGACTTGTTAATTGACCCATATAAAGACTGTTCCATTGCAAAGCCTGTTTGCTTCTTACCAGTTGGCTTATACTGATGAATCTAGAGAGGAGAGCCCAGAAAGGCTTCAGATGGATTTCAAACCAGATTTCTGGATTATAGGTAGTTGCTTTTTGCTGCTCATTTTGTAAATTCTGATGTATCAACAATGCATGTTGTAAACTTTTATATATATATATATGACACGTGTATGTGTACAGAGATATATGCTGATTTATTGATGTGTATGAATTAAAATGGGGGGAAATAGTGTCTGGAAACAGAAAATGATATAAAAAAAATTTCCTGGGTTCGGTTCATACACAGGAAAGGCAGAACTGAAAAATGAATTTTCAGGTTGAAAAAGTAGGGATGTTATATATGTCGTTTTCTTAATGCTTGGTGTCAGAATAGGGAGGCCGTGTGGTTTCACACAGGAGCACAGTTTAATAAGTCCAGTTCTTTCTCTGTTTGGAGCTACAGTGAATACAAGTTCCTTTCTCCCCGTTCACGCCCATACCAAGTTCTGGAGTGGACTGGGGCAGTCTGAAACACTGGCCTGGATTGAAGGAATGGAGATGCTGGAAACCCTGCTCTGCCTGACTCCCTGGATGCTTCTGAGCTTCCTTCAGGCACTATCAGTCTTCAGGGCCTGATGGATTAGAAACTTTATTTAAACAAGAAAATAAATATGAAATTGGAATTTCCCTGAATATCTTATTTTCTATCCAGTCCCAGTTTTCAGTGTGGTGTAGTAGTTAAAGTTGCCAGGTCCCCCCAGCCACCGGCAGGGATGGTAGGGTTAACATTCCCCAGGTCCTGGTGGGGAATCCCTGAGTTTTGGGGGCTTCTGCCCACTGCCGGCCAGCTGGCTGGCAGGGGAAACCCCACCTCCCAAACAGCAGTGACACCAGGTGATATCCCTGATGCACTGATGTCACCCGGACATGACATCATCGCTTCCGGAATGTTGTGTGGCGATACTCTGGTTTTTGGGCAGAACTCTATGGTTGGAGGGAAATTTTACCATACACTTTTGCCCTCAGACCAGAACTTCACTGCGCTACGTCCCCGACGTGATTACATCACTTCCGCCACACTCCTGGGAGGCTCCACCCACCACCTGTGCATCAATGAGGCCTGGCAACCCTAAGGAGTGGGAAGGGGAGGGTTGCCAGATCCAGGTTGGGAAACTCCTGGAGATTTGGGGATGGAGCCTGGGGAAGACAGGGGCCTCAGTCGGATACAATGCCATAGAGTCCACCCCTCCAAAGCATCTATTTTCTGCAGGGGCACTGATCTCTGTAAGTCTGGAGATGAGCTGTAATTCCAGGGGATTCCCGGGTCCCTCCTGGAGGTTCACATCCCTAAGTGGTTAAGCTAGGATCTGGGAGACCCAGGCTGGAATCCCCTTTGCACCATGGAAACTTGCTGGGTGACCTTGGGGCAGTCACACACTTTCAGGGTAACCTACCTTAGAGGGTTCTAGTGAGGATAAGAATGGGAGAGAGAGGGGAATGATGTCACCCATTTTGGGTCCCCATAAGGAAGAAATGCAGGGAATAAATGGAGTAAATAAAGGCAGAAATAAGTTTCTGATGCTTTTCTATAGTGGAGGAGATTGGATTTTTACTCCGCCCTTCACTTGAAGTCTCAGAGCGGCTTTCCCTTCCTCTCCCCACAACAGACACCCTGTGAGGTCAGTGGGGCTGAGGGAGCTCTTTCGAGAACTCCTCTTTCAAGAACAGCTTTGACAGAACTATGGCTTGTCCAAGGTCATCCAGCAGCTGCAAGTGGAGGAGTGGGGAATCAAACCCAGTTCTCCCAGATTAGAGTCCGCGCACTTAACCACTACACCAAACTGGCTGCAGAGCTGTGTAACACACATAGAGCTCTTGACTTACCTCCTTCGGCAGCATAGGAAATGACATAACTGTCCACAGCAGCTATTGCGGGCTGCCAGACGGCCAGGGCCTCTGAGTCTGTGATGTTCACGGCCACCAGTCCTGATGGGGCATCTAGCGCTGAGGAAAAAGGCAAATATTAAGTGCAATGTTTTTTTCCCACCAAGAGTCCTCCTGGCTTGACAGAATATATGATCCTGCTTGACCATGGTCAAGTATTTGGCAGTCAGCTGACAATATCTGACCCTCAGCTGACCTGCGTCTACATGAAGAAAATAAACAGAGCCATCGCAAGGTCTCATTTCTCTCTTCTGGCTGTCTAAAAAGTGCTGAAGTAAAGAAGAGACTTATAACAGGGGCGACCTCCTCGCAGCAGAGACATGAACAAATTATTATCCCCATGGGAAAGGGAAGCCATTATGGATGAGGACTTTCAAAGAAGCTGAGACAAAGCAAAATGGATTATGGTGAAGGGCAAATTGGCTGCAAGTTCTAGTCTTGGTGCCATCCATCTTTCTCAGCTGACATATTTCTCTGCTTCTCCATTCCAGAGGTTTCTTGGGGGGAAACCCAGAATCAAGTCTGGGAAATCATGGGAACAGAAGGCAAAAAACATGTCAGGAATGATCTTCTGTCAGCCTGTGGCTCTCTAGAGGCCACTGCGCACACTTTATCACATGGGTGGCTATATTCTGTTCATTCTTGTGTGGGAGTTCTTATTTCCCCCCACCTCTCTCATTGGAGGGAGACATGGCACCGTGATGGTCTGATGCTTCTATTCCAGAAAAATCCTTCTGGCTTCCATTTTGCTTTGCATTATCACTAGGGTTTCCAGCTCAGGGATGGGAAATACCTGGATATTTTGGGGGTGGACTGTGAAGAGGGCAGGGAACTCAGTAGGGTATAATCCCATAGTGCTGACTTTCTAAAGCAGCCATTTCCTCCAGGGGAACTGATCCCTGTGACTCCAGCCACCACCTTGAGACTTTCAACCCTCATCATCACAGTACTATGGGTGAGGCTAAGCACATATCCCTGGTTCCATTATTCTGTAGCATCATGGTCTGTTGTTCCTTTCTTGTAAGATAAGTAAAGCAATCCTGCTGTGATTCCACATATGGCTGTATCAAAAATTCTTTTTGAATGGTGTTTTGTCAATGCACGGGGCCACATGTATGTGCCACACACAAAGAAAGACTCTTGATGCAGTCATATCTATGCATATATGCAGGGGTCATTTTGTAGAAAAAGAGGAGCAGGAGCTCATTAGCATAACTCATTAACATAACTTATTTGCATATGCGACACCCCCTGACATCACCAGAAGTGTGTCAGAAGGCAACACCCACCACTCAGGCTCCACCCCTAAGGAATGTCTTTCCACTCTGAGGGCTGTCATTCCAGTCCCAGAGTAGCCTATCTGGGCCCAGGAGGAATGCTACACATGTTGCTTTGCGCTCCTGCTGGGAGCTGCCACTGCCTGTGCTTCTAACTGCCAGAGCTCCGCTCCTGCGCGCTCCTGCTCCAAATGACCCCTGCATATATGGATAGTGACTGCTTTTTTGCAGTGTTTTATCAGTGCACACATATGCATTAATAACGTTGCCATAGGAATGCAAATGGAATAAAAGAACCAAACTCTACCATAAACTAGGCATGCTCCAATTCCAGAATTTATTTTAGAAATTCTAATTACACCAAAATTCAGGAGGAGCGGAAAGCAAAACAGAGTGATCCTTCTGAATGATAAAGAAATGGAATAAGGGAAATCCACAGATTGCTATGGGGTAATCACAGACACACACACAATGGCCAATTCAAACAAGAGGTTTGAGCCAAACAAGCATTTCTGCAAGTGGAATGGGCGTTCTGTTGGCAGAGGATAGAGTGGGGGATATTTTTGCCAGTCTCCCTTGCCACTGCAGATCCCTGTGTTGGCCTTGTGCAGCCTATGAGGGTCCCCCGACCCCCATAGGAGCAGAACTGTGGGTGGCTCAAGGGACTCTAGGCAATTGAGACGGGGGAGGCAGGAAATCCCATTCCATGATCTTTGCTTCTCTTGCGGAACTTTGGCTCTAACCCAATGCTAACAGCTGTAAAATTCATAAAAATAGGAACATTAACCGAGAAATAAATAATGAAACCATTTGTTTCCAAAGGTCTAGCGGAATAAGTTTTGCCAAAGAAGCCAGGGAAGAAGATAAACAAGCTTCTTGTTTTCTGCCAGATTTTGGAAAGTGCAACTCGGCTCAGACAAACAACAATGGTTACAAAAGATTTGGGATTTATTATCGGTTGTGAAGTCGATGACTCTCTTGGGGGCTAATATGAGATACCAGCAATTAGTAGGATTACCAGCAATTACTGGAATGTTGGTCTCTGTTTCTGATATTTTTCAAATAGTCTGTCCTGCACTGTGCTAAAATGAACCCAGATGGGTTATATCTGTTTTACGAGAAGTCCCCCCCCCCTTCTTTTTCTTGGTGACATTTTAAAAAAATATATTATACTACTGTTTGCATTGTTGCATGTTCATTAGCACTGTGTATAATGGTTACTGTCAGGGCCCAGGAGACCAGAATTCTAATTCCTAGTAAATCATGGAAGCTCACTGGGTAACCTTCGGCTTGTTATTCTCTCTCATCTTACCCACTTCACATGGTGGTTATGAGGATAAATAGGGAGGTGACAACCACTTATACTACTCTGAGTTACTCACTGTGGGACTGTGACTTAGTGGTAGAACATTTGCTCGGCGTGCAGAAGATTCAGAAGGCTTGTCAATTCCCCCTTGGGGATCCCCTGTCCATGGTGGGCATGTCCCTGCTGCTGCCCAGCTAGCGAGTCAGGAAAAATGACAGGAAATGGGGGGAGGGGGATGTCAGCAGCATCCACAATGTGCTGACATCACTTCCTGTGTGGCTGGAAGTGATGTCAACATGTCACTAGGGGATGCTGGGGATGCTCGGCCAGTTTTGCTCAAATGTCAGAGCATTCCCAGTGTCCCCCAGTGACATGCTGATGTCACTTCCTGTCACGTGTAAGTCCCCCTGCTGGTGGCCAGGCCCAGCAATCCTAAGAGGGTTCCAGGTTCTGTCCCCAGCATCTCCAGTTGAAAGGATCAGGCAGGAGGTGATGAGAAAGATTACTACGCAAGACCCAAAAGAGCTTCTGCCAGTACTGATCTCGATAAACCAATGGCCTGACTCAGTTATCAGGCTGCGTGACGTGAAGAAAGGGCAGGATATAAATGGATTGATTGATAAGAAAACTTTAGCCCTGACCTGGATAGGATAGGCAAGCCCGATCTCATCAGATCTTGGAAGTTAAGCAGGGCCAACCCTGGCAAGTAATTGGAAGGGAGACCTCTGAGGAATACCAGGGCTGGGACACAGAAGCAGGCAATAATAAGTCTGAAACATCCAAGCCCCACTAGGGGTTGCCAGAAGTCAACTATAACTTCTAGGCATACACACACACACAAAATACTCACCCCAAAAAACATAATAAAACTTTTAAAAGGCATGATATTAACCCACTAGCCTCTTTCAGAGATAGGGCTACACAGTTCAGTTTGCAATATTTTACAAGCACAGGTTGGCTACACTGTAGTGAGTTACCCCCAAGTGACTCAAGGAGGCAAGCCAAGAAGAGCTATTTACTTTCAACTCTTTCAGAGTTCACCTGCTTATTGAAAATATTTTAATTTGGGGGAGAGGCGAGGAGGGAGAATCTGGTTTTATAACTACCTGTGGTTAGAGATCCGGAAACAGGTTCACTTTCTTCAAATCCTTTGACAGAGATGATACTGACAATGTACTCTACACCTGGAATCAGTTTTACCAGCTTGGTTCTACTCTTGCTTCCGTCGACTGTTACAACACTGGGGGTACCTGGAATAAATAACGATTTGGATGAGTTTTGCAAATGCTCTTCTCCCTCTCCCCCCAAAAAAGAATTTTTCACTGCAGAGAAAGTTCAAAATTAATGGGCTCATAAAAGGAATTTTCTTGGCTGACGTTTCTAAATAATAGATGTGTTAACACAAACATTTACCAATAACGAAGTTTGCAAAGAAGGGGCTCATCATACAGTAAAAGCCGTGTTAACTGGCATCATTGGGGAACCAGGGCTAACCAAACATCTTGGTCAACCATTGCCTGCTCGCCTACAACCTGACAGCAGGGGGCAGAAGAGCAGGCAGTGGTCCTGGTGGGTGCCTGGCCATGGGCACTACCCACACTGCTGCCTAGCGGGTGGTGCCCATGATCAGAATGTGCAGTCCCATCATACTGTTGATCATTTCTGCAGCGGGGGCGGGGGGGTGATTTAATGGGCTGTGATGAGTCCTAGCTCTCTCAGTCCCTGCTCACCATGCTGCCAGTCCCAAACAGTGACATGGGGTGGAGAGCAAGGGGTCCTGGCATGTGCTCTGCCTGCAAGCTGGCGACACTCATAGCTGGAACTCAGGGCCCACTCCACCACTGCCTGCTGCCCTATGACCGAGTTACCAAGTGTGCCAGGTAACTCAGTGTTGTATAACACAGCTTTGACTGTACACATTTGACCTTTCCGTGGAATTTTTACTCCATTTGCAATATCAAGAAATGTTTTGAGCTGAAGTCCTCCTAAGACGAGACAGCTGAAGCTAGTCACCACTATGTTGTCGAAGACTGAAGCTAGTCACCACTGTTGGTGCATGTTGAGCAAAGTCTTCGGAAGGCACTTTCCTTCCTTTCCAAACTATGGCCTAGCCCTGTATACCAAGCCACCAATGTGATCGTCAGAGAAGTAAAGGAAAGCCCATGGCATGCCTCTCAGAGAGGGGAAGGCAGCGTGTTCCAATAGGCAATCAAGGACGAGGGCATCAAGATACACAATGTCCGCAGCAAGAAAAGACACTGTTCTGCAATAGCTATGGCAACATGCTCCCAACCCATGCACTGCAGTCGCAAAGTAACAGTGTGAAAATATATACTGGCTAACATATGAACCAATATAGAAATCTTGGGGGGGAAAGGTTTCATTGTTCACGGAGGGCACAATTAGTGCTCCAAATGCAATTAAAGTGGAAGTAGAGATGCCTTTCCATAGAAATAGGCAGCCACTTAATGGGACTGCATCCACACAAAGAGGCATTTGCGCTAGCAGTGGAGCATCCGCATTGGAGTTTTGTGTATACTTTCATCCACCAACCACCATTTTCCCTGCCACATTGCCAAATGGCTTTTTTCAGTGGGGGGTGGGGGGAACCTAGCAAGTCTTAGATCCCTATAGCATTATGTTGCTAGATCTACTAGTAGCTCAGTTCCCAGCTTTTTTTTTTTTTAAAAAATGTAAGTCTCTAGCCCTTTTCCATTTCCACAACAAAAATGGCTAGAGATGTATTTAAAAGGAAATGAAAGGAAATCTTGGAATTCAGAGGAACTAAGTAGATTGTGGCAATCGATTGTTATGTTATAATGCCACAGCATACTAGGAAGTAGTGATCCTTTCAAAAAAGTCTGACTCTTTAGTGGTAAAGGGATGGGATGGCAGTTATGGGTGGATGATACTAAAGCAAGGAAAATGGAGCTGATCTGAGCAGAATTTTGACAAATACACATCTTCAGTTCCACATGGTGTGTAAAGGTACTTTGACTGCAACCTTTCTCAAAAAGATCATACTAACCAGTTTTTGGAAGGATCAGAGCAAACTATGGAAGAATCCAGAAAGTGACTTTGGCTGATTCTGCATTGTCTTTTCCTTCTGTTGTTTTGCGAAACCCACGTTGGAACAGAGATTCCCCCTCTGCATTGCATGCTGCTTTCACTTCCTTTGATCATCAGACTTTATGGTAGCCTCCACACTCCATGCCACTTTCGCTTCCTTTGATCATCAGGTTGTATGATACCTTCTGCATAGATTTATGGCCGTTTTATGGCCATTTAAGGGTCACTTTGCAGTCAGTTATCCCGAGGTATTTGAATGTGGTTTTGAGCCGTACTTTTTCCTCCCAGTTGAGAAAATGTGGAGCGAATGCTAGATGCAGAATCACCCATTGTGTTGATACTTGCCCCCCCCCCAATACCTCTACTCCAGTTTGGATGCCAATCTGGAGCACAATCTTTGTGTGAAAGCAGCCTGATCGAGAGCATCAGATGTACTAGGTTTGGGAATAAGAAGCTAAGTAGAAGACCAAACTATCACAACTGGAAACTTCAGCTACTGTTAGGCAAGCTACTGTTAGGGGTAGGATACAGGGATCGTATCACTCCAGTGCTGAAACGTCTGCACTTGCTACCCATTTGTTTCTGAGCACAATTCAAAGTGCTGTTTTTTACTTTTAAAACCTTAAATGGCTTGAGGCCAGAGTACTAGAAAGACCATCTCCTTCCCTATTGTCTGGGCCACCACATAAGAGCTTCCTCACAAACCCTGCTCTCTGTGCCACCACCTTTGGAGATGAGGCAGGCGGCAACCAGAGACAGGGCATTTTCAGTGGTGGCACCTGACCGGTAGAATGCCCTTCCCCTTAAGGGCTGCATAGCACCTGCACTGCTTTCTTTCCGGCATCAGGGCAAAATGCTCACCCAGGCTTTAAACTAAAGAGCCGATTCTTTCAAACGGTATGTTATAGTTTGTCTTTAGCCTGAGAAATCTTTAAGACCCATTTTAATGATTAATGTTTTATGTTGTTTTATGCTCTGCTGTGTTTTGAATGGTGGGTTTAAACAACTTTCAACATATTTTATGTTTTTGT
Organism: Gekko gecko; assembly: GCA_029375565.1. NCBI lineage: Eukaryota > Metazoa > Chordata > Lepidosauria > Squamata > Gekkonidae > Gekko > Gekko gecko. The sequence goes on along the minus strand of JAPDNY010000013.1, from coordinate 21,169,862 downwards.
AGTGCTTTGTTTTATATGCCGCCTAAGGCAGGTTCCCCGGGGAGGTGGTGTAGAAATTCCAAACAACAAACAAATGTCTTTCTTACTTTCTCAGTGATATCATCATACCTACCTATCTCCATTTGTGCCCCCCCCCCCTCACCTCCTGTAACTGGGACGTAGGAAATCCGGAAGTTGTCCACTCTGGCTCTCGGAGCAGTCCAGCTGACGACGGCAGAGTTTTCCGTGATATCTGAGAAAGTGATTTCCTTGGGAGCTCCCATCGCTAGCCAAAAGAGAAACACACGGACACAGACAAGGAGAAAGGGTTAACATGCCGCTGGTTTCACCGTCCATGCTTGGTTGGAGGGGGGCGGGGAAGAGAACCGTCTCAGATTTCCAGTTCATGAGCTGAAACTACAATAAATATTTAGTCCAGTGTTATGACTGGAATGGAAAGCTTGATACCGCAAAGGCTTTTGTGGCAAGCTCAGAACAATTCCCTTTAAGGCTGAGGATTAGATTTGGTCAATAATCTCGCAGTGGCATCCAACTCCAGACACAAACACAGCAGCCCGAGAGAACCGTATTGCTTGAATCCTAAATCGTCCTCTCCCACCAGAACATAAACATGCCAAGCGCCCAAATGTGGCATTCCAATGTTATGCTAGATGATGTCTCCCCGGTTTCAGAGATTCACATGTACACAGATGCACTCATGCAGATCAGGAGCTCCTGTCCATTTCCAGAGAGGACATCATTTCTCATATGCAAAGAAATGCGCAGGTGGAGCAGCATCCTCCACTGAGCAGAATGAGGAAGCAGTTCCAGGTGGAGGAGCTCCTTTCTCTCACTGGAATTCTGGAACTCCTCCCTGGATCAGCGTGTGGGTGTTTGTGACATACTACTGGGCAACCCTGGATGTTTCTTCCAAATGTCCACAGCAGTTTTCTCTTTGAAATGGTGACAGTTCATCTGAGATGTTTGGCCAGTGTGTGCTCAGGAAAGTGTGCCCGGGCTTGCCAGGTCTCCAACTTCTGCAGAAGGCTCCTCCCTCCCGCCCTGCTGCCCCTTCCTTCTGCTGCTCAGCTGGGTGGTGGGGAAAAATGGGGAGGATGGGGAAATGTGGCCATTGGCGTCATCAGGGCAGCGATGATGCTACTTCCTGGGCGACCAGCAGTGCTGTCATCGTCGCTCTGGGGGGCACTCTGGCATTCAGACAAAACTCTATGGTTAAAGGTGCCACCAGAGTGTATGGGCCTCCCACGACTTGACAGCATCATGCGGGCAACTCTATCACCCACACATGGGTCCAAGCAGCTGAGTAACCTGTGGGGCAGTGGAGAAGCGGCATCAAGATAAATCAATCTTAAGTAAATAAGGCCTCGTTCACATGCCAAATTTGCCGCAGGAGAGCCACGATTGAATGGCGGAGTTTCTGGGCACGATCACACTGCAATTTCTGGGAGGTGTAGCACTCCCGTGGCCAACCCGTGGCTTCCCGCCAAAGATGAGGAGTAAAAAATGACCTCCTTGAAGGTACTGGCAAACGGTTTGCCACGGGCTGCCTCCAGACTCCCTTGGCTGTGATCGCGCCAGCCCGCAGCTTTTTCCTCCAGCCCCTCGTTGACACACAGGCATGGAGGGAAGGAACCGTGGCATGCCACTGACGTGTGGGATCTACAGCCTAGATCTACAGTCCTTCAACTTTTGCAATCTGTAGGATGCATTTTGGAGCAGTGCACTGAAGCATCCTGGGATGCTCGAAACCATGCATTTATGCTAACTCAAACTGGTCCAGTAAGCTACAGAATTTCATGGGCTTTCCATGATTTGCAAGGGAATCCCCCACCCACCATGTCAACAGGAGCAAGCATCACATTAATGGGGCCTGGGGGGGGGAATAATGACCACACGTGCCCCCATTCCTGTATCACAGGGCTCTGTGGCATTAGACACTACTCTTATTTTTCCATGGTCCAGAACCCCCTATTTCCCCTCTCTTTCTCTGTCTGTATTGACCCACATGGCAGCTGCAGCAGGTCTCAGAAAAGAACAGGGAAAACAGCCCTTGAAGAGGCTACAAAAGGTGGAGTGAGCTACCTTGCACCGTTTTTAAGTGGCGTGCAGCTCTGACCCTTCCCCCCTGTAATTGAACACTGTCCCCGTGGAGACTTCATCCACAGCCACTCTGAGGATACCCCTTTGAGGAGGATAATTTTTAATCCAGTTTAATGGGAAAAGCCCCAGGAGTGCCGTGAAGCCTGCTCAGGACGAGCACAACAACATGCAGACCTTCGCCTTTTAACACGGAGGCTTCCTGCTTTCCCTCAAGGGAGAAGTGCCCGTGTGGGAGCAGCCGCAGACAACAGAGAACACTTTGAAAGTGTTTTGAAATACTTCTTTCCTTCCTTTCCCCCCTTCTGGTTGTTGCTGGTCATGTATTTATTTGGGGAATCATGTAACGAGTAGCAGAACAATCCTCCGTCTTCAATGAAAATACGCGTGTTGACAACAATCTGTCAGTTCTTTCTAAACGGTACAAACCTCCCTCGTATTCTTGCTTCTATCTCCCTGCATACTTGACAGAGGTACTAAAACCACAGGCAAATCAAAGCCATCTCATGTCCCGGGTTTCTTTTAAACTACCCTTTTGCCATTGTCTGAACCTTAATTTGGCAGTCTGAACTGTGAGGGAAAGAAGAGGAGATTTCCAACACCCGGAGATAAGTCTGGCCCTCAGACATTTATATTCAGCGTTTCAGTCCTAGATGGCGTTTCTTTATCCCGTTGCAATGAAAACAACCTCCGATTTTAAAATGTTTTAAAAAAATAAACAGCCCACACACGGGAGGTCCATTAGCGAAGTACCAGAAGCAAACCACATTAAAAGCTTCTATGGAGATGTGCCAGTTGCAACTTAAGCAAACTGGGCGCACAGGGCGGGCGGGGGGGAAGGGGCTCGGCGAGCTTCAGATGGCGTGCAAATTTCAAATTTAGATTGATTTAATTTGAAATGATGTAATTTGTATATAATAAAGGTTGTGGGTTGTTATTTTTTAAAAAATATCTGGCTCCTTTTTAATGGGCTTTTCCCCCCAAGTTAAGCTTTCTGCTAAATAGTTTCTAAATCACCCCCCAAAAACCCCAGAAGTCAAGAAATACTTTTTCACTAGGCTGAACCACACTATCACCAAATAACAAATAAAGAAGTTTTCGAGTCCCTTTTCATCAGCACGGGGAAGAATTCTGAGCAACTTAAAAGCCCGCCCAGCTTTCTGCCATTTTGGTTAATCTCAAACAAGACGTTTTACTGTTGTTCTTGATTTTCTTTTTCTCTGGGATGGGAAAACCCTGGAAATTTTGGAGGCAGAGTCTGGGGGAGGGGAGGGACTTTGGTCAGGTCTAATGCCATGGAGTCCACCTTTCAAAGCAACCATTTCCTCCAGGGGAAAAGCAACCATTCTCGTCAGGGGACCGGGTCTCTGTTGCCTGGAGATCAGTTGTAACCCCAGGAGATCTCCAGCCACTACCTGGAGCTGTTTATAATCTTTGCTTCTACATGTCAGGGGGAAAAAAAAATCAAATAACAGCAATGCTGACAGTATGAGTTTAAATGGGGACCTTAAATTCAAAAGGGTTTGAACACCAGTCTTTCTCGGGGGGCTTTAAATGGAGGTTAGAGAGGTTCATGGAGGAGAGGTCCATCTATGGCTGCTAACCATGATGAGTAAAAGGAACCTCCATATTCAGAGGCAGTAAACCTCTGGAACCTGGTGCCAGGATGGCCTCTGTCTGCTGTTTGTTGGCCCTCCAGGACAAGTGGTTGGCAGCTGTGTGAAGCAGGATGCTGGACTAGGTAAACCACTGGTCTGATCCACCAGGGCTCTTCTTCGGGCCCTGGGATATAACCTTTCACCTCAAGCACAGCGGTGTAATGGTTAGTTTGGACTGAGGCTGGGGGGATCTAAGTCTGGATCCCTGTCTAGGCCATGCAGGTCACCAGGTAACCTTGGGCCAGTCAGTCTTGTTCAGCCTAACCTCATTCACCCAGGTTGCTGCCAGGAGAGAAAAATGGGATAACTCCCCTTGGGTATTCCAGACTGATTTTGGATGTAAAAGTGGCACAGGGATGCTGTCATTTAGAAATGTATGTTCAATTGGTGGTGGTGGAAAGCACCATCAAGTAGCAGCTGACTTGTGGCGACCCCATGGGGGTTTCAAGGCATGAGACTTTCAGAAATGATTTGTCATTGCCTGCCCCCACATAACAACCCTGGCATTCTTCGGAGGTCTCCCATCCAAAATGCTAGCCAGGGCAGACCCTGCGTAGCTTCTGAGATCTGACAAGATCCAGCAAGCCTGGGCTACCCAGGTCAGAGCACATATTAGACTGGGGATAAGCAAATATTCCACATTTTAATATGTTGTCTACAGCAACTAATTCCACATTTTGTTTCCTTTTCTGCTGTGGGTTTTGCAGGTTCGTTTTTATCGTGTATGTACTTTGTAAAATAATGCCACTTATACGAACACTGTATGCCGTGTATTTGTGCAGGGCCTGGATAATGCTGGCTTACTAATGTAGAAATGATGTTGCCAAACGTGAACGTTTTCACAGGAAAACAAGTCAGTGGGAGGAAGCTTTAAAAGGTGCAAAACTGAGAATCACAGGTTCAGTTTGCAGAATTCAACTGCAACAGGGATCTTCAGGTCGGCACTGCAGGGATGGGAAAGCTGTTTGCGAAGCACATTTTTCTCCTTGAACTGGTGTCTGAAAGATACTCAGAGTAGAATATATATTTTTTTGTTTTGTTTTGACCACTGGTATTGGGGTTTTTTCTTTCCTTGTATGGTTTTCACAGCTGGTGGATCTCTTTTGTTTCCTCTGCATGTTGTTACCTTGAGCCTTGGAGAGGAGTGTAAGCTCAGTGCCAGAGGAGAGTAAATAAAATAACTCAGCTCATGAGAATAAACTAGGAAATGAGCTCGATGGGGAAAGGAGCATTTGGCAGAGTTAACAGATGGATAAATTATGTCCCTGCCCGAGACTGGAACCAAATATTTCCATGAAATGCTGATCTATCAGTCACCATCACCGTCTGTCTATGGTGCAGTGCTTAGAGTGCTGAAGAAGGATCAAAGAGACTCAGGTTCAGATCCCCAGTCTTCCATGGAAGCTCGCTGGATGGCCTTGGGCAAATCACTCTCTTTCCACCTAACCCATCTCACAGGGTTGTTGTTCTGAGAATGAAATGGAGGAGGGGCAAAATGAGGTCCCCACTGGAGGGGAAACTGCTGCGTAAATATCTAAATAAGTTTTAAAAAAAAATCTACCAATATTTCCAAAGAGTTGGGATTGGCATCTGGAGGTGTCTGAGCTAAATGTAGCCCATCTGGCTCTCCAGTTTGCCAACCTAGATCCAGAAGAGGAAGCGGCATCTGTGGGAAGATGGCTCGCCTGCAGGCTATCTAGAGGGGTGGGGAACTGGAGTCTGGGCCGCTGCTCTGTTCTCTTATATGGCTGCCTTATTTTGAGTCAAGCCATTGGTCCATTTCCCCCCACGCATGAGATCCTTTCACTGGAGATACCAAGGATCACCGTCTGTCTATGGTGTAAAGTAGGGGTCTGCTACTGAGCCACAGTCTTCTAGGGATTCCAGCCTCCAGGTGGGACCTGGGGATCCCCCAGAATTGCAGCTCATCTCCAGACTACAGAATGCCCCTGGAGAAAATGGATGCTTTAGAGGGTGGACTCTATGGCGTTGTACCCACTGAGGACCCTGCCCCAGGCTCCATCCCCAAGTCTCCAGGAGTTTCCCAGCCTGAATCTGTCAACCCTGTGGCCTCCATCCCCCAGTGCTGGCCAGGGGGGAGCTGGACACTCTAAGTGTGACCCCCAAAAAAACAATTTGCTGGCCTAAGCCACAGATTTCCTTCCTGCCTTTCCTGTTTGAGACCAGGTTTTCCACTAGCTTTAACAAAACAAACCCCCTCTGTAACTTCCCTCTTTGGCTTTGAAAAACGTCTCCTTACCATCAAAGGAGAAAAAGACTATTAAGAGCCTTAAAGAGGCTCGAAGGCAATAAATCAAAAGCTAATTCCATTTTGCTGAGGGATTGCAAGGGCCCCAGTTCCACAGAGCAATGCTCTGTGAGGTATTTCCCTGGGAATTTTTAGAGGCTTTGTTCTATCAGCAACTTATTCATGGACTCTTAAATCTCTCTGAAAAAGTCTAAGAACTTGTCATCGGTGGAGGATGGTTGTATCCACATGTAGGGAAGAAATTATAACAACCATCCGTGGCTTTCCATACATTAAGTGTGAGTTAGTGGAAAACAGGACATGCTGCTAGACAGCCAGTCATAAACATGTAACCCTCTGGAGCTGGTCTAAAGCATAGCGAGCAGCAACAGGGCATGGCCATTCCAGATTTAGTTTGCCCAGTTGTAGCCCAGTGTCTGTGCCCTTATCTTCAAGAACTTCACAACACAGAGGCTTAATCACGCCTGCCACATGCAGCCAACCAGTGGAGTGGATCCTGCCCCATTGAGCAAAGTTTGAAGACTTCTGATCTAAAGACTCGGACTCTAACTTAAGTGGCTCTTCTTCCAATGGAAGTGTTGCTTACATTGGGCAACGGCTCCTTAGGCTGAAGGCCAGCTCCTTGGAGGAAGGTTGGATCCACACCGATATCTGGGTTGTGCTACATCAGATTGTCTGTGATGCTATCAAATGCATCTTTGTACAATGAAAAGGAGGAGCATTCAATCAGGTGAGCTGTTTGAAGGCATTTCAAGATGGAAAGCCAATTGAGATCCAAATTTGCTCCTGGATTCTCCAGTTGGATTCCAACCTCCAACGGACATGCTTTTTAAAAAAGTCTAATCTACATTCTGAGGAAATGTTTTGCTCTGGTAGACATAGACCTCTTAACTCCACAAAATGCTACTGTTCCCTTCTAGCTTATTTTTGGCTGATGGATGACCTACAGTCTGACACAAGTTTACTACTGCAGCAAAGAACAGGTTGGAGAAGAAAAATGTAGTCCTATCCACCTTTGCCCATTCTTTAGGATTCTTTGGGTGCCATCTTAGTGGGATTCTTTAAAAATAACAGCATTGTCCATCAGGACCTTAGGTGGAGGCAGAAATGTTATCTTTAATAACATTAAACAGGGTGAGAGCTCCATCACTCTACCTTCTAGCTAGGCTACCAGACATGCCATGCTGTAGATCACCTTTCAAACACTCCATAAGTATGTAGTCTTTGAAGGAAGAATTAGAGGACTCCAAACACCAATAGCCTGTCTGGGGTGAAGAATGAGAAATTCAAGGACAGGAACATAAGCTCGTTCTGTCCATTGAAACGCTTGAAAAGAGAATTGAGAACCAATTGGGAAAAGGAAGTAGAGGATTGTACATCAATTGTTAATAACCAGAGCACCACCCACTGAAATTTTCTGCTGCGTAAATCTCACAGGGAGCTGTGCATGAGCACTTGTTCCTTTTTTCTAGGGCATGGACATGAGAACATTTCCCAGTGGGCTGTGCTCTGAATTCTTATGTAGAGAGACATGAGAAAGACACATGTACACATATGCATGCAGTTGTGCATGAAAATTAATTCCTTTCCATGCAGCTTGTGCAAGAGAAATTCTACCCATGAACTGTGCTTCAGATGTTTAAGTTAATAAAAATATGAAAGACATTTACACACGTATACACATAGCTACTGCAAGACAACTTCTTTTGGTGGGTTGTGCTCCAAATGTTTAAGTGGACAGAAATGTGAAAGACAGCAGGTGAACACACAGATGGTTGCATACATGTGAGTGACTCATGCTTTTCTTTTCCTTTTCAAAAGAGTACCTGTTGTTGCAATAGCATTTACGGGCTGGGAACGCCGTCCACTGGTAACTCCATAGAGATCTATGTAATATTCCGTGCCTTCCTTCAGCCCTGTTATATCTTGGGTGCGTTCGTGACCTGGTATAATTAGTTCCAGAGGGTTTACAAGCCTATTGGCATCCCTGATTTTAAGAACAAAACTGTCAAACGCTCCTTCGTCGGCTGTCCAAGACAGACGGAAACCATCTGGGGTAGCATCCGAAACCAGAAGGTTGTCAACTTCGGGTTCTGCTTCTGAAATTGGAAACAAAAAAAGCAGGAGGGAAAAGAAAGGAAGGCTCTTAATTTTCCTTTTTAAAAAAGAAGAAACAAAACTCCCGGGGGTCCACCACAAATCAGGTTAGAGGATGGTGTGAATGTTCCGGCCACAAGTTCAGAGAAGTGGAAACAGTCGGCCTGTGATCCAAAAGAGGGGGGAAAATGCATTCAGAGATTAAGAGCAAGATGCATTTCTGACCACAGGTGTGGGTGTGATTGTTCCTCAAGCCGCCCCCCCTCAAACAGTGCTGATGAATCACACACCATTTGCACCCCGCCATGCAGTATGAAACATGCTGGTAGTAACCCTGATGTTCATTGGTTCTCTGCCTTCCATCGGAGTCACCTATCCTTCTGCCAGTCCTTTCAGGAAACCATGAAAAAAGCCACAGTACACCATCCACATGTTGTTGGCTTTCCCTAACACTCAAAAATCACTGAAGACTGTGTGCACTTTCTCCCCCACCACACATACAGGCATACTTTTTAATAGCTGTACTGCAAATGGTAAACTCTCTAGCATCCAAATTAGTGCGGGCACCTTAAGAGACTACTCAACAGGTTTGCCAACATATGGGCAGTCCCACCATGTTTCTAAGCACAGAGGGGTAGTAGCCAACCCTCTCCTTGCTTAGCCTTGTCTCCACATCAAAGTTGTGTGGGCGATTTTGCTCATCAAACCGTTCTCCTGTGCCAGACAGTGGGGAGGTTCAGGACTGAGGAACTGTGTATATTTTGCAGGAAGATTTTGGTATGAGGAAGAAGAAAACTGCATAAAGATAAAGCACCACCTATACATTTTTGTGCAGGAACGAGACTGAAACGAGGATTTTCATGTGGAAACACAGGGATGAGATGCCCAACTTCATCCCTAGCTTGGCTCCAGCAAGGTCATTCTTGTGTTCTTACAGATGGAAGGACCTTGTTAATCCTACAACAGTACTTCAGCATGAAGGTTTCATAAGATACGCTTTCATCTTACCCAGTTAAACTCTTGCATTTACTCATCAAGACTTGCACACACAGAGGAGAGTAAACACTAGAATTGTGTGTGGGTGGACTGATAATGATACAGTAGTAGACTGAAGAACAGACGTGAGAAATTGAACATGATAACTGTTGAAATAGGCAGTGTCTGGTGTACAGAGAAGAAGAAGATCCTGCAGGGGGCAGCAAGAAAATAATTAGGTAGCCTAGTGAGGTCAGCACCTTCTCTCCCATTAAGTGTCATTCCTTGTCTGTCTCCAGATTGCTACTCTTAAGGCAATATCCTGCTTCTTCTCAGAAGTTCCACTTGGTCTCTTTTTCCCTTTCAGCTAGCGATGTAATTTAATTAGGACACTGTCTCTGTCTCTCCCGTTCATTGTCAAGTATGTTTGTTCCTGAATAAAGCTTTATCTACACTTTGATCAGGTTGTGCTCCTTTCCAAGTTGTACAACTTTGCTATGTTAATTACCCTGCCAACAATAAGATGGTTCCCAAAAGGACTAAATAAAATCATGGTGGATAGCCATGCTCATATCAGCGTATTAACCAATATGGTCTCTCCAGGCACTCTTTTCCTTTAGATGGTTCTGAACCTCAGATTGGTGCCATTTTATAGAATTATGCAGTTAGAAATGAGCAATATGGAAACTTTATAATTAACCACCATTCTTCATTCTCAAATGTTTTGTGCTCTTTTTCTCCCTGTAGTGCTCAGGCCTGGTTCTGCCCATTAGGTTCAAAGCATCCCAGTCAAGTTTTCTTTTAAGGTCATGACTGTGGATGCAGAGAGGCCCAATGTAGTTAGAGATGTTGATAGATGAGGAAGTTGAGAGCCTGGCTGAACAGGAAGGCCACATTGTAAAGACTTGTGACAATGCCGTAGATAGGTTTTGTATGTGTGTACGTGTTTGTGTGAATACAAAAACAGAAACAAAAGATGAACTCTTGTGAAGATGAGATGGATGGACATGAGAGCCTCTTGGAGGCTAGACAACTGAAGAGCAGCCCAAAGCCACTGATTATTCTTCTTTCATAGAGGAAGCTCCTGTCATTGACTTCATTCCTTTCTAAGAACCAACACTAAGGCCCTCAAACAGAGAAAATGAATCTCTCTGTGGTTTAATGGATGGGATGTTGGATTTGGGATGTAGGCTACCTGAGCTCAGGTCCTTGGCCAAACATGAAGTTTATGTAGAGTTAGCTTTTCCAGTTGTTCTCAGCTTAACCTACTTCAAAAAACACTTATGGATGTTTTATCCCATTGAGTGGTCTGGGTGCACCTAATGCTCAAGCATTATAGAAGCAAAGCATTTGTAGGCCTGGTCCATTTTGAAACTGGATATTTCTTCCAAGAGGCTCAAAGGGAAACAAATAGGAATGCACAGATTTAATCCATTTAATTTACTTTGTTCCTGGGGTTAACTTTGTGTTCCACTCCTATTTAATTCTGGTTTAACTAGGATAATTTCTAAAAATTAATTCTGGTGTTAGAGCCCGTTCATTTTGCCACAGCTCTTCATTCCTTCAATTCATTTGTATTCCCCCCACTAGTGACCCACATATGAGCACTGATAAAACACCACAAAATCATAGTGATGACTGCACTGAGATATGCTCTTCACAGCACTGGGAAACCAGTACACCCAAAGCATCTTGATGCATAAGCACATCAAAACTGACTGTATATACACTGATACATACAGGTATATGCTCAGTCACATCAAAATTCCTTTTCTGCAGTGTTTGATCAAGGCTGATGTACACATTGGAAATGAAGGCAGGAGGAGACATGAATGAACAAAAGAAATTAAAATCAGCCGCTAACCGCACATGTGCAGTGACCTGCATAACATTTAGAATTATTTTAAAAATGGAACAATGGCTTGTTTTCACTTAGGAAATCACATAACTTGAAGCCCCCAGATCCAGGGAGAAATTGAGCTGATGAGAATTTTGGAAGTATTCCTAGGTGTTATAAATGAGGATTAATAGAATGGTATATATTGCTATATATTGTCCTTGGGACAAAATGACAAAGGTATCTGAATCAACCATGACCTACCACTTCTCTCTTTTTGGTCCTCTGAGAGACAGAAAATAAACATCAAGGAACAGGTAGGATGGAGTCACGTTAGTGGATAGCCCGTGATAAGGGAAGCCATGGTTGTTTGTCAAAGGGATGGCATGAAAGTTCTTCCAGAGGAGAAAAGAGTAGAAAGATAAAGGACCTCCCAGTTGCATTAAAATACCTGTTAGAGCAACAACACTTAAGGGTCGGGTTTGGCGACCGAAGGCAAAGCCATAAAGGACAACCTCATAGCCAATGCCGGTAATAAGGCCTCTAAGGGTCAGTTGGCGTTGAGTTCCTGAAAGGAGGAATTCCTGGGGGTCCAGCAGTTTGCCAGAATCCACCACGATTACTAGAAAGCTGTCAAAGGCATTCTCTGGGGCCATCCAGGACACTGTAAACCCATATGGATTAATTCCTGAGACAGTGAGGTTTTCCAGTGGCGGAAGGACCTCTGAAAGAAGGGAAAGGGTCAAGAAACACAAGATTCTGAGTTAGATATGCCTGTATTCTCAACTCAGTATAAACCACAGGTCTTTGGTAAAGTGCCAGCAATGTTTATATGACCAAGGGTCAAAGGGTCTTTCAGTTATCATACAAATGGGGCTGCTTTATACATGCTGGAAGGGGCTTTAGCGCAGAGGCTGCTTTGCATGCAGTTGGTCCTGGGTTCCATTCTTGAAAAGTCTGTTGGAGACCCCAGATCACTGCTGCTACTCAGAACAGACAATACTGAGCAAGAAGGACTAGAGCTGATTTACTAGAAGACAGCTTTGCATGTTCATAAAGGCATATCACTGGAAATCTCTATGGCTTACAAAACGTGTGAACTGCTCAAGTCACACACAGCTCCATCATGTGATATAGTTAACAGCAGCTGTGTAAGCAGTTATTTGAATAACATCAGCTTCATAAAGCTCCTAATGCTTTCACACATACATGCTTCACTCACAATGGCACTGCATCATGGCTATTGTAGTCTGCAGAGACTGCAGAATGTGTATGACACAATGCAACTGCCAGAGAAGTGAACTGATAACTCTCTTATACAGCTGACTACAATACATAAGACAGATTGAGCGTGATATGCCGCTCTTGTTTATGCAGCTTTTTAATGCACCTATTGCTGACTATGGTGTGCATGATGCATTGCTATGGTGAGCAAAGTATGATACCCTGGCCTCGTATTAGACTGTCACTATGGCTGACTAGCCAGAAACCCACCAAACAGGGATCTTTGTAAATTCTAGAAAGCAATTTCATTTTAGAGGATCTAAAATTATGCCCCTCTGAAATCTGTTTTAGCAGAATCCAGCAAGAACCCTATTAAGAATTTTTCCAGAAGCCTTGATGAAATGAATGGGAGTTAGTGCAACAAGGCTTGCTTAGAATGTGATCTGATATGGCAAATTTAATGGTATCGCCATTACTCTCATGTGGGACCATAATGAGCATTTCTTGGATTTCATCATTACAGAATGCCCATTGCCCAACTCAGGTTGTTTTAAAAAAAGCTACATGCATAACAACTCTTTATATAAAAGCTTTTATCTTTCATGGATTTGGACAGTCAATTTGTGGGCAAATGTTCAGGAACCATGAGACATGTTATTTTAAACAGAGGTCAGAAATGTGATTTAAAAGCCACAGTGACTTTTAAATGGGTACCTGTCATCACCAAAGAGATGAGGGGCTCAGGGGCACCCCCTCCTGTGGTTGTGCCCTGAATGTTAATGTCATATTCAGGATAATCTACCAGGCCTGAGATGGCTGTTTTGTAAGCCTCCCCTGATACCGTACGTTTCTGCGGTTCATGGTCTGAATATGAATCTCTACCATTTACAGCCAACTTGACAAAAGGTTCATCTCTCGTGGTCCAGGAGAGGTTGAAGCTGTTGGAGTTAGCATTTGTGAGTGTGAGCATGCTCAGCTGTGACTCGGCCTCTGAAGGAAAGGGGGACACAAGTGGAAAGACAAGTGTTACTTGTGAGGTACTGTAGGTCAGAGAATTAGGGATATCTCTTAAACACAAAGAAGAGGTCACATGTTGGCCTTTTTTTGCCTATCGTATGATGACCATTGTTTAAAGTGAACAAATCAATTCATCCTTATCTTGAAGATCCATCATGAGTGTGTTCTTACACATAAAGCTATGCACTGCCTTCTAGCAGGAAAGAGGCAGGGTGCTTGGTGGATGGATGCATTTCTCATTCAAGATGCATGGCTGTGTGAAGTAGCCCTGAGTGACCCCAATTAAGGATCCATGCTGGAGCTGCCTGCATGCTGTCAGCGAGTGACAGACAGTATTGGCATGGTTTCATAATGCTGAAGACCCCGTGAAATTGCATGAGAACTCAAAAGACTCAGAAGATAATGGAATTCCCAGTAGAAAGGGAACAGATATGGTGTCACCAGAATACTGTGTGAGATTAAGATGACAGGATAGTTTCCCCCGTGCCTGTGCTTCATTTGACCATTTTCAAAGCATGCTTCTGCATTCAAATCAGGCAAGTCCTTATACCTCAAAGGCTTGTGCATGCAATACAAATCAAGAGCACTGAGCCATGCCAAGTTTAGTTGGATCTCAGTTTCTTGGAGATGCCAATTGCTGACAAAAATGTTCTGGCATCCAACAGAATGTGCATTACAATAATAGAAAATGTCAGTAGCAATGACAGAAGTGAAACAATCTCAAGAAAGAGATGGGCTTTGTTTGTTTGTTTGTTTTTTTGTTCCAGCTACTAACTCGGCATCATAATGTATGCAGCAAGGCCAAGGAGAGAAGGCTTTTGACACCATCGAAAACTGCCATCCATGCAACATGTCCTCTGTTTGGATGATATATTATCATATTAAAACAACAGGTATTGAAGGATCCAGACACTATTGCAGATGTTTTGATCTTTGTCACAAAAGAGAAAGCAAGATAGCATGCAAGACCTTTTCCCCAGAAAGCCAAGCCATGGAGTTGCCTGTTCTCATGATCAGAAAAATCAGGCAATGAAAGTTGAAGAAGAGTGGAATGATGGACACTGAAGACCAGATGCAAGTGATATTCCAGAAGGATGCTGATCAAAGTACATACACATATACACACATATATGCATGTACCCAAACACATATCTATATATACACACCAAGAATAAAAAGAATGTGATGGAGATGAGAGGGTGTGTGTATATATAAAAGAACCGATCAGGGTTCTGGCCACTCAGCTCCCTTAATTTGGGGACATGTTCATGGCAACAATTGTTGTCCCTCAAAAGCTCACTAAAATTCCAAGAAATGATCTCTCTCAACATTCCGAAAGGAGACAGGAAGAAATTTTCTTTGGGATTTTGCTTAGAACAAAAGGCATCACAGAATAAAAAAAAGCAAGCATTGAAGATGATGTACCTGTGGTAGCCAGAGCTGTCAAGGTTTGGCTATTTTGCTCATCAACCAGGCCCTGAAGCCGGAGAGTATAACTAGAATTCGGTCTTAGATTGGTGAGGACAAAGCTTCGTGTGTCCCCCGGTATTGTGTGCAGCTGGGATTCCAGATGCTGATGTTGGGTGCTGCTAACATCTAAGACAAAATGGTCAAAGGCCATGTCCTGTGCTTCCCATGTGAGGAACACGCTGTCAGATGTAGTATTTGACACTATGAGTTTGCTAAGGAGAGGCGCAGCTACTATGAGGAGGAGAAAAACAAATGGAAACACATTATACCCTTGAAATCTTTGACTCCTTTCTTTGCAACACCGCTCCCACCCCTCTGACTGGGATATAACGGCTCAGAAACTTCATTTCTACTTGAATCTGATGAAGGGAACCTTTGAATCCTGAAAGCTTATATTCTTCAAACCTTGTTGGTCTGGTCTTCTACTGCAAACCAACATGGCTACCCAACTGAAAATTGCCTATAGATGTCCTAATGCCTTCCATGTGTCCAGCCAAAATGGCACAAAAACATCAGGCAGTGTTCTAATGACTTCATACATTAATCAGTTGTACTTATAGGATGTTCCTTCAATGACCTATCCACTAAGGAATGTTTCTTGCTTAAGCTCCTTTTTAACAAATCTAGTCATTCAGGCCTTGCTTAAAGGATCCACCCAACAATGAACATCTCCTGCACAAGGTCTTTTTTTCTACCATACACAGTTGTCCCCATCCAGTATAGCACCTTCCCCCATATGAACCCTCCAGTTCTGAATTGCTTTTTGATAGGATTTGACTGATTACTATTGTTTTTCTGTTTTGTTTTTATGAACTGCTTTGGAAACATTTGTTGTAAAATGGTATAGAAATCTTGTACCAGACTGAATGACTAAGCAAAGACTCTTCCTCCAGTGGAGAGAATCTCCAGTGGAGAGAATCTTCCTCCATTGTGGACAATATTTCCTGTACACAGCAAAGCAACATGTCAGGAAGAAGAGTTCTAGCAGAATCTTCTGCCTTGACGTGTTTAGACAGATTTTTGTGTGTAGGAATATCCCAAAAGGTTCACCCTTACCCACAATCTAAAGCATACAGCCCAGGTACAAGTTTACTATCTCAGGAAAATGAGGGTTTTCAAAACTTCCAAGACATATGAGAACATAACTAAGAACAAAAATATTCCATCAGATTAAGAAGCCTGTCTGTTCTTTCAACAACTATGTTATGCTCCACTAGCGATGCTCTTCATTGGAAGGCAACAGAGAGGACAAGGGAATAAATGAAGATAAGCAGAACCCTGAAAAGAAGAGTTGTTAGTGACCAAGATAGGATCATATACCTGTCGTTGCTGAAACGCTTATTGCCTGAGTACGGTAGCCCCGTGTGAAACCATAGAGGTAGACAATAAAATCAGTGCTGGGGGATAGCCCTGAGATGTGAGCAGTCCTTAAATGGCCTGAGATGTTGTATTCCATCGGTTCCAGCAACCTGTTAGAATCAATCAGTTCAATGGTAAACGACTCAAAGGCTCCTTCGGCGGCTGTCCAGGAAAGGTTGAAGCTCTCAGAGGTAAGGCCAGAAACAGTTAGATCGCTGACTTCCGGTTTTGTTGCTAAGGAAGGAAAACAACATTTTATTTTTTAAAGAGAGAGAGAGTTCAAGGCCTGTTGTCTTTCTTTCAGTCTTCATGTCACTGGTTTGCCAAGCAAGGGGATGAAATGGAGAGACTGGCTCAAGCAGATATAGAGAAGAAAGACCAGCCAGAGTACAACTATGACACCCCATGAAAATACCATCCATATGGCCACCATGCATGAAAGCTGAGTCAAGGGAAGCAGCCTAGCAAGACAAAAATCGCCTGCTGCAGATTTTTATAGGAGAGCTTGGATCAGCTTCTGTTGGAGGCTTTTTAGATATATGATCTCCTCTTAGATTAGTGACTCGGACTGAACTAGTTTCCAGGTTTATGAAGGCCTCATTGTTCTTTGATAAATTCCAGAGGGGTAGTGGAATTAGACTGCTGCGGCAAAAATAACAAAGAGCCGTGGCACCTCAAAGACTAAAGGCATATGTTTTCATGATGAAGTGGTCTGTATCTCATGAAAATGTATGCCTCAATACTTTGTTTTCCATACCATAGATGGATATACTGAGCTGACTTGATTCAGACTGGTAGACACATGACACTGCTACTTGAGATCATTTGGCGATCCCAGAGATTGAACCTGGAACCTAATATACCACATACATACCCTCCCAGAGGGCTATGCATAGTAGGGTAGTTTCTTTGGGGTTAGGGGTCCCTCTCCTGGCCTTTGGTGGGGAGCCACTAGTGCCAGCGCCGAGGGTCAGGAGTTTGGGAGTGCTCCTGGACGCTTCCTTGTCAATGGAGGCCCAGGTAGCAGCCACTGCCAAAGCAGCCTTCTACCATCTTCGGCTGATCAGGCAGTTGGTTCCCTTCCTCGAACGCAATGACCTGGCATCAGTGATCCATGCAATTGTCACCTCGAGGCTGGATTACTGCAATGCTCTCTACATGGGGCTGCCCTTGGGGCAACTCCGGAAGCTGCAGCTGGTGCTGAATGCAGCGGCCAGGTTGTTGATGGGACTTCCCATGCGGGAGCACATCCAACCTGTCCTAAAGCAGCTGCACTGGCTGCCGATAGCGTTCCAGATTAGCTTCAAGGTGCTGTTTTTGACCTTTAAAGCCCTAAATGGTCTGGGGCCTGTCTACCTGAGGGACCGCCTTTCCCTGCATGCTCCCCTGAGAGCACTGCGTTCCGGGATTCAAAACTGTCTAGTCCCCCCTGGCCTACAAGATGCCAGGCTACCGACAACAAGAACCAGGGCGTTCTCTTTAGCTGCACTGAAGCTATGGAATGAGCTCCCAGCTGAGATCCGAGCACTACGGGATTTACAACAATTCCGTAGAGCAGTAAAGACCAAGCTCTTCTGTCAAGCATTTTAATATGCTGCCATACCGGCAGTTCTGCAACAGCATTAGCACAACCATTCGATATGCTTACTATCCTGGCACTAGCACTTACACAGCACTTTAAACGGAATGCTGCCATATCTCACTACATTCTATTGTATTTTAATGTAAGTTAGTACCGACTGTATTTTATTATTGTATTGTTTTTAGATGGTGTAACATTGTGTTGATTTGTATATTGTATATTAATTGTTGTAAGCCGCCCTGAGCCGCCTCCGCGGGAGGGCGGGATAAAAGCCTAACAAATAAAATAAATAAATAAATAAATAAATTCTTCAATGTACTAACAATGGAAACAACCCTCTGCTTTGTCAAGGAAGAACAGCTATAGTTTTGTTGGTCTTCTGTGCCTTCCCATGGTCCCATGTACTGACAAACTTGGAATTAATTATCTTATTATGAAACTCAACTCAATGCATGACGAAAGGACCGATGAATGGATTGGAACTGCCTGTCTTCTACGGGAGTCCTTGGTGACAGTCCAGCGGCACCTTTAAGACCAAAAAAAGTTCAATTCCGGGTATAAGCTTCCACGTGCATGCACACTTCTTCAGTGTATTAACAATGTAAATGTACCTGAAGAAGTGTGCACGCACACAAAAGCTTATACCCGGAATTAAGGATCAGATACTAATGACAGGGCACAGCTCAAGGCCCGTTTAAGCCCATGTGGCACGCTAACACTGTACACAGCCACTAGAATTCCATCAGAATGAGAGTTTTCCTTTTCTAATGGGCTGATTGATGCACACATCAAGAAGGAAACAGTTCAATACTGAAGTAGTTGAATGGCTGCAGTTGGGGGGACCCATTCTGCCATCTCCAGACTGTACAGCTTCAAGTTAATGAATGTGCCAACCAGGCCGCCGCCTGAACCTTTAAGCCTCAGGACAGAGCGGGCTTGGGGAGAAATGCCACTCCCCAGTGCAGGAATCAAAAACTGGATGGAGTTTTGCCACAGCGAGTTAAAACAAGCAAATGGAGAAAGAGAGAGAGCGAGAGAGCGCAAAGCAGAGGTTATAAAGTTCTTGTCAGAGATGAAATCCTTTTTTTCTTCCTCCAAGGGGAACTGTGTCTCCAGTAGGGTTTTTCAATGGAAATGATAATAATGCATTCCAGCAGGCTTTCCAGAGGAGAGGTCCACATGCAGGGAAGAATTTAATTCCTTGATCCATGCTTTGCAACTAGCATGAATCTCGATGTTTTATTCAAAGGACAGTGTTTGCGATGCATTAGAGATGAAGCAGGACTTTCACTTAAGAAACAAGCAATAAAGGGGACTGTAGGAAATGAAAAATAATCAGATGTAATAATGAGAATCAAAGTGGTCTCCATTACAGTCCAGGAACTGGGATTTGATTTGGGCTGAAACGATCTGAGAGTTAAGCCCAGCCAGTGCCCAGCTCGGGGACATGCAGAGTAGTAATCAAAAAGGGAATGTTTCTAAGCATGGCCAGAGTGCCTTTCACCCAACTCCAACCACTCCAAAGTTTTAAAATTATGGATTCTGGGCTGTAAAAGGTGACTTCCCGAGTGCCAAGTCTCAGTTACTTTTATTTTAGAAACTGAACACTGAACAAGATCTAAAAAGGAAAAGACTTAATAAGCCTAAGAAAGGGAGGGGAAATAACATGTTAACTGGTTTCCCCGAGAGACTTTCCAGAATGCAGTTCTAAAGTATAAGAAAGATTTTCATGAGATAAGATGTTCAAGTTATATTGTTTGCTGATCATTAGAAAAGAGGAGAAAATTTGAAGTGGATGTCTCTCTTTTCCATAAAGGAAAGAATTGGGGGGGAGAATTAAAATAAAGCCCACAAAGAAAGAAGGGATTTGAACTGGACAAATGAATATAAAAGGGTACCTGTGACGGATTGAACCCTGATGGGTTTTGTCCTGTAGCCCTGAGTTACACCATAGAGGGTGACAATGTACAAAACGTTTGGCTGGAGGCCAGTGATGTCCACAGACCGTAAACTTCCCAGAACTGTGAGATTCTGCATGACTCTGGAGTGGTTCGACTCCCGCACCTGTATGATAAAGTTCTCATAGGCCCCTTCTGCTGTTGTCCAGCTGACCTGGAATCCATCCCAGTGAACGTCTGAGACTGACAAATTCCCCAGCTCAGGTTCCTCCTCTGGAGAAGGACAGAGAGCCAATTGGTTAATCAGAGCACAGGCTGGAGGAGAGACAAGGAGCCGTCCGAGCAGGGCTTTCATGTTACTGAGTCCCACTCGCGGTCCATTGCATATTTATGAACTCAGCTCCTTTTCACATACACACACAGAACCCTGGTCTAAGGTTTCCAAAGCCAGGCAATGATGCTGAGAAAGTAGATGTAAATAATGCCAACCGTAGGCCGAGCAGTAAGCTGCAGGTCCTAGAAAGCAACTGTAGGGATGAACTTCCACCAAAATTGTTTTACAAGAATCCAATTATGCTTCTGAGGATCTTGGAAGGATTGTTACCACCACTTTACGACGCCCATTAAAAATGCAATAGATGCTCTCCGATGCTGTTACGCTAATGCAGCAATCAGCAGCCCCTTGACTTGTTTAGCCTCCGCCTCTCTCCCAAAGACAGAGAAAGACACAGAACCGATGAAAAGAAGGAAAAACAAAGTAGGCCAGTCAGTGTAAGGCAGAAGTAAACAGGCAAATACAAAATACCCAATTCTAAACTCGTACTCGACATTTCCTATACGATCTATTTTGATAGTATAACTTGCCTTTTCCTTTTCTGTAAAACAAAAATCTGTTTAGTAAAATCCAATTTTAAAAAGAGGATGGGGATACTTGGGATGGGAAATGTGGCAGATAGGAGGGAGTTAAGAGTTGCCAACTCTGGCTTGGGAGATTCCTGGAGGTTTGGAGAAGTCTGCCCTCCAAAACTGCCACTTCCTCCAGGGAGTTGAGCCCTGTAGTCTGCAGATCGGCTGTAATTCTGGGAGAGCTTCGGACACTACCTAGAGGTTGGTAACCCTAGAGGGAGTCTTTAATCCATCCTCAGGCACTTGGACATATTTCCCCCACCTTCTTCTCCTGCAACCCCCCAGCTTTCACAGCCATGTGTGGAAAAGTGCTATCAGTTTGCAGCTGTATGGGAACAAAGGGGGGGGTCGCAATTGCCTGGACTTCTTCGGTGTTCTCCCACCCAAGTATTAACCAGGGCTCAGCCTGCTTAGCTTCTGAGAGATCCGATGAGATCAGGCTAACCTGGGCCATCGAAGTGAAGCCAACTCATTTTTAAGGGTAAACAACAAATGCTCCCTGTTTTGTTTTTTTACATTTTGATCAACAGTTGCAGTTCTTTGCTTTTTACTGTTGGTTTTGGATCTGTACTGTGTATACACAGCAAGCAGAATTTGCATGTACAATTATGCCATTTATGTGTATAATAAATGCATAACGTATAATAATGCTGTTGGGAAAAAAGCATACTTACTCCGGGGGGGAAAAATGCAAAGAAACAGGAAATGGTGAGAAAATAAAGACTTGTGGGTATATTACTTGCACAAGAGAGAAACTCAGTCGAAACAGGGATTTGGGGGTTGAAACAGCAAGGATGAGAAATCTGAAATAATCCCTAGTACTCTTCTTTTTCAGAAGAAATTGCTTCCATATCCAGGGTTTTTCTGGGGGTCGGGGGTGAATCTGCTATTTGCATGCATGTTTTAAATAGCAGTCACATTGTCTCTCCATGCACGGTGGCAAAGAGAGGATCAATGTCAAGTCTTCAGAGCATGCAGATGTGTGAAAATCCATGCACGATCACAATTCCAAAAGGCTCATTCTAGTTGTAATGGTTTCAGGTTGGTCAACTCACAGGTAAAACTTTTGAGGAATCACACAGCTCAGTTTGAGAGAAAGACCAGAACAAGGCACACGAGGAAAACAGGAGATAGGTGGCAGTGCTTCCAAGTGATCCTTGATGAAGGAACCTGACTGGTGTTAAGGAGGTCTAGCATGGAGACCTCCAGTATCATCATCCTCATCCTCACTATTGTATGGCATTGTGTGTAGTATCGCCAGGAGATCCTAAGATAGTCTGGCAGCCAGAAGTTCTAGCTCTTTTAGTGGTATGTACCACTAGGTGGCGAGCTAGACTTGTTTTTAAGGCCAGAGACATTTCAGAGGTGGTTTCCTATTGCCTGTCTCTGCATCAGGACCCTGGTATTCCTTGGAGGTTTCCCATCCAAATACTAGCCAAGGCCGACCTGGCTTAGCTTCCAAGATCTGACGAGATCAGGCTAGCCTGGGCTACCCAGGCCAGACCTCCAGTAAATCTGACATAAAGTGCCTTTAAGTTCCATGAAGGAAGAAAAGTGGGATAGAAATACAATAAATAATTATGTTCCCGTGAACCTTAAAAGCTTTTCAAGGTTTCTTCACTGAGTAGATCAATAATGAGTAGATCAGTAATAACTGGTTTCCTAACAACCCTCCTCTTCTGAGCTCTCCCTGTACTGTACAGCCATAATGGAGAGTGTCTTAGTGAGTGACAGTTTTCATTTTAAAATAATAAGACTGCTGGCCAGTCCAGTTGTAAATGCCAATCTGCATCCCCCTAATACTAGCATCTGATAGAATTGATGGGTAGTAGACTCAAGAAGATAAACCTATAATTAGCTTACAGAACTCTCTTCTACAAATTGTTACAATGCCACCACCCTCCAAATTAGATGAAGAACCGAAGTCATGCATAGGGTTGCCAACCTCCAGTTCGTGGGTGGAGATCTCCTGGGATTACAGCTGCCCTCTAGGAGAAAGAGATCAGTTCACCTGGAGAAAATGGCCACTTTGGAAGGTGAACTCTATGGCATTATACCCCACTGAAGTCTCTCCCCTCCCCAAACCCCACCCTCCTCAGGCTTCACCCCCAAAATCTCCAAGTATTTCCCAACCTGGAACTGGCAACCCTAATCAAGCTGGAAAGGTCCATCAATGGTTAGTAGCCAGCTTCTTGTTCAGCAGCAGCATACCTCTGACTACCAGTTGTCAAGGGGATGCTTTGGCCTCCATGCAGCAGTCAGTAAGGTATGACCCTACCTCATTTCACCCTTTGTGCTGCAGATCCAATAAAAGAAAAGTTTTGGTGGGGATTCAGTAAGTTCCATTAACCACATTTTTTTGTGGGACACAATGCATCCAGTGCCTCCAATCATAGATCTCTTCATCTTCTCTACCCCATTTTTACACCTCCATTGCATTTTATCTAACCCCCCATTTTGTAGCCCCCATTCTTCCGTAATGGAAGTTCTGAGGGCGGGCATCTCCCAGCAGCCTTGGACTCTGACTCTAACCTATGAAACATGTGCCTTTTTTCTAAGGGGAGAGAAAGATGAAAAAGATTAAAGAAGGGGGTCTTAGAGAGACCTGCAGCTAGGACCAGGCCTGTGAGGGCTGGAAGGGCACCAGGGAGGATTGTGCAGGTTGGAGCAAAGAAGCTGGAGTCCTACTGACAGACTGAAGCTCAAGACACAGAAACTTTATTTAATATTGACCATGTCAGGAGAGCCTTGGGAAAAAGAGACTGGAACCAGTACATTCCTACTACTGAACTGGCAAGCACAAAAAGGTCCCTCTTATGGAACCAAGTTATTATTTCCCATCTTTTCTTGGATGAAACTTCCTTGTTTATCTACCCCAAGAAAATGTTTGTTGCTATTAGCTGCACTTCTCTGCAGTTGTTAGAACCTACCAGGCTGCATCTTGAAGCTGCTAGCCCTGAAGTGTCCTCAGGAGGTGCCTCAAATCTTATCTGCACAGGCATACTGTATTTACATTACACTTCCCTTCTGCACATTGTGACATGGACCATCACCCATTTCACCATGGGGAGGCAACTGGAAGGTACAACAAGAGCACAGTTCTCTTGCAGTCTGTTTCCTCCACTGCTGCCTGGTTCTTCTATCACCAGGAGATGGTTCCTTCATTAGAATATGGGCTTCACAGGTGCCCACCTATGAGGAACCCTTGATGGAGAATCCTCATCTCCAGCCCACCTGGTTTTTTTCTGCTGGAATGAGTTGTCCACTTCTATGTTCAACTCCGTAATTATTTCTATCACAGCTTGCTGATCATAGATAGAACCTTCTCATCATGAGCACATTGCTCCTGTCCACAGCAGGCAAGGTGAAGAGAGGTACAGTCAGGTCACCTGTTAATGACTACTGGCATGATGGGAAAAGAAGAAGAGATTGGATTTATACCCCACCCTTCACTACCCAAGGGAGTCTCAGAGTGGCTTACAAACTCCTTTCCCTTCCCCTCCCCACAACAGACACCCTGTGAGGTAGGTGGGGCTGAGAGAGCTCTGATAGAAACTGCTCTTTTTCAAGAACAGCTCTGCCAGAACTACAGCTTGCCCAAGGTCACCCAGCAGGTGCAAGTGGAAGAGTGGGGAATCACACCCGGTTCTCCCAGATTAGAGACCGTGCACCTAACCACTATACCAAACTGCCTCCTCATTCCACTGGGTCCTCATTCCACTCTGTTAGAATTATTATCCATGCTACAATTCACAGGAGAAAAGAAGCCAAACATCATGCTTAATTTGACTGTTATTAATCCCCTGTGAGTCTGTCCGCAGGCTGACATTGTGGCAAGAGATGGCACCGAGTTTCTTGCCAACATAGCAGAACGGTGGCATCCCAAGCATGCGTGATAGCTTCAAGCCAAATGTCGATGCTTAATTAGGCCCTGTGCATATCTGTTAATCATTAACACATCCTCCCCATGGAGCTGCATATATTCAAAGGATGCAAATCTACAGTAAAGAGAGGGGTTTTTTTCTTCAAAAGGAAGGAAAATGTCACCGTTTTCCTTTGGGGGTCATAAGCAAATGGCTTCACAGAAACATTTTCCGTGCCAGAAGAAAGGGGCTGATGTTGCATATGCAGGCTGACTTGCAAGCTGGGTGGATACATTGAATGGATCCATTTAGCATGCATGGAACTGATCCATTCAACCATCGCTCACACGATGCCAACATAGTTGTGGAAATTCACTCTGGCAGAACAGATAAACTCATACTGTAGGAAAGAAGAAAAGGGTGGTGAGAATATAAGCATTACCACTGGGGATGTGGAAAGGTCAAAATGCTCATAGTTCTGATACCATCAGGGTTGCCAGCTCTGGTTCGGGAAATTCCTGGAGATATGGGATAGGGTTGCCAGGTCCCAACAATATGCCAGCGGGGGGTGGGGGGCGAGAGGGAACTTTCCAGGAGCGGGAAGGAGTGCCATGACATGCGTACGTCACCAGGAAGTGACATAGGCATGTCAGGGACGTTGGCTGGTGATGCTCTGGTTGTGGGGCAAAACTCTGTGGTAGAATTGGCTACAAACCATAGAGTTTTTCCCCAAACCCAGGGCATCGCCGTCCAAAGTCCCTGACTTGCCTATGTCACTTCTGGGTTACATAGGCATGTCACAATTATTTCCAGCTTCTTGGAGGTAAGGGGGGTAATCTGGGGTTAGGGGTGCCTAAAGTGGGAGACCCCGACCTGAACTGGAGGGTCTGGCAACTCTATTTGGGGGTGGAGTCTGGGGAGGGTGGGGTTTGGGGAAGAGAAGGAATTCAGTGGGTTATAATGCCACAGACTCTACTCTCCAAAGCTGCCATTTTCTCTAGGGGACCTGATCTCTGTCTCTGGAGATCAGTTGTCATTCTGGGAGATCTCTAGGGCCCACCTGGTGGTTGGCAGCCCTAGATACCACTGAAGTCCAGAACATGAATTTGGGTGTCTCATAATGCTTGCCTCCATCCTGCAGCTAGCATTACAGCCTAAAAATTGTCCTCTAGCTCAGATCACAGTCCAAGCTACACCCCCCCCCCCACTGGGCAGACTCTTAAACTTACCTGCCTACAGTGTAGTGGCAGTCGGGCCTTCTTCCTAAAGGCTTGTGATTCCCTTTCTCGTTCTCTCCTTCTCTCAACTAATGCTGAAATAGTAGAGGGCGCATGAGCCTATGTGGAACCAGGCATCTTGGAGAATTAACATTCCCCACGGTTTCTTATACATGGAACGTGGCTGTCATAATATTAGTTACTGAAAAGAGAAAAGGAAGCATCCAGAGAGCTCCCCTCCCTCCTTCCGGTTAAGATTTGGGAAAGAAAATGAAGGGAAATAGGGCAGAGAAGGGTTCGAGGGCTTGTTGGGGTGTCTGGATGGGAGCCACCTGTGAGCTTCTCCCAGCTTTCTAAAGAACAAGATACAAATACAATTAATATGAGGAATGCCCAGGTATAGAGGAAAGGATGATGGACAAACACAGCAGGTAGATTAAAGTGTAAACTGAAGTTAAAAGTTCCTTGGATGAACAACAGAGATAGGGCCATAAACCTTCCTTCCAAAGGAGAAATTCCTATATTTATTATCTTCTTACGTTGGCTGTGTATATAGCACATGTCGTCCATATTGGGACTTGGAATGCCCCAGAGAATTCCGTTACAATTCCTAGCTGCTATTTTTACGGAGGTGCGGGGGTCATGCAGGCTCTGGAGGGAAACTCAGTTTCCAGCATTAACTTCTCTTCCCTCCAAAAAAGAAGAGTTTTCTTTAACTAAATAGATGTACTGATGGCTTTGCCTTTTCCAAAGCCGCACTTGCCCAGTGTGACTTTATGACGAGGCTGATGAGACCGGAAGTTTTCTCAGGTTTCTGATCCTGGTTGGGGGACCTGGAAGACTACCGTTCCCATCAATCCCAAAAGGAAGTCATGGTGGGGTACTTTGGGAAGAGTGATTTTCAGGAAAAACAGCCCCTAACCCTGGGCTATTAATGATACCCCCACCATGGACACAATAGCTGGCTGCCGTCTCCTTTTCAGAAAGGTAAGGTTTGTGGCTTTGGGTTCTGTTAGGGTAAGGGAATTGAAAATCAGGAGGCAGATACCTCTGTGTGTGTGTTTGTATTGATATACATACAAGGGTTGCCAACCTCCAGGTGTGGCCTCACAATCTCCCAGAATAACAACTGCCCTCCAGACAAGAGAGATCAGTTCCCCTGGGAAAAAAATGGCTGCTCTGGAGAATGTACTCTATGTCATTCTACCCTGCAAAGGTCCCTCCCCTCCCCAAATCCCGCCCTCCTCAGGCTCCACCCCCAAAACCGCCAGATGTTTCCCAACCCAGAGCTGGCAGTCCTGATCTTAGACACATTTAGCAAGTGTCCCTTTGATCCCTTGCAAAATAGCAATTTGTGTGCCATTTAGATGGCTCTAGGGATCCGCGTGAGGCACGAGTGCCTCATGGATTTAAATGTAATGTCCAGATATCAACATCTGGGAAACATCTGTCTTCCATGAGCATCCCGTTTTGGCACGCTTCGGAGCCGTACTGAAAAGGTACTACTTACAATCTGGAGTTTTTGGTTCCCGACGGGCCATTCACGGACTTTCCCCCGTCTGATCGTTCCAGTGCACGATTAAAAAATGGCGCCCATTTGGGATGGTCT
The DNA here is from genome assembly GCA_029375565.1 of Gekko gecko. Taxonomy (NCBI): domain Eukaryota; kingdom Metazoa; phylum Chordata; class Lepidosauria; order Squamata; family Gekkonidae; genus Gekko; species Gekko gecko. The sequence continues at coordinate 21,142,784 of JAPDNY010000013.1, read as the reverse complement.
GACATCAGATCATCTCGAACGGGCGCCATTTAAAAAAATCTTGATTCTGCACATGCGTGCATAAACATGGCCGCGATATCACGCCTATGCGCATGCGCAAAGTTTTTTTAAAGTTTTTTTTTTTTTAAAAAAGAGCCCACCGCGAGTGCCTCCTTCAGTGGATGCCATCTAGACCAGTGTTCCCTCTAAGCTGAGCTAGTGTGAGCTAGCTCATATTTTTTTAGCCTCCGGCTCACACATTTTAGCCTTAGCTCAGGAAGGATGGCTCCAGGGCAAACTAATTTATGCAGTAGCCAGATCGCTCGCTCACAACTTTAATGCCAGTAGCTTGCAAAGTAGAATTTTTGCTCACAAGACTCCACAGCTTAGAGGGAACATTGATCTAGACACTCCACAGCAGAAGCAGCACGTGGTAAGGCGATTCCCCTGGGGAATGTCTGGTTGTGCGAGGATGGATTAAAAAGATTGGGATCAAATGTGAGCCGGCATAATGGCGGGATTAGCTGCCCATCTGAACCAGGCCCATAGCCAGGATTATTTAAATCAGGGGGCATTTAAATTTCTTAGGGGGCACTGGCTAATCAAATTAACCCAGGGAAGAAGGCCATGATGCCCTGGGCTAGATGGGAAGTCAGGGAGCCTTGCCAGCAAGTCGGGGGGGGGGGCTAGCCCCGAGATGCCCCACTGTAGCTAAGGGCCTGGCCTGAACGCACCCTTAGAGTCAGGTCTGGCTTCAAAGGGGGTCTGTTCCCAATCTGAAAACGTGTAAACTTCTTGGATTTATTTCATCGCGCTTTAATAAGTCTCATTGACATCTGCGGGACAAGTGAGTTACAATTCAGTAAAACTGCAGTAATTTCAGAGGGACAAGCAGAATTTTGCAGCCCCATTTGGTGGTTTTATTGATTGATTTATTTTTGCCTCTCCCTTTCATGCAAGAAACCCATGAGTTTTTAACATGGCACCATTTTCTCTTTCCTTCCACCAAACTTTTCCTGTTACATTTAAACCACTAGAATGGTTGTTTTTGCATCGGCTGTATGGAAATGAGTGAATCGAAAATGGCATTAACTAAAATGGGCTCACAAAGATGTAAGAAAAAATTAAACTAAAAAGGGGCATTTTTATACATTCCTAACCTTCTCTGAATCAGGACTGGGAGGTGTAAATTATTCATAGGAAACCCTGACTTTTTTCCTGGACAAAAAACACATTTCTCTCTGAAAGACTGCTTTCAAATTCCTCCTGTTTTTGGCTTCCTTTGTGACGCCTGTGGAGAAAGAGTTCCCCTCAGAATCAAAGACACCAGTTCAGGTCCTGTTTGGGTCACACATTGTCTCTTTGTTGCCTGCAGTTCAGGCCATGGGCCTCCCACAAGGACTAGAAAGAACTTGATGTCATAAAAAGTCAGAGGTTGACATCATAAGTCTTGTATGATTTGGCTCAGGATAGAAGGTTCTCTCCCTTCTGAAGGAAGCCACAGAGGAGACACAAGGGAAGGACCGACTCCTTGAGTCTCGGCCCAGCATATTTCTAGGCCTGTGTTTGAATAGTCCTGATGCTCACATATTGGGATAAGAACAGTTTCTCTGGGAGGAAGTGAGGCCTCCAGATAGAACAGCAGCTAACCAGATTTGGTTGCAAGGGTTCCCATGTTTTTTTGGCACTTCTAAGGAGACACCTCAAAAAAAAGTATCTCTGGATGGGCAGGTGCTGAGAAAGGAACAACAAAAAGACAGAAAAACCATAGTGGATATAGGCTTTGATGCCAAAAACATCCAGCTGCTTGAGGATGGTTTTGTCTGCATTTTCCCTAGGCAACTTCGGACCATCTTTTTAGAAGGAGGGTAGATAAAACTGATGGCAGCATTCTGGAATCCTCCTGAGCCCATGTGCAGTTCTAACAGCTCCCACGTTCTCTCTCTCCCTTGGAGACCTGCCTTCCTTTCATGCCTGAGCATTTCTTTCATGTGGACGGCCTCCCTGGATTTACAGCATATGGATTTGGGATACTAACACAATAAATAATTTAATTAAGAGGAGTCGTTTGCCTTGATGATTCAGGTTGTTTCAAAAGTGTTGGCTCTCTGGAACTTTCCCAAGTTCCTTCCCTTTCTTGTGGTTTCTCTGTGCCCAACAATAGGAGAGCTGTGCAATATGTGCTAATCTGGAGAAATCTGCATTTCTCGTCTCTGGGTTTGGGAAGTGAGATGAAAACGCTGGGATGAAAAAAACACACACACGCACAACCCAGATGGTACCTATCAATTCCTTGTCGACTTCCCCTCCCCCATCAAAGATCCTATCTTTCAGTGGTGAAATGTGACAACACGCAGTGCAGAGGGTTTCTCTAATATCCAGATGGTAAACTGTGTAGTAAACTAAGACTTGTAAGTCTGTACATAAAGGATCTTTGATCTTGTGGCTTCCTGCACAGAATCATAAACGGTTTGAACTGGTCTTGCATAGGATTGCCCTATGTACTGACAGCTCTCTGTGGACTGACTGGAAGTGAACGTAGGCACGTTGGGGGCGACACTCTGTTTTTTAAAGCAAAATTCTATGGTAAAATCACTCTCAAACCATAGAGTTTTGTCCAAAAAACAAAGTGTTGCCCCCCGCCCCCAGCATGCCCATGTCACTTCCAGGTGACACAGGAATGTTGTGGGAGGTTGCTGGGGGGGTGATCTCCTCCCACTGTCCAGCTGGCCAGTGGAAGGCAGGATCCTGCAAAACTTGGCAATCCCCCCACCCCCAACCGGGAAATGGCAGCCCTAGTCTTGCAGTGGCCTTGAGTAAAATACATTTCTGAACAGCCATTCCTGAGCACATAGCCTGATTCAGAGCACAACTGTGGCATGTGTGAAGAACAGCCATATGCCTTCTCCCTTTACCCCATTTCCATGCATGCCACAGCTGGGATCCAAATTGGGCACTGCATGCAGGAAATATGAAGAGAACCTACAAGTTGCATGTGACTGACACCCTGGACAAAGTAAGGGACCCTGGACTGAATCTGTTTCTCTGTGATGGGTGAATACCACTATACCACATTAACTCCCAGGATAACTGCCCCCCTCACATGTGACTAGGGCATAAACATGAATAAACTTGGCTGTCCCATCATGTCAGCTTTGACCCTTTGAGAAAACACCATTATTGTCAATGTAAGCAGTGAAAGCAAAATCATCCTTGTTCTCCATTGACTCCTTAGGAAGGCCACAAGCAAGGCTGCAATACAGGCTGACCAGAGGGAAAGAGAGAGAGAGATCAAAGGTAAGCCCTAGTTTGCTCCATGATAGTCCTATGTCCTTGCACTAGCACTGTAGGGGAAAGACAAAATGAGTCATTAGATAGAAACATATGAAAAAAGCTGAGATGAATGGGGTGGGGGATATTCAAGAAACTTCTCCTCGTTCGTATTTGCTTGCTAAATTTGACTGTATAAATCCTGTTGACTTGGGCACAGGACTGCTGAAGGAAAGAATGGTGAGAAAGGCTGATAATGAAATTCACAAATGTTAAGGCACATCTGGCCACAGGGGCAGCTTCTGTTTCAAATCTGGTATTTTAGTCTCCGACATGAAAGAAAACCCCATTCCCAACAGCAGCATAAAGGCAAAGAAGAGATTATGTTATATGAAGCCACCCTATATAGAATTAGACCTTTGGTCAATCTAGCTCAGTATTGTTTCTTTGATGGGAAGTGGCTTTCTATGGGAAGCAAAACCTGTCCCAGTGCCAGTTACTTGAATTAACCTAAGCAGAGATGCCAGGGACTGAACCTGGGACCTTCTGCATGCAAAGCAGGTGTTCTAGCCACTAAGCTATGGCCACTTCCTTTCTCAACAGGCATCTCCAATTGAATATTCAGCCAACCCTACTCTGGGCCCATCACCTAGAGTCACCGCTTGGATGAAGCAAAATCTGGCTCATAAAGCTTGTGCCACAGTATATTTGATAGTCTTTAAAGTTCTTCATTGTAAAGCAACAAACTGCTAAGAATGAGCCACATTTTCCCCTCCCCCTTCTTTAGTATTTCTGATAAGATCTCAAACCAGAGCTGGGTCTAAGTTCTGGAGGACTTCAAAAATGCCTTCTAGTGGGTTCCCCGGTGCTGTGGCTTCTTATTCCCTCCATCATCTACAAGGTAGCTGCTGTTCATTCATGGGTGGGCAAGTTAATCCTCTCCTCCTTACTGGTGTTGGTGCCTTCTCCTGCCATGTATCCAACCTTAAGCACTGGGCAGTGGATAGTGACTCATGAAAGTTCATGATGAAACAGACGTTGCTGACCTTTAAGAGGCCACTGGACCTAACACACTAGCACAGCTGCCTCTTGGCAACTGGCTAAATGGACCAAGGGTCTCAGCATGAAAGCATCATCTCCTAGGGAAAAAGAAACAGGTGAGACAGTTCAAGGGAGGAACAAGCTAACACGATTCAAGTCAAACCGTTGCACATACCAGTGGAACCTGTCACAGTAGAAGGCTTGCTCTTGTGTCTTCCTTTCTCTGCCACAAGGCTGATGGTATACACTATACCAGCATCTAGGGACCTTAAGAGGTGAGATGTGCTATCTGCTGGAATCTCAATTTCATTCTTCCTCCCCGTGGGGGTTACGTAAGTAAGGCGATAGCGGTCAAATTTGGCCAGGGGTCTTTTCCAGCGCAATAGGAGAGTGGTTTCAGTAGGATCGCTGACCTCCAGGTCCTTGGGACTATCCAGATCTACACAAAACACACAAGAAGAAATGAAGAAGGTCAAAATGATTTATCATCCCAAGGGACACTGTATAAAAATTCTCTTGGCTAACCCCAGACAGATTCCTATTATAAAAGAAAAGCTCACACCATCTGGCTCCTTTGGGATGTAACGTTTGGAACACTGTATAAACCTGTGGTTGGCAGCTGGCCGCCTGCAGTCTAGATCTGGCCCACTGAGAGAATCACCATTTGGTGCTATTTTTAACAATTATACAGGAATCTTTTAGCCTCAGCCAATCTCCTCTTCATAGCTGGTTTTGGGGAGAAAACTTCCAGAATCACATGGCCTACCCTATCCACCCACCAGTTCCTTAGTATTAATTCCAGAGTAAGCCAAATGTTGGTAAAAAGTATATATGGGGGTGGGGGGTGAGGAATTACAGGGGGAGGATTTTAGGCTATGTTATTTATTAATGTTCATTTATTAAAACATTTTTCTATCCCACCTTTCCTCTTGGCTCAAGGCAGCTTACTAGTAGTATTAAAATGTCACAGACCGAAAACCCTAAATACTCCCTAACATCTCACAAAGATTTGTAAAATTTCCCTCCCGTCACACACCCAGTTCTTCAAGACACTGTAAGTTCTCTCAGAGGTACAACAGACCAATTTCCTCATCTGTCTCAATATTCAGTGCCTTCAGGAGAACACCATGTTCAATACTCAGAGGGTTGCCAGCAATGCTCCCTCTAAGCTGTGGAGTCTTGTGAGCAAAAATTCTACTTTGTGAGCTACTGGCATTGAAGTTGTGAGTGAGCGATTTGGCTACTGCATCAATCACTTTGCTCTGGAACCATCCTTCCTGAGCTAAGACAAAAATGCGTGAGCTGGAGGCTAAAAAACTGTGAGCTAGCTCACACTAACTCGGAGGGAACACTGGTTGCCAGTCTCCAAGTGGTGTGTGGAGGTCTCCTGGAATTACAACTTGCCTCTAGGTTATAGAGATCAATTCTCCTTGATGAAATGGCTACTTTGGAAGGTGGACTCTATGGCATTGTACGCCACGTCTCTCCCTGCCCCAAACCCCGCCCTCCGAAGGCTCCACCCTAGAGTGGCCAGCTCCGGGTTGGGAAATACTTGGAGATTTGGGGGGTGAGCCTGAGGAAGGCAGGGTGTGGGGAGGGGAGAGACTTTGGTGGCGTATAATGCCAGAGTGGCCATTTTCTTCGGGTGGACTGATCTCTGCCCTCTGGAGATCACTTGAAATAGTGGGAGATCTCCACCCCCAATTCTCCAGGAATTTCTCAATCCAGACCTGGCAACCCTGCGCATCAAACTGTTTTAGTTATTTGCAAACTGGGTGTTTTTGCATGCTGGGGGTGGGGAGTCACAGGAGGGTGTTCAACCCCCTGCCTTTTCTTGGGGGGACCTGGTTCTGCTGCTCTCATGACTGGCATGACTTGCCCACTTTACTATTAGAAATTACACGAACTTGGGACACGTGAGGAATTGCTGGGAAGTGTGCGGGGAGAGGTAATTGAGTGGGAAATCTTTCCTAGTTTCTTCCATCTCCCTCTGTTTTATTTTCCTCTGCTCTTATCAGTCTTCTATGCCCCTGGTAGCATGCTCAATCGTTTCTTCTTGGTGTGGTGGTAGTGACTTTACATGTCACATTTTTGAGACACCATTTGCAGTCGTTCCTGCTATGCTCACGCCAGTGGTTGTGGTTAATCTCTCCCCACCCACCACCCCTGTTCTAATGAAGAGAAGGGTTGGTTTGTTTTCCCCCTACCGGTTGCAGCATTAATTGTGGCGGGAGCACTCTCTCGGTCCTGCTTCACTGCCGTCACGCCGATGCCATATTCTGTTCCTGGCCGCAGTCCTAAATAAAAAGGAAACAACACCAACATCACCTAAACGTGTACAGGATTTCAGGCAGGGATCTTACCGCCTCATCCTTACTCGGAACAGTAAATTTCTCATTGAATAGGCCTCCCTAGAAAGAACTAAGGCAGTCTGACTCTGATTCTTGCACAGATCAAGCGATATGTGACTTAAGCATTAGCTTCAGGAGTCCTACCGGTGAGGGTAGCTTTGGTTGTGGCTTGGTTGCTTCTGGGCACCGTGACTTCAGCGTGATCTCCACCAGAAATGGGTGCGTACTTGATCCGGTAAACTTCAGGGGTGGCTTGGCTGTTCTTCCACTCCAGGGTGATGGTGCTGTCTGTCTGAGAGAGGCGCTTCAGGTTTTTGGGAGCATCCAGATCTGGGGAGATGAAAAAGATTATTTTTTTCCCCCTGAGAGCCAAGATCTGAAGACCTATAAAATTGCTTCATATTGAGCCAGACATTGTGTTTTTTCTTGAAGAAGAAGAAGAGAAGAGATTGGATTTATACCCTGCCCTTTACTACCCAAAGGTGTCTCAGATCAGCTTATAAACTCCCTTCCCTTCCCCTCCCCACAACAGACAACCTGGGGCTAAGAGAGCTCTGACAGAAACTGCTCTTTTTCAGGAATGGCTGTGCCAGAACTATGTCTTGTTCAAGGTCATCCAGCAGCTGCAAGTGGAGGAGTGGGGAATCCAACCCGGTTCTCCCAGATTAGAGTCCACGCACTTAACCACTTCACCAAACTGGCTCTCTTGCTTACCATTGTCTGATCTGACTAGCTGCAGCTTTCCAGAGAAATGCCTTCCCCACACCTTCTCCTTCAGCTGGAGATGCTAAAGACTGAACCTGGGACATTCTGTACGCCAAGCATGTACTTTACCACGGAGCTTTGGCCACTCATACGGGCATTTGAAATTGGTGCTGGAAGAGAGCTTTATGGATACCGTGGACTGACAAAAAGACAAATAAGTAGGTCCTAGATAAAATCAAGTCTGAACTCACCCTAGAAGTTAAAAAGACCAAACCGAAGTTATTGTACTTTGATCACATTATGAGAAGACAAGAATCACTGGAAAAGACAATAATGCTAGGAAAAACTGGGCAGCAGGAAAAGAGGAAGACTCAACATGAGATGGATTGACTCAGTCAAGGAAGCCACAAGGGCCCCCAGTTTGCAAGACCCGAGCAAGGCTGCTAACAATACGACATTTTGGAGGTCATTAATTCATAGAGTTGCCATAAGTTGGAAGTGACTTGACTGCACTTAACAGCACACACACACAGGCAGGCAGGCAGGCAGGCAGGCAGGCAGGCAGGCAGGCAGGCAGGCAGGCAGGGGATTTGGTTATCAGTGCAATACTGAACAGATTTACAACCTTCTAAGACCATTCATAGAATCATAGAAGCAGAGAGTCAGAAGGGGCCAGACAGGCCCTCTGGTCCAGCCCCCTGCTCAATGCAGGATCAGCCTAGAGCATCCCTGACAAGTGTTTGTCCAGCCGCTGCTTAAAGACTGCAGGTGAGGGGGAGCTCACCACCTCCCCAGGCAGCTGATTCTACTGTTGCACAACTCTTGCTGTCAAAAAGTATTTCCTGAGATCTAGCCGGTCCCTTCCCGCCAGTGTTCCCTCTAAGCCGAGTTAGTGTGAGCTAGCTCACCGTCTTTTAGCCTCCGGCTCACACATTTTTGCCTTAGCTCAGGAAGGAGGGCTCCAGAGCAGACTCATTTATGCAGGAGCCAAATCGCTCGCTCACAACTTGAATGCCAGAAGCTCACAAAGTAGGATTTTTTGCTCGCAAGACTCCACAGCTTAGAGGGAACATTGCTTCCCGCCCTTAATTTAAACCTGTTATTGTGAGTCCTGTCCTCTGCTGCCAATCACTTCAGTAGACTTAGAAGGGTGCATCTCTGTGTAGGATCGTCCTGTAAATGACTTTTAGGGTTCTAGTCACCACCATAATAAATTCATTTTATATAAAAGGAAGGTTTTTCCCAGGCTGTCGTCCAGAGAACCTTCATACCCCACAGAAGTGCATCTGGGTTTCCTTAATGAAACATCTGAAATACTTCTTGTCAGTCACCACTGATATTGTCCTGCACAGCACAGCCACAGGGGCTTGTTGGGTGCACACTGTGATGCATTATCAGTTCACGCAAAGCAGTGGTGATCGCCAACAGAAGTAGTCTGTGAATTTAACATGCACCAACGAACACTGAATTGCTGTGGCAGGTACATAGGGCTACCTTGGCAGAAAAGTTGACAGGGAATGGTTTCACATCATAGAGGGGGGACGATCTGGCAGTACAGTGTATGCTTTACTTGCCAAAGGCCTCAGATTCCAACCCTGGCATCTTCATTTAAAGGATTTCAGGAAACAAATGCTGGAGATGATTCTTTCCCTGCCTGAGAACTTGGAGAGCGGCTGTTGGCCATAGTACTGAGCTAGACGGACCAATGGTCCGATGCAGTGCCAGGCGGCTTCCTGTGTTTCCCCCAAAGGTAGAAAGAAAGATGCCGTTTTACCTGTGGTGAAGCTCTCTGTCACGGGGTCACTCTCCATATCCCCACGCCGGGACACGAGCGTCACCTCATATTCGGTGTGTGGTTTCAGATTGCCGATGGAGTATTGGCTTTCATCCTCTGAGAGGTCGATGGATGTTCGGTCCCCAGGGACCTCCTTGGGCCCAAAAGTGAGCTCAATGCCATCGATTTCGGCAAAGGGTTTAAACCAGGTGATCAGCGCTGTGGTGTCTGTAACGTCCTTCGCCTCAATTTGGCTGGGGGCATCAAGTCCTGGGGGAAGAAAGAAAGATACAAAGCAGGCATTTAAGAAGAGGCAAGTGACAGGACTTCCCGTCATCAACAGCCATTTCGAGGGGTATTAAAATAGATTTCTGTACTACTTAGAATTGATGATTTGCCCCACTGGACAGCATCTAAGCATTGTCCAGAGGATAACAGGGCAAACAGAAATTTCGTGGGGACATTTCAGCTCAGGAAAAGGGCAGGAAGGGGTAGGCTTCAGCCCTCCTCCCCCCGAGGTTCCATCCCAATCAAGTTCTCGTGTATCTGTTATTATTTTTTTTTAAAGAAATGTTTGGAAGCTCTAAGCATAAAGCTCCCAGCTAGAGATAAGCAAACTCTCCACAGCTTTCCTTGGAATGAAGTCCAAACCCAGCTCTTTCCTAATAAATCAAAATAGATCATAGTGCTAAGGCCCTGGGGCACTTTTCGTCCCCTCTCCTTCAGCTTGAGCCATGCATATTTACTCAGAGGTCCCACTGTATTCAGTGGGCTTACTCCAAGGTTGGCATGCATCGGAGTGCCGTTTCTTCCAAGTTTCACAGCATTTATTATATTGGGGGATCCAACTTGCTAGCCAGAGCAAAGAAACAGGAGACAAACAAGTTTCCTGCAGGTACAAAAAGGCTCATCTCCAATACATACCACACAGACGCAACAAAACAAAACACAGAAAATGACCCATTTACTGTTTCAAACAGAAGAACTCTTGAGTAAGTTTCAACTCTCCTTGGAATTCTTCCAGGGATAGAGGTTTTTCAGTAACCTTTGTCCCCTAGTGACAATAATGGAGGTACCAAAACAGGAAATCTTATGTATGTATGTAAAGTAGAGTTGCCAGTTCCGTGTTGGGAAAGACCTGGAGATTTTGGGGGATGGGTGGGGTTTGGGGCATAATGCCATAGCGTCCAACCTCCAAAGTGACCATTTTCTCCAAGTGAACAATATCTCAGTCGCCTGGAGATCAGTTGTAATAGCGGGGGATCTCCAGCCACTACCTGAAGGTTGGCAATCTTAGCGTGAAGTGCCATCATCCAGGGCCGACCTTGCTTAGCTTCTGAGACCTGACCAGATCTGGCTAGCTTGGACCATCCAGCTCCAGGCAAGAAATCTCACAGTAACCTTAAATAAGTCACAGCTGCTGGGAAACCTCCACTACTAGACTGCAACAGCTACTGAGTCTCCATCCACGGAGAGCTGCTCAGCTTCTACCCGCGGTTGTCTTCTTCTTGCTGCAGCAAAGGGGAAGAAGGAAATCATGGCACTTTTTTCCAGTGCAACTCCCTTGACCTTCCCTGCTGCTGCTAGCTGAAGCTGGATGCCACCCAAGGGTTTGGGAGTGGGTAGTGCTACTGAAAGAAGACTGCCAAGAAGGCTTTGCCCATGTGAATATTAGAACAGAGGGCTGCTACAGTCACCCATATGCTTTTCATCACATAGGAGTTTTATTTATGGCTCCTATAAACACCAGGTCTCTGTTTTTCTTGATTTTCTATTAACATAGCTACATGGCCACTTACTTGTGGTTACCACCTTGGAGAGGCCAGGTCCTCTGGTCTGATTCTTCACAATATAAAGGGACACGTTATATTGTTGTCCTGGGGCCAGGCCTGGTTGCAAGTATGATGTTTGCGGCCTCTCCAGGCTGCTTCTTATTCCTCCGTTGTCTTCCTCTTTCTGAAATGCAAGGGTCAAAGAGTTGGGATTGGATAAAACGGGGGGGGGATCCAGGATTCTTAGAGTCAAGGGGAAGTCATGTGAATTTGAATTTCTTCCTTACCAAGCTGTTAAAGACAATTTCCCACCCGCTGAAGGGGATGTCCAGGGGGTCCCACTCCACCTCCACAGAAGTCTCTTTGACTGACTTAAACTTTAAGCCATCTGGGGCAGGCAGGTCTGGAAAGCAAAAAAGCAGGGAGATGAGGCACAGACTTCTACACAGACCTGAATTCATTCTGTTTCCATGCCAGGCATTCCTGCGATGCCGTAACAAAAGAAGTGTATATACTCCACATTCAAACAATTTGGGAGGGAAGAGGAAAGAATTATGAACAGGAACATTACTTGCAAGCCAATTTTTTTTTAAAAAATGTGGAGACTAACAAGAAACCTGACCTGAGGGAAACAATATGCCTCTATATAATAATCCCCCACCTCTCATGCCTGCCCTAGGGCTGAGGTGAAACTGTCCCCCTTAGCTGTGCCACTCTATCTGCAGACTGGGAAGAGCTTTCCTGCAGCAGTTTCAGTGATTATCCTGGGTGCGGTTGCTAAGAGGCCTGAAATATTTGCCAGTTTTCCAGTTTGCTGCTGCTGTTTGGCATCATTTTGTTTTCCGCTGGCAGCACAACACAAGACTGGAGTGAGGACAGGAAGTGTTATACTTTTTCTGGTTTGCCCTTGTGACAACACCATGAAGCCAACTGCACCAAATTTGGGGATAATGCTTCTGAATCATTTCCGATTAAGGAGAGTCTTGGCCGGGCCTCTCCTGTCTCTACCAAGCACTCACTACCGCTGCTTACCCTTCACTACAGTAAGTTATTTGGGGGGATTTTTTGGCCTGGAAAAGGGGAAGAGTAGCAGACAGGGCTAACTAGCTGCAGGGGCAGCCCCCATTATAAGACATGCCAACATTTAGAAGAGTCTGAGCCAATACTCCCTCTGAGCTGTGGAGTCTTGTGAGCAAAAATTCTACTTTGTGAGCTACTGGCATTAAAGTTGTGAGCAAACAATTTGGCTACTGCATAAGTCAGTTTGCTCTGGAGCCATCCTTCCTGAGCGAAGACAAAAATGTGTGAGCCGGAGGCTAAAAAACTGTGAGCTAGCTCACACTAACTCAGCTTAGAGGGAACACTGGTCTGAGCCTAGTTTTTTTTTTCTAAAGCCCTTCAGAGAGCCAGTTTGGTGTAGTGGGTAGGAGCACAGACTGTAATATGGGAGAACCGGGTTTCATCCCCCCCTCCTCGGAATACAGCTGCTGGTGTGACCTTGGGTCAGTTACAAGTTCTTTCAGAGCTGTTCTCTCAAGAGCAGTTCTCTCAAGAGCTCTCTCAGCTCCACCTACCTCACAGGCTGTCTGTTGTGGGGAGGGGAAGGGAAAGGAGATTGTAAGCTGCCCTGAGACTCCTTCGGGTAGTGGAGGGCGGGGTATAAATCCCATCTCCTCTTCTTCTTCTAAAGTGAGGAATTCATATTCTGCAGTTCTTAAATTCTAGATTCATCTGATCACAGGCACCATAAAATTTAATATACTCACATGTGGCCACCCGGGCACTGACTGGGATGCTTTTCTTGTTCTTTAGGATGGCAAAGACACGGATAAAATATTCCACACCGGGTTCCAGTTCCCGAATGGTGGCAGACGAGTGGTTTCCAGGTACTCGGAACTGCAGTTCTAAGCCACCGGTGCCAGTAGGAATGTAGGTGATGAGGTATTCGGTGACTATGTTTTCATTCTTCCACTCAAGGTTGACAGTTTTGTCTGTCACATCCGTCACCATCAGGTCTTTCGGAGGAGATACTGCCAAGAGAGTTTAGGGGGGGAAAGCCAAAGTCCCTGTCAAATGTCTGAAAACGGGGCGATGCTGTGCTTCTCTAATGGCTGACCTGCGTGCTGAGCAATATCATGTGATAGATTCCTTCCTGGGCTGTACCGTTTTGGCCTGTACACAGGGAATTCTGTTTCTGAAAGCTTCCCCATATGGTTTCATGGCCCTCTTGTTCTCCCCCTCCCCCATTTTGGGTCTTCCTTGACTTCCCCCTATTTCATAACTTCATTCACCTCCCCAACTCATTGTAGCTCCACCCCTGCAACCCAATAGCAGGGGCACCTGGGGAAAGCAGTAGAGCATGGTCTTTTCGCTCTGTTTCCTTCACTATTGTTGACAGTACTCCTACCACCAGCAGAACTACTACTACTAGGAGAAATGTCAGTGACTTTCACTGAGCAATGAGCCTTGACAGGTGCCTGACCATGCCACCCACTGACAGTGTCCAGGCCTTCCCCATGTTCATAACTTATTCCGGGTAAATAAAAATATAGGGTTGCCAGGTCCCCTTGTCGCTCCAGCAGGGGGATTTGGGGGGCATTCTGGGGCTGGGTGAGGATGCCCCAAGCCCTGCCCCCAAGCGTGACCACCCGCCCGACCACCCCTCTGCCTCCCTTCCTGCCCAATTTAAAGGGCTTCAGCTGATCGGCAGAGACCACCTGGCCCGCCGACCAGCTGGAGGGCCCTTGAAATCTAGCAGGAGGGAAAGAGAGGGGCAGTTGTGTGCGAGGTGGGGGCTACCGTGTGCGGGGCTGGGGGAAATCAGCCCCCACGTGCCACAGGCCCCCCACACCACTTGCAAAAAGACCCTTTAAAGGGGAGGGAGAGGGGTGGCAGGTGGGCACTCTTGGGGGCGCAGCTTCCCCTGCTGTTCAGGGGCAGACTGAAGCCCCCATAAGTGGGGGAACCACCGCCTGGACCTGAGGGCTGGCAACCCTAGCTTTATACAATATGTGGCAAGTTTCTGTATCTAAGGAGTACATTTTACATAGAAAAGAATACAACATTTTGACTCCCCCACTACAATCCAACAGAGTCTGGTCCATTGGGAAAGACTCCGATTTTGCTAACCCCGTAGCTCAGTTTAGAGTCATGTATTTATCCAGCCAGATGGCAATAAAAAGCTTTAAGTTACAGGGCTGAGAACAGTAGTTTAAGATTTTTGGCTGGCACCTGAGTTTTAGCTCAGGAGGGATTCTTACAGTTTGTAAAGCATGGGAAGTACGGGAGTTTAAAGAGATGGTGACAGTAAACTGGGAGGTTGAAAGAGGGTACAGAATCATTCCATGTAAATTACTGAGGATGGTAATCATCCTGGGAGGAACTTACCATCAGAACCAAGGGAACTTACCATCAGAACAGTCGTCACCCACGTAGCCTTCGTCACAGATGCAGCGCCCATCTACGCAGCGGCCGAGATCATTGCAGTTGTTTGGGCAGGATCGTTCGCTACAGTCGATCCCTTGGTATCCCTCATCGCACACACACTGTCCATTGACGCATCGCCCCCTGTTGTTGCAGTCCTTGGGGCACCGCCGCTGACTGCAGTCCACCCCGGTGAAGCCCTCGTCACACACACACTGCCCATTGACACAGAGGCCTCGGCCATTGCAGTCGTTCGCACAGGCCAAGTCTCCGCAGTCGTCGCCGACAAAGCCCTTGTTGCACACACACGACCCATTGACGCAGCGCCCACGATTATGGCAATCATTGGGGCACCTCCGTTCTGCACAGTCCTCACCTGTGTACCCCTCGTCACACACACACTGCCCATTGACACAGCGGCCATGGTGGTTGCAGTCATTGGGGCACCTTAGTTCCCCACAGTCCACGCCGATGAAGGCCTCGTCACACACACAGAGGCCGTTGACGCAGCGTCCCCGATTGTTGCAGTCGTTGGGGCACCTCCGTTCGGCACAATCCTCCCCTGTGTACCCCTCGTCACAGAGGCACAGGCCATTGAGGCATTGCCCACGATGGTGACAGTCATTGGGGCACTTCAGCTCTCTGCAGTCCTCTCCCATGAATCCCTCGTCACACTCACATTGCCCATTGACACAACGCCCCCTGTTGTTACAGTCGTTGGGACACCTCAGCTCGCTGCAGTCTTCTCCCATGAACCTTTCTTCGCACACACACTGTCCATCAATGCAGCGCCCCTGGTTGTTGCAGTCATTGGGGCACCTCACCTCCCCACAGTCAAAGCCCAAGAAACCCTCGTTGCATACGCACTGCCCGTTAATGCAACGGCCGCGCTCGTTGCAGTCTTTGGGACACCTCCTCTGGCCACAGTCATCCCCCGTGAACCCTTCATAGCAGACGCACACCCCGTTGTCACAGCGGCCCTGGTTGTGGCAATTGTTGGGACAAGCCACGTCCCCACAATCCTCCCCGGTGAAGCCGATGTCGCAGTAGCAAGTGCCGTTGACACAACGGCCCCGGTCGTAACAGTCGTTAGGGCAGATGAGCTCACTGCAGTCTTCGCCTGTGTAACCTTCATCACACACACATTCCTCTTCCACACAGCGGCCCCGGTTATTGCAGTTGTTCGGGCACAGTGGCTCGCTGCAGTCTACCCCACCAAAGCCTTCCGTGCATATGCACTGTCCATTGACACATTTCCCGTGTTCGCTACAGGGCACCAAGCACACTTCGAGACTACAGTCCTCACCGGCATAGCCCTCAAAGCACACACACTGGCCATCCACACATTTGCCTTGGTCATTACAGTCCCCGGGACACGCCAGCTGTCCACAGTCCACCCCAGTGAAGCCTTTGTCACAGATGCACTTGCCATTAACGCACCGCCCCCTGTTGTTGCAATTCTGGGGGCAATCTGGTTCAGAGCAGTTGGGTCCTTTCCAGCCAGCTTCACAAATGCAGCCGCAGATGTCATTGCTGTAATTCCCCCGTCCACTGCAGTAGGGCGTGGCGTCGATGCGACCTAGGCCAGGAAAACGAGGAGGCGCATTATCCCCAATGCAAGATCAGCAATAAGAAAGCTCAAAAGGACATTTATATGGCTGAGGTTTATAAAACTGCATATGGTGTGGAAGAAGTAGATAAAGAGCCCCCCCCCAACACAATGGTGGTATAAAGTATGGGACCTATTCATGCTAGACAATTTTTCAATTTACCACTCCAATACTCAAAGCGAGAGTGACTTCTCCAACCCTCTAAGTATCTGGTACCCTATCCTAGATAAAATAGATATTGACACCTTTGACTGGGAAACTATTTCCAAGGCCAAATATAAGTTACTGTTATTTAGTTAGTCTATATTTGATATGCGAGGTTTATTTTATAAACTTTTTATGCTTTTGCACATTATGTAATCAATGATAGAAAGCCGTCATTTTGTATTGTAGTTTTTGCTGCATAACTATGGTTTTATATTTTATCTTAATAATTTTTTTTAAAAAAAGATAAAGAGCCCCCCTCCAAATTCAAACATTCAGTTTCACCCAATGAAATCCATAGGTAGAAGTCTTAACATGAACAAAAGAACATATTTATTCATGCAATGTGTAATTGACAATGGAATTTGTAATTCCATTGGAATGACAATGGAATGTGTAATTGACAATGGAATTTGCCATCACAAATGTGGTGATGACTACAGGCTTTTTGAGGGGGTATTTTTGCATTTGTGTGTGCGTGTGCGCGTGCCTGTGCCTGGAAGTCATGGCGACCTCTGGCAACTCCTACTGTGGCATGGAGGATGTTCAGAAAAATAGCTTGATAGTCTTCCTCTGCCTCCCAGCCCTGGTATCCCTTGGAGGTCTCCCATCCAAATTAGGGTTGCCAGCCCCCAGGTCTGAGTGGGTGTTTCCCTGCTTTTGGGGGCCCTAACCTGCTCCCAGCCAGCTGGCCATTGGGGAAGCCCCGCCCTCAAGCCCTGCCCCCAAGAGTGACCACCCTCCTGGCCACCCCTCTCCCTCCCCTCCTGCCTGATGTAAAGGCCTTTGGCTGATCAGTGGGGACCACATGGCCCGCTGGAGGGCATTTTAAGTCTAGCAGGAGGAAGAGAGAGTATTGGCCAGGCAGGTGGTCACTCTTGGGGGCAGGGCTTGGGGGCATCCCCGTCCACCCCTGGGACGCCCCACAAATCCCCCTGCTGGAGCAACAAGGAGACCTGGCAACCCTTATCCAAATACTTGTCAAGGTCAGCCCTGCTTAGCTTCCAAGATCAGGCTTGCCAGGGCTACCCAGGTCAGGGCATGACTACGGGCTTTCTAAGAGGACTAGACAAACACATGGAGAAGGATAGGTCTATCAAGCCAGCTTTGGGACTGAGTAAGCAGACGATCAAGGCAGGGCAAGAGATGGCGAGGCTAGCAATCCTTTGAGGTGACCAGCCTCAGCTTCTTGGCCATGTGAGAATTCAAGATGCAGGAACAATATTGCTGTCACAGGGTGCTCACACTCTTTCAAAGAGGGTTGGTTGGCACCATTTTGCAGAGCTGTGCTAGAGTCACCAACTCACCCAAGGGCAAATCTGCTCCTGTTCTGTTTCTGTGCCTTTAACAGAAGGTGGATTTGAAGAAATGACCTTTTCAAGCACTACTAGCTGCTAATGCCTGCAGAGTATCCAACTGCTATTAAAAGCCACAAAAGCCAGCTGTTCATAGCCTGATTTTTTTTTTAGGAAAATAGGGACACACTGGCTAACTTCCCTATTCTCATACCAAGCAAAGTTCCCCTGCCATTGTACATTGCTGAGTACACATTCCTCTGTCTACCATATGCTGCATTCTTTTATTCTGCAGTCATTTGTGCTTTCCTGCTGTTAAAGCTAAGGAGGTAAGTTAAAGATACGGTAGAAGGACATAATTACCCCACAATATATTTTCAACAGTGCAAAATATACCTCTAGGTATACTAGAGTGGGAGACTCCTGCCCCTGAACTTCAGCTTCCCACTGCTGCCCAGTGCACTGTGGGAGAAAATGAAGGGGAGGGAGATGCCATCGTGGCAATTCTATAGTGTCATGTGACTGGAAGTGACATCATGCATCACTGTGATGTTCTAGCAATCTCCCATAGAGATTTGGTAGGTTGCTAGAGCATTGCAGTGACATGTGATGTCATTGCCAGTCATGAGACTGGAACTGGCACAGTGACATTGCAGCATCGTGTGACACCTCGCCCTGCCCACCATCTCTTCCGGGAGCTGCCAGCCAAGGGCTAGCACTTGCAGCCCTAGACGAATCAATGCTTGTAGTGTGTGAAATTGCAGAGTAAGTGCTGGTGTCTTAGTGCTCATGCACAAGCTTTTACATACACACACACACACTGGAATCAAGATGCACCCACCCTCACACCAAGAAATTTAACTTCTCACCATCCCAGGGAGCAAACTGATTCCTGAAGAACAGCAGCATGAATGCCACATACTTTAACAAGGAATTCCTCCAAAGGTCAAAACTGGGAGAGTGACTTCCCAGGCAAAAAAGAGGGACTGTTCCTGGTAAATAGAAAGACCTAGAGCACATAGGTCAAAAATGCAAGACCCCTATCCTCATACCAAGGCAACTCTACACATTTCGATGCTTCAGCCCCAGTGTCTACAGATTGCTGAAGAACATACACTGTAATTGTGCCATAGTATTAAGGCTGCAAGGTTTCTAGCACCCCAAATCCCAAGACACCTCTAGGGGCTGATGATATCATATTGACTAGTAGCTATGCTACTGGCATTTCATCTGCACCACCAGGAATTAACCCATACGGTGTCTGAGAATGTCTCAATCATACGGCTTTGAAGAGGAGGACTATTCATCACATACTAGGGTTGCCAACTCCAGGCTAGTCCCTCTGGAGAAAATGACTGCTTTGGAGGACAGACTCTATGTCATTATATCTTACGTCCCAACACAAACTCTGGTTTCACTGGGCTCCAAACCCAAATCTCCAGGAATTTTCCAACCTGGAGTTCATAACCTTAGAAGCAGGCCTGAAAGGCTAGGCTTCCTTTTCTGCAGTACCTTTTCGGCCTTTTTCTATCTACTTGCATCAAACTGTGTACCTATCACATTTTTAACCCACCTTTCCTCCAATGAGCTCAGTGTTGTACATGTTAATTCTCCCTTCCTCTGTTCTGTGCTCACTGGAAACTGCCCCACCCCCAAGGAAGGGTAGGCTGAGAGCAGGGGAACCAACAGGCCTGGAGAAAAATGTCCTGTCTCAAACAAATGCCTAATGAAATGGGATGTACCAAGGGATGTTATTTACCTGGATGCCACAGAAATAGGGTTGCCAGACCCCCTTGGTGGAGGCAGAGGTTCCCCTGCCACCAGGCCCTGCTGATCAGCTGCTGGTAGTGGGACTTACCTGGACAAAGTAGGGTTGCCAGCTTCCAGGTGGGGCCTGGAGATGTCCCACTTTTACAGCTGACCTCCAGCTGACAGAGATCAGCTCTCCTGGAGAAAAGGGCTGCTTTGAAAGGTGGACTCCATGGCATTGTACCATGCTGAGGTGCCTCCCCTCCCCAAGCCCCATTGTCTCCTGGATACACTCCCAAAGTCTCCAGGTATTTTCCAACCCAGAGCTGGCAACCCAAGGAGAAGAGAAAAGCCCAGGCCTTGGTGCTGGCATTGCACAGGAAGTGAAATCATCATACCAGTGATGTTCAGGTGAAGCTCTGATATTTGGGCAAAAACTCTATGGCCCAAACCAGCTTTGTTATAGCTTTGCCCAAAAACCAGAGCATTGTCTGAATGTCGTTGGTGTGATGATGTTGTTGGAATATACAAGATCTGCTGTGTGTATGAAGCAAGAAGGATAAGAAGAATATCCTACAGGGGGCATTGGAGGGAGTAAGTAGCTAGAATAGTCAGATTAAGGACTTCCTGGTATTTTCAAATGATCCCCTCCTGTCTCCCGATTGGCTGTTCTGAAGACTTCCTTCTCCTGCAGAGCTTCTGTTGTTCTTGTGCCTCCTTCGGCAGTTAGGTTAGATAAGCTCTCTCTCTATGTTCTGTAACAGTTTGTTCTTCTTTAAGAAACCTACTTATTTTTTTCTCTAAACAGCCAGTGCTCCACTTCCTTTGCATATTTAAACTCTGCCAGCAGATGTCACTTCCTGTGCAATGCCAGCGATGAGGCCTAGGCCTTTCTTTCTCCAGGTAAGGTGCCCCCCCTGCCCCCATCCCCCACTGATTGCCAGGAGGCACCTGCCACCCCCTACATGAAAAGCTTTGTCTGTCCATTTTCATAACTTAATCTTCTGTTCTAGGGACAAGACATTCCCCCTCCAGGCCTGTTGGCACCCTTAGCTGAGAGACTGACTTGCTCAAGGTTACCTTACCTTCTACAGGTTGCCCACTGGGGCAGCAGCCAACACCACTGGCACATTGATCTCGTAGAGAGGATACCAGCCCCTCCAGTTCCTCAAGTCGGGTTAAGAGATCCTTGATATCAGGGCCAGCTGCACAGCCACAGGCTCGCCGGGGGATGTTGATCTTGTGCGTGAAGACAATCTGGTTTTCCTCGTTCACTGTGTGCTCCTGATAATGTTGGCTGGGCTCGATGTGAGGCTTGAGGTCCGAGTCCCCACTGGCTGACTCCAAGTCCACGGAACAGAGAGACCCGATGGGGACTTTAATGTTGTAGACGTGGTTAAAGACCACAGGCTGGTTGTCCTCGGGCAAAGTGACATTGATCCCTGCCTCTCTCTTGTGTCGAATAATTTTCTTGATGAGTCCGCCACTGACGTGTTGATGGAACAAAGAGAGGACCACCGAGGCCAAAACCCACGTGGCGAGGCCCATGTTGAGTTTCAGTTCCTTTAGGATGTTCTTGCAGTGTGGTTCCTTTCAAGGGAAAATGACAAGAGCCAGCTTGGATGAAAATGGGGTTGCTTTCTTCTGCTTCCCGACCAGCTTGCTGTCCCTGCAACAGTTAAAAGGAAACAGACCGAGTTACTTCTCTGTGAAACTAATATTATGACCTCCGGAAAGAGGGCAGCAGTGCAGTCAGAAGGTGATCAGTTTGCAGTTGGATAATAAGATGTGAAAGGACGTGAGGAAACAGGGTTTGGATCCTGCCAACTTCTCCTTCAGTTCGTGGCACGGAGGTAAACAACATACATCTCATCAAAGCTCCGTTAAAGGGACAGGACATTTGTTTTCTCTGGGCAGTTGGCCACCTTATGTTGTATGCAGAATCTGGAAATAAACAATGGGGCTATGCATTGACTCTCTTTTGGAAACAAGAATGGGTTATTCGGATCTCTGCAGCATCTTTATGCACAAGTGAGTCTACTGGCTTGCCAACTTCCAGGTGGCACCTTGAGATCTCCCAGAATTACAACTGATCTCCACACTACAGAGATCAACTCTCCTGGAGAAGATGGCCCTTCTGGAAGGTGAACTCTAGGCTGAGGTCCTTCCTCTCCCCCCCTCCCCAGGCTCCACCCCCAAGCCTCCAGGAATATCCCAAGCTCAAGTTGGCAACACTAGCCAGGATACAGCTATTTGCTACAGTGAATGAAGAAAACAACCTCTTGAAACAGATTTTCCTTAATTTTTTTTGTTTGTCTGACTTGGGTCCCGATTACACTCAGAAGTAGCTGTGCGATAGGCACACATGCCGGGTGGATTTTAAGGGCGTGATCACATGGGAACATCTGGAAAGCGTCCCACACCTGTCACCAACCCATTTCGCTCCACTGAAGAAGTGGAGTTAAAAAATACCGGGGGAAGTACAGTATCAAACGGGTTTGCAATGGGCCGCAGACGGACTTCCCCATGTGATTGCTCCGGTGCGCTCCCATTGCGTCAGTGATCCCTCATTGAAGCACACTGGAAACACACGGCAAAGGAAAAAAACAATTCACCCACTGCTGTGTTTGATCATGCAGTGGCGGGTCAAATTACTACAGAGCAAATAGCCTCGCTTACCCCCCCCCGCGTTATCTGACATGTGCAACTGGGACCTTGGTATCCTAACTGCTGCTTCTTGCTAACTCTAGGGACCTTTGCATTATAACCATGGAGCTCCAAGTGACAGCAGATTAATTCTGATGGAATGAGAGGGGACAGGAGGCCCCATAATTACTTGAGCTTGTTGAGAGAGAGAGAGACCTGTTTTGTTAAACAGGTGAGCTAGTGGTATGCCCAGCTCCTTCAAGAGGAAAAAGAGGAAGGCTTTATATTGATAACAGGTGCAAATGTGTCTGACGTGGGATTTTTGGAAGATCACTGTCTCTCAAGGCCTAATCTTTCACCAGCTATACAAAGGCCTTCCCTTAAACACAACCTCAGAATGAACAAAAACAGCTGTTCTTTTTCAGCTCTTGTCCCAACAAAAGGCATGTTGTATGTCTGCTCAGATGTAGCAATGAGAATGGAGCAAATCTGTTTTGTGCTTCAAAGGTACTCAAAGCCAAGCAGAATCTGAAAATCCCCTTTATTGTTATCAAAGATGACTTAGCTTTTCATAGATATTCTATCTTGTTTGCACTCCAGAGGAGGCTGAGGAGTTGCTAAAGATAGGTTGGCTAGATATACAGAGCAGGTAAGTTAGACATGGTGGATATATAGAAAAAATAAGCTAGACAAGCTAAGTACAGAGCATAGATAAGACAGACAGGATGCCAGCTGATTTTGTTGACTGGGATTGCACATGTGTTTTAGGCATGCACAGTACACATGTACAACATGCTTCATATTTCATACATTATCTACATTTCATACACAGGGATTTTTAAAAACTGTCCCCAAACCCAACATCTTGCCATATTGTACATTTTGACAGATCTCTTTTCTGCTTCTTCTTCACCCTAGCATCCTTGGAATTTCACTTAGCTTTGCTTTCTGATTATGCATCCATCCTGTCCCTTATTTCAGCCTGAATGAGACATGGTAGGAGAGGGCTTCCCCTCTGCACCCTTGAATAGTCAAACATGTGAACAACCAATGTGGCTGCACCATCTTGAGGGTCAGAGCTATGACTTTGCATGCAGAAGATTCAGGATTCAACCCCTGGCATCTGCAGTTAAAGGATATCAAGTAGCAGATTGGTGGGAAGGACTTTTCTGCATCTGAGACCTTGAAGAGTAGAAAATATTGGGCTAGATAGACTGACCAAGCTAGATGACCTGGATGGCCCAGGCTAGTCTGATCTCCTCAAATCTCAGAAGCTGAGCAGAGTCAGTCTTGGTTAATATTTGGATGGGAGACCTCCAAGGAAGTCTAGGGTTGTGACGTAGAGGGAAACAACTTCTGAACATTGCCTCCCTTCAAAACTCTATGGGGTCACCATGAGTCGGCTGCAACTTGACAGCACTTCCACCACCAGATGGACCAGTGGCTACTTTGACCTCATATGCTGTCTCCTTTGGCCTCTCTTGTCCATCTTGTAGGAAAGACCCAGGCTCCAGATAGCACTGTCTGCTTTCATACCATCGGCGTTCCTGATCCTGGAGGAAAGCACTGTGCCCTTTCAAAGCAGAGCCCTATTTATAAAGCAGCCCTTAAAATGGCACTCTGGCAAACAGACAAGATTAAGCTCTTAAACAACAACAAGGCAAAAGGACTTGGGGAAAAAATGGCAAAGACTTTTATCCAAAACACGGTTCATCGGCCATGCTCTCCTAATACAGCCAGATGAAAAGGTATTAGCAAAGTCATTTTGGATTCTCTCTCTCTTTGTTTCTCCACTTTGAGATCAAACACAGCAATTTATTTTCCTGCAGTTCCAGCAGCTTTCCACAATGGGAAGACAATAAAAGTCCAGCCTCTTCTATCCTGGGGCTATATTTTTTTCCACCAGCACCAGATGACACTGAATTTTAATATTTATTGTGAGAGAAATCAGAACCAAATGGGCAGGAACTTGACATCTGGGAAACCATCGTCCTGCCCATATGTTTCTTTGAGCATTTTTGAAATCCTCTCTTAAAAGAAAGACAGTGAGAAAAGAGCAGCAGGTTTACTTAGCAGCCAGTCTCACTGAGCACAGTCAGAGTAAGTCTAGAGTAAGAGTGTTTAGGATTGCAGCTGCAGCCAACTTAAAAAGTTTCAACCAAAATTAAGCACGTCAACAGCTGGGTCTTCTATATGTGTATGTTTTGCTCCCACAAATAACATGTGGCTTGGCATGAAAGGGTTACAATACTGCCCAAATACAGATGTTAGTGCAAGACGGTTGCAACTGCACGCAGGCAGCGGAGATGGAGGATGGTTTGGTGTGAGAATGCAGACAGCACAAGGGTACATAGTGTTCTGAGCAAGCATGCCTCTCGTATGGATTCCTTAAAAGCATAGCGCATTTTAGAACAAAGTCTGAGTCTAGTGGCACCTTTAAGACTGACAAAGTTTAATTCTGGATATGAGCTTTCGTGTGCATGTCTGAATTAAACTTTGTTGGCCCTAAAGGTACCACCGGACTCAAACTTTGGTCTATTGCTTAAGACCAACACAACTACCCACAGGAATACAGCAGATTTTAGATTTTCTTTTCAACTGCAACAAATTCAGCTTTCTGAAGGCAGGTTAGTGTTCCAACCAACTTCAGCAGGTATCATGTGTGTGACTCCGGGTGGCCTAATGTAAGCATAATGCTGGTATAAGATTGCCCAATTTTGCCATGGAAATTCCTGGAGATTTGGGAGCGATGCCTATGTAGGGGGGAGTATGGGGAAGGATTTCACCTAGAATCTGTGGTATACCATAGAGATGGGCCTCCAAAGGGGCCACTTCGTCCAGGGAAGATTGCCAACTTCCAAATGGTGCCTGGAAATCTCCCAGAGTTACACCTGATCTCCAAACTACAGAGATCTGCTCCCCAGGACAAAATGGCTGCTTTGGAGGGTGAACTCTATGTCATTATACCCTGCGGAGGTCTTTCTAGTCCCCAAACCCTTCCCACTCCCAAATCTCCAGGAATTTCCCAACCCAGCTTTGTCAGTGCTTGGGGTTGCCAGCTTTGTGTTGGGAAATACCTGGGGATTTGGGGGGTGGAGCTGGAAGAGGGGAGGGTTTAGGGAGGGGAGGGACCTTACCAGGATATAAAGCTATAGAATCCATCCTCCAGAGCAGCTATTTTCTCCAGGGAAACTGATCTCAGTCATCTGTAGATCAAGTGAAATAGCGAAAAATCTCCAGGTGCTACCTGGAGGTTGGCAACCTTAGTGATGCTACCTCCAAGGGAACTGACCTTTGTAGTCTGGAGATCAGATATAATTCCAGGAGAGCTTCACCTAGAAGCAAAGAGTTACTTCGCCCGATTTCCCCCGCAATTTCGTAATCCTCAAAAAACAGGATTACGAAACTGCGGGGGAAATCGGGCGAAGCCGCGGGTCAAAATGCAGCCCCGCGGCTTCGGGTGTGAAATTGACTAAAAATCTCGGGGCAAACGGCGGCGCAACCCCGCGGCAGCTTTAGTGGGAAATCACCCTCTGTTTCGGTTTTCAATGATGTGCAAGAACAATGTCATTTTACAATGCTTCCTACACCTGGCAGTTAATGTAGATGTACTTGAAAGAGGGCTGGACAGATGTATAAAGATCATAAGAACATAAGAGAAGCCAATGTTGGATTAGGCCAATGGCCCATCTAGTCCAACACTCTGTCACACAGTGGCCAAAAATAACAGGTGCCATCAGGAGGTCCAGCAGCGGGGCCAGGACACTAGAAGCCATCCCACTGTTGCCCCCGCCCCAAGCCCCAGAACAAGAGTTCCTATCTATACCTTGTGGCTAATAGCCACTGATGGACCTCTGCTCCATATCTAATTCCTTCTTGAAGCCACCCATGCTTGTAGCAGCTGCCACCACCTCCTGCGTCAGTGAATTCCATGCATTAATCACTCTCTGGGTGAAGAAGTACTTCCTTTTATCCATTCTAACTCGACTGCTCAGAAATTTCATTGAGTGCCCACGAGTTCTTGTATTGTGAGAAAGGGAGAAAAGTACCTCTTTCTCTACCTGCTCTATCCCTAATCTTATAAACCTCGATCATGTAACCCCTCAGCTGTCGTTTCTCCAAGCTAAAGAGACCCAAGCGTTTTAACCTTTCTTCATAGGGAAAGTGTTCCAACCTTTTTATCATTCTAGTTGCCCTATCTCTGGATAGTAGCCATAGTATCTGAATGGGATCTCCAGGTTCACAGGGAGACCGCCTGTGCTGAATACCCAGTCCAGAATACAATCACTCAGTTTCACTTTCCAAAAATGTGCAAGAACAATGTCATCTTACAACTCTTCCTACACTCTGTAGTTAGCGTGGATGGACTGATGTATCAAGAGCAAGGTCTATCACTGGAGAGCAGCCATGGTATCTGAATGGGATGCC
Organism: Gekko gecko; assembly: GCA_029375565.1. Lineage (NCBI taxonomy): Eukaryota > Metazoa > Chordata > Lepidosauria > Squamata > Gekkonidae > Gekko > Gekko gecko. Next base: position 21,116,537 of record JAPDNY010000013.1, on the reverse strand, counting down.
CAGGTTCACAAGGAGAATGCCTCACCCTTTGCAGAACACCCACTCCAGAATACAGCCACTCAATTTCAGTTTTAAAGATGTGCAGGAATCTTACAACACTTCCTACACCTTGCTAGAGAGTTCTCTGTGAATATGCTCTGCCAAGCCATTTCACCAAGTGGGGGCTACAGCAGGGAAAAGTTGTAGTACTTATTAAGGACAAGCATAACTCTTGGAAGGAAAGAGTCCCCAACGGATGACACTGTGCCAACCTCAGCCGGCGCTTGGGCCTTAGCGTTCATGTGTAGGTATTTACGCGTCTGCACAGCAGAGACAAGATGGATCCATTCCACACTCAGAGATTCCATTCTGAGTTGGAAGGAGAGAGAGCTGAACTGTAAAGAATGAAAACTCAAGCAACCTGAACAATTTCTTACAAGGCTTCCTCCCCCCCTGCCCAAATTAGGGATACACTGGGACAATAAATTATTTTATAAATAGGGAAAGCTGAAACCTAGGAGGGCTGATGTCACACACTCCTGTTCTGTGCCTGAAAAAAAGCACTGATACTTAAGTAGAGGCTGTCCCAGTTCACTCACTTGGCTGTGTGCCAGCGATTCCCGGTTGGATTCCCGGAATCACACGACACACTATAAATTAACCAGATCATGACTTTAGAAGAAAGTCAGCATTACACCCTCATTCTCTTCCCCCCAGAATGCATCTCCAGCCATTCCGCATACTATCAAGACCACCCAGGGAGAGATAAGTGATCAGCTGCTATCGAGGCCCCCTCCATGTTTCTTGACGCTTCGCTCCCATTCAGACTAAGATTGAGAAACAGCAGACAAAACATTCTTGCACAGACATCTCCTCTAGGCCTAATCTATTCAGTCATTTTTAAAAAAACATGATGGTGCACCATTGGTGATGGCATTACCTGTTGGGATTGTCTAGTACTGCAATGCCAGTTACTTCAGCAGTTGTTCTTGAACTGCCATGTATTCATGGGAGTGTTCTCCTAATCAAAAGTGCCCACATGCTTTTAATAGAAAGAGTGAAGTTGGGGGTCCGTGGCAGAGGACTGATTTTGCGTGCAGAAGTCACCGTTTCAATCCCTGGCATCTCCAGTTAAAAAAAGAATCAACAGATAAGTTATGTGGATGGCCTTGTCATGAGACATGGACAGCCATTGCCCGTAGATCGTCTCAGATCCGATGCTGCCATATACTGAATAAGACCATTGGTCCATCAAAGCCAGCTGTCTACTCAGACCAGCAGTGACTCTTCAGAGTCTCAGGTTGTGCTCTTTCATATCACCTGGTCCTTTTAACTGGAGCTGCCAGGGATTGAACCTGGGGCCTTCTGCATGCCAAGCAGATGCTCTGTCATTGAGCCACAGCCCCTCTTGACAGGCCCACAGTCTGACTCAGTGCAAGGCAGCTTCATGGGTTCGAACATAAAAAGAGAATCTACTACATCATATCCTTTCACTTTGGTCTTGCACTGGAGGAAATATCCTTCTGTCAGTGGAAGGGGCAATGCTAGCTGGGTGGTAAGCCATGGTCAGGGCTGAAGAAGAAGAATGGGTGGGCAGTGAACCTGGACTGGAAATTCTGCTCCAAGTTATCACAAATGAACTGAGATGCCTGAAGCAAGGAAGCTGAAAGTCCTGCTCTGTTGACCAAACAAAGACAGAAAGTCAGGTTTCTTGAATTAATAATTGCAAATACTTCAACTATCCCTGTTTACCAGACGTAAATACAGGTAGAGGTAGAACAGAGGTTCTGGAGGCAGAATTTCCTGATTCCTCTTCCCTAGTAAACCACTCTCCCTATTTTTTGGCCATTTGGGGAATGACTTCTGAACATTTTGTTGCCAGACTTGTAATTCCTCAGGTTTCATCCCCCCCTCCCCCGGACTCAATGGTGAATGTTTCTTGCCTGTAAGGCACATATGTGTAAATGCTCAAGTGTGAACATTAAGGCAACTTGTAGTGCACAGCTTGCCATTCGATCCACTGATGAGGCTCATATCAAACTGTTGGTCACAGACTGTAAAACAACAATGTTTTTCCCATCGTCTGTTATCCAAAAAGAACAAAACTTTGCTTGCTTTCCTTAAAAGAATAAGAGAAGAGAAGAGACTGGATGTATACCCTGCCCTTCACTCGAAATCTCAGAGTGGCTTACAAACTCCTTTCCCTTCCTCTCCCCATAACAGACACCCTGCGAGGTAGATGGGGCCAAGAGAGCTCTGACAGAAACTGCTCTTTTCAAGAACACCTCTGACAGAACCATGGCTTGCCCAAGGTCATCTAGCAACTGTGAGTGGAGGAGTGGGGAATCAAACCCGGTTCTTCCAGATTAGAGTCCATGCTCTTAACCGCTACACCAAACTGGCTATTTCAGTGTAAAGGAATGCACTGAATAGCTGGTAAACAGGGCTATCTGCAACCTAATAGGTGGGAAGGGGACTTGGGTGGTGATTTTTGGTATGAGGATTGGGCTGTTAACGATTGTGGCCCTGTTTTCATCTATGAAATGCTGGAAGGTATGGAATTTATTAATAGGGTTGCCAGCTCTGGGCTGGGAAATACCCAGAGGCTTGGGGGGGGTGGAGCCTAGGGAGGACAGGGTTTGGTGAGGGGAGAGACCTCAGCAGGGTAGAATGCCACAGAGTCCACCCACTAAAGCACCAATTTTTCCCCAGGGGAACTGACCTTGGTCATGTGGAGATCAACTGTAATAGCGGGAGATCTCCAGGTGCCACACGGAGACTGGCAACCCTAAGTTTATATCAGGTCTTCAGGCTATCTGCTGATCACTGGGTTCAGTGCTACGTATCCCTATTCCCTTCACCATCTAGAGAGTTTGCCTGAGAGCACACATGGTTAGGGATGTTCATGACTACTCTGGTTCAATAGGAAAGTTGAGGCTTAGGGTGTGTTCAGATGGGCAGCTAATCCTGCCATTACGCCAGCTCAAATTTGATCCCGATCTTTTTAATCCATCGTTGCATGACCAGACATCCCCCGGGGGAATCGCCTTACCACGTGCCGCCTCCGTTGTGGATTGTCTGGACGGCGTCCACTGAAAGAGGCGCGCACAGTGGGGGGTTTGGAAAAAAAAATTGCACATGTGCATAGGCGTCACAGCACATCTTTGTTGAAGGAGGCGCACAGTGTTTGTTTGTTTGTTTTTTTAAAAAAACCTTTTTGGGCATGCACATAGATGTGACAGCGCATCCTTGTTGATCCGTGCATGTGCAGAGATTTTTTAAAATGGTGCCCGCTCAGGATGGTCTGACATCAGACCACCCCGATGGGAGGATTGTGCGCTGGTGGAATGATCAGACGGATGAAAGTCCGCAGTTGTCCCGCAGGTAACCGAAAACTCCAGATTTAAAGCGGTATAGTACAGATCCGAAGCGTGCAAAATGGGATGCCCACGGAGGAGGGACGTTTCCCAGATGTTTGTGTCTGGACATTACCTTTAGATCCATGAGGCAATCGTGCCTCGCACAGATCTAAAGAGCCGTCTGATCAGACTCTTAGGCTGGATGGAGGAAAGGACAAACATATCCTTTCCTGTTTTTTCCTTTTCTTTTTCATTTCCATATCTGAACCATTTTGGTCTGTCCATTTTCATTGCTGGTACTATTGATCATGTTTCTGTTATGCATGCTTTGCACACCAGTTAGGCAACTGACATGTACTGTTCCATATGTATAATAGCATTTAACTTGTTGATTTATTGACATCACACATGAAATTGAAAAAGTTGGATCCGAGGCCCCAGTCCGGCCAGAATGTTCATTGGCCAGGCTCTTGCTTCCATTGTGCTCTCTTCTCTTACATGCTCAAAACTGCCAATAATTCAGGCATGGTCTGGGAACCCAAAGGAACCAGTGAGGTCATCTAACTTTTGCTTTCTCAGATCATGAGATGCGAGGGACTTCATTAGGGCAGATTAATCAAATGAACAGTGGCGGCCGGAGTGGATTTTTTTTTTTTTATGAAGAACAGCTTGAAATGGCTCGCCCCTGCTCAGAGAGACTCTGCCAGCTCTGCTGCTTCCTGCCAAAAGCCTGTGGGCTCTGAGCCATCCTTCAGCGCTTAGAAAAAGCTGAGCATCTTGAAATGGTTTGAGAGACTTCAGGGTTTAGAGGACTGTCTGACTGGACTGTGGCTTCTGACACAGCAAGAGCAGGAGCTGATGCCGTCTGTCCCCATAAGTCGCTGCCACACTAGTGCCTTCTTGATGGCTTCGTGGGGGATGATTTCCAGTTGCCCTTTCTGGCAGTTTCCATCCACCTCCCCAAACCCCTTTTTGATTTTATGGCTCTTCTACGCAAATTGAACCTGCAAATCTTTATTGTCATGTCATTTCCTGTTTCCTTGCACCAGACTTTGCTCAGGCACGGTGTGTGTTCTTCAGTCCTATTTGTGCCCCAAGAAATCATCCACTGGAGTGGCGACTGAGACAAGATTGAAACTCTCCTGTGTGCTGGACAGGCCTCTAGCACTTCCTTTTAAAAGCTCTGCTGGCCATGGTCAAGGCTAGCACAATCTCATCAGATCTCTGAAGCTGAACAGGGTTGGCCTTGGTTAATGGGGAGGCCACCAAGGAAGTCCAGAACTGTTTAGAGGCAGGCAATGGCAAACCAACTCTGTAGGTCTCTTGCCTTGAAACACTACTGGGTCACCCAAAATTGACTGCAACTTGAATGCACTTTGCACACACCCAGCAACAAGCTCATATTGCTTAGGGGGCTAGTTTGCAACCCAGAGATTACGACTGGCAAACCATTGTGGTGTTGTCATAGTACCAATCAAGGTAGCTGTGCTCTCAGTCCAACCTCCCTCTCTGGGTTGAAGGAAGGGGAAATAATGGATTCAGTTCTGGTTCTGAAAGGGAAGGGGTTAGAACTTAGCAACGTTTATTTGTTTTGGCCCTTTCTTATATGCCCAGGGAAATCACCACTTTTGGGTCAGGAAGCAATTTTTCTCTAGGCCAGTTTGGCTGGAGATCCTAGCAGGTCTTTTTGTCATTTCCTGCATTGTGCAGAGGGTCGGACTAGATGACCCTGGAGGTCCCCTCCAGCTCTATGATTCTATGAACTTCACCTTCAAGAGACCATTGCTCCTCAGAACTCATTCCTTTAAAGAACCCATCTTTCACTTCTGTCCTTTATCTGCCATGGGGCAAAAAAGAAGTCCCCCTTACCCCTGGCAACAGGGAGGCACATCAGAAGCAAAGTGGAACAATATAGCAAGAACACAGATCCTGCAACGTGAAAGCTAAAAGTGTGAGCCATAGGCTACCACCTGACAACTTTACCCAGTCTACATGCCTTTGTGGGAGTGTGTTTTATTAAACCATTTGGATTAATACCAGCTTCTGATTTTCCCATCAGAGAGGTGGGGGGGGGACTCTATCTGGCAAGGCGCTTTGCTGAAATTGCTTGGAGATGAATGTAAATGAAACGCTCTGTTTACAAGGCATAATGACAGGCAGCCTTGGATCAGATTTCAAAAGGCATTCGCTGCATGAGAGCATCACAAAGGGGAAAAGCTCTACCCAGTGTCCCTAAACAAGTGGGAAGAGATGGAACTTGATTTGGAGTGAGACAAATAAGACAAATATCCTCCACCTATCCCTGAAGGACATACAATCTGGATATTCTGAAAGCAGGGCCATGCCTTAACTGGTGCTTTAACACAGGAGGAAGGGTGCAGGGAGAAAGGGGCCCCAATCCAAAATCTCCCCTTCCTATAGCTGCTCTTTAATTTGTTGAGATGGGAGCTCCAGGCACAGACCTCCAACTGGGGAGGGGCTGCAGCTCAGTGGAAGAGCCTCTGCCTTGCATGCCGAAGGTCCCAGGTTCAATCCCCAGTATCTCCAGTTCAAAGGACCAGGTGGTAGGTGATATGAAAGACCTCAGCCTGAGACCCTGGAGAGCTGCTTCCAGTCTGAGTGGACAATACTGACCTCGATGGAGCAATGGTCTGATTCAGTATAAGGCAGCTTTGTGTGTGTGTGTTTGTGTGTGTATTTGTGTGTGTGTGCTCATCTACTTCACTCCTAAGGCAGCTCCAGTTTCTCCTGGCCTTTTCCTCAAGGAATTATTTCCTGGTGTTGAGTTAGAAAAAAGAACACTGAAGGTTTGTCCTAACCTGTTTTTGTGCTGTGGTTCGTTGCTTGTTCGCTTGCTTTTTAAGAATCATTTCACTTAATCTTCCTTATTTCCAACCTGGGCCAAACGGTAAATGTGTGTGTGTGTCTGTATGTGTGTGTATCAATAATGGGGTAAAATTTAGGGGGGGGGTTCCTCTGGCTTATTTCATTTTATGCAGTTTTGCTGATTGAAACCACTACTACCCCCACACTTTCCTTAGCCCTAAAAGAGGAAGAAACCAGGCACTCTCCCTTGGCTCCAGTGGCAGATTCACCATTAAGCAGACTAAGCCCGTGCTTAGGGCACCAGGGCCAAGGGGGGCACCACAAAGTTGGGAAAAGGGCGAAAAAATGTAAAAAAAATGCCTTTCAGGTCATGAATATTGGAACTTTGAGACATTTAACTTGTGAAATATTAAAATAGATGTTGTACTGCATTTTTGTAGAACTTTATGTAGCCAAAGCTACAATATACAGTATATTGTGTTACCATATGAATACATTTTTGTATTGCTGCAACCTGCATTGTATATCTGGTCAGACAGGTCAACAACTAAAATGGACTGGGTCAGTGTGGAAAGGAGGGGGGCACCAAGATTGGTCAGTGCTTAGGGCCCCAGTGAGCCTTAATCCGCTCCTGCTTGGCTCATCTATTTCCCCTTCACCTATGGCTATGAACTGTGGTGGGACTCAACTTGCAAAGTGGAAGGAAAGAGACGGATGGACAGACAGGCACAGGTCACTTCCACATTTGCCTGCCACTCCAGATTTTCTCAGTGTTCAAATTGAGGCAATTTAAGTCCATGGCAAAACAGCATCCAAATAACCCAGGGCGACAGCAGGCTGAAACCGGATTGACCACTGAAAAGAGGTGATGTAATGAAGAATGGGGAAAAAAACAGAATAAAAAGAAAGTTTGACTGGATTTTAGTGCAGAATGGGGGGGGGGGAACCTGGATTAAAAAGAAGGTTGGATTCAATTTTAGTGCAGAATTGCTTTGAGGATACTGTGATGAACACAGATTACAAGGGGAGTACAGATAGGGCCTCAGACTTCTTCATGGGTTTGGTTGGCCTAACTGCTACTGTCCATCAGGAATTAGCTAGCCCCGTGGAAGACAGGAGAGATGGCAAGAAGGGACGCCCTTCCAAAAATAGCCTTTTGTTTTTCTTTTGAGTAAGACAAGTAGAATTAGAAAGATAAGGCTGGGAGAATCTATTCACAGATCTCTCAGTTGCTCACATAGTTTGGCCCTAGTTCCCCAAGAGGATGTAGGAGGATCACATAAAATAAAACCACTCTGATTTGCTCATTGCTTTGGGAAAATGATGCTATGAGGAAGGGATTCTATGGGGAAACAGAAAGTGGGTGCCCGGAAATACATTGGCAAATGTCATAGCGCCCCTGGGCATCGCCGTGATGGCTCCTGATCTAATATATAAAGTTGGTTTATGAAAACCATGAAAACATGCATAAATCCCATTGTGTACATTTTGCAGGGGAAAAAATCAGTGCAGCGGGAAAAGGGGATGGTGTGAAAATAAGGAAACACAAGCTCGGTTTACACAAGAGAGAAGCAAAATTGAAATGGGGATTTTGTGGTCGGAACAGCAGGGAAAAGAAATTCAAAATCATCCTTAAGTGGTACAGGCCAGAAAGTCAGCCTCCCTCTTTGCTGGAAGGAGCTGAATGGCTTCTTTGTGGAAGCCTCTCCTGTTCCTGAAAAGCAACCTAGGGGAACGCAGAGCTCACCACATCTGCCATCTCCTGCTAATGGGGTATCTCTAGCAGAGAGAGAGATCATGGATCTGGCTCTAATGATACATAATTAACAGGAATTACATGAGATTAAGCACTGAGACATGAGCACGGAATGACTTAACTCTGAATTATGGGAGCTAGCCGATTATTCATACAGAGCTAAACTGATTGTCTCATTTCCAGCAGTGAGTTATTAGGAGCACGCTGATTCTTATGTTTAGAAACATGGCTTTTCCGAAAATTTGGCCGGCTAAATATAACCATTACTTAATGCAGTGCTTGGTGCTACTTACCTAAACATTCGGCTCAAAGCAACTGTGTGTTTATAAAGGATTCAAAGTTTATCTGACATAACCCAGACCAGTAGAAAGATTCATGGTCATGGCTGATGGCCTTCAGCTGTCAAAGACCCCACGTAACTTCTTGGGATGTTGGCCAAACTGGGTTGGCGTCAAACATGCCGAGGGGGGGGACACAGTTCCTCATTCGGCAGCTCCTACTAGAGAAGCCATTTTAGTCAAGCCCCCTTTATGAAGTTCTGCTAAAACTTCATTTTAGGGCTCTGCTAAATTCTTGTCATTCATCCCCCCCCCCAAACAGGAAATGCTGTTTGTGGTATAGAGGAGTAGATTTCCCTGACACACACACACACACACACCCGGCTCCGAATTTCTCTCTGTATTGTGTTCTTTTCCTCTTTAATTCAAACCAGAAGAATTTCTGGCATAAGATCATGCAATTTGCTGCAGTTTTTAGATCCTGCAGTTTGTTTACATCTCTGCATGATCAACACACAGATCAAACACTGCAAAAAAAGCCATCTTGATGCACCCGTACACACATATGGCATGAAGATTATTTTTGTGTGGTGTTACACCAAGAGGTACATTGCTCTACAGTGGCAGAACACACAAAAATATCTTGATGCCAGCATAGGTAGAATAACATCAAGATTTCCCCTGATTTACCAATGTGTTAAAAGGATGTAAAGAGGCTGAATGCTGCCGCAAACAGCACCCACACAGAACTCTACAACATTTGGAAATAAAAATGGAGGATTCCTATGGAGTCTGTCAGGTGGGAAAGCTCCTCCCTAAGATGCCACCACACCACTGTTTGGCATTCCCAACCTCACCCCAGGAGAATGGCAGGAACAACAGGGACATGATCAGCTGGGCCTTGAAAGCTGCCACAGAACATCCTGCATGCCTTAACAGCCCCCACAGTCAATCCCAGTAGCAGAAGAGGAAGAGATTGGATTTATACCCCACCCTTCACTCAGAGTCTCAGAGCGGCTTGCAATCTCCTTCCCTTCTCCCCACAACAGACACCCTGTGAGGTAGGTGGGGCTGAGAGACCTCTGAGAGAACTGCCCTTGAGAGAACAGCTCTGAAAGAACTTGTAACTAACCCAAGGTCACCCAGCAGCTGCATGTGGAGGAGTGGGGAATTAAACCTAATTCTTCCAGATTAGAGTCCGCCACTCTTAATCACTACACCAACCTGGCTCTCATGGGTACCTGGCTAGTCACCAAGGCAACAAAGACAGCACCAGGGCAGGAAACTTTTGAAGGCCCAAAGACCTTGTAGGACTAGAAGAGGTACTTGTAGGAGCTGCTGCAGAATATTTAGTTCCCAGCAGCCTTGGGTGAAGGAGGAGTCCCTGCCCATCACCCAGGGCACCATGAAAACTGGCTTTCAATTTGCTTCTGGGGTCAATTCAAGGTGTTGAATTCCACCTTCAAACCCTGTACAGCCTGAGACCAACATACCTTAAGGACGGCCTTCTCTCATACGATCCAACCTGCTTACTTCAGTCATCCCCAGAGGCCCTGTGTCGATTGCCTTGCCCTCTGAGGCTAGACAGGTGGCAACCCGAGAAAGGGTCTTCTCTACCTTGGCACTAAAATTCTGGAACTCCCGCCCCAGAAAGGTTCATCTGTCTAACTCTGTCAGTGGCCCATTCTGCATCTAGCATTTGCTCCATTGTTTTACCAAATCCACGTTGGAACAGAAATTCCCCTCTACATTGCATGACACTTTCACTTTGATTGATTGTCGGACTTTATGGCAGTGTCCAGACTTCATGCCAGTTTCTCTTCCTTGGATCTCTCAGTTTTATGGCAACTGTCTGCATAGATCTATGGCCATTTTATGGCCATTTGGAAGTGACTGCAGTCAGTATGGTGTTGCCTCAGGGTATTTGAATGTGGTTTTGAGCCGCATCTTTTTCTGTTCCAGAAGTGACATCATCATGCCAGACATGCCATTCAGGGGACACTCTAGCATTTGGGTAAAAAACTCTATGGTCACCATAGAGTTTTTACCCAAATGCTACAGTGTTTACCTCATGACATGCCCTGCATGATGACATTACCTCTAGGTGACATCATTGCACTAGGCGTGTCGGGTACAATGAGGTTCTTCGGGGGTGGGGCTCCCCTGCTGGTGGTGGTGGATTGGGGCCCCCAAAAGCGGGAAACACCCTGCCGCCATTGGGGGGATGGCAACCCTACATCTGAGGCAATCTGAGAAAGGGCCTTCTCCACTATGGCACTAAAACTCTGGAACTTCCTCCCCAAAAAGGTGCATCTGTTTCCCTCTGTCAGTGTCTTTCACCAGCAGGTGAAAGCTTTTCTGTTTCGTCTGGCATACCCCCAATAAAGGCTGTTGGCCCACCTTCTCGTGCTGTTTATGTGTTTTCAATTGAATGTTATATTTTAACCGTATTTTAATTAATTGTTTAAATGTTTTTATGTTTGCCACTTTGTAGACCCTGATTGGGTGGGAAGGTGGCATAAAACTGTTTAAAATAGATAAATAAAACTAATAAGGGAATGGAAACAATGAGAGCAGAGGACCCATGGAGGAATTTTCGATCTCTTCCCTCCTGAGCTGAGGCCTGGTGGGTGAGGGGGGGGGGCAAGGCAGGCTCACCACACCCTAATGTGACCAGGCCACGTTGGAAAAAAGATCAAGTTGTTCTCAACTTCAAAACCCAGGGAGAAATTTGGAGGAGAATTTCAGAAGCATCCTTAGGGTGCAACGATTCCTCAAAAACAGAAATATACTTGGGGGGGACTGACTTTTCATGGTGACATCACAATCTCTCCTCCTCTCCTTGACCAAATACTTGGCAAGGGAAGAGAAGAAATCACACCATGCATTCCACCACACTTTGATTCATTTGAAGAAGGAGGAGGCAATCATATTGTGCTGTGTGATCCTTCCCCTCTCTTGGAAACACTGTTGAGAAGAGGAGAATGGTTCATGCAACATGAACATAAGAACATAAGAGAAGCCAATGTTGGATCAGGCCAATGGCCCATCCAGTCCAACACTCTGTCACATAGTGGCCAAAAATACCAGGTGCCATCAGGAGGTCCACCAGTGGGGCCAGGACACTAGGAGCCCTTCCACTGTTGCCCCCCCCCAGCACCAAAAATACAGAGCATCACTTGCCCCAACTGAAAATTCCTACCTATATCTTGTGGCTAATAGCTACTGGTGGACCTCTGTTCCATATGTTTATCCTGTTCCCTCTTGAAGCCGTAGATGCATGCCATAGATAACCTCTTTAATCTGGCACTTGCAGTTCTGAAGGAGAACGTTTCCGCCTCTGCTGATATGCTCCCCAAAGACCACCAAAACAGAGGGCAGACCTTGCCATCAAGGCAAACAGTTTGGTTCAGCCCTATTCCCTTGAATTATCATCATAGCTGACTGCTCAAAAAATGCAAAACATATTATTAAAAAGAAACATGAATGCAGCTCCTATATATGGTATGGACAACTTGGATGTCATATTCTGGGGAGAAGTCCCATTGGAAAGGAATTCAGAAGCACCCCAAATCTAGAGATGTGCTCACTTTCGCAGGATCAAGCAAGCACAACTAATCAGATCTCAAAAACAAAACAAAACAACAACCCTGGAAAATTCACTCCAGGCTAGAAATCCGAAGCTTCATCCAGAGCCTGCCATCAAATCTATGGCAATTTGCCTATGAGAAAATAAATACACAAAGCCAAGGGGGTCAGCAGGGTGCTCTCGGTTTTGCATTCAACAACCCAGCAGGGTGCAAAGCAATTGGCCAAAACTGAATTACGGGCGTGATTTGCAAGCGGAAATCCAATCAAAAGATGGAAGCAGGTAGGATGCAACTCTCCCTGGGTAGCTTCCCCCCCCAACAGACAGCACGGGCCTTCCATTTTACTGTCATTTCCAGGGCTTGGCCAAAAAGACCTTGGGCAGATCCAGTTTAGACAGAAGCGATAGATTGGAAACAGCGGGTCACAATGAGTGGCAACAATCAGGCTGAAGGCGGAAAAGCCAGCTCTGTTCTAAAAATGGAAACTGTGCTGCGGAAATAGGCCACGCGAAATGACTCCCTGGAAAGCAAAAAGAGAAGCACCGCTTTTCTTTTATTATTATTTTTTCCTTGTCGGCTTTTCTTTCCAGTCACACTGGAAACTTTCTCTCAGAGTTCTGCAGGCCCAGGGAGGATTGCTGAGCTCTCTGAGAACCAGCTCTTCGCACTGGCACACCCCGCCCCTCCTCTGTGTGACTTTCCCCCAATAAAATCCAAAACGTTGTTTGCACTTCATTATAACGTCTAGCACTCCTCCAAGCAGTGATGTCATCTTCTGGAAGGTCCAGGATCAGGGCTAGTGGAGATCAGGCCACTGCTGTCTGGGTCATTATTTAAAAACACACACACAAAAAAAAAACTAGAAGACCCAAGGAGTGGAGAGATGGGTCCATAACAAAGAAGCCAAGTTGGAACAGTTCTAGTGATGTCACTGGAATTCTCCCTTACCTGGTTTAGAATAGGAATTTGCCCCCTTTGTGATGCTTGTCTGTAATCCAGACTGAACACCTTTCCTTCCAGAAGGCCTTCTTTGTCTCAGATCATCATCCAAGCTGTTTTCACTTCAGAAGGAGGAAGCTGAGCCAAGTGGTCCTTGCAGTGTTGACTGGGCTACTTGTTAGGATCTGAGTGACAGTGATGACCTGTTGCCGTTGCCACTGAGTTCAGGGTTCAAGCCTTATGGACCCTGCAGCTCTAACAACACGGTAGGGACCACTTGGCTTTGATTACTGCTGTCCCTCAGTGGCCCTCCAGGGTAACAGCTCAGGAGGAATTTTTTCCCCTCTCTGGCATCTGGGATAATGAAATGACAGTCTCCCAGGCACTAGGATTCTTGGAAAGATAGGTTTTCACAGGTCACCTGAAAGCCAGGATCCATTTCCTAGGTTCCTTATGCTGGGATGCAGCCAAACATGTCTGAGGTCCCAGGGAGGGGTGGGGAATCAAACCCGGTTCTCCCAGATTAGAGTCCACACTCCTAACCACTACACTAAACTGGCTAGAGGGACTGCAGGGGTTGCACAGAAGGTGTTCAGTCCCTATAATACTCTTGATGTTACTCTAAAGCAGGGGTAGCCAAATGCTTAAAGCTAAAGCATAAACAGGTCTGAATCTGGATTTGGAACTTGAGGAGAAAAAGTGACCTGTTTTCCAATTGGGGATAGCTTTGTTTGGGAACTGGGCTTGCCACACGAAGATGAGAGGAAGGTCACCCATCACAAGCGAAAGCTGGCCAAGCCAGCAAGGCAGAGAGGATAGCTAGTGGTGCTGAGGAGTAGGAGATTGTAGGCTACACTCTAGAAGGGGTCATGCGGGAAACACAAGTGGGAAGTAGCAAGGAAAGGGATTGGGGTTGACAGCGACAAGAAGAACTTTATTCATAGTGTAGAGAAAGGTAGCTGATGAGCAATCATGTAGGCAAATGTGTAGCAAAGCAGACAGCTAGCGAATCTCCGGGGGGACCAAGAGGTCCCCTGATTTATAAAAATGGTGAGATGATCCTGAAAGGATGGTTCATCCTAGTTCCCAGTTCCTGCTTTGAGACTGCCACTATCAGTGGTCTTGACAAGTGAGAAGTGCATGACAGACTTCCTTGCCTAAGTCTGTTTTGGGGGGAAAGGAAGCACAATCTTTGTAGTATGCGGACAAGAAGAACAGAAGCAAGCACACAGGTATGCCATGGCCCTACCAAAAGAGCAATGAGAACAGTTGTGGCTCAGTGGGAGCATCTGCTTTGCATGCAGAAAGTCCTAGGTTCAGTCCCTGGCATCTCCAATGAAAAGGAACAGGCAGTAGGTGATGAGAAAGACCTCTGTCTAAGACTCCGGACATCCGCTGCCAATCTGAGTAGACAATCACAGACCAATGGTCTGATTCAGTGTAAGGCAGTTCTATCTGTGCTCATGCCCCCCAAAAGCAAGAGACAGCAACCCAATGGAACGTGCCAGTGGCCTGTGCATCGAACTACCTGCTTTCTACCACAAATGCATTACCGCTTCAGAGAAGCTCTCCTCATACCTCAAGTCTGTCTGAACTCTCCATTTCCCACCACCCCTTTTCCCTTCCTCTCTTTTGGGCAAGAATATGCCCAGCTGGCAAAAATCTACAGCTTTCTAAACTTGTTTTTGGAAAGTTCTTTTGCCAAGTTACACTCAGGCGGGAGCTCATTTTTTTTCAGTGACTTCGCAATGAATTATGCCAAGTCCTTTAGAGACTCGGCTTATACTTACAGGCCTTGTAATTCTCCTTCTGTCCCTCTCCCCCTGAATCAATCAGAGCAACTAATGTGAATCTTAAACATAAAGCTGCTGTTTCACTTCCAGGATTGGCAGCATTTCGTTTCAAAAACACACCACCATAGATAAACTTCTGGAGAAGCTGATGTTTCGCCACTAATTCTCTTTTTGTTTCTTCATTCCTATCTCCCCTTCCCACCCTTCCTCCAGGAAGCTGAGGCAGTATACATGAAACTCCACTCTCTAGCCTCTCAAGAATCTTCTGAGGTAAATTTGAAGCCACCCGTCGCTCTTGTTTAATTCTCTCTCTCTGTTTTGTTCTACGCTTCCTTAAAGGAGGGGAGAGCAGCATACATGGTTTCCCCCTCCTCCATTTTATCCTCACAATAATCCTGTAAATTAGACTGAGTAGCCCAAAGTCGCCTCAGTAAACTTTAATGACAGAGTGTAAATTCGAACCCGTGTTACCTGGATCCTAGTGCAACACTGTCATCATTGCACCACACTGGCTCCTCAGTGAAGGCTCAGGTTTATGAGCCATGAATGGAGATCCCAGTATTTTTCTCCACCCTAAAAATCAGGTGATGGCAGAGGCATGATTCTGATTTGGCTTTTCAGACTTCCCCCATGCCATCTTCCAGAGGTGAAACAGTAGAGATCTAGGGGCCTGTATGTATGTTTGGTGTAGCAGGCCAAACAACAGCACAACAGGGGTATAGGAAGGAAACTTTCAGAATTAAACCTCCAAAGTGCTAGGTGCTATGCTCACAGAACTCCCAGTATCCTGTGTCACTGAGTTTTTCAAAAGTCTAAATATCCAAGTACTACCCATGTGCAATTTGGTACAGCTTTCAGTGCATCTCTACATTACCAGTGAGCACATGCATACAGAGCGCCAGTTTGGTGTAGTGGTTAGGACCGCGGACTCTAATCTGGGAGAACCAGGTTCGATTCCTCACTCCTCCACAGGCAGCTGCTGGTGTGACTTTGGGTCAGTCACAAGTTCTTTCAGAGCTGTTCTCTCCTGAGCAGATCTTGAAAGAGCTCTCTCAGCCCC
This sequence comes from Gekko gecko, assembly GCA_029375565.1. Classification (NCBI taxonomy): domain Eukaryota; kingdom Metazoa; phylum Chordata; class Lepidosauria; order Squamata; family Gekkonidae; genus Gekko; species Gekko gecko. The sequence goes on along the minus strand of JAPDNY010000013.1, from coordinate 21,100,957 downwards.
ACCTAACTTACAGGGTGTATGTTGTGGGGAGGGGAAAGGAAAGAAGATTGCATGGTGCTCTGAGACTCCTTCAGGTAGTGAAGGATGTTGTATAAATCCAATTTCTTCTTCTTACAAGAAACAGTGGAAAAAAGCAGTCTTGAAGACATTGTGTATGCTTGTTTGTGTGTGTGTGTTATTTACCAATGTGCAGAAGTGCATGTGTGCGTTCAATAAAACATTACACACAGGAAAAATCCTAATGCAGTTATAAGTATAGTTACATCAAGATTGCTGTTTTAATTTTTTCCCCAGTGTACCTTGATAACATATACAGGCAGAATTGAACAAAAGAACTGGAAGACTTGGTAAACTATGCATGTCCCAGTTCTAGAATTAGTTTACAAAAATTCTCTAAGAATCCAGGAGCCCGCCCTACCCAGCTGCCTGATCCTCTTCCCAAATCACAAACCTTTTTAATGGTCAGAAGATAACCTGCTCCAGAGGATGACTGCCTAAAGAGAGGGCAGGTCATGACTGACTTACCTTTCCTGTAAAATATTCTCCCAGTTTCTCCCAGCATTACTTCCTGCCAGGGTTGATAGGAATGGTACTTTTCATAGTCTTCTGAACTGAATCCAAATACTGAGGGAACTACCATTCCCATCAACCCAATATGATCTGAGCATGCACCAAGAGCAGTTACCCTGATGCTGGGAAAGATTGAAGGTCAAAGAAGAAGGGGACAGCAAAGGATGAGATGGCTAGACAGTGTTATGGAGGCAACAAACATGAAATTAAGCAAACTCCAGAGCACGATGGAAGACAGGAGGGCCTGGCGTGATGTGGTCCATGGGGTCGTGAAGAGTCGGACTCGACTGTGCAACTGAACAACAACCACAACTAAACAGCTGCAAATTGACTTGAAATAATGCTTGTTTTGATGCAAACAAAATGTGCAGTATGAACATGTGGAGTGCTTAACTTAAGATGAAATGGGCCTTGCAAAGAAGGCAAGTTCAGTTTTTGCGCCTAAAGTCTTCAGGGATTGGCAACTAAAGACTGCAGGCGGAGGAGACATTTTTAAAAGAACTTCCTGAAACAAGAAAGTTCCTCAGAAAGAAATGGCAAAGAGCGCTGCCAAGTCACAGCCAATTCCTGGCAACCCCATGAAGTTCCCCCTCATGCTGTGTTCAAGGCAAGAGGTGAGCAGGGGTGGTTTGCCATTGCCTTTCTCTGCATAGCAAGCCCCGTCTACCTTGGTGGTCTCCCATCCAAGTACTCACCATGGTCAGCTGAACAACAACAGCAACAACAACAACTAAAGAGCAACTCCAAGTACTGACCAAGGACACACCAAGCTTCCAAGAGCTGGTAAGACTGGGCTCTGTGAATGTAAAGTGATGTCAAGACACAACTGATTTATGGCAACCCCATAGAGTTTTCAAGACAAGGGATGGGCAGAGGTGGTTTGCCATTGCCCGCTTCTGCAAAGCAACCCTCGACTTCCTCAGTGAACCCCCCATTCAAGTACAAACCAGAGCTGACCCTGCTTAGCTTCTGAGATCAGATGAGAGTGGGCTAGCCTGGGCCATCCAGGTCAGGGCAAGATTGGTCTAGTCTGGGGTATTAGGACCACTACCCCTTCCATTCTGGTTTTCTACATTTTAACAAGACAGCATTAAAAAGGCACCCCCACCTGCAGACCTGCACTGGCACACCCATCGCAAGCCTCGCCCACCCGCTTCACAGGCTGATCCCATGCCCTGCCAGAAGCATTCCTCTCTCACTGGGTTTTGAACTTCCCTCCAGGGTTGGATCACTTAGCTTAATTCTTCTGCTGGACTTAACCGCAGCTCCAAAAAGCACAATTAACACACTTGTGCATTGAACTAAAAGTCCTTGCTAATGTAAAGCCACTGCACCAGCCATAGAGTGGGATTTTTGTGTTTTGGCTGTCAAGAGCTTTTGAAGAAGAGAAGAGATTGGATTTATACCCCACCCTTCACTACCCAAAGGAGACTCAGAGCGGCTTACAAACTCCTTTCCCCTCCTCTCCCCACAACAGACACCCTGTGAGGTAGGTGGGGCTGAGAGAGCTCTGAGAGAACTGCTCTTGAGAGAACAGCTCTCAGAGAACTTGTGACTTACCCAAGGTCATGCCAGTAGCTGCATGTGGAGGAATGGGGAATCATACCGTGTTCTCCAGATCACAGTCTGCCACACTTAAACCCTACACCAAACTGGCTCTCCAGTCTGAGCTTCCTTTTAGTTATATGTCTAATCCACCTCTGCAAGAGAGATTTTGAGGGCGGCCTTCCCTGAATACCTAAACAAGGGCAAAAAGCAACTCTGAAAGTCATTAAATGGTTCCCTTCTATGGCACCGGCCCCTTGAGGAAATTTCACTTGCTTAAAAAAACACACCAAAAAAACCCTGTGGGTTACTTTGCTAGCATTCCTTTTCCAGGCGGAATTCCTCTGTCCTTGGTACTGGCATATTTAAATTTACAGGAGCAAGAATGATATTTGTTTCCAGCACTCATGAGATCACAAAAGTGGTTCCTAGAAGTCTCTCCCTCCCTCCCTAGCGAGATGGTCGCTTGGCCTAGTTCTGTCAGATGCTGTGAAATCAGGAATGTGCCTTCTCTAGTAACAAAAGTTGACGGGATTTCAGCTCCTCGGCTGTCCATTTCTTTGAGATAAAGGGGGGAAATACTTAGCCAGAAATAAAAGTGAAATTTGGATTAACTTATCCTTTAGAGAGAGAATGGTTTAATATTTACATCTGATTGAAGCACATGGATTGACCTGAGGACCATCACGTTCTCTCTGTCTCTCAGCTTAAATCTGATTCTCAGGATTGTTGTTGTGAGGCTATAATGGAGGAGGGGAGAAATATAGATGCTGCTCCAAACACCTTGAAGGAAAGATATAAGAAAACAAATCAAACCATTGACCGGGAGACTCTTGTAATGTACCAGATACCCAGACTAGAACACTTTTCTTGAAAAATCATGTTGGAGAAACACAATATGAGAGGAAGAAGAAAAGATCTTCAGAGAAAAACAGCTATGCAGGTAGGATTCTTTAAAAACGTACAGCCTCATTGTCCACCAGGATCTCAGGTTGCACCATAGTAAAAAGCCCAGTAGCACTTTTAAGACTGACAAACTTTATTGTAGCATAAGCTTTCAAGAAACACAGCTCTCTTTGTCAGGTTGTAACATAGACCACTCACATTCATATGCTGTAAACAAGTTCATTCCACATACCCATCTCCTTCCCGGTGACACTCCTGTTTCTCTCCTAATAAGCTTGCCAGCAACACCAGATCTCACCTCTTCCCAGTTCCCACTTCTTCTTAGACTGGGCCCACATCATCCGTTTGCTTTTTAGTTAGATGGTGTGAGATCCTCTTAAGACACTCTTTTTCAAATGGTCTATGGTTGGTCCTTAAGAGCAAAAGAACGTAAGAGAAGCCAATGTTGGATCAGGCCAATGGCCCTTCCAGTCTAACACTCCGTCACACAGTGGCCAAAAATACCAGGTGCCATGTGTCCATGTGTGTTGGTAGGAATGCATGTGTGCTGGTAGGGATGCCAGCCTGCAAGTGGGACCTGGGGAATCCCCCACAGTTACAGTTCAGATCAGTTCTTCTGGAAAATAAGGATGTTTTGGAGGGTGGACTCTGTGGCATTGTACCCCACTGAGGTCCCTCTCCTCCCCAGGCTCCATTCCCAAATCTCCAGGAGTTTCCCAACCTGGATCTGGCAACCCCTTGCCACCCCCATCCCTCACCAGTGGCGGGGGGACCTGGCAACCCTAGTTCTGGGCGGGGGAGTGGGACCGTGACACAGAGCTCCAGCTCCAACACTTTACTAGACTGTCTGTGGTTCCTAAAATGTATACAAACTATGCATGCATATTTATAGAAATACTGATTCAGGTACCCTGCGAAATGTGTCCACATAAACTAACCTATGCACAAATATTTATGCACAAGCAGATGTATGCCCATTCTTGGAGCATTTGTAGGTCTTGTCCCTGCAACTCCCCCCATCTCTATGCACATTCAATATGCGTGATTAGGCCAGGTTGGTATAGTGGTTAAGTGTGCAGACTCTAATCTGGGAGAACTGGGTTTGATTCCCCACTCCCTCACTTGCACCTGCTTGATGACCTTGGGCAAGCCATGGTTCTGGCACAACTGTTCTTGAAAAAGAGCAGTTTCTGTCAGAGCTCTCTCAGCCCCACCTACCTCACAGGGTGTCTGTTGTGGGGAGGGGAAGGGAAAGGAGTTTGTAAGCCACTCTGAGACCCCTTTGGGTAGTGACATGTGGGGTATAAATCCAATCTCCTCCTCCTCAAAATGTTAACTGGCATGGGTAATTGGGACCATATCAACCCAGTCTTGGTCCATCATCACTGGCTCCCAATTTCCAGGACCAATTCAAGGTGCTGATGTTGAACTTTAAATCCTTAAACAGGTTTGGAACCAGAATGGCAATTCAAGACACGGCCTTCAAAGTTGTGGCACCAAAATTATGGAACTCCCTCCCCTTCTGCGCTAGTGGGTGAAGACTTTTTTTGTTTCATCTGTCTCTCCCACAGTGACCCCCTCTTCCTGCCTCATGTTTTAATTTGCTGCCCTCTGTTTTATTTATATATTTTAGCCCCATTTTAATTGGTTTTATGGTGTGCTTTTGATGCTATTTTAATTATGCTTTTATTATGCCTTTGTGGCCTCGATCAAGCAGAAAGGCAGGACATAGATGTTGTCAATACATAAAACAAATCACCAGAATTCAGACAGCATAGGTCCTGTGTCTGAGCATGGTGAGGACTAGAATCCCTGAGAAATGCCCTTTTGATGCAACCGTGCATGCTCAATAGGAGGAGGTGGCAGAAACACCAGGGCTTCTATTGCAGTGGCACTTGGCTGCTGAATGGTTACTGACACCTGATGTGTCACTTGTAGGTAGCAAAGGACCACTTGTAATGTAGCAGCTGAGCACCCCTGGTCCTTTGCTACCTCCTTCTACTTGGAGGAGGGGGCACCAGCTATGCTATCTATGTTCCATGGAGCTGCCAGCAAAGATTTTAATGATGAATGGAGAAATGCTATTTGACATTATCCCCCTTTGCTTTTATTCTCTAGGAAGTTGGGGTTCTGATCCAGAGATTCATTCTCTTCCAAACAGACACACATAACACGTCAATCCCTGTGGCTGCTCAAGCGTCGTAGTGATGCCTGATCAGGCACCAAAAGTGGCAATGCCATGCTCCCGCGTTCCCAAGAGTATTGAAGACCGCAGGGCCATTTCATCCATCAATCAGTAACAACTCAGTATTTGCCACCACTTGTACACCGAATAACCAGTCCCAGGCCTTTGAGAAGGGTTCTGAATATAATGCATGTGTTTCAGAAGCCAGTCCACTGCAGTCACCCATTCAAAATCTGATGTGCATCTATAGCCACTCCAGGCTTTCTTGGCTGGAATTTCAGAAAGCTCCCCGACATTTTCTAATTAAATGAGAAACTCGCTCAGGAAAGGAAGATTGAGTTTCCCCATAATGAAACGTATGTGTTAACCGGTAGGTGTACACGGATCGAGTTTCCCCAGGCAATACAGCTCAGAACACGTCAAGTCTTCTTTTACAACCTAGCAAAACAACCGTTAAGCTGTCCTCCTCCTGCATCCTCCCCACACATCCTGCTAGCCAGACAGACACCCCCTTGTCAGGTGGAGCAACGGCCCACTCTGCTGATTATTTACATCTCACTTGGGAAGGGGGGGGGATTTGGGGATTTGCTGGACGTGTGCCTGGTTTTTAACTTTTCCCACATGTGGGACACATATGCCACTGACTAGGAACGCATCTCAGCAGAGGAAGCAGCAGCCAGACTGAGAGCACCGTTGCACGCGGAGTAAGATGCACATCACTTTCCAGAGCTTGCTGGCAAACAGACAACTGGAGATTTCTGCCATTTTCCTTATCCAAATTTCTCCTTGGATGCTGGAGTTACAGATTTTCTGATCCTGTTTCAAGAGCAATACTGATAGACTAGGAATTTTTCACCGGTTCCCTTTTCCTTTCCGAATTTTGTACAGAGATGTTGTGCATGTGCCATTGGCCACAGCTTTTGGTTTCTTCATACTGCCTGGGTCTTTCCCCCCTCCTCTCCATTATCCATGAATTGACACACTGCATTAAGCTTGCTGCAAAAAAACCAATCACACATGTGGACAAAATTGCTTGTTTTGCAGTGTGTTATCAGCGTGCCGTATGTGTGTTAGTAACGTAAGGGTGGACAGATGCAGATGATCTTAAGGAACAGTCACATGTGGCCAATTGTGGGATTAATTTTAGAAATTCTCCTAGTTAAACTAGAATTAAGGAGGAGCGGAATGCAGCAAAACTTCTGGAACAACAAAAAGTAACAAGGAGCCAGGGGAATCCGCTCATCTCTGCAGACTTACTTTCTTTGTGTCGTTTGTAGATTTTCTTGCTTAGTGAATGCTGCCCTAGATCCAGTCCAGTCCATGGGACAGAGGCGGCACTGGTCGCCCTCACGGACAACCTCAGGAGGCATCTGGATAGAGGTGGAGCAGCAGTACTGTTGTTCAACACAGTTGACCACCAGTTACTGATCCACCCCCTCGCCGATGCTGTGATTCAGCGGTCCACCTTACAGTGGCTGTCCTCTTTCCTACAAGGTCGGGGACAGAGGGTGGTGCTAGGGGGGCAGCTGTCCCAAAGACACCCACTGGTTTTTGGAGTGCCTCAAGGGGCTGTCCTCTCCCCATTGTTATTCGACATCTATATGCACCCCCTTGCCTAGATTGCCTGGAGGCATGGGCTGAGATGTCACCAATATGCAGATGACACCCAACTCTATCTGCTGTTGGGCGGCCTGTCTGACTCAAAACCGGAAGATCTGGACCTGGCGCTACAAGCTGTAGCTGGGTGGCTTAGGCTGAGCCGACTGAAATTGAATCCGACGCAGACGGAGGTCCTGCACCTGAGCCGCAGCAGTCCAGGTTTAGGGATCCCACTATTGACCTTCGATGGGTGCCACTGGTGCCAGCATCAGAGGTTAGGAGTCTGGGAGTGCTCTTGGATGCCTCCTTAACCATGGAGGCCCAGGTAGTGGCCACTGCCAAGTCTGCCTTTTACCACCTTCAGCTGATTAGGTAGTTGGTTCCCTTCCTTGAATGCAACAACTTGGCAACAGTGATACATGGAATAGTCACCTCGAAACTAGACTTCTGTAATGCTCACTACATGGGGCTGACCTTGTCCCAAATCTGGAAGCTAAAGCTAGTGCAGAATGCAGCAGCCAGGCTGTTATTGAGCCTCTCTTCTAGAGAGCACATTCAGCCTGCGCTGAAAGCGCTGCATGGGCTGTCCCAGCTCCTGCTGAGTCCGAGCACATGGCCCCAGCAGAGGAGCTAAGTGCTGCTGGGGATGAGCTCCTGATGCCGGAAAATCCCACATCTGACAGCACTGAGAGTTCAGAGGCTGCTCCAGCAACAGGTGAGGCAGATTCCCACCTGGTCAGCACTCCCCCCTGATTCGCCTCCGCCGGTTTCCCATTTGAGAGAACAGCACCGACAGGACATGGCAGTTGTAATCCCAGGAGATCAGTTGTAATCCCAGGAGCTCTCCAGCCACCACCTGGAGGTTGGCAACCCTACCTCTTACAGGGTAATCAAAAGGACTTGCATTTGATCTCTTACAAGCTGGTCAAAAAGGCCTTGTAATACTGAAGGACTTTGGAAAGGCCTTGGCTCACCAAATGTTTTTGGTTCTGCTTGGTTCTGCTTGAGGCGCTTTGCTCCATCTAAATGCTGCTCTTCTGCTAGTTAGATTATCCCTGTCTTTCAGGTTGCTTGTCTTTATGTTTTAGGTTGTTTGAAAGGTTTAACTAGAGTCAAATTGTTAGGAGACTCTCTGAGAACCTCTTTGGACAGCAGAAAATTGGCATCTGCTTTTAAATGAACAAATTGCAGTAACCTCAGGGTCTCCTTGGAAAATCTCCAGATAATTAGCACTTTACAGTAGTTTTGAGGATGTATAGTAGGTTTTTTTAAAAAAAAAATTGCATCAGAGCTGAAGCTAAAGATTAAAGGAAACAGCACAACAGTAAAATCAGGTCTCACTTTTTATAGTGGAATGTTTTACAATCTGTCCGAATCCTAAAACCAAATGTTCCTATAGTTGGAAAAGCTGTTTGGCCTTCCCTTAAGGTGCGTCTGGAACCCTTCAGTTTTAGAAGATTTTGGACATTCCAACTTTAACTGGATTTCCAGTTCAGTAGTGTCTCATTGACCATATCCTGGATTTGATACCTACCCATAAAATTGCACACAGTATAGAGAAAGTAGCTAGGGAGCTTTGCCTTCCTCTCCAATAATGTTTGAACCTGGAGTCAGTCAATGAAATAGAAAAGGTAGATACCTTCACCTCCAAAAGAATTCATTTATGGAATTCACTGACACAGATTTAGCCATTTACTGATTTAGATGACTTTAATATGTATTAAATAAATTCATGGGATGTAGTTAATCAATGGCTTCTAGCCAAGATAGCTGTGTGTTCAGAGGTAGTATACCTCTCAGCTGTCTCTCCATGTTCAGAGAGGGTCATCTGCTCAGGGGGGAGGCACTGGCTTCTGTTCCCCTGCTTGTAGGGCCACTGGTGGCACCTGGTTAGTAAGGTTGCCAACCTCCAGGTGGGGTCTGAAGATCTCCCAGAATGACAACTGAGCGCCAGATTACAGAGGTCCATTCCCCAGGAGAAAATGGCTGCTTTTGAGAATGGACTGTATGGCATTAAGAACATCAGATGAGCCCTGCTGGATCAGACCAGTGGTCCATCGAGTCCGGCATCCTGTCTCACACAGTTGCCAACCAGTTCCCCCAGAGGGCCAACAACAAGGCATGGAGGCCAAGACTTTCCTCTGATGTTCCCTCCTGGCACTGTGATTTAGAGCTTTAGTGTCTCTGAACGTGGAGGTTCTCCTTCGGTCACCATGGCTAGTAGCCAGTGATGGACGCATCCTCCATGAATCCATCTAGTCCCCTTTTAAATCTGTCTGCGCTTGTGGCCATCACTTCATCCTCTGGCAGCAGATTCTGCATTTTAATTACTTGCTGTATAAAACAGTATTTCCTTCTGTCCATCTATTCTACCCTGCTGCGGTCCCTCCCTTCCCCAAATTGCAGGCTCCACCCCCTAATATCAAGGAATTTCCCAAACCAGAATTGTCAACCCTACTAGTTAGCCATTTGGGGAAACAGGATGCAAGACTAGAAAGATCTGCGGTCTGATTCAGCGGGGCTTTTCTTATGTTCTCAGAGGGAAAAATGTTTTTCAAGCTCCTAATATGGTAACCGTCTAGTTCTTGAGGGTAAGGCAGGGAAATCCACTGATATTTTGCCTTTCGCCCACCACGCCCCTTAAACAAATGCCCACTGCTGAACAGGGAAGCATTTCAAACAGTGAAGCTCCCCCTAAGTACACCAGTATATTCCATTTTCCCTTTTAATTCTATCCCCCCACTTTCTTTCCCCACTGACCCCCAAACAGAGCCTCCTGATTTAGGGGAACACATAATCCAACATTCCAGCCAACCTACATGGGAGCAAAAATCTTAAATCCCACTCATCGCCACATCTGTGCTACGTTTGCAGAGCTTCAACATCAGTCTGAATATTTGGCTCAAACCAATTGGTATAGCTATTGCTGGACTGTACCACTTCAGGCTACAGGTGATAGCGGGAGAAATCACATAGGTGAATGCTACCCTATGGGGGAAAAAATATTCCCTGCACTAAGAAAAATAGCATGCCAGGAACAGGAACTCCCTCTAGACTTTCCTCTGACATGCTATTCTTTTTATAGAGATGTCGCCAACACGCATCCTCCTCCTTGCCAACACACCAACAGACTGAAGTCCAGAAAAGTAATAAATCGAGAGGGGTAGCTGTGTGAGTCCACCACAGCAAAATGAAACAGAAGTCTGGTTACATCTTAAAGACTATCAGATTTATTCTAGATGAGCTGTTGTGCGCCATTGCATCTAATGAAGTATGCTCTGACTCATGACATCTCATGGTGGAAAGAATGTCATTAGCCCCTAAGGTACCAGTAGTTCCCCATTTCATTTTAATGCAACCAAAGCTTTAGTACTTAATTCTGCTTAAATATACAAACCAACCCCCACCATTTTCACACTATGGGATACCATCCAGGACAACCACTTCCAACATTTTTTTTACATATAAACTTGCTTTTGGTGTGAGCGGTGGGATTAGAGCTGCCAACCTCCAGGTAATGGCTGGAGATCTCCCACTATTACAAATGATCAGGTAGTAGATATCAGTTCACCTGGAGAAAAATGCCTGTTTTGGAAGGTGGACTGTATGGCATCATACCCCATTTAAGTCCCATTATACCCCATTTAAGTCCTTCCCCTCCCCAAACCCTGCCCTGTTCAGACTTTCCAGGTATTTCCCAAACTTTCCAGGTATTTCCCAACCTGGAGCAGGCAACCCTTGGTGGGATCCCCAATTGGAACAGGTGCTGTTAATTCTATGCCTCTTCCCACTTGCCCCAGTAATGTGGGAGGGAATCAGTCCTCTTCTGATTATACTCCTGGTTTTTTAAATCCCAACCCCCCCCCCGCCCATCTTCACAGTCATTGGACTGCAAATGAACTATTGCAGACCTTCAGGGGATTCTCTGACTACAGTACAGCAAACCCAGCTGACATTTTCTGCCAGTAAAAATTGACCTGCTTAGAATCCTGTTCATTTTCTTTTCAACACTTATGAAGGATCCAAGCACATGGCATAAATAAGTGATTTCTGGCCTCAGACAAAACCCAGTGGAGGAGCTGCACTCATTCCCTACTGCCTCCCCCCCCCACAACACAGTGAGATAAAGTAGAAAAACGGTGCAGGTGTAAAGAAAGTTATAACTGAGCCACTCTTCTGTACCGTTTATACTGCAATCCTTTGCAGAGTTATGCCAGTCTATGCCCACTGATTCTAACAGCCTTCAATCAAAGTAATTCTGTATAGGGTTGGACCATTAATGTATTACCCCTGGTGGGTTTTGTTTAGATTTCCATAGAGGGGGGGCAGTTTCCCAAGAAACAGATATAGCCTTGTCTTGCACAATCCAGACAAGGTGAGTGTTTGGAAGTCCCACTACCCTACAGACAAGTATTTTCAAGTTTCAATAGGTCTTACTCCCAAGTAAAGACTGTTACCCTATGTACAGTTACTTGGGAGTCCATCCCATTGAGCAAAGGAGTGGGGCTTCCTTCCAAGTAGTCAAGTCAAGTCAAGTCAGCCTTTATTGGCATATATCATTAGAACAAAGTATCCAAGTAGGACACTGTATTACAAATACATTGAATAAAATAATAGGTTACAACTGTACTTTTCCTTGGCGAAGCAGCATGGCGGATTGAAGGAACTTAGCCACTTTCTCAGTTACTTCAACAGAGTAATCATTCAAAACTTTGTAAACTTTATGGGAATCTGAAAAACCCATAATGTTGGCCAATACAGAGTTTAGATATTTAGAGCATATATTTACATAAAAGTGACATCGCAACAAAACATGTTAAGACTGTCTCAACACATCCACATCCACAAGGGCAATGTCTAGCCACATAAGCTGTCTTATTGAATCTGCCATATAGAATGCCATATGCCATGCCATCCTTCCAAGTAAACCTGCACAGGATCAGGCTACATATTTTCCCTGTTGAAGTGCTTAGCTATGTTTGCATATGAGATTTCCAATGTTCTTCCCAATTCATTTGTTAAAACATACCCCCAAAAAATCCTGTCGAAATTTCTTGCACATTTTTCTGGAGCAGGAACCTCCCGTTTTTATTCCACCCTTTCTCCAAGGAACTTGGGGTGGTATAAATGATGATGGTACTTCTTCCTTTTTCCTTCATCGTCACCACAACCTGTGAGGTAGGTCAGAGTAATCTTTGGCTGTCCCTTTGACAAGCTCCATGCCTGAGCGGGGATTTGAACCTGGGTCTTTCCACTCCACCCTGACCTGGATAGCCCAGGCTGGCCCAGTCTCATCAGATCTGGGAAGCTAAGCAGGGCTGGCCCTGGTCAGTACTTGGATGGGAGACCACCAAGGAATTCAAGGGTTGTTATGCAGAAGCAGGCAGTGGCAAACCACCTCGGAATGCCTCTTGCCTTGAAAATCCCATAAGTCAGCTGTGACCTGATAGCCCTTTTCCCCACCACCTTCCCACTGCAAGTCCAACACACTCACCACTACACCAGACTGGCTGTCCCCACCCCAGAACCTTAAAATCCGCTTTCAATGTAGCTTTAGCCAGAATTCAGCATCTCTTAGCTGGATTGCACCTGTGGTTTTTAAGTGGTACATGATAGCTCTTAACTAAGGCTGTGGACCTAGGCACTTTACCTTAGGAGCAAGCAAAACTCAGTTCAAGGATGGCTACTTCTCAGTCAACACACACAGGATTGAGTGCTGAGTCTCAGATTTGTGCTGTGCAAGGCAAGGCTTAGCATGTGCCTTAAAAGAAAGCAAGATGAATGTTCCATATCATAAATCCCAAAGACCGCCACAAAAAACGCAGGAAAGAGTTCTGCACATTGAGAAGTCAGATCCAGCTAGTAAACTAAGCCAAATGCTACAAAACCCCCTTATTCTTTCATTGTTGTTATTATTATTCAGTCCCTCGGATCCAAACCAGCACAGATGTTCTATTCAGCCAGTCAAGAAGTACAAAGTTGCAGAGGAGCTGAATAAGCAAGGAACGCGACCAAATGTGGAAAAAGGAGCTCACTCCTTTTAACTGTAGAAAGAAATGCTTTTCATTCCACCCTCAGAGATTTTCCTGCTTCCAGTCCTAGACACGAAAAGATCCCTGCCAAACCTCCACTTCTCATCTTTTGCCCTGGACGCCACATGCACACATAACCGCACTTTTGGAGGAAGAAAAAAAGAGAGAGAGAGAATCCGCTCTAACCGGAGGAGGAGGAGGAGGAGGAACTGCTTTATTACAGGGACCCAGGTGATTCTCAGTTCCCACAGATTTTTCAATTCCTCGAGGTCTCCTAGAATAGATCTGACTTTGGGACCCTGGATCGGACCCCCACAATGCCATTGTCCCCGCGCCTTTCCTTTGCCACCGTCATTTCTGTCCCTACGCATCTCTCTGATGATAGCTTTCAGCCATTCATTCATTCATTCATTGGCTCATTCATGCGTCCCCAGTGGCACCATGGAAACCCAGATTCGATCCGCTCTGACAGTGCAAAGAAACACAACTTCAAAAACACATCCCCAAACCTCGGCAAGATCTCCCGAAGAAAACTTCTCGAAATGGGAACCTGCCCTTCAAAGGATCACCTTTCTGGGGGAGAAGGTCTTTCTCCTTGCCTTACCTCCTTGCCTGTGCTATAAATTAGGTCCTGCTTGGCCAGGTCTCCATGAGATAAGCGGGGATGCTCCAAAGCCTGCGCGCCTTGCCTCTCTCTCTCTCTCTGTCCTGCAAGAAACTCGGGGAAAGTTGCCTCGGCTGCGGTGGAGGTGGGCGTCGAGGCGGGGGAAGGGGCGAGAGATGCCGGGCGGTAAGGCAAAGGGCGGTCAGAGCCAGCCGCTTCTCCGGGTTTATATAGCTGCGCCTGGCTCGGGAGCTCGGTCTCCTGTAATAGGACGCCTGCGGGCAAAAGGGGGCTCGGGCGCGCTCGCAGTTGGCAAATCAAAGGCACAGAGCCTCTCTCCGGATCCCGGGCGCGCTGGTGGAAGGCACACGCGCTCACACGCACATATATATAGGAGGCAGAGGCACAAAGGCATTTGCATGTCATTTATGGCTCGGGGAGGAAATAGCCCCCCCTTCCACTCCCCACTAAGGGGGGGGGAGGTGAGGAAAGTCAGCTCCAGGCAGCAAATGACTCAGAAAGGGAGACTATTTTCCTGAGACCAGTGTGGAATTCCGGGGAAGCTGCGGGGCGGGGGGGGGGTGGTGTCGGGGCGGACGAATTCATATTACATTACATTCTTAAAAGCATTCCCCCCCCCCCCAAGAAGTACTCCAGCCCAAGAAGGTTGTCAAGAACCCCCCGCTGTCCCGCCTTGCTGCCTTCTACTGTGTCACGTCTCCAGCAGCCTCGGCGTGAATGGGTTTCCCAGCAGGAACGAAGAGGCATGTGTGGCTGCGCTTAGCGGGGCTGCTGTCAGGGCATCTCAGGGAAGGGGATGTCAGCGAGACGTTCCTCGCCCAGTTGCCTTCGCTTCTCCTGGAGGAGGGGAGCGGGAGATGAAGGCCAGAACTCTGGAGAAGACGAGATAAACGGCGAGGGCGCTGGACGCACGGAGAGAGGGAGAGAGAGAGAGAGCGCTCCTCTTTCTTCCAAAGATCTGATAAAAAGGGATTATGTGTCTGGGAGCCATGCGTGCGGGAAGAAGATAGCCTGTTTGCTCTCCTGAGGGCAGGGAACAAAAAATACCCCCTCCTCTCTTTTACTCACAAGCGCACAAACACTGAGGATCAAGTTTCCCGGGTTCCTCTCCTTTGTTGTCCGGTGGGTTTGCACCACCCTGGCCCCGTTCACACTGAGCATTTGCCCCGCTGAAGGCACAGGAGCCCTACGGACTTTCCGTGCACGATCATACGATCACATCTGGGAGGCGTAGTGCTCCCGTGGCCAATCCGTGGCTTCCCTCCGAAAACACGGAGTAAAAAACTAGTAGCTCCGGAGTACTAGTTTCCAGAAACCCCGGGGCAAAGGCTGGCGTCTGATCACGGGAGCGCCAGTATCCCGCGGCTTCGGATGCCTGCCCATGTCCCCGGGGGTTCCGGATGTCGTAAGTGTCCATGGGATGCGCACCAACGCTGAACAGCGCATGCACACACACAAGACACTGACAGCGGCCTGCCCCCCCAATGGTGCATGCACACTTCGCTGCTTTTTTGCTGTGCTGCAGCAGCGCCATGTGATCGGGGCACAGAGCTGGAGTGTGGCAACCCGGTGGCCCATGTGATCGGGCTACTGCGCCTTATTTAGCTCCGGGGCGAACTGCCACGCCTCTCCCCCGCATTTTCTGGCCCGTATGACCGGGGCCCCTGTATTTTATTTCTTCTTAATTCCAGGCTAACTGGGAGAATTTCTGAAGTTCCCTGCCGCTTCCACTTTCATATCTGAATCGCCCTCCTTCTGAAGACGGGGTGTGCACATGTGCCTTGATGAACCCGCTATGATATTGTGTGTATAAATGCCTCAGGATTCTTTTTGTATCACATTTGGCTGAGCGCATCGGTAAAATGCCAAAGTGTGCTCCTGTGCATGGGTAAAGACAAGGTACCAGAAAGGATTTCATTCATTCATTCATTCATTCATTCATTCATTCATTCATTCATTCATTCCATTTGTATCCCCACCCTCCCCGCTAACAGGCTAGGATAGAAATGTGATATGGATTGTGATAGAAAGCACACAAACCACCACCACCCCACACACAATAAAAATGTTCTGTGGAATCAGATCTCTCTTTGTGTGCAGTGTTAAACCAATGCATCCATCAGTAAAACACCACAAAAAAGCATCTGGATATAATTGTACAAATGAGGGCATCAGGACTGATAAAATCCTGCAAGAAAATAGCTATGTGGTTATGGGCATAAGTGACAGAGAGGAAGTATTACATAAGAATGTGAGGAATTGAAAGTGTGTGTGTGTGGGGGGGGTTGAGCATGCCTCAGTTTTGGAATTTCTCCTAGCACAACTGGATTCAGATATGTGGAATGCGAAGCAGAATGAACCAGCATTACCAGATGAGAACAGAGGAAATCCTCTTCCCTCTAGCAATACCCAGATAACCAGCTGGGTGAATGGGTATCCCTTGCCTTTAACTGGACTTTAAACTAACCTCAAGCACTTTCTAAAGTAGGTTCGGCCAGGTGAACCTGTGAGCTTGGACAGCTGCTACTGTTCCATCTCCTCTGGTACTGTGTGCTCCACGTCTGGCTCAGAGAGGCTCCCCAAGGATTCAGTGCAGAGAATGGTCTTGCCCAGAGATCCTTGACTTGGAAGTGTCTGCATGAGGCACATGTGCTCTCCCAGCCTCCCAAGGGGGTTCAAAGCTGCCTTTCAACTGAGTGGAAGAAGGCACCATGGTGATGGGCTAGAACCCTGTTGAATTTCAGTGCCTAAAGCAGAATGTGATCCCACAACACTGAGCACATCGGATGAACCCATCTCTCCACAGCCTGCTTCAGTTTTGTTCCATAACCCACACTCACTTAATAAGGTTCTAATCAAATGAAAATGTATATGTATTTATTTACTGTTTTGGCCTTCCTTCCTTCCTTCCATCACGGTGCACACCAAGTGAGGGCAGACATGGATGCAGTCTCCTATACCCCTTGTCAAGGAGTCCTGAGAAAGACTGTTTAATTGATTGGTTGGTTGGTTGGTTGTTTCCATGAGTGTAGTTTAGCCAGGAAATCTTATGATTGTCTGGCAGCCAGAAGTTCTAGCTCTTTAGCGGTATCCAGGGTGCACCATGAGGAGGCGAGCTAGAATTGCACCCCATGTGGCTGGGGTGCAGCCCACCAAACTATTTTCCATCTGTCACAGGAATCTGAGCATCATGCTTTCCAGGGTGATGTGACAGAGCTCTTTGAACTTTCTCCAGCTGCGACTGAGTAGTCTGGAAATTTATATCTTAGTATTTAGGGAAATTGCCCAGTGGGTCTGCATACCCGTATCAGCTTGGTTACATATTTTATATTATTATATGCTTCCTGTGTGTAACTCTGCCATACAATAAATATAAATATATATACCGTGTGAGGGATAAATGAATGTCACCTCTTTTGTGTCTTCCTATATTCATTAGTATTTTTGTCAGTGGTTTTGGTTCTCTCTCTCTCTCTTGGTTTTGCAGATTGTACTGGTTCTGCATTTTTTATATGCACCCAGCTCCTGCCAACCTAGCAGTTCGAAAGCAAGAAATTGCAAGTAGATAAATAAGTACCACCTTGATGGGAAGGTAACAGTATTCTGTGCACCAAGGCATTTAGTCATGCCGGCCACATGACCACGGAGAAGTCTTCGGACAGTGCTGGCTCTTCGGCTTGGAAATGGAGATGAACACTGCCCCCTAGAGTCAGATTTGACTAGCTTTTGGTCAAGGGAACCCTTTACCTTTACCTTATATGGTGTTTATAGGTACACTGTATGTCACTTAGAAGTATGACCATATATCTGATTCTGAATCTGGCCCCCACATGGCTCAAAAAACCTAGAGAATAGGCCAAGTTCAGAGAGGGGATGTTTTTCTATGCACCAGTCAGACAGGAGGAGCAGGAACTGTCCGTCCCCCCACCATTGCCATATGAACTAGGTGGGCAGAGGCAGAAATGCCACAAGTGGGCAGCGGGTGGGGGAAGAGGAACTGCCAAGCAAAGTGAGAGTATAGCCGTCCCGTCCTCCCCCGCAGTGAGTCTCACAGGTTGTTCTTAGTATGCATACAATGCTGATATATTGATGCACAAAAAAAAGCTGGGGGAGGTGTACAGTTTCAAAAGAGAAAATCCAGTGCAAAGAAACAAGTTTTAAAAATGGTACAAAATGAAGAATAATGGATTCCATTTGCACGAGGGAGAAGCAACCCTGAAATGGGGCTACGCAGGCCGAAACAGGAGGGATGAGCTAATCCCGCTTACATAAGGGCTCCCAATCAATTTCCCCTTTGGGTGCTAATCAGGAAGCTTCAGGGAGGTGTCTGTACCACATGCCTTCCAACCATAACCTCAGACTACTGGGTAGGAACATGCTGGGTGTCAATTAGGTGCTAAATCAGTATGGAAGGCAGGACTGTTACCTTGCCCCGCCAGTGGCTCTCCCAGAATTCCACAAAAGACCCTCACGGCTTTTTATAATATTGACGGTTTTTCCTGAGCGGCCAATTTACCTGCAGCTGAGCACGAGGGAGCGACCACCGTTTGCACACTGAACTGAAAGTGGATCAGACAGAGAAGAGAGCTTTGAGCTGGCATCTTATTAGAGGCTGTGCCCTCCTGCGTTCCGTGCTCCAGTGGTGTGCTCTCTGCTTTGAGGCATGCACTCTCTCCCCCCACAAAGACCAACTTACATATTCCAGCCTTCTCCAGGAAGCTGAGGGCAACACATGTGGATTGCTCAGGGCCAGTTCCGGGCTTGGGGCTGGGCAGAAAGTGGCCCTGGGCCTTCACCAGCCCTCCCTCTTCTTATGTTTATGGGTCCTTTGCACTTGCAAGCTCTCCTACCGCCCGCAGTTACAGCTGCCTACCTGGCTTGCATGGCCTTTCTCTTATGGGGCTGGGCAAAGGGTGCAGCTTAGGATGCCATTGCCTATGGCTACCAGGAGCACCTCTGCTGTGTGCACCACCTACATGCCCTTCCCTGCTGGCAACACTAGGCTGCTAGGACTATGGGCACATGGGGATGTCAAGAGCTGCATTGGGTGTTAGCATCAGCGGACTCTGCCAGAAGCCCCAGTTCCCAGCAGCTGTCCCACCTCGTGAAGAAGAAGAAGAAATTGGATTTATACCCCACCCTTCACTCAGAGCCTCAGAGTGGCTTACAAACTCCTTTCCCTTCCCCTCCCCACAACAGACCCTCTGTGAGTTAGATGGGGCTGAGAGAGCTCTTTCCAGAACTGCCCTTTCAAGGACAGAACTATGGTTTGCCCAAGGTCATCCAGCAGCTGCAAGTGGAGGAATGGGGAATCAAACCCGGTTCTCCCAGATTAGAGTCTGTGCACTTAACCGCTACACCAAACTGGCTCTCTTGGTATGTTGATATCAGTCCTGGAATCTCCTCTTCTCCAGTTTACTTCAATCCCTGTAAGGTAGATTAAGGCTGAGCCTTAAGACCTGGGCCAAAGCTTGTAATTCAGATGATCCTCTCAAAATTGGTTTGTTGATTCAGAAATTGTCCTTACGGGCTTAGTGCCCTGCCCATCTAGTATTCTTTGAATGAACTGTTTTAAGTGGTGTTCAGGTATATGAAGCCTCCACCCGCCCGCCCCCCCGGTGGTTATTATGAAAATATACTGGGAAATTTCTCCTGTCGTAACTCACAGTAGTAAATCACACTATAGTTAATGGCCTTGACCTGGATAGACCAGGCTAGCCTGATCTTGTAAGATCTTGGAAGCTAAGCAGGGTTGGCCCTTGATGGTGTCTGGATGGGTGACCTCCAAGGAACAGCAGGGGCGTGACGCAGAGGCAGGCCATGGCCAACCACCTCTGAACACCTCTTGCCTTGAAAACCCTACAGGGTCGCCATAAGACAGC
The DNA here is from genome assembly GCA_029375565.1 of Gekko gecko. Taxonomy (NCBI): domain Eukaryota; kingdom Metazoa; phylum Chordata; class Lepidosauria; order Squamata; family Gekkonidae; genus Gekko; species Gekko gecko. The sequence continues at coordinate 21,081,613 of JAPDNY010000013.1, read as the reverse complement.
TGTGACTTGACGCCACTTTCCACCACCACCACCAAATCACAGCTGAACACTGCCTGAGGCTCTGGCTGCAATCACACGCGCCAGTAGATCTGACATGGACACAAATGTCCAATGGATCTAAAGCGTGTGATCAGACAGCAACATCTGGGAAGCATCCCACAGTCATTGGCAACCCATGCTGCTCTACCACAGAAGCAGAGTAAAAAGACACCAGAGAAAATCCGGTAGTAAACAGGTCGCGACGGGCCACAGATGGACTTTCCCCTGTCTGATCGGAGAAGCACACACGCATGCTGTCGGGATGGTCCAATCAGGCCATCCCAGCTCGGTGCCATCCCCCCCCCCCAGCTTCACAGTATGCTCATCATCACATACCCATAGGGGGCCCTCAGTGCAGAGGTGCAATTCCTTATTTATGTGCATGGGAAACAAACAGTGAAAAACCCGACTCACCCACAGTTGCATCTGATCACACAATGGCGGGCTGAGCCTGTAGCTATGAAGGGAGGTATGATCTTGCAACTGTGAGTCGAATTACTCCAGAGGGAATAGCCTCGCTTCCCCTCTGCTTCAACTGGTGCGTGTGTCTGCAACCTTTGTCTGTTTCTTCCTATCTTCTGATTCTGTCCCTGCTTTTCTCATATGAACTGAACTGAACAATAAAACCACCATGGGCCAGCTAACCGGTGTGGACTCTGAAAAACCAGGAACCCCCAGATTCCTTCCGTCATGCCCCATCAATGAATGCCCTCCTGGACAGATCCTACCCTTCTTCCAAGAAGCCGTGGGTGATAGTTCTCTCCTTCTCTGTTTTTACTCTCATAACAGCTCTGTGAATTAGGTTAGGCCGTCCGACCAGCCCACGGTCAGCAAGTGAGTGACAAAGCTGGGTTTGAACCCAAGTCTTCCCAATCCTAACCTAACACTCAAACCACTACATGTCATACTGCTTTATAATTTACCCACTTGTCAGACTGCCTCTGGAACAGCCTTTGGCCTGCCATGTGCTCACATGGTTCTGAACCGGTAGTGCGCCACCATGTGATGTGACCAAAGAGGGAACTAAAGAGGCTGTAGCTACAGAAGCCAGGTGAGCCAGGCCCGTAGCCAGGATTTTGTGGCTTGTGGGGCAACTTTTTGAGGGGGTGGGGCTTGAATTTTACAGTTAAAAAAATAACCCTAGCTCCCTGCAGTCTCCTCACCCCACCACTCCTTGGCTGTAATTTCTCTAAAACAAGCTTTTACAGGAGAAAATCTTGGGGGGGCTGTCCCTTTAAGAAAGGGGGCAGAGCCCCACTATAGCCACGGGCCTGCAGGTGAGTCTCCATGCAATCCAGGGAAGCCATGGGGTTGCTACTTCCATACTTATCACTGTGAGTGTGCAGAAGACAATGATCGCCACGACACTACAGGAGGTAAGGTATAAATTCATTCTGCGGAGCTCTTCAACAAAGCATTGCACACCTCCCTAGCTGTTATACCACTGAGACCTTTATGCCTCTCCAGGGAAGCCCTGTAAAATGTAATTAAACTGCAGGCAGCTGATGGCTCCTGCCCCACTAACAATTAACAGGTGCTCAGTTTGTGTATGTGTGTTTGCTTCCCGTAATCTTATGTTTGGATATATTCACAGGGGATGACATACACCAAGAAGTTGTACAGAACTGAAAGCAACCTTTTAAATAAAGAAAGGAAGCCAGCTCTCTTTCCTTGGGGCTAGGTCAATCAACTTCGGAGACATCTGCCAACAGAGAGATCATCACTGGAATCTGATGCGCCTTATTACAGAGAGACCTCTTGTTAATGTGGGGGGGAGCACATTGGGATGGAACGAATGGCAACCTTGGATGTTGATTGATGGTGCAGTGAGGAGCGGCGGACATGCCAGGCAGCAAGCTAGGCTTTCTGACATCTCTGTTGTCAGGTCTTCCCCTCCCCTTTGTAAACCACAAGTGCGCCAGTGAAATTAAACCAGATGTAAGACCCTGTCTTGAATGCACCAAAAAAAAAAATCCTCTGAGTTCTATAGTATGATTGAGGGATGCTGGGCTTTGGGTTACCACCACTAGGAGTGTGCAAGTAAAAATCAGATTCGGTTTTTAGAACTTGAATAGGATTGTTTAATATTGAAAGTAAAGCTAACCGTGTTAAGGAGTCAATTGGATATTAATTTCCATTGCTCTCTGTGGGAAAACCGATATCTGCCAAATCCCCTCTCTCTGTGTGCATGTGTGTGAGAGAGAGAAACAGGTAGACAGACTGACAGATGGACAGAGAGATCTTAAAAATCTACCCTACACATACCAATGTCTGAGGTTGGGCTGTCTGATGCCGGAGTAAAAGACTCTGTTTCTGTTCCTCCTCATTTTGTAGCCCTGTTTGCCTGCTGGTCAGGGTATACCATCAAACTCTTTGTAACTTTATCTTTATTACAGGATGGCTTTTTGTCATGGGAGTGGGGGAAATGTAGCTGAAGGCTAAGCCTTGCCTCTGTCCTCCCTTCCTTTCAGCATGTGCAAGCAAAGACTTTGCCCCCATTTAGCGGGTGTGGTAGGCCTTTGCCTATAGAACAAAGGAGCTCACAAAAATCAAAAGGATTATATAATGATTGGCAGAAAGTGGAAACATACAAAGAAATGCCAGTTGGGAGAATCTTGTTGGATGGGAAGATCGGCTAGGTGCTGGTTGGATATCGTCCCTGTCAGGTGCAGATTTGCTGAGTCACTCTCTCCCTTCATTTCCCATTGCCCTGAAATGAAGCCAGTCCCTAAGCTGCGCAAATAAATGTCAGATCAGAAAGCTTCCATTTATTCCCAAAAGCAGGAAAAGTTCCATTCATATTCATAGTATTTATAACATTTGTGAACAGGTGTTATTTGAGGTTGGATCTTGCTTACTAAATTTCTCAGTAAATTTTTTGAGCTCATGTCCCTAATCACTGTTCGGTTGACCTGTGGCTGCAGAGGCAGGAGAAAGAACCTGTCACCTGCCAGAGGGAAAAGAACATCTGGTAAATTACACTTCCTCCCACCACACAAACTCGGTTTTAACAATTGCATTACTGACAGACAGTGTAATAAATGTTATTGTAATGGGGAATGTGGGGTGGACTAAATAAAAAATTCTCCCACAAGAATACCAATAAAGACAAGATCTCCCACAAGAATACCAATAAAGACAAGATCAGCCTAGTCCCAGTCACTGAACCACCAGCCGCAGGAAGTCTCACTCCTCCGTGGAAAAAAATCTGCAAGAAAACAGAAATTGTCTGATGACCACATTGGCAAATCACCCTCAAGGAAGTACAGATGACAGTGTTCTAGGCTTTAAGGGGTGTTTGTCTTACAGCCTAGTTGTCCTCTCACCTTCTTCACAAGGGCTGCACCATTTGACAACATTCTTCAGACTGTGAATCTGTTTCTCATTGTCATCCTTTTCTAAACAGGTTTCACTATGGAACCTGTAGTTTTTAACCTATTAAGCAAGACTCACATAAAGAAGATTAAAGATGGAGCAATCGTTTCAACCCCCCCCCCAAAAAAAAAACTATTGGGATTGTGATATTGCCTTGACATGGAATACAGCCAAGTTAAAAAGAATGATTTTCAGACATCCATTGGTGATTAAGCCTGCGTGGCATAGTTGCTAGAGTTTCGGACTAGGCGGTAGTTCAAATCCCTGGTTCAAATCCCTGCTCTGCTATGGAGAGCCAGTTTGGTGTAGTGGTTAAGTGCATGGGCTCTAATCTGTGAGAACTGGGTCTGATTCCCCACTCCTCCACTTGCACCTGGCTGGATGACCTTGGGCAAGCCATAGTTCTGATAAGAGCTGTTCTTGAAAAAAAGAGCAGTTTCTGTTAAGAGCTCCCTCAGCCCCACCTACCTCACAGGGGGTCTGTTGTGGGGAGGGGAAGGCAAAGGAGTTTGTAAGCTGCTCTGAGACGCCTTTGGGTAGTGAAGGGCAGGGTATAAATCCAATCTCTTCTTCTTCTCTCTTTCTGGTTGACCTTGAGTCAGTCACACACTCTCAGCCTAACTTACCTAACAGAGATGCTGTAAGTATGAAATGGAGGAGAGGAGAACCATGTTGTAAGCTGCTTTGGGCCCCTGCTGGGAAGAAAAACAGTGTATAAATGTCTAAATAAAATAAATAACGTTCATTCAATATATGCAGCCAATATTTGCTCCCAGGAAAGTTTACAGGCATTTGAGAGAGAGAAGGAGGGAGGGAGCAAAATTCAGTAAAAATGCTCCTTCAGGGTGGGTTTTTCAGCAGGAGTTGGGCCCAGACAAGATGGATGGGCTGGTTCCTGGTCTCCTTCTGGTCTCACTGATGGCTGTTGGAAGATGGAAGGAGACAGCTGGAGCTGAGTGCAGCCATGATGGAGGGAACTGGAAGGAGGATGCTGTCAACTGGAGCAGGTTCAGTCATGACCTGGTTGCTTCCCAGCTTCCTTCCAATGGGTCCATCAGTGGCATAAGACTCATACACTTTGCAGGACAGTTCCAAGGACTGGGCAGTGATGTAAATAGAATCATAGAGTTGGGACCTCCAGGGTCATCTAGTCCAACCCCCTGCACTATGCAGAAAATTCACAAATACCTTCCCCCCACCACTGGTGACCTTGCTCTATGCCTAGAGCAGGGCAAAAAAAACATCCATCCCTCCAGGATCCCTGGCCAAACTGGCCTGGAGAACAATTGCTTCCTGACCTCAAAGGGGTGACTGGCATTTCCCTGGGTGTGTAAGAAAGGGCCATGAGAACTAAGCAGTGATACAATCCTTCCTGCCCTCCCTTCTTGTGATCTGCCTAAGTTCACAGGATCCACATTGCTGTCAGATGGCCATCTAGCCTCTGTTTGAAAACCTCCAAAGAAGGAGAGCCCACCACCTCCTGAGGAAGCCTATTCCACTGAGGAACCAGTCGGTCAGGACGTTCTTCCTAATGTTGAGCCAAAAACTCTTCTGATTTAATTTCAACCCACTGGTTCTGGTCCAACTTTCTGGGGCAACAGAAAACAACTCCACACCATCTTCTATAAGACAGCCCTTCAAGTACTTGAAGATGGTTATTATATCACTTCATATGACATTAAACCACAATGCAGTACGGTAATAAGCAGTTAGCCAAACATTGGTCATTGATCTTTTCATTCTTCCCTCCTTCCAAGGCTCTCTCCAGGTTATCCTCCAAACAACCCTAAGGTAGGCTAGGAAGGAGGCACCAGAGTCACCCAGGGAGTTGCATGGCTGAGCAGGGCTTTGAATCTGGGTCTCCCCCAGTCCTAATCCAACCTCTAGCCCCTGCCCCTGCATTTCTAGGTATTTAGGCATTTAAAGTTTTTTTAAAACCATGTCTACTAGTTCAGAGCTCTCTCTTACAAAGTTCTCCAGACCCTCCAGCCACTGCAGCTCAGTTAATCTGCAACTAACATGCAGTTCGGATAATTTAAAGTTACCTTTCAGCTAGCTGTGAATCACAGTTTACTCGTAAATCACCACGCTGCCCCAGTTTTTAACTGCCCTGCAAAGCATTTAGCAATGCACAGGAAAAGGGGGACGACGACTGCTGACTGATGGATGACTGATAATTTTATTTGCAGTTCTCACTTTCAGCTCTGGCACACATGCTGGAGCCATTAACTGAACCAGGGACTCATTTGCTTGGGGTCCAGGGGTGGTGAGACGAAAAGCAGTTTAATGGGTCCTTGCTGAAACAAGAAGGATGGTGCAGGAGGAGGTGGAAGAGTTCCCCATTTGGTTTCTTTTAATATTTGTTTACATATTTGTCAAAGGTTTTAGTTCTCTGTTGCTCACTGCGGGTTCATTCACAAGTTATACATCTGTTATGTGCAATTCATGCGGTATTTATACATACAGAGAACCCCATTTGGATATGCAATACCAATTTATTTACTGAAGCACAAATATACTTGAAAAGGTTGTATGCTTTGCAAGAAAATGGTTTAAGAATGAAGAATCACAATTTGCACAAGGGAGAAGTGAAAATGATGTAAGAACATTCAGGTCAAAACAGTAGAGATAAGTAATCTGAAATCATTTCTAATTTCTACCTGCCCCCCAAACCCTTCCCCTCTGGATAACAGCTTACTCCATTAGCCCAGATTGATTCATTCACAGACTATAGAAGTTCACAGATATTTCTCACAGTCACAGTGCATCATAGAGTCTGTAGCATTAAAACTGTACAAGCAAAATGAAGCATTCCTAGATGAAATGGAGGTACCGGTACAAGCAGTGTGGATTCAGCATCCTTGCCCCTGATTTTAGAACACAAGCTTCAGATTTCATCTCAAATTCCACAATAGGCAGGATTTACGAACAACTTGAGTTCTACTCTGTTTTCATTTATATCCCCATAGAATAGAAATATCCTTGTGCTGAAAGGTGCTAGGAAGGCGAGAAGTTTGTTTTCTGTTGTCTGTGAGGCCGCCTCGTAGAGAATATTGGCTTAGCTAGATCAACACTGTCTGCACCAGTCTGCGTGGTTTTGCCAGGCCTTTGGCTGAATTCTTCCCCAGCTTTGCTATCAGAAGATGCCAGAGACTGAACCTGCCATCTTTAGATGTGTTCACTAGTCCAGGCCACATTTGAACAACTCCAGCATGTCCACCACAATAATTTTACCACTTTGCATGCACAGAACTGCATTTACTGCATCGGCCTTCACTCCCCCCCCCCATGCATGCCTCCCTTGTTATGTACTGTTTGTAATCATCCAAAGAAAGGGTGATAAGATATATACAACTTCATGATGGGGGGAATCTTTCTTACAAGAGTGTTCTTCTGAGTCTGTCTGATAGCTTTAATATTAATGGCTGCCCAAATGTCCGAGTATAAAGCAGTTTGCATATGCACATTCTCACACAGCCTAATGGGCACTGTAGTTTACCTCCCCACACACATTATTTAGATAAATGGCTTTAAATGCTTCTTTTTAGTGTACCATTATTGGTAAAGGATGCCTTACCAAGAGCAGGCAACGTATCCAATGCAGATTGTATTGTATCATGCGTCCTACTGTGCAGCCACAAACAGAGGCCAGCTAAGTGATCGGTGCACTTTAATGTCCTGACCACAACTGTGGGTGGAGATGGGTGCAAATGTGGGTTGCAAGACAAATAAGCATGGCGCAGCCTCAAAGTTGCTCAGCTCAGTTATTGAATCAGATGGTGAGTAACAAGGGAGAGACAAACACTTCTGAGCCTCAGCTTAAAAGCACAAGCCGCTGCAATCAAACAAAGTATGTTCTACTGAGCATAGTCATCATCAACTTCTCAGCACGCCTAGTCACTTCTACAGGAAAATTGTGGACTCTACCACTGAGCTACGGCTCTTCTTGTAATGAAATTCTCTTGCATAACATCAGACCATCAGTCCACCTAAGTCAGCGTAGTCTGTTCTGACTGGTAGTCCAAGGCCCAGTAGTTGTTACCATACCTGGTGTGCTTTAACTAGGGATACCAGGGACTGAACCTGAGGCCATTTCCATGCACAACTCTCCCACTGATCCACTGCCAGGGAACATACTTGGTGTATTCTATAGGCAAAGCATGTGCTGTACCATGGATTTACACTGAAAAAAAGTTCTTTGTAATGCACTGATAGATGGAGTGTAGGAATTGGGTAGTAGGGATCAGATTGCAGAATCTGTACAGCTGGCAGAGTCAAACTTTTCAGCACCTAGGAGAGCTCCCATTGAGGAGACATTGCTTCAACCATGGCCAGAGCCCAAGAAAGCTCTTCAGTAGTCATGCTGGATTGCTACATGTGAGCCTCACCTCTCTGCTCAGAGCTACTAGGAATTTAAAGGAGGAAAGCTCAAGATTTTAGAAGTATGCATTCTAGTAATACTGGGCAGCCTGTTATGTGCATACTAACAGGAGAATGAAGGGGTGAGGGCTGCACTATTATTATTATTTAAGGTTTCTTGCTTGAACAGCCTGAGTGCCTCCCCCTCCACATGAGAAGCACAAAAGTTGGGCACAAATTTACATTCGTCAACATGATACACAGAGTATTCTCCTTTAGCCTGGGTCTTAGGCAGGCTTGGAATAATAATGAACCAAACAAGCAAATAATACTTAGCATTATGCAGATGTTTAGGGCAGGGGTCACCCAACCTTTTTGAGCCTGTGAATGCCTTTGGGATTCTAACGCAATGTGGTGGGTGCAGCCACAAAATGGCTGAATTGGGAGGTGGAGCCAGTCACAAAATGGCTGCTGCAGTTCACCTTCAGCCACACAGTGAAGACTTTTGTGCCGTGGTGGCAGCTGCTGCCAAAGCAACATTTTTAAAAATCTGCACAGCCAATCAAATCTTCAATGGCCAATCAGAAGCCCTGCTAGGAAAAACCCCACCTGGCCCCACCCCCTTTCTGAAAACACTTGGCAGGTGCCAGGAAGGGCATTAGCAGCATGGGCATAACATTAAGGATCATTGGTTTAGAGCATCTATAGCTTTTACAATACCTTATTGCTATTCTTACAGCTATCTGCCCTCCCGCAAGGGAGATATGCTCATATCCCGTACGCAAGCTGACTCTGTCCTTGTAATTGTGGACAGGTCGAGACAATTGAACACGTTCTTTTATCCTGTCGATCTTATCACAAGAATCATTCTAAATATATTACTCCAATAATTGTCGCCTGTCCAGGCAGGTCTAATCAGTTTTATTCTACTCTTCTTTTAGCTGATATCTGTAATGAAACTACTGCTAAGGTAGCAAGGTTTTGTGCCACGGCTCTCCTAACCAGACAGAAGATTACTGCTTCTTAGGAAATTTTAAAATTCACCTTGTCTTATTTGCTAATTTTTTTTTATCTGTATCAACTGTCTGGCTGTATTTTTGCTGTTAACTATATGTAACATTTTAAGGTATTTGTTGATCTTTGATTGTAATAAATCAAATTGAATTGAATTGCATCTTGAAAGCAAGGTCAGTATTTTCAGGGAGAAGGGTTCTAGACTGACCTTCTCCCAGGTAGAACTATCAACCTCTGCTATCATCTTCTAGGTTTTTGTATGAAGGAGAAGTGCACAAGCCTCCCACTGAAGTCTAAAGTGGTACAGTCCAGATATGTTCTTACCACCTCCGCTGAATGTGAAAAAGTAGACATAGTGAGTGAAAACCAGAAGGATTGGAGCCTGACAGTAAAGATGAAGATCAGGAGTCGATCTCCCAAAAGGGACTTGCTTGCTAGTCAGCAGCAAGCTAGATCTTATTTGAAACTTTGTTCAAAGGACCTTTAGAAATGTAAATAAGGAAGAGGGATGTCTGTGCCAGGCTGTCTAGTTTGTATTTGTATTGTTACCAGATTAATGCTGATCAGTGTTCCTAATTGTTGCTACTTGCCTGTTGAGAGATTTTTGTGTGACACCTCTGGCCCTCTTAGGGAAAGGAGAAATATTTTAATGAAATAAATAACTCCTTTCAGTAGACCAAAGGGTTGTAGGAGTACACATGGGTCAGTCAGGTTCACACTGCAGCAGGTGGAACTTGCAATGGCAGTTAGGGCTGTATAAACCAAGTTACATGCTATGCAGAAGATCCATGTTCCTACATTAGGATCATCATCAGAGTCTTGATATGTGTGGGCCTCTGCTAGCAGAAGCAAGGTGAAAGCCAGGGACAGGACCTGTTCATGGCACGTAGGCATTGGAAATCCTTTCCCCATGAGACTCAACTGCCCAGGGTGGGTGGTCATAGTGATTCTGGTGTTCTGGGCAAAAGTCCAGGGTGGGCCCCAAAACAACTGCATCCCCAGCCGAGGGCCCTTGACAAGCTGACTTGGTTACCTGCAGCTAAGACCACATCAGTGGCTGACACCAAGTTTACAGGCTTTCAGGCACCAGGTAAAAATGTTCTTATTCTTGCAAGCCTTAATTTTTTTTTTCTCTGCTAAAGATATTTTAATAGGATTCTGTTCTCTCCTAGCTCACTTATGAAAATTGTGAGTTTCATTTAGGTCTGCCAGATCCAGGCTGAGAAACTTCTGGAGGATAGGGAGGACATGGGCCTTAGTGGGGTACAGTGCCACAGCATCTACATCCCAGAGCATCTATTGTCTCCAGGGGAAGTGATCTCTGTAGTCGTGAGAGCAGCAAGTCCAGGGGATCCCCAGGTCTCACCGGAAGGCTGGCATTCCTAGTTTCATTGCAGGAAGAGGAAGAGGAGGAAGAAGAAGAGATTGGATTTATACCCCACCCTTCACTCGGAGTCTCAGAGTGGCTTACAATCTCCTTTCCTTTCCCCTCAGCCACAACGGACACCCTGTGAGGTAGGTGGGGCTGAGAGAGCTCTTTTGAGAACTGCTCATGAGAGAACAGCTCTGAGACAACTGTGACTGACCCAAGGTCACCCAGCTGGCTGCATGTGGAAGAGTGGGGAATCAAACCCGGTTCTCCCAGATTAGAGTCCATGCTCTTAACCACTACACCAAACTGCTACTTTTTTTGTTTTTCTTTAAATTTTTGCTCAGGCTTTGGGTACTATTCCTATGGTCATACCATGGTCTGGGTTTTGTTTTATGCTCTTATCTTGTGGACATTGATTCCAGTTCTTTAAAAGTGATACGATTTTAATTGGCTTTAGCCTGCAGATCACTTTCTCTTTTACATTTTCTGTTTTATTGTATTAGTATTGTTTTGACTGATTATTTGTAAGCAGCCTGGTATAGGGTTTCATACAATAAGCAGAACAGATATATTTTAAACACACATACATTTTGTTTTACATCAATATTCAGTCATGAGCAGGGGATGATTTGTGTGGGGATCTGGGTTGAGGGACCAGGTAGGACGATCTCTTTCTTTTTGTACAGGCCTCTGAAGAGGTGGTGTATGAATATGATAAATACATTTCCTTAAGCTGAGTTAAGACTGGCAGTTTGAAGTGGGAGCTAGTCGTGGCAAAAAAGTTCCATGTTTTCCTGGTCACACTGCGCTGACTGATGCGGGAGCATACCGGGAAGAGGCATGCGGGAGTGTTCAGACTGCTGGCCTGGAGGCGTGGCTGTAAACAATTTTTTCCTGGTAAATTGGCCGGATGTCTATGTGTGTATGAGCTTATGAGCACATATGTGCTCATGAGCTCATATACACATAGACATCCAGCCGTTTTGGAAAGGATCCCATTGTGCCGGCACCTCATTGGGTGGTAGAGTGGAGCACAGCCAATCATATCGTTGCTGCCTTATGTGCAACGCGGGTTGCTCCCGGCTTTTTGACTGAGCATTCACACTTCCTGGAAGCGGAATGCAGCGGGATAAATGGGCTCTCCAGGATTTGCTACACTTTCAACAGGTATCTTTTAATCCCGGGAGTGAAGCAGAATACCACGGGTTGCCTACGAGTGGGGAACGCCAGGCAGATGTGCCTGTGTGAACGCCCCCTTTAATCCACCTGGGAAACGTGGCTGAAATGTGGCTATAGCAGGACAAATTGCCAGTCTGAACTCAGCCTAAATAATAACAGCCACTATTTGCTGCAGTAAGGAAAAAGCCAAGTACCAATCGTGTACTTCTGTCCCCCCGCTACTATGGCTTATAGGTCTGACCCAGTGCTTGAAACACAGCTAGGCACATGTGACAGAACAGAATGGTGCAACGATTCCCCTTCCAACATACCACTTAATACTCAGACTGAGAGAAGAATTCAATTGGCTTCCAGGTCGAACATATTTGCATGATGCAAGCTAGAACTATTAGTAATGTGATCTCATCCTGCCTCCAATTTTCTTTTTAAAGGGCCCAGAAGTCACAGGTTTTGGACTCTGTGTACATAGGGCTGCCAGGATTCAGAGACTGACCTGAAGCTCCTCACACACATGAAGCTGCGTTATGCTGAATCAGACCATTGATCCATCCAAGTCAGTATTACCTACTCAGACTGGCTGCTCTCAGGCAGAGGACTTTGACATCACCCAGTGCCTGGTCCCTTTAATTGGAGATGGCAAGGATTGGACCTGGGACCTTCTGCATGCCAAGCAAATGCTCGACCACTGAGCCACAGACCCTCCCGAGAATCTCCATGGGAAGTAGTAAAACCTCAGGGTGAGGAGCTGGAATCAAGGGATGGAGGGTGCAAGGAGACTGAGAACTTTTGTTCCCATTGTCAGGCCCACCAGCTTCCTTGCTTAGAAACCAGATACTGCCAGGCTACTCCCCCAACAAGAACAGAATCTATGCAATACCTTTTATTAGGACCAACCAAGTTGACGCAGAACATTGTATGAGCTCACCAGAACTCTCCATCAGGCCGGAACAGCCACTTCCCTCATCAGACTGCAGCCTTTCCATAAATATCCACCCTCTCATTTAGCCACACCCCCTTTGTCCCTTCATCTTAGGGTCTGAGCATCAGGAGATATGGCAGCTCTTTGCAGGAAGGGAGAGGAGGGTGCGGCATACAGAGGAAACTGCTTTATATTGGCTCTTTGATCAGGATTGTCTGATATGGTTGTGGTTTCCCAGAAGCCCCAAAAGGGTTTTTTCTATCACCTGTTTTTAACTGAGGATATCAGGGCTTGAACCCAGGATCTTCTGAATCACAGCCAAGAGGGCAACAGAAAGATCATAGATCAAACAGTACACAGCATACAATCTCCTTGGCATTTGTATTTGTCTGCATTGGTCTCCAGTTCCTGCCATGGTGGGAGGCCAGAACTGATGAAGTCACTCCTGAAAGGCAGACAAAGAAAGCAGAGGGAGGCCTCTGGGCTCAGGTTTCTTTCAGCATTTCCGGCAAGGGCCCCCCTACACCTCTGCTCATATCCTGCTCCATCTTCTTCAGGGACCAAAGGGAAACCTCCAAGCAGATGGGATTTAACTTACTAACATTCTCTGTGGCTAACTTTTTTTTATTATTAAACACAGCTGCAACCCCAACTCCCTTCCAGTGGGTTTCAGCTTGGCTGTTCCTCTGCCGCGCATCCTCATAGATTCTATTTCAGCGCTCATCCAAGACCGCAAAGAGAGAGAGGGGGAGAGAGAGAGGAGTGTTTGGCACTTCTTATTAATGACTGAGTTGTCGTCACGTTAGCAGCACATGCAGGCGGAAAATTAAAACCCTCACTCTCTACCCGCAACTCTTTGCCATTTTCTTGGGTTGCGTAGATGATTATGCTGAAATCCTAAGAAAAGCTAGAATCACTGAGACCCACCACAGCTTGATCTAAAAAAAGTTTTAAAACAAGGTAAAAACTGCCTTCAACTGAGTTGAACACTTCAGCCTTCAATATAGTTGACTCTAAGTGGATCTCCAATACTCTGCAGAGGTGATTTGGGATGTACCAATGTCCTAATTTTTAAATGTGTGTGTGTGTATATATTCATACATTTCATTGTAAACATTTTCCCCACCTCTTTTCTCTGCTAGTTTCCCTCTTTTGTTTGTTTCTTCCTGGCATTTTTATGTTGTTTGTATAACATACAACCATTTGGCTGAAAGCAGGAGTCCATTTTAATGGTAATGTTTCTTTTGAATTTTGTTAGAATGGTGTCATGACCCCATTGGGTTGCCACCTTCAGCTGCCACCACTCTGGACTAAAGGTCTCTTGAGAAGACCCAGAGTATCCTCCAAAGCCCAACCAAAATGCCCCTTTTTAAGCTGAGAAACATAGGTGTGATGACCAGCAGAGAACATTAAACAAATGGTTTATTAATACAGTACTGGGGCAAGGAAAACCAGAAAAGGTGCTTTAAAATATATAACAGTGTTCAAAGGCAAAAATAAACAAATCTAACGTGGTTACCTAGTTCACTTCTGGTTACTATTTCAAGGCCCACAGCCCTCTTATACCAGGCCTCCTGCCTGTACTCACTCTGTCCCAAGTGAGGGATCTTTCTCTCAGGCCAGTCCCCTTAGTTTTGCTCTATGTGAGACAAGGCCACAGAAGCGACAAGAAAGAACTCAGATTCACAGTTTAGAAAGCTTAAATTACATTCCCTCACACAATCCCTGGACACTGATTGGCTACAATTGTCGCTAAGCATTATGGGGATTGTTGGCTGTCTGCTTTCCACTTCCACACAGGTCTCTTAGGGCTTAGGCTTCTAGGCCCTGTCTCAGTCCTGCACAGATCATGACAAATGGTTAGGGATAAAAGAGGACCACGGGATTATCCAAATTGTGAAGAAACTGTGTCATGCCTGAAAAGATCACCAAAACAGCTGAGTAATCCCAAATCAGGTCTGCCTTCTGTATTCAAAGTATGTATATGAGGGTTGCCAGCTCTGGGATGGGAAATTCCTGGAGCTTTGAGGGTTGACCCTGAGGAGGAGAGGATTGGGGAGAGGGGAAGAAGAGAAGAAGAAGAGTTGGTTTTTATACTGCACTTTTCTGTAACCTAAGGAATTTCAAAGCGGCTTATAATTACCTTCTCTTCCAGGCACCTTGTGAGGTAGGTGGGGCTGAGAGAGTTCCAAGAGAACTGTGACTGGCCCAAGGTCACCCAGCAGGCTTCATGTGGAGGGCTGAGGAAGCAAACCTGGTTGCAGTCATTTTCTCCAGGGGAACTGATCTTTGTATTCTGGAGATCAGTTGTAATCTAGGGACAACTCCAGATCCCACATGGAGCTTGACAACATTAATATATATTACCACTGGGATATAGGCCCGAAGCTATGGGGGGCATTTCCAGGCCTGCCCCATGCCTTCGCATCCAGCCCTGCCCCCCTCAACTCTCTGGGCCACCCGGAAGACTCCCTGCCACCGCCCCTTCCCCAAGCATGACTTGCTTGAAAGGGAGGCGAGGCATGAACAATCCCAGAATCATTTGCGCCCTCCAGGGCAGAGCAACTGCCCCTCCTGCCAGCAGCCCCACCAGCTCCATCCTGAGCTGGCGGTTGGAGGGGAGGGGCTCTGGATCTTGAGGCAGCCAGGCAGGCAGGCACACAGGAGAAGTGGGGCTGGTGGGCATTGACCGGTGCCCCCCTGTAGTGCCCAGTGTGGCGCAGGAACTCTCAGTGGCACTCAGAGGCCAGCGGGGCTGGGGCAGGTTGGTGGCATGGCAAAAGCCAGCAGATCTGGGCCAGGGCACCTCTTCCTCCTCCTTTTCTGCCTCCACAGGCGGTGGTGGTGACTACAAGCATGGACAGCTTCAAGAGGGAATTAGATAAGCATATGGAGCAGAGGTCCATCAGTGGCTATTAGCCACAAGGTATAGATAGGAACTCTCAGGCTGGGGCAAGTGATGCACTGTATTCTTGGTGCTTGGGGGAGCAACAGTGGGAGGGCTTCTAGTGTCCTGGCTCCACTGCTGGACCTCCTGATGGCACCTGGTATTTTTGGCCACTGTGTGACAGAGTGTTGGACTGGATGGGCCATTGGCCTGATCCAACACTGGCTTCTCTTATGTTCTTATGTTCCTGTGCCTGGGTGCCCAGCCGGAGCATCGGCGGAAGCCAGTTCCATGGTGCTTGACTTCCAGGGCACATCAGTGCTCACTCATCCACCCCCTCACCCTCTTGCCATGTGTCCTGCCAGAGTCTGGCACACTGTTCCCCCCATGGGGGGTGTCTCCATGGACAGAGCGGCTGCCTCCTCCAACTGCTTCTGCCTGCTCCAACTGATGAGCGTGAGTTTTTAAATTTTATTTATTTATTTATTTTGTGATGCCAGTGCCCCCTAACTTATTTAAAGCCCCACACCCAAATTAAAAATAAATAAATCCTGGCTACAGGCCTGCTGAGAGATGGCTCCTTTCCATAAGGTAACAATGTTTCCTAAACATAACTTATAGTGGGGCGACCTCCCAAAACTAGATGCTTGGGGATGTCACCTACACTTTCTGACTGCCATGATTCCATTTGAGAGTTGCAGCATCTTTCATGGTTCCTTGGTATCTGCTATGAAATGACGATTATCTTTTTCTGAACCAAAAGAATGACATTAAGTCATAAAACTGATGTTAGAACCAATGTTCCCTCTAAGCTGTGGCATCTTGTGAGCGAAAATTCTACTTTGTGAGCTACTGGCATTAAAGTTGAGAGTGAGTGATTTGGCTACTGTATAAATTAGTTTGCTCTGGAGCACTGTTCCCTCTAAGATGAGTTAGTGTGAGCTAGCTCACAGTTTTTTAGCCTCCAGCCCACACATTTTTGTCTTCGCTTAGGAAGGGATGGCTCCAGAGCAGACTCAGGAAGGGACAGCTCCAGAGCCAGAGGCTAAAAAAACTGTGAGCTAGCTCACACTAGCTCAGCTTAGAGGGAACACTAGTTAAAACTGATGCCTGCTTTGGATCTGGAAGTGCAATTCTAAACAGGTTTACTCAGAATCCTGCTTATTCTCAGGCAAGTGTTCTTAGGACTGCACTGTGAATGGTATAAAAATGGTTGTATCGTAAAGAGCCCAGGACTTATAAATTATGGTTGCCACTCTCTAGGTGGGGTTGGAGGTCTCCTGAAATTACAACTTATCTCCGGACAACAGAGATCAGTTTCCCTGGAGAAAATGGCTGCGGTGGATGGTGGATTATATGGCATTGTACTACACTGCAGTCCCCTTCTTCCCAAACCCTGGCCTCTACAGGCTCCACCCCCCAAATCTCCAGGTATTTCCCTAGCAAGAGTTGGCAGCCCTATTTGTGAATGGCTCTCTCCTGCATGCTTGGCTCCTGATCGCTCTGGCTAAGTGTATCCCCCATGACAAAAGGAATGGGAATGCTTCTAACTTTCTTCAGATATCCACTCCGTGCCTCTTAATTGGCTTTGTTCTAGTGACCATCAGGGCTGGAAAGAGTGACCTTCTTGCCTAGGCCAAAGGTGGGGGCAAATGGGTGAAAGGCAAGTGCAGCCTTCTAGATGCCACAACAGCAAAAATAACCACTGTGAAATACAACAACAAACAATGTCGAAATAGAGAATTATGCATTGTAGAAAATACTTGACCTTGACTGTTTGTTGGATGCTCTGCCAGTTTCCTTTACTGAAGAAGGGACCCAATTACCGAAACATGGGAGTTAACCGGAAACCCTGTCTCGTTTGCCCTTTGGACACTGTGCAGATTTTGATTAATTCTATTTATAAATTTCCCTTGGACTTTTCCTTTGCGAGGGTTTTCTGTACGCCACTTTGATACTGGAAGGGAATAACTATATTTTTGTCTTGAATGTCTTATATGGAATATTGGAAATAATTAATACATAATAATAATAATACTCTGAGTATACATAATCACTTTTTACTTTTGCCTTTATTGTAATAGCGTTATATATTTCACGTTGGTTATTTTTGTCGTGGTGTTATCTACACTGTGATTCCTCTGGTAGTATAGCCTTTTAGATGCTGGCTAAAGATGGGGGACTAAAGATGGTGTGCCAGATCTCTCTTTCTCTCTCCCTCTCTCCCTCTGTCTGTCTTCTCCGTCTTCTTCTTGGGATCTAGTGTGGAAGAGTGGGTCTGTGTATTGGTTCATCCATACTGAGACCTCAGGCATGAGGCCTGGATGCTCCACCACTGCCCCAGGGAAGTATGGGTAATGCAGTCCCCAGTACTGCCTGGCACTGGGAATGAGCAGTGGGGAGGGTGGGAATAGCACTCCAGGCGCAGTGGTGATCCCACTGACATCATCAGAGGCCCGACGGGAGCTTATCTCATAACAATCCAAGCTTTGAATTGAGTTAATTCAGTCTGGCCGAATCGAGCCCAAATGGATTTTTTTTTTTTTTATCATGCCTCCTTCCAAATTGAACTGGGAGGAGGGCAGGGGCAGTTTGCCCGTCCCTATTCACTTGGGGCCATTCTAGAGTTTGGTCTGAAATGAATCCACAGGGGGCAGAATTTGCAAATCCAACAAAACAACCAGTTAGTGCCAACAGCACTAATCCCATGCTTTTACCGCCAGGACTTCACTTGATCCTCAAACAATATTGACAGTCAGTGCTTGGGTTCCCCCCCTCACCATCAGCTTGCCCTGATGAAAGAAAGTATATGCAGACTTCTTGCGGCTTACAGGAAGCATGTAAAAATCTGTAATATCCTGGCCTCTGCAGAGCATTGGACCAAGGGCCTACCAGGGTCCAAAGGCTTTAACATTTACCTCTCTGGGAGTAACCACAGAAAGGAGTGGGATATATAACATTCTCAACCCTCACGCAATTGTCTCCTCATCCTGTGTTGGGGAGACATTTATCTCTCTTGTTGTATTCATGTATTCCATTCTGCCTTTATGCCAGTATGACTAAGAAAATTTCTAGCATTAATTCCAGAGTTTAAGCATTGATAGCTTGCTACATATTTTACTTCCTTCAGTCCATTTGCATGTTTTCCTCCTTGATGTGCATTGATAAAATATGGGGGGGGGAAGGAAGGAAGGGAAGGGAGGGGAAGGGAGGGGAAGGGAAGGGAAGGGAAGGGAAGGGAAGGGAAGGGAAGGGAAGGGAAGGGAAGGGAAGGGAAGGGAAGGGAAGGAAGGGAAGGAGTAAACAAGTTATCATTCATAAGATTGCAAGAGACTTTGAATGGAGCATTTTTCCGTTAGGTACATGCTCCTGCACAGTACAAACACGCCACACATCTTGATACGTCACATCACAATTGCTTTTCTGCAATATTTTATCAGTGTCTACATGAGCAATGAGAATGAGGAGGCAGGATGAAGTAGCTGTACGCTGGTACAAACTGAACATGTGCATGAATTCACAACATGTGCATGTTCAACGTCTGAAGTTTTAACAACAACAAAAGAACACGGAGGTATTCCTAATGTTGGAATTCCCCGCGCTGGAAACAAAAAACCCACATTGAAAACAAAATCTAGTAATTCAGAACTGTAATTGGATGAGAAAATTTTGGAAGAAACCCTTCTGCTTACAGTCTGGATGGACAGCTGCATGTCCGACCAGCACTCTCTTAGTTGCTTCCCATTCATTGGTCAGATTTTGTGGGCCCATGACTTGCTATTTCTGCTTGCTGTGTTGCACATCAGAATTTCCTTGCATCATTTCCTTTTCTTGTTGGTTATAGGTCCACAGTTTTGCTTCCCCACTTTTCACTGTTAATTTTATACATTGCTTTGTATGTTGTGTGCACACTGTATGGTTTTTATATGCAATATAAATGCTACCTATACACACAGGCTTGGATTGTATCAGTGCAAGGAGGGGGCCAAGTTTCTCCAATCCCTCATTCGAAGACAACCTGTAGATAGGAGACCTGTACTCCTGGAGCAACATATTTGGGGTGTGCATTTTGGGCTGCTGCAGGATGTAGAAATAGGCAAAAATCACTCCCTTCCTTGCACTCATGGAAATCGAGGCAGGGTCCAAACTACAGTTCATGTCCTTTTCTTCAAGTATGGTGTAGTGATTAGGAGCACGAACTCTAATCAGGAAGAACCAGGTTCGATTTCCCACTCCTCCGCATGCAGCCGCTGGTGTGATCTTGGGTCAGTTACAAGTTCTTTTAGAGCTGTTCTGGAAAGAGCAGTTTCTGTCAGAGCTCTCTCAGCCCCACCTGCCTCACAGGGTATCTGTTGTGAGGAGGGGGAGGGAAAGGAGATTGTAAGCCACTTTGAGACTCCTTCAGGTAGAGAAGGGTGGAGTATAAATCCAATCTCTTCTCTCCTTCTTTATATACACAATGTTCAGTGTTAATTTATTGATCCTTAAATAATGTTGCAAAGGTGTACATTTTACAGGGAAAATGTGGTGCAAAAAAAGGGACAAAAACAAAGAGCCATGGGTTGGATTTGCCCAATGACTCTGAAGGCTGGGATGAGAAATTTGACAAAGTCCTTAGGAAAGCATCATTCCACCTTCAGTTCTTAGCTGAAGCCCTTTCACCCAGCTCTTTCCAGGGCATACCCTACAGGTGGATCATGCCCCCCCCCCAAGTCCAATGCAGCTCAGAAAATTCTATGCACACATCTAACCACACACACATCAAACGTTTCCTTTACCCACTGTGTATAGCCCAGGAGGGAATGAATTAATAATACAAAGGGAGTGATGTAGATTAAATATTAATCAGGACTCCCTAACTAAAGGTTTAAATTGCCTAGGGAAGATGTGGAAACTTTTTTCCATTGAGGTCTTCCAACACACATGCTGGCCATGCATCCGGTGCAGATGCTTGAGGTATAGAATAACCCATTGTAAAGATCAAGAGTGGACCAGAAGCAGCTTTAGATCATACGCTGGCTCATGTACAGCCCTGATTCATTGCACAGATTTTTTTCCCCCAACAGGGAACTCATTTCTGGTCCTCCAAGTGACCACAGGGTATAGTGGATAGATCCCTTTGAAGGTACAGCAGGAATTAGTTGATTTTCCTTATTTTCTTTTTTCATTTCTTACTTATACAATTTCAGTTGTCTGCTTCTCACTGTTGGCTTCCAAAGTTCATTTTCGTGCCCACGTTATATGGCCATTTATATGGCATTGATACAATGCACGCTCCTTGTATGTATAACATATGGATCATAATGAGCTGATTTATTAATACACAAGCTACAGTGAATAGTTCATATATTTTATGGGAACAGAGTGCAAGAGACCAGAAAATGGCACGAAAGCAAACAAGCATGGCTACAATTTGCACACAGAAAACGCAAAATCGAAACAGAGGGCTTCAAGTCAAAATAGCAGAGGTTAGAAATCTGAAATCATCTCTGATTTACAGCAGTTTCCATTAATTTCCCTGCATACTAAAGCATATGTACTTTAGAAGAGCAAAGAGAAATGTATGGAAAATACCCATGTCTTTCTTCACCTCCCTCTTTGGAACCTATATTTTCTGGTTAGTCATTGGCTTACCTGCCTCACCCCTCCTTCCCAAGCAAAATGAATCCAAAGCTTTGAGAAATGCATTTGGTCTCCATCATCCCATACCCCTCTTTAAATCTCCCATCAATTTTGTTTGCAAGTTCCTTGGTATCAGAGACCAGGGTTTTTTTTTACATCTGTTATTCTGTAAAGTAGCCCCATGTACACAGACAATAATGTACAAGTACATCAACAAAAAGCTTCCATAATATTGCAACCAGATTAAACCACTGCTTAGAAATTGCTATGGCGTCTTGCACAGAGTGCTTTCACTTGGCACCGCCAAACTCATTGTCTCTCTTTGGGTGCAGATCAGGAATTGAGGCAGAAGGATGTGTTCAAAAACCAAGACATTATTGTTCTCATGGATTTCCATCTAGTTACGAATGCATTCAAATTTTTCCCTCCCAGATCTTGGGAGTTCTGACTTACCTTGAGAACAATCCTTAAAGGGCTGAGGTGCTCACCTTCTGTTGCTCTCAGATTAGAAAATGGTCTCACGTCCCTTCTAAATTTGGCCCAGCTAGCAACCATTAGATTTAGAATGCAATTTTTGTTCATCAATGATTAGAACAATCTTTTTTATAGCCTAATGACTCTACTCCAGTTAATGACTTATACTCCAACTTAGCTTAACCCAATAGACAAGAAATTAACCACTTTGGGACTTTCCCCTCCTTTTCTAAACATCCATGGGGTTAAGTAAAGCTACTCTGGCAAACAATGACCAACTCAAGGATATTGATTTTCAAGATAAATTGGCTAAAACCCATGGAGCGTGTTCTTCCCTTCTATTTGATTTAACTCCAATGATCCCACATCAATATGTACCTCATTTATCAATATTAATGTTTCCAAGACATTGCCATGCATTTACTCTGCCTAGTTTTAATGTACAACCACCTACATTGTTGAAAGAAGATACAAAACATTACATCCAATTGTAGATTTTGTCCTTGCTCTGAAAACCTGATTGAATCTTTGGCTTTTGTGTTATTTCACTGTAGATTTTATATACAGCTATGTCTTCATTTATTGCAACCTGTGCTGATAGACAGAAGTGAGATTCCTGGCATTAAAGCTGGGGAGCATTTTGCCCTGGCCCCAGAATACAAATGAGGCACAATGCTCATTGGGCAACGTTTTTTAGGTCCAGCTAATGCAGAGGCATGGTTTCTGAGAATATATCCTAACCATGCCTTTCCCAGCTAGGCTTTTGCTACTAGCTGCTGACCCACTCTCCCTCCCTTTAGCTGTTACGGGATTAGCCAATTGTCTTTGGGGGCCAAGCAGAAATTTGGGTGGTTTCCTTGAAGTGGCTATATGGGGAGCTTCTTTTCACCTGCTTCATTATGTCATACTGGAGGTTGGTTAAATAAATGTCGTCAGTTGCCGTTTTAAGCCATAACTAGATTGGCTGGAATAGGGCAGGCTGAGCACAATGGGCAGAGATGATCGGTAAGCACCTTGAGGCATCAGCAGTGATGGAGGATGTGTC
This sequence comes from Gekko gecko, assembly GCA_029375565.1. Lineage (NCBI taxonomy): Eukaryota > Metazoa > Chordata > Lepidosauria > Squamata > Gekkonidae > Gekko > Gekko gecko. The sequence continues at coordinate 21,059,328 of JAPDNY010000013.1, read as the reverse complement.
TGGAACAGCACATCACTTGCTGAGGGACAAGGTGCAGCTGGGAAGAAGTGCCATTGGTGCCGAGCAATGTCTTTTTGAACATGGCAGCAGCTGTGCGGCACATCAGGGGAGAAGGAGGGGGCTGGGCACTTCACTGCACATTGTATGTGGGTGATGATAAACAAGGCTGGCATAAGACATGGGCTGAGTTTGGAACCAGGGTGGGTCTACCCAACAAAGGCAGCCATGGCTGGGTTGCTTAGCACAGCCCATACATATAAATGCATTAGTTTATTTAATAGTATGATCTAGATTAGCTTATTTAAATGAACTAGTTAAACCCAAACTGTTGTCTTGTGTCTTCACAAGCAAACCTGTTCTCTGAGCAAAAGACTCTCGACATTTTATTGGCAGGGGTTGACCAGCAAACTAATGTACCTGTTAAATAGTGGGTTTAACACGGCAGAGGCGAAGGCAGAGCGATTTCTACAAGCAGCAGTTTATTGCGTCTCAATAGGAATGCTCTCCATAGGGCAGCCACCCTAACTATATACACCTAAGCCACTCCCAGCCCCCATGCGATTGGTAAGTTCAAATGGCCTCCAGCCAGTTTGGTGTAGTGGTTAAGTGCGTGGACTCTAATCTGGGAGAACCGGGTTTGATTCCCCACTCCTCCACTTGCACCTGGCTGGATGACCTTGGGCGAGCCATAGTTTTGATAAGAGCTGTTCTTGAAAAAAGAGCAGTTTCTGTCAAGAGCTCTCTCAGCCCCACCTACCTCACAGGGTGTCTGTTGTGGGGAGGGGAAGGGAAAGGAGTTTGTAAGCCGCTCTGAGACACCTTTGGGTAGTGAAGGGCAGGGTATAAATCCAATCTCTTCTTCTCTTCTTCTTCTCTCTCTTCTTCTAGATTGGCTGGCTGCCCCAAGGGGCCAATCCTCAGGATCCTGCCTGCCTCTGTTCTGGGCTTCAAGCTCCAACTAGGTGGCCTGCCCAGACAAGTCCACACGTGCCTCCTTACGCCGGCTACTGCACCAGCAGCAGTTAAGCCTGAGTGGACGATTGCCCATGTCCAGTACCAGTAGCTAAGTTTCTGTTTTCTGCAATGAAAATACAGATCAAGACAGCATTCTGTATATAATTTACTCAGACTGTAACCCTTAAACTGTTAGATATACTAAGATGAATGATATACATAGAAATTTTTATGTGGGTAATTATAACTCAACAGTGTGTCCCCCCCCCCGCTTCTGTATGGTTTGTGGGTAGAGGGCCCAACTTCCAGATAGTGGCTGGAGATCTCCCACTATTACAACTGATCTCCAGGTGACAGAGATCAGTTCCCCTGGAGAAAATGGCCACTTTGTAAGGTGGACGCTACGGCATTGTACCCCACTGAAGTCCTTCCCCTCCCCAAACCCCGCCCCCTCAGGCCCCACTCCCAAAATGTCCAAGTATTTCCCAACCCAGAGCTGGCAACACTACAGAGCCAGTTTGGTGTAGTGGTTAAGTGCGCGGACTCTAATCTGGGAGAACTGGGTTTGATTCCCTACTCCTCCACTTGTACCTGGCTGGATGACCTTGGGCAAGCCATAGTTCTGATAAGAGCTGTTCTTGAAGAAGAGCAGTTTCCGTCAAGAACTCTCTCAGCCCCACCTACCTCACAGGGTGTCTGTTGTGGGGAGGGGAAGGGAAGGGAGTTTGTAAGCTGCTCTGGGACACCTTTGGGTAGTGAAGGGTGGGGTGTAAATCCAATCTCCTCCTCTTCTTCTTCTTCTTCTTCTTCTTCTTCTTCTTCTTCTTCTTCTTCTTCTTCTTCTTCTTCTTCTTCTTCTTCTTCTTCTTCTTCTTCTTCTTCTTCTTCTTCTTCTTCTTCTTCTTCTTGTGGTCCACAACAAAGTCTGTCTGACTGACTCACTCACCTGGCCTAGAGTCTGAAGCAGAACCAATGCCTCAGGCTAACCTATTCTTCTGTTATTTTTTAAATTTCCAAATATTTTAGAGAGCACTTTACATTTTTTTATGCATGTCTTTTGGCCTTCTTTGTATTACGGGATATGCAAGAGTACATTGAAAGAACGCTTCAGAGAAGAAATCTTGATATGATAACATGTACCAGTTAGTGATTTCACGTACAATCTGTGTACCATGTAAACTTAATTTTTAAAAAATTCAGTTTCCTTGAGTAATTCTCATGTTACATTCAATGCACATGTGGCTGAATGTGTAATACAAATCCCACTTTTATCCAGGTATTGGTTCCTGGTTTCAATTGCAAAGTGAACACATATTGGCTTTTCCCTACAAACAGATGTACATACATTCACTGTAACAAGTGAACAGGGCTATCGTTATATCTACACCCCCCCTCCTTTTTGGGTTGTCCTACAGATGTGCCAGAGTAAATACCTGTATCTTAAAAAACTGCACAAAAGGAATCTTGATCCAGTCATAAGTACGATCATGTCTGCACTGTTTTATTTGCAGTGTTTTCCAACGTGCATGTACAGACTGAACAATGGGGGGGGGAATGCAAATTCTGGAATTACTTTTTATGAAGTCTAGATAAACCAGAATTGAGGAGTGGAATGCCAACACGGTAAACTTGCTGAAAAATTAAAGAATGGAACAGGGGAGATCCCCTCGTTCCCATCTTACCTCTCATCCACAACTTTGTCAGTCAGTGGATACACAATGCTTTCTTCACTAGCCACTGAGTTTCATGTAACTCCAGACAGACACATCCCTTCTTGGCTTGCCTCAGGCCTCAGACACCTCTAAGAGGTTCTATAATCTAGTTACTCCTTAAAAGATGTCATTTGACATTGCAGGATACTTTAGCCCAGAGAGATCCAGGTGGGAAGGCGTGTTGGTCGGAAGCAGCAGAACAAAGTCTGAGTCCAGTAGTACCTTTAAGACCAACAGAGTTTTATTCAAGGCATGAGCTTTCATGTACACACTCACTTCCTCAGATACCCAGAGCTGGCAACACTACTTGTGGGCCATAACAAAGTCTGTCTGACTGACTGACTTACCTGGCCTAGATTCTGGAGTAGAACCAATGCATCAAGCTAATCTATTCTTCTGTCATTTTTAAATTTTCCAAATATTATAGAAAGCACTTTGTTTTTTTAAATGCATGTCTTTTCACCTTCTTTGTACGACTGGATGTGCAAGTATACACTGATAAAACACTGCAGAAAAGAAACCTTGACAAGATGACATGTACTAGCCCTGGTCACCAGTTAGTGATTTCATATACAATTTGTGTACAATGAGCACTTAATTTTTTTAAATTAAATTTCATTGAGTAATTCCCATGTGTTCCATTAAGCATTTGACCCCTACACACCTCTGAGGTCAATGCCAACCACACATGAAGGCTCTTTTTTCTAAGTGGATTATATTTTGTTGACACAGTTGGCTTTCATTGGATGGGTAAGAGGGATAAGATGGCAACCATTTCCTCTCTTCTATGCTAAATTGTCAAACTGTCAACCCAACAGGGAGAGGTTCTATTTCATTTGTACCAGCAAAGGTACAAAGCTTTGCATATAGACTCTGTTTATGGCTTATCCAAAATAGGTCTAAAGCCAAGGGAAGATGGATACTTAATAATGTTTTCCTCAGTGCTGAAAGATGTCACTGCATTTTCAATGTTTTTGGGAAATTCTAGTAAAATGGGATAGAAATATTCCACTATTCCAGATCCAAAGGCAGGAACTTGCAAGAACTGACCACAAGGTTAGCTGGGTTCGTGGACAGGCAGTGAAGACAGACTTGGGACACTTAAGTAGTAAGTCTCAGCTCAAAAATCTCATTTTTTTAAACTACCTACCTTTTAAAAATGGAGGCAGCAATGGAAGACAAGTGATTGTGGGAATGAAGGTACTGAGATAAAACAATCTAGCCATGAAAAAAGTAGTGTAATAATGCAAATGGACATGTCCAAATTACATCCAAGGAATTCAGAATATTATCTTCTCACCATTCTCAATTGGCAAGTGGAATGTCAGCCAAGTCAGTAGAACATAGTTACGTACCTTTGGGCCTTCTTGATTAATTTCAATCTTCCCATCTATTCTTTCCCTCCACATATGACTTTGTCAAATTTCTGGCTTTCTGTCGGTTTTACACATTTTTTGTACTGTGTTGGTGTCACACAGTTTATATGGTAGTGTGACAAGCTTTGGTGCTTATCAGTGTGGCTCAGTCTATCCTACATGACAAAAGGATCGGTAATGTTTAACCTCAGTGGATTTTAATGGCTCTGGTCAAGAGGGTAGAAAAGGATGGAGATCCCCCCTCCAGCTGGAGGGATCTGATGTGGGGAAGTTAATCTGTAGGACTGTTTCTTTGCCCCCACTGTGGCCATGCATTTGCAAATAAAGCAAATACAACAGAAACACCCAATAAGCCTCCAGTGCCCTCCCCGGTCCGCTTCTATAGGGAAGCAATTTGGGTATGCACTAGCCCTTGGAATTTCCTGCCACTTGGAGAAATGGGGTGTGCATGACAGTAGGTATACAACATATGGCATTTGTCTGGAGACTATACTATAATATGTAATGCTGAAATATTGACACACAAACAATATTTGAGAAAACCACCTGTTATGGGGAAACATTAATGAGAGGATATTCAGAAGGGTATGAAACAAAAGAAACAAGGGCTCAGTTCACATGAGGGAGAAGCACAACCAGTATGGGAAACTGGGGTTAAGACGCCAGAGTGGAGGAATCTGCAATCATTCCTACAAGGCAGGAAGAGTGTTGCTGATGATGTTAATGATGACGACGACGACGATGATGATGCTTCTTCATTCGCCTGTGACTCAGAAGCAGATGTGCTGGAAGCATGACAGATATTGGAGTTGTGTCCAGGAGTTTTGGACCAGCTTTCTGATGGGATAGAGCCCCGATTTTCAACCCAAACTCCAGATGTTCTTCATAAATCTGTGTAGCAATTCTTGTTAAAGGTTGGGAGTGCTAGTCTAGCCATTGGTTTCAATGGATGCTTTCCCCATCATCGATTACCTTCGGAATGAGCCGTTAATTCATTGCTTGGGAGTGAGTGGGGGCAGGAAAGGATTGCACAGAGCTAATTAGAAACAGATGCAAGCCGCGTTGCCAGACAGAAGCCCTTTCTGTCTTACACAAGCCAAGCAGTCCAGAGTCTCTGAACAAGCCCCAGAGGAGAAGTGATGAATTCTTCGCACCTGTGTTCTCCAAGTTTAATAAGAATAGCCAAACAACTTAGTTCAGGGCCAGAAAAGGCTAGCTTCCAGTAACTTTTTGCTTTTACTAACTGAAATTTCCCGTAAGATGGGCCTCGGGCTATAGTATGGGGGGGGCTCTCATTCCTTTCCCCTTTGCAGCATTGGAGCAAATTCACAGGCACTGGTTGGAGTCAGTTCCGGCTCCACTTCTCCTGCCGGAGACCACAAAACATTATGGATTGCCTCATTAGAGAGTTGTGACTCTGTGTCGTGGAATGCCAGTGGCGTCAATTCCCAAATTCCAAAGCATATCCCCTTCCAAGCCCTGGTGTTCCCCACATCTACAACCCAGCAGGAAAAGAAACATCCAAAAAAAAGACCATCCAAAAAAGGCAGAGTGTTAGTCGTTGTCGTCGTCGTCGTCGTCATCATCATCATCATCATCATCATCATCATCATCATCATCATCATGACTTAAATGACTTCTTCAAAAACTCATGTAACAAGCCGAACAAACCCCTTGGCTACGTAGATGAGATCCCAAGATGGAAGCCAGATGTGCAACACTTGGGAACATGGCTTTTCTCCTAAGCAGCACTTTCCTTTTGCCAACGCTGGAAAGGCTAACGACCGAACATTCATTGGTGACTAAGTCTGTAGCTGCCTTCAAGATCTTGCCGTGAAAGATGGCCTTGCAGGAATGTCCGCATGGATCACGAAACCTGGGCCTCTTCTCCAAGGCTATTTTTGTCTGACACTTCATGAATTTCAGATAGATATCAGCCAGAACCTTTTTCTTGAAATTCCTAGAAAGGGCCATAGCTCTTTAGATGACAAGTACAATAGCACAAAGCAGCAGGAGATCATACTGGCTTCACAGTTTCCGAAACTGCAAGTTCCAGATGGCAATAATCTACTAGGGATGCTCTACTCATTCCAATGAAGTTTGAGTCCAGTGGCACCAACAAAGTCTTAAAGGTGCCACTGGACTCAAACTTTGTTCTGCTTTGTTCGGCTACCCACCGGAATCTTATTCATCCAAATGTCTCTCTAGATTCCAAAGTTCCACTGCTCCCAAGGAGGAGCCGATGTCTTAGGGATCCTCTACTATTCCCCCCCCCCTTTCTTATTTACAAATTTTGTAGAGCACTGTGCAGGCAGTTTGCCATTTTACATATTTCAGTTAATTTACATTTTCTCCCCTTCTGTCATTCAAGAGTGGGCAGGAGGTCACTCCAGAGTGACCAGTAACTCTCCCCAGCAATTAAAAGTAGCTCTCCAGCCCTCCTTCACTGCTGCTTGTAATGACTTTCTGGTCCTTCCTTTTGAAGCTACCACGGCAGCTTCTCTCTGGGGGGAAACAGCAGAGGAGATGTTTCCCCACCTGGCCGGCTAGCCTAAAGGAACTCTGGCTTCTTAACACACCAACATCTTAAGCAGCATTCCACTCCGTGTCCCACTCTCTAGGATCACAAAATGTGAGCAGCACAAACTGGAGCAAAACTGATGCCTTCTGGGAAAGTATATTATTTATTTATTATTTATATCCTGCTGTATCCCCCTGATAAGAGACCCAAAGCAGCTTTTCATGCCATTCTGATGGTGGGTTAGGCTGAGAGGCTGCAATGGGTCCAAAGGCACCTGCTGGGCTTCCACAGGTGAGCAAGCTATTCAGACTTGGTGGTCCCAGGTCCTAGCAAGCTTTGGGAGGAACTTTTGGAAAACATTTCAGGGCCCTTGAAAATGCCCCTTCTTTTGGCCCTGAAAGTGTTCATCCATAACATTTCAGCTCATCCTAGTCAAAAGTCTGTCTTCGTTTGGCCCCCACCACCCATCGAAAGATATTGAGCAAGTATATGATACGAAACAGAAAAGGTGATTTTGCATATCCCCCAAATCTGTCCTTCCAATAATATTTAGCCCCATGCTGCTTCCAAGTGGCATGGGAGGAATGAATCGCTGTGTCCGAGGGCACATCAACAAGAAGGGGCTCCAGGGTGCCCGTATTCTCTGAAGCTGTGAGTAATGCTGACTTGGTAATGGCATGCTGACATGATTCCCAAGTGCCTGGTCTGGTTCACATCCCTGCCGTCTGGTCAACATGTGCCGTAAATAGTCTTTGATGCAACCACAGCTGAATCATTGTGAAACCCGACTCCTCAAACATTGCTTTTCTCATTCTCAGATAAACGAGTCAGATTTGGTTTCTACCCAACAGCATCCACGGGAGAACTCTTTGGGGATACTCACTGGAGGGATGCCATCGACTTCTGTAGCGACTGTCGTGACTCACTCAACATGTCCAGAAGCCCAAGAAGTTTCCTAAGCACCGTTCCGACCTTGAAAGACAGGTGATCTCATACGCCAAGAATCCGAGGTCAGTCTCCAAATGTATTTTCAGACTGTAGGGATGCCGGCAGAAGGAGCTCAGCTGTGAGCAGCCTTGCAGATGAATTCCATATGCCAGGCTTTGTCTTCTGCTGCCTTCACCGTCATTGTGGAAAATAATGGATGAAGAGGGTTTTCCAAGAATCGCACACTTGCTATGGAGAATGCTGGCAGCAGACACAGGAGAGGAGAGGAAAAGGCTTGTTCTTCCTTAGCTAATGCTTCAGAGATCGGGTCAGGAGGAGGCAATCAAGAGGCTTAAGTTATATGGGGCTTATGGAGGTGTTTGTCCAGGGCTCCTGACAACCACCTGGAACAGACCACGAAGAGCATTGGCCTAACACTATGATAGCGAGTATTCAGAAGCTTCGGCAGAGAAACAAAGGGACAGCTATCAGTGCAAGCAGCTACTACAGCTTTTGGACACACAAAACTGCCACGTATCAAGCATTGGTGCATTGGTCTAACTAGGTCATGGGTGTCACAGTGTCACCAAAGTGTTTCCTGGCACTCACATGCTTATTCCCCAAAGCACCGCTTCCCCAAAGCAAAGAGCCAATTTTGGCTTTTGTCCATCTCACTGGAATAGCAAATGCCTTAGTGGAGACCAGGGTCTGAAGGGAACACCTATTCAGAAACAGCTGCACCCATTGGCTTGGAACCATCTACATTTTGTAACTGGCCCCAGCACCCCATGGTAGCTATTTTGTGGTGGTGCCCACTAGTGCTTCTCAAAATCCCAACAGTTCTCCCGGGCTCAGAAATGTTGGGCACCCCTGATCTAACTCCATATCATCAGCTCTGCCTGGCAGTGGTTCTCCAACATTTTAGGGAAAGAAATTCCTTTCCCAGGAATTGCTACATGTGACCCTTCAGCTGGATATGGCAGGGGCTGAACTTGGAATCTGTAGTAGGCAATGCTGAGGTTCTACCACTGAAAGAAAAACAGGAAGCAGCTGTGAATCTTCAAAGTCTCAGGAAAAGAAAGATCTTTCCTAACACCTGCTACCTGAGATCCTTTACCTTTTAGTATCTGGGAGCCTTTTTCTGGGAGCAAATGCAGGTGAGAGGGGCTTGGTTAAACACACAGTTGCCAAACTCCATATGGGGCCTAGAGATCTTCCAGAATTTTAAATTTGTCTCCAGACCACGGAGATCAGTTCCCCTGGAGAAAAATGGCTTCTTTGAAAGGTGGACAATACAACCTTCTGAGGTTCCTCCGCTCCCTGAACACCTCCCTCTATTGGGTCCATCCCCAAATGTCCAGGAATTTCCCAACCCAGAGTTGGTAACCCTAGATATTCCTTCATTGAGATGTTGATGCAACTGCTGTGACATTCCTTCTTTGCGCAGAGGTCCGCTGGTAGCCATTAGCCACAAGGTATAGATGGAACACTCTGTCTGGGGCTTGGGGGGCAACAGTGGGAGGGCTTCTGGCCCTGCGGGTGGACTTCCTGATGGCACCTGGGGTTTGGCCACTGTGTGACACAAAATGCTGGACTAGGTGAGCCATTGGCCTGATCCAACATTGTTTTGTCTTATGTTCTTATGAGATGTTGGTGCAACTGCTGTGACATAGGGTTGCCAGGTCTGTCAGATGAGCAGGTAGGGAATGGGGGGGTGCACCTACAAGGAGTGGAACGGAAGGAAGGTGAAATAAATGTGACAACATAGGCATGTCTGGGGTGATGGAAGCGACGTAGGCAAGTCGGGGCCATTAACCGCAATGTTCTGGTTTGTGGGCAAAACTAGAATTAGCTTCTTACCATAGAGTTTTGCCCCCAAACCAGATGACGTGCCTACATCACTTCCAGGTGATGTGGGCACGTCACATTTATTTTTGGTTTCTTGCCTGCTTGGGGGGGGGGTAATTTCCCCTGGTTCCTGATAGCCCTGAAGTGGGGGAGGGGGTCCAAACTGGGGATCCCTCACCCCCATCTCAGGACTGGCAGCCCTGTTGTGACATCCCATATAATCCTCAGCTTGTTTGCCTGAAACCTTCAGAGTGAGGGAGGCAGTTCTCAGCAGCAGACTGCCAAAAGCAGGTCCCTGGAGAGGCAGCACACAATTTTTCTAAATAAATAAATAAAAGCGGGTCGATGGGCCAGAGACAGGGTGGCTGGAGAAGCAGGAAGAGAGGGCCTGGCTGAATAATGGGGAGGGGGACGCAGGGGAGAGTGAGGTTCCCCCACTGCACAACTGGGTCTGGCCTGGCAGCTGGCACCCCACAGCTGGGCCATAGTTTTCCTGGGCAGAGGCTTCGGGGGAAGGAAAAAAGGGGAAAATGAAGAGGGGGTTGCCGATAATGGTAGGCTAGCTGGTGTGTGGGAAGGAGAGAAGGAAGCACAGAAAGGGGATAGGCTCCAGGAACCTTCAAGGAAAGGAATGAGGAAATAATGGGTGAGGGGAAAATAAGACGCCCGCTCCTAGTCCTTACAGGTCCCCCACTTATATTTCTCTATTTGAGATGGCGCTTGACCAAATGAAAACAGCACTTGCACACTATTCCCAGAGGCCCTGTACGCATGTGTGCGTGTTTGAGATAAAATAGAAGAAAACAGAATGATGTAAGGGACTTTGAGTTCCCATTGGGAAGAAAGGCTGGGTATAAAGGAAGTAACCATTTGGATGCCCTTGGTATTAAGTATATCGAAAACTTAGAATCATCATGAAACAGTCATAGGATCTTTAGTTCAGCTTGTCTGGGGTGCGAGAGGTGGGTGCAGTGAAACACTGAGATCAACTACTGTTCTCCAGGCTAAATCATCCACTGGCTTCTGTGCATGTTGTGCCTTTTGGGGGTGAGCCCATGTCTCAGTGGTAGAGCATCCGCTTTGCCTGCAGAAAGTGCCAATTTCAACCCCTTCTACTACCAGCCAGAGTAGGTAATGCTGACCTTGATAGACCTATGGTCTGACTCAATATAAGACAGCTTCGAGAGCCAGTTTGGTGTAATGGTTAGGAGTGTGGACTCCAATCTGGAAGAACCAGGTTTGAGTCCCCACTCCTCCACATGCAGCTGCTGGTGTGACCTTGGGTCAGTCACAAGTTCTTTCAGAGCTGTTCTCAGGAGAGCTCTCTCAGCCCCACCTACCTCACAGGGTGTCTGCTGTGGGGAGGGGAAGGGAAAGCAGATTGTAAGCCACTCTGAGACTCCTTTGGGTAGTGAAGGGCAGGGTATAAATCCAATCTCTTCTCTTCTCTTCTTCATGCACTCATCCATCTATGGCATCACAAAAAGAGTTAGTATAAATAAATACTTAACGTAATGTAAATGAAATAATTTCACAGGTGGCAAAAGGATGAAAGGCAGGGAAAGCACAGTCGGTGCTATGTCAATGTGTCATGCCCATGGCCAGATCACATTTGAGAGAGAAATTCAGACTTAGGGAAAAGTGTGAATCTTCCTTCTATGCAAGCAACCCTGTCCGCAGGCAAAGCTGTGCCAGCTGGCCAGACTCTGTAGCCACCGGCCCAGCAACAAAGGTGACTGAGCGGCATAGTCTTGCAAAGTGTCCAAAGAGAAACAGAGGGGACATTAAACAGATCTGCTCTCTCCTCGTCAGGACATATAAACAGGACCAGATGCCAAAGCCATATGGAGAGCATCAAAGTCAGGTAACATTTCGTAAATGCAACACATTCGAGGGGAAAGAGCTGGAGGGTAACCCAGGCTGGGTCTCACATAGCTGCTGTGATATGTCACACGGCCTCCACATTACTTACTTGTTGGACGGAGTGCTGAACCTACCACATAAGCACTCTGATATCCAACAAGCCGTCTGGTGCAAGATCAAATTCAAGCATTTTTTATGTGTGTGCTTTAAGATAACCCCTTCTCCAGTTCTCTCTCTCTCTGGTTCTTCTGGAAGTGACACATACCACACTTGCCAGATACTACGCAGGTAAAATTTCCTTGTTGCTGCCTGTGACTGTTCTCTTGGAGGAAATATGGTCATCTGTTTAATGAAAAGGGTGGCCCATGCTCGGGTTCTTAACCCTCAGGGGTTCTGTAAACAGACTGGCATAAACAACAAGCCGCTGTGGCAGATAGTTGGTGAAAGGTAGCCCGATATTAATATATTCCAAGTTCTGAGCTTGGTAACCATCAATACGGGGAGATGGGGGAAGAGAGAAGCAGTTGTGCTCCTTATCTTGGCTCCATGGTCCCTGTTATGCATAAAATAACAGCCATCTGATAAAGTAACCAGGGTTGTAATGCTTAATCAATTAATCATTTGGGGGATGGATGAAAAATATTTCCATCAACTAGAAAGGTACCAATTTTTTAAGTAAATGTATTTTCACAGTTCTTGTAAAGGTGGCAAATGGCAAGCACCATCTTGGGCAGAAGCATTCCCTCCTGTGCCAAAGGGAAGGGGGAATGCCTCTTCTAAGATGGTATTGGAGGGACAGTCCTTCCTGCACTAGAAAGAAGGGGGGAAATACTTGTTCTATGATAGTACTGCACTCATTTCACACGCTAGCAAGGTCATGCTCAAAATCCTACAAGCTAGGCTCCAACAGTACGTGGATAGAGAACTGCCAGAAGTGCAAGCTGGGTTTCGAAGAGGTAGAGGAACTAGAGATCAAATTGCCAACATTCGCTGGATTATGGAGAAAGCAAGAGAGTACCAGAAAAACATCTACTTCTGCTTCATTGACTATGCTAAAGCCTTTGATTGTGTGGATCACAATAAATTATGGCAAGTCCTTAAAGAGATGGGAGTACCAGACCACCTCACCTGTCTCCTGAGAAACCTGTATAAGGGTCAAGAAGCAACAGTTAGAACCGGATATGGAACAACTGATTGGTTTAGCATAGGAAAAGGAGTATGACAAGGATGTATATTGTCACCTTGCTTATTTAATTTATATGCAGAGTACATCATGCGAAATGCTGGCCTGGATGAATCACAAGCTGGAGTTAAGATTGCTGGGGAAAAGATCAGTAACCTCAGATATGCAGACGATACCACTCTGATGGCAGAAAGTGAAGAGGACCTAAAGAGCCTCTTGCTCAGGGTGAAAGAGGAGAGTGCAAAAGTGGGCTTGAAGCTCAACATCAAAAAAACTAAGATCATGGCATCTGGCCCCATCACTCCTTGGCAAATAGAAGGGGAAGTCATAGAAGTAGTGACAGACTTCACGTTCCTAGGATCTCAGATCACTGCAGATGGTGACTGCAGCCATGAAATTAAAAGACGCCTGCTCCTTGGGAGGAAAGCGATGGCAAACCTAAACAGCATGATAAAAAGCAGAGACATCACCTTGCCAACAAAAGTCCGCATGGTCAAAGCAATGGTATTCCCCGTAGTCAGGGGTCTTTTGGGGGGAGCGCACTGGAGCTGGGCTCCGGGAGCTCAGGAGCCAAGCCCCGCCCCCAGCCGGCGTCCCGGAGAGTCTTTCAGGCAGTCGAATGTCAATTTCAGCTCCATTATATCCTATGGGCCATTGCAGTCAATGGTGAAAACATAGGGTATATTCTGGGGGCTGGAGGGAGGGTTTGAGGGAGAGGCTCGAAACTCACAGGATAGCTGATGGAGCCTCTCCCCAAGATACCCACCAAGTTTCAAGAACATTGGAACAGGGGTCCAATTCTATGGGCCCCTAAACAGGTTGCCCCTATTCCTCCATTGTTCTCTATGGTGGGAAAAAAATAACTTTTTTTCCCACCATAGAGAACAATGGAGGAAATGGGGCAACCTGTTTGGGGGCCCATAGAATTGGACCCCCTGGTCCAATGTTATTGAAACTTGATGAGTATCTTGGGGAGAGGCTCCATCAGCTATCCTGTGATCTTGGAGCCTCTCCCTCAAACCCTCCCCTCCAGCCCCCAGAATATACCCTATGTTTTCACCATTGACTTCAATGGCCCATAGGGTATAATGGGGCTGAATTGCCACTGAATTTCTTTCATTCCCTCCTTTCCTTCTTTCTTTTTCCTCTTTCCCTCATTCTTCTCTTCTCTCTTTCTTTCCTTCTTTCCCACCTTCTTCTCTTCTCTTTTTTCCTCCTTTTCCTGTTTCCCTCCTTCTTCCCTCTCTTTCTTTCCCTCCTTCTTTCCTTCTCTCTACTCTCTCTCTTTCCTTCCCTCTTTCCTCCTTCTGTGGCCCAACTCTCATGAGAAGGAGTTTAAACTTTAAACCCCTTCTCTCTTAGCTCCCCCACCCAGACCAGCTGGGGAAGGGAAGGGGAGGCTTTTGAAGATGCTCCCCCCCCCTTTTGCTTTCCCTTCTGACATCACTTCCGGTGATGTCAGGGGGCGTGGCATATGCTAATAGCCTAATAGCTCATTAGCATACCATATGCTAATGAGCTCCTGCAGCTGTTCTTCTACAAAAAGACCCCTGCCCGTAGTAATGTATGGCTGCGAGAGTTGGACTATAAGGAAGGCCGAGCGCCGAAGAATAGATTCTTTTGAACTATGGTGCTGGAGAAGACTCTTGAGAGTCCCTTGGACTGCAAGGAGATCAAATCAGTCAATCCTAAAAGAAATCAACCCTGACTGTTCCCTGGAAGGCCGGATCCTGAAGCTGAAGCTCAAATACTTTGGCCACCAAATGAGAAGAGAGCATTCACTGGAGAAGACCCTGATGCTGGGAAAGATTGAAGGTCAAAGAAGAAGGGGACGGCAAAGGATGAGATGGTTAGAGAGTGTCATCGATGCAACAAACATGAAATTGAGCAAACTTCAGTGGACAGCGGAAGACAGGAGGGCCTGGCGTAATCTGGTCCATGGGGTCGCGAAGAGTCGGACTCGACTGTGCGACTGAACAACAACAACAAAAAAGTATTGGAAAGGGCATTTCCTCCGGAGCTAGAGAGAAGGGGGAATGCCCTTTCTAAGCTGGTGTTGAATGGGAATTTTCTCCTCTTCTTGAAAGATGGGAGAGTGCCTCTTCTAAGGTGGTATCAGAAGGGGCATTCCCTCTTGTGCCAAAGATGAGGGATGTGCCACTTCCTAGACAATACCAAGAAAACAAAATACACTGTGAAAAAGCCATTTCTGACAATTGTATATAAATGGACTTATATAAGCTTATTTGTCTGATAAAGTCCAATACAATATTATAATAGAAGCAAGCTTTATAAAGTGGAACTTTGAACATATGGGTACAACATGTCTTATGAAATAAATCTTAAACTTATATGTGTACCATGTCAAAAGGCAAAAGACAAGCCACAACAAAATGCAAAACAGAATACAAGTCAAACGAGGTTGCTCAACATCATACAAAACAACTCAAAGAAAAGTTCAGGCACTGAGATGACTTGTGTCTTCTGTGCTTTTGGCAAGCAATGAATTCAACAGCAGGTATATCAATATCTTTCTATGGACGAGATGACTTCCCAGCACACTAACATGTCTCCCAGGTAAGGTCATGTTTCCAATCTTCATCAGAGTCAAGGATAAACATTTTCATATGGAGCTCCCAAACTTCATGGAAACTCACACCAATTCCTTCCCATACGTGAGGAACAAACTGCTTCTAAAACTCATAACAGCTAAAAAAAAATTAAACTGGGTGATGATCCTAACAAAATAGTTGCAGATCCCAAAACAGATCCAGACATGCAGACTCTCCATCCATGTGAACAACAATCATTGATACTACATCAGAATGTAGCTTTCCCCCTGCCTTCTTCGTGCCTTGCCCAAGTGGAAGGAAACACATTTGATTGACAGAGCAGTTATCTGGGTAATCCTTGGGGAAATATTACGGTGGGGCCTAAATCAGCCTCCTGCTCTGCTAACCCTGTTGTCCTATACATATGCTTAGGTGCTTCACATTTCAATAAGCATATTTTGTCCCACAAATCTAAGTGGAAATCTGCAAACTGACTCATCCGCTATCTACCAATTGTCTCACTTCATCACTGGCATAGCCCACTCTGGAGTTCAGTTTCTTAGCCATTCTAGAGTGTGCCTGTATGTTTGTGCACCTAAAAATGTGTGTAATACACACACACACACACTTAATACAACCAATAAGCATAGAGGGAACCTTTGTGGGATAAAATGCATTCTTTTACGTAGTGTCCTGCCTATTCTGAGGGTGGATCCAGACTAAATAGTCCACCAGTGAAATGGAGATTTCTTGCTTCTCTCTTCCCACTGCACTCCAGTGAAATGCTGCTCCTGGGGGGGGGGGCAAGGCCCCCTGAGAACTACATGGGGGGGATAGATCAAGATGGGTAGCCATGTTAGTCTGCCTGCAGCAGTAAGAAAGAGCAGCAGTCCAGTAGCACCTTAGAGGCTAACAAAATCTGTGGCAGGGGAGGAGCTTTCGTGAGTCACTGCTCACTTCTTCAGAGGGATCTGCAGTGGGAAACCGGAATTGATGGAAATTGCCTGTTTGCCCTGGGTCCATCCACTCAGCTGCACCTATGGAGAAACAGGCAGGAGTTGGAAGCCTGGATTCAGCCACAGAAGAGACTGGTATTGGACAGGCCAAGTCCCAGCCCAGTATGGAAGCCATATAATACATTTAAGTGGAATTGGACAGACTTCACTCAACTGTTCCATGTTTGTTCCACAGCATTGGTGTGCCAAACATTCTGTTCTGCATCCTACTGATGATGTATGAACTTGGTGTGAGTGAGCAGATGATGCCTATTTAGATAAATAGTCCTCTCTTTCTTCTCTGTACTTGATAGGTGTTGCAGTCTACACTTCCATAGGACTGCCATAATAAGTGTACTTAACTAAATGCATACCCAAGACATATCCAGCCACCCCAAGGTCTGGGACGCATCAACAGAAAATATGCAGAAAGAATACATGTGTGGCCATTCACAGAGAAGACTGGGATTGGGGTGATGTAGTCTGGAGATAATTTTTTTAGTGGGGAGGAATGGGGAAGCACCCTTGCTTTCAAGCCAGTTGGAGCCAATACCCAGCTTGGGGGTTTGCATCAGAGCATTTCACAGCCCAAACAGTCATTACTATGGAGTTTCTGATCAGGAAACAGTCATATTTTGATTTTTGCACATTTCAAAAATCGAGCCACCCCATTCACAATGCTTGTTTTCTCTCCAGTTGAGCGTCCCACATTCTTGAACTGATGATATGTTAATGATCATTATTTCCATTGTTTTTGCATCTGTACACTACATGGCATCCAGTGCTGTGGCTCTCCACCTCTCCACTGTTATGGCATGTTCACAATTCTGTGGAGTGCTGGGCTTCTTTATGCCTCAGTATTGTCTTGAGCAGTGCATAGTAGCCAAGACCATTTTCTGTCAGCTGCATCTGGTTTGCCAACTGTCCCCTGTCTTAGACTCAGTTAACCTGGCCATGCTAATGCATGACTCTGTAATCTCGTGAATGGACTACTGTAATGTTCTCTGTGTGGGGCTGCTCTTAAAGACCACCCAGAACGTGCAACTGGTTTTGAATCTGGCAGCCCAATTGTTGTTGGGGTCAGCTATTGGAAACATGCCTTGCCTATTTTAAAACAGCTACACTGGCTGCCAGTTCTTTCCTAAGTTCAATTTAAAGTGCTGATTGTGTCCTAGGACCTACATATCTGAATGACAGTCTATCCATATATATTCCCATGTGCCGATTACTGTCCTCTAGCTGTCGCCTTCTGGCTATCCCCCCCACACACACATACACAATTAAGGCTGTTTGCCTGGCATCTACCACAACCAGTTCCTTTCCAGTTAGGGTTCACGACACTGCCTCAGCAAATTTTAGGAAATTTGGGGAAAGGTGGTAGTGCCTGGACAGAGTTTGGGGACAATGTGATGTCACGAATGGGTAATAACATAAGATTCCTCTCCTAGTCTCTGTGATCTTTACGATAGAGAGTAGGGAAACTCCTACAGCATCACGCACTGTGTGGAGGACTTTTTTTTCTCCTGCTCCTCAATTCCTTGATGGTGGGAAATGGGGGTTGGAGTAGGTAATTCTCAGCCCAGGGCAAGTAAATGGGAGGCCTGTTTTCAATAGTGGCTCCCACTCGGTAAAATGGGCCCCCTGAGGATATGATGTGGGTGGTATGCTTAGAAGTTGCAGGCATTTTCTTGGGTGAAGATGATGGGATTTTATTTTCTCATGGGTGGTTTTAATTTAGCAGCCACAATGGAAACTGGTGGTCTGACTGCCGTTTGAGCAGAGGTATCCTCTGCCCGGCTGTAGCACTGCTGGGAAAGACATCTTTAGGAGACCCAGGACACCAGCACTGGAGACTCTTTGTTTAGACTGGCCACATATATAATAGGAAGACAGTTGTTGCAAAGTCTAAATAAAATCCATTCCATCCCAGTAATACACATCTGTGTGTGTGTGTGTGTGTGTGTGTTTAAAGTGCCGTCAAGTCACAGCCGACTTATGGCAACCCAATAGGGGTTTCAAGGCAAGAGTCAAAGAGAACATAAGAGAAGCCAATGTTGGATCAGGCCAGTGGCCCATCCAATCCAACACTTTGTCACACAGTGGCCAAAAATACCAGGTGCCATCAGGAGGTCCACCAGTGGGGCCAGGACACTAGAAGCCCTCCCACTGTTGTCCCCCCCAAGCACCAAGGATACAGAGCTTCACTTGCCCCAGCCTGAGAGTTCCTATCTATACCTTGTGGTTAATAGCCACTGATGGACTTCTGCTCCATATGCTTATCTAATTCCCTTTTGAAGCTGTCCATGCTTGTAGCTGCCCCCACCTCCTCTGGCAGTGAATTCCATGTGTGAATCACTCTTTGGGTGAAGAAGTACTTCCTTTTATCTGTTCTAACCCGACCGCTCAGCAATTTCATTAAGTGCCCACGAGTTCTTGTCCTGTGAGAAAACTGAGATGGTTTGCCATTGCCTGCCTCTGCATAGTGAACCTGGCAATCTTGGTGGCCTCCCTTCCAAGTATTATCCAAGGCTGACCCTGCTTAGCGTTCGAGAACTGACAAGATCTGGCTTGGCTGGGCCATCCAGGTCAGGGTTCTACCATTGATGTTTTATCCCAAACTTGCTAAGTGATCACACCCATCAACCCACACCCCAAGGAAAACAATTATTATACCAATTGGTTGAGTAAATGCGATTACTGGAAATGATGAGCGATCGGCACCGAAGAATTAATTCCATCGGGCTTAGCTCATCGGGGGAATACACTTCCCGGAGGCAGCCATCCGCAAGCCACATCTTAGGAAAAAGGAATGGGCCTAGACTTCAAAAGTATTGTTCAGATCAAAGACGGGAAGAGGGGCAATAATGTTTTATATCAGAAGAAATATTGCAGACAGTTGTTAGCATTGTAAGATGTGTGCGTGTAAAACAGGCAATTGACGAGATCTTTGACGTGAAGCAGATTCAGATGTGTCAGGGTCTTCAAGGAACTTCTTCTTGGGCTGAACTGGAAGTTTCGGTGGAACATTTCTGAATGTGCCAAAAACTCTTTCTTGATGTCTGCAAAAAATAACATTGACCATCTGTTTACACTGGCCTCAATGACATTTCTGTATTCACATATATATTTATAGATTTTTTTACCCCATTCTTCTTCCAAGCAGCTCAGGGTACTGAGCATCACCGTCTACTCTTACCGTCATGGTAAGATTGTGTGGGAGGTAAGACTAGAGAGAGGCAGAGACAGGCCATCTTGTCCAGGTTGGAGTTTGGGGGAAGGGGCTGGTGATCCCCAAAAGCACTATCTAATCTGGCCCTCAAAAGAAAGTTGTGAGCAAAGTTTCCAAAATTCAAAAAACACTACTGGGACATCATTCCAGGAAAGTAGCCATCTTTGTCCTCGTTGGCAAAATAAAACAGGAGTCCAGTGGCATCTTCAAGGCATTTTTTTTGTAGTAGTAGTGGTAGTCAAGCTGTCAGAGCTTATCTCTTTTTTTAAAGAAATTTTTATTTTTTGTAACCAACCAACAAACAAACATAAATACATACAAGTTGGGGGATTCCATTACGTCCTTCTTATGTGTCTAATATGTTACTTCATACATTGTCTACTCGTATCTTATCCATTTTGACCACTATGTATTTCGCGTAAATATTTGCATCATATTTAAAAATATAGTTCTGACTTTCTTCTAATACGGTTATATGACCATACTGTTTATTTATTGTAGTCTTCCAGCCATTTGTAAAAATTTGACCATGTATTTTCAAAGCTTCCTTCATCTTCCTTCATCCAGTTTGGTGTAGTGGTTAAGTGCGCGGACTCTTATCTGGGAGAACCGGGTTTGATCCCCCACTCCTCCACTTTCAGCTGCTGATGTGACCTTGGGTCAGTCACAAGCTCTGGCACAGCTGTTCTCTCAAGGACAGTTTCTGTCAGAAGTTCTCTCAGCCCCACCTACCTCACAGGGTGTCTGTTGTGAGGAAGGAAAGGGAAAGGAGTTTGTAAGCCGCTCTGAGACGCCTTTGGGCAGTGAAGGGCGGGGTATAAATCCAATCTCTTCTTCTTCTTCTTGCCCTCTCGAAATTAAAGTGCCAGAGCTCATTTTGTCAGAAGTATGACTTTAATCTGAAGTGAGGTCTGACTGATTAAATCTTCTGCTGCAATAAATATTTTTAGACTTGATGGTGCCATTAGACTGTTGGTTTATATTACTGGGACACAGTGGCAAAGAATGAGTGTGTGATCTGTGAACTTAGGCAGATCATGAGAGGGAGGGCAGGAAGGGTCGCCTCAGTGCTTAGGTCTCGTGGCCCTTTCTTACATGCCCAGGGAAATGCCAATCGTCACTTTGGGGTCAGGAACAGTGTTCCCTCTAAGCTGAATTAGTATGAGCTAGCTCACAGTTTTTTAGCCTCCGGCTCACACATTTTTGTCTTAGCTCAGGAAGGCCCCAAAGCAAATTGATTTATGCAGCAGCCAAATTCCTCGCTGACAACTTTAATGCCAGTCGCTCACAAAGTTGAATTTTTGCTCACAAGACTCCACAGCTTAGAGGGAGCATTGATCAGGAAGTGATTTTCTCCAAGCCAGTTTGGCCAGGGATCCTGGAGTTTTTTTGCCATCTTCTGGACATGGAGCAGGGGTCACTGGGGGTGTGGGCAGGGAGGTATTTGTGAATTTCCTGCATTGTGCAGGGGGTTGAACTAGATGACCCTGGAATTCCCTTCCAGCTCTATGATTCTATGATACTACGATGGAGGAGTTTCCAGTCAAATCTTTCTACCAATTCACAACGTGGACTTTGGCCAGTGGCTGTCTTGGTAAATAAAGTTATCTACATTTAAGCTTAGTGTTCATGGCCTTCACAATTAAAACATATTTGAAACATTAAAAAAAAACTGAAACGTATTTACAAACAGGCAATGTTAGAATTCTAAAACCTCAACTCCCATTCAGCTCAAGGCAACAAGAAAATAAAGTTATCCAGCACTGTACTTCAGGGGAACTGTCTTGGTGGTGGGAGGTGCCCTCAAGTCGCAGTTGACTTATGGTGACCCTGTCTGGTTCTCAAGGCAAGAGACAAACAGAGGTGGCTTCCCATTGCCTGCCTCCATGTCACAACCCTGGAGTTCCTTGGTGGACTCCTATCCAAGTATTAACCAAGGTCGACCCTGCTTGGTTTCTGAGATCTGTCAGGATTTGACTAGTCTGGACCATCCAGGGCAGGGCAGGCACTGTTGTGGCAGGTGCCAACTCTACTCTCCTGCTCTGAGTGGCCTGACTCGGGCAGCCTGAAAAAGACATGCAGTGTGTATTTGCCATGCAGACACAAAGTGACGCACTGCAACCCCAGGGCGCCATGCAGTAAAGTAAGCAAACCCTTCCTTGACACATACTTGGACCATGTTTTGATGTAAATTTTAGTAGTCATATATCAAGATCAGCATCCCTCCAAAGCTGTTGTCATGGCAGTTTTGGGTAGATTCCTTCGTACGACGTATGATGCACACAGCAATAGGCTAAGAGCATCATTGCTTCAGTCACCAGGACGCTGATGTTTCTGGAATCCTGTAAAAGGGAATGGAGAGAGCACTGAATCATCCAGAAAGGAGGGTCATATGATTTTTGATGGATCTTTCACTGAGCTTAAGTGCTCTTGACTGGTCCATTTGGAAATGAAGGATGTGTTTTCTGCTAGAAGAGTCTGAAGCTTGTGTTCCAAATTGTTGCTAGAGAAACTCCGGCTGTCTACAAACAATGAGCGCTTAACTGATTCATTGTTCTTGGAATTTGGGATCAGCAGATTTGATTTACTGTCACTCTTACATTTTTGACCTACTCTTTTAACCCACATGGTTCTCCTTTCCCCCATTTTACCATAGCTGTGGCATGCTATGGCGATGTTTATGCAGACTGGGGGTTTAAACCCAAGTCCCCCCCACACACAGTTCAACACATGAACCACTCAGGGCCAGATTAAGGCCAAATGAGGCCCTAAGCACAGCCCAGGAAGGATGCCCCTTGGCCCTTCCATTGTTTAACTGACAAGACATTGGGCGTTTTCACACATTCTGAATAATACAGTTTCAATCCACTTCAGTTTGGTGTCGTGGTTAAGAGCAGCAGACCCTAATCTGGAGAACTGAGTTTGATTCCCCATGCCTCCCCATGCAGCCAGCTGTGTGACCTTGGCTCAGTCACAGTACTCTCAGAGCTGTTCTCTCAAGAGCAGTTCTCTCAGTGCTCTCTCAGCCCCACCTACCTCACAGGGTGTCTGTGATGGGGATAGGAAGGGAAAGGAGATGGTAAACTGCTCTGAGACTTCAAGTGAAGGGCAGGGTATAAATCCACTTCATCTTCATCTTCACCATCTTCTTCTACCGTTTGCGAGTGAATTTTGCCATTTCATGCAGTAAAATCCAGTTGCAAAGTGCACTGAAAGTGGATTGAAACTTCTATTATTTAGTGTGTGTGAAAGCACCCTAATAAGACTCAATAAGTGCTCACAACACCAAAGAATTTTTTTTAAAGCAACAACAATGTAGATTGAAGTTGAACATGAGTACATGACAGACTAGGACAATTACAAAAAAATGATCTAAAGTCGAGGGTGGCAGGGAAAGATTTAAGGGCATGATAACTAGTGGGGGAACTGTGATGCCCCCCTTCTCTTGGTGCCCTAAGCGTGTGCTTGTTTTACTTAATGGTTAATCCAGGGCTAGAAACACTATACGACCTTAGCTCTCTGGATGCTGCACTCCTCTGCTCCTTTATTCCAGTTTAACTAGAGAATTTCTCAGATTCATTCCTGAATTGGACTGTTTGCTGTTTTCCTCAGCTGTCAGTTTCTCCAGCCCAAGAGTCTTATCTACTAGTGATCTGCATATACACAATAATTACAAACACTGCAAAAAAGTAATCGTGTCATGATCGTATGTGTGATGATATCAACACTGTCCTTACACACTGTTTTACTGCTGCTCCTTTACTCTCCTTCCATTGGTCAAGTCCTGATACAAATGCATATACAATTATGTCAAACTATGATTTGTTTATTTTTTTGCAGATTTATCATCATACACATGCTTATTGCTAATGTAGGGGGAAGAGAAGTCAGAAATGAAGTTAAGAAGCTGAATGCAGTAGCAAACTGCAAATATGCACAGTGCATTATAGGGGGGGGGAGTCAAAATTAAATGCACTTCAGAAGCAATTTCAGATAATTTGGAATTCCAAAGTCTGGAGGGAAATTCTGATGACTGTAATTTCAGAAGAGTCAACAGACTAGCTACCTACATCCATTCTTCTCCGCAGTGCAAAGATTCCTGTCCTCCAGAAAGATCACCCCACAAAAGTCAGATCCACAACATATTGTAAGCAGCTGTGAAAGAGCTTGTGTAGAACAATTCATTAAAGGTAAAGGTAAAGGTTCCCTTGCTTGAAAGCCAGTCGAATCCGACTCTAGGGTTGCGGTGCTCATCTCCGTTTCAAAGCCGAAGAGCCAGCGCTGTCCGAAGACGTTTCCATGGTCATGTGGCCGGCATGACTAAACACCAAGGTGCACGGAACGCTGTTACCTTACCACCGAAGTGGTACCTATTTATCTACTTGCAATTTCTAGCTTTCGAACTGCTAGGTTGGCAGGAGCTGGAACTAGAGACAGGAGCTCACCCTGTCATGCGGCACCCGGGTCTCGAACTGCTGAACTACTGACTTTCCACAGCCTGCAGTTCAGCGTCTTAACCACTTGAGCCACCGCAGCTCCCGAACAATTCATTACGGATGGACTATTTTATGTGTCTTTTTTCATATGTTGCTGTGAGACTTTTTGTTATGGCCATTTCAATTGCTAATGAAATCACAAACAAAATCTGTTATCAAAATACACTAAAGAAATGCAACAATAATTATATAGAAAGCAAAGTCAATGCTAATGCCAAACTCACATATATATATATATATATATATATATATATATATATATATATATATATATATATATATATTATTGTAGAATCACAAACGTAATAAAGAGCAATTATCCAAAAGTGGGTGGTGACAAACTCAAACCCACAAATAAATAAATAAATAAATAAAAGTTTGGCATTAGCATTGACTTTGCTTTCTATATAATTATTATATCTGTTTAGTGTACTTTGACTACAGATTTGTCTGTGATTCCACTGGTCTTTTTTCTGTAGCCTCCCTCCCTTCTTACTAGTTTCCATTTCAATCGCTGGCATTCCTGGTTCATTTGTTTCCTTCACCCCATTCTTATGCCATGTCTCTTGCAACTGATGCACATTTAAAATTTGCCTGTACATAACAGGAAAAGACTTGTGAGCTTGATTTGCCTTTCAGCCTAACCTACCTTACAGGGTTGTTAAAAAGGATAATATGGAGAAGAAGAAAGCCACCAGAACTCACTGGAAGAAGGTAAATTTGGCTTAAGACCTCTGGTCAATAAAGCTAATAAATGAAAGGAAAGGAAGAAGATAAACGTGATTTCTAGGTAGACAGATATATTCACGTAATTTCTCATACGGCTAAAGCATACGGGCAGAAGCCGGTGTGGGTGTATGTCTGGCCTCTAACCCAAATAGGACAATTAAATAAAATCTTTTTTCAGGCCATTGGTTCCCTTCATTTGGCACCTGTCAACTCTTGGCCTCTCTCAACTTGGGTCGGTTGGTGGTCCGGATTGTCTGGCCAAAATTACAGCTGTGTGTATTCCTCCCACCGTTTATCCCCCTCGGGGAAAATTCCCCTAACAGTTGCATAGCGAATGAAGCCCTTTCTGTATGCCTTCTCGGAATCACGTTATATAACTTAATAGCACTTCTGCCATCCCATAATATGCCTACAATAAAACCATTCTATGTGCCCCATGTGAACTCTTTGGGAGTGTGTTGCCCTTGGACTCAGGGTCCTGGGTTCAAACAGAGTTGCTAGCCAGCTGTGATGTCAGGGGTCTGACCAGGAAAACCAAATTCTGGCAGGGAACCAGAATTAAGGTCTGTAGAGCCAGTACTTTTTATCGCCAGCCTAATAAAGATATATTTTTTTTAAAGAATGCCTCAATACAGCCACCAGCTGCCCTCCCATCAAAAGAGTATAGGAGGTTCCCTGTTGGGGGAGACCAGAGGTCCATCTCTAGTTCACAGTGGCCAACCAGTTTCCCTGTATGGCTGAAAAAATAGAACAGAGTCCAGGGCCTTCCTCTGATTTTGCCTCCTGGCACTCATTTCTGCCAAGGCAGGATGCTTAACATAATGTCTTGTTCTTCTGTCCTTCTTACAGCACCTGCTCTACTTTTTCCTCCATCTTTCCCCCCTTCTCCTTACTCTGTGTTTCCCTTTCAGTACAAGGGGTCTCATCCAGTGTTCCCTCTAAGTTGAATTTGTGTGAGCTAGCTCACAGGTTTTTAGCCTCCAGCTCACACATTTTTGCTTTAGCTCAGGAAGGATGGATCCAGAGCAAACTAATTTATGCTGCAGCCAAATCGCTCGCTCACAACTTTAATGCCTGCAGCTCACAAAGTAGAATTTTTGCTCACAAGACTCCACAGCTTAGAGGGAACATTGGTCTCATCTCTCCAGCAACTGACTACAGTCTCCCTAAATGGGACAAACTTCCAACCATTGGATCTAAGAGAGTAAAACGTATATCATCATACTGGGGACAGTACAGGAGAATATGGAAAACCGAGTCAACCTGATTTAGATTACATGCACAGAGTCTTGCTGAACATGGAATCCCTTTATATCTACCATAAGTGACAGCAGATGGAATAGTATTGCATCTAGCAAGTGCAAATGCTCAGCGCAGTTGTGGGGCATGGAGGGCTGATAAGTAAGAAGGCAGATGGCCAATAATTGGGATAATTCCAACATTCAAGGGGGAACAATAAATAATACAACTTCCCTTGTGAAACTGGTGATACTTTATTTTAAAGCCATTTTCCATTTCCTCACAAGGAACATTGCTTAATACAATGCACACATTTGAAAACATTATTTGTGTGTCGATAAATCAGTGATGTGTCCCAACCTGGATGGCCCAAGCTAGCCTGATCTTATCAGATTTCAAAAGGTAAGCAGGGTTGGCCCTGGTTGGTTCTTGGATGGGAGACCACAAAGGAAGTCCAGAATTGCTCCACAGAGGTGCAGGCAATGGCAAGCCACGTCTGAACACCTCTTGCCTTGAAAGCCCTACCAAGTTGGCAAAGGTCAGCAGTGACTTGATAGCACTTTCTACGATCAAATGAACTTTCTTTCTCTCTCTCTCTCTCATCTATCATCTACCTACCTACCTACCTACCCATCTATCATTCCATCCAAATGTGGACCCACAATGACTTAGAATCATAGAATCACAGAGTTGGGAGGGGCCATAACGACCATCTAGTCCAACCCCTTGCTCAGTGCAGGATCAGCCCTAGAGCATCCCTGACAAGTGTTCAGGGCCGGATCGCCCACTGGGCGAACTAGGTGCTTGCCTAGGGTGCCCTGGCCTCAGGGGCACCAAATGGCGCCCCACTCCCCCCCCCTGAAAAGCACCCCCGCCGCCCTAACCAGGCACCCCCCCGCTGCCACTGCTAGACCCCCACCCCCTTCCCGGCTTTCCTGGGGGCCCCACAGCCGCGGAGCCCCCAGGACAGCCGGCCCTGGGAGGGAGGGGGCGGTGGCTAGACCCCCCGCCCCCTTCCCGGCTTTCCTGGGGGTCCCGCAGCCGCGGAGCCCCCAGGAAAGCCGCGCTCCGCCACCACCCCCCGGTCTCCAGGCCCCACCAGGAGGTTGGCATCCCCAGTGGGGGGCACCCCAGGCTTCCTGCCTAGGGCGCCCAGACACCTGGAGTCGGCCCTGCAAGTGTTTGTCCAGCTGCCGCTTAAAGACTGCCAGTGAGGGGGCCATCTCATTTTTCTGTATACCTTTAGGTCTTCCAAAACAAGGCCTATATGGAGTTAAATAAAGGGCTTAGTCCAACTGTATATTGTGTTTATACTCTTGATATTTTATTATATATGTATATAAACTTTCATTAATCAATCAATACCATTTGTTGGAGATCACTGAAGAAGACTGAAACACATTTGGCCTACTTGATTGTTTTATCTAAATGTTTTCTGACTTTGGTCTGTATGAAATTTTTAATTGTGTATGCCTTTTAGCTGTCAATCAATCAATTGATCTATCTACCTATCTTATTTATTTATTTATTAAAGCATAACTGTTTCACTTGAATTATATGTGTTGTTGCAGTATATTTTATCTTTGCTCAATTTTTTTCTTTGTTTATCAGTCAGACAGTTCCATATGACCAGAAAGGCTCCTACAGAAGAAGATGTCCCCTGAGATATTAATGATCCTGACCACGGAAACCTTTATACATCAGTACCAGCATCTTGAGCAGAGACTGGAACCTAAAGGTTAACTAACATTATAGTTTTAGGACAAAAGTGTTAAGTTTGCAGAAACCTATGGCCATTAATAACAGCCAGACAGAGAGTTTCTACCAGATGGTTTCCAAATCATCTACAAGAACATGTGCATATAAAGTGCATTGCTGCGGTTTAGAAGTCATCACAGCCATGCACCAATTCAGCTGTACTAAATTCCAAGCTAACATGGAAAGGAATGGCCGAGGGCTGTGTGGTGGAATGGTCAGAGTGTCAGGCTAGGGTTGGGGGAGGCATTTTTGTTGTGGACAAGGGTCTTACATTCTTATATTTTAGTTCAGCACATGAGCCCCTGAGCCAGTTCATTTGAGGCCACTGTTGTTTCCCAAAGCGTCAGTCAGTGAATTATATTTAAGAGTTGCCGCACAGAAACACTTCTTTAGCCAACATCCAAACCGCTGACTCGGTATGATTCCAATTCTACGGCATGTACGGCATGTATTCCCCCCTCCTCCCCCCTACCCAAGCGACTAATGCTTTAGGGATGTCATTCAGTAGATCATAACATTGTGTAGGATGCTCATACTTAACAACATGCCCATTTATGGTGTGAGGATAAGGATGGCAGCATAATTTGTTTCAGCTCTGACCCAGAAATCCTCAGATGTAGCATGTTAAGATATGCAGACACACACACCCAAGTTGTGTTGCTCTCCCTGACACAGTTTCAGGTTTCCTTAGAGATCTTCCAAACATTCATATCCAAATAGAGTTCTTAACCTCCAGGTGGCAGCTGGAGATCTGCTAGGATCACAACTGCTCTCCAAGTGTCAGAGATCAGTTTACTTGGAGAGAATGGCTACTTTGTGAGGTGGACTCTACGGCATTATACCCCTCCCCCAACCCCCTCAAGCTCCACCCCCCAAATCTCCAGGTATTTCTCAGCCTGCAGCTCGCAGCCCTGTGTCTAAATGTGCTTAATCCAATGGCCAGCCCTTTCATATTAGCATGGCAGAGATTCCAAAGAGGTGAGCTCAGTAGTCTCTTACAACAACCCAAACCAAGAGTCTGCAGCACCATAAAGACTTTATTTTATTTTTTTCACAAAATTTCTATCCCTCCTTTCTATCCTTACAAGGGCTACTAAGTTGGAATATACATGAAGTATATTCTTAGCTGGGAAACAGACACATGTTCATAGAGAACAAATTCTATCTTATTCCAAGACACTGAAATGGTGGACAACACATCCAATTACCATGTCAGATTACACAGGGAAGCCACTGAAATTCATAAATGTAAACACAATTTCAACAGGAAAGAAGAGAGTTTAAAAATAAATAGGGCATGGTTTCCTGCCCTGGAAAACACAAAATGCTCTACATTTTACAACAGCACTACAGATAAGATTAGAATTTCAACAGCCAATCTATATGCATAAGAACCTCCTCAGGAAAGCTGCTCCATTAGCATGTCACACAGCCTGGGAAACTCCTACAAGATAATGACTCAGCCCTACCCCACCTTCTTGAGTCGATATAAATTACCTGCGTACCATTTTTCTTCTCACCTTGACACAGAGAGTACTGCATCCTTCTGAGTTATATCTCTGAGCATGCCAGTCACAGCTGCTGGTGAAACATCAGGTACTACAATGCCAAGACCATGGCCATACAGCCTGGAAAATCTACAACAACTAATAAATTGTAAACAGTTAAACCGAAGAAGAAATGGACACAAATCTGACATCAAAAAAAGGTGTCATTAGGAGACAAGAGGAGAAAAACATTTTTGTTTCCCAGGGCACCCTGAGGCTGACCTGAAATTCTCCATTTTTAAACAAAAGAATTTCAAAGGAAGACTCCAGCATGGGATTTCCAAGCTGGAATCCACCAGGAAGTCAGGAAGATATTATCTAATTAGGCCTCAGTTTTTGCACCACAGGTGTTAAATAAGCTTAGTAATGTATACATGGACTCCAGTCCGTTAAAGTGTTTACCACAATAAACTGATCATTATTAAGGTGCCACAATATTATTTTTCATTAGCCTGTTAGCAATTTGTAGCTTGAATAGGCTAGTGTTAATTTCAAAGAGGGCCAGCACATGCCATAAGCATAATTAAACAAGGCCATGCACAGATGGAACCCTTCCATGGAACACTTCACAGCCCACATACTGTATGAATCCAGACAGAAATGTTCCCCTGAGAAGGAACTTCCAAATTCATTACCACAAATTTAGATTAAGGTGACAATATACACTTGGCTGATTCCATTCAAATCACTGAGCTGATTTTCATTCCTCCCCCAGCTGTTTAACACCCCAACTTCCTTTGAATCTTACTTTAAGCAGAATTTCACTGGCAACCTAGGCTTAGGCATTTTCTGCTGTGGATGTGCATGAGTTGTTGACTGGGAACCCTGGTGAGGGATATGGCTGACAATCTCCTGATGGGGGATACACTGGAATTACAACTGATCTCTGGACTACACCTCTGCAGAAAATGGCAGCTTTGGAGGGTGAACTCTATGGCATCCCTCCTTTCCTCAAACTCTACCCTACCAGGTTCTGCTGTTGCCCTGAAAGGAGCTTATAACACTCTTATGGACTTATGAACCATAATCAATAATTTGACTGTGCAATAAGTGTGCCAAGGGAAACATACTGTATGGTGACCAAGCAGTGATACCACCTTCCTGGACTGTAGACATGTGCCCAGATGAGGGAAGCCTCTTCCTGAGATGATGTGCCAGACCAAGAATGGATCCATGGGTTACCTGCCACCTCTCACCTGCAACACAGCAGAGATGAGCCAAGCACCCTAGCCATGGAAAGCACACAAAACCCAGCAGCTATAGAAGAATGTCATGCCCCATGAAGGAGACCTGAGAATCTGAACAGAAACTTCATGAGCAGACACGTATGCTTCCCAGCATAACAAAACAACTGCCTATATTAAGGGATTAGCTGGTTGACACATACCTGTGAAGCCCATCACCCATAGCGATTATCAAGCCATCAACACTAATGACCCTGGCCACTTCTGCTATTGTTTCCTAAAGGTGCCACTGTTAGTAGGAATAGAAACAATATTGCCCAACCATTAAGCCCCCATCATCCTGAAACCAGCAACTTCCTGGGGACATGAGCACACACACACACACAGCCCAAATAAAGTATAAAAAGAGCAGGATTCACCATTGCTCTCTCTCTCACACACTTCCTATCTACCTGACCACATCCTATCTTGCTGACTCTCAGTTTAAGTGCTGCCCAGAGTCTACCACATGCTCTACCCAACCCTCTTCCCTTATAGTCCCCCTTATTTTTCTGCTGTAAGGATCGCTTCATCACGTTGGACAGGTCAGTATTTCCCAACCAACGAACTCCTGCTAATGCAAATGTCTCTGTACCTTTTCAGTCTATCTTTCCTAGCTCTGTATCGTTAAGTGTGTGTTTGAGATTTATTTGTATGCATGCAAATCCTCCAGTAAAGAAACCATTTCTCTAAGATCTGGTCTCTGCTTATATTTCTGGGGTACTGGACTAAGCGGGACTCCTGTATACATAGGTTACTGCTCCCTTATATGCCTATTGCCATTTAATATCCAAATTCCCCACATTTACTAATATAATAAGGCAATTTGGTTAACGCTGCCCCCAATCTTCAGGAATTTCCCAGCCCCAACCCAGAATTTGTAACCCTAATGAGGAAAATGATGACCACTTGCATATACTGAATGTTTGTATCACCCTCCATTTGAAAGCCGCAGTCAGCATGCTGCTGCAATGCACCCATTCATATCTAGCAAAGAGAACAGGGTGTTATGCTCCTCTTTGTCAAGGCCATATTCCTTCCATTCCACCTTGTCCCTCCATAGTAGAGGGCCTGCACGGCCTCAGATTGGAGAGGGAAGGTCATCTCCCTCTGTGTCATACCCTCTACCGGGGCTTTTTTTGTAGAAAAAGCCCAGCAGGAACTCATTAGCATAATAGACCACACCCAACAGCAGAAACATATCAGCATATTAGGCCACACCCCTGATAGGGGGCTCATTAGCACATTAGCCCAAACCTCTACGTTACCAGAAGTGTGGTCATCCAGCCACACCCACCTTTTGCTTCTTACTCTGTTTACCTTGTTTGTTGACAAAGCCCAGGGCTTTTTTTGTTGCGGGAACTCCTTTGCATGTTAGGCCACACATCCCTAATGTAGCCAATCTTAATAAGTTCCTGCTGGTGGGTATGGCCTATTATGCTAATCAGTTCCTGCTGGGCGTGGCCAACTCGGGAGCCCGCCGGAACTCTGTTCTTGTGCATTCCTGCCCAAAAATAGCCCTGCCGTCTACCAATGCTCCCTCTAAGCTGTGGAGTCTTGTGAGCAGAGATTCTACTTTGTGAGCAACTGGCATTAAAGTTGTGAGCGAGCAATTTGACTCCTGAATAAATTAGGTTGCTCTGGAGCCATCCTTCCTGAGCTAAGACAAAAATGTGTGAGCTGGAAGCTAAAAAACTGTAAGCTAGCTCACTCTAACTCAGCTTAGAGGGAATAGAACAAAGTTAGAGTCCAGGGGGGCACCTTTAAGACCAACAAAGTTTTATTCAAGGTGTGAGCTTTCGTGCGCATGCACACTTCGTCAGACGATGAAATGGAATTACATATCATACTTGTATGAAAAGGTGGACTATTTTAGGTGGATCTGCAGTAGGCTGGGTAGATGGCGTGTTACTGCTCAGCCATCTCCTGAGTTGCTCCTTCCACCCAGGCAAGGTTTGATGACATCACAGACTGCAAGACTTGGTTGCTTAACCCTGAATCTGCAGCTCCACCTCACCTTTTTTGGTTGCATCGCAGCTGAGCTGGTGTGCCTGCCCACCATGGAGGGTGCATTGTGAGTGTAAGTCTGAGATATGTCCCCATTTCCAGATACAAGGGACAGTGAGAGAGGAAAGAGGGACAGCTCTATCAAGCTCTGTGGTGGTCACCAAATGTACATGCAGTTGCCCCCACTGCAGGGGGATGAATCACATCTCTAGATTATGCTAACAGTCACCACCACCACCCATGCTACTAACCCCCCCTTTCCCCTCTCCCGACTGCTGATGTTTTGGCACTGTTCCCTTCCTCCTGGTTCTTCCTTCGTCCACCTTTGGGATTTAATCAGATCACTAATCCCATCCAATCAGGGATCATGCAGTGAACAGGATGACATCAAAAGGCTATGCAGCTGACTGTCTTTGGGTTTGTGACAACAGCACTGGATGGGGGGTTAAGGAGGGGCAATGAGAATGAAGGGGAGTAATGGCAAGGAATGAATAAGTGAGCATTGGAAATAAGCATCGGAAGGGAGAGGGGTTTTCATCACTTAGGAAAAACACACCTGAA
Source organism: Gekko gecko (assembly GCA_029375565.1). Classification (NCBI taxonomy): domain Eukaryota; kingdom Metazoa; phylum Chordata; class Lepidosauria; order Squamata; family Gekkonidae; genus Gekko; species Gekko gecko. The sequence goes on along the minus strand of JAPDNY010000013.1, from coordinate 21,026,608 downwards.
AAGCTGTGGGAAGGGTTTGCACGTCCCTGGTGAGCTCCCATCTCTGGCCCCAGCTCCTGCTAACCTAGCAGTTCGAAAGCAAGAGATTGCAAGTAGATAAATAGACACCACTTTGGTGGGAAGGTAACAGCATTCCGTGCGCCTGGGTGTCCAGTCATGCTGGCCACATGACCATAGAAACGTCTTCGGGCAGCGCTGGCTCTTTGGCTTGGAAACGGAGATGAGCGCTGCACCCTAGAGTCGGATTTGACTGGCTTTCGAGCAAGGGAAACCTTTATCTTTACCTTTAACGTCTGAAATAAATTCTGTTAATTGGATTGTGTATCATTTGCTGCAGCTTTCAGTCCCTTTAGTGTATTTGCATCTCCTGCCCTCACTTATGCTAGTGATCAACACATGGGCATTGATAAACAATCACAACTAAGCAACCTCAGTGGGATTCTCTGTATGGTAGCATCAAGATCCTTTTTTAAGTGGCATTTTACTTATGTGCCTATGAGATGCTGCCTGTGCATCAATGGTCACTCGAAAAGAATCTTGATACATCTGTGTACACCATCTCTTTCCAGATGTCTTTTTAAAGTGCTATATCAGTGGATACACGTGCATAGGTAATATTGGGGGAGGTGATGCATATGAACTTAAACTGACTTCCAGATGTCTTTTTAAAGTGTTATATCAGAGGATACACATGCATAGGTAATATTGGGGGGGGGGGTGATGCATATGAACTTAAACTGATTGCAGACCACACATGTGTACGGCTCTATACAAAATTCAGAAAGGTAAAATGGATCATTGGAGAATTTCTGATTCACTGGTTCAATTTCAGAAACAAGACAATTTGGAACTCCAAATTCAGGGAAATTGGGCTGAGAAAAATCATGGAAGCATCACGGTGTGAATTGACCTTTCTCGGTCAGGTTGCAGGCCTATCATCTTCGTCAAAATATTCAGTGGTCCAGTGGAATGTAGTGATCTGAGAGGGCTCTCCAAGAAAACAGAGCGCAGATGACTGATGAAACACAAAGGAGTACAAGCTATTGTGTAAACCACAAGTGAAGCAAGCTCTGCATTCTAGCAAGCATATTTTGCTCCATCCCAGCTAATAAATTACATCCGTACATAGGAAGATGTTGGCCCAAGCAGCAGCGAGAAGATGGAACCGGGGTATTGCCACACAACCTCAGCAGCTGCTAATAACATTCATACCTCAGCAGTGTGTGTTTATCCCATCACAGCTATTGGTCATGTCTGTGAACTCCATGCCCTTTGGTGTGCTTGGTTATGGTTATGCTTCAAAGAAGAAAAAAAAGCTCGTGAAAATCTGAAACTCTCATGCTGAGGGTACTGCAAAACTGGGTACATAGGGGTCTGAGTTTTATTCATAGTATTATTTAGGTTGGTCAAGCCTATCCCTGGCAATCTGGGAAGGAGGGGAAATGATGTTCAATGCAGTGATATCACTTCTGACTGAAGACCCAGAGGTGACATCACCAAGCCAAACAACACCATAGAGATTGGGGGAATTCCTTGAGAGTTGCTTGACATAATGACATCACTTCCACACAATCACTGTGTTACGTGATGTCATTTCTCCCTGTTTTCTCCCACTACTCCACTGAGAAAGTGCAGGGAAATGGAGGGCAGGAATTTGCCTGCCAAGGCCTGACAAAAATTAAGGCTACTATTGTGTGCAAATGGAGCTGGGACAGGACTGTTGGTCTGGTTAGGCAGAAGCAGACTGGTCCTTGAACTTAATGGGAAAGTTCCAAGGGGTCCATTGCCCTTGAGGCATGGCTCCCAAAAGTGTTAAAAATGGCAGTTAGGTTGATGGAGTGATGTCACTTCCAGGAAAAACCCAGAAGTGGCATCACACCTCTCTAGAATTTCCAACAATTCCTAGAGAGGAATGACATCACTGTCAGGAAAAACCTGGAAGTGACATCAGTCCTTTCTAGAAAACCACCAGAATCTATAGATTTTCTGGTGATTCCCAGAGAGGTATGATGTCACTTCCCCATTTCCCTAAAAAGTGTTATCATGCCATTGCTGACTCCTATCTCCATATCCTTGCTCCCCAGTCTCCCATTGTTTGCCAGGCCAGGCCTGACGATTTTACCTGAAGGATCACAAGCAGTACTCTGGAGCAAACAGAGACAGGTGGTCCCTGTAGTTCTGGCAGATCTTCAGTGGCCTCATGGCCTGGATTTGAGCCAGAACAACAATGGCAATGGGTGTAGGCCTACACACATTTTCATCATTGTCTCAACCCAGGAATGGGCTGAGTGGGCCCTGTGGACCTGCTAGCTCCTTACGGGGCCATTTGGGTTAGCTGACTTCTAGTCTGCTTTAATGTTCCAGTCTACCCCCTGTGGGCAGGGACTTGACTATAGCTAAAGAAACTGGCAGGCCTGACATGATGCCAATAAGTTCATTTTCAAAATTCTCCACATCCAACTTTCTCCCCGGATTCCAGAGTTTCCAATTATTTGTTGTTTTATTTGTCGATTTAAATATTCATACTCTGCTTTTCTCCCTAAACAGACCCAGAGCAGGTTACAATCATTAAAAATGTAAGCAAACTGATCTACTAACAAAACAACAAATTACATCTTGGGCTTGTCCTGGATTTGGTGGCTGGCTCATCCAAAGGCACAGGCAAAGCACCAAAGGGCTCCTTGCTTGTGACCAAGGGCTTGTGCTTCTAGCTCTGCCCAAACTTCATCCCAGCAACAGGAAGGGGGAAAGGAAACTCTCAGCATCACATTACAGCTGACAAAAATATTCCTCCCAACCTTACCCTCCCAATTAAACTACCTCTGTTCTTGTTCTCTTGTATAATTGATGTGTTAGGAATCTCCGTTGTTTCCAGGTTCAGCCCTTGACTTCTCTAGTCAAAGGGCTGCAGCAAGCAATGCTGGGAAAAGCTTTGGGACTGAAGTTCTGGGGACCTGCTGCAACTCAGAACAGATTTTTGTTTTGTTTTGCTGCACTCTTGTTAGTTTTTGTCTGTTGATCTGAAATTTTTACAATGCAGTTTGAAATGGTTTCATCCCCCGCTTTTATTTTATCTCCTTGGTTTTGAGATGGGTTTAGAAGATACTGAGATTGCAGCCTATAAATATATTCAGTAAATAAATTACGGCACTGCATAAATCATTTCTCAGAGACAGTATGAAACAACTTCATCTTCTCTTCCTCTCCAAAATGCTCACCAAACCACCCCTCTCATCTAAATTTATTTCGAGTCAAGTTCTCTTGGAAGATAAATCATTTCGTTGGGCTTAGATTGTAAAGTCTTCCAGCTTTAATCCCCGTCTGCCTTCCTAGATCTACCTGGTAAAATCCTGAAGCGGGAAGTAGGAGGGTGAAAAAGTCAGAATTCTCTCCAAGTAAGATAACCATAGCAGGCTTGAGACTCAAAGCAGACTGGACGACCCATAGAAGGAGACCTCTTCTCTGGGTAGATGGAGCATCTGAAGTCAGCCTTCTAGAGTGGGTGGAGCCAGGGCTGACCAAAGATGAGGCCGTTTGCCCATCTTGATGAGCATGTCCAGATTGGCACCAGAAACCCCACTGTGTGATTTGGGTTGCAGGAACCAGGAGCAGCTCTGACTCCAGAAATGAGAATCCACCCACATGTACACAATTTTGGCCTAAGTCTTTCTGAAGAGGAGAGAAATCCCAGTATATATAATAAATATTTATGTATACTAGCTCTGTTCTGAGATTTAACTTTAGGAGACTCTGAAGAGGGAGCTGAATCCCAAATAACTGATGAGTCTCATACCAACAAAAATTGGGGTGTTGTTAGGATATGAAAGTGAGGAGTACAGTGTTAGCCATTTTAGGTACCCATTGGAGAGAAAGGTGGGGTAGAAATGAAGTAAATAAATAAATAAATAAATAAATAACATACCAGGGCATGCCTCTAAGACAAAAATAGAGGCAAAAACAGGGACAGCAGTTATATAAAGACAGAAGATGCTTTTTAACTGTCGATGTGGACATGTCTCCTTAACATGTTTTTAATCGGATCTGTGTCCTGAAAGAGGATTTCTGGCCTGCATATACTGAGCCATCCCCCCCTGTCCGCCTCATGAAAATTTATTTGCTCCTCAAGGAAACACCCCTGATCCTTCCAAAACAAGTTATTTAACAATGGTGTTTTCTGCTGGCAAAAGACCTATTCCATTTCACAAGGCGAAACGGCTCCTTGGAGAGAGATAAAACTTCGGCCTGTGTAGCTGGAGAGTTCACCAGTTGTGTGAGGGCCCCAGTTGTCTCCCCACCTTCGTACATTTCCCTTTGGAGTACATTTATGAAGTGTGTTAACAGATTTCCGTCTGCGTGTGTTACCTTGAGCATGACAACGATGAAATTGTCCACTCTACGATGCAGTGAAAGCATTACGGGGTTGCCACCATAGAGATGCCACAGTATAGACTTCAAAGTATCCTATGTATGCCAGTTGTCCAAATCCAGGTGGGCTAATTTGTAGGATTGGCAACCGCCAGGTAGTGGCTGGAGATCTCCTGGGATTACAACTGATCTCCAGGTGACAGAGGTCAGTTCCCCTGGAGAAAATGGCTACATTGGAAAGTGGACTGTACGGCCTCGTACCCCGCTGAAGTCCCTCCCTTCCCAAAACCCCACCCTCCCCAGACTCCACCTTCAAAATCTCCAGGAACTTCGCAACCCAGAACTGGCAACTATACTAATTTGAATATCAAGCAAATTATGCCAGTCAGCTGCATTAATTGATGTATTGTCTATTGCAGGGCTTGTTTTGTAGAAAAAAGCCCAGCAGGAACTCATTAGCATAACAGACCACACCGAACAGCAGGAACTCATTAGCATATTAGGCCACACCCCCATGTCACCAGAAGTGTGGTCATCCAGCCACACCCACCTTTTGCTTCTTATTTTGTTTATTTTCTTTGTTGTCAAAACCAGGGCTTTTTTTGGAGCAGGAACTCCTTTGCATGTTAGGCCACACACCCCGAATGTAGCCAATCCTAATGAGTTTCTGCTGTTGGGTGTGGCCTATTATGCTGATGAGTTCCTCCTGGGCGTGGCCAACTCGGGAGCCAGCCAGAACTCCGTTCCTGTGCGTTCCTGCCCAAAAATAGCCCTGGTCTACTGATCACTTTGTGTCTGCTCTTGACTGCTACTGGCAACTGTGACCAAAGGTGTGGAAAGAATCAGAGGAAGTATCTTTTGATCTGACTCATACCAAGGTTGGCTCATGCTTTCTTCTCAAACACTAGCACTGCTTGTTGGGGAGAAATGTAGCAAGTGTATCAATTATAATTGTGACTTCTCTCATTGGTTAGAACAAAAGAAGGTGAGAACAGGCTAGTTTCTTACCAAATGATTGGGCAGAAGAGTGCCTGCCTGTTTTGCTTTGCATTTTCTGATCTGCAAGGGCTAGTGATTTTGAAGACAGCTGGGAATCAGAGCCAGATAATGGTCCAAATGGGCCTTTGGTGGCATACCTAGAATCTGTATAAAACCTGCATGGCCTAAACAACCCTACGACTCTGCAGCCTTAGAGAGTCCTGAGCACAGTGGCCTTCCGTTGTTCAGGCAGTGCACAGTCCTAGACTTGTCTATTTCTATTCATAAAGCCTCTTAGGAAGATGCTCCTTTCTGAACAAACCCCTCTGTCCTTCAAGAAAGCCTGGAGGCTATGAAGGTGGTTCCGCAGTTAATTTAGCATGCACCGCCATGCTCCCGCACAGACATGGCTCCAGACATATTTGACAGGGATGCCTGCAAGCTCCCCTCCCAAGGGAAGGCACTCAAGCATGGGAGGCAGAAAGACTTTTCCATGACCGCATTCTTCGGCAAACCATTGTTGCGGCTTTGTGGGTGCATTCCTCAACTGTGAGCTCGCTGATTCCCCCTCTTCGACAAAGGCAGGAGAGGAGAGGCCCAGGGTAGGGTCCCCCCTTACCATACACACACACACACACACAGAGAGAGAGAGCTCATCTGTTCTTTTCTTGCAGAAAGTGTGAGGTGCTCTGGAGCACGGCTGGTCCCCGGAGCTTTCATAGGAACTGCTGACAACACCACCGGGGGTCTTTAAACTCACATTCCTGTGCAAAATGGTCATTGCTTGAGAGTTGTCTGGTAACCACTCCAGCAGCTGTTCCAAGGCCTTTCAAGCCGATAACCCCCTCAAGGGCAGCACTGGGGATGAGCTAATGTTTCCTTTTGGATTTGCTCTGCTTTTTTTGCTGTTGATTCCCCCTCTCCCAGATTTGTTGGCACCGTGGCCTATGGTGTTTACATGCAATTTATATGGTGTTGATTCTTCTAGCATTTATACTTACAATATATTGGGCTGGATCCAGCAATCACAGAAAGGTGATATGGTCACATCAGCTTTCCGGGCTTTCCCCTTCCCCTAGCAATCCTTCCTGACCCACATGACCTGATAGTATGGTTACCAGCTCTGGGTTGGGAGATTCCTGGAGATTTTGGCAGTGGAGTCTGGGGAGGGCAGGGTTTGGGGAGGGGGGGGGACTTAAGTGGGAATCCACCTTCCAAGGTGACTGTTTTCTCCCAGGGAAATGATCTCTGTCACCTGGAGACAGGGCCGGCCCAAGGATTTTGGGTGCCCTAGGTGGGACTACCTTCTGGTGCCCCCCTCTGCCACTGGGGCTTCCCAGGGCGAGGGAGGGCTCCCCTCCTCCTCCTCCTTCCCCCTTTTGCCCACCACCGAGGTGCGCCAGCAAGCCAGGGAAGGGGTGGGGTTTTTGGTGGGGGAAGGGGGCCTTTTGGCGCCCCTAAGGGCCGGCGCGCTCTAGGCGAATGCCTAGTTCACCTAGTGAGCGAGCCGGCCCTGCCTGGAGATCGGTTGTAAAAGGAGGAGGTCTCCAGCCAGCATTGGGAGGTTGACAACCTGATCTAATAGTCATATGGGTTGAGAGACTGTGGTGGCCCTTTAGAGATGACCTGTCAGCATGTTGACTGACTGTGCAAGGAGTGAGAGCAGACGTGAGTGTGCTGGCCCCTCCAGCTGCCCCGGCATGATTGCCAAGTCATGTGCATGGTGCAGATACACAGAGGAATAATCTGTGCATACCTTCCCTCCAATGCTCCCTCTAAGCTGCGAGTCCTCTGAGCAAAAATTCTACTTTGTGAGCTCCTGGCATTAAAGTTGTGAGCAAGCGATTTAGCTAGTGCATAAATTAGTTTGCTCTGGAGCCATCCTTCATGAGCGAAGGCAAAAATGTGTGAGCTGGAGGCTAAAAAACTGTGAGCTAGCTCACACTAACTCAGCTTAGAGGGAACACTGCTTCTCTCCCTTCCCGTGATCAGCACAACATTCGTAAAGCAGCATTGCTGATCACAGGGAAAAAGCATACACGTGGACTCTTCCTTTGTACTACGCAGACTACTCAGCAATCATGCTGGTGATCCCCAGCCCTAGAGAGATCCGGCTGTCCTCAACCAGGGCTAGGGCCTTCTTGGCCCTGGTCCCAACCTGGTGGAACTCTGCCAAATAACATCAGGGCCCTGCAGGATCTTATGCAATTCCGCAGGGCCTGTAAAGCAGGGATGTTCCACCAGGTGTTTGGCTGAGGACAGCAATGGCTTACATCATGGCTAGCACCCCTCTTGGATTCCTATCTCCAGGGCTCTTTTGTAGCAGGAACTCCTTTGCATATTAGGTGACACAGCCCTAATGTAGCCAATCCTCCAAGAGCTTACAGAGCTCTTCTTACAGGGGCTATTGTAAGCTCTTGGAGGATTGGCTATGTTAGAGGTGTGTCGCCTAATATGCAAAGGAGTTCCTGCTACAAAAGAGCCCTGGATAGGAATCCATCGTGCCAGCCACAATGTAAGCCTATCCCTTGTGGAGTTATTCCCTCCCCCCCATCGCGTGTCCACGAAGCACCCCTGGGACAGAAATGGGAGGGAACCATGGAAATTTCCACTTGATTCTAATGAATGAATGAATTATATCACCTGATTATGGGTTTGTTTTTTCTTGTTTTTAATCTGTACATTGCTTAGAGCCCCACAGTCATGGGGATTAGGCAATTTATAAAAATAAGTAAATAAATGAGAGGGTCCAGTGTGCTCATGCCTGCTTTCCCAGAGCTCATGGGGGAAGGGGGGTAGAACTGCTGCCTACTGCTTCATATGTGAGCAGAGTTCTGCTGACAGCAGTGGAAGGAGGGTCCGGGGAGCCGCTATTTTCTCCACTGGGGCAATTTAAGGGGTATCGATGAGCTACAGTTTTCCACCAGAGCGATTTCAGGAGCTGAAAATGGTGCAGAGGATGGCTTAAGCTGTTTCTCCCTGTGTGCTGCAGGTGTGATGAGGCTCGGGACTCTGCATGGCTGGGAGCACAAAACTTCCTTTGCAGGTCTGATACAAAGTCCCTGTGACAGCCACAAGAACCTTACATCATGTGAATTGGCCCTAGACTGGCTTTATTACTATCATTTGATTTTCCAGGTGAAGACTAGGGATGGGCACTGTTAAGTATGAGACTCAACAACGATTTCAGCTTCAAAAGTGATTTCAGCTTTATTTGAACAGCAAACTGTAAGTCAGGAACACACAACAAACAAGTGGAGCACAGCTCCTTTTTAAACTCTCCGGGCTGTCAAAGCCACACCCACAGTTAGCTAAAGGCCAATCACAACACAGAAATAAAGGCCAATCATAACACAGGGATAAAGGCCAATCAGGACCGTTCCTCTTTGCACATTCTCACACAGTGATTGGGTATTTACAATGGTTTCGCGAAACCAGCCAATGGTAATGTGACAGCTGAAGAACCACATTCAAACTCAAGCTTAACATGGAAATGTATAGCAAGGATTCACTCCCAATACATAACAGGCACGAATCAGGAAAATGCAGTTTGGTTCGTGGTTTGTGGCATGCCCCATCTGCAAACCATGAACCATCACAAACTTTTAGGAGCCAGGGTTCATGACCCAGTAGAACAGATCCTGTTCAAGCCAGAGTCCCAGACTCACAGGGGATCTCTGGCTGACTCTTCTCTACCTGCCCTCCAAGTTTCGTGAGGACCGGATTTACAGGGTCTGAGTGCTTTCTGGGGAAATGACCCCATGAATTCAATCCTCACAAACCTTGGAAGAACAGTAGAGGACAGTCAGCTGGAGATCCTCTGTGAGTTTGGTGTTGCTAGTTTGTACAGGATCTGTTCTGTACACTTCTGAGCCTCCTGAACCTGCGCCTGTCAAAATGATCACCTGTTAAGGAGGTTCAGAAGTGTATAGAACAGATCTTTTGCAAACTAGAGACATCAAAGTTGCAGGGGACCTCCTCCGGATGCTCCTCTACATGCCCTCCAAGTTCCGCCCCCTGTTGCTTTTAAGTTTGGCAAACATTTAGATTGAGCAGAGACAGGCTGCCTGGAAATGTATCCGTTGGTGAACCATCACGAGCTGCCATGAACAGCTGGAAAGTCTGTGGAAAGTTCATGCTGGTTGACCTGCCGCAAACAGCCAGTGCCCCCATTTCAATGACGGGTATGAAGGAAGAGCCTGTTATGCATTATGTATCTTAGGTGTGCACAAACAAATGTAAAATGTGAATGTGATAAATATTTGTTTGCAAACATATTGCAAACTTGTCCGAGGTCTGGATATCCATCCAATGGCAAGCGATAGCATGGTGCTGCACAAATACCCTAGAGTTGTATAGAAGGACGAGGGAGTTTGGACATCCAAAGCTACTCAGGACTTTAGACATTGGGAAGATATCGTCCAGAATCCAGACATCGGCCCAGGACAGACTGGCAATTTGCCCCGGTAGCCAGTCGCGGCAAAAAAAACCCGGATTAAACAATACCGGGTTTTCCCATCCACACAGTGGGGGCCGCTGCCGGAAGATACAGGACGGAGGCGCGCGGGAGCGTTCAGACTGCCGCGCCGGAGGCGCTGCTATATTCGCCATTTCCCCATTAATTCGGCTGTGGGTGTATGTGCGCATAAGCGCATTTTGCCGATTTTTTTTTTTTTGCCCTGCAATGCCGGCACCGCATTGGCCAGTGAAGCGGAGCGCAGCCAATCACACCACTGCTGCCTCATGCCCAACGCGGGTTGCTCCCGGCTTTTCGGCTGCGCGTTCAGACTCCCCGGAAGCGGAGAAACGCGCGACGAACGCAGGCTTTCAAGATTTGTGCCGGCTTTTATCAGGTGTTTTTTTAATCCGGCAGTGAAGCGCAACAGCACCGGTAGGCTACGGGTGGGGGACGCCAGGCAGATGTGCCTGTGTGAACGTTCTATTTACTCCGGTATTGAATCATTGTCAGCCCGGGTCCCATCCCGCGGCAAATTGCCAGTCTGTCCTCGGCCATCTCCTTTCTTTCCATATATCATTTCAGAAATCCTGGGGTGACCTAATTGCTGGACGCAATGAGAGGCATCAAATAGATGTATTCCAGAGTCAACAAACCAGAATCCTCCGCAGTCCTCAGCATTACAACTCATGAGTCAGCAAACAGAGAGAGGAAACAGAAGTCCCTTGTGTGGGCTAGATCATGACTTAGATTCCTTCCTCAGTTTGCAAGGCACAAAGCCATCGTCTGCAGGAAGCCGATTCCACCCCCTCTCTTAAAACAAGAACCCTGACCACTTCCTTCGTCTATCACTCAGGCGTCTTCTGGCTGTGGTGACATCTGGCTCGCTCCACCACAGCCAATGTTTGGTTTCGTTCGAGGGGCTCTTGGGACCTCCCACAGCAGAAGCTGCAGGCTTGCAAAGTTCCAAGATGTGAGATCCATCGGGGATGCTGACTCGTAGGCCCAAAGGAAGGAGGGTCCATGGCCACAAGCCAAGAGCTGAAGAAACGATCGATATTGCTCTTGTGATTTCAACATTTTGCTCATTGATTGATTCGATTGAATGATTAAACATCTTTCAGTTGACTAAAAACGCACTCCTAATTAAATGGGCAGGAGATTTAAACAAAACATTATTTTTAATGTTATTTAGTTACTTTATTTATATCCCACCTTCCTCCTTATATTGTTCTCCTCTCCTGAGAGCCAGTTTGGTGTAGTGGTGTAGTGGTTAGGACTGGAGCACGGACTCTAATCTGGGAGAACTGGGTTTCATCCCCCACTCCTCCACATGCAGCTGCTGGTGTGACCTTGGGTCAGTCATAAGTTCTCTCAGAGCTGTTCTCTCATGAGCAGTTCTCAAAAGAGCTCTCTCAGCCCCACCTTCCTCACAGGGTATCTGTTGTGGGAAGGGGAAGGGAAATGAGATTGTAAGCCACTCCAAGACTCCTTTGGATAGTGAAAGGTGGGGTATAAACACAATCTCTTTTCTTCTTCTTCTTCTCCTTCCTCCATTTTATCTTCACAACAATCCTGTGAGGTAGGTTAGGCTGAAAGTGCATGACTGGCCCAAGGATGAGTGGGGATTTGAACCAGGATTTCCCAGGTCCTAGTCTTTAACCACTGTGCTATGCTGGCTCTCGTAGTACATGGATATAATGGCTTACAAGGTCATGGGTAGCACTCTTCCTTTGATTTTGCGTAGTCAGGAATGCTTGTTCTATGAAGAAACTCACTGCTCATCATCTAAAAGATGCCCCTCCTTTTCTGGACTATCATTGTATGCATCTGCAAATGAATGCACTCCCTAGGCCCAGGTTGCTTGCTGTATAGATTTTAGTACTAAGAAAGTGTTACAAAAGAAAGTTGGCAGAGAGATGGACTGCAACTGGGAGGAAAGTAAGCAAATAAAGAAACAAATAAGATGTTGGAGGATTCAGGATCAAATATTTCCAGTGTCTTTATGAGCCTAGTTATAGCCATGTGGGATGATCAGAATGTAAAAAGGCGTCAGAGGTACCCTACAAGATCAATCAGTGGTCCATCATCCTTCTGTTTCATGCAGCAGCCAACCAGGTGCCCTGGAGGCCCAACAAAAGAAGTGTTATTCAGAAGTTTACTGCCTCTAGACTTGGAGGTTCTCCATGGTTATCTTGGCTAGTAGCCATTGACGGGGGACTTGGTCCTCCATAAATCTGTCTAAGCACCTTTTTAAAGCCAGGTATGCTGGAGTTAGTCCACTGGCACTCAATTCCACAGTTTCATTACTGGTTGAGCAAAGACGTACTTCCTGCTCAGATCACAACCAGGCAGGGAGCAATTTAATCCTTCCAGCCCCATAGAGTTTTGCTAACTGAAACTCGCTTTTCTGCGCTGTTGTAACCTTGTGAAAAGACAAGGAAACGATAGGTCTCCAGCATTATATTTCTTTAGAGGCATTCCTAGGATGAAGAGATTCTTTCCAGATAGTTTTGAGACACATCCCTTCTTATTATACAAATTGTAGGATTCCCCCCCTTCCCTCCGCTGCCATAAGGGCTAGAAACTTATTTATGGGGGGAAATTGCCCTTGAACATAACCTTATTTGCAGGAGGACTTAGACCCCTACAGACACTTCCCTCTCAAAAAAGAGCCCTCTGAGCCAAGCTTGTTGTTAGTCTGGTAACCAAGGAGGCAATAATATTCAATCCACAGGGAACGGAGCCAACCATTATGTCCGCCGTTGCCATAGAGCTGATAAGTCTGTTTTTATCTCAGTGTCTGGAAATGCAAAGTCAGACACACCTGGATGGCCCATTTTGGCTTTCCCACAAAATCCCTTCTTTGTCCAACCCCCCCCCCAGTCCATTAGATCGGACTAGCTGGAATAGGAGGAGGGGATAGGAGCGATCAGAAATGTTGGTTACCAATTGGGAAGGCAGCCTTCAAAAGAAAAGCTGGGATTTTTGTGTGGCATTACTTTCTAACGAGATGGAAATGTTGTAACGCAAAACCACCCTAATGAACCATAGCGAAGGTGTTATGGATTTTGAAAAGGCGGCCGGAGTTGGGGGATTCAGAGGACATTCCGTGCCCTTGGAAAAGAAAAATGTCTACCCCCCTCCTTTCGATGTTCCCTCGGTTTATAAGAGGTTACGGAGAGGGCAAAAGGAGTTTGACGAGGTGGAATTACAGGTTTAAAGTTCCTCGGCACCACAAGTGTACCAGCGAGGGAAATAAAGTACATTTCAGCTGTGACATTCTCTCCCCGAGGAGCGGCAAACAGCAGCCCAATGTTCTTTTGGTGGACGAGGCTTTGCGGAAAGCATTTAGCGATTAATTAGCATGTTGGGTCGTCATTTGGACGTGCGGAGGAAATTGGTCGAGGGTGAGATCATCTAATGAAAGCTTTGCCAAGGAGAGGCGGGGGATGACCGCTTCATGGTGCCTGTTTATGGGCGTAACTTTCTTGCGATGAATGGAAACCTTCTTCCCTCCGCTGCACAGCGCTTTAAAATGGACCCCCTTCTCTTTTTTTTTTCCTGTGGTGAGAGGCATACGTCAAAAACCAGACCAGAAAAAGAGCTGGTTGTTATACCCCGGTTTTCTCTACCTTAAGGAGGCTCAAAGTGGCTTATGGTGAACTTGCCTTCCTCTCCCCACAACAGACACCTTGGTGTTTTCCAGACTGCAGCCGACTTTGGGGGTTTTGTGGGTGTTCTGATGATTGCTCTGTCGGTGCAATCGGTTCACACATACCTTTTTCCCCCAATAGGGTTCTGTCTGTTCACATTCACATTGAGGACTGATTTGCTGCTGTTGTTGCTTTTTTGCATTCACTGAAGTTTTGTAGTGCTTTGTTAATGTGCAGTCGCCATTAAAGTACTTTCCCCACCCATCACACCAAGCAGGCGTGGAGAGGGGTGCTTCCAGGAAGGATGAGCCTGTCCCGGTCTCCAGCTCCTGTGCCCTTACTTGGGGGAGAGGCTGCAGGAAAGCCCCATCCTCGCTGAAAGGTGAGTGGCTAAGTAAGCCCTCTTTGGTGGGGCCCTTCTGGAGTGCCAGGCCTGCCCTCAGCTGAACCTCTCCTGTTCGCCTGAAAGGGCCCCCACAGCCCCCTAGTGGGGGAAAGGTCACCATCTGCATCTCAGTAGGCCTGCTTGGAAAATGATCTTGCCCCTGACTGGAGACCCAGCATTGCCCACTGCCCTGCCCAGCCACCCCCTTAGTTGGACGGCCCTTCATTGGACAGAAGGAGCGGCTGCCCTGCCCGTGCCAACCTTGAAACTTGCCAGACAGACCAGCTACTGCCCAAGCAACCCAACACCTTCTGCAAGCAGCTGCTCAGTGCCCCGACCCCCTGCCAGGGGGGTCCCAAGGCCCCAACACTCATTATCATGGAACTGGCTTGTCGAACACTAGCCTTGGAGGCTGAAAGACAGAGCTCCACTTTGCTCTGCCAAGCTGCCAGCTTCATGCAGAGTGATGGCTGCTCTCCCAAGAGAAGCTCTGCACTTATGCACACAAACACCCACCCCTCTGGACAGGTCTTTGGCCAAACAATATTCTTTCATGCCTCCATGAGGGCCACGAGCTCCAGGGTTTTGACCTGAGACGGTCCAATGAACACCTTGAAATTTGCTGCTGCCAGTGCAGGCATAAGATAGATCAGGCTGTGAAGAACATATACGGGCAACGATTGGCTGCTGGTGTTGGGCCTCCCAATGGGACTGGCCGTTTGTTTCAGCACAGGTGCCCTCCAGGGATGAAATGTTGAAACGTCGGCATTGCAAATATTTAAAAAATTGCCACCCAAACCCACCCTTTCTTGGTGGGTTTGGGTGGAAATCCATGAGGCGGGAAAAAATGTCAAAAGGCTATCTTGTGAATTCATTTTGCAGTGGGGAAAAAAAGCATGGGAAAAACCAATTTAGGGAAGAACCGAGGAAAATGTGGAAAGACCAGGGCAGCACAGGGATGTTAACGGAATTGTCTGGACACAAGAAGAAAAGAACAAATGCTAACATAGGAGAATGAAAATGGAATATTAAAGCAACCTGGAAAACACCCTTGTGAGGTAGTTGGGGCTGAGAGAGTTCTAAGAGAACTGTGACTGGCCCAACGTCACCCAGCTGGCTTCATGTGGAGGAGTGGGGAATCAAACATGGATCAAACCCAGTTCTCCAGATTAGAGTCCACTGCTCTAAACCACTACACCATCCTGGAAGCAGCACTTCCTCAAGAAAAGGATCCATATATCTGACTGATCCTGACTCCATACCTCTCAGTTCTTCACAGCTGAAAAGGACAACCTTGGGACCAGTGTTCCCTCTAAGCTGAGTTAGTGTGAGCTAGCTCACAGGTTTTTTAGCCTCTGGCCAGGGGTCTTTTCATAGAAAAACAGCTGCAGGAGCTCATTAGCATATGGTATGCTAATGAGCTATTAGGCTATTAGCATATGCCACACCCCCTGACATCACCGGAAGTGATGTCAGAAGGGAAAGCAAAAGGGGGGGAGGCATCTTCAAAAGCCTCCCCTTCCCTTCCCCAGCTGGTCTGGGTGGGGGAGTTAAGAGAGAAGGCGTTTAAACTTTGGGCCACAGAAGGAGGAAAGAGGGAAGGAAAGGGGGAAAAGGTTACTTTTTCCCACCATAGAGAACAATGGAGGGAATAGGGGCAACCTGTTTAGGGGCCCGTAGAATTGGACCCCCTGGTCCAATGTTCTTGAAACTTGGTGGGTATCTTGGGGAGAGGCTCCATCAGCTATCCTGTGAGTTTGGAGCCTCTCCCTCAAACCCCCTCCCCTCCACCCCCCAGAATATACCCAATGGTTTCACCATTGACTTCAATGGCCCATAGGATATAATGGAGCTGAAATTGACATTTGGCTGCCTGAAAGACTCCCCGGGATGCCGGCTGGGGGCGGGGCTTGGCTCCTGAGCTCCCGGAGCTGCGCTCCAGTGCGCTCCCCCCAAAAAAGACCCCTGCCTCTGGCTCACACGTTTTTGTCTTAGCTCAGGAAGGATAGCTCCAGAGCAAACTAATTTATGCAGTAGCCAAATCGCTCACTCACAACTTTATTGCCAGTAGCTCACAAAGTTGCCTTTTTGCTCACAAGACTCCACAGCATAGAGGGAGCATTGCGTGTGACCATCAAATGTCCTCTTGTCTTGCTCCAGTGATCATAGCTTGAAACCACCAGCCTAAGTCCACTGAAACTTTGCCTGCAGCCCCATAGCCAGCATTTTTCTGGGGGTCACTGGGGCACCAGGGGGAGCCCCAATTAAATCCCCAACCTTCTTTTCTCCTCCAGGGTGGATTGATCTTCCTCACACACACATACCAAAGCATTTTCTGTGGAACTTGAAAGTTGCTGCGCTTGGCACAGCCACCCACTACCATGTCTCAGCCAGCAAGCAACTTCACAGGCCCCCAAAGGGTGCAGCAACCGAAGCAGGGAACAAAGCCTTGCTTTGCCTCCAATCCCCATGAGAGCCTCCCCAAGCTCTCCACCTGGCAGGGAGCAGAGTGTGGCAGCAACAGCAGACTGAGCCAGGGGCAGCAGGAAGCAGTTTGCCCCAAAACTCTTCTCGGTGATGGGCTTGACTTGGGTCCCTGGCACTGCACGGTGCAGCCTCCCTCCCTCCCCGCCATGGGAGCACCAGCACAAGGCAAGCAGAGGTGGCCTCTTTCCCCAGGGCGGGAGCGGTAAGATTGGAAGCAGCCCAGGCCCATAGCCAGGATTTTGTAAGTAGGGGGGCCTTTAAATAAGTCGGGAGGCACTGACTTCATAAAAATAAAAAATTAAAGGGGGAAAAAAACCAGAGATTCTTGACCCTTTTGTGGTGGCAGGCCTTCTGGGCTGCTGCAGGGCTCTGGATTTCCCCACCCCTCTTCTCCCAGCTGAAACCCTGCAGCGTCTCTCAATTCTAGGGGGAGCCCTTGCCATGCAGCTGGAAAGAGCATGCCAGAGCTGCACCAGGGAAAGGTCATCAGGGGTTCATAAGTGTGCCACCAAATCCCACAGCCCCACTGAACTGAGTCAAAAATCCCTGTTTCGATTTCAATTGGTGAAAATCAAGCCTTTGTTTCCATACTGTCTTCCGTTGCTTTGGACTGACCTTGCCCATTAAACCTATGCCATTTTTCTCCTGCAGCAATTGCATACCAGCCTCGTATAATTTA
This sequence comes from Gekko gecko, assembly GCA_029375565.1. NCBI lineage: Eukaryota > Metazoa > Chordata > Lepidosauria > Squamata > Gekkonidae > Gekko > Gekko gecko. Next base: position 21,009,602 of record JAPDNY010000013.1, on the reverse strand, counting down.
TACATGTTACCTGGATAGCCCGGGATAGCCTGAGCTCATCAGATCTTGGAAGCTAAACAGGGTCGACCCAGGTCAGTATTTGGATGGGAGACCGCCAAGGAATACCAGGGCCACTACAGAGAAGCACGCAATGACATACCACCTCTGAACGTCTCCTGCCTTGAAAACCGTATTAGGTGTTCAGAAGTTGGCTGCAACTTGATGGGAAGGGGGGAATACAGCACTGGCATAAAAATGGCATAAAGGATACCAGCAAATCCAGTAGGCAAAGTGGGAAAGCTCACAATGGCAACACATAAAAAGTAAAGAAATCAAGAAGGGCCATAGCCATGCTCCATATGAGTTCTGTACTGATCATTCAGGTAATCCTAGCCACAAAAGGAACACTCTAACAGACCCAGGGAGATGATCTCAAAAGCTAAGGAGCTCTTTTGACTCTGAATGTGCCTCTCGGTGAACCTGCCCTTCCACATTTTGGCTCTACTCTGATTTGTATAGATCCTTCTGGCCACTTCTCCCCCAAAGCTCTTTCAGGAGAAGAGCTGTCCTTGAAAGACCAGTTTCTGTCAGAGTTCTCTCAGCCCCACCTACCTCACAGGGTGTCTGTTGTGGAGAGGAGAAGGGAAAGGAGTTTGTAAGCTGCTCTGAGACACTGAGTGAAGGGCAGAGCATAAATCCAATCTCCTCCTCCTCCACCACCACCTCCTCTGGCAACTTTAACCAAACCTGACATGACTTGTTGGCTACACCAGACTCATGGTGAGTCTCAAACTAGTTATGTGATAGATGACAAGTGTGACTCAGCCTGTGTGAGTCCCCTTGGGTCTTGGACCATAGAGGAATTGCAAGGAGACCAGCCATTCTGAGCAAAGTACCTTCCAGAACTAAATTGCAAATAAATAAATAAATAAATAAATAAATAAATAAATAAATAAATAAATAAATAAAAGGAACAAAATGGAGGGTATTTGTATGAACTTTATTTCCATGGTCCGTCAGTCCAGAGTCAACCATATAAATCAAGGTTCAATCTCACCCTGCAGGGCAAGGGATATTTCCAGAACTTCCCCAAATGCCAGAAAAGCCACCAGTCCCCTCCACCAGACATACCTCGTGAATTATTATTAGGGAGTATCTAAATGGTAAAGATCACTGTCAAACTGAAAGACGAACAAGCTGCTTACATGGGTGGAAATGGCAAGTTCTCTCTTCATTTCCCGCCTAGGAAGCTGCAGTTATCCATCCCCATTCTAATTATACAGAGGAAAGTCGCAAGTGGTGCAAAAAGCAAATTTGAGAAAGCGTTTGGGCAAAGGACAAAAGGGCCCCAGCAAGCCATACATCGAAGAGGTAGATGCAACCGATTAGAAGCCATCTCCTTAAACCAGTTTTTCCTATCTTGCCAAAGAATAAAAGCAAAAATAAACCTCTCTTAGTGCAATTTTATTTGAAAGGGACAGTAATCAGAGACACCTCAGCCATGAGAAATCAAAAGCTGTCTCAACTAACTCAACCATAATTCAGAGAAGGAAGCCCCGCCACAAGCTCAAGGACAGTCTGGTTTCACTTCCTTATACACACACACAAGCACACAGACACACACAGATCTGCCACTTCTTGAGATCTGAAACTCAGTGTTGTTTCATACAACGTGCTCCTGATCACTTAGATGTGTAGACAGCCAATCTGAAATGTGGCTAAGTTCTGGCCTTTGGAAATACATATTAAGGACTGGATACTTTCCAGCATTTGTATGCGCTCCACAGCCAGACTAGAGACGCTTCTTAAACTGTCTTCATCCCAATTTCTCTCTGGATTGTGGCGTTCTGAATTACTGGTTCTGGTTGCCAAACTGGAATGGCTGCCTTAAAAATCACCCATTGTTCTGCTTTTTATCTTGGAATTCTACTGTGGGACTCTTTTTATTTGTACCTTCCCGCCCACCTCTCCCTGTGACATACACATGCACCCATTGGCATGAGAAGAGCCTTGACGCCGTCTTGTCTTCTGTCATATCAATATTCTCTCTTCTTCTTCAGAGTTCTATCAATACTGTAAGAATCACAAGGAGTGAAAGGGGGAATAAAGGAGTGGAAGGGGGAAGCTAGCCAAGTGTGGGCACCTCCCGAGGGAGGTACACTCTGTAATTAGACTCCATGAAAGGACCACCATAGAACTGGGAGTTAGTTCCTCCTGTATTTGAGTGTCATGTTACAGGTCCTGTGACCTATAGTTAATGCCACACATGTCTCTTGTGCCTTTTCTAGGCCTTACCTCAGTGCTAGACATCCTCCCTGGGAGACTCCTACTTCTCTGCCTCCTTCTGCTTCTGTTCCCCACACCGCTCAATCGCCTTTTCTTTCTCTCCCTTTTCCATCTGCTTGCTCTTCCACTGACCCGAAGAAAACCCCAAAACTTCTGTTGATCTCTCTCCATGTGCGTGTGTGTGCCAAATTCAAAATGCCTGGCTAATCAAGTTCTCTGTTTGTCATCCCACCTCTCCCACCAAATGTGATGGAACAGACCTGCTTTGACTTTGGTTGTGATCAGATGTGTGTTTAGATCCGGTATAGATGCTGATGCCTGATGGATCTAAAGTGCATGAGCAGACTGCAATGTCTGTGAAAGTTTTCACAGTCGTCGGCACCCCATTCTGCCCTACCCCTGAATCAGAGTTAAAAGACACCAGGGAAAGTCCAGTCCTAACACTTGCTGATGGGCCACGGATGGATTTTACCTAGTCTGATCGCTCAAGCATGCTCTCAAGCCACCAGAATGGCCTGCTCATTCCATTCTGGCTCTGTGCCATTTTTTTGTTTGCATAGTGATATGCTCATAATTGCATAATTGTCTCCATCTCTAGGCTAGATTTTGAAAATTAGTGGGAAAGGGAGTGATCTCTGTCAGGTGACTACAGCTCACTGTGAATCAAAGAGGTCAAAGTGCTCCCCAGAAGGATCGGTGAGATGTCAAAGTGGAGACTTGACTCTAGGAAACAGAAAGCACATGCACAAAAACCCTACATGGAGGCATCTCTGCCTGGGAGTTTGCTTCCTTGGTTATGCACGTGCACAAAAGATAACAACCCCCTCCAAAAACCCTCGCCCAACCACGCTGTCCGATAGTTCGATGATAGACTGATCCCACAGTGGAACAGATTATGCTGGGATGTCTGATCAAATGTCTCCATGTCAAATAACACCAGATGCAATGAAATGCTTGTGGTTATGGGAAGACTTGATGTGGATTGGAGCTACAAGTAATAAGGAAGGGGAGGGGGTTAAATATTCCCCATGTTGTTTCTTCACACACACACACACGAGAGAGAGAGAGAGAGAGAGAGAGAGAGAGAGAGAGAGAGAGAGAGAGAGAGAGAGAGAGAGAGATTTTTCTACCCTCGTGAGGGGAAAAAAGACAGACATAATGTAGGTATTTGTCTTTTTTCTTTACTGGAGCTCAAAGTAACTTGTGGCAGTGGAGGTAGGCATTTCCGATCAGGAAAATGGCCATAGGGCTGATGGTGTGACATCAGTTTGGGGCACTGAGACTGGGAGGAGAGGCAGCCCTCTTTCCTGCAGCCTCAGATCCATATTACCCTTCATGCTTGGTATTTCCTGCACAGATACATGTCCAGTTACCAAGGGCATCATATGTGCTTTGGCCTTTATTAATGTGTTCTCGTGTTATGTGCTGCCGAGGATGAACTCCCGGCGCCAACAGGACCCATAACTGAAGCCCCAGAGCCCGTCAGTGTATCCTTGCCACCCATCTCAGCAACAGCTGAGGAAGAACAGTGCCCGGCAGACAGCCCCCCTGATTCGCCTCCACAGGTGGCATGCTTACGGAGCCAGCTCCACCAGGACTTAGCATCCTGGTGAAGGGAGGTGTGCCTGCGCAGCAGGCAGTCCCTCAGCCCTGAGTTCTAGCAGGAACCAGGATGCACACGCTGAGTGCTAATTGACAGCAGCACCTACGGGGTCTTTAGCTCCCCACCCAATGCTGATTCTGTGTGCCAGCAACTAGTCAACTTGATGACACTCTGCGCCTACCTCGCCTGTACTCCCAATTCCTGATCCGTGCTCTAAACCCCTGGCTTCTCGACCCCAGCTTGGAATGACTACGCTCTTGGTTCGTGTTTCGGACTCCTGATACTCGGCTCCTGTTTTGCTACTTTTTGGCTCTGACTTCAGACTGGACTTGGACTCTCTCTCTCGCCCTGCCTACATCCCAGCCCCACCTGCATCCCAGCCTGTGACATCTTGTGAGCCTGTGCATTTGAGGGCAAACAAATCCCATAAAAAAAATCCAAGCCCCCAAACTCTCATGGTGGCATTTCAAGGATAACAAGATATCTGCTGATCAGGAGTGTAGAGATTTCTCTGGCCCAAACAGCTGAGCCATTGACTTCCACGCCACCGGTCTTCCCTTGAGAAATGTCTGTGGTCAGTACAAGAAACAATTGCTTCACTTTGGCAACGGTGCTCTGAGGGAGGCTGAGGTTTTGTGAATTTGCACGGGACAAAGAAATCCATTCTTCTCTTCCTGGGATTTCCGAGCCTGTTGACCTATGCAGTCCCCCACACTGCGTGAAAAGGATCCGTGGGGGAGGCTGCAAATGTCAGGGAGGGTGTTGTGGGCTTTCTAGCTCTTTGAACATGGGGATGTCGCAAATTTGGGGTGTCTAGTAGGGATGATTTTGGCTTTATCATCCCTTCTGTTTTCACTTGAGAAAAAAACAATTGTGGTTTCTCTCCTCCCTTGCACAAATCTCACCTGTGATCCTGTATTTCTGTCCCGGCCTAGTTCCTTTTGTTGGGCAAAGCACTAGAGATGTGTGTTGCTTCATTACTATTTGTTTTGCATTACAAATATACCAGTGCTGCCCGGGGTTGTTGTTTTCTTTTTAATGCACCACTTCCAACAGTGTCTTCACAAAGCACTTTCCCTATCTTTTCACCATGAAAGGGTCTCCTAAACACCGAGGCACTTCTAGCGGGCAGAAAAATCAGATCCCCAGAGAAAGAGAGCTGGTACCTCTAAGGTGCATCAGGCAAATCCTGCATCCTCTGTCTCCTTCTCTCTCTTTTTGCCTTTTTGAGCATCAAAACGGCATGTTCTTGTTCACACAGACAGGTGCTTGCCCCCTCCCTTCACCTAGGGAAGGTAACCTCCCCCAAGCCCACATGAGCTGTTTGACCAGAGCCCTTAGAGGCCATTGAGGGGATGTCCACAATCATGAAACTACGTTGCCATTTCAGACTGATAGGGCCACCATGATCAACTTGATACAATATGTAAGCAGAAAGAGTCTGTCCCTCCAGATTTTTTTCTCCAATGGGCTCACATAGAGAGCCAGCATGGAATTATGGCTGAAACGCTGGACAAGGAGAGCCAGGTCTGGAGTCCCCCAGTCTGCCATGGAAGCTTGGAGGGTGACTCTGGACCAGTCGCACACTCTCAGCTTAGCCTACCTTACAGGGCTGTTGTAAGGATAAAACAGAGGAGAGGAGAAGGATGTGAGCCACTCTGAGTCCCCTATGGGGAAAACGGCAGGACATAAATACAGCAAATAAATAAATAAATAAACATGGCTATCTGACCCCTTTTTTTAAAGCTTTGCCTTCCACAACATCTTTATATAGTTGGCATTTGTATTAATGGTCCCAGGTGTACCTCTTATACCCTGAGCTATGGACCAGCAGCGGATCCTTGCATCCCTATGTGTGAAACAGGCTTGCCAAGAACTTACTGTACACCGGCGGGAGACAGATATGTCCTGACAGGACCATCCCTGGGGGAAGGAAAGACACGCGCATGATGCCGTCGCCAGGAAGTGACTCCGGGTGACGCTCTAGCAATGGGGATGGAAACTCATTGGTACCATCGAGTTTCCAGCCCCATTGCCAGAGTGTTGCCTGGCGTCACTTCCTGGCGATGGCATCGTGCAGCGTGGGTGTTGCCTGGGAGAATGTTCCGGCCGGGGACTGTGCGTCCCCCGCAAAAATACGGTAAGTACTTGGGAACCCTAGTGTGAAAGAAAATCCTACTGGGACATCTTATTGAAAGAGGGAGAGGGAGGAGTCAAGGCTTGGCATGAATTGTTGCTATGGAGTTTAGTTGTTTTATAACCTCTTGCTTTTATGGCCTCTGGTCTGCAGCAGTCTGAAACATGAACCTCTGCCTTTTGCTGCAACATGCAAGGGCAAATGGCAGTTGTTAGTCTTTACGGTGCCGCTAAATTCGTGCTTTATAAAAGAGCAGGCCCATAGCCAGGATTTTGTGGCTTGTGGGGCAATTTTTTTCCTGGTGGGGCTGAAGTTCTCAAGTGCAGAAAGAAAAGCCACTTGGCCAATAGAAAAGCCGTTATCTGTGTTTTACTGTAATTTTAACATTGTACGCTGCCTTGAGCCTGCTTGCCCGGGAAGGTGGGAAATAAATCGAAATAAATAAATAATAAATAAACAAATCTCCACAAAGCACTTGGTTCGTTGATCTGATTGCTTGCTGTACCAGGAGATCTTAATCGCACAGCAACGGACGATAGAAATTGGTCTTCTGCTACCCTTCCATTTAACATCCCAGTCTGGGTGATGCCTATTGCATTGGTGTTGTTCCTATTAGTCAACGACAAGGTAGCCCAAAGCTTGCTGGAGAAGCCTGGCTCTGTTCCTGACGCCGTACGTAACTCTTCTTGCAAGAACGACCAGGGCGACATCAGCGCCTGTGAGGTGCTTGCTCTCCTATAGGGCACCGACGACCTCTGCAAAAACTACCGGCTCTCCCTGTCAACAGCTAAAACGTCTACTCTTTTTCAGTTTAAAGAGGTGACTCATTCACGGCGATGACATTTCCAAGCCCAGCATCATCACCCATCCCATAAATTTCCACTCTCTTCTAAATATCGATGAAAACATGTCAGGAGATCATATATCCGTGGAGGCCCAGCGAGATACTTTCTACCTTACGGCCTCCCCTCTTCGGTATTCTCGGTTTCTGCAAGGCAAGAAAGCACAAAAAGGAACTCGGGCACATGAAATCAGGGCCATCAACTTGTCAAGAAATTTCTCAGGCATTTGCGAGAATCAATGAAAGGCTCCCTTCATCTGAGATCCAGCCGCAAACCTGGACATGGCCAAAAAGCATAAAGCATCCTTTATGTGAGAATCTACCCGGGTAGGGAAACCAAACTTTGGCAGAAATCTAAGTCTAAGGGGATGACTGGAATATTTAGACACCCTTTTAATTGGCCGGACCAAATCATCCTGCTGTTGATTTGGCTATAGGCAGGGCTCTTTTTGTAGCAGGAACTCTTTTGCATATTAGGCAACACACCCCCTAATATAGCCAATCCTCCAAGAGCTTACAGTATCCCCTGTAAGAAGAACTCTGTAAGCTCTTGGAGGATTGGCTACATTAGGGGTGTGTGGCCTAATATGCAAAGGAGTTCCTGCTACAAAAAGAGCCCTGGCTATAGGTATACTGTGTTTCCCTCCCTGACCAGGAAATCTTTCCCTAGTTTGACTGCTGTTTTCCTCTGGCTGTGGTAGTAACTCCTCATGCAGTTACTTCCTCTCCCTCCCCAAGACAAGCTATACAAAATGCACCTATTTCGCCCTCGGTTTTACCCCAATTGTTCTACCAGGTCTAAGAAGGAATGAGGAAGAGTCACTGTGGCCAGGGCCGGTGTCGTCAGCACCCCCTGAAGTGAGGCAACTGCCTGGGCCGGCTGCTTCTGGTGCCCAATCAGGCATCTCCATTGACGTCTGTACTCACAGCCTCCTGCTTGTGAGCACTTTGTCACCTGTGCTCCCAGCTGTGTTGGCTGCCTAGCGCTGCTGGAGAACGGCATGTGGGTGGTGCACTAAGCAACAGCATTCCTGGTGGCCCTGGCAACGGCACTCCTAACCACACCCACCACACCACACCAGCAGAAGAAGAAGAAGAAGAAGAAGAAGAAGAACAGCAGGTTTTCATAACCCACTTTTCTCTACCCTAAGGAGTCTCAAAGTGGCTGACAATCACCTTCCCTTCCTTTCCCCACAACAGGCACCTTGTGAGGCTGGTGGGGCTGAGAGAGCTCTGAGAGAACTGTGACTGACCCAAGGACACCCAGCAGGCTTCACATGGAGGACGACTAGGGAACCAAACCCGGTTCTCCAGATTAGAGTCTGCTGCTCTTAACCGCTACACCACCCTGGCTCTCAGGGGAAGGGTGAGCAGGCAGTGTAAGCAGTTGTGATGATGGTGGTGGGGGTGGAAGAGCTTGCAAGTGGGCAGAGGAAGAAGAAGAGATTGGATCTATACCCCGCCCTTCACTACCCAAAGGAGTCTCAGAGTGGTTTACAATCTCCTTTCCCTTCTCCTCCCCACAACAGACACCCTGTGAGGTAGGTGGGCCTGAGAGAGCTCTCCCGAGAAGACCCACGGTCACCCCAGCAGCTGCATGTGAAGGAGTGGGGAATCAAACCCGGTTCTCCCAGATTAGAGTCCACGCTCCTAACCACTACACCAAACTGGCATGGATGCATAGGCAGGTGTGGGTACGTGGACGGGTGGGCAAGTCTAGTAGTGGGCATAGGTAGGCACTCTCTGCTGCAAAACGGGAAAGGGCCCTGACTGTGGTGCTGGCAGGCCCTCTCGGGTCTAGTTGGGAGGTTTTCCCAGCAGAGGGTAATCCTCTTGCTCTCTGCTTCCTTGGCAGCCTCCATGCATTTCTCCCGTTGAGAAATGGGGGACTGAGCACTGTGTCTGCAGTCTGAGGTGTGTGCCGCTTGCCAGGCTGTGGGACAACCATGCCGATCCCTAACACCGGCCCTGCCTGTGGGCGGTTTGCAACAATGGAAGCCAGGAAAGTCTCCACGCCCACCTCCAGTCACCTTTCCACGTGAGAAAAGTCTGTTCCCTGACAGAGAAAAACGTATGCCTTTTGTCCGCCCATTCAAACAGCATCACAAATGGTCTGGTCACAACCTTTGTGAACGTTGAATTCCCCCCCCAGCTCAGGCATTTCACAGCCCTGTTGGACTCCGCACTGAAAAAAATGAAAAGGTTGCCGAACTCATTAGCAAAGCCCAAGCAATGCTGACTTGCTGCCAAGAACGTACAGAAGCAGAGGCCAAGAGCCAGTGCCAGGGGTGCTTCAGACTCCTTTCTTGATGTAGACATTCCGGGGGTGGAAAGAAGTGTTGGATGAAGAATGCAAAGTTAAGAGCTCGTCCATTTGAGAGTCCTGGGAAATGCCGACCTTCGTTGCGAGCAGCGTCGGGATATCCCAGATCGTTCACAAAGGGGACTGAGCTGGCAATTGCTCCTCGGTGCATTCCACATCTGAAAAGCATTTTTTGATTCTGATTTTTGCCATTTCAACATCTTCCATCCCAAGACCCAAAGCAAAGGCTTCTGGCAGGAAATGAAACCAAACCACTTAATTATCCCCTTTCTCCTGTGCTTGTGGCTTCTGCATTTGGAAACCAAAAGACTCCCTTTAAAAAAAAAAAAATCCTGATGGAGGTTATGAAACAGTAGTACCTAGGTCTCTTTTCAGTGAATAGTTTCCTTGAGAGGTGAAAGAAAAAGACAATTAATAGAAGGAAAGAGAGGTGAGCGTGTGCTGCTCCATAGATGGCTATGGCTGAAACTTGAGCTATGGCAGTTGGGTTTCAGAACACCTTTGGACACTACGTAAGATGACTGGAACAGGAAATAACAGTGATTCCTCTGCTATTACATTATAGCTGTCAGCTAGGCCTCTGGCTGTTCTAGCTGCCATGGGTGTGAGGGGGGACACCGGAACATTAACTTTCATTTCTGCTGTATTCCCAGTCTTGCTTTATCTATGTAACTGAAGCCTTCGACCTTGAGTGTCTGGTGTACTTTTCTCCTGAGAATAATTGCCTGTTACTTTGGCGGGTTTCTACCTGGCCTCTGATTGGACCTGAGCCATCAGGGGACCCTCTTGAATAATGTATATCTGCTGGCTTGGTGCGCTTTAGGCCAGTTCTAACACTACAGGTCCCATGATATCTGCATACTCTCAATGTCTCAATAAACTTTTCTTCTTTGAATGAAAGCTGTTGGGACCTGATTGCTGCAGGAGTCTGACAATAGCATCATATATTAACCCAGCTTGCTCAGTGGGATCTACTCTGACTGACAATGGTTTTCAAGGGCCTTGGACAGAAGAGGGTCTTTCTCATCCCAGCAGCTACACCTGAAATCCTTCTAGTGGCTGAAGCCAGTGACTGAAACTTAGACTTCTTGTTTGCTCGGATCCTTCTGTCTTGATATCTGCAACTTTCAGAACTTTTCACAACTTTTGAGAACTGGATATAAGTGCTGAAAATAAGTCACCGCCACTGAGCTGTGACCCATCTAGCTCAGTGATGTGCACTCTGATTGACAATGGCTATCTGGCAAATAAAGATAATTCCTTAATATCTGCAGTCTGAGATAGAACCTAGGACCTTCTATATGCAAAGGAAGTGCATGTCCACGGCTATTCCCAAAGTTCTTTATATACCTTATCTTTGTCTTATGTCAATGCTGTAAGGAAGTTTTATAACTCCATGCTGCAAACATGGGTAGTGGGCGAGGACTTTGGGTTAGATCCCTCCAACTTTTTCATTCAGTGTTGCTCATTTCCCCTCCTTATTACAACACCTGTCCCATGCAACTTTTGTCCATGAAGGTCCCAACGGTCTCCTGCAGAGCCTTTTTGGTAGTGAAAGAAGATGCCTTCTTCCCCTTTTCACCAGTTGAAAAGCTGACTGGATCCAACCCTTTGTGTCCCTGAGATAATCTGGCACAGGCACAGATCTGGGGGCATCCTTGTTCATAGTCTCTTTCTCATGAGAACGTAGCAAATTGGAATGAGGTCATCAGTTCCCACAAGACTGTAAACTGTCAGGCAATGCACAGTCTATGGGTTGGATCCAATTACACGTGAGTGGAAAGGAAAATGCACTTAGCACAGTTTTGCTTGCGCAAGTGCTAGCACAACGGCTGAAGCAATATATATAGCTTCAGTGGAATGTTTAATGAACTAACAATTGCATATGGAGCGATGGAATGTATAACAGATGGTTCACATGATTTCATTTAGTTTGGTTTTGAAATTGTATCAGAAGAAATAACCTTGTGCCATGTCTTGCACAAGCAGAAAAGATCACGGGGTACAATCAGTTCTGATTCACGCAAGCAGACAGCAAGGAGTCATTTTTTGCACCTCCATTTGTACAAGGACTGTTGCGCACGTAGAACTCATACCTTGATGTCCTTGTGCTGCCATGTTTTCATTCGTATTCTGACTGTATTGGTTTCATTCATTCAGTCATTTAAGTAAGAGGAATGTGAACAGGTAAAGAAAAACAAGAGCAAGCAAGCGTCCAGTTTCAGTGCCATATCCTGATTCTGCAATCTAGGTGTTTATTTCTGTGTTCAGTTTTTCCTGTATCAAAGCACAGACTATAAAATTTCAAAAGGTGTTTTGGATCAAGGTAGAAGAATAAACCATTTTTTGATATTCTATGTTTTAAACGTTGCTGGTAGACTTTGACCAAAACTCAACACCCGTTACATTAATGCAATGAAGGCTGCAATCACACGTACTAAATAATCCACTTTCAATGCACTTTCCAACTGGATTGTGCCAGTTCTCACAGTAAAATCCCATTGGAAAGTGCATTGAAAAGTGGATTATTTAGTGTGTGTGGTCACAGCCAAAGTTTACTGGTACATTAAAGGAAATTCTCAGAAGCAGCCATAGCACGTTCCGTGTTGAGAGAACTTCCAAACAGTTTTTGATACGCTATACCAGTAACATCAGTTGTTGCTAACGCTATTGTTTTCACTAGAATTTTACCGGAATATTACAGTCTATATTGAGTTACAGCTCTTTTTCTACAACTACAGTCACTAATTCTCTGAGGATTACTTTTTTTCTCTCAAAAATAGTAGCACGTCTAATTTGAATAATACATTGGAGCTGACGTTTCTGAAAGTGCCAAAACAGATTGATCCAATAATCTCCTCCACAATTAGATCATTTCCAGACTGTTACAGGCATGTTTCCATGCTGGGCTGATCATACTAGAAGAATTAAAATGGGATTGTCTTTGAATCACATTCCTTTGGCTGACTTCACAACGTAAACTGCTTGGTAAACGTGCATCCAATGGAAATGAAAGCTGGTCCATGAAAGCTGAGGCCACCAGACGTCTGTTAGTCTTTTAAGGAGTCTCTTGTGACACTTTTACTGTAACAGATTAACACAGCTACCCATTGGGGATTTAGTGATGGGATTGCAGGAGGGAAATAGGAAGGTGTAGAGAATTCCTATAACTGCCAAGTAACGGTTATTAGGAGTGCATGGGACTGGATCCTACCACACCAGCTGGTTTATTCTATTCTATTCTATTCTATTCTATTCTATTCTATTCTATTCTATTCTATTCTATTCTATTCTGGTCCGGTCCGGTCCGGTCCGGTCCGGTCAGTGTGCAGTGTGCAGTATGTGTGTGTGTGTGTGTGTGAAGTGCTGTCAAGTTGCTTCCAAATTATGGTGACCCTATGAATTAATGACCTCCAAAGTGTTCTATCTTTAACAGCCTTGCTCAAGTGAAGGCCAAGCCCTATGAGAAAAGGCTGAGGGATTTGAAAATGTTCAGTCTGGAAAAGAGGAGGCTGAGGGGGGACATGATGGTTCTCTTGAAGTATCTGAAGGACTGTCACTTAGAGGAAGGCAGGGAGCTGTTCCTGTTAGCAGCAGAGGACCGGACTCAAAATAATGGGTTTAAACTATGGGCTGAAAGATACTGGCTGGACATTAAGGAAAAAATACAGTAAAATTAGTTCAGCGGTGGAATTGGCTGCCTAGGCAGTTGGCGAGCTCCCTCTCATGGGCAGTCTTTAAGCAGTGTCTGGGTAAACGCTTGTCAGGGATACTCTAGGCTGATCCTACATTGAGCAGGGGGTTGGACTAGATGGCCTGCATGGCCCCTTCCAACTCTGTGCTCCTATGATTCTATTAATCTTGCAAACTTCCTTGATTGAGTCAATCCATCTCATGTTGGGTCTTCCTCTTTTCCTGCTGGCTTCAACTTTTCTGAGCATTATTGCCTTTTCTAGTGTCTTTTCATAATGTGACCAAAAATCATCAGCCTCAGTTGAATCATTTTAGCACTTAGGGAGAGTTCAGGCTTGATTTGGTTTAGCCTAGCCTAGCCTAGCCTAACCTTTAAATTTTGAACCATAAAACCATTTCAGGAGTTCCTGAATGTCAGGTAGGTTGGGTGGACATGGGGGGAGGACAACCACTTGAAAGCAATGCAAGAATGCACATAATGCAAAACGTCTGCAGTGCCCTTTAGAACGCTGAATGCTTGAGAAAAAGAGGCAAATGTTGCTTTGATTTTTTGACGGTGTCACGTGCAATTTGGTATCAAAAATGCGACGCAAGAAGAAGAGTGATCATAGCACATATCCCTGGATCAGTTCGGTATTAGGCCTCTTCCTTTTGCTTTATGTATATGAGGCGACTCATTGCTACAGACAACTATAGCCCTTGGTAAAACCACAGAGGCCTCTGTTGTACCCACTGTGGTCAGCCCAAGCACTGAACAGGACATTTGTCATGCAGGAACAGTGAGAACTGTAAGAGTCTGAGGGAGTTAAGTAGTTTTGATGAAACAGGAGCTGGGTACAAAAAGTGGGGGATATACAGCTCAGAAAGGGATGCTGTTATTTTGCAGGCATCTGGGACTTGCCTCTTGGATCCCGACTTTTAAAAATCAACTAACCAAATTAATTCCAGCCAGACTCACCAAAGTCACCAATAAAGATTAGCACGAACACATGCAAGATCTTTACACTTTCTCACCGTGCGCCAGAAACTACTAGGCAGTGCGTGTGTGTGTGTGTCTGTGTGTGGCAGTTCAAATTATAGTTTACTCTTGTTTTCCTAGTCTCCTAGGCTGCCTTGGTCTCTGCTCTCCTTTTCCATCTTTTTTTTTTTTTGTAACTTGGAGAGACACTGGGCTGATGTCCTACAAAAATGTCTGGAATTGCAACATTTGAACACGTAAAACATATAGGCACTTATAACACTCATCAGTTCCGAGAACAACGAAGTGTACGTTGCTCGGAAATCTGCATTTTTCTAGGGCATGGGGATGGGATCTCCTTAAGAAAATTGTTGACGTATACAATACAGAAGAGGGGAAACATCACCCTTCTATAGAAAGATGGCATCTTTTAAGAACCGTTGTGGCTCCAAGAGAACAGACAAAGGGATGGTGATTCTGATGTTTGATGGGGATCATTCTAGACACTCTTAAGACAGGCGCTGCACCCTGGCATTGAATGGCCTCCTATTCTTCCCAGGTTTGGCAGACTAAAAGCTGGGGTCTGTTGGAGGAGATGGGGAGATTGCCCAGGCTGCTGAAATGGAAGAAAATAATAAACTCACAGGCTTGAGAATTTCCCTCTGGCTTAGAGGGCTGAATGCTTTCTGGAAGGTAGACTGAAGTTCATTGTGGGCGGTTCATTATGGGCATGTGTGTGCTAAATGTATGGAAAGATAACCGTTGTCTCCAGAGAGTCTGCACAATTAACACTTTGCTTATCAGCAAATAACAGACACTCTCCAGCTCCTCTTCATCGCCACTCTTTCATGATTAAAACAACTCCACCAAACAACATAAGCGGCAATATTTTTTTAAGCCAAGCCTGAAGGGGGAGGGAGAACAAAGGAAAGGTCGTTATCCGAGAGATTCCTCCATCAACCACCAAAACAATTGATCTGATACAATGTCATGTCCAGCGCAAAAAATGGGAAACAAAACTTAAACGTGTTTAATATTGTTGAGCCGGAGGCGGCTAGGCATCGGGGGGGGGCAGAAGGCTGAAGTACGTATCTTATTAGGATTTGGACCAGAGTTAGATTAGGATTGCCACTATTGTACTGTGAAAACAGCACTGACATTTGTGTGCTTTAAACATTAGACTGGTTCATGGAGTTTGTAAGCCAGTCTGAGACTCTGATCTCCTCCTCCTCCTCTTCCTCTTCTTCTTTCTTCTTCTTCTGTTGTAATTACAGGCGATCTCCAGGCACTACCTGGAGGTTGGCAACCCTACATCCAACAAGAGCCTGTTTAGCTGATTTTAAGGACTAATCGTGAAATTCTACATGCACACTAACCCCACTAAATACAGTGGGACTAACTTCTGAGTAGACCCAGGGCTTTTTATGTAGAAAAAGCCCAGCAGAAGCTCATTAGCATATTAGGCCACACCCCCATGCTACCAGAAGTGTGGTCATCTAGCCACACCCACCTTTTGCTTCTTATTCTGTTTACCTTGTTTGTTGTCAAAACCCAGGGCTTTTTTTGTAGCAGGAACTCCTTTGCATGTTAGGCCACACAGCCCTAATGTAGCCAATCCTAATGAGTTTCTGCTGTTGGGTGTGGCCTATTATGCTAATGAGTTTCTGCTGGGCATGGCCAACTCAGGAGCCAACCGGAACTCCATTCCTGTGCTTTCCTGCCCCAAAATAGCCCTGAGTAGACCAATCTAGGATCACTCTGTAAACTATGTATTGGGGATCTGGCCATGGATTAAAACACATAGTCAGGCCATTTTGAAGGGTTAGCAGCCCTAGACTGGCTGATTGCCGGGGCAGGTCCATGAGAGAGTCATTCCAGAGGTGGACTCAATTGCAGTCCAAGATCTGAGCTACAAAGTCTGTCCAAAGGGAAGACTGGACAAGGATACATATAGGTAGAAGGTCAGCGCAGGACAAGATAGAACATTGGGTCAAGAGGACAGGAAGTCAGAGAGACAGCTTTGAAAAACAAGTTCAAATAAAGTAATCCCCAGACATCAGGGACACTTGGGTGGTAAGAGAGAAAGAGAACCTTATCTAGGGATTTCCTGGTGTCTGTTGCTGGTTTACAGAAGGATCTGGATGGGAGGCAGAAGAATTCCTTATACTTTATTGCATACCATGACAATTTTACAGGAGCCCCTGGTGGTCGGAACATGTGGCAGCTGGGCAGATGACATTTATGCTTGGAGAAGATCAAAAGCCACTTCCTGGCTTGGGCGATTGGATTCTTTTCCCATTTACCCCAATGTTCCAGAAAAGGATTTTTTATTAAATCAATACAATGCACTATCCCCAGCAGATTACTTGACATTTGGAAAGTGGGGCAACATTTTCGGGAAATGCTTCAAAACAAAACTGAGGTGGCAATAACATTGCCTAACGATCCAAGTATGAAACAGCCTTTCTTGGGCCGCTCCATCTGGGGCAGACGGACTTGGTAAAATGTTCTTGTAAAAGGAATTGATTACCCGGTCTTGGTCACAAAAGGTTGATATATTTGAGATCTGTAGTCGGGAGAAGTACTTGCAGAATAAGGGATGTTGGTAAGGCCTGACCACATCAGCGCCCTTCTTGGAGCTTATGCTACCCACCTAGTTCATTATTCCTTCCTCCTTTAGCAGCCGTCACCAAACTACAGTTCCCAGAAATCTTTGGGGGAAGTCATGACAGTAAAACGGGTATAAAACCCACATGGGTTGTAGGGATGAATGCATGTTCTGTATTTTAGTTTATATTCTTGTTAGTTATTGGTTTTGAAGATTTGTTTATATTGTGTGTGCATGTTTCTTTGTATATGTGATACACATGGTATTTATTTATTTAATCTATACCTCACCTTTCTCCCAAAGGGGGACTCATTGTATATGTGCAATGTACATTATTTATATGATTACTATACATACAAGGTATAACATGGATCACAGGTGGATTGCATGGCTGCTTCTCATGGGATGCAGTCTCAACTGCAGAAACAAAACCTGTTTCCACCATCACTGTTGATGGGAGCAGGGCCGGCCCCAGGTGTCTGGGCGTTCTAGGCAGGACAGCCTGGGGCGCCCACCCCACTGGGGATGCCAACCTCCCGGTGGGGCCTGGAGATGGCCCAGCGCCGTTTTCCTGGGCGCCTCACAGCTGCGAGGCGCCCAGGAAAGCCAGGGAAGGGGCGGGGTTAGAACACCCTCCCAGTGGCGGCACTGGCTTTTCTAGGCGCCTTGCAGCCGCGAGGCGCCCAGGAAAGCTGGGGCTGCTGGCGCTGGGCGTGAAGGGGGGCTTTACACGGGGGGGGGGGGGGGGCATTTTGGCGCCCCTGCAGGGCCGGCGCCCTAAGCGAGCGCCTAGCTGGATGGGAGCAGCTGATATGGCATCTATGGACATTTCAGCATTTGCCTCAGCCAAAGTGAACTCCATTTGAAAATGTGATCCTTAGCTCTTTAATACAATCTTCCCCCTCCCTCCCACCTCCCTCTTCCTTCCTTCCTTCCTTCCTTCTTAGCTTGAAGAACAGTAGCACAAGGAGGAGGCAGGCAGGCAGACTGACAAGTCAAGGGCATTTGGTGGCACAGGGAAAGTAACATGCCTGGCCACATGGGCAGCAGGAGGAGAGCCCCAAGGTAGATTTATATGGATAGGGGATGAGTTTTGGAGAGCAGCAGACAAGCATGAGAATACAGTCTCTAAGGCAAAAAAAAAAAAAATGGCACAGGAAGGCAGGCATTGGGAGGAGAGGGGAAGGCAAAATCCCACCCCGTATCCTTCTGGGTTGGAATACCTCACACATGTATGTAATCCTAGTAGCTATACTTTGAAGTCAATCAAGCAAGCTCAGAGCCTCTCTCCCCTTCTCTTAAAGGAACACTGTGCCTTTATTAGGAAAATGCTGCCTGTCTTGAAGAAGGGAAATCTAGAGGCACAGATTATAATAGTGAAAGAAACCAGAACAAAACAGAAGGAATTCATGTCTCCCCATTATGGGCTGTTTATTTGGGGAATTTATTCCATTTTCATATTAATTATGATCACCATAAAAACCCATTTTTATTATTAATAATAATTATTATTTATTACATTCAACTTTTAGGCCACCCTCCCCTTGAAAGACAGAATTCAGGGCGGCCTACAGAAGTGATAAAATTACAATCCTACAAAGGATTTCAAAATTAAAATAATACATACAATACAATTTACAGCAGGCTAAGCCAATCTGGAGATAATTTCTGGAATATCATTGCATCATAGAGAAGGGAGGTGGGAAACAAAGAGGAGGAAGAGTGCCAGACTAAATGGAAGACCGTCACTGTCCTTAGCCAAAACAAAACACACAAGTCTAATGTACAGCTGAATATGTGACCGAAACCACACATTTATCCAGGCAAGGGCATAAATGTTTGGTGTAGTTCGGTGTAGTGGTTAGGAGCACAGACTCTAATCTTGGAGAACCAGGTTTGATTACTCACTTCTCCACATGCAGCTGTTGGTGTGACCTTGGGTCAGTCACAAGTGCTCTCTGAGCTGTTCTCTCAAGAGCAGTCCTTGAAAGGGGTCTCTCAGCCCCACCTACTTCACAGGGTGTCTGTTGTTGGGAGGGGGAGGAAAGGAATTTGTAAGCCACTCTGAGACTCCTTTGGGTAGTGGAGGGTGGGGAATAAATCCAATCTCCTCCTCCTTCTCCTCCTCCTCCTCCTTCAATTTCTGGAGGGGGGGAATGGGACTGAACCTGGTACAGGCCTATATTTAGTAATCTATATTAAATTACTTCAAAATGAAAGAATTTATTCTTCCAGATTCCATTTGCCATCGACAATTAATCATGTGGTTTTAAAATACATTTTCCCACTTGTAATTAGGGTTGCCAGGCATCCTCGATGTGCCAGCGGGGGTGGAAGGAAGTGATCCAGGAGGGGGAGGAGCTCCACCCCCAAACAGAGATGTTGCTGCACGAGGTCCCCGACATGATGACATCACACTAGAGTTTTTGCCCTTAAGCCAGAGTTACGCTGTGTGACATCCCTGGCGTGATGACATCATTTGAGTGTGATGTCATCGTGTCGGGGACCTCGTGCAGCAACACGAGTTTTGGCCTCCTTTGCCCTTAAACCAGAGTGTCATACAGTGATGTCCCTGTTTGGGGGTGGGGCTTCCCCCACCAGCCAGCTGGCCAGCACTAGGCAGAAGCCCAGCAAATTGCTACCACTTTCACCAGGTATCTTTTAAATGCGGGAGCGAAGCAGAACACAACAGATTGGCTACGGGTGGGGAACGCCAGACAGATGTGCCTGTGTGAATGCCCCCTTTAATCTGGTTGTGAAACGTTGCTGGAACGTGCGTATCTTGGGGCAAACTGCCAGTCTGAACTCAGCCACAGGTTGAGAGTAGGGGCTTTAGGCAGAACTTCCCAAGATCCCAAGGAAAAAATCAGGTAAGCCCCAGCGAAAGAAAAGTGGAGTTGGCAGCCTCTGTGCGAGTGGAGAGAATAAGGCTGCAGGGTTTTGGCTGGCAGAGCAGCCATAGTTATAGGAGCCAGCAGCACCAAATAATTTCAAAGACACAAAGGTCCAGGAATTCAGAGTGAGTTCAGGAAGAGAATCTAAGGATTTTCTGGCTCCGACTGAATTAAGGGAGGGACGGGCTTCCCAGAAAGGTGACAAAAGTTGACTGCATCCAGGCAGGATGGACAAAAGAGCTGGCAGCGTGGAGGCTTCCCCCATGTCTGGAGTAGGCTGGTAGGTGAGGACACATCCAGGCAAGGTCAGCAAAAGGTAATCAGCTCAGTTGGCTACTTGATAGTAATTCGATTTTGCACTCAGGAAGACTTGCCCTTGTTGATGAAATTACCTTGATGGACCAAGGTCATGCCTGGCTTTGCAAGCCCCTATGACCATGGGTAGGCATGCAAATATCCCATCCATGAATCACAGTGCCATCATCAGTAGGTCTACTCAGAATCCTACTCAAGTCCAGGCCCATAGCTACTGTGGGGCCCACGGGGCCCGGCCCCCTAGCAGTTTTTATAGGGCCCCTTCCTGAGCCTTGGCTCCCCTTCCCCACCTCTCCCCGATTGCCCAGCAGCCTGTCGCGGCAGGGAGGCTGGGCTGAGAGAGCCACCTGGGCAGGCAGCAAGCATAAGTGGTGGGTGGAGAAGCCTACATCTCAGGCTCCCACCAAACGTTCGCTGCGCTGCCCGCAAGCAGCAGGTAAAGCCCAGCCAGCCAAGGCAAGGAGGCAGGTGGGCACCTCCTCTGACCCTGGCAGGTGAGCCCAGATGCACCCCAATGCATTAACAAGCCTGTACACAGCACCTTCATTTCCAGGCTGGCCACCGCGTGCCTTGAGAGGGAGCTGAGAGTGGACATCATGCTGCCCCTGGTGCTGTGCCATGGGAAGAGGCACCAGGGCTCCTTGGGGAGGGAGAGAGCCAGACCCGGATGCTCTGCAGGGAAGGCCTGCCCTTGCGGGAGTGGGAGGGAGGGAAGCTGCTGCTGCTGCAGCCTTTGCCCTGGGGGGTTTGATTTAATTAGCTGGCGCCCCCCCTCCTGGCTCCCTCTCCAAAAAGTCCTTCACTACGGGGCTGCTGAAGTCTGTTCAGCAGAGCTTACTCCCAGGAAAGTGTTCTTAGGATTGCACTGTCAGTGTCCTGCCCAAGATTTTGGCTGCCCATTAGCATAGCTTGAAGACAGCCTTGACTTCACCTTCTCCAAAACAAGGCATTGCCAGCTCCTAATATGGCTGCCAACAACAAATTTTGTAATAATGCAGTTAGTAGTATTAGTATTAGTAGTAATATCCCATCTGTGAAGACATACCGACATCAGATTGTTCCAGAGGTTAGCCAGGCTAGATTTTAATCCAGTAGCACCTTAGAGACCAACAAGTTTTTGGGGGTATAAGGTTTTGAGAGTCAGTGCTCCCTTTGTCAGATACTACACCAGTTCAGTGTAGTGTTTAAGTACGCGGACTCTAATCTGGGAAAACTGGGTTTGATTCCCCACTTCTCCATGTGCAGCTGCTGGATGACCTTGGGCAAGACAGGGTTCTCTCAGAGCTGTTCTTGAAAGGGCAGTTCTCAAAAGAGCTCTCTCAGCCCCACCTACCTCACAAGGTATCTGTTGTGGGGAGGGGAAGGGAATGAAGTTTGTAAGCCGCTCTGAGACTCTGAGTGAAGGGTGGGGTATAAATCCAATCTCCTCCTTCTACTCCTTCTGGAAGCTTTGACTCTCAAACCCTTATAGCCCTAGAATCTTGTTGGCCTCTAAGGTGCTACTGGATTCCAACCTAGCTGTAGTTACCTTGCCATTTGTGTTGCAGGCTACAGGAAATACAGTCTTCAGTCCAGCCACTGAAGCCTCCTGGTCGCTAGACGGTCTTTCCCTTCCCCCTTTCATGCTTTGTCTCTCTCTGATTTGTTGCTTGGTAGCATTGCCCCTGCTGGGAAATCCCAAAGGGCCTGGCATTGCCCCCTCCAGAAAATCTGGGGGAAGGCTTGAGCCCCACTGCCTCCCCTGTTAGTTTACACCCCTGTATTGAGGTACGAGTCCCAAGTTTCATTTGTAAAGTGAACACACATTTGCTCTTTCTTACAAATAGTTGTACTCACAGGATGAATGCTCATTCACTGTGTTTACAGGGCTTCTAGATGGCAGCTTGGTGTGTTGGTGTGCAACAGTGTGTTGGTGCAAAAGTCTTCAGGCTCTTGGCAATCCCCACCCTGTTTCCCAGCCCCAACAGGGAGAATCAGAAGCAGTATGTGGCTCAGGTATGGGTAACAATCAAAAAAGCATGCAAAAACAGAGCTAAAATCCTGTCCTTATATATAATTGAATTTTGGCCACCAACATTCTATGGCCACCAACATTCTATGCTTGCCACAATTGATTGGGCGCAAGAACTGGCAGTCAGAAGACGCTGGCTGGGGCTGACTGGCTGCTTGGCGGAGTCCTGCCCACGTCAGCCCCGGCCAGTGTCTTTGGTTCAGTCTGCTCCGGTCCTCTGACAGGAGAGGACCATCTGCAGAGTGAGTGCAGAGACAGGCCCTCAAGGCTGAGGCAGGTGAGAGAAGCCCGTTCCGCTCCCCCCACTGTCCTCTGGGCCTTCTATGGGCCCAGTAGGCCCAGAGAAGCCCGTTCTGCCCCCCCCCCCATCCTCTGGGCCTTCTCAGGGCCCAGTAGGCCCAAAGAAGCCCGTTCTGCCCCTCTTCCCTTCCTTCCCCCCTTTCCTTTCTTCCTCTCTTCTTCTTTCTTTCACTCTCCCCCCTCTTCCTTCCTTCCTTCCTTCCTTCCTTCCTTCCTTCCTTCCTTCCTTCCTTCCTTCCTTCCTTCCTTCCTTCCTCCAACCCTCCCTCCCTTCCACCCTCCCTCTCTTCCTTTCTAGGGCTCATTGTCTTCCTCCACAATGGGCTTTGCTCCCTAGTGTATATATAAAGCATATGCAGCAAATTAAAATGTAAAGAAAGAATGCAGATTGAGGGAACATCAGAAAAAACAAAGGAGTCTTTATCTGCTAGTAGAAAATGGGGATAGAAGGAGACAGATGAATATTCCTGTGGAGAGGGTACCATAATTTTAGCCCCATGACCAAGGGCTTTTCCACATTTTTTCCCCCTCAGGTCTGGCCCCGTATTGCTTTGGTCTATCCCCTGATTTTGATATGCATTTTTGTTCCTTTAGTTTATGCTTCATTTCTTCCAATGGTTTTTTCCCCATTTCTTTTGAGGCCACTTTTACCCTCATCTTTTTCTTGAAGCCAATTTTGAGTGGGTCTTTTCGTGAAGTTTCTGTCATTTTTTCTTTGTCCTGGCCACTCCCATCCACCTCCAGCCCACTTTCTTCTTATTTTTTTATTATACACAAAAACATACACACAAAGAGGGAAAAAAAACATTACTAACTTTTTTGATGACCAAACTGCCCACTTTTTTGATGACCAAACTGCTGTCGTCATCATACCACTCCCTCTCCTCTTCCTTCCCTGAAGACAAGTACTTTTTAATTTTTTAAAAGGCACTACAATTTTGATATATCAGTCTATAAAATTATATATTGTAATGATAGTTTAAGCGGGTTCTCTGAATTCCCAGCTTTCAGGTTTTTAAAAAAGTAAGTCTCTAGCACTTTTTCTTACAGAAATATATCTATTATAGTAAATAAATGGATTCCGCTACTGTAAAATTAATTATCATGTGGCATTGTATGTCGAATAGCCAAGACATCCTAGGATTGTCTGGCAGCCACAAGTTCTAGCTCTTAGTGTTGTGCTAGAGGGCCAGGGACCAAATACCTGAGGGACCACCTTTCCCCACATGTACCCCAGAGAGCACTGCGATCAGGGGTCCAGAACTGGCTGGCCCTTCTGAGTCTCAAGGAGGCCAGACTAGTAACAACCAGGGCCGGGGCTTTCTCAGTGGTGGCTCCACACTGGTGGAATGCGCTCCCAGAAGAGATCAGGGCCCTGTGGGACCTTTTACAGTTCTACAGGGGCCTGTAAAATGGAGCTCTTCCATCAGGCTTTTGGAGCCACCGCCACCACTAACAACTGATGGCTTGGATGGGAGAGCCCTGTCCCCCTCCCCCCCGGATCTGTAAATATAGTCTGAGCCAGCTGCCTAAAACAATCTAAGAAGACTAGAGGGCTGACTGTGAACTGTGCAACAACTACAACTGTGAAATTATGAAATTATGCTACTAGCACTTTATTATATTATGGCTTTAGCATTGTTTAATTATTACATGTTGCTCTTAATTCTATTTTATGCATATTGTAAAATTTTTAGGTGTAAGCTGCCCTGAGCCGGCTTCAGCTGGGAGGGTGGGATAGAAGTCTAATCAATCAATCTAGCGATGAGCTGGACTTGTTTTTAGGGGCTGAGAGAGCTCTGAGAGAACTGTGACTTGCCCAAGGTCACCCAGCTGGCTTCCTGTGGAGGAGTGGGGAACTGAACCCGGTTCTCCAGATCTGAGTCCGCAGCTCTTAACCACTGCACCGCACCGGCTCTCACTACTGTGAAAATGCAGAAGGAGGGCAGATTTCCAGAAGAACTGGGCTCACACTGATTTTGATGCTTGCTGATCAACTCCCCAAAAAATCAGGAATAAGTTGAGTGTGCGGAAAAGTCCCAAGAAGGCCCTTTCTACAGCTGTCACTCTTTTAACCTCAGAAAGTGGCTATTACCAAAGGTGGGCATGGAACTGTAGCTTAGTGATAGAGCACCTGCTTTGCGTTCATGTAGAAGGTACCAGGTTCCATCCAGAGCATGTCCAGTCAGTTGGCAAGGAGAAAGACCCCTTCCCGAGACCCTGGAGAACCCCTTTCAGCAAGACCAGACAATACTGACCTTGATAGACCAAGGGTCTCACTCCATAGAAGGCAGTTACATGTGAAGAAGAGTGGGGTTTTATACCCCACTCTTCACTACCCAAAGGAGTTTTGGAACGGCTTACAATTGCCTTCCCTTCCTCTCCCCACAACAGGCACCTTATGAAGTAGGTGGGGCTGAGAGAGCTCTGCGAGAACTGTGTCTGACCAAAGGTCACCCAGCTGGCTTCATGTGGAGGAAGAGTGGGGGATCAAACCCGGTTCTCCAGATTAGAGTTCTGCCATTCTTAACCACTGCATCAAACTGGCTCAAAGCTGTGCTCTAAGCATGGATAGCTGTGCTTTTTGATCCATGAGGATCAAATCAAAAACATTTCCCCACGGTATGCAAATCACATGGACATTTAATAAGGTTGGCTTCAACTCTGAATGTCCTTTGTTCCTTGTTCTCCTGAGGGGCTATGTCAATTTCCTAAAAATCCCACTTGGAGACATTCTGTACCCCGGCTGTTCCATCACATTCCCCTTCAGCCAGAAGCTGTTCGGTGGTTTTACAGAACATTATTAGAGCAAATTTAGCACAGGCCTCTTTCCTTCCTTGCAAACAGAGGGGCCACGGAAGATTTGAAATGCAAGGAATGGTCTGAGTCTGCTTTCATTTACCAGAGAACAACATCCTGGTGTTCCAGCCTGTGAACAAAAACACAGCCACTGAATTTCTGGCTGAAGGCTGACAAAAGAGGGGTACTCCAGCCATCGCTTCAGGTGGTGCATATCTGTAAATCTTCTCTCTCCACCATGCAGGTCCATGCTCGCCCATGCTTGCCAGTCACACACACAGTGAAGTATAATTCAACTAAAGTCCTTTATGGGGACTTGTTGCCCTTTGTATATTCTGGCTGGCACCATGCCTGCCTCTTTTAATCCCTTCCCTGTACCTTACATCAGGATAAGTTTGGGTAGCACCTCAGTTTTAACATCCTCAATAGGAGATAGGCCCACAAACCTTTCTGCCTATATTTCCTAGTTCAGGGCCATCCTAGCTGCCCCAAGGTAGGAATACAGATGAAGCAGCCTTATCCTGAATAAAATTGTTGGTCCATCAAAGCCAGTGATGTCTACTGAGAGCCAGTTTGGTGTAGTGGTTAAGAGCGCAGACTCTGATCTGGGAGACCCGGGTTTGATTCCCTATTCCTCCACATGCAGCTGCTGGTGTGACCTTGGGTCAGTCACAAGTTTTTTCAGAGATGTTCTCTCAAGGGCAGTTCTTGAGAGAGCTCTCTCAGCCCCACCTACCTCACAGGGTGTCTGTTGTGGGGAGGGGAAGGGGAAGGGATTGTAAGCCGCTCTGAGACTCCTTTGGGTAGTGAAAGGTGGGGTATAAATTCAGTTTCTTCTTCTTCTCTTCTACTCAGACTGACAGCAGCTCTCCAGGATCTCAGGCAGAGGTCTTTCTCATCACCTGCTACCTGGTCCTTTTAAATGGAGATGCCAAGGATTGAACCTGGGACCTTCTGCACGCCAAGCAGATGCTCTACCACTGAGCCATAGTTCCTCCTTTCTCTTTCTGCAGATTCCCAACCCTGTGCCTAGAGTAGAATAGGTCATCTTTCCTCTCACCTTCCCTCAGTCTTTCCACCTCCTTGACCATCAACAAGCCACCTTTTCTAAGGGCTCTCGAGGAGAAACCCTGACACTGTCAATCTCCTGGCCACCACCTCTCCCAGCTGGCACTGCAGCTTGCTAAAGAGATGGCCCCTGAGATGACATCATCCCTGGCCATTGCAGTTTCCATCGCAGTGGATATCTTTTGACTGTCTGAGATCAATGGCCAGGAGAGAGACCTAGGACCACTGGATCCACCCCACATCTGCTTCCTTTTGTCCCATACTGGTTCTGAACAAACAGGGTTTCATTCCCCCAAAGCTTCATCAGTGGATAAGCTGTTAGTGATCATAAGGCGGAACTAACTAATTCTTCCTTCCCTTCCATATTTTTCACGGTTTAACACAATGCTAGAATTAGAACCCCAATGCTAGACTGTGTGATGTTGCTTTACGTAGGAGCTACAGGTCACAGCCAATGCTCTCTCTAAGCTGTGGAGTCTTGTGGGCAAAAATTCTACTTTGTGAGCTGCTGGCATTAAAGTTTTGAGCAAGCAATTTGCCTACTGCTAAATTAGCTTGCTCTGGGGCCATCCTTCCTGAGATAAGACAAAAATCTGCATGCCAGGGGCTAAAAAACTGTGAGCTAGCTCACACTAACTCAGCTTAGAGGGAACACTGGTCACAGCACACCTTTGGCAGTTCAGGGTTCCATTGACCAGGAGCAGGGCCTTTTCTACGGAGGCTCCTAAATTATGGAAATCCATCCCTCTGGAGGTTAGTTTGGATCACTCACTCACTACCTTCTCCAAGGGAGTGAACCCCTGTTTATTTCTGGTGCTTCTTCTGTATGATGTTGTTCTGATATTGTGCCATGGTATGCATTTAACTTACTAAATGAAGCTCTTCCCTTTTGGTGGTATTGTGGGTTGTAATTTAAAATCCATTGCTGCTTTAATTAATATTGTCAACAGTATTATTGTGAACATTTGAGAGTAACTAGGGTTAAGAAGCAGTGCCAAAAATAGGAAGTGAATAATAAATGCATCTGATTAACCTTTAGAGTGATCAATAGCTTGCAGGCACAGGGTTGGGGCCTAGGGACTATCAGAGATACCCCCTTTGATTGCCGTCACAATTTTCCTGGCTAGTACATGTATATGGTCTGTGAAGTCGTATGGATAACGTTGTAGGAAACTCTGATGTGCTCTATAGCCTCACAATATTAGAGGGATGCCTGGATTTCCACTTATTCTGCTCTTGCACACTTTAATGTTCTATCCTCGGACCTCCTGGAAGGCAGACACCATCCGGTCCCACTCTCTCAACCACTCCGCCCACGTCATGCAGGGAAAGTAGAGCCTCTCGAACACGTTCTGCTGGACTGCCCATTTTACGACATCCAATCTCAATATGTAGCTCCAGTTCTGTCAACTTTACCAGGAAGATCTGAACAACTATACGTCTCCGTCCTTCTTGCAAATTCCTCCCAGGAGATCATTCATAAAGTAGCTAAATTTTGCCTTTGGGCGCGTGGGATACACAGATGCCTGACTGAAGCCCAGAAACAGCCTCTCAGGCCGAGGAAAGTACCTCTTTGCCGCCCCATAATGTGTGATCAATGTTAGGTCCCCGTTGCGCTGCATGTCCCCCTTACCTGTTCATCCCTTCATTTTATCCCTTCATTTTACTCCTATTTCTTCTCTTATTATTATTTCTGATTCTTTGGAACTGATTTTGTATCGAAATAAATGACTGATTGATTGTGATCCCGAATCTTACGGTGTTCCATTTCTCCTTAACTGCAACAGTTTGCTATAACTTTTCATGCTGTCTGTTCATGCGTATCTTTTTAGTCCTCTAGATCAGAGTCCCCAATATGACTCTTGTGGTGCCCTCCAGCACCTTTCCTGGTGTCCAACAAGTGTTTTGAGAAAGTGTGGGGGGATAGTGGGGCTCTTGCCTAGCAGCGCTTCTGTTTGGTGTAGTGGTTAAGTGCACGGATTCTGATCTGGAAGAACTGGGTTTGATTCCCCACGTCTCCACTTGCAGCTGCTGGATGACCTTAGGCAAGCCATAGTTCTGTCAGAGCTGTTCTCTCAAGGGCAGTTCTGGAAAGAGCTCTCTCCATCCCACCTACCTCACAGGGGGTGTGTTGTGGGGAGGGGAAGGGAAAGGAGTTTGTAAGTTGCTCTGAGACTCCAAGTGAAGGGTGGGGTATAAATCCAATCTCCTCCTCCTCCTCCTCCTCTTCTTCTTCATCTTTTTCTCCTCCTCCTCCTCCTCATTGTCCACAGGAGTTCAGGGAGGCTGAGGAGATTACAACAAAGTTGTTTCAGCGGCAGCTGTCCCACGGTGTCTTCACTCCTCATTCCCAGTATATTTTTTAAATTATCCCTCTTCTCCCCTGCACTTGGGCGTCATCTGTCTGTGAGGCACTGCCTCCTGCAGCAGCCATTTTGTGGCTGGTTCTACCTACTGCAGCACCTACCACCCATGTCAGAATTTGAAAAGTTCCCACAGGGTCAAAAAGGCTGAGGAGGACCCCTGCTCTAGATACTGCTGCACATGTACATATTAGTAAACCACTGGCAAGAAGGAGAAGAATAAAAGAAATATCAGTGTGATTGTATGTATGAGTGCAACAGGATCTTTTAAGTAAGGTATTTTACTGATGTGCATAGGTGCTCTTGTAAGACACCAAACAAAAACAATCTAATGCAAATGTAAAACAGTCACATCAAGTTTGCTTCTTTGTGTATTATCTTTCTGGGGACAGAGTATTTGTGCATGCGTGCGTGTGCCTGGAAGTCATGGCTGACTACTGGTGACCCCTAGTGGGGTCTGGGCATTTCAGAGAGGTGGTTTGCTATTGCCTGCATCTGCATCCCAGTCCTGGTATTCCTTGGAGGTCTCCGTTAGCTTACAAGATCTGACAGGATCAGCCTTGCCTGGGCTATCCAGGTCAGGGCAAGTTTGCCTTTTTGCAGTGTTTTGCTGATAACATAGAAGGGAAAACAATACAAATGAATTGAGGGGGAATGGACAGCAGTGACAAAACAGCAGATGCTTAGGACCATGTGGGGAAAAAAACCAGGGAATTAAAATAAACCCACAGCAAAACCCATCCGTTCCAGTTCACAAATAGGAGCAGATAACTGAGCACTCCAAAACCAGAGGAGAGTTTGGGGAAATATCTCTGTAATGAGACAAAATAAGACATGCTGTCTGGAAGTAATAGCCCCCTTGCCCTAGAAGCCCTTTCCCCTAATCTCAGAGGATTTGCAGCCGGGTGTGATTCTGTAGGGGTCAGAGGAAGCATGTAGTACATTCTCAAGAGCATTGCCTTCGTTTGCACATCTAGGAGCAAATGAGTCTAGGAAGACCCATTCGTTGCCTTTTCCCTTTAGAGCCACAGAAAACCCGGCGCTGGCTCTGGTCTGGTGTCATCTACCTCTAGTGCAAACGATACTCAGGAAAGCTTCCAGGGAAACCAGGTTTCCAGTTTCCAGCGGCCCGTGTGATCAGGAGAGTTTGTCGGGTACCCAGAGAAAAGCTTAGCTCATCTTTCACTGACACGCTGCAGATTGGCTTCTGCCCCCCTCCCCATTCCCCACCACCACCCCATGAACAACCCCTTTCCCCTCCTTTCCCAAGGGAGAGAGAACTAAATCCCTTGTCTGTCCGAAGCAATAAGTGTCAGTTTTCCCCGCAGCAAACTCCCAGGGCCTCCTAGTCAGGGGTTCTGTAGAATGACAAGCAGCTGCAAGGGGAGATGGTGGGAGGGAACAGGACAATGAGCCATTGAGTCGAACAGGGGGCAGCGTTACAGGTCAAGTCCAGAGCTTAGGAAAGGTAATTAGAAGGGGGCCAGGTATAATCTGTTTCTGTCACGTCCAGGCCAAAATGGGAAACAGACCTCTGGAAAGAAAAACACTTGCCGGAGCAATTTAACGTGCACTCTCCCTCCACCCACACACACACACAGAGGGGAGAAAATAAGCTCCATGCCACACCACTGGTTTGTTGGCCTCGGCTGAGCAAAGCTTTGTGAATTGTCCAGGTTGGCAAAGCCTTCTCCACTTGGCAGGATTTTTGTCCAGAAGACCTGGAGCCCAGAGTGGCATGAAGCTTCTTTGCATAATGTTTTGTCTTTCCTCAAAGTTTGTGTTTCTGGGTTCACAACCCATCCTGGATCTATTACTTGCATTTTTTAAAGTCTTTTTAATTTAATTTACTTATTTACTTCACTTATATACCACCTTTCACCACAATGGGGACCCAGAGTGGCTTACATTGTTCTCATCTCCACTCCTTAAGCTTCACAGCAACCCTGTGAGGTAGGCCAGGCTGAGTGTGTTACTAGCTCAAGGTCACTCAGCCAGTTTCCGTGACAGAGCGAGGCCTCCCAGATCCTTGTAAGGGACCATTTCAGAGATGGTGTTAGGAACGAGGCTGTCATCGTTGGCAGAGTTTAAAGATGCAGAGGAACAGAGTACCAACTGTTTAAAGAAAGATAATTGATTTATTAAATGAGAAATAAACTCTGATAGGACCGAGGAGAGGGAGAGAGGCTTAACTAACTGACTAACTGCCGTGAAAGACAGGAACAAAGGGGGAGGGCTCAGTTGGAGCAGGAAGTCTCCAAAGAGCCAATCTGGAGACAGGAAGGACATAATTTGAAATTGTGGGAAGTCCCTAATCTGGCTATTCTGACTAGCAGTCCTTCAACTGTCCCCTACAGGCTGTTCTTCTGATCTTCTTCAAGAAGGTGCACTATAGACCTTGGATATTCTAACAGTCTGGCAAAATTTGCTCTCACCATACAACTCTGGCCGCAACCGAGTCCCAGACTGACTGACTAGAATCCCACATGGGTGTTAAAAAATATCTCGACACATTTATTTCTCTATTTGATTTGCATACTACACCTCAATCAGTAGGCCACCCCCCCCCCAGATTTTATTTATTTTATTTAAAACATTTGTATGCCACCTTTGCACCCAATGATACAAAACAGAACGTTCCCAGGTAGCACTTCTCTCAGCTGTGGGCAATTGAAACTGTCCAAGCGGCTGCATAAGAATGGCAAATGGAAGAGGGCTATCCCTGTTAGACAAAAAACACACAACTGAAACTCTTGTTTCCATGCTGGGCCAGGAGGCAGATGCAGTGAATATTGTTGTTGCCATGGTGACATCCTCACTTGACCTGAGAGTGGGGTTGCCAACCTTCAGATGGGGCCTGGAGATCATCTGGGATTCCAACTCATCTCCATACTCCAGAGATAAGTTCCCCTGGAGAAAATGGCAGCTGTGGAGGGTGAACTCTCTGGCATTATACCCCACTGAGATTCTTCCCTCCCCAAACTCTGTCCTCCCCACTTTCCAGGCTCCACCCCCAAATTTCCAGGAATGCCCCAATCCGGAGCTGGCATCCCTACCTGAGAGCCTTCAAAGTCCTTCCAGGTCAGGGCCAGCCTGACCAACAGAGCCATTGCAGTCCCTGAGAACAGCACTCTACCTCGGGAAGCCTCCGACCTGCAGCCTTCTATGAGTTGCATCACATGAGGTGGAAGAGCACCAAAGAGTAGGTTCCGGTTCTGCTCCTGAGGAGTTGCCAACACCTTGGTGCATAGAAACTCTGTCACTTAATGGTCCAGTAGCAGTGTGTCAGGGCCAGGGTTGTTGGCAGAGGCCAAGCAGAACCAGGGTCAGGAGTCAAGGAGAAGTCCAAGAGTCAACTCTGTGGGAGCAGAAGCCCAGACCAGAACCTGGAGGCAGAATCACAAGAACTGCTACAGGTCAGTTACTGAGCAAGCAGAAGCCGAGACTGTGCCAAGTTGCAAGCCAAGGTCAGGAATTAAGACACCAGGCGGGAGGATTGACAGGGCAGGACACAGCAGGATGACATGTTCTCAGCCTTCCGAGTGGCTTTTATAGTGCTTTCTGCTCCTCGGTGGGTGGATGGGTGGGATGTCTGTGGGACTTCCTTGAGAGAGCCAGTTTGGTATAGTGGTTAAGTGCGCAGACTCTAATCTGGGAGAACTGAGTTTGATTCCCCACTCCTCCCCATGCAGCTGCTGGTGTGACCTTGGGTCAGTCACAGTTCTCTCAGAGCAGTTCTTGAAAGAGCTCTCTCAGCCCCACCTACCTCACAGGGTGTCTGTTCTGGGGAGGGGAAGGGGAAGGAGTTTGTAAGCCACTCTGAGACTCTGAGTGAAGGGCGGGGTATAAATCCAATCTCCTCCTCTTCCTCTTCTTCTTCTCCCCCCCGGGAATTGTGTGGAGTTGCCAAGCCCCAGTTGGGGGAGGGGATCCCTTGCCTAGAGCTCTCATTGCTCACCACTGCTCAGAGCAGCAACATGTGTGTGGGAACTATAAAACCTGCAGTGTAGCAAGGAAAAGAAGGATGTGATGGTGTGTAACTCTAGGAATCACTGGAAACACTATGGCTTTATAAAGCACAGAGTTTCTGATGATTCCTAGAGCTATCCACAGTCACTTCCAGGTTTCTCCCAGAAGTGACATTGTCATGCTGGTGATGCCCCCCCATGTCCCCACCTCCAACACTCCTGCCAGTTGCCAGACTCAGCCTAGCAGCCCTAGAATTGTGCCTTCAGCCTCTGTAGCTAAGACATGGGGCAGCAGTACTTCTGAGCCAAGGCAGGCTGGTTCAGGTCCCAGCAATTCTAGATGTACACTCATCTGTCGGTTCCTGGTCTAGCCCCACTGGATCCTGGCTGTAGAGTGAATTCCCCCCACCCCCGTCTGCTATAATGATGGGTGTTTCAACCACTAGATGAATGATTAGTAAGTCCATGTATGCAACTGCATTTGTGTGGTCTTGCCTCCAAATTCTGGCAAAGAAAAAAAAAAAAAGCTGATTTCTTCAGCATGCCCCCCTAAGTACGGTTTATCAGAGGCTCTGCTTAACCCAGCTTTTAGTAATGCAGACCAGCTGCTTTGCAAAGCCTTCATTCCAGCCCTTCCTTCTGTCATTTGGCAAATGGGGAATGGAAATACAGTTTGTGCTGTTGGCTCCAGGAGGTTTCCACTCTCTTTTCTGTATGCAGAGAAGTTCTGGCCTTTGGGCAGGGCAGTCGGTGGGGTGGCAGGTCGCCAGCTAAGTAGTCCGAGTCTGGCTGGCTGACGGCTTGGGAAGCCATCCTTTGTTGTGTTTGGCTGGAGCAGAGGCGCCATGTTGCCTCTTTTTGCGAGTTGAGTTGGAACGATAAAAAAAGAACCCAGTCTGAGCTTCCTTGTGTCTTCTCGAAAACCAAAGGAGCGAGTCCAAATCTGAGTGGTAGCCATATTTAATTATGCATTTGCTTTCTTTCCAACGTGTGTACCTAGCCTTTGCACCAAGTGAGGGCCCTCAAGGTGACAAACAGTTAAAAAGCCATTATCAAGAACAAAGGTAAAGGTTCCATTGCTCGAAAGCCAGTTGAATCCGACTCTAGGGTTGCGGTGCTCATCTCCGTTTAAAAGCCGAAGAGCCAGCACTGTCCGAAGACGTTTCCATGGTCACATGGCTGGCATGACTAAACACCAAGGTGCACAGAATGCTGTTACCTTCCCACTGGAGTGGTATCTATTTATCTAGGTTGGCAGGAGCTGGAACCAGAGACGGGAGCTCACTCCGTCATGCAGCACTCTTGGGTCTCGAACTGCTGAACTACTGACCTTCCACAGCCTGCAGTTCAGCGTCTTAACCACTTGAGCCACCGCAGCTCCATCAAGAACAAAACACATACGTAAAATAGCAAATGCAAACAAACAGGAAAGAGGGTCAATGAGAGAATGTCAAATGAAACAAACAGACAAAAAGTCTTTGTCCGCTGGTGGAAGACAATGATAGAGGGGGACAGATGGATTTCCTTGGGGAGGGAATTCCATAGTTTTGGTGCCATGACTCTTTCTTGGGTTGCTTCAGATGACCTTAATAGTCAGGTAGGTTAATATGGGTGTAGGTGGTCCTTTGAGTTGCTGCCTTCTGCAGCCGTTATCAGATAAAAGGAAGTACTTCTTCACCCAAAGAGTGATTAACACATGGAATTCACTGCCACAGGAGGTGGTGGCAGCTACAAGTATGGACAGTTTCAAGAGGGAATTAGATAAACATATGGAGCAGAAGTCCATCAGCGGCTATTAGCCACAGGGTATAGATAGGAACTCCCAGTCTGGGGCAGGTGATGCACTCTATTCTTGGTGCTGGAGGGGGGGTGCAGTGGGAGGGCTTCTAGTGTGCTGGACCTCCTGATGGCCCCTGGTATTTTTGGCCACTGTGTGACAGAGTGTTGGACTAGATGGGCCACTGGCCTGATTCAACATTGGCTTCTCTTATGTTCTTAACTTCATTGTAGCTAGACCACAAGAACTTACAAGCCTTCCTGCATCACAACAATGATCTATTATCAGCTGTAACACCTGAGCTGAGTGACATCTGAAGAAATGAGCAGTGACTCAGGAAAACTCCTCTCCTGCAACATGTTTTGTTAGTCTTTAAAGTGCTACTGGACTCTTGCTCTTTTCTATTGACCTGAGTGTTTGTCTTCCTTTTCTCTTTCTAGGGACGAAGCCTGGCCATGGCAGATGTGCCAGATTTTTGATCCTCGCCAAAGAAAAGAGCCAAAGAGTTCTTGGCCCTGGACTCTGAACTTATCTTGTGGCTAATGACCCATGGCCTTGGATGAGCTGGCCTACTGGATCCAGGACTGGCACAAAATACAACCCAAATTATAGCTGGTTATTTGTGTTTTTCTTGCTGTAAGCTGCTTTAGGTAGAAAGTGGGGAAATAGATAGGTTAGTAAGTAGCCAGCATCCTGTTTCCAATAGGAGCCAGCCATGTGCTTCCAGAAACCCTGCAAAACCAAGCATGAAGCATGCAGCCATCCTCCATCTGTCCCCCAGGAAACAGTATTCAAAGGCTGAGGGCAGACTGGCAGTATGGAACGCAAGGGAGTCGTGGCAAAAAGACCCAGAACAATGTTTTCTGGGTATTCCCGGTCACACTGCACTGACTGATGCGGGAGCATACTGAGGAGGAGGCGCAAGGGAGTGTTCACTGTTGGCCCACCCTTGGTGGAGGTGCAGCCGTAAGTGGCTTTTTCTCACTCTGGCGACATGAACCTATGCACCTATGCACCTATGCGCATAGGCGCAGCAGCAATTATCAATGTGGCTTGTTCACACGGCTTTTAGCATGCACTCAGTTGGGAAGCGGGATCAACGCGCTCTCCAGGGTTTGCTCTCACTTTCACCTGGTACTTTTTAAACTCAGGAGGGAAGTGTTACAAGACGGGCTGAGTACGGCTGGGGAACGCCTGACAGCTGTGCCAGTCTGAACCGGCCCCTTTAATCCATTTGTGAAATGTGCCTATATTGAGCCAAACTGCCATTCTGAACTCGGCCAGAGATTCTCTGATTATGGCCCAGTGACTTATGTGCCTGTTTTGCACATAAAAGGGCCCAGATTGAATTCCTGACTTTTAGTCTCAGGTAGCAAGTGTGAGGAAAGACTTTTTCTCTGCCTGGGAACCTGGACAACTGTTGGCAGTCAGAAGAAAAGGTACTCAGTCAAATGGCTCACTGATCTGATGTGGTGCACAACACAACTTCATATACTCACAATAATGTGCATATGTAGGTATCCAGAAGAGCTGGGCATCTGTGGTAGAGCATCTGCATTGTATGACAAAGGCACCAAGTTCAGTCCCAGACATATGCACTTAAACATAAGAACATAAGAACATAAGAGAAGCCAATGTTGAATCAGGCCAATGGCCCATCTAGTCCAACACTCTGTCACACAGCGGCCAAAAGATACCAGGTGCCATCAGGAGGTCCAGCAGTGGGGCCAGGACACTAGAAGCCCTCCCACGGCTGCCCCCTCCAGCACCAAGAATAGAGTGCATCACCTGCCCCAGACTGAGAGTTCCCATCTATACCCTGTGGCTAATAGCCACTGATGGACTTCTGCTCCATATGTTTATCTAATTCCCTCTTGAAACTCTCCATGCTTGTAGCTGCCACCATCTCCTGTGGCAGTGAATTCCATATGTTAATCACTCTTTGGGTGAAGAAGTATTTCCTTTTATCTGTTCTAACCCGACTGCTCAGCAATTTCATGGAGTGCCCACAAGTTCTTGTATTGTGAGAAAGGGAGAAAAGTACTTCTTTCTCAACCTGCTCTGGTTGTGGTGCTGGATAAGGCCTTGCTCTGCCTGAGACTCTAGCAAGCTGCTGTCAGTCCTGTGTAGGTGGACTAATGGTCTGACAGTATAAGGCTGATTCCTATGACTATGAGGAGATCACTTGGCTATCAAGACAAACCCTCCAAGAATTTGCCTCATTCCCTTTAGAAATCACCTTATCCAGGGAAAGATCAGAGCAAAGCAAGAGAAACCTGTAAATTGGACAATTAGAGGATAACATCATTGGATTTTTTTTTTTGAAAAAGCATGAGAGTCCAGAAGAGAAGGTGAAGAAAAACATCAGTGTGAAAGAAGAAAACAGTAACATGCAAGATTCCAAAAAGGGTGGTGGTGGTGGGGGGGTAATGGGAATATGTGCCTTAGCCCTGATACACCAGTAATGACAGGATGTTTTATAAACATGACACTGTAAAAGAAGAAAGGGCTCTTCTCTATAATATATTGACATTTATAAATCTGTTGTAGTTCTTAGGCTTCAGACAGGATCCACCTGTCACTGGGCACTGTGTTATCATAATCATTCTCCTAGACAGGAAAAGCCAAGACATGGATGATGACAACAGCGCAAGATCCAGTGATACGCGGACACCTACCGCACTTCTTGCAATGAGAAGGCTACATTTCTCCCATTGATACTGATGAAACACACTGATGAGGGATTCAGGAAATATTGTGGTTTCCTGCATATTTACTGTTGCAGAGAAGCATCTCAGACAAGGAGCATGTTTGTCAAATGAACCACTGGGTGGAAAAATGGTGTTTCAGTGCTCACAGGCCATGTGGCCATGCCATGTGCAAAGCGATTCCAATCCATGGCTGCATGATAAGAATGAATGAATGTTCCCTATCACATTTCTTTTTCATATTTTTGCCACTCGTTTGAGCTCATCAGTTTTGTTGCAGGTTTTGTAGATTCGCTTGCATCTCAGACGCAGGTTGCACGGTTTTATACGCAATTTGTGCAGTATGTATATGAACAATGATTTTCGCCATGTATACTAAACGTATAATGGATAATACTGATCTATTGATGCACTTGATAATGTTGAAACATTATTTTATGGGAAACATTGGGTGCATGGAAACAGAAAAGGATGCTGAAACGAAAGAACCCTGGGTTCAGTTCGCAGAATCAAAGCACAAATGATCAGAAATTGTTATATGTTTCTTGTCGTTTTTCTTTTCTTTCTTCCTGAAAATAATAAAATTCCCCGGTCAAACGGGGCTTTAAAAAAAAGAAATTCAAAATAATTTATCATTTTGGCTGGGAAATGATGCACAATCAGTCATCAGTTCATGTTCTGAGAGAGGGAACAATTCATAGGTGAACCACTAATCATTGCAATGCACAACACAGATATGAAATAACAACCGGGGAACTGCAAAAACCGTATTGATGTGAAAATTGCATACATCCCTTTTTGTAGGTAAACATCCCAAGCATGTAACACCAGTGACCAGGAAAGCAGAAATATCCTGGGAAATACATTGGAAGGGTCCTTCTATCCCCAGTATTCTTGCAAGTATTTAAAGCAGCCTAGAATTTACATTACATTCCCTTTCAGCTGCATCAGCTGAAGCTTTATTGAAAGTCTGACACTTATCCTGCCCTGACTATGAGCAGAATATTAAACAAGAGGGAGGGCTTTTTTTATTCAGTGGATCTGTCAGCTAACCCAAAGAATTGTGTGTGACAAATACCAACCCATTTAGAATACGCATTGTACAGGAAACTTCCCAGATAGCCAAATTCCAGATTGTTTCATGGTAAAATTTCAGAGGGTGTTTAAAAAAAGATGCCATGTGCTCATTTGCAAACCTCTGGCGATCAAGCCCCATCTGTGATGACAAAAGACCATTTATTATCTCACGCACGAGCAGAACAAGGGGAGCCGAGCTCTGCATTGGAGAACAATCAGGTGCCAACACAGTAAACTTTCTTAGGCACCATCCATTCATATATTCCCCTTGTGTTCAGAATTTGAAATGGGCTGTGTAGAGTTAGCCAGAGGAGAAGGGAGATTGCCAAAGTGCACAACTACCTGGGGTCAGAATACACATTTGTTCTGCTCATT
This sequence comes from Gekko gecko, assembly GCA_029375565.1. NCBI lineage: Eukaryota > Metazoa > Chordata > Lepidosauria > Squamata > Gekkonidae > Gekko > Gekko gecko. The sequence continues at coordinate 20,971,519 of JAPDNY010000013.1, read as the reverse complement.
AATGCTCCGATGTATTTCGTTTTACTTTTCAGGAAATTTTTATGCCACCGTTTCTTTCTGTGACTATCCAATGTGGCTGATAACAAAAATACAGAAGACAATAATAATTGTACTGTCAGCCTGTATTCAGTGCCCTTTCCCTGAAAGCTGTATTGTGGTTGCATAATGAACGGAGTGCCATTTTCTCTGTGCAGTTCTACTTCAGTTTGGAATGTCAGATGAGATCTGGCACCTGGACGGTCAGCTTTTGGGAGGACCATGTTCAGTGTTCCCTCTAAGCTGAGTTAATGTGAGCTAGCTCACGGTTTTTTAGCCTCCGGCTCACACCTTTTTGCCTTAGCTCAGGAAGGAGGGCTCCAGAGCAAACTAATCGATGCAGTAGCCAAATTGCCAGCTCACAACTTTAATGCCGGTAGTCCACAAAGTAGAATTTTTGCTCACGGGACTCCACAGCTTAGAGGGAACATTGACCACATTGAGCTGTGGATCATATGAGAAATTCTTTGACACCAGCCCATTAATTTCCTTGACATTCTGGTTAAAAACATTTCACATGTAGCTTTTTCACTGTAGCATTAATTACAACGTTAGCTACCATGCAGGTTCTTCTATGTTAAGCCATCTTGTAGAAACTCACATTAATTGCTGTGAACTACATGGCCAAACCGCTTATTTTGTTTGCTGGAAATCATCTCTGCATTGTGGTTAATTCACTTAATTGTTCCTTGAAAGCATTTTATGTAATTGTTGCTCCATTGTCAGATTTAATTTCCTATGTTATCCTCAAAGGCACTTGTTTGGGGAGGAAGTGGCAATTTCCTCAAGGCTCTCTGCCACCATGTGTACTGGAAACTACAATTCCCAACAGGCAACATGAGAAAGCGAACACACCACAGTACTATTACTGCATAGGTGCCAATATTAAAAGCTAGGACTCTCCAAAAAACCTGATGAGCATCCCACCCCCAACTCTCTCCAAGAAGGCTCATAATTATATCCAATGCTGAATTCAGCCAAGGATATAATATATTGCTTTTAAAAACCCGTACTGTGATTGCATGTACCATTCTATCAAAATTATTTTGTATGGTATTTAATAAATATGCAGGGACATATGTGTGCCACAGTGAAACACCATACAAAATAACCTTTTATATACATGTGTGTGTGTGTGTCTGCATGCGTACGCACACACCTGGAAGTCATGGTGAGTAGTGACTGACTGTGTGTGCACCTGGAAGTCACAATGACCTCTGGTGACTGACCCCTACTTGGGGTCTGGAGGATATTCAGAGAGGTAGCTGAATAAAGCCTGCCCCTGTTCTCCAGACTGCTGGTATTCCAAGGAGGTCTCCCATCCAAGTACTTGCCAGAGTCAACCCCGCTTAGCTTCCGAGATCTGACGAGATCTGGCTTGCCCAGGCTATTCAGGTCAGACCCACATAAAAGAATCTTCATGCAGTCATACATACAATAAAATCACTGTTTTGCAGAATTGTATTAATGCTCACGTGCAAACTGTTAACTAAGTGCCTAGAAACAGAAGGAATGATGGTGTGGCACATGGTCCAAATGTAGAAATTTTTCTAGATGATTCAGAATTAAGGCACAATAGAATGCGGCATAGAGAAAAATTCTAGAACAATAACAGAATGGTGGGGAGAAATCTGCTCATCCCTGCCTTTGTAGGGCTGGTGATGCAGAGGTCTTGGTATGCGGAACTCCATGTGCTACCTTAACACATCCACATATGTATGAAGCTGCCTTATACTGGATCAGACAATTGGTCCATCAAGGTCAGTATTGTCTACTCAGACTTGGAAGCAGGTCTCCAGACTCTCAGGCAGAGGTCTGTCACATCATGTGATTCCTGGTCTTTTTAACTTCAGGTGCCAGGGATTGAACCTGGGACCTTCTACATGCAAAGCAGAGCTCTTCCACTGAGCCACAGCCCCCCCCCTTTGATAATGACTGTGATCATGAGAGATGTGCTATGGCTCAGGGCTGTTAATGAAAGCTTTGCTGGTGCTGACATTGTTTTGGACTTTTCCTGGAGGGTATATGCATGCAGCATGAAAGCAGATGAAGACCAGAAACCTCCTGCTCAAGAATTGGCTGGGCAGTCAAACAGCTGAAATGCAGTCCCTTCACTTGGCTCTTAGGGCAGCTAAAGCCATTACACTGTAGCACAGCAGTGGGCAAACAGCCGATCATGGTTGACTGATGCCCCCTAGCCAAGTTCTCCTTCATTGACTAGTATCTGCTGGCAGGTGGGATTCTTTCCCAGAATGCCAAATCAGAAAGAACTTGTTCTGATCCAGGACAGCCCTGATGCTTAACCTTCTGAAGGAAAGTTGGGGTATCAATATTTTAAATAATAAAATAATAAAAAATAATAAAATGAAGGAAGAACATAAAGTCAGGATCCTGTAACTCAGAGTAGCTGTGTTTTGTTATTATTCTGAATATAATTTTGTACATTCTGAACAGATGCATGGACCATGGGGGAACTAGTTGGGAAGATCATATGAAACTGAAGATTAGATTGTACAAAACTGAAGTTTGTTTACCCTCATGGAAGTAATAGTCACGAGTCCCTTTAAGGCAACTCTTAAAGCTATGGTTTCCTCTTTGTGACTCCATTGCCCATTCTGTTCCTTTTGTTCAGTCACCTCATCTCTAGGTACTCTCATCTTAGCTTCCCAGTTTCCCAGTTCCTCTTCCCAGACTGAGTCACAAAGCTAAGACTGTTGCTAGGTTCTGTATAAGTTTTAATCCTAGTCAAACAGATAGCTAACCCCTCTCACACAAAAGCAGAACCATGATTATTCTGATGATGTTTGACCCTTGAGCAGTTAGAATGTCCATGAACATCCCTTCTCATTCTACTGGCTCAGCCAATTGTTGTCAAGAGGCCTCAACACAAGCATGATGCAACATCATTTCCTTTGCCTCAAAAGTGGAGCCCAAGTTTTTTACCATCTGAAAGAACAAGTGCTTCCCTTTCCCCACTATTGAATTCTAGCAAGGTTGCTGTTCAGCATTTTGGTGCTGAAAATTTGGGTCAGTGGAGTGTGGTGGATGTGCATTGAAGGAAAGGCTTAAGTGAAGTTCGCTCAAAAGCTTCTTGTTCTGAAACCTCCAGTATGATATATGCCATCATCAGCCAAACCAGTCAATCACAACAAGAAAGAAACAAAGAATGGACACCAATTTGATATTTTCAAAATGGGAGGGGGAGAGAATCAGAAATTGGTTGGAGAATCAGAAATTGGTTGGAGTATTTCAGTCACCCAGAATACTGTGCTGTTGACCTGAAAGCTGCCATTCTTCAACATAAGAAAGGCAGATTTTACTGAAAAACAGATGAATGAGAATGTATCAATAAGGTTTAATTCTATTAACCAGCATTTCAATGAAGATGAACCATACAGATGTTCAATTCGATTAATATACTGAGGGATCATGACTCAGCAATAGAGTATTTATTTTGCATTGTTCAACTCACGTTCAATCCACAGTCTCTCCACAAAAACATTTTTGGTTAACTGGAAAGACCTTCTTCTACTTGAGACCCTAGAGAGCTGGTGCTAATCACAGGAGACAAAAATGAGCGTTGATGGACCAATGGATTTCATGAATGGTGGCTCCATATAAGCCTTCATGGATAGAGTGTTGGTCTTGGGGCCCATTAGGTGTTCTGCTTTGTTATGGAGCTCAAATCTCATTGGCCTTTCTCTTAGCCTAACCTAGACCATGAGGTTGTTGCCAGAGGAAATTTCACAATGAAAGAGAAGGTTTACATTCAAGGAATTTAAGAAGAAATAAAATCCATTCAGGCAAAATTATCATAATTTTTCTGCTGGGATATTACTCCAAAATTCCTCTTATTCAAATTTTCCCTTGGATCTTGGAGTTCTGGATTTTGCTCTTGTTTCAGAACTGGAACTGTTGAATGGAGAATCCTCCACTGTTCCATTTATTATGTTCAAACTTGGAACACAGAATTAGGGACAGGAAGAATTTTGTGGGAAATACATTCAGCAGGCAGACATACCATTTTTGGCAGCCATAGATCACTTGTGAGCCAAGTCTTGGATCTCCTTGTTTTGTATCTATCCCACTAGAACAACATGTCGAACAGCTTTGCGGCTACATCCTAGCTGTGGTTGTAAAGTTTCATTTCCTTTCACCTGATAGATGCTTTTGCACATGCTGAGTAGGTGAAATCAAGTTTCCCCTTAAGATTGGGTTAGGTAATTAAATAATGGCAGAGTGCATGCACATTGAGCACAATGAAGCTGCCCTATACTAAATCAGACCATTGTTTCATCAAGGTCAGTATTGTCTACCCATGTAGGCAGTAGGTCTCCAGGTACTTTCGCATCACCTACCTGCCTGGTCCTTTAAACTGAAGACACCATGGATTGAACCTGGGACTTTCTGCATGCAAAGCAGAGGCTCTTCCATTGAGCCATGGCCCCTGTAGGAAATTTCTTTCATGGGGCTGTGCAAAAATGAACATGTGTGATGTGTTGCACATCCAAACAGATAAGCAGCCATTAATGTTGATAATCCCAGATGACCTTTAAGTGGTAAGAGGTTTTTTTTAAAAAAAAAATACAGTGTATACTTAAGTATTGTTGGTTATCATTGCTCATTCCTTATTTAAACAATTGGTGGCAGAATGTGGCAAAGGTGGCAACAATCAGGTGGGAGTGAACTGCATAGGCATGGGAAGGAACCTGGTGAACACATTCAAGAAGTCATAACCAGTAGAAGAGAGGAAGAGGAGATTGGATTTATACCGTGTTCTTCATTCATTGTCTCAGAGTGGCTTACAGTCTCCTTCCCTTCCTCTCCCCACAACAGACACCCTGTGAGGTAGGTGGGGCTGAGAGAGCTCTGAAAGAACTACTCTTGACAGAACAGCTCTGAGAGAACTGTGGTTTGCCCAAGGTCACCAGCAGCTGCATGTGGAGAAGTAGGGAATCAAAACATGTTCTCTCAGATTAGAGTCCGCACTTCTAACCACTACACCAAACCGGCTTGAACATCCCTATTTAGAACCAGGCAGGCACTTACCATTCACTGGCTGCAGTCACACACACTAAATAATCCACTTTCAATCCACTTTCAACGCACTTTCCAACTGCCAGTTCACACAGTCAAATCCAGTTGCAAAGTGCACTGAAAGAGGATTGAAAGTGGATTATTTAGTATGTGTGACTGTAGCCCTTCTCTTTCTTTGTGTCATCTGCCCCCCCCCACACACACATGTCACATTACTGATGCACATGTATGTATTAATGTGGCACCAAAAGTCAATCATGGTGTGTAAGAGAGAGCTTTTCCAATATGGCTTTGGTGGCTCGTGGGAGGGGATCAGTCATTTTAATGCAGAGAGGGTGGGGTATAAATTGTATTAATAAAACATAAATAATAAATTTAATGGGGGTGGGGAAGACAGCTTGCATGTGATTCTCAAGGAAGCAACCAGAAATTTACGATGATCACCAGTTTTTCTCAGCCCATTCCATGTGTCATTTCTCTGAGCCCTTTGGAGAAAAGTCATGATGAGGAATGTTACTGAATTTCATGACAACTTGGGTTCAATTTGAAAATTTAAGGTACTTCTACAGCTTCTCTCCTCTTGGGATGCCCGGACTTGGATGGTCCAGGTTAGCCCGATTTAATCAGACCTCAGAATCTAGGCAGGGTTGGCCCTGGTTAGTACTTGGATGGGAGACCACTGAGGAAGTCCAGGCTTACTACACATAGGCAGGCAATGGCAAACCGCCTCTAAACGTCACTCTAAACCCTGCGGGGTCACCGTAAGTCAGCAGCAACTTGACAGCACTTTCCAGGGCTCTTTTTGTAGTAGGAACGCCTTTGCATATTAGGCAACGCACCCTTAATGTGGCCAATCCTCCAAGAGCTTACAGTAGCCCCTGCAAGAAGAGCTCTGTAAGCTCTTGGAGGATTGGCTACATTAGAGGTGTGTTGTCTAATATGCAAAGGCATTCCTGCAACAAAAAGAGCCCTGTCACTTTCCACCCCCACTCTTGGGATGGAACCGACACCCTTTTCCTCACAAAAATTTAAAAAATTACTGGGAATGTGGCAATTAAACCCAAAGTTTAAAATCACGACATTAGTTTCCCGTTTGTTCGTTGTTGTAGATTTTCCGGGCTGTATGGCTGTGGTCGTGGCATCGTGGTACCTGACGTTTCGCCAGCACCTGTGACTGGCATCCTCAGAGGTGTAACAAAGAAAGACGGAGTACTCTCTGTGTCAGTTTGCTTCTGTGTTTCCAGTCTGCTTCTGTGTTTAATTCAAGATGCTGGTGTTAACTCTAGACCTTCATGACTAGGGACCCTCATGTCTGTGGGACCACCTCCACTAATAAGTGTCCGCCGAGGCAGCCCCATTCACCAGACTAGGGACTATTAATGATGCCTCCACTCTGGTTAGTGAGAACTCTTTCCATTTAGACTTCCCAACAGCCATTTCTAGTTTATGGAGCAGGCTTCCCAGAGACATGGGAAAGGCTCCAACCTTGCAGAGAGTGCAATGGCCATGAAAGGCAGGGGTTTTCCAATATGCTTTTGATAGCCTGTGGATAGAAGTCAGTCATTATGATGGGGTGAATGGCTTTCTTTGTGTTATTTACATTATATTTTAATGAAATGAGAGATTTTTAGCTGGTGGTTTAAATCACAATAAGCTGTTTTGAGTCCACAATAATCGCAATAAGCTGTTGTGCGAAAAGTAGGAGATAACATTTTAAATAACTAAAATGAATATTGATATCAACCCCTATTTTTATGTGGTGTGTAGAAATGTTACAGAAATAGCATCAATGGCATCAAAGCGGTGTGTAAAATGAAATAAAAATGGTGTCAAATATCATAAAGCAAGCAAACAAAACAGGACACAGAAACTAAGTAGGAGGAAAATGGCCTTCCTGACCAGACACAAACATTAAAAGCAATGAAAAAAATATGTACATCCCTGACAGGATACAGAGAACCAGTGTGGTGTAATGCTTGTCATGTTAGCCTAGGAACTGAAGTACCCAGGTTCAAATCCCCAGTCTTCCATGGAAGCTTAATGGGTGATCTTGGACCAGACACACTGTCTAATCCTAAACTACCTCACAGTTTTTTTGTGAGGATAAAATGAAGGAAAGGAGAACAATGTAAGTTGCTTTAGGTCCCCATTGAGGAGGAAGGCAGGGTATAAATGACATTAATTAATTAATTAATTAATTAATTAATTAATTAATTAATAGATGGGAAGAGTTCTCAAATATCCAGTTTGGTGTGGTTGCACCGAAGCTAGTGAGACTCCTGTGAAGTAACTGCCTTTGAGCATCGCAGCCTCGGTCAGCAAGACAGAAAGCTTTGGGAAAATCCCTCTCTGCTTTCGATATTCACCACACGTTGTTTCATTAAAGGTTCTGCTTTGAACTTCAGCCCCCACAGTCTCTAGTTTTGACCACCCAGGTAGCCATGCAAATTAACCAGCGGCGTGAAAGAGATGGGTTCCTCCTCCCCTTGCTACTAAATGGGTGTTTTGGGGGTAGTCTTTTACCATGACATCATTAAAAATGGTCCCATGGATTTAACAAAGTGAGACCTAATTCCCCCCCCCCTCTTTAAAACTTTCTCCCTCCTCTTTTTTTTTTTTTTGGCATTGCTTCAAAAGGGCTGTCGGTGCAACAAGCATTCTCCCAAAGAAAGCTATTTCTTGAGAGGCTTACGCAATTGAAAGGAAACATGTCTGGAGCGTAACAATCGGCAGCCCATTCTTCCTACAACGAAAAGAGCTTAATCGCTCAATGCGCCAATTTCCTGTAAGTTTTCTGAGCTCTCTGGATTTGAGTCTGAAGAACTGCAGAGCTGGCATTAGAGTCCTCTCCCCTTCTTCCAATTTTAGAAAGTCCCTCTTTAAGCAATCCTTTTACTTACTATGGCATTTGGCCTAGTAAAAGTACACTCCTTACCTTATAGCAGATACCAATTTTCTAACTGTTACATTTTGTCCTGGAGACCTCAGAAGGTCCCTCAGGCCCTGGGGGGAAAGAGGTCTAGAAGGGGATTGTGTCTTCCTATAGTAAAAAAGGCTTACTTGTTGGGAACTGCAGTGATAGGAAAGCCATGGCATACATTATGCTGCAGTGGCAAAACAGACCATTTTGCTTGGCATCCAGAACAGAGCTGCCAGCCTCCAGGTGGGGCCTGAAGATCTCTCAGGATTACAACTTATCTCCAGACTCCGGAGACTCCAGACTCCAGAGGTACAATTTATCTCCAGACTACAGAGATCAGTTCCCTTGGAGAAAATGGCTAGTTTGGATGGTGGACTGTATGGCACTATACCCTGCTGAGGTCCCTTCTCTCCCTAAACCCTGCCTTCCCCAAGCTGAACCCCCAAATCTCCAGGAATTTTCCAACCTGGAGTTGGCAACCCTAACCCAAGACCAGTTTGCTGCCCAAGCAACTGAAGCACTGCTGAGACCGGTAGTGCAGAAGAAGACCACGGGGGTGGATTAGGCCCGTCATCGGCTCCCAGACCTTTGCTGACACCTGTCAATGCTGAGTCCATGAGATGCTGCCAGCACCTCTGGGACTTGCCTTGCTCCAAGCATGTCTGACCAAGTAACCCTCCACACACTCACACATAAACAAACTCTCCTGGCAAACCAGCATCTTCACAGGTGTTGCATTGCTTTTTGGCACATGGGCCAAAAAAAGTTGCTAGAGTCTCTGGTCTTGGTTGCCAGAGTGTTAAGGGCCAGTGTAAGAGGCCTACAGTGCCATCCTAAGCAGAGCTCTACTCTTCTATGCCTGTTAACTTCAACAGAAAATGGTAACTTTGCTTACAAGAGCACTGATCCTGTTATGCAGGTGTGCTCTGCAGTCATGCCTCTGATGAGTCTTTCCTAACCAGGCCTTTTCCTCATTTTTGCTGTCAACTTTTCCCCTTCCAAGAGGATTCTTCTTCCCCCACTCTCAGTGCCCCAGGATACTAATTTTGAAAGAACCACAATAGTGAGGCCTCATTGTTTCACTGGCATTAGCAGCCCTGTCTGAATGTGAGTCAGTCCACATCTGATTCCAGGCAAGCTGATTATGCCACTGCTCTTCCAAGAGAGGGGTAAATTTCCATTGTCGCGTGCCTCGGTTGACGTCCAGATATCTCATTTATTTGTGCTATCCGAATCTCATAGTTCTTCTAAGGAGCTCAGGGCAATATATGTGGCCCCCTCCCCCTAATTTGGTCCTCCAAACAATTCAGTGAGCTAGCTTCGATCAGTACAGAGTGGTCCAAGGTTTCCCAGGAATGCTGATGATTCTGGCTTGGGAGATTCTTGGAGATTTGGGGACATTGCCTCAGGAGGATGAAGTTTAAGGAGGAGACGAAGCTCAGCAGGGATGTGATGCTGTAGGATCTGCCCTCCTAATCTTCCATTTCCTCCTGGGAAATTGATCTCTTGTGTCCTGAGATCAGTTGTAATTGTGGGAGAATGCCAAGCTACAAGACAGAGTAGTGATTTGAACCTGCATCTCCTTAGTCCTAGGACAACACTCTACCCATTTCCCCATATTCATGAACCCATGAAGCTACCTTATATTGATTTAGACCTTTAGTTCGTCAGGGTCAGTAATGTCTACTCAAACTGGCTGCAGCTCTCCAGGGTCTCAGGTGGAGGTCTTTAAAATCACCTACTGGCTGACTCTTTACCTGGAGATGCCAGGGATTGAACCTGGGACCTTCTGCATGCAAAGCAGAGGCTCTTCCACTGAGCCATAGCCCCTCCCCTACCTTGACAATGATTGTGAACATGAGAGTCTTGCTGTGGCTCTGGGCTGTTAATGAAGGGCCCCATGGCTATACTGGCTCAGACAGGATTCTAGACACTACTCCAGACAGTGTTGCTCAACCTCAGGGTCTGAATTGAAGGGTCAGGGCTTTGCTTTCTTTACAGGGCTCAAATGGGAATGCAGCAGCAATGTCCATAAGCTGATCAGCTGCTGAAACCAGCGTGGCAGTGTGTGGCTGAAAGGGCAAGGCAAGAAGGCAATGGAAAGTGGAGAATGCAGGTTGAGGCTGAACTTTAGGCAACTGAAAGTTGGCAGGGATAATATCAAATTTGGCATTCCTGATGTTTTGGGCACAAAACTTCCATTTCAATTTCACTTTCCTTAATTTTTGCATCATTTTCCATTTCCTCATGCCAGAGTTTTCCTAAAGGCTTGGATCCACTCGAGTATTTCCATAGACAGAACCATTTCTGACCATGGCATGCAGTTTTCCCCCTTGTCTTCCAGGGGACGTTTAGGGCCTACAGTAAGAGGTGGAGGGGGGAAAGTGATACATCATGGGCAGGAATTGTTCTATCAATGGAAATCCTTCCATGAAATGAAGCCACAAGCTGTACGTATTATTCAATTTTATTTGTCAATAAATTAGCATCATTGAGGGTGGGAAATGCAGGATATAAATATTTTCGTAAATGAAAATAAATGAAACATATTGTACTGACAGATACCATGCAAAATGAACAATAAGCACATACGGTGCAAATAAATCTACAAGAGGAACAGCAAACTCTCGAGACAAGAAGCTATTGTCAAAAAAATAATTAAAACTAAAAGAAAAAAATAGAAATATTCAAAGAAGCTAAAACCCCCAAACATCTGAAATCTTTTCATCTGCTCATATATCTGTATGGGGTCAGACACATTTTCAGCCCCCGTTCATCTCAGCTGAGTGATTTGTTCAGAGGAGTGCTGGGAACCAGTAAAACTGGAATATGGTATCCCTCCTTTCCATCCAAGAGCAAGCTTCACTGATGGTGTAGCATTACCAAGAAGTCAACTCAGAGTGAGGACAGGTTGTATTGTCCTCACTCTGAATTGGCTTGGCGATGTCATCACAAAGCCAACTCTGACTGGCTATGTGTTGTGAAGTTGCCATGCTGTGTCATCCTCAGTTGGTTAGAATCACCTTGTCAGGTGGGAGACCAAAACCCCCACTTATGATCGGATAACTTCAAAGCCTGTAGGCTTTCAAGGCCATGCCCTGCCTTGGTCATGCCCTGCCTATTCTGTTTCTTGTGATTTATTGACAGTTTATTCATCAGATGCGCAAAGTAGTCTGAAGCATTGTTTAAGGTTACTCCATTGGCTGCCCATCAGTTACCAGGTTCAATTCAAGGTGCTGGTTATCATACACAAAGCCCTTCATGGTCTTGGACTCTCATACCTACAAGACCACCTCTCCTGCTATGCTCCGTCACGACAGCTTCCCTCATCTGAGCAGGGCCTTTTGTGAGTGTCACCCTGCAGATGGGCAAGATCAACAACTACCTGTCTATGTGCATTCTGGCCCCCACCTTCTGAAATGGCCAGTCTGAGATAGTTAGGAAGGCTCCCTTGCTTCTGTGATTCCACAAACTACGTAAAACAGAATTGTTCAGGAGGGCATTTCTATAAAGAAAATAGGGCTACATTATAACAAAATGGTTCAGGAAGGCACATTTATAAAGGGAATGGGACTGTGAACTCAGTATAGTATATATTATTGGTTTGCTGTTTATATTATCCTCTCTCTGCATTGTTTGATACTTACGTTGTACCTTTTTTTATTTGTTTAACATGCCATATCTCATTCTTCATACTGTAATCCTAGTCGTATTATGTTGCTTATTAGATGTTTCATCCCGTTGGATGTATTGACTTACACTGTGTAATCCACCTTGCATCTCAGTGAGAAAGGAGGACTAGAAATAAAGTGAAGTGAGCTACCCAAGGGGTGGAGGATATCAGAAAATAAACCAAGGTTTTCTTAAAAGCCTAATGAGGCACCAGCCAGATGAGAAATGATTATTATTCTCTCTTGAATGATTTGCAGTCCAGTATGGCTTGTGCATTAGCACATCTGGACCAAACGTATACCTGGCAATTATGGGCACCACAGGCAATCTGAAACCTTTTCAGATGACGAGTCTTTAAACAGGGTTATACCACTGCCTTTAGTTAGCCTTTTACTCATGCTAGTTAATCCTTGAGGCAGCATACTATTCAATGAAACCTATAATGTACAAAGGAACAGTCAAATTCAAATATATATCTTTCTTTAAAAAAGCAAAGAAAGCATCCAACCAGAATCAGTGATGAGCAAAACCACTATCTGGAAATAATTTGGGGGAAATCTGAAATCATCTATTTTTGATGATGCTACAGAGCCATCTGAACATCTTCCAGATGTTGACAAAATAATCCACCCTCCAAATTGGGTCCAGAGCAGATTGGTTCCTCTTAAAGCGCAGGGTGTCCTAACGAACTTGGCCAATTGCTCCTGGCAGGAAAGACGGAGAGATAGATTTCAGCGTCTGTAAGCAAAACCACTAAGCCTTCCATTCAAATCAGATCATTATCATCAGTGGCCGGAAGAGGGAAGGGGGGGAAACGGATTTTACATTGAACAGATGGAAGGAAGGTTGCTTGGACATGCCAATGGATTTCTGAAATCTTTAGTTTTCATATACTGGGGCGGAGGGCTGTTATCCCATTGTACCTTTAGCTTTCTTTCTCTCTTTGGAAGCCTGTTGAATGAAATAATTCATTTTGGTTTTTTCATATTGTAACTCTCCACCATCGAATCTGAGCTGTCATGTTTCAGCCTCTTCCTTGGCACAGCTAAACAAGAGATTCTCACTCTCCCCCCCCCACACACACACACTTTAGAATAGATGAGGGGGAAACCCGGACCAGGACTGGGCTATGACATAGCTGCACCCACTCCGACAGATGGACATCATTGTGATAGCTGGCCCTGCCTAAGGGTGCTACTATTGCATCGATGTTGCGCTGAAGCTGTGAGGACTGACATAAAGCAAACACATCCATTCACAAAGTAGCTGTGCTACTGATACAAACGTCTACACCAGTTCGGTGTACCAAGTTTTGTGTAGGAGCGCGGACTCTAATCTGGGAGAACTGGGTTTGATTCCCCGCTCCTCCACATGCAGCTGCTGGGGTCAGTTATAAGTTCTTTCAGAGCTGTTCTCTCACAAGCAGTTCTCGAATGAGCTCTCTCAGCCCCACCTACTGCACCGGGTGTCTGTTGTGGGGAGGGGAAGGCCGCTCTGAGACTCCTTTGAGTAGTGAAGGGCAGGGCATAAATCCAATCTCTTCTTCTCTTCCTCATCATCTATTGGTTGGTGTCTGTGACATCACTGCCCATATCCCTTCCCTGGTGGTGGAAAGTGCCATCAAATTGCAACCTGTAGGCTTTTCAAGGCAGGAGATGCTCAGAAGTGTTTTGCCATCACTTGTCTCTACCCAGCAACCCAGACTTCCTTGATGGTCCCCCATCTAAGTGCTAACCAGGGCTGACCATGCTTAGCTTCTGAGATCTGCCGAGATAGGGCAAGCCTGGGCCATCTAGGTCAGGGCCATCCATTCCCTACCTAGTTCATTTCATTTTTTTCTACTGTGTGCCCACTGCCATTTTCAAAGCGATGTGCCCAATCTCTGTATCCTGCTTGTAGGCACTCTGGGGCATCTGGCTGGGCACTGCGGGAAACAGGATGCTGGACCAGATGGACCATAGGAATTGATCCAGAAGAGCTCTTTTTACGCTCTTGGTCTCTTAAATGGCAAGTTGATTTTTATCTTTCCTCGTTCTTTATTCTGAAAGTGGAGGATCTTGCAAACATGCCTTTGAACTTGGAGAAGAGTGAACAAGTGTTTATATTCCAGAAGATATGGCAAAGCGGAGAGACACCGCCATAGAGGCGAGCTGGAAGGTTGCCAGAGGCTCCTTATTCCATCATTTAGTTCCTAATCAGAACCAGGCAAGGAGAACCTGGCCGCACACTTCTGACTCAGACCCTTGGCGTGCACAAAACGAAATCCTTCCCCCTCCAAAGGAGCAAGCAATTAATTCAGAAGAGCAAGCTTTTGGCAGAAGAATAGATTTCTCCCTGCAAACCAAAGGCATTTTAACAGGGTCCCATAGGGTACATGGATATAAAGTCCCGTGCTGTCTCTGAAACAGGAGACATTATACACCCACCACAGGAAAGCTTCAAGCCTCTGGACTCCTATATCACTTTAAATAATTATCTAGCTTTGTCAAAGTTATGACATGGTTTTTCATGAGTAAAGCCCAGTTTATTAGGAGCAGGATCTAAGATCTGGTTCAGAAATTTCGCTTTGGCCATCATCGGGATGGGGGAGAGCTACAAACTACTTGTACCCTTTCTGTGGGATCTCCTTTTCATGGGCCGAGTTAACTGTGAGGTCGCAGAACGTTCTCAAACACTCTGACTGCTGAAGGGTGGGTGTCAGCAGGAGAATGTTGACATTTTGCACTTTGTAACTACAGAATAGATTCTGAATAGACCTGCTTAGTGTGATTGGCAGTGTGAAAGTCCCAGTTCTGTAACTTCAAGGTTAGACTACTATAATGCATTCTCTGCAGGACTGTACTTGTTGACAATTCAAAAACTTTAATTGGTATATTTCCCCCAGCTCCATCCGCTCCCAGTTTGCTCCAGCAGAGAGATTCTGCCACAAAATACTACCCCTGCTGCAAAAATGTGAGATGCAATAGGGCTTTGGAAGGTGAGGGTCAGTAAGTCAAAGAGGCCAGGAAACCAGCAAGACCTGCAGAGGATGGAAGGAGGAAATGAAATGGTACAAATGGATATTAGTCAATCTTGAGTTTCATTTCTATAGTATGGTCCTATTCAGATGACCAGAGTGAAAGGACAGAGAAGACAGGATTGTAGGTATGACTGTATTACATAGGGATGCCAGCCTCCAAGTAGGACCCCTGGGGATCCCCTGGAATTACAGCTCATCTCCAGACTAGATAGATGAGTCCCCCTGGAGAAAATGCTTTAGAGGGCAGACTCTATGGCACTGTACCCCACTGAGATCCCTATCCTCCCCAGGGTTCACCCCCAAATCTCCAGGAGTTCTCCCACTTGGATCTGGCAACCCTAGTATTACAGAGATCCACAATGCCATGGGTTGGATCCAGACTAGATTTCACACTGTTGTCAGTGGAAGAGAGATTTCTTGCCTCTTCCCATCCCATTGCAACACACTGATATTGATGAAATGCTGCTTCTGGGGGACAGAGGACCATCAAGAATAGCATGAGAGGCCAATTGAGGTTCTACGACAGAAAGGGGAAATTGGCAGACATTACACCTTCCCTTCAGTTGGTGGGAAATTTAGTCTGGATCCAACCCCGCAAACTGACCAATAAACATCAGGACAGAATCCTTCCCGCTTCTCCATATATACTTCAATGTATTCTTTTTTTCTCCTCCAAAATAGGCCATCTTTCATCTGTTAATTAACGTGCCCAAATGAATAGCTACCAGACTCACCATGAAACTTCCTGGCACGCAGATTGCCCAATTATGGCCTGTGAGGAGCATTCGGGATGCCAGATGCCCTCTTTGTTTCGTACAGCCACCCCTTTTGCAGAACGTCACAGTCTGATGAAGCAGAATGGATCTCTGAACACATAATAGATGTGTTGAAATCAATACTTCACTCATCCACAGAGAGACCAAGGCGGATGGGTCAGGTGACAGACTGCTCAGCTGGCCATCGCCCAATTTGCTTTGGGCCCTAGACTGGCAGCTGGGGTCGGCTTGGCGCGATCCCTGCTGCTATCTGTTCATAAAAAGTGGCCATCTCAGCTGGAAGGAGACTGTTATTCTGAAGAATCAATCGATAATAGAGGGTAGTAGCTTTCAACCTCCTCCATGGAACTTTGGAGTTATCCTTCTTTCCGAAATCAAAGAAACCAAGCTGGTAGCCACAAGGCAAGGCGTTTATTAACTATCCAGGGCATTTGGGGTTTCTGCTCCTTGGCACGAACTCTTAAACCATAATCTTCTCATGTTTTCCATGGAATGGGATATGGGTTCCACAGTGCACATTTCCTTGGGTAGAAACTGGAAGCCGGTGGAACCATCCCAGCCAATTTCCCTCTGAAGAAGTCGTCTGAAGACATTCATTCAGGGGGATCGAGCCCCCCTCCCAAATTAAATGAATTTAATCTGTAGATTTGTAATACATAGTTCCTAGTTTGCAAAAGGGAGGGGAGGTGGCAAGGTACAGCCCGATTCCATCAGATCTTAGGAGCTAAGTAGGGTTGTTACTTGGAAGGAAGACTATCAAAGACTGTGCAGAGGAAGGCGATGGGAAGCCACCTCTGCTGCTTACTTCCTTTGAAAGCCCCTTGCTGGGATCACCATAAATCAGCAGTGACTTGACGGCACTTTACAGAGAGAGAGAGAGAGAGAGAGAGAGAGAGAGAGAGAGAGAGAGAGAGAGAGAGAGAGAGAGAGAGAGAGAGAGATTATGAAGGAGGATATGAACAAATACATGCATGTACATTTGTAAGAGCAGTCCAGTGCAGAAACAAGACATCCAACATACAGGTTAAAACAAAGGTGTTATTTATGGTTGATCTACACCAGAAATGCAATACCCTCACTTTTATTGTTGGTGCTGTTAACATGCACAATACCATGCTAGAGTTGCCAACCTCCAGGTGGGGCCTGGAGAGCTTTTAGAATCACAAGTGATCTCCAGATGACAGAGATCTGTTCCCCTGGAGAAAATGTTAACTTTAGAAGGTGGACTGGATGGTATTATACCCTGCTGAGGTCCCTTCCTTCCCCAAACCCCACCCTATCCAGGACCGCCCACCCCAAATCTCTAGGAATTTCCCAGCCTGTGTTTGGCAGCCCTAACCATGGCTACCAGTATTTTGGGCAAACCTACCCTGATCCCAACTTGGACAGCCCTTGTTTATCTTATTCTGCACAAAGGACCATGCTGAGAGGTGTTAAGCCTCCTCTTCCTCTCCCTGTATGCTGTTCAATCAGCTAAAGACTTGATTGATCCTGCCCAGCCACAGAGAGTATTTTCTCCCCTGCCCACCCAGCTACTCGAGACAGTATCAGGCTGGTTTGGGAGCAATGCTTCATTTTGAGATGTCTCAGAGTACTTGTCACAGTTCTTACCAATCCTATTTATGCCCAAACTAGTCAAAGAACTGGCCTAATAGAAGAAGAGGAGGAGGAGGAGGAAGAGGAGGAGATTGGATTTATACTCTGCCCTTCACTAGGAGTCTCAGAGCAGTTTACAAGCTCCTTTCCTTTCCCTTCCCCTCCACTCCCCACAACAGACACCCTATGAGGTAGGTGAGGCTGAGAGAGCTCTTTCCAGAACTGTCCTTGAGAGAAGAGCTCTGACAGAACTATGGCTTGCCCAAGGTCATCCAGCAGCTGCAAGTGGAGGAGTGGGGAATCAAACCTGGTTCTCCCAGAATAACCACTACACCAACCTGGGTCTCCAAATACTGTCATCCAGGGCAGAGGTGCCAGAACTCTCAAGAGGGAAATGAAGTTTTTAACCTGTATACTGAAAACTCATGAACTTGTAAACATTTTTTAAAAGAATTTTGTTGAAGAGGTTCTGGAACTCCATTCTGGCGTGTTCCCCCAGGGGAAAAAAAAGCCCTGGTTCAAGCAGGTGAGAAAGATCCCCTCCCATACCAATTTCCAGCACACCCCAAAAATTCCAGTCAGGCCCATAAAGTGACCAGTTTATACTTCAACAATATGCCATAGGGAAATCGGGTGGGACAGCTCACAGCTAAACCTGCAGCTCTCGAAGAGAATCAGCTTAAACAGCTGTTACAGCTAATCACACCACTGGTCACAATACATGGGGACAATCAGACCGACTGCCGCTACTCAGTGTCCCATGCCTCATGCAAACAGAGGCTACAAAGCTGTAGTCATGGCCAGAGCTGTGTGATTCCTTCCTGAGACATCTGGCCCCTCTTGCTGGAACTTCCTTAATGCAGTTCCTTGAAAACTCCTGCAGATCTTTAGCCCAGCTGTCGTTTGCCTCCGGATTAATTTTATTTCCTTCCAAACTCCTATAGATGTTTTCTCCTGAGCTGCAACTTATCCTATTGTCACCTTGTGTGAAATTCAATCTGTGTTCAGTTCCGTTAGCTTGCACTGTTTTCCTTGCTATGTTATTGCTGTGAATTTGCACGTCGATAAAGCCCCGCCAAAATAAAAGGCGGTCTTTATATGATTCTATCATACAGTTCAAGATTCTTTGTGTTTTGTGCACCTGTGCACATATCCCTGTCAATAAGATGCCATACAATAAAGATCCTGAAGCAGTCATACGTAGGATCATATGAAGATTGCATCAGGGTTGCTATTTTTTTCTTAGTACTTTACTGATATGCACGTGAGCATTAGAGCAAGGGAAAGGAACCAATAAAACTAAAGGAAAAGGAAACTGTGGGAAACTGCCCACAATGCAATTCTGGCTTTAATTTGGGGGGTGGACTTTTCTTGAACTGGAATCAAGGAGCAATACAATGTTGCCTAGAACAAAATTCACAACAGTAAAGGCATGGAATGGAGGAAACCTGCTCATCCCTAATTTTCCTCTTATGTTATCCAGGAAAGAGTTCCCTTTCTGTAGGAACTAATTTACCATTTAAACATAGTTTTACACAATGGCATTGTGGATGTAGTTACAGCAGCATATGGAAAAAGAAGCCACATGTACAGTTATATCTGGAATGGGTCATGAACCTGCATGTTGATTCAGATGAGTTATGGTGTTACTGAGCAGACTAAGAAGACTTTGGGTCTCAGCAGGATAAAAGAGCCATGCTTCTTTCTTTCCTTTCTTTCTGTTCAAAAAAATACCCCCTTCCTTTATTAACCATAAGCCCCTTTGACCTGAGGTCCTGAGTCAAACAATGAGGTATATTTTAAATGCAGATCACATCAGAAACATTCACAAACAATACATTTTAAGAAGCATTCTATCACAAATAAAATAGCATTAAAAAGATATAAAACCCTCCATGTTGTTGCATTAATGAGTAGCCAGAGGAGCATCTCACAGATATCATATGATATTCAGTGGACGTAGCTCACATTATGAGAATGCCATATTTGTCCCTGTGGTAGCCTCTTCCCTCAGATGTGCAATCTCATCATGGAATCTACGATTCTATGAGACAAAAATCTGGCCACAGCTTGTGTTACCTCAGGGTTAATGTCAACCAGCAGAAAAACAAAAGGATACCCAAAGTAGCTCACGTGACCATAATAAAAATACATATTCAAAATCATCCATCATAATAAACAGAAATGGAAACAAAATCCATAAATGGCAACTAAAATAAATGAAATCAGCCCAGGAATTAAAGACGGCAGCCTCTTAAAACCCTACTCTGCCATGGAAGTTTGGAACTGCACGTCTGAGGGAAGGAGGAGGAGGAGGAGGAGGAGGAGATTGGATTTATACCCCATCTTTCACTCAGAGTCTTAGAGCGGCTTACAAACTCCTTTCCCTTCCCCTCCCCACAACAGACACCGTGTGAGGTAAGTGGGGCTGAGAGAGCTCTGATAGAAACTGCTGTTTCAAGAACAGCTCTGACAGAACTATGTCTCACCCAAGGCCATCCAGCAGCTGCAAGTGGAGGAGTGGGGAATCAAACCCAGTTCTCCCAGATAAGAGTCTGTACACTTAACCGCTACACCAAAGGAGGAGGAGGAGGAGGAGATTGGATTTATACCCCATCCTTCACTACCCAAAGGAGTCTCAGAGCGGCTTACAATTCCTTCTCCTTCCCCTCCCACTCCCCATAACAGACACCCTGTGAGGTAAGTGGGGCTCAGAGAGCTCTCTCGAGAACTGCCTTTGAGAGAATAGCTCTGAAAGAACTTATGACTGACCCAAGGTCACAGCAGCAGCTGCAAGTGGAGGAGTGGGGAATCAAACTCAGTTCTCCCAGATTAGAGTCCGCGCCCTTAACCACTATGCCAAACTGTGGAAGACGTTCCCATAAGCACAGATCTTACATATGATAGTGTGAGCTACTTCAACTGAGTATCACTAGCTGGTCCCAGATCCTGCAGAATTGAAGAGGAATTTCCGGGCTCCAAATGAAGCCTGGGAGACTCAAGCGAAGATGCCTCGTGAGCCACAAATGAAGTCGCCAGCAGGTTTATGCCCTTCTCAGTCCAATTGTATGCCCTGACCTGGATGGCCCAGGCTAGCCTGATCTTGTCAGATCTCAGCTACTAAGCAGGGTCAGCCCTGGTTAGCATTTGGATGGGAGACCACCAAGCAAGTTCCAGTTGCTATGCCAAGGCAGAGAATGGCAGCAAACCATTTCTCTCCACCTATTTCCTTACAAAACGTATATCCTGCCTTTCTGCCTCCAAAAGGCCCACTGAGGTGGCTAACAATTTAAAACATACATGGTTAAAAAATGACATACTGAACCCATTAATACCCCCATCATTAAAACAATTAAAAGCAGAGTCACAATGCATACAAAACATTTTTTAAAAAATCAATTAAAACATCGGTTAGCACGGAGTGGTCACTGAGGGCTGCCAAATGAAGCACACAAAAAAAATCTTCACCCACTGGCAGAAGATGGCAACAAAAGGGGACAGTTGAATCCCCCTGTAGATGGGTGGACTGGAGTGACATGGTCCCTGCGACCCACTCCAGTCATCATCCTGGCTGCGGTATTCTGTACCAATTGAAGTTTCTGTACGATTGAAGTTTCTGGACATGTAGAGCACATTGCAGTAATCTAACCTAGATGTAACCAGGGCATACGCCACAGTGGCGATATCTTTTTTCCCCGGGAAAGGCCACAGCTGACTAACCAGTCAAAGCTAGCAAAAGGCACTCCTGGCCACAACTGCCACCTTCTTATCCAGCAGGAGACCTTGGTGCAAGAGCATCCCCAGACTACAGACTTGCTCCTTTAAGGGGAGTACAACCCCATCCAGAATGGGTAACACCTTAAATCCCAGGCCAGACCTTCCTCCCACTAGTAGCACTCCAAAACGGCCTCTGGGCACTGGTTCAGGATTTCTACAGCCTCCCTGGAACCAGCTGGAAGCATGATAGAGCTGAGTGTCATCCACATATTGGTGACAACCCAACCCAAATCGTCAGATGACCCCTCCCAGAGGTTTCATTGTCGATATTATAAAGCATAGGGAACAAGACAGAACCTGGCAGATTCCCATAGGCCAAAGGACCAGAACCACCACAAAACAGTGCCTCCCAGTCCCAGCCCAGATAGGCAGTCTGGAAAGATACCATGATTGATGGTCTCAAAGCCTCTGGTGGATTTGGGAGAATCAATGGAGTCACACTTCCTCTGTCCATCTTCTGATGCAAGTGATCCATGGGGTGACCAGTCCTATAACCAGGACTGCCAAATACCCTTGGGTTACTGTCAGTTGGCTGCAGATTGACAGCACTTCCACCACGAAGTCCACTAAAGTCAATGGGTGGAGAAGGATACAACACTAAGAACATAAGAGAAGCCAATGTTGAATCAGGCCAATGGCCCATCTAGTCCAACACTCTGTCACACAGTGGCCAAAAATACCAGGTGCCATCAGGAGGTCCAGCAGTGGGGCCAGGACACTAGAAGCCCTCCCACTGCTGCCCCCTCCAACACCAAGAATAGAGTGCATCAGCTGCCCCAGACTGAGAGTTCCTACCTATACCTTGTGGCTAATAGCCACTGATGGACCTCTGCTCCATATGCTTATCTAATTCCCTCTTGAAACTGTCTATGCTTGCAGCTGCCACCACTGCTTGGGAAGCAGGTCAGTGAGTATATTGGCTGGACCAAGATGCAGTGAGCAGGGATTTCAAGACTGACTACCGAATGAAAAGCAGACCGCTTGCGGTGGTTTCATCATAACACCACCATCGCTAAAGCATGTTCACAAATCAGCCGTCTTGGGATTTCACTATTTTTTTTTCCCATTCTGAGCAAACTCTCCACAAAATGGGCAACAAAGAGATGTAGTCCACGTCCAATTTGTGAGGAAAACCATGATGAATATTTTCTGTGACTTCACACCCTGAAAAGGAATTAAATGTTGGGATTAATTTAAAAAGCCACTGAATTTTTTTTTTACAGATGACTAAATTCACCAGCTGAAATGTGACTACAATTACACAGAAAAAATGATGTCACTTATAGCAGACTCTAAATGAGTGAGAACATAATTACATTTCTTGGTGAATCCAAAATCTGTTTTCCGAAATTGACCAGCACGTTGCAGCAAAACTCCCATTAACCTATCCAATTGGGGCTTTCTTAGAATAAAAATGGCAAACTGCAAAACTGTGGTTCAGCCCTACTCTGGAGGAAAACATAAAGAGTAAAGCAGTTTGGTGATTTCTAGAGGAGGGTCAAGATAGCACAGCAGAATAGGGATGTTCATCCTTTAAAAATAAAAAGGTCATAATTGCCTAATTTATTTTATTCACAAGTATGGTGAAAACAAATGAAATAATAATGAATGAATGTCACTTGTTTAATTCATTTACCTGGTGCCTGGTTGTCTGCTGCTTAGAAAGAGAGTCAAAGAGGAGATCGGGGAGACAGAGAATCACCAGAGAGTCAGAGATATGAAAGTGACAGCCAAGCCTTCCAATTAGCCAAGTTAAAAAGATCTTGCACCAGAAGTTCAAGAGGTGACCAAAGGGAATGCAAGAATCAGGAGACCATCAGAGATGTTAAATTGACATTGAAGCTTTCCAATCAGCAAGGTCGAACAGATCTTGCACTGTAAGTTCAAGAGGTGACCAGAGGGAGTGGGAGAGCCAGAGATACAGAAGTGACATCTAAGCTTTCCAGTCAGCATAGTCAAACAGATCTTGCAGTCAAAGTTCACAAGGTGATCAGAGGGAGTGGGAGAATCAGGACAGCGACCCTCAGAGAGGTGAAAGTGACATCGAAGCATTCCTGTTGAAATCAGTGGAAATGTCAATAGCATCAATAATGGAAACAAATTGGAATAATAGCAGCTACAGCAAAAATAAATGAAAAAATTTAAAATTTTAAATGCGCACAAGTTGATGACAGTGGAAGACAGTAGATAAGCTTTTAGTCTTATTTCTGTATTGTTATTGCATACCAGTAAATAGCTATAGTTAGTTAAAATCTAATTGGAAACACAAGAGAGGAGAGATGTGCAGCATTAGCCATCTGGCAAACAGAACAATGTTCAATCATGTAGGAAAGAGTCTTTTGTTTGATTTTCCCCCATTGCTTCAGGAGGTGCAGTAACAATGGAAATTAGCAAATATAATCCAAGGTTTTTTTTAAAAAAATATACAAAATGGATAGCACTATTTTGGAGCAACACACTATAGCCAATACAATTCAGCTTGAAATTCAGATGAAAGTGTAATACTAAAAACACTTTCCTGGGAGTAAGCACCATTGAATAGACTTGGGTACAAATCTGAGTAGACCTTCTTAGGATTGCTTCCCTAATTTCCTTGCTTAGCTTTCATTTAGGGAAATGTAGAGAACAATTTTTCATAAAACATGGTATTTTGAAATATAATGCCCTGCTGTATAATATTACCCATACTGTTCACACACAGCATTTATCTAGCCTCAGCTTTTTTTCATGGCCAATATTTGGGGAAAACAGAATTACCATGAAGGTTGTTTATCATGTCAATTTCTTTAAAAACCGTAAAAATGCTGTGTTCCATAAATTGTGCAAATCACTCACTTCATTAATGTGCATAATTCATTCTAATTCTGATAATCATTGGTAGGAATTGGTAGGAAACAAGAACCAGATAATCCAGTGCTGGAAAATCTAAGGAGACATTCACATGAACCATCCCTGCTGTGTGAACAGCAACTAACAGGACGGAAGCTTGTGGGGATGGCATTCACATGACCCATTCCTCTGCCACTTACTGCTGGCACTGCCCCCCAGCTCAGCAGCTGCTGCATTGGTGATTTTTTAAAAGCCCCAATAAAGGGCTCAGTGAGGAAGTAATTCTGAAACTGAGCACCACCATGTTGAAGGCAGCTTTCACACAGACATTCTGTGCACAGCCAGGGCACAATTTTAAGACAGAGCAGACAAAGTTTTTCTTTGTTCCGACTTACAATGAAAAGTCCTACGAGTCCCATGAGCTATGCTTGAAAAAGCAGTGTCATGTAGAAGCTCCCAAGTAAAGCTCCCCAGTGCCATCTGGGGACAAATCCCTGTGTGGAAACAGTACTGGTGACTATAAGCTTGAGGAACGCACATTTCAGGGACAAACTAGTATCAAGGAGACCTGGGCTTAAATCCCAGTGTGCCAAGAAGTTCATTGGGTAATCCTGGATCAGTTGTTTCTTCTTGGCTTTGATGTACATCACAGGTTTGTGTGGATAAAATGGGAGAAGGCAGAATGATGTTTGCTGCCCTGGGCTTCTTGAAGGATGGGTGGGATACGAAGATACTAAAGAGGAAAATGACAGCAAAGGAAGGAAGAACGAGCACAAAATAAACATGGATCTGTAGGCTGGCAGGACATCAGCAGAATATTCCTTCTGCCTGTTTTTCAGAGGCAGGTGGTTTATTCTGGATTCCCACCCAATCAGGAGCCATGTTTTCCTAGCCAATCAGGAGGTCAAAGGTCCTATTGCTATCCAGGTAACTTAAGGTAGCAAATTGGGGTGGGGGGCGACTGTCCTTGCAGCTTTGCCACCTGACAGCCAGAGGCCTTTTGATACGAAGAAGGGTGGCTGAAAACTCAATCTCAAGAAGAGGAATTAATTTTTTTTCCAAGCTCTGGCCCCTTATGAATGGAAACAGGGAGGACCCGAATAAGTAACTTTAAAAGAAAAATTGGAACATTTCTCCAAAGCAGACAAATGTCTGTTTTCTCCCTTCCCAGTAAGAGGAAATCATGGAAATGACTGTCAAAGTATTTTCCCAGAGAAAAGGGTCCTCTGTGGAAGCAAAGGCATTCATTTCCTCAAATAGGTCTCTAGGAGGAGTGTGAGATGGGGCATGATTTACAGGACTCCGATCGAAAGCTGCATGCCAAAATCCTCAGGCAGGATGGCAAGTTTAGTGGTTTCCCCAGGCCAGCTATGAAATGTGAACCAACGAGTCTCTTCGTTCTACAAAATTAAAGGCACACTTGGATGCTTCCTGTAACCTACTCATGTTCCTAACCAGTTAATTTTATTTTATTTTTCCCTGTCTTCCTGGACATCAGCCAATTGTTGAAAGGGTTGGATTGATGGAATGGGGCAGCTGAAAGTCAAGCGGAGCAAATCAATAGAATGCCGTCTTCTCCATCTCCTGCTTGGAACTTTGGATCCCTTCCTCAACTCACTTCCAACATTTTACATTGTATTGTACTTGCAACACTGGAGCCCAGTGCTGATTGGCTGAGGTAGATTGGCAGCAATCAACCTTTAGGTGCTCAGGGAACTGAACAGTTTGGGGAAAGGGACATTGTCAGTTTGACTGGAATTAAGATCTCATGTAGGAGCAGACTTATAATAAATATGGGGATAGCTTTGTTAAGGGGAATTCTCTTAATTCCTCTTTACCTAATTTCTTCCTGAAATCCAACAATCCATTTCTTTCCCTTTTAAAAAAGACGTTTGGATTCTGTTTTAAATCAACTCCATTTTGGTCAAAAGAGAAATGAGAAGAGGGGAGAGGCAGGAAGGGAGGGAGATTCTGAAAATTTCAGAGTTTCATTTTGCAGATTATCAGAGGCAAGCAAAACATTAATTAATTATCATATGACGTTGTGCGTGGAATAGCCAGGAGATCCCAGAAGGGATTGTTTGGCTGCTGAAGTTGTAGCTCTTTTTTGGCACCACTAGGTGGCAAGCTATGCTTATTTGTAGGTTGAGAGTGCTGTGACTTGCCTAAGGCCACCCAGCTAGCTTCAAGTGGGGAAGTGGGGAATCAAACCCAGTTCTCCAGATTAGAGTCCGCTGCTCTCAACTGCTACACCAAACTGATTCTGATAGGCAAGCAATTCCTTCCTAAACCTTTCTCCCCTCTTGCTTAGAGCACTCTGGTGTGTTAACATGAAAAGAAAAACACACAACAAAAAAAGCTGCAAGGGTGGAAGTAACAAAAGGGTGCACAGAGAAGAAGAGATTGGATTGGATTTATACCCCACCCTTCACTACCCAAAGGAGTCTCAAAGCGACTTACAAATTCCTTTCCCTTCCCATCCCCACAACAGACACCTCGTGAGGTAGGTGGGGCCGAGAGAGCTCTGACAGAAACTGCTCTTTTGCAGGAACAGCTGTGCCAGAACTATGGCTTGCCGAAGGTCATCCAGCAAGTAAAGTGGAGGAATGGGGAATCAAACCCAGTTCTCCCAGATTAGAGTCTGCGCACTTAACCACTACACCAAAGTGGCTGTAACAGAAATCTATGAAGAGAAATCAAAGGGAAATTAAGGAGAAAATCTTCTTTTGAAAGAGAAAAAGAGAAGAAATCAAAGCCATTGATTCCTTCTCTTTGCCTCATATTATATATCTTCTATTCTAATAGCAAACTCAGGATATCTGTGAATGGGCAAGATAGAGCCTTCTATAAACCTGTTGTGTAGATAAAAAGGAGGAGGAGAGATTAATGTAAGATGCTTTGGTCTCCACTGTGGAGAAAGGTGGGGTATAAATGAAGTAAATAAATAATAAATACAGAGAGGAGGCAGATAGAAGGTAGGCTGGTGAATGGCTGAGAAGGAGAGAATGAGGCAGAGAGAGGATATTGGGATTGCCAAGAGGAGGGAAAGAGGTTAGGAAATTCCTAGAAATCTGGGGGCAGGGAGCCTGGGGAGGGACCTCAGAGGGGTGTAATGCTATAGACTCCACCCTCCAAAGCAGCCATTTCCTCCAGGGGAACTTGAGTTGCCAGCCTCCAGGTGGGAGAAGAAAATCACTTAGAAGTACAACTGCTTTCCAGATGACAGAGATCAATTCCCCTGGAAAAAATGGCTGCTTTGGAAGGTGGACTTTATGGCATTATACCTGTTGTGTCCTGAGATCAGGAAGCAGAGCTGGCAAATGCAGCCAAGCTCGGCTCTCTGAGAACAATAAGGACTAGGCTCCTGAGCTTGCCAGTAGAGAACCAATGGCAGCATTGGCGGGCGATTCAAACCCGCCAATAGGAATGTGGGGCGTCCCCCCCTTACTGTATATAGTTGGCCTCCGGCCGTTACTGCATGTCTTTGTCTTGTGTGAAGTACGAATAAACGCGTCTTCTCTTATGTCGTCATCCGAGTCATGAGGCCCGAAACCCAGTACTTTACAGTGGCGACAAGGATGGGATTTCAATGCCTTCCGTGACTCCATGAGCGACGAAAAGGACGACAAGGCCACCTGCCGAGCATCGCTGACCCCGAGAGCAGCACCGCACCGCTCGCCGAGCATCGCATCGCTGACCCCGAGAGCAGCACCGCACTGCTCGCCCCGGCGCATGCCTTCCCAGACGGACCCATGGCTGCCACTCATGTAATGCTCGAGCGCTTCGATCCGTCTCAGCCAGAAACCTGGGACGCATGGGTCGACCAGCTCATAAGCTATATGGAACTCAACGAGATTCGCGACCCGGAGAAAAAACGGTCGCTTCTGCTGAGCGCGTGCGGCACCCAAACCGTCCGCCTCGCCAAGAGCCTCTTGGTGCCCCGCACGGCCTTGGAAAGCTCCTTTGGGGAGATCCTGAACGCCCTCAACGGATACTTCAGCCCCCGGCCTACCTTCTTGGCCAAGAGGATGGACTTCAAGAGGCGAGTCCAGGCCCAAGGGGAATCCGCTGCCGCCTTCCTGGCCGCGCTGAGGGCGCTTGCGGTGGACTGCGTGTTCCCGAGGGTGGAAGACAACTTGCTGACACAGTTTGTGTGGGGCCTGGCGGACTCCAAACTGCGGCGCAAGTTGATTGGCAACCGGAAGCTATCCCTGGACGAGGCCATCGACGCGGCAACCGCACACAAGGCTGCCGAAGGGGAACGCCCGGCTGCGGCTGCCCATACGGTTGGGAGGGGTCCCAGCCCTGGGAACTCGGACACCGAAGAGGTCTACGCCCTCAGACCCCAACACCGCCGGCCGGCACAGGCCCAGCAGGCCGACAGGGAGCCAGCCAAGCCTTCCGGCAACCAGACCGTGTGCGCCAGCTGCGGGGAAGGCCACGGGAGAAAGACCTGCAAGTTCCGGGATGCTGTCTGTCACAGGTGTGGAAAGCAGGGACACCTCGCAAGGGTCTGCCGGTCCAAGGCCCCCCAGAATTCAAGATTGTCGGCCCCACCACACCGTGCACCGTCCACCGCATACGAGACGACGGAAGAGGTCGCCGAGCTGTACCATCTCACAGATCAACCGCTACAGGTACTTCGCCTCCCCAACCCCAATCTCTCCTCCGCCCCGAAGATCCAAGTAACCGTGCGGATCGAGGGGTCCCCCTGTTGCATGGAAGTGGACTCGGGATCGGCGGCATCCATCATTTCCATGGACACTTTAAAAAGACTTTGCCCGTCAGGGGACCCCTCTACGTCCATCGCCACTAAGCTTGGTAGACTTTCAAAAGAACCCTGTCCCCATCCGGGGAGTCGGCACTTTCCGAGTGCAATACCGAGACTTTGAGGGGAACTTGGACTTGGTGGTGGTGGAGGGAAACCTTGTGAGTCTCCTGGGGCGGGCGTGGTTCGAGGCCCTAGGCATTACGATTGGGGGAGTGAATAAGTGCGGGATGCGTGACTGGGGGGCGGTGTGCAAGGAATTCCCTGAGGTCTTTGATGGGAAACTGGGGTGTTATAAAGGGGCCCCGGTGTCGCTCCACTTAGACCCAACGGTGACACCCATCCGGCGGCGCTTCCGCACCGTGCCCCTAGCCCTCCGCCCTAAAATAGAGGCCGAACTGGACCGGTTAGTGGCCCAGGGAGTCCTAGAGCCCGTCCCGAACGCTCGATGGGAGACCCCGATTGTGACACCCGTGAAGCCGAACGGGGAAATCCGCATCTGTGCAGATTATAAGTGCACCATTAACCAGGCACTTCAGGCGCACGCATACCCCGTACCCGTGGTCAGCCACGTATTGGCCACACTGGCGGGGGCGCGCATATTTGGCAAGCTGGATCTCACGCAGGCGTACCAGCAACTCCTGGTGGATGAGGCCACTGCCGAGGCACAAACCATAGTAACCCACCGGGGGGCCTTCAGGGTGAAGCGGCTGCAATTCGGGGTCAGTGTGGCCCCAGGGATCTTCCAAAATCTAATAGACGATTTGTTAAAAGGGATCCCTGGCGTGACGCCGTTCTTCGACGACGTCCTCATCACGGCGACCACCCCAGAGAGCTTCACCGCCCACCTCCGAACTGTACTGGGACGCTTCCAAGCCGCGGGGCTGAAGGTGAAGCGGGAAAAGTGCCTCCTCGGGGTGCCGGAGGTGGAGTTCTTGGGGTACCGGGTCGACGCAACGGGCCTGCATCCGGCGAGGGACAAAGTGAAGGCCATCGTGGAGGCCCCCGCCCCGAAGTCCAAGGCGGAGCTCCAGGCGTTCTTAGGCCTCCTGAACTTTTACCACACCTTTCTCCCACACAAAGCCGCCGTGGCCGAACCCCTGCACAGGCTGCTGGATAAGGCAACACCTTGGGCATGGGGAGGGAGGGAGGAGGCGGCGTTTCGGGGGGTTAAGGTACTATTGATTTCTAACGCTGTACTCGCCCACTTTGATGAAAAGCTCCCGGGAATCCTTGCATGCGACACATCGCCGTATGGGGTCGGGGCGGTCTTGGGCCACAGGCTACCTGACGGGAGGGAAGTCCTGGTGGCTTACTACTCCCACATGCTGTCCCCCGCGGAGCGCAACTATGCGCAAATAGACCGGGAGGGTTTGGCCCTGGTGGCGGGGGTAAAAAAGTTCCACAACTTTGTGTATGGGTGGCCCTTCACACTCGTAACGGATCATAAGCCGCTCCTGGGACTGTTCGCGGCGGACAAACAAACGCCGCAGGTACTGTCGCCCCGGGTGTTGCGCTGGTCCTTGTTTTTAGCGGGCTATCAGTACCGGTTGGAGCATAGGCCGGGCAAGGCGCTGGGTCATGCCGATGCCCTGAGCCGCCTGCCGCTGCCGCATACAGGGGAGGATCCGGCCCCAGCGCCCGCAGTATTGTTGATGGAGGAGCTGCCCAACCCCCCCCCTTCAGGCGGCAGACGTGGCCACCCGCTCGTCCCGAGATCCCATTCTCTCCCGGGTCCTAAACTGGGTGGTGAGGGGATGGCCAGCGGAACAGACAGGGCCAGAGTTCACGGCATACAAAGCCAGGAGGGAAGAGTTATCTGCCTTGAAAGGGTGCTTACTATGGGGGGACAGGGTGGTCATCCCGGGGCCCATGAGACAAGGGGTTCTAGAAACGCTGCACGAGGCCCTCCCTGGCATTGTACGAATGAAAGCTCTGGCAAGGAGCTACGTGTGGTGGCCCGGGATTGATGCAGAAATTGAAACCTGGGTCCAGGGGTGCACACGGTGTCAGGAAGTATGCCCCAATCCCCCGAGAGCGCCAAACCAAAGCTGGGAGTCTACCCACAAGCCATGGTCACGCCTACACATAGACTTCGCCGGGCCGTTCCAGGGGCTCCAGTTCATGGTGACGGTAGACTCCTACTCGAAGTGGGTGGAAATAAGTCCAGTGTCTACCACCTCTGCCAAAGCGGCAATAAGGGCCCTGCGGAAAATATTCACTACGCACGGTTTGCCAGACACAATCGTGTCGGACAACGGGGCCACGTTCACATCAGCGGAGTTCCAAGCGTTCCTCGCAAGGAACTTAATCAGGCATATACGATCGGCGCCCTTCCACCCGGCAACAAATGGACAAGCGGAGAGGACAGTCCGCTCCGCCAAAGAAGCCCTGAGCCGCATAACCGAGGGGGAGTGGGAATTCCGGCTGGCTCGCTTCCTCCTCACACAGCGCACCACCCCGAACCCCATCTCTGGACATTGCCCAGCAGAGCTATTGATGGGCCGCCGCCCCACGACCCTGTTAGACAGGCTCCACCCGGACCGAGCCCCAGAGAGAAAGCTGGTCGAAACCCGGGAGGCGCCCAGGAGCTTCCTCCCGGGGGAACCTGTCTATTTTAGGAATTACGGGGTGGGGCCTCAGTGGCTGGCCAGGCGTATTCTCAAATCTACTGGGCCAGTTTCATATGAGGTCCTAGCAGACAGGGACAGGGTCTTCCGTAAACATGTGGACCAGCTCCAGAAGCGGCAAGACCCCGACACAGGGATCCATGTCCCGTTACCGGGAAACACCATGGCCACCCCAGCATCCGATCGGCTGCAGGCACCACCAGCGGAGTAAGCGCCTGAAAGACCACGGGGCCCGGAGGAGGTTCCAGAGCAAGCGGAGCCGCCGCCACCGATGCCGCTGCCGCCGTCACCACAGCAGTCACGGCTGCCAGAGATCCAAGCTCCTAGTGTGGGAGGACCACCAGAAGGGGGCCCCGCCAGTCCGGTGCTGGCCCCCCGAAGATCAGTAAGGGAACGACGGCTACCAGCCTATCTAAAAGACTACGTCACCTGATAGGAGACAAACTATGGGGGGAGGGGTGTTGTGTCCTGAGATCAGGAAGCAGAGCTGGCAAATGCAGCCAAGCTCGGCTCTCTGAGAACAATAGGGACTAGGCTCCTGAGCTCGCCAGTAGAGAACCAATGGCAGCATTGGCGGGCAATTCAAACCCGCCAATAGGAATGTGGGGCGTCCCCCCCTTACTGTATATAGTTGGCCTCTGGCCGTTACTGCATGTCTTTGTCTTGTGTGAAGTACAAATAAACGCGTCTTCTCTTATGTCATCGTCCGAGTCATGAGGCCCGAAACCCAGTACTTTACAATACCCCACTGAGGTTGCTTCCCTCCCCAAACCTTGCCCTCCCAAGACTCCACCCTCAAATCTCCAGGAATTTCCCAGTCTTCATCTGGCAACCCTAAGGGGAACTGATCTCTATAGTTGGGAGATCTGTTGTGATTCCAGGAGATCTCCAGGTAGTAGGAGAGAAGCAGGAAAGGGGGTCTTTCAGGAAAGGGAAAGAGGAAATAGTGGAGGATGGGGAGTGAGATGCCTCCCACAAGTCCTTGCAGGTTCCCAGTTGTGTGTGTTTATATACAGAGGGAGGGAGGGAGGGAGGGAGGGAGGGAGAGAGAGAGAGAATTTGGGAGGGGGATCCCATTCCCCATAACAATGTTATCTTGGATGGATGGAAGACAGAGGATGTGGATCCTAGAGGCAGTAGGCTAAAAGAAAGGCTAGGAAGAAAATTTGACTTTGGGGGGAAAGGGATGCAGAGAGAAGCAACTGATGCAAGAAGGGACAAGACAGAGATGAAGCTTGGAAGAAACTTCATAGAGCTTTAGTTCAGGAAGACAGATATGCTCTGAGGAAAGGAGAGAGAGAAAAAAGAATACAAGGGAGATTGGTTAGGAAACAACCAGCTAAAAAAAGTGGGACTATGTAGGCAGTGGGTGGACAAACGGGAAGTAGATGAAGCAGTGGATGCTGGAGACCAGGAACTGCTTGGGAGAAGATAGGATTTGGACAAAACCACTCCAAGGAGCCAAGTCAATAACTTCACATGCCCATGGTACTGCAGGGTCAACACTTGTGCCTCTGCTGCCTGCCACCTCCTGATGCCTTCCTATTAGGATTGGCTGGATTTTAAAGTTTCGCTTGGCTCATATCGTTTTAGGGCTGTTTATGTTCTTTTTTGTGCTCCGTATTTTTACGGCAATGTGATCTTTTGCATTTGTCTGATTTTCTGAGTGAGTTCCTTGAGTCTTTTTTTTTTCTTTTTAGGAGAAGGGCATGACTGAAATGCCAGAAGGCAAGAAAACAAGAAAAATACCTTTGTTTGAGGAAGGAAGGAAGGAAGGAAGGAAGGAAGGAAGGAAGGAAGGAAGGAAGGAAGGAAGGAAGGAAGGAAGGAAGGAAGGAAGGAAGGAAGGAAGGAAGGAAGGAAGGAAAGGAAGAGAAAGGAAGGAAAGAAAGAAAGAAAGAAAGAAAGAAAGAAAGAAAGAAAGAAAGAAAGAAAGAAAGAAAGAAAGAAAGAAAGAAAGAAAGAAAGAAAGAAAGAAAGAAAGAAAGAAAGAAAGAAAGAAAGAAAGAAAGAAAGACTCAGCACAAATAATTGCTCTTTCCGGGGCAAAAGTTTACAACTCGCCTCCACCCAAGCTGCTACTGGAAAGCTGCCTTGGTATCCATTTGTTCAAGGTCAGGGAGGCAAGCGATGCCAAGAGCAGCCTCTGCCCAACCTGTAAAGCTGCAAAAGACATCAAAAGGGCTAGATGGAAAATGGAATCACGTTGCAAGCCAGAGAGGAAAAGAGGTCAAGTGAGAGGTGGAGGTTTGGCAGGTGCAGAAGACGTCAGAGAGGCCGCCAGGTTTTGGAGCAGGAGAGAGGTGGCAGCGGCCTGGGAGAAATTAAGTTCCGTCTCCAAGATCAAATGGAAGTTTCGGATAACTCAGGGCTCAGCTGGGGGTGCTTCCAAAATCCCCCCTCCCCTAATCTGAACATCTCTCCGGATTTTAAAGTTTGTGATTATTTGTTCTTGGTTTTGAAATGAAAGCAAGGTATCAGGAATCCTCTACAGTTCTGATTTTTATTATTTCCTTGTCCCAGAACACTGTGTATATGTGGTTGGTTCCACTTTTCACTTACGTTAGCGTTTTCATGTCTCTCCATTCCCTTTTGTGGATTGATACAAAAGAACATCTTGATGTGATCATATGTTGCAGTTGTATGGTGATCTCTGTTTGATCTTTTACTAGGGTGCAGGAGCAGATACATTCACCAGTAAAACACAGTGCACATGCAACTGTACATGGTATTGCCACAATCAGTTTGGGTTGTGTGTGTGTGGTGTTTTACATGTTCACATGTGTGCAGCTTTAAAGAAGAGGGGGGAAATAAATACAAATAAATCTAAAGAACTGAAAGTAGGGAAGGGTACGTTGCTATTTCCATGGCAAATTGTGCATGTTCCTGTGTTAGAATAAATTTATTCTACTAGCTAACCTGCAACTAAGGAGGAGTGGACCACAGTGCACACAGAGCAAATCTGGAACATGAAAGGGATGGGTAGGTTGTGCTTCTTACGCTCCTTTGTATTTTGTAGAGTGCAGTTTGCCAAACTATATTTCTCCAGCAAATAGTAGATACATGATTGCTCCAGTGGCCTACTTATATTTTCTTGAAGCTTACAATACCAGACAGGCCTTCACTCTAGCAAGGGGCATGGCCTTGCTGGCCGCAGTAATAGAGGGACAGTACAAAGGGATCCCTTATGCTCTCAGGCTTTGTACCTGCTCCATGACTAAAATAGACTCTCTGGAGGATATATTTTTTAATTGTGCCTTCCATGCAGCGAGCTGAAAGGAAATCATTGGCCTGCTGCTGGAAAGGTTCCCAGGAAGATCAAAGAAAGTTAAATTAGAATACCTGTTGTCGGATAGGTGGCTAGGTTCTGCGCCCAGGTATATAAGGAACGCAAAAAGCGAGGCAAATAGATTATATCTTTACCTTTTAACAAAAATTGTTTTAAACTGACTTTAAAAATGGTTTAAAAGGTCTGAACAATACCTTTAATTAATTCTTTTGTAGCTTTTATAACTTTTAATTTTTTACGTTACTACGAGTCCTCTTGCTGGTTTTGCTAGGATACTGACAGAAATTTTTATATACTGTCTTTTAAAGAGCCAGTTTGGTGTAGTGGTTCAGCATGCGGACTCTAATCTGGGAGAACTGGGTTTGATTCCCCACTCCTCCACTTGCACCTGCTGATGTGACCTTGGGTCAGTCACAAGCTCTGGCACAGCTGTTCCTGAAAGAGCAGTTTATGTTAGAGTTCTCTCAGCCCCACCTACCTCACAGGGTGTCTATTGTGGGGACGGGAAGGGAAAGGAGTTTGTAAGCCACTCTGAGACTCCAAGTGAAGGGCGGGGTATAAATCCAATCTCTTCTTCTCTTCTTCGTCTTGTAAATCGATATGTACTGTAATAATAAACTGACTGACTGACTGAGTGCTCATTTTAAAACTGTGGCCTGGGCAGCTCTATACAGGGTGTGGCTAGAAGACAGAGCAGCAGTTTGCCTTTGCAGTGCCTGTGGTGCAAAACCTCTGCCCTCAGCAAAGAAGGGAGAAAAGGGGTTTCTTTTTTCTGGTTTGTCCAGCCACTTGCGCAATAAACAGCTCCTGAACATTTGGCTGCCCTGAGCATCCAGTTCTTCAGCCTGGCCCAGGAAGGAATCTTGGCTCTCTTTTCAGTCCTTCCTCCTCCCATCTCATCGCCTCAAGAGGCCAGAAGTTCTTCTAGCTCATAGGCTCTGAGTAGCTTGTATCTGGCCATGGAAGAGGCCATCTTAAATGCTGCATGGAGCAAAAGCCATTATGTAAGCAAGTGGTGATTTTGGTCCATTTTTTTTCCTTTAGATTATTTATACCCCAAGGAGGCTTACAACATCATATATGCCCTTCACCCATTTTTATCCTCATGACAGAAACTCCGTGAGGTAGGTTAGCCTGAGAGGGAGTGAGGACTGACCCAACATCACCTAGTGAGCTTTTACAGCTGAATGGGGATTCAAATTTTGGGTCTCCAAGATCCTAGCCTGGCATGTTAACCACTACACCACACTGGCTCATTCCTTGAGGCTGGTCAGGGCTTGTTGTTGTTTGTCCAGATTCTGAGGTATTTCCTTCTACAGAAGTCTTCTGTCATTATATACCTAGATAGTTTCTTTAAAGACAAAAGATGGGATATCTCCTACTTCATTTCTGATCTATTTAGCTGAAACACTATAGGAGTTTCAGGAAGCACAGTGTTCCTGAGAAGTGTACTATCACCTTAGTTGGAGATGTAAACAAACACATGAAGATCCCTTATTCTGTATCAATCAAGTTTTTTCTATTCCGGAAAAGCAGCTCAGGTAGAGGTCTTTCACATCACTCACTATCTGTAGTAGCTAGAGATGACGGAGACTGAATTTGGGACTTTGTGCATGCAAAACAGATGCTCCATCATTGGACCACAGCCTGATCCCAAGTACAACATGGGACAGAAGATGAAAGAAACTATGGCATGTCAGGACTACATAGCCACCAAAAAAACGTTCAGCCAGAAGTTAAAGATGAGTTTAGACATAACTGATGCAGCTTTACCCCTACCTTCCCTATGACAGAAGCTCAGTCAGGACTCATGGCAGGTGTTTGCTGTTCCTCTGTCCAGGGAGGAGGCTTTCCAGCTAAGTCCTCTCCCTCAAAATGGAGGATTTTCAGGCCCCAAAGGCCACAACTCAACTGATGTGGAGCCAGAAGGGTTAACGGAAGTATCTAGGCTAGAAGGGTGGCCTCTGGAATCTTGAGAAGGCAACTCCTAGGGTTACCAGCTCCCCCTTCCCACTACTGCTTTTTGTGACACTGGAAGAAAAATAAAATAAATGACTGTTGGGTTGACAGTGGATAGTGTGACGTAACTTTCCAGAGAATCACCAGAAACAGCATTGTTTTATCATAGAGTTTCCAGTAATTCCTAGAGAAATTGATCTGATAGAAACCAAGGCTGGAAGGCTGGTAATACTATTTGGTTACATAGCAACAGCCACCGTGGGGGATTTGTTTCTTGAAGCTACAGGTGCTGCTTCTGTTGTTTGGGAGGAGTGTGTGTATATTATATATAATTCAGATTTTTCTGCCAACATGGGGCTTTTCTCAGATCTGTTGAAAGATGTCTTGTATCTTCATGGATTCAATCTCCAGATGTTGAATTAGGTATATTGATATGTAGGTGACACAGTCCATGATATTTTTCCTCTTAATGGAGGATTTTGAAGGAGAGTGATTAAGAATTCCTGTGTGTGTGTTTTTTTCCTTCAAGAGGATTTCACACATGTTGCTACAATCAAAACACAATACGGTGTGCTAATTAATTCCAGTTCTTCACACCCTCATGGTCTTTAATTACAAGGCAAAGTGTAATGTTTTAAAATGAATTTCATCATTGCTTAGTTAACTAACCTTACCTTTTTTTTAAAAAAAAGCAGTTAATTACATTTGAAGGTTTGTAGATGACAGGTTGGTTGTAGGCCAAATCCAATTGCTCTCCTTTCATCCAGATGGTAACAGGAGAACAAAGATGCAGGGAGGAACGTAAGAGAGGAGCGTTTGCTATTTTGAGATGCTAGATTTTCTGTCCAGTGGCAGATGTTGCCAGCCTAATATTAAGGTAGCAAATTGCTATGACAGAGAGATAAAAGTTTTCTTGCTTTATCTATACCTGTGTCCTTTAATCACAATGGTTTCTCCTGTATTAGACATCAAAACTCATGGTCTGTTTTCCGGGAAAGGGGGGGGGGAGCCTATGGCTTAGTGGTAGAGCTTGTGCTATGTATGTAGAAGGTCCCAGGTTCAGGCTGTGGAACCTTTGTTTAAATCAGGTCCCCAAGGCAATACCTATGGATGCTACAACACCTCCAAACACTTTTCCTGGTGCCTGCCATGCGTTTTTGGAAAGTAGGCAGGGGCACAGAGGTCGCTACGAGGGCATTAGCCATCCCCAGAGACTCTACCATTGTGGCAGAGCTGTAATTGAAACTTTACCCCACTTCATATTTAGTTGTTAATTGTATTTGTCTACATGAGCTCAATATATATTGCTTTTATTGAGCAGGTTTCCTCACTGTTCACATGATTTTCATCTTTTGTGTCTTTTGGCTGATAATGATAGGCGTGTTACTCTGGCTGTGGTAAAGTTTATGTTTTGTGCCCTTAGAATTAGAGAGGCTATGTTGAAAATATCTCTGGGGTTAAGTGTTAGCGGAGCTGTTGTTTTGTTAGTTTCACCAAGGTGTAGGGTTGCCAGGTCCCCCCTGGCCACTGTCGGGGGATGGAGGGGTAGGGCTGCCAGATCCAGGTTGGGAAACTCCTCATAATTTGGGGGTGGAGCCTGGGGAGGACAGGGACCTCAGTGGGGTACAAAGCCACATAGAGTCCACCCTCCAAAGCATCCATTTTTTTCCAGGGGAACTG
Organism: Gekko gecko; assembly: GCA_029375565.1. Taxonomy (NCBI): domain Eukaryota; kingdom Metazoa; phylum Chordata; class Lepidosauria; order Squamata; family Gekkonidae; genus Gekko; species Gekko gecko. The sequence continues at coordinate 20,933,531 of JAPDNY010000013.1, read as the reverse complement.
ATCTCTGTAGGCTGGAGATGAACTGTAATTCCAGGGGGACCCCAAGTCCTACCTTGGAGACTGACATCCCTTTAGTGCTTTGAGGCATGTAGGTGCTCTGATTTTGAAACAGGGACAGGCAAGGCCAGAGGAGGCTTATGCTGGGGAGGGGTTATGCCTAGCGTGGCTTCTGATTGGCCATTTGAGATCTGATTGACCGTGCAGTTTCAAAACAACAACAACAACCAAAGCTTTGGCGGCAGCTGCCATGACAGCGTAAGGATCTTCACTGCCTGACTAGAAGGTAAGCTGTTGGTAAGGAAGCAAATATGTTGATTTTAAAAGGTATCCTGTTTAGCTTGAAACGGTGAACAGTTACTATGAGAAAGATGCATAACCTCCCTCCCTGACATTTTGTGGTTGGCTCCACCTCCTGTGACAGTCACCTTGTGGTTGGACCCACCACTCTGTGTCAGAATTCCGGAGGTGGCCACAGGCTCAAAAAGGTTGGGGACCACTGATTTAAAGAATCTCACCTAGCAGGTGTTAGGGGAAACCTTTTCTGTTCCTGAGGCCCTGGAGAACAACAGCCAGTCAAGGCAGAGAAGAAAGAGCAAGATGGGCCTATAGTCTGACTCAAGACAAGCCAACTTCATATGTTCAGGGAAGCTGATAGGGTGCTATATATAAAATAACCTTGTTTTTGCTTGCTTTCCAGAGAAAGCCAGCTATATTGATACAGGAACTCCAAAGGGCTGGCTAGGTCCCTTTTGCCTGCTGGCAGGGAGATGTGGGGGACATTCTAGGGCTGCGGCCACACACGCTAAATAATCCACTTTCAGTGCTCTTTCCAACTGGATTTTTACTGTGCAAAACTGGCAAAATCCAGCTGGAAAGTGCATTGCAAGTGGATTGCAAGTGGATTATTTAGTGTGTGTGACACCGCGGCCTAGGAGTGGGAAGTGACATCACCCCCCATCCCCCCCGAAACAGTGACATTGAAAATAACATGCCTGTGTCACCTGGAAGTGACGTCAGCCCTTCAGCAATGTCGGGGGTGATGCTCTGGATTTTGGGCAAAACTCTATGTTAAAATCAGCATCAAAGCATAGAATTTTGCCCCAAAGCCAGAGCTGACATCTCTTCCAGTTGACACAGGCATGTCGTGGATAACTCGCTGAAAATGTCTAGACAGTGTGTAGCTGCAATAAAGGCCAACGCTATGCTGGGGATTATTAGGAAGGGAATTGATAACAAATCAGCCAGTATCATCATGCCCCTGTATAAATCATTGGTGCGACCTCATTTGGAATACTGTGTGCAGTTCTGGTCACCACATCTCAAAAAGGATATTATAGCATTGGAAAAGGTGCAGAGAAGGGCGACTGGAATGATAAAGGGGTTGGAACATCTTCCCTATGAAGAAAGGTTAAAATGCCTGGGGCTCTTTAGCTTGGAGAAACGACTGCTGAGAGGTGACATGATCGAGGTTTATAAGATTATGCATGGGATAGAGCAGGTTGAGAAAGAAGTACTTTTCTCCCTTTCTCACAATACAAGAACTCGTGGGCACTCTATGAAAATGCTGAGCAGTCGGGTTAGAACAGATAAAAGGAGTGCCCTGGCCCCACTGCTGGACCTCCTGATGGCACCTGGTATATTTTGGCCGCTGTGTGACAGAGTGTTGGACTAGATGGGCCATTGGCCTGATTCAACATTGGCTTCTCTTATGTTCTTATGTTCTTATGTGTAATGTTGCCATTTACGGGAGGATTCCCTCCCACCAGGCAGCTGGCTGGTGGTGGGCAGGAGTCCACAAGATTGAAGGATCCCCTGCCCCCACCAGGCAAAAGACAACCCTATTATAAATCTATCTTTTCAGCGTCCAAGCAGGCTCCTTTCTGTCTTCACCTTGACTTAAACAGTTGGCTTCATATGCTCAGTGCAGGGATAGTATCAAATTTCTCATCCCTGCTGCCTTGACCCTAAAATCCCTGTTTCAATTTCATTCCCCTTCTGTTATTCCGGCTGCAGCAGATTAACATGTCTGCCTTTCTGGAATGTAAATTTACAATGTAAAGGCCAGTTGTTGGATATTTATCTGCTACTACTGAGTCCGTGCAAAGCCAGCCAGCTGAGCTTTTCTGACTATGGGGAGGCTTTTCTGTCTTGATCTGAATGATGTAAGATCAGGAGTCTCCTGTAACATGTTTGCTAGACATTCTGCATCGATTTGGAAGCTAGGAGGCTGAAGATGGTTCCTTAATCGCACTTCCTTATTCATTCCTTATTCGTTACTTATTCGTGTAGTCATTCAGAAACACTAAGGAGAGCTGGAAAGCTCTGAACCCCAAAATAAGGTCTGGACCACCATATATCATATACCCCTGCATTCACAGGACTCTCCCCTTCGAGGGGACATATTCTGTGTGCTTGTCCAAAGCGCGGTTCCGGTGGCAGTTGCTCCAAAGCACAGTGCCCCCAGGACAAACACAGACGCAGACACTATGGCCAGGCTGCACCCCCCCCCAAAAAAAAATACGGAATGGATAAGGAAGTACGAATAAGGAACCAGCTTCAGCCTCTTGCGAGACTGGTTGGTTTGAGAGAAGGCGATGGGCCCAAGGAATGGCATTCCAACCTGGCTCTCCCAGGTAGGGTTGCCAAGTTGAAATTAACTTACGGTGGGGGAGTCCCGGGCTGTCCCTGGAGCCCGTGTGCACACGCAAAGCGCGCGCGCTGCCGTGATGACACCACCTGGAAGTGACGTCATCACGTCGGCACATTGGGGGCGGGGCCACTAGGATTCGAGGGAAAACCATAGAGTTTTCCCTCAAATCATAGAGTGTCCCGCCCCCAATGTGGCCAGCATGATGATGTCACCTCCAGGTGATATCATCATGCTGGGGACGTTTGCTGGAAGGGGGTGGAGTTCCCCCCGGGGCCTGATTTGCTGGTGTCGGATAATTGGCCTCTCGGGCGGGGGTTTACCCACCACCCGGGGGGACTTGGCAAGCCTACTCCCAGGTCCTAGCCCAGCCCTCTGTTGTGTGAACCCCAAGGCAGAGAATGGGTCTTTACCAGCACCATTTTTAAAGCCACAGTCAGTACGATCTTGAGGAGGCCCCTTTTGGCTCATATTGACACAGCGGAAACCCAGACACATTTTATTCTTGAAATGTAATTTATTCATCACTAGAATGACTTGGAAGTCTTCTCTGCAGCTGGCCTGTGCACACACACAATGTGCACCTGCCCAGAAGCCATGACGATGAATCCCAAAGGGGCTGCAGAACTGACTTGCTGTTTCAGCCATGACTCTGCTCATCTGCTCTGATCCTCTGGGATCTCTATCGTGTTCAGCACCAAATGGTGGCAGAGCAGCTGCTTGGCATGCAGAAGGTCCCAGGTTCAATCCTCGGTACCTTCAGTTCAAAGTTCTGGCAGTAGGTAATGAGAAAGACCTCTGCCTGAGACCGTGGAGAGTTCTTGTCAGTCTGAGTAGACAATACCGACTTTGATGGACCGATGGTCAGATTCAGTATATGGCTGCTCGTGTGTTCAGTCGAGGGCATAGTATCTTCACAGGATCTTGACACTTCCTTTCTCTCCTCAATAGGAGGAATCCCGAAGGCGCTGCACCTCTTGTTATCTTCAAGGGCCAAAATAACTCTGCCACCTTGACACTCTGCCACCTCAGTAATAGTTTCTGGTTCTTTGAAGCTGATTTTCTAAATAAATTAATTAATTGTTTAATTAAATGGTTTTGCAAGAAAAAAAAATACAAATACATTTTAAAAGAAATTTTCCAATATCAGGTGGTGAATGGCCAGGTACAGTGCCATGGCAATGAAAGGGATCGTGCCGATTTGCTTATGACTCTGAGCTGAACACAGTACAAAGGAAAATACTCACCTCACTGGCTCCAGTGGAAGACTTCTCTGGCAAAGGGCCACTGCCTGGTGCAGCTACCGTGGAGTTTCCACTCTCAGGGGAGGGGGGGTAGGAAGAGGATGGGGTCAGCCACAGGTCCCCCATTCCGTCAGTTCCTCTTGGGAAACAATGGAATAGGAGGTCCATAGCAGGTGTGCCCCTGGTTCCCTTTCCTTCACCACCCCCAATCACGCCCTGTTCCATTCCCTCTACCGCCCCAGCCATTGGCTGGGGGGGTGGCGGGAGTGGAATAGGGAATGGCGGGGCCAGTGGAGGGAGGGGAAGCAGGAACAGCGGGGACAGTTGGAGGTGTAAGTCAGTGGGTTAGTGGGGGTGGAGTGGGAAGGGAAGCCGGGAAGGGAAGAGGGGATGGTGGAGGTAGAGGAGGAGAGGGAAAGAAGAGTCCTAAGAGTGGTGGGAGAGAGGAAACAAGAACCAGTGGGAGGGTGGAGCTAATGGGTTAGAAGGCAGAGTGGAGATCACAGGTTAGAAGACAGTCAAAAGTGCTGAGAGAGGAGACAGAGTGAGTGGAGGAGGGGTGCCGGTGAGCTGGGGAGGGGGGAGGGGGAGGGAAACCCCAGATCACTGCATCTTCGGCACACCCTTCGCCGATCTTGCTGTTTCTGGAGCCTTTGAAACAATACAAATAAAACAACAATTATAAAAACTCATTAAAAGCCACAATGAACAACTTGGACTGCCAGTCATTCAAAACTAAACCCAGTCCAAGGCAGTCTCCAATAAAACTGCCTTCAACTGCCTCCTACCCACCTAGGGTTGCCAGGACTGGGTTGGAAAATACCTGGAGGCTTTGGGGGTGGAGCCAGGAGAAGTCGAGGTTTGGGGAAGAGAGGGGAGGGACCTCAGCATGGTACAATGCCACAGAGTCCACCATTTTCCCCAGGGGAGCTGACCTCTGTCAACTGGGAGCTTAGTTGTAAAAGTGGGAGATCTCCAGGCTCCACCTGGAGGCTGGCAACCCTATACCCACCTCCTGCTTCACCACCTCCTACCTCCTATCAACCATCCTTCTCCCCACCAGCTTCCACTTTAAAACTCGCCATTGGCCCTCTTGATGGCTTACCGTTAGCCCAACGGTGGGCTTCTCGGTTGACAGCCTCTGCTTTTGAATCCAACTGCCAAGGCTCAAGCCTCTCTATGCCTCTCTGTCTCCCAGGGGGCTTTGTGATGCTGCCATTGTGACATCAGCCTCTGGGTAACAGGGACCAATCTCTGGGCAGCACAGCAGACGGGAGGGGGGCAGGAGGACAGGGGTCAGCTTGTGGCTTTCTACCCAAGGAGCATTCTATAGATGAGAAATGATAACTGAGCATAAATGGTTAACATATCATGACATATTAGATTTTTCTCAAGGGGATTATAAAATGAAATTAAGAGAGGATTTGATTTTCCCAGTTCTTATGCACGATTATGAAGATCTGATAACAGAAGGAAATACTTGCCCATGTTTAATGCACAATCATTAGAAAGGTTTAAAGCAGACAAACGATTGCATGGTTTTGAACAATCAAAAACTGAATTTGAAACGGAATTATGTACAACTGATGAACATTTTATTGCTAAAATGTATAAACTCTTGTTGAAATTTGAGACAGAGGATGAACGACTAAAAAAATCCATGATAAAATGGGCCAAAAACTGGATATAATATACAAATGGAACAATGGGGAAATATGTGGATGCATTTCTGCTGAGCTCTACTCTTAAAGAGAATTTTATAAAATGATGTATCGATGACATCAGACACAATTAACAAAAATGTATAAAAAAACCCAGCAAAGCAAATCTATAAAAACCCCAGCATGCTCCAGAAAACCTCCCTAGCACCACCTCTGTGAATCGGGCTGCAAAGGCACAAGAAGGCCAGAGTGAGAACTGTTGTGCAGCAGACCATGCTGCTGAAGCAGGTCTTTTTTCTGGGGAGATGGAAACGTTAAATTTTTCTGGAATTTGGACAAAAGGGCTTTGCAGAATATACTCAATGTAAGCAACCAAATGCATTGGTTATATTAAACAGTGGGCTCAATTTGGAAGTTGGCCTTTATGGCACTACACCCCAAACCCCGCCTTCCTCAGCTTCCACCCCCAAAATCTCCAGGTATTCCCCAACCCAGAGCTGGCAACTCTAAGCCTGGCCCCTGTGATTGTCCTGGGGGCACCCCACTTTGGAGCAGTTGGCATAAGAACAGCACTTTGTTTGGACCAGGAAACACCATATGTCCCCTCAAAGGGGAGAGTCCCCAGAATGTGTGTATGATTTAACTGGGAACCAACTTCTGCCTCCTGGCATCACAGTGACTTCATTTCTTCCCGGCTATTGCAATTCACACCACCAAAGCTGAGGGGTTCTGGCCTGTGCTGTGTGCCTCCAAGTAGGCTTGTCAAGCCCCCGCTGGGGGTGGGTAAATTCCCGCCTGGGAGGCCCGTTACCCGAGGGTGGCGGATCAAGCCCTGGGGGAAACTCCATCCCCTGCCGGAGGGCATCCCCACCGTGGGGGTGCAGCCTGGCCCCAGTGTCTGCCTGTGTGTCCTGGGGGCACTGTAATTTGGAGCAACTGGCACCGGAACTGCACTTTGGACCAGCACACAAAATGTGTCCCCTCAAATGGGAGGGTCTTCTGAAGACAGGGGTGTATGAAGTATGGGGGTCCAAACCTTATTTTGGGTGCAGAGGGCACTTCCTTATTCAAATCTCCTTTGAAACACAGGCCTCGGGGAAGCCCTGAGAATAGAAGCTCATGGCATCAGAACCAGTGTTTGGACTGGGCATCACTGTATGTCACCTTGCAGGGCACAGTCTCTAGAGTGCGGGGATGTGTCCTTTGGGGTGGTCCAAATTTTATTTTGGGGGCGCAGCCAGGCCCCAGTGTCTGCTTGTGTGATTGTCCTAGGGGCATCACACTCTGGAGCAGCTGGCACCAGAACTGTGCTTTGGACCAGCACACAGAATATGTCCCCTCGAAGGGGAGAGTCCTGTGAATGCAGGGGTATATGATATGTGTTGGTCCAGACCTTATTTTGGGGTTCAGAGCTCTCCTTAGTGTTTCTGAATGACTACATGAATAAGTAATGAATAAGGAACCAACTTCAGCCTCCTTTGGAAGCTGCTTATTCATCAGACGGGTTCTCATCGCTCTAGACACAGCTGCTTGGATGACTTTTTAAAATGGTTTTATGTGGTATTTATAGGGACTATCTGTCATTTATGCATAGAACACGCATATAATGTTGATTTATTGAAGTGCAAATAATATTGAAAGTGCTTACATTTTATAAGAAGATTCACTGTGAAGGAACAGAAAATGATGGGTGTGTGTGATGAGTTTATGATCTGGAGGTGGAGCCTGGAGAGGGCAGAGTTTGGGAAGGTGAAGGACTTCAGCAGTGCAGGATGACCTGGAACCAGCCCTCCAAAGCAGCCATTTTTCCCAAGGGAACTGATTTCGGTTGTCTGGAGATTAGTGGTAATTCAGAAGAACTGCAGGCCCTACCTGGAGGCTGGCAAACTTAAATGGGGAAGGGCAGATGTGTCCAGAGGCTCCCTCTCTCTGCTCTAGAATTACCAGCCTCAAGGTAGGGCATGAAATTCTCCCAGAATTACAACTGATCTCCTGATTACAAAGATCGGTTCTCCTAGAGAAAATGGCAGCTTCAGGGAGTAGACTGTATGCTATACCCCAGAAACCACCTCCCTACTGAGATCCCTGCCCCCCCCCCAACTCCAGCCTCCCAAGGTGCCACCCCAAATCTCCAGGTACTTCCATAGCTGGAGTTGGCACCCTTACTTGACTGCTTTTATACCCACCTCTCCCCCATGCTCACTGCTTTGGCTTGTGCACCCTCCATTCGCTTCCCTCATGCATCTGCCTATGCACTTGCCCCCTTCTGTCATGCCTGTCCCCAACCCCCAACCCCATTTGCCACCACTCTTGAAGCAGTTCACAAAACCAAAAAGGACCCACGGTAAATAGGAAAAAACCAACATATAATAAATACCGTGTTACGTGCTTTTCACTTTAGAGGAGGCTTGTAGCTCATAAGAGAAAAAATTTTGCAGCGTTCATAGAAGAGAAATTTGGATTAATATTTTGGTATTTGGCAACCTTGTACTGGAAAATTATTGTTGGACACCCTGAGGAAGATTCTGAAACAGACAGATATCTGGACCTCTGTTGGAGGAAGACAAAACACATGTTCTAAAGAGACTTTAAGGAGTCCTTCCTCTTGAACCTTTTGTTTAACAGAGGAGGACGGATATTAACTAAGAGGTTGTACAATATTTTTTGAGATTCTTTGGAGATGATATTTGATATTTGGATGGTTTTGGTACCTTATATGTTGTGATATTTATATGATAAATTATATATGATGAAATTACTGTAAAATATTATTCTAAAAATATAAATATTATTTACGATATGCTATAACCACTCTTGAAGCAGCAGTGGCCCCATCAGGAAGCTATGGGACCCAGCAGTCACCCCACTTCACTGGAAATAGTTGCTGGCCCTGGAACTGGAGATGGAGGGTGGTGGAGCTGGAGGCACAGGGTTATAGGCAGGGACGGGTCAGGGTATAAAAGTGGGGAGGTAAAAAGGAGATGGCCATAAAAGGCTTGGAAGAAAAAGGTCCTTTCTGCACTTGGATCTCATCCCTGGTTTTACCAGAGTTCAACTCGCAACACAATACCTTGCATTTATCCCTGGTTATAACGGCATCCGTTTATCCCAGGACAAGTGAGGGGTGAAACCGGGGTGACCTCAATGTAATGTGGAAACAACACCCCCCCCCGAGATAATTATAGGGGTGAACTTGTGTGTAGTGTAGAATAGAAGTTCGGGGCCAGGGTTGAACCAGGATTTAAGGTCTAGTGCAGAAAGGACCAAAGACAAGTTGATTTAGCTGGATTCAGGAGCACAGGAAAGCAACTGATGTTGGGGTATAAGGGAGATTTCACACTGACAGACTGGCAGCTGGGTAGGTGAGGGAGCCAAGATAAAAGGCAGGAGAAGAGAACTGTGCAGTATCAGTCCCTGTGATTAGCAGGAGGGATGCCAATTCTGGCTTGGGAGATTTGGTGGCAGTCCCAGGGGAGTGGGGTCTGTGGTGATATGATACCATAGAGTCCACCCCCTAAAGCAGCCAATTTCCTCCAAGGGGACTAATCTCTGTAGTCTGAGATAAACTGTCATTCTGGAGATCTTTAGGCCTCACCTGGAGGCTGGCAGCCCTAATTATGGAGCCTCCAGATTGGCCATATGTAGATTTCAGTAGCCAGCCTTTCTGTGTTTGCATGTGTTCCCTCTAAGCTGAGTTAGTGTGAGCTAGCTCACAGTTTTTTACCCTCCAGCTCACACATTTTTGGCTTAGCCCAGAAAGGATGGCTCCAGAGCAAACTAATTTATGCAGTAGCCAAATCACTCGCTCTCAACTTTAATGCCGGTAGCTCACCAAGTAGAATTTTTGCTCACAAGACTCCACAGCTTAGAGGGCGCATACAACAGCCATACATTTTCTTGCTGTACTGATTCCCTACCTTTAGGCAATGGATCTTGGGGTTTCAAGGTCCGGATGTTGGTGCAACTGCTGACCAGTCTGACAGCGAATGACTATTACACCTAATTCAAACTGTTCGATGCATGCACTTGTAGCCTCTGACTCCCTGATTTCCTTCAACCGTGTGGGAGAACAGACTTCCAAGGGTTACTGTGAAGGAAAACCTGAACCCTGCACACGTGGAATCAATTGCCAGTTTCCACTGCCAGGATAAACAGCCTACATGTTGGAAAAGGGGCTTGCCCAACATGGACTGTAAATCAGTCACAGTTTTCCAGGGAGGAGTCTGGATGTTACTTTTTCGAAGTTATTTTTGTATGTAACAGACATTAATGGTTCTTTTGTAGATTGGCACTCTTCCCCCCGCCCCTTCTTTTCCTGCTCCCATTTGATAGGGATGACCATAAATTAGTGGGTTAGGGCAAGAGAGGCAACCAGCGACTTCTCTAGAAATCTATTATTAAGAAGGCATTAATCGGCACCGTTCTGTCTTTCTTTTCTTTTATTCCATTCTGAATTTGTTTCTTCAAATGCTAGTGCTTAGGGGTGTTCACAAAATCGGCTGCTACCACATTTGAGTTATTATATTTGATTAAATACAATAATATTTTTTATCCTGCATTCCTTCCAAGGAGTTTGGGGCAGTTTATGTGGCTTTCCTTCCCTCCTCCACTGAACAATCCAGTAAAGTAGGTTCGACTGAAAGGGAGTGCCTGGCCCAAGGTTACCCAGGGAATGTAGGAAGGATCACACACATTCCCCATTGACTGCTCTAACTTCTACACCAGATTGACTTGCACGCAGTAGACAAAAACATAATAATAGTTAGAAACACAAACCACTGTAGCTCCTGCTGGGCTCTGTCCCAAGAGGATTGTGTTTCCCCTGCTCTAATGAAAGTAGGACATTTTCCTACCATTTGCAGCCTTAATTGTGTCAGGATCATTCTTGGCAATGGGGTACCACCTGTGCCCCTATTGTCCAGCCCAACATTAAGATCCTGTTCCTAAGCTCTGGTCTTCGTGCCTGCAAAGGTGATGTGGGTGGTAACCACAGGGCTTTTTCAGCAGGGGCACCTTATTTTTGCAATGTGCTCTCTTTTAAAGTTCTCCTGGTACTCACATCAGTATCTTTGAGGTACGGGGTGAACACATTTCTCTTTACTAAGGATTTTAAATTAGGGGTTCTGTCTTTTTAAGGTGTTTTTATGATTCACCTCTAGCCTGAGGATCATCTTATGAAAGTCATTATAGGCTGCTGTGTGTTGTTTTAGGGTTTTTTAAAATGCCTCTGGCTTATTATTAGGGGGGCGGGTTAATGCTGATAAGTCTTATGTTGTTGCCTTTATGACTTTATTGTAGTGTTTTTACTTTTTGAGGCCCCTTGAATAAGTCTATGGAGAGGCAGCATATGAATTATCTAAATAAGTAAATTCTCTTCACTGCTGACATGTCAGTACTACCTTCTGTCCCAGTTGACATGATTTGTCCACTCATTGGTGCAACCCCTTAAAACAGACTGCCTGCATTTTCCCCCACCTCCTCTCACCCCACCACCTATTTTTGATTATTTCATGCATATTTGTTTATGTCTCTCTCAAGGCAAGGCTAGAATACACCAAAACTTGTAAGTTGTGCAGCTCAGAGAGCAGCAATTGATCTTGGAGGCCGGCGCTTGGCACTTCCCATTTCCTCCCCCATGCCACATGCCACACACCACGTGCAGACAACCTCGGGGTACTGTGTATGGCTGCAGTGTTCTTTCAGCCAAATACATAAGAAATGCCAAAGAACAAATACCTTTTCAGATATGTTAAAAAAGAGCTAGTTGGAGAAATTCTAAAGAGAGGAGTTTCCATTCCTCCTCCAGAGGACTGGAATAACCAGTGTGTGGATAATCAGAGAAACAGTGATGGAACAGAGCCAGGAGAATTAACTCATTCCACCTGGCATCTCCACTTAAAGGATCTCTCAGGTAGCAGGTGTCAGGAGATGCCCTTTTTTTTTTTTTTTTGCTGGAGACCCTGGAGAGCTGCTGCCAGTCAGAGGAGACTGTTCTGCTCTAAATCAACTAATGGTCGGGTAAAGTATAAAGCAGCTTCTACGCTCAGGTATGCCACTACATAAGAACTACTATTCTGTTCTAATTGAAAATGGGATTTCCATTGTTTTTCTAATCTCTTTAAAAAAGAAAAGAAAAAAAGATTCCATGCAGTTTATTGTCACAAAAGAAACACAGCTTCACATCAAAAGATATGTCAAAAAATAAAATAATTTGAAGGAAGGAGGAGGAGGAATAGGGAAAAGAAGAGAAAGAAGAGGTAGTAGAGGAACTACTACTACTACTACTACTACTTGCTTATACCTTGAATAAAACTGTGTTGGTCTTAAAGGTGCCACTGGACTCAAACTTTGTTCTGTTACCTGTTGTGTGGATAAAATGGAGGAGAAGAGAACCCTGTAAGCAGTTTGGGGCTCCCATTGAGGAGAAAGGTAGGGTATGCATGAAATAAATAAATATATAAAGCAATGTGGGAATAACAGTACTAAACTTCCTTTACAGAGCTGAAGAATACTGAGATAATAAGTGTAAAAATACTTTGAATTGGGGAGGGGGGCAGTTTCTCACTGTGGGTCTTTAAGCAGAGACTGGATGGCCATCTGTCAGAGACGCTCCATTGAGCATATTCCTCACTGTACAGGCAGTTGGGCTGGATGGCCTCCCAGGTACTTTCCAACACTCTATATGACTTCATAAAATAGCTGTTACTGGTATTATTATCTGAACAAGCTCCAGTACTCACCTCTACTATATCATGCCTCTGAACGATGCACACACTGAAGTGTCACTCCTGAAGGGGTGATGGGGTGTGTATAGAGGGGGGAGAAGAACAGGATGACTATGAATAGATCTATTCACCAAATCCCTTGGTAGGCATACGTTTAATTTAAAAGGCAGCTAGACACTCCGATGCTAACCGCAGCGCTGGGTTCTCTGCCAAAGAAGCTGCTATGGAGGGGGGAAATGAGGAATTCCTGATGGATGTGTATGCATCTGGCTACTCACAGCCCAAAGCATTGTCAGGGCAAGAGCTTGACAATATGGCTGTCCACCAAGCTTCAAAGAAGGTTCAGTTCCCAGCATTTCAAAAGTGAAGATAAGGGCAGACTTACATTGCCCCGATTCCCATGCCAAGGATAACTGCCTGTTCATACTGCTGAAGACTCTGCTCCATCAGCTGTGCATGAAACCCATTTCTGTTGCAAGAGCCTTTCCTATTTGGTTCTAGAAGTCAAGAGGGGTCACGATATGCTGGGAAAATATAGGTATCCCATGATCTGTAACTAACCATTCAAACAGGGTCGCCAGGTCCCTCCTGGCAACTAGCAGAAAATGGGGATGAGACTTACCAGGAGCTGGAGGGAGGCCCAGGCTACGTTGCTGGAGTGTACTGGAAATGATGTCATTGCACTAGGATGCCCTGGCAATGCTCTGGCATTTGGGCAAAATCTCTATAGCAAAAATGGCTTCTACCATAGAGTTTTTGCCCAAATACCAGAGTATTGCCCGGACATCTCCAACTTGATGACTTCAATTCTGGTACACACCAGAAGTGATGTTGCCATATTGCCAGTGATATAGCCTGAGCTTCCCTCCTGTTCCTGATAATTGGGCTGGCCGGTCTGACAACCCTACATTCAAAACCAGCCTTGCCAGCATGTGAAATGACCGCTGTGTGGAGCCTTAGCGTACATTGGCCTACCTGTGTACTAAAGACAAAATGCATTCTAGAGACCATGGAGAGGTCTCTAAAGACAATTCAGCAATTCATTCTTAAATAGGATTCAAAACGCATCCCACTATCAGAGGCTGGGATTGCCAGGTCAGATTAGGGTTGCCAGGCATGACCTGACAATCAGCAGGAGACTAGGGAGGAGGCAGGGGCATGGGGAACACCATTGGTGATGGAGTGGCTTCACTTTGTGGGGAAACCCAGAAATGATGACATGCCTCACAAGGAATTACTGGAAATTCCATAGTAAAACCTAGTCCTAGGGAACTCGGATTAAAAACATAAGAACATAAGAGAAGCCAATGTTGGATCAGGCCAAAGGCCCATCTAGTCCAACACTCTGTCACACAGTGGCCAAAAATACCAGGTGCCATCAGGAGGTCCAGCAGTGGAGCCAGGACACTAGAAGCCCTCCCACTGCTGCCTCCCCCAGCATAAAGAATACAGAGCATCACTTGCCCCAGTCTGAGAGTTCCCATCTATACCCTGTGGCTAATAGCCACTGATGGACTTCTGCTCCATATGTTTATCCAATTCCCTCTTGAAACTCTCTATGCTTGTAGCTGCCACCACCGCCTGGGGTAGTGGATTCCATGTGTTAATCACTCTTTGGGTGAAGAAGTACTTCCTTTTATCTGTTCTAATCCACCTGCTCAGCAATTTCATGGAGTGTCCATGAGTTCTTGTATTGTGAGAAAGGGAGAAAAGTACTTCTTTCTCGACCTGCTCTATCCCATGCATAATCTTATAAACCTCGATCATGTCACCCCTCAGCCATTGTTTCTCCAAGCTAAAGAGCCCCAAATGCTTTAACCTTTCTTCATAGGTTACCAGGCAACCAGCAGGAGCCTGGGGTACAGGGACATGAGGATGGCCTTTGGCAATGGCATGACATCATTGGGGGGGGACCTCAGACAACAACATGCACCCCAAAACAATTAGGATAACAATAAATCACCAAGGACAAGGACTAAGAAACAGGGAGTATATGCAGTTAATGCAGACAGTTGGGGGTGCATGCTGAATGAGACATTCAGATTTGGACAGAAATATCAGAATATGCTTTTTAAGAAGCCCGGAGACAGCTAAAAGGATCCTTCCACATACTTAGAACCACTAAAGTGCCGGTTTCTGTGGAATTAGCAGAGGACACCTAGTCACTGGTGGGATTTCCCCCATCCTTAAACAGAAGTTTAATGAAGACTGTTGCCTACTTAAGCCCATGTGGTAGACAGGGAAAGCTCTGAATTGAAAAAAAAGTAAATAAAAATGCCAGGCTGGCTGAATATGAATCACGGTTATTCTATATTTTATACAAGGCCTGGCCAATCCAAAGGATTCATACTGCTGGCCAGTCACAGGGGGTAATGTTCCATACCACTATTTCTCATTTCTGCCTCAAGGGCAGCTGTCCAATAGGTCATTTGGTTATGCAGCAGCCCCAACCCAAGAGGTTCCTGGCTTGCTCCTTATACAACTACTGGAAATGGAACTGAGTAAGTTTAAATTTATTAAAGTTAAAAATTAATAATTTTCAAAAATTTAAAAATTAGAACTAGTTTCCATTCAGCTTCATGTTTCTTTCAATGCTTAATAATCATGTTTGTTTTAGGAAAATTTGAAGAAGAAGTAAAACATAGTTTGAAGAAAGTAGAAAAAGAAGTGTATGCTGCAATGTTAAAATGTATCAAAAGGCTGACACCTTGCTACTTAAGAGGATTACTCCTGAGGAAGACCATTGAAATGAGTGTATAACTGGGTGCTCATTGAGAATATTGGATGTTGTTTTGAATATGTTTAAATTTCCAAAGTTTTGTCTTGAATATGTTAGAATTCCTAAAGTTTTTATAGATATACATAATTGTCATTAAATATTCAATTTCATCACAGTGGTTCTTTGTTTTGATATATCAAGCCCTAGTATACCAGACGTGAACAAGGTTGCCCTGCCAAGAGGGCCAGTATGTGTTCTTATCACTAGCTGCTCTATGGGCCAGGAGGCCAACAGTGTGAGACACAGATATAGATATATTTAAAAACAAAGAATAAACACGCATACTCCTTGACATGAGTGCATTTTCTCCAGCTCCATTTCTTGGATTATCTGCACATAGAACTTCTGTTCCTCCAGCCTTCCTGTCTTTAGAATGTCTTTAGGCATTTTGCCTAAGAATACAAATTTAAATACATATTTTATTTCACTACTTGATATGATCTTTTATGCATGTCTGGCTGAATGAACGCTGCCGTTATATGCTGTTCCCATAAATGAGCAGTTCACTTTATCATTCTCTAGGCAGTGGCTGGAAGGAAGAGGAAAGACGGTACATTCTGAGCTTCATTTTCAATTCAGAAGTACTGCAAAGGGGAAGAGGCAATTGGTGGGTAAACCACATGCATTCCAGACTTGGGCTGTTGGTTGCTCTTACACCTACAGTCCTTATAAAGGACAGGAGAAGGGCAGGAATGGAAGGGGAGGAGGAGGAGATTAAATTCATACCCCACCCTTCACTACCCAAAGGAGTCTCAGAGCAGCTTAAAATCTCCTTTCCCTTCCCCTCCCCACAACAGACACCCTGTGAGGCAGGTGGGGCTGAGAGAGCTCTGAGAGAACTGCTCCTGAGAGAACAGCTCTGAAAAAACTTATAACTGACCCAAGGTCACACCAGCAGCTGCATGTGGAATAGCGGGGAATCAAAGCCAGTTCTCCCAGATTAGATTCCATGCTCCTAACTGCTACACCAAACTGGTTCTCTGGCACCAAACCACTACACCAAAATGTTGTCCAAATGAAAATTGCTGGTGGCAACAGACCTTATGGCAATATTGGTAACTTCTTTGGTGAGGTGCTAAAGCTAGAACCAAAACCAGCTGGAGGCAGTTCAATTTGGTACCAGATGTGCAAAGTAGGTATTGATTGTATCAGTTGCTATTTATAACAAGTAGTAGTAGTAGTAGTAGTAGGGGTTTTTTTACCCAGCTTTTCTCTACCCTAAGGAGTCTCAAAGTGGCTAACAATTGCTTTCCCTTTCTCTCACCCCAACAGGCACCTTGTGAGGTAGGTGAGGCTGAAAGAGTTCTGAGAGAACTGTGACTGGCCCAAGGTAACCCAGCAGGCTTCATCTGGAGGAGTGGGGAATCAAATCCAGTTTTTCCAGATCAGAGTGTGATGTGGACATACCCTGGGAGAGGTGAGGCAAACAGGAAGGTGGGACGATATAGATGGGATGATTGAATTATCTGAGTGATATGGATGTCAGCCAGACCGGGGGGGGGGCAGGGGGCAGAGACTTACCAAAACAGCACCCCATGATACTGCAACACAATTTCCAGCAGCATGATCAGAAGTGACATCACAGTTTTACAGGATGTTCTAGGATTTTCTTGAAACTCTCTAGTAAAAACCATAGAGTTCTGGGGAGGGGGTATCCTAGAGCATCTCATGATGTGGTAATATTGCTTCTGTATACATAGCCAGAAGTGACATTGTGGCATTGTGGGAGGCCATTTTGGCCTCCCCATTTTCTTCTTGCCACCCTATCAAGTGGCAGCAGGGGACTGAGGCCAAGGGCAGGCGTTAGCTTGCCAAACCTGGTGACAGACCCAATTAATGCCTGTCAGCAAAGGCCAAGAGGTCCCTTGATGATCCTCTCTTGTAGGGTTGATAGCAACGCTCCCTCTAAGCTGTGGAGTCTTGTGAGCAAAAATTCTACTTTGTGAGCTACTGGCAATAAAGTTGTGCTTGAGCAAATTGGCTACTGCATAAATTAGTTTGCTCTGGAGCCATCCTTCCTGAGCTAAGACAAAAATGTGTGAGCTGGAGGCTAAAAAACTGTGAGCTAGCTCACACTACCTCAGCTTAGAGGGAACCCTGGTTAGGAGTTCCCTAGCAAAAGTGGGGGATCTGCTGGCGTGACATCATTTCCATGGAAATCCTCTGCAGGAATCAACAAAAATGCTATAGTCTTACCGACCCCATATCCTTGCCCCCTCCCCCTCTTCCAGGTTCCTGCTGGTTTCCATGCTGGAAATCACCAGGAAAGTTTGTATTTGAGGGAGATTCTGGAAGCCTATATAGTTATCCTGAAAACTTGGGCCATTGCTTATGGCCATGGGGCTGAAGAGTTCTGGAGGATCAAAGAAAGAGCCTTGATTAATTAGTTGCTGTAGATTTTCCAGGTTGTGTGGCCATGGTCTTGGCACTGTAGGACCTGACGTTTTGCCAGTAGCTGTGACAGCATCCTCAGAGGTATCACACAGAAACTTGATTAATGTTCTCCTGGAGCATCCAGGCAGTTAGGATAGTTCCTCTTGAAAGCACCGAGGGAAATTTTTTCCTTAATGAAGAAAATCATACCAGATGGATTCCATCCACACCTCTGAATCCCGGAGGGCAGAGGATCTTGGGGCGCAAAATACATGGGTCTCAGTGGGTGAGTGGTCTCCATGCAACAAGACCACTGGCCCTGGTGGCTGCTTTTTACTCACAAAATCAGTGTAGGATGGAAGGGAGGGAAGGCTGAAGCCTCTCCTCTTGCTGTGCCTCCTCTTCACCATCAAATCGGGCCTCTGAGCAATTTTTCAGGTGAATCTCCAGTCACACATACAACACATGTTGGGACAGGGGAATCCCTGACCTGATGCACACGACATACCTTGTGTAATGAGGCCTGGGATTCACTTTGACACCCTGACACACAAGCATGCAGGGAAAGCAGGGCACATCAGATGTGTGAAAAGTCCCCTGGAGAAATATAAGATGAGAGAGGCAGATGGGAAGTTTACCCTGAGTCGGCTGGGCAAGCCAGCTGGCAGCTTTCCCTGAGAGAGAGTTTGCTTTCCAGCCTAACCAGAAAGGTCAAAGTGCCGTTGCTAGGCTCCCCAGATGCCACGGCTCTGCCCCCTCCTGCCGCCCTGATCTGTTTCCACCATTTTAGCGCTTTAGGGCAATTAGCCTTAATTAGCACAGGCCTTTGATTGGAATGGTTCATGACCTGGAACACACAGCTGGCTCTAGACAAACACTCATTCCACTTCAGAAAGTAACATCTCCCTAGGTGGGGGGGAGGAAGAAAGCATTTATACAGATTGTAGAACAAATTTACAGTCCAGTGGCACCTTTTTTTTTTTGTTTGCCCTCCAAAGGGGAATTTTTTTATTTGCATTTCTATAAAACTACAACAGAAAATGGGGAGGGAAAATTCTACAATCTAAAAGAGAAAGTAAAAAGAACCTAACTAAAAACCCAAGTGTGGAGGTTGTACAATGCTTATAAAGTAGTTGTTACTCTTATTCAGTTGCTTTGAAACATGAAGAGTGCCCACCAATCATCAGTTCTGTTGACAAAACCTGCTTATCAGACTAGACAAAAAGTCATTCCAAAGCTAAAACACACATAAACACAGGCCTTAAGAAAAATTGGCCTCTCCATTTACGCTTTTACACTTTGCTTCCCCCCCATAGGCAAAATATTTAAAACCAATGTTCCCTCAGCAAGAACATTACAACAATTTATCTTCCTCCATCTTAGATGTATCTTCCTTTTCCATTTAGCTTTTATAAATCCGGATCTGTCCATTTATGATGTAAACCAAGTTCCTTTTTCCAGGGACATCTTCACTTCCTTAAACATTTTTAATCATAAGAGGTCTTTCTTTTGTTGCATTAAAAGCATGCTCATTGGAGAATCCAGCCTTTCTCTTAGCAAGCAGATCTTGTGAAGTTGGGGTAGCAAACCCTTTACTCCAAAAAAAACCCGCTTTACGATCCACTTGCCAGTCCAACCACAAAAAAACTAAGCTTCAGAATCTCCTTACCATCCATAAGTCTCTATAATCAAAAATGCTCACTGAACACTGTCTCTTTAAAAGTATAGCTGCTTTTAGTACAGATCCAGGTCACTAGTCCACTTTAGCCACTAGGGAGCCCACGATTTACTTTGAAGACAGAGTCTATGGTTAGGTCACATGACCTGGCTTTCCACTGTTCTCCTTCCTGAAGAAAGCATTGGTCCCGCCTCCCTCTTCGCCTCTCATCGCCATCTTTTGGGGATGTTTACATTAGCCGAGAAAGAATGCCAGCGTCTCTAAGGTCTGTTTAAACGCTCAATTTTCTTTCAGAAAAACTCTCCACTACAGTCCATCACCACAATTTGATCAGTCCCTCCAATCATGCTTTCGGATTCGCTTAAGCATCAGGAGAAAGGGCGTCCCCTCCCCCCCTCCGCTTATAGTAGGGGGACTTCACATCTAGGCCTTGGTGTCTCGTTTCAACGAAAACTCGCTCATCAGTCCTTGAATCGATCCAACAGGTCCTGAAACAGCCCCTGGGATAACGCCAAGCAGAGAAAATGGCTAAACCTCCAAATGCTTGTCCCGGTCAGCAGCTCTGGTACCATACGGTCGCATAGTGGCAGGACCATCAGTGCAGAGGAGTACCTCAATTGCCCAGCATCGCACTGGTGAAGAGGCCACCCCTCAAAATCCCCATGGCTAGGAGCCTTACCCAAAAGGCTCCAGGGGGGTGGTGGATGATCGCCCCCCTCCAGACGGCTAGCGTGCAGATCGTGCCCCCGGAGCAACTGGGAGGCATGTCTGCTTGCGAGTCGCCATAAACCAGAAGCCTCAGTCCAGTGGCACCTTTAAGACCAAAAAAGGTTTATTCAAGGTATGAGCTCTCATGTGCATCCCAAATGCAATTTAGCCCTGAGGGAGAAAAAAGGGGGTGGGAAGGAAAGAAGAGAATATAAAACTGAAAAGTCTCCATGCAAGCCCAGCTAAAATGCGAGGAGGGTCATTAGCACAGCAGAGGAAACACCAGTGGGAGATGTGAGGAGTAAATATTAGCAGCTGAAGCAGCACGTAGACTTGGCTTGAGTCTGAGATCAGGACAAAGCAGTGGAGCCAATGGATCTGTGGGGAAGTGCATTTTGAAAGAATCATGCTCCCCACCTGAGCGTCAGTGGGAGTAGTGGTTCGAGTTGTGGACCAGAACTGGAGAGACCCAAGCTCAGATCCCTGTGTGACCATGAAGCTCACTGGGTAACCTTGGATTAATCACTCTCAGTTTAACCTACCACCCAGGTTTGTTGTTAAGGATAAAGTGGAGGGCTGGAGAACCACAAAAGCTGCCCTGAAATCCCTGGAGGAAGGGTAAATATTAGACAGACTGATTGATTGATTGATATGTACTCATAGCAGCCAACCTTCCCTATCTGCTTGCATCTGTTACTTATTATATAACATCCCTATTTTGTCTCTATTGCCTTTGGGGAAGACACAGAGTATTGTGAGTAACCCTGACTAGCCTGATCTCATCACAGTTTGTAAGCTAAGCAGGTCTGGCCATGGTTAGTACTTGCATGGGAGACCACCAAGGAAGACCAGAGGAGAGGAAGGCCATGGCAAACCACCACTGCTCATCTCTCATGGTCCTGGGGTCATCATGAGTCAGTTGCAATTCAATGGCACAAAGTTGTTAATGTGTTCTAAAAGTTGAACCTGAGTGTGTGCACGGAAGATGTACCTTGACTGTAGCTTGCATGCACATCAGTGCAGGAACATGGGTTCAGAATCCTACTGTACTGCTTCCTTTTTATCTCCCCTTTGCTGCCTATCCATATAAATAAAGTCCCTTTTCCAGAAGTCAGCAGTTAGGCTTTTTTTTTTTTGCTCAGTCAATGGCACTGCAAGTCACAAAGACCCTTCAGCAATCCATAAACATGTGGGGGGATAGACAGCAATCTGTGGAATAAGATCTTGGGTTGTCGTGAGCACACAAGCATTGCCCCTGGAAGGAAGAGGAAGAGGTGGCACCGTTCTGGTGTTCTGGGAAGGAATCCCATCATACATCCAAGGAAACTGATTTCCGATTGCATAAGGTCGGATTGTGGCTCTCAGAATCCGGGACCCGTTTGGAGAGAGGCACAGAGCATCCATCATCCTCCAGCAGGGGCCTTTCACAATGAAGTGGATTTTTCCCTCCACTGTTCACATACTTGGGAGCAGGAAAGAATTCCCAAGACCGGATGCACTCAAGCCAGCCGAGAAGACGTAAAGCCACTGTGTTCACTGACTGTTTATCAGTTACCCTGGTAATAAGAGCAGCATGTTAAGGAGACAAGCATCAGATGGAAAAGATGTATTAAAAGGGGGAAGGAAGGTAAGCAAAAGCAGCTGTTCTTGATTTAGTCGGCAAGCATAGAATTTCAACATCCGTCTCCCTCAATGTTTGACTGTGGTGTATACATACAGGTATGGTTTACTGGGTGAATCATATTACAGCAGCTCCCTGCCTGCAAGTCCCCTATCTGCTGTCGACAGTGCTGTCTGCCTTTTGATTCCAATAATCACACTGGAGCAACTTGCTGGAAAACATCGCTTTTGTCCTCCTGGGTTGCCTCATGAGGACTAGCCTCCTGTTGCAGGAGGAGGGGTTAGGGAAGGACACAGGACAGCCATGGGAATAAGGAGCAGCTAACCATTGGTTGTGGGAAGTGCCACCAAGTTGCAGCCAACTTATGGCAACCCCATAGGGTTTTCAAGGCAAGAGACATTCAGAGGTGGTTTCCCATTTCCTGCCTCTGCGTAGCAACCCTGGACTTCCTTAGTGGTCTCCCATCTGCATACTAAACAGGGCTGACCCTGCTTAGCTTCCGAGTTCTGATGAGACTGAGCTAGCCTAGGCCACCCAGACAAAGGTGGCTAACCATAGGAAATTGTCAGTTGACTCAATGGACATTGAGGTTGAGAGAGCTAAGGATGTTTAGCCTACAGAGGAGACAATTGAGAGGTGATATGGCAGCCATCATCAAGTATTTCTAGGGCTGTCTTCTGGAGGAGGGAGAAGAGTTGTTTACTGTTGCACCAGAAGGTCAGACTAGAACCAGCAGGTTGAAATTAAGTCAAAATAATTTTTGGATAAACATTAGAAAGAACTTCCTGACAGTTAAAGTGGTTCCTCAGTGAAACAGACTTCTCCGGAAGGCAGTGGGCTCTCCCTCTTTGGAGGATTTTAAGCAGAGGCTACAAGGCCATCTGACAGCAATGCTGATTATACGACTCACTGTGAACTTAGGCAGATGATGAGAGGGAGGGCAGGAAGGAATGAGCCAGTGCTTAGCCTTTGTAGCCCATTCCTATGTGCCCAGGGTAATGTCGATCGCCAGTTTGGGTTCAGCAAGGAATTTTCCTCCAAGTGAGACTGGCCAAGGATCCTGGAGGTTTTTTGCTTTCCTATAGAAAGGTTGGCTTGAAACTCAACATCAAAAAAAAATGAAGATCATGGCACCCGGCCCCATCACTCCTTGACAAATAGAAGGGGAAGTTGTGGAAGCAGTGACAGACTGCTTCCTGGGATCCAAGATCACTGCAGACAGTGACTGCAGCCATGAAATTAAAAGACGCCTGCTCCTTGGGAGGAAAGTGATGGCAAACCTAGACAGCATATTAAAAAACAGAGATATCACCCTGCCAACAAAAGTCCATATGGTCAAAGCAATGGTATTCTCAGTAGTACTGTATGGCTGCGAGAGTTGGATTATAAGGAAGGCCGAGTGCTGAAGAATAGATTCTTTTGAATTATGGTGCTGGAGAAAACTCTTGAGAGTCCCCTGGGCTGCAAGGAGATCAAATCAATCAATTCTAAAGGAAATCAACCCTGACTGTCCCCCTGGAAGGCCAGATACTGAAGCTGAAGCTCAAATACTTTGGCCACCAAATGAGAAGGGAGCACTCACTGGAGAAGACCCTGATGCTGGGAAAGATTGAAGGTCAAAGAAGAAGGGGACGGCAAGGGATGAGATGGTTAGACAGTGTTATCGAGGCAATGAACATGAAATTAAGCAAACTATGAAGCACGACAGAAGACAGGAGGGCCTGGCATGATGTGGTCCATGGGGTTGCGAAGAGTCGGACTTGACTATGCACCTGAACAACAACAACAAATAGACATATAGAGTAGGATTCACTGTGGGAATGTGGGGAGGGGGAGTAGCTGTGAATTCCCTGCATTGTGCAGGGAGCTGGGCTAGGTGATCCTTGGGGTGCCTTCTAGATCTATGTTTCTATGTCATCACCTTTCTTTATTCTCAAGATCCTGAACTCAAGTCTTGGGGAGGATTAGTCTGTCCCATCATTCATAGCAGCAGTCCCCCAGTCATTGTCGTGGGGAGCTGCTGAATGATGGGACAATACCAAGTGAGGTAGGCGGTAGGAATATTGCTAGAGGATGTGCCATAGTGGGAGAAGTAAGTTCATAGCTCAACCTGTCAACCATGGAGGGCCCAAAACACGGATGTATAGATTGATTATGTTTAGGGTTGCCAACCTCCAGGTGGCACCTGGAGATCTCCTGTTATAATTGATCCCCAGATGATCAAGATCAGTTGCCCTGGAGAATATGGCTGCCTTGGAGGATGGATTCTAGGGCATTATACTCTCCTGAGGTCCCTTCCTACCCCCACCCCCAGGCTCCACTCCCCAAATCTCCAGGTATTTCTCAACCCAGAGCTGGCAACCCTAATAATATTCATATCCTACTGTTCTCCTCCCCCAGCCGTGGGAGACCCCCCAATGCTTGCCAAGTACTCCAAAGTATCCATAATACAGTTTAATCAACTGAAAAAATCAATAATACCATCAGGCAATCAATAGTTATGAATGAGGCAATACGGCCACTTCTTTTTCTTTCTGGGGGGGCGGTCAGGCAACTGCTTAAGTTGATGGTGCACCATGAAACTTCCTGCTGCATTGTGGCTCATGTAGTTCCTTGGGAGGAGGTGCCATGTCTATGCCTACTGATCTGGCTACTTCTAGGGGGAACAGGTCTCCTCCTGGTATAGCAGGAAACTTCCTGCCCAGTGCAGCAGTGGGAATAGCTTGGGAAGGGGGTGATATCGCAGCAACACTGGGACAACAGAGTTTGTGGGATTGCTAGTGTGGCATGGTTTTGTAACTGGAAGTGCTGTTGTGGCATCACAGAGTGCCATGCAATGCTGGCCCCGCCATCAAAAGTGTGACTAATGAGAGAGAGCTTGGAGGTTGGGGGTGGGGGTTGGAAATAAATGTGGGAATTAGCATGGTGAGAGTAATACTAGAGTAACAGGCCCTTCTTGGTTTCTAGATTGATTTGGGATTTCCCTGCAGCAATTGAGTGGGTGGGGCAGTGATTGGAAGTGCGTGCCATGAACGCGATAGTGCAAGGGAACTGCAGTGCATGACAGGCTTTATGCCATGGTTTCTGTTTCATCCCATCCTGCCCATCATCCATTTTGGTCCACCTCATCGTTGTTGCTGCCATTAATGATTCTTCAGTGCCTCTTTTGCCCAGTTTACAAATAGAACTGAAAACTGAACAAAGTTTGAATCCAGTGGCATCTTTAAGACCAACAAATTTGTCTTAAAAGACCAACTTTGTTGGTCTTAAAGGTGCCACTGAACTCAAACTTTGTTCTGCTGCTTCAGACCAACACGGCTGCCCACCGAGAACTGAAAACTGTATACTTTTAATTTGTTTGTTTTTTATAGGAAACATTGTGTGCGAGGAAGCACAGTATGGAGTGAAACAATGCTCCCTCTAAGCTGTGGAGTCTTGTGAGTAAAAATTCTACTTTGCAAGCTACTGGCAATAAAGTTGTGAGTAAGCAATTTGGCTACTGGATAAATTAGTTTACTCTGGAGCCATCCTTCCTGAGCAAAGACAAAAATATGTGAGCCAGAGGCTAAAAAATTGTGAGCTAGCTCACACCAACTCAGCTTAGAGGGAACCCTGGAGTGAAAACAAAGATTAATACAGGAGAAGCAGCATGGAAATGGAATATTCAATTGGATTGAAATTTGATCATATCCAGAGCTGGAGTAAACACATCAGTGTAAAAACAAAGGTGTGGGGATCTAGGCAGGGAGAGGCTTCCTGGTTAAACCAAAGTCAGATTGGATGTAAACACAGGGTGATTCTGCATCTAGCATTTGCTTCACATTTGCTCGGGGCAATGTTGCACTGACTGCAAAGTCAGCCCTGAATGGCCATAAGTCTATGCAGAAGGTACCATAAAACCCAATGATCAAAGAAAGTGAAAGCGGGCACGCAGTGTAGAGGGTACCATAAAATCTGATGATCAAAGGAAGTGAAAGCAGCATGCAATGCAGAGGGGAATTCCTGTTCCAATGTGGGGTCCTGATCACATGCACAATTAGCTGCACCATAGGTGCGAATGCTGGGCAGATTTAAAGGGCGTGATCAGACGCGAACATCTGGGAAGCACCCCACACCTGTCAGCAACCCATTTTGCTCTGCTGCAGAAGTGGAGTAAAAAGACATTGGGGAGAGTCCGGTAGCAAACGGGTTGCTATGGGCCATGGACAGGCTTTCCCCTGTCTGATCGCTCCAGCGCACTCTCATGGCGTCGGGATGGTCTGATCAGGCCATCCTGACTCCGTGCCATTGTTTTTTCCCCCCTTCTCAGTATGTGCATCATCGCACCCTCCATAGGAAGCCCTCAGTGCTGAGATGCGATTCATCAATTCCCTGTTTAAGTGCATCGAGAACAAATGGCAAAAAAACCCCAAACCCCGACTCACCCCTGGTTGCGTCTGATCATGCAGTGGTGGGCTGTCCCCTCAGCTTCAAAGGACTGTGTGATCACGCAACTGTGGGTCAAATTCCTCTAGGGGGAATAGCTTTGCTTCCCTCCTGCATTATTTCGCATGTGTGACTACCACCTGAGTTTTGTAAACTAATGGAGGGAAAAGCCAATGCAGAATCACCCTTAGTCGGGCCAGAAATGCCGCAGGATTGCCTATGCCTGAACCCCAGCTTCCTGATTCAGCCCCTACCTCTACAAAAGCCACAGCTATAAAGAAAGAAGATGGAAACAGACCAAGTCAAGAAGGAAGTGGAAGAGCCAGATCATATTTATGTATCCCAAGACCAAGGGCTGTGAGAATTGTTGTTGTTGATGATGATGATGATGATTTATAGACCACCCTCCCCCATAAAGGGCTCAGGGCGGTGAACAACATTTTGATAAAACATGCAGTAAAAACATATACAATCACACTAGCAGTTAAAACTATAACAGTTCTAAACAAGTTCAGATATAACCCCGTGGGAGGAGGGAAAATGGAGGAAGCCAGGCTTGATGGAAAACGCTTGCTGTTCTTGACCATAGAATGCCCCAGTGGTGGCACCAGTATGGCAAGAAAGGTACACAGGGGTGTCCTGAGACACAAAGAGTGAGAGCATGAGCACGTCTACATATATAAGTGCAACCAAGCTGCAACTGATTTACGGCAACCCCAGCAAGGTGCATTCAAGGCAAGTAGAAACAGAGGTGGTTTTCCACTGCCTTCATCTGCAGTTTTCCTTGATGGTCTCCCACCCACTTACTAACCCTATGTAACTTTTGAGATTTGACAAGTTCAGGCTATACCATGCTGTCTTCCCTCCCCATGAGCAGGTCTACTGAGAAGAAAGTCCTGATTTATTATGATGATTACTCCCAGGAAAGTATTCTCAGGATTGCATTTAACTTTCATATGGCCCTGAAGGACCACTAGTTGGGTATTTAGGAAATGCAAGGTGGGAGTGAATACAGCGCCAAAAAATGTGGTGGAGTGGAGCAAGCATAGTCAATGAGGAGACCAGTCATTCAATGAGGCTAGGAAGGTATTCTAGTACAAATTCACCCCGGTTGATGTGTTCTGAAGTCACCTGCAGAAATCTCTCACAAAGGTTTATTTTTCCAGAAAAAGGACTGATTGCGCTATGACTCTTCTCCCAGAAGCAACACTTGGGACAATGGCCTTAAATAACTCAGCATTCACCAGCTGCCCACAGTGTATGTACATTTTATCTATATGAAGCACCAGAGCTTGGCCAGATGTTTTCTTTCGCTGGCTGCAAGCTCGGGCTCTCATCCCCTGAGCCAAGACTGATGTTCATACTGGCTGGGCTCCATGTCTGTGTGGAAGCCCTCAGCGTTGGCCTGCCATATGTGGGAACTCAACAGTCATTGTTGGCGCCTCATCTGTGCCGAGAGGGAGGCCAGAAAGCTTTGTTAAGAACAATCTATGTAGCTTTTCTACCTGGCCAAAGAAAGAAATGGGGGTTGGCCAGGAACAAGAATAACCAGACGCAGAGAGGGAGGGTAGACAGACACCAATATGGCACAGACTTTGCAGAACCCAAAGGAGCTATAGGTCCAGAGTTTCCATGACTCAGTGTGAGCTTTTTTTAACAGGGGAAACCCTAAGCAAGAATTGGCTATTTCACTTCATTTGATTTCTCAGGTTCTGCTGGATTTCCCCCCCTTTATCTCTGTTTGCAGCCATGTGACCTCCTTCAACACAGTTTACTACAGATACTGTGCCCATACTGGAATAACATAGAGCACCTTATGGGGGTGGGGGTGTATAAATCCAGAAGTAAGGAACATACTGTAGATTATGCATGCAGCCACCATATCAGTAAGTACAGCAAACAAAAGTTTTCATAGTCATCACGAACAAGGCTCTACAGGGCCAGAGAGAGTGCATGATACTGTGCAATTAATTATTTTTCTGTATCTAATAGTGTAATGGGTGACTCATGCCAATCCCAAAAGCAATAAAACCTGACCACCCACAGATACTATAGGCTTTTCTGCATACTCATTTGATTCAAAAAAGCCATGTTTTGTGCATACTTGAAGAGTTCAAAGTACACAGAAAAATATGACCAAGGCTGTGGTCACACAGAAGGGAGAAAATGCGGGCAGGAAGCAAGGCTGTTTGCCCCACCTGCAATGATGCGCGTTTGCACGATCATACATCCCGCTGGACGCCCCGCAGTTCCCAATGATACTGGGTTTTCAGCAGTAGCTTTTCACCATGCTACTGCGGCGCGAAAGGATGTCCCGCCAACAACTCCAGGACGCCAGACAGATGTGTCTGTCTGATCGTGTCCCTTTAATCCGCGGGGGAATCGCATGTCTGCCATGGCTTCCAGTACGTATGATCGCACCCCATGTTAACTAAAGGGAAAGGGACCCCCCCCCAAATTGCCTAATGAGAATGGAATAAGCTCCAGGAGGCAAGAAATGCTGAGGGCAGTTAAATGATGGGAGGGGGATAAAGAGGGGGAATTGGTTTGTTGAAGCTCTGAGAGTTTATAAAATCCCAGAGGGGCTATGTCCAGTGCTCCCTCTATGCTGTGGAGTCTTGTGAGCAAAAATTGTACTTTTTGAGCTACTGGCATTAAAGTTGTGAGTGAACGATTTGGCTCCTGCATAAACTAGTTTGCTCTGGAGCCATCCTTCCTGAGCTAAGGCAAAAATCTGTGAGCGAGCTCACACTAACTCAGCTTAGAGGGAACACTGGCTATGTCCAAATCAATTGTCCCCTCTTCCCTCGCTGCTCCTCACAGGTTCTCCTTTTGTTCTCTATGAATGCAAAGCTGATGGTCAAGTGCCTGTGAGTGAGGTAGTGAAATGGGACCATGCACAGACAAAGTGGGGATTTGTCTATACTCAGATACACAGTAAAGTATGAATTAGTAAATTCAACAAAAGTCCAGCAGACCCTTAAAGACTAATGGCATTTCTGTCAATATGAACTTACATGTGTTTTGACCCACTTGGTTCGATATGTCATTAGTAGCTTGAGCCAAGAGGAAATGCAGTGTGTATCAGAAGACCACCCCCTGCATTCACCTGCATTCATGCCTCCTAGATGCCAGCAGCTTGTGGCTGATTCTCACCCGAGCCCTGGCAGTGGTGCTAGTCACACTCTTCTCCATCTGATCTACCTCACAGGGTTGGAGTGGGATAAAATGGAGCAGTGAGAAGCACCCTGAGCCCTTTGGCACAAAAACAGGGGGAAGGAATAACAAGGAGATGCAAGGGTTAGTCTGGTCAGGAGTTGCTCAAGGAAGCTCAGCCACCTCTTCTTCATTCCTCCCAGTCCTGGACTTAACATGTGGGCAGACGTAAGTTTGGATCCAGACTACTATTTGTTTGAGGATTTCTGCCCACAAAGCAAGATTCAAGTCCACTTTATAGACCAACAAGTTTTCCAGGGTATAAGGTTTCAAGAGTCAATGCTGCTGGATTCTCTGGACTTGGTACTGCCAGGGAACACAGAGTGCTCAAAGGCTTTAACACAGCACAGCTTGGGGTTAGGTGTGGCAACAGACTTGCAAAGTCACACGGAGTCAGCAGTCATTTCTAAAACTAAGTAACTTTTGTTAAAGGAAATACATGCTGGAGAGTGCAGGTAAGAGATAGATATAGATTACCTGTTCTAACTAACTAGATGGTGTGGGATGCCAGACTCATGCCCAGCCTCCATGGGGCAAGGTGGAGATCAAGCACCTTCTTTATGCACGTGCGAGAGAGAAGAGAATGTGAGAGTGGAAACAGAGGAAATTGCCCCTAAGAGTAGCATCCTACTTCAAAGGAAAGGATGATCTGTGTGTCCACTCCTGACCTCTCTATCTGTCTAAACTATTTGGTGCCATCTTCTCAAGTTTGACACAGGAGACAGCACAAAGTCCTCCACTTCTAACAAATGCCCCATTTCTCAGATACAAAGAATATCAGAAGCTTTGACTTGAGAGCTTATACTTTGGAAAACTGGCTGTTCTTTAAGATGCTACTGGACTTGAATTTCACTGAATTTTCTCACTGCTCTTCTTCAGCAGCAGCCCTGAATTCTCCCCCAAATTCTGTTATTGAGGGTCCTATCTCCCTCCAAGATTTTGCAGAGACGTGATTTTTTTTGACAATCAATTCAGTAGTTCATTGATCTGTTTTGTGTGTGTTCAAGAGATCATTTCATTGTATTCCTTAATAACCATGCAGTACAACACAACTGTTTTTTCACCCATATGGGTTCTCATGTAGCCTGACTGAGGTCCACTGTCTCCCCTTCCTTGCTGCATAACTACCCTGCTCAGCAGGCAATTGCGTAAAGAGGCAATTAGATCACTCTCAAATCATATAAATCAGTCGGCAATAAATGTGGTGTTTCAACAGAATCATACCCTTCAGCATTTGGCGAAGTTGTCCGTAGTGATGGTAATGGCTGACAATCAGTTTGAATCAGCAGAGTTCTTTCTCATGCGTGTTTTTGGGAAAACTTAATGCAAACCAGTCTGGCAGGCATTTGCGGCTGTTTAGCATGAACTGAACAGACCAAGCAGTTGGCTCACATCTGACTGATACTTCTGAACAGAGACAGTTCGCCCATCAAATGAGTTTACAGCGATAGGTTGCAGCGGCCCTAGAAATGTCTGAGCCGGATCCAAGACCAACTGCCCTGCCTTATCCTGGTTTTCCACGGAGCGGCAATTCACTCCCCCTGGTTTCCCTCTTTCCTGCAGAATCCTGTTTCTTCAACCAGGACATCTCCAGAGCCACTTCACTCGTGACATTGTTTAGGTGCACAGCGTGATTTTTTAAGCGCCTGCCAAAACTTCTAACCTAAGATTTGCACTTGTGATCATACACGTGAGCACTGGATCCCAGGGTCATTAGTCTGGTTTGACTGGCTACAGTTTATCTATTGAGCGCACACTTCATGGCAACTTTGGGTTTACCTCTGCAAGACATGCAAGGTAGCCAAGGCAGCTTTATACAGCCCGTTGCTCAGTTTGGCAAAAATATTTATAAATGTTGAAACTGAAAACTAATATATAAACTTGTTAAGGATTAAGTGGGGTGGATCCTACCCCTGTATCCTCCCACTCTGAGCAGAGTTTGAAGTCTTCCTCCAACTTAAGTGGCTCTTTCTCGTAAGTAGAAAGGTTTTTTTAGGCTAGAGGACGGCTCCTTGGAAGATGGTTGCACCCACCCTAGTGTTGTGAGTGCCCAGTGTTTAAACTTGAGAAGGTGGAAAGCAGCACAAAGTTACTTTGCGAGTGGGTCCCGAAAACTGGAGTAAGTTCAGAAGTGCATCTCACTTCACAAAGTTCAGCATTTTCAGCTTTAAGAAACAGCGCCACCTTTCCTGCTTTCTCTCTCTGTGTGAGACCCTTGCCGATGCCATCTGGGTTGCCTTGCAAGCTCTGCAGCTGCTACCTGTTACAAAATGCCTGATGAGGCCAAACCATGATTGGGAACATAATACAGAGAAGAATGCCTTTCCAAAGCCTATTCTAGCTTTGGTCTCTGGAAGGAACTATGTCCTGCCAAGGGGTTCTGCTCTGTGTAGCCAGCCCTCCGGCATCTAGTGATGAAGCCTCACCCTCGCTACAGCGAATGTCTATGTCCATGCAAGATGTCTGATTTATAGCTCCCCATCCAATGTAGTGTAGTGGTTGGAGCAGGGCTATTTCTGGGCAGGAACGCACAGGAACGGAGTTCCGGCTGGCTCCCGAGTTGGCCATGCCCAGCAGGATCTCATTAGCATAATAGGCTACACCCAACAGCGGAAACTCATTGGGATTGACTACATGAGGGGTGTGTAGCCTAACATGCAAAGGAGCTCCTGCTACAAAAAAAGCCCTGGGTTTTGACAACAAATAAAGTAAACAGAATAAGAAGCAAAAGGTGGGTGTGGCTGGATGGCCACACTTCTGGTAACATGGGGTGTGGCCTAATATGCTAATAAATTTCTGCTGTTGGGTGTGGCCTATTATGCTAATGAGTTCCTGCTGGGCTTTTTCTACAAAAAAAGCCCTGGGTTAGAGTGCTAGCATAGGAGTAGGGAGGCTTGGGTTCAAATTCTACAGCCCCCATGAACCTCATGGGGTGACCTTGGGCCGGTCACTATCTGTTAGCTTAAACCACCTTGGCAGGTTGTTGTGAGGATAAAATGGAGAAGAGGCATCACTCTTCTGGCTAAGTGACTCCAGGAAGAACAACGCTCTTCTTAAAAGGCTGTCAAAGCCTTCCAACAGAAGTCAATGGTGGAACGCACCATCAAGTTACAGCTGACTTTTCTTGACCCCGAGAGGGTTTTCAAGGCAAGAGATGTCCAGAGGCGGTTTGCCACTGCCTACCTCTGTGGAGCAACCCTGGACTTCCTTGGTGGTCCCCCATCCAAGTACTAACCAGGCCCAACTCTGTTTAGCTTCCGAGATCTGAAGAGATCAGGCATGTCTGGGCCTTCCAGGTCAAGGGGCTCAAACAGAAGTCAGATCATATAAAAAGGATCTTCTAGGCTACAGTCACCCACACTAAATAATCCACTTTCGATGCACTTTCAATGCACTTCCCAACTGGATTTTACTGTG
The DNA here is from genome assembly GCA_029375565.1 of Gekko gecko. Classification (NCBI taxonomy): domain Eukaryota; kingdom Metazoa; phylum Chordata; class Lepidosauria; order Squamata; family Gekkonidae; genus Gekko; species Gekko gecko. The sequence continues at coordinate 20,901,037 of JAPDNY010000013.1, read as the reverse complement.
TGAACTGGCAACATCCAGTTGGAAAGTGCACTGAAAGTGGATTGTTATTTAGTGTGTGTGATCACAGCCCTAAGAGAAGCTTCTGATCTCTGCCCCCTTTTTCATGCTGGAAATATTTCCCTGTGAACATTTGATACAGTCAGTTCTCTCTGCCCAAGTGAGATCAGCAACTGCTATTGGCGTTGCTTCTATTAGTAGCAACTAGTTAGTAGTCACCACAGTAATGGTGGTCTAATATCTGGGATTATAGAAGGGACCTGCAGGTCAAAGGGGAGGCTGAAGGCATTAAGCACTTGGACAGCAGCTTTCTATAGCCCAGGGATGTTTTTACTGGCGTCTTGGCATGCGTTTAGAAGATTAGGCCAAGGGGGGAAAGAAACAATTTAATAAGTAGATTCACAGTTTTCTAGTTTATTCTTCTTGTAGAGACAATTCCTATGGTACAAGAGTTAAAGACAGGACAGATCCTTTGAGTGCATTAAAAGCATGCCTTCTGGCTCCAGCCTCTCTCCTTCCCAGTAGGAGTTGGCCTGCACTTGAAACCACGCATCTTATAAAATTAAAATTTCCATCTTGGGTTTGGGCTTTTCAAAAAAAAAGAAAAGAAAAGAAATCTGAAGCTGGACTGTTTGTAGAAGCCATTAAGAGCCTCTCTTCTTTTAGCTGATGTTTACTTCAGGCTGGGATCAGAATCAACATTTCTTTAGTTCCTCTACCCCCCTCTACTCAGAGCGGCGCAGCAGATAAGTGGAAATGATTGATCCAGCCATTTTTATTGATTTGTTATTCAAATTTTGTGACTTGTTCCTGTGCCTTCAACTCCGTCAATTAGCAACAACTCTTTTAGCGACAGCCTGTGCTGAGGAAAGGAGGATCCTGTTCTTAAACAAAGCCATCCGGTAGCATAAATACCCAGCCCGAGGCTCTTCTGAGGCCCTCAAATGATCTTTGATTCCAAAACAGAACAACTCAGTGGGTGTCATTCATCTTCCTCCTTCCCAATTCAAATGGCAGCACACAGTATTCTCGGCCTTCACAAACCCGTGGCGACCCTGGACACCTAGGAACATCTCATGTGCCAGCTCCGTTTGGAAGCCCTGTGAGTTGCGCAAGGATGTGCTGCTTTGATTGCTTTTATTGGCTGAAAAGATGCTTCCCATGCATTCCAGCACTGATCTTCAAAATAACAGATGCTGTTGTAAATAAGGATTTGGATGCAATGCCTTTGACTTTGCTAAGTTCATATAGTACAAGAAGTGTGTGTGTGTTTGTGTGTAAGAAGAGAAGAGAAACAGCAAACTGCTACAACATGGCTATATACAGATTAGCAGAGCTAATGTGTATTAGTAGATAGTGTTGGCTGGAGGCTGAGGTTCAAATTGCTACTCATCTTTAAGGCTTTCATCTTGGACTGTTTACCACCTTACACTACTTTATGGCTTTGTTGCTTTCCTCAGGATAAACAATTAGAAATGAGAACTCCACCATTAGAATGTGCATAATAGAAACTCTTGAGCAGATGCTGTTGTAGGACACAAGCAGAAGGTCCCACCTTCGATCCCTGGTGTTTCCAGTAACAGGAATTCAGGTCGCAGGGGCTGGAAGAGACCCAATCTTGGAAACCCTCTGCAAATAGACAAGAGTGAAATGAACCAATGGTCTGAGTCGATAGGAGAAGAAGAAGAAGAAGAAGAAGAAGAAGAAGAAGAGGAGGAGATTGGGTTTATACCTCGCCCTTCACTACCCAAAGGTGTCTCAGAGCGGCTTACAAACTCCTTTCCCTTCCCCTCCCCACAACAGACACCCTGTGAGGTAGGTGAGGCTGAGAGAGCTCTTGACAGAAACTGCTCTTTTTTCAAGAACAGTTCTTATCAGAACTACGGCTTGCCCAAGGGCATCCAGCCAGGTGCAAGTGGAGGAGTGGGGAATCAAATCCAGTTCTCCCAGATTAGAGTCCGCACACGTAACCACTACACCAAACTGACTCTCAAAAAGGCAGCAGCATCTATTCTAGTTGCAACTAGAAATGTGAGAGAGCTTTGAAAAGCCAAGAGTTTTGTCTTGGGAATTGTCAGGTTCAATAACAAGTGGATCCAGGCATTCTTATGCAAAGAAAGGTTTTATTGGATAATCTTGCTAAAACCCACAGTAGGAGGTCATTGTCAGGAATGGGGGGCGAAGTGGTTTCGGTTTCGGTGCTGCGAATGGCGGCCGCTTCTCGGGACGCTCCCAGAGGCGGTCAGCCCATGCGCGGAATGGGGGGGTCTTCGCGTTTGCGAAAGACCCTAGTGAGCCTTAGTCAAAGGCTCCAAACCGGGGGCGCATAGGGGAGTAGCCTCTTTGCCGGCAAACTGCCAGGAAATTGAGGCTTTCTCCCCACCCCAATCGGCCCCGCCGCGTAGTGCGTCCCGAATGGGACTTAGCAGCCCTACCGACTTCCAGGAGTGAGGAAAAGCGGATGAATTACCATGAAAAGAAGAAATGGCATCTAATCGTGAGTTGAAGATCTATTTTGAAGCGCAAATTAAAACCCCCCCGTAAGCGGATAAGCGTATGGGAGGAGGGAGGAGTTTCCACCCTCTCCGAAGAAGCGAATTTTTAAAGGAAACGCGAAGGGGGGGTAACAAGAACAAGAAAAAAATGTTGGTGAAAGTACCGTTGGGGTTTTACAGAAGATTGCGGCTTTAGTTGCTTTCTGGGGGATATGGCACGAACTTTGAAAAAGTAAATAAAAAATAAAATGTCGATGCTGGGGAAATTCCTGTTTAGAACGGAAGAGAAGAGAGGAGGGACTTCCGTTCCAGTCAACCCCCCCCAGAGCTAGTTGTCAATTAACAAGAGACTGAGATACTGTGCCACCTGCTGGAGTAAATGTGGAATATCAATGAAACGTTTTTAAAATGGAAATTGTTCTCATCAGACTACAAAAACAAATGTTGGAATTAACAAGGTTGATGGCAGAAAATGTATAGATATTAATTTGATGCTAAAGTTCCAAGTTATGGATGAAGAAGGGAAAGAAGATCTCAGATTTATTTTGACGAATGTCTTGACACCTCTATCTGGCAGTGGAGCGAATAAATAAAAAGAAGAGGCGGATAAGGCTTCCAAAGCCTACTCCGCCTTTAAAAAAAAAAGGATATACTCTGCCAGTTGAAAAGGGTGTTGAGCTTAGCAAGTAATGGAGATCTAATTTCAACTTGAGTGTTAATGGAGCCAGCGAGAATTGACTGCCAGAAACAACAAGAAAAAAGAAGCGAAAGAAGATGGATTAAAAAAATTCTGAAGAGACATGCCAGCACAGAGGAGGAAGCAGCACTCAAAATTTGGATTTTTGAAGAAGACGGCGGCCCGGGGGAAGGAAGTGACGGAACGGGAGGCACTAAAGTTCAAAGGAATGGGGGGCGAAGCAATGCAAGCTAACTTATAGTGTGATGCAAAAAAGTGCTTAGCAAATGAAATATGAGCGCGCGCGCGGGAAACTCCCGGCGGGAGATATACTTCATGAGCGGGAGACTACTCCCCCTCCCTTTGCCTTCCCAGGACTGGAAAATTCTCAGCAACACAGGAATAATCCAAAGCCTACATTCAAGGCCACCGTGATAAGGAAAAGCGGCAGGGAAGAAGCTCCCACGTTTCTGCCTGCATAGCTACGCAAGCGCAAAGCAGCAAAGCAGGGTAGGGAACACATAACAATGGATTCAGTGAGAAACATCAAAGAAGCATTTCTGACATTCTGCCCTTCCCAAAATACCACCCACCCACCGCTCAGGAAGGAGAGAATGATGGGCCCCCAGGTTTATTTGGGTAGCGGGTGTGAAACTCCTTCAGGTGATCAGGTGCATTGATATCAGACACTTTCACCCACTCCCTGTGTTGAGGCCCAAAGTGTACCCATTCAATAAGGTACAGCAGTTGTCCACGGAGGATCTTAGAGTCCAAAATGTCAGCAATTTCATAATGCTCCTCATCATCGACCATCAGTGGTGGGGGAGGTGCTGGAAACTCAGGATGCCATTTAGTCGGGGGTAATGCTGGCTTGAGGAGGCTGTAATGGAAAATTGGATGTATTGCTTTAAGAGATTTAGGTAAATCCGGTTGTACAGTCACTTGATTTATACATCACACTACTCTGAATGGACCAATATATTTCCAAGCAAGTTTTCGGGATTGTTGTGCCAGCCTTAAGTTTTTGGTGGAGAGGTAGACATGGTCTCCCGGTTGCAGATTCCAGCCACCCACCCTCTTTTTGTCTGCTTGTTTTTTGTATTGTGCCTTGGCCTCGTTTAAAGTCTCAATGATTAGGGGCCAGGACTCTTGAAAAGTTTTACACCATGTTGTGGCTTTCCCACCAGCCTCGCCGGGCTTCAAGAACGGAAGAGGGGGGCTGTCATAACCCATGGCAGCTTTAAAGGGAGACATATTCGTGGAAGCATGCCATGAATTGTTATACGCAAATTCTGCTAGTGGTAATAAATCTACCCAATTGTCTTGTTGATAGTTAGTGAAACATCTTAGGTATTGTTCTAAAGTTTGGTTTACTCTTTCTGTTTGCCCATCGGTTTCTGGATGATAGGCACTACTGAGAGCGCGTTCAATACCCATAAGAGTCATCAACTCCGACCACAGTTTTGAAACGAATTGAACCCCCCTATCAGAGATTATTTTGAGCGGTAATGTATGTAGCCTGGCAATGTGCTGAAGGAAGGCTTTGGCCAAGACTTTGGCCATTGGCAGGCTAGCAAATGGTATGAAGTGAGCCTGCTTAGAAAATAAGTCCACTACCACCCAAATGACTGTCATATGTTTGCTGGGGGGAAGATCAGTGATAAAGTCCATGGAGATCACTTCCCAGGGTCGGCTCGGGGTGGGCAAAGGCTGTAAAAGACCTGGAGGTTTCCCTGGTCTAGTCTTGCAACGATTGCATGTAGGGCAGGATTGTATATAGAGGGATAAATCCCGTTTCATTCGGGGCCACCAGAAGCTGCGTTGCAGTAGGTGTAGCGACTTTACATACCCGAAATGCCCAGCAGATTTGAAGTCATGGGCTGATTGCAACACCTGGGCTCGGGTAGCTTCTGGAACAAAGATTTTATTTCCCTTATACCAGCAGCCATTCGTGCTACATTCCACGTCTCCCCGAGCTTTTAAATCAGCTGCTTCTTGTTTAGTAATGTCAGTGGCAAATTGCTTTTCCCAGGTCGTGCCAAGGCTTGGGGTTAATGATTGTGCTTTCCGGGTTTTTCGGGTTACTACTGCCCCAACTAGTTGTTCTGGGGTGAACATAGACTCTCTTATTTCTGTCCTCTTACAAAGGTGTTGGGGAAGGCGGGAGAGAGCATCAGCCAGATGATTAGATTTACCTGGAAAATGGTGGGTTTCGGTTTCGGCGTCGCGAATGGCGGCCGCTTCTCGGGACGCTCCCGGAGGCGGTTAGCCCACGCGCAGTTAGGGGGGGTCTTCGCATGTGCGAAAGACCCTAGTGAGCCTTAGGTAAAGGCTCCGAACCGGGGGCGCTTGGGGAGTAGCCTCTTTGCCGGCAGACAGCCGGGAAATTGAGGCTTTCTCCCCGCCCCAATCGGCCCCGCTGCAGCGTGCCCGTAATGGGACTTAGCGGCGCCACCGAATTCCAGGAGTGAAGACAGCGCTATGGCTTAAAATAAAAAGAAGAAGTAGCATCGAACCGTGAGTTGGAGATCTATTTTGAAGCGTAAATCGGAGCCCCCCTGCATGCGTATAAGCGTTGGGAGGAGGGAGGAGTTCCCACCCCTTTGAGAAGCAAGATCTACAAAGGGAGCGCGAAGGGGGCTGAGAGAAGAAAAAGTGTTGGTGAAAGTACCGTTGGGGTTGCATGGAAGATTTTGATCATTTTAGCTTCCTGGGGGATGCAGCACGAACTTTTTAAAAGTAAACAAAAAAACAAAATGTCGATACTGGAAAAAGTCCTGCAGATACCGGAAGAGGAGAGAGGAGGGACTTCCGGTCCAGACAGCCCCCCCAAGAGCTTGCTGTCAATCAACAGGAAAAGGAGATGCTGTGCCCCCTGCTGGAACAATTGCGGAAAATCAACGAAACTCTGTCTAAAATGGATAGTGTTCTCATCAGTCGACAGAAACAGATATCGGAAACAACTGGAAAGATGATGGAGATTGAACAGAAAGCGAATTTGACTCTAGGTTTCCAGGGCGTTAAAGAAGAAGAGAAAGAAGATCTCGGATTTACCTTGACAAATGTCTTGGCACCCCTAACTGGCAGTGAAGCGATAAAATTAAAAGAAGAGGTGGATGAGGCTCCCAAAGCCTATTCCGCTTTTATAAAAGAGAATACTCTGCCAGTAGAAGGGGATGTTGAGCATAGCAAGCGACAAGCTGGAAATCTAATTTCATCCGAAGAGTTTGTGGAGCCCAGGAAGCCTGAAAGCCAGAAGTTTAAGGAAAAAGAAAAAAGAAAGAAGAAGGATTTCATCTTTAAAATACAGAAACTTCTGAAGAGACACGCCAGCAGGGAGGAAGATGCAGTATTCCAAACTGGGACAAGCGGAGAAGACAGCAGCCCAGGGGAAAGTGGTGATGGAACGGAAGACTTCAAAGTTAAAATGGACTCAATCCATAACTGGAAGAGATTTAAAAAGAAGATACTTTGAGGACTGTTCGTGTAACATTTGAAAGGAGCTGTTTTATTACTAACCCCAATGGACTTTACTAACTGTATTAACAGAGTGATTTTGGACTTCGCAATAGCTAAAAAGAAGATCTTCTAACCACGATAGATGCCAAAACTGGTATTGGTTATTAACCTAAACTAACACTCACTAACAGGAAAAATTTCACTCCATCTTTTTCTTTCTACATCTGTCTACCCTTCCTGTTTCTTATAAAAAGAATAAAATTCTCTCTTTTTTAAGAGAGTTTTTACAAAAAAAAAAAAAGATTTACCTGGAAAATGGTGGAGGGTGAATTGAAATTTGGAGAAAAACTCAGCCCACCTGAATTGTTTTGCATTTAGATTCTGAGGCTTACGCAGCACCTCAAGATTCTTGTGGTCAGTCCAGATTTCAAAAGGTACCCGGGACCCCTCCAACCAGTGCCTCCAAGTGATTAACGCTAAGCGTATAGAGGCTGCTTCTTTATCCCAAATGGGCCAAAATCTCTCCGTATCATTAAACTTTTTGGACACATAGGCAAGGGGTTGTAGCTGCCCCTGAGCATTCTCTTGCAAGATCACCCCCCCCCCATGGCAGTATCCGATGCGTCTACTTGGACCACAAATTTTTTTGTCTCATCGGGGTGTGCTAATATGGGTTCAGATGTGAATAACTGCTTTAGTTGTTCAAATGCTCCCTGACATTGGGGAGTCCAATTCAAAGGGGACCCGGGCATTGAAGCTTTAGCCCCTCTCCCTTTAATCTTCAGAAGGTCTGTGAGGGGGAGGGCCACCTGGGCAAAATGAAGCAGGAATTGACGGTAAAAATTGGCGAAACCGAGAAAACTTTGGAGCTGCCGCCTGGTTTTGGGGGGTTCCCAATCCAACACATCTTGGACCTTTTTGGGTCCATTTCTAATCCAGCGGAGGATATGCGGTACCCGAGAAAGTCAATGCACTCCTGGTGGAATTCACATTTTGACAGCTTAACAAACAGTTTGTGTTCTAACAACGTTTCCAAGACTTCCCGCATGAGCGTGGTGTGAGATTCTTGATCTGGGGTGTAGACCAAGATATCATCCAAGTAAACAACCACCCCTTTGAATAAGTAGGGGTGTAACACCTCATTGATTAAGTTCATAAAGACCCCGGGTGCCCCCTGTAATCCGAAGGGCATAACCCGATATTCAAATTGCCCCAGCGGGGTATTAAATGCAGTCTTATGTTCATCCCCCGGTCTAATACGGACCCGAAAATAAGCATCACGTAAATCCAGTTTAGAAAACACTTTTCCCTTTGCCACCTCTGCCAACAAGTCCTTGATGAGGGGCATTGGGTAGGCATTGGTTGTAGATACCGCATTAAGACCCCTATAGTCCGTGCACAGTCTGAGCCCCCCATCTTTTTTTTTACAAAACAACACGGGTGCTGCGAAAGGGGACGATGCTGGCCTAATAAATCCACGGGCCAGATTCTTATCGATAAATCGGCGTAGTTCTTCCTTTTCTATGGGACTCATGGCATAAATTTTTCCTTTTGGTAATTTGTGGCCGGGAAGGATTTCAATTGCGCAGTCGGAGTTACGGTGGGGAGGTAGTTCGTCCGCTTCCTCCTCCTCAAACACCCTGGTTAAGTACCGGTATTCTTTGGGGATGCGATTAAGGTCCTCAGTGGCTAGACAAGCCCGTGGAGGTTCATTGCATGGGGTTTTCCCCCACCCCGGGTCCCATTTATGCTCTGCACATTTCGGGGAGATAAATCGTACGCTCCCCTCTTCCCAAAGTATATAAGGATCATGGCCATGTAACCATGGGCTACCCAACACTAGTGGGAACTGGGCTTGAGGGGCTATTACAAACGAGCGTAGCTCCCAGTGCTCACCAATGCCTACTCTCAAAGGAATAGTTTCAAATCGACATGGTTCTTTCATCGGTGACCCATCCATTTGAGTAAAAGTTATCGGGTCTTTTAGATTGACAACGGTCGCCTCCAATCCCATAACCATAGATGGGTTTATCAAATCCCTCCCGCACCCCGAGTCAATGAGGGCTCGAACCCTGATATGGGTCATCATCGCTGGATTCATCACAAGTACAGTCACAAAGAAGAGAGAGGGGTAATTGCTCACCAGTTTAGGTGCCTCAGGGACCGGGTCCTGTTGTGTAGCACCATTCACAAACAGGACCAATTCATTTCCCTGCATCTCACTCTCCTCCTCCAGCATCATGGTATCCGCTTGGTCGGGGTTGGCGAAAAGGGCTCATGTGCTGCGTGGTTTCGCTGTTCCCTTTCTTGGAGTAGGGGTTGGCCATCGTCTGGGCTCCTCTTGTGGTAGGGCTCTGTTGGGATCCCCTCTGGGACAGGATGAGGCGAAGTGGCCCTTCTCTCCACACCGTAGGCAAAGGCCCTGTCGCATGCGCTGATCTCTCACCCCGCTCGGGGTGGAGGTTGGTCTGGGTCTGGTTTGTCCTGCCGAGAGGCTCGGGCGGTTATTACCCAGAGATAGGTCCAGTTTCATGACACGCAGGCGGCTTTCAGCTTTTTCGGCTTCCTCCTTCCAGCCTTGGAGAGTGCGAGGCTGTTGAGAGCTGAGGACATTATTGTGGACATCTACTGCTAGTCCCATTCGATATTGTTGAGCCAGCACAGCATCAGTCCAGTCTCGAATTTTCACCGCATGTCTTTGAAACTCCCTTGAATATTCCCGCACGGTGAGTTTACCTTGTCTGAAAGTGCGAAGGAAGGCTTCTGCCTTCTGGGCCGCCCCGGATCCTCAAAACGGTTCCTCAAAGCCCACATGAAGTCATCGACATTCCCCAGTTCCGCTGCCTCCAGATCATGAAGGGCTACGTACCAGCTGGTAGCACTCCCCCGGAACCTTGAAGCGATAAACTCCACCTGTTGCTCCTCATCCGGGAACACATAGCCCCATCTCTGCACAAATTTCCCTACTTGCAATATGAAAAAGGACACAGTTTCGGGATCCCCATCAAAAGTGATCTCCAACATGTCCTTGGGGCGGATCACCGGGGGAGCAGGGGCCATGATCGGTGCCGGAGCCGGCTGCGGGAAGGGTGCTGGTGCAGGGGGTTGAGGCGGAGGCAAAGCGGGTGGCTAGATAGGTACTGGCGGCCCTGGCCCGGGTCCCGGTACTGGGCCGGCTGGTGGAGGTGGGGCCGGTGGAGCAGGAGGTGGTTGTACCGGTGCCACCGGTGGTGCAGGCGCTGGCGCTGGTCTTGGTTGCGTCAGCGGATGGGCTCGAATTGCTTGATCCATCATCTGTGGTAGGGATTGCAATAATTTGCCCATGTCCCGTACCAAACGTCGGGTATCCTCTTGAATCGAGTCTATGCGAGCCTCTGGATCGGAACCGGACCCTGTTCTGGGAGATCCTCGAGACATCCGTCCCTGGGGTAGTCCGAAGCTCCCTCTGGGATCCAACAGGCTGTCCCGGCTCTGGCTCCCCGGCATGGACCAGGTCGTCTGGGTAGTGTCCAACAGGTTCTTAGTCCAATCGCGCGACCTGCGGTAGGTCACCCCTTTGTCCCACGGTGTTGGGGCCCCCGGCACGTAGGCTCGTGGAACGGCTCCCCCTGACTCTGCGTTGGCCCGGCCGGGCTATAGATTGGGAGAGTGTACGAAGCTCCCACTGTGCTGATCGATGGAGGGGAGACCAATCCTGCCGCGGACTGCGGGGTCGGCGCGGCCACTACCGAAGTTGTAGTCACTGGAACAACGGTGGTAGTCGGAGTGGTGATCACTGGAGTTGCCACGGTGGTAACCGGGGCCGTGGCTCCCGAAGTGGTAGTCACTGGGACTGCGCCAGAGGTTCCCCCCCCAGCTCCGCTCATCGTGGTAGACGGCAGAAACCGAAGGTGGGGAAATGATGGTGATTCCTGACAATTTCTGTCAGGTTCAATAACAAGTGGATCCAGGCATTCTTATGCAAAGAAAGGTTTTATTGGATAATCTTGCTAAAACCCACAGTAGGAGGTCATTGTCAGGAATGGGGGGCGAAGCAATGCAAGCTAACTTATAGTGTGATGCAAAAAAGCGCCTAGCAAATGAAATATGAGCGCGCGCGCGGGAAACTCCCGGCGGGAGATATACTTCATGAGTGGGAGACTACTCCCCCCTCCCTTTGCCTTCCCAGGACTGGAAAATTCTCAGCAACACAGGAATAGTCCAAAGCCTACATTCAAGGCCACCGTGATAAGGAAAAGCGGCAGGGAAGAAGCTCCCACGTTTCTGCCTGCATAGCTACGCAAGCGCAAAGCAGCAAAGCAGGGTAGGGAACACATAACAATGGATTCAGTGAGAAACATCAAAGAAGCATTTCTGACAGGAATGTGAGCCAAGGTATGGTACAAGAATTCTAAAGCAATAATCTGGCAACACTGAACTTCTTAGTGAAAAGCCCTTGGCCATAGTGGCTGATCTCTCTTGCAGTTCCCTCCTTTGGCCACAGCTGTGTGTTGGTACACTGTTTCCTTGTAGAGGTCTTCTTCAGGTCACCAGTTCAAGACCAATTGCAAGCTTTGGTCCTAAACTGAATTCTCACATGATGCCCCCACATTTAGGACATTACATGGGTACAAGTTCTGGCAGTGACCTAGCCTGGTCACATGAATTATATATGTGGTACCTGAGGAGCATCTGTGCATCAGATGAATGTGCTCTGCATGTGCAGAAGAAGATGCTCCAAGGCAAGCCACACTGCTTTCCATAAATACACATTTAAGTCTGCCTTACAGAACCACTGCAAGGATTAATAAAATAACAGAGGTGAAGAGCTCTGAGTGAACAAAATGTGCTCTGAATGGACTGAGTGATGGTGGGTGAGCTCCTCTCAACTTGAATCAGAAACCAATAGGAGCTCAGCTTATCTTCCCAAGCCCAAAGCCAAAATTTGGAATCTCTATTTAGAGATGTCACTCTAGATGGCATCATTTGAGCACAACAGCACCTCACTATCCTCCAGTTTGGAGTAGTGGTTAGGAGCACGGACTCCAATCTGGGAGAACTGGGTTTGATCCCCCAACCCCTTAACAAGAAGCTGCTGGTGTGACCTTGGGTCAGTCGTAATTTTTTTTCAGAGCTGTTCTCTCAAGGGCAGTTTTCGAGAGAGCTCTCTCAGCCCCACCTACCTCACAGGGTGTCTGTTGCAGGGAGGGGAAGGGAAAGGGATTGCAAGCCACTCTGAGACTCCTTCAGGTAGTGAAGAGCGGGGTATAAATCCAATCTCCTCCTCCTCCTTTTCCCTTGCAAGGTCCCAAAAAAACCCACCCAGAAACCTTCAAATGATTCTCTTCTTTTCTTCCAAAGTGAATCTTGAAGTGGTTGGAGTAGTGGTGATGAAGAGGTCTGTCTTCAAGGCTTGCATTTCTCCGTTACATCTGACATTTGTTTACATCATTTTGAGTCCACTTTTTTTCATAGAGACTGAAAGGAAAGTATCCTGGGTGCCAGGGACATCAGGCCGGTCTCAGGGCTTCTTGTGCCCAAAACACTGTTGAGACCATATTCAGCGACACCCTAGAGCCTGGTGCCATGTTGCTTCCATAGTACCTACTGTGTCCTTAGGCTCTCTTGTACCAAGGCTCCTTGTTGGTCTGAGCATGCCAGAAATTCAGTTTATCTTCCATACCAGGGAAGAAATCATTTTGTAATGCAAATCACTCATTATGAGCTGGAGATAGCGGCCCTTTCTGCACTCTCCTTTTAATCCATGTTCACTGTGGTGTCCTCCAAGCAATTCTGTACTAAAATCGAATTCAACCTTCTTTTTATTCCGCCGCCCCCACCCCCTCTGCATTAGATCACCTCCCTTCAGTGGTCAACCCGGTCTCAGCCTAGTGTCACCCTGGGTTATTTGGATGCTGTTTTGCCATGGATTTAAATTGCCTTGACTCAAACACTGAGAAAATCCAGACTGGCAGGCAAATGCAGAAAGGACAGTTCATTTTCAGGTAATGGAGTCAGTTAATGAAGAACCAATTTCAATGACATCACTAATGTTAAATATTAGCATTACCATGAATTATGCTAAAAATAATGATAATAACCAACTTGATAATACCCATGCTATGCACGACCACTGCCAACCACTCCAAGGCATGAGAGGTTGCAGAGAAAGATCTCCCAATGTCCCTCTGAGATATTGATGTTTCTGCCTACTTTTCTGGTTTAACAAAAATCACATTTATGGGCCGCTGCTAACTGCTGCTCTGAGGATATTTTACATTGTTTTCTGTCCTTGGCTTATTTATAATGACTTACAGTTGTTTTTTATATTGGTCATTTATGACTCTGGAGAGGCAGCATACAAATATCTTGCATGCATGCACACTGTATATTGGTCATGACACATTAAATGATGCGAAAATTACATACTGGGGTCCTAGTTTCAGAAAGCTATACACAGTAGTATAGACTACAGTCCTTTAATAATTTATCCAAGTAACTTTGTGAAACATTTAGTACAATGCGTGTGTACTGGTTTTGCCCATTTGCAGGTTGTCACCTGCGGAAACACCAGCTCTATGAACAAAGCTATTGTGGCAGAGCCTAGGGCCGAGTTCAAACTGGCAGTTTGGCCCTATGTAGGCACGTTTCAGAGACGTTTCACAAACGGATTAAAGGGCCGGTTCATACAGGCACATCTGTCAGGCATTCCCCAGCCGTACTCAACCCGTCTTGTAACGCTTCCCTCCTGAGTTTAAAAGATACCAGGTGAAAGTGGTAACAAACTCTGGAGAGCACATTCATCCTGCTTCCCAGAAGTGTGAATGTGAACAAGCTGATCCGGTAGGTATGCTCTTTTTTCTTTTTTAAAAACTTTATTTATTCATTTACTCGTATTTAACCATCCAAACATTTATCATTTCTCCTTATTTTTTCAGAGTCATTATACATATTCATTTTCCCACCATTCATAAACCCTTGACCATCTTGTAGGTATGCTCTTATGTGCATGAGCGCTTACGTGCATGAGTGTATGAGTGCATATCATCAGATTACATTACAAAAAGCCGCTTACAGCCACGCTTCTGCCAGGGGTGGGCCAACAGTGCGAATGCTCCCTTGCGCGTCCTCCCCGGTATGCTCCCGCATCAGTCTGTGCAGTGTGACTGGGAAAACCCGGGAACAAATTGTTCCGGGTCTTTTTGCCACAACTCCCTCGCACTTCAAACTGCCAGTCTGAACTCAACCGATGTTTGCCATAAGTTGGCTGCTACCTGATGGTGCCCACCCCCACCAATATGGGGAGGTTCTATTGACTTGTATAGGAGGATTGCTGTTCCTTGCAAAGAAGAGGAAGATTCAGGAGTTCTTCTGGAGGGGACAAGAAATCAACAAAAGAAAGGTAGAGAAAGGTAGAGGCATGAACGAAACCTGAACAGAGACAGTGGCTGTGATCACACACACTAAAATAATCCACTTTCAATCCACTTTCAATGCACTTTCCAACTGGACTTTACTGTGTGAACTGGCAAAATCAAATTCAAAAGTGTATTGAAAGCGAATTATTTAGTGTGTGCGATCACAGCCTAATAAATGTTAAGATCATAGTGCTGCCTCCCAATTCACCATAATGGGGGGGTAAATTTAGAACTAGAGTGTGAGGGAACATATGTCACTCGCTTTTTTGCTCAACAGCTCTTCGTTTTTGCTAAACTGTATTCCTTTTTGTCTTCTTTTTTGTAACTAATGGCTGTGTATACAAACAAAAGTACACTTTTCTTTTTCTGAAATTAGTGTTGTGGTGGTTGGCGCGTGCCCACAAAAAAAAGCCTGACTTAGCACAGGCTTACCAAGACACAAAGAGAAGGTCTGGATTTGAATCAGTGAGAATTTCCAAGGGTTCCCTGACATCCATGGTGGTTTATGGTAGGAGGGTGGTTCTTAATTAAAGAAAAGTCTCTCTTAAGAGACAAAAAGGGTGTCTGGGTTGAAGGTCACTAGATGTGCATACATCAAACTCTTAACCAAAAGGAAGGTTATATGTATTGGGGGAGGGCCTGAATAAGGAATAAAAGAGGTATCTCCTCCTTGAGGTCTAGTGGCTTGAGACATGGGCCAGCTGAGTAAATCCCACATTCTCCATGGTAGAACAAGGTGCCTGTGCCCCCCCCCCTTTTGGCCACAGTTTCATGATGTTATTACAGCTTCCTTTCAGGAAGAATGGATGAATTATTCCTTGCAACATAGGAACTGTAGCTTCCACAGTGGTTTACTTTGGGGTCCAACCATTGGGAGATTTAAAGCAATCCCACTACAAAAATTCCTATAGTAATAGCTACAGGTAATGGTTCCACCAGACCCTGCTTCATAAAAACTGGCCTAGCCCATTGTTAATGGAAACACCATCTCTCCAGTGCCTGATATGGTACATATATTCAAAGTATCATTTCAGTCAGTCTTATATAAGCACAAAAACATTCTGTCCTTCCATTCATACTTTCAGTGGTGCCAGATCTCAGCTTCTATAACAGGGGCTATAAATTAAGCATTGAACATGTCCCTCTAACATTTAACACGGAAGGTTCATGCCTAGGTGTCAACCCTGTACAGGAAATTCCAATGTTACATTCAAGAAGGGATTCTTTTGATTAGTGGTAATGAAAGAAAAGAAGTGGTATTAGTGATTGTATTCTGCCAATTTCCAAATAGATCAGAATAGATTTTGCTATGGCTTTTAAGTGCTCTCAGCAGAGTGTGGATATAATTGTGCATTGGTCTACTGCCAATCCAGAACAGACAAAAGAAAATATTTCTTTTTACAGTGCATTATTAATGCATGGAATTCATTGCCAGTGCCGCCTGCTGCTTTAGATGGCCTTATAAGAGGATTAGACTAATTCCTAGAGATAAATCTACCAATAGCTATTAGCTGTGAAAGCAAAATGGAGCCTGAACATTCAGAGCCCATGTATCTATTATGAATACTAGGTGTGTGGGGGGGGGAGGGCAAGGCTTGTGAGTTTCCCTGGAAAGATGAATGACTGTTCTCTGCTTCATTTTGTTTTATATCATATCTAACAGTCAACATGGCCCCATCTGTGGATTCTTAAATCTGAGGACTGGGGCCACATCCAGACTAGGGATATTTTCCTGAAAACTTGAGGATCCCCTTCCCACATTGGCATAGAATTCTGGGAAATGGGGGGAAATGAAGGGGGGTTAAATCACTCAAAACAGAAGAGTGATGAGGTGGGGAATGGGTGGACAGGCAGGGAGGCCAACCAGAGTAAAAGGGACAGCAGGAGACAAGAGGACTAGGAGTGTGCACTCAGGATAAACCAAGCTGGAAAAGTGCCCAATAAACACCTTAGCCATATTTATTGGGTATTTTCTCAGCTTATCGCCAAGTGGGCAACTGAACTAGCTATCCGAAAATAGTGACCTTGGATTGTGATTAGGGAGAAAAGTGGGATAGAAATAAGCAATAAATCCATAAGCATGGCTTCTAGTCTTGCTGTTCCCTTTCCCATGGTGGCAGCAGTCCTCCACTGCCAAACATGTTCCTTTGGCACTAGGAGTTTCTCTTAATGCAAAACCAACATCTTTCAATGGTCCAAAAAGCACCCGAGACAAATGCTGAGCAGTGGAGGACCATTTCCACCACGGACAAAGAAGTGTGCCAATGGAGCAAGGTTCAGGATCCAAGCCCATGAGTTTAATTTGCACAAGGGAGAATGAATTCAAAACTGGAGGGGTTTTTTAATAGGCGAGGCTGAAATAACAGGAATGAGAAATTCCAAATCATCCCTAGATCCTAGGAGCATTTTGTTGATCACTGCTGAGCCCAGTGAATGATCTGCAGGAACATGGGAATGCAACCTTGCTGAAGCTAAGTAAGTCTGGACATGGTTAGTGGTTGGATGGCAGCCCTCTTAGGAACCGCATATCTGCTTTCTTGTTCCACAAGGGAAGAAAGGCGTGGTATCAGCCACTTATTCTAGGAAAACATAATATGCATTTTTTTTTTCATTTACCATCCTGAAATGCCAGCTGTTCAAAAGAATGTTGTGCTCTTTCCTTGAAACTAACTCCTGCGCTTTCTACCCACACTTTGCAGCCTTTGGGACAAGAGGTAAGGGTAGGGTCTAATGACACCTGGAAGAGACTGGGGATGCCTTCAACTGGATTAGGGATGGAGCCTGGTGGCTCAGGGATGGAGTCTGATGGACATGGACACAAATAGCAAAAGGTCTTTTTCAAACTAAGAAGAAAACAACCTGGTCCTTCCTTGTGTACCCTCACCCAGAGATCATATTCACCCTCTCTGGGAATTGTCAGAAGGAAGTTAAACCTATCAAGTGTTAGAATAAAGTCTGAATGTAGTGGCACCATTAAGACCAACAACGTTTTATTCAAAGTGTAAGCTTTCATGTGCAAAGCACACTTCTTCAGACAAATGGGGTAAGATCTCTCCTCAAGGGTTACTTACAGGAAAAAGAGGGTGGAGGGCAGCTGTTAGGAGGGGCCTCTCAGAGCCAAGATGCATATGCAGAGCTGAAATTGGATCAGGCGGCCCGGTGAGACCAAAGAATGGCAGCAAATTAGCACACAAATGCAAGAGTTAACAAAAAGATGTAAGTAACCCTTGAGGAGATTTTATTCCAATTTGTCTGAAGAAGTGTGCCTTGCACATGAAAGCTTACCCTTTGAATAAAACTTTTGTTGGTCTTAAAGGTGCCACTGGACTCAGAGTTTGTTCTGCTGCTTCAGACGAACGTGCCCACCCACCTGAATTATTCTAGTGTTAGTTTAAACTCAGATCTGTCCATTTGTGGGATTCTCCTTTTTGCAAATAAATAAGGGGATTTCACGAAAACTGGGTTGCCTGTCACACTGAGTGGATTCTTGCCTGTTCCAAAGCTTTCAGGATGCCCAAAATGGGAAGTGGTGCTTCATGTCATGGATACTGCAGGTGACAATGGACAGTATTTCATGTCACTGGTGCTGCATGTGGCAATTTGATGGGATGTCCATTGATTGTGTGGTGCCTAATTACAATGTTAATTGGTCAGCTAGACAATATCTCTCTCTCATGGATCACTGCCTTGATGTGGCTAGGGGGCTTGCGTGGTTCAATGATGCTGTGGGCTGTGCCATGGAGGACCACCCAGGATGGACAGGCCACAGCAGAGAACTCAGACAAAATGTGATCCACTGGAGAAGGAAATGGCAACCCACTCCAGTATCTTTGCCAAGAAAACCCCATGGACTGTAACAAAAGGCTAAAAGATATGACGCCAGAAGATAATCCCCTCAGGTTGGAAGATGTCCAATATGCTACTGGGGAAGAGCAGAGGGCAAGTACAGGTAACCCCAGAAAGAGTGAAGCAGCTGGGCCAAAGACGAAAGGGCGCTCAGCTGTGGATGTGTCTGATGGTGAAAGGAAAGTCCGATGCTGCAAAGAACAATACTGCATAGGAACCTGGAATGTAAGCTCTATGAATCAAGGTAAGTTGGATGTGGTCAAAAATTAGATGGCAAGACTGAACATCGACATCTTGGGAATCAGTGAACTAAAGTGGACAGGAATGAGCAAATTTAACTCATAAGACCATTATATCTACTACTATGGCCAAGAATCCCATAGAAAAAATGGTATGGCCTTTGTAGTCAACAAGAGTGTGAAAGGCAGTAATGGGATGCAGTCTCAAAAACTACAGAATGATGTCGGTCTGAATCCAAGGCAAACCATTCAACATCACAGTAATCCAAGTCTATGCCCCCACCTCTGATGCAGAAGAGGCTAAAGTGGTTGTATGAAGACCTACAACACCTCCTAGAACTAACACCAAAAAAAAAAAAAAGATGTCCTCATCACCATAGGGGACTGGAATGCTAAAGTAGGAAGTCAAAAGGTAACTGGAATAACAGACAAATTTGGCCTTGGAGAACAAAATGAAGCCGGGCAAAGGCTAACAGAGTTTTGTCAAGAGAACATGCCGGTCATAGCGAATACCCTCTTCAAACAACCATGTGTGCCCCTACACATGGACAACACTGAAATCAGATTGATTATATCATTTGCAGTCAAAGATGGAGACGCTCTATACTGTCAGTAAAAACAAGAGCTGACTGTATATTCAGTATTCTGTATTCAGTAAGTCTGTATTCAGACTTAAACGGATGAAAGTTGGGAAAACCACTAGGCCATTCAGGTTTGACCTAGATCACATCCCTGATGAATATACAGTGGAGGTGAAGAATAGGTTTAAGGGACTAGATTTGATAGACAGAATGCTTGAAGAACTATGGATGGAGGTTTGTGACATTGTATAGGAGATAGCAATCAGCACCATCCCAAAGAAACAGAACTGCAAGAAAGCAAAGTGGCTGTCTGATGAGGCTTTACCAAAAGCAGAGGACAGAAGGAAAATGAAAGGCAAAGGTGAAAAGAAAAGATTTACCTAACTGAATGCAGATCTCCAGAGAACAGCAAGGGGAGATAAGGAGGCTTTCCTGAATGAACAATGCAAAGTAATAGAGGAAAGCAATCGAATGGGAAAGACTAGAGATCTCTTCAAGAAAATTGGAGAAATCAAGAGAATGTTCCATGCAAAGCTGGCCATGATAAAGGACAAAAATGGTAGGGACCTAACAAAAGCAGAAGAAATTAGGAAAAGATGGCAAAAATATACAGAAGAACTAGACAAAAAGACCTCAGTGACCTTGACAACACAACGGTGTGATCACTAACCGTGATCCAGACATCCTGGAGTGTGAAGTCAAATCAGCCTTAGAAAGTGTTACTAACAACAAAGCTAGCAGAGGTGATGCTGTTAAAGTGCTGCACTCAATATGCCAGCAAATTTGGAAAATGCAAAAGTGGCCACAGAATTGGACCGAAGAATAGATTCTTTTGGATTATGGTGCTGGAGAAGACTCTTGACAGTTCCTTGGACTGCAAGGAGATTGAATCAATCAATCCTAAAAGAAATCAACCCTGACTGTTCCCTGGAAGGCCAGATACTGAAGCTGAAGTTCAAATACTTTGGCCACCAAATGAGAAGGGAGCACTTTTTGAAGAAGATCCCGATGCTGGCAAAGATTGAAGGCAAAAGAAGAAGGGGACAGCAAAGGATGAAATGGTTAGACAGTATAATCGATGCAATGAACATGAAATTAAGCAAACTCCAGAGCACGATGGAAGACAGGAGGGCCTGGAGTGATGTGGCCCATGGGGTCGTGAAGAATCAAACTCAACTGTGTGACTGAACACCAACAAGACAATACCTTAATATGCTTATTGTCCATTGGCTAATTTTATGCTGCACAGAACTTTGGAAAGGCAGGATATCAATTTCTGAATAAAGAGAGCTGGGAAATTCGTAGAGCGTCATGATATCACTTCTGGGTACAACCAGATGTCATGACATTACTCCACCCTCCATTTTTGCTCTGGTGGCAGAGGTGGGGTGCCTGGGCTAGGAGATTGCCCAGTAAACCTACTGGGGGAGGATCCCTGGGCCAATATCTTTCTCACAACATAACCTACTCCACATAGAGGAGGGGAGAACTGTGGATGCTCTGAGCCTTTTGAAGGAAAGAAGGACTAAAATATGACCTATCCATGGAAGCCTCCGGCCTGGCTTTCTGACATTGCAGTGGGATCACGCAGAGCCTCACTAATAACCGTATTGCATTCGAGAGGGGAGACTGCAAAGTTCCTCATGAGCTGAGCCCATACCACATATGCACCCTGCTTAGTGAGCCCGGATATATACTTTAAAGCAGTGCCATTTATTTAATCCTTTCTGAAATGCAGTGTTGGCTCCATGAATGGTTTACCAAGCTGGTTACAAAGAACGCTTTACCAAATGCCTCATAATTAAAAGCTGCCTGTCTGTTTCATAACTAATTTGAAACTGGACCCCTGACTGTAGCCAAACTAATATTCTGTGAGCAAAGCAACCTCTTCCATGCCTGGAAAGCCACCCACCCCCTCCCCGATGCTGTAAAACTGTGGACTCCAGAGGGTTTTTGCTTTACAGGCCCAAACAGCAGCAGGCGTTGATTAGCTGATAAAATCTGACAAGATGGACGGGTGTAAAAACAGCCTTTCAGCAATGAAGTGAGCAATACCGACCCAGCAGGACTCAGCTCAGCAAATGCTTCTCAATTCCCGTCATGGCAGGAGTCTGCTGACAGCTTCGTTTGGAAAGGCTCCACAGTGTGAGCCTCACTAATAGCCGTATTGCATTCGAGAGGGGAGACTGCAAAGTTGTTAGCACATTTGCAGCTCCTCAGGTAAATGGCAGACGGTCTCCTCGAGAGCCAGCTTGCACTGACCTCTTTCCTTTCTAATCTAATAGCTCTTGCTAATTGAGTGCACCCCCCAAAGCATTCCCAATATTTCGGCTGAGACAAAGATAGGCTGTTCTCATTCAGGAGTCTCTGAATTTCTCAATGACTTCAGTCCAGTTCAAAACCCGGAGTTTCTCTCATGCTTTTGAAGAACTTGGGACACATTTCCGAAGCAAAATTCAACAGTAAAATTGTCATGATGACCCCAGGGGGTTGCCACCTCCAGCTGCCACCACTCTGGACTTATGGTTCCCTTGAGAAGGCCCAAAATACCCCCTTTTAAGCCGAAAAACATAGGTGTGATGACCAGGCAGAGAACAGTTAAACAAATGGTTTATTAATACAGTACTGGGGCAAGGAAAACAAGCCAAGGTGCTTTAAAATATGTAACAGTGTTTAAAGGGAAAATAAACCAAACCTAATACGACTACCTATTTCTCCTAGCTGATTACTACTTCAAGGCCCACAGGCTCTTATACCAGGCCATGCTACCTGTACTCACTCTGTCCCAAGTGAGGGATCTTTTTCTCACCAGACCAGCCAGTCCCCTCTGTGTGACAAGACCACAGAAGAGAGAAGAAAAAAATGCAGTTTTCACAGTTAACAAGGCTTTAAGAGACATCTCCTCACACAATCCCTGAACACTTATTGGCTACAACCATCG
The DNA here is from genome assembly GCA_029375565.1 of Gekko gecko. NCBI lineage: Eukaryota > Metazoa > Chordata > Lepidosauria > Squamata > Gekkonidae > Gekko > Gekko gecko. The sequence goes on along the minus strand of JAPDNY010000013.1, from coordinate 20,879,406 downwards.
CTAAGCATTGTGGGGGTTGTAGGCTGCCTGCTTTCCACACCCACACAGGTCTCTTAGGACTTTAGGCCTCTAGGCCTTGTGTCTCAGTCCTGCTCAGATCATGACAAAAATGGACATTAACACTGATGCACAATGGATGTTAACATGGATGTGCAAAGTTGTCCAGATAGCATAGAAATGTCTTTAAAATGGCAACAATGGAGCGAAGAAAATGAGCAAGATGGCAGAAACAAAGGGAGGGGTGAAAATTCTAGCAGTGAAAGCATACAGAAACAGAGTGAAAAAGATTACACATTTCTAGACTCATGAGAATGTATGAGCACAGACACTGACATATGCCAAAATAAATATGCCAATATTAAGGTAAAGGTAAAGGTTCCCTTGCTCGAAAGCCAGTCGAATCCAACTCTAGGGTTGCGGTGCTCATCTCCGTTTCCAAGCCGAAGAGCCAGCGCTGTCCGAAGACATTTCCGTGGTCATGTGGCCGGCATGACTAAACACCAAGGCGCACGGAACGCTGCTACCTTCCCACCGAAGCGGTACCTATTTATCTACTTGCAATTTCTTGCTTTCGAACTGCTAGGTTGGCAGGAGCTGGAACTAGAGACGGGAGCTCACCCCGTCATGCGGCACTCACGGGTCTTGAACTGCTGAACTACTGACCTCCCACAGCCTGCATTTCAGCGTCTTAACCACTTGAGCCACCGCAGCTCCTTATGCCAATATTAAACAAGCATAAATAGGGGCTCAATAATGGAAGCCACAGCTCTCAGTTTGCAAGATCCGAGCAAAGCTATTAATGATAGGATGTTTTGGAGGACACTGAGAAATAGGATCGCCATAAATTGGAAGCAACTTGAGGGCACATAACCCACTCAAATAGGGATACAACATCCCTGTTTTCAGATTCACGGCCCAGACATTACTTCTTCGGGAGGGGACATGGTTCAGTGGTAGAGCATCTGCATGGCATGCAGAAGGTCCCAGTTTCAATCCCCAGTATCTCCAGTTAAAACATCTGGCAGTAGGTGGTCTCTGCCTGAGACCTTGGAGAGGTGCTGCCAGTCTGAGTAGACAGCACTGACCTTGATGGCCCAATGGTCTAATTTAGCATAAGGCAACTTCATGTGTGTTCTTCAGGTCTAGTACAGACATAGCATGGGAACCCTTTCTTGCCTTCATCTCATAATATAGGTGTGTCAGCCACACCTGGCATGCATGCTAGCAGTGGCACATCAAACCTTGCTTGGCACCCAGGGCCAGATCTCTTCTCAGATAGCAAAAGCACTGGCAGCACTGCTGTAGCCAGCTGTGAAGGAGAAGGCAACAGGCATTGCTTATACTCATCTTTACCTTCCAGACCTGCACAGTCACCAGCCCCTGGGACGCTAGCAGTGCCACTAGGGCTGAGCTCACTGAGAGTGTGTCTGGCCACACTCCCTTACTCTGTACCATTTTGTTGGCTGGCACGCCAGCATTTCCACAGGTAAACACTGCATGGTGCAACAGGAGCTAGGACTGTAAAGGGAGCTGAAAACCCCCCCCACAAAAAAACCCCCTATAACTAACACTAACAAAATCTTACCTCCAAAATACAAAAAAAAGAGGGGCAGGGATAAAATAGGGACTTTCCTTGGGAAATAGGACATATGCAGGGCTATTTTTGGGCAGGAATGCACAGTAATGGAGTTCAGGCTGGCTCCCGAGTTGGCCACACCCAGCAGGAACTCATTATCATAATGGGCCACACCCAACAGCAGAAACTCATCCGGATTGGCTACATGAGGGGTGTGTGGCCTAACATGCAAAGGAGTTCCTGCTACAATAAAAGCCCTGGGTTTTGACAACAAACAAGGTAAACAGAATAAGAAGCAAAAGGTGGCTGTGGCCGGAGGACCACACTTCTGGTAACATGGGGTGTGGCCTAATATGCCAATGAGCTGTGCTGCCAGGGGTGTGGCCTAATATGCTAATGAGTTTCTTCTGTTGGGTGTGGCCTATTATGCTAATGAGTTCCTGCTGGGCTTTTTCTACAAAAAAAAGGCCTGGACATATGCAAACAATTGAAGCAAATATTACTACTTAAAATGTGCCCCCATGTTAATTAGTATCACAGGGAGGTGCCTTTTGGATGTTCTACCTAAGCCATCAAAATGTCTTTGGCTGCCCTTGTGTGGAGGATAATATGTCTTGTCTGTTTGGGGTACAGAACATCCTGCCTCAGTTGAGGGACTTAAAAGAAATGTCCTCCAGGCCTCCCCAACCATGAAAATCTGTGATTCTTTGTTACCAGACTCCTGGAGGTATTGTGGCCAGGGATCCAGCTGGTCCTTTGACTTTCAAGGCTGCTGGGAAAGAGCGTGAAGACTTGGTCGGCACAGCATTCGTGTGGGCTTTTCAGAATGCCACAATGGCCAGTTTTTCTCCACCTCTGCCCCAATTTTTTCAGAAAGAGGAGCTCCTGAAGAACGTGCCGAATACATCCTCCCAAAGCAAAAAAATTGGCTCCTCATGGGAGAAATTAAACAAAAAGATTAGTGCTGGCTGCCCCACTGGAAAATGTTTGCGCTTCGTGGAAATGCAAACACAGCAACATACCAAGGAGGAAGAAAATCTCTCTGTGAGGAGGAAAATTCTTTCTTTCTTTCTTTCTTTCTTTCTTTCTTTCTTTCTTTCTTTCTTTCTTTCTTTCTTTCTTTCTTTCTTTCTTTCTTTCTTTCTTTCTTTCTTTCTTTCTTTCCTTCCTTCCTTCCTTCCTTCCTTCCTCCCTCCCTCCTTCCTTTCCTTTTCTTCCTCCCTCCTTCCCTCCTTTCCTTCCTTCTTCCCTCCCTCCTTCCTTCCTTCCTGCCTGCCTGCCTGCCTGCCTTCAGTACAGGCTGCCCATTGGGACTGCACTGAATCTTCCCCTTGCTCCATGCCTGTCAGTGATGATAGGACAACAGTGACCTCCTGCTGGTAGCCCCTGACCACTCTCTGCTACTCAGGCAGGAAAAGGCAGGGGGAAATGCTGTTGCTCTGATGGCTTGATCTCATTCCCAGTGCAAACCTGGAAGTGATGTCATTACATGATGATTTCATTTCTGGGTTTATGCCATAAGTGGTATTGCACCAGTGGAGCAGAGAAAAATTTTATTTCCCCACTCCGAGCATCTGCCAGTGCTTGGCTGGCAACCTTAGGCACTGACAGGGCTAAAAGGAGCATGAAAAGACATCTCCTGATGGAAACAGAAGTAGCAGAGCACACCGCTCTCTGGCATTCTACTTTCTCTATTGCTGGCAGACAATAAGTCGACCCTGGGTCTCTGATCAGTACTGGGTCTTCTGCTGGGCTATGGGCCTTGACAGGTGCCTGATCATACTAGTCCTCAATGCTGACTGAGGTCATGTCATCCATCATCTCTTTCAACTTCAGCATGGCACGTCTGGGAACTCTGTGGAGGCAAGAAAGTTACTATTGGGGAGAGGCCGTGGCTGAATGGTAGAGCATCTGCTTGGCATGCAGAAGGTCCCAGGTTCAGTCCCTGGCATCTCCAGTTAAAAGGATCAGGAGGAAAAGAATTTAAGCTTCTTGCTTTTGCTGATGATTTGGTTTTCATATTAGAGGATCCCCTTCCCTCAATCCCCAAATTGAGCAGGACTAAGGGAGTATGGACAGGTGGCGGGACTAAGAATATTAACAAGATGAAGATTATGACCAAGAATATGAAGATGGAACAAAAAGATATTTTACAGAGAGACTCAGGTTATCTACTGTGTGATAAGGTGAAATACTTGGGAATCGACTTAACTAATAAATGCAGTGCGCTACAAGAAAATAACTATAAGGAACTGATAAAAGCAACAAAGCAGGACTTAGAAAGATGGGAAAATTTGTAGCTTTCATTGATGGGATGAACAGCTCTGGTTAAAATGAATATTTTACCAAGATGGATATTTCTTTTCCAGATGATTCCAATATTGCAAAACTTTGTGATTTTTAAAGAGTTGGATCAGATAATAACTAAGTTTGTTTGGCAGGGGAAAAGGCCTAGAATCAGACTGAAGGCTTTATAAGATTTAAAAGAAAGAGGTGGTTTTGGGCGCTCTAATTGGACATTATATTATAGAGCAGCGGCATTGGCATGGATCAGAGAATAGATTATGCTGGAAGATAGAAGGATATTAAAACTAGAAGGCCACGATCTGCAATTAGGTTGGCATGCATTTCTTTGGTACAAAAAAGCCTCAGTGCATAAATATTTTAAACAGCATTGGATACGGGCTTAACTTATAAAAGTGTGGGAAATAATACAAAGGAGATGGTTTACAAAAATTTCCAAATTGGCTGCACCACTAGAGGCGTTTACTCTACCCAGACTATATGATGAAAATCCACCAAGGAGATATATAAACATTCTGAATTCAAGAAATGAGCTTAAGCTGAAAGAAGACTTAACATGGTGGCAGAGAGCTCAGATAGAATCGAGATATGTTAAGGATAAGAAGACGGCCTTCGATGAGTCTCTTACAGAATTGGAGAAATTATTGAGTGCACCAGAGGAGAAATTTATAAAAATAAATGTATACACTGTTATTAAAAGACAAGATGTCAGATGAAATGGTTAAACAGAATATGATTCAATGGGCTCAGAACTTGGGGTTTAATATAGAACTGGAGCAATGGGATCAGATATGGAATAAAAATGTTAAAATAACTAAAGTGATTTCCTATAGAGAGAATATGTATAAAATGTTTTATAGGTGGTATGTAACTCAAGAAAGAATTGCTAAATATGATGCTAAATGTTCCAACAAATGCTGGAAATGCGAAAACAAGGCGAGCTCATTTTATCACATGTGGTGGTCATGTAGTGCTACCAAAAGCTATTGAATAAAGGTGCATAGACTGATACAGAAGGTCTTAGGAAAAACAATTCCTTTTAAGCCAGAAGTGTTGTTAGGTATTTCACCTAAGGAGATAAATAGAGATGATAGTTACTTGTTAATATACTTGGCAACTGCTGCCAGGATTTTGTATGCAAAATATTGGAGAACCACCCAAATACCATTAAAACAAGAATTCATTGCCAAGATATTTGAGGCGGCAGAAATGGATAAGCTGACTTTAAGTATGAAAGGACACTCAGATTCCACTTTTCAGAGCACTTGGCAACGTTTTTATGCTTGGTACAAATTAAATGGTTGAGAGGGTAAAGAACTGGTGCGTTAAAATAGAAGATAAAACCAGGGATAATGTAATAAGAGATGCTCATGTAAAGGGCAATATTATTTTGAATGATAAATTGCTTTAAATATAGAAATTGATCTGAATAACCCCCATTTATGTTTTATGTTGTGATTTGGTTTCTGTGTTATGTTGTGTTTTGTATCCAGTGTTGTTTTATTGTATTTTGTGATATTGTTTCATATTGTTTTGTTTAGTTGTAGTTTGTCATGAAAATAAATAAAAGCCTGCCTTTGGGGGCAGTTTTTTTTTTTTTTTTAAAGGAGGAAAAGTGATGTGAAAGATTTCTACCAGAGACCATGGAGAACCACTGCCAATCTGAGTAGACAATACTGGCTGTGATGGGCCAATTGTCTCATTCAGTATCAGGCCTGCACCTTCATATGTCCATATGTCCTTAAAAGCTTTTCAGAGGCCCTGTAAGGCCATTTTATTTGGTAGAGCTTTTCATATGGTTCAACTGAGGTGGGGCCCTGACCTTGGATAGCCCAGGATAGCCTGATCTCATCAGATCTCAGAAGCTAAGCAGGGTCGGCTCTGGCTAGTATTCGGATGGGTGACCTCCAAGGAATACCAGGGGCATGATACAGAGGAAAGCAATGGCAAAACCATCTCTGAAACGTCTCTTGCCTTAAAAACAAGTCTAACTCACCACCTAGTGGTGCATAACGCTAAAAGAGCTAGAACTTTTGCCTGCCAGACTATCTTAGGATCTCCTGGCTATACTCCACACATTGCCGTACGATAATTCATTAATTATCAGCTGAGGCAGGCCCTCAGTAGGATCAAAAGGCAGCACAGAAATGAGCAAACAGAAATAATAAATATTTACCTCTACGGATTGGGCCTGGTGGAAAATGGGCAGTAACTAATCTGATACAGTCACCATCTTGCTCTCTACAGGTGACATTACATGCACTGAATAAATGCATGACCGTGGGAAGCATGAACAAATGCTGCTCCCTCCACCCATATATGATCACCAGCTTGTGAGCGTGGAGTCTGTGCTAGTCCAGTATGATTGCCAGGTTGCCCCTGGCCACCGGTGGAGGAAGAGGAGGTAGGGTTGTCATATACAGGTTGGGAAACTCCTGGAGATTTAGGGATGGCACCTGGGGAGGACAGGGGCCTCAGTGGGATACAACGCCATAGAGCTCTGGGCTTGGCACTGCCAGGGAACCGCAGAGTGCTCAAGGCTTTAACACAGCAGAGCTGGGGCTAGGTGCGGCCACAGACTTACAAAGGTACATGGAGTCAGCAATCAGTTCTAAAACTAATAAGCAACTTTTATTAAAGGAAATGCATGTTGGAGGGTGCAGGTAAGAGACAGATATAGATTACCTACTCTAAATAACTAGATGGTGTTGGATGTTGGGTGCGTGCCCAGCCTCCATGGTGCAAGATGGAGAGATCATGCACCTTCTTTTGTGCGAGAGAGAAGTGTGAGAGAGCGGAAGCAGGGGAAATTGCCCTTAGGAGTAGGAACCTACTTCAAAGGAAAGGGTCGGATAGCAGGAAGGAAAGGATGCTCTATGTGTCCTCCTGACCTCTCTGTCTGTCTAAACTCTTTGGTGCCATGTCTCAAGTCTGAGATAGGAGACAGCTCAAAGTCCTCCACTTCCAACAGAGTCCACTTTTCAAAATGTCCTCTTTCCAACAGAGTCCATTTTCCAAAGCATCCGCCATCTGGAGATGAACTGGAATTCCGGAGGATCCCAGGGATCCCCTAGAGGCTGGTATCCCTATTGTCAATAGTGTATGTGAGTAGGCCCTGTCCCGTCAGGAATGCTGCTTTTTCTAACATTGATGATCGTGTAGCAGAAGCCTAGGCATGTGTACTTCTCACGTACATGAACACTGTGCCCACGATCCAATGCTTGTGAGAAGGCAAGCAAGAGATCCTGTACTCTCGTATACATCCTGCCCCTGCACACATTGATTTCAGTGTACCTCATGCCATCTGTATGGGGTTCCTGCCTAAATCCCTGGCATTACAGTCCCCGGGCTCCCTGTTTGCACACAAGCTGCCAAAGCACCACTCCAAATTCCTTGCACTGCATTTTGCCCAAGTCTGTTTACTTTTCATGTTCTTAAACTGCTAATGCCAAACATAATTGTAGTGGTGTCTACTTTTACTCAGCATTGGATCCTTTATCTCGTTCACTGTCAGACTGTTTGCATGGGTCTATCAGATCAGATTACTTCCTGAAGAAGGGGCTCACCTCAAAGGCTAGGCTTGATATGAGTCCCAGCTACAGCACTTTAACTTATGGATCTACTTGAAAAACCGTCTTCCCACAAGATGGGAAAGAAATGCATCCAACGAGAGGCTATGAACAAAAGATGCTTATGCATAGAGTCAGATCACTGGTCCATCTAGTTCAATATTAGGGATGCTCTAACACCTTCCAGACAGTTTACCACCAGTTTGTCAGTGGTAACCAGGCAGTGAATTAATCAGTGGGCTGTCTGGCTGTTCACAAGCTGTTCATGCATATTACCAGGAATTATGTCATCAATACATCGGATCGACGCTCTAGGGTTTACCCACAACTCTATGGTTTGACCATAGAGTTTAGGGGAGATCCTACAGCATCACCCTGATATAATGATGTCACTTCCCATTTTTTTACCAGAAGTGACGGTGTGCATTGGCATGACAACGACCTATCCCTGCCCCCCAGTTCCTCCCAGTGAGTTGTCGGCTCCAATTGGCAACCCTGAGCAGCACACTTGTCACTTGATGTAATCCAAACACATCCCTGATTGGCTCACAGTCTGATCATGTTGAACAAGGTACATTCAAGGGCCAAAAATCCCTACTAGTATTGTTTTGTCTAACCAGAATTAGCTCTCTGATGCGTCAGGCAGAGAAGACACTTCTTTACCCACCCCCACCCCTCAAGATCCTTTCACTGTAGATGCCAGGAACTGAACCCGGAACCTTCTGCACTCAAAGCATCTGCTCTACCCCTGAGATGCGACTAGTGTTTACATTCAGGCTGTGCACTAGAGCTAAGGATGCCATTGCAGATTTCACTGTGGCAGCGGGCTGTGTGGACATCCTTGCCAGAAAGGCCTGCTTGGGTATCAGGTTAGATCATAATATAAGCATACACTCTGTATAAGAGCGTTTGTTAGAGTTAAGCTTTGGCGTGTCATAAAATAGTAGTATGTTCTATCAACAGCTGAAACCATCGCATATGCACTTCTTCTGCACAATTTATACATTTGGCAAACAAGAGTAGACAACTCTGGGTAAAAACAGGCATTGCAGGAATGTTTCCAAACTTCTCCTCTGAGTTTCTTCAGCTCCATTGGAGTTCTAAACTACCTGGTTCTGTTTCCAAATCAGAAACAATGGATTAGGAATACTCCATTGTTTCCTTTTCCATTTTATGAATTTTGTACAGAATACTTTGCATGCATGAGCCACAGCTTTGCATTCCTCCATTTCCTTTGTGCCTCAGTCCTCTAAATGATGGTTGCACGTGTGCCTGTTGACAAAAGGCTGGCAAACAAGCAATCTTGGCACGATTGTATAGATGATTGTATCAAGTTTATTTTTAGCATGTTCTTTTTTTTCCAAAATGCACAGGTGTGCATCAGGAACACATCACACAAAAGAATCATACAGATACTTCTTCTTTTTTGCAGTGCTGTGTCAATGCAAATGTGCGCATCTGCAGCGCACAGGGGAAAGATGCAAATAATATGAAAGAACTGGTCATGCTCCCAGTTTTCGGATTAGACATTCTCCTAAATAAAGCAGAATTAAAGAGGAGAGAAAGGAAGCAAAATCCCAGCATAAAGAAACAGGAGTGGGAAAATCTCTTCACCCCTTCATGAAATGAGGTTTCTTCGCCTGCTGTTAGACAATCATTTTTCTATCATTCTCTTGGAAGTTTCAAAGCACAGTGATAACCATGAGTAGTTTGACTTTGCCTGCCTGGATTGACTCCTCCTGGGAGTCCAATCTTCCTTTGTGATGGAGAAACAGAAAGAAGCATTGCTTTTAAAAGAATGTCAGTGGGATATAACCTGGAGACATGCGGCTTCTGGGACTTGACCCGACAGGCAGGGGGTTAGTGGTGCAAAATGTGTCATTTCTGTCTTTCTAATTCAAGCTTCCCTTCGAGGCAGCAATCTGAAGATTATCTCTTTCACATCACCTTTTCCCCAGGTGGCACTGTCAGTCTGCTAGTCTGAAAATGATTTAAACCAGATTATTACACACTTAGTGGAATGCTTTGTCTATTTAGCTCATGACTGACTGACAGTGGCTCTCCAGGGCCTCTGCCAGAGAAACATCCTTCCCAAAACTTAAGGTTTTTAAACTTGCCCTTGAACCTGGGACTTTCCGCATGCTAAGCACGTGGTCTAACTCTGAACCATGCCTCTTCCCTGTCATAGGCAATGAAGACATATCAACTGGATTCCACTGAGTCAGACCTCTGGCCCACCTTGCTCAGTATTGTGGCACTTGAGATGCCATGAGCTTTGCTTTGAACGTGTTCAGCCTTCTTTCACTGTGATGCTCAGATGTGAGCTGAACACTGCATCTCTATGGCTTGACAACAAGCGGCTCAAACACCTGCTGAACAGATTTGTATCAGGTTTTTTTGTAGTCGCTGCAAAACCGTGCATGCACGAACACACTGCTGATTCAAGCAGATCGGCGGCCGTTAGCATCACTAAGGACTGCTTAGAGAAACACCTAACAGTAGTTTGTTTTCTTTTTTAAACATAGCATTTATAGGACTGGTTTATATGACGTGACTGATTTAACAGTCTGTTTAAACAATCGCCTGCTGGACGGAGCAGTAGCACAGTAAAAGGGGAAGTGTCAAACTCAATCGGGCTGTGTCTGAGCGGGCATGTGTGAAATGCCAATAGTACTGCACTATTAGGAATCAATAAGATGAAGCCACCCGTTGAGCAGCTACGATCCTGCCAACAGAGAACAGTACACTGAAAAACCAGCTCCCTGTTTGCCACTGCCAAATAGGGTGGGAACCAAACCAGTAGGGGTTTAAGCATCCCTACTCTCCACCAGGTAACTGGAGGTAGTGAGGATTAGATCTGAGACCAGCCACATACAAATCATTTGCTCTCTACCCCTGAGTTTGGTGTAGTGGTTAAGTGCGCGGACTCTAATCTGGGAGAACCGGGTTCGATTCCCCACTCCTCCACTTGCACCTGCTGGATGACCTTGGGCAAGCCATAGTTCTGACACAGCTGTTCTTGAAAAAGAGCAGTTTCTGTCAGAGCTCTCTACCTCACAGGGTATCTGCTGTGGGGAGGGGAGGGGAAAGGAGTTTGTAAGTCGCTCTGAGACACCTTTGGTTGGGTAGTGATGGGCGGTGTATAAATCCAATCTCTGCTTCTTCTTCTTCTCTGAGTAACGCCACTCCGTAGACCACAGTGGCCCAAGGTCATATTCTCACCACATACCTGTAGTGAACGTGTAATAAATATGGATGGAATCCAGTTTGTTCCTTCCCTGTTCAGGAGTTTTCCTCTGTGCTGCATGCCATTCCTCCTGCACCTTTCAAGGATGGAAGAAAAGTTGGGTTACCAACCCTGGGGTGGGAAATTCCTGGAGATTTGAGGATATAGCCTGGAAAGGGCAGGGTTTGGGGACATCAGGGATCTCACTGAAGTATAATTCCATAGACTCTAACCTCCAAACCATCCATTTTCTCCAGGGGAACTAAGTGATGTACTCTGGGAATCAATTGTAATTCCCAGAGATCTCCAGGCCACATCTGGAGGTCGTCAAGCCTAAGGCAAAGAGACATGAAGGAGCAGCAGCAATAGCAAAGCACGCATTCACAGAACTCCGTAAGAAATTTGGAAACAATGAGACAAAGAAACAACAGACTCTTGAATCTGGAGAGAAATCTGGATACAGAGAATGTCATAATTATCCCTAAATGAGTGGACGACATGGGGAGCCCTACTGCTGTAGCACTAGATTCTGAATTACTAAATTCATTACTTTTCTCCTTGGAGGCATCTGCCACACAGAGCAGTGGCTGGATTTCGCAAGCATAAATTCACCGCCTTTGCTTTCTGCCTTATTGAAAAGACAGGCCAAGTCCTTTCCAAGTCTCCTTGGCTTTCGTTTCTGTTCACTTCCCCTCTCTGCTTTTTTTTCCAAGACATTGATCTCTCTCCTAGGTATTTCAGGGAATTCAGGGGAAAAAAGAACGTTCTCTGGTGTTAAATTAAAGCATTTTGAGGCCGGCCAAAGAGCAGCCTGTAATACCAATTTGTAAATCTATTAACATCCTCCTTGGAGGTTCAGACCCCTTTTTACTGTTACAGGTGATGTCTCTCCCCCATCCCATTTGCAGGGAGGAATGAGCTAAAGAGGCAGACATGAATAGCAAGGTTAAACAGGCCTGACGCTGTTAAAAGAACAAGAGCCAACATGGTATAGTGCTTAAGAATATTAGACTGTAATCTGGAGAACTGGGTCTGATTCCCCATTCCTCCTCCACATGACATCTGTCTGCTGGGTGACCCTGGGCCAGTCACAGGTTGTTCTCTCAGAACTCCCTCAGCCCCACCTGCCTCACAAGGTGGCTGTTGTGGGGAGAGGAAGGGAAATGTGATTGTCAGCTGCTTTGAGACTCCTTAAGGTAGAGAAACGTGAGGTCTAATAACCAACTCTTCTCCTTTTTCAACCTGGGTCTATTAAGGCCAGTATGAAGGGGGCTTGGATTAATGATGTGCCAGCCCCTCTTTGCTTGAACTGCAAGTCAATCACAAATTGCAAGGAGTATCCCCAAACAAATCTTTGCTTTTTGTTGAATACTCGAAACAGTTTTAAATTTTATTGCAAACATTGGCCGAGGACAGACTGGCAATTTGCCCCGGGATGGGACCCGGGCTGACAACGATTCAATACCGGAGTAAATGGAACGTTCACACAGGCACATCTGCCTGGCATCCTCCACCCGTAGCCTACCGGTGCTCTTGCGCTTCACTGCCAGATTAAAAAAACACCTGATAAAAGCCTTCGCAAATCTTGAAAGCCTGCGTTCGTTGCGCATTTCTCCGCTTCCGGGGAGTCTGAACGCGCAGCCGAAAAGCCGGGAGCAACCTGCGTTGGGCATGAGGCAGCAGCGGTGTGATTGGCTGCGCTCCGCTCCACTGCCCAATGCGGTGCCGGTGTTGCAGGGCAAAAAAAAAAAATCGGCAAAATGCGCTCATGCATACATACACCCACAGCCGAATTAATGGGAAAACGGCAAATATAGCACGCCTCCGGCGCGGCAGTCTGAACGCTCCCGCGCGCCTCCGTCCCGTATCTTCCGGCAGCGGCCCCCGCTGTGTGGATGGGAAAACCCGGTATTGTTTAATCCGGGTTTTTTTTGCCGCGACTGGCTACCGGGGCAAATTGCCAGTCTGTCCTGGGCCATTGTTTGGCAAATTCTCAGTGACTGGTCAGATTGTAAAAGTGCTCTCTGAAGGCTAGAGGGTGAAAATATTCCCCATTTTTTGCCTCTTTTAATATTCCTGTTCACTTTACACCATGGTTTTGGCTCTTGTTTATGTTATGCAGATTGGTTTGCACAGTGTAGATATATTGTTTTTACATGCCATTCAGATGGTGTTTATCAGGGCTCATTTCCTGCAGGAGCATACAGGAGCAAAGCTCCAGCAGTAAGGAGCCTAGGGGGCGGGCACATGCAGCAAGCCCCAACCCCTGCTCCCAGCAGCCCCCCCTTGTCTTTCCCAGCCCACTCACCATCCAAAAGAGTCCAGTGGCACTTTTAAGCCTGAGGTTTATTCAGCTACAAGCTCTCCCTCCTCTGTGAGGGCAGATCTGCACGCTCCCCCCCCCCAATAGCTAGCAATCCAAAACAGTCCAGTGGAGCCTGAGCGGTGGGTGTTGCCTTCTGACACACTTCTGGTGATGCCAGAGGGTGTGGCATATGCAAATATGTTATGCTAATAAGCTCCTGCACCTCTTTGTCTACAAAATGACCCCTGGTGTTTATACAAATAAATGTGATTTACTGACACATAAATAACATTGGGAAATGTCCATGGTTATGGGGAAATAATTTTAGGGAAACAGAAAATGTCATACAAATGAAGATTTGCAGGTTCAACTCTCACCAGGGAGAAGGAAGAACAAAACTGGGATTTTGTGAGGTTGAAACGGAGACCGTTGTGAAATTTTGAAGCATCCCCTTCAGTAGCTTGGCGGGGCTGGCAGGATGGAGGCGAAGCAAGCCCTCAAGAAGCCAAATAGGCAAGCCAACGCACTGGCAAGCTGGCAAAGTAATAAACAAGGAAGCCGAGAGCAGTTCATTGTTTATGAACGCACCAGGTTGCCCAGACTGAGCAGCTACACCTAGCAACTCTATAGGGCTAAATCAGCCCTTCCTGGCAACACCCTCCCCGCCTTCTACCTATATGTAATGGCTGGTGACTTCTGTTTCACTGTATCTGAAGGAGTGTGCATGCACACAAAACCTTACACCTAGAATAAAACTTAATCGGTCTTAAAGGTGCTGCTGGACTCACACTTTGTTCTGAAACCTCATTGGCTTCTCAAGTCAGCTGATTTCCCACTGAACTAGTGGCTGCAATACCACCTGCTGGCCATCTACAGTGGGGGCACTGTGTAATAGACAGCAGGCCAGCATCTCCTTCCTCTTACATGTCACCAGGACTTTGTGTGTGTTTGTGGTGGTACTCACTGGTATTAAGTACCAGCACTTGGGGAGGGTGGCTTTGACAAGCCCTGAGGGCAGAATTGGTGGAAATCAGTGCAACCTTATATGTGAGAACTGGCACTTTTTCTTCTTCTTCTTTTCTTTCTTTTTTTTTTAACAAAAAAAGCACTGCATGTCACCAGTGTTCCCTCTAAGCTGAGTTAGTGTGAGCTAGCTCACAGTTTTTTTAACTTCCAGCTCACACGTTTTTGTCTTCGCTCAGGAAGGGTGGCTCCAGAGCAAACTAATTTATGCAGTGGCCAAATCGCTCGCTCACAACTTTAATGCCAGCAGCTCACAAAGCAGAATTTTTGCTCACAACACAACTTAGAGGGAGCATCGGTCGCCACCATGGGACGTACAGTCCAGTACTTGAGTTAGAGTCAAGTCGAGTAGTGCCTTAGAGACCAATAAGGGTTTCAGGGTGTAAGCTTTTGAGACTCCAAGCTCCCTCTGACAGGTCTTGAAAGCTTACGCCCTGAAACTAGACTTGCCAACCTCCAGGTGGTGGCTGGAGACCTCCTGGGATTACAACTGATCTCCAAGTGACAGAGATCAGTTCACCTGGAGAAAATTGACCCTTTGGAAGGTGGACTTTATGGCATTATACCCAGGGCTATTTTTGGGCAGGAACGCACAGGAACGGAGTTCTGGCTGGCTCCCAAGTTAGCCACACCCAGCAGGAACTAATTATCATAACAGGCCACACCCAACAGCAGAAACTCATTAGGATTGGCTACAGTAGGGGTGTGTGGCCTAACATGCAAAGGAGTTCCTGCTACAAAAAAATGCCCTGGGTTTTGACAACAAACAAGGTAAACAGAATAAGAAGCAAAAGGCGGGTGTGGCTGGATGACCACACTTAAATGGGGATGTGGCCTGATATGCTAATGAGTGGTGCTGTCAGGGGGGTGGCCTATTATGCTAATGAGTTCCTCCTGGGCTTTTTCTTAAAAAAAGGCCCTAATAATACCCCATAAAAGTCCATCCCCTTCAAAAAAACAAAAAACCCAAAAACTCCACCCTCCTCAGGCTCCATTCCCCAAATTTCCAGGTATTTCCCAGCCCAGAGCTGGCAACCCTAACTGAAACTCTTACTGGTTTCTAAAGTGCTACTGGACTCAAATCTAACTGTTCTACCGAAGACCAACAGGGCTACCCTCTGAAACTATCTTCCCGTACTTGAGTCTCTAGTTTGATTCTCATGGTTGCTTATATTGTCCTGGCACCCAAGTTGGAGGTCCAAGGAACTATCAAGCAGCCAGTGCAAAACACAGGAGCAAAAGGAAAAGGAGGCAGGAGCTGAGTTCTAGGGGTCAAATAGGATCCAAAGAGCCAAAGGCATAGTCATTCCAGGCAAACTATGCTACTCCTGTGATGAGGTTGGATATAGAGCCCCAGATCCAGGAAGCAGAGCATTAAGCCCAGTCCCCATTTTCCATCACTGCTGATGTTACCATTGATAGCTAAGGCCTGCTTGAAATATGACACTGGCAAGGCAAAAGACCTCAGCCATGTGATTTTTCACATGCCCAGTATCTCATTTATAGTATGCTGCTATGTGTGCAAAGCAGCTACATGTGCTTTGTTAGCATGCCAGCAATCCATAGCTTGAGAACATAAAAGAAGCCATGTTTGACCAGACCAGTGACCCATCCAGTCCAACACTCTGTGTCACACAGTGGCCAAAACCCAGGTGCCATCAGGAGGGCCAACAGTATGCCAGCTCAGCATCAGTAGCTGCACTGCAGAAGTAGTAACCCAGTTTAGACTAGATGTTATGTGAGTCCAAAGGACCACAGTGCGGTTGCCTTGCCAGTGTCATGTTATTCAATCAGGTGTGACTGTTAGAAAGCCAGCCCTTCATTCTCCATGCTGCCACTCAAAGCTCTTTAACCGGCGACAAGAAAATTCAAGCACCAGATCCGGGTCCCTATTTATCTGTCATCCATCTTCTTCCACTTGACTCTTCTTACTCATGCTACAACCGTCTACTCAGCTGTAACAGTTTTGTGTCCTTGAGCATGCTGATATAAAAGCAAGATGGAAAACCAGCAGGTGAGCAGGTTAATAAACAAAGAACCGAAGGCTCTACATGGGATGGCATTCAGGGATTCTTTGAAGCATTTTCTAGGACACGCCTTGTGGAAAACAACTCTTAATCCTGCAAAAGGAACAGCAGGTCTGGTTCCGCAGTTGGATGGGGATGTTTACATCTTCCCGGCCTTCATCGGTAGCCATTTAAAGGCTTGCAAATGGTTTCAGCAGATCAGTGCTCTCCTCTGTCAGTCTCTTCCTGCCAAGGATGGGAAAACGGTACACATGTGCACACCCTTGGGAGCGATGGCTTTGGGGATCGTTAAAGTGGATGTGACAGATCTATAACAAATGACTACAAAACAGGCAACCTTCTCCCCCACCTACAGTCTTATGTAATGTGGAAGGAATGAACTGCGAGTCTCCGGGCCAGGAAGAAAGAGCAGAATGTTTAAAAGAGAGCGAGAGAGAAAGAAAGAAAAAAAGAAACGACTTTCTATAAAAGATTTTCTCGAAAACGACCGTGGAGTCAAGAGAATATAAAGTTACATAGCATGTTATGGTACCACAGTAGCAAGCATTATAGGATCATATTATTTAGAGACAAGGAAAGGGGAACCACTATTAGCTCATCTTGTCTGTCTCTGTAAAGTGGAAGTGCCAGATTTTGAAGAAGGATGCTCTCTGGGAGAAAACCAATCTATTGCACATGTGTGTGCGTTGTATCTTTTATAAGCACGGGCTGTAGTCTGTTTCCTAAAGGTCTGGCTTTTCCATTTCTAGCTTTAGCAAAATACCTGTGGTGTGAGCATTTGTGAGGAGGGCTGGCATGTTGCATACAGCACAGAACCATACGGCATCATTCCCACTTTATCATAGAATCATGGAATCCTAGAATCACAGAGTTGGAAGGGGCCATACAGGCCATTCTAATCCAACGCCCTGCTCAGTGCAGGATCAACCTAGAGCATCCCTGACAAGTGTTTGTGGAGCCACTACTTGAAGACTGCCAGTGAGGGGGAGCTCACCACCTCCCTAGGCAGCCGGTTCCACTGTTAGCATGATTGCTACCAGTGAAGGCCACAACCAAAATCCAGGGCAGAGGATCCGATTTGCCCTTTCTTAACTCTAGCAAAATGTCCAACATGCATGCATTTAGAGGGTGGAGTTTTATAGCGCATGGACTTTGTGGGGCTTCATATACAAATACATAACATAATCAACATTCCTGTCAAAGAGCACTGGGCCACCCAGTATCAGAGTGACATTCTTACGAAAAGTTAAAATGTAATCAAAGAAACCACAGTGATCGTTCACAAGAGCAGTCATCAACAATATCACAGCCTTCCGAGTTTTCCTAAGAGGATTAATACCAGGAATGGCTAAAGACTCTCAGGTCTTTGTTCAAGCCTTGAGAAATGCAGTCCAACTTCTTGATAACCTCTAATTTAGCATGGAAATTTTCATATCCAAGACCCTAAGGTTCCATTTGAATTCTGTATAATAATATCACAACTTTCTTACATTCCTCAAACTGGCTGGTGACAACAGTGCTTAATGCCAGGATAGACTTCTGTGAATGAGACACCACTTTGTCAGACCACTTCTTGCTCTAATCTGGATGGTCCAGGTTAGTCCAGTCTTATCAGATCTTGGAAGCTAAGCAAGGTTGGCCCTGGTTAGTACTTGGCTGGGAGACCACCAAGGAAGTCCAGGATCACTTGCAGAGGAAGGCAATGGCAAACCACCCCAGTTCAACTCTTGCTTTGAAAACCCTATGGGTTCACCACAAGTTAGCTGTGACTTGATGGTACTTCCCACCAGGGCTTTTTTTGTAGAAAAAGCCCAGCAGGAACTCATTAGCATAATAGACCACACCCTGACAGCACCGCCCATTAGCATATTAGGCCACACCTCCATGTTACCAGAAGTGTGGTCATCCAGCCACACCCACCTTTTGCTTCTTATTCTGTTTACCTTGTTTGTTGTCAAAACCCAGGGCTTTTTTTGTAGCAGAAACTCCTTTTCATGTTAGGCCACACACCCCTAATGTGGCCAGTGCCAATGAGTTTCTGCTGTTGGGTGTAGCCTATTATGCTAATGAGTTCCTGCTGGGCGTGGCCAACTTGGGAGCCAGACGGAACTCCGTTCCTGTGAGTTCCTGCCCAAAAATAGCCCTGCTTCCCTCCACCATGTTCTTCTTGTTTTAGAATCCCTCCACTGCTTCCTCCATGTTTATGGCACCACTCAAAATGCCAGGGATTATTCAAGGTGTCATTTTTCTTCTCAAGAAATTCTCTGACTTTTTTTCTCAGGATCAGAACTGGCACTTCCAAATTCTGAAATGTTTCCTTAACCTTCAGGATGATAAATGGTGCTCATTGTCAGAAAGTATTCAAAGGTCAGCTGGATTTTGTAGAAAATTTAGGAATTGTCAAAAATAACAACTAGACATCTTTCTTTGACATCTCATATCAATGGAAAAAATTGGAGCTGGTTCTTCCAATCCATTTCTGCATTTCTCAGAAAAGCAGACTTGATGATAACTGTTCTTCTATATACAAATGGAAAAAAAGTATCTTTCCCAGTTCCTTTCTCCATATAATTAATTTCCTTTTTTTTCAAATCAGAGGGATACTAGATCCATCAACATGATGGATCCAATATTTGGAATATGACCCAATGAAAAGGAAAGGTCTCACCTTTCATTTGAAGTTCTTGAAATTAGTTGCATATGGGTTCTTGTGCACTCTTATCAAGGACAAGATAGGGGTGTGGGTGACCATATGTAAACCTAGGACTTCTGGCTCAGAGTTCATGGCTTGAGCTCAAAAAAAAGAACATGACATCTGGAACTAATGGAATTAGCAAGAGATTGGGAATATGAAAATGCAACATGAGGTAATGGCTACCTAATTTGGCTTCACCACAAAACGTCCTAAGCCTATCACTAGAAAATACTTTCTCTTCCAAAAAGTGACTCAGAATCTCACTGGTTAGGTAGGAGGGGGATTAGAGACATTGGAGAGTGAATTGTTGCTAGAGAGTTCAATTGCTTTACTACCTCTTGCTTTTAAAGCTCCAGACCTGCAGCAACTTGCTATCTTCTTTGCCTGTCAGAACATCTGCCATATACTGCCACGAAAAAAGACTTAAAATCATGGCCTGGGTGGAAAAGCCCCTGCCTTTTTCCTCTTTTTATTTTGTAACATCTGGCCTGGCGAAGAGCTTTGGGGAACGCAAAAGCTTGCACACTGCTATTGGTTGGTCCCAATTTTGGCTTTGGGGATATTACTTTTGGACCAGCAAGGCCACAAGCAACTTGTCAAGTTCAGCAAGCAGAATTTCTATATGAGCATGCTTTATATGGAACCAGGCTACTGATCCACCTAGTCCATTATTGTCTGCTCTGGCTGGCAGTAGGCTGAACGCATGGTCTGAGATTTTTCCATTGGTGACACAGAAGGTTGGAGCTGGGGTCTTCTGGTAGGAAATCATGCGCTCTGCCACTAAACCATAGTTCTTCCCTATGTCAGTAATATTTCCTAGAGAATTATGAATACATTAAGCTGCAGTATACCAAGCACTGAGGGGCCATGGTGGCTTAGAGGTTAAGATGCTGAGCTGCAGACCAGAAGGTCTGTAGTTCGGCAGTTTGAGACCCTAGTACTACGTGACGGAATGAGCTCCCATCTCTGACTCCAGTTCCTGCCAACCTAGCAGTTTGAAAGCAACAAAATGCAAGTAGATAAATAGGTACCATTTTGGTGGGAAGGTAATAGCATTCTGTGTGCCTCAGCGTTTAGTCATACCAGCCACTTGACCACGGAGATGTCTTCGGACAGCACTGGCTCTTCAGCTTGGAAACGGAGATGAGCACTGCCTCCTAGAGTTGGATTCGACTGGTTTTTGAGCAAGGGAAACCTTGACCTTTTATACCAAGCACTGGCCCATTTAGACCAGTTGTTTAAGTGGTCCTTTAAGGCAGTCAGAATGGTGTAGTAATTTAGCGTGTCAGACCAGGATTTGAGAGACCCAGATTCCAATCCCCACTCTGCCGTGGAAGCTTGCTAGATGACCTTGGGCCAGTCACACATTCTTGGCCAAACTTACAGCAGAGGACTGTTCTGAGGATAAAATGGAGGTGAGCCAAGTGATGTAAACTGCTTTGAGTCCCCACTGAGAAGAAAAGTGCTACATAAATGAAGCAAATTTTTAAAAATGGGATTTTCAGGTCAAAATATGACAGTGGTGAAATGTTTGAAATCATCTTCAGAGGGAAAAAGTGCTGGTGGCTTATCACCATGTGACCTTGCTGCAAGCGAAGATGACACAGAATCATAGAGTTGGAAGAGGCCATACTGGCCATCCTAGTCCAACCCCCAGCTCAGTGCAGGATCGGCCTAAAGCATCCCAGACCAGTGTTCATGCAGCCACGGCTTGAAGACAGTCACATGAACCTCAGGTCTAGAAACTGTAGATCTCTCTGAAATGAAACCTGATCTCTCCAGTCCGTTAGGCGAATGACTGAGCTCAACCTGAAGACAGTAACCAGCCCAGAGTGATTTCTCTCAACTGTCTTTTAAAAAGAAAATTCCATCTCAGCTTTGACACTTCAGCAATATCAATTGGTCAGGCCAAGACCTGAGTGGAACAGTCCCATCTGTTTATAAGCTGTTTGCGTAAGAGTAGAGGGGAAAGAAGCACTGCCAACGGATTTGTTACTTGCAATCAAAACTCACCCCCAAAAAAATTGCGAGAAGGATTTTCCCTCAGCTTCCCCTAAAACCTGAGAAGGAACCAAGAATGGAAACTTTGAGGCCAAAAAGAGTGGAAAACATTCAGAAAGAAAGCCAATGTTTATCACAGACAGCCTCTGTGCATCCTTTCATTGTTGCGTTCCCTCATCTGAGAAGCATTTCCATAATATAAACAGAGTTTAAATTATTGTCATTGAATTTTGTTGGTTTGCTCTTGGGCATTCTACTGGAAGTCAAAACTGTTTTGAAAAGGCAATTTATCAAGGTAAGATTCTCACATCCTTGGACGTTGCCCTTAAGACTGCACTTAGAGAAATATTTAAGAGGAATTAGAAAATTGCCCTTTGGGCAAAACATCTGAGGGATTACAAGGGAAGTCAAATTTAGGATTGTACTTTTTTGCCATCAAGTCACAGTGGACTTTGTTGGAATAGGCAATGTCTGTCATACAAGGAAGAAATGAAGAAGAGATTGGATTTATACCCCACCCTTCAGTACCTGAAGGAGTCTCATACTGGTTTACAATCTCCTTTTCCTTCCCCTCCCCCACAACAGACACCCTGTGAGGTAGATGGGGCTGAGAGAGCTCTTTCTAGAATTGCTCTTGAGCGAACAGCTCTGAAAGAACTTATGACTGACCCAAGGTCCCACCATCAGCTGCATGTGGAGGAGTGGGGAAATCAAACCCAGTTCTCCCAGATTAGACTGGGCTCCTAACCACTATAGCTGTGTAGAAGGCCTGGTGTAGGAGACCCTGCAGGGGCAGCAAGAAGACAATTAGATAAGATAGTGAGGTGTCTCCTGTTCAGTGTCATTCCTTGTCTGTCTCCAGATTGCTACTCTTAGGGCAATATCGTCTTTCTAGTAAATCCAGGGTCCTGGCCTAATTATTAATTTAAAATCCATGCGGTTGGATTAATGTGATAGGTCAGATTAATTTGGATCTGTTATGTCCTGACTGGTGAACTAACTGTATACTTTTCTATGTTAAGCTTGAAGTCAGGACCAGGATTGTAAGCCTCGACAATCCTATTGGTTATTTTGACTCTGCACTGTTTTATAACCAATCAGAACTGTCTGAATAGTTATGGAAGGAACAAACCTCATTGGTCTTTATCCCTCAATTGTTATTGGTTGTTAACTATAATAGGGGTGTGGTTTTGTTAACCCCAGACTATTTAAAAAGGAGCTGTGCTCCACTGTTTTTGTGTGTGTTATCTGTTCATCTTGCTGCTTTTTAATAAAGCTGAAATCACTGTTGAAATCACTCTCTTATTAAGTCTCATACTTAACAGGATCTCAGCAACTTTTTCATCCAGCCCTTCCCAATTCCTCTCCTTATTACAGCCCATGTGCCCCATGGCTTTTGCTCATGGATGTCCCATGATCCCCAGTGTAGCCTTTAGGCAGACTCTCTCCTGCCCTTTTTCACCAATGGAAGAGTTGGCTGGATCCATGTCAGAATGATTCACGGTGGTTATTTTGGAGATCTCTCATAGGTGATGGGGAAATGCGGCTGTCCCACAGTGTTATGAAGTGCAGTCTTGTTTCCATTCTAAAGCTGACAAAAGAAATTATAGTAATCATAATTCTTAAATGTTGTTGGGTACAAATTGACATTTTAATAAAATCCATTGTAAAACACTCACTAGAACATCCAGTACTCTTATCACTCAAATACAGTTGCACAACCCTCCCATCTCAAGAAATGGCATCGAGATGGGCAAGCTTCTCTATCTGGAGCAGTCTTGTGTTTTATTGAGCTTCCCCCACCCCCATCAAGTCACAGCCAACTTATGGCAACCCCATAGGGTTATCAAAGCAAGAGATGTTCAGACTCGAAGGTGGTTTGCCATTGCCTGCTGCTGCATAGCAGTGACCTTGGTGTGTTCCTCGGTGGTCTCCCATCCAAATAGTGATCAGGGCCAATCCTGCTTAGCTTCTGAGATCTGATGAGATCAGGCTAGAGCAGCTGGACTTCTTGAGAAAAGAAAGCTTAAGATTTGTGTGACTTTGGACTGTTGGAAAGGCCTGGTTGGTGCCTGGATTCCTTACTGCGTTGAATGCCATGGAACAAAGGTGAGAATTAAATTTTGCGAGTAAACAACGGTGATTCAGGACTGCAGGAAAGTGAAAAGTGTACCTGTAGCCGGTGTGCAAACATGGTATCCAGAGAGGAAATAAAAGGAATCTTATTGCATATCCCTACTTTACTTTTGTACAGGTGTTTCACCGTAGCATGTTCCATATCTACCTCCAGTTTTGCTGTAAGTGAAGTCTGATAACAATTTAAAGATATCTATAGACCTCCTGACTTTTGCTAAACTGACTGGAATTAGTAACTTGACCTGAAATTTTACCCTTTATGCAACCTTTCCTGATCCATATTGCGTTTGAAAGATTCAAAACCTATCCTCCTTTCAAGACTGCTGCTATCACCTTTCTGTTGACATCTCTAGATCTACTGCCTGACCTCTGACCTCTGATGCTTCTGCCCAGTCCCATATCCCGGCTTTATTAACATTTCCTGCTGGATGTTCTAGAGTAGCAGAACGGAGCCTCTGTCTCCTTTATTCATTTTCTATCCACTAATCAAGGAATTAGAAGTCTGGATCATGTCTCTCTCAGGCAGATAAATGGTGACAAGAAGAGAAGGATGGGTTCAAATACTCCTCTAATGTCCAGCTAGTTAGTCATTAATAAGCAATTTACGCACAGCTTGCTAGCACACAGTGCATACCACCCCATTCTTTAACTGGGCTTACTGGCCCTCTGACAGAGAAGTGTGTTCACCACTGTATATTCAGTTATACAAAATCACACTGAAAGGGGAAAATTTATGCGTTCTCAGACAGGGACAGGCTGCTGATTAATCTCTTATGCAATTACTTTAGCAGAAGGTGAAAGTGGCCCAGATGGATGACAGCGCCTTTGTTTCTCTGCCTGCTCGGCCACATTTTGGGGCGTATTTCCTTGATGATTGATGTATGGCTTCAGCTGAAGAACAAACAGCATCGAGGGAATGGCCCTCTAGTCTCCAGATCATCTGTGTGCCATAGGAAGGTGGCCATCAGATTGCATCATCCCTCTTGTTCCAGTGTTCTCCAGCCACTGGGGAACAGTCCTTGATCTCTCCATTTTCCTTACGGCCAACACAGGGATTGTCAGCTCTAGGGGCATATATATATCTAGGAAGGCAGAAGCAACAGGAAAGGGGAAGGGAAGCTAGAGAGGTGGCGACAAAGGAAGGGAAACAATTCATTTATCAGGGTGAGTGAAAAGTACTGAAGCCGGAGACTCAGCATAGTGAATCAGCTCTTGTTTATTGGATTACAGCAGGAACGAAAGATAAACTGGCCAGGCAGTGACTGGCTTATATGCGTGCCCCACACCACACCCACACCCATCACCTGTGATTGGCCTTATTTACAAGTCAGCACTTCAATAGGTCTACTTTCGGATCCAGGCAAGCCCATAGATGCGCCTTCAGATCCAAAGTAGCTATTGTCTTAGGAACAAAGGTCTGAGGTTTGTCGGACCGCATGGTCAGGCCACCTCCGTGGCGGCCATCTTCTACAGCTAATACACGACAGTGAGGTCCTTTTTCACACCACTCCATCTCTATCTCAAGTCAAGTCAAGTTTGCCTTTATTGGCATAAATTACCAGTGCAAGATCTCTATATCATGACAAAATAGTTCAAGTGGACGACTGGGGTTGGCATCAATGCTCCCTCTAAGCTGCGGAGTCTTGTGAGCAAAAATTCTACTTTGTGAGCTACTGGCATTAAAAGTTGTGAGTGAGCGATTTGGCTACTGCATAAATTAGTTTGCCCGGGAGCCCTCCTTCCTGAGCGAAGGCAAAAGTGTGTGAGCCGGAGGCTAAAAAACTGTGAGCTAGCTCACACTAGCTCAGCTTAGAGGGAACACTGGTCGGCATCCCTTCCTTCTGCTGCATTCCTCATTTTGCCAGTTTTTAATCTGTCTTTTACATTGTCCATCATGAGCAAAGTGCTGCCTTAACAGAGTGGGACTCCTAAGGCAGGATCTCCGATGATGAGCTCTGCAGCTGAGTAGGTTCATATATGAGAAGGCAGTGCTTCTGATTCCCTTGTGCCAGTGTGGTTAGAGTGTCAGACCAGGATCTGGGAAGACCCAGGTTCCAATCCCCCACTCTACCATGGAAGCTTGCTGGGTGGCCGTGGGCCAGTCATGCACTCTCAGCCTCACTTCCTCGCAGGGATGTCATGAGGATAAAATAGAGGCAAGGGGAACGATGTAAGCTGCTTTCTGCCCCCACTGGAGAGAAAGGTGGGAGATAAATGAAGTCAAATCCTTATGTAAAAATCATCCCCACAGTGCATATCCCCTCCAATATTTCAGATGAAAGTAAGGTCATTTGTATAATCATAGAACCTGCACACTCATCCCAAGGATGGCCTTAGAAAACATGCTATTAGAAGACCAGTAGGTTTTTATACCCAGATTAGAGTCCATCACTCTTAACCATTACACCACGCTGGCAGTCTACTCTCTATTGCATTTGTTTACTCTCTCATAGTCTGTGCTGACCTAATTTAAAAACCAAAGCAGGTGAAAGTTCTTTTGATTATAAAATAACAATTGTCTTCTGACATGATCACACCATTAAACTCATCAGTTGCAGCCTGGGAAAAAAGGGTTGTGCACTACATGGCACCTTAATGTTGATACGCATGACTTGTTGCCCTACAAGGTACATGTGATGCCATCTTGGATTTATAATTTCATAAGCAAGAGAAACCTGGACTGAGTAAATGGTGTGTAATAGGGACTGTATTGCATGGTGACCCAAAGTGATGCCAATTGGAGACATGTCCAGCAGAAGGAAGCCTTCCTGAGATAATGCGCCACGGTTCCTGAGGTTACCTGCCCACTTCCCTGTTGTAAGATGGACCAGCTCACTAGCTGCTTGAAGCTCTGAAAGCCAGGCAGATGCCATGTCAAGGCAGGAGAACAAAGACTCAAACTCCATGAAGAGTTTCTTCCTGCACACGTAGGCAACACACTTCCCCTCCCCCAGATTGACTCACCTCCCTGAAGCTGCAGCCAGAAGACAATAGAGGACCATCTATGATAATGGCTCTGGCCGCATGCGCCATAATCCCATCAGGCGTCACCTCCTTACCCAGAGTTACTAGAGTTCAGTATTGCCCACTCCGTTAGACCCTTCCCCCTTGAACCCAGCACCAATCAGTATGTTTTTGGGGACATACTAGAAGGGGGTGTAACAAGGAGTGTGGCCAGCCTAGCCCACCCACCAGGACCCCCATATAAAAGAAAGTACACACACATGTGCTCTCTCTCCTCTCTGTCCTATACCCATCCTTTCCTCACAACTCTTGGTTTGTGCAGCCAGAGTTTCCACATGTCATTGCAGGTCAGGACACAATCCTATTTCCCTTGTAGCCTCCCTATTTTCTGAAGGATCGCTTCTTTACGTGGACCACGTAACATATTGCCCATCAATGATTTCCTGCTAATGCGAATTTGCTATCCATGTCTCTCTAATTTTCTTAGCTCTGTACAAGTGTATGTATGTGTGTGTATTGTTTGATTGTGAAGAATCATTTTATATTGGAAACCAGTCTCCTTGTCTATCTCTGGTACTTCTGGAAGAAGCAGGACCTCTGTATAAACAGGTGTTTGCTCCTGTATTGTCTATTGCTATTTTATAATATCACAAATTCCCCATAGTAATTAATAGTTCAGAGCAATCAGGCTGACAGACTTTACTTACATGTACACACATTAAAGAAAAGATGCTTCTGCCCTGCCTGTTCAAAGATTTGTTCCTTAAACACCTAGGGAAGAAGCTGAAGAAAGACAACTCTGGCATTACTGCATTTTAGCAAGGGTCCCTGCCCCAGTCCCAAATCAAGGCAGGAGAAGAATAAAAACACACAACTGACCACAGACTAAAAATGAGTGGATTTGCAATGTTCCATCCCATCATCATTCTGGAATCTTATCCTGCACTGCATTTTGCTCCTCCTTAATCCTTATTTAATTGTTAGTATGTTTTTAATGAAGACTTTTATACCTTGTGTGTCTCCCACATCTGGGGACTCAGAAAGAGTTAAAAATGCAAAAATACTATTTAAACCAACAATCAATGATACATACATTACAATGCTCGAACATCCTGGGCTACTGTTGGCTTTAGTTATACGGCTCATTCAGGCACCAAGCCACATACCAAGCCTTTGACTTTTGCCCTTCAGCTCTTCCCGAAGGCTCCTGCCTCTGGCCATGACCTATGCTAAATACCTGTAAGAAAGGAGGAGCAAAGCTCAGCCCAAATGTCATTTACCAGACAAAAATATTCTCAGCCTCCATCTCCTGCTAGCAACATTTAAACTTGGAACTGGAGCATTAATGGTTTGCCATAACTTCCTGTTCCTTTTGTTTATTTTTATCCCCTTCCCCATTACTGATGTGTATCTGTACATGGATGAGACCGTGCCCCCCCAAAAAAAGCAATCTTGGTGTTGTCATTAATATAGTAGCACCAAGGTTATTTCCATGTGGTGCTTTATTGATATACTTGTGCATCAGTAAAACTGCACACCAAATAATCCTGATACAATCATTTCTACAATCACACCAGAATTGTTTTTTTGTAGCCAAGGTGTGTGAGAGAAGTGTTATTAAGTCAGTTCCAAATTGGAAAAAGTGCAGAGAAGGGCAACTAGAATGATAAAAGGGTTGGAACACCTTCCCTGTGAAGAAAGGTTAAAATGCTTGGGGCTCTTTAGCTTGGAGAAACGACGGCTGAGAGGTGACATGATCGAGGTTTATAAGATTATGAATGGGATTGAGCAGGTTGAGAAAGAAGTACTTTTCTCCCTTTCTCACAATACAAGAACTCGTGGGCACTCTATGAAATTGCTGAGCAGTCGGGTTAGAACAGATAAAAGGAAATACTTCTTCACCCAAAGAGTGATTAACATATGGAATTCACTGCCACAGGAGGTGGTGGCAGCTACAAGCATGGACAGTTTCAAGAGGGAATTAGATAAACATATGGAGCAGAAGTCCATCAGTGGCTATTAGCCACAGGGTATAGATGGGAGCTCTCAGTCTGGGGCAGGTGATGCACTCTATTCTTGGTGCTGGAGGGGGCAGCAGTGGGAGGGCTTCTGGTGCCCTGGCCCCACTGCTGGACCTCCTGATGGCACCTGGTATATTTTGGCCGCTGTGTGACAGAGTGTTGGACTAGATGGGCCATTGACCTGATTCAACATTGGCTTCTCTTATGTTCTTATGTTCTTATGGCGACCCTATGAAATTAATGACTTCCAAAACGTCCTGTCATTAGCAGCCTTGCTCGGGGTCTTGCAAACCGAGGGCCGTGGCTTCTTTGATGGAGTCAATCCATCTTCTGTTGGGTCTTCCTCTTTTCCTGCTGCCTTCAGCTTTTCCTAGCATTGTGGTCTTTTCCCAGTGACTCTTGTATTTAACATGTGTCAGCAATGGAGGAGGAAGGAGAAGAAATTTATTCCACATGGAAATATGTTGAAGGAACCAAAAACTGCAGGCAATGTCGCATGCACAATACTCTGTGTATTAGGGATGGGTGAACGTTACGTATTTTACTTCTGTTATAGTTATTTATCGGCAGTTTTGGTTCATGATTTTTCTCTGTTGGTTTTGTGACTTTCTTTAGCTTTTGTTCCATTTTGTAGACAGTTTATACATTATATGTATAATACATAATATAACTTTTGAAAAGGCTGACTTTGGGAGGGGACATAAAATGGTGCAAAACAATTTTAAAACAAGCTTTATTAACATAAGGAAGCAGCTAAAGAAAATTGGGGTTTTCTAGGCTGGGACAACAGAGTGGCAAATGGGAGGGAAATGGCTGAGGCAACAGAGTGAAAAACTCAATATCGTCCCTAATTATGATCACTCTTGACAGACACTGGAAACCAATGCTCATCTGGCAAATGATATCACACAGTAGCAAATATTCCCAGGTCAGATGGGGACAGGATTTCTCTTTTTGTGCTGAAAATGGTTTTGCCAGCCACCTTCTCCAATAACTCAACTTTTTTTTTATTCTTTAATCATTTCTCCACATTTGTTTAGCCCCCACACAGTTGCTTTCAAAAATTGGCCTGTATCTCAAGAAACCTCCATCACTTTTTTGGCAAAATCCCACCGTTTTAGAACTCCAAACATACCCATCATTTCACACTTCACTTGGTTCCTGTCCCTTCACAGTTTTTTTCCACGGTTCCTTCTTCCATTGCTCAGACAATTCATTGCTAGGACTTTCCTAGATACCTTCTGAGACCGAGACTAACTATAGTATCCAACACTTCTGCCACATAAAGTTTACTTAGACAAGAAGCACTGCTAAATGGGACAGATTCTACTGGGATGCATTTCACAGCAACCCACTTATTTTTAATTCATTAGCATATGTGTACCATTAGAGCCAATACTGGGCTTTGGAGACATTCCCCACCAAAGCTTGTGGTAAATTCCAGAGTTAAATTTTGATGGATTTCCTCCTGAAGTCCCATGGCTTTTTGTCCACATCACAAAGGGAATGTTTTGCTCTAAGCTCAAGGAAATTATCCCCCTCTTCCCCCTTTCCTCTGCTTTTCATTGGGGATTTCATGTTCTCTAAGATCTCAAAAACACAGATTTTCTTCTGGGCCACTATTAAGATATGTGCTTAATGAGCAGGAGGGAAAAGACAGGGTTTAGCTATGAAGTCTCTTACGGCTGCTCCTTTAAAAATGGGTCAGCATCTCCCTAGAGAAAATTATACATTTATTTAGAAGGTTATGCTCTGTATTTCTCACAGTGATCTTGAAGAATTCAACAGTCACAGCAAGCAATGATTTTTTTTCAGGGAGGTGCGATGGTAGAGTACATGGCTGAGTTCAGAGCGGTAGTTTGCCCCTAGATAGGCACGTTTCAGCAACATTTCACAACCGGATTATTTTTTGAATAAACTCTCCTAAAAAGGAGAGAATTTTATTACTTTTTATAAGAAGAAAGGGGGAAGGTATATAGAAGGATTAAGAGAAAGAGTGGAGTGAATTTTTCCTGTTAAAAAATTAGTTTTAGTTAGTATAATTACAAATTTTGGCAACCACCACGGTTGGAAGATCTTCTTTTCATCTTACAAAAGTCCAAGATAACTTTGTTAGTAAAGTTAGTAAAGTCCGTTGGGGTTAATTATTAATCAGCTCCTTTCTGACGTTCCACAAACTACTTCTTTGGATATCTTCCTTTTACATCTCTCAGATTGTACGATGGGCCCTCTTTAGGCTTCTTGTCTCCCGCTCCAGCTCCTCCCTCTTCCGGGTCGCTGTCTTCCTCGCTGCTTGAATCTGTCCAAATTGCGAGTGCTGCATCTTCCTCTGTACTGGCGTGTCTCTTCAGAAATTCTTGTGCTTTGAAGACAGAGTCAATCTTCTCTCTTTTATCGTTATATTTAAAAATTAGTCCTTCGGGAATACACCATCTGTAAATTGTCTGATGTCTTTGTAAGAACGTGGTCAATCCTTTATATGCTTTTCTTTTCATACGGATTTCATAGGGAACATCTTTCAAAGTTCTAATGGTCTGCTCCCCAATTTTCAAGGGCACCGCTGAAACTGAACGCAAAATTTGATCTCTGGTACGCTGCTTTGTGAACTTGACAACCACTTCTGCTGGCAGATTATTTTTCTTTGTAAAGGTTGAATAGGCTCTGTAGGCCATATCCATCTCTTCTTTCAATTCCAACGCTTCTCTGCCAGTTAGAGGTGCCAAGGCATTCGCCAATGTAGTTCTAAGATCCTCTTTTTCCTCTTCTTTGATGCCCTGAAAGTGGAGAGTCCGATTTGATTTTTCCATCTGTAACATTAAAATTCTTTTTTCTTGCATATCCTGATGTTTTTTCTAATTTATTGACTTTTTTCTTTATTTTCTTGGTGTCTTCCGTTGAGACCAAACACTTCTGTGCAATCTCCTCCATCTTCTTTGATGTTTCTGTTAATTGTTTTTGTTGACTGTTGAGAACACTTTCCATGTTACACAGAGTTTTGCTGATTTTTTGCATTTGATCCAGCAGAGGGCGCAGTGACTCGCTTTTCTGTTGATTGACAGCTATCTCCGGTGGGGGGGTGCTCAGACCGGAAGTCCCTCCCCCCTTCTTTTCCGGCTTCTGCGGGACCTTTTTCAATGCGGACATCTTTTTAATTGTTTACTTTAACAAAGTTCGTGCCGCGCCACTCAGGAGACTAACCAGCTCTTAATCTTCAGTATTTCCCCAAAGGTATCTTCACCAACTCTTTTTTCCCCTTCACCCCCCTCTGCTTTTCTTTTATAAGTCCCGTTTCTCAAGGGGGGTGGGGATTCCTCCCTCCTCCCATCCGCTTATACGCTTGCGGGGGGGTTCGATTTTTCACTTCAAAATAGATCTCCAACTCACGGTTCGATGCCAAGTCTTTCCATTTAACTTCAACTCGATCGCTTTATTCACTCCTGGAAGTCGGTGGCGTTGCTAAGTCCCATTACGGGCACGACGCAGCGGGGCTGATTGGGGCGGGGAGAAAGCCTCAATTTCCCGGCTGTTTGCCGGCAAAGAGGCTACTCCCCAAAGCGCCCCCAGTTCGGAGCCTTTGCCTAAGGCTCACTAGGGTCTTTCGCACAAGCGAAGACCCCCCAAACTGCGCGTGGGCTAACCACCTCCGGGAGCGTCCCGAAAGGTGGCCACCATGCGCTCTGCCGAAACCGAAAGTCCATTTCACAACCGGATTAAAGGGGGCGTTCACACAGGCACATCTGTCTGGCGTTCCCCACCCATAGTCAACCTGTCCTGTACCACTTCGCTCCCGCATTTAAAAGATACCTGGTGAAAATGGTAGCAAGTCCTGGAGAGCGCGTTTATCTCACTTAATTCTGCTTCCGGGAAGTGTGAACGCTAACCCGAAAAGGCGGGAACAACCTGCGGTAACACATAAAGTGCACCTGATTGCCCTGGAGAGACAGCAGTGTAATGAGATCCTCCCCAAATCGCCATGATGCACTTGTGTGCATGGGTGCATATGCGCACATGCGCACATATCCAAATTACCAGGAAAAAGCCATTTACAGCCGCGCCTCCGGGCCAGCAGTCTGAACACTCCCTTGTGCCTCCTTCTGGTATGCTCCCACATCA
This sequence comes from Gekko gecko, assembly GCA_029375565.1. Taxonomy (NCBI): domain Eukaryota; kingdom Metazoa; phylum Chordata; class Lepidosauria; order Squamata; family Gekkonidae; genus Gekko; species Gekko gecko. The sequence goes on along the minus strand of JAPDNY010000013.1, from coordinate 20,847,446 downwards.
GTCCGTGCAGTGTGACCGGGAAAACCTGGAACAGTTTGTTCCGGGGCTTTTTTGCCACGACTCGCTCCCTCTTCAAACTGCCAGTCTGAACTCAGCCCATATGTTACAGTATGGAAGGTCCCAGAGCTATTTAGCATAATAGGTCACACCCCACAGCAGAAACTCATTAGCATATTAGGCCACACCTCCATGTTACCAGAAGTGTCATCGTCCAGCCTTTTGCTTCTTATTCTGTTTACTTTGTTTGTTGTCAAAACCCAGAGCTTTTTTTGTAGCAGGAACTTCTTTGCAAGTTAGGCCACACATCCCTAATGTAGCCAGTCCTAATGAATTTCTGCTGTTGGGTGTGGCCTATTATGCTAATGAGTTCTTGCTGGGTATGGCCAACTCGGGAGCCAGCTGGAACTCCGTTCCTGTGCGTTCCTGCCCAAAAATGGCCCTGGATCTTGGAAGATATTTAAGCAGGGTTGATACTTGGATGGGAGACCAGAAAGGAAGACTTTGCAGAGGAAATCAATGGCAAACCACCTCTGCTTAATCACTTGCCTTGAAAACCCTATGGGGTCATCGTAAACCAGCTGTGACTTGACAGCACTTGACACACTCACATACATCCTCCTTGAGGGGGCAGGACCAGGGGGATGGCTGGGGCGGAGCCAAGCTTGGCTGTGGGCAGAGCCCTTTCCCAGGGTCATCCCCCCCTTCAGTGTGACCCTGAACCCTGGTTGAGACTTACCTGGACAATGACAATTTGCTTCCAGGCTCATCTTATGAAACTAACTTGCGTTTCTATGGTGTTTTCAATTTTGTCTTCAGCTAGGGATGCTAGGAATTTTGCCACAAACTTGTCCGATATTCTAACTTACCACACTCAACTGTGTCGATGAGCACTGAGCCCATTCAATTCAGCGCCGAATGACTCAAACACCTGCTGAACAGGTTTGCACTGTGTGTTTTGTAAAACCGAACTTGTGGGGAAATTGCTGCCAATCCAAACAGATCGGCAGCCGTAACACTGATAAGGACTACATATGCAAACATTGAATGGTAGAATTTTTGTAAAAAAACACAGCATTTATTTAGGACTGATTTATATGGTTTATGACTGATAATTTAAACCATTTAAACATCTGCCTGCCAAATGGAGCAGCGGCACGGCAAGGAGCGGGGGAACAGAACTCCATCGAGCTGTGTGTGAGTGCACATGCATGAAAAGCCAATTGCACTGTGCTATAGTGTTAAGGACGGAATAACTGTAGCAACATGCTGAACAGCCGCAAATGGGTTGACAAAGACCCGAAAAGTCTGTCAGAAAATTGCTTACCTGTTCACGAGAAACAGAACATGAGCCGAACTGGCAAAAGTTCACAAATTCTGATTTCAGCAACCCTTGGCTTCCATACGTCCCAGGCTCATGTTGATCTCGTAAAGATTGTTTCATTTTATTTCAGGGTAGTTCCTTTTTTTGCAGTCTTGCTAAACTGTCCAGTTCTTGAACTAATTTTAGAAATTTTCCTAGTTAAATTGTAATTTAGGAACACGCTGCCAAAGTGAAATTCTGAAACTGTGAAGCATTGGAAGAGATCCGCTCACTACAAATGGATCCATCTTTTCCACCGTCAAGCAGAGCTTTTACTGATCTGGATTTGAGAGCCATTCTGGAGTACTGGTGAGAGTCTCTGACCAGGACTGGGAGATTCCTGGTCTAAAGTTCACTGGATGGCCATGAGCTAGCTGCTGTCTTTCAGTTTAGCCTTCCTCACAGTGTCATTGTCATGATAACATGTGACAGAGAGAACCATGTACAACCAGAGTTGCCTGGTCTCCTGTTTTGGCAGGAGACGTCCCCCCACCTGCTGGCCATTCCCATAGCTGCTCAGCTGGGCACTGGGAGAAAGGGGGGGAGTGTGGCCGTCAACATCATTGTGGATGCAATGACATCATTTCTGGAAGTGATGTCATCATTTCACCAGGGAATCTCTAGCATTCATCCAAAACTCTGTGACTGAATGCTAGCGTGTCCCCAGAGACGACATGATATCACTTTCAGTCATTACATTACCAGGATGTCACTACATCACCGGCAAGCCAGTTTGGTGTAGTCGTTAGTGGTGTAGTGTAGTGGTTAGTGGTGTAGTGTAGTAGTGTAGTTGAGAGCCAGTTTGGTGTAGTGGTTAAATACGCGGACTCTAATCTGGGAGAACCAGGTTTGATTCCCCGCTCCTCCACTTGCACCTGCTGGATGACCTTGGGCAAGCCATAGTTCTGGCACAGCTGTTCTTGGAAAAGAATAGTTTCTGTCAGAGCTCTCTCAGCCCCACCTACCTCACAGGGTGTCTGTTGTAGGGAGGGGAAGGGAAAGGAGTTTGTAAGCCACTCTGAGACTCCTTTGAGTAGCGAAGGGCAGGGTATAAATCCAATCTCTTCTCTTTTTCTTCTTCTCTGCTGATTTGGTGAGTCTCCTGATGGCTGTCAGCATCGTGCTGGAAACCGTAATTACAAATGATTTCCAGACGATAGAGATCAGTTCCCCTGGAGAAAATGGCTGCTTTGGAGGGTGGACTCTGCAGCATTACATCCCACTGAGGTCCCTCCCCTCCCCAAGACTCCAGCCTCCCAAGACTCCGCCCCCAAACCTCCATGAATTTCCCAACCTGGAGTTGGCAACCCTAATTACACTACCCCGAGATCCTTGGAGGATCGACGTCAAAAATGTAATTGCTAGATTCACACATGCAGTTGTACATACCTAGTGGCACTGAGTATCTTTATATATATATTCAGTAGGTCTTCAATCTGTGATCTTTTCCTCCTTCCTTTTTTTTAATGGAGCAACATTTCCCCCCCTCATGCAATGCACAAAAGGACAAGACGTTGACCATATGCCGTGCATTCAAGAGGTCAGCTGCAGCATTTCATGCCAGACAAGGCCCAGCTGTTTGCCAATCCATCGATCAGTTGACGTGAGGCCGGGGTCATCATAAAAAGAGGGCCAGAGAGCCCCTCACTCCCCCTCCTCAGTCCCACTTCCCAGCCAAGATATGAAAAAGTCAGCAACTGCTCCTTGTTTAAACCAAGAAGGAGCTGTGGCTTCCTTATGAAGTAGTGGAAATCCTGACATCATGTTTAAAAATTAAAAAAAAAACCCAGCCCCCAGCCCCAACTTTTCCTGTCGTAATTACTCTCAGATTTCCAGAGTTAAAGAATAAAATAACCTCCCGAGAGAGGGGAAAGGAGCGTCCTCCACAGACTACTGTTTGTCTAGGCTGCCGATGACTCACTCTAAGCCCCCTTTCCACTCCATTAATGAATAAAACCAGGAGCCGGGGACTCACAATGTAAAAAGAGTTCCCGGGGTGGGGAGCGCAAGTCAAGCAGTGATCAGGGAGGATGGGGGAGAAGTTATTTATGGAAACTCCGTGTTGCTATATTATAGATTTCCTTATGGTAAAATAAGGTTGATGGAGGGCTTTTTTTATTTTTTAAAGAACATGAATGACTCACATTTTGGATGTCATCTCTATGTGTACATTGCTAGTTCCGCATTACCAAAGTTTTCCTTTGTCTGATTTGATCATGCAACTCTCCGGTGGAGTTTCAAGGAGGATGTACTTCCATGGGTCAAGCCATGGGGCTGCCAGCTCCCAGCTGGCCATCCCTGGGAGCACCGGAGGGGGGGCAGGGACTACAGAAACCAGCACCAGATAATGCTACTTCCCAGTTGATAGATGGGAGCAGGGTTGCCAACTCAGGGTTGGGACGTTCCTGAAGATTTCAGGGTGGAGCCTGGAACTCAAAAGCCCACCTACCAAAGCAGTCATTTTCTCCTGGGAACTAGAGTCTCCAACTCTGGATTAGGAAATTCCTGAAGCTTTGGAGGTGGTGCCTGGAAAGAGAAGAGTTTGGGGTGGGAAGAGAGCTCAGAGGGGATGTGATGTCACCCTTGGTAGGACTTGTAGCTTGGACATCAGTTGTAATTCCAGGAGAACTCCAGGCCCCACCTGGAGGTTGGCAACTCTGAGGGGAACTGTTCTCCATAGTCTGGAGATCAGTTGTAATTCTGGGATATCTCCAGGTCCCACTGTACCAATGGGTATAGTGGCAGCCACTAGCACTGATGGCTTTGAAAAAGTATTAGATTCATGGAGAAGAGGTCTATCAATGGCCACTAGCCATGATGAATAAAGGGAACATCCACCCATAGAGGGAGTAAACCTCAGAGTACAAAGACTAGGAGGAAACTTGAGAAGGAGGCCTTGGTCTGTATGTCCTGTCTGTTGGCCCTGGTTGGTTACTATGACATCTGGTTGGTTACTATGGGGAAGAGGATGCTGGACTAGATGCACCATTGGTATGATCTAGTGAGACACTTCTTATACATGAAATGAGGAATAATCCTGCCCATCTCAGTGGGTTGGGAAACTGAAGGCAACAACATATCATCATTCAATCTGATGTGGAAGAAGCCGAAAAGAACACTGAAAGAAAAAGGAGCAGAAAACCTCAGTAAGATGTTTCATAAGACAAGCCCTGGATTCAGTCTTTTTTTAATGCATCACAGACACAACTGCTGCCCCCTCCCCACTAACCTGGGCTCCATGGAGTTGTAAAAAACACCATATTGCACAAATAAACACTGAATTGTTTTGTCTAAAACATAAAAGAAAATCAAATGGAAGCAATACTCAGTCAACATTGTTCTGATTTACGGGTCTTGAGTTTCTCATTGGTAGAGTGAAAATTCCAAGTGCAACATTAACCATGGTGAAGGGAAGGCAAAACCCGTGACGGCTGACATTTGGAATTCGGGAAACTGTAAGAAGCCGTGAAGCTGTTCTGCCAGACTTGAATCCCCTGAAATCTTCTTTGGAAATCCTGACACTGATTGCTTGAGCCACACTTGACTGACATTTCGTTCTCTACTACACTAGACTTTTTTAGTTTGGCAAAAATGGAAGAGATAACATTAGGCTACCTTTGCATATGAGCTATGTATGTAGATAGTTGTTCTCACTTTTTTAAAGTTTGTTTATTAGTATCTCATAGGAATGGTTTCAAATTTCTCACCCCTACTGAAAATCCATGTTTCAGTTTCTATTCTCCCTTGTGCAAACTGGACCTGTGACTTCTTAAGTCTGTCCCCTTTTCTGTTTCCTCACCTCTAAATTTCTCCCATAAAATATATGGGTTGTCTCCTACCACCTGACAGTCATGCGCAATCCCCCTCTTCACTGGTGTTCCTGCCCCACAAGGCCTTTTCCCATTTGAGTGCCATGATCCCTGGCTACCTTTTTGGTGGTCAAAAGGTGCCCTTTCTTCCCTCTCAGTTTTGGAAAAGCCGGCAAAATCCAGCTTTTTGCTTTGTTCAGCCTTATCTGCATGCCAATAAATTAGCACCATTCATTAAAAACTTGTATATCTATATACATTTATATGTCTAACATGTGTATACATGTGTATGAAAGCTCTATAATGTCTATACAAATCTATACCTGAGAAACAGCAATGAAAGCAGGGACAAAAATTAGGGCCGCCAGATCTCCCTTGATGGCCAGAGGCCTCCTGCAGGGAGCCTGTGTTGTCCTCAGCTGGAGAAAACAATGTTTTTTAAATGTTGGTCGCATCTCTGCTGCAATGTCACTTCTGGGGAAGAACTAGAAGTAACATCAGGTAGCTCTAGAAATCACTGGAAAGAGTTTCTGGCAATTCCTAGACCTATCCAATACCAGGCTTTCCCAGAAGTGATGCCATGGCACAGACAATGACACGTCTCCTCCCCCCACCACCCCCAGTCCCTGCCCCTGAAGCTCAAACTGGTTGCCAGGCATGGAACCCTTCCACATCCCTACAGCTGATGATGTATGCACTTTAAACAGAGATGCAGACGTTTCAGCAATTAGCCACACCTTAAAATTGGGGATAATGGGGGAGAGAACAACTATATATATATAATGTCAAAGTTTTGAAAGCAACTTCAAATATTGTTGAGATCCCCCCCCCAGTCAATTCAGCTCTCACTGAAACTTGAGCAAGACTCCCTCTGTAGGAATGGGGAAAAAGCATGAAAGGTTACATTAGAAGCTCCCCAGTTCCAGCGGAGGCCTTATTTGTGTCACAACAACCAGTACACATTGAACTGAATAGGGAAACGAGATGTCCTGTACCAAGTCTTTATGCAAGTAAACTGGTACAACTTTTACATGTTGAGCAACACTTAATGAGATGTGTTCCTGGCACAAGCCTATACTTTTTATGTATGGACCTAATTATAGCTTTGTTTTATTAAGATTTGAACTATTCCTCCCCCCCCTAAAAATGAATAATAGAGAATGAGGAATGGGGGAGTGCAAGGGAAGAATGACCTCAGTTGGGTCTGTTGCACCGCAGCCAAGCCTGCAGTTCTTCACTAAGTAGTCTCATGGAAGAATAAGGCTGAGAATGCAGTCCTACTTCTTTACTGGAAGCTCATTTGGAAGGGGTGGTATCAAGGGACGTCATGAGCAGACATCTGCTCACAGCCCAGCAGAAGGCCCACTAGTGACAAGAAGGAGGAGGAGGACAAGGAGGAGGAAGAGAAGAAGAATTGGCTTTATACCCCACCCTTCACTACCCAAGGGAGTCTCAGAGTGGCTAACAATCACCTTCCCTTCCTCTCCTCACAAAAGTCACCCTGTGAGGTAGGTGGGGTTGAGAGAGCTCAGAGAGAACTGTGACTGACCCAAGGTCACCCAGCTGGCTGCATGTGGAGAAGTGAGGAAACAAATCTGGTTCTCCAGATTAAAGTCTGCCAGTCTTAGCCACTACACCACAGCTGACCTACCCACTCCCACAAGGAATAGGAACCTCATCACCCTCAAAGGCCCTGCAGTGTGTTTGGGTGACTCCCTCACTAGCTGATGGGAGCAACATCTGAAAAAAGGAGCAAAGCATGATTCTTCTTGCATCCGTCTATGTCTTTAAAGCACTTATTTATTTTTTAAAAATGTATACCCTGCCTATCTGCCCTCAAAGCAGCCACCAAGGCATCTAACAAATTAAAACATATAATATAATCACTTTTGCAAGTCATTAAAACAAACGAAAACATCATTAAAACAATTAAAACCAGAGCTAAAATACATGCATGAAAATAAAAACAACAATTAAAACCACAATTTATATCTCAGTTTTCTCTGCAAACTCATGGCAGGTAACAAAACAGCAGAAGCTGAATGTCACACACATCTTAAAACCAACACGGAGTTAAAAGACAGTTAACAGAGTCAAAGACACTTTACTCTCCACCAAATGCCCTCTGGAACAGGAGAGTCTTAAATATCTTCTTAAATGCAGCAAGTGGAGGTGTCCACCACACCAACTCTGGTATTTATTTATTTATTATTTAATTCATTTACACCTTATTTTTCTTCCCAGTTGGGACCCAAAGAAGCTTACATCATTCTCCTCTCATCTGTTTTATCCTCACAACAACCCTGTGAGGTTGGTTAGGCTGAGAGAGTGTGACTGGCCCAAGGTCACCCAGCAAGCTTCCATGGCACAAGTGGGGATTTAAATCTGGACCTTCCAGATACTAGTCTGACACTACTGACCACTACACGACACTGGCACTACCCTGACACTATGGTAGACCGTTCCAGAGGAAGGGACCCACCATAGAGAATGCCTGTGATGGACAAATGGGCCATCCTAGTAGAGGGTACTACCAAGAAAAGGCTGTGTGAGGAATGCAACTGGTACACATGAATGTATCCTGGCAGCTCCTCCTTAGCGATACTGATACTGACAGAGGTTAAAGGGACATGGAAGAGTTGCTGCACCTTGTTCCAGAAGAGAATATGTGCACACAGATGTCTATATATGTATCAGTAGGTAAAACCCTAAAGGGAACACGCTGGAGGCCATCTTGCCCAGTGCCCCTGCAGACCTTGAGACGACCCTGTATCTCTCCACCTACCCTGTCTTACAGGGCTGTTATGACAAGGGAAAGTGAGAGAGAAATGCTATCCTAAGTCCTTGGAAGGAGAGTAGGGAACAAAATTAACAAATACATTTAAATATGTAAAAGCTTATGATTCAAGAGCCAGAGCATTGGTAAGCCACCGAAACATACTTGTCTTGTAGGATGAAAATAAGGATGAGCAGATGCCTTCCATTTGGTTTCATTTCATATTGAATGATATTTTTTTCAATGGTTTTGATTCTCTGCTTTTTATTCATTTGTGTGAACATGGTACGGTTCGTGTATGCAGTGTACATGTTATTTATGCATGGAATGTGCGTCATGCAAGCCCATAATACATAATGCTGATCTTCTGATGTATGAATAATATTGGGAAATGTGTACACTTAACAAGGGAGAAATTGGTGTGAGAAAAGTGTGAAAAGATAAAGAATCACCGGTTTGGTTCGGTTCTCACAAGCAACATCAAAATAAGGATTTTCAAGTCAAAGCAGGAGGGTAGGAAATTCAGAATCACCCCTAGATGAAAAATGTTTAAGGTAGCACAAACAAAAGGTAAAGAATCAGTATATAAATATACACACATGGAGGAAAAGAGTGATCCAAAGAGAATGTTTCCACAGATGGAAGGCACTTTGGGAGGAGAGGAGAATCCCAAGAGATGACAAAGTCATCTTCCTTCCTTCCTTCCTGTGGAGAGAGAGACCAAATTGGGTGCGAATGAGTAACAACATTCACTTTGAGATTTTTCCATGTGAAGTATTACCCTTCCTAAACTCATCATCTGGCAAGTTTAGAATGCTGTAATATACCCAAGAAGATTTCTAAAACGCCCATTCTAAGTGAGAAGCTAGTACCAAACTGCACCCAAAGACCTCTTTTCCCCATTCTAGGCACCAGGTGCCCATGCTAACTAGCTATGGGACTCTCAAAATGGAAGGGGCTGGCCAGTAAATTGAAATCCAAGATCTCAGCTTGCTCTTGGTTTGCAAAATTCCACAAAGATACTCTGCATTTTTAGGGGTGCGCACTCCAGGTTAAGATATTCCTGGACAGGGCTTTTTTTGTAGAAAAAGCCCAGCAGGAACTCATTAGCATAATAGGCCATACCCATCAGCAGAACTTATTAGCATATTAGGCCACACCCCCATGTTACCAGAAGTGTGGTCATCCAGCCACACCTACTTTTTGCTTCTTTTTCTGTTTACCTTGTTTGTTGTCAAAAGGGCTTTTTTTGTAGCAGGAACTCCTTTGCATGTTAGGCCACACAGCCCTCATGTAGCCACTCCTAATGAGTTTCTGCTGTTGGGTGTGTCCTATTATGCTAATGAGTTCCTGCTGCATGTGGCCAACTCAGAAGCCAGCTGGAACTCCGTTCCTGTGCGTTCCTGCCCAAAAATAGCCCTGTTCCTGGAGATTTGGGGACAGAGCCTGGGGAGAGTGGCATTTGGGGAGGGGAGGGACCTCAGAAGGTATCATGCCAGAGAGTCCACCACCCTCCAAAACAGTCATGGTGTACCAAGGGAACTGAATTCTGTTGTCTGGAGATTAGCTGTAATACTGAGAAATTTCCAGGTCCCAGCTGCAGGTTGGGAACCCTATGTGTTGCAAACAGGCAGCCCCAGGATATCTCCAGTGGAAAAGACAGGAATTTTATTATTTATTTGTTTACATGATTTATAGCCCACCTTTCTCACCTGGATTTGAGGTGGATTACATATGGTGAGTAAGTACAATCAACAAAAATGGGACATTCAATAGATAATGCATTAGGATACTAGAAGACTGGAACCTGTCTGTCAGATTCAATTTGTCAGATTCAGTATGAGTTCTCCATGGGGCTGAGTTTCTTCCCACAGGCAGCAGAGGCTGACGAGGGGCAACCTTGTTGATAGCTTCAAGGAGCTTCACGTTCCATGTTTCAGTTGTGGCCTCAACAGAACACATGTTTGGAATCCTGAAGTTCCCCAAGGCATTCTGGAATCCAGTAGGGACCATGAGCCTCTGTGGGTAGACTATTTTAACCCGGCCCCTTCTCATGCTGGGTAGCAGGGCTACATACATTCACCTTGACTTTAAATAGGTAGTGGTCAGACCATGGTTCAGAGCAAATCTCTAGCCCTGAAACCAAACCAAAATGTTAAGTCTAGGGTGTGACCTCTTTTGTGTACTGGGCCAGTCACAATTTCGTAGAAACCCAAGGCAGTCAAAGAAGCTATAAAAACCTGAGTCAATCCTGATGAGGTATCATCAGCATAAATGTTGAATGTCTCCCAGAACAATCAGGCTAGGAATCTCCAGCACCAAATCTAACAATACTTCTGCTAACTCTCAGAGAGTGCCCACTGGGGAACTAGGTGGCCAGTAAGACAAGCAGAATGCCTTGTCTGCCCTTAGTTCCTAATGTAAGGCACATACAGTCAATGTCAATGACAAAACAAAGTTTGAGTCCAGTGGCACCTTTAAGACCAACAAAGTTTTATTCAAGGTATGAGCTTTTGTGTGCACGCACACTTCTTCAGATAAATTAGCATACAACATAATGAAGGTATTGATCAGAATCAGGAATAACAAGCATGATCTGTATGGTTACCATTTAGCATAATGAAGATGTTTTAATGGATGCAAAAGCCAAACAGAGATAACAAGTTAAGTCCACATGGTCATCATTTGATCGGATTCAGTTCTGTGGATCTAATGTCAATGATAGTTCATATCAGAAGTCTGCAGAAATTTAAGAATAACAGCCACACCTCCTCCCTGGCCAGTTGGGCAGGGTTGGCAGAGGACCGCATAACCAGGGTGTGTTAGCTGGGACAGATAACTCCATGTCATTTTCTTCCAGCCATGTTTCCATTAGCAAGCCAGGTCAATTTCCTCTTCCTGCAAGCTCTCATTGAGGTCTGCAGTTTTGTGTTTCACTGATCTAGTGTTGCCCAATATTGGTGCAGATGTAGGGGAAATGGGGACCCTTGTTTCCTCAATTCTCAGGATGCTATGGAGGTCAGATAGGCAGTGAGCATTCTTGCCAAACAGTGGCCATCTATGATAAATCCTATCCCCATACCTAACAGCTCATATTTGTACTGAGAGAGTGCATTCCACAGACATCTTTTCCCAGGCAATGATTTCTCCCAATTGTTAATAATAAAACCTCCCCAGTACCTCACAATTAATATTGTAGCATCTGCAAAAAAAAAAGAAAAGAAAAGAAAAGAAAAGAAATATTACAGTCTAGGGGTACAGCTTTGGTGTGCTGAGGTTAGAGCTGTCCACCAGGTATGGCTTTATGTAGATACACCTCCTGGTTTCCAGACAGGTAGCTTGGTATAACTCACTCTCTCTCTGTTTTCAGTGGTGTGGTGGGGTGATAGTGTGACCTTCTTTCACTGGTTGCATACAATGGCTGGGCCTTGTTGTGCTAGAGGCTGTTTTCTTGCCTAAGGCAAGGGTTCTTTCTAGAGGATTTGGGTGGTCAAGACAGTGTGGGACAGAGATACTGTAATTGCAAAACATAAAAAAGCAAGAAAGTAAAGGTTTTCAGGTCCCTGCAGTTGCTGGGGGATTCTTAGTAGCAACAATTTCCAACAATGAAGCCCTGCTGCTGTATCTTCTTCCTGTTTTTATAGTCTGCTTAGGTCTAGCCCTCTGGTATAAGCATCACCTGGCAGGCATGCGGAGTCAGATTCCAGTACCTGCACCTGACATCCCCGTATTAGGAAGGGAACTGATCCTGCAGCTCCTTGGATACCTTAAGTTCAGATAAGGTTCCCCAGCAACAACATTCTCTACACCTCCTTGAGGGTTTTTTCCATGATGGTATTATAGGCCCCAACTTTGCACCCAAGGCAAAGAGCCACAGGCCAAGAGCTCTTTGGTTCACACCTCTGGCATGTGCTCTGCTTTAAATGCAGAGATCAGGCCTACCTGGGTGAATGATAGGATTGCCAGGTCCCCTTGTCACACCAGCAGGGTGATTTGGGGGGCATTCCAAGACGTCTCCGACATTATGATGTCACCCCCAGAATGATGTCATCATGTTGGGGATGCTGCACGGTGATACTCTGGACTGGAGGGCAAAACTCTATGGTAAAACTGGCTTCAAACCATAGAGTTTCACCCTCAAACCAGGGCATCACTGCGCAACGTCCCTGACATGATGATGTCACTTCTGAGTGATGTCATCATGCTGGGGACATCACACAGTGACATCGCTGTTTGGGGGCAGGGTTTCCTCCACTGGCCAAGTGGCCAGCATTGGGCAGAAGCCCCGAAAATCAGAAGAACCCCCACTGGGACCTGGGGACTGACAACCCTAGTGAAGCATCTCATTCTCAGATCAAATTGTGTCTGAATAACATTGAGTGAAGGCAGGGGTGATAGAGGGCAGCAAGTATTCCCTGTAATATTTCGTGCTACTCCTTTCCCTCCCCCAGTGTGACATCTGTTAAGGCTTGTGTATGGACTACAATTTTAGAAAGCCTGAATGTGGTTTAAGAAACTCGTTCACTCACTCCTTCATTCCACTCAAGCCTCCAGCAGAATCCATCACTGCTCCAGTCCTCTGGCTGAGAACCACACAGTTGCCCCTGCCTAGCCGGGAGAAGAGCTGCACGAGTCTGTCTGTGTCTCATGCAGAGCTCACTGCCCAAGGGATCTCCCCAACAAGTACGGAACACATGGCCTTAGACAGGAATGGGAAACTTTGGGAGGCCCAAATGGGAAGGTTACTTCAGAACTACAGCAGTATAGAAAAAAGACCCCGGCTCCATTATTCACCTCCATAAAATATACATTTAAAGGGCTGGCCTGGTGATGAACTGATTGCTGATGTATGGAGAGATGCAGGCCAGTGTTCTGTAAGCTGAACAACCATTGTAATAACCTCCTCAGCTATCAAGCCTGGCAACTGCTCATTCCTCCTTCCAGGCCTCCCATTTATCTGCTTGGGGTGTAGAAGTACCCAGACCCAGACCCAATTTCCTGCCTTAAAGGAACTGAGAAGTGGGAGTAAAATGGCCTCCACCTAGTGACACTTCTAGACTATATAGACTATACAGACTGGGAGAGAAAGCCTACAGCATCACCTGCAAGTAATGGTACATCCTCCCCAAATTCTACTCTCCTCAGGAAATAATGTTGGGAAGTGTACTCCTCACTGTCCATGCTCTGGCAGTCATCTTTTGAGCCCCCCCCCCCGAACATTTCTTCTGGTTCCTGCTGCTCCTGGTTTGATGACACTTCTGGATTGTCTATGATTTCACTGTGGTGACTGCAAGAATACCAACTACTCCGCTTAGAATAATTAGGAGCTGTGATGGTGGCATATAATGTAACAATGTAGCAGACAATACAGGGATCCCTAGCTTGTAACTGGAGAAAACGGCAGAAAACACCAAGGGAAGACCATCAAAGATTACACCCACTTGAAATGTCTGAGTATGTGATATATTGAATAAATGTTTAAATTACAAATAGACGTCTATAATGAGTTGGTGGTCTACAACCCCAAACCCAATACAATGTTCCCAAATATAATCATATGTGCTCATGGCATATCTTAAGTGAACACTGAGTTACAAATAAACATAATAGTATATGGACGTTTCAATTTCTCTTCTTCTGATTAAGCAGCTGAATAATGGAACCCGATTTCAAAGAAAATTACATCAACTACCAGTTCTTTTATCTGTATTGAATCCCAGCATCCTCCATATAATGTAACAATGGCATAAAATAGAATAGTAATGTCATGTAGATGGCATTAAAGAAAGAGAAGAATGAGCCATGGTGGCAATAAGAATGAGTCAGGAAGAAACCAGTGCCAACAATATACAATTTTAAAACAGCCATACTGGTGGGGAAAGCTCTGCACGTTTTCTTGGCCCTTGGACAAATGCAAAGGTGATTCCCAAGCATTTATGGTCCATACAAAAATAAATATGAATCCTTCTTTCTTGGGAACTCTGGGCCCCCCCAAACTCTGAGTTCTTAGAAGGAGCAAGCAAGAGATCTGTAATCATTTTCAACATATGTAGACCATTAAGAATCAGCTCAAAAATGTGATAATAAAATTCAGTAGCTGCTCTTTGAGGGCTCATCCTTCACATTTATTTGCTTTTGTTAGACATTTCAGTTCATGCTCTTGGACCTGAAGTCCCATCCTCTTACCAAGAAAAAGCCTTGCACTGCCTGACCTCTCTTCCATCCCACTAAGGAGAAGGGAATCAGTCTAAAGCCCTGTTGGCTGGCAGAAGAGCTTCAGTTCAGTGAAAATAAATACTGCACGACAGACAAATGCTTGTTGATGGGAAACTTGGCCTGGAAATGAACATCTATAAAAATACCAGGAGGATTTGAGGAAAGTACCGCAGTAAAGACTTCTTCCTGGTCTCCTCTGTATATCCCTACTAGAACTACCACATATTTTGTTCATCTTTTCTAGCAGTGATGTTGCCAAAGTTTGTGCAATTTCCTGGTTTGGAACACCTAGGGAGGATTTCGATTTTCTCATTTTGCCATTGCAAGCCCTAAGTCCTTCGTTTGGTCTGGCCTCCCTCCTCTCTGGTACAATTCCAGCCTTAGATTCTTAATTTTTGAGTCATTTTCTGCTTCTTCTGCTTCTCCAAAACATACGCATTTTCCTAGATCAATAAATCACCATTACACATGGTAGATACATGATTCACATGGTACATATAAATACTGTTTAAATTGTGCATAAAAACCATACCACATGCACACACAAGAATCATTGTTTCACCTCTGTGTAAAGACTGCAGTGGCCTTTGGCAATACACAATAGTGACAATGATTCTTAGCAATGCAAACGGATGTAAAGAACCAACATCAAAAAGAAACAAAGTGAAACCATTGACAAAAATGCAAATAGGGACCACTGGCTTATCTCAAGAAATACTAACTGCAGCAGCCTGCAAAATTCTCCTTTACGCTTTGTTAAACATTACGCCCCCAAGAACATTACAGACTTTTAGTCCTTCTTTTCCTTTCTGCTCTTTATTAAAAAGCACATTCTGAAAAGGAAATGCTGGCGGAGCTGCCCAAAAAAAGGCAAGGAAGATGGGCAATTTGAAAATCTTTACCCACCACCTGAAGACCAGTCATTGACTCTAATTGACAGCAGCTTTCCAAGACCTTCTACAGGGGGATTGGCAGAGATTGGGACATTTTTCATGTAAGCTGGTCAGTTTGCCAAATCTCCTCCCCTGAAAGTATACCAAATATATGAAGCTTCCTAACACCAAGAGACAACCAGTTCATCAAGCTCAGCATTGTCTGCCCTGGACTGACAGCAGGGAGGCAGAAGTCTGCCTAGCATACAGGTTCTACACACAAACACACTATGTTTGACAGGCGCTATCACCCCTGAGCCAAATGTCCGGTCTGTTGGCCTGGCCAGGGTTTTTTTTTTTTGTGGAAAAAGTGCAGCAGAAACTCATTAACATAATAGGCCACACCCAACAACAGAAATTTATTAGCATATTAGGCCACACCCCTGACAGCGCAGCTCCCTCCCAGGATCGGCTTCCCCAGGTGCCCCGTGGCTTGTGGGGTGCATCGGGAACCTGTGGGAAGGAAGGCAGTTTCTGGATTGGCTTCTCCAGGCACCCTGCAACTGCGGGGCACCTGGGGCACCTGAGGAAGGGAGGCAGTTTAAACTGCTTTCCCTTCCTGGATTGGATTGGCTTCTCCAGGCACACCACAGTTTGCAAGGCACCTGGGAAAACTAAGGGAGGGAAGGCTGTAGGCATGGCCAACTTGGAAGCCAGCCAATTCCTGTGCATTTCTGCCCCCAAATAGTCCTGGGCCTGGCCATCATCCATCTCAAATAGCTTTCAGACAACTTTGCAGTTGCAAAAGTAGTTGCGGTGATGGAGCTTCATTTCCTCATTTTGGGGGAGTTGCCTTGCCTTGCTGGGGTTTTGCCTCTGCACAGCAGGTGATATCATTCTACCTAGAGCTGTAGATGGTCACGTCAGGGGTTGTAGGATTGTCAGTGACAACAGATCTGTGGAGTAAGGGGAGAAGGGGGAAAGTAGGACTCCCATCAGGCTGAGAATGGACATGTGTGAACACTGCTGATTACAGTGTACTGTAGCATAACATCTGAATATGAGAAAAGTAACCCAGCCAACAAGTTCAAACTGTCCATGAATGGCTGAACTGTCCAGTAAAAAAATCAGTTCCTGGTTCACCTTGAGCTGACACGGTAGGGGTTCCATTCCTAACTGATAGCAACTCTGTGAGGTCTCAGGCAGACGGTGATGTTTCCTAACCCTTCTATCTGGGATCCTTTTACTGGAGGTACCAGGCACTGAACTTCACACCTTGCATGTGTGCTGCAGTACTAATCTAGGCCTCCATCCTGCCATGAGTCCAACAATCCTTGTTTCTAGCTGAAGTCTCAGGGCTGGACTATCCTTGGCACAATCCTCCCCCTTAGCAAACTCAGAGAAGAATTCATCCCCATTGTGCCCCCTGTGTCTACCAGACCTTCATATGTTCTTGCTTTGGGACATCCAGCCAAGATGATGTCATAGCCTTCTCCCCCTCCCTTCCTTTCAGCCTTTCTTTTGCCAAAATGCCTTTAACTTGCTGGAAGACATCCTGAATGAGCAAGGGCTTTAAAAGGCTTTATGTCAATAGGTCAGCCTTGCAGCTGGGGGGGGGCGTGCCAGTGACTCAGGGGGAAGGCAATGAAACCCTTTCTCAGAGGGAGGGGTGACTCACGGGTCTTTTCTCTATTCAGAAATGTGAATCCCTTCATTGACTTGCGGATCACATTGAGGCTACAGCTCTCCCCTCTTTCCTGCAAGTCTATTTTACAGTAAAGTTCTCTGTTTTTATACAGGGGGGTGGACTTCTTTTGTGCGACACACAATTCAGCTCATCACCCTCCTTCAAACTGAACTATAATCTCCTTTGCATCAAAGTCCTCCTAATCCTTCCTTGGTAGCCCTTTACAGTAATTATCTCATCCAATCTTGCAGCTACCACCAAAGGTCAAAGTTAATTAGGGTAACCAACTTTAAAAAAAAACAAAAAACAGGCCCCATGACTGTACTTTTAACAGCAGTTTGAGGTGCAATGGAACTGCGGTGGCTCAAGTGGTTAAGACGCTGAACTGCAGGCTCTGGAAGGTCAGTAGTTCAGCAGTTCGAGACCCGGGTGCCGCATGACAGGGTGAGCTCCTGTCTCTAGTTCCAGCTCCTGCCAACCTAGCAGTTCGAAAGCAAGAAATTGCAAGTAGATAAATAGGTACCACTTCGGTGGGAAGGTAACAGCGTTCCGTGCGCCTTGGTGTTTAGTCATGCCGGCCACATGACCACGGAAATGTCTTCGGACAGCGCTGGCTCTTCGGCTTTGAAATGGAGATGAGCACCGCAACCCTAGAGTCGGATTCAACTGGCTTTCGAGCAAGGGAACCTTTACCTTTACCTTGAGGTGCAATAATATAGCCAGTGAAACTCTTCTGGCTGCTTAACATATTGGGCCTAACCAAGAACTATTTGTCCCCCGCACACACAAAAAAACCACTTGGAAGATCCAGGGCAAACTCAGACTGATGCTGTTATGTACTGGAGTGTGAATCCATCCTATGTATTCTGATGTTAAGCTTCAGTCTGAATGTGGCTCTTCATCTGTTGCATTACCATTGGCTGGTTTCTGCGAAACCATTGTAAATATCCAATCACTGTGTGAAAACGTATCAAAGAGGGAACGGTCCTGATTGGCCTTTATCCCTGTGTTATGATTGCTCTTTAACTGGTTATGGGTGTGGCTTTGACAGCCCGGGATAGTTTAAAAAGGGAGCTGTGCTCCGCTCTCGTTGTGATGTGTTCCTGAGTTGGAGTTTGCTGTTTAATAAAGTTGAAATCACTTCTTTGCTGAAATCCTGTTGTTGAGTGGCATACTTAACCGATGCCATAGAACAACGAAGCACACATCTTGTTCCAACTTGTCTGTGGGGTTGAGCGTCATCCCCAGGAGTGAAAACTTAAGGCAGAAACAGAGATTTTCCAAAATAAGCAGTATGGCCATGAAAATGTAAGTAGTAGTAGTAGTCGTAGTAGTAAGTAAATTTATTGCATATGGCCGTAGGCCGTTAACAATATAAAATATACACAATATAAATTTAAGGTTCAAAAATACTGTTCTAAAAACAAAGCCTTCAGAATAAGACCGTATAACATTTCAACAATAAAACAATCCAAGCTTTAAAATCATAGAAACTGTGCTACCAGTTTTGTAGCTCTGTGTTAAACAACTAGAAACCACCTTGGGTGGCCATGAAATGTGGTATCTTGTTGATAGTCCTACACATGAGGAAAAGTGTGGGTGACACACAATCCAGCATGACTTCAAAAACCACTAGCCATCAAGTGCTGGTTCCCATGTGGATAGCAAAATCCATGTAATGGGGCCAGCCACAACTATTATTGTGTGTTGTACAAACCCAGGGGGGAACTAGTTTTGTAATAAAAGATGTAAATAGCATATGTATATGCACAGCAAGCTGGCCAGCATATGGGTTCCATTTTGAGTTGGCACAGCAACCATAATCCATGCCAAGGCATCCACTTTGAGATTTGGTACAGGGCCTTGGAGTATCAGAAAGGACAAAGGGAAGGGGTGCTTTGAGGGAGACAACAATGGAAAGCTGGAGGAGAGAGAAGTAGCACTGAAGAGAGGGACCGGGAAGGAAGAAAACAGGTTTTGCCCTGCCATGCAATATCTGACAGGTACCCCACATGTAGCCTTACTAGGCTGTGCTCTGGCCCCCAACTCTACTCAATGGAGCAGTGGGAGCATCATATGACATCAAGTCATCACTTCTGGTGAGTGACATCATGATGTTGCATGGCACTCTAGGAATTTCCATAATCTCTATGATTTTTACCATAGGGATTCAGCAGAGAGTTGCAGAATGCCATTTCCACTAGTTTCTATACACAACCCACACTCCTGCTCCACAAATGCTACTGGCTGACAACCCCACTCATATGTACATCTTTATATATAAGCATGTGAAGTTGCTATATACCAACTAAGAACATTGATGCATCTAACTCAGCACTGTCTGCTTTGACTGGCAGCTGTTCTTTAAGGTTTTAGGCAAAGAAAGGGATTGAACTGAAGACCTTCTTTACTCAGATAGTGAACTATTAAGCCATGGTTCTTCTCCATATACACCAATTTCTTTGCCAAGGCCCCGCTCAATAGATGCTCTAAAAACTTATGGCCAACAGATGGCTGTTAAACATCAGCTCATATTGAAATGACTATTGTTAGTCTTAAAAAGAAGAGAAGAAGAGAGAAGAGATTGGATTTATACCCCACCCTTCACTACCCAAAGGAGTCTCAGAGTGGTTTACAATCTCTTTCTCTTCCCCTCCCCGCAACAGATACCCTGGGGGCTGAGAGAGCGCTAAGAGAACTGTCCTTGAGAGAACAGCTCTGAAAGAACTTGTGACTGATCCAAGGTCACACCAGCAGCTGCACATGGAAGAGCAGGGAATTAAACCCGGTTCTCCCAGATTAGAGTCTGCCACTCTTAACTACTATACCAAACTGGCTCTCGTGTAGTTTCATTTTATTTTACCATGAATCTTCCCCACCTCCTCTGAAATCTCTCCCCGGCCACACCGAAATCTGACACTGAGCCTCCTTTTTGTTGTCTGCTCACTGGACACCATGTTGCAGCCACCTGCTAATCACAAACACTAGAAAAACATCAGAACATGGGACAGGCTTCTTAGGCATATTCCTGTAAAACAGGACCTGCTGTGTTTTGTTTGTCCTTCCTCAGCTTCTGTCTGAATTCCTTCTGTGTGTGTGCGCGTGTGTGAAGATGTCTTCCTTCCTTCCTTCCTTCCTTCCTTCCTTCCTTCCTTCCTTCCTTCCTTCCTTCCTTCCTTCCTTCCTTCCTTCCAAAAAAGGACAATTTTTAAAACTATATGTATACAAGAAGGGAGACCCACAATACTCGTGGGAGGGAGGAGAAGCTCCACGGGAGAAGAAGGAAGCAGCCGCAGGTGAGCCTTCTCCCCTGCCCCCCCCGGCACCAACAGCGAGGCCTGTGCCCCGCAAAACTTTCTCTCTCCTCCCCCCCTAGCACCAGCGGCGAGGCCTGAGCTTGGCCCGCCAAGCTTTCTCCCTTCCCCCTTCCCTAGCGGCAGCGGCGAGGCCTGGCCAGCCCACCAAGCTTTCTCCCTCCCTGGCAGTGGCGAGGCCTGGAGGGCCCACCAAACTTTCTCCCTCCCCCTCCGGCAGTGACAAGGCCTGGCTGGCCCACCAAGCTTTCTCCCTCCCCCCAGGGGTGGTGGCACCAGCAAGGCCTGCCCAGCCTTGCCAAGCTTTCTCCCTCCTGCCCCCTCCCCCTACTTGGTGGCAGCGAGGCAGTTCTCAGAGGGTTCCCTGCGCATGCAGAGAGAACACTCTTTTGCTTTTGGGGGGATTTAAGTATCCCCCCTATAATTTTTCTATAGATTTTAGATTTTTCTGCATATCTGGGGGTTGCCCCAAATGTGCAGAAAGATATCTTTGCCCCCTAGGTGCCCCCAATGTGCAGATTTAGATATCTGCACGCAGGGGGCACCTTGATTATTAGTATATAGATTGATAAACTGCTTTGGGGGAGAGAAGGGAAGTGGGTTAGTGACCTCACTAGTTCTCAGGTCAGTGCTGTGCAGACCCAGTTTCCACAGCAAACAGAAGAAATAGTTTCCTCACAAATGCCATCTATGGAAGATGGTACGTTTTACCAAACTTGTGAGTGTGCAGCCATAGGGAATTTGTTGCTAAAAATTATGCTTCTGGATCGACCCATATGTGCTATTATCTTTCATCCCCATCCTTTTCCTAGAATCGAGCAGTTTGCAGGCCAATTGTTCCACTGCACAAAAAACTCCATAGAGTTTTCATTTAGTGATGCATGCTCTATTTACCTCACATCCACCCCACACACAAATGGTCTTCATGGTTTTCTTTGCAGATGGTCCTGCTAAAGCCAATTCTGTGGCAGTGTATCCTTTCTTCAGCCTGGGCATGCTGCATCTGGACCACAGTCATAACTAAGGAGGTCCTGAGATGAGAACAATATGTGTTTGTATCCCTCCTGCCCTTCCATTTGAGCCTTTCATCCCTCTTATCCTCTCCCTTCTTTACTTCATTCTACCCGTCTTTCTGCAGTCATCCTTTCATCACTATAGGCCTGCAACCAGAAATTATATGTTGAGAAAACCCACAAGAAACTGGGAGAGTCACCAGAAATCGACATGGGACAGCCAAAAATCTGAATGTAAGTAGTCTAATAGATCTAATAAATCAATCCCAAAGTTGATTTATAAAATAAATGTAATACATTTTTAAACAATGCCAAGGGCTTGTCGATTGTTCCAATGTTTTTTGCTGTCATAACAGTGGGAGGTGAGGGTAAAGAAGGGGAGGTTTCTTCCCCTGTGTTCCTCCATTGCTCTAAGGATTCTCTGTGCCCTATGTACTACTCCTCCTGAATTCCAATTAACCTAGGAGAATTAATTCCAGACCTGGAACATGCACAGTGGACTTTAGCTTTCAGTTCCTTTGCTTCATTTTTATTCCCCCCCCCCCACACACACACACACTACCAAACTTATGTTTGCATTGAGAAAACACTGCAAAAAAAGCAGTCTTGGTCTGATTGCATTTATGTTTTGCATCCAGATTGTTTTGTGCAGTGCTCTGCTAATGTGCACATGTGATTTTGTATATCAGTCAAGCATTGCACAAAATAAATTTTGATGCAGCCCTAAGGTGATCAAGTCAATATTGCTTTTTTGCAATGTTTAATCCATGTGAACATGCTCTTTACAAACATCTGGACAGAAAGAAAAGAAAAGAAAAAAGGAGCGGAAGTTGTGGCAAACCATTTGTGCACAGCAGAGTAGACAACATTAGGAAACAGGAATGGAAGAATCATAATGCACAAATTCCAAGTTGGAAAGAAGGATATATATATATATATATATATATATATATATATATATATATATATATATATATATGGATGTATAGAGGACAACTGCTCAGTATAATTCTTTCACCATAAAGTCAGGCACCAGTATGTGTAAAAGTCAAACAGTACACGTCTTTATTTCTCAGCAAGCCCAACAGGGGGATGGGATGTATTTACATAGGATATTTTGTTTCTTTGTATAATAGAACTTTTTACTTTGCCTTCACATATACTGTGGCTTATCACTCTCTAATAACTGTTTTGTGACTGTCCTTTGGACTTTATCTGTCTGGTCCCTTTGAGTCTAACTGGGCACCTTTCCAGCTTTTCCAGATTCTTCCAGACCCTTAGCCCTTTCTCTAGCCACCTCTACAAGTTCTTTTGGATCAATGTATCTGATGTTTGTGACCACTGAGGTCTTATATTGTTCACTCTCTGTTCACTCTCCTCTTTCCTTTAGAGGGTACTAGTGCAGAGTTTTATTCACCCCAGTTTTCCACTCAGAACTGATATCAGGCTGTTTCCACAGAGCTACAGAGGTTTTGTTCCACCTCAGATCTATTCAGTTAGCTGATCGCTTTCTGCTAACTTTTCTTCCAACCCCCCCCTTCCAACTGTCAGCTCCCAACTGTTAGTTGTCTACCATTATCTGTCACCCTGAGAATTCCGAGCCACAAGGCCCCTTCCTTCTCAGTCAGGTGACTCAGCAGCTTCTTTGTTTACCTGCTGCTGTCCACAAACCTGTAATTCCATCACAGCTGGTTAATTTTAAATTAAAAAATCTGAGGAATAATAATTCCAGAAATGTCTGAGGGGGTGGGAGCAAGTTTACTGAAAGATGAGCAGAATGCCCAAAAGAGGTGTTACGAAATGCCTAAGAGATCCAAAATCCTTTCTTCAGACCTTCTTCAATCTTGTCCACCCATTTCTGCATTTTCTTTCTCTCTCTAGCCAACCACCATTTATCTCTATGATTAACCATAGAGTCCTCTGTTTCATCCTTTCCTTCTTGTCTTTTCTCATCACACCATTGGGGAGGGGACAAGATGCATACTATGAGAATGAATCGCTTGGATTTTCCACTTCTGGTACACAAATGTGTAAGATTGGCACTGACAGTTATACCACACCAGAGTCACACTCTTATCCAGTATTTTTTTTCTGATTTCTATATCCACTTGATTTGTAGCTAATGAAGTAAACCCAGTGGCTAAGGGGTAAAACTTGTGGCCCTGTATGGGTCTACTGAACAGGGAGGTCAGAGGTCTAATGCCAAAAATAAATTCATAACTGCAACATCAAACAGCTAAATTTTCCAAGATTTTGCTATCTGCTTCCTGTCCCAAAAGCTCTTTTTAAAACATCTGACAAACTGTACTGGTATTCTAATAAAATCATTTTATTAGCAATGTGGGAGAAGAATATCGGAGAAAGAAATCTCATGTCAGGTCACTGCAGACAAACAAGAAAGCTCAAATGGAAATCAGGGCTATTCCCCCCACATTTATTTTATATGGCTAAATTGTTTCATTTTTTCAAGGGGTTATATTTTAGAAATTCAAGAGCATCCTGACAATATTTCAACTGCCACACTCTGGACCAGCTGCTGTTTCTGGATTGTCTTCAAGCACAACACAATGTAGAACATGCTACAGTAACCCAACCTCAAGGCTACAGAATGCTTCTCATGGGTAATGAACATGGCAACTGAATGTTCAACATACCAATCAGCTAAACCTGAACAGCTTAAATGTGTTCAATTGGGGCGGGGGGGGGAGGATGATAGCACAAGCACACTTCAATACTGTTTTGCTAGAGCTGCTGCCCCCTCCACCATTGCCACTGCCTCCAACTTAATGACAACATTATTACGGGGGGGGGGAATAAAGTATGACATTTTGGGTTGAGACACTACTTTGGTGTCTCTGTGTGCCTTATGACAATATAGCTCTACATCTGTAAATGGTAGCCAAGCTGTTTGGATCTCCTGGATCATTTTTTAAAAACAGAGTTATGGACTGCTCAGGTAACTTCTTTCCTTTTTTTTGGCCCCCCGAATGGGAATTTTTTATTGCCATTTCTAAAACTAAAATACTACATAAGAAATAAGGGAAGGGTCTACATACTAGGGGGGAAAAGAAAAGGTACCTCTAAAAACCCAAGAATGGGTGTCATACAAACTGCTTTAACAAGATTACATATTTCAATTTTTTAAACTTCACATTAGACCAATGAACATGGTCATCTTCTTCTATAAATTTCAAATCTATAGTCCACATCTACTGTGACTTCATAAAAAACTTAAGACAATATAATTTATACATTTTTTAGAACTTCAGAGTTATGATAACAAATCACTTCTTATCCCTCTTCTTCCTCAATTTGTAGCCCACTTTGGGGGCCGCAGCCCCCAACTTAGAGTCTGATTCTTCACCAGATGATGGCTCCACTCCATCCCCACCCCCCTCCTTGGAAGTGTCCCCTTCTTCTCCTTCTTCCCCATCTGCTGGACAACTATGAAGGTGCAAGAATTCTCTTGCCTCCTCAACAGAGTCAATTTTCTCCTTTCTGTTGACAAACTTAAAGATGACTCCTTCAGGTAATATCCATCTGTAGGCAATTTGCTTCTTTTGTAAAAATAAGATCAAGTCTTTATATTTGCGTCTTTTCCTCCTTACTTCAAATGGAATGTCTTTTAAAACCTTTACCTCTTTGCCCTTGATTTTCAGGGTAACTCCATTAGCCACTTTGAGAATTTGATCTCTCACTCTTCTTCTGGAGAACCTCACCATCACTTCTCCCAGCAGATCATTTTTCCTTATAAATTCTGTGTATGATCTAAAGACCAGATCTATGTCACTTTGCAGATTCTCCACTTTCATGTCTGCCATTTGCCCCAGGGCTTTGCTCATTATCTGCATGAGGTTCTCCCCTTTTTCCTCAGGAATCCCCTGAAATCTTAGGACATAGCTTGCCCTTTCCATTTGTAGCTGTAGTAGTTGAGACTCATCTTCTAAATGCTTCTTCACCATTGTCTGCATTTGTTTTTGTGGCTTCTTGGCATTGGTGCCGACTTCTTTAAGTTCCTGCTCAAGTTGGTCAATCTTCTTAGTATTTCCATTGACTTGAGCCTGCCGTGCATCCAGCTTTCGGTTTATTGCCGTCACCTGCTCCAGCAGAGGGTGCAGTGCTTTATTTAAAATCATTTGCAGATCAGGAGTTGTGTCCTGTCTAGGCAGAACAGTCGCTGGGCTGGCACTTCTGGCAGATTTAGCTTTCGCTATCTTCTCCCTTTCCTCCTTCTTCATTGGAGGCGCCATTTTTACGAGGATGTTTACTTTTCAACAAAAGTTATCAAAGTTTCTCAAGCTCTCAAAATGCTTGGTAAGTTCTTAAAAGTCTTTTATTCCAGTCCTAATCACTCCAAAAGCACACACCCCCACATAATGGCAAAGTTCACTTTTATTTATCTTCTTAGGGGAAAGTCCCCTCCCCCCCTTGCTTCCCATGGGGCGGCTTTCTGGCTTTATTATTTCTCAGTGTTCTCACTTAGACTTAACTCACAGTTCATTGGCAATGTGGATTCACCTCGCTTTGCACGTCAAATTGCTAGATCACCCAGCACTTGATCCAGTGTGTGCTTCTAGTTCCTTCAGGAAACTCCGTAGCAGGACCATCGGGGCAAGGATGGCCCCCCCTCACTGGTAAGTCACCGGAGGGGGAGCCTTCTAGCACCCCATGGCTTGGAGCTCATTCGCAGAGCTCTGTGGGGAGCACAGAGAATCGCACCCCCTCCTAGCCACGGATTCTGGCAATCGCCTCCCAGGAGATCTGCGGGAGAGTGACCACCATAGTGAGCGCCAAAACTGGAAACTTCAGGTAACTTCTTTAAACAAAGGCACATAGCCCACCCATGAACCTAGGTGACAATCCTTGTGATCAGTTCTTGCAATCAAGACTGTAAACATGCAAAGACAATATGACCTATCTTTATTACTACAGCTCCCATCCCATGTGGCTTTTGTTTATGCAGGTCCCAGCTGACAGCACTGCTGATTCTGTGGACTTAGGCAGATCATGAGAAGGAGGGCAGGAAGGGGTGCACCAGTGCTTTGTTCTTGTGGCCCTTTCTCACATGCCCAGGGAAATACTGATTGTCACTTTGGGTCAGGAAGCAATTTTTCTCCAGGCCAGTTTGGCTGGGGATCCTGGAGATTTCTTGTCATCTTCTGGGCATGGAGCAGGGGGTCACTGGGGGTGTGGGGGGAGGTATTTGTGAATTTCCTGCCTTGTGCAAGGGGTTGGACTAGATGACCCCAGAGGTCCCTTCAAACTCTATGATTCTATGAAACATAACACTTTTGCACATTGTTTGTGGCTCTATCACAAGCAAAGTTTCCAACATAAACCAATGACTGAAGCTTTCACTTCCTTTCTCCCTCTTTCCTCCTCGCCCTGGCTTCCCTGGGATATCCCCACCTGCCCCAAGACAATGGATGTATTGTTTGACTTTGCGAGTTGTGGTCTTCAGTGATCTCATAGCAGATGCATTAAAGACGAAATACTACAAGGGAGACAATGATCTTGCCACCCACGGACAGACAGATTTCCTTCCTACTCCCTTGGGGTCTTCCCATATTAAAGAGCCCATATTGTGCAAAGTTGGGAGCCAAAGGATTATAGCTATTACTTCTTCAGAACTAGCAGTGTCCCCATGGGGCAGGGGGAGAACAGAAGCCAAATCCATGCCCAGTTTGACAGAAAATAAAGATCAACACTTTCCTACAGTGCTACAGCCCATTTTTATTCTGCCGTTCTTCAAAAAACCTGAGTTAAAAAAATCACTTGCGCTTTTGATTCTGGCTGTGCATCCTGCAGTTTTACTCCTCCTCCTGGATAAGTTGAGATGGAGGCTAAAAACCATGAAATGTAAAGGTTTTGAACATTGATGCTCTGTCTCCAGAACCCATTTCAAATTGTAGATCCCATCCAGAATCAATGTGATGTGGCAGTGGAAGCAAGGAAACACTAGGAGAGCCAGGAACATGTATTGCATCTGGGCACAGAGTGTGCCTTGTTTGGGCATCCAATATTTAAAGTGATTTAGATGCGCTTGGGCTGGAGACAAGCAAAACTATTTCCCATTTCTGTTTCTTGTCTAATAGGTTTTGCTCCTGTCCTGAAGATAACATTTAAAAGGAAAGAACAAAGAGATTTAAAGGACAGAACAAGGCAAAGGGGGAACAGTGGCTGTATATGTGTGAGTATTTTGGTGACTCCTGCAATCGAGTCAGATCTGTTCCCTTAGTCTCCTGCTTCCGATTAGTCTGTCTAGTTTTGTAAGCTTAATGGTATTCCCTGCATACAGTGGAGCTGGCAAGGAAGCAAGGGCTTCTGGGAAGCTTCAAATGATACATGAACTCCATAGAGTGCTTTGGAGGATAAATACCAGCTGCATTAGCATCACTATTCTGGCTTGCAGAAAGAGCAGAAAGCTGAAAAAGTGAGGCATTATGAGCATGACCGTGACATTTCCTGGATTCAAATGAACCTCCTGAGTGACTTTAGCCAAACGGTTATTTCAGCCTTGGTTTTCCCACCTGTAGAATGGGAACATCAGTGGGCTGCCTTGTATTGCTGTTGAGGGGATGAATGAGATTATTCAACTCAACACATTTAGTGTAGAAATAGTCAGTAATTATTACTGAACATCTATGATTGTATTTAAGTGACAAAGGGAGAAAAGCTAAGCAGATCTACTCAGAAGTGCCATTTTATTCAATGGGGCTTTCTGCCAGGAAAGGGTTCTTCAGATTGTACCCTTAGAGTGCACTCCTAAGCATATATATTTAGAATTAAGTGAAAGTGGGACTTACTCCCTTGTAAGCATGCTTAGCATTGCAACCTAAGGCTCCAATTCTCTGAACAGTTACTTGGGAACTCCCATTGAACTCAATGGACTTTGATCATTGCCTTATACCACATCAGACTCTTGTAGGGTTGCCAAGTCTGGGTTGGAAAATACTTGGAGACGTTGGGGGTGGATCCAGGAGAAGGTGGGGTTTGGGGAGGGGTGGGGCCTTAGCATCGTACAATGTAATAGAGTCTACCCTTCAAAGCAGCCATTTTCTCCAGGGGAGCTGATCCCCGTCAGCTGGAGATCAGTTGTAAAGGCGGGAAATCTCCAGACCCCACCTGGAGGCTGGCAACCCTAGACTCCTGGTCCCTCTAGGTGAGCACTCTCTACTCTGCTTGGCAGTAGCTCTCCATGGTCCCTGGTACAGAAGGATCTTTTTCAACATCTGATATGCCAAGGACTGAATTTAGGACTTTTATAGTGACTTGCCTATGGGACAGCGTCCACTAAGCTGACTTATAGAGCTCGGAATCGTCAACTCCATGGGAGCCCTCCAGGGTCTCAGGGAGAGAAAGATCTTTCCCAACATTTTATGCATCAGTTCTTTTAACTGGAAATGCCAGGGACTGAGTCATGAACCTCTGATTTACCCTGTAGTGAGCATGGCCTGAATAAGGTCAGCGCTCAGCAGCATTTTTGCAATAGTAGTAAATGGAATGGATTTCTCACTTTTCAGCAGAATTATGGTGTACTGTGTTTGTTGCTCAGACAAGGAATGGTGGAAGGCCTGATGCAGTGAGGAGACCAGAAATGTTCAGTGAGCAGATCTGATTGAGAGAGTGGTCAAAAGTCAGACCACCTGATCAAGTTCCTTGTCTGAAGGCTAAGAAGCTCTGGCCCCAGCCATGGGATGGAGGACAGTCTCAGACCTCTGGATGGGACACTGCCAGGGAACATGTGACATGTTCCTCTGAAAGCTGGAATGGAGAGATGGAGGAGATGGTGGGAGGGAGGTGTGGAAAAAAGGAGGAACAATGGCAAGACATGAGAAATAGTCTCCAAAGAGTCCTAGGTCCTTGAATATGGTCAAAGTGCTTCACATTACAATCCATGCACCAAACTGGCAGGGGACTATATTATTCCCATATACTTATGGTTGACTTTCCAGGGTCCTTTTCGTAGCAGGAACTCCTTTGCATATTAGGTGACACACCCCTAATGTAGCCAATCATCCAAGAGCTTACAGAGCTCTTCTTACAGGGGCTACTGTAAGCTCTTGGAGGATTGGCTACATTAGGGGTATGTCACTTAATATGCAAAGGAGTTCCTGCTACAAAGAGAGCCAAAATTAATTAGTGAGTTCATGACAGAGGCAAGAGTCAAACCCGGGAAATCTAGATTTGTAGCTCAGTCTCATAACCACTGTGTTCAACCAGCAGCTAGGGCTCCTTGGTCAATAAGACAGCCCTCACCTAGTGGTTAGTGGCTTGATGCCTCTCAACACTGCTCAGAAGGTTTCCATCTGAGCATTGCTACCAAGGCAACTTTTACTCTGCTTTTGGTATGAAACTTTGAATTTTTTTAAATTTTAATTGTTTGAATTTTATATGTTGTTTCTCTGTCACGATGTTTTATGTGACAGGATATAAATCTAGAGAAATTTTAAAATATATAAAAATATATAGTAGGCAATTTGCCACACCAGTAGTGGGGTTTTTGGATAAGTACTGAGGTTCCAGTGTAAGAACTATTTTGTGGCTTGATTGTTAGCTTCGACTTTGGAAAAGTCTGTTTTGAAATGGGCCAGCAAACTGGTGGCTCATCAGTCAAAGCATCCTTTCTTTCTTGAATGAGGACTTCTTGAATGAGGACGATCTAGTCTGAACAACGTGACTTTGACACAGCACCTAGGGATGTGGCTTGAATAACAACATCCTGTGTTGTATACTTTGGGCACACATCCTTTTCAGGAATTGATGCTGCTGTACCATCTCATAATAAGAGATAAGTTTTGTTCTTTGAATGGATACTTCTCTTGTGAAATCATTCATTGTGTTTTGTCCATTTAAGAAGGAGAAAAAGAAGAGGAGATTGGATTCATACTCTGCCCTTTACTATCCAAAGGAGTCTCAGAGCAGCTTACAAACTCCTTTCCCTTCCCCTCCCCACAACAGACACCCTGTGAGGTACGTGGGGCTGAGAGACAACACAAACTGCTCTTTTTCAAGAACAGCTTTGACAGAACTATGGCTTACCCAAGGTCATCCAGCAGGTGCAAGTGGAGGAGAGGGGAATCAAACCCGGTTCTCCCAGGTTAGAGTCCGCACACTTAACCACTACACCAAACTGGCTCTATATTAAGATGTATTAAGAAGTTAATATATCTGTATTTTATAATGTATGATCGGATGTTTGCATGATTGTAACATTTTCTGTGTTGATATAAAAATACTATATTGCTTTACAGAGTTCTTAGAAATTAATTTTCTCTATTGATCATAATTATGAATGGATTTATAGCACGGTTTGCTTCACTGTTCCAGGGAGTTTAAGAAGGCTAAAGATTTGTAGACTAGGAGGGTATGGCCAAACAGGGAATGAAAGCCCTGGACCAAACCAAAGAGTCCATCATCTCAAAGAAGCTTGCTTAATGGGAAGTTGGTGTCCACTGAAGGGATAAGGAGACAACAGAACCAGGAATGAAAAAGATAGTTGTTATATGGGCAAGAAAATATTCATAATCATAAATCCCTTCCAATGGGTTTTTTTTTTTACAGCAAGAGTAGTTCAGCAGTGGAATCAACTGCCTGGGGAGACTGTGAGCTCGAATATCAGGATTAGAGGGATGCTTGAGGCTGATCCTACATTGAGCAGGGGGTTGGACTAGATGACCTGTATGGCCCCTTCCGACTTTGTGATTCTATGGATGACAAAAAGCATCCACAATAAGCCAAAAGGTACATTGTAGTTCCTAACCATCACTAGAACTCTGTTGGTATAAACTGGTGCTGTTCAGTTGACGTCAGAACTTTGGGGGCGAGCTGAGCGTCTAACCAAACATCTTTGTGAATTGGGTCGAGAAATCTCTGTGGGAACCACCCTTTGAAGGAACACATTGGAACGTATCGGGGAACAGCCATCAAAAACTTCTGAATCACTTGGATCAAAGAAGGAAACTTGGAGAGATCTAAAGGGCTCCAAACATCTCCTAGTGACAAACAAGTGCTAGAGTCACAAAAATAGATTCCCTGGAGATCCAACACCACGAAGAAATCCAGCAGTCATGGAAATGAAGGCTAATGGGAAATGGATGAGTCAATTGAATGTCTGTGAAGCTGGCAAAGCCACAAGAGAGCCTGGAAATGTCACATAAGTTGATGGGGTGACTTAGACAGGATCTTTCTTCCAATCCACAGGGATGGGACATAACTCTTTAGATTGGTTAGATTGCTCATACAGTGACAATTCCTTTAATGGTGGTTCCATAAATGGACCCAGACTATTAGTCCGAACAAGGCAGAATACAGCGATGTGCACTCTCTGCTCCCTCTAGTAATGAACAGTTCGAGGAGGAGTGCGATCACTGGAGATGCATGGTGTGTGTTCCTAATGTTTGTTTTATTTACAAATATACAAGTAGAGCATGACAGAGGAAAGTGTACTCCTATAAGCAGACAACACAGTCTGCACCATTTAAAGAACATCAGAAGAGCCCTGCTGGGTCAGAAAAAGGTACATCTTGTCCAGCATCCTGTTTCCAAATATGGCCAGCCAGAAATCTGGTTGAGACCTGATGTGCATGCAGCTTGAGCTCAGGTACTGCCAGGCATGTAGGGGCTGGGAGCAGAACTAACAAGCACCACCCGATGATTGTCCACACAAGGCTGAAGAGTGACAGATCTAGGAAAGGGAAATCATACCGCCTCGTTGCAATGTTTCAGAATCCAGGCGCTGGGAGTTGGCCCCTCCAATATACCAGTCACATTGTGCTCACATACGACCAAAGAGCTCCAAGGAATCTGAAAAACTCATTAACAATTCTCCACTTGGAAAACCTTCAGTCATTGTAAAATAAACACAGCCTGGAAGAAATGTCTCCCCTGAGCCTTCCTCTTTCTTAACCGTTAATCTCAAATGAAAGCCAAGCGATTGTGCAGCAATAATATCTCTCTCTGCACAGGTTTAAGGGAAGGTGGGTTTCCATGGATGAGATGGGGTGCAGCAGAATCTAATGGGACGTTACACCAAGGTCTAGTTCTCACCCTGAGGGATGTTATACCACTGCAGACAGCAGGTGGGGAATGTTAACATGTCTGAATCCTCCTCAGTACAAGCACTTCTTTGTGCTTAGAATTCTAATGTATCAGTGCTCTTATTTGAGGACATCTAATGAAGCTGATGGGCAGTAGGTTCAGGACAGACAAAAAGGAAATACTTCTTTACACCGAGAGTGATTAAAATGTGGCATTCACTGCCAGAAGATGTAGCGATGGCCACAGGAATAAACAGCTTTAAGAGTGGATTAGATAGATTCGTGGAGGATCCGTGGCTACTAGCCATGGTGACTGAGGGGAACCTCCACTAAACCTCTGAACCCCAGACCGAGGAGGCAACATCAGGGGAAGGCCTTGGCTTCTCTGCCCTGTTGTTGGACCTCCAGAGGAGCTGGTTGGCCACTGTGTGAGACAGGATGCTGGACTAGATGGACCACTGATCTGATCCAGCAGGGCTCTTCTTATGTTCTTAATGCTAGGTTGGAATAATTCTCCCTGAATGCTAATTTTCAAAAGGCTGGGAAGATTTTAATCTGGAGGAGAACTGAGTCACATGCAACTTGTGGGTCTGGTCAAATGAAGTGTTTGCTGTTTTGTCTCTTTGATAACCCTTTGATTCAGTGGATGGAAGGTAAGTTGGCCCAGTTAAGCAGAACAGACCTGTTGCTTGTTAACAGCAGTTTTAGGATCACAAAGAAAGTAGCTGCTTTGTGCCTCTGTTTAGGTTTGTGGGCATTTTTGCAAGTCCCATATTTTGGAACCTGCATTAGACCAACTGTGTATTTTAATTCTGTAAATAATGGGATATATTATCAATGACTTTCAACCAGAACCCACTGAGCTGTAACCATGTGACAAGCTTTTAATTTGTAATGTGACAGTTTCTATTTACATTGGGAGCTTGTTTTCAGATAAATTAGAAGAAGAGTTGGTTTTATAACCTGTTCTTCACTACCCGAAGGAGTCTCAGAGCGGCTTACAATTGCCTTCCGTTCCTCTCCCCACAACAGACACCCTGTGAGGTAGGTGGGCCTGAGAGAGCCCTGAGAGAACTGCTCTTGAAAGAACAGCCCTGAGAGAACTGTGACTGACCCAAGGTCACCCAGCTGACTTCATGTGCAGGAGTGGGGGAATCAAACCCAGTTCTCCAGATTAGAGAGTCTGCTGCTCTTAACCACTACACTAAGCTGGCTCTTACTTGTAATTTCAAAAAATCCTCTTTAGCTACTATGAGTGTGAACAAGGCCAAAAACCAGCGTGATGTGGCAAGTGTGTCAGACTTTGATTGGAGAGACTTGGGTTCTTATTTAAACTATGCCACAAAGCTCACTGGGAGAACTTAGTTATTCAGCCTCAGCCTGATCTTCCTGACAGGATTATTATCAGGATTAGAGGGATAAATAAGTATATACTGCCCTGAATTCCTTAATGGAATAACAAGGGGCAAATAGTAGACCAAGATGATCACCTTATTCAGCCTTGGAACAAACTCCCCCACCAGCTAAGGATGTGGATCTAACCATCCTCTGAGAAACTCTCCTCCAATTTACTCTTCCACAAAAGTAAGAGCAATTTAAGGTGGAGGATGTCTCTTTAGGCTGGATAAAGTCTTCAAACTAAGGTGGAGGATATGTTGTCAAAGTTTTTCATGGCTGGAGTCCATTAGTTCTTGTAGATTTTCCAAGACCATGGCCATACAGCCCCGAACATTTTCAACAACTAAGGTGGAGGATGTCTCTTTAGGTTGGGGAATGTCTTCAAATTTTGTTCAGTGGAGTGGTAGGTTAGGTATAAGATTCACCACCAAGATGTTCAAACATAAATATATGAAGGTGCCGTGCCTTCTACTGCGTTTGACAGTTGGCCTATCAAAATCAGGATGGTCCAGGGTCTCAGGGGGAGGTCTTTCACATTACCTATTGCCTGATCTTTTTATCTAGATGCTGGGTTTTGAACGTGGGACCATCTGCATGAAAGGCAGATGGCCTACTACTGGGCCAGAGTCTCAGGCAAAGGGCTTTGAAATAACATACTACCTGATACTTTTAAATGGAGATGCTGGGTATTGAACCAAGGATCTTCTGTGTGTAAAGCAGTTGCTTATGAGCCACAGCCCCCATTTCTATGGAATCCCCAGTCATGATGTCACTGCTTCCTTTTTCTTGGTGTCGTACAAATTGACTGGCAAGTGTCTGGCCCTACCTGGAAATGTTGTATCCCCACCTAGTGGAGAGTGCGAGCTGTGAGAGTTCACAGCCAAATCACTTGAGCACCTGTAAGAATGCATCATACTTGTTTTCTGGAGCATGTGGGAATACAGAAAAGTGAAAGGTCACCTTAACTATGAATTTTTGAAACTGAATATGAAATCTAATATCACTTTGGGATGTATATCATTAAGTTCTCCTAAATGTGTAACATCTGCTTGGGGCAAACAAGGGCATAAAATGAACTTCAGCTCCCTCCGAATAACATTGCAGGTCAATGAGAGTTTGGTGTGGCACTGGTCAGAATTTTGGTGGAAAATCAAAATCACACACACACTCCAAACTCAACTGTCCATGATGGTAATTCTGCATTAAGGAGTTCCATTAAGAACATAAGAGAAGCCAATGTTGAATCAGGCCAGTGGCCCATCTAGTCCAACACTCTGTCACACAGCGGCCAAAAATACCACGTGCCATCAGGAGGTCCAGCAGTGGGGCCAGGACACTAGAAGCCCTCCCACTGCTGCCCCCTCCAGCACCAAGAATAGAGTGCATCACCTGCCCCAGACTGAGAGTTCCCATCTATACCCTGTGGCTAATAGCCACTGATGGACTTCTGCTCCATATGTTTATCTAATTCCCTCTTGAAACTGTCCATGCTTGCAGCTGCCGCCACCTCCTGTGGCAGTGAATTCCATATGTTAATCACTCTTTGGGTGAAGAAGTACTTCCGTTTATCTGTTCTTTCCCCTCACCCCAAAATGCACAAATTTCAATTCAAATAGTCTTTCACTGGTGGGGCCTCTTTTAGAACCCCTGCCTTTTAATGCAAGAAACATCATGTTCTCTTCCACTTGAGCTGCATTCCCTTGGCTTCAGGAAGCTTCCAACTGAATGAATCTTCTGGACCCTTGCATCCTCACTCTTCTCTTTGCCTTCATAAAAGACAGTCCCTTCACTCGCTGACATCACAATTTCTGTTGTTGGGTCCCGAGTGGCTGGCCAATCTTCCAGAATTTTTGCCTGATGTGTTGATGGCTTCTGGCCAAGGTTGACAAAATAGAAATGGTAAGTCTTCCTTCTATGCTCCTCCTTTCCCCTGTAAAGCTGCTACATTGAAGACTGGGATGTCTACCAGTCCACCAATCAGTAGTGACCCTCTGGCTTCTTCCATAGTGAAATGGCACCCATTGGTGATGTCATTTGTGAGTTCAGTTGGCCACAACAAAGCCTCAGGGATATCTCATCAAGGAGGAAGATGAGTCCTGTTAAGTACTGAGATTCAAAAATAGCAGGGTTAGATTAAAGCAGCCAGGCTCATGTGTACTTGCCTATAAAAAGATAAAGGGAACTTGGAGAACTGAAGTAAAAGAATTCATCCTTACTAACTCTAAGCTACATGTTGCTTCTTTAAGAATTTAACTTCAGACTCATGTCACAGATGAAAAGAGAGGCCAATTTATAAGCATCCCTGTTCTCATGAGCTAGGCTTTTCTAAGAAGAAGAGAAGAGATTGGATTTATACCTTGCTCTTCACTCGGATTCTCAGAGCAGTTTACAAGCTCCTTTCCCTTTCCCTCCCCACAACAGACACCCTGTGTGGTACGTGGGGCTGAGAGAGCTCTGACAGAAACTGCTCTTTTTCAAGAACAGCTCTGAACGGACTATGGCTTGCCCAAGGTAATCCAGCAGCTGCATGTGGAGAAGTGGGGAATCAAACCCGGTTCTCCCAGATTAGAGTCTGCACACTTAGCCACTATACCAAACTAACCTTTCCACCACCCTGATTATCACCATTTTGCAAAATGCTGTTCACAGCCTGCTGTCCTCCACTGCTTTAGAGTCACAAGGTTGCTAGGGTGGGGGGTGTTGAGTTAGAGAGAGATACTGGAAAGACATAGTTGCCCTGTGGTATGTTCTTAGGGGTTCCAAATAGTTTCAAATATTTACTCAAAAGAAAGACAACCCCCTTAAAAGTGTTATACACATGCACATGAAATTATTACTGGACGTAACTGTAACTTGTATCTGACTGTTAAGACGACCCTCTCTTTTTTATGGCATTCCTGGTGAAAAACCTAGTCTTGCAGGTGAGTAAATACTGTATCTCTCAACAACTAGAGGACATGAGCCGGCACCTTAGCATTCATGCATAAGCATTAAGCTAGATGGGCATTCAAGTCAACATTCCTCCTTCTCCAATTGACAGATGGAACTTGTAGTAGCTTTGGGGAGAGAGCAAAAGAAAGACAACTCACATGAACCAACATTTTCCAAAAGGATGACAGAGGGACATTGATATACCAGGGACAAGGATCAGGAAACAGAGACAGCTGGAAGGTAGGGAGCATGCACCAGAGAACTTCCTGGTGAACTGGGTTTCTTTGGGCCAGCTTTTTCTGTCTCCCACTCTGCCACCCATAATGGCAGCCACATGGTAAGACCACGTCCATCACTACTGGGAAGAACAGCTTTTCAGCTCCTCCGACTATTGGCAGCTCAGGGGAATCTTGAAAAAGCCAAAGGGGAACAGCTTATAAATCCACCCGTGGTGGCATTCTGTGACCAAACCCACAGGCTCTGCTTCTGGGAAAATGTCCCCCTCCTCCCCTTTGCCTGGATTTATTAGTAGGAAACAAGGAGAATGATGAACAGTCTGAACTGGGGAGTACTGTAAATCTCAAGAACTTTGCTTCGGCTGGAAAAGACGACCCTTAGTTGGAGACACCTCGCAGGGCCATTTCCAGGCACCCCCAGCTCTCTGAGGGTCACAGACTCTACCGAAGGAGATAGGCCCAAGCCAGCCTCTATATATTACATGTGATGTTGTGGTTTGGGAGGGGGGTGAAAGACAGAACAAAGCAGTGTTGTGTTGCCTGCTTCCTCTCCCCCCCCTTTCCATCTCCAAAGACCCATTTTCTTTTCTTTTCATTTTTTTTTTCCGTTTTCTTCCCCAGTAGCTGATGATGGGGGTGGTACGAAGCTCTGGAGCCAAGACAAACTGTTCGGCGTTGTGCTTCCTAGCAGTGCCTCTCGAAAAATGCTGACAGATGCTGGACATGAGATCAGAAGGAGAGTCTCTGCCAAAGGAAGGCTTGCGGCCAGCCATTGATTCCTTCTTTTTATAGCAAACTCTTAACCACGGGTTGGTATCCAAGCAAAGGCAACACTTGGCTCTCTCTCACTGCTCATTTCTCCCCCCCCCCCCGGTCTCTGGATCTTTGCGGCTCTTTGGCTCTTCCCACCTTCCCTCTTTTCCTTCTCATAGGCCCCAAATTTTCTTTTGCGCCACTGACTTTGGGGGTCTCCCCCCCGACATCTCCCTGTCCCCTCCCTCTTTTTATCCTTTTGCCTTTCCTTCATTCTTTCCCCGCTTTTCCTCAGCGGCCAGAATACATGGATGCCTGCCCGGCTTGAAATTCGCCAAAAGAAAAGGAGATGGACTCGACAGAAAAGGCAGGCATCGAATGTGTCTGTCTCTCCTTTTGTGTAGGAGAGGATGGGATGGCGACGGAGGGTCACCCCGCAGAAGAGGGTGGAAGATCCGGTGTTGGATCTCTCCAGTGCATTTCTTGTCCTGGTAAACGGCAACCCTGGGAAGCCTCGTTTTGAGTCTGGGGCCATGGCACAGGGAGGAGAAGCTCTCATTCTTTCACATGCCGCTTTCCTGACCCCAGATGCCCCCATTCAAGTTGCTACATGCCTCTTAAGACAAAACAGACAGGCAACATACAGAGGAGTGGGGAGGCTGTGGTGACTTCGTGGTGGGAGGAAATAATATTTAGCATATATGTGAGAGCATTTGGCATTCAAAGCCTTTCACAGACATTATCTTGGGGCAATCCCTACAGCAGACCTGTAATTTATTCTATTTTTATTCTTTTATGCCCTGCCTTTCTCTCCAGTGGGGGCCAAAAGTGACCTACATCATTTCCCACTCCTCCATTTTATTCTGTGAGATAGGTTAGGCTGAGAGAAGGTGGCTGGCCCAAGGTCACCCGGCGAGCTTCCATGGATGGCACCAGTGGGGATTCGAACCTGGGTCTCCCAGATTCTTGTCTGAGACTCTTAACCACTACACCAGTATGGTTATCCCCATATTATAGAGACTGAGAGAAGGGGGGATCACCTAAGATCACCCAATGAGTTGCTGGCAGGGGTGATATTTGAAACAGGGACCTCTTACTTACTTACTTAAATATTTATTCCCCACTTTTGTCCCCCAAGGGACCCCAAGTTGGTTCCAGGCAGTAGGGAAGAAATACAATTGAAATAAAACAACAACAAAAATAGCCAGCTTAATCTTGGGCTGGTCCCTGGACCAAATGGGCTAGCTTGTCCAAAGCCACATGGCACAAGCCAAGGAGAGAGCCCTTTGTCCTGTGCCTAAAGACTCGTGCCTCTGGTCAGATGTTATAACTGGCATGAGACATCTCCCCCTAATTCCACCCTTCACAGATCACAGGCCATTTTCTTAGCTGCTATGCCACATTAGCTCCCCAAATACACTCTGCATGTCCTCAGGATTCTCTGATTAGTGGGAAACTAGCAACAGTGTTCCCTCTGAGTCAGTGTGAGCTAGCTCACAGTTTTTAGCCTCTGGCTCAGATTTTGTCTTGGCTCAGAAGGATGGCTCCAGAGCAACCAATTATGCAGCAGCCTAATCGCTCGCAACTTTACTGCCAGTAGCTCACAGTAGAATTTTTGCTCACAGGACTCCATGGCTTAGAGGGAGCATTGCTAGCAACCAATCAGAAGTGCAGTATGTGTACCAATTAAGGCTCTAAACGCACCAGAAATATGAAGCCTTTGCATAATAGCCAACAGGGTTTCATACTGATACTGTCTCCAAACCTTGATTCCAAGGCTTTAGTCTGGTCACTAACAATAGATTCAAATAGGTAAGGAATACAACCCCAGAAGAAATTCCATCTTATAGACTTTCATCCTGTCCTAGACCCATGGATCTTTCTGGGAACTCTGTCCATTTTTTACTTGATTGCATTGATTGCTCTTTGTGTTGCTACAACAATAACCATGATAAGCTCTAGATGTTTTCATGCATCTGCATGTCACTTGCAGTCTTGTTGCACCATGGTTTTTGTAGTCCTGCTAAACAGCCAATGAGGTACAAGAAAGGGGTTCTGAAAAGCTCACCCTCACACAGATGTCTACATCAGCCAGTCCCATAGTCACATGGCTTTTCTCAGCCAATGAGGAGCAAGAGCAGGGTTCTGAAGTAGTCTCCACATCTATGGATGCTTCCATTAGCTATGCCCTCTAAGTTGAAGAACTCCAAGAATACTGTCTCAAGGTCCAGCAGCAGGATGGGTTCCTGACAAATGTTTAATGGCCATTCTACTTTTGAGGGTCAGATATACACCTCGAAGAATACCCAGCACTTTGCTCTGATGCAAAATGTGGTGGGGGGGTGAAATGTGCTGTCAGGTCACTGCTGACTTATGGTGACCCCCGTAGGGTGTTCAAGGCAAGAGGCATTCAGAGGTGGCTTGCCATTGGCTGCCTCTTTGTAGCGACCCTTGACTTCCTTGGTGGTCTCCCATCCAAATACTAGCCAGGGCTGACTCTGCTTAGCTTCTGAGGTCTGACGAGCTTGGGCTGGCCTGGGCCATCCAAAAATGTAGCCAGTGGGGAAATGAATATAGAACCAGGAGGTCTGTGAGTATGAACAGCGGCATCCGGACATTTTTTATGAAATACTAACATCTATGAAAGTAGAAACAGGGGACTACTAAAATGTTGTGGAGGTGGGGGTGATTCATTCATGGGTTTGTCACTTAGGAGCCCTGGAAGCAGCCAGCTCAGAATGAATACAGGAAGAACATTTGGCACTCTGGGAAAGTATCTTGAGAGACAGAGTGACCCAGTCGTGGCATCCTCATTAACATTTTAGGACCAAAACATAAACATCTATGATTCCCAGCATTTTTAAAAATGAAAAATAACCATCAAAGACCTCCTTCAGACTGGAACCACAGTGTAGGTGGAGAGGGCTTTAACCCTTTCCCACCGGTCGAGTTTTGCCTATCAAAACTGCCCCCCTACACTGTTATGAACCCTAGAAGGGAAAGTGTTGAACTAGATCTGAGGTGTTTGACTGACTATCTGGGGAACCTGACATGGGGAGACAAGAGTCAGATCAGTATATTTTGCAATGTCAAATAGCCATGTGGATAACCACCCCCAACACACACTCCAGGTCTTCCTGCTTTAGGGCTGCCAGCCTCTGGTTGGGAGCTTTCCTAGAATTACAACCAGTCTCCAAACTACAGATATCAGTTCCCCTGGGTGAAATGACAGCTTCAGAGGCAAGATTCTATGGCATCACATCAACACTGGGCCCACTCCCAAAAACTCCACCCTCCTCAGGCTTCACCCCTTAATCTCCAGGAATTTGTTGGCAGAGTGTAGATATGCAGTAAAGCAGAGCACAAGCTGTTTAAAGAATAAAGTCATTTTACTGAGAACAGAACAAGCTTTGTAAGAATGAAGAGAGAGCAAGAGAAGTCTAACTGGCTTACTATCTAGGAGAAAGTCGGTAACTAACAGTTTTCAGCGGGAGTCAGTGGGGGGGAGGAACCCTAACTGAGCCAATCAGGAGACAGGAAGGAGACTATTTGAAAATAGTAGGAAGTCCCTAATTTCACTGCACTTAACTAGCTGTCCCCTTTGCTGCCCCCTAAAGGATGTTCTTATGCACAATAGACATTGCATTTTTCAACAGAATTTTCCTGGCTGGAGTTGGCAACTCTTATTAGTCTGCCTGGAGGAAATGACAGCTTCAGAAGGTGGGCTGTATGGCATCACATTCCCACGGATTCCCCTCACCTTCCCAAACTCCACCCTTCCAAGGCACTACCCTCAAATCTTCAGGAATCTCCCAAGTCAAGCATGGCAACTCTTTGCAAATAGAACGGGTGGGGCAGGTGTGCCACCTGCTGTGCCGCTCTTACTTGCTCCAAAGCAGGCTCCAGCGCCTCAGCAGCTTTGGACCCTTGGGACCGTGGTGGACCTCCCCTTCCTCCTCCTCTGTTCCTCTGTAATTGGGAAAAAACTATGAGCTGATCACTGAATGCGTTTGGACCCACTATATTTCACTGGTGATGAGGGTGGGATCCAGATGAGTGACCCATCTCCCACTGATGATGCACTGTGCACCGAGGCTCAAGACCCCATGCACCACGCCACGCTGGAGACAATGGTCGTTGCTCCTGGATCATTCAACGTGTTCAATGCCACCACCGAGGACTGGGAGTCCTACATGTGCCGATTTGAATTCTTGGAATCCTCCGGCATCTGCA
The DNA here is from genome assembly GCA_029375565.1 of Gekko gecko. NCBI lineage: Eukaryota > Metazoa > Chordata > Lepidosauria > Squamata > Gekkonidae > Gekko > Gekko gecko. Next base: position 20,805,809 of record JAPDNY010000013.1, on the reverse strand, counting down.
TGGCCAAAATGAAGTGTGCCGTGTTCTTTCGTGTAAGCGGTCATCCGACATAGAAGATCACTCGTTTGCTCCTCACTCCAGCAGAGCTCAAGGACATGGACTACCAGGTGATCATCAACCACCTAAAAGAGCATTTCTCACTGAAACTATCAGTCATCACGACCCACCATGCATTTCACTTGAGAAACCAGACTGCCATGGAATCCATCTCAGAATTCATTACAGTGCTATACCACATCACCCAGCATTGCAACTTCCCGGCACTCAAGGATTCCCTACAGGGCTGGCTGGTCTGCAGTCTCTGGGATGAGAGGATCCAGCAAAAAATCCTGGGCAACAGGGATCCCAACTTTAAGAAGTCCCTAGAGATGGCCCTAGCCACAGAAGCCACTGAGCAATTCATGGCGGTGGTCTAAGGAGGAAAGAGGTCCCAGGCATCACTGAGGCTGCCATCTTGGCATGGGCCTACCAAAACCAGCTACCACATGGCCAGCTCACAGGATGAAGAGGAAGAGGTTCTACAAATCCCTCAACACACACGCCGACGCTCACCAGCAGCACCACAATGACAGTCAACAGCACACCGCACCAATGACCCTGATTCTATCATCATCTCCACGTGCGCCAGCTGCGGACATGCACATGAGTGGAGAACTTGCCAATTCCACGACACCACATATTGCAGTTGTGGGAAGGTCAGCCACATCACCTGAGTGTGTCAGGCCAAGGGATCCCACTGGCGTCTGGCGACAACCACCAACCCGACGAATGCCACTGAACTCAACACAACGGTGGTGCAACAATACCAGGTATTGCACTTACCCCAGGGCTCCCCAAACAGAATTACAGTCACTGTCTTAATCGAGGGCCGGCCTTGCCCCATGGAGCTGGATACTGGGCCCTCAATCTCCATTATTTCAGAAGATACTTTTAAGAGACTCTGCCCTCATGCCCCCTCCCCACAGCCTGCTGAGTTTAAGCTAAAGGACTTTTCTAGGAATGAAGTGCCCATTTGGGGGGAAGGAAAGTTCATGGTGCAGTACCACAGCTGTAATGGCTAACTGGATTTGCTCATGGTTAAAGGTCAACACACGAGCTTTATCAGGTTGGCATGGTTCGAACTATTGGGGATCGGGGTGACTGTGGTGTACCACATATCACAAACAGACTTTAAAGGGATATGCGATGAGTTCCCCACAGTTTTTGACAGTTCGCTTGGGCGCTACACCGGACCGCCGGTCTCCCTACAGCTGGACCCAGGCATATGGCCAATTCAGCTAAAGGCTAGACGGGTTCCCTTTGCCCTCCAACTGAAAATCGATGCCAAATTAGAGAAGCTGGTGTCCTGGAACCTGTGCCTCATACCCTAAGGGGAACCCCCATTGTGAAGCCAAATAGGGACGTCCACATATGCGTGGATTATAAGTGCACCATCAACAAGGCGCTACAGGACCATGCTTACCCAGTCCCAGTGGTAAGCCATGTCCTAGCTTCCTTAGTGGGTGCCAAAGTTTTCAGGAAGCTGGACTTGGCCAAGGCATAGCAGCAGCTCCCCGTGAATGATGCCACGGCAGAGGCTCAAACAATTGTCATGCACAGGGGGGCATTCTGGGTGTGGTGGCTACAGTTCAGGGTTAGCGTAGCCCCAGGAATTTTCCAAAACTTGATGGACTGTCTCCTTAAAGAGATCCCTGGAGTTCACCCTTTTTTTGACGACGTTCTGATCGCCGCCTCCTCAGATGAGGAATTCGCCACCAGTCTGCATGCCGTCTTGCAGAGGTTCCAGGCTGCAGGCCTGAAGGTGAAATGGGAGAAGTGATTTCTGGGCATTCCTCGCATGGAGTTCCTGGGCTTCACTGTAGATGCGCATGGCATCCATCCTGCCCCTGACAAGGTCTGCGCCAGCATGAACATCCCCGCACCTACATCCAAGCAAGAGCTCCAGGCATTCCTCAGCCTTTTAAACTTCTATCACTCCTTCCTTCTGCACAAAGCAGCAGTCGCAGAGCCCCTGCACCACCTCCTGGACAAATGGGCTCCCTGGGTCTGGGATCAATGGCAAGCCACCGCCTTCCAAGCCGTGAAAGAACTTCTCACATACAACTCCATCCTGGCCCACTTTGATGAGTCGTTTCCTGTCATCCTCACCTGTGATGCATCCCCATATAGGGTAGGAGTGGTCCTCAGCCACGCACTACCCGATGGCCAGGAGGTAGCGGCCGCCTACTACTCATGCACTATGCTCAGATAGACAAAGAGGCTTTGGTGATCCTGGCTGGAGTGAAAAAATTGCATGATTATTTCTACAGGCGGCCCTTCAACATAGCGACCAGCCACAAGCTGCTACTGGGCCTCCTGGCCCCAGATTGTCAAATACCACAGGTACTGTCACCCCACATCTTGTGTTAGTTGATCTTCCTCTCTGGCTATTCCTATACACTCATCTACCGGCTGGGAAAGGCGATGGGACATGCTGATGTGCTAAGCCAGTTGCCCCTGACAGTCTGTGATCCGGACCCAGCCACAGCACACCAGATTATGATGATCGAGGACCTACCGTATCATCCACTGCAAGTGGTGAACGTGGCCCACCACATGACCAGGGACCGCATCCTATCCTGGGTCCTGGACTGGGTGAACTCCTACACCAAGTGGCTAGAGGTGGTGCCAGTTGCCTCCACATCAGCAAAGGCTGCCATTTGAGCACTTCGCTGGATCCTCAGCACCCGTGGCCTTCCAGACACCATCATCACAGACAATGGAACAGCTTTCACCTCCAGTGGATTTCAAGAATTCCTCAGCTGCTACCTGATCCGGCATGTCCACTTGGCCCCCTTCCATCCGGCCACCAACGGCCAAGCTGAAAGACTGGTGTGGATCACAAAGGACTACCTCCAACAGATCATCCAAAGGGATTGGAATCATTGGCTAGCGACCTTGTTTGGCCGTTGGACAACCCCCAGCACCGCTACCGGCCATAGCCCCGCAGAACTTCTTATGGGTCGTCACCTAACTACCTGCCTGGACAGACTGCACACGGACTGGGCCCCAGAAGAACATCCACAGCACATAAAGCAAGACGCACCCCACAGGTTCTTCCCAGGTGACCCCGTCTATGTGCGGAATTTTGCCAGCGGGCCTGCCTGGGTGGTCTGAGTCACTGCACCTGTGTCCTATGAGGTCTCAACAGAAGATGGACACAGCCTGAAGAGGCATGTTGATCAACTCCATTGCCACTCCCTGCCCACAGAACCCAAGTACTAGCCACCCTACATGGAAGTTGGGGAAGACCACCCGGAAACCCCTTCGGCTGTGGCTGCCACGGAACCATCCAGGACTGTACACGGGCCTGGTCTTCCATCCAATGATCCGCACACCCAGCCGATTATCAACCCTGTGGAGCCCTCGCAGATGCCCGAGGAAGCTGGACCTGGTGTGACCCCCAGGACCCCAATACTGGCTCTGCGATGCTTCACTAGGGAGCAACGTGCGCCAATATATTTAAAGGACTATGTGTGCTGAGCATACGGACTTAGGGGGAGGGGTGTAATGTACTGAGCTTGGAACCGAGAACAAAGGCAGGCTTGGATCCTAAGAGCACACCAATAGGAACGCTTGGATCCTAGACAGCCCAATTGAGTCACCTGGAAAGGTGACCGGGTGTAAATAGCCTATCACAGTGGTGGAGTGTGTTTTGGGGTGTGAGTTCACTAGGGCATATAACTGGGCTTCGGCCCGGGGTCTGTGTCTTGAGTTTGCCAAATAAACTATGAGCTGATCACTGAACACATTTGGACCTACTATATTTCACCTCCAAAGAAGGAGAGCCCACCACCTCCCATGAAGGAACTGCTCTGTCAGGAAATTCTTCCTAATGTTTAGCCAAAAGCTTTTTTGATTTAATTCCAACCCATTGGTTCTGGTCTGACCTTCTGTGACCTTCTTCACACAGCAGGTCATTTGTGGAGGTCACAAACACACGATCATTGGCACTAGATTTGATGGCTTTTAAATTCATGGCTTTTAAATTCATGGTTCAACAGTTGCCATGATGGCTAAATGGAATTGCCACGTTCAGGGGCAGTGGAACCTCTGAAAGACACTTAATGGCGAGCAACAGCAAGCTAAGGCGTTATCATCCATGCTTCTGCTTCTGGGCTTTGAGGGGACTCTGGTTACCCAATTTAGAAAAAGGAGTGTTGAACCAGATGGACTTTGGGACTGATCCAGTAGCACTCTTCTTACGTTTGTGGGGATTGCCCACAAGAAACGGGGGCCTTGGCCGCTAATGTTTCAGGATTAAAATTCTGCTTGCCACAGCACAGTCGGCTTTCCCAAGCCTCCTCCAGCCAGTCTCTCTTTGCTGGAAACCATGCTGAATGAAACCCCTTCCTTCCTTCCTGCTTCCCTTCCCTGCAGCAAACCACATAGGCAGAAACCATTGGCAGGGGAATCAGATTTCCAGCTTGAATCTCTTGTGTTTTCACCGAGGCTCATCCGCCGAGTGAGGAGGGACTGTCGACGGCTGAGCACCATCTGCCAGAGAAACGGATCCCTCATTGCGGAGAAAGAGGATCAAATGGCCATTGTCACGAGGCACTTCCTTATCCCGTTAGCGCCTGTCATCACTGACAAGGCAATGGCTCCCCCTTTGCCCACCAGCAGTTGTCAAGCCATTAATTGTGAGATCCCAGAGGAGACGTTCCTCCCGCCTGCTGGTGAGTGACAATTAGGAACTTCGTTCCCAGATGGTCCTTGCTTTCTTAGGCATAAAGAAGTAGCTGAGAATCGTACCTGGAAGACTGATCCTCAATGTTTTGATTACTGTGATGGATCTGGAAGGACGATTCTTGTTCCAAGAGTCACACATGAAGCACATGATCGGGCTGGTCCTGCATGTGTGAATGACACCCTGGGGGTAACAGGAATGGCTCATTATGCGTGAGCAGATTGTCCCCATCTTATTCCTTTATTATTCTAGAATTTTGCTCACTACTCCTCAAAACCTGTTTAATATTTGCGGGGGGGATTATTTACAGGATTGAAATGGTGTGGTGAGGACAACGGACAACGACTCATCAAAGTGCGGATCCCAGACCCAGGGAGCCCATTTGTCCAGGAGGTGGTGGAGGGGCTCTGCGATTCAGTGCAGTTCACTAGTGCTGTATTCCTCCTCACTCTATCACTAAAGTGCATGTCTGCATTGATAATACACTGCAAAAGAGCAATGTGGATGTGGTGGTCTAGATGGATACATCAAGATTGTTTTTCTGGAGTGTTTTACTGATGTGCACACATCACATCCTACACACAGGTAAAACAACACACAAAAGTGATTCTCGACACAAGAGAATAGGTATAATTCCATCAAGATTGCTCTTTCACAATGTATTAAGAATGAGCACACTGGTAATATGGGGTGAAGCTGAAAGTGAAGGATTGGAAAGCTTTGTACATGCGCAACCATATGTACAACTACTGACATTAAAGGAACTCACTTTGGGATATGATGCCTAGCATTATCCTGCATATTGCCAGCATAATTTCTCAGGATAACTGAACCAGGCACTAGGCTGGTAGGCAGGATTTTGTGGCTTGTGGGGCAATTTTTTTTTTCTGGTGGGGCTGAAGTTCTCAGTGCAGAAAGAAAAGCCATTTAGCCAATAGAAAGCTGTTACCAGGCTAGATCTCTAAATTGCAAGTTGTCAATCAGTTTAGATGACAGTTCTCAGCCGCTGAAAGTTAATCACTTCTGCCAGCCTAAGCAACAGTTCTGATAACAAGTCAGCAGTTGGGGGTTATGACTTCTGTAGTCAAGAAAGCTAACACTTAGGCAGAAAAACTCTCTTAAAGGAGACCAGTTTCTTGACACAGAGTTAGAAAGGATCCTACTCCAACCCCCTTGCTCAGTACAGCACCCCACTCTGCTTAAGAGTGCACACCTTTAAAAAATGTTTAAAATAATTGGGAGGAAAGCATTTACAGGAGAAATTCATGTGAGGCTATGCCTTTGAGAAAGGGGGCGGAGCCCCCAAAAGCCCCATTATAACTACAGGCCTGTCAGGCACCCATAGCAATATACATCTCTTTCAGGAGATGCTTAAAATTTAACACTAGATGGTTAAATCTACAATGTGGATGCAGAATGTTTCTGTTAAAAATATGATTCCTTTCATAATGAGGTTCAGTCTTTGCATATTTCTTAACTGATGAGCAACACTGCAAGATGACCCTTTACAGATGCTGTAACCATGGGTCTTATTGCATCCACAGTGAATTGGCAGAGTCTGGCTCTTGAACACTTTGGCATGCATATTGTTTGCCAGCTGTGAACAGGCAGCCAATTTTTCGGTGGACTGCTTGTCTGTTGATCAACAAGTCTGTGGCTGTTCAGCAGGTCCTTCAACTGCCCCTTCCTAAGAGCACAGAACAGCACAATTAGCTTTGCACACAGTCACATTCTCACACAGCTGGAAGGAGTTCTACTCTCTCTCCTTCCTTGCAGTGCCGCTGCTTTGCTCAGCTAGCAATTGTTTAAATACAGTTAAATCAGTCACAAATAATTTAAATCAGTCGTAAATAATTGCTTTTTAAAAAATCCTACCGTTTGGGGTTTGTATAAGTAAGCCATAGCTAAATTTATGACTGCCGATCAGCTTGGATCAGCAGCACTTTCATGCATGCACAGTTTTGCAGAAACCAGATGCAAACCAGTTTGGCAGGCATTCGAGTTGTTCAGCACTGAACCAAACAGACCTGCTTAATGGGCTCAGGGTCAATCGACACAGTCAAGTGCAGTTAAGTTGGACTGCCGTGCACATTTCCTGCACAATTCATGGCCTCCCCACGCAAAATCATTGAAGGCTTCCAGCAAATGCCATCATAGGCTGATTGCCCAGCCATTTCTGCTGCTGTGCCTTTCCTGCTATTGCTGGAAACCACCTCTCCATGGCAGCAAAAACAACAAAACTGGGGGCATTTAGATGACAATCGACTAGTGCTGCTGTTTCCCAGGTGGGTTCTTCTCACCCCCTCATAAGAACATAAGAGAAGCCAATGTTGAATCAGGCCAGTGGCCAATGTTCCCTCTAAGCTGTGGAGTCTTGTGAGCAAAAATTCTACTTTGCGAGCAAATGGTGTTAAAATTGTGAGTAAGCAGATTGGCCAGTTTGCTCTGGAGCCCTCCTTCCTGAGCTAAGACAAAAATGTGTGAGCTGGAGGCTAAAAAACTGTGAGCTAGCTCACACTAACTCAGTTTAGAGGGAACACTGCCAGTGGCCCATCTAGTCCAACACTCTGTCACACAGTGACCAAAAATACCAGGTGCCATCAGGAGGTCCAGTAGTGGGGCCAGGACACTAGAAGCCCTCCCACTGCTGCCCCCTCCAGCACCAAGAATAGAGTGCATCACCTGCCCCAGACTGAGAGTTCCCATCTATACCCTGTAGCTAATAGCCACTGATGGACTTCTGCTCCATATGTTTATCTAATTCCCTCTTGAAACTGTCCATGCTTGCAGCTGCCGCCACCTCCTGTGCCACCACCCTCCCCCTGTTGCCTACCCTCATGCCAGCAGGCAGCAAGGGGGAAGTGGAGGGGGCACCGTGACATCACTTCTGGCTGCATAACCACAAGTTATGACACACTGCATCACTGGACGCTCTAGGGTTCACTTGAAACTCTGTGGTTTAGTTTTGAGTGAATCCTAGAGCCTCCAGACATTGCTTCTGATTACACAGCCAGAAGTGACATAATGACATGGTGGCCTGCCATTCCAGGGAGTCCCCCTCCCCCATTTCTCCCAGGGTGGGCCCACACGCATTGCCCAGCACAGTTGAAAAGGTGATCTAGTCAGAAGCAGTAAAAATAAGCATGAATGTTCAGATGGGCAACCTTCTTACCATAGAAACAGGGATTTCTGCTGTTTCATCTAAGGCCTGTTGTGGATGAGAGCAGGACAAACCACTTTCGTCTGGGATGATATTTATGGAGATGAACTGGTGGGGATGGAGACAGCTAGGCCGGGGGAAATCTCGATTAGTGCCAGATCAACATGTTCAGTCCTCCCGGCCTCTGTTCGGAGGCTCACTCACTCAGAGTTGTGCCTCACTCACCTGCTTGCTGGCTTGTTGCACAAGCAGGGAGAGAGAAAGAGACCGGAGAGATGCCAGGGATGCTTACAAGGCCAACCAGCATGTTCAGAGCAGAAGCGAGATCAGACTTTCTGATTCATATCTCAGCATCTTAGCTTCCTTTCTGATGAAGATCATTGAGTCACAGATCTTGACCTACAGAAGATACTTGCTTCTTCTTTTTTGACGCTAGGGCCAAAAGGACTTGAGACCAAATTTGCAGTTGCCAGAGTAAACTTAGGAACCTTATCGCTGAGGGAAAGAGCCAGGGTTTCCAGAGTGAAGGGGGACAGTTGGTTGATTAAAGGCTTGATATAGTGATCCCTTACATTCTCAAAGAACCTGCATTCAAGCAAGGTGTGGAAGGATGTATCTGTCCTATTCAGACCACATCTTAGCTTCTAGACCTGAACATAAGAACACATGAAGAGCCCTGCTGGATCAGACCAGTGATCTATCTACCCATGCAGATTCCTGTTTCACACAGTGGCCAACCAGTTGCCCTGGAGGGAAACAAGCTGTGCACAGAGGCCAAGCCCTTTCCCTGATGTTGCCTCTTAGCACTAATGTTCAGAGGTTTACTGCTTCTGACTATGGAGGTTCCCTTCACTCACCATGACTAGTAGCCACTGATGCACCTCTCCTCCATGAATCTATCTAATTTTAATTTTAAAGCCATCTGTGCTCACTATATCCACTGGCAGTGAATTCCACAATTTAATCACTTGTTGAGTAAGGAAGCTTTTCCTTCTGTTTGCCCTGAACCTATTTCCCATCAGCTTCATAGGGTGTCCTTGGGTGCGAATATCTGGGAAGAGGGAGAAATAGCTCCTTCTGCCCACTCTGCCTACCTGTGATTGTCTGAAGAAACCTTACACACAAAACCTTACACTTTGAATAAAATTTTGTTGGTCTTAAAGGTGTCACTGGACTCAAACTTTGTTACCTGTGATGGTGTTTGCAGACATCCCAGCTAACATCTAAATCATGAAGGTTGGTGTCCTTAAAGACTTCATGGGTGCACACTGAGGATTCTGGACTATTATTGTGTCTTAATAACTGTAGCTTGTTTCATCGTTGGTGTTTAGAAGTCTGTGCCATTAGGAGGACAGCAGTTCAAAAGCAAAAAATTGCAAGTAGGTAAATAGGTACAGCTTCAGTGGGAAGGTAACAGCGTTCCAGGCGCCTCAGCATCTAGTCATTGCAGCCACATGACCATGGAAATGTCTTTGGACAGCGCTGGCTCTTCGGCTTGGAAACAGAGAAGAGCACCACAGCCTAGAGTCGGATTTGACTGGCTTTCGAGCAAGGGAAATCTTTACCTTTACTTTAGTCTGTTACTGGACAGACTAGACCCCTCAGTAATGAAAGGAAAAGGGCAGAGTAGGAGGGGGAAAGAAAGATGGAGGGGGAAAGTAGAGCTGTGGCTGTAAGCAGACAGAAGAATAAAATCTCATGTTAAGAATCCTGCCTTAAGTTGTCTCTGTGTCTTAGCCAAGCGACACAACTATAATGCCCATCTGAGTTTAGGGATATTCATCTGCTCTTCATCCTTTGTTTCTTTCATGCAGGAAACTTTGGCATAGCTGCAGAAATGCTTGCCACATAAACAGCAAATCGGCTGTTGGGTCAGCTTCTTTTTCTTCCCTCTTTGATTCCAGGGACTCTTCTGAAGGTTACTAAGGGGCACAATAAACGAAGAACTCAAAGGCTTTGTCATGACAACCACACCACCTAGAGGCCACCCATGTGCAATGTAGCTTTATTTCTAACTTCCTTTTCCTTTTGATGGCTCACGTATATTTCACCCTACAGTCTTTCGTTGTACCACTCTTTGGGGGATTGCTGACCTCTGGGAGGGGCCTGGAGATCTCCCAGAATTACAACTGGTCTCCAGGTTACAGGGATCTGTTCTTCTGGAGAAAATGGCAGCTTCAGGGCGGGGGGGGGATTCTATGACACCACATCCTTTCCCTCCTCAAACTCCACCTTCCCTGGGATCTGCCTCCAAGTCTCCAGGAATTTCCCAACCCAGATCCGGCAACCCTGCATTTCATGCCTCAATCAAAAAGCTAGCAAGTGCATGAGGTGTATGCCATAAAGTACATTAGATATACATCTAAAGATGTAACATTCAAAGAAGTCCTCCATCCTTCTGCTGATCACACACTGGCTGGGACAAGGTCGGTGGTGGGGAGTCAGTGGAAAGTGGACAGGACTCGAAAAAGAAGAGACAGAATTGATACCCCACCCTTCACTACCCAAAGGAGTCTCGGAGTGGCTTAGCCAAGCTCACCCACTTGACACCCGCTGCCATGCCTCCAAACTTTCACTTAGAAGCATAAATGTTCAAATTGGACAGAGGTGTTCAATGTACATACACCCATTCCACACAATCAGGATTCCAGATGAAATGTGGGAACTGGCCGCACAATCTGGCCATTCAATAGTATAGGCCTACTTCCACTTTGAACATTAAGCCCTCATGTGGATATTCCAATGTGAGGGACACGCTTGGGGAGGAACGTGTACACTCACTCCCCCTCACACACACACCGGGGTGCAATTGGGCGATGCATGATCTGATCCAGCCACTATATAACTTCCCTTGGCCCACTAACCACATGGCAAGAGATGGACCAACCAGTTCTTAAGTCACACTATAGGATATGCTTATGTATTTCTCATGTACAAAACTTCTTGCAGAGACTAAACCAGGGGAAGGAACCATTGCAGAAGAATTCCACTAGAATGCACAACTGTGCACAGTGAATACAACCACCACCCATGACAAGCCATCATGGAAGAAGTCTTAATCTCAGCAGACTTGACTGCTCTTGGTGGCATGGGGATTGCTATACCCCCTTGAAGTTTCTATTAAATTGCACTTTCCTTCAAACTGCTTCCCCTGGACTGCCTAAAAGCCAATATAAATATTTGTTTGCAATGCGGGAGCCGTTTTGGGAGCCAGTAATTCAAGCATTCTCTTTCCTTCTGGCTATGGAATGGAGCTGCTGAATAATGAGCATATTCTTCAGAACTAATGGGTAGGGACATCAGTTATGGACCTGTCAGGAGCTGCTAGCACCAGCAATTCTTAACCCAAGTTGCTTCTTGGAAGTGGGCAAGAAGTTGGATGATGTGTCCGATTTAGGGTTGCCAGCCTCCAGGTGGGTAAGTTGGCAGAGAACAAAAAGAACTGTAAAGGCAGATGCTAAAACACACTTATGAAACGAAATATTAATCTATGCGTTTCATGTTTCATTTCATAAGTGTGTTTTAGCGTCTGCCTTTACAGTTCTTTTTGTTCTCAGCCTCCAGGTGGGGCCTGGTATCTCCAGCTTTTACAACTGATCTCCAGCTGACAGAGATCAGCTCCCCTGGAGAAAATGGCTGCTTTGAAGGGTGGACTCTATGACATTGTACCATGCTGAGGTCCCTCCCCTCCCCAAACCTGCCCTCTCCTGCATCCACCCCAAAGTCTCTAGGTATTTTCCAACCCAGACCTGGCAACCCTAGTCCTATTTGCACGGTGCATTACCAGTGTGCAGGAGTGCATGTGTGCAATGTCAAAACATCACACAAATGGGATCTTCATGCAACCATAAACACAACACGGTGTGCTCTTTCCCCCCTCCCTCCCAGTGCTTTATCAATACGTAGACACAGATCTTTAATGTACAGAGGACGAGGAAATTCCAAACAGACGACAGAAATCAAAAGTCATGCACAATTTGGTTCAAGAATTAACTTCAAAGATTCTCTTGGTTAAACCAGAATTAAGTAGTGGAATACTGAGTAAAATGAACTTCCAGAGCATCACATGAACAGAACATGGGGGAACTGCTCGTCTTTTCCCCCAGGAGGCCAGATTCTGGGATCAAATCTTCATTCTAGGTTCAGCTGGGTGAATCCATGTCTGACCCCAAGCTGGTCAATTTACATCGCACATTGCAAATTCAGTTTATTTCTTAATATGCTTAATTATCTTGCAAACTCCCTCTCACTGGTAAACACGCTGTGAACCCGTAGGGGGTTTCACAGACCAGATCGAGAGAGAAATCCATCAATGGAATACTCTGCTTTCCTTTGCAAGGGTTTGTCTTTGCGGTCAGTGGTGTGCACCGTGTGTTGCTTATCAAATGCTCTTGGGCATGCACGCTAACTGTCTCTGGCATTTGAGAAACATAACACACACTGGTAGGTTCCCAAGGAAATGGATGGCTTCCCTAATGGCCTGTGGGAGGCACAGATGGCTCAACAACTCCCTCCAGTAAGGAAGCAGCCGCTAAATTCCAGAACATAATGTCAAAGGATCGCTCTAAAGTGTTGTTCACCCAGTGGCATTCTTGGAGTTGCCAATAGCAACAAGGAAAAACAGAATCATAGATGGAAATGGTGACAGGTCCATTAGCTCAACTCAGTGTTTGACTTTGAGTGGAAACTCCAGATCTGAGCATTTGTCCAAAGCCTTCTCTCAGGACCAGAGACATGAATTGTTTGCATAAAACTGACCTTCTTTACATCCCGATGGAATCTTGCGGTTGAGTTTTGGCTAGTGGTCCCTTGTGAGCAAAGCAGTTTGCTCCCTTACAGCAGAGGCTGGGATTCCTTTTGGATTACTGGGTTCAGGAATCTGTCCCATTCTCATAGAGAAGAAAACTCCATTCTTGGACTTGCAATGCCGTCGAGATGTCTCCCTTGCTAGTGATGCCATGGGGAACCTTTGCCATGAAAAGCAAAAGGGTTTCTTTTAAAAAGCAGGTTTTCCCAACTGAGGTGAACAGAAAGGAGCACAAGGTCTGGACAACCTTCCCCCCAACCCCTAAGTTGACAATAAAGCAAGAAAAAGGAGCATTTAAGGAAGAGATAGCCAAGAACATTCAGGCAAACAATAAGTATCTCTTCAAATATATCAGGGGCAGGGAACATGCAAAGGAGGCAGCTGGTCTCCTGAATGACAAGGGAATAAAAGCATTGCTGAAGGAAGACTGGGAGATGGCAGAGAAACGGAATCAATTTTTTGCATCTGTTTTCACTGTGGAAAATGTGGGCACATACTCATGCTGGAGCCGCTGTTTGTAGAAAGAGTGTCTGAAGAACTGAATCAAATTGAGGTGATGAAAGACAGAGTTCTAGGACTACCAGGCAAATTGAAAACTAGCAAGTTTGCAGGCCCAGAAGGCAGGACAGGTTTTGGGGGCCCTTGACAGTTAATGACTATCACACTCCTTTCCCTCCTCTCCCCACCACCAGCCCCTCCCATGCCGCTGCCTATATACCCTTCCCTTGTTGGTGCTGGGTGGTTCATGCAGCTAGGAGTACTGCCACCACACACCACTCACATGGCCTTCCTTGGAGGTGGTTCCTTGGGTGGTTCATGCAGCTAGGAGCACTGCCACCACACACCATCCACATGACCTTCCTTGGAGGTAGTTCCTTAGGTGGTTCATGCAGCTAGGAGCACTGCCACCACACACCATCCACATAACCTTCCTTGGAGGTAGATCCTTAGGTGGTTCATGCAGCTAGGAGCACTGCTACCCCACACCATCCACATGACCTTCCTTGGAGGTAGATCCTTAGGTGGTTCATGCAGCTAGGAGCACTGCCACCACACACCATCCACATGACCTTCCTTGGAGGTAGTTCCTTAGGTGGTTCATGCAGCTAGGAGCACTGCCACCACACACCATTCACATGACCTTCCTTAGAGGTAGATCCTTAGGTGGTTCATGCAGCTAGGAGCACTGCCACCACACACCATCCACATGACCTTACTTGGAGGTAGATCCTTAGGTGGTTCATGCAGCTAGGAGCACTGCTACCCCACACCATCCACATGACCTTCCTTGGAGGTAGTTCCTTAGGTGGTTCATGCAGCTAGTAGCACTGCCACCACACCACTCAGATGGCCTTCCTTGGAGGTGGTTCCTTAGGTGGTTCATGAAGCTAGGAGCACTGCCACCACAAACCACTCACATAGCCTTCCTTGGAGGTGGTTCCTTGGGTGGTTCATGCAGCTAGGAGCACTGCCACCACACACCATCCACATGACCTTCCTTGGATGTAGTTCCTTAGGTGGTTCATGCAGCTAGGAGCACTGCCACCATACACCATCCACATGACCTTCCTTGGAGGTAGTTCCTTAGGTGGTTCATGCAGCTAGGAGCACTGCTACCCCACACCATCCACATGACCTTCCTTGGAGGTAGATCCTTAGGTGGTTCATGCAGCTAGGAGCACTGCCACCACACACCATCCACATGACCTTCCTTGGAGGTAGTTCCTTAGGTGGTTCATGCAGCTAGGAGCACTGCTACCCCACACCATCCACATGACCTTCCTTGGAGGTGATTCCTTAGGTGGTTCATGCAGCTAGGAGCACTGCCACCACACACCATTCACATGGCCTTCCTTGGAGGTGGTTCCTTAGGTGGTTCATGCAGCTAGGAGCACTGCCACCACACACCACTCACATGACCTTCCTTGGAGGTGGTTTCTTAGGTGGTTCATGCAGCTAGGAGCACTGCCACCACACACCATCCACATGACCTTCCTTGGAGGTGGTTCCTTAGGTGGTTCATGCAGCTAGGAGACTGCCACCACACACCATCCACATGGCCTTCCTTGGAGGTGGTTCCTTGGGTGGTTCATGCACCTAGGAGCACTGCCACCATACACCACCCACATGACCTTCCTTGGAGGTGGTTCCTTGGGTGGTTCATGCAGCTAGGAGCACTGCCAGCACACACCACTCACATGGCCTTCCTTGGAGGTGCTGGGCAACACATGCACCTGGGAGCATAGGTGGTAGAGTATGCACATGTGGGTATGAGAAGGGTGTATGGGCAAGTAACAGGAGGCTTTTGGGTGCAGGGTCAGCACCAGTGGCCCCCAGCAGAAACCCTGGGCCCCAGCAGCTGCCCTATCTCATAGTAATAATCATATGGCAATGTGTGTAGAATATCCAGGAGATCCAAGGACTGTCTGGCAGCCTTAATTTCTAGCCCTTTTAGCATTATGCACAAGTAAGTGGTGAGCTAGACTTATTTTGGGAGCTGTGAGAGAGCTATGACTGACCCAAGATCACCCAGCTGGCTTCATGTGGAGGAGTGTGGAATCAAACCCGGTTCTCCAGATTACGGTCTGTTGCTCTTAACCACTACATGACACTGGCTCTTGGCCTTACCTCAATGTATGACGTCACCAGCCCTGCCAGAGAGCACTGCCCCCCTGAGTTCTTAAAGCACTCAAACGTGAAATTGTCGATGTACTAACAAGCAGTGTTCCCTCTAAGCTGAGTTAGTGTGAGCTAGCTCACAATTTTTTAGCCTCCGGCTCACACATTTTTGTTTTAGCTCAGGAAGGATAACTAATTCATGCAGTAGCCAAATCGCTCGCTCACAACTTTAATGCCAGTAACTCACAAAGTAGAATTTTTGCTCACAAGATCCCACAGCTTAGAGGGAACATTGCTAACAAGTATATGTAAAAATCTGAGTCTGTTGTGGATGACTGGAAAACAGCAAATGGTACCCCGGTTTTTTTTAAAAAAAGAGGTCAAGAGGGGAACCAAGTCTTTACAGGCCAGTTAACCTAATATCTTTCTGGTTAAATTAGTAGAAATTGTTATTAAAAAGAGAATTATTAAATGAACTGAGGAACGCAGCCTGCTGAAGGAAAACCAGCATGGCTCCTGCAAAGGAAAGTCCTGCCTCGTCAGTCTTCGGGAGTCATCTGATCTGGTTAACAAGCATGCAGGTAAGGGCACTCCAGTAGACATCATGGACTTGGGCTTCCAAACAGGAATACCTAACTGCAAGTGGTTTTAAGTGCTGGGAAAGAACCGCTTACTATAACAAGAAAACTTTAGATCAGCAGGCGATGGTCCAGGAGATCCAAAGACTGTCTGGCAGTCTTAAGTTCTAGCCCTTTTAGCATTATGCTCCACTAGGTGGTGAGGAGCTAGACTTATTTGGGGGGCTGAGAGAGCTCTGGAAAACGTGTGACTGTGCCAAGGTCACCCAGATAGCCATGGAGGAGTCGAAAGCTTGTCCGCATGGATTTTTACAAAGGAAAGGTCCCTCCTACTAGATAACTCCAACTATGTTTGACCCTACATGATATTATGGGGTAAGGAGAAGCATGGATGTAAAGTACTGGGTTTGCCGCATGGAGGACTCAGACTACGACATGCATTCAGATGCGTTTATTGTACTTCACACAAGAACTAACTAAATGGCCCTGCAAGGCGAACTATATGCACACCACCCAGCACACCCACATTCCCATTGGAGGGTTTGAATTTCCCCAAGGTACCATTGGTGGATGCTAGGTGGACTAGGATCCGGGGTTCCCATTGTTTAGGGGAACCAAGCTCCTTACAGTAACCGCGGGCCCCTAGTGGCGGTCTGAGTACATAACAATGGATTAATGAATATTTTATCTTATTTTGCATGATAATTCCAACAGCTTCAGAAGAATCTGCGGATTCAGCTGAAGAAGCCCAGAAACTGCTGTGCTGCCTGGAATATCAACTTTGCCGAGGGAAGGAACCGCTGAGATGCTGTGAGAATGCACATGCCTGGGTTCCTTGTTTCAGGGATGGCCTGCAGAAGATTTGAACCCAACCATGCTGCACAGAAGCACTTTTCCTTGAACGCCAGCCCGAAGCAAAAGAAGGAAGGAAGGAAGGAAGGAAGGAAGGAAGGAAGGAAGGAAGGAAGGAAGGAAGGAAGGAAGGAAGGAAGGAAGGAAGGAAGGAAGGAAGGAAGGAAGGAAGGAAGGAGGGAGGGAGGGAGGGAGGGAGGGAGGGAGGGAGGGATTCTGATTGCTGAGAAAGCAAAAAGTCCCCGGGACACAGGTGCACACCTGCAACTCTGGCCAAAAAGAAGACCAGTCCCATAATCAATAAGAAGAATACCGACCTACATAATGTTTTAGTTTACTGGAAGTTGTTATGGGGTTTTCATGCACCCTGGATGCCAAAGTAAAACACGAGTGAGGGGAAAATTCAGTCCATCCTCTGTCTCTGCCTCTGAGGAGTGGGGTGCTACTAAGGAACCACCCCTGCCCGAGGGAAATGTTGAAAAGTCCAGCATCTTTCTTTTGTGGCAGTGGAAGCCTTGCTTCTTTTGGCTCCCCTTGCTTTGAGGTTGCTGGATCTTGAGGCCTATAAAGGCCCACACTCACCCTGCCCTCTTCTCTGGGCTTTCCGGGGTCTACGAGTGAGAAGCCACAAGCCTTGGAGGGTCTGTCTTTTCAGCCTTCTTGGATCCTTGGGTTAGGTACCTATGAAATTGCATCAGCTTGTTTGCTAGAAAACTGAGCTGTAACTAGAAGGGTGGTAGGAGGGTTGCCAGATCCCCTGGTCTGGCGGGGTTTACCCGCTTTTGGGGGGAGAAGCCCTGCCCCCAAGCCCGAATGCCTGTAACCATCCCTCTCCCTTCTTTCTTGAGAGAGGGGAGGGAGAGGGGTGGCTGCAGGCCACGCACCCAATCTCCAAGCGGCAATGCCACTTGGAGATTGGGGCGCATGGGGCCCGCCAGCTGTGAGTACTTAAAGGGATCCCAAGCGCCCAGCGCCCATTCTTCCCAAGTGAGGTCCATCAACTCCTGCTTTGCAAGAGGTGATTTTGCCTCTTACATGACAGGAGCCTTTGGCCCTCGCCCTCCCTCCCATTTAAAGGGAAGCTTTGCTTTAAAAGGTAGGGGAAAAGAGGGACGTGATGACGTCATGCAGAGTGACGTTATTGCACTGGGGTGGCCACGCCCCCTCCTGGAATGTCCCCTTATCCCCCCGCCGGGAGAAGATTGGATCTGGCAGCCCTAGGTGGTAGGGCGGCAATTAATGGTTTAATTTAGACTGGCTAGCATTCTTTGCTGTCATGTTTGCAACTTTTTGTTTCCTGTGTTATGTGCAATGCCTAGCCATTTATGATTCATCTCTCTATTTCCTAGTTTGTCCTCCACTGGGGACTGGTTTAGAACTGTACAGTAGACTCATGTTTTAGTTGCTCACAAGAATGTACCACTTGTTTATGTATCCCATATTATTTTATGTAGCTATATGGAACTTTCTTACGGTTCTGTAAATATGGCTTTTCATGTGTACTCATGTGTCATGCCTCTGATTCAAATTGCAGTTTGCTTTTGTAGTGTATTATGTGATCGTGCCTTCTAACAAGCTCTGAATTCATATCAGTAACACATTGGAGTCTGTGTCTTCTTATTGAGAGTCAAGTACCCACTGCGGTGATACGAATGTGTGGGGAAAGCGGCCTCATGCTTAAGGAGACCACATCAACACAAGACAACATTCCTCCATTTGGGAGGAATGCAACCCTCCCTTCCTCTTTTCACTTTTCAGATTTTTCTGCAAACCTGAGTGGTCCTCCAAGTTTGCTGAAAACTCTCTCTAGTCTGTACACCCCCCTGATCTGTGGATTTAAGTATCCACAGATTGGGCCATGCGGGCTATTAGATACAATGATTTCTAGACTGGAAGAAGTTATTTGCAGAGAGGAGTAATTCAAGAATCTTCCTGTTTAGTAATTAAGGCACTGATTAATTGCTATCTCCCCCACCACCAGCTTTCCCAAAACAGTTTTGAATGCTATTTCATAGTCTTTTGCCCTGAAACATCTCTTGAGAGAAGAATGGAAGTACACTAATTAAATCGACAAAGGACTCCCCGTACAATCATAAGCAAATCACTTTCCCCAGACTAGCTGGTGATGTGCCATATTGCAGATATATAAGGCTTCTGCTAAAGCTTCTTCGTCGCATGCCTGCTTCTGATAATGACTGCACAGTTAGATTGGAGATGAGACGCAACAATTGCTACTTAAGGCTCAACTATATTTTTCATTTCGTGCATAGTTAATTCCCATGTTACTTTTCAACCTGCTAAATAGACTACCTCTTCAAAGCCATGTTTGTGACTGCACAGAGACACCATCAGCGCCTTAAAGACCATCAAAATTTTCTAAACTACAAGCTTTTGCAAGCTCACTTCAGCAGATATCATTTTATTTGTTTATTTGTTTATTTATTTAATTAATATTTCACCCTCCCCGCAAGCTGGCTCAGGGGCAGGCTACAAGGTCACATAAAAGTCATGACGATAACAATATCAAATTCAGACAACGTGTAAAAATTCAGAAAGTTAAAATTTCACATTTAGTGCCAGACGACTAGAGAACCAGAATGAAAGTCGTCGCGGTAGAGACGCTCAGATGGAGCCTTCTAAGTGGTGTTATTGGATATCAAGTCACTGACCACCAGGCCAGGACTGTCTGCAGGGGGGGCCAAGAAATGGAAAATTTGGATGTCCACTGCCTCAGCTGAAACCCCAGTTCCATTTTACAGGCCCTGTGGGATTGTAATAGATCCTGCAGGGCCCTGGTCTCAATTGGGAGCATATTATCATCATTATCTGACAAAGGGACACCCTGGGGGGGGGGTGGGAATTGGTCTTTAAATGCTACTGGACTCGGGGAGGGGGGATTGCTCACACAAATACCTGCCTAGTGGCCTGTGGAAGAAGTACTATTAGCACAAGTATTCATCATGACATCACCAGGTCCTGCCTCGTGATATCACTGGATGCTTACCCATCATCATCAGGCTCTGCCCTGAGTCTCAGCAGTTAGGATGAGGAGGACCTGGGGCAACTCTGCTCTGTTAGGGCCCTGCCCCCTCCTCCAGCTGAGACCCCCCTTGCTTAATGGGGGTCCCCCTCTTATTTCGGACTTAGTTGTTTTAATAGGCACCTTCTTTTACATCCTAAGTGCCAAGGGGATCTGGAACTTGGAGAGTCTCATAAAGGTGCCCTGGTTCAGCCATGGCATTGGAAATTCCCAGGGACAGGAGAGGAAGGGTGTGCTGAAAATGGGCAATCTCCCCCAGCTTAGGGTTCTCAATAACAATAAGACTTCACTTAACAAGAGACTTTTCAATACTGGAGTATCCTAGCATACCCCAGAGGTGTCTGCCCAGCCCAAGCAAGTTGCTGTTACATTGATCAGTGCCTGGTTCCTCTTTTTTCCTTTTTTCATTCAATCAAGTCATGAATTTATGCTCCATCCTGTTTCAGGAGCTATCTTGACTCACCCAAGCTTTTGTGTCAATTAGTTGCTGTAGATTTTCCGGGTTATGTGGCCGTGGTCTTGGCACTGTAGGACCTGACGTTTCGCCAGTAGCTGTGACTGGTATCCTCAGAGGTATAACACAGAAAGATGTAGTAATCTCTGTAGTACACTCTCTGTAGTACTTTCTGTAGTACACAGAAAGATGTAGTATTCTCTGGGTACTACATCTTTATGTGTTATACCTCTGAGGATGCCAGTCACAGCTACTGGCAAAACGTCAGGTCCTACAATGCCAAGACCACGGCCGCACAACCTGGAAAATCTATAGCAACTAATGAACTCCAGCTGTGAAAGCCTTCATCAATGCTGATCTGGCTCACTCAAACCTAATTAAAGAATTTTCATCACGTTGCCTCATCCAGGCTCTTTGTGCCCATTCAGATTTGGCTCACAATCACCTAATCAAGGTCTTTTCTCCACTTTTCCTGCCAACGTTTGACAGCAGTTAACTTTAAACCAGCCAGTCAGTGTTCAATCTTGACCCAATCCAAAGCTAGGTTGGCCCAAATCTCACCCTGGGGATCTTCTGTCTATGGAAGAAGGAACCCATACCATAGTAAATTGTTCCTCAGGTCCCTGGTCCAGATCTCTGCTGGCTGGAGCTCCGGTCTCCTGTGAAGAACCCTGGCTGCACTGTGCAGGCTTTTCCTCCTTGGTTAGCCCGGCTCCCTACTCCACCCCTTGAACCTCAGCTGTGTTTGCCTCAGGAACTCTCCAGACCTCAAGCCCAGGATGTCAAGTCAATATGTCCCTTCCCTAAAACTTCCCAATTTCCTCCCTCCTACTTTTTATAAGTGCACCCTCTTGTTAGTGAGTGTGTGTGTGTCTACATGTGCATGTGGTTACTTAGGAAATTAATTCCCAGGTGCCCAGCATAGGTTCCTTACATTTTTTTCCTTGTTTTATTTTGTATACAACAAAATCATTTGTTTGTGTCTACAATCACTACCTCTCAGTTTCTTCATAATTTTATTTTGTGGTACCACTGCTGAGATTCACCCCAGTATACATAGGCCAAGGTCCTGCATTATTCCTTTCTGGGACCCTTTTTAAAGCTAACGTCCCCTTCCCAGGCTCCCATTTGGGTCACAGCTCCCACTGGGCTTCAACCGGAAGGTGCTGCCTGGATTCTGCATCAGGCCCACAGAAGCAGCCACAGAGCCATGCTAAGCAGAGTCTTGTCCTTCTAATGGCCCAACTAGATGTTACTTTTTTTAAAAAAAAGCAAAGGTCTCAGGGCCCAGACTCTCTCTCCCTTCAACCAGTACAGCAGCTGCAGGGACTGTCTGTAAAAATAAAGGAGAACTATAACCGGTGGGGGGGAGGGCTCTTGCCTTCCCCTCTTTGCCTTTCGCTGATCGGAAATGGCACTGGGGAGGGGTTCTTTCCCCCTTTTGACTGTGCCACATACCCAGAATATTGTAGGGTTGCCAACCTTCGGGTGGTGGCTGAAGACCTCCTGCTATTACAGCTGATCTCCCAGGGACAGAGATCAGTTCACTTGGAGAAAATGGCCACTTTGGAAACTGGAGTCTATGGCACTGTACCCCTCCCCTCCCCAAACCCCACCCTCCTCAGTCTCCACCCCCCAAATCTCCAGGAATTTCCCAACCCAGAGCTGGTGACCCTAGAATATTGCATGTGGAGCAGCCAAAAAGGGAGAAATAAGCCACCACCCCTCAGCCATTTCAGGTTGGAAAAAGACACAGAGGGAAAGGCGAGAATCCCTCCTTGCCCCACACCACAATTACCAGCTCAGATTCTCCTTTAAAACAAAAACAGACAGACAGACAGTTGTCACAGCTGCTGTGCGGCCATGAGAAGAGTCGAGGCCAGAGAACCCACAGTTAAAAATGTAATGTTCAAGTTTGTCCCTCAGTCTATTAAAGTCCACTGGACTGCGCGTGCATCCACACAAATAAAATTCACAGTGGGTCGTTAGAAGGTTGCAGGGCAGCAAAAGCATGGGATAAAGCTGGTATGGAATGAGTGACATTTGTCTAACTAGCTTCTGAGGCTTAAACCAGGAGCCAAAGGACCCGGGGAGGGCTTAGCCCAGTATGTGTTGTGGTGGTGGGAAGTGCCATCAAGTCACAGCCGACTTATGGGAGCCCTGTGGGTTTCTCAAGGCAAGAGTTGGTTTGCCATGGCCTGCCTCTCCAGAGCAACCCTGGACTTCCTTGGTGGTCTCCCATCCAAGTACTAATCAGGGCCAGCTTCTCTTGATGAGACCACACTAGCCTGGGCTGTCCAGGTCAGGGCCAGTTAGGAAGGAGGAGGAAGAGGAGGAGGAGATTATTGGATTTATACCCCATTCTTCATTTGGAGTCTCAGAGTGGCTTACAATCTCCTTTCCCTTCCCCTCCTCACAACAGACACCCTGTGAGGTAGGTGGGGCTGAGAAAGCTCTTTTGAGAAGTGCTCATGAGAGGACAGCTCTGACAGAACTTGTGACTGACCCAAGGTCACACCAGTAGCTGCATGTGGAGAAATGGGGAATCAAACCTGGTTCTTCCAGATTAGGGTCCGCGCTCTTAACCACTACACCAAACTGGCTCTCCAGGATTCAAGAAAGCGATAATGGTGTGCTATTTTGACCCTTACAGCTAGCAGTCAGCACCAAGCTACTGGGTTGGCCAGGCCTGGTGTAATAAACCTGAACGAGCCCTTGTTTAGGCATCAGAATAGGAGTTTCTGCCTACTGCATGCTGGTGCCGGTCACTGCCAGTGCATTTTGTTAGACCATTCAAATACCAGTTTGCCACCAACCTAAAACCACAGATGTAAATGTTCATCATGCAAATCAAATGCATTGTGCTGCAGATAGTCTTGATGTCCCACAGCAAACCGTAGGCAGGGTGCTGTAAGAACGATGTGCCACATACATTATATATCAGTGAGCAAATAGCCTCATTATGTCCAAGTCTCTCTTTTTCTCATTAGGCTTTCTCTCTAAGTGCGTCAGTTAATGGAGCTGTCTTGATAGCTGCATTGATATTCTTCAGAACACTTCCCATCTGCCAGAGGAAGGAGCGTGCAGATATTTGAGCACGCGTGGGCAAGACAGGCCTTGTTACCATGGCATGATCAGATAATTTCATCTAGGAAGGGACCCTGGCATATTTTGGACAGAGAATACACACGTTTCAGTTTCGTCTAACGGGAGGCAGGTTGCTATTTTTGACAACCATCATCAAGGCGGACTTTTCCTCACTTCTCCTTGCTTTTCTCTTTGTAACCCCGCACTTTAAAAAATGGGAAAGGGTTTTGCATTGGGAAATAGGCCATTGATCATTTAGCTTCCTCCACCTCTCTTCCAGACTAAAATTTCTACATGCCGGTAAGCAAGAGGCCGTGGCATACTGGCAGCCCACCTGCTTTCGATGCAGAAAGCCCCAGCTTCTGTCTCTGGCATCTCCAGGGAAAAGATCTCCAATGCTGGGAAAGACTTTTCTTTGCTTGAGGTTCTCAGAAGCTGCTGCCAGCTTGAGGAAAGGATTTCAAACTCGATGGACATAAGGCAGCTTCGTAGGTTTAAGGGATGGAGCCAGGGCTCAGTGGCAGAGCACATGCTTTATATGCACAAGACAGGTTCAGTCCTTGGTGCCTCCAGTCAAAGGACTGCTAGTGCTGAGAAAGACCCTTCTCTACCAGAGACTTTGAAGTGCTGCTGCCCAGGTGATGCTGGGCTAAGATTTCGAGACGACATCAGGAATGGGTGCAGTGGCCCACCTCTGCTACTTTTCAAACTTTTTTTTTACCACTGTCTTCAAAACTCTGTGGACATTTCACTCTACATAGAGCCTTCACAGTCAAGCCATCATTTCATTGGGTCCTGCTTAGGGATGTGTGCTCTGACCTGGATGGCCCGGGCAAGCCCAGTCTTGTCAGAGATCGGAAGCTAAGCAGAGTCAGCCCTGGTCACTAATTGGATGGAATTACCAGGGTCGTGATGTGGAGGCAGACCATGGCAAACCAGCTCTGAACATCTCTTGCCTTAAAAACCCCACAGGGTCACCAAGAGTCAGGTGTGACTTGACAGCAAAAGAGAGAGAGAGAGAGAGTTGTGCAGGAGCCCCCTGATAAATGTCACAAGTCGTACTGAAGAATGAGCTGTGTTTTCATCAGTGCTGAACGGAAAGTTCTCCAGACTTAGTTTTCTCATTAAGAAACAAACTGGGGGGGGGGGCCTGCAACACCACCTTCAAAAACCGTTCTTGATCCTTTCTTTGTAGCTGGTTCAGCCACTTTTGACGTCCTGTTCTGCTCTCTGCTACTGGTTGAATAACCTTCTAGCGTCATCAGACTTTCAGAGCAGGAGAATTCGGGGCAGTTGTGTGAATATTCTGGCTGGAGACGCCAGTAGCTCCGTGTGCCGTGATCCCCACCCCACTTGCAAGAAGACTCTTTAAAAGGTCCTTTTGTGAGCTGAGCATGTGGCCCATGACTGCCCCTCTCTCTCCCTCCCTCCTGCTAGATTTCAAGGGCCCTCCAGCTGGTCAGCGAGCCTGGTGGTCCCTGCCGATTAGCTGAAGCCCTTTAAATTGGGCAGGAGGGGAGGGAGAGGGGTGGCCGGGAAGGTGGTCACTCTTGGGGGCACGGCTTGGGGGCATCCCTGCAAACCCCTGGAATGCCCCCCAAATCCCCCCACTGGAGCGACAGGGGGACCGGGCACACCGAAGTCTTCCAGAGGTGGTTTGCTGAGCACAGTCTTGCCCTCTGTCTATGCTGGATGGCAATTCTCGATCAGCGCTCCCAAACTTTTTAGAGCCTGCAGGTATCTTCAGAATTTTGACAGGAAGTGGACAGTGTCACCCCAAAACAGCTGCTGTAGGAAGCTGAGCCAGACTCCACTTGGTTGCAGGTGGGGGGGAGATAAAAATGACTGCCTTGGGAGGTGGAGCCCAATACAACACCTCCCTTCTCACTTTGCAAAAGGATAGCAGAAGGAAAATCAAAAGAAACCAAGGAAAGCCTGGGGCAAGCCCAGGTGCTTCCAGGTCCCATGGCTACAGGTGCCATTGCAGCTGTGTGAAACCCTTTCATTTGAATGTGGGCCCTGCCTTACTGTGGCCCCACCCCCCTTCTGAAAAGTTTACTAGGCACTGGGGAAGTACTGGTAAGTGCACTGTTGGGGAACCAATCCTGTGGTGAATAATGGAAGCTGAGATGGTGTCTAAGGGTTCTTTTTGTAGCAGGAACTCCTTTGCCTATTAGGTGACACACCCCTCATGTAGCCAATCCTCCAAGAACTTATAGAGCTCTCCTTACAGGGGCTACTGTAAGCTCTTGGAGGATTGGCTACATTTGGGGTGTGTCACCTAACGTGCAAAGGAGTTCCTGCTACAAAAAGAGCCCTGCTCTGCTTTGTAACCTATTTGACTCTTTTCCCCTAAGAAATCACCTCCTGTTTTCCAGGTGGTGAGAATGGGAAATCAGATGCTGGAGAAAGGGGCTGCAAAGAAACAAACACGTGTTTTGAACTTGTCAGACTTAGGGGCTTGCACTCATTCTTCCTCCATCACAGTGCCTCAGTCACACGAATCCACCACCAGGGCTATTTTTGGGCAGGAACGGAGTTCCGGCTGGCTCCCAAGTTGGCCACACCCAGCAGGAACTCATTAGCATAACAGGCCACACCCAACAGCAGAAACTCATTAGGACTGGCTACATTAGGGGTATGTGGCCTAACATGCAAAGGAGTTCCTGCTCCAAAAAAAGCCCTGGGTTTTGACAACAAACAAGGTAAACAGAATAAGAAACAAAAGGTGGGTGTGGCTGGATGACCACACTTCTGGTAACATGGGGGTGTGGCCTAATAGGCTAATGAGTTTCTGCTGTTGGGTGTGGCTCATGAGTTCCTGCTGGGCTTTTTCTACAAAAAAAAGCCCTGGCCGCAACATCCTCCTGCCAACTCAGCATGTGCATTTCGCATTTAGATATTTATACATACCCCTCTTTTCTTCCCAACTGGGACTCAGGGAGGCTTACAAAGTCATTATCCTCTCCTTGATTTTATCCCCATAATAACCTCTGTGAGATAGCTTAAGGCAGAGAGAATGTGACTGGCCCAAGATCACCCGGTTTCGAGGATTCAAACCTGGACATTTACACAGATCAACCCCAAGGGCTCTGCTATTTAATGCCAATCACTACAGTGCTAAGTGAGCAAGGAGAATTTGGGGAACATCCTTAATTGTAGCACATCTAGTTAAAACAGTCAAAATTTTACAGGAAGCGGGCATACCCTGCCTTGTCCAATGCACTAATATCTATATCCACTAGATGGAGCCAGTCCATAATGCATAGTATTTAAAAAGGCCCAGTCTGCTCTGACAACTTAAAGACTGAGTTTTTTCTCGAGCTCCTGTCCCTGAAAAGTAATGCTAGAAACGCTATAGCCAGGTCACCTTGGAGTTCTTTACCTTTTACAACTGCTGCCCCCGCAAGTTAGTAAACAGATAAACAAATCAAAATAAATCATCTATTCTGCCTTGTAGGCAGCATCTGTTTCCAAGTGCACAACAGATTCCACTCAGCAAAATCAAGGCTTTTCAAAGAGGTGGGATTTGCAAGCAGCGGGATTTACATTATAAGGAAGATCCCACTTCAAAAAGGGCCTTTCAGATTGAGCTCAGTGGGGTTTTGAGGTGAATCTGAAAGGCTGCAATGTGTCGTTTCCCCAAGATTTCATATATTTACTGGAAAGCAAGCCTCGTTGAACCCAGTAGAACTAACTTTGTAGTATACATGTAGGACCAGGCCCTATTTGTATCTTTAATGTACTATTGGACTCTTGCTCTTTGCTTGCTCTTGCTCTTGCTCTTTGAAAGGTATAGACGAAAGAGTCCAAGATTCAGTTCCTGCATAGCCACTGTACAGACACTCATTCAGGAATCTGTAGTGGAGGTGTGGTGGTTCAGTGAAAGAGAGACCCCCCAAGTACAATCCCTGCATTAAAAGGATATCAAATAAGAGGTGATGATGGGGTAGTCTGAGAGGTAAAAACGGCTCAGGGAAAAGCCCCCCCCATCTCCCTGCCTCCGATGGGGGGGGGAATGCAGGCACATGCCCGCTTTGCACAACCAGGGGCCACCAGCAAAGAGGAGGGGGATTGCTCCCAGTTCATTGTCGCGACGGGCACCTGCCTTGCATGGCACCAAGGCTGCCAGCTCACACCTGCCTCACACAGTGCAGGGGTTGTGAGCTTGAAGTGGCTCATGCCCACCTGGCATAGGGTGAGGGAAGGTTCTACCCCCCCCCTTGCGTGGGGTCCATCTCACTTGGGGCCCAGGTGGCAGCCCCCACCCCACCCCATTGGCTCACTGGGGACATGACCCAGTGGCCTTAATGATCCACCCACCCATAGGAAGTGGGAAAGACCTTGCTTTTCTAGAGACCAAACCGACAATACTATGCTAGATGAATCAGTTGCCTGGACTGGCACAAGGCTCCCGCTATTACAACTGATCTCCAGGCAACAGAGATCGGTTCCCCTGGAGAAAACGGCTGCTTTGGAAGGTGGTCTCGATGGCATTGTGCCCCACTGAGGTCCCTCCCCTCCCCAAACCCCGCCCTCCTCAGACTCCACCCCCAAAATCTCCAAATATTTCCCAACCTGGAGCTGGCAACCCAGCATAAAGTTATCTTTGCATGGCTCATAAGCCCCATGGACACAGTGGGGCTTAATTGTGAATAAACACAAGTAAAAGATGTGGTTGCACATGTGTTTTGCCCAACACAACTGGGGGGGGGAGCTCGTTAAAAGCTAACAGCAAGTGATTGAATTTAGTCTTCTTGTTTTATCACTAGGACAAAAACATGTCATTGCTGAATGTTCATTATAAGGTGACAGGCTGCTTTTATTCTGTTAAACATGGAATTTCAGTGACAAGCCAGACTGTTTTAGTAAACTGTGTTTAGAACAGATCATTTGTAGCACTTGTAAGAATTTCCGAGGTGCTTTACACATCCTAATGCAAAGAAAAATGTGGGTTTTTTAAAAAAAAATATGAGT
Source organism: Gekko gecko (assembly GCA_029375565.1). Taxonomy (NCBI): domain Eukaryota; kingdom Metazoa; phylum Chordata; class Lepidosauria; order Squamata; family Gekkonidae; genus Gekko; species Gekko gecko. The sequence continues at coordinate 20,777,506 of JAPDNY010000013.1, read as the reverse complement.
AGGCAGCTAGATATACAGTTGCAAGGAAAGAAACAATCAGATATTTCACACGGAAAACAAAAGTGAGGCTTGCATATTAATTCAGTTGTCCTCTTCCCCGCCATCATGGTAACTGCATGGATCTGTGTACTTGCCTTAGCTTCAGGAACATGATGGCAGTCCAGCTTGGTGTGAACAACTGGAGGGTGCATTGCTGGGGTAAGACAACAGACAGCCATGTGTCTTTAAAAGAAAAAGTATCAAAAATTCAAATGCCTCAAGCGTGAGCTAGAGAGACGCAAGCCACGTTCCACAGCTGGGATGCAGCTATCACGTGAGTCTGAAGAAGAAGATCAGTTATTATGACACTTCCAAAAGATAGTCCAAGATGCTGGCCAGTAGTCTGGTGGTAGAGCAGGACTGTGGCTCAGTGGTAGAGCATCTGCTTTGCATGTAGAAGGGCCCAGGTTCAGTCCCTGGCATCTCTAGTTATAAGGATCAAGTGATGCAAAATGTCTCTGAACAGCCGTTGCCAGTCACAGTAGACAAGGCTGATCTTAATAGACTGAGTCAGGTTAAGGCAGCTTTATGTGTATCAGTCTGAGGAATCATTTGGAGCTTGGCCTGTGTAACTGCACAAGTCATCTTTGCATATGAGACAAGACTGTCCTTGGCCCGGATTGTGGAGGCAGGCATCTGTCATGTAGCCGTCCATCCCAGCAATGGACCGTTCAAGGTGCACATTTATAGACGGACAAGCACAGCTACAAGAAACTTGTCAGACTCCCAGAATCTGGAAACTTTGCAGACAGGCTCACAAAGAGAATGTTTGGCTACCTGGGACCAAACTCGAGCAGAGAGCTGATGTATGTTTTGACAGGTACCAACAGGAGTTCAGCCAGTCTTCTGCCTGAGGAAAAGCGAGAGGGTTTTGTCAGTTGGCTGATCAGATGCATCGTAAATAACCGTGGTACCTGACTTATCTGGGGCACAAAGCAACTTGGACCACCTTCCTGTTTCAGCCAGTGACGTTTCGGGACAATTCCAAGTTCATGAAACCAGCTGTTTTGATTGCAAACTTTCTGATTCAATTGTGATTTTCGCTTTGGCTATTCAAACCGGTGCCTCTTCATTTATACACGCTTTTCTGCTTACCCACGCCAAACTTCTCCTGCAAAACGTACGCATTTTTCCATGTTAGTTGTACATCAGTTAATCAGTATGATATAGATTTTACACATACTATTTGTTTAAATCCTGCATGCCCCTGGAATTACAGCTCATCTCCAGACTACAGAGATCAGTGCCCGTGGAGAAAATGGATGCCTCGGAGGGTGGACTCAATGGCATCGGACCCCACTGAGGTCCCTGTCCTCCCCAGGCTCCACCCCCAAATCCCCAGGAGTTCCCCAACTTGTATTTAGCAGCCCTACGCTGGGGGGGACCTGGCACCCAATCCGGGACCTACATATCTGCAGGACCACCCCTCTCATATGTTTTGCTGCTGACATCTTGCAAATGGGTAAGTTCAGCAGGTGACCATATCTGAGCATTCTCTGTTTATGGCCCCCACCTGGTGGAAGAACCTACCTGGAAGTCAGAAAGACTCCCCATATGTACAGTGGAACTTTTCAGGAAGACATAAGAACATAAGAACATAAGAACATAAGAGAAGCCAATGTTGAATCAGGCCAACGGCCCATCTAGTCCAACACTCTGTCACACAGCGGCCAAAATATACCAGGTGCCATCAGGAGGTCCAGCAGTGGGGCCAGGACACCAGAAGCCCTCCCACTGCTGCCCCCTCCAGCACCAAGGATAGAGTGCATCACCTGCCCCAGACTGAGAGTTCCCATCTATACCCTGTGGCTAATAGCCACTGATGGACTTCTGCTCCATATGTTTATCTAATTCCCTCTTGAAACTGTCCATGCTTGCAGCTGCCACCACCTCCTGTGGCAGGGAATTCCATATGTTAATCACTCTTTGGGTGAAGAAGGACTTCCTTTTATCTGTTCTAACCCGACTGCTCAGCAATTTCATGGAGTGCCCACGAGTTCTTGTATTGTGAGAAAGGGAGAAAAGTACTTCTTTCTCAACCTGCTCAATCCCATTCATAATCTTATTAACCTCGATCATGTCACCCCTCAGCCGTCGTTTCTCCAAGCTAAAGAGCCCCAAGCATTTTAACCTTTCTTCATAGGGAAGGTGTTCCAACCCTTTTATCATTCTAGTTGCCCTTCTAGACATTTCTAGCCAGTTTGGTGTAGTGGTTAAGTGTGCGGACTCTAATCTGGGAGAACCGGGTTTGATTCCACACTCCTCCACTTGTACCTGCTGATGTGACCTTGGGTCAGTCACAAGTTCTGGCACAGCTGTCTTTGAAAAAGAGCAGTTTGTGTTAGAGTTCTCTCACCCCACCTACCTCACAGGGTGTCTGTTGTGGGGAGGGGAAGGGAAAGGAGTTTGTAAGCCGCTCTGAGACTCCAAGTGAAGGCTGGGGTATAAATCCAATCTCTTCTTCTTCTTCTGTGAAGAGTATAGAGTTGTCATTTTTAAGGCTTGTTGAACATTTTTACTGTATTGATTGTATCTGAAGGAGTGTGCATGCACACAAAGGTCATACCTTGAATAAATACTTGTTGATCTTAAAGGTGCCACTGGATTCAAAATTTTTATTGTATTTTATTTATTTTTTGTAATCTGCCTTGAATCTCGGTGTGAAAGGCGAACTATCAAGGAAGTAATAAAGGAAGCAAATAAATGAATCTTATAAATTGGGTATAAAATCCACCCAACACACTTATATAATACAAATGAATCTACAAAATCAAATTGTGAAGAAACAGAATCCTTGACAAACATGGAAATGAATACAAAAAGAAACAAAATATGGAATCTTTGTCCATCTCTGGCTCACAATTGTAGTTATTCTTTACCAGGGCATTGTATTCAATGGGAAATTATTCATTCACTAACAAAGGTAAAGGTTTCCCTTGCTCGAAAGCCAGTCAGATCCGACCCTAGGGGCAGTGCTGATTTCCGTTTCCAAGCCGAAGAGTCAGTGCTGTCCGAAGACATTTCCAGGGTTATGTGGCTGGCATGACTAAACGGCAAGGCACACAGAACACTTCACTAACAAAACTACATCTTTAATTCTGGCTTTAATTTGGTCTCGATTCCACCTGCTGTTGTAGATGATGGACAGTTTTTGGTTGTGGTCTACGACTGCCAAATCCATGCTTGGTGGGTGAGCTCAGGAAATGAGATGTCTGAGCAAGTCAGCTGTTGCTGACTCTTTTCAAGATTCTCTGTATTTACTTGGAACCTCACTGATCATCAGCACATCTGTTGACACTCTCTTATCTTGACACAAAGTATTTTGTCTTCCTAAGCTATTGAGGAGTCCCTTAAATACTTTCCAGGAACTTTACTTTGACCCACAGAACTTCTACAATTAATTCTGAAAAACAAGCAGGCGCAGTTTGTGAAGGCTTCCGGTTCTTTCATATCCCCCCCCCATGACATTAATGATACATGCATGCACAATACTAAAACACCACAACTAACTAATCTTAACGTGACCATACATGTGATTCCATCAAGGTGCACACATGCACTTCAGCACAGTGCATGTGAACACCGGGGTAAATGAATCATGAGGAAACCATATGCATAATCAGATTAAGACAGGCTTTTTACTGTGTTTTGTCAATATCCATGTTCACATCAGTACTGGGGGGGACTACACACGTTATGCAGAAACTGTGTGCGCATAGCACTCTCTATGAAATTCTGCAATTAAAAATGAAGCAGAGGAGGAGGCCCAGATGGATTAATTATACTTTGAAAACAAGTTTAGGTGATACAGAACTCCAAAATCTGAGACAAAATTCAGATGAGAATTTGCAAGCATTTTCGAATGACAAATATGCCATTTGCGTGGGGGAAACATTGGATGGATGCTCATGCAACCAGGACATCAGAACATGACTGTCAGCCTAAAGATTTCCCATTGCCGGGGGTACGAATGCATCTGTTTTCCCAACATCATTTAGAGCACACAATTTGCTGTCATCAGTGCCTGCCTTCCATTGGCACGAGGACAATTCTATGCTGCAAGTGACAACAAATCTGTCGGCTCGAGCGCCTCTGATGCTCTGAGATGAAGGACTCTTGTTCCCACACCAGAAGACAAGTCATCAGAATGGAGAGACCAGCCGGCTTCAGTGCCTGCCTTCACTCTTTCTGAAGCCCCTTGAAAGACGAGATCACAAGACGCAATTGCAGAACATGGCAGGCGCATAACTGGAGACAACCCAAACCATTTGCTTGACTAATGAATCCCCCGGGTGGCAGTAAAAAGCACCAAAGTCCCTCATTCATCGTCTTAATTTAATAAGCTGAAGAGTCGACTGCAAGGATGAATGAAATGCCCAGGAAGCCTGTCGAGGTCTCAGCAAACTGCACTGTAGTAATGAAGGGCTTGTTGGAGGGAGGAGGCTCAGCATACCTAGACATGGGGGGTGCTACATCACTCTAAGAGTGCATCAGTGTTATCTCATTGAATAGGATGCCTCTTTTTGGGCACAATCACACACACAGCCATGCCATAGGTGTGAATGCCGGGTGAAATTAAAGGGTGCAATCAGACATGAATGTCTGAGAAGCTCCCCACACCTGCCGGTAACCTGTTTTGCTTCGCTGACGAAGCGGAGTAAAAAGACACCAGGGAAAGTCTGGTAGCAAACGGGTTGCTATGAGCCACGGATGGACTTTCCCCTATCTGATCACTCCAGTGGGCTCTCATGGCGTCGGGATGGTCTGATCAGGACATCCCAACTCCGTGCCGTTGTTTTTTCCTCCTTTCTCAGTATGCGCATCATCGCACACTCCACAGGGAGCCCTCAGTGCTGAGATGTGAACCATCGATTCCCTGTTTAAGCGCATCGGGAACAAATGGCAAAAAAAAAAACCCGGCTCACCTGCGGTTGCGTCTGATCACACAGTGGCGGGCTGCCCCCGCGGCTTCAAAGGACTGTGTGATCATGCAACTGCAGGTCAAATTCCTCTGGGGGAAACAGCCTTACTTCCCCCCTGTGTTATCTCGCTCGTGTGACTGCCACCTTTGTCTTAACCTGGCAGCTGTCCTCTGACCCCTCCTCTCTCTCCCTTTGTCCTCTCACTTTCCTTTCACATGGCCTTCCATGGAGACACACGTCTCTGCAGGTCTCTCCTCTAGAGACCAAATGCCCTCATACTCCCACACACATGATGCCAGACAAGCTGGCCATTTGTGATAGGGAAAGTAAACTTTAGATTAGAGTTCTCTTTCTTCCTTTGACTGGAAGCTGAATGTCAACTGGATCTACCTGAATAAGTGTAAGTTTCCCTTTTTTGCAATATACTTTTTGGGAGATTGACCTACTGCACTCAGTCTCCTGCTTCTATGACTGGGCAAACTCTGCTATATTAACCAAATATCCCAATAGGGTTTCCACCATGAAGAAGTACTTCTGCTCAGAGCACTGCCAAAGCAACTTGCAAAGAGAGTCACAAAGGACCCATCCAGATACAGGAGTGCTTGTGGCTAAATAAATTTGCCCCATGTTGTTAAGAAGAGATCAGTAGGCTCCCCATGCAGTTTTAAGGAACTGGGCTGTCTCTGTGGCTGCTCCAAGATCGTGGGGTTTCTCCCGGACAACTTGCACTTCCTTTGAGAGTTTTGTGGAAGACTTTTGTTATTTCAGAGGACTTTTGCTTTCAGTTAGATCATCGCTGTCTCCCTTTTTGTCTGCATTATGCCTGCCCTGCCATTAAATCTCTTTTTACAATTGTTAAAAATGTTACCCTGAATATATTTATGTCTCCTACTGTATTGTATAATAACCGGTCACATCTAACCAGCTTTCCCATTCAATCTTGCCCAATTCCCCTCCTTCCTGCATCCTCCAGCCCACATGGCTTTTGTCCTTCTAGGCCCGAAGATCCCAAGCACAGCCTTTTCAGCGGTCAAAGGGCACCTGCACCCCTTGAAAAAGTTGAGTGGATCCTGTTGGAAGTTCCAGGTGCACGGTACCTGCCTCAGCCTCCAGACTCCATGGCAAGAAAGAGTAAATAGCTAGACAGGCACACTGACCTTTCCTTCCTGTGTTCACTCTTCTGCCACTGTCCCCTTTGAAATGTAGATTGTATTCTCAGGGACAATTTCCTTCCTTCTGTTCTGTCTCTCAGAGGAAGCTCCCCCCTTCTCCCTGCAGGCACCATGATGAGGGGCGACATGTGATCCTCTCTTGGAACCATGAGGCAGATGGCCCTCTTGCCATCTGCCTCCATCCGTAGCTAGTAAGTCAGCACTCTATCCTATCCCTACTCTTTCCTATCCAAAAGGCTACTGCTCGAATAAAGAGAGAAGTAGTTCTCTGTTAAACTTGCAACGTGGCTCTGTGTAGCTCTGTAAGCTGGGTAACCTGGTAAAGTGATGCTGCTGTGTTTGTTGCTTTGTTTAAAGTACTCTGCTAACCAGTGGGGACTGGACTAACTGCACTAGTTAACCCCAACAGATCCAGCCCAGTATCTCTTTGTTTTCAATACTTATATCCTTCCTTTCTTCCAAAATGGGATTACGATCCATTAATAACAATAACTGAGGCTCTATTTCAGCTCTCCCCCCATACACATCAGAGGTGCAACATGTAAGTAAAGGAGCCAATGGGGTAACAGCACCCCACAGACATGATTCCCATGCCAGGCAACCTCATCATGGGGCCATGTGATTAATATTTAGGCAACGGCTGGCATTTTTAAAACCCAGCTCAGTCATTTAGTGTTATTTAATAGGAAAAAGTGAATGTTCCCCAAGTCATTGCTTCTTAATGTGCATTTATATATATTTTTTCCCAGTGGTTTCTGATCACTGGTTTTTCTTGTTGGTTTTGCAGATTTGTTTGCACAGTGTACCGTTTTTTTTGTATGCCATTTGTACAGCATTTTCATGTGTAATGGCTTTTATATGAATAATGCACATATAATGCTGATTTATTGATGTACCAATGATGCTGAAAATGCATATAATTTACAGGGGAAAATGCGGCTTGAGGAACGAAAAATGGCACAGAAATGAAGAATCATGGGTTCGACCTGCACATGCGATAAATGAAATCAGAATAAGGATATTAGGACTGACACGGCAGGGATAAGAAGAAATTTGAGCTCATCCCAAGTGTTTAATGTTTATCTATTTTTAAATCTATCCTTTTATCTATTGTGACTTTTTGTCTCTGATTTTGTCTGGGTATTGATAACTTTTTAAAAAAGATTATTTCTAACCATTTTTGTAAGCTATGTACGGGCAAATTTGGTGTGATAGGTGGGATATAAAACATTTTAGCATTCCCCCACGCACACACTTCCGCCCAGATCTACCAAGAGCCACGGCTATATCAAAGCAAAGAATCGTTGCTATATCAAACCGAAGAATCCATTTATCTAAGGACTGCACTGAGAATCTTTGGCCTCCTTGTACACTCATCAGCAGCATGTGACTCCCCATTTTGTGGGACTCTGTTTCACTAGATGGCTGCTCTTATGTCCCCCCCCCCCATCCAGATCTAAAACTTGTTCTTTTTCCCCAGTATGTTTGTCGGGGATTGAGTGGTTGAGGTTCCCCATGAATCTCCACTGTCGTGGGGAGTGAAATGGGGCAGCTGCAGGGCAAGAGAAAGCTAAGTGCCATTCCCAGGCAATGCCAAGTCAAACCCAAACCGAGGGGGGGCGGGGCGGGGCGGGGCGGGGGGTGGAGGCGCTTCCTGGTAACAAAAACAATTTTCACTTCCCTAGAAATTCTTCAGGTGTTTTGCCTCAGCACCCCACTGCCAATTCACTATATGCTACACTTCAGATAATACTTTGTGAGCAGCTCTACATTAAAAAAAACACACAGCACTACACAAGGCTCTGCCCCTCCCCCCTTTCCTGTTTCTTACAGACCCAAACACGTCGGTTTCTACCCTCCTGTTATCTCACCCCTCCAGTCCCCGATGTAAGTAAGCATTTAATACATTCCAAGAAACACCCCCCTCTCTGCAGATAGGCAACACATCTTCATTAACTCCCTATGACATTCCAAATAGCTCGCGATAAAGGCAGACGAAATCTGGAAAGACAACGAGAAATACTTTCCCGCTCGCCCGCCCCGTCTTGCCTGCGCCCCCACACAGAGCTCTTCCCACCCGCTGGAGCTTACATTCAATTACTGAAGATGAATGGAGTGAGCCGCTCCGCTTTTGAGACGTCTCAAGGATATCGACGTTTGGCATACGAACTCCCCACCAGATGGCGCTAAAGCTTGCAAAATAAGTCTCTCGGCTGCTTTGGGCTTGAGATGGGAACACTTAACCGAAGTCCCTAACAAAAGAGTCGTTACATTTCATACTAGCCGTTTCACCTGAAGAGCAAAGGGTTTGGGAAGCTGGGTGCTTTCAGCTGGGCCTGGCTCCTTGGTGTCCTCTCTTTGAAGGCAGGTAAGAATGTGATGGAAGTGTCTGTTTATTATACAAGGATGCCAGTCTCCAGAAGAGACCTGGGGATTTCCCGGAATGACAGCTCATCTCCACAGTACAGAGATCAGTTCCCCTGAAGAAAATGGAAGCTTTGGAGGGTGGACTCTATGGCAGTGTACCCACTGAAGTCCCTGCCCTTCCCAGCCTCCAAGAGTTTCCCACCCTGGATCTGGCCGTCCAACCCCACCCCCACCCCAATCCCTCGCCAGTGGCCAGGGGGACCTGGCACAGGCCTGTTGCCAGGATTTTATAATTCAGGGGGCCTTTAAATAAGTCAGGGGGCACTGATGTCACAAAATAAAATTTCAAAAGTTGGTGTGTTATACCTCTGAGGATGCCAGTCACAGCTACTGGAGAAACGTCAGGTCCTACAATGCCAATACCACGGCCACACAACCCGGAAAACCTACAGCAACTAATGAACTCCGGCCATGAAAGCCTTCGACAATGTATTAAAATTTCAAAAATTTTAAAACTCACTTTTGCAGCATTCACATTCTGTCTGCCTCTGTGGGGAAGCAAGCCATGCTTGCAGAAGGAGAGGCGGTGGCCAGCCCAGACAGTTGGTAGTTCTCCGGGCAGCCCGGAGAGCCAGAGGGCTGGATGGAAGTCAGGGGGGCCTCGGCAGGAAGTCAGGGGGCGGCCCCCAAAATGCTCTACTATAGCTACAGGGCTGAACTCGCAACCCCTGTTCTGCTATCATGCATGTTACTCTGGTGCACAAACATTTCTGGCCCACAGCCAGGGAGTCATGCTGTGATCTGGGAGACCCAGGTTCTGCCTAACTGCCATGCAGCCATGAAGCTGAGTCATGTCTCTGAGGCTCACAAGCTGCTGTGAGACAAAATGCAGGGTGGGGGACTCAGGTGCAAAACAGAAATCACTACAGAGCTGGAAGGGTTGGGGTAGAGTCACCAGCCTGATCTCCAGGTGACAATGATCCTTGGAGAAAACGGTTGTTTGGGAGGGTGTACTGTGTGGCACTAGAAGAAGAGCAGAGGTTGGATTCATACCCCACCCTTTACTGCCCGAAGGAGTCTCAGAGCGGCTTACAATCTCCCTTCCCTTCCCCTCCCCTCCCCAAAGCAGACACCCTGTGAGCAGTGTTCCCTCTAAGCTGAGTTAGTGTGAGCTAGCTCACAGTTTTTTAGCCTCCGGCTCACAGTTTTTTAGCCTCCGGCTCACAGGGCAAACTAATTTATACAGCAGCCAAATCACTCACTCATAGCTTTAATGCCAGTAGCTCACAAAGTAGAATTTTTGCTCACAAGACTCCACAGCTTAAAGGGAGCATTGCCTGTGAGGCAGGTGGGGCTGAGAGAGCGCTCTCGAGAACTGCCCTTGAGAGGTTTCGGTTTCCGGCGTTGCGAATGGCGGCCACCTTTCGGGAAGTCCCCGGAGGTGGTTAGCCCACATGCAGTCTGGGGGGTCTTTGCAGGTTTGCAAGACCCTAGTGAGCCTTAGGCAAAGGTTCCAAACCGGGGGCGCTTGGGGAGTAGCCTCTTTGCCGGCAGTCAGCCGGGAAATTGAGGCTTTCTCCCCGCCCCAATCGGCCCCGCTGCGGTGTGCCCGTAATGGGACTTAGCAACGCCACCGATTTCCAACAGGAGTGAGGAACAGCGATGAATTAAAGCAAAAAGAAGAAACGGCAGGAACCGTGAGTTGGAGGTCTGAATCTGAAGCGAAACCCAAGCCCTTCCCCCGTAAGCGAATAAGCGGCTGGGAGGAGGGGGAATCCCCCCCCCACTGAGAAGCAGGACTTGCATAAGAAAGCTAAGGGGGATGAAAGGGAAGAAGGGTTGGTGAAATTACCTTTGGGGTGCCATTGAAGCGAATGAGTTAGCGGGACTCCTGAGCGACGCGTCACGAACTTTTATAAAGTAAACAAATACAAGAAATGTCTGCCATGAAGAAGGTCCCTTTGAAAACTGAGAAGAAGGGAGGCGGGACTTCCGGTCCGGGTAATCCCCTCCAGAGCTGACTGTCAGTCAACAGACAAGTGAGCTACTGCACCCTCTGCTGGTCCAAATACAGAAAATCAGCGAAACCTTAACTAATATGGAAGGTGTTCTCAACAGTCAACAGAGGCAACTAACAGAGACGTCAAAGAAGATGGAGGAGATCGCACAGAAATGTTTGGTCTCGTCGGAAGACATCGGAAAAGTGAAGAAAAGGGTCAACAAGTTAGAAAAGCATCAGGATGTGCAAGAAAAAAGAATTTTGATGTTGCAAATGGAAAAATCGAATCTGACTCTTCGATTTCATGGCATTAAAGAAGAAGAGAAGGAAGATCTCAGATCTATACTTGCGAATGCCTTGGCACCCATAACTGGCAGAGATCAGCGTGAGTTAAAAGAAGAAATGGATAAGGTCTATAGGGCCTACTCCACATTTACAAAAAAAAAAATCTGCCAGCAGAAGTGGTTGTCAAGTTTGTCAAGCAAAGTACCAGAGATCAAATCTTGCGTGCAGTTTCAGCGGTGCCCTTGAAAATTGGGGAGCAGACCATCAGAATATTGAAAGATGTGCCTTATGAAATCCGGATGAAAAGGAAAGCTTATAAAGGATTGACCACTTTTCTACAAAGAAGACAGGTCATATACAGATGGACCTTCCCTGAAGGCCTTTTGTTCAAGTACAAGGATAAAAGAGAGAAGATTGACTCCATCTTCAAGGCGCAGGAATTTCTGAAGAGACACGCCAGTCCAGAGGAAGAGGCAGCACTCGCAATGTGGACAGATTTGAGTAGTGAAGATGACAGCGGCCCAGAGGAGGGAGGTGCCGGAGCGGGAGAAGTGAAAACCAAAGGTGGCCCATCCTATAACTTGAGGGATACCAAAGGAAGACAACCTAAGAAATAACTGTTTGGGAAACGTCAAAAAGGAGATGACTAATAATTAACCCCAAAGGACATTACTAACCTTATTAATAGAGTTATTTTGAATTTTTGTTAGATGAAAAGAAGACTCTCAAATCACGGAGATTGCCAAAAACTGTATCTATATTGATTTAAACTAACCTTTATTAACAGAATACTCACTCCGCTCTTTTCTTTATCCCTCTATATACCCTACCTTTTTCTATTTATAAAAAGAATAAATTCCTCTCCTTTTTAGGAGGGTTTTGATAAAAAAAAAAAAGAGAGAGAGAGAACTGCCCTTGAGAGAACAGCTCTGAGAGAACTTGTGACTGACCCAAGGTCACACCAGCAGATGCATGTGGAGGAGTGGGAGATCAAACCCAGTTCTCCCAGATTAGAGTCCGCACTCCTAACCACTACCCCAAACTGACTGAGACCCCTCCCCATGCTCCACTCCAAGAAGATCTCCAGGAATGTCCCCATCCCAAAGTTGGCAACCCTAAGTGGTGGTTAGAGGGTCAGAACAGGCTCTGGGAGACCCAAGTTCCACATTTTCAGCCTCGCCTACCTCACATGGTTGTGAGGTTAAAAGGGAGGTGAGCGGAATGAGGCAGGAAGGGCTATCAAGTCGCAGCTGACTTATGGCAGCCCCACCAGGTCTTGACAACCTCGCTTAGCTCCCCAGGTCTTAGGAGATCAGGCTACCCTGGGTCATCTAGGTTGAGAAATACCTGGAAATTTGGGGGGTGGAGCCTGAGGAGGGTGGGATTTGGAGAGGGGAGGGACTTCAGTGGGGTGTGATGCCATAGAGTCCACCTTCCAGAGTGGTCATTTTCTCCAGGTGAGCTGATCTCTGTTGCCTGGAGACCAGTTGTAGTGGCAGAAGATCTCCAGCCACCACCTGGAGGTTGGCAACCGTAGATACAAATGAAGTCAGTAAGTAAATAAATTAATAATTCTACATACTCAAGTGCTTTAATAAGCAAGTCAGTGGAGATTTAAGGAATGTTTTTTTCTCTACATCCTCCTGTAGCTTCTAAACTGTGTCCCTATTCTGTCCACCAGCAAAGTCTTACAAAGCCAGACAAGCCACACCCACTCCTCTGAGGTAACATCCTCCCATGGTGCTGGGGCACACCCACTTGGGGCGGGGTCTTGCTGAGCTGGAACATTTTCTGATTTCAGCTGAAGCTTCTTAGATATGTGGCTGGTGTTCTTGCCAGATCCCTGCCTGTATGTAGCTTTGGCTAGATGTTGGTGGATTGCAGGAGCCTCTGCTGGTCTTCCCAGGAGTAGAAGAGGGAACTTTCATCAGAGTAGGCTTAGTCTAAGAATACATTCCTGGGAGTAAGCCTTACTGAATAAAATGGGACTTATGTCTGAGTAGACCTGCTTAGGGTTTGTTGGTTTTTTAAATAAAAGCCATCTCAAAAGGCCTTTCAGGGGTCTGGAAATGGTGACCATATTTTGCGTTTGGCAAGTTCCATGAATCATGGAAACCTTAGTGAAGTCATTTGCTGTTGAATGAGATTTGTTTAAGAGCAGGCTCCGTTTGTTTTTGTATTGCACTATACAGCCACTTCTCAAAGAACGCCAGGTTTGCCCAGTACCAGGGTCTTTCCCCCCTTTCCCTTTTTATGGTCATGAATTTTGTTTTTAAAGAAAGTAGGAAAGCGAACACTAGCTATACATTTTCAGCTTGGCACAGCTCTGGTCCTCTCAGGTCAAAGACACTGTTCCCTTTGCAGAAATTCATTTTTTGGGGGGGAGGGTTACACTACACTCAATGCACCTGTGTCTTTCCACAGAAAAAAAAACAAGGAACATGTGAATGCCATTGTGGGTTTAAAGTTAAGCTGGCTTGGCCAGTTATGGAGGATTTTCAAGAAGGGTGATTTTGAATTTCTCAGCCATGCTATTTCATCCTGAAAATCTCCATTTGGGTTCTGCAGCATATTGAATCCATGAAGATATTTTCATTTATTATTATAATTCCTTCTACCAATTTTTCTTCATAACATATATTGTACTCATTAACATTATTTGTGCATTAATAAATCTGCATCATACCTGCATAGTTGATATACAGCGGTACACAGCCTATGAAATACAAAGAAATCTATGAAACTAGCAGTGACTCCTAGAGAATCACAACCACTGACAAACATTTAAACAAATATAAAAAGAAAGGAAACAAGGAATGTTTGCTCACCCCACCTCTATCAATAAGAACATAAGAGAAGCCAATGTTGAATCAGGCCAATGGCCCATCTAGTCCAACACTCTGTCATACAGTGGCCAAAATATACCAGGTGCCATCAGGAGGTCCAGCAGTGGGGCCAGGACACCAGAAGCCCTCCCACTGCTACCCCCCTCCTGCACCAAGAATAGAGTGCATCACCTGCCCCAGACTGAGAGTTCCTATCTATGCCCTGTATAGATCTTTGGGATGCTGTTCTATGTAGCTGGGGCCATCACTGAAAAGCCCAGGCTAGGCTACAGCAGTTTGTAATTGCCTCACAAGAGGGATTGAAAGAGGCCATGTTACACATGTATGGCTCAGTTATTTGCAGGTAAGGGAGAAAGCCATGAGGGACTAGTCTATTTTGACAGGAATATTCCAAACTTAATTTTTAAACATGTCCTATTTATTTATTAAAGTTTAAGATGCTGAGCTGCAGAATGGAAGGTCTGTAGTTCGGCAGTTCGAGACCTGAGTGCCGCGTGACGGAGTGAGCTCCTGTCTATGGCCCCAGCTCCTGCCGACCTAGCAATTTGAAAGCAAGAAATTGCAGGTAGATAAATAGGTACTACCACTTTGTTGGGAAGGTAACAGCATTCAGTGTGCCTCGGCATTTAGTCATGCCAGCCACATGACCATGGAAACGTCTTTGGACAGCGTTGGCTCTTCGGCTTGGAAACAGAGATGAGCACCACATCCTAGAATTGGATTCGACTAGCTTGTGAGCAAGGGAACTGTTATCTTTTTATTTATTTATTTATTAAATTAGATTTGCTAGGCCGCCCTTCCCTACAGGTAGGGCTCAGGGCGGCTTACAACAGAGTGATAACAAAAATCTTCAGTTCAAAACAGCAATAAAACAGATCAATAGATAGAAACAAAGTACATATACCCTTGGGGGGAGGGGTTTCGAGGGATGGGGAGGTGCCAGATGTCATACTATCCCCCTATCGCTGTCCTCAATCAAATGCCTGGCAGAATGTCTCTGCCTCGCATGCCCTGCGGAAAAGTAATAACTCCTGCAGGGCATGGATGTCTTCTGGCAGAGAGTTCCATCAGGTGGGGTCAAGGACAGCCAGATCTCTCTCAGGCTGGGGACCACCAGGAAGTTCTTATTTCCTGAGTGCAGTGCTCTTCCAGGGGCATACTGAGAGAGGCAGTCCCAAAGATATGGGGACACATTCATTTTATGGGTATTTGAAGGCTAAGTCTCACATCAGCCTCCACCATCACAAAGGTTCAGGTAACCAAGTGGACCAAGAATAGATTACAAACTGGCCTAAAAGCATTTGGTGATTCTAGAAAGGCTAGCAGCAATTGTGAGGTAAATTATTCTACTGTTTAGAGGGATAGTCTTACCTTCCTCAGGTGGTTTGTGAAAAGAGCTTTTTTGTGATGGCATTTATTGGCTAACCAGCTCTCGTCAGAAGCTAAGCAGGGTCAGCCTTGGTATTTGGATGGGAGACCACCGAAGAATGCAATGGTTGTGGAAGTATAAATCACCTCACTGCTGACTTCATCTTTAAGATGCAGTAACTTCATCCACTTATGAGGACCAAAAAGGAGAGCAGAGGAAAACAAAACAACTTTATTTATCTCTCTGCATGGAAAAATAGTTGTTTTGGTGTTGAAGAATCAATTATATACATTTGTAAGTGTGAGAGAGACTTAGCTTGGAGAAACAGTTTCACCTGAATCCATGGATCAGGGCCAAATAGATGCTAAAGAGATTTTTCTAGGAAAAAAATCCCACAGGGAATCACTCCAGGCCCAGCCACCATGGCAGAGGATGCCAGGACCAGAAGCTGGAATATAATATTCTGCTTTTCCAAACCTTACTTAATGATTCCTGGGACTTATACTACACAGGCACTGACCTGGATACCCCAAGATAGCTGAATCTCATTGGATCTCAGAAGCTAAGCAGGGTCAGCCCTGGTTAGTGCTTGGACAGAAGACCACCAAGGAAGTCCCGGGTTGCTACACGGAGCAGGCAACAGCAAAACCACCTCTGGTCTCCTTGAAAACTCTGTGGGTCACTGTAAGTTGGCTGCAACTTGACAATACTTCACATCTCAGTCTATCCCTTCACTTCCCACTGCCTATGAAGACTTGAAGAGCAATCCCAATCAGGTCTTCTCAGGCCCCGGTCACACTGGGGGAAAAGGCTTTTTAGAGCCGCATCAAAAGAGATGCGCGGCGGCGGGATCAGACGGATCCCCCAAGCCGCCACAAAGTTGCTCCCCGGCATGATCAGGTGCCGGGGGGAAGCCACGGACAGGGCATGCACAGTTCAACAGGGCCGGGGAAGCTGCGTGGAGAGGGGCATGGCGGCGATCAGACGCCCGCCCCTGCTGCGTATCAACCAGTTGGTAGCACTGTTTTGGTGCTACCTTTTTGATGTGCAGTTTTGACGGGACGGATCAAGGACGGGTGCGCTCCACTTCCCAGATGTTGAGGTATGATCGCGCCTGCTTGATGCGCCCCCGATCCGTCCCTTTTGCATGGCAAATCCTCTTGTGTGACCGGGGCCTCAGAATCCTACTGAGAGCTGTTGAATGGGGTTCAATGGAGCTTACTTCCAGGAAAGTTTTTCTTAGGATTGCACTATAAATGTTAGAGCTTTAACTACCAGTGTGTGCCCCTCCTGACAATCACACCAAATCAGTCTGCCTGTCCATAGGACTTTTAAACCCCATCTGGGAAAGTGGCAGTTAAAGGGCTTCTTTTTTACTTCTCCAACTCTTTCTCCCATCTCCCTCTGAGGCTTGCGAGAGCCTCTGGTTGGCTGCTTCTGACTTCTCCATCAGATAAACAGGGTTAAAAGGAGATTAGTGGATAAAGGAAAAAAGGAACTGACCTGATCCTGTCCGTCACAGGGAACTCCATTGTCTTGAAAAGGGAGCAAGACAAATTCAGGGGGGATGGTCTGTCAGGCTGCAAACCTAAGAGCACTTCCATAAGCCCCATTGTATAAAAAGGGACTTAATTCCAAATAGGCCTGCTTAGAATGCGTCTCTCCATGCCTATTAGCCATGATGGGTAGATAAAAGTAGGGTTGCCAACCAGCCTGGAGGAAAATGTTGTGTCTCTTTAGAGTTTTAATCGTGGAAACAGGAAGGTGAAGCTTTTCATTTATTTATTTATTCAATTTATACCCCACCCTCCCCGCAGGCAGACTCAGGGCGGCTCACACAATTGGTACAAAAATAACCAATAAAATCATATAAAACGATTCAGATACAAATGAAATCATACAGTCATAAAGTGCTAGTAATCATTCATTAGTCACTTGAGATGGCATTCTAAAAAGTGTTTGCAAACATACAGTTTCCAGCTCAGTGGTCATTCCTGAGTCACACAGTGGCATAGGCCAGATGTTAAGGCTGAGGAACAGGCTCGTTGATGGTAGTCGTGAGGGCGGCTCCTTAATTGAAAGTCTGATGGAAGAGCTCCATCTTGCAGGCCCTGTGGAACTGCAAAAAATCCCGCAGGGCCCTGATCTCCTCCGGGAGCTCATTCCACTAGTAAGGAGCCGCCACTGGAGATAAATCACATCATCTAGTATTTGCTGTAGATCAAACCACTATTAAAGGGACAGAGCTGTTTTCTCCAGGCCTGTTGGCAACCCAAGAACATTTCTGTGGAGACACTTTGTCAAGTCCTGCAATGCAATCAATCTCACAAACACTCCTGTAGCAGCAAGATTTGTTTATTAGGAGAAAGGATCCAAGCATATACAACTTTTGTGTCGGAACTGAAATCCTCCAGCTACATACTCCACCTGCATACTGATGGTTCCACTGTCTAGAAGCTGCTTAGACTACAAGGTCACATAAAACAATGAGATCACTTTCTTCCCAAGGTGCACCCAGGAGGCTCCTGCATGAGAACTGTTGCATGCAGGCACTAACCAAGCAAAGCCGACAGGGAGTGGGACATGAATAGCCTGTCCTGCTGATACCAACACCTATCTCCAGCCTGGGTCAGGGAGTCCATAATCTCATCTCTCTGGCTGGCATGTTGGGGGAGGAATGAGAGTGCATCAGCCAGGAAGTTAGATTTCCCAGGGAGGTGCTTAAGAGTGAACTGAAAGTTGGAGAAAAACTCTGCCCATCTCAATTGCTTTGCACTGAGTCGGCAGGGAGTGCGCAGGGCTTTGTGAGTTTTGTGATCTGTCCAAACTTCAAGCGGCGCCATGGCCCCTTCCAGCCAGTGCCTCCAAGTGGTCAAAGCCAGTTTAATAGCCGCAGCTTCTTTATCCCAGACTGCCCAATGTCTCTCAGTCTCAGAAAACTTTTTTGATGCATAGCTGAGAAGGTGTAAGTTCCCATCTTCCCCCTGATGTAGTATTACTACCCCCCCATTGCCACGTCCGAAGCATCAACTTGCACAATGAAGATCTTACTCTCATCTGGGTGGCTCAGGACAGGTTTGGACGTAAACAGGGCTTTCAGTCCCTCAAAGGCCCCCTGACATTCCTCTGTCCAGTTTATCTATCTACACTGCTGTTGCTGGGGGGCAAACAGGATGAGGGTGTTTCCTTCATACCCCTCTCATTATTTTCTTGGAGGCAGCTGGTTGGCCACAATGGAAAGCATAACACTAGGCCAGATGGACTTGCAGTCTGATCTTGCAGGATTTTTCTTATGTCCTTATAGATACCAAGGGAATCTTCAGGTTTCACTGTATACTGTTTTCAAGGGATATGAGTCTACTCATCTAAGCCTTAATGAAGATCAGGGATTTCTCTCCCACAAGCGAGTGATGCCAGCCTCCAGGTGGGACCTGTAGATTCCCTAGAATTACAGCTCATCTCCTGACTACAGAGATCACTTCCCCTGGAGAAAATGGATACTTTGGAGGGTGGGCTCTCTGGTGTTGTACCCTACTGAGGCTATTCCAGTCCCCAAACCCTGCCCTCCCCAGGCTCTATCCCCCAAATCTCTAAGAGCTTCCCAACATGGATCTGGCAACCCCCCATCCCCTGCTGGTGGCCAGTGGGGACCTGACAACACTAATCAAAATTGATGTTAACATTGCAAATCAACAATAGTCACATGATGACCAGTTAAGACAGTCATGAATGGTCCTTGTTCTTACTTTGCATGCTTTTGAACACTGCAGAGAAAGGTGACAGAGATCTTGCATTTCATGGCCTTTTGACCCCCCCACTGCTTATCATCTCCCCCTCACACACACATCCTACACATGCATACATATCTACTGAAATTAACTTCCTGGCAAAATGTGTTCGACTCTGCAAAATCTTGTTCCATAATAAGGAAATAAAATGCCTATCTTGAGTTTGGTATCTAAACAGAAATCAAACATTCCTCTGTTGGATGTCAGCACTGTGCAACAACTCACAGTACTAATTAGCAAATGTGTTATTATGACACATATGTAGGCCAAATTAACAGACTGATTAAGACAGAAACAGAACAGGATTGAAGACTCTGGGCATATGTGAATGCATAAGATCCCTGCATATGACTAAAAAGAGTAAGATGCATCTACCTTCTTGAAGCTAAGCAGGTCTAGTTCTGAACAAAGCCTGGAAGAGAGACCTCATGGGGACCCAATGGAAGTTTACTTAAATTCCGTGATGGAAGAAAGATGGGATGTAATTTAAGAGGGGCCCCCACATGAATGCACCGATTAGCAAATTCCAGTTTCAGACATGGGTTCTCCCTATTAGGAATGAAACTGCCGTTTTCTTTCCCCCCTCAACTTTAACAATAAAATTTGCTAGAAATAATATTGTTGAAAAATTGATGCCTGCTTGTGCATTAAACTGGCATGTGATGTTTAAAATAGTGGCGCAAAAGTGCGACAGAAGGAACAAATGAAATGGGAATGCTCGCAAAGGAAACAGGCAAACCGTATCTAATGCATAAAATGGAAAATGGAACATTGGTCTCTCCCTCCTGTTAAAGTAAGCAAAGTTATACTTGGCAGTTGAGCGAAAGCAATACCAGGAGCTGGACGCACGGGGGCACAATAAGTTTATAAGTGACTCCAAACCATCATGCTAATTCTAGAGGAGTCCCAGCACGGAGGGGGTCATCCTTCATAGTGACCTGTCTCCCACGTCCAACTTGCCATGAATTTATGGCGCTTTGGTTTGCCTGCGTTTCCTTCATTATTCCAATGCCGTTTCCCCTCTCGGAGTGTTTCCATAATTATGGTAATTATTTTTTTTAAATAATCAAACTCTCTGTGAGTAATGAGAATGCCAAAACAAGCCCGACAAACCATAATTTTATTTCGCTGGGTTATAAATCAAACGCGGGCTTGATTTTGCAGCTCACTGCATACTTTGTTTAGCCTGATCGCCCCCAAACACACACACCCCCCCCAGAGACTGCATGTGGATCGGGTTCTCCCCCCTCCGCCAGGACCAATCCAGTGCTATTCATTGGACTTGAACCTTAGCTTGGCTGTGGGATGTTGCTGAGACACCCTTGTTTCATGGACAGAGATAGTAGATGAGCCGCACCATGACAGTCCTAGACTCACCTTCTCTGCTCCTGTGTTGCCATCTGGTTCCTTCTGCTCCTATGCTGTCATCAATAAGAGGTCACTGGGTGGGGGAGCTGTATTTCTCTGCCTCACAGTCCCAGGGACTATAATACCAACCAAACTTTCAGGACAATTCCGAAGATTCCTTCTTTGGAACCACAGCATACTAAGCAGACCATTTGTCCAGCTCGCTCACTCTTATCTCCTCTAACTTTCCAATAAAGAAAGATTGTTTTCTTCGCATACCTGCCACATGAGATGCTTTGGCTGGATATTTCCAGGAACCCAGTGCATGCAAACAGCTGCTCTTCCACTGGACTGTGGCCCTTCCTAGTATTAGGCTGAGTTCAGACTGGCAATTTGCCCCGGTAGGGACCCGGGCCAGCAACGACTCAATCCTGGAGTAAATGGGGCATTCACACAGGCACATCTGCCTGGCGTCCCCCACCCATAGCCAACCCGTGCTGTTGCGCTTCACCGCCGGATTAAAAAGATACCTGATAAAACCCGTAGCAAATCCGAAAGCCCGAGTGTGTCGCACGTTTCTCTGCTTCCGGGGAGTCTGAACGCGCAGCCGAAAAGCCGGGAGCAACCTGCATTGGGCAGAAGGCAGCAGCGGTGTGATTGTCTGTGCTCCGCTCCACTGCCCAATGTGGTGCCAGTGCTGCGGGGTCCTCCCCCAATCAGCAAAATGCGCTTATGCGCATGAACGCATGGGTGCTCATGCGCACATAGACCCATACACCCACAGCCGAATTAATGGGGAAACGGCGAATATAGCACGCCTCTGGCGTGGCAGTCTGAATGCTCCCCCGCACCTCCGTCCCGTATCTTCCGGCAGCGGCCCCCGCTGTGTGAACGGAAAACACGGTATAGTTTATTCCGGGGCTTTTTTGCCACGACGGGCTACCGGAGCAAACTGCCAGTCTATACTCAGCCTTACAGTGAGTCAGATCATTCATGCACTGAGCTCAGTATTGTCTAAACTGACTGGTGGCAGCTCTTGACGATTTCAAGCGGCTCGAGGCAGCTCTCAAAGAAGTCTTTCTCCACATCTGCCACCAGGCTAGGGCTACCAGGTCTGATATGGGAAATAGCTGGGGATTTAAGGGATGAAGCCTGGAGAGGGCAGGGTTTGGGGAGAGGAGGGACCTCAGCAGGGTATATTGCCCTACAGTCCACTCTCCACGGCAGCCATTTTCTCCAGAGGAATGGATCTTGGTTGTTTGGAAATCAATTGTAATAGTGGGCGACCTCCAGGAACCACCTGAAGGTTGGCAGCCCTCTACCAGGCTGAGACCCTTCAATGAAGTTGTCAGGGATTCAAGCCAGGATCGCCACTATGTCAAACATCTGCTCTGCCACTGGATTATGGCTGCTTCCGTCAAGGCTATCCAAAGCTAACATACTAATTTACTCCAGTGGCCTATTTGGCCAGTATCATCTACTCTGACAGGCAGTAGCAGCTCTCCAGGATCTCAAGCAGAGACCTTTCTCAGCCTGCCAATTTAAAACTTCAGATGATAGAACTCCAGCTCGTCCCTAACACATGAAGACATCATACTGCCCTATGCTGCATCCCACGGTTGATGCACTAAGCTTCATATGGTTTACCCTAATCATCATCAGCTTTCTAAGGCTTCATAGAGGTCTTTCTCAGCCTGCTGTGTTTTATAATGATTGCATGT
Organism: Gekko gecko; assembly: GCA_029375565.1. Classification (NCBI taxonomy): domain Eukaryota; kingdom Metazoa; phylum Chordata; class Lepidosauria; order Squamata; family Gekkonidae; genus Gekko; species Gekko gecko. The sequence continues at coordinate 20,755,651 of JAPDNY010000013.1, read as the reverse complement.
GTGACATTACACATGCTGAGGAGATTGTTTCAAGATTCAGCAGTTCCTCTGACTCACTAATTTTCTATATATTTCAGGTATCCTTGAATGGAGTGCATTGTTTGGATCCCTTCCAATTAGGGTTGCCCGGTCCTACCTGGCTACCACCAGGGGGCCTCCCGGTTCCTCCTTGAAGAACTTCTGGTGCATAGAGTTTTGCCCGAAACCTAGAGCTTCACCCTCATGTTGGAAACATGATGACATCACTCCCAGGTGATGTCATTTGTGCTGATGCTGGCAATGCCAGGAGGGGGCTTCTCAGGGGTGGAGCTTCCCCTGCCAGCCAGCTGGGCCACAGCAGGTTGAAGGGCCTGAAGGGGATCCCCTGGCCCCATCGGGGGGATGGCAACCCTACTTCCAATCTGGTTTCAGGCCTGGTTATGGGACTGAATTGCCTTGTTCGCCCAGTTGGCAGAGATGACAAGGGCTGCCTTTCACCAGTTTTGGCTGGTAAACCAGCTGCAGCTCTTCCTGGAAGAGGCTGCCCCTGAAGACTCTCCAAGCTACAGTTGGTACAGAATGCTATTGCCAGAATTTTGACTGGAGGGGGTCCAGCGCCCCCAGAGACTCTCAGTGCCTTGGGTTTCAGCTGGCATGAACTTCCCACAAACTTTCAAGCAGTCTGTGGTGGTTCGTGCCAGTTCATGAATGGATGCACTTCCAGACAGACTGTCTCAGCTCAAACAAAATGTATACCAAATTTCAAAGCAACAGAGGGGTGGAATTCTCCAGCCTGGAAAACTAGTTATGCCAGTTTCAAGAGGGTTCTCCCTCCCTCCTTTTTTGCACACCTTCTTTTGTGTTCACTTCCCATTTTCTTGCACAGAGCTTACAAAATCTCACCCCCTTGCATGGATTGGGATGCTGTACTTCACATCAGGCTGTACATTGCACTAGTTCTGCTGGGCTTGCAACCCTCCTCCCCTGTTTGGATTGTGATTCTGTGCTAGACATCAGTCTTGTTGAGCTGGCATTGCCACAATGGCACTGGGTTCTGCTGGGCACTAGGATATTGCACTGGTTCTGCTGGGCTTGCAAAAATGCCCCCTCCACCTTCAGTTTCCACTGCAAAGATTCTCTGGGACTTTGATTCTGTTCTGCTGGGCTTCTACTGCCCTTGCTTTTTTGGAAAATGGAGGGGAGGTAGAGGAGAGTCAGTCAGAGATCCTCTGTAAGATTGCTGTCTCTAGCACACCGGGGTGGGGGCATTCTACCACATCACAAACCTCACAAACTAAGCCTTCGTTCCCATCCCTAATTCTGAAGTTAGAAGAGTTCCCAAGCATGCTCTCCCCCCCGAATGTGCAGATCCTGCCCTGCAGCTCGTTCCTTGTGTGCAGCTGACTTATGATGACCCCAGCAAGGAGCTTTCAAGGCAAGTGAGAAGCAGAGGTGGTTGGCCATTGCCTTCCTCTGCAGAATCCTCCTTGATGATCTCCCTTCCAAGCACCAACCCTGCTTAGCTTCCAAGATCTGATGAGATCAGGCTATACTATGCCGCCTTCCTTCCCTGCAGCTCATTAGCATATGCGAATAACTAATGGCTAATGTTCCCACTTTTTCCAGTAATGGTAGTAAACTGACCTAGTGGAGAGGATTGTTCATAGTTTTGTACTTCATCAAACTGAATAGATGGCAGCTTCTGTTTTCCATGGGCCAAATGGAGATAAATTAGAGGGTAAATGAAGGAATTATTATAATGTCGTTGTTGCCATGCTCCAGCGCAGGTTGCAGGTGGGCATTCAATTACTAGCGGCGTATTTCGCAATCAGCTTCTAATGAGTAGTCGATGTGCGTCAAAAATGAAGTCAGGCAGGCTTCTGCTTTGTGTTGGAGAATCATTAGCGAAATGCTTCGGCGCATTTGGACGGAAAGAGATCCGGGCCCCCTCCGATGATCTGAACAGATGGCAACAGCTCACCAGGGGCACATTTGTAGCACGGGAAATTCCTCTTGAGACCTCCCAAAGGAATAAACTTTAGGCAAACATTTCATAAACAGACTATTTTAGCACATCTGGCGAGGAAACATGGCTTTGCCTGTCACTTCTTCTGAAGCAGGGGGGCAGATTGCAAAAGCTGACTCACCCACTGCGAGGGGCGTAATGAGAAATGACAATTAGCAATCAGATCTCAGGATAGGTTAGGGTTGCCAACCCCCTGGTGGGGTCTGGAGAGTTCCTGGAATTACACCTGATCTCCAGATGACAGAGATCGATTCCTTTGGAGGGCACAGATGCTTTGGAAGGTGGCCTCGGTGACATTATACCCTGTAAAGAAATGTATTTTTCCCTGGGATGCTGGAAAGGAGCAAAGCCTCTACTTTGAGTTTTAATAAGTTTTCCCCCCTCTGGGCAGAGAACAGGCAAGAGAAGAGGAGAAGTCTCCAGACTTACCTCAGCCCACCTTCATACAAATGCTAACAGGTCTAGCTAGAGACAATGGGATGGTCAAGTTTCCCCCTTCTCCTCCCCTCCTCCAAGCAGGGAACAGAGGTCTGGAGGAATAGAATACTAGTCTCCAGGAAATAAATGCCCTAGAGGTCTCCAGGAAAAGCCTCTTGGACCTGGCCTGACTGATAAAAACTCCTTGCAGCGGGAAGTGGCTCTGTTTGCTTTGGGTGCTACATCCATGAGAGCAGAGACAGACCTCTACACTGAGCAGGCAATGACCATGTGCTCACCTAAAGAGTTGGGAGCAAGATTCAAGGTAAAGGTAACTCTGTAGGGATTTGTAACTTCCTATGCTAAAGAGCCTGTCCTATATTTTAACATCTGATAGGGCATGTATAAAGAGAGGGACAGAGGATTTGTGTTTTAGCAATTTCTTTTGAATCCCTTGCTCAAACTGGTGTTCTGCTAAAAGTATGTTTGTAAACATTTTCTTTTAAAGAAACACTTTATAAATTTTAATCCTGGGAGTGGTTCTTTGTACCACACAGCCCCCCACCACCTCAGACATGCTATTTTAAATGGAGCGCCAGGGGACGGCAGACAGTTGGCAAGTGGCTATTCCTTCAGAGGCGCACAGGGTAGTAAACTGTCCCCATGATGACCAGGCATTGGGCAGTGGGAGACACAGAGGCAATGACTCAGCACTTGGAAGAGAAGCTGAGAGTCCTGACCCTCCCAGTGGGTAATTCTGACAAAAGGTCAGGTGGTGGAGGCAAGTTGCCTGAGAGTGGAAGAAAAGCCTCTACAGGTGTTAGAATAACTGAGGAGGGCAGGGCGGAATAGGGTCTGCATGCCTGAGCAGGTCCATTCTGCCCTGTACCCTCACTGAGGACCTTCCCCTCCCCAAATCCCACCTTCCCCAGAGTCCACCCCACAATCTCCAGGAATTTCCCAACCCAGAGCTGGCAACCCCACTGAAGGCTGAGGAGCTGTGCCAGCAGAATACTTTCCCTGGGTCATGCAAAAGCTTCTGGAGTAGTGATGGGTGAGCACCCCGTCCCCACCAAACTGAATCAGCTTGCCTTTTTGCAGACGTCTCTCTGGAACCACCTTGGAATGTACATCACTGACAGTACAACCCTGGAAAAGAGTAAGAGTCCAGTAGCACCTTAAAGAGTAACAACATTTGTGGCAGGGTAAGGAGCTTCTGTGAGTCACGGCTCACTTCTTCAGAAGCAGTTAGACTGTGAGTCCATCTGTCTCGTATATTGGAAAGTGGAGTGGTTTCAGGCGCCAAAAGACATGAGCAGGCAAATGACAATAGAAAGTATGAATAGATTAGGCACGATATGCAGAGAGGTGGTAGGTATGGAAAAATCAACCCTGGTAACGAGACAGGAAACCTAGGTCTCGATTGGTAATGAGACAGGAAGCTTAGGTCCTGAGCTTCGTTATCAGTTGCAGTTAAGCAGTTGCTTTTTCCTAATCTCCTTTTGAAATTCCTTTGTAAGATTACTTTTAGGCCAGCAAGTGAATGTCCTGGAAGATAGAAATGTTCCCCACTGGTTTTTGAATGTTGTGGTTTATGATGTCAGACTTCTGTCCACTAGTTCTTGGTCGGAGGGACTTGGTCGGAGGGAATTCTTGGTCCAATGTAGAGAGTGGAAGGGCACTGCTGACATGTGACAGCATCAATCAGATTCAAGGATGAGCAGCAGGAACAATCCTAAACACAATTCCACCCTTATAAGTCCACTGAAATCCGGTGTATAATACTGGTGTATCTGGCATTGTTAGTCATGCCGGCACCCAGGTAGGACCTGTTTCTGGAAAGGACAAGGGTGATGATTCCAGAGAGGTGAATTGCTTTGGGGGACTTGCATGCGGGCCGGCTTCTGCACCCTCATAATGGTGCTGTGAGCTGTCATTATTGCAAAGGTGCCTAAGACTCTAAAGGACACCTAGCCCAATGCCCGGAACATCCCACCATTCATGGAGTGGGAGGCACTGAAAAAATGTTCCTGCCTCAGCTCCAGCAAATAACGTCGCCCTTTCTTCATCACAGAAATAAACTTGCATATTGGATATAAATTTACAACTGTTACCAGAAATATACCTTTTGAATATTATACCAGATTGTTACAGGCACTGTGATGTATATTTGTTGACATATATACTCACTGCAGCTAGAATTCTTGTAGCTAAATGTTGGAAACCTGAGAAGCTACCATCTAGAGATGATTTGGTAGGAAAACTATATGAAATTGCGGAAATGGACAAGCTCAATATTATACTTCAAGGAAAAGATGATAACATTTTCCAAAAAAGATGGACCAGAGTCTATAAATGGTATGGAAATAATGCTTAATATTAACTCCAAGGATTGGAATACAACATGTATTATTGTTACAAATGATTTTAATATGTTATTAAATCTATAAATAAATACTTTAAAAAGAAAAGAAATAAGCTTGCATATCTTTTTTACAGTCTTCATGCATGCAACTCTTTTCTAACCAACTGTTAGGTTGGTGCCAGGCTAACTTTTCTGCTCACGCAAGGAACTTCCGGCAATGGAATTGACATTCCCGATTCCCTCCTCCCATTGCAGCCCACTGATCTCCCCAAAATGCTGCTCCTGGGGGACTCAGGGGACACCCAAGAATGGCACGAGAGGGGCCTGCAGCAAGGAAAGGGAATGGGCGGAAATTACTCCTCCCCTTCAACCAGCAGAAAATTTAGTCTGGATCCAACCTGTTACCTTTGGGACTGTGTACACACAGCCATGCACTACCATTCTATGTACTGGGGGGGGCAGGAAAAGAATGTCCCTGTGTATAAATAGTCTTCTAAATAAATAGGGTGTCTGTTGTGGGGAGGCGAAGGGGAAGGAGTTCGTAAGCCACTCTGAGACTCTGTGAAGGGCAGGGTATAAATCCAATCTCCTCCTCCTCCTCCTCCTCCTCCTCTTCCAGGAAACCAACACATAAGGCATGAGGACAGCTTGATGTAGTGGTTAAGTGTGCAGGCTCTAATCTGGGAGAACTGGGTTTGATTCCCCACTCCTCCACTTGCACCTGCTGATGTGACCTTGGGTCAGTCACAAGCTCTGGCACAGCTGTTCTAGAAAGAGCAGTTTGTGTTAGAGTTCTCTCGGCCCCACCTACCTCACAGGGTGTCTGTTATGGGAAGGGGAAGGGAAAAGAGTTTGTAAGCCGCTCTGAGACTCCAAGTGAATGGCGGGGTATAAATCCAATCTCTTTTCTTCTTCTTCTTCTTCTTCTTCTTCTTCTTCTTCTTCTTCTTCTTCTTCTTCTTCTTCTTCTTCTTCTTCTTCTTCTTCTTCTTCTTCTTCTTCTTCTTCTTCTTCTTCTTCTTCTTCTTCTTCTTCTTCTTCTGTCCCTGTTGATGTCATTTGCCTCCCCCCCACTCCAGCAATTGCCATTCCTCTGCACACAGAGGTTCAGGACTGGCATTAGGGATAGACATGGCCAGGCATCTGCCAGGGTTACAGAGCCTGCAGTACGCCCACCACTAACCCCTGACTTGCAGGCCTCAAAGGAATCTGAGAACATAATGCTCTGGGTGCCTTCCCCAGAAAGCAACGAGAGAAATAACACACACACACACACACCGGAAACATCAGAGGGACCTCTGTTGCAAGCGTCCGTATCTTCCTAGGAGGAGCCTTCAGAGGGACAGAGGACTGTGGGATATTTTTACATACCTTTTTAGCCCTGCCAGCACTGACCGAATGGGGGAGGAATGGGGGCGTCACATTTGGTTCCTTTTCCGCTTGCAGGGGGTGTGCATTACTGCGTGTGTTCGTGAGCATCAGAGGGAGGCCCAGTGAATGTCAGTACAGAACTGGATTTATGGAGAGCCCCCTTGAGAAATCGTGGCTAATAGTCATTGCTAGATATGTCCTCCATGAATGTTACTGATTTTCTTTTAAAAAAAATGATAATAAAACCCAGTTTAGCTAATGGTCTAGGGATGCCGGCCTCCAGGTGGGGCTTGTGGATCCCTCGGGATTACAGCTCAGATCCAAACTACAGAGATGACACATTCCCCTGAAGAAAATGCATACTTTGGAAGGTGGACTTTATGACATTTTACCCCACTGAGGTCCCTGTCCTCCCCATGTTCCACTCCCATCTCTCCAGGAGTTTCCCAGCCTGGATCTGTCCATGTCCGTGAAGTAGCCCGCAGTGGGAGTTGGAATGAGGTTTGATTGTTCGCCATCTGATTGTCTTTAATGCTGTACTGACGTTGTAACTGATTTTATCTTGTTTTATCTGAGGCTGTACATCGTCCAGAGCCCTGCAGTAGCACAGGGGTGGGGCGATTCATCATCATCATCATCCTGGCAACCCTACCCCCTCCATCCCCTGCCGGTGGCCAGAGGGGAAACTCACAACCCTATAACTGGCCATCTCACACATCTGGTGGCCCTGATTTCCACCAGTTCCACAAACCGGTTTTCCCCCAGAGTCAAAACCATCCCTTATTTTGAACTGTCTCTTTTTGTGCCTCAATCTATGAACGAAATCTAAAGAGGGGCTTCGTTTGTAGAAACAAAATGAACTCATTTGAACCCGAATCCGGAGCCCGCTCACTCTTCCGTCCACTAACTCGCAAGCAGCGGAAGCTCCCACCTACATCTACCTGCCACCCGAGATGCTTTGCTGGAGATGTCCAGCGCCCAGTGCCTACGGATAGCTCCTCTTCCACTAAAACCCAAAGAGACACTTCATTTGTAGAAACAAAATGAACTTGCGTGAACTTGGATTTGGAGGTGGGGGGGCGGAATGTCAGGACATTTCAGAGTCAGATCGATTGCTCCAGTCTGTTCTTATTTCCCCCCCCTCATCTATTCCCCCAGCCAAACGTAGTATTATGTCTCCTTTTATATATATAAACAGTGTACACAGAGGCTTATGTTGGGGGTGAGATGGAGGGAATGGTGTTCTTGTTCATAAGGCAATTAATTTTAATGTCTTTTGGAGGGTGACAAGAGGAAAAAGGAGGCTCTTCCTGGACAATATTTACTATTGGAACTCAGATGGAAATTCTACGAAAAGTTGGCTTCCCCCACCGAAGTCTTCTTTTTTCCCCACTCCCTTGTTCTCAAAGAGCGGGGAAGTTGCTTAGGTTAGCGTTTGGGAGTTTATTTTTGGATGTAATTACAAGACTCATCCTGTCAACTTTCTGGGAAGGTTGCGCCCATTCTCCTTAGAAAGCTAAAGCGATTGCCATGGCTTGGCTTTTTTTGGGGGGGGAGGGTTACCCAATTGTTTAAATCAGAAGAAGTCACTGGGGTTGTTTCTCCAGTCCAGCTGTGTTTATGGATTAAAGACTGGCTGACTCAAATATTTACAGCATTCCAAAAAATCAGGAGAGAGGACAGTGCTCCGGGTTTCCCATATGCTGTGGCAACTGGCCACAAGAGGTTTCCCACCCTCCGAAGGACTTCCAAAGTAAATTCTAGCTTGTAAAAAAAAATACTCCCATGGATGTGCAGTGTTACGGCTGCAGCTGAAATTGCCTTATAAATAATCCGATCATCTATGAAATCTCACTTTTCTGTAAGCCTCTGAAGGGATGCTGTGATGTCAAAGAATGTCTAATGGGAAGAACAGACGCCATGTGACTTTGGCAAGCCACTCCCTGTCAGCCTTGGCTCCCCCATCTCTTATATGGGAATAATTCTTTCCTACCTTGTAGGATAGCCCAATCTTGGAAGCTAAACTGGGCCAGCCCTGATTAGTGTTTGGATGGGAGGGGAGACCATCAAGGAAGTCCAGGGTTGCCCTGACTTGGATCGCCCAGGCAAGCCCGATCTCATCAGATCTCAGAAGATAAGCAGGGTCAATTCTGGCAAGTATTTGGATGGGAGACCTCCTTGGAATACCAGCAGTTGGGAGGCGGGGGCAGGCTGAGAGCCAGTTTGGTGTAGTGGTTAAGTGTGCGGAATCTAATCTGGGAGAACCGGGCTTGATTCCCCACTCCTCCACTTGTACCTGCTGGATGACCTTGGGCAAGCCATAGTTCTGGCACAGCAGTTCTTAAAAAAGAGCAGCTTCTCTCAGAGCTCTCTCAGCCCCACCTACCTCACAGGGTGTCTGTTGTGGGGAGGGGAAGGGAAAGGAAGGGAGTTTGTAAGCCACTCAGAGACCCCCTTGAGTAGTGAAGGGCGGGGTGTAAATCTAATCTCTTCTCTTCTTCTCTTCTTTACTCAGCCACCTCCTTCAATATCCTCCAGGCCACCATAGGGCTCAGTCACCATGACTTCCAGGTGCACACACACTCACGTGCACAGACGCATGCACATATTTAAAAAAAAGGCAGTCCAGGGTCACTATGCAGAGAAAGGCAACGGTAAACCACCCTTGTTAATCTCTTCCCTTGAAATCCCTACGGGGGTCGCCTTAAGTCGGCTGCAACTTGACGACACTTCTCAACGCCAACACCTTATAAGGCTGCTATATGATCTGGAAAATAATATATTTGAAGCACATTAAAACACTGAAATCTGAAGCTAGACCCAGATTTCAAGTGGTAGCCATGTCAACCTTTTCTAGCCAAGAGAACAAAGGGAGTCTTGCGGTACTTTAAAAATGAAGAGATTTGTTTTGGCAGGCGTGTTCATGGACTAGCGCCCATTTCATCATATGCAAGCCTTCGGTTAGCGGACATACATGGATACAAAGGGGAGAAACTGTAAACAATGAGGTCAGAAGGCAGCGCAAAGCAAGAGATAGTCTGTGACATTTCTATGGAAAGCTCAGACGGGCATGATGAACATTCGCGGCCGATAGCGCAGAGTTCCTAAACTAATGCAACACCCTAACAAGTGACTGAAGGAGCAATCGTAAACAGGTCTACTCAGTTTTATTTAACAAGATTTACTGCCAGTGATGCGCACTTAGCTGATGTAATGTGTGCTGCCCTCTCAGATCGCAGAAGCTAAGCAACGTTGACCCTGGTTAGTATTTCAGTGTGAGACCACTAAGTAATACCAGGGTTGTGACGTAGAGGCAGGCAATGGCTAACCACTTAGAATTGCAGCCATAAAGAGAAAAACTTTAGTTCAACCCGAGATGACCTTCTGGTCACCGTAGGATGGCTAATTTGGGAGATGTAAGTCAGGTCTTTTCTGCACTCTCCTTTTAATCCGTGTTCACCACGGTGTTCTCCAAGCGATTCTGCACTAAAATCGAATTCAATCTTCCTTTAAATCCAGAGTTGTCGTTGTTTTCCATTCTGCACTGAAATCGAGTTCAGCCTTCTTTTCATTCCAGGGTTTTCCCCCATTCTGCATTACATCACCTCCCTTCAGTGGTCAGCCCAGTTTCAGCCTGCTGTTGCCCCAAGTTATTTGGATGCTGTTTTGCTGTGGACTTAAATTGCCTCAGCACAAACACTGAGAAAATCTGGAGTGGCAGACCAATGTAGAAAGGACCTCAGATGCATTTCCAGCTAGTGCTCTTTGTTAGGGGTCAATCTCATGTGCCTTCCAACCATTTCATAGAGGACAGATAGGGACCTGTTTGTAACACCCCAAGGATCACTGTCAGAAACCTGTCTCTCATTAGAGGTAAAGGTAAAGGTTTCCCTTGCCCAAGAGCCAGTCAAATCTGACTCTAGGGGGCTCATCTCCGTTTGCAAGCCAAAGAGCCAGCGCTGTCCGAAGATGTTTCTGTGGTCATGTGGCCAGCATGACTAGACACTGAGGCGCACGGAATGCTATTAACTTCCCACTGAAGTAAGCGCAGATACACTTCCCAGAAAAATAGCTTATGTCCCATGACTGACTGGTCTTTGCAATATTTTGGATTTCTACACACTTTATGACACTTTAAATAGTATTTATAGGGACATATGTCATTTATTCATATAATACAATGATGCACTAATGCACAAAAAGTGTTGAAAGAATATGTGTGTTTTGCAAGAACAAAAAAGCAACACAAGGAAGCAGACAATGGTGGGGGGGGAATCAAGATTAACTCACACAATAGTGAAATAAAATCGGAACTGCGAGATCTGAATTGGAAGACCATGGTTGGACCATCTGTGTGGTTAGTGGGTTAATGAAAGACTTCTGGATTTACAGCAGTTTTTTTCCCCATTATGTTTATGGTGTGCATGCTTCTTAGCAAACTAGGGATGCTACTTTAATTTTGCAAGCTCTCTATTATTTCCTCCTAGGTGCTCATGGTGGCATTCATGATTCTCTCCAGGGAGTCCAACCCCCCCCCTACATTTAATCCTCACAACAGGGAGGGAGGTTAGACCAGGGGGGGGGAGGCTGAATAAGCTTCATGGCTGAGTGGGGATTGGAACTCAGATCTTCTGCACTTTAACCTGCATCAGTTTCTCATGCTTTTAGGGAGATAAGGGTCTTTCCTGTCACCTGCTCCCTGGGATCCTTTGAGCTAGAGAAGCCAGGATTGAACCCAGGGCCAGGACCTTTTCAGGCACAGCACATACTCAGCTGTTGAGTTATGCTTCCCCTCCCCAACTTCCTCTCGAAGTGCATCCAGTAACATTGGACCTATGGCTTTATCAGGACATGGAATGGTGTGATATAGCCTGATATCATCAGATCTCAGAAGCTAAGCAGGGTCAGTGCTTGGATGAGGAAGTGCCAAGGAAGGCTACGGCAAGCCAACTCTGCTTCTCCCTTGCCTTGAAATCCCCTTGCTGGGGTCGCCATAAGTCAGCCGTGATTGGATGGCACACACATACATAGGGCTGTGACAGCCATTCTCCATGCCACAAAAGTTCTGACTGTTCACTACAAAAGGACATGTCGTAGGGCCCTGCCAGATTATTTCAATAGGCAGAGGGGCTCATTGAGGTAGGAGCTCTTTCTGTAATGATGTCCAATATGGTGTCCATAGAAAATCGGCAGAGAGCAAGAACTGTGCTTTGGGAAAACACACTGTCCTTCAATCTTTCAACAGTGATCTAATGCACACAAAGTCCTCTTGGGTTCTGTGTGTCTAATTCTTTTATTATTATTTCCATTATCAGAGGTACATTTTTTTGTTGATTTTAACTCTTTTACAAGAGAAAGCATGGAAAAAGAACACCCAGTCACATCCATCCTGACCCAGTATTTTCTCTGGGGGAAAAGAAGCAAATGAGAAGGAGGGAGGGAGGAGTAGGCAAGTCAGGAGAAACAGAGAGAGGAGGAAGAGAAAAGAAAGGAGTGTGCAATGTCTTCTTGCACCAGGCACATCTGTACTTTAAGAGGGCAGCAGACAAGTCGTTCCTTCTGCATGCTTTCCTTTTGTCTGCTCTGCTGCTGTCCCTCTGTTATTTAGGGCCAAACTATACAATAACAGCATACAGAAGTCTGTTATGGGGACTCACAGCCATATTGCAGCTGCAGGCACCTGATGGGAACGCCATGTAACAGCAAGCATGGAGCTGAAATGAGGGGGGGAATCCACATGCACTAAATGCTTGCCTGTGCAGCCCAACAGACCAGGCAAAGACCACTCCCCCCACTGCCATTTCTGCTCGGGGAAACAATGTAGGGGGAAGATGGGAGCCCCTCTTCCCCTGTGCAACAATCCCAGTTGGAATCCCCCCATGTTATTTTTAAGTGGAATCCCCACGAGGACCTTTCAGCTGCAATATGGCTGCAAGGCCCTGCAGTGGACTCGAGAACGTTGTAACATGAAGTTTGGCCCTTAGATTGCTATTGAGGCGGTGGGCATCCCTTTCCTTCCCCTCCACTCCGGTGGCCTGGACCCAAATAATCATACGAGACTACCTACCCCGAGACATCTAGCTAAACTATACGCGGCACTTTATGAAAATGTTGTTATGTGGCTTTAATCTGTTTTAATTGTTTTTAACTATATTGTGTACTGTAAGGTAAAGGTAAAGGTTTCCCTTGCTCGAAAGCTAGTCGAATCTGACTCTAGGGTTGCGGTGCTCATCTCTGTTTCAAAGCTGAAGAGCCAGTGCTGTCCAAAGACATTTCTGTGGTCATGTGGCCAGCATGACTAAACGCCAAGGCTCACAGAGCACTGTTACCTTCCCACCGAAGCAGTACCTATTTATCTACTTGCAATTTCTTGCTTTCGAAGTACTATGTTGGCAGGCTTGTGTACTGTACTTAGATGGTTTTATGTTGTTTTATGATGCCAAATGGCCTTGTTAGCCGCCCTGAGCCTGCTTTGGCGGGGAGGGCAGGGTACAAATAAAATAAAATAAATAGATAGATAAATAAATAAATATTATTAGAGACTTCTTTCCTTCCAGCTGCTGGTGTTTTTGCTTCCTCTCTGACTTCCAAGGGGGAAATACATGGGCTCTCTCTCTGTCTGTCTGCATTTCTCAGTAAGATAGATAGTTAGAATGCCAATCTTGCATTTCTTATCCAGCTATGGACATCTTTAGCAACAAAAAACATCCTTTCTTTTCTTAAAGCAACAAGCCTCATATGGACTTTGTCCTAAAGCAGTTTTCCCCTCTGCTTAAACATAGGGTTGCCAGCCTCAGGTGGGGCCTGGGGATCTCCCACTTTTACAGCTGATCTCCAGCTGACAGATATCAGCTCCCCTGGAGAAAATGGCTGCTTTGAAGGGTGGACTCTATGGCGTTGTACCCTGCTGAGACCACTCCCCTCCTCAAGCCCCACCCTCTCCCGGACCCACCCCCAAATTCCTCAGGTATTTTCCAACCCAGACCTGGCAACCCTACTTAAACACCACCAGCTCCAGTAGGGTTGCCAACCTCCAGCTGGAGGCTGGAGATCTCCCGGAATGCCAACCTATCTCCAGTCCAGACCATAGAGATCAGTTCCCCTGCTGAGAATGGCTGCTGTGGAAGGTATATTCTATAGTGTTGCACCCCCACTGAGGTCCCTCCCCTTCCAAACCCTGCCCATCACAGGCCCCACCCCAAATCTCCAGGTATTTCCCAGACAGGAGTTAACAACCCTACAGAAGAGGTAGGCTGACCCAGAACTGATGAAGGAAACGTGCACTTCCTTATCTCAACACATCCACAACTTCTTTCTCAAACAGAAACCTAAATTCCAGGAAACTCTCTCCTCTCTGAAGGCCCCATTTCTAGGTCACTGGGCTCCAGCACAACCATTAGTGATGTGTGAACTTTCTAAATGACAGGGAGGTGGGTGCAGTGGCCCCCCTCTGGAGAAGGCAGGCACTTAGTTCTTATCCTTAGTTAATTCCCATGAGGAGGCCTCCTCACAACCTGTAGCCTATTCATGGGTAAAGGCCTACTTGTGAACCTGGGTAAGGATGTGGGGAGCAAGCAAAAGACTGGAGAGCCGTAGCTAGAAAGGAGAGGTCAAGGAGGAAGGAGTTTGGTGGTTCTCCATCACCTCATGAGGCCCCAGAGGAACAAGCAATCTCCTTTTCTCTGACTGAGGCCAAAGGGGTCAATAGCTTGCCCATCACCTTTCTCACAGAGGCCGTTTATCTCTCCGTCACATACATGTTCTAGAATAGCACTTGAAAGCTTCCCCAGTCAGTTTTCCTCCAACTCGGCTTCCATACTTGATCTCCATCAGGCTTTGGGAACAATCCACGTTTCGGCTTGATCTGTCCAGCTGCACTTAATGATGTGTGCACAGAAATTCTGACTGAAGCAAATGGAGGGGGGAGCAAAAGTGGAAAGAACGTACTTGCGTTACAGCACAACCACAGTAGCCAAGAAGTCACTGGGCCAATTTTTTAATCAATTTTTTCTCAGAACATTAACTCTCTTTTTGGATGCAAAAGCCCCTGCAAAGCAAAATCCAGCAAGGGGTGGGAGAAGCTTTGAAATACAAGCAGCTGGAAATGAAAGATGGGCAATTTAAAAGTTTTAACTATACCAAAAGCGCTATTAGTATTACAGTATCGCATAGAAGGTGGGTGGATGACAGAGTGGTGATCGAGAATCGAAAAGCCTAAAGTATGGGGAACAGATGGGATAACTGGACGGCCGGGGGGAAGGAATAGAATGCGCCCGAGATCCTCGGCCCTCTGATTTAGCACATTAGACAGCATTTACTTAATCTAGCAGGGCTTCGCTATCGGGGGAGTTGGGGTTTTGGCCAGAGCTGCTTCTAACATACAAGCAGACAAATCTTGTGCAACAGACAAAAGTGTGCAGTAGCGACTAAGGGGTTATATCCAGACAAAATGTTCCACTAATGGAAGGGAAGCCGTAATTTCTGCCCATTCCCCTTTCTGCTGAAGCCCCCCTCCCCAATTTGCACCTAATACCATTCCTGAGGGTCCCCGATCCCCCAAGAGTATGAGTATGAATACAGGAAGAAAAAATGTAAAAATGAAAATGATGAGTACTGCCTTTCTCTGTTGTTTTCCCTCCCACCCACTTGTTTTTTTGTCAGAGAGTGGCGCGGGGAGGGACGGTGTCCCCCAGGTCCCTCGGGGGCACTTCTCTCCCTAACCTTGTTTAACATCTATATGCACCCACTCGCCCAGCTGGCGTGGAGTTTCAGGCAGGGACGCCATTGGTACGCTGCTGACACCCAGCTATTTCTGTTGATGGGTAGCCAGCCGGATGCTGTTCCTGTGAATTTAGCCGAGGGTTTGGAGGCCATGGTTGGGTGGTTAAAGCAGAATCAGATGAAACTGAATGTGGGTAAGATGGCGGTTCTGTGGCTGGGGGGGGCACGGTCAGGCTACCGGCTCCTGACTCTTGACAGAGTGCCCCTGTCACCAACATCAACCATCAGGAGTATGGCTATGACCCTGGATGCCACCTTGTCAATAGGGGCCCAGGTTGCGAAGGTTGCCAGGCTGGTGTTTTCCAACTACACCAGGTTAGGCAATGGGCTCCCTGCCTATCTTGCCCTGTACTAGCCATGGTAATCCATGCAACGGTGAGCTCCAGGACAGACTACTGTAACTCCCTCTATGTGGGCCTATCCTTGAGGCTGACCCGGAAGCTCCAAATGATCTACAGTGTGGCCATGTTGGTTCTTATGGGGATCCCTTGGATGGCACATATTCAGCCTGTGCTGCACGAACTGCACTGGCTTCCTGTGGAGCACCAGATCAGGTTCAAGGTTCTGGTTTTGACCTTTAAGGCTCTTAGCAGTCAGGGACCCACATACCTTTGGGACCACCTCTCTCAGTATGCCCCCAGAAGAGCACTATGCTTGGGAAGTTTGTGCTTTCTGGTGGTCCCCAGCTCGAGAGAGATCCGGCTGTCCTCATCCAGAGCCAGGGCTTTTTCAGTCCTGGCCCCTGCCTGATGGAACTCTCTTCCAGAGAACATCTGTGGCCTGAGAGAATCGTTCTGCAGGGCATGTAAGGCAGAGCTGTTCCGCCAGGCATTTGGTTGAGGACAATGATGGGACAACATGTAGTCTGGCACTCTCACACCCGCCATCCTCTGCAGCCCCCCCAGGAGGCTTGTGGAAGCTGAAATGTTTCCGCCATCTTGGAATGAATTGTTTTATTTGTTGATATATTTAATATGTATGTTACTGCTGGTTTTAACTTTATTTATTGTATTTACCTTTGTTGTATGCTGCCCTGAGCCCTGCTTATAGGCAAGGGCGGCCTAAAAAAATCTAAATAAATACTCAGCCATCCTGTCCAAATAAGGTTGCTGTGTAGACTGACAGCCCCATGGGTTGCCAGGATGCCACGGCGAGGGGAAGGCAACGAATTCATTCTTTCCCTCTCTTCCATTGGTGCCACTCAGCTGATAGTCCGTGCAAGCCACACAAGCCCAGGAATAAATTTTTCCAGGGTTTGGAAAGCGCCGTTCAGGGAAGGGAGCATCAAAAAGATCCACCACAGTCAATTTTTCCTGCAAATGGATCTGGATCCCATTTCATGTATGCTGCTCTAAGCTCCTGAGAGGAAGGACAGGATAAAAATGGATTACTTCTGTTTCATCCTGAACTTCAAACAAACAGGAAAAAAAATGCTCCAGTCAACTAAAAACACTGTGTTGGTGGCAGGCCTTGTCTATAAATGAAAAATAGATAGAGGCCCTCAGGGTTATAACTGAAAACCACACAAGAGAAGAAGGGGGAAGGAAGAGGACAGTTTGACAATGCCACAATGAAGTTTTGG
This sequence comes from Gekko gecko, assembly GCA_029375565.1. Lineage (NCBI taxonomy): Eukaryota > Metazoa > Chordata > Lepidosauria > Squamata > Gekkonidae > Gekko > Gekko gecko. The sequence goes on along the minus strand of JAPDNY010000013.1, from coordinate 20,739,130 downwards.
GTTGCTATTAGCAGGCATCTTGGTCCAATTCAGGCTGCTTGGCCTTCCTTTGCTGAGATGACGGCTTGGATGAAGGCTGATTCAAGGATGGGAAAGTACAGGAGGAGGAGGAGTTGGATTTATATCCCACTCTTCAGTACCTGAAAGAGTCTCGGAGTGACTTACAACTACCTTCCTTTCCTCTCCCCACAACAGACACCCTGTGAGGTAGGTGGGGCTGAGAGAGCTCTGAGAGAACTGCTCTTGAGAGAATAGCTCTGAAGGAACTGTGACTGGCCCGAGGTCACCCAGCTGGCTTCACATGGAGAAGTGGGGAATCAAACCTGGTTCTCCAGATTAGAGTCCACTGCTCTTAACTAGGGTGGAGTCTGGAGATAGTGGATCTTGGGAAGGAGAGGGACCTCACTGGAGGTATCACGTCATAGATTCTATCCTCCATAGTAGCCATTTTCTTCAGGGGAACTAACCTCTGTAGTCTGGAGATCACTTATAATACCAGGAGCTCCCCAGGCCCTACCTGGAGGTTGGCAACCCAAGATGGACCTTTGGATGGTGGCAGAGCAACATGACCTTCTCCTTGCTCCACTAGTCACAGGTCAACGGGCTGAGATTTTCTAGTAAAATGAGGAAGGGACCCATGGGGTTCTTCATGAGAGGCAATAAGCCTTACTTCTCGAGGGGCTTGGTCTAGTGAGGGCCTCTCCTCATTCATGACTAAGAATTGCTGGACTTGGAATAAAAGTTCTAAGAGCGCTCAAGTCTCAAGACTTCTCTTATTTTAGATACATGAGATATTTTGTTTCTCTTCTTCCAAAACAGCTTTTCCTTAAACACCTGTCGCCCTTCAGAAGGATGTTTATGCTGCACAAGTTTGTGTTTCAACTGGACCATCTGTCTCCCACTATAGCAGTCATTTATGTTGTTGAATCCAAATCGGGGAATCATATGCTAGGATTCATTTGTCTTGTTCTTCTTGTTTACAAAGGCGACTAGCAATGCATAGCTTAGGTTGGGGGAGTGTTACATGGTAGGGTGTGCATTTGGTTTATCAAAGCTGGGGAAAAGGTTTTTTTTCAGCTGGATATCCACCGGGGTATTTATCCAGCTATCCAATATGGCCAAGCCCAAAAAATCCCAACAGTATTTGGGATTTTTTTTGGCCACCGAATAGCTGGCATTAACAGTTGTTTAAACATCTCCTGGGTGAAGCCATGGCTTGGAGAAGGCATTACATTACCTGAATATTTACTGAATCCGAATACCATTCCAGTGCTGGGATTTGGGAATATCGGGAAATGCCAATATTTTTCAGTTTCAATATACCTGAACTCAAAAAATACCAGGGTTGGGCGGGGGGGGGAACACCCCTATTACACAGTGTGCCAAACATTCACCCATGAGTGTTATAGGGAGAAACACGTACTTTCAAGTAGACTGAAATGCAGACCTAAAGTAGAACTAAACAATCCCTGTTTTTAAGAATATTCTTTTTCATGCCTCTTCACAGTCCTGATCTGTTGCTTTGGGATTTCCCCCTGGATCCTTTCTCCATCACTGTGGGATTCCAGCTAATGAGGGATCATCCAGTGACATCATCACACTCAAATAATCAATCCAATCTGGCTGTGTGATGACATCACTGAGTGCAAACAAAGCCAAATGCACAGATCTTGACTCTAGATGTTTGCCAGGAAATGCATCTCCATTGCGGAGGATATTAGATCAATGTTCTCTGTTCTTGTCATGTGATGCTACAGTAATTTCAGTGTCCACAATTCAGTGCAGCATGACAGGGAGACTCAATCATATTGCCTAATGTAGAATATGCAACAACATCACCCCTTTTCTCAGTGAAAGTCCCCTGAAAGTTTCTGGAATTTCAGAATCTAAGTCTGCTTTTTGGGGTTTTCAGAAGAAGTATCTTATTCTTCACTGTCTGAGGCTCTGAAGATCTGACCACCAGTTCATAGACATTCAACTAGTTTCCATGCTTTTGGTGAGCACTGGGCATTACCATACACCCTTTGGGGGGATATATGAACTCATGAAGCTACATTATACTGAATCAGACCCCTTGGTCCATCAAAATCAGTATTGTTTACCCCGACTGGCAGCAGGGTTTCAAGCCAAGGTCTTTCTCATCACTTCCTGCCTGGTCCTTTTTTTAACTGGAGATGCTGTGGACTGAACTGGGGAGCTACTACATGCAAAGCAGATGTTCCACCACCGAGCCACATTCCCTCCCCATCTATGTGAGCTGTACCTATATTAAAGGACAGAGACACAATTCCCAACACAGGTGATATACAGCTATCAAAAGTGTGCAAAGAAGAACCACAGATGTCCACTCTTGTTAAGACCAGGATGAGGCAGCATGGAGCAAAGCAAAGGCACACAAGGACTGTAGCGAATGCAATCCAGGATCAGCAGGTTGCTGATATTTCTAAGCAGGTCTGTCCTAGAAATATTTGGGGTTACAGAATAGGGTTGCCAAAATCCAGGTGGGGCCTGGAATTACAACTGATCTTCAGAGATCAATTCCGGGGGGGGGGGATGGCAGCTTCAGAGGGTGGACTCTCTGGAATCCCTACTGAGTTCTGTCCCCTCTCCAAATTCTTCTCCCCCCAAAAAATCTCCAGGAATTTCCCAATCCCAGCCCAGCAACTCTAGCTCAGGAAGCTTCTTAGATGACTAGATAGATGATGATGATGATGATGATGATGATGATGATGATGATGATGATGATGGTGCAAAAGCACCTGCTTTAACATCTAACGAACAGCTTGTAGGCTGTTCGATACCCACCGCGGCCAGGGTGAGCACCCGGCCTTAGTCCTAGCTCCTGCCCACCCAGCGGTTCGAAAGTCTTAACAACTTACGAGTAGATAAATGGGTACCTGCCTTAGTAGGCAGGGAGCACCCTCCTCCTCCATTGGGAGGTGAGGTGGGAACTTCAGCAGCAACAGCTCGACGAGCGGCGGTGGCGGCAACAGCGAAGCGGCGTAATGGCGGCGATAGTCGAGGTGGCGAGTGGAAGAAGAAGGAGATGCGACACCTAGCGGTGAACTGGTGGCGAAGGTGGAGCCCGGAAGGCGTGAGGACGCTCGGCGCAGGCGTGGTGGAGCCTGAGGGACGGAGCCAGTGCCGCGCTGCTGCGATCAGCACGACGAACGGGCCCACCAACTCCCGAAGAGCCTGAAGAGAATAGAAGGAAGATGCTGATCCGAAGTCGAGAAGCCGAGACGAGACGAGCTGGAGACATGTCAACTAAAAAAAAATAAATCCCCATGGGAGGGGTTCGGGTAGAAATTGAAAGATAAATAAATAAATAAATAAATAAATAAATAAATAAATAAATAAATAAATAAATAAATAAATGGTGGTGGTGGTGGTGGTGGTGAAGAAGAAGGAGAAGAAGAAGATAGATAGATGATAGATGATAGATGATAGATGATAGATGACAGATAGAGTCTAGGCTGTACGTCTTTAGGTTGCACAGACAGGCTCCTGTAACTGAATGTTCTTCCTAGAGTGACACGACGTGCAGCCTTCACACTGCCACCATGATCCCAGCAGGATCAAAACAATTAAGAAGACGCCCAATTTGTAATTTAGTGTTTTTCCCCATTGTCTGGTGGGTTTGACAGAGCTGTCAAAGGGGCTCCTGGCTATACAGGCAGAATACAAAACACTCCTTAGATCAAAGCTATAAATTGTCCTCTTTCTGTGTAAGTGTGTGTCTTGAAAGAAAAGCCAAGGAACCTGCAGCTATAAGTCCTGTATCAAGAAGAATATCCAAGAAGGGGATTACTTGAGAGCACATGGTCTCGTGTCCGCAGGGTTTGCTCTTCTGTACTTTTTGGTATTCCTCCACCAAAATTGCTGACTCCCTGTGCTTTTTATCTAACTAACCCATATTACTTTAGAACTTTCTTATTAACTTGACTAAATGCGCAGGCCACTCCTGTGATGAAGGGAAGATTAAGAAAGATTCCTTGCTCAGACCGCCTTTGTGGTTGTTCTCAAGGGAAAATTGGTACTTTAAGACATATTTTGTTGGAGTGTCCTCTTTATATTAGCCCTAGAAATAGGTTTTATTCCTTTTATCTGACAGATTTCCAAACCTTGCCCTCGCTGTTGCAAGATTTTTCCATTGCTTTAGTGTTGTGTCCAGATGATGCTACTTAACAGATGGAGTTTTTGACTGCTCAAGACTTTTAGTCACAGAGTTTAAATCAGATTAAAGGGAAGAAAAGGCCAAGGAAAGCAAAGAAAGGTTATCTGAATAATCCTTCAGTTCTCGCCTTTGACTCTTGTTCTGTGACTTCCTGTGACATCATACTTTGGTTCTCCTTACAAGTTTCCAGTGTCACGGCAAAAGTCTTAGCAGGGAAGGACAGCAAGACACATTAGAGGGGCAGGAGGCAACATCTGCACATTTTCAAAGACTGCATCAGGGATGCAGGGAGACGGCTTTTTAAGAGACTCCTCTTGACATGGGATTAACCCCTTAGGTTATGCATCCCTTCATAGGAGTATACCATCCTTACCAAGGAATTGAGTGTATCTCAAAAGGAGCTGTAATCTTTTTTTTTTTTTAAAACAAAATTTTTATTGGGATGCATTCAACATTGTTAAACATCATTACCAATACAATTTAAAAAGATTTTCACCCCATCCCCCCACCCCCTAATAGGCTTCCAACACTGCTAATAACAAAAAAGAGAAAGTTAAAAGGTAATCAAGTTTAGACTTGTAACAATCGACAAACCAGGTAACCCAATTTCAAATACATAAAAGCCTGACTTTTACAAGCATGATTTCCAATAAAGGTACAGTACAATCAAGTGTTCATTTCATTTCTCATTTAGTTTCAATACAAATCAAGATTGTACATTTTCCCTTTCATTCTATATTCAGTTTCCATATACAATTTCAGGCCTTCCCAGTCTTTTAATATTGTTCTGCCATTTGTCCATTTAGTTTTTTCGTCATTTTGTCCATTTCGGCTAAAAACAGCAGTTTTCTTAACCAGTCATGTATATCTGGCACCTTCTCCGCTTTCCATTGTTGAGCAAAAGCCATTCTCGCCGATGTAATCATATACCATAATAGTGTCCTTTTTTCTTGTGGAATTTTTTCCATTGTCAAACCTAAGAGAAGAAGTTTTGGACTTTTCCTAATAGGAATTTTTAATATTTTCTGCATCTCACAATGTACATTTGACCAGTATACCTTTGCTTTATCACATGACCACCACATATGGTAAAAAGAACCCTCTATTTTTTTACATTTCCAACACTTATTACTCAAGTTCTTATCCATACTAATGTTAGCAATCTTTTTTGGTGTCATATACCACCTGTACATCATCTTATAACAATTTTCTTTTACATTGACACAGGTTGACATTTTAAAAGCTTTTTTCCACAAAAATTCCCATGTTTCCATATAAATTTCTTTGTTCATATTTATGGCCCATTTTATCATTTGCTCTTTAACAGTTTCATCCAAAGTATAAACAGTCAACAAAGTTTTATACATCTTTGATATCATTTTTCACTCTTTTTTCAACCATATATCTTCAAACTCATCGTTCTTAGCTCTAAAACCAACCTCTTTACAGTCTTTTTTGTAAATATCCCGTATTTGACAATATTGTAACCATCCATATTCAAATTCTAATTCATTATTTGGTTTTAAAACATATTTTTTCCCTTCCTTTTGAAGCAACTCTTGGTATTTCAACCAATCATTACCTTTGTATTCTGAAAAGGGATGAATAACTGCAGCAGGAACAATCCACAAAGGCCTCTCATCAGGAACTGTGTTCTTGTATCTGGTCCATGCATCAAACAATGTTCTTCTTACATAATGATGCTTAAACATTGAGTCTACTTTATTTTTCCCATACCAAAGATAGGCATGCCAGCCAAATCTGCAATCGTGACCCTCAAGGGCCAAAAGTTTTCTATTTTCCAAATTAACCCAGTCAGTTAACCAAGACATACATACTGCTTCATGATACAAACGCAAACTCGGGACTTGGAAGCCACCTCTGTCTTTGATATCATACATTATTTTCATTTTAATTCTTGGCTTCTTTCCTGCCCAGATAAATTTAAAAATTTCTCTTTGCCATTTCACCAACACTTTCACATCTTTTACAATTGGTATTGTCTGAAACAAAACATCAACCTGGGCAGTACATTCATTTTGACAACGGCAATTCTTCCAAGACTTTTCTAAATCACGCTTTATTAAAACCCACAATTTTTCATAATTATTCTTAAACAAGTCAATATTTTTCATTGTAATGTCAACTCCCAGATATTTAACCTTTTTAACCACTTCACATTCTGTCAGATTTTGTAAAATTGGTTGCTTTGTAACATTCATGTTTTTACACAATATTTTCGATTTATTTTTATTTACATAGAACCCTGAGAGGTCACCAAACTCTTTTACTTTTTCAAATACCAAAGGCATGTTATTAACAGGATCTTCAACAATAAACATAATATCATCAGCAAATGCTCTTAATTTGTATGAAAAACCTCTAATACTCAAACCTTTTATATTATCATCATCTCTAATCATTTGCAGCAGAATCTCCAAAATCCAGATGAATAACAATGGCGATAAGGGACAGCCCTGTCTGGTCCCTTTTCTGACCCGGAACGCTTCTGTTGATTCTGCATTTACAATCACCGTAGCCTTTTGTTCTTTGAAAAGGAGCTGTAATCTTTACAGAGGGAGAGAAACAGAGAGAGGATGAATGCTTTTTCTTAGGGTTGCCAACCTCCAGGTGGGGGCTGGAGATCTCCTGGGATTATAGTTCCTCTCCAGATTGCAGTCATGAGTTCCCCTGAAGAAAAATGGCTGCTTTGGAGGATGGACTCTCTGGCATGATGCCCAGCTGAGGCCCTACTCCAGGTTCCCCCCCCCCAATCTCCAGGGATTTCTCAAACTGGCAACCCATTTCTGGATCCAAGAGCCACTTTGGTGAGCTCCTTCATTCAGCCTTTGATCGGTGTCTGTATTTTCCATGCCTGTTGCCCTAACAACTCACCCTGACTGAACTGCCATGGGTTCGGCCTGGTCGAAACATGCAGCGGAATGAGGTGGAGGGATGGATTGTGTCATTTCATTATGCAGGCAGGGAATTATATATATATATATTAATTCCCCTGCATTGATTATGTCCAGTAAACAAAAAACTAATATAGCATGTGAATAGCCTGGTTAGAATCTTTTTTCCTCCATACCATGTTATTTTAAAATTTTTAGAAACGGGGTTTTTTTTACCTTTAAAAAATGTTTTTAAAAAACTCCAAAGACCTCGAACTGCAGATTGAAGCAGTTCAGCCCATCTTACCATTTCTGCATGTAAACACTTCATCCTTAATGCTCATTGACACAGAGAGTACTCCATCTTTCTGTGTTATACCTCTGAGGATGCCAGTCACAGCTGCTGGCAAAACGTCAGGTCCTACGGTGCCAAGACCACGGCCATACAGCCTGGAAAATCTACAACAACAAATGCTCATTGTTTTGACCCCCAAATCCCTGTTTCAGTTTAACTTCTCCCTTGTGCAAACAGAATCCATGGTTCTCTGATTCTGCAGTGTTCAGTGTTGACTTGCACTGAAGTTGTCTTGAAAAATGAATGTGTTTTTCATTGTTATTTGAGCATCAGTATAATTTGTGTATATTATACATAGAAATGACGTACAATGCTGTATAAATTGTCATAAAAACTGTTCACAACGCATATGCAATACAAACAAATCTAGAGAGCTGACACAAACAGCAGAGAATTGAAACAGAAATATAAACAAACATAAGATAAAACAAAATGGGAAGTGTTCCTTCACCCCCAGTTTAGCTTCCACCATCTTTGTGCCTTTTTTTCTCCTGCCAATCAATCCATTTGACTGTTATGATTGAAGATACATGCCAATTTTAACAGTGGCAGGGATAATCTGAAAGCCTCACTTCTGCCTTTAAGACATATTTTTTCCCCCTTGTGAGATTTGGGAAGAAGGAAAGGTTCAATGACTTTTCAGTAAACCAGGGAAAGCTGGCTCTTGTAGAAGTTTATTGGCTGTCACCAGTGCCCGTCACCAACATACCACCACAACCAATCTGTGGAGTCAATTAGGAATTCTTTTTATAACCTTTGTGCATTTTGGGGGGGTTGTTAATGAGAAGGTCCTCGCGTACTTCTTTTCAAGTGAACCTGTTGCAGGTGAACTGGATTCACAAAGGGAAAGACAACGCTGCAGGCTGACCCAGTGTTTTTGCTCACTGTTGTGCACTGTATGAGTGGTGCAGTTGGGGTTACTTCACAGGTGGAGAACGTGCTGTGACTAGTCTAACGTTCTTTGTGGGTATGAAGTGCGATCAAGTCACAGCCGACTTATGGCAATCCCAGCAAGGGGGCTTTCGAGGCAAGTGAGAAGCAGAGGTGGTTGGCCACGGCCTTCCTCTGCCGAGCCTTCCTTGGTGGTCTCCCTCCCAAGTACTGACCCTGCTTAGCTTCTGAGATCTGATGAGATCTGGCTATACCATGCTGCCTTTCCTCCCTCTAAAGTCCTATGTGTGCCTAACCCCATTTGGTGGATTCAGACAAAAGATACCTCAGCCATTGACTAGAACGTGACAATGTGAATGCATCAGTGGCCGAACAGTTTTGCTTGGCAATTTGAGGAAGGCAGTTTATGCAACTAGCACTGACTACTAGTTAGTAACTAGGATCATTTTGGGGAGATAATTGATGATCTCACCCAGAGCATCATCTCATTGGGTTGCGGACTGGAATCCATCAATAAGAATAGGAACGAGATGATTCACTGCTCTTTCTCTGACAATGAGGTAATGCAGTGAAAGTGGAGGCATCTTTTGTCTGATGAATGCCTTCTCCCGCCACCCCCTTCTAATTCATTTCCCTGATTCAGTGTGTTGTGAAGAAATGAGATTCATAGTATTAAAATTAAAATTTGAATCTGTGTCAAGGCAATTTAATCCTGCTCAGAGATGGAAGTCAAGAAAAGCAGCCGCTTCTTGCTGGAACTCCCTACCCTAGCAGTTCGGGAAATTTCATTTCCCCCAAACTCTTGGCAGTACACCAATTAATTTCTCTAATTAAGAGGGACTATAAATTGCCGCTTTGAAGAGATGGGGATTGTGTTTCAGAGATCGTGCATATTGACTGGTAAAGTTTCATTAGGATGGGGAGGGAGAAAGCATTGTAGGTACACTTGGGGTGGGTATATCTCAGAGCTTTTCAGAAAAGAACTAGAAAAGAGCACTGAAGGTCCATCTAGCTCAGCAGTCCACTGGTCAGTGGCCAGCCTGATATTTTAGGGAAGCTTGAAAGGCATGGTGAAAGTAACCATCCACTGACGCTTGAACATAAGAACATAAAGAGAAGCCAACGTTAGATCAGGCCAATGGCCCATCCAGTCCAATGCTCTGTCACACAGTGGCCAAAAATACCAGGCGCCATCAGGAGATCCAGCAGTGGGGTCAGGACACCAGAAGCCCTCCCACTGTTGCGCCCACACAAGCACCAAGAATACAGAGCATCACTTGCCCCAGACTGAGAGTTCCTATCTATACCTTGTGGCTAATAGCCACTGATGGACCTCTGCTCCATATGCTTACCTAAATTGATCTCAGCATTTGGTAACTGGAGCTCTACTCCCTCCGAACATGGAGATTCTATTATACTAGCTAATATTGGAACTTAATTCCAATATAAGGGCTAATAGCCACCAACCTTTTTGTCACTGAATTTATATCTTTTTCATCCACAGTGAAGGTTCAAAAACCTGCTTCTAATCTTCATGAGAAGTGCCCTGCCGGATCAGACCAAAGGTGACTATGAAGGAACACTTCTGTCCTGACCCCTACAGCCCAAGCAGCTTAATTGGGTAACCCTGAGCTCTACTATGAGGTTGGGAAATTCTCCTTTCACCACCCCATACATAATGTTATCAACCTTTATCATAGCCACCCTCAGTCATCTCAGAAACACCAACCTTTCCTCTATCTATAATAATCTATATTAAAAAAGGTTCTGTGATCCCTTGGTCATTCTGGTTGCCCTTTTCCAGCTTAATGATGGCCAACTACAGACCTGTGCCCTTGTCTTGTTCTGTCATGGTTTAGGCCTGGCTTTGGGACAGAGATCATTTTAGTGACACTGGTAGATGGAACTATTTGAGTGGACAAGGGGAATGCATTCCCCTGACTTTTCTTCCATCTTTCAGCCTATTTTGACACCATGGACCATTTCATATTGCTGAAATGCCTAGGAGAGGAGCTAGGTCTAAGCAGAGCACTATTAAAATGGTTAGGTCCTTTCAAAGAGATTGGACTCAAAGGGTGGTAGTAGGAGGTGCAGAATCAGTGCCATAGGATCAGCAGTGGGGAGGGTCCGGCAAGGTTTGGTTCTTTCTCACACATCATTCAATATCTATGTGAAAACCCTGAACAATATCATATGCAGTTTTGGAGTGGTGCGGGTGAATAAACTGAAAATTAATCCAGAAAAGAAGGAGGTGATGCTGATTGTAAGATGCCTGCATGGAATGGGGTGCATCGCCTTACTAAGCTTGAGAGTCATATTAGATCCAGATCTCCTGTTAAAAAAAACAGAGCAATTGGATAACAAATAATGCTTTCTTCCAGCTGCATTTAGTTTAGAAGGGGAGCCCATTTATGCAGACATCTGGCCATGTTGATCCATGTTTTGGTAACCTCCAGGCTAGATTATTGTAATATCCCCTGCATGGGGCTGCCCTTGAAGACAGTTTGAGAAATTTAGCTGGTACAAAATAAAGCAGCCCTTGTGATGATGATGAAGAGGAGGAGGAGGAATGGTATCTATAATCTGCCTTTCTTACTAAGACTCAAGTTGGATTATACATGGCAAATCAATGCTATCAATAGGATGAGACATCTTTATCAAGGTTAGGGTTATCAGAGACTGCCTGTTACGACCACATTGCACTAGGTCCTAAAGTCTCTTCACTGGCTGTCAAATGTCTATATGTTCCTGGGTCCAATTTAAAGAGCTGGGGCTTCATTTTAAAGTCTTTCATCAACTTGGCTCCAGATAGCTGAAGAAATGTGACTCCCAATATGAATGTGTGCAGCTTCCATTCCTCGTAGCAGCACCTCCTAGCAGCCCCCCTGCTCTCGAGAATACAATCTGTCATGGTGTGGGGTTTTTCTGTGATTATACCATTACTCTGGGACCAGCTGTTTGGAAGAGGTGAGGCAGGCACCTACCTGTCAGGTCTTCTGGAGATGCTGTATGACAGAACTATTTGAAATAACATATAGGGCAGCTTGAGTGGGCTGTGGCTTATTTATTTTAACTATCCCTTCTAATTACTTGTTTTAATGATTTGAATAGATGGTTATATAACAGATGCAAACACTCCTTATAAACTCAACATGGGGAGGTGTAATCGATGCACATGAATACACTGGTAACTAATGCTCCCTCTAAGCTACGGAGTCTTGTGAGCAAAAATTCTACTTTGTGAGCCACTGGCGTTAAAGTTGTGAGTGAGCGATCTGGCTGCTGCATAAATTAGTTTGCTCTGTAGTGAGCCTTCCTGAGCGAAGGCAAAGATGTGTCAACCAGAGGCTAAAAAATTGTGAGCTAGCTCACACTAACTCAACTTAGAGGGAACACTGCTGGAGCAAGGAAAACATGCAAGTGAACTGAGGATCATGCTCAATGTGGAGAATTTATTTTGGAAATTTTCCTGGTTACACTGAAATTAAGGAGGAGTGAAAAGCTGTGCAGGGTGTAATTGCTGAACAATAGCATAATAGTATGAGGAAATCAGCTCCTCCCTAGATATACGGCTTTAAAAGTTTCCAAGTGTTCTTCAGAGAAAATGGATTCATTATAATGAAACCATGAAGGACATAAAAGAATCTGTTCCCCTCCACCACCACCAATATTTGCATGTTGGGAATCTATTAATGACCCTGCAAAGAGATAATAAGATGTACAGAAAGACAACCAAGTTGGAAAACCTAATAGTCAATTTAATTGTATAAAAATGACTTTTGTCAGGAATGTAAAGGGTTGAAACATCCCCTTTAATTCTCAGGCATAAAAAGAAGCAGGAGGAGGATTCGGGAATCAAACTCTTTGTATCCAAACGGAATTATATATGCAAGGCTGGTTCTAGAGTTCCTATTAACTCAGTCAGGTGAGAGCATTTCTTTAGAATGCCCATCTCAGTTCTATTATAAGCCTGACGAGATTAAAAGAACCTATTCACCTGCGGATTCAGGACATTGTTGGAGATGTAATAAAGGAGACCAATTTCTCGCATATGTGCAGTGGAAAAAGCGCATGCATAAGAACTTATTGGAAGGATATGATGCCAGATGTGGAGGAAATTGTAGGGATGCTTTTGAAATTCTCGTCAAATCTCTCTTTTTGTTCCTGCATTGCACCACAGCGAAATGATGAAAACACTTCCGCCCCCACACACTGTATCTGTTCCTTCCTCCAGACATAAAATAGGTATCATAAAGTGGTTTTGGAGTACAGAAACGTATTAATATTCCCTTTTTTATTTGTGTTTTCATACATAGCAGTCATCATTAACCTTTCTGTTTTACATATTTTAAAGAACATAAGAAGAGTCCTGCTGAATCAGACCAGTGGTCCATCTAGTCCAGCATCCTGTCTCACACACTGGCCAACCAGCTCCTCTGGAGGTCCAACAACAGGGCATAGAGGCTGAGACCTTCCCTTGATGTTGCCTCCTGGTTCTGGGATTCAGAGGCTTAGTGGCTCTGAATTTGGAGGGAACTGCGGCTAGTAGCCACCAACAGACAGACCTATTCTCCATTAATCTTTCTAATCCCCTTTTAAAGCTATTTATTCCTGTATAAGAACATTTGAAGAGCCCTGTTGAATCAAATCAGTAGTCCATCTAGTCCAGCCTCCTGTCTCACACAGTGGCCAACCAGTTCCTCGGGAAGGCCAACAACAGGGCATAGAGGTTGAGACCTAAGTTTTGCTGTTGGTCTTCTTAATATGTTTGTTAGGTTTTTTTTCCTCTCTGTCCCGTCCCCCCCTCCCCACGCCCATATCTAAACTAGTTATCTCCAGTGTGGCATTTGCCACCGCCATGACATCCACCAATGAGTTTCCTGGTGCTAGCTCACTTCTTGAGCCTTGGGGCCCTGGAAGGAACAGACAAAACAGAAAGCTTTAGGTCGCTCCCTAGATGGTGACATCCTGAGTTCACTCCAGGTATGCACATCCTAGCCACAGGCCCTCAGCTTGGCTACAGGCACTGCCATTTCATGGAGTACCCCAGGAGTCCCCAACCTTTTCCAGCCTGTGGGCACCTCTGGAATTCTGACACGGCATGTTGGGTGCAGCCATAAAAATGGCTGGAACAGAATGGCAGCTGCAGCTTCCCTTCAGCCCCACAATGAAGATCCTTGTGCTGCAGTGGCAGCGGCTGCAAAAGGAACATTTTTTAAAATCTGCACAGTCAATCAAAACTCCGATGGCCAAACAGAAATCTTGCTGACTGCCCACTTTCTAAAAAAATTTGGCAGGGGCCAGGAAAGGTATCACCGGGTGCCATGATGGTGCCCATAGGTACCATACTGGGAACCTTTGCAGTAGCCTTTTTTTCAAAATCCTCTCAGTGCCCACAAGGATAAGAGCAAATATCTTACAAAGAGCCTTGTTAATATTTACAAAAGTCCTTTGTTTTCTATAACATTTTATGTCAGTTATAATTCATGTGCTACTTTCATTCCATTTGTACACCATGTATGTGTAATTGGTGCCCCCCAACAAAGCTTTTAACGGTAAGATTCATTGCTCCGGTTTCATCCTGAGCAGGAAGAAACCATGTCAGAAATGTGGGTTTTCAAAGCAGAAGTTCAGCCATGAAATTCAGGAGCATTCCTCATTTCTTGTAACTGTTTCTTACTGCTCTCTGCATGCATTTATTCTACATGTGTACAGTTAATGTATAATATGCATACAGAATTTTTAAACTCTGGCCCAGTCTGCATCTAGCAGTTGCTCTGCTGTTTTACCAAACCCACGCTGGAACAGAAATTCCCCGGTGCATTGCAGGCCACTTTCACTTTGATTGATCTTCGGATTTTATGGTAGCATCCAGACTGCATGCCAGTTTCACGTCTTTGGATCTCTCGGTTACATGGAACTGTCTGCATAGATTTATGGCCATTTTATGGCCGTTCAGAGGTGACTACAGTTAGTATGGTGTTGGCCTGGGGTATCTGAATACAGTTTTAAGCTGTATCTTTGCCTGTTCAAGTGTGGGTTTGGTAAAATAGTGGAGCAAATGCTAGACGCAGATTGGGCCAAGTCCCAAAAGCACCAAAATGTGAGTGAATGGGAACAGAAAGGGAAATATGGCATTATAACAAACAGATGGAGAAACAAACTGAGATACTCCTATGAATAACTAATAGAACTTTTAACTATGAAAAGCCAGTTTGGGATAGCGGTTAGGAGTGCAGACTCTAATCTGGGAGAACTGGGTTTGATACCGCACTCATCCACATGCAGCTGCTGAGTGAACTTGGGCAAGCCACAGTTCTCTGAGAGCTGTTTTCTCAGAGCTCTTTCAGCCCCACCTACCTCACAGGGGAGAGGAAGGGAAGGAGATTGTAAGCCGCTCTGAGACTCCAAGTGAAGGGCGGGGTATAAATCCAATCTCTTCTTCTATAGACTTCCAACAATACTTTTCACTTTTCACTGTATTGTTAGGAACTTTGAAATATAGCATCAAGCCTGAACATTATTAAGTGGGTGATGAGTTGCTTGCTATGGGGTTGACAGCCATCCACCGTGTATCTTGTCACTTCAAGACTGCCATTTTGCGGTGTTTCATCAGTTGCTACATATGTGTTATAATAATAATATTGATGGTTGGAGAAGCGAGACACTTCTAGTTCTACCAACATTAGGAAAGAAAGGGAAAAAATGAGACAAGGCAGAATTCCTAATGGATAGCTTCCAGTTTGGAAGCAAGACAAAGTAATTTGGAATGTGGGTTTTCAGGGTGAAAACTGGATGCAGAGAATTTCAAAAGCATCATTAGTTGTAAGTCAACAGTAATTGTGCCTTTAAAGGTTTTTACTCATTTATTGGGTTGCCAACCTCCAGGTTAGCCCCCCCCCGTTATAATTGATCTCCATGCTACAAAGAGAAGCTTCCCTGGGGAAAAATGGCTGCTCTGGAGGGCGGACTTGATGGCATTAAACCCTGCTGAGGTTCGTCTCTTCTGGAAACCCTCTCCTCCCCAAGTCCCACCTTCAAATCTCAACAGAAATTTCCCAACCTGGAACCGACATCCCTAACTTCTTGCTGTAGCTTCATACTAGGTTTTCCTTGTCACAAGATAACATCATAGTAAGGTTGCCAGGTTCCCCCCTGGCCACTGGCAGGGAATGGTGGGGAAGGGTTGTCAGATCCAGGTTGGGAAACACCTGGAGGTTTGGGGATGGAGCCTGAGAAGGGCAGGAAATTCAGTGGGGTACAATGCCACAGGCCCCACTCTCCAAATCATCTATTTTCTCCAGGGGAACTGATCTCTTTAGCCTGGAGATAAGCTGTAATTCTGGGGAATCCCCAGGTCCCACCTGGAGGCTGGCATCCCTGCATCATATTGGTGTTGTGAGAAAAGCCAATCCATATTTCCAGTGGATCCATTCTTGTACTCACGTGAACCTTACAGAATTTTACTTCTTCAATGGTGTGTGTTTGTGTGCGTTCTACAGACAACATACACCGGCTCATTTACCAGCTGGCCTGTTTAACGAAGGAGATTTCTGCCAACGTGTAGTAAAACTGTCTGTCAGTTGCTTGTCCGGATAAACTTGAATTCCTCCCACAGAAAGTTCCCTTTTCCCTCTGCATACAAGAATCCCTTCTTAGTTTGAGCAAAATCCAGAATTATAGTGTATGAAAAAGGAAGACTGACAGGAAACATACATATGTTCTTCTGAGAGCAACCAGATAAGCTACTTGCCTAAAATGGAGGCGATCAAATGTCATCCAGGATGTGACACACTCCAGATATATGGCTGATCTTCATGCAGAGATGGTGAACATGCAGTTGGAGCAGACCAGCGGGAGCAACTCTGGGAAATGGTAATGGGGAAAGCAGAGGGACAGTGAAGACCTTTATTAGAAGAACAAGGGTTTTTTTTCTACACCACATTACTAGAATAAGAATATAAGAAATAACTAGTCTTAATAAATAGGGCCTGACTTGGATAGCCCGGGCTAGCTCCAACTCGTCACCTCTCAGAAGCTAAGCTGGAATGGCCCCCGTTAGTATTTAGATGGGAGACCAGCAAGGAAGCCCAGGGTAGCAATGCAGAGGCACTGGCAAGCCACCTCTGAACCTCTTTTGCCATGACAACCCTACGGGGTCATCATCAGTTGGCTGCAACTTGATGGCAAAATAAATAAATAAATAAATAAATAAATAGGGTCAGCTGTTGGGTTCGGGGAGGGGAGGGACTTTGGCAGGATCGAATGCAACTTCCAAAGCAGCCAATGTTCTCCAGGGGAACTGATGCCTGTCATTTGGAGACCAGTTGTTATTTCAGGAGTTCTCCGGCCATCGCCTGGAGGTGGGCAATCCTACCAGTGTCCCCGTGTGCTCTGATGTCGCTGATGTCGCCGGGGCAGGGAATCCTTGGCCTCCACTGGGGGAGAGCTGGCAACCAGTGTTCCCTCTAAGCTGAGTTAGTGCGAGCTAGCTCACAGTTTTTTAGCCTCCAGCTCACACATTTTTGTCTTAGCTCAGGAAGGATGGCTCCAGAGCAAACCAATTTATGCAGCAGCTAAATCGCTCACTCTCAACTTTAATGCCAGCAGCTCACAAAGCAGAATTTTTGCTCACAAGATTCCACGGCTTAGAGGGAAGACTGCTGGCAACGCTAGTCTGGAGGATACCTGAAGGCTCCAAACAATGAAGAAATCCCATCGTCTCGTCGAGTAGGGCTAAAACACCTTGGGCCTTTAGCAGAGAGACAAACCACCCGAGGAGAGGCATTATAGAGGGCTGTAAGAACTGTGGAGAGTTTGAATGAGAGAAAAAAATTACTCTAATTTGATATAACATTTCAGGGCCAACCCTGGAATCTGTGAAGCAGCATATTTAAGACAGTCAGATGGTAAGTACTATGATTCTATGATTCCAAGTACGTTGTGCTACATATAATGAACTTGCGGGACTTATTGTAACAGGAAATTGTGCTAGATGTCTTGCATAAATAAAGAAGATTTAAACTTGGCAGCTGCTGTGCCTTTTATAATCACATAAACAGAACTCTGACGGGGAAAACTTTTCTCCATATATGAATGTCATAAGAGGAAAAGTTGAACTTCCATCTATGTAGCTGTTAAAAACTCTGTCCTCATTAGGGTCAGTTTTAGATTCCCCCCCCCCTTTCTCCAACCCCATTTTGATTTCTCTTCTCCTTTGTATTAATCAGACCCAGGATTTTTGTAAAAAAAAAAAAAAATCTGCCCTTTTCTCAGTGGGGGGGCAAATATTGGACTGTAAAATGAATACCTTTTTCAACATTATTGGTTCATCAATAAATCGGTATTATACATGTTATGCACATATAAAAAGTGTTTTTAAAACATAATGTACTCAGTACCAGTGAAACTGGTACCAAACCAACAGGAGAAAGTGGAGGACCCAACCAACATAAAAACTATAAATAGAAAAAGAAATTACGCAGGGATCGCTCATCCATCCCTGATGGTGGTGGAAAATGCCGTCAAGTCACAGCTGTAGGGTCTCCAAGGCGAGAGATGTTCAGAGGTGGTTTGCCATTTTGCCTACCCCCACATCATGACTCTGATATTCCTTGGAGGTCTCCCATCCAAATACTAGCCAGAGCCGGCCCTGCTTAGCTTCCGAGATATGACAAAATCAAGCTAGCCTGGGCTATCAGGTCAGGGCTCAGTCATCCACAGTCCTCAACCAAAGGGAAGGGAGTTATGGGTACCAGTTTCCATTCCTGGTACTACCAGCCTCAGTGTGCATCACCCCTCCCCTCCCTTTAGACCCCACCCCTGGATCCCAGGCTGGTCTCTACTGGGGCTGGCATTTGATAAGAGGGGAGCTCTTAGGGCTGCCAACCTCCAGCTGGGGCCTGAAATTCACCCAGAATTAGGGACTATAGATGGCAGTTCCCCTGCATGAAATGGCAGCCTTCAGAGGGTGAACTCTGGGAAATTACATCCCCGCTGAGTCCCCATCCCTCCCCAAACTCTGCCCCCTATGGGCACCACCCCCAGATATCCAGGAATTTCCCAAGCCAGAGTTGGCAACCCTAGCCAGCCTTTCCTGGAGTATGCATTCCAGCAAGGCGTTGGAGGATGCCAGATGTTAGTACCAGGCCTTCCATTAAACAGATTCTTGCAGGGGGAGGACTGCCATTGTCATCTTGAAATACCAGCTCCTCTGAGCCACTATGGTTCTTCCGATGCTTTCCTGTAAAAAAAAAAAAAAATCATTAGTCTTGGCTGGCAGCGCAACGTTGCGCAAATAAATATGTACCGTGCAACCAAGTCACCGAGAGGGGCACATTCTCGAGTAATTATGCAAATAAATCCGCAGGGCACTCTCCAGTATCGCCTGCCATGAACATTTGTATTAATCAGAGCCCACGTTACTGACAAGGGAATCTATTTTGCCGCTTTCCCGGCGAGATGTAAATCGAATGGCAAAGTCGGAGCCGTGGCCCGCTGGAAGAGGTGGAGACCGCTGTCTTATCTCAGCAAACCCCTTCAGGTATCTCTGGGAGGCCAGAACCAATTGCAGCTTTGAATAAATAAAGCTTTCTCCACTTGGGAGTCGGCTGGTTCGACCCCCCCCACACACACACACCCCGTACACACAGCAAATGCTGATCATCCCTTGGAATTGAACTGTTTTTCGTAGCCTCTCTCCTTCTCCGCATTGGGTGTTTGGTGTCTGTTTAATGCAAAGATGTTTGCATATCCTTGGATGAACTTTTCTGACACTCCAATGACAGCCACGGAACGTGGGCCAAATAACACAGCCCTGGAGTTTGTATTCAAGATCTCGGGCTGCCTAATTTGTCTCCAGGTTGAAGCCCCTACTTTATCAAGAAGCCGATGACAAAAGGCAGTTGGTTTCTGGTGTTTCTCTGATATATTTTCCTCTTCTAAAAAAATAATAGCTTTTATAAGCCTTTGAGAAAGAGGAGGAATGCTTCGGGATGAAAGAGCCAAAATCTGATTTTCTTATAAGGAGCAATGGCGGCTCTGGTCCCCGTTCCACCTAAACCAATGAATGCCAAAAAGATCTCAATATAACAATACCAGTTTCAAGAGCTCCATGTCAACTAGGGTGTCACCAAGAGACATTTCCTGGGGAGAAACTTTGAAACAATGGCCTTGCTAGGGTTTGTGGAGCTTGAAGCATTATTGGGCCCCCCAATGCTCCCTACCCATTCATCCCTTTGGGTATGTGCAATGCAAACTCCTTGCTTCAAACTGATGTCCATATTTAAGTTCGGGCTTTTAATTTAACAAAAAAAAATGGCTGTCAAGTCACAGCTGACTTATGGCGATCCTGCAGGGTGTTCCAGGCAAGAAACATTCAGATGTGCTTTGCCATTGCCTGCCTCCTCGTGACAACCCTGGTATTCCTCGGAGGTCTCCCATCCAAATACCAGCCAGGGCTGACCCTACTTAGATTCCAAGATCTGACAAGATCAGGCTAGCCTGGGTAATCCTGGTCAGGGCTTCAAACATTGTGCAGATTTCAAAAAAAATTATAAAAACCCAAAAGTTGCAAAGCCTTCTACAGTACCTCTACACTGTACATTAATGTAACTGAAAACTTCTACGTAACATTCCATGCCATAAACAACATGGACTCGCAAACATTCTCCTTTTGATAAGCCGCTGAGTCCCTCCTGCAGCCCTGATGAACTCTTGGTAGCCTGACCCGGAACTCCAGAACTTGAACCACAGGAATTGCCTGAATCCATTCACCAGGCCTAACCCGTCTTATTCTGAATCATCTGGGGTAGATCGACTGCCCCACCTCCATAGCAGGCAGGACTCGGAGTCTCTCCAGGGTAGGGAAGAAGACCAAAGCATTTCTCCCCTGCTCTAATCAAGCAGATGACATCTTGCATTGTGCCTTTATATCCTGACTCCCTTCTTTGCAACGGCCCTCCCGCCTTCAGACTGGGATCGCCATTCCTCCCTGTATCTGACAAAGGGACCTTTAACTCACGAAAGCTTATCCCCCAAAAAATCTTTTTGGTTTCTGGGGTGCTCCTGGACTTGAATCAGGCCCACTCCTAGGCAGTGCCCCCTCTAAGCTGTGGAGTTCTGTGAGCAAAAATTCTACTTTGTGAGCTACTGGCATTAAAGTTGTGAGCGGTCACCATCACATGCACAATTAGCCGCACCACAGGCGCGAATGCCGGGCTAAATTAAAGGACGCGATCAGACACGAACATCTGGGAAGCGCCCTGCACCCATCGGCAACTCGTTTTGCTCTGCTGCAGAAGTGGAGTAAAAAGACACCAGGGAAAGTCCAATAGCAAACAGGTTGCTACGGGCCACAGACGGACTTTCCCCTGTCTGATCATACCAGTGCGCTCTCATGGCATCGGGATGGTCTGATCAGGCCATGCCAACTCCGTGCCGTTGTTTCCCCCCCCCCTTCTCAGTATGCGCATCATCACACACTCCATAGGAAGGCCTCAGTGCTGTGATGCAATTAATCAATCCCCCGTTTAAGCAAATCAGAAACAAATGGCAAAGCAAAAAAAAAAAAAACCCAACTCACCCGCAGTTGTGTCTGATCACACAGTGGCAGGCTGCCCCCGCAGCTTCAAAAGACTGTGCAGTCATGCAACTGGGGGTCAAATTCCTCCGTAGGGAATAGCCTCGCTCCCCTGCCCAGTTTATCTCGTGTGTGTGACCACACCCAGCAAGTGATTTGGCTTCTGCAGAAATTAGTTTGCTCTAGGGCCATCCTTCCTGAGCTAAGACAAAAATGTGTGAGCCGGAGGCTAAAAAACTGCAAGCTAGCTCACACTAACTCAGCTTAGAGGGAACACTGCTCCTAGGGTGTTACAATTACAAGTAAGGAAGGGCTATTTAAATCAGTAGTAGAGCAGAAGTTAGTAGAGGAACAGCAGACAACAAAAGTTCATGGCCGCAGCCCCACCGGGGCAGGCCCCCCAGAGGCCCTGGGTGCAACCATTGCTTTTCGGCAGAGGAGGTGGAAGAGGTTGGTGCCAGAGATTTCCAGGTGTTGAATTTTTCTTTTGTTCACCCCACCCTACCACCTGGATATCTTCCATCTACACTGTGGTCCTTGCTGTGGTCCACCATGTGTGGAGGTGTCATGTCTTCTCCTTCATACTAGGCCATCCCTGAGCTTAAGTGCTCGACACAGCAGGATGGTTGAGGAAGGATTAAAGGGGTCCTAGGGAATGTGAGACAGCAGCGGAACAGGAAGCATGGTGATAAACAGGGCTGGGGGAAGGACTGTGGCTGTCCATGCACTTAGATTCACACCCACATGCACACTTTAGCATGTTTAGAATCTTCAAGCCGATCAGTCCCTTTTGTTTCCTTGTCAATATTTTTTTTTGCTAATATATTTACACAATTGTATAAGTTCTTGCTGCATCAGTTCCAAGGAAATCGTGGAACATCACCCTGGATATACAGATGGCATATAACACAGCAGTGGCGTATAAACGGTGTCAAACTGGCATAAAAGAAACAAACCAAGCAAGTGGTGGTGGTGATGGTGGTGCAGTGGCGGGGGGACGGGACAAAAAGGGATCTATTCTTCCCTCCTTCGTGGCGATCAGGATCGGTGTCAGGAATTGCAGGTCCTCTCCACAGATGCTTCTTCCGCCTGGACCCGGCATGCAGTACAGCTGTGACTGAAAAGGGTTAAATGTAGTCCTGGAGCAAGCTGAGCCATAGGCAACATTGCAGCTCCGACCAGGGCCATCTGCTGCTATTCGCACCACAGCATGAATCTACTGCATGTAGTGCTGCCAACCTCCTGGTAGGAACTGGAGATCTCCTGCTATTGTAACTCATCTCCATACAATACAGGTCAGTTCCCCTGGGGATAAGATGGACACTTTGGAGGCAGTGTTCCCTCTAAGCTGAGTTAGTGTGAGCTAGCTCACAGTTTCTTAGCCTCTGACTCACACATTTTTGCCTTCGCTCAGGAAGGAGGGCTCCAAAGCAAACTGATTTCTGCAGCAGCCAAACTGCTCGCTCACAACTTTAGTGCCAGTAGCTCACAAAGTTGAATTTTTGCTCACGAGACTCCACAGCTTAGAGACAGCATTGTTTGGAGGGCCAACTCTGCAGCATCATATCCTGCTGAGGTTCCTCCTCTCCCCAAATCCTGCCGCCCCCAGGCTCCAACCCCCAAATCTCCAGGTCTTTCCCAACCCAGAGCTGGCAACCCTAACCCTACAACGATGCCAGAACCACAGGGCATCTGGACTTAGCTTGATCTTGGGCAGTAATGGCCTTCCAGTTCAGCAGCCCTCCCCCTCAGAACTTTCGCAGTAAGTGGAAGACCTGGTCTGCCCCTCTGTGCAGGCCCCCCCTTCTGATCCAGGCTCCAGCCTTCTCTGTCTTTCTAATAATCCCCGTCCATACATGATACTGCCTTCTGCTGAATCAGACCCTTGGTCCATCAAGGTCAGCAGGGCTATTTTTGGGCAGGAATGCACAGGAACAGAGTTCCAGCTGGCTCCCGAGCTGGCCACACCCAGCAGGAACTCATTAGCATAATAGGCCACATCCAACAGCAGAAACTCATTAGGATTGGCTACATTAGGAGTGTGTGGCCTAACATGCAAAGGAGTTCCTGCTACAAAAAAAGCCCTGGGTTTTGAAAACAAACAAGGTAAACAGAATAAGAAGCAAAAGGTGGGTGTGGCTGGATGACCACACTTCTGGCAGCATGGGGGTGTGGCCTGATATGCTAATGAGCTGTGCTATCAGGGGTGTGGCCTAACATGCTAATGAGCCTCTGCTGTTGGGTGTGGCCTATTATGCTAATGCGTTCTGAAGGTCAGTGTTATCTACTCAGACTGGCAGTGGCTCTCCAGGGTCTCAGGCAGAGCTCTTTCACATCACCTACCTGATACTTAACTGGAGGTGCTGGAGATTGACTTTGGGACCTTCTGCATGCCAAGGAGAGGTTCTCCCACTGAGCCATGGCCACTCCCCATGAAGCCAACTCCACCCATTGTTTGCAGCACCAAATGAACCGGGTGCATCAGATCAAGCCGGCAAGCTTTCTTTATCCTAGAAGAGGTACAGACACGACCCAGAAATCCCCCTGATCAGTGACAGTGCTCTGCCCAATAGGTTGGCAGGCAGATAACCCTGGGGTTGGTGTCTTTTGGTGGTGGGCACTTTCCAAGGACCCATCACAAAAAAAATTGTATTACAAAAAAAAAAACGGAACAAAAGAAAAGTTCCTAGGAAGAATGCCTGTTTCCTGACTGTATGCCTGTTTACTCGGCTGTGCACAGGATCCACAGCATTGGTGAAGGCATCGTCTTGCTTTTCCTTCATCCCAGGATGAGGAATCAGGGCCACAATGTGCATTTACTTTGGAGTTTCTCCCACTGAATTTCCTGTAAAGCAGGGCTATACTTTACCTGGGACAGGTACCAGAAACTATAGACTGCCTCTTGCAAATACTGACACTTGGAGTATATATATCTGATCTGATCTCTTCAAAATGAAGGATCAGCAAATAGGTGTCCAAATCCCACTGCAATCAAATTCTGGTCTAAAGAGCCTGGCGCTTGCTGCCAATACAGCTTAACCAAGAAGGGGATGAAATAATCCTTGTGAAGCTGAAATCTGGGGGTCTGGACAGTGGCAAGCCCTCCCAGCCCCTCCCCCCTCTACTTCCTGGTACAGCCAACACAAAAGAGTTGCCAACCTCCAGGTGGTTGGGTAAACCAAAGGAGCGCATGGGAAAGGTTGTGTAAACCAGAAATAAGACACACCATGCTAAACTTACGTCACGATTTCTCTATTATTATATAATAGACTTGGAGTATAGCTTAACTAAACATATAGATACTTGTACATCCAATGCATAACTCTCTTGGGTATATAACAGACTATTTCGAATACATAAATACAATTGAACAATTTTTTCATCCGAAGACGCCTCGTGGCTTGACTTCCAGTATGGCTGCAAGTTCTTCTAGAATCAAATCTCAGCTGGCTGATGCGTTTCGAAAATTTTCTCTGTCAAAGCCAGTATGAAAACTACAAACATAATGATATTGTATGAATACATTTACATCGACAGTCAAGTTAAATCCCCAGACTCAGCAAATCCAAAACTTACACAGCCTGTGTTCTTCTAAAGAGTCACCCAACTTTCATGTTTTCGAAATGCATTGGCTAGCTGAGATTTGATTCTAGAAGAATTTGCAGCCATACCTGAAGTCAAGCCACAAGGCGTCTTTGGATGAAAAAAACCCATGCGTTCTGTTCAATTGTATTCAGGGCTATTTTTGGGCAGGAACGCACAGGAACGGAGTTCCAGCTGGCTCCCGAGTTGGCCACGCCCAGCAGGAACTCATTAGCATAATAGGCCACACCCAACAGCAGAAACTTATTAGCATTGGCTACATTAGGGGTGTGTGGCCTAACATGCAAAGGAGTTCCTGCGACCAAAAAAGTCCTGGGTTTGGACAACAAACAAGGTAAACAGAATAAGGAGCAAAAGGTGGGTGTGGCTGGATGACCACTCTTCTGGTAACATGGGGGGTGGTCTAATATGCTAATGAGCTGTGCTGTCAGGGGTGTGGCCTAATATGCTAATGAGTTCCTGCTGTTGGATGTGGCCTATTATGCTAATGAGTTCCTGCTGGGCTTTTTCTACAAAAAGAGCCCTGATTGTATTTATGTATTTGAAATTATTTTTGGTTTACGCAACCTCCAGGTGATGGCTGGAGATCTCCTGGGATTACAAATGATCCCCAGGTGACAGAGATCAGTTCAGCTGGAGACAATGGCCACTTTGGAGGGTGGACTCTATGGTATTATACCCCACTGAAGTCCCTCCCCTCCCCAAACCCCGCCCTCATCAGGCTCTACCCCCCAAATCTCCTGGGATTTCCCAACCCAGAGCTAGCAACCCTACCACACAAGCAGAGAAATTAGTAGCAGGTACAAAATTCAGCCCAGGAAGCCTTCCAGCTGGGTTTGTTTACATTCTAAATGGGAAGACTGTAGTCCTCAAGGCAGGCAGAGTGGCTTAAAGGTATATGACGCCTAGTGAAGTTTTAGCACACTATTCGAGCCCAGTGGCACTTTTAAGGCCAACAACAGTATAAGCTTTCATGTTCACACACACTTCTTCAGATAACACTGACAAGTAAGTTACCAGTCAATACATTTGGCCTAATATGCTAACAGTAGAGGCTGAGCAGCAAATTAGCATACAACCTAATGAAGATGCTTAACAGACGCAAGGACCAAACAGGAATAACAAGCTTAGTTGAGATGGTCACCATTTGTTTGGATTTAATTCCGGGATGAAACATAGTGAAGGAAACAGACACAGACACATTGGAATCTACAGGGAGCATCCATTTAGAAGCAACTGCCTCTCTCAGGACACTTGGCTTGGAGCCATCCCATCATTCTGTGGAACCTTTCGTAATTCCATGGAGCCTCCCCCACATGTTGTGATTGGTCCTCATGGGACCCAGTTTGTGACTGGCTCTGTCCTCATGGCAGCCATCTTGGGTACCACTAGGGATGGCAACTTCTGCTTGGGAAGCTCCTGTGGAGATGGGGATGGAGCCTGTGGAAGCTCCGCACACACCCCAGCTGCCATTTTCTCCAGAGGAGAACTGATTCCTATTGTCTGGAGATCAGTTATAATTCCAGGAGCTCTCCATCCCCTACCTGGAGGTTGGCAACCCTAGGTAGAACCCACTTCCCCCTCTCCGAGTTCCAAAAGCACTTACAGGCTCAACAAAATTAGGGGACTTTATTTTGCAGGGGAGAGTTAGGGATCTGAACACAGGGTTGCCAGATCTCTCAAGACTGGTTACCGCCTGGGTGCTAGGGATGGAGTCTAACAGACAGTGAGGATGTGCTTAACCGGCAAACCTCTCCAGCTTGGCAGCTTCCTTGTTTCTTATCGCTCTACTGATCAAAGGCATTTATACTATTTTTCAATTATAAATACTCAAAATGCTTTACTATTTAAAATAGTAGAAAAAGCATCGACTGGGGCAGAACTAAACAAAACCAGAGCAACAAAATGAAACAGTCTAACAACATAAGGACATAAAAAGAGCTCTGCTGGATCAGACCAGTGGCCCATACAGTCCAGCATTCTCTCTCACACAGTGGCCAACCAGTACCTCTGGAGGGCCAGCAAGGGCATCTAATTGATAAGAGCATATGAACATAAGAGAAGCCGATGTTGGATCAGGCCAATGGCCCACCCAGTCCAACACTCTGTCACACAGTGGCCAAAAATACCAGGTGCCATCAGAAGGTCCAGCAGTGGGGCAGGACACTAGAACACTAGTGTCACTAGGACACTAGAAGCCCTCCTGCTGTTGCCCCCCCAAGCACCAAGAACACAGTGCATCACTTGCAACTACCAAAGGCGGAACAAAATAGGTGGGTCTTAAAACTGCACATGAAATATTCCAAAGGAGACCACAATAGGGTTGTCAGGTCCCTCCTGGCAACTGGCGGGGGATTGGGGGGGGGACTTACCAGGAGCAGGAGGGAGGCTCTGCCGATATGCAGCAACATGCCCACATCACTGCCCATGTGACTCAGAGGTGACGTCATCACATTGAGGATGTCGGGGTGACACTCTGGTATTTGGGCAAAAAACTCTGTGGTAAGTTTTGATTCAACCATAGAGTTTTCGCCCAAATACCAGAGCGTCGCCCCAACATGACAACGCCACTTCCAGGTCACCTGGGCAGGGACATAGTCACATTGCTGCACGTTGGCAAAGCCTCCCTCTGTTTTGAGGTAAGTTCCCCCTGCCAGCCAGCTGATCAACAGCTAGGCAGTGGTGCCTGGAAGCGGGGGACCCCTGACTCCACTGGGGGGGGGGTCTAGCATCCCTAGACCAAAATGAAAAGGTCCCGCACCCTCATGGAAGCTAAATTAACCTCCACATAAGTTTAACAGGCCCTGAGTGGTCAATTTTAGTTGTTGAGAGGGTTTGCTACAGAAAAAAGTGGTTTCTGAAACAATGTAACTCTTCACTGTAATATTTTACTTGTAATGATAATTTTCAGATGAGGGGCTACCCCCAGGGTATGTATTCGGACACTTTGAAGCCAAAATTATATCCCAAATTTGCTGTCTGTTTTCCTTCACTGTAATATTTCACTTGTAATGATAATTTTCAGATGAGGGGCTACCCCCAGGGTATGTATTCGGACACTTTGAAGCCAAAATTATACCCCAAATTTGCTGTCTGTTTTCAGCTTGGTTATATCCAAAATGGCAAAAGGCACTCCCAAAATTTCAAGATTCCTGACATTTATATCCCAGAATTTTAGGAATTTTTTTTCCAAGTTATTTTGGTGTGGGGGTAGACGCAGTGGCTCAGTCTGAATGCCAGGTCTATTGCCACTATTTTGCAATGCTCAATGAAAACGTGAGACTTGGCCTCCTCTTATGTCAATCAGTACCCAATATTTCTGAACCCTCCAAAGCTTCCTGAAACAGAGTTACAAAATGTTATCTATAAAAATGAAATTAAGGAATAACAGGAATCACACCCTTTCCGAAATCCCCAAACATTTTTTTTTTAATTTGCACACGACTAACTACATCTCCCAACAGCTCCTGGTTCTGACTTTGACCTCAACAACAGTTGCCTTTTCTCTTAGGGAGTGAGGGAAAGAGGAAAGACAGGCGAAAAGGAGAGGGAAACGAGACAGAAAAGGTGTGAGTACTGCAGCCAGGACCAGGCTTGGGAGAACTGAAAGGGCACCAGAGGAGACTGCAGAAATTGGAGCAAAGAAACTGGAGTCCAACTGTCAGGCTGCTGCAGCTCAAGGTGTAGACTTTGTTTAATATCAGCTGGTTTAGGAGAGCCTTGAGAAGAACCGTCTGGAATCTCAAAAGCATTCCTGTTACTGAACTGCCAAGCATAAGAAATGTCTGCTCCTTGGAACCCGGTTATTATTTCCCATCCCTTTTGGATGCAGCTTCCCTGTTTACTTACCCCAAGAAAGTGTTTGTTGCTATTAACTAGATGTCACTGCAGATGTTGGAACTCATTCAGGCTCAGTCTAGAAGCAGCCAGCCCTGAAGGGCCTTCAGCACTTGCTGCAAATCTTATTTGCAGGGGCACGCTATTAATGTGACTTGACATCACATTCTCTTTTCCGGAGCAATCTGAAAGGGAGCTGAAAACGATGAAGATTCTGGCCAGACCCAGAGACCTGGTCCGCCTCTCTGGGAAGGATTTCCTAAACTCACAGTTCAGGATTTCAGTGTCTTGTATACCCCCTTGCCCAATACTCTTGAGTAGCAAAACAAGCTAATTCCCCCCACCCCACAAACATACCCTCCATTCCCCCACCATTGGTGTAGGGTCGCTAGGTTCCCCCAGCCACCAGCCAGGGATGGGGGGGTAGGGTTGTCACTTGCCAGATTCAGGTTAGGAAACTCCTGGAGGTTTGGGGGTGGACGCTGGGGAGGACAGGAGCCTCAGTGGGGCACAGTGCCATACAGTCCACCCTACCGCACTGGTTCCCAAAGTGGGCAATACCACCCCCTGGGTTTGCTGGAACGATCCGGGTGGGCTGGAGCAATCCAGGTGCAGATCCACAAACTGCATCTTTTTGTCCACTTCTTGAAGGTAGATTTCCAGGGGGTGCTGAGTAATTTTTTATTCTCAAAAGGGGGCAGTAGACCAAATAAGTTTCAGAGCCTCTGGTTGCGGTCACACACACGAGATAACGCGGGTATGGGAGCGAGGCTATTTGCTCCTTAGGAATTTGACCCGCAGTTGCGCGATCACACAGTCCCTGGGAGCTGTGGGGAGAGCCCACCACTGTGTGATCGGATGAATCAGGGTCGTTTCTTTTTGCCACATGTTTCCAGTGCACTTCAATGGGGAATTGGTGATTCGCATCTCCACACTGAGTGCTCCCTATGCAGTGTGAGATGATGCGCATACCGAAATGGGGAAAAAAACAATGGCATGGAATTGGGACGGCCCGGTCAGACCATCCCAATGCCATGAAAGTGCGCTGGCACGATCACACAGGGGAAAGTCCGTTCCTGGCCCATAGCAAACCCGTTTGCTACCGGACTTTCCCTGCTGTCTTTTTACTCCACTCCTGCAGCAGAGCAAAACAGGTTGCCGACGGGTGTGGGGCACTTCCCAGATGTTTGCATCTGATCACACCCTTTAAATCTGCCCGGCATTTGCGCCTATGGCGGGGCTAAAGGTGTGTGTGATCACAGCCTCTGTTCCAGAGCATGCACTTTCTCTAGGGGAACTGATCTCTGTAGTCTGGAGATCAGCTGTAATTCTGGGGAATCCCCAGGTCCCACCTGGAGGCTGGCATCCCTACATTGGCTACCTTATTTGTGTCTGATGTTCTGACACATCTTCCTTGCCGTTTCAGCCAGATGGGCTCCTGACTCAGTTTGCTATGACAATCCACCACAGTCCACAAACAACAGCTGTTGCCACTGATGCAACCAGCAAAACTCCATGCGACAGATGGAGTAGCATTTGGGTGCAGGAATGAAGCAGAGCCTTGCCAGCTCTAGAGAGATGGCCTTCTTTGGTGGCCGATGTGGCACACGGGAAGAAAGATGCCTCCCTGCTCTCCTCGTGCCTCCAAACGGCTCAGCTCTAGTCCTTTCCTGAAACCTCCTGCTGGTGCAGTTGCCACTGGTGCCATTCCCTCACCTTACCAGGGGCCCTGAAGAAAATATTCTCTCACCACCACCAATGTCACAGTAGGAGGGGGACTTCATTCCACACTGGCAGACAGCTGCCGATGGAATCCTGTGAGAGAAATCCTGAACGCCCAAGCACTGTAGTCACAGGCCAATACAGAGGAGGGACGAGGAATGGATGCTCTGGCCCACACTGCCCATCCAGAACTGAGTACACTACCTCTGTCCACTTACAAATATATCATTCATCCTAATGGGAGCAGCGTAACTATGCACATAACAAGCTAATCAAAATGGCAGCACAAACTTAAATGCGCTTCTGGATGGAAGCCTTCTCTGGTTTGACACTCAAACTGAAGTGTTTGTGTTTTTGTTGATGGGGGTGGGGGTGGAGCATCCACAGGACATTGTCCTCTAGTTGTGCAGGTTCTGGGCTTTCCTCTGCTTGGGTGTGATCTTTCCCAAAATATATCTCAGCTGCGCTACAAATTCCAGCTATCACCATTAAATCAGCGCTTGGTTAAATATGCAGTGGTTCAGTGGCTATTTTAATTGTAATTCTATATTTTAAGCCATGTATTCAATATTTACTGTTTCTTAAAGTGCCAAATGTTCCTTTTTCTCTTGCATTCCTATTATTGTTGTAATATTTTGTCTAAAAGCCCACGTGCTATGTAGACTTCCTTGAATAAATGGATTGAACTGCTCTTCCCCCCTAAAAAAAACCTGAACTGATCTTTTCCCAACGGTCACTAGCCCAGCTACAATGAATTTGAAAGCGGAACCCCGGTTGTCCGAAGCCGGCCTGTCCAGACATGTTTCGGTGCTCTGGAATGTTTTCGTCCTTTTCTGCCACGAGGTGGCACTGTAGATTTAGAGGAAAACAGCGGCTGGAAGGAAGGAGGGGAGCCGGGAGAAAAGGAAGACGAAGGGGGAAAACAAACCGCCCTTCCTTCCTGCAACTCTTCGGTGCTTTTTGAAATAAAAGAGATACCTTTGGATGACGGGTCCGTTCTAATAAGCGTTTTGTATGTGGTTGAGTCATCGCAGATTCATTCTCGTGGTGCGGAATGGTGGTCGTTGTTGTGGAGATGACCCCTGGCTTAGAGGTTTTAGGAAGGGGCAGGGATAAATGCCTAGGGGAGGTGGCAATCCGCGGCAAATGTTGGCTGTGGGGGCGTTGATCGAGGCCTCGTGGTTCAGATGTAATGTATCTCTGAATAGCAGTGGCTGGTAGGGGAGGGACAGTCACGCCAGTAATGAAAATGTGCACCCTACCCTACCCCCTTGCTCCCCCACCCCGAATTAGCCTTTGCTGCAAAAGGAGCCGTGTTTGCTTTCCCTTGGCGACGCTAATTCCGTTCGTGAATAACAGGCTTTCCAAAGCTCATAGTAATTTTGATCGTGAGTTGAAAGTATTATCCGCTCGTGATTACTAATGAGACATATTTCCAGCTGACGTCTCTCGCTTTTGCACCTGCAGGTTCGGCCCTCATCAGAGGGGCCGCCAGCCAAGGCCAGAAGCCGCTCCCGGCTCAGAGCTCGCCACGACATTAACACCTTGCTCGGTCGTCATGAGAAACTGCCCTTTTCCTTCCAGCCGGCTGAAGCGGACTTGAGGTTTTCTGAGCGGTGCCGGGGGTTTGCAAAACAACAGCCAGCGCCCTCTGCAGGACAGCAAGCGAACTGGCATCGTGGCAGCGCCAGGCGATGTGCTTTGACCTCTGTACTACCGTTTCCAAGCAGCCCATGTGCCACAACATCACACGAGTTAATTTAGCGATCTTATTTTCCCTAATTCATGAAGAAACTTGCAGTTACCCAATACGATTCTGCCATAAGCACCCTAGGGTTGCCAACGTTGGGTGGGGAATTTCTTGAAAATTTGGGGCTGGAGAAGGGGGGGAACCTCAGCCAGGAATAATACCATAGAATCAGCCTTCCAGAGCAACCATTTTCTTCAGGGGGACTGATCTCTTGTCATCTGGAGTTGCGATCCCAGGGACTCTCCAGGCCCCACCTGGAGGTTGGCAACCCTAACTAAAGGGAGCATAGTCTACCTGCCAGACCAGATTCTGCCGCCCAATTCCTTAAGACTGGCGGGGAAGGATACTCTGTCCTCTGCCACCAGGAAGAGGAATAAGAGCCACATGAGAGTTCTTCTACTTTCATCCCTCCAAGGCAAGGGAAGATTAGCCTGGGCCAACTGTATACATATGCCCTAACTGTTCAAGTGATCTCCCTCCTGCCTTTTCTCTCTATTCTCCTTCTTCTTCTTCCCCTAGAGCCTTTGAGCCATCTTATGCATCAGGCAGACAAGCAACTCCCCGTATCAAGGCAGGCTAAGGGAGATGAAAGCTCCCAAGGACAGGGGCAGTCTTGGGGATGCTGGGCCCCCAGACGAAAGTCCAGGATGGGGCACCAGTCACTGCTTCCTCTACCAGTCCACCATCAGGGTTACCCCCCCAAAAAACAACAACAACAACAAGGGACAGCCCTCACTCCGTGTGAGTTGGGTAGCTGTCAGAAAGTCTGGGTTCCCCAGCCAAGGGATCAAGGCTCTTACAAACTAACTCACAGAAGCCTGTGATGGAGTGGGCTCTTGCTTGTGGCAATTTGTGCCACTGGAAGAAGATGCCTGTTCATTTTGATGGTCATTTCCCCACTCCTCCACATGCAGCTATTGGTGTGACCTTGGGTCAGTCACAGTTCTGTAAGCCACTCTGAGACTCCTTCAGATAGTGAAGGGCAGGATATAAATCCAGTTTCCTCCTCCTCCTCCTCCTCCTTCGGCAACTACCCTCAGTGGCTATCCCCCCTCCCCATACGTCCCATTAAAATAAGCTTTTTGCACAGACTCCTAAGCAGATTCAAAGTCTATTATTTTCTTCTGGCCTCATTACTCGGGAAAAACAAGTCACTTTACAGGCTGTAGGCAGAAGGGGATCATCTTATCCAGGAGGGGTCCCCAAAGCCTGCTCTCCCAGTCCTTTCCGCCTTTGTTGGGGGGAGAAGGTAGGTCCTATTGGTTTAAATGTAAAAAAAAAAATCAACTTGCCTTGGAAGCCCAGAAGCTTTACACGGTATCCCCAACACACCATGTTTCCTGCTTAAGGGGAAAATGCTGTTAAGACAAATTACAAAGATGATCTGACTCCAATGGTAACAAGAGAAAGAAATTTTACTTACCAAAATAGAAGCACATCTTCTGTGACATATTCATGTAGGTACATTTAACTTATTGTCAACAAATTAACTTCAGAAAGGTTAACTTGCTACAGCTCCAAGCCCCTCTCAGAATTCCATTGTTTCTGAAGTACACTCAGTCCTTGTTGCTCTGTTCTTGGAGGAAGGAAGATCTTTTTTATTTTGGCCATCTACAAAGTCATAATTTTTTTTTGTATAATTGGATATGCCAAGGCCCCTACCTTATCTATCACAGGCCTGCTCCTACAGCTTTCATCAACAACACGAGGTCAAGCCAGTTTGCTATCTGATAGAGTGATGTCCTAACCCCTGTCCTATCACTCCGGCGTGCTTAAGTTTAACATCTCTCTACAGCCTAAGGAGTCTTTCTCCACCTCTACTGGCTCTTCCTTCAATGGAAGAGCCAATTAAGTTGGAGGAAGGCTTTTTAGGCTGGAGGAAGTCTCCCGGAAGGAAGGGTGGATCCATACCACTGTATACATATAAGACACTCATGAGGTTATATCTTGCCACTCCTCTCAGCTAAGTATGGAGCCCTCCTCCATTTCATGGTTTCTTCTTCTATCCCATAGAGCTCTCCTCCAATGGAAAATGTCCTCCCTGTGCTGGAAGAGAAGTTCCCCATTTAGCTGGGTGGAATGATAGGATTCAACCCATAATGTTTCTTTATTTATTTGCAAAATTGATACCTCACCTTTCTGCCCTCATCAGGACCACCGAGGTGGCTAACAGGTTAAGAACATACACAATAAAAAGCACATCTTCAAAACCATTAAAACCAAACAAAAAGGAATCAAAACAATTAAATACACATGGGGGGAAATTAAAGATCACCAGCAAAACCGTATGTTTGATGAAATAATGATGAAAAAATGCATACATGGGACAGAACAGGTTTGGTACGAGAAAAGAGAAAACAGTGCCAAACCAAAGCATCACAGGCCCAATCTGCATCTAGCATTTGCTCCACTGTCTTATGAAACCCATGCTGGAACAGAAATCCCCCTCTGCATTGCATGCCACTTTCACTTTGATTGATTGTCAGATTTTATGGCAGTGTTCAGACTGCATGCCAGTTTCACTTCCTTTGAACTCTTGGTTTTATGGTAGCCGTCTGCATAGATTTATGGCTATTTTATGGCCATTCTGGGGTGACTCTGCAGTCAGTACAACGTTGGCCTGGCGTATTTGAATGTGGTTTTGAGCCGCATCTTTTTCTGTTCCAGTGTGAGTTTGGTAAAACAGCAGAGCAAATGCTAAATGCAGACGGGGCCCATAGGTTCAACAATTCATGCACGCAAGAGCAAAAGGTAGATTTTGAAGGCCTCCTTGCATTGCCTCTGGTCTTGCACACATCACTTTCTTGCGTACCGCATCATGTCACTTTTACAGAGCTGTGGCAAAAATATGGGGCCTCTGTAAATCCCCCCCTTGCTAAGTGGCCAGAAGGTTTCAGAGAAACCCACTTCCTACCCTGAGTTCACAAGCTGTCAGTGGCTTTCTCAATCCACCCACTTTGATTTTAAGGACAGATTTCTAGGTTTTTGCAATTGAAGATAAAAAGGAAATTAAAGTGAAAAGATGAGGAATCTGGCATTTTTTCCAGGACGAATGCACGGGCAAACTGATGGAGAATGTTTGTTGGAGAACAGTCAGTGGGAATACTAGTCCAGTATTCAGACAAGAGCATCCAGCAATGGGAAGTCCGTCTTCTTAACTGCAGCCAGAACCCAACATTCCTTCCGGTGTCTATAGGCAGCACGTGCATCTTCTCTCCGTTGCCTTGCTTCCAGCTGTGAAAGTCAAACTTCCCCCCCCACCAGCTATTTACACTATTTTTGCAACACTGAAAGGGAAGGAGGGGGGGTTACTTTTAATTGAAAAAAGGCGCCAGGCTCACGGGACACGACAAAGTCACCGGGAGCATGTGAACAGCAATTTATATTGTCAGTTCAAGTTACTGTCATCCTGACAGGCAAAAACTGCAGGTGTCAGTGTTTCTGTATGTGACTTTGACTTCCCACATTGAACTGGGGGGCTTCACCTGCTTCCCAGATCTTCAGGCTACAGGGTCTTAAAAATAGGGCTTGTCAGGATCGGGACATGGCTGACATCTAGATGCAGAACCATAGAGTTGGAAGGGGCTATAGAGACCATCTAGTCCAACCCCATGCTCAATGCAGGATCACCCTAAAGGATTCCTGACAAGTGTTTGTCCAGCTGCTGCCTGAAGACTGCCAGTGATGGGGAGCTCACCTCCTCCCTAGGCAGCTGATTCCACTGCTGAACTACTCTTACTGTAAAAAAAGAATACCTAAAATCCAGCCGGTATCTTTCCCGCCATAGTTTCAACCCATTATTGTGAGTCCTCTCCTCTGCTGCCAACAGGAACAGCCCCCTGCCCTCCTCTAAGTGACAGCCCTCCAGATACTTCAAGAGAGCAGTGTCCTCTTCTCCAGTATGAACATTCCCATGTGGAGCCACCTGTGAATGTGCATGCATCAAGGGTTATTACAGATTTCTCATCCCTGCTGTTTTGACCCTCAAATCCCCATTTTTGACTGTGCTTCTTCTCTGTGAGAATTAACCCCGTGACTATATCGGTGCCATTTTTCTGTCTCCCTACACTATTTTCTCCCATTTATATGTGTCCATTTTCAATAGGATCAACGCATCAGTAAATTATATAATTTGTGCATATAAATACCCTATAAATTGCATATTGCAACCATACAACATGTATACGTAATACAAACAAATGCACAAAGCCAACAGCAGGGAATCAAGACCGAACTGAAAGAGAGGGCCTTTGCTCATCCCAAACACACGCATCCTAAAGTGGCATCAGGTAAAGCTAAGTACATACCCTGGACAATTTCCAAAGCAAGCCCACTCTGTATCACCACAGGCTCCTCAAGTATCTTCCTGCAGATTCGTCAGGGAAAACTTTTGAAAGAGGAGAGCCCTTTTACTTTGAGAACAAACAGGTCAGAGAGACAGTGACTTCACAAACAAGACCAGATTCTTCAGACCTCCATGATCCAAGGGGAAATTCAGACAAAGGGAATTTTGCTAGCCTCTAAAAGACACCTGATCCTTGGGAGGAAAGCAATGGCAAACCTAAACAGCATGATAAAAAGCAGAGACATCACCCTGCCAACAAAAGTCCGCATGGTCAAAGCAATGGTATTCCCAGTAGTAATGTATGGCTGCGAGAGTTGGACCATAAGGAAGGTCAAGCGCCGAAGAATAGATTCTTTTGAACTATGGTGCTGGAGAAGACTCTTGAGAGTCCCTTGGACTGCAAGGAGATCAAATAATTCAATCCTAAAAGAAATCAACCCTGACTGTTCCCTGGAAGGCCAGATCCTGAAGTTGAAGCTCAAATACTTTGGCCACCAAATGAGAAGGGAGCATTCACTGGAGAAGACCCTGATGCTGGGAAAGATTGAAGGTCAAAGAAGAAGGGGAAGGCAAAGGATGAGATGGTTAGACAGTGTCATCGATGCAATGAACATGAAATTGAGCAAACTTCAGAGGACAGAGGAAGACAGGAGGGCCTGGTATGATCTGGTCCATGAGGTCGCGAAGAGTCAGACTTGACTGTGCAACTGAACAATAACAACAGAGCCAAGGTCGAATTTAGAAAGCAATCTGATTCGATTCACATGTCCCCATTTCGATTTCATTTCTTCCATGGGAGGAAGCAAACTCATAAACCTTTAGTTTTGCTTCAGTTTCTCTTTCCCTGTGCTGAATTTTCCTCACCTATGAATGTGATTTGTGGCACATCCCTGGGACACTGGAACCCCTCCCACAAAAGTCCATTTCTTGCCACCAGAATTGACATCATCATCTGCTACCTATGTAACAAGGGAGCTGGGAGGCCATCAGGGAGCAGCAAGTGAGCCAAGGGACTGCCTTCGACTAGCCAGCAGAAGTCACCTCTGTTACAGCTGAATGGAAGTCTGTGGGTTGTTGCCAATGCCCAGCAAATGGATGAACCCTCTCCTAGACCCAGATAGGACAGTCCAGGGAAGCAGCTGTTAAATAGCAACATCCCAGTCTCAAAACATTCAGATGCGCTCAAGATCTGTATTGAGATATGTCCTTACCCCTTGCCGGGACATGAGATGGGCACCCGGTTGGCTGAATGCTAAGCAGAGTTGCGAGCTCCAGGTCTGGAAATTCGTGGAGATCTGGGGGTGGAGTTCAGAGAGGGTCTCAGCAGGGCATAATGCCATAGAGCTCAGCCTCCAGAGCAGCAGAACTGCTCTCTGACTTCTGGAGATGAGCTGTAATCCTGGGAGATCTCCAAGTCCCACTCGGAGGTTAGGAACCCTAATGCCAAGGCTATGCCTTCTAAGGGTGCCAACCTCCAGGTAGTAGCTGGAGATCTCCCATTATCACAACTGATCTCCAGTCAAAGCCAGTATGAAAACCACAAACGTAATGATATAATGGTATCATATGGATACGTTTACATCTACATTCAAGTTAAATCCCCAGACTCAGCAAATCCAAAACTTACATAGCCTGTGTTCTTCTAAAGAG
Source organism: Gekko gecko (assembly GCA_029375565.1). Taxonomy (NCBI): domain Eukaryota; kingdom Metazoa; phylum Chordata; class Lepidosauria; order Squamata; family Gekkonidae; genus Gekko; species Gekko gecko. Next base: position 20,701,326 of record JAPDNY010000013.1, on the reverse strand, counting down.
CCACCCAACTTTCATGTTTTCGAAACACGTCGGCCAGCTGAGATTTGATTCTAGAAGAACTTGCAGCCATACCTGAAGTCAAGCCACAAGGCGTCTTCGGGATGAAAAAAATCCATAAATTCTGTTCAATTGTATTTGAAATGATTTTTGGTTTACACAACCTCCAGGTGGTGGCTGGAGATCTCCTGGGATTATAACTGATCCCCAGGTGACAGAGATCAGTTCCCCTGGAGAAAATGCCAGTTTTGGAAGGCTGACTGTGTGGCATTATACCCTCCTCTCCCCAAACCCCACCCTCCTCAGTCTCCACCCCCAAAATCTCCTGATATCCCCCAAGGTGGAGATGGCAACTCTAATGCCTTCTGAAGGCCTTAGAGAGTGTGAATGGTGGCATTAGTTTTGCATCGATTTTATATACATCGGATGTAATGTATAAATGGTCATAAAATAACATAGGTATGTATAAGCAGCATACAAAATGGTGTGGAATGGGGTAAAGATGGCATAAAAGAAAGAAAAGCAGGGCTATTCTTGGGCAGGAACGCACAGGAACAAGTTCCAGCTGGCTCCTGAGTTGGCCACGCCCAGCAGGAACTCATTAGCATAACAGGCCACACCCAACAGCTCATTAGGATTGGCTACATGAAGGGTGTGTGGCCTAACATGCAAAGGAGTTCCTGCTCCAAAAAAAGCCCTGGGCTTTGACAACAAACAAGGTAAACAGAATAAGAAGCAAAAGATGGGTATAGCTGGAGGACCACACTTCTGGTAACTTGGAGTGCGTGGCCTAATATGCTAATGAGCTATGCTGTCAGGGGTGTGGCCTAATATGCAAATAAGTTTGCTGTTCGATGTGGCCTATTATGCTAATGAGTTCCTGCTGGTTTTTTTCTACAAAAAAAGCCCTGAAGAAAAGGATAATCAACAGCCACAATGGAGCACTGGATCCGGTTCAAGGTTCTTCTGTTGACCTTGGGCCCTCGCACTCTGTCCCTGGAAGAGCGCTACACTCCAGCAATAAGAACCTGCTTGTGGCCCCCAGCCCACGAGAGGTCCAGCTGTCCTCAACTAGGGCCAGAGCCTTTTCAGCCCTGGCTCCTGCCTGGTGGAACTCTCTGCCAGAGAATATCCGTGCCCTGCAGGATCTATTACCTTTCCATAGGGCCTGCAAGGCAGAGATGTTCCACCAGGCCTGCGGTTGAGGATAGCGACAGTGGGCACTCTCATACCTTCCTACTCAGCCCTCTGCACCCCCTTCACCCGGGGGGCTGGTGGGAACAGAAATTTCTCTTCGTCTTGACAATGTAATGTATCGCCTAAGTAATATATCGTTTTTAGCAGTTTTAATGTTATCTAAGTGGGTTATTATTGTGTTTGTTCTGATGTAAGCCACACTGAGCCCCGCTTGCAGGGAAGGATGGCCTAAGAAGTTGAATTTAATAAATAACAAATAATAAAATAAAACAATGAAAATGAGGCAGTCCAAAACCAATGACAGTGGGAACAAAATCAAAAAGAAATGGACATGGACATCTTGCCTCCTCTCTTATAGTGTCCCTCGTCACTGCTGACCTGCTTGTTTCTCCATGCAAAATAAAGTTAGGAAGGGACTCAGGGTCATTCCAAGTACAGTAGGTTGGGTCCCCTCTGTCTGCTTCTGCATTTCTAAGCAGTGATTAGTAAATACTTTTCACCGACAGGTAAATCCTTTGCAGGAGTGTTTTGCTGAGTGTAAACGGATCCTCTCTGCTAATGGTGCAGTTCATCACCTTGAACTGTGTGGCTCTCCCCTTTCATATTCATTTAAAAATAGGAAACAGAGAGTCTCAGGTGCTCTCAACAACAAAAAAATGTTCTTGCTGAACAGGCAACCCTTTGAAATGCCATCCCTAGAATTATCCCCTTCTAGAACTCTGAAACTGTGACAGTCAAAAGCCAATTGCACATTATTTAAAGTATGTTGACTGAACTGGTGTACAGAAGACTATGGGATCACGGCAGCAAGCCCCATGGAATGTGCCAATGTAGGACAAAAACCAGGATTTTTCCCGGCCTTCCAACTTTGATACCACGGGGCTCGCTGCTACAGCCTGCAAAGCATTACAGTGCCTCCTGATCCCGTTTTTCCTTCCTGGTCTTTGATCACATGACAAAGTTCCAGCACTTGATTCAAGAAGCCAATTACAAGACCTCTGGCAGGTGGCCTCCTCAATCTAGATACCTTGTCAGTAAAGGAGGACCTGGTCCAGTGTGAGCTTTGCTTTCCTTCTCCCTTCATTTAAGCAACCCTGACTTCCTGAAACTCCACTCCACCTGCCTTAGATTATGGTCTTTGCCTCTAGCTTCTCGCAATTCAGTCTCTTCCCTTGGAATCCTAACACTTGCCCTGATTTGGCTCCTGTGTCTTACCCTAACCCTTGCATTTTGGATTGTCTCATCAGAGGTCTGATTCTTAACCTGATCCTGAGTCTTCTTCCTGCCTTGACCCCTCTTGTACTGCCCACTAGGGATGGGCATGAATCAAATAATGGAGGTGTGTGGAGGCTCGTGGTTTGTGGGTTTCACAGACCACAAACCACAAACTTGCACAAAATTTTCCATTTTACAAACCAGTTCATGTGGTTTCTGATGTGGGGCTTACAAAAGACATTTAAAGGGAAAACATGCCTTTAAATGGCTTTTGCAAGCTGCCAGCTACTGCCGCTGCGGCAATGCCACACAGAAGTCAACTCAGAAGGCATTTATTTTCCCTTTCTTCTAAGCGTGGACATACATCTGCTTTCCATTTTGCTGTATAGACAATTCTAGCTGCTGCCACCATGTATTTGAATACCTCTCCCCCCCCAAAAAAAAATATTGGCAAACTATTAGGCAATATACCTAGTAGTATATTCTTGGCTTCCATGGGGAATTTAGTCTTTAATATATTCTTCATTTCTCCATGCATTTCCTTCCAATATCTTTTTGCTTTTTTACACATCCACCACATGTGGAAGAAAGTTCCATCTATGTCTTGACATTTCCATCATTTTCTTTTGTAGTTTTTATTTGCTTTCTCAATATCCTTTGGAGCTATATACCATCCAAAAAAAAATTTGTACCAATTTTCTCTTAAAGCCTGACTGACAGTAAACTTGATATATTTTCCCAAAAGCCATTCCCATCGATGCATGGATATTTGTTCTTTAAGATTGTGCATCCATTTCATCATACATTTCTTAACTTCTTTTTCTTCTATTTCTAGCTGGAGTAGTAATGTATATATCCATCATAGTAAATGCTCTTTTTGTTTTATAATCAGCTGTTCAAACTCAGTTGCATCTCTTGGTGCTCCACCTTCAGTATTAATGATCTTCTTTGTTCTTGAAGTTGATTGATGATATAACAACCACTGAATGTTTATTCCTTCATCTTTAATATCTTGTCATGACTTGATTTTCCCCTGAGCATTTATCATGATACCATATGTTAGAGAATCATTTTTATTTCTCATGTTCTTATTGTAGTGGGCCTCTAAAAAGAATCTTGATACAATCATACATACTATCACTGCAAATTTGCTTTTTCCCCCTCAGGGAAGCCACAGCTATGACCAGTATGTTTGCAATGTTTCCCCAACAAGCTTCACTGTTGTCTGAGAAGAAAATATGAACATGAGGTCAAAAAATGTTTCATCTTATTCTTCCATGACGTTTTATGGTAGCTGCTAGGAGCAGACACAATGCTAGCCATGCAAGGATTTGCATGCTCACCAAGCAATTTGCACAAAATTCGATTTAGGATTCTCAGATTTAGGGACTACTGCTGCATTGCTAGACCCAACCACTCATGGCATGGAGACCACTTGGGAGCTTGGAAGAAGAGCAGAAGAGAAAGTTCAGCAGCTCTTCTAAATCAACCCTTGTATCCCCAGTCAGTGTTGCCTCATTGTTAGGGATGTTCAAATATACTCCTTTGTTGTCTTTTTCATTTGTTTTCATATTTTGTCATTGTTAGTCTTTTACCAGTTTTTGTTGCTGATATTTCCAGTCTTATACACCGTTTTTGCACCACAAATACCTTCTATTTATATGGACACACCACATCCTCCAAAAGCTTTTATAAATGGGTAAATTTAACAGTACAAATTGGGTATGAGGAAAAAGGATGAGAAAATAAAAACCCACAGGTTTAATTCCTACAAGGGAAAATGGAAATCAAAGCATGTTTTTTTTTTAGTTGAAAGAGTGAGCTTATGTTACCTCCTCTAACCAGGTTCACTTATGATGAATATATGTTATCAGGTTGTTGATCCAGTAATATTTACTCCGACTATTTGTGACAACCAATTATTTTTTATTTTTTTTAAAAAAAGATGCATTTGAACTGCACTGGACCTCCTGTAACCTGGGGTGTTTCATGGCCATGGTGATCTCAAGGAGTGAATGTAGGGTCTTTTACATACAAAACATTTCTGCATTTATTTTTTATTTATGTTTTTTTTTTACCCTACTTTCTCCAAGAAAGATTGATGGCAAGGTACACTGCCAACTGAAAATCCAAATAAAACAAGAACAAATAGCTATACCAATAACACATCCAAAAGAGACTGAGTCATCTTCTCAGCCTCCATCTGAAAAGCTACATTGACAAACATGGCTGAGACTTACCTAAAGATGTCTGGATTGCAGTGTGGGATCAGGAGAGATCTGGAGGAGGTTTCCCCTGCCCTTTGCCTAATGGTCAGCAAAGGTGGGAGCCTCAGGTGACTGTGCCAGCCAGCCCCACATCATTCAGGTGGGGCTGACCTGGTTGGATTTTTGGCGGGCTGTACACAATGGTAATGTAGAGCCTGCCCGGGGCCATTTAAACCATGGTGCCAGGTGGGTTCAGCAATGTGATTTTCATTGGATCCCCACTCACCCTCCCCTTGTTGTGGGGTTCTCTGTGTATGTATTATTTTGCTGTCACAGCTGGAGGTTTTGCACATCTGGACAGAACCTTTCAGGAGAGACAGGCCTGTGTGTCCACCTTCTCCCTTCTGGGGGACTCCTTTAAGGGGTCTGGGGGTTTGCCACCATGCAGTATGCTTAGCTCGGGGTCTGTGCCCATGCTCACCCCAGGTGTCAAATTGGTACCACTCAGCAGCAGCCACCCTTGTAATACCAATAATATTTGTCACTTCTGGGTTTTTCCCCAGTGGGCGGGCTGAAGGGTGTTGTTATCAAGCAGCAGGCGGGTAGCTTGATTTCCAGGATCCACCCCCATGCTTCACCAATGCTCCTTGGTCTGTAATCAGTCAAAGCTGTGGCCTGGCTTTTATTCCAAAATGCTGTGTGATGTGTTTTTGTGTCTTTCCGCAAGACCTCTTATTACTAAGCCCTGCGCCTGCAACGAGATCTTAACAACCATTCAGAAAAATGCCTGCCTAAATTGTTTGGCCCTGCATAGTCTCCTGAAAATCAGCAACATGAGCAGCCTCCTAAGAACCTCAGGAAGGCCATTCCTTCATGTAGGTCTGTGGGGAAAAAACAACTCTAGACTGAGTAGATGCAACCTGCATGTCAGAAGGAACCTTCAAAAGACCTTGATCGACTGATCACAATGCCTCAGCCAAGCATAACTGGAGAAGTGTTCCTATAGACCTGTGGTTCCTAGGCCATGGCGGGCTTTATACCAGCGCCTTGAATTGAATTCAGAATGTTATCCCTGAAGTTCTTCCAAAACAGGAGTCCAATGCAAACTGCAAGTTGCTCCAGACAATGAAAGAACAGTGGCATTCTGCTCCAGCTGAAATTTCTGAATTATTTTCAAGGGCAGGGCAGACTTGGGTAAAGCGTGCTGCAATAGCCCAGGATATTCTGTACCACTGAGTAATGGTTGTAACAGACCAGAGAAGATTTTGCCCTCTTTTCTTCCCCATTCGGTGTGGACCAATCAGATTTAAAACACTGACTGGATTGTGGGAGGGAAAACAACCAACAACAGCCTGAAACAGTTTAACATCCAATGATCACATTTAAAAAAAAAAAACCTGAGAGAGAAGAGGCGTTATTGAGTTCTCAATGGACAGGGAATGGGAGGTATCCTGAACTAGGCAAGGAGTCCAATAGGGACTGCTAAGGGACTGCAACACCTGTTTAGACAGGTAGGGTCTGAGTCTTATGGGGGGAAATCCAAGTATTAATTCTTGTCCGGATATCATTTTCCAAGTTTCAGCATCTTAGAAAACTTACTATGTAAAAACCAAGCCTAGGGCACCTCCCAAGTTGGGTAACTTGTGTCCTCTATCATACTAGAGTGGGAGGGAATGAAGTGTTACACTCCCAGATTAAATAAACTTGAGTGTGTTTGTTCCCCTTTACTCCAGTGTTCTCATAAACCCACAGAACCCATGGCAGACTCCATAAGACCTGAGGGGGGACACACACACATCATGTTCGGTATCATCTCTGTTCCCTGTTTAAAGAATTAAGTGATTCTGTGTAAAGGAAAAGAGAAAAAATCCACTTCTCTTCAAAATCCGAAAGCTGAAAGGGGACTTTTTAAAAAGACAAGGAGGGTGTGGGTGGTGAAGTAGTTTATTTATTTGTTTGAGTTTATATCCCACCCTATCCCAAAAATGGGTTCAGGGCAGCTCACAACAATTAGACTCTAAAGAAATAATAGTACCGTATAACAAAACTAAGTTAAAACAATCAGACAATAAAGCAAGATGGCAGCAAAAACAGACAAAAACTCCAGGGCAGTCCTTAAGGCCTCCTGTAGGATGATTAGTTTGATGATGTATTTCTGCGGGCAGGGAAGGCAGAGATGGATTGGGTATCTGCCACCTCAGTCAAAAGCCTGGCAGAACAACTTCATTTGGCAGGCCCTGCAGAACTGTAACAAGTCCTGCAGGGCCCTGATCTCCCATGGGAGCATGTTTCACCAGGCCGGGATGAAAATAGCCTTGCCCCTCATCGAGGCTAAGGGGGTGACTTTTGGGCCAGGGACTACTAGTGATATTGGTCAGCTGTCAGGGGAAACGACAACCATGCCAAGCCCCAGCCCAAGTTGACAGTGCAGCCGGAGTCGCCAGCATCACCAGAGCTAGAGGCTGCCCCCCCCCACACTCCTTGGGAGTTGACGGCTTGCCGCCACCAGCACCCGAGCCTGTAACCCCCACACCTGGTCCTGCAGCAGGCGATGAAGTACAGGTGCAAATAGAAAGCCCGCCTGATTCACCTTCACAAATGGCTCGGCTGAAGGAGCGGCTCCGCAGGGACTTAGGAACCTGCCTTCAAGATGCACGCTGGCAGGGGAGGTGGGTGCCGAGCCCTGAGTACTGACAGGAGCAGTGCCACCGCTAAGGGAAGCACTGCCAGAGGCCTATATAGCTCCCGCTTGGGGTCGGGCTCTCCACGGAAACAACAAGTTGCATCCGTGCTGACCTTGTACCCACCCTTGGTTCCTGTTTCTGAACCCCGCTCCTGTTTGGATTCCTGGATTCCTGACCTCCTGCTTCGAATGACTATTCTCTTGGACTCTCAGCTTGGCTCCTGTTCTGTCTCCTCTGGCTACGACGCCCAAACCGGGTCTGATTTCTACCTCCTGGCCCGGCCCAGCCCGTGACATCAGCAGAGTGCAAGGCTCTGCAAGGCACATACGGGGAGAGGTGGTCCCGTAGGTACGCTGCCCTTGAACCTGATCCGGTGCTTGATTGGCAGCCAATGCAGTGGGCGCACTGCTGCATTCTGCAGTAGCTGCAGTTTCTGGGACAGGTTCAAGGGCAGCCCCGTGTACAGCGAGTTATGGTAATCCAGTCTGGAAGTGCCATTGCATGGATCACTGCAGCTAAGTCCCAGGAGGTGAGACAGGGGACCAGCTGCCTGACCAGCCAAAGATGATAAAAGGCTGACCTGGCAATCGTGGTGATCTGGGCCTCCATTGAAAGTGAAGCATCCAGGATCACCTCCAGGTTCCTCACCCTCAGTGCTGGGGCCAAAAATGCCCTGCCAAGTGTTGGGAGCCAGATTCCCAATCCCATGCCCCTACGACTCAGATACAGGATCTCTATCTTCATTGGATTTAATCTCAGATGATTCTGCAGTAACCATCCAGCCAAAGCCCCTAATGCACTGTCCAGAGTATCTGGGGCGGTGTCCATCCATCAGTTCATCAACAGATAAAGCTGGGTATCATCAGTGTACTGATCGCAGCCCAGCCCAACCCCTCAGACCAACTGGTCGAGAGGGCACATATAGACGCTGAACAACATTGGAGAGAGGATCACCCCCTTGTGGCACTCCACTGGTATTGTGAAGACATGCTTTCCCCGAGCACCACCCTCTGTCCCTGAACATGAAGGAAGGAGGAGAACCATTGTAAAGCAGTCCCCCATATTCCTACGTTGCCAATGCAGTGAGTCAAAAGGTCATGGTCAACCATGTTGAACACTGCTGTTAAGTCCAAAAACAATGACAGCACCAACCCACCTTGATCCAGGTGTCTTTGGAGGTCATCGATGAGTGTGACCAGCACAGTCTCTGCCCCGTGGTCAGAGCAGAAACCAGACTGGAACAGATCCAGGATGGAGACCTCATCCAAGAAAACCCGGAGCTGCTCAGCCATCACTCTCTCAACTACCTTACCCAGAAATGGAAGGTTCGAAACTGAGCGGTAGTTGGCCAGGACCATAGGGTCCAATGATGGCTTTTTCAAGAGTGGAGGTACCATTGCCTTCTTCAACCCCCCCTGGAAATGTCACTGAAGATAGGGATAAGTTGATAATATCTCCCAGAGATATCTCCAATTTGAGAGACTTGTTTTTGGGTGACTACCTCTAAGGAGTGAAAGGCCTGGATTAGAACTTGTGACAATGGTCTCTATCCAAAGTCACTTCTTCATGGGAAGATGCTGCAGTCTGTGAGCTTTGGATGTGGGAATTCCTTGCTTAACTCACATTTTAGCCATAACATTCACTCAGTGTCCTTGAGCAAGTTTCTCAGACCACAGCACTGTGATGACAATGAACAGAGAGAGCTGGTATCCACTGCCCTGAACTCCTTTATAGTTGGGTGGGATACAAGGAGATAAATCCATGTGACTGTGAGTTGGCGGTCCAAAGAGACAAGCAAAAGCAGACAGATTGCTGTTTTCATTAGTTAATACACAATTGCCTTACACATGGGCCATGGGTCTATCCAACCCAAACTTGTCTACTCTGAAGGAGGCCTTTCCCTACCAAGCCAACTAGAGAAAGCAGAAACTGAGCATGGGAACAACTTCATGTCAATCCTATCTTACTCCCAATTGGATTGGATGTGGCTTACAAAAAAAACTAAAATTGGACCACCACACATGAAACAGCAAAAATATTAATAATAATAAACACACAACAAGAGTCACAACATAATCAAGTAACCTGCTAAATCAGTTGCCAGACATTAACCCTCAAGGGCCTATGAAAGTTCTCCTAAAAATCTTTGCACAGTTTCCTAAAAGCCAGAAGGGGTGGAGCTTGTGTGACATAATAAGACAGATTGTTCCACAATAACAGGGGAACCACTGAAAAAGCTCAGGATCCAGGAAGTGACAAACTAACCCTTGCCCTTGGAGGCAGGAAACAACATGAAAACAAAACATGTATTCTATTACTGAGCTACAGATGTATGAATTCACATCAGCTGATTAAAACATTTATATCCTGCCCTCACCCAACAAACTAGCTTCACTACTTCAGCCCAACTGGAAAGGAGATAAAATTGAACACAAATTCAGTTTAAGTGCTGGATGCATATCAAATCTTTCATGCTGGACTGGGACACATGGCGGTATATAAATTTGCTGTTGAACAAATAATGTGTCTGTTTCTTCTCTCTTTCAAACCAAGTAGCCCACCTAAAAGCAATAAACCCTTGGGTGATAGAGCCTGACATCCCTTGGCTTTTCCCATATGCAGGACCATGATCACCACTCTCATCTAGCAAGTGACAGCCACTTCCCGGCAGAGATATAATAGCCAACTGACTTCAGCAAGATCTCATGTTTTTAAAGATTTCATTACATTTAAAAATACTTTACTTATTCATTTACAAGTCCACTATGAATCAGTGTCACAAAGAATTACAATAGAGCGATAATGCCGTCATAAAACACACTGCTGCCTGCAAGATCTTTAAGACCCATTCATTTCTCAAATAGTACTATGGATTATTTTAAACATCTCAGCCTTGCTGCTTTGACTAGGGGTGTTCAAACACCCACCAGTGCAACTCACATCCTGCTTGCTCATCACCAGCCAGGAGCCAGTTGTTCAGCAAGTTGTTCAGGTTGTCCACAGACAGTTCAGTCTGTTTGCCATGTTACTTCCTACATGTACCCAGTGCATATTAATCCCACCATGTTACTGCTGGTTTTCAAATTGTTTAAATAACAAATAAGCAAACATAGTCAATTATATATAAACACTATTTTTGAAAATAAAACAGTGTAACAGAGAGCCAGTTTGGTGTAGTGGTTAAGAATGCAGACTCTGATCTGGGAGAACCAGGTTTGATTCCCCGCTCTTCCACATGCAGCCAGCAGGGTGACCTTGGGTCAGTCACAAATTCTCTCAAATCTGTTCTTTCAAGAGCAGTTCTCAGAAGAGCTCTCTCAGCCCCACCTACCTCACAGGGTACCTGTTGTGGGGAAGGGAAGGGAAAGGGATTGTAAACCACTCTGAGACTCCTTCGGGTCGTGAAGGGCGGGGTATAAATCCAATCTCTTCCTCCTCCTTCACTATTGTTGGAAGAACCAGATGTGATGTCCCTGTGCCTTAGCTTCCAAGAAGGAAGTGACCAGAGAGTTACAGCTAGATAAGCAGACAGACACTAAGCAACTTCCTGTTTATTCTACTGTCACTGAACCCTTTGATGTGCAGATTGCTACTCTTAGGGAAAACAACTTCCTTCTGTCTCCTTCTCTCCTCTTCCTACACACACACAAAGAGGGAGGATGCATTTCTCCTTCTTTGGCACCTTGGATAACCAGATGCCTCTCTGCCTCCATATCCATTACTACCTAGGTGGAGTAGAATCTGTCCCTTTCTATATGCTGCACTATCAAGTATGTATTTCCTAAATAAATCAGTTCTTATTTACTTTTAAACTGGAAAGTGGCTCTGTGTAAATTTGTAGCCTTGCAAGCCTATACTGTACAATGGAGCTCTGCTACATTCTGAGTCTAGTGCACCCTGCTAATTTAGCAAGCGATCTGGCTTAACATATCAGCTCTCCCATCAACTATTTAACAACAACAACAAAAACCTGGTTTCACCTGTGTCTGTTGAATCAAAGGTGAAGGCTGCCAGATTGCTGCATGTGCAGGAGTTTGCATGTGCGCATTTCCCAACAGCACCTTAGGAATCATAGTTTTCCACCATTTAGTGTCATTTACTTACTTGACTCAACTGTCCATGACTACTGGGGAAAATCAATTTCACCTACTGCTCAGGCGCAAAACCATCTGCCGGGCAAAAGGAAATGGAACTCCAACACCACAGCTGCTGTACAGCCGCACAGCTGTTCTGCGCACTGAGCCAGGTGGTGGTATGGACAGAAGCTCTGAGACTCTGCTAATGAGTGACTGCAGATGTCAACAAGAGTACACTTGCCTGACGAACATGTTCATTATGAATTTCTCAGCAGCCCTACTATGATGCTGTTCAATTTCGCTTCTCCCTTTTACAAAGCAAATTTGTGACTATTTTTGTTCCTTTTCCTCTTCCATCATACTGTATTGTCCCCATAAAATATAGGCATTTTCAAAGTTATTTGTGATTTAACCATCCCACATTACAGATTGTTAATACATGTGACCTGTGTTGTATGTATAAACAAATTAATTGTGTATAAAACCTGAACATGTCTTTGCGATACAGAAGCATTTACAATACCAACACCAAAAAAAGCAGATGTGTGCATCAGTAATATAGAGGAAAGAAAGATGGAAATGAAATTAAATGACCAATAGATTCAGGACACTGCTGTCTCTCTAATTCCAGAATTAATCTTAGGAATTCTCAAAGTTAAACCAGAATTCAAGTACAGCTTAATATAAGGCAGAGCAAACTCACAGCACAGTCACGTCAGGAAATTGGCTCCTCCCTACCTAAAATCTGACAAGATATTCCAATGGGGAGAATTTCATAAACTCTCAATGATAGCCATGTAGGTGTCGGCAGAGGGCCAGAATTTTTTCCCTCCTGGGTGACACTGACTACATTTTGTGAGCATATTTGCAACTCTAATATTCATGGTTTGCTCTGTGCTGGAGCCCCTGGTCATGGTTTGAAACAGTTTATACCCATTTGGGTAGCTCTCCACTAACCTATCACAATGTGTTAGGAACAGAGAGTATCGCAGAAAATTAATTCCTTGGATCTGCAGCCACAAGAGATTATAACAAATTTAATGGATGGCACTTAAGTGCTTAACCGTTGTACGCTGTGCCCTTTGCAAGCACAGAAACAGACTGTTCTTTTCAACAGACAAGAATCTCATCTCTTTCTTCCCATCTCCACGCCCTCCATTAGCTTCCAAGGTTCTGGGGAAGGTCACTCTGCATTACCTCACCAATGGTACCTCAGTAAACATGATTTGATCCTAGAACTCTGGGCCTCACTTAAGGCAATGAACACTGACTATTAAGCATCCTTAAGAAATGGGCTGGAAAAGGGGAAGAGGAAAAGTGTGAGCAAAATGGATGGTCAGGAGCACATAAGCCCAGAGTTTCAAAAGCTTTTGATTCCTGAATTAAATCTCAATGAGACTGTATTCTATGTGTAAAAGGGATGCTTCTGGGATTCCACTCTCCCCCCCATGGGCTGTATCAGAGAAAGATACACGAATATGCCCTTTTCATTTGTTTTTGGTTTTGCTTGTTGTCATTCTGACCCATTTTGTTCCATTTGTTTTCATTGCTGATGCTCCAAGTTTGGGGTTTTTACAACGGTTTTATGCCCTTTATACACCGCTGACACAAAAAGTGACATTAATATTACATAAATGTAATGGAAGCAAGAGAAGAAGAAGAAGAAGAAGAAGAAGAAGAAGAAGAAGAAGAAGAAGAAGAAGAAGAAGAAGAAGAAGAAGAAGAAGAAGAAGAAGAAGAAGAGGAAGAAGAGGAGGAGGAGGAGGAGGAGGAGGAGGAGGAGGAGGAGGAGATTGGATTTATACCCCGCCCTTCACTACCCAAAGGAGTCTCAGAGCAGCTTTCAAACTCCTTTCCCTTCCCCTCCCCACCACAGACACCCTTGCGAGGTAGGTGGGGCTGAGAGAGCTCTGACAGAAACTGCTCTTTTTCAAGAACAGCTGTGCCAGAACTATGGCTTACCCAAGGTCATCCAGCAGGTGCAAGTGGAGGAGTGGGGAATCAAACCCAGTTCTTTCAGATTAGAGTCCACATACTTAACCACTACACCAAACTGGCTCTCACCACAAGGGAACAGAAAATAGAGCAAAAGTATCAATTTGTACAATGGAAAGGCAAAAATGAAATGGGTATTTAAGAGCTCTGCTTGCAGATCTGGAGAGCAGCTCTAAATCCTGGTGCATTCTAATGTGCTCCTTCAGAATACTCAGCCCAGATTGTTAGGGAAGGGAGAATCAACACTGCAAACTAGCTCCAGTGGTCAAGAGAATATGAGAGGCATCCAGGATAAAAGCAAAATCTCACTTAACATTGGACATCACTGATGTAAACCCTTTCCTGCAAAACCTCTGACTTGCCACCTTGATTGTGTAAACAATGGAGTGAGGTCAGAGCACTTCTTGCAGGATAAATGACTGCATGTACACACAGCGCCTAGAGAGAATCTGTCATCATAATCTTGCTCAGTTTTTATTCCCAATTGAAAGCCACCATCTGCAGAACAGGAACATACCACTGAAAGGACAGGGATGGGGGACTCACTCTGTTCCCGTCATTACAGTGCTCTGCCCTACCTGCCTGGTTTGGTTACTCCATACATAGCACAGTTTGTTACCCCCCCCACACACACACACACAGTGTTGACACCCTACTGATATGTATCTCCCGTTTGCTCTGTCTTGATGGTTTTTGTCCTTGGTTTCAGATAGGCTACTGCATATCCAGTTCCTCACACTGAACTAAAGTAGAATGATTGGCCATCCTCACTTATGGTATTGTATTTGGGTAACAAGACCGTGACACTGATGAGTAAGTCTCTCTGCCCACAAATTATCCTGGTGCAAGCCCTTTGTCTGGCATTTTGCCACTCAAAACAGTTGAGATCAGTTTAATAGCACTGAGTGTCAGTTAGACTGTGCTCAAACTAGGGATCTGTTGATTGCTTGTCAATCAAGATGATGTTCTGTTCAAATGTGGAGAGATCTTTATTTTGCCTTCCCCAGAATCATGGGATACTATAGTATTCATATTCCAGTCCTGAAGGATGGGGTGAGAAAAATGAGTGTGACTTTCCTCTGGTGGACCAAGGTGGGCGCAGTGTTCCCTCTAAGCTGAGTTAGTGTGAGCTAGCTCACAGTTTTTTAGCCTCCAGCTCACAGTTTCTTTCTCTTAGCTCAGGAGGGATGGCTCCAGAGCAAACTAATTTATGCACCAGCCAAATTGCTTGCTCGCAACTTTAATGCCAGTAGCGCACAAAGTAGAATTTTTGCTCACAAGACTCCACAGCTTAGAGGGAGCATTGGTGGGCAGCCATGTTGGTCTGAAGCAATAGAACAAAGTAAGAGTCCAGCGGCACCTTTAACACCAACAAAGTTTTATTCAAGGTGTGACCTTTCGTGTGCACGCACACTTCCTCTGGTGGCTCATCTTGGCCTCCTTCCAGTAGCCATTTCATCATGTTTATCTTTACAAGCATCCTATGCTACCGGGGTGGAGATAGTCAAATGTCTTTACTGCAGCACTTTGGCACCAATAACCGGAAACCATTTTGCCCTGGACAAAGTGCATTTACATTTAAAACGCTGCCCTCACTTCCAAGCAATAAGTGAGCGGCATTCTCATTTACAGGCAAACAGGCTGATACTTTCCCATCTGTAGCTATTTCTTCCCGAGCCCTTTTGGTACATTCCTCTCTGGTTTCACAGAAATGGAGGATAAGTGGGAAGAGTCATCATCACACCTTTGAGTAGTAAACTTGATGGTCTACAGTCGTGCCAGATTGAAACCCCCAAGTCCAGGTCACAGATGATCACAGTCTAGGGCAGGGGTGTCAAACATGCTGCCTGGGGGGTGGATCAGGCCCCCAGAGGGCTTCTATCAGGCCCGCAGTAGAACTGGCTGTCTTCTGCTTCTTCTTCCAGTGCTGCTGCTGCGGCGTCATTGTAGGTTTGTAGCTTACGGATACACACCTGAACAGCATACTCAGGATTGCAACAGCACAGGCATTTTGATGCAATAATTCAAAGCAAGAGGGGTCAGTTATCAGTTTATATCTCCGCTACCTGGCATTCCATTTTATGACATACATGGCCTGGCCCAACAAGGTCTCATTTATGTCAGATCCGGCCCTCATAAGAAATGAGTTTGACACCCCTGGTTATTTGGCTTCTAGTCCTCCCTCCCTTGCAAGCAGGCTCAGGGTGGGTTATGATGAGAAAGTAATAAATACAATCTCCGTAGACAACTGAGTTGAGGCAGGTTGGTGCTGCTGTTGTTGCCTGACTTCACAGCAGCGTTTGACATAGCCGATCATGATCTTCTGACTCACCGCCTCACCAATGTAGGAGTTTGTGGGGTTGGCCCTTCAGTGGCTTTCCTCATTTATCCATGGCCAAGGACAGAGGGTGGTGCTGGGAGAAAATGTCCTCTAGGCAACCCTTATTATGTGGGGTTCCCCAGGGGGTACTCCTCTCCTCAATGTTATTTAATATCCATATGTGCCCCTTCACCCAGCTGGCACAGAGTTTTGGGCTCGGGTGTCACCAGTATGCTGATGATACCCAGCTGTATCTGTTATTGGATGGCCACCCGGCTTACACCCTGCAAAATCTGGCCGAGGGTTTGGAGGCCGTGGTGGGATGGTTAAAAAAAACAGCAGGCTGAGACTGAATCCAGTGAAGACAGAGGTTCTGTGGCTGGGGTCGGGGGGAAGCTTCAGGATTGGAATCCAGGCTTCCAGCTCTTGACGGGGTGCCACTGATGCTGGCACCATCTGTCAAGAATTTGGGAGTGATTTTGGGTGCCTCCGTAACTATGGTGGCCCAAGTCATGCACATTGTCAGGCTGGCATTTTTCCATCTTCTCCAAGCTTGGCAACTGGTTCCTTTTTTGCCATGCCCTGACCTAGCCATGGTAATCCATGCAATGGTCACCTCCAGGCTTGACTACTGCAGCTCACTCCATGCTGGCCTATCCTTGAGACTGACCCAGAAACTCCAGCTGATCCAGAATGCGGAAGCGCAAGTCCTGACGGAAGGGTCACGGATGACACATATTCAACCTGTGCTGTTCCAGCTACACTGGCTTCCACTGGAGTACCGAGTCAGGTTCAAGGTTTTGGTATTGATCTTCAAGGCCTTGAGCATTCTGGGACCAACATATCTGCAGGACCATCTTCTCTGGTATGTCCCTGGGAGAGCTTTACACTGCTGGTGTTCCCTGGCCCCAAAGATGTCTTGCTGTCCTTGACCAGGGCCAGGGCCTTTTTGGTCCTGGCCCCAACCTGGTAGAATTCTCTCCCTAATACCATCAGGGCCCTGCTGGATCTCATGCAATTCTGCAGGGACTGCAAGGCAGAGATGTTCTGCCAGGCTTTTGGTTGAGAAATGGTTTTCTATCATGGCTGGCACCCTCTTCTTAATTTTGATCTTGTGCTTCCTCTCCCCCCTGCCCAGAAAGTGGCCAGGCAGTCCAGAACTGGGATGTAATTTTTAAAGATGCCATCTGGGACTTCTTTTAATTTGGTCTTCTTCAGTTTTTCATTCTATTTGATATATTTGAATTTTTAATGTTTCGTACATTGGTTTTACAGCTTTGTGCCTCTGTTGTACATCACCCAGAGCCCAGCACAAGCCAGGATGGGGTGATGATGATGATGATGATGATGATGATGATGATGAATAGAAGCCAATGTTGGATCAGTCCAATGGCCCATCCAGTCCAACACTCTGTCACACAGTGGCCAAAAATACCAGTTGCCATCAGGGGATCCAGCAGTGGGGCCAGGGCACTAGAAGCCCTCCTACTGTTGCCCCCCCCAAGCACCAAGAATAGAGTGCATCACTTGCCCCAGACCAAGAGTTCCTATCTATACCTGCTCCATATGTTTTTACAATGTTTAAGATACCACAGTTCTTAAAATCCATTAATAACAAATGATAAGAGTCGATGGCACCCTTAAATCACTCTATCCCCATCAGTTCTGATCTAAATTCCCCAAGTGTTGCAGGTGGCTGGTAGTTGATAATGGGAAAACAGGCAGACAAGGAATAATAATATAGATGGATCTCCGCCGCCTCAACCATGGGCCTGATGAAACATCTCCATCTTGCAGGCTCTGCAGAATTGCATTAAGTCCCACAGGGCACAGATCTCAATAGGGAGAAAGTTCCACCAAGCTGGAGCCAGAGCTGAGAAGGCCCAATAGGGAGAGAGAATCGCCCCTTGTGGGATGCCACATACCAAAGGGTAACACAGTGAGACTCTCTCCCCGAGTGCCACCCTCTGTCCCCGACTGTGGAGAAAAGAGATGAACCACTGTAAGGCTGTCCCACGTATCCCCACCTTAGCAAGACAGTGGGCCATAAGATCGTGGTTGATCGTATTGAACACTGCTGTCAGGTCAAGTAATAACAGCAGTGCTGATCCACCACGATCCAGGTGTCTGCAGAAGTCATCTGTCAGGGTGACGAGTGCCATCTCCACCCAAAGCCTGGGCAGAAACTGAACTGGATCCAGGATTGAGGAGTCATCCAGGAAAGCCTAGAGCTGTTCAGCACTGCTCTTTCAATTACCTTACCCAGGAATGAAAGATTTGAAACTAGGTGGTAGTTGGTTGGATCAGTGGGATCCAGGGATGGTTTTTTTGAGAGCAGTCTCACCACAGCCTCCTTTAAAGCCCCTGGGAAGGTTTCTGAACTCAGGGACAAGTGGATGATATCTGCTGCGGGGGCTGAACCCCATCACCACTGGCTTTCGCCAACCATGATGGGCATGGATCCAGGAGGCAAGTGGTGGGCTTCACAACACCCAAGATCTTGTCAACCTTGTCCTTCAAGAGTTGGTGGAAATAGTCCATTACTGGACCTATAGACAGCCAAGGGGCCTCCAGTTCGTGTAATGTGTCAATATTGGCCAGCAGTTCCTGGAGGAACAAGATTTTATCTGCAAAATAGCTCACAAAAGCCTCAGCACCGATTACCAAATTACTTCTTGGGGTCCCTGAGGAAGGGAAGTTGGTGATCTAATTATTCTAAACCATTGAGCTGGGTGAAAGCTTGCAGATGCAATGGAGGCAGCGTAGAATTCCTTTCACTGCCATCTCATAGGATTTCATACATGTCCTATCAGGTGTTCTTGCAGCTTCGTCACAAGTCTGCCACCAAACTCACTCTAGCCATCACTATACCATGGAGCTAACTTGGAGCAGGTGTGAAAAGGGTGTCAGGGAGCAATTTTGTCAATAGCTTCAGGGAGACGGCTATGCCAATCCTCTACTAGCACATCTAATGAGTCGCCGGGGAAACTGGATCCCAGAGAGCATCCTGGAAACCAATTGGGTCCATCAGCCTCCACGGGACAGCAGAAATCAGCTTGCCACCTGAGCAGGGAGGAGATGGGATGCTCAGCCGGGCCTTCAGGGCAAAGTGGTCAGACCATGGCACTGCATTAATGGCATCAAAGTCCACATTTATCCCCATGCCAAAAATCAAATCCAGGGTGTGGCCTGCTTGGTGCGTGGGACCTGATACAAATTGAAAGAGTCCCAGTGTTGCCATGGAGGACTCTAGGTCCATAGCCTTAGAGGAGGTGGCTGCATCGACACGGGAAACTCCAAGGCCCAGCCCACAACTGCCTCCAACAGGTGCAGCAGGGTATCTGCTGGTGCACTAGGTGGCTGGCACACCAGCCAGGTAGCCAAACTCACTTCAGCATTCCATGCAGGCCCACACACTCAATCCCAGTGATCTTTGGTGCCGGGAGTGGCCTGAAAGAGAAAGCCTCCCAGATGCTTTGCGTGCTCCACGGCCATTCTGATCACCATTGCTGAAGGGTGATGCTTCTACAGATGGGGAAAAAGACAGCAGCAGTATGCAAACAGCAGCATCTATGAAGTAAGGATGTCATAACGGAGCACTCAAGTAGATCCCTAGAGTGGTAACCCTATCTCCCTCTGTTAGATTGGGTATGATCCAAGCTGGCAGACCATCTAAGGAACAAACTGAATGCCTCCCTAGAAATACTGCCATTCAAAATATAATTGAAAAATTACCAATACGGGAAACCATTTTGCAATGAAAGTAACTTTGCCTCGGCAGCTCTTTAATGAAAGGAATGCCAGTCTGTTGAGCCTCTTTCACAAACATCTGTCCCTTCATTTCTTGAAGGCTAAAAGCAAGGAAGAATCTGCAGCTTTCTTTGGCAATATTTTCAGTGGACCAGATGTTTTAGGATGCTTTTTGGGGATGTTTCACCAAGACTGTGTGGCGTAGTGGTTAGAGTGTCAGATTAGAATCTGAGAGGCCCCAGTTCGCATCCCCAGTCTGCCATGGAAATCTGGGAATGGAGTTGCAGCCTAGGATTGACATAGGGGTAGTATATAAACACCTAGTTTCTTTAAATGAAAAAACGTCTTTGGGGCCAGATGAGCTGCATCCAAAGGTACTAAAAGGACTCGCGGATGTAATTTCTGAGCCTCTGTCCATTAATTTTGAGAATTCTTGGAGAACAGGTGAGGTGCCGGAAGACTGGAGGCCGGCAAATGTTGTCCCCATCTTCAAGAAGGGAAAAAAGAAGAATCCGGGTAACTACTGACCTGTCAACTTGAAGTCTATACCTGGGAAAGTTTTAGAACAAATCATCAAACAGACAGTCCTTGAGCATTTAGAAAGGATGGCTGTAATTACTAAGAGGCAGCATGGGTTTCTCAAGAACAAGTCATGTCAGACAAACCTTATCTCTTTTTTTGAGTTCTTGTGGCCCTTTTTTACATGCCCAGGGAAATGCTGATTACCACTTTGGAGTCAGGAAGCAATCCTAGAGGGTTTTTTTGTCATCTTCTGGATGTGGAACAGCGGTCACTGGAGGTATGGGGGGGGAGGTATTTGTGAATTTCCTGCATTGTGCAAGGTGTTGGACTAGATGACCCTGGAGGTCCCTTCCAACTCTATGAGTCTATGATTTGGGCCAGTCACACACTCAGACTAACCTACCACACTGGGTTGTTGTAAGGATATAATGGAGCACAAGAGATTATGTGAGCCGCTTTGGGTCCCCTTTGGGGAGAAAGGTGGGGTATTGTCAGATTCCTAGCTAAAACACTCTCCGCACACCCTATAGTCAGTATAATGCTTTATTTTTATTTATTTATTTTATTACATTTGTATCCCGCCCTACCCCGCAAGCAGGCACAGGGCGGCTCACATTTATCGGCCACATGTGCTGAGTTAGCATAAAAACATTTAAAAACAAAATTAAAACTCTCAAACAATAAACAAATAACTTAGTGCTCGCAGTAATGATCATTCCGTCAATAAATTAATGGTGGCGTGTTATAAAACGTAGTTCTAAATCCTGATTCAGTGGTATTCCGGCCTCCACACACTGTCCAGGGCTTTGAAGATATGCTTGCTGTAGGTTCAAGAACTTTTGTTAGGACTGAAGAAAACCGTGGGAAATCACAGGTTAGAGGAAAAAGCATAAAATTCCATATGCACCCACGTCACACCTACCCCCTGGTATTACTATGGTAACATGGACAGATACATGATGCCCTGTCTACCCTAAGCATGGCACAAAGATTCACCAAGGTCAGTCCTATGAGAACCAACACTTGGGGTCAGTGTTCCCTCTAAGCTGAGTTAATGTGAGCTAGCCCACAGTTTTTTAGCCTCCAGCTCACACATTTTTGTCTTAGCTCAGGAAGGATGGCTCCAGAGCCAACTAATTTATGCAGTAGCCAAATTGCTCGCTTACAACTTTAATGCTAGCAGCTCACAAAGTAGAATTTTTGCTCACAAGATTCCACAGCTTAGATGGAGCATTGCTTGGGTACAACTTCAGGAATAATTACGGCTTCTACTCCAAGCACTCTCACAACATCCCCTCCCCCCCAGGAATTTAACATGACAAGCGAAGGGGAAGAAAACAGAACTTAAGGAAATGAAAGTTAACGAAAGTTAGGCCTGAGCTTGACAGGTATAAATGAGGTCAATAAATAAACCTACTTTCTGGAGGTATAACCTTATTTTATATGCCATTGGTGGAGATAAGCTGGTAAAGGTTTTCATGTTCTCATCTTTTTGAAAGGTTCCCTCCCCCCCAAAAAAAATTCAGAAACTGGCCATGTATTCTCAGACAACCAAGACAGTATTCATAGCAATGTGGGCTGCCTAGGGGGCAACTCGAAGGCTCTCCTGAGTTGCCTGACTGCTGATGATGACACAGACACCTTTAACAGAAAGCAAAGCTGCTTTCATTGAGGGCCAGAGAAAGGAGAAGCAGGAGAAACACAAATATGGTAAATATCCCCTAGGGACCATTCAAATTGCTTCTTAGAATGGCCGCACCATGTTTACTTTTTTAGTAAGGGTTTCATTTCTCTGTCGTCATCCCCCACCCCCCACAGATGGTCTTGTAGATTTGCTTGCAGATTTTTGTGGCCTCCCAAATTCAACTGGTAGGTGAGAAAACTACAATTCCCATCAACCTGTGAAAACCAGTAATTTCTGAGCCTGTGCCAATAGGGGCTATTGGATGGCTGCCCATATGACACTGGGTGCAATCAGCTGTATAGATTGCAAACAAACTCGAAAGACAGGTCATTATAACAGTGAGTAAATAATGAATGCGAGCACATGGGCTGCTCAGTTTACGATAAAATGTGCATTGCAAGCAGGGCAAGTTCTGTTTTTGAAAACAATGGTTGCATTGTATTTTATTTAAATCCTCCTTGTCCCCCCGTCCCCCAGGAGCAACTCCTATATCAAAAAAAAAAAAAAAATCAAGCATCATTACAATTGGGTGCAGTACCAATATTCAGAGTATTTCTTGGTTATGGTTTAAATCCTTCATAAGAGCTTGTGAGGACTATGATCTGAAGCCTGGACAATCCTACCCACCCTGAAAGGCGCCCCAGCACAAAATCTAGAAATTATTCTCCTGATAATATGAAATGCTATCACAGCTGCATGCTTGAACTGGCCTGGGGACGAAAGTACAACATTTAGCTTTTGGGTCCTGATGAAGTCAGAATGTCACTTGGAACAGACCTTAAACAAATGTATCATTTTTGCCTCCTTCATCCAAAATGAGATTTGTCAGCTTGTTTGAATAGGCAACGTTGTTGACAGTTTTCCAAGAAAATATTTGCATTTTCTTCTGTAAGTCGCAAATTGAAATGTATACGGGGGAAAGAAAGAAAAATGTATACAAGAAACTCCCAAAGTTTCCCAGTGACTCATAGTTGGTTCACACATACAGGGTCATTTCATGGCATCGTGTAGATTTGCATAATAGAGGATACTTAATGAGAGATTAAATACTTATGGATAAGCAGATTTTGCAGTCATTCTTTGTGCTAGAAGATCATTCTTCACTGTGTTCCACACCTGTGTAATCTAGTTTATGAGAATTCCTAAAACCTAATTCTGGAACTGGAGACTGAGCAGCTTTCTGTGGGGCTGCTTGAACACTCCTAGTTTGGTTCTTGTTCTGTTCACCAGTCACAAGCAGGGATCCAATTGTCATTGGTCAATTTGGCTGCTTCCAAACAATTCAAGCCTGTTCATTGGCTTAGATATTCAAACAGTGGGTCCGGTCACATGCAGAATTAGCTGCGCAATAGGAACAAATGCCGGGTAGATTTTACCGGCACGATCACACGGGAACATCTGCACAACGTCCTACACCCATCGCCAACCCATTTCTTACCGCTGAAGAAGAACAGTTAAAAACTACCAGAGAAAGTACACTATCAAAGGGGTTTGTGACAGCCCACAGATGAAGGTTCCCATGTGATTGCTCCAGCGCGCTCCTATTCCCTCCTTGCTCCCTCGTTGAAGTGCACCGGAAACAAGCGCTGAGGGAAAAAACACCAGTTCACCACCGTGGCATCTGATCATGTAGTGGCAGGTCAAATTGCGATGGTGCAAATAGCCTCGCCTCCCCCCCCCCCGCTGTGTTATCTGGCACATGTGACTGGGACCAGTATAGCACAGGCAATTGCCAGTGTTTCATGCAAGAGCATTCTCAAATAACCAGTGAAAGTTCTGGTTTCCCCTCTTTACCCAGACCTGTTGTTGCTTGCATACAATAGGGGTGTTCACTGCACAAAATTCTGATTTAAATTTGAGTTTGGGTATTCTACAGGGCATGCTTTTTGATATGCTGAAATTTCGAGGACGGGGCTGTTTCTAAGTCATTTTGTGGGGCACAGTTTTTGGATTCTGGAATTTCAACACCCAAAAAGCATGCCCTGTAGGGGGAAAAAATCAACCTGAAATTAAAAAGAAAATCACTCTCCCTTTTCTTTAACTTTTTTTTAAAAGAAAAAAGGGAAGGAAGGTGAAGGCATGACCTACTGGGCCAGCCAGCAATGGCCCACTGGTGGCTCTCTGGGGCCACATCACAGCTGCTCACTGCCTCTTCCTTCTGTTAATACCCATCAGTGGACCCTACCTATGGCCTGACAGACAGAGAACAGCTGGAAGAAGAGGAGGTGGGGGAGGAGGAGGTGGAAGAAGAGGAGGAGATTGGATTTATACCCTGCCTTTCATTACCCAAAGGAGTATCAGAGCAGTTTACAATCTCCTTTCCCTTCCCCTCCCCACAACAGACACCCTGTGAGGTAGGTAGGGCTGAGAGAGCTCTCTCAAGAACTGCCCTTGAGAGAAGAGCTCTGAAAGAACTTATGACTGAGCCAAGGTCACACCAGCAGATGCATGTGGAGAAGGTTCTCACAGGTTAGAGTCTGCAGTCTTAACCACTACCCCAAACTGGATGCCAAGTGGGTGCAAGAGCTGCTGGCTGCAAATTGTGAAGCTTCACAAAGCCCTGGACAGCTGTGATTTGCAGACAGGAGCCTGTACACTGTCCCAGAGGCCCAGCATTCAGTCCCTGGCTATCGGGACCCCAGTGGGCTCCACTGCCAACAGAAGGAAAACAAAGCAGGCAGCTGTCTGCTGAAAGTATTCATGACAAAGTTTGCTACAATCCTAGTTTATTGCAGTTTATTGTCCCTTCAAGTTGAGTGGCATCAATTTACTCCTCTGTATTGCAAATACACCTATGCATTGATAACAGGAATGGACATTACCTTTCTTCAAATGCAAGGCTTGTTGATCAAGTCAATTCAAATGGTCCACCATCAAATCATCAGGAAGTGTGCCTGCATGGGCAAACCAGCTCACAGTCCACGTAGGCTGAGTTGCAAGATGGCACCACTGAGTCTTAGGCTGAATTCACACATAGAACTAAAAGCACTTTTCAGCTGCTCTTGCACTGTCATCATGCACATTTGAAAAACATGTGCTTTTGCTAGATTTTTCATTCCATGGATGGCCATGCAGGAAGACTGATACACTGTCACATTTTGCCTTTTCCATGCTTTACAATGCTCATGTGAGTTCTTAACTTTTGTCCTGAAAATGGTCTGGGAAATCTTAATAGAACCATGCAGATTCATGGTACCATCTAAATGAGAATGATAACTTAACCCACAATGACACCCTGGTCGGCCATGCAGGAAGACTGATACACTGTCAAATTTTGCCTTTTCCATGCTTTACAATGCTCATGTGAGTTCTTAACTTTTGTCCTGAAAATGGTCTGGGAAATCTTAATAGAACTATGCAGATTCATGGTACCATCTAAATGAGAATGATAACTTAACCCACAATGTCACCATGGTCTTGAGCAAACAATGTTTTTTCACAGCCCCCAATGGTGGGAATCAACCAGGCTTCCCAAGAACTTACCGTAATTCAGTGGGGGACACATACTTCTTGGCAGGACCATTCGGGGGGGGAGACGCGACGCACAATGCCGTCACCAGGAAGTGATGCCAGGCGACACTCTGGCAATGGGGCTGGAAACTCAATGGTATCATCAAGTTTCCAGCCCCATTGCCAGAGCGTTGCCTGGCGACACTTCCTGGTGACGGCACCATGCAGTGTGGGTGTTCCAAGGAGGAATGTTCCAGCTGGGGACTGTGTGTCCCCTGCCGAATTATGGTAAGTACTTGGCAACCCTAGAATCAACCAGGAGCAGACTGTACGAATATATAAAGCTGCCTTCTAATGAGTCAGACTCTTGGGTCATATAGCTCAATATTTCCTACTTTGAGTGGTAGCGGTGTTCCCAGTTCTCAGGCAGAGAAATGTTCCCCCCACTTGCTACATGAGACCCTCTAACTATAGGTACCAGGGATTGAACTTTGGATCTTTGGGTGCAAACCATGAGCAGTCACTGAGCCATGGTCCCTTCCTGTTTGAAGAACCAGATGTGATGTCCCTGTGCCTCAGCTTCCAAGAAGCAAGTGACCAGTGAGTTACAGTTAGATCAGTGGACACTAAGCATCTTCCTGTTTACTGTCACTGAACATTTTGATGTGCAGATTGTTACTCTTAGGGAAAATAACTTTCTTCTGTTCTTTCTCTCTCTTCTCCCAGGCACGCAAAGAGGGAGGACACGTCTCTCCATCTTTGGCACCATGGATGCAGGGTGCCTCTCTGCAGCATCTACACCCATCACTAGCTAGATGGAATCTGTCCCTTTCTCTACGCTGCACTATCAAGTATGTATTTCCTAAATAAATCAGTTCTTATTTTCTTTTAAACTGAAGAATGGCTCTGTGTAACTTTGCAGTCTTACAAGCATACGCTGTTCAAAGGAGCTCTGCTGCGTTCTGAGCCTAGTGGACTCTACTAATTTAGCAACAAATCTAGCTTAACATACCAGCTCTCCCAACACTTCCTAGCATCCTCGGGGATTAAATGGGATCTCTAAGCAAAACATTTCTGTGCGACTTGCTAGCATCATCAGCATACAGATGCTGTGCTCAGAGAGAGCCTGTGTGACCAACCATATAAACAACAGCCGTCTGTATGAACAAATAAAAAGGGTCTTCGGGTCAACGCCACCGTTCATCAAGCCAATTTTAAGTGGGGAAGTTTAATACATTTGAGCTTGTCTATTCTTCATCTCCAGCAAGAAGCTATTGTCTAGATTTGGCAGCAGTCCTGAAGCCACTTAACGCAGATTACTTCATCATGGAGTCAACAGGACAACTCGTGAGTAAATGGCTTGGGGTTTGTGTACTTAGACCTTTCGTCAAACCAATATTTACTCATCTCTGCCCTACTGAAGTTAATGGTACTGCTACAAAAAGGCCTAATAATGGAGTTAAAGGAATTGGAAGCTAAGGGTTAGTCATTCCTCTTGTTTCTAACCCCATCCACCAAACAGTCTCTCTCCCCCCACTTTTCCTTTTTTTTTTTTTTTGTCCTTTAGAATTTTTCCTAATGCCGACCACTCCTGTGGCCCAGGATGCCAAGTCTCTCCTGTTCATGTGACTTTGCTTTGAAATTACTTCTCCAAAGGTACTTCACTAAGAAACTATTTACTCATCCTCTGCCAGTTTGGTGTAGTGGTTAAGTGCGCGGACTCTAGTCTGGAAGAACGGGTTTGATTCCCCACTCCTCCACTTGCACCTGCTGATGTGACCTTGGGTCAGTCACAAGTTCTGGCACAGCCATTCTTGAAAAAAAGAGCAGTTTCTGTCAGAGTTCTCTCAGCCCCACCTACCTCACAGGGTGTCTGTTGTGGGGAGGTGAAGGGCGGGGTATAAATCCAGTCTCCTCCTCCTCCACCTCCTCGTCCTCCTCCTCTTCCTCTTCTTCTTCTTCCTCCCAATGATTCAGTATGGACAGACTGCTTTCCTATGAGACAAAGCCCTGAAAGTGGTGTTAGCAGGACAGGAGTAGTTAACTGAAATGCCCCAGCCACTGTTATGACTCAGGATCTTGCCACTCATTGTGGCTCAGGGTCTGCATATCACACTGCCTTATCCTGAGTCAGACCACTGATCTGTTTAATTCAGGATTGCCTATTAGTACTTTGGGGAGGGAAGGTCACATGGTAAGCTTGATCTCGTCAGATCTCAGAAGCTAAGCAGGGTCAGTGTTTGGATGGGAGACTGCCAGTGAAGACTTCACCGAGGAAGGCAATGGCAAGCCACCTCTGCTTCTCATTTGCCCTGGAAGTCCCTTGCTGTGGTCGCCATAAGGCATCTGCGACTTGCTGGGACTTTATGCAGACACGTTAGTACTTTGATTGGCAGTGGCTCTCCAGACAGAAAGGCCCTTTCTGGCCCTTGAGGGTTTTTCACCAAAGATTATGCAGGATGGTGAAAACCTAGGCTGGCTGTGAAGAGCTCCAAGAGGGTGAGTGGGTGACACTGTGGCAAATGAAGTTCAATGTTCGTAAGTCTAAGGTAATGTACATTGGGGCAAATAAATCCTAACTTCAAGTATAGGCTAATGGGGTCTGAACTTGTTGCAACCAAGAGGGGGAAAAGATCTTGGGGTCATAGTGGATAACTCAGTGAAAGTGCTAACCCAGCATGCTCCAGTGGTGAAAAAGGCAAACTCTATGTTAGGGATTATTAGGAAAGGGATCGAGAATAAAATGGTTGATATTGTAATGCCCCTTTTATAGATGTGTTGTGTGGCCTCATTTGAAATACTGTGTACAGTTCTGGTCACTGTATCTCCAAAAGGACATTGGAGAGCTGGAAAAAGAACAGAGAAGGGCAACCAAGACGGTTAGGGGGCTGGGGCACCATCCCTATGAGGAAAGGTTGAAGAGCTTGGGACTTTTCAGTTTAGAAAAGAGATGTCTAAAAGGAAGACATAATAGAGGTTTATAAAATTATGCATGGGGTAGAGAGAGTTGACAAAGAGAAATTTTTCTCCCTCTCCCAAAATACTAGAACTCAAGGGCATCTAATGAAGCTGATGGGCAGTAGGTTTAGGACAGACAAAAGGAAGTACTATTGTGCACAGAGAGTGATTAAAATGTGGAATTAACTGCCAGAGGGTGTAGTGATGGCCACAAGAATAAATAGCTTTACAAGGTGATTAGATAGATTCCTGGAGGATAAGTCTATCAATGGCTTGAGGAGAACCTCGACACTCAGAGGCACTAAATTTCTGAATCCCAGAGCCAGGAGGCAACATCAGGGGAAGGACTTGGCCTCTATGCCCTGTTGCTGCCCGTCCAGAGGAACTAGATGGCCACTGTGTGAGACAGGATGCTGGACTAGATGGACCACTGGTCTGATCCAGCAGGGCTTTTCTTATATTCTTATGCCGAGAATGGAACCCGGGACCTTCTGCATACAAAACACATGTACTACAACTGGGCCACAGCCCCTTCATGTGCAATCATTATTGTACATCTGAGCCAATCACTTCTATGGTTCCATATCTGACTCACTTGTCAGTCATATATAAAATGTGCAGACTCAAGCCCCACCCCCAAATTGTTAAGAAGAGAAGAGAAGAAGAATTTGGATTTATACCCTGCCCTTCACTGCCCAAAGGTGTCTCAGAGCGGCTTACAAACTCCTTTCCCTTCCCCACCCCACAACAGACACCCTGTGAAGGAGGTGGGGCTGAGAGAACTTCTGACAGAAACTGTCCTTGAGAGAACAGCTGTGTCAGAGCTTGTGATTGACCCAAGGTCACATCAGCAGGTGCAAGTGGAGGAGTGGGGAATCAAACCCGGTTCTCCCAGATAAGAGTCCATGCACTTCACCACTACACCAAACTGGCTCTCTTAAGTGATCATTTCAAGCCACAGGAGTGGTTGGCAAGAGGATTACAACAAGATACTAATGAACAAAGTGCTATGAACACCAAAAATGCTGTATAAACACTAATTATCATTTTTAATTTTTAGGACGTACACATTTATCCCCT
Source organism: Gekko gecko (assembly GCA_029375565.1). Classification (NCBI taxonomy): domain Eukaryota; kingdom Metazoa; phylum Chordata; class Lepidosauria; order Squamata; family Gekkonidae; genus Gekko; species Gekko gecko. Next base: position 20,672,191 of record JAPDNY010000013.1, on the reverse strand, counting down.
AGACTGACTACTAATATTAAATTAAATTATAAAATTAAAATGATAATTACATGCTGTCAAGCTGAAACCCACAGTGTTCCATCTAAGCCGAGTTAGTGTGAGCTAGCTCACAGTTTTTTAGCCTCCGGCTCACACATTTTTGGTTTAGCTCAGGAAGGATGGCTCCAGAGCAAACTAATTTATGCAGCAGCCAAACTGCTTGCTCACAACTTTAATGCCAGTAGCTCACAAAGTAGAATTTTTGTTCACAAGGCTTCACAGCTTAGAGGGAGCATTGCTTATGGCACCCCCTCATGGAGTTTTTGAGGCAAGAAAACAGCAAAGGTGGTTTGCCAACATTGCCTTCCCCTGCGTAGCAGTTCTGGTCTCCCATGATGCTCTCTCATCCAAGTACTAACCACGGCCAACCCTGCTTAGCTTCCAAGTTCAAAACACTTCAAATGCAGAATCACAGCAATGTTTACACCAGCTTTAAAAGGTACAGCAGCACTATTAGCCCCATATTGCAGAATGGTGCCTTCTTAACTCAAAGGAGTTAAGAAAAACTCTGCAGTATTTCAGGGGTCTCTGAGATGATTGACGCATCTGAAGAAGGCACCAACATGGGCTTCCTTCAGGCACTTCTCCTACTGGGAAACAGAAGATGGATCCTGCAACATTCACCTGGGATGAGCCCTCTTCCAGGCTTGTGCCCAATCCTGCCAGCCCCTCATACTAGCCTTGGTAATAAGATTTCAGCCAAAAGTGAAATTTGGGTGCAAAAAAAAGGGGGGGGATAGAGATTTTGCATAGACAATGATCTGAAAATGTATCCAAAGAATAGCAACAGTTGGGGTGTAGGTATCTTCCTCATGCATTGGCAAAAGGCCATGCTATTTGATTTGGGGATGGCATCTGGGTTAGATCCCTCCGTGCTGGTAGAAAGTGCCATCAAGTTGCAGCTGACTTTTGGTAACCCTGTAGTAGTGATGCCAGGCTCCAGATGGGACGTGAGGATCCCCTGGAATTACAGCTTATCTCCAGACTACAGAGATCAGTTCCCCTGGAGAAAATGGATGCCAAAGAAGGTGGGCTCTATGACATTGTATCCCCAAGAGGTCCCTGTCCTCTTCAGCCTCCATCCCCAAATCTCCAACAGTTTCCCAGCCTGGATATGGCAACCCTATGCTGTAGGGTTTACAAGGCAAGAGACGGACAGAGGTGGTTTGCCACTGCATAGCAACCCCAGGCTTCCTCGGTGGTCTCCCATCCAGGTACTAACCAGGACTGACCCTGCTTAGCTTCCCAGATCTGATGAGATTGTGCTGGTCGAGTCCCTCCATGAGTAGTAGATTTTTTTACTGCACTGATTTCACAGCTCTCTGTCTCCTTTAATCCTTCATTTCTTCTGATATCACCACTCTAGCAGAAACACAGGAGCTGATTTCTGCCTTGCTCAAGAAGGGGCTAGTACTGTGGCGACTCTGATATCCTTTAGACAAGTTCAGGCATGTTGAGACATGTCTGTGGATAAGTTCAAAGGCCTGACTGTTGAAAAAGCAAGATAATAAATGGGGGAGGGAGAGACATGCTTCCCCCCAAATCCGGTCCTTCACATCTCTGGTGCTGAGGAAAGTTTGACATCAATTCATTCTTTTCAAAAGATCAGTTTATATACAAGAGACTTTAATTACCATTTTGCTCAGCGAATCTCCAGCTGTTGGTATTTATCTTCCAAAAGAAAAGGTTCAAAAACTGAAGGAGATGAACAACTCAAAATGTTGCCACATGGATCCTGGGATTCACCAAGTAATCCCCCTCCCCCCCCCCAACTTGCATTAAGGGTTTTATATGTTTTCAGGAGGGTGTTAGCAACACAAGATTTCTTCCAGGATTTCATCCAGGGGTTTCTTGGCAGCAGAGCAAATAAGGCTTCAAGACAGAAACAAAGCATTTGTGCAGAGGTTCAGCAGCTGCCCATGTGTGAATAACAACCTACCCCCCAGACAGGGATCTCTTTGATGTGTGCAGTCATTTGGGTGCTGATCCAACTTCTTCTCTTCACTGCCTCGCTTCCTTATTTAAAAGGGAGCTTGTGATGACGTTGGACAGCAGAGCCACACTGTCCAACCGATGCCTGCAGCTTTCTTGTGAAAACTGAAATGGGGGGAGGTCTCTGGGGTGAAGCAGGAGAGATGAGAAATTTGAGACTGTCCTATATTATTTGTTATGGACAAACTTTTTTCTGAATATGTTTTAAATTAGGTCTGAGATTGCATCCTTTTGTGTTTCCCAAACGGGCCTCTAGATAGGAAAACCAAGCATATCCATTCTTGTATTCATTCCCTGCGTACTACATGCTGGTATACAACAAACCAATAAACGCCTCTTCTGGTTTTCCCAGCACTTCTGCTGGATGACTCCCTCCCATGGCTCCTAATGTGTAAAGCCCTGCATTGCCTAGACCCAGGATACTGAAGAAGAAGAGTAGGTTCTGTACTGTACCGAGTTATCAGTTTTCACATTACTGATGCCGTGTATATGCTTTATGCCAATGTAACAAAAAATAATGTAGAAAAAATGTACTAATTTTAACAGGAAAAATTCAGTCAGAGGAAACAGAAAATAAAGACTATTCACACAGGAGAAAAATAAAAAAGAAATAGCGATATATATATATATATATATATTTAGCCAAAATTGTGGGACTATGAAATTCAGTTACCATTCATGCATGCATGCTGTCACACTGCCTCATGGGAATTGTCATTTCTCCCCAGACACACATTTACAAAAATCTTACATTTGAACATTTTACACTAGTAAAAGAGATGCATCTCAAGACTTATTTCAACATAGTATTCCTTACACACAGGACCTTCCTTCATTGAAAACTAAAAGAAAAGGCAACTGATTTGACCTGTTCAGGGATAAATTCACGTATGAATGTTCTTGCATGGCCTCATAGGAGTTGTAGTGTTCTTTTCTGGGGAAGACATATAATTCTTTGCACAACCTCCTGCAACATGAAACACAACGTCAAGACAAGGAGGCTAGATTCACAGTTCAACAAGAAGTTTGGTCAAGGTAAGTTTTAGGTTGATTTACATGTTTGCCATCAGTGCTCTCAGTCATATTTTTAAATTGTGCTGCACTTCTATTATTAAGATTATCTTCAGAAATCCAGCTCTGTATACAGTTTGAAGGTCATGTGGATGGAGAACCAGAAACAGGGAATTCTCTCTTGCAATTCTGTTTCTGTGTATTTCTCTTTACAAAAACATTATCTGTGATTTTTTTTTCAGCTATTCCTCACCTTCTGGTCAATTCTCATTGTGATAATTAACAAGAACTGGAATGATCATAAGCAACACCAGAACATTACATAAAGCCATCTTAAGTGTGACCATTACAATGAAGTTGCCACTGAACTGCTGCATTTTGAAAAACTGCACGGCAGGCAGAAATTCAGGGGAAGCCTTTCTTTCTTTTTTTTCTGATCCCTTTCTTATCCAAACGAGGGACCTCTGCTTCTCATGCTGATAGATGTTAAAAGTTGGAGAAGGCATATTTATGCACACACATGGTATTTACATGCGAGCTTATCCCAATGGAAAGCCAATTAGATCCTCATTTGATCAACATATGCATTTTACGTGCAAATAAAACACATTAAGGGAAAAGTACAGCTTTCCAAAATGGTTCCAGGTTGCCAGATGCTGCCTCAGATGATACTCTGGCATCCTTCTGATTATCTATTATTTCTAGTCCATATTTCACTCACTGAGTGCTTAGAAGGGAAAACACATAATTGGAAAGCCATATAAGTAATTGCCCTATACTGAATCAAAGCACTGGCCCATCTAGATCAATATTTTTACAATGATTGGCAGCATTTCTCTGAAGTCTCTATCTGGCCTTGTCAATCTGTTTCTGCACTTCATCGGATGGGTACTGTAGTTTGAAGAATGCCTGATGGGAATCCTTCAAAGTTTGAGCTCCTGCCCAAGGAAATAGAACAAATGTGGTGGCGTTGTAGGGCTTGGCTGTAGGCCATGGATCACATGATGTTCTCTGGATGGTAGCTGGAAGATGTGTGAAGCCATAACACAGTAGTGCTGACTATCCCTGTTGCACAGAGTCAACATTTGGCAACCATGAGCTATATGTTTGGTCCTATTGTAGAGAACTGTACTTTTTGTGCAATATGTTTGCACGTAGAACTCATACACTGAGCAAATAAGGACAAGGAAACTGCCTTTTGGGGTGCTAGGTCTGCATATGTGTACACACACTCATGCACAGATGTTGAATTTGTTGGTAGGGCTTCATCTCTGGAGATTTGCATAATCTTCTGAGCAAGGACAGACTCTTTACAGCTTTCCATTCTGCACTGACTTTCCTGCTCCAGATACCAAAGAGCAATACATACCACCAACTCTATAGCCTGTAAAGGGTGTGAAAGGACTACTTCATTGTTCTGTTTTAGAGCAGATGATCTGTATGGGCATGATCTTAGGTTTCATTTTCTCATACCTCCAATTAAAAGGATTTCAAATATCAGAGCTGGGAAATACCCTTGTCAAAGCATTAGAAAGCCAATGCCAGAGCACACCGTACTAGGATATGTGAACAAATAATCTGACAAGAATAAGATAGGTAAGATATTGATGTATGCTTTTTTCTGCACACCAGAACATGTTATCATCAAACTAGCTCAGATGAGGCAATACTAGACTGAAGAACTAAAAGTCCTAGTTCAACCCTCCTAACGTTTGGAAATTTCTGCCACATCCCTCATCTCTCCCAACATGCTTTTTGGGGACAGACTACAGGTTATTGGGAGAGCACTGCTTTGCACACAGAAGGCCCAGGGCTGGCCCACCCACTAGGCGAATTAGATTTTCGCCTAGGGTGGGGCCATCATGGGGGCACCGAACTGTGCCACCCTCCCCCTCGCCAAAAGACCCCTGCACTCACCAAAAGCCCTGCGTCGTGGACTCATGCCGCGTGCCCTAGCCATAGCTACCCCCAGCTGCTGCCGCCACCTCCTTCTCTCCCCCGATGTGACCACCCTCCCTCCTTTCACCCGGGCCATGATCCCTCCTTCCACCCGGGCTGCATTGGAGCAGCCCCTTTCCTTCCACCCAGGCTGCCCTCCCTCCTGAGAGGACTCGGGGAGAGAGAGACAGACAGACAGACCGACCAGCCACGACCAGAGCCCAGGAAAGCACAGGAGAGCCCAAGGAAATCCTCAGGGAGTGTCATTAAGTCCCCAAACCTTCCCCAGTCTGACTGCTGAGGCTGCCAGAGCAGGGGAGAGGAGCACAGCCGGCAGTCTTTCCTTTCCTCGTCCAAAGCGCCCACGAAACAGCCAGACGCAGCTCTCTCCCTCCCCACCACCCGATTCGAAAGACGGCTGTCTTTTCCTAGCTGAGGAATCCAACCCGAGTGGAGCCCCCACATTCTCCCTCCCCCCTCCTGTCCCTAGTGAAGACCAGTATTCCCTCCAGGCTGTGGAGTCTTGTGAGCAAAGAGCGTTAAAGTTGTGAGCAAGTGATTTGGCTGTTGCATAAATTAGTCTGCTCTGGAGCCTTCCTGAACTAAAACAAAAATGTGTGAGCCAGAGATTAAAAAACTGTGTGCTAGGCTAGCTCTCACTAACTCCTCTTAGAGGGAGCATTGGTGAAGACCCACCCCCAGACCGCTGCCTCGGCTTCCCAGAACCGATCCTGCACTGCCTGTGCTTTCTGCTACCTCTGTTAAGCAGAACGTATTGACCCAGAGGTGGTCCTGGTTGCTGGGGACTCCAGTCCTGAGTCCCAACCACCACCCATCCCTTTCCATGCCGTATTTGTTTCTTATCTTGGTGGCCGGGAGGGGGGGTGCTGATGGAGAGGCTGTGGGGGGGATATTTGCACTAGATGTGCCCTCTTCTCAGGCAGGAAGCTCTCGCCCTGGCCCAACTGTCTGCACGTCATTTGCTCGGAGAGGCACCCCACGGTGGTGCAGTCAGTGTCTCCCCCGGTCCCTGCCTCCACCACTGGGCTGTAGGGCCAGCCAGGTCTGGGGGAGACGGGAACCTCATGTGGGGATCAGTCAGAGACGGCAAGGTGGGGGGGTGGCCACCAGCCCCAAAGGGAAAGGGCCTCACCCACCCAGGCGCAGCTCCCCTCCTAACCCGCGGGCAGCCCCATAAAACTTCCCTGCATGGCAGTGGGACAGAGCGGGGCAGGGAGAGGAGCTGGAGGCCAGCTGAGGTGGCCCAGCATCCTGAAACAAAAAGGGAACTCTTTTTCCACAACCAAAAAACGCCCTTCCTAAAATGCATTTATGTTTGAAAATTGGTGGGTGCACAGGGCTGGGGGTGGGGGGGGGCGCCAGAAGGTATCCTCGCCTAGTGTGCAAAAAAGCTGGGGCCAGCTCTGAGAAGGTCCCCAAGTTTTATTGTTGGCATTTCCAGTCAAAAGGTTGCAGAAGTAGATCTTGAAGAAGACCATGCTCTACCTGAGTCCCTGGAGAACTCCTGCTAGTCAGAGTAGACAACACTGAGCTCAGTGAAACAATACTGAACTGGATAGTATAAGATTGTTTCATATGTTCTTCATATGGCCAGGGTGTCCTGTCACCAGCTTTGGCTGGTGAGCCAGCTGCAGCCTTTCCTGGACAAAAAAAGATGTTGCCACTGTAGTACATGCCCATGATAACAACCAGATTAGAGTACTGCATTATGAGGATGCCCTTGAAGACTGTCCAGAAGCTGCAGTTGGTACAGAATGCTGCAGCCAGAATGTTGACCGCAGTGCTTCTTAGGGGCCATACCATTCCAGTCTTGTTCCACCTATACAGGTCCTTAATTTCCTTTCGGGCCCAATTCATGGTGACATTTAAAGCTCTATACAGCTTGGGGCCAGCATACTTTAAGGACCCCCTATTCCCTAATAAACCTATCTGTCCACTTCAGCCAATTTCAGGTGTCCCCTAAATGAGTGGCAACCTAAGAAAGGGACCTCGGTTGTAGTGCCAAAACTCTGGAACGCTGTCCCCCCCAGGGATATTTGTCCTATCTCCTTCTATCATAGTTTGCCACTAACAAATGAAGACTTTTGTTTTGGCTGGCATTTCCCCATAAACTCTCACTGGCTCTCCTCCCTGGTAGTCTCTCTCTGCATTTATATGTTTTATTTAATTATTTAAAACATTATGCATGTTTTTTCTGTATTTTAACTGCTGTTTTAATGTTTTGATTGGGGGCACTGGTTTGGGTGGGAAAGTGGCATACAAATGGTTTAAATAAATAATTTTTAAAATCACAAAACTCTTTTTTTCTTATCAGAAGGCTGTTCTAGTAGTAAGAAGACTGTGTGGCATTTTCTCGTATTCCCTATGGCATGTCCCAATCTGATGACAAACCATGCTGTATGGGTGTATAAATGACTGCAAGTCACACCAAGGCTCCTGAGCCTCCTCTTGCACATAGTGATGTAATTAAAGTCTCAGTTGGGCAGCTGTTTTAGTCTGAAGCAGCAGAAGAGAGTTTGAGTCCTGTGACACCTTTCAGACCAACGAAGTTTTATTCAAGGGCCCGTTACACATGCACATCTTACTGAAGATTTTCAGAGTAGTAAGCCTTTAATTTTGACTTTGGATTCTGTGCCTGCCTTATGCACCGTTCTTTTTCCTCTGGTGCATTTATTCTGCAGCTACAATTAATAAACCACACATTTTTCTAAATTGGGATGGAACATCATTTGTGATGTGTGGGGGGTGGTGTCCAAAGTTTTGCTTAAATTTACACAACTGCCCTAGTTGCAGCTGCGCAGTACTGTCCATTTAAATCCTTGTGGTTCACATTTTACACATGCATTTAACATTAGCTCATTGAATGAAAGGAACACAGGCAAAGGGGGGAACCCACTGTTGAAACTGACCAGACTCTTTTGGAAACTGACAAGCAGTTGCAAAGCCCCATTTTCCATATTGCGTAGCACTAGGGAATTCTCTGCTGTGTTATCAGCCACTGTGAAAAATGGAAAATCTTAATATGGGGAAACATGTTGAGTGTACAGAATACATGGCAGTTCCCACTGACACTAGCACTGCAAACTGTGATCGCTGGCAACATGTGTGTGTGCATGTATGTCTGTGCCTGTGCAGAGCCGGCTACAACTCCATCATGCTTTGCACAGTGCTGCAATTTATATGGGGGATGAGTTTTCTGGCAGATGTTCTGGAGAGCTTTTTTAGTCTTGTGCCAATAAACGGGGGAAAAAATGAGGGGGGTATTTTCACTGATGCCGTAACTCAGCTGCATAGTAACACTAATTTCCTGCCCTTCCTTGCAAACTTGCATGGTTTTCTCTTTGTGATTCTCTAATTTGATCCTGCACACTAGTCATGATCATGGCAGTTTTTAAAAACTTGCCCTGTGTGGATTGCACCCTTCCTCCAAACGGATTGATCCCAAGCAATTCGCAGAAGGTCCATGTGGCTCAGCTGCCATTTTAAGGTTAGGCTTCCAGAGAATGCCAAAACAGTTCCCCCCCCCCAAAAAAAAAAACAAAACCCTTTGTGCACTAAAGCATTAAAGGGGGGGGAAATGTTTTCAGTGCTTTAAGCTTCTCATCCCAGTGTCTGTCTCTTTTTACATCTCATGTCAATTCCATTCCATGCTGATGATCCCCCCTCCCTTTATTTTGTTTGCATGCAGCACCAAAGCCCTTTTTTTTTTTTGCACTGGGGCACTGCCATTGGCCTCCTCTCTGATCCCCCTTTCAAGTCAATACCAGCAGGGAACTCAACCTCACACAGCTCCTTTTAAAATTTTCCCCTGTTGTTTTAATAATTTTTTAGTAAGCAATCCAAGACTAGCAACAGTCTCATACTGCTAGACTCATGCTGCTCGTTAAAAAAAAAATTAAAAAACAAGGGGAAAATGAGGCTTGTACACCAATGAAGGGGAGATGATGGTGGAAGGAACAACCTCAATGTAGGTGGGGAGTGGCCTTTGAGGGACAGCAAAAAGGTGGTGGGGATTCAAGGGAATCTCTATGCTTTTGAATTACTTTCAGCTTGGAAATAAACAAGGGGGAAATCAACACAAAAGCACACTCAGAAAACCTGGAGAAACAGCAACCAGAAAGTGAACTGAGTGCTGAAGTGAGGAAAATCAATGCAGAATGACAAAGAAAACCCAACAGACATGCACAGTGAAAGTGAGGGAAAACACCCATGCATAATAGGTCAAGGTATAAGCTTCCTTGTACCTGAAGAAGTATGCTTGCACACAAAAGCTTATACCTTGTATAAAATTTTGTTGGTCTTAAAGATGCCACTGGGCTCAATTTTTTTTCTAATTTAAGTCTCGTCTTGACAACCATAGTTTGTTACATTGTGCCCAAACCATTAAGTGCGATTTGTATTTTCCCCTACAAACTACTCTATCATTAAGTCATCATAGGGATGCTGTTTTGTAGAGGAAACTGAAAATCATAAGTTATGGTTTGTATGAAACCAACTGTGGTGTGCTAAGAACATGGAAGTCTTTTCTTAACTGGTTTTATGTGAAGGGAAGAAGAGATAGGGATTATGCAAACATGATGTTCCCTCAATCTATTCACATAGTGTCAAACCATGGTTTGCTATTACACTGGGACCATAGCTGTGTTTCTGAATCTCTAGGCCCAATGGGTGTTACAAAATATTATTAAAACCCTACCAGAAAACAGCTTCCATACTGGAATTCGCATAAAATCCACATATGCCTAAGAACACAGGTGTTGAACTCATTTATGGATCTAATATAAATGTTACTTTGTTGGGCCAGGCCATGCATACCATAAAACATAACACAAGGTACCAGAGATATAAACTTTATAAAGATAATTTCAGATGCCGAATGGCAATAACAGACAAATGACAACAGCAGGCTTGATTGGATTAGGTGTAATATGCAGAGGGGTAGTAGGTGTGGAGATACCAGCGTTGGTAATGAGACAGGAAACCTAGGTCTCAATTTGATCCAGGAGGATTCAGTCCAGGACAATGCAAAAAATTAGAAACCACAACTTTCAAAAACCACTGGGGGAACATTTAACCTTCCGGGACATTGCTGACCTAACAGTAGCAGTTCTCTTACAAAGGAATTTCAAAGGGAGATTAGAAAGAGAGCCTGCTGAATTGCAACTGATAATGAAGCTCAATGCATCCTCCAGGGCTGAACTGAGACCTAGGTTTCCAGTCTCATTACTAACACTTGCTATTATCATTTTGCATCTGAAATCGCTCGCTCCAAGATATAAGAACCAATTGACTTACATTCTAGCTGTATCTGAAGAAGTGGGTAGTGACTCATGAAACCTCATGCCCTGCCAGAAATTTTGTTAAGTGCTACTGTACTCTTGCTCCTTTCAGCTAATAAAAATTGCAAGCTGTGCTGTTAGGTTTATTTCTTTTTTCCCTCATCATCTGTTTAAACTGGAGAGGAGGATCTCTCCAAGTGAAATAATGTGTTGATCTCAAACTGTGCAAAATTCACTCAAATGTTGGTGATGATAATGAAACAGTTGAAAAAGCAAAGGGGAACTGAAAAAAGGCAGCCAGCAAGGTGGGAGGGGAGAAAGGAAAATATCGAACTGGAACATATGGAACCATAAATGTATTTTAAATACTTAGCCATATTCTTCCACTATTAAACAATGGAATCCAATGAACTGAATTATTAAACAATGGAAGCCAATCCAAGTGTTCTAGTTCCTAATCAGGATCTTTTTGAAAGAAAATGAAATCCCAGATAGGCACAGACAAATCTAATCTAAAAAAAAACCCTTTTTAGAATAAGCCAAAATAATTTCCTTTTAATTCTCCTTTCCACTTATCCCAACCTGCCCCTTCCTTTTAACACACATACACCTATGCATGTGTGAAAGAGACAGGGGGGGAGACAGAGAGACAGAGACCGATTTCCCACAAGCAGCTGTGCCGCCCTTGCTGTTCCCTTTCCCCCAATTGTATCCATCAATTTCCCACTACTTGCTGTGTGGCCACATTTTGACCCACAGCATCCCCCAGTTTTCCCTGTGTCTTCTTGATCCTTGTTTTTTGAGATTGAGAAGATGCAAGGGGAAATTGGGGGATGCTGCAGGTCAAAATGTGACCGCACAGCAAGTAGTGGGAAATTGACAAATACAATTGGGGGAAGGGAAGAGCGAGGGTGGCGCAACTGCTTGTGGGAAATCGGTCAGAGAGATATCAAGTCTCAAAGAAAACAGAAGAGCACAGTGATCTCAATATAAATTGTGCTTGTCAGAAAAATTCATCTACTCACCATCTCTCTCTCTCACTCACTCCCTCTGAAGAAGAAGTGTAGGAAAGCTCATACCTGAAATAAAATGTTGCTGGTCTTAAAGAAGCCATTGGCCTCAGACTTTGCTTTCTCTCCTGGGCAGGGCTCTCTCTCGCTCTTTGCCTCCCCCTCCCTTCCTCCCAAAGGAGAAGCCCTCAGCCAATGGAGGGAAGGGAGGCTTGGCTTGGAAGGAAGCAGGAAGCAGCAGAGGGAGCTGGGCAAAAGCGAGCTGTGATGCAGCAGAAGCTCCAGAGAAGGAAGCAGGAGGGAGCCAGTTGCTCACAGGCTCATGATGGGTCTTCCTCTTTTCCTGCTGCCTTCACCATTTCCTAGCATTATTGTCTTTTACAGTCTTGTTTTCTCCTAATGTGATCAAAGTATAGTAGCTTCAGTTTATTCGTTTTAGCTTCTAGGGAGAGTTCAGGCTTGATTTTATCTAGAAGCCACTTATTTGTCTTTTTGGCAGTCCACAGTATCCATAAAACTCTCCTCCAGCTCCACATTTCAAATGAACCAACTTTCTTCCCGTCAGCTTTCTTCATTGTCCAACTTTCACACCCATATATAGTAATGGAGAATACTATGGTATGAATTATCTTGATGTTGGTTGCCAGTGACATATCCTTCCACTTAAGAATCTTCACATGTTGGCAATTTACAAACAGGTTTCACATTAAACTAATTTCTGTTTTGGAATTAACGTGTGATGATTGTGCATAATTTCCCCTTTTGCTTTCACTAACTGGGACACCCCATATGCATGACTGTCAAATGTAACAGTCCACAGATAATTCTCAAAAATGCTTTTTGTTGAAGGGCCAGTGTCAGAAATCAGCATGGCTGGGCAACTTCTGAGGCCCATAGCCTTGCATGGGTTCACTAGATGGAAAAACAGGATGCTTGGAGGCAATGAAGAAAGCCAAGCACAAGAAGAATTGCCTTCTTCTGCCTGGTTCCTGGACCTCCCTCCTGTTGACCCAGAGGCCTCCCCAATACTGCAGTGGTTCTCCCTTCTTTGAAATCTGCCAGCACCAATGGGGGCTAAAACAAGTGCATAAAATTCACAGTCCACTTCTCCCAGCATAAGTGCAACTGTGAGGAAGAGAAGGGATCTGCAGTTGATAGAAGATATAAGAAAGCCATTGCGGTTGGAGATAAAAACTGAGCGACACTCTATGGGTGGGAGAGGTGACCACAATGGGTAGGGACTGGCAGAGATCTACAGTGATCAAACACCCTGGTACTGAAGAGCCCATAGAAACCCACAGAAAGCCATACTTCAGTGGCAGAATCCTGTGATATATGAAGGCACCCAAACACATCCAACTCAGGCACTTTTTGGTAGGTACTTTGGGAAACACTCGGATTTGTTTTTGTCCATCTTACATTTCAGCTAATTCCTAAGAGCACATTTTGTTTTTCTTGGGTCTTTAACAGCCTGTGAGCTATTTCTGGAGGCAAAATGATGCAATATTTCATCTTCCCATGGCAATTGTGCTCGGGGTGTTGGAAATCCTGCAACAACAACAAAAAACTTTTTTTTTACAGTATCTGAAGTCAAAGAAGTCTAATATTCAAAATGCCTTTCAGCAAGCTCCACGAATGTCATAAGGGCATCTAAAATCACCTAACAGGAGTCGGAGCAAGAGTCTGTCAGGCCTAGTGTTCTCAACTCTGGCTGGTAACACTTTCCCAACATCTCTTTCATGGTCCTTTTTGGTAAAGAGGGCACAGCTGAACCTTTTCTGCATGTGGTCTATAACATGGAACTATGAAGCCTCACCTAACTGTCTTATATGGGGTGTGACCCTTAGGCCTCTATACCAATGTATATTCTGACTGAAATACGTTGCCAGGTCCGTTGGACCAGTGGGAGGGGGGTGGGAGTGAACTTACCGGGAATGGGGAGTGAAGAAGCCAGAAATAAACATGATGTGCCTATGTCACCCGGAAGTGTTGTAGGCATGCTGGGAACATTGGGGGCAACACTCTGGTTTGTGGGCAAAACCTCTATGTTGCTGATTATGACTCTGGTTGCAAAAAGAATAAGAAGTAACAAAGTAACCTCTATGGTAGAATTAGCTTCTAGCCATAGAGTTTTGCCCAAAAACTAGAGTGCCCCCCACGTCACCAATGTGCCTATGTCAATTCCAGGTGATGTAGGGACAGCGCATTTATTTCCAGCTTCTTGCCTGTTTGAGGAGGGGTAATTTCCCTCCCAGCAGCCAGTTGGCCAGCAGCAGAGAGGAGCGCCCAAAACTGGGGGACCCCCGCCCACATTGGGGCGTCTGGCAACCCTATATTGGAAGCAGCTTTCTACCACTTCTTCTTGCCCTACAACCTCTGGGTAAAGGTACTAGGCACTGAACCTATGACTACTCTAGACTCATAAAGACCTACATCTGCCATTGCTTCACTGCAGGAATCTTTTTATCTCCCTAAAACTCTGCCCTGGGAGGAGGCCTTGGGGATACTTGGGAAAAGTCTCACATTTAAGTCCCTAAAGACCCTGAACTGCTTCCACTAACTTTCCAGAAGAAAGCCTTCACTGGGAATGACATATATACGCACTCAAGGCAAGACAAATGCACTCAAGACAAGTGGGGAGATGACACACACACGCACACACACAGCTGCCACACTGAATACCACCGCTGAGCATCTTCCAAAGTAATTAAAATGCTGCTGATTTCACATTGCGAAGAAACCATCAATGTGATCACATGAATCATAGAATCATAGAATGTTAGTGTTGGAAGGGACCTTCCAGGTCATCTAGTCCAACCCCCTGCACTCTGCAGGAGCATAGCCGAAAGATAGCTCTACATACCTACAACATACCTGAAAGATGGTTGTCCAGTGTCTGCTTGAAGATAGATCCAGGTGGGCAGCCACATTGGTCTGAAGCAGTAGAACGAAGTTTCAGTCCAGTGGGGCACCTTTAAGACCGACAAGGTTTTATTCAACATATGAGCTTTTCATGTGCATCCACACTTCCACAGATACATAGAAATGGAAGATCTGAGAAAGTGTGAGTGCACACAAAACCTCACACCTTGAATAAAACTTTGTTGGTCTTAAAGGTGCCACTGGAGTCTATCTGTGATCACACGAAGTTCATGATTCAGGATCAAATGAGTGCTGCAAATGAGGTAAGTGCTGTTTTCAACAATCCAATTATCCCAGTGATGGATGCCAAGAAGCTGGGGCCTTCCCAAGTAGACAGAGAGGGCAGACATCTCCAGTTATGGGATCTCAGTCAGACACGGTCTGGACCCTAAACAGCCACTGCTCATCAGAGCCAACATATTGACCCAGTGGGTTGACTTTGCATAAGGCAGGTGCATAGCGGGGTAACAGTAGGTAAAGTTTGTCACATGACTTGCCTGAAGCAGGAATTCCTTCTGTAAGCTTCTCTTCCTACAAGGGGTCAGAGGTGGGAGGCAGCAACAGACTTTCTTCTCCCCCTGCTTTAACCACCCTCACTCCCTTACACCCGGGGTCAGGGCTTGCTGAAAATAGCTTATGTAGTGACAATAAAGCTTTATACAACAATATGTGCCTGCCTCTTCTTGCTAGCTCCCTCGGCACATCAACCTCGACTAGGGCTAAACGGTTATGATCCAAGCAAGTCCGATTCCCAAGCAGCTGCGCTGACCGTATCCCAAATTCCAGCCTGAAACTTTGGACAGGATTGAGTGATATACAGAAGTTCTTTTGTTTGTTGGGCTGTTGTCTTCCGCGCAGCTGCCTTCGGGCCATAATAACCTACCCTAACCAGAGACAAAAACAGAACAGACCGAAGATGCTGTGTTTAGCTCTCCCACCCCCCTTTCAAGGCTCACCGGGAACAGAAGAGGTTAAAAGAGTGTAATACAGGCTGTGTGGATCATCTCTCCCCCCCCCCACAGCATTTCCCGCCCATTTAGTTTAATTTTTCCCTTTGGAGATAAGAATAAATTGAGACAGAGAGACGGGGGAATATTTGACTCTCTCTTTTGCTGATCTGTGGACTTCTTTCTCCTGGACTGCTCAGCGTAGATGAGGTGGGCAGACAAGGGAAGAAATTTTTAAAAATGTGGGCCTCTGGTGTGAAGCACCGAGGACTCGGCAAAAGCCAAAAACGCTTGTAGCAAATGGGGGTGGGGGGAGGCCAGCCCTGCACAAGCTTGGACAGATGTGCTAAGGATAGAGGGTGGGGTCAAAAGACTTTTCCCTCCATCAGTGTGGAGGGCAGCCAATCCGACTGAATGGACCCTTTTCGGGACCTCAACAGTTAGCAAGAGCCCTTGAGGCTCTCTTGGCCATAAAGAGAGAGAGAGAGAGAGAGAGAGAGAGAGAGGCAGGCAATCACAGTTCAGGAGATTCAGACCTTTTCTCTTAATTCAGAGCATATTTCAGGCTACAGCACAAAAAAATACCCACAAGGAGGAAAAAAGACTAGGAAAAGGGGGGTGGTTGAGAAAGGGATCTAACGAAACGATTGTAAAGCAAAAAAAAAACTGGAGAGCGTTGCTGCTGCTAGGCTGGTTCGGAAATGAAAATAGGCAGGAAAAATATGTATGCCCTCCTCCCCTCCAATCTTAAAAGGGATTTTTGTGTCCACACCAGAGAAGGGGCAAGCCTGAGAACAAGCAGGTGATACTCCAGTTGGGTTGGCAAGCCATAGGTGGGGCTTAAAGTCCTCCCAGAATTACAACTGCTCTCCAGACTATAGAGATTGGTTCCCCTGGAGGAAATGGCTGCTTTGGAGGCTGGACTGTGTGCTATACCATGTTGGAGAAGCAATAGCCTGCTGAGAGTCTGATTACTGTGAATGTTGCTGAGGGAGTAGTTTAGCCCGCTTGCAGCCTAGGGGAAGCTGTGGAGCATTCTCTAGTGTTTAGGGTTTATTGAATGCTTTTCTCTTGCAGTTCAGCCTGCCTCTTGTTGTTGTTTCTCTCTCTGCTGTGCGTTAGTTTGTTTTAGTGCTTGTGCTCTGAAGGGCTCTCTGTTTTATTAGTGGCCTACAGTCAGTTATTGTCTTTTTTTCAAAATCCTGTTGCAGTAAATTCTTTAAAAGCAAACTCCAAGGTGTGGATTGGATGATTTCCTGAACTCTACCAACATACCATAGATTTTCAGTTGAAATCCCTCCCCAAATTCCCCCTCCATACACTCTGCCCCCAAATCTCCAAGAATTTCCCAGGCCAGAGTTAGCAATGCTACATCCAAGATAGGAACAGATATTCAACATTTAAGTTCATGGGCAATGAAAATTTCAGGTCTTCAAGAACCAAAGTACTTTTCGGGCATTTCAGGTGCTGGATAATAAGCATCCCTGTTAGGGATGACTTTGAATTTCTCATCCCTGCTCTTCTGACCCTGAAATCCCTGCTTCAGTATTACTTCCCTTGTGTGAATTGAACACTCAGTTCTTTGTTATCATGCCCTTTTCTGAGCCCTTGCACCAGATTTTCCCAGTAAAAAACACATTTTCCAACCTTATTTGTGCTTCAATAAATCAACATTATATATTATATGATAAATGAAGTACATTCTATGTATAAATGCCAGAGAGAATATAAAAACATGGATGCAAAATGCAAACAAACCACCAGCACAAAGCAGAGGGCTTAAACCACTGGCAAAAGGTGGGAGAAAATTATAAAAACTAATGAAAGGGAAAACAGCAACTTATCTATTACGACAGTTATTTCAAGAGGAGATCCACAAGGACTCTTGCGGAAGAGAAATCTCAGTCTTTCCACTGGTCCTCGCATTCACCTCTTATTCTGGCTCTGCTAACCACTCATCATTTTCTCCCCTTCCTTAATTGCCCCATCTGATGTTTCTGCCTTTCCACCCCCTTCCCCACCCAGTTCATCCTATTCCCTGCTGTTTACATGACCATCCATGAAGCTGCCTTATACTGACTCAGACCCTTGGTCCATCAAGTTCAGTACTGTCAACTCAGATTGGCAGCATAAGAACACAACAGATGCCATGTTGGATCAGGCCAATGGCCCATCCAGTCCAACACCCTGTGTCACACAGTGGCCAAAACCCAGGTGCCATCAGGAGGTCCACCAGTGGGGCCAGAACTCCAGAAGCCCTCCCACTGTTGCCCCCCAAGCACCAAGAATACAGAGTGTCACTGCCCCAGACATAGCATTCCATCTTCATTGAGTCACAGAGTTGGAAGGGACCACACAGGCCATCTAGTCCAACCCCCTGCTCAATGCAGGATCAGCCTAGAGTAATGATGTCAAACTCATTTGTTACGAAGGCCGGATCTGACATAAATGTCATTTTGTCCGGTCAGCCCATGTGTGCCATAAAATGTAATGCCGGGTACTGGAGGTAGAAACTGTATAAAGGACAGCAGCTGATAAGCTCCGAGCTGGTGTATCCTCACTGCAAGGTCCCATGGGCTGGGAGAGGGGTGCAGAGGAAAACCCACATAGGCAGACTGGAAAGGCAGTGGTGCAGCACTGGGCAGATGCTCCCACATTGCTTGACTACTGCAGATGATGTTGTTCTGCCAAGCTGAAGCTACAATGGAGTGGCTCCCCCCACTCCCCCCAGTACTCCCTCCCTTGCATCGGTTGCTTGTGGGCTGCATAAGAACCCTGGAAGGGCCAGTTCTGGCCCCTGGGCCTTATTTTTGACACCCCTAGTCTAGAGCATCCCTGACAAGTGTTTGTCCAGACATTGCTTAAAAACTGCCAGTGAGGGGGAGCTCTCCTCTTCCCTAGGCAACTGATTCTACTGTTCCACAACTTTTACTATAAAAAAGTTCTCCCCAAGATCCAGCTGGTACCTTCCCGCCCTTAATTTAAACCCATTATTTCAAGTCCTATCTTCTGCTGCCAACAGGAACAGCTCCCTGCCCTCCTCTAAGTGACAGCCCTTTAAATACATAAAGAGAGCAGTCATGTCCCCCCTCAGCCTCCTCTTCTCCAGACTGAACATTCCCAAGTCCCTCAGCCCTTCCTCATAGGCCCCCAATCATCCTCATCGTTCTCCTCTGCACCCGCTCCATTCTGTCCACATCCTTTTTGAAGTAAGGCCTCCAGAACTGCACACAATACTCCAGGTGTGGCCTGGCCAATGCAGTGTACAATGGGACCATGACATCTTGTGATTTGGATGTTATGTCTCTGCTGATACACCCCAAGATTTTGTCATCACATCACACTGATTCCGGTCCACCCATACTCCAAGATCTTGTTCACATACACTGCTACTCAGAAGTATATCCCCCATCCAGTATGTATGTTCCTCATTTTTCTTATCCAGATGTAGAACTCAGCACTTATTCTTGTTAAATTGCATCTTGTTCACATCTGCCCACTTTTCCAGTATGTTCAGATCTCGTTGAATTCTATATTTTCTGGTGTGTTCACTGCTCCTCCCAATTTCGTGTTATCTGCAGATTTAATGAGTAGCCTCTCCACACCCTCATCCAGATCATTTATAAAAATATGAAAAAGGACTGGGCCCAGAACTGAGCCCTGTGGCACCCCACTGAACACCTCCCTCCATTCAGATAAAATGCCATTGACAACTACTCTCTGAATGCGGTTCTCCAACCAGTTCCCTATCCATCTAACTATCCTACAGTCCAGTCCACAGTCCTTTAGTTTACCCATCAGAACCTCATGAGGAACCCTGTCAAAAGCTTTACTGAGATCCAGGTAAACAACAACAGCATTCCCTCGATCCAGTAAGCTTGTCACTCAATCAAAGAAGGAAATGAGTTTGATGTGGCAGGACCTGTTGGGAACAAATCTGTGCTGACTTTCCTGGATCACCAAGTTGTCCTTCGCAGATCGATCCCTTTAAAAGCCATTCCAGTATCTTCCCTGGGACAGAGATCAGATTGACTGGCCTGTAGTTTCCTGGGTCATCCCTCCTCCCTTTTGTGAAAATTGGGATAATATCTGCCCTCCTCCAGTCTTATGCCTCGTCTCCCATTCTCCAAGAGGTCTGGAAGATGATGGACAAAAGCTCTGCAAGCTCTCTAGAAAGTTCTTTGAGTACTCTTGGGTGCATACCATCTGGCCCTGGGGATCTGTACTCATTCAGGGCAGCCAGGTGCTTCTCAACTACCTCTCTGTCCATGTCAACCAGCAGCCCAGATGCTGTGACTTGCCTACTACCATCTCTAGATGAGCCTGTTCTCTTCTTCAGGGAAAAAACTGAGGCAAAATAGGCACTGAGCCTTTCTGCTTTCTCTCTGTCCTCTGTCACAGTTTCTCCATTTTCACTCAACAGTGGGCCCATTGCCTCTTTTGCCTTGTGTTTGCTCCTCACATATCTAAAGAAGAGTTTCTTGTTGTAGCAAGCCTCCCTGGTCAGCTTTAGTTCACTGTGAGCTTTGGCCTCTCTGATGGCTGAGCTACAATGTCCAGCAACTCACAGATAATTTTCTTTAGAGGTGTGTCTTTGCCTCCATTTTTTAAACATTTCCTTTTTCTCCCTTAGCTCATCACACTGTTCATCCACATCGGCTTCTTAGATCCCCTACCATGTTTCCTTCTTGTTGGAATAGTGACAACTAGAGCTTGTAAGAACTCTTGTTTTAGGAGAACCCACCCTTCACTTGCTCCTTTCCCTTCCAGAAGTCTCGCCCATGGAATGATTCTCATCATACCTCTGAGTTTATTAAAGCCTATCTTACTGAAATCTGAATTCAAGTGTGGTTACAAGCTTCCTTGGTCCCCCACAGCAAAGGAATTCTAGCAGAACATGGTCACTTCCCTCTAAGGTCCCCAACCACCTTCACCCCATCCACCATCTTTTGCCAGTTGTCCAATATTAAGTCAAGTATGGCTGAGCTCCTCGTAGCTTCCTCCACCATTTGATGAAGGGAGTTGTCATCCAGACAAGTCAGGAAGTTGCGTGACTGTGGATGCTTTGCAGAGTTTGTCTCCCAGCACACATTGGGGAAGATGAAGTCACCCATAACTACCAGGTTGTGTTGTTGGATACCCTGTCAAGCTGTTCAAGGAGGGCAGCATCTACCTCCTCCTCATGGTCAGGAGGTCTGTAGCAGTCTCCAACCACAATACTATTTGTCCTTCCTTGCATCTAATAGCCACTGATAGACCTCTGCTCCATGTAAATTACTCTTTGGGTGAAGATGTACTTTCTTTTATCTAAGTCTACTGTTCATCAATTTCATTGAGTGCCCATGAGTTCTTGTATTGTGAGAAAGGGAGAAGAGTATGTATTTTTCTATTTTCTCTATGACATGCATAATTTTGTAAACTTCTATCATGTTGCCCCTTAGTTCTCCAGAGTCTCAGGCAGAGCTCTTTTACATGACCTACTGCCTGGTCTTTTTAACTGGAGGTGCTAGGATTGAACCTGGAACATTCTGCATGCAAAGCAGAGGCTCTTCCACTGAGCCACAGCCTCTCCCTGTGTCCTCCTCTCTTTGGTGGGTCTGGTTCACCCCCTCCTGGCTCCTGTTTTTCCCCACCCTAGTGTTGCTGCTGACCTTCATTCCCCCATGCTGTTGTCTCCACTTTTACTCCATCCCAGCCCATGGGGTTCCAGTCCATTCTTTCACACCTCCTCTCTCTTCTTCTAACAGCAGGAACCTTGACAATGCTGACTTATGGCAACCTCAGCAAGGGGCTTTCAAGGCAAGTGGGAAGCAACAGTGGTTTGCCATTACCTCCCTTGGTGGTCCACCATCCAAGTACTAACTGCTTAGCTTCCGAGATGTGACAAAAATGGGCTATACTATACCATTCTATATCCCCTTTTAGGTTGTCTAGTATCATGGACCATCCTGGTTTAACATGGGAATATGAATCTTCATTGGAGGAGGAGAACAACCAACCTCCAAGCCCTGCCTTGGCAGACCCTCCCTGTGAGTCCAAAATCTCAGGTCCTCTCCAGCTGGACTCTGAATTAGCACAAATGCTGCCCTCTAAGTCACCAAGATGTTCAAGCCAGGCAGTTCCAATATGGACCCATCCACTGCTGGACCCATCACAGTCTCATGAAGGAGGCCAGGAGCAGAGAAGGCAAAGGACAAGGGCTGAGGCTTGGAATAGCTGTAGCTCAGTGGCAGAGCATTTGCTTGGCATGCAGAAGGTCCCAGGTTCAATTTCCAGCATCTCCTGTTAAAAGAATCAGGTAGCAGGTGATGTGAAAGATCTCTGCTGAGACCCTGGAGAACCACTGCCAGTCTGAGTAGACAATACTGACTTCAATGGACCAAGGGTCTGATTCAGTGTATGGCAACTTCATGTGTTCTGCCCGGGTGCAGGAGTGTACACTTGGCAGCCTGAGGTTCACCCTCTGCTAAGGAAATGCCAGGGAAAACCAGTAAGTCATTGCAGGATTGAGCCATCAAATATTCCTCCTGAGTAAAGACGCTGACTCATTTGTAGAGAGGAGCTTGATGTGGAACTAGCCCCACCTGCAGGGAAATGCCCTATATAAGGCTGTAGTGAGGCTAGATCCAGTGTGGAATGAATGTGTTTGCAGTCTTGCTGATGGGTTATTAGTTGGATGACCTGTTTGAGACTGATTTGTGGAACCTTGTTACTTAGTCCTTGAAGTGCTTTGATCTCAACTGGGACCTTGGACTGCCTTCTGATCTTGTACTTAGGATTGTATTATAGGACCCTGGACTTTGACATTGGACTGTGATCTGAAAACCCCTGCTGTGAGACTTTGTGGTTGCTGAGGTTTACTTCCCACCTGTTAGCCAGGGCACCTAGGCAACCCAAAATGGTGGCTGAGGTCTTGTGATGTAGTCTCATATGATCTTGATGCTTTTTCAGTTTTTCTGTTTTATTTGGTACCTTCTTTGTTACTTTACATGTCTCTGCAAACACTGGTGCTTCCCCAGGCATCAGCAGCAGCAGTACCACCACCAGCAGCAGCAGCTTGTGAGGAAATGTGAGAGGGAAAGTTTGGAAATCTCCCTCCTTCCCCCTCCCTCCCAATCTCTCTCTCCAGGATTTAATAAATTCTCAGAAGCTAAATTCTCAGGCTGATTTCTTGTTCTTTCCTCTCTCTTTTTTTCCTATGACACATGTGTGCTCTCAACTTTGTTTACCCTCTGAAGCATGCTCAGTCCTCATAAGGCTATTTTGTTATGGTTAATAAATGGAACCATAATTTTCTTTACATTCCCCCTAGGTAGGCAGAGACCTTAATCAGTTTTGTGGCATTTGTCATCTACCCAGTGGCCAGCCAGTTTACTTGTATTTAGAGTAATGATGATGTCATTGATATTCCTTTTTATTTCCCCTCCATAAATACCTCTTCTGTGTGCCAAAGATACAATAAAAGGTTTCATTTATGCTTATCATCATTTGAGTGATGGCTTTTCAGTACATTTCTGTGACAAAGTTGGGCTGAGTTTTCTAAACAGATTCTTGTGGGTTTGGGCTACGAGTTCTATCTAAGCTCGGACCAAAAACTGGTGCAAAAATCAATGCCATTTCCTAGCCCAGAAAATAACCAGAGCTGTTCTTTGGAAGCCTTTGTCGGACCCAGATCTGGTTCAGATTACAGTTCAACAATTTTTAAACAAACAAAAACTCTGATGTGGTAGTGGAACTAGAGATTATAGCAAGCATAGGACTGCTACCAAAGCTTGGTGACCAAATACAGCAATTAGCCACGCATTTCCTTCTGTCCCAAAAGCACTTGATACATAACATGATGCCATGGCACTAGTATTTGTCCCACCTCACAAGCAGTGGCTGATAAAGTAGGGCAGGGATGGAGAAGTTCATTGTATGATGGTTCCTCCTGATGCATGGACTATCTTCTAATGTTACAGGGAAAAGAGCAAAGGAAAGCGCTAACTCAGCATGGCACCAGGGACACACAAAGTGGTTCTCATTTTTTTAAACTTTAATGAGAGCCAGTGGGTGTAGTGGTTAAAGTGTCAGACTGAGAAATCCAGATTTGAATCCCCACTTGTGCCCTGGAAGCTTGCTGGTTGACCTTGGGCCAGTCACATACTCTCATCCTAACCTACCTCACAGTGAGGATAAAACAAAGGAGAGGAGAATTGTGTAAGCTGCTTTGGGTCCCCATTGGGGTGAAAGATGGGATAAATAAATAAAGAAATTACTTTATGAGGCGGATTTTGGTTTTACCCAAAGGTTCCCCTGCGGCATTGATGAGGGCCGAACTGGGTATGGTATCTCTGAAAGCCAGGGCAAATGTAAGAATCCTCTCCTATTGGGGGAAATGTTTAGAACAACCTCAGGATATCCTAGGTGTTCAAAGTTTCGGGTTGCTGTTGAAATCCTCGAAAAGACTAGATGAACATTTGAACTCTATTTTATTGAAATACTCCATCCCCGATGACTTACTGGACAGTGAAAATCAAAAGTCTAAATTGAAGGAATGGGTATTTAGTAAGGATGGGCTCTTGAACCGCCAGGTGGTGGTAAGTTGCCATACAGCCCCCTTGTATAAGAACTTTAAGAGAGACCATTGTAGGACGGTATATCTTGAGAAGCTAACTACTCTGGAGATAAGAAGGGCTTTTACTGCCCTAAGATTCCATGCCATACCTTCAATGGTTTGCATTGGCCGCTTTTTGAGTACCCCTACCACCTCTAGAGGAGCTGCGGTGGCTCAAGTGGTTAAGATGCTGAACTGCAGGCTGTGGAAGGTCAGTAGTTCAGCAGTTCGAGACCCGAGAGTGCCGCATGACGGAGTGAGCTCCCGTCTCTAGTTCCAGCTCCTGCCAACCTAGCAGTTCGAAAGCAAGAAATTGCAAGTAGATAAATAGGTACCACTTCAGTGGGAAGGTAACAGCGTTCTGTGTGCCTTGGTGTTTAGTCATGCCGGCCACATGACCACGGAAATGTCTTTGGACAGTGCTGGCTCTTCGGCTTTGAAACGGAGATGAGCACCGTAACCTTAGAGTTGGATTCGACTGGCTTTCGAGCAAGGGAACCTTTACCTTACCGCCTCTAGAATATGCCAATGTGGTGTGGGTGAGGTAGATGATGTTGAGCATTACATTTTGAGATGCATATGGCACGAATCACTTAGGCAAAGGTTTATTTATCTTATTGTACCTCTGCATAATGGAACCTCAGATCAGGATCTGGTGGGTTTTTTTGCTCTCTGATACAGATGCACATGTTACCAGCAGAATGGCTTTGTTTGCACTGGCGGCAAAAACGATAAGAATGAGTTTAGGACTTACTGCAAGTTATTGAACGGTCTTCCCCACTTTGATGTATAATGTTTGTTGTATTTTGTTTTATTTTGTGTTGTTATGGCCAATGGCTAAGACAATAAACTAAAACTGAACTGAACTGAACTGAAATAAAGCGAGGAAGGAGGAGCTCTGAATTTGATTGGAGTAGCAGCCAGCACCCAGAGCTTTTCCTGCAGTTCATTTCCTAACATTCCATCTGTCTTCTACAAGAGGTCTAAATCATCTGAGTCCAGGCTATATCAAGAAGCACAGTGACCCCAAGCCACCTCCTTGAAACAACTAAGCTCCACTAGGGGTTCCCAGAAGTCAACCCTGACTTTAGTGTGCGCATGCACGTGCACACACAGTGTAATGAAATGGGAGTTACCTGTCTATGTAATATGGCTCTGAAAAGGTTAGTCCAAAACAAAAGAGGGCCAAATTTAAAATTCACTTAGAAAACATACAAAAACATACATGTATTTATTAAACACAAATTAAAACCTTATATAAAGGCCCATTCATACCTCATAAAATTATAAAAATATACACAAGGGCTGATAAGAAAGACCTGACGCATTTCGGCCTGAGCAGGCCTTCTTCAGAGGTCTAATACAACATTTTTTGAAACATTTGGCCATACAATCTTTGAGAAGAAAAACTATATAATTGACCAGAGAGGAGTACCACTGGACATGTGATTGTACTGGAGGCCTCATTTGCAATTTTGTATTTTTCTTCCTTGCCCAGTGGGTAAACTTTGGAACCTTTGTTTTCTGGTCTTTTTGGATTCTAAACTTTCTGTATGTATGATTGTATGCATTTCTGTTTATATAATAGCCAAATGTATTTTGTATTAGACCTCTGAAGAAGGCCTGCTCAGGCCGAAACGCGTCAGGTCTTTCTTAAACTTGTGTATATTTTTATAATTTTTTATGAGGTATGAATGGGCCTTTATATAAGGTTTTAATTTGTGTTTAATAAATACATGTATGTTTTTGTATGTTTTCTAAGTGAATTTTAAATTTGGCCCTCTTTTGTTTTGGACTAACCTTTTCGGGTACTGAATTCTTTATTTTGGGTTCAGGTTTTTTTTGTTTGTTTGTTTGTTTTCCCTTCCCTTTTTGGTTTTCCTATGTAATATGGCTGCCATCTGGGGTGGCTTGTTTAAAAAAGTTCCCCCATAAGGTTTAATTGAGCAGTAGTTCCGGAAAGGGGCCAGCAGGGGTACCACTCACTGGGTTGAATGGGGCTTCCTCCTTTGCTGGACTTCAGTTCCCAGCTGCCTAAGGACAAAAAGCATGGGAAAAGAGGGACCATCCCAAGGGTCGGGGCAGTATTAATAAATACTTCAGCCCATCCAGCGGGGAGGCAGTCTTCATCCTACAGGAGGTTAGGAAAGGCTGTTGCTGCCTGTGCTGACCAGGGCATCCAGGCCTCAAGCCAGAGACATGGGGGAACCCTGGGAGGCAGCAGAAATTCAGCCATTCAACAGTCACCTGGTTTGGGGACTGACTGGGAGTCTCCCTGCTCTCTTGGGCAGGAGAGAGAGGCTGAAGCAGAACCAGAGGCTAGTCCAAGGAGAGATCCTTTCCTGAGCCCACAACCTCCAGAGACAGAGAGTATTGTGTGTAGGGAAAGAGGACTATGTTTAACCCACGTTGATTTATGCCTTGTTGGTTCATAGTGTGTACTTACTCCTACAGTTGTGCCTTATTCATTTAGTGTGTGTGTGCTCCATAAGTGTGTAAATAGTTAAATACATTCTTTTATTTGGACTAATAGTCTGTGTTGTGCTCTGACCACATAGTCCACCCTGCTCAGCATGTAACACATGGCAAAGGAAGACCAGGGAAGCAAAACAGGCCCAAATCAGAGGGGTTGCCAACTCTCTAGGGGGTGCCCAAAGATTAAGGTATCTACTTCCCACGGCTGGGGAATCAGCCAGAGGGGTCTCACTGTCCCTCTAGGAAGGTGATCTAAATTCAGTGAGTGGTGGCAGTGACTGAGGAAAGGAAATAGTCCCACCAGACAGGGTGGGCAGGCAAAAACGGGCTTGTGAGCCACCAAACGGCTGCTCAGTCTCCCAGGGTGGGTCCCCGTTTTGCCACACACAATACCAAAAAAAGAAGCACGGTGACTCCTAAGTGTCTTCCAAGGGCACAGCTCCATTCCTAAATGCCAGGTCCACTGCACACCTGAGACCCACCCAATCATAGCTGGCTATGGAAGGGAAGCTTACATTATCATAGGCCAATGGACGTAGTATGGCTTTCCTGTCATATATAACACGTGCTGTCAAATATCATTTGGTCTACACATCTAGCAGACTGAGGTGGTGAAATGCTGAGGGGACAGAATGCTAGGGATGCCAGCCTTCAGGGGATCCCCTGGGATTACAGACTACAGAGATCAGTTTCCCTGGAGAAAATGGATGCTTTGAAGGGTGGGGTAGTCTATGGCATAGTACCCACTGAGGTCCCTGTCCTCCCCAAGCTCCATCCCCTAATCTTCAGTGGTTTCCTTAACTGCATCTGGCAACCCTACCCTACCCCCCGTCCCCTACAGAATGATGGCAATGTGCTGAAGTGGTAGAATGGATTGTACCACTTCAGCCTGAAGGGGAACAGTTATAGTTCTGCCACATCAATGATTCCCTTTAAGTGGAAAACCAACACGGGAGACAAAGGGCCATATTAGAACCTTTCTTCCAGCTGTGATTCTGCCCCCCCCCCAGCTTTAAATGTATTTTCAGAGAGGTGTTTTTTTTAAAGGTCATTAAGTGTTGGTTGTATGCTGTTTTTATTGGCTTGTTTGGTTTTTATGAACATCATTATTATGGCTTGTATGGTGTTTTTGAACATCATTTTTTTATGGAAGCCATCTTGATCACCATTCTAAAGAGGTGGCATATAAATTCTTCAAATAGTGGGGGTTTTTTAATGTAGGGAACCATAAAAATATTTCCCCCATCTCTAGCCTGAAGTGGTAAAACCCAATCCGCCGCCTCAGGATTCTCTTCTTTCATTTCTGTGACATATGTAGACCAGGTTCAGAAAGGGCCACTGAGATGGTAAATCCCCATTTTACATTGCTAGCATATTATCATGCCAATTTATAGGATAAAGAGGTTGAGGGAGTCCTCAGACTGGCCAGCCAGAATTAGTGAGAATGATGGCAGCATCTGTAGCACATAACTGAGGGACGGAGGGTTGTCACAGTTTTGCATGCTATCAATGCATGCACATTCACATTTTAAAAATTAATTTTGTTGTCATTCCCCTTGGAGATTTTTTTTCAATTGTGCAAGACCATAATTGTTTTATTAATAGACAAAAATCAGCCTCCTTGAATCTACCTTTCTGCTGCATGTGAAAATATTTTTGTTTATTTAAAATATTCCACTTTTCTCCCAATCAATGGGACTCTGAAAAAATTGGAATTGCCCTTTGCTGGCAATCCCTGGCAGCATGGGGAAGGGCAGAAAATTCTTGGAAGTTACTTCCTGTTTTGTAGCAGCAACTGCTTTCATGATGTTCTAGGAATTTCAAAAAACTCTCAGATTTCACCAAAGAGATCTTTGAAATTCATAGAGCACAAGGCACAAAGTTGCTAGCTCTGAGTTAGGAAATACCTGGAGATTTTGAGGGTGGAGCCTGGGGAAGATGGGGTTTGGGGAGGGGAAGGACTGAAGAAGAGGAGGAGGAGGAGACTGAATTTATACCCCACCCTTCATTATCCAAGGGTGTCTCAGAGCAGCTTACAAACTCCTTTCCCTTCCCCTCCCCACAACAGACACCCTGTGAGGTAGGTGGGGCTGAGAGAACTCTGAGAGAACTGTCCTTGAGAAAACAGCTCTGATAGAACTATGGCTTGCCCAAGGTCATCCAGCAGCTGCAAGTGGAGGAGTGGGGAATCAAACTCAGTTCTCCCAGATTAGAGTCTGCACACTTAACCACTACAACAAACTGGCTCTCAGCGATTGATAGTACAATAAAGTCCACTCTCCAAAGCAGCCATTTTCTCCAGGGAAATTGATCTTGGTCATTTGGAGAACAACTGTAATAGCAGGAGATGTCCAGGTGCGACCTGAAGGATGGCAACCATACTGTGACATCACATCCTGTTCTGAAACAGGAAGTAACTTCTGGGTGGTGTTTTTCTCCCCCATCTTTCTCCACCCACTTGACTGAGTGAGGGTAGGGGATGAGGAGCATCACTGGGAGCTCCCCCGCCATTCCTGAGTTAGTGGCAAGCCTAGGCTTACATCATTAAAGCCAGTTAAAATCTCATTTCACAAACATACAATAACAACAAAAAGAAAATAGAAGACATGGCTCCATCATAATGACTACCCTCCACTCAAGCCACCAAGCACACATCCAAAAAAAAATAAAAATCTGAAATCTCTGCAAGACTGGGACCTCCTCCCAATCCTTGGGAAACCCATTCCATAAAACGTGAGCACCTGCCCAGAAACCCTAAGCCTGGGCATAGTTCCCACTGGTCTGAGTAGAGGAACTGTTAACACTGTCCTTGACTGGACAATCAGAACTGCCTGCATGAACCCTGCGTCATTTTTGCCTCAAAGTGGGAAAGCAGCTAGAGAATGGGCAATTTTGATCAGGAAAGTAGCCTGTAGGGGAAGGGTTAAGCACCATACCAATCACATTTGAAGCCTCCATCAGTTGCACCAGATTTTTTTTTTTTTTTTGTGAGAGAGAGAGAGTCTGGAGACATTTCTGCATCATGACTAGTTTGGCCTTAAGGGAAAATACAGGAGACAAAGAGCTGGGAACAGACTCAGCCTGTAGCCGATACCCCTTTTTTCTCTAATGGACCGCAAACCGCCTTTTCTTTGGCCTTGCTTTGAAAGCCCATTTGATGGATCCCATTCTCATTTCTTAGGCTGCATCTAGTACACGAAGTTCATTACTTCCTTCCAAAGCAGATTCAATCCAGGACATTCACATCTGTTTACTGCCTAATGTGGCTCAGTTTCTGCAGGGGCTCACAGCTGATATTATGTTTTAAAAAGAAGGGGGGGGAGAGAAGAACCAAGAAATGACTGCTTAAAACCTTTGGTTATTTAAACTTGCAGCGCCACATCCTGCTTCCAGTCATGCCCATATAAACAACAAGTTGGTACTCCGGATGTTCTCCAGGGCATCTGAGTGCCCACTGACATTAGGCAGAGAAGTGCCCACCTAGGCAGGGTTGTACCCAGCCCTCCTTTTCAGGTGGGGCGGCAACATTTCCAGGTGAAACCAGGCAATTCAGCTCACATAGAGTTGTCAATTCTGGTTTGGGGAATTCCTGAAGACATTGGGCAGAGCTGGGGGAGGGGAGGGAACTCAACAGGGATGTGATGTAATAGAGTCCACCAGTGTTCCCTCTAAGCTGAGTTAGTGTGAATTAGCTCACAGTTTTTTAGTCTCCGGCTCACAGATTTTTGTCTTAGCTCAGGGAGGGTGGCTTCAGAGCAAACTGATTTATGCAGCAGCCACATCGCTCGCTCACAACTTTAATGCCAGTAGCTCACAAAGTAGGATTTTTACTCACACGGCTCCACAGTTTAGAGGGAACATTGGAGTCCACCCTGCCATTTTCTCCAGGAAAACTGATCTCTGCAGTCTGGAGATATATTGTAATTCATGGAGAAAACCAGGCTGCACCTGGAGACTGGCAGCCCTAACTTCAGTTTGATCATTCCTGCTTCAAGTCACTCTCTTAAAGCACTTTGACTTGACATGGCCCCAGCCATTGTAATTTGGATTTTCAAACAGACTCCATTCCCAGAGAGAAGTCTAGTACAAGTAGGGTTTTCTTCCTTCAGGTGGTGGCTGGAGATCTCCTGGTGACAGAGATCAGCTGCTTTGGAAGGTAGACTCTGTGTGGCATTATAATCCACAGAAGTCCCTCCCCTCTCCAAACCCTGCTCTCCTCAGGCTCCACCCCCCAAATTCCCACATGTTTCCCAGCCTGGAGATGGCAACCCTAATTACAGGTGACAATGGCCTAACTCACTGTGTGGCTGTAGAAGAAGCGCCTGGCTAGGGATGCCAGCCTCCGGGTGGGAACTGGGGACCCCTCAGAATTACAATGCATCTCTGGACTACATTGATCAGTTTATTTATTTATTTAGTTAGTTCAATTTATATCCTGCCCTTCCTGCAGGCAGACTCAGGGCAGGTAATATCAATAGAAAATATCCAGACAGTTTAATACAATGATATCCTTTCTTATATATAATCGTGTTTTCTCGTGGCAATGTTCGATGCGTGCCAAAATCAGTTGGCTGGCGGATGTGTCAATCACAAGGTCTATCTATTGGCTGTGTTGCACTGGCAGGCTGCTCTCCTCACCCTCAGCCCCGGCCCCTGCAGAGGGCCAATAAAGCACATTGCTGCTGCTGCTGCTGCCGCTGCCTCGTTCCGCCAGTGGCTCTGCAACCCGCCCAGCAGCTCTTGGCTTCGCTTCTCCCACTATAAGTTCTGTTGGGAAGACAGTGCGTTCGGTGCCCAGCCAAGGAGGGACGAGGGGGAAGGATCTCTGCCCCATCAGTCTCCCCCCCCTGGCAAGGCCAGCTGTATCTGTGTTCTGCCCCGCGCAGTGCATGCAGCTCCCCCTGTGGAGGCTTGCTTGCCAACTCCTTCCCCACTGCCCTATGCTTCTGCCTCAGACAAGCCGGGACACAGGGAGGCATTAGCGCCTCCCCATTCCCACATGCGGTGGCCCCAGGTGAAGAGCGGTGGCTGCCGTGCCTGCCGGGGACTTCCACTGGTGCTGCCAGCAGCAAGGTTGAGGGAAAGGTGGAGGAGGTGGATCGGCCCAGAGATGGGCATGGCCGGCGAAGCCAGGCTGATAGCCAACAGGAAAGGCACTGATGGACCGTTCCACTGCCCTTGCCCCCAGAATCTCGGGATTTCTCTCTGTCTCCCTCCCTCCTTCCCTCTGATTCTCTCTCTCTCCGCTGAGTCTCCACACCCTCTTCCTAGAGCTCGTCGCATTAATTTCCGCAACGGGCCTTAATACTAGTAAATAATAATAGTTAAAACAGTTGAAAGAAAATTAATCTAATTGGCAATAATTTCTAAGTCCCGTGGCATTAAAACAACAGCAAAGACAGGGTCTGCCAATCAAACTGTAGTAGCAAGTGAAGTCAGTAACATGGGCAGGTTTCAAGAGGCAATTTTCAGCAGTGGAGGCCAAAATTGGGCATCTGCCACATCAGCCAAAGGTCTGGCAGAATAGCTCCATTTTACAGGCCCTGTGAAACTGCAATAAGTCTCACAGGGCCCTGGTCTCAAGTGGGAGCATGTTCCACCAGGCTGAGGCTAAGCAGATGTCCCTTGGGCCAGGGACAACCAGCAAATGTTGGTCCACAGAGTGCAAGGCTCCCCAGGACACATATGGGGAGAGATGGTCCCTTAGATATGTCAGTCCCAGGCCACATATGGCCTTAAAGGTTAACACCAACACCTTGAAAGGATCTGGTACTCAATTGGTAGCCAGTGCAATGGGCACAGGACCAGCTGAATGCGCGCCTGCACAGGCATTGCCATCAGCAGGCATTCCACCACATTTTGCACTAGCTGGAGTTTCCGGGTCAGATTCAAGGGTATGCCCACATAAACTGAGTTACAGTAATCTAACCTGGAAGTGACCGTTGCATGGGTCACTGTAGCTAAGTCGGGGGGCAGGGGGGACAACTGCCTGAGTTCCCTGGAAAAAATGGATGCTTTGGAGAGTGGACTGCACAGCATTCAGTACCTTACTGAAGTACTAACTCCAAATGCCTAAAAAAGAGGAAAAGAAACAGATAGTTGGATTTCAAGGAGAAATTTGGCAAAGAAGAATTAAGGCCCCAGTCATACGGGCCAGAAAACGCGGGGGAGAGGCGTGGCAGTTTGCCCCGGAGCTAAATAAGGCGCAGTAGCCCGATCTCACGGACCACCGGGTTGCCACGCTCCAGCTCTGCAACACGATCACACCGCGCTGCTGTAGCACGGCAAAACAACAGCACAGCAGACCACGCAAGTGCGAAGTGCGCATGCGCTGTTGGGGGGGGCAGGCTGCTGTTGGTGACTTGTGTGTGCGCATGCATTGTCCAGCGTTGGTGCGCATCCCAGGGAAACTTACAACATCCGGAAACCCCGGGGACATGGGCGGGCGTCGGAAGCCGCGGGATACTGGCGCTCCTGCGATCAGACGCCAGCCTTTGCCCCAGGGTTTCCAGAAACTAGTACCTCGGACCTACTAGTTTTTTACTCCGCATTTTCGGAGGGAAGCCTCGGGTTGGCCACGGGAGCCCTACACCTCCCAGATGTGCTCGTATGAATGCGCATGGAAAGTCCGCAGGGCTCCCGTGCCTTCAGCGGGGCAAATGCTCAGTGTGGACGGGGCCTAAGAGAATTTCCCTTATCAGTTCTACATACAGGACCCTTCCCATGGTGGTGCCCCAGTTCCGTGGCCAGAATTCTGTAACTATCTGGCTGACCTTTGTTTTTGGAACCAACTAAAAACTTTCTTATTTATCCAGTTCTTCAAGAGAGGATTTTTGTCCTGCCCTTTAGCTTTTTTATTCTGCCATGACATTTCAAAGAAAATATATTTTTGAGATTGCTGTTGTCTGTGCATGTGTGTTCATTACACATACAACTATTGAATTGCTTCTGCTGCTTTATGGCTGCCACCAGTGTTCCCTCTAAGCTGAGTTAGTGTGAACCAGCTCACAGTTTTTTAGCCTCCAGCTCACATGTTTTTGTCTTAGCTCAGGAAGGATGGCTCCAGGGTAAAGTAATTTATGCAGTAGCCAAATCGCTCACTCACAACTTTAATGCCAGTAGCTCACAAAGTAGAATTTTTGTTTACAAGAATCCACAGCTTAGAGGGAGCATTGGCTGCAACTATTTACTGATGAGCTGTATTTCAGCATTAGTATTTGTTTAAGCTGTTTTTATTCAGCCATTCATTCATTCATTCAATTTATAGCCCTTCCTTCCCTGTACAACAGGGATCAGAGCAGGTAGCAGGGCACAGAATAGGTATTTAATATTGATGAGCTATATTTCCACATTAGTATTTGTTTAATTGTTTTAGTATTGGGCTTAGAGTGCAGCCCTCAAAGTAAAGGCACAGACAAGTAAATTATGCACACACAAATGCCATATAAACTGTATCGCAGAACAGGCAGCATAGATGAATCTGCGAGACAACTGCAAAAAGCAGAGCACTAAAAGCACTGACCAAAATATATACAAAAAGAAATGAAAGAGGGAACTTTCACTCATCTCTAATTTCTGTTCTGAGTTCTTTTGCTTTCTCTTCCTGACTCCACCCCAACAACATCATTTTTTTTAACGGTGGCCCCTCTTACATCACTGCCATTGTTTTAAATACCGATGCTTTATGACAGTTGTCTCAAGCTACAGCTAACCAGTCATAGCAGCATCTGACAGAGTGGTTAATAATCTACAAAAGTTCTGCTTGGCAAATAAAAAGATAGTGGAGACATTCTTATTATTATATTTTCTGCTTTTGTTGCAGTTGCTATTTTTATGATTGCTCCTTTGAATCCTTTCTCCATTGCTCTTATGTTTTGAATGCTATTTTTAATGCTTGAGTTTTTAATGGTTTTAATTTCAGCTGTCATTTTGATCATTGAATTTTTCTCCTTTTTACTATATTGTTTAAATTGCCGTATTTAAATATTTTTAAGTTGCAATGTGAGCCCTATTCAGGGGAGAGTGTAGGGTAAAGATGACTTCAATTAACAATAAATGAATGAATACATTTATATTCATTTGAACAAATGCATAATACTTCTGCTTTGGTCCTGTTACATGGCCTATTAGATGCCTCATCCTATTGATTGTATTGACTTATCTGTAATTTGCCTTGAGACTCAGTGAGGAAAGGTGGACTATAAATAGCATAATTAAATAAATAAATCCTGCCTAGGCTCAGGTGTTCAGCATGTGAGAGCCAATGGCACATGTATGCCAAAGATGCACATCCATTGCCAGCCTCAACAAAGTCATCTTGCCAACCTAAAGCTGAGCTCAGTTTCAGCTCTGTAGACACTGAGTCATTCACTGAATAAGCTTTCTTGGTATGCTAAATCACTTCATCTCTTTTGGGGTTTTTTTGCCTGTTTAGCCTCAACTAGACTGAATATTAAACCTTGTGATAAGAAGAGGAGGAGGAGGAGGAAGAGGAAGAAGAAGAAGAGGAGGAGGAGATTGGATTTATACCCCGCCCTTCACTCAGAGTCTCAGAACAGTTTACAATCTCCTTCCCTTCCTCTCCCCAAAACTGGCACACTGTCAGGTAGATGGGGCTGAGAGAGCTCTTTCAAGGACTGCTCTTGAGATAACAGCTCTGAGAGAACTTGTGACTGACCCAAGGTCACCCAGCTTCATGTGGAGGAGTGGAGAATCAAACCCGGTTCTCCAGTTTAGAGTTCACCGCTCTTAACCACTACACCAAACTGGTGGAAGACAATTTGATTATTGCCTTCCTATTAAAGTTGAATCATGTGAGAGTCATCCTTTCCTTTGTTTACATTCCTCCATCCACTCCTAGTATATTGGTTCAGAGATGGGATCACCTGGGTAGAACTGCTGATAACTTGCAAGCCTGTTTTCCAGAGACCCCTTTAGTACCAACAGGGTAACTTTAATGCAAGGACTGGCAGTGATGATTATACACTTCTCTAAATCATTAGGCTCTGATAATGATGGATTTCTTAGCCCTGCTTGGCATAATGGAAAACCTAAGGATGATGTAATAAACAAAGGTGGCTTGGAGCTGGCTAAATTTGTGATTCAGAGAAACCTTACCCTCTGAATGGTTACTCACAGGTTGATGAAGCTGGTGACTTTACTTATGTGAGAACTCAATAATCCACTTTCAACCTACTTTCAGTGCACTTTTGAATTTGATTTTGCCAGTTCACACAGTAAAAGTCCAGTTGGAAAGTGCATTGAAAGTGGATTGAAAGTGGATTATTTAGTGTGTGTGATCACAGCCCCAAAGGAGCCAGTGTAATAGATTATATCCTGGCCCCTCTTGAATATCTCTTCCATTTTAAGTTCCTAAAAGTTGGTGATTTCTTGTGAAGTGATCATTTCCCAGTCTTCGTCTCTATAGACTTATCCTTAGAACATTGTCTTATTCCAGCACAAAGTTTCCCTCTTTCACAAAATCAAAATAATGTCTGTCAATTACACTGGAGCTCTAACTCTAGTGACAAGGCTCGAATTATAATGGGTTCCATCCCTTGTAACACCCTTGTTAACAAGGTTTTGCAGTCTGATTCAGTGCCTAATTGTTTATATAACCTAGATGAGGTATTAAAACAGTTTAGACCCCTTTACATGAAAAAGAAACTTGATAGGACATTCCCTGAAGTTAAGAGGAATAGCTGGTTTAATGATGACTGCAAAAGAATGAAAAGTGTACTCAACAGAAGCACTGAGTTTAAAAGTAACTGTACAATATCCGCCCCCTGAGAGATGATGAAATTGAAGAAAATGTACAGAGAACTGATTAAAACAAGGAGACGGATGGCTCTTAACAAGAAATGGGAATATCTCATTTCAGCTATCAATAATGACAATAAGGCTGTCTGGTCTGTCATCAATAGTACTATTAACCCAGCCTCTAGAATCCCATGCTGTATTGCCCCACTGATGTGGGAAGTCTATTTCAAGAGGCTATTCTCTGATGCTAATGGGCCTAGTACATTATTCCTCTTGATGTAACAACATCCTGGCCTAAGTTATCAATTAAGGAGGTCATCTGCCTTATCAAGGGATTAAAATTAGGAAAAGCTCCAGGCTCTGATCTAATCCCTAATGAGCTATTCAAGGCTGATCCATTATGGTGGGCCATAGTCCTGGTCCCAGTTTTCTCTCAAATTAACATCAGTGGACAAATACCTGATTTATGGAAACATTCTATCATTATCCCCATATTTAAAAAAGGGTCCAGAAGTGACCCATCCTACTATCGACCATTAAACCTTCTCTCTTCTCTAGGAAAATTATATTCTGCTTATTTACTAAAGGAGTAACTTAATCAAACTACCATGGACAAAAGATTCCTAGGAATTATTCAGCATTTATACTTGGGTTCAACTGCCCAAGTACAATGTGGGTATGATGGGAATTTAACAAATCCATTTAATTTGGAAAAGGGGGGTTGTTAGGGATGCTTGCTGGCACCTCTCTTGTTTCATTTATATTTAAACAACATAGAATCAATTTTTGGTGATTATTGCCATCCACCAAAATTAGCTGAGATTGGTATACTTATTTTGCTTTATGCAAATAATGCCATGATCTTGTCCCAAACCATGGTCGGACTAAAAAGGGCCTTGTAAGCTTTCTCCAATTATTGTTGTTGAGAAAACCTGGTGATTAACTATTCAAAATCTAAGATCCGTTTTTCACCAATACCAGAAAATGGAACCCATCTCAACGGTCTATCAACAGATCCAATACTGACCAAGTCAAGGCCTTCTCCAAGAAGAAGAAGAGGAGGAGGAGGAGGAGATTGGATTTATACCCCACCCTTCACTCAGAGTCTCAAAGCGGCTTACAAACTCCTCTCCCTTCCCCTCCCCACAACAGACACCCTGTGAGGTAGGTGGGGCTGAGAGAACTCTGACAGAAACTGCTCTTTTTCAAGAACAGCTGTGCAAATGATGCCATGATCTTGTCCCACACCATGGTCGGACTAAAAAGGGCCTTGTAAGCTTTTTCCAATTATTGTTGGAACAGCTGTGCCAGAGTTTATGACTGACCCAAGGTCACATCAGCAGGTGCAAGTGGAGGAGTGGGGAATCAAACCCGGTTCTCCTAGATTAGAGTCCGTGCACTTAACCACTACACCAAACTGGCTGTCCTATTTAAGGAATGTGTTTTTGTCAAATCTATCTTGGACCCCCCCCCAATTTAGAACAGTGTTTACTAAAGCAAAACCTTGTGCAAGTGTCATAAATAGGTTCTTCCACTGTAAAGGGGGAAGTATATTCCTGGAGCGGTGCAAGCCTTTAATTTGAAAGTGGCTCCCCTCATTCTTTACGGTTCAACTCTTTGGATTAAAGCTATCTCTGATAATATTGACCAACTACTAGCCCAGTTCTTAAGGAAAATATTTAATATCCTCTGCTGTGTGCCAAACATTGTATCATGAGCAGAATTTGGACAGATATCCTTAAAAGCAAGAACATGGCTATTTGCGTTCAAATTGAGATTAAAACAGCTCTATGCTGAAGATGGTTTGTTAGCCACTTTAAATTGGGATACCCACAAATCAACTTGGATGAAAGCCCTGGATGAGAAACTGAAGACAGTTGGAATCTTGATTAATGACATTTTTAAGATGAGCAAAACGAAAGCATTTTCTCTGATCAAAAAGCCAGTCCTGGAAATCAACCATAGTAGTTTGATTCTGAAAGCCCACAGAGCCCACATGGAATTCACTGCCACAGGAGGTGGTGGCAGCTACAAACATGGATGGCTTCAAGAGGGATGTGATAAACATATGGAGGAGAGGTCCATCAGTGGCTATAGCCACAAAGTATAGATAGGAACAATGGCTTCTCTTATGTTCTTATGTTAGTACGCTCACCCTCACCCCTATTTTTTGGTCTTTCTTATCCCAAATCTTTACCCCCCTATATGTACTATTTTACCACCCCATGTTATTGCAGAGCCTTTTTTGTTTGCAAGACTGAACATTATACCTACAACAGTTTTGCAGGGGAGATTTTTGAGTAGGCCATACACTGACAGAATTTGCCCTTGTGACCTTCATAGGATTGATACATCCTTTCACACACTACTGAAATGCAGATTTTGTGAGATTGTGAGGTATTACTGTATTAAACCTTCATTCAACCAATCGTTCCCCTATATTCTGGAAACTCTGTCTCTTTTGCTCAGTGATAAGGATCCTAAGATCACTCTAGCAACTGCAAAATTTGTCTCAGTCCTTTTAACTCTTGCATCTAAAAAACAATCAAAGACCTTTATTGGCATATCAGTAAAAAATAAGAAATAAGTGTCTTCTGCTGCTCAAGATTTCTGAATCAATGAGCTTCTAAGGGTACAAAGGAAGGATTTAAACTTCATCCCTTTATCATTAAGGAAGTTACTTTTGTGGCAGTCAGTTGTCTGTGGATTGGGATGCACCAAATGTTCTCAGGGGGCCCAGTGAACTTCCCTTGGGAGAATTTTCCTTGCTGAAAAGGCCCTGTCACATGTGACTACCAAGATGTAGGGGCCATATTCAAAATACCTTCTGAAGAAGCTCTTAAATTCCAAGTAGGTTTATATGGGAAGATGTCCCATACATATTGCAAGAAATACCACCTGATGGATTGGGCATAGTGCCAGTCTGTGTCTGATAGCTCAGAAATGTTGCCTAATGGAAAAATAAGCTTCTGGCTACTTAACTTGAGGCCCAAGTCTTTTCCCTAGAGACACTGACAAGAAGGCAATCCCCATGAAACCTTAGCTTAATCCCTGAGAACTGGCAATTCTAATTTTCATTTGCCTCATTTTACTGCTGATTAGCCTTCAATTATTTCTCATTTTTTCATACTTAAAAAATTACAGTGGCCTCCCAACCAATAGGGGGAGTTATCACAAAAACTTTAGACTTGAACAGACCAACATTTTGAGAAACACAGCACCAAGTCAGAGGTTATAGACCTGAGAATGGAGAGAGAGAGTTGCAGAAGTCTTGTAAGCACTGGTCATAGCAGTTTGTACACTAGTTAAGTAGTTCCATTATTACAAAGTCTTATTGTTTGCTGAGTCTGGAGTCACTGTGACAACACACCCAGGAATTTCAGTACCATCATCAGGCAAAGCCATCACTGTCTTGAAAAGGATAATGCAAACCCTATGAAACAATGAAATGCTTGTTTTTCTTTCTTTCTTTGTCAAGTTGCAGTTAATTTCTGGCAACCCCATTGGGTTTTCAAGGTAAGAGACTAACAGATGCAGTTTGCCATTGCCTTCATCTGTATAGCAACCCTAGTATTCCTTGGTGACCTCCCATTCAAATAGTAACCAAGGCTGAGCTTGCTTAGCTTCTGAGATCAGACAAGATTGGACTAACATGGGCTATCCAGGTCAGCACATCACTGTTTTGTGATGGCAGTACCCATGGAGGTGCTGCTGTCTTTAATTTGGCTACTTGTCTCCCAAATCCATAGGGAAGTCAGTTTATTGTTATTATTTGTTAATTGCCCTATCCCAGTTTATGCCGGGCTCTGGGCAATGTACAAGACCCAAAGTCATACAAAACATTAAAATACAACCCATTAAAATTCATATATAACCTAGTAGAAATTACTGTATCCAGATCCTTTTCGTGTGATGCTTCATCAATCTGCAGGTAGGCCTGACAGTTACTGTGCAAAAAAATAATAATAATACGGTACTTGGTGTCCCTTTCTGCCCTTTGGTCCCATTCCGCACTTTGGAAAAACACCACACAAAAAGAATCTTGATACAGTAATATACACAGTCATATCAAGATTGTGTTTTTCAGGGCTGTATCACTGAAGCTGGTAATGTATCCTGCGTGGGTGATGAAACTGAAAGTGGCAACAAGCTGCACATGCTTCTCTTCTGTAATTAATTTTATAAAGTCTCCTTAAACCACAATGGAGCACAGCACAAAACAAAATCCCTGTACAGCAAAGTAAGTGAACTGTGAAATCTGCCCATATCTAGTTATAGTCCAGTGTCGGGGGGTGGGGGGTGGAGAGCTCGCTTTCCTCATGGAAGAAGTCTGAATGTCAGAAGAATTATTGATATGAAATATAAGATGCTGTTTTAAATAGGTACAGTATATCAAATTTTATTTAATACAAATAAAAAATAGATAACTAATCCTACCTGCATCTGAAAAAAACCATTATTACAGCTCTCACCAGTATTAATATACATCTCTATCACATATATACCCTGACCTTCCTCCAGGGGTGGCATACATAAGATCAATTTCCCACAAGAAGCTGTGGCACCCTCGCTCTTCTGTTTCCCCCACTCGCATTGGTCAATTTCACTCTTCGCTGTGTGGCTGCATTTTGATCCGTGTGTTTTGAGATCGAGAAGACTTGGGGGAAATTGGAGGGAGCTGTGGGTCAAAATGCAGCTGCACTGCAAAGAGTGAAATTGACCAATAGCTGCACAGTGAATAGTGTGAAATTGACCAATGCAAGTGGGGAAACAGAAGGGCAAGGGTGGTGCAACATCTTGTGGGAAATTGGTCTAAGTCTCCCTTCCTCCATTTTATCCTCACGATCAGTGTTCCCTCCAAGCTGTGGAGCCTTGGGAGCAAAAATTCTCCTTTGTGAGCTACTGGCATGAAAGTTGTGAGCGAGTGATTCGGCTACTGCATAAATTAGTTTGCTCTGGAGCCATCCTTCCTGAGCAAAGACAAAAATGTGTGAGCCAGAGGCTGAAAAACTGTGAGCTAGCTCACACTAACTCAGCTTAGAGGGAACACTGCTCACGATATAACTCTATAAGGTTGGTTAGGCTAGGCTGAGAATGTGACAGACCTATGGTCACTCAGGGAGTTTTATGGGTGAGTGGGAATTCGAACCCGGTCTCCTGATTCCCAGTCCAGTACTTTAACTAGTAACTCTAGCAGGCTTTTTTGAACATGCTAGCCACTACACCACACTGGCTCTCCTCGATTTGGTTTTATGGTTCCCATTCTTTCTCTCTCTCCCTCTTCAACTCTGCACGGTTGAAAATTAGTCTTGGCATTGCGCCATTGCTGCGTCTACCAAACCATTTAAAATTCTTATTCTCCATTCCCTATGGGCCAATAGGAAGTTCAGCTGCAATTCCAGAAAAATTGCTCAAAAATAATCAGACTAATTCCCAAAACAAAAGGGAGGGGGGAATAAAATCTACTTTCCTGACTTTCTCTTTCTCTTTTTTTCCTGCATTATAAAGGTAAACAAAGCAAATCAGAATTGGGAGAAGTTCAAAAATTGTTTACTTACCATGATATCTTCCAAAAGATTATATTTAGTGTAGAATCTAAGACTTCATGCTCTTCACAATTACCCCTATGGAGAAATTTCTTTTTACTTCAGGGTTTGGGCTTGACACACACACCCACACACATTTATTTTTAAGTTCAAGTTCATGTTCCAGTTTTTCTCTTTCTTGGCAAAAGAGAGGCAAGAGGGGGGAACTCAGTTGCTCCTAAGCATTGCTTAAAAACTTTGGAAATGTTAATAGCTGTCCTGACCAGGGACAATGAAATGGCCAGCTCACTCCTGAGTTGGAATGTAACAGCTACAAGTTAATACAGAGACTTGGGGAT
This sequence comes from Gekko gecko, assembly GCA_029375565.1. Taxonomy (NCBI): domain Eukaryota; kingdom Metazoa; phylum Chordata; class Lepidosauria; order Squamata; family Gekkonidae; genus Gekko; species Gekko gecko. The sequence goes on along the minus strand of JAPDNY010000013.1, from coordinate 20,630,318 downwards.
GTGAGAGTCTATATCTTCCTGGAGATTTCAGGAAATTATTCTTTGAACCATAAGGGGTGGGCATGCAGAAAGAACAAGTCCCCTGGCATGGATGGAAAGGATCTATTTTAGCTGATTCCATCTGGAGGAAGGAGCTCTCACACCTGAGCTCCATCTTGATGGCTGCCTTTGCCATGGGGAGCAGAAAAAGAGCTGGCCACCTGGATGAAGCCTTCAATGTAATGGGACTTTTCAAAACACTGTAGATTCTAAGTTAAAGAGCCTGCCTTAGACTAAGATCACCTAGGGCATGTATAGCATGAAGGACAGATGAACTGTATTCTTTGCTCAATCCATTGCAGAGAGAGAGAGAGTGGACTTTTTACTTTTAATAAATTCTTTACAATTTTAAATGCTGGTATTCATTCTCTTACCACACTGACCTCCACTGTTTGAGCTCACTATTTAAAACAGACACAAGGGGAAGGGAGGCAGTCGCTATTTTCCCAGGAGGGCACAGGCCTAGTACCATCCTCATGGTAACTAGACCTTCAGTAACAGATGATATGGGTACTAGGCAGACCCTTAGAATGGCAATGTGGAAGGGAAGCTGGAAGTACTGGCCCTTGTCATAAGTCAGTCTGTGCTCAGTGACAGTACTGATTCTGCAAATGAAGAGCTACCTGCAGCTGGCCCTCAACCAGTAATTGAACAACTGGCTACAGCTGGCTCTGAGCCAGAAGAAGAGCAACAGGAGGTCAGGTTACCAGCTGAGAAGAAATCACAGCCTACAGCTGAAACTGAGCCAATGCCTTGTCACTCTGAAGCAGTAAACAAGGCTTCAGAAGCCACTCCCAGCCCACCTAATTCACCTACACTCCTGAAGCACAGATGCTGTCAGAGGCGAGCTGAGTTGCAGGAAAGGAGGAGGAGTGTGAGACTCATGGCCTGTTGTCAGCTGTCAACTGATGAGATGGATAAGTAGTTTCAGGATGACTGCCAAGGAATTGGCTGTGAGTGTAGCTTGTTAAGACTTGGCTATAAAGTCATCCAGGAGAAACAGCAGTTGGTCGATGTCACAAGTACACTTTGCTACTGAATTGCCAACCTTGCTGTAGATGGACCTCTTGCCCCTTGGACTGGACCTGACAACTGGCTTTTCTGGAAACCCTGACCCTGGACTGGACTAGCTACCTGGAACTCCTTGACTTAGTTAAACCTGCTCTCTGGAACCCCTGACTTTGGACTGACTCTGATTACATACTCCCCCTGCCATCCTTGCTGTGATACTTGCTTCCTGGGAGGGCTGGGCCAGTACAGCCCTCTTGGCAGGTATTTCCTAAAATGACCAGTTGGTGAAAGTGTACAGAAGGAAAAGTGAGAGAGAAACCCCTCCAAGGATTGGATGAGCAAGATTATTGTGTTAACAGGCAGAAATTCTAGATGGTTGCCTACATACCTCAGAGGACTAAATGGAGCAGAGGTCTAATGTCAGTGGGGTGGTTCTGCAAAAGAACTCCCAGGTGGGAGTTACTGCTCATAGAGTGTCTTGTTTAAACCCATCATTGAGGAACAACCAGATCATTTGCAAAGCCCACCTGTGAACATTATTTTAGAAATAAATCAAGCATATGGACAGGTCCATCAACTTATCTAGTCAAAGAAAGAGAGAAAGCAAGATGGGTAATGAGGGATGACTGGATGAACAGAAGGAGGGGGGTTGACCATATTTAGACTATCAATCCCTTTAGATATTGTCTGCTCTGACTGGCACCAGCTCTCAAACACAGAAAGTATCTTCCTAACACCTGTTCCCCAAGGTCCTAGGGATGAAACCTGGAGCCTTCTGCACAGATTCAGCCAGTGAACCACACAGACACTCTCACTGGAAAAAAATTGCCAGGTTTCTTTTTCATTCCTCCCAAATTCCATTTTAAAAAGAAAAACTTCTAAAATTAATTCCAGAATGTACAGCATTTAGTTCCTTCAGTTCAGTTGCATCTTTCCCTCCTCTGCCTTATTGGTCTGCATGTCCTCATCTTTAAAAAGCTGATCTTTAAAAAGCTGTAAAAAGCAATCTTTATGCGATTAAGTAATTGTCTTAAGAGTCTTTTTGTTAAGTGTTTTACCAGTATGCACAAGTGCTCCTGTAATCAGACGTTCAGTCACACATCAAGAATATTTTGCACTGTTTTATCAATGTACTTACAAACATCAATAACACAGAGGGAAAGACATAAACTGAAAAAGGCAGAGAATGATCGCAAACTGCCCACAGACAGGGCTCTGCAGGAAATTCAGAAATGAAAGCAGGAGCAATGGAAAGCTCCCAATGCATCTGCTCCATTTCAGAAACTAGACCACAAAGTCTGGGGAGAAACCTGGATGAAGAGAATTTTGCAAGCTTCTGAATTAGATGTTTGACCTTGGGCCTCCCACATCAAAGTCCGTTTTAGCATGTTCAGTATTTGCAGTGACATCTTCTGGGCTGGCACAAGGTTTGTGGGGGTTGGCACGATCTCTTCCATGCTCTGCCAATCTTTGCCACCTCTCTCCTCATCGTTCCACTTTCCCAACAATCATGCCTCCTTTCTGCTCCCCATCTGGACTAAACTGGAAGGCGCTGGATGCAAATTTCTTGCAATCCTTTCAGTTCCATTAACTTCTGGGCCAATAGGGAGGGGTGCCTGGAAGAAGCATACTGTATGCTCTGCTTGCTTCATTACTTCCCAGCATCTTAGTGTCTTCAGTTGGTGCTGGTCCGAATGTCAGCCCATAGATCTCAGCAGATGCCCAGACTTCTTGATACCTAAAGCCAAACCTGGTTATCTACACTAAATTCACTTAGGAAGAATCAGACCTTTTACTAGATGAGAACTAATGTGAACTTAAACTGAACTAAGCATATAACGGTCCCTTCAGTGTACATGTTCATAAAACATTCCTTTTTATAAATCTCTCAAAAATCCCCAAGAAAGGAGGCTTTCAGAAATACTCCTGTTCCTGGATGGTACATTGGAGCAACCATTGCTTTTCATTCTACTACTAAATGAAGATGTAATTTCTAAATTGCAAAAGGGCCACGGCTCAGTAGTAGAATGCCTGCTTTGCATGGAGAAGGTGGGGTTACCACACTCCAGCTGAGGTCAGGTGTTCTCCCAGATTTACAACAGATATCAGTTCCCCTGAAGGAAATGGCAGCTTTGGAAAGCAGACTGTATGACATCACATCCTGCTGAGCTCTCTGCCCTCCCCAGCCTCCCCCTCCTGAGGCACTGTCTCCAAATCTTTAGGAATTTCCCAATCTAGAGACGGTCCCTGCTAAAAAGGGTACATTCTGCATCTAGCATTTGCTCCATTGTTTTACCAAACCCACGCTGGAACAGAAAAAAGACGCAACTCAAAATCACATTCAAATACCCCACCCCTGAACATCTTTTAAACAGCCATAAATCTATGCAGACAATACCATAAAACCAAGTGATCAAAGGAAGTGAAACCGGTATGCAATGTGGAGGCTTCCATAAAATCCAACCATCAAAGAAAGTGAAAGCGGCATGCAATGTGGAGGGGAATTGCTGTTCCAACGAGGGTTTGGTAAAACAGCAGAGTGAATGCTAGATGCAGAATGTGCCCAGATCCCAGGAAAAAGGTGCTGGGGAAAATCTTTCATTCCCTGGGACCATGCAAAGTTGCTTCCAGTCAGCAATAAAAAGAAAATACTGAACAAGATGGAGCAATGGTTTGATTTAGTATAAGTTTGCTTCATCTTAATGGCCCATTGCTCAGTGGCTGAGCACTCTCTTTGCGTGCAGAAGGTCCCCAAGTTCAATCCCCAGCAACAGATCTCAGGTAGCAAATACTCAGAAAGATGTTTCTCTGGCAGAGAGCCACTACTAACTAGAGTAGACAATACCAAGCTAGCTGGACTAATAGTTGGATTTACAATATGGAAGTATCATCTACACGATTGTCCTTCCACATTAACACAGCACCCAATGGGCTGAATCAGTGGGTCAAATGGAATGGCTTTGGTCTGTGTATTTTTTAAAAAATAAAAGCAGGATATGAATATATATGAATATGCTGCTAATGAATATGATTAATAACAGCTATTGTCTGGAGTCTGGACCATGCACCATGTTCCTCAATCTATGGCTAATTTTATATGACCCCACGCAGCATAATACATTTGTTCTACACAGAATGTCCTTGTCGGTAGCTCACGTGTACAATGCAAATGTTCATCAAATGAAGTATGGTCTATGTTTATTCATGCATTTCTCAGCTCAGTTTAATTGTGGAGTGATAATTACCAATGCACGAGTCTTCTCTCGCAGCCGAATTAGAGGGCTTCCCATACGGTACATCCTCCGGAGACCGCAAGGACTTTTCTCAGAATCCCTAAACATTGAGCCACCACAAACCTCCCAGCTTAGCATCAACCTTTTGAGTGCTTTCTATTTCCAAACCAACACATATGTCATTGCTCCATTTAAAGGAAGTGCCTTCTAAACCAAGGGTGGGGGGGAATAACCCTTGCCGGTGGAAAAAGATTGTCCTCTTCCTATGGAAAATCCAGTTGCGATATTTTGGGTTTGTTTGTCGATCGTGTAGGAGTTGCTGATTTTCTTCCTGCCACACCTCCAGCCTCCTCTAACTTTTCAGGCAATTTCTGGAGCCCAGTGGTCCCATTGGAAGTCAAATATACAGTAATTGCCTCGCTGTGCTGCTTTCGGAGGACAGGAAAATAGCTATTACCAGCAGCGAGCACAGCTGATTTCCCCTCGCCCCTTCCAACAGTGCCTTGAGTTTTGATAGCATATTATATTTCTTCTTTCTTCTGTTAAAAAAAAGATAACCCCAAAACAACCTTACTGTCATCCAAGCCAATGGGAGTACAGTGTTTCAAACAGTTGTACGCAGCTAGCCAAGAGACAAAGACGGAACAAAATGAAATCTGAAATATACCCCTTCGCTTCAAAAGAGCACAAATGCACAAGAAGGGGAGGGGAAAAAAAACAGAGACAGAGATATCATCGCTGATATTCCTGCACAATCCATCACACGCAACCAAAGCAGATGAGTTATCCACCTGCCTTTCTGAATTATAATCCAGTGGATCGCTATGGAGTTGGAGGATGCTGGGGTGGATCTCTTCCTCTCGAGATCCATAGAGGTTAATGGCGCTTTGGACTGAAGTTTCCAGTGTTTGATTCTTCACTCATTTGGCTGACAAGGTAAATATGAAATTTAATAGTCAGACCCTGGATGAGATACAGCCCTATAAATTCGGTCTACTGCCTGCAAAGGAGGGTGCTTTTCCATCAAGCTGTTCTCAGAAGGTAGAGATCCAGTAAACTGAGCTCAGCTCTATTACTGGAGCTATAGCTACACATTTATTACTGGAAATGGCATTAGGCTAAGAGACCTGACAAAACCTCTAGCCTCCAAAAACCATCTACAGTGATTAAAGAAGCGCCATCATATCCATGCAAAAATCCAGCCTCTGTCTCATTCTGAGGCATCGTTTCAAGTGTTCCCCTCCCCCCCAGCTCCTCCTCCAATTTAAGTTTTTGTACATCCACAAGAAAAAGGACAGCCAAACTCTAAGGATATCTGCATCACAGAATTAAACTTACCTGGGAATTGTAGTTCAGTCACAGGTGCGCAAACAGGATTCTGTCAGCAGTCTGCATCAAACTACACTTCCCAGGGTTCTTTGAAAGGGAAGCCATAACAAACACAGAAGGGGGGAAAGATACAAATCTATCTATAGCATTTTTTATCCCACTCTGTCTCCAGAGCAATATCCTCATAACACTCTCTTCGGTAGATTAGGCTAACAGAGAACATGAATGACTGGTGTAGGGCCACCCAGCTAGTTTTATGAGGGAATGGAGATTTGAACCTGAGTCTCCCTATTCCTGGTCAACCATTGTACCCAAGGGGCACTCAGCAGAAGGCTTGTAGCAAGCAAACTGCACGGTGACATTGGAATTGAGGAGGGGAAGATGGTGCAGACGTAAATCCTGGAACAATTAAGGGAAAGTTATTGGGAGAAATCGTCTTCTTCCTGTGGCCCACAGTCTGTGATGGGAAGTTCCAGGCACAAATCCTGGGTCCAAAAATGGGGGAGGAAGAGAGAAGGGTCAAGGGCCAAAACTACCCAGATAGCAAATGTGTCATAGTGGTGTGATCGAAAGTAGGCAACTGTTCCTCTGACTCATCTGCTGAAAGCATTGTGCTGTACATATTTAAAGCAATGCCCCATTTAAGAATTAATGATTTGGACAGAGTGGGGGAGAGTCTAGGAGAGGCTGCCTCGGTAATGCAGGAAAAAGCCTCGCTGACCACAGCTCTGGTGCTCCTCTGGATGATATCACCGTCTGTCAAAATAATAACTTTTTTAACAATGTGGCAAGAGTGAGAAAGAAAGAGAGAGACGCAGTTCCAGAGCAGTAGACCGCTCAGGAAAATGGATCACCCTCATCTCAGCTTCTGCGTCGCAAAGCGTAACTCTTGGGTAAACGGGAAGAAATGCCAAGCCCTGGCTCACATATAACCATACAAAATTGCCTTCTACTGAGTCAGGCTATTGGTCAATGAAACCTACTCTCGTCTCCTCTGACTGTCAGCAGCCCTTCAAGATCTCAAGCACAAAGCATATCTGAGTGCCTGAGATCCTTAAGATAGAGGCTGGACTTATATTTATTTATACATTGAATTTATTAATTGCCCAATTCCTGCTAACACAGGGCTCTGGGCGATATACAACAGTCCTAAAAACATGTCTAAAAGTAATTAAAAACATTAATAGCATATTTCCAAAAAAGAGATCAGATGATGAATACTAATTAATCCAGTTTCAAACTGCTGGCCACTTTGCAGGCGGGGGGGGGAGCACAAGGCAGATCACCAGCAAAGGGAGTGGGAAAGGGTACCAGCTAGGTGGACACTGTTGCTGTCCTCCACCAAAAGCCTGGCGGAACATCTCTGCCTTACAGGCCCTGCAGAATTGCATAAGATCCCACAGGGCCCTGATGGTATTTGGCAGAGAGTTCCACCAGGTTGGGGCCAGGACTGAAAAGTCCCTCACCCTGGTCAAGGACAGCTGGATAGCTTTGAGTTGTTCTGTGCATGAAGCACATAGTCTGACTGCCACTGAGTTACGGTCTTCCTCAAACCAAGCTACACAAGCAGTGTAGTATGAGAAAATACTCCCTGTCCGATTTTGTCTCGTGGGGTTGTTTTCTATTACTCAGGACAACAATAGCCTACCTGTCAAAAACTGCCACACCGGCAACTCCATTTCTCAGAGTTGAATGCTCCCTAATATGAAAAAAATGTCACCCATGTAGACAGGGCCGGATCGCCCATAGGGTGAACTAGGCGCCCGCCTAGGGCGCGCTGGCCTCAGGGGCGCCAAATGGCGCCCCACTCCCCCCCCCGAAAAGCGCCCCCCACCGCTGCCCTAACTGGGCGCCCGCCGCCTCCGCCGCCGCCAGACCCCCGCCCCCTTCCCGACTTCCCTGGGGGTCCCACAGCCGCGGAGCCCCCAGAAAAGCCAGCGCCAGGAGGGAGGGGGCGGAGGCTGGACTCCCTGCCCCCTTCCAGGCTTCCCTGGGAGTCCCGCAGCCGCGGAGCCCCCAGAAAAGACGGTGCTGGGAGGGAGCGGTCAGAGGCTAGACCTCCGCCCTCTTCCCTGGCTTTCCTGGGGGCCCTGCAGCTGCGGAGCCTCCAGGAAAGCCAGCGCCCCGCCGCGCCCCCGGTCTCCAGGCCCCACCGGGAGTTTGGCATCCCCAGTGGGGGGTGCCCCAGGCTGTCCTGCCTAGGGCGCCCAGACACTTGGAGCCGGCCCTGCATGTAGAAAAATAGCATGTCAAGAGGCACACTTGTAGCTTTGCTTTTCACCCTCATGCTGATTTCACATGTGCTGCCTGCAATTTGAAACAATGCAGTCCATCAGTGGAAGCTGCACGTGCCTACTGATCATGCCTTCAAGGTCTTTGTTTGATCTGAAGGCTGCAGAACGTGAAGGATGGCCACACTTTCAGTCAGAGTAAAGGGTTTGTTAAGAATCTGGCTTCACAACTATAGCAGTGATGCACATGGTGCCTCATCCTCACACCCTTAGAGCATAGACATGTCTTACAGAAGAAGAAGAGTGCTAATGACATCATTGCAGTGGCATCATCCATTTGCTACAGAGCTGGAGGCTCTTCTTCCTTCTCCACAGTCACCCTCCTTCCTTCCTTGCTCAATCACCATTTGTAGAGGTCAGCCGGCACAGTGGCTATATATCCACAGCAGCTAATGAGCAGGTACAGAAAGTGTCAGGGTAAGAAACTGGTGCATTTAGGGGTATCATGGTGGATCCAAGCAGCCCAGCCACCCATAAAAAAGAGAGAACAGGTTCTTAAAATAATGGGTTGCAGAGATTAAAAAGCCGTAGTGACCAAGAAGGAACTGATGAACCCTCTCTATGCCCACACTTCCCTCCCAAACCACTTCTGCCTGGAGGGCTCCAGGACAGGAAGTGTTTATGTTAACTGCCATCAAGGCACTTCCAGCTTATGTTGACCCTGTGAATTTTTAAAAAGGGATCCAGAGGGGAACCGGGAAATTACAGGCCAATCAGCCTAACGTCTGTCCCAGGCAAATTAGTAAAAATGGTAATCAAAGATAGAATTGTTAGGCATGTAGAAGGACAAAGCCTGCTGAGGGAAAATCAGCATGGCTTCTGCAAAGGGAAGTCCTGCCTCACCAACCTTTTGGAGTTCTTTGAGAAAGTGAACAAGCTTGTAGACAACGGTGACCCGGTAGATATTATATACTTGGACTTTTAAATGGCTTTTGACAAGGTACCTCACCAAAGACTCCTGAGGAAGCTTAGCAGTCAGGATGGTGAAAAGCAAAGCTGACTGTGAAGAGCTCCAAGAGGACCTCCACAAACTGGATGAGTGGGAAACAACATGGTGCAAACTCATTTGGAATACTGTTTACAGTTCTGATCACCATATCTTGAAAAGGACATTGCAGAGCTGGAAAAAGGACAAAGGAGGGCAACCAAGATGATTAGGGGGTGGGGCACTGTCCCTATGAGGAAAGGCTGAAGAGTCTGGGACCTTTCCGTTTAGAAAAGAGATGACTAAGAGGGGATATGATAGAGGTTTATAAAATTATGCATGGGGTAGAGAGAGTTGACAAAGAATTTTTTCTCCCTTTCCCAAAATACTAGAGCTAAAGGGCATCCAATGAAACTGATGGGCAGTAGGTTCAGGACGAACAAAAGGAAATACTATTGTATACAGAAAGTGATTAAAATGTGGAATTCACTGCCAGAGGATATAGTGATGGCCACAAGAATAAACAGCTTTAAAAGGGGATTAGATAGACTCATGGAGGATAAGTCTAACAATGGCTACAAGCCATGGTGACTGAGGGGAACCTCCACATTCAGAGTCATTAAACTTCTGAATCGTAGAGCCAGGAGGCAACATCAAGGGAAGGCCTCAGCCTCTACGCCCTGTAGTTGGCTGTCCAGAGGAAGTAGTTGGCCACTGTGTGAGATAGGATGCTGAACTAGATGGGCCATTGGTCTGATCCAGCAGGGCTCTTCTTATGTTCTTACTTAATGATCTCCAAAATGTCCTATCATTAAATGCCTTGTTCAGGTCTTGTAAATTGAAGGCCATGGCTTCCTTGATGGAATCAATCCATCTCTTGTTGGGTCTTCCTCTTTTCCTTCCATTTTTCCTAGCATTGTTGTCTTTTACAGTGACTCGTGTCTTATTATAATGTGACCCAAGTACAATAGCCTCAGTTTAGTCGTTTTGGCTTCTAGAGAGAGTTCAGGCTTAATTTGATCTAGAACCTACTCCTTTGTCTTTTTGGTGGTCACCTTGCAAAAAGAAAAACTGTTTGAGAGTACTGGATTCAGAGGTGAAAGACAAGGATGGATTCAGTATTTCTTCCAATCTTTTTCTTTGAATTGCCCCATCACATCCCGCTTTATACTAGTGGCACGTGTTGTCCACTGCGCTCAATTGTACTCAGCAATTAGGAGATTTTTCAGGGAGTATTAAGGAAACTCTCATCTGCTTTGTGAGAGTTCTTTCTCAACTGCTAACCTTTGCCTCCAATGATGCCACTTAAATGCCACTTGCAGCGTGACCTCCTGGGAAATGTAGCATTGCCAATCATGGCAGAAAGCCACTGAGAACTTCGTTTACCTTTCCCTCTCTCTAAGAAGTATCCCCAGGAACAAGGGTGAGTGATAGATCTGAATGGGGGGAAACAACCACAAAAAACATTTGCAAGAATCCATTGAAATAATGTAACTGAGTAGTGAAAATACTTATTGAGCCAAAGGTTGCATAGTTCTGGTTGCATAGTTCACAAATAGAGTTGCGAACTTCTGGGTGGGGCCTGGAGTAGGGATGGGCATGAACCAGCTCACGAACTAAAGTTTGTGATGAATTTTGGCCAGTTCATGGTTTGCAGCTCTGAAGTTTGTGGCAGGTCAACCTGCACAAACTTTCCACAAAATTTCAAGTGGTTCGTGGTGGTTTGCAGCAGTTCGTGAATGGATACATCTCCAGACAGATGGTCTCTGCTCAGTCTAAATGTTTACCAAACTTCAAAGTAACAGGGGGGTGGAACTTGGAGGGCAGGCAGAGGAGCATCCAAGGGAGGTCCCCTGCGACTTTGCTGTCTCTAGTGGCTAAAAGTTTGTGACAGTTTGTGGTTTGCAAACCGGGCTCACCATGAACTGAACCGCATATTCCCAGTTCATGCCCATCCCTAGTCTGGAGTCCCAGATTTCCAGATGACAGAGATGAGTTCCACTGGAGAAAACAGTTGCTTTGGAGAGTGGGCTGTATGGCATTATACCCCACAGGGGTCCTTCCCCTCCCCAGACCCTGCCCTCTTAGGTTCCACCTCCAAATATCCAGGAATTTCCCAACCCAAAATTGGCAACCTTATTTACAAAGCTCAGTTTGTAATACAGCTAAGCATTATGAGCTGAACATATTTGAATTTTGAACTAGGCAATTATTCCAGCACCACTGCTCTTCTATGTGGACTTGGTAGCAATCCAATTCTGATGCATGGGTCTATCTCTGTGGTTTCTAGTTAGCACCTCTGGGATTCTTAAAACCAAACATTTTCAAGGGCAGTAGGAACTCAACAGTACAAGGAACTTTTGCACATGCACCTTCAAAACCTCTGGTTGTGATCATCTGACCTGCTGGTGATAGATGTGCACATTCTCATTTTACATTTCAAGCCATAGAAGGCAAAATGACATTTGATTTGTAATTCCATCATAATGTTATAGGGATTCAGAAGTGATCTGATCCCAACATGAGTCCATCACCATCATATCTACTTTGGCCCTCGGAGGCAATGCCCAAGTGTATTCATCTACCCCTTATCTCCCACTATACGTGGAAACAGGGTTGCCAGGTCCCTCCTGGCAGCTGGCAGGGGATGGGGAGAGGGCTTACCGGGAGCATCTGATGTTTCAGTGACATGCCCGCGTGACTTCCAATGTGCCCCGGAAGTGATGTAAGCATGTTGGGGCAATGCACTGTTTTTCGGGGGGGGGAACTCTATGATAGAATTAGCTTCTACCATAGAGATTTTGCTCAAAAAACAGAATGTCACCCCAATGTCTCTGGCATGCCTACATCACTTTCGGGTCAAGTTGAAGTCACGTAGCCACATCTCTAAAATGTTGGGTGTTCTTCCCTTTTCATTACAGTAGGTCCTCCCTGCCAGGCAGCTGATCAGCAGCAGAGAAGTGGGGCCTGGGAGTGGGGGCTCTGCCCCCACCAGTGAGTCTTGCATCCCTATATGGCAATCTCCACAGTATCAGTAATAAAAATAATCATTTTTTCAGTCCAGAATTTTTTAAGGAGAAAAAGAAAGAGAGCACGTCCTACATTATTGTGGTACCTGAAGATTGGAATCTCTCTGAATCAACAGTTCTAAAGTTTCAGGGCAGGAAACTCGAACCTATTAATAATGTGAAGACAAAGCAGAAAACATGCTTAGTGATCTATCCCTCACATTACAACTGGCTCTGGAAGAAGTCTGCTGAGTTGTCCCACCACACCGTCAAGATGTTGGACTGGATTCAAGCAGGACATATTCTAAAACACAGCAGATTTGGAAGTGTGCTTTGCATTGACACAATATATTTGCATTTCTAAGGAACACTTACAGGAATCAGGATCGATAATGCTAGTGCAGAATTTACAGCTCCTTTGTGTGTAGTATAGTGTCCCCTATTCTTTTTAGCTATTGAATGCAGAACTCTTTTTTTTTTTTTAAGTTGCAAGGCACAGAGGGAAAAAGCTATCAGATATGAGGGTTGATCAAGCAAACTAGATATAAGAGGATTTCCCCATTCTGTTCCTTTCTTTTTTTTCTGCAGGTTTTCTATGCCAGGCATTCCATTCCTCCTAAATTCCAGCTCTAACTAAGAGAATTTCTAAAATTAATTCTGGAATTGCAGTGTGTACATTTTGTCACAGTTTTCCATCCCCTCTCTATACTAACAATGTATGCCTTGATAAAGCACTGCAAAAAAGCAATCTTGATGCAGTTGTACATCCATATTTTTGCAGTTATGGGTTTCATTGTTAATATGGACATACATTCCTGTGCACTGGGGAAAAAAAATCACTCAAAATTAATTTCGATGAAATCATATAACTACATGACACACACTACATTGGCAACGCATTGAGTGGAACAAGTTCCAAAGGAACTGAAAACCGGAACAAACTGCAAGTGCACAGCAAAGCTGGAACAATGGAAGACTCCTGTTGCCTCTTATGACTGCATTTTGTAAAAGTTGAAGGGTTCAAATAGTCTTTAAAGGCAGCGTTTATTGTACATTTATATAATATAGTATATTTAATAATATCAGTTTAAAACCCAATAAATCAATCCGCCAAACAGGGGAGTTGACAATAACTATGTCACTCTGGCATCAACATAATATCAGATATCAAATGGCCCAGGGTGATATCATTAATCTAACAATCAGCCATGTTTCAAGGGGAACTTTTTTTTTAGTCTGTCAAAAGTAATATAAATTTCGCCTGCTCAGGCCTTCCATAGGGTCATGATAAAATAAATCCAAGGAATCTTTTGCATTCTGGCACATAGCTTGGGCACCAAAGTATCACATGACCGAACCCTGAGTATGCCCATAACCATCAAGAAGAAAGTCTGAGTCCAACAAAGTCTTCAAGGTGCCACTGGACTCAGACTTTGTTCTGTTGCTTCAGACCAACACAGCTACCCATCTGAATATAATCATCAAGGTCAAGGACACAGACTGCGAGCCAAGGGCCAAGACCCCTTCAGCTCCTGTCCTTCAGCTCACACCCAAAGGCTTCCACTCCCAGCCACGAACATTCATTGACGTGATCTACCTGTTGAGTACAGAATTACTTGCAGTTTGCCAACTCTTTGCACTTGCAGGATGCCTCATTGAAATGACCTTCCGTGGATACTTTGCCTGTTTTCACCGCCTGCACAGTCAGCTCAGCAGCACGTAGTGCATGCATTGCAAGAATACACATGTGCAAATGTATCCCAATCAGGACAGTGTGTCTGCTTTTCCTTTTCAATAAGGCCTCTCTGTGCCAGGAATATTGTAAAGAAATAAACCCAAAGACGTGTCTTTCCTATTAGCCTAAAAGTTTTAAAAACAAGTTTTTTTGTGGACATGGGGTTTGTGAATCTTCTAATCCCCTGAGAGAGTGTGAGAACATGAAAGGATGAATCTATACAGATCCAGACAGTTCAGTGGCCATCTTTGCAAACTGAGTGACTCAACCATATGGGACACAATGACGTGCAAGTCTCATCTCAAAAAGTAATAACAGCAGCAAGAATACGTTATGCTAAATATTGGAGAAGAAAGGAAGTACCTTCGAGAGAAGAACTCATAAATAAAATTTTGGAAACTGCTGAAATGGACAAACTAACTCTAATTTTGAAAGGACAACCAGAGACAATCTTTGAAAGTACATGGTCAAGATTTTATAAATGGATTGAAGAATCTCTCCTTATAATAATTATCTTTTGTTTTCGTAAGATTCCATGCGCTCCCATTGGCTGTAAAATGCTCTCCCTCAGCCATTGGCCCATCAGCCGCCACTCAAGAGTACTCGCGTGCCATTGGCCGGGTGCTGGGTCTGCTCTTCCTCACCCACTCCCCCTTCAGACAGATTTGCATGTCAGATTTACTGGCAGACCATCTCTGTCTCTTGAGGAAGACAGTTCTCTTGACTCCTGTGAGGGACTGTCCCCTCAGTGGCTGTTGGTAGGCAGCCAAGCTTGGTTCTGTGAGAACAAAAACAAAGGACTTTCGGCATAACCCCCTCCCCCTCCCCCACCCATAACCCCCTCCCCAATGGCCACTTTCCTGTCAGAATAAATGGAAAAAGGCTCTTTCTCCTGCTTAGCTTCAGCATGGCTGGCTGGCTAACGAGGTGGGCCAATGACCATCAAACCATTTTCTTCAACTCCCTGCTGTGCGGCTGACTTCCCCCTAGGATTGCCAATCTCCAGGTGGGACCTGGAGATCTCCCACTGTTACAATTGACCTCCAGATGACAGAGATCAATTCCGCGGGAGAAAATGGTTGCTTTGGAGGGTAGATTCTATGGCATTATACCCTGCTAAGTCCTTCCACACACACCCCAAATGCTGCCCTCCTCAGAATCCACCCCCCCAAATCTCCAGGTATTTCCCTAATCAGAGTTGGCACCTGTACTTTCTCCTCTGTCAGTAAAAGGCCCTTTCCACACCTATGTTGGCCTTTGGGAGAAAACTCATTGGGCCCAGTCCTGATCAGGTTGCCAACCCCAGGTGGGCAATTCCTGGAGATTTGAGGGATGGAGCCTGGAGAGGGTGAGGTTTGAAGAGGGGTGGCACCTCAGACAGGTACGATGCCATAGACTCCACCCTCCAATCCAGCCATTCCCTGATGGCGAGCCATTGTTGCCAATCTCCAGGTGGGGGCTGGCGATCACTCAAAATTACAACTGCTCTCTAGGAGGGAGGGGGGAGGAGATGGAAAACTAAAGGTAGGTTGATGGTTGGCTGGGAGGGAGATAGGGTTATCAGGTTGGGAAATTCCTGGAGATTTGAGGGATCGAACCTGGAGAGGGTGAGTGTTGAGGAGGGGTGGGACCTCAGACAGGTACAATGCCATAGACTCCACCCTCCAAACCAGCTACTCCCTCCTGGGGAACCACTGTTACCAATCTTGGGGGTGGGCTGGAGATCACTCAAAATTACTACTGCTCTTCAGGTAGCAAAGATCAGTTCCTCTGGAGGAAATGGTGGACCCTGTCATTATACCCTGCGGAGATTGCCACAGCAAATCGTCACTGAGTGCCCAAAGCCGGGGCACTCTCCCAGAACCTTTCTAGAACCCGTTGTATTTATTTCCTCAACGGGCCTTATTCCTAGTATAACAAATAAAACATACATACAATCTATTTAAGGGGGAAACCCTTTATTACCACATATTTGCAAGAGATTTATACAATGATATAAGGTGAAAGAAGGTATGAGAATTGTAAACAAGAAATTTAAGGAGGTAGTAGATACCCTTATTGTATGTTATGTTTGTCTTTTAAAAATAAAAATTGTTTATAAAAAAGTAAAACTCTTTGTTTTGCTTTTAACTGTATGCCTTTTAATAAATTCAAAAGGAGGAGGGGAGGCCAATGAGGTGAGCTACTTTGGGTTCCCACTGGAGAGAACAGCAAGGTATAAATGTTTAAGTGAGAAGGAGGAGGAGGAGATTGGATTTATACCCCACCCTTCACAGAGTCTCAGAGCGGCTTACAATCTTCTTTCCCTTCGCCTCCCAACAACAGACACCCTGTGAGGAGCTGAAAGAGCTCTTTGGAGGACTGCTCTTGAGAGAACAGCTCTGAAAGAACTTGTGACTGACCCAAGGTCACACCAACAGCTGCATGTGGAGGAGTGGGGAATCAGACCCAGTTCTCCCAGATTAGAGTCCATGCTTTTTAACCACTACACCAAACTGGCTCTCTTTAGATAGGCAAATTCTCTTTAAAATAGAATTAAAGAGTAGAAAGAATAAAATGAACAATGGAGGGACAGAATGGGGAAAATCTGTTCATCCCTACATTAAGTGCTGGTTTGAAAAATTATCCCATTACTAAAATTGGCTATTTAAACACCATTGCCAGACACGTAGCCTCCCTTTATCAAAATCTCCTGCAACATGCCATGTTCCTTTTTTAAAAAAAAAATTGTGAGGGTTTGTAAATTCATAATCTCA
Source organism: Gekko gecko (assembly GCA_029375565.1). Classification (NCBI taxonomy): domain Eukaryota; kingdom Metazoa; phylum Chordata; class Lepidosauria; order Squamata; family Gekkonidae; genus Gekko; species Gekko gecko. The sequence goes on along the minus strand of JAPDNY010000013.1, from coordinate 20,613,991 downwards.
CTTTCCTTTGGGGGATTTTTCTTTTTTTGTAAAAAAAAAATGGTATACTTAACTGACTTCACAGCCTCTTCTTTCACAAAATGGATGCTCTGGTATTAGGTAAAGAAAATTACATCTTTTTAAAACAAACTGCTGTGATTTTGAATGAGTTTTTCATGGCATTTCAAGCCAGGCATCCCCAGTTTTACTCTTACAAAGAAGCTCTCCTTTCCCTCCTTTCTGGAGATTTAACCACTAGAATAGCAAACCTCGGCATGTCACCTGTGGACACCCAGTGATTATTTTCTGGTACCCACTGGCTTATTCCCCAGAAACCTCTTCCCCAAACCACCAAACCAGTCCTGTCTCACCTCAATGGAGCAGATTTCAGAAGACCCCAGGAGGCATCACCTTTGGGTTTGGAGGGAGTGCCATTTTGAAAGAACTCCTCCCATTCTGGGATAATGATTGGCTTGAACCTTCCTCGTATGTTGTAAGTGATCCCATAGCAGCCATTTTGAAACTGGTCTTACCTCCCATGGCAGCCATTTTGTGGTTGTGCCCACTAACCTTTGTCTAAATTCCAAAAGTACCCACATACTCAACAAGGTTGGAGGGGGCTGCACTACAGTATCAGGGGAGAGGATTGAGATAGGACAGTGTCCATGGATGACCTAATAGATCTACCATCTCATGAGAAACATGGACTCATCTCACCTATGCATTTTTTCAAATAATGGAGCAAGAAAACCCAATAATTCTGACATGAGGTCTTCTGACATGAGAGCCAGTTTGGTGTAGTGGTTAAGTGTGCGGACTCTAATCTGGGAGAACTGGGTTTGATTCCCCACTCCTCCACTTGCACCTGCTGATGTGACCTTGGGTCAGTCACAAGCTCTGGCACAGCTGTTCTCTCAAGGACAGTTTCTGTCAGGAGTTCTCTCAGCTCCACCTACCTCACAGGGTGTCTGTTGTGGGGAGGAGAAGAGAAAGGAGTTTGTAAGCCGTTCTGAGACGCCTTTGGGCAGTGAAGGGCGGGGTATAAATCCAAACTCCTCCTCTTCTTCTTCTTCTTCTTCTTCTTCTTCTTCTTCTTCTTCTTCTTCTTCTTCTTCTTTATGGGAACACAGGCCACTCAGATATGCAAAAGTGGTAGTGTTACAAGCTCCACCCATGTGATCCAAACAGCTCGGCCCTTCTGACTCTTCCTGGCTCTCATTGGATCACAATCATCTTCATCAGAATTAAATAATCCAGAAAAAAATCCTTTAGCTACTATGACTTATTGAAAGGTTTAGACGTACACAACAGCATACCTTCTTATCTGAAGAAGGTGTTTGTTTGAAGTGGGTGAAAGCATCCAAATTTAAAAATAGCTGTTGTTATTTAACTGTTACGTTTCTGAATCTCAATAATCCCACAAATAACAGACACTCTTGGGCTTGGCAAAGGGGCTTCAGTTGTCTCTGTCTGGTTATGAGGACATCCTCTTTTCTCCCTTCTGTACATGTCAGTAAAGCACCACAATAAGCAGGAGCAGTCTTAGAGATGCTGGGGCCCTGGGCAACAGATGCCGCTCCCGTGCCACCTGTATTCCCATCCAACCCACTTTGAACAAGAAAAAAAGCATCAATTTTTTATAATGCCTGTTGTAAGAACATAAGAAGAGCTATTCTGGCCCATCGAGTCCAGCATTCTGCTCACAGAGTGGCCAACCAGCTACCTCTAGGAAGTCCACAAATAGGAAGACTACAGCATCCTCCTCCTCCCTGTGCTCCCCAGCCTGATTTAAAGAGGCTTCCCTTCAAAAATGCACTGCAATTTGCATTTTTACTTAAGTCTATTTTCTACCATCACTGTCTATCATACCCACCAGTCTTTGAGTCCCCCTCCAGCACAGGGCCCTCGACAATTGCCCAGGCTGCCTTACAGGTAAGACTGCCCTGACAATAAGCAACATTGGTGCACTTCTTATGTATTATGGCATAAAGTTGTGCACATGTATTCCTGCATATTGATAAAGGATCCCACCTAAAGAATCTTGAAACAATTGTATGTACAACAGGGATGGACAAATATTTTCTTTTTCTGACCCTTCCAATGACCTGTGTGCCAATCCACCGCTATTCTCATTGGTGTTCTTTAAAGAATGTCAAGATGTGCATTATCACCAGATAATTATGCATTTCTTATGTACAGCTATCCACATTCATATATGCGTACATTGCTAAAACAAGGGGAAATTGTATTGATTGTGCTGATAAAACACATATAAAACACAAACTGAAGTATGTGATTTGGCATTTTGCACCAACAAGTAACAAAAATATGTGAACTTTATTCTGTCCTACATTCCGTCACAGTGGGATGGAACTATGGATCTGCACACAAAGTCCTGTTGAGAAATTTGAAACCATCTCTAACGTACGGTCACATCAATTGCTTTTTTGCCATGTTTTATCAATCAACATTACACACAGTACACATTAATAACACATAGAGGGGGGAAAGACATGAATAGGCTGAAGTGACTGGAAGCTATAGCATAACCCACTTGCATGTGCCTCTGTACAATATTTGGAAATTTGAAAAATGGAACAATAGAGGATATCCGATGCACTGCTTCGCCTTTGAAAACAAGACTTTGGATTGGATCCTACCAGCTTTTCCATTCCACCTTATCTGATTCTCCTCCTCCAGCCCCCATTCCACATGGCATTTGCCCACACATATCCCATGATCCTTAGAATAGCCTTTTTTCATGGTCTTCCATCAGCAGAAAAGCTGGTAGGATCCAAGCCCAGTTAATTTGGAATACCAGATCCTGAGGGGAAAATTGGACAAGGAGAATTCCAGTAGCATCCTTAGTATGTGGCAGCATAACCCATGCTCAGAGAGTTGAGGGATTGCCAGTTGGGAGGCAGCTTCAGAATCTTTGGAAGGGACAGAGCACAAGAGGGTACTGCATCACAGAATTTTCCAGACCTTTGTCACGTTGCAACTAGTGACAGTTGTACATGCAGAAAGACAACTCTGAATGCTAGCAATGCCCCTTAGACTACTGGCCAGAGAAAACAAATGGGACAGGTCCAGTAGAAGAGGAAGGGGAGACCCAAATATTCAGTTAAGAAAAACTAAGTTGCCTTTAATTTTTCTTAAGAAGGGGTTGACAGATGCACTGCTTCCTCCCTCCCACTCCATGTAGGCCCCTGAAAGCTTGACCCATGGGGTCAAAAACAACATAGAGAGAGCCTATAGCAAAAATCACCACCCTCTGCTGGAGAAAAATTACAGGCACTTAGGTTTTATTAACATGGTTGGATCCATTTTAAAAATTATTCTTCCAGGTCTTACACGTGGGCAGAGCCCCAGGTGATGAGAATGGAACAACCTGTTATAGATAGAAGGGCTAGGGGCAGATCACTGGCAGCAAGTTGCACATACCAGACAGGGAGGAATAGGTTTTCACCCAGTGAATTCCCCCGTTATCCCTATCAGTTACCTCTGCAGTGCAATCTGTTCCTTTTTATTTCCAGTTTAGCTATAAATGTTCAAACAATAATTCTGGAACTGCAGTATGCATGCTTACCACAACTTTGAATTCCTACCATTTATTTGCATCTTTTCCCCTCTTAACACCACCAGTGTGCATGTCCAGATTGATGAGGAAGAGCAATTGTGATGTGGTTGTATATATGATTATGTCCAGATTCTTTTAGTGGCATGTTTTATTGATTTCTGATATACACATTTTTGTGCCCAGATCAAATATCACAAAAATAGAATCTTGAGGCAACTGATCATGTGGTCTCATCAAGATTGCTTTTTCTTTCCTCCAACCACAGTGTTTTTGTCAGTGTACTGAAGAACCATCATCAATCAATATATCTAATTCTTAACATGGCCAGATCTATGGATACTTAAATCCAGAGAATGGAGTCATGAATAGACAAGACAGATCTTTCTAAGGAAAACACCCCTCCCCCCAAAAAAAATGCAACTGTAGTTTTAAGAAATGCATGCCCTCATTGACCGTAGCTAGGTATCCACAACAATAGATAAAGGTAGGTTGGCTGGCGGGTGGGAGGGAGGGAGGGAGAGAGAGAGAGAAGGAAGAAGGAGGAGGAGGAGGAGGAGAAGGAGGAGACTGGATTTATACCCCACCCTTCACTCGGAGTCTCAGAGCAACTTACAAACTCCTTTCCCTTCCCCTCCCCACAACAGATACCCTGTGAGGTAGGTGGGGCTGAGAGAGCTCTAGGCAGAAACTGCTCTTTCAATAAGAGATACCTACAAAGGAAGAACTAATTTATAGACTTTTGGGCACAGCAGAGATGGACAAATTGACACTACAACTGAATGAAAAACCAGAGAGTGATTTTGAAAGAAAATGGGCAAAATTTTACAAGTGGATACAAACTTATTTGGGACAGCTTAAATCATGAGATATAAAAGGCCCAAATGAAATGAACTTAATGGTTGTATATGAACAAACTGGAATATGAGTGTAGTCTTCGTTGTGAGTTTTCTGTGGTTTCTTTCACTTCTTTCTTCTTTTTGTTTTCTCTATGAAATTAATAAAAACTGTTTTTTTAAAAAGAAGAGCTCTGACAGAACTATGGATTGCCCAAGGTCATCCAGCAGCTGCAAGTGGAGGAGTAGGGAATCAAACCCAGTTCTCCCAGATTAGAGTCTGTGTGCTTAACCACTACATCAAACAGGCTCTGGGGGCTGTCAGAGAAGGGATGGGGGCTGTCAGGGAAAGGAAAGTGAAAATAGTGGGGGAGGGCAAAATGGGCTCCTCCCCTCAAGTCCTTGTGGGTCCCCCACTTGTACATACATATTGCTAAAACCCTCCACAAGAATAATCTTGGCGCAATCATTACTTGTAACACATCTCATTCAGTGATGAGAAATTCCCGGTGCTGGTCTATGCCCAGTTTTTTCCTTTGAAGAAGAAAAAAGCACGAGTAGGCCTACTGTTTCTTTGTAGTATTTACTATATTTGCAAATATACAGGTAAAGCGCAGATGGAGGCAAAGAGGCACCCATATAGGCAACATATCCACTCTCCCCAGAGACAGAGGGAGAGGGAGAGGGAAGGAGGGAGAGCGACTGCACGACCAGAGGGCTTCTGCCAACTCTCGGCACAGTCTGTCTGCTTCTCTCTCTGTCCCTTCCAGCCTCCAGACTGTGCTTCCTTTTCACACAGATGCACATCTGCCTGCTTCCTTCAGTCAAGCCGTGGGGAGGGGTGAGATCTCCCCTGAGCCCTGATGGACTGCTTCCTAACACTTTAGTCCAATTGAGAAGACACTCCTCGTTCAGACACATCACACCAGTCCCTTCCTTGGGTAAGATCAGCTGAGCCCCAGTGATCAGAGGAAGTCCCCGTGATCACGTCAGGATTTGCTTTTTTAAAAAACAATGGCAGCGTTTTATCAATGTGCGTTTGAGGACAAAAAAAGACACGCAAGAACTGATTGCTGAGGCAAACTGCACACCTATAGTGCTCTGCAAAAAACTCAGAAATAAATATAAGGAACAATGGAGGATTCTGAATGCATTGTTTTCACTTGGAACTCCAGAAATTCAGCTGAGGAAAGTACTGGGAGTACCCCTAACCACTAAGGACCTGCAGGACCCTGGAGAGCTCTCTGGGGTCACAGGCATTGCTCCAACAAGCATTTGCCTTAGTCCTTACTGTCCTGAATAAACCTGACCCATCCCTAAGCTTTGGCCCTCGGTGGTGAATCCAGAGGTTCTTCCAAGGCCCTGATTCACAGCCTTGTGCTCCAAAGCCACTGAGTGGCCCACCTGCACCCCCTCCTTCCATCTCATGCAGTGGCTTTGGGTGGTTGGTGTTATCAGTGGATAAGCAGATGGCCATGGGAGTCATTGGACATTGATTCTTTCTCATCAAAATAGCCTGTGGGTGGTTCTCTCTCTAACAGAGGCTTATGCAATTTTCCAATTTGACGTCAGTGTCCGAGTTGTCTGAGGGATGGATGACAACCACCCTTGCACAATGTCTGCATTGATTAGAAATCTTCTGGCAAGGTGCTAAAGCACAATCTGGACAAAGGAAAAATCCAGAGGTTTTGCTAGAGGGGCAGCAACGAAGAAAGCAAAAGCGGCTTGCGAGGCCTCGTTCTGAGAGTGTAGCGGTACCTGGACTCAGGCACCAGTCGCTGGATTAAACTAAGATTTATCAGTGGTGGCTCTATATCAACATTTATCCCTTTGCCTGGCTTGGAATGTGGGTTGCTTTCTAATAAGAAGCAATTGTGGCCGCTGGCATATGGGCAAGCCCACCCAACCTCCAAAGTTGGCCAGCATTCCCGCTGATTCTGTTTACCCCAGCCTGAACATAAAACAGTGCTATGAGATGGTAAGCCTCATGCCCCTCCCCCAACATGCCACTCAAAAATATAAGCACATGGTAAATGCTGCATGGCCTCAAGGGCATTCCTTCCTCCACCCAACCACTCCAATCAGTGATGGACAACCCTTCCTACTTAGATTCTTCAGGGTGCTGGTCAACTGATCTACCTCTGCCATTATTTAGCTGCTAAACTGAGCACACACGAAGTTGCCTTATACTGATTCAGACCCTTGATCCAATCAGTTCATTACTGTCTACAGGCTGGCAGAAGCTCTCCGGGGTCTCAGGCAGAGAGGTCTTTCACCTACTGCCTGGTTCTTTTAGCTGGAAATGCTGGAGACTGAACCTGGGACCTTCTGCATGCCAAACAAAGGCTCTTCCATTGAGCCACTGAGCCATAGCCACTTCCCATTCCTGCCCACCTAATGATGCCCTAACCAGTCCTAAACCAGGCCAAATGAAATTGTCACCACCAACCTGAGAACACTGCGAAGAGGGCAAAAAAATGATCCTCTTTAGTGCCAGTCAGAAGGGAGCCAGTCAGAAACAGGAAATATTTGAGAGGAGCACCCATTACCCCTTAGAGTCATCCCTGAGCATGTCATTGAAAACTAAGCTGAAGTCTCTTCCTTCCAATATTCTCCATCTGGAGAGTGGGAGAAGAAGGGCGACTGCAGTGAGAGTAAAAGCATTCTGTACCTCACAGGGGTATTGCGAGGACATCATTAAATCCTGTGAGGCCTTCCTTTCACAAGGCAGGGAAAGAGGGGAGGGGTCACATGAGTCCTTGAGATTGATGGACTGACCTTCTGACTGTGGGAGACTTGGCTAGGCCCAGAGTGTCACGTCAGTGCCGCAACTGAGTCAGCCAGAATCAGTTGGTCTCCCCTCCCTCCCCGCCCGCCCCCACCAAAGCCTCCTGAGGGGCTGAGAACGCGGCTTCGGCAACACTCCCAGCCCCTGCCGATTCTGGGCATTGGAGCAAGGAGCATCAAGTTGCATCCCAAAGACAGATTGCGGCAGTTTTGGGGCTGTTGGAAGTGCCTGGCTTTGATGTATGGTCGGCGGTTCATGTAGGAAGTGTCTAAAAGGTTCATTTATCAGGACGTTCACAGTGTGCACGGCTGGAAGGAGGAGAAAGCAGATTTATTCTTGAAGGAGGCCAGCTAATCCCATTTAAGCAGTCAGGAGGAGAAGGGCTCGTTCCCTGAAGTTCAGCAGTGCATGGAGATGAGCAGCCCTGAGTTGACAGCCCACGTGGGATGATTCCCAGACGCTCCCTTGCCAGGCCCATCGGAAGCAGATGCATCTGCTTTTATAAATTGCTTGGAGGCGTAGCTGGAACGGCTGTCCCAGACCGTAATGACAATGGAAGGTGAACCACATTTAAGCTTGGCCGCTCCTGTGTGTTGTGCGCAGGGTCAAATGATCACAGATCTTGGAAAAGAAGATGTGTTGAGGCTAATTCAGACATGCCCATACTTCTGTTGACCCTGAACTAGATTTTCCAGTCAGATCTCAGAAGCCAAGCAGGATCAGCTCTGGCTAGTACTTGGATGGGAGGCTACTAAGGAAGCACAGAGCTGCTACGTAAAGGCAGGCAATAGCAAACCACTTCTGAGTGCCTCTAGCCCTGAAACCCTCCAAGGTCACCAGAAGCTAGCTGTGGTTTTGATGGCACTTTATACACACATACTTCTGTGGATAAGTCACCACTCTGTGTTTCACAGAGGAATGTGTAAAGTCGACTACTGAGGAATGCAGTGGGGTGCTTTGTTCTGCATCACTTGGCAGTCTCCCTGGCGTGTGGCCTCGACTGGTTGGACCGTGCCTGGGAAGATGCTTGAGCAAATGCCCAGGCTGATTGGTTCGGCACAGACAGCCCAGTGCTTCCTCCTCTACTGCAAGGGTAAAACTTGAAAAGGAGATCGAAGTGGTTGGAAGGAGTGAGGATTTATATTTATTTATTTACTAGGAAGAAGGCCCATTGCAGCCATAAAGGCAACGGGTGCTAGCTTGGCCGGGTGGTGGCGGGGCCCATCCCCCCACTGCTCGAGTGTCCCACCCATGAAGACGGCCGCCGCCCCCCCCTGCCCAGTGCACATGGAGGGCAAGGCAGCTGGGTCTGACAGGGCAGGGGAGGTGGTTAAAACTGCCTGTCACCCCACGGGCTCACTCGGCTTCCCCGTGGGGCCGCAGGGAGGGCGAGCAAGCCGGCTCTGAGAGGGAAGGGGAGGGGGCTTAAACCGCCTCTCCCTCCAGTGGCTTGCTCAGGTTCCCCAGAGCTGCCGCAAGGAGGGCGAGCAAACCGGCGCTGACAGGGAAGGGGAGGCAGTTCCAACCACCTCTCCTTCCATGGACTTGGTCGGCTTCCCCCCATCTGCACGCATCGGGCGGTGGCAGCAGGAGTGGGCTCGGCCCAATGCCCACACTGGACAGGCCGGGGCAGCCATGGCCTCAGGGTGGGGGCTAGTCGGCCGCTTTCGCCCCCTCCCCCAGACCCCGGGGTGGAGGGAACGGCCTTCCAGGCAAGTGGGGGCCTGAGTAGGTTTCCCCGTCCACCCACCCAGTGGCCATGGTAGTTGAGAGGGGAAAGGTGCCCAATTGAAGGCCCAGCTATCCAAGGCGCCCGGCCTCATCCATCTCCCCACTGCCTGCTTGCTAGCCATTCCATTCCAGCTGCGTGCACGGGCCAAGCTGGCTAGCCTTGTTCCTCCCCCACCCAGCCAATGGCATGCTTGTCTTGACTGGCAGCTGATTGGCCAATGGCTGAGGGAGCACATGGAATCTCACCACCCCATAGGACAGAAGCCACCCCAAAACACAATTATTATAAGGAGATATTTATTATATTTCTACCCTGCCCTCCCAGCAAAGTCAGCTCAGAATGGAGAGGACTTGGTATGACCTTGGCTTAACCCACCTTTGCCCTTTGCCCTCTCTTGGCAGGACAGTCTGCTGGAGGCCAAGGCAACACTGAAAGAGCTGGAGCAGCAAGAGCTCTTCTAGAGACAATTGAAAGTTCCATGCGGAGGGAAAGGTGGAACATCATTGGGATCAGAGAATGGCAGTTTGAGTCTTTGGCCACATTTATACATTATTGAATAGTGTGTTCTCATTGCCCGATGGCAATCACATGCAAGTGGGCTTTTCTGTTCAGACAGTTGTACATAATTGCTGATGTCACCGGAAGGTCATGTCAGAAGTGACATCACTGCACTGCTGATGACATCCTGACATCACTAGTGAGCCAGGCCCTGGTAAGTCTCCTGACACAACTCATGGCAACTAACTGTAGCTTGCAAATGAGCTGCAACACTTTGATACTCCTCTAGGAAACAAGCTCATTGCCCAGGATAGGATGGAACTACCAGGGTGAGGGGAGACTGGAGGAGGAGAGGAAGTAAAGCCAGAAGAGGTGGAATGGAACATGCTTCTTAATTGTCCCCTCTTCTCCCCTGGGGGAGTGTGACATAGCTATAACGGATGGCCAAGAAGGCAAGCAGTCTCAGTGCTCAAAGAGAAACCAGGGTAAAACTGAGAAGCCTGGTGGAGACTGGCTTTCCAGGCATATGACAAAACTGGGTTCCATCAATCTAAGCTGCCTGTGTCAGGGCACAGCTGCCTAATGATGGGGAAGGATAGGCCAGATTATTTTCTCTTATCTTTTTGATGTTGCCATTTACTGAGGGAAGGTGGGCTGATGGGTCCCCAACTCCATCTTGTCCTGTTCATATTGTGAGAGGGAAGCTCAGTCGCCACTTCCACTGTCAGACTCAGCTCCCAGGGCCCACAATGGCCTCAGATGGAGAGGGGTTCCCTCAGAGGAGGAGCTTCCTTCCTGGAACAACCTGGAGTGGGTAGTCAGATACCTCTTCATCAGGCGCTTCCCAGACTATTTTAAGGGCAGCGCCACAAGGTGTCCCTTCCCGATTGCTTTGTCAGGCCTCTTATCATAGAATCACAGAGTTGGAAGGGGCCATACAGGCCATCTAGTCCAACCCCTGCTCAATGCAGGATCAGCCACCCTAGAACATCCCATCTGTCATGAGTGCCTCCCTGTGCAAGAAACTGGGAGCCCCTCCAGCCATCTCTGCGGCTACACCCAGTTCCTGGCTGTCATGGAGCCACTCAGAGATGCCACCAACCAGCTATCATGGCTCATGCACAGCATCTTCTCCCTTGATTAGTGTCAGCCACCTGCTGGGGCTAGGGTGGTCTCTGAATCCCTGGACATACATGACCAGGGGCTTTTTCATTTTGCAGTCTTTATTTCCATTCCACTCTTGGTTAATTCAAGTAAAGACTAGAATAATAATTGTCTGGGAATATCCCTCATTGAGACAAGCTCTCTCTTGTGATCCAGTCAGGTGATCCTACACCCCGTAATAACCTCCAAGGTGATCCGAGGGCTGGTCACCACATTCTCTACTGCTGAATTTCTCCACCAGATTTTGTCTGTCTATTTACAACACTGCATGTTCAAAGCTGACCCAAGTGCACCTTTTTTTCATTCCCCCCATTTCTCTGTCTAGGAAACGGTGATTTCATCTGTATTGTTTACCTATTTATGTATCCAGGCTTCAACTCTCTTGATGCAAGGGGCGCACAGAAGCCCGTGGATTGTGCAGCTTGGTCTGCCAGTGCAGCCGCTGAGCTCAGAAGCTTTGTGCCTCTCGGTTCTCCTCCCCCCCACTTCCCAAACAAGCCCCTCACATGAGCACACAGAGCCTCAGGGAGCAATATATGATGGCAAGGTCCCTTCGAGCAAACACGTATGAAATGTCATCTCAAACAGCACAAATAAAACACCTGTTCAAATATATATTTGCAGGAGAAATGCTCAAAAAAGAAAGAAGAGGTCCAAAAGGGGGGAGCGGAAGGCCAGAGGAACAGACCAGTGGCAAAGAAGTGATGGCAAAACAGAGCCAAGAGAATTCAGTGAGCCACAGGTGAACCCACCCAGGTTCCAACTACACATTGTGTTTGTTGGGGAACGACCTGAGGATTTTGTATCACACGGGGGTTAGGAGTTTTGTGCCTCCCAGAGGCACACTGGGTCTTTTCTTTTTGAGACCACAGCAGACACGTAAAAGCAGCTGTAGCCCCACACACACACACTGTTTTCATATCCTCTAACTGCCCTATGGAGTCGCTGTTGGCGCTGTTGTGAAACTTCCATGTAGCCACATACGTAACATGATTTTTACAATAGAGCCAATAGCAGCTCCATGGGGCAGTTTGAGGATGCAAAAACAGCAGGGAGAGGGAGCCGTTTCCCCTGTGTCATGCTGTGGTTGCAAGCAGAAAAGAGCTGGCGTGCATCGGGCAGGCACAAAGCTCCCATTGCACATGCGATACAAAACATCCTCGTGTTGTCTGCTAACACAAGGACTTTGTGATGTGTAGATAGACTTCCAGGCAGTGGCTGCCTTAAGCAGCTCAGGGTTCCTTTTATCATTCTTCCTTTTTGTTTGCATTCTGTAGAGACTTCTATTTGGCTAGCAGGGCAAGACAAATGGCACTGCAGCCTAACTCTCTAGGTATGGCTCCAAAGATTCGCAACCCAAAGAGTGCAGATGTTTGCTTGCATGATTGTTCTGGTCATGACGTATCTGCTTAATATGCTCTTGTGCTTGAGGTGAGATGGGGTGAAGTGAAAGCTGTACCAGTGGGCGGATGTTATACTGAAGTCCTCACGACGGTGCAGTCAAGGTGGGATGCCTGAGTACCAAGAGCATCGTAACACTGTAGGAAGAAAGACTGGATATAGGCATGCAAGTTCCCAGGGACAGGAATAAAAGATACAGCAATTCTTCTGAAGCTCAATAAGAATGGTTGTGGTTGATGCTTGCATAGAAGACCTTCTTGGAATCCAGTGTATGCTGCTGAGCTCCATGAAGGAAGTAATTTGGGATATAAAATGAAATGTTCCTAATTAAAAAAAACAACCACAACATCTAGTTCATTTGAAAGCCTGTGCGGGGCCACCACAGCTACAGCACCACATATGAAGCTTTCATGACCCCTCACATCACGTCAAACCCAAGACATCAGATGTCCAATTCATGCCAAAATTCACCCTATTCCCAAATTCCAAATTGTGATACAACTTTCAAAATATGCACATGAATACACAAGAATGACTTGGGCATAGATGAAGGGGCAGGGGCAGACTGTCCATTACGATTTCCACCGAACAACCTTTCCAACCTGCCAGTGTCCTTCTGCTTTGGGTCTTCTGGGAGGCTGAGATGCTCAGAAACTGTCCAGGTCCACTGTCCAGTGATGCACCACTCTCCTAAGTTCACCCAGCTCCTGGAGAGATTCTTCGCTGCTCTTTAGGTGTCTACACTCCCATCATCTGGTTAGAGTATCTCATGCTAAGAGAGCTTGCACCCTTTGCACACTGTCTGCATTACTGTTTATAGGCTCCTCCTAGTGTCCACATCTTCTGCTTATTCCAATTAACTACTGCAGAGATGGCTTACTTTACTTGGGCATGACAGGGATCTAGCAACCTATTGACAAGCCACATCCTTTCCTTGGCACCCTTTTAGTCATGAGTTCAAGTGGGGCTTAATGTGGTTATAGAGAACAAATTTTCCAACATTCAAAGTAATAAGGGATTTATTAAAATAAAATGTCCACACACATACACTGCTCAACACTGATTCAAGCAAGAATACAAAGTAAAGGTGCATACTTGCAGTCCCCTTTCCCTTCTCTAGACATACCCTGCCTGTTGTTATTCTAGGGCAGGCTATTTGCTCTCAGTTACAGCATTATGTCAACCAGCCATTACCTTGAGTCAGGTCCAGATGCCTGCCCTTTATTAGCTCCACATGGTAATAGCGGCCAGCCAGCGAGCCCAACTGTGAGAGCTCCTTGGTGTGAGAGTGCCTCCTTCCTCATGTAATGGAATCAACCTAAAATGGTCCCCTTCTCATGTCAAGGAAATTTCTCTCCTCTGTTTCCCCCCCTTGGGTCAGTTCTTTTTTGTTTGGCCTCCCCACATCTCTGTCCCCTCCTAGGTATCACATTCCTGACAGGGTGTTTTTATTACCAGGCTCATGGTTGTGGGTTTCCCCCACATTGATCTTATTTCGGGGCCTTTGGAAGATTTTAGTATTAGAGAGCCAGCATGATGTACTAGTTCCCCTGTTGGACTCAGATCTGGGTATCCCAGGTTCAAATCCCAGGTCCATCATGGAAGCTTACTGACTTTGGGTTATTATTCTCTCTCAGCCTAATCTACCTGACAGCTAGGGTTGCCAGTTCTAGGTTGGGGATTCCTGGAGATTTGGGGGTGGTTTGGGGAGGAGAGGGACCTCAGTGGGGTATAATGCCACAGAGTCCACCCTACGAGGCTGCCACTTCTTCCTGAGGAACTGTTCTCTTTCATCTGGATATCAATTGCAATTCTGGGGGATATCCAGGCCCCATCTGGAGGTTGGCAACCCTGCTCACACATTGTTGTGAGCATAAAACAGAGGAGGGGAGAACAACGTTGCCAGCTGCTTTGGATGACATACTGGGTAGAATGGTGGAGTTTAAATATCTAAAACCAGTGTGGTGTAGTGGTCAGGAGCACAGATTCTAATCTGAGAGAACTAGGTTTGATTCCCCACTCCTCCACATACAGCTGCTGGTGTGACCTTGGGTCGCTCACAGTTCTCTCAGAGCTGTTCTCTCAAGAGCAGTTCTTGAAAGATCTTTCTCAGCCTCACGTACCTCACAGGGTGCCTGTTGTGGAGAGGGGAAATGAAAGAAGATTGTACGCCACTCTGAGACTCCTTCAGGTAGTGAAGAGCAGGGTATAAATCCAATCTCCTCCTCCTCCTAAACAAATACATATATTTTTATCTGGACAATTGGTCTTCCCTGCTTTGATTTATTGCTCCTTACATGGTGTTTTATCATCCTAAAGTAGTTCACATTTAGTTATTTCTTCTTCTTCTTCTTCTTCTTCTTCTTCTTCTTTTTCTTCTTCTTCCTCTCTCTCTCTCTCTCTGTCTCTCTGTATCTCTCCATATTTTTATATTTTAAATTTTTCAATGTGCCCTGAGCATCTTTCAAAAGGACATTGTGTAAATAAGTGAACTCATTCACATGTTAAGAAGAGTTCTGTTTTAGTTTTAGTTTTTCCAAAGACGAAAGGAACAGTCAATGGGAGGCAAATTCTATATCCCTTCCCTGGCCCTAACTCTAGGGGCACCTGGCCGTTTTAAGTAGCTTTCTCCTCTCCCATCCTTGTTCGCGAGTAAGAACTTTAATTGCCATTGGAACAGGGAGGGAATCCCATCCCACTCTGAAAAGCTGTGAAGGAGAGTCCTTTTGGTACAGTCCCTGAGACTTTCACCTCCATTGGTTGGGAGACAACAAAAACGTTACAAGTAGAAACGTCATTTCCCATTGGAACCAGTCAGGTTCATCATTTTGAGTACAATAACAACTGTAGATACAGCTTGCAAGGAAGTATTATATTTACAAGATATTGCATTTCGTGGAGCCAGGTGAAGAGAATGATTAAATGGATTTCTTAGGAGGGGATCGAGCCAGTACTTTTGTGGACTCTTAAGACCTACTCCTGCCTTGCAGCTTTGCATGGCCCTTGGAAGCAGCATAATTGCTGTGCTCTGTGGTATCGACTGGAGAAACAGGAAGGGGACGAGCACAGGATGTCCCCCTTTAAAACTGCCAAAGAGATTTCAGTTAGGATTAATGTAGTGAGGAAATGGATGGGAAAAAATGGCCCCCATTAGCTAGATCTTGGCTGAGTCCTGTATGGTCCACTATGGTAATGAATAAGATCACTTTTTATAAGAGACTACGGGAAGGTTGTGCTGCTATAACTTGATTTTACGAGGCTTGGAATCCTTTTGTCAGCTACTGTAATGGCATTAATTCAAATAGGCATATTGAGTATCATGTTTTATCAATGTCATGGAGCATCTGCCTTTAATTTTAGGGTAATGCAACTTTGTGTTGGGTTTATGGATCACTGTGTTTTGCCTGAGGATTGCTAGGTTGCAGTGACTAGACTGGTAGACTACCACTGAAGACACGCAGGTTTTAATCCCCGTTCAGCCATGAAGCTACCTGAGTGAGCTTGCTCTTCCTCAGACTAACCTACCCCACAGGGATAGGGTTGTTGTAAGGATAAAATGGAGGATGGGAGAGCTATATATGCTGTTCTCCAAATGGCAGTGCCACACTCCTCAGACTCACCAGTCAGCTGGAGAATAACCAGATGGCTGCCACTGCAAGATCTTTCTGGCACATGGACTCTGCCCCATTTCTCAGAGCTGTGGCACATGGCAGAACCAACAATACAGGTATGCACCTGATTGATGCAACTTCCAGCATTCAGGTTAGGTCCTCTAGAGGCCCTGTAGCTGGTGGTGACTTTGGAGAGGGGGTGAAGAGGCAGATGGGAATGAGGACTGGACCAGGGATGGTCACAACCCTCTCCCATCCCTTATGAAGGCTGGTCCTTTCCTGGAAGAGTTGAGACCACTTCTGGGCTGGTGTGTCCTGCCATGCTCTCCTCCTAAAGGGCCAGTGAAGAGATCCCCAGAAGGCTGAGAAGAGAGTTGGGAAGAAGAAGGAAGGGAGGAGAGATTGGGTTTATACCCTGCCCTTCTCTACCCGAAGGAGTCTCAGAGCGGCTTCCAATCCCTTTCCCTGCCCCTCCCCACAACAGACACCCTGTGAGATAGCTCTTTCAAGAACTGCCCTTGAGAGAACAGCTCTGAAAGAACTTATAACTGACCCAAGGTCACATCAGCAGCTGTATGTGAAGGAGTGGGGAATCAGACCCAGTTCTCCTAGATTAGAATCCACGCTCTTAACCAATACACCAAACTGGCTATGGGTGAACTTTAACCCCCACAGAGGGTGCTCCTGCCCACGAACCCAGCATGATTGGGCCCAGTTGCCATAGCCACATTGAGTTCTTTGAGGAAGGGAGAAATAAAATGTTATAAGAATAATAACAAAACAACAGGTGACGTATTTGTATACTGATATTATCCAATAACATTTTAAACAACTTATATAATTACTTTAAAAAAGACGTATTCTGTTTTTACTCTGCCCTTCTTCAAGGGAATTCAGGGTGGCATACATTGTCTGGTCTCACCCTACCCATTTTATAATAACTCTGTAATGCAACAATGCATGTCCACCTAGTAAGCTTTATGGCAGCAAGAGGATTTCAACTTTTGTCTCCCCAGTCCTTGTCATTACACAAGACTGCCTTTGTAAGAAACTATCCAGGAATATAAGAAGGGTCCCATTCATTGGATCAAGGAATTAGAATTGTCATTTCTGGGATGGGAAATTCCTACAGATTTGGGGGTGGTACCTACAGAAACCAGAGTTTGGGGAGGGGAGGGAGTTCAGTACTACAACCACAAGGACTTTCCAGTGACACAAGAAGCAACTGAGACAAATGACAACAGGTGGAAGTATAGGTGTTTTCATTTATCTGGTTGCATTTTTCAACAGAGCCTTTAGCAGAGTTCTTCAATTTAAATAAAGAAAACTGAGTTAGTATTGACTGGCTTCTCCCAGTGTAGAAGTCTCAAGGCCTGGGGGGCATTCTCCTCCCCCCTTCAACAGGATTTCTTTGTATTCCTTGCAGTCGTGTTTGTGACCTCAAAGCCAAGGTAGCTTCTAAGCATGCTTTGAACCAGTATTGATCCTGCAATTAAAGCATCTCACAGCAGCTTCAGGTCTCTTGCTAAACTAATATCTTCAGCTTTAGAATCTGGTCTCTTGAAATCTCCAATTCATCTTCTTTATTTTTAAACTTCAATTTATTTTGTTTTTAACTATAACTTCAGGTGACAGAAGGGAAGAGGTATGTAATCTAATCTTAATTTCCAGACTCCTCTTCCCCTTCAACTTCTTTGTTACCTGCAATGTTTACAAAATTCAAAAGTCAGTTACAACAAGATCTGATTTTATTTCAGTCTTCCAAAGGGTCAAAGGAGAAGATGGGGCTGGCTTCATTGTGATAGTTTGTATGAAAAGGCCCATCACAGCATAAGGCATTGGGATGGTTGGACAATGTTTTGGAGGGGAGGACATGGCTTCACTGCTACAGCACATGTTTTACACATGGAAGGGTCAGTCCCTGGCATCTCCAATTAGAAGAGTTTGGATAGCAGGTTTTAGGAAATCCCTTTCTCTGTTTGAGACCCTGGGGCAGAGCCAGCATTGCTGGGTATTTTCCAAGGCCACAATCTGTCAGAAGGTCTACTATTCACTGGAAACACTGGGTGGATCTTCTGTTTCCCAATTGGAGACATGCTTGGAGGCAGAGCACAAGAGAATCGGGTGCTGTGTCCTCCTCTAATGACTCCTAGAGACCCATGTAACAAAGCAGCAGCTGTTTCCTGGATCTAAATGACCCATCAGCATGGATGGAGCTAAAGGGAGCCTAAGAAACCCACACTCTGCTCCTCCCAGAATAATCATAGGGAAAGGAGAAGGAGAAGGAAACTCTTATTTGAAAGCAAGGTGTCTGCAAATGGATGGAGGATATGGCACTTCCAGTACAGAAGTTACATGGTGCCCATTGGCTGAGAGCCTCTAACAACCTCCAGGTTGCCCTGCTTATGAAAATATAGTTTTATCCCAAGCAGACTAAGTTTATTTCTCCTGCATGGTGGGGAATGATCGCTGCATCCCAACAGCATCAGTAGCACTTATATTTTATGTTTTGTGTAGCATCAGTAGGATCATGGGGGTGGATGTTTCATAAAAAGCCGGTTGGTTAACGCTGAATAGGTATTCCCTGCTGGATAGCACAATTGCCATAGACTATAGAGAGAAAGGGTGGGTGAGAAGATGAGAAGGTGAAGGAAAAGAGAGAAGAACTAGAAGAAAAGTAAGATGGGTAGGTCAGAGTTTAACAATGTTTGTCAGAGGTAATGACAGAATGGTGACTATAGATAAATAAGTATAAGATGAAAGACCTGGGAATTTTAAAAGCAATCATGGCAAAGTACCAAGCTCCCAAACAGATGACATTGCATGAACTCAGTTGTCTCAATGACAACATATTGCATTAGTATCCAAGAAGTGTTGCCGCCACTTTACTAGAAATCAAATAAACTACACAGTATTGAAATTCAGCACAACTGAGAGTCCAATGCAAATAGCAACCATTTGGTGCATGTTATTGGCACTTATCTGAATATTCGGGTAGCATACAACGAATTTTCAACAATTCAGGGGACAAAAAACTGAGAAGCAAATTTGTTGCACTGCTACTCCAGCAAACCAGGAAAAGTGCAAGGGCAATTGAGAGTCACTAGGGGGTGGGAGGGATTCCATGTTCCCCATGTCCCTTCTCTTTATATTTTTTGTAAGCATTTTTGGTTTTCTGCTATTTGCTGTTGGTTTTGTGGGTACCTTTGCATCTTTGTTTGGTGTTTATATGTGTATCATGCTAAGACACAGATGCATAAATAACATCCAAAAGTGTATATTTGGTAGAAGGAAAACTTACCGTGCCACACAAAAATAAGGGGCTATAGGTATGTTTTGTATAGCAAAACCTAGGTGGGGATTTTCAGGTCAAAAGAGCAGAGGTGAGAAGTTTGAAATCATCCCAAGACATGTCTGCCCTCAGTGGGGAGGGGCTGTGGATATGGCTCAGTGGAAGAGCCTCTGATTGGTGTGCAGAAGGTCCCAGGTTCAATCTCTGATGGCAGGTGATGTGAAAGAGCTTTGCCTGAGACCCCAGTGACCTATTGGCAGTCTGAGTAAACAATACTGACTGTGATGGACTGATGGTCTGATTTAGTATAAGGCAGCTTCATGTATGTCCATGTAATGCTTCTTAGCACCACAGTCTCAAACAATGGCTAGTCATTCAGTCTACACACTCTTTTTTCCATTCTTCTCTGTGTGACCGATTTCCCCCACACGCACACATTATTGTTCCTAAGGAACTTCTTTTATCAACTGCCAACATGTTTCAAGTCAAGGTCAACAGTAAGGGGTGTGTGCATGCGTGCACGTATAAATAAATGGTCCAGGCTCTTATAAGTGTTCCTGGATTCCCCAGAAGCTAAAAAGTAGCATTTACATGCTAAGCCTTGTAGATCAAGGATTTCAGAGTCTTTCAACATCCTAAAGCCTGCACAGACTTTTAACTCATATTCCCAGCCCATTGGCGGAAAGAAGAGGAAAGAAAGGAAAATGAATCGAACACAAAGCTCTTGCCTGGAGGCCTGGTGCAGTAGGTCTGGAATCAGAATTGTTTCAATCTATGTAAATATCAGGAAATTAAATTCCATATGTCCTCTGCCAGATGCTCCCAGCTGCTGCAGCTGTGTGCAGAACGGTAAGTAGACAGTTTTTAACTTGTCGGACCAGAAGGGGTTTTTTTCCCCTTCCTTGTGTGTCATTCCTCGAAAAGGGAAAGAAAGGGATGGGTTGTTACTGAGAGGACAGAAGGCTAATATATCAGAGCAACTGAACGCCAGCGATCTGACAAGCTGGACAAATACGAAGATACATGCAAGCCTGAAAGCTGGAAGACCCCAAATGAGGGTCTCAGTGTTCTTGGCAGATGCTCTTGACTTCAAAAATATTTTGTTTATCCTGAAGAGTATAGGAATCACATGCATATGGAAAAACGCACACACTCAGTCTTGGATCAGGAGTGACCATCATTTGTAAATCAACCTTCTGTGCATTGTCAAAAGGCAGAGGGGATGCAAAAGAGCTGTTCCATCCCTCTGACTATTGGCAACCATCTCCGGCGTGTTGGCCTGCAAACAGCTGATCTCTGCTATGGGTGCCTTTCCATCCTACATCTCTGGGGGCCAGTATGATGCAGCAGCAGATAGTGACTGTTGAGGGTGGCCATGGAAGGTGCCTACTCAGCCATGGAGAACACTGGGTGGCCCCGCTCAGGTTGCCATCCCTTGAATCTGAATAGGGATGCCTCCAGAACTCTCCTAACCTCTCCTCCACCTCAACAGGAAACAGAAGCCATTGCTGCTCCAGCTCCCTCGCAGCCTCTGCCTAGCCAGGAGCAAGATTTGGCAAGATCATCCTGTGTGGATTGTACATGATGATCTCCCCTGGCAAGTTTGGGCTGGCACTGCTAGTAAGTCTGAGAGGCGACATCTGATCCTGGGAATGTATAAGAGACCCTCTTTGTTAATGATACTGTTTACCTCTATTCTATAAAATATATATTTATTGTGTATAGCAAAACCAGAGTTCCTTTAATGATGATATTCAGTACCCCTTGTCTTCCCAAAACTAGCTTTACATGAGGCAACCCTGCTTTGGACATATGAAGCAGCCTAATACCTAGGATTACCAATTTCAAGTTGGAGTTCTCCCAGAAATATAACTGATTAGATCCCCTGGAGGAAAGGGAAGCTTTGAAGGGCAGACTTCATGGTATACCATAGAGTCTAGGGGAAACAGAAATCCTAGGGTGACATCACAGCCCTGCTCTTAAAACTCTGCCCTTGCAAGGCAGCAGCCCCAAGTCTCCAGGAATTTCCAAAGCCAGACTTAGCAACCCTACTTGTACCAAGTCAGGCCATTGGGGCATCCCCTTCTGTATTGTCTGCTCTGACTTCCAGTGGCTCTCCAAGCAGGAACAGTAAGATACTTGCATTGCTACCTAAGATACTTGTATTAGCGATAACAGGCTTAGAACCCAGAGTCTTTCATAGGCAAAGAACAAGACTGACTACTTTTGCCTTTGCATAGAAGACCTTAAGATTGGTTTCTGATGAACTGTCAATACATTGTACTTAGACCTTTTGCCCTTTTGTTTGCCATAACCACCATCATGTGATCACTTTGGCCTTGTTTCCTGCCGGTGTAACCACGCACATACAAACTCAAGAGATGGCTTTCATCCATTGGGATTCCGGACACCTCAGTGCTCACTGAAAAAGCACTTGACCATAATCCAACCCACACTGACTGTTCCAGGAGACTCCTGCTAAGTCTGCCCTCACCCCCCCCCCGATTAAACTTCATGATATGTGTGGAATAATCTGTGTTTAAATATGTGGCCTTGTGGCTTCTTCTGACATCATCTGAGACATTCAGTAAATAAGCGAGAACACGGAGCCCTTTTGGGGAGGTGTGGTGAGGGGGAGGGAAAAGTTACTCAGCATTTACTGTCTCTGAAGGTGAAAGTCCTTGGAAAAAATGGCCACTTTATTGTTCTAACCTTTATTTAAATATAGTGTCTGTAGCCTGTTTTTCTGAGGGATTTAAAATAGGCCATCAGCCATACAGGCCACTTTCTAACAAACTTAAAAAATATTTTACAGAACTGGCTGAAGTGGGTGAGGAAACCCCAACAACCCTGTGTGTGCACAACAAAAATATATTTATGTGCAAGTCCTGAGGGAAAGATTACCTATTCCAGACCTGCCAAAGCATTTTTAAAAAAGAAATTTCCTTTGCAGCCTTCCCTAAAGGATTCAGTTTTCAGATTTGCCAACCAGATAATTCCCGTTGCTTACCACACGTCCTTCTGGGAAAGGTTTGAAACAGAGTTGCTTGTCTGATGAAACCTTGAGTACAACTCAAATTATTACTTCTGGACATTACCAGTTGAGGAATATTATTGGATGCAATGTTTCCTAGTGCAGGCCTGGGAAGGTGAAAGAGAGGAAGAGAAACTCAAAACTACATTTCCAATGCTTGTCACTTCCTGGATTGTTTCACATAGTCCTTTTTCAGATAAAATCCATACCTAGTTGCTAAATCAGTCAATCTTCAGTCTCCTCTGAGCTCTCTGTATATGTCAGAGGCATCCCTCACAGTATTCATACTTGCATTCCCCTTCATTTCCTTTTAACGTGTTTCTAATACTTTGCCTCAGACTGCAGCTTCAAAGAAAGAGGCCTAGAGGAAACCAAGCCTCTCTTGCTCAAACACATATGTACTGGGGTGGGAGAACAAGGACGTGGTGCATATCCTCTAAAACATTTCTCAGATGAAAACAAGGACTCCTGTGTACTTAGAACATCTGTATTCTTGGACTACTTTGGTTTTTTTAAAAAATGGGAAACTCCTACCCATCCAAACTTCACCTCAAATGAAAATCAAAGCAAATTTGGTAGTTCCTCTTCAAGCCAAACATCTGAAGAATTTCCAGAGAAGCTGAAGAAGTTTTGATAAGACTGGTGGAATTTCTCATGGGGGAGTGACACAAACATGCACACTTCTGGGCTGTGACTGGATTTTGTCTACCGCAAAACTGGGAGTGAATTTGGAGGTTCCTCCAAAAGCAAAACATCTGAAGAATTTCCAAAAAACCCAAAAGAGAATCAATAAGGTAAGTGGCAATTCTGGGGGGTGGGGGTGTATTTGTGCATCTCTGAATGCCCCTTGACACAAATGAAAACCGAGGCATGCTTATTATACTCCAGTTCATGTTCCAAGGAGTGTTATCCTTCAAAATGCCTCTCCCTACATTGCACATTATTTTGCCTCTTGTATGCTGTATTAATTTACAATTGCCTGTTTGCCACTAATTTAAGAGCTAGGAGGATATTTGTTCCCTTCCATAAAGATATGTATATATACACACACACAAAATCCATGTATGTGTTCCACTTCAAAATATACCCCAACATTTGCAGAGTATGGTATATGAAACAGCAAGCCATGCACTGCATTAGTGTTCATGAGTAAGCATTTATATAAGCATGTGCAGGTCACCTACCATCCCTGAGACTTTAACACTGTGATGAGCTACAACTCTAACAACTAAAAATATGAGGGGAAAATACAGACAAAATAGGGACATTTACCAAGGACAGGTTTCATAGGGACAGTTAGAATTTAAGCGACATCATTCTTTAATGATGTTAAAGAGTAGCTAATAAATCTAAGCTGAAAGGGGTCAGATTTTCTGTCCCTACAAAATGCCCTCCTCCTGTCAAAAATATTTCAGGTGCTCTTTTTTCAGTAATATTTTCTACCCAGAGGGAATTCTATAGAGTAACAGTACACCACCTGTGATTCATGCCCTTTGCATCCCTCCCTCCTTGTATCTAACATTCACAAGGCAACATCTTTGTTCCATTGTGAGCAAATTTTGGTGCCATTTTCTCTTCCAAAATATAGATTTTCATGCTCCCAGTAGTGATGTCATCACACAGCCATTCAGATTTGGTTGCATGAGGATGTCACTGAGGTAACATGAAGCTAATCCGGTGTGGAGGGAATGCCTGTTCTGTATTGCCTCATATTCAGTCGTCTTCACTTGCTGTCAGCGATGTCTTAACGTAACCAAATCTAATTGACTGTGTGATGATGTCAATGTTATTAGTATAAAAAAGGATTAGTTTTCCCTCAGTAAAAAAATGGCACCAAAGCGGCAACCGATAGTCCTCTGAATGGCCACAAGCCAGTGCTCAAAACCAGCTCGAGAAAGGCATGCTTCCCTCAAAATATTTCATTTTTTTACACCACAGTGTTTAGCTGGCTTAGCCCTAGTACCTAATCCATATTAAGTGATGTGAGTTGAGCTCCCTTAGATCTTTATCCTGTATTAGTCTGAAGCTGCAAGGGGGGGGGACCATTAAAAATAAAAGTGGTCAAATGTGAGACAACAAACACTATAAATCTAGAGAAGGTTGCCAGGATTACTTTTTCTGGCAAAGCTCCTTTAGCTTTTAACACAACAGGATCAGACAGAAACTGAAGGTCATGGGGGCAGCTGTTCCCCAGCACAGTAATACAATAACAGAGGAGACTTCACCTGCTGGGGTTTTTTTTGCAGGTGCTAGGATAAGACATAGATACAGCAGTGCTTGTATCCGTTATTGGATCTATAACCCACCTTTTTCCCTCCACAGAAATGTGAGGCACCTACTGTCGCCAACCTGGCAAAAGGAGGGGGTGGGGTAGGGGCTTGCCAGGAGTGAGAGGGATGCCCAGGCCATGTCACCAACAATGTGGTGACGTCACTTTTGGTGTGTACCAGAAGTGATGTCATCATGTCAGAGCCATCATAGTAATGCTCTGGTATCTGGGCAAAAACTCTGTGCTAAAAATGGCTTCTGCTATGGAGTTTTTGCCCCAAAATCAAACCATCGCCATGTTGTCATCAACATGATGTCACTTCCAGTGTGTACTGGAAGTCGCCACTTTGCTGGCAATGTAGCCTGGCCCTCCCTACGGGGGATGGAAACTAAACCTAATGGTGAGGCCTGAAGGTCTTCTGAAAGTACAACATTTCCTATGAGGAAAGCAGCTGCTTTGGAGGCTGGACTCTATGGTAGTGTACCCCCTGAGATCCCCACTCTCCTAAACCCTCCCCAGGTTCCACCCCCTAATCTCTGGGAATTTCCAATCTCATGCCTATTGGAAATATGTGTGTGTTGCCAGGACTAATTCAGTCATTATAGGGTTAATCTGTTTGCTTTGTGTGTGATTGTTTAGACCAAGGGTGTTGAACTCATTTGTTATAAGGGCCGGATCTGACAGAAATGAGACCTTGTTTGGCCAAGCCATGTGTGTCATAAAATGTAACGCCAGGTAGCGGAGATATCTATATATCTAATTCCCAAATGGCCCCCTGTGTGCGGATATCTAAATCTGCACATCGGGGGCACCTGGGGGGCAGGGAGATTTTCCTGCGCACGTGGGGCAGTCCCCACGTGTGCAGAAAAATCTAAAAAGTTTAAAAAATTATACGGGCATGCGCAGGGAACGCTCTACAAACTGGCCATTGCCGCCGGGATGGGAGGGCGGGAGAAGGCTTGACGGGCCAGCTGGCCTCGCATCTGCTGCTGGAGAGGGAGGAAGGGGGAGGCTTGGCGGGCAGTCGGCCTCGCCGCTGGGGAGGGAGGGTGAAGCTTGGCAGGCCAGCCGGCCGGCCTCCCCCCCCCCGCCGCCGCTGCCGCCACGCTGCTGCTTGGGAGGGAGGGGGAGGCTTGGTGGGCGGGCAGGCGGGCCGCCCGGCCGCCCCCCCCCCGCCACCGCCTTGTTTTTTTGGGAGGGGGAGGCTTGGCAGGCCAGCTAGCCTCGCCGCCCCTCCGCTGCTGCTGGGGTGGGGGAATCTCGGCGGGCCGGCTGGCCTTGCCGCTGCCGCCGCCGCTGCTGGGGGGAGAGGGAGGGGGAAGCTTGGCGGCTGGAGTACTCCCTCCCCCACGAATATCGCGGGTCCCGCCTCTTGTAAACTTTATAAAAGACACAAACACCAAGATTTCAACTTAAAATAAAAACAGGCTTAAAACATTAGCTCTGTAAGCTGCAAACCTACTTTTGATTTATTGGCATTCACCACAGAAATCTCACGCTCAGAGTTCTGAGTCTAGGACCCAGGTCAAAACATGAAATGGCGGAGTGATTAAGAGAGTCTGATGAAGCAAGCTAGGATGCAGTAGCAGCAGCAGAACTGGAAGCAGGAGATGGCCAGTTCCACGGCGAGCCTGATGGCAGTCCTCTGGGGGCCTGATCCGGCACCCGGGCCGCATGTTTGACACCCCTGGTTTAGACCAACCTGGAAGGGAAACCTGGCACCGAGCCAACGGGAAGAGAGCCTGGGAAATCTAAGTCTGTTTACTCACAATCATTGGTTAATGTATTCAGGTGATTTCCTTCTAGGGGTCAAGAAGAAAAAGAATCTCTATTACAGTTGTTGTGAGATCATGTGGTCGGCCTGTTCTGTAGCTGTAGAGATGTAGGCTTATTTTGTAGCTTTTCCTGTGTACCCTTCCCTTCGAAATAAAGATTTTTTACACAGAAAGAAATGCCTCCTCTCCAGTGAAGCAAAGATCAGTTGCAAATTCTGAATATCTAAGTATTTTTGCCAATATTTCCAACCATGGCATCATAAGTAGGGTTATTAGGAGGTCTCTCATCTAGGCACCAAACTGACGAGTTCAGCTTCAGCCTTCCCACCGCATCTTAGAAACAAGCGGCATTGTTGGAGTACAGTCAAGGAAATCATGGTTCACATCCCCAACCTGTGCAATGAAGATCACAAGGTGGCCCTGGTCTGGTCAGTGTCCCTCCTAAAATTACCTCAGAGAGAATCTGTGAGAAAAAAATGGGAGGGGGGAAATGTCCTTTGAGTGGTCATCTGGGCAGTCACACAAATGGGCTTTGTGCTTGAGCACATCCTCAACTCCGAACCTTTTACAGATAAACCTTTTGGCGCAAAATCATTCTTCCTTTCAGACTCTGCACAACAGTGTGGAATTCTAGGGGAAGACTCATGATTTTCCTCTGTTCTTCCAAAGAGAACACTGCAGCAGGTTACAAAAGCACAAACATTTTGAGAGGGAATGAGTGAGTGGGTTGTGCGATTCCACAGATGACCCCTCATAGAACATCAGCTATGGGCAGGCAACCTGGTTTTCTTTCATGTGGTCTCTATGCATCACACAAACGGGATTTGTTTAGCAAACTTTGGGGTTGCCAGGTGGTGGCCAGCAATCACTAGGAGAAATTGGGGTGCAGAGGCTTGCAAGCTGGCATTGTGCCAGTGCACTGACATCACTTTCAGTAAAAACTGAATGTGACGTCTTTAGACATGCTAGCATTTACCATTTCACTTCTGGTTTTTACTGGAAGTGATGTCAGCTCCTGAGGAACTGGCAGGCTACAAGCCATGATGTAGCCTGGACACACACACACCCCATAGCAAGGAAGCCTAGCATTCCTAAAAATGACCTGACTGCGGGTAGGCAAAGGTGCAGTTAATCGAAGGGAATGTTCAGCATTGCTCTTTCAAAGGAAATATCCCTTCAAGCCGTATCATCAAAAGCACAGTGTCTCACAAAGTTGGATAGCTGTTGAACTATAGAACTCCAGAGGAACAGGAATTCCTCTGGTGAAGGTTGTAGTTGTCACTGCTGCTTTGGTGAAATGTGGCTTGACAGGTACCAGCAGTGGTTTGTGAGCCATCTCAAAGTATAGCTTGATGAGGCTTGATATCCTATAGCTGAAATACTGTGAGGAGAATCCGTGTCTCTTATTATAGCCAGAGTGCCACAGGAAGAGGGCACTGTTTTTCCTGAAGGAGGCAGACCTGAATAAATACAAAGCTAGTGCCCTCCTCACATCTAAGTGATTAAGGATTCTTTCTGCCTCTGATAATGGATTAGGGGGAAAGGTGCATAGAACCAGAGACCATCTTTGATATATAAAAAAGAGATATTAAGGCCATGACACAACCCAGGTATAGGTGCAGGTATAAGTACGAAGGGTCACTGGCCTTGCTAACAGAACAAATGGCTACTAGTAAAGCTACCTTTATGGAAAGCAGATGAAAAATGCAGGTGGCCAAGGGCTCAAAAGAATTTCTCCATTAGTTGAGAAAGCACTGCTGGCTAGTCTCTTGACAGTGCCAGAGGGAAAAACTGGGGGAGAAAGAGCCATGTTATCCCCTTAAAGGACATCTTCACCAGTGGTTGCATAACGATGGATGAGGAGGAATTAGCAGAAGGCTGAATTGCGATGTGGAAGTGGGCTTGTGAAGAAATGTGTTTTAAAAGTTCTTTTTTTCCTCTGGGCAGAGACAGGCTGGAAGAAGGGGGAAGTCAGTCCAATTGCTTTCCTGCTAACCTATATACATATGCTAATAGCTCTAGCAAGGGAGACAATGGGATGGTCAGCCCCACCCCCTTCAAGCAAGGAACAGTTTGGAGGTGTTAACTGCTAGAGAGGGTGCAGGAAGAAGATCCCGGAAGATCTCCAGGAAACACCTCCTGGCATGACCTGGTCAGGGGGTGGAGAAATAGATATGGTAAAAACTCCTTGCAGCAGGAAGAAGCTCTCTTTTCCTGGATGCTGAGGCCATGAGAGGAAGCAGGACTCTCAATTAAGGAGGCAGCCATTGACCATGTGGTTGGCCTGCACAGCTGGAGCAAACTTCAACATAATGGTCACTATGTAGATATCTGTAACTTCTTAAAGCTAAAGATCCTGTCCTATATTTTAACATCTGATAGGACATGTATAGAGAGAGGGACAGAGGATTGCATTTTTACCCCTTTCTTTTGTGTCTCTTACTCAAATCTGGTGCTGTGCTAATGAAGTATGCTTATGAACATTTTCTTTCTAATAAATACTTTATAACTTTTGAAGCTGGTGGTGGTTCTCTGTGCCACATAGACCTCCACCATCTCAGACACACTATTTTAAAAGGAGCATCAGGAGGATGGAAGGCAGTTGGCAAGTGGCTATTCCTCCAGGGGTGCACAAGGCAATAAACTGTCCCTGTGGTGACCAGGTGCTGGCCACAGGAGACACAGAGGAAAGGCCTCAGAACTTGGAAGGGGAGCTGGGAGCCCTGACCCTTCCAGTGGGTAATTCCTTACAAAGGTCAGATGGTGGCAATGGACTACTGGTGAGAAAGAACAGCCCCTCCAGGTGGTGAGAAAAACCCAGGAGGGCAGGGAGGAATAGGGCCTGCAGGCCAGAGAGCTGAACCAAGGTTTTGGTGTCAAAAGAGGCAGACTGTAGGCTCACTATTCTGAATCTCTTGGGGTCACTGTAGAAGCTGGCATCCCTGAGACACCCCAGACATCCCCAAAGGTAAAAAAACCTCTGTCTTTCTTCGCTACCACGAAGTACCAAAAATAAAAGCCTACCCCTCTTTTTTGAGGTCAGCACCGTCTTTATCCCACCCCTTGTCTAGGAGAGAATGGTCCTCTGGGAGAAGTATAGCGTGCAGGGAAAGTGAAACAAACTCTATTGTGTACCTTAGTTTAATGATGGTAAGATACCTTGTGTTATGAGTGACAGTTTCACATGCTGAAAGCTTTTGATGTGGGCATGATGTAGTTGGAGCAGCACAAGTGGTTATGGAATCAAAAGGTTGGGGGGGGCTGCTGTCTGGATCACTGAGAGCTGCCCTGTATCCTTGCACACTGAGTGTAGTAAGGCTTCTTGGACTGATAGTGTTTCCCATGCATATAAAAGGGTCTAGAGGACTTGGTACAGGCCATTGCCTCTGTTTCTGAAGTTGGATGTAGTGGGCATTATTAGTCCTATAAAGTGTACAGTGCAACACAACTTTCAGGTGTTTTCCACAGTATCATCCATTTGGCCCTCTCTGCTGAATGCTAAGTTTTCAATATGAACTTTAGTTTCTTGTGTCTGGAGTAGCTGAATGTAGCCAAGCATGTTAATGAAGTGTTACTGCTTTAAGTTTGCTACACGCCAAGTGATTGGAATCTCTTGCTTCATTAGAAGTGCTTCGTCTTTGACGATAAGAGTCAGTTCCCTCTTATCTGTGGATAGATGGTCATGCATGGGTGAGATCTTTTCCTATAGCAAGTACTGATGGCATACCATACAGGTTAAATAACTTGCTATCCACAGAGATAGTGCAGCAGAAGAGAACCCCCTTTCTCTTTTATCTAACTCCCAAACCTCTATCTACTAAAGCATAAAGAAGTGTTTGACCAGCTTTACCCTGGAATGTTTCCTTTATTGTACAATTAGGGGAAGGCTGTGAAAAAGGAGACCATAGCCTTCCTGTTGGACCTTATAGAGATTTTCAAAGTTTCTCGATATAGGCAGCAGAGAAGCCAGTTTCTCCTAAAAGTCTTTGACCACTTTAAGCAGAGTTGGGAGCATAGGAAGAGCTACAGCCATATGTGCTTTGGAACTAACAAGTTGGAATACAGGGTCCTGGACATTAACTGATGATTGCTTTAGGTCTCTTCATACATGCTCTTCATAGGTATGACGTGAGCCCTGAAGGAGAGAGCAGTCAGGGGTTTCAGGGACCTGATGAGGAATTCCATGCTTTGTCTGAGTCATTGTAGTCAGACATTACATCCATGTCTCCAGTCTTAGAGCATGAAGACTATAACATGCAGAACACTGGTCCAGGAGAGGAGACAATCTTCTTTGAGAATAGAATGCAGAGTGGGAGACATTATTGGTGCCCAAGGATACACTTCCAAAGCAAATTGGGTGATATGTGCCATCAGTACCAATACCATTGGCCCTGAAGGAGTGTGAAGTGGATGACATGAAGGACAAAGATCCTGCCATATTGATCAGTGTTGGTTGTGAATGAAGAATCTAATTAAGTAGCAGATAGCACTCGTACCAGAGGAACCCTGTGGTCAAGTTTGATGAGGAGGAGAACAGCAGACCAACACTGGAGTACAAGGGACACCTCTCTAATGAGAGCAGGATGAGCGTTGGCTTCAGCAGTGGGACTGAAGAGTCTCGGATCAATGTAACTCCACTGAATATGCATCTTGTTCATGTGTGTGCTGTCACTCATAATCCCAGCAGTAAGGATGGAGAGTGGTATCAGCCCCAAGGATTGGCATCAAATCAGTGATACCAAGAAAGTCAAAGTCAGTCCCAAGATCCTGGGGAGGAATACCAAATACACTGTTGAAGAACACATATTCTCAAGGACCTTGTTGAAGATCTCAGAAGTGATCCTGAAAAAGTGATCTCCCCACTGTGGAGACCATCAAAGAACATCTTGGGAGGAACTGTTGTTCTGCCCTTCCAAAACAGAACCCATGATCTGAATGTTGTTTGCCAGTGGATCTCAATCCAGAGAAGGTGCATGTTGGCCCATGGGAGAAGGAGATCCTACATCCTCTTGAGATAACTGCTAGCAGGATTACCAAGTGTTGATCCTAGTGTGCTAGGCTGATGAAAACCTACAGCATTGCCCATTTAACAGCAGTAAACTTTTAAGACTCCACTAGCTATAAACACAGGGCATCCCTCATGTGATGTCAGATGGGCAACCCCATCATGATGTAAGTCTTTTTTATTGACATGTGACAAATATTTCCCTTGGTCTGGTTTTTTGACCTGTAGTTTAAAAACTGCAATTAAAAGCCTTAGGCTTTTTACAGACAGCAGGGGGGGGAAAACAAGTTCCAACCTCGAGGACAGAAAAAGCAAATATACTTTTAACAAGCAAGTTATTCGGACCTTGCTAAATATTTCCAAGAAACAGAGCAACAAAGGTACTTGTATCCAAGAAGACTTGCATATCTTAACATGTATAAAGCATCGTGGAAAAATTATTCAGTAGGATTATTACTGAAATATTAGCTGAAATTAAAAGCAGGTTTACGAAGCCCAAAAGGGGGGAGGAGATGTAATTTGAGGGGGTTTAAATTCATTAATTCAGATTTCACCTCCTCGGGCACCCGTCTGTGGCAAATATAATAAATTCATGTGTTAGCTTTCAAGGCCCCATGGAATTAATACACTCTGGGGTAGCTTTCCATATTTAAACACACACCTCCTGTTCCCAGGATGTCAAAATAAAGCAACATTATTATTTTTTTCCACACTATAAATGATGGGAACCATCATTTTAAGAAGGCAGTGAGAACTAAGGATGCCACTTGCCCGCTGGGGGCAGGACTTCTCCCCCCTTCCAGCTCTCATTTTCTGCTGTTGCTCCAGCAGCCAGCAGGAGAAAAAAAATAAAAGTCATTATCAATGGCATTACATCAGTTCTGTGGAAAAGCCAGAAGTGACATCACACCACTTTAGGAATCTCCAGTGACTCCTAGAGCAGAGTGACATCACTTCCAGGCATTACTTCCACAACCACCAGACCCTAGCCCATAGCTACAGTGGGGCTATTGGGTGCTGCGCCCCCTTCATTAAAGGGCCAGCCCAGAAGTGACACAACACCATGTGCTGACGGTGACCCGTTGCCCCAAGCTCCTGCTGGTTGCCAGCTGCTAGCAACCCCAGTACGAGTTCTTTATTTGAAGGGCTTTAGGTTTTTCACACAACTACCACTTCCAAGATTCCTTGGTTGGGATCCATAGAAGCGAAGCCAGGCCGAAAACTGTTTTAAACGTGTGGAGTAAATGTATAAAAGAGAGATTTTGCTCAACAGTTCCCCAGACACATTTGTAATGACACTGGAGGCAAATAGACAGCCGACACAATGAAATCAAGTCATGCCATCGGGACATGGCCCTCTTGAGAAATAAGCTACACAAGACACTTAAAATTAGAGATCATTTCCCTTTCGGTTTCTGCTTATATGCATTTATATAATGCAAATGTTCCGCTTCGCCATACTTGCTTTTGTTTTCCTAGATTTGTTTACAGACATTTGTTATATGCTTTTTGATGCACAAATTATATGGTATTTATAGATATAACCAACAACGGCCTGTGAGGAACTTTTGGGGTAAGGGAAATCCCCCCCCCCTCCACTGGCCCCGTTTCCTTCTGCAGCTTTTCACACCTCTGCTGCCGTTCGGGCCCCCCTTCCCCCTTCCCTGCGGCCTGTGCAGCAGTCCCATCAACTCACTCACTCTGCCAGTCCTCCCCCACTGCCTCTACTTGCCTCAGTTGCCCACTTGCCTGCCCAGCAGCAACACTTGTCACGACCCTCGGCAACCAGCTCAGCGACTCTGACTCTGAGGCCCCAGAGGAAGAGCCCGAGGAAGAGCCAAGGCCACCAGGCAAGAAGGACCAGCAGGACCAGGGAGAGCTGAACATGGCTGGGGCACCTGCTGCCAATGATTCAGCAGCACCAGAGACCATCCTGCCTGAAAGGCCCCGCCTCTGGCCCCTGAAACAACCACCGGGCCCTAGCCCATAGCTACAGCGGGGCTACTGGGGCTCTGCCCCCTTCCTTAAAGGGCCAGCCCCACAAGAATTCCTTCTGAATTTTTTTATTATTATTTAAAAATATTTTTAAAAGGCTGTGATTAACCTCTCAAACATCAGCTGGTGTGTGCTGCTGGGAAGGGCTTTCTCTTGCCAAGCATTCCCCCTTGAAAACAAATAAGCAGGACTTAATAGGTGTTATTACCGGATACGTCTCCAGTAATTAAGACCGGTTTTGTTAATTGTCTTTTTCTCTATATGGTTTGGAATGGTTCAGGGCACAGTATCCTACAGGATTACTATAGAACAGAACATATACGCACAACAGTAAGCAGCTTCCAGTTCCTAGCCTTTAGCCCCACCGGAGAAAAATTTTCCCCACAAGCCACAAAATCCTGGCTATGGGGCTGACCAGGCCCCCACTAGGCAGAATGCAGATCTGGGCCCATAGCCCCTCAGGGGATGCTCTCATTCTGCAGGAACAGTAACAACCCAAGGAGAAGCGCTCAGCTGGCTGCATACAACCCCATCCCAGAGCCAGAGAATGAAAGCAACGATCCTTTGCAGGATTCTGGCCAAAGCGCAGTGCAGCCACAGGAGCTCAACACCTGCCAGCAGGGCAGCTGAGCCTGATGACTTCCCAGCTGAGGCTTGGGAAAGCTGCCTTGTTGGATCAACCAGTCAACTGGGCTCAAAGCTGTGTGCCAGCTCCTGAGGGCACTGATTCAGAGGAGACCTGACTGGGCCTGCTTGCAGAATGCAGGACAGCACCTCTTTCAGCTTCCACCCCACCACCTCCCCCGGTCCCTCCCTTCTCCACTGCTGCCACTACTGCTGCCATACCCACTTCCCCCTCCCCCCACATCTGCCTGCCCACCTTGCTTAATTGCCTGCCCAACATCAACAGCTCCACCTCTTTTGATATATCAGTTAAAATATCATGATGTAGTGTTGCAACATCTCAGGGTTTTTTTTCCCTTTGTAAACTGAGGTTTGATGACTTTTTAAAAGTCCCTTGACTTTTTCTTTTCATTTTCAGATTTTTCTGCAAATCTGGGGTTTCCCTATCTGAACACGGTTCCATTGGGTGCATTTTTTAATGCACACTCTAGGGGTATGTTCCAAATTGCATATAATGATGTATGTCATTTATACATATGGTAAACCTATAATCTTCCTCACAGGGTTGTTGTGAGCATAAAATGGAGGAGAGGAGAATGGTGCAAGCGGCTTTGAGTCCCCAAAGGAGAGAAAAGTGAATGAAGTAAATTAATCTATATGCTGTTAGTGACGTGTGGCCCCTATCTGCAGATAGCTAAATCTGTGGATCAGGGCCACACAGACAGTAAACAGATTTTTCAGCAAACTTGGGGGACTCTCCAGGTTTGCAGAAAAATCTGAACATTTAAAAAAATACATGGGGGGCAGTAAAGTCGCCCCCAAAAGTAAAGTCGTGTTCCGTGCACAAGCCCAGAGAATGCACTTCCGGCAATCAGCAGCAGTGCCGGGAAGACACGTTTGATTCAGCGGCAGTGGCAGCACAACCCAGGGCTCGGTGCTGGGTCAGGCAGCAACAGCTGCACAGCCTGGGAACCTTGCTGGGCCTTGTGGTGGCACAGCCCAGGGCTCTGCACTAGGCCCTGTGGGGACCATGAAGCCCAAGAGCCACACTGGGCTAAGTAGTGGCCACACACTTGGGAGCCATGCTAGGCATGCTGCTGCTGGCAGCACAGCCTGGGAGTCACACTGGGCCCACCAGTGGCAGAGGCGAAGCCTGGGAGTTGTGTTTGGCACTGGCCCAGCAAGAAAGGGTGGGGGGGATCACAGGCCTTGTAATGTCTAAATCTGATTTGCTGATGTTCAAACAATGTTGAAATTCAGAATAAGGCATTAAAAAAAACCACAAACATAGAAAATCACGGTTTACACAAGGAAGACACACAATTCAAACTGGTATTTCAAATGGAAAACAAGATCAGTGCGCCGCCACCACCTCCTCCTCCTCCCCCTCCCAAGCGACCTGCCCACTTCCTCCTTGTAACCCAGGCTGCTGTGGGGGACCAGAGATACAAAATGAAATAAAACAAATACATTTCCAGTTTAGTGAAGACTTACCAGTCAGTGATTATCAGTTCCTATAGAGAGTTCATCCTCCTCGATTCCATGAATTATATGTGAGTTCCTTCTCTACGCATGTGCATTTCTCTCTTTTTAAAATAAGGAGGCTCAGAGGGATTCTTTTTTCCCTAAGTGCTGGGACCTTTATCAGTCCTTCTTGCAGTCCTCCCAAGAAAGGAGGCTCTGTTACCTTACCAAGACTGTTTGTTTCATGCTTATTTTTCTACTTAGGATGCTCACAAGTCTGTATTGGCATTGCTAATTTTTGAAACGACCCCTATAGCTGCTCCTCTAACAACAATCTGACTGGCAGCAATTTTTATTTATACTGAAATTTCTACTAGGCTATATATGAATTTTAATGTTTTATATTTTATGACTTTGTGTCTTGTACATCACCCAGAGCCCAACGTAAGCTGGGATAGGGTGATTACCAAATCTAATTAATTAATACATAATAATAATACATCACCAGTGTTTTATCAGTTTTGCAAACTATATAATCTTAGTGTGATTGTTTACATGCTTGCATGAAGATATTCTTTGGCATTTCTTTCTTGCAATGTTTTGACCAGTGTGCCTAAGTCTATATATGTGTGTACATCAGTAAGACATAGAACTGAACCTTGACATAATCTTATGTGTTCTTCTTTAAAGAATGCTTTTGTGCATTGTTTTGACAATGCTCATAAGTGTGTAAACTGCCATCAAGTCACAGCTGACTTATGGTCACCCCGGCAAGGGGCTTTCAAGGCAAGGGATAAACATAGGTGGAAGTCTTCTATGGAGGTCTCCCATCCAAGTACTAACCAGGGCTGACCCTGCTTAGCGCCCAAGATCTGATGAGATCAGGTTATGTTATGCCACCTTCCCTCTGCATAGTTGTATAGAGGAAGGGAAAATTAGCACAGGAACTGACTCTGGAGCAAACTGCATGCAAACTATACCACACTAGGAATTTCTTTGAAATCAAAGATTTCTAATGCCTTAGTGCCACTTTGGAAATGAGACCAGGTAATATAAAACTCCAAAATGTGAAGAGAGATTTGGATATGGAGAGCAGCGGAAAATATCAAGGGCAGGCTCCAAAGTGCTCCCTGGACAGGCCCTTGTTACTTCACTATTGATCTGGTGACACTGGGCAGGTGAGACCTTGCTGATTCTGTCCTTGTTCAAGCTGCACAAAGTCATTTAAAAATCTCTCTCTAATCTAAGCAGATTAAAACCACATTGAACAAAGTGTAAAGAAGGAAATGCCTTGATCCAGAGTGGCAAAGGTCAGAAACAACATGAATTATTAGCTAACTTATTTTGTATTCCGATACCCTCTTTTGCTTAACTCCAGATGGGTCCTTTTCAAAGAGTTTGGCAGTGGGAATGTGAAGCATGAGGGCTACGTGCTCCAGGGGAATTTTTACCTGATGGATCTGGCCTTGTGATAATAGATATTTCTTCCCCTGAAATCAGATGCAAGTTCCTTGATAAGAGATGTATATTTCATATTCTAGGTCTGCAGCTGTATAAGAAGGACTGGTATTGAGCTTCCATTGCTGGGGGGAGGGGAGCTGATTTTCACAAACAGAATTAAAGGAACTATATAGAAATATTCAGACCTGATAACCATCTAGTTGCTGCAAAAAGTACTAGAAAGCAAATGAAAACTCTTGAGGTGGGTCATAACAGAAGACGAAAAGTATGCAATGTTTAGGCTGAATATCGGGGCAGGAGGGGAAAATCCTAATATTGAACCTTCCCAGTGGAGCTCATGATATTACAGTGATCTCATAGCTACAATGCTAAGACAGTAATCCAATGCTATAAATATCTGAAGGAATGTGAGGTGTCCCCTAGTGATTATAGGCCAGTTGGGAACCAATGATCCAAGCACAGAAATTACAGATCTTTGTGAAGATCACCTAGGGAGAAAATTCAAGATGAGAGCAATTTCGGTGACCTCACCAAGCAACCTTTCCTCCACCAATTGTAAGGGGAGAAAGAAAAGCTAATTGACTTGGCCAAACCGATTGCAAATGTGAACCACATTTTCTTAAATCTCACATTGGCAGTGAGGATAGTAGATGACATGTCTTTTCTGGAACTTCCATCACGTTTCCTGAATATTCTAAACTCAGCGATTAATTGGCAGGGGTGGGAAGGGAGGCACAATACGTTACCTGTCTCTTCCTGCCATTTTTCACCCCAGCGCATAATGTATGTAAAATGCTTTCAGCGTTCAAAAAACTATAAAGATGCTGAGTATTCTTAACTTCTAGTGTTACCAGAAGCCACTTGAGAATGCCATCAGGCGGACCTTGAAAATTCACCAGATTTTTCACAAAGAAGTTCAGTTTTCCTGCATACAAATATAAAAGCTGTGTTGGAAGCAGGGCCGGTTCCAGATTTTGGGGGCCCTGGGCAGAGACTTCCCAGGGCCCTCTTCCTGTGCCTTCCTTCCCTATATCTCACTACCTGTCTGTGTGTCCTTCCCTTGCATTTCTTGCTAACCTCCCCGCACTGCCTCTGCTCACAGCCATCTGGACTGCCTGCAGCCCTTTCCCTGGTGGCACTGGGCAATGTATGTAGCTGGGCGCATGGGTGGCAGAGCACTCACAACTGAGCAGGCACAATAAGCAGGCTCTGCCAGAAGCTCTGAGCCCCAGCAGATGCCCCAGTTGAGGGTATGCTGATGCTGACCCTGGTTGGAAGTCTAAATTAGGGATGAAGGCAACAGCCATGCCACATTACTTGTCTTTGGTCAGCTGGTAATATAAGCCACCTTGAGCCACAGGGAAAGGTGGGATATAAATTTTAATAAATAAATTCAAAGATATACTACCTTTGGATGTGGAAGCTCCATTTAGCCTTGTCTTTCTCCATTATTTTGTCTAATCCACATTTTAAATCATCTAGAGGAGCAGCCATCACCACATTCTATGAAAGCATCCAGTGAAGAAGCATTTTCTTATGTCTGTCCTATTACCTTCCATTTCCATCAGGTAACCCCATTTGTATATCTGAATGGTACACAGTGGCAACGTGTAGGCACTATGTACCTGTGGTTCGATTTTAATTCTGAAACATTGCCGATTTTCAGTCAGGCAATTTCAGCTCTGCTATCCAAAGGACAATGTGAAACAAAAGGAATACAGGGGATAGAAAGCACATCAGTTCCGTTTATCATATAGCAATATTGCCTTACAATATTTAAAAAATGGTGATATGAAACAAAACAGTAAATCATTCATTTTGGCTCTGCAGTTCAGTATCTTCTTCTGAACAAACCCAGGAGCAAGAGTCACACATTGCACAACTTTACAAATTGGTCCATATCCGATAACAGATAAATAAGTTTATCCTGTGAAGGCCAACCAGTCATGTTTGTGAGAAATGACCCCCTTAAGGAAGAATGCCTCCCTGAGAGCCCATCCTAGAAGTAGAAATGCTGACTTTGACATAACCAGACCCACAAGGGAGTGACATAAGGTATCACATATACATTCAACTATCCACACAGAGCAAAAAATTGCATGTACATAAGCTTAAACTATGTTCTCAATGCATTTTCAAATGCGAGGCTGAAATAAGAGAAAAGTTAGATTAAATGACCCCAGAACAAGAAAGTACTGTGTATATTTATTTCAAATTTTATAAGCTGCCAAAATTGAGAGGGATATTCTTTAAGTAAGGTATTTGTTTTGAGCCTTGGCAGCAACAGGAAGATCTATTCAAATTTTGAATTGATGCAAAATTTCTTTTTAGTTCCATCTTATATATTTGCTGATTGTTTCTCTTTATGAAGGATGTTACTGAGTTTCGGGGCAACTCTGGATCAGTTCAAAAGTTCAAGATTCTTCTGCGATATCTCCAACACTATGGCTGTCAGTTTCCCAACCATATTAACAAAATTCATTAGAAATATTGCTGTTCGAATTTAATTCCTTTCTTTTGCATATGTTATGTACAAATGACCACATCTCTCATTTCCTGAAGTCCGTGTACATGTCCTTGCTGTTGTACGCTGCAAAAACAACACCACAACCAACAACGAAAACCTTGATGTGACCACATGTAACTCATATATGCTCTTACGTATTAGGGAAATAATATTGATACAGCCATCCATGACATTGCTTAAAGATTGCTTCTTTGTTTTTGCAATACTTTCCCAAAAGTATACAGAGAGCAGAGGGGAGTGCAAATGAAAGGAAAGTTATAGTGATGATTTAACTCAGTAGGGAGGCCATGCTTCTCTGTACCTACAGGTCTTGGCTTAAAATTTTGAGCCAATTTACTAGTTGGTGCTCGAAGTCAAGGACAGTACAGCATCTCTTTGTATCAATCACAGTGGTGCTTCAGAGAAAACAGTATAGCTGGTAAAGCAGATAGGTCAGTTCCCTCGGTCTCCTTCCTCTTGTCTGTTCTGCCGTTGTATCTTTAATTACCCAGAATGCTGTTCTCAGGGACTTCCTTCCTTCCCTCTAACACCATTTTTTCTTGTGGTTGGTCAATCTTCTATGAGGGCAAGATGTGCTCTCAGCATCTCTCTCCTCTGAGCTTAGACAGATAGCTAGAATGCCCTGTTATGCCTTTTCTATTACTTTACTTTAACTTTAACAAGTACTTTAACAAGAATGACATCCATTTCCTTCTAAAGCAAAAAGCCTTGTGTGGATTTTGTTCCTGAAAGCAGTATCCCTTGTTCTGCTGGGCAAACCAGCTCTAAAGCTAACAGTTGGAGGCATGACACAGAGTAACCAATGCTGCACATATGATTTCCGCATAGGGTTGCCAGCTCTGGAATGAGAAATGTCTGGAGCTTTTGGGGGTGGAGCCAGAGGAGGGTGGGGTTTGGGAAGGGCGGGACTTCAATGGGGTATGATGCCACAGAGTCCACCTTCCACAGTGGCCATGTTCTCCAGGTGAGTTGATCTCTGTCACCTGGAGATCAGTTGTAATTCTGCGAAATCTGTAGGCCCCACCTGAAGGTTGACAGCCCTATTTCCACATCAATCAAGACTGGTGACATCATTCCCAGATGTCACAGCAACTGAACCTCTTCTGTTGCTGACAAGATATCTTTGTTACATAGCTTGGGTTGGCAATACTGAAGGTAATGAAAAGTTTGTTCAGTATTTAATAAAGTTTGACTAAACAGAATGTGCAGCAACCAGCAGGAATCCTGAGAAAAGAATACTTTCCCCCTATTGAATCAAATCCCACGCTGGCATCTTGGTTGAAGCAGCAACCTTTTTGGCTCCTAGGACATTGAAGAACTCTGGTGATGGGAAGAAGGGGACAGGGGATGCACTGCCCAGAAGATGCCAGGCCAGAGCCATTAGTGGAAAAATATTTTGGGCAGAGCAGCGGGGGGGGGGGCAATATTTTGGGAATGGTGGGAGAAGGAGAAAACGTCTACTTAAAATGTTGAAGCCACTTGGCGGACCTCAAAAATTGTGATATAACTCTAATACAGAAACCAATGTTTATACATCCCTAATTTAGACAGATGTTTATGAGGAGGAGGAGATTGGATTTATACCCCACCCTTCACTCAGAGTCTCAGAGCAGCTTACAAACTCCTTTCCCTTCCCCTCCCCACAACAGACACCCTGTGAGGTAGGTGAGTCTGAGAGAGCTCTGACAGAAACTGCTCTTTCAAGAACATATCTGACAGAACAGCAGTTGTAAGTGAAGGAGAGGGGAATCAAACCCAGTTCTCCCAGATTAGAGTCCACGCATTTAACCACTACACCAAAGGGGGTATGAAGGAAAAGTACTGCCACTCTATCGGGTCACCATATGTAAGCATTAATGGGCTTGCACAGTAGACCCAATGATTCCTTCCCACCCTGCCACCATAACTGAACTGCATAACTTCATACATGACCGTTAATTAGACATTGGTTCAAATGTCAGTCTTTCTCCTTCTCCCCTCCCAGTTCTTCATAGAGCCTGTCCATCTTCCTTCTTGTATTAAGTGCCACATAAATGTTTATTCATTTATCAATTTATTCATCTCCTCATGGTTTTTTTTTAATCATACATTTCTGGAGACTCTGGTGGAGACATCTGAATGAAGAATAACATTTGCCAGATTGCTTTGTACACTTTAACAAGATGTAGGCAAAAATACTGACAGTAACTTACCAGGAATAGGGACCAGAAAAAGGGACTCCCTGTATAAAGTACTGAGGCTGATGCTTTGGAGAGTGATTTCAGCTCATACTTTATTTAGTTACAAGCAGATCTTGAGATGAAGTTCCCTGGCCCACACCCAACACACATACACTCCTGTGATACGCTATTTACAGTGCCTTCAAGTCCCATAGGTCCATATTCGGATCCTAGCCCTCTGATAGGTACGTGCTAGGATCTGTTTGAGCTATTGTTTTTCGGAGCGAAGCTTGGGCCCTTTGCATGGCCAGATGCAGACCCAACCATGTGCGCGGTCTCGCTGGGTACACAACACACCTCCCCCCTTGGTCCAGGTCAATGTTCCCTCTAAGCTGAGTTATTGTGAGCTAGCTCAGAGTCTTTTAGCTTCCAGCTCACACATTTTTGTCTTAGTTCAGGAAGGATGGCTCCAGAGCAAACTAATTTATGCAGTAGCCAAATCGCTTGCTCACAGCTTTAATGCCAGTAGTTCACAATGTAGAATTTTTGCTCACAAGACTCCACAGCTTAGAGGGAACATTGGTCCAGGTCACCCTAACATACATAGTCTTTTAGGCTACATGAGCCTCCTTCGCTCCATTGTGGAGAAGCGGATGTCCGGAGCCAGGGCTGGGTTCCCTGGCCCTGTTCCTATTGGTTCCAGGGACGGAGTCTCTGCTGTAGGTGTCGGAGCCTGATCTGGTGTGCTGCTGGGCTCCGTGTTGCTCGTTGGTTCTGGGTTGCCAATGTCCACCCCTCCAGGAATCATGCTTGTCCCTGGATGCAGAGGATCAGTAGTTTCTGCTTCCCCAGGGGAGATGTCATCATCTGAGTCTTCTGGGGCCATAAGCAGGATATGGCAGTGTAATTGATCGATGTGACACCTCCATATTTGGCCGTCCTCACAGGAAACTTCATATGACAGAGGCCCGGTCACCCAGACCACTCTAGCTGGGATCCAGGTGGGACTCTGGCCATAGTTTCGGGCGTAGACCGGGTCCTCTGGGAAGAAACCTCTCGGTGCCTCCTGGTCTTCCGGGCTAGTGCTGTGGAGACGTGTGTGGTCTCACTGGGTACACAACACCCTGGTAAATAGGAACACTTGAAGCATGCACAGTATAGTTCAGCCAAGACTTGGTCTAGGGCAGAGTTTCTCAAACTGTGGGCCAGGCACCCCTAGGGGTCCTTGAGTCCTTTGAGGGACAGAAGGTGAGGCCCTCCCAGTCTCATCTGGTTAACAAGAAAATAGAGGTTCTGAGCTGGCCCATTTTGGCAGCCTAGGTGAATGGCTTCACTGCCACCCCCTCTGCTGTGAAGAAGCCATCATCCTCTTTCCCCCACATGCTTTAGAGAAGCCACCCCCAGTCATGTTACCCTCACTAGGGCTGGGGTTGTGGCTTGCAAGATACCATGCCTCCAAAGGGGCAGACTGGGAGGCAAAACAGCCCTGGAAATGAGCCCTGCCCCATGGCCCATACCTGCCCCCCAATAGGGAGAGAGAGGCAAGGAGCAAGTTTGCCACAGACCATGCCATTAGGCTGGGGGTGCTGCCTGGGGTGCTGCTTGCCATGGCACACCCTGAGCCACACGCAGATGGGGTGGCAAAAAAGCTGGTATTGGTGCCCCTCTGCCTCTGGTACCCTAGGTGATTGCTTAGGTGTGCCTAATGGATGGACTGGCCTTGCTGTGCCTCATGGGAAGGAAAGGGAATCATCTTCCCCCTCTTGCAAAGAGGTCCTCATACAGCTGCCGCCGCCCACAATTTACCTACCTTACCAACCACCCAAGATTGTTTGCCAATGAACTGACTGATTGGTTGCCAGTAACCAATAGCTCTGCCCATGGCACTTTAACTGGCTTGGTGGCATCACAAAGGTACAGTCTTCACTGAATAAAACTGAACTGCTTTCTGCTTTGTCTAGGGTTGCCAACTTCCAGATAGTGGCTGGAGTTCTCCTGGGATTACAACATCTTCAGGTGACAGAGATCAGTTCACCTGGAGAAAATGGCCACTTTGGAAGGTGGACTCTATGGCATCATGCCCCAAACCCCACACTCCTCAGGCTGCACCCCAAAAATCTCCAGTTATTTTCCAACCTGGAGCTGGCAACCTTGCTATTTTCCAATGTAGAGAATTTTACCCTAGAGAAAGATGTCATTCTGCGTTCATTAAAAGCAATACCCAATGGTGATTAGAAGCAGAAACAGATCTGAATGTTTTTTTCAATTTCTTGATCACCTCTGTTCAGGCATCTTCAGGCTAAAAGGAATCAACCAATAGGGAAGTTCCTTGCTGTCTCTGAAGCAAAATCCCATCCAATCAATGGGTGAGGTTGATTAGAACTCAGGTAAAAGCCTTTTGAGCTGCGGACCTTTTG
This sequence comes from Gekko gecko, assembly GCA_029375565.1. Taxonomy (NCBI): domain Eukaryota; kingdom Metazoa; phylum Chordata; class Lepidosauria; order Squamata; family Gekkonidae; genus Gekko; species Gekko gecko. The sequence goes on along the minus strand of JAPDNY010000013.1, from coordinate 20,570,383 downwards.
ACATCTGACCTTGCAGGCCATATATAGATACTATAAACATTTTGCAAAAACTTGCTTTTGAATTTATAGCTGATATGGTCAAAAATGCCCATGGGTGGCACATTGCACACTTTAATAGGGAGCTGTCTGGTAAGTGGTGGACACCAAGGAGGGAAGATGCTCAGTTGAGGGGTCTACAAAAATTCTAAATTAAAATGGGGGTTCAGGTCCTGAAATCTGAATACTGCTGGTCTAGGGAATTCCAAGCTCACATTGGAAACCTTTCCACTCCATTATGCTGTAATGATTCTGTTAGTCTCTAAAGTAGCATGGTCATTTTTGTCTTGGTATAAAATCAATGAATTAAAACCATCTAAAGCTGCTATCCAGAAGCCATTTTCTTGTTAGTAGTCCTATTAAAATCAACCAGACTTCTCTGGAATAAATGAGCTTTGGATGGCAGCCAATTTCTTCACGTATTTCTATATAAAGGGCTTTTTGTTAAATTAACTACAAGTAAAAGATGGATATTTTGAAAGTAAATGGAAGAAAGGGGTCTTGGATGTATGTTAGGCTGGAGGTGCCAATTGATTTTAAGATAACTGAAAGTGGTTTGTGCAGATAAAGCAGTCAATTATCTATTCAGACCACTGGTCCATCAAACTGAATATTATCTGCTCTGACTGGCAGTGGCTCTCCAAGGTCTTAGGTGGAGAGAAGTCTTTCCCAATAGGGGTGGTCATTCAGTATTTACCAAGCAGAATAAATACCTGAATAATGCCTGAATACCAAATCAGAGAATCTATTAGCTAGCCAAACAGAGATTCCCAAATACTATTCAGCTTTAATTGGCTATTATTCAGCTCCTTTATACCCTATGGGGGCATTATAGTCAATGGCAAATCTCTCAGGGTATATTCAGTGGTCTGGGGGGGGGAGAAGGTTTGAGGTAGAGGCACCAAATTTGCAGCATAGCTGCTGGAGCCCCTCCTCAAAAGGAACCCAAAGTTTCAAACGGATTGGGCTTGGGGGTCCAGTTCTATGGGCACCCAAAGAGGTTGCCACCATCCTCCATTGCTTCCAGTGGGGGGACATAGCAAGACAATACAAGCCCAGCAGAATGTCCCAGAGAATCTCTGCAGTAGAAAGTGAGGGGTGGGACATGTTTGCAAGGCCAGCAGCCGAACCAGTGCAATGTGACCAGCAGAATGAGTGCCACAGTGGCAGTGCCAAAACCCAAAAGGGCTAAGGTCAGATCTGAGAATCTCTGAAGTGGAAACTGAGGGGGGGATTTCTGCAAGGACAGCAGAACCAATACAATGTACTAGTGCCCAGCAGTAGAACCCACCTCCTAGTGTCCAGCAGCAAAATCCAGATTTAGTGCATTTAGCCCTTTCAGTGTTCAAAGCACTTCACATACATCACCCTTGTTGAAATCTTTACAACAGTCTTTTAAGGTAGGACAGTATTATTATCCCCATAGTATAGATGGGTGGCTGAGATAAGTAGCTTGCCAAAGACCACTTAGTGAGTGTGTGGCGGAGGCAAATTTTGGACCACAGACTACCTGAACCACAGCTTATTTATTACACCATTTAACTGATCTTCTTAATATGTGTTTTTTTGCAGTTCTTCATGGCTTTTTTTCTGGGAGGGGTCCACCAGAACAGAGTTCTGGAACCTCTTCAACAAAATTCTTTTTTAAATGTTTTAAAAAGTTCATGAGTTTTCAGCATACAGATTGAAAACTTCATTTTCCTCTTGAGAGTTCCAGCACCTCTTTTTCAAAAATATGCATCAGTACCTAGCAGAAAAGCCGGCGCCGGGAGGGAGGGGGCGGAGGCTGGACCCACCCCCACCCCCTTCCCGGCTTTCCTGGGGGTCCCGCAGCCGCGGAGCCCCCAGAAAAGCCGGCGCCGGGAGGGAGGGGGCGGAGGCTGGACCCCCCCGCCCCCTTCCCAGCTTTCCTGGGGGTCCCGCAGCTGCGGAGCCTCCAGGAAAGCCAGCGCCCCACCGACGCCCCTGGTCTCCAGGTCCCACCGGGAGGTTGGCATCCCCAGTGGGGGGGGCCAGGCTGTCCTGCCTAGGGCGCCCAGACACCTGGAGCCGGCCCTGCTTACAGAGCTAATGTTTTAAGCATGTTTTTATTTTAAGTTAAAAAAAATCTTTGTGTTTCTGTCCTTTATAAAGTTTATATCTCCACTACCTGGTATTACATCTTATGACACACATGGCCTGGCCCAACAAGGTCTCATTTGTGTCAGATCCGGCCCGCATAACAAACGGGTTCAACACGCCGGAGATAGAGGGAGCTTTTTCTCCTTCTCCCATAGTATTAGAACTTTGGAAAACCCAATGAAGTTGATGAGCAATAGGTACAGGACAGACTAAAGGAAATACTTCTTTACTCAATGAGGAATTAAATGTGTGATTCACTGCCAGTGGGTGTAGTGATTGCCACAAGCACAAATGGCTTTAAATGGGAGTTAGACAGATTTATGGAGGAGAGATCCACCAATGACTACCAGCCATGGTGAGTAAAGGGAACCTCCATATTCAGAGGCAGTAAACTTCTGAAACCCATAACTAGGAGGCAGCATCAGGGAAGACTTTGGTATCTATGCTGCTTGTTGCTCCCTCCAGGGCAACTGGTTTACCGCTGCTTGACACAGGATGCTGGGTTAGATGAATCACGGGCCTGATCCAGCAAGGCTCTTCTTAAGTTTTTAAAGCAAACAAATGTTTGTGCATAGTGTTCTGCACAAAAGCTAGAAACTAAGCAACAACAAAAATGGAGAATACCTAGTGCATTGGTTCCACCTTGGAAACAAGACTGGATAATTTGAAAAGTACAAAATCTGGGGAGAAACTGGGTAGAGGAGAATTTCAGCATCCCTAGCCTTCAACTTTATTCATTATTTGACATGGGCATACAAAACTGAATTAGATAGCACCTTCGGGACAGAGGAAAACAAACAGAAAAGAGTAACAATATTGGATAATATCGACAGCGTGTTTTTTCCTTGTAGCCACAGCTTGGAGTGACTCCCCCACTTTGAATCACTGACCTCTTATTTTGAATCTTCGAAAAGTTTATATCTAATGGCAGCTGAGACAGATTATTACTCACTGGAACCTTACCTATTTCTGTGCCGCAGAGCCGGCCAGAGTTATTCACCTTGGTGATTCATCATCCAGCTCAGAGGTACAGTGGAAAGAAGGGGGAATGAAAAGACCTTTAACAACATGTGACCTTTTACTTTTGAAAAAAAAAAGTTTTGCTCATCAAATAGTGATAAAAGTGTGAAGGAATAAGTGGGTAAGCAATAACACCAGGTGGTTTATTTGACTGTGTCTTCTGGGGGCGAAAACCACACAGTGGTATTTGACTTGATGCCTAAAGCAGAGTCCCACTTCTTTGCTCAAAACTTTTTTTCATGACGCAGCTGCACAAAGGAATTCATTTTTCTTCCCTTGCTCCCCATCCCCCAGAGCTCTTCCCTGCTCAGGGCCACCACTTTTATTTGGGACAGGAGACCACCGAGGAATTCCAGGGTCACTACACAGAGGAAGGTGATGGCAAACCACTTCTGTTAGTCTCTTGACTTGAAAACCCCACGGGGTTGCCATAAGTCAGCTGTGACCTCATGGCCCCTTATACACACGCACACAGGACAGGAGATCTAGCAAAGAGCAGGGCCACTGTCCTAACCTACTGGAAGGGGGGATTTAGGAAGAGCCTTGAAGACTGGACATCCCTTTAGGCTTTTTGCCTATGAAATGTTTGTAACAGTTTTGGTCCATAGTATTTAAAGAAGCAGCTATTCTCATATGAACCTCCCCAGCAGCAAAAGTTCAGGTAACAAGGCTGATCCAGGTACCAAGACTAGCCTCTAGAAATAGGGCTTTCTCAGTAGACATAGCTGCAGGGACAAAATTCCAGGAGCCCTGGTCAATCTGGGGGGCTCATAAAGCTGGGCAAGTCATGTGAGTTAGTCTCATATGATTTAGGTATACATGGTACAAGGGTGGACCAAAGGAACTTTGTCTGGGGAGCCCATATTGGCTCTTGGCAGCCCTGGCCACCCCATCTTGAAACACTGGCCCCAGTCATATGGGCCAGAAAATGTGGGGGGGAGGTGTGGCTGTTCGCCCTGGAGCAAAATAAGGCGCGGTAGCCTGATCACACGGGCCACCGGGTTGCCACGCTCCAGCTCCAAGTGCTGATCACACTGCACTGCTGCAGCGTGGCAAAAAAGCAGCGCGGCAGAGCACGCAAGCCGCACTGGTGTAAAGTGCGCATGCGCCGTTGGGGGGCGGGCCACTGTCGGTGTCTTGCGTGTGCGCATGCACCATTCAGCATTGGTGTGCATCCCATGGAAACTTACAACACCTGGAAACCCTGGGACATGGGCGGGTGTCGGAAGCCACGGGATACTGGCGCTCCCGCGATCAGATGCCGGCCTTTGCCCCGGGTTTCCAGAAACTAGTGCTTCATCCCTAGTAGTTTTTTACTCCGCTTTTTCCACAGGAAGCCACAGGTTGGCCTCAGGAGTGCTATGCCTCCCAGATGTGCCGATGTGATCGCACACAGAAACTCCACAGGGCTACCGTGCCTTCAGCGGGGCAAATGCTCCATGTGAACGGGGCCACTCTTGAGTATTTCATCTGGTACCACCCTTGTTGACTTCTGGCCAATTGGTGAAACTAAGCTTGTTTTGGATGGTCCCAGGGAATGATTGGACTTGGCAACTTTGTCAAAGTTAAGCATAATTTGTTCGCCAATTTGAAACTTTCATAGAAGGTGGTCTGGAGAGCTTGCCGTTCCCTCCTCAGGCACAGAGAACAGGGATCTCCTGGTTCCAGGTCTCACTGAAGTCATCCATTTGTTTTGGAGATCCATCACTCCATACTTCAGGTGAGTGGTCACTTGACTGAATGTTCCTCCATACAGAACAATAATCTTCTTTACCTATAGAAAACTGGTAGGTCAGGAGGGAAGCCTGTCTAAAGCCTTTCTCTCTAACATGGGTGTATTCTATGCATAGGAATTTTTCCACATGGATAATCATTCAATCATGAAAACCTAAATTTGCATTCTAAGCAGGATTGCCAATGTAGGCCCAGAATTCCACTAGAATTACAAGTGGTCTCCAGATAACAGAGATTAGTTCCCCTGGAGAAAATGGCAGCTTTGGAGGGTTGACTGTATGGCATCACATCCATGCTGAGCTTCTTTCCCTCCTCAAACTCCACCTTCCCCAGGAACTTCCACCAAATATCCAGGAATTTCCCAAGCCAGAGTTGGTAACCTTAATTCTCAGGTACAGCTCTAACATATATTGACCCCTTCCATAAGCATTAGTTATGGTTCATGACTACAGTTGCCAGGCCCAGCAGGAGATCGGGAGGCAGGGACATGGGGGAGCTGGCTGCAACGTTGTGATGTCACTTCCAGGTTTTCCCAGAATGCCATTGCCATTTTCTTCCCTCCACCAGCCACTGGGCAAGGCCTACTGGGACCAAGAGATCTCCTGCCCCCTGAGGACATATGGCATCATTAGTGACACCCCATAAGCTTTCCAAATAAAAGTCAATAGAGAGAACATACTCTATCAACATAAAAGAAGCTGAAATCTGGGGAAGGAAATAGCCACACCCCTAGCCACACCCCAAACCAGAGCTGCATATCTCTTCTCAAAGTTTTTTGTACTATTTCAGCTAAACCATTATTGAACAATACAAGCTAACAACAGTAAGAGAAATAAGCCCTGCCCTTTAAATACTCTCAGTTTGATGTAGTGGTTAGGAGCAATAGTCTCTAATCTGGAGAACCAGGTTTGATTCCCCACTCCTCCACATGTAGCCAGCTGGGTGACCTTGCATCAGTCACAAGTTCTCTCAAAGCTGTTCTCTCAAGAGCAGTTTCCTCAGAGCTCTCTCAGCCCCACCTACTTCACAGGTTGTCTGTTGTGGAGAGAAGAAGGGAAGAAGATTATAAACTGCTCTGAGCCTCCAAGTGAAGGGTGGGGTATAAATCCAATTCTTCTCCTTCTCCTCCTCCTGGTTGCTGAATGTGAATCTGGAAAGGGAGGGACTGGGGAGGATCCTGCTAGTTAGTAGCAGCTGAGTAACATCTTGCTGAGCGCTGTCCTCTCTTCTCATGCTCAGAGGCATGAGCTGAAGAGCACTTGTACTTCACCCCTCAGTCTGAAGATCAGAGCCTAGAATTGGGCAGAGGATCCGCTAGTGGAGAGACAAGACCTGCTTCACAGAAGCTTCCTCTCTCTTTCTTGTTTGTTCTGTTGTATTTTTTTTTATCCTTCTGTGCATTCTTAGCTGCTTTGGTCTCTGCTGGGAAGAAAAGCAGAATACAAATATGTTGTAAGTAAATAAATAAAACTAGATCACTGTTTGAGTCTCCCCACCCTACTTCTCTCCTGGGTCAATGTCTCTTTTTCCCCCAGATTTGAGAAAAATACATATGGCATACATCTTTGAAAATCTCAGAAATAGTTGACAACTAGGGTTGCCAACTCTGGGTTGGGAAACACCTGGAGATTTTAGGGGTAGAACCTGGGTAAGGGAAGGGTGTAGGGAGGGGGAGGGACTTCACTGGAATATAATGCCATAAAGTCCACCCTCCAAAGCAGCCATTTTATGCAGGGGAACTGATCAGCTGTAATAGTGGGAGATCTCCAGGAATCACCTGGAGGTTAGCAATGATATAAAGGACAACAGAATTTAATACAACCCACATTCCCAAATTAAATACAGTGGTTTGTTAACTATGGTATAGATAGATATAATTCCCTTGTGAAGTGCAGGACTTGGTATAGTGGTTAAGTGCGCAGACTCTAATCTGGGAGAACTGGGTTTGATTCCCCATTCCTCCACTTGTACCTGCTGGATGACCTTGAGCAAGCCATAGTTCTGGCACAGCTGTTCTTGAAAAAGGAGCAGCTTCTGTCAGAGCTCTCTCCGCCCCGCCCACCTCACAGGGTGTCTGTTGTGGGGAGGGGAGGGGAAAGGAGTTTGTAAGCCGCCCTGAGACTCCTTTGGATAGTGAAGGGCGGGGTATAAATCCAATCTCTTCTTCTCTCTTCTCTTCTTCTTCTTCATCTGCAGACAGAATCCTCCCATTGATTAGTGGTTTTTGAACCAAGTTAGCAGGATTTTGAAGGGGGGGCAGTTGGCAGCACTGCCAATCTCAAAAATCTGTGCTGAGCCAGTAAGCAGCTCTTGTTTCTCTGCACTGGGCTGGTGACTTCATTGCCCTGTTCTCCAGCCAGACTAGCAGCCAAGTTATTGGTCTGCCTGCCTGCCTGGGGACATGGAGAGAAAGAAATGGTTATGTGTTGATTAAATCTGCGGGTCAAGAAGGACAATAAAAGCAGATCTCTCTGCTGAAGCCAGTTGTCCAGTAAACGGGATATGGGGCAAACCTAACTACTGAAATGAATTCTGGCCCAGGGCTTGCATTTTCACTGACCAGCATTGCTGTCTTGGAAGGGAGAGGATCCGATCACTTCAAAATGTAAAGTAGTCTGTCAGTATTGATGAGGCCTCCTTGCTATTGGTATATTGATCCCCCCCTTTTAAAAGGGCCTGATTACAGCACTTGCTCTCATTCCATACAGATCAAAGGAGCAAATCCACATGCATGGACCAGCTGTGCCCCAAATCCTTGCAGATCCTTCCAGGATCTGGGGTGTTTGGGCAGGTGTGGACTTTCATGGTAGCTGCCAGCAACTGGCATGTTCAACCCAAATGATGCAAATGGTGATATGAAAGGTCTACTTCCAGATAAAGTCCTCCCAGGGACCACAAGTCTGCAAAACACTGTTTCCCCAAAAGATACAAAACTGGAAAATGGCCAAAGAATGTGATACATTGCTGTCAAGCATTTGTATTTGATACGGACTATTTCAAACACTACTACCCCATTTTTCGGCTTAAAAACATTCAAGGTGGATTACAAAGAAAAATATACAAAATTGCAAAAATCGGCAAGCAGATGCTTTGCCGCTGAGACACAGGCCCAGAATTTGCGGTTGTGGTTCCAGAGTTGTGAGTGACATTATGTTTGGTGTGTTTTAATGTGTGTCGTTCCACTGAGACCATGTTGTAAGCTGATAAGGAATGTCAGGATACCTTTTACCAAGTAACATTTGCTACGCAGTCCCCTAAGTATGCAGAAAGCCCAACCTAGATTCTTGGTGGTCTGGACAGCCGCCTTAGTTATAAGCTCTTAAATTCCAATCTGCCATTTGAAGAAGAAACAGTAAAACTAGGCTTGCCAACCTCCAGGTGGGGCCTGGAGATCTGCAGGAATAACAACTGATCTCCAGACTACAGAGCTCAGCTCCCCTGGGAAAAAATGGCTGCCTTAGAGAGTGGACTCTAAGGCATTTTACCCTGCCAATTTCCTCACCTTTCCCAAATCCCACTCTCCCTTGGCTCCACCCCCAAATCTCCAGGAATTTCCCAGTTGGGAGCTGGCAACCCAAAGTGAAACTCTTCTTTCTAACACTATCTTGTGCTTATAATCTGAAGACGAAGAGTTGGTCTTATAACCTGCTTTTCTCTATATTAAGGAGTCTCAAAGTGGCTTACAATCACCAGTTTGGTGCAATTCTAATCTGGGAGAACTAGATTTGATTCCCCATTCCTCACATGCAGCTGCTGGTGTGACCTTGGGTCAGTTACAAGTTCTTTCAGAGCTGTTCTCTCACGAGCAGTTCTCAAAAGAGCTCTCTCAGCCCCACATCCCTCACAGGGTGTCTGTTGTGGGGAGAGGAAAGGAAAAGAGATTGTAGCCACTCTAAAACTCCTTTGGGTAGTGAAGAGCAGGGTATAAATCTAAGCCCTTCTTCTTCTGCTCTTCCTCTCCTCACAACAGGCACCTTGTGAGGTAGGTGGGGCTGAGAGAGTTCTGAGAGAACTGTGATTAGTCCAAGGCCACCCAACAGGTTTCATGCAGAGGAGTGGTTGAATCAAACCCAGTTCTTCAGATTAGAGTCTGCTGTTCTTAACCACTACACTGTGCTGGAAGAGGCCCACATCCTGAAGTAGCTTCATGCTCCCTAGCCTTCTCATTCCCATCATTCCTTGCAGCATGACTACAGGCAGCAGGAAGGTGATGGTGGAATTCCCAGTCACGAGGGCCACTTCTGCACTGTTATTTTTGTCACTCTTTTGTCCCTGTTGCTTTGGGTCCCCTCCCCCTTTTCCATATGTGTTTTGCTCCCTCTGGGACTACTGGAGAGAGCAAAACACATGGGGGGGGGGGACCCTGAAGTAACAGACGGGACAAATTAGAGGCTGCCAGAAAGAAGTGAAGCTGGCCCAGAGAGACTTTTTGAGGATGACAGAGGATTCCTTCAGGGCTGGGGAGGCACTCCTTTCACCCTTTTGGCAGTCGATGCACACCATATATCACTATTTCTGCAGTATTCAGCAAGAGGAGCTCAGAGTAAGGAGGGAAAGGGTTTAATTAAACCAAACAGGCCTCTCCTGGGTGAGGGAGGTATTTGATAAACAGGTTGTGAACAGGAAGCTGGCTTGCTAGGGAGAAGAGAGGCCCTGGGATTGTGGAGCAGGGATCTCTAGGACAACCAAGCTACGGCTGAGAAGCCTGGTCCGGTGCCTCTTGTATGAGCGCAACGGCATTGGCCTTTTCAAATCCGACTCCAGCTATGCAGGTGGCAAGGCAAGTAGCATAAAGCAGAACTTGTCAAATTCAGGAATCCAAGCCTCCATGGTGAGCAAAATCCTAGCAAGCAAGTACAGAAAAACAAAACAAAAACAAGATACTGAAACCAGACTCCCACTTCTGGGATCAGATCAAAACAGCCCAAAGCCCCAAAGATTCGCATAAGCTCAACTCAAATTAGTTTACTATGTTGCATGTTTCTCGAGGCAAAAACCGTTTACTTTGGAATTAAAACACACACACAGAGCACTAACTGGACGTCCAAGATCTCTAATAACTTGCAGGAGAGTTCAGGAAAACTGCCTCTGAAAACCAGATGGGTATCAAGAGGCACCACCAGGGTTTCTCCCTTATACTATAGACACTGTGTTGTTGTGTCGAGGTGACCAGAAGCTGTGTAGACAATTAATACTCAAAGAAGTTGTCCACACAATCTTAGGTGGCCCTTAGAGCAGTCCAGCAATGCATTCCAGTATTATATCTACATTGGGTCACATACTTTGATTTGAGGGACTTCTCATAATTCCTTGGGGGGAGAGGCCCCTCCAGTGAAGTTTTCCCTTTGGTAAACTTCCCATCAGTTACTTGGAAGTCAAGGGACTCAGGGGCAAGATGGGGAAATGGTGAATGAGAGTTTTGTTTGTTTGTCTGCTTGCTTTGTCCCAGGATCTCCTGCTGCAGTTCTGTGTAGAAAGTCTATAATCTTAAGGCACAGAACAGAACAAGTTGTTGCTGAAAAAGGAAGGAAGGGAGGAAGAATGATTTGGTATTGTTGACTAAAAGATTAAATCAGGCCTGAACAACTTGTGACCTCCCAACCTTGGCATGTGTTTTAAACTTGGGTGTTTGATGGTAGATCTTTGTGTGTTTTTAGCAGTGTGCCGTTGTACACTGGTTTGGTTAGAACTTACCAGGAATATTGTGTTCAGTTTCAGGCACCACAGTTTTGGAAGGATGTCCTAAGAGGCCAGAAGGAGGCTAGTGTAGGGCAACAGAGCTGGTGAGGAGTGTGGAGACCATATCCCATGAAGAGAGGTTGATGGATCTGGGAATCTCTGTGTTGAAGAACAGGTGGTACGATTTCCACCTTACAGTACCTAAAGTGAAGGTGGTATGACTTCCACCTTTCAATACCTGTGCCATATGAAGAATGGGTTGGACGTGTTTTCAGTTGTGTTGGATGACACGACTCAGACTAATGGATATAAACTGCAGCAAAGGAGGTTTCATCTAAAGTTGAAGAAGAACTTCCTGACAGTGATGTGTGGTGGTCGATACTAGAACTGTCCCCCTCATGAGGTGGTGGAGTCTTCTTCACTGGAGGTATTTAGATATTGATTGGATACCTACTTGTCAGGGATATTATAGCTGTAATTTCTGCATTGGCAAGGAGCTGGACTAGATAACCTGGTAGTCCCTTCCAACTCAAATAAATAAATAAATAAATAAAATTGCACCTTTGTAGCAGTACATGCTACCCCTTTCTCAGTATCACCTTTCTCAGCACATGCCATCTTCTGGGCATAGAGCAGGGGGTCACTGGTGTGTATGAGGGAGGTATTTGTGGATGTCCTGCATTGTGCAGGAGGTTGGACTAGATGACCCTAGAGATCCCTTCCAACTTTATGATTCTAATTCTATGCACTAGCAACGTACCCTCTACTTCAGAATTAGCCTGATGCTACAATTATCTCAAGGATGTAGGAGTGGATTAGGAACAAAGACAAATTTGTGATAAGATATGCTGTTTGTTTCTTGATTGTATCAGGCTAAGTTTTGCCCTGGATCTTCTGTGTAGTTCTGTAAAGAAATCCTTCTTAAGTGCAGAGTATCTGTGACTGTTGTTAAGAACATAAGAACATAAGAGAAGCCAATGTTGGATCAGGCCAATGGCCCATCTAGTCCAACACTCTGTCACACAGTGGCCAAAAATATCAGGTGCCATCCGGAGGTCCATCAGTGGGGCCAGGATACTAGAAGCCCTCCTACTGTTGCCCCCACCCAGCACCAAGAATACAGAGCATCACCTGCCCCAAAGTTCCTATCTATACCTTGTGGCTAATAGCCACTGATGGATCTCTGCTCCATATGTTAATCCAATTCCCATCCATGCTTGTAGCTACCATCACCTCCTGTGGCAGTGAATTCCATGTATTAATCACTCTTTGGGTGAAGAAGTACTTCCTTTTATCTGTTCTAGCCCGACTGCTCAGCAATTTCATTGAGTGCCCACAAGTTCTTGTATTGCGAGAAAGGGGAAAAGTACTTCTTTCTCTACTTGCTCTATCCCATGCATAATCCTATAAACCTCGATCATGTCACCCCTCAGCCATCGTTTCTCCAAGCTAAAGAGCCCCAAGCGCTTTAACCTTTCTTCATAGGGAAAGTGTTCCAACCCTTTTATCATCTTATCATTCCAGCCCTTTTATCATTTTTATCATTATATCTTTTGTCATTATCACAAATGACAGTAGTTAACTTCTTTTTGTACTCCAAGGCAGGCTACAAAACTAAGAGTTTTATCAAGCCATTAGTAAGCAATTGTACGTGGCAGGTGGGCTGTCACTCCTGGCCATTCCTATATTACTCTATCTGCCCCCCACCACTGGTTTGTTAAATTGGAGGTGGAAGGACAACTTCAGTTTAAAAGGGAATGAGGAGTGTTGATGAACCAGGACCTTCTATTGCTTTGAAGACTGATGATGCTTTGGAGTTAGGGCTGCATGACTATTTATTCTTTATGTTACTGTCTTACCCTCAACATAGCATATACAATCTGTCTCAGCCTTTTAACAACTTTCCAACAGATTGTTCTAGGATCATCCCTTTTTTCTGGTTCCTGTTCAGGAGGGTCTGTGGCTCAGTAGTAGAGTCTCTGCATGGAATGCAGAAAGTCACAGGTTCAATCCCTGGCATCTCCAGTTTAAAGGACTAGGCAGCAGGTGATGTGAAAGGACTCCACCTGAGACCCTAGAGAGCTGCTTCCAGCCCAAGTAGACAATGCTGACTTTGATGGACCAAGGGTCTGATTCAGTATAAGGCAGGTTCATGTATAAACCACCGTATCAATTGTGTGCATGTGTGTGTTTTTCTATGAACTGCTCAAGTTCTCATCACAACAATTAAGCCCTAGGGAACATGTCCCAGATGCCTCTGCAACATGGACAACCTTCAAGGTTACCGCAGCAAAGTAAAGGAAAGAAAGAGTTATCTGAAAGCAGAATTTTTTGAAAAACCATGCAACTCTATCAAATAAGCTTTCTGAGTCTCCAAACAACATGTATGAAAACTTTCCATTCACATATTTTATTCTTATTTAGAATATGTGGGCAAGGATTATGTAGGGCGGTGGTCAGGAGGCAACTGCTCAAAGATGGCGATAATGGGTGGCTAGGGACAAGGGAAACCAAGAGCTCAGCAGGGGCCGAGCGGTATAACGAAGGCAAGTTTCACAGGAATTGTTTAAACAGACGCACAATCAAAATAAATGGACTAACCTTTCAATAATGTTTAGTCTTCCCTCAGAATGAATATGTTGTTACTGCGTCTGTGCATTAGGTTAATGCTATTAATAGTTTCTGTGGCATTTGGGCTGTCTCTGCTGAGACAACCAGGGAGCTGAAGGACAATGACTGAAAATGTGGGGGCAGACGGGTGAGGTGTGGAGGAATCGTCATTTCGAGTGGCTGGAGCTGACCATGACAATAAAAATATGATAAATGTTCAGAGGCAAGGAAAGAGAGGACACACACACACAAATCCCTGTTTCCATCGGTGATTAAGAAGACTGTGGATTTCTGTCAGTGTAGTGTGGTGGTTAGCATGAAAGAGGAGGACTGTGGAGACAGCCTTGTGCTGCTATAAACTTGGTCGCCTGATTTTGGCCCAGTTACAATTTCTCAGCATAATCTGCCTCACATGGTTGTTACAGGGATAAAATTGGGGGTGGTATGTGAGGGGAGGGGAAAGAGCATGAACTCCTCAGAGGAAGTCTAGAATAAAACTCCAGTAAACAAAAGATTATTCCACAGAGACGTGGCTCTGCTGTGAGGTAACCGTGAGGCATATAGCTCAGACAGCAGATCTCTGATGCCATTAAGAGAAGGAGACTGAGACATGGTCGGATCTAATACAGCTGTCCTAATTCATTGGGAAGTGTTGTACAGATTGTCTGTATTTTACAAGGCTACTCAGTGGATTAGGCCCCCATTTTAGTGAAAGTGTGTGAAGGAGGAGAGCCGTTTGGATTTTCATGTCAGGAAGAAATATTCTCTGAGTCACACACACACAGACTCATAGAATTATGATTAACCTTTTGGAAAGGAGATGGTTTGTCTGGCAATCTTGCATAGGAGAGCGGCAACAGTGAGAGCCTGGGAGACCCAAGTTCAAATCCAGACTTTCCCACGAAGCTATGGTTTCCAGCTATGAGTTAGAAAATTCCTAGAGAATTGGGGATGGAGCTGGGGAAGGCAGGGTTGGGTACAGAAGGGGCCTCAGTGTAGTCTAATGTTATAGAGTCCACCATCCAAAGCAGCCATTTTTTTTCAGGAGACCTAATCTCTGTAGTCTGGAGGCCAGTTGTAGCTCTGGGAGATCTCACAACCCCACCAGAAGATTAACAACCCAACATGAAGAGGCTCACTGGGTGACCCCGGCTAGTCACTTTCATTCAGCCTAAACTATCTGTCGAGAAAATGGAGGAGGGAATTGTGTATACCTTGAAAGAAGGATGGGATTTAAAATGGATACAAAGATAGCAAGGGAGACCTTTCCTGGTGAAAGGTGAGAGGTTGTCATCCAACAGTTGGTACGGCTGCCTTCACACGAAGGTCTGAAAGTCTGAATAGGTTTCCCAGCCAAAACTGTGACAGAGTGAAGAAGCTGGAATGATCATCCAAACAAAACTCAGCCTCTGAGTGTCTGAGGTTCGCCCGTGGCTATTTTTTATTTCGCCCTCCTCCCTACACCTTCAATTTAATTTTAGAACAAGAACTTCTCTGTGTAAACCACAAGCCCTGCTCCCCGCTTTGAATAGTAAATGTTAAAGGTACTTTTTTTTTTTTTTTTTTACTCCACAGTACTAAAGGCTGGTCGGTCTTAACTTTCAAATTGGCTAAAATCTCTTGTTAGCAACCAGTTTTCCAGGAGGACCCCTGGAAGATATTGGTGAGGCATAGTGAGCCCAGTGCTTTAGCTCCTAAAGCAGCTGGCTAGAAAATTTGGCTGCCTTTGCCACACTTGCCCCCAAACCCTTTTGAAACAAGAATGATATTTTGTCAAATGGCAGCCCTCCGTAGGCTGGAACTGGCTCAAAGTGTTTCCAGTTGATGATCCTTAGTGTAGCTCTTTTCTAAAACATGTTCCTGGGGTGTTCCTCAAAAAAACAGGATCACGAAACCGCGGGGGAAATCGGGCGAAGCCATGGGTCAAAATGCGGCTGCGCAGCTTCCAGTGGGAAATTGACCGATAGAAATGGGGCAAAGGGAGGCGTGACGCCGGTGCAGCTCTTGTGTGAAATCAGTCACAGTGTTTTACGGACTATTTTGCTTGAAGAGCAGATTTTTTAAAGGAACACAGTGGGCCATCACAACAGCCCTGTGAGGAAGGTTAATCTGAGATATATTGGTTGGTCCAGGGTTATCTCAGGGTGGCGCTCTGAACCTGTCCTAGACTGTCTCTTTTGACTGCTACAACAAACTTATGCTGTCGAATACGATTGGCATTCATACTTCTCATAACCCCATCTGTGGCTGTCTTCAGAGGGTGTACTGCTGCACTTGGGATGCAATTTCCAGTCCTACTTAATCTTTAAAGTCTGCCCACACCCTCAAGGGGGGGCTGGAGTTCTCCCAGATTTATCTCCAGACGATGACGAAGACAAAGAGTTGATTTTTATATCCCTTTTTCCTCTACTCTAAGGGGCCACAATGGTTCAGAGGTTAAGATGCTGAAGCTGCAGACCGGAAGAGCTGTAGCTTGGCAGTTCGAGACCCAAGTGCCACATGACAGACTGAGTTCCTGTCTCCAGCCCCAGCTTCTGCCAGTCTAGCAGTTCAAAAGCAAGAAATTGCAAGTAGATAAATAGGTACCACTTTAATGGGAAGGTAACAGGATTCCGTGCACCTTGGCATTTAGTCATGCCAGCCACATGGCCATAGAAATGTTTTCTGACAGCACGGGCTCTTTGGCTTCGAAACGGAGATGAGCACCACCACCTAGAGTCAGATTTGACTGGCTTTCAAGCAAGGGAAACCTTTACCTTTAAGGAGTCTCAAAGCAGCTGAGAGAATTCTGAAAGCACTGTGACTGCCCCAAGGTCACCCAGCAGGCTTCATGTAGAAGAGGAGTGGGGAATCAAACCTGGTTCTCCAGATCAGAGTCTGGTGCTCTTAACCACTACATCTAACTGGCTCTCAGACCACAACGATCAATTCCTCTTGGGAGGGGGGAATGGCTGCTTTGGAGGGTGGACCCTAATAGCATTGTACCACCCTGAGGTCCCTCTCATCCCCAAAGCTCACCCTCCTTCACCTCCAATTTTCCAGGAATTTCCCAACCTGGAATTGGCAACCCTCACAAATCAGTGACAGAAGCTCTTGGTGGGGAGGAACTAGCCCCCACAGCCATTGATACCCCAAAGTATGTTTAGTGAATACTGTATGCCACTTTTCTGTCAAGATGCCCAAAACTTTTTACTGTTTTAAAATAGGAGAAAGACAAAATTATATACATCAGAAATTGTCTGGTGGTCTCTCCAAGATAGGATTGCCAACGAGTCTCTAGACAACAGAGATCAGTTCCTCTGAAGAAAATGGCTGCTTTGAAAGGTGGACTGTATGGCATTATTCCCTGCTGAGAGCCCTTCCCACTCCAAACCCCACCCTCCCCAGGCTCCACCCCCCCCAAATCTCCAGGTATTTCCCACCCCAGAGCTGGCAACCCTACTTCATGAGCTGATGGCATGAACATTTTGGCTTGGCCTTCTTTCTCCTCAGGTCATGTTCATCTTGTTTCAGTGAGTTCCATAACTTAATTATGCATTGCTTGGAGTAATCTCATGGTGGTCTGCCATGAAACTTTTGAGTAGAATCAACAACCTAAAATGCTTCTGAGTTTCAGGGAATGTAAAGGTGCGTGTATGTGTGTGTGTGGTAATGGGTTGTTTTCTCTCTGGCCAGAGGAAGCTCCAGCCTGCAGTATGAACTTGGCATTTGTTTCCCCGTGAAATACAGTCACCTTTAATTAATATGATGATGCTGCTGTCTGGCATTTTAGCTAGCTCAACAGCCTGTGCGTTTCCACCTTGGGCCACATGCCCATTTGACACTCAGATAAATAACATTTAAAGGCTTGTGGGAAAGCTTCCGGAACACTCCAGAGTTTCAGCTACCTCACTGTTTTTGATTGCCACCTTTGGGTTGTGGGGAATTGCAAGCTAGGCTGAATTCCTAGTCTCTTCTATGAATCTTGAAGAGGCTGGATGTTTTATCTATTTTTTAAACAAACTCTGATGCTGACTCCAAAACTAAAAAAAAAAATTAAAAATCAGTTGCAAAACCAGGAACTGTGTCGAGGTTGGAGAGAGACAGAGGACAATGCAGATGGAATGAATATGTAAGGAGGTCGGTGAACTCCTCGTGCTTGTTTGAACCCATGCATCAAGCTTATTTGCGCTCAAGTGGTAGCTGTGTAAACTCAGTACTCACAACGCGTACCTTGTGGGTTTGTTTTCATAGGCAATGTGTAGCAACACACATTGTTTACAGACAGGTACATTGTCCAGTTTCACAAGCTTGCTGGCTTATCATAGGATCACTGTTTGGATTTTGCTTCTCAGTATACAGCTGAGCATGGAGGCTCATCCGGGAGGCTTACTCCTTCAGGGCTCATCCGGGAGGCTTACTCCTTCAGGGAGCTCCCGCCATTGAAACTCTCGGGCATTGAGTGCTCGCGCCTGGTATTGGGAGCTGGGGAGAGTTTGGCTATTTGGCTAGTGTACCGGCCGCCCAACACACCGGCCAATAGCCTGTCATCCCTGGTTGAGGCCGTGTTGGGCTGGGCATTGGAGTTCCCTTGGCTGATAGTCTTGGGCGACTTCAATGTCCATGTCGATGATGCGGCCTCGACTTTGGCGATGGACCTGGTGTCGTCCATGGTGGCACTAGGACTCACCCAATATACAGCAGCCCCCACTCATCAGGCCAGGCACATGCTTGATTTGATCTTTGCGGCGGGGGTTACAATGGATCAGATCACTGCTTTGGCAGTGCCATGGTCGGACCACCATGCCCTGAAGGCCCGGGTGAATGTCTCACCCCAACCCTGTTTGGGCGGCGAGCATATTTTGGCTCGCCCACGGAGCCTGATGGACCCTCAGTTGCTTCAGATGGCTTTGCGGGATCCTATGCCCCCTGGTGGCTCGTTAGATGAGCTAGTCGAGGACTGGCATGTCCGGCTCTCGGCAGCCATCGACGAGATCGCTCCCCGACATCCTCTGTGCCCCCATTCTAAGCGGGTTCCATGGTTTACCCAGGAGCTGCGGCTGATGAAATGAGAGCTCAGACGACTAGAGAGATGGTGGCGGCACACTCAGGACAAAGCAACAAGAGCATCTTATAGGACGTTTATGAGATCCTATGAGATGGCAGTCAAGGCTGCGAAGAGAGAGTTCTAGGCGTCTCAGACGCCCAGCACAATTGTTTAGAACTATTCGGTTATTAACAGAGCTGCCACAGGGCAGACCAAATGTTATGGAATTGGACATTGGCTGTGAGGCTTTTGCGAGCTACTTTGCAGACAAAGTCTTGTCACTCCGCCGCGACCTCCCCGCCACGGTTGAGACAGTGAGTGAACTTGAGGCTCCATGCACGTCTTCTGGTTCCATTCTGGATTACTTCAGTCCACTCAGTCTTGAGGAAGTTGACAGATTGCTCGCAACAGTACGCCCAACCATGTGCAGCCTTGACCCGTGCCCTTCATGGCTTATAAAAGCTGGCCATGAGGGGTTTTGAGGTCCCCTCAGGGATATTATCAACAAGTCTCTCTTGGAGGGACTGTTCCCTGTGGCGCTCAAGGAAGCGATGGTCCGCCCTATTTTGAAAAATCCATCCCTGGACCCGGCTGAATTGGCTAACTATCAGCCGGTGTCCAATTTGCCCTATTTGGGCAAATTACTCGAGAGAGTGGTGGCGATTCAGCTGCAGAGCTTTATGGATGACACTTCCATGCTAGACCCATTCCAGTCCGGCTTCTGGTCAGGTCATGGGACGGAGACGGCTCTGGTCGCCCTCACAGACAACCTCCAGAGGCATCTGGATCGAGGCGATACGGCGGTACTGATGCTGTTGGACCTGTCGGCAGTGTTCGACACGGTTGACCATCAGTTGCTGACCCACCACCTCGCCGACACGGGGATTCAGGGGCTTGCCTTGCAATGGCTTGTCTCTTTTCTCCAGGGTCCGGGACAGAGGGTGGTGCTAGGGGAACAGGTGTCCCAGAGGCACCCACGGGTTTGTGGGGTTCCTCAAGGGGCGGTGTTATCCCCGATGTTATTTAACATCTACATGCGCCCCTTTGCCCAGATTGCCTGGAGGCATAGGTTAGGGTGTCATCAATAAGCAGATGACACCCAGCTATATCTGTTGTTGGGTGGCCGGTCTGACTCCACCCCAGATGACCTGGAGCGGGCGCTTCAGGAGGTGGCGGGCTGGCTTAGGCTGAGCTGATTGAAATTGAATCCAACGAAGACGGAGGTCCTATGCCTGAGTCGGAGTGGGTCAGGGGTAGGGATCCCACTACCAGCCTTCAGTGGGGCACCATTGGTGCCAGCACCGAGGGTCAGGAGCTTGGGAGTGCTCCTGGATGCCACCTTAACAATGGAGGCCCAGGTAGCAGCCACTGCCAAGGCAGCCTTTTACCATCTCCGGCTGATTAGGCAGTTGGTTCCCTTCCTTGAACGCAACAACCTGGCAACAGTGATCCATGCTATGGTTACCTCGAGATTGTACTACTGCAATGCTCTCTACATGGGGCTGCCCTTGTCTCAAATCCAGAAGCTGCAGCTAGTGCAGAATGCGGCGGCCAGGCTGTTGATGGGTCTCTCTAAACGAGATCACATCCAGCCTGTGCTGAAGGCGCTGCACTGGCTGCCAATAGCATACTGGATTCATTTCAAGGTGCTGGTCTTGACCTTTAAAGCCCTATATGTTCAGGGACCTGTCTACCTGAGGGACCGCCTTTCCCTGCATATTCCCCAGAGAGCACTGAGGTCAGGATCAGAGAACCGCCTGACTATCCTGGGCCCGAGGGACGCCAGACTAGCAATAAGCAGAGCCGGGGCCTTTTCGGTGGCAGCTCCATACTGGTGGAACGAGCTCCCGGAAGATCTTAGGGACCTGCGGGACCTTTTACAGAAAGCTCTTCCACCAGGCTTTCGATTAGGGGCCGCCACTGATGAAAGAGGCACTGAAAAAGGAACATCTTATGGACCTGGTTATGGTGTGGGATTGCTGCCTGCAGGATGGGGAGTGTGATACGGGACTTGCAGCCCGCCGGATTGGGAGGAGGATATAGGAATCGCCTTGTGATACTAGCACTTTATGTAACTTTTGCTACTGAATTTTATTGTATAGATTGTATTTTATTGTTTTATGATATTTTAACTACTGTATGCTGCCTTGAGCCAGTTCCTGGCTAGGCGGGATATAAATCGAAAGTAATAAATAAATAAATAAAGTGGGGAAAGATTCAGCTTCCATCAACCCAGGTGCCTCTTGCAAACATCAGGCCATCCAACTAGGGTTGCCAACTCTTGTTTCAGAAATTCCTGAAGATCTAGGGGCCATGCCTTGGGAAGGTGAAGTTTGGGGAGAGGGGGAGCTTAAGGGGGATGTTATGCCAAAGAGTCTGCCTAGGGGTGCCATCTTCCTGCCGGTGGTGAGGGATTCCCCTGTCCCCAGTTCAAAAGGAAATGCCTGATGGTGTGATGTCACTCCCAGGGAAAATGTGGAAGTGATGTTAATCCTCTCTAGAGAAGCATGACATCGCTTCTGGGTTTCCCTAGAAGAGAAGTCATATCATCAACCATTTTCTCTGGGAACACCTCCATGGCAAGATGGCAGCTACAAGCTGATGATGCCCCCCATGTTCTCACACCCCCTCACTAGGTGTTTCCAGCCTCTGGTTGGGGAGGGGTTGTGGTTCAGTGGAAGAGCCTCTGCTTTGCATGCAGAAGGTCCCAGGTTCAATCCCCGGCATCTCCAGTTAAAAGGACTGGGAAGTAGGTGATGTGAAAGACCTCCACCTGAGACTCTGGAGAGTATGAGTAGACAGTACTGACCTTGATGGACCGATGGTCTGATTCAGTATAAAGCAGCTTCATGTCTGTGTGTGAGGCAAGGAGTATGATGTATGCAGCTTTGGGTGCCCACTGGGGAGAAAGGCAGGGTATAAATGAAGTTAATTAAAACGTGGCTGAAACATGGCTATAGTGGGGCAAACTGCTAGTCTGAACTCAGCCATGGAGTCTGCTTTCCAAAGTGGCCATTTTCTCCAGATGAACTCAGTCACCCGGAGATCAGTTGTAATAGTGGGAGATCTCCAGCCACCACCTGGAGGCTGGCAACCCTAGAAGTAGGGTAGACATTGAGCAGCTGGCCTAAGATCATGCAGGACTCTTCAGGGCTGACTGGCGATCTGAAGGCAGTATAACACATGAACATCTTACCTGTGGAATGCCCTGTTGCTCGAACCTTAGCTGCTGCTTACCTTTATTCTCTTTTATGTATGAGGCCAAAACATTTCTTTTTTACTCAGGCTTTTAACTAAGAGGGTTGGTTGATCTTCTTAAATTGATTTTGCAGTCTGCTTCTAGCCTGAGGAATGTTTTGCAAGGATCATTTTAGGCTGCTAAATGTTTAACGCTGGTTTTATGCTCTCTGGCTGGGTTTTTATGGTTTGTTAATTTTAATTATGTTCATGCTGTTTTAGTAATTTTATTATGTTTGCGAGCTGCCTCGAGGAAGTCTCTGAGAGGAAGCCTATACATTTTCTAAATAAATAATGGTTTATAGGCACTAAGATAAACATGCTTAGTAAGACAGTTCTATAAATTTCTGTTGGTTATTGTGAAGTCATTAAAGTGCTTCCATTTCCTTGAAAACCCATCTGGAAAGGGCCATCCCACCTTGCTAGACATCTTGCTTTGGAATCCCAGTAGTAAAACAAATTCTGCTCATGTGGACTTTGGTTTGTTTGACTAGCCTTTTTTTTTACCAAAACCAACCCTCCCTGGGCTCCACCCCCAAAAATCTCCAGGTATTTCCCAACCCAGAGCTCTCAACCCTAGGCCTGGAGTTCTACCAGAAGTTCAGCTATTTGCCAGGAGGCAAAAGATCAGTTCCCTTGGAGAAAATGGAAGCTTTAAAGGGTGGATTCTGTGGAATTACACCCCTGGTGAGCTCCCTCCTCTCTCCTAACTGCTTCCTCCCCAGGCTTCCCCCCCAAAAAAAATATCCAGGAATTTCCTAACCTGGAACTGGCAACCCTAGAAATTGTTGGGAAAAAACGGTTCTGTAGGTGTGACCCTGGGGAGTCTCTGCCATTCAGAGAAGCCAGTCCTGATCTAAATGGGCCGACAGTCTGACTTGGTATAAGACAGAACAAAGTTTGAGTCCAGTGGCACCATTAAGACCAACAAGGTTTTATTCAAGGTATAAGCTTTTGTTTGCACACACACTTCTTTAGATATAATGAAATGAAAATTACCAGTCCATATATATAGGAAGAGGGTGAGCAGTAAATTAGCATACAGCATAATGAAGATGTTTAACAGATTCAAGGACCAAACTGTAATGACAAGCTTAGTTTATATAGTTATCATTTGTTTGGGTTTAATTCGAGGAAAACATAATGAAGGAAATAAATGTGTCAAAACTGGAGATTGATGGGCAGATGTATCTTTAATTGTGGGATGCTGAGAGTAATTAGCTGAGATGAGACCCTGCCATTATGCTCCATCTATCTCCTCTCAAGCATGGAGGCAACCTTACAGCATCTTTTTCTTTGAAAAGAGGTAATTGTCCGGAGTTATCTCCCGTGTCCCCAGACAAGAGAAATGCATTCCAATCTACGATTCCAAATTACATTACATTCAATTATTCATTGCATTACATTACAATCTATTATTCTAATCTATTATTCCAAATAAGAAATAAAATAAAAAAAAATAAAAAGAATGTATGGCCCTTCTGGGGGACTGGTGAGAATTGGTAAGAATATAGGGCTAAATGAGGTTAGTATGTACAGTGAGATAAGAAACCAATATCCCTGTTAAATCCTGGAGATTCCATTGTTCTGAGTGTTGTAATAACCTGCAACTCAGCAACTTCCCTTTCTAGTCTGTTCCTGAAGTTCATTTGCAGTAAAACAGCTTTTTTGAGGTCACTCATTGACAACCCTGTAGCCAGGAAATTCGCAAGGGGGGGCTTTGGACTTTGGGGGGGCATCATGCCCCCCAAACATGAGAGACTCTCCTCCTCCCCCTGAAAGCTTTGGAGAGCCAATGGCCTAACTCGCTGGCTGGTGAAGACAGGGTGAAGCACTTGGGCGAGCCACTCTCTAATGGCCTGTCCAGGTACCTCACTGCATCTGTGCCAGCCAGCAAGCCTTGGAGAGGCGACTTACTTCAGCTCTCCGAGAGCCTCGGAGAGCCGACGGCCTGACTGGCTGGCTGGAGAAGAAAGGGTGAGATGCCGCGGTGGGCAATTGGAGAATGTCCCACCCAGGCACCTCACAGCAGCGGTGCCATGGTGGGGCTCTGCCCTAATCGTGGGGGGGGGGCCTCAGCTCCTAAAGCCCCACTGCTGGCTATGGTGCTGCTCATTGAATGTCCTGGAAGGTTGAAGTGTTCTCCTACAGGTTCCTCAGTCTTGTGATTCTCCTTTGAAGTAGGAGCTGCGGTGGCTCAAGTGGTTAAGACGCTGAACTGCAGGCTGTGGAAGGTCAGTAGTTCAGCAGTTCAAGACCCAAGTGCCGCATGATGGAGTGAGCTCCCGTCTCTAGTTCCAGCTCCTGCCAACCTAGCAGTTCGAAAGCAAGAAATTGCAAGTAGATAAATAGGTACCACTTCGGTGGGAAGGTAACAACATTCCGTGCGCCTTGGTGTTTAGTCATACCAGCCACATGACCACGGAATCATCTTCGGACAGCGCTGGCTCTTCGGCTTTGAAACGGAGATGAGCACCGCAACCCTAGAGTTGGATTCGACTGGCTTTCGAGCAAGGGAACCTTTACCTTTACCTATCCTTTGAAGTAGGGTTTGGCCTATGTAAAGAGCCAAAAGGCACTGTTGACATTTAATGGCATATACAGTGTTAGAAGACAAACATGTGAATAAACCTGAGATGGTGTAGTTGATGTTGTTAGGGCCAGTGATTGTGTTGTCTGGGTGTATGTGGCAGCAAAGTTGGCATCTGGGTTTACTGCAAGCTCTGGTACTAGTGTCCATGTTCAAATTAGATATTGTATTATTGAGGGTGAGGAGTTGTTTGAGATTGCGGGGCTATCTGTATGCAAGAAAATGTTTGCCTCTCAGTACTTGTGAAAGAGAACTGTCATTATCCAGTAGAGGTTGTAAGTCGCCGGTGATGTGTTGAACTGGTTTTGAGTTGAGAGCTGTATGTGTCCACTAGTGGTGTTCTGTTATTGTCTCTCTTGGGCCTGTCTTGCAAAAGGTTTTCTCTGGGTACCATTCTGGCTTTGTCAATCTGTTTGTTGACTTCATCAGGTGGATACTTTAGTTCCAAAAAGGTTTGTTGTAGATCCCTCAGGTGAGAATCTCTGCCTCTAGGATTGCAGCAGATATAGCTGTAGAGTAGAGCCAGTCTGTATACAAAGAATTGCCTGGTATGTTTAGGATGGTAGCTGGAGGCATGTAGGTATGTTTGTCGGTCAGTAGGTTTCCGGTATAAGGTGCATTGACTGTGTATTTGTAAAGTAATGTCCAGAAAATGTATTTCTTGCCTAGATTGGTTCATTGTTGGGTTGATGCTGGGGTGAAAGTCGTTGAATGCCTGGTGGAATATGTCCAGGGCTTCAGACAATGAAAATGTCATCTATATATCACAGGTATAAGAGAGAGATGAGTGGGCACTGTTTTTACCATAGATTTTTTTCCCAAATACCAGACTTTTGTCTGGATGTTGTTGGAGTGATGACATCACTTCCTGTGCGATGTCAGTGACGTGGCCTGGGCATTCCTCTTTCTCCTGTTAAGTCTTCCCCATTCCCTTGCTAGTAGCCAGGTGGGACCTGGCAACTCTATCTCCAGACTACAGAGATCAATTCCCCTGGAAAAAGTGGCTGCTTTGGAGGGTGGACTCTATGACATTATACCCTCCCCAGTCCCCCTGAGGCGCCACCCTCAAGTCTCCAGAAATTTCCCAAACCAGAGCTGGCGACCCTAGCAAGGGTACATGGACTTTTGGAAATATAAAGGGCTGCAGCCAGGACTTCCTAGACTGTAAACACACCACCTATCTCTGTTTACCAGGCACAGTCCTTATATTTATTTTCTATTGATTACGTTTTTATCCCACCCTTCCTCCAAGGATCTCAGAGTGCTTACATGGTTCACGCTTCTCTTTTATCCTCACCAGAACATTGGCTTGGTTGAGAGAGAGTGACTGGCCCGGGTTCACTCAACAAGCTTTATGACTGAGTGGAGATTTAAAACAAGGGCTTCCTAATCCCTGTCTTGTCTTCCTAACTGCAGCACCTTACAGACACTCAGCTTTGTTTTATTCGATTAAAAGACATATACACAGCCATGCCACAAAAGGTTTTCAAGGCAGTTTATGGTGCAGTGTTGAATTAATTCAAAATCAGGTATCAAACCAGATTAATACAGCTAAACTAACACACACCAAGGGGAGGGGAATAGAACTTGGAGAAGTGAAATTGCTATTTCCTGCTACATGCCGCTGGTAAAACTGGTTCCCTGTTTTCCCTTTGGGGAAGGAACTGGGGATATCTTTTCAAAAACATGTCAGTCTTACCTGTCTGGGGCCTGTGACAGATCAATGCATAGGATAAAGAACTGGAAATCCTCCCTCCACCCCTGGCCATGGAATAGTGTAATGTTGCTGAGCTGTTAGGGGTGTACAAGCACACTCGTTCTGGTTTTTTGTGTGGTGGTGTGTGTTTTCATCCCACCTGTTTTTGTTTTGACTTCCAGATGACCAAGATCAGTTTCCCTATTTAAAATGGTTGCTTTGGAGGGTGGACTCTAATGGCATTGTAGCCCAATGAGGTCCCTCCCCTCTTCAAACCCCACCCTCCATAGGCTCCACCCCCCCCCCAAATCTCCAGGTATTTCCTAACCCAGAGCTGGCAACTCTAGCCTGGAAGCATGTTGCTTTGTTTTCAGACATGTATCCATAGTTGCAAAATGCATGATTTTCACTTTGGGGATCAAAAAGTAGAGGTTTTCATTGCATTCAGAAGCCTAATGCATTGAGGCACAATGCTAGTGCTGCTTCTATATTTATTTGACATTCTTCACATTAAAACAGGGCTCTGCTGGGTCAGATCAACTGGGTCAGAACATCTAGTCCACCATTTTGTCTAGAATAGCAGCCCAGCCAGTCAGATGCTTCTGGAAACTCACAGGCAGGACATAATGGCTATGGCCTCTATGGAGCCAGTTTGGGGTAGTGGTTAGGAGTGCGGATTCTAATCTGGGAGAGCCAGGTTTGATTCCCCACTCCTCCACATGCAGTTGCTGGTGTGACCTTGGGTCTGTCACAAGTTATTTCAGAGCTGTTCTCTCAGGAGCAGTTCTCGAAAGAGCTCTTTCAGCCCCACCTACCTCACAGGGTGTCTGTTGTGGGGAGGGGAAGGGGAAGGAGATTGTAAGCCGCTCTGAGACTCCTTCAGGTAATGAAGGCTGGGGTATAAATCCAATTTCTTCTTCTTCTTCTTCTTCTTCTTCTTCTTCTTTGTCTGTAATCTTAGTATATTGCCTATCAACATGGAGCTTCAATTTGCCTATCATTATCACCATCCCTCTAACAGTAAACTGTGCAGATGACGAATGCAGCAAAACCAGACCACCCAAGGTATGCAGATAAAATATGTAGTCATATAGAAGGACCCTCCCCCCCAGGTATGCAGGAAAATATGGCTTTGTACATTAGCCAAAGGAAAACGAAAACCCCAGACAGGCCTGATGAGGATTAAATATGCGCCAGAACAGATGGAATGTAGAGAGCAGCTGAGTGTCAGTGAAAGGGAAAAAGGGGAGAGGAGAAATAGAGGCTGTTCAGCCCCCCTGAGTGCCTGGAGAATCCTGGCAAGGGCGGGGGGGGAGATTCCAATTTCTCCTCCCTGCTCATGATTCCTTTCTGGCCCCATCTAGTTTCCTTGAACAATCACTTGACCTCAAGGTCTGCTGTCAGTTGGGCAGAGAAACAGGGCCACCTGCAGACAAGGAACGTGTTACACTCATACCCCCCCCCCATGGCACATACCGTGGCCCTGCTTTATTTAACAGGTTCTATGTGGCACCCTGCTATTTCTGAGAACGTCCCACTCCTGGGGCTTTCCCCTTTAAGGTGGAGCCAAAAGAACACCTCCTTTGCGCTGAAAGGGGGAACAGCATGACAGCTGCAGGCAGAGTTTCTGTGTAAAAGCTCAGCCATACAGTTGCCAGACTCCAGGGGGGCCTGGAGATGTAGAGTTACAACTGATCTCAACTACAGATGATAGTTGTTGGCATGATACGCCCCTGAGGTCTCTCCCTTCTTCAGAACCTGTCCTTTCCGGTCTCCACCCCCCAGCCAGGTGGTGAAGTGGTTAAGAGTGACAGGACTCTAATCTGGAGAACCCGGTTTGATTCCCCACTCCTCCACTTGAAGCCAGGTGGGTGATCTTGGGTCAGTCACAGCTCTCTCAGAGCTCTCGCAGCCCCATCTACCTCAGCCCAGGGAAAAGAAGGCAATTGTAAAGCTGCTCTAAGACTCCATTGGGTAGTGAAGAACAGGGCATAAAACCAACTTTTCTTCAAATCTGTGGAAGTTTCCTAACCCAGCATGGGCAACCCTACTTCAGCCAACAGCCATAGTGAACACAGTAGTAGATCTTAGCAGGGCTTTTTTTGTAGAAAAAGCCCAGCATGAACTCATTAGCATAATAGGCCACACCCAACAGCAGAAACTCATTAGCATATCAGGCCACACCCCTGACAGCACAGCTCCCTCCCAGGATTGGCTTCGTCAGGTGCACCACAGCTTGCAGGGCACATGGGGAACCCAAAGGAAGGAAGGATGTTTCTGACTGGCTTCTCTAGGTGCCCTGCAGCTGTGTGGCACCTGGGGAACCCAAGGAGCGGAGGCAGTTTAAACTGCCTTCCCTCTCTGGATTGGCTTGGCTTCCCCAGGCGCCCCTAAGCTTCTGGGGAACCTGAGGAGGGGGAGGCTGTAAGCATGGCCAACTCAGAAGCAAGCCGGAACTCCGTTCCTGTGCGTTCCTGCCCAAAAATAGCCCTGGATCTTAGCACCGCCTTCAAAATGGCACTGCTCAGGTCTAGCATTCCTCTCCCCCTTTATCCCTTTAATGTCATTTTTTTTTCAAACAACATCAGCTATGCTGCTCAGCTGTGAACCCTGGCTGAGTTTGGGGGGGAGACAGGTTTGCTGGGCTGTGGGGGTACTGGTACAGCCCCCACCTGATTCTCTAGTATATACAGAGAGCATGGTGGTAAGTCCAAACAAGAACAAAACCACACTGTGTAAAAACTGGCTATATATATTGTAGAAAAATATCTTAGACAATCAATAACGTGCAAAACTAGTAACTTACAAAAGCCACAATACAGTCATTCCATATACATACACAACTTGTTTAGGAACTTCGGAATTTCTCCACCATGCAAAATATAAATTCATGACTTCATTCCCAACTATTATGACTAATTGACTTGAAACAGGTTACGTCCAATTGCGTGGGTTTTTTACACCTCACTCTTTAAAGGGAACTCCCACTCACGATTCTCAGGGTTCGTGAATTGGACCCTGCTGTTTCAAGTCAATTAGACTGTTTCAAGTCAATTAGTCATAATAGTTGGGAATGAAGTCATGAATTTATATTTCGCATGGTGGAGTGGTCCCAAACAAGTTGTGCATGTATATGGAATGATTGTTTTGAGGATTTTGTAAGCTAATAGTTTTGCACGTTATTAATTTTCTGAGATATTTCCCTACCTGATTCTCGTCAACTTGGTGCTTCTGTGCCCATCTGATAAACAGGAACCAGGTGAAGAGGGGCAGTACCGGAAATGAGTAGTGCAGGGACGGGGTGTATGAATGTCATCTCCACATGCTTCAGGGCCGCTTAGTGCTTCTTTCACAGCAGGGGTGGCTTTCCCTGTCCTCATATGAAAGCAGCCAATGTTGGGTTTACTGCATACTCAGCAAACAGAGACAGGAGCAATGCCGAGAAAGACCCCTGGGAGGCTTCCCTATTATCGTGGTGCCCCAGATAGCAGCTTGTACAGAAAACTGGCCCTGTTTATTTCCCTGGATTTTGTCTCCTTAGACTCCAAGTTGAGAACTGAAGCAGAATGGCAACTTTTGGAGCAGTGGTTAGGAGTGTGGATTCTTATCTGGGAGAACCGGGTTTGATTCCCCACTCTTCCACATGCAGCTGCTGGTGTTACCTTGGGTCAGTTACAAGTTCTTTCAGAGCTGTTCTCTCAGGAGCACTTCTTGAAAGAGCTCTCTCAGCCCCACCTGCCTCACAGGGTGCCTGTTGTGGGGAGGGGAAGGGAAGGGAGATTGTAAGCCTCTCTGAGACTCCTTCGGGTAGTGGAGGGTGGGGTATAAATCCAGTCTCTTCTTCTTCTTTTAATTTGGCCCGTCGTATAAATCAGTTCCCCTGTTCTCTCAAACCAGGTGTGAACTTGGACTCTGTAACCTGCCTTTCCTTGTCCAGGGTGATGGTTGTCGACACCAGATCTCCAGGAATTTCCCAACCCAGAGCTGGAAGCCTTAATTGGAGAAGCCATTTGATTCTGTCAAAGGATCTGTACTTTTGAAATGTCTCTTCCAGGCAATTTGTAAAGTTTAATTTCTGTAATGTCTTGTGGTAGCAGAACTGTTCTCTGGATACTCCCCCACCACCACCAATAGGAATTACTGAATGAACGGGGTGAATCATACTGGAGACAGGAGCCGTCATAGCAGACCTCAGTGTTCTGATTTAAAGTCAGGGGGATGTAGCTTGGAGGGAAAGAGAGGATTGGGGGTTTGCTTGGAATAAATTACCTTCCGAGCCTATCCCAGCCCCCATCCCAGTCCCCCTCTGCTACAGGCTGAAAAATCAGGAGAGCACGCACAGAACGGAAAGACAAGTGGACTTCCTGTGGGAGACGATGTTTATAACTTATGCATTGCCTGGAAATGCCATAAGAAATTAATCTGTGTTACAGAAACAGCAGAGCCGCATTAATATTTTAATGTGGGGATGAATATTTAATTTGAAAGCCTTGATTTGAAAGCGAACACGACATCCCTGACACGAACAGCGGTGCCGCTCCTGTTAAGAAACGTTAATGATTTATTGGCCGTGTTGGTAGGGATAACTTCCAGCCCTCTTTTCCGTTACATAATGCCTTTGAAATATTGGTAAAGCGATTAGCGAGGACAAAGGGGGGGAGAGAGCGGCTTCGGGAGGGCCTTTTGGGAAAGGCTGACGCAAGGGAGAACTTGAGTTCCTTGCCCCTTCGTTACAGTGCCTGACGTGTTCCCTGGAGCTGCCTCCCCCCCCCCATAGGCAAGTTGGGCCTTGGGATTGCTGGAAGCTCCACCAAACGCCTCCCAGCATTTCCTGTGGTGGACCCTTCTTGGCAGGGCTGAGTTTGGAGTGGCTGCAAGGCCTTCTCAGAGCCAGGGCTCAAATAGTGGCTGAAATTTGAGTAGCTGACAATTCCTCACAGCCAGTCTTCTCGCACAGCAATGTAGCTTTGCGTAAGCAGGAGAGGACGGGGACTGTGGTGGACGAAAACTCTTCAGGCATTGGTTGCTGTTTTGAACAACCCAAGGCGGCAGCGGGCGGGGGGGGAGAAAGCAGGAATGGCACGCTGCTCGGTACAATTGACCACCATAGCTGATTAATATCAGAAGCAGCCTTATACTGAGTTGAATCACTGGTCTGTCTAGCTCACGATTGCAGTTCTCACTGGCAGTGGCTCTCCAGAGCCTTTCTCTTAGGCAGAGAAAGGTATTTCTGGACACCTCCTACCTGCGATCCTTTCACTAGAGATGTCAGAAGCTGAACCCAACATCTTCTGGGGGCAAAGTGTGTGCTGTGCCACTGAAACCCCTCCCCAAAGAGGCTCTGTTAGGAACCTAAAAAGCTGCCTTAGATTGTGTCAGGTCATTGGACCTTTTAGCACTATATTATTGACCCTGACTGGCATTCCAAGGTTTCAGGTGGAGAAAGGTGT
Source organism: Gekko gecko (assembly GCA_029375565.1). NCBI lineage: Eukaryota > Metazoa > Chordata > Lepidosauria > Squamata > Gekkonidae > Gekko > Gekko gecko. The sequence goes on along the minus strand of JAPDNY010000013.1, from coordinate 20,539,184 downwards.
TTCTTAATGCCTTCCGCCTGCCTGAGTGGAGATGCCAAAGACTGGAAAAATCCATCTGCTTGGCTTTTTTAATCAATGGGAAAGCAGTTATTGTGGAGGTCAGTTAGAACAGTTCTGTTCTGGAGGGTCTTTGGAGGAGGTGGCGAAATTCATCCCCCAATGCTGACTTTTTATGCAAGGATTTATTTTCTGGGTCTGGCGCACTAATGCTGTTTTATTTGGGGTACGTGTGTACTCTCACTGCTTTTTAAGGTTTTTTGTTAAGGGGGGTTGTGTCTTTTTGAACACATGAAGAACACATGAAGCAGTCTTATACTGAATCAGAACAATGGTCCTTCAGAGTCAGTATTGTCCACTCAGACTGGCAGCAGCTCTCCAGAGTTTCAGGTGGAAGTCTTTCACAGCACCTGCTACCTGATCCTTTTATCTGAAGATGCAGGGTTTTGAACCTGGGATGTTCTGCATGCCAAGCTGATGCTGTACCACTGAGCCAAGGTACTGCCTCTAAATTGCTGGATTTTAAAAATTATTTTGCTTTTGATCTTGTAGGTATCATATATACATTTTATTATAATATAATGTGCAATACTGAGGGGGGGCAGTTTGGTGTAGTAGTTAAGTGTGCGGACTTTAATCTGAGAGATTCACCACTCCTCTACTTGCAGCTGCTGGATGACCTTGGACAAGCCATAGTTCTGTCAGAGCTGTTTTCTCAAGGACAGTTCTGGAAAGAGCTCTCTCAGCCCCCCTACCTCAAAGGGTGTCTGTTGTGGAGAGGGGAAGGGAAATGAGTTTGTAAGCCTCTCTGAGCTTCTGAGTGAAGGGCGGGGTATAAATCCAATCTCTCCTCCTCCTCCTCCTCCTCCTCCTCCTCCTCCTCCTTTTATTGTAAGCTGACCTGAGTGTGTTAAGTTAGAAGGGGACAGCAAAAAGAAGAAGGGGACAGCAAAGGATGAGATGGTTAGACAGTGTTATCAATGCAACGAACATGAAATTGAGCAAACTCCGGAGGATGATGGGAGATGGGAGGGTCTGGCATGATGTGGTCCATGTGGTTGCGAAGAGTCAGACTCGACTGTGTGACCGAACACAAAAAAAGACACAGGCTGTGCCTCTTTGTTGTTACTACTGGATCTATCAACAACCTAATATATAGTGGATCTGGGCTTACCAGATGGGGAATCCCCTGCGCCCAGTGGGGGTGATGGCAGCAAATAGGAAGGAATGTCAGCAGTGCCCCAATGTCCTGTCGCTCCCCATGTGCCCAGAAATTATGTCAGTGCATTATCAGGTGACGCCAGGGACACTCTGACATTTGGACAAAACTCTGTGGTTAAACCATAGAGTTTTGACCAAATGCCAGAGCATCCTGGCATCACCCAGCAACACACTGATGTCACTTCTGGATGGAGACTGATGTCAGCGTGTCGCTGGTGACCTCATTATGTTGCCAGAGAGGCCACCACCACCACTGGTAAGTCTCCTCACTGGTCGGCAGGCAGGTTGGACCATACCATCCGGACCATCTGGTTGGGACATTTGTAGGCAAAAGTAAACTTCAGGGCTTGTGCTTTTGGTTAATTTAAGTAGTTCCTTATGGACTGGCCACAAAGATTTGCTATTGGAGACCAGTTGTCATCAGTATGAGGTTTGTCCTGTGGAGTTCCGCAAGGTGCAATCTGATGTATTCAGTGTCTATTTAAAGCCCTTAGTGGAAATTTGTCATCAGTTTGTAAAAAAAAAAATGCTGATGACATTCAGCTCTATAGATCTTTATCTAAATCTCCCGGTGATGTGGTGGAGATTTGGTGCCACTGCCTGACTACTGTGGTTAAATGGCTAAGAATGAACAAGTTGAAACTTTTTTTTCCTGTCAAGGCAGAGGTAATGTTGAAGTCTTGAAGGACAGTGTACTTCTCACATTTGATGAGGTTCAGCTTATGGTATTGATGGCCAATAACCTAGGAGTCATTCTGGACCCAGCATTATTGCTTGAGAAGCAAGTTAATGCAGCTGTAAAAAAATTCTTTTTTTTGTATTTTGTGTGTTTGTGGTGCTTGCGAGCCTGGAGATCATGGTGACTTCTGGTGACCCTTATGGAGCTAAGACATTTCACAGAGGTGGTTTATATTACCTGCCTCTGCATTCTGATCCTGATATTTCTTGGAGGTCTCCCTTCCAAGTTCCTGCCAGGGTCATCCTTGCTTAGCTTCCGAGATCTGACGAGATTGGGCTTGTCTGGGCTATCCCCGTCAGGGCTAAAAAAATGATTTCTTTCGGCTTTATTAAGCCCCGAACATGGCTTCCTGCCTTGACTTGTTCAATCTGGCCATGTGGAGCTAGGCATGCATATAATGCAGTCTGCATGGCTCTGCTCCTGAAGTCCACTCGGAAACTCCCACTGGTACAAAATGCCACGATTTAGTTACTATTGGGAGCTAGGCAGAGTATGAATATTACCCCCAATCTGCAGTCAGCTACCTATCAGTTACTGGCTTCAATTCAAGGCATGGGTCACAGAATACAAAAGCCTTTGTGGCCTTCAACCCTCATAACTGCAGGACTGCCTCCCCTGCTGTGCTCTGCAATGACAGATAAACACATCTGCGCAAAACATTGGAAGGTGACACCCTGCAAATGGGTGAGATTGATAGCTGTCCATACACATGTAGACTCCGTTATGGCTCCTGCTGTGTGGAACCACCTCCCCAAGGAGGTCAGGAAGGTTCCCACAGTTTTGTCAGTCTGCAAACTATTGATCAGAAGAGTATTGAAAGAGCTGCCACCAAAAAGTCCCTGTGTCATGTAGCCATTTGCCCAAGGCTGCTAGGTCTCAGGATCTGGCTTGTAGCTTGGGCATTTTAGTTGGGAATACATAAATATATCCCTTTATTTTTTCAGGAGTCATAAGTCTTTTTGCTTTGCCCTTTGTCATTTCTAGTATGTGTGAACCACTTGTTTAGATCCTACTGATCCAGAATTAACTTTGAGAACACTGTTGAAATTAACAGGAAAATTTAGTGCATGGAAACCAAAAAAGATGTAAAAATCAAGACTCAAGAGCTCCATTTGCACAAGGGGAAAATTTGGAGTTTTATTGCATTTGTGCACATATTGAAACATAAAAAGGGTTCAATTTTAATGATTGTAGTTCAGTTGAATTTCATTAAGTATGTTCAGGACAGAGGATGACTACACAGTTCAATCCCAAACAGGACGAAACCATGGCAAAACATGAAATGTTTGAATTGAAACAATACATTCTTGAAATTCGGCAACATCCCTATCTCTCAGCTTTCTTCTCCATTCTAAAACAATTCACAAACAGAAACTTTGATTTGCATAAAATGCAGAGACCTGTCTTTTAAATGGAACCTTCACGTTTGATCATACAACTGAAATCTTAGAATGGCTCCATGTCTATTTTGTTGTTCCTGTGTTCAGTTTAAGATGCTGCTTCTTACCTTTAAAGCCCTTCATTGGATGGGACCCATATATCGGAAGGACTATGTCTCATAGCATGAACTTGGGGGTCAACTTCATTCCTCCCATCAGTCTTCACTGGGGGTACCATTCCATATGATGTCGGATTTACCTGCAGCTTGATTAAGAGCTTTTCTGGCCTTTGCTTCAGTTTTCTGGAATGGGCCACAGAAAAAGGTAAGGAGAATACCTACCTTCTTTGATTTCTAGTATGTACTACAAAGCAGCCCTGTTTTTAAAAGCTTCGAATTATGGTGAATTGGTGGGCCATTTTAACTGGTACAATTAGTAGTTCATGCATGTGGTCAGGGGCAGACCTAGGCAATTGCCTAGAGTGCCAGAGAGTGGGGGTGGGGGCACCAAGAGCACCGAAAGGTGCTTACCATGGTGGTCCATGGTATCCATAAAACTCTCCTCCAACATCACATTTCAAATGAATTCATTTTCTTCCCGCCAGCTTTCCTCACTGTTCAGCTTTTGCATCCATACATAGTAATGGGGAATCTTGATTTTCAGCAACACAAAGATCTTTTCTGGTACTTTCATGGCTGCCCTTCTAAATCTCAATCTCCTTCCACTTTCTTGGTTGCAGTCTTCCTTTTGGTTGATGATTGAGCCAACAGAAATGCTTGAACAATTTCAGTTTCTTCACTATCAACCTTAAAATTGTGTAATTCCTCAGCAGTCATTATTTTTGTCATCTTGATTGTTCAGCTGTAATCCTGCGGTGGCACTTTTTCTTTAACCATCATTCAGCAGTTGTGGCAAGTCCTCACTATTTTCTGCCAGCAATGTGGTATCAGGGGTGTGTGGAATGGTATAGTATAGCCCAACCTCATCAGATCATGGAAGCTAAGCAGGGTTGGTACTTGGATGGAAGACTACCAAGGAAGAATTTGTAGAGGAGGGCAATGGCAAACCACCTCTGATTAATCACTTGCCTTGAAAACCTTATGGGCTCAGCCATAAACTGGGTGCAACCTGACAGCACTTTACACACAGAATGTGGTGTCCTCTGCATATCTTGGGTTTTTTATGCTTGTTCTACCAGTTTTCACCCCACCTTCATCGAAATCTAATCCAGCTTTTCTAATGATATGTTCTGCATGTAGACTGATCAAGTAGGGAGATAATATACATCCTTGTCTGACATCTTTGCTAATTAGGAGCCATTCCGGCCTAACAGTAGCCTCTTGTCCAGAGTACAGGTTGTGCATCAAAACAATCAAATGTTGTGGCACACCCAGGTTTTTTTATACCGCCCATAGCTTCTCAAGATCCACACAGTTACAAAAGCTTTGCTGCAATCTATCAAACACAAACTGGTTTTCTTCTGAAATTCCCTGGTATGCTCCAGTAACCATCGTAAATTTGCAAGATGCTCTTCATGCATTCTTCCTTGATAATGTCTCTGGTTTCAACCCATACTACTGCTAGTTCATAATCAGTTTGCTAACTGATTATAAAGTATGGTTTGTCAATAGTGAAGTCTCTTTGACCATGGTTTGGCGTAATGAATTGAGCCATAACCAGTACTTATTTTGTGAGCACTCTTTTTAAAGGCCAGCTTCTTTTAGGGATGGGTGAATATGCTCTGTTTTGTTTTGATACGTTCTCACTGTGACCAGTTTTTGTCCACTCTGGATATTTAGTGGTGGTGTTGATTCATTTAATCCTTTTTTGTGTGTCTTTTATAGATTTTTAACAATTGATACATTAAATGTGTGCCACTTCTATGTATCATATAATATCAATTTGTTGGCAGTGTTGGGAAAATGTCTATATTTCATGGGGGAAGGAGTCAGTGCAAAGGAACAAAAGTTACACAAAATTAAGAATCACAGGATTGATTTGCACAAAGAAGAAGCAAAATCAAAACGAGGCTGAGAAATTTCAAATCATCCCTAGCCAGCGACTTCTATTTCAGAAGGTTCCTATAATATGCATTCCCCTAAACACCTTTTTGCTTGATAGAATGGTGCTGAGGTCTATAACAGGTTGTCCCAAGATACTAACATATTTACCCACAGGTTTTGATGTGTGTCGCTGCACACTGAAAATGGTACAAAATTGTGAATCACAGCTTTGATTCATACCAAGGCAAATGAAAATTAGAATGGGGATTTTCGGATTGAACTACCGTGAGTTAGAGATTCAAAACCATTGCTTGTTTCTTTACATCTACCTGGGTACTAGGCACCAAAATCTCCTCAACACCTTTGAAAACGTAATTCTGAACTAATCAAAAAGCAACCTTTAAAAAAAAAAAAAAAACTTCTTACGTTAAATAATAATTCCCTGGGAATGTGTTTGTAACACACTCTGTAACCCATTATATGAAAACAGGAAAAGTCATATTTTTAAAAAGGAATTGAAGAGACACTGGTACAGCTGCATGTGGGTTGCCCCATTTTAGTAGTACCCAGTTCTTGTGATTTCAACAATGTGTTTTGCTTTAACCATTTGGAAAACATGAAAAGAGAAAAAACAAAAGCCAGAAATATGCTGGTTGACCCAATACAAACAGATGAGAGGTGTGAGCTGCCCTTTTCTAATATTTTAGCCTGTGCCCTTATAAAGATCAGTTTTAATAAAACCGACGTCACTGGAGTCAGAGAGAACGAAGGCAAAATATAGGGCACAATTGAAAGGAGACCCATGTTTCAAGCCCAAGCTGCCTTTGTTTTTTAATCTCACTTTTGTTGTTCTTGTTTGCTTTAGAAGGCAATTTAGTGCTTCTGGGCGAGGTACAGGAAGCGCGCATTCTCTCTGGAACAGCATTTGCGTGCTACAGAATGAGGCAATTCTAGCTTTCACATGGCCTCTGGCTGTGGCAGTTATTCAACAGGCACATGATGTGTACAGGTTTTTGGTGCACAGAGATTTCCTACCAAATACAAACAGAGACCTAGTATGGAGATAGTGAGGAGAATATAGTTCATATCTTCACTCAGGTTACCTTAGGCTGCTTCCTACCAGCCGAAACAGATTTGACACTGGAAGATGCATGAACTTTCTCCAAATTTTAAAGGCAAATAACTGTAGTATATGGTCTTTGCTCAGAATAGGGTGCATGGGAAGAAGGCTTTAACTCTTCCAACCCCACTTGGTTTTGCTATGCTTCAGCCTCTTCTGTGCCTGTGCTGCCACCCCATGTTGAGGTTCAGAAATTCCTAGAGATTTAGGGGTGCAGCTGGGGCAGGGTGGAATTTGGGAAGGGGTCTCAGCGGGGTATAATGCCGTACGGTCCATCCTCAGAAGCAGCAATTTTCTGATCTGTATAATCTGGAGATCAGTTGTAATTCCATGAGAACAAAAAGAAGAAAACCCAATCAGAGATCTCCTCATGTCTCCTTGAGTTAACTCCTGAGTTTCAATCTCATCCAGTTCACAGGGTATGGGGGGTAAAAATGATCAGATGAAGAAAATTATCACTGCCCTGTGCTCCTTTGGAGGAAAGGTAGGATAAATAAATAAGAGTTGAGAGGGCCATAAGTTTCCTGTCAGTTTTACCTCATTGTCTGGCAAAATGTGACCTGTCCATGTCTGAAAACTACCCCTATTTAAAATGAAAAAAAAATACTATAGTGTTTGTGGAGCTTTCAGAAATTATCAATATCATTTTAAATGACACTGAAAACATGCCAGTATTCTAACTGACATGATGTCCCCCAAAGCATCATGGGAATTTTACTTTGGTAAGACATTGATCTCAGAAGTAGCCCTAATCTTCTCACCTCAGAACTGGGAGGAGAAAGGCTAGCTCCACATATTTTGTTGCCCCAAGTAGCCATGCTGCCCCCCTCTGCTCCAGGTTTTGGAGCCCAACAGGTGACAGGATGGGAGGAACAACTACTTCCTCCTGACCTGTATCAGCCCCATTTTGGAGTCTGGCAGTGCAGAAGACTGTTTCCTAGCATACTACCTTCTTGGACTGCAGTACAGTGAGGGTCAAGGACTGGTGCAAGGAATTCTTGTTGCTTCCTTCCATACCATGCCAGTGCCCCCTACTAGTTTGGCACCCTGACGTTTCTTGGGTATAGAACCAGCTCTGAAGAATAGGGAATGGCTGTTAAACAAGATTAAGTAAGGGTGAGGTCACACGTGCCAGAAAAAATGGTGAGGAAGTGAGGCTATTAACTCTGGAGGAAATAGGCCCGCAGTTGCACGATCGCACCTCCTTTTGAAGCTATAGGTGCAGCCCATCAGTGTGTGATCAGATGTAACTGCGGGTGAGTCAGGGGTTTTTTGTGCTATTTGTTTCCCATGTGCTTAAACAAGGAATAGATGAACCGCACCTCCGCACTGAAGGCTCCTTATGGAGTATGCAATGATGCGCATACTGTGATGGGGGGGGGACAGCATGGAGTTGGGATGGCCTGATCAGACCATCCTGATGCCATGAGAGTGCGCTGGAGTGATCAGACAGGGGAAAGTCCATCTGTGGCCCATAGCAACCTATTTGCTACTGGATTTTTCCTGGTGTCCTTTAACTCCACTTCTGCAGCAGAGCAGAATGGGTTGCTGATGGCTGCAGGGTGCTTCACAGATGTTGTTGTCTGATTGCGCCCTTTAAATCTGCCCAGCATTCGAGTTTATGTAGGGTCTAATTGCATGTAGGATCGCAGCCTCAGTGGTGTGGCTATCTCGAAAAGGTAAGGGAAGAAAGCTGTTTGATACGACAGTGTGTGCATTTGACTGAATGAGCTCTAGTCATACACTGCTGTAAGACTACATTTTTTATTTTATAGGTGCTAAAACTAAAGGAAGCAAAAAGAAGCACAGTTAGGTCAATTCTTAAGTGTCATGCTGGGGAGGGGGCAGATTAAATACAAGAGAGAAATTTCACTTGAATTCAGTAAAGAATTCCCTGCTTTTCCACACCAAGTGAATTATGTCAGCCTTTCCAGGTAAAATCCCACTTTGTCCCACTTGGTATTGTGTATTAATTACAGTGTTACTGCAGAATGTTTACTCTTCCCAAAAGACATGCAGAAGTGCTTGTAAGTGATGATAATCATTATTCCACTATTATCAACATTTTGCTTTATGCCTAAATAGAGCACTGTTTATTAAGGCTGAATTTGTTCATCACATAATCCAACTCGGATTTCTTTGTGATGAGAGGGAGCTTAGTTTATTCTCAGGCTCTCTTAGCTTAATCTGGGTTAGAAATTTTTGTTTATGGAGAAGAAACAAATCCCAACTTGAGGAACCCAAACTGAGACAGAGCATCTTGACTGCTTGTGAGAGGAGGAGGGAGAGGAGAAAGGAACACGTAAACCTAGGAATGAGCTAATCATATTCTTGTGATGAGCAAACCACAGTTTGTTCATGATATATGACTGTCAATTTGTTCATATCATAGGAATGTAGCCTAAGGCTTTTGCTAGTTATCCTGCTTGATGTTTAGACTGCCTTTTTGTTGTTGGTGGTGGTGATGGTGGTGGTGGTTGATTGCTTGGGATGCTGGTTTTAGTGGATGTTTCTGTCTCTATGTGTCTAGTACTGCTCATACAGCTATCACCTTAAGCAGGAATTAGCACAAAAAATATTTTAAAAGACCTTATTCAGTATCGTTTCTTTTATGTTTGATTATTGCACCTATGAATTTTGCCACTGAGAGGGTGACATGACAGTAGCCATTTTAGCAGATATTGTTTTTACTGGCTGATGATTTCAATGTGTGTTTTCGTATGCTTATTTATCGAATAGTTTATTGGTTTTGTTATATTGTTTATACTGGATATACAATATTTAAATAAAATAATATGTCAATAATAAGAATTTGGCACTGATGCCTTTTTAAAAACTATTTAACCACAAAAATATTTTGTGATCTTTATTTTAATTGGATCCACGTGAGAGTCAGTGTAAAGGAAAGAAGGACAAGATAGAAAAGATGCTAACAAGTAGTTAAATATCAGCTGGGTGTAGCACAGCAGTAAACATTTATGGACCCTCCAAAATCCCTATCTAGGGAAATGCTTAAGAATGTGTTTAGAAAACAAACATTTATTCATCCAGTCCTGAAGTTCCTTCAGATCTTTGTAGCAAAACTGGTTACAACTGAAAGCTGTCTCGCATTTGGCAACTGCTAAAAAGCTGTCTCAAAGTAACTGCTAAAATGGCAGGAATTTGCATGTTAAGGTAGTTGCATTTAAGAATTATGGTGTTGAAAGGAGTCTTGCTGGCCATCTAGTCCAACACCCTGCTCAGTGAAGGAAGTCTAAAGCTGGAACATTCCCAGCAAGCAGTTTCCCAGCCTCTTCTCGAACCCACCGCTTCCCTAAGTAATTGGTTGTATTTCTTACTCCTAATGTTGAACCAAAATCTACACTGCTGGAATTTATGTCCATTAAATCTGATGCAATGGAGAGCATTGTTGCTTTCTTCCATGTGATCACCCTTCAGGTATTTTAGAAGTGTGGGTCTTCTTTCCCCAGTCTTCTTTTAGCCTAGTTCCTTCAACATTCCTTGTTCTACTGACCCTCAATCATCTTCATTGCCCTACTCTGAATGCATTCCAATTCACTGATACCTTAAATTGTGGTGTTCAGAACTGGATACAATACTCCAGCTGGGACCAAACTAGCAAAGAGTATAGCAGAACTATCACTTCTTGTGACTTGGATATTAGGCTTCTCTAAAACATAATCTAAAAACACATTCACCTTTTTTGCAGCCACATCATGCTGCCATCTCATCTGGGCCACCGTCTATTAGGCACATCTAGGCAATTGCCTAGGGCGTTGAAGGTGGAGGGGCTCCAACAATTCCTGTCGCCACCTGCCTGTGGAAAACCTGATCCTTTCTTCCCTTCTTGTGTTGGGGAGGACCCTCTTCCTCCTTCCCTCCCCAAGACGTGAGGTTGGAGAAGGGATGTCAGTGGCTTCCCACCTTGCCACAGTGCTGGAGGGCTGAGGAGCATGGGCAGTGGCTTCCCACTTTGCCAGTGTAGTGGCTAGGAGTGCAGAGAGAGAACCAGGTTTGATTCCCCACTCCTCCACATGCAGCTGCTGGTGTGACCTTGGGTCAGTCACTGTTCTCTCAAAGCTGTTCTCTCACAAGCAGTTCTTGAGAGAGCTCTCTCAGCCCCACTTATCTCACAGGGTGTCTGTGGGAAGGGGAAGGGAAAGGAGATGGTAAGCCACTCTGAGATTCCTTCAGGTAGCAAATTGCGGGGTGTAAATCCAATCTTTTATTCTCTTCTTCTTCTGTGGGGGGGGAGCTGGTAGCAGCTTCCTGGATTAGCATCGTGTGAAGATGGATGGCAAAGGTATTTGCCACCTAGGGTGCCAAAATCGTTGGGCCAGTCCTGCAACTCATGCTCAGCTTGTGATAGACAAGCAATCCCAAGACTGCTGCCAGATCAGGTCTCTCTCATCCTATACCTGTGCACCTGAATATTTTCGCCTAAATGCAGAACTCTGCATTTTTCTCTGCTGAGTTCTCATTTTGTTCTTTTCAGCTCAGCTTTCCAACCTATCAAGGTCATCTTGAATTTTATTGGTCTTCTAATGTGTTGGCTGTTTCTCCCCATTTTGTGTCATCTGCAAATCTGATAAGGATTCCTTCCATCTTTTCATCCAAATCATTGAACAAAATGGTGGAGAGGACCAGATCCAAGGCAGAGCCCTGCAGCACCCTATTGAGATCTCTCTCCAGATTGCCTCTGATAAAGCACACTTTGAGTGCAGTTGAAGATTCTGCCTTGCCCAGGGACAATTTACCTACTCTAATCCCACATCCCCCCCTCCCTGTTCATATTGAATCAGTGGATGTCAGGGAGAACTTTTGGGAATTTCTGCATGTCACAGACACAACAGAAAAAAGTCTTGCAAGAATAGGCTAATAGAAAAGCATGGATTGTTGGTGTCTGATATTTGTGGCGAAAGCTATGATGATGGTGCCAAAAGAGTATAAACCATCTTTGTAGCTTACTTTCCCCACAACTGGCATCTTGTATTGGTGCCTGCTGCAAACCATTCTAGCTGGGCAAATGAATTTTCTAGAATATTATATCATAGTTGTAGTAGATAACTCACTGAAAATGTCGAGACAGTGTGTAACTGCAGTAAAAAAGGCCAGTGCTATGCTGGGGATTATTAGGAAGGGAACTGAGAACAAATCAGCCAGTATCATAATGCCCCTATACAAATCAATGGTGCAACCTCATTTGGAATACTGTGTACAGATCTGGTCACCACATCTCAAAAAGGATATTATAGCATTGGAAAAAGGGCAGAAAAGGGCAACTAGAATGATAAAAGATTTGGAACACTTTCACTATGAAGAAGGGTTAAAGCTCTTGGGGCTCTTTAGCTTGGAGAAACGACAACAGGGGTGACATGATCGAGGTTTATAAGATTATGCATGGGATAGCGCAGGTAGAGAAAGAGGTACTTTTTGCCCTTTCTCACAATACAAGAACTCATGGGCACTCAATGAAATTGCTGAGCAGTCAGGTTAGAACAGATAAAAGGAAGTACTTCTTCACCAAAAGAGTGATTAACACATGGAATTCACTGCCACAGGAAGTGGTGGCAGCTACAAGCATGGACAACTTCAAGAGGGAATTAGATGAACATATGGAGCAGAGATTCATCAGTGGCTATTAGCCAAAAGGTATAGATAGGAACTCTGGGGCAAATAATGCTCTGTATTCTTGGTGCTGGGGGGGGGGGCAACAGTGGGAGAGCTTCTAGTGTCCTGGCCCTACTGGTGAACTTCTTGATGACACCTAGTATTTTTGGCCACTGTGTGACAGACTGTTGGACTGGATGGGCCATTGACCTGATTCAACATTGGTTTCTCTTATGTTCTTATTCGTTCATTATTTTTTTCTGGAGCCATATAATGCTAGGAAGTGGCCTTTGGAGTCCTTGCCTAGATCTTGTCGAATCATTTTTTGCTGCAGTTGCCACAACTAGTTGATGCATTAGAGGAACTTTCTTATGGTTAGCATCTTGACCATACTGGGTATATGCATGCAGGCAAATAATATATACTTAGCCACCTTTGTACCCAATTAGGATTCTCAAGGCAGCAGACAGTTAAAAATATAATGCAAATCAATTTGAAAAGCAGTACATATGTAAAAAACCAAGAATTAAATATTTGGATTGTGATATTTGTTGGAGGATTACATTCAATGCATTGATTTTAAGAGAACTGATTGGTGCATTTCACAATATTAAAAATATGGGGTTCCCCCCATATTATTTATTTATTTAAACCATTTTTGAATCCCTTTCCTACTTACCAAACTCAAGCCACTTTTCTACCTTGTGGAACTCAAGGCAGCTTACAATGCCGTACCTAAACTAACTTTGATCTAACTTGAATGTTAAAATACAGTTCACTAAAAACAAAAAAAAAACAAACAGAACTGGCCCTGAGGTATGTGTAAAATAGTTGCTGCCATATAGCCTTGGTGGTGGCATCTGTTTGGAATGGCTTAAGGAGGCTGGACGGATTCTTGGGGGTGAGGTCAAGCAACAGCCATTAGCTATAATGGCTACATGGAACTGTGCCTCTGAAAGACAGTTGGTGGGGACAATTACCACAGAGGGCACTGGTTTGTGAACTCTCTGGGGACATTTGAGGGAAACTGGATGCTGGGTCAGATGGACCTGTCTTCTGGCCCAGCAGGGTTCCTCTTACTATCTACACTTTCAAGGGATGGTGCTCTAGTGAAATCCCTTTATCACATATGCCTGAACATAACACATTATTCAACACTAACATTATGCTTTCGAGATAATCAAGAAAAAGACCAACTGTGCTCCATTTTTAAGCAACTGAACCCTGACTGTTCCCTGGAAGGCCAGATCCTGAACCTGAAGCTCAAATACTTTGGCCACCAAATGAGAAGGGAGCATTCACTGGAGAAGACCCTGATGCTGGGAAAGATTGAAGGTCAAAGAAGAAGGGGACGGCAAAGGATGAGATGGTTACACAGTGTCATCAATGCAACGAACATGAAATTGAGCAAACTTCAGCGGACAGCGGAAGACAGGAGGGCCTGGCGTAATCTGGTCCATGGGGTCGTGAAGAGTCGGACTCGACTGTGTGACTGAACAACAACAAACAAAAAACCAGCTGTACTCCAGTTTTGCTGATAATCACAACTCTTCTGGTCAGTTTAAAGATGAAACAAATGAAGCTTCAGCTCCGGGGGGGGGTCTCCTTTTCTCTGAGAAACCCACAACCTGCCTCATCTTTGAGGCATCCCCATTACACCTAACTGCTCAGGTGGTATGAATGGAATGTTTTGATTTAATTCAGTCCTGTTATTGCTTTCCTTTAACTGATCAATCCATCAAGCCATCGTTGCCTTTGCTGGCAGTGTGAATCTGGAGGAGAGAAAAGGGGAGGGGTGCATTCTTGCCAGGGATGGCGGGAGGCAGAGAACCGTCAGGGGCTGACCACAGCAAAAACACTGTAGGCTGGGGTGGGGATTGGGTTAAGTTTTGGCAGAATGAAGACCAGACAATCTTGGGGAAGGAATGAGTAGAATTCAAGCCTATCTTTTGGTTTTTTTGTTTAAAAAAAAAACTGCATTAAAACATTTTTATCAAAAGGTATTGTGGCACTTCAAAGTCCAGATCTGCAGTGAAATCACAAGCAGAGTTATACCTTGTCAATGGGCTTAGAAGGGTATAACTCTTCTTAGGACTTCATTGGACTAGAGCCCATTTCATAAAATGCTGCCATAATCTTGCAGATTAGATTTCCAGAGGAGATATTAAAGTTCCACGGTGCACACAATTATCTCAAGCCTCCCTCCTGTCCCATTCTGTCTTGTTTATGTTCTTCTGTGGGAGTTTTTCCATGGTGTGTGTGTGTGTGTGTGTGTGTGTGTGTGTGTGTGTGTGTGTGTGTGAGAGAGAGAGAGAGAGAGAGAGAGAGAGAGAGAGAGAGAGAGAGATCTTCTGCCTTGTTCCTGTACACCTGGCCAGCTCAGGATTTACCCATGGGTACAACTGGGTATGAATTCCATATACTTTGCATGTATGAATTCTCACTCTGCTTTGCCTTGGCTGTCACCTCCCACATCTGCCCCCAGGAGGGATGCCAGCCTCCAGGTGGGAGCTGGGGATCCCCCAGAATTACAGCACATCTTCAAACTACAGAGATCAGTTCATCTGGGGAAAATGGATGCTTTGGAGGGTGGACTCTGTGGCATTGTACCCCACCAAGGTTCCTGTCCTCCCCAGGTTCTATCCCCAAATATCCAGGAGTTTCCCAAACTGGATCTGGTAACCCTACCCCCCATCCCCCACCAGTGGGGGGGGAGGACCTGGCAGCTCTAGTTCCCCACCCTCATTCCATGTTAGAAGAAATAGTAACATAAAATATGCTTTATTTCTTTTGATCCTGTTGAAAAACTGAGCAAGCTGTGTTGCTTCTAGGGCCATTTCTCCCACCCAGCCACCCAAAGAGCTTCTTGAGGTGGCATGAAGACAAGTGTAACATTGTACCTTTATGTGTGTGTGTGTGTATATATATACACACACACACACACACACGGGGCTGTGGTGGCTCAGTGCTTAAGACGCTGACCTGCAGACCAGAAGGTCGGTAGTGCAGCAGTTCGAGACCCGAGTGCCACATGTCTCTGGCCCTAGCTCCTGCCAACCTAGCAGTTCGAAAGCAAGAAAATAAATAGGTACCACTTCAGTGGGAAGGTAACAGTGTTCTGTGCGCCTCAGCGTTTAGCCATGCCAGCCACATGACCATGGAAACATCTTTGGACAGCACTGGCTCTTTGGCTTGGAAACGGAGATGAGTACCGCCCCCTAGAGTCGGATTTGACTGGCTTTCGAGCAAGGAAAACCTTTACTTTCTATAATGTATTTCAAATTTCCTCAAGAACTATGTTTGATCAAAACACAGTTTACAAAGCCGCTCAATAAATGGTGCTATCATCCAGTGGGCCAGCAGGGAGACCCCGAAGCCAACTGCTGAGGTTGCTTGCCACCTGCCATGCTACTGGAATCAGACTCAGCCCCTGCAATGCTGCTAACAGTCCAGGGGAAAGAAGTCCTTTTTTCCCCCTTGCTTCTCCCCCACCCCCACCTGTCAGGAACTACCATTAAAGCCAGCAGCAGGAGTCTCCTACTATTACAGGAAATAGTTGCATCCAAGCATGCACAAAGCGTAAGTGGACTGAGAACCTCAGCTTTAATTTCCTGATATGAAAAGACTTACAGGAAATTCTTGAGCTGAAGGAGGAGCAGTTGGAGAACATATGATCTTTAGTTGACTGTTTGGTGTAGTGGTTAAGAGCACAGTAGGCCCGTAGCCAGGATTTTTTAATTGAGGGGGCTTTTAAATAAGTCAGGGGGCACCCTGCACAGACCCCTGCACACACCTCTAAGGGAGCACCTGGGCTGGATGGGAAGTCGGGGGGGGCCTTGGCAGTAAGTTAAGGGGCCAGGCCCCAGGATGCCCCATTGTAGCTACAGGCCTGGAGCACAGGCTCTAATCTGGGAGAAGTGAGTTTGATTTCCCACTCCTCCACATGCAGCTGTTGGTGTGACCTTGGATAAGTCATAAATTCTTTCAGAGCTGTTCTCTCAAGGGCAGTTCCTGAGAGAGCTCTCTCAACCCTACCTCACAGGGTGTCTGTTGTGGGGAGGGGAAGGGAAGGGGGTTGTAAACTGCTCTGAGACTCCTTGGGGTAGTGAAGGGCGGGCTATAAATCCAATCTCCTCTTTCTCCTCCTTCTCCTCTTCTTCTTCTTTTGACTACCAAAGGAGGTGGTCATTCAAAACAGCTGAAGGAGGTGTCCAGTTGGGAGAAATCCTGTGAGCACTTTGATTATGTTGGGGCGGGGGGAATAGACCAAAAAATAATTAAATCTTGAGGCAGAGTGAGGTACCTAACCCTTTCCCCTCCAACAGTTGTTTTTTTTTTAAAAAAATCAAATACTCAAATTGTTCTTCTGTCTGCCGAGATGATTTTGAGTGGTAAAAAGGCAGGAGGACAAAGTTCTTTTCCAGCTCCTCAAACCTATTTTTGATTTAAGTAAAAAGATTATGGAATAGTCTAGACTAGCCCAAGCTCATCAGAGGCTGGAAATTACATAGAGTTGGGCCCGGTTAGTACTTGGTTGGGAGACTTGGATTGCTAACGCAGAGAAAGGAAATGGCAAACCACCTCTTGCCTTGAAGACCCCAAGAGGGTTCACCATAAGTCAGTTGTGATTCCACAGCACTTAAGAAAAGCTTCACTGGGAAAATACAAGTTAATAACGTCTAGTTTCAGCCTAACAGGGTCTCCACATGGTGGGTTTCCCTCCCCTACTACCTTTGTAGTGGCCATTTGTGCCCCTTCTCCATGACACTAGACCTTTTCCAGTATTTTTTTTAAATCAGCAGTTGAATATTGTTTCATTGTTATAACATTCTATCAGGTTCTCTGATTCCCCAGCTTTTATTTATTAATTTCAAAGTAATTAACCCCTTTTCTTGCAAAAATATACCTGTCTCCCGATTTCTCCAGAACAAAGGGGCTAAAGACTTTTTAAAAATGAAGTGTAGGAAGTCTAATGATGTGATACATGGATTGTTACAACAATGTTACATTGCTGGGGTTTTTTTAAGAAGCCCCCCCAATGCTGGGGAGAGCAAATGGCTGCCATGTGCATGGGACTGGGAAAATCTGAACACTCCCCCCCCCCAGCAGGCTTTGGTGTGATGTTTCTAGGGTTGCTAGCCTGGAGAATTTGTGGGTGGAGCCTGGGGAAAATGACATCATGTAACTACATGGCATCACATTTCTGAGAAAATGATGTCATGCTATTGTGTGACATTCCCTCGCCCCAGTTTTGCTCTTGCTACTCCATGGAGTAAGGCTGGGAGCAGGCGCAGCAGGGGTGGGTGGATGTGGCCAACAACCTAGTAGGTGTAGATGTTTCACAAAACTTTGCAATAAAGCAGATATGGGAAAGGCTGGAGAAAAGCATGGGAAACCCTAGGAGGTGCATGGGCACAGCACAGTATAGTGGGGAAGCGGGGAGGAGATGGGGGACGACAGCATCATACTCAGGACATGTAACCTCCGTGGAAACAGCTGAGTGTGAAAACTAGAATGACCCTGGTTCAAATCTTACAGCTTCCACCGCTCAAAGTGGCTTCCTGAAGCAAGAAGGCACACACAAAGTCTTGGGAGTTGAAAATTCGGGTCCAAATTTGGCCAAGTGAGCAAACACTGGCCAGTAAGGATATATACAGATTCAGTAGTTGGAGTAAAATAAACATAAATGGTTTATTAAACACAGTGCAGAAGCCAGCAAATGACAGGTCACAAAAGCAGGAAACCCTTCAAGCAAAGAAGAGATAATACATGATACCCCCAAAAAATTGCATTATTCACAGACAGTGGAAAAATTGAACAAACTTCTAACATATTTCAGACTAAGCAACTAAAAATCATAGAGAAATGAAGTCACAAAGTAAATACAAGAAACATCTAAATAAAAGATTACATTAAAAACACATAAATATAACAAATGGACACTTCAAATGGTTTTGCAAGAGGGGCCAGCTGCTGCACACGCCTGGACTTCAAGTAGTGAATTTGCCGTTTGAAATTCAGGCAGAGGTGGCCCTCACTTGCAAAACCTTTAAATGTTTTTTTGCAAGCGGGGACTACCTGCACCTGAACTCCAAGTGGCAAATTTGCCACTTGTAGTGCAGCTGGCGGTGTCTCTCTCCCTCCCCTCCCCTCCTGCAAGATTTAAAGGGCCCTCCAGCTGATCGACAGGCCACGTGCTCCTGCCAATAAGCTGGAGGGCCCTTTAAATCTTGCAGGAGGAGAGAAAGAGGAGGCTGTTGTGGGCAGGGCTTCCCCCATTGGCCAGCTGCCTGGCAGCAGGCATGAGTCCATGAAATTGGGGGATCTCCCACCCCTACCTGGGGACTGGCAAGCCCAATCCTAAGCAAATTTACACTCTGCTGAGTTCATTGGCTTCAGTACATTTAGAAAGATGTCACTCTGCTTGGAATGGCAGTGCAAGTTACCCTGTGTTTCTACCTTACTCTAATGTCATTTGCATCACTAACTTTTCTTCCACTGGAGTTGCTAGATGGAATCCTTCCAGCAGGAGAGGCTTTGAAAATAACCCAGAAAGGGGAAAGGGAAAAATACAAGCACATTTTAAAAGATGGTGAAATCAGAAAGAAGTGGAACAAGAAGGCAATACAAAGAAAGGAGGAAAACTGACTCATTTGAGCTGCGGTGCTGGAGAAGGCTCCTGTGCATTCCTTGGACAGCAAAGGTGACAAGCAAGCAAGTATTGGAGTGCATAAAACCAGACATGTCATTGGAAGGAAAAATCATAAAACTGCGACTGACTTATTTCGGCCATGTCCTGCAGAAGAACTCACTAGAAAAAGCAATTATGCTTGGTATGTTGTCAAAGGCTTTCACGGCCAGAGTTCATTAGTTGTTGTAGATTTTCTGGGCTGTACGGCCATGGTCTTGGCATTGTAGGACCTGATGTTTTACCAGCAGCTGTGACTGGCATCCTCAGAGGTATAACACAGAAAGATCAAGTACTCTCTCTGTCAAGGTGAGAAGAAAAATGGTAGGCAGGTAATTTATATCTACTCAGGAAGGTGGGGTAGGGCTGAATCATTATCTTGTAGGAGTTCGCTAGACTGTGACATGCTAATAGAGGAGCTTTCCTCCATTAGAACACAAAATGCTCTACATCTTACAATAGCACTACAGATAAGATTAGAATTTCAACAGCCAATCCATATGCAAAAGAACCTCCTCAGGAAAGCTCCTCCATTAGCATGTCACAGCTTGGGGAACTCCTACAAGATAATGATTATACTTCTGAGGATGCCAGTCACAGCTGCCGGTGAAACTACAATGCCAAGACCACGGCCATACAGCCTGGAAAATCTACAACAACTAATTATGCTTGGATTAGTTAGTGGCAAAAGGAAACTGGGCCACCAAAGAGCATGGTGACTAGGCACCATAAAAATTGACACCAGCCTGAGCATGGAATGACTCAAGGAAACAGTACAAGATTGGAAAATGTGGAGAGAGCTGGCACATAGAATCACCAAGAATCGGACACAACTGAATGGCTAACCACAACAAGAATGGGAGAGGCAAGTGAAACTCAGTCAAAGATCTAATAAAGTTTGAGAACTTGAAAGTCTAACCATGCTGTGTTCGTTATGCTGGAGGCAGCCCCTCTCATCCTTAGGCAAAGTGACAAACTTTTCATACTTATCTGATTATTTCTGAGGATCAACATGGCCAATGTCTTCCCATAAAACTCCCTTCCTTGTCTATCATGTCCTCAGTGTGATCCAGTGAGGTGTTAAGAGTGGTGGATTCTAATCTGGAGAACTCGGTTTGATTTCCCACTCCTCCACATGAAGCCTGCTGGGTGAGCTTGGGCCAGTTACAGTTGTCTCAGAACCCTCTTAGCCCCATCTACCTCACAAGGTGCCTGTTGTGGGGAGAGGTAAGGAAGTCGCTTTGAGACTCCTTAAGGTAGAGAAAAGTGGGGTACAAAAACCAACTCTTCTTCATCAAAGGAGACGTCTTAACAATTCATCCCATCTGCTTCATCACTATGCACAGAGGCATGTAAGAAGGTCATTTGGATTTCCATACAATCAACTCTACTGTTCTTGAACTTTGTTATACTTCTCTCATCAATTATACAGACCCAGCCACCTCTGGCTTCCCATTAGACAAACTGCTGAATTATAGTCTTCCCCTTGGCCTTTGCTACATCTCGGAGCTCCTGAGATTACATGGTTAGGCTGCTTCCATTTATGAAAGAATGGGGAGGGGGTTATTCCATCTAGAGTTGCCAACTCGGGGTTGGGAAATAGCTGGAGATTTTGTGGGTGGAGCCTGGGGAGGGTGGGGTTTGGGGAGGAACCTCAGTAGGGTACAGTGCCATAGAGTTCAGCCTCCAAAGCCACCGTTTTCTCCAAGGGAACTGATCTTGGTCATTGGGAAATCAATTGTAACAGCAGGAGAACTCCAGATCTCATCTGGAGGTTGGCAAGCATATCTTCAGAATAATTAAAATGGACTTCTTTGAGACTTCTTTAACCAGAGCTAAGAGAGAAGTAACTCAGACACTTTATTTATGGCAATTACGTACCAGATTTCCAGCAAATATTCACAGCACCTTGTATTGTGTTAACGGTGATACATGTTATAATATTTTTTTTAAAAAAAGTATCCAAGGAAATGAGATTATTTTCGATGAAAGCATGTTGTACAGTTCAGAAACTGTTGGGAGTGGGGGGAACTGTACCTTCCTTTGGCCGACAAAAGTCTCCCTTGGTTAGTTATGTCTAGGACTTGCCTGACAACCGGCATCAAGAATTTTCTTGTTGAGAGGTCTAAATTAACTTACAAATACTTTATGCATTCTTGAACAGCTGCTTGGGATCTGCAGTTTGATCCCATAAATTCTGAGTGTATGTGAAAGCTGCTCTCTGCACAGGCATGAAAGCAGCATATATACTTAAAACGCAGCTGGTTTTAAAACCTTGTACCAGTGATCTAGTGTAAATTCCTACCCCAGTTTCAGGTTTTTTGGCAGAATGCAGAGAAACATGGATCCTCAGTTGTTTCCTCTTAGGACACTGTTACTTGTAGTTGAATAAACAAAGCACAGCCACTTATCATTTAAAGTTTTTCTTCTGTACGCAAAAAAGCACAGAAATCTATTGATTTTGCCATTAGTTTGCTTTTTAAAGACCTCAGCACATTAAATATGTTTGGGGTAAAAAAAAAAAAACAACCCTCATGATTCCCAACCCCTTTAGAAAACCCTGATCCAAGGAAGTATTTTCAGTGTTCTGGAGAGGTACAGCCCCTCTGTATGATCTGGAGAAAATTTACCTCACCATAGAAGGAGAAATACTTGGGACAGAAAAGTACCCCAACCAACAACAAAATGTGCAATTTTAGTGCTATTATTAATGAAACTATTTCTCAAATTTGGTGAAAGCACATTTTCGGGATCTGGAATTTTGGGTATTGAAAAACACAATGTCTTCTGTCACCATAAAATATGTTTTTTAACCATGGCACATTTTTCTACCCTGAGATACACTGGAATATGGCTTGGGGTAGGAATACACCCCACAATGCTAATAGTATATGTTTACTCAGAGCATTGTCCAAATTAATGATGCATGACCTGTGCATGATGACCTTGGGTGTATGTAAACCAAGTGATCCAGTACACTGAGGACGTGTGCCAAGAACAGCTACCTGGCCAGCTGGTATTTTGAATGCTGCCAACTGGGGAGATAACAAAACCGCTCCAAATACTGCTCGTTTTGAATCACAAAATCACCAGTGTGAACATACTGAGTACAACCCTGTTGGTCTTGCTCTCTGTTGGGTATCTTGGTATTTTTGTCCCTGTTGGGTATTTCGTCCCTGTGAGGTCTGTCCCTGTATTTTGTCCCTGTGGGGGAGCCATAGAAAAGGGCTGAGGAGAATGACAGTCCTGAGAGGAAAGGAAAAAGAAGTTCGGGGAGGGGGGGAAGATAGATATTTCTGAGGAGGAAAAAGGAGACAGAAGCCATCTATTGAGATAGCTGCAGCTGCCAGAGATCTGCGGCAACATAAAAACCTGAAGAACAGCAGCACCAGCACCACCATAGCCAGTAGAGTTGCCAGGTCCTACACGGCTGCCAGCGGGGGGATCCAGGCTCCGCTTTGGAATCTTCTGGCACATGTGCCATGATGACATCATCTGGAAGTGATGTCATCATGTTGGGGATGTCGGGGTGATGCCCTAGTTCTTGGGCAAAACTATGGTTCTTTGCCTTCAAAACCATAGAGTTTTCCCCAAAACTACAGCATCACTCCCAAGTCCTCGGTGCGATGACATCACTTCCAGGTAGTGGATGTCACCCAGCAGTGTCCCTGTTTGGGGGTGGGTCTTCCTCCACCAGCCAGCTGGCCAGTGATGGACTGGAGCCCCTAAAACCTGGGGAACCCAACTGGGCCAGCCACCACAGGAAAGGTGTGAGAGACTTGGAGAAGGCCTTAGAGAGATAGTAAAAGACTCTAATAATTTTTTTAGTTCCAACTGCCCATTGCATTGTCTAAGTTTGAGTTTATATATGTGCATCCTGTTTTCATTTCCCATCCCTCCTTGTTGAATTAAACCCTGCTTCTGTTTGGTTATAGGTGATTGGAGGGCCTGGGAGTTGTGTTTGAATTTGTTCTCTTCTTCATTTGCCTACTGGCTGTCCCTTTTGCTAGGAAGTGAAGGCCAGTGGGCTGGAGGCACCATTACTTTCTTGTTTTTCTTGTGTCCCCACCCCTCCATTAACAAACCCAGGTCCTGTAATTTCTTCCCTCAGTGGGGGCTGGTGGGAGAAACTGGGGTTACATTGAGTATTCTAACCCAAAAGGAAATGGGTGTTGTGAGCAGAGCAAATTCTGGTTTTCAACACATTGTGAATATGGAAGCATTGCTACTCCCAGGAAGGATCTCAGCCATCTACCTCTGGCAGTGGAGGTACAGAAAAAAGGCGTTTCCTGGCAGCCCAGCTTTGCAGTACATTTGAACAGGTGGAAGGTCTCTGGGTGTGTGACTTCAGCTGTTCCGATTCATGCCTGGAAAACAAAACTTATGAACTGGCTATGAGGCAAACCAGGACAGATTCTCAGCAGTGGGACAAATGGAACTACTGGAGCCACATGTATTATCTTCCCCATGAACAGTTTTATTATTGACTTTTGTTTTTTTGGTTATCTTCCATAACAGGAAGATTAAGCAAGTGATTCAGCTTTGATCCTACCATTTGGAGCAGAAAACACGGCGGTCTGGATAAATGGTCCAAATGCTTAGCTGGTGTAGCTTTCAGTATAGGGCTGTGTGAGGCCAAAGGCGTTGCTGCAGTTTGTTGCTGGTGATTGAAATCCCTTCCCCCCCTTTGTTAAACTTTTTATTTTATTATATTAAGTACATCGGAATAACATTTCATTCATGCAGTTATAGTTGGTTAAGTCAACAGTCTTAACATATCAACCATTTAACTTACATAGTATATTTTTATAATTATAACTAACAATTAAATTTAAAAAGAGGACCCTTAAAATACCTTAAGATAGTATATCTGATGTTAGAGAGGTTTTGGTCATTGGGTGAAGTTCTCAGTGATTGATTTGAATTAAAAGTGTTTTACAGATATAACCATTTGTGGTAGATTGGATATGAAGGCAGCAAATCCTCTGTTGACATGAAATTTAATACTGGCGCCCATATATGCACAAATTTGGAGTAAGGTGGTATAAACATTGTTTGTGATCTTTGAATATAGTCCGATATCTTGGCTGTTACGAATTGGTCATGCCAGGCTGACAATGTTGGTGGCAAAGGAGATTTCCAAGCTGCCGCTACTGTCAGTCTAGCAGTTGCTAATAGTACTGAGGGAAGTTCTTTGGTGTTTTCTTTTATTGAGTCATCCCATAGGTGCTTGAAATTCCTAGGTTAGCTTGGCTCAGAGGTGACTTTGAGTTACTCATCCTTGCTATTTCAGCCAGAAAATCCCCCTCTCGCTTCTCCCTTGGGCGAAACTGAAGCCCTGATTTTTTTTATTTTTTCTTGTCAACTTTATGTTCCTTCACATTGAATTTCCCCATAAAATGTGCTCTTTTAATGTTATTTTTGCATTGAAAACAAGCACTGTACGTATATTATTAATTAATTAACATACATTATACATATTGACAACATATATTGCCTATCAGAACATAAAATATGTGCACAATTCCAAAGAATCTACACTACCAATGGCAAAAAACACACACACAAAGAACTAAAACTATGAACGAAAATATAAATGGATGTAAAAGTGTGGGGGCATAGTGGTTAAGAGTGTCAAACTAGTATCTGGGAGATCTGGTCTGAATCCCGACTCATTTTATGGAAGCTTGCTGGGTGACCTTGGTTCAGTCACACTCTCTCCACAGGGTTTTTGTGAGGATAAAACGGAGGAGAGGAGGGCCCAGGACAGACTGGCAATTTGCCCCGGTAGCCAGTCGCGGCAAAAAAAAACTGGATTAAACAATACCGGGTTTTCCCGTCCACACAGCGGGGGCCACTGCCGGAAGATATGGGACGGAGGCGCGCGGGAGCGTTCAGACTGCCGCGCCGGAGGCGTGCTATATTCGCCATTTTCCCATTAATTCGGCTGTGGGCGTATGTATGCATAAGCGCATTTTGCCGATTTTTTTTTTTTGCCCTGCAACGCCGGCACCGCATTGGGCAGTGGAGCGGAGCGCAGCCAATCACACCGCTGCTGCCTCATGCCCAACGCGGGTTGCTCCCGGCTTTTCGGCTGCGCGTTCAGACTCCCCGGAAGCGGAGAAACGCGCGACAAACGCAGGCTTTCAAGATTTGCAAAGGCTTTTATCAGGGTTTTTTTTAATCCGGCAGTGAAGCGCAAGAGCACCGGTAGGCTACGGGTGGGGGACGCCAGGCAGATGTGCCTGTGTGAACGTTCCATTTACTCCGGTATTGAATCGTTGTCAGCCCGGGTCCCATCCCGGGGCAAATTGCCAGTCTGTCCTCGGCCGAGAATGATGTGAGCTGCTTTGGGTTACCATGAGAGAGAAAGGCGGTATATAAATGAATCATGAAATGAAACCAGTATGAAAAGATACAGGATTTCTGGTCAGTGTTTGCTCGTTCCTAGTATGGTCCCGGGTCACTCTGCTTTCTCACACATTCTTCTCTGCTTCCACAGGCAGGGCTGTTGAGTGCCTCACACACACCCCGGCTCCCGCTGGGATCTTTACTCGTATCACCCAGACTCAGCCTAAACATTGTATGGAAACTAATCATGTTACTTTCCTGGTCTCATAAACCCCCAGGAGGACCAGGACTCCTGAAGTCGAGTCCATCTAGTTCCCCCTTTCCTGGGCCCCTTGGCAGCACTGGCTAGAGCACTTCTGGCTTACAGTGTGGTTCTAACATCACAACACAATGACAGCCTCCAGGATGGGGAGGGGAAACCTCTGTCTTCCCACCTTCTCCTACTCACAGGTGCCCTCCACAGCTAAGGTCAATGCCGCGATTGCCAGCAATGTGTACAGACTGAATCCCATTTTCTCTGTTTGTCTCCTTCCAGAGCTTCCTGCCACAGATATATCCTCCACTCTTTGTTCTGCAGGGTGATTCATTGCAGAAGAAAAAACGCCTGGTTGACATTTTCGGGAGACTGGAGTCCACCTATAAGGCACACACCTGGCAAAGCTTGCTTTGTCCCTCTGCTCAGCTCTTCCTGAGGTACTCATTAATTATTATTTATCATTTTAATTGCTTTTTATTTGGAAGAAGAATGCTTTTGTCATCTTCTCTGCCCTCTCAGCAATGATTGCTGTTGCTATTTTGGCGAAGGGCTAGTTACCGCTTTTGGACGCCCTCGGCAAGCCTCCTACCAAGTGCGACTGTGATGCAGAGAGAGCTAGCAAGTCACACTTGCCTGGGCAAATGAGCAGTTGCCATCTCTAGGCCCTGCAGCAGCTGTTTACTCACTTGCTTTTTCCCTCTGCCTGGCACTGCCAGAAGCAGAAGCTTTTACTGCTTACTTGAGTGGTCAGTGGACAACAGGACGGGGTGGACACTGCTGCCTGCCCTCTGAGTACCTGGGAGAAGAGGAAGAGAAGAAGAGAAACCACCATCTCTGTGCTGGTTATGGTCATGCCAAGGTGGGAGGAATTGACAGGTCATTTCAGACAGGGCCCCACTACTACAACGCTCCGGAGACAGAGAGGGCAGGCTGTGATTTTTGCTGTTATTGCTTCATGGTAACTGCCCTCTTAAGGACTTGGGCCCTTGGCAGCTAGCCAGTGGTACCTAATCAGATGCCATGTATTTGTGTGGTTTCACTTTCGCTGTGAATATTGCTTCTGGCACAGCTGCAGGTTAGCTTCCAAGCCAAGTTTAATCATTCTTCTGTCCAGACCAATAGCACTTTGCTCCAAAATTGCAAGCAACAACACTTTTGAATATTTGGGGCAGGGGAGTTTGCTTCTTACCCAATGCTTGAAATTGTTCTGAACTGTATTACACATTGTTCTCTGCCATGTGCATTATATCACATTGCCGTTCCTATAGATGTCACCCATCCCACATATAACAAATATAAAATACTAGGAATAAGGCCCGTTGTGGAAATAAATACAACAAGCTCTAGAAAGAGGCTCTGGGAGAGTGCCAAGGCCTTGGACACTCGGCGTCAATTTGCTGTGGTGACCTCAGCAGGGTATAATGACACAGAGTCCACCATTTTCTCCAGAGGAACTGATCTCTGCTACTTGAAGAGCAGTTGTAATTTTGAGGGGTCTCCAGCCCTCACTTGGAGATTGGCAACAGTGGTTCCCCAGGAGGGAATGGCTGATTGGGAGGATGGAGTCTATGGCATTGTACCCACCGCTCCTCAAACCTCACTCTCTCCAGGTTCCATTCCTCAAATCTCAAGAAATTTCCCACCTGGAGTTGGCAACCCTATTTCCTTCCCAGCCAAGCATCAACCTACCTTTATTTCCCCCTCACTCTTCAGCTTTCCATCTTCCCCACCCACCCACCTGCAGCCTCTACGGTGCTCTGAAACCCTGACTGCCATGTCACATTGGCTGTCATGGGGGGGCATCTCAGCAGGGTATAAGGATTGTGGGCTCAGGATAGGATCTCTCCTTGGACTGGCTCTGCTTCAGCCTCTCTCTCTCTTACCCTGTGGAGTGGCTGAATTTCTGTTGCCTCCCAGGGTTGTGGCCTAGCTGGAGTCTATATTGATGCTGGCCCACCCCTTGGGATGGTCCCTCTTTCCCCACACTTTTTGGCCTTGCCGCAGCTGGAAACTGTAGGCCGGCAGATGAGAAAGCCCCATTCAACCCAGTGAGTGATACCCCTGCAGGCCCCTCTGGAGCTACAACTCAATTAAGCCTTCTGGGGGAACATTTTAAACACAGAGAGGGCAGCCATCTTACAGACACAGGTAGCTGCCATTTTGTTACACCTACCAACAGCTACTGAGGCAAAAAGTTAGTCTCACACAGGAGACAATTGTCTTCATCAAGAGAGAAAGCCATCTGCTAAAAATTCTGAGAGGGTACAGTAGCTGAAGGAGTGGGTGGGGAAGAGGAGCAAACCCAGCACCCGGCCAATGGCATGCAACTACTCTTGAGTGGCAGCTGGACGGGACTCAGGTAAGCCAGTGGCTAGGGACACATTCTGAGTGACAGATCATTGAGCCAACTGATTTTGGCACCGCGTGGAATGTTCAGGAGAGTCCATGACCAAAACAGAATTATATTATAGAGAGATTGTTACAGAAGAAGTGGTTACTGCTTGAGGGTGTGGGGGCAATTTGTATCATTTGTCTTCTTTTACTCGAGTCTTGCCCATTTGACTCCTCGTAGGAGTCTCCAGGTCCACACTGCGAATCCTTTGTGCTCATTCTCACACTGCTTATCATTGGTTGTCACCCTCTCCAATCTGTCTCCTTAAACTGTTAGTAACGTACAAAAGAGAATACTTTCCATGATTTTTCTGGATTCTTCTGGGGTGGGGGCAAACTTTGTGCCTCACACCTCTGTTATTCCAGCTTTGCTAGACAAACAATCTCAAGCATGTTGGGATGTTCTAAATTGCATTGCAAATACTTTACATGTTCCTGCAATGCTGCGTGGGACTTGTAGTTCGATACAGTAAGTTTTGGTGTAGTGGTTAAGTGCGCCGACTCTAATCTGGGAGAACCGGGTTGGATTCCCCACTCCTCCATGTGCACCTGCTGATGTGACCTTGGGTCAGTCACAAGCTCTGGCACAGCTGTTCCTGAAAGAGCAGTTTGTGTTAGAGTTCTCTCAACCCCACCTACCTCACAGGGTGTCTGTTGTGCGGAGGGGAAGTGAAAGGAGTTTGTAAGCCACTCTGAGACTCAAAAGTGAAGGGCGGGATATAAATCCAATCTCTTCTCTTCTTCTTCTTCTTCTTCTTCTTCTTCTTCTTCTTCTTCTTCTTCTTCTTCTTCTGAGCATTTGCCAGCACAATAAATGCTGCTGACTGGATGGGAGCAAAAACAGTATACATACATACTGTCATTGATTTTTTTAAAATGGCGCATTACGTATTTCTGAAGATGCCTGGGGCAGTTGTGTAACCCAAGCAAGCCAGCTTGAGTCAATACCATCTACCTGGCCACCCAATTCCTGAATGCCACCAGCTGCACAGATGCAAAATTACTCCAAATACTGTTCATTTTTAATTGGAAAAAATAATTAGTGTAGTCAAATATAGGCATTGCAAGTAAAGTAAGTAGAAATTTTGAACACCTGTCCTGCAAACATCAAATAATCCCTAGAACTTGAAAACTCTTCTAGGGTTCATGCCCATATACCTCAGTGGCAGAGAATACGTACTTCTCTGTGTACTTTATGGTGTTCTTGGATTAGGAGGAGAGACATCCCATCCTTGATGCAAATTCTGTAGGAACTTTATTTCAGTGAAATTTTAAAATGACAGGAATTTGCTGCTTCTCTCTTGAAATGTGGCAGACTGGGCAAATGAAGGTGCTGACTCTCAGGGTCTCCAGTGTTTATCCACTGATTTGGTTGCAAGAAGCTTGGTTAATTTCTTTTTTTCATTTTGGGGACAGAAAAAAAAAGAGATGGGAAACCTGGTTAATTGGTGGTAATTCTATCTGTTTGCAGCGTCATAGGGTCTTTGTTATAGCTAAAACATGAACCCGGGAAATGGGACGTGGCAGTAGGCAACTGGCCATGTTGATTTGAGTTGAGGTGGGGGATTCTCCACCCTCACCAGGGGATTGACAACCATAATAAAGGATCTGTGTTTCCCTCCCCTTCCTCCATAAGGAGATTGGGAAGGCAATTTTCAGAAGAAAAACGATCAGCTGCAAAAGGCTGAAATAGTCCTTCTGGCATCCCTCGGGAACTTTTCTAGAGGTCACAGAGCCAGTCTTGTGTAGTGTTGGATCAAGACTGGGGGGGAAGACCCCATTTTCCCATTCAAGCTCAGTCATGGAGCTCACACAGGGGTGATGTGGGACCCATGACTATATTTCAGAATAACCTACCTCCCAGAGGTGTAGTGGGGACGAAGTGTAGGAGAGGAAATCCACATGGGCTGCCCTGAGCTCTGTGGGGGAGGGATGGGATGAAAATGTAATAAATATTTTAAAATAGGTTGAGCGATAGTGATTGGGCCAAGGTCACCCAGTAAGCTTCGTGGTGCAGTGAGGGTCTGAACCGGTGTCCTCCTGTCCCTGTGACATTCTAAGTACCAGTGCTTCTGTCTGATTGATTCTGCAGTGGCTTTCTTGTTTGCTGTGTCTTCTATCAGTTTTGTTTTGCTTTTATTGTATTTTAATGGATGCTTCAGCTGTCCAGAACCTTAGTTAGACAGTGGGATAAAAATATTTTAGATAAATTATAAATGAATAGTTGGGCTTCAGGAAGGAACACTCCCCCCCCCCGCCGCCCTCCTCTAGGTCGGATTGGCTAGTGGCCCAGAGCATGTTTTATTTGCTTATTTGCTTGAGTCATCGGGAAGCTCTGCTTTGCTCTGTCATCCTACTGCAGCGCACCTCCTGTCTGCACACTTGCGGTTTCTTTTTTTTTTAGGATGATCTTGTGGGAGGGCACTGATGGTAGGAGACCGTGCAATGTAGTGGGTAGAGTGCTGGACTAAAACTGGGCAGACTGGAGTCCAAATCTCTGCTCAGGGACCTTGGACCAGTCACATCCTCAGCCTAATGAGCCTCACAGGATGGTAAGGTGGATAAAATGAGGGGAGAGACATGTACACAGCACCCTGAGCTCTGGAAGAATTAAAATCTAATTGTAGCCATGCCTCTAGGCATGGGAGTGGACTAGCTAGTTCCTTCTGCTTCTCTCCTCTGTCAGTTCTACCTGGGTTTGTCCGAGCAACTTTAATGATCAGATAAACAGATCTGCAGGCAGTGTGATCTTTTTGCCAGAATTCTTTCCTGCAATTTTTATATGAAGCCTTACACCGAGACAGCTTGGAAGTTTTTTGTCTCCTCCAGGAAGACTAGACATGAAGTCAATGTATTTAGTCTGTGGAGTTTAATCTCTCTTTTAAAGTCATGCACGTCTTGTTCTCACCATAGTGGCTGGTTGGATACTCTTTGTTCAATCAAAAAGTGTAGGGGGGCTGTGCAAAATGTTTGTCCCAGTCCTGTTACCCAGTGCATCCAAAACACAATGCCAATGGCTGGCTTTTCTAAACAGCGGATGAGCAAACGTTCCTTATTTCATCCCCTCCGTGTTTTATTTTGCTGTCAACAGTTTGCGTATGATGCATGTCCTCTGTATGTATAATTAGATATTCATAATGCTGCACAAATAAGGTTAAATGATGTGTAAGTTTTACAAGAAAAAAAATTGTGCAAAAACCTGGAAAATGGCAAGGAAATCAAGAATATGAGCTTGATTTGCAGAAGGGAGAAGCAGAGTTGAAACAGAGATTTGGGGACTGAAATAGGGATAGGAGATTTGAAATCATCCCAAATCTGAAATCTGTAAAATGCCAAATATTGGAGAAATGGGTGGAGTAATTTAGGGAACAATAATCACCATGACAGTAGAACAGGAAGGTTTATTCAAACTTAGCTAGGTACAATTATGAGCAGCCTTGCAGGCTGATGAGGTTTCAGTTGGGTATGTCTTTGCTAGCCCTGAGAGATCAGGATGGAAGGAGAGCTTTTCTCCATGACCCCCACCTATCCACCCACCCCACTTCTTTGGCATTTATTTGTGTTTTTTTCTTCTGAAACGTCAGAAATAATTGCCATTAGAGGATAAACATTGGAAGGAAGTAGTTTGGTCTGCTAAAATGCAACAGAGAATTTTATCTCGAGATGATTACCAAACAAATGGTAATCATATAAGCTAATATTTTCTCAGTTGGCTCATTCAATGCCAAATTAAGCATGAACAGGGAGGAGAAATCCATGTATATTTATGTATGTCACAAACTATGTACATCTAAGGTGCAGAGTGGAAGGGTCTTCTTTAAAGAAAAGAAAGATGGAGCACACAGGGGAGGAAACTAAGCCTAGCCACCACTCTACCTTTTCATCCTGTCCATGTCACTCCTGATTATCAGAACAAGGGGTGTTCAAACACCTGCTGGTACTGCTAACATCCTGTTTGCAAATGGCAATCAGGCAGCCAAAAAAATGATGCAGTGTTCGGCTGTTGGCAACACACTCACATCTCTTTGCAGGAACACCCTACTTGTAGCCATCACAACATCTGGGAGCCAGCTTCTGATCTGCCAGGGAAATATTGATCAGTATCCAGTGAAATACTTGGAGAATCAGGAGCCAACTCTCAGCTGATTGCAGGAATCAGGTGGAAGTCAGGTTCTGCTGATCTCCCAACCTGGAAAGTTTGAAAGGTTTTTCTCTTCTTGGGTGGAGGAAAAAAACCAAACCAAAATTCCCTCTGCCAAAAAAAAAATAACCTACACCAAAGGATAAATGGATACAAATCTGACATCAAGAATCACAAGACTGAGAAACCTGTAGGAGAACACTTCACCCTTCCAAGACATTCACTGGGTGACCTCAAAGTAGCTGTTTTATTGCAAAGGAACTTCAGGAACAGACTAGAAAGGGAAATTGCTGACTTGCAAATTATTACAACACTCAGAACAATGGAATCCCCAGGACTTAACAGGGATATTGGTTTCCTATCTTACTACATATACTAACCTCATTCAGCCTTTACATCTTCATTCTCACCAGTCCCCCAGAAGGGCCATACATCTTCTTTATTTCATTTCTTGTTTGGAACAATAGATTAGAATAGTAGATTGTGATGTAACATAATTAATAATAGGATGTAATATAATTTGGAAAGGTAGATTGGAATGTGTTTCTCTGTTCTGGGGACAGGGCCAATACCTCTACACAATCAGTCACCCCACTTCAAAGAAGAAGATGGTGTAAGGTCGCCTCCATGCTTGAGAGGAGACAGATGGAACATAATGGCAGGGTCTTAGTTAATTACTCTCAGCATTCCACAGTTAAGGATACATCTGCTCATCAATCTCCAATTTTGACATATTTATATCCTTCACTATGTTCTCCCTGAATTAAACCCAAACAAGTGGTAATCATATAAGCTAAGCTTGTTATTACAGTTTGGTCCTCGAATTTTCATTATGCTATATGTTAATTTACTGCTCACCCTCTACCTATGTATATGGATTGGTAAACTTATACCCAGGGCTTTTTTTGTAGAAAAAGCCCAGCAGGAACTCATTAGCATAATAGGCCACACCCAACAGCAGAAACTCATTAGCATATTAGGCCACACCCCATGCCCTTCCCTGGCTTGCCCAGGCACCCCATGGCTGCGGGGAGCCCGGGCAAGCCCCCTCTTGAAAGGAAGGGAAGGCAGTTTAAACTGCCTTCCCTTGGCTTGCCCGGGCGCCCCGCAAGCTGGCCCTTGGACAGGCTGGGGAAGGCACAGGGGGGGGCATTTAAATGCCTCCCCGATCCTTCCAGGGCCCCCCCTGGCCTGCCTTGGAGTCGCCGGGGGGGGTCACTCTCCAGGCCTTTTCTGGCTGTAGTGGGCATGGCCAACTCTGAAGCCAGCCAGAACTCCATTCCTGTGCGTTCCTGCCCAAAAATAGCCCTGCTTATACCTTGAATAAAACCTTTTTGGTCATAAAGGTGCCACTGGACTCAAACTTTGTTCTGTCTTATACCAAGTCAGACTGGTGGCCCATCTAGGATCAGGACTGTCTTCTCTGAATGGCAGTGACTCCCCAGGGTCACACCTACAGAACATTTTTCCCCCACAACTGCTAGGGTTGCCAGCTCCAGATTAGGAAATTCCTGGATATTTCGGTATGAAGCCTAGGGAGGAAGCACTTTGGAGAGAGGAGGGCTCTCACCAGGGGTGTAATTCCATAGAATCCATGCTTTAAAGCTGCCATCTTCTCCAAAGGAATTGATCTTCTTCCACGTGGCAATTAGTTGAAATTCTGGTAGAACCAAGGTCTATGCACTTAATTTGTGCTCCAGCTTTCTCCCCAGTGGGAACCCACAGCAGCTTAAATTGTTCTCCTCTCGGGCTACCAAGCCTGTGTGTCAATAGCATGATGATTTCACTTCCAGGGAAAACCCAGGAGCAACGGTGATAGCTCTGGGAATAGACAGTATGTATTGGAGACAGGGAGAAGGAGGAGGAGGAAGAGATTGGATTTATACCCTGCCCTTCACTCAGAGTCTCAGAGCAGCTTACAATCCCTTTCCCTTCCCCTCCCCACAACAGACACCCTGTGAGGTAAGTGGGGTTGAGAGAGCTCTCTCAAGAACTGCCCTTGAGAAAACAGCTCTGAGAGAACTTGTGATTGACCCAAGTTCACACCAGCAGCTGCATGTGGAGGAGTGGGGACTCAAATCCAGTTCTCCCAGATTAGAGTCTGTGTTCCTAACCACTACACCAAACTGGTAAGGATGGGTATGATGGAAGGTAAGAAGGTAAGGATGGGTATGATGGAGGGTCAGGGAGTGTGGCAACCTCCAGGTGGGACCTGGATATCACCCAGAATTACAACTGATCACCAGAAGACAAGATCAGATCTCATGGAGAAAATGGTTGCTTTGGAGAGTGGGCTGTGTTGATGGATTCTAAGAGTGGACTCCCTGCCGAGCTCCCTTCCCAAACCGTGCCCTCCACAGGCTCCGCCCGCAGTCTCAGAGTCAGTTTGGTGTTGTGGTTAAGAGCAGCAGACTCTAATCTGGAGAACCGGATTTGATTTTCCACTCCTCCACATAAGCCAGCTGGGTGACCTTGGGTCAGTCATAGTTCTCTCAGAGCTGTTCTCTCAAGAGCAGTTTCTGTCAGAGCTCTCTTAGCCCCACCTACCTCACAGGATGTCTGTTGTGGGAAGAAGAAGGGAAGGAAGCTGTAAACCACTCTGAGACTCTGAGTGAAGGGCAGGGTATAATTCCAATCTCTTCTTCTCTCCTTCCTTTAGTTTTGTAGCAGACCATGTAGAGAGGAAACAGGAAGGTTAGAGGGCCATGCACATAACTGGAAAACCTTGGCATAAATAATTAATCTAGTAACTGTTTTGACTAGTTCAACCTCATATAGCTGCTTTTTGGGGACACAATCTACAGAGTTGGCAGTGCTCTGCTACAAACTGTTTTGCAATTCCCAGTTTGTTTTTGTTTTTAATTTTGTGTCATGCTCTTTTTGGCTTGCAGTGTACCCTATCCTTTTTTTTTTTACGTTGAAGAAGCAGCCGTGATTAGCAATGCGAAGGGAAGCACATTTATTCGTGGGACAACCTCCATAGGTGAGTCACGCCAAGCAATGAGAGAAACAAACCCCAGAAACTTAATAATAGCAGCAGTTTAAATTTCTGCTTAGGTTAGCACACTTATACGGTATTTTGAACACCGTTGCAATAGGCAATAAGGGACCCTTAACAATAGAAGGTTTATGTGACTTTTATGCAGGTTAATAAAACAAGGAATCAGTCTGAATTCTCCAAAGCTATAATCCACAACCTTATTTACTCCTGGGTTAGTGCTTTTTAGCAGCCATGGGATTACCCCTGGAGTGGGTTGTACATTTAATCAGTGGATTAATTTTGTTAGATGTTCTGGCCCGATACCAAAGGAGAGCAGAAACAAGTTAAAACATAGGATTTTGAAGAACTTGTATTATATTTTATCCCATTTTTCAACCAAAGTTGGCCACCAAAATAGCTCATGGGAATACATATTTAAGAAAATACACTTCTTGATCAAAATTTTTAATACTAGTGTCCTGCGGGGAAGGGATTCTTGGGGTCCAACCAACCAAGACACTGGGAGCTCCATGTCTGCAGTTCCCAGCGCTTTTAAAGAACTCAGTTATCAGGTTGCAGGGATGCGACTTCAATCAGGACTATGGCATGAGGGCAGGGTAGGTTCGAGTCTTCCCTTTCTACTCCATTTCCGGGAACAAAAATGGTCTCAGAGAGCCTCTATTTGCCTTCTTACATATGGATACACATATGTTTTATATGATATATATCTATAACGTATATGTTTCTCCAGTGGGGCAAATAGAAGCTCCTTATGACTATTTTAGATTGGGGAAACAGAGCAGGGGACAAAGCTTATCTCCCTCAGCCTGACCATTGAGGTCCAATCTGAAGTGGGACCCCACATGCCTGAGCTTTTAAGTGAAAGCCAGTTTGGTGTAGTGGTTAAGAGTGCAGACTCTAATCTAGGAGAGACGGGTTTGATTCCCCACTCCTCCATATGCAGCTGCTTGGTCAGTTACAAGTTCTGTCAGAGCTGTTCTCTCAAGGACAGTTCCGGAAAGAGCTCTCTCAGCCCCACGTACCTCACAGGGTGTCTGTTGTGGGGAGGGGAAGGGAAAGGAGATTGTAAGCCACTCTGAGACTCTGAGTGAAGGGCGGGGTATAAATCCAATCTCTTCTTCTTCTTCTTCTTTTTAAAAGCACCAGGCGCTCCTGGCATCTTGTTTGGGTTGGCCCTCAGCTGGAGCTTGATCCAATAATGGTGGAAGGCTCCACTGCTGTTTCTGGTCCCATCCTACCCCACCACCACATAACAGATAAATAAAAATCCCATAATAGCAAAACCAGCAGGAGGACAGAAAAGAGCCTCAGGGCATCAATTAGCCAAGGGCTTGGATTGTAGTAGGCTTCTGTCCCTTCTGCAATCGCTCGTTCACACATGATTACACTGTGACAGCTCATTCAAGCATAGAGCTGATGTATTACTGGAGTCTACAGGTGGTGCACTTGGGAACCAACTCT
Source organism: Gekko gecko (assembly GCA_029375565.1). Taxonomy (NCBI): domain Eukaryota; kingdom Metazoa; phylum Chordata; class Lepidosauria; order Squamata; family Gekkonidae; genus Gekko; species Gekko gecko. The sequence goes on along the minus strand of JAPDNY010000013.1, from coordinate 20,502,826 downwards.
TAGCTAGAGATGATTTCAAGACGGAAGCATCTCAACTCAAGCATGCATCCATGCATGCAGGGTATGTGCCTGGTCTCCTGGAGTGACTACCACTTCCCTTTCCTGCCAACAGAAACACATATCTTGATAGAGTCCTTCCTTCCAATGTTAGTGTAGGTTGCGCCATTGCAGAGTAAATGAGCAGCAGACGCAGAAGAACCCTCTGCAATATGAAATAATTGGGGGGGGGCCTTGGGTATGATCTTTGGTGTGACAACAGGGGTGTTCCGTGCACACAAGAGAATCTTGGGCTGCCTTCGAACGTCTTTGACAAACCTTTCTGTGTCTCTGATGGGTACAAATGCATTTTGTCCTTGAGCCTGCATGATCTTTCCCTTCCTCCTCTTGTATGTAAAGAATGGCTGGAGCCTTCCTGGGTTTGGGAAGCTTTAAATCAAATGCATTTTCAGTGACACCTCAGTGCAGGAGCTCTGGCAAATTGGAGTTCGTTTTCTCTCTACAAAATAGGACTCTACACTGGGAAGGTTTCAGGAGGCAGCAATGCTGGTCTGCAATAGAAGTGTTACGTTCAAGTCCTATAGCATCTGACAGCCCTGACAAGATCTTCAGGGCATGACCTTTTGAGAGTCAAAGGGAGCTTTGCCTCTCGAAAGCTTATACCCCAAAATTCTTGCCAGTCTCTAAGGTGCTACTGGACTCAAACCTGGCTTTGAGATTGTGTTTTTGAAATATCCACTTTGAGCCTCCAGTATCTTGCATGGTAGAACTGATGGGTCAGATGGATAGAGTTGAGAGCACTACCACTTGGGGGGAGGGCACTATCTGTCACTAGGTTGTCTAAAGAACCAGAAATTTTCCTCTTTGAAAAACAAGCTCTCATTCTTTTCCCTGTCTTAATCAGAAACACAAAAACCTGTTTTCTTTTCTGTTTCTAAATCAGGCCTGGAGAAATGGTGGCGCACCCTCTCTCCGCCCACCCTAGCTACAAGCCCTGTGAACTTTATGTTACAGGTACTGTTGTTATCTGTTTTTAATAGCATTGACCATCTATGTGGCGCCTGATGGAACTGTGGAGGCAGAAATGGAGAATCCCCCCACACACACAAGGAACTTCCAACGTAAAACAGACAACAGGAAAAACAACAGAGTTGTAGAGAGGAATGACTGCAGGCCAATGAGGAATTCGTACTTGTGTTGGCGGGGGGGGGGGTATGAAGTGCTATCATTACAGGAAAACTTTAATGTGATGACACCATATCACACTTCATCTTTTTTCATTCTGTGTTTCTAGGGAGACATGGGGGAAAGGAGATGTGTGGATCCCTGAAGTTTGTATTTTTAATTTATAGAAGGTGAGAAGACGGATGTAGGCAATGTGGGGTAGTGGCTAGTGTTCCCGTCTAGGGTACTCACCCCAGCTATGAAGCTCATTGGGTTACCTTGGTCAGTTCCTCTTGTCATAACCTACTTCACAGCTGTGTTTTGAGGATAAAGTAGGTGGGAAGTCCTGTGCATGCCACTCCAGGCTTCTTGGGGGAAGGATGAGATAGAGGAGCCCAAGTTGCAAGTGAAGAATGTCTTCAGTTAGGATGGGATGAGTACTATGGAATTATGCCAAAGGTTTCACCACCACCCCCAAAAAAGAGGCTGGTTCTGAGGAGGGACTTGTAGGCAGAGAGAGAAGTGGTACCATGCGGACCTTCCCTTTGCTGAGGTAGTTCCAGCCAGAATCCTTGGAGGGGGATAGCTTTGGACAGTGGAGGGCGAGGGCGTTGAAGGAGGGAAAGGAAAGGTCAGCGATATATTGCAAAAGGAAGGTGCAGATTGGGGCAGCAAAGGGAGATTATGAGAGGTCCTAGGAGAGGAGATGGTCATGGAGGGAAGCTGGACATGTTATTTAGGGTCTTATAGCACCACTTTGAGTTGTGCACTGGAGGCAAGAAGCAATGCTCCCTCTAAGCCGTGGAGTCTTGTGAGCAAAAATTCTACTTTGTGAGCTGCTGGCATTAAAGTTGTGAGCGAGTGATTCGGCTACTGAATAAATTAGTTTGCTCTGGAGCCATCCTTCCTGGGCTAAAACAAAAATGTGTGAGCCAGAGGCTAAAAAACTGTGAGGTAGCTCACGCTAACTCAGCTTAGAGGGAACACTGGTGAGAAGAGAGCCAGTGTGGAGGCTGAACGCACTGATGTGATCTACTCCTGTTTCCTAGAAGCAAAACAATCCCTTTCCAGGCTGCGTAACTTGAGATTTCTTCTTCCTTGCCTCTGGTTTCTCTACCAAAAGGTGTGGTAAGGCTGCTCTCCCCACCCCCCCCGAAGATAATTACTGGATCTGTGAGTTAATGAAATGGGAGGATGCCAAAGATCTCCTCTTCTGTTTTTCTGAATGGAATTGTAAGTACCAGCTCTGTCATCCACCAGGGCTGCCTCTTTTTCACTCACTCAAGAAAAAATCCTCTTTGTTGCCATCAGGGGGAGCTTTTGAGATCTTTCAAGAATGAGATATATATATATTTTAAAACACACACACACACACAAAACCCCAAAACGTCCCAGCTCAGAAACACAGATCCATAAACGAGCAAGCATTTAGACTCTTACCTGTGGCTCCAACTCCATTGAAGGGAAGACAGAGGAGTTCGGAAGCCTAGCAGACTGGAAACAATCTGCTAATCTCAGAGGAGGATTTTTTTTTTCCTTTCCAAAATCAACCTTAAATATCAGTGTTTTTGCTGTAGTGTTTTTGAATTAAATTTAAAATTAAATCAGGAGGGGTTCCCCCCCACACCTCTTTTATTTGGTTTTGTTTTGTTTGGGGAGGGAGAAGCCTTCCAAAGGCAATCCCCCCCTCTTCTGCTCCAGCTCCTGAGAAGACCAGCCAGCTCCTTCACTCCTGATGGGAACCCGGGATGCAACATTTCGGATGAGCTGCTCAAAAACTGCACCGAGGGGGACCACAAAAGGGGGAGCCGCTCCGATTGCATAACTTTTCAGGCACTAATAAGAGGCAAAATTAACACCGCGAGAAAGCCAGCGAAAGCAAGCTAGCTTTTTTTGCTTTTTTTTTTTTTAAATCCGAGAATCAAGTTTCAGGACTCTTTATGCACTGCAGGGGGAAAGGGGGGGGGAGGATGAAGGTTTATAGCAAAGTGCAAGTCGGATCCTGAGAAAGGAGAGCGCTTTCTTTTGAGCCAGAAATGGGGAATGTGTGTTTTGGACAGGTCTGAAAGCAGAAGTGGGGGGGGGGTTGCAAGGGGGGGGCCGCGTGCAATTGAGCTGAGAATATTACCTTCACGTTTTCCTGCCCCCTTCTTAAAAGGAAAGGGGATAGTGGCGTGGGGGTGGCATAATGGGAGTGGAAACCTCCGCCAGAGTGCTGGGACCTGTGTCGTCCCGCAGATTGATTGATTGATTAGTCACTGTCCCTGTCTGTTTTGAAAGGGGAATCACTTGATTGAGGTGGAGCACCAGCTCCTAGATTAGCATTTTCTTGTTTACTCATCATCTTGAGGGGGTCTCCCCCCCCTTTCTGTCATTTAGTGGAGAAGACGGGAGGGGGGGAGAGAAGAGGAGGTTGTGGCTTGTGTTATAAAGGAGGCAAAAAATGTAAATGGATTAGAGCATCTTTTTGGAAGAGGGAGGGAAACGAGCGCGTGCCTGTATCTTAGGGAAGCTTGTTTCTTTCCCATTTCTTGTAATAATAAGTGCGTGTGCGAGTGTGTGTGTGTAAATATAATATAAATGGGGGTGGGGGGAGAGAAGAGAGCAACCCAGAGGCAAGCCAGCGGTGAAGAAATAGGGAAAGGAGAAAGATAGAGCAACATCCCCACTTGGACCCAAGAAGAGTTTGAATTTCATTTTGATTTCCCCCCCCTTGGGGGAAAAGAGAAAGAAAAGAAAAAGGGGGACCAAAATCCTGAACGCAAAAAAAAAGGGGGGAGCAAAAAAAAAAAAAAAAGGCCACTGCGAAGGGTTATAAAAAGAGCAACTCCCCAAGAAGGGGGAACAAGAGAAGACAAGGAGGCAAAGCGAGGAGGAGCCCAAAACTGGCAGCACGGGAGGACTTGCTGGGGAGCAGGGGGGGGGAAGCTTGGAAATGCAGCTCTGGACTTCGCTCCTTCCTCTCGCGCTGCTGTGCGCGGCGGCGGGGAGAGCCCTGGCCGGCGGCCCCGAATGCGGGCTGGACGAGCGCTCCCGCCGGGCGCGGAGGGACACCCGGCAGGCTCGCCACTTCCACTCCCCCGCCCCGGGCACCTGCGCCACCCGCTTAGCCCGGGGTAGGCGCTCCGCCTCGGGAGGGCTGGAGCCTCCGCGCCTCCCTCGCAGGAGGCAGCCGCGGGAGGCGAGAGGCAGCCGGGCTCCGAGCCGGGCGTTGTACTTCGGCGGCCAAGGGGCTCCGCTCCGGCTGAAGGCGGACCTGGAGCTGCCCCGGGATGCCTTCACGTTGCAAGCGTGGCTGCGGGCCGAGGGCGGGCAGAAGGCGCCGGCTGTCATCGCAGGTAAGCCCGGCGCGCGGGGAGGCCGCGCGGGAGCGGGGAGGCGCGCGGGGAGGGGAGGGGAGGGGGGAGAGAGGATCCCTCTGCGCGTCTGGACCTCCCGGCCGGCTCCGTCCAGATGTTGCGGCGCGCAAAGAGCAGCCCTCGGCGCGCGCGGAGGTTGTTGGTGGTGTAAAACCGGCACGTGCTGTTGTGCTTTCAGCGCGCGCGCGCACGCACACAATTCGCCTCTTCTTTTTTGTGAATGGGCGAAAAAAAAAGTGTGCATACTCTGGGAGCCGTAAAAACAAAACAAAACACCGGAGGGGGGAGTTTTCCTTTGAACTTACTCCCAAGTAAACGGGCTTAGGGCGCGGGGGGAGGGGGGTAGCCTGGGCCCGATCCGTGCCAAGCGGGGCACTTTTCTCTCCGCTCGCCTCCCTTTCAAGGCGGAGGGCAAGGGGGCGGTCAGGGGCCACGATCCAACGCGCGCTTCCTCGGGAGTAAGCCCCATAGAGTTTAGCGGGGTTTCCCGCTGAATATATGGGCGTAAGGTGGAGTGTTCCAGCATGCTTGCCAGAGGGTAAGTCCATCAAACGCACCTGGGATCGCGTTGGGGAGTAAGCCCTACTGAATTCAGTAGGATTTACTGCCGAGTAAGCTCGCTTTCAGGGCTGCAGTCATGGGCACTCTTCTCTGGGGGCAAGTCCACTGATTCCAGTAGGAGCTTACTCCTGAGTAAGCGTGCATGGAACGAAGTTGAAACCCCCCCCCGCCCTCTTTCTCTTCTTTTGACTGGATCGTGCCCGTTGCTTTAAAAAAAGTTGTGCCCCCTCCTCTCCAAAAATCACTTTCTCTGTGAGCGTCGTCGTCACACACACGCACATCATTTCTTTCCTCTGAACTCGTAAGCAGAGGTTTTTCCGAATCCCCGATATTTATTTTTATTGGCTTGGATGATGGAAAGACGGCTCTTGGTTTACAGTTTCGGGGTACCTGTAAGGCTGGGACGGAATGCCTCGCCTGCGCTGCCCTTTCATGTCGCCCGGGCTGGCTGACGTGTTTGAGTCCCTTTCCTCCCCCCCCCCCCCAAGATGCTAGATCGAGCATGTGGTTTCTGCCGGAGCCATAAAACCACTTTTAAGTGTATTAAATGCCGGCAGTTAAAATCTTGCATGTGTGAGGTTCCGCATCCCTCGACACCAGCGAGTACTTTGCCCTGGCAGCGTGTGTGTGGGGAGGGTGTTTTTCTCCTTATTATTATTTCCAGCATTTCTGACATTCCTTCTGATATTGCAAACATCAAGGCCAGATCGCACGGTGGAAGAAAGCCCTTGGCCCCGGCCCCAACTGTTGCGCTGCGAGCTTGACAAACCGTGAGGTCCGCTGACGTTGCTCTTGTTTGGATTTTACCAGGGCCACTGCGTAAGCCGTGACACATGTCAATCAATCTTCGGCGCGACTCGTTTCCTTCCTGGAAAACGAGGGTGGGAAAGAATGAAAGCGACTCCTGGGGGGGATATCAGAAGGGGATACCCTGCCTGGGGGAGAGAGGGGACACCCCCCCCCCGAACAACAGCTTATTTATTTATTTATTTATTTATTTTGCCTACTCTTACACGGTGGAGCTCGGAGTGTCACCCCCGGCTTCCCTCTTCCTTGGCTTCACAGCGCTTCCGTGGGTTGGACTCGGCTGGGTGACGGAGCTCTCCGAGACGGGAGGCTCCCGTGGAAGCCCAGAGGCGGCGGCGGGGGGCGCGAGAGCGGGAGAGGGCGCGCGCTCTGCTCCCCCTTAGAAGCCCCGCCGCCGCTGCCGCCGCCGCCGCCCTCCAGCGCTCCGGAGGGGTTCCCTCTTCCTCCCGGAGCCAGCCAGTTCCCGCTCGGCCTTTCCCTCCCCGCGGATGCCTGTCTTCTTTCTCGGCGCTGTCACCCGGCAGCCTCCGGAGCCGCTTCCCGTCTCTCCTCCTGCCACATTTCACGTGCTTCTATGCCTTTATCTCGAGTGCCCTATACTTGACCTACAAGATTGCTGTCACTCAGGCGAGTCGCTCCCCGAACCAAAAGGAAAACAGAAGCCGCGGCGCGAGGGCTTCAGCTCTCCCCCCCCCGGCCGCCCTCCCACCACCTTCCCTCGCTTGCCACGCTCTTGCGCCGGAAAGAGGGCGGATCTAGGAGCACCCTGGTCCTACTACGATCTGGCTCCAAGTCCAAACAGACGGGCTGGGTCTCAGGGCAGCCCTCCGTCTGGAAAGAGATCAGGCTGTGGTTCCCTTCCCCCCCCACACACACACACACAGCAACCCCCCATGTTTTCAGTCCTTCCCTTGACTTGTGGCTTGAAGCCGGCCATTTGTTGATCTCAGGGGTGGTGGAGAGCAGGTTGAGGTGACATCTGGCTGGGTACAGTTTACGCTTTCTTTTCCAAATCCAGATGTGTACTTTGCACGCATCAGGTTGGGCCAGCTTTTCGGTTTACCCCCCCCCTGCTAGGACTCGTGATGCGAGGCTGGGAAAGAGGGTGCGAAATAAATGCTTCTAATTTGGTGGAGGGGGTGAACCGGGACGAACACAGAGTGTGATTAAAATGTGGCGTTCGCTGCCAGAGGATGTCGTGATGGCCACAGGAATAAACAGCTTTAAAAGGGGATTGGATAGGTTCAGAGAGGATAAGTCTATCCGTGGCTACTAGCCATGGTGACTGAGGGGAAACCTCCAGGTTTAGCAGCACTAAACCTCTGAATCCCAGAGCCAGGAGGCAAGCTCAGGGGGAGGCCTCAGCCTCTATGCCCGGTTGTTGGCTGTCCAGAGGAACTGGTTGGCCACCGTGTGAGACAGGATGCTGGACTAGATGGATTATTGGTCTGATCCAGCAGGAATCTTCTTATGTTCTCATGACTTGCATTAAAACAGGGGTTGAAGACAAAATCCCCACCCCCATTTAACAATTTAAGGTTTGGAATAATTAGGATTTCCCAGTCTCTCTTCCTATAATTTTTTTTGGGGAGGGAGTCTTGACTGGGAGCGAGGTTGGCAAAGTGGCTAAGTGCTGGCTGTCAGCCAGGGAGCAACTTTAGGGTGTACACACACTCCACACACCCAGAGGATGGTTTCCCTCTGATCAGCGAAGAGCGCAGAGTGAAATTAGTATTCCTCCTGTCCCCCAGCTGCCAAATGTTTGGTAGTTCGTTGTTGTTTTTGTTTGGGATGTGACTCCCCCTCCTCTGTATCAGTTGTTGTGTCCTGTCTCTGTCTGGGGTGAGCTTAGGAAGACAGGACTTGCCGCCCTCAGTTCTGCTTTCTCTAAGGGGTGCTCGGAGAGTTCCACCCATATAACCAGAAGCAGGTTTTTACGGTGCTATTGACGGGTCGTTTTAAGACTTCATAATCCTTGTGCTAGGGTGGCGGGGAAGAGAAGGGGCACTGTGATGGGGAATTCACAAATGCTTTTCCTGTTCGTCTTTGACTTGTTCCTTCCAAGTGTAGTATGGCTGGCCCTGCAACTCCTGGCTAGAGCACATTTGACTGTAGAAGGTCCCCAATGCAGTCCCTGACCTTGGCCATAAGCAAGGGAAGTCCCCTTCTGAACCTCAGCCCACCAATGCGGGCCTATCTCACAGGGCTGTTCTAAGGCTTCTTTGGCTGTGAATCACAGGTAGAACACATACTTGGCATGCTGAAGACCCCTGATTCATTAAAATGATTTCGGGCAACAGGTCATGGCTGACTGTCTGTCTGAGACCCTGGTGCTCCACAGCCAATTGAATTAGACCATGCTGAGCTAGACGGACCAACCATCTTACTTGATATAAGGCAGCGTCATATTCTTTAATAGGAGCAGTCATGGTTCAGTGGTGGTGAAGGCTTGACACACTGAACATTCCAGGTACAGGCCCTGGCATCCTCAGTTAGAAGACCTCAGGTGGCAAGTGAAAGCCCCCAGAGGAAAGCTGCTGCCAGTCACAGCACTGAACTAGATGGATCAATGGGTGACTTCTGGTATAAAGGCAGCTTCATATGTTCTGTGCCCACCTAATCTTAGTGGCTTGTGAGAGGAGTTCCCACCACCTAACATGCTCTTCTCCCATAGTGGTGGTGGTAGTGGTAGTGGTAGTGGAACGTGCCATCAAGTCTCAGCCGGCTTACGGCAACCCCATAGGGTTGTCAAGGCAAGAGATGCTCAGAGACGGTTTGCCTTTGTCTGCCTCTGCATAATAACCCTGGGTTTCTTTGGTGGTCTCCCATCCAAGTACTAACCAGGGCAGACCCTGAAACACAAACAGGAAGCTGCCTTATACTGAGTCAGATCATTGGTCCATCAAGGTCCCTTCTGTCTCCTCAGACTAACAGAAGCTCTCCAAGGTCTCAGATGGAGGTCTTTCACATTACCTACTGCCTGGTCCTTTTAACTGGAGATGCTGGGGATTGAACCTAGGACCTTCAGCATGCAAAGCAGAGGCTCTTCCACTGAAACAGCGCCTCCTCTACTTAGCTACCTTGCTTAGCTTCCAAGATCTGGCGAGATCAGGCTAGCCTGGGCCATGCATTTCCTCCCCATCCCTTTGCTTGCTTCCCCATTTCTGGTTGGCCCCAGAGCTAGAGCATAGCTCTACTCCAGATCTGAGGGCACTCTCTGAAACAGTCCAGTTCAAGGTGCCCCCTTGCAGACGGAAGTTCCATCAGATGCGAAAAGAGCCGCTCGTTTGCTTTCCACCTCCGAGAATCCTTTCACTGCTGCTGTGAAGTCGAAATTTCCTTACATCACCACCCGTCTCAGTGTGTGTGTGTGTGTGTGTGTTTTCTAAAACAGCTAATTTTACAGTGCTATTAAAAGGGTTCGTCATCTCCCTGGGCCATCCCTCCTCTCAGAGGGTAGGCGGCCCTCAGTGCGAGAAGCTGCCAACTTTCACACTGCCTCAGAGCAAGGCTATTTCGGAACCTGTCTGACTTCTGCGATATCAGCTGCAGTCTTCAGCGCTGCCAAGCTACTGAAGGGAAAGAAAATAACCCTGAAAAGTGCTCCTGGCAGCTGTTTTCTCCTTGACTTATGCAATAGCTGTGGCATTCAAGCAACCATGCACTGCCCTGGCCAGCAAAGCATGCACAGAAATGACGCCATTGCCCAGCGCGTCGGCTGATCTCCTCCATCTTAGTGACAAATGGGTCTTACATTGGGGCTGTTCGACTCCAGACACAAAGGGGTTAATTAGTCACCTCCTTCCAGCCCTAAGATGTGGGTGGGTATTTATTCCTTAGACCTGTCAGGCAATAAGTGTCCTTTTCAACTCTGCAAAGGGTAGCTCTCCACTCTTCCATGGGCTCCATCTTGTTTCCTACTGAAGAAGGTGGTTGGGGAGATGATTCATGCCTCCATCCAGAGTATGTTAGCCTGTGTTTTCTTGCAAATGTGAAGGTTGATTCTTGAATGGCTGGGAGTGGGGGGAATTTTGATGAATGAGTCGGAGTGGGAAAACGCATGTCCGCCAAGAGAAGTGAAAGTGAGTTGTCAGGGTTTTCTCTTCTCTCCTCCCCATCTGCTTCTTCTCGCTGTCTTACTGTCCTTCCAGATGCCAACTAAGAACATGATCCCAAGTTAACAGAGTGCTGCTTGACAGGAAGCGCCTTTGTTTTCCCAACTTTTGTTCGCTGGTGAAAGCAAGGTTGTAGCCGGATCCAAGATGAAAGCGGAGAGGGAGAGAAGCAAGGGCTCTCCCAATAGTGCGGCATAAGTCTCTGAAAACCATAAGTTCTGTGCCTAGTAAACAGCCTTAGGAATGCTGAACGTCCGAGTTTAGACCAGTGAGCCAGTCTAGAAATCTCTTGTTGACTGTGCAAAGAAAGCACCCAATATCCAAGTAATAAATTGTTAAGCCCTCATAGCCTTTGGTCCTGGTTCTTGGGGGTTATTATTATTTTTTTTAGCTCCTCAGTCTTCTTTCAGCCTTGATGGCAAATCTGGATGCAGCCAACTGACTGGAATACTGAGGTGGGTGACAAAGGTGAAAACCTGAACTAAAGGCTAAAAGCTGAATGAAGGGGGGGGTGATTCTAGCATTCTAGCACTATGAATCCTACTTTAAAAGTGGCCCTGCCAAATCTGATGAACCACTGAGTGGTCATTTGGGACCAGGCTACCTTGACAATCTTTTCTTTGGCATTAGTGAGCATGATATATTTCACAATCTTTGAACCCTTGTAATTCTTTAGTGCTTATCTGTCTCCAGTAATCTCCCTAGATCCCATAGTATCAGGTAGCAGTAGGTCTATGTCACTATGTATAAGAACAGTGAAATGTGTAGACAAATTTAGGACTACAAAAACCCATAACACGGTGTAAAGGAGTGAAAATACGCATGCAAAAGTGGTATCTCAACATTCTGCATATATTCTATGCACATTGTACATATTATTACATATAAAAGACATACAATGTAGATGACAAAACCAGCAACAAAAACAGAGTATCATAATGCTGACAAAAATATAAATGAACATAAAGAAAAAAATATGGAAGATTTGTTGATTCCTTTCTCAAATCCCATGGAAATAATAGGTTTTCTGTGCTCTTGTGCATCTCTAATGCAGTTTCGGAAGCATAATGTTAATTTGGAAGTGATTCTATGAATGCACATTCATGGAACAGCTGTTTTAGTATGGAGGATAGTGTAGCTTTTCGTGTGACAAACTTGTGGGTGATGTACTGCCAGGGACTGCATCAGTGGTTAGTCATGGGCTAAGAGGACAGGTCTGCTTGTGGATTAAAAACTAGTTAATTAACAGGAAACAGAGAGTGAGTATAAATGGGCAGTTTCCACAGTAGAAGGTGGTAAGCAGTGGGGTACCACACTGGTTGGTACTAGGTCCTGTGTTTTTTAACTTGTTCATTAATGATTTGGAGTTGGCAATAAGCAGTAAAGTTGCTAAGTCTGTGGATGACACTAAACTGTTCATGGCAGTGAGAACCAGGGAGGACTGTGAGGTGCTCCAGAGGGAGCTATTGAGGTTAGGCAAGTGGGCATCAATGTGGCAAATGAGGTTCAACATGGGCAAGTACAAAGTAATGCACACTGGAGCTAAAAATTCTAACTATAAATATAGGTTGATGGGGTCTGAACTGGTGGTAACAGACCAGGAGAGAGATCTTGGAGCCATAGTAGATAACTCAATGAAGATGTTGACTCAGTGTGCAACTGCAATAAAAAAGGCAAATACTATGCTGGGGTTTATTAGGAAGGGGACTGAAAACAAATCAGCCAGTATTATAATGCCCCTGTATAACTCTATGGTGTGGCCTCATTTGAAAATACTGTATACTGTTCCTGGTCACTGTACCTCAAAGAAGATAGCATTGGAAAAGGTGCAGAAAAGGGCAATTAAAATGATGAAAGGGATGGAACGCTTTCCCTATGAAGAAAAGTTAAAGAGATTAATACCAGAAATTTACTTGCTTAATATAATCCTGGAAGGGTACCAAAACCAGGATAGAGGTTTACAAAATTATGTTTGGGATAGAGAAGGTAGAAAAAGAAGTACTCTTCTTCCTTTCTTACAATACAAGAGCTCATGGGCACTCAGTGAAATGAATGAGTAATAGGTTTAGGACAGATAAAAGGAAGTACTTCTTCACCCAAAGAGTAATTAACACACGGAATTCACTGCTGCAGGAAGTGGTGGCAGCTACAATCATCGACAATTTCAAGAGGGGACTGGCTAGACATACGAAGCAGAAGTCCATCAGTGGCTATTAGCCACAAGGTATAGATGGAACACTCGGTCCGGGGCAGTGATGCTCTGTATTCTTGGTGCTTGTGGGGCAACAGTGGGAGGACTTCTGGAGTTCTGGTCCAACTGGTGGACTTCCTGATGGCACCTGGGGTTTGGCCACTATGTGACACAGACCACTGAACTGGACGGGCCGTTGATTTGATCCAGCATGGATTCTCTTAAGTACTTATGTTCTTACGTAATTCCTAGAGCATTGCAATGTCACTTCTGGGTAGACCTAGAAGTGATGTCAGGATGTTGCTCTGTTCCCCTAGTTTTGCTCCCACCAGACTGAAGATGGCATTTCGTAACTATAGATAAGGGCGTAAGATAGTAGGCAGTGCACCGCATGGCATCTTAGTGTTCACGCACATTTGTATAAGAGACAAGATCCATTCTCATCTCCGTACTTGATGTTTTGGGGAAGGAGCAGAATCTTGAAGGATGACAACTTATTTTTAATGCGTCTTGTTGGTTTTTGTATTTTTTTGTGTGTCTTCCATTCATATTGTCATAATGGGCTGTTTTAATGGGATCATATGGTTGTGAACCAGCTTGGGGCCTTTTAACGGTGATGTGGCCTATTAAACTCCAGCATTTCATCCTGAAATGTTTAACGGCAAAGTGAGAGGGGGGAAAAACTTGTCATCCAGCTGCCAGAAATCGGAGTTGTTCTTAGCAAACAGGGACAGCCGGATTGTGTGAAAGTCCCCTAGTAAGTTTCCAGTTGAGCTGGGGATTTGAACCCTAGATCTTTGCATTCCCCAGGTCCCCTGGGCAAACTTTGCACCAACACTCTTCTGTCTGTTTTAGTTGCTGCTTTCCTAAATCCCAGGCCTCCTCCTAGAGCTTGCCTCTTCCAAAGTAAATTCTCCCCCCACCGACAGTGTTAAAAAATATTCAAAACACTTTGCTCAGCTGTATGATGTAAGTGTGTTAACTGTGCTGTGCAGTTGGCTCACTGTCTCCCACCACTCAGACTCCCTCCCTTATCACCCTGTTCTGGGTTTAGTTCCTTCTCTTACTATCTCTGTGTCCTTGATTCCCCCTCCCCAGCTTTCCCTCCTCTCTGATAGGCAGAATTTCCATCTGTTTGACAAGCAAATACAGGGGTTCCGATAAGGGTAATCTCTGTTCTGTTCCATTCATCTTCTATCCTGTAAGCGCAGCTAGCCTGACTCCCGAGAACAGATAACCAGCTCTTGAGAGAGTGAAGGCAGAGCTTGGTCACATGTCTTTTAAATGACATGGTGCACGTTTCCCTTGTTGACAGAGTGTGCAGTGCTAAAGGTGTACAGCAGCCTCACCCTCCACTTTCATGAAGCTGTCTTCCTTTTTGAAAAAAACCCTCCTCGAAATCTATTCTTCAGTGCAGCATTTCAGGAGTGACCCTGGATTGAATCCTACCATTCTGCTCAAGGAAGAGTCTGTTCTCTAGAGGAATTTTTTTCATTTCTTTAGACATTTATACAACATTTTTGCCCCTCCCCCCCTCGGGCACCCAAAGCAGCTTATAAAATCATTCGCCTCTTCTCTTTTCTATCCTCCCTTTGTGAAGGGAGTTAGGCTAAAGACTCTGGAAGGAGGACGCAGGTATTTTACTATGCAATCCTATGCAGTGTTTCTCCAGCCTGTATTCATAGAATTTAACCTGCACATAGGATTCAACTCTTATTCTCCTAGGAAAAGCCCTGCTAGGTCGGACCAAAGGTTCATCTAACCCGCCATCCTGTTTCCCATAGTGGCCATTGAGACTATTCCAAGCAGGGTATTTAGGCAACTGCTAGGAGGCATAGTTGGTTTCCAGTATCCAGTAATCTGAGATATACTGACGCAGAACATGAAGGTTCTCCTTAGTTACTGAAGGTAATCCCTCCCTCTCTCCCTCTCCCTCTCTCCCTCTCTCTCTCTCCCTCTCTCTCTCTCTCATCCTGTTTTGGAGCCACCTAAGGCAGTGGCCATCTCCACATCTTGCCCCTGCACATTTCCATGCATGATGTTATAACAGCCCTGCTGATCAATCTATCTAGGTGGACCTGAACACTTGTCAGAGCTACTTTTTGCTCCCTTGCGATACCGTGGCAGTGGATGGGTATTGCACCTACCAACTCAACAGGTGCTAGATGACACAGAAGACCACCAAGGGCTCTCCATGGTTCTGCAGCAGTGCTGGCTGTGGCCTGGCTCCTCTGTCTCAGCAACTTGTTATTCAAGTGAGGACTCAACTGTTCTTGGAGCAGCTGTTTTGTAGCTCAGTTCCCAACACCTATAGAATTCAGGTCGCCTGGGAAATAGGGGAGGGCTTTGCAAGTTGCAGTGAGGTGGTGTTGCTGGAGAGCCCAAAGATGTCTGCCACCCTCTCAACCCTTCAATTCCCCCCCTCCTCAAGCTGGCATATATGTGGACTCTTCACTGCACTCTTGTTGAACTGTTCTCACTAGGCTTACCAGGTTGCCTACTAGGGCAGGTAAACGCCTGTCCTCGATGGCTCTCACACCCTCTCACAGTGGGCAGAAATGGGGGGGGGATGATGACACAGATGCAGCAACGTCACTTCCAGTGGCCACATCCATGATGCGGTAGGAATTTCCCCAGTCTCTATGGTCTTTACCATAAAGATTTGAGAAATTCCTAAAGTATCACTTGACATTTCCCCATGTCCCACTCTTATAAGCCCCCCGGGTTTCTTTCTTGCCAGGCAAGTACACATGACCACTGGAGATCTGTAATTACAGCTCTGGATGTGTTATTTGCCACTCTACAGAGATCGGAGCCATGGTGTTGGGAAAGGTAGGATGGATCAGCAGTTTTCGGATTGAAAATACCTTGTGCAACCCACCCCAGCCTACTTTAAACCCTGTCAGGAAAAAAAAGGACTTGCATAGTATGAATTTCTCTCTGTTTTCCTATCCAGGGTTTAAAATGAGTGGGGGGATCATTTTCAAACGGGGATTGGCAGAGAAGTGGAAAAGTTATCCCCCATTTCCCAGTACTGACCTAGATTGCTCCCCTCCCCAAAGCTGCTATGGAAAGCCAGATTGCAAACTTGGAGTTCCAGTCGCAGAACTTGCATGTCAGATTTTGTCTGGCCCTTAGAAGTATTTGCCAGGATGCTGCTATAAAATGTTTGCATTAATTTTAATTAATCGCATTTGGGCCACCTGTGAGATAACTGAACAGTCAGGTTTAGATTTTAGCTCCCAGACCATCATCTGGTATTTCAGCTTTGGGGGTTGTTTGTGTGCCGATTCACACATCCCAGGCTTTGGTGAATCATTTGGCACCTTGTGGTCTTGCCCAGATCCCTCTGTGCGTGGGCCGGCTGGGTCATCAGAATGGCTTATGCAATTGCAGCGTTGGTGTGCAGCCTTTTGAGCTTCTGAAGCATGCAAAGCCCTTGCTTCTGCTGCTGGAGACTTGTGCAGGCAAACTGCCACAGGCGTGGTTGGATCCAAGCAGGGAAAGAATAAGCTGACCACAGACCAAATGACTTGGCTTTGGGAGGTGAAGTCCCAGGATAAGAGGGGCTTTGAACAATGCATTCTTGGCAAGGCATGATATCCGAAAATGTACATTGAGGGCCGAGCTCTGCTCTCAATTACTCTGGATTTATAAGGGGGGAAGCTCTCTCGAACAAAGGTTAGTGGTGTTTCCCCAATGTGCCGGCGGGCGGAACTGAGAACTGAAATAGGCTCTAGATTTATAGAGATCACCAGGGGAAATCAGTGTTGTGTGGAGGATCGCCCTTGTCAATCGGGGGCGAGACCTCTGTTTGCAGCAAGGGATGATTTAATTTGGGCGTGTTTTGCTTTCAGCAATTGGAAGGGGAGAAGCACTTCTCTGAGATGGGCTGTTTGCTTTTCTGCCTGCACCTATCGTATTCCCACTAGGCTTGTAAAAATCAAGGCCTGTACAGTATATACAGTAAGTTCTTTGTGTCTTTGGCAAGCAAAGCACATGTGAAGCTTTGCTCTCTGGAGCAGAGGCCCCCAGATTTGTTCCCCTCACTGCCATTAAAACTGCAGCCTCCAGGAAAGATATCCCCCTTCTCTTCTGTTTACAAACATGGACCTGGGGGGGGAGGGGGGATGCAGAAGGGAAGGGAAGTGAAAGTCAGCCATGCACTTGCGCTCTCTCATTGTGGGTTTTTCAGCCAGTGGGGTTACTGAATCTTTCCAACTGTGCATCTGTTTATAGGAATCTCTTTGACAGACAACATGGCTATCTGCCTGTTTAAACGTCTGTCTTCTGCACTCTTTTACTTCTGTCATGTGGTAAGAGAATCTCAAGCACATGTCTGGGGAGGGGGGGACAAGCTAACACTAAAAGAGCCACCAAAAAATCACTTTGAGAGTTCAAATGAGAAAATCCAGTCCTTGAATCTCCAACAAATGGGCCCAAAGCAGGCATTAAAAAATGGCAACACATGCCACAACCTAAAAGTAAACAGTTTGGTTGCCCAGGAAATTCTGTAATTGTGTTAAGCAAAATATAATGAGGGGAGCAAATTGATCAGGTGGCCTCTGAACTGGATTTTACTGGCTCGGGATGATTTTGGAATATCTCATCCCCTATTTGATTTTGTGTCTCCCTTGTGCAAATGTAAACTGTGATTCTTTGTTTTGGCACAACGCTCTGTTTCGTCACACCAGACTTTTGCTCATAAAATGTACACATCTTTTCAATGTTATTGTCAGTAAATCAGCATTCTATGGCCTGAGTATATTACATGTACAAATGACATATGTGGTGTATGTTTATGCAAATAATCTGGGTTAGATCTTGCAGATCTCTTGCACTAGGTAGTGTTTTCTTCATGAACAATGAGCTCTTCCCCTGTTGTGAGAGTTTCTTGTGCTGGCAGAAGGCTTCTTGCTCTGGAGGTGTGGGCACTGGAGGTGAATGCTGCTGTTAATGGAATTATCCTCAGGATTTAGGCCCATATAAACAGCATATAAAGAGCAGAACAAAGTCCAGTGGCACCTTTAAGACCAACAAAGTTTTATTCAAGGTATAACCTTTTGTGTGCAAGCACACTTCTTCAGATACATTCAGGTGGGTAGCCATGTTGGTCTGAATCAGCAGAACAAAGTTTGAGTCGAGTGGCACCTTTAAAACCAACAAAGTTTTATTCGAGGTATAAGCTTCTGTGTGCAAGCACACTTCTTCAGATTCAGTGAAACAGAATTTCTCCAATCATTACGAACAGAGAGGGTAGGGATGGTTAGTTGCCAGGAAGGACTAGTTAGAATCAAGAGACATAGGTAACTGGGCGATTACAGCTGAGCTTGGATTAAGGCAGTTGTTAAGATCTGTGAATGGCAGAAAATTAGCATACAAATACAAGAATTAATAAACAGATGTGAAAATGAAGTTTTGAGTCCAGTGGCAACTTCAAGAGTATAAGCGAGAACTGAGAGACTTAGCATGGACACTCCTGCAGATTCATTGGAACAGATTTCCTAAAATATTACATATAGTGGGGGAGGGATTAGTTGCCGGGAAGAGCTAATTAGAGTCAAAATGCAAAAGTAACTGAGCTAAGATTGGAATAACACATTTGGTAAGACATGAAAATAGCAGCAAATTGGCGTACAGATAATAAAGGAGTTAATGACGGAAGTGAGAACTAAATTTGGATCTAGTGGAAACTTTAAAACCAACAAAGTTTGATTTCTGGGTATAAGTGAGTACTGAGTGACTTGGCATGTGTAGTAAGAAGCCAATATCGCTGTTAAACCCTTTGGGTTCCGTTGTGCTTCAGACCAACACAGATACCCAGCTGAATCTATCAGCATATAAAAAAGTGCAACATTTGTATGCGATACAAATGGATTTACTAACAGCACAAAGCAGAGAACTGAAATAATCAACAAACTTGCATTTTCTCACAGTTACTATGGATAGCTTGGCACAATTCCTTTTGGCTCAAGTAGGAACTTGGATCATTATCCCATATGTGGTGTCCTGCTAACTGAGGACTACCAGCCTCCAAAGGATTGGGTTGGTGTGTCTGAATTTCTTGACCTCAAATGAACTCCAGTCAAGTTCATTTATTCTTTAAAATTTCATTTTTTAAATTTTTTCCCCTGTGTTCCTCCACCCATCCTATTGCATGTGTCTCTGTATCTATACACAGTCTTCCCTGCCGTCTTCACATGCATGTGCTGATAAACTAGGCTTTTGCCTGTAAAACTACATACTGGGGTTGATATGGGCCCATACTAAGGCCCAGAATTTCCAGCAGGGCCCACTGCCACTACCCTCATTGCCTATATGGCCATCCTGCCACCTGGCTGTACATGCCGCCCAGCACCACTGGAGAAAGGGCATGCAGGTGATGCATGTGGCTGCCACAGTACATTTGCTAGCATTTCAACAGGGAACACCACCATGCAACTCAATGTGGTCCCTGCACATTGGGGTTCTTTCTGCAGAATCAAGAATCCTGGATAAACAAGGTTCCCAATTATATGAAGAGAGTCATATGTGTGAACACATGTCCCAATGGATGATACAGGTTGGGGATAGGGTTGCCAGGCCTTGCTGGAGGCAGAGAGTCCCCTGCCCCAGGTCTTGTCCCCCCCCCTCCCCCGCCACTGATTGGCTGGCGGAGGGGCTTACCAGGAACAGGAGGGAGGCCCAGGATATGACACCAGCATTGTGGCGACATCACTCATCACATCAGCAACATCTGGATAGTGCTCTGATATTTGGGCAAATATCAGGGGCATTCTGAAATATGAGGAGTGGGACCAGCCTTATGGTTCACTAAGAAGGTATTTTGCAAGGCAAGGGACAAAACCTGATACCAGACTCTTCGCTAGATAAAGAAGCCACCATAACCACTGCTAATGCTTTCCCACTGACTTCATCGAATTTCAATTTTTTTTTCAAGATTTGTATTCTCTAGTAAAAATATACACTCATTGATAGAAGCTAACAACTTCTCCATAGCCCAGACAAGTGGCTACAATTATTTGATGCAAAGAGGAGACCTTAGCTGCAAGCCGGTTCCATGGAAATCGAAAGGGATCTCTGTTCAATCATCTTGTTCGTGATTTCAGCATTTACGTAGTTAGAGATAATGGGGCAATTGATTGCGTGGCTTCTCGCAAAAATGTGAGGGAGGGTTTTCACAGCCAATCAGGAAAGGAAAATTCTTCTCAGCAATTGCAAATGCCAGCCTAATTTCTGGGATTACTCATGGCAAATGCATTTTGACTGTTCTGTGTTGAGACCTAAAACAACAACTGGAGCTAGAGATCAAGCATACGCAAACACCCCTCGGACTTTAAAATAAAATTCAATCTAAGCACCAAAACGTATATCTGTATAGGCACCTCATATTCCTAATTCTGCAAATTTAACTTAAATTGCTAGTCAAGGGGAAGTTGTGGCTTGGTGCTTTTCATGCAGAAGGTCCAGGGTTCAGTCCCAAGCATTGCTAGTTAAAATGGTCTCTAGTAGCAGACTTTTTTCTTCCTGAGATCTTTCACAGCGGTAAGAGTAGACAATGCAAAACTAGATGGACCAATGGATTTGACATGGTATAGTGAAGTTTTCATATGCTCACAGTGAAATGGCCAGATGAATGTATAGATTTATCATACATCAGTACCTTGCATCTCCAGTTAAAGGGTTTCTGCTGCTATGCCTGATATCCTGGAGAGTAGACAGTGCTGAGCTTAAATGGACCAGTGGTCTGACACAGTATCAGGAAGCTTTATTTTTGTAAGTTGTATGAAACAGAGGCATTCCACAGGTACTTCAGTATTATACATCTTGTATGCATTGTCAATATATGTCAGTTGTCAATACTTGCATATCATGCTGGGCATTCCACCAGACCTTCCTGCTACCTGGTGCACACGTTATGATACAGCCTGATCACTTAGGATGGGCCCAGTTGTGTGGGAATGTACGTTACATGGGAAGAGTTCTGCCAGACCAGACAAAAATCCATTGGATTAAACATCTTGTTTTCAACAGTGACCAGCCAGGTGCTGCGAAGAAATGTAGATATCTTCACTGGCTGTGGTCACACTGGAGGCTTGGCGCGATCTGGCAGTGCCTCTATTTGCGGCTGTTTAAATCATTGCAGGAAGGGGTAACCAGACAGCACACCCTGAAGTGGCCTTATTGTACACTGGCCCAAAGGTCGACCATTCAGATTATTGCTGTGGGGCAACCACGGAATGGGTGGGCGGGTGGCTTCTTTTTTACTTTTCTTTTGCATATGCACGTAACTGCTTGTTCAACCGCTCCTTTTTGACAACTGGAGGAGGCCGCCTCCCCCTCTGAAAAAACTCATCTTTTCAATTAACCCCTTCCTTACCCTGTGTACTGCAAAGCTGTAGGCAGAGGAATCAACATGAAAAAAGACAAATGAGGCTTCTTAGCTTACTCTTCCCTCCCTCCCCTTCTTGCCTCAGAGGACAGCTGTAAGGTTGCTGGTGTGCATGAAGATGTGGTTATCCACACATCACTAACTCACTTTTTTTAAAAAGGAGCCAAAGCGGAAAAGAGTAATCAGACTTTCCAACCAGGTTGAGCTCACACCAAGGGAGTTTAGACATCTGGAAATGTGGGGTGAAAGTGCTGATATCCATAAACACTGGACTTTCCCTGGTGCCTGATTAATCCCTTTGCAAAGCAGGGTAGAATGGGGTGGCAACAACTGAGGCACAGAATGCAGATGGTGCTATCTGATTGTGCTCCTTAAAGCCGCAAAGGTACCACAACAATATTGGTACAAGCTGCTTGTGTGACCACAGCCACTGTCTTCTAGTTTGTTTACAGGTACACTACAAAGTGATAGCTTTGGCTTATAAAGCCCTTTATAGTCTAGGAATTGGGTATCAGAAGAACCTGCAGAGGTCCTCATCAAAGGCCCTCCTCTGTGTGACCATCACTTTGGAAGTTAGGAAGTAACTACCAGAGACAGGTTTTCTGTGTTGATAATGTCTTGATTATGGACCTCTCTTGTTTTGAGTAATACAGGAATACATGAAGGCGTTTTATAGTGAATCAGAACATTGGTCCATCAAGGTCAGCATTGTCTACTCAGACTGGCAGTGGAACTCCTGGGTCTCAGGCAGAGGTCTTTCACATTTCCTACTACCTGATCCTTTGAACTGGAGATGCTGGGGAATGAACCCTGAATCTTCTGCATGCAAAGCTGATGTTCTACCATGGAGCCACAACCCTCTCCTAGCCACCTTTTTTGTATCTTTCAGGCACTACAAGTCTTCTGCTTTGACCAAGCTTTTAATGGCCATTAATGTTGTTGTTCTGCTTAAAATGCTTTCACTTAGTGTTTAATTGCTGGTATTTGGCTTCTTTAGGCCACATGATTTTGTTTATTTGGTAATTTGTTTTGCTTTGTGTAATATCCTGGCTTTGCTCTGTTGGCACAGAGTGAGAATGTTGGGTAAAGTTTAATTCTAATGGGGTAAAACCAGAAGAAGAAATGAAATGGGTTCACGCTTGAGCCACATGATTGTGTGTGCGTGTGCATGTGTGTCTGTTGTTTCACTATGTTTGTGTGAATCCTAACAATTAGGTTTTATTTAAACTTTGTAATTGTTGTTGATTTGCTGGGTTAACTTTGTTATTGTTTTTATTCTCTATTTATGAATTTGTTTAATCCCTTTGCAAAACCTGTGGCTTGGCACCATGCCTCTTAGCTGCGAGTTCTACTGCCCATCGGTTTCATTGGGTGAACCCAAATTGTGGTGGTTGTGAAAGGCAGGAAAAAACTCTCTAGCTTTTCCACACCAGGGATGCTTTCCATAACAGGGACAGCAGTTTGGCCTCAGTGGTAGGACATCAGTTTTGCATGCAGAAGGTTCCGAGTTCAGTTCTTGCCATCTCCGGTTTAAAAATGATCAAGTGGCAAGAAATGTCAAAGACCACTCCCTGTGACCCTGGAGAGATGCTGCCAGTCTGAATAAAAAATACTGACCCTGGTGGACCAATGATAACAGTCTGCCATGTTTCCCCTCTTCCTTGACTTTTTCTAAACTAAGAATCCCCACATGCTTCAGTCTTTCTCCATTCTCTCATTCCTTGATCACTTTGGCCCTTCCAGCCCTGGGACCACTGTCTGGAGAACACAGGGGTCTCTGAGATGCAGATGATGGTTATCCAGCCTCTGAGGATCATGCTCAGAACTCATCAGCACCTCCTGGAAAGGAACAGTGGTTCTCCTCACATTCCAGCATCTGGCCAGTTGTACATGTAGTTTCTTATCCAAGAGTCGAGCTATCAGACCCAGTCGTTCTTGTGGTACCATCCATCCTGCCTCTTTCTTTGGAAACAAGTACAGAAGCAGAACAGCTCAAGCATTTGTCAGCTAGAGAGGGATTGTGATGCCTCAAGTTTATTGTGAGGCTAGAGAGGTCATTTGCAAAAACAAACAGAAAAAAAGATAGAGCTTGAGGGCAAGAGGAGCATCTTGAGTAAGACTGGGAAAATATTTGAAGAGCAAGAGGAGCAAGGTGAGAGAGAAAGAGAGAGAGAGAGACCTTTTTCTGGAATGTAGAAATTGTGCAAATCACAATCAGTTTTGCATATCTGTGCAGATAACAGCAATTCTGGTATCCATATACTTTTTTTCACCAGTGATTAAATCTAGGACCTTCTTTGTGTATAGCATGAGTTCTTAACCACTGAGTGACAGTTCTTTCCTGCCCAAAGCCCAGTGCCTGTACAACCTCATACTCTTTGGATTAACAGTACCATATTAAGAAGAGTTATATCCTTCTAAATCCATTGCCCAGGCTAGCCTGTTCTCATCAGATCTCAGGAATTAAGCAACATCAACCCTGGTTAGTATTTGGATGGGAGACACCCAAGGAAATCCAGGCTTGTGACACAGAGGCTGGCAATGGCAAACCACCTCTGAACACCTCTGGCTTTGAAAACCATAAGTCTGCTGTCACTTTCCACTACCATCAAATCCTTTGAAGTCAGTGGACTTTAAAAGGATGTAACTCTGCTTAAGATGGCACTGGATGTTACTTGTAGGTAGCCATAAGCAGGTCCTACCATTTCCTCTTGGATTTCTGAGCAGGAAGTGCCAACTAGCATTCATTTTCTGTGTAAATTGTGAAAAGGTGAAGATCAAGGAAACCTGGAAGGAACCATCGTATTTTTGAACTCAACTGCTAGCTTTAGCAGCAAAGACAAAGCAAGTCTGTGCATCCTGCTACTAACCATGAACAATAAGCAACTGGCCCTGGCCAGAGGACACAGATACTGATAACAGTGCTGTAGGGATGAGTGTGAGCAGCCCTCCCTCTTGCCCTTGCTAGCAAATTATGCAATAAGGAGAAAAAGGGGATGTGAGTCTGACATTCTGGGCTTCATGAAATGTTTGACCACATTCCATTGGTGTGATCACCTTAGTGGACTGGGTTGGGATTAGGAACAGCCTCTGTGAAAGAGGCTGCCAGTGAGAACAGGCAATACTTGGGAAAATGGGTCATAGTGGTAGAACATCTACTTGGCTTAAGGCAAGTCCCATGTTCAGTCCCTGGCATCTCCATTGAAAACATCTTGGTAGCTGTAGAAATGGCAAAGACCTTCATCTGTGAATGATTCTGGAAGAGTCCAAGTTTCCTTTCCAAGATTAACAAACTTGCTGGAGGCTAGTTTCACTTAGCAAAAATGGTGCAGGAGAGGAAAGATGACAGCCCCTTCTTTTCCTGATCCAAAGAAGCCCCGTGAAGCAACGATTAGATTTTTGAAGTCACTGGGATGATCTGATCACAGATCTTCCAGCATTGTTTTTGTTTTGGCCCCATCTGACAGTGGGCTGAGGCTTGCTTGCTTGCTTGTTTGTTTTCCTCTGGGGAATAAGATTCATGAACTAGAAAGGCTGCTGGGCAAATGAGCAAAGGTTTGCTAGAGGACAAACCAAGTTAATAAAGCAAGAATTTAGGATGCTGGGAATGCCGATAGGCTAGTTAAACTGAATGTAAAGAGGAGACATTTGCATGTTTTTATAGCACATGTTTCACCGCCACCACTCTGTAATCTTTGTTTTTTAAAAAAAACTTTTAAAAATACCATCAAGCTTGTTAATGAATGTCAAACCTCCAATCTTTTGTTCTTTTGGTTGGATCCTATGACTCCCTTCCACCAAGCCTTTCTCTAAGAGATGCTTTCTCCATTGGAAAAATACTTTAAAAAATAAAAAAGAACAACTTATCCATTGGAAGAAGACTTAGAGGAAGTGTGTCAAGGATTCAGCCCTTTGAGTTTAGCAACCATAAGGAGGGGAAAAAAAGAACTAGGCCACCTTGTAGGTGTCAGGGTAGCTGAGATACTGTTTTCCTCCTCTGACAAGCAAGTTTAGGTTGCTGCAAAGAGGATGTGGGAAGGAATGACAGCACTCTGTCTGATCGAATCCTTATCTGGCCCTCTTATCCTCCCTCCCGACTGACTTCTGTCTCTTGTGCAAGTGCTTGTTTTTTTCCAGCTGGTATTTGTTTTGTCTTGTTGAACAGCTGAACTGTCACTCGAACAGAGCAGCTGATTCACGGCTGTCGTGTATCCAGTGGAACAGGCACCTTATGTTGTGGCTAAACTGAAATGTGTGCCTTTCCCTCAGCGTTTGGTAGAATACTGAAGCGTTCAAATCCTTTCCCGCTTTGTCGATGGTTATGTGTCACTGCTGGCAAATCCTAGAAAGCCTTCGTGTGGTGATTTTCCCGACAGCTTCACATGTGTCAGCTTAGCTCCTAGAATTCCAGGCAATATCCAGACTACAGAGATCAGTTCCCTGGAGAAAATAGCTGCTTTGGAGAGTGAACGCCGTGGCATTGTACCTTGCCAAGGTCCCTCCCCTCTCCAAAGTTCACCCTCCAAAGGCTCCACCCTCAAAATATCCAGATAGTTCCCAACCTAGAGTTGGCAACCCTAGCCTTTAAACAGAGTCAGGAGTGGCTGGTGTGTGTGTGTTATTCACCAGAGGTCACCATGACTTCCAGCTGTACACATGCACATATGGAAAATACAAAAAACACACAAAACACCCAAAAGTGCTGCCGCTGCTGCCGCTGCTGCTGTTGATGTTGATGATGATGATTTACCTTGATGTTGTTGGGGCTAGTCGCCTTTATTAACTAAAATGCTATCATAGCCAGATTGAGTTCTCAAGTTAAAATGTAGATTTGTCAGTTTTAATCATCCCTCCTAAAAAAGTGATAAAGTCAACCAGGAGAAAAAAAGAACTAAGGAACACACAAGTTTATAATCTTTGAAACCTCCATAATTCTTGGTTGAAATGAGCCCACCCTCAGTTATTGGTTCAGCTGTCTGAAGTGTTATAGAATGATTATTATGAACATTACAACTGCTAGAAATGATATCTGTACAGAAGACTTAGAGGACACCTGGGGGCAGTGTTCCCTCTAAGCTGAGTTAGTGTGAGCTAGCTCATGGTTTTTTAGCCTCTGGCTCACACATTTTTGTCTTAGCTCAGGAAGGATGGCTCCAGAGCAACCTAATTTATGCAGTAGCCAAATTGCTCACACACAACTTTAATGCCAGTAGCTCATAAAGTAGAATTTTTGCTCACAAGACTCCACAGCTTAGAGGGAACATTGCCTGGGGTTGCATGATATTGATGGTAGCGAGTAACATGGTTGGGGAAAGGGAAATCACTGCATCAGGCACAGATAAATTCTACTAAACATTGGGAGCAGGAGACATGGTTGCATTTTCAGTGTCGGAATTAGTTTTACTTTCCCTTCACGAGGAAGCTGATCAAAAACTAGAGCATGGTGTACCATTTAACAGATGAAAGTAAGGACCAGCTTGTAACATCTTTCATCTCATCCCAATGATCACTGCCTGGCCTCCACCATTACGCACTGCAGTAAACTCTGCAGATTACACACTCCACCATTACACACTTCTTGACTCTACGCCTTTATTCTACTGCAGCCTGCCCTCTTTTAAAAGCCAACAGGGAGTTGGTTCCTTAGGTTCAAGATACATTGGGAAAACCTCACTGTACTATAGTCTATTATGGACTGTGCAAAACAGACTTCGGTAGCTGCAGTGTGTGAAAGGGTAGGCTATGTACTGCATATTATCTAAGGCCTGGTTCATGCTTGCAGGAGAATGTGGTAGTAGAGTGGTCTGCAATAAGACAGGTGAGGCAACAGGCTGTGGATTCCGCTCTGTGTGTTTCTTTGCATCAAAAACTCCAGGCAGATACAAAACTATCTGACCAAAGTTCGACCCCCCGCCAGGGTTCCCTCTAAGCTGAGTTAGTGTGAGCTAGCTCACAGTTTTTAACTTCTGGTTCACACATAGCTCAGGAAGGATGGCTCCAGCGCAAACTAATTTATATAGTAGCCAAATTGCTTGCTCACAACTTTAATGCCAGTAGCTCACGAAGTAGAATTGTTGTTCACAAGGGTCCAGAGGAAGCATTCCACGCACACACACACACTGCCAGGAAGGGACATGCCTTGAAAGGTAGCAATTTTAGCAGATTATCAAGTAAAACTTAACAAGGTAACTGCTAAAGACCAAAAATAAGGATCTGATAGGGCCATAGATTTACCAGTGACAGGGACCAGAGAATAGGTGCTATCCCTGGTAAATGTTCTTAATGGCAGGTGTCATCACCATTAGTATCATAGAATGTGACCCTCTTCCCACACATGTTGCCATCATGAGAAGAAACAGTTAGCTGGAAGATCTTTTCCAAAACACTCCTTTTCCCACACATCCTCAGCCAATGTGAGGCAGCTGCTACTCTTCTTCTCAGTGTGTGAACCAAACAAAATGGGTGCTCCCTATTTTACTCCCAGGCAGTGTTCCCTCTAAGCTGAGTTATTGTGAGCTAGCTCACAGTTTTTTAGCCTCTGGCTCACATGTTTTTGTCTTAGCTCAGGAAGGATGGCTCCAGAGCCAACTAATTTATGCAGTAGCCAAATCACTTACTCACAACTTTAATGCTGGTAGCTCACAAAGTAGAATTTTTGCTCACAAGACTCCACAGCTTAGAGGGAGCACTGCAACAGCCGTGAAAAAAGGAATGAATGGTATGCTGCTGCTTTTGAAAAAGTAGGAGGGAATGTGTATCCTGCCAAAGGTAAGAGGGAATTTATTTGGAGTTGTTGTCCAAAGAAGGTTGTTCTGTTGTTTGCTTCAACAAGATTCTGAAGGCTTAGTGGTACTAGCAACGGCTGTTGCCTTAAGTATGCCAGAGTCTGAATTATTGAAAGATCACATGGCAGAAGGTGATGGGAGAAAACAGAGAGGCAAAGTTGTTCCCACCCTCCATAATAATGAATTTAAAAAAAAATTCCACTATGGGTCCGAAGTCAAAATCTCCGACACGCAGAACCTGAGAAACTGCTTGTGTGGATCTCTCCCGACTTTATCCAATTTCGTGGAACATGGGAATACTTAACCCAAATCTGTCTTGTTTAATTATTTTCTTCTGGACAGATAAAAGCTTCCTATAGGTTCCTGTAGAATATTTGCTCTTTCAAGCGTTTCTGCCGCGACTTTGATACTAAACGATTAAAGCATGTGAGGGGAAAAAAACACAGTCCCAACCTTTCACTCCCTGTTCATGGGCCCCTGACTGCAGCTTTGATTGTTGACCTAAATTCCCCTTTCCTAACTAAGTCCTGTCACCTTTGGTTGTATTCTCCCAGCGAAGCAAGCAATGACAACTTCCAGAAGTTATGGGATTGTTATTTCCCCCCTGCCTTCTGAGGAATGGGACAGTCACCTTCCCTCTCCCCCCACAATGTCTTGGAAATAAAAATCTCCTCTCTATATAATGGTGGAGAAAGTTTGCTTTCCACAATGGCAGAAAAGACCAATTATCATTATAAGTGGGTCTGCCATATCAGAGATAAAGAGACAAATAGAGACCTGGTGGATTTTTAAAGACTATTTGGGACTGGATTATATTAGCCATGGCAGCTGAAGTTCTTTTGCCCACCTCCCCCCACATTGTATCGCTGTAGCTGGTCTTCCACGCTAGGTGGGGCTGCCATGTTGCCAGGTGGAGATGGAAATAAATAAATGCAAAATCGGTGGCTTTCTTCTAACCAACAAACTACTGAAGCTCTCTTGCCAAACCCAAGTGGATGTGTGAGTTTTGGTGTTTATGCACTGTTAGCATCATAAACATGTGCGCTGAATAAGAACTTTTTAATATTCTGAATTATTTCTTTTATAAAGGAATCCGTCACGCTCACAGTTTCAGGAGGGTGGCTTTGTTGGTTGGTAGCGGAAGAGCAAGATTCGAGTCCAGTAGAACCTTAGAGATACACAAGGGCCGAGTTCAAACTGGCAGTTTGGCCCGAGATAGGCATGTTTCAGAAACATTTCACAAGCGGATTAAAGGGCCAGTTCACACGGGCACATCTGTCAGGCGTTCCCCAGCCGTACTCAACCCGTCTTGTAACGCTTCCCTCCCGAATTTAGAAAATACCAGTTGAAAGTGGTAGCAAACCTGGAGATCGCATTCATCCCGCATTCGTCCCACTTCCCAGAAGTGTGAATGCGAACAAGCTGATCCGGTAGGGATGCTCTTATGTGCATGAGCACTTTTGCGCATGAGCGCTTTAGCGCATATCATCAGATTCCATTACAAAAAGCCGCTTACAGACGTGCCTCCACCAGGGGCGGGCCAACAGTGTGAACGCTCCCTTGCGCCTCCTCCCTGGAATGCTCCCGCATCAGTCGGTGCAGTGTGACCGGGAAAACCCGGAACACATTGTTCCCGGTCTTTTTTGCCACGACTCCCTCATGCTCCAAATTGCCAGTCTGAACTCAGCCAAGATGGGGTTTTTTTTTCCAGGTATAAGCTTTTGAGAGTCAAGTTTCTCTTCACCAGATACTTTTCGATAGCCCTAACTCTCAGAAGTTTAAACCTGAAAAACCGTGTCAGTGTCTAAGGTGCTACTGAAACTCGAATCTAGCTGTCACAGTGGCAGTAATTAAGGAGGGGTGTTTTCAGGATCATTTAATCGTTGATATTGTGATCAAAAATCAATCTTGAGGCAGAGGGAGTCTGAGGTGGGCATATCTGGGCAGAATGGTGGTGTTTGAAGTATTACTTTTGGGGAGGACCAGCTGCTTTTATTTTTATCAGAAATTTTCATTTTTTCAAGGTATAAACTGAAAAGTTCTATTTTGATTCTTAGGTGGGGCAAATCTGCTCAACGGCCCCACCCTGGCTGTGGTCCAGCCCCTTCTGCCATCGGAACTGCAACGAACCACTCAAGTAGCCAGAGCTTCCTTATTAAAGATGATCAAATGATCTCTCATTTGTTTTTACAGTAATACGTTTTAGTCTGCTGTTTCGGTATCCTCCTTTTCACTCTTGGTTTTGTAGGTGCATCTCTGTTGTGTGTTGCTCATGTGCAGTTGGTATGATTGTTCCACAAATGGTGTGTGCTGTTGATATGGATAATCATATATCTGAACTTTTACCACCACGTGGACCCCCAAAAAATCTGTACCCGAGGTACAGCGGGTTTTTAGACTTGGGGAGGGAACCCCGAGTTCTGCAGAAAAATCTGAAAAAAGGGAGGGTGTTAAAAAAAAAAAAACTTCAGCTTTCGAAGCACTGTTGCCCTACTGTAGAAATTGCAACTTAGCCTTTTTGGGGAGTTGTTAGACCACTTGTCACCTGTGGGGGCTGGGTCTTCTGCAGAGCCAGGCATAACAGAGGGCCAGGAATCAGAAAGGAGGGGAGAGTGAGATTTCCCTTTCTCCTAGGGTTACTAGCCTCCAGGTGGGGCCTGGAGATCTCCTGCTTTTACAACTGGTCCCCAGCTGACAGAGATCAGCTCCCCTGGAGAAAATGGCTGCTTTAAAGGTTGGGCTCTATGGCATTGTACCCTGCTGAGGCCCCTCCCCTCCCCAAACCCCGCCCTCTCCTGGACCCACCCCCAAAGTCTCCAGGTATTTTCCAATCCAGACCTGGCAACCAGTTTCTCCATGAATCCTCACTACACTCACCTACCCACTCACCTGTAAAATATTGGCTTTTTAATAAACCAATAATGTATACTTTATTGGATAATTGAGTACATTGGGGAGGGGGGAGGTTTAGAATGGAAAATTCCATAGTCCAGGAATGGGAAATGGTGCCAGACAGAAAACATTGGGATTCAATCAGAATCTACCCCAAAACAGAATGCTTTCCATTTCAGCTAGTTTGCTACAATCCTCTGAAGGACACATGGAGTGTATTAGGTTCAAAAATGCTATCTGGAAATAGATTCTTAGTGTTATTCAACTTCTGCTCTGAATTGAACATATTGTTTGCATGTAAATAAATGGTTTATCATTAGCCACAAAAGTGCCTCTGTGTTGTGCTACTCTCACAACACACTATTGCCAACCATTGCAAAGCAATGGGGGGATGCTGGACCCTGCTGTTTGCAGCATGAATTTGATAGCTTGCATGTTCTTGGCAAACGTTCACTTCAGTCCAGATCTGAATACCAGTGCAAACCAACTTGTTTCCCTCTTTCCCTGTGCCCCCTTCTAATGATCAGAAGCAGCAGCATAAGTTTGGAGTTAGTCTTGAGAAGGTTTTTCTGAACTGTGCGCACCCCACAGATGAATAAACACATTACCTGCCTAACACTGGCATCTCTCTTCCAAAGGTAACAGGAAAAGGGGAAGGAAGAGCCCCTAGGAAAATAACGAGGCAGAGAGAGGAGGCTAAGAAATGCCTTTTTAAAAAAAGCCTTAGCTTCATGGGTTTGGGGGTTTTTGAGTCGAACCTATGAAGGGAGGGGAAAGGGAGGGGATAAACTAAAATGAATGCTCTGATAACCTTTGCTCCGTTGATGCTCTCCAAGACCACAATGCTATCAAAGAACCATTGATAGATGAGGGTTGAGACATTTCTTCAGAACAAGAAGGTGACGGGTGGCGTCAGCTTGAAGGAATGATGGGTTGCAGAGATTGGGGTTGCTGGCCTCTGAGTGTAAGAGAGAGTGCAGGAGAAGTATTCCCCTGAACTGAAGTATCAGTGTGTCAAGGCTTTTCAGCAGAACTGTGTGTGTGTGTGTGCTGTGAGGTTAAGGACGCTTTCAAAAAATTTTACGTCTGAACTTCGCCCTAGTATTGTAGTTCCAGATTAGTTGGTCCTGCCTTTCTTGTTTCAAGAGATTCTACCTAATCTTGGAATTACATCCCCAGTCAGTGCACTGGAAATCTGTCCTTGTTTCTCAAGTGGGCTGTGATGTGTGGAGTGGGTGCTCTCCAGTGGCTATGTATGGGAAACAAAAGTGTTTTAATTAATTGTAACAGGCTAATAAGTAATCAGAGTTTGGTTTTATGTCCTTATCCTGTTCTTATTCCAAGAGCTCTGGGTAGTCTACATGGTTTATTCCCCCCCCCAATTATTGTTTACAACAACCCTATGAGCTAGACCAGCCTGAGAGAAACAGTAACGGGTCCAAAATCCACCAGTGAATGGCACAGCTCAATGGGATTTTGAACCCAGGGTTTCTTAATCCTAGTCCCACACTAACAATTGCCCCACACTGAATCTAGGCTACATGCTTTTCGCTGTGGTGTGCCTTTTTCATTGAACCAGGGATATTTCCCAAGATAAGAACATAAGAAGAGGCCTGCTGGATCAGACTGGTAGTCCATCTAGTCTAGCATCCTGTCTCGCACAGTGGCCAGCCAGTTCAACTGGGCAGCCACCAACAGGGAATAGAGGCTGAGGCTGCCCCCTGATGTTGCCTCCAGGCTCTGGAATTCAGAGGTTTAGGTTGCGGTCAGACGAGCTGTTTGATCTGATGTTGGTTGCTGTTACCCTGCGGATTAAAAAATCATGTTCAAACAGCATTGTGGGTATCCGGTTCCCCAGTCGTCATCCCCCTCCGGTGTTACCCCTTCCCAATTGTGAGTTTTCCAACACTGGGGGAAAGTCTGGGGATTACAGATACAAATGGTTTCACCCTGCATTTGCGGATGTCTGAACTCCCTTGTTGCAAATTCAAGCTGTTTGGGAAGTCTGAATCATCCCTTCCATTTTTGCTCTTAAAAAAAAAAAAAAGCAGTTAGCGATATGTGCATCTTTGCATCTTTGCACAAGAGTTGTGAACCACCGCTTTCCTGCTTCTCCACTGCAATATTTTTTGTAATCCGGAGCCCCATGGGGTGGGGTTGTTTTTGAGCAACCAATTCAAGAAAAACTACCCTTTCTGCCATCTCTTGGGGTGGGACAGCACTGGAAGGAGTCCCTAGGTAGGCTCCCAAATAGATGGCCATTCTGCCCCTGGAACTTCTCTCCAATCCACTTCAATATATAGCTGTGGTGGGAAAGCTCTATGGGGAGAGAAAAATGTGCAGGGTGCACTCAGGCAGTGCCACAGAAATATACAAAGTCCTGTGAAATGGAGTAAGATCAGGTAGGAAAGGGGCTGGTTTCTGTCAAAGAAATACAGCTGCATAGGAACCAATGAGATCATAGTGCTCAGCGGGGGGATTAGCAGAGCTGTCAAAAAGGAGTCAGTACTTCGAACACATGCTTATGTGCATGCATGAAAAACAAACCAAAAAAAGGATGCCAATCAACCACTCCATAGTTACCATGCAGCAATAATCTGGATAGTCAACCATGGGGTGAGCGTGTGGTGCAGCAGGTTACAGGTGGATATTTGGACAAAATTCTCTGGCACAAAAAAGTAAGGAGAAAATTAGAGGCACAGCCAAAACACTTTAAGCCTGTCATCTGACTGCAGCCTCAGTGGCTTTGAATGTGGAGGTTCCCCTCAGTCACCATGGCTGGTAGCCATTGATATTATCCTCCGTGAATCTATCTAATCCCCTTTTAAAGCTTTTTCTTCCTGTCACCATCATTACACTTTACGGTGTAAAGTAGTATTTCCTTTTGTCCATCCTGAACCTACTGCCCATCAGCTTCCTTGGATGCCCTCGACATCTAGTATTTTGGAAAAGGTAGAAAAAATTCTCTGTTGACTCTCTCCACCCCATGCATAACTTTATAAACCTCTCTCCACCACCACCCCTTAGTCTATCTTTTTTCTAAACTGAAAAGTCCCAGACTCTTCAGCCTTTCCTCATAGGGAAGATGCTCCAATCCTCTTATCATCTTGGTTGCTCTCTTCTGTACTTTTTCCAGGTCTGCAGTGTATCCCCCCACTACTCCATTCTGCTACATGTTTGGACTGTTTGGACTGGAGTGTGGTGAAAGATGAAATCACAGAGTGGGCAGATGTAAGCATAAGTTAGAAGTAAATAGGCATAGCAAATCTAAGGTAAATATCTTAATTATATAGATTAGAATCCACCTTTCAGAAATTCCACAGCAGCAAGATCCAAGGTATTCCTTCAGTTTTTATATCATCCAAGAACCTTCGGTCTGTCATCCCACAGTGGCCTACAAAAGAGGATATGGAGCAGTGTTCCCTCTAAGCTGAGTTAGTGTGAGCTAGCTCACAGTTTTTTTAGCCTCCGGCTCACAGGTTTTTGTGTTCACTCAGGAAGGATGGCTCCGGAGCAAACTAACTTATGCAGTAGCCAAATTGCCTGCTCACAACTTTAATGCCAGTAGCTCACAAAGTAGAATTTTTGCTCACAAGACTCCACAGCTTAGAGGGAGCTTATGAAGGTAATAGCTTTACCCAATTTGTTGCTCCCAACTCTCAAAAGGGAATTCATCTTCCCTCTGCCCATGAAGGTTCATTTAGTTATTGTGACGATTGACAGCCATTTGCATGAATTTCCTTGATTCCCTTTATAAGCCATTATTTTGTCCTGTGGTAGTGAATTCCTTAAGTTAATTATATGCTGCACTAGGAGTGTTCTAGTTTGTTTGCGAGAGTACAGCATGCAGTGTTCTATGGTGCTTTTGAACGTCAAAGGGTATACAGATATGTTCTTTGCTGATCTTTACAACAACCTTGTAAAGTAAGTCCTCCTGTTGCAGAAGTCTCTGTGTCCTGAGAGACTGGCTCAGTGATTCGTGTGAGAAGGTTTCTGGGTCAGCCCTGGCATCTCCAGTTAAAACAACTCCAGTATCAGGTGTTGGGAAAAAGAACTTTTTCCTGCAGCTTTGAAGAGCCATTGCTAGCCAGAACATACAATGCTGAACTAAATGGACTAGTGGTCTGACTCCGAATAAAATAGCACCATCTTTAGATGCACTTAGGCTGACCGTAGTTGGCTTGAGGCTACCTACAGACTTCAGTGCAGAATCAAGATCTGAACCAGGGGCTGTCTTGATTTATAGGACTCTCTCTTCCTATGTCATTCAGTTGAGGATGAAAAATGGTCCTTTCCCTAAATGAATATACTAGACAGATGCAGTCTGTTCGCCATGGATGAGCTATAATGTCATTTCATCTGTGAAGCCAGTTTGCAAGTGTCAGACAGATTAAACCTAACGGCTATTGGGCTTTCCACAGAGAACCCTTGGAACTGCAGTTTTGTGAGGGTGCTAAGAATTTCCCAATTAGTTTATTTCTGCAGGAGTTGGTTCATACAAGTGACGTCAAGCTTGCAGTTCAAATAAAGTTAATGTGAAAAGCTGGAAACAGCTTTTCATCACTAAGAAATTACAAAAGAATGTTGACTCCTGGACAAAGAATGGGAAATCGCTTTCACATCACAGGCCTATAGCAGGTCTGGACCTTTGGTTCAGTGCTGGGGTCTTCTCTCCCATTTATGCTTAATGGGATGGTGTAATACCCCCTGGTCCTATATCAACTGATTCAGTATGAATATTATTATCTTTATGACTTAATGTAATAGAATAATCTTCCTTTTTTGTCCTATCATCCATATTTATTTCTCTTTCTTTTTTTGGGGGGGGGACACTTAGGACTGTATGACAAATGTTCGTACACAACCCGTGATCGAGGATGGGTCCTGGGGATTAACACCGTCAGTGACCAGGGGAATAGAGACCCTCGGTATTTCTTCTCCTTGAAGACGGACCGTGCCCGGAAAGTCACGACCATCACAGATCATCGTAGCTACCTCCCAAATCAGTGGGTTCACCTAGCTGTTACCTATGATGGACGCTTGATGAAGCTTTATGTGAACGGTGCCCAAGTGGCCACCAGCGGAGAGCAGGTAGGGAGCATCTTCAGCCCTTTGACCTTGAAGTGCAAGGTGCTCATGCTTGGAGGAAATGCTCTGAACCAGAATTACCGGGGTTATGTAGAACACTTCAGCCTTTGGAGAACGGCCAGATCTCAGAAGGAGATCCTGTTGGACATGGTCCAGGTGACTCACGGAATAGATGCTCCTCTACCTCAGCTTGTTTTCCAGGAGAATTTACTGAACGTGAAAAACATCTGGTCTCCTATGAAAGATAGCCCTAGTCCTCAGATTGAGTTCTCTTCCCACCCTGGCTACCTGTTGGATACAAACCTCGATCCTCCTCTGTGTGGGCAGACTGTCTGTGACAACGTGGAGGTAATTGCCAGCTACAACAAGCTCCTGAGCTTCCGCCACAAAAAGACAGTACGCTACCGGGTGGTGAATATCTACGATGACTACCATCGGAATCCGACAGTCAGCCGCCAGCAGGTAGAATTTCAGCACCAGCACTTGAATGAGGCCTTTAGCCCCTATAACATCACATGGGAACTGGAGGTGCTGGAGATTAAAAACTCCTCCCTCCGACATCGCCTCATCTTGGCTAATTGTGAAATTAGCAAGGTTGGAAATGATAATTGTGATCCTGAATGCAATCATACCCTAACAGGGTATGATGGAGGGGACTGCCGGATTGTGCGCCATTCATCATTTAACAAGAAGAAACAAAATGGGGTGTGCGACATGGATTGTAACTATGAGAGGTACAACTTTGATGGTGGGGATTGCTGTAACCCGGAGATAACAGACGTTACCAAGACATGCTTTGATCCAGATTCTCCTCACAGGTAAGAGCCAACCTAAGCAACTGAAGTCCTTGTAATGATATAAGACCAGTCCATCCCTCTTCATGCATGTGTACTTTTCTTGGATCTCGTTTTTTCCTAATAATATAGTATAATTATTTTTAGACTGGATTGGATATTATTTTCCCTTACATGGGGTTGTGGGGAAAATGAAAGTACCTCATAGCCTCGTTTTGAGCTTGGGCAGGAACACACAACACCTCTGAACATCTACAGGAGGATGCAATGTTTAAATAGTGTGTTTCCAATGTGATTAAGGCCAGGTTGAGTGGTCCATTTGAGAAATTGATCTGGCCCCACACAGATTAGATTGCATGTGTATAAACCTGTTTGGTGTTACATCCCCAGAAAGATTATAGACGTAACTCAGGGAGATGAGCATGTTTTAATTCCCCCCCCCCACCTTGCTTTCCAGCACTCATAGGGGAAAAAAAATGAATAATATATTGTCTGATCTGGCTCACACTGAATTCCATATTGGTACGGGATACATGCACGCTGTGAATGCACATGACCCTTGAATAGTCACAGCCCATCCACTTTGTTTTCGATCTTGCTCTAAAGTTACTTGTAATTAATCCACCATATAAGTGACTCATCATCTTGAACACACATGGGTGACCTTGTGTCCTTGTGTCTAAATAACCACTCCGTAGCCTCATTATGAGTGCCTTGCAAAGTGTGACTTGCAAAGGGGCTTGCCATGAGCATGGAGGTAATATCACCTTCAGTAGCTGCTTGGACCAGTTGGTGATGGAAAGTACAAAGTACCATCAAATTGCAGCCAACTTATGGCAACCCCATAGGGCTTTCAGGCTAAGAGATGTTCAGAGTTGCAATTGTCCACCTCTTTGTAACCACCCTGGGCTTCCTTGGTGGTCTCCCATACTAGTACTAACTGGGACTGCTTCCAAGATCTGACAAGATCAGCCTAGCCTGGGCCTTTTAGGTTAGGGTGCTTGGACCAATTATGGGTTCTTAATTGGACATTTTAGCAAACAGCTAAATAACAGTTACTGGACAGGAACACGGTTCCCTCAAAGCTGAGTTAGTGTGAGCTAGCTCACAGGTTTTTAGCCTCCGGCTCACACATTTTTGTATTAGCTCAGGAAGGATGGCTCCAGAGCCAACTAATTTATCATATGATCCTGTAAAGCCCATGACCAGGCAAGTTGAAACCAAAGCATCCCCCTGTGGTTGCACCCCAGTAACTGGTATTCAGCAGATAAGAATGTTTCATTTACGTGATACAGGTGGCCATGTACCAACATGGAAGTCCCAGTGGACCCTTCCATCGTGAATTTGTCTTTCAAAGCCATCTAAACTAGTAATCATCCCTGCCATAATTGGCACGTAACTGCCTGATTTTAAAAGAAGTCATGTTGGTTTTGTCTGTCTCGAATTCTACTGCTTACAAACTTCGTTGGGTGCCCCAGAGTTCTAGTACTGGAGTGGAGGAGAAGGGGTGAAAGTGCTCAGTCCATTATCTCTGTACCATGCATGACTTCATAAACTTCTATCATGTCCCCACCGCCATCGGATGCACCCCTTTCCTCCCCCCCCATTCCTCCTGTCATTTCTGCCTCGGTTAGCGATATTCTATGAGTATTGCCCTTTTGTCTGTCAAATGGAATCGTTCCCCAGGGTGATGGGGAGATGGATTTTTACGAGTGTTTTATGCTTGCAGTAAACTAAATCAGAATGTTAAAATGTAGGCTACAAAACCTAGCGAATCGTCATTGGGACAGACAAGTTAAAATGCAGGCTAGAGAAGGTGAGTGAGGGAATTGCATGGAGAGATGAATTTAGATAGGTTCTTTTTTAAAAAAGGCATCCTAGTGTCTTCCACAGTAATAACTGTCAGTTGGAAGTATACATGTATTTATTAGCTGAGCTTTAGAGCATATCTGATGTTGCGTCATTTATAGGATTCTTTTCTATTATATGTCAGAAAAAATCCCATTGGAACCCCTCTGAAAGTCTTCAAACATCTTTTTTTAATGTATATGTCTATAATGTCTCTTTCACAGCTGTCATGAAATCTTTCCAACAAGTGCTTTTTTCACTGGGGGTTATGATGTGCTGTTATTCTTGGGTGGATGGAGCTATTGCCGTATCTTCTTTTCTTACTGATGAACCCTCAGGGGGCGGGGAGGAATGAAAAAGATGG
This sequence comes from Gekko gecko, assembly GCA_029375565.1. NCBI lineage: Eukaryota > Metazoa > Chordata > Lepidosauria > Squamata > Gekkonidae > Gekko > Gekko gecko. Next base: position 20,464,469 of record JAPDNY010000013.1, on the reverse strand, counting down.
GCAGAGAAATAAACTTCCCCTGCTTGTAACAACAATCTTTTTTTCACACCTGGGGAGAACTGGGTATTCATGAGCCCCCGTTGGAGAAATGGCCTGTTCTGGCCTACCACAAGGGGCTGGCAGCAGGCTTTTATGAGTCCTTGGGCTCGTTATGTGCCGATTATTATTACGCCATTCCCTTTATGTTTTTAATCCCACTTTTATGTCAAGGAATTCGACCCCCTCCTCCCATTTTATTCTCAAGACAAGCCGAGGGGGAATGGTTTGCCAAAGGCTGCTCTGTGGCACAGTTGGCATTTGAACCCAGGTCTGCTCACAGTCCTGTACTCAAACCACACAGGCGCTCCTTCATTGTATTAGTCTCCCCCCCAGCCACGGGTGGGGGCTGGGGGGTACTGGGTTGCCAGATTCTTGTTGGGGAACTCCTGGAGATTTGGGGATGGAGCCTGGGGAGGACAGGGGCCTCTGTGGGGTACAATGGCATAGAGTGCACCCTCCAAAGCATCCATTTTCTCCAGAGGAACTGATCTCAGTAGTCTGGAGATGAGCTGTAATCCAAGGGATCTCCAGGTCCCACCTGGGAACTGGCATCCCTCCCTTCATAGCACCTTCTTTCCTTCCACCAACTATGGCCATTCCTGCCCACACCATGGCTGTGTCCCCACCCCCCACCCCAGCCAACTTTCCCTCCAACTGCATTCCCCATTCCCTAGTAGAGGCTGCACTGGAGGGAATAAAATGCAGCTTCAGGCATCCCTTTCCCCTGTTCAGAAGTCACCTCTTTGCACTGGGGTTGGGAGCTTGAGAGGGATGCTCTCTACATGGGGCTGCCTTTGTCGCAGATCCGGAGGCTGCAGAACGCAGAACGCGGCAGCCAGGCTGTTGATGGGGCTCACAAGGTGGGATCACATCCAGCCAGTGCTTAAGGCTCTGCACTGGCTGCCAATAGCGTACCGGATCCACTTCAAAGTGCTGGTGCTTACCTTTAAAGCCCTATATGGCCAGGGTCCGGCTTACCTGAGGGACCGCCTTTCCCCATATGTTCCCCTAAGAGTGCTACAGTCCGGGGGACAACATCTGCTGGTTATTCCAGTCCCCAAGACAGCCAAATATGCTGTTACCAGGGCCAGGGCTTTCTCAGTGGCGGCCCCTACCTGGTGGAATGAGCTCCCAGAGGAGATCAGGGCCCTGTGGGACCTTATGCAGTTCCGCAGGGCCTGCAAGACGGAGCTCTTCCGCCAGGCTTTTGAGTAGGGGCTACCACCACAATTGGATCATCACCGTGGGATACCACGAGGCATCCTGGCCCTGGGATGAGATTATAAACTGGTGGGACTTTTTTGGGGGGGTGGGCAGGGGTAACATGCTGCCAGAGTGTTGAGTTGACTGGTTTTAATTGAGTTTACTTGTTTTGTTTGCCGCTGTTATAATGGTTTTATTGTTTGTTCATTTTAGTGTTTTTATGTATTTTATATGTCATTGCCCTATATATGTCATTGCCCTATGTGTTGTCGGCAATGTATGGCTTGTGGTCTCTTGTTCACTGCCCTGAGCCCTTGTGGAAGGGCGGGGTATAAATCTAATAATTTATTTATTTGTTTGTTTGTTTGTTTGTTTGTTTCGATTTGTATCCCGCCCTCCCCGAAGGCTCAGGGTGGCTAACAGGGGCATGAATGCCAATTTAAACAATATAAAACAATATCAACAGGTAAAATTATAAAAACAAGCAATACAACATAAGCACAACATTTAAAACCAAGATGACGGGAAGACAATGGCATGGTTTTCGAGGTGGGATATCGAAGGTGGAATAGTGGCCGTGGCGGCTCCTACTCAAAAGCCTGGCGGAAGAGCTCCGTCTTGCAGGCCCTGCGGAACTGGACAAGGTCCCCGCAGGGCCCGGATCTCCTCTGGGAGCTCCTTCCACCAGGTAGGAGCCGCCACCGAAAAAGCCCTGGCTCTTGTGGCAGCCAGCCTCACATCTCTGGGGCCCGGAATTTCCAGGAGATGACGGCCCCCAGACCGAAGTGCCCTTGGGGGAACATGTAGGGAAAGGCGGTCCCTCAGGTAAGCCGGACCCTGGCCATACAGGGCTTTAAAGGTGATCACCAGCACTTTGAAGCGAATCCAGTAAGCTATTGGCAGCCAGTGCAGCGCTTTCAACACAAGCTGAATATGGTCCCTCCTAGAGAGACCCATCAGCAGCCTGACTGCAGCATTCTGCACTAGCTGCAGCTTCCGGATTTGCGACAAAGGCAGCCCTAAGTAGAGAGCGTTACAGTAGTCTAACCTTGAGGTGACCGTCGCATGGATCCCCGTGGCCAGGTCATCGTGGCCAAGGAAGGGGGCCAACTGCCGTGCCTGCCTCAGATGGAAGAAGGCCGACCTGGCAGTGGCTGCTACCTGGGCCTCCATCGTTAGAGAGGAGTCCAGGAGCACTCCCAAACTCCTAACCTCCAACGCCGGCACCAAAGGTACCCCGTCGAAGGCCGGGAGAGGGAGCCCCAGCCCCGAACCGATCCGACTCAGGCCCAGGACCTCCGTCTTTGCCGGGTTTAGTTTCAGCCGGCTCAGTCTGAGCCACCCAGCCACGGCCTGTAACGCCCGATGCAGATCATCAGGAGTGGAGCCCGACTGGCCCCCCAACATCAGATAGAGCTGGGTGTCATCTGTGTATTGATGACACCCAAGCCCACAACTCCGGGCAATGTGGGCAAGGGGGCGCATGTAGATGTTGAACAACATCAGGGACAGCACTGCCCCCTGAGGCACCCCACACTCAAGGGGGTGTCTCCGGGACCGCTGTCCCCCTATCACCACCCTCTGTCCCCAACCTTGGAGAAAAGAGGCAAACCATTGAAGGGCAAGCCCCTGAATCCCCACGTCGGCAAGGCGGTGGGCCAGCAACTGGTGGTCGACTGTGTCGAACGCTGCCGACAGTTCCAACAACACCAGAGCTGCCACACCGCCCCGATCCAGATGCCTACGGAGATCGTCAGTCAGGGCGACCAGTACCGTCTCCGTCCCATGACCTGGGCGAAAGCCGGACTGGTAAGGATCTAGGATGGAAGCATCATCCAGAAAGCTCTGCAGCTGCAGCGCCACCACCCTCTTGATAAGTTTGCCCAAATAGGGCAAATTGGACACCGGCCAATAGTTGGCCAATTCGGCTGGGTCCAGAGATGGCTTTTTCAAGAGGGGGCGGACCATCGCATCCTTGAGCGCCCTGGGGAACCGCCCCTCCAAGAGGGATGTGTTGATAATCTCCTGCAGGGCACCTTGAAACCCCTCATGGCCTGCTTTAATGAGCCATGATGGGCACGGATCAAGGTCGCAAGTGGTTGGACGCACAGATACAAGCAATCTGTCAACTTCCTCCAGGCTGAGCAGGCTAAAACACTCTAAACCCGGCCCCAAAGACGAGCAAGGGGCCTCAAGTTCTCTAACTGTTTCAATTGTGGCAGGGAGGTCGCGGTGGAGTGCCAAGACTTTATCTGCAAAATAGCTCGCAAAAGCCTCACAGCCAATATCCAATTCCCTAGCATTTTGCCTGCCCTGTGGCAGAGCCGTCAAAGACCGAATTGTACTAAATAATTGGGCTGGGCGTGAGCTAGCAGATGCAATCGTGACCGCAAAGAAATCTCTCTTTGCGGTCTTGACTGCCATCTCATAGGCTCTCATAAGCGTCCTATAGGATGTTCTTGATGCCTCATCGTGGGCTCGACGCCACCGTCTCTCTAGCCATCTCAGTTCTCGCTTCAGCTCGCGCAGCTCCTGGGTGTACCAAGGCGCTCGCCTAGCACGAGTGCGGAGAGGGCACCTGGGAGCGATCTCGTCGATGGCTGCAGAGAGCCGGACATACCAGTCCTCATCCAACGAGCCGCCAGGGGGTCTTGGATCCCGCAGGGCCATCTGGAACCGTATAGGGTCCATCTGGCACCACGGGCGAGCAAAAATCTGCTCGCCGCCTAAACAGGGTTGGGATGGGATATTCAGTTGGGCCCTCAGGGCCAGGTGGTCTGACCATGGCACTGCCTTTATGGCAATCTGGTCCACCGTCACCCCCGCCACAAAGATCAGATCGAGCGTGTGACCAGCCTGATGCGTGGGAGCCGAGATGAATTGGGAGAGTCCCAGTGCCGCCATGGACGACATGAGGTCCGTAGCCCGGCCCGAGGCCGCGTCCTCGGCATGGATGTTGAAGTCACCCAAGACAATCAGCCTAGGGTGCTCCAGCGCCCAGCCTGATACGGCCTCAAGCAGGGACAGCAGGCCACTGGCCGGTGCGTTAGGCAGCCAGTACACCAACCAGATCGCCAAACTCTCCTCGGCCTCCAGCATCAAGCCGACACACTCTATGCCCGTGATCTCTACAGATGGAAGCGCCCTGAAGGAGTAAGCCTCCAGAATGAAAATGGCCACTCCTCCCCCCGCCCCCTGGTCCGTGACTGGTGGAGGACCGAAAACCCAGGCGGGGCAAGTTGAGCGAGGGCTACCGTTTCGCCCTCCCGCACCCAGGTCTCGGTCACGCATGCCAGGTCCACTCGTTGATCTTGTACAAAATCCCTAAGGATTGAGGTTTTATTGTTAATAGACCTGGCATTGCACAACACCAGTGACGGAGGGGAGTTCTCCAATCTGACCCCACTGCCAGCCACCGTTGGGATGGGCCGTAGGCTGGAAGGCCGCCGAGCCGCTCTGTTTCTCTGCGTCCTTCCCTTAAAGCCCCGCCTCGGCCCACTGCTAAACTTTCCCCGTCCCAAGAGCACCGGAATTTGCTGTCCTGCCATGTGTTATCCTGGTGGTCTCTGCCATGCTTCAGACCACCAGTGAGAGAGCAACAGGGCAGCTAGATCCACTCCCAAGGCAACAGTGCACTAATGTCACTAATTCTGCTGCTACCAACAACTGAGCACTGCACAAAACAAATGATGACTACTAAAAACTATTACACTATTACAAATAATGACTGCACAATAACAATACAATACACTAATTGCAGTCTTACACCTTAGCAGTCACCCCCCCCCCTTACTCTGCTACAGGGGAGCAGAGTAAGTTCAGTTTCCTTCTGGGTGTGTGCCCCCCCTTTTCTAAAACTCATACTTCTTCCTGCTTTTGATGCAATTGTGGCAGACCCAGGTTCAAACCAAGTGGTCAGCCAGTCCACGATCATTGTAGATGTACTGGAGTTTGTAAAGAGCTGTGTGCTAAGCAAATCCCTGCTGTGCAGTAATAGTCAGTGTCAGGCCCGTAGCTACAGTGGAGCATTTTGGGGCCTGGCCCCCCAACTTCCTGCCAAGGCCCCCCGACCTCCATCCAGCCCTCACCGCTCCCCGGCTCTCTGGGCCACCCAGAGGAGTACTAACTCTCTGAACCACCAGCGGACTCCCCACTGCTTCCCCTTCCTCAAGTATGGCTTGCTTCCTTGTGTAGGCAGGCAGAGTGTGAATGCTGCAAAAGTGAGTTTTTAAAAATTTTATTTTATTTTGTGATGTCAGTGCCCCTTGACTTATTTAACGGCCCCCCGAATTATAAAATCCTGGCTACGGGCCTGGTCAGTGTGGTGTTTAGTTTAATTTGAGCTCAGGTCTCTTCAATCTACCCATTTCTAGATTACTTCAAGTGCTCTGTTACGGGAATTGGGAGTTCTTTCCCCCTTTTCTCAAGTTGGCCATACTTTTACAACATTATTTTGTTCTGATTATGAGCCAGGAGATGGCTCCATGTCACGATGGCAAAGCTTGGTGTACCTTCAGACATCTACGTCTGCCTGCTGGGACGGACTGTGACTTTTTCTTACTGAGCAACCCCTCGTTTGTGTGTGTTTGTGTGTTTCTAATAGCCCAAAGAACGCAGCTATTAATAGAGGTTTACCAAAATATAAGACTTGCCCAAAACAGAGCAGGGGAACCTGCGGGACTGATGCCAGGAACAATTCCATATTGAATGCTTACCAAAAGATGTTGTAAAATAAACTGCACGGAGGAAAGGGTGGGATCTGTTTCTTGGACAAAGAGACGATTTCTGTCCTGTCTTCCCACCCCCACTGCCTGCTCCTAGTGTGAGCAAGCCTCCTCTGTGAGTCAGCTTCTTTTTAGAATAAAATACGGAAATGGTTGACAAAGAAACTGTACAAAAATAGAAACTGGCCCTTTTGGAGGTATGTTTGCCTGTGAAATGGTCAGCCAAAGGAATTAATGGATCCTCGTTTCCCTAATAGAGCTAAATTTGGGGGTTATACATGCAGCACAAGTCAACACTGATTTTTTAAAAAAAAAAACCCAAACAAACAAACTCAAATCCAGGGCCTTTTTTCTGGGGGAACAGAGTTGTGGAACCTCTTCAACAAAATTCTTTTTCAAATGTTTAAAAGTTCATGAGTTTTCAGTATACAGATTGAAAACTCCATTTCCTCCTTGAGAGTCCTGGCACCTCTTTTTCAAAAAAGAAAAGCCCTACTCAGATCCTATAACAGATGTGTGTGAAAGGACATGAGTGAGCGTAACAAGCATTCCTGTCAGTCATTCTAAATAGATGGATGTGGCTTTGTGTTGAGTTCAGATTGGTAGCTATCATGTTCCCACCCAAAGGAGCATGGGACAGATTTGACATAAGATACAGCTTTTGCCTCCAGTATAATTTTAAATTTTTCTCAGCCAATACAAATTTGCGTAGGAGGATCTACTTGTGGATTGTTGATTTTGGATCGCTGTAGATAGACAGCTGTTGATCCTGAGGCATGATCTAGGTCTAGGGGTGATTTCAGATTTCTCAGCTCTGATATGCCTGTTTTCATTTTCATCCTTCCCCCATGAATGAAACCCCTGGTTCTTTATTTTCATGTGATTTTTGCCAAATTACTCCCATAAAAGAGACATATGTTTCAGTGTTGTTTGTGCATCAATCATTCAGCATTATTCATATATGAAATGACTTGCATTTAAGGTTGCAACTGGCAGGATTTGGGGGGGATGGGAACATGGAGGGGTGCTGTTGGAAATTGCATGAGGTCATCTGTGAGGAAAAGCTGGAAGTGGCATCATGCTGTTGACCTGATGGCACTTTTTAAATTTATTTTTCTCCCATCGCTTCTCAGAATGGTGGCTGGAGGAGAGGGTGGCTGGCGGGAGGTATCCTGCCATAGTGGAAGGCCTGGCAAGCCCTACTTTATATTTATATTTTATTTATGCAACTTTTACCCTGCCCTCCCCTGCAAGCAGGCTCAGTATTGTATAAATAGCATAGAAAATGTATCCAAAATATGAACAAATCAATAAAACAGATAGTGAAAAGTAGAGAACAGAAACAGTTGAAAAGATATAAATGAATTGGGAAAGAATGAAATAGAGAAATGTTTGCTCATCCCTGGTATTGTTTGGGGTGGGACCGTGAGTAAGTGGTACAGCATCTGCTTTTAGGATTGCCAGCCTCTAGGTGGTAGCTGGAGTTCTCCTGGGAGTTCTCCTGGGACAGAGTTCAGTTCACCTGGAGAAAATGGCCACTTTGGAAGATGGACTCTATGACATTATACCCCCATTGAAGTCCCTCCCCTCCCCAAACCCCACCCTCCTCAGGCTCCACCTCCAATATCTCCAGATATTTCCCAACCTGGAGCTGGCAACCCCATATGCTTGGCATGTGGAGAGTCCCTGGTTCGATCTGCAGCATCTCTAGTTTGAAAAGGATCAAGTAGTAGGTGATGTGAAAGACCTTGGCCTGAGACCCTGGAGAGCTGCTGTTAGAGCAGACAGTACTGACCTTGATAGAGCAATGGGTCTGAATCAGCATAAGGCAGTGTGGTGTCTTCAGATGGATAAAAGTGGGGGCTCAAAGGCTTACCATTCAGCCTTTTTAAGCAGCTTGTCTGTTCAGAGCCTGGATCGGAGACCTTGTTGTCTAGGGCTCTATGACAGAAGAAAGGTAAGATACAAATAGCAGCAGCAACCTCTGTATAATGACCTGATTTTATGAGCCGCTACATGGAAGCAATGATTGCAGGATCTGATTTAAGGGTCTCAGCAATGATATGAGGGGACAGCTTGGAACCCCCCCCCACCGCAAGAACAATCATGTGATCTTATGGCACAATCCCATTGTGCCATAATGATGCAGAACGGAAGAAACTACTTCACCTACTGCATAGTCCTCAAAATGTGGTGATGGCCGCTGGCATAGATGGCTTTAAAAGGGGATTAGACTAATTGATGGAGAACTCTTACCTGTGACTAAATAGAACTTCCATGTGCAGAGGCAGTGTACCTGGAGATACCTTTTACAACAGTGAGAAGAGACTGTTTGCCTCTGTCTCCTGATTTGTGGCTTCCTGAGAGGCCCATGTGCTCCTGTGTCCATGTGCACGTGGGAAGAGGCTTGAATGAGATGTAGTTCATTCCAGTTCTGAAAGGCTTCTTCAGTGCTGTAGGTGTCACAGTGCTGGCACAAGGACCTCCTATGTCAAGGAGGACCATTGACATCCAATAAATGCAAGAGGTTTACCGTTAGGGTTGCCGACTGCAGGTTGGGAAATTCCTGGATATTTGGGGGTGAAACCTGGGGAGGGCAGGGTTTGGGGAAATGAGAGATCTCAGCTCTAAAGCAACCATTTTCTCCAGGGGAACTAATCTGTGGGAATTCTGGGAGATCTCCAGGCCCTACTTGGAAGCTGGCAATCCTATTTACAGTGGAGGAAGCATTCTTCTAATACCAAAGTTACCAGATTTTGATTGGGGAAGCTGCAATGTGAGTGAAAATTCAGAGGGTTTGTGATAGGAAAGCGCCTTTTCAGTTATTACCCTCTGCCCCCCAAAAGCTCAGTTTGGCCCATTCAGTCTTTGCCTTCCAAGGACTGGGAAGACTGCCCTTGTCCAGAGGTCCTTTGGTGAATACTGAATCAAATTGAGCCCTGTTGCGTTATCGCTAACTTTATTTTTGCTTTTATCCTTCGGCTTTTGACAGTAAGGTTAGCTCACTTGGATCTTTATTATTGCTTTTACATTTTTTAATCATTGTTCCCTGCCTCAGATTTAACTTTTTAATGCTGATTTAGTAGTTGTTTTATATATTTTGGGTGATTCTATGGAATGTTGTATTTGAGCTCTGCCTTTGGGGACAAGTTTGGTAGAAGAGTGACGTAGATTTTTTAAAAAACCAAATAAATAGAAAAATTAAGACCCACCCATTATTAGTTTTGTTAGGGTTCCCAACTCTGCTTGGGAAATACCTGGAGATTTGGGGGGGTGGAGCATGGGGAAGGCAGGGTTTGGGGAGGGAAGGCATCTCAGCAGGGTACAATGCCCTAGAGTCCACCTTTCAAAGCAGCCATTTTCTCCAGGAGAACTAATCTCTGTAGTCTGAAGATCAGTTGTAATTCCAGGAAATCTCCAGGCCCCACCAGGAAGGTGGCAACAACCCTAACCCACTGATCAGGTCTGGCTTTATCTAAAGTAGTACAAATGTTTCTGAAATTCTCTTCCTCTGAAATTCCCCTCAGGTTTTGGGCTATGGAATTGCTTCATTTCTGAAATGAAGCCAAGGCATTAGGAATCCTCCACTGGTGTTCTGTACCAAATGTCATGCATGTGCCATTGGCTGCAGCTTTCCATTCCTTCCTTTAATTTATGCCTTTTTTCCATTCTCTACAAGTGTGCTTCAATAAAAACAGACTTGCTGCAATTGTGTACTTGGTTCTAGCAGGATTCCTTTGGTATGGTGTTTTGCTAGGATTACCAAACTCCAGGTAGGGCCTTGAAATCTCCCAGAATTATGAGTGATCTCCATGTTACAGAGGTCATTTCCCCTAGAGAAAATATCTGCTTTGGAGGGTGAATTCTATGGCATTATAACTCACATCCCTCTCCTTCCCAAAACTCCATGAATTGCCCATCCGGGAGTTGGCAACCCTATGTTTTACCAATGAGCACTTGTCCAGGATGATAAAATACTGCAAAAAACCCACCAAGCCTCCTCTTGATGCAGCTGTATGTATGTTCACCTTGCGATCACTTTTTCTTCAGTGTTTTATCAATGTGCATGAGTATGCTGGTAACACAGAAATAAGTGGAAAGTACACAAATGATCTAAGATCAATAGCAAACTCAAACATGCCCCAGTTCTGGAATTAGTTTTAGAAATTAGTTAAAGTATAGCATGCAGCACAGAGCACATTTTTAGAATAACAATTGGACTGAATTGGGGAAATTTGCTCATCCCCCTGCAAGTCTTTACATGTGCCAGTGCAGCTTGACACAGTCTGTCTGATCAAGGTGCAAATATCTGCAAATTGATTCTTGAGTACAAAAGACAACTGGAGCCTTTTTGGTCTATTATGTATGGGTGTTTTCCCTCTGTTAAGTATGAGACTCAACAACGAAGTAAGCTCAACAAGTGATTCAGCTTTATTCAACAGCAAACTCCAACTCAGGAACACACAACACAGACAGTGGAGCACAGCTCCTTTTTAAACTCTCCCGGCTGTCAAAGCCACACCCAGAAATAGTTAACGGACCAATGGCAGTGCAGAGTTAAGGTCCAATCACAACTGTTCCCGCTTTGCAACATTACCACACAGTGATTGGCTATTTACACTGGTTTCGCAGAAACCGACCAATACGAATGCGACAGCTTAGAATCCACATTCCAGAATCAAGCTTAACATAGGAAAAGATAGGCTTGATTCACCTTCCAATACACAACAAATTCCTCCCCCTAAGATGGAGCATTTCCCTTCCAAACATAATCTTTCAGGTAGGGAGGGGCACCTCGGCTTCGGTTTGACCGGCGCAGCGGTCTCTGCTCCGATGGCGGTGGAGCGGCACACTCTTCGGGGACTCTGATGGTCTCTCTCGCAGGAGAGTCAGGGGACACTAACACAGGGGTCTCAGGCACTGGAGTTGGGGGCTCCCCAGACTCCGAATCTCGATCCGCAGTACTCATCTCCTCGCCGGGAGGCCCTTCCTGGACGGGGACCAGCTCAGGCTCGGGCACAGACTCGGCGCTTGAGTCTGCCCAGCGCTCTCTGAGCTGGTCAATGTGGCGGCGTATCTCCCGTCCGCTGGGAAGCCGGACCACATACAACCTGGACCCTGCCACCTTTGTGACCACGGCTGGTAGCCATCTGTGACCTTCCGCGTAATTGCGGGCAAACACCTTGTCCCCTACCAAGAACACTCTCCCCTGCTCTGGGGTCTCTGACCGCTGCTTGGACCTGTCAAGGTCAGGGTGCAGTCGGTCCAGTAGGGTAGCCAACTTACGGCCCATTAAAAGTTCAGCTGGGCTCCTCCCCGTTGTTGAACAGGGGGTGATGTGTTGCCTCAGGAGGAAAGAGGCAATCTTCTGGCTCCAGTCCCCACACGTCAGGCGCCCAAGTGACTCCTTCGCCGTTCGTACCATCCGTTCGGCCTGACCGTTGGAGGCCGGATGGAACGGCGCAGAAGTCACATGGCGGATGAGGTTGTCTTTAAGGAACTTTTCAAATTCCGCTGACACGAACTGTGGCCCGTTGTCCGAGACCAAACAATCCGGCAGCCCGTGGGTCGAAAACAACCTCCGGAGGGCGTTGATGACTGCCCCGGACCCTGTTGACCTCATGGGTATCACCTCTAACCATTTAGAGTAGCTGTCAACACAGATAAAAAACATTTGCCCATGGTATGGTCCCGCAAAATCAATATGGAGGCGTGACCAGGGCCTCCTCGTTTTCTCCCAGGGCTGAATGGGAGCCTGTGGTGGTTCTGGACGGGACTGCTGACACTCCATACACTGCCTTACCCAGGCCTCAATGTCCTCGTCCAGCTTCGGCCACCACACGTACCCTCTGGCGAGGGCTTTCATGTGAACCATGCCAGGGTGGCCCACATGTAACGCCTCCAAAACATCCTCCCTCAGCTTGGCGGGAATCACCACCCGACTCCCCCAAAGCAAACAGCCCTTTGTCACCGATAGTTCGTTCTGGCGCGAAACGAACGGTTTGAATTCAGGCGCCATTTTTCCTACCGGCCACCCCCTCCATGCCCAATTAAGGACACGGGCAAGCACAGGGTCCTTAGCCGTCGCAGCGGCAATGTCTGAGGAGGTTACTGGTGCCTCCGGGAGCTCTTCGAGCGCCAAAATGTCCAGCTCCTGCTCAAGTTCTTTGGTGTCCAGTGGTGCGGGGCAACGGCTCAGGGCGTCGGCATGCCCGATAGCCTTCCCCGGGCGGTGTTCAAGTTCAAAGTCATATGCCGACATGAATACTGCCCACCTCAACATCCTGGGGGACAGTATGTTCGGCGTCTGCCGGTCCGGGGAGAAGATGCCCAGAAGCGGCTTGTGATCTGTTACAAGGAGGAACCTCCGCCCATAAACAAAGTCATGGAATTTTTTAATTCCGGCGATTAAGGCGAGGCCCTCCTTGTCGATCTGGGCATAGTTCTTCTCCGCCGCTGTAAGTGATCGCGAGTAGAAAGCGATCGGTGCTTCCGACCCATCCGGCATGAGGTGGCTGAGAACGGCGCCCACCCCGTAGGGTGACGCGTCAGCCGCAAGTACCAAGAGTTTGTTCTCGTCAAAGTGGGTCAGCACCGCACTAGACGAGAGGAGTTCTTTGACGCCCGTGAACGCTCGTTCCTGCCGCTCTCCCCACTCCCACTTTGCGTTCTTGTGGAGCAGAGCATGCAGGGGTTCTGCAATCGATGCCTTGTGGGGCAGGAAGGCATGATAAAAATTTAGGATCCCCAGGAACGACTGGAGATCCTTCTTTGACCGTGGTGGGGGCGCGTTCTTGATGGCGGATACCTTGTCTGGTGTAGGGTGGACTCCATCCGCATCAATCAGGAATCCCAAGAACTCTACCCTGTCTGCTCCAACCACACATTTGGAGCGTTTGACCCTCAGTCCGGCTTCTTTGAACCGGCCTAGTACTGCTCTGAGCCGAGCCATGAGTTCGCACTCGTCAGAGCCTGCCACCAGAACGTCGTCAAAATAGGGCACGACTCCAGGTAGCCCACGCAGGAGCCCCTCCATCAAGCCCTGGAAAATGCCCGGGGCTACGTTAACCCCAAATTGTAGTCTTTTAACCCGAAATGCCCCCTTGTGGGTCACGATGGTCTGGGCGTCAGCAGTTGCATCGTCTACGGGCAACTGCTGATAGGCTTGGGCTAAGTCAAGTTTAGCGAAAACTTTTCCTCCTCCCAGTGAAGCCAACACATGGCTGATGACCGGCACTGGGTAGGAGTGCTGCTGGAGCGCTTTGTTCACAGTACACTTATAATCAGCGCATATGCGTATCGACCCGTCTGCCTTTACGGGCGTTACGATGGGAGTCTCCCACCGACCATAGGGCACCGGCTCCAGGATACCCTGATCAACTAGCTTGTCCAGCTCTGCCTCGATCTTCGCTTTAAGAGCGAGGGGTACCTTCCTGTACTTCAGTCGTATGGGACGCACTGAAGGGTCTAAATCAAAAGAAACCGGGGGCCCAGTATACAACCCAAGCCCTTCCCCAAAAACTTCAGGGAACTCTTGATACAAGGACTCCCTTTTATTGTCGCAAATGCTGTTAATGCCAGAGATGGCAATACCCAGAGCCTGGAACCAATCAAGGCCCAACAAACTGACCCTCTCACCCTCTGCAACCAGGAGGGACAGCTCAGCCCTCCGGTCCTTGAACTCTACCTGGAAGGTAGCTCGTCCCGCCAACGGAATGCGTCGTCCCTGGAAGTCAGTGAGACGCGTTGTTACTGGAGACAGGCGACGACGGCTCCTCCTCGGAAATAAGCGCTGCCACGTCTCGGTGGAGATGACGGTGACGGATGAACCGGAGTCCACCTCCATCGTACACGGAACGCCGTCCAGCCGAAGTGTGACGTGAATTTTCCGAGTGGCCTTGTCACCGGTCGCCAGGACGGTCGAAGGGCAGGTGTCAGTCTGGTGGCAATCGGACGTCCTGCTGTCATCTGGAGGCCGAACCTTGGGGTCTGTTCTTCGCAAAGACGGTGGCGATTTCCTCGCAGCTCGGCAAACTCGAGCCAGATGACCTCGCTTCCCGCAGGAGTGGCAGATGAGCTCTCTAGCCCGACAGAGGTCTCTGTTGTGGTTACCGCCGCAGCCTGCGCAGGGACGGGTCGTCGAAGTTCTCGGTCTGGTCCGCGGTGGGCGTGTCTCCCGGGTTCGGCACACGCCGTCGGCGTCGCTGTCAGACTCGCCAGCGGACTGCCGGTGAACTGCAGGCTCCTTGCTGACCTGGGTCTGCCGCTGTCGAACCTCTCGCGTCGACTTGTCCGCGGCCTCTGCTGCGATGGCCTCGGCGTAGGCAACCGCATACGTCAGTTGGGTGCGGGCGAAAAGACGCTGTTGAAGGCGCTCGTCTCGAAGGCCGCACACCAAACGGTCGAGGAGGGCGTCTTCCAGATCTGTGAACTCACATGGCCTTGCCGCTTTCCGCAAGGCAGTGACGTACTCAGCGATAGACTCGGAAGGCCCTTGGCACCGCTTGTAAAAGGCGTGCCGGCACGCTATCCGAGACGGTTGTGGCGAGAAATGGCCTTTGAGCTTGGCCGTGATCTCAGCCCACGTCGCTGCACTCAGCTCAGTCGGAGCGACCAGGGATCGGGCGATGTCGAAGGCGGCCTTGCCGCACGAGCTCAGGAGCGTCGCCTTCTTTCTCGCCTCATCTGTTATCTGATTCGCCTGGAGGTGGAACTCGAACCGTGCCAGGTAAGAGTCCCAGTCCTCCGTCGCCGGGTCGAACGCTTCGAACGCCGGGTTGACGGCCATCGGGGCTGTCGGTGCTGCCACTTCTACTCGTGGAGCCTCAGCCGGCTCGGCCGGGTGTGTGTCCTCGTCTGCCGTTGCGATCTCGGTTCAGCGGGGCTGCCTACCCGCTCTAGCATCCCATTCTCGTCGCCAATTGTTAAGTATGAGACTCAACAACGAAGTAAGCTCAACAAGTGATTCAGCTTTATTCAACAGCAAACTCCAACTCAGGAACACACAACACAGACAGTGGAGCACAGCTCCTTTTTAAACTCTCCCGGCTGTCAAAGCCACACCCAGAAATAGTTAACGGACCAATGGCAGTGCAGAGTTAAGGTCCAATCACAACTGTTCCCGCTTTGCAACATTACCACACAGTGATTGGCTATTTACACTGGTTTCGCAGAAACCGACCAATACGAATGCGACAGCTTAGAATCCACATTCCAGAATCAAGCTTAACATAGGAAAAGATAGGCTTGATTCACCTTCCAATACACAACACCCTCACTTTAACTGTGTGTGTCTGTTGGGTTTTCTTTGCTGTTCTGCATTGATTTTCCTCCCTTCAGTGCTCAGTTCACTTTCTGGTCGCTCTTTCCCCAGGTTTTCTGAGTGTGCTTTTGTGCCAGTTTTTCCTGTGTTTCACTTCCCAGCCAAAGATAATTCAAAAACATATAGATTCCCTTGGATTTCCCCCCTGCCTGTTTTCTGCCCCTCGAAGGTCACTCCCCATCCACATCAAGGTTGTTCTGCCCACTCTGCATCTTCCACTATCCTCCCCTTTCATTGGTGTGCAAGCTCCATTTTCCCTTGTTTTTAATTTTTTTTTGGGGGGGACAAACAGCATGAGACTAGCAATCTGCAGTAAGATGTGTGTGCATAATGAGCCTATATCTTCTCAGGCCTGACATGGAACAAAGGCTTTAATAGTTAAGGATCAAGCGTACTTGAGTAATGTGTCAACGTTGGTGTAATAAACCTTCACCTTACCACCCCTAATTGTGTTCTCCTACCAAGAAAATGTGTCACTATCCTTCGGCTTATCTGAATCTACTTTAGTGTTAACTGCTTTGTACAAAATTGCCTCCCCTTTGCTATTTAGATGCTGTGTGGTTGGTCATGTGATTATTCTTGAACTCTGCTCCCTCTCTTCATCACTATAGGGTAAAATAAGTGCAAGTTTGCACTTAGCAGGTTTGGTAGGCTTTTTTTTGCACTTAGCAAGTTCACTAGGCTTGCCATTTGCTCAACTTTAGTGGGTAAGCCCCCACTGCTGGGCCTAATCCCCTGCTCTCAAGAAGCTGAGAATCAAAAGAAAAAATGGCTAGAAAATGTCCTCCATAGTGATGTTCCAGAAATTTCCCTATGACTCTATGGTCTTTACCATACAGAACAAGAGAAATGCCTAGTGGGAATAATGGAGGATGGGGGCACCTTCTTACGGGGCTCATTGAATCGGACCCACTGGTCCAATCCTTTTGAAACCTGGGATTCTTTTTCAGGAGAGGCACCACCAGCTATGCTGAAAATTTGGTGCCTTTACCTCAAAAAAAAGCCCCCCAGAGCCCCAAATACCCACAGACCAATTCTCCATTATACCCTATGGGGACTGGTCTCCATAAGGTATAATGGAGTGCCCAGTGGCTGTTTCCCCCACACACACTTTTTAACAACTCTGAAGTGGGGGAGGGGCTCCAAACCAGGGGATAGCCTGCCCCCAACTGGGGACTGGCAACTCTACAGACACAGTATGTTGAATTCTGTATCCATCCCCCAAAAGTGTTTGTACGACAGAAATGGTGGTGGCGGACTGTGCCATCAAGCTGTAGCCAACTTATGGCAACCTCATGGGGTTGTCAAGACAAAAGACATCCAGAGATGGTTTGCCATTGCCTGCCTCCATGTCATGACCTGGGCCTTCCTTGGTGGTCTCCCATCCAAGTACTAACCAGGGCCAACCCTACAACTTCCAAGATCTGACCAGATCAGGCTACCCTGGGCTATACAGGTCAGGGTCAATGCTTCCTCTAAGCTGTGGAGTCCTGAGAGCAAAAATTCTACTTTCTGAGCTACCAGCATTAAAGTTGCAAGCAGGTGATTTGGCTACTGCATAAATTAGTTTGCTCTGGAGCCATCCTTCTTAAGCTAAGACAAAAATGTGTGAGCTGGAGGCTAAAAAACTCAGAGCTAGCTGATACTAACTCAGAGGGAACACTGGTCAGGGTACCACAGAACTAGCACAAATGAATTTTAAAAATCAATGGATCCATTTTTTCTTCTTCTGTCCCTTCTTCCACGGTTCACAATCTTCCATCATACAAATAATGAAATAAGGCCAACAATCTGGATTTGAACTTTGGTACTGGGGCAGATTTCCCTCTATGGAGAATGGATTTGGAGTAATTAAAAAGAGAAGAGGAAGGAATTGCAAGCAGCTTCAGGAAAAGGTTCCCTCTGGACTAAAGTTACTTTATGGCATGCACTGATATCACCAGAAAACCACAAGTAAACAATTGCACGTGCCTGTGTGTAAATGTGTTTTTATGTTGTCGTAAATACTGTCGCTTGCATCACTGCGCATCTCTTTCCAGTGTCCTTTCATTTGTCTTTCCCAAATGTTTGCCTTTGTTCTTCAAACAGAGGGGGCAAATGCCAGGGGCCACAAAGGGTACTGGATGCAAATAAGCAACTCTGAATTCACCCACAAATTTCAAAGTGTAATACTTGTATTTAAGCATGGCAAATAGCAGGACACCTGCACGGAGCAAATGTTTCCAGGCTTGTGGATTAAAGATGACCTTGTCTGAGTTAGATCTAGATTTAGAGCATGTCCCTCTGTACTAGGAATACTTGCTATTTTCTGTAATTTACCCCTGATAAATTACTGTCCCTGCATTGCCCTTGCTCTGACCTGGATAGCCCAGGCTAGCCCAGTCTCATCAAGCCTTGGCAGTTAGGCACGGTCAGCCCTGGCTAGTATTTGGATGAGAGACCACCAAAGAATACCAAGGTCAGACACTGAGGCAGGCAATGGCAAACCCCCTCTGAACATCTCTTGCTTTGAAAACCCTACGGGATCACCATAAATCAGCTGTGACTTGATGGCCAAAAGAAACAAAAAAGCCCCTAGATTTCCTTTTGGGGAAATTCCTTGATAAAATGTTAATATGAAGCAGGGCTCTTATGTAGAAAAAGCCCGGCAGGAACTCATTAGCATAATAGGCCACACCTCTGATAGCGCAGCTCGTTAGCATATTAGACCACATGTTATCAGAAGTCATCCAGCCACACCCACCTTTTGCTTCTTATTCTGTTTACCTTGTTTGTTGTCAAAACCCAGGGCTTTTTGGTAGCAGGAACTCCTTTGCATGTTAGGCCACACACCCCTAATGTAGCCAATCCTAATGAGTTTCTGCTGTTGGGTGTGGCCTATACCAATGAGTTTCTGCTGGGCGTGGCCAACTCGGGAGCCAGTTGGAACTCCATTCCTGTGCATTCCTGCCCAAAAATAGCCCTGATGTGAAGAATCTATCATTATTCAGAGTTAGGAGGCCATCACTCACTGGTAGACTACCTGCTTTGTGCTCAGAACATTCCAGGTTTAGTCCTTGGCATCTCTAGGGATGGCCGGTAACAGACTCTGGAGTGCCCCATCAGTCAGAGTAGGTAATACTGACCCACCAGGACCAAGGTTTGCCTTAGTGACAAAGCACCTGTTTTGCATGCAGAAGATCTCAGATTTGATACCCAGCTTTCCCAATAAAAGGATCTCATGGAACAAGGCCTTTACCTGCATGTGACCCTGAAAAGCTGCTATGGGTCAGATCAGAAAACCTTGAGTTCGGTAGGCCAGTGGCTTGACACAGTAAAAGGCATGGGTTACCAACATGGTGCCCAGGGGTGTCATGGCACCCATTGACACCTTTCCTGGTACCCAGCGAGTGTGTTTATATAGTGGGAGGGGCAAGGTAGGGCTTCTGATTGGCCATTGGCCCAACAGGGCTTCTGATTTGCCACTGGAGATCTATTTGGCTGTGCAGATTTTGACCACTGATTGGCCATTGGCCCAGAAGGGCTTTGGACTGGCCACTGGAGATCTGTTTGGTTGTGCAGATTTTTAAAAAGTTGCTTCAGCAGCAGCTTCTTCCACAGCATTAGGATATTAATTGTATGACAGAAGTCAAGCTGTGTGGATTTACTGCCTCTGACCAGGTAGTAATTTGCTTAAACTTATTGTTCTTATAAATTCTGTATGGTATTTGTATCTTTTAAAAATATATGCTTGTATTTCTTTGGCTATCAGCAATAAAAGCACTTAATGAAGTGTAACATACACAGGCTGAGAGTGAGCATTTTCAATAGCTGCATTGAGATGTTATGGTAAATTGTGGTTTCTAAACTATGGTTTGTTTAGAACCTGGTTAGTTTTGGCATCTGAATGTTACACAACATGTAATAGTGGGAGGGGGGGCTGGACTCTGGAAGTTACGCTTGGCATGAAAACGGGAGTGTAATGATCATGTCTGTATCTTCACCTGGGAAATGCTGCACATATCAGAATATATTTTCCTTTGCATTTTGATCTTTGGTCCATGCAAGGAAAAGGATGTTCATGGGTGTGAAAGTCTGCAAAGAAGCATATGTGTTCCTCACAGGGCTGGCCCCAGCTTATTTTGCATCCTAGGCGGGGATCCCTTCTGGCGCCCCCCCCCCCGTGCACCCACCAATTTTCAAAAATAAATGCATTTTAGGAAGAATGAAAAACACAAAATTTGAAATCCCTTCTGGTGCCCCCCTTTCTTCCCAGCCTGGTGGTTGCCCTGGAGGTTTCTTTGAGATGAGAAGAGACACCTGGTCTGGACCAGAGGGGGGTGGTGAGATTCCTCTTTGGGGAGCCCCTCCGATCCCCCCCTTGGGCTGCTTGTCTGAAAGGCACCGCTTCTCCCTCCCCTCCTCCCCGCCTTCCCTTCACCTGATGAGAGACAGGCCAGAGACAGGCAGGCCGGCCGGCCCCCTTGCCTTAAGTGTGGCCGGGTTGGGAAGCGTGCCTCTCTGGGCGCCAGACAGAGGAGACCCATGCCGTTGGAGGCTTCAGAACCCCAAGGCCGGACTGAAGCCTCGTGAAAGAGGGTGGCAGGCTCCCTTCTGTCACCGGGGAGGGGCCAGTTTTGGGACCATCTGAGTCAGACGCGGGAGTAGCCTCCTTGAAAGCCCCAGGACTGGTTCGTCGCCTGAACTTCCTTTTCCACAAGGGCTGGATCCTCTTCCCACTGGGGGCTCTTTTCAAGGGGGCTCACTGCTGCCCTCCTGCTGCCACACCATGTCGCGAGAAGCTCTTGCCCATCTGCCCGCCCTCCCACAGGGTACAACCTTTGGCTGAGCCTAGAAAGTCCGGTTGTTGCGCTAAACTCAGTCCCAGTGAAATCCACGGAGCAGGAGTTGGGTTGGCAAGGGGTAGGGACTACTGGGGACTTTCCCAGGCCGGAATCGGGGCCAGCGGGGAATCCTCTCAGTGCCCTGCGTGCTTCTTGCAGAGCATTCGTCCCTCCAGCATTCAAAGACTGCACCAGGGGTGGGGGTGGCCATCCTCTCAGCGTCTCTCCAGGCCTCTCTTGAATGTCGAGCTGGAGGGGGATTGGGCCCAGCCGTCCTTCCTTTCTTGCCGGAGGAGGGCAGGGGCTCTGTGCTAATTCTGGACAGATGTTGGGGGGGGATTCCCTGGCAAGAATGGGACTTGCCGGCCGGGAGGAGAGGCCAGGGAGGGAGGCTGCTGCGGGGTAAACAGGGTGGCGCCGGACCTGCCCCGGGTGGGAGGAGACAGAGGAGGAGGTGGCTTCTGGGCACAGCATCCATCACAGCCCGTGGCAGTGGCTCCCCGGAGTGAGTCCCGGCAGTGGTGCCTCGGAGGAAGTGGCCCCCTGCTCGCTTGGGGCTCAGCAGCTCCTGCTCCAGGCAGCTGCACTTCTGGGCAGGCATTGGGTGCTTGGCTTGCCACTCTACCCCCCCCCCAATGCAAGCGACAAGTGGGGCGCTGCTGCTGCTGCCACTGCCCCCTCTCGCCCTCTGTACTCTGCCCTGGGCCTTACTTCGCTTCTGCCCCACGCTCTTGGGAGGAGCCACCACTGCTGCCGTGGTAGCTCCCAATGCAGAACTGATGGGCTCTCTCTCCTGCTGTGGCTGGCAGTTCCCGCCAGCTGGCCAGCTCCATCCCACCACCCCGGTCTCCGGGCGGCGGTGGCCACCTGGTCAGGACTTTTGGTGGGAGTGGGGGGCTTGGGGGGGCAGGTGCAGTTTGGTGCCCTAAGGGCTGGCCCACCCCAGGTGAACACCTAGTTCACCTAGTGAGTGAGCTGGCCCTGGTTCCTCATATGTAGATGCCATGCTGTAAGAAATGTAGGAATTGTTTAGTGAGTTTTGTTCCATTTCTGGAAGGCTTCACAATGTGCATTTATATATTTGGAATATTTTTACCCTGACTTATTATGAGCAAATGTGCAAGTGACCTGTGTAGCATTTGTTGTTAGGGCTGTCCTCTGATCAATGAAATCCTAGTTGGTCATATGAATTTGAGTTAATTAGTTAAGTCTGTTTCAATGTGCTTATGGACAAAACAATACAACTGAAGAAAAAAAATACATTTGAGGGATGATGCAAGGCCAGGTTGCAGTGTCATTTGCCGCTGTGTTTGAGAGGAGGGGAATTCTAGGGGACCATCCTCTACCCACAGTTTTTGTAATTTCTTGTATTGACACGTTGACTTACAATGCAATTCAATACAATGCAGTCCATTGACTAAGCCCAGTTTTGACTGGAGCAACTCGGCATGGAATTGCATCCATAGACCAGCAAGTCCCACTCAGCCATAAAACGTATCTTGGATGCATGAAGCTGCCTGTTACTGAATCAGAGCATTCAGCCCTCAAGGTCAGTATTGTGTGCTCAGACCGGCAGCAGCTCTACAGGGTCTCTTTTATATCAACTACTGCCCAAGCCTTTTAGCTGGAGTTGCCACGAATTGTACCTTGCATGCCAAGCAGATCCTTTGCCACTAGTCATGGCCATGGTCCAGTCACCATCTCTCAAGCTTAATGTTGTTGTTTGAGGACATGTGCACCATCTTGAGCTCATAAAGTAATAAGAAAGCAAGTGGGAAAGGGATGATACTTACATATATCTCTCCATAGGGTTGCACTGTTAGACTTCGTTAGAATTAGCAGTGGCTGTATAAATAGCCAAGTGCCAGTATCTTGATTCTGTCTGAAATCAATCATCTTAATCTGGCAACAGAGTGAGTATGACATAAGTGGTCAGTGGATAGCAGGAAAGATGGTATTCAGCCTATTGTGTGGGAGATGTCTCACTGGCTGTGATACTGGACCTGTTGGATAGAAGATACAGCTGTCGGGTCTTGTTATCCCATTCCTCCCCCGACACTGCCTTCCACTCCACAGAATGAAAACTTGCATTTGGAAGAAGTCTGCAAACACATTTGGGTGGGGAAGCGCATGCAATCTGGTGATTTGATTTCAGCATCCCCAGTGGCCTCCAAGCAGCCTGTAGACTTTCTTTTTCTTTCTCTAATGAGACTCTAACAGGAACAAGCTTTAGCTGACATATTTATACCTCTGTGACATTTCTGGTGGTTGTCTTGGGGTATCCCAGGATTTCTCCATTTTTCAAGCAGAGTGAGTTTGCCTTTGTGTCTGTGGCAAAGATTCTGATATGGAACTATACCTTTTCCATATGTCTCATCTCTTGGCCCTTCCAAAGAGATGCGTAAAGGAAATATTCTAATGACAGTTAGAAATGCTTTGATCTTCATCCAAGATTGCACTCATGGCTTTGAAATGCAGCTTTGGCAGTGCTAGAGTCTGGCTTCTTTGGCATGGGCCCATTTGACTGACATTATGTTCTCCGTCACAGGACCCCAATAACCTTGAGAAGGCTAAACATGGCTCACAAATTACACTGGCGGGGGGGGGATGACACTTTCCCTCAGTAATGGCTATTCCGCGCTACATTAAGCAAAGGCAGCAGCGCACTGTTGGGGGAAACAAGTTGGCTGTCCATGATAACTAGAAAATCTATCCCGGGAACTTGCACAGGTCACAGTAGATGTGATGCTGGAGTTGCATGACTGGAACTCCCAGTGTGTGTGTGTGTGTGTGTGTTTGGCCTTGAAGAAGCAGCCGCAGGGGTTATGAATGGAAGTCATGGCAGTGTGTATGTATGTGTGTGTGTGGGGGGGGTAATTATCCTCCCCTTGCTGTTTCTCAAACAAAAATACTCCTCCAGCTGCTTGTAAGAGGGAGGAAAAGACCAGAGCAACACAGGTACTTGTCTTCTTTCCTTGATTTCTTTTGTTAAAACTAGCTTGGAGGAGGGCATTTGTGGTCAAGGAAACAGCAAGAAAGAAGTGTTAATCCTCAGTACCTCTGTGCTATAGCCTCAGTTCATAATCTGAAGCAATTGGGAGAGGACTAGGGTGCTCTTGGTGGAAAACTGGGGGTGAATCAGAGAGACCGTGCTGTAGAACCCACATGCAGACCTATGAGTTGGTGGTGAAGATTTTACTGATGTGTCAGATGAAACTCATCCAGCTTAGTTGTCTAAGGTGGTTTGTTGACACATAACCTGGTACCTGGGGTGTCGGGAGCATCTGTTTGTCCTTTCCCTGTGGCTAGATTCAGATTGCTTTTGCTGGTGGGTGCTTACAGGGTCCTTAGGGGTGTGGGAGCCATCACTTGCCTCTTGATCCATGCTTGTCATTACTTTAGGAATCATGGGAGGAGCCTCTAGTTAAAACAGTTAATACCTCTGTTATGTCCTGAGATCAGGAACAGGCATCAGCCAGAGACTGCCAAGCTTCAATCCTGAGAACAATAGGGACTAGGCTCCTGAATTCGGAGTAAGGAGCCAATAGGGACATTGGTGGGAAATTTGAACCTGCCAATAGAACTATGGGGCATCCCCCCCCCAATGTATATAGTTGGCCACCGGCCGTTGTTGTTTGTCTTTGTATGTGTGAAGTACTAATAAATGCGTCTTTGCCTATGTCATGGTCCAAGTCCTGATGTATGGAACTCAGTACTTTACAACCTCATTGAACAAAGAGGAATTCCATGGAACTCTGAAGGAAACAGTTATTAAACTTTTGCTTTAAAAAACCTTAATTGGCTAAGAATGAGGTGGCAACTACAGACCTGGTGGTGGTGGTGGATCACCTCCAGGGGTCCCTGGATGACCCACCTGCCCTGACCCATTTCAAACTGGTTTTGGGCCCGGATTTGGAACTGAGGTGGCTTACATTGTGCTGGCGAAGAATCTTTGCTTAAGAATGAAGAGACTACAGTTGTCCCAGTTGAAATTATTAGATATCTCAGTGGTTGTTCACTTCTGGGTCACTAACTCTCTGCTTTCTTAGACTCTGTCAATCTGACCAAGCAAATCCATGCTTTTGTAACCCCATGTTTGGCTTACTGTAACATGCTGGATGCAGTTGAATGATGCATAAACAAAAAGGACCTGGAAACTGTAACTGCTTGAGAATGTAAATGCAGGTGTGAGTTAATTAATTAGTAATTAATATATTGATATAATGTTATATTGATATGTAATGTTATATTAATATATGTCAACTGTCAGTTAAAAAAGGCATAGAAAAAGCCTCCGTTGCCATGGAGGGTGGAATGCCCATCTCAGGATACTGGGGCATAGGAAATAGAGGAATCAAGAACCAAAAGGGTGAGAAGAAAGTTGTTGTATACTAAGCGGAGACCGCACACATGGTCAGGGAACCACATGGTCGGGAAAGGGAGCGAGCTTCACCTCCAGAGACAATAGCCCAAACAGATCCTAGTCCACACCTATCAGACAGCTAGGATCCTAGGAGAAACCAATGGGAAATAGGGTGCACTGTAAATAACCTGTTACGTGTGCAGGGCCGGCTCGCCCACTAGGCGAGCTAGGCACTCGTCTAGGGCGCACTGGCCACAGGGGCGCCAAACTGCACCTCGGTCCCTCCCATGAAAATTCCCCGTGGCTCCCACTGCCTCCCCAAGCACCCTGTCGGGGCTCAGGAAGCAGTAGCGGAGCTTGCCCGCCCTCTCCCCAAAGCCCGGGGGGAGAGGAGGCGGGGGCGGCGGCTGGTGCTGCCAGCGAAGAGCACCCTAGCGGGCACTCAAAACCAAACTAGCACTGAAAGGGAAGAGGTGGGGGTTTCAGCCTGGCTTGCCAGCTGAAAGGGAAGAGGCGGGCTCTGGGCAGAGCGGAGGTTCCCGGGCTGGGCCGTGGGGCAGGTGGGCAGGCGGCGGCAGCGTGGCTTCTCTTCCCCCTGACGGCCCTCCCAAGCCCACCGCTGGGCCATGGGGCTGGGATTTCCAGGCTGGGCCGCGGGGCGGGCAGGCGGCAGCGGTGTGGCTTCTCCCCCCCCCCCGACAGCCCTCCCAAGCTCACCGCTGGGCTGCGAGGCTAGGATTTCTGAGCTGGGCCACAGGGCGGGCAGGTGGTAGCGGCGTGGCTTCTCCTCCCCCCGACGGCCCTCCCAAGCTCACTGCTGGGTTGCGGGGCTGGGATTTCCGGGCTGGGCTGCGGGGCGGGCAGGCGATGGCGGCACAGCTTCTCCCCCCCCCCGACGGCCCTCCCAAGCCCACCTCCGGGCAGATAAGAGGTTCCCCCCCATGGCCCTCCCAAGCCACGGCCCAGCTCTCAGCGCCCCTGATGCTCTCAGGAGGGGGGGGGCACCAGAAGGTAGCCCTGCCTAGGGCGCAAAGAACCCTAGGGCCGGCCCTGTGTGTGTTTGTGTGTTGGGGGAGTGGGAAACACAGGAATATAAACCAGCCTGCGAGCTGGGTAGCCATCTCAAGTCTTATGTGCACCTAATAAAGTATGAGCTGTTATCACGCATCTACGCATCAGTCTCAGTACTGTATAAAATTCTAATGAAGGGCCAATAGTAAAAACCTAGTTAAAACTTATAATGTACAAAGCTACATGTATTTATTAGAAAGACAGTTAAAAACATACATAAGGGCCCAATGAAAGTCTCCTAAAAAAGTAAAGCCTAAACACAAGGGCCAATACACATAAACCTGACACGTTTCTGCTCTATTGGGGCCTTCTTCAGAGGTCAAACAATATTGAGGTACACATAACTTAAATACATATTGCAATAAGATAACCAATAAGTGAATACAAGGTTTTCATTGGGCCCTTAAATACATATTGCAATAAGATAACCAATAAGTGAAAACAAGGCTTTCATTGAGCCCTTATGTATGTTTTTAACTGTCTTTCTAATAAATACATGTATTTTTGTATATTATAAGTTTTAACTAGCTTTTTAATATTTGCCATTCACTAGACTTTTTTTTTACCCTATTGGTCCTTGACTCCAGTTTTTGGGTCAGGTTTGTTTTCCCCTCCCTGTGTTTTACTGCATAAGAAACAATGCCAGCATTGGCAGGACTGTGTAGATCTGTATTTTCCTGTCCACATGGCAGTCACCTTGGCTTTGCTGCAATTAGAGATGCCAACCTCCAGAACTGGCTCTGGGCTCTGCCACTTCAAACTACATATCGGGTGCACACAATTGGTTGCTTATCTATCATAGAAAACTAAATTACAAGGATCCTCCTTGTTAGGGTTGCCAGGTGTGGTGAAAACCCAGAAGTGACATCATGCCACTAGGGATTGCCGGAAACTCTGTGGTAAAATCATAGAGTTTCTGGTGATTCCTAGAGAGGACTGCATCAATTCTGGGTTGGTTTTTTATATATTTTTCTCCCACTGCCACTTGGAGAGGTGCCAAGAAGTGGGAGCCGGGACAGGGAATCCTCCACCCCCCCACCCCACCCCCTGGAAGGAAGCTTGGCAGCCCTAGCCCTTTCCTAGCTTTTCCCCCTGACAGGTTGTTTTTCTGTATGTAGGGATTTTTTTTACATAGAAGAGCATTCCATTATTTAACCCCCTACTGCAGTCTAAAGGAAAACAGGTTTACCATCTCAGCATGGCTTCATTTGACTCCTAATACCCTCATTTTAATTATTTTTTTATTTATGCCTGTTGGGTGACTGCCCCCACCTTTTTCCAAACAGTATGTCTTGCTGTATCATGCATACCAAAATAGCCCTTGGAAAACACAGAGTGATTCTCTTCTAGTTATTATTGCTGGTAAACTGCTCTTTTAGAAGTATTTACTTAGGCTATTGTCCACCAATAAATCCTGACTTGAATGATGCAGCGGAAATGGTTGTTAAGAAGACACGGTCTGTTTGGTAGATTGGTCTCCCAATTCCCAGTGTCCGTGACATATGGTCCAACTGTCCCTACTTTCCAGGGACAATCCCTAATTTTTATCACCTGACCCTGGTAAAATGCTATCCCTGTTTTGCCCCACTGTCTGCCTTTGTGGGAATACCCAGGACCGGCCCAAAGTTTTTTTGTGCCCTAGGCGGGGCTACCTTCTGGTGCCCCCACCGCCGTTGGGGCTCCCCAGGGCAAGGGGGGGCTCCCCTCCTCCTCCTCCTTCCCCCTCTTGCCCGCCCCCCGGGGTGCGCAGGCAAGCCAGGGAAGGGGTGGGGGTTTAAACCCCCGTCCCTTCCGTCGGAGCGCCGGCTTGCTGACGCGTCCCACAGCTGCAGGGCGTGCCGGCAAGCCAGGGGAAGGGGCAGGGGGTTTGGTGGGGGTTATGCAGGGGGCGGGGGCCTTTGGCGCCCCTAAGGGCCAGCGTGCTCTAGGCGAACGCCTAGTTCACCTAGTGAGCGAGCCGGCCCTGGGAATACCTTGTTAAAATGAGTGGATTTTGTGAGTTTGGTCATTTTTCCAGGTTCAACTTTCTTCCCTAAATTTTCTCAAAGTTAAGTATGAGATGAGTAGCTGGATCCGTCAGTTCTCTAGTGCATACACTTACAGTATCCATGTATGCACACGTATAGTAAGGCACCATGCAGTGCATTGTCTATTGTGTCATACACTGTAGCTGCTGAGATGTGTTCTGACCCATCAGAACATGTTACCAGACAGTCATATGTTTTCTAATGTATCTTTCCTCCAAGAACAAACATCATCTTATTTTGGAAATCCATGGAGGAGAGGGTAGCATTGTAAATGTATACAGCTTGCAACCAACTGAGCAGGACCTTCAACAGTGTGCAATAATGCAGGGAAAAGGGAAGGCCTTGGACATTGATCTTCAGTATGAGAACAGGACTGTTACAAATGTGCCCCTGTTTTTACTTTTCAGATGTTGGAGGGTGTGCTGTGGCTGGCAGCTGGGTGGGATCAGTAGGGTTCATTCCATGTTTGTTTAGGGCCAGCCAAGTTCCTTCTGCTGGGTGAGCAAAAGCCGGCGTTGATTTCAACAGTAAAAAAAGATAGACACTGAGGTCGGGGATGCTGCAATAGGGAAGGCCTGGCTTACTGTCCTTGCTTGCTGAATGATTAATGGGACTGAGGTTGGCCTGACCTGGAAGAGCTTTTATAGTGTCCTCAGCCAATCAGGAAACTGGACAGGAGCCAATCAGAGCCTGGGGAATCCTGTGGCCTGCAAAGAATGTTGGACAATGCTGTGATCCTTTCTGGTGGTGAAGGCTGTCCAACTAGTTGAGGCTTCCCATCCCTGATCTGAATCCCGCAGGAATGGGGTGTTTGGGGTTTTGTCTCACAAGGGTGAAGCAATTAGCAATAATTGACCATAATGTCACAGCTCATCATGTTTTCGGGTTGGTGCTCATCTTCCTGTCTCCCCCCTTCCACATTTCTAACTTCACCCTTCAAACCACAACATCATGTAGACTTGCCCTCCCTGTTCTTCCCCTCAGCCGTAGACTCTCTGCAAATTCCAGTATCAGCCTGTACCACAGTGTGGGCCAAAACTCAGAACAGGTGTACGTTTGTGCAACTGCAAGGGTTTGGGGGGAGGGACTCTGTTGCGCAAACGAGCACCAGATGTGAACTGGAGTCTTGCTTGTTTCTCAAGCTGGAGTCAGAGGTGTTTGGCTCTGGCGGAGATGAGGGAGTAAAGGATTGCTACAATAGGAGTGAGTTTCCAACACCAGCCCAAAGGCAGCACGTGCAGATTCTGGTTACTAAATTGGAAATGTCATTCTTTAAAGATGTGTGTGTGTGTGTGTGTGTGTGTGTGTGTGTGTGGGAGAGAGAGAGAGAGAGAGAGAGAGAGAGACAGAGAGAGAGACAGAGAGAGAGAGAGTAGCCATCCACTGGCAATTGACTTGTGGATAGAAAAGCTAAAAAGATTGCCATGAATTAGTATGCAATAACCTCAGGAGGAAGCATTAATATTTCACGACATATTCTCAGTCACTATTTACTGGGGACAGGACCCTATTCTACGGCCCACTGTTCCTCTTTTGTTCCACGTTTGAGTTTTGGGTGACGCCTTGCGATCTAAATGGCAAGTGTTATTCTTCAGGGCTCAGTTTGTTCCTTCAAGCATCTCCAAAAGTTAAATCTTGGAGTGTATCTTTAATCAAAAGAGAACCACTAGGAGAAAAGAGAAACACAAATAAGAAGGGGGATGTAGGCTATTTCAGAGTAAGTGAAAACATCACATGCAAGGTATAGTAGTTGCAGTTTTCCAATGCCATAGTGAGTGTACTGCAGGCAGTCATTCCTCCGTTTTGCAGCTCTGACAGACCTCCTTGTTCGTTTGATATCTGCAGTCTACAGTAGACTACAGGGAGGGAAGGCAGCATGGTATAGCCCAATCTCATCAAATCTCAGTAACTAAGCAGGGTCAGTACTTGAAGGGAGATCTCCATGGAAGTCTCTGCAGAGGAGGCAATGATAAACCACCTTTGCTTCTCACTTGCCTTGAAAGCTACTTGCTGGGATCACCATACATTGACTGCAACTTGACAGAACTTTACACACACATTGTGTTACATTCCGGACTAAAACTGGCACTGTTACTCTACCTGGGGTTTCCAGGATATACAAATACATTGACAACAAGTATAGAAATACAGAGGAGCAAGGTCTAAAAACCAGTTCAAAGTCAGATATCTGAAGGTCCAGTCCAAGGGTCAGGGTAGGACGGTCCAGGGGTCCAGTTCCAAGGCTTGGGAACAGGTGCAGGATACAGGCGTCTGGGTCCCAGGCTTCAGGAGCAAGCACAGTTTACCAGAGACAAGGTACAAGGCAGCAGGGTCAGGGTAGAGCTCTGTCTGCTAAACAGGTCAGCACACAGAGGGATAACAAGCAAGGTTTCTTCCACACTGAGCCTTGCTCAGTGTGTTTCTTTTATCTGCACCTTTTGCTGACTCATCCCCTGAGGGCCAGGTGTTGCTCCTTGCAGTCACATTCACCTTCCTACACGTGCAGATCTTTTTACTGTTTTACTGTCAGCCTATGAGTTCTGGTCCTGTAAGGGCTCTGCTCAAGGATCTAATGCTGACCATTGCTGAGCAGCCAAGTGGGCACTCATTTGTCTTGCCTGAGCCACCAAGTGCTCTATTCTTCTACACTCTGCAGGCTCAGGAGAGGCTGGGGGAGGAGAAGCTGGGCTCTGTGGCTTCTCTTTCTTCTCCTGGAAGATCAAGCAGCCTAGCCATGACTGGGAAGCATTCTTACTTCCCAATGCTTCCCCTGTTGAGTTTGCTGCTGGATCCATCTGTTCAGGTAGGAATTCTGTTGGTGTGGGGCCTGATTCTTCAGATTCCAAGGAGGAGGAGGAGGTAACAGCTGACTGTCCCATGACACATTGTAGACTATAAAACAAGATAATACAGGAGAAAAGAATCTTCTCTCACATCCACCCAGCTCATCAGTATATATCACTGCAGAAGATATGACATTGCAAGCCAGGAGCATAAATGCTGGACTGGAGAATCCTTGGTTCAAATCCTTACTCAGCCATGAAGTTCACTGTGTGATCTTGTTATATACTTTGCAGAGTAATAAGCAATGCAGCACATGTGTCATTAGCTTTAAGACAAGTTTACTGGAAAATAGGAAAGGCCTACATTGAGTTAAAATTAACAAAGTAATTGGAGTCTGGAGGCGTTGCCTTACTAACTGGCAGCCTTAAATAGCAGGTCACCCCACTTCTAACCTGAACCAGAAACCCACAAAGTCAGGCCAAGGAAGGCACTCATGGCCTGAAACACAGAGCTAGAAAGAGGGTTTAATTTCACGTGACACAAGACAGCCCTCCAAGACAATCTCCAGTCTCCCCCTCCACCCAGCAGAGGTATGCTTATGGAATAACAATGGGTTCCACCAGGTAAGGTATCTACATTTCTAAAGGCTATTCAGAGGCCACCTGGTGAATAGCCCTTCTATCTCCAGAACTTCACCTAGCCCTTTTGTGTGCACCTATGTCTATGTTAGAATCCTTTGTCTCCACAACTGTCTTTCCTGCTCCATCCCTCAAGATACCAAGATAAACTAATCAAACATTCAAATGTTTAGTGATCCTTCCTGATGCTAATCAGGGACCCATCTCCCACCATTTGTCTATACCTAGGAACCTATTCAACCTGCCTTGGCAGGATCATCAGTGGTCATCAAACCCTTTCAACTAGCTCCAGTAGAGCCATCCAGCAGCTGGCTAATCCCGTCAATGCTATTGTGAATCCAGACTCTGCCCCTTTAGAACATCATTAGTCACACCTAGGACTTGCCCTTCCTGATGCCGCACCCCCTGGGACCCCTCATTGGTCCAGGTAGTCTTTTGTCTTCACCTGAGTCAAGCCCCTCACAACCTCTTATTGGTATGCATTGTATGCCAAGGTATGTATCCATCCACATGCATGGCCATCAAGGTGTGCACTCAGGACAGCAGCTATACTGTAAGTATATCCCCGGAGTCTCTTCTTTGGGCCTTCCCATAGTGCATAACCTTGGCCATTGGCACTATTCTTTTCAAGGACCTATGCATGTCTGGACAGATAGTATCACCCCATAACTGACCATTCTATTCTCTATCAATCACCTCTGCTTTCTTAGTTCTATATTGCTTGCTCTTTCTGAATGCTTAGTGTGCTTGTAATTAGGGAAATTCTTTAATAAAAACTGTTTAATTTACTCTTCAAATCTAGAGTCTTCCTACTGTACCAGACCTTGGTATAAACTGGTGTGTGATCCCTGGTACTCCTCTGGCTTTGCCTGCCACCTAGCTAATTTCCCCAAACAATAAGGCAGGCCATTGTCAGTAACATCCTGACTGGCCCCTAGTTCTACATCTTGCTCATTTGTTTGTGTGTGTGAACAAAGGGAGAGAAAGTTTCCCCCACAGCCCCCACCTTATGTGTACGTGACAAACAACATGTAGCATCCTCAATATATTGATCAGCCAATAGTAGCTCCCAAACTTATCTCATTAGGAATAACATCTTCTTTTCTCTGGTGGACAATACATGCATAACACCTAATTGGTTCTAAGCTGTTTAGCTAAGAATTACCATACATAAACAAACAGGTTAACTTTCTCATGACTGAAGTGTGACATATGCAATATCTCAACAGAGCTTGATGGCCTTGGGCCATTGTCGTAACAGATGTGCTGTCTTGGGACTCTCAACAGGGCTTGCTAATGGTGCCCTTTAGTTGGCTTTTCTAAAAGACAGCAGGGCTTGTGTCTACTTCGTTGTGGACCCTTCTTTTTTGGAACCACCTACCAGAGGAGGGACAGAAATCTCCTACTTTACTAGCTTTTAATAAGGCACATAGAATTGTCTTGGTAGCATGACTCTTGGTGATTCATTGGTACTATGTTTTTATTCTGTTTAGGGCGGCCAACTCTGGGTTACAAAATTCCTGGAGATTTGAGGGTGAAGCCTGGGGAGGGGAAGGACCTCAGTCAGGTATAATGCCATAGAGTCCACCCTCCAAAGCAGCCATTTTGTCCAGTTGAACTCACGTCCCACTGTAATGTGAACAACAATAGTAATTCTGTGAGAACTCTGGACCTCACCTGGAGGTTGGCTAACCTAATTCTGTTTGATATTTGTTCTGTTTTAGCTGCTTTTAGTATCTTTGATAAAGAATCAAAAGCAACCCTGAATGTAAGAAAGCCAGGGTGTTCTAAATTAATATGATTATATGTAAGGTGAGGCAGCAGCAAGTTGGATGTGAGGTGAATTGATAGTAGGTTTGTTTGACTGCTAAGTAATTCCATGGCTGAGTTCAGACTGGCAGTTTGAAGCAGGAGGGAGTAGTGGCAAAAAAAAGCACCAGAACAAACTGTTCCGGGTTTTCCCTGTCACACTGTGGCGACTGATGCGGGAGCATACCAGGAGAAGGCGTGAGGGAGTGTTCACATTGTTGGCCTGAAGGCACGGCTGTAAAATGCATCTTTCTGTTTTGCTAATCTGGAGATATGCGCACAAGCAAAACCCGCTGATTTTAGCATTCACACTTTGTTGGTGTGGGATATATGTGGGATAGACACACTTTCCAGGGTTTGATACCACTTTTTACCAGGTATCTTTTAAACTCAGGAGGGTAGCGTTACAAGATGGGTTGAGTACGCCTGGGGAACGCTGGACAGATGTGCCTGTGTGAACGGCCCCTTTAATCCAGTTGTGGAATTCTGCTGAAACGCGCCTATCTTGGGGCCAGTCAGAACTCAGCCCATGTGTGTGTGAGGAATTCTCGGTATTAAAGGTACACTCTTGGAGAACTTCAAGATCAGACACTTTTTTGTTTTGTTTTGCAAGTTGAAATTGTTCAATGTATTAGGGGACTGTAGCACTGTAACACTTATCAGTTTGCAAGCAGAATGTCACAGGTTCATTCATCAGCTTTTTAAAGTAAGGTATGTTAGGCGATAGGTTTGGGGAAGGACCTTTGCCTGAGGACTTGGAGAGCCACTGCCAGTCATAGTAGGCAGTAGTAATAGATTAGAAAGGTCAGATGTTAGTAGCAGTGCATATGCTTTGCATGTAGAAAGTCTTACTTTCTGATCTCAGGCATCTCTAGTTGAAGGACCTCCAGAAGCAAGATTGGGAAAGATTATTTTTTCCCTTGCAAAGATACCTTTTGGACATCCACAGCAAGTCAGAGTAGACAGCGCTTGGCTAGAGGGATCAACTGTCCAGCACACCATAAACATGTAATAATGACAGCAATTTTGTCAACACAGGTTAAACACTTCCTCCCCTTGAGCAAAGAGATTTATGCCTTTGAAATGTCAGGGTGGTGTAGTGGTTGGACTAGGCTTGTGGAGACCCAACCTAATGAAAACTCACTAGGTGACACTTGGGCCAGTGGTCTTCTCTCGACCTAACCTACTTCACAGGGTTGTGAAGTATAACTATAAAGTGATTTAAGAAAAAGAAAGAAATGGAAGGTTTTGTTCATCCCTAAAGGACTTGAAAGACTTGGCCCCTGGCCTTCCAATATGGCTCTGGAAACCTCTCTCTCCCCCTTTCTCACTTAACTCATTGTTATGCACTTGCCATTTCCCACCTGTGCTTTCTCTAGCATTGTGCATGGACAGCTTCCCTTCGCTTGCACCACTGTTCAGCCTGGAGATGCAGCAAAGCATAAGGAGATGTAACAGAATGGGAATCCCTGGGAAACCTCCTCTTTCAGACTTCATAGAATCAGAGCATTGTTCTGACATATGCAGAACGAACTTAGATGACAGGAAGTCAAGAGGCCTAGTGCCTTTGCCTTGGGTCCACAGAGAGCTGGGAGTGGGTGGGAGAGATATGAGAAATATGTTCATGGTCACAGAACTCCATCTTCCAGGACATATTTGTGACATTTGATCTTGAGACGAACGTTGCATGGGATGGAAATACAGCCCCCACTAGCTGCATCCCTGAGGAGCTTGCTTTCCTCCGTGATTCAGCAGAAGGGGGCTTGGGGACACCCATCCTGGAGCTATTTGTGAGACAATGACCTCAGTGAGAGGCAGGGGAAAGAGAGGAGAGGAGGAAAAGCCAGTATGATGGAAACCTAAATCTGTTTTCCATTGGGGTGTTCTCCGGGGAGGGCTGGAAACACTTTAGTCCCGGGCCAGCTCCTGTAGTTTCCCTTCATTCTGGGAATGGAAGGAGCCTCACAAAGAATTTAAGGAACCCGGTTCAATGGAACAGAAGAGCAAGCAGTTCATGAGAGCTGTGTGCGCATCATGCAAATACATACACCACTTGTGGAGATAGGTGCATGGAGCCAATTCTTTTTAAACTGCAGAGGATTTCTGGCCAAGAAAGTGTCACCTCCTTCATATTTTTTCTCAGTTGCCCCACGCCCAGATTCGCCAACAAAGATGAAGGCTACATGTTCTGAAGCAGTGCGGGGGGGGGATTGCCTTGGCTGTCGCATCAGGCTGACTTCTTTGTGTGCCTGCACTTTACGATTGAATGGATTTTCCCCCATTCTGATCTTTTATGGCTCTGGAAGCTTGCTTTGTTCTGCCTTCCACTTCTCCAGTATTCCAGTTTAACTTAGAAGGACCTAAAATGTATTCCAAAATCAGAGCATGTACAGCGGGTCACAGCTTTGAATTCCTCCATGTGATTTGTACCCTTTCTGTTATTGATGCATATACATTGCTAAAGCCTTGCACAAGAGCAATCACAATGTGATCATGTGAAATTGTGCACACATGCTTTGGGAAAACATCACGCCCAAGGGAATGTTGATACAGCCATACATAAAGTTGCATCCTTTGGTCTTTGGCAACATTTTATCAATATACCATGCTAGGATCCCCAGCCTTGCACTGGCAAATGTTGGGAGATTTGTGAAAGAGTGCCTGAGGAAGGTGAAATTTCAGGAGGATATGGCACCTCTTTCAGGTGAATACTTCAAGGAATTTTTCTGGATCTTTAGAGTAAAGACCATTGGGACTTAGGAAGAACTCCTAGAGTACCATCAGCACCACCACCACCCTGTTTTTACTCTTGCTCCTCAAACTTTTGAGGGTGAGGGATTGCCCAGCGCCATTGGCCAAATAACAAGCCTAATAAATGCACATTAAACACTGTAGGTGAGGAAACACTGTGAATGAACAGAAAGGTTGCAGCAAACTGTGCTCATGTACTGTTCTCTGCACTGTAGAAAGTTCATCAATGAAAAAGGAATCCATGAAGGATTTCTAATGTATTCCTTCCACTATGGCAATGGGCCCAGATGATTTAGAACTCCAAAGTTCAGAAAGAAGCTTAAAGAAGAAGAGTTTGGGCAGCATCCCTACCTTTAATATACAGTACACCTGTCCTTTCATTATAATGGAGCTTGTGGCTATTTTTGTTTTTGTTGGCATGATGCAGTAACATGCCCCATTCTACCTGCTTTGCATACTCCGAGGTCTGGTGACTACATTGCCTTCAGTGACAAACTTGCATACTGAATGGCTCAAGCAAGAGGCATCTGACCTGTCATGTTTCCCCAACTTCCCTCCTAGGATTCTTCCAGGTAGGCTTACCTGGTGTCCACCCCTCACTGTTTTCAAGTGTTTGTATATACTTTAACTCCACTTTTAATTTGGTTTAATGATGAGTGCTGGGGGAGGATGATTTTAATGGCTTTGCTATGTCATTTTATCATATATGTTTTGAATTCTTAGCTGCCTTGGTGGCCCTTGTGAGGGTAGAAAGGTGGGATGTAAATTTTGTAGATAGATACATATGGTAGGGAAACTTCTGTCCCTGCCTTCAATTGCCCATCTCAATCAAGAGAACAGCAGGGGGGAAATGGGGCAGCATCCCAGCTTCTGCAATGGTCCCTCGCCATCCACAGGCATGGAGGGTTATCCTCTTTCCTGTAGGACCTCTTCACAAACCCTGTGAGGTAGGTTAGGTTGAGAGAATGAGCCAGCGCCCTGTGAACTTCATGACAGAGTTGGAAGTTGAACCTGGGTCTCCCACACTTAGTTCGACACTCTTAGCAGAAACACCACAATGGCTTTAATGTGAATACTGTGATATACAAAGAAAGAGCTGCTGGAAGTCTTTTCATTCTCTGTTTTCAGGGCATGGAAATCCCAGCTCAAGGCAATTGATTGTGTGAGGTCCCTCTTCATACATTGTGTTGTTTGTGCAAATCAACTCCATGCATAAGGAAGCCAGAGGCTATGCTGCACACATAAGTGTTAGAAGCCAGTGGATGGAGGCCTGGATTTGGGATTTTAGATATCACAGCCAGTCCCACTGCTGGGGGGCGCGCACTGTGTTGCCTCAGTTCTCCACCTGTCAAATGGGGGCTTCTAGTGACCCAGCTCAGAAGTTTGCAGTGAGGGCGTAACTCAAAAAAGGCTGCAAAACAGATTCCTAAATTAAAATGTGTCATGTGATGATAAATCAGGCCGAGAGGGGGGAAAGTCCTCCACTTCCTGATCCAGCTGTGGTTCTCTCCATGTGTCTGTTTGCATTGGTAGTTGACTTTCTACTTGTCGTTCCCGTAGAGGATGTGGACTGCAGGTGGGGCTGTGTATATTCTGCACCAAATTCAATTTTACAATCCGAGAAGCATGAGTTATGCACATTTGTGGCAGGAAATGTTTTACGCTGGCCTCAGTTAGCCCTTTAGTATAATTGCGGGGGCCCCCATTACATGCCATTTTGAAAGGTCCTCTGCCCTGGAGTGGTTTTCATGGATGGTGAAAGAGCTCCAATAGGAACAGGGGAAAGCAAAACCCACCCTGCGAGCAAAACTCTGCTCATGGTCCTCTGCCTCCCTGATTCGCTTTTTTGGAAATAATTTGTAGGAGCTATTGTTTCTCACAAAAGGGAGGGGCAGAGGAGGGTGAAGGGAAGTTCATGGGAACATTTGGGAAGCCTTTGTCTGTAGCCATGAAGTGTAGAATCTGTGATTCTCAAACTAACAAAATCTGGAATTGGGATGAGCAAATAATCCCTACTTTATTTCTTTTCATATTGGTTCATATTTTTCATCGGTTCAGTGACTCCCTGTGTTTTGCAGTTGGTTTTGTAAATGTGTTTGTATCATGGACACAATCATGCAGCTTTTTTAAAATACGCAAATAGTGTGGCATTTATACACATGGTTTGTTTTCTTTTTACATGCAACGTAGGTATAATGCTGATTTATCATTGCACAAATAACTCTGGAAAATGCATGTATTGGAGGGGGGGGAATTGGTCGGTGTGAAGAAACAGAAAATGGTGTGAAAATAAAGACTCACAGATTTTATTTACATCAGGAAGAAACAAAATCAAACTGGACATTTGGGGCTTGAAACAGCCATGATTTGCAGCTTAAAATCCTTTCTGCATCTAATCTTCTGATTCATTTGTCTTTCTTTGTAGGACGAAAATCAACAGATGGGCATGGGGGCATTGGAAAGGGGGTTGTGATGGGGGAACTGGACACTTTGATTTAATTCTGCACCTTGGTGACTATCTGTGGTGTCACCCTTTTCATGTATGTATCTGAGGAAGTGTGTGTACACACGAAACTCACACCTTAAATAAAACTTTGTTGGTCTTAAAAGTGCCACTGAGCTGAAACTTTGCCTTTTTCAGTTGTTACAGTTTTTGTGCTCAAATCAAGTGTGATGAGAGCAAGCTATCTGCGATCCTCCCAGCATGTATAGTTACCATTCTGTGTGAACGCACGTTTACCATATCTACCCAAAAGAAAGATAAACCTGATTATAAGAGAAAGGTTATATATATATAACGTTTTTAAATATTGCCCATAACGTCAATTTTGATTTTAAGATGGTCCCTCCAGCTTTGGTACATGCTATTAGGAACCCAGCTTTATTGAGGGAATTAAGCAGGAAAACATCAACATTGCCATGTATATATAAAATGACGACCATACATATTGAAAGGATTGCAAGTAGTGCAATTTCCCTTTACGTGTAATGGCTAGGGTTGCCAGGTCTGGATTGTAAAATACCTGGAGATTTTGGGAATGGAGCCTGGGGAGGGTAGGATTTAGGAAGGGGGGACCTCAGTGGGCTATGCCATACATTCCATCCTCCAAAGCAGCAATTTTCACCAGGGGAACTGGTCTTGGTCATCTGGAGATCAGTTGTAAGAGAAGGAGTTTTCCAGGTAGCACCTGGAGGTTGGCAACCCTAATTTCCATATCAAGCCAGCCAAAGCAGTTCAACAGCTCACAGAGTCATCTGGGTTCTTTGGGATGCCCGTTTCTTGAGTCTGAACACTGAGTATCTGATACTCTTGGTATTTTCCCATGAGGTGCTTGCCTGCGTTGCTAATGAGGCATCAAGAGAAGAACGGCAGATTTACGTTTTAGTGCCCAGACCAGTTTCAGCATCCGCTTTCCCCTTGGTTTCCACCTTCCCTTTCCCTTCTGCCAGCTTTGTCTTCTGCTTGAAACACATCCACGTCCTTTCCCTCTCCACCTTGTCCTTTCAGGCACTTGGACTCCATTGCTCTTTTTAAAATGTGGCATCTCTCATCAGAAAGAAAGGAGAGAGTCGGGTTAAGCTTTGTAAAGTTTTGGTTTTCATGATGAAATGTCTGTGTTCTGTGGGAAGATTTTTATTGATCGGGTAGCAATAGGGAGGCACCAGGGCAGGGGTGGGCAAACTGCGGCTCGGGAGCCACATGTGGCTCTTTCACACATATTGTGTGGCTCCCAGCAGGGCAGCTGGGGAAGTGAAGGGGAGGCATACATTTGATCCCTTCCTCCCTCCCTCCCCCGTCCCTCCTATCTATTTGCTTTCTCTGTTTCTCTCTCGCTCGCTTTCTTTTCACCTCTTTCATTCTTTCTTTCCACCTCCACCTCTTTCTCTCTCTCTTAGACAAATAAATATCATTATCAATATCTGTTTTTACCCCTTTTGTTTTTATTTTTGGCAGTCTCATTTGATGGTAATAAAAAGTAAATCTGCATATTTTCTAAATAAAAATGTGCGCGTAATATTTGTTCATGTCTTGCGGCTCTCAACCATCTGAAATTTATTCTATGTGGCTCTTACGTTGAGCAAGTTTGCCCACCCCTGCACCAGGGGATCCCCTGGAATTACAGCTCATATCCAGACTGCAAACCCCTGGAGGAAATGGATGCTTTGGAGGGGGGAGGGCTCTATGGCATTGTATCCCACTGAGCTCCCTGTCCTCTCCAAATCACTAGGAGTTTCCCAACCTGGATCTGGCAACCCTACCCCACCATCCCCCACCCCCCCAGTAGCCCAGGGGGACCTGGCAACTCTAGGTAGCAAAGTGATACAACACAGAGAAACAGGCAAAACCTTCCCAGCATCATCGCATTAGACTGGACCACTTCTTTCCGGGGTGTATTTTTAAAGAACTGTTAAAAAATCCTCAAACTTTTCCCCCTGAAACCTTGGAAAGACCACAGAATCCTTCCCTCCCTGCCATCCCACTGCTGCTGCCAGCTTGCTTTCTTCCCATGCTTTGTGAGCCTTGCTTTATTCTTTCCCTGTTCCCAAAACTTACCTTCCAGCAACAGTAGTGTGTGTGGGGGGGAGGGCGAATGTACACAAAGGAGGACTGGCTCACTGAGTTTCAGTGGTCCCAAATGTCTGTCCAACAAGTCATTCCCAGAGCAAGGACCTCAGACTGATGTGATTGAACACATGTCAGAACAACCCTGTCCCATCCCCCCGCATGTAGAAAGCCTGAACACAGTGTCTGTGTGGAGACTAGGCTAGAATCCTTCTGGACATGTATTTTCCTTTGCAGAGTGGGATTTGTGTGGAGGGGCATTCAGTCAGGACCCCCTCATCTGCATTCTAAAGGTAGTACAGTCCAGACAAAAGTTTTCCATTTTATTCAGAGGTCAGCCTGGAATGTGGGGTGGGCAGGTTGTTTGTTTATTTGCATTGGCTGTTCCTCAGAAATCTAAGGGTGGTTTGCATATTCTTCCCCTTTTTTACCAGTTAGCATCTTCTGCCAGATGAACGGTAGTACCTCTATTGCTGCATATTTCCAAAGGGGGGGATATGTCTATGGTGATTTCAGATCTGGCTGGGCTGCAGCTGTTAAGGGAATGAGCTCTGATTGGTAAGGTTTCAGTTTGAAATCTCAGCCACTGACTCACCAGGTAGCCTTGAGCAGTCTCCCCCCCCCATCATCCTTAAAAATCTCACCTCTCCTCCAGGGCTCATGCAAATCCAAGTGACTGTCAACCAATCAGAGACCATGGAACTCCCTTGAATGGGAGGGACCGAGTCAGCCTCTGCTTAAGAAGCGTGAATGGCAGCCCCACAAACACACCGCTGCCGTTGGACAGAGATTTTCTTGGCTTTGGAAACGCTTTTATTTAGCTTTTAGTTAGGCTTTGGGGGGGGGTCAGCTTAGGAAAGAA
Source organism: Gekko gecko (assembly GCA_029375565.1). Taxonomy (NCBI): domain Eukaryota; kingdom Metazoa; phylum Chordata; class Lepidosauria; order Squamata; family Gekkonidae; genus Gekko; species Gekko gecko. The sequence continues at coordinate 20,423,489 of JAPDNY010000013.1, read as the reverse complement.
AGCTTATTTTAATGTGACAAATAAACCTCCTTTTAAAGGCCCACCATCCCTAACTAGCGTTTATAGGTTCTGTGGAAAAGTTCTCTGTGAGGTAAAAGAGCAACTTTGAACCTTCTGAGGTAACCTGACAAGAAAGAGGACGTTTTGTGAAGAAAGAGAGCCAGTTTTACTGTACATACTGTACTCATCCACACATAATATTTACCTCATTGAATACTTTATTTTCTGTTAAATAAATCTTCTTCCGTATCTTGTCTGTTGAGCCAAATGTCCAAGGAAAAGAGGTCTCTCTTTGGTGGTGGGGAATGCCCTCAAGTGACCTCATGGGGTTTTCAAGGCAACAGACATTCAGAGGTGGCTTGCCATTGCCTGCCTCCATGTCACAACCCTGACATTCCTTGGAGGTCCCTCATCTAACTATTTACTTCACGCAAGTACAACCTTGCTGTAGCAGGTTTCCACAAGGAAGAGACCTTTAGGGAACACATTGCTTACACACTCCCGATCCTTTATTCAAAGCTTGTGTTCCCTCCTTTATTTGATTGTGGGCGGTTGGGGTTTAAAGAACCTATAGGAGAAGTCAGAGTGGGGGGACTGCCTCAGACCCCCACCCACCCCACATCCGCCACACCTTCTCTCAGCCTCAGTTCCCCTGGCTGTCTTATAGAGATGATGATCCTGGCCTACTTAACAAGAATGCTGAAACGATTCCTAATCTAATCTTATATTAAACAAAGCTTTTATTATTATAATACTGTCCAGATGTTGACATATTTTAGGAGACTTTTTTCTTTCTTGAGCATTTGCTCATACTTGTCAGTCCTGTCTTTCTTCTGTCATAGAGCATACTTAGATGTCAAAGAACTCAAGAATATCCTCAAACTGGATGGGTCGACACATCTCAACATCTTCTTTGCTAACTCCTCTGAAGAAGAGCTGGCCGGTGTTGCCACCTGGCCCTGGGACAAAGAAGCTTTGCTACACTTAGGTGAGTCTGTCATGGAATGCTGGCTCCAAGTTCTTGGGTGAGGTGGCTGGATAAAATGCTTTCTGTTAAGTCCCAGTGATGCATACTGTACCCTCAAAAAGATGTGTCTGCACATCTCCTGGAAGAGGGAGTGGTGCATGATCCTTTCATTTCCCTTGTGTTGGCAGGCAGAGTTTAAACATGCAGAGGAATGGAGCATCAACTATTTAAAGAAAATAACTCAGGCTGCAATTACACAATCTAAAAATTCCACTTTCAGTGCACTTTCCAACTGGATTTTACTGTGTGAACTGGCAAAATCCAGTTGGAAAGTGCATTAAAAGTGGATTATTTAGTGTGTGTGACCACAGCCTCAGTTTATTAAAGAAGAAATAAATTCCGATAGAACAGAGGAGAGGCACAGAGACTTAACTAACTGCTGTGAGAGACAGGAGCAAAGGGGGAGGGCTCAGTTGGAGCAGGAAGTCTCCAAAGAGCCAACCAGGAGACAGGAAGCACATATTTTGAAATTGTGGGAAGTCCCTAATGTAGCTATGCTGACTAGCAGTCCTCCAGCTGTCCGCTATAGGCTGTTCTTCTGATCTTCTTCAAGTAGGTGCACTATAGACTTTGTATATTCCAACACCTTGTAACCCCATTGGTGCCAAAGCCTTCCCACCATCATCACATCAGACTGGACTGTTTGAAGGCATTCCACTCCCGTCACAGCATGAAACAGGAGATTGTTCCAGGGGCTGCAATAGCATCACAGTCCCCTTTTGGGATGATCTCCCATGCTCTGGATGGGCCACACATTTCTGGTGGATAGTGGACCCTCTCCTAGGCTGTGGGTTATGAGGAATGCCCTATTGTGGGAAACCATGACACCACCCCTGCTCAAGTATGAAAGCTTCCTCCTTTGACTCATCCTTGTAGTGAAGAAGGAAAGGCTTGCAAAGATTAACCTTAAATCTGATCTCTTATCATTCCAGTAACAGTCTTAAATAGCCAGGGGGATTTAGAAAGAAAAACAAAACACAAAAATATTCACCATTCCCAGCTCTCTGGCTTGCAACCAGGAAAATATTAGATTATAAACCCAAAAGTATATTACAGTATTTATCAAATGATGTCAGGCTGAAAATATTTCACCTTTTTTCCAGTGAAGCTGCTTTGTAGGGCATCTTCTCCATGTGTGCAATTTGCAAAGGGGTTAGGGAGGGAAGCAAGTTCACGAAACAAGGGGGGAGGGATGCTGAACAGTGATTTATTAACCTGCACTTGTTGCTCAGTATGTTTTCAACTAATCTCCTTGTCCAAACTGGATGCTCCATAGCAGTTCCATTATTTCACGCTGTGAGCTAATGGTAGGCAATCGTGTTTGGAGAGTGGATGGTTTAAAGTCATTTGGTGCTATGCATCAAGGTCAAGGCGAGGGGACAGGTGACTGTACTTTGAAGGTATGTTCTCCAACTCATGTCTTTGAAGTCAGTACCATAACCTGGATCCTGTAGTGAAGCAGTCAGCATATCTAGTGTCTGTTGACCAAATAATGAGGTCAGGCTCCTAATAGCTTGGCCAGTCTGAAGCTTTCATGCTACCTTCATATCACAGGGGCCAATGTTTCACACTCTCCTATTCCCTTCTGTGGCTGAAGAGTGCTCTGAGATTTGAGCATGTACGTGACACACCCTGAAGTTCCCTGTTCAAGCTTCAGAGTCCCAGGTACTGAAAGACATGCCTGGGTTTGTGTATGTAAGCAAACTGGCTGATGGCTTCTCCAGGAGTCTGCTTGAAGTAGCTCCTGACAAAGATAGGAACAATAGCAATAAAATAAATGCACAGTATAGCATCATGAGCCATTGGAGAGGCAGTGTGGTGTAGTGGATACAGTGGCAGACCAGGATCCCAGGTGATTTGCATTTGAATTTCCACATCTACTATGGAAACTCTCTAGGTGACCTTGAACCTGTCACAAACTCTCAGCCTGGCCTCTCTCAAAGGGTTGTTGTTGGAGAAAATGGAGGATGGGAGAATGATGTTCTAAAAGCCACTTTGAGTCCCAACTGGGGAGAAAAACAGAATATAAATAAATAAATAAATGCAGTTTTTGAACAATATAAAACATCAGAAAAATCAGACTGGTGCATACCAGATAAATGACCTGAAACCAGGTAGTCTATGAAGAAGCATAACATAGTTTCCAAAATTATCCTCATCCAAATTTCTTCTGGGATTTTCTACTTACAAAATGCCCGATTAAATAGATAAAACTGATGTGTCAGGAATCCTCTTGTTCAGGTTTTTTCCCCCTTCCAAATGGACTGTTTTATTTGTGCAGTTTGCCATACCTGTAGCAAAACGAATATTAGTATATCTTAGGTGTGAATGACAAAAGAATTCTGCAACACTATGTACATTAAGTTAACATAATTAATTACATCACAGGCTATATGTAGCTCTGCACTTTCCTGTGGCACAGTCTTGCTGTGCATCCTGCTAAAATTCCAGCTTTTGTTTTTTGAAGTGTCTTTCTTGCTGTCATAAATCCACAGATAATTTGAAAACGAGACTGCAAAACAATAAATAAACTAAGCAAAGGACTGAGAAGATTTATGAACAAAAGGTGGCCTATGATTTTCCAGTGCCACCAAGCCAAGTGTCAGCCATGCACAGAGAACAAAGAGCTGCTTGCTCATCTACATGGAGGAAGGGTGGGAACGTACTGAATGCAAGGAATGCTTTCAAAATTCTCCTTGTCCACATTTTTCCTTAGATTTTGGAGTCCCAAATTACTTACTCTTGTTGAAAGCAGTGTGTTCAGAATGTTCTATGTTTTCTGATACTTATTTTCAAATTTTAGATAGAGTGTTGTGGAAGTACCGTTCCCCCTTCTATCATGCACAGGGAGGAAGAGGAGAAGGCATCCATTGCAGGTATTGAGGAGGACCCAGTCCTTTGGGGGAGAACTCCAGTCTCCAGGAATAGAATAGAGTGAAGAAGTTGTGTTCATAAGAACATAAGAGAAGCCAATGCTGGATCAGGCCAATGGCCTATCCAGTCCAACACTCTGTCACACAGTGGCCAAAAATACCAGGTCCCACCAGGAGATCCACCAGTGGGGCCAGGACACTAGAAGCCCTCCCATTGTTGCCCCCCCTCCAAGCACCAAGAATACAGAGCATCACTTGCCCCAGACTAGAGTTCCTATCTATACTTTGTGGCTAATATCCACTGATGAACCTCTGCTCTATATGTTTATCTAATTCCCTCTTGAAGTCATCCATGCTTGTAGCCACCACCACCTCCTGTAGTAGTGAATTCCACGTGTTAATCACGCTTTGAGTGAAGAAGTACTTCCTTTTATCTGTTCTAACCCAACTGCTCAGCAATTTAATTGAGTGCCCACAAGTTCTTGTATTGTGAGAAATGGAGAAAAGTACTTCTTTCTCTACTTGCTCTATCCCGTGCATAATCTTGTAAACCTCGATCATGTCACCCCTCAGTCATCATTTCTCCAAGCTAAAGAGCCCCAAGCACTTTAACCTGTCTTCACAGGGAAAGTGTTCCAACCCTTTTATCATTCTAGTTGCCCTTTTCCGCACTTTTTCCAAAGCTATAATATCCTTTTTGAGGTGTGGTGACCAGAACTGCACACAGTATTCCAAATGAGGTTGCACCATCGATTTATACAGGGGCATTATGATACTGGCTGATTTTTTACAATTTCCTTCCTGATAATCCCCAGCATAGTGTTGGCCTTTTTTTTTTTATTGCAGTTGCACACTGTCTCGACATTTTCAGTGAGTTATCTACTACGACTCCAAGATCTCTGTCTTGGTCAGACTCTGCCAGTTCAGACCCCATCAACGTGTATTTATAGTTAGGATTTTTGGCTCCAATGTACATCACTTTGCACTTGGACACACTGAACCACATTTGCCACATTGATGCCCCCTCACCCATCCTCGACAGATCCCCTTGGAATGCCTCACAATCCTCCCTGGTTTTCACCACCCTGAACAATTTAGTGTCAACTGCAAATTTAGCCACTTCACTGCTTACTCCAAACTCCAAATCATTAATGAACAAGTTAAAAAGCATCAGACCCCGTACTGATCCCTGTGGTACCCCACTGCTTACCACCCTCCACTGAGAAAATTGCCCATTTATACTCACTCTCTGTTTCCTATTAATTAGCCTTTGATCTACAAGAGGACTTGTCCTTTTATCCCATGACTATTGAACTTAGGATGAGGAACTTTATCAAAAGCTTTCTGGAAATCAAGGTAAACAACATCTATTGGGTCCCCCTTGTCCACAGGTTCACTCCCTCAAAGAACACTAATAGGTTAGTGAGGCAAGATCTTCCCTTACAGAACCTATGCTGAGTCTTCCTCAATAGGTTTTGTTCATCAATGTGCCTACTAATTCTTTCCTTAATACCAGTTTCCACCAACTGGTATTGACGTCAGACTTACTGGCCTGTAATTTCCCAGGTCTCTGGCCACTACGAGTGGCAAAGCCCACAATGGGGGAGACTATGACAGCCCCATATCTTATATCAGAGGTCCCCAGTCCTTCTGAGATTGTGGGTACCTTTGGAATTCTGAAAGAGAGTAGTGGGCACAACCACAGGATAGCTTTTGCAGGAGGCAGTGCCATTCACACCCAGAGAAAGTTCAAGTGCAGGGGAGAAGAGGGGTGATTTTAATAAATCCACTGGGAAAGAGGAATGTGAGAGAGAATAAAACCAACACTGATGGCAGGTGCCAGAGAAGTAACTTGCACATCCAATCAGATCTCCAGCAGCCTATCAGAAGCTGTACTGGGCAAGAGCCTTACCTGGCTCCACCCACTTTCTGAAAATACTTGGCAGGCACCAGATAATGTGTTGGCGGGCCCCAAAGAGCTCACAGGCACCACATTGGGGATGGACCCCTGACTAGTAGCAACGTGGAGCTGGATTGGATGCAAAAGATTTGGCGGTGGAATATCTTTTTATGGTGAAAATGGGGGTTTTTATTGTAGGGGGTAATGGGGGAGGCATGGCAGAAGTTGGTAAAACTGCAAATGGCTCTGAGGAAGAGAATGGAATCGGTTGTGCTGCCTGTCAAAACATCAAAAACATACAAACACATACAGTGAAGATGACTGGCAGGATGGACAAAAGCAAACATAATTAGTCCTGAGAATTAATTACTGCAGGAGGCTATAATGGCCCCCGGCTCTAAAAACATATTTTGAGTATGCCTATCGAGGGCCAGTAGCCAGGATTACTAAAACTGATCCATGTAGCTTTTTGCTTATGGGACTTTGCCTTTGGGATAATACCATACAGACCATATAGAATTCCCGAAAGGCTCTCTCCAAACTTGGTAAACAGGCAACAGAAGAACTATAGGGGCTGCTTCGTGCATCTCAGAACTGCTTATCAGCAAATTCCTTATCACAAGACATACTTAGGGTCAATAATGTCAAATGGGGAAGGGTAGGCTTGTCAATAGCTCCTAATTGCTAAATGGAACTCTGGGTTGAAAGGCACAGCTTACCAGCTGGTTGGATTAGACCACAGAGGATTTCCATCTCCATCATGCTTTCTTTAGTCTTCCCATCCTTCGCTGGCCACCATTGGAGATAGTGTGCAGACAAGATGGACCTTGGCTCTCTGATGGCTCTGAGACAGCCTGTGTGTATACAAGGGGTACACACACAGCATCTGTTCAGAAGTTGCCTGATGCTGAATCAGATCATCAGTCCCATTTAGTATCTGTTCTCACTGACACTGTATCTCCAAAGTTTCAAACAGAGAAAGGCATTGTTTGAGATCCTTTGACAATACCATGGTTCAAGCATGGACTCTTCTTCATGCAAGCATGTAGTCCACCCCTGACTTAAAGCCCCTCCCCTATGAACATATGGAGGCTGGTGGTGAGTTTGAGCCCTTCCCAGCTTTGAACAGCCCATATTGGAGCAGTCAAAAAGACAGCCAAGAAGCAGCCAGGCACCCCTGGTTCCTGGTCCAATTCCCTCCTTCCACTCCAAATTACCACTGATGGAGCCACCTGTGGAAGCACAGGGAGCTTCTGGAGACTTGGTTCAGCAGCGAGTTTCCCACAATCCTCCTTTGGACTGACATTAATAGGGGCATCTAAAGCAGGTCAGGCATTAGCCAGGCTAACTCCCACTCTGCCTGGCTCTGGCTCTAGCTGAGCAACTCCTCCCTAAGGAACATTTGATGTTGAGCTTTACACCATATTATTTTATTTTATTTTATTAGATTTTGATTCCTTCTGCTGCTTTAGAAGCTACTTTTTGGCTGAAAAGTAGGATTACCATTTCATGAATAAAGAAAGCTTCCTGAGTCTATGAAAAAGGCTAGGTGAGAATGGTGTGCTTAATGGATGTTTGCAGTACTTTTGTCTGTGTGTGTGCGTGTGTGTGTGTGTGTGAGAGAGAGAGGGGGGGGAGAGAAATGTGTTCCAGTACTCATAGGGCTGTGCTGATTTCCACCAGTCTCCCTGCCTCTGCAGATCCCCAATATGCTATTCCTAAGGCGCCACTAACCTGCAGGGAGCAACATTTGGGAGGCTGCAGCAGAACTGTGGGACTGCTGCTTCCCCTCTTAAGAAAAGGGTGTTTAATTTATCTTAATGGTGTGGCTGGATACAGTCCAATATTTGGCAAACCTTGGACAGGAGTACTACTTGGATGGGAGACTATCAGTGATATCCAGGATTGCTACACAGAGGAAAGCAGTGGCCAACTATCTATGAAGATCTCTTGCCTCGATAACCCTACAGGGTCCTCATAATTTAGTTGTGACTTGATGGCAAAAAATACAAAAACACAAAATTGGGGATTTTTTTCTACAGTTTTTTCCCTACAATGATGACCCTGGACTCCTGGTGTCTCCTCAAAGAGAAAGTTATGTGCCATTCCTGTAGCAAGGACATACACATGTACACAAGTGCCAATGTGTCTTGTGCATGGCTAGGGGATACTGAGAATTGCTAGCTAGAGGAGCATCCAGGTTTAAGACAGATAACTAGGTATTTTAGATAACGGGTGTTGAAATTCTCCTTTAGCACCTCCTGCTGGGATAGCACTAGGCACTAGTTAGTTCTTTTCTGTTGACCATCCTTTCATTTACCTAGCTGACTTGTAGCAATCAGCTCCTGGGGTACAGTGAAGTCAGCATATTGTCACAACTCTTTGTCCAAAGTTGAGGGTTTTTTGTTTTGTTTTTTAAAAAGCAAGTTGGGAGGGGTTCAGGGTTAGGGTTAGTTTGAACTTGACTCAGAAATGGGGGGAAAGTTATAAGGGAAAAGAAATTAATTTCCTGTCTTAACAGCCATCTCTGCCCTCGTTCTCCCTCCTTGGTGTTTAATCTTCCTGTACTCTTCCCCTCCCTCCCCTTTCCTTTCCATAGATGCAATATGCGTTTAATAACAAAGTAAAATGAAATATGCACTGGTGTCCAGATCTAAGCTTTTAGAATATAGATCATGTGGATGAGGGAGCCATCTTTTTGGTGGAGAAACTGTGACTGATTTAGACTTTTGACAGCTGTGAAAAATATACATATCCTCCCCTACCCCCAAAAAAGGGGGGCCTAAAACAACCTGCTGTGCCGCTTCTGCCCTGATAAAGTCAAGCCAGCCTGTACTGCGATTTTTATCTGATCACTTAGGGAGGTTTTTGCCAATATCTCTAGCGATGGGAAAAATACATTTAAAAAACAACAACATGCTCTGTAATGGGTTTGTTGCAAGATAACCAGCATGGTTTGTGTTTAGCTGATATTCACCCAGCTGGTATGGTCTCGTGCAAGATTTTCAAATTTTGTACTCATTAGGGTGGCCAGGACCTTCTCGGCAACCAGCAGACAACCAGTGGGGGGGAGGACTTACCTGGAGAAAGAGAAAGGCCCAGGCCTCTTAACTGGCATCACACAGGAAGTGATGTCATCAGACCAGTAACATCCAGGCCATGCTCTGGTATTTGTGCAAAAACTCTGTGGTAAAACCAGCTTCTACCTTAGAGTTTTTGCCCAAATACCAGAGTGTTGTCTGGATACCACTGGTATGGTGATGTCACTTCTTGTGCAGTGCTGGCAATGAGGCCTAACTCTTTGTCCAGTTAAGTACCCATGCTGGCCAGCTGATTGGCAGCTGGGGGGCAGGGCCTGGCTGCGGGGGATCAATGCCTCCACCAGGAATCTTGCAACCCTAGCACACACAGGGAATTTTAGAGCACCAATGTAGTATTCTGGTTAAAGCAATGATCCTTAAGATGGGCCATTCTGCCCCCCACAGGTGTGAGTTATAAATCTTGGGGGCCATTCAGAACTTTTGAGGGCAACAATGGAGTGTTACTGAGTTTAGGCACCCAACAGAGGAAAACTGCTTTATCCTGCCCTGAGGATAATATCCCAGTACTAGATCCCTACCCCCAGGTCTTTTAGAAATGCAAATGGGAATCACACTTAAAATTTAGGGCCATCAGACACTAGGGTCTCACTGAATGTATGCCTAAAATATGTGTGCTGAGATATAGATACAAAACCTGTATAAATAAAGTTTAGTTATTTGGAGTGCTGTTTTGGTATCCTAATTTTTGGCTTGAGATAGGGGGCAGAACTCAATAATAATGTTGCATACTGAGTAGGTGGTAGTAGATTAAAGGTTAAGAATCTTTGGAAATCATTTTGTGATGCCCACAGACTTAAAAGGGAGATTAGACAGATTTGTGTAGGCTAGGTCTGTCTGTGGCTGCTAGCCATGGTGATTAAATGGAACATCCACATTCTGAGACAGTAAACCTCTGAATACCAGCACCAGGAGGCAAAATCAGGGGAAGACCTTGGCCTCTGTGCCCTGTTGTTGGCCTTCCAGAGTAACTGGTTGGCCACTGTGTGAGACAGGACCCTGGTCCAGATAGACCTCTTGTCTGATCCAATGGGACTCTTTCTGTGTTCTTAACCATTGGGTTAGAGGATCAAAATAGAACTGGGAAAACCAAATAGAACTGAGAAGACACCCTCATAGTCCCACTTATCCATGGTGGTCACTGGTTAATCCTGAGCCACTCATTCCTTCAAACTAACCTACCTCACAGGATTGTTTTGAGGATAAAATGGAGGAAGTGAGAACCTTGTATGCCACTCTGAGTTCCTTAGTGGACGTGCAGGATGAAAGGAGACAGATGGTGAACTCTTTTTACATCGATTTGCTTGCCAAAGATCTCCTGTGGTGGAATGTAGAAAATTCTGCAACCTGTGCTGTTCCCCATGTTTTAAAAGTTCCGGTTTATAGGACAATGTGTGTTTCCCGGCACTTCTAACTAGAAGAACCGTGTCCCAATTTTGTGGAGAAATTAGTCCATTCAGTTAACTTTACTAGGAGCAAATGTGGATAAGATTGCTGTCAGTGGGTGGGGATAAAAAAGAAGTGAGGGAATACCTCCCTTTTAATGATGCAACTGTATTAACAATTACTTAATAACATGAGAAGATCCCTGTGGATCAGAGCAAAGGGCCATCTAGTCCAACATCCTGTGCCCCACAGTGGCCAACCAGATGGACCTGGGAAAGGTCCACAAAGAGGTTATGAAGACAATAACCCTCTAGATACTGGTAAAAAGAAATATACTGCCTGTGGCTGCAGAGTTCTGTTTTATGTGTCTAAATCTCCTTCTAAAGCCATCCAAACTAGTGGCCATAACCACATCCTGAGGCCGTGAATTTCATAAATTAAGTATGCATTGTGCATTACATGCATACATTAATTATTCAGCTACTTCTGAGTAAATATGTGCATGATCAAGCTGCAAGCATTCTATTAAATGTTCTTAAGGGTTTTTTATGTTATAGTCAATTTACTGAAATACCCTGCCTCAGAAACCAGTGCAGGATGGACTGCTGCCTATTAAATTAATACAGTTTACAGCAAGTAGAAAAGAGGCTTCAGCAATACATAATGGATACGAATGTTACAGATGCATGATGCTGTTTTCATCTGTGATGTGTCAGAAGGCATCCTGGTCAGGCATATGTGTGTGTTATGTGCTGTCAAGTTGCTTCCCATTTTATGGTGACCCTATGAATTAATGACCTTCAAAACATCCTATGATTAACAGCCTTGCTCAGGTCTTGCAAACTGAAGGCAGTGGCCGCCTTTATTGAGTCAATCCACCTCCTGTTGGGTCTTCCCCTTTTCCTACTGTCTTCAGCTTTGCCTAGCATTATTGTCTTTTCCAGTGAGACTTGCCTTCTCATCATGTGACCAAAGTACGATAGTCTCAGTTTAGTCATTCTGGCTTCTTGGGAGAGTTCAGACTTGATTTGACCTAGAACCCACTTGTCTTTTTGGTGTCCTGTAAAACTCTCCAACTGTTTCTGGCATAGGGAGAGCCAAACTAGGAGTTTGAATTGTGAAGCATTTTGAAGTGATTTGAAACTTGGTCTCCTGGGTGATTTTCCTTTCTAAATAGCAGCCATGTGAATCCAGACTTGCATTAGGATTGAGGTGCAAGGGGTCAGGTTAGCCCCTTTAATCCTGAATACCATCTCCCTATCAGAGCTCAGTGTTTTGGCTTGGTGAGGCAATCAGCAGCTCCCCTGGCCCTAAATGTAGTCTCCCTTCCACACACAGAGTCTCAATTGGAATGGGCACCCTATGTGCTAGAAGACTCATCCTAGGACCCACAAAACATGTCCCTGAAGTAATGTATTCCCAGAACAGATTGGTAGTGGTGGCCACAGTATGGCATATCCATGGATAAGATAAGAGTGGTGTGTTTGGATGGGATGGAAAGGGAAGGGGAGAAGTGCTGCAGTGTGCATCTGTTCCTTTAACTGTGGGGGTCAGGCTGAGCTAAACAGATCAAAAACCAGGAGGCTCAAGGCAAGGACAGTCCATCTGGTAGGCAGGAAGGCAACCCAGACAAACCGAATCTAACTGATAATCAGGAAACCAAAGACTGAGGCAAGGTCAGTGGCAGGATTTGCAGCACCGCGGATAGCTCCCAGGGAGCAGAGAACTTGCTCTGGTGAATTCCAAAGCAGCTGTATGGCCATGTCAGCCTTCCTGTCTATTCCTCTCTGAGGAGTGAGGTCTTAAAGGGGTGCCAGCCTCACCTGTTCTTTCCCCATAAATGTTTAAAGGTATGTTTTATGAGGGGGTGGGAGCCTGTGAGGTCTGGATTGCAGGGTATGGTCATTTCTTGGCGGGAACGGGATGTCCAGCTCAGGGGGTTCAGGCAGTCCATATGCCAGGTCCCAGGTACTAGGCTCTCATGTAGTATTTTATGTATTTTGTGTACATTATCTCATTTTTCCTCCAAGGAGATCAGGGTAGTGTACATGGTCCTCCCTTCCTCTATTTTAGAGGATGGGATAACCCACATGAAGATGCCTTAATACTGAATCAGGGCATTGATCCATTGTCTAACCCAGGGGTGGCTAAACTTGTTTAACATAACAGTCACACAGAATAAATGTCAGAGGTTTGAGAGCCACAAGACCCTAACAAATATTACACACATGTTTTTATTGGAAAATATGCAAATTTGCTTTTTATTAACATTAAATTAGACCATTTGAAAGAGCCGCATGCGGCTCCCAAGCTGCACTTTGGCCACCCCTGGTCTAATCCTATGTGGTGAGTCAGTCTGAGGGAGAATAGCTGGACCCGTGTTTCCCCCAGCAAGTAGGAACTTGAGCAGGTCTAGTCCAGCACTAACCACTACACCACACTAGCTCTCCTGCACCGTATCTGAACCTGTCTCTTCTGTGCCACTTTCTCCTAGAGTCATTTGCTCAAAATCCATGTGTATGAATTGGAATGGTCATAACCCTTCTTCCTGAAGGACAAAGACATGAATATAGGTTCTTATTAAAAGGGGTCTTTTTGTATGATTTTATTTCCCCTTAGCATTACAGTTCCAGGGAAATAGATATTGGGTCCCTTTTGAAGCCTTTAGCTGACTCAGTTGATTTATACAAGTGCATTTATTCAGCACATGAGACTGTTAATTGAAGGCAGGTTGTTTTTAATTTCTATTCTGTCAAGGAATGCTCTGGTTAAAGGAGAGAGCAACTGGTTGGAGGAAGCAAGTAGGGAAAGACCAGTATGATTTTTAGTGGTTAATTCTGCAGTGAGTACATTATGGTACTGAGGGCTTGTGGGCACAACAGACGTTCCCTGGCAGCTGATAACATGATCTGAGCTCCCTATCTGAAGTGGTGGTGGGGAGAGAACTGCAGTTGGACCCAGGGTGATTGATTATAAAGATGGCAATCCGAAGAAACAGCCCATTTTATTCATCTGCAAACTCTTCTGAGTATGTATTTGCTACTCTCAGAACATGGCTTAGATATTACATGTGCATTTTTATCCATTTTCCATTTCTGCACTCCTTGCCAAAAATGCCAGCTCTTTGACAAACCTAGGTTTTGAAAGCATATATGTGGTTGAGCAAATGTTCTCAGTTTCATTTATTTTTATGTTTGTCTATATTTTTGCCAATAGTTTCAGTTCTTACCTTTTTGATGTTGACTGTATAGATTAGGTCATACACTTGTATGGATTTTTATTATGTAATTTAAATGTACATTGTATGTCATTTATGCTGTAGCATACATATAATTTGATTTACTGATGTGCATATGTAGAAAAATGCATACATTTTATGGTGGAAACTTGAAGCAAGGAAACAGAAAAGGGTGCAGAAATACAAAAGCATGGATTCCATCTGCACTTAACAGAAGTGAAATTGTAATGGGGGATTTGGAAATCAAACAACAGGAATGAAAAAATTGACATGATTCCTAAAACAGAACAAATGATGCCAAGGGAAGCAGATGTAGGCATCTCTGTTTTAGTTGTGTCATATCTGCTGGACTGAATTCTGTCTAAGCACTGTCTTCTCCATCCCTTTCAGCTTTTGGATGTGCAATGTGAAAACAGTTGTCCCACTTTTTCTCTGCGCAGGAGGAATTGTTTTGAATCCTTCCTTCTATGGTGTACCAGGCCACACACACACAATGATCCACGAAATAGGCCACAGCCTGGGGCTCTACCATGTCTTCCGAGGCATCTCTGAGATCCTCTCCTGCAGCGATCCCTGCATGGAAACGGAGCCTTCATTTGAGACAGGGGACCTCTGCCACGACACCAACCCAGCTCCAAAACACAAGCTCTGTGGCGACCCGTCTCCTGGCAACGACATGTGCGGCTTCCGCAGCTTTCAGAACACCCCGTATAACAACTTCATGAGCTACACAGGTACTCCACCCCATGTCTTTTCCAGCTGGGATAATTTCCAAATGAGCTGGAAGCAGTGGAAGGGACTGTACAGAATGTGGGAGGCACAGAGCAAGTTAAGACTATAACTTATGCCTGAGCAATTACTCTTCCAAAATAACCCTATCGATGCAAGACTCCGTTTTTAAACCCAGGTCTGCTCCAGTCACCAATAGTGGTATATGAGGGAAGTCCAGGCTCCAGAGGAAGGTGTGTATGGGTGAATGGAATTTTCTCTCATCCACAACTTGGTGGTGGTAGAAAGTGCTGTCAAGTTGTAGCCAATTTATGGTGACCCTTTGGAATTTTCTGCGGAGCTGCGGTGGCTCAAGTGGTTAAGACGCTGAACTGCAGGCTGTGGAAGGTCAGTAGTTCAGCAGTTCGAGACCCGGGTGCCGCATGACGGGGTGAGCTCCTGTCTCTAGTTCCAGCTCCTGCCAACCTAGCAGTTCGAAAGCAGGAAATTGCAAGTAGATAAATAGGTACCACTTTGGTGGGAAGGTAACAGCGTTCCATGCACCTTGGTGTTTAGTCATGCCGGCCACATGACCACGGAAACGTCTTCGGACAGCGCTGGCTCTTCGGCTTTGAAACGGAGATGAGCACCGCAACCCTAGAGTCGGATTCGACTGGCTTTCGAGCAAGGGAACCTTTACCTTTTACCTTTTGGAATTTTCAAGGCAAGAAATATTCAGAGGTGATTTGCCATTGCCTGCCTCTGCATAACAGCCCTGGACTTCCTTGGTGCTTTCCCATCCATGTACTAACCAGAGCCAACCCTGCTTAGCTTCCAAGATCTAATGAGGAGGGGCTAGCCTGGGCCATCCAGGTCAGGGCATCTACAGCTTACTCTCACATGATGGTTCCCTCTCCCAGGAGTTTTGTTTTCCTTGGCTGGGCTCCGATATATGAACTGAGTGCAACTGGGATAAAAACACTTGGGAAAGAGGAGAGTAGTGGATGCAGGCGAGGCCCATCTCCATCTACCTGCATGCTTCCTTTTTTTGAAAACCTGGACTGCCCCATCCTTCACTTTATCTGTGACTTTATGCAGTGGGTCATGTGATATCACATCTAGTTTGACCTTTACTCGATAAACTATTTGGTGTTGAAGGATAGCCATTGGATTCAGTGCAGGGTTCCTGTCATTCTCCCCCCTTCCTCCCTTCTTCTAGCTATTGAGAAACTCCAAGGCAAGACTTATTGAGGAGATTTAAGCCTGTGGAATATGAATTTTGTGATAACCAACACTGCATTTTCCCTAGACTGGATGTTCATTTTTTAGTGCCAGGAGAGCCAATCCTGCCCCTCCCATGCCATGTACAATGCATACATGTTTACAGTCTGCTAAGCAGCATCTCCTGGTAGCCCCTGGCCCCAGGGACGTCTGTCTTGCCTCAACTAGGGCCAGGGCTTTTTTGGCCCTGAACCCTACCTGGTGGGATGAACTCCCATATGAGATCTGGGCCCTGCGAGTCCTTTTACAGTTCCACTGGGCCTGCAAGATGGAGCTCTTCTGCCAGGCTTTTAGTTGAGGTGACGGATGTCCCCCCTCTATTGGGCGTCCCCTTCAATGGGTCAGATCTGTGTTACCATTTGAGAACCCCAGTCTGAAACAGACCTCCTCTGTTGAGGCTTTGGTTAGAAACATAGGAATATTATTGTACTAGGGAGCAAAGCCCGTTGTGGTGGAAGACAACAGGCCCTAGAAAGGAAAGGAGGGAGGTGGAAGGGAGAGAGGGTTGGCGAAAGGAGGAAGGAAGGAAGGAAGGAAGGAAGGAATAGGGGGAAGAGTGAAAGAAAGGAGAGAGGAAGAAAGGAAAAGGGGGAAAGGAAGGGAAGAGTGGCAGAAAAGGGCTTCTCTGGGCCCAGAGAAGGCCGTTTCTGTCCCCCACACATCATCCTCTGGGCCTTCTATGGGGACAGTAGGCAGTGTGTGGGGGAAAAGGGCTTCTCTGGGCCTACTGCCCCCATAGAAGGCCCAGAGGATGATGTGTGGGGGACAGAAAATGGCTTCTCTGGGCCTACTGCCCCCATAGAAGGCCCAGAGGATGATGTGTGGGGGACAGAAAATGGCTTCTCTGGGCCTACTGCCCCCATAGAAGGCCCAGAGGATGATGTGTGGGGGACAGAAAATGGCTTCTCAGGGCCTATTGCCCCCATAGAAGGCCCAGGGGATGGCGTGTGGGGGATGGAAAATGGCTACTCTGGGCCTAGTGCCCAAATAGAAGGCCCAGGGGATGGCGTGTGGGGGACGGAGAAGGGCTACTCAGGGCCTATTGCCCCCATAGAAGGCCCAGGGGATGGCGCATGGGGGCGGAAAAGGGCTTCTCTGGGCCTAGTGCCCCCATAGAAGGCCCAGGGGATGGCATGTGGGGGCAGAAAAGGCCTTCTCTGGGCCTAGTGCCCCATAGAAGGCCCAGGGGATGGCGCATGGGGGCGGAAAAGGGCTTCTCTGGGCCTAGTGCCCCATAGAAGGCCCAGGGGATGGCGTGTGGGGGACGGAGAAGGGCTACTCTGGGCCTAGTGCTCCCATAGAAGGCCCAGGGGATGGCGTGTGGGGGGCGGAAAAGGCCTTCTCTGGGCCTAGTGCCCCCATAGAAGGCCCAGGGGATGGTGTGTGGGCGGCAGAAAAGGCCTTCTCTGGGCCTAGTGTCCCATAGAAGTCCCAGGGGATGGTGTGTGGGGGACGGAAAAGGGTTTCTCTGGGCCTAGTGCCCCATAGAAGGCCCAGGGGATGGTGTGGGGGCGGAAAAGGGCTACTCTGGGCCTAGTGCCCCATAGAAGGCCCAGGGGATGGCGTGTGGGGGACGGAGAAGGGCTTCTCTGGGTCTAGTCCCCTCATAGAAGGCCCAGGAGATGGTGTGGGGGGCGGAAAAGGCCTTCTCTGGGCCTACTGCCCCCATTGAAGGCCCAGGGGATGGCATGTGGGGGACGGAAAAGGCCTTCTCTGGGCCTAGTCTCCTCATAGAAGGCCCAGGGGATGGTGTGGGGGCGGAAAAGGGCTTCTCTCACTTGCCTCAGCCTTGAGGGCCTGTCCCTGCACTCACACTCCAGACGATCCTCTCTTGTCGGAGGACTGGAGCAGACTGAGCTGAAAACACTGACCGGGGCTGACGTGGGTGGGACATTGTGAAGCAGCCAGTCAGCCCTGGCCAGTGTCTTCTGACTGCCAGTTCTTGAGCTGAATCAATTATGGCAAGCATAGAATGTTGTGGAACCAAAATTCAAATATATATAAGGACAGGATTTTATCTGCTGTATTTTAATTGTTTTTAATTGTTTGTATATTATATTTGATGGAGCCTGCCCTGAGCCTTCTATGTGGAGAGGGCGGGATACAAATCTAATAAAATAAAATAAGAAAGACTGTAATTTTCTCTCTTTTCCAGACGACGACTGCACCAATTCCTTCACACCCAACCAGGTGGCTAGAATGCACTGCTACTTGGATCTGGTGTACCAGAGCTGGCAACCTGTCAAGAAGCCTGCTCCCATAGCTATCTCACCACAGATTGTGGATTGGACAGAGACCTCAGTCACCTTGGAGTGGTTTCCACCCATTGACCGGCACTTCTTTCAAAGGTGAACCAGAATGACAATGTGCTTATGCTATTAGACTTCAGAATGTGGTGTGATCTGTGGCTTTGCAGGGAGGGAATGTTGCCTTAAAAACAGCAACATTATAACACTTCTGTGCTGTTTTTTTCTTAAAACCCAAGGCAGTCTGCATAAAAATTTCTTATACCACTACTGTAGAACAGCCCCCAAACTTTACAATCCCAATAACATAAAAGTCAGTGTTCTAAAATGAGCAAATCTGGATGCCACTCAAACGACTGATTAATTTAGTGTAAAGGCCCTGTTAAACAAGACCATTTTATATAGCTAGCAGAAAATAGGGAGAGAGGGTAGAGTGTGGACCTCCACTGGTAGCCTTTTCTAGAGTTCCAGAGTTATCTCTGCAAAAATCCTGGAGCAGCCCACCAAAGTCCCCACTTCCCTCCAGGAAGGAATGAAGAGAAGTTGGCAGGTACAATGAATGCGATTAGAATATAAGTTCATACAGGGGAAAGTAGTCCTTCAGATATGTGTGTTCCAGGCCTTGTAGGGCTTTAAACCTTAATTTGAGCCTGGAAACAAACAGCTGATAGATACAAATGTTCTAAAACTGGTGTAACATGTTGACCACAATGAGTAGTAGTCACACCAACTGCAGTTACCAGTTTCTTTTTAAAGGTAGTCCCATGCTCAATGTATTGTAATTAATCTCAAGGTTCCTGTAGCATGTACTAGGTGGGCTGAACCCAAATATGGAGCCAATTTTATGTACCAGCTGGAAATGAAAGAAGGTACTCCTGGTAATAGTGCTGATCTTGTTCTTCATCAAGAGAGATGGCCCAGTAGTATCGTGCCAATGGCATTGTTATCCTATGGAGCTTTGGCTGCACAGCTCTTTTTAGACTACCAGCACACCCCATCTTATCTGGATTCAGTTTCCGCTTGTTCCTCTTTAGCTACTTGAGTGCACAATCCAGGCAATGGCCTAGGACAAAGAAAACAGCTGTTGGGTACTTAGTTAGAGCTTGGTTTCATCAGCATACAGGTGATAGCCTACCCCCAAACTGCATACGCCGGACTTTTAAACATAAATATTAAATAGCACTGATGAGAGGATTAACCCCTGGGGCACTTCGCATGGAAGCCCCAAGGAATCAATTCAGCATCTCCAACGGTCACATTCTGAGCATGAGACAGAAAAGACAAAAACACTGGAACACCACACCTTTCAAAGGGATCCCGTTCTCAAAACGGTGCACAAGAATCAAATGGCCTGCTTATCAAAAGCAGCTGATAAATCTGACAGAATCAATGAAGAGTGATTGCCTCTTTCCATCTGAAGAGGAAGATCATACACCAGTGCCACTGAAGCAATCTCTGTCCCCAAACTGGGTCTGAAGCCAGATTAAAATGGCTCAAAGGCAATGTGTCATCCAGGAAAACCTGGACTTTCTCTGCTTCCACCCACTCAGTTTCGCCACAAATGGTACATTAGATGCAAGCATATAACTTCTATAAACCCCCATAGGGCCTTTTTTTAACTAAAAGTCTAATTGCTGTCTTCTTGCTTACATCTTCTGCCTTTATACCTGAGTTGGCCAGAAAAAGGACCTTTGGATTTGATCCCACTGGGCTTGTCTTACTTGGGACCTTATATTTACACAAAGCATATGTTCTGCCACCAAGCCATAGCCTAAAGGGTGAAAAATTAAATGGGTTTTGCTTGAGGTGCTATCAGTTAGTCAGACTTTGAGCCTGATTGGAGGCTAGGCATCATGTTCAGCCATTTCCTCTAGTGAATGCTTGTGCAAGCAGGCACAATATATTGCTTATCCCACTAAGCACGATCACCTAGTAAGTCTTGAAGAAATAGTCAAGACAGCTCACTTAAGCAAGAAGCCTAGTGTCTGAACTGGCCCTTTGTTTCCTCAAATTCACCACCACAGTCACCACCACCATCATCTTCTCTCCCTCTGTTTCGAAAGGGTAAATTGAGTTCTCGCAATATGCATTTAATTTATATTTCATAAAGTAGTTACTGTATGTTAAATAAATTCCATCTGCCTATTAAAAACATATTGATACAAGGTTAATTGTTATGTAACAAAATACCTCTCTCCGACATACTTCTTCAACCTCAATCAGTATGTTTTTAATAACCCATGGCTAGTTGGTACTTAAATGACACACAATGGCCAGCCTGTTCGATCTAGGATTTCATACCAGAGTTATCATACCTTAAGTAAACACTAGACTTCTTTTACAAACCCCTCCATTGGGGTTTCTGTAGTGTGGAGTCTGCATAACTTGTGGATATCTAAGGAAACATTGTCCAGTAGTTATGTCATAGCTTTCTCTGTTTCTCAAGCCTAGGATAAATAAATCATAGAGTGACTGTCAGAGGGCAGAGGTGGGGAATGGCTCAAAATTTATTTTGAATTAATAACTGATCTGTTGTCAGCTCCTGCTTGTATACTTCCAGTCTAAGATCTATGCTCAGATTATTTATAGGATATGTAACTGAGGTCCAAATTAGATATTACAAGCAAACGTGGATTCTGTTCATGCATATCTTTGGCCCATATCATCCCAATAGTGTCTGGTAAAAGACAATATGTGGCATGGTGTTGATAGAATTAGAATTTCCCTGCCCCTACAAATGTCACCCAATGAAGTGGAATGGGCATGAGGAAACTCTCAGTTAGTGGTAATTAATCCACAGCTCTCAGAGAGCCACTTTCACAATTACCACCGGCCAAAAGGGCCACATTTACTTTACTTCTGTTTCTGGCATGAGGCCTACATGGCAGGGAAACTCATAGCTTGTATGTTCCTCTCACAGTGGGTGTTTTAAGGTGAGAACCATCTGCCCATCACAAGCTCCACCAGGCAAGGGCCTTACCCACTTTCCCAAAATAGGGCAGGTGCTACACTGGGGAACAGTGGTCAGAAGAGTCACAGAAGGCATGCCAAAGAGGCACTTGCACTCCTTAGCCCCTTTGTGAGTATCACTGCTCCATGCGCAAGTGACATCAAGTCCCAGATGCTGTTTTTATTGTTACTGTAAGCTATAGGTTGGAGTTGAGCATTAGAGATGCATATTGACAGCAGCCATATGCCCTTATAACTCTAGTTTGGCCCAACACCAATTTTTACCATGCTTTCATACAAGGCCTATGGATTTCAGTGGAAGTTTGAGTCACATGACCATCATTGCAGAAATGGCAGCAACTATGGCTGCCTTGTGACTTGCCTGCCTGGCCTATATCACTGAGAAGTGCTCACTGTGTGACCTTACATTATGTGTTTCTTTGACCCTGCTCCATGTTCCCTATAGTTGCTTTGGGGGTCATGGGCACTTGCAACACAATAGAAGTAAGTCAGGTGATGAGTTCTTCCAAATGATGTGGACTGGATGAATCTTCTTGTCATAGATATCATTTTCAGCAGCATCGATGCACTAGAGCCCTTCTTTCTGAGCAAATATGATTTAGAATTCTAAATATGCCTTTAGAATTAAGAAATAAGTGCACATCTATATATATAAAAGAAAGTCCCCTCACTGTAAAATCAATGCCCAGGCCAAATTCTTGGACCTAGAAACATGAAATTCAGGGAGAGCTCTCCTACCATGATGTAGATGCTAATTAAGAGGGGATTTTTAGAAAATGTGTTCCCCCATTGATTCCTATGTGACTGCCAGGCTGCTGCCTCCTCACACCCCCCACTCTCTGATTGGTCAGCTGCAGAGCTCAGTTACAGTTATAGGAGACTGCACGGAGCTAATGACAGTTGAGGAAATCAGGAATGGCCAACAACCACCTGTGAGGTGCAATAATGCTGCTGGTCCAGCCTCTCTGATGATTTCCAACACACTCCCTCCACCTCCTACACCTAACAGGCAGTTGACTGTCAGGTGCAGCAGTGGTTGCAGGGTACTTAAAGCCATGAGAGAGTTTGCCCCAGCAATAACACCTCAGTGATCCTGCCAGCCGCACCTCCACAGTGGCTTCTAATACTCCTCCCCCCTCTCCCTCCTACACTGGACAGGCAGCTGCCTGTCAGGTGTAGGAGAGGAAGTGGGATGCTTACAGCCGCCGGGGAGGTTTGCTCAGCAGGATTGCCTTAGCCCTGCTGCTGGCCGAGCCCCTCTGATGCCTTTAAATATAATCCCCCTCCCAACACCAGACAAGCGGGTGTCTGTCAGGTATAGGAGCAGGAGCAGGGTACTTTAATCCATCAGGGATGCCATCCCAGCAGGATCACCTTAGCAGTGCTGCTGGCCCAGCTTAGCCACACTCCCACCCACAATGGAAATATACCCCAAATTTGTAGAAAACTGGTTTCCTTTTAGGTCATTTAACTTCTCACAATGTAGGTTCTAGAAAATTGGTTCATATGAATTTGCTTAATATCAGATTGCTTGGATGGCATTTTGAATATGTAGTTATGTCCCAGTTCTAAAATGTAACATAAATGAGAAGCATTTTTGTAAAGGAAAAAAGAAGGGGAAAAGGAGGGTATGCCCTCCCCCCAAATTCAGTGCCCAGACCAAACCCAAAATAAGTGGAGTGCATTCCTACCATGACATCAACCGCCCCCCCCAAAAGAGATTTCTGAGAAACATGACCCCTAAGGAGGTAAAAAAGGGGCAAAATGTGTTCCCCCAATTATTTTCCATGTGGCTGGCAGGCTGCTGCCTCCTTGCCTGCCCCTTTCCCCAGTTGGTCAATTGTGTAGTTCAGAGTTCTGAGGTAAAACCTGCCTACTTGCATCCACATCCCTCTGATTGCTCAGCTGTGGATCTCAATGTTCTGAAGTAAAAACACAGAACAGACTGCAGACAGTTGAGGACAGTTATAGAAATCAGCTATTCAAGACTCCTGAATAGACATTTTTCAAACAAGGCAGCATGGCAATTGAGTTAATGAATGTTTATGGGGAGATAGTAAAGGACATTTCTAGGAACCATTTTAATGTGTGACTCCTTCATGAACCTGAAGAAATGTCCACCACATCACCACTCCCTCACATCAACTTCTCCTCACACCTTTCACCTCTTACTGCCCCCAAGAAAGCTCCTGGCAAATATTGAGCTAGATATACCAACGCTACAAGGAGGAGGTAACTTAGGAATGTGGCAAAGACATTTGCCCATAGTACTCCTGTGGGGCACTGAGCTGCGCAGGCCAAGTACCAGTGAGATCACCCTGAGATACTCAGAACAACACAGTCTCCATATGAGCAAAACAATTCAGGAACACAAGTAGAGAGGCCATCACTTTCATGGAAGGTGGCAGGAGTTGACTTAACAGACAACTGCTTCTTAAATGGACAGTTCTATGTTGCCTGCTCCAGAGTGAGCTCCCCAAGCAGCCTGGTGATCCTAGCACATGAGGGCAGAACCACCAATGTGGTCTACAGAGAGGACCTTCAGTAGAAGGGGGGAAAGTACATATGTCTCACTTCATTTTTTACACCACAATCTTCTCCATTAGAATTCCTACAACAAATGTTACATTTCAGACTTCACATCATCAGTATTATAACTAGATCTACAGAATTTAAATACCGTAGCGAAGCACGGGTGTCAGGCTAGTATCTTATAAGTGAATGACTGAATGACTCATTCCCATGTTATCTGTACATATCTCAGGCAGAACGTGTGCTGGATGGAGAAGAGAAATGTATCTTTTTCCCACATCAGAAAATCCCACATCACAGCAATCAGGTCACATTGACTTTGCTGGACCCACTCTTGCCTCCTGTGTAGTGAGCATACGTGATGGGTGTACCAGTGCAGAGTGAATTGTGTTGCTTCTTTTCAGGACTGGAGTTTCAAGTCCTACAACATAACAAAAAGAGCTCTGTAGGTTTAGAAAGATGAGGGTCAAATCTCCACTGGGGAGAAAAAAGGGGCATAGATAATTAAATGCATTGTCCTCCTCTCCAAAAAAATCTGATGTGTCAGGCCAGTCTAAAACAACTAACTAAAGAAAGCTAAGTAGAAGCTGAAATCCAAGCCAAGAAGTCCATTCATTTCTATATCATTTATTCCTATGCACCTTTGAAGTTTTCTTGTACTGAGTTACCATATTGTTCCCTCTGGGTTAGTACTGCCTACTCTGATTGGCTCTCCAAGGTCTCTGGGAAAGGTCTTTCCCCGATCATGTTACCTATGAAGTTGAAGGGATTGGACCTGAGACCTACGATGTGCAAAGCAGATGCTTTGTCATGGATCCACAGCCCTTCTTAAATATAGATATGTTTTTTTTAATTAACATATAAAGCTGTCAAACATACCACCAGTTGAGAGCCACTGATCTAGCCCATTATGGTGTACTCCAACTGAAAGCAGCTGTCCCTGGTCACAATACTGAGGTCCTTGAGATTAAATCTTCCATATGCAAAACATGGGCTATCCTACTGAGCAACAGTCCATCTCTCTGAGCATTCTTTCTAAATAGGAGCAGGTCTTTAAGGTAAGGGTCTTTCCCAGCCTCTGCTACCTGAGATCCTTCAGCTGGAGATGGAATCTGGAATGCCAAACATATGCTTTGCCACTGAACTTTGCTCAGCTCTGGCAACAGCTATGTAGACTATCAGACAGAGGTCTTCTATGACATTGCTGCTGACAGTTCTCTTAATTGGAAATGGTGGCAATGGAACCTGAGAGACCTTCTGTATGCAGAGGACGTGCTTGTCTACTGACATAGAGCCTCCTTCCTAATGAAGAAAAGCCAAGGATTGCACTTGGTCACACAGAGGACATTTGGGCCATTAGTGACTAGGATTCCATAGTGGATTTATCTCTGTGCTCAAAGCTTTCAGAGAAGCACTGCAATTCTTAGGGGCCTTGTGGTGTACGAAGCTCCTATCCATGCACACCCTACCTGTCACAGTGATGGGCATTTTGCTAGTAACAAATTAAATGGGAGAGCTGAGTGGAAGCAAAAGGGCAAAAAAGAAAAAAAAAAGGCCCGTTCATTTCCTGGCTGCATCAAAGAGCTCTTTTAATCTTGTTATTATTCCCACCCATTGATTTGCAAGGGTGTTACTCAATATACACCAGATTGACGCAGGCAGGTATTGTTAAGAGAGCTATCGCAGAGTCCCAATTGGGCAAGAAAGCCCTGAGTCTATCTTGCCAGTCAGCTTGCCTTCATCACAGAGGCGGCAGTCATTTCCGCTGTTCTATCGATCGCTATCTCTCTTAATTCGTCCACAATGACAGTGATTTGTGCTGTATAGTTTTGTTTTGTTTTGCTTGGTAATATTTATATGATCAGGAGTCTTGGCTTATTCATTTGGCTGGCTGGCTTTAATTTCCCCTGAAAAAAAATCTTCATGTTTCTAAGGACATATAGAAGGGATCCTAGGATTCCAAGAGGTGTTTTTTTCCCCCTCTCTCTTTGAAGCTGGGCTTAGATAGAAGCACCCTTGGTTATAATGGAAGGCAATTGCTGGAGTAAGCTTAAAGCATACTTTCCAAGAAGTGTGATTTTAGACTAGTCACACAAGCAGGAACTAATGTCTATTTTGTAGCTCTCTAAGACTATGCCCAGATGGCTATAATTTCACCTTCCCACACTGAAAAAAGCAGATGACTTATCTGAAACTGGGATCCAATAAACCCCAATTAAGTTTCAACATTTTTTAAAAAAAACCTGGGCTGTGGTAGGCACCATTGTTTTGGAATTTTGGTCCATGGAGATTAGCCTTAAGTAGGGATACTTCATCCCAGATCAGAATTCTCCCTGGAATATTCCATTCCAATCATAATTGTCCATGTTGTAGAATGATACTTCACATGTATTCTTTTTACCTATTTTCCATTCTATGCCCTGGATTTTTTGTGTTTGGGAGGGGAGTACACATTTTCAGATATAAATTATCATTATGGAAGAATAAATTGCATTAAGTATCAGATACATCTCAAAGGTATTCAGATATACATAAACTTCATTTGTGACAGATCATTGGAAGGACGTACAATTGAATGCTCAATTGAGCAAAATAGGAACAAGAATGGAATGAACAAGGGGCATTTGTCCAATTATATTTTAACCAGAATTTGAAAATAGGAACTGCAGTGGATTTGCTAACCCTTATGGGACAATCCAGGTTACATTAATATTACTTGATACTGATGTACATATAGTGATACAGCATTGCTAAAGTAAACCAACAAAGAGTAACTTTGGACATGACTAAGTGAGCCCAGTGGCACCTTTAAGACCAACAAAGTTTTACTCGAGGTATGAGCTTTCGTGTGCATGCACATTTTGTCAGATACACTGAAATGGAAGTTAACAGGCCATACATATAGGCAGACAGTGAACAGCAAATTAGTGTACAACATAATAAAGATGTTTAACAGATGCAAAGGCCAAACAAGAATAACAAGCTAACTTTATACATGTCACCATTTGTTTGGATTTAATTACAGGGAAACACACAGTGGAGCAAATAAATATGTCAAAATAGGAGACTAATGTGTAAATGTATCCTTCTTAATTGTGGAATGCTAAGAATAATTAACTGAGATCCTGTTGTTATGCTCCATTCGTCTCCTCTCAAGCATGGAGGTAACTAACAGCATCCTTTTCTTTGAGGTGGGGTGAATGGTTGTGCAGTGTTATGTCTCTGCTGTCACCAGATCAGAGAAATACATTCCGATATTCATAGCATTACATTACTATCATTATTCCAATCTACTGTTCCAAATAAGAAATACACTAAAATACAGAGGATGTATAGCCCTTCTTGGTGAGAATACATATGTAAGGACTGAATGAGTTTAGCATATGTAGTCAGACAAGAAACCAATATCCCTGTTAAGTCCTGGGGGTGTGTGCCAAGTGTTGTAATAACTTGTAATTCAGCAATTTTCCTTTCAGTTCTGTTCCTGAAGTTCCTATGTAATAAAACAGCTACTTTGAGATCACCCACTGAATATCCTGGAAAATTGAACTTTTGTCCTGCAGGTTTATCAGTCTTCTGATTCTTGATGTCAGATTTGTATCCATTTATCCTTTGACGTAGAAATAGGTAGCATGTGAGGCAATGGGGTATTCCTAAATATTTAACCGTGGATAGGAGAACAGAATGCTTTAAGTGTATCAGGTTGAGGAGATTTGTTTTACAATGATTCCAACTGAATGTATATGTGGCCCTAAACCATACATAATACCAGACTTTGCACTTTTTTACTGCTTAATCTCCTAGGTATGAACAAAAAATATTGAATGATTGCCCCTGGCCTGAGGAACATCCACTTAGCCTTGACCAGGGCCAGGGCTTTTTCCACCCTGGCTTTGGCATGGTGGACTCAGCTCCCACTGGAGATCAGGGCCCTGTGGGACCTTTTATTGTTCTTCAGGGCCTACAAAATGGAGCTGTTCTGCCAGGCCTTTGGATGAGGTGGCGGGTGTCCATCACAGTTGGTCTCCCTGCTCCTAATCTGGCTCCCAATCTGCTAAAAGGGCCCATTGATTCCTGTGGTTCTAGCAGATATGAAATTCTTGCTACCTGTATGAATTTTTAGTGTTTTAACTGTTTTTAATGTGATTTTATTGTAACGAGTCTTGGACTTGGCTTTTGTGATCTGCTCTGAGCCCACTTTATGGAGGGCGGAATAAAAATCTCATAAATAAACAAACAAGCCATGATCTTCACAAATAAATCAATATAAATTAGCTCCTGAATTGTTGTGTGAAACTTGTTGGAACCATTAGACCTTGGGCACGCAATATTTCATTTTTTTCCACTCGGAGTCTGTCTCTCATTTTAGTAATTTTAAAAAGGAAGAGGGTTTGAAACACTACAGAGTAATTGATTCCCCCTTAGACAGTATAAGTGACACAGATTAGGTGGGGACCCCCATCAAAATATTTTTGCATTTAGTTATGACTTCAATGTTTTAAGAGAGTTAATATTTATTTGTCCTGACTTGGATGGCCCAGTCTTGTCAGCTCTTGCAAGCTAAACCGGGTCAGTCTTGGTTAGTATGTAGATGGAAGACCTCCCACAAAAGTCTAGGGTTGCTACACAGAGGCAGGCAATGGGAAATCACCCCTGATTGTATCTTGCCTTGAAAACTCGACGGGCTCGCCTTGAGTTGGCTGCAACTTTATGGCATTTTACCTTTACAATGTTTATTTATTTATATATTTATATCCCAGTTTTTCTTGTGGCTCAAAGCACCAGTTTGGTGTAATGGTTAAATATGCAGACTCTAATCTGGGAGAACCAGGTTTGATTCCCCACTCCTCCACTTGCAGCTGCTGGCTGACCTTGGACAAGCCATAGATCTGACAAGAGCTGTCCTTGAAAGGACAGTTCTCAAAAGAGCTCTCTCAGCCCCACCTACCTTATAGGGTGTCTGTTGTGGTGAGGGGAAGGGAAAGGAGTTTGTAAGCTGCTCTGAATGAAGGGCGGGGTATAAATCCAATCTCCTCCTCTTCCTCCTCCTCCTCTTCTTCTTCTTCTTCCAGAATTTAAAATATCAAAATAAAATCCCAAATTACATTGCTAAACATAAATCTGCAGTCACATGCATGGCCAGTTTCTCAGTCCAGAGTATGAAGGTGGGCTATACAATTTTACATTTAATGTTTGCAAGAGGGGGCTCTTTATAAAAAGACAGCACAGATCTTACTAGTTATATTATCTCTTTAATTGAAGTTATACTTCCGAAACATACAGAAATGGATTTTGCAGGCCATTAGCTGCAAAGCTACTAAAGGGCAAAATGTGTCTCCCCACCCCTTTCTCTAGTGCCGTTAAAGAAAGTGGGGGTTAAGTGGAATTCAACTTGACATCTTGTCCCATTTCATTCAGCCAAATAAGCACGTCATTCAACTGTTACTAAGTTGGTGCATTTTCTTTTTCTTATTTCCTGGCCTCCTAGAGAAGTGGGATCAGCATGTGATCTATGCGTGGAAGGCCGAATCCTAGCGCAGTATGCTTTCAGCGCCTCCTCACCAATGCCATGTGACCCATCGGGGCACTGGAGCCCACGAGAAGCGGAAGGTGAGCCTTGCTCTGGGGGGAGGGGGGACAGGAAGGAATGAGAGATGGGAGGAAAGAAAGAGCAAAGCAAGAGGCTAATGAAAAGTTAACAGAAGAATTATTACACTAACTGCAGAGTTGTGGTGTGAGCCAGATTGCAAAAGGGAAGGGAATGACATGCAGTCCCAGTGTGAAGACTAGCATACATGCTTCTGTGCTGCTCAGAGATGTCTCCCCTGTTTTGAACCCCTGAGGAGCTGAGCCAGCACTGCCAGGACAAAAGCTATGTTTTGATCTGCCTGATCAATATGATTTGCATTGTAAATGGAAAAGGGGGAGGAATGGCAGAATCTGTGCCTAGATCCTGGAAAGGGGGGTGGGGAGAGACGATCAATAAGATTTGCTTTGTGAATCAGAAGAGGGCTGAACAGAAGGCACCAGTTTACTGCAGGCCACAGTATGTTTGTTTAACAATCTGGACTGTGGTATGAGTTGTA
The DNA here is from genome assembly GCA_029375565.1 of Gekko gecko. Classification (NCBI taxonomy): domain Eukaryota; kingdom Metazoa; phylum Chordata; class Lepidosauria; order Squamata; family Gekkonidae; genus Gekko; species Gekko gecko. The sequence goes on along the minus strand of JAPDNY010000013.1, from coordinate 20,394,144 downwards.
AACTGGACACTGCTTTTAAGAGGCAGTATGGTGTAGTGGTTAAGAGTGGTGGACTGTAATCTGGAGAACTGGGTTTGATAAGATTCCCCACTCCTTCTTCATGTGAAGCCTGCTGGGTGACCTTAGGCCAGTCACAGTTCCCTCAGAACTCTCTCAGCCCAACCTGTCTCACAAGGTGTCTGGCTGTGGGGAGAGGAAGGGAAGATTTTATTCATTCATTCATTCGGATGTATATCCCGCCCTCCCTGCAAGTGGGCCCAGGGTGAGTCACGATAGTTTGACTAACAATATAATAATAAATACAATACACACAGAATTAAATTTTTTAGATGAACAGCAGCGCAGGGTCTATTTCTGGTATCTACCAGCTCCTCCCACAATTGCAGGGCCTATATAACAGGACCCATTCAGCAGATGCCAAGACAGTTTTTTTTTAAAGAGGGCAGTTCATACAAGGACAGTTCACCTGGGTAATTCACCCAGGCAAGGTGAGCAGGAGAGGCCAAGGTCTTCAGATGTCCACCATCTCAACCAAAGGCATAGCAGAACAGCTCCATTTTACAGGCCCTGAGGAATTGCAGTAAATCCCACAGGGCCCTGATCTCAAATGGGAGCATGTCCCATCAGGCTGAGGCCAGGATAGAAAGTGCCCTGGCCCTGGTTGAGGCAAAGCAGACATCTTTTGGGCTGGGGACTATCAGCAGATGCTGCTCAGCAGAGCACAGAGCTCTTTGGGGCACATACGGGAAGATGTTGAAACTCCTTTGGGTAGAGGAAAATGGAGTATAAACCAGTTCCCCTTCTTTACTGAACATCATGCAACCTCATAACTATATCCTAAATATATGTGGGGCTGTTTCTCAGACAGCATGGAAAGCAGTGAGAGTGGTAGCATGTACTGTTCATGCTTCCTCTCCCAGGGTTTCTGGGACTCATGCATTAATTGCAGAAATATTCCCTGTGGGGAAATGTTGTTCTGACTATGCATTTGGGGGATGGGTGTGCCTCCCTATGGAGGATAAATTTATTTGTGCTTTGAACAGTTTCATCCCATTGTACTGCATGGTGTTAGCTTGCGCCAAATTCTAACTTCAGTAGGACTTACCATCACTTCTGACACCATGTTTAGTAGTTCTGATCTACCACTATAAATCAGCTTCCATCAGAGAGGGAGAGAACTATACATGAGGGATGCATTCCCTGGAGCAGAGAGTCTTGTTCACTTTCTCATCAAATTAACACCACCGTAAAGGGAGGAGAAGGAGTTCTGCCTTTCCCCAAGCTGTTTTTCCATGATGAACCAGCACTTGGAGGTAGTTAATTTTCCTGGTTTGGCCATTCCATGTGTACAGAATGCTCCACATGCAAAAACAAGGAAATAACTCCCCCCACGCCTGCTGAATCTGGGGTAGGATGGCAGCAGCCCTCCTTCTCCCCACAGTGGCATTCTGAGTCCAGTTGGGCACTCATTTATTTTTAAAAGCCATTCCCTGCAACTGCTGAACAAGGCAAAACAGTAAAACCATAAAACATAGGGCAGGCAAAAGATCAGCAAATTTGACTCCAAGCAAATAATTGCAGAGAAGTTCCAAAGACATGGTGCTAAAGTAGAGAAGACCCTGTTTCTGGTGGCCATCTCCCTTGTTTCTGAACTGGGCCCTTGAAGGGCCTGCTTATACAGGAACAGCTCATTTAGATATGAAGGTGCCCCAGACACCAGAGGTGGAACAAACTTAATTTGTGCCGAATAGCTAATAGCTAGCCATTGGATTTCTTTCAAAATTGGTAAGATATGTTCCCTGTACCCCATGCCAACAAGCAGTGTTGCTGCTATGTCTTGGGCCAAATGAAGTTCCCAAACTGTTTTCAAACCTACTCAGAGCACATAGCAGTCATCCTGCCCCTTTAGTAGATGAGAAATTCCATCTAGAGCAGGCTTTATCCCCACTCTCTGAAGATCTATCATACTGACCAACAGAACCTCAGTCTTTTGTAGACTGGACTTCAGTTTATTGGCCCAAATTCATCCAGTACTGCCTTCAGGCCTCTGTTCAAAATGTCCTCTGCTACCTGATTCTGCCGGAAAGGATAGAGTTGTGTTGTCAGCATACTGATGACACTTGACTCTAAATCTCCTGTTGATCTCTCCTGGTGAAACTGCATGTGGAATAAGACACAACCTGTGAGACTCCACAGAACAAGCACCAAGGTATCAAGCAACAGTCCCGCAGCACCCCCTCTTGGAACCAATCAGCCAGGCAGGAATAAACCCACCAGAGCATTGTGCATCCACTATCAGATATACCACGATGCCATGGTCACACTTAACACACTGTCTAAAAGCTCCAGAAGAATCGATCAGGTCATACCCCTTTCTGTTCCTTCCTGGCAAGAAACCATCAGGACTGTTGCAGAATCAGGAGAGAAGCCAGACTGGAATGGGTCTAAATAATTGGCATCATCCAAGACAGCCCAGAAGCAATATCTACTACCATTCTCTGTCCATTCACATCATTTTGATCTGTGGATGCCTTCTTTGGAAGGGTCATTCTTCAAGATAGGTGGAATCTAATCCTTACTCAAAGAAGCATTCACTGCTCCCTGAGCCCAGCTGTGTAATCCCCTCCAGCCAGATATATCCAGCCAAGTTGGGCAAGGGTCAAGTTGCACAGAGGTGGTGAGCCACACCCTTCTGAGCAACTTGTCAACTTCTTCAGGCAGCAGCATCCTGAAAATCCTCCAAGCAACTTCGACTTGATTGAGTTCTGAGACTGATGTGTAGAAATAATGGTATCCAGGGCAGAGCAGATGTAACTCCAGGGTTGCTATGCAGAGGCAGGCAATGTCAAACCTCCTCTGCTCTTGCCTTGAAACCCTATGGGGTCTCCATAAGTCAACTGTGTCTTGAGACAGCACTTTCTATCACCAAACTAGTTGTGATCCCCATTTCCTGTGGCAATGAATTCCATACATTACTTTTTCATACAAAATGCACAATTATTTCCCTTACAGAACCAAAGTGAACAGTCAGTGTTATTCACTGAAAAGCTTTTACCCTGCCTTTCTTCCAATAAGGATTCAAAGTCATACAGTACTTAGTGTTGGATCAGGACTGGACAAACCTTAATTCAGATCCCCACTCTGCCATGAAGCTCTCTGGGTGACATTTAGGGCAGTCAGACATGCTCAGTTTAGCCAGCATCACAAGTGCTGTAAGGTCGAGCTTCTTGGAGGAAGAGAGGACTCTCTCCTTATAATAATTATCTTTTGGTTTCATAAGATTCCATGCGCTCCCATTGGCTGTAAAATGCCCTCCCTCAGCCATTGGCCCATCAGCTGCCACTCAAGAGTACTCGTGTGCCATTGGCCGGGTGCTGGGTCTGCTCCTCTTCCCCACCTACTCCCCCTGGCAGACAGCTCTCTCTCCTGAGGAAGACAGTTCTCTTGACTCCTGTGAGGGACTGTCCCCTCAGTGGCTGTTGGTAGGCAACCAAGCTTGGTTCTGTGAGTAAAAAAACAAAGGACTTTCAGCATAACCCCCTCCCCAACGGCCACTTTCCTGTCAGAATAAATGGAACAGCCTCTTTCTCCTGCTTAGCTTCAGCATGGCTGGCTGGCTAACGAGGTGGGCCAGCGACCATCAAACCATTTTCTTCAACTCCCCGCTGTGTGGCTGACTTTCCCCTAGGGTTGCCAATCTCCAGGTGGGACCTGGAGATTTCCCACTGTTACAATTGAGACCTGCAGATGACAGAGATCATTTCCCTGGGAGAAAATGGTTGCTTTGGAGGGTAGACTCTATGGCATTATACCCTGCTGAGTCCTTCCACACACACCCCAAATGCTGCCCTCCACAGGATCCACCCCCCCAAATCTCCAGGTATTACCCGAATCAGAGTTGGCACCTGTACTTTCTCCTCCGTCAGTAAAAGGCCCTTTCCACACCTACGTTGGCCTTTGGGAGAAAACTCATTGGGCCCAGTCTTGATCAGGTTGCCAACTCCAGGTGGACAATTCCTGGAGATTTGAGGGATGGACCCTGGAGAGCTTGAGGTTTGAAGAGGAGTGGCACCTCAGACAGGTACAATGCCATAGACTCCACCCTCCAATCCAGCCATTCCCTGATGGGGAACCATTGTTGCCAATCTCCTGGTGGGGGCTGGAGATCACTCAAAATTACAACTGCTCTCTAGGAGGGAGGGGGAGGAGATGGAAAACTAAAGGTAGGTTGATGGTTGGCTGGGAGGGAGATAGGGTTATCAACTCCAGGTTGGGAAATTCCTGGAGATTTGAGGGGTCAAACTTGGAGAGAGTGAGTGTTGAGGAGGGGTGGGACCTCAGACAGGTACAATGCCATAGACTCCACCCTCCAAACCAGCCACTCCCTCCTGGGGAACCACTGTTACCAATCTTGGGGGTGGGCTGGAGATCACTCAAAATTACTACTGCTCTTCAGGTAGCAAAGATCAGTTCCTCTGGAGAAAATGGTGGACTCTGTCATTATACCCTGCTGAGATTGCCACAGCAAATTGTCACTGAGTGCCCAAAGCTGGGGCACTCTCCCAGAGCCTCTTTCTAGAGCCCGTTGTATTTATTTCCACAACGGGGCTTATTCCTAGTAAAGATATAATGGAAAACAATGGATGGATGTTGTCTCTTTAACCTGCTGCTCATCAGTTTCATTGGATGATCCCAAGTTCAAGTATTAGGAAAGAACAAGAAAGGAGACCTGCGATACTCGCAGGGGGAAGGAGGAGCTCCATGTGGAGGACGAGGAAGCAGCTGCAGGTGAGCCTTCTCCTCTTCTCCCCCCCCGGCACCAATGGTGAGGCCTGCACAGCTCCCAGCAGCCAGCCCACCAAGCCTTCTCCTGCCCCCTCCCGCCTCAGTGGCAGCAAGACAATTGTCAGGGTGTTCTCTGCGCATATGCAAGGAATGCTCTTTCACTTTGGGTGGGATTTAAGTATCCCCTGCATCGTTTTTTAAACTTTTCAGATTTTTCTGCATACCTGGGGATTGCTCCAAGTGTGCAGGAAAATCTCTTTGCCCCCTAGGTGCCCCCAATGTGCAGATTTAGATATCTGCACGCAGGGGGCATCTTGGTATATAGATGAGGGTGTGTTTGTTTGTTTGTTTTCTCCATACCATACATAATCTGATAAAGCCTATCATGTCCACTTTTAGGGTTTTGGGTTTGTTATGTTGTTGTTGTTCGCTAAAATGAATAAACCCAGAATGTATAGTCATTCCTTGTAGGGAAGATATTCCAACCTTTTGGTTGTCCTTTTCTGCATCTCCTCCCCCATCTCTGCAATATCCTTTTCCAAGATGGCATGACCAGAACAATCTCCCAAGACCCAAGCCAAATCTGAAAATCACTTACAGCCAGGTCAAATAAAGTGAGGTCAGTAGAGCTGGGGTCACGTCAGAAGCACAAAGAGGAGGACGTTCCCTCTGTTCTGCAACAGGGAGAGGCTCTCTCTGCCAAAAGTTCCTACAAGCCACAAGATCTCCAAGTTCTGGTGTTAACAGAGGTGTGGCAAGCTCATGCACAAGTGGGAATCATTGATGAATCACATATACTGTTTGCATACATGGGATTGGGCACCATGAGTATGCAGGCTTCTTCAGTGTAACCTATGATGTACCACCAAAAAACATTGGCTGCTTATCATCTCACTTCCAATTTCAAGAATGCTGTAGTGTCAGCTGAGAATCTCTGGTTAGGACTAGTCAGGTGGGCTACTGTGGTCTCTGAGCTCTAAGGATTTTCTTCACCCATAAAAGGGCATAGGTGCATCCTGAATCAGCCCTTTGACTGGCAGGCAGCATGAAGCCTTTGGATTGGCCAGTTATGGCATAAATATCAGGAGCTTGACCTTCTGTTGTTGCCTCCTTGTAGAACAGTATCTTCTGCCAGATATATTTGGGGATCCAGCTGAAGATGTTCCTTACTCTCTCAGTTCCAGCAATCAGTCTTAAGGGTTTTGGATTTGTAAATACATCATCCAGGTCTAGATTTTGTTATTTGGTATCCCTGTCCTGCCTACCCTGAACTTGGCATAGGGTTGTGTTATACAGCAACTCACACATGAAGCCTTATACTGAACTAGACCATTAGTTTATTAAGGTCAGTATTGTCAACTCAGACTGGCAGCAGCTCACCAGGGGCTCAGGTGGAAGTCTTCACATCACCTGATACCTTTTAAATGGGAGATGCAGGGTACTGAACCTGGGACCTTCTGCGTGCCAAGCAGATGTTCTACCACTGAGCCAAAACCCCTCTCCAGGGCCAAAGTAGACTTGGCATGAGGTGGGTCTGTGTCTAGAATCTTTTGTCACAATTTTGAAACTAATATGTAGACCCCAACAGGTCTATTTGGAGATAAGTCACTGTAGAAAAGTTATTTTATTTTTAACTCTGTCCTCTCAAGTCTCTTCCACACTTAAATCACTCTTATAATTAAGCCTGCAACAGCTCCACAAAAGGAAAAATACAGGTACAGTACATTCTTTTTCTCCCCTGTCCCACAGAGATAATTACGGTTTTGGGAAGCCAATCAGAAAAAGGCATAGGAGAAAAGAGTTAAAGACCATGGTCAGACATGTCATTTGGTGCGGAGGGGAAGTGAGCCATTGGGTCTGATGGTCAGGATCAATCTCCTATACCCCTCCAGCCTCCATACTGGGACCAGTGCCAATGGCAATATCTATACGGGGCTTATCCCTTCCTGGGATCGATGCCGTAGCTTCCCCCACCTCCAGCCATGGAGTGGGATCGACAGTCCTCCTCATCTCCGCTCTCTCGGTATTGTGACGCATCTTTGACACTGAAATTCATTAGACCGTCTCAGTCGAGACTAAATGTTAAAGTTCCCAACTTCCAACTGTTGGCACTGATACAGATTCTGGAACCATCGAACTGCTACCACTGACACCAATACTACAGATTTCATTCTCTGAACTTTCGGAACAAGCCAGCTCCTCAGTTTCTCAGTTGGAGGAGGATAGTCTGCATCAGCCATCAGAACCCTCACCACCTCAACAAGTGGAGGACAACCTCCCTATCTCCCCATCGGAAGATGTCAAGTCTTATGGAGATTTTGTGAAATGTATGGCTGATAAGTTGGCTTTGCCCACCATCCAACCGCCTCCGACTGTGACGGATTCAGTCTTCGACATTGCCCAGATGGACATTTCAATGTCAGTAGCTCTTCCCATGACTTCGGTCCTTTTGAAAATGGCCAAAGACCATTGGACACACCCTTCGTCTGTTCCAGTCTCTAATAAACGAATGGACCATATGTATAAAATTCAGGAGTTGGAAGCGGAATTCCTCTTTACCCATCCAAAGCCAAACTCCCTAGTAGTGACATCATCCACCAAGGGAAAGAGCAGTCACTCCACATCTTCCAACAAGGAGGATAGGAAGCTTGATCCCTTTGGTAGAAAGTTCTACACAGCAGGAGCGATGGGGATTAAGACATCTAACTATGCCGCCTGTATGGGGCGCAACCAGTTTGCTCTGTGGGAACAAATGTCGGAATTTATCGTTACTCTCCCTACTGAAAGCAGTCATCTGGCCTGATGCATACAAAAAGAAGGCATGCTTCTAGCAAAGCATCAACTGAATGTCTCCAAGCACACCCTCGATGTAGCAGCAAAGACTCACCTCTTCAATCACTTTACGTCGACATGCCTGGCTGCGTTCCTCTGCTTTAAACACAGATAGCAAAACCATCATTGAAGATCTTCCCTTTGAAGGCAATGGTCTCTTCGGCTGTATCACAAATATAGTACTTCAAGAGCTCGACAAGAGCATCAAGATGTCCAGCAGCTTAGAAGTCTCTCCCGCTACCAAGTCTACCAAAGGAAAACTCTGGACTAAGCAATGGGCTCGGAGACCAATGTCGAAATCTTCTTCAGAAACCCACTGGCAAAGATCTCCAAGTGGGTCATCTCATCCTTATGGAGGAAAACCCAAGTTTGCATCGGCTTCACAATCGCAACCCAAATCTTCAAAGGCTCCCAAGCAGAGCCTTTGACTCCAGCTTCACCATGTTTCCGACCCGCCTGTTTCCTTTCCTGTCGATGTGGAAACTCATCACTTTGGACCGATGGGTCCTCTCTGTAATACAATCGGGCTACCTCTTAGAATTCTTCCAAACCCCTGCCACCTCCCCAGTTGTTGTCACACTACCTTCTGTCATGCTTCTGGAGGAAGTTCAAACCCTTCTCCAAAAGGATGCCATAGAGCCAGTACCAATAATTCAGCCACACGCTTCTACTCTCATTACTTCACGGTACCGAAAAAGGACGGAGGCCTCTGTCCCATTATGGACCTCAGATGCTTAAATCACCACATGGTTTACAAAAAGTTTCAGATGACAATGTTACAAACCATTCTTCCGCTTCTGAACCCCGGAACGTGGATGGTGACATTAGATCTCAAGGATGCGTATTTTCACATCTCGATTCATCCTACCCACCGTCCCTTCCTCCACTTTGCGGTAGGCAACAGATATTTCCATTACAAAGCCCCCCCAGGTCTTTACGAAGGTAATGGTGGTCATAGTGGCATACCTACGTCTGCAAGGCGTCCAGATATTTCCCTAAATAGACAACTGGTTGTTAGTGGCAGACTCAAAGGCTTCCCTTCTTGCTCACGTAGACCTAACCTTGATCATCCTAGCATCTTTGGGCATCAAGGTGAGCTTGCAAAAATCGATGCTCCTTCCCTCCACAAGGGTACAGTTCATAGGAGCTATCCTGGACTCTGTGATGTGCAAGGCCTTCCTCCCTCCTCAGAGGGCAAAGGACATTATTGATTTGGTGACTCTTCTTCACAGTACGAGGAGTGCCACTGCAAAGCAAATCCAGCAGCTGCTGTGCTTGATGGCGAGCACTACCAATGACATTGTTTTCACCAGGCTCCACGTGAGACCGTTACAGCTTGAGACCGTTACAGTGGTTTGTTTGGAAATTCCATCCACAGTGGCACTCCCAATCCCTTTGTCTTGTCTTACCTCAGAATGTTCGGGACTCTCTCCTTTGGTGGGCAGACTCTGTGAATCTCTTGGCAGGAGCCCTGTTTCACCCACCCAACTCAATGCTCACGCTGACAACAGATGCATCCCTCTGGGGTTGGGGGGCACACCTCAGAGGACTTTGTGTAGGGGCTCGGTGGGAACCCCACGTAGCCCACCAACACATAAATTTCTTAGAACTCCTGGCAGTTCAGTATGCACTCAGGTCTTTCTGTCACCTTGTGACCTGACAGGTGGTCACAGTCCTTACAGACAACACCACAACTCTGTGTTACATCAACAGACAGGGAGGCACGATATCCAGAGGACTATTCCGGTTAGCTCTGGAAATCTGGAACGAGTGCCAATCATGGAACACATTCTTGAGAGCTGCCCATCTTCCAGGGGCTCTGAACATTCAAGCGGACTTCCTGAGCAGAAGAGGTGTGTCAGGACACGAGTGGGAACTCAATTGAAGCTATCTCCAACCAATCGTCCAACTATGGGGTTTTCTGGAGGTGGACGTGTTCGTGACATGCCACAACAGGAAATGCCATCTCTTCTGCTCCAGAGCGGGGACCAATCCCCTATCTCTAGGTGATGGTCTCCTTCTTCTGTGGTCACTCGTGTACATTTTTCTCTTCCCTCCAATTCCTCTGATCTCGAGATTTCTCAGCAAAATACTGAGGGAGAAACCACACTGCCTCCTAGTGACTCCATGGTGGCCATGACAGCCCTGGTTCCCCATCCTGTTACACCTATCCAAGGGCTCCTTCATCCACTTTCCCCCAGCTGCAGATCTCCTCCTTGCTGGAAAGGGTCAGATACTGCATCACGATGTACAGTGTCTCAAGCTCACAGCCTGGAGGATCCTCTCCTAGCGATTAGGGACAGAATAGATCTTGTCCTATTGACCTGTCGGAAGCTGTCCACACGAGCTTCCTACTCCAGGAAGTGGAATACATTCCTATCTTATCTCACGTTGTTGGGGTTACCTTCACCCCCTTCAGATTTGATGACAATCTTTAGTTTTCTGTTGTCCCGTGTAGACCTGGGCCTTAGCTGTGCCTCACTGAAGGTCTATCTCACGGTGATTTCGGCTCACCATCTGCCTATTGAGGGTCACTCCATCTTCTCTCACCCATTGACCAAAAAGTTTCTTAAAGGATTGACTTACCTCTTACCTCCATCGCGTGGTCACACATCAGCATGGGACCTACCCTTGGTGCTTATGAGTCTTACGAACAAACCCTTTAAACCAATGGCTACTTGTAGTCTGCAACTTTTGTCTTGGAAGACAGCATTCCTGGTAATGATCACCTCTACCAGGAGGGTGAGCGAACTGTCAGCATTCCGTTGTGACCCCCCATATTTATGCTTCCAGCATAATGGGGTTACGATGGCCCCAGATGTTTCCTTCCTGCCAAAGGTGGTTTCTGAATTTCATCTTCAAGCTGACATTGTTCTTCCAGCATTCTACCCATCTCCTGCAACTGATGAAGAATGCCAGCTCCATTCGTTGGACGTCAGAAGAGCTCTATTCTTCTATCTGAATCAAACAAGGCCCTTCAGAAAATTGCCAGCCTTGTTTGTTTCCTATGCTCTACCCTCTCAAGGGAAGAAGCTATTGTCCCAACGTCTATCTAAATGGATTGTGGAGACTATTAAATTATGCTACACATTAGCTAAGAAGTCGCTCCCAGGGCCGCTAAGGGGGCATTCCACTCGGGCAGTGGCTGCATCTACAGCCTTCCTGCGCGGTGCATTGCTAGATGACATCTGCAATGCTGTGACATGGGTCATGCCTCACATGTTTGTGAAGCACTATGCCCTAGACGTATGTCTTCATAAGCGTTCAGCAGTAGGACAAGCAGTGTTGCAGGCAGCGCAGATATAGGACCTCAGCTCCCTCCTCCAGGTAGGTGTGTCGTGCTTGCTAGTCTCCCAGAGGTGTGATGCACAGAGACCACAAAGAAGATAAACAGGTTGCTTACCTGTAACTGATTATCTTTGAGGGGTCACCTGTACATTCACACCACCTGCCCTCTTTCCCCTCTGCTTTCGGTCCTTTCCTTTCTTTGGAGCCTGAGGGCAGCGGTCAGAAGGAACTGGCAGGGTCCTCATGCCCTCCCCCTAGTCATACGCAGTGGAGCCTGGCTAGTGGGTGTGAAAATCCCTTTCGCTTTCCAGTATACCGATCGGGGTCAGCGCAGATGCACTATATCCCAGAGGTGTGAATGCACAGATGACCACTCAAAGATCATCAGTTACAGGTAAACAACCTGTTTAATCGCACCTACAGACTGAGGGTTCCCCATGGAGTATGGGGTTATGCGTATACTGCTACGTGAGGAAAATAAATGGCACTGAGTCGGGATGGAATGAGCAGACCATCCTGATGGCATGAAAGTGTGCTTGAGCAATCAGACAAAGGAAAGTCTGTCCATAGCCCATCGGCAAGCATTAGGACTGGACCTTCCCTGGTGACTCTTAACTCCACTTCTGTGGCGGGGCAGCACTGGGTGCTGACAGCTGCGGGACCTTTCCCAGATGTTGCTGTCTGATCATGCTCTTTAGATCCATCAGGCATTCACAGCTGCAGCCAAACACTCCCTGTTCTCAGCAGTCCATACTGATCTTAAATCATGTATGTATATATGTATTTCTGTCCCAGTTTTCTCCCCACAGGGGACCCAGAGCATCTTAAACAAAAATGTAATGGAGATAAACAAAAACAAATAATGTACAGCTCCAGTGGTTTCCTTGGGTCAGCCTACTCAGGGCCACAGGCAGCATGCCATGGTCTAAGAGCCAAGGTCCAAGAGTCATTCGGCATACACTAAAGGGAATATGAAGGTAGCAGTCATGCTCCCATGATTTCTCTGCCCTACTAGAAGAGCATCTGGCTATGTCCAGGCTTAAATACCTGTAACGGGAAGGAAAACTGAAGCTCAGTTCAAGTCTTACCCAGCTCCCAGACGTGTTCCCATGATTCCATTTTTGGGCCTTTTAATTAGTTTTAAAAACACAGTGAGAGCTTCTAATTGTAGATTTTTCATGCCATGTCATCTTTGTCCCTGAGATTCTAGAGATATTGCTGCCCACCAGACTAGTGGGTTAGATGGACTTATAACTCGATATAAGGCAGATTCATTAGTCTTAGTAGCCATGTGAGGCTGCTAGCTGCCTTTGAGAAGGAACACCGTGCATCTCTCATGTCACCTCCCACTTTGGCTACCGCCTGGGGCCATCCAAAACATATCTTCTCCAACTGAGCTATGATTCCACCCAAACCCATCCTGAAACATATTTAATGCAGTGCCCTGTAACATAATAAGCATCCCAAGGCCAGGATGAGACTGAAATGTGAAAGCTCTATAGCTGGATAAGAATATTCCCATTTCAGTGTTGATGTCATCTGTGCTTTGTCAGAAGCAAATTCAAGAATCTTAAGTTTTGCACCAGTTACAGTTATCTCACTCCATATTTCCTCCTTAATATTAATGCATTTTACACTATTTCATATCAAATGCTTATATATGAGGTATTAGAAGAGCCCTGCTTGGTCAGAGCATGGGTTCATTTAGACCAGCATCCTGTTTCGAACAGCAGCCAACCAGAAATCCTAAAAGCCAGGCCCAGAGATTCCCCATGTTGCTCCTAACAACTGGCATTCAGAGGTATACTACCTCTGAACACAGCAGGTCTCTTTAGCCGTGATGGCTAGCAGCCCTGTCCCACTCCTTTGTTTATTCCCTTTTAAAACTAAATAAGGTGGTGATTGTTGCTACATTTTGTGGCCATGAGTTCTGCAGATTAATTAGTTGTATAACAATACAAGTGGCAAGTACATAAAATGGTGTAAAAGACTCAGCAGAAGTAGCAAAAATGAGGCAGACTGAAGCCAGTGGCAAATAACATACAAAATCAGAAAAGAAAGAAACAGAATGGCCAGACCAGCTCATTGCTAATACAATAGCTGCACTGAAATAGAGATGGTATGAGTGACAGGCAGAGCAATTATTTGGGTGGAAATCTGCAGACGTTTTTGAAAGAGAAGGGCTTTGGCATGCATCTGGAGGTTAACAATCCTGGAGACCCAGGAGCGGAAGCTGAACATTAGGGACCCCTGTTTTTTGAGACCATAATGTTAGCTTAATACAGTGCTGCGGGATATACTTTGTGAAGGCCTTTTGTCCTGAGATCCCCCCCAACTTAAAATGTTTTCTTGTAGGATATGCAATTTCATCGTCATAAGGCCAAGAAAATCCTCTGGGTCTCAGTTTTCTGCTTCTCCAAGTTTGCTCGCCCGCCCCCTCCCCTTCCCCAATCTGGGATTCTTGGCTGCAAGTCAAGGTTGAACATGGATCTGTGTGCTTAAAATCCAAAAATTTGGACATGGGCGTTCCTTCCAGTAAATTCATTGGCTGGAATTTTGGGAGATGGCAAATGTGCAAAATGACAATGCATGCAAGAGGAGAAAAACTGTTGGGGAGGGTAGGGAGGCAAATGACTAGCAATTTCAGGACTTTCCAGTTCTGTACAGCTGAAGGTGATGTGGGGGGACACTTCATGCAGCAGGCAGAGTGATCAGTGTCTAAGAGTGTGAGGTTGATGGGGGGGGGGTGAACACAGGAGCACAGCTCCCTTTCTGTGCAGCTTCTTTCTGCTACTGTCTTGCAGTTAGTCCTCACCCAGAGCTGATCCCATTCTAGGAGGAATGGCTTGAGGGAGAAACGGTAAAGGTAGAACTACATAGGTGCAGGCTAGGCAGAGCTGATTATGCAAGTTGCAGAGACCCCCAGATAGCTCCATACATTCCCTCCTCCCTCTTTCCTGTGAAATGGGCTGAGTGTCAAATCCAATAAGGCCATTTGGCTTCCAATACCAGCCAGCCAGATGCTTCTGAGCATTAAGGCAGCAGCCCCCACTTATCTATAACTCCCCACAATATCATTCAGCAGGGCCATAACTACATGACACATACTCCATATCCCTCCCCAACCCCAGTCCTCTTGACCAGATGTGCTCTTGCTGTTTAGGATTGAGAACTTGATTCCCAGACTGTATGGACCCAATTCTTATAGGGGCTCTGCACACCTGAGAATTAAGGCCCAAGCATAGAACTCCCAGAGCACTTCTGGCCAACAAGAACATGCATGGGACACAAGGACTTCATAACATGTAGCGAAGCTCTGGTAAAGTGCCTCTGAACTTGGAGGTTTCAGTTAGATTCCATGGTCAGTAGCTGACTTCTCCTCTGGAAATTTGTCTAATGTCCTTTTCAATCAATCTAGAGCCAGTTTGAAGTAGTGGTTAGGAGCGCAAACTCTAATCTGGGAGAAATGGGCTTGATTCCCCACTCCTCTACATGCAGCTGCTGGGTGACCTTGGACAAGCTACAGTTCTCTCAGAGGTGTTCTCTCAGGAGCAGTTCTCTCAGAGCTCTCTCAGCCCCACCTACCTCACAAAATGTCTGTTGTGGGGAGGGGAAGGGAAAGGAAACTGTAAGCTGTTCTGAGACTCTGAGTGAAGGACAGGGTATAAAGCCAATCTCTTCTTCTTCTCTACCTAAGGGGGAACAGGTGGAAGGCCAGAACTGTGTGCTTGTAATCTCTGAACAGGACATGGAGGTTGCAGGAAAGATGAAGCTGTTAGGGTGTGCGTGTTCAGCCAGCAGTTTCAAGGTTCATTATCCTATTTATTTTTAATAGAGAAGTGGTGTTGTGTGTAGTCACTCTAGTTTTATACTAGGGCTGTTCAAATCACCATCCAGGAATGAAACTCACTGAGTGACCTTGTCCAGCAAGGCTGCCGGGTCTCCGGCTCTGAGAGCCCTAGTCCCCTGCTGCTGCTGCTTGGTAGGGTGGTGGTGGGGAGGAAAGTTGTGCTCCCACTTCATGATGTCTTGACAGCACAGATGCAGAAGTGACATTGTCGAGGCAAGGCAACACTCTGATTCCTCCAAAACTCTGTAGTAAAAGTATCGATTTGGTGGGATCCTAGAGTGTTGCCCAGGGCAATAACATCACTTCCATGACCACACTGGCCGTGATGTCACAGCCTCACAGTGACATCAATTAATATGTCCCTGCCCTCCAAAAGTTCCCACCAGGCGCCACTGCTGGGCTAGCAATCTTGTTGCCCAGTCAGTCTCAGCCTTACACCTACATCACAGGGTTGCTGTGAGGATAGGAGGAGGGAAGGGAAACTCGCCCACACTGCCTGAGCTTCTTGGAGGAAAAACAGAATGACAACATGATACTTATTTAGTTTAGCATATTGGTCAATTGAATTGCCACCCCCTACTTTGAAACCACTTAACTAATGTTTTGAGTAAGTTTTCTGCAGTCATGCAGGCCAGGAATGAGACTTTCAGATGTGGGGGGAAAATGGTGCAAATAAATAAAACTGTATTTTAGGGAAGCAAACCAACTAATTTGAGTCTCTCTCAGCTTAAACAGCTGTGGCTTTAACAATAAAAGCAAAACAAAGACTGCATTTTACAGGTCTCCAAGGACCGAGCACCAAAGGCAGCAAGAGCCGCTTAACAAAGACACTTTGGGTTCTGGCCACTGAGATGCATTTTTCTTCCTCCTGCTTGCCCTGAGAAGCTGGGGTGCAGTAATGATGCTCCACCTTCCCTGAAACCCTTTTGGGAATGGAAGAGCGGACAGCTTCCATGGCTGGCTGCCCTCCAGGAAGTAATGGCTGGCCCCAGCCATGTGTCTACACAGCACACACAAACGCCTTCCAAGATAAAGAGAGCCGTGTGGCGCATTCGCTACTCACACTGATTAAACTTTGGCGAGATGGACGAAGCCTCCCAAGAATGAGATTGGGGTGGAAGCGGGGGTGGGGTGGGTGGGGGATGGACTAGCATCCGTGAGGTCAGAGCAGAATGAAAGGGAATGGGGAGAAAATGAGAAAGCACCATAGAAGATTATAGGGCCTGGTCCTCTCACTGTGGCGATAAACCAGCCTCTGGGCTATTTTACTCCTGACTGCAGGATGTGGCTCTTGCTTTTCCATGCCCTCCCACCCCCAAATTACAAGAGGAATTTATTTTTTTTGGTCTGGGAGCTGAGCAGGATTTAGAAGAAAAAATGGCAGAGAGTTGAGCTATTGAGAGCCACAAGTTGACCCCCAGACAAGAATCACCTCTGGGCCTCCATGCCAGCCAGACCCAAACCATAGTTCTTTTGAAAACAAGTCACACAGCTTGTCTAGATCCTCAGGTCCCAAGGTGACCAAGGGATTTCAAATTTTATCCCCGTTATCCCCAGCCCAGCCTTTCACTTGGTAACCATGACTTTTCCTTACTTACATTTAGGCATACAACTAAATGCAGTGTTGCCATGCTCTGACTGGCCCAGGCTGGTCGGATCTCACTAGGTCTCAGAAGCTAAGCAAGGCTGGCCCTGGTTAGTGCTGGGAAGGGAGACCACCAAAGAAGTCGAGGGTTGCTAGGCAGAGTCAGGCAACAGCAAACCACCTTTAAAGGTCTCGTCTTAAAAAACCCTAGAGAGGTTGCCAGAAGTTAGCTATGATTTGACAGCACTTTACATGCAGTGAGTAGGGTTGCCAAATTCCTGGAGATTGGGGGCAATACCCGGGGGAGGGAGAATTTGAGGAGGGGAGGGAGCTCATCAGGGAGATAGTTCTATAGAGCCTGCCCTCTGAAGTTGTCATTTCCTCCAGGGGAAGTGACCTCTGTAGTCTGGAGATCAGCTGTGATTCTGGGAGAACTCCAGGCCCCTCCTGGAGATTGGTAATGCCATACTATAACACAACCCAAGAATTGTCCACAATGCAAGAGCAGCAATATTGCACCCTGGCTCTTTGTATACCCTTTCTTCATTGTCTCTCTCCTGTTTTTGCATCACCACAGTCAACAAAACACATGTACCTTGTTTAGGGCTGCCAGGCCCTCTTTTGTTCTCTGGCAGGGGGTGGGAGCTCTCCGGGAGTGCCGGGTGATGTCACCTTGTGTGATGCCCCAGGTGTGATGATGTCATGCAGAAGAGACATCTTCACGCCAGGGATATCATGTGGTGATGCTCTGGTATTTTGGGCAAAACTCTATGGTTTGAGGGCAAAACTCAAACTGGAGGATTCCCTGCTCCCATCTGGGGCTAGCAACCCTAACCTTGTTTCTTCCCTCTGTTACATTTGGCTGCTTGCCAGCCTATTTGTTTCAGTTCTCTGTTTATCAGTTTGTTGCCAGACTCTGCTGCTTTAGGTTGCCTGTTCTCTGTGCTTTGAACCTTTCCAGATAAAGTCCTTTCCCGCAGAGATCATGCTTCTCTTTTTCCCAGAAGGCTTCATTAGAGAGTAATATCCCTGTCCCATAGAATGGAAATGGTCAGAATTAGCTTTGTGATCAGGCTATAGCCTTTTTGTTCTGCAATTGTGGAGTTAAGCTCAAGAGAGAAGGAATGCACAAGCCTCCACCACTGGGGAGGCATGGGGAACCACAATCTCTCCTTATATATAATTCTGTTTTCGAGTGGCAACATTCCATGCACTCCCAAATCAGTTGGCTGCCTGATGTGTCACTTACAAAGGGTTTGTATGCACTGGCTGCATTGCCGGAATCCCACCCACAGAAGCTCCCACCAGCATCTCGGGCTTATAGTGGTGGGAGCTGACGGACAGGCTGGACACTCCAGCAGGTGGAGGGTGAGGAGGCTGAGACCAACCATGGTGGTGCTGCAGACACGTGCGTGCCCAAGAGGCATCTGGCAGGCAGGGAGCCATCCCCCCAGCACCCCCACCCACACCTACCTCCTTCTTGCTCAGCACGTAGTCCCCCCAGCCACAAAGGGAGAATCAAGAAGTAGAAGAAATCCCATCTCAGACTGTGTGGGTGGGGGGACTGCCCGGAGGGACCCCCCCTTCCTTGGGGAAGGATCGGCCCCCCTGCCTGCCTGCCAAAATGACCTCCACGGCCAGGCCCAGCTCCAGGTTGAGGGTAACTGCAGGCACACTCCAGCCAGGCCAACAGGTGCTGCCAAGGCAGTGGGCCACCAAGGCAGTGGACCGCCCAGGCTGGGGCTCCAGTGGGGGCCTCGCCCACCTGCCCCAGCACCTCCATCACCAACACCGCTCACCCACCTGTGTGCACCCAAAGGGGGAGTGGCAGTGGAGACACACAGTGCCTGCCCACAGTGCTGTGCTTGGCCTTGCCCTGCTGTGCTGGGAGGGCCCCTGCCCCGGGGGCCAACTCCCAACCAGGATGGTCCAGGATACCCCGAGTCTGGAAGATAAGCAGGCCCAGCCCCAGTCAGGATTTGGAGGGGAGGCCTCACCTGGCAGGCAGGCAGCCGAGGGACACCCCACCACCTCGCAATGGCCCTTGGCTCATATGGAAGCCACAGGAGTGGTCTGCGCTTGGTGCCGCTTCCCTGGTCCTCCTGGATGTGACTAGCTGCCTGTCCCATCTCCAACAGGAGGGTTTCTCCCCCACTTCAGCTGCATCTCTGCCATTCTCCAACTGGGTCACAGGATTGTTGCCCTATGGGCCTTTCGGCCACCTGGACACCTCCAGGAATTATGTCCATGTACATCAACTACATAGGACACTCATGGCAATAAGATCCTGCTGTCAGCCAGGCCAGCACGCATAGATGACCCCGCGCCACTCAGAGATGATGGTGGGGAGGTGCACACACAACCCTGCCTGGTCCGTTGCAGATATGTTATCTCTTCTCTCTATGTAATAATTGTGTTTTGGGGTGGCCGCCAGGGCAGAGGGCAGCAGGGGCCAGAGGTGGCTGCCTGGGTGGGCGGGTAGGCAGTGGCAGGGCCTCCCACTGCCCCTCGGCCCCGGGGTCTGGGGAGGGGGGAGAAAGCAGATTGCCGTGGAGCAGGGCCTGTGTGCAGGCAGGCAGGCAGGCAGGCAGGCAGGCAGGCAGGCAGGCAGGCAGGCAGACAGACAGACAGACAGACAGACAGACAGACAGACAGACAGACAGACAGACAGACAGACAGACTAGATAGATAGATAGATAGATAGATAGATAGATAGATAGATAGATAGATAGATAGATAGATAGATAGGTGCAGCTCTATAAGAAACAGCTGAGGGCTTGTGCAGAGGCGCCTTCACATGTGTGGAAATGCGTGGGATGGAGACAGGCCTGTGAGCTATGCATCACATCTTTCTAGAGTTCCTTGTATTGCTTTTACAGCGGGCTTTGCTCCTAGTCTAAAAATAAGTTTAGTTCATTCACATTGGGCTGCAGAGCAGAACTTGTCTTCGCAAACAATTTCTTATTTTTTATGTACTGGTTGGGATGCACCTCTCCTGGAACTCCACCACTTCAGAATGCATTTTGGGGAAATCATATGGTTCAGTGTCCCCGATGTTCTAACCTCCATGGACGCAGAAAAGCTTGTCAGGGAGACATCCTGAGCTAGTTTTCTGTTTGCAAGGAGCATTTCTAATTTGGGGAGAATTCAAACATGCTCACTCTACCATGTATCCTCAAGCATTTTTTATTATTTATTAAAACATTTATATCCTACCTTTCCTCATGGTTCAAGGCTGTTTTCAAAGTGCACAGTCTCAGCTTGCTTTTTTGAAAGGTGTAGACAGGGCCTCATAGAACTTTTGGCTGACTGTCACTGAGCTCCTGCCAAAATCATTGGCAGCTGACAATATCTATCTTCCATCTCCATGCTTAGCACCTAGAGCTGCCAACCTCCAGATGGGTTTGAAAATCTCCCAGAATTACAACTGACCTCCAGACTTTGAAGATCCCCCAGAGACAATGGCTGCTTTGGAGGACGGACTCTGGTGGCATTATACTCTGCTGAGGTCCCTGACCTTGAGAAACTCTATCCTCCCCAGGCTTCACCCCCAAACCTCCAGGAACTTCCCAACCCCAATGATGGCAACTCTATTCTCACCCTCCTGCTCGCTCTCTCTCTCTCTCTCTCTGGATATATGGGATGCAAATGAGAAATGCAGAAACTCTAACTCTAGATGAGTGCAGAGGGGAGGGGCAAGACTGAGCCAAAAAGTTCTGTACCTGACTTCCACTCATTCATTATATACTTTGCATACAGAGTTTGTGTGTGTATATCTCTGAACACAAGACTTGGGACCCTCCATTTTCCAGGCTTTCAGATTACACATACAGAAACATGCATGCACTGGTTGTGTACACTGGGTACAATGAAAGCATAGCTGTCATGGGTGGTGCCCAATGCTCCCTTGTGAGCAAAAATTCTACTTTTTGAGCTACTGGTATTAAAGTTGTGAGCATGCAATTTGGCTCCTGCATAAATTAGTTGCTCTGGAGCCATCCTTCCTGACCGAAGACAAAAAGGTGAGGGCTGGAGATTTAAAAAACTGTGAGCTAGCTCACACTAACTCAGCTTAGAGGGAACACTGGTGGTGCCTACACTACAGTCCAATCTCCCATCTCTTGTACCTAGATTGAGGACATCTGCACAGGGCTGCTATCTCAGTATTCTCAGGTTTGAAGTGAAAATAAGATGTTTCTAAATAGTTACAGGGCACTTTATTTTTCAGTCTAAGAGATGTGGTAAGAATGTCTAGGCACCCATGGTGGCTCTTGGCAGCCCTGCCAACAGTGTTACTGACTGTCGAATATGTGCCTCTGCAGCTTATGTACCACACAATGACTCAAGTCTTTATTTGCATACATTTATACTCCTTAGTCTCATCAGATCTCAAAAGCTAAGCAGGGTCAGTCCTGGGCCCTTTCTGCACTCTCCTTTTAATCCACGTTTGCTGTGGTGCCCTCCAAGCAATTCTGCACACAATCGAATTCAACCTATTTTTTATTCCCCCCCCCATTCTGCAATATGTTACCTCCAGTTTCAGCCCCCTGTTGCCCCAGGTTTTTTGGATACTGTTTTGCCACAGACTTGTATCGCTTCAGCTTGAACACTTGAAAATACGGACTGCCAGGCAAATATGGAAAGGACCCTGGTTAGTTGGGTGATAGACCACTGAGGAAGTTCAGGGTCACTATGCAGAGGCAGATAATGGCAAACCACTCTGAATATCTCTTGCCTTGGAAACCCTGTGGGGTTGCCATAAGTCAGCTGTGACTTGACAGCACTTCCCACCACCAGCGTTGAATCAAAAGGCACCCACTCACCCTCAACTCAGAGACCAGCTTGTGCTTGTTCATGCCTGCCCAGAAGGGAGACCCCCAAACTTGGAGGGTGGTGGTGGTGGGCACTCATGTGCTGTCTACCAAAAGTGACAGCAATTTTGGGTTCAAGAGCAATGCAAACCCCCACACACACACAAAAAGCAGGCTGACTAATGTATGAAGGGAAGCCATGGCTTTTCTTGCATTTCAACGACATGTTTAATGATGGTAATAAAAAACAAAATGCTGGCACATGCTAATGGCATCTTGTTTAAAAAGCACTTTTTGTGCTATAGGCAAAAAGAAAAGAAAAGAAAAAAAGGAGGGAAAGAATTTTGTCTCTGAATTTAGGGATCTTAACCCACATGAAAAATCTCACAGACAGTGTTTTTGCTAAGATTTCTACTGAATTTTTTTTTCACTCTATCTTTTTCTTTCTGCATTCAAGGTCACCCTGATGTAGAGCAACCTTGTAATCCCAGCGTTAGGACTTGGAGTCCCAACTCAGCAGTTATCAAGGAAACTGTCCCCCCGGCCTGTCCTGAACCCCAAGGCTGCTATTTGGAGTTAGAGTTTCAATACCCGGTGATCCCAGAGTCTCTGACCATCTGGGTGACTTATGTCTCAGAGGAGTGGGATTCCAGTGAAGCAGTGAATGACATCAAGCTCTTGCTGGTTAGCGGGCGGAATATCTCCCTTGGGCCTCAGAACTTCTTCTGTGACGTCCCTATGACCATCCGACTGGATCCCAAGAAAGTGAATGAGGAAGTTTACGGCATACAGATTTACACCTTAGATGAACAGCTGGAGATTGATGCTGCTATGATTAACTCTGTCCCACAGAGTGGGCTGTGCGCTGACTGCCAGCCCATTGGGTACAAAATTGTCCGTGACCCTCCCTTTCAAAAAGGATCTTCATTCACCGTTTCGGACCTCAGCCGGAAATTCATCGACACGTGAGTATCCAAAGCTTGCAGCAATGGGAAGAATTCTGATGTTATGCATTGTAAATGACTTTGAGTTAAAAAAAAATGCTTTAGGGAAAAAATAAACTTTTATTGCTGTTAGTGCAGGCTATCTGCTGGTTTTGTGGCCTGCATCAAGAATACAAAGCACTATGTCTGAGGTGATCACTGTGACTTAACTGTGTGATATATCATTCCTGGTTTCTAAAGAAAGCCTGAGATGGAAATTCCTGAGTGAAATGCAATACTCCAGCTTCGAGGTGGCGAGGAGCAGATTTGGTTTGGTTTGAGAATGCAGGTTAAGGGGGTTTACAGTCTCCTTACACCACTTTCCCTGCTGACCTGAAGCAGCCCCTTGGAGCCAGTATTTGGCTCACTGGGGAAACTTACATGCCATTTCAGGTCATGGTAACAGCATGGGAGTTTTAAGCTTGCCAACTTCCAAGTGGTGGCTGGAAATCTCCCACTATTGCAAATGATCTCCTGGCAACAGAGATCAGTTCACCTGGAGAAAATGACTGCTTTGAAAGGTGGACTCTATTGCATTATGCCCCACTGAAATCCTCCCCTCCCCAAACCCTGCCACTTTCAGACTCCACCCCACCCCCAAATCTCCGAGTATTTCCCAACTTGGATCTGGCAATGCTAAGGGGGTTGTATAAGCCCCCTCTCCTAGTCCAAATCAGGCCCCTGTGGCCCTGGGAATAAAATTTTGACTGGGAATTCCCAGCACTTGTAAGTTTCACAAGACCCAAAATGGACCTGGGGACATTGTGTAGTCAGGCATGAAGAAAGGCCCAGGTTCAATCCCTAACATCTCCAGTGAAGGGATTTAGACAGTATGTGAAAGACCTCTTGTTGAGATGGAGAGTCACTGGAAGTCAGAGCAGACTCAGTGAACTTGATTAGGCCACTGCTCCAACTCAGTACAGGACTGTGTCATAGCTTTATGTGTTTCTAGGGACCTGTGCTTAATTTGCATAAATGCTAAGATGCATAATTAGAAAATGCAAAACACAAAAAGTACCTCTGAGCTTGTTCAGAATGTCCTTTCTACATCACTGAATGCTTCAGTCAGCCTTTGCACTTCTAAGATTATGGTGTTAAGTGTTTATAAAGCAGAGAGAAGGCTTGCCAAGTGGTGTCAAGGTTTCTTAGGGGTCAGATTTCGAAGACTATGAAACTGGCAGACTGTTGGATGGAGCCAGAGATGAGGTGCAGTTTCAGGCAGATAGAAGTGGTAGCCAATGAACAGAATGGTCAGAAGTGGTTAACTGAGTCAGAGTCAGGCAGGAAGTCCAGGTCCAAAAGCAACAGTTGAAGATGAAAGGAGAATAATCCAGGGCCGGCAAAAGGTCAGACCGACCTAGCTAAGAAGAGAATTCTTCCAAAGAGATAAATTGCTCAGACTAAGGGCTCCAGCCTCAGAACTTGCCTTTATAGAGTCTGGTGGAGCTGGATTGGTGCTTGGAAGAAGGGTCAGCTGACTGAGTGCTCAGTCAGGCCATGAGACC
The DNA here is from genome assembly GCA_029375565.1 of Gekko gecko. Lineage (NCBI taxonomy): Eukaryota > Metazoa > Chordata > Lepidosauria > Squamata > Gekkonidae > Gekko > Gekko gecko. The sequence continues at coordinate 20,370,505 of JAPDNY010000013.1, read as the reverse complement.
AATCTTATTTATTTGCTTTATTTATAGCCCACCTTTCTCACTTGGACTCAAGGTGGATTACACAGAGTAGGTCAATACAATCAACAGGATGGGACATCCGATGAATGATGCAATAGGAATTAGGGTTGTAGAACCAACCAGAAATCTAAAAACAGAACTAAACCTCAGCATAACTATTAATATGACACATTAAATGATACAAAAATTACACAGTAGGATTCTAGTTTCAGCAAGCTATACACAATAGCATAGACCACAGTGCCTTGTGATATATCTAAGTGACAGGGCTGGCCTGAGGTGTTTCTGTGCCCTAGGCAAGGCCAGCTTGCGGTGCCCGCCCCCCAAGTGATGCCAACCTCCCGGTGGGGCCTAGAAACCTCCCAGAAACACACCTGGGTGGGGGGCGCCGGGCACCACAAGCTAGCCTCGCCCCTGCCTGGGTCAGCTTCCCACTTGCCTGGCCCGCTGGGGGAGATGTGCACAAGCAGAGCCCCAGCCTGTGCAGTCCCTGGTGCGTCTGTGGTCGGTGCCTGTGCTCAGTTTTTGTCCGCTTGCCGCTTGTCATGCCACCCTGAGAAGTTCCACCTGGCCTGTGAGCCAGAGTGGGTGGCCGGCCAGGCAGGCAGCGGACTCAATGGCGGTGCAACCCAGAGGCGGACAGCCCCCCCAGCCTTCGCCCACCACAGCAGCACTTGCCTGGCTCCACAGTGGGGCCCGCCGGCGGTGCTTCTCCTCCTCGCTCGGGCCTGGGGGCAGGCTAGCCTTCTGCTGGGGCATCATGCCAGGGCTGGCCGGCCGGCCAAGGGGCTCAGGGCTCCCGCTCTGCCATGCACGTGTGGCTCTTCAGGGCATCTCCGGCCCCGAGGGATGTGGAGCCGCCCAGGGAGGAATTGCAGGCATGGTGGCGGTGGCTCCCAGGAAGCAGCGAAGGAAGGCGATGGGACTGGCCTGAGCAGCAGGCCCGGGACTCCATGTGGTCAACTGGGGGGGACTGGAGCACCCAGCCTGCCCGCCCGCCCACACAGGGGGTGGGGGCGTGGGCGTCATCCAAGCCACGTGGCTCCTCCTCCTTGTGCTGCCTAAACGGTGCTTGCGCCCCCGGGAAGTCCCGTGTGTCTGACAGGCAGCCGCCCCCATGTGGCGCTGGGGTCCTTCCGACCAGAGGAGCCCTGCTCACGAGTTTTCCTCCTCCTCAGTTCCTCCGCCATCGCCCCTGTGGTCCAGTTTGGCTCCCTAAGGGCCGGCCTGCGCTCTAGGCGAATGCCTAGTTCGCCTAGCAGGTGAGCCAGCCCTGCTAAGTAATTTTGTGGAACATTTAGTACAGTGCAACTCTATTGCCCACATAGAAAAGCCCTCTTGCAGTCTAGATAGTGCCTTTTGAGAAACAGCCCCTGACACTTAGTTGGCTGAAACATGGCACTAGTGGCTGAGGCTGCAAGATGTCAGTGTCTGGCTCTTGTGAGCTTTAGTTCAAGGCACACACTGCGTCCCTGCCCCAACACCTGGCCTACAAGTTTGAGTCATGGGCTTTAAGCACTACTTATACCTCCGGGTTGGGATTTGTCCCACCATTATTCAATAGGAATTAACAGAAAAACCCTGCTGGTACAAGACAATGCTCTTCAGTCAGTGCTACAGCTGTTTCCAGTGTGGGTCTCAGTTACGAGCCAGCAGCAAAGGGCTGGTGCAGAGCACCCTCCAAGAGGCCCTTCTGATGGCAGCCAAGACAGCCTCCTGCTGACTCGCAGTTGGCTCTGTGCACGGAGGCTTGAGATAACATGAACCCTGCTGGGTGAAGAGTCTGATTTTCTGTCTCCATCCTCAAATGCCATTTGTTGCTAACATTCATAGCCACAGCTGCCCTGTTATGACATTCCTTCTCGCTCATCCATCTCCAGAATCTGTCTGTCTGTCGTCTTGTTTTTGGAAGCCCCGCCAGCCAGAGGGACAGTTGGGTTTCAAACATTCAAATGTGGCTGCCAGACCCACCCATAAAAAGGAAATTAACAACATACAATTCTACCCCAAATGAGATGCAGATCTTCACCCTGGTTTTCTGCTTGTGGTGATGAATGGATTGTCTCAGCTCCTGTACTGGCCCTGAGATTAGTGCCAAGAACACCCAAATGTTGGCATGGAAGGAGGAAGAGGGAATGGATTTCATAAAGTCTTTAGAAGAGGCCCCCTAATTAGCCCAGTGTCCATCTAGTCCAGGATTCCAGCAGCCAAATTCTCTTCTAAAGCTTCTAAATCCTACATGAATGTGAAATCTCCGCTTAGTATATCTCCACCTCAGAGGTGCACTGCTCTGAACTTGGATACTCCATGTAGGTATCACAGGTAACAGAGCTGACAGAAAGATTCCTGGAGGAAAAACCTTAACTCTTTAAAAGAAAAATCCAAGCTATCTGAGATACAGAATGCACAGCAATCAACTGTCCATGTTTCATTAAAAAATATACCTAGAATTAGTTTCTCTTCATTTAATTTACACTTTTTTTCTGTGTAGGGAGAGCCCCCCCCCCCCACACAAAAAAATGTACAGGAAATCTGGCTTCATTTGGTGATTGACCTTGTCTGCTCACGCAGAGAGCCTTTGACCATCAAGTCAGGATTGCTGTTTGGAGTGACAAGCTGGGGGCTATTGAATAATCATGGGGGAATATAAATAATTAGGAAAATTTCCTCCTCGCATCCAAATCTCCCCATCAAAGATACTATAAACTTTCAGGGGGTTGAGTCAGCCTATTTCTCTTTCTCGTGCTCTTTCCCCCAGTTGACAGACTCTCAGCTGCTCTCCTTACCCCTGTCCCTGATGTGCTGCCATGCCACCTTCTAACACCTTTCTTGCTGACCACCAGGTGTTTTAAGGAAGGGGGGCAGGTGGGGCTTTTGCCCACCAAGGCTTCTGGTTGCTGTTGGAGGTTTAATTGGCTGTGTACATTTTTTTAGAATGTTGCTTTGGCAAGCAGCTGCCACCACAGCCTAAGGATCTTCATTATTACATGGCTGGTTTGGTTCTACCTCCTATAGCAGCCATTTTGTGGCTATACCGATCACACTGTATTAAAATATTGAAGGTGCCCACAGACTCGAAAAGGTTGGAGACCCCTGTCTTGAAGTGTACTCAGGTCCTCATTGTTGTTGTTTTTAGGGGGTCTTTGTAAGTTAAATGAAGTAACAGTTTTTGCACACACTTTGGGGAGTCTACCAACCAGTCAGTTCTGTATGGGTAGCCCCGTTTCACAAAATAATGTTTTCTTGTTGGAGTGATATCATTTGGTCAGGTAAAATTACCACAAGTCCATGTCTTCAGAAATGCAGTGAATACATTATGCTGCACATCACCTTGTGAGGAATGTTTCTCATTGTGATGTTCCACAGAGATGTTATTTTGGGTTGTAAATTCAGAGTATGAGAAACACCAGAAATCTCCCAGGAATAGCAAATGCCATTTGTTTAGCTTGATTGAGGGGAGAAACATATCTGGCAGATATTTGTTACTCAACAGATTTAAAAATAACTTCCTTTCAAAAATGTAGACTGAGTCGCCAAAGCGGGGGGAGGGGGGGCATTGTAAAGACTAAAAATGTTGAGATGTTTTAAAGGTACTTTTCACAGCATTATCAACAATCCAGTTTTGTTTAGCTATAAGTCTGATTTGGTTTTTGATATTTTACACTAGAATTCTGTGTGTTACAGGGTGAATACTGAGGTCACTCTGAACTCCACAAACTAGGTCAGATCAGTGGAGGTTAGGCTGAGACAATGGGTGACTGGCCTAAGGTCACTCAGTGAGCTTCAAGGCCATCATGTGGGGCCCCTAAAAGTCATGGAGGAGGGGTTGCATGGAAAAGGATTGTACTGTCACATGGGTTCTCCAAACAAAGCCACTCCACCCCCTGTGCAAAACCGGGGTGCTTGTCTTTTCCTTTCCAGAGCTAATTACTAGGGTTGCTAACCTCCAGGTGGGGCCTGGAGATCTCCCAGTAGTACAATGGATCTCCAAGCTATCGAGATCAGTTCCCCTCGAGATAATGGCTACTTTGGAGGATACACTGTATGGCTGAGATCCCGCCCCTCTAAACCCCACCCTCCTCAGGCTCCACCACCAAAATCTACAGCTATTTTCCAACCTAGATCTGGCAACCATAATTTACAGTGTATGTGTGGGGGGTCAACTAGTGAAACAGTATTGGGTAGGGTTGCCAACTCCAGGTTGGGAAATTTCTGAAGATCTGAGGGTAGAGCCTGGGAAGAGCAGGGTGGGACCTCAGTGGGCTATAATGCCATAGAGTCCACCCTCCAAAGCAGCCATTTTCTTTAAGGGAATAGATCTATGTAGTCTGGAGATCAGTTGTAATTCCAAGAGATCTCAAGGCCCCACCTGTGGATTGGCAACTGTAGGTGGAAGGGATAAACCCCTACCCTTGCCATAGGGTGTCCCTTGTTTGAACCATGGCCTAGCCAGCCACTACTAGATTTCTAAAAATGTTGAAAAGCACAATCGTGAGTCTCCCCATATTGCATCTGTTTTGGCTCTGAGTTCACTGAAGTTTACTTCCACAGAAGCTTGTTATAAGATTCCAGCTTTAATCTTTCCTTCTCCACCAGTCTCTTGCTTAATTTGGCTATCCCTGCGTAGACCCCAGCATAAAGTGTGCTTTGTAAATCATTGTCTCTGTCTAGAGCAGAGTGCAATAAGTTGATCTGTTGTTTTGCTGTGGCTTGTTTAATGAGGCCATTCAAACATTTGATGGCAATAGAGGAAATTGGCTCGCTATGGGATTTTTAGTGGGGCAGGGAGAAGGAGAAGGCCGGTGAAAATAGATTCCATCTGACTCTTAAAACCATTGCGGAACCACAATTGACCTCCTGGTTAGCACTCATAATCTGAAGTGGATTAAGTCAAGACACAGAGTGCCTCTCAAGGGAAGCATGATGGAACGATCCTTCAGAAGAGACGCCTTATTTGACTCTGTTGGTGTCTCTGCCTGATGACAGCCATGTTCCACATGTGAGAATGCTCTCACCCCAGCTCCTCTGGGAAGTCATTTCCACTGGAGGGGCCACCTGAGCCCATGTGCTTAATGGATTCATCCTCTCTCATGAGGAGGAATAGTCCTGGGATAACACAGAGAGTGCAAAAGAGACACAAGCAGTCCGTTATGTCTCTAGCTGCTGCTTCTCAGCCTCTAAAAGCAGAGTTGAAATCTCTAGAATTTCATAATCTTTCCTTGTACCTTCTTATTCTTCAGTCACACACCTGAGTCAAAAATCATGATCCCTGTCTTCCACCACTAATACAAGTCTGGGTGGGGGGAGAGGTGAGCTGCCAAAACTGTACACACACAGCACTCTGCACAAAACTGAGATATAACAAATGGAGCCATGGAGGATATCTCATGAATCTATTCTAAAAGGCCAGGAAATTAGGAACTCTAAATCCTGGGGCGGGGGGGAGAATGAGTGAAGACAATTTGGGAAACATCCTACCATTTCTTAGCTTAAGTGGGGATACTATTAGATGTATCATCTCTGTTGTTTTTTATCTGGAAATGTCTGTTTCAGTTTTGCTTCTCCCTTGTGGAAATCCAACCCAATAGTATCTGCTTTCAGGTAATTTTCTGTTTTCTTGCACCATTTTTTGCCTGTTATATTTATGTAATTTTTGAGGTGGTCCCCCCATTGCATTTAAATGACAGCGTCTTAATTGCAGGCCATCAAGTTGCAACCCACTCATAGCAACTCCAGGACCTTAGGGTTTTTCAGGCAAGAGATGAGCAGCGGTGGTTTGCCATTGCCTTCCTCTGCACAGTAACCCCTAATATCTCTTGATGGTCTCCCATCCAAGTATTAACCATGACTGACGCTGCTTATCTTCCAAGCTCTAGCAAGATCAGGCTACAAAGGGTTATTCAGGCTGCTTTAAATGACATGACACGGTTCAAGACATACAAATGAATTGGGAATGCCATCAATGCAAATAGGCTCACACCAGTGATATGCAGGTTTGGTTTTTTTAAGTGAGAAGGCATATGATGACATTATTAAAAAGTGACAGTTCAGACTGGTCCATGAATACCACAATGTCCTATCAATATTACTTTACTGTTGCAGGATCCAAACCATCTTTCCTCCAGAGCAAGCAGGTCTTTGCAGCAGACACATCTTTTGGTGCTCTTGGCTTTTCACGCTACTTTATGTTGATGAGAGAGGCAAGAGACTTGTCGTGTTACATTTGCACCTGTGTGAGCACTCTCTCACTGTCTCTCTCTCTCTGGCCTTGTCCAAACAGCAGAAAGATCTGACGGCAGCTGAAATAACAGGGCAGTGCAAAGACGCCTGAGTTTTGACGGCTTTCTTTTATTTACAAAAATCCCACCCCTCGTTCCAGCCTCCCCCTTTTAACTTTAGATTCAGACAAAAATTGTCTTCATTATCTTCAACTATGCTTCTCATAACATTTTTTTAAAAAGGAGGGGGCAGGAAGTGGTAGGAAAGAAACAGAAACTTCCACAGTGAATAGGCTTGGGAGGGGTGGGAAAATGAGGAAGTTCCTGATCTGGATGTCCTAGAATGACCCTCCCTGCAGGGCCTAAAAAAGAAGCGTTTTGGTACAGCTTCAAAGGGCATATGGGATCATGAAGGATTCATGCTGTAAATGCACATGGTCTAAGTTCCTTTTCCAACAAAGAGCTAGTTATGCCAACTTGTGTCTGCGTTGTATCCCTTCTAACTGCAGGTGGGGGCTTGCATCATTGATCATTATGTGATCTACAAAGTTAAACTGAAACATGCTAAGAGCACCCTGCCAGCTAGCAATTGGAGGGGAAATTTGAAAGGTTGGCTAGCGATCCTTGATGTGAGAATTGGGAGGTATTTCAAGTGTGACCCTATATTCATTTCTGAAACATCAAGCGGTGTGATCTTATGTAGTTACGAAGTCCTTCAAGAACCCCAATACCCAGGGCCTTTGCCTTTTGTCAGCCACCCCAACCCCAACTGACAGAGAAGGAAATTTTAAAATGTGGTTTCAGGTTTTATCTGTTTTATCACCCTGGTTAGCTGACTAAAGCTTATGAGACCCAGCAACAGTAGAGTGAAATTACCAGCAAAGAAACTCAGTATTCATTTCAGGAGCAACTGGAAACATCCTAAGAAAGAAACTCCACCCTTTTGATGCCCTGTTCTCATTTCACACTGGGGCCAATGCCTTGAGTCAGAGCCATGCAGCAAACAAGGGCCTTTTCCAGCATCCCATTGACACAGAAGTTAGGGTGATCAATACCCCTTACTCATTTCACAAAAAAGTAATTAAAAGGCAAGGGGTATAAATGTTAAGAATAGCTGCTTCCTTGCAGGTTTAGCTTTCTAAGCAGTCTCTCTGTTGCATCTAAAAGAAGCAGGCAAGTGTGGGACTGGGCCAAGAAGAGCAAAATACCTGGATTATGGATATTAATCATGTCCTCCATTCTGCAGGAAACAGTAATGGATAGAGACACGAAAGCCCAAAACAATATTTGGCCTATGTTAGTGTCAAAATGCATCCAGGCAACTTCACGTGAACTGGGACTCCTCTGTTCTCTACAAAATTGGAGATAGTGCTGAATAAGCAACATCATGCATCAGTCTTTCCCATATGTAGGGAAAAGGGTACAGCTCTTGGTTTGTGGTGATGATGATGACAACAATGAGGAAGATGAGGAATGAAAAAGGACAGCCCTTGTCATGCATGCAAATACTGCTGCTGCTGTTGGTTTTTTGTTTACCTTTTTTTATAAAACAAACAAACAAACCCTGTACCCTGCTTTCTGTCTACAGTTCCACAAAGCAACTGATGCCTATTAAAAACAAAAATAGAAATACCAATAAAACAGTGTCATCAAATGGATCTCAAAAGCAGTAGATAACAAGAGTTCATAGCCCAGCAGGTTGGTAATTGGACCTGGGGGGAAATGATTTTTACTGTTCACTTAAAATGGCCAGTGGCATGGCATCTGGGGCAGTGAGGAATACAATAAAATTGCAGCTGTCAATTGCAACAGGGCACTTTGAACCCCATCTTTTGGGCATACCTTTTGGCTGTGTGTGTAGCAGGTGCATGCCAATGAGGCCCATTAATTGCTCCAGAAAGGTTAAGGTAGCTAGGTCATGTGGAATGATTAGATGATGGAAGTCTATTGAAGAAGTTATGCAAGGAATTCCAGCTGGAATGACACCAGAAAAGGGGCTCAGGAAAAAGACAGATCAATGGTGCAGAGAAGGATTTGGAAGGACCAGGAGCAATAAGAAGGGGAGAGAAGCCTGGTGGGAAGCAATGGAGAATGGCTTCAAAGTAAATGTCTCCTGCTTTGTCAGAGGAATTGCTACAACATGTTGGCATTTGTGTTCATTATGGTTACTTGAGGTTCACAGCAGACAACTGAGTGGAGTTCTGAATTGTGAGAGATGATACTCTCTTGACTGTCCCATCTGTCTTTGTTTTCTTCTTCTCGATTGGGGTGGAAGTGGGTGGGTCTTCACTGGACAGATGACTGTCTGGACCCAAAGTGAGGACGGTATGATCACGCAACTATTAGAGGCTGGAATTATCAGATTAATCTCTGCTGGATTTTTGCTCCTGTCATTTATATAAATTGCTCAAGGTGGCATACCCAGTTCTCCCCTCATTACATTGTATCCTCACAATAACCTACTGAGGTAACCTGGAAAGAGTGACTGGCCCAGGATCACCCAGAAAGCTTCATGACTGAGTGAGGATTTGAAACAGGATCTTACCAGCCTTAAGAGCGGTGGTGGCTCAAGTGGTTAAGACGATGAACTGCAAGCCAGAAGGCCGGTAGTTCAGCAGTTCGAGACCTGAGTGCTGCAAGAGAGAGTGAGCTCCCGTCTCTGGTTCCAGCTCCTGCCAACCTAGCAGTTCGAAAGCAAGAAATTGCAAGTAGATAAATAGGTACTGCTTTGGTGGGAAGGTAACAGCGTTCCGTGTGCCTCAGCATTTAGTCATGCCAGCCATATGACCACAGAAACATCTTCAGACAGCGCTGGTTCTTCAGCTTGGAAATGGAGATGAGCACTACAACCCTAGAGTTGGATACGACTGGCTTTCAAGCAAGGGAAACCTTTACCTTACCAGCCTTGTCTTACCACTCTAGTACGATTACGTCACACAGGCTTTCAAAAATGCTGCAAGCACTTGTTCAATGTTACTAGGTCTGGCATACAGTATTTCAAAGCAAGGCTTTCTGATTCCAGTCACAGGGTGATCCATGACTGGAAATACTGAGCATCTAATACAGGACTTTCCATTGCCAAGGAAGGTTGCAGCCTATTGTGATGATACTTGGAGATGGTCCTTAGCTTAGCAGCTGAGCCCATGCTTTGTATCATGAGGTTGTGGGTGCTATCCTTGTCATCTCCAAATTAATAAATCTCAGGTAGTAGGTTCTGGAAAATATTTTTCTCTGAGATGCCGTGAGTCACTGTGTGTCAAAGTAGACATTACCAAGCTAGGTGGGCCAATGGTATACATTACAGTTTAGTGTACAGCTCTTGCTTTGCAAATAAAAGGCTGCAGGGACAGTCATTCTCAGCTGAGCACATGAAGAAACCTTGTACTGAATCAGACCATTGGTCCATCAAGGTCAATACTGCCTACCCAGACTGGCAGCAGTTCTCCAGAGTTTTAGGCATAGGTCTTTCACATCACCTACTTAGTGTTTTTAATTGGATGCTTTTAATTGGAGATGCAGGAATTGAACCTAGGACCTTCTGCATGCCAAGCAGATCCTCCGCCAATGAACCACAACCCCTCCCTTAAAGTAGAAGTTGGTGGCGAGAAGGATGGTTGGTAGGAGGTGGTGAAGCAGGAGGTGGGTATAGGGTTGCCATCCTCCAGGTGGGGCCTGGAGATCTCCCACTTTTACAACTGGGCTCCAGCTGACAGAGGTCAGCTCCCCTGGAAAAAACGGTAGACTCTGTGGCATTGTACCATGCTGAGGCCCCTCCCCTCCCCTCCCTTCCCCAAACCCCGACCTCTCCTGGCTCCACCCCCAAAGTCTCCAGGAATTTTCCAACCCAGTCCTGGCAACTCTAGGTGGGTAGGAGGCAGTTGAAGGCAGTTTTATTGGAGTCTGCCTTGGACTGGGTTTAGTTTTGAATGACTGGCTAATCAGAGAGTGGGGATGTGTCATTTGAGGTGGTCCAAATATTTTTTGGGAGTGCAGCCTGGCCCCAGTGTCTTCCTGTGTATTTGTGCTAGGGGCACCACACTCTGGAGCAGCTGGCACCAGAACTGTGCTTTGGACCAGCACACAGAATATGTCCCCTCAAAGGGGAGAGTCCTGTGAACGTGGGGGTATATGATATGTGGTGGTTCAGACCTTATTTTGGGGTTCAGAGCTTTCCAACCCTCCTTAGTGTTTCTGAATGACTACACGAATAAGTAACAAATAAGGAATGAATAAGGAAGTGTGAATAAGGAACCAACTTCAACCTCCTTCAAAATGCAGACACAAGGCCCCAGGTTCTATTCCTGACTGCAAAATGTATCTTTTGGAAAGCCACTACCAGATGCAATAAACAGCATTGGACCACTGGTCTGGTTTTAGTATGGCTCATGCCATCCATTTTGAATGGTTATAGTGAATCCACCCCAGTCCGTGAGGATGAATGGTGAGGGTTTTTTTTATGGGATCCACTGAATAGAGTCCACAGGCATTATGCTGCACAGAGCTCTTCCTTGGGCAGTTTTGTCTATAGTATTTGGTCCAGTTGAATGGACTTCTTTAGCATTTTTGTAACATACTCGTGTGGCAAATGTTCATGAAACTTCATTCATTTCTTTCCTAAGCAGCTCATCAGACTTATAATCAATATCGTTTTAAAACTCCAAGTCTCTTGAACAAACAATAACATTAGTAAAGAGCTATTACTTTCAACAAATATAAAAACATTTCAGCTGCTAGACAGAAATCTCTCTATTATACAGGTTACAATGATACATGCTCTCTGTCCTAGTTCTTTTTTTTGGTCTGGGAGACAATTTTCATTTTATTACACTCAGCTGCATATCAAATGATTCCTTCTTCTGCAGAAAGACATGAGAAGGAGATATTTTGACTACGTATAAAACTTTAAACACCCACCAGCTGGAAAGCTGTCATTGAAAGTGAGCTATCAACATTTCCACTCCATTCCTGATCTGTAGGCTTGGCTAAGCCCTCTTTAGTATTTGGATGGGAGACCACCAAGGAGTGCTGCATTGCTACACAGATGCAGGCAGTTACAAACCACCTCTGTGCATCTCTTACCTTGAAAATCTTAACCATACATCAGCTGTGACTTGATGGCAAAAAAGGCCTCTCAGTGCAATTCCAATAACACTTTCCTAGGAGTAAGCCTCACTGAATAAAATGGGGGATACTTCCAAGTAGACCTGCTTAGGATTGCTTCCTTACAGTGCAGTCTCACTCAGACCTTCTAAGCCCATTGACTTCAATGTAACTGTTTAGGATTGCATTGTAAGTAAGCCTTGTTCAACATAGTGGGACTTACTTCTGAGGAGACGTGCATAGGATTGTGCTACATATCTTTTGAAGAAACATTGGTGTAATACAAGTACATCTAGTTAGCACTGTCACATACCAAGGAACCAATGTGTTCAACTTTCACTATATACCTTAATTTTTTAAAACAAAGGAAACAAAATGTAAGGAGGTATGAAATTATTTCTTAGGTTTTAAGGCATCTAGTATTTATTTTGCTTGTGTGTGAGAGATGTTATGTAAACAGTAAAGGTTTCTCTTGCTTGAAAGCCAGTCGAATCCAACCCTAGGGGAAGGTGCTCATCTCCATTTCCAGCCCTAAGAGCCAGCGCTGTCCAAAGACGTTTCCCTGGTCATGTGGCTGGCATGACTAAATGCTGAGGCGCACGGAACGCTGTTACCTTCCCACTGAAGTGGTACCTATTTATCTACTTGCAGTTTCTTGCTTTCGAACTGCTAGGTTAGCAGGAGCTGGAGCCAGAAACGGGAGCTCACTCTGTCAGGTGGCACTTGGGTCTTGAACTGCTGAACTGCAGACCTTCTGATCTGCAGCTCAGCATCTTAACCTCTGAGCCACTGCGGCCCCTTATGTAAATAGTCGGGATGTGCAACTGTTCACTATTTTTGTATTGGTTTATATTCTAACCAAGGCTTTTGATTCTTTAGTTTGGTAGATTTGTCTGAATTGTGAACAGTTATTACACAGTAGTTATATGCATGCTGTATGAGGAATCAAAATGTGGCACAAAATTAAATATTTGAGTTCTATGTAAGGGAGCATTGAATTCAAAATGGTCAAAGCAACAGAGATGAAAAGCTCAAAATAATCTGTAACAAAATTATGGGAATCAAGCTGTATAAGTTGTGGTTTCAACATGCAGAACGCTGTTGTATTTATACAGAATCAAACATCGGTCTGTCTCTCTCAGTAACGTCTACTCTGACTGGCAAAGCTTTCCAGGGTCTTTGGCAGAGATTCCTTTAAACTGAAGATTAAACTGTAAACCTTCTGTCATGAATCTGCTTTATACCAAGTAGGACTGTTAGGGACTCTGGCATACCTAAGGGGACTGCCTTTCCCCACATGTTCCCTAAAGAGCACTGCATTCAGGGTCCCAAAACTGATTGGCCCTCTCGGGCCCCAAAGACACCAGGCTAGCTATAACCAGGGCCAGCGCTTTCTCAGTGGTGACTCCATACTGGTGGAATGCCCGGAAGATATCAGGGCCCTGCAGGACCTTTTACCGTTCCTCAGGACCTGCCAGTTCCACCAGGCTTTCAATCAAGGAGGCGCATCAGACATCTGAGGAGTAACCCTGTGCCCTGGCATTACCATCCACAGCCTGTGCCTGCTGCAAAAATAAGCTGAATTTTGAGCTGGTTAAGGAGGAGGAGGAGATTGGATTTATACCCCACTCTTCACTCAGAGTCTCAGAGAGTTTTACAAACACCTTTCCCTTCCCCTACCCACAACCCTGTGAGTTAGGTGGGGCTGAGAGAGCTCTGACAGTAACTGCTCTTTTCAGGAACACCTGTGACAGAACTTGGGCGCTGCGAGTGGAGGAGTGGGGACTCAAACCCAGTTCTCCCAGATTAGAGTCCACGCACTTAACCACTACACCAACATGACTGTACTATCATCTAAATGACACTGTTATTCGGAAATTTACTGTTCTAGCACTTTATTAGTTCATTATTACAGCACTTTATGATAATTATTAATTTGTTGTTTATGAATGGGTTTTATGTAAGCCGCCCCGAGCCTGCTTCAGCGGGGAGAGCAGGGTATAAATTGAATGAATGAATCCATTTTACTCACTATTGACTACTCTGCTTATCAGTGATCCTATGGGACCTTAGGCAGAGAGAGGTCTTTCCCAGTGTCTAACACCCTAATTGTAGGTCCTAGGGATGTAACTTGGAAGTGTCCATGTAATAATAATAATAATAAGACTTTATTGTCATTGTACATAGCACAACGAAATTAAAAGTGCAATCATTTCAGTAATCTACAACAATAATCATGCGCGCTCACACAGCCATTCACAACTGCTTCATAGCTCCCCTAAAGTTCACATAGCAACTAAACCACTGATGTCCCCAATTTCAATCTCATACAGCATTTAGGGCAATAATGGCTCTTGGATAAAAACTGTTTTTTAATCTATTTGTCCTTGTTTTAATTGTCCTATATCTTCTGCCCGAAGGCAGCAATTCAAACAAGGAGTGTTCAGGGTGTGATGAGTCCTGCAAAATGTTCTTTGCCTTTTTCAAGCATCGAGAACTGTACAGTTGTTCTACCAGTATATTTGGCAACCTCCAGGTGGGGCCTGGAGATTTCCCAGAATTACAACTGATCTCCAGACTATTGAGGTCAGTTCTCCTGGTGAAAATGGCTGCTTTGCATTGTACCCTGCTGAAGTCCTTTCCTCCCCAAGCCCTGCCCTCTCCAGGATCCACCCCTATAATAGCCAGGAATTCCCCAACTCTATCTACCAGTGAGCCATTACTCCTCTTCCTCACAGCCCAACAGCCATGCATTGATGTCTACCAGGAGGCTAATCAAATCATTGTTTGCTATTTGCCTGTGGGGAAAGAGATTTACAGTTGAGTCTGTGCCCAACAGTTGCCATGCAGTCCTAAGGTCTAGTTATTTGTGTTTTTATTAAGTGTGAAAGGGAGGTTTTTAGGAAGCACTCAACAACATTCTTTTTTTCTTTTCTGTATTCCTTTAAAATTGCAGCTGCAACACTGGCACTGATTTTTGGGAAGCACCAGCTTCTCTTTTCCTGCTTCTTGGCTCTGACGTTGTTGTCCGGCTAATGTATTTTTTTCCTTGTGTTGCAGCGAGATCAGAGCAGGCAGCTTATACACTTACTGGGTTGCTGTTGTTTCTGGAAGGGAAGAGAGTGAAGCATCTCCTCCTCTTGCTTATATCCATGGAAGTAGCTACTGTGGTGATGGGATAATCCAAAAGTAAGTATGCAGGGTTTTAGCTTGATCTTGAAGCACATCTTGGCATCTTTCTCTCCTTTGGAAATAGTCTGATTTTCTGAATATAGTCTGCAATCCGTATGTAATTTTCTCTCTCTTCTGTTCTTGTCCCGTTGTTATTTGCCCTAATTCTAGTTTGGGACACAAATCATGGTTTGACTTTCCATGTATACATATAAACCATGGTTTAGAGCTGCTTGTCTGCTTAGTATTTCCGTCTCTCAGAATGGCAGTCTCCAAAAGCATAGGATCAACAACAGTGTATGGCTTATCAATTTAAACAAGAGCAATTGTTACCACCTTCATTTTTTATTTCTGTCCAGGGATTCCAGTTCTCTGTGTTTTGCTCTTGGTTTTATAGATCTGTTTTGTATCATATACAGTTGTGGTTTTCATCCCAAGGGCCAGGAACCTCAGTTGGTTTGCAGGCCACTATAAAGTTGCAATTTGGGGGGGGGGGGCTGTGTTTTTAATGACCCCGCATAGAGAGAAAAGGGACTACACCCCCTGCCTAGCTTTGCCTGCAAGCTGAAAGAATAACAAAATGATGAGGTGAGATCATTCAGCAGTGGAGGGGATTCTTCCTTGGTTCTAACCCCTGGTTTATGTGCTGCTAAAATGGAATGTTTAATCTCCCTTTGGATGTGGTTATACTTACAATCAAATACCTGAACCTCAAAAAGTAAAACTTATGGAGACTATCAGGACAAGCAGTGATGGGCTGGCTAGGTAGACTGGAAGCTAGGACAAGTTTATGAGCAGCCTGAATAGTCCTGACTAGCCAAAGCTTGGAAATTAAGCTGGATTGGCCATGTTTAATACTTGGATTAGAGACCCCCAAGGAAGACCAGGGTTGCTGTGTAGAGGAAGGCAAGGTAAACTCACCTCTGCCTTGAAAACCCTATGAGGGATTTCCATAAGTCAGCTGTGACTTGACAGCACTGAATTATAATTACAAGCTTTTGCACAAGCTGCTACCTATTAGCTTTACTTTAGGGTTAGCCAGGGAGACCTAGCTCCATGTACCAATTTATTCAGAGGCAAAATTGAGTTTCCAAGAAGCAGGCCCCTTAATAGCTGCCCCAGTTCTTGGTAGGATTGTTCCAGCAGCACTTTGCTATCCCTGTAAGTCTGAGAAATTCAGGTGGGTCTGAAGAAGCAGAACAAAGTTTGAGTCCAGTTGCACCTTTTAGAGTTGCCAGGTCTGGGTTGGAAAATACCCGGAGACTTTGAAGGTGCATCCAGGAGAGGATGGGATTTGGGGAGGGGAGGAGCCTCAGCATGGTACAATGCCATAGAGTCCACCCTTCAAAGCAGCCATTTTCTCCAGGGAAGCTGATCTCTGTCAGCTAGAGGGCAGTTGTAAAAGCAGGAGATCTCCAGGTCCCACCTGGAGGCTGGCAACCCAAACCTTAGAACCAACAAAGTTTTATTCAAAGTGTAAGCTTTTGCATGCGAAGCACACTTCTTCAGACAAATTGGAATAAAATCTCCTCAAGGGTTACTTACAGGGAAAAAGAGAGTGGCAGGCAGCTGTTAGGAGGGGCCACTCAGAGCCAAGATGCATATGCAGAGCTGAAATTGGATCAGGTGGCCGGTAAGATCAATGGATGGCAGCAAATTAGCATGTTAATGCAAGAGTTAACAAAGAGGTGTGAGAATGAAGCTAGAATCCAGCACTAAGTCTGACAGTATTCAAAGGAGCTTTATCCCTAGTAAGTATGTTTAGGATTGTAGCGTTTAAGTCCCATGGTGTTTAGTCGGAGAAAATCAAACCTTCTCCTGGTGTCCCTGTGGCTTAAAAGTATTTAACTTTGGGGAGTGAAATGGTGGGGATCCACACCAGCAGCAATGAAGATGGGATTGTGCTTTGCCTCTGGTGCCCCCCTTTTCAGAAGATGATAATGGAGAAAGGGTCTTGCAATTTCAGTGACTCATAAGAAGGTGGCATTTAATTAAAGCTCATGGAACTGCTGCTGTCCTCTTCCCTCTTCCCTGCTCTCCTCCCCTCCCCCAATAATTTCTGGGTGTTAATTGCTGACAAGGAAAAGAAAGAAAATGTTTCCAGTGTCTTGGTGCTGCCGTTAAGTGAGAAGTCCAAGGAGGCCTTTCTGCTGGGGTGGATTGTATTCCAGCTGCCACACAGGAGGTCAGGTTTCCAGGGCAACCTCAAAGCAAGGTTTGCTCTGCAGCCCCAAAGGAGTCTGAGTACCTTGGGGGGAGGGAGGCAGGTTTGGACTCTGAAGCTGACGACTAAATGTTGTGGTCTCTCTATCCACTTTCCCTTCCTCATCTGATCTGCTGGGTAAAAAACGCTGGCTTTTTCTCCCCCTTAATTTTGTAAAGGGATCAGTAAGGATAAATTGGGGTTTTTTTAAAATTACTTGTTCCATAATTAATGTACACCTTGTAGGGTACCTACCTGCTCCAGAGATTGAAAGTTCTTCCCCCGAGCTACAAGTATATTTTAATAAATAAGGTAGGGGGGCGGGAGAGTGAAACTCAGGTCCCTTCTTTCGAATTTGCATATGAAAAGATACATATAGATATAGATACTGATTAGATGTAAAGTTATTGATAGATATTGTGTGTGTGCTTATTATTTGGCTGGGAAAGGGAAAGAAAAAGGCAGCATAGTGTATAGTGATTAGGACTAGGATCTGGAACTACTGGTGATGTCGTTCAGAGGAAGCAGATGACGCGTCAAGGAACAGGGGTGCTAATGGTACTACTTCTGCACATCACTGGGCAGGTCCTCCCTAGCCACCAGGGAGGGATGTTGGGTAGAGTTGCTAGTTCCAGGCTGGGAAACTCCTGGAGATTTGGTTGTGGAGCCCGGGGAGGACAGAGACCTCTGTGGGATACAATGCTATAGAGTCCATCTTGCAAAGGATGCATTGGGGGGGGGAGAACTGATCTCTGTAGTCTGGAGATGAGCTGTAATTCCGGGGCTCCCGAGGTCCCACCTGGAGGCTGGCATCCCTATGAAGACCCAGGTTTGAAACCCCCCTCTTCCCCAGAAGCTTTCTGGGTGATCTTGGCCAGTCACATATTCTCAGCCTAACTTACCTCACAGTCTTGTTGTGAGGATAAAACAGAAAAGGGGTAATGTTGTAAGCCACTGTGGGTCCCTAATGAGAAGTGGGATATAAATAAAGTAAATAAATAAATTGGTTGGACTGAATTCTGTGCATCCTGGTTAGGGCACTCAGGTTTTGATCCAGAGATACAGGTTTGGGTGCTCATTTTGAGGGGAACAGGCTGAGATCTCAGGGCCATCAGCTAGTCCACACATTGTAGTTTCTTTTAAAAGCCCTATGTAAAACTCCTTCTTTTAACTCCTGTTTAAAAGTCCTAAAGACTGGAAGCAATAAAGTGGCACTGACGACACTTTATGTTCAGTACTTCATTAATTTCCTTTTAAAAAATGTTGTATTTGGTGACTATTCCACCTCTTCAAAACCATGTGGCTATAATTGTACACATGACTGAGGCTATATACAAATACACAAATTCCCAGTGATGTGCAGAAGTAGTACCATTAGCACCCTGTTCCTTGACCCGTCATCTGTTTCCTCTGCATGACATCACCAGCCTGATGCTCTTGAGTCTCAAGGTTGTATTGTTTAATTTTTTTTAATGTAGCAACAGAACAAGTAAAATAAGTTGTAATACTAGTTGTAGTCTCAACCTAACCTGCCTCACAGGAAATGATGTGAGGATAAAACTGAGGAGGGAAGAACTACAGATATTTCCCTGTTTTCCTTGGAGGAAGAATGGGACAAAAATCAACTAAATATCTTTCATTTATCTTCCACCTTTCTTCCATAATGGAACTAATAAAATATTAGTATCAATATATGTAATTTTTCAGTTTGGCCAAATCTGTGGAAACCTTAATCCAGAGAATGGAACTATAAACAACAACAAAACAGATCTCTCTATAAACTAGGAGAAGTCCTAGGTTTTCAAAAAGAATCTGAAATCTACAGAAAAAATCCAGGGGGGTAAAAAACCCCAAATAATAGATGCAGTGCCTGTAGCTTTAAGGAATGGATGCCCTCTCAGAGGCAACCTCAACAATATTGCCAGCCTCAAATCACTATTCTGCCATCATAGCTCACTGGGTGCCCTTGGGTCACCTGTACATTCTGACCCTAACCTACCTCACAGAGTTGTGAGGATAAAGTACAGGAGAGGAGAATGATGTAAGATACTTTGGTTATCTGTTGTGTAGAAAGACAGGGTATAAAGGAAGTAAACAGTAAATACAGCTGAAGATGGGGGGTAGGAAAAAGTAGGGTGGTCGGTGGGTGGGAAGGAGAGAAAGAAGCAGGAAAAGTCGAAGATATGATGGTGTGCAAGGAGGAGGGAATCAGGAAATAGTGTGGTAAAGCCCACTGCAAGTCCTTGCATGTTCCTCAATGTGGAACTGTGGCCAGCCTAGCCAGCACCACATAACTCAGCCAGACTTTTCCCTGGGGAGAAGGTGCCAGAGCTAGCAAAGGAGAGATAGTTGAAGACGGGGGCAGGTAAAGGTTGGTTGGCTGGTGGGTGGGAAGGAGAGAAAAAAGCAGTAAAAGGGGAGAGGCTATGGAGGCTTTTGGGGAATGGAAATAGAAGATAGTGAGAAAGAGGAAAACAAGATGGTCCCACAAGTCTTTGAGGATGCCCTGCATATAACATTTTCCGTGTTCAGGGCACATCATGCACACTGTCTTGTTGTTTATTGTCCTTACAACAGATACCTTTAAGCCTAAAGCCACCCGGTGAGGTTGTGGTGAAAGCAAGGTTAAAACTGGGACTACTCATATCAATTCATTCCTTGCCATCATTTTATAAATTTCAGCTCATTGACTTATATAAGATTTCCTGGTGGTCTCCCATCCAAATCCTGACTGCATCTGGACCTGCTTAGCTTTGGCCAAGTGGTTGTATTACATGCCCTAGGATCGAGGGGAAATAAAATCTTTTTCATTTATAGTATTCTTTCCAAATACTGGAATTTTTTAACCTTTTAATATCTGATTGTGCTTTTATATCATGTTCAGAGACCTTGGTGAAGAGTGTGATGACATGAACAAGGTCAACGGAGACGGCTGCTCTCTCTTTTGCCGGCAAGAGTTATCCTTCAATTGTGTTGGTGAGTTACTCTGGAGTAATCAAGCTCTTCTGGTTCCCATTTTGCTCAACAAGAGATGCTGATGATAAAGCATTGCTGTGACCAAAGAATGACAGGAAGAAGTTATCACTGTGGTACACCTGTATGTGTCACCAATGGCTGAAGTCTAAAATAAAAGGTTCTGGGTGCTCCCACCTGACCTGGAGACACTGGCCTTTAATACTCTGTCTGTCTGTCTGTCTGTCTGTCTATCGCACTGTGCAGAGCATGGTGCATTAATGTTGGCTTATGTGTTTACATTCCTGTGCCGAAGAACCAATGTTTAGTTTCTTCTGGTTGATTATTATAGAAAAGAATACTTGTCAGGATGAACTTCTGGTCTGATTCAGCAGGACTGTTCTTATAGGCAGTAATGTGTAAAGTAATGTGTAAAGAACTTAGCCTGAGCTTAAGGCACTTTTGTTAGTGTTATTACTTGGGCCAAGTTGTCACATTTGAAAAAAGTTCTGCAATTGAGCTAGGGATGTCAATGACTTACAAAGAAAGCAAAGAAAGAAAAAGAACCTTTTCTCCCCCTTCCATAGAACTAGAACTTGAGATCTACCAGTGAAGTTGAACAGCTGATAGATTTGGGATAGATAAATGGAAGTACTGCTTCACACAAGTAGCTATAAGTGGGTCACGAAACTCACCGCTACAAGGTGTAGAGGTGGGTACTGCCTTGTATGCTTTTGGAAGAGGAGAGGGGGACTGGGGGATGCTTTGGTCTCGTCTGCTTGATCACTATAGGAAAGAATACTGGTCAGGATGAGCTTCTCGTCTGATTCAGCAGGACTTCTTACAGGCAGATTTCCAGTGGAAGATCTGTTTCATTTAGCAAAGGCAACCACATCATGTGGCTTTTGACCATACTGTCATCTTCTGGACAAAATGGCTGCTTTGGAGGGTGGATTCTATGGCATCATAACCACTGAGGTCCTTCCCCTCTCAAAATCCTGCCCTCAACAGGCTCTACCCCCAAATTTCAAGGAATGCCCCAACCCAGTGCTTGCAATCCTACTAAGGGGGTAGATGTACAGAACACAGTGCATTAGTGTTGGCTTATGTGTTTACCTTCCTCTGCTGAAGAGCCAAGGCTCATCCTCCCACTTAGTGATATAACTTCTAGAGACCTTGGAGAGGGTGCTGAACCCCAACAAATGACAACTCTAGCATCTCACTCAAGCAAAGTTTTAACAAAACCTTTCCCAAAGACAAAAACAGGAACAAAACAGGAACAGTGAATTATCAGGGACAGGGCCCCCAAAGTAGGCGCTCTCCCTGGTAAGCAGGGCCTGCTGGTGTGTATCCCTAAGCTCTGTTGCTTCCTAGTAAGAACTGTGGTGGTAGAAAACCATATCATTGCAGCCTTGGGTCCCATAAGCTGTCTCCTCAGATTCAGTCCTCCTGTCTCCCTTCCAGTGGTTTGCTCAATGGGATGGAGAAATCAACGCTTTCTTTGTTGCACACAGTTCAGGCCTTTGAGCTGAGCTAGCCTTTTGTGGATATAATCCAGAGCCTCTTTAAAGCCAAGGGGAGGGGGAGGGCTGCAACCTGAAAGGCCTGCTTGCAAGAGAGCTTTGAGAAGTGGACTCAGCCAAAGGAGGCGACACCTTCTTTGAGATGCTAATGAGAGCCCTTGGAGGGGGGATCAAAGCTACTTGAGCCCTCCTCCTTCAGAGGTGATAATCGCTTAACCAGATCCCTTTTTGCAAGCTCGCTTTGCCTTGATTAGCAAGGGATTGTAAACACAATGGCTGGAAGATGTTGAAGCCATCAAGGGGGCCTGTAGGATTGTTCGTCCAAAGCCTTCCCAGTTGATTACATTTGTGCCCATCATTTGTAAGAATATCTGGGGGCCCCTGGAGAGAAGGAACCCATGCTGGCAGCACAGCTGTCCTTGATAGCCCCACATAAATGAGCAAACCCCATGGTTTTTTATGCTGCCTGTGTTATTCAGTGCTGGTTTGGAAGCATGCCTGTATCTAGGGGCTTTGACTGTCACAGAGTTGCTGTCTTTCCCCCCTCTCCTGATGTACCTGTGCCTGTGCAAGGGGGAGACCTTTAGCGAGGGCTTATTGTGCTTGTAGGTCCCTGTTGCAGACAACAAAACCAAAAAAAAGATATCTTGTATTTGGCAAAGTGAGCAGTAGTTCCGAAAAAATGGTCAAAATACATATATTTCTTTGTACAGAATTAAAAAACATATAGGGACCCAATCATACCTCATGTAAAAATTCCAACATCATTATATACAATGGCCAATGGACTTGACCTGAAGCATTTTGGCCTGTTAGGGCCTTCTTCAGAAGTCAAACACAATGAGAAACAAATTGGCTTATACCATAATACATACATACTACATAATACAATACAGTTATACAGCATAGATACAAAATGGACCAGGAAGGAATTGTTCCAGAGTGAAATTACTAGGCATAGAATGAAAATATAATTGAGGCCTCCCAAGAGCCAAATGATATTTCACTGATAATAATTTCTGGTCCAGAAGGTGCCTTTCAATAATGGTTCAATCCAAGTAAAGTGTCCTCAGCAAGACTGTCCCTTTAGCAAAGAGCAGTCAATTTGTTCCTCATTGTGTTTGACCTCTGAAGAAAACCATAACAGGCCAAAATGTGACAGGTCAAGTCCATTGGCCCTTCTGTATATATGATTTTGGAATTTTTACATGAGGTGTGATTGGGCCCCTATATATTTTTTAATACTTTACAAATAAATACATGTACTTTTACATATTATTTATACATTAAGTTGTAATTGTTGGCCCACTACTTACCTTTTCAGGTTCTTGATCCTAGTTTTCAGCATTAAGTTTGTTTCCCTTTTTTGGCCATAGTCAGAAAAAATTGTGCCACAATAAATTTGTAAGTCTTTAAGATAACCAAGATTGCTGAGAGCTACCACAGCCCCTCCCCCCAAAAGGAGTCTGTCTTAGCACTTCCACACAACATCTAGACCCAGGCCCAAATGTTAAATTAACACCAGCCTCCAGGTTTGCCTTTTGCCTATTCAGGTGGTTCCTCGAGGTGAAAAGTCCCCCTGATTCCCTTCTACCCTGCTTGGTGACCCTGATGTTGTCAGAAAGCTCTTGGTTGATTTGGGTGTTGATAGTATTTGGAGCATGTCTGTAATGTTTTAGTTTTTTCAAAGCCTCTATGTATCCATTGGTGGTGGAAAGTGCCATCAGGTTGCAGTGATCCCATAGGGTTTTCATAGAACAAGTCAGGGCAGTAATATTGCCATATTGCAGTCAGGGTAACTGAAGCCTACAGAATGCTGTATGCTCTGAAGCAAAAGTTATGTAAACATTAAAAACTACTTGCCTGGACCAAAGGTCCATATGGACCTCTAACAGTGGGCAGCCAGATGTTTCTGGTAAGCTCACAAGTAAAAACAAGCAGATCATGTCCCTTCCCTCATGTTTATCTGTATGATATGGTACACAAAAATTTACTGTCTGTGAATATAAAGGTTGTACTTTACTGACCATGACTCCCCACAGAGGCCATGTCTGTATCCACGGTTCACATAATACCTTTTATTAGGACTAAGCAAATGACACAAAACAGTGCTGAAGCTTTTGAGTTTACCAGAACTCATCATCAGAGTGGATGCTACAACATTTAAAAAAGAAGTGCGTGGGGGAGGGTGTTTCAGGCCATGTTTTTAACGCATCTTGCACAAGATTTTGGGAACATGCCAGTCTACCACATAGGATCAGTCCTAGGTCATTCCAGCCTAGCTCTCTCTCTTTCCCTTTTCCCATCTCCTTAATCTGTTCTTTATCAGAAATAGACAGTTCCTGGACCTGAAGTTTCCATTTTTAGCTCTCGTGGTTCATCTCTCTTAACGTTTTCCAATCCGTTTTTCAAAGCCATTTTTGTGAGTGGCCATTGTCATATTTTATGGCAAGGATTCATATTAGGTAATTATGATCATGACCCTGAGAGAAGATTCACAGTGAGGTTGCCAATTCCCCCTTGGCCACCAGCAAAGGATGGGAGGGGTAGGGTTGCATGATCGAAGCTGGGAAACTCTGGAGATTTGGGGATGGAGACTGGGAAGGATAGGGACTTCAGGGGGTACAGTACTACAGAGACCACCCTCCAAAACATCCATTTCTCCAGGGGAATGGATCTCTGTAGTCTGGAGATGAACTGTATTTCTGGGGGATCCCCAGGTCTGTTCTGGAGACTGGCATCCCTATACAGATCTACCCGCTGGAAGGCTTCAGTGAAAAGGGGGAAAAAGGAAGAATTTGTATTTGCAGCTGGAAAGCAAGCCCTGGTCCTTGTTTTGGCACTCAGTGTGTTTTGTTTGCTAGCTGCACATCTTTCTCTTTACTGTTTTGTTGTTGCTGCTGCTGCTGTGTTGCATCAGCACATCCACACTTCGCCTCCTCCTCTGCATGCAGCTCTCCCTGCACTAAGTTGGCCTGTAACACAATTAGTCCCCTGTTTTGTTTTCTGCTGGCTTCCTCCCCAGCAAGCTCCCCCCCCATCAGATAAGGCCTGGATCAATCCGCTTAGTCCAGGGGAGGCAAAGGTGGGGGGGGGGAGAAGAGAGCAAAACTGTGTGGTCTTCTCTGTCAGGCTGCCCTGGCCTCTCCTCCAAAGCACAAAGCTGAGAAAAGAAAACAGATAAGATTAATGATGTTTTGTTCCAATGCGATGCTCTTACCAAATGTAAGGTCTACAGTGGGGGGTAAATAAATTAATTTGCTTCGGCATCGCAGTGGTAGGCTCCCCAGCCTGATGCAGCCCCTTTGCCTGAGATACCCTGCATCTACAGTATTCTTCTCTACTATTAGGATCCAGTAGCCGGAGCATAAGCTTGCATCTCAGAAAGTGGTGAGTGGTGTTAGTTTCATTTTGGGGCTGGGTTGTTGTTGTTTTTGGTAAATAACTTTTGTTTCCAATTGTTGTCAATGGTGTTTGGAATGTACCCCAGTCCCAAACATTTATACAGTGGAAGATATAAAGCAAGGCTGTCTCCTACCCCTAAGGAAGAAAGTGGCACAAATATTCCATGTGCTCCATCTGTCCCTTTTCACCTGGCCTTCTGGTCCCACTGTTTTTTTCCTTAATTTTTGCAGATGTCCTATGAAAATACATCAAGTATTGAGAGGTGTCCTTTTTCCAAGGCTGAGATCATTCCCCCAAGCCTTAGTCTGGAGGATAAATCTTACCAGGAAGGAGAGGAGGATGAATCTTGCCTCTAGTGTGCATGTATGCAAATGCAGGTGCAAATGTATGGAAATGTAGGTGCAAATGTATGGAAATGCAGGTGCATGAACACTAAGTCACCATGTTTCACCACCTGTGATTATCCATACTGCAGCTGCTGAGGTGTACTTTGAATGGTTAATAGACTTGCAGGAGAATGAACTTTTTCTAATACAACTTTATCCAAAAGAACAAAGACCATCTTTTGCTTTGAAAACTAATGGCTTGAGTAAATGAAAACGGCAGGTGATTTAGAGCCTTCAGGCAGGTGCAGTGGGAGGGACACTTTGCATATGGACCCTTGGCTATGAGCTTTAGTACTGTTTTTTTTTTTAATTTCGGGGGGGGGGGATTGGATCAAAACAACTTAAAATGCAATAAACAATGCATGCTGAAAGTAAGACCTGGACCCAAGCATGATGTTTGGAGATCAGTGACTGAGCAACCAAACATTTTTGTTTCTTTCACAAAGCAGGTATGCAGGGCCCCAGATCTGGATCAGGTCCATGGCATGGTGAGAGGTGGGTTTAAGACTGATCAGGCCCTTTATGTTGGCCCCAGCAGGTGTCTCCCCACACACACCATGATCCACATATGAACTGTGGTCACCTGCACTAACCCCCTCCCCCAATGCTGTTTGGGAATTCATTCACATAACTCTTAGTGCCATGTCTGATTTGTCCTTAGGAGTCATCCATGGTGACTCCCTGCCTATCCCAGACTGATCATTTGACTCACTGCCAGATTAGAGTAGGCCAGGAAGAGTGATTGACATTAAGGAACTTTCAGGTGTTTAAACCTTTCCCTGCTTCAAATCATTTGCTTGAGTTCCTCTGCCCGGAAGGACTGTGCAAGACCACTGGTTGGTCCAGCCCAATTTTGTCTCTTCTGTGGCTGCCCCGGCTACCAGACAGAGAAGGGCCTTTGCCAACACCAGCTACCTGAAATCTGATAACTGTAGATTGCAGACATTGAATCTGCAACCTTTTTTGCATGCAGACCACATGCCGTATTGCTGAGCCATGTCCCCTTCCCTTAAGAAATCACACAGAACTTGTGAACTGCTGTTGTGAGCAATATTATTGCATCTTGTCTCCCCCCCCCCGCCCCTGGGGCTAATAGGAGCTTGCTCTCTCTCCCAAATAACACATAGTTTAGCCCTCTGTCAACTGGATAACAGGGTTGCCCTCATCTCTTCCAGCTTGTGGTGTAAGTATGTAGCTCTCTGTTTTATGTTACCTTTCCTCCAAGGTGCTCAGGTGGGATTCCAACTCTGGTTTGGGAAATTCTTGGAGATTTGTGGGCAGTGGCTGGGGAAGGAGGAGTTTGAGGAGCAAAGGGAGCTGAGCAGGGTTGGGATGTCACATTCCTCCTGGACTCCATGGTATACCATAGAGTTTTCCCTTGGGCAGCAAGTATGAAGGTTACCACAAAAGCAGGATAGCTAATGTCAGGCTGAGAGCATGACGGCCCACTCACAAGCCACCAGTGGAGCTTCTTCTTTCCTACTACCACAGTTCTTCCTGGATTGTTCCACTTCATCAGATCACACTGTCTGAGTGCTGCTTCGTATATAAAAGGGCTTTATTGAGAAAGCATTCAGAGAGAAGGCTGCTCAGCCCTGCCTTCTAATAATAACAGCAGTACAGAATTTATATAGTATTTTCAGTATTCAAAATGTTTCACATTATGGTGGAACAATCTGCACAACGGCCTTGTAAAGTAAGCCAGCCCCGTTATCCCTATGTTGCAGGGGGGGGAGCTGACAGTGGATTGGACTAATATGCCACCTTGACAGATTTGAACTGGGACACTTTCCAGATCATAGTTTATTCTCCTAGTAGTCATTCTGCTTCACCAGTTTCTCCCTGACATACTAGCTTTCTGTGTACAGGGACTACAATCCCTCTCCTGGAATGGTAGCAGACAGGGAAAACTTTACCTAGTTGTTGTTTGTCTCGGCTAGGCCTGAGTAAAGATTTGAACCTAGGTCTTGCTGGTCCAAGCCTGACACTCTGGAAAGTCACTCAGATTGGCTTCCATTGTGCTCCTAATTGCAGTACTGAATTTGTGAGGTTGGCCTCTTTTTATGCCCTCTGTTCAAAGGCCTGTCTAGATATCTCAAAGAGTACTTCATTGCCTCAAAAAGTCCCCTTTTTTGGGGGGGGGGGTCAACCTACCCCACCCCACTTTTGCTTTTCATCAATCAGGTCTCCCATCCCTTTCATCTTATTGTTTTGGTGAGCTGCAGTGCATTCAGGGAAATAATTAATATTCATGAGCTTGCAAGCCCTGTTTGGGAGAGAATCCTCTGGGGAGACGGCAACGTTAAGTGAGTGACACAAACCTAATTTTATATGTCTTTCCTTTTTCTTCAGTTCCCCCACCCCTCCTTGTCTCTTTGTCAGAGAAGTAATGTGCTTAAAATAAATTGATGGATGACCATTCCTGTTCATGGTGAGGGTGCTTCCCCCCCTCATTTTTTTGCCTCCCCACTCCTTATACAACCCTTTGTAGAAAGAGACAGCTCCTGACAGCCAACTCTGTGTTATCAGTTGCCGGGTTTTTTGGAGGGGGTACTGAGCAGGGTTTTAACTCACAACTGCTATTCTACATAGAACAACTGATGAAGGGAAGAACTTCCATTTTGTTAGGAAATGCAAAGGAGTCTTCATATAGCTGCAGCTGATAGTACTTTATTAACTGGTTGGGTGGGCTGAACCTACCCCTTGACCTGCTTCCCCAGGGTCATCTGTAGACTTAGCTGTATTATGGCTTAGAAGGTGGGGGTGGAGACTAGGACTGGGTGCAGGCATTGTTGGATTTTCAGTATCCAACAACATGCGGATCCTTCTAAGTTCCTGGAACTCGAATGCTGCTTTAGAAAAAATGGAGCATCAGAGTCTCTGGGACTGCAGGGTCAGAGGCTTCAGTAGGGCTGCCAATATCCAGGTGAAGCCTGGAGATCTCCCTGTTCAGACAACAGACATCAGTTCCCCTGGCAGAAATGGCTGCTTTGGAGGGTGGACTCTATGGCATTATATCCTGCTGCGGTACCTCCTCTCCCCGCAAAAGATCATTTCAGATGGGTAGCCATGCTAGGAACAGTGCAAGGAAAAGTTGAAGGCAGTAGGAAGAGAGGAAGACCCAACATGAGATAAATTGACACAATAAAGGAAGCCATAGCTTTCAGTTTACCAGACCTGAGCAAACCTGTTCATGATAGGATGTTTTGGAAGCCATTAATTCATAGAGGTAGCATGTTGGAAATGCCTTGACAGTGCATAACACACATACAGCTATGTTAGTAGTTAGCACACAGCAAAACCAGAGTCTAGTAGCATCTTGAAGTTGTTGTTCAGTCGCACAGTTGAGTCTGACTCTTTGTGACCCCATGGACTACATCACACCAGGCCCTCCTGTCTTCCGTCGTGCTCCAACATTTGCTTAATTTCATGTTCGTTGCATTGATAACACTGTCTAACCACCTCATCTTTTGCCATCCTCAGTTATCAGATTTCCCAGCCTCAGGGTCTTCTCCAGTGAGTGTTCCTTCTCATTTGGTGACCAAGGTATTTGAGTTTCAGCTTCAGTATCTGGCCTTCCAGGGAACAGTTATTTAGGGTTGATTTCTTTTAGGATTGACTGATTTGATCTCCTTGCAGTCCAAGGGACTTTCAAGAGTCTTCTCCAGCACCATAATTCAGAAGAATCTATTCTTCAGCACTCAGCCTTCCTTATAGTCCGACTCTTGCAGCCATACATTACTACTGGGAATACCATTGCTTTGACCATACGGACTTTTGTTGGCAGGGTGATGTCTCTACTTTTTATTATGCTGTCTAGGTTTGCCATCGCTTTCCTCCGAAGGAGCAGGAATATTTTAATTTCATGGGTGTAGTCACCATCTACAGTGATCTTGGATCCCAGGAATGTGAAGTCTGTCACTGCTTCTACAACTTCCTCTTCTATTTATCAAGGAGTGATGGGGCCAGATGCCATGATCTTAGTTTTTTTGGTATTGAGTTTCAAGCCAGCTTTTGTGTTCTTCTCTTTCATGTCAGGAAGAGGCTCTTGAGGTCCTCTTCACTTTCTGCCATTAGAGTGGTATTGTCTGCATATCTGAGGCTGTTGATATTTTTCTCAGCAAACTTAATTCTGGCTTGTGATTTATCCAG
Source organism: Gekko gecko (assembly GCA_029375565.1). Classification (NCBI taxonomy): domain Eukaryota; kingdom Metazoa; phylum Chordata; class Lepidosauria; order Squamata; family Gekkonidae; genus Gekko; species Gekko gecko. The sequence goes on along the minus strand of JAPDNY010000013.1, from coordinate 20,341,377 downwards.
GATGGCATTTTGCATGATGTACTGTGCATATAAATTAAATAAGCACGGTGACAATATACATCCTTGTTGTACTCCTTTTCCAATGCTAAACCAATCAATTGTTCCATATCCGGTTCTAACTGTCACTTCTTGACCCTTGTACAGGTTTCTCAAGAGACATGTGAGGTGGTCTGGTACACCCATCTCTTTAAGGACTTGCCATAGTTTGTTGTGATCCACACAATCAATGGCTTTAGTATAGTCAATGAAGGAGAAGTAGATTTTTTCTGGTACTCTCTTGCTTTCTCCATAATCCAGCGAATGTTGGCAATTTGATCTCTAGTTCCTCTACCTCTTCAAAACCCAGCTTGTACTTCTAGCAGTTCTCTATCCACGTACTACTGAAGCCTAGCTTGTAGGATCTTTAGCATGACCTTGCTAGCATGTAAAATGAGTACAATTGTGTGATAGTTTGAACATTCCTTGGCATTGGAATGTAAACTGACCTTTTCCAATCCTGCGGCCACTGTCACGTTTTCCAAATTTGCTGGCAGATTGAGTGCAGCATGTTAACAGCATCATCTTTTAAGACTTTGAATAGCTCAGCTGGGATACCTCCTCTGGCTTTGTTGTTAGTAATGCTTTCTAAGGCCCATTTGACTTCACATTCCAGGATGTCTGGCTCAAGGTCAGTGACTACACCATCGTGGTTGTCGAGGACATTGAGCTCCTTCTTGTATAGTTCTTCTCTGTATTCTTGCCATCTCTTCCTAATCTCTTCTGCTTCTGTTAGGTCCCTACCATTTTTGTCCCTTGTCATGGCCAGCTTTGCATGGAACGTTCCCTTGATTTCTCCAATTTTCTTCAAGATATCTCTAGTCCTTCCCATTCTATTGTTTTCCTCTATTACTTTGTATTGTTCATTCAGGAAAGCCTCCTTATCTCTCCTTGCTGTTCTCTGGAAATCTGCATTCAGTTGGGCAAATCTTTCCTTTTCACCTTTGCCTTTCGCTTTCCTTCTTTCCTCTGCTGTTTATAAAGCTTCATCAGACAGCCACTTTGCTTTCTTACATTTCTTGCATTTCTTTGGGACGGTGGTGATTGCTGCCTCCTGTACAATGTCACGAACCTTCATCCATAGTTCTTCAGGCACTCTGTCTATCAAAACTAGTCCCTTAAACCTCTTCTTCACTGCTGCTGTATATTCATCAGAGATGTGATTTAGGTCAAATCTAAATGGCCTAGTGATTTTCCCAACTTTCTTCAATTTAAGTCTGAATTTTGCAATGAGTAGCTCATGATCTGAGCCACAGTCAGCTCCATGTCTTGTTTTATTGACTGTATAGAGCTTCTCCATCTTTGACTGCGAATGATATAGTCAATCTGATTTCGGTGTTGCCCATCTGGTGATGTCCATGTGTAGAGTCACCTCTTAGGTTGTTGGAAGAGGGTGTTCGCTATGACCAGCATGTTCTCTTGACAAAACTCTGTTAGCCTTTGCCCTGCTTCATTTTGTTCTCCAAGGCCAAACTTGTCCATTATTCCAGTTACCTTTTGACTTCCTACTTTAGCATTTCAGTCCCCTATGATGATGAGGACATGTTTTTTTGATGTTAGTTCCCGGTGGTGTTGTAGGTTGTCATAGAACCGGTCCACTTCAGCCTTTTCTGCGTCAGTGGTTGGGGCATAGATTTGGATTACTGTGATGTTGAATGGATTCGGACTGAGATGATTCTGTCATTTTTGAGATTGTATCCCATTACTGCCTTTTGCACTGTCTTGTTGACTGTAAAGGCCACACCATTTTTTCTGCAGGATTCTTGGCCACAGTAGTAGATATAATGGTCTTCTGAGTTAAATTCGCCCATTCCTGTCCACTTTAGTTCACTGATTCCCAAGATGGCGACGTTCAGTTTTGCCATCTCACTTTTGACCACGTCAAGCTTTCCTTGATTCATAGATCTTACATTCCAGATCCCCATGCAGTATTGTTCTTTGCAGCATTGGACTTTCCTTTCACCATCAGACACATCCACAACTGAGCGTCCTTTCGGCTTTGGCCCAGCCACTTCACTCTTTCTGAGGTTACTTGTACTTGCCCTCTGCTCTTCCCCAGTAGCATATTGGACACCTTCCGACCTGAGGGGCTCATCTTCCTTTAAGATGAGAATCTTAAAGACTCAAGGGCTAACAACATGCAGGTCCTAGCATAATTTATTCCAGCATGAGTTTTTGTGAGTCACAGCTCACTTCACTGAATGCATGACATATTCCTCTCTTAGACAGAGACATTTACACAAACAGCTGAAGACAATAGAACAGCGAATGGGGGGGATAGGTGTTAAAAAAAAGAGGCCAGTTTAAAACAAGATCTATTCAAAAGAGTTATAAATGCACTCAGAATGGATGACTGCTCATAGAAATAGTTATGGAGAGGAGGGAAAGTGGGGTTAAGAGGCCACAGAAAACAACGAGCTGACTCAGTGTAAAATTCAGAGGTATTCAAGATGAGCACACCCTGACAAAATGTTAATAAAGTATCTACAGAAGCCAAATGTTTGAAGATTTACCAGAAACAGGAATCAGAAGCAGGATTCTCTCTTTTAAACGTGAACGACTAGAGCATATGCCATTCATAAATATTTGTGTATTTTGTAGATGGGAATCAGCTCCCAACCCTGGTTCAAATTGTGATGTATAAAATAGCCAGAATAGGGCAGAATATCTAGGCAATGAAGATCCATGTTTGGCCTGCAGTCTTTTTATGCTTCCATAAGGGAAGCAGCAGGAGAGCTGAATACACTTTTGCTGTTGGCAAGAGGAACGAGATGCAAAGGCCAATTTGGTCCAAGAATCTGTTAGGAACAACGCTTGTGCATTTTTGTTTCCTTTAAAAAAATTTGGACATGTAGTTATATGGCACAAGACTTGTTGTAGTTGGATGTGTCCCTAAGTAAATAGGCATGCTTAAAAATACCTCTCCTCTTTAATTTTGCCTGGCCTTCAGAAAAAAAAATGAAAAAGAGTAGCTATTGTACAAGAGAAGATAATTTTGAGGCCAACAGCTCCTTCCCAAGCAGAACACAGGAAGCAATGCTGTGTGCCTGTCCCTCCCCCACTGCCTTGACAATGCTGCTTGTGCAACAGAGCCCCCCCCCTGCTCAGAGTCTGCCCTGCCCCCAAATTAGGTAGATGTTTTGGGGTTTACTCACTAGGTGGAAAGCTGCCCATTACAGATAAGTTTGTGTTTTAGGTCTGCTTCCTGTAACTGAGACTTCATATCAACATTGTCATAACCTCTGAATTGCAAGAATATATTGCAGAAGCAATATAGAAAAAGCCAATAGATCTGCAGAAATGTACAGAGTGCAAGCTGTGTTGCAGGCAGCAGAAGAGGTACTGAGATGGGGGCTTCCTTTTGAGTGTGTGTCCATATTAAGAACAAAATGCTTACATATAGAAAGCTAGTACATCAGGCAGAAGGCTGGGGTAGAACTTTTCTATGGATATTTTTATGTGCATTTTTTTAAGTGAAGGAGCACCTGGTCACGTGAGTCTTTGGATGTAAAAATCCACCTGGATGTTTTTAAAAATATGCCCTGCTATTTATAAATTGAAACTGGCCCAGAGGTTGTACAGATTGCCAGAAAGAACCCTGGATTTAGACAACTGTTAGGAAACAGACTTTTTTCTGTTGGGGAGTGTTATCAAAATTTACCTAACCAAGGGATTTGCTGTTTGGTTCTGATCCAAATTTGAGTATACAGGTGCTGACTTCTAGTCTGGCAAATGCCCTGTTCAGCAAATTACCACATAGCCTTTCACATTTGACAGATGAAAACTGGGACACAAATATATCACCCCTATTCTCTTATTGTCAAGGATCAGTGATGAAGACTTCCCACATGACATGCACTTACACATTGCTGATGGCTCTTTTCTGCCTGTGGTAGGATATACCCTGCCACAGGCTGTTCTCCACTGTGTTAAAAGCCAGGGAGAGAGGAGTATTTATCCTTTGAATTAAAGATATGCTGGGCGGGGAGGGGGGGATAATTTCCCTCCAGTATGTTGTACACCTTAGTGTTCATGCACAAGCAATGGAATTCATGCACTAGAAAGATGATCCACCACTCTCCACTCAGAGATTAAATTACTAGAGATGAGAAGGATGGCAATACTTAGCAATTCAAGGTAACCATTTATAATGGTTCGAAGGACACAGTAAGGATACATAGTCTCACTATGGAACTACAGATCACAGTACAAATCAGAGAGAGAGAGAGAGAGAGAGAGAGAGAGAGAGAGAGAGAGAGAGAGAGAGAGAGAGAGAGAGACCTTTGTCCACCTCTGTTCCCATCATCCTATTAGAGTTTTTCTCACACCAGCATTTTAAATTGTTATGAAGTATTGCACATTCTGTTCTTAGATTTTTATTTTTTAAAAAATGAATCATTGGGACTTAGTGTGTAGCGATTGTAACTGATGTGGGGGGCTAAAAGCACCAGAGCAATCAATTTTTTGCCAGTGATTGGAGGTATTGATTCTTAATGATTAGCTGGGAAATGGTCTCTTTTTTGGGGGGGCTGAGTATTGTGTGTGTGTGTATGTCTGGAAGCCATGATTGACTTCTGGCGACCTCTGGTGGGGCTTGGACATTTCAGAGAGGTGGCTTGCTATTACCTGCCTCTGCATCCTGGCCCTGGTATTCCTTGGAGTTCCAACTTCCTGCCAGGGTCAGCCCTGCTTAGCTTCTGAGATCTGACAAGATTGGGCTTGCCTGGGCTATCTAGGTCAGGGCTGAGAAATTGTCTCTTGATGCTGCTCTCTGGTCCCAGCCTGGTCAGTGTCTGGATGGCAGATGGCCTGGAAGAGGCCTCATATATACTGCTCTTATTTTAGGAAGATAAAAAGAGCCCCATTCGATCAGACCAGAGGTCTACCTAGTCCAGCATGTTGTGACTGTCAGTGGCCAGACAGATGCTCCTGAGAAGCCCCATCATCAGGGCCTCACCTGCTGTTTTTTCTGAACAAATAGAATCTGTACACACATTTAGGTATGATGACCAATGGCCTCTGCCTCATGAACTTTGTCTTCTGCCTTTTTAAAACCATAATCACATCATTCAGCAATGAGATTCACAGGGATTCTGCACTGCATAAAGCTCTTTGTCAATTCAGAATCAACTGCCCTTGTAGGGTGCCCAAGAACTTACCGCGTGCCGGCGGGGGACGGATACGTCCTTGCAGGACCATCCCTGGGGGAAGGACAGGCGTGGAGCACCATGCTGTCGCCAGGAAGTGATGCTAGGCAACGCTCTGGCAATGCAGCTGGAAACTCGATGGTACCATTGAATTTTCAGCCCCATTGCCAGAGTGTCGCCTGGCGTCACTTCCTGGCGGTGGCATGGTGTGTTACAAGGCGGACTGGTCCGGCCGGAGAGCATGCGTCCCCCACTCCCATGCGGTAAGTACTTGTGAACCCTATGCCCTTCAGTTTCAATGAGTCACTAACTCACTTCTGTTCAAAGTTGCATCCTGCTCTTCCTCCATGGGGATCAGGCTGCCATACATATGGTTCTCCTCTCCTTTGTTTTATCCTCACAATGTAGGGTTGCCAGCCTTCAGGTGGGGCTTGGAGATCTCCTGCTCTTACAACTTACAATCTCCAGCTGACAGAGATCAGCTCCCCTGGAGAAAGTGGCTGCTTTGAAGGGTGGACTCTATGGCATTGTACCATGCTGAGGACCCTCCCCTCCCCGGACCCCAGCCTCTCCTGGATCCCCAAAAGTCTTCAGGTATTTTCCAACCTGAACCTGGCAGCCCTATCACAATGACCTTGCAGGGTAAGTTAGGCTGAGAGAATGTGACTGGCTCAGAGCCACCCAATGAGTTTTTTATGGCTGAGAAAGAACCAGAACCCAGCTCCTGCTGTTCCATTCTAACTAGTATACCACAGTGACTGGCTCTTCACACCATTTGCTTCATAAAATCTATAGTATCGACCCATCTCTGGTTATTTTTTCTCCATAAAAAGCCCCAATTGCTTTAGCTTTTCCTCATAGGGCAGGTGCTACAAACCTGTTGCAAACCTCATTTTGGTTTCTTTTTTCTAAAGGAAGAGCAGTGGATACATTGAATGCTATTTGTTTAAAATAATTGGCAATCTCCACTGCAGTTTTAGCATAATTCAGACATTATTACAGACTATGGTCTGCTGCTATGTGAATAAGCCTGAGAAATCCTTGGAGCTCACCTTTTTCTCTCCACCCCCACCATGCAGTAATTTAATTAAAGACTTCCTCTGTAAAGGCAATCAAAGTTGGCCTTGATGTGTGAACCACAAACTATGGTTCACAGTTTACCTGTTTACTATGGAAAAGTGCAAACCACAGTTTGTGATTGGGACATTGTCTCTAATCATTATATATATATATATATATATATATATATATATATATATATATATATATATATATATATATATATATATATATATATAAAAATCAGAGGTCTGCACAAGGAGAGGATGAAGCTCGTGAGTCTAGAAGAAATTCTCCAGATTTAGTCATATAAATTCAAACCATGGTTTTCTATTATATCTGAACCATGTAGTGGCTTCTTCTGTGACCAACACATCCAGATTGTTTTCTTCCATGCAGGAAGTTTAACCTTCATGAAACTAAATTAGGCATTCCAAATATTCAGTTCTTTATTTTATTTGGTGCATTTCTTTCTTTCTTTTTCTTTTTTCTGCTGTCAAGTCACATTGAATTATGGTGTTCCCATAGGGTTTTCAAGGCAAGAGCCGTTCAGAGGTGATTTGCCATTGCCTGCTTCCACATGACGGCCATGGTATTTCTTGGAGGTCACCCATCCAAATATGAGCTAGGACTGACCCTGCTTAGCTTCTGAGATCCGACAAGAGCAGGCTAGCCTGGGCTATCTAGGTCATGAAACCACATTTCTACAGGGTGTTAAAAGCTTAAAGACTGATTCTTAATATATAATTGTCAACTTTCTTTGAAGCAGTCTTATAGTTATGTCTTTTCTTCTGTCTTTGCAACCTATAACAAGCTTGCAATACTTATCATTCTTGTTTTGTTTAATTAACTTGCAGAGGAGCTGAATGTTTAGAAGGAGCTTGGCTTTGATCCATCAGCTCATCTCTTGCAAAGCTTTTAAAGATAAGTCTCATTGTGAATAGCTGTTGCACTGAAAACAAGCAGTAACTGCTTTGTAACTCAGATAGTGCTGCTGCTCAAGACAAAGGCCAATTAGAAGGCGGAATTAAGCAGAAAGGAAAGTAGTAGCAGTTTAACCTCTTAAATAATCAAGACTGGGAGGTAGTTCTCTTGCAAATACCTTTCTGTTAAAAGCTTCTGGAATGCTTTTGGTATTTAGATTGAAGGGACTGGACATTTTCTTCAATTCATATCCCCTCCTTCCCTGGTGGCAGTCCTCCAGATGATAGGCTTCATTGTCCCTTCCAGATTGGCTAGTGAGATGTGAAGAGAGCTCTAGTCATGAGAGGAAGTGGGGTAAAGAATGTACTCTTCAAGCATCTCCCACCCTGAACCCACCAATGTAATTCAGAACAGAATCTGGCTTCTCTGTGCTTTAGGCACATCCATTGGGGGATATCTGACTGAGAATAATGCTTTGTGGACAAGGATGATAGAGTACATGTAGAAGTGCTGGGTTTGATCTCTAGCATCTCCACCTAAAAATATGTCAGGGAACAGGTATTAGAAAAGATCTTTCGCTGCCTGAGACCCTGGAGAATGACTGCTGATCAGAGTAGATGATATCAAGCTGGTTGGAGCAATGGTCTGACTTGCTATTTGTTGTTGTTCAGTCACACAGTCGAGTCCAACTCTTTGCAACCCCATGGATCACATCACACCAGGCCCTCCTGTCTTCCGTCATGCTCTGGAGTTTTCTTAATTTCATGTTCATTGCATCGATAACACTGTCTAACGATCTCATCCTTTGCCATCCCCTTCTTCTTTGACCTTCAGTCTTTCCCAGCCTCAGGTTCTTATTCCATTGAGTGCTTCCTTCTCATTTGGTGGCCAAAGTATTTGAGCTTCAGGTTCAGTATCTGGCCTTCCAGGGAACAGTTATTTAGGGTTGATTTCTTTTAGGATTGACTGATTTGATCTCCTTGCAGTCCAAGGGACTCTCAAGAGTCTTCTCCAGTTCCATAATTAAAAAGAATCTATTCCTTGGTGCTCGGCCTTCCATATGGTCCAACTCTTGCAGCCATACATTACTACTAGGAATACCATTGCTTTGACCATACGGACTTTTGTTGGCAGGGTGATGTCTCTACTTTTTATTATGATGTCTAGGTTTGCCATCGCTTTCCTCCGAAGAAGCATGCGTCTTTTAATTTCATGGCTGCAGTCACCGTCTGCAGTGATCTTGGATCCCAGGAACATGAAGTCAGTCACTGCTTCCACGACTTCCCTTTCTATTTGCCAAAGAGTGATGGGGCTGGATACCATGATCTTAGTTTTTTTGGTGTTGAGTTTCAAGCCAGCTTTTGCGCTCTTCTCTTTCACTGTCAGGAAGAAGCTCTTGAGGTCCTCTTCACTTTCTGCCATCAGAGTGGTATCGTCTGCATATCTGACTTGCTATACATCCAAGCAAAAACAGGGGAACTGAACTGCACAAGGCGCTTACATTGTCCTTTAAAGCCCTATACAGCTTGGCACCAGCATACCTAAAGAACCACCTACTCCCATAGGGTTGCCAGGTCCTCTTCTCTTGCTGACAGAGGTTGGAAGGAAGGTCTCCAGGATTGGGGGTAGGTGGCATCATGATGCCATGTGGCGATGCTCTGGTATTTTGGGCAAAACTCTGTGAGTTTTTGTCAAAATACCAGGGCATCATCATGCTGCTGCGGTGGGTGGTGGCTGCAGGCAGTGGGGTTCAGGGGATCCCCCACTCCCACCTGGGGGCTGGCAACCTTTTACCCCCATATGAACCTTCCCCTCCACTCCGATCATCTTCAGAAGCCCTGCTTTAGGTGCCCTGTGCCATCTGAGGCTAGACAGCAGAAACCCGAAAAACAGCTTTCTTGGTTGTGGTGCCGAAGCTTTGGAATTCCCTGACCAGGGAGATTTGTCTGTCTCCCTCTATTATTGCCAGCAGGTGAAGACTTTTTTTTTGTCTTGGCATTCCCCACTAACTGTTATTGGCTCTCCTCCCTGGTTGTGTTGTTATGTATGTTTATAAGTTTTATTGAAATATTTATACATTTTATAGGTGCCTGTATATTAAATGCCATTTTTATTGCCTTGATTTTTTAATGTTGAACTGTTTTAATGCTTTGATGTTCACCACCTCAGGTTACATATTTGGGTAGAAAGGCAGCACAGAGATATTTTAAATAAATAAGCAAAGAGCATTTATGGCAAGGGATGGTAACTCAATGGTTAAGCACCTACTTTAAGTGCATTGTGACTCCAGAAGAGGAAAGGCAACTGGCAGGCCACCAACTGGGTGGAATCTCTGTGCAGGCCATATCATGGTATGCAAACTGTCCACTCCTGTATTTATTAAATGTTGGAGAGACCTGAGGTTTAAAATATAAGGAATGTTGAGAACCCTGTGGTGGAAAACTTAAGTATAAAATCAGATTAACTAACTCAGTACCACAAGGTGAAGTAGGAAATAGACAAAACTGGTCTAGTGGACACAGTCCACCAAGGATTACTCCTGTACACATGTGACTGAAATAAATGGAAGTCATGCAAGTGAACTACCACACAGGTATTGCCAAGCTCTCATTCATAAGCAGAGGTGAATGCATCTTGATTCTAGTACACATACAACAAGTAACATGGTGTGCTCCTGGACACTTAAAGTCAGTCATGGACAAATTGATCATTAAGGCTACTAGTAGAGTTGCCAGACTGCCCAGTGCAGGTGGGGTCTCCCCCTCTCCGCCACAATCACCCCCTCTTACTGGCAGGAACCTGGAAATCATTGTGACATTGCCTACAAAAACTGGAGGTGATGTAGCCACATGGGGGACATTGGGAGGCAATGCTCTGTTTTTTGGACAAAACTTTATGATTTGAAGCAAATTCTACCATAGAGCTTTGCCCCAAAACCGGAGTATCACCCCCGATGTCCCTGTTGTACCTACATCACTTCCTGTTCATGTATGCACGTTTCAACACTCCTCCCCACTCCTGGAAAGTCTCTCCTCATCCCCTGCCAGTGTGATGATTGGACCTAGCAACCCTAGCTACTAGGAAGAGTACTGGTGGCCTGGGGGGAACCCCCCCATGCCAAAGGCAGCCCCACACCAGTTGTTCCGAGACTCTTTCAGGTAGTGAAGGGTGGGGTATAAATCCAATCTCTTCTTCTTCTAAATTACCAATTCTAATTTTCAAGTTTTCAACATATATTTGAGGATCTTGCAACTATATAACCTAATTGAAATCCTCACAATAATAAATTGTAACACAGTATTTATGGGGTATCTTTACAATCTAGTATTCTGTAGTTACTCTCTATTGAATTGTACACAATCTTTTTGAGAATACATTCTCACTAACAATAAATTCTGAGATATAATACTTCAACGTGTCTCAGCTGCATGGTGATCAAATATGAATGGATTATTGTTGTTATTGTGAGGATTTCAGTTAGATGGTAAGTTATATTGTAGCAAGATTCTCAAATATATGGTGAAAACCTGGACATTAGAATTGGTAACTTAATGTAATGTATGCATTGGATACATGTATACTGATGATCAGGGCTTTAAAAAAAAAGAGGTGCCAGAAATCTCAAGAGGGAAATGAAGTTTTCAATTTGTATACTGAAAACTCATAAACTTTTAAACATTTTAAAAAAGACTTTTGTTGAAGAGGTTTTGGAACTTTATTCCAGCACGTTCCCCCAGGAAAAAAGCCCTACTTATGGTAGAATACAATAAGGTTTTATTCATTACAATGAGTGTTGTCCTTTTGCAGTTTAATCCACTGCAAACCCGATTTTGTTAATTTCTTCTAATGCCAGCTTTCTACTTTCCTTCAATTCTTACGTCTTTGTCCATCTGGATAGTAAATGTTGCTAAATGCGTTCTTGAATAGGCTTCAATCAAAACTGATCTTAGGAAAGTGGAACAACTTGCAGCCCCCCACCCTACAAATCAGCAGTTTGCTCACCTTTTCCTGAGTCCAGTTCCAAGCAAAGAATGACATGGATTTATCCTCCTTCCTTCTTTCCCTACATATGTTTCCTAGTGTATCTCAGCTTGCTGAAGACACTGCTCTAATGATATTGACAAGAAAGGGGAAAGGGAGGAGGTAGAGGATCTGCCTGCATGCTTCCCCCCTCTGCCTTTTTGTTGGCAGGCTGGCACTGCCAGCACCACCAGGCCCAGCAGCTGTCACAAAGTGGCAAATGGCAAAGTGGATGAGGGAGGGAGGAGGAGGAGCTCTTTTCTGGGCCAGACAAGAATTCAGAGCTGTAATTCTTGCTTTCTTATTCAAGCTGAGCATTATGAGCTGCCAAAGCTCAGATTCCAGCTCAAGGGAACATGAGTTTCAGCTGCATCTCTAGTTACCGGCGGGGGGGATTAAACAGGAGTCTTATGACACCATAAAAATTAACAACATTTTATTCCAGCATAAGTGTGTGTGGACTAGAGTCCTCTTCCCCCCCCCTCGATACAATGTAATTTATTGCTGTCATTTTATGGAGGATTGGGGCCCATGAAATTCACGAAGCACAGTGTGAAATGTAAATTCAAATCTCATAGAGAAGCATACAGAGACCCTTCACTAGTTACCTTATGCTAAATCACACTATTAGGTAAGGTATAGGTAAGATAGGTAAGATAGGTAATACGTATAGTGGCATAAAAATCCAAAGTCCCATTTCAACCCAGCAAGGCTGATAAAGTGAAACCTCAATGAATTCCAATTTAGCAGTTTCACACTGGAGTCTCCTTTGAAGTTATTTCTTGTATGGAGACTTTCAGGACAGTGATAGAGATCCCTGGAAGATGGAAATGTTCTTCTACTAGTTTCTGAATATTGTGATTTTTATGTCCAATTTGTGTTCATTTAGAACTTTACCTATTTGTTCTGTGTAGAAAGCAGAACAACATCATTGGCACATGATGGCATATATCACATTGGGGAATGAGTCCAACATGGTACAGCTGATGTTAACTGCATCCTGTAACAATATTGCCTAAGCATATATGGGGGTAAAGCTGGCATCTTGATTTGTTGAAGGATTTGATGCCTGCATTTGAGTCTCTGCTAGGTGGCCCCTTATTGTAGTACAGTGGTACCCTGCAGATTGTGAACAGTTCCTGCAAACCAAAAGAGCTGCATGACTATTTTGTGCCCTGCGTACCACCTCAAACCCTCACAAACAATAATATATAAATATAATATAGTGCTTTTAATTACCAGAGTATCTCTGAGCATGTAGGGTTGTGTATCAGGAGGGTGGAGAAGGGCGAAATAAAACTTAGCTTAACCTTTGACCTGTAGTAATGATGAATTCTAAATTTCATTCTAAAATTCTAAAGAAATTGCTCACTTTCCTAGAATGTGAGACTGGTGCCATGGGGAACAGTGCTCAGAAAAGCCATAGGAGGCATGTCAAAGAGCCACATCTGGCTTCCAGGATATCACTGTAGTGTCCAGCTACCAGGCCCATAACCAGGATTTTGTTGCTTGTGAGGCAAATTTTTTTCTGGTGGGGCTACCATTATTTTTCTGTCTGTACACAACTGTACTTTTAAGAGCAGGCACCATTTTCTAAACAGGGTATGCCTTCTGATTTCCTCTTACACCCCCTAGGCAGAGATTCCTCCCACCCAGACAACAAACACAGACTTCTGCTTCCTGCAAACGAAATGATAAATTCTTCTGGGGGCTGTGCCTTTAAGAGAGGGGGCAAAGCCCCAAATAGCCCCACCATAGCTACAGGCCTGCAAGTTACAAGAGTGTCCCTCAGTGAGATGCTGGAGTCTGTGGAACTTCTGTACCGTTTGTGTTCCATGACATTGGCTACCTGCATGAGTTCAAATTTTCTGTCTCATGCACTAAAGCAACTTGGTGCTACCCACCTTAAAAAGGCCACCATAAATTATTCAAAATGACCTGCCAACGTTAAGAACATATCTTCCCTTAAAAAGAGAAAAGAAAGAGAAAAGAAGACGACATACAGTAGTTAAAAACCACATTTTCCCCTCGTTTTTCAAAGTCTATGAAACTGATGGAACACCTAATCTTTTCCTGGCTCCCGTAACCAATGACATTGGGCTGCTGTGCCAAAAAGGTAATGGAGGGCAGGGCGTGCCGACTCGGTAGAGTGGAGCTGGAATCGGAGAAGGGGCATGCTTGTTGCTAAGCTGCTCAGCAAGACTTTCCTTAATCAACTAGGGAGTCTCTTGTTTAATTCAGAGATCACTGTCTCTCGGCTCCACGCCTCCCTTGGGCTTTGTAGACTCTGAGCAGACAGATTTATTGGGGTTTTAAACATAATCAGGAACAAATTAGCCTCCGTAAGGATCTTATGCTGGCCCGAATTGGAGCATTTTGGAGGCTGCCTCCTCTCTGTATGAACATGAATTAACTCATCGTATTGGAGTAGATGAATGTCCTCTTTTATCCCAAACATATGATCTTATCAGAGGCCCATTATTTTTATCTTCACTGGGGGTGTGTGGATCATTTGGAGACACTACAAGAGTGCTTACATCAATATTGGGTTTATTTTGTTGCCTTTTAATGTCAAAAGAATCTCTCTGTCTGCATGGAGAAGGAATGTCTGTTGGTAGCTCATTGGATTAAAAATTCCCAGAGAGGAGAGCATGCCTCATCTAGAACAGATGTATCCATTTGGATCACGGTGAGTGGTAGTTTTTGTGTATCTGGTCAACTCTGCCTAAACCTATTTCAGTTCTAACTTGTACCTTACTTCCTGAGGAAAAGGGGCAGCCACGAAACTTGGTCAAAAATCTCAGAACTGTCCGGCCTTAGTTGAACATATTTATTTTATTGATTAAAATACAATAACTTACCCTGCTTTCCTCCCTATAAGAGAGCTATGCATGTCAAGTTCAGTATGTACATCATTCACTTTAGCTCAGTGCTTTCTACTTAGGCTCTCAGAGGCTTTCCTTGATCTCAACCAGAAGAAGACAGCCCCACAGCCAGGAATTTTTGGTTGATGGGGCACGGGGAAATTTTGTGGGGTGGCAAGGGAGGGGGAGGAGGGAAGGAGAGGGGCAGCTGCATGCCTTCTCTGATCTCCAAGCGGCAATTCACTGCTTGGAGATCAAGCCAAAATAGCATTTAAAGGAAACCCTTTAAATGCTATTTTTCTAGTGGGGGGGCACACTTTCCGGTGTGGGCAGCCCCCACTAGAAAAACAGCATTTAAAGGGAACCCTTTAAATGCTGTTTTTCTAGCAGGGGTGGCAGCTGCATGCTTTCCCTGATCTCCAAGTGGCAAGGGAGAGGGGCAGCCATAGGCTTTCCCTGATCTCCAAGTGGTGATTTTGCCACTTGGAGATCAGGGAAAGCATGAGGCCGCCCTGCCCCCCGCTAGAAAAACAGCATTTAAAGGGTTCCCTTTAAATGCTGTTTTTCTAGCGGGGGTTGCCCCCACCTGATCTCCAAGTGGCAAAATCGCCACTTGGAGATCAGGAAAAGTGTGCCCCCTGCTAGAAAAACAGCATTTAAAGGGAACACTTTAAATGCTTTTTTCTAGCAGGGCTGCTACAAGATTTAAAGGACTGTCCAGCTGGTCAGCCTGACATATGCTCCTGCGGATAAGCTGGAGGGCCCTTTTAATGCCCCCATCTGTGGGGAGGGACGGTGGCTCAGTGGTAGAGCATCTGTTTGGCATGCAGAAGGTCTGAGGTTCAATCCCCAGCATCTCCAGTTAAAAGATGATGCAGGGGGTGTTGTGAAAGACCTCAGTGTCAAGACCTTGGAGAGCCACTGCCAGTCTGAGTAGCCAATACTGACCTTGATGGATCAGTGGGTCTGATTCAGTATAAGGCAGCTTCAAGTGTCCACATGTATGTTACCAGTGTGCATGTGTGCATTGATAAAACACCCCAAACGATGGACCAATGTTATTTTTTTAATATACAGATATATCTTTGGGACAGTGTTTTACCAGTGCACAGGAAAGAAGTATGAATCATTAAAACACCCCCCCACAAAAAAAATGAATTATATGCATGAGCACATTAAAATTTTATTCCTGCAGTGTGTTATTAATATACATTGTGTGCATTGGTAACATAGCATAAAAAACAGACAAACTGAAGGAAGTGAATCCTATATGCCGAAATTCTGGAGATAATTTTAGAAATTTTCTGAGTTAAAGTGGAACACAGGAGGAACCAAATACAGGGAAGAATGAATCCTGCAGAACAGCAAAGGAGTAGAATGCGGGAAACCATCTCATACTTAGCAGGCAACCTGTTTTTCACAGAAGCTGCCTTCACATTGAGAGACTTCTGCAAAGCTACAGAGGAAAACCAAGGGTCTCTAAAACATGGTCTGAGAACCAGTGTTCCCTCTAAGCTGAGTTAGTGTGAGCCAGCTCACAGTTTTTTAGCCTCTGGCTCACACATTTTTTCTTAGCTCAGAGCGAACTAATTTATGCAGTAGCCAAATCACTCATTCACAACTTTAATGCCAGTAGCTCACAAAGTAGAATTTTTGCTCACAGGACTCCACAACTTAGAGGGAGCATTGCTGAGAACCACTAGAACAAAGCAATAATCACATATTAATATTTTGGTCTGCACTAGAACCCGCCCTGCTGAATCCAGATTAGTGGTCCGTCTAGTTCAGCATCCTATTACAGACAAGGGCTCAGTCTTTGGTCCTGGAAGTGCAACAAGCAGGGTACAGAGGAAAGGACTTCTTGTATTTTTTAGTCATCATGGCCAATAGCCGTGAGTGGAGCTATCTACCATGAATTCACCTAACCCTCTCTTAAAGCCATTTGCAGCCCTGTTCACAAGTTCCAATGTACACTGTGTTCCGTGTACTGTGTACTCTTGATGCACTGAATAATTCTCATGGTACAGTCAGTGCATGTAAAGCTGTATATAGTGTTGCCATGGCTGGCAACCAGAGGGAGGCCCAGGGGGTAGTGACATTGGAGGCCATTGATGATTGTGTGATATCACTTCCAGGAACAACACTGAGAACTGACGTCACTCCTCTAGGAATTGTCAGAAACTCTATAGCAAAACCACAGGATTTCTGGTGATTCCTACAGAGGCATAATGTTACTTCCAAGTTTTTTTCCCCAGAGGTGACATCCCACCATTGGGCCAATGGCCATTATTTAAGAATTTTCTCCTGCAACTGCTCTGCCTTGACTGGGGGGACCAGCAAGCCTAGCTGCTTGTGTGGTTGAAATTACATGTTTATCCAGGTACTTGTCCCTGATTTCATTTGTAAAGTGAACATATGGTGGCTCTTCCTTGTGTTTCTTTTTCTGTTTGTTTATTTATTTATGGTTATGACATTTGTTTGGACTCACTGTTGGCTCTGTAGACCTGTTTGTATTTTGTTTACCTGTATGCCATACATAATTTATATGAATTTAGGTGTGTAATGTTGATTTATTGATGCACAGATAACAGGGGAAAATACTTTTCATATGGCATAGCCATACTAGTCTGTAGTAGCAGAACAAAATTTGAGTCCAGTAGCACGTTGAAGACCAAAATCATTTTCCAGGGTTATAAGCTCTCATGAGTCAAAGCTCAGTCAGATCAGAAAATATGTACATTTTGAGGGAGAAATGTATGTGACAGTATTCAAAATAGCATGAAAATAAGGGATCACAAGTTTGATTCATGCTTTGGAAATGTGAGATCAAAATGGGGATTCCCCCCCCCAGTTTGAAATGCAGGGTTGAGGAACTAGAAAGCACCCCTACTTTTCACATGAGAAAAGCACTCTGAAGGATATCAAGAAGGATATCAGTAACCTAACCTTCTGCATGCCCCCCCCAAGTGCTAGATGTAGCTTTACAACAAAGGTACAGAAGAAAGCAATAATTCAACTTCAGAACCCAAACTGTCAAACTTATTTCCTCTTCTTATTTTCCAGCCACTCAGTGTTACTAAAGAATTGGAGTTGTATGCTCTGAGGGTGGAGGAGGGTGGGTGGGGAAGCAAGTGTGTGTGTGGGGGGGACAGAGTCATTAAGTAATTGAATTGTAATGATCTGATTTACTCTGGCTCTTGCAATGTTATTTCACTGAATAAATTAAGGAGAAAAGTAAACAGGGGATTCTGCCCTTTGGAAGGCACTCAACACAGTGCAGCCGCTGCTGAGTTTTCTGACACCTACTGACAGTTCTCCTTGTTAGGGTTCACATCCATCCTTTGAACAAAGCAGAGAGGCCAATTCCCTGCTGTGATTATTTATTTATTGCTTATTATTTGCTATTACTCTTGTATTACTTTGGAACTCTGACCACTGAGGAAATCAGGCGAGTGAAAAGGATGTAGTGGTAAATTTTCTAAGGTTTATAAACCTGATTGGAAGTAGGGGTGATTTTGGATTTCTCCTCCCTGATTTTCAGCCAGAAAATCCCTGATTTGACTGTGCTTTTTTCTTGTGCGCCTTGTATTCAAGATTGCTTTATTTTCACACCCCACACCAGGTTTTTTTCCCATGAAGATGGACATGTTTTTCAGCATTATATGTATACATTAAACTAGCATTATATATTATAAAGGCAAAGGTTTCCCTTGCTCGAAAGCCAGTCAAATCCAACTCTAGGGGGCAGTGCTCATCTCTGTTTCCAAGCCAAAGAGCCAGCACTGTCTGAAGACATTTCCGTGGTCATGTGGCTGGCATGACTAAATGCCGAGGTGCACAGAATGCTGTTACCATTCCACTGAAGTGGTACCTATTTATCTACTTGCAATTTCTTGCTTTCAAACTGCTAGGTTGGCAGGAGCTGGGGCCAGAAATGGGAGCTCATTCCATCACACGGCACTAGGTTCTCAAACTGCCGAACTACAGACCTTCTGGTCTGCAGCTCAGCATCTTAACCTCTGAGCCACCATGGCCCCTACATTTTGTCAACGTTTTTTAGTGCTTTAAAAAATATTATCTGAGGAAAATTTAAATGTGGAGTACAATTTTTTTATATATTTTTAATTATTTTCCACTTAGCATGTTTGCAACAAAAATCTCATACATTTTAAACCACTGTATATAGTATTACATCATATTATACACAGTGTCACTGGCAATGTCTGCTTTATATTGTGTGTGTGTATATATATATATATATATATATATATATATATATAATATATAATATATATTTAAACTAAATAAATATTTGTTTGGATGGCTTTTGGTGGTGGTGGAAAGTGCCATCGTTGCAACAAACTTATGGCACCCTGTAGGGGTTTTCAAGGCAAGAGACTTTCAGAAGTATTTTGCCTTTGCCTGCCTCTGCATTGTGACTCTGGATTTCTTTGGTGGTCTCCCATCCAAGTACTAACCAGGGCTGACCCTGCTTAGCTGATGAGCTCTAATGAGAATGAGCTAGCCTGGGCTATCTAGGTCAGGGATTGGTGATATTTCTAGGAATCTATTGGCCTTATTATGCATGGGTACTTTCCTTTGCTTTTACCGTGCATGTCTGTTGGGTTCTTTTTGTCATTCTCTGTTGATTTTCCTCCCTTCAGCTCTCAGTTTACTTTCTGATCACTGTTTCCCAGGTTTTCTAAGAGTGCTTTTGTGCTGATCTTCCCCTTATTTTGCTTCCAAACTAAAGGTAACTCAAAAGCATACAGATTCCCTCAGATTTCCCCCTGCCCCTTTTGCTTCCCCTCGAAGGTCTCTCTCCCTCCCACATTTTCATTCCACCCACTCTGTACCTTCTGCCATCCTCCCTCTAATGTACAAACTCCATTTCCCCCTTTTTATTTTATTTTTTTACAAGCGGCATGAGTCTAGCGATATGAAACTATAGCTAGTCTCAGATTGCTAAATAAAAAAAATTAAACAACGGTGGAAAGTTTAAAAGGAGCTGAGGGGGTTTCGGTTTCAGCGTTGCGAATGGCGGCCACCTTTCGGGACGCTTTCTCCCCGCCCCAATCGGCCCCGCTGCGTCGTGCCCGTAATGGGACTTAGCAGCGCCCCCGAATTCCACCAGGAGTGAAGAAAGCGGCATGAGTTAAAATAAAAAGAGGAATTGCATCGAATCGTGAGTTGAAGATCTAATTTGAAGCGAGATAAAACCCCCCGCAAACATAGGGAGGAGGGAGGAGTCCCCACCCCCTTTTGAGAAGCGAGATCTATAAAGGGAATGCAAGGAGGGGGGCAAAGAGGAAAAAGTGTTGGTGAAGGTACCGTTGGGGTTTGGCAGGCGATTACGGCATTGTTAGCCTCTTGGAGGATGCGGCACGAACTTTGAAAAAGTAAACAAAAAGGAAAATGTCGACGCTGAAAACTGTCCTGCACAAACCGGAAGAGAAGAGGGGAGGGACTTCCGGCCCGGGTAAACCCCCCCCGAGTTTGCTGTTACTCAACAAGAAAAGGAGCTACTGCGGCCCCTGCTGGAGCAAATGCAGAGAATCAATGAAACTCTGATTAAAGTGGAAAGTGTTCTCATCAGTCGGCAAAAGCAAATCTCGGAAACGACAAGAAAGGCTAATCTGACGTTAATCCTTTTGGGCGAGAAAGAAGAAGAGGAAGAAGATCTCAGTTTTACCTTGACGAATGACTTGGCACCCCTAACTGGCAGTGAAGCGAATGAATTAAAAGAAGAGGTGGATATGGCTCCAAAAGCCTATTCCACTTTTATAAAGGAAAATACTCTGCCAGAAGAAGGGGATGCCGAGCTGAGCAAGAAATACATCAGAGATCTAATTTCATCTGTAGTGAATATGGAGCCCGTAAAAATTGATGGTCGGAAATATAAGAAAAGAAAGAAACGAGAGAAGATGGAATCCATCCTTAAAGCAACAAAACTTCTGAAGAGACACGCCAGCAAGGTGGAAGCAGCACTCAAAACTGGGATCAATGCAAGCAGCGAAGAAGATAGCGACCCAGGGGAAAGAGGTGACGGAGCGGGAGCCATCAAGATTAAAAGGACCCAACCTTTAGTTGAAGAGACTTAAGAAGACACCTTGAACAGTGGTTGTTCGTGTAACATCTGGAAGGAGCTGGTTAATAACTAACCCCAATGGACTTTACTAACTGTATTAACAGAGTTATTTTGGACTTTGGACTGTTAAAAAGAAGATCCTCTAACCGTGATGGATGCTAAAAATAGTACTAACTAAAACTAACCCTTATTAACAGAAAGTTTTCACTCCATCCTTTTTTTCTTTCTCCAGCTGTCTACCCTACCCTTTTCTTATAAAAAGAATAAAATTCTCTCCTCTTTAGGAGAGTTTTACCACAAAAAAAAAAAAAAAAGAAAGTTTAAAAGGAGCTGAATGAGGTTTAGTTCCTGGGGGAATTGAAGAGAAGGCAAATCACAGCATCCCCAGAGCTAAACAAACAAACAAAAAAGGATTTCAATGCTGCATGCAAGCAAAATAAAGGGGGGGATCATCAGTGCAAAATGAAATTGACATGAGATTTAAAGAGAGAGAGAGACACTGGGATGGGAAGCCTAAAACTTCCTAGGATTAAATTAGAGAATCACAAAGAGAAAACCATGCAAATTTTCAGGAAAGGGCAGGAAATTAGCATTACTATGCAGCTGCACTAGGGCATTGGTGAAAATACTCCCCATTTTTTTAAATTTAGTGGGACAACACTAAAAAAACCTCCCCAGAGCTTCTGCCAGAGGAATCCTCCCCCATACAAATTGCAGCCCTGTGCAAAGCATGGTGGAGTTGCAGCTGACTTTGCACAGGTGCGCGCACACACACACACACACACATGCAGACAAGTTGCCAACAATCACAGCTTGCAGTGCCAATGTAAATAGATTCTATCATGCATTCTGCACAGTCAACATTTCCCCCCATATTATGAGATCATGTGACTCTTTCCCTTTTTTTCACAGTGGCCAATAACACAGGAGAGAGTCCCCTAGTGCTTGGCAATATGGAAAGCAGGGTGCTTGTCAGTTTCAAAAAAAAAAAAAAAAAGTCTGGTCAGTTTCAATATTGGTCTCTCCCCCCCCCCCGCCGCCGCCCCTTGCCTGCATTCTTTTCAGTTCCCTTTAATTCAATGAACTAATACTAAAATGCTTGCATAAAACCTGAACCACAAGGATTTAAATGGAAGGTGCTTGCTGGATACTACTGCACAGGTGCAATAGGGCAATTGCATATTTTCTTTTTAAACTTTGGATGCCACCCCTAACATGTCACAACTGTCGTTTCACTCCCATTTAGAAAAGTGTGTTTTAAAAATTGTAGCTGCAGAATAAATACACCGGAAGAAAAAGAATGGTGTGTAAGGCAGGCACAGAATCCCAAGTCAAGATTAAAGGCTTACTGCTCTGAAAATCTGCCGTAAAATGTATGTGCGTAATGGGCCTATTGAGTCATGAGATTACTGCTAGTTTCAGTATTGTTCCATTTCAGTGTGTGCTTGGATTGGATCCTCCTTTGAGTGTCCTTGGTTTCTGGGAGGCAGGTGATACTGATAAGAAGCGGGCTTCTTCTGTGGCTGCCCCTTCTCTGTGGAACTCCCTGCCTGAGGAACTCCCTGCCGGTCTAGCTGCCTTTCTCCTGGCTGTCAGGGACTGACAAAAAGCATTCCTTTTCTACAAAAAACTTTCAGTTGAGAAGCTAGCTGCTGATTTCTGTTGCTCAAAATCTGGATGCTGTCTCTTGATGTTTTTGTTGCTGGTTGTAGGTTTTAACTGCATGTTTAGTTTTAATGGTTTGTTTACTTGTATTTTATTATTTTATGTAAGCTACCTTGAGGAACCTGCTGAATTAAAGGGAGGGATAGAAATTAGATAAGTATTAAAACCACTTAATACACTGGTGTCCCCCCCTTCTTCTTTGGGAATGCAGAGCTCGGTTTGGTTCCGTTATCCTTTTTAATTAGATATTTTTAGCCTGTTTTTCCTCAGTGTCATAGGACTGTCTCTCTTTATCCTCACAGCAAGCCAGTGAGGTAGGTCAGGGAGAAAGGTAGTAATGAACCTAAGATCTGCCACTTTCATTGAATGGGCATTTGAACCCAGATCCCTTAATCATATAGGTTTCCCTTGCTCGAAAGCCAGTCGAATCCGACTCTAGGGATGCGGTGCTCATCTCCGTTTCCAAGTTGAAGAGCCAGTGCTACCCAGAGACGTTTCCGTGATCATGTGGCCGGCATGACTAGAAGAAGAAGAAGAAGAAGAGATTGGATTTATATCCCACCCTTCACTACCCAGGGGAGTCTCAGAGCAGCTTACAAACTCCTTTCCCTTCGCCTCCCCGCAACAGACACCCTGTGAGGTAGGTGGGGCTGTGAGAGGTCTGACAGCAACTGCTCTTTTTCAATAACAGCTGTGCCAGAGCTTGTGACTGACCCAAGGTCACATCAGCAGGTGCAAGTGGAGGAGTGGAGAATCAAACCCACTTCTCCCAGATTAGAGTCCACTCACTTAACCACTACACCAAACTGACTAGACGCCAAGGTGCATGGAACACTGCTAACCACTAAACAAAAGCCCACATTTTTATACACTGCTGAGGGCTCTGGCTATATGCTGTATCCATTGACTGTCATAGCCTCACTGTCCACAGAATTAAAGCTAGGCCATAATAGAAAAGACATAATCCCCCTATAGCTCAAAATTAGTATCCAAAATGACCTTCACATAGGGTTGCCAACCTCCAGGTGGGGCCTGGAGTTCTCCTAGGATTACTGTTGGCCTCCAGACAGCAGAGATCAGTTCCATTGAAGGAAATAGCAGTTGCAGACAGGGGAAATCTGTAGCATCACATCTCCACTGATCTTTTCCTCCAAACTTTACACTCTTCAGGCACCAGCCCCAAATCTCTAGAAATATCCCAGACCAAAGTTGACAACTCCAACTTTTGTGTTCGTGTGTGTGCTGTTGCAACACATCCATCCATCTGCTCAGAGATTCAGCTGTTAGAAACTCCAGGAAGGGAGCTGAACCATGAAAAGAAAAGAACTATAACACTAGTGAGTCTCACTAACAACAGAAAGTCATCCCTAAATAAATATGGACCAAAACAAAGACAACTAGGGAAACAGAGTATGTAACTGAGAATATAAAGAGGAAGTTACTCGGTATGTTCCATAATCTCTCCTATTTATACGAAGAACATAAACCACTGCTAATTATATAAAAATGTTATCTTGTATATTCTTGAAGTCTTATAATGTGAATTCTATTAGCCAGATTCTCAAATATACATGAACAATATTTGTTATATTATTTTCAGAATTTACAAGGAAATAACACTACAGACATCTGTGTAGAGGCACTGAGTCTGAAATTTATAATTTACAGTGTGAGGTCATTTAGAAGATTTCCAAAGCCCTTATCCACAATATCTATAATAATGAGTTCAACTTGCCAGGGAACTCAGCTATTTGCCGGTAAACAAACTCGTTGAACAATACTGCTGGTAAACAAACTCTTAGACCAAAACTGCGGAGAATCCCAGGTAAACTTCTTATTTGCGGGAAATCTTCATCAGAGTTGTTTTGCTTGAAGCAAGTATCAATCTTGGATAATATTTCCCAAACCTGGAATCAGTGTGTATTCCAGTCGATCCCAAACATCTATAAGAACGAAGGTCGTCCTTCCCTTTGAAATGGTCAGCAAAAGGTTGTTAGAAGGCCTGTTCACTGAAAAGCATGGGAGGAAATGATTATTCGTGCCTTCCACACACTGCCATAGATGGTACCCGTGGAGCGTAACTCAATTTCCCCCTGACTTTTGCTCCCTCCAGTTCAGCTTAGCGTCTCATTGACTGGCGCAAAGGATGTTTGTGTGCTTGCAGGGGACCCCTTTCCTCTGCTACTGCCCACGCCATTCTGTGCTGTGTTGGGTAAACAGAGGCCTCTGGTCTCTGGGGCTGTTCCTTTGGCAGCGCTTGCCCTTGCTAAACTCCATGTTTCGCAAGTGTCATTTAAGAACAACACCAGGGGCCCGGAGTCTTTCTGCTGCTGGCAGGAGGCCTTTGAAATCAGCAGGACTCTGCCAGCAGTTAATTTGCTTCTTTGTTATTTTCTCTCCCTGAGCAGGGGTAGTTTTTCTTCTTCTTCTTCTTCTTTTCACTGTTATGTATATTTATTTTATTTTATGTTTGCTATTGCTTCACATCAGTAGTACACTCATGTGCACGTGATGTGTGTGCATGCAGGTAGACTTATGACATGAAACTGCCAAATAGGAAATATTCTGGGAATTTTTGGCATTACCTCACAAATTAAAAGAGGCATATTCTCAGACTGGGTCCTGGCTCAGTTGTAGAGCACGTGCTGTGCATAGAGAAGAATGTAGGCCCAATCTCCAGCTGGAAAGAGGATCTCGGAGAGTAGGAATATAATGGAAGAGAGCTGCCTGAGACTCGGGAGTGTTGCTGCCAGTGAAAGCAGAAAATGTTGAGCTAGGCAGGCTAGTGCTCTGACTCAGTATGAGGTGGCTTCATCGTAAGAGGGGCCATAGCTAGGGTGCCAAGTTCGGATTGAGAAATTTCTGGAAATTTGGGGGTGGAGGGACTGGGAAATTGTGGGGTTTGGGAAGGTGAGGGACTTCAGCCACACAGCCCATCCTTCAAAGCAGCCATGTCCTCCAGGGAAACTCATCTCTGCAGACTGGAGACCAGTTGAAACCCTGAGAGAACTCTAGTCATAGCTTAGCAGCAGTGCCCATGCCTTGTGTGCAGAAGGTCCCAGCTTCAATTCCTGAAATCTCCAGTTAAAAGGCGTCGGGTAGCTGACCTGAGAAAGACTTCTGCTTGACTGTTTGTAGAGCTGCTGCCAGCCAGAGTAGCTAATACCAGGCTACACACTGTCTGGTGATTTGGTGCAGCTTTGTATGTATGCATTAATAAAAGTACCAATCTGTCCTGCTGAATAGTTATCCATTCAGTCACATGTATTTATCATGTTGTAAGTCAGTGTACTTAAAAGGATCTCAGGGCAATGCATTTGGTTTATCTTACTATAACCGTGAGGGGTAGGCCAGGCAGAGAGGTTGTGACTTACCCATGGCCTCCTAGTTAGTTTTATGGCTGAAGAGGGAGTTAATCCAGGAGTTCCCACAACAGGTCTGGCTCTTGCATCAGAGGGTAGCGTCTTCCCAGACTGATGCTGGGAAGGTGCTATAGCCACTGAGAGCAGCTTACTGTGCTGATGCTCTTACTATCATTGGTGGGACTGTGCTTGGTGACCTGAAGGTGCTTTTTATGCACCACAGATGACAGGTACTTCATTACCAGCTTGCTTCAGTGAGGCACGGTCCGAAGGCACGCTATGCAGCAACCTTGCTGAAGCTAAGCAGGTTCAAATCTGGCCAATGTCTGGATTGGCGACTACTCAAGAACTTCATACGTGATCTTGAGTTCCACAGAAGAAAGGCGGAATATTAAATTAGAGAGAATAACCGTCATTTTGTTTGTTGTTATTTTGTTGCATCAAACTCTTTGATCTCTGAGCCACTTTAGGGATTTCACAGTCAGAAAGTGGGATTTTTTTTAAAAAAAGTTTTGTACATCTTGTTGCAGCCTAGCTGGCAGTCAGTCTCTGCAGTTGCTGCTTGTTTTGTCCCTTGTCGAGAAGGAAGCAACTGGCTAGCCCTGATTCCCTTAACCTACCTCTCGGGGTTGTTGAGAAGATAAAAATGGAAGAAGGGAGAACAGTGGTATACCCTGCTTTGTGTCCTCATCGGGGAGAAAAGCAGGGTATACATATCAAAATATAACACAGATGAACTTAAGAGTTATAGGAATAACAATAAAACTTTCTTCAAATACATTAGAAGTAGGAAGCCAGCCAGGGAGGCAGTGGGGCCCTTGGATGACCAAGGGGTAAAAGGAGTAGTGAAGGATGATAGGGAAATGGCTGAGAAGCTGAATGCATTTTTTGCCTCTGTCTTCACTGTGGAAGAGGAGAAGTGTTTGCCACTCCAGAAGCACCGATTTCGGGAGGGGGTTTGAAAGACCTGAATCAGATTGCGGTAACAAGAGAGGAAGTCCTCCGACTGATGAACAATTTAAAAACTAATAAATCACCAGGCCCAGATGGCATTCATCCGAGAGTTCTGAAAGAACTCAAATGTGAACTTGTGGATCTCCTGACAAAAATATGTAATCTTTCTTTAAAATCTGCCTCCATTCCTGAGGACTGGAAGGTAGCTAATGTCACTCCCATCTTTAAAAAGGGCTCCAGGGGAGATCCAGGAAATTACAGGCCAGTCAGTCTGACATCGATACCGGGTAAGTTGGTGGAAACTGTTATTAAGGAAAGAATTAGTAGGCACATTGATGAACAAAAACTATTGAGGCAGACTCAGCATGGGTTCTGTAAGGGAAGATCTGGTCTCACTAACCTGTTAGTGTTTTTTGAGGGAGTGAACAAACATGTGGACAAGGGGGACCCAATAGATATTATTTACCTTGACTTCCGGAAAGCTTTTGATACAGTTCCTCATCAAAGGCTCCTAAGTAAGCTCAATAGTCATGGGATAAAAGGACAAGTCCTCTTGTGGATCAAAAACTGGCTTATAAATAGGAAACAGAGAGTGAGTATAAATGGGAAACTTTCTCAGTTGAGGGTGGTAAGCAGTGGGGTACCACAGGGATCAGTACTCGGTCCGATGCTTTTTAACTTGTTTATTAACGATTTGGAATTGGGAGTAAGCAGTGATGTGGCTAAATTTGCAGATGACATAAAGTTGTTCAGGGTGGTGAAAACCAGGGAGGATTGTGAGGCACTCCAAAGGGATCTGTTGAGGATGGGTGAGTGGGCGTCAATGTGGCAAATGGGGTTCAATGTGGCCAAGTGCAAAGTGATGCACATTGGAGCCAAAAATCCTAAATATAAATACACGTTGATGGGGTCTGATCTGGCAGAGACGGACCAAGAGAGAGATCTTGGAGTCGTAGTGGATAACTCGCTGAAAATGTCTACACAATGTGTAGCTGCAATAAAGAAGGCCAACGCTATGCTGGGGATTATTAGGAAGGGAATTGATAACAAATCAGCCAGTATCATCATACCCCTGTATAAATCATTGGTGCGACCTCATTTGGAATACTGTGTACAGTTCTGGTCACCACATCTCAAAAAGGATATTATAGCATTGGAAAAAGTGCAGAGAAGGGCAACTAGAATGATAAAAGGGTTGGAACACCTTCCCTATGAAGAAAGGTTAAAATGCTTGGGGCTCTTTAGCTTGGAGAAACGACAGCGGAGAGGTGACATGATCGAGGTTTATAAGATTATGAATGGGATTGAGCAGGTTGAGAAAGAAGTACTTTTCTCCCTTTCTCACAATACAAGAACTAGTGGGCACTCTATGAAATTGCTGAGCAGTCGGGTTAGAACAGATAAAAGGAAATACTTCTTCACCCAAAGAGTGATTAACATATGGAATTCACTGCCACAGGAGGTCGTGGCAGCTGCAAGCATGGTCAGTTTCAAGAGGAAATTAGATAAACATATGGAGCAGAAGTCCACCAGTGGCTATTAGCCACAGGGTATAGATGGGAGGGAGCTGCGGTGGCTCAAGTGGTTAAGACGCTGAACTGCAGGCTGTGGAAGGTCAGTAGTTCAGCAGTTCGAGACCCGGGTGCCGCATGACGGGGTGAGCTCCTGTCTCTAGTTCCAGCTCCTGCCAACCTAGCAGTTCGAAAGCAAGAAATTGCAAGTAGATCAATAGGTACCACTTCGGTGGGAAGGTAACAGCGTTCCGTGCACCTTGGTGTTTAGTCATGCCGGCCACATGACCACGGAAATGTCTTCGGACAGCGCTGGCTCTTTGGCTTTGAAACGGAGATGAGCACCGCAACCCTAGAGTCGGATTCGACTGGCTTTCGAGCAAGGGAACCTTTACCTTTACCTTTATAGATGGGAACTCTCAGTCTGGGGCAGGTGATGCACTCTATTCTTGTTGCTGGAGGGGGCAGCAGTGGGAGGGCTTCTGGTGCCCTGGCCCCACTGCTGGACCTCCTGATGTCACCTGGTATATTTTGGCCGCTGTGTGACAGAGTGTTGGACTAGATGGGCCATTGGCCTGATTCAACATTGGCTTCTCTTATGTTCTTGTGTTCTTAGGAGTAATTACCTGTGACTCTGAACTGGAGGCAGTTCAGATGATCCTCCAATTCAGGGTTTCAAAGATCACAAATAAGGTCAAGCTCAGTTACTTCCTTCTCCCCTGCTCCTCTTGCCTCTCCATTTTTTTAACTGCTAACCATTGTTTCATACCAAATCTGAAATGGCAAACAGCCCTTTAAACTTAAACCAAAAATGGTTTGAAGTGGTTTTCTGATTGTGATTTGGAGGGCAAGCAGTAAGCACAGTTGGCCATGGCTTGGATGTCACTGCATGCTATAGTTAGCACTAACTGAGAAACTCAACAGGAAACTGCACCCTCGTGGAGTGGAGAGAAAATCTATACAGTCTTCCAAACCATGGCTGGAAGGATCTTCCGGACTGAGCTGCATTTTTATAGGCATCCGCAGACCAATGGGAGAAAATGTACGGTAATTTAACTCAACTACTCCTGATTGTGTGTGAACTCTAAAAGACGTAAGGGTGTATTCCTGTACTATTCCAGCTCTAAATGAATGGTAGATTAGAGAGACACCATTTAAGCTTATATACCCCATGTTTGCAATGAAGACTTCAACATCTTGCAGCAGTTGTCTTCATTTTCAAAGTTA
Source organism: Gekko gecko (assembly GCA_029375565.1). Taxonomy (NCBI): domain Eukaryota; kingdom Metazoa; phylum Chordata; class Lepidosauria; order Squamata; family Gekkonidae; genus Gekko; species Gekko gecko. Next base: position 20,312,520 of record JAPDNY010000013.1, on the reverse strand, counting down.
GCTTTGCAGTCCCAAATTCTTCTCTGACTTCGACTGTTATTATCCAGCCCACAGCCAAAGATCTCTTCTTCCTTTTCCTCCTCTTCCCACTATCCTTGCATGTCGTGAACTATGTTTCCCAAGGTGTACAGATGCTGCCATAACAGCTAAAATATCAGCAGTGTGCAGGGCACTGAGAAGGAAGAGAAAGAAGGTGGGAGGAAGGGAGATTTCTTCCTGTCTGTTGGCCGAAAGATTGTTGCTGTTCTGACTCCACAGCAGCAGATGAGTTGCATTGGGAGTTGGACGGTACACTCTCCCATGGTGCTCCCAATGATTCTGCCAGCAGTTAATTTGCTTCTTTGTTATCTTCTCTCCCTGAGCAAGGGTGTTATTTTGGATGCTACAGACTTTCTGATGGCATCCCAAGCCTAGGAGTGACTCAGAAGGAAAGCTGATTTGCATGTTTTGAGGACAAATATCTTGATTTCAGCAAGTCCAGTTCCAAAGTGAACTCAGTGAGAGACTCCCTCTCTAGTATACCATGAGTGTGAATGCACTGTAGAGTTGCAGACGAACTTGTGAAATCTGTGACTCCAAAACAGGCTCGAATACATATGTTAGCAATTCTCCATCTCCGTCTCCTTCCTTGCCCTCTGCCAACCCAGTCCTTGACAGAAAGGGTGGGAGGAGAAATTATGAAAACCAGACTTCATGGAAGCAGTAATATATTATGCCAAGTGAGAAAATCCATGCAAACTGTTCTAATTTGCATAATTTATTCTTCAGGCAAGAGCTTGGGTTTTCTGAAGGCATTGTTCCCATTTGCTCATTAGGTCAAAGAACACACTGCCATTGCTCATTACGGGAGAGAAATGGAGTTTGTTTCCATTTTGCTTTTATTTTTTTCCCCTGCAGATGAACCAAGCAGGTGTTACTTCCATGATGGTGACGGGGTGTGTGAAGAGTTTGAACAAATGACCAGCATTATCGACTGTGGGGTCTATACCCCCAAAGGTTTTCTGGACCAGTGGGCTTCGAATGTGTCTGTCTCACACCATGATGAGCGATGCCCAGGCTGGGTGGTCATAGGGCAGCCAGCAGCAAACCAGGTAAGAGAGGTTGGAAGGCCCTTGCCTTGCTCATACTGTGAAGCCATGCTCTGAACTCTTTCCCCAAGCTGGATGCCTACTCTCTTTTTGTATGTATTACTTTCCTCAAGACCTGCACCATTGCCTTGATTGCAAAAGAGACTTCTGACCCACAGCCTGTCTTACCTTAGTCTCCTTCTTTAGTGTTTACAGGTGAGATGCCAGTCTTTTACCTAGAAGGTGAAAATTATTGCACCTATGAGTACAAATCAGCACGATACTAGTCCCTCTAAAAGGACAAACTCCACTGGGATAGCCATTTAAGTCTATTGCAGGAAAAACCAAAAGGAAAGCCCACAAAAATGTATGCTCCAATAGATATTTTAGCCTTTAAGGTGCCATGGGAATTTCCAAAGAACCATAGAAAAAGCCCTGTTGGATAGGTTAAAGTCATCTAGTCCAGCATCCTGCTTCCAGCATACTATGAAGTCATGCACCCAATCTGTCCTCCAAGCTGGATGCCTACTGCCACAGGAGGTGGTGGTGGCTACAAGCATGGACGGCTTCAAGAGGGAATTCGATGAATATATGGAACAGAGGTCCATCAGTGGCTATTAGCCACAAGGTATAGATAGGGACTCTGGGGCAAGTGATGCTCTGTATTCTTGGTGCTTGGGGGGGTCAACAGTGGGAGGGCTTCTAGTGTCCTGGCCCCACTGGTGGACCTCCTGATGGCACCTGGTATTTTTGGCCACTGTGTGACAGAGTGATGGATTGGATGGGCCATTGGCCTGATCCAACATTGGCTTCTCTTATGTTCTTATGTACTTTTTTTGTATGTGTGCCTTCCAATATTAGCCAGCTGCATGCCTCCAGGAAGTTCACAAGCAGGGTACAAAGCAAAAGACACCCCACCTCCAGTGTTCCCTCTAAGCTGAGTTAGTGTGAGCTAGCTCACAGTTCTTAAGCCTCCGGCTCACACACCAGCTCAGGAAGGATGGTTCCAGAGCAAACTAATTTATGCAGTAGCCAAATTGCTTGCTCACAGCTTTAATGCCAGTAGCTCACAAAGCAGAATTTTTGCTCACAAGACTCTGCAGCTTAGAGGGAGCACCTCTGCCTCCTGTCTCTGAGCATCTGGTTGTGAGAGGTAGACTGCCTCTGAACATTCAGCTCTCATAACTAGTAACAGCTAATGTACCCACCTAAGCAAGTATATGTGGACCATCTGGCTGATCAGACCAAAGGTCCTGTTTCTAGTACGTGAACCATCAGGTGCCTTCAGGAAGCATAAAGACCTTGAAGGCAACCAGTTACCCACATTTTGTAGTTAACAGCGTGATACTCAGTGCCTGTGAATAAAGATTCCTTTTAGCTTAATTAATTCTTCTGTAGCTGATGTCCAAAAGAATACTGCTACTGCAACTGGAGGTTTCATTTAACTTCACCATTGGTTTGTTTACTTCGGACTGGGAGGAAGAGAATGTTCCCTTTCCACAAACTGACATGGGGATAGGTTTGGGTATTTGCAGTTTCAGGCAGGTATGTATGTATCACTTTAGGTGGCTGGTGGATATGAACTATATGCACAGGTATTTCTCTGAGAAGAATACCTATGAGATATGCAGAAAAATGCTTTCTTTTAGCCCCACAGAATTTTGCTTTGAGCACAAGGAAACAAGATCTTTAAAAAATCCACCACTGTCACTAACAAAAAATGTGCCGGAGAGATCTGAGTTTAAACTTAAATGCCAAGAGAATATTCTTCTTCTTGGTTAAAGATACAAAGCAACATAATAGTCCTACAGATATATATCCCTAACAGTTCCAAATGTACCTTGACAACTGCAGCATTTAACAGGGTAGGCTATGTACCATGTGGTGCCTTAGAGTGCATGCACGTCAAATGCATACATGTACGCTAGATGCAAGATGCACCCATCCCCCAGTTAGAGATGTCGCTTCAAGAGACTCTGATGTAGAAACTGAACCCTGAGGAATGAGAACCCTAGCAAGTTGCACTAACAAAACTTTATATTCCCAAAAGTCAAAATAGGGATAAAATCAAGACAGTGATTTATTAGGGATGTGGAACAGAAAATAGGAACTGTTCTTTAGGAAATAGAGGCATTTTGAGTATATGATGTGTCTTAATGAATTCAGCTTGCATTCTGCAAGTGTAGGTACATGTTCTTGGCTGCTACTGGACACCTCCCCCCCAATCTATGCCTGACTCAACCGTGTTGAAGGGCCAATGGAACTCCCGAGAGCCAACATTCCAACCCTTGTGTGCTTTGGCTTGCTCGGTGCTGGTGTGCTGGCTTCTAAGAAACCTAGTTATGAGGTACTAAACTCATAAACTATTACAAGGGTAAACGTTGCAAAGTTTCAGCTGTCCAGATAATGTGTGAGCACCTTCATGATTTTAAGATACAGTCTGAGCCCATAGAAGACAACCATGCTACCCTTGGAGGAGTTTATTCTCCTTGGGGCAAATGAATCCTCTGTATCCTTCGCAAGCAGTCAGGAGGATTTTAACCATAGCTCAGATTAATATATGTGCTAAAGCAGGTAGTAGAAAATGGCCAAAGAGTTTGTTTGCATGGTTTATGAATGTTGTCCAGTTTCAAGAGACAGATATTTACATTGTCAAGGTGTTCTAACAAGCTGGGATGCCGTGGATTACACATGAACAGAATTTCAAATATCAAGCTTCTTGTGAAGGAGCCGAGTTCTTTATAGCTCTGTGAATGAATGATACACAAGTGGTTGTATGTTGGTCTCTCTGTTATGTATTTTGCCTGTTCCATAATTTCTCCAGCACCTTTCTGCTATTTTATTTAAAGCCACTTACAATTCAGAATAATTGCCTATAATATAATATAAATGTCACAAAGGGGAAAGAAATTAAAGGACAGGACAGGAAGAGAAGAAGAAAACTCGGGTACCAACTTTTAAAGGGCCAAACTACATGGGATTCTAAGAAATCCATCATTGGCCTGTTACACATGGGTGTTTCCCTGCACTTTCACTGTGCATGTCTGCGGGGTTTTCTTTGTTGTTCTGCATTGATTTTCCTCCTTTCAGCGCTCAGTTTGCTTTCTGGTCAGTTTTTCCCCATGTTTTCTGAGAGTACTTTTGTGCCGATTTTTTCCTTGTTTTGCTTCCAAGGCAAAGGTAATTCTGGGGGGAGAGGGCAATCAAGTACATGGTAGGCCTTGATGTATGGCTAATGTGCTGCAGATTGCAGTCTTCTTGTGACACATGCCAAAAGATTAACCATTTGGTACCTATTGTGGTTGCACTATAAATAACCGAGGAATCTGCAAATTCTCTTTCAAAAATATATTGATACTGGGGAGAAGATGGACAGATACGGGGGAAATCCATGTATATTTGGGATTTCAACGGTGTAAGAGGAGGGCCCCTTGGCTTGGACTGGGGAAGTCATAACAAGAAGTCCAGGAGGAGTGCCAGAGCAGCTTCATGCACACCCTGGTTCTTGGCCAGGTTACTCCAAAGGAAGCGAAAGGCTTCTCAATCACAGGAGGCAGGTTTCCTTTCGGCCTCTCCCCAATTTGAGAGCATTGTATTAGTTGGCAGTATGAAACCTTTGGAGAATTCTCTTCCAGAGGCATATTTACTCATTGGGGTAAAAGTGTAGCAAGGAAATGTGACTCTCCTGTAATGTAAAGCAAGTGGGCTTTCCACACCCACACCCCAGGTATTTGAAGCTTTTGTGAGCAAGTGGACCAAGATGTGGAGAACTCCCAATCTGTTCTTAATTGGGATCAAGCCAGCTGAGACTCTTAGAAGATCAGTGACCAGATCTTCTCAGCATTTTTTAAAATGGAAATTGCCTCTGTGGACCCTTCCCCACCCCCCAAAAAACCAATTCAGATTGGGACTGTGGAACGGGGATGGAGTGGGAGTTGGGCTTAACACTCCAATTTTATGAAGTATAGTTAATTGGAACTGATCTCTCTTCCCTGGGCTGTTATTCATCCTGGAAGGGGCAAGAGGCAGGCACCCTTCCTCCCCCCACCCCTTCTTCCTGGGATAATAATGCAGGAGACACTGGAACATCCATGCTTAGATCTTCCCAGAGTTTTTTCAAAGTTATGTTGCAGCTATGTGGGGCTCAGATGTGTGTTATGGGCATGGCATTGAAGGGGAGAAAAAGCAGTTAACCCTTAGCCATCAGCCCACCACCCTACTTCTTTTAATTGGTATTGCGCAGAAGGATTATGCACCAGTTTGGTGTAGTGCTTAGGAGCAAGGAGAGCCAGTTTGGTGTAGTGTTTAGGAGCATAGACTCTAATCTGGGAAAACCGGGTTTGATTCCCCCACTCCTGCACATGCAGCTGCCGGTGTGATCTTGGGTCAGTCACGAGTTCTTTCAGAGCTGTTCTCTCAAGGGCAGTTCTCGAGAGAGCTCTCTCAGCCCCACCTACCTCACAGGGTGTCTGTTGTGGGGAGGGGAAGGGAAAAGGAGATTATAAACCACTCTGAGACTCCTTTGGGTAGTGAAGGGTGGGGTATAAATCTAGTCTTCTCCTCCTCCTCCTCCTCCCCCCCACTCCCATGCCTGTGCCTCAGCCCCATTTGCCTGTACCTCAGCCCCTCTTGGATCTCAAAGCATCCCTTCTAATCAGGCCCTCAGTATGAAGAAATACAAATGGAGTAAAACTGGGAGGGGAACGTTTCCATTGGTTACTGTATTCCTGTTGCTATTATCTCAAAGTCACTCCATTGACCCACATTCTGTTCTGCTTTCACCTTTGTCTTTTGTGGCTCTGTTTTCCTCACAGGTACATACGAAATTTAGGGGGAAAGGGAAGACATTGGAGGCCATTCTGTCACCCCCTCCCACATGTTTGGTTTCCCTCCTTGATATGAACAGGGGATCCACCTGCCTGTCTGGTCCTCTTAAAGTTTTGCTACAGCAGCCCCCTTTCAGCTCTGGCCCAATTGGACCAGGACCCATAACTCTAGCCCCCTGTGCTCCTGTTCAGCATCCTGAAGGTGGAAATGATGTCAGTCCCACAAAAGAGGGTGTTTGGTTGCTTGCAAAGTGCAAGAATTGAGCACCTTCTCTACCCGTACTTACCACATTCCCAATCCAAGTTGGAGCCCATGTGCCCCCCCCCCAGCTGCCATTTGGCAGCTTTCCCCTGCCCCTGTTCTAAAAGAAGGAACCATTTATGATTTCTCTCCATTACATCAACATCCTTCAGTGCCATCACAAGAGTCCAGTTATATGTTATCTTGGGTGGGGTTGCCAGGCTCCAAATACGGCCTGGAGATTCCCCCAGAATCACAACCAATCTCCAGATGAGAGATCAGTTGCCCTGGAGAAAATGGCTGCTTTGGAGTTCTGTGACTGGAACTCCGCACTTGTTTTTGGAGCCTCAAAAACAGCTGAAAAGGGGTAGAATCTGGGGTCAGGGCACTAGGGAAAGAGGTTACATCTCAGACCCCAGACCCATTTCCTTCACTGGAACTGACAACCTCTGGGCTATTTTTAACCCCAACTAGAGGTAGAGGAAAGGCAGGCACGATATGAGTTCCTATTTTTCCCCCCATAGGGGCTCAATCCAAAGGGGTACGGTGTTTTTGTTTTTTTTAAATTAGGGAAACAGCACAATGGGGAAGAGTTAAGCATTCCAGCATTTCGGCCCTACTCCATGTCAGGCGTCCACATTTTGGACTCAAAAAGCACACTGCAAGTTCCAATAGTTGCAAACGTCGCATGTAGTTTGACTCAAAGTTGTTTGTTAAAATGGCTATTGTTAACAGCTTGAGGCAGATTTTGTGTGAAGAGTGGCAGCAAAAGAGAGCCACAGTCAGATGTCAGAGGAGATTCCAGGCAATTACTCTTGATCCCTCGAGGGACTTTTCCCCCTCCTACCTTCCTCTTGGTTTTGAGAATGAATCTTTTTTTTTTTCCTCTCTGCCTCTCTCAAGAGTACACAGACAAGTCATCTAAGGGGAAGAGAGGAGCGAGTACCAAAGGGGCCAGTACACCCTGTTCCTGGTTTTTTGTGTGTGTGTTATGTGGTAGATCCTACAGTAAAATAGATAAAAGGCACATAAAACAGTTGCAGAGAGCAAAGCTCCCACTGGGGTTTGCAAGCAAAGTTTCTTTTTTCCCCCCTGAAATGGAGGTCAAATATTTAAAAATAAAAATGGTTTAGGTATTGCAAAATCATATCTGACTGGGGTCCAGAGGCATATTGCTGAGAACAGGCTGCCTGTCCTGTCTTAGCAAGAACACCTCATGACATTTTGGTAGTTGAAGCTGAAAACAAATAGTAAATGGCAAACACACAGTTGTTAATATTACCTTTGTCTCCCTGTTAATGGGCTTCCCAGAGGCATCTGCCTGACCACGGAGCCAGCGTGGTGTAGTGGTTAAGAATGGCGGACTCTAATCTGGAGAACTGGGTGTGATTCCTCACTCCTCCACATGAAGTCTGCTGGATGACCTTGGGCCAGTCACAGTTCCCTCATAACTCTCTCAGCCCCACCTACTTCACAAGATGACTGTTGTGGGGAGAGGAAGGGAAAGGTGATTGTTATAAGCCACTTTGAGACTCCTTAGGGTAGTGTTGTGTCTGCAGACCACTTCAGGCCGTCAGCGAAGGAGCCCGAGCTTGAGTCCCAGAGAACAATGGGACTGGGGCTCCTGGCTCCAGCTTAGGGGAACCAATGGGAATGGTGGCGGGAATTCAAACCTGCCAATGGCACCAGGGGGTGTTCCCCTTCGCTTGTATATAGTTGGCCACCTGGCCAGGTTGCGTTGTCTCAGTGTTGTATAATAGCGAACCATGCTGATCACTACATCGTTGTCTGTGGTTTCATTATGCGTCTAACCCACTATACAGAGAAAAGCGGGGTCATAAAAACCCTGCTCTTCTTCTTCACTGTGGGAAGCAGAATGGCAGAGCAGATGGATGTTTTGTGTGATCCAGCAATGATAAACTTATGTTCTTATAAGTCATGTTAGTTTCAAGTGGCACTTCCGTGTTCAGGAACGATCTAGCTCTGAAATACCATAGGACAGCTGCTGCCTTTGCGCCCTCCTGTTGAGTTTTTTGATCACTCAGGGAAAAAAGATGCTGGCCTAGATGGTCCTTTCATGTGATCCAGCAGGGCACTTCTAGTGTTCTTACTGTGTTGATGCAATTCAGTTGTGTGATGACAGATGAGAGCCCCATAGAAATTAAGGAGAGCTATGACAGAGCACAGCCATGAGTTGTGCTCTGAGGGTCCAACTTCTATTGTGCTGCCTCTGGACCTCAAATCCACCACCTGGAGTCTGCTGCTTCACTGTGGCCTAGTTCTAACTCAGTTGCTAAACCTGCATCTTTACATTCTCCTCACTGTACTCCCCTCCAAAAACACCAAAAACCAAAACCAGTCAGGGAGAAGGATTCTAGTCTAGCCTTCTCCCTGACTTTCTTGTTTTCTACATGGAGTGAATATTTTCTTTCCTTCTTTCTTTTATGATGGAACATTCGACCAGGTACAGTCCACAGGTTCATTGACAAAGAAATCCTTGAGTGGGTTGATTCAGCATCATATGAAGAGCTTAAGGAGTTGGGCAGAGGCACCTGGAACGGACAAAACTGCCATATAGTGAATCAGACCAGTGGCTCATCTAGCTTAGTGTTCTCTACTCTGACTGGTCTTTCTTTAATGGGAAATGGGAGATTCTGTAGTGGGAAATGGAACCTGGAACTTCCTATAGGCAAAGCAAACTTGCTGTGTCACTGAAACACAACCCTTCGTCTTGTTTTGTACCTTTGGCTATTGAAGCTGTTCTAACTCCCTTCCTATCCACACTCTGTTCGAACAGCCCTTTTAGATCTGGCGTCAGAAGCATAGTGGCTTGACTGTCCTCCGGCCGGCCCCAAGCCCATGACAAATAAGCCCCTTGTGTGTCATGCCTAAAATCCGCTGCAATGTGAGACTCTCCATTCCTTGGGCTGGGCAGCTTGCCAGTTTTCTTCCATGTCCCCACAGCTGGGAACACGGGCACGGCACGTTCCCTGTGGTGGTGAGAGAGAAGCCACCCTGTCCTGTCTTGAGGAGGGGATTTTAAGGGGCCCTGGCATAGAGGAAACAGGATAGGACTGCTGTCTCTTGCATAATTTCCCAGCAATTTGGCTGGCCAGTTCTCCTATGATATGCTAGACTCAATAATTTGTCTCATTTCAGTCGACTGGAGACATGTCTGGCATTTGAGGCTGCGGGGAAGAAGGGGTTATGCCTCAGGGACTGGTGCTTAGGGGTCCTTTCATAAGAAGGGAAGGATGTGGCACATTTAATTATTTAAACACTTTTGCATGCTCCAAGTGCCTCTAGTTACCAGGGACAGTCCCTATTTTCTGGTCCCTGTCTCTAGCGCATCATTGTTTTGTCCCCTTTTTTGCCTTTTTGGGAAGTCTTCTTCCAATGTTGTTAGCATGAGGGCTAGCACGGTCATTCTTCATGGTTTCGCCCATCTTTCAAGGAGGGGTAGATGAATTGTCTCAAGCATACATGTGTAATAAGCACCTGCCCATGAATATTCAAATACCACACTGTGTGTGGCCTGCCCTTTCATACTCTGCAAAAGCTGCAGAAGTATGTTTTGAAAAGTTGAAAGCAAGATTGTAAAACAATCATAGACCACAAGGGTCTCTGTCCCATCACAAGCTCCTCAGGGAGTGTCTCTCTTCCTGTGCAAGGAGGATGGCTGGCCCTGTTTGTTTCACTGCATAGGACATCCGAGAGGCCTCTGAAGAATGCTGTTCCTGTGCCTGAGGAAGAGAGCTTACCTGGATATTTGCAGGCTGTAAGATACTGGATCAGAGTCATACCAATGGCCCTTCTAGTTCAGTATTCTGTTTCCTTCAGTGGCTAACCAGATGACCCCGGAATGCATACAAAAAGGGACTAAAACCTCCTCTTTCTGCCCCTCCCCCATCAACTGGACAAATTCAAAGAGACACTGCCTCTGAACAAGGAAGTTCTGTTTAGCCACTGAGGTAATGTTCTGGAGCTTCTATTCCACGCAGGGAGGTGGTGAGTTTGTGTAAAGTAATGGTTAATTTAGCTTCTGATTCTTTTACGCGTTTTACAGTTTTGAACAGCACTTTTATCATTAAAATATATAATATATGTCTAATGTCTATAAAGTCAATCTACAACACTCCCCACCCTTTATTGAAATAAAGAAAAGAGGAATTGAAATTGGAGAATAAAACCCTGCAGTTCCTGCCTCCAGATTCCTGGACGGTTCACTCCAAGAGAATGGAGTAAGTAGGCCTCTGCTAGGATAGTTTACCTCAAGGAGTGTTGTCAGCTTCCCTGGAGAAAATGCCATCTGTGGAGGATGGACTCTGTGGCACTGTACCCCACTGAGGTCCCTTCCCTCCACATACCCCACCTTCCCCATGCTCCACCCCCAATTCTCCAGAAATGTCCTGTCTCAGAGTTGGCAGCCCTACCAGGAGGCAACAGCTGCTTCAGAGGGCAAACTCTAAACTGTCACATTCCTGTTGAACTTCCTCCCCAAATTCAACTTTTCCTAGGCATCTCCCCCAAATCTCCAGGAATTTCCTAAGCCAAAGTTGGCAACTCTAGACAGCAAGGAGATGTTTGGACCTCCCTACCATGCTAATAGGCCTTCCAGGGTGGGAAACAGGATGCTGGTCTACATGAAGTTTGCCGTTCATCCGGCAAAGCCCTGATTGCACAAGGGTAGGATAACTCCCCTGCTATTTGGTTTTCCTGTTCCCCTGCCCATCTTCCTTGGGGGAGGGAGAGATCTGGGAATGCCTGCACTGTTCTTAGGATGAGCAGCCCTTGTCCCACTCACCTCTCACTAAGACATAAACACACACACGCACGCACGCACATACACACACGCATGTGTGGCTTTGCCAGAACTTACTTAACTCCCTTTGCAAAGAGGGATTAAATAAATCCCTTCCTTCTCATCCTCATGCCGCCAGTCAATCAAGCAGGGATAAAAATACGCTAGGAGGTTATACTTGATTGAATTAAACCACAATAATGAGAGGAAGAAGACAGCAAACAAGGAGGGGAGCACAGGGGTTGGTGGTTCAGGAATGGGGCCAGCCGTGGCTTTTCCTGTATAATTTGGTTTCATGTTCTGTACAAGAAAACATGTCAAATATGAAAACGGCTGTCCAAGATTGTAATGTTCTTGCAAAGCCACAAATACACAGACATGCAGGGCGCTATTCTCCCGTGGAATGGAATGCCATCCTCAAAGCCACAACACTCATTTTCTCTAAGCCTGAAAGTAAACCTTCTCATGCCAACAGTAGAGGATTCTTTTCTCTCTCTCTCTTTTAATGGTTTCTTTGTTTTGTTCATACCATAAGAACTTCAGAAGAGCCCTGCTGGATCAGGCCGAATGTCGATCTAATCCAGTGTCCTGTTTTCCACAGTGGCCAGCTGGATTCTAGTGGAAGGCCTACAAGTAGGGCATGGAAGTCAAGGGCTCTCCCTCATTTGCCTGCCAGCACTGGCACTCACAAGTATTTTTCTGAACATGGCTGTTCCATTCATTCATCATGGCTAACAGACATGGACAGACCTCTCCTCATTAATTGGTCTAATTCCCTTTTAAAAACTTCTAAACTGGTAGCCATCAGTGTTCCCTCTAAGCTGAGTTAGTGTGAGCTTACTCACAGTTTTTTAGCATCCAGCTCACACATTTTTGTCTTAGCTCAGGAAGGATGGCTCCAGAGCAAGCTAATTTATGCAGTAGCCAAGTTGCTCACTCACAGCTTTAATGCCAGTAGCTCACAAAGTAGAGTTTTTGCTCACAAGACTGCACACCTTAGAGGGAACATTGGTAGCCATCTGTGGCTGCAGATGCCACTCTAGAAACAATTCTTTTTCACATCTTGGTGCTTAATGCAACCTTCTTAATGGTCTTCTTTTCTGTCTTCACCTTCTTAAGTAAATTCAGGGTAGGAAGGCATCCCAGATTCTCCACATCTGGATTCCTTCTTGAATTTGGAGTTTCAAATCCTGAAGTGGAATGGATGCATCAGAAATTCTCAATTGTTCCCCTTCTGTTGTTTGTTTCTGAACTTTGTACCGAGCCCTGCTCCTATGCAGTTTGCTGTGTGCGTTGAGAAGACATTGCCCAAAAGCAATCTGGATATGCCTGCTTATACATACAGTTGTAGCAAGTTCCTTGTTGTGTGGTGTTCTTCCATTGTACTGGAGCACATTTAAACACCACACTAAAAAAAGCTTGACAAAACATGGCAAACAGAAAACAGCCCTGGTGGGATTCTACATAACAAGGTAGCATGCTTAGTTTTGAGTGGTGTTTTACTGAGGAACAAATATTCGAAGTGGTAACACCCGACACAAAACATTCCCAGCTTGGTAAATCTGTATGTACAACCACATCTGTTTTGGTTTTTTTGGTGTGTTTTTTTAAATTGTCAGTCTGTACAGCACCAGTGGTAATGCAGTTTGCCACTGTCAGGTTAGGATCAGTCCCCACTCTGCCATGGAAGCCTGATGGGTGATCTTGGGCCAGTCGCACACACACAGCCCCATCTATCTCACAGGGCTGTTGTGAAGATAAAATGGAGGAGAGGAAAACAATTAGTTTTAGTAATTACACCAGCATTCAGGAGGAGCAGAATGCAGCACAGAGAGAAATTCTGGAACATTCAATGAATGGACATAATAAATCCATTCAGCCTAGATTCAGAATGCTTCCCAGCTATAATTCTCTCTCTTTCTACGGGATCTATATGAGAACCCATATGACATAGTGGTTAGAGTGTTTACCTGGCTCACAGGGGATCTGGGTTCAAATGCCTACTCTTACATGGAACTTTCTGAGTGACCTGGACCACTCTGTCTCAGCCTAATCTACCTCACTGGGTTGTCATGAGGAAAAATAGAGGAAGGGAGCACCATGTAAATTCCTTGGAGGAAAGGAAAGATTAAAGAGTATTAAATAAATTCAGTTGTGTATCTGGATGGCACATTATCTGCATCATTTCCACATCCATTCATGTTCAGCTGCACACATGGTAGGTGTCTAGTCTGGTTTTTATTATACAATGAGTCTGCCTTTGACTCAGTACATCAACTCCCTCTCATTAAAAGGCTGATGCCAGTCAACATGTGAAAAACATGGAATAGGAGTTTAAAATTCATATGAACTTTTCAGGGAGTTAGAAATCTGCTTACCATGGTTTCTGCAAAATTCATGGTTGGAAGTTTTGTTTTATTTTGTTTTTATTGTGGGAAGAGTTGCCAAAGAACTTAGCCTGAAGCTCATTTAGAAGGAATTTCAAAAGGAAGTTAAAAGAATTTCAATAAGATTAGCCAAATGAGCTTGCACATTTTTAAGTTGTCACTCATTCTTGCTTAAAGCAAAATTGAGACCAACCAGTTGTTACTTGATTGTTTATAACGATTGGTGGTCACAATGGAATTGAAATGCTCATTCCATTATGCATAAAAAATATCTAAACAGGTTTTTTTAAAAATCTGGAATTAAAAAAGTTCCTTCCAGGGAAGCACCGCATTCATATTCTTGGATTAGGTGGCCTCCTATATAGTTTATCTGTAGATATTTATTAAGGGATGAACAAACATTTAGTTTTAAACTTTTTGTGTTCATGACTGGCTGAGAAGATTGTTTTCATCCCACCTGTTTTCTTTGACAAATTTCCTGGTTTTATTTTTTTCTTTCACAGCAGTCTTATACTGTATACATTTTATATGTTATTTAAACACCATTTCCGTGCCATTTGTATGCAATTAATGCAAAAACACCAAAATCATTTGCAAATTTCACTAATATGAACAGGAAAAAAAGAACAGACTGCAGTTTCAACTGAAGTGTCAAGCAACCATAAAAGAAACCTAAACTTTCAAACTGAACTACAGTCATTAGGTGAGCGGCCAGTGGCTCAGCGGTAGAGCATCTGCTTGGCATGCAGAAGGTCCCAGATTCAATCCCCACTGTCTCCAGTTAAGGGTATCAAGTACTAGGTGATGTGAAAGATTTCTGCCCAAGACCCTGGAGAGCTGCTTCAAGTCTGAGTAGACAACAGTGGTCTTGATGGGCCAAGGATCTGATTCAGTATAAGGCAGTTTCATGTGGTCAGGAAATCTACCGGACAGGTAGAAATTTGGCTTCTGTAAACAATACTACATGCATATTGAACATATCTGGATCTGACAGAAAACACATTATAACATGGTCAGACCAACTCTTGTAGGGGACCAATGATATAGAGAAAGATACCCCCCGGGACAGTTATAAAGGCGACAGTACCCTCTGGCATGCTCAAAAAAAGGAGACATAGTGATGACTGTCCGATAGAACACTAGGATATTAGCCATCACCAGCATCATTTGGAACCTGTGTATTATGAATGCCTTTAAGGGAGAGAAGAAAGTTAATGTCAAAATATCTACTTGGAACATTGATCAAATCCATCACATTTTTATCCTGCCTTCCTCATGTAATCCTCCCTGCCTCATTTTATCCATTCCACAACCTTGGGGATTCAAGGGATTAACCCTTTTGCATGCAAAGCATGCAGTCTACCATTAAACTTTTGCCCCTATACCAGAGGACAGTATCAGCCCCCACCATCTTAATCATTTCAAGATAGCCTGAAAATTTGTGGTTTTGGGTTTTAACTCATCAGGTTCTGAAATGCATCAGATTGACCAGAGCAGTACTGTGGTTAGAAATAAAGTGGCTGGCTTCCCAAGACACCTGCAGAAATGCTGTGCTTGGATGCAGATGTGGCTGGCTTGTGTGCCAAGCCAAAGGAAGTAGTTTGCTGCTGTTTTAGGAAGAGCCCGGGAGCTGGATGGTAGTGGTAGTGGTGGTTTTGTTACTCTGCAGTTTTAGAACAACAGCTGAGAAAGCCGGTGGAGGGACGGGGAGTGTGTGACCTTTCTAACTGGCACACCACCACCATATGACCCTATGCCTGTTTGGAGGGCAGAGTGAAGCAGACATTCTGAACACAGAAATGTTGGATTCTAAAGTCACCTGTTTTGAAATGGAGGTTAATAATTGTGTGACAGAGGTGCTCCGATCAATCGTGTGTTTCTCCAAACTTAGCATACCATCCAGAATATAGGTGTGCATGGAAATGTAGCTTTAAAATTGGGGCTGTTGAATGGGGGAGCTTTGCACAACTGAAAACGTGGAGATAGATCAAGCTGGATAGCTGTGTTAGTCAGTGCAGAAAAGAAAAGGAAGTGAGCAGTGACTCACAAAAGCTCGTACCCCGCTACAAATTTTGTTACTCTTTAAGGTGCTGTCGGACTTTTGCTCTTTTATACTGTGAAAACGTGGTTGTCCCATTTGAATTGGGAGAGCAAATATGAAGTAGCAAAAGATAGGGAGTGAAAGGGAGAAATGAAATCTCAGAGTGGGTATTCAGATTATGAAATAGGCAGCTTCTAAAATTCAATCTCATCCAAGGGATCTGCTGCTACTCACAGAAAGCAGGACAGTAGCAACCCCCACCTCTCATTTTTGTGGTACGTTTATTGGGGAATTAACTCTGTACCACACAGGAGGGGAAGTCAGTGTCTCAGCAGGGAGAAGTCCTCACTATTTTCCTGAGTATGAGAAACTTCTGTTCTTTCAATGTGCAGCTGTTTTCCAAATGAGAAATTGTTCTGTTGACCTGTCCAGAATGCGAATGTGTGGTCAGAGCGTGCATGTGCCACTACATGCCTGTTTCCAGAAGGCACCAGCAACACTCAGCCAGGCATCTCCTGTGAACATGTGTAAGGAACTGTCTTCACTAGAATCTGGAAGGCCCAGGAGAGTCCACAGAAAGTTAGGTGAGGGAGTGTATGATGATTTCAAAGTTGCCAACTGGCAATTCTTGGAATCTAGAAAAGCTATCATGTCTGTTGTCCTGGGGAAGGGTTGTGATATAGAACACAAAGGCCTTCCTGCTGTTGACTTAGCCTGGGAATGGGGTTTTGGTTTTGTTACAGGCATGGCTTAGGGGAGAGCAGTTGAATTTGGTATCAGTAAATGCAATTCTGGACTTTTCCACTTTATATTGTTTGCTCACATATCATACCCAACGTGTACTCCAAGATTTGACAAATTGCTGTTTCTCAGAATCCAGAGCACTAAGTCACGTTGCTGGGAAATAACAAATCTCTCTGTGAATAGATGTGTGCATATACAAAGGTGCCTTATACATGCCCTTTCCATTTTTTCCCTCCAGTCAAATAAAAGAACAGGACCAAGCCATGTGTTTTTATGATGGCGCCAGCGTATAGTCGATTCATTGGTTAAATGAATCTGGGAGAACTGGGTTTGATTCCCAAATCCTCCACAAGCAGCTGCTGGTGTGACCTTGGGTCAGTCACAAGTTCTCAGCTGTTCTCTCAAGGGCAGTTCTTGGGAGAGCTCTCTCAGCCCCACCTACTGCACAGGGTGTCTGTCGTGGGGAGGGGAAGGGAAAGGAGATTGTAAGCTGCTCTGAGACTCCAAGTGAAAGGCAAGGTATAAATCCAATCTCCTCCTCCTCCTCCTCCTCCTCCCAAGCAATAGGGACACATAAGTGATGAAAATGAAACCTCTGAAGAGTCCACTGTCACAAAAACAGCATTGACAACTAAGTTAATTTTAGACAGGAAGCATTCTGTGTGGGTAAAGACAGACTGCGGCAAGAACACAGACCTGTCGGTTTGTTTCCCAAGAGGGAAGAATGAAACAGACATTAGTGATAGTCCAATTTCATAATTGGGTCTCCTTCCTTGGTTCTCTCATTCTTCAGCAAAACTTCCAAGGAACTTTGAAGGAAGCAAAAAGTAATTCAACTAATGCCAGAAACATTTTAGAAGGGAATTATGCAAAACCTTCAATGTGTGTGTGTGTTTGTGTATGTGTGTATTTAAAAGGAGATCATAGAAACTTCCATGGGAATCCCAGTTCATCCTCTTGACCCCACGGTTTCACTCTCCATCCACTTCCATGTATCCTGTAGCCTGACTCCTATTTCCAATCTGATGCCTCTTCACTCTCTCAGACTCAGTGTGGCCAAGATCACACTTCTTGTCTCTCTTTCCAAGCCTTCCTCTTCATGTACATTCCCTGTGTCCAGTAAAAGTGTTGGCCTCAACCCTGAAGAACAAATATGAAGCCTTGGCTTTATCTTTCTCTGTCCTTTGCTTCCCTTATTTAGTATATCATCAAGCCATGTTGCTTGTCCCCCTGCAACACTGCAAAGCTATGGCCCCTTCCTCTTTGCCCCACTGGCCAAAGCTGTGTTCTCACTCTGTTTATCTCTCATCTTGACTACTGCGCTCTCCTCCTTGCTGGCCTTCCATTAGACCCCTCACTTCTATTCAGAATCCTACCACCAAAACCATTTGCTTCTCCACTAACTCCAGTGATGTGAAATTTTTCCTTGCCTGCACTGGTTTCCTATCTCTGCCAAGATCCCTCAAAAACTCCTTGTCCTTACCTTCAGCAATCTCCATAGCCATGCTCCTCATATCTATCCACTCTTTTCCCCAAAACACCCGTTTTATTCCTCTTGCTTCTCCACCCTCATCTCTTCAGAGCTCCCCTTGTGTCCTCAAATGACTCAATCCTCCATCCTTTCTCCCTTGCTGTCCCTTCATCTGTGACTATGTCCCAAGACACCTGGACAAGGCTATCTTTCTCACATATCCTTCAGATCTCTCTTGAAAATCTACCTGAAGCCATTGGCCCAACTCCTCTGTCCCCATCCTCTACCTGTGCCAGTTCACACATTTAAAAGTGCAGGTGTCTGCCTCAAGAACTCTCTGACATGCAATGGGAATTTTGTGTCTCCCAGATGCACGAAGGCTTACTTCTGGTTGGGACTGTGGTATGTGAGGGAAGGGACTTCAGTCTCCTGTTGTCCCAGTGTCATTTCTGCATCATGAAACTGTCCAGGGGCCCTTCTGTTTGCTCTGTTGCAAAAATTTCCTGTAGCCTTCTAAGATGTGAAACTTTTGCGGCAGAGCAAACCATAGCTCTCTGAGGTGGTTTCAGGGTGCAAAAACAGCATCGGGAGGAAAGGCCAAGTTCCCTTCTCCACATGTGTCACAGTTCCTGTAGAATTGGCCCTATGTGCATTTGGGAGGCATGAAACTCCCATTTCAAGTTTTATCCAAAGACTTCAAGAGGACTCTGTAACATGTGAATTGGCCCTAAGCATACATTCGTCTGCTGCTTATCCCTGCCTCTACCTCCCTTTGCTGTTTCTCTTTTTCTCTCTCCATTTTTTAGAGTGTAGGTTCCTTGGGGCAGGGAAATATCTTCTTGTACTCTGTAACAGTGCACATTGATGATGCTGTGTAAAGGATAGTGACCATTGGGCTGATGTCATGGAATGGTACCCAGTCAGCATCACCCACTTACCCCTGCCATTTTGAATAATACAAAAGGGGAGGGGTTGTGGCTCAGTGGAAGAGGCTCTGCTTGGCATGCAGAAGGTCCCAGGTCCAATCCCCTGCATCTCCAGTTAAAAAGGATCATGCAGTAGGTAATATGAAAGACCTCTACCTGGGTCCTTGAAAAGCTGCCACTAGTCTGAGCAGACAATACTGACCTTGATGGACCAATGGCCTGATTCAGGATAAGGAAGCTGCATGTGTGTTTTATTTGGTTTTCTAGCCCCCACCCACTTCTGACTGCCATTTTTCTTCAAAGTTGAGGGTTGTATGCACATTCTCTCTGATGCTTAAGTGCACAGTTAATTACACCTAGTTCTCCCATTTGGCATTTGTCTTCTCAGTACTGGCCTTCTTCCCAGGTACAGTCTCTTGAAGCCCTCTGAGATTTCACAGCCAGGTGAAAATAGGGACATGCTTGGAACACTTTATCCCATGGATCACTGTCCAAGCAGTACCATTACATTCTGCAGAAAGCTCTAGTCTGTCTGCTATAGTCATTTATTGCGCCATAGCCAAGATAGTTTGTTCCTTAAGTTAATGTCATGACAGATGAAACATAATTGCCCTACGTTCTGTCATTGGCTGTTCATGACATGTGTCAGCAGCCACAAGGTGTGAAATGGCAGACTGTGCACTGTGTGGTACCCTCCCTGTCCCTGCACATGTGTTGGTGTACATGTGCTCTAGGGTCAAGAGGCACCCACTTTCCACTTAGGAATCTGGAGACCTGAGGGGAGTGAACCCTAAGGAAGGGCAATTCTAGCAGTTCTTATGAACACGACTTTTAAGAATGCATTCCTCCCAAAATAGATATAAATCAAAGGCTATGATTTACTAGGGATGGACCAGAAAATAGGCAGTGCTCCGTGTAAAAAGGGACAGTAGAAATGTATGCCTCTCATGTGTGCTATTCATATCTTAGCCAGGTCCTGAAATTCCCTCTTGTGGCAGCTGCATTTGGTCATCCAGGTGGAAGATCTATATCAAGGAGGCTTTTCAGCCTTTGCTTAGAATTGATCCAAAGTATTCAGAATGAGAGATGTTACTGAGTATCAGGGCAACCCTGGTTTGACTTGAAAATTCATGTTTGTTTTATGTTTTTTCCATACCTGGGACAAAGCTATAGTTATCCATTTTTCTTGCCATTGTAATATATGGGTTAGACTAGACCATCACACTTGACCATAATGCTTATTGGATAAACTTAGCCTTCTCTCTCTCTCTCTCTCTCTCTCTCTCTCTCTCTCTCTCTCTCTCTCTCTCTCACACACACACACACACACACACACACACACACCTCAAAATGTTGTCATGACAGTGAAATGAGGAAGCAAACCACATAACCCCACATCCCCTGATGTGATACTGTTTTGTTTTACAGAGCACAAGCTAAAATTCTGCACTCGCACTCTAAACTAGCTTTAGGTATTTGGTGCAACTGAAATTACTTGTTGCTACATGAGCTGTGCCAGATGCAAGTATATGCTAACAAGTTAAAAAAGTAAAGTATGCTGTTAAATCACAGCTGACTCACAGCAACCCTATGAAGTTCCACATCATGGGATTTTCCAGGCAAGAGGTGAGCAGGTGGTTTGAAATTGCCTGCCTTGGTGTAGCAGCCCTGGACTTCCTTGGTGGTCTCCCATCCAAGTACTGACCATGCTCAGCCAAGCTTAAGCTTATAAACTCTGATGAGATCTGGCTAGTCTGGGCTATTAGAGCTGCTATACAGGGCTGTTGTTCTGGCCTCCAAGAACTGGTAATGTGGATTTTCTTTAACTGATTAAATAATTTGGGGGAGCACTGCTTATGAGATCCTGGGCCGTGGTCAGACGAGCAGCTTATCACACTGTTGCCACAGCTCTAATTTTATGTAGATCTTTTTGTTCTGCTGTGGTTCAACCAGAAAGCTTCCCACTTACCTGCCTCACTGTGCGCTGACTCCGTGGTTGAGCATCCAGACTTTCGCTGGGAAGCAAACACCAGGTGTGTGATCAGCAGGGTTTTTTTTAAAGTTCTGTGTTTGGGCATACACATAGGTGCTTACTTGAATTCCTGTTTTTTTGCAAATGTACAAAAATGCCAACTCGAATGATTGCTTCCAAAAATAGCCGCCATAGATATCTGCCCAGGGGCTATTGGCATTAACATCAAACCACAATTAACATGCAAAACTGCCCGGCTAGTGCTTTGACAGTTTCAGGATTCCCCCCCCCCCCGCCACGTTCACGGTCCCAAAAAAGATATAAAGCACAAGAGCGCCCACACATTTGATAATATATGTTGGTGTTTATACGGTTATGCACATATCACTAAGAGAGTGAAAAAATGGCTCTGAAACAGAAGGGACAGTTCCCTTCTGTGCCGACTTGTTTGTTTGGGAGATTGACCAGACACCTGCAGATTCGTGATAATGCCAGTAGGTTCAGCAAATAGTGGGCTTTCTGCGAGGTCAGGAAAGTTGGGGGTAAGGATGGGAGGCTGATAGCTGCAGGACGGGAGCCAGATGTTGCTGTCGGAATGAACACTTTAAATCCAGATGGGAGATGACCGTGGATCAAAGTGCCTGTCTGATCACAGCCCTGGAGAATCAAACTCCATTGGGAATAAGTTAGGACTGATGGATGCTGTCTTGAATTCAGTGGAAGACAGGGCAGGGTATATGGTAGATATTCACTGGGAATACATATTGGCCTCCTCTCTAGATATGCACTTGAAGAAGCCCCCAACGGCAGTTAACAACAACCGCAGCAAAAGACAAATGGCATCCCAAATCCTAGAACAGTGTAAAATATCTTAAAAACTAGCACAGCATATACAGAATGTCATCGCTTACCCTCTCCTTTATTTATGTGTTTGTAAAGGGCTGTCAAGTCACAGTCAACTTATGGCGACCCTGGCAAGAGGCTTTCAAGGCAAGTGAGAAACAGAGGTGGGTTGCCATTGCCTGCCTCTGCATAATAATGCTGGTATTCCTTGGTAGTCTCCCTTCCAAGTACCTACTTGTGCTTAGGTTCTGAGATCGGGCTATACCATGCTGCTTTCCCTGCACCCTCCTACTTTATAGGCATGCAAATTGTCATAAAGCCATTCCTATCTTAGCAGCAAGGCATCATAAAACCAAATCCATAAACAGTACAAGGTACAGTGAAGCTAAAATAAAGAAACAACATAAATAAATATTTGTGAGCATTACACTCAGAACACCCATATCAGCTCTTTGGACCTGGAAAAGGGATATACAAAGATGCCCTCTTTGTTTTGATTTTTTTTTATGCTGTCAACGGGAGCTTTTTGTTGCTGTTGGTAGCAATTCATATATTTCTCTCGTTTTTACACCATTTATATGCAGTTGATACACCACTGACATTTACACTGAATGGGGGGGGGGCGATCAATACAGACAACAAAACAGAAAATGGTGGGAAAATAAAGCCTTGCTTGCTTGATTTGCTCAAGAAAAGTTCAAAACGATTTTTTTAAAAAAATAAAGCGGGTCTGGAAAATCCAGTAGCATCCCTAGTAATAACTGTCTGCACCGGTCTTTTGCTCCCCCAGATTTCTTTTTTGATCATGCTACATTGCTTAGATCTAACATATAATTAGCTCAAGCAGGAGCGTCCTGTTCTGTCTTAATGGAGCAGAAGGGTTCAGTGTTCCTTCTCTAGTGCCTGGCCCTGTTTGCCAAGGAGGCTGTGCGCAATTTGTTGGCATCCGTCGGCCTGTGGATGTACGTGGAAAGTCGGTCCCGTCCGCCTGTCCAAGTGGAAGCGAGCCATTATTTACACTTCATTCACAAGAACGGTCCCCACTAGGGTAATCTCAAGCAGGAACAGATGACACAACTGCTTTCCAGCACAACAGGTTTGTATTCCAAAGTACCCAGGCTTGTGACACACAGTTTGTTTATAAATACAGTGATGGGTTGCAAAATGTCCCCATTACGTCAGATACCTGCTTGCATTGTGCAATTTTTTGCTTTCTGTTTGACCTGGGTCTCTCCCCTACTCTTGGTTCTCAGTAGGCCTCTGCGGCTGAGGTCCTTGCCAAGAAAATCTGCTCCTCCTCCCAGCTTCCCTTCCCAGAATGCATTGGGACTGAACCATTTGGGAGAGGCATTTAGGGAGAGGCTGTATTCTGACAGACTGGAGCTGGGTCAGAATGGCTGGATGTTTCTTTGTTGAAAGAGGACCGAATTCCTTGAACCTTTGGTTGTGTTAATGAAGGAATTTCCACATGCTGCATGGCATAGTATAATACTCCCAGAGAAGCAGTTCTTGCACACCTGTTTAATTTACAGAATCCCTTTCTTCTGCCATTTCTGGTTACCATGTCTTTCCTTCTCTCTCAGACACCAAGCAAATTCATGGAAGAGGTCAGATTCAAACTAGGAGCTTCCTGATCCATAGCTCACACTTAACAGACCTCTGTGCCATATGGCAGTACATAGCAAGTTCAGGCTGCTGCAAACAAGCTATCTCATGGTTGCTGCCATATGTTTTAATAAGGAGCCAAGGAATGGTACAAAGTTTTCAGCTCCAGTGGGGCTATCAATACCTAATTTAACTAACTTGGGTAGGAATATACCATTAAATTTTAAGTGGATCTGAGATTCTAGAGGATTACTCTATGCTTCTGAAGTTCTTACCTGAATGTTTTTTCCTGGATTTTGGAGCTTAATCTTGTGTGTGAAATTGGATCACTGTGTTCAGAGTCCTAACAAACATGATGGGCATGGACCCACTTTGTTTTGCTGTGCTCACAGCTTCTAAACCATGTTTTATCCCAGTTCAGAAACCTAGTTGGGGGAGAGGAAACAACTTGGATTTGTCTAGGTTTCTGCATCCCTGATATCACAGCAAACTGGTTTGATTGAAGGCTTCCCAAATAAGGAAGATTTTAATCATGTTCTGTGCATAAGGAGAGAGGAATGCACAAGCATAGCAAAACAGCTTTGTTCATTACTTATGACACCTGAATGTAGCCGTTGAGTCAGGGATCATATTCCATTTTTAAAAAAAATTCTAAATGTTGTTAATCATCATAACTTCAAGATATATTACTGAATTTAATGACAGTTCTATCTGGATTTGAAAGTTCAAGTTTCTTTTATGGTTTCTCCACCGTCAAGATGAAACTGTAGTTGTCTTTTTGCCTTGACCAGAGTCATAACATTTGATAGAAATATTGCTGCTAAAATTTATACGTGTTTTGGTATCAGTGGTGTATAAACAACATTAAAAAGCAGGGTATAACATATAAATGACATAAAAATGCCATGAAAGAGTCAACTGCAAATGGGAAAACTGCCAAAGAAAATAGGTGGGATGGAAATGGTCTGCCCAAATGTGCACAAAAATTTAACAAAACGAGGTGGAGGATATCAATATATCCCTAGTTCCACCTCATTGCAATCACTCTGCTTTTTAAGTGAGACAATTTTCTTTTTTATACTGTTGAACTGAGTTAAGAAAGAACATTTGACGAAGGGAAATCTTTGCCCATTGAGAATTAACTCTGGCTGAAAATAAGTATAACGTTTGTGGTAGTATGGAAAAAGAAAATGCAGTATACACCAATGGCCGCAAGAACTAAACAGTGGCAGAGTTTTTACTCCTGAAGGAAGTGCTTCCTTGGATTCCCTTCTTTGATTGACAGCTCCTCTGTGATTGCACAGTAACTGGCAAGGTGCTGAAGCTATCAACTGGACTAGAGTCAAAGAAAATGTGCTGGCACAGAGAATTGGCTCAGTAGCTGAATGAGATGACCCTGTTCGTAGCGCTCTGCAGGAGCCGGGAAGGGTTCCCACTCATTGCGCCAAATTCTGTTCTCAATCATGCTGGTGAAGCCGCCTGCCGTGTGCTCTTGAATAAGAAGGACCTGGAAGTATTATAGAATTACCACATTTATTTGGGGGGTGGGGGGAAGAGTCTCCGTTTTGATTGAGCCATAATGTCTACAGCTCACATTTTGGATGTTAGTAGACGTGTTTGCAGCACAACAAGATAAATGTTTTCCCCAAGTACTGACAGCTACGCTGGAAAGTGAGTTTATTCACACACACCCTTTGATTTGGTGGAGCAAAGTTACTCATACTCCCTACCTGGCCATCACATGGAAGAGCTTTTCTTTGGAGAAGCTTTTTTAAATGCGTTAATCACAGCATACTTTTATCTTTATTATTTGTCAGTGGTTTTCTTAACTATCTTAATATGTATGTCTCTGTCCCCACATGGGGCATTTTGAAAAAACTGTCTTCCTTCACAACCAGTTGCTACAGATGGGCTAAACTGGACATGCAAAATTACATTGAAGACTTTGAATCACTTTGTGAGTTTCATGTCATGAGGACTTTGTACGGTGAGAATCTGCCTTTGATTGGAACTTAAACTTATTTGGTTTTGTATGTGAATGCACTGAAACATGTGAGTTGGATCCTACAGATCTTTTCCATGGATGGCAGTGCTTTCTCCTGATGCAAAGAGCTTTCCCCTATCACAAGAGGCTTGAAGAAAGATGCAGAGGATCCACTGCTTTGAAGTGACGGGAAGCAAAACTGGAGGGTTAAATGGTTGGGAGCCATTTAAACCATCTTGATTTGCTTCCTGCCAATTTGAGGAGGGGGAGCAGAACTGGAGGGTTAAATAGAGCCATTTAATCCTCTGGTTTTTCTCCCCACAGCTTTGAAGTGGCAGGGAGTAGAACTGGGGTTTAAATGGCTTGGAGCCATTTAACCCCCTGCTTCTGCTTCCCACCCCTTTCTCGAAAAAGCAGTTTGTGCCCATCCCTAATCATTTCCCCTGTAGAAATGGGCGTTTGGGAGGGTAGACTGTACGATCTAGGAGAAATGGAAGTGTTAGAGAGGCATCACATCCCTGCTGATCTTCCTCCCCAAACACCAATCTCCCCAGGCTACACCCCTAAATCACCAGGAATTTTTCAATTTTCCAAGCCAGACTTGGCAATGTTGACTGTAGCCAATCACTGACTCTTATGTCATGCTGGTAGAGACCGTAGCTTTCATAGCTTTTTAAAACAGAGCCTAGAGCCGAGTGACTACAGCATGTGTTATGCATATATGAGGTACATTGGTCATGCAATGCATAGTTGGACATGGCTCCCCATTCATTGGGTTGAATCCAGCTAGCTTTTCCACTTTTGAAAAAGGGAGGAGGGCCCCCCTTGACCTCCAGAAAGGCTATACTGAAAATCATGGGAGTTGTATGTACAAAAGCCATGTGGAATGTGGGCTGTGGAAAGGAAGGGAATCAGATGAGATTGGGTGGGGAAAACCTGGCTGGATCCACCTCATAGCCCTCATATCAAGTAATTTGTATGTTCATTTATGTATTAGAAATATGTATCTGTCCCACTCTCCATTAAAAACTATACAAGGAAGCTGACAACATCTTTAAAACAGAGTAGTTAAAAGCAGCATAGACCACTAAACAGCCGCAAAGCAGGTCAGTGGCAACAAAATGAACATCACTTAAAGCTTTCAGTCAAGATGATAGCAAAATTGAACCACGTCTAAAATTTACTGAAATCAAAGCTGAGAGGAGCAATTACAAAATGAGGGCATGAGACCCTTAGCCCCTCAAATCAACAGAATGCCTGGTAGCAAAAGCTTAAGCAAGCAGTGGCTCCTGCCGCTGAATGCCAGGTCAGTAAATGGAAAAAACTGTGGCCACTCAGGATTTAATCCTGGACAGACAGGCTGATCTGGCATGTATTATGCAGACCTGGTTGGAGGACCTAGCTATGTCTCTGTACAGCAACAGGCTAGGATGGGGGATGAGGAGGTGGGGTCCTGGTGGTCTGTCATGATCCCACCCATCTATCAAGGCACCTGATGGATCCCAATAGTTTCCTATCCATGCTTAGGGATTTCCCCACCTTGGTTGCTGATGATTTTGTCAAGGCCCTGACCACTCTCTGGAATAGGGAGAGGGCCCAGGCTTTTGACACGAGCGCCCCTCTCCCCATACAGAGCCAAGGAGTCTCCCTGGTTTACTAGGGAACTAATAATGATTACAAAAACAGAGGGAAGGTGGCTAGAGCACCGCTGGCAGAAAACTCAGAGCAAGACTGATCAAACACAGCATACAGCTGATATTACAGCATGTTTTGTGGCAGTGATGATGGCCAAAAGGCAATATTTCTCTGCCACCATTGTGTCTGAAAGGAATCATCCAACTGAGCTGCTTCGTGTGTTTCAAGGGTTTTACATCGTAGCCCCAGGGAGCTGGATTCTGACCACGTGAGGGCCCACTGTGATCAATTTGCAACTTACTTTGCAGACATAATCACCCAGATCCACTCTGGGTTAGATGCCGGCATGGATGCATATTCAGATGCATGGATGCATGTACTTTTCCAATTTATATGGATACTTTTTGGCTTGTGGAGCCGGGGGATGTGGACAAGATCCTCGGAGAGGTGAGACCTACTGCCTTTGTTCTCAACCCTTGCCCTTCCTGGTTAATAAAAGCTGCCAGAGGGGGACAGGCCAAGTGGGTAAGGGGAGTGGTAAATGCTTCTTTGAGGGTGGATATTGTGCCACCCCTGCTCAAGGAGGCAGTGATTAAACCAGTGAAAAAACCCTCCCTAAGTCCTACTATGTTGGAGAACTTATGGCCAGTCTCCCGTCTTCCATCTTGGGCAAAGTGCTTGAACGAGTGGTTGCTCCTCTGCTCCAGGGACTCTTGGAAGTGACAGATTTTCTGGACCCATTTCAGTCAGGCTGTAGGCAGGAGTTCGGGACAGAAACTGCTTTGGTCACCTTGGTTGACGACCTCTACCAAGAAATAGACAGGGAGAATGTGATCCTGCTAGTTCTGCTAGATCTCTCAGTTGCCTTTGATGCTGTCAACCAGAGTACCCCAATTAGCTGCCTCTTGGCACTGGGACTCAGGGGCACCATGTTATGGTGGTTTGAGTACTGTCTGGGGGTGGTCAGAGGGTGGTGCTGGGGGATTCCAGTTCTGCCCCTTGGCCATTGACCTGTGGGGTTTCACAGGGTTCAATCTTATCCCTCTTGCTGTTTAATATCTACATGAAGCCACTGGGAGAGGTTATCGGGAAATTTGGGCTGCCATGTTACCAATATTTGGATGAAACCCCACTCTGCCTTTCTTTTCCATCTAATTCTGAGGATGTAGTTGATGTTCTGAACCAGTACTTGGAATCAGTAATGACCTGGATAAGGGTGAACAAGCTGAAATGTAATCCTGACAAAAAAGATGTTCTCTGGTTAATAGAAACACAGGTCAAGGACTTAAGATGGGGTTATACTTCCCTTGAAAAGCCAGAGTCACAGCTTGGGAGTGCCACTCAACACAGCAGTCACCTTAGAAAACCAAATGGCTATGGTCCTCCAGAATGCTTTTGCCCAGCTTCATCTGATGCGTCAGCTGCGTCCATTTCTGGGCCAGTCAGATCTAGCCACAGTGATGTGTCTTAGTAGCATCTAGACTGGACTATTGCAATGTGCTGTACTTGAGGCTACCCTTGAAGAGTCTTCAGAAGCTGCAGCTAGTGCAGAGCACTGTGTCTGTTCTGCTGATCAGGACCAGCTATCGGGATCATGTGACCTCAGTATTGCAGCAATCATACTGGTTACCAGTCTGCTCCCAAGCCCAATTCAAGGTGTTGATTCTGACTTTTAGAGCCCTACATGGCCTGGGACCAGAAGGACTGTCCTCTCCCATATGGTCCTTCGTGGGAATTTACATCACAAGGAGAGGCCCTTCTGACTGCCCCATCAATCAAAGATGCTTGTTTGGGGGGTACATGAGAGAGGGCCTTGATTAGGGAACACTCTCCCCAGGGAGCTACACCTGGCCTTCTCAGTTGTGATCTTTAGGAGGCAGCTGAAGACTGTTTTATTTGGCATTGCAATTAATTAAAGCAGTCCTAAATTGTGATTTTTTGGAAACGTTTTAATGTATTTTATTAATATCACAAGCTGCCATAGGGTGAAAAGAAGCTAATAAATATTTTAAATAAATAAATAAATAAGACTGGTGCCGGGCAAAATCCCATGGGGAGTGTGTGCCACAGGTAAGGCACTGCCATAGACAAGACTGTGTCTCCGATTGCCACATACCTGATCGGAACTGATTGGCAGAGTGAAATACCTTCTCCTTTGTAGTCTGTACTTGTGCAAACTATTATAGCCCTTGAACTAGGGTTGCCGACCTCCAGATAGGGCCCAGAGATCTCAGGAATAACAACTGATATCCAGATGACAGAGATAAGTTCTTCTGGAGAAAATGGCATATTTGGAAGTGTGCTCAGTGGTATTACTCCCCACTGAGGTCCTTTTGCTCTGCAAACCCTGCCTTCCTCAGAATCCTCACCCAAAACTTCAGAAATTTCCCAACATGGAACTGGCAACCCTACCTTGAACATTTGGTGCATAGCTAGAGAGAGGAAGGTCTGCTCTCTTGGATGCTTCTGAAACTCTGATGATACTTATGAATCACAGTAGGATTTGTGTGTGTATGCGCACATATGCAGTGTTTAATGTACGGGAAGGGGAGAAGAGATACAAACTACAAGGAAAATTTTAGAAACTCCCCTACTTAATTTCAGGGGGAGTGAACAGACAGGATAACAGAGGAACAGGTGGGAGTGGAACTCTCTCATCCCTTTTTGCAGTTAGTATGTGTATTTTTATCATGGAGAGGACAGCAGTGAATTAATATAGGAGGATGGTAGACCCAGAAGTTATTATGAGAGGATGACAGGCTGTTAAATAACCTCTTCCAACCAATCTGAGTTCTAAGCAAAAATTCTGAAGGAGCAATTTTTTTCCCCGTTCCTTCTGTTACAGTCTGACAAACAGGGTTAGGGGAGGGGCCGTGGCTCAGTAGTAGAGCATCTGCTTGGGATGGAGAAGGTTCAGTCCCCAGCATCTGCAGTTGAATCAGGCAGGAGATGGTGTCAGAATTGTCTGTGTAAAACTGTAGAGAGCTACTACCAGTCTGAGTGGGCAATTCTGACCTTGATGGACCAAGGGTCTGATTCAGTATAAACCAGCTTTGTGTTGATATGCTATACCAGACTTCCCATTCTGGAGACCAATTTCCGACATATTGCTTCCTTCCTCAATTATTTTGTTCTCCTCTTGGGTGCTTGCGGCTGTGAGTGGAGAGCAATTCTGCATTTTTAATAGGAGACGTAGATCTGTGGTGATGGTGGAAAGGAGTCATGTCAGAATGCAAAACATGCTTAGATTTGTCAGGAAAGCAAACAGGAGCAGGAAAGAGAATCTTAGTTCTTTCCTATTTCCTGCAAGGCTAGAAGATACTCAGCATTCTACAGCAACATTCAGAGCTGTACAGTCTTCCACAGACAAAAGAACATTGCATGTGGATTGGCCCTGGGGGGTGGGGAGCTGGAGTATGCATGTCTGCTAGATCGCTTTCCTCCCCCCCCCGCCGCATTCCTGAGGCCTTGAAGGCTACAGGAATAAAGCCCAGAGTGGCAGCTTGTTAAGGAACATGTTGCCTTATGGATTGGCAGACGCCGGGGAAAGTGAGTCAAAGGGAAACCTCATGGCATTCCCTGGGGGCTGGGAACATAAACTGTGTCTCCCTCTGCCCTTGTTCACTCTGTCTCCTGCACTCTCCCCCTTGTGCACACAGTGTGTGGGTGGAAGGAAGACAAACTGGATTAGAACCCACTGGAAGGCAGAGACAATGTTAGATTCTTCTAATTTAAACCAGCTTTCCAGGGAGAGGTTTGGACACAGAGATGCCAGGAAATGGACGCCTTTCTTCTTTTGGATCTGAGGGCAAACTCCTCGACTCCAGCATCCTGGTGGCAGGACTGCAGGGAGCTTTGAGAGAAATACAGGGCCATTGGGAAGGCTGGTCCTCATGGTGCCATGCCTCCCAGTAGGCTGAGCTGAG
Organism: Gekko gecko; assembly: GCA_029375565.1. NCBI lineage: Eukaryota > Metazoa > Chordata > Lepidosauria > Squamata > Gekkonidae > Gekko > Gekko gecko. Next base: position 20,282,051 of record JAPDNY010000013.1, on the reverse strand, counting down.
ACTGGCAGCCAAGGGATCATCCTATGGCCCTCGCTGCAGACCACCAGCTGCACAGCTCTCATGAAGATTGTCACATGCCAGTCCCTTGATCTGGACAGCCTGGTTTGTATTGTTGGATATGATGTATGGAGTCTACTAATGACACCCATTGAGCAACTGCATTGTGTGCCAATTGCTTTGTGTCGGGCTTCTGGCAACTGTCACAAAAGATTGGGAAAGGATCCCAGGAAGCATCCTTTGACCTGTCCATTCTGCTGGTGCCAGGATTTCTGGGACAACAGCAAAGCTGGTCTGGGAGAGACGTAGCAAGAATGTCAATCATAGCTGTGACTCATAGGCTAGAACAATGGGAGGCAGGGGCAGGCTTGTTACTTACTAAATGACGGGGCCTGCACTTTTTGCCTTGTATCTGTTGTATTTGCGAGGGCTACAGACTGACCTTGTTTGCAATTGAAAGCTGGGATTCTGAGTCAGCTAATGATCCAGATGGGCACCAAGGGGCATGCTTAGAATTCAGACAGAGCCTGGGCAAGCCAGTCACACACCAGTCCTACGTCTCTTTCCTCCCAGTGGGTTTTAAAGAGCTGGGATAAAATATATGCACTCTGCGCAGATGAAAAGAAGGGATGGACATTGAGATGCCATATTTCTGCACTGTTTTCCCTCCCTCTAAAGTGAATGATATAGACAGTTTCAAGTGGGTAGCCGTGTTGGTCTGAAGCAGCAGAACAAAGTTTGAGTTGCTTTAAGAGCAACAAAGTCTTAATTGAGTTATAAGCTTTTGTGTGCAAGTACACTTCTTCAGATACAGAATTTCCTCAGCCATTACATATAGGAAGGGGGGGGGATTAGTTGCTAGGAAGGGCTAGTTAGAATCAAGATGCATAAGTAACTGGGCGGTCTATGAATGGCAGTAAATTAGTATACAAATATAAGAGTTAACAAACAGATGTGAGAATGAAGTTTTGAATCCAGTGACACCTTCAAGACCAACAAAGTTCAATTCTGGGTATAAGCAAGAACTGAGAGCATGTGTAGATGCACACTCCTACAGATAAACTGAAACAGATTTTCTCAAATATTACATGCACACACACATACACAGCTTTCCTGGGCTAGAATGCCACCACAGGCATGAGACAATTGAGTATAGCATTACCAACCTCCAGCTGGGGTCTGGAGTTCCCCTGAAATTACAGCTGATCTGTAAACTACAGATCCCCTAGAACAGAGGTGTCAAACTCATTTGTTACGAGGGCTGGATCTAACATGAATGTCACTTTGTCGGGCCAGGCCATGTGTGCTATAAAATGTAATGCCAGGTACTGGAGATATAAACTTTATAAAGGACACAGGCAAACCCAATTAACAATATTATTTTTTACTCAAAATACAAAGAAAAGCAACTGATTCCTAGCAGCAAAAGCAATTGTTTTACTGAGAAACCCACAAAAGCCTCAATAGATGTATTTAATCACATGCAAGATTAGTTTTTTTCCAAGGGATACTATAAAAAGGGGAGTACCTTACATTTCCATACATAACCATTTGCTTGTGTACCAGGTAAGAGCCCTGAATGGGCCTGTGCCGGCCCCCAAGCCTTATGTTTGACACCCCTGCCCTAGAGGAAATGGTAGCTTTGGAGAGTATGGAGACTCTGTGGTATAACACAGAGTCTAGGAGAAACTGAAATCCCTCCCCAGGTACAATAGAGATCAGTTCACCTGGAGAAAATGGCAGCTTTGGAAGGTGGAGTATATGGCATTATACTGTGCTGAGGTCCCTCCCCTCCCCAGGCTCCACCCCCCAAATCTCCAGGTATTTTCTAACTCAGAGCTGTTAACTTTAGAGTAGAGCCTGGGGAGGGTGGAACTCAGGACTCCCATTAAGTCCACCCTCCAAAACTGCCATTTTCTCCAGGGGAACTAATCTTTGTAATCTGGAGATGAATTGGAATTTCTGGGAAACTTCAGGTCTTACATGGAGGTTGGCAACCCTAGACACTACCTCCATTTCCACATCTCCAGGAATTTTACAAGATGGAGTTGGTAACCTTAGGGAGGGGAAAAATAGAAAGGCTTGGGCATTCCAAAATAAATGTTGGGAGTTGTTTTTTTTTTTTAAAAAAGCTGAAGTTGGTAAGGATGGATTCCAGAAGAGGGTTTCCCACTTTCTGTGTTTCCCAAAATCTCTGCAGGCCTATGAAAACTTAAGTGAAAAAATGGAGGTGACCCTTATCCACTTCCACATACGGTTGCCTGTTGTCCAATGGGGGGGAGAAGCTTCGTGTCCAGAAGTTTCATGATGATGTCACCCAGAACTGGCATCATCATGCTAGGTACATTGTCAGGGGACACTCTAGCATTCAGTTTGAAAGCTCTGTGATCAAATGCTAGAGCATCCCCTGGCAACATGCCTAGCATGATGATGTCAGCCCACTCCAGACACTTTGGGGTCAGGGTTCCCCCCACCGGCCAGATCCAGGCCGGTGAGTGAGCAACCCTCCCCCCTCTGGCAGCTCTACTTCTACATTAAGCGCTTGTTAAAAATGCAAGGCTATCAAATTAGTCCTAAATAGGATGCTTCCAAATGGAGGGTTATGCCAGCACTGAGTTTGCTAAGTCTACTGGCCTGACGGTCAAAGCAATGGTATTCCCAGTAGTAATGTATGGCTGTGAGAGTTGGACTATAAGGAAGGCTGAGTGCCGAAGAATAGATTCTTTTGAACTATGGTGCTGGAGAAGACTCTTGAGAGTCCCATGGACTGCAAGGAGATCAAATCATTCAAATCATAAAAGAAATCAACCCTGACTGTTCCCTAGAAGGCCAGATCCTGAAGCTGAAGCTCAAATACTTTGGCCACCAAATGAGAAGGGAGCACTCACTGGAGAAGATCCTGATGCTGGGAAAGATTGAAGGTCACAGAAGAAGGGGACGGCAAAGGATGAGATGGTTAGACAGTGTCATTGATGCAACAAACATGAAATTGAGCAAACTTCAGAGGACAGTGGAAGACAGGAGGGTCTGGCGTGATCTGGTCCATGGGGTCATGAAGAGTCGGACTCGACTGTGCGACTGAACAACAACAACTGGCCTGACACTTGCAAGTGATTCAGAGTCTGAGCTGATTGCCACATGGCCAGTTCAGATGAACTAACAGCAGCAGCCAGGTGGCACAGTCCAAGGGTACAATCCAGCTCCACTAGAATCTGTGGGAGTTTTGCTATGGATTTCTGTAGAAACTAAGCTCTACCATGAAAACTCCATGCTAAAAGCTTCAGCTGAGATCTTATCCCACTTCTCCATAGTTTGCTCCACAGCTGCTTAAGGAAGCTGCTATTGGACGTAGCCAAGGTGCAATCAAAAGAACTGTTGTGGGTGAATGGCTGGACTTGAGTTCATTCACAGGTTCAGAATAATGGACCCCCCAGGGCTGATTTGGGACATAGGATTCTTATGCTACAGATGCTAATTGTCTGTCCTCAAGCATTTCCACTTTGCACTGATCAAGCTGATTACAGTATGCAGGGTATCTTTGCATCCTGAGTTTCTTCTTTGCAACACCCCTTCCATCTTCTGATTGGGATATAAGTACTGAGAGATCTCCATTCTGACTCATATCTGACCAAGGGAGCTTTGACTCTCCAAAAGCTTATACCCTGAAAATCTTGTTGGTCTCTAGTTGCTACTGGACTCAAATCCAACTGGCTTAGAAGAGGTGTTCCGTTCAGCGCAAATACAGTGGAAGAAAGCTTCTTCTGAAAGAGGCACTGCCTCTTGTGGTTTTTGGTGCCTGCAATTGTTCAATTAAATTATTGTTCAATTAAATGATAGCTCCAGCAGCTGCTGTAACACAAGCTAATCAATGTTAATTAAGAGGCTGAGCTACTAACCAGAATATCCCTGGCTCACATCTTGTCTTTGCTACAAACTCACTAAGTGACCCAAGGCAAGGCATTCTTTCTTCGTCTTAGTTTCACCCTGGCTTTGGTTGCCAGCCTCCAGTGGTGGCTGGTGCTCTCCCACTATTACAACTGATGTCCAGGTGACAGAGATCAGTTCACCTGGAGAAAATGGCTGTTTTTGAGGGTGAACTCTATGGCATTATACCCCTTTGAAGTATCTTCCCAAACCATACTCTCCTCCGGCTCCACTCCTGAAATCTCCAAGTATTTCCCAATCTGGAGCTGGAAATCCTACTCCTGACTCATATAGGAAGAATAATACTGCCCTACCTTGCAGGACTGTTTCAAGGACTACAGCAACAGCATGTATGTGAAATGCCATGAATACTGAAGTGCTATAGAGATGCAAAGTATTATCATTATTATTAATTGACCCAAAGCTTTTGAAGTGATGTGTAAAACCAACAAATCAGCTCAACGTAGCCCTATGGGAAGAGTGTTTTGGGGATCCTGCATGGTCAAGGTTCGACTACTCTTTCTGTGTCTGCAAAGCAGAGCTTTGGGGAAGGGCTTTAGCAGCACACATCCTCGTGTGATTTTTCAGATTTCTGGTTCTGGTTGCAGACGGAACCTGGAAAGTGCTGAGGTTCACAAAACGCCCGAAATGGAAACATAGAATATTTTAAATTATCAGAGCTTTGCTGAACCTCACAGTGGTTTGTTTTGGGTTTGGCTCAAGTTTTTTAGTGGAGGTTTGGGTCAGCTTTTAATATCGGTTCTCACTCATCCATTAAGTGACACGTGAATGGTGCCAAACCCCCAGTCCTCCCGGCCCTCTCTGTGTTGTTAGGGCCGAGCAAGTTCAGGAGTGTGTGAGGCACACACCGAGGGTTGGGGAAAGTAAGCAGGGCTCCCCTTTTGAGCCAGAGTGTTCCATGGCCATATAAATTGCAGATGCTGGTAAGATAAATCTCCTAACTGGATAGGTATTAAAATGTTTTTTAAAGGGGGGGGTGTCACCATTTTCTCCACAACAAGAGACAGGCTGCTGAAAATGCAAGAAAAAGAGAATGGCAAAATGATACATGTTGGATTGCTGGAATGGATTTCAAATGCCAAAGATAGTTTATGTAAAGGCTTGCACTGTTGTAAAATGTAACACTATCCACTGGCAAGCTTCAATGAAGTTTGGTCCCAGTTAGGATTTTCTTTTTCCTTTTTTTTTTTTTTTAAACAAAACTGAAAAACTTCTTCCAGCCCATTAAAATTGATTTATGTTTTGCCCGTAGATTCCTTCGCACTAAGCCTTTGGGGGATTCAAATTAGAGAAATCATTACCTCACTTTTGGCCAATCCTGTCGCTCTGTTCCCAAATATTCGAAGCACTCCTAGCATCGCTTTGACTTCTGCTGGTGAATACAGGGGAACTTTTCCGACTTGAAGGGCTGTGGAATCCCTTCCCCCTACCACCCCAGCCTTGAAGAAACCCCACCCCAGCCTCTCTGTTAGCCATTTTTGCCATAAGAGAAGTCAAGGCATTACACACACAAGTACAGAAGTGGCAAAACTGGTTATGGCAGCTGCTGCTGGGTTTCCTTTTGGGAAGCCTACAGGGGCAGCAGTCAAGCCATATGAGCAGTTTTAAGCCAAGTAGCACACCTGAGCAGTAACGCTGGGGCTCTGATCTTGGTTATTCCCTACATAGGCCTAAATTCTGCCCTCCCAGTGCTAGGATGGCCCAGAGGTGGTCTGTTTTTCCAACATAACACTTCCAGTTTGCACCTCTTGGTTAATCAGACTAGAGGCAAAATCATGTCGTGGCTCTCTGTGTATGTACATATGTGCCACTTCATTAGCAGGTCACAGTCACCTGGCATTGCTTTCCTATGTGGAACCTGATTTATGGCACATTAACCACTACTGCTTTTAAGTCTGAGCAAAGTTCTGCAGGATAATTGATTCTCAAAGTGTGGGGCCTTCTATAGGGAGGTTCAGGACCTGACCAGGTGTTTTCATTTATTTTGCCTTGCACTGATTTCAAAGCAACATTGGTCTTTGTTCTCTTTGTTCAAGATATATTGAGAAAAATACATACACACACGTACATACGTTGTTATCTCCCAATATTCAAATAAACTTTAGCAGTTGTACTATGGAGCATAGCAGGCTATGCAATATGGCATCTTAGTGTTCATGTCCTCACATTTGCCTACATACACATTAGAGACAAGAAGTACCCAGAGATAAAATCATGGGAGCGATTTACCAAGGTCAGTGTTTGGATTTCCACAAGTGTTGTAGGTAGGATTGCCAGGTCCCTCCTGGCAACCATCAGGGGATTGGGGGGGGGGTTTACCTGGAGAAAGAGAAAAGGCACAGGCCTTGTTGCTGGTATCACATAGAAAGTGACATCATCACACCAGTGACATCCAGGTGACGCTCTGGTATTTGGGCAAAACCTCTATGGTAAAACTGGCTTCTTCTATAGAGATTTTGCCCAAGTACCAGATGTTGTTGCTGTAATTATGTCACTTCCTGTTTGACACCAGCAAGGAAGCCTGGGCCTTTCTCTTTCTCCAGGTAAGTCCCCCTAGCCAGCTGATGGGTGGCTAGGGGGTAGGCCCTGGTGATGAGGAACCCCCACCTCTACCAGGGGGTCTGGCATCTGGAGTTGCCAGTCTCTGGGTGGTAGCTGGAGATCTCCTGGGATTACAGTTGATCCAGGCAAGAGAGATCAGTTCCCCTGGAGAAAATGGCCACTTTGGAAGGCAGACTCTGTGGCATTTTACTCCACTGAAACCCCTCCACTCCCCAAATCCCACCCTCCTCAGCGGTGCCCCCCCAATCACCAGGTATTTCCCAACCAAGCTGGCAACCCTAGTTGTAGGGTGGGTGAGTGTGGGAACAACATTCATACTTCATTTCCACACAATGAAAATACAAAATGTATTAGGTTTTGGTGTTGATTTATCTTCCATCTCTCCCCCCCACTAGTGTTACAGATGAGATATTTTGTTTAAGAATGCCCGTGTACTCCACTCAATAGCTGGGATGAGCAAACGTTCCCAGCTCTCTTTCTTTTGATATTCATTTATATTTTTGGCATTGGTTTTGCTTGCCCCCTTTTTGCTGCAGGTTTCACAGGTGTGTTTGTATTCTGTAAATGCGTTGCACTGTGGCTCAGTGGTGTTGAGTGCATGCTTGGCATGTAGAAGGTCCCAGGAAGAAAGCCTAGCATCTCAGATAGCACAGATATTGGTATAGACCTTTTCCTGACTGGAGAGCCACCATCGGATGGAGTAGACAGTTCTAACCAAGGCAGTTCAGTTCAGCCAAGAGTAGGCAACACTAGTCTATGCAGACCAACATGAAAGGGCAGATTCTTGGAGAGGCGATGGCTCAGTGGTAGCACATGTGCTTTTGTATTCAGGTCTCACATTCAGTGTCCAGCATCTTCAGCTGAAATGATCTTAGTTGCAAAGTGTTGGGAAGATGTTCTTCTGACTGTGGCTTTGGAGAACCACGGGCAGTCAGAGTACTGAGTTAGATGGACTGATTCAATGTAAGGCAGCTTCCGACATGCACACTGTTTCCTCAAACCAAAAATCTTCTGATAAAACAGCAATACATCAGTGTTATAATTACAGGAATGAATTTAGTCTGAGGAAACAGAAAACATCCAAAAACATAAGAAAGAAGCAAAACTGAAATTCCGACTGAGGGATTCAAATAGCACAGTTGATGATGCAGGCAAATCTACAAAACTGGCAGAAACCGGCAGACAAAGAAAATCCAAATGTAAGCAAATATAAAAAGAAAACAAATACAAAATGAAATGAAACAGACAAAATTTGCTTATTCCTGCTTGGCAGTGCTGTGAGAATCTGTCAGACTTCGTAGAAGTCACAATTTAAGGCTAGTGGATTGTGTTTTGCTGGGTGGGCCACAAATTGTGCATTTACCTACAGTAACCTTTTCCTGTGCACACCTGGAACCAACACTGATAGCCCCTCTCTCTCATTCAGGCGTGTCTAACCAAGGACTTCAGTGAGGATCTCAGTGAAGGGATGTCTCAATATGCGTGGTATCCATGCACTGCCAACCACACCCAGACCATTTACTGGCTCAAGGTAAGGTGTCCAGGGCTGGTGGATCTGCCCCCACAATTACCCCAGGGGTCTGCAAGCCACAATGAATGCACACTGCACCAGTTCATATAGGTGAAACGGGAGGCTAGAGGGGAGGCCCACCAGTTGATGTTCTCCTTTAATAATTCTGGTGGGATATTATCTGTGCCAGGAGCTTTGCCTCTCTGGAGTTGGCCAGAGTGAGGGACTTGATTTGCTTTACAAGAACAGGTGACCGGTCTGGCAGATCCTCTGGCTTTTGGAGATAAGATGGATGCTGAGCCTCTGCATATAGTTTCTGAAAATACACTTCTCATTTATCTGGCAAAATTAAAGAGTCTATAAGTGGAATATCCTTATAAGAGTGTCTGGGTATCAGTTTCCAAAAAAAAAGCACAGAATTTTTAATCTTTGGTTGACTGGATTATTTGATTCCATAACTCCATTATATCCGCTTGCTTTTTTGTTGCCACTGATTTTGTTACAGGACTTCTTTAGCTATAATAGATGGTGGGAGGTGCTCTGAATATTTGTTCCTGTGGCAGTCTTATATGCCTGATAAACGTCTCTAAGCTCCTTTTTGGCAATTGTTATCAAACTATTGCTTTGAGTAATTCTTAGAAATCTGTGCTTCTGTAGTGAGTGACATCATGTTCTAGTAGTCACTGTATCTGCACCCGTGTTTCTGTTTTCTGGGCCCTATAAGGAGCAAAGATCTTGCACAAGATCTTGCAGAAGCAGAAGTGCACCAAGTCTGCTTATGTTTCTGCTTGCACATCATTGGATCCAAGCCAATGCAGGGCTCTTTTTGTAGCAGGAACTCCTTTGCATATTAGGCAACATGCCTCTAATATAGCCAATCCTCCAAGAGCTTACAGTAGCCTCTATAAAAGAAGAGCTCTGTAAACTCTTGGAGGATTGGCTAAATTAGGGGTGTGTCACCTAATATGCAAAGGAGTTCCTGCTACAAAAAGAGCCCTGATATGTGCAATATTGGCTTGGGTCCATTTTAGTGCATGTGCACTTAGAGACAATATTTGTCTAACACCACTGAGAGAAAGGGAATGGATCCTTGAAAAGGGATACTTCTAGCAAGCCACATTAACATCCTCACAGGGGGAGGGGGAAATTGGGATAGTGATTTGTCAAGGACAGGGACGAGACAGGGACTCTTCCAAATGAATAAAAACAGTTGAAACACATGCCACTCTGCACCTAATCCCATGGGTTATCCTCCCTTCTTTTCCCAGGCTCTCTTTTCACAGCCAATGGTAGCTGCAGCTGTGATCATTCACTTGGTTACAGACGGTTTGAATCCCACTGATTATCATGATCAGAAGCAGGAGACCATCTCTGTGCAACTGCTTGACACAAAAGAACAAAGTCATGACCTTGGTGAGAATTTTCTGCCTGATTTTGTGCTGCACCCTTTTCTTCTTGCTTTGCAGTCTTTGTCCAAATAAATGTCTACCGAACAGGTAAAACTTGTCACTCTTATCAAGTAAAAGACCCAATGATGTGTGTAATGCTAGACTTTTGTGACTGTAAGCCCAGATGTGCCATTTGGGCCTAAAGAGCAGATAGAGGCGATATGGCCTGGAACCACAGCATTAGGGAAGGAGAGCTTTAATGACCCCTCTACACTGTTTCCCCAGCTGAAAATGTTCCTCTTGGAGATTGGGGGGGGACACCTTGCTTGGTGCTTAAAGTAGCTGAGGGACATTTTTGATCAGAGGAAAGTTAATCCCCCACTTCCCCAATGTTTGAGTCCCAATCCATGACCTGCACAGATGTCAGATCACTGAAAGTGGACCCAAAAAGAAAACTTTTACAGTGTTCCTGGAAGATGCCCAGTAAGGACTTGGTGAGTTTTTGAAGGGGGGGGGGGAATCACAATCAAGACTATGTCATTAATGTGAATTTAAAGGTTGTGTACACAAAGCTGCAGCAATTCTGTGTGAGCTAGGGTTGCCATCTCCAGGTTGGGAAATTACTGGAGATTTAGGATGGCGGGGTTTGGAGAGGGGAGGGACTTCAGCAGGGATTTGATATGATAAAGCCCACTCACCAAAGCAGCCTTTTCTCCAGAAGAATTAATCTCTGTAGTCCGGAGATAGTTGTAATTCTGAGAGATCTCCAGGCCCCACCTGGAGGCTGGCAACTGCAGTCTGTGTTGTGTAAGTAGGAGTATGTGGGAAACAGCAGGCTGGGAGGTTTACTCGTAGATCCATTCTTGGTTTCTGCTTCAAACACCAGACTGGGACACCAGTGTGTTTGTGAGTCTGTTCCAAGATGGACACCTTTCCCTGCTGTTCCATGCATCAGTCTTTTTATTGAAGTTTTGTAATGCCATCATTTTTTTTTTGCAAAGCAGCTGAGGCATTCTACTGCTGAAAAGAAGGGAAATGGCTATGTTAAACACTGACACTTTACTCTCTCCCCTCCCCCTTTCCATTCTTGTCCTCCCTCTGACAGGGGTCCACGGTTTGAGCTGCAGGAAAAACCCCTTGATAATTCCTGTCATCCATGACCTCAGCCAGCATTTCTACCACACCCAGGCGATCCTTATCACCTTCAGCTCTCAATTTGTGGCCATCTCCGGGGTGGCCCTGCGCTCCTTCCACAACTTTGACCCCATCACCGTCAGCAGCTGCCAGAGTGGACAGACCTACAGCCCAGCTGAGCAGAGGTGAGCCAGCCGGCCTCTCCTCTCTCCTTCTTCCTCCTCTTTCCCTCCCTTCTCTCCCACCCTCCTGGCTCTTTACCACCCATAGCCTTCCAGCTTCAGAAGGTCTGATCAAGGGGGAAAGGAGAAAGGGCGGATGACCTTTGGCATTGTCAGTAGAGGCTGGGGAGTTCTCATTGAATAGGAACGGATGGGGCATTTAACCCACGTGGGAAAATGTCAGTAGATTATTTCCACCTCTTTTGTCTTCCTGATGCTTTCACTGCCCAGGTTGAATCCGCATTGCCCCAATAATGGAATTAAACAGGCTGCCCAAGAGTGCTCACTCCCACTGTGTGAAAAAGATCTTTATCATTTCTATCACACTCCTCAGCTCCAGACAAAGTGCTTTTCGGTTCTAATTTATTTTCACGGCAATCCCGTGAAAGAGGCAGTGTGGTGAAGCCGACAGAACACAGGGCTAGATTTGGAGTGACCTCAGATATCCATAAAGGCCACTGGGTGGCCTTGGGCCTCACCTCTTTCACAAGGGTGCTGGGAAAATAAAATGGGAGGGGGACATAGACACCCCCCCTCAGTCTTGTAAAAAGAGAGATTAGAAACGAGAAAGAAAGAGACTATGAATGAGTGCCCGGATCTATGCCTTTAATGGCAAACCCCGCATTCTGCCTCATTTACACACAGAGGGGGAACTGAACTGTTATATAGTCAGGGTAGCCAGCTTCCAAGTGTGGCAAGGAGATCTCCTGGAATTATAACTGATTTTCAGACAGTAGAGATTAGTTCCTGTGGAGAAAATGTCTGCTTAGGAGGGTGGACTATATGGCATTATACCCTGCTGAAGTCACTCCCCTCCCCAAACCCTGCCATCCATGGGATCTATACCCACATCTCCAGGAATTTCCCAGCCTAGAGTTGGCAAATATATATATATATATATATATATATATATATATATATATATATATATACCCGTATTATCCCAGCCTGAGGGGGCCCATCCAGCTGCATATGTGAACACCCATAACTGCCTTATACTCACATAGCCCATTGACCCACCTACTTCAGTATTACAAAATTAGAATCCTGCGGCACCTTTAAGACCAACAAAGGTTTATTCAAGGTATGACCTTTCAGGCGCAAGGCACACTTTTTCAAAGCTCATACCTTGAATAAACCTTTGCTGGTCTTAAAGGTGCCTCTGGACTCTAATTTTGTACTAGCGCTTCAGACCAGCACGGCTGCCCACCTAGATCTATCTATCTCAGTATTGTCCAGTCTGATCAGCAGTGTCTTTTCAGAGACTCAGGCAGAGAAAGGACTTTCCCAAGACTTGGTGGGTGAGATGTTTTTAGCCGGAGCGGCCAGGGATTGAACTTGGTACCTTCTGCATGTAAAAGCACATTCTGTACCTGAGTCATAACCTGTCCCATCCAACAACTGTAGTCGTATTTGCGGGATACCCCTATAGGTCTATTGCAATAAAAAACATAAAGGAGTCTTGTGGCTTCACAAAGACAAGCAGATTTATTGTAGCACAAAGCTTCCTGGGCTAGAGGAAGGCTGCCATCAGATTTGACTTTATGAACTTGAAAGGAAAGGGGAGGGGGGAGAAATCTGGATCCCTGCTTTCCTCTTCTCAAACCCACTGCAGTGTTCTCAGACACCACCCTGCAGCCTTCATTCCAGTGGGTCTCCCTCTGTCTCCATCCATCTTCTGCAGTGGGACTTGGCCAGACGTCCACAAACTGGACCTCTCATTTGAAACTTGATCTCACATTTCTTAGGCCTCTGAGTTTACTCATCTTGTTTCAGTTGAGTGATCAGATGCCTTGTATCTAGGTCAGAACACACTGTCTGCATTGATTTCTTGTGTTATAGATACACATCTTTGTCTTCTTGATATAAAAGGAGATTTCCAGCAGTTTGAGGAAGGGAGAAATATTCAGGCCACATTCCAATGCAAACTTTTCTCTATTTATATTTGTATACCCCTGGGTGTAGTTGTTGATAGCTCTCCTTTTCACTGTAAGATTATACGGGAAAAAAACCAGGTTCCTGGTAATAAAGGAACTTAATAGTTTAATGCTGACATAATTGTCTGAAATATTTATTGGAAATAGTTATATATTGTCTCTCTAAGCTGGGAGCTTGGGGACCTGGGGGCCACTGTTGTCACACGCATCATGACATAACTTCCACAAATAACTAGAAGTGATGTTGTGTTGCTCAAGGAATCACTGGAAAGTCAGGGTAAAATCATAGAATTTCTGGAGATTCCTAGAACAATGTGATGTCACTTCCAGGTTTCCCCCAGAAGTGATGTAGTGCCATGTGCAGTGCTGCCTTCCCCCCCTCCCTACAGCATGAGCAAGAAGGATTGGTGGCAGGAAATTTCCCAGCTTCTGTGGGAGGCGTGGCAAACCCATGTCTCTTTGTTAGACCTTAGAATAAAAAAAACCATTCCTTCCTGTATGTGAGCAAAGAATACCTTTTTAAGATACAATATGGAAAAAGTATTCCCTCCTATATGTGAAACAGAAGAGAAAATGCCTCTTCTTAAATGGCATGAAGAAGCATTTCCTCCTGTATGTGGCTGAGGGGAAGAACAGGAATTATTTCTAAAATGGTGCCTGCTATCATTGTCTTTAGTAGTTCTTGTATGAAAATAATCAAGTTTTTAAAAACAAACCTCTGCTTCCTGATGAATATATGATTTTAGTTGATCAAAAGGTTTAACTGATCACACCGTCACAAATTAAACTTATCAAACAGATTAGTTAAACCAGCAGTGAACCACAGTTCATGTGTCCTGCGGTAGTTGGTGCCAGAGGGCTACTGCATTTATGAGTAGGGGTTCTGAGGACACAGACCATTACTTCCAGGCCTCTCACTTGAGCTGCAAGGGTGGGTGGTCTCTTGCCTTTCCAGGTCCATTCAGTCACTTTGAGGCTGGCTGGCTCGCACAAGCACTTCAGTACAAGGTGGAAGTAAGAGAAGACTGCCTGCGTTGGCTTCCTGGCCATGGTGAGCCGACCACCTGCCTGTGCAGTGTGATGATACCCAGGCACACTGGGAACTTATAACACTTGCTGGAAGTTAAATGCCCATGTATGGCAACAGATACAAGAGCTAACTTCAGGCTGACTTTCTCCATTAATGTTGTTCTCCGTTGGTGAAAACAAGTACCTTTATTTCTGCACAGCCAACACTGAATCCTCTTATCTCTCAGTCTGTTGTGAAGATTTAATGAAATGAGGAAATGTTATCGCCTTCACTGTGTCTTAGGCATGGGGCTGGCTATAAATCTGCAATAAATGTACAGATTCCAGGGCCAAAACTTTGCCGTTGCTGCCAAGCCATCTTGAGTAGTTTCCCAGTCAGGCTGTCCCTGATGGCTCGGATGTTCAATTGGTCTGTCTCTCCCTCGCTCATACCACCTCCAGCTTTTTCTCTGCTCATCCTTCCCATCTCCTTGGCCTGCAGATCTCATCTGGCAAGACTGAATTTTGCTTTCTTACATTTAGAGGCCTCATAAAACTTGTGGTTTTTTTTTTTTTTAAAAAAAAAAACAAGGGTGTTGGACGCAGAGGCACTATTTCACATTTGGGGTGGTGTGCAAGGGGAAGGGCAAATTGATTTCAGGAGAAGAAGCAAGATTGTCTGCATCGTTTCTGGACTTAATGACTGTTTCATGAACAAATTGCCAAAACAACCCACCCCAGGATATTTTAAGAGGATATGATTTAATCACTTTTGAATGTCTTCTAATAACTACACTGATTGGTGATGAGGAGATCTGTATTTGCCCAGCTAAGGTGGGGGTTCCTGGTAGAGGTTCCAAGCCCTCCACCTGCAGTCTCTGGGAGATTTTTGTAGGCAGAGTCTGCAAAGGAGGAACATCATGGACACCGTAACATCACTTCCAGTTGAGCAACTGGAAGTGACATCACTGTGGTTGCAGTCACACACACCAGTTGAAGTGGAGGGGAAGCGAGGCTATTCCCTCTGGAGGAATTTGACCCGTGGTTGGGAGATCACACAGCCCTTAGTTGCTGTGGGTGCAGCCCATCACTGAGTGATCAGACACAACTGCGGGTGAGTCTTTTTTGCTGTTTGTTTCCCATGCACATAAATGAGGAATTGCACCTCCGCAGTAAGGGCCCCATATGGGTATGCAATGATGCACATACTGCAAAGGAGGGGGAAGGGCACCAAACTGGGATGGTCTGATCAGCCCATCCCAACAGCTCAGAAGTGTGCTTGCACGATCAGACAGGGGAAGGTCTGTCTGTGGCCCATTGCGTCCCGTTTATTACCAGATTTTCTCCGGAGTCTTTTTACTCCTCTTCTGCAGCAGAGCAGCACGGGTTGCCGATGGCTGTGGTACGCTTCCCAGATGTTGCTGTCCGATCATGCCCTTTCGATCTGTTGGGCATTCATGCCTATGTCGGATCTTCTGGCGCATGTGATCACATCCTTTATCTGTAGTAGTCTAGGAATTCCCATATAGATTTGGGAAATTCCTAGAGTGTTGAGGAGACGGCAACGTCACTTCTGGCCATTCAACCAGAAGTGAAGTCATGGCGTTAGTACTGATGTCCTGGCCTGGTCTCATTTTCCTGTTCATGTGTTCCATAGAGGAAGAGTAGGAGTTAGAGCTTGGGGGTGGGATGTTGCCCACCGTGGCAGGCAACCTGGCAGCCCTGGATCCTGGATGGGGGGAGGTATTGACTCAGTTTTGGAATTTGAGTATGGTGAGGGGGCAGGGACAGCTGATTTAACACAGAGGCCCTTCTGTGTTTGCTTGTCTCCCCTCCCATGAGAGTCACATTGCAGATATCTGAGCGCTTGGTCTTCTTCTACATTTGTCTTAGTAATAGAGCTGAGTCAGGCCTGCAGGAAGGAATGGAGTACACACCAGGTGTTGATGTGTCCTTAAAAGGATGGTTCTGTGCATCTCAGTCCAAAGACCTTTTAAGCCTCACATATGGAGCTACCATATATCATCCATCCATTGGTTCCCATTGCACTCCTTTACATTACGTTATGATCCAAGTACTTTTGCTGTTTTCAGTTCTACGCTGTCTTCTTATTTAGTATGAAAATAATGCTTCCTTTCCTTGGAAGGAGGATGGATGGATGGATGGATGGATGGATGGATGGATGGATGGATGGATGGATGGATAGATAGATAGATAGGCAGAGATAAATAAATTTAGTGTGGTTTTAGCATAGTACATGCAATGCTTGTTTTCTTGCTATATCACTGCTCTGTATACTAAGTAGTTTGAAAATAGTACATTTGCTTTTCCCAGTTGCCCTGAACCATATTTTATTGTCATCTACCTTGTCAGGGCATCTAAGAGCCAACTGCTGGAAGGTGGGCTGTGTTTTCACACTAGATGGATGCATGAGAATAGACAAAGAAACAGCTGCAGATATAAAACACTCTCTGTTAGCATTAATTTGTTCCTATACTAGATTTTGTGCCCCATATGAGGGGATCCTCTAACGTGCCTCCACTATAGTGATGAGTGAATGTTCCCTGTTTTGTTTTGGTTTTAGATCCATTTCTTTTGTTTGCAGTTTCAATTCTCCATGTTTTTGCCATTTTTTTGCAGAATTGTTTGCACCGCATATACACATTGTATGGTTCTTATGCCCAATGTTTGTTGCAGTTATACATATTTTCCATCATCTGTACACTTAATCAATATATCTAATTCTGAACATACCCCAAAATGGCAATCAATCAATGCACAGAAAGAGTTCAGGTAGGGGAGATTTTTCCACAGATCTGAGACAGACCCCAGGTTTGCAGAAAAATCTGAAAACTTTTTTTAAAGGCACTTTTAAATTTCTTTGAAATCCTTTTAAACAATTAAGAAAAGCGAGTTCTTGTGGTGCTCTGCCATGAGGTCTCAGCTGCCATCTTGGAGGTTGCCTAGCAAATTCCCAAGATGAATTGGAGGGAGATAAAAGATGGGAGACAAAAAAGGAAGCAGGCAGTAAGCACTGACATTGTCTGGGATAGGAAGGAGCCTGGGCAGCCACGAGTTGCCTCACAGCACAAACACTGCCGGCCAACAGTGCTGAAGATCCACTGGGGAGAGAAGACACCTCCCAGGAGGCAAGAGCACAGGCAGTGTTTGCTGGTATCTGCCTTTATAGTAAATGAAACAAGGCAGGCGTAGTGGCTGTGAGAATACGGATGTATTAGCACTGACAGACCTGGAACCCCCCAAAGCCATTGCAATCAATCAATCAGTCAATTAATTAGAAACTTTTATAGGGATCCAAGGTGGCTTACGAAGAGGTCAAAATGAGATTATATCATCATACATAAAAAGGCAAAAATAACATGTAAACTGGTCATTTGCTAGCAGTATACTGTTCTCAATAAGCACAACTAATTTCACTGTCATGATTTCATGTTATTACTACTGCACCAGCTGATGTGCTTTATGACCATTCATGCACAATGCATCTCCTGTTGCAAAGATTCCCAGGCCTACCCGCAGCTGGTACACCTGTTCTCCAGAAGAAAAAAATGCAGTCTACAGAACAATATTTTGCAGGTACACAGCTGGTTTAACTCAAAAATCCCGACTCTGATTTTCTTTTTGTTTTGTAAGACTCAGACCTGTGAGTCTGTATTACTCTGCCATTTTCTGTTTGCCAATACTGAATTTTTCCCATTAAATTTATACAGCTTCCCCCCTTTTTTGGCATTAATTGCATATAACTAGCATATAGTATAACTGGTGTAAAAGATAGGAACAAATTGGGGACACTTGCAATGCAAATAGGCAAAATGAAAAGACTCACAACTGCCATGTAAGAAAGCCTACCAAAAACAATGAAAAATGGCACATCTGTATATTTCTAACTGTGAGTGACAGTATACCTGACTCAATGTACCTTTGGTGTTTAGGTATGCTTATAATAAATTTGAAAAAGAATACATCCATTCACAGGTGACTGGGAGAAGTGCATCACATTTGAAGTGTGAATGTAAATCCACCTTTCATCCAAACTGACATTAAAATGAGCTTGGTGTGTTCTGCTAAAAGAGGTTCACAGAGAGAGGGGGAAAGGCCCCTAGGCATAGCCTCGAGCAAGCTGCTATCTTTCAGCCTAAGGAATGTTGTGAGGATATATGAGAGGAGAGTGAGTTGTAATTCCCTTTGCACGCCAGCAAGTGCTATAGAATAACAATGCAGCCCACTCCATGCTAACGTCAGCATTCATTAAGATCTGCTCCCGAATTGTCTGCCTGCCCTGATCCATCCTGCAGTATTGATCTTCCCTTATTTTCAGTCTTCAAAACTGAAGATTTTTTTCCCCTGGCTTGAGTCTCAGACTTAAATTGAATCTTTCAGAATCTTATTCAAACATAGTCCTTGAGAGATGTAGGAAGGGATGATCAATAAATAAACTTCCCTTTGTCATGAAGATGGATTAAGAAAAAAGGGCCAGCAGTTTGAGTTGATGCGTCTAGAATATTGTTTTTGAAATAGAAGAAACTAGTTCATATCCTCATTTATCCTTGGCACTGGTCCATCTGCAGTAGAGCCTCACCATCCATGGATTTGTGGGTTGTGATTTTACTTCTTCACAGTCCAGTCACCTGATACAGCCTGCATTTAATCACTGTAATAATTGTATCATTAAACTTTGCAAGAAACTTTGTTGTTTTGATGCTGGGAAGCAGGAGAACCCTCTATTAGTAGATTTCACTAGTCACAATAGGGCTGCCTGGTCCACTTACCTGGCCAGTGGGGGGCTCCTGACATCCTTCCAGGAGACCAGAAGTGATCTCAGGCAACTTCCAGTAATGATGACATCACCTGGAAGTGATGTCATCATGTCAGAGTGACATTGGTTTTGGGGCAAAACTCTATGGTAAATTTGGCTCTGATCTTTCCCAAACCTGATTTGGTACAATCCTTCTGTAAGTGTTGTAGTCTAAGTGTGTTGCATGCTGTGTGGATGGGAAGTTGCACATTTTGAAGGTCACACCTACAACAGTGCCTTTTAATATGTGTCAACACCCCATAGCCAACAGTTCCCTCCCTCCATGCACTGGAGGACTTTTGTTTTAAATAATCAGTGATTGCTATATCTCTATAGTGTTAAAATGCTATAGCAATATAACAATTATAGACTTTTTTAAAAAGCCCTCTGGTGGTATGGTGTGGGGGGAATGGCAAGTAGAAGGGGCCAGATCAAGGGAAATTCATAGAAAATAGCCATGTGGAGGCTCCGTTGCTACTGCCTGTGGATATCTCTGAATTTACAGCTGCTGTGAGAGCTACATAGAGATCAGTGTGAGAGTGCAGATTTCAGTGTGCCATAATAAACTATGATTTGTGCTATGTTTAAAGTCACTCAGTTGATGGTGCAAAGGAGGGATGAAGTGGCTGGGCACTGGACGTTTTCATGTTATGCGAAGACACAATTTCATCTTATGTCTGAAGCACCCTTTAGCCCATCCAGCCCCTAGTGGAGATAGGAATTGCAAAGCACTGTGGGCTTGTTTGGCACAAACATGATCCCCAGGTGAATTTACCTCAAACAAACTCCCTTGTTTACATGCAAGGGGAATTCGTGACCAGGTTGCCTCAGTGTTTCCAGTTGAAATTCATCTGTGAAGGTAAAATGTGGACAGAAGAATCATGTATGTTACCCCAAGCACTGTGGATGAAGAGTGGGATAAAATTGTACTAGGAAGAAAAAAGGAAGTAAGACAGCAGCAGCTTGTGCTACAGGGCCAGGTCACATCTTTGTAATAAATAGCAAATATGTAAATTTGCAAAGTTAGAGTCCAGTGGCACCTTTATGACCGACAAAGTTTTATTCAATGTGTGAGCTTTTGTGTGCTTGCACACCTTGAATAACACTTTATTGGTCTTAAAAGTGCCACTGGACTCTAAATTTGTTCTATTGCTTCAGACCAACATGGCTGCCCACTTTGATCTATATTAATTTGCAGACATTTTTATGCTTGCACGAACTTGCCAATTATGAGAGAAGAGGCATGTAACTCCCAGGATCATAAAGGACCAACACTGCGTTGCCTGCTTTTTTGTATTTGTGTAATTGGCAGCATCCATCTGTAAAGAGGCTGACTGCAAGGTTAGCGAGGTTCACAGATAGACACCTAAGCAGAGATCTGTGTCTGCCCAGAAAGGGGGACTGTAAATGCTATACATAAATAGTAAGTCTCATTTCAAAAAATCTCAAAGGGATCCCCCTCCTTTAATGAAGTGCCCTTTAAGAATTAGAGGTACAATTGGAAACATCCAGATTCAAGCAGCTTGCCAAATGATCAGCTCCTTGATTGTAACTGGTGAACCAAAGCAGTGAGTAATAAGGCATCCGTAGCTGGACTCTGGAAAGATGGCATGAAAATCTCTTGTTGTTCAGTCACACAGTCGAGTCTGACCCTTCATGACCCCATGGACCACATCACGCCAGGCCCTCCTGTCTTCCGCCATGCTCCAGAGTTTGCTTAATTTCATGGTTGATGCCTTGATAACACTTGTCTAACCATCTCATCCTTTGCCATCAGGGTCTTCTCCAGTGAGTGCTCCCTTCTCATTTGGTAGCCAAAATATTTGAGCTTCAACGTCAGGATCTGGCCTTCCAGGGAACAGTCAGGGTTGATTTCTTTTAGGATTGACTGATTTGATCTCTTTGAGTCCAGGGGACTCTCAAGAGTCTTCTCCAGCACCACAGTTCAAAACAATCTATTCTTCGGCACTCGGCCTTCCTTATAGTCCAACTCTCGCAGTCATACTGGGAATACCATTGCTTTGACCATACAGACTTTTGTTGGCAGGGTGATGTCTCTACTTTTTATTATGCTGTCTAGGTTTGCCATTGCTTTCCTCCCAAGGAGCAGGCATCTTTTAATTTCATGGCTGCAGTAACCACCTGCAGTGGTCATGGATCCCAGGAACGTAAATTCTGTCACTGCTTCTACGACTTCTCCTTCTATTTGCCAAGGAGTGATGGGTCCAGATGCCATGATCTTAGGTTTTTGATGTTGATTTTCAAGCCAACCTTTGCGCTCTCTTCTTTTACCCTCTTAAACATTACCAAATTATGGCTTGAGCCTAAGCACAAAAGCCCTCTACTCACACACTTTCTTCTCACCTTGTATGGTAAGAATGGCTTAGCAGCTTCTGGTGTAGCAAAAACCCTATTGAACACCATTGTTTTTTTTTTAATTACAGCTTTACAAGTGAGAACCCACAAGACTTGTAGGGGGAGCAAATACTGGTGGCAGTAGCAGCACCCTGCTTACTCTTCTGTTGCCCTCCCCACTGCTCTGCCTCCCTGCCCACTCATTCACCCTCAGCTCCTTCACAGGCCTAGCTGATGTGGCAGCAGTGGCTCAGGCCCCCACTAATCCTTCTCCAGGCAAAATTACAGTGAGAGGGAATTTCAGTTGCCTGCCTCTTCCCCCACTCTGCCTGCCCACCTACCATGTATCACTCTGCCTGCCTGGTCACTCTCTGATTCCCCACCCCCATCTGTTAATTTCCCTGCTCACCCCCTTCCCCCATCACTCTGTCCACCCACCTGTCCTCCTCCTCCCCACCACTCTTCAGGGAGTCAAGGGGCTGTGACAGCTCCTGCTGTCCCCTTCAAGCAGCCACTTTCCCTCCTCCAACATCTCCCACGTGCAGCAAGGAAGGTGGATGCTGCCAGGCCAGTGAAGGAGCATTGTCTGCACAAGTGCAGAAAATGTTCCTCTGTTTGGGGGGAATCCCCTCCCCCATTTTAAAGTTTTTGTATTTTCAGGCAGACCTGGGAGGTCCCTCCAGATTTGCAAAAAAAAGTATGTCCTTTCTCTCTTCACGGCCTCAGTCTACAGATTTAAGTATCCACAGATGGAGCCATGTTGGCAATTAGATATATCGATTATTTGCTTTTTAAACTGATATGTTTAAGTCCTTTCTGTGCATATTGGCTACTGGTGATATGTATTGGTTTATGGCATATGGATTTATTCTAAATGCAGATTTACTGGGTAGTGTGCAGCTAGTTTACGGTGTAGAATTTCTTTTTAAGTGCCAAGGCCTGTGTGTAGCACAGGAATAAGCTTGGGTTGATTCTTAATATAATTGCTTAGATGTAAGATCAGATCAATGATCCATCTAGTCCACCATCATGTTTCCCACAATGGCCAACCAGATGACCCTGGAATACTTACAGATAGGGACACAGAGACCAAAAGTTGTTTTATTTTGTAAAATCATTCAGTTGTTGCCCCTAAAGCAACTGGTGTTCAGTGGTGTGCTGTCTCTGTGCACTTAGATATCATAGCGAAACAGATCATAGGCCCAGGGAACCTTGCCTACCTTTACTGCAGAATGGCACTAGGGCATGTAGTTTTGCTTCATTAGACTGTCTTAAGGAAATAAAACAAAGAATCAATTAGTCCATCTGAAGAACAATATCCGAAACACATATTGCCAGCCAAAACTGGTTGAAGTATGATTCCCTGTTCTACAAGGACCCTGAAGAAGTTAGTCCTATTCAGAAATCTAAACTTCCAACAGAATTCTCAGCACCCTCACCAAATTGAATTCTCCAATATTCTTTCAGGCAAGCCACAACAGGTATCAAACTAAGATATGTTTGTAGCATGTTATAGACTGTTAAGATACTTTGTTTAGTATTTAACATGAAAGTGGCTTCTTCTGGCATGTGGTTCTCGTGGAACACTGTCTGTCCCCTGAATTACTGATCCACCTTTTGTATCTGCAATGAACTAACCTAGCACTTTCCCATTTTTCTCGACAGCTGCGTCCATTATTCCTGCAAAGCCACTGATTGCCATGAACTGGAGATTGAAAACTCAGTGGTGACTTGCACCAGCAGGGGGCACTACAATGGTGCCCAGTGCAACGTCACTTGCAAAATGGGCCACGTCCTCCAGATACAGCGGGATGATAACCTTGTGAAGCACCAGGTCTGTTACAGGAATGTACCATCCACTATCAAATGGGCGGGTGGGATGTGCTTCTAAAGCTCACAGTACCACAGCGGGCAGGTCAGTGCTTTGCTCGGAGGCTGTGCCATGGGCAGGAGTGCCTGAGAGAAGGCCTGTGAAGGGTACTTCTGAAATGCACAGCTTCCTATATTTGGTTGATATTTATTCATTTAAAGTACTGATGTCCTGTTTTCTCAGTCTGTCTGTGCCCAAGACAGTGAGCAATCAAGTTTCCAAAGGCATTACAACAATTAGCCACAATAACTAGTAGAATGGACTGCACCAACACCTGGTGGGAAATCTTATTTCTTTCAATCCTCTGCCATGTTTAAAAAAAGAGGAAAAGATCCTGCAAGTAGACAACTGACATAACTGTCTCCGCTTACCCTTTGATTTAATGATTTTGTAAAAAAGCATTCAAAAATGTCTGTCCTAACTCTTCATTCTAGGGTGGGGCTGTAATTCAGTTGCAGAGCATCTGCTTGGCATGCAGAAGGTCCCAGGTTTAATCCTGGGCATCTACAGTTAAAAGGACCAGGCAGTAGGTGATGCAAAAGACTTCTGCCTGAGACCCTGGAGAGCTGTTACCAGTCTGAACAGACAGTACTGATTAGTGTTGCCAGGTCCCTTTCACCTGCCTGTGGGTGGGGTGTGTGTGTGGAGGGGATGTTCTGTGACATCGCCCCATTCCTCCGAAACAGCGACATTGCATGTGACGTGCCTGTGCCACCCAGAAGTGACATCAGTGACATCGGGGGTAACACTCTGGAATTTGGGTGAAACTCTATGGTAAAATCAGCATCAAACCATAGAGTTTTGCCCAAAATCCAGATGGCCACCCCCTGACATCACCAACATGCTGACGTCACTTCTTCAGACACCAGATACCAGATACCAGATAAAAGAAAGATTTTTAAAAGCAAAACAACAACAAAGCTCTCCCAGCAGATCAAAGTGACTGAAAGAATAAATGTATAATTAACTTGTGGAACTCACTGTCACAGGATGTAGTGATGCCTGCTAGTTTATGTGGCCTTAAAAGGAGGATTAGACAGATCCTTGGAGGACAGTACACCAGTGGCTGCTAGCCATGATAACTAAGTAGAATGCCCATATTTGATGGCAGTTGGGGGACAACATTGTAGGTCCTGGTGTTGATGTTGGTGGGATTTCCAGAGCACTGGTTGGTCACTGTGGGAACAGGATGCTGACTAGATCATCCAGTTGGCTCTTGTGTATATTCTTATATATATGTTCAGACATCTAATCGATTAAACATCAGCTTGCCAAAGCATTCCCTGGAAGGATAACCCCTCCGAGTCTGCCGGAGAAGGGAGGATTTAAAGACCACTCCAAAATAGCAGAAGAAGATCATTGCACACCCTCTAGGCTTCTGTTGTGGCTCCAGAGCCCTTTCCCTGTGGCCTTGGCTCCCATGGGGGCAGAGTCAATGAGCAGAGCTGATGGCATTGGCCCTCAACCCTTGGACCAGTTCCAGACCTGGAATGGTTGAGGCCTGGTTGCTAACCAGGGGTGGAGAGCATAAGTTCTTCCCATTTTCTTGCTCTCTGCTCATGACACCTTCTTTTTTTGGACTAGGTGGGGAGGGTGACGTACGGCAGCTTGTCATTTGGGGCAGAGGTTGGCCTACATACGGTGTTAGTTCCGTTTCAGTCTCTGTGGTTTGTCTTTAATTTTTAAAAAACAAACAAGAGGCAGCATTCTAGTCTCCATCTAGAGCGAAGGCACCATCTGGACATTCCTTGTGACAGATCTTACCCTGACACGGCCCCATCCCTGACTGGCTTCCTCTTGTCCCTTCCAGGACTGAGCTGGCAGCCACTCTCCCTCCCCCACCCCTTCCGCTTGTTTACTCCTCTCTGTCCACTGGACATCACTGGCTCTTTGTGCGGAAGACAAGCCCAAGGTTTAAGCAAAAGAGTCCTGCTGTCTTTATGGAAGAAAGGGCTGCAGGGTACATCTGTGTATGTGAGTGTGGGGTGTGTGTGTAGGAAGGAGCATTAATCAAGAACTTGTGAGAGGTGGGCTATGCTCAGAGATCTATGTTTTGTAAATATACCGAACTCTGTCATAATATCACCAAGGAGAGATGTTTGGTGTGGAGGGGTAGATGAGTCAGCCCTTTCAAGTCGACTATGAAACAAATAGAGACCCTGCAAGTGGGGCCTCTTCCTCTCCCCACTCCACCCCACCTTCATTCACGCTAATTGGCACCAGTACCAGAACCCTCTCGGCAGCTGAATTTTTCTGCAGAATACAAAACAAATTCTCCAATGAGCCTGACTTATTGAACAGAGAAGTACTTGGAATGGGTCTTGAATGGCGGAGATCACAAGAATCCACTGACCAAATAAAACGGCACAACATGTTTTACCACGTCACTGTATCGTTTCAATGGCAAGGAGCCCCTTTACAGGGCGGGCGGGGGAATCAGAGCCAGTTACCATGCCTGGTTTTGATCAGGGAACTCTGCTTGCAAGGCAAATGGGTACTTATTTAATTCTCTTCTCCTCTCCACTGAACTTTAGGACCTTGAACGTGTGCTGTTTACTAAGTCAGACCGTCTTGTCTGGTGTCATTTCCTACAGTTTCAAGTGGCTCTTTGGCCTCTTGGGTAAAGGACTTTTGCAGTATTTTACCTCAGCAATCTTAGCTGAAGCTTCCAGGGCTTGAACGTAGGACCTTATGCCTGCAACACACACACTCTACATCTGAGCCACTGCCCCTGTCAATATGAAGCCACTTCAAGAAGCAGCTTGTCAGGGATGAACACTTGTCAGGGATGCTTTAGGCTGATCCTGCATTGAATCGGGGGTTGGACTAAATGGCCTGTATAGCCCCTTCCGACTCTATGACTCTATATGGTCAGACCATTGGGCTGTCTAGCCCAGTATTGTCTGCTTTGAGTGGCCATGGCTCTCCAGAACCTGCAGTCCTTTTAGTGGAGATGCCAAGGGCTGAACCTCAGACTTACTGTATGCAAAACATTTGTTTTTCCAGCTGGGGTTGCCAACTCTGGCTTCAGAAATTCCTGAAGATTTGAGTGGGAGCCTGGAGACAGTGGTGTTTGGAGATATGAGAGACCTCAGAGGAGTATAATGCTGTAGACTCCATCCTCCAAAGTAGCCATTTTCTCCAGGGGAACTGAAATCTGTAGTCTGGAGATTAAATTATAATTCTGGGACATTTCTATGTTCCACCTGGAGGTTCACATCCCAATCTTTCAAAAAGCCACAACTCTTCTTACATATGGGGCATGATCACACGCACAAGTAGCCATGCCATAGGCACAAATGCTGGGCAGATTTAAAGGTCAGACATGAACATCTGGGAAGCACCCCACACCCATTGGCAACCCATTTTGCTCTGCCACAGAAGCGGAGTAAAAAGACACCAGGGAAAGTTGGGTAGCAAACGGGTTGCTACAGGCCACGGATGGACTTTCCCCTATCTGATCACTCCAGCATGCTCTCGTGGCATCAGGTTGGTCTGATCAGGCCATCCTGACTGTGTGCCATTGTTGTTTTTTCCCTTCTCAGTATGCGCATCATACTCCCTAAGGAGCCCTCAGTGCTGAGATGGTATTCATTGATTCCCCCATTTAAGTGCATTTGGAACAAACGGCAAAACGCCCAGAAACCCAATTCACTGACGGTTCATCTGATCACACAGTGGCGGGCTGCCCCCACAGCTTCAAAGGACTGTGTGATTGCACAACTGTGGGTCAAAGTCATCCAGAGGAAATAGCCTCGCTTCCTCCCCCCCACGTTATCTCGCACATGTGACTGCCACCATGATGTGGTTTTCTACCTACTTTGTCTAGATGTCTACTGTAACTGGCAGCTGCTTTCCAGGGACTCAAGCAGAGAAAGTTCCTCCGCAGCACCTGCTATCTGAGTGCCTTTACCTGGAAATGCCAGGAATTCGATAAGGACCCTAGCTATGTAGCATGTTCTGCCACTGAACTATGAATCAGCTTTCCTTCTGTCAGCTTTCTTCAGTGGCCAACTTTTGATCTTGTTTGCCAGCAACAAATCCTTACACTGAAGAATCTTTTCTAGCTTCTTCAGGGTTGCTGTTCCCATTCTCAATCTCCTTCTGATTTCTTGGTTTCACTCTCCCTTTTGGTTAATGATGGAGCCAAGGGATAGAAAATCTGTTCAAGATTTCAATTTTTTCATTGCCAACTTTGAAGTTGTGCAGTTGCCCCAGTAGTCATTACTTTTGTCTTCTTGATGTTCAGTTGTAATCCTGCTTTGGCATTTTCTGCCTTAACCTTCCTCAGTTATTATTTCAAGTCTTCACTGTTTTCTGCCAGTAATGTGGTGTCATCTGCATATCTCAGAATAGTTGATGTTCCTTCCACCAATTTTCACCCCACCTTCATATAAATCTAATCCAGCTCTCCTTTTGATATGTTCTGCATATAGATTGAAGAGAGAAGGAGATAAAATACAGCCTTGTATGACACTTTTTTCCATTGGAAACCATTCTGCTTCTCCATATTCTGTCCTAACAGTAGCCTCTTGTCTAGAGTTCAGGTGGCACATCAAAACAATTTTCCCACCATACCTGACTTTAAATTTTTTTGCTGTGCTTGTTTCTCTATTGTTCCTGCATCTTCAGGACTAGTATATATATTAGAGATGCCCTTGGTGGGTATGATTTCCCCCATCCTGTTCCCTTGTTGTCCTGAATCCCGCTCCTCCTGAACTCTGTCTTAACTCAAAGACTTAAAAAAAATATTTTCAGAACTGAATCATAGACAACTTGATGCAGCTTTCAAATCTTTCAATTTCTTTGCATCTCTCCCCCCCCACACACACACACTGTTACCAAGGTCTAGGTGCACAATAATAGCATTGCAAAAACATGCTCACACTTAACTAGGGGTTCTTTTGCATTTTCCATCCCCACAGTTTTGAGCTCACAATCCCCATTTCAATTTTACTTTTCCCTTGTATCAATCAAATCCACAATTCTTTATTTTTTCCCACCATTTTCTATTCCCCCACACTGAATTTTTCATGTAAAATGTGCACATTGTCAGAATTATTTGTGCATCAGTGAATCAGCATGGTATAGTAAACAAATGTGCACACAAACAGCATGCATTGTATAGAAAACACTGTACAAATGGAGTATAATGAATTAAATGTTGTAGCTTTAGGTGAATGAGGGAGCTGGGAGGAACTGGGCAGTCTAGACTTCAAGTGCTGGTGGAAAGTTGCCAACAATCTGGTGGTGGTTTGCCACCCATTCTGTGGCTCCCGTGGGTCACTCACAAGGTAAAGTCAGACATGCATTTTAAAGTGTTTTCCAGGCTCAGAGTGTGCGTTCCCATCAGTTTCGGCACACCTTATAACATCTGTCTCTTCTCTCTTGGGGGGGAGCAAATTTTCTCTCCTTCCATTTCTTTTCAGCTCTCTGCTTGTCGCTGTGCACTCTGCAGATTTCATTTGTACTAGGTAGGCAGGTTGTATGGCTTTTGTACAAAATTTACACATCACATACACATTAAATGTGCCTCCTTTCTACATACAATCTACTGTGGTGCTGATTTATCAATCCAGAAAAAATATTGAAAAAAGTATATAGTGCGGGGGGGAGGGGGGATGTGGTGTGAAGAAAATGACCTGGAAATTAAAAAAGAGATCCCAGAAACTAAGTGTTGGGGGTCAAGAGAGGAAGGATTAAAGTGTTTAGCAGCATCCCTGCTTTTCTCCCATGTATGAAGCAAACCATAATGGCTATCAGCTCTTTTGGACTGTTTCCCATGCACTGCTGAGAGCTTTGCCTCTGGCCAATAAACGACCCCCCCCAACCATAATCTATTGGAACTAATACCTCCTCTCCTTCTTTCTCCCTTTCCCTTTCATTCATTGACACCCCCACACTCCTTCCTCTGTTTCCCCCCTCCCCGCACTGGCCTCTCCCCCTCCTCCTCCCCCCTTCTCCTTTGCTCAAAAGCCGCCACTCGGCTGGCTCAGTTGGTGGCTCGGTGTCATCTCTTTCTCTCTTTGCTACTGCCACTGTGGTCGGGAGGTGCTATTTAAAACCTGACAGCTCCTTAATGCTCTGTAAAGGTTTCATCAATCATGCCAGGAAGAGAAAAGGCCTGCCTCATGTGGGTTCAATTAGAGGCACTGCGGTGGGCAGCACACAGAAGAAGGTGCACTGCCTTGAGAACACGGTGGCAGGCCTCTTGTGGAGAGGGAAATTCACAGGCAGAAAACTGGGTTTCTGTACTAATACCCTGCTAAAAGAGGAGACCTTCTTTTTGCTGTAGGGGATGTTGCATTGTTACCCATTATTCAGGGGATCCAAGGGAACACACACCCCCAGCACATGTATTTCTGGTGGGTAGCTGTGTTGGTCTGAAGCAACTGAACAATGTTTGGGTATAAGCTTTCATGTGTATGCACACTTCTTCAGTGCCTGCACATGAAAGCTTATACCCAGGATTAAACTTTGTTGCTCTTAAAGGTGTCATTGGACTCAAACATCTATTTCTGTGAAACTTCATTTTTTCTGCACTTCTCTAATAACAGTGCTAGAAGATGTGGCTTAGAACATGTGCCATGCAAGCAAAAGAGCCTGATGTCACTCATAGGCGTACCTGGCCCGAGGATTTTTGGTGCCCTACTAGGCTCATGACCCCCCCCCACCTCTGGCCCAATGATCCCAACAGAGGGAAGGAAGGCGCAGGCTCACTGTGGGCTGCCCCCTGGAGTAGGAAGGTGGGATGGTGACAGGGATGTCCTAAGCAATCACCTAGATGCACCTAATGGACAGTCTAGTCCTGCTTTTAGGTGCTTTCTTTGCCCGAGACTCTGGAGAACTGCTGCCAGTCAGAGTAGACGATGCTGAGCCTGATGGTCCAACTTGGTCAACAGCAGATGCACATGTTCCATGTTGAGTCACCAAGCAAAGACCATTTCGCTCCCCTGGGTCAACCCATTTCTGCCATAACTGTTGTGATAATAAGTCCTTGTGCTGATTGTGAATGCAGTGGTGTTAGGAGCACCTAATAATGGAGACTGTTTTCCAAACTGGGGGTGGGATTTGGAATAAATTCATTATATGCTGAGTGCCAGATTGTGGGAGGTATCAGAAACTACAAGACCCAGGCCTGACCTGGATAGCCCAGGCAAGCCCAATCTCATAAGATCTCGGAAGCTAAGTGGGATCAACTCTGGCAGGTAATTGGATAGGAGCCCTCCTTGGAATACCAGAGGCAAGGACGGGCTTTATTCAGCCACCTCTCTGAATATCCTCCAGGCCCCCAGTAGGGGTCAGTCACCAGAGGTTGCCATGACTTCCAGGAGCACGCATGCACACGCACATGCACGCATATTAAAAATACCCCCCCCCAAAAAAAAAGAGAGTAACTACAAGACCCAGGCACCCCGACAGGAAATGATGCTCAAGACTGTCCAGGCTGTTTGTGCATTTCCGGGGCAGCTGAACAAGCTCTCCGTACCACTAGTTCCCCTGGGACAGTCAGGTGTGTGTGTGTTAAATCTCTCAATGTTTTAGGATTTGTTTGGTTTTTTTTCCATTTTTCCAACTTGGGGTGTATGTGTGTGCTCGGAATGATCCAAGCTTTCCCAGAGAACTTTCCAGGAAACTCAGGAACCAAATGAACACGTTTGTTCAGAAGTAAGCGAGGGAGAAATTGCTGATCATTGGACAGGGCCTATGGAAGAACTCTGTCCAGCAAATCTTAGCCCTCTTAGCCACACCATTTGAAAAAGTTTAAATGCCCCACTACCCCTATCAGGCTTTTACCCCCCAAAAAAATGTAGGTCTGGGAAGACTGAGACCAGTAATTCTCTTTGTGGTTTTAGGCTTGTCTTTTTAACAAGGCCTAATTATTTCAGCATATTACACCTGTTTTGGAACAATGGCATTAGCTGCCCCTGTGTTTCTGGGTTCAGATTAACACGCTGGTGTTGATCTTTAAAGCCCTTGGCTAATTGGTTACCTTAATTACAAAACCTTTCGATAAATGGGTTAGGTTGCCAGGTCCTATTATCTCCCCAGCAGGGGATTTGGGGGTACTTGCTGGGAGGGGCCGTCTCCCATGTGTCAACATCATGCAGAGTGACGTCATCACATCAGGGATGCAGCACCGTGTACGCATCCCCCCCACTTTCCCCCAACCATTTAAAGGGAACCTTCCCTTTAAATGGTTGGAGGGAAAGCAGGGATCACCTGCACTTGCCTTGCTTCAAAAGAGCAAGCTCCAAGTGCACCTGTCAGTGGCAAATTCACAGCTAGCAGGGCATGCATGCATGGCCTCTGCTCTTTACAAGTGGGGCTGTGGACAACTTTTGGGGGCAGGGCTTCCCCCAACCCCGCCTGTCAGCTGGTCAGCATCTGGGGGCAGCCCCAAAAAATCAAGGCATCCCCCACTCCCACCTGGAGACTGGCATCCCTATAAATAGGTGTGGAATAAGTGATGACTTTAGTTACATGCACTTCTGCTAAGTTGTGGCAGGGGAGGGAACACTGTGCCAAAGATTTACAGAAAAGTAGATTTTTGAGGAGGGATTTCAAGGAATTGCAACGGGTGGTAGCAATCCAAAGTCCTGGAGTTCAATTCCAGACATAAGGGGCATCAAAGGAGACAGGCTGGATTTGTTTGAGGGAGCAGGAGTCTTTCAAATAGGTGAGCATGCTGACAGTTGCAGGAAAGATGTATTGGTATATGTGCTGTGGATTAATTGGACAACAGATTTTTGCTTTAAAAAACTAGTTTTACTATAAAAAGGTTGAGGCTGTGGGTGTCATTTCAAAGAGCCATTTTCTCTTCTGCCTTGCATGCTGTCTTAGAGGAGATCTATCCCTGCTGTTTAGTGATGCCTTTTACACATAGGGAAATACTTCTTCCAGAACTGGATGAGACATCCGCTGCCTCTTACAGTGGCAAATGAACACCTCTTCCACTGTCATGGTAAAAGAGGCATCTCCAGCTATTTACACACAGGGACTGCCTTTTCCAGTGGTAACTGATTTCTCAGGTGGTATGTTTTGGGAAGGGGTGTTACATGACAGTGGAAGGCCTGAAACTTGGACTTTGAATCTGATCTGAAAACAAACAGACAAAAATGTTCTTACCTGTAACTTTCTATCTGCTTCCTCCCCCTGCCATTTAAACTTAATTATGGCCAGTTTGGAAAAGTGGAGACAGAAGAATTGTCATGCCATTCTCTCCACTTCTTCCCAGGAACAGAGGTACCCCTGCCTACCCAGGGTCAGTTGTTTACAGAGAAGATTCTGTGTTTCAGATAAGTGTGCTGGTTTGACAAAATATGTGTGTGCAGGGGGAGAACTAGTGCCCATTTGGGGAAGCCACTGCAGTTCCCTAGGCAGGAGGTGCACCAGAGCACTGCTTTTCTCATCCAACAGCAGCTATATATCAAAGGCAGACAGATCAGAACCTGCTGAAGCCATTAGGACATCTTGGCAAACGGGGATTCCAGTTCCCTTTGATGTGTGCTAGAAAAATTTCCTCTGCTTTCATAAGCTCACATCAATGCTTGGCAGAGCAGGGCTCCGCCTCTGCCAGCCCCCCCCCAATCAGATATCTCCCCCGGGGCATAGTCCTGCAGCCAGTCTATCAGCCTCGTGGTAGGTATGGCCTCTTCCTCTCTCCACGAATGTATGTCCCATTTGGTTTGGATCTTTGCAAGCCCTTTATTCTGTAATTGCTGTCCAAATGGGTGGGGAAGGGGACATACTGGTGTACAGTGAGTTGCAACTAGGTATGACTTCAAATCTCTGCATTTTCAACTTCAATATTTTCAACTTTTGATTTCACTTCTCTGTAAACTCAATTCTGGGCTTTTGCACAATTTTGGGTTTTTTGCTTCCATGCTATACATTTTCCCTGCAAATTATACACATTTTTCCAGTGGTTGTTTTGTGCAGTACTAAATTGACATTATGAATGAAATGTATGTTGTAAAAATTAAGTACATTATGACTACTTTATGGATGACATATAAAAACTGTATGCAACACAAATAGATCTATAAAACCGACGGGCCCCTGACCTGGATAGCTCAGGCAAACCTCAGAAGCTTAGCTGGGGCGACCCTGGCAGGTACTTGGAACTTCTCTAAAACATCCAAACCCCACTAAGGGTTGCCAGAAGTCAACCGTGACTCCCAGGCACATAGACACACACACATACTCATCAAAAAACAACAACAAAACGGGCAGAGCATTTGCTTTCACTGTTCTGCAGGGCCACGAAAACAGAGCTCTTCTGCCAGGCATTTAGGTGAGGAGCTGCATTTCATCATCTGTGCTCTTTGCCAATTTTATTGCCAGCCTGAGCCCACCAAAACTGGATGTACCGCTGAATGTATGTCTCTACATGCACTTTACCACAGCTGTATCGCCATCATTGTGTCAATGGTTTTAATACTCTATCATGTATTTTATATTGATATTTATATTGTTGTTTTATCTATTTTTTTCTTATGTAAGCTACCCTGAGCCTGCCTCTGTGGGGAGGGTGAGGTAAAAATCAAATAAATAAGAAACTAAATAGGCAAATTTTGCTCCTCCCAACTTGCCAAGGCTCAATATTTGACAGTGTTTTTTGACCCTCTCCTCTTCACCTGAGGCTGTTTGTGCATCAGTTGCAAAGTGAGGCTTAAGCTGCAGAGTCCAGGGTCTAAATCATAAGAAGATTTTTAACTATTAAAAGGTATCACATCACCAACATGCATTGGTCCTTCTCCTTTTAGCTGGAGTCCAGTATCACCCTGACATGTGTGGATGGGAAATGGAACAAGCAGGTTGCCTGCGAGCCCATCGACTGCAGCATCCCTGACCAGTACCATGTCTACCCGGCATCCTTCAACTGCAGCGAGGGAACCACCTTTGGCAAGAGATGCTCCTTCACGTGCAAATCCCCAGCCGTGCTGAAAGGTAATAAGGAAAGAGGAAATGTCTGGTCCAGAATGGTTCTGGTGACTGGGAAATTAGCATTCAGCGATCTTGCAAGCATTTATTTATTTGTTTGTTTGTTTGTTTGTTTATTTATTTATTTATTTATTTGTGAGATTTTTATTCCACCCTCCCCCAAATGGGCTCAGGGTGGATCACAACAAATCAAGTCAAAGACTCATTAGTAAAAATCACATTAAAATAATAAAAACAATAAACAATAACATTGGTAGTAGCAATACAAATCTGTTGGGGCCACAAGGTGGAATCAGATGGGCCTTTTCAGCAGGTTGGGAACTAAAGCATGCATGGGAAGCAAAAGCTGGGTAGCTGGTGTGCTGCAGTGTGGAGTTCGGATGTCAGAAACCCAAATTCAAAATCCTGTCCTGCCATGAAGCATTCTGGGTGGCCTCTAGGGGCCTCTAGCCACATGCTTTGCTAAGGTGGGTCTGCCATGCTTTCAGGAAAACTTTGAAAGGTCTTGCTAACTCTGAGTGTCATTGTGTTGGATCTTCCAGCTCCCTTCTGCTAAATTGGATTCTACTACTCCATCCCACTTTGAACTAGTGGAGGAAGACTTTCTCCATCAACAGATAACTTAACAGAAGGGAGGTAAAATGAGTGTTCTCTCTAAGCTGAGTTAGCGTGAGCTAGCTCACAGTTTTTTGGCCTCCGGCTCACACATTTTTGTCTTTGCTCAGGAAGGATGGCTCCAGAGCAAACTAATTTATGCAGTAGCCAATTGGCTCACACACAACTTTAATGCCAGTAGCTCACAAAGTAGGATTTTGCTCACAAGACTCCACAGCTCAGAGGGAGCATTCTCTGAATTCTTAGCCTCATAAATGTTTTAAGGTGAACAGAGCAGTTGTTTTTCACTTGAGTTGGGAAGCTTTTACCTGCATATGGTGAACCCCTTTCTAACCTAACTCATATGTTACCCTTTCAATGACCCCTTCCCATTTTAATTACCCAGCCATGCTCCAATGCAGGAGCTATAGAGGGGTCTTCGGGATCACTAAAGTATGGTAAGGTTTGAGAACCATGTTGAGAAATCTGGAATTTTAATCAAAAGAAGGCAATACTGGGTGGATTATGTGGGTGGGACTTGGGGCGGGATGATTTTTTCAGGGCCCACAACTTTAATCCCAGTAGCTTGCAAAGTAGAATATTTGCTCACAAGACTCCACAGCTTATAGGGAGCATTGCCTGTGAGGTAGGTGGGGCTGAGAGAGCTCCAAGAGAGTGTGACTGCCTCAAGGTCACCCAGCTGGCTTCATGTGGAGGAGTGGGGAATCAAACCCGGTTCTCCAGATTAGAGTCCTGCTGCTGTTAACCACTATGCCAAACTGGAGACTAATGGTATATAATTTTTTTTAAAAAAATAATAAAACCCGTAGGCAGATGGGAACTATTGAGGCTGGTTGAGTGGCCCATTTTCACAAGCAGCCATTCAACTTGTTGGACTG
This sequence comes from Gekko gecko, assembly GCA_029375565.1. Classification (NCBI taxonomy): domain Eukaryota; kingdom Metazoa; phylum Chordata; class Lepidosauria; order Squamata; family Gekkonidae; genus Gekko; species Gekko gecko. The sequence continues at coordinate 20,246,868 of JAPDNY010000013.1, read as the reverse complement.
CACAGCCTGATTGAAAGCAAGGAGGAAACTACTGGGGAAGGCTTCAAAAGAGGCAAACTTGGGTCAGGTTGCATGTAGCAGGAGCTTCATAAGAGGCAAAAGGCAATGCCTCTTCACACAGCACAGGATCAACTTTTCAAACAGGGATAGATTTTGAACTTGCATCTTTTAAGTCAAAGCCCTCTGGAAGAAACATGGCTCTGGAATTCATTTTTTATGAACAACAAATACTTATTTACCATAGGCTATTGGTCTGCTGTAGTTGTCTACACAGGGATGATTTTTTTAGGTTTCTCATTCCTTGCCCTTTCAGCCTGGAAATCTGCGTTTCAGTTTTGCGTCTCCCTTGCATGAATCAAACCCTTGATTCGTTTTCTATTTCCTCATGCCCGTTTTCCCCCTGTAAAGCATACAATATTTTACAAATATGTATAATGCATGTATAAAAGATGTGCATTGTACAGATAAATATTGCATAAAAACTGCACGAAATGAGTACCCAAGTGGTGTTTATCCTACCACTCCTTGCATAGAATGTGATTCCCCTTTGTCCCTTTCTGTTCCTGCAGCCCCTTGCAACCCCTTGAAAGATCATTCCCAGGGTCACTGGACCAGTATAGAAGACTACCAGTTGGGAGGCCTGGAGCAAGGAGAGACAAGGGGGCGAAGTCATTCCTCTTTCCTCTTCCAGAAGTGCAGAGAAAAGCCCATGGAGGAAAGAGGTTTTTTTTTTTTAAGAAAATTTATTAACAGGATATAGTAGCATGTTACATATTCGGCAGTCAATTCATAACATATCCTTTTCTGAAAAAAAAGAAAAAAAGAAAATCCCCCCCTCCCCTGGCTTCCAACAATGCTCCGCCTCAATTAACATTTCTAACAGTATTCTCTTACATTCAATTCATTTTCAATATTCAATTCATAATTTTCAATCTTTTCCTTTTCTATTTTTTACTGTTAGGTAACTTTTCTATTACAATCCCTTTTCTTACAACACGTCTATTATTAATAACTATCAAAACATAACAGTCTATTTTTCACATCCCAGTTGAGTTCTAAATAGTCTTTAAAGTCTTTCCAATCTGCTAAGAATTCTTTGTCTTCTTTTCCATGGAGTTTTCTTGTCAACTTGTCCATTTCAATCATGAAAATCATTTTTTTATCCATTCCCATTTGTCAGGTACCTGCTCCTGCTTCCAAAACTGAGCATAAGTCATTCTTGCAGTTGAAATTAAGTACCACAACAAAGTTCTCTTTGTCATTTTGACTTCTAATTTAAGTCCTAAAAGTAACATTTCTGGCTCTTTTTTCAAAGTACATTTCAGAATTTTCTGAATTTCATTATGAATCTCAGTCCAAAAAGCACCTGCTTTTTCACATGTCCACCACATATGGTAGAATGAGTCCTCTTTTTTCTTACATTTCCAACATTTGTTAGACATATTCTCATTTATATTAGCAATTTTTTTTGGTGTCATGTACCATCTATACATCATTTTATAACAATTTTCCTTCACATTAACACATGTTGAAATTTTGATCGATTTTTTCCACAAACATTCCCATGATGACATTTCTATATCTCTATTTATATTTATAGCCCATTTCACCATTTGCTCTTTTACAATCTCATCCTCTGTATACCATTTTAACAAAATCTTATAAATTCTAGAAATCATTTTTTTACCTTTTTCTATCCAAACCTTTTCAATTTCATTCTTTTCCTTTCTAAAACCATATCTCATTTTGTCAGTCTTAAATAAATCATAAATCTGTCTGTAATTTAGCCAATCATACTCAAAGTCCAGTTCGTCTCTAGGCCTCATCGTGAAACTTCTCCCCTCAGTTTTCAGAATGTCTCTGTAGGGTAACCAATCTTTCCCTTTATGTCTTGAGAGTGGTTTAATTACTTCCACCAGAACAATCCACAATGGTCTTGCTTCGAAAAAAAATCTCTTGTATCTCATCCATGTCATGAATAGTGATCTCCGTATGAAGTGGTGTTTGAAAAGATTGTCGACTTTAGACTTCTCATACCATAAATAGGCGTGCCAACCAAATTTCCAATCATTTCCTTCTAATGCCAACAGCTTTCTATTCTCCAAATTCCCATGGAGGAAAGAGGTTGATTCATCCTCTTGTCCCTCATTCCAGCCCACAGACCTGCATGACCGTTCCTCCACATGGATCCTTTGACCCTGCCAGGAGTGGGGGCTTTCCCGCTGCCAGTAGACACTTCCTTGCCTCCACTCAGCTGGCTGGTGGGTGGGAAATGGTGAGAAACATGGTGGAACATCAGCAGCATCCCAAAATGCTGCTGTTACTCCCCATGCACCCAGAAGTGACATTAAAACATCAGTAGGCATGCCAGGGAGTTCCTTCCATTTGGGCAAAATCTGTACCTAGTTTCATCCAAATGCCAGAGCATCCCTGCAGTCCCCAGGTGACATGCGGGTATAACTTCTTGGTGCACAGGGAGTGATGTCAATGCATTGCTGGCAATGTCATTACATCACCAGTGCCCCCCCCCGCTCTGGTGGTATGTCTCCTTGCCGGCAGAATGATATTTCCAGGTGTCAGAAGAAGCTACAGAAACATGGGAGAGGAACACGAGAGAACTCTGTGAGCCTTCCATGCATAAATGGTTGGATACACACCAATACTAACGAACCTCCAAACCCAAGAGCAAAAAGCAAAGAACCGAAACCCTCAACTACAATATGAATGATTACGTAAAGAAACAGAACAGGGAACATTTGCTCATTCCTCATTCTAAAATAGCCCAAGGCTGATGCTGCTCACTGCTTCAGCATGATCACAACTCTTGGACAGTAGTTGTCAAAGCAGAATGGGTAAGAGACGTTCTGGATGCCCAATCACCACCAGTGACTAATAAGACTCAGCCAGCAAGCTTCTTGAGACAGGAGGCTGGATGACTCACTCCTAATTCAATCATTGATGTCATACAGGCCACTGTTTTTTAATGTCACAGTTCATCACCCTGCCGTAGCAAGTATGAGATCATCCGTGCTGGACCGCGGATATGCTGTGTGAGTCAGGCAAGAGAAAACAAAGCAGCTGGCCCAGGAGCCAAGGAGGTTTTTTTTAACTGCACAAAAATATCTTGACAGTTCACAGTGGTCAGGGGAGGTGAGGGATTTGAAAGGCCTGCAAGAGGTCCTTCTCCTTCTTTGTTTTCTTTGGGTCATTGCAAGATTTCTGAGCATCACCGCCCCCCTTCTCTTCCTTCATTCCCACTGTTGGTTTCTTGTGCTATACACTTCTCTTTAGGTAAAACATCTAATGAAGAAGATGATGATGATGCCACAGATGGAGACAGGCTGCTGCCTATGAGAACATCTGTGACACAATAAGCCAGTGTGCCTCTTAGGGTGTTGTGGCACTTTGGAGAGTCATAGTGCAGATAATTACCAAATTCTCCCCACATTCTGGGGTTCTAAATTAATTGATCTTGTTTGTGGAGCAACACCCTGAAATGCAGTGATCTGAAGAAGGTGTAATATAAATAACAGATGCGTAATAATACTTGGGATATCACTTTATAAATTAAGTTAGGCATTCACAACTCAAGTGGAAGGGGCATTCCATTGATAAGTGAACACAAAAGAGAGCACTAATAGAAAGGCTTGTAACATTTCTGATTCAGAACGCACTGTGAGCATGACCCAAGGGCCAAGTTTTGTCTGGGCTGTATCACTTCAGACTGCAGAGGAAGACCTCGCCCGATGCCTGAATGCTTCTCTGTCCAACAAAAAAGGAAATCCCTAGAAAATTAGCATATCAGGGAGCTAGAACTTCCTGACATCTGGATTTCTCTATGCAGGGGATCTTTTGTATAGAGGAGCATTCCAGCTAGTGGTATAGCCCAGACGGTGGTTGACCATGTAAGTAACAACTAGGTCCTGTCTCTCAGTAAGGGCAAACAGTCTAGGAATTGATTGCCTGAGTAATAGCCAGTGTGACATAGTGCTTAAAGTGGCAGACCTTTTTTCCCATCAAGTCACAGGTGACTTATGGGGACCCAGTGAGTTTTTCAAGACAATAGACATTCAGAGGTGGTTTGCCATTGCCTGCCTCCACATTGACCCTGGTATTCCTTGGTGTTCTCCCTTCCAATTACTGTCCAGGGCCAACTCTGCTTAGCTTCTGAGATATGATGAGATTGGGCTATCCTGGGCATCTAGGTTTAGAGGAGTGGCAGACTAGGAGCTGGGATAACTTGGATTCAAATCCCCTCTTTTTCCATGGAAGCTTGCTGGGTGACCCTGGGCCTGTCACACATTCTCACTGCCTAACCTACCTCACAGGGTTGTTATTGCTAGGGTAAAATAGAGGGGGAGGGAGCAATGTGGTAAGCTGCTTTGAAGCCTGACTAGGAAGGAAAGCAGGATATAAATAAAAAACCCAACATGAAACTAGCGCCTCAGTTGGTGATGTGAAGTGGGATGGCCTTTGATTCACCAGGTTTCTCATAACCATCTACCACAACTAATGTCACCTTCTGTCCTTCACAGGAAACAACAGCAACCTGACATGCATGGAGGATGGGCTGTGGTCCTTCCCAGAGGCCCTTTGTGAGCTGATGTGTCGAGCGCCTCCGCTGGTTCCTAATGCAGATCTCCAGACCACTCGTTGCCATGAAGGAAAACACAAAGTGGGGTCCTTTTGCAAATATAAATGCAAGCCAGGTTATCATGTCCCTGGCTCTTCTAGGAAGCCACGGAAGTAAGTGGAATTGCAACTAGAGATACTGGGTGTCCCCCCCAACCCCATGCAAAGGCAAAGGAACTGAACGAAGGCCTCAGAGGGTGCTGGGAATCATTTCAAAGGTAGGGAATTCAAACTGAATTCCTACCAATACCAGGCTGATGAAAGATTCCTTGAACTAAAGTCCCAGCTTGAACGCCTCCCCAGCAGCCAGTTCCATCGGAGAAAGGTTACAGCTAGCATGCAATTCCTGTAATGTTCATGGCTTGCAAAATTGTTTCTGGATGATCCCAATACTGGGACAGGTTTGGGCCAAGTTCTCATTTGTAAAGCAGAAAGGTGTTGACTGAGTGCTGAGTTGGTGTTTACATCCGCTGTGGAAATTGTTACCCACTTGCTACCTGGTTGCCGGCTTGACACAGGCCTGCGTATTTTTGTATCCATCCAAAACATTACCAGCTCAACAGCCTTTGGGATGAGCTAACCTGCAAAGAATGATGTATGTCTGTGTCTCCAAAGAGGATGTTTGAAACACTGACACCCTCCCTGTAGATAACAACCACAAATGCATGACAAATGAAATCAGCATCAATTCCTGGGGTTTGTGAGGTGATTTATTTTTTTCAAAAACATACCAACTGATTTTCCACTTTAAAAAGCCACAGAGGGCATACAATATAAATGGGTAATGAAATGAATAAAGCATAAATTGAAAGATAAACAGAAGCAAAAGCACAACACAATGAAACTGTTGTAGAAACCGGGGAGGGGGGGGGGCAGTAAAATCAAGGCACTTTGATAAAAAACAAAACAAAACAGCAAAATCAACCCAGAAAAGTCCAGGAAGAAATGTTTAAAAGTTTTGATTGGGTGCCTGAATGAAATTAACATAGGTGCCTCATGGATTGGTCTAGGAGGGGCATAGTAAAGGTATAACTGAAAAGGCCCTTCTGAACTCGAATGGGTAGTGGGCATGGAGAAAGGGTGGCTTCAGATCTTAAAGATCAGGCAGATTCAGGGGGTGGGGGTGGCAAGTCCAACGCAGAACATTTTTTGAATATTTCTTTCCTTGAAACCCTATGGGATCAGTCATCTGTGACTTAATAATGTATTAAACAGACAAAATGGAATCTGAGTATACGTCCTGTCCCAATACTGGTTGAGAACCTGGACATTTTTATATGATATCATGCATACCAAAGTATGGCACATCCTTTCATTCATGGTGGCTTTTTAAAGCTGCTTAATCTTGTTCATGGAGTAGCAGACTGGAGTGGTAGCTGCTTTGCACAAGTAGCAGCCCAGTTTAAGCAAGGCAGAGGGCCTACAAAGTCCCAGGGAGGAGTGTTTTGCCTCACTATTGTCACACTTCAGTCTGACCCTGGATAAGAGGAAGATCCCACTGAACCATATCCCCTTTGACCTTCTCTTTGGAAGAGCCACTAATTAATAACTGAAAAGAAAGGTTTCATAACCGGGCTCTGAATTAGGGTAGGGTTCAGGTAGGACGTTTGTTTTATTTATTAATTCATGCAGGGCTCTTTTTGTAGCAGGAACTCCTTTGCATATTAGGTGACACACTCCTAATGTGGCCAATCCTCCAAGAGCTTACAGAGCTCTTCTTACAGGGGCTACTGTAAGCTCTTGGAGGATTGGCTACATTAGGGGTGTGTCACCTAATATGCAAAAGAGTTCCTGCTACAAAAAGAGCCCTGAATTCATGTATACTCTGCCTTTCCACCCTAATAGGGACCCAGAGTGACTTACACCATTCTCCTCTCCTCCATTTTATCCTCACAACAATCCTGTGAGGTAGGTTAGGTTGAAAGAATGACTGGGCCAAGGTCACCCAGTCAGTTTCCATCGCACAAGTAGGGATTCAAACCTGGTCTCCCAGATACTAGTCCGACACTCTTTGACCACTATACCGCATTCTTAGGGACATATTGCAAGACTCAAGTCCCACTAACATAGCCATATGCTATGATTTAGATGCATCTCCCCCCCTTCCATATAAACCATGGCAGGAAGAGCCTATCAGTTATCTCACTGCTGTCAGACAGCTTCTCTTGTGCTGCTCCATCTTGCTTACAAGATGCATTTTCTGCACCATAATGGCTGGGGATTACAGTACAATCCTAAAGAGAACTTAGAAAAGTGTAACTCTACTTAGTTCCACAAGCAGAAGGACAGTGGAAGAACAAAGCTCAAAGGATGGAATATGTCTCAATTTTTTTAAAAAAACAAAACAAAACCCTGCATTCAGGAAACTAGAACACTGGGGGGAAAGTTTCTAACCTTTAGCTTCTCCCAGACTACCTACTTTTCGACATGCAGGGAACAGGTTGTTTATAATGGAGGAGCATTCAGTCTTGTGAGCTGCCATCTGAAGTGATTGGGGGGAGGGCTTTTTATCTGTTATGTGTGAAAATTTAGCCTTAGAAGCGACCCAAGCACAGAGGTGGGGAGAGACAGAATGGGCAAACTTTACCAAGGCTCAGAGACCCCTGAACTTCATGCTCATTGCCATGATTTGGTAGGATAGTACAGTAAATAAATAACCCACGTCACAGGGCTTTCGTATGGATAAGATGGAGGAGAGGAGAATGATGTGTAAGCCTCTTTGCAGTCCTATTGGGGAGAAAGGCAAGGTGTAAAGGAAGCGAAGTAAAATAAAAATCCCATTTAGAAACAACACAGTTTTTTTCCCTTTCAAGACTCATGAGATTGTATGTCTGGGGTCCCGTTCACATGCAGAAGTAGCTGTGCAATACGTATGAAGGATGGGCAGATTTTCCGGGCGCGATCACATGAGAACATCTGGCAAGTGTCCTGCACCTGTCTCAAACCTGTTTCGCTCCGCCGTAGATGCAGAGTAAAAAAATACCGGGGAAAGGGCAGTAGCAAATGGGTTTGCGATGGGCCGCAGATGGACTTCCCCATGTGATCGCTCTGGCGCGCTCCCATTGCATCATTGATCCCTCATTGGAGTGTATCTGGAAACACGCAGCAGAGGAAAAAACCCGATTAACCCGCCATTACGTCTGATCACACTGTGGCGGATCAAATTGATACTGTGCAAAAAGCCTTGCTCCCCCCCCCCGCGTTACCTGGCACATGTGACCGCACCCTGGGATACTTAGATTTGAGTCCAGTAGCACCTTAGGGACCAGCAAGGGTTTCAGAGTATAAGCTTTCAAAAGCCAAGGCTCCCTTTCTCAGACTGGGATGAAATATATGGTAGTGATGGGGATGGTATGGTTTGTCCCATGCTCAGATCAATGTTACTTGGATACAAATAGCTGAACAAAGTAGAACCACACAGTTCTTCTGAGAGGGAGTTCCAGGCGTAAGAAGTAGCATGGGGGAGAGGGGGGAACTTGCTTTGCTCCAATGCCATAATTTTTAAAAGCAATAGCAACCTTCTTTCCCCTTCCCTTCCCACACACACAGCTCTAAAAAAAACACAATGCACCAAGAACTGCTTCCTTGTCAGTCCATTCCTTTGAATGGGGTTTGCATGAGAATGGCATTGAATGAGTTCCATCTCAGAGCAATTGGGGTACCTGCTCCTTTTTATTGAAACCCTAAACTGTTAACTTCACTCTTGCTTCTTCCAAATCTCTAAGCCCTCCATTCACAAGCTGACTTTTATGCTAAGGGCCTCCTTTGGAAATACCCCTTTGATATGCAGCCTGGGGAGTCCCCTTTGAACCTCTGTGGGAAAAAATAAGGGGTCTACTGGTATCCTACAATTTATAGCTCTGTGAAAACCACCTCAAAATAGCCACTGGCCACAAGGTTGAGAAGAAAGAGTCAGGTTTTTCAAAGCAGGGCTTCAGCCAGTGAACTCTGGGCTGCCTTCGCAAACAGTGATTGTTTTCACTATAAGACCACATGTCATAAATCTGCAGACTGGTGTCGGAAGCACAAGTGTCTGTCACAGGAACAGAGTCTCAAGTGGCCACTGGTCTTGGGCTGCTTGTTAAATAAATAATCCCTTTCTCTCTCTTGACCCCCTTTTCCCCTCCATGTAAGGAGGGCCTTCAAGATTCAGTGTGGGCAAGACGGAAATTGGCTAGAAGGAGCCTGTGTCCCAGTGACCTGTGAACCTCCACCTTCCAAGTTCCACGGGTTGTACCATTGCACCAACGGCTTCCAGTTCAACAGTGAGTGCAGGATCCAGTGCGAGGAGGATGACACCCCATCAGTGAGTCCCTTCCAACTGAATCCAAACAGTGTGTGATTTCTGAAAAAGTCCATACACATGCATAAACCACCTTTGGGGTAATAATGTCTAGAAATGAGTGAGGTGCAGCAGGACTTTCAGAAAGCCTCAGCATTACTATGTTTATGGAAGGGTGTATAACTGGGGTTGCCAACCTCCAGGTGGTAAATGGGGATCTCCTGGGATTACAATTTATCTCCAGCTGACAAAGATCACTTCACCTGGAGAAAATGACTGCTTTGGAAGGTGGACTATACGGCACTCTCACCCTCCTCGGGCTCCATCCCCAAATATCCAGGTTTTTCCCAACCTGGAGTTGGGAACCCTAGACTGCAAACATGAAAACATACATTTCAATACTTAACTCAAAATGTAAAATTGCAGACTCTTCTTTTAGAAATGTAAAATTTTCACGACTCATGGTGGCACAGAGAAAATCTGAAAACACATAGGCTGTTGTGAACACTTTGCTATCAGAGGCAGTCTGGTTGCAGTGGCTGTGTGCAAAGAGAGAGGGATAGTTTCCATACCTTGGAGGCTGCTTTCTCATAACTGGCCAAGCCCTGCATATCTATAACCCCACATGCCTAATTTCCCACAAGGTTCTATGTGCCCCAGCCCTCCATTCCAAGCCACCACCAAATCAGTTCTGGAAACACATTTGTTCATGCAAGTATGCAAAATGAAATTTATGTTTTATATAATTAATTCCATGGTACATGGATCTCCTCTCCTTCATCCTCACAACAAGGCGTAGAGAGCGAATTGTTGGACCAAGGTCACATAGTAAGCTTCATGGCCAAGTTGGGATGAGAACCCCATCTGTATCCCAGAGCTCTCAGATGGGGTACATCCAAAGCTGTTAGAGACCAGTCACAGATCTTCAGTCTTTTATCCCTTCTATTTTAGCTCAGTTGGGACCTCTCTCGCCCCTTGTGGTTTGGCTGAGATGGCTACTGTTCTGTTTCACTCCTTTTTGGCAAGATGACAGTCACTGAACACCTGATTCCACCAGGCTCTGAGTTTAGCAGGAAAAAACTCCCATTGACATCACCAGTATTACTCTCACAGCCTGAAGGCTCCTTGTTTTGGTGCCCTGATGGAGAGATCCATGATTATCCTGGGGAGCTGGGAATCACCCCAAAGGGGAAAGCACATAAATACAGAAGCAAATGAGGGAAAAAAGACCTCACACACTATTCATTATTTTATGGTGAAGACATCTCTTGCAAGTGCATGTGTGTAAGGCAAGGGTGGGGGAACAAAATCAAAAACAAGCCCAGTGTGTCTTTGGTGCAAGATCATTGGCTGAAAGTTTGAATCAGCATTGCGTAAACTGAAGTGATTCGATGCAAGATGTCTAAATTGCAAGGGAAGATTGGCTCTTCATTGGGACATGATTTGGGGTGAGTTTTTCCCCCTATAAGTTTGCTTTTATAGAGGGCAAACATCAGCTTGGCTGTAAGATTCCTCCCGCCCCATGGCATTTATATCATGCAGTAGTTAACTTTATATGATATGTACCTTGGCACCCAAATCAGCACTTCACTCTCACTGGAGTCCAGTTTTCCCTTGGCTTGTGAAGAGGATTAAACCATTAGGGGCCTTAATAGACCTTGTTTTTGGCAGAAATAGGTGTGTTTCAGTTCAGTGAGCTTTGAGGTCTTTGCAAAGGACACATACCCTGAAAAAGTGCCATAGCTTCAATGGATGGGCAGTTCAAGCAAGGAGAAACTATCTAGCTGTATATTAGAGAGGAAGAGTTTTGTCTAACATTGCTCCCTAAATACATTGATTCATATTGAAGTTTGGAAGGGATTGTGCATGTATGTACTTAGATGTTAAGCTACCAAGAGTGGGTAGGAAAGAATTACCAAGCAAAATGATTTGTGCATGTATGTTTTTAAATTCAGTGTTTATTACAAAAGCATATGGTCTACAATTATAAGGAGGATACAGGTAAACAAATATAACATAGAAAGATACCATGTATATAAAGGTAAAAAAAAAAAAAGCTGTAATTGTTCCAGTGGCATATCATTGGAGGTAGTTTGTCATTGCCTGCTTCTGCCTAGCAACCTTGGACTTTCTTGGTGGTCTCTCATTTAAGAACCAACCAGGACTGACTCTGCTTAGCTTGCAAGATCTGATGAGACTGGGCTAGCCTTGACCATCCAAGTCAGAGCAGCATCACATATTATAGATTATTAGTTAAAAAGGGCATTCAGTAGCTGCAAGCAAAAAGACGAAATACCTTGTAGATCTGGCTTCCTTTTCTTAGCATTTATGATCATTGTTAGTGTGTGAACATCCCTTAGTCAAAAGAATTTTAAAAGTTATTTTCAGAGCTCTGGCTTCTTCCCATCCACCTATACATCTTTATCCCACTCTTCCTCCAAGGAGCTCATGACAGTGTACAGCATTCTCAGGGTTGCCAGCCTCCAGGTGGGGACAGGAGTTGTCCCAGAATTACCGCAGATCTCTAGACTGTGAAGGTCTGTCCCCCTGGAGAAAATGGAAGCTTTGGAGAGTGGACTCTGTGCAACTGCATCCCTGATGAGATTCCTCCCATCCTCAAACTCCACCTCCTCAAGTTCTACCACCAAACCTCCAGAAACTTCTCAATACAGAGTTGGCAACCCTAAGTGTTCTACCTCCATTTTATTCTCACAACTACTTTGTCAGGTTGGTTGGTCTAAGAGAAAATTGCACAGTGAGTTTCATGGAAATCTGAATTTGTGGCTCCTACCACATCTTTAAATATGAATTGTTCACAGATGATAGAACGAATCTTTCCACTAATAAACTATTTCCATTCTGATCACCATGAAGAGTTATGAAATTAAGTCCTTTGTTTCTGGATTAACTACAGTGGTTGCAAAAAATATTTAGGAAAGGTAATCTAGCATCTGTTCTGGAGCAATGTCTTTGACACTGCTTTATTTATTTCTAGAAATAGTCCAGGTAGCAAGAATGTTTTATGTTGCCATCACATGTGATGCTGGGTGCCCAGAGTGTCACTTTTAGGCTGAGTTCAGACTGGCAGTTTGCCTCGAGATAAGCACATTTCAGCAACATTTCAAGGGGGCGTTCACACAGGCACATCTGTCTGACGTCCCCCACCTGTAGTCAACCCATTGTGTACTGCTTCGCTCCCACGTTTAAAAGATACCTGGTGAAAGTGGTAGCAAATCCCGGAGAGTGCATTTGTCCCACTTCATTCCGCTTCCGGGAAGTGTGAACGCTAACCCGAAAAGCCGGGAACAACCCATGGTAATAATGTCCGCCAGGTGTTTCTGCACAAGGTGCACTTGATTGTGCTGGAGAGGCAGCAGCAATATGATTGGATGTGCTCTGCTCTACCACCCAATGCGGTGTCGAATTACCAGGACAAAGCCTTTAGAGCTGCGTCTCTGGGCGAGCAGTCTGAACGCTCCTTCGCGCCTCTTCCCGGTATGCTTCTGCATCAGTTGGCGCAGTGTGACTGGGAAAACCTGGAACAGTTTGTTCTGGGGCTTTTTTGCCACAACTTGCTCCCGCTCCAAACTGGCAGTCTGAACTCAGCCTTAATGTCTCATATCAGTCAGAACTGGGTTTGCTTGGCCCTTAGCTTGGCATTTTCTGTTGTGCTGCTGTATATTCCATGTGGTTCAGAGGTCAGCATGTCAGACTAAGATCTGATGAGACCCAGGCTTTGGTCAGATGTGCCTTTAGATTTGACTCAGCTGTGAATGCCTGATGGATCTAAAGGGCACGATCAGACAGCAACATCTGGGAAAGGTCCTGCAGCCATCAGCTGCCCCTTCACAGAAGCGGAGTTAAAAGACACCGAGGAAAGTCCAGTCCTAATGCTTGTCAACAGGCTACAGATGGACTTTCCCCTGTCTGATCGCTCAAGCATGGTCTCATGCTGTCGGGATGGTCTGCTCATTCCATCCTGACTCAATGCCTTCCCCCGCCCCTTGCTTAGCAGTATGCGCATAACCACATACTCCATGGGGAACCCTCAGTGCGAAGGTGCGATTCCTTATTTATGCACATGGGAAATAAAAGGCAACCCCCATCCACTCAGCCAAATGTGCCATCTGATCAGGCAGTGATGCGCTCAGCCCACAGCTACAAAGGATGTGTGATCATGCAATGCTTCCCCTCCGCACTAAATGGCACGTCTGACCGCAGCCACAGTATCAAATGTGCACTCTGCTATGAAACTTGCTGGGTTACCTTGGGATAGTCACACCCTCTCGAACTAACCTACTTCTCAAGTTTATTATAAAGATAAAAAGGGGAAGGTAGGGCTATGTGTGTTGCCCTGAGCCCCTTGGATGTGGGATGAGATTAAAAATGCCCTGGATAAGATGTACACTTCTCAGCTTCATGGGACTCTAAGCACTGATTCACAAGATGTTGACAGGCTGACATCTTTAACAAGGCGGTATTAGCATCTCTGGACCAAACTAGATGTCATCCATAATTAGGATCTTTTAAAGGGCTAATAGCAACTGCTGATAGCCCAGCCTAGCCCAATCTCATCAACAGTTTACAAGCTAAGCAGAATTGGCCAAGGTTAGTGCTTGGAATCCGCTAAGGAAGACTACAGTTGCTTTGCAGAGGAAGGCAATAGCAAACCACCTCTGCTCATCTCTTGCCTGAAAAACCCCATGGTCTCGGGGTTGCCATGAGTCAGTTGCAGCTTTGCAAAACACATCATCATCATCAGGGGATATTTGTTTCTCTACCTATTACATTTTTACCCCACCCGTCTTCCAAGATCCTCAGTACAGCATACAGGATACCTCCAAGTTCCTAGTCCCACCTCCCAAACTTCTTTTTTGTGCAAAATTGAACTTCGTTACCTTCTGTAAGACCTGTAACATTTCACAGTGTCACAAGCAGTTTCAAAATGCAGAAGATTGTAGGAAAGTGCAAACTGGCGTGATAATCTTGGAACAAACCGTTTTCTGTTTCATGAAATTCAATTCCACAACTGCAATATACACAGCAAATGAAAAATCTCAGGGAAGGCTGTGCGAAATAGCAAGGATAGATTTTCTGTGACTGCAGTTGATATACCTCTTCAGGTTTCTTGCTCAGCATTGGTATCAGCTCACAAAGCCTTAGCAGACATAATGAACCCCAGCCGGAGTTAATGGAGAAGGCAGGCAGTGTGGGACTTTATGCAAAATTCTAATTATTGCATCACACTTTTCAGATTTGAATTCTCCCTGCCTCTGACCCTGTGGGGCACTACCATGCCAGCAATCTTAATCACCCCCTTCCCCAGAGCTGTTTTTAACCTTTAAGCCAAAAGAGACTGTTGTCACAGACCTTTTGGGTCACCTGTGTTTTGACTTTCAGTCTTCTGTGGCAAAAGTGTTATGTGAAGGAGCTTTTCCCCATCTTCCTTCCTCACAATGAAGTTCCTCTAAGATTTACTGAATCTGAACATGGAGATCCCCTTTAGTCACAAAGGGTAGTAGCAATTGATGGCCCAATGAATATGTCAATGCATGTCATATTAATGAATATAATTAATCGCCTTCTAATTTCCATCTATGCTAATGGCCATCACTACACCCAGCAGAATCAAAAGGTCTCACAGTGCCATAATGGCTAATAGATTTATTGTGGCAAGGTGGGCCACAGCCTGCATCATCATTTGGTGGTGGAAAGCATTTTCAAGTCACAGCTGACTTATGGCAGCCCTGTAAGATTTTGCTTTTGCCTGCCTTTGCATAGCATCCTTGGACTTCCTTGATGGTCTCCCATCCAAATGCTAACCAGGGCTGATTCTGCTTAGCTTTTGAGGTCTGACAAGATCTGGCTAGCCTGGCCATCCAGGTCAGGGCCTTTGTCATTTATGTTGGAACAAATAGACATTTGATATGCATGCATGTAGAGAAAGCTTGTGCCACAGAAAACTTGCTAGTATTCACTGTGCTACAAGATTAGCTGCTGTAGATTTTCCAGGTTGTCTGGCCATGGTCTTGGCATTGTAGGACCTGACATTTCGCCAGTAGCTGTGACTGGCATCTCTGTGTCAAGGTGAGAAGAAAAATGGTAGGCAGGTAATTTATATCTACTCAGGAAGGTGGGGCTGTAGATATAAATTACCTGCCTACCACCTTTCTGTGTTATACCTCTGAGGATGCCAGTCACAGCTACTGGTGAAATGTCAGGTCCTACAGTGCCAAGACCATGGCCAGACAACCCGAAAAATCTACAGCAGCTAATGAACTCTGGCCATGAAAGCCTTCGACAACATGCTACAAGATTCTTTGTTGTTTGGGATGCAATGTAATAACACAGCTATCACTTCTGCGATGGGCACTTTTCCCTCTGTGGGCTACTTGGTGGCAGAACCAAAATAAGAGTCATCTGGTACCTTAAAATGCACAGAAGCAATAGGAGACTTATGGTGGAGGGGGATTTTATGACTTAACATGTGATTGAAAATTGCATCATGTTCCTCACTTGGAGCAAGTTTCTAAACCGTATAAAGTCCATTGACATGGCTGTGAGATCAAGTCTACAGAGACAGCCGTGTTTATTTGTTACAGCAGAAACAAAAAGTAGTCATACAGACACAGGGCCAAAGTAAATCGTAGAAATTATAGAATCACAGAGTTGGAAGGGGCCACACAGGCCATCTAGTCTAACCCCTGCTCAATGTACAGTCAGCTTAGAGCAAGACAGTGTGATAAGACAATCCATCCAGAGCCTGTATGGGATGTGGCTGGAAGAGATAGTACATGTAAAAGACAACAGGCAGGCATCATACATGTGACAGTGAGAGATCCAGAGAGGTAAAATATTAATGGAAATACAGATTTTTTTTCTGCTGGTGTGCCCAGCTTACCCTTAGAGTCTGATCAGATGGCTCTTTAGATCTGCGCGAGGCACGATTGCCTCATGGATCTAAAGTTAATGTCCAGACACAAACATCTGGGAGATCTCTCTTCCGTGGGCATCACGTTTTGCCGTGCTTCAGAGCCGTACTTAAAAGATACCACTTTAAATCTGGGGTTTTCAGTTACCTGCGGGACAACTGCGGGCTTTCATCCGCCTGATCGTTCCACCAGCGCGCGATCCTCCCGTCAGGGTGGTCTGACGTCAGACCATCCCGAGCGGGCACCATTTAAAAAAATCCCTACACATGCGTGAATCAACAAGGAAGTGCTGTCATGTCTATGCGCATGCACAAAAAGATTTTTTTAAAAAACCACTGCACACCTCCTTCAACAAGGATGCACTGTGACACCTATGCGCATGTTCAAAAAGGTTTTTTTTAAAAAACCACTGCATGTGCCTCCTTCAGTGGACGCCGTCTAGACAATCCACAACAGAGGCAGTGTGCGGTAAGGTAATTCCCCCGGGGGATGTCTGGTCATGTGATGATGGATTTAAAAGATCGAGATCAAATTCGAGCTGGCATAATGGCGGGATTAGCTGCCTGTCTGAACTCTCTCTTAGGCTTTGTAACCTGTTTTCAGTGTTAACCTGCGCCTTGGAACATGCAGTGCAAAAATAAAGATTTCCTTTGGGCATAGGTACAGTACCCTTCTGTGATCACTGGATAGCAGCAATGAACCTTCACCAGTCTGGGTTTATGTTCTTTCAGGGCTGAAAGAGTGAATTCTGTGATGATTTGAGCCTTGTCACCCTCGTGGAAGAACACACACACACCCTGTTAGGGTGGCTAATGATGGACCTCAAGGGGATAGGACAGGCCATGAAAAAATCATAAGCTGAGATGGGGGTGCTATGGGGTCTTTAGTGCAAACTTCATGCATGGTCCAAATGGGTGGGGATTTTGTGAGTCAGATAGGCTACTAAGGGAGCGGACCTTCGGTGGAGTCTTTGGACAACCAAAGGTTGGGGAGGAAAAAAACATATATGGGGAAAGCTAACAAAGGAGTGGGAAGGCAAATTATACCTTTAGAGGTCATAAAGTGAGCCTTTGGAGGGGAGGAATTGGAATGTATGATAACTGTGAAGGGGATAAGAAAGTTAAATAACTGAGAGGGGGATATGGTAAAACAGGCCCTGCAAAGCGTCTTGTTCTAATATGGGGGAAGAATAATTTATTGGTCTCTTGCTACTACATCTCAGTGAATAGGCTGTATTCCACACACCCCTCGGCAGAGGTAGGATTCCTTTCCATTGCCTTTATGGAGGCCACGTTTCCCACTCCCAGCCAGCTCTCCTTGCTGCCACATGGAATGGAATGGAATGGAATGGAAATTCTGGGGGAAATAAAGGGCACTTGGCATTTGTTGGCAGTGCCAGGACATCATTTCCATTGTAACCCAGAAGTGATGTAATTGCATTGGGTGACACTCTAGCATGCTAGAGTATTGCCATTTTATTGGTCTGATTTTTTCTGTTTTCTTAATTTAGTGTGGTCATGATTTTGCTGGTTTTTTTTTTTTTAAAAAAAACCTTTGTAAAGATAGTCTTGTATTTTATTTAATAACAGGAAGGTGGCATAGAAGTACGCCCCCCCACCAAATGAGCACCTAAATAGATAATCAATGCCATCACCATTAGGCCAGCCTGTGCCTTCTGCAGGTGCCACTTTCTTTTGCCGCCCTAAGCCTACTTTCTTCTCCCCTCTTTCCAGAACCATGGGAACAATGTGATCCATTGCCGGAAGGACGGAACCTGGAGCAGCTCGTTCCACCTCTGCAGGGGGATGCAAGGCCATTGCTCCCTTCCCAGTCAGCTGAACAACGGGATCAAGCTGCAGTGTCTGGCAGGGTACGGCATAGGTATGACAGTCGATGAGTTAAAGCTTGGTTTATTGTGCCGGGGAAGAGGGAAAGGGGTAAGGAGCCCTTGAACCTGCCGTCCCCAGTCGGTTCTCCTTTGAAAACAAAAAGGATAATTAATCTCTTTTTAAAAGGCAAGTCAGGCTTTCAGATGCCAGACCTCTGGATAATGTACAGTGCTCTCATGCCCTCTGACAGCAGCCGAGCTTTCTTGGGGTCCTTGACGATGGCCCTCAGCAAGGTTAAACAGCTAGACGACAGCTAGAGTGAAAGAACCAAAAGAGGAGCCCTGCTGGATCAGGTCAGACTTCCAGCTTGTACAACTGTTTGTTGCCAGCAGAGGCAAGCCCGCTGGTTCTTGGAAGGCCACTCTCAGGGTGTGATGCAGTAGTCCTTATGTGCTGATGCCCATCTGGGTGCACCCACCTGAAACATCCAAAAGCATCTGGCTGCTTTCACACACGTTGGATATCACTGTCAGGGCCCTTTTAATGAGCTTTAGCAATCATTTGCAGTTAGATTTACAGGAAAATGCAGTTGCAAACGATCACTAAAGCATGTTAGAAGTGTATTATCCAACGTGTATGAAAGCAGCCAAAGGTTAGAATCATAGAATCACAGAGTTGGAAGGGGCCATACAGCCCATCTAGTCCAATCCCCCGCTCAATGCAGGATCAGCTTACAGTATCCCTGATCATTGTTTGTCCAGACACTGCTGAAAGACTGCCAGTGAGAGGGAGCTCACTACCTCTCTAAGCAGCTGATTCCACTGTTGCACAACTCTTACTGTAAAAAAGTTTTTTCTAATATCCAGCTGGTACCTTCCCGCACTTAATTTAAACCCATTATTGTGAGTCCTCTCCTCTGCTGCCAACAGGAACAGCTCCCTGCCCTCCTCTAAGTGACAGCCCGTCAAATACTTATAGAGAGCAATCATGTCCCCTTCAACCTCCTCTTCTCCAGACTAAACATTCCCAAGTCCCTCAGCCTTTCTTCACAGGACTTGGTCTCCAGGCCCCCGATCATCCTCATCACTCTCCTCTGCATAGACTCCATTCTGTCCACATCCTTTTTGAAGTAAGGCCTCCAGAACTGCACACAATACTCCAGGTGTGGCGTGACCAATGCAGTGTACAGCAGGACTATGACATCTTGTGATTTGGATGTTATACCTCTGTTGATACACCCCAAGATTGTGTTAGCCTTTTTTGTCACTGCGTCACACTGGGTGCTCATATTGAACTTTCAGTCCACCGTTACTCCAAGATCCTGTTCAATCCACATGTCCTCAGTCTCTCTGAATGTGGGGGAAAGGAGAAGTTCTTGGCCAGAACAATATCCATTACAGCAGACATCATCGGTTTCTCTTTCTAACTCCATAACGAGCATATGAAAATCAGTGCCCTGAAGCAATTAGTGTTGGACAAATACTGGAGAGACCAGGGTTCAAATCACCTCTCACCCATAACTCTCACTGAGGACCTTAAGCTAATTGCTGTCTCTCAGCCTAACTCATCTTACACTGGACCAGAGTAAGGGCCGAACCATGTACACTGTCCATGTGTGATCTGGGACGGTACGATGGATAAAGATTTGGCAGATGGCATTGATGCAAGATAAATGTAAACCTCAGGATTGCTAGGTAAAGGTTTCCCTTGCTCAAAAGCCAGTCGAATCTGACTCTAGGGGGCAGTGCTTATCTCCATTTCCAAGCCGAAGAGCCAGCACTGTCCGAAGACATTTCCATGGTCATGTGGCCAGCATGACTGAATGCTGAGGTGCACAGAATGCTGTTTCCTTCCCACCAAAGCGGTACCTATTTATCTACTTGCAATTTCTTGCTTTTGAACTGCTAGGTTGGCAAGAGCTGGGGCCAGAGATGGGAGCTCACTCCGTCATGCAGCACTAGGGTCTCGAACTGAACTACAGGCCTTCCAGTCTGCAGCTCAGTGCCTTAACCTCTGAGCCACTACGGCCCTGTCAGGATGGTTAGCTCAAGGCTATTATGCCCAGATGTGGGTCCAGTTTCAAATCCTCATTTAAGTTAGTTGTGCAACAGTGCAGTTGTGAGGTTCTGTCACTTGCTCTGCATGTGTCAGAACCTGACATCTTTTCTCAGTTCCCTTCAGCTGCTTGTTGAAGAGTGAGCGGAGTGGGTGATGGAATGATCAGACTCCTTGGCTTTACCATGTGGTAAAGGTAAGCATTTGCTCCTCCCTCCTGTAGCTGCTTGGAGAGGGAGTCATGTGCAGTGGTCCTTGTAATGCCTCCAAGCATGTGGTTGAACCCCTGCATACATCATTTGCCATCGGATGTTGCACTGAACTGGGGCTGAGACCTGCATTTTGCTTTCTCTGCTTCTCCTGTAGCATCCCAAAGTGGGGGAGAGGTGTGTTGCCTTGGCCAGATGTCTCACAGTGTTGATTTGAGGATACAATGTATGCTGCCCTGATCCCCAAAGAGGAAGGGTAGCCTAAAAATGGGGTAGATATGTAGGATGCTTTTGCACCCAGTTTTGTTTCTGGGTAGCATACAAAGCTACTCTTAAAAATATATATATATAGGAACATCTATTTCAGGCCTCAAAGAGCTTCTGTACATTTTTTTCCTCTTGCAAATCTAAGGGTGTTTTCACAACTGACGCTAAAAAGACCTTTTAGTCTGGAATCCATCAGCTGCCAACATTAAAGCTGGATGGAAAGTGGAAGATGGCCAACTTTAAAAGGAATGTATATTCTAATAACTTACTACATTTATAACCCCTACCCCCTTCTCCTTTGGAGCTCAAGGCGGAGTACATTGGGGGTTCCCGGGTGTTTTGTCATCCAAAAACTGACCAGATGTGGTTACTTCAGCAAGACTGCTGCATCTTTAGACTTTGGGGCATACATGCCTTGAGATCCATGGCCATTCAGTATTTTAAAAGTACTGTGATATTGAAACATCTTAAAGTCTGTATCTGATGAAGAAAGCTTTAACTCTCGAAACCTTATACCCGAAAATCTTGTTGGTCTCTAAAGTGCCCCTGAATTTAAAATTAGTTCTCCTAAAATGTTGCAGTTCAGTAGCATCCTGTTCTTTGGAATTTTGGGTCATGCATTTAACTTAAAATGTATCTCCCAGATCTAGGGGGAGAAGGTGGTACAGTGCACCGTTTGGCTTCCAGTTTATAAACTGCTGTAACTTCTTGGGGGGCTGCCCAATTCAGGCCCAATTTGGGATCACTTTCACCTGAACTGTGGCCTAGGGTTGGCAGCCAAGAACTGGCCATCAGCTGGAGTATTTTGGTGATGGGGAGTAGTGTTGTGCAACGTCACAACATGGCTTCTGCTTTGTACCCAGAAATGATGTCATTTTGGATACAAACCAGAAATTACGCTGCAGAGTTAATACTCTTGCCGGAGCGAAGATCCCCAGTGGTGGCCTGAAGCTTGGGGGTGGGAGCTTACCCACTGTCCTGGGCAAATGGCAAGCCTCTTGTGGACATGCACAAGGTTGCCATATGCTGTGCATAATTAGCATGTGGCTTCCGATTCTTGCATGTAATGACTGTGCTAATTAGAGACCTCTCACCTTCGCAGAGTTTGACAGGACCGAAAGCTACCTGATTCAGCCTAAGGCAAGGCTATCTACTATACCAGATCTCTGCAGTTCAATCCAAATCGAAGTGTATTACAATACAAATATAAACGCACAGCAGAAAATTCAAGCCTGTGGTTTGTAACCACCAGTGTATAGGCTAAAAGGAACAATGACACAAGGTTACAAAGTATAATTAACATTTTCAGATTTGAAAAAGAAAATTGTTACCCCCGCCTGCCTCTGAATTTGGAGGTACCATTTGGGCTATCATGACTGACATTCACTGATGGACAGGCCCGGCCCCAGGTTTCTGGGCGCCCTAGGCAGGACTGCCTGGGGCGCCCACCCCACCGGGGATGCCAACTTCCCGGTGGGGCCTGGAGATGGCCCAGCGCCTGGAAGAGCCAGGGAAGGGGCGGGCTTAGAAGCCCCCCTTCCCCTCCCAGCAGGGGCGGCGTGCGCGGCTCTCCCGGGTGTCTCGCAGCCGCGAGGCACCCGGGACAGCCGGGGAAGGGGCGGGCTTAGAAGCCCCCCTTCCCTCCCCAGCAGGGGCGGCGTGGCGCGGCTCTCCCGGGTGTCTCGCAGCCGCGAGGCACCTGGGACAGCCGGGGAAGGGGCGGCGCGGCTCTCCCGGGCCCCTCTTAGCTGCGAGGCGCCTGGAAGAGCCAGGGAACGGGCGGACTTGCAACGCCCGCCCCTTCCCTCCCAGCAGCAGCGCAGGCTCTCCCGGACCCCTCACAGCTGCGAGGCGCCCGGGGAGAGCCGGGAACGGGCGGGCTTGGAACGCCCGCCCCTTCCCTCCCAGCGGCGGTGCTGGGCTTGGGAGGGCCGTGGGGGGTGTGTGTGAAGAAGCCGCTCCGCCGCCGCCTGCCCGCCCCGCGGCCCAGCCCAGCAACCGCAGCCCCGCGGTGGGCTTGGAGGGCGGGGGTGGGGGAGAGAAGCCGGCTTTGGGGAGGGCGGCGAGCTCCGCTGCCGCCTCCTGAGCCCGGCGGGGCGCTCGGGGAGGCGGTGGGAGCAGCGGGTGGGACTTTTTCTGGGAGGGGCCGGGGCGCGGTTTGGCGCCCCTGCAGCCGGCGCGCCTCTAGGCGAGCGCCTAGCTCGCCTAGTGGGCGAGCCGGCTATGCTGATGGACCTGTCCTTCATTAATATGTCTAGTCCCTTTTTAAAGCCATCTAAGCTAGAGGCTATCACTATGTCTCCTGACAGCAAATTCCACACATTTCTTCTGCATTGTGTCAAATAGTCTTCCATCTTGTCTATCCTGTAGTTACCATCCAGCAGCTTCATTTGATGCCTCCATGTTTTTGTATTATGATTGAGGGCATTTTCTCTCCTCACAATGCATAATTTTATATACTTCTATAACCTAATTATTTTGTAAACTTTTCTAAAGTAAGAACCTCCCCCCCATTCTTTAGCCTTTCCTTATAGTGAAGATTCTCCAACACTCTGATAATTTCATTTGCCTTTTACTTCATCTTTTCCAGCTCTGCAGTAGACCTGTTCACATTTTACAGAGAATGTGCATACAATCTGCATACAGTGTACACTTGATTTTTCAATATACATGCATTGAATAATTCTTCTTGTTACATTCAACACATGTATACTACATGTGATTTAAACCCCACATGTATCTGTGGTTTCATTTGTAAAGTGAGCGTGCATGGGCCGTTTCTTACAAACAGATGCTTGTACGCATTTCTTAGAAACAGATGTGTAAGAGCAAACGTTTGCTATAACATATGAATGGGACTATTATCCTTTTTTGAACCGGGGTGACAAGAGCGTCTCCCAAGCGATTCTCCAAATACACATGTATTAATTTTACTTGGGAGGTGGAATATTGAGATTTTAGCAGACCCTGGATAGATGACTGGTGCAGGCACCCTTATTCTGGGCTGTAGGTTACCAGCTCAGCAGAGATGCATTGTGGGGAGCACTCCAGCAGAAGAGGAGAAGGCTTCTGCCTGACACACTCTTCTCTCCTTCACTGTCCTTTTGAACTCCCATATTCCCCTCTCATTCTGCTTCCTCATTATAGGCTAACTATTGTGAGGAACCAGGAGTTGCATGGCTCCTGTCCCAAGGGGGGCGAGGAACGCGACCTGGATGAGCTCACCACTCTGTAATGATGCCAATTATGGATCGTATATCAAAACAATTCAGGTCCGCTCCTCTGCTGAAGTGCAAATTGCACCGCTGGCGAGCAACGAGACGGCAGCAGCATCCTTTTGCCTGACGATGTGTTTTTCCCCCTGGAGACGAGGTGACCTTTAGATACTTACCAAGGGTTGTTGCACGGGGTAATTTTCTTTCGGGCCTTTTTCTCCCCCTAGAGAAAGGATGCTGATTCCTTCTATACTGGCGGAGGTAGTGCAGGGGAAATAATCGGTAGCAATTCTGCTCCAGACAAGATAGTGTTGCCATTCGCTGTGCCGAGTCCCCCTCCCCCCATGCAACAAATTCATACCTGTAAAGATAGGGGGAAATGTGGAGTAATACAAAAAGTCCATCTTCCCTAACATTCAGTTTTGCATGGTAGCAATGCCTACAAGCAGGACACGAAGACAGCTGCTCTGTCAGTCTGCTTTCCTCCAGCAACTGCTTTTCACAGATACACTGCCCTGTGAATGGAGTTTCTGATTATTTGTTGTGGCTAATTCATGAATGGTAGATCTGTCTCATTTAACCCCCGTGACAATCTTGTAAGACTGGACATCCCCTACACATTGTGGCAAAACCCCATGGGTTTCTCAGCTGAGGAGGGCTTTAAAGCAAGCCATTCTAAGTGTAAGTTTGAACAATTTTTGATATGTTCTGTATTTATGCTATAGCTTTACTGCATCAAGTGTTCCCTTCTGCATTTTTCTGATGACCCCCAATGTATTTCAATGAGTCACAGAATCATAGAGTTGGATGGGATTTCCAGGGTCATCTAGTCCAATCCCCTGTACAATGCAGGAAATTCACAACACACCCCATTGACCCCTGTTCCATACCCAGAAGATGGCAAAAAACCCTTCAGGATCCCTGCCCAAACTGGCATGGAGAAAATTGCTCCCTGACCCCAAAATGACAATCAGCATTTCCCTGGGCATGTAAGAAAGGGCCAGGAGGATTATGCACTGATGCAACCCTTTCTGCCCTCCCTCTCATAATCTGCCTTGTTTCTATGGATATGCACTTCTGGATATGTGTGTATAAAATACATATTCTGTACATATACATATTCTGCATATATTGTAATGTATGCTTCCATGATAACATATAACCAAATGCATTATCCACCCACCTCACCCCCCAAAATCTGGCACACATCTGTTGAAAACAAGCCAAAAGGATACGCATTCAGTTCTTCAGCATGGGCATCTCAGATTGGAACAGCATATTCCAGGGAGAATTCCTAGCAGAGAGGAACTCAGAATCATCCCAAGCTGGGTCTGAGTCCTACATGCTATCCCACATATTGAAAGAACATTTCGATGCCCCATGCGTGCCATTTTTATCCTGCCATAGAGCCTGATGCTTTGCTGGCTTCTCAGATGCAACTTTTGGGATGAGGAAATCTGAACAGGTTTCATGGACCCTGTTTCTGGCCTTCTCCAGTAAGAGAGGAAACTGCTAGTGACCCGGCGTAACTGCTTGCAAGTGAAACCCTCATTTTTCACCCTTATGGCCGCTCTCTGTTGGATCTGTACCCTATCCCTGTTAAGATGAGCGTACTGCAGTAATATATCGGAGCTCTTCGAAGACACAACTCCAAGCCCTGGGGGTGTTGCAGCACTGCCTTGTACCCCCCTGGGAAATCTGCTCTCGCAATGGCACAGCTGTGAGGAACATGTCATTAAGGAGCTCTGAACTCCAATCAGTGTTGGAAACAAGAAGGGGAGGGGAGCAGATACTTCTGGCTTATAACTAACCCTCGCCTGGTGCTTGCGGTAACACCAGTGGATTGTTATGGGCACCGCAGTCTACAGTTTTCCCATTATTCCTGCACAGTTGAGTCAAATGGACAAATTGGATTTTCTGTTGTGTTAAAGATGAGGTGGAGGGAGGCTTGTCTTTCCAGAGATTTTCTGTGTGTGTGTGTAGGGGATGTGGACACACATGGCAACTGATTCCATGAATGTACAATGGCAGAATTTTGTTAAATGTATGGACAGTATATTGTAAACAGCCGTTGCTCATTCACTCCCACAAGATGGAAAAAGATGGAAAACACAAAATAGGTGGTGGTGGGGGGAATGACAAGTAGGAGTCTTTTCAGTGGACAAATTTTCATTCTTGGCAAGAATGAAAGGTTTAGAAACAGATACATTTGGGCCCCGTGCCTAGAGCCTTCTAGCCTTGCTGCCAGCCTTAATGTGCAAAGAGGGCCGCACAGTTAAAATCCGCACATGCTTCTCACCCAGTTTTGCAGGCAGTATTCTGTTACTTATGGCAGCCCTTCCAGCTTGGTTGAGCCGGAGGGCTGAACAGATTCCCCTTCTGCCATTATTCTCTGACATACATTCTGCTTCTCCTGAATTGTTTTATAACTTGGAGAATTTCTAAAATAAATCCAGCAATCGGAGCATATACAATACACTGTACAGATTTCTTTTGTGCATTTGTATCTTGTCCCTCCCCCCACACACACACACCGATTACCACTGTTCATGTGTGCACTGATGTGATTGTCTCTGTGCATGCATCAACATTCTTTTTGTGTGTTGTTTTGCTAAAATACACCAGTGTATATGCGTATTCGTCAAACAGTGCAAAAAAGGAATCATGTTACAGCGACACATATGATCACATCTGAGGATACGTTTTATCAGTTTGCACTTGGTTGGTGTTATGGAGTCGGGGAGACAAAAAAAGAACTTATGGACTTGACACTGCAGGAATTTATATGAGCCTGCTTCGGGGGGGGGCAGGGTATAAATGAAACAAACAAATAGAATAAATAATAAAATAGTGTTCCCAGAAGGATGGGAATTAAACAGTGGAGGATTCCTAGCATTGGAAATCAAACCAGGTAATTCAGAACTCCAAAATTCAGGGGGCAACTGGGGCAAGGGGAGTACTGGAAACATCTCTAGTGAGCCATACTATGTCTCCATTTGGCAGAAAGATGTATGAAATGAATTGGTTGATGTATAATCTCTCTCTCTCTCTCTCTCTCTCTCTCTCTCTCTCTCTCTCTCTCTCTCTCTCTCTCTCTCTCTCTCTCTCTCTCTCTCTCTCTCTCTCATTTACTATGAAGGAGCCGAGTGTATCACATCATGCCCTGACCATCATGAGCCCGTTCTGTTGCGTGCCAATGAGACATTACAGGACATCCAGCACTGGATGAACCCCCCAAGAGTGAAGGTAAATTGCCAGAACGTACATGATGCAGTGCTGATAACTGAATTTGGAATTGACTTCATAGCTTTCTTTGCTCAAAGAGCCATTGGGTAGCTTAAGCTGGTATCACATTTGGACACATTTCTTCCTTCTGTATAATGAGAGAAAAAAAAACCCTCCATCCCTGTCCTGGATTCAATAGGGTTGTTGGAACCTTGTAGAAATTTATTTTACCAAGTGAAAAACAATTTTTAAAAATCATTTAATAGATGGCATTTTAGCATGTGGAATGCCTATAGCCAATGGCTTTTCAGTGCACAGGCCTGTTAATCTTGGATTTGTTAATTCGTTATCTATCCCCAATTTTTAACTGCCTGGGACATAGAGGTAGCAGCAGCTCGTATCCAGGTTGCTCATCAGTCAGTTTGGTATAGTGGTTAGGAGCATAGACTCTATGGATAGTTACGACAGAGTTGACTGAAGTTAAATCCATCTAAGACGGAGGTCCTGTACCTGAGTCGCAGGGGATTGGGTCAGGGGATCAGTCTCCCAACCTTTGATGGGGCTCCATTGGTACCTCCATCGAGTGTTAAGAGTCTGGGGGTGTTCCTGGATACCTCCCTCTCTATGGAGGCTCAGGTCACCACCAGGTCTGCCTTTTTCTATCTGAGGCAGATCAGACAGTTAGCTACAGTGACCCATGCAATGGTCACTTCCAGACTGGATTATTGTACCTCTCTCTACATGGGGCTGCCCTTGACTCTGCACTGGAAGTTGCAGCTAGTGCAGAATGTGGCAGCGAGGGTGTTGATGGTGATGCCTGTGTGGACCCGCATCCACCCAGGGTTGTGCGAACTGCACTGGCTGCCTATTGAATTCCGGATCCGTTTCAAGGTGCTGGTGCTCACCTTTAAAGCCCTATATGGCCAGGGGCCATCATACCTATGAGACAGCCTCTCCCCGTATGAGCCCCGGAGGGTTCTGAGGTCCACAAATCAACATCTGTTAGTGGTTCCTGGCCCCAGGGTTGTCCAGCTAGCTTCGACCAGGGCAAGGGCTGGTGGAATGAGCTCCCGTGTGAGATCAGGGCCCTGTGGGACTTATTGCAGTTCCACAGGGCCTGCAAGATGGAGCTCTTCTGCCGGGCATTTGGTTGAAGCAGCGGACATTCCCCTCTCCCCCCCTCCAGCTTTTTTGGCCTTAACTTTTCCTGGCCAATTGTCCACCAATGGCCTGTTTCTGACTAGTCATCTGGCAACTTTTATAGTTACAAGGTATTTTATGATTTTATGTGTAAACTTGTTATTTTAATACTGTATTAACTGTATATTTAACTGTTGTACACCGCCCTGAGCCCATTGGGGAGGGCGGTATATAAATCTAATAAAATAAATATATAAATAAATAAATAAAATAATCTGGGATAACTGGGTTTGATTCCCCACTTCTCCATATGCAGCTGCTGGCATGACCTTGGGTCAGTCATAGTTCTCTCAGAGCTGTTCTAGAAAGAGCAGTTCTTGAAAGAGCTCTCTCAGTCCCACCTACCTCATAGGATGTTTGTTCTGGGGAGGGGAATGGAAAGGAGATTGTAAGCCACTCTGAGACTCCTTTGGGTAGTGAAGGCGGGGTATAAATCCAATCTCTTCTCTTCTTCTTCCCCACATGGGTTAAATTTAGGGATGGGAGCAAAACCTGATTACAGAAATGATAAAAGGCGATAAGGGTTGTGACATTATAGTTACTGTAGCAGCATGAACTTACATATGCAACAGCTAGCCTCCTTATATGCATGAGTGAGGTGGAAGATATTTTATGCAGTTGCATGATAAAAAAGTTTGAGATCTTAATGTATAGGACTGCAGAGCTTAGGGTAGACAGACTGAGGTGACTCCACTCTGACATTGCCTTAGACCTAGATATGGATTGCCTACTTACCTGCCATGGCAAGTGATCTCCTGCCGCCATCTCCCAGCCCACCCCCACCCCCGCTCGATTAATTGGCTGGGGGGAAATGTAGGCAAGACATTATCAATGTGTTAACATCTCTGCTGGCTAAAACCCAGAAGTGATGTCACCAACACTCTAGGATTTCACCAATCTCTATGGTATTACCAACACTCTAGGATTTCACCAATCTCTATGGTATTACCATAGAGATCAGCAAAATCCTAGTGCATCAATGATGTCACACCCAGAGATGCCAGAGATGTTGACACATCAACGCCATCTCTGTTCCCCAAACCTTGCCCCCCAGAATCTCCTGGGCATTCTAGGTACGAGCTGGCAGCCTTAGGCCGAGTTGTCACTGGGGTGGTTAGCATGTGTCTGGACTGTTCCACTGCAGGTTGCAGATGATGTGGTCGAGTCCTCCCCTGCACTAAAAAGCCCTGTGTATAGAACATTAGTGGGGTAGGCAGAAGGGATTTATCTTAGCCTTCTTCCCGGCATGCTAGTGTTCGATGTGCAGTGTTCCTCCCCCCCCCCCGCATATGGAAGAATATTCAATAATGTGAGCCTCCATCTGTGGACTGAAGGGGGAAGGGGTTGAGAACTAGATACCCCCTACTCTCACACAACCTATGATAGCTGAATGAAATCTTAGATGAGTAGTTATTATGCCTAACTTGAATACATGGAAATGCCTTTTGAAATGTTGGCCAAGTTTTTGCATTAATAAAGGAGGCTGTTAAACTACTATTTAGAAGGAGGAGGAGGAGATTGGATTTATACCCCGCCCTTCACTCGGAGTCTCAAAGCAGCTTACAGTCTCCTTTCTCTTCCCCTCCCCACAACAGACACCCTGAGAGAGCTCTTCCGAGAACTGTTCTTTCAAGGACAGCTCTTCTCAGAACTATGGCTTGCCCAAGGTCATCTAGCAGCTGCAAGTGGAGGAGTGGGGAATCAAACCCGGTTCTCCCAGATTAGAGTCCGCGCACTTAACTACTACACCAAACTGGCTCTCAATTTACTTACTGTTATTATTGTATGGATGATTGATTTGTTTATCATCAACAAGGGTTGTAAACTAGTAGATACTCCTATTTCCATGGCTACTTCTCTAAAATTTTATATCAGCCAGAGAGGCCTTGCTTCAAGTTCTGATATGTGAGGAGACTTGGGTCGCCTCCGTATGTAGCAGGGACTTTTCTGTGGCTTCCCCACTGGAATGCTGTCCCTTGAGCACTCTGCCAGGCTTTGTGTTTGCAAAGGTCTCATAAGAGAATGAAAAATCCTCTGTGTTTTTTTTTGGATGATGTAACGTGTGTGTATGTTTAATTTTGTTGCTGTTTTCTGTATGTTGCTGTTTGAACTGGGTGAAAATCAGCCTGTAAATATCATCAAATGGTTTGATTGATTAATTAATCCAATTAATTAATTAATCCAGGGGCTTGTGCTGTAGAGACATGAGATCTGTCTTGGTCATGAAGTTCACTGGGTAACCTTGGGCCAGGTATTTTTGCTGAGTCTAACCTACAGGATTGTTCTAAGGATTAAACAGAGTAGCCCCCATGTACTGCACTGTCGAGTCTGCTGTAGGATAAATCTTAAAAATGTAATAATGTATCAAATCTATCTTCATTTGAGAGTCCTAGATGCTTGATTCTCCAATCCCCTACCATTCTTTTTCCTGCACTATGGTCCTCTAGACCAGACATGTACAACTTCGAACAGGTACTGATCTATTTTTTCCGGCCAAAAGTGCCGATGATCTACCACCATGAAAATAAAGTTTCAAATTAGTTTCAAATTAGATTTTAACTCACTAAAGTTGGGTTCCACCGCCCCCGCCCCCATTTATAATGCACCTTCTGTCATTTACTGGTGAGCAAAATAAGCAAAAACAAAACAGAGATGAAGATCCAGAAAGCACTGCGAACATTTTTTATTTTTTATTGAGTTATAACTTTCTTTAACTGTCTCAATAACTTTCTTTAAACCACACATGCAGTTCTAAAAGTAAAAATAAGAATTCACCATACTGGCACCAATAATCAAATATCACCAAACAATCATCAAAAAAAACCGAACCCCTGTCCAGCAAACCAGAGACCAAGTGGGGCTGGTGATCTACATCTGATCCCTCCATGATCTACTAGTAGATCGCGATCTACCTGTTGAACATACCTGCTCTAGACTTCCTTTGGGTTGCTAAGTTTGTTTGAGATGTTTTGCCACTGATTTGGCTGCTGAGTGAGGTGTAAGAGCACACAAACCCCTGATGTACATCTGGAATGTTCATAGTGTGGCCATTGGGGTAGTTGTTTTGGGGGGGTTTTTTGAGAGAGAGAACAAAGCTGGGGGGGGGGAATGTCATTGGCCAGCAACAATAACACCCTCCCCTCCCCCCTTTCCAGGTCCCGCTGTCACTCTTAGCTTGTCTTCACTCACTTCTTAGCCAAGCCCAAACCAGCACATAAAAACTTCCTTATCTCTATATTAGGGGCTGTTTCTCACCATCTCTTTCCTGAACTGTAGGCTTTCAAGTGTTTTTATAATTCACTGTGAAATAAAAAACCCCAGCTTGAAAGAGCACGGCTTGGCCTCCCCCATGCTGTCCTCCTTTATTGATGCCGTCGCTTGGAGGGAGCTGTAACGGGTTTTATACCTGTGTATCCCTGGAGGGCTCATTAGGTAGCCAGGGGGGAAATAACTTGGTAGTAAAAGAGAATGGCAGCCAGAGTTGGGCGGGGGGAGCAGAAAGGAGGATGATGTTTTCCAGGAATACATGGGGGGTGGACACACACACACTCACACACATACACAAGGGTTGGACAACAAGGACAGATCTGCAGAAATTTGCAATCAGGTGAGGGCTGCTACGAATATTTGCTAATTTTGATACTTGTCTCTCAAAAACAGCATGTCCTGTGGAGATAACCAAATTTAAGGATGATTTCAAATTTTTCACACCTGCTGTTTTGGCTCAAGACTCCCCATTTTGGTTTTTCTTCTCCCTTGTACAAATTGAGGGATTTTTGTGCGGTTTTCTGCTTCTGCACACATAATTTTCCCAGATTTCATATGCATCAGTAAATCAGCATTATTCATGATGTGTATAATGTACACATTGTTGACATACATTGTAATATAAATACTGTATACATTGCTTACAGAAACATTGTGCAGATACCATACAAATAAAACCTCAGAACCAAGAGTGACAAGTGGAACTGCTGACAAAAATATACACAAATGTAAAAAGTAACATAACGGGGAACATTCATCCCTAAAGCAAATTATTAAAAAATATGCATTATTTCAGTTCTGTTCGATATCCCTTCTTCACCTCTGGCTAGGACTTCTCCTCTGCTTCATCTTCTGTCTGTGCCCCTCCTGAATTTAGCTTCATTCACACTACCATTAGTCCAGCTGCATATGGTAGCCTGCTTGGTTTTTGTCCACAAGAGTCCAGAAGACCTTGCTACATGTGGACAAGAATTCTCTATCAGCTATGCAATGGGAGTTTTCTGCCAGTTGCACGAGGCCCCTGATCACAGCATGCAGAGGAAAGCAGCCTCAACCTTGTGTCTTCAAGTTGCCCCACAAGGCAGATATAAACTCTGTTGTGAAAATTACATGTAGTGGTCATGCGGTGTGCCAAGAGTAACTCCCAGGGGTGGTTTGATGGCATGAAAACAGTGCAGGGTGAAGGTTGTGGGCCTAGCTACAGGAGACACATGACACAAGTTGGGTTGGGGGTCTCCCAACCCAACTTGCAGGCACACATTCCTTCAGGGGAGTTAAAGAACGGTCCATCATAAGGTGCAGCTCCAAGCACTGTGAGGAGTTTCAGCCTTCCCTCCCACATGCCATTTTCACCAGAGAAAATGGCCATGGGGAAGCCTGTTTGTCCTTCTGTTAGGTTCCATATACCCTGGGATCACGTGGCTGAGGATACATGAAGCCCAAGAAAGGGGCAAGCAGGGCCTCCCACATCCCTTTCCTCTGGCAAAAACAGCTCAGGAGGGAAAGCTTAAGTCCCTCCTCCTATGCAGTGTTCAGAGATGCACTGAGTGATGGAGTGCTTTCTGAGGTGATTCCCCCAAAGATGTTTGCACCCATGAGTCCAACCTGTCTTGAGTCATATATCTCATCTCCTGTAGTTTGGCCCTGAAACAGAGTTGCCAACTCAAGGGTGGGAAAGGGATTTGGGGGTGGAGCCTGGGGACAGTGAGGTTTGGGGAGGAGAGGGACCCCTGCAGGGTACAATGCCATAGAGTCCACCTTCCAAAGCCGCCATTTCCTCCGGGGGAACTGATCACTGTTGTTTGGGGATCAGTTGTAATTCTGGGAGATGTCCAGGCCCCTCCTGGAGACTGGCAAGCTTACCTTGAAGCCACTTTTCCCCACTCGCCACAGTTTCAAGTGGAAAAGGATTACAACCTTTATTGTACTCAAAGCTTTTCAAATATTTAAAATCTGTGTCCAGAAGCTAAGTATTCTGATGACGCCTGTGAAGAACACAGCTTGTTTTCCTCAGCTCTTCAGCAATGCGGATCCATAGAGCAGGATCACAGCTACTGAAAACGGTCTCTTCCTGGCCCTATTTGCCTGTTTGGCAGTGTGCATGCACCATTGGCAGACTTTTGGATTGACTTCGGCCTGTGGGCTCATACAGAGAGCCAAGACCACTGATCTTCTCAATGAGGGGAACTTGAGCAAATTCAAGGGAAACCCTGGCGTGCATGCACATACCAGATATAAACTTGTGAGAGTTCTCATTTATTTAAAATATTTATGCCCCTCCTGATCAATACTCCCTTGAGGCAGCTTCCATGCAAGGCTAAAAATACAATGCATAAAACTAAAAAAGAACAGACACAAATTAAAATCCAAAGACCGAGACACAAAACAGACGTTACTAACTGCGTGAGAGCAGATTTCCCAAATCAAAAGCCCAGCTGTTAAAAGGTATTAAATATTCATCTCTCCCAAACTGAGAGTAAACCAGAGAGTAATAAAACAAAAATCGATGCTAAACGGAGGACGGTGAGAAAGCAAGGGGAAAATCCCTAACAAAAAAACAAAGAAATATTTTGTCTTGGCACCTGAAACTCAGCTGCCTTGGTGCCAGATGAAGTGACAAGGGAGAAGAGTTCTGTATTCAGAATGCCACAGCAGAAAGGACTGTGTCCCTAATGTGTTCACAAATCTCACTTTAGCTGGTGGAGGGCACACATAAGGTGGCCTCATTTGCAAATCAAGGTGGCCCCAAATCATTATTTCTTGCAATGGTAAGCAAAGGAGGAGAACGAAACTGAGGACTGATGCATGGAGGATCCCGCTTCAGGTTAAAATGCCATCTTCCGTGCCTTCTCCGCCTCCCCCCAACCTCTATGAAGGGAATACAGCTCCCAAAGTACTAGAATGTAGAAGTAGATCTCCCTTAGTAGACCAGAGAGAATAAAATGCAGGGACAACCATAAGGAAGATATTGAAGACGGCTTCTTCCCCATTGATGACTGCATCTGGGAGATATCCCAGGTCCACAGCACAGATGTAACAAAGGGAATGGCAAGGGAGAGCCATAAAAGAGTTATTCATGACCATAAATTTGAAAGTGGCTCAAATGTGCAAGGGAGCAGGTAGAGTCCAGGTACCCAATAGGGACCTGCACATCTCCAGGTCTGTCTTGGAGCATCAGCAGCCAGAAATGGGTGGGGACCATTTGCACTCTCCTTGCCCAGCTGCTAGGATCCTCTGCCTATTCCGTGTGCTGAGTGTTACATGCGATACAGCCCTTCAGTTTTTACGATGCCTTTTACCACTTTGCAAAATCTTTTCTTCTTCTGAATTGGAAACAGGTTGCTTGAATTTGGACCAAGTTTTTGCTCCCAGGAGGTTTGCCAGCTCTTAGAATTGGCTTTGCAGTTGCTATTATTATTATGTTGCTGAATAAATATTATCCAGTAATTATTACTAATATTGGTTTTGCTAAACAACAGTAGCGGCAACAGTTCTGATTTCAGAGTGCAAAGTTGTTTTAAGTCTCTCATCTTGGTTATCATTACGACAGCCCAGGAAGCAAATTAGGCTTTGAAAAGCCCATACTCAGTGAAGTTGTGTATCCATGGGGGTGGTCTCCTACTTCTAAACAACACATGCTCTAAATTGCCCTTATGGAATTATATACTCATAAAGCTGGACAGCCTGCACTGTGTCTTGATCATCTGCTTCTAAATTATTCTAACATAGTTGGACAACAAAGCTAGATGGGGCCAGCAGCACAACTGGGGGCTTCATAAAAAACTACAGATACACTCACCATTCCACACTTCATACCAAGTTGCACAAATTCACTCATATGACCCATAATGTGTCCTGAACAGATAAGATGCGGAGAAAATTTCCTCTGTGTACAGAGATCTCTTGAGGGGAGATCCTCCTAGTCCAGGTTCAGCTAATGGTTGTACCTGGTTTGCCCCTCCTCCATGCACTGGTAGTTACTTATCTGGACTGTTGTAGAGGACTTCTTGATAGTTCTGACTAAAGCTGAAGCCAGGAGCCTGTCAAAGAACTGTATTTCCCAATCAGCATAGATACCCCTGTGATCTGAGGCCTTTAATATAATACTTGTACAGCTCTCTTCCACTTATAATTGGGTTTTTTATTTCACCTAGTGGTTGGTGACCATATTTGGAAGCATGTAAATAAAACCTTTGTATATAGATTTGCTGGCTTTCCCCCTCTGAACATTCCTCCCAGAAACTTCATTGTTAAATGCAAATTAGATGTGTTTACTACTGGCTACTTTGGAGCAGCTCATATTGAGGAAGTCAGTCAGGAGCTGCAAGGGAGAATGGGGAAAGAAAAAATGGGGAATGGAAGAGAGAAGGACTTTCATAGAAGTACAAATCTACTTACAAAATTTCAATAGAAAAGATACCAATAGCAGAGAGAAAAAACACCGATCATTTCATCTGACATATAATATGTATACCAGAACAACATAATTCCATTCTGTAAGACATACTTACACTGAGGTAATTATTAATCTCACCCTTTTGTATCAGTCCCAAATGGTTTTTGCTAATGAAATTGGGGGATTCCCACAGTGTTGTGACATCACTTCTGGGTACAACCGGAAGTGACATTGCAATGTCACACCCCACCCCATATTTGCCTGTGGTGGACTAAAGAGCCCGTCTAGCAACCCTAGAACAAATGCATTAATTCCAAAGACATATTCCAGAGTGAATGTTGATTTATTATAGCAAAATGAGAAAGGATTATTGTGCCACCTTAAAACTAACAGAAATGGATATATAAAGGGGAAATTATGAACAATGAGTTTAAAAGGTCACAGAACTTAATAAATTCACTTTGTAACATTTCTTTGCAAAACTCAGAAGTACAAGATCAGTACAGTGCCCATTTACAGTAACTGTAAACCCTGGTGAATACAGTAACATCTCCTGTTAAATTCTAATCCAGCAATTATTTGCACTACATTTAATCTTTGAAGTATTGCAAAACCCATTTTTTGTTTAAAGGGAGGAGTTTATAACACCCATTCAATCCCTTGCCGTGAATTAACGAATTAAAGAAATTTAAAAATAAATAAATAAAGAAGGATTATATCCCAGGAAACCTTAGGTTATGTTGCACAAACCCATGTTGTACTGTTTATGAAGACATGGGTGGGAAGGGCAGATGCAAATTATATCTCACTTGGGGTGACAAAACACTTTGACCCAGTCCTGCCACCACATATGAAGCTGATTTCCAGTTGACTCAGACCCAAACTTCTAGTTCATCATTGTCTACTCTGACTCTCAAGTCTCAGGCAGAGAAACACATTTAGCTGGAGATACCAGGGATTAAACCTGGAGCCCCACACTATAAAGCAGGTGCTCTACCACTGAGTCACAACCGCTCTCTAATGTCCTCATAAAGAAGAGGAAATCTTATTTGTGCTCCTCCCTTTTTCAGTTTGTTTTTGCTCAGGGTTCAAAAGACTGAAGTGTGTTCTCCCTTTCTCTTATTCCATGCCAGACTTGTTTATTTTGACATGTTGTAAAAAACCCCGGTCTTCTATTCCCCTCCCCCCATCTTCACTTTCAGTAAATAAAGCCAAAAAAGAAAAGGAAAAAAAGTAGTCTTCCTGGTTGTGGACCTGGTTGTGGCGCTGACCTTGAAATTTCAGAAGAGCTGTCAAGACCTCATCGGTAGCATTCTTGACTCTGCCACGAGGCCTCTACTCTCTGTGCCTTGTGGTCTGCCTCACTCTTGGGATAAACAACATAGGTCTCTTCCCCGCCCCTAACCGGTTTCACCTTCATTCCTTTTCCTTTCCTTTCCTTTGCACACAGACCAGCCCTGTTGCAAGACAGGTGGAGCAATCTGGCTTGAGTAATAGTGGAAAATCCTAGCGCGTCGGAAAGATAAACAGACCTGTGCAGATAGTATAAAAGTCCTTTTGCTAGCACATGCCAGGTAAGCCTCCAATGACAGAAACTGTAAAAACACACCAAGGTTCCCCTGCAGACAGATTAAATTAGTCCTCAAATCAGCAGGGGGAAAGGGCAGGTTGCTCCGTGTGTTTTGTATATGAAGCCCTCCTCCCCTTCTTGTGAAAGCCTGGGACATTTTGAGCGTATGCTAAATAAATGCCACTGTTGTGTTGTGGTA
Organism: Gekko gecko; assembly: GCA_029375565.1. Classification (NCBI taxonomy): domain Eukaryota; kingdom Metazoa; phylum Chordata; class Lepidosauria; order Squamata; family Gekkonidae; genus Gekko; species Gekko gecko. The sequence goes on along the minus strand of JAPDNY010000013.1, from coordinate 20,209,590 downwards.
TAACTTGCTTAGGAGAACAATTCAGCAACCATTACCAGTGTGGAAGCTGAATTTCCCTGCTACTAATTTCAGAAGTGTAACAAAAACAGGATTGGGAAATAATGATGCCAGTCAACCAAAGCCTTAACCTTGGTTCATTTTGATTTAAGCTTGGATGTACTTTTATGGACAGGAAGAAATACCAAGCAAGATTTTTGTGGAGTCCTCATTGCCTCAGCAGGAGCATAACCAAACCTAATTAGAAAGGGCAATCTTACTTTCTTCTGGAGGCCATTCTTCTCATTCTGTCACATGCCTAAAGGAAGCAGAGGGAAGAGCTAAAGGAACTTTGTTGGTGCTTTGATTCAGTTTTAAATAATTTGAGGTCACCACTTGAAATGCCCTTTGTGTGCCCATCACCTACACTTTATCTACATAGACCGGCTCTTTTCTGCTTGCAACCAAAACTTCTCCCCACTGTTGTTTTTCCATTTGCAAATCATCTTGCAGAGCTGTCATTGGTTCCATTGTCAAACTTACGTGTAGCAAAGCAAGTCACGTAATTTTAATAATGGAGCCAACAGCAGCTCCACCAGGAGGTGTACAAATGTGAAAACAGCTGTGCTTATGGCAGGCAGAAAAGTCCTGTCCCGTGTCTGATATGAAGTCTTCAGGTTCTTCCCCAAGGAACGCACAAAGAAGGACGAGAAGGAAGAAGAGGAGGAGGACTGGTTTTTATACCCTGTTTTCTGTACTCTAAGGAGTCTCAAAGTGGCTTACAATTGCCTGTCCTTCCTCTCCCTACAGCAGTCACCTTGTGAGGTAGGTGGGGCTGAGAGAGTGCTGAGAGAACTGTGACTGGCCCAAGGTCATGTGTGGAAGAGTGGGGAGTGAAACCTGGTTCTCCAGATTAGAGTTCTCCGCTCTTAACCACAATGCTGGTTCTTAACCATGCTGGCTCTCAAGGCTCTCACAAGGACTTCGTAATGTGTAGATAAGCCCTTAGTGCTTATGTCTACTTCTTGCCATCTCTCAGAGGGGTTTTGGCCTCATAATGGCTGAGTTCAGACTGGCAATTTGCCCCACTATAGCCATGTTTCAGCCAAGTTTCCCAAGCGGATTAAAGGGGGTGTTCATACAGGCACATCTACCTGGCGTTCCCCACCCGTAGGAAACCTGTGCTGTTCCACTTCACTCCTGGGATTAAAAGATACCTGTTGAAAGTGGTAGCAAATCCCAGTGAGTGCCTTTATCCCGCTGCATTCCTCTTCCCGGAAGTGTGAACGCTCAGCCGAAAAGCCGGGAGCAACCCACGTTGCGCATAAGGCACCAGCGATATGATTGGCTTTGCTCTGCTTTGCCGCCCAATGCGATGCCGGCGCAACAGGATCCTCCCCAAATCAGCTGGATGCCTATGTGTGTATGAGCGCATGAGCACTCATGCACTCATACACACATAGGCATCCAGCTGATTTACTAGGAAAAAGCCGCGCCTCCGGGCCAGCAGTCTGAATGCTCCTGTGCACCTCCTCCTGATATGCTCCCGCTTCAGTTGGCACAGTGTGACCAGGAAAACCCAGAACAGTTTGTTCCGGAGCTTTTTTTGCCATGACTGGCTCCCGCTTCAAACTGCCAGTCTGAACTCAGCCAATAATCTTCTGAAGTTCCATCATGGTTGGCGTGTTAGTCTGTGGTAGCAGGAACCCAGTAGAGAGAGAAGAGATTGGATTTATACCCCACCCTTCACTTGGAGTCTCAGACTGGCTTACAAACTCCTTTCCCTTCCCCTCCCCACAACAGACAGCCTGTGAGGTAGGTGGGGCTGAGAGAGCTCTTGACAGAAACTGTCCTTGAGAGAACAGTGTGCCAGAGCTTGTGACTGACCCAAGGCCACATCAGCAGGTGCAAGTGGAGAAGTGGGGAATCAAACCCAGTTCTCCCAGATAAGAGTCTGCACACTTAACCACTACACCAAACTGGCTCTCACCTTAAAGTAGCACCTTAAAGGCTAACAATTTACTCCAACACAAGCTATCGTGAGTCAATTTCTATGGCAGATAGGTGGGATATAAGTTTTCTAGGTAAATAAATTCAAACCAAAGTGTTTCTCCCAGTGAGTATGAGGTACTCTTGCACAATGTAATTACTATGTTGCGTTTCAGCCATGTGAAATCTATGCAACCAATTAAGGGATGCGGGCTAGGCTATGCAGCACCATTTTTTTTGTGTGCAAACATTGCCCAAACTCAGCATACCTCCCATTCCAGCCTGCCATTTTGGCCTATCAGCCAGATGGAAAATTCCAGCATTACTAGTTTGACAGTTTGGTCAACCACAAACACAGGAAGCAATGGGCAGTGGTTCTTAGTGGTTTTGCATAGTATGTCTCCATGTGAGACATGTAGTTTTCCTGGACTGTGATAGAAACTACTGGAGATCAGAGGAAACCAGATTACTCGTATGCAGATGGTGTGGTTTTACCACGAAGAACCCTAAAGAATCCGCTGTTCTTTTGTTGAATGTAATTAAAGAATTTGGTATAGACCCAGGTTATAAAATAAATTTAGGGGGGGGGAAGTAAGTTCTTACAGTTTTTAATGTTGCAGAAGATGAAAAAAGATTTGATTACTAGGCTGAAAGAACAATAATGTAAGAACAAAAGTACAAGAAATCTTGTACTTACCCAATACTTCACTTACCTAACAATATTGATTAATTAATATCAACTAATTTGGATCCCCTAGTAATGGAAATAGAAGTTCAATTAAAGAAATGGTCAATGTTTGAACAGTCTTGGCCAATGCTCCCTCTAAGCTGTGGAGTCTTGTGAGCAAAAATTCTACTTTGTGAGCTACTGACATTAAAGTTCTAAGCGAGTGATTTGGCTACTGCATAAATTAGTTCAGTGTTTTTCAACCACTGTGCCGTGGCACACTAGTGTGCCGTGAGATATTGTCTGGTGTGCCGTGGGAAAAATTCCAATTTCATCCGTAACATATGAACAATTATAAAATAAAGTATTATTATTTCATAATAAAGTAATGATAAAATAATTTCTTTGTGTTTATTTGATTCCTATTCAAGAGAATTACTTTATATATAGTCAATATAGGCACAGAGTTAAATTTTTTAAACATTTTCTAATGGTGGTGTGCCTCGTGATTTTTTTCATGAAAAAAGTGTGCCTTTGCACAAAAAGGTTGAAAAACACTGAATTAGTTTGCTCTGGAGCCATCCTTCCTAAGACAAAAATGTGTGAGCCAGAGGCTAAAAAACTCTGAGCTAGCTCACACTAACTCAGCTTAGAAGGAACACTGGTCTTGGCTGGGCAAGATAGTTGCTGTCAACATGAAAATCTTGCCCAATTTTTCCCTCTTGCCATTCCTCAGATACTACTAAAGAAAGTAGAACAAAGTTTGAGAACAAAGACTCAAACTTTATTCTGCTGCTTCAGACCAACTCTGGCCCCGGTCACACGGCGAATTTGCCGCAGGAGAGCTACGGATGTTGGGCGGATTATTTGTGCACGATCACACCGCCACATCTGGCAAGTGTAGCGCACCCGTGGCTTCCCGCCGAAAACCCCCAGTTAAAAAGTACCTGCAAACAAGTCCTAGCAACCAGTTTGCCACGGGCTGCTGACGGACGCGGTTGGTGTGATTGCAGTAGCGTGTGGCTTTTCCTTCCAGGCATCGTCTTTGCTGCTGGTGCCAACGGACCACACCCCACTGCATCATAGTCATGTCTGATTGCATAATCGTGGATCAAATTACGACGGCGCAAATAGCCACGCATCCCCCCCGCGTTATCCCACCCATGTGACTGGGGCCACAGTTACACACCTGAATCTACTAAAGAAAGTACTATCTATTTTTGATAAATTTATATGGAATGGGAAAAGGTCTAGAAAAGCAGATAATGGAAAAGGTAGTCCTGCTTTCCTTATAATAAATAGGTACTATCGATTGTCTGTGTTAACAGCATTACACTTCAGAGGCTTCCAAGGATGAAAATGTTATCATTTGGAACAGATTGGAATATCGGTACCTTTGGAAATACAGATCTGGTAAAAGACAAAACAGCAGTCTATGTGTTTTCCTAAGTCAGCCAGGCATATTCTGATAGAAAATTGAGATTGTTATTATAGACAGAATTGCCAAACTTCAAGTGGGACCTGGAGATCTCCCATAATTACAACTGGTTTCCAGACTACATAGATCAATTCCCTTGGAGAAATTGGCAGCTTTGGAGAATGAACTCTATCTCCTTCTATCCCATGGAGGTCGCTGCTCTCCTCAAGCTCCACTCCCAAATATCCAGGAATTTCCCAGCAGGGCATTGACATCTCACATCCACTTTGGCAGTACAGATAGTAAATCTGGAGTTGACAACCTTGGTTGTAGAATGTTCTCTTTTTTGATTATTCACCAAAGGAACCATGAATGAATTTCCCAAAAATTTAAAGTAGCATTTCAGATAGGGAACTTTGGCTTATGGATCAAAACAGGTCTTTTCAGACATATAGAGATTCAAAATGATGGTCAGAAGCTATCTTATACAGAAATGGAGAATAAAATCAGTCCAGAAAAAAGTACCCATTTATCAATATTTCCAGGTGAAACATGGACTACAGACTGTACTTAAAATATATAGTGTATTTAGATCTTTAAATAAATTTGAAATGTTGTTGGAAAACCCAAGGAAAATAAAAGCCCTTTAGGCCAGAGTATATTCTAGTATTCAAGAAATGGATGAGATATGTTGGAGTTATAAAGAAAAATGGGAGAGAGAGTGAGCCATATCTATTTCCTATTGATAAACAGGTGGGGGGGGGCAACTTAAGGAAGTCTCTAAAGTTTCTCTTGTTGTGAGCATTAGAGAAAATTGCCTGAAATTGAACTTCTGATGACATTTTGCTCCAGTCAGATTAGTGATGATCTCAGGACTCTGTAGGAAGCATGGTAGGGCAAGAGGTACTCTGCTACAAGTGTGGAGGGAGTGTGAACTAGTTCAAAGACATTGGAGTTTAGTTCATAAAGAAGTAATGTATATTATAGTCTATGCATTTCATTTATCCCCTGCAATGTATCTGTTAGGAGATGAATCCTTTGGGATAAAAAAATAATATGGCATATTAGTCAGGAATTTAATTATAGCAGCAAGGATGACATTAGCTCAGGCACAGAAACAACAAACAACTCTATAAAAAAGACATTGGTTAAGTAGGATTTGGCTTTAATGATTACGGATAAGACCACAACTTACACATGATCATGAAGACCATAGATGTATGGTAAATTCAGAAGGAGTTGGTCTCCTTTTCTGAAGTTCTGGAATTTTAGTAATCTATTTAATATGGTAGAGAAGGAGGTGTTGGAATATATTTCTTAATATAGTGTAGCTTTGTTTCTCCCGCCCCCTCTTCCTACTTGAATAATATGTCTTTGTAGGTATACTTGTAGAATTTTCCATGAGTCTGATCGGTTAAATATAATTTATAAAGAATATGTATACAGCCAGCATTCTGGAGTGTTAATGTGTCAGACTAGGATCTGAGAAAACCAGGTTCATACCCCCACTCTGCCACGTAAGCCTGCTGGGTGACTTTGGGCCAGTCGCACATTCTCAGGCTAACCTATCTCACAGGGTGGTTGTGAGGATGAAATGCAGAAGTGGAGAATGCCGTGAGCCACTTTGGGCCACCATTGGGGAGCAAGATGGGTATAAGTGAAGGAAATACATTACTGGAGTCCAGTGCTGGACCATTCCAAATCTTGACAAAAATCTCAGGTGAACATTCCCTCCAGCTGTGCTGCTTCGAAACTTGTTCTCATCTGACTCTCCCTAGTTCTGATTTCCCTAGTTTATTTCTGAAGAGCAAATGATGTATTAGAAATCCTAATTTCGGCACATGGCACTGCATATTTGCAGTTTGACACTGCTGTTAGGTTTGCCAGCCTCCAGGTGGTTGTAACCTCCAGGTGGGGCCTGGAGATCTCCAAGAATTGACTGATCTCCAGACCATAGAGATCAATTCCCTTAGAGGAAATGGCTGCTTTGGAAATTGAGCTCTATGGCATCACATTCCTGCCAAGCTCCCTCCTTTCCCCCAAGATCCTCCCTCCCCAGGCTCTACTGTCAAATCTTCAGGAATTTCCCAGCCAGGAACTGGCAATCCTACGCAGCTTTCAGCTCTGTGAACTCAAATGCAGATTTATTCCCCCCAGAGTTACTCGTGTGCACATGCACAGTTGACAAAAGGCTATTGCGATTCATTGTATTGAGATTGTGATGTCATGGTGTCTCGCCAGTGAGCAATGGTGCATGCATGTATTGATTAACCACAAGGCAGGAAAGATTCTTAATGACATCATAAGTACCGTTCACAACACGACTGTATTTTTTTGCCAGTGATTTTAAAATGTGTTCATCAACGAAATTTAGAGAAGAAAATCTGCAAATGAATGGATAGAACTAAATGCTGGGACAAATGCCATATGCTCCAAGGTCTGGAATTAATTTTCTCCTAATTAGCTTGCATTGACACAGAAGTCCTGGAACAGTTAAATAGCATTATGGGAATGAACATAGCATTGAAATCTGGCTCTCTTGCTGGACCACATTTGGTGGCTTTTAAAAAAGTAAACATCCCATGTAAGCTTTTGACTTTCACGGGTCTCTTGTTCACCTGGGTCACTAACCATGAAACTGTAAGAAGAGTTTTGCCCTTCTAAACCCATTCACTCCAACAGACATAGCATGCATAACTGTGTTTAGAATTACTCTGTCAAGTACTACAATTAAAAATACCCCCCCTTTCCCACAATCAGTAGAATTTTGCAGAGGCTGCTTTAAAAATCTACATCATTTAATGGTGATTAAAAAAACAAAACACTTTCTATTGGTTTTTGAACAGTACTGCTTTGTAATTCTAGGTGAGAAAAAAATCTATATGATGATTTTTAAAAAATCTCATTGAAGTGGTGTGTAAGTCTTTCTTCTCCCTTCCTGCCACAAATCCCAGCTGGCCAGCTCCAACTGTATGCTCCAGTCATCTCCTTGGGCATTATGGGTAAGATGGCCCAGCTAGGAAGAGAATGTGCCCTTAAACCAATGAGGAAAATCTCTAGAGTCCATTACCAAATCTCTTCTTCCCTTCTCCCCATCAAATTTCCACCACCAAGGCTGTCTTCCTTGTCATGAGTGAAATATTGAACACGACGCTTGGAGAGAACCTTAAATATTATTTTAATCTCAAGCTTTCTGTTATTGCAAGCTTCAGGTCCAGCACTTCTAGTAAATACTTGGAAAGGGGCCAGGTCCTGAAAACTCCAGATGTATTAGGAGCAAAACTTCATTTCTAAAGCGCAAAATAAGGAGCAACCGGGGCAGGGGACGTAAACCCACCACATGACTTTCCTCTACACTGGTTTCTTTGTCTCACTGTCTCCATTCTTGTTCCCCTCTGTCCTCTAGAATGTCGTCTGCACAGCAGCACTCAAGTGGTACCCGTATCCTGCACTGATCCACTGCATGAAGGGGTGTGAGGTGAGCATTGGCCTGTGTGTGCTGCTGTCTGCATTACAGGCTCTGTTATACCAGGAGTTTGTCGCAGTGAGGGGTGAGAAAAGCTCCCTCTGTCCAAATTCCCTCTTCCTAAGAAGCTGTGATAGATTCAGAAGCCTTAGACCCAGAGTGACAACTGTAATTACCAAAGGATTCCTGGTAGTTCAGCAGGTAGGGGATTGTGAGGCACTCCAAAGGGATCTGTTGAGGATGGGCGAATGGGTGTCAATGTGGCAATTGGGGTTCAATGTGGCCCAGCACAAAGTGGTGCATATTGGGGCCAAAAATTCTAATTATAAATACAAGTTGATGGGATCTGAATTGGTGGAGACTGACCAAGAGAGAGATCTTGGAGTCATAGTAGATAACTCACTAAAAACGTCAAGACATTATGCAACTGCAATAAAAAAGGCCAGCACCATGCTGGGGATTATTAGGAAGGGAATTGAAAACAAATCAGTCAGTATCATAATGCCCTTGTATAAATCGATGATGTGACCTCATATGGAATACTATGCGCAATTCTGATCACCACATCTCAGAAAGAATATTATAGCATTAGGAAAAGTGCAGAAAAGGGCAACTAGAATGATAAAAGGGTTGGAACACTTTCCCTATGAAGAAAGGTTAAAGCACTTGGGGCTCTGTAGCTTGGAGAAACAATGACTAAGGGGTGACATGATAGAGGTTTGCAAGATTATGCATGGGATAGAGCTGGTAGAGAAAGAAGTACTTTTCTCCCTTTCTCACAATACAAGAACTCGTGGGCACTCAATGAAATTCCTGAGCTGTTGGGTAACGGATAAAAAGGAAGTACTTCTTCACCCAAAGAGTGATTAACTCATGGAATTTACTGCTACAGGAGGTGATGGCAGCTACAAGTATGGATGGCTTCAAAAGGGAATTGGATAAACATATGGAGCAGAGGTCAATCAGTGGCTATTAGCCACAAGGTATAGATAGGAACTCTTGGTCTGGGGCCAGCGATGCTCCGTATTCTTGGTGCTTGGGGGGGGAGCAACAGTGGGAGGGCTTCTAGTGTCCTGGCCCCACTGATGGACCTCCTGAGGGCACTTGGTATTTTTGGCCACTGTGTGATAGAGTGTTGGACTGGATGGGCCATTGGCCAGATTCAACACTGGCTTCGCTTATGTTCTTATTTAATATACTTGATGAAATTTCTGTGGATATCCAAGACAATGATGCCGAAAAATAGAAAACTCAAAGCAAATTAAGGGCAGGTTTTCCATATCCTTAGACATATCCTGTGTTTTCTGGGCCTTTCTATGAAGGGGTTCCCGGGACAGATTGGCCATTGTAGCCACCAGGGAATTTTCCAGTGGGCTAATGGCCTGCTACCCAACTTGGGCTCATCCAGCTCAGGGCAGAAGACCATGTGACGTCTGGGGATGGCAGCTCCCAGCCTGAGGAAGTTGTGCTTTTGGGCACAGTGTACAGATAGCGAAGCCCAGGCCTGGTACAGCAATGCAAGGTACAGGGCTAGCTAGCTCTTTCTCCTTCTCTCCTTCCCTCTCTCCTTTGTAAGGGTGGGGCCTGGGCGGGTTGGTGGGTGGTGTGCTTATCCAGGACAACTTTTTCTTAACCACCCTGCGCTACTTTCTTTGTATAGGTGAGGTTTGAACTGTTTGGTTTCCTGTAGCTGGTTTCATGACCAGAAAAATAGATTCCGGGGTTCAAAACTGTGGACTCTAGCACTGGAGTGGTAGTGGGTAGTCCCTGCTATGACTGTTTCTCAAATACCTGATATTACAAAATAGCATCTTCCAGTTGGACTCCCAAACCTAATTTGGGTGCCAGATTAGTAACGCAAAAGATTGTTACATTTATTTCACTGCACTTTTCCTGCCTGACCAGTCTCCCCCATCAATGCAAATGGCATCATTTAAGCCCTTTGTGACAATCCTGGACTTTTGGTATTTTCCTCCTTGGGCACCAAGAATGTGTATTTCTAGTCAAAGGTGAATGTTTTAGCATAACAGACACAAAAAGGGAACGCAAAGATTCTCTTCCTTGAGTAAGGGTTGGCTTTGGTGATGTGAAAGGGGGCTAAAATTACCCAGACTGATGTGGAAGCATCTTTGCCTTTCTGTGATGGGCTTGTAATGGATTTGGCTTTTCACGTTTCTTGTGGTGGGATACCTCACTCAGCAGGTTCTTTTGGATAGCATGAAAGCAGAATTCAATCCCTCCCTGGGATCAGCATCCTATGTCTTTCAGGGCAAACAGCGTCCCTGGATTTACTTATTTCTTACTTTGGAGATTATCAGTCTCTGAACAAACAAAGAACTGTAGAACTATATGCAGGGCCGTTATCTGTCCTGCAAATCTCCGTAGAATCTAGAACTAGATGTGGAATTCAGCACCCTGAGGAGCATCAGCTTCACTCTTAAAAAAAAAAAAAAAAGACAGCAAATTTCTAGTCTTTGTGGCAACCAAAATAGGCTTGAATGGGAGCACTATCTGGTACAGCCACAGGGAGAGTTTTTATTGCTTACCCTTTAATGTATTTCTATATCAAAACCCTCATCCAAGGCCTCTTCCATTACATTTCACTGAAGCCTTTTTTCTGCCAGGTGTATGGTGCATTATTTGTATTCCACTCTGTATTCCACTGCTTTAAAAGCTAAGAGGATGCTTGCCCTTGGGCTTAAGGACATACTCCCCCAAAAGTTAGATGTTTGTTTGTTTTTATTTAATCTCAGAGCTGGAAGGTGCCACCAGGGCCATCTAGTCCGACTCTCCTGCCAGCACAGGAACTACAATATCCTGATAAGGAGGTATCTAATTGATACTTAAAAACCTCCAACAAGATTAAAAGCACTACCATCCACAATCTCTGAAGGCCATATATTAGACATACCATTTTCAGATAGATATTGCGGTTGTGGTTCATGGATCATAGACTCTATGGAGCATGTTCTGTTTGAATGTCTGTGGTATACGGAGGCTAGAAAGAAATGGATCAAACCACTTATGTGCCAGAGGAAGGTGCTTCCCCTAGACACTTTAGTTATTAAACTTTTAATGGATTCTAGGCCAACAAATATTCTTTTTTTTAAGCTAAATTCCTTGTTCAGCCCGTGAGGGCTCAGGCAGCCTGTGACAAGACATCTTCTCTGATATGGTACAGCCTGCTGTCTCTGGCTTGAATTCTTCCTTTCTTCCTGTTATTCCTAGTTGGAATTGATTGATACTACTCAGGACTTGTAGGACAGGGAGGGAGAGAGAGAGAGAGAAACCTCCAACAACAAATATCTATCAGGTAGTTCTTCCTCAAATTTAGATAGAACCTGCTTTGCTGTAGTTTGTATCTATTAGTTTGAGTCTTGTCATCCAACATGACTGAAAACATATCCACCCCATCTTCCGCATTGCATCCCTTTAGGTATCAGAAGGTGGTGATCATATCACCTAGGAATGTGCAAAAAACAACATTTGTTTCCTGATTCGGGTCTGTTGGACCTGAAAAATAATCAGTATTCTGAATATTCTTGAATACCGATATTGTCGGTAGCCTGGAAGTGGCTTACCTCAGTTCTCCTGGGTTGGGGACAGAGGGTAGTGCTAGGAAAGGGGGTATTACCCTGGCACCCTTTGGTATGTGGGGTTCCTCAGGGGTTGCTTGCAGATTTATAGCCTATCAATAACGACTGAGAAAAAGGAAGGAAAGAGACCCAAGATGAGGTCATGAGATAGAAATAGATGCTTTCCTTGTTTGTGTCACAAATTCACAACCACAACGACTCTGGACAAAATTTTGTGGTCAAATGCTCTTTGCCGGTGTCAAATTGGGATTCTGGCCCAAACCTTTTAGTTTCCTTTTCTCTGGTTAAGCCTTTTGTTGAAACACGCTGCTGTGCCAATGTAAAAAATGCTTTCAAACTGAATGAATGACTCATGTTCTCCTCCTACCTTTTAATGAGAATGGACATGATCCCTAGGGAAATTTTCCTGTGTGAGTCCCATTCTTTTTTCCATGGATAGGAGATATTTTCCACGGATTTGTCCAGTGCCTTTAAAACCCCTCAGTGCTGACATGAACCTACAGAGCAGCCTCCTATGGAGTCTGGCCATTTGTTCATCTTCACTAAGCATTGTCTGCTCTGACTGGCAGCTCTTTTTTAATTATAACTTCTCACCTCTGATCTTTTAGGTAACACTTCCATCATGCTATTTCACACTCTTCATCCCTTGGGTTAAAATATAGTCTGAATCTTCAAACTGAAAGCTTTGAAGCACACTGGAAGCTGAGGGCTTTAAAGGGGGAAAGTATCTGGAAAGCTATGATTAAACGTTGTCTCACTGCTCCATTAATAGATCTGTGTTTACACTTTGCACTTAACTCATCTCCTTGAAATTAGCTCACTCGCTCACTCTTGAGATTTATGTATGCGCGCAAGCGAGTTTTGTTTTGGTCCACCTCCGTTTTGTTGGGGGTGGGGACAGTGTTTCTGTCTGTAAGATTTCTTCTAGAGGCAATTTCAGGAGCTTGTTGCTTATTGTTTGCTGCATTTGTTGCCTTGATTTTACGGAAGAAATATTATCATTAAACATTATTAATGCTCCTAAAATTGTACCATTAAAACAGATTTAGAGTCCAGTGGCACCTTTAAGACCAACAAAGGTCGATTCAAGGTATGAGCTTTTTTGTGCACGCACAAATATTTGGAAAAGTGTGCAGGCACACGAAAGCTCGTACCTTGAATAAAACTTTGTTGGTCTTAAAGGTGCCCCACTGGACTCTAAATTTGTTCTACCGCTTCCGACCAACACGGCTGACTACCTGCACCATTAAAAGTAAAACTCTAAAATGTGCTAACAAAATTTATGGCAGGGTATGGGCTTTCGTGAGTCACTGCTCACATCTTCAGTATCCGAAGAGGTGAGCAATAAATCATGAAAGCTCATATCCTGTCACAAATTTTGTTAGTCTTTAAGCTGCTACTGGACTCTTGCTCTTTTCTGCTGCTACAGATAGATCAATATCTTGATCTATCTAAAATACACTGTAACCTATAAGAACACAAGTTAGTTGTGAGTAAAAGTCTTATTTGTAGGAAGGGATCTTAAATTAGACTTGTTTTAGCCATAACAACAAACCTATAGTTGTCTTATGGAATACCAGGGCTATTTTTGGGCAGGAACGCACAGGAACGGAGTTCCGGCTGGCTCCCAAGTTGGCCACGCCCAGCAGGAACTCATTAGCATAATAGGCCACACCCAGCAGCAGAAACTCATTAGGACTGGCTACATTAGGGGTATGCGGCCTAACATGCAAAGGAGTTCCTGCTCCCAAAAAAGCCCTGGGTTTTGACAACAAACAAAGTAAACAGAATAAGAAACAAAAGGTGGGTGTGGCTGGATGCCCCTACTTCTAGTAACATGGGGGTGTGGCCTAATATGCTAATGAGCTGTACTGTTAGGGGTGTGGCCTAATATGCTAATGAACAACCACCACCACCCTTTAAACATGTTGCCACACTCTTCTTACTTCCCTGACTGGTAAGAAATGCCAGAGACAACATTACAGGGCAAGACTTTCCTTTGGATGGGACTTTGCCTAAAACTTAGGAAGAAACAAAGGGGCGCTCATGCAGGACAGCATATATGCCCAACCATCTCAAATCCCCAGGGAGAATGGTTTGCCACCAAAAGGTGCTTTGCCTTCAGCAAACTCGCACCATCTCTCTGAGGAAGCTGAATCCCATCCCTGACACCAGCACCGAATGTTTCATGTTTCCCTGAATGGTGCAGTGTCTCTAGGACAATGCAACCGAGATTTGGCTGGATAATGGAGATATGGCTCTTTTTTTGTAAAACTTGCTTTATTTTCTTTTTTCTTCTTTTTATTGTTATTTTCCAAGCACAAGAAACAATTACAGGTTTCATAAATTGAAAGGAAATCATTACATTAAACAATTTTTCTTTGATGATTACAGGCAGTCCAAACCCATTGTTCTAGCGAGTCACAATCATCTAAACATTGATATTTCTTTTACTGTGGGGTCTATCTACTATTCTTCTTGAGGCTTTTCTCCCTCCATAGCTTTAAACACTGTCATTTCACTTATCTTCTAATGTTTAAACTGTTGTAAACCATTAAACCTTTATTTTCAAATAAACAGAGAATAGGTGCAGCCAAAGAGCCACCCCAGCAGGGCTTCAAATGTACTTACATCAGTGAGAGAGACCCTACACAGCATAATATTTCACCTTTAGTTAACTTGCAGCTTGCAGTTTGTCTGCATCTCTCAGTGTGCAGTCATTCAGAATTGCAGCCACAGATAGCAGCTCCCCACAATCATGCCTGCTGCTTTTTGCAGTGGTGCAGTTGTGTACAGGTGTGCAAGCAGAGAAAGAGGAGATTTGCAGTGCTGGGATTCCTCTGGTTGGGTTTAGCATCCCATCATCTGTTTGGAAAAGCAAACTTCTTTTCCTGTTCCTAGAGACAAAAAACACTGTAAACAGGAATTTGGTAAAGCAAACTGAAAGAGATTTTGGTCCTCTTTGGTGTTACACAAGGGCAAATCTGATTGCTATTCATATTGAGCTGAAGTAGTAGAGTCGCCAAGTGGCTTAGAGAAAAATGTCCAGTCCCTTTAATAGATGCTTAATGGGAGATTATTTCCCAGGTGATATTATTTACTTCAATGCCACAAAAAAAGCTTTGTTATCCTTTCCCACAGATGAAGCCTCTATTAAAGAGATAGGTTTTTTTTTCTTCAGGCCTCTTGGCAACCCTAGATAGAAGGCAGTGGGAGCACCATCTTGAAATCAGTCGTAGATTGCAATCAGCACATAGTTTGTGTATGCATTGCATATCCTGGGAAAGCAGCATGTTTCTTTCATGTCATGTGTCATAATGCTTAAGGATTCTCCCATTTTCAGGGAGGGATTCTTAAAGCATAGAACAAATGACTTCTTAAAGCACGAAACAAAAGATATTTTTATACTATTATTATTAGAGATTATTTTGAACTCTACCCTAACTGGATTTCAGGCTAGCTATTTATTTGTCTATATTTTTTAATCCTGCTAAAACCTAGGGGGGGGGGTTGTAAAGGCTTTCAAAGCTACTTCCAAACCTATAGAAATGTTAAAACCCCAAACAACAACAACAACATAAAAAGTGGACAATTAAAAACAGTAGCAAAAAACAATAAAAATCAAAACATTAGTAGAAGCGGCACAGCAATGACAGTATAGTATGGGAAGACCAAGGAACAGGAGAAATAGAAATAATCTGTCTGGGAGAGAAATCCAGAAACTAAGCACCCTGGAGAAAAGGTCCTATTTACCAGTGTGTCAGATTGGGTGGATTAGTTTTTCCAGGATGGACCTGGGATCTTTTCCCATTTCTCCTAGGTTCCATGCCAGTTACTTTTCAGACTGCCTCTTCCATAAGGTGCCTCCCTTAGGACTGTCTGTATGGCTACAGGCCTTTTCTGTGGTGGGCCCAGTCATTTGGAATGACCTGCCAAAATGGGTGAGAAAGGAAGGGACTTTCTGTTGATACATTTAAGAAGTCATGTAAGTAGATGGGAACTTCAGTGAGAAGTGGGAGCTTCGGAGGGGGGGGGGACTATCATCATCCCCGCACAATGATGTGACTTCTGGCATGGCCCAGAAGTGATGGCATCGTGTGGCAAAGTTCTAGCACTCACTCAAAAATATAAGGAAACCATAGGGTACTGGGGTGAATGCTAGTCTGTTGGCCCCAGCACGACGACTTCACTTCTGGGTGACCTGGGAAGTTATGTCATCACACAAGGATGATGATTACCCATACAACACCCTGGCTGACCAGCCAGTTTCCTCCCATCACCCAGCTGTGCGATATCGGCAGGGGGCAGGAAATCTCCAGCCATAAGTGGGCAAACGGGAATCCTGCTTGCAGGGCAGTCCAAGTCCAGAAAGCTTTCAATGGAGGGTAAATTTTTCCAGCAGATTTGCCTCTGAGTTTGCTGACCCTGTATGTTTTAGCTTGTGCTTTTTCAGGCTGAATGCTTTTGACTGGGCAAACTGTATATTTAAATCTGTTTTAATTGTGTTAATTGGAATGTTGTTGTTGTTCAGTCTCACAGTCGAGTCCGACTCTTCGTGACCCCATGGACCAGATTACACCAGGCCCTCCTGTCTTCCGCTGTCCGCTGAAGTTTGCTCAATTTCATGTTCGCTGCATCGATGACACTGTCTAACCATCTCATCCTTTGCCTTCCCCTTCTTCTTTGACCTTCAATCTTTCCCAGCATCAGGGTCTTCTCCAGTGAATGCTCCCTTCTCATTTGGTGGCCAAAGTATTGGAGCTTCAGCTTCAGGATCTGGCCTTCCAGGGAACAATCAGGGTTGATTTCTTTTAGGATTGAATGATTTGATCTCCTTGCAGTCCAAGGGACTCTCAAGAGTCTTCTCCAGCACCACAGTTCAAAAGAATCTATTCTTCGGCGCTCGGCCTTCCTTATAGTCCAACTCTCGCAGCCATACATTACTACGGGGAATACCATTGCTTTGACCATGCAGACTTTTGTTGGCAAGGTGATGTCTCTGCTTTTTATCATGCTGTTTAGGTTTCCCATCGCTTTCCTCCCAAGGAGCAGGCGTCTTTTAATTTCATGGCTGCAGTCACCATCTGCAGTGATCTGGGATCCTAGGAACGTGAAATCTGTCACTACTTCTACGACTTCCCCTTCTATTTGCCAAGGAGTGATGGGGCCAGATGCCATGATCTTAGTTTTTTTGATGTTGAGCTTCAAGCCCACTTTTGTGCTCTTCTCTTTCACGCTGAGCAAGAGGCTCTTGAGGTCCTCTTCACTTTCTGTCATCAGAGTGGTATCGTCTGCATATCTGAGGTTATTGATCTTTTCCCCAGCAATCTTAACTCCAGCTTGTGATTCATCCAGGCCAGCATTTTGCATGATGTACTCTGCATATAAATTAAATAAGCAAGGTGACAATATACATCCTTGTCGTACTCCTTTTCCTATGCTAAACCAATCAGTTGTTCCATATCCGGTTCTAACTGTTGCTTCTTGACCCTTATACAGGTTTCTCAGGAGACATGTGAGGTGGTCCAGTACTCCCATCTCTTTAAGAACCTGCCATAATTTATTGTGATCCACACAATCAAAGGCTTTAGCATAGTCAATGAAGCAGAAGTAGATGTTTTTCTGGTACTCTCTTGCTTTCTCCATAATCCAGCGAATATTGGTAATTTGACCTCTAGTTCCTCTACCTCTTCGAAACCCAGCTTGTACTTCTGGCAGTTCTCTATCCATGTACTGTTGGAGCCTAGCTTGTAGGATTTTGAGCATGACTGTCAGGTATGAAATCAAGTAGATCCAGTCATTCTTGCACAAAGAAAGGTTTATTGGATTATCTTGCTAAAACCCACAGTAGGAGGTCATTGTCAGGAATGGGGGCGAAGCAAAGCAAGCTAACTTATAGTGTGATGCAATGAAGCGCCTAGCAAATGAAACTTGTGCACTCGCGCGGGAACTCCCGGCGGGAGAAATACTTCATGAACGGGAGACTACTCCCCCCTCCCCTTGCCTTCCCAGGACTGGAAAATTCTCAGCAAAACAAGAATAGTCCAAAGCCTACATTCAAGGCCACCGTGATAAGGAAAAGCGGCAGGGAAGAAGCTCCCACGTTTCTGCCTGCATAGCTACGCAAGCGCAAAGCAGGGTAGGGAACATAAAACAATGGATTCAGTGAGAAACATCAAAGGCATTTTCTGACAATGACCTTGCTAGCGTGTGAAATGAGTGCAATTGTGCGATAGTTTGAACATTCCTTGACATTGCCCTTCTTTGGGATTGGAATGTACACTGACCTTTTCCAATCCTGTGGCCACTGTTGTGTTTTCCAAATTTGTTGGCAAATTGAGTGCAGCACTTTAACAGCATCTTCTTTTAAGACTTTGAATAACTCAGCTGGGATACCATCACCTCCACTAGCTTTGTTGTTAGTAATGCTTTCTAAGGCCCATTTAACTTCGCATTCCAGGATGTCTGGCTCGAGGTCAGTGATTATACCGTCGTGGTTGTCAAGGACATTGAGATCCTTCTTGTATAGTTCTTTTGTGCATTCTTGCCATCTTTTCCTAATCTCTTCTGCTTCTGTTAGATCCCTACCGTTTTTGTCCTTTTTCATGGCCAGCTTTGCATGGAACGTTCCCTTGATTTCTCCAATTTTCTTGAAGAGATCTCTAGTCCTTCCCAATCTATTGTTTTCCTCTATTACTTTGCATTGTTCATTCAGGAAAGCCTCCTTATCTCTCCTTGCTGTTCTCTGGAAATCTGCATTCAGTTGGGCAAATCTTTCCTTTTCACCATTGCCTTTAGCTTTCCTTCTTTCCTCTGCTATGTATAAAGCCTCATCAGACAGCCACTTTGCTTTCTTGCATTTCTTTTTCTTTGGGATGGCGGTGATTGCTGCCTCCTTTACAATGTCACGGACCTCTGTCCATAGTTCTTCAGGCACTCTGTCTATCAAATCTAGTCCCTTAAACCTATTCTTCACCTCTACTGTATATTCATCGGGGATGCGATCTAGGTCAAAACTGAATGGCCTTGTGGTTTTCCCAACTTTCTTCAATTTAAGTCTGAATTTTGCAATGAGTAGCTCATGATCTGAGCCACAGTCAGCTCCAGGTCTTGTTTTTACTGACTGGATAGAGCTTCTCCATCTTTGACTGCAAATTATATAGTCAATCTGATTTCGGTGTTGCCCATCTGGTGATGTCCATGCGTAGAGACGCCTCTTAGGTTGTTGGAAAAGGGTGTTCGCTATGACCAGCGTATTCTCTTGACAAAACTCTGTTAGCCTTTGCCCTGCTTCATTTTGTTCTCCAAGGCCAAACTTGTCTGTTATTCCGGTTATCTTTTGATTTCCTACTTTAGCATTCCAGTCCCCTATGATGACGAAGACATCATTTTTTGGTGTTAGTTCTATGAGCTGTTGTAGGTCTTCATAGAACTGGTCCACTTCAGCCTCTTCTGCAGCAGTGGTTGGGGCATAGACTTGGATTACTATGATATTGAATGGTTTGCCTTGGATTTGGACTGAGATCATTCTGTCATTTTTGAGATTGTATCCCAATACTGCCTTTCTCACTCTCTTGTTGACTATAAAGGCCACACCATTTTTTCTACGGGATTCCTGGCCACAGTAGTAGATATAATGGTCTTCTGAGTTAAATTCGCCCATTCCTGTCCACTTTAGTTCACTGATTCCCAAGATGTCGATGTTCATTCTTGCCATCTCATTTTTGACCACGTCAAGCTTACCTTGATTCATAGATCTTACATTCCAGGTTCCTATGCAGTATTGTTCTTTGCAGCATCGGACTTTCCTTTCACCGTCAGACACATCCACAACTGAGCGTCCTTTCGGCTTTGGCCCAGCTGCTTCACTCTTTCTGGGGTTACTCGTACTTGCCCTCTGCTTTTCCCCAGTAGCATATTGGACACCTTCCGACCTGAGGGGCTCATCTTCCGGTGTCATATCTTTTAGCCTTTTGTTACTGTCCATGGGGTTTTCTTGGCAAAGATACTGGAGTGGGTTGCCATTTCCTTCTCCAGGGGATCATGCTTGGTCTGAGTTCTCTGCTGTGGCCTGCTGAGGTTCCTCCTCTTCCTCAGGCTTCACCCCCAGATCACCAAACATTTCCCAGCCTGCAGTTTGCAACCTTAGGCAAAATAGAAGTGTGTTAAATAAAATATAGGGCCAGGCCTCTGGTGTGTTATGGTATCAGTAACTTCAAACAATCAAGATAGATTCAGGTGGGTAGCTGTGTTGGTCTAAAACAGCAGAGCAAAGTTTGAGTCCAGTGGGGCACCTTTAAGACCAACAAAGTTTTATTTATTTATTAAGATTTATTTATTCTAGCTATATGTATGGACTAGTAACTTCCATTTCAACATATCCGAAGAAGTGTGCATGCACACGAAAGCTCATACTTTGAATAAAACTTTGTTGGTCTTAAAGGTGCCCCACTGGGCTTGAAATTTGTTCAAACAATCAAATAGTGCAAGAGCGATGCCCCATTCTGATCACATTTTTTATCCCAGCCTTTCTCCAAAGAGCTCAGGGTGCTTCTTGCCTTCTCTGTTTTACCTCCACAACAACCCTGCAAGGTGAGTAAGGCTGAGGATAAATGACTGTCCCCAGGTCAGTCAAGTGAGTATTGGTGGCTTAGGATGGATTTGAAACCAGGGCTCCCCAACCCGACTATATTCTAACAACTCCAACAACACCCTTGGTAACATTTCTTTTCACATAACCCCACCATGAGACAAACACTTCAGGCAGCCAAGATGCCATGTTGCAACAGGAACAATCCAATGAACAGCCATGGTTGTAGGAATTATGAGTCCTAGTAGTCTGCAAGAGAAGGTAAATGTAACCAGTTCTGTTATTATTAAAGTAAAACAAACAAACCAACAAACCAACACAGACCACTTGAAAATGAATGAGCCGGCAGCTCTGCTGCCTTAGTTGTGGCACATGAGTTGAGAATGCCGAGGTTTCTTCCAGTTCTGTGACGAGCTGTTTACATATATACAAAGCGGTAATGGTGATAAAAACTTATGGGGTCTAAAATGTTTCACAGTGTCCCCTTGAAATATTTATGAGCTTGACCTTGGCTCTTCCGAAAGGAAAGCAGGCCAGCATGCTCAGCAATTGTTCTCCAGACGTCGGGATGTTTTATTTTGAAAGAGTTGAGCCATGCCATTAGGATACTCGAGGCAAATGAAACCTCGACCACTTTAAGCTCCTTTTCCAGAGACAGTTTCTTCTGGGTGAGGACAACATGTGTCTCCATTTAGAACAAAAGAGGACACAAGGGAGAGCGCTAATGGTCACACAATGGAAACGACGGGCTGTCATTTCAAATGACCTCGTCTGCCACAACAGCAGCAAAGAGTTCCTTGCAAGGCTGTTTAATAGGGGAACAGAAAATTGTGTTTTATGTGATGGAGTGGGGCGGCGGGTGGGGTGAGTGCTTTCCAGACCTGGACTCCAGAAACAAACTATGCAGATAACAGAGAGCCCATGTTGTTCTCATGGTGTTACAGTTATGCTCCCTGAGGCCCAGTGGCTTAATTTCTAATAAACAGACAAAAGACCCTATTAACAAGGGACAGGCAGAACTATCTGATTCATTCCCAGATTCCACCTGGATTCATTCTGCCCCATCAGAACTCCAGTGTGGATTTCAGAAACCGAAAATGGTGTCTGTAGCTGCCTCCCCCCCCAACACGCATCTCAGGCCTCTTCTTCCCCTGTAGAAGACAGAGGCAGGAGAAAGCTGAGGTAGTTGAACTGACAGACAGCAGGTGTGTGTGGGGGGGGAACAGTGATTTTAAGTGTTCTATGTTAAAAAGAAAAGGCCTTAAAATATTGATGCAGTGGAAAAGTCTGGCCTGAAACCTCCCCCAGCACATGCTAATTTTTGTTTACTTTCAGGGTTAGCTTACATGGAGTGGGGGGGGAGTGTTCAAAACTGCAGCCCCGCTACTGCAGTATGTTGAAGTAGTACAGCTCTGTTCCAGGACCACGGCTCTGTTCCTCCCTCTTCACACACAGGCCAAGCCAGGCCTGTAGCCAGGGTTTTTTTTTTAAGTCAGGGGGCATTTAAATTTCTTAGGGGGCACTGGCTAATCAAATTTAAGGAATACCTGGCTCCTTCCCTGCACCTGCTGCTGCTTGGGGCCCCTGGCCTGGATGGGAAGTCATGGGGACTTGCTAGTAAGTCAGAGGGCCTAGCCCTGGGATGCCCCACTGTAGCTAGGGGTCTGGGCCAAGCATAAGGCCATCAGAAGTGTACAGGTGGAGAGGGGGTCTAGCACAGCCAGCACAGGATTCCCCCTGCCCATCATATGCCAAGTAAAAGTTGGAGAAGAGCTGTTCACACTTCCCTTCAAGAAGGATTCCCAGGAGTTCCTGCATATGCTGTGCTAGTTAGTCACAGCCCAGTCAATATGGACCTGCCTTTTTTATTATGCATACCCTTCCTTTCAGCCTGGGAATACCAGTTTCCAGGTGGGACCTGGGGATGCCCTGGAATTACAGCTCATCTCCAGATTACAGAGATCAGTTCTCCTGGAGAAAATTGATGCTTCGGAGGGTAGACCTTGTGGCATTGCCCCCACCCCCACCCCCCGGTCCTTGTCTTGCCCAGGCTCCATCCCCAAATCTCCAGAAGTTTCCCAACCTGGATCTGGCAGTGCTACCTACCCCTTGTAGCCCGCAGGTGCCTGTGGGGGACCTGGCAACCATATTTCAACCAAATGATCTCCAAAGTTGCTTACAGCACAAGGATACAAGAAATATGCAGGATCGAACAATATTCCAAAAGGCCCAGGTCCACCTCTCAGGATCTCCTGTTAAAAAGCTCTCAGCTAGCAGGCATCGGGGAAAACCTGTTTTGTCCCTGAGATCTGGCAGAACCACGGCCAACCAAACAGTATTGTATGAGATGGACCAATGGTCTGAGTTGACATATGGCAACTTCATGTCTCTCCTTCTTTCAGCCTTTCATGGGAGACAACTACTGTGATGCCAGCAACAACAAAGCCTTTTGCAACTATGATGGCGGGGACTGCTGCGCATCAACAGTCAAGACTAAAAAGGTAAGCTGGCATTCCTCTGGTTTTGTTGCAGCCGATCACTGGTTGCTGTTGCGCAGGGGCTCGTTTTTGTGGAGAATTTCCTTCCTCTGTGTTGGAGTCTGAGTGGCTCAGTAAGAACATCTCTCAAAGAAATTGAATGATTGACTGGTAGAGCATAGGCTTTTTACAGCCAGCCTTTGCTGTGGTCACAGCTGGGTCAGAATCTGCCACAAGTTCACTTAGATGGACTTAGGCAAGCCCTCTCAGCTTGCCCTCCCAATCTGGGTATTATAAAAGTGGCTTACAGTTCAAGGGTGTCATAAAAATTACGGAGCTATCATCTGTGTAAAATATTTGAACATTCAAAAGAGTTACGCAAGTGCTCGTTATGGTTGATGAGGAGTAGGGTGTTCTATATTGGGTTGCTGGTATCTGCCATCACAAAGGATCACAGATAGCAGGATTCGCTTGGAGAGTTGCTGCCCAGTCAGAGTGGGCAATACTTTGCTCAAAGCAGTGACCTGACTCAGTACAAAGCAGTTTCCTTTCAGTGGTAGAGCACATGCAGAACATCCCAGGGTCCAGTCTTTGGCATCTCCAGTTAAAGGAGACTCCAGAGAGCTGCTGCCAGTCAGAGGAGGATGAGGTGTCAGAGGATGAGGAGGAGGAGATTGGATTTATACTCCACCCTTCATTCAGAGTGGCTTACAATCTCCTTCCCTTCCTCTCTCCACAACAGACACCCTGTGAGATAGGTGGGGCTGAGAGAGCTCTTTCAAGAACTGCTCTTTCGAGAACAGCTCTGAGAGAGCTGTGACTGACCCTAGATCACCCAGGAGCTGCATGTGGAGGAAATTAGAGTCCACCACTCTTAACCACTACTCCAAAACAGCTGTATAGACAGTATAGACAGATCAGAGCATTCAGTTTTTATAGTTTCTTGAGAGAAAGCTTTGTTAGCTACATTCCAAAAAGGGAAGCTCCCAAATGTACTAGAAAACATTTTTAATGAAAAATATCGACAAGAACCCTGCTTTTAATGTCCCATCGTCCCATGGAATTCTAGGACTGCTGTCAGGATATCTACGGGAACCCCCCCCCAAATCCTGGGATTCAGAAGTGTGGGAGAATAGGGTAAAAACTCACTTTTCTGCCTCAGGTTCAATATCCTCTAAGGAAGAAGCTTACAGACTGAATCATATTAGATACTACAGAGGACATGCTGGATTTGAAGACATTTTCTAGCTTCTTTGGGAAGCTTGCTTTTAACTTTGTGATCTGTTTTTGCTCTGTTAGAATTGGTCTTGACAATCTTGAGTTGATAGACTGATGTCCGATTTAAAATTCCTACACTATAGTTGGATTAAATTAGTGGGTGGGTAGCCATCTTCACCCACAGCCTGTAGAACTCTTCCTCTTTTACCCAAATATCAGCTGTCTTCTGAAACGGGAGCAACCCTACATCCTCAAAGAGAATGAGGGACATTTCTCAAGTCAGGTCCCTGGTATCTCCAGCTGAAAACAAAAGAAAATGTTTTCCTAGGATTTCAGAGTGCTGCTAGTCTGACATGTCTATTTGTTTACTCATTTTCATTTATTGTCTGCCTTTCGCTGGAACTCAAGGTGGGTTATAAACCTGAAAGAACTATTCAGTCAATAAGTAAGCCAATTACAAAATCTAACAGTTGAATAATAGCAACATTTGAATCTAGTAGCAGATTCCTAGGCCCTGGTCATAAGGGCCAGAAAATGTGGGGGGGAGGTGTGGCTGTTCACCCCACAGAAAAATAAAGCATGGTAGCCCAATCACATGGTCCCCCGAGTTGCCATGCTCTGGCTGTTCGCGCCAACCACACGGCGATACTGAAGCATGGCAAAAACATGGCACGGTGCAGTCATACAAGCTGCGCTGTTTTTATGTGCGCATGTGCTGGGGGGGGGCTGCTTTTGGTGTCTTGTTTGTGCCCATGTGCCGTTTGGCGTTGGTGCGCATCCTATGAAAACCAACAACATCCAGTTTGCTCTGGGACGTGGGCGGGCGCCAGATGCCACGGGGTACTGGTGCTCCCGTGATCAGATGCCGGCCTTTGCCCTGGATTATCAAGAAACTAGTGCTCCTTCCTTGGTAGTTTTTTACTCCGCATCTTCATCAGGAAGCTGTGCGTTGGCCACGGGGGTGCTACGCCTCCCAGATGTGCCAGTGTGATCGTGCCCAGAAACTCCGCAGGGCTCCCGTGCCTTCTGTGGGGCAAATGCTCCGTGTGACCGGGGCCCTAGTAAAACAAAGCTATTCAGTCAATCAAGAAGGGGATTACAACATATGATAAGCTTTAAATCAAACTGCAAAGATTTCTAGTACGCAGTGGGACTGGCACTGAAGAACTGGAAGGAAAAAATGTGTTATCCCCAAAAGAGGTCACCTCCTGAGTTGATCCATCACATCACAACTCTACTCCCTCTACAAGAATGCCCTCCTGAACAACTGTTCAGATGGACCAGAGTTTGACTCTTTATGTACCAGACAAACAATGCACACTTTCATCTGCTGCAAAAAGCCTTTCCCCAATCAACTGGCCTAGAGGGTAAACCACACACTTTAAGAGAATTCCTGACCACTGACAAAATCCTTTACCCCTCCCTGGCAAGGGAGAGAAGAGATGCGGGCAAGCCTCTGTACTCTGGGTGCCAGTTGGGTAGATGGTGTGATCTACCACCAGGATTTTGATGGGACCTGTCCCTCTAGAGATGGGGTCCATTTAATCCTTTGTTGGCATAAGTCCTGACCTTGCCATGTGGAACTTGAGGGGAGGAGACATCAGGAATACACTTAGCTAGTAGGATAAGATTTCCCTACAGTTGCCCAGCGGGGACCACGAGGAGGCTGTGTACATATTAAAGTTGTCTCCATAACCAGACTCATAGCTGTTAACAGAGTCATAGTTACTCTTGCTAGCTTCATATATTTTCCCCTCCCCCTATTCCAGAAGATGTAGAGCTTGGAGAAGCTCTTGTAGAGGACTGAAGTTATTTTAAACAATGAAATGGCTACTCTACTCACAACAGTTAATCATCTTAGTGCTCAAAATTATGGTCCAAGTAAAATTACAGCACTAGAAGTGAGCTTCAATCTGAGGAGTGAAACTAATGAAACCCTCAAATATTTGTGTTTAGGCATCCCTCAGGGAGAAGCCTGCTTCAAGCACCAGGCTGTACGTGTGTGTGTGTTTGTGACATGAGGTGGTATTCCAACTGTCCCTTTCCTAATACTCCTTAACATAGAATTTGCTATTTTCACTCATTCTACACACTTTCCTTAGCCACCATGACCACCCATTCCACCCATTCCACCCATCTCTTGCCTGGTCAGTTACCAGCTATTCAGACCCCATCACAGTGGAGGTAAATGTTACAAATAGAGTTAGAAACACTCCCCCCCATGAGCATCGTTTTTACAGTTACTTAACATTGACCCTTGTTTGTGACATTGTTGTCCACTAACCTGATTTGGAGAGATCCTTGTCGTCCACTAACCCAGTTTGGAGAGATCCTTTTGGATTTCTTTAGAATGCTTTCTGGCTTCCACTGTCCTGAATAATGTGGTGTCTTCTGTGAACCTGCAATTCCAGATTATGCAATAGCTACTGAAGTTGCACCGGCTGGATCCTTAGGTGCCCTTGCTGCTTGTATCCCTTGATAGTAAGCACTATTCATTTACTTCTTGTTTAGAGCAGCACAGTCAAGTGTGCTTTGGGGTGGTTGGTGGTGAGTTTACTAGCCTGCTCAAGCCCCTGAGAGTTTATGGTAACCCAGAAGGGGATACTTGGATCAGGAAAATATCTCCTCCTTCCTACAATGTTTTTCATATTCTTATTAAAATTGCCTGATATAATTCTCATCCCCTTTTATTCTAAGCATGCACTGAAGAATGTGCTGTACAAGTAGCATGGTACTGTACAGGGGGTTCCAGCACAAGGCTGGCATGTGGCAGGAGACTCACATGGTGGCACACTCACAGGTGATGTAATGACATTGCTGGTAGCATACGGACATCACTTCCTGTGAGACCAGAAGTGAAGTTAGTGTATCATGGAGAATGCTTTAGCATTCGGGCAAAATTCTATGGTTTAAACATAGAGTTTTGCCTGAATCCTAGAGTGGCCCATGTAGCATGCTGACAGGAAGTGACATCAGCACATCAGAATGTTGTCATCACCCCTCCCATTTGCACCTTTATTATTCTCCTGCTGCCGATCTGAGCAGTGCCAGGAAGTACCTGCTGAAGGCAGGGGATACACCACCTCCAGCAGAAACTGGGGTGCTTGTAACTTCAGATACACTCTTTTTATTTTCATCTTGAAGAACAGCACATTTTATTCTAGGTTACATTTTATCCCATATAAATTCTGCATATCTAGCTGTCTGTCTGTTTGTATGTCTGTCAGTCTTTTGTTTATTTGTTTGCCATAATCATTGCCGGCTTTCCATCGTTGATGCTAGAATGGAATCAAACAGACAGAATAAAACAGCGGCAGTAGTGACATTGTAAAAGTTCATCTCCCCATTTCAAGATCAGTTTTATTTTATTTCTCTTTCCAATTTGTCTCTTCCCCTCCACAAGAGATTCCTAATTCAATATATACAGCTCTGTATTTTTTATGTTTTAGATAACTTGACTCTGTAGCTTAGTGGAGCTTGCAGGTACCTGCATGATTTCTTATTCAGATGCTCTGCCATGTGGATGCTTGGGCTGGGCCCGGCCCTGTTAGATATTTTCCTGTCTGAGACCCTTGACTGGAAACCAGATTCTTGTCATACTTTCTCCAATCCAGCCCCCCTGCCCTTTGAAGAACTTTATGAGTGGAATGTAAAAGGAGATATTCCAAAGGGGGAAACAATGAAAAGAGAGCGAAAGAGGCCACTCAGGGTGGGATGGGGAGGAGGGGGATGTCTGCATAAAAATACACCGCGTACCATTTCTTTCTAGCACAATGTTGCCACCTATTTGAAAAGGGCCAACATTAAAACTCAGCTTGGGCATAAAGGCCGAGGAATGCAAGACAGATGCAGGGAAACGGCTGATTCCAGATGAAGAAAAGGCTTTCCCTTTTTGCATGCAAATGAGGGAAGGAACATAGCGACAGCAGTCACATTCTGTCGGATGGTGCGTGATCATTGAGCTATAGAAATAGTTTGCAGGTGGATTTCCTTGTCCCCACTGGAAAATGCAGTAGCAAAGGATTTCTGTAGCACACCAAGACCACAATACCCAGTGATGTGTGGATGCAGTCCATGCCATCATCTTGTGGGGTTTATCTTTCACAGGGTGGGGTCCCCCCCCCCGTGATTACCCCCGTGATTAACATCTTAAAACTACCATTTCATCCTCCAGTTGTGTGTGTGTGTGTAATATATAGTTGCATTCCTCAACGGAATACCATTGTTGTCATAAATCCACATCTGGAATGAGGCAAAGTAAGCTGCTGTACTTAAACAGCTGATGTCACTGTAAAAAAAGAATGCCAAAGACCTGTTCCAAGGCTGTGCTTGCTTGCGTTGGCAGAGGATTTGGTTCCAGGTCCAAGAAAGCAAAATGCCCTTCTGAGCATTGAGTTGGAGTCCTGTGTACAGGTCTGGGCACTGCTGATCAAGACAGCTGTCACCATCTTAAATGGGTTTCTGCAAAGCATTAGGAAGTGAGACAATAAGTTGATGACTTCCAGTTGATCTTCTCCATCCTTTAGCACCCAGTCCTGCATCTCCAGTTATCTGCCTTATAATTGTCCGTGGGTCTTCTCATAAACATCTTGCACTCATAGACTTAACTTTCCTCCTATGTGCCTCTCCGTGATTGTTCATGGAACCATTTCATGGAAAACATGACCATCCTGCTCTATTGTTGAAGCACAAAGTTTTGCGTCTCTTTGATTTCTTCCTCTCTTTGAGTATATCTCTATCTCCATCTGTCTGTCTGTCTGTCATCACCAACCCAGTCTGATCTGTGGATATCTGCCGATTGGGACCAAGTAGAGAGAAGGGAGATTTTTTCCTCCAAATTTGAGTGATGCCCCAAGTTTGCAAAAACAAATCTGAAACCTTCAAAAGGGGGAGGGGTTAGAAGCCCCAAACAGGAGTCATCGTCATCACTCGCGCACACAATGTAACTCCAGTGCCAGCATCTGCCGGCATGTGACTTCCTCCAGCTCTGGCCTGGCCGGGCTTGGCGTGGCGTGGCTTCCCCCATCACTATCATCACTGAGACTGGGGTGAGTGGGGAGATGGGTGTGCAGGGAGCCAGCCAAGGAAGCCACACTGAAGGAAGTTGTGCTGGGGGACGCCAGGCCTGGCCATGGTGGGGGAAGCTGCACCAGGTCCAGCTGTACCAGCAATGGAGGAAGCTGGGGGAGCGTGTGGTGAGAGCTGGGCAGGGCTGGGGGGCAGGTGGGGAGACAGACACATAGGGAGTCCCTGGAGAAGGCTGGGGGCAGGTGAAGAGATGGCTGCGTAGGGCCCTTATAAGCTGCCTGGGATCCTGCAGTGGCAGGAGGGGCCATTGACAGCTCTGCCAAGAACTTCCCTAGAGACAGGAGGATGGCCCAGGTAAACCCAACAGTCAGTCAAGGAGGCGCGCGCGAGAGAGAGAGAGAGAGAGAGAGAGAGAGAGAGAGAGAGAGGGAGGGAGGGAGGGAGGCAGGGGTTGGAGACAGAGGCCGGAGAGAGGCAGGGGTCTTGAAGCCGCTTCAGCCAGCTCCCTGGATCAGTGAGTGTGCGTGTGGGGAGGCATCTGGAGGGAAGGATGAGTGGGAGAGCAGTTGGGTAGCCAGCAGGCTGGATTCAATTGATGGGGGAAGAAAAAAAGAGAGAGTAATGGGGGAAAGGGAGGGAGGGGAGGAGGAAGTTGTAGGGGTGGGGGAGAGAGAAAGAAAGAAAAAAGAGACAAGAGACGTAGGCGTGATGGAGAGAGAACAGAAAGAGAGGGAAAGACATAAGTAATAGAGAGACATAAAAAAAGGAGTGGGATGACAGGGAGACAGAGAGAGAGAGAGAGAGCGGTGGAGAGAGAGGGAGGGGTGGTGGTGGTGGTGGTGGTGAGAGGGGGGACAGGCAAAGGTAGGAAATGGGATGGTTGCTGCCACCAGTTACTTGTGTGTCTCCACGTATTATTATAATAGTATAGTATACTGTATTATTAAATGTATTGCCAAATGGGGTTGCTTATCTATCCTTTTCACTCTGTCCCCCTTCTGATTTAATGGATTGGTCATCTCCCAAGACTTGAGTACCTTCACCTTCTCATTGACCTTTCTTTGTCCTCACTCAGAACTCTCACCTCTTTTCAAAACTTTGCTGCCAAAATCATTTATCATTCAGACCAAGGGATGTTTCACCATAAATTCATCCATTGGTTTCCCATTGTCTTTCATTGCCCACAGAAAACTCTTTATTCTTACCTCTCTCTGACCTTGCCCCCCCATATCTTTCTGCCTTTATTGCCCATTATATTGGTCTGTGGATTTCTGTCTTCCAGCCAAGGATTATGTTGCATTCCTTATCAGTGCTGTTTCGGTCTGAAAATCACCATTCCATTTCAGTCTCACCCTTGTGCAAATCGAATTCCTGAGTCTTTTTTAATATTATCTTCTCTGTTTCCTCACACGATTTATCCCATAAACTGTACACATTTTTCAAACTTATTTGTGTGTTAATAAATCAGTATTATATATTATATTAGTATTATTTATATGCTGAACCTAAGGAGGAATTCATTAAGAATTGCTGAGGAATGCAGTGTGGGCCATTTCTTCTAAAGCTGCAATCCTAAGTACACTTGCCTGAGAGAGAGCCCCACTGACTTCTGAGTAAACATGCATAGAGTTGCATTGGACATTCTTTAGGTATACACCAAAGATGTTCGAAGTGTGCATCTAAAAATATATGGGTTTACAGTGCAATCCTAAAAGTTACACTATTCTAAGCCCCTTGGCTTCAATTAACTTAGAAGGGTATAACTCTTAGGTCTCTAATGTAAGTGTATATGGCGATTAGTGCTTTTAATGGATGATTTCTATTTTTGTGGATTGTTTTGGTATTGGAAGTCACTTCATGGGTATTGATGCAGAGAAACAAAAAATAAATATCTGAAAACAAAAACCCCCAATTTTTTTGTAAAAATTTGCACCAAATACATGGTTGCAAACACTTGTATTATACAGATATTCTCAACAAAACAGGGAATATTTGCTCATCCTGATATGTCTTGTTTTTGCAAGACTAACCCTTGTTCACAGTTCTTTCAAGCATTCCCCTTCCAAGCCTACTGACTGTCTCCTTATAATCTTTTCTAATATATCAAGTGCCATCTTTAATTATGTTACCAACATCACCGGTGCACCCTTTAATAAGGGTCCTGAGAATGAAAAGTATACAATTGTGGTATTGGTACGTTTGTTTGTTCAGCTCTATATGGCTTTTTTAGTTTACACCAATTGAATTATGTTCAGTTGGCTGTCCACTATAACTTATATATATATCTTTATTTGCCATCAAATTGTAGCTGACTTATGGTGATCTCATAGGGTTGTCAAGGCAAGAGATGTTCAGAGCTGGTTTGCCATTGCCTGTCTCTGCATAGTGACCCTGGACTTCTTTGGTGGTCTCCCATCCAAATAGTAACCAGGGCTGATCTTGCTTAGCAGCCTGATGAAACTGGGCTAGCTTGCACTATCCAGGTCAGGGTGGAGAGAGAGAGACATACTGAGAGACAGACATAGAGAAGAAGAATCAACTGCATATTACTATAAATGGTTTCAAGGTTCAAGACCCAACCACCAATGATGAACCAGGCAGGCTATGTTGCTGTTCTGGCAGTGAAAGGAAGGCAGTTGTGCTGAGCCAGCCAGAGGAGGGAATGTGTTAATCTGTTGAGCTGCTTGCCCTTCAGCTGACCCAGGAGTGCCTTTGAGGCTCAACAAAGACCATTCCATCCAGCCCTTCCCAGCCAATGGCAGGGAGCAAGGCCTTCTGCCAGTGATCTAGAGGGGATAAGGTCCCTTCCATTAAGAGCAAACAAAATCCTATTTCCTTTTAATGTCTGTGACCTCTTGACCCAGCCCAGATTCCCAGAGCTTCCACCGCCTGAATGCTTATGAAGCGTTCTGCTGTCTTATTTTAAGGGAAGACAAATGCTTTAGAAAGAAAACACCACATTGTTAAATTGAGCAAGCAATTGGCCATGCGTATATGTGTGTATTGTGGAGGAGGATAACCACACACCGTGGCTGATGGCACAAGCAGACATCTTTGCTAGGATCTCAAGATCATGCACAAATGAGCTTTAAGTGTTCTTTCTTTTCCAAGGAGGGAGGTGGCCAACCTCCAGCAAGGCCAAACTGATGTCATCCAGTGTTGCCACAATCTTCATTCAATTGCCATGGTTCTCAAATCTCCCTTGCTAGTCTGTTTGCTATTGTTTGCAATCTCTTGAGACTTTGTGTGTTTCTTAATTTAAAAAATTAAATGCTTGGATAGGTGTATTTTTTAAAAAAAACAACCCAAAACAAACATACCCCACTTTTCTCTGTACCGCAGGCCTCAGATTACATACAAGTCAACACAGTCACAAATTCAAAACCACAATACCTAAAAAATGCATAGAACTTCTTAAAATTCAGCCCCTTGATTACTCAATAGCACAGCTGTCCTTTCATCAGACATCACCAAAAGCACTTAGGCCTTCACATAATTTTCAAACCTTGTTCTATAAAATGGAAACAGTCAATAAAAACATCCAAGTCTGAGCTAGAAGAACCACGTAGATGAATGGAGTTGCCATACAGGTTTATATGGGTAGAAATGATCCTGCTAATGTGAGGGTCCCAATCCTGAAGGTCTGTAACATATGATACCTTGAACTGAATTCAGAAGCAAATTGGCATCCATTGTAAAGATTTCAAACTTGGGGTAAGGTGCACAAAATATTTAACTCAGGGGTGTCAGACATGTGGCCCATGGGCTGAAACCAGCCCATCCAGGGCTCTTACCCAGTCCGTGAGTGACTGTGTGTATTTTGAGTAAAAAATAATATTGTTAATTGAGTTTGCCTTAATCCTTTATAAAGTTTATATCTCATGTACCTGGCATTACATTTTATCGCATACATGGCCTGGCCTGACAAAGTGACATTTATGTCAAATCCTGCCCTCATAACAAATGAGTTCAACACTTCTGGCTTAACCCATTAACAGGTATGCTACCACACTGTAATGACAACCACAAGGAAACTTATTATGGGGGGCATCTTGCTGGTGATGTCATGATGTTGCTGGCAACTCACTGATTTCACTTCCAGCACATCCTGCAATTGATGTCATCATGTAGGGACAATGCTCTGATATTCACCCCAAATTCTGTGGTGTAACCTTACAGATGTACCCCACAAATGATGTAGCTTCCAGGTCATACCAGAAGTGATGTGATGGCATTGTTGTGACATCAACCCCCTCCTCTTTCCCTAGCATTTTCCCTTGCTACCCCATTGAGTAGTTGAGAAGAAGCAAACAACTGTGATGTATTATGCCAAAAAAGTCTCCAAAGACTAGAATTTTTTTTTTCCAATATTCAGTTTACTGGAAGCAATTCAAACACCATGAACACCAACGAAACATGCATATAATATCTCATTTTGTATAACTTTGTCAAAGTGGGTGGCGTTGAAATATCTATATATGGATCTTATGAGTGTTACTATGGGATATGAATGGAGTGTTTGCCAAATGGATTAATATTATATAGATATTTCAACGCTACCCACTTTGACAAAGTTATACGAAACGAGATATTATATGCATGGTTCGTTGGTGTTGATGGTGTTTGAATTACTTCCTGTAAACTGAATATTGGAAAAAGAAATTTCTAGTCCTTGGAGACTTTTTTTGGCATAATACATCACAGTTGTTTGCTTCTTCTCAACTTCCATCCTGTGATCTCTCTCTTTTGGTGTGCTCCATTGAGTGGCGGCAGGGACAGCTAGTGGTGCAGGGTATCACACTGGCCAAGTCCTGAGAGTACCATGGCAATGCTAGAGGACAAGTTCTGTACCAAATACATCTGAAAAAGGCACTTTTGCCATCTGAACATTAAAGACATACCATCTTATATGGTCAGGGCAACTTCATTTAGGACCTCAGTTTTTCTGAACAGTATCACTCCAACTTGTCAAGATTAAGTTTCAGTATATTCTCCTCAACTATAGCTTCTAACCACTGACCTGGCATAGAGATGGCTGCTCTGGAGACTTGTTTAAAATGAGTCGTAGCTGGATATCATCAGTATATTGATGGTAACATCTGCAAAGCTTTGGGCAATCTCAGTCAGTGATCTTATGTAGATATGATAACAGCACAGTCTCATGTTGAGCTCCACTTGAGAGCGCCCAAGCCACAGATTCAGAATCAGCGATAACTAATTTCTCCATTTGATAAAAATGCCCGGAATCTCTTAGATTTTGTCCCTCTCGGTCAAAGATAGCCGATATCTATTAACATGAACATTGATGCACTACTCTTACCAACCTGAAGGTGGAGACTGTCTATCAAAACAACCAAGGCCATCTCTGGACCATAGCCTGGCCTCAAACTGAATTGAAAAGGGTCAGGGACGAATTCAGGAAATCCTTGCGTTGTTTTGCCACGTAGTCAGTTATTTTCTCCAAGAATCAGAACTGAAGCTGGTCCATAGTTAGCTAAATTCTTCTTATCTAGTGGGGGGTTCTTAACCAGTATGTGGACTATTGTCCAGATGTCTTGGGGAATCCCCATTTACTAAGGAAGCATTGATAATTTTTCCCAGTAAAATCCCCCCTCCTAGCAAGCCATTACCAGCCAAGATAGGTGGGCATCTCAGTCATACGTGGCCGCCTCCACAACACCCAGAATCCTGTCAATGTCCATCAAGGAGACTAGGCTAGAAGAATCCAGGAGGAAAAACTCTACCTAGTTCTTTGGCCATCTTTCATGCTTAATCTGCTCTTAAATTATCTCCCAATTTAGATTGAATGCGAAAGATGAACGAAATCATCTCACCTCAGTTAAAAGCCAGTTATGGATAGGATGGGGCTTGCCAAGGGATCCTAAGTTTGAGAATAGGAGACTTGGAAGCATGTCCTTGGTTTTCTCTGTGAAATTATGGAAAGTACTCAAGAATGCTCTGCTAAAATATATTTTTTTTGTTAAAGACAAGAGATAATTCAGTCTAAACCACCCTAAATACCATTTGTTGTTGTTCAGTTGCGTCCGACTCTTTGCGGCCCCACATTATCCCTATTTAGGCTCCCGTGAGCAAGTTTTCTGAGGTTGACAGAGAAAAAAGCACCCCATGAGAGTGCTTTTATACACCTGTGAACTTTTGCTCCCCTGCAGTCTTTTGTTTATCTTGAGGTTCATATGCTTTAACCGTGACTGCATAGCAGGTTCCTCCTTGCCCTCAAAACAAATAATAATAGCAAAATAAATTGGTCTCTGTTGTCAGTGCTAGAATTTCTGCTTCCTTAAGCAAGGAACAGCCCCTTGAAGTTGCCACATTGCAAAACGGGAGGAGACCCTCTTGCCTCATATGCTTTTGGTAATTAAGTTATGAATCACCTGCACGCCGTGTCAGAGCACTTTGAGGCAAGAACAGCCAACCTACCAAGCAAACATGTACTTCTGACTGCATAGCCACACCAACATATCATTTAAGCTGTCAGTCCTTTGGCCTTCTTGGGGCCCTTCCTCACAAACTGTGACACACCTTGGAAAGGAAAGCAAACTGAGCACACATTCTGGAGAACCTGATGTTGTTTACTAGAAACACAACCAGTTTGCAAGCCCATTTTTCTTTTTGCAGGGACAAAAAAAGGAGTGGGTGTGAATACTTGAGCACTGAATCTGACAATATTACATCACTCTGGTAATAGCACAGATAACACCTGAGATAGTCTGATGGTCGCTCAGTGAATCCTTGTCTGCTGCGACGGAGACCACACATAACCGGGGGGATTTTTAGAAAGGGCAAGAGATATTTCAAATAGGATTCAGAGGCCTACATTTCATAGTGCTTCCAGAAGAAAAGGGAGAGGGAGTTCCAACCTGAATGGATGAAACTACTTTTTCAGTATAATATCATCATCACCATCATCATCTCTATAGCTGTGTAGGTAAGAACATGAATGGGTCTTTTGCTTTAGAGAGGAACATAAGGCATCTCTTCTCTCTGAAGGCCTTGCTGTATAAAAATTAGCAGTGGAAATTACAAAGGGAAGGGGAGCTGAGGATGGGAATAAACAATCCACATTTATTTCCTCAATGCCTATTTATGTGTCATTTTATTTGGTTTTGTCGAAGGCCTCAAGTCAAAAGTGTCCTGGGACAAAACACAAAAGGCAGCAAGAAAAAAGCACAGAGTCATTTAAGGCAGACCTTTAGGTGGATGCATGGTGGATCTGGAGATGAAATGGTCCCGTAACAGTGAAATTGAGATTTTAAGCTATGTTAATGATGGTGCCCAGGAATTTTTTTTTTTGGGGGGGGCGTTGTCATAGAAATTAGTTTTACACATGAACACATGAAGCTTCCTTACACTGAGCCCAACAACTGGTCCATCAAAGTTGGCATTGTCTCACTCCAACCAGCAGTAGCTCTCCAGGGTCTCAGGTATAAGTCTTTCATGTCACCTACTACCTGATCCTTTAACTGGAGATGCTGGGGATTAAACCTGGGACTGTCTGCACACAAAGCAAATGCTCTACCATTGAGCCACAGCCCCTGTCTCCGTCCAAGTTATCTAACACAGATAACAATGAGATAAATAGGCATATGGTTTATTGATGCATGAGTAGAGTTTAGTAATGCAGGTATTATAAGTGAAATCGAGTGCATGTAAACAGAAAATGGCACAAAGATCCAGTATGTACATCCTTCATCTGAAAACTGTTGAGCAGAGAAATATTCCCACTGGATTTCCAGAGGCTGCAAACCACCCTCTAAACTCCTCCTGCCCTGCTTGCATGGTTTTGCGTGTCAGTGCAGAATATCCTCCCATCTGTTTCTGTTGCAAGGATTGCGCAAAGAGAACAGAGCGGAACAATCTGATGGTCTCCGGTGATAGCCACCCTCCCGTCTCTGTGTTTCTTATGTAAACACAGGCAGACACACACACACAAACACACACTAGGGATGACTATGAATTGCTCATCTCTGCTGTTTCCACCCCAATCCCCATCTCACTTGCCACTTCTCCCTTTTCCAAATGGAACCCACAATTCTTTATTTTGCACCATTTCCTGTTTGCTCGTACCAGACTTTCCCCATAAAATCTTTCAGTATTATTTGTGCATCAGTAAATCAGCATCATATGCCATTTCTATGTGTAAATGGCGTATATTGTATGGGAAAATACCCAGTGATGTACACATGAAAAACAATACCAACATGCCTACGCAAATGAATCCATAAAACCAGGAGTGAAATAAAAATTAGAACCGCAGACCGTAGCATAAACAAATGATATAAAAAGAAATGAAATAGGGAGCAATCACTCATTCCTATCGCACTTCCCGGGATCTACATGCATGGAGTCAAGGTTTGCTTTCAACTGGTGTGCCCCACACCTCCCTGTGTTACAGACATAAATATGTTCGTACCAAATGACCTTTGTTTGTTTTCCTAGCCATGGTTTTTGTACTGATAATCATTTTATTTGTTTAAAACCAAACGATGGGGGGCGGGGGGAGAAGGACACACAAAGCACAGAGTTCTCAGTGGCCCAAGATACTTCCAGCAAGTCAAAAAGAGGTTGCAGGATTTTATACTAAGTCTCTTTTACTGCTGTACCAGGTTACCAGTGATCTCACTTTCAGCATTAGGCTTTGGTGTCAATAGATCTGCCACAATGCTGCCAGTTTATCTGTATCTGTGAAGATAAAATGTGCCATCAAGTCGTAGCCAGCTTATGGCAACCTTGTCAAGGGTTTTTAAGGCCAGAGATGAGCAGAGGAGGTTTCCCATTGCCTTCCTCTGCATAGCAGTCTTGGATTTCTATGGTGGTCGCCCATCCAAGTACTGTCCATGGCCAACCCTGCTTAGCTTCCAAGCTCTGAAGAGAGCTGGGCTAGGCTGGGCTGCTTAGGCTGTTTAGTTATCAGTGGGTCACACTAATTGATCTACAGTTTTATACATGTTGGTACATTGATAGTCTGCTGGCAACTTGTGATGAGTGTACCCCTTCCCCTCCCCCCAGCGCCCCGTCTTTAAATAAACAAACCAATGTGATTCCCCCTTCCTACAAATCAGAAAATAGCTTGGTTTACTCTAAATCAATACAAATCAAACTGGACCCTATCATGGTACTGTTGACACCACGAGTACATCCCATCATCTGAAGCACAGCAGTGGTAGACTGAAACTGCAGTTCCCAGGGTCCCTGCCTAGCAGTGCTGCAAGAATCAGAAAGAAGGATGGGAGAGAAAAGAAGCCCAGAACATAATGCTCTCCATGTGTTTATGCTGAGCATTACGAGTTGTTGTGGTTTTTATTCCAAGGCTGTGGAATTTGGCCTCTATTTGCGCCTTCTCAAAAACCTTTATGACCTCCCTTTGACTAGATTGTCACACTCCACTACAGTAGTCATTGCTGGAGGGGGTGGGGTGGGGCAGCAGATAAGGGCTGAGAATTCTTTCACATAGTTGCATGTACACAGCCCATTTCCAAGCACATAAGGATCCAACCCAATAGGGCAGCACCTCCGATTCTTGTGAAGGGAGAGCTGCTGCCATGGACAGAAGCTCTTAAATGGTCCTTGCTTCTTTGCAGCTTCCTTGCTCCTGAGAGGGAAAGTTCTTCTGTTCACAGTGCCTCTGTGACTCACTGGGACAGGATGCAAAGATGGCCACAAGCTCTGTTGGTGATTAGGCAAATCATGGAGGAAAAGCCAGTAGATATCTAAATCACCATTGTGGGAGTCTATCAATAAGTGGGAGGGTTAATCTGCATGCCCTGCTCATGTGCTTTCTGCAGCGGCTAGTTGGCCACTATTGGAGTTCTCATGCTAGCCTAGATAGGCCATCTCTGCAGGGCTGCTGTTATGGTCTTGCAGGTGTCTTTTGTTCTAGCTGCTTCAGGATTTTGCCCTTCCTGGAGCTTCAGTCCCCTCCACCCACCCATCCAACTGAGTACTACCATGTTAAATGTCTGTGCATCATCTTGGTCTCTGAGGTGCATCTGTACTTTGTTCTTTCCAAGCATAGCTTCAGATGTTCATACTTTGTCACAAGCATCTGTTCACTGAGCTGACTTTGGGAGAGGGCGATTCAGTTTCTGTGTTTGTTTTTCTTATTGGAGAATCTCTTTCCTCCAGCTTCATCCTTTGCTGTCAGCAAACCTTCCAATATCTCATTATATTTCAAGGCACTTTGATCCCCTCCCTTGTAAACCTCAGAGCATATCCCAGTGTAAAATTTTCCGCCGTGGGAGGACGTCTGGAACTACCATTGCTGCCGAAGAACACGCATGGGCAGTTCTCTTTTTGGATGGAAAACCTCGTGTCGTGAAAAATACTCCTCCAGTGGAGGAATTTTGGAACTGGGGTTGAACTGAATGTTTGCAGGTGGACTTTTTTTTGGGGGGGGTGGGAAAAGATAGATGAACTTTATCTTTAACCCCCCCCCCATACACACACCTGCTCACCTGTTGTGCCCTTTTTGTGATTCTGGTGGCAGAGAGTTCAGCTTTGCCCACATGCTATCTAAGCTTTACAATGACACCCCTTTCTCAATCAGATCGATGCCACAGAAGACTGGTGTCAAACATGAGGGCCATTAAAAGAACACCCAAAGTGGGTGAGGCATATTATTGGGCTGTGAATGACTTTGCAGAATTAAGTGTGTGTGTGTGGGGGGGGGGGTATTTTCCAGGTTAGCCCTCGCAGACACTGTGGTACTGTTGTTCCCTGGTAAGTCCAGGTGTAGAAGAGTTGTTTCTCTAGTGGCCATACTTTCAAGGTGTGCTAGTTGTACTATTGTAGGCTGTATATGTAGACCCTGAATCATGCTCACAACCACACATGCATTCATTCTGTGTAGATACATCAGTATATAGAATCAGGACCCTGGGTTTTACAAGGTACAAAACTGAAGTGTTTGTGTGTGTTTAGGTATTCACACAGCTGTATACACATATAATGTATATGTAAGTGCATGCACTATTACATGTGGAAAGTCCTCTTATTTGAAAGGAGCAGGTGTGTTCACAGCTTGGGGTCCCATATTTGGTAATGAAAGCGTTGTCACCTCATCTCAAAAAGGATCTTTGTAAAGCTGAGGAGGGTACGGAAAAGGGCAATCAAAATGACCAAGGGCATATGCGACATTCCCTAGTGGAGGGGGGGAGTTAACTTCTTTGGGGCTTTTTTTAGTTAAGGGAAAGACAATTAAGGGGAGACGTGATAGAGCTTTATAAAACTATGCATGGGACAGGAAAAATGGAGAAAGCACTTTTTTCTTCCTTTCTTGTACTAGGAACTTGGAGGCCATTGATAAAGTAGATGGGCAGCAGGTTCAGGACGTACAAAAGGACATGCTTCTTTATATGACACATAATTAACTTGTGGAACTCACTGCTGCGGGATGTACTGAGGGCCACTAGCTTGTGTGCGTGTGTGTGTGTGTGTGTGTGTGTGTGTGTGTGCGCGTGCATAAAGTGCCAGCAAGTTGTTGCTGATCTACAGCAACCCCGTAGGGTTTTCAAGGCAAGTGAGAAGCAAAGGTGTTTGGACCTCTGCCCCCCTGCTTGAGAGCCTCTAAGGCATCTGGCTGACCTGGGTAGGAAACAGGATGCTGGATGAAATTAGAGTTGCCGGGCTGGCACCACTTCAGAGTGAGACAAGGGGCAGAAATCACCTTGCATGGTGCATAGACATCTCTTCCAAGTGAAAACTCAGAAGTTACAGGTGACACTCTGGAATTCTCCCCAAATTCTATAATATTACTGAAGAGTTTTGCAGGAATTCCAAAGGGTTGCCTGATGTGCTGATGTCACTTCTGGCTGACAACCCAGAAGTGATGTTGACGTGTCATGCAGTGTCATTTCTGCCCTCCCCCAGCAGTCCGAGTGTAAGGATGGATGAGTGGGTCAAAGTACCAGGAGGTTGTCTGCCTGACCTGGGAAATGGTAAGCCTAAATGAAATTTATGGTGGGTCTGATCTAATGGGGCTATTTTTATGTTCTTAAAAGCGTGTTATCTGTTTTGAAATTCTGCCAGTCCCTGACAGAGAGATGTGTCTAGTTGGGAAATCAACAGTGACCTGCCCTTCATTTGCATAACTTGGGTGTAAAGAGTGGCATGTTATGCTAAAGAGACAAGCAGAGGCATTGAGTGGGGAAGGACAGGTTGCATAGCAGTGGGAACATGTGTGCATGTAATGTGTAGCGCACATTCCATGACGCCCCCATGGCAAATGCATTGCACAGAGGACAGATGGGAGGGGCTGACTACGTGGCATGGAGTTTTGAAAAAAAAAATTACCCTAGAAGGAGGAAGTCAATGTGTCAGCAGGGAGTGAATCCACATTATGCTTGCTGAAAACATTAGAACAGGTTGTGGCATCGTCCAGGAAGGGAGGGGAATTAGGTCATTAACTTGGTCTGCGCAGATGGGAAAGACTCCTGGGAATTCACTCCAGGCACTGTAGTCCCCGCTCCCCACTTGTCCCTGTTCTTCTCTTTATGTAAATTCCTGATGCAATCCACTGAAATCAACTTCCTTTTGCCAAAGTACTGCCTGTGGCTATTTCTTCAGCTCTTGTTCTTCTTTGTTTTTAAAGAGACAGCTGGCTTGCTTCCTTTCCTTTCCACTTCTTTGCAAGACCTGAGTTGCAGTCCCAAAACAGAGCTTGGTTCAAAAGTAGTTAAAGATAGGCCTTGTGGTTGCTTTAGAAACAGAATAGTGCTCTAGACAAGAATGGTGACCAAGACCTGCTGTATGACAAAGTGAAGTCGGCACAGATCATATTTAAGAACACAGTCTGAATGGTAACCAGCATAATCTTTAAACATTGGGGAAATATGCTCATGATTAAAAGTAACTCATTTAATGAATTTTAAAGCAATGCCACATGATGAATTTCCCCTTAGTTTTTGATAGAAGTGGCTTTTGTCATGATCTGTTTTTTAACTCACGTGTGTATTCTCTGCTTTTTAACTTGAGTGTATCTCCTCTGATTCAATAATTAATTCATGAATATAAGAAGAGCCCTTCCGGATCGGGCTAAAGGCCCATATAGTTGTGTTTCCCAAATGGCCAGCCATGGCCCCAGAAGGCCCACAAGCAGGGCATCAAGGTCACCATCCCTTTTCATTCCACAGTAGATGGCATTCATAGGGACACACTGCCTCTGACCCTGGAGAGTCCATTTAGCCCGCATGGTTAATTGGATCTCAGGGCAGGGAATGCCACAAACTCTGTGTTACGTGAAGACAAGGAAGTGCTTCCTTTTTTCCTGTCCCAGCTTCATAGAGTGCCAAATTACGTTGTTGGCAACCGGCAGGAGTCATTGTGTGCTGTTGGTGTGACAGTGTTTCGCCACTTCTGGGCAAAACCTGGAAGAGATGTCATGCCTCTCTAGGAATTGCCTGAAATGCTGTGGGGTTCTGCCATCACTCCCAACAGTGATTTCTTGTCTTCATTTGTCTCCCACCAATCGACGTAGCAACCCCCACGGCTTGACAGAACAATGGCGGGCAGAATACGGTGCTATAGAGTCCACCCAGGGGATCGATCTCTGTAGGCTGGAGATCAGTTGCGATTCCAGGAGGTCTCCAAGCCCCACCTAGAAGTTCACTAACCCTATGAGTACCCCGCATTTTAAACTAAGGCTGTGACCAGAAGCAAGTGATGTTTCTTTGTGCAGCTGTTCAGGATCTTAAAGCGGTCCTTGTTATGGAATCAGAATGTCTAGGGAGAACAGCAGTTTCAGTTCAGGTTCTGACAAATCTGAGTTTGGTAATGCCCTGTTTGGACTGAAGCGATGCATTGTTTGTATACCTTTCAACCTCTGCACTGTAGGCTGGAAGACGGTCCCGTTGAGAGCTAACCCGTGCAATCCTCTGTGCGCAGTGCAATATGGATTGAATGAATCCTTACTTCAGCTAGCCATCAGTCTTCTCTGCCATGCACTCAGCAGTCACCGAGAAAGCTGTCAGCATGCGGCAGCCATTGCAAGGTTGTGGGCTTTTTTTAAATCCCCCAGTCACCCTCTGCTGAAGGGGGAACTCAAAAATACTGCAGATCGGTGGCTGCTTTGAAATACAGGCAGTTTGAACCAGCTGTTTACTCATTCACTTTTGTCTATTTATTCAGGATATTTCTACCTCACTTTCTCACTAACATTCTCATAAGGTAAGGTATTTAAAATAATACTGAGATAATTCCCACCCTCACCCCAGTAAAACTATTGTTAAAATGCCTGGGAAAATAAGAACATTTTGACCTGTTGCTGAAAATTGGGCAGCTAGTATACCAGACAGAGTGATGGGGCAGGTGCACCATAAATTGGGTGCCACAGTGAAGCATGGCCATGTTCAATGTAAGAGGCCACTACTGAAGATGGGGGTGAGGCAAGCAGAAATCATAAATCAGGGCCTATGGCAAGTATGGTCAATAGATGGTGGAATCCTTAACAGAGGTGCAACCTCCTTAGCCCATTCACTTCAATGGCATTTTTTAAAAAACAAAAACATCAAGTTGCCTTATGGCAAACTTGCAAGGCTTTTAGAACAAGAGATTTTCCATTGTCTGTCTCTGCCTAGCAATCCTTGACTTTCTTGGTGGTCTGCCATCCAAGTACTAACCAGGGCCGACCCTGCTTAGCTTCTGAGGTCTGTTAGATTGGGCTAACCTGGAACTTAACATGACACTGTGAAATTTGGTGGGGAAAGGGAGATTTTTTTTTTTTATGGACAAGAGGGGAGGAAGGTTGCATTATAAGGATGTGAAGGTCAAAAGGCAAGATTCAGCTTTTCAGGGACACTTCAAGAGATGTAAAATTGCCAGATTGTTCTCCTTCAGGTTCTTCTCTTATAGATGAAATATATGTAATCCTTGCTTTCTTATCAAAACTGAATATTTGTATATTTTTCTTTATTGAGGACATGAGATAGATCAGGGGTGTCAAACATGCGGCCCGGGGCCGGATCCGGCCCCTAGAGGGCTTTCATCAGGCCCACAGTGGAACTGGTCATCTCCTGCTTCCAGTTCTGCTGCTGCTGCTGCATCATAGCTTGCTTCATCAGACTCTCTTAATCACTCAGCCATTTCATGTTTTAACCTGGGTCCTGGACTCAGAACTCTGAGCATGAGATTTCTGTGGTGAATGTCAATAAATCAAAAACAGATTTGCAGCTTACAGAGCTAATATTTTAAGCATGTTTTTATTTTAAGTAAAAAAAAATCTTTGTGTCCTTTATAAAGTTTATATCTCTGCCACCTGGCAGTACCTTTTATGTCACACACCTGGCCCGGCCCAACAAGGTCTCATTTATGCCAGATGCGGCCCTCATAACAAATGAGTTCGACACCCCTGAGATAAATTGTTCCTTTCTACTTCAGGAACACACCGAGGCCCCGCAATGAAACACAAGGAGCAAACAATGTGGAAATTCTCCCTTGATTCAAATCTTTTCCTCCTCTGAGGTCTTAAGGGATGAGGAAGCCAATTTCACACTCACAGGCTCACCGTCTTTGTTTTTCCTTCCACTGACACTCAACTGACCTCCACATTCCGTGCGGTGCCTTGTACAGGGCAATGAGCTTAGCCTCCTTGGACAATTTGGTGTCTCCCCCCCCCCCTTCTCTTCTATTTTTATTTTACCAAGTACTATTTTCCTGCCTAACTGGGGAGTCACCCAGAGTAAGGGGAACCCTCGCTTTGTTGGTGGGTGGTCATGTTTCACCCCCGGCTGATAGGCACAGAACCATCCTGTGCGATTGTTGACGGAGTGATTAAATATATTGGACACGATCCATTTTGTCTCAGAGGGGAGGGTAAACTATGTACGTGGTACTATGAAGTGGCCTAATAGTTGCTGTTTTGTATGACTTGCCAAGCATATAAAATACTATAGCTGGGTACATTTATTACAATTTTAAAATACAAATGCCTTTTTGTTTCCATAAATTAGTTATTATGGATAGACAGACCCAAGGTTGGAGATGAAGTTGCAATCTGTTGTGCCTGATGGGAAGCCTTCTGTTTTCGTTGCCAGTTGGGAAATAGGAAAGAAAATAATGTTGACAATAGAAACCATCAGCATGGCAATAAAGAAAAGCAAAGTTTTATTAACTGGGCTTAGAAACCGTCTGTTCAGTTCACAGTTTATTTAGCTGAGCTGGGGGCTGTAAGATGGAAATCTGTTGCTGCAAACATAGCAGCAAGAAAAATAGAAATCCACAGAATCCACAGCAAAGCAAAAACTAAAATATATCACAGAGCCAGCTTCTGACCAGCCATACAATCAGCCCAAAATTTGTCTTGCATATACACCATCTGTCCCTATTTACCAAGGCTACTGTGTGTTATCTGATTCCTCACCCTGATATGTAAATACCTTCATTAAGTACAGGTTTTTGACCTTTGGAAATACTTTATTAAAACTATATTAAGGTGCTCAACTTGCCCTTCAGAGTTTGTTCCTTTCCCAAGGATCTCCATGGGTGAAATTGAAGATCCA
Source organism: Gekko gecko (assembly GCA_029375565.1). Lineage (NCBI taxonomy): Eukaryota > Metazoa > Chordata > Lepidosauria > Squamata > Gekkonidae > Gekko > Gekko gecko. The sequence goes on along the minus strand of JAPDNY010000013.1, from coordinate 20,164,655 downwards.
GTTGGCTGTTTTATGTATCAAATGATGTTTTTGCTTTTTTCATCTTTAGTCTTAATTCATTGGTTTTCTGTAGGGCTTTCTATAGGATACTGCTGCTGGTTTTTTTAGTTAATGCAGGCCTTTTAGTAAATTTTAATTGTAATGGAGTTAGGTATGTGTGTGAAATGTGATGGAATTTTGTACACTCCCTCAAGGAATCTGTGATAGAAGAGCTGGGCAAGGAATCTTGAATATATATTTACATATTTTATATATAAATAGCTTCATCTCTACTGGACATGTATAAAAATGGATGCACATGCACAGAACACATAATTAACTTGTGTTCTTCATTGTCCCGGGATAACATTTCACATAGAGGGGTCTATGCAGGAGCACATCCAGCCTGTGCTGAAAGCACTGCACTGGCTCCCGATAGCATACCAAATTTGCTTCAAGGTGCTGGTTCTCACCTTTAAAACCCTTTATGGTCAGGGCCCCGCCTACCTGAGGGACCGTCTTTTCCCATGTTCCCCAGAGAGCACTGTGTTCAGGGTCTCAAAATTGTCTGGCCCTCCCTGGTCCCAAAAATACCAGGCTAGCCTCAACCAGGGCCAGGGCCTTCTCAGTGGAGGCTCTGCACTGGTGAAACAAGCTCCCAGAAGACATCAGGTCCCTGCAGGACCTTTTACAGTTCCACAGGGCCTGTAAGACAGAGCTCTTCCACCAGGCCTTTAATTAGGAGCTGCATCTAATAATTGAACTGTGACAAGACCCGTCACCCCCTGGAATTACCACCAGCATCCTGTGCCTGCAGGTATAAATGGATTAAGATAAGCTGAATTTCAACACTGACTATATTCCACTACGACTATTCCACCGTGACCAGTTACTATCACTATGCAATGCTATTACTGCCATCACCATTGTCACTAGCACCTTATGATTGTTTATGACTGTTTAAGATTATTTATGATTGTTTTATATCTGTGCTGTTTTATGTGTTTTGACTTTTTATGTCAGCTGCCCTGACGGGGAGGGTGGGATATAAATTGAATAAATAAATAATAAAAGGTGATAAACTCATGGAGGAGAGGGCCATTGCTAGCAATTATGGCTACATGAACCCTCCATGTTCATAGGCAATGTACATCACTGGAAGCTTCAGGTGAAAAGCTCAAGAAATGTCATGGAACAACACTCTTTGACTGAGAAGATGGCAGATGCTGCCAGTCAGAGTAGACGACACTGCACCACAGGGTGCAACTTCATATGTGAGGAACCATATCATAGAGGTAGAGGCCATTCTGTACTGTTCATGCATAAGGTCAAAGGTTGAACCCTTCTCTCCCTGAGACCCTCTGATGGTCATGCAGTACCACTGTTCAAAATGTCCTGGTGGTGCTGGGCCCTCGCGTTGCATGTTTGACACCCACCTGGGCAAGGGCTTTTTCAGTCATAGCCCCCTGCTGGTGGAATGGCCTCTCAGATGAGACCATCAGATGAGATGTAGGGTTTCCAGTTCCCCCTGGCCACTGGTGGGGGATGGGGTGGTAGTGTGGTCAGATCCAGGCTGGGAAACTCAAGATTTAGGAATGGAGCCTGGGGAAAACAAAGACCTCAGTGGGGTACAATGCTTGGAGTACTGGTTAAGAGCAGCAGACTCTAATCTGGAGAACTGGGTTTGATTCCACACTCTTCCACATGCAACCAGTTAGGTGACTTTGGGCCAGTCACAGTTCTCTCAGAGCTCTCTCAGCCCCACCTACCTCACAGGGTGTCTGTTGTGGGGAGGGGGAAGGTGATTGTAAGCCGCTCCGAGACTCCTTTGGGTATTGGAGAGCAGGGTATATCTTCCTCCTCCTCCTCCTTCTTCTCCACTTTACAAAGCATCCCTTTTCTCCAGGTTAACTGATCTCTGTAGTCTTGAGATGATCTCTAATTCTGGAGGATCTGCAGGTTTATCTGGAGGTTCAAGTTCCTAGCCCTGTGGGACCTCCCTAGGTTCCACAGACCCTGTAAAGCTGAGCTTTTCCATCAGATCTTTCCTGGTCAAGTTTATTGGGGGGGGGGAGGGCTTAATGTTGGATCCACCATTATCAGTTGTGGGTTCTTGTTTTTTTTATACGTTGTATTTTTGTACTGTTTTAATTATATTCACTATGTCTATTTTATACTGTTGTGAACTGCTCCAAGGCCTACTTTGTGGGGAAGGGGCAGTATATAAATTGAAATAATAAAAATAAATAAATGAACAAATGCCTTTAGGATAGCAATGAAGCGAGAGGATGACTGAGGCCCCTGCCCCATACGTGGTATCTTCTAGGGTCCTTTTCTCAAAATCTAGAAAGAAGTCTTTCTAAAGGTGTGATAAAAGTTTGAGTCCAGTGGCACCTTTAAGACACTCAAAGTTTAATTCTGGGTAGAGGCCTGATAGAATTTTCAAGCTCTTGCACGAAGGTCAGGATCTGATATTGGTCGTTTGCTGCCATCCTTTGCCTAGGTGATCCCCTTCCCGATGTCCTGCGATCTGCAGGGCGACTGTGCATGTCGTGATCCTAACGCCCGAGAGCACAATCGACGGGATCTCCGCGGCTTCAGCTTCGGATAACTCAAAGCAAACGAGAACAAGAGAGAAGCACCACCGAAGGCAGACAAGGAAGAGACGTCATCACATCCCCTTTTCTGGTATCGTTTTTAAACATTTCAGCTGCTCAACCGAATGGCATTTCTACACCAGGGACCTTTAGAATCCAACCAGTCTGCCTTTAATTTCTTTGCCCAAGGAGAACTGAAATATCAGGGGGAGGGGAGGATGAGGGGGGTTATTGTATTAAATGTATCTTAATAGCAAGAACAAGCAAAACAGCGACCACAAACAGTGGAGTACTTCTACGAGTTGGGGGGCTGGGGAAGAGCATGCGTTACGCATCCACCTAATTCAAACCATTTGTGGTTGAAGTTTTAGGTTCGTATGTTTTTTGGTTAGGTTTTGCTTTTGTATCCAGATTACGGCAAGAAACAAGCCATATATAAACATGTACCTAATATTTATAGAGAGAACTAGAGAGGGAGGGGGTGGGAAGAAAGAGTGAGAGAGAGAGAGAGAGAGAGAGAGAGAGAGAGAAAGAAAGAAGTGTGCCACAGCGATTGAAGGATTTCAATAGTCTCTGCTCTCTCCCGGCCAAAACCGTTTGTGGAAGAGCCTAGCCTTCTGGGCTAGGCCCAGCCTCATCCGGTGCTGACAGAACCAAAGTGTGGAGAGAAGATGGTTTCAGCACAGGGTGGGAACCCTGTGAGCAACATTGCTCTGAGATTATGTGGAGAGGGCAGAAGTGTCCCAGGATGAGCGGCTGGAGCTGGGGAGTCTTGCCTGTGGTGAAGTACTGAAGGCCAAAAGCTGCTAAAGGTGGGGCCAAGGACCAGAGGCGCACTGACTGCACCACCAGGGGGCGGGCGGGTGGGACAGAGAAGAGGGTCAACCAAAACCTCCATCTTTTTTTGCCGTTCAAGCATATCTGCTGCTGCTACTCCTGCTGCTGCTATGTCCCATACAACCGATACCCCTTCCTGCGTCAGGACAGGGTGAAATCAACCTCCAAGCAACCAAACAGTCTGCCTTAAATTGCTTTACCTAACTGCCTGCATTCCAAACCTCTGGGCTGCCTCCTCAGCGAGGAGGGCCAAGAAACACAGGGCACCAACCAGCCAAGAAACAAGCCACCAGATCCTGCCCCGCCCCTGAAATGACAACACCCCTCCCTTCTACAAAAAATAGAGAGAGCATTTCCCATCACCCCCTTCTCTCCCTCCTGCCTATACTATACTTAGAGAATGTCTCCCTCCTCAGCTCTTTCCTGAGATAGAACTATGGACTGGGGGAGATACAGGAGGAGGAGTAGGATTCCCAGAGCCCAGAGCTGACTTTATCAGTATTAGGAGGGCAGGGTCTCTTTCTTGCCAGAGAAGGGGCATCTGGTGCTACTGCCTTTGCCTGTCTCACCTCTTCCACATAGTCCTCTCTGGGATCAGCTTTTCGGTGGTGCTCATTGGGTGCAATTCATGCTGCTCCAAAGCCCTCATTTGGCACCCAGAGACCACCTATGACCTCCCAGTAATGCAGAATGCATGCAAAGAGCGCCACAGTCTTCTCTGTCCCGGGATAGGGAAACTAGAGCATCCCGCTGCTCTGTGAGGGACTGGCAGCCACAGTGAGATACTGCTGCTAGTGGGTTCTTTAAAAACTATATGTCTCATCCCTGTAGTTTTGACCCCCAAATCCCCGTTTTGTTTTCACTTTGAGCAAATCAATCTATCTTCACAATGTTTTCTGTTTCCTTGCACCAGATTTCTCCCATAAAACTTACATGCTGTCATTTGCGAATCAGTAAATCTGCATTCTGAATATATCACACATACAAATGGCAAACAGTGTACTTATTACTGATATATAAAGTGTGCCTAAAATCTATATACAACATACATAACAAATCAACAAAGTCAACAGCCAAAGGCACAGCAGAATGAGAAACAAATATAAAAAGAAATTAACACAGGGAACATTTGCTGTATGATTTAATAGTAATAATGCCGCCTTGTTGGCATGTCTGTTTGCTGTTTTTGTGAAAAACAAAATCTGTTTCCGCACAGTTTTTCAATTCCAGGGAAGAGAGGAGGTGTTGAAAGAGTATTCAGAGCCACTGGAGATCTTTCTGAGATAAAAGGAAGATTGACATTTACAGAATTCTGAGCAGCAGCTGCCAACCGATGCTCACTGCAGGCATAAACTATAGTTCCCAGGGTTCTTCAGGGGAAGGCATGGCCATTAAACATAACACCACTAGAAGTTTGTACTGCAGGCACGTCTTCCTTAGCCATTTCTGATTCAGCCTGTGTAGAACCTTCCAAGGACACCAATTCAAATAAGTAAGTAGAAGAAGGCAGGGAAATGGACCACCCACAGAACTGAACATCCCAGGCTCCAGTTATTAGCAAGAGAGACCAAATCCTGTGATTGCATTCCCCATTTGACTGGGATGTTCTGTATTTTTATTCTTCAAAGCTGTGCAATCACCTTTTTAAGGGACACACACATACACACAGAGTCTTGGCACAGGTACCCTTGCACAGGTTGCATGATTCACTGGCTTATTTCCCCGAGAGTCACAACCCAATCTTCTGCATTCCAGAGAAGGGGGGGGTTTCACAGAAAGCTATGTGGCCTCTCCCCAAGACAGTCATGTCTTTGCAGATCCTAGAATAAGATTCCTGTTCCTCAAGAGCTGCCCTCTTTGCATGAAGGAAAGAAGGACCATTTTCAGCCCTTGAGATCTACTCTGGGCCTTTATGTGCAAACAATGCTGGGTAGGGCCTTTTTTTAAATCATCACCCTCACACAAGGGAGGAAATTAGTCCAGCAACACATACACACTTTCACTACAGCTCATTAGGCCTCCAGCTGAATTCATGCCCTGTTTTCTCCCCCTCCTTAGGGAACCATTGTCTTGCCACTTCCCTGGTCAGTGAAATCTACATGGGAATGGGCTGTAGGGGGAAAGGATCCAAATCTTGTTGGACCCCTAGGCCAAAATATGGCCCAAGGAACCTCAACAAAGCAATGTGGTCATCATTCCCTTTCCCACTGTGTTGAACACATCTCGTGTTCTTTTGCCAACTCAACCCCCCCAGCCCAAGTTGGCACACATGGACCAGCCCATGGTATTCTATGTGGCCCAAACAAATTGGGGAGCCTTCTTCCCCGTCCCTCCATCTCCTGCCGCCCACAGCCAGCTGCTCTGGGCTAACCACTCCCCTCTCCACCCTTTCTAGTAAGCGAGCTTGGTTGGTGGCCTGGGTTTCCATTGGCCATCAGAAAGCCCCTGAGAGAAGGAGGGCTCTGGCCACAGGGGGTCATTTGGAATCAGGCTTCAGCTACCTCCATTCTGGTGTCTCTCGGTTGTAACTGTCGGTTTGTTCTAGGTTTTACCTGTGTTTTGTTTTTGTCTTTTTTTAAAAAAAAAGAAGGAAAAAGGTTTGGGTTTTAACCCTCAAGATTACTTAACAAACGTTTCTTGCTGCAACTGATTCAAGAGGCAAATGAGAAAGACCAATGAGGTTTTTTGCACAGACAGTAGTGTGTGTGTTTGTGTATACCTGAGTATGTGTGTGTGAGAGAAAGAGAAATGTGGAATGGGTGAGGGTGGAGCAGAAAGCGTGGTGTGAGAAGGACTAATTCTATAATGGAGTATTTTTTAACATGAAGCATCCATTTTTGCCCACCAAGAAAAGAGAGAGAGAGAGAGAGAGGCTTACTGCATAGATTTCCTTATAAATACTGTGAGGGCTTTATAATGTCATGGGCAGGAATCCCCTTTGAAAGTTCTCCTGCACAAACTCTTTTGAAATGAACTAGAGATGCATGAGAACCCTGTAGAGGCCTTCTGCTGTTCCCGTTCACTTCCTTGGGCCAGGCACATAGGAGAAAACCAACCTTACTGATGGATCATGGTGGATCAACCAATGGCAGACAATTTCATCGCCAGTGGACCGTGTCCACTGTTTAATTTCTTTCCCCTAGTGCTTCATGATAGTTAAAAAGATATGCACGTTACCTCTTGATGTTCCGTTTTTTGCGCTTATGTGAAGAGGGAGGGCAGTCCCCCCCCCAGATATTTTAAGAGCAAAGCAAGTGTGTCATTTGTCTGTATGAGTGGGTCTCCTCCCCCATTGTTAGACTTTTACCAGTATTTCATTGCTCTTCTAACTGCACAGTCTCAATTCACTATATTAAGAGCAAAACAAACAAACAACAACCCAAAAGCTAACCAGGGGTGGGTGGGGTGGGCTTAGCTGCTAAAATGATCAGACAGTTGAGTTTGGCTTAGGAGGAACAGATTTATTCCATGTTCAAAATTGCTTTCATTCTCTTAAAACAAAAATGGCCAGGAGAGAGGTGGGGCAGCAGAGAGGCCAGATCAGTTTGAGTCCCAGCTACAGTCAGCAAAGAGCCATAGAGAGGGGCACGTGGCGCCCTAATCCCTAAGTGTACATTAACACCATAACCAGATCAGTGAGTCCAGTCATGGTGTTGACTAGGACAATATTTGCTGCCAATAAGGTGTTGCCTAACAAGCTGTTGGAAATAGGCACACTTTGGCACATGGGAGGTGGGCACAGCCACTAAACGTTCCTTCTGTTGAGTTCAGATCCCGTTTAAGCAACCAAAGGCAGTTCTTGTAATAGTTGCACTGGAGCAGTCTGCACTTGTCTGCCTCAATTCCTGGTGCCACTGGCAGCCCCGCTGTCATTGAGGCCCTCGTCCTCGTTCCCGTGCCTAGAAGCAAAACCGGTCTGGCTGAGCATCATGCATTAGCCTTGGAAATGATCACTGGATGGCTCAGATCAGAACAATTCAGCAGCCACTTTGCACCCAAGCAGCTACCCTGTGGGTGTCTTTTGCTGCCCACCCATGCCAAACCCAGGCTGATTTTCAGTCCTTTAGTGAGCACCAAAAGGGAGAGGGTTCTTTCTCAGAATGTGCAGACTTTCCCAGGCCTGAGTACAGGTTCAAAGGAGTGGGTCTCTTGGATCTTTCAGAGTTGTCCACAAGCAGAAATGTCACTGGAAGCTGCTTGACGAAGTTGGGCAAAATGTCGGGGTTTTTCATCCCTGACGTTTTGACTCCTCTCAAAGCTTCCATTCCAATTTTGATTCTCCACCTGGAGATTCTCTGCTTTTGTGCCATTTCCCCCCCTTTCCTCACACCAGATTTTCTTCCTAATATTTACACATTTCAAATGTGTGTGTGGATTGTACATATAAATGATGTACCCTTGTTTGAATCTCCAGTACCAAGAGTGGAGATGCAAAGCTGTAGGAACAAATGCATTAGAGTAAAAGAAAAAGAAACAAGACAGAGAACACGTGTCTGTCCCTACCGAAAAGTGCCCCCAATTTCCTGTACATTGAAGATACAGGTTTATGGCCTCTCCCTTGTGTCTGATTTCCATATGTGGGTGTTGGGATGGAGAGGTCAGGAATCCCAAATATCGCCCTGACCTGGATGGCCCAGGCATGCCCGATCTCGTCAGATCTCAGAAGATAAGCAGGGTTGACTCTGGCAAGGACTTGGATGGGAGACCTCCTTGATCGACCAGAGGCAGGAGGACAGAGGCAGGCTTTACTCATCCACCTCTCTGAATATCCTCCCAGCCTCCAGTAGGGATCAGTCACCAGACGCTGCCATGAGTTCCAGGTGCACACACAGTCAGTCACCAGAGGTCACCATGACTTCCAGGTGTGCATGCGCACATGTGCACATACACACACACACAAATACAAAAAAAAAAAAAGGACTCCACATATCTGGAGGAATGCCTCTCCCGGGGATTGTATCCAAAGGGAAATCAGAGGACTGTACTCGGTGAATCAAGGACTTATGAAGTATTAGCAGAATGTGGACCCCATGTTTCTTTTCCAAGCTCTAAATTAATATATGAGGCCTTATTTTGGAACTTATATTTTGGAACTTCATCTACCTCCCAACTGAAATTGCACCAGCTTGTAGAACTCAGTCTAAGAAATCCGTTGGCAGGAGGAAATCAGGAAGGGTCTACATCACGCAGTAACCTACACCACTTTTCTGGGGCTACCCTCACCCTCGGTGCTGGTTGAGAGTGGTGGTGGGGCTGCAAACAGTTGGTGTGACTAAAACCCTAGATTTTGATCCCAGGAATATCTAAAGCATACTTCCGGTCTTTGTGCATTTGCCATGCTTATTCATCCTTAAACGCATAATTTTCTGAACCCTGGCGTAAAACAGCCAAATGTGGAACAGGATATCTGTGAGGCCCACAGTGATCCTTGCCTCAAGGATGGGGTTTTCTGGGCCAGGCTGAAGAAACGGCAGGGCCTGTAAAGCTCCATCCACATAGACAGCTTAGTCTAGGCAGAACATCTTGGTTCCAACAAAGACTCTGGAGGATGGGGGAGTTTTTCCCCAGCCATTTTCCCACCTTGAAGCAGAGATTTCATGGCTAAAACCACAACTCAGTCTTGGGGAAGAAAACAGGGGGGAGAAGATGGATAGTGGGAGTTGAGCCAACAGGTCTGGAGACATCCTCTGATTCTTGCCGCTCTTGGGATGTGCTATTTTATCATCAGACCTTCCTTCAGTCATGCAATTCAGTGTAATGTCCTAGAGCCCCAATCCACAAATTCTCACATGTATCTTTACTATATGTGGGAAAATCTCTGCCAAGGGATTTACTGGACAGATGGGTCGTGCCAACAGTGCTAAACACCAGTTGGGAAATGGAGTGGACAGCACAAGCACCCCCCTCCCCCGAGGTCCACCTCTGTGGGTGGAACTGAGCAGGCTTAACTGCATGGGCAGCCACTGGTGCTGGTTCAGTGTGTGTATGTGTGTGTGTATGTGTGTGTGTGTCACCTTTTTAACCCACACGGAGCCGCATGCCCAGCTGGAACGTACCCAGAACTCTCCCTTGTTGGATCAGGGCTGCAGATTTTATTAGACACGATTTTTTCACCAGCAATTAAAAGGTGGAGGAACGGAAGACATGGTGGAGTCTGCCATATTTAGAACCTTGGATGGAACTTGGATGGACGGTAGTTCATGGGGCTGCTTTTTGCTTTCTTTGAAACAAAGAGTGGAGTAGAGGGGGTAGACCCCCATATCCCCTCCCCTCATTTTTTGCCGCTGACTCCAAAGGAAGCAAGACTGGCATCTTAACGTATTCCAAGATATATATGTAATATTACATATATAATATTATATATATAAATTAAATGTAATATTTGCAAATAAAACTGTGATTTCTTCTAGTGGAAAGAAAAATCAGTGTATTCCTATTACCAACTGCTCTTCCATATTTATATACCATATTGTATCTTGTTATTGTTATGATTATGATGGTTACTATTAATGTAATTTTATTATGGTATCTGTTTTGGCACCTGCTCAATTCTGTGCCAACCAATACTCCAAAAATGTGCTATGGAATTATTTTCACAAGAGTTCTACTGGTCTACTGTATAGAGAGAGAGAGAGAGACAGAGAGAGAAAAAGAAAGAAAATTATGAAAGAGGCAAAACAAAAACACAGTTGTAAACCTTTATTTCTGTACCTCACGACTGTAATTTTGCTGCTCCTGGTTTTTTTTGTTTTTGGTCTGTTTTGTTGCTGCATTCGTTTTGTTTTTAACGAATCTAATTTAAATCTTCAAGCAATATATAAAGATGTAAATAGTAAAAAAAAGCTTATTTATTAAGATTGTCATCTTTTTTAAAAATTTATATTTACACAATTGTTCATCTAATTTATTATTATTATTTTTTTAGTGCCGTTCTTTTCTCTACAGTCGTTCTGGATTTTTGGTGTGTTTTTTCTGTTCAGTCACTTTACAGGATTCATTTCAACAGGTCTGGGTTGTTTGTTTGTTTCCTTTGCAAAGATTTCTGTTTCCTGTTTTGTTTTTCAGGTCACACATTTCACTTATTGAAAAAAAAATAATAATGATAATGTCAAGGACATCAGAACTATTTTCCCATTGTCGATTCCTATATGTTAAAGTTCTATATTATATAAATATATAATACCTTGTATGCGCCAATATGAACAGTCTGTTTTTGTATATTTACCTTAATAGACATGGTTCACTCACACATAGATAGTCTTAACCCTGGGAGAAGAACAAGAAGATTTTAAAAAGTATACACTTGTATTAAAGAGTTCTGAACTAGATGTGGGCTTTTTGTTATTCCAACTTGCTGTGTCTTTGACTGGGTTTCTTTTGCATGCCATGGCTGGGGGAAACACAGCGACATTTACAAACCAAGATATAGTTCCTGCAGAGCCTATCAGGCTGCCTTATGCAGACTTAGATCACGGCTCACCAAGCCCAGTAGTACTGTGGCCTCTGATTGGCAGTGGCTCTGCAGAACGGTCTTCCCCAGAAAGGGCTTTCCCAGCCTCTGGGACCTGACATAAATTGAGTCTGGTGTTTTTTCATGCATATCTCTGAGCCAAAGTTCCTTCCTCTAACAGAAAGTGGGATGCAGCTAGGCTTGCCAACCTCCAGGTGATGGCTGGAGATCCTCCACTATTACAACTTATCTCTAGGCGACAGAGATCAGTTCACTTTGAGAAAATGGCCACTTTGGAAGATGGACTCCCCTCCCTGAACCCCTCCCCAAACCCTGCCCTCCTTAGGCTCCACCCCCACATCTCCAGGTGTTTCCCAACCTGGAAATGGCAACCCTAGATACAACTCTTTCAGGAATTCTGTTGCTGAGTGCATGATATTCAAATGAGTAGTTATGGCCATACAGAGCTCTTGGAAGAGATGCCACATTCCTAAGTCTTCTTCCCCCCAACCCCCCTAATCTATAACTTGACCAGAAAGTGCTAGGAACTTGACAAGCAGCCACACTGTACTGTTGGAATAGAATGTGCTAGGGCATTTGGCATTGAAAGCAGTTTATTTAAACTATTCAGTCATCATTTGACATAAATGCCCCTTTCTTCAATTCCCCCTGATACATTTCTTAAGGGGAGGAGGTTCAGCATTCTATCCACAGCACAAATTGATTTGTGTAGTGCTGGGTTGTGATCACAGAGGAGAAAAGAGGTCCTGAGGAAGTCAACATAAAAGGGCAGTCACCACAGGGGGAAATCAACTATAACAGGAAGGAGGCAGAAAGGATAAAGAAATGCTGGGCCAGGGATGGGCAACCCCACAATGTGTTCCATTGCAGGAACCGAATTCCACCTCACTAGACTGTCTCTCCTTGAAAATACACCACCGTGCCGAGCAAGGACCTATTAGTTCCTGAAATGTGTACGGATGATGAGGGAAGGAATGCGACTCCATGGTAATAAATAACACATTAGATCCAGGTAGATCTGGGTGGCTGGGGCAAGTTGAAGACCTGGAAGTGAATATATGCCGAAGTTAGGAGCTGTTTCTGTGGTGATGGAAAGTGCAGTCCAGTTGCAGGCAACTTATGCTGACCGCATCGGGTTTCCAAGGCCAGAGGGGTTCAGAGGTGGTTTGCCACTGCCCGCCTCTGCATAAGGACCCTCGTATTCCTTGGTGGTCTCCCATCCAAGTAGGAGCCGTGGCCGACCCTGTGTACCTCCCGAGATCTGACAAGAGCGGGCTAGCCTGGGTCATCTGGGTCAGGGCAGGGTTTCTGTAGCTGTTTTAAATATGTAGTATGAGGCATTAACTCCCCCCCCCCCAAAAAAAAAAAAGACACTATGAATACGGCACATAACCTTTTTACATGAGGCAGGAGTAAACCTCAAACAGTCAGCCTGGCACAGACAATACTTCTGAAACAAAACAGCAACAACAAAAACACACACTCTCTGCCCCTGTAAGCCATGCTTGAATTGTAGGGAGAATGGGGAGGGGGGATCTTGTGACAGCCCCTTTAACTTCTATTAGACGAAGAAGAGAAGGAGATGTTGGATTTATACCCCACCCTTCACTTGGAGCTTACAATCTCCTCCTCTTCCTTTCCCCACCACAGACACCCTGTAAGGCAGGTGGGGCTGTGAGAGCTGTGAGAGAACTGTGACTGGCTCAAGGTCACCCAGCTGGCTGCATGTGGAGTAGAGACTCAAACCCAGTTCTTCAGATTAGAGTCTGCCACTCTTAACCATGACACCAAAGAAGGCTACTAGAGAGCAAGATTTGACCTCCCTAGATCTATTCAAAGATGGCGCATCAGAGGGGCATACAAATTTTCATTATACATTTTCTCTCATAGAGGCAGCCCAAGTGACAATTGTTCTACTGTGTGTTCTTAGCCAAACCTCAGTTCAAAGAATGGCACACCTGCCAACATTGCATGAATGGAAACTGGGACCCTGTTGTAACACTCCAAGCATCATACCAAGAATCACTTCCTGTGTAACCTGTTATATTATATACATTATGGAATTTTGTTTTATCTATGTACTATAGTTTAAGTTGCAATTACTCATCTCTCTATATAATAATTCTATTTTGGTCATGGACTCTCCTGAACAGTCCATACGCTCCCAAATCAGTTGGATCCCTGATCTGTCACTCAGAAGCTGTCCCTATCCACTGGCTGCATTGCCTGAGTCTTGCCTCCAATATTCTAAACAGTTTGCTGTTCCTCTCCCCCCAGTAGCCAGTTGGAACACAGAGATCATTTGCATATGCAGCCTGATTGGCCTTTGCCTCTAACATTCTAAACATTCCAATCTCCCCTTGGGGCCTGGAGATCTCCCAGAAATCACCGTGTTCCCCAGCCACAGCACATCATTTCCCCTACAGAAAATTTCCCAGCTATTGTAATGGCTGCTTTGGGCAGTGGACTCTATGGCATTATACCCTGCTGAAGTCCTTCCACACCCCAAACCCTGCCCTCCCCAGGCTCTACCCCTTAGTTTTGCCAGCCTCCAGGCAGCACCTGGAGATCTCCAAGATCAGTTCTCCTGGAGAAAATGGCTGCTTTGGATAATGGACTCCATGGAGTTATACCCTGCTGAGGTCCCTCTGCACCCTTCCCCAGGCTCTACCCCTCAAATCTACAGATATTTCCCAACCCAGAGTTGGCAACCCTGTAACTGGCTATGGAACCGCTTTCCAGACCCTTGGAGCCCAGAAGACATGTCATAGGAGGAGGTGCTTTTCTACCTTAGCTGCCACTGCATAAACCCAAATCAACATACGTCAGGGGTTACCTGTTACCATGAGGCTGTCCTCCCATACGACCCACTTGGGGCAGCAAAATGACTTGAGACAGCCCTGCCTTATAGCTAAGCAGAAGGAAATAAACATGGCTTGCCTCCCTCTATTTTCCCGTTCCCTCTGCCACCCCACCAGCCACAGTCCGGACACTCACCTGGAGCTTCCTTCTAGAGCTCGTTGTTTTTCTTCCCACAATGGGCCTTACTCCTAGTCTGATATAAAGGCAAAGATTATGTTGTTCTTCAAGTTAAAGATATACTGGGGTGGGTGTTGAGTGCTTTCTTGAAGATTCTGCAAAAGGAGGGATGTCCATATTTAAAGAAACAACAGGCTGCATGGCATCTGCTTGTTCCTGCCCCTGTGTTTATGTGCATCTATGATAGAGAGGGCGTTAAGCTGTGCTCGTGTCTGATTTCTGGAAGAACTCAAGGAAACAGGATCCCAACGAATGATGCTTCTAAAAGACTCATGCTACTTTCGACAAGACATTCTCCCAAGGGGAAATGCAAACACGGGGACAATGATTTGCCAAGGAAAGGGACCAGAAATGCAGATCTGGGTCATACAGAATGGTCATTGGTGGGAGCAAGTACTGATCTCTGGACCTGACTTGTCATTGGGTTCTCATTATGTGGTGGCTCACAGTCAAATGTATGAATCATGTCCTCTGAAAAGTATTGTGTTTTGAAGTGACAGCACACCTCTGTTTGCAGCAGTGAGGATGACGTGCACACTTGCACACATACACACACAGAGAATGTTGCCATCGACTCCTCAAGTAAACTTGGCCAACAGGTGCTTAAAAATCGATTGTTCTCCATATGAAGCTGGAAGTTGTGGAATGAAACATATAAAAGGTTTCCCTGTTGACCCTGGGATTGGGGGGAGGACGTATGAAGGCTGAGGTGTTAATATCTCATGAAATGAACATGTGAAGCTGCTTTGTATCAAGTCAGACCCTTGGTCTATCAAAGTCAGCATTGCCTACTCTGACTGGCAACAGCTCTCCAGGGTCTCAGGCAGACAAGAATCTTTCCCAACACCTGAGAGGCTTTCATTGATGCAAGGCCAGTTGCAAGTTTCAGTGGCCCCTGGGCAGATAGCGTGCCTGGGGGCCCCTTCCCCTCCTCGCCGTCATGGCCCCCAACATACACCTGCCTGTGTCCTCCTTCCCCACTGCTCAGCCACCTGTCCTCATTTGCTAGTCCTCCCAGTGCTCACTCACCCTTCCCTGTCGGGAGGGGGGAACAGTGGCAGTGGGCCCCACCAGAAGACCTGGGCCTTGGCAGCTGCCCAGCCTCAGAGTATGTTGATGCCCGCTCTGCACTGGTGACAGCAGGAACTGGACCTGGGGTCTTGTGCACGTAAAAGAGGTGTGTGGGCCCTTCATGCAAGGCAGATGGGCAGGTGTCAGAATTCAGTCATGGAAACGGATTATACCGGGTACTCCTTAGGAGCTGTGCCCTTGAAAGGCCCAACTGCTTTTGCTCAAGAAACAAGGAACTCTGACAAACAAGCTATCTCTGAGCACCCATTTCAGCTACCTTGATCTGCTTGAGAACCCACAGCATGCTGCTCTTTCTATTTTAACATTTTGTTCTCTCTCTCTCTCTTTGGTATTTTTGCATTTTTGTCTGTGCATGTGTGTGTGCCCATGCCTGGAAGTCATGGAGACCTCTGGTGGCTCCTACTGAGGCATGGAGGATGTTCAGAGAAGTGGCTTGATAGCCTGCCTCCGCCTCCTGGTCCTGGTATTCCTTGGCGGTCTCCCATCCAAATAATTGCCAGGGTCAGCCCCGCTTAATTTCCATCCAAGGTCTGACAAGATCAGGCTTGCCTGGGCTATCCAGGTCAGGGCAACGTTTTGCTCTCTTGTTCAGTCCAGAGAGGAACGTTTATCTTCCTTCACCTCCTCAAATATGAGGCTTGCTCACTTCTGCAGAAGGGAACAGGGTGGAGAGCCAGCCATGAAGCCCTTGTTTCTTCCTTAGGCATGCAATAAACCCACACACAAAGGGTACCATAAAGAAAGGCCAAGCGCTTAGGCAAGAAGGGGACACCCTTTAGTGTCTCTGAGGAAAAAAAGGATTCTTTTTTAAAAATGTATTGGAGAAAGTCAATGAAATAATCAAGGGACTTTGGGAGCTGGGTTGCCACCTCTGTGTTGGGAAATGCCTGGAAATTTTGGTGATGGAGTCTGGGGAGTTTGGGGAGGGGAGGGAACTCAGCAGGGTACAATGTCGTAGAGTCCCTCTCCAAAGCAGCCATTTTCTCCAGGGGAACTGATCTCTGTTGTCTAGAGATCAGTGGTAATACTGGGAGATCACCAGCCACCACCTGGAAGTTGTATCAATATATAAGCACTCCGTGAACAAATTATGAACAAAAGCAGAAAGATCGTATTGTACAAATTGTATTGTACTTTTTGATCCTAGCTCTTTAAGAATATATAAGGGTGTTTGTTGAACTTGATAAGAATTTGTACTGTTTGAGTGGATTTGTACAATACAATCTTTCTGCTTTTGTTCGTAATTTATTCATGGAGTGTTTATATATTGATACAATCTCCTCCCATGAGCTCTCTTTTTGATATATAACCACCTGGAGGTTGGAAACCCTATTTGGGAGGGATGAAAGTTAGTCAAAGGGATGCCCCTGGAGTGCAGTTGCCAGACCCTGTCAGGAAATTGCTTAGTCTGCCCTGACCTGGAGAGCCCAGGGAAGCCCAATCTCGTCAGATCTCAGAAGCTAAGCAAGGCCAACCCTGGCGAGTACCTGGATGGGAGACCTCCAGAGAATACCAGGGCCGGGAGGTCAGAGGCAGGCTATCAAGCCACCTCTCTGAATGTCCTCCATGCCCCAGTAGGAGTCACCAGAGGATGCCATGACTTCCAGGCATGGGCACGCACACACATGCAAAAATATCAGAAAAGGGAAAAAAAGAAAATCATTCAGTCTTTCTAGTTCCTCCCATGGGGGATCCATAAAAAATTGACCAGCAAACTAGTATCAAACAGCTTTCCTCCCCAGGCTGCTGCCCATGGTCTAGGTAGCTTAGCCAGTATGTGGTGAAAGTCTTGCTCTAGGAAGGGAAGAGGGGCCTCAAACATGACAGGACCAGTGGTCCTACCTCCCCAATCAGCAAGACATCACGCCGCCCACCGTGAAGGAATGGCCCCATTTCAGGCCTGGTGGATTTAGAGAAGCAGAGGCCCAATTTGTCAGAAGCATGAAATGTCCGTAGATGATAGACAGGTAGATGATAGATAGATGCACATGCCTACATACATAGAGGAAGCAGTAAATTGCAAACAGAGGGTTCAAACATCATGAAAGACAAAATGTAGAGTCTGATCTCAATGTTTCTCTTGCATGCAAATGCCACAAATGACAACTCTTCCTTTTCATGTCTTTTTAACCAACTGTTCCTGCCTCCCCATCAGTGTATGTAATCGTGTGTCTGTACCTGCTGACTGCACATTCACTTCATGCATCTGACAAAGTGGACTGCAGCCCACAAACACTTCTGCCACAGTAAAGCCACTAGTCTTTCAGGTGCCACAAGAGCCCCTTCTTTTTCTTTTCACTGCAGCAAACATTAATAATGGGATTATTCAAATTGCAGGTTTCTAACACTGGTAATTCTTAGAGCATTTGTAGATCTTTGGCTCAGGTGACTGAAATTTCTGTTAACTGGTTATGAAGAAACACTGACTTCCAGGGGTCATTTCGAGGGGGAACGAGCAGGAACGGCATTCCGGGAGTAACAAGCCCAGGAGCGGGCACATATGGCGGCTGCTGTAGCCATATTGCAGGTCCTTTTGCCCAGTTCCCTCAACCTCTCCCTCCTGCTTCCTGTTCCTGCTTCATATGGGAGAGAAACTCAGTGCTGCTTAGCATCTGAAGAAATGAGCACCGACTACACAAACCTCATGCTGGAACGAATGTCCTTGGACTTCTCTTTTGTTCTGCTGCCATAGACCAACATGGCTACACCTCTAAAATGACACTCTCTCAGCTTAACCTGCCTCACATAGTTGTGGAGGAGAACAGAGTATCGTGTATGCCACTCAGAGTTCCTTGGAGTAAAGGCAGGGGCAAAAATGTACTTTTACAAGGGAATCCTAAGAGTAACTGAGCTCTCCATTTCCGGACTTGCTCTGGTGGCTTTTCAGGGGTCATTTCGAGGTGATTTTGAAGCAGTTTTTCTCCAGGTAGGTTCGCCAGCTCTGAGTTGGGCAATACCTGTAGATTTTTGATGTGGAGCCTGAGCACTGGGTGTTGCCTTCTGACACACTTCCAGTGACGTCAGGGGGTGTGGCATGTGCAAATAAGTTATGCTGATGAGCTATGCTAATGAGCTCCTGCACCTCTTTTTCTATGAAATGACCCCTGTGACTTCCCATTCCTTTGCACATATACATATGAAACTACTGTATATGTTGAGAATACCCATCTATTTATGCTCAATATTGTGCAGTCTGGCTGGTAGTGGCTTTCCGGACTCTCAGGTAAAGACTTTCTGAGCATTTGCATTCTTGAATTTAGGGTTGCCAGCTTCAGGTCGGGAAATTCCTGGAGATGTGGGCTGGGAGGGTGTGGGGAGGGGAGGGGAGGGACCTCCTCAGAGTATATTGCCGTACAGTCTACCCTCCAAAGAAGCCATTTTATCCAGGGGAACTGATTTATATTGTCTGGAGATCAGTTATAATTCTGGGATGTCTCCAGGCCTCACCTGAGGGTTGGCAACATTACCCAGTATCCTTTAGCTGGGTTGGGGGGGGGGATGCCAGGAACTGAATCTGAGAATTTCTGCAGGTGAGCGTTATGGCTCAGCCCCCAAATTTATCTGAATTCTCTTGAATACCCACCTGGGAATTTGGGGGCTCCCACCTAGTGAGAAAACCTGGCCTTACATCTCCAAGTTGAGACCTCCCTGTGCTAAACTGAAGGGGAGAGGTCATAAAATAGCAGTTTGTATCACTGTAGTAATAATTTAGCTCCTCCCAGTCTCACTAAAAGTTTAGTTTGGAGTAAACAGTTTAAATTCAACACTTACCACCTTTCAAATAAAAACTAAAATGGCTTCTTAAAGATGCACCTTTTGCAATTTGAAGAGCACAGACTGAAACAGAGCTTAGAAACTGGGTTAGATCAAACAGCTGCAGGATGGGAAACTGCTCACACAAGAGGGTCTTCCTTGGCTCT
This sequence comes from Gekko gecko, assembly GCA_029375565.1. NCBI lineage: Eukaryota > Metazoa > Chordata > Lepidosauria > Squamata > Gekkonidae > Gekko > Gekko gecko. The sequence continues at coordinate 20,145,720 of JAPDNY010000013.1, read as the reverse complement.
GATGTCCCCCAGGAGCCCTATGGATGCTCTAACTGCCGGGGGGGGTGGCATTTCCTTGCAAGCAACATGCACTGCAGTACAGAGCAACTTTGCTATACTATTTGTACCATAAGCTGTCTTGACTTCTGTAAGGGAGAAAAGCGGCTACTAAATGTTTTAAATAAAATAAACAGAACAGCACCTTCACAAGAGTTTGGGGGTGATTTTCCTTGCCTCTCCTTCCTCACTGCAGCCATGCCACCATGTATCTGACCCCCATATTGAAACCAAACCTCATAAAACCCCGCTAGGGATGCCAGCCTCCAGGTGGGGCCTGGGGATCCCCTGGAATTACAACTCATCTCCAGACTACATTGATCAGTTCCCCTGGCTGCTTTGGAGGGGGGACAGTGGAATTGTACCCCACTGAGGTCCCTGTCCTCCCCAGGAGTTTCCCAACCTGAATCTAGCAACCCTATCTCCCCCATCCCCCACTGGTGACAATGGGGGACCTAGCAACCCTAAACACCCATGCCAAAACATCTCCCTGCCCAGCCTGTATCTAACAACCTTTCAAGATGTTTGGGATGGTGGGCTGTATTTGCACCCCAACTGATGGGTTAGAGGCTTAGCTGGCATCCTACTTTCTTAGGAAAATAACCAGTGACAACACTTCTCATTTGTGAAGGCCCCTCAAGACACAGAAAAGGTGCCAGCTTCCTCTCTGCAAAAGAAAACCCAAACAAAAACAGGGACCCTTTCCCATCAAAGCCTTGCTAGGCCCCTTCATTGACAACCTGTTGAAAAGACAACATCCTTCAAAGGAAGACCCTCAAAAGAACTGAGAAAAAGAGGCAGCTTTGCTGGCCAAAGGTCCTTGGAAAATAATGGGGGTTAAACCATCTTGAGATCAGAGACTTGCTTTGAAAGCCCACAATCACCACCGATTGCATAATGAGGGACATTCCCCATTGACCAAGAACCACCAGCCTCTAGCTGTGACCTACTCACGACCCTCTTCTTGTAACCTTTCAACCTGGGAGGGGCAGTTCCCATTGGCCAAGCAGAAGAGGACAAAAGGAAGGGGGGGAGCTGGAATAGATTGCAAAGGACACAATGATCCCAGTGCCCTGGCTTCCTTTAGCAAAAGAAGGTCTCTTTCAGGGCAAGACGCTTGGAGGAACACCCAGGAGGAGTCATGACATGGGCCAACTCTCTGCCTATGCCAAGGCCTAGACCCTCTGCCCCAGAGAAGACTCACAGATGGATTCATCTCATGCAGGCTTTAAGACTCCCCCTTCACATGCTGCTCTAAGAGCCTTGGTAGCTCTCCCTCCTCCCAAGTAGGGTTGCTAACTCTGGATCAGAAAATTCCTGGAGATTTAGGGGTGGAGACCAATCCATAAGCCAAAATGCCAGAAAGTTTGTTTTCTAGAAACAACATTTTTAAGAAGCAGAGAGGACGTGAGTATGACAGAAACACTGGAAGAAAAGATAGCAAGGATGGCAAACGGACCGAAATGAAGAAAAATGAGAGAGCATTTGGTAAATAGATTCAGGTGGGTAGTCATGTTGGTCTGAAGCAACAGAACTGCATTTGAGTCCAGTGGCACCTTGAAGACCAACAAAGTTTCACTCTGGGTATAAGCTATCATGTGGAGGCACACTTCTTCAGATATATAGTGCGCATGCACACAACAGCTTATATCCAGAATTAAACTCTGTTGGTCCTAAAGGTGCCACTGGACTCAAACTTTGTTCTAGATAGGCTTGCCAGTCCCCAGGCGGGGGCTGGGGAATCCTCTGATTTTGTGGGCTCCAGCCCACTGCTGGCTAGCTGGCTGGTGGGGGAAACCCCACCCCTGTAACAGCCAGCCCCCCCCCGTGTCCTCAGCAATGTGCTGGCATCGCTTCTGGAAGTGACATCATCATGTTGGTGACATCAGGGGTGACACTTTACTTTTTGGGCAAAACTCTATGGTTTGTAGCTATTTTTACCATAGAGTTTTGCCCAAAAAGTAGAGCATCGCCCTTACATTGCTGGTGTGATGGCATCACTTCTGGAAGTGATGTCGGCTCATTGCTGACATCACAGCCCACCCCTGGAATGCCCCCCCACAAATCCCCCTGCCAGCGGGCAGAAGACACCTGCAACCCTAGTTCTATTTTAGTTATTTTATTTCTTTTCATCTTTTTTCACTTGAAAGCTCCTGTCCTAGTTAAGCCCCATGTGCCCATCTAGAGCCAGTTTGGTGTAGTGATTAAGTGTGTGGCCTCTAATCTGGGAGAACTGGGTTTGATTCCCCACTCCTCCACGTACAGCTGCTGGATGACCTTGGGCAAGCCATAGTTCTGTCAGAGCTGTCCTTGAAAAGCTCCCTTTCTATCAGAACTCTCTCAGTCCTCACAGGGTGCCTTGGGCAAAATCCTGCTTGCCTCACAGGGGAAGGGAACGGAATTTGTAAGCTGCTCTGAGATGCCGAGTGAAGGGCCGGGCATAAATCCAGCTTCTTCTTCTTCTATATTTGAGTCCGACAGCACCTCAGAGACCAAACAGATGTTTCTGGGTGTCAGCTTTTGAAAGTCAACCCTCCCTTTGTCAGATAGGGAGCTCTGGCAGAAAGGGAGCTTTGACTCCCAAAAGCTGACACCCAGAAAATTGGTGCTACTGGATTCAAATCTGGCTGATCTATGGCAGACCAACACGGATGCCTTCCTGAAACTATCCCCATGTGCCCAATTGCACAGAAGTTCCCACTGTACCTCTCCTCCGCTGCATAAAATGCACCCAGTGTCACAACAGAACAAACGGGTTTGGTGATTTTGTGCTTTCAAGTCATAATGGCACTTCAGGGCATATTTTAATATAAGCACAAGCATGCAATTCTTTCAGGAGCCCATACAGGCCATTGCATGAGTTGAGATGGAAAATCTAAAGGGCAACAACCATGATTGCTGGTTTACAGGCTGTGAGATCCACTTGGAGCCTCTCCCAAGCAGATCTCAAAGGGTACACAAATGCACTGCTCCTCTACATTTCTACAGCTTCCCAGGACACTGGACCCCAGTGGATCAGATGTCTTTATTGCATTTTTCTTCTACTGTGGAACTCAGGGGACACACACACACACACACACACACGGAAGTCCTGGGGTCTCCCATCCAAATGCAGACCAAACTAGGTCCTGCTTAGCTTCAGTGAGTTGGCTGGAGCATGGGGCCTCCTAACTCAGTTACTAAGACCTGTCTTTCCAAATAGTTGGATTGACAATGGAATGGAAAACAAACAGCCAGGACTGCTCGTGTGCCTTTAATGACAGCCAAGATAAGCAGGAATGGGTGGTTGAAACTTTTCATGCACTGGAGCAGATCACCAGCTAATTACTAGTTATTTAGATGTTTCTATCCCCTTGTTTCTCTGATAAGCACCCAAAGTGGCTTACAACATTATTCACCCCTCCTTCATTTTATCTTCATAAGAACGATCCTGTGACGTCGATCAGGAGGAGATACGGCTGCCATGAGCAAGTGGGATGTGAACCTGAAGCCCCATGCTGGCTCTCCACTGTTGTGGATCAAATGGCTATAAAGGAGACAGTGGCAGGATTTATTTTTTTTTTGCGGGGGCTGCCATTATAGGTCTGTGCGATACTGCCATGCCATGCTCATACTTCTAAATAATAAATACAATAAATAATAATACTTGCATTAAAGTTGTGAATGAGCAATTTGGCTGCTGCCTAAATTAGTTTGCTCTGGAGCCATTCCTCCTGAGCTAAGACAAAAATGGGTGAGCTGGAGGCTAAAAACTGAGCTAGTTCACACTAACCCAGCATAGAGGGAACACTGGCGGGGACTCAAGCTCCGCTCCTCTTTCTGTTTGTCCCCTCACTGTCCTGCTGGGGGTGTTTCCAGGGGGCTTTCTTTAGCAAAAGGGGGTCCCATCCAAATGGGGGGGGAAATGCAGCCATCGCAGCCTCCTGGCTGGGACGCGGAGGGGGAGGGGGAGTCTAAGGAGCAGCACGAGAAACAAGAAACTACTGGAGTTGGACTGATTTTCTCCTCTCCGCCTTTCTGCCACTCTGGCGGCGTTCCAGGGCTCTTCTACCCGGCAACAGCCAGGTCAGCACCCGGGGCCTTTTCTCATTAGCTGCCTCGGCCCCGTCCTCTTCCACCCCCCTCCAAAGTGGCAGGACCGGTTTCTGTCCAACTCTGGCGCCTCTGCCTGGCCCCTGCTGTTGCTCCTATAGCTGCCTGGACCTCCCTCCGCACTGGACTTCTCCCGCGCCTTGGCAAAGGCAGCAGGAATGGGGGGCTTGGCAGGAGGCCTGTGGCTCCTGCTGCTCCTCCTGAGTGGGCTCCTGGTGGTAGGTAAGCCCACCCCACCCAGGGGGAGGGGCCTGTAAAAGCCATGGGGGTGGGGTGGGCCCCGTGGGCCCCGCAGTAGCTATGGGCCTGCTCCTGAGGCATCTGCCTTCCTCGCCTCATGGTAGGGCTGCTACTCCCTTCTCTATCCATTGGTGTCTGGAAGAAAAATTCACCAAAGGTGGGACTGCCACTACAAATAGGAGGGACACCCAAAGTCACCCCCTCCCTGGTAGTCATCATGGTCTGATTAGCCCTTTCGGCTTCGAAGTCCTCAGGCTTCCCCCACTGTTCAGAGCCATCCTGTCTCGGGCAAAATCCTGCTTGCTTTCCAAAAGCCGAGCAGCTGAGAACACAGACGAGAGCGATGCGAGCTGTGTCCTGGGATGCAGGGGGAAATCAGGCTCCTTTGCTCCGCGGTTGCAGTCAGGATATGAATCATCATGGGAAAGGGCAAAAATTCAACCAAACTGAAACTCTCCCCCCCACCCGGCCATCACTGCAGACCACTCCACATGGGAGGGCCGTGAGGCCCCCGTGCAAGCTGACGTGGGCCCTGAAGCATCACGGACTTTGCTTGTTGGTGTGGCCGGCTCTACGGAAGACTTCCAGCCCTCCCCAGGGTTGCCTCATTGCACAGGTGGGAACTGCCAGGACCCTTCCGGAACAGACTGGAGAAGCACACCTGTTTTTCTCATCAATACTTCAGCCCCATTATAGCCCAAGAGTGTCTCACCTGCCTCGGCATTCTTAACCACACTGAACTTCTGGCCAGGACAGTTGCCTAGTTGACACTGAGCAGGCGTTCAGGCCGTGCCATGACTGAACAGCTCAGTGCCACCTTCTCTCTGTGGGCTTTGGCATCCAGTAAATGCAGGCATCCTTCCCCAAGGGATTTCTTCGCGCCTCTTCCTTGGCACAGTCCCAGGGAGACAGGGAAGCTGAAAGGGCCCAAAAACAAGCCGAGTGGAGCAACTTTTGTTGGTCTCCAATTTTATTCTGCTGCTGCAGACCATCCACAGGAAAGAGCCAGAGTCCAGGAGCACCTTAAAGACTGACAAAATATGCGGCAGGGGAGGAGCTTTCGGTCCATGTATCTGAAGAAGTGGGCATGCACACAAAAGCTGATACCCCGAATTAAACTTTGCCGGTCTTGAAGGCGGCCATTGGGCTCAAACTTCGTTCTATGGCCAGCCACCTGAAATGACAGTAAAGTTATCAATCGCACACTCAACTGCCAGGTTCCACGTGCAAGCCCAGCGGAGAGCCAGCTGTGAAATGTTTCATAGCCAGGGCCCTCTGGTGCGAAGAACTAGCAATGGCCAGAAATGTATTTTCTGCCATGATGGTGGGACTGCCAACTCTGGGGAGGGAAATACCTGAAGATGTTGGGGGTGGAGCCTGGGGAGGGAATCCAAGCAGCCTTTCCCTCCAGGGGGGCTGATCCCTCCAGTCTGGAGGTCACTTGTGGCTCCAGGAGAACTCCCAGCCCCACCTAGAGACTGGCAGCCATACATGATGCTGGTTAAATGGAACTTCCATGTTTAGAGGCAGTGTAACTCTCGATACCTGTTGCTGGTGACCAGGAACAGGGGGAGGCTTTGGTCCCCATGCCCAATTGTAAGCCTTCCGGAGCCATCTGGTTAGGCACGGTGGGACACAGGATTCTAGACGAGAGAGGCGATGGGGCTGACCCAGCAGGGCTCTTCTCTCTGTTTGTGCTCACATGTGATTTGAAGCACAGAGGAAGGGAGGGACAAGGATCCTGCAGCCGCCCCTGCATCTTGATCAACGGCACAGATCAGAAACATCTGTATGTCTGTCCACTTTCATTCTTTCCATCTGATTAGACATTTGGGGTTGAAACCATCTTTCCCCCCAGCATGACAGGTGAGATTGAGAGAAGGGGATAAAAACGCCAGGGTTTGCTGGAGTGCAGGGGCCCCAGGATCAAGGCCTTGCAAGGATCCATGCAAGCCTGCTGGGACCTTGCTAGTTCTCCGCCTGGATTTTGAGATTCTCCTGCCGCTCCTGGGGAGTCCTCCCCCATGCTGTCTGCTGGGTGGATTTTGGCCGAGCAGAGAGCGACAGAACATAGCAGGGCAGGTGGAAGGGAGCTGGAAGGACTGGCTTCCCCTATGTCAAGCTTGAAATGTGGGGCTGGCCTTTTAAGCGTCCACAGAAGGCGGCAGCCTGCCAGGGAAGGGACACCTGTGTATATAATAACAGAGCGCTGGAGCAACCTGCCAACTCTTGGGGAGCCGGAAAGTGCAAGAGGCTGGCATCAAAGGCTGAATATAACCTGGTCGAAAGTTTCCAAACAGCCACCACAGAACCTTCCTTTCAGTCGGCAGCTCTTTTAAAGTCGGCCCTGCGTTTGGTTTGGCCGGGGCGCCCGGCATCAAGGGCTCCGGTCATTCCAGCACTGTCCGCCAGCTTTGATCAGCAGGAGTAAGGCTCATCGTGTTAGACCTGGGCAAGGCAGGGAGATGGGGGTAGTTCCTGGGGAAGGGGTGTGTGTCTCTCCCTCCCAGCCCCTCTCTCATATCCCAAGCCTTTGACACTCAGGGTAAGGGGCACAAGCCAACCCACCCCTTATTTCACCAATAGTCATAGTCTGTGTCAACTGGGGAGGCTGGGGGCGTAGGATAGGGCTCAAGTCCCGAGTCTCGGAAATTCCTGGAGGTCTGGGGTGGAGCCTAGAGAAGGCTGGGTTTGAGGAGGAAGCGTCCTCAGTGGGGCGGCATGCCATGGAGTCCACCTGCCGAAGCTGCCAGTTTCTCCAGGGAAGGGGAACTCTTGTTCATCTGGAGATCACTTGTAATTCCAGAACTGCAGGCTCTTCCTAGAGATGGGCAGCCCTGGTGTAGGACCAGGCCAAGTTAACGTCCTTTAAGCTGTTTCCTCCATCAGGTCCCGCTTATGGCTTTGCAGCTACATGGCGGGCCTGTTCCTATGGTAGGTGCCATGATCCTGCGTAGTGAGGCCTAGTGGCCCTGGGGAAGCCTGTACTAGAGTAGCGATCGGGCCTACATTTCCCCTTTGGACCCTGTGATTTGTTAATAGGGGATCTGGAGGGAAAACTTGCACCAGTAGAGGAGTAGAGGGTGGTGCCTGGGAAGAAGGAATAAAAGGCCTGGCCCAGAGTGGGAGGGGTGTTCACACCCAGGGAACTAGGGCTGCCAGACCCCCCCCAGGCTTGGTGGGGTTTACCCGCTTTTTGGGGCTTCGACCCATCCCCAAGCCTGAGCACCTGCAGCCACCCCCTCCCTTCTCTTTTGAAAGATTTAAAAGTCCCTCCAGCTTTAAATTTTGCAGAGGGAAGGGAGAGGGGCGACTGAGGGTGTGCGGGCGCCACTGGCTGGAAGCACTTAAAGGGACCCTTTAAGCACTTCCAGCTGGCGGGGACAGGGCCTGCACACCCGGTCTCCAAGTGGCAATGCCGCTTGAAGTTCAGGCATGCCACCGGCAGCCGTCCCTCTCCCTACCGGGTTGTAAGATTTAAAGGGCCCTCCACCTGGTCGGCAGGCCCTTTAAATCTTGCAGGAGGTTTGGGAGAGGGGTGGCTGCCGGCGATTTGTCTTGGGGGCGAGGCTTGAAGCAGGACGTCCCCAAAGTGACGTCATCACATTGGGGACACCCCGCCCCTCCGGGAACGCCCCCCCAAAGTCCCCCGCTGGGGACAAAATCGGACCTGGCAACCACGCAGGGAACAGAGCTGGGGAAAGGCTACTGCAGATGGAGGGATCCCTCATCCAGAAGGGGTGAGTCAGCTTGAAGCCAGCCTAGACCAGGGGTGGCCAAACTGCTGCTGGGGAGCCGCATGCGGCTCTTTCACACCGTCTAATTTCACGTTAATAAAAAGCAAATTTGCGTATTTTCCAATAAAAACGTGCATGTGATATTGGTTCGTGTCTTGCGGCTCTCAAACATCTGACGTTTATTCTGTGTGGCTGTTGCGTTAAGCAAGTTTGGCCACCCCTGGTCTGGAGGGACATGTTAGGGTGTTTTCTCTTGTTTGTTCACCTACCTTCACTATTCTCAATATTTTACGCATTACTTGAATTACACTTGTTATTAGACCTCTTGAATGAACTCGTTATTCTGCCTGGGTCCTGTCGCCTTATTCGGTGACAGATAAAGTATACCCTGTTGAGAAAGAGTAGAGAAGGGGTCAGGTGGGTGCCCTGGGGCCTCCCGAGTAGACCCATACCAGAGCGGTGGCACCCAATGGAGAGCCTCCCTAGCCACTGCCTGTGACAGGTTTGGGGTCTGATTTCTCTAATTTAGTAAGAAGAAGCCATTTTCTCTGCCTGATCTGATGCTTGCTCCAGTCTTCCCCTAGGGAGTTGAGGGCCTTACATTATGATCCCCTCCTCTGTTTTACCTACACAACAACCCTGTCAGGTAGGTTGAACTGAGAAGGAATAGCTGGTCCAAGTGTCATAGTGTTGCCAGCTTTGGATTGGGAAATTCCTGGAGATTTGGAGGGTGTAGCCTGGGGAGGGACCTCAGCAGCATATAATGCCATAGAGTCCACCTTTCAAAGGAGCCATTTTCTCCAGGTGACCAGATCTTAATCATCTGGAGATCAACTGCAATAGCAGGAGAGCTCCAGGTGCCATCTGGAGGTTGGCAACCTAAAAGCATCACCTAGTAAGCGTCATGTCTGAATGAGGGCTTGAACCTAAGCTAACCCAGATCACCAGGGGATCAAACATCTGGGCCTGTTCCAGCACTCACGTGAACCCTGATTTGCTCAGAGCAAGGTCCTGTATGGAGCTATGGGCCCATTCACATTGCACCAACTTCTCTTCCCCTGGGGCTTCCCTTCATATGTGGTAGATGCCACCCAGAGCACTAAGCAGCACCCTGCTTAGGAACTGGACTAGGGACATTGCAGACATTGTAGAGTTCCCCACCGAGAGGACACTGCACAGGGAGCTACTGCACAGGGAGCTACAGGAAATCATGGCTCCCCGTACAACATGTGTGGCTGAAAACATGGGCTGTTTGTGTGAAGCAAGGCAGAAAGTCAGCAAATGTAGGGCTTTTCTTGGAATGGCACCACAAACATGAAGCTCTCTACCCATTCATCAGGTGCCTTGCCTAGTGAGTTGTGGGTATCCAGTAAAAAAAATCCTTAGTTCATCAAGGCTTTGGGCTAACTTGTTGGTAAATGAATAAATGCCTATTGGAGCCTCAATAGGACTGCCAACTTCCAGGTGGCATCTGGTGATATCCCAGGGTTAAAACTCATCTCAATTACAGAGACGTCCAGATTTATCCTAGAGAAAATGGATGCATTGTAGGGTGGATTCTATGGCAGTATACACTGCTAAGGTCCCTCCTATCTCCAAGACCCCACCTCCACCACCAAAAGTACACAAATTTGCCATCCTCAAGTTGGCAACCATAGCCCCTGAGTGGGTTGCAAGATGGGGAATTCGAATATTGCTTTGTTTCCACACATTCTTTCTCTCTACGTTCAATCCAGGCTAATCCCTTTCTTCCTCATTCCCAGATGAAACTAGGCCTTGGGAACTGAGCTGCACCCAGCTTCTTCCCCTCCCTCCCTCCTCCTCCTCCTTTGTGCGTAGGGTTGCCAACCACCAGGTAGCACCTGGAGATATCCTGCTATTGCAGTTGATCTCCAGATGCCCGAGATCAGTCCCCTTGGAGAAGACGGCTGCTTTGTAGAGTGGACTGTATGGCTTTATACCCTGCTGAAGCCTTTCCCCTCCCCAAACCCCACCCTCCTCTGGCTCCACCCCAAAAATCTCCAGGCATTTCCCAAGCAAGAGCTGGCCTGATGTCAATCTGTAGGGCCAAAGTGCAAATGGAGTTCTGGACCTGGAACTGCAAATGTATAATTTGGCCCTAAAACAAGGTAGGCCAGAGATCAGAGTTACGGTGCTGCTGGAAGAAGAACAATTTAACCCTTTCCCCATCCCTGAAACATGCCTCTGCCTGGGCTGCTGAAAGGCTCAGTGGAGAAACGGAGGGCTACCTGTATGGTGTCTCTCCCTTCTCTCTTGCTGAGACTTAAAACAGAGCTCTCTCTCTCTCTCATTTCCAACAGGTATAAAGTGGTTTAACACTTTCCTCCCCAGCATCAGGAGCCTGATCCAAATTGCCAAGGTTGCCAACATCCAGGTGAGCCCGGAGATCTCCTGGAATTACCACTAGGGCTGGCAGCTCCGGCTTGGGAAATACCTGGAGGTTCTGGGGTTGGAGCCTGAGGAGGGCAGGTTTGAGGAGGGGAGCGGCTCCAGTGGGGTAGAATGCCATCCAAAGTGGCCATTTTCTCCAGGCGAACTGATCTCTGTCACTTGACAATCAGCTGTAGTAGCGGGAGAAATTCCAGCCACCACCTGGAGGCTGGCAGTCTGAGTCACAACTGATCACCAGGCTGCAAACATCAGCTTTCTTGGAGAAAATGGCTGTTTTCTTCAGAGGGTGGACTCTATGGCAAAACACTAGGGTTGCCAACCTCCAGGCAGGGGCTGGATATTTCCTGAATTACAACTAATCCCCAGGCAACAGAGCTCAGTTCCCCTGGAGCAAATGCCTACTTTGGAGGGTGGACTCTGTGGCATTATACCCCACTGAGGTCCCTCCCCAATTTCCAGGTGTTTCCCAAGCAAGGATTGGCAACTTTATACCTTGCCGAGGTCCCTCCTGCTTGCTAGCCCTGCCTTCCCCAGTCTCCACCCTCAAACCCCCAGGAATTTTTCAACATGGAGTTGGCAACCCTGTGAGATTGCCCCTCCTGTCTAGCAAATCAGATGAGATTAAATGTTTGGAGTTCCAGCACAGCCCTCCAGGATTAGGTGCACTTTGGTTCTCAGCTTGTAAAGTCCTTGCGCAGCGATCTGTCTGGTTACTGTCCATAGTTGTGACAGGCATAGATAAATAATAATAAAAGAGGGGAAAGAATAGTTAAAACAAGCATTTTAACAAGCTATATTTTTTAAAAAAATATGATAAGAACATAGCGGAAGCCATGTTGGATCAGGCCAATGGCCCATCCAGTCCAACACTCTGTGTCACACAGTGGCCAAACCCTGGGTGGCATCAGGAGGTCTACCAGTGGGGCCAAAACCACGGAAGCCCTCCCACTGTTGCCCCACCCAGCACCAAGAATACAGAGCATCCCTGCCCCAGACAGAGTGTTCCATATATTTATCCAGTCCCCTCTTGAAGCTATTTCCTGGGTGTGCATTTTGCCACTCCCAGTAACCTATGAGCACAGTCTTCCAGGAAGCTTTATGGGAACCTTGGAAGCGGCTCACCTCCTATGGATGCTCGTTCTTTGGGAGAGAAGGCGGGAGAGGGGAGGGCGCCGAGTAGGCAAGGCCTGTAGGCTGAGTTTATGAAAGCACGGCAGACCTCTACTGGCACTGCTAGGTCCCCAAGGAACAGGATGCCACTGCAAGTGGAAGGGAGGGGCTGGTTTCCTCACCACTGATTGACAGCTGCCAAGATCCTTTCCTCCCTCTGTCCGCGGCTTGGATTGGCAGCACATAAAAAGAGATCAGCAGACCAGGGCCAAAGGGCTGTGCAGGGCACCAGACAAGAACTTACCTGCGTTTCAAGGTTGATGCGTTTGTTTGTTTGTTTTGCATTAGCAAATATTTAGTTAACCTGTTCTCTCATTGCCTCGATGAACGCATAGCACGGGATGCAATGAAGGCTGCTAAGAGAAGGAGAGTTTGTTTTTAGAAAGGAAACGGATGCTGGGGGGGGGTGAAATATAGGGGGGGGATTAAAACGATTGCAAGGTGCCCGGAATAGTCGCAAAGCAACACACAGAGTCATGAGGACAGAGAGAAGGAGCAGAAGAGGAGCTAAGGGCTCCTGTCCATAGTTGTTCCTCTTCTTTTGCAAATTCCACTGCCCAGTGTTGCTTTATCAAGGAAGAGAGAGACGGGGGTGGGGGGAGAGGATCTGTAACCCTTTGCTTCCCTGCCATGTGATCACCGGGGTGGGGGGATGGGGGGGTTGAGAACCTTCTTTTAACTGTGCTGGTGGTATGCGCAGTTTTTTTCCCCACTGGAAAAGATGAAAAAAGATCAGGTGGAGGTCAGTTTTCCCACTCAGAAGGAAACGGGAGGAAAGGCTTCAAAACCCCCCTCCCCCAATGCATTTCTCCTTGACCGAGCAATCCTAGTAGTTAAATCTGCAAAAGAAAACAAAACAGGTAATATAAACTTGGAAGAAACCTCAGGGCGTGGGACCAAACTGGACATGACAGCATCCCCCATGGTTAGGGTTGCCAGCTTTCGATGGGGAAATACCTGGAGCTTTTTTTTTGGGGGGGGGGTAGAGCCTGCAGAGGGCAGGATTTGGGGAGAGGAGGGACCTCAGCAGGATGCAGTGCCATTGAGTTGACCATCCAAAGCAGTCATTTCCTCCAAAGGAACTCATTTCTGTCATCTGGAGAGCAGCTGTCATAGCAGATCTCCAGGCCCCACCTGGAGGTTGGCAACTTGTGGTAGCCATGAGGATGCTGCTGCCATTTAAAAAAGGCTGCAAGGGCTTCTTATGCCCCCTTCTCCCTGGCAGCTTTTAAAGTGTTGAACTGTTTTGGCACTTGAACATGCACCATGGCATTTTTAAATGACTTAAAAATGGTGGAGGCCAGGTGGTGGCCATGAGGACACTGTCACATCTAGTTCAGCTTGTAACTGAGCTCAAAGAAAAATGAGCTTTGATCCACAGAGCCAAGAGCTCACTCGGTGGCCTTACAAATCCATTCCCTTTCAGCTTTGGCTCCCCCTCCCCAGTCTACAAGGTAAGAATAATAATGTTGGCCTGCCTTAAAGAGCAATAAGACTAATGACAGTGAACATCTGAGAAGGGCTTTGAACATTGAAAGTGCCATGTGGATTAATAGTATGATGGTAGATATTTTGGATTTCTTCCAAAATTCCAGTTTCTTGTTGAAGGAGTCCCCAACACTGGAGGTAGGTGGTGGTAGGGGGGGGTGTTTCCATACACAGCAGGCCCATTTTGTCCGTGGCACTGAAATGAGGGTTTCTGGTGTGGCTTGCTAGGCCTTCCGATGACTGATAAAGATGATGCTAATTCAGAGAACATTTGGCAGGATGTTTTCTGCAGTGACTTTTTTGCTGCTTTGCTTAATTATGACTGTTTTGCTTTTTTATGACTTTTTGCTTTTTTATGACTGTTTTGCTTTTTTTGCTGCTTTGGTTAATTATGAGTTGCTTGTTTTGTTTCTCTGGATTTCATTTCTTTTAACACTAGAAGGCATGTGCACTGGGGCTGCCAACCTCCAGGTAGGGCCTCGAGATATCCTGGAATTCCAACCGATTGTCAGACGACAGACATCAGTTTCCCTGGAGGAAATGGTAACCCTGGAGGATGGACTCTGTGGCACTGTACCCTGTTGATGTCACTCCTCTCCCCAAACCCCGCCCTCCCCTGGCTTGCCAGGTATTTCCCAACAAGGAGCTGCCAACCCTAAGTCTTTGCATGCGCACTCTGCCTACTTCTTACCTTAAATATTTAGGAGCCGCCTTGACCCTTCAGAATAGGTAGGATATAATGATTTGAATAAAAGACATTGACCCCTTTCCTGGGGGTGCTCTCCAAAAACGCCTTGCTTATCAACCGAGACAGAAAACAGGAAGCATACCATTTTTGTTGTTGTTTAAACAGAAGTTGAAGAAATGCCAAACAGGGGAAGGTGGAAGTAATTTGAATGTTTTAATGCACAGAACAACTTGTCAGGACCCTGCTAAAGATGGCTGCACTAGCAGCAGTTCTGTAAACCTGGAGCATTTTTAAAAACGTTTTCTAAATGATTATTTTTAAAAGTTCACGAGCAAAGTCTTTTTTGCACCTGCCTGGTTCTTAAATGGCAGAACCTTCACTTTCTGGATGGTGCCTCCTCTACGCTGTAGTTTCTCCTGGATCCTCACTTACCACACGCGACTCATCCAAGACCCAGTCTCGGGCAAGGGCTCTCTGCCTGGGTCGTTGGCTCCACCCCGATCTCATCATTAGAGCTATGGATTCCCTTCACTATCGTGTCCCCTCCCCGGTCCCACTGCCTGATCTCCTCTGTGCCTCTTCCTCTTGGCATCTGCACCTGTACACTAGGGATTTAGTAAGAACAAAAAAGATTAAAAAGGAGAGGCGTTTTTTTTAACAGAGTAAAATTATGTACTTCCTTTAAAAAAAATAATAATTAAAAAGGGAATTGACAAAAAAAGAGAGAGAACACATCTTGCTGATCTCGCAATTTGCTGCTGTCCACATTTTGAAGTCCAGTGTGGTCTCCTTCCCCCAAATTCCAGGATGCTACAAGTTCTCGACTCCGCAGAGTCCATGCGCCTGTCTGATCTCCCGTGTCCGCTAGGCCGGCCGCCTTCTCTCATCGCCCCTTGGACTCGCCATACGTGTTGCGCAGCATAGAGACCATCTTCTCCTCGCACGTGATTTTGGTGTCCTTGAGGATGCTGTACCAGACCATGCCAGGCGGCCGGACCTCTTCGCTGCGGCAGAACAAGTAGGGCACGGTGTCGGTACGGCTCTGGATGTAGGCGCTGCGTAGCAAGGTTGAACAGTGACTGCTGACCTTCTCTAGCCTCCGCAGAATGAGGTGAGCTTTTCTGGAAGGGAAAAGAGCACACTGAGACTGTGCAAAAGTCAACCACAAGATGGGCAGCCGCACCAACCATCTTAAAAAAAACTTGTCAATGTTGCTTGTCACTACCCTTTCATAATTGCAATGGGGTGCCATCAAGATGCAACCAGCTCATGGGGCTTTCAAGGCAAGAGATGAGCAGAGGTGGTCTGCCATCGCCTTCCTCTGTACAACAACCCCAGTCTTCCTTGGTGATCTTCCATTCCAAGTAATAGCTGTGGCCAACCCTGCTTTGCTTCCAAGCTCAGACAAGATTGGCCTATTCAGACTTCTTTCATGGCTTCCCCCAAATCTTCCTTAATTCAGACCCAAAATGCAAGGACTAACCCCTCTCTTCCAATTCCTCAAGTTTCTGGAGTACTGGGTGGCCACTGGGAAGCCAACCACCATATGCTTGCTGCCAGAAGCACCCAAATGGACAAGGACAGGGTTAATTGGGAACTCAGAGGATTGGGCAGCAACAGCTTTGCATCTGTGATTGCCTTAAACTAAGCCATGACTCTGGACAACTGAGCTCTCTGCTGTCTACTCTGACAGTGGCTCTCTAGGCCTGTAGCCAGAAAATGTTTGGTAGGGGGACATCAGGGGGCACAATGGAGAAAGGGCCCCCTCCCCTTGCCAGAAAACCTACAGTCTCCTCCGCTCCATGTCCAGCACCTGGCCAGCCACAGAAAGCCAAAAAGAGAGCCTCCTCTTCCTTCCCCCCAAGCTGCGCTCCTTCCTTCATGCTGCTGCTGCCACCCTGGAGCTCTCTCTGGCTTGAGACAGGCAGAATGGGGTAAGCCTGGCTCCCCATCCTGCCAGGCTGATGGAGCATGACGAGGGCTGCTGGCGACTGGGGGAGAGACAGAATATTCAGCTCCCTGCATTAGAGAGAGAAACTGCCAGGAGATAAGAAGGATCTTAAATATTGCTTGATATATCTGCTTGCACTGTATACAGAGGACAAAGCTTTGCTTACAATGATATCCTGAATGATCATCTTGGGCTGACTGAAGTGTGTCTGCTTGCTGCAAAGAGGTCTGAAAAGCGTTGGGCATTAGTCTTGTTTACTGAGAGGTCTACTTGGTTCCATGATTTGAGGGGGCTTCCCTCTCAGGCAGGAACATACTCGGGGCAGAGAATTCACCTGACATTAAAGGATGAACCAAACACTCAGGATGCCAAGTCTGGGTTTTCGGTTTCCGGCGTCGCGAATGGCGGCCGCTTCTCGGGACGCTCCCGGAGGCGGTTAGCCCACGCACAGTTAGGGGGGTCTTCGCATATGCGAAAGACCCTAGTGAGCCTTAGGTAAAGGCTCCGAACCGGGGGCGCTTGGGGAGTAGCCTCTTTGCCGGCAGACAGCCGGGAAATTGAGGCTTTCTCCCCGCCCCAATCGGCCCCGCTGCGGCGTGCCCGTAATGGGACTTAGCGGCGCCACCGAATTCCAGGAGTGAAAACAGCGCTATGGTTCAACATAAAAAGAAGTAGTGGCATCGAATCGTGAGTTGAAGATCTATTTTGAGGCGTAAATCGGAGCCCCCCTGCATGCGTATAAGCGTTGGGAGGAGGGAGGAGTCCCCACCCCCCTCGAGAAGCAAGCTATTCAAAGGGAGCGCGAAGGGGGGCAGAAAGAAAACAAAGGGTTGGTGAAAGTACCGTTGGGGCTGCATGGAAGAATGTGTTCATCTTAGCTTCCTGGGGGATGCGGCACGAACTTTTTAAAAGTAAACAAAAAAACAAAATGTCGATAATGGAAAAAGCCCTGCAGATACCGGAAGAGAAGAGAGGAGGGACTTCCGGTCCAGATAGCCCCCCCAAGAGCTTGCTGTCAATCAACAGAAAAAGGAGATGCTGTGCCCCCTGCTGGAACAATTGCAGAAGATCAACCAAACTTTGTTTAAAATGGAAAGTGTTCTCATCAGTCGACAGAAACAGATATTGGAAACAACTAGAAAGATGAACGAGATTGAACAGAAATCGAATTTGATTCCAGGTTTCCAGGGCGCTAAAGAAGAGGAGAAAGAAGATCTCGGATTTACCTTGACAAATGTCTTGACACCCCTAACTGGCAGTGAAGCGATAAAGTTAAAAGAAGAGGTGGATAAGGCTCCCAAAGCCTATTCCGCCTTTATAAAAAGAAATACTCTGCCAGTAGAAGGGGATGTCGAGCATAGCAGGCGACAAACGGGAGATCTAATTTCATCTGCTGAGTTTGTGGAGCCCTGGAAGCTTGAAGGCCAGAAGTTTAAGAAAAAAAAGAAAAGAAAGAAGAAGGATTTCATCTTCAAAACACAGAAACTCCTGAAGAGACACGCCAGCAGGAAGAAGGATGCAGCATTCAAAATTGGGATAAGTGCAGATGACAGCAGCCCAGGGGAAGGTGATGGAACGGAAGACTTCAAAGTTAAAATGGACTTAATCCATAACTGGAAGAAAATTAAGAAGAAGATACTTTGAGGACTGTTCGTGTTACATCTGGAAGGAGCTGTTTAATTACTAACCCCAATGGACTTTACTAACTGCATTAACAGAGTGATTTTGGACTTTGCTTTAGTCAAAAAGAAGATCTTCTAACCATGATGGATGCCAAATCTTGGTATTGGTTATTAACCTAAACTAACTCTCACTAACAGAAAAAAATTTCACTCCACCTTTTTCTTTCACCATCTGTCTACCCTTCCCTTTTCTTATAAAAAGAATAAAATTCTCTCTTTTTAAGAGAGTTTTACAAAAAAAAAAAAAAAAAAAGGATGCCAAGTCTGAAAGCTGATGCCATTTGTAAAGTGGTTAGGCTTTCCACGTGCCACAAAATTCCGCTATACGAGGCATGAACAAGCATGCCCCATATTTCCCTTCATTCAGTGTTGACCTATTTAAATCACCACGGAAAAGGCTGATGGAAATCATTAATTTAAATCAAAATGTTCATTCACTATTTAGATGCCTCCTATATGAAAGTGCATAGTAATTAATTGTTATAAAAATATATTCGTCAGATTGATCAATCAATAGATAATTTTAGGTAACTTTCAGTGCAATCCTATGTCGAATTAGTTCAAGCTAATCCTACTGAAATCAGTGGATGGCCTGGCTGGACTCTGCTTAGAATCTGCACAGCGAATGCTCCTGGCCCCAAATGGGACCTCTTTCACAACCTGCAGCCAAGATGGGCTTTGGCTGGCATCCACACTGCAAGGTCCTTTTCCCATTCTACTTTCCATTTTGGTTTACTTCTTTGCCTTGGTCATGCAACTTGCCTTGCCCTGCCCCATCCCCTGGTGAATGATCTCAGTCAGAAGAAACAAGGGCTCGGAATGGCTACTGGACAGATCAGTGATCTCACATGGATACTGAAGAGGCAACGGAAACGAGCAGGTAGTTGCTTGCCATGATGTAGATGTAAAAGGTCACCCAAATGAACCAGAAGATGATACCCAAGGTGACCTACCAGTGTCTGGTCCCCAATACCAAGCTTTGCGCCTGTGTACCAGGATACTATCTGATTGCTCACAAAGGAGTTCTCCCCATCGTTTGTTCTTTAGAATAAAAAGCAGTTTTAAGTGATTATGATCTTGCAAGTGTGGAATAGTGGTTAGAGTGTTGGACTAGGATCTGGGAGACAGACTCCCAGCCTAACCTACCCCCCCCCCAGGATGGCACAAAACAGAGATTCATTGTGGAGGGTTGTAAGAAACATGGGAACCAGTTGCTTAAGCACTGTAAGATGGAGTTTGGGACTCTGAGAAACTTGGGCCGCTGTGGTTAGGGTTGGCTGGTTCCTTCTACAAGTCAACACTTCAGATCTTCCTATTCCTTCTCTTGCTCCTGAGGTCCACCTCTTCACTCAGTAGGAGATCAGGCGATGAGAGGGTGATTTCTAGGTTGGGAAATTCCAAGTGATTAGGGGGCAGTGCCCGGGGAAGGCAGAGCCTTGGGGCTTCAGAGTTCAGTAGAGGTGTGACGCATGCGCCAAAGCTGCCCTTTCCTCTAGCCTGGAAATCAACTGTAATGGCAATTCTGGGAGAATCCCAAGCCCATCTGGCACCCATTTCTGGGCAAGGAGTGAGCCTTTGCCATATTTAAGAGTTGAATGGAGATCAGATTTGCAGTGGTGATGGCCTGTACCGCTTGGAATTGTCATTTCTGTAACTGACTTACTATGGCGTATCCCATTTATCTCCCAGGGCACCCTTTGCTTTTTTTTGGTAGTGCCTGAAAGAATGAGTGTTGTTGAGACAGACGTGTTGACCTCCCACCACGTGGCAGCTGGGATTGGCAGGCTGTACTCTGCAAACCAGAAGTGCCTCAAGTGCCATCACTATCAAGCCAGTGTTGACTTCATGGTGACAGAGCAGTGAAACCAAACACATCGCGCAAGCAAGGTTGGAGGTAGGGGTGGAGAGAAGCACTTTAGAAACACTAAATCAAGCAAAAGTGGGGAGGGAAGTTTACTATGACCAGTGAAGGAAAGCTCAAAGATCATTGATTATTCCCCTCTCCCTCTGGTGTTACAGGAAAAGCCCCTCTTTTCAGCTTGGGTCTTTTCTCAGGTCCTGGGAGGAATGTAAATTCACACTAAGGACACTCAGCCAACTCTAAATGGGATTATTTGATGAGGGGAGCTTTATGGGATTTCCAAGCCCAGGCATGTCTAGTTAGATATGATGGGGAGGAGGGGGAATTATTTTTTGATGTGGTTGTGCACACACAAAAGAATCCCTGGGGACAGTGTTTCCAAGAAGGAGTGGCACACACATCACTGGAATGAGGCACAAAGGGGATGGAGAAGAGAGGACTCTGAGCAGAAGACAGGTGTATGCCCTTTACTTTCCATGTTTTCCTTTCAGTAAGTAGGATACAACCCCCAAATCCTGATCTATTTGCCTGTCTTCATAAACACTTTAGTCCCTCCTTCTGGGACTAAGAGGAATTCCAGTTGACAGTCATGCTCTGCTCCTTGCCGAGAGAGCGTCCTTCTGCGATTTTGTCCATGCAGTTTTTAGCATGACCGCACGAAGGCTGAAATTATGACACACACAGGCATGCCCAGCCCCTTGGATCAGTCACTCACTCTGGCCACATTTTGGCCCCTGAGAATGTCCAAGGGTGTGGCTTACGGGAAACAGCCGCCCACTGAATTGGCCACTGGAAGAAGCAGGAGCAGCTACAGGCAAGAGGGAATCTGGAGGGGAGGGCGGGTTTGAAGAGAGGAGGACGAAAAGAGGGGCCTTGGGGGGGGGGGGGCTCCCGTATGACAAATCGGTGATGGATTACTGGGAAGATCTGGGCCAAGCTGTCCGGATGACTCACTTGTGGAAAAAGGTTAATGAAGTAATGTCTAAAGGTTAGACTTATCTTTGGCTGACATCTTCCCTTTAAGGAGGAGTAGATGAAGGGGAGAAAGAGGAAGTGGGAGCAGCCATCTCCGTACAGCGAGCGAGCAAAGTGATAAATTGCAAGGGGACGGTTTGAATGGCCCATTTAAGGTCATAAATCAGAGGCAGGGTCCCCCTTCCAAAGCATTCCTTATGGCCTGCTGGGGCCACCTTTTCAAAACTTGGAGATGAAATCTGACCCCGTCTACTATCCCTTCCCTGTTTCCAAAAAATAATTTTTTTAAAAAAAACAAAAAAACAGAGAACATAAAAAAGATGTAGGTTGGTAAAAAAATGGGCAATTTCTGAAGTCGTTCAAGGGCAGGGTCAGAAAGGGAGTCTGATGTGGCAGTTCTCACACCATAAACCTGCAAGTGCTTCCTCCTGTGTGTGTGGGGGTCACCTCTGCCCTCACTACGCTCACCCTGATGGCGGCCAGCCCTTTTCAAGGGAGATGCAACTGAAAAGATGCAAAAGAGAATTCTCCCATAAAAGGTGCTGCTGCACTGCACTCTTTTGGTAATGACTGCTGGTGAACATTATGGAGACAGGACACCCCTGGCAGTTCTGTGGCCATGCAAAAACAGCAGAGTGTACATGCAAGGAGACGTGTGACTCAGCCCAGGCAGGAGGGGACACTGAACAGGGCTGGTTCCTCCTACAAAAGGGCTACTGTGAATCTTGATGTGTCAGAATATTCACGGAACACAGATAAACCAATGATACCAAACCACACTGGGGCTGGGATCAGACTTTACGTGCATCAAGACATGCAGTTGCCTTAGACGGAATCAGACCATTTGTCCATCTAGCTCATTTTGTCCTGAGGAATGAACCTCTGGTAATCCTAGGAGGTCTCCTGGCCCCACCTGGAGGTTGGCAGACCTACTGGGACCCCATGAACATAGGTGAAGGAAAGACTGAATGAACATTATGATTATGTTTTCATGTGGCTTCAAAGTTTCTCATGGCATCCCTGAGATCTAAGTTTATAATGTAGCATGCCGGTAGCAAGATGTGGAATGGTCCTGTATGGCCTGATCTCGTCAGATCTTGGAAGCTAAGCAGGGTCAGGACTTGGATGAGACCCCACCGAAAAAGACTTTGCAGAGGAGGGCAATGGGCAGACCACCTCTGCTTAATCACTTGGCTTGAAAACTCTGCTGAATTGTCATAAATTGGCTGCGACTCAACAGCACTTTATGCATGCTGTTAACTCTTGTGATTCCAGGGATGTGTACATTATTGTATTATATTTTTGTTCTACCTGCCTTACTCCAAGTGGCTGAGATTCAGGTGGGTAGCTGTGTTGGTCTGAAGAAGCAGAACAAAGTTTGCGTCCAGCAGCACCTTTAAGACCACTAAAATTGGTCAGTTAATCTGATTTACAATGAAATGGAAATTACCAGTCCATATACACAGGTACCTCTATGTATGGACTGGTAATTTCTATTTCATTGTTTCTGAAGAAGTGTGGCCCTCACCGGGATAGCCCAGGTAAGCCCGATCTCATCTGATCTCAGAGGCTAAGCAGGGCCGACCTTGGCAAGTACCTGGATGGGAGACTTCCAAGGAATTCCAAGGCTGGGATGCAGAGGCAGGCAATAGTAAGCCACCTCTCTGAAACATCCAAGCCCTGCTAGGGGTTGCCAGAAGTCAACCATGACTCCCAGGCACACACACACAAAAAAAAATACAAAAAAACCCCAAAGAAATGTTTGTGCACATTGAAGCTGATACCTTGAATAAAACTTTGTTGGTCTTAAAGGTGCCACTGGACTCAAACTTTGTTCCAAATAGTTTAGTAAGAGTTCCCTCCCTCCCTGTAAAATAGACTGAGATAAAAGAAAGCAGCTGGCCCAAGGTCATCCAGAAAGCTTTCTTCCTAACTGGATCTGAAGCTGGATGTTCCTGATCAAACTTCCAGCCCTCCACCCACTATTCCATGCTGCTGAGTAGTGAAAGGCTGAAGGGTGTTGTTACCACAACACGTGGTAATGTTCTGATTACCTGAATGACACGATGATGAGGAAAGAGGGTTTCCATATTCCTGCCATATTTGATGTGTTAAGATTGATAGCCCAGCCTAGTCCCAATCTTGTCAGAGCTTGGAAGCCAAGCAGGGTCACCCACGGTTAGTACTTGGATGGGAGACCACCAAGGAAGACAGGGGCTGCTATGCAGAGGGACGCGATGGCAAGTCACCTCTGCTCATCTGTTGTCTTGAAAACCCCATGGTTCTGGGGTCGCCATGAGTTGGTTGTGCCTTAAGGGCATTACAATCAATCAACAACAATTATATCTTTCTTTTTAAAAAGTTGTAATCCCAAGGCATTTGGATATTATTAATGCAGCCATTCCATTTTTTTAAGCCTTAATTTGAGAAAAAAGAGCCCTAGACTCATAATATAACTGGCCCAACCTCACTTAGTGAACACCACAGCTGAGCAAGAGACGGAAGCCTGGATTCCCTGGTTTCATTCCAACATGTGTTTGAAAACATGAAATAAGGAAGTCCCTGAAGGCACATCTGGACTGGAGTTTTTCATGCTGTGAGATGTCTCTGCAAGAGCAGGAATTACAGAGCATGTCCTCCTGATGCTCAGTGCAGACTTACACCACCTCTCATGATGATCTCTTGCCAGAACTGTGGAGGAACAAGTGCCCCGTGCAAGAGGACCATGACAACAGGGTGGGGTTGTGCAGGGCTGGAAGCATCTCAGAGGCACCAGTTACTGGGTCTTCTGGTCTCCCCCATCCCCATAACCTAGGTGGGGCTGGTCTTGAGGTCACATGAGCTCTCCCTTCTCCACCTCCCTTTTCTTCCCCAATTATGAATATGCTAGATGGTCACAGATGTCATCAATGGTCCCATGTGCCGATGACCATGTTCAGGATGCCACCTCCTGGCTGCTCCCCCACTTGAGGTGGCCTGCCTGGCAATCCACCCAAGCCCATGATGTTTCCATTGCAGCTCCCACTTTGTGGAAAGGGTTACCCAAGGAGGCGAGGGGAGTGTTGTCCTTAGAAATCTCCCAGAGGCACCACTAGGCCATCTTATTCACCATGGATTTTCATGGGTATAAAGTATTGACATATATCTGGGGTGAAGAAGGGATAGCTGGGGTTTTATTCTATTGGTTTTAAATAGAAATTCTTTCATTGTAACTCACATGTCACCCTGAGTCACAAGGAAAGGTGGGTTATAAATATTTTAATACCTAACATTCGTAACTATTGGCATAGAACACAACTCTCTCATACTGGTGCCAAGAGGTGGAAAAGGAGCTTGACAGACAGAGTTTTCCTTCCACCAGTGCCCCTTTCCATTATGAAGTGGCAAAGTGGCCCTGAAACTCTGGCAGTGTCATGGCAGCTTCTTGGTGACCCACAACTCCAGAAAGTAGAGATGCTGGGGACTGTGCCTGGACCTTCTGCATGCAGGGAAAGTTTTCTCTAACTAGGAAGTTGCCTTACCACATCCCTGGTCCATTTAACCTCATACCAGTGGTTTATCTAACCTCATTCCACTGGTCCATTTAACCTCAAACCACTGGTTTATCACCTTAACCTCATTCCACTGGTCCATGATCTAACCTCATTCCACCAGTCCTCATTCTAATTGCTCCATCTTCATTCTACTAGTCCATGATCTAACCTGATACCACTGGTCCATCATCAAAGCCCTGGTCTCAAAGCAGGGAGGAGGGAGGTGACACCAATGACTGAACTTCCTTTGTCTACCTCTAGAGCACACTGATCAGTCACAGGTGACATCAGAATGTTATGCTTTTAGTGAGCCTTGCAAGCTCAAGCATCATGTAGCCTCTGGCAATGCATTTATTTAGCAGCTTTAGAGGCTCTTTCTCCAGGCAGTTCACCAAATAAGAACAAGCAAACAAACAAAAACCAAACCAAGATACAATAAAACCATTAAAACAGCAAGGAAGGAAAGATCAAGATTAACACTTCTTGCAAAGCCAACCCCCCCCCCCAAAGGTAGGAGCATAAATACAGCACAAAACAACAACACCCTAAGAACTTCAGAAGAGCCCTGCTGGATCATGGTAGTGGTCCATCTAGTCCAGCATCTTATTTCTCCCAGTGGTCAAACCAGTTCTTCTAAAACAACATCCCTAAAACAGTCCTCAGACTAGAAGTAGACTATAAAAAACAGGTTTTAAAAAAGTATGCAACCACCTCAGTTTAAAAGACTGGGTAAAAAAGAAACGTTTTGGCTTGGCACTTAAAGGAAGCCCACCACGGTGCTTCACTTTAAAATGGTGGCAGTGTTCATTTTATCTGTATGATTCATTGGCACCCCGCCTTCCTCCCCGATGGGGGCCCTGAGCCATTTACATTGTTCTCTTCTCCTCCGTTTTATTCACACAGCAATCCTGTGAGCTTCCACGGCATGAGTGGAGATCAAAACCCGGGTCTCCCACATCTAGCCTGGCCCTCTGTCACTGACCAACACTTGCTGTTCACTTAACAGCATCATTTCATACAAAGGGAAACAGCCTGTGCCTGAACAAATCCTTCCCAGTGAGCCCCTGTTGTAGAGCAGAATTGCCTTGTGTTATATTTTGGTTAATGCAGAGATTCGGTTCACTTGCTACAGGGAGGATGAATAAAAGGGAAGACTCTCGGTGGAGTCTTCTCACTTGTTTGTTTGTGGCCAAAAGACTTTTTGGGCCGACACTGAAGCAGGTGCGGAGAAGGCAGACTCGTAAGCAAAACCACCTAGAAGCTCAGCCTGTTCCCGTCTCCTTAATGCAAACCTTCTGCATGGGACGGCTGACAGGCTCCGCGTCCTCTTGCAAGCAGCTGTTCACAGCAACCTGCGACTTCCCTCCTCCCCCCAAACTGGCCTCTGGAGGTCTTTGGCGTGATATATTTATTGTGCAGACGCAACAGCCTCCCCTCTTGTCACAGAGTTTTACAACGGGAACGTTTACTGCGGGTCGGTGGATCCTCTGATAAACATTTCAAGGGATGTGGAATAAACGGCCCCCTGGGAATGACAACAGCCTGTCAATTAAAATCTCATTAAGAAACATCCCCTGGAAAAGAAGGGGCTCGCTGGCTTCTTCCTCTCTCCTAGGCCTTGGGAGCTGACGGGGCTATCAGAGAAATGAAGCAGGCAGGTAGATCTTAGCTTACAGGAAGGAGGCAGAAGCTTTCTGGGGAAGTGTGTATTTGGAGGGGTTGAGATGCACAATAGCAGGAAAAGATGAGCCACCAGGGCAGCAGGCAGTCCTGACCACACCTCTTTTGGAAAAGGGTGCACAGGCCTCATCCTGCAGGGACCAATGACCTTTGCATTCTCGTATGGTGCAGCTTGGCTCGCTTGCTTAAGCCAGACGGGAGGAGAAAAGAAGGAAGGAAGGACTAGTCAGTGATCGACCCAAGGAAGCTGCTTTACATCACATCAGATCGTTGGTAGCTTAGCCTTGTCTGTGCAGACCGGCAGCACCAGTCCAGGCAGAAAAAGGCCGTTCCCAGGTCTCCTACAATTTCAGCTGGAGGTGGCAGACTGAACTGGAGACCTTCCGCATGCAAAGCAGGTCGTCGCCGCCTGTGGCTGACATCACAGAGTAATCAGGCTGGATCTGTGATCTCCACCTGTGTCCTGTGTAATCATTAGATGGGTCCTTTTCAGTTCCCATGCACAGGGTGCCTAATTCAGACGGCCACTTTGGGGTGCGTGGAGGAAGGGTCTCCAGCCTTCAATCCTGTGCCATTTTCCCAACCTGCATTGGAGTGCATTATTTGGCCTGCTGGAGAAATCCGAGTGCACTCTTTCCCAATCCCCACTGTGTCATGAAACTCATTAGGTGACCGTGGGGAAGTCGCACCCTCTGAACTTAACCTATCCCACCAGGGTATTGTGAGGATAAAATAGAGGAGGAAAGATCCCTGCACTGTTCTGAGCTCCTTGGAGGAAGGGTGAGATTGCAAAATGTAATAGGAAGTCAGATACCTTAAACTACCTCTGAGCAGAAAGGGTGGAGTGGGAAAGTTCAACGTAACCTAAGAGAACAAAGTTCGAGTCCAGCGGCACCTTTAAGACCAACACAGTTTAATTCTGGGTATAAGCTTTCATGTGCAGGGACACCTATGCTCAAAATTAAACCCTGCTGTTCTTAAAGGTGCCACTGGACTCAGATGTTCTTCTGTTCCTTCAGACCAACACAGCTACACACCTGAACTGATCTAGGAGAGGAAATTATTCTCTGGGAACAAACATGGGTTGGGGGTGTGTGCGTGTAACGGATTCACAAGCATGATTTACATTTAGTGCTCCTGATAGGGGAAGTTAGGAGGAGAAGGAGGAACAATAGTCACAATAGGGGAGGCTGACGACTGGTGAGCCATCAGAGAAATTTCAGGTAGGGTCACCCTCAGTAGGACATTTGCTTGAAGAGTCGTAAACAGTTGATGTGAGACTATCTGGGCATTTGTTAATACCCAGCTGCTGAGGGGAGAGGGGAATGTGGAGTGAGAGGAAGAGGAGGAAGTCTCCTAAACGGCATTCAAGAATCTTTGTGGGGGGGGAGGTCAGCTTTCCTACCTAAAACCACAATGTGGGTCGAAAAGAATGACAGTGGGTGGAACTATAAGCTGCCTTCCAAGCCCTCATCACTCTCTATCATTAGTTCTAGAGAAAAAGTATTCTGAGCAGTTAGGCTTGAGTGCAGGACACCTTAGCGACCAGCAATATTTTCAGGATATCAGCTCTTGAGAGTCAAAGCTCTCTTGGTCAGACACGAGTAGGAATGGGGATAGGAGTCTTTTTATCCCAGTTCAGCATTCTCGACAACACTCCTCCTGCCTTCCGAAGGGGATAAAAAAAGTCCCAGATCTTCATTCCTACTCATTTCTGATGAAGGGGGCTCTGACTCTCGAAAAGTTTATACTCCCCAAACATTGCTCCCTCTAAGCTGTGGAGTCTGGTGAGCAACAATTCTACTTTTTGAGCTACTGGCATTAAAGTTGTGAGCAAGCGATTTGGCTACTGCATAAGCTAGTCTGCTGTGGAGCCATCCTTCCTGAGCTAAGACAAAAATGTCTGAGCCGGAGGCTAAAAATCTGTGAGCTAGCTCACACTAACTCGGCTTAGAGGGAACATTGCCCCCAAAACCTTGTTGGTCTCTGAGATGCTACTGGACTCGAATCTACCGTGGACCAACAGGGGTGCCCTCTGAAAGTATTCTGAAGTGACCGTATAAAGCTGTCTTATGTTGGAGCAGACTCTTGGTTCACTTCACTCAGATCCTTGGTCTCAGCACCTGTGATAGGATCCCTGGAGATTGCAGAGACTGAATCTGGGGACTTCATGCAACACCCCCCCCAGAGGTTAATCTGAGGCTGTCTTATTCCCACTGGTCCACAGAACTCAGCCTTGAGCACTCCCCTACATGACAGAAGCAGAAGAACTGTGACTTTTGAGAATCCTAATATAAGATCAGATGAGCTAGCTTTAGTCTGCAAACAGGCATGCTGGGATAAGCATCTGGGAAGTCAGTGTCACAAGACTACTATTTGCTTTTGCGACAACAGAGGAAATGGGCTAGCCTATACTGGCTACCTTTGTGGCTATCAGCCGTGGACACGAGAGGAGTCAGGGCCTCACGGGCATCAGCCAAGACACGGTATGCAGATTCCTTGTCCAGGAAACACTCGTCATCATACTAACCGATCCGCTAAATCTTTCATGCCCCGTATAATGGTAAGTTGTAAAGAGGCCTTAGACACATTTAAAGCAGCATTACAGAAATCCATGGTGGATTTAGCCTGGCTAGCTAAATGGAATCACCATGTTCAGAGGCAGTCTACCAGTTACTGGGGAGGGCTATTATTGCCTTTACATCTTGCTGGTAACACCCAGTTGGCTAGTGTGGGAAACGGGATGCTGGACAAGAAAGTGGTGATCTACAAAGCACTATATTTAGATAGCTGCCATTTTAGTTTAGCTGAAATAACAGTAGCTTTCAGTGAGGGGAAATAGGATGGGACTGAAGGTCTAAAGATCTGGCCAGAGCCCATCCTTGACTCAACCTGTATGGCAACTGCATGACTTACTTCCAGTGGAGTTCCACCCAAATCAGTGGTGGCAACACACCTAAAACCCAGCAGGCTGCGAAGGTGACAAAAATGAAAACTGGCCAGAAGCAAACTACCTGGGGCCGAGCTCATCCTCACTGCGCCACACAAAGTCGCCAAACTTCTCATAGTGAGAGTTGTAATGGTGCTGGACACGGAAAAGCATCGACGTCGAGACCTCCATCAGCGTGTTGTAGGCGGTCTGCTGCTCCTTCCCACTGGTGTACCCGTTGTACAAGTTGTAGATCTTATCGGCTATCTCTGAAAAGCAAGCACAAACAAAGAGGATGTGTGTCAAGGGAGCTGTGTGCCTGTGGAGAAGGGCAGAAATTAAGTTAAGGGACTTCTTCATTAGGACTGTCCTGGAAAGACAAGCAGGGGGCCCTGTTGGGTTGCAGAGCCTGCTTCAGGTGCCCTAAAGCAGCCAGCTTCGTGCTGGTTAATGGGGGGCTGCACAACTGTCCCTTGAAACCACACCATGCTAGGGGGAGAAACAGGGGCCTTGATCGAAGCAATTGCTTTACCCTCTGCTTTGCTGTCATCCACCAATGGGCACGCCGTTCGCAGGGTGACTGTGCTCAGCTCAGAGTGCCTGCCTCGGGTGTCCACGGCGTACAGCGTGAATCTGAAAGAGATGAGAACCATCTTACTGCAATGTGGAAACTTGGGTATCATATGCTGGAAAGGCCGCAGGCTTGCCCTCAGTGGGAGGGATCCACATTGGAAGGAAGATTTTTTCAATCTAGAGAATGCTCCAAGAAGATTAACAGGTCAGCATGTCTTTTATTGGTAGGGTGGCCAGCTCTGGGTTGGGGAATACCAGGAGATTTGGGGGAGGGGGAGCCTGTGGAGGGTGGGATTTGGTGATGGAAGGGATCTCTGGATGGTATAATGCCATAGAGTTCAGGCTCCAAAGCAGCCATTTTCTCCAGGAGAACTGATCTTGGTTGTTTGGAGATCAACTAATAGCAGAAGATTTCCAGGTGCCACCTGGAGACTGGCAGCCTTATTTGTTGGGACAAGATTATCCCCCCGGCATGCCAGAGAGCCCCCCACCTTTTTTGTTCAGAACTTTCAAGAAAAGAACAGATAGTTGAATGCTGATTGCCACCCAAATGTAACTGTTTTGACACATGGACTCCTTTGGGAATTATCTGCGATAGCTCTCACTTCAAATACATCTTGCAGAACTGCTACCTGGAAAGGGCCAGATGAGAAACAGGCTTCCCTTTAAGTGCTTTGCGTGATGATGAGACTCTGCCAATCACAAGTTTTCAATTAACTCAGACCGATTTCCCACAAGCTGCTGCTCCACGCTCGCTCTTCCCTTTGCTCCAATCGTATGTGTCAATTTCACACAAGCTGCTGCGTGGCAGCATTTTGCCCCGCAGCTTCACCTGATTTCCCCGGCGTCTACTCAATCCTGTTTTTTGAGGACTGAGTAGACATGGGGGAAATCGGGCAAAACTGCGGGGCAAATGAGGCCGTGCAGCAGCTTGTGTGAAATTGACACATACGATCGGGGCAAAGGGAAGAGCGAGTGAGGAGCAGCAGCTTGTGGGAAATCGGTCTCATTAATCAAACATATGTGTAACTCCAGCTCATCATCGATACTCTCAAGGTGACTTATATACCAAAGGTTAAAACCACAGTAAATTACAAAGTAAAAGGAATACACAGACCCACATTAACACCAACAAGTCCAACAGTTAAAATGACATTAAAAGCAGCTATTTAGCAGCATTTTCAGCAGTCCATAGTAAATTAGACATTCCAGTAGAGGGCAATTAATAGATACATAGACACAGAGATAGATGTGATAGATACAGATACACACACACACAGGGGAGGCCAGGAGACTCAATCCAACCACAAAAACAAATGCTAAAATTCAACAGGCCAGGCAAATGAATGGAAAGAGTTCTATAACTGAGGCACCACATTTGAAGAACCCCCTCCCTCTATTAACTGTGGCTGCAGTCACACACACTAAATAATCCACTTTCAATCCAATTTCAGTGTACTTTCCATCTGGATTTTACTGTGTGAACTGACAAAATCCTGTTGGAAAGTGGATTGAAAGTAGATTATTTAGTGTGTGTGACCACAGCTTATAACAGCCAGTTCCAGATTTTGGAGGCTGGGGGCCAGGCATAAAGTGTTCAGGGGAATCCTCTCCTGCTCTGACCACCAGAAGGACCTTCCCAACAGTGTTCCCTCTAAGCTGAGTTAGTGTGAGCTAGCTCACAGGTTTTTAGCCTCCAGCTCACACATGTTTGTCTTAGCTCAGGAAGGATGGCTCCAGAGCAAACCAATTTATGCAGTAGCCAAATCACTCGCTCACAACTTTAATGCCAGTAGCTCACAAAGTAGAATCTTTGTTCACAAGACTCCACAGTTTAGACGGAGCATTGCTTCCCACCTATCCCCATCTCCACTGGCCTGCGTATCCTTCCTTCCCCTGCCCGTTTATGAGCCTTCCCACTAACCATATGCTGTCTCCTCAATGCTGCTAGGTGGTGTGTGCGGACAGGAACACCATCACTGTGTCTGCCAAAAGTGCCTCTATTGTGCACTACCTGCAGGTAGAGTGCACTATCCTGGCAGCATGTGATGCCTGGAGGGGGGGCTCTGCAGCAGTGGGCCCTACTAGAAACCCTGGGCCCAGACACCTGTCCCACCTCAGGGTATGCTAGTGCTGGCCCTGAACTGTAACATGCAAAGTTGCCAAAGTTCCCAATTTCCTGGTTTGGAATACAGATATGCCCTCCTTGTAATTCTTGGAACATATTACGAATGTAGCATCATTTTCTCTGAGAACTTCTCAGCCACAGGATGTAAAATAGGATCCTGCTGGTGACAGCCGGTGTACAAGCTGGCTGAGCGTCTCTGGTGGCGCATGTGCGAGAGAGAACCTCTCACTGAAGAACTAAGCAAATTGGGCAGGGGGAGCATTCAACTGGACATGAGAAAGGAGGAAAGAAACAAAACCACTACTGGAGAGCTGGCAAACGGTTTCCGACCGAGCTTGCTTTCTGAATTCAGAGTGTGATTGTTGTACCATGTACAGGCCACTGTAATGTGCTTGTGATCCCGACAGCACCTCTACAACACCAAAAACGGTTGAGACCAGGCAATAGCTTTACAAGCTGTCTTGATAAAAGGTACGGTAAAAGCCCGAGATCCCCTTTATCAGCTAAGGAGATTCAGTAAATCCCAGTCTAATCTTTCATCCGGCTCCCAAAAAAGCACTTTCCACCTTTATCCATTCTGAGCCAGGCGGTATAAAGCAAGGATCTGAGGCTGGCATTGACAAAGTGCAGGAAGGACTGCCAGGATCTGTCCACTGCTGCCTTGGGAGGTCTGAGCCACCCGGCGACAGGGCATCCTCTGATGGAAGACAGACAGGACTGCCTAAACAAGGCCCAGAAAGCTCTGGAGGAGGGAGAGGAAATGAAAGAGGCTGAAGCTTAAGTGGGATTTGGAGAGTTACTTAGCAGTAGACCCATCACCCCTCAAGTGTTCCTCCTCGTGCTGTAGTTTTAAACACAGCTTCAGACTCCTGAGTACTTGCAGGAAGGCATATAGCCTATGTGGTTCTTTTTGGTAAAAGTAAGCATAGACTGTGGTGTGTAAATGCTAGTTCAGCCTTCCAAGCTGCTAGCTGTGACAGAAACATGCAGTCTAGATCTGGAAACTCCCAAGCAGTAACCTGGCTGTGGTTTGTCTCCAAGCCATGGTGGCTTGCAGGGTGGCTTGCATTTGCCCGCTTATGGTGGGAGACCTCCAGATAACTGTGGCCCTTGTCCACCAATGCTCTCCTGATCAGCAGGTGGAAACTAGGGTCAAGTGAGGGGGTGCAATAGTCCTGGGGAGAAATTTAAAAAAAAAAGAAATATAAGGCCTCAGCTACTGACCATAGCATTCTGACAACAGCATTCCTGGTGATTACTAGAACTACCCTGAAGTGCCAAGAGTAGCTCTAGGAATTGCCGTAAGTTCTATGGTAAGATTACCATAGAGTTTCTGGAAAGTCCTAGGGTTATGGTCAGAACTTCTGTAAGTAGTTAAAGCCTTGTTTTTCTTTTTTAATTCTTCTCCCAGGATGCTGCCCACCCCCAACCATCTTGCCAGTTGCCTGGCACAGCCTGGCAACCCTAGTGGACTTGGAAGTTAAAAATCTCCCAGGAGTAAACCAGTTCTAGCAGCCTCTATGGCACCAGAAGCCAGAGCCGCAAAGGCTGTTCAACTCAGCTCAGATATGGGTGGTGGTACCCCTAATGGGCACTGGCTCATAAGCTGCCTCCTCCCACACTGACATCAAGCAGCAGCGCAGCAGGAGGAGACATGTGACCGGAAACTCCTCAATGACTCAGCTGGCCAAGTCTGAGCAGAGTGGCCCCAACAAGGCTTGCACAGCTACCAGGGCCTAGCTCTTCCTGCCCCTGATCACCAGTGGCCCTCCAGGGTTCTGGCCTGTTGGGGACTTTCCATGCTGGCCAGTCTGGGCAGAAGCAAGCAGGCAACATCTCCTGCTGAAGCCAGTCACTACTTCTTAGCCGCTGTCCTAAGTTTTGCCGGCAGAGTGCTCGGGTAATATGGCGGAGATCAAACAGCTGAATAAAAGGAGAGTTGAAGGACCATCCCAAGGGAGAGGCGCCTTGATAGACAGACTCACTGAAGCTGCCATCGAGCCTGCCTGCGGCCCTTTTAAACTGTCTGCACACATCTTCCAACAGGGTGCACAAGAGAGGGGTATACAAGGAAATGCTCTTTCGAGCTATGCATATGGCAGCAAGTTCAAACAGGGGCAGGAAGAGAAAAGGGAATTGTATTCTGAAAAGGGCTAATGGCATCTGGTACATGATCTGTCATGTATGCCCCAAAGAAAGCAGAGGGAGGCAATGTGGAGAGATCACTTTGAAAGAACACTGAGGATGGGGATTAGGTAGGCATTGCACCCAGTAAGCAACGGATGGAGAAGCCAAGATGGAGATGGATTATTTTGTGCTGCATTTTCTCCCAAACGCAACAGGGATATTGCTATTAAATTCCTGTCCACTATGAACCACTTTTGTAAATCCCTGGGGGATGGGGGTAGAAATCTATGATCCAGGATTTTATTGTTGAAATGAGGTGATCATGTCTCCTCTGCTGGCGATCAGAAGCCACTAAAAGGGAAGGAGTAACTGTCTAAAATCTTAAATGTCCCCATTTGTCACCAAATATCACCCTCCAAGATTTTTAGATCATTAATTCTATGTGGGGGTATTCAAACTGTTAAGAATACGTGTTCTGACTTCTGTTTTGGAGGAGAATGGGATGCAAGGCTGGTGGGTAGGCCCCCACTAGTTTCTTGTACACGGGGGATTTTTCAATATGAGATTTGGTTAAAGCATTTTGGGATTCTGTTTCCAGAACTATGGCTTTGTTTAACGCTCTGGATTAGAGATTATAGATGGGCCAGAGACCTAGGCTACTGTAAGATAGTAGGGGTGTGCAAAAAGAAAAAAAAAGTATTTTTTGGATTTGGGTATGTTGAACCTGAAAAATATTAGCATTTCCCGATATTCCTGAATCCCAATACTGGTATGGTAGTTGCATTCAGATAAATATTTAGGATTTCCATTTCCCCCCAGGTCCAATGCACTTGAGAAGGAAAAACAAAATGGTTTAAATTGGAATGCCCAACAGAGCTGCTCCCATCCTCCATTGTTTTTAATGGAGGGGGGAAAGGCATTTAAAGGGGTTGTGGTTCCTTTAAATCCCTTTTGCAAGCTGTGAGTGAACTCCAAAGCCATTTAAAGGGCTCACAGTCCCTTTAAATGCCTTCTTGAAGCAGTGATTTCACCCAGAAGGTATTTAAAGGGACAGCAATCCCTTTTTCTTTAGCTATCCGGTGGTCCTGAACTATCCCAAAAATATTCAGGATTTTTTGGGTTGGCCATTTTCAGAAAGCCAAATAAACACTGAGTTCTACATCCGGCTGAAAAAATATCCTGAAAATACCAACAAAGTATTTTTCAGATATTTTTCCTGCTTGGTATAGGCCAAATGCACACCCTGATAAGACAGCTTCTTGGGATACAAGATTGTGGCTTAGTGGCAGAGCACAAGCTTTGCATGCAGACAGTTCCTGGTTCAATCCCTGATACCTCCAAATGACAATATCAGATGTGATTGGATTAGGTGTGATATGCAGAGGGGGAGTAAGCTGTGTCTGAAGAAGTGAGCAGTGGCTCACAAAATTTCATCCCCTGCCACACATTTTGTCAGTCTTTAAGGTGCTACCGGACTCTTGCTCTTTTCTGCTGCTACAGACAGACTAACACAGCTATCCATCTTGGTACCCCGAGTTAAAGAATTTTAAGTAGCAAGAGCTGGGGAAAGACCTTTCTCTGCCTTAAACCCTGGAGAGCTGCTGCTAATCAGAGGAGATAACACCGAGCTCGATGGACCAATGGTCTGCGACAGTACAAAGGCAGCTTTGTACATTCATATCTGACTTTCAAGAAACAACTGGATAGAGATGGCGAGAAAGTTTTCCTTCATACTCTGTGATTCCCCTTCCTCTGCTGAATAGGTTTTACCTGGTTTATCCTGATGCTGGGAATAGGACTGCCAATCTCCAGGTGGGGTCTGGAGCTCTCCTGGGATTACAACTGCTTTCCACAAGACAGAGATCAATTCCCCCTGGAGGATATGGCAGCTTTGGAGGGTGGACTTCATGGCATTACACTCCACAGAAGTCCCTCCTCTCCCCAGGCCCCACTCTCAAATCTCTAGGAATCTCCCAACTTAGAGCTGGCAACCCAAGCCAGGGGACTTGAACATGAAGCTTTGAAAGCAAAAAGATCTGAGGAGAAGAAATGTCATTGGGTCAGTCATGAAAACTGTTTCCTAAGGTTGTGTTGGCCTTCGTCTGCTGCAGGCTGAACAGTCACTGGGGCACAGTGCGGCCTTTGCTCCTAGGGACTGCTCTCTCTCTCTCTCTCTCTCTCTCTCTCTCTCTCTCTCTCCCCACTCCCCCCCCCATTGCCACATCCATTCTGGTCTCCTTTGCTCCTTCTTTCATTCTCTTCTAGGGCTGTGGAATGGCCCTGAAGTGCCCAAACTAACACATCCTATTCTTGCATATTTGTAGACGGATGAGGTTGTGGGCTGGCGGGGTGGGGGGAAGAGTGTGATTGTGTACATATCTCCTTTCATGAATTGTTCCTCTGCAGAGATTGCAAAACGGAGGATAATCTTGGCAGGAAGGATCTGATCCTCCAGCCCACCCACCCCTTTCCCCTCTATGAACTGCCTGCTCCACTGGTACCTCTAGTTCTACTTGGAACGAAGCTGAAACAAAGCCTTGCTCCCCCTTTAAAAGCTGCCTGTGGTGGGAGAGGAGAGGAGGTCTCCCCCTTCCGTGACATCTTGCCCCCCTCAGGGGGCCTGTGCGGCTGGATGGGGCTGGGAAGAAGGACCAGAGTGTTCCCAGCAGTGCAAGTGGTGCTATATAGGATGCCCCGCCTGACCAGATCAGATTGTGCCTGAGTTTATTGTGTCCTGAACAATGTGAGACGCACAACTCAGAAACCACAACAACAACAAAACCCAAGCCATTGTGCATGCTTCAGAAAGATCCTTCCCGTCTGTCTCCATGACCTCAGCTGTCTGTTTTGGGGGGCGACAACGCCTTTGCATAGTCAGCCTCACACCTTTAGGTCACCAAAGGGAGCACAGAGGCAGGTGCTCTTCCCTCTTGCCCAGCATCAGCTGTGCTTATGCTCCACCCCTCCAGTATCACCTGCTGCCTCTAAGGCCACCAGAAGGTGGGGAAGCAGCAGCCAGGCTTGGACCCACACCTTGCAGGGAATCCCTCCTCGAGCAGCATGCTGATTGCATTTTAATTTATACTTGCATTGCATTTTCAGTGCTGTTGCTTTGATGACCAATTTTAGGCAAGGGAAAAAAATGGGATGAAACATTACTATAGACAGAACGCAATATCAAAACTGAATTGCGGTGGTTTGACTCCAGAGAGGAACAAGAGTGGGATTGGATGAAGGCTAGACGGTGCGGACGAGATGAAGACTAGGATCTTCACTGGCTGTGGTGCTGCAGCAAGCGAGGAAGACACACACACCCATATACATACCTCTGCTGTGTGCCGTAAGAACATTAGAAGAGCCCTGCTGGATCAGACCAGTGGTCCAGGTAGTCCAGCATCCTGTTTCAGATCATGGCCAACTAATTGTCCTGGAGGGTCAACAGACATGGCATAGAAGCCAAGGTCTTCTGATGTTGCCTCCTAGATGTCCACCCACTGTTAAACACTCAATCAAAATTCCACTTAGTTCTGGTCATGTGACAACCAAGGTGATTCCAGTGCATTAAGTGTGACGACTTTATCCCACATCTTGAGCCTGTGTGGCATAGTGGTTAAGAGAGGTGGACTGTAATATGGAGAACTAGGTTTGATTCCCCACACCTTCACATGAAGCCAGCTGGGTGAGCTTCAGTAAGTCACAGCTCTCTCAGTTCTACCTGCCTCACAAGGAGACTGTTGGGGGGAGAGAAAGAGAAGGCAATTGTAAAATTCTCTGAGACTTCTTAAGGTAGAGAAAAGTAGGATGTAAAAATCCTCCTCCTCCTCTTCTTTTTCTCCTCCTCCTCCTCCCCATCCTAGGATTACCAGTCATTGCCAAAGTCCAGTTTGGGCTGCTCTGCTTTCTCTCTCCAGCCCTGCATCCCTTTGTAGGTCATGAGCCCAGATTCAGGGCCGTACTCTTGTTTTCCTTTATGTATATCACCTCCACCCCTGTGCAGTGAACATTTACATTCGTGTGTATCAACTGTGTGTGATACTTGTAAAAGCTAGCAGGAACAGCACTTCATATGGGACCTTCAGCATCCTGGACGGTAGACCAACAAGTTTGCTGCGGTATTTTAGGGGTAGCAGGAGATTCAAGACAGAGACAATGAAGACAAAACACATCTTTAATTTCTGAAACTTCACAGCCCCTGGCTTGGAAAGGAGATCAGAGACATTGATGGAGAAGAGTTTTCTCTGCAGCTGTTGGCCAGCGTAGCCAAGTGGATGCTCCTGTTAGGTCAGTGTCCTTCTAAGTCCCAGTTGCTGAGGGGCAGTATCAAGAATGGCCAACGCCTTCTTTGTAGGCTTTCTGGAAGCATCTGGTTGGCCAACTTTAGGAAACAGGATGCTGAATTATATGGCCCTTTAGTTTGGCCCAGAATAACTCCTTATCTGTGCAAAAAAAAGCCCTATGAAAAATCCACTGTGGTTTTATACACATATGTGTGCGCGTCTTGATCCATCCACCAAAGCCACAAGAATACATTAACTCTCTTTGATGGCACATCTGTGATTCAGCAAAACCGACAAACAGAAAAGTGAGCTTAAAGCATGTGGTGCAGATAAACAGAAGAGAACTGTCCAGACGTGTTTGGGGGGACTGCAGTCTTGATTGCCCACTGCTTCCAGCAGGCTTAGGACAAGATCCACTGCACGTAACCAGACATGGAAAGGATACCCCATGGTGGCAGGAATCCTTAGTAGATGGCTGATGTCCTCTGTAAGTCTCTCTCTGTGTGTGTTAGGTGCCATCGAGTCACAAACAGCTTATGGTGACCCCAGCAAGGGGCTTTTGAGGCAAGTGAGAAGCAGAGGTGGTTTGCCTTTTCCTTCCACTGCAGAGTCTTCCTTGGTGTTCTCCCTTCCAGGTATCAATCCTGCCTAACTTCCGAGATCTGATGAGTTCAGGCTATATCATGCTGCCTCCCTTCTGCTCTGTAAGCTGAGCGCTTGGGAATCTAGGTGAGCAGGGGAAAAGTAGCAAAATTCCCAGGATGTGGAATGGCAGTGGTACCATTTTCCATAGGGTGAATATTAGCTGTTTTAAGACAGGTATGATCTGAGACTGTCAAGAAACAAGGGTGGTATTGCTGCATAAAACCACAACTGCAGACAAGGGGTCATCGCCCCAGTGTGGCCACATAATCCAGGTTGTTTCCTGAAAGGCTGCTAAGCCACGTAAACAGCAGTGCCATCTTGAAGGATCCATGTTGAGTCAAAATATCCACCATTTGTTCAGCAAACGCTGTTATGGTTGGCCCTTGGGCCAAAGGCCCCTTTGACACAGGATTCAATATGAACACTGAATGCATTAGTTAAAGGTTACAACTGTTCCGCTTTTCACAAGCCCAGTGCCGGAAGGGCTTGAAGATACATCTGAAAGCTGTTCAAAAGTGCAAGACCCCTTTAGAGAGGGGGTCCCTGGGGGAGGGCATCAATTTGACAGCTGGAGGTGATAGCAGGAGAGCAGGTTGCTCGGAATGAGCAAAGGAGGAAGAAAATCAATACTGCCCTCTTGAAATAACCAGGAATAGGAGGTGGCTGGAGAGGCTTCACAGCTGTGCCGCACGGAACGGGCCTGTTGCCTCCTGATAAGGCAACACCCCTTGGACAATGGCAGCATTCTCCCCTATCGACTAGTCTTTGGATATCTCACTTGTTAGATTCTTAACAGGAAGAACAAAACCCATTGTGTCTTTATCACTCCTCCTCAAAGCAAAGCTGATGATGGAGTGCCAATCAGAAAGGGCAGCAGAACGGAACAACACAGAGAAGATGGCCAGATGTAACACACTTGGGGGATTTTCCAGGGGGAAGAGAGGCCGGGGGGGGATAGTTCTGAGCACAGCTCACTGCTCCTCCAGGAAGCACAGAATGTTGATGGCAGCTGAACAATGGTTGAAAAGGGGGGGATAGAAAATGGGCAAAGGGCAGAGAAACTGGTCTGCCCATACTCTAACAGCACAAGGATCCTGGAGTGGGGGATGAAAATATGTCCAGGGATGTGTATGGTGAGGCACGCCTCCCACTTGCCTAATTCTCTTCCCCATGCAGCACAGGGAAGAGAATATTCACCCATCAAGTGTGCTATACATGTTTGGGGCTAACGGACCAGATTCAGGCATACCTAGCCTCAAACCTTAGCAGCCAGTGCTTACAGGACAGGCATAGAATCTTCCTTCCTTCCTTCTAACAGACAGGGTAGGGATGGCTTCAGAGTGTGAAATGACATTGTCTGGGGGGGAGGACTGAACTTTCTCTTCCTCACGCCACCGTTCCCATTCATATCAGGGCTCCATGCAGCTGCTATCTCCATTGGAAAGAACCCTTTCACCAATCTTGTAGCATCTCATCTACTTTGGCACGAGGACACCTCATGTGAATGTGTGAAACTGCCTTACATCAAGGCAGACCTTTGGCCCATTCAGCTTGGTATTGTCTACCGTGATTGGCAGCAGCTCCACAGAACCTCAGGCAGGGAAAGGGAAAATTTGTTCCCTTGCTGTGAATTCCCATTCTTGGTCTGCTGGACAGACAGGGCTGGAATGATGATGACCAAGGAGGTTCCTCCCACTCAGGTCGTTCAAGCCTCAGGGTACAGTTTGCAAGTCATGGGAGGTACATTCCACACAACAGCAGGCTGCTCCGACCCAGGACGATGGGTCTTTCCCAACCATTAACTGGAGGCGCCAAAGGACTAAATCTAGAATCTTGTTTATGGGGGGCATGTACTGTATCACAAGGCCATGGCTTCTCCCCTTCCCAGGGTATCATTTGCTTCCTGTGGCATGAACACCCACTGCTTCTCCCTCTCACCTGCCATCCAGCTCAAAGGAATACAACACCCACCCACCCCCGCCAAGAAAGATACTCACTAAAAACGAAAATGGAACCTGCTGGCACAGACCAAGGTAGTCCGATATCCTAATTTCTTTTTATGGTTATCAAAACCTAGTGGTCATCATGACATCTTGAGGCAGTGAATTCTACCTATTAATTAGTCAATGTGTCCAGAGTGCTTTCTTTTTTTCTTGTTCACAGTGGACAACAAGAGCAGTCAGGCCCTTTGTGCGAATCTAGGGTCTGCACCTTAGGATATATGTAAGAATTTTTTTGACTACCCTCTAAAGCAGGGGTCCCCAACCTTTTTCAGCCTGTGGGTACCTTTGGAATTCTCACACAGCATGGTGGGTACAGCCACAAATGGGCTGTCACGAAATAGCAACCGCAGAAGGCAAAGCCAGCCATAAAACCACTGCTGTAGCTTACGTCCAGTCACACAGTGAAGATCCTTGTGCTGCAGTGGCAACTGCTGGTAAAGCAACTTAAAGAAAAATCTGCATAGCCAATAAGAACATAAGAACATAAGAGAAGCCAATGTTGGATCAGGCCAATGGCCCATCTAGTCCAACACTCTGTCACACAGTGGTCAAAAATACCAGGTGCCATCAGGAGATCCAGCAGTGGGGCCAGGACACTAGAAGCCCTCCCACTGTTGCCCCCCACCCAAACACCAAGAATACAGTGCATCACTTGCCCCAGACTGAGAGTTCCTATCTATACTGTGTGGCTAACAGCCACTGATGGACCTCTGCGCCATATTGTTTATCTAATTCCCTTTTGAAGCCGTCCATGCATGTAGCCGCCACCACCTCCTGTGGCAGTGAATTCCATGTCTTAATCACTCTTTGGGTGAAGAAGTACTTCCTTTTATCCATTCTAACCCGACTGCTCAGCAATTTCATTGAGTGCTCATGAGTTCTTGTACTGTGAGAAAGGGAGAAAAGTACTTCTTTCTCTACCTGCTCTATCCCATGCATAATCTTGTAAACCTCGATCATGCCACCCCTCGGCCATCGTTCCTCCAAATTAAGGAGCCTCAAGTGTTCCAACCCTTTTATCATTCTAGTTGCCCTTTTCTGCAATCAAATCTCCAGTGGCTCAACAGAAGCTTTGCTGAGCAAAGGCCCCATCTGGCCCTGCCTGCTTTCTAAAAACACATGGTGGATGCCACAAAATGGTATTTGCAGGTGCCTATGCACCATGCCGGATACCCCTGATCTAAAGGTTCAAGGGGGAGGGTTTCTCAGAAGACAATGTAAAATGTGTCCCCCCGAAGGTGTACAAAGCCTAAAAACAATGATTTGGAGAATCTGTTACAACCTTCCTGGTTTTACGATCCCTATTAAATCCTTTCAGCCTTACGCTTGCATGTTTACACAGCAAAATATGTCATGACCTGCCCTGAGTTTTTAGGGTAGAGGAGAACAGAGAATGGAATAAACAAGCTGGAGATAGTGGGGAATAGCAGGGCACAGACGTAGCCAACCAGCAAGAGAATTGGGAAGAAGGCTGTCCGGGAGAAATGCCCTGACTGCGGCGAGGAGGTCATCTTGGACCTCTGAAGAGAAGTTTACGTCACTGTTCCCTTTTCCCCCTTTCCCTGAGCCTCTTGCATTTGGGGAGGGGGAGGAGAGGAGAGGAGGGATGAACTGCAGAATTAATTGCTGGCAAAAACTCTACATGGAAGCTGCAAGCTATGAAAGGATGAGGGGGGGGGGAGAAGCAAACAAACAAGCTCCAAAATTAAATAAAGGCAAAAAAAAATGCAGCAAGCATGTCAGAATGTGCTTGAAGTCCAGAGGAGATTTGGAATAAAGATACGCAAATAAGCTGGGCTCAGCAGGATTTACACCCTTCTTGCAAGCAAGAAACTGCACTTGAAGTGGAATGGACGTACTCCATTCCTCCAACACTGTCATGTCTTTGTTGTTGTTCAGTCGCACAGTCGAGTCTGACTCTTCGTGACCCCATGGCCCAGATCACGCCAGATCATGTCTTTACAGGACTGATAAGCGGACGAGATGCTTCACAGAACGGTGCTCTTAGCAGGCCTTCTGTGGCCCCCGACCTCAAGCCAGGCTCAGCCATTGGCTTCCATTCTGTCATAAACCACCTTAGAAAATTACGGAGGTTCAGTCCTGCCTGGGCAAAAAGCTGGAGTATGACGAGACACTTTAGAGCTACTGGATGCGGTAATTTTCAGAAGATGTTGAACCATGAGCTGTTTGCACTGCAAAGTAACATCACTGGCCTAGTTTGCAGGGTTGTTTTCTAAAGGATTACCACCAAGACAGTGCATTCTGAATACTAAAGATCATTGTTGTGAGTGTATAAATGCTGTGAATATATTTGTTGTCTAACTCAAACCCTTCTATCCTAAGAGAGGATATCCTCGCCCCCCACAAAAACTCTATGGGAAGGAGATTTCTCCCATTCTCACACCCCATTCCAAAGATGTTGGGGGTGTGTTTTTTTAAATAACATTTACTAACCCTGATTGCAGGATGGCAAAGGTAACACAGCATTTGAAGGGGGAACAAAGTAAAGTATCATGGGAGTGGTTCTGTGCCCCCTCTTCCTCTGGATGCGAATCTTTTTAAAATTGATTTTGAGTTATATCCTCACTTCGCCCCATGGACTCAGAGCGGCCTGCAGTAATTCATTTCCCAAAATGGAGGCGTTCTTTTCCCCAAGAGGTTCACGTTGTAAATAATTAAATGGTCTGGGGAATAGAGGACAATGTGCTTGTGTGTGTTTAAAGAAAATGATGTTTTATAGACGGAAACTTTATTAAAATAGGGAGGAGAACCCTACAGAAAAGCGTTCTTGTCACAGTCTGGAAGTAAGGCCCTCAAAGGGGGAGGGAATCAAATTCTGGGGTCATCTCTTCAGGAGTGACCCGTTGCATATGGTGAGCATGGAAGAAAAAGTACTCCCCCCCATCAAGGCTTCCAACTGACTCACAACAGCCACAAACAACATCTCTGTGTGTCAATACCTAGTGGCCTTCCTCCAGCCTAAGGAGCTTTTCCCTAACCTTAAATTACTCTTCTTTTGGTGAATGAAGTGGAAGGATCCAAGCCATTATCCCCAATTCTGACAAAAAAAGAACCCATGACTTTTTCATAATTTATCACCTTTCTCAACTTGTCTCTCCTTGGCTTTTCTGCTCAGAGTCTCTGCTTCAGATGATGGCGTCCCCACCCCCCCTTCCAGTATACTTCACTTTCTGAAAAGAACAAAGAGGAAAGCAAAGGGGGTGGATGAGGAGAAGAGGCTGCCTCATCCTTGTCATCATCCTGACCCCAGCAAGAACTCTCCATATAATCCAAACCACATTGCTGGATGATCAGATAAATAACCTTGACTTCAGCGGTCAGGCGAGGAAGGGATCCTATATCAGAGTCCATGGATGATTCAGAATTGCACACAGCCTAGACATGGAAGGCTCTGGGATTTCCATGAAATTCAGGTTCCAGGAGTTCACTGAAAGAAATTCACTGCCCCTCTCCAAAGGGGCTTGAAGACAATACAGTTGGAGGCTGCCCCTCTATTGCTAGTCTTGAACAATTAACTCCCATGAAGAGAACAGGGTGTCCCCCCATGTGCACTGGAGCCACTGGGTTGGGGCAGCTGGCTTCAGAAGAGCAGCTGAGGCACTTTCAATGCACACCTCTTATTATGGGGCCTTTTTTGCATATGTTCTCTTTCCAGTGCATTCAGTGGTCTTCAGCCCATGGCCTGGGACCCTTAGGTTGCAGAGTTCTTCCTGATGACTAGCAAGGCCCAACAGAACTGTCCTGTCTGTCTTCAAGGACTGCTACTACAATATATGCATGCAGAGAACACTAATGTCACACCTCATGCCTCTCTTTGTTCATGGACGTAGGAACAGAAGACTGCAAGGCCAGATCACATAGTCTTGGAGTAGATTCCTCCATGGCCCTGACCCTTAGCTTCTCCTTCACTATGATACCACCACCTGGCATTCTGCTTGTATTTTCTATCCCCCTCAGTCCTTTGATGCTCATGAGGTTATAATTCTAGCCCCCACCCCCCCTTCCTGCCATATAACTGAGAGGTACCTGCAGCTAAGTGGTTGCCATGCTGCCTCCTGACAGTCCTGGTCTGGAAAGGTCGAAGACCACTGCTCTTTAGTGCACAACCAGAAGTATGGGGAAGGCAAGCCCATTTTTCGGAGGGGATGTGCCCATTTCCGTTCTGGGAAGTAGAGACGCGAATGCCAGCTTCAAAATCACTGCAGTCCACAACAGCGATCAACAGCGATCGACAGGGACGAAGCTCCCCATGTATGGATCAATTGGTTTGTTTAATCTGATTCCCCAAACGAACGTGAGCATATATCCTAGGGTTCTACCTAACATTCATTTATTTCTCTCTAATTCTGAGATGTCTACTGTATCCTGTCTATTAACATAATGCTTCAAACCAGTCTTACTTAACAACAACAAAAAAGACTTTGTGGAGTTCATGCTCCAGCTCAGGTTTCCTCCTCAGATACCTGACCTCCTGATGACACCACAGAGAAGCCAGCCACACACACACCCTTCCCCCAGAACAGATTAGGGGAAGACAAGGGATAATCTGGAGTTGTGGATGCCTGCTGAAGCTGAACCAGAGAAGAACACTGCCACTAAGCAGCAAATGACAAATAAATCCAGGGTTGCTTTCACCCAGAGTTTCCCCACCCCAATGGACAGCAGCGTGCTCCAGGATTTAATGGGGGCTTCTACA
Organism: Gekko gecko; assembly: GCA_029375565.1. Taxonomy (NCBI): domain Eukaryota; kingdom Metazoa; phylum Chordata; class Lepidosauria; order Squamata; family Gekkonidae; genus Gekko; species Gekko gecko. Next base: position 20,100,776 of record JAPDNY010000013.1, on the reverse strand, counting down.
AGACAAGACGTCATACTTTTCTCAGTGTGGCTTGTGAGACTCCTGGGTTCCCCCCTCTTTTGAGAGAGATCAAAGGAGGAACTGAACAGTGGCTACGGTTGCCAGGGATCGGGGGGAGGGACTTACCAGAAGCGGGAGGAAGGCCCAGGCTGCTTTGGAGGTGAGATGCTGATGTCACTTCTGAAGTATATTGGAAGTGATGTCATCACATTGTGACATCACAGCAATACTCTGGCATTTGGGCAAAAACTCAATGGTAAAAATGTCAGCAATGAAGCCTGGTCCTCCTGATCCTGGTAAGTCCCCCTGAAAGCCACCTGATCCAGTGGAGGAGGGGTCTGGCAACCCTACCGCAGACAAAGCACCCATATATTTATTTAATTAATTTGTACCCGCCCTCCCTGCCGAGGCAAGGTCAGGGAGGCTTACAGGCATCATAAAACAATAAGAACAAATTAAAATCATAAAAAACAAATACAAAAGGTGCAACATATATATGATGGCAAAAAGACTGTCCATATCGGCCACAATGGAGGGAATCAAAAGCTGGTGTCTGGCTCCTAAGCACATAGTTCCTTAGTAAGGGCTCAGATGTTAGAGCAACGGCTAAACATTGATTGTAGGGCATAGTTACTTAGGAGTTTGTCATCGCCCATCAAATCAAAAGATTATAAAATGATGAATGAATTAAAGACAGTGGCTAGATGAAATAACTGTGTCATAATAAGGCAAATTTAACTACCCATGCATTGATTGGGTCAATATGTTCAAGTCGGGAAAAAGAGATTGAGTTTCTAGACACTCTCAATGACTGTGCATTGGAAGAGATGGTCACAGAATCTACCAGGGGAGAAGCAATCCTGGATTTGGTCCTAAGTAACACCCAAGACCTGGTGAGAGATGTAAAAGTGATCGCACCGCTTGGGAACAGTGACCATAATGTTATTGAGTTCAACATTTGTAGAAATAGGGATTTGCCCCAAAAGACCAACACAACCACTTTTAACTTTAAAAGGGGTAGCTTCTCTGAAATGGGGGGACATGTGAGAAGGAAACTGAAAAAAAAAGTAGAAAGGGTCAAAACCATTGGGGAAGTTTGGAAACTATTTAAAACTACAGTCCTAGAAGCTCAGAAAAATATATATACCACAGGTTAGGAAAGGCACAAATAGCTACAGAAAAAGGCCTGCATGGTTAACAAAGAAATGGAAGCTGTAAAAGGTAAGAAGGATTCCTTTAAGCAGTGGAAAGCTAGTCTCAGTGAGGTTGATAAAAGAGAACACAGGCTGTGGCAATTTAAATGTAAGTCTGTGATCAGGCAGGCAAAAAGGGAATATGAAGAACATATAGCAAAAAACATACAGACCAACAATAAAACTTTCTTCAAATACATTAGAAGCAGGAAACCAGCCAGGGAGGCAGTGGAGCCCTTGGATGACCAAGGGGTAAAAGGACTACTGAAGGATGATAGGGAAATGGCTGAGAAGCTGAATGCAGTTTCTGCCTCTGTCTTCACTGCGGAAGATGAGAAGTGCTCGCCCACTCCAGAACTGCTAATTTCAGGAGGGGTGTTGAAAGACCTGAGTCAGACTGAGGTGATGAGAGAGGAGGTCCTACGACTGATAGAGAACTTAATAACTGATAAGTCACCAGGCCTGGATGGCATACATCCGAGAGTTCTGAAATAACTCAGATATGAACTTGTGGATCTCCTGACAAAAATATGTAATCTTTCATTAAAATCTGCCTCCATTCCTGAGGACTGGAAGGTAGCTAATGTCACTCCCATCTTTAAAAAGGATTCCAGAGGAGATCCGGGAAATTACAGGCCAGTCAGTCTGATGTCCAGACCGGGTAAGTTGGTAGAAACTGTTATTAAGGCAAGAATTAGTAGGCACATTGATGAACAAAAACTATTGAGACAGACTCAGCATGGGTTCTGTAAGGGAAGATCTTGTCTCACTAACCTGTTAGTGTTCTTTGAGGGAGTGAACAAACATGTGGGCAAGGGGGACCCAACAGATATTTTTTACCTTGACTTCCAGAAAGCTTTTGATAAATTTCCTCATCAAAGGCTCCTAAGTCAGCTCAATAGTCATGGGATAAAAGAACAAGTCCTCTTGTGGATCAAAAACTGACTAATTAATATGAAATAGAGAGTGAGTATAAATGGGCAATTTTCTCAATGGAGGGTGGTAAGCAGTGGGGTACCACAGGGCTCAGTACTGGGTCCGATGCTTTTTAACTTGTTTATTAATGATTTGGAGTTGAGAGTAAGCAGTGAAGTGGCTAAATTTGCAGATTACACAAAATCATTCAGGGTGGTAAAAGGCAGGGAGGACTGTGAGGCAGTCCAAAGGGATCTGTTGAGGATGGGCAAGAGGGCATCAACATGGCAAATGGGGTTCAATGTGACCAAGTGCAAAGTGATGCACATTGGAGCCAAAAATCCGAACTATAAATACACGTTGATGGGGTCCAAATTGGCAGAGACTGACTAAGAGAGAGGTCTTGGAGTCGTAGTAGATAACTCACTAAAAATATGTGCGACTACAATAAAAAAGGCCAACGCTGTGCTGGGGATTATTAGGAAGGGAATTGAAAACAAATCAGCCAGTACCATAATGCCCCTGTATAAATCGATGGTACAACCTCATTTGGAATACTGTGTACAGTTCTGGTTACCACACCTCAAAAAGGATATTATAGCATTGAAAAAAGTGCAGAAAAGGACATCTAGAATGATAAAAGGGTTGGAACACATTCCCTATGAAGAAAGGTTAAAACGCTTGGGGTTCTTTAGCTTGGAGAACCACAGATGTGTGGGGCACAGAACTGTTGTTGCTTTGGTGTTTCCGAGCTGATGTGACAGAGAGAAAGGAGGAAGAAGGGACAGCAACTGTAGCAGGAGGCACAGGAATGGGGTGTGTGGATGCTATTCCCAGCCTCTTTCAAGTCGCTTGCCATTGCCAGAACTGAGAACTGTGAAAATGAGAGCATCTGGAATATGGAGCTTGGTAGGGTTCCTATGAACAAGACAGAAAGCAGTGGAAAATAACACCAATTCATCATCCACCCCTGTCTCCTTGTCCTGTTAATAACCTAATGGATTTCCAGTGCAGACCAGAGTGAGATTTGGGGCGGACAAAAGAAATAGACTTCTACACACAATGCCTGATCCATGCATCGAATGCGCTGGTACAATATATGGTGATGGCCAATGGATTAAATGATGTTAAAAGAGGATTTCATTCATTGACAACAATCTATCAATGGTTATTAGCCACCAAAGCTATATTGTTAATTTTTAGGGTTAGGGTTATAGCCTGCTTTTCCATCTAGAATGGATCTTCAAGATGGGCTCTACTCATTCAAAACAATATTTAAAAAAATACAACCCACAATGAACTACCACAATCCAAGAAAAGCAGCCTCCAGAAGATGAAAGAAAGAGAGAAAGAGAGAAAGAGAGAAAGAGAGAGAGAGAGAGAGAGAGAGAGAGAGAGAGAGAGAGAGAGAGAGAAAGAAAGAAAGAAAGAAAGAAAGAAAGAAAGAAAGAAAGAAAGAAAGAAAGAAAGAAAGAAAGAAAGAAAGAAAGAAAGAAAGAAGGAAGGAAGGAAGGAAGGAAGGAAGGAAGGAAGGAAGGAAGGAAGGAAGGAAGGAAAGGACTATTAGATCAAGTCACATAAACCAATCTGAAACAGCAGTGTTCCACAGCATCATCTGCAGTGCCTCAGGCAGTAACAGCTACAATATTTTACATGCTGAGATCCTCATGCTGTTGTTCAGCAGGGGACAAAAGGCCAGCGAAGATGGAGTGCTGTAGGCCCACCCCCCTTCTTCAGCCATCGTTCTATACTAACAAGAAGGGATCTCTCATGACTACTCATTGCAGCCCACCTTTCGAAATCCTCTTCCCAAACCCCATTCACTATGCTCCTGCTTGCAGAGGCAAGACAGGTGGCAACCAGAGACAGGGTTTTTTTCAAGCTGGGAAAGCCTGGCGTGATCTGGTCCATGGGGTCGCGAAGAGTCGGATTCAACTGTGCGACTGAACAACAAAAAGCCATGTTAGTCTGTCTGCAGCAGTAGAAAAGAGCAAGAGTCCAGTAGTACCTGAAAGACTGACAAAAATTGTGGCAGGGTAGGAGCTTTTGTGCGCCACTGCTCGCTTCTTTAGATCAGGGCTTTCCTAGTGTTGGCACTTTGTCTTTGGAATGCTCTTCCGCCCCCTCCCCGCCCCCCAAGGCTTTCCTAGCACCTATTTCAAGCACCAGGCTATAGAACTTCCTTTTGCCCAGGCTTTTAATGGTAGGGGATTGATTTTTATAAGTGATTTTTATGATCTGCTTCTTGCAAGAGGACCGCTTCATAGCTTATCTTTTTACAGACGGTTTTAGTTTTGATAATTTTTATGCCTGTTTTTATTATTTTATCGATTTTTAAAAACCTTATTAACCTCCTCAAGCAGTCTTCTGGAGAGGCAGCATGTACATTTTCTAGACAAAGGAATAATAAATAATTTCAGATGGGGGCAGCATATGGAAAAGGACATGGATGATGACCTGGGTCACAGGCAGGTCTCCTCAGGAGAAGGCAATCCTTGAGATAAAGGAAGCCTCCAGGTTCCAAGGCTGAGCAGCAGCTGCTTGGAGGGAAATACAGAGGAGAGCTTTTGCTCTCTTACCCAGCCAGAGGACATCAGGTTGGCCACAATAGGGTCTTATCTGCAGGCCAGTGTTGATGCAGGGCCTGATCCAACATAATTCTTACATTCTAACCTCTTCTGGTTTCACAACAGCTTTTTGGAGAGGGGAGGCAAAGACACTGGTTTTGAGTTCACCTTTGTGACCAATCGTTTCCAAAGGAGAGAACTCAGTGCTGGGATAATTGAACAAACCCAATGTTTCATTGCCACCCATAATATATTTACTAAAACTGCTGCCTGGAAGCAAACATATCATTACCACCACCATAACTGTGACCCCTATTTTCTCTTTCCACTCATGTGCAGGGAGCCCCCCATAGCTGTTTTCTTATGATGCAAATGCAGAGAAAGCAATGTTTTGAGGATCACGGGCCAGGATGTCACTAGCTCCAGCAAAGGGTGGGTGCTGCTTCCAACACGGCCAGTTCCAGATTTTGGAGGCCCTGCGCTGAGTGTGCCCAGGGCACCTTCCCTCTCTTCTGTCTACTACCAGGCCTCCCTCTCTTGCCTCCCTGTTATGTATTGAGCCTAAGCCATCCCTGACTGTGGACCTTGCACTGGGTGAGCTTGCCCCCAAGAGCAGTAGCTGACCAGGATCCTGGAATTGGCCTACAGATAAGCAGTGTAATGTAAATAGCCTATCCTTGGGAGTGGGTGGGTGTGGGGTGGGGTGTCTGCATGTGTTATAAGCAGGGCTCACACCCTGCTGAATGTTCTTGCTGTGTTCCTGAAATCACTAAATAAACTGGAGCTGATCACTGCAATGCGTCCAGAACCCAGTATTTAACACTCCTCTTCCCACCTGCTGAGCCACAAACCTGGGCACCCTTTTCCCACTACCCTCACAATTACCTGTATTCACAGATGCCTGCACCATCCCATGTGTCCATTCCCTGATGATTTTGAGCAGTGGATACAGCTCGGAGCATGGATGGCAGAGTACTTGTCAGCAAGTGGGTGGGCCGCAGGAAGGCAGATGGTCAGTGGCGGTGGGACTTGCCAGAAGCCTTGGGCAGCTGCCCCACCTCAAGGTATGCTGATGCTGGCCCTGGCTTCCAGGATTCACAAGGTGACAGGCAAGTGTGCCTGCCTGTTAACACAACTGCTGCCCTTCCTCTTGGCTTTGTCCTCATGCTGACAATGAAACAAGAAAGTACTCCCCATTCTCTTCCACTGCATAGCATTCAACTGAATGATTGTTGGCCAAGGGCAGAAATGGAGCACCTCAAACCTATCGCCCAGGAGAACCCATCCAGTCTTCAGCTGTGTCCATTTCCCGGTGTGGCAGGAAGTAGAGTAGGAGTTACAATGCAATTCCGGCTTTAATGTAAGGAAGATGGGGGTCTTTTGTGCAGTGAGGCAGTGAATGGTTTGATCTGCATCCAAAGGATCACACTAGGAATCTTTCTGGCCTGTGATTCAGATCTTTCCTGGCTCACTGGTGGACCTCCTGATAGCACCTAGTATTTTTGGCCACTATGTAACAGAGTGTTGGACTGGGTGGGCCATTGGCCTGATCCAACAATGGCTTCTCTTACATTCTTATCTTGTGCAATGGAAGCACAACTAAGTTGTAGGGCGGTGCACAACACACATATTGGATGTGAATTGGCACAGATGACCCATGGACTTGCGCCATTGTCAAGATGCCATGTAAGCAGGACCGGGTGTGGAACAGGAAGCCTCTCCCCCCCACCCCCGTTGTTGCAGTCTTCAGATTCCATAAATTGCACAATAAAAACACCATCGATAGATGCCGATGCCTCTCGCTGGAGGAATTCTTTCCTTCAGCCTCCCGCCACGGGAGGCTTCCTATTTATACAAACGTTTAAATGGTTTTTGTTTTGCAGTCTCAGAAACCAGACAGACAGAGTAGAGAAACCCACAAGGGGATAAGGATCCCAGAAAAAAAACCCTCGAAGAAGTATGCGCTGTCTCTGACCGAGGAAACATCCCCTTATGTGGCAGCACCACAAAATGCCAGAGCTTAACTGATTGCAAAACCAAACAACAAGCGACATGGTTGGATGCAGAAAGGAATGCAAGAACTTGGCAGCTTCAGGAGGAGAACCCAGCAACCCCAACCACTTCTGGATGGACACCAAACCAACTCCTCCCGCTGGGCAGTGCCAAGCTGAAAATGGAAGATCTTCCTTTGGGGCCAGCGGCCCACCCTGCCAAATGTCCCATCTCTCGTGGTGCTGAAGAAGCATAAAATGCTGCTCGACCCATAGTGGGCTACTCTGTGCTTTAACTGGCCTTTGCTTCCAATTTCTGGTAGACTCAGCCCCTTTACACATTCACCCTAACCTGTGGATCAGTTCAGTTTCACATGGTAAGCATGGGCAAATGCTTTCCCATATGTGATCTTTTAAAAATAACCATGGCTGAACCATGTGGATCCACACAGATCCACACAGCTCTCTCAGGGATTAATGCCGCGTATCCTTTATCTACTGAGGTTGCTGTTGATGTGTGGGAAGATGGCTTCCCTCTGTCTATTACCACTACAGTAGTAAATGTCTCCTCAGATCAGAAAGGGCAAGAAGGAAAGCATTAAAACTAAAGAAAAATGCCGAGACGAAGTGATTGAGAGAAGCAGAAAAGAGCAATATAACCTATGGGGCAGTGGGGGAGAGAAGACAGCGTGAAAACGTCTAAATAACTATGCATCAGAGAGTGTCATACATTCACCATAAGTTAAGGTGAATATGTAAAATGATGCCAAGGCATTGGAGAGATCCTCAGAGTAAGAATGTGCACCTTAAATGTCAGCTGCCTGGGTTCAGTCAAATCACGTGGACATGTGACACTGAGATGTGGCACAACAGCTCTGTTCACAAGCCATGTCCGTGCTGCAGATAGTGGCGGCTTAGATGTCAGACCCACCACCTATGCAGCAGAGGGCAGGGCAAAAAAAAGCCAGGAGGAATTCTCTATCAGCCTCTGCTGTGCAACGTAAAGACAAACCCCATCAGAATCCAGCAAGGCCAGGCTTCATTTGCTCAGATCAGCTATCAACCCATAGCTTTTACAGGGGGCAGGAAGCACCATCTGATCTGCTCCAGCCTATCAGCTCTCTTGGCTGCCCTCACAGTTTCCTCTGCACTTCCCCCTCCTTTGGTCAACTAGGGCAACTAGAATGATAAAAGGGTTGGAACACTTTCCCTATGAAGAAAAGTTAAAGCGCTTGGGGCTCTTTAGGTTGGAGAAACATGATCGAGGTTTATAAGATTTTGCATGGGATAGAGCAGGTAGAGAAAGAGGTACTTTTCACCCTTTCTCACAATACAAGAACTCATGGGCACTCAATGAAATTGCTGAGCGGTTGGGTTAGAACGGATAAAAGGAAGGACTCCTTCACCCAAAGAGTGATTAAGACATGGAATTCACTGCCACAGGAGGCAGCTTCAAGAGGGAATTAGATAAACATATGAAGCAGAGGTCCATCAGTGGCTATTAGCCACAAGGTACAGATAGGGACTCTGGGGCAAGGGATGCACTGTATTCTTGGTGCATGGGGGGGCAACAGTGGGAGGGCTTCTAGTGTCCTGGCCCCACTGTTGGACCTCCTGATGGCACCTGGTATTTTGGCCACTGGATGGGCTGTTGGCCTGATCCAACATTGGCTTATCTTATGTTCTTATTGTCAGAGGAGAGTGGAGGGAAGAGGGACCAATTCCCAGTGTGGCAACCTTCACGTCATGAGTTCAAGACCCACTGTGGCTCAAAGATCCACTGTGGCTCAAATACTGACGATGATCCCCAAAATAATTGAAACTGGTGAGAAAGGGAGACAAAATGCCTACATACCACAAAAAAGATCAAAATCATGAGAACACCCATTTATTCAAAATGAACTATTCCGCAATAACTATCTCCCCAAATACTTCAATCACAACTGTAAATGTCATTTAAAACACCCACTTATACCTATAAGCCAACACTGCAGAAAGGGCTCTCATGGTGCCAGCTGGAAACCTTGGATGGTGTCCTGCATCATGGAGGTTGATCTTTGCTCGTGCCAAGGGAACCATGCCCCTTGCCATGTGCTTCCCTGGCCATGCTTGCCCAATCCAATGCCCTATAAACCCATTCTTGTGTCATAGTTGTGGTTTGCCAGTTCAATGCTCCCTCAAGACTGTGGAGTCTTGTAAGCAAAAATTTTACTTTGGGAGCTACTAGCATTAAAGTTGTGTGTGGGCAATTTGGCTACTGCTCCAGAGCCATCCTTCCTGAGCTAAGACAAAAATCTGTGGGCTGGAGGCTAAAAACCTGTGAGCTAGCTCACACTAACCAGGTTAGAGGGAACACTGGTGTGGATACCCTCACAGACTAGACATCTAGATCTAGACAGTGTTCCATTCTAATGGGCATCCCTTTGATACAGCATTGGTTTGAGACACGGAAACTCTGGCTTTAATATAATCTTGCTCAACTGTGGTACTCTCTAGGTGGTCTTGGAAGACTCAACAAAGGGTTGTCCAGAAGGGAAAGCAAAGCAAGGATCATCTGTCGTTTTGTACACTGGGAAGAACCTACAGAAATGATTACTAACAATTCACCTCAAGAATGAAACTTAAGCTGACTTTTCTCTGCTATAATCCTATCCAGCGCCCTCTGAATTCAGAGGAAGGACTGGGGGAGCAGTCCTTGGGGACAACTTTGGGAAGGGAAGTAGTTGTGTTTGGTTGCCCAGCTGGCTTCCTCTGTCAAGGGTTAGGAGAAAGAGGGGAAGATTCCACACAAGAGAAAAGGAAACATTTTAATTGTCTCAGACGGCACTTATCATTCATTACCTTGCCCCCGAGTTCAGCAACCCCCTTTTGCCTCTCCGTTCTCCGTGGAGGCCCCGTGTGTGACAGCACCTCCCTTGAGATAACCAGGCGAGTGGAAACATTTTGTCTCAAACCTTGAGTTGTATGGATGCTTTGCACAGCTGGGATGGGTCCCCGCTTGCTATCGGAGTCTGATAAACGGCAGCAGCTGGGCTCAGAAGGGGGAGGGCTGGGTGGGGGTGGTCTGAAGACGTAATGCTTTGCGTAAACCAGAGATCAGAGGGAAAATAGGACTTTTTTTAAAAAGCCGGGGGAGGGGGAGAAGCAGAAACAGCACCCTTTGGGAGATAAGGTACACAAGGGACTTTGTGTGCTTCTGGTGTAGGGGGGTTGTGTGTGCGTGCGTTTTAAAGTTGTTGCAAAAAAAAAAGATACAAAAGAATATGTTGCAGGTGTCAGCTCTTGGAGGCCTTAATTAGTTTTATTGATTCTCTTGCCAACTGAGCGCTGTGACCTTGCCCTGGGAGAGTTGATTTGGACCCTCCATGTAGGTTTTCAAAGGCCGACTCTCTTGCCCAAGGTAATGGATCTGCTAATCTAGATTTAAGTATTTTTAAAAAAGCTAATTAAGGACTAGGATCAGCCTCGTATTTGTTGATGTTGTGTTTCCCAGCATGAAAGGACTGCACTTGAAATACACATATATATATCCCCCCCATTTACAGCTAGAATCTTCCCCCCATGGGCTTTGCATTCTGGTTTTTTTAAAAAATGTTTTACATCCATTCTCAGGTGGAGGAAGAAAATAATCTTAGATCAGCGTTGATCAAAAGCTCCCCAATAAGATGAGAAAGAAAAGGTGTGGAAAGGGGTACAGCTGGAGTCTTCAGCCCTACTCTTTGTTTTCACAACTTCTATGACACTGCCCCCTTGTGGGTCTGCTGTGTGAAGGTTTGCTGTTGTGAGGGGAAAGTTGTGAGGGGAAAGAACAACTCATCTCTTTCCCCTCTGACCAGAATGACCAAGAGTGGGTTCTCATCACTGGGTCTTCCCCCTATTTGCTGAAGCAGGGAAAACTGGAGAGAGAAAATCCAATGACATTTAACGCCTCCAGTCGTTGGGGTTCTGCCGAAAATTCTGCCATTTCGAGCAGTGCACACGGGGCATGACGTGCTGCCAGGTGGCATTTTTAAAAGCTCAATACCTCTGGGTTAGGAGGAGACCATCGCACAGCGGTACTTATTGTTTTAAGCTCTGGGGCTCAGAGGTCTCTCCTCCTCTCGTTCCGGGAGATAACATTAGGATAGATTTCTTTAATTATATTAGCTTACTCCAGTCCCGAGCAACACGAAAACTGATGGAAGGGAGAGAAAATGAACAGGATTAGTGCGCATCTGATGGGCAAAGAGGGGGTTATTAAAGTATCAACAGACCTGCCAGATAATGTGTATTTTTATCACCTTTTCTGCTATAGTTTTCAGGGGAGGGAAGAATTTTAAAAAAATCAGTAGTGTTCACTTCTGTTGTTTATGGTATGTTCTAAACTTCTCTGCCAATTCACCTTCCCAACCTCCTTCTACAAAACTGCCTTCCTAACTCACCCACTTTCCCTGTCTGCCTCAAATGGATCTGTACAATACTCATGCATGCACACCCATATACACCACAGACGCGGCTTGGAGCTGAAACAGAAATGGCAGGAGCTGCATGACAAAAATGCAAGGAATGTTATTTCATTCCTGGTATCTTAGGGGACAGCGCACCACTGGAGGGGAGGGCAGGGAGACAGAGAAAGGAACATCAAAGGTTAGTTTTGTTTCTCTCTGTAAAACGTGGTTTGGAGATGCTAAGGAAGCAACAGAGTGGGCTACTGATGGCTTACATTGGCAAAGGCAAACTAAAACCAGTCTTTGTCCCCAGGTGCCCATGTGGTCCATATGCCAGTAAGTCTTGGATTGTTCTAAAAGTATTCCTTTAAAGCTTCAGCAGTGGCAGAGGGCAATGGTCCAATTGTCCGGATTACATAGTTCTAGGCCTCCAGGGACTTCTCAGTTTGTAGCACGAGAGCACCAACATTCAACACCCGCTGGAGCCTTGTAGAAAGGGGTATGAAGGTGTTTCCTGAGCTGAAATAATCTTTTCAGAGCAAGGTGTTGTACCATCAGAAGGCACCTCATATAGTAAGGAGATAAAGGCCTAGGTGCCATTCACACCTTAATGCAGAGGCCAACTTGAGTTTGCCATTGTGGACAAAGAAGAAAAAGAAGAGGAGGAGGAGATTGGATTTATACCCCGCCCTTCACTTGGAGTCTCAGAGCAGCTTACAAACTCCTTTCCCTTCCCCTTCCCATAACAGACACCCTGTGAAGTAGGTGGGGCTGAGAGAGAACTGCCATTTCAAGGACAGCTCTAACAGAACTATGGCTAGCCCAAGGTCATCCAGCAGCTGCAAGTGGAGGAGTGGGGAATCAAACCTGGTTCTCCCAGATTAAAGTCCGTGCACTTAACCACTACACCAAACTACACCAAGAGAGAACGGCAGCCAAGCCCAGCACCCTGACAAATATAAGGGCCCAATTACACATGGTATGTAACATAAGATGAGTTGGGGGAATTAATCACACATTCATCAGGGGACTCACCTTAAAAGCTGCTCTGAAGACCGGGGGGGGGAGTGTGCCTTCTCTCCCACACCAATTTTCCTAGTGGAAAGAACTGTGGGGAGAAGATGGCTGTTTGCCCCTTCCTTAGGATACATGTCTCATGGGGTCATGCAACTGAGAACATGTGGGGCCCAAGGAAGGGGGAATATAGGGTTGCCAGCTCTGGATTGGGAAATTCCTGGAGATTTGGGGGGTGAAGCCTCGGGATGGTAGGGTTTGGGGAGCGGAGGGACCTCAGAAAGGTAAAATGCCATAGAGTTTACCTACAAAGGAAGCCATCTTCTCCAGGTGAACTGATCTCTATAGTCGAAAGACCAGTTGTAATTCCAGGACAACTCCAGCCACCACCTGGAGGCTGGCTACCTTAGGGCAAAGGGCCACTTTCATTAGGGAAAACAGTTGGGAGAGAAGGCAGAAGCCTCTCCTCCCCTCCCTCGCACCTCTGAGCCACACCAAGTGATGGAGTGAACATGTGATTGTGAGTCTCCTGACCTGGTGTGTCACAGCTAAGGCCCTAAGATGATAGCACATGTTTGTAGGGTGTGTTTGTCACACACATACCCCGATGTGGTCTAAAGGGCAGAGTGGGGGGGGGGAGAACAAGCCCTTCCCTGGAAAGCGAAGTCTTGTTTGGCAACATGTCTTTGTCAGCTGATGCTATTGAGACTGTGGGCCATAATGCTGTGCTTTCTCCATTCTGGGATCTCTTCATCATTCCCCCCAGCTCTTTGTTTGCTGCCATCCCAAAGAACCAGCCTTTCCTTCCTCAATTGCTTGACAAGGAGCGAAAGAAGCACAAGCTGAGCTGCTGAGTCTTCCAAGAGCCTGTCTCCAGAAGGCAACGATGCATGGCGATGCGATCTCCGCCTTCCCCCAGCGATGCCCCATCAGACATGTTTGCGCAACAGGACAGGTCAGCTCCACACTGAGGTAGCCTATCTGGCAGAGCCCAGAGAAATCGTGCACAGCAGGAGGTTGGAGAACTCAACTCGTCCAAGGCCGGGAAAGGCCCCCCGGTTAACTTCCGTATTATTTCCAGTAAAGTTTGGGCCGCGGCTTGCCATGACCGCCGGAGACGAGTAAGGTCGTGCAGGAATGTAAATAGAGCAAGGCACTGGGGTTTAATCTAATCTTATAGCTAATGTAGCCTTTCAACAGAGGCCGCAGCAACTGATACTTTGCTTCGCACTGCACTGCTCCAACGAAAGGAGTGGACGGTTGGCGGGAATGCAGCTTTTCTAAATTCTCGCCTGTGAAATCCAATTTATGACTCCACTCCCCCAAGCACCGTGAAACAAACTCCCTGGGCTGGCAATCTAGGGAAGTACAATGCTTGATTGTGGACAGTTTAGAGAAGAAGTTAGGAAAGGAGACAGAATGGAGAGAGAGAGAGAGAGAGAGAGGCATGTGCTTGGGTAAGGGTTGTGGCCCAGCCGTAGAGCATACACAGAAGACTCTGACCCCTGGCGTTTCCAGCTGATCTCTGGGAACAGTCAGTCAGAAAGACCTTTCTCTGGCCAGAAAGCTCCTGCTGGCCAGGGACAAAGAATGCTGAGCTGGATGGACTAGGGTATACGGCACCTTCGTAAGACACAAAGCCCCAAAAGGCAGCATAAGATTGAGTCCTTGGGAGCCTCTACAACCCTGTGGCCAAGGAACCCAAACAAGGTGTCTCCCTAAGCCAAAGATACTGCACACAAACCTGTACATATGTCAGCAAAAATCCATGTACACTTGTCCCCATGCACCAGGAATAAGCAATCTTTTTTGGCCGGAGATGTTGGTGTGCTGACATACAATAGGAGGAGGGAGGAAAAATGGGGTTGTATTTAGCCAGATGCACTAGGAGAAAGCCCTAGCAGGCCTGCTGTGCTTCAGAGACTGGCGTCAGACCCGGCCAGGGAGCTGAATGGGCATGGGAGATGCCCACTGCCCACTGCTTGCTCCCATACTGCTGGGCCTTGGTGGCATAGCCAGTGAATTTCACTTCAGAAGCCTGGGCAATGGACTGGTCCTGGGCACTGAACACAACAGTCTGGCATGCTACTGGTAGCCATTGTACCAGAGGGGCTGCCTACCCCAGCATACACTCAATGTTATATGTAACTGTTTGTTTCCTATTATTAGCCAGCTTATGGAAACCACACCACCTCTCCTTTTATTCTGGCTAGGAAAAGCACAGTGCACATTTGTGATGCCTAGAACCACCTCTCCCATGCTTCAGAACAAGAGCAGCCACTGCTAGTCAATTGGTTGCATTTCTTCTAGTGTTTACATCCTGTTGAAAAGCTTAATTACAATGAGAGGTGCTGGCTCAAGATGTCTAGAAAATATTCCCTTCGATCCAGTTAACAGGACTGCCTGTAAGTAATGCCAATGTGACAGAAGACACTCCGCGCATCTTCAGAGATGTGCTGTTCCCTTGTTGCTTCATGGCTTGAGGCCTAGCAATGAAAACAGTGGAAGATTCACCAATCCTGGGGCATAAATTAAGTTTTTTGTCCAGAGCTACTCATTCCTCTTCCTAGTTTCTCCAGCATCACAGCAGGGTGACAGGCGGAAGAGATGACTTCTCAGAATGAGTCCACACATTACAAGGCAATCGTTTTCACTGTAGGCACATTGGTGTTTCCCATAGCAGACACAGAAGATATGAACAGCAAGAGCGCCTGATCGGTGAGCAAAAGACACTTGACAGCAAGTCAACAGTCAGGGTCTAACAGGAATCAGGTATCTGTTGTTGGGGAGCCGGAGAGGGGAAGCATGGTCCCAAGCAGTCCTCAGGTCAGTCCAATAGCACCAGGCAAAGCACCAGAGGGCTAGTCGAAAGTTAGTCATGATCCTCAAGCAGTGGCTGATGTTCAGAAGGGCAAGAGGAACCCTGCATAGTTTATAAGGCAGGCACAAAGTTCAGTTACAGAGGCAGGGTCATGGGAGAAAGGAGCCGGGCACTTAGCCGGGGAGGGTCCTTCCAAGTTGAGACCACTTGCTCAGACTGAAGACCCAGCTCCGTGGCTGGAGACTGATAAAGCATGCTGGGTCACAAGTGGTTCTTTGAGTGCCAGCTGATGGTGAGCCGAACAGGCTTCCATAGCAGCCTTTGGAGAACACAACTTTCTGTGGCAGAAATACAAACTTAGCGACACAGGAGCCAAAGTACCTGAGTCTGACTGCTAGGAACTCTGGTTTGCAAACCCATGTGGGAGAGCATCTGCTATGCCTGTAGAAGGATCTAGCTTCGATCCCTGGCATCTCCAATCAAAGGACCTCTTCATAAGACCCAAGAGAGTGGCTTCTAGTCAGAGCAGACAACACTCTGTATGGACTCAGGATAAGGCAAGTCTTATGTAGACTTCATGGGAGGAGCCTATGGTTCAATGGTAGAGAAAAGGATCTGTATGTGAGAAGTCCCAAACTGTAATCTCGGCTTCAAAATTCTCAGGTGGCAGGTGCCAGGGAAAGACTTGTCTCTGCTTGAGACCCTGGGAAGTTGCTGCCAGTCCGACTAGACAATGCAGAGTTAGATGGACCAGGGGTTGTATTCAGGACCAGCTAGTTTTATGTCTGTTGATTGACTGAACAGTAGCTCCCCCAGCATACACAGGTGCTTAAAGCCATCTGTTGCTCATGCTTTACACATGTTAACATCGGTGTCAACTGCCTATTTGAGTCAAACACATCTGCTGTGTGAAATGGCTAGACAGAGTAAGAGTCAGTGGAGTAGGAAATGAAAGGCTGCATATTTGGGATTTGTGTCTGTCAAATGGGAACTGGAGCAGCCCAAAATAATCCCACCTATTTTTCAGACCAAGGAATGGATTATCCCCCTTTACCATTCCATGTCTACCATTCTACATTTTTTTATTCCACCCCTTCTCCAAACAGCCGAAGACAGGGGTGTCACACAGAAGGCCCGGGGGCTGGAATCGGCCTGTCCAGGGCTCTTATGCGGCCCGCAAGCAACTGAGGCAAGGGAACGAATGCTGGAGGGGAATGGGCAGAGCCACTCCATTGTGGCTTCAGCACAGCAGAACAACCTTGTCTTCAGCAGTCAAGTATTGTGGGAGCCTCTGTCCAGTGCTGCACCACTGCCTCTCCAAGTTCCCATTTGTGGGGTTGTCTCTGCACTTCCCTCCCAGCCCATGGGGCTTTGTAGTGAGGATACACAAACCTGGAACTTACCAGGTGCTGTCCTTCATACAGTTTCTATCTCCGGTACCCGGCTTTACATTTATGAAACACATGGCCTGGCCCAACAAAGTGACATTTATGTCAGCTCTGGCCCTTGTAACAAACGAGTTTGACTCCCCTGGCCTAAGACTTTCAGCACATGCCAAACGTGTCCTGCCCAGGGGCAGATTGGCCACTATGGCCACAAGACTCCTCCTGGTGGGTTGATGGCTCCTCACCACATCTGGGCCGGGCCAGGACAGTAGCCACCCAGGAGAAGTGGCCCCAGCCCATGCGGCCTGCAAGAGGCTGCATCTGGGCTGCCCACACCCTGTGCAGGCTAGCCTCATGGGGGTGGCAGGGCCAGGGCAATCCAGGGCTCTGGGCCATTTTCCACTCCCAGTCCACCTCTGGTCCTGCCACGGTGCTGCTGCTGTTCTCTTAGGAATCTATCTTATTCCAAGTCACATCACTGAGCTATCTAATAGGGTTGCCAGCTCTGGGTTGGGAAATACCTGGACATTTTGGGGACGGAGCCTGGGGTGGGGGGACCTCAGCAGGGCATAATGCCATAAAGTCTACTCTCCAAAGCAGCCATTCTCTCCCGGGGAACTGATCTTGGTCATTAAAAGATCAACTGTAATAGTGGGAGATCTCCAGGTGCCACCTGGAGGCTGGCAACCCTACTATTGAACTCTGCATCTTGTCTATTCCGGCTGGAAACTGCTGCCTTGGAAGATGCCAGGGACTGGACCTGACACTATCTCCAACTGTAGGCGCCTGTCTGCAGCTCTGCATTGGAGTGTGTGCGCATGTGTGAGCACACACACACATGCACACACACACTCTTTAGCTATATGACACTCAAGATTCAACTAAAACCTAGCGAGCACTCAAATGTGATCCCTGCCACTGGTCCTCTGACAGGCAGGAAATCCATGCCATGAAAGAGAACTTATTTTGCCCAAGCTGAAATTAAAAGGAGAGAACGGGTGCATGCACGGGGCGGGTGGGGGGGAAGGGATGTTTTTGTTTATTCCTTAAAAAACAAATTTCAGACGTCTCAAGAGCAGAGAAATCAATCGGCCTCTGTTTGTTTTCAGAAACCTCAAGCCCAGCTTTGATCCGAGGAAGGAAATGTGCTGGGGGGGTTGGGGACGGGAGTCGTTCAATAGCACAAACTAATTGCTTGAAGTAAGAAAAGTGGGGATGGTACAAACAGAGAGGACCTTAGATCATATTTATGGAATCGATAGAGACGGGAGGCTTCCAAGCCGCCCCCTCCCACCTTTAGATCATATTCTCCAAGTCCAGGGTGGGGGCAAAGGGCACTGAAGCGCGCCAAGCCAGCGAGCACATCTCTGCCTGACAGCCCGCTGCATCACGCCACTTTCCCCAGGGGCTGCCGACAGCTTCAAATTGCTCCCAACCCAGGTCTTTCCATGAAAGGTAGATTTTCCTTAAACAAAACAAAACAAAAAAACAAGCAAGCAAAGAGAGAGTCACTGAAAGAGGGAGGGAGTGCAAGGCCGACAGCAAAAACACGCACCCCGAGCCTCTGTTTTCCGGATGTCCACATAGGTTTGGGAGGCGGCGATGGGCCTCCCGTTTCTCAGTCCTGGCTGTCCTGGCTGTGGAAAACAAGCGAGGAGCTGGGAAGCTTCGGGGTTTTCTTTCGGGGTGTGTGTGTGTATAAATGCATCTATGGCCTGTGTTTTGGACAGGAAGGAACACCAGCTGGCTGCACAGCCACTGAAATAGGCTTCCATCACAAAATCTAGGAAGTCTGCTGGCCTCCGGAGAAGGGCAATGTTTTCAAGTGACAAAAATGTTTGTCCAGAGGCTGCTTAAAGACTGCCAGTGAGGGGGAGCTCACCACCTCCCTAGGCAGCTGACTCCACTGATGAACAACTCTTACTATTGAAAAGTTTTTCCTAATATCCAGCTGGTACCTTCCCACCCTTAATTTAAACCCATCCTTGCGAGTCCTATCCTCTGCTGCCAACAGGCACAGCTCCCTTCCCTCCTCTAAGTGACAGCCCTTCAAGTACTTAAAGAAAGCAATCCTGTCCCCCCTCAGCCTCCTCTTCTCCAGATTGAACATTCCCAAGTCCCTCAGCCCTCAGCCTTCCTCACAGGGCTTGGTCTCCAGGCCCCCAATCATCCTTGTCACTCTCCTTTGCACCCACTCCATTCTGAGAAATCAGAGGGATGGGCAGGAAGAAATAAAATAGGGTTCCCTTCCAAGTGTGGAGGAAGGCATCTTCGAAGGTGGATGGACCATTCGTTGTCTGGTATTCCCGAGCGGCTCAAATGGTCGGCATCGACATTTTGAATGCCCGGATTGTGTATGGCCGAGAGTGTGATCAAACGGTGGAGGTACCAATTCCAAAGATCGATGCCCGCCTGGAAGAGGCACAGAGAGGCAGTCCCGCCCTGCTTGTTTATGTAAAAAACAGTGGTGGTATTGTCGGAGGCAACTTGGACGACTTTGCCCTGCAGTATTGGGAGGAAGGACCGTAGAGCGAGATGAGCAGCTCGGAACTCCAATACATTGATATGAAGAGTGGCTTCCCGAGAAGACCAGATCTCCTGTGCTGAGTGCATTCCACACTGGGCTCCCCAACCCCAGAGGGACACATCTATGGACAGTGAAATCTCTGGAGGAGGCTGCCGGATGGGCATGCCGGAGAGGAGATGCTGAGGAAGGGACCACCAGGAGAGGGAGTCGATGACTGGAATCGGGATCGACAGAACCTTGTGCCAAGGGCTCTGGAGAGGATCAAAAGCTTGGAGAAGCCAAAGCTGGAGAGGATGAATCCTGAGTCTGGTGTGCTGAACAACAAAGACCGTGGACGCGAAGTATCCCAGGAGCCTCATAACTGACAGAGCGGATTGTCGGGGAGAGGTCTGGAAGGTGGACACCAGTGAGATTATGTCTGAGGCTCTCAAGTTTGGAAGAAAGGCGGTCTCAATGGTGGTATCGAGGCAGGCTCCCAGAAATTGTAGGATCTGGGTAGGATGGAGAGAGGACTTGCATGGGTTGACACAAAGCCCTAGGGCATGAAGGAGGGAGAGGGTCATCTGGACATCTTGGGCTAATTGGTCTTGTGTAGGGGCTACCAGAAGCCAATCGTCGATATGGGGTAAAGGGCAATCTCTCGATGATGAAGGTCGGCAGTGACAGCCGCCATCAGCTTGGTGAAAACCCTTGGAGCGGTGCAGAGCCCAAATGGGAGGACTCGATACTGATAGTGTGCATTTCCAACAGTGAAACGTAGGAACTTCCAGTGTTGAGGACGTATGGTAATATGAAAATAAGCATCCTGAAGGTCTACTGACATGAGGAAACCGGACTTGGGAAGAAGAGGGAGAATAGATTGCAGAGTCACCATTCGAAATTTGTGGTATCAAATGTATTGATTTAGATCTCAAAGATCCATAATGGCCCGCAGGCCACCATCCCTTTTCAGAACTAGGAAGTACTTGGAGTAGAAGCCTAGAGTTCGTTGCACCTCTGGGGTGACCTCGATGGCACCTTTGTCTAGAAGGGCAGAAATCTCCAGGGAGAGGAGTGGATCGGAGGGTGTAACGACAAAGTGAGGAAGGATGGGAGGCGAAATGAACTCTATGGTGTACTTGACCTGTACGATGGTGAGGACCCAGGAATTGGTGGAAATTTCTTCCCACATTGGAAGGAAAGGGAAGAGTCGGGTCTGAACGGGAGGGGTATAGGAGGGAGGTGATAGCAGGCGATCGAAGCGGTCAAACGGACTGCTTCTGCTGCTGGGTCTTCTTAGAGGCCTGCTGACGAGGTCAGTGAGACTGGCCTCCTTCTCCACTGAGAGGTGGATGCCAGCAACGGCTGGCGCTTATTATAGTAAGTAACATTAAGGCGGTCGAAAAGGAACTGAGTGGGAGGTGGCTCTCTCCCCCGCTCCAGGCATGCGCAGTATGTGCCTGCTCCCCAGGGCAGAAAGAGAGCCTGCCAAAGAGGTTCTGAGGCAAGCTCTGGAAGTTCTTCCAGTCGAGGTCGTGCACAGGCGCCCAACCCATGTGTGGGACTGCACAAAGACCACGACGAAGATTGAGTGGTACCTCTACACCCAGTTGGGTAGAAGGTTAGCCATGTTAGTCTGTCTGTAGCAGCAGAAAAGAGCAAGAGTCTAGTAGCTTTAAGCCTAACAAAATTTGTGCATATGAGCTTTTGTGAGTGGGCAGATTTAACACTTTGAAGCTCCTCCCCAACTAAAAGTTTGTTGTCATCACTCATGTTGGTGGGGGGAACACAGGGTTGCCAGCTCTGGGTTGGGAAACACTTGGAGATTTTGGGGTGGAGCCTGGGGAGGGCGGGGTTTTGGCAGGGCAGGGACTTGAATGGTGTTCAATGCCAGACTCCACCTTCTAAAGCAGCCATTTTCTCCAGGTGAACTAATCTTTGTCACCTGGATCCTAATTTTACTGGTTTTATTTTTTTATCATCGTTATTTTATCCTTTTTAAGATCTAATTTTGTCCCACACTTTATCGAACCTTTGGTTTTACTGATCAAAATGCTTGTGCAATTTTATTCTTACTAACCTTGTCTTATCTTAACAGTAAAAGCTCATCAGCGTCCAGGCAGCCATTTGGGTTCGACTACCCGATCCTAATTTTATTGGTTTTATTTTTTTATCATCGCTATTTTATCCTTTTTAAGATCTAATTTTGTTCCATACTTCACCGAACCTTGGTTTTACTGATCAAAACGTTTGTACAATTTTATTCTTATTAACCTTGTCCTATCTTAATAGTTTTACCATCTGGGTACTATTTGTTTTTGTAATTTATTGACATGGTAATTACTTGTAAGTAGGGTTGTATACCGCTGGCTGTATGCTGTGACAATAAAATTCATTCATTCATTCATTCGTCACCTGGAGATCAGCTGTAACCCCAGGAGATCTCCAGCCACCACCTGGAGGTTGGCAACCCTAATGAAATGTGTAATGTAAATGGTACCCTATGGCAATCTGTCCCTCATTACCTGGAGGTGGGGACAAAGAATGGCTGTCACCTTCATGGCCCTTTTGGAACTTCCCTGGGCATTAGAATTGCTTCTGTTGAAGACAGAGGGGTAGGCCAGACTCCTCCAAAAGGAACAGCTGTGTTCTTATGACTCCATTGCCAAAACGTCCTCTGAAATCTGTCCTTCTTTAGTAATCTTTAAAAACCAGTCACATTAAATTTGATCACATAGCATTCTCATAACAGGACTGATATTCAACATTCATTCATTCTGCTCACATCTCGGCTCGTGGACTTTTCAGCAGTGTGTATTAATGACCCAGAGGTATAAGAACATAAGAAGAGCCCTACTCGATCAGACCAGTGAGGTCCATCTAGCCCAGCATCCTGTCTCACACGCTGGCCAACCAGCGCCTCTGGAGAAGGGTTACCAGCCCGCAGGTCCAGGCAGGGGATCCCTCGCTTTTGGGGGCTCCAATTCACCTCTGGACAGCTGGCTGCTGGGGGCAGCCCCGCCCCCAAGCCCCACCTCCAAATGTGATCACCCACCCGGTCTCTCCTCCCTCCCCTCCTGCCAGATTTAAAGGGCTCCAGCTGATCGGCAGGGACCATGTGGTGCCCACTGATCAGCTGGGGGGCCCTTTAAATCTGGCAGGAGGGGAGAAAAAGAGGTGGCCAGTTGTGTGGTTGTGCTCGGGGGCAGGGCGGAGACAGCCCCACCCACTCTGGAATGCCCCCCATATTCCCCCCTGCTGGAATGAGGAGGGAAACTGGCAACCCCACTCTGGAAGGCCAACAACAGGGCATAGAGGCTGAGGCCTTTCCCTGATGTTGCCTCCTGGCTCTGAGATTCAGAGGTTTAGTGCCTCTAAATGTGGAGGTTCCCATCAGTCACCATGGCTTGTAGCCACTGATAGACATCCTCTATGAATCTGTCTAATTCCATTTTAAAGCTATTTATTCCTGTGGCCATCACTACATCCTCTGGTGGCAAATTCCACATTTTAATCACTCTCTGCATACAATAGTACTTGCTTTTGTCAGTCCTGAACCTACTGCCCATCAGCTTCATTCGATACCCTTGAATTCTAGTATTTTGGGAGAGGGAGAGAAATGTCTCTTTGTCAACTTTCTCCACCCCATTTATGCATTTTATAAATCAGTTTCAGTTTATGAGGTTTAAGAGCCTATACACCATGCATTTTATAAATGTAACTGTGCTACTTGTTGTTCAGTTGCACAGTCAAGTCTGACTCTTCATGACCCCATGGACCACATCACGCCAGTGCCTTCATGTTTGTTGCCTTGGTAACAGTCTCTAACCATCTCATCCTTTGCCGTCCCCTTCTTCTTTGACCTTCAATCTTTCCCAGCATCAGGGTCTTCTCCAGTGAGGGCTTCCTTCTCATTTGGTGGCCAAAGTATTTGAGCTTCAGCTTCAGTATCTGGCCTTCCAGGGAACAGTCAGGGTTGATTTCTTTTAGGATTGACGGATTTCATCTCCTTGCAGTCCAAGAGACTCTCAAGGGTCTTCTCCAGCATGTAAATGTGCTAAAGTGCTGCTTATTCTTTGAACTTTCTGGACAAACCATTTTTTAAAAAAAAACAAAGATCAGCACAAGTAGGGTTGCCAGTCTCCAGGTGGATCTTCTCCCAGAATTACAGTTGATTTCCAGACTACAGAGATCAGGTCCCTTGGAGGAAATGGCTGCTTTGATTCTATGGCATTATAATTCTGCTGAGGGTCCTCCCCACCCAAACTCCACCCTCCCCTGGCACCGCCTTCCAAGACCCAGGAATTTTCCAACCTAGACTTGACAACCCTAAGCACAACAATACAGAAGAAAACTATACAAATAGGAAAATCTCAAGAGTTTACATTATCATGTACATTTTGAAGCACTATTATTATTATCATTATCATCATCATCGTATGGCATTGTGTATAGGTATAGCCAGGAGATCTTAAGATTGCCTAGCAGCCAGAAGTTCTAGCTTTTTTAGTGTTATGTACCACTAGGTGGTGAGCTAGGCTTGTTTTTAAGGTAAGAGATGTTTCAAAGGTGGTTTGCCATTGCCTTTTTCCAAAAGCAAAGTTTTCCCAACGATTAGCTAGCACCACTGCAAATGTTACTACTGTCTTTGTGATACTAACATGAAAAACTTCTGAAAGACAACAGTTCTTCTATGTGGGTACCCAAAACTGCACTCCAGCCAAAACCAATAACAGTTCTCAAGCTGAGTTGTGTAGTCTACATGAAGCAAAGAAAGGCAGACTCTATGGACATTTGTCACCCTTCATGGAGACACCTCAACGAGCTATTATAAATCTGTTGGATGACTGATCAATCAATCAGCAATTTATTATGGCGGCAGACCAGCAGAACTGCATGACTGATGAACATACATGTCGGATGATATTGCTCAGTTTGTTCATACACTGCTGTTCACTGGCATGCACCAGTTTCATTTCTTACTGAGCCTGTATTTGGTTTCCATAGCCATATCAACTTGGACAAATTTCACAATTCTTCCTGGTTCCGTAGTATCTCTACATTCCTTGCTTGCTCTGTTCAACTTTATAGCCAACAGGTAGCTCCTCTCCTCCCCATGCTCTGTCTAAGTTCCTCAGTGGCTGGGCCTTTGGGTAGCTACCGCACTGATATCGGTGCTGATGCATCACTTCTAGCCCTTTTGTGTTTACATCTGGGCTGGCTGACTGTGCACAACTTCAGGTCATGTAGTGGTCTGTGTCCTAAAATAGACTGTTCCTGAGTGGGTAAAGGTGTTCCTTTTCTGCTGCTTCTGCTGTAGATTGAAGTTTCCCCATTTTGTCAACACGTTGCCCATACAAATATTATTCTTCTGCCATGGTTTGATTATAGCCTGCCAACGATAACTGAGTATTCCATTCAAAAGCTTAGTCTCAGTGACATTTAGTCTTTTGGTGTCCTCCTTAGTGAAATTTCTTGTATACAAGTTGCATAGTAGTTGTATATTCACAGTTTAACCTCCTCAGGCATGCTGAAAGACCACAGATATGACTGCAATATATTGACTGTACCAGGCTTGTCTCTTCAGCCATCCTTCAGACTTCTGCAGCCTGCTTTCCAACACCTTACTTAATTTATTGACTGGATATCTAAGAGCGATGTGCCCAAGCCAGAAGCCACTAGTCCAAAACCAGCAGAATCATCTCATAATGTGTTTACATCCTTTTGAAGCACTGGGCAGTTGAACTCCAGAACTGGAGAGATGGGAACAGGAGTGCAGACTCACAGATATTGAAGTCCATGGCTTACTGCATTTTGTCAATCCATTATCACTTCTCCCATTGTTGTATTATCAGTGGTGGTAGTTCTGTCCAACTGTAGCTGATGTACGGTGACCCTGTAGGGTTTTCAAGGCAGGAGATGTTCAGCAGTGGTTCACCATTGCCTGTATCTGCATAGCAATCCCGGACTTCCTTGGTGGTCTCCCATGCAAGTATTAACGACGGCTGACCCTGCTTAGCTTCCGAGATCAAGCTAGCCTGGGCCATCCAGGTGAAGGTGTACTATCAATAGCCTTCCAGAAATGAACCAAGACAACGCTTCTATATATTTCATAGTGTCCGACGATAACTAAGGATTAGTTGCTGTAGATTTTCCGGGTTGTGTGGCCGTGGTCTTGGCATTGTAGGACCTGACGTTTCACCAGTAGCTGTGACTGGCATCCTCAGAGGTATAACACAGAAAGATGGAGTACTCTCTGTGTCAAGGTGAGCAGATAGGCAAGTAATTTATTTCTACCCTGGAAGGTGGGGTAGGTCTGAGTCAATTATCTAGTGTACTTCTCCAGGCTATTTCTAGGGTAGAAATAAATTACTTGCCTACCATTTTTCTTCTCACCTTGACATAGAGAGTACTCCATCTTTCTGTATTATACCTCTGAGGACGCCAGACACAGCTACTGGCAAAACGTCTGGTCCTACAATGCCAAGACCACGACCACACAACCCAGAAAATCTACAACAATTAATGAACCCCAGCTGTGAAAGCCTTTGATAACTAAAGATGTCACAATAATTTCCCAGGCTTCATTTCTAACCATTGGTTCCACTTGTGCAAGACAATTGCCCAAAGTTCTTTGTGCGTGACTGCATCCAATTTCTTTTCTAGAGGGAGGTAGGAGTAATTGATAGCAAGTTATACAAACTCTGCCCCAATGTGAGGGAAAAGCAATGGTTAAATGCCTGTTTGAATGTGGACACCTGTAAGCACTGCACTCATTCCTGTTGTGTAGAAAAGCTAAATGACATGGGCACATTTTTATGACTCTACAAAATAACAGAGAATGGACAAATATATACATATATATCTCTCCTTATAATAATTATCTTTTGGTTTCGTAAGATTCCATGCACTCCCATTGGCTGTAAAATGCCCTCCCTCAGCCATTGGCCCATCAGCCGCCACTCAAGAGTACTCGCGTGACATTGGCTGGGTGCTGGGTCTGCTCCTCTTCCCCACCCATTCCCCCTTCAGACAGATTTGCATGTCAGATTTACTGGCAGACCATCTCTCTCTCTTGAGGAAGACAGTTCTCTTGACTCCTGTGAGGGACTGTCCCCTCAGTGGCTGTTGGTAGGCAGCCAATCTTGGTTCTGTGAGTAAAAAAACAAAGGACTTTCAGCATAATCCCCTCCTCCTCCCCCGTCCATAACCCCCTCCCCAATGGCCACTTTCCTGTCAGAATAAATGGAAAAAGGCTCTTTCTCCTGCTTAGCTTCAGCATGGCTGGCTGGCTAACGAGGTGGGCCAGCGACCATCAGACCATTTTCTTCAACTCCCCGCTGTGCGGCTGACTTTCCCCTAGGGTTGCCAATCTCCAGGTGGGACCTGGAGATCTCCCACTGTTACAATTGACCTCCAGATGACAGAGATCAGTTCCCCGGGAGAAAATGGTTGCTTTGGATGGTAGACTCTATGGCATTATACCCTGCTGAGTCCTTCCACCCCCCCCCCAAATGCTGCCCTCCACAGGATCCACCCCCCCAAATCTCCAGGTATTTCTCTAATCAGAGTTGGCACCTGTACTTTCTCCTCTGTCAGTAAAGGCCCTTTCCACGCCTATGTTGGCCTTTGGGAGAAAACTCATTGGGCCCAGTCCTGATCAGGTTGCCAACTCCAGGTGGGCAATTCCTGGAGATTTGAGGGATGGAGCCTGGAGAGGGCAAGGATTGAAGAGGGGTGGCACCTCAGACAGGTACGATGCCATAGACCACCCTCCAATCCAGCCAGTCCCTGATGGGGAACCATTGTTGCCAATCTCTGGGGGGGCTGGAGATCACTCAAAATTACAACTGCTCTCTAGGAGGAAGGGGGGAGGAGATGGAAAACTAAAGGTAGGTTGATGGTTGGCTGGGAGGGAGATAGGGTTATCAACTCCAGGTTGGGGAATTCCTGGAGATTTGAGGGGTCGAACCTGGAGAAGGTGAGTGTTGAGGAGGGGTGGGACCTCAGACAGGTACAATGCCATAGACTCCACCCTCCAAACCAGCCACTCCCTCCTGGGGAACCACTGTTACCAATCTTGGGGGTGGGCTGGTAATCACTCAAAATTACTACTGCTCTTTAGGTAGCAAAGATCAGTTCCTCTGGAGAAAATGGTGGACTCTGTCATTATACCCTGCTGAGATTGCCACAGCAAATTGTCACTGAGTGCCCAAAGCCGGGGCACTCTCCCAGAGCCTCTTTCTAGAGCCCGTTGTATTTATTTCCACAACGGGCCTTATTCCTAGTATGTATGTATGTATGTATGTGTGTGTGTGTATATATATATATATATATATATATATAAACACTATATCGGGAACTGATCCCTAATGTCAGGATACACTTTCCTGGGCGCCCATGCACTTGCAGATCCAACGTGCTGACACAAGGCAGGACAATGGAGCCAGAACTGTCATGCCAACAATAACCTGGAGCCTGCAACCACACTTCTGAAATGTCCAGGAGCACATGCTAGCATCCAACTGTGATCCACATTCAGGATGAGCAACAGTCTTTGCCCGTGGTGGGTGGAGAAGGGACAACATATGAGCAGGCATTGTTTAGAAGAGGCTATCTGAGACACATTACGGACTTTCCATGAGCACCCGAGAACATGGAGATAATATTTTCATGGAAATAAAACAGCAGATTTTGCACATCGCTAATGATGAACAGTAACTCTGGGAGTCAAAAAAGGGGTGGAGGGAGAGTACAGACAATTTGTCTGTTTCA
The DNA here is from genome assembly GCA_029375565.1 of Gekko gecko. Lineage (NCBI taxonomy): Eukaryota > Metazoa > Chordata > Lepidosauria > Squamata > Gekkonidae > Gekko > Gekko gecko. The sequence goes on along the minus strand of JAPDNY010000013.1, from coordinate 20,073,182 downwards.
CAGGCGGGGAAGAAGGGTTAGTCACTTCGTGGGTCTCCCAGGGAGTGGAGGGAAGGAGCTGGAAACACATCTGAGACCCCGGGCATCTTAAAGGTCAGCACTACGTTCTGCTGCTTCCTTGTGAGACCTTTGGAAGAAGAATGGAAACAATCCCTTCTCCTCTGGCTCGGTTGGCAACCAGAGAGCCAGCGACCGATAGCGCCTGAGCAATTTATTAGAAGCAAATGACTAGCGGCCTGGCTGCCTTTTCCACATTCACACTGGGCACTTTTTCAGAAGAGCCTGATTCCCAGAGATATTAATATCTATAATGTTTTTTTCCAAAAGAAACAAAGAGGAAACATTAAAAATTATTAAATGGCAAGCACGCTTTAGACCCTGCGTGCCTCATAAAGCACAGTGTAATAAAGCCATTTCCTTATTTCCCCCGGATCCTTTCGGCACACATAATGGGGAAGGGGGGCGTTGGGGTGGCGACTGGGGGTGTGTGATGTGAGGGGAGTGCCACAAACTGGAGAGGCAAAAGGAAAGTATTAATCAAGCCTGCAAAGTGCTCATTGACAACAGAGTTGCCAGTTTGCACGTTTAATGGTCTTTGTGGTTCCAGGAAAAAAACAACAACATTACTCACTACAAAATAGGTCTTTATTATCACTGCTTCTGAGCCCTTCATCTCGTAGGGTTTCTTGTCTCCTTTTCTGCTTCTCAAACGTCATTCTGTTCTGAAGCTTCACTTTAAACTGACAATGTGCCAAACCACGGATTGCTCAGGCCGCATTTCTGGACTCAAGCCGGCTGCCCTCATGCCATGGACTGGGTTTCCAAGCACCAACTGGCAAACCCTGGTTCAGAGTTTGCATCTGCTCTCATTTTCCATCCTTGCAGCACTCAGTTTTCCATTTCCATGGTGTTGTAGCCTCCATTGGCAGAACAACAGCTATGATTCTGGTTTATCTATCCTGACATCAAGCCAAACCACAATTAGCAGCCATCATCGTTTGCAAGCACACTTCAGGCTACAGTTTCTGATTCAGATGTGCCAGTTGACTGCAAGCCATAGTTTCACAAAGCAGACATCCTGCTCAACCACAGTGATGCTTCCTTAACCACGGTTTGCGAACCCGCTTATAACATGGTTTCAAATTCTGGCTTGCCAACCAATCACAAACCAGTTTGTCAAGTCAGACATCATGCCAAATCATACTTAAAACTGAAGAAACTGTCACATACCACCAAATTTAGAGTCCAATGGCACCTTTAAGACCAACAAAGGTTTATTCAAGGTATGAATAAACCTTTGTTGCTCTTAAAGGTGTCATTGGACTCTAAATTGGTTGTACTACTTTAGACCAACACGGCTGACCAACTGGATCTGTCACATACCAAGTCAGACCACTGGTGATCCTAGCATGGTGCTGTCCACTTTGACTGGCAGAGGCTGCTCTCCAGGTGCTCAGGCAGAGAAGGGTCTTCTCCAGCACGTGCTACCTGAGGTTCTTTAACCACAGATGCCAAGGACTGAATCTGAGAACACTCATCACTGGAAGCACACACTCTACTAATGAACCAAACTCCTTCACTACAACAGGGTCTAACAATGTGAACACATAAAGCTGCCTTATACCAAGTCAGACCATCAGTCCATCTAGCTCAGTAGTGTCTACTCTGACTAGTAGTGGCAGACGGAAAGAGGACCTCTTGCGCGCAAAGCAGGCCACGGCCTTTTACGGATTGCTCAGAGCAAGGCAAGTGGCATCTGCCACCGAAAAGCTCCCTCCCCCATACTTCCCTTTTGCTGTTTCCCATTTCCTAATCTCCCCTTCCCGCTTCCTTCCTTACTTGTACAGTCCATCTGGCTCCAGGCACTTGAAAATGACGGAGTAGAGGCTGGTGTCAGGGGCATCCCCGTGGCTTCTGCCAGCAGCCACGCAGGCTGTTCCAACGCCAGACAGCAAATCATCGGCAAAGCTCAAGGACTCTCCTGCAGAGAACAGAAGCAAAGGTGAACTGATTGTATTTCTTACCCTATTTGCATGTGTGTCCATCCTCCTCTCCCAGGAAGCTCATGGTGGTGTGCTAGGGTTGCTAGCACTGCTCTAGGAAATGCTGGGAGATTTTGAGGACAGTGGAGTTTGGGGAGGATATGACTCTACTTCTGGGTGATGCTCTAGGAATTCATAAGGACCGTAGATCCATGGGGAAATTCCCTGACTGTTGCCATGCACACTGTTTTTCATCCACCTCTCAATTTCTTGAGGCCCGGGGGACTGGGGCTGAGGGTGGGAGGGTTACCTGCTGAGAATGGGCAAGTGGTCTATGTAGGGGGAGTGATTTCATTTTATTTGCATACCATCCTCTGAGTCTAATTCAGTTAAGGGACTGAGACCAGCCTATCATCACACAGGGCTGTGTGAGGATTTGCATACATCCCACTATACCACAGCCATGCTGCACTTGCAGCACCTGGCCTTTGCTTTTTCTTTCTTTCTTGTGGGGGGGGAATTTCTGGGGCCTTTTGTATTAACAACAAAATTGGTAGTAGGGAAGTGGAGAGATTTAGCCATAGAGGATGGATGCCATTTGTTTTAATCCATTCACTGCATTTTTATCCTACTTTTCAGCCAAGGACTGGTTTCCAAATCTAAGACAAACGGCAAGCAAAGTTCACTACATGACATGCCCTTGGAAGGGAACTCTGAACTGAGCTGGAACCGAGGACGGTGGAAAGAGGCCCGGCTGCCTCCTACCTTCCCTCTCAGGGCTCCATATGCTGGAAGGAGGTGAGGGAGCTGGCACTGGACCCAGGCATGATGGACGGGTGCCAGACCGATCCCTTCCCTCCCTGCGATGGCTCCGTTAGTGACCGCTGGAAGCAAAAGGAAGCGGGGACCTCAGTGGGGTCCGGGAATGATGTCTGCCTGGCTGCCTCTGGCTTCCCTTTGAAGCCTCCCCTAAACCTCAGGGCCCTTGGAAGCCATGCCCGGGAGCACCCGCCACCCCTCCACACACATTGCTGTTTCAGCTCCCGAGTGTTTAAAAAACAGCTTTGGGGAGATGTTTGTATAAGAACTGCTGGAAGTAGACCTGAGGTGGCAGCTTTCCCAAATCCCCCCCCCAACTGCTTTGTAAACTTTCAAAAATAGCTCTGCTGGATGCAAGCAGGCAGACATCTGGACTAGAGCCAGCATCCTTTGGGCTTTATATAAAAGTTGTCCGTTTCCAGAACTGGACAGGTTAGTAATGTGTGAGCGTGTTTGCATGCGCACATGGACATGCATGTTGACTGAGAGAACTTCCAGGCATTCTGACGAAAAAAGGAGCCCCAAGTTCTCAAGTTCTGAACTCTTGCCGTCAGTTGGGGTTGGCCTCTTAGAAGAATAAGACGAAGAAGAAGAGAGAAGAGACTGGATTTATACCCTGCCCTTCGCTCAGAGTCTCAGAGCGGCTTACAAACTCCTTTCCCTTCCCCTCCCCACAACAGACACTCTGTGAGGTAGGTGGGGCTGAGAGCTCTTTCCAGAACTGTCCTTGAGCTCTGACAGAACTATGGCTTGCCCAAGGTCATCCAGCAGCTGCAAGTGGAGGAGTGGGAATCAAACCCAGTTCTCCCAGGTCAGAGTCCGTGCACTTAACCACTACACCAAACTGGCTCTCTGAGAGAGAACAGTGGACTGACCCCCATCCCCTTGTGCTTTCTTTGGCTTCCTTTCAGCCTGATCAAAGACCTAAAGAAAGGCAGACCTATCAGTAGAAGGGCCAGTTCACATGATACAAAGTCCTCATTCTGTGCCTCCCAGATACATATAGGCCTGATTCTGATTGTGACCCTGACACACAGGGAGATGCAACTTCAGCCTGTGTCCCAGTGTAGGGTTGCCAGCCTCCAGGTGGGATCTGGAGGTCTCTTGGAATTACAACTGATCTCCAGATGACTGAGATCAGTTCCTCTGGAGAAAATGGCTGCCAGGGAGGGTGGACTTTAGGTCATTATAACCCGCTGAGCCCCCTCCACTCCTCAAACCTCAGCCTTCATCCCCAAATTCCCAGGAATTCCCCATCCCAGATCTGGCAACCCTCTAGTGCTGTTATGCATCCCAAAATGGCTCTGGGCTGGGGAGCTGCGATTTCCTCCAACGGGAATCTTCGGTCGAGTGATGGCTACACGTATATTTTCCAACTAGAGCAAATAAGGACTCCCTGGGGCCATTTCAACATGAGAAAATGGCATTGGGGGGAGGCAGGTGAAGCCACTTCTCTCCAGACACTATGGTTGTGATCAGAACCGGGCCTATGTATGCCTGAGAGGCACATATCTCCCACCGCGCATCAGATCGAGAGGCTGTGCGGCTGCCACAAGAAGTGTATCATATTAAGTGGCCATAAATTGTGAGAAACAAAGCCCCTGCTGTGATAAACCAGCAGTCTATAAATCCATGAGCTGATTATCTGGGAGGCAGGGGCAGGAGCACCACACACACACACACACACACACACACACACACACGTTAGTTTCTTGTAAAAGTACAAAAAAAGTAATAACAATTTCTTTTTCTCCCCAATGACTGAAAAGATAAACAGAAAATTTAATTCTTTCCTTAAAGGAACCCATTTAGTCATTTTAATACCGCCCGGAGTCGTCAAATGGAAACCTCCCAAAGCTGCTGCCATCACACCACCACTTTTTAAAACAAAATTGCTGAATGGAAATTTGAGTCAGTGGGAAAACACACACTCTGCAGGCCGAAGGTCCCGGTCCCGTCCCTGGCAGGCCCACTGCAAAGTAACAGGCGTGGGGAACAACTATTCTCTGGCCTGACGATCCTCTCACTCAGAGCACATCTTACTTAGCCACATAAACCGATGGGCTGATCCAGTGGCAAAGTCCCAGGGTTTGGTCTCTAGCATTTTCTAGTAAAAGGGATCTCCTGTTAGGAAGTGGTGCTGAGAAAGACCCTGGAGCGCTGTTGCCAGTCAGAATAGATGGCACTGAACTAGAAAGACCAGCAGTCTGAGCTGGTACAAGGCAGCTTCAAATGTCCATACTGAGACTGGTCGCCTGAGTTTGCCAAGCAGAAAACCCATACGTCAAGAGCGAAGGAGGAAACAGCTTGAGAGAGACGTACAAAGAGAACCCCGGACACTTCACAAAAACTATCTGCTGTGGTCAAGCAAAAGGGATTCCTAGAAAGAAAACACGGATGGAGAAACACGTCCGCTCCTGTGTATCGCCCAGGGCCGACCAACCCACTTTCTTCTGACTATTATTTCCCCTTCTCCCTCTCTCTTTCTTTCCACCCACCTGTTTTTAATTTGCTGTTGTGGGCATCTCTTGCTGTGATCTCAACCCAATCTGGGACTCACAAACGAGGCCGAGGATGGGGGAGAAGAGACGAAACTAAATTTTTCCCCTCTCCTCCAAAAAAAGAAAGACTATTTTATTTAAGTCTTGCTTCATTTTGGAACTTAGAGCAGAAGAAAGATTAACCCCCCCCCACACAACCTAACATAATGAAAACAAAGAGAAAATGTCTGTATGGATAAATAAATATATCGGTAGGTCTGGTGCAGGCACGATCGTGTTTCAGCCCCAACGGAGCCGTAATGGGGAACAGGCACATTCCTGCACAGCGGCTCCCAATTCCCTATCCATTTTCAAGGAAAGGAAAACAGAATCCAGTCATCAGAGGCCCAAATGGGCACAGAGGGTAGATGGGGCCCTGTCAGGAGTTCAGCCCCCCTGGGGACAGCCTCCAGAAAGGTGCCAATGGAGGGAGGTGGGGAAGAGGTGAGGGAGGAGCAGGGTTCATTTCCATCCCACTCCTCTCTGGTTTGATTTCTTCTTTTGTTCAGGAAACATCTGGCCCTCAAAGATCTGCAGAACCGTGTCAGATTGAGTGTATCCTCTCCTTCTCCCATTTTCCACCCCAAAATGTTAAGAGTGGTGGTGGCGGGGAAGCCTTGTGTGGGTGGGTGATGTTTCTGTCTCTGTTAAGGGATAGATTTGTTCAGATCCATTCACAGCAAAGCCTGAAGCAGGAAAATTCACCAAGCAAAAGCTTTGGGAAGTGAGTCTCCCAGCCGAGACCGAGGGACTGTTAGGTGAGGCCAGAGATGATGAGCAGGAATAAATATAATACCTACCCTCCCCAATGAACAAAACAAATTGTGCCCCAAGTAAAGGAATCTGCAAGAAGGAAATTCCACATCCTGATAAGTGAGTAAGATAAATAAATCCAGTGCACATGAATAACCTTATGTACATCTACCTAATTTATTATGGAAATGCAGAATTCCAGGACAGACAACAGAACCAGTGCATCTACTTTTTTGAAGTAAACGTCCCAACTTGGCGTGGCATTTATGTCCATGAAAGCTCACACAATTTAAAAACTGACACAGAAATAGATTAAAAGAGAAAATTCACACCGGTTCTGAGAGCATCACTAAAATCCAAAAAAAAAAAACCCCAACCCCCCCAACACAATTAAAACTTATAATGCCAGCCTTGATCCAACATCACCAGTTCCCAGTTTATTTCGAGCCCCAATTCACAGTGCTGGCCATGACCTGTGCAGCCCTACTGATTGGGGGATAGGTACCTCAAGGACCACCTATTACCATGGACCTATTGACATGCTTAAGACCAACAGGAGAGACCCTACTTCAAGTTCCATTGCCTTGCAGGCCCTTCTTGGTATTGGCACCAAAATTTTGGAATCCATACTCTTGGATTGGCCCTTCACTCCTGTGATTTCTAGAAAGGTAACAAAGCTGCCTTGATGGCATTTTGTTGAAAGGCAGAATAAAAATTTACAAATGAACGAATGAATAAATATGACCAGATAGTTTTCATCTAGCTGCTGAAATTAAGTAGAGCAGGAAGCCCCCACGACTGTTTCTATACTTGAAAAGGCATGATGGGGGGCAACAGCTCCTGGGGCCACTGTGTACCTGATCTAGGTCACGGCCTTGCAGCAATTTTTAAAGAACCACAAATGCTTTTGAAATTATGTCGATGGATCCATGGCCACCATCCTTTGTAGTCTGGACTTGAAATTAGGAGGCTGGTGAATAAGAAAAGGACCTTTCTTGCATTTGCACCCTAATTACAGGATTTCCTCAAGCCATAGACCCAACTGATGCCTTCTTTGTTGCATTTTAGATGCTGGACAAAGTCTGCTCTTGTTCACTGGTCTTTGTACATGCACCTTGTTTTCCTCTACTCCCCCCCCCACTGATAGGCCCAGAACGTTCAAACAGACAAATGTTCAAGGGCATCAGAAAGGTGGAAGTCATGCAGGCCTGATTCCATATCCCCCCCAGTGCAAAGCAAAAGGTCCTGTGTTTCCCCAGCCTTTCTGTACATCATAAATATGGGTGCCACTTACCCGCTGCTGCAACCCGTTGCCTGCCGCCACTAGTTTCGGTAGCAGGAGGAAAATGGGGAGGGGCAGACTGGAGTTGCACATGTTGTGACATCATTTCTGGCCAAAACCCGTAAGTGATGTCACCACATTACAGTGGCACTCTATGACTACTACCAATTTACCGACCTATTGATGGGCTATGATCTACCAGTGGGATCCCTACAACATCACTTCATCACTTTCAGACGGAAATGATGTTGCAGCATCACACAACACAATTTGTGCAGCTCTCCCCTTGGAGCTCCTTTGCCATTGCTGTAAGCTTCCCTCTCACGTGCCAATCAAAGGCTGGCAACCCTATTACAGGTCTTGGAGAAGAACTCTTTTCAGAAGAAGCATAGGGTTGCTAGGTTGGGAAATAAATATATGTCTGACTACATCATATAATTCTCCTCTTCAGTCCTGCGTTCCAGGGAAGTGGATGCTTTTAGTATCAAAATATAGTTATAATTCCTCCTCTTTGAACTCAACTGCATGGAAGAAACTTATACTGTCACAGGGACAGGCGGGAGAGAATGCATGCTCCCTGCAGATAGTTTCAGGCGGCTGGCTGTGTTAGTTTGCAGTAGTAGAACAAAACTTGAGTACAGTAGCGCTTTTTTTTTGCTGTCAAGTCACAGCTGACTTATGGTGATCCCATAGGGTTTTCAAGACAAGAGACATTCAGAGGTGGTTTGCCATTGCCTGTCTCGGCATAGCAAATCCTGGATTTCTTCAGTAGTCTCTCATCCAATTCCCAACCAGAGCTGACCCTGCTTAGCTTCTGAGATCTGAAATTGGGCTATCCTGGGCTATCCATGTCAGGGCACCTTACAGACCACCAGAATTTCTAAGGGTACACACTTTTGTGAGTCAGCTCTTGTTCAAATTAAGTTGGGTGCTTTGAGCTTGGAAAACTGGCAGGAGAAGAATGATGAATATAACGGGAATATATAACAGAGGGAGGTCTGTGGACTGGAGTGGAATGGGGAACAGGTATATGTGTCAAAGGAAAACCATTTCCTAGGGCCTGGTTTTGTTTTTTTCTTTCTGAAGCACACACTGCCTACACATTTCTATGTTAATCTCTCTACCCATAAGGACCTGAAACCAAAACTTCTCCAAACTCTGTTAATATGCAGATATCTAGAGTCCGTCTCTCTTAAGAGAAAATGACACATAGGGTTACCCGAACTGGCAAACAAAGCAGTGTTCTTCTCTAGGCTGCTCTGCTGCAGAAGCCATGATGCTTCATGTGCAACATGCAGGCCAGTTCAGAAGGGGGCCTTCCTTGTCTCCAGAAGCCTGTTTGAGTAGGCATGTGGGGAGTGTCATTTGCATGCCAGGAGGTGTTCAGATCCTCATTGCCCTTGGCGGGTGACTCTGGTAGCCTTGCATTTGGAATCCTTGAGGGAACCAGTGATTTCTGAGTTAATCTGGTGACTGGGGGCGGGGGGAAGCATCTATGGCCTTGATTGTCAAGCCAGCCAGAGAAAGCTGAGCTTAAGAACAATCCAGTTTGGCCAAAGGGAAAGGACGGAAGACTACCTGGTTTACAAGGACCTTAATACCATGGCCTGAAAAAAAATCTATCCTCCTGTCTTTTTACATTTTGGAGCTTCCAGCATGATGGAGAGTTCTGGTAAGCCCAAAATCTCACACAGTATTTTTTTTGGAAAAACAATTTATTAGGATATAGTAAAAGTTCAAACATATATCAAAACTTAAATTGTTATACAACCTTTCCTCCTTTCACCCCTCCCCTTATGGCTTCCCACAGTGCTCCAACCTCCAGCCCAAAACTTATATTCTCTTACTCCCTCCTTTTCTCATTGATCACATCTACAGGTAACTTTTCTTCCAGCTGTTATTCTTATACATTTATCTCTCTTTTCTACTGTTTCTAATTTTCAATAATTATCAAGGCAAAGCAAATTGTCCTTTACATCCCAGTATTTCTCTAAATATTCTTTAAAGTCTTTCCAGTCTGCAAAAAATTCTTCTGCCTCCGTTTTTGAGTTTCCTTGTCATTTTGTCCATTTCAGCCATAAAAAGTAGTTTCTTTATCCATTCCCCAATTTCAGGGACCTTGTCTTGTTTCCAATATTGAGCATATGTCATTTTGGCAATCTCGCACAGTATTTTGTGTCAATTCATTTGGTTCTAAGATTTTGTTCTTCTTTTTACAAAGACCAAGCTTGGGAATTCAGCGAGGTCATCCATTTAACTGGCTCAGTAAAACCAGAAGTCGAGTGAGTAAACAAGCTTGGGATCAAGGACATTTATTAAATCAATTTGGGGGGTTAGCTGTAAAGCTGCAGCAGAGCCCAGTGGGTTGATGACATCACTTTAAGACAAACACACAAGATACATTCACAAGAGAAGAATTCAGCTACCTTCCCACTTCACAGAACCTGGACATTGTATAAACAGTTGACAAAGAAGAAATTATGCTAGTTTTAGTTCTGTTTTTTTTTAATGTTACTGCATTGGTCTTGATTTTTATGCTTCTTTGCTGCTTTTTTATTTTAAGAACTTTTTGTTGTATTTTATTTGTTATTTGCCTTGGGGGGGCGTAATCTTTGCAATGCAATGTATAAACCTATAATCCTGTCCCCAGTGAAGGATGAAAAACAGAGGGAGGTAGCAAGTCAGCCATTTTAGAAATAATGGGAAGAAGAGGCAGGAGTTACTATGTGTGTGATTAACTGGAACAAAAGTTGGCAAAAACTTTCCGCTGCATTTTTTATTCTTTTTTTAAAATTTATTTATTTATTTATTGGATTTATATCCTTCCCTTCCAACGTGGGCTCAGGGTCGCGAACAAGAGGCAGATGCCATACATCAACATTAAAATATAGAGGCTAAAGCCAAGAATAAATACTAAAACCATAAATACTCCATTACGATTAAAACAATTAAAACAGTGGTCAACAGAGCAAAATTCACAATATAAAGTCCACACCACATAGCACTCTAATAAATACCGTTGGCACTGCTCCAGTGGTGTCCTAACCGAACTGAAGTCCCATACCAGGACCAGTATGCCTCGAGGTAGCTATACAATGGTGGTACAGTAGCGGTGGCAGCCCCTACTCAAAACCTGGTGGAAGAGCTCCGTCTTGCAGGCCCTGTGGAACTGCATAAGGTCCTGCAGGGCCTTGATCTCTTCCGAGAGTTCATTCCACCAGGTAGGGGCCGCCACCAAAAAAGCCCTGGCCCTGGTCGCAGCATATTTAGCTGTCTTGGGGGCTGGAATGACCAATAGGTGTTGCCCCCTGACCGTAGTGCCCTTGGGGGAACATATGGAGAAAGGCGGTCCCTCAGGTAGGCCGGACCCTGGCCGTATAGGGCTTTAAAGGTAAGAACCAGCACTTTGAAGCAGATCCAGTACGCTATTGGCAGCCAGTGCAGCGCCTTCAGCACTGGCTGGATGTGGTCCCATCTAGTGAGACCCATCAGCAGCCTGGCCTTTGCATTCTGCACCAGCTGCAGCCTCCAGATCTGTGAGAAAGGCAGCCCCATGTAGAGAGCATTGCAGTAGTCCAGCCTCGAGGTGACTGTCGCATGGATCACTGTGGCCAGGTCGTCGCGATCGAGGTTGGGAACCAACTGCCGTGCCAGCCACAGATGGTAAAATGCTGACTTGACAGTGGCTGCCACCTGGGCCTCCATCATTAAGGAGGCATCCAGGAGCACCCCCAAACTCCTAACCCCCAGCGATGACACCAACAGCGCCCCGTTGAAGGTCAGGAGTGGAAGCCCCAACCCCAGACCGGTCTGGCTCAGGCCCAGGACCTCTGTCTTTGCCGGGTTTAGCTTCAGCTGGCTCAGCCTGAGCCAACCAGCCACGGCCTGCAATGCCCTATGAAGGTCATCGGGGCTAGGGTCCGACTGGCCGCCCAGCATCAGATAGAGCTGGGTGTCATCTGCATATTGATGGCATCCAAGCCCACAACTCCAGGCAATCTGTGAGGGGGTGCATATAGATGTTAAACAACATCGGGGACAGCACCGCCCCCTGAGGCACCCCACATTCAAGGGGATGCCTCCGGGACCGCTGATCCCCAATCACCACCCTCTGTCCCCAATCTTGGAGGAAAAAGGCGAACCAATGAAGGGGAAGCCCCTGAATCCCCACGTCGACAAGGTGGTGGGTCAGCAGCTGATGGTCGACCGTATCAAATGTGGCCAACAGGTCTAACAACAGCAATGCTGCCACACCGCCTCGATCCAGATGCCTTCGGAGATCGTCAGTCAGGGTGACCAGCACCGTCTCCGTCCTGTGGCCCGGGCAGAAGCCAGACTGGAAGGGATCCAGGGCTGAAGCATCCTCCAGAAAGCCCTGTAACTGTAACGCCACCACCCTTTCTATCAATTTGCCCAAATAGGGCAAATTGGACACCGGCCGATAGTTGGCCAATTCGGCCGGGTCCAGAGATGGCTTTTTTAAGAGAGGGTGGACCATCGCCTCCTTGAGTGCTCCAGGGAATCAGCCCTCGGTGAGGGACTTGTTGATAATCTCGTGCAGAGCACCTCGAAACCCCCCATGGCCCGCCTTGATGAGCCAGGAGGGGCACGGATCAAGGTCGCATGTGGTTGGGCGCACAGTAACCAGCAGTCTGTCAACTTCGTCCAAGCTGAGCAGGTAGAAACATTCTAAACCTGGAACCGAAGACATGCAAGGGGCCTTGAGTTCACTCACTGTCTCAATCGTGGCGGGGAGGTCACGTCGGAGCGTCAAGACTTCACCTGTGAAATAGCTCGCAAAAGCCTCAAAGCCGATATCCAATTCCCTAACATTTTGCCTGCCCTGTGGCAGGTCCGTTAGAGTCCGAATCCTGCTAAATAACTGGGCTGGGCGGGAGCTTGCAGATGCAATCTCAGCCGCAAAGAAATCCTTCTTAGCTGCCTTGACTGCCATCTCATAGGCTCTCGTAAACATCCTATAAGATGCTCTTGATGCTTTTAAAAGAATTGTTCTCAATTAGTCCTGTTTTTATGTGCTTGTTTAAAGCCAGCTCAAAGGTCAGCAGACATGGAATAAACATTTGAAATAATAAAGAAATAAAGCAGGGCAAAGACCTGTAGGAGGAAGAGGAGGATCACTCAGTGAGGATTGCGGTAGATATGCAGGTCCACAAAGATATCCATGGGGCCAGTCATCCCTGAGAGGTTTATGTCCAGCCTCTCCTGGTGACTGCCTGCAGCAGCCTTGCCTAAACATGGGGCGGACTGTCAACTTTGCATGTGGCTAGTGTCCTTTGCTATCGCCACTTGCTCTCTGCCACTCCTCCCTTGGCTTACCCTACTCTATATCCACTCTGTCTCTTCTGTTGCCTCTAAGTAGAAAGATTCGCCATAAGAGTTGTCTTCAAAAAGATGAGAAAAGCAGGGCTTGTCTAGCAATGCTGCAAGCTCTAGAGATGCCTTCCTGAACACCACGGTCAAGGGAAACATCTCTCTCCATGCCCTGCACAGAACTCTTAACTGATGTCTGGAGGCGGAGGCCATTAACTGTGTGCTGGCCTGAAGTAGGAGAAAATGGGGTCTATGTGTGGTGGGGAACTGTGCTCCCCTTCATTTCTAGTCAAGCCTCTTTCCACTTATTAAATTCTAACTCTCCAACCTCTTTCCCTAAAACTGCACAGCACCCTATTTTTATTATTTTTAAGGGTAGGGGAAAATTATTTAAAGAAAAGAAAACCCTCTGAAATCCACAATGAAATGCTGTAAAAAAGGTTTTCAAGCTTGGAAAATTTTTTCCGGGTCAGTTTTTCCTACTGTTTAATCCCTGCTTTGAGTTACACAGAAATGAGTAAACACATTTTATAAGGTTCTAATTCATACCTAACCCATATAGTTTATAGCTTTACGTAGTAAAAATTTATTTTTTTTAAAAAAAAGCTATGACTCTCTTCACATAGCAGTAGCTCTGATAGCTCCGGCATGTGCTTAAAGCAAAGCAGGACACAGCGGCCTGGGCGAGGTGTGATCTAGCCATGCCCGGGGAATGGTTTTCCTTCCAGATTCCTGCAGTTGTCTTTGTAATATGCAATTAACCGGCCTCATTAACGAAGTGCAAGAAGCAAGGGGAAGTGGGCTGTCCCTCTTGGACAGTCTGGCTCCTTGTGTGGGACCATCCAGGCTTTGTTGAACGTGGCATGTCAATTGTAAATGTTAAAAGCTGAGGAAGGGACAGACCCATGAAGGACTCCAACCAGATGTCTCAGTCCTGGGACTACCACCAATGAAGTTCCTTAGTATTTTGGAAAGAAAAAAAAAAACAGCTGAATGGGATCCAAATTTGGATCAGGGCTGGAACATGGGGACAAAACTGCTTCAGCACTCTCCCTATGACTGTAACTCAGTACCTTGGGCTGTTATTAGCTGTGGCATGGGGAAAAGGCATAGAGGGTGTGAGGAAATGCATTTTTTTTCTTTGGAGGTTGAAATGAGCAAAACCTTTACTTTGTGTTTTAAAAGCCCCCCCCCCCCAGGCAGAGAACAGGCAAGGAGGCGGAAGTCAGTCAATGGCTTTGCAGGCTCATCTCAGCTACCTCTTAAGAAATGCTAATAGTTACAGCTAAAGACAATGGGATGGTCAAGCTCTCCACCCTCCTCTCCAAGCAGGGAACAGAGATTGGGAGGAATTAAGCCAAGAGAGACTTCAGAAAGGAAAAGCCTCCTTGACCTGGCCTGACTGGGTCAGTGGGAGTGGAAAGGGAGAAGATAAAACTCTTGGAAGCAAGGAAGGAGGTTTCTTTGGTACTGAAGCCATCAGTGCAGACAGAACTTTTAACTGATGTCTGGAGGTGGTGGCCATTAACTGTGTGCTGGCCTGAAGAGCTGGAGGAAGCTGCAAGGTAATGGTCACTTTTTAGAGATCTATAACATCCTAAGCTGAGGAGTCTGTCCTATATTTTAACACCTGATAAGTCATGTACAGAGAGAGGGACAGAGGATTTGTGTTTAATCCATGTCTTTTGAATCCCTTGCTTAATCTGGTGCTGCGCTAAAAGTGTGCTTGTGAACATTTTCTCTTTAGTAAATACTTTATAACTTTTGATGCTGGTAATGGTTCTCTGTACCACATAGACCTCTATTGTTTTGGACACACTGTTTTAAAAGGAGTGCCGGGGGGAGGCAGGCAGTTAGCAAGTGGCTATTCCTCCAGGGGTGCACAAGGTAGTAAATGGTCCTCATGGTGACCAAGTGCTGGGCAGCAGGAGACACAGAGGCAAGGCCTCAGAACTTGGAAGGGAAGCTGGGAGCCCTGACCCTCCCAGTGGGCAATTCTGGCAAAAGGTCAGGTGGTGGCAGTGGTTACCTGAGAGAGAGAGAAAAGCCTCTCCGGGTGATGGGAAAACCTTGGAAGGCAGGGTGGAACATTCTGCCACAGAGAGAATAGCTGTCTTTTTTTAACATTCCAAGGTTAATGACACACCTAGAGTTGCTAAGCCCCTCTATGTCCCTACTTCCTAAGCTCCTGCCAGTTGCTAGGAGGGCTGCCAACCTCTAGGTGGTACCTGGAGATCTCCCCAAATTACAAATGATCTTCAGACCATAGAGATCAGTTCACTGGAGAAAATAGCTGCTTTGGCAGGTGGACCCTAGGAGTTAAATCCTGCTGAAGTCCATCCCTTCCCAAATTCTGCCCTCTCCAGACTCCACTCCCAAATCTCCAGGAAATTCCCAACACAGAACTGGCAACCCTATTTTCCAGACATGGCATGGCAACCCTAGAGATGCTCTTTGCAGGGCTTATGTGGGTTTCAATTGGCAAAACCATGCAGGGTAGAGTTGGCCTGGAGATTTTGGGGTTGGAGCTTGGGGAAGGTGGGATTTGGGGGAGGGGAGGGACCTCATTGATATGTAATGCCATAGAGTTCACCTTTCAAAGCAGCCATTTTCTCCATGGGAACTGATGTCTTCATCTGAGAGCGAGTTTGGTGTAGTGGTTAAGTGCATGGACTCTAATCTAGGAGAACCGGGTTTGATTCCCCGCTCCTCCACTTGCACCTGACTGGATGACCTTGGGCAAGCTGTAGTTCCGATAAGAGCTGTTCTTGAAAAAAGAGCAGTTTCTGTCAAGAGCTCTCTCAGCCCCACCTACCTCACAGGGTGCCTGTTGTGGGGAGGGGAAGGGAAAGGAGTTTGTAAACTGCTCTTAGGCACCTTTGGGTAGTGAAGGGTGGGGTATAAATCCAATCTCTTCTCTTCTTCTTCTCTTCTTCATCTGGAGATCAGTTGTAATAGCAAGAGATCTCCAGGCAGCACCTTGGAGGTTGGTGACCCTAATGCAGACAAAAGTGTTGAACACTCACTCCTCCTTTATCATGACCCCAATCCCTATTCCCTGTATAAAAAGAGTCCTCCTTCAAAATTCCATGCTACTTCTAAGCTCCACAGTTTTGTGAGGAAAAATTCTACCCTGTGAGCAAAAAAACCTAGTAGCATTAAACTGTGTGAGTCTACATTGACTATTATGTAAATTAGTTTTTTAGAAGATTATTTCCATAATGTAAAAATCTCAGAATGAATTCTTTTAAACTATATTTAAACTATATTTTAAGAATAATTTAAACATTATAAGAGAAAGCAGAATCAATTCAAATTTCATTACAGAAAATATCCTCTATGGGGTAGACCAGGCCTCTGGAGAACAGGTCCACCTGCCCTTTTCCACTATATTGGTAGGCCAGGCCTCTGGAGAACAGGTCTACCCACCCCAGTCCACTATATTGGTAGACCTGGCCTCAGACTCTTGCCTTGTGCTGAGCCTTAGAAAACATACGAGCACTTAGGCAAGGGAGGGGGACTTTTGCAGTCTATTTTGGTTTTTGTGTGTGTGTGAAATATGACAACCAGCATTAAAGGTCAAGTATAACAGAGGTGGAACAATCACTGTCAGAACCCTGTCTAACCTAACAAACAGGAAGTTGTTTAAATATTATCAACCTGCCCAAACAAGTCATTTATTCAAATATTTATATTCCACTTTCCCCTGTAATTCAAGGCAGCTTACAAATCATACTGCAAAGCATAATAGGGTTGTGCAAAACAAAAAAACCCGATTTCCCTCAACTCCATTATAGCCTATGGGGACCCTTATAGTCAATGGGCCCCATAGGCTATAAGAATCGATCCAGGGGTATCTGGGGCTTGGGGGGGGAGGCTGTTTTTGAAGTAGAGGCACCAAATTTGCAGCATAGCTGCTGGTGCCTCTTCTGAACCTCCTCAAGTTTTAAAAAGATTGGACCAGGGAGTCTAATTCTATGGGTCCCAGAAGGAGGTGCCCCCATTTTCTATTGTTCTCAATGGAGGGGAAAAAATGCCTTTTCACTCATGGGCTGAGGAAAAATCCCCATGCTGCAGGCACAATTTTGTGCATCAGTGCCCCCTAGTGCAGCTTAGAGGGAACTTTGAGTGCCTTCCTATTCCCTTACAGAAATTAATTCCTTCCTGAACAGTCCGCTTTACACACTCTGTGAAAAAACAGAAACGTGGAAGCCCTTCCTGACCTTGTCAGGCAGGCCATTCCACCAGGTTGGATCCATTCACCAAACAATCTGGATATTCTCATAGTAGCCATCTCATGCATGCCAAAATGTCATGTGTGTCAAATGTACAAAGGATCACTTTGGCGGAGGCTTTGGCAATCCATTCCAACCCTTGTCTAACAGAGATACCATCCTTTCTCTCCAAGAGCCTCAGAGACTTCTTAGATCCACTAAGTGGTGATAACTCTCAAACTGGGTTTTAGCTGTGCTAGCAAATGAAACCATAAAATATGCCTGGAGGTCCCCAATGAGTCCATAACACTGCTGTGTTTTATACAAATCAATGGGGCAGAAGTTCTTCAAATTCCCTAGTGGACTCATGCGGCCAGGTCTGAAGAACAAACAAAACTGTGGACTTCACTAATCCAAGCTCTGTAAGTTCTGTTGATGATTCCACCTATATTCAGAAGGAAATATAAAAAGGTCTTGGTGCCTTTCCCTAGCGGATGAGAATATTCTTCCCCTGGAGGCCAACTCAAGTCACATGCACAAGGTTCTTCAGAGATGTTGCATGACTTTCTTTTGGAAAGGATTTTAAAGACTAGAGTCTCAGGTATTTTTCATTAAACTCAAGTTTCTCTTTATACATGTTCTTCACAATGCAAGGGAGAACAAAAAAATTACTCAGCTGGGTAGATTCAAGCCAATTACTTCTTTATCATTGTCCAAAGCAACTTGTAAATAAGAAACAGCCCAAGAAATTTTGACTGGAAGCTAAAGCACTGTCTCCCAAAGGAAACAATGCATGTTGATAACACACCATATGTGGAACAGATTTCACTTGTGTTTACTTCCACACATTCTTTGAAAGAACGAAGAGAACAAAAAAAGGAATGTTAATCAAAAAGCCAGTCTTCCTAGCCATCTGACTCCATTACATTTTTAGTCTGCCCTCCCTCCAAGGAGTACAGGGTGGCATATTTGGTGGCATAATTAGCAAAACCATCCTGTGAGGCATGTTATTTCAGAGAGTAAGGGATCCAAGAGCTTTCTGGCCAAGAAGGGATTTGAACCTGAACTTCTCTGGTTAAAACCGAGCACTCTAGCCATTAGAGCATACTGGTTGTTTTCAGTCAGTGTTGACAGAGCAAAGACACTAACTGAGACAAAGCATATGACATCACATCTCTAAAAAGACATCAGGGGAAAGAAAGATTACCTCTCGCTTCTGTTCAATCATACTTGATGTTCTAACAATCAATAACCTCTAGGAAATTCTTCTATTAGTATAACTATTCCATTCACTTTTCTATTTTTTAAAAAGTCTAACTGCCTATGTTTCTTGGTATTGTCCTCCCCTACCCCGTATGAAGGCATGTCCTATTCAGTCAGACTGGGGTGGGGTGTGCGTGTCCATCCAGTTCTACTCTGAGTTGCTGCTGTTCTTCAGGGTGACATGCAGGCAAAGCACCCAGCACCCGCACCCTGAGATTTAGCTAGTTCTCTGTGGTTTATTTGGACTGGCAGTGGTTCTCCCACAACAGTCTTTCTGAGGCAGCCATTAAAAAAAATAGTAACAATAATTCTTCATTGGAGAAGCCAAGGATTGAACTTGGGACCTTCTGCATGCAAAGCAGGAGTTCTGCCACTAAGCCACAACCCCAAATCCATGCCAAGGGTCATTATGGTTGTGCAGTTGAGCCAAACGGCCCACCCCCACCTGGAGATGCTGAGTTCGCCTCCAGAGAAAAAAGCAACTGGAAGCAATAGAAGTACACCAGAGAATCAAGCTCGGCTGCTTCCTCCTATGCAGCCCTCACGTTCAGCCCAGAGAATCCTAACATGCTTCAGCAACTCTGGCCAGCGTGGTGTAATGGTTAAGAGCTATGGATGCTAATCTGGAGAACCAGGTTTGATTCCCCACACCTCCACATGAAGCCTGCTGGGTGTCCTTGGGCCAATCACAGTTCTCTCAGAACTCTCTCAGCCTCACCTACCTCACAAGGTGCCTGCTGTGGGGAGGGGAAGGTGATTGTAAGCCACTCCAACACTCCTTAGGGTAAAGAAAAGTGGGGTATAAAACCCAACTTTTCTTCCTCTTTTAAGCCCTTGGGAAGGTAACAGCGTTCCGTGTGCCTTGGTGTTTAGTCATGCCGGCCACATGACCACGGAAACGTCTTCGGACAGTGCTGGCTCTTCGGCTTTGAAACGGAGATGTGCACCACAACCCTAGAGTTGGATTCGACTGGCTTTCAAGCAAGGGAACCTTTACCTTTACTTACCAATGACATTGCAAGGATTGTGGTAGCCACATTCTGTCCCAATGCAGCCAAACTGGTGGAGTGGTGAGAGTATCAGACTAGCATCTGGAATACCCAGGCTCAAATCTCTACTCTGCCACAGAAGATTTCTGGCTGACCTTGAGCCCAATTGTTCTCTCTTACTCGAACCTAGCTCCTACACAGAGATAGGGAGACTTGTATTAGAAGCTGCTCTCTGGGACCCCATTGGTGAGAAAAGCAGGACATTAAAAAGAAGGAAGAGGAGGAAGTTGTGTGTCTATTAAAGGGGGCTGCCAACCTCCAGGTGGTGGTTGGAGATTTCCTGGGATTACAGCTGATCTCCAGGTGAAAGAGATCACGTAACCTGAAGAAAATGACCGTTTTGGAAGGTAGACTCTATGGCATTATACTCTACTGAAGTCCCCCAGCTCCCCAAACCCCACCCTCCTCAGGCTCCAGCCCCAAAAATCTCCAAGTATTTCCCAATCCAGAGTTGGCAACCCTAGGAGAGTGACCACAATAGGGAGGGGGAAATAAATCCACAACTTTAGGGAGGAAGCTGTTGACTGCAATTAGGGGTGGAGAAAAGAGAATGTTGGAGTGGCCCACGGATTCTCTTTGCCCAAGGGCCCATAACACCCCCCCCCCCGCAATTGGCCCTGTGTGGCTCCTCCATACAGAACCCAGTCTTATATGATAACAAAGGCTCTATTTGGATTTGAACTTTGAGAGCCAGTGTGGTGTCATCGTTAGAATGTCTGACAAGGGCATCGAGGTTTGAATCCCCAGTCTGCTATGGAAACTTGCTGGGTAACCTTGGGCCAGACACTCAACCTAATCTCCCTTACGGGGTTGTTGTGAGGTTAAAATGGAGGAGAGTGCAATGTGTTATGTACGCGGACCACCACCAGGGGTCCACAGATAAAGTAAGGAGTTTGGGTCCCAAACACAATGGGACCTTGGATCCTAGACCACCTAGTGTCCACCAATAGGCCATCTGGTGGGAAGTTCAAACCCTCCAATGGGACTGTGGGTGTACTGGGTAGGGTGTATATAGTTGGCCCTTGTGAGGCTGGTTTTTCAGTCTTGTGTGTGACATACAATAAACGCATCTGAATGCATGTCGTAGTCCGAGTCTCCATGCGGTGAACCCAGTACTTTACACAATGTAAACTACTTTGCGTCCCCACTGGAAAAAACGGCACAGCATATTAATTAAACTTCCAAGTCTATTCAACCTTGTCCTTTGTTGCCACCATTTCAAAAATCCTGATGGAATAACAACTGAAAAAAAGACTTGACTATCCTCTAGATTTTAAGGATTTTGTAGATTTGGATCTCTAGCATGTGCACGTGTGCCAATTAAAACACAGCACCTGCTTTGGGAGCATTGTTTTATGTCTGTGGCTGAAATTCAGTTCCAGTGAACTTTTCCATTGATGGTTTGGATTAAGAGGCCATAAAGTAGCCAGAAACATATTTTATTTTTATCCACACATTGTCTATAAATAAACTCGAACCCTACCCTGTTTTAGCAGAACTTGTAGTCTTGCTGTGTCCATCCCCCCCCCCACCGCCGCTTGAACAATATTTGACCCAAAGTATTAGCATCTCAAAGAGTTGCTCAGTTTGCTGTCTGGAAATCAGGATGCAGAAGGCCAAGCTCCTACCTGACGGGGGGGGGGGGATATTCTCCCTTTCCCTGGAACAACACTAAGTCACCTGGCACAGCATCCCACTTCTGGGTGGCTTCAGTTCTCTGCACAGAATGTGTACTGCAAGTCTGTTGTGTAGTGGGGCTTCCTCCATTTTCTGCAAGGCACCTTCTCATCAGTCATAGATATAACCAATATCCCAAAGAAAGCAAAGCCAGAATTTCTGCATAGTCCAGGAATTGGAATTCTCTGGCCCCAAAGAGATCTCAAGAAGCATTGTCATGCTAAGTGTATTTTGTAGCCCCCACTCCCAGAGAGTACGTGGGAAGTATTCAAAGAATCTTTGCTGCGTGGTCCGTGGTCTGTTTTCTTTTTTAACAAATGCCAGCTCAGCCTTTTCCCATCAGACAAATTCCTTCCTAACCCTGGTTACATCATTTCTTTACTTGTTGTCTCATTTTCTTTGGATGACAAATCTCAATCCTCCAGATCTCTGATATTTCTCACAACTATTTTTCTCCTTCAGGATTTTTGAAACAGAGCCAGAAAGATATGGTTAAAAGTCACCTGGTTAATCCCAAACCAGGATGCCATGAAGAGTTTTCCTTAGGGAAGGGAAGCCTGGATTTTGCAGCATCAGATGCAGATTTTATAGTCTCTTATAAATTGTCTTGTAGCAAATCAGAGCACTGGTCTATCCATCCAGTGTTGTCTCCTCTTAATGACTAGGACTCTCTGGGAAGAAAGAATGTCTCCTGAAATCCTTTAAATGGAAATGCTGTGGACTGAACCTGGAACCCTTCTGAAAATGTAACAAGTGCTCTACCACTGAGCCCTCATCTGCATGTTGAAGCAACAGGGCCCAAGCACAGGTTGACTGCCTCAATGAGGACTAGGTCTACATGTCAAGGTTTTAGCCTGAGTGACCATTAGTGGTACCTTCCTAACTTTGAGGCTGGGCTACTCAAATGTGTTGCACATGTGGCTTCTCTTGATGACAACCCAGAAAATGCAAAATGTGACCTCCGGCCAGAGCTGTCTATAAATTCATCCCCTACTACAGTGAAAGTGACCATTGTGCCAGTGTTCCAATGTTTGTGGTGGATCACCTGACCTGTCACGTGCTGAACTGGCACCCTCTTGCCATCCAAGCCCCATTGAAGGTGCCTGCTGCAACATACTAGGTCTTCAATGAGAGACAGTAGTCTCTAGCTGAGTACCCTAAGTGTTGCATTGATGGCCCTCTGGACGCATGTTTTGGAGACAGCACATGTTTTGCTAACGTTTATGAGAAAGAGGGCAAACAGAGAGCTGGACTGGAGGCAACTTGATGGCACTCCCAGTGCCTGGATGGACCTTTAGAAAAAAAGTAAAGGACTGATTTATTGGCAAAGCCACCACCAATCTCATTAAACCCTAATGATGTAATGCTTTGTAGATGCTCAAATATTTATCTATTATTTTTTTTTTTAAAAATCACCCCACACTTTCTCTTAGCAGTATATATCATTCACCCCTCCTTCATTTTGTCTGTACAACAACCCTGAAAGGAGGGTTGGACTGACAGAAAGTGACTGGCTCAGGGTCATTTAGCAAGCTTTCTTTATTTGGGGCTTTTGGGGGGGGGGCATTTTTGTGTGCGTGTGTGTGTGTGCGTGCACATGGAAGTCATGGCGACCCTTGGTGACTGACCCCTACTGGGGGCCTGGAGGATATTCAGAGAGGTGGCTGAATAAAGCCTGCCCCCACCTCCCACCTCTGGTTTTCCAAGGAGGTCTCCCATCCAAGTACGTGCCCAGAGTTGACCCTGCTTAGCTTCCGAGATCTGATGAGATCGGGCTTGCCTGGCCTATCCAGGTTAGGGTTCTTAGCAAACCTTCATGGCCAAGTGCAGATTTGAACCTGGGCTTCCCAGATTCTAGTACAACCTAGGGGTGTCAAACTCATTTGTTATAAGGACTTTGTCGGGCCAGGCCATCTGTGTCATAAAATGTAAGGCCAGGCAGCAAAGATATTAACTTTATAAAGGACACGATGAACACAATTAAAAGGGTTTTAAAAATTAAAATACAAACATGCTTAAAACAGTAACACCCTTGCCATATTTTATTTAACAGTCTCTGATAACTGACACTTCCAAAACCTCCACCCTTAAAAAGATGCCTACCTAAAATGGAAAGGTGTGGGGATAGTGGGATTTGGCAGTGCAATTTTTTAAATAAAACATCAAAAAAAAAGCACAAGGATCACAGCAGAAACTAAAAACCCCCTAAAAACATAAAATGCTCTGAGCCTAGGAAAACATGAAATGACCGAGGATTACAAGCCCACCCCCGGGTCTACTCAGAGTGGCAGCGGCTCTCCAGTGTAATGTTCCCCTTTGGCTGTGGGTTCCCAGGTTAGAGTCCTCACTCAGGCACCTCTTCTCAGGTCCATTCAGCAGAGGCAAGCTGGCTCAAAACATCAGCCCTTTATTTGCAAACAGACATTCAAGTGGCATACAAACACTGGGAACTGAAACACCACTCCACTGAAATACACTGCAGCTCAAAAAAAGTTACAAAGAATGCGGAATGGATTTTCCATTAAGGTTTCTGGGCCCAGAGAGACTACTCTGGGATTGGAATGACAGCCCCCAGAGTGGAATTCCATTACCAGAACACACCTGCTACTCCTAGGGACTGTCATTCCACTCTGGGGGCTGCCATTCCAGTCCCAGAGTAGTATATCTAGGCACAGAGACATTAAAGGAGAATCCATTCCGCATTTTCTTTGCAGCTTTTTTTGTGCTTTAGTCCAGAGGAACTTCCTGCTGGAGAAGAAACTGCTAAAACAAAGCCCAGCCAGCTGGGAAGTTTGGCAGCCCCAATCTCCCTCAGAAGGGTGAGAACAGTCAGGGGAGGGGATGTGGGTGGAGAGGAGAGCCACGGGCCTGATTAAAGCCCTGGGCGGGCCACTTCTGGCCCACGGGCCTTAGGTTTGACACCAAACCACTCCACTCCACTGGTTTTATAGGGTGTGGAAGCCATGGGAAGGAAAGTGGTGTCTCTTTTGCGGCTATATTTTTTTGTGCGGGCTGTCACAGTGACTTCTGGCAACCCCTGGTGTTTGGATGTTTCAGAGAGGTGGCTTGATTGCCTGCCTCTGTGTCCTGAGTAGGGTTGCCGAGTCGATCTTTGCCCCCAGCGGGGGACTTTGAGGGGCATTCCCGGAGGGGGTGGGGCATCCCCAACGTGATGATGTCACGTTGGGGACATGCCGGCTCCAAGCCCCGTCGCGCTGGGCCCTTCACCTGGCTGCCTGCACTTAAAGGGTTCCCTTTAAGTGCAGGCAGCCGGAGGGACCCACATTCAGGGAGAGAGGTGGGGGCAGGGAGACGGGTGGCAGGGTTGGCCCTGCTTACCTTCTGAGATCTGTGGAGATCGGGCTTGCCTGGACTACCCAGGTCAGGGCTCTTTTGCAGCTATATTGTTATGCAGGATATCTTTCATACAGACCGGGTAAATGAGACACTGATTCACAGATTATGTCATTTGGAGACTTTCACCACCATGTTCCCTGAGGGGCTTTTAAGGCACCGTCCCAGGAAAGGAGGATAGCAGATAATATTGCAAAGAAACAGCAAAAGCCTGTCTTTTCACTCCCCCCGCCCCAGCCCGGTTTTTCTGGCTTCCATTGAAAAAAAACAATGCAAAGCTCAGTCTTTTGGGAGAAGACAGCTTTGGCCAGCCAACGACTAATGAGAAGGGAAGGTAGAGTGGAGAGTCAACTGGGAAAGGCAAACTGGCTGTGTGTGTGTGTGTGTATGCACGAGGTGGGGGGGAGGGTCAGATCAATGGCTTGGACTTTATACATTTTGGATTGGGAAGAGGTGCACAGATGGTTTGTGATTTAAAATTATCCAAATAAATCAAGTCCACCAGAGTAATCAAAATGCCCCCATCTCTCTCTCCTCCCGCCTTTGCATCACCGCTGAACAACAAAAATGGAATGCATGACCAGAGGTGGAGCGGCAGGAGCTCAGCATGAGTGGGATCAGAGAAAATTATTTGCGGTGCGTGGACACAAGGCTCAGACTGAGGAGGCACCTGAGAGCTTATGTCAGCTGACAGGATTGCACATTAATGTTACGTGAGGGTGCGAGAAAGGAGAAAATGCACGTGAGCTCAGGAGGTTCTGTGAAAAAATATTTCACCCCCAAATCAGTTCTCCCCCTGCCCCTTGGCCTGCAACCAAGCATGCTTTCCTGCAATTGACAACTGAAACTGACATATGTTAGCAGAGGTCATAGGGCAGGACTGAGAGAGAGAGGCGTACACCAGCGGCTTTCAAACTCTGAGGCGCCTCCTAGCGTATCGAGATGTTTCTCCATGAGAAGAACTGTAATGGTGGACAACGGACCCTGGAAGGCAGCCTCCTCACAAACTTTCCCAGATGCAGGAGAATGGGAGGCCTGTGGCTAAGCACACACATGTCCAGGTCTGATCTCTGGCATCTCCCGGTAAAACATCTCCAGTCACAAGCATTGAGAAAGGCCTTTTGCTGCCTGAGGCCCTGGAGATCAGCTGCCAGACAAAGTAGACACTGTTGAGCTAGACCGATCTGCAATCTGAAGCACTTTCATTTATATTTTGGAATAGGCCAAGAAGAAAGGATGGTAAAGCACTGCTAAGAAACATAGGCAGGTACCATTAAAATAATTCTGGGGGGGAAAAACTGCAAAAGATAGATTTCAAATAAATAAAATTTATCTGGAGATGGCAACCAAGAAATCAGAAGGAGACTGACACTGGGAAGGGCAGTCATGAAGGAGCTAGAAAAGATTCTTAAATGTAAGGATGTATCACTGACGACCAAGATTAAGTTAATTCTTGCCATAATATTCCCCCATTACTGTGTATGGGCGTGAAAGTTAGATAATGAAGAAAGCTGACAGGAAGAAATTGATTCATTTGAATAAGTTCATTTGAATCAAATAATCTGACTGACATCGGAATTAACTTCTTAACACAGTAATTTATGGTTCTGTTGTTTTAAATTGGTATTTTAATAGTTGTTTTATCGGTATATGCACACCAAGCCATTCCCCCATTCGCCCCTCATTTGCCCTGGCCTCACCCAGCCCTCACCCCCTCTTCACTAGGTCATTCCTTGACCACATGGACATTCCAGACTTTTCTCACCCTTCCCGTCCGATCCACGGAATGCTGCTTTCATGACCTCTAGATAATGACTGCATTGCTTTTATGGTCTGTATGCAGCAGTGCAAGCACACACATGAGGTGCTAAGAAAACACCCAGAAGAACAGCAGGAAAAGCAGCAATCACTTTGGGGCAGAAGATGGCCTAGTGGGAAATCAAGGCTTTCTGTCTCTTATCTATATAGTTTTCTCAGTCCTGATCTTCCCCCGAGGTGGTGTACACTGTTCTCCCTTCCTTCATTTTATCCTCATAATAACCTCTCGAGAGGTTAGGCTGATAGAGAGTAACTGGCCTAAAGTCCCTCGGTGAACTTTACTGCCGACTGGGTTAGATGCCAAGAGGCATCTGCGAGTAAATACCAGACGGCCCACGCTCGCTCCTTTTTAGTCCACACACTAAAAAGTTTCATTACAGCCTAGATACAGACTGATCCTGGTGGTGAGAACGAAGAAAGGGATGTTGGAAAAAAGGCTGGTGAGGATGGAATCAATCAGCCCTCCGCGTGGAATAGGAGAGTTCCTTCGTGTGCCGTCAACACCTTCCCCTCCTCTCTTGTGGGAGACAGGAGGGGAGGGAGCAGTGATGGATCTATCATTTAAAGGAAACTGTCTTCCCAGACCAGCTCCAGATGGAAGTCATTACCGCTTGGGAGTGGCAGGTATCTCTCACACACAGAGCTCATCTGGATGGAAGGAGACACAATTTGGGAGATCAAAGAAGACATATCAGTCGGATCAGTCTAGGAATTTCTAGGGGTAGCCATGACCATGGTATTTCAGCATGGATGCAAGGAAGCATAACTTCTGTGGTATGCCCGGATCATCGTCACACTTTAAAAGGGTTGATCTGGTAAAATCCCGGGGGCATCCTGCTTGCTTGATGCGGAGTATCCCCAAACAGCATGGTCAAATGAGCATGAAGAGGAGCTCAGAGAGTTGGCAGAATTGTGCCCTAAAGAACCTGCTGTTATGTAGTACACTTAAAAAAAAAAGACAAAGGAATACGAACTGCGCTCCACATCATTCCTTCTGCTGAAATGCAATAACATTTGAAAGCTACCTTAACTATTTCCAAACTTTTGGACAGGATTCAGGGGAATAACAAGCAGAACAGAACCATCAACTGGCACGAAAGTTTGAAAACAAGAAGAAACTTGCTGCGACTATCCAGGCCCTTGAGATGACCTTCATCCTTTACTTTGCAGGATGGGGTGCAAATAATTCTCTCTCTAGCATCTCTGTCCTTCCTCCAAGGCTTTTGGGATAGGTTTGTTTATTTGTATTTAAAATATTGATATATCCACCATCTTTCTCTCAAGTGTCTCAGGATCCAAGGCAGGTATGACAAAACCCATCCACTTCCCTCCCTTTTAGGCAAGATTTTCCCTCTAGTTTTTATTTGTGTCCCGTCACTGACTGAGCAGCTCTGGTAATGTGTATTCTTCTCTTTAAAGTGGCTTTAGCATCCTAGCTTGTGTCAGTAATATGTAATGGGTATTTTCTCAACCCAGAACCTGAGGGAAGGGTTTCCCTTTAGCTTACATTTTATTTTTACTTATTTATTTACATTTATTTATTCATTTGATTTATACCCTGCCCTCCCCACCAAGGCAGGCTCAGGATGGAAAATGACAGAAAATGGTACATGAGACACTTTTAAAATTCAAAACTAACAGAAGATTTTATCTAACATCAAAGGGAAAGAAAGGTCAGGTGAAGTCAGGGGTTGGAAATACAGAGGTAAAATAGTATAAGCACAAACTCTTATTCTCATATATCAGGCTAGTGAGAGTTTCTTGGATTATTCACAGTTACTATAGTTCTTTATTTTGGGAGGCTTTTGTTCCTGGGTTTTCCCAAACCATTCCAGTACACTTTATTTGTATAACAGCAGGCTCTTTTGGTGCTCAGAAGGCTGATACCCTCTTCTCAGTATCCAAACCCCTTCTCTTGGAAGACCAGGTTTTGACTGACTCTTTAGGTCTCTCCATGCAGTTTTTAAGCACACCAGACAAGGGATCTCTGTACCTTTCAGATACATCACCCTGTTCAACTGGGTAGGGAATCTTCTCCTCTCCCTCAAAATTCTACCCTCTTTCCTTGGCCTGAATGGGAGTCTCAATTTACTTCCCAAACCTCCTAGCCAACTTTTCCCCAGTTCTCCTGTCTGTGTTGAACTGCTCTCAGCTAAGGCTGAACTTAGGCTGTTTCTGCACTGGCTTTACCCCACACTTACAGTCGTCGTGCATCATGGAATTTTTTGCATTCTACATTGCCTCCCTCTTTCAAGTCACCCTGTATTTTTATTTCTGCGTCACCTCCAGTGTTCGCTCTCCATTATCGCCAAGTTATTTTTCAATTCTACATTGTTTAGCTATCAGTTTGGCTCCCTGACCACTGCTGTTTCCAAAGGGTATCTGAATGCTGTTTTTTTTAGCAAACTTTAACCCCCTACCCGGCTCCACGCTGGAGTAATGCAGTGTTGAATCAATCCTTTGGAGTATTCATCCCCACCTCTTTTCAGCCTTGCTTGGAGGCCACTCATCTGCCCATCTCCTTCTGTGTCCTCCCGGGGAAGGCGACGGGAGCCCTTTATCATGCTTGCAATGGAAGGGAAGGTATTGCATGGGCACACACGTGCTCTGAAATGGGCTTTTTTCTCAAGTGATCCCCCAAAGTACCATGAAAGCACCATGGCCAAAAGTCAAAAGGTCCTCTGCATTCTGTAAAATGGCCAAGGCTCTGAGCTCACCTCTGCCATTGGACCCAGTACAGGGCAATCAGCAGCGTGGTTGGGCTTAAATCTGTCTTTCTTTTTTCTTTCTTTGATTCACTTTTTTTGGGGAAACAGTTCCATTCATGAAACTTAACAAGGAGGATTTAAGTGGAAGGTGTGAGGAGTGGAAATGGGATGGACAAACAAAATAAACGAGGGTAATTGTCAGCAGGGAATAAAATTGACACCAGGATGGGAAAGGTTTCTCCACGTAATGCTTTAGTGGGCAAAAATAGCTTGTGAGATGGCTTCTCCTAAAATAACAAGTTTAAAATGAAAAACAAGGGAATTGCTGCACTCTGTGCAGAGCTCAGTCAGCAGTGCTGGAACTCCGCACTGGGGGTACGGGGGAAGGTGGGAGAGTGTTAAACTCTTCCCAACCCCAAGGTTCCTCGGCTGAGATCCAGAGCCCACTGTGACCAAGGAAACCCACCACGGCCAGAGCAGCAGGGGAGGGTTTCCCCAGTGTTCCCTCTAAGCTGAGTTAGTGTGAGCTAGCTCAGTTTTTTAGCCTCCAACTCACGCATTTTTGTCTTAGCTCAGGAAGGGTGGCTCCAGAGCAAACAAATTTATGCAGCAGCCAAATCACTCGCTCACAACTTTAATGCCAGGAGCTCACAAAGTAGAATTTTTGTTCACAGGTCTCCACAGCTTAGAGGGAACATTTCTCCCCATGCTTTTTGCTGGCGCCCGGAGCGTGGCATGGGGGAAGGGGACTGAAAAAAGTAGCCCAGTGGTGGTATGCTGAAAGGGGTTGGGAGAGCAGGTAGGAGAGGAGAGAAAGGGGAGGATGCGGTGTGCTACATCCCTGGGGGCGGGGGAATCTGGAGGTATAGAACTGCAAGCACTTAACCTGGAGTAAAGGCAAACAGAATTGGGCACGGGGTAAATATGCATGCAGAAAGGGCCTCTCACAGTCAAGACAGAATTCGGAATGAATCTCCTCAGCATCCAGCTCTCTCAAGACTCTGATGCTGACCAATCAGATTGCTCAAAGCAGCCTGTCACTCAAGGCTCTCTGGCTCTGTGAAGAATTAACCTTCACTGTTCTGTAGTTTTATGTACAGCACCTTTAAGCCTCGTATAAAGTGCAATCCGTGACAGCTGAAACAATAAATACTAAAACAACAGATACTTAAAAAATAAATAAATAACCAATCTAAAAACTACTTATGCCCTGACCAGCAGGATTTTCCTTCTTTGTCCAGGCTGCCTGGAAGACCCCTGGAATAATTCTGTCTTGCAGCCTTGCTGGAAGGCCAGGAGGGTAGGAGCCCCCTTGGCCTCTTCTGGAAGGCTGTTCTACAGGCCCCATGGCAGCCACCAAAAAAGCCCAAGCCCAGACTGAGGCAGAATCCACTTTAGACAAGGGGGATACTGACAATGGGCCCTGCTGGGAAGAAATGAACTGGCTACATAGGAAAAACAGGTTGCTTACCTGCAACTGATGATCTTCGAATGGCCATCTGTGCAGTCACACCTATGGGATTATGCGCCTGGGCTGATCCAAATTGGTGATATACAAAGCTCACAAGGGGATTTTTGCGCCTCCATCCCAGGCACACACGGGGACCCCACTGTGCATGCCCAAGGGGGTGGGGCACGGACATCCCGCCAGTTCCTTCTGACCGCTGTCATGTCAATAACAAGAGAGAAAGGACTGAAGCAACAGCAGTGGGGAAGGAAGAGTCGTGGTGTGACTGCACAGATCACCACTCGAAGATCATCAGTTACAGGTAAGCAACCTGTTTATTTTCTTCGTGATCTCTATGCACCACACCTATGGGAGATTGAAAAGCAGTGGCTTACCTGGACTTGGGTGTTGTCATATATTTAATGCTCTACCGACGAAAGTACTAGACGACCAAGGTCCACTCTGTGGCATCGATGAACATCAAGAGTGTAGTGCTTGATAAAAGTGTTCGGAGTAGACCAAGTTGCAGCCTCGCAAATCGCCGACAGGGAAGCACCCTTCAAGAAGGCTGTAGACGTAGCCATGGATCTTGTGGAATGTGCTCGAAGCAGCACAGGCAATGGGCCAACAGGTAGCACAGTTTAATAGTCTCAATGATCCATCTGGAAAGTGTTGTGCCGAGATCTTGTGCCCTGTGGAGTGACTAGTGTAGGAGACAAATAATTGATTGTCCCTCCTATTTGAACATACTCTGTGAAGGTAAAAAAGCAGCGCCCTCTTAACATCTAGTGCATGGAGGAGACGTTGCTGTTCATCTTTTGGGTTAGGAAAGAAGTTTGGTAAGAAAATCTCCGAGCTGAGGTGGAACTTGGAGACCACTTTAGGGAGGAAAGAGAAGTCAGGCACCAGTCTCACACCATCCAGTAGAAAGACAATGAAGGGTGGGTCACAACGAAGGGCCACAAGTTTGCCCATGCTCCTGGCTGAGGTAATGGCAACAAGAAAGGCAGTCTTCCATGCGGCATATTTCAGTTCACAAGTTGCCATAGGCTCAAAGGGTGTTCCCATCAGTTGGCGCAGCACCAGTGGCAAGTCCCACAAAGGTACTGGTGAATGGATTGGCGGATGTAAGTGGAGGAAACCTTTCAGGAATCTCTTTGAGACCAGGTGAGAGAAGACAGAGAAGCCCTCAAAACCAGAATGGCAGGCAGAAATGGCCGACAAGTAGACTCTGATTGAGGAGTGGGAGAGGCCCTTCTTGGCCAGCGAAAGCAAAAAATCTAGAATCTGGTCTAGGGTCACTGAAGCCCGAGATACGTTGGAGGGCTGTAAGAAGGCCGAGAAACGAGACCACTTCCTACTGTAGGAATGATATGTAGAGTCCTTCCTGGCATTGAGTAACACTGTAGTAACTCTAGCCGAAAACGTTAGTTGTCCACAAGATAGACTGTTAGCTTGAGCTTGTAAACCTCATGGAACAGCAGAGCTCTTCCCTCTGCTAGGAGCAGATCTGGGACCGATGGGAGGAGATGGAGATCTTTGGTCAACAACAGGAGGTTGGTGAACCAAGGTTGCCTTGGCCACCAAGGGGCGATTAGTATGCATTTTGTGTGAACCCTCAACAGCCTTTGGACCATCTTTAGCAAAAGCAGTAGAGGAGAGAAAATGTAGAGGAAGTTGTTGTCCCAAGGGTAAATGAGCCCGTTTCCCAAGGCCTCGGGATCTCGTGCCCCCCTGCAGCAGAACAGGCTGCACTTCACATTGTTTTGAGTAGCAAACATATCGATGTAAGACATACCCCACTTTTGGAATATGGGGCGTAGGTAGGTCCAATTCAGCTCCCAGTTGTGGTGCTGAGAGAGACCCCTGCTGAGCAGGTCTGCATGCACACTGGCACTGCCAGCAATGTGCGAAGCAATGGAGAAAATGTGCAGAGGTATGCACCAGGCCCAAAGGTCCAGTGCAAGGTGGCAGAGACTGCGGGAGACCATGCCTCCCTGTCAGTTGACATAACTGAGAGCTGTTGTATTGTCGGTCAATACAGCCACACATTTCCCCATGAGAACAGGCTGGAAACACTGAAGGGCCAGCTTGATTGCTAGAAGTTCTAAAAAACTGATGTGATTGCTTGACGTCAAGGCATCCCATTTCTGACTTATGGAGAAGCTGTTGAGGTGGGCTCCCCATCCCCACAAAGAGGCATCGGTCATGAGGATGAGACCAGAAGTAAGGGGATGGAAAGGGACACCCTGCACCAGGTTGTCTGTCAGTGTCCACCAAAGAAGGGAGTCGCGTGCTTCTCATGACGGAGAGAGATGAACTGATTGGCTCATTTGTAGGGGCTTGAAGTGCCTTAGGAACCAGAGCTGGATGCATTCACATTCTTGCGAAGCGAAGGACTGCAGTTGTAGCTGCCATCAGGCCTAGAAGGCGCTGAATTTGGAATGCAGAAGCTGTGTCGTGGAGCCGAATCTGTTCTGCAAGGGTAGCTAGAGTGAAAGCTCTGTCGTGGGTCAGGAAAGCTTTGCCTTCCATGGAGTTGAGTTTCGCCCCTATGAACTGCAGTCTCTGAGAACGAACCAGCTGCGACTTCTTGTGGTGCTATCAGAAATCGAAGATATCTCTGATGGGATGGATAGATGGTTAAATGGAAATAGACATCTTCAAGGTCGAGAGTGGCCATCCAACAACTCTTGGATAGGAGGGGTAGAATGACCGGTAGAGATGTCATTTTGAATTTCCGGTACTGTATGTAGGCGTTGAGGCCACAAAGGTCCAGAATCGCTCTGGCCGCCGTCCCTCTTGGGTACCATGAAATACCGGGAGTAAAAGCCGAGGCCCTGGTGATCTAGGGCACAGGTTCAATGGCACTCTTTGACAAAAGCATGGTTACTTCATTGAGGAGGAATGACGATGGAGGGGTGGTAACAAATACAGGAATAGGTGGGAGTTCTAGAAATTTGATGGTATAGCCATGGGCCAAGATGGAAAGGACCCATTGGTCCGACGTAACATTGGCCCAGGCACGTAGGTAAGGGGAGAAGCAAGTAGGGTCGGAAAGGGTAAGCAGAGGGGAGTCAAAGGCCCTGCTTGCCGGGTTTGGATTGTTTCAGTCTGTTGTGTTGTTGACCAGAGCCATATTTCTGCCTGGCCTGATATTGTTGACTATTCCCCGAAGGGGACTGACGTGGCCTCCAGCTTCCCTCTGGTGACGGTTTAGTGTACTGGTGTCTAGAGCTGTAGCATGACCAAGAGCGAGGTCTAAAAGGCTTAGAAGGGGCACAGACCCCCAGCAACCTAGAAGCTTTAATACTCTTGTCCATGTCTTGAAGGGCAGAGTCCGTTGAGGCATGGAAGAGACCTTGGCCATCAAAAGGTAAGTCCTCTATGTACGCTCTAGTGTCATTAGAAAGGGAAGTGGTCCTAAGCCAGGAGTGCCTACAGAGAGCGACTGCGGAAGCCATCATCTTGGAGAACGTGTCTAAAGCATGTTTGGAAGAATTGATGATCTGCTTAGAAAGTAGTAGCCCCTCCTTCTGCAGCTTTCTGGCCTCTTGATGTTTGTCATCAGACATCCGAGGTCAAAAGATCAGTAAAGCGCTCCCAGAGCGAGTACTGATAACGGCCCATGCAAGCGATATAATTTGATATCTTAATTCCCAAAGCTCCAGCTGAATAAAAACATCGACCAAACAAATCCAACTTCCTGCTCTCCTTATCAGAAGGTGTAGCCAGAGTGTGTTTATTTTTGGATGAGGACAACATGACCATGGAGTTAGATTTAGGATGGATATGGAGGAATTCAGGCTCTGGCTTAGGATAGATATTGAGGAATTCAGCCTCTAGCTCTTGATGATCCAGGTGCCTGGAAGACACTGGGGCAGAAGATGCTTTATCCCACGGGGCTTTCGCTGCCTGAAGAAGGACAGTAGACATTGGGAGGGTGACTGCCGTGGAGGTGTTGAGTTGCACGACAATGAAGACAGCGCCCAATACCAAAGGTTAAGGTTGGATGTTTGAGAGCCCCAGGGAGTGTGCCATTCTCTCGATCAATTTTCTATATGAAGAGTGGTCTTCTGAGGGAGAAATTGGAAGGTCGTCAGACACCGTAGGTTTGGGGGAAGGGTCCTCTGGTGAACTGGCCCCTTCTGAATCTTCGGCGTCGAAGTTAGAGGATCTGGAAGGCAATTCCTGTGCCAGTACCAAGGCTATGTCAGCTGTTCGGGTAAGGGTGTCCAATATCGGAGACGTCTGCGATGGGTGGGATGGAGGGGAGAGGGTGGGCGGCGAGGTTCCTCCAGAGATTTGGAGATGGACGTGGAAGGTTTGGATTTATGTTACGGAGAGCGTGAATGGTGTGACCTGCGGTCCCAGTCCGACTGTTGCATTGGTGTCAGCCATGGAATCGATGTTGACATAGGGTAGGAGCTGGACCAATATGGTATGTGGTGCCGATGGTCCCATGGAGGTGGCAATGGTGGTTCAAAGTAGGTCGGGAACTGTGGTCTTAACTCCCGCCTGGGTGAACAGGAGGGACAGGGCTTGGAATGAAGGTACTCAGGGCACTCCTCTCCTCGATATTGAGGCTCCCCATACAGGGGGGATCTGGATCAAGAACGAGTATATCAAGAGTCTGGTCCAGATCAATCACTAGTCCAAGAGGAGGCTGACAGTGAATGATCTCTCCAAGGAGATCTGTGTGGAATGACCGCCTCAACCTCCGAGGGCAAGACTGAAATGGGTCTAGTGTCCATGGAGACCTCCGAAAGCGGGGGGTTCAGCTGTCGAATGGGTGAGTCCAGTAACTCAATGGGAGGTAAGAGTTGTATTACAGGCAGCTCCGGTGCAGGAGGGTGATCGATATTGGGTTGCGCCCTCTGAGAAGGGGGCAATGCAGAGCCCTCTTGCATGCTGACGCCGCTCAGCTTGTGAGACCTATGCACAGTTTTTTAAAGAGAAGACTTCAGAGACTTCTCCTTTTCGTGCTTATCCCTCTTCTTCTTAACCGGCGTACAGGCGGAGGAAGCCTCATTCGTCGCTGACTCCCACATCCGATGCCAACTTTGGACAGTGAGGTGGGACTGATGCCGGGGGGGCTGACCAATGTCAATGGAGGTGCCGTGAGTTGAAAGTCTGGAAGGGTCTCAGCGGGCAACGGGGCCAACATGGACTCCCAAAGTGCCACTCGGAGTCTTGCAGCTCTATTCTTCTGTGTCTGGCTGGAGATCTTCGAGCAATGGTGGCAAGGCTCCAGGCAATAGGTTTCCCCAAGGCAGAGAATACAGAGTGTGTGGTCGCCACAGGGGGCAAGTTTACTGCCACAGCTGACACACGTCTTAAAAAAACCCCACTTTTTGGCCATGAAACAAAAATTTGGCACAAAAAGAAAGAGTCCTCATGTGAGACGAAAAGAGATTTACCTCAGGGCGGGGGGAGGGGCCCTCAAAAACAATACTTTTTTAAAAAAAAATTTGAATAGAAACGAAAACAAAGAAAATATATTGTTCAGAAAAAAGAAACGGATTCAACAATCCCTTGTGAGAGAAAAAAACACTTCTTTACCGAAGGGCAGAAACAAACTGTTAACAGCGCGGCAGTCAGAAGAGAACTGGCGGGATGTCCACGCCCCACCCCCTTGGGCATGCACAGTGGGGTTCCCGCGTGTGCCTGGGAGGGAGACGCGAAAATCCCGCTGTAAGCTTTGTATATCACTGATTCGGATCAGCACAGGCGCATAATCCCATAGGTTTGATGCACAGAGAGCACGAATAAGATTGTGCAGTTAGGGTGAGAATGAAAGGACAAGAATATAGGGTTGCCACACAATGTCTAGCAACTGGTGGGAAGGCTGAGGACCAAAGTGGGTGTTTGTGACACTGGCTGTGTAGTCACGTCTATGGTAAAACCACAGAGTTTCTGGCGATTCCTAGAGCTACCCTATGCCCCTTATATTTTTTTACTGGAACTGATGAGAAACTGCAGGTAGTACTAGTGCTACGTTTGTTTGTTGTTGTTTTTAAAAAAACTCCCACTGCTGCTCTGAGTGGCAGCAGGCAACAGGAGTTGGGGACAGGGGATGCCCTACCCCAACCAGGGTTCTGACATACCTATAAGGACACCCAATGAGATATCTGCCATAGCAGGAATTATAAACTGGGGCTGTCCAATCCTAGTCTAACCATTATACTACACTAGCTCCCTTATGCGAGAAGCTATTGATGATGAGGGGGATGAGCTTATCCCTATTCTAATTTGAGAACAATTCTCAGTCGGATCCAAATTTTAAAGGGGTGTAAACCTAGGTGCTTCATTGTAAGCTGGCAAAGACTGGCTTCCAAGAAGGAATGGGGCAGCACCAATTCCAGTTAGAGAAGTAAGCACACACCTAAAACAAAGTTTAAAGTTTGGACAAAGTATAAATTCCACCCCCCCCAAACACACACACACAGGATGGAAAGTACAATGGACATAGCTAAGTTTGGGACATTGTTTGTGTCAGAACAACCTGAGCAGGCCAAGATGATGATTCAGAAGCAGGACTTTGAGACAGGTAGCAGACAGAGACTAGAAGCAAATTAGCCAGGGCCACAGTTCAGGATCAATGGATGGCTCCATCTTAACCTGTTGACTCCAAGAATGTTTTGCATAGAGTGAGGTGCAGTCTGACCAGTTGACCAGGAGCTAGGATGTGACAGCCAGTTAGCACGCTAGGCCTTGAAGCACACAAGGGCTGTGGTTACTATACAAAACCCACCTAGTCACCATAGTGGCAAGCCAGGCCAGGACCACAAGTAGAAGGGTGCAAGAGGCCTCCACACTTGGCTTAAGTCCTACTTGTCAACAAGCAGTGGCTTTCACTAGACAAGCAGCTTTCTGAGTTACAGTCTTGGACCAAGAAAAACCTTATTCTTACTACTGGGGGGTGGGGGAATACATACACCAATGGGCCACAAAGTGCTGAAACTTGGAAAACTGCATGAAAATGAAATGGTTAATCTTTGAAACACCGGGGACCTCCCCAGCCATGCGCCTCTTCTCTAGCAGAGCTGACACTGCACAAGAGGCAGCAGATGAATTTTCACCACTGCAAATAGATGAACTGCCTGTCTACTGATGGTCAGGGTCTAGATCGTGTCCTATAGATTTTGCTGGCTGAAGATGAGAAAGGCACAGCTCTTTAGGGTACTGCTGGGAGGCACGTGATGCAGCCACCCTAAGCAGGTCTGCCTCCCTGTATTCAAAGATGGAAGAAAAGTTGCGTTTAAATGTAATATTAATAAACTTCCAGGCCCTGGAGCGGAGCAGTAAGATATGCAGGTGTCCTCTGCAGATCAGGCAAAATGAGAATACATAGCCTGTCTTGCAAATGTCTGTACAGACCCCTCTCTTGGAAAACTCTGTTGAATTCAGCTTACAAAAGGTAACACAGCCATCACACCCTCGATGCAATCTATTGACTGAAAACTGGCTGGCAAGCAATCCAAAAGCTGGTGCGGCACTCTTAATTTCCTCCTGCTCCTTGCCACCACGCTCCTGCCTTCCACTAAAGCAGCAGGATGCAGGGTGTGTTTAAGCAAAACAGATGTTGCTCTAGGTGAAGGAGACCTGGAAATATGGAACAGCTGTCCATCTCAGGCCTCCCAGATGCACTCTGCCTCCCCCCCCCACCCCAGCAGGAGCAGACAGGGAACAAGAAGTCCAGAGAAATGCCAGTGGACTGGGCCAGAGAGCGAGGGAAGCAGCACAATCCTTTTCACAGAGGAAATCTGCCAGAAGGTGCAAGAGAAAAGTCTGCCAGAGAAGCAGCTGGGCTTGAATTTCTGGGTGAGGTTGGAGCATCTTGCAATGCTGGATGGCCTGCTGGGTCCCAAAGAAGAGCTCTGTCAGGATCAAGATTCATCTTGCAAGGACTGCAAAGCTGGGAGAGACAGGGATCTGTACCCCCCTCCCAGGCATCTGTAACCCCTTCCAGAAAGTCTGACCAGACTATCTCAAAAACTGGTCTTGGTGGCCCATACAGCTGACTGTATCCCATTAAGGGAATAAAAAGGTCTCTAGCTAATCCTAGCTAGATATTTCTTCTTCTGTGCGAGTTTGCAGATTTGTCAGACCGCGAGCAAAGCTCATCATTCCCTGTCCTCCCAAGAAAGATGTTGAAGCCTCATGCAATTGCTGTGCTTTTTATTTACCAGAAGCTGGATGATCAATTTTAGCCACAGTCGGGTGCTTCCATTAGGCCTGGGTTGGTCTATTCCCCCTTTCTTCTCTCCCCCTCTTCTTTCACATGCTTCTCCTTGCTTGGTTGCTTTCCTTCACTCTGGCACAGCACAGTGACTAAGAGAGTGAGCTTCACATGGACACATGAAGTTGCCTTATACTTTTGGTTGACACATGGGAACACACTGTGAATACAGGAGCAGCCAGGAGCAGAATGGTTGCACAAAGTTATCATCTCTGATTAGGGTTGCCAGACCCCCCAGTTTGGCAGGGGTTACCCACTTTTGGGGAGGTTCTCCCCACTGCCTGGCCAGCTGCCTGGCAGGGGAAACCCCGCCCCCAAGCCCCAACACTCATAGCCACCCCTGACCCTCCTCTCTCTCATGAGAGGAGGGAGGGGGCGTTTGCGGGCTGCATGACTGTCTCTGAATGGCATGGCCATTTGGAGATTGGGTGAGCGGGGCCCTCCGGCTGCAGGAACTTAAAGGGACCCATTTAAGTGCATGCAGCAGGAGGGACAGGGCATCACCCGCCCGATCTCGAAGCAGCAATGCCACTCGGAGATTGGGCGCACAGGGCCCTTGGCTGCAGGCACTTAAAGGGACCCCTTTAAGTGCACACAGCTGGCAGGACAGGGCCCCACCCCCACCTGCCTGAACTCTGAGCAGCAATGCCACTCAGAGATCAGGTAGGTGGGGCCCTCCAGCTGTGGGCACTTAAAGGGACTTTAAGTGCTTGCAGTCAGTGGGATCGGGCACATGGGGCTGGGCTTGGAGCTGGGACATCCCCAACATGATATCATCACATAGGGGATGCCCTGCCCCCTATGGGAACGCCCTCCAAAGTCCCCCGCCAGGGACAAAGATGGACCTAGCAACCCTATCTCTGATGGCTTTGGGGTTGTCAATATATGCAGGCTTGCTCGACAGCGAAACTGTATAACTATTATTTGGAGCTACCCTATTCCATTGATTCATATATTACTTGCCTTGTCCGGAACATATTATTTATACTTTTAGTGTGTGCTTGGTCTAGTGGTTACTGCATGTGTAACTTATATCTGTTGCTGTATGCAATGTCTTAATGTATGTGATGTTATACTAGCTACCTCTTTGTTTTTATCTACACTCTACCAATGTTGTTTTTAATTTGTAGTTACTGTGTACTTTGCAATAAATAGATTTTGTTCTATGTTTTAGCTGCTCAACCTTCTAGGTTCCTGACTTGACTCTAAGGTTTTTTTTCAGCCCCCCGCCCCCCAATATCGTGTAAGACCATTAGTCTACCACAGTCAGTATTGTCTATTCAGACCGGCAGTGCCTTTCCAGGGTCTCCGGTGGAGGTCTTTCAGATCACCTACTACCTCATCCTTTGAACTTGAGGTGCCAGGAATTGAAACTGGGACCTCCTGCATGACAAGGAGATGCTCTGCCACTGAGCCATAGTTCCCCCACTTCAAATCTGGAGGTCCCCAGATCAAATCCCAGGTCGACCATGAACTCACTAGGTGACACTCAGGCAAGCCATACGCTCTCTACCTCTGTAATATGGGAATAAAAATATTCTCTTACTTCAAAGGACTGTTGTACAAGAATGCATGTGAAGTGCTGGATGGATGCTTGAGACTCTACTGAGGCTCAATATGGTGAGACAGCTGAGCTGTTACCTTGAGAAGCGAGATCTAGTCATTGCTACTTGATCTAGAGGTGATCATGGCATGCAGAGCAATGCAGCAGCCTGGCTGAAGTTACCAGGATCACATTTTCCCCAGTATGAAATGGCATCACTGGTCTATCAAGCTTCTGGGCACAACATGATGTGCTGGTATTGAACTTTACAGCCCTAGTCGGCTTAGGATCAGGGAACTTAAATGATCACCTACTCCCATATGAATACAACTGAGATAATCTATGGAGGCCTTGCTTTGGGTGCCCCCACTAGAAGAAGTAAAATGGCTGGAAACTCTGAAAGAAGGCTTTTTAGGCGACGGCTCCTGTCTATAGAATGCCCTCCCCATCTGGCACCTGACCTTCTACATTTCAACCAACAGGCCAAGCCTTTTCCATTTACTGCTTCTTGGTTGGTTTTCTTTCATAGGCTGCTATTATGGTGCCTGCATATATACAAATGCATATGGATGCACATGGAAATACACTTGTGTGTGATCATGTGTATGTGTGAATACACATGCACGTATAATGCTCTTTTTAGTATTTTAAGACTTACTGAGCTGTGATTGTGTAGTAATAATTTTCTTCTTTTTGTTTTCTGTGCTGTCATTGCTTGTTTGCTCTGGGGGAAGCATGGTGTGGCTAAGATCTAGGTTGGGTGAAATGGGTGAGGTGTACTGCCATCATTTCTATTGCATGTATTCACACAAAAAAACCAAAAACACACACAAAAGAAAAACCCCAACCCACACACAATGGAAGTCACAACTAAATTTTTATAAAAGGGAATTTTTCCCCCCTGGTCCCCACATCTTCAAACATTTCCAGGACGCTAACATTTTCCTTTGAGTACTCATTTTCCCTTCTCCCAGTGCTAAACATGCCCCCTGGCGGCTGCATGGACTCTCATTGGCACTGGAGTCAGCTGGGAGAGCAGAAAGGTTATTTCTCTTTTTATGGATGCTTTTAGGGACCTATTCCTGTGAAACACAAGGTAAGGAAGAAAAAAAAAAAGAATTGGTGGAGCCCTCCTTCCTATTTTACTTCTTCCAGTAACCTGTCCATCACTAGTAGTACCTACAACAGTCGAATCCCACCCACCCCAGTCCCAATTTAACCAGAAAGCTACAACACAAGTATCCGCAACTGCTACCTGCAAGTCAGGATGCCCATCTTGTGCAAAGGGACAATTGTGCTGACTGTGTCTGAACCCATCACACAACCCCAGGGACCACAACAAATTGTAGAAGTGTCTGCCCTCCAGCAATTCAGGTCGGGGTGGGATTGGGGTACACTTTGGAGAGTTTCAGGGCTCAGGAACAGCGGCACGGATATTGTGCTGGATTTCACGAGCTCCAGTTCCGCCTTCCCTAATATATGGGAGATGCCCTGCTGAACCCTTCAAACAGCTCCGCTCTGGGATAATTAACTGACTTCCCAAATGTGCTAATTGCCTTCTAAGAGTCACCTAAGGCAATAGACAAGCAGAGTCAGAAGCTGATTACTGACCCTTTCAAGAGAAACCCCTAGAAGCAGCCCTTCGCATTTACACACAACACCGTGCCCACCTCTGGTGTGGGTGATAACCGCAGGCACCTGTATCAGCAACCAGAAGACATCCCAGGAAGATTTCCACTTGGCAATAGCTGCCAAGCAGCGCCGTGGCTCTCTCCTCCTGCAGCAAGCGCGTTCCAAGCAGGACGACCTCTCCTCTCTTCTCTGGTACCCCTCTCTCGCTCCCCACGCTGTTTTCTGTCTCCTTTTCCTACCACAGCTGGTTAAAATTATGTTGGAATTTTGTTTTTCTGTCAAGTGAGTTTGGATGTGGTAAATCCTTTCCTGCCATCGCCGCGGCCTTCCAATGAGCATTCAGACTGTGTGCAATATACATGATTTAAGGAAGGTGCTCCGACTGGGGTTGTTTCCGAGTCGGAGGCCAGGCCGCCAAGAGGGTCTTGCTGGCTCGGAGACAAATGGGGCCCTCGGAGCAAGCTGGGGTCGACCCCTGGCAGGAGGTCTGGGGGTGGGGTGGGGTGGGGTAGGGAGGGAGCCTCCAAGGCCCACAGCAGTGTCTGTGAGAATGGCTCCCCTTTTTTGCAAAGATGAAACGGGAGAAGCAACACCTCGGCTCAGGCAAGATTCCAGCGCTTGCCTCGAGAGGCTGCCGAAGCAACAGGAAAATCCTCCTGCGGAGCCAAGCCAATGGGAAACCGCAGCACAGAGGGAGAAAGAGGTGCACTTGCCAGAAGAAAGAGCCGCGCCACCTTTGATTTAATTCACAATCTCTGCACGTATGCACCATGACGCTCAGGAATTCCCTCGCCCCCATTTGCCTTTCATTCCTCAAGTCCAAGGGCTTGTGGATGCGGCTAGAGCAGAGATCCCCAAGCTCATCTTGCCTGAATGTACTCCACCTAACCAGACAGAACACCTGTTTGTTGCCTAGATATACCCTCCCTTGACACTGACACACTGCGGACATTTCAGCTGCAAGATCCCAGAGGTCAAGGACTCGTCTTCTTGGTTTATCTGCAGCCCAGTCTTTGTATGGCATTTCTCCTCATGCATTATAATGTTTCCCTAAAGAAAGAACACCGTTCATTTAGAAGATGCTTTGCAATCCACATACAGAGCACCACATGGGTTGATTGCACACACATGCGTTCTGCTGTGTGTTAGCTTGCTGGGGAAATATGATCAATCCTCACTTCCCCAGAGCTCATACACATTGTGAAATACATCACACATGGCTTGCAAGTTGTTTTCTAACCAGAAGTCCTTTCTGTGTAGGGGAAAGAAAATAAAAAAATAGAATATGAATAGGCCTTGAGCCACTTAAAAAGGAAAGCAAAGGAAAATAAAGAGGTTATATATACAGTTTTGTGGCTGGATTACTGTAATGCACACTAGCTGGAGTTGCCCTTGAAGACTGCCCAGAAGCCGCAGAGCATTTACTATCAAGAGCTAAACCATCTCAGCCTAATGACTGCTCAGCTGTGCTAGCTGCCAATTTCTTTTGTTGGGGAATGAGAAGAATAGATGCAATCTTAACCAGAAACTATACATTTACAGGGCACATTTTAGAGGGGTGCAACAAACCATTATGGGAGATGCTTCTGTTGAAGGGTTCCATGGGCCACGTTCCCAGGACCCACTTTCATGGGCCACTTTCACAGAGCCCACTTCCATGGGCCACTGTGCTTATCTTCAGGAGATGTGGTGGTTGCTGGTGTGGAAGGAGGCCTCAGTGAGGGGTCTGCATGGTTTGGTGCTGTCCTCAAGACTGCCAAAATGGCTGGTGTTCTTCTCTACTGCCGTTCTATGTCTGGGACTTGGGTGACACGACTGGGGGCTACTGGACTCTGCTGTGCCCTTGTACTGGGACGCCTTCCCAGATGTCTGAGCTGGTCAACCCTCTCGCTGCCAAATCTCTGCCTTGGAATAAATGTGCTGACCCCTTCTTTGCAATGACATTTGACAGACAAACGTGCAATGACACTTGACAGACAAACCCTCCATTACCCATGAAGCCAGCTCCTCATTAGGTCACCTCAATGTTCTCCAGTGCAGTTCACCTTAAAGCACAGAACTGGGCCAAGCAGCTCCATGTCTGCTTTTGCCCTGTTCAAGAAATAAAACATCTCATTTACTGGAGAGGATGCAGTACCTGCCAGGTTTATAGTCATTTCAGTCACTGAATCGATTAACTGGTGTCACATGTGGAATTGTTTGCTGTCCATCACCTCTTTGCAGATGTATCCTAACATTGCCTAGACTGCTTTGTCTGCTCTTTGCACCTGTGTGGTCGGTTGTCTCCACCTGAGAACTAACTGCAAGATTAGCTGGGCTCCTGGGCAGACACTGAAGGCACACAGAGA
The DNA here is from genome assembly GCA_029375565.1 of Gekko gecko. Classification (NCBI taxonomy): domain Eukaryota; kingdom Metazoa; phylum Chordata; class Lepidosauria; order Squamata; family Gekkonidae; genus Gekko; species Gekko gecko. Next base: position 20,029,180 of record JAPDNY010000013.1, on the reverse strand, counting down.
CATTGTCTCAACTAAAAAAATCTCAAACTTAAAAACAAGCAAACAAAAAACAACTATGTGCCCTATGAGAAACAAGAAGAAGTCACAAATGGGTGGTGGAGAAGTGGCATTAGTAGAGGCAAAACTTTCTACCAAGCAAATGGACCAGAGAGCTAGAATTTCTAGAAAAAATTCAACCGGGGGCGGGGGGGGGAACGTAAAGTTGGAAAAACTGAATAAATGCAATACTTCCTTACCATGCCTAGTTACAGGAACTCCTTTACATATTAGGTGACACACCCCTAACGTAGCCAATCCTCCAAGAGCTCACAGTAGCCCCTGTAAGAAGAGCTCTTTAAACTCTTGGAGGATTGGCTACATTAGGGGTGTGTGGCCTAATATGCAAAGGAGTTCCTGCTACAAAAAGAGCCCTGCTAAATGTAATGCTTTCCTGCCTGCCTGTCCCTGGCTCTGCCTGTCTGCTCTCCCAACTTTCTCGTCCTGGAAGCATCCTTGTACCTGTCTTCCCTTTCCTGACTTAACCCCCTCTTAGCTCCCCCTCTGTCTTCTTCCTTGCCCCAACTCTGCGAGTTCTCTACCTCACCTGGATCTCAACGCTGCCACCATAGGTGAGTGGCAGCCCTGCACTTGACTCAGGCAGCTTTTTTAATGACTGCCTTTTAAAAAAGACTGTGTCTGGTCTTCCTTTTGGATTGTTAGTTTATCATTTTAAGTTTTGCTGTGTATTTTACTGCACATACCACAAATAGCCTCAGGTACTATTTTAGTAATAGAAAGGTAAACAAATAGTCAACTGAAGAGATTGCTATTCTTTGTTGTAAATAGCATAACTGACTTATGAAACAAACAAAAGATTAAATAAACAGATGACGGATGTCCCTGGATGATATTTGCAGCAGCCAGAAGCAAACTTCCATATTTAGAGAGTTTACTCCAAAGGAGCTCATGTTTTTACTAGGATTGCCAGCTTTGCCTTGGGAAATCCCTTAAACATTTGATGGCGCTTCCTGGGGATGGTGCCATTTGTGAGGGAAGGGGATGCAATGTCACTCTAGGACTTCTGTTTGTAGGACTCTCTGTAGTCTGGAGATCAGCTGCAAATCTTTAACAACTCCAGGCCCCATCTTGAAGATGGTAGCTATAGCTTCCACCATGCCCTGCTTTGAGAACTTCCCTGTTAGAATGCATATGGAATCTGCTTCTGCTGATCTGCTCACCTGACCGGCACAAAACAATGGAATGGACACAACTGTGCCTTTTTGTTGCCCTCATCTCACTGTCTAAGGAACAATTAAATAATGTGTGTGTTCAAATGCATATTGGCAGGAACAGCGCATGACTGCCATATTCAGCCAAGCACACATGGAATATCATATTAAACCGTAAAGTAAAATACATGCTCAGATCAATACACGTTCAAAAACTGTTTTGGGGTGAAATGGCAAACAGAGAAAAAAGAAAAAAAAGAAGAAGGAACAGAAACTCTAAAGAAAGCAGTGGAATGCCAGAGGAATGGAATGCCTACGTGCCGAAAATCAGAGAAATGATGACAGACCGGAGCCAGGGGATTTGCTCATTGCTATTTCCCTGTAGTCTGCTTGTCTCTCATTGAAGACAGCATGGTGAACAAGACACACCATAGTTGTGATCAGCAAGGCATTAGAAGACGTCTCTCTCTCACTCACTCACTCTTTTTTTCTTCTTTCCAGAAACTTTTTTTTTAAATTTTGGGTTATCATCATACTGAGTTTCAAACAACATGCAGAGCAACAGCTCCCCAATGCTTTGGTTATACCATCTGGGCTTGTCTGAATTCTAAATAGAGATCCCTAATTGGCAATATTCTGCTTTGTCTTATAAAGGCCATCTCTACCGGAGAATTGTAAAGGGATATTCTATAATTACTGTGGATCAAAGTTTTTTCTTATTCTAAAGAAAAGAGGAAGTACCCCCCCAAAAAAAACCATGTGCAAAGTTCTCCAGAATCTTAAGAATTAAAACCTGAAAGTCAGTGGATAACAGAGAGCCAGTTTGGTGTAGTGGTTAAGTGCACGGACTCTTATCTGGGAGAACCGGGTTTGATTCCCCACTCCTCCACTTGCACCTGCTGATGTGACCTTGGGTCAGTCACAAGCTCTGGCATAGCTGTTCTCTCAAGGACAGTTTCTGTCAGAAGTTCTCTCAGCCCCACCTACCTCACAGGGTGTCTGTTGTGGGGAGGGGAAGGGAAAGGAGTTTGTAAGCCGCTCTGAGACGCCTTTGGGCAGTGAAGGGCGGGGTATAAATCTAAACTCTTCTTCTTCTTCTTTAGCATCTGCATATTTGTTTTCTCTAGACCTTTCTAGGAAGTCTTTGCCTCTGGTTTGCAACAGACACAGTTTTATATACAGGATGACACAGAAATACTGTAAGAAAGAATAGTTCCAGACTGTAGGCATAAGAGCAGGGATCCCTGGGGGGGGGGGACTGCTGGCCATCAAAAACCTCTGCTAGAGTTCTATTTCTATGAAAGGCTAGATGTAGTTCACAGATGAACAACAGCATTCCCCAAGAAGTGGGGAGGAGGGGGAGAATTATATAAGAACATAGAACTAGGCTGAGTTTGCAGCACTGGAGGTCTGGATTGAGATCTGATCCTGGTTTTGCCTAAATTTTGGACAGCAGTTATGGTAGGATTCTGGGTTTCATTTCAGGTTCATCCAGAGTCTGGATTCCAGAGAAGTGGGGCCCACCCAATCCCCCAAAACACAGAACACATTCAATATGCTCTAAATTTGGCCAGAGAAAGACAGAGATCAAGTTCTCTAATACTCTCTATACTTCTGCCTATATATTTCACATCTAGGCACACAGTGTCGTTCCGCTTCTGGCCCTTGGCTTGGCGAACGTTGGCAAGAGTTCCCCATCCAAAGTGTTGCCTCCCAAGGATGATGTTTCCAGGGGGCAGAGAAAGAGATGCAGATGCCAGATTGTTTTGCTTGTTAACTCGGGAATGTATGCAAATTTTCATTTCCACACTGTCAAAACATCTGTGTATTCTCCAGTTAATGAACCCTGAGCCCATTGAAATGCAGACATCATGGAGGGCTTGAGTACTTGGGTTTTCTTAAAACATGACAGTGGCAAAAGCAAGATAGAACTCTTCCTCCCAGATGCGGAAGTTCTTCAGTCTCCCAGTCTTGTCCTGGAGATGGATCACATCACATCTACTACACTGCATGGGAGGAAGATCCATCAGTTCAGAGTAACCATCATCAAAGCCACCAGGTCCACAAATACATGCTTCAGGGAAAATTTTTCCATTCTCATATCCACACTCCCTCAAAACCATTAAGTGAATCAACTGATGGAGATCTGTGGTTACCTAGACTTACGAAGATACCCAGTGATATCTTCCTTGCAGTGAACACAGAAACTATGGCTTTATTGTGCATGCACTGATGTGTTTACAGATAAGGTGAGGGTAAGCAAAGGGGACATTAATAGTCTCATACTATCTAATACGAGATAAACTATCCAAATGCTCATCGAGGGGGGAAAAAAACCCAACACCCAAAACCAAACCAACAGCATTGTGCCAGATTTTAGCCTTCTTAGCTATTCAACATATGAAGCTGAAGTCAGACAAGACCACTAGCCATCGAGATTAGTTGGCTGTCCACATTGACTTGTACTGGTTCTCCAAGTTTCAGGCAGGGGCCTTTTCCTTTCCAGAGATACCGGACACTGAAGCTGGGTCGTGCGTAAACAAAAAGGACTTGCTCCATTCAGCCCCATTGTTGGAAGTGCAGTGGGTGGTGACAGGCAAGTTCTTTTCAATGGTAGAACCAAGGCTATGGAATGCTCTCCCCAGCTCTTATTGGTCCAAGATAATTTGAGGTGTCCTTGAGAGCACTGAGTGGCTGATAAGGAGGGACAAAAATATCTTCATAAATGATTTTTAAAAATAATAAAGCCAGCTACGGGAGAGTCAGTAGGAACTGTAGACAACTCTCAGTTAGCCTCCCAATTACAACTCATCATAGACCAGTGAATCCAACTGGAGGAACAACTTGCAATTTTGCCTTGAGCAGTCTTTAGCCTGAAAACTGTTACACTGTAAATCAACATACTTCTTTTCTTTTAATTGCTTAATTGCGTCTTGTGAACTGATATTGTTCCCCCAAAATGGAAGCAGCATTTGTGTATGTGTGAGTATAAGCACATTCCCAGGACAATGCTATATATATGAAAAACAACAAACAACAACAACAGGTAAAGTGCTGCCACATAAAAGCAAGTTAAGACTTTATGATGTTTCTTGAAGCACAACCTCTACAAAATAGATGAGAAGCAAATGAAAGATATAATGCCTGGAGACAGGGAATGAACAATAAAGGGCAAAGTGCGAAACACAGCAGACTTCTTTGCTTATTTCGCAAAATTAATAGCTACACACCTTAACAAAAAGGCACGGAAAAAGAGAAATGAGGCTCTGACTCAGACAACCTTTTCCCCTCCCATTACGAGCCTATGGCAGATAGTAAATCGTACTCCTCCTTTCAGCCTCCAGTTAATTCTCGGCCCCACACAGGGGTAGCCATTTAAGGCTAGCAGGCATGAAGCCAGAATGTCTTCTGCTTTGTTCCACATTCACCTGCTTTTGGAGCAAGCTCCCCTTTACTCTCCTGTGTAAGAGGCTGGTAAGGGTGGGTTGTTAAGCCTTTGGGACCAGGATACAATTCAACCTGAAGAAACCAGAAATAACAAAATGCCCCAAGATGGGAAGCCTATACTGAGCCTCCTCAAACTCTCAGCCAAGGAGATATTGATTTAATTTGTATTTGTGGTTTCTGCAAGGCTTTGTCTTTTACCAACATGGTTCCCTTTCTGAACCAGAAGCGATAGATATGAATTTCGCCATGGCTGGTGGCATTTGTTTCACTTTTAGATGATCTTTTATTCCCGAACATATAAAACATAAGCAGATCACTGATCCATTTGACCTTTTCTACCCCCAAGGACCGAACTTGGGATCCTCTAGAAGGACCCTGAATGAAAAACAAATAAATAAACTGGCTGATAAAACACAACTTGGTTAAAATGAATGAGAGTGGATAATGGGAATCTCTAAGCAGCAGACTGCCTGTGTAAGTCTAGATACAAAGCATGATCCTAATGCTATGCATTGACCCAGCTGTGAAAGATGGGGAATATTCTGAAATTCTCATGCCTGATGATTCAGGCTCAAAATCCCTGCTCCGATTTTGCTGCTCCCTTGCACGAACTGAAGCCACAACAACTTATTTGTTCAGTTTTCTAATTATTCCCATAAAATGCACACGTTTTCATCACATATTTTGCTGTGCAGGGCAACTAAGGAGTGGAATGATTATGGTGGCTAGAGAGACACAGAGAAGGACCAGAATCCTTGAAGCCCTGGGGCTGTTCTGGCTGTGTATTGTTGAGATCCACAGTGAGACATAACCAGCATCCTGTCTCCCAGTGGCCAACCAGCTGTGCTGGAGGGCCAACAAACAGGGCCAAGGCCACTCCCTGATGCTGCTTCCTAGCACAGGTTCTCAAACATTAACTGCTTCTGATGTGGAGGTTTCCTTTAGTCAGTTACAGCTAGGACCACTGATGGACCAATCTTCCACAAAGCTGTCTAATCCTGGGCAGTATCTTTTTTAAGGTAGGATGACCAGATGACCAGAATTGTATACAATATTCCAATGTGGCTGCACTACATAGCAATACCAGGGGACTATAATATTGTTCAAATTCTTTCCTAATAATTCCTGGTATTGAGTTTGCTTTTTCACCATAGCCATAAACTCAGTCAATATTTTCATCTATCTCTTTCTTTCTCTGTCATTTTCAGTACTGATCATATTTAAAGTTAGTTCTTTTTTGTTCCAATGTTAGCCTTTTTTTTTTTTTTTGCTCTACCTTGTATTATTTGCATAAGACTTCATTTGACACATTGCCCACTTGCCCAATTCGGACTTCTTGGACTTCTTCCCAGTCCCTTTTGAATAACTAGGTATCATCTATAAACTTAGTCACAAGAATTGTTCACTTTGAATTCTTGATAATTTTTTAACGTTAAATAGCACCTGTCCCAGTACTAATTCTTGTGGGGGCCCCACTGCTCACTTCCCTCCACTGAGATAGCTGTCCCTTTACTTGTGCTTCACGTTGCATAACCAATTTTAAATCCATAAGAGGATATGTTCTCTTATGCCGTGACTGCTAAATTTACTCGGAAGTCTTTGGGACCCTGTCGATAGGCTTTTGGAAGTCCAAGTATATAATGTCTGCCGGATCACTGTTGACCAACTACTAGGGTAATCCTGCCAAAGAACTCTAAATGCCACTCTCCAGCTCTCTCCCAAGTATGTTGGTCCTTCATGCATTCATGGATGCACATATCTGACCCTCTAGAGAAGGGAGCACAGCATGACTCTTTCACACTCCTTTCAGTCCTTTCATGGGTAAAGCTCAAAAGGGGCTGACGGGGCTCAGATGTCATGCTACAGGCAACATTTCCAGCAGCAAATGTGAGGGGGAAATGGGATAGGCCGAATGTATATTCTCTGTAGTGTGCCCCTCACCTGGGCTGTGGGCTTAAGCAGAGGTCTATACACCATGGAAAAAGTTATGGTGGTTGAGGAAGGATTTGATATAAGGGAAAAGGAAGTCAGGAGGGACACAGCTGGAACTAAATATTTAGCCTGATGCTTCAAATATGATTCAGGGAAGCTCTACAATTGCACTCAACCTGTAGTTTAAATACCTTCTCTGTTGGACTAAAAAGTTAATAGCGTTTCAATGAGCAAAAATAAAATTAGCTTCTTCGGACAATTTAATATCAGTGTCTACATTTATAGATGCCTTTAAGTAGTCAGCAAGTACCACGGTTCACAATATTAGCTAGAGGGCTGGATCCAGACTACATTTTCCATTGACGGAAGGCACTTCTATAAGTGGAGCAGAACTTTCCTGATTTCTCCCCTCCCATTGCAGCCTTCTGATCTCCACAAAATGCTGCTTCTTGGTGGCAGCAGAACCTATAGGATGGCAGGAGGAGGGGAAATTGGAATTCCATTAGCAGAAAATTTAGTCTGGATCTAATTTATAATCCTTGATTAGATATATGCTTCCTCTCCTGTATTTCTATTTTTGTCATCTGACGCTGCAGTGCATTTTGTATTTACCCATTTTAAAAAGATAGAACATCAATAATAACGTGGTACAGATAATCTTTTATTCTTCAACTACCCCAAATTCTTATTTTAATTATCTCTAAAAGTTACATGCACAGGTTTTATAATACTCATTCACGTGTTTCCAATGAGTACCCAAGAACCAATTAATGTTTACTGAGTACTTTGGAGATTAAAAGTGTCACGCAAACACTAAGTGTTATTAAATTGGATGGACTATTTATTGATCCAAATTGTGACAAACCAGACACTGCAATTTGGCATTGGGATGCCCTTAGCAGTATGTATGTGTGTATGGAGGAGATCAAGATTCCTTCATATTTTAACAGAGATCCAATTTCCTAATTCAAACATTCCTTGGTTGCTTCCATGCTAACCATTTAATCTGGAATAGATACCACTTATTGATTAGGCTTTTATGGAGAATCCAGAAGGTTATTGTTAAAGAGTCACAATCCACTGTTTTCTGTGTTATTTTTCAGTCTTTTAAAACACAACTGCAGGATCTAGTTTTGCCAACTCCAGGTTTGCAAATTCCTGGAGATTTGGGGACTGGAACATGAAGAGGGAGAGATATTTGCAGGATGTAATGTCACCAGAGTCTGCCCTTCAAAGCAGCCATTTCCTCCAGGGTAACAGATCTCTGATGTTTGGAGATCAGTTGTAATTCTGAGAGGTCTCCACACTCTACTTGGAGGTTGGTAACCTAGCAGGGCCAGCTTCACATATGTGGACTCAGAGATACACAGTGCCATTCTAAGAACACTTTCATGGCAGACCTTAGTAGGATTCTGAGAAGACCTGCTTAGGATGGCACTGAGAAAGGCTATTTCCCTCTTAAATTTCTGTACTTCACTGTTCTGTTTTAAAGCAGTCCCTGCATCTTAGCTGAATTACTTCTGCTTCATGGTGGGTGACACAGCATTCCTGAATGAATCCTTCATTATTGCTTACTCTGGGGAAGAGGGAGCTTTAATTACTGCTTTTCTTTATATATTTGTCCAGTTCTGATATTATGATCATGAAAAATAAAATAAAAACAGCAATCCATTCTGCTGAAAGGAGAAAAGCAGTCATCGAAGCCTTTATGGGGCAGGGGGGAAATACTGACTATTTAGGAATTCTACAAGAGTGAGAAGGAAGCAATTCATTAAGCACAGATAAGCAGAGGTGACTGGTACAAAAAAGGGAACAAAATATAATTTATACCCAAGAAATATAAATATAACAATACAGGGTTAATTGCAAGGAGAAGCAAGGACACTGCTGAACAGTACTTCCAAGTCAATATTAGAGCAGGATTTTGTCTGTGGGGACAAAAATTGCCATTATTTTTTCTTGGGGGGTATAGCACTATAGGAAGTATAGCAGGGATCCACCATTTCACTTCTGCTTGCATTTAATTATGGGAAAGGAGACCTTCAGTGGCCAAAAAGGTCCTAGCAGGGAAGCAGCTCTCAATGTGGCTCTCAGCTGCTTCTGCCTGGCAAAGCAAATGCAACACAGGTCTCCTCCAGCACACACACTGCAGCTTGGACATCTCTCAGGTCCCAAAGAGCAAGTCCTGATTGAGATGGAACAGCTCAGGAACAAAATTACTGGAATGGCAGCTAATAATTGTCCAATTCTGGAAAATTTACACAATTAATTGGACATAGTTGTGTTGCAAAATACCAGCACTTCAAGAACAAGAAAGTGGTGTTGTCAAACTATCCAGCTAATATATTGATTCTCAAATAGCTCTCACTTTGGCTGGTCTTAATGTTCTTCCATCTACTTTATTAGAAGGTGTGCCACTCCAGGAACATTCATGACCTTGCACTATTGGGGAAATTGAAATGGCTGGACATGTGTGTGTGTAATTTCCAGCTCTCCCATTGGCTGTGCGGTGCATTCCATCAGCCACTGGCCCATCAACTGCCACTCAAAAGTACTTGTGTATCATTGGCTGGGTGCTGAATCTGCTCCTCTCCTCTGCCCACTGCCAGTCTAAACACTCTTCCCTCACAGAATACATTATCAAAACGGCTGTTTTTCCTGATGAAGACACTTCTCCTTCTTGGCTCTTGTGGGACTAACTTTTCCCTCAGTGGCTGTTGCTAGGCAACCAAACTTGGTTCTGTCAGTAAAAAGGCAAAGGAAGGAAGCCCGTTTCAGGCCTTTGAGGGGACTCATTGGGGCCAGTCCTGACTAGGGTTGCCAGCTCTGGGTTGGGAAATTCTTGGATGTTCTGTGGTGGGAGTCTAAGGAAGCCAGAGTTTGGGGAGGGGAGAGGCCTCAGCTGAATAGAATGCCAAAGAGCCCACCCTCCAAAGCAGTTATTTTCTCCTGGGGGGGAGAGATCTGTTATCTGGAGTTCAGTTGTGATACCCGGCAATCTTCAGGCTCCACCTGGAGGTTGGCTACCCTAGGCATAGCAGTTAGCACTTCAGAGCAGTGTCTGCTAGACTCAGGATCTTGCTGTGGAAGCTGAGTGGGTGATTTTGGACCAGTCATAGACTTTCAGCCTAACCTACCTCACAGGGTTGTTGTGCAGATCAAAAGGGGGAGAGAAGAATGATGTAAACTGCTTTGGTCTCAACTGCGGAGAAAGACTGTACTTTTCCTCCTAGGGAACCATTGCTGCCAATCTCCAGGTAAGATTTAATTCACCCAGAATTAAAACTGCTCTCCAGATGGCAGAGATCAGTTCCCTTGGAGAAAATGGTAAGCTCTGTGACATTATACCCTGCTGAGGTTGCCACAGCAAATTGACGCTGAGTGCCCAAGGCCAGGGCACCTGCCCAGAGCCTCTTTCTAGAGTTCGTTGTATTTATTTCCACAATGGGCCTTCTTCCTAGTATATCTATAATGACCTTAGATATATATTAATTACATCCATCTTCTAAAAAATCCCAGGAAAATTGGAGGAAAGGCATAGCTCCTTTCAGACCTTGAATCTGAAACCTTGGATAAAGTTGCCAGATTCTGCACAGCTGCCAGACCTTACCGAGCTACTGTGTTGATTCAGTGTCATGTATTTGCTTTTTATATGTATTTTAACAGTAGACTGTATATATTTTCTTATAACTACTCTGTTAATGTATGTTTTATTCTACTGGTCTATGACTGTAATAAATGACTGACTGATTGATTAACTGGAAGTTTCTTTGTTGTACGTATTGCAAGCGCCAAGGCCCCCCCCCGTTCTCCCAAATATTTATTTATTTAAAAGCTTTCTAGGCCACCTTTCCACCCTATCTGGGCCCACAAAAACATCCAAGTGTTTAAACAATTAAAATACAGTTACAATTATAAAATTCAATTTAAAACACATGAACAAAGATCACTAAAAGGAGGGCCTATAACTGTTATGAGAGCACACCAGACAAAACAAAGAAGTCTTCACTTGCTGGTGAAAGACACTGCTAAATGGAGACAGGGAGATCAGGAAATACTGTTCCTGATGCTTAATGCATATAAACTCACATACAAATCTTGTAAAAAGCAACAACAAAATAAAAGAAATAATTAGCAATCCAGTATAAAACATAATTCTCACTTTTGTGGCTTTACTCTGATACAAATCCTGCTCCTTTCTTTCTGTGGAGTTTTCTGTTCTATAGCTCAAATATCCACAGAAATTTCACAGTGTCTCCAAAACATTCAAGTTTTTTAGGAAGCAGAGTTGCAAATCAGATGCACGTCAGGATGTCCTTCCAAAAGAGGATGACATCTACACTGGTTTCTACAGGAGGAACATCCAGATCTATGTAAGAACACAGATGGTGTCTTTCTACTCTGCCGCTTCTACTAGCTGGATGTGGGGACAGATGTACATCCAGATGGGAATTTCACAGCAATTCTTATACACAGCCCACATTGGCTTGTGAAGAGTTCCTGCATGCAGCCTCTGTTTTTCATCCTCCAACCATCTTGTGCTTTCAGCCTCCAATAATTTTATCCCAATGGAAAGTACGTTGGATAGAATCAGACATAAGGATTCAGGATTTGCAGCTGGGTCGCCATATTTGACTTAGAAATCAAACCTGTCATAGATTTACAACGGCACCTCAGCTTAGATCAGATTGACACAATGTTAAGCTGTGTTTTTTACGACTCGTAAATCAAATAATGTGTGTAGGCATTTTGGCTTTTCTGACTTCAGCAGCAGGGTTTGCTGCAGGCACACCAGAACCCACAGCAGCTTGTCAACCTGGTGCCAACTGCCCGCCCCTGCACACTGGGAGACACGTGTCTCTCCTTCACACCTTACGTGTCAAATACAGTAAACATTTGCTAATATGTTTGTGGCAAACATATCAGCAAGATATAGGAAGAATGGAAAACACAGTTGTACTCACCTGTAACTGATGTTCATCAAGTGTCTTCTGTGCAGGCACACATCCCTCCTTCCTTCCCTGCTGTTGGCTATACTCAGTATTCTTTATCTCCAGGGTGGCAGAAAGAGGACTGAGAGAAGAGTCTCCCCACCCCCGTCACGAGATCACTTGGGCTGGAACAGAACTTGGGCTCTGCTGTGTTGTGGGGAAGGGGAACACTCAGCTGTAGAATTCTAGAAGCTTGTAGAAAACCTCTCCATGGCAGGCCTGCCCTCAGGCAGCCCATGTGAGACTGCACAGAAGACATGAAAATGAACCTTTATCAACCTTTAACTTAGGGTTGCCAGCTCTGGGTTGGGAAATATCTGGAGATTTTGACAGTGGAGCTTCAGGAGGTTTGGGAAGGGGAAGGACCTCAGCAGGGCATAATGCCATAGAGGCCACCCTCCAAAACAGTCATTTTTCACCAAGGGAACTGATCTTGGTCATCTGGAGACCATCTGTAATAACAGGAGATCTCCAGGTGCTACCTGGAGGGTGGCAACCTTAACTCTGTATTTGCCAGGAAGCCTGGGAAAGGGGAATTCTGTAAAGGTATCCCATAACAGAATGACACATGTCAGCTGAGGCTTTCTGGACTACTCTGCAGGATTCTTTTTGTTGTGAAAACTCAACCCTGGAATATAGAGTTTTACTGGAGTTTCACCTCAGAGCTGGGTTTTAGATTATATTCAAGGGTGTTACAGACAACACCTTGTATGTAACATCCTTGAACTAAAATCAGAGAGAGAGGGAGGGAGAGAGAGAGAGAACGAACACAAATGGGCCATGTTAATGGATACCATCAGGGACTTCTGCCGCAGCCTTACAGTGAATGGTGGCCAAAAGAGAAGCCTTGGCAATGTGTTCCACACTGCAGTGGAAACCTTCTTCCACTGTGTAGGCCAAGAAACCAATCTGCAGTAAAACCGCTTGCCTGCTGCATGGTGTATGAATGCGTGAAGCCAGACCTACCTCATGTAACATAACTCGAATGGGCAATATATCTTCCCAAGATCCCAGACATGCAAAACATGTGCTGGACCACTAAGCCACAGCTCCTCTTTGTTGAATGAATGGGGTGCACAACAGGTGATTCCTGGAGATGGAAATTGGCCAATATATCACACCTTAGCATTGCCATGGGGGAGGAAAATGAGTGAGGTGGTGCCCAGAGAGATGGTTTCATTGGACACCATTTTAGAGGTACAGAATTAAAGGCACCCAATGGCTTATCTAACTCGCCCTACGGCCTGGAAACAGTTTTTGAAAAACGCCATAACAAGGAGATGCAAAGTGACACACAACCAAATGCAAATCTGGTAGGTGATGAATACAGTAGGAATGCAAGGTTCTGCCATCGCCAGCCCCCTTTTATCAAAAGCCCCATGTCACTGTCACAATGACAGTCCCTGAACCTGGATGCTTCTTCATTGCTCATCAAGCTACTCTGCTAGAGGAGTGAGCCTGAACCACTTCAAGCATTTTCAGATTCCATGTGCGGCATGTATGCAATCGGCACAGCTGGCCACCTGTAGCAAATAAAAACTTTCTTCAAGCAGCCGGGCAGGGAAACTTCAGGAAAAGGGGGGGGAAGTCCAATGGTTCTGCATTTAGACCACCAATGATCAAAACAGTCATGACTAAGCTAAGAAGCATTTTGGAGAGTGCACTAGCAGCCTTTGCAGATGCATGGAAGATGTTCTATCAGAACCCAGAGTCACGTGTGCAACTGAAGCAGGCTTCCAGCTTCCCCACATTCATTGCAATGCCTAAAGTGGGGCACCCTGATCTCACCTGTGGGGGCATTTCTGAGCTCCAAATTAAACAAACCGCTCATACATTCCATCAAGCAGGAGCTCTTGAGGGTCAAAGTGGATGGAACACAGACAGTCCACAAGACATATTTCCTGTGGCTTTGTTAAAACACTAAAAGAGCTTTGGGAGGGGTATGAATGGGTCCAGCAAGAGAAACTAGGGAGGGAGTGCATGGGGAAATGGAACAGGTAGAAAGGGGTCATTTCCCGAGCCCCAGAATCACATCCCTAACTTCATGCTTACCCCCTGCCATCTGTTTTTTTTTATAAACTTTAAAAAAGAGATGTCCATGTCTTGCCAAAACTTGCCATGTTTACATGCACCCACAATTGTCTGTTAGGTTACATCTCTCCAAACCAATTCATTCCGGGGGGTAGGGGGGCCATGGGTTCTGGTTGGTAGAAACCCTGAGGTTAGCAGAAATCCTAACTGGTTCACCTTCCAGTAAATAATAGACTATGCCCACAGGTATGGTATGGTTTCCTTAAGGTGCAGAGGGGAATAGAAGCCATGACTGCTAGGCTGGAATCAGGAACTGGGATGAACATTGTTGAATTAAAGTGTCTGGTGCATTTTGGGACTGGGAAAACAAACAAACAAAGCCCCCTCATATTGAAAACAGCAGACTGTGGGATGGTGCAGGACTGGGCGTGGGACTTAAGATGATGGGTGAGGAAAAGGCTAGAAAGGAAAGCTGGGGTCATCTGAAACGGACTGTGCTACTGCCTGGGCTCTGCAAAGAAGGAGTGAACCATTTTGCATCCCACTGCATGCGTGCATGTCTGAGCTTTTTAGGCCAGATATGTAAAGCACACAATGCGACGCGGGGCAGTTCCCTCGCCTGGTTCAGCTTTGGTACAGAGCACAGATGGGCTGGCTCTTTCCACACAGGCTCTGGTGTGTTTACAAACCCTCCCTCTTGTGGCTTCAACAGGGGACTTGTGAACGGGGCCAGGGAAGTAACTTCAGGACACCAGCCTGCAGGCTCCTTGAAGTGGCGACTCTTTCCGCCCTTCAATGGCACAGGCTGCAAAGTACTGACACAGGCGGTGATTCCACAAGGATTAAATAAATCCAGCCTCAGCAAACAGTAACAAGACACACTCCTGAGAAACACACACACGCTCAGCTCACTGGAAAAACAACACTGGGGAGGGGGGAGTTTCTCCGAAACAACGGAGTGGTGCCCCAACGTCGGGGTGGGAGCCTGTGCTCTCGTGAGCAGCCTCTGCCTAGCAAGCAGTCTTGCACCACTAGTGCTTCATGTTCTTTTGTGGCAACCTTGCAAGGGCTAGCCTGGCCGAGATGCTTGCTAAACAGAAAGAATGTTTGGATCGCCCCAGTGGAGCGGCTGCTGACACCTGGGCCCAAAGCCCCCGGGGTAAAGAAAAAGATTTAGAAGTGCCACAGATGGGAGCAGGAGAAGGTTCCCTCCACACTCACACCCCTCCCAATCTGTAGTTCTCCCTTGCAGCTACTGAGAAACAGGGAACGGGCTGCAGAGCTTCAAGCCGTCCAGGGCTGAGCTGTTTGCTTCCCCTTTAACGTGCCCCTTTGCTTCCCTTCTGCAGCAACCGGGAAGCTGCGAGTGCTCTACACCACTGACACCTCTGCTGCTCTGGAAACCCATGAACTGTTTGAGAAAGGTCAGCTGGCAGCCTTCGCCACCCATTTCATTTCGCTTTCTGTTCCGTCCTTGCACTGGACAGTACAGGAGCCCCTCTGTTGGCTGAGAGGCAGAGCAGACCAGACCATGGCCTTGCTTATTCTACAAGCTCCACCTTGCCCAGGTCTTGTCTGCCACATGGCAGATTTTCAAAAACTAAGTGCTGCAAGGATGGTAGCCGGCAATGCATGTGGCCCACTCACCTGAGCCATACAGGAGACATTCTTTCCTGGCCCTGATGCACTCCCAGATCCCAGCTATGAAACCCTGATTGTCTATCCTTCACTTTTACCAGTTAAAAACTCCCTGCTCCTTCCATCAGCCCCTAGTCCAAGCAGCAAGAACTTCTGCCTGTTGCTTTTGGACCACATCTTCCCATTGCGCTCACGTTGCCTGTGCCTGTAAACAGTCTTCCCATTTGCTTGTGGTTCTGTTCTCCAAGACTGCCAATGCTATCTCATTTCATCCATCCCTTATTAGGTTGCTTTTCCAGCCCCCTGCCAGGAAGCTCGGGTATTAGCAGGCACAGCAAGGATGGGACGAGTGAGACATGCTCAGAAACACATAGAAAGGGGGGAAAGTAGCTCATGATACACAGAATAAGCAACATTCAAGTCTGAAGAGGAAGCTCATGGTGGGGGAGGACAGGTAGTGGGAAGCAGCGCTGGCTCGCCCGCTAGGCAAACTAGACGCTTGCCTAGGGTGCACTGGCCCTCAGGGGCGCCAAACAGCGCCCCCCCCGATAAGACCCCCCACTGCCCTAACCTGGCGCCCACTGCCACCGCCTCCCCACCACCACCGCCAGTACAAGGATGCCCGGCTGGGGCGCAGGAGGCGGCAGTGCAGCTCGCCCACCCTCCCCCTCCCCTCTCAGGGGGGAGGAGGCGGGGGCGGCATGGTGGCCACCGCCACCAGTGCAGAGCGCCCAGCCGGGGTGCAGGAGGAGGCGGCGGGGCTCGCCTGCCCTCCCCCTCCCCTCTCGGGGGGGAGGAGGCAGGGGCTGCATGGCGGTGGCCAGCAGGGACTCACCATCGCCGCCATCTCCAGGCCCCACCGGGAGGTTGGCATCTGCACCCCGCCTAGGGCACAGAAACACCTCCAGCCGGCCCTGGTGGTAAGCAGAGGATGCAAAACTTTGAATCCAACTTGGATTCTGAGACATGCAACTTTTGCTCAACTATGCACTGCAAACTTGGTGCAGTGGTGTAGTTTGGTGTAGTGGTTTAAGAGCGTGGATTCTAATCTGGGAGAACCAAGTTTGATTCCCCACTCCTCCACATGCAGCTGCCAGTGTGACCTTGGGCCAGTCACAAGTTCTTTCAGAGCTGTTCCCTCACAAGCAGTTCTCAAAAGAGCCCTCTCAGCCCCAGAGTCACAGGGTGTCTGTTGTGGGGAGGGGAAGGGAAAAGAGATTGTAAGCCACTCTGAGACTTCGAATGAAGGGCAGGGTATACATCCAATCTCGTCTTTTTCTTCTTCAACTTCCATCTGATGCCAATAACCATTCAATACTAAGACTGGTTGCAGTGTAATGTAGGACAAGAGACAGTGGCTGATTTAACTTCCCAACAACTACTGCCATTAAAAGCAAATCATGTTCAACCAAAAGCTCCCATGGGGACAGGTCAATCCTTTCTTAACGTGCTAATGTCAAACAGATTTCTCAAGCCAACTCTCTCTCAAGGTTTTTCTCACCAAACAATCCAGGGAGCACCCAAGGAGAGTACATGAACAACCTGCAGCTTTGTGCTACATGCTCAGCTCATGCTTCATCTCCCCCATTTTTGGGGTAATGACCCAAGCCACTGTCTTCTTCATTCAACTGACTATTCTATTCATGTTCAGCAAGCTAGTAAGTCTTTAGTATCCACATTAGATAATTCTGCATGTGCACTGTGTTTGAATTTAACATACTCGTTATTCGGGTGTGTGCCTAACACCCTTGTCTTCCTTAGGTCTTTCCTTGCTAAATTCATACTTCATCGCGTGGTAGTCTTGCCACCTTCACCCATGCACCTGTTGCTTCCAAAAGGCAGCTCTGTGCACGGCATTAGCGTCTTGGTTATTTGGTTGAGGGATACTGTGTACACAGGAAACCCCACGCAAACACCATCTGCATCAAGAAGAAAAAGGAGCATCGCCACAGTGATAGCTTCGTCCAACACACACACACACACACACACACACACACACACACACACACACACAAATTCTGGGTTGGAGATAATCACTGTCAGTTTCCTACTTTCAAGGAACTGGATCCCCCAGCATGGCACCCGATTCCAGACACTGCAAGAGCATAGTTAAAAACGGTTTTGCCAATGTTCTGACTATGCCACAGATTGAAGATGCTGGTAAGTGGAAAACTTTAGATGGCCTTATGTAACTGTAACCAAATCTCCTATAGACAGCAGTGGAAGTAATTTTGTGGGGAATCTGAGCAGTCCAAGGCCAATGTTAATGCTGCCCAGCTGTGGGAGGGTTGCAGCAAGGAATAAGGTGACTTTTCATGTGGGGGGTTCATACCTGTGCCTGGGCTTGCTCCATGGTACAAATATGCCCTTTCCCAGTTTTCATGTTGTAAAGCTTTTCAGCCACTCTCACTGATTTCCCCAGTTATTTCTGTTATGGCATCTATATGCCAGTTATACAGAGGTGATGCAAAAATACCTTTTAAAAAACTGCACCAGTTTAAAGGGCAAGACTCTTTGGATAAGCCAGCACAGATGCCTCATAGACCCAGCTGAGGTGAGCCAGAGGACTCTCAGTGGAAAGAGGAAAAGGGCTACTGGACTGGGGAAAAGGACAGCTGAATGAAATACTATGTACTCTTCCAAGAAGTCAAACAAACAAAACCAAAACAAATAAAATAAGGGACAAGCAAGACATGAGCAGGATATTCACATGTTCACACCTAAAGAGGCGGCCAGTCTATTTTAGGGCTGCCAGGCCACAGGTGGCAACCCCTGGAAGCAATTGGGGTGGGGACTGGTGTGCCAGCATCACACCAGTGTGCTGACATCACTTGAGGGCATACTTCACATCTAGACTTTTTGGACCAGAACTGGAAGGCACACAATAGCAATATCACTCAACTAATGTGCATCTTCATTTGACACAAGGCTAGATCCTAGGAGGCCTCACACAAAAATATTTTGTCTTGTGTCTTTTGATTTCTTTTTGCACACCCCTGTTTTGATCCTATATCTATTTGCATATTGTCTTTTGATTGTAATAAGAGTGTACTTGTACCTTCTATTGGTTGACCTCTGAAGAAGGCCCAATTGGGTTGAAATGAAGAGAAGAAGAAGAAGAAGAAGAAGAAGAAGAAGAAGAAGAAGAAGAAGAAGAAGAAGAAGAAGAAGAAGAAGAAGGAAGAAGAAGAAGAAGAAGAAGAAGAAGAAGAAGAAGAAGAAGAGGAGATTGGATTTATATTCCGCCCTTCACTACCCAGAGGAGTCTCAGAGTGGCTTACAATCTCCTTTCCCTTTTCCTCCCCACAACAGACACCCTGTGAGGTAGGAGGGGCTGAGAGAGCTCTGACAGAAACTGCTCTTTTTCAAGAACAGCTGTGCCAAAACTATGGCTTGCCCAAGGTCATTCAGCAGCTGCAAGTGGAGGAGTGGGGAATCAAACTCAGTTCTCCCAGATTAGAGTCCGCGCACTTAACCACAACACCAAACTGGCTCCAAATGCATTACGTCCCTGTTATTTTCTCTTGGACACATACTTTTTACTATATTATTTTACTATATTCCTATATTATTATGAGGCTTGTGTTGGGCCCTGATATGCTTTTAAATGTCTTTGTAATAAATACATGTATTTTTATGTACAACTGGTTCATATTTCATTTTAGATTTTGGCCCTGCTTTTGCTTTCTAACTTACCTTTCAGGCACTTGATTCAATTTTGTTGGGTTAAGTGTCTTCCTGCTCCCTTTTTTCTACTTAAACTCCTGGTAAAACCTGGAAGTGATGCCATGAGATGTTCTAGAAAACAAATTTTGCAAACCCTAGAGTGTCCATGATGCTACTTCTGGTTTTTATGGGAAGTGATGTCAGTGCACTGGTGACATGCCAGCAAACACCCACATTCCCTTCCCATTTTCCCCTGCCTGTGATTCAGGTGCCAGTGGGCTAAAGAACAGGTTGCCAGGAGGTCTCCTATTATAGCAGTGCCTAACTCTTCCATTTTAAATAAAGCATGCAAGTGTGGGGTGCTAAATCCGTCCCCCTTTGCTTCCATTGCTTTCACTACTTTTCTTCCAGCTGAGTTCAATTCTAGTACCAGAAACATGCAAAAGTGATGGGGCTCAGCAAGTTAAGGTGTGTGTGTCTGGAGGGGCATGGTTTAGCTCTCCTTGTCTGCATGCTCAGTTTGTTAAAAAAGGTGAGAATGGGGTGGGTATGTATATACACATGGTACACAAACTGGTCACATCTAGATCATCCTTAACATTACCTACCTCATTCTGACTCAAGGACAATTCTGTGAAGTTAAAAACTTTGCCCTTCTTTGCACCAAAATAAATTGGCTCAAGGTGCAATTCAGCAAAAGGTCGAGCATTCTTAAGTCCCAATGAAATCAAAGGGCCCCAAGAGGATATTTAAGAGCTTGGCTGTCTGCAGCTTCCACCCTTCGCCTCTTTCATCCCGTGGGACAAATATGGTAATAATCAATTGCCAGCTTCTAATTTGGACACTTGCGCCATGATGAATGCTAATGAAAACCAAGGCGAAGGCAGCAAAGAACGCAAAGCTGATTAGCATTCTGGCTGGGACAAGCTGGTTTTCTCCAGAGCCCCGTTGTCCGAGACGTAACGTTATTCATTTTCCTTTGGAGAAGTTTCAGCATGAATCAAAAGTATCTTAAAGCCTCTAAAGAAAGCAGGAAATTGTGCTTGCGTCGGGCAGTGGGTCCAAACCAGAAACATCACTCATTGCCGCTGTCCTAACAGCTTGGGAGAAAAAACACACAACTGCAGAATAAATTAATTCTAATAAATGTAGGATTCCGATCATGCATGTATAAGTAATGGCAAAGGCAAATTATGGGCGATTGATGAAGTCACCATTTCAAAAGTGCCTTGATCAAATTAGTCATTTGTAAAACAGGCAGCAGAGAACAGAGGGCTGGGGGGAAAGAAATCTTGCTCCTTTTGTTTAAGGGACATGAACACACTTTGTGCATCAGAGTGATTGACGGGTTATAGCACAGCAAAATTAGATCTGGCGATAATTAAGCTCTCTCAGCTGAGGATAACAAAGGGATGAAAGAGAGAAAAGGGATGAGCTGGGAGGGCTGCTTGAGATTCCGCCCGTCCACCCGAGGAGGAGGAGGAGGAGGAGGAGGTCCCATTCTGTTTTTCAGACTGGATCGTCGGGGCTTTCGCAACCCGCTCAGACTTATTCTGGATGCAGCTGGCAACAGCGACTGAACAGCAGCAGCAGAGAGGCATGTCTGGGCTTGTTCAGCAAGAGCTCTCGTGGCTCAGGAAGCCTGGCTTACCAGTGTGGGTGGGAAGCGTGCCTGGGAGGTTGCTGCCTGCTTGGGGAGGGGGGATTTCTAGGAAGAGCTGGTTATTTTTGAACACGAGGACTAGGAAAGGAGCTCGAGGACTGTTTGGATACTCAGTGAGACTCTTCTCTGGCCTAGAGACACACCCCACTGATTGTGGGTGTGTGAAGTGCCATCAAGCGGCTTCCGATTTACGGAGACCCCATGGATTACTGTCCCCCAGAACATCCAATCATTAACAGCCTTGCTCAGGTCTTGCAAACTGACTGCCCCGTGGCTTCCTTGACTGAGTCAATTCACCTCATACTGGGTCTTCCTGTTTCCCGCTGCCTTCATGTTTTCCTAGCGAGACCCCACTACTCAACAGTAAAGCTACTTGGTTGCCCAGTGATGCGTAATGTTGGCCTCTCAACTTTGGTTCAAATCCCTGTTTGGTCCGTAAAGCTCACCTTAGGTGCACTCTGTCAAGTCTACCCCATCTTGCCGGGTCATCACAAGGGAAGTCATGGGATAATCCCACCTGTGGCCTAGGGCTGCCAGGTCCCCTTGTTGCTCCGGTGGGGGGATTTGGGGGTCGGTGGGGATGCCTCCAAACCCTGCCCCCAAGCCCCAACCACCCCTCTCTCTCCCATCCTGCAGAGATGTAAAGGGCTTCAACTGAGTGTCGGGGAGCATGTGGCCTGCCGATCAGCTCCAAGCGTCATGCCTGCCCCTCACAAACAGACCCTTTAAAGGGGCTGTTTGTGAGCAGAGCTGCAGCCAGCAACAACCCCTCTCCCTCCCTGCGGAGAGATTTAAAGTGTCCTCCAGCTGATCAGAGGGCAATGTGCTCCCCACCGCTCAGCTGAAGCCCTTTAAATGTCTGCAGGAGGGGAGGGAGAGGAGTGGCCACGGATTGGGGCAGGGCTCGGGGCGGGGCTTCCCCTGCTGGCCAGCGGCAGTTTGGAGCCCCCAGAAGTGGGAGAACCCTCACCCATACCTGGGGGCTGGCAACCCTACTGTGGCCACATCTCTGAAGCATAACATGTAGAATAAATGGCCTTTGACACGTCACTTTCTTTTAAGGGAAATCTATCATATATATAGTAAATAAAATATACCCATCTTACAGTTTGTATCAAACAGTTGGAGACAGTTGCTGCTAAATGCTTGAAGATTTACTCCAGATAATTTCTGCCATTTTCCTTAATGTCGTATCTCTGTGCCTGGCTGCCCAACTCCAGCAGCATGATATTCTGCCACAATACTGCACAATATAGCAGAAGGCAAAGGGCAGCCTTGTTGTCAGGAGAATAGCCAAACTCCATTTCATACCTTGGAATAAGAGTGGTGTTTATTTCATTTATACCTGGGCTTTCTCCCCAATGGGGACCCAAAACAGCTTACATTGTTCTCCTCTCCTCAAAATAACTCTTTGAGGAAAACGGTCTTAGAGGGCAGCCATGTTTGTCTGCAGCAGAATAGCGAGGTTCAAGTCTGGTGGCACCTTTGAGCAGGCCCGTAGCTACAGTGGGACATCTTGGGTCTAGGCCCCCTGATTTACTGGTAAGGCCCCCTGACTTCCCATCCAGTCCAGGGCCCTTGAGTAGAGGTGGGTGTGGGGAAGGAGCTGGGTATTCCTATGCAAAGAACCAAAATAGGATCCATGGTTCTGTGATATCTTTTGTTATATAAAAAGACGATACAAAAATTGTGATATATGATTCTTTCTATGTGATAATGTTTATGCGATAATTAAAATAATGGTGAATAATTTATAAGAAATATAGACTATATATACACACACACACACACAAATAAATATATAAAATTACTTGAGATATTTTGTAATTGTCTGTAGCATGGTAATTTGCTGATTTTTGGGTATTCCTACGCAGCTGTCCGGTGTAAAGGGCCAGCTATGGTGGCTACATGGAGCCAGACAACACCTCTCCATTTCCCCCAGAAACTTAATTAATTCACCCCAAACTTAATTAAATTGCCTTTAATTTGATTAGGCGGTGTCCCTTAAAAAATTTAAATGCCTCCCAACTTTAAAAATCCTGGCGATGGGCCTGCCTGTGAGGAAAGTTAGGCTGTGAGTGGGTGACTGGCCCAAGGTCACCTGAACCTGGGTCTCCCAGGTCCTAGACCAACACTTTAACTGCTCTGGAGAGGACAAAAACACAGCCTTCAAATCGCTGTTTTAAAAAGCTACATGAGTGGCAGGATATTGCTAACGGGGAAGGATAATTTTGCTGACACTCACCGTTTCATTTTAAGGGCTGCATCAACCCCAACACTTAATACTCCAGCCTCCAATAAATAAATTAGAAATGTAAACAAAAGAAATGTTATGGTCAAAAGACGTATTGTTTGTCACTAACGATGTTGTGGGCACCATCCATTAGGGCTGGGGCAGGCAACCTCTGGCACGTATGCCAGCAGCAGCACACCAGACCATTTTGCTTGGCATTGAGGGCTAGGTCTCCTCCCAAGCCACCAAGCCAATGGCAGCGCTTCTGGGGTCAGTGATGAGGGAGAAGGCAACAGGCATGGCTAATGCCCATCATGCCTTCCAGGCGCACACAGTCACCAACTGAATCCAAAGCAAATCCTTGAGATGCCAGCTTACTTCAACTGTGTCTGGCCAAGTACAGTCCTTGTGTCTCTCCCCTTCCTTTGTTTGTTAGCAGATCAACATCTTCACAGGTAGAGACGTTGCATTATTTTGGGTTTAAAAAGTTGCTTGCCCATACACTAGGGTTGGGGACATTTGTACAACCACATCCTATACTAGCAGGATGCAGGACGTTACCCTGGGGTTCTCTCCCTGTCTTGGGGTCTGAGGCTGTAGATACACAGTGACCAGACCTACAGCTCAGAAAGTATTTTAATTGAGAGGTGACATACGAGATGGGGCAGGGGGATCAGACAATTTCTGTGGGTCAGTGTTTCTTTCTCCTTTAAAGATGTGCGTTCAGATCTTGAAACTAAAACAGGATTGGAATGAAATGGAATTCCAAGCAGTGCTGTTCTGTTCAAGCACATACAGCTCCCTGAAGCTGATAGGCTATTGCTAAGCAGAACATAAAGCACAAGCTACTTGTAGATTGTGGACTGGGTCATAGAAGATCTCTTAAAGCTCCTGGATCAGAATCTACAGGGAGACCTCACAGGCCAGAGCTCGCTCTTTCTTGACCTATTAACAGAGGATAGTCTTCACTTATATTCTGAATACTGGCAGTGAGAAGTCATACAAAGCTCCCTTGTTCAAGAGTCCCATGTTTTGTTTGGTTTTTTCCTACCCTGCCCTGCCTCCAAGGACCTCAAAATGATGTACATGGTTCTCCCTTCCCCATATTTCCTCTCAACAACCCTGTGAGGAAGATTAGAGTGAGCGAGAGTGACTAGTCCAAGGTCTCCCGGATCCTAGTCTGATGGTCTAAACAGTCCACTGCTCCTCACCTAAGTCCTGCTCCCATTCTGATTTCCAGAGAGCTCCCACCATGAGATGGTTGCTCTTCCCCAAGACTGGACCAACCAGTCTTGGCCACACCACAGTTGCTCCTCTCTGATAAAGTCATAACAGTGATGACACAAACTGCTGATCTTTAAAAGCTGCAAAGGAGAAGGGATACTCATTTCTTCATCTCAGCATTCCTCACCTGCATAAAAGATAATTTCAGTTTGGTGCTGGCGACTAGGTCAGTGTATAGCATTTTAGGACCTGATGTAGGAATCCCTACTGTATAATAGATGTGAATTCATACTTCTAGGGGCAGATAATTCCATGGGGTGCAGTGGGTAATTGTAACTGGCTTTAGTCGGGAGGTGGGTGGTGGTGGCGTATTTTATCCCATTCATTGGGAAAAGCCATTTTGCTACTGGTTCCAGCTGGTAGACCTTGAAATTCTGCCCCCATCCCGGTACATCCCTCAAGCTTGCCCACCTTGATACTACTAGACTATGTTGTCTCCTGTTTCTAATTCCATTTCCAAAACATCCACAATGATTCTCTATAACTAGAATAGCCCTAGTCGTTGATTTAGGCAAGTTTCTTCTCAATCTCCTTTCCCCAGAGCGCACAGCACAGACTTTCCAGAACCACCCTCAATCTCTTAGCACTTTACTCTGCCCCTGGATGGAGGCCCCTACCTAAAATAACTTTCTGGGGAGGACTGTCCAGAAGTGGCTCTACTCAGAAAGACCTGACTTCTAAAGAAAACTGGACCTGCCCCATGGAAACGTGACTCAATGGACTATTTAGGCAGACTATTCAACTTTGGCCAAGAATCTCCTCCCTCTTTCTCACTTTCCATGATACAAATATGTGCATGTGCATGGGGTAGGTGGAAACAACTATGTTTATCCCAAAGAGAGGATCACCACTCCTAAGGAGGCATAAGGAGGTTGGAATAAAGCAGCTTGAAAAATATTGCTCTGCCTCCCCCATGGCCTTCTTCTCAACAGAGCAGAAACTGATGGTGAAAAGATCATGGATCTCCATTCATCTGTAAAAGGTGCATTTCATGTGTGCACAGCTCTCTTTTGGATCAGGGATTTATGAGGAGGTGGGGAGGTTAACCCTTTCTCTCCAGTCCAGTTTTGTGAATCAACTCTCCTCCAGTGGTTATTTGCATATTAAAGGGGGGAAATAAGGACTTTCAAGGGACTCCTGCTCTCCCCCCTCCCTTAAAATGTTAACAGCAATATGGGGGATCTTTATTTTAATGAGCTAAATTGAATAAGGCTTGAAGATTAGTCCCCTTTAAGTCCCCATGGGCTCCCAATCTGGATCAGAGCTGCAGGTACACATCTCTTGTTTTTGCCATCTGTCCTGAGCAGATCACACACCAAGGAGAGATGCCTTGAGAACAGAAGCTTCCTGTCCAGGGACGAGAGAGCTCACCCTCTTTCCTACTGGTGCTTGCTTGGGGACTGGGGAGGGGAGAGAAGACGTGCCTGCCGCAGGGCCTTCCCAAGAGTCACAACACCTGGCAGCAACCAAATGAGGCTGGCAGTGGGGGAGAGGGGAACGAAACCCAGAAGTTGCTGCTTTTGAGGCTGGAGCATCTCCTGACCTCTCATGGGTGGCAGGACTCCTGTGGCAGGTTAGGAAACGTGAGGAGCATGTGTGGCTTGACACTTTTTCTTTCAAAGGACTTGGGGAAGCTGAGAAGGTGGCATTTGGACACCTGGCTCCAGAGGTTTGGAGTTGATGGGGTGGAGGGAGAGGGTGCCCACAAGCCAGTGAGGTATAGCAGTTAGGAAGAGGAGTCGGCTTTTATAACCTGCTTTTCTCTACCTTAGGAGCTGCGGTGGCTCAAGTGGTTAAGACGCTGAACTGCAGGCTGTGGAAGGTCAGTAGTTCGGCAGTTCGAGACCTGAGAGTGCCGCATGACGGAGTGAGCTTCCGTCTCTAGTTCCAGCTCCTGCCAACCTAGCAGTTCGAAAGCAAGAAATTGCAAGTAGATAAATAGGTACCACTTCAGTGGGAAGGTAACAGCGTTCCGTGCGCCTTGGTGTTTAGTCATGCCGGCCACATGACCATGGAAACGTCTTCGGACAGCGCTGGCTCTTCGGCTTTGAAACGGAGATGAGCACCGCAACCCTAGAGTCGGATTCGACTGGCTTTCGAGCAAGGGAACCTTTACCTTTACCTTTCTCTACCTTTAGGAGTCTCAAAGTGGCTTACAATCGCCCTTCCCTTCCACCCCCCACGACAGGCACCCAGGTCGGGCTGAGAGAGTTCCGAGAGAACTTTGACTAGGCCAAGGTCACCCAGCAGGCTTCATGTAGAATCAAACCTGGTTCTCCAGATTAGAGCCTGCTGCTCTTAACCGCTACACCACACAAGTGTCAGGCTAGTATCTGGGAGACCCACCTTCAAAACCCCACTTGCGTCAAGGAAGCTCCCTGGGTGATCCGGGGCCAGCCACATGCTCTCAGCCTGACCTACCTCACAGGGTTGTCGCGAGGATAAAATGTAAGCCACCTTTGGTCCCCATTTGGGAGAAAGGCAGGAAATAAATTAATTAAATAAAACAAATAAATTTTTTTAAAAAGCCATTTCCCTCCCGATCTGAGGCTGCACAAGGGTGAGGCAAAAGAACAAAAAAGTGGCTCCAGCTTCCACCATTATTCTAGTGCATCAAGGGAGAAGAATATCTAACCATTATGAAGGGTAACATAGATTACATCTGGCTCCCCTTCTTGGTCTTTTGCCAGCATTGTCACCAACTACGCCCCTTGGGCCCCACAGCAAGCAAGCGAGCAGATAAACTGTCAACAGTATCCTTCACTCAAGCAAAGTCCAGATAAATCCATCAGATTATTTGTAATCAATAAGATCACAAAGTGACATTTAAACTTAGAACACAACTTTCACTGTATTGTCCCCAGGGCCTGCAATCAGACCATGATGACTGCAACGTCTTCCTTCAGTTTACATAGGTACTTAGTTGTTCCTGTATGTCTTGAGCATTTTCTTGCAATGCAGAGTTCCCTGGGCAGGTTAATGTCCAGTGCTGCAATTATTTCCCTATTGGTTAAACACACACACACACACAAAAAACCCTGTACAAAAATGGTTGGAAACCAGCACACAGCCAATTTGTGATGTCAGGCACGAGCCTGAAAACCAAGAGAACAAAAGTACTATAAATAGCTTAGTGAGAGATTTTTAGGGCCTTTTTTTGGCTACATACCAATATTTGTCTTTCCACCGAGCTTATGAACACACTAAGTCGACGGCACTGTCTATTGCTCTAGAAACATCCTCCCACACAAGTGAAAGGGAAACAGGTAAAGGGCACTCATGTTCAAGTGCATCACCTAGACACTGATATCAAATTGGTGCAACTCAAAGAATGATTCCCATCCTTAGCGTTCAGTCAATTCAGGGATCACCTTGCATTTGGATTCTGGATTACTGCACCAACACCAAGTCAAATGACCACAGTGGTCTGTTGGGAATGCTCAGGGGGAAGATCTGTGCAAGGTAAGGCAAATGGCTGAGTAACTGTGGGATGGTTCCAGGGCTTCTCAGAACTTACAACCCAGCCCATTTCAGCAGAGAATGACAGTTCTTCTGGAAGCGTGGCAATACTATAGTTACATCACAGTGTACATTGCATATGGATCCTATCAGTTCCATATTCTCTGAGTAACTAGTACAGAGACTTGGGAGTCAGATTTCCCAAGGTCTGATCCTTGCTCTAATTTCAACACACTGCATGTCTTTGAGAATGAACAGTTGAGAGTCCCTGACCCTTGCCTTCCTGACCTATGTGTGCACCAACCACATACCACTTGTCTGTGGATCCTCGCCCGCCCCCGTCTTCTGGCTAATGATCACAGCTGCAGCTGCCCAAAGGAGCTCTCTGAATGCTACTTCCATTCAAACCACTTGACAGTCTGATGCTGCACCTGAGGGAAGGTGTTTCCTGCTTTCCCTTTTAGCTTTCTGGTATTCCTTCAGTGTGTCCCGCTGGAAGGGCTGCATGCCATCTACCTTGGCTCCCTGCCTACAAATCACCGGGACAGCTGTTGCTGTTTGCGGCACCAACGGTTCATTCGCATCGGTAAAGCCTCCCCTCCCACCTTTGGAAGATGAGATCATCTTTCATTTACAAAGCAGAGGGGAAAGGGAGAGAACAAGCCGGCAGGAGCATCTCCAGTGGATGCGGTGTTTACTCAGCTCAAGGACAAACTTTTAATTAGCAGATTAGATCACAGAGCAGCAGCAACCCAGTAATGACCTGTCCCAAGGGACAGGCCAGGGGTCAGAGGTCGACTCTAATACAACTTTGCTCAAGGGGAGGTGACCGTTCCTGGAGTTGGGGGGGGGGGCTGTTGTGACAGCAGTTCTCTGCTTCTCATCCACCTGAAATGGCAGTCTGGGGGTGACAAATGTCCTGGCTCTTGGTCCCCGGTCCCCTTCTGTCCCCACCCACCTTCGCTAATGCACAACACCTTAAGTTGCTGCAGGGAATCTTTGGAAATAAATGAAACATTCCAAAGAATAAGGACCTGGTGCTGAAAATGGCAGCTCCACATCAAGTTCCTCTCAATCTGCAGTGCCTACTCCAGCAGAACTGACTGTGCAGCTCATGCACAGTAGCAGTCACAATTGCCGCCAACTGAAGGGGCCACTGCTACTTCCATCCCTGGCAGGAGGCCTGCACATTAGGGAGCCTCACAGCTTTTCTGTTCCACTGGCACTGGCTGTTTCAGTGCGGGAACCACCTGCTAACTGCCAGCCCCACCAGGCCTCTCCTCTGTTTCAAATAGTCTGGTGTCCCAATGGCTTTGGACATCCATCACACTAAAACTGCCCTCTAATTCCACCCTTGTGTTCAGCCACTGCAGCCAAAACTTTTCCTACAGCCAGCATTGTGCCAAAATCAGTATCAGCTAGTAAAAAAGGCAGGGAAGTAGAAGAAGCACCAGAAGCAGGCCCGTAGCTACAATGGAGCATCTCGGGGCCAGGCCCCCAGACTTAGTGCCCAGGCCTCCCCACTTCCCATCCAGCCAGTTTATTTTTATTGTTTGTGTGCGCCACAGCCATGCCATGCCATGCCAAGCCATCGCCCTGCCCTGCCTGCCAGCAGCGTACCTCTAGACGGCTGCAGGCAAGGCATGCCACAGGGCACATCTGCTCCCTGCTCCAGCCCTCTCTCTGCCTCGTTGCTTTTAAAAAACTTTTACTCTCTTGTCGCTCCTAACACAGTGCCACTCTGGCTTATTTAAATGCCCCCCAAAGTAAAAATCCCTGGCAATGGCCCTGACCAGAAGCAATCACTGGCTGAATCCAGAAATCTCTCAAAGAGGCCAACAGCATGCAAGCAAAGAAGACACATGCAGCAGCAGCAGAAGAAGAGATTGGATTTATACCCCACCCTTCACTACTCGAAGGAGACCCAGAGTAGCTTACAATCCCTTTCCCTTCCCCTCCCCACAACAGACACCCTGTGAGGTAGGTGGGGCTGAGAGAGCTCTGAGAGAACTGCTCATGAGAGAACAGCTCTGAGAAAACTTGTAACTGACCCAAGGTCACACCAGCAGCTGGATATGGAGGAGAAGGGAATCAAACCTGATTCTCCCAGATTAGAGTCCATCTTCCTAACCACTACACCAAACTGGCAGCCAGTGTTTCAATTGCAGCAGGTCCGTAAGGACACAGCCTGTCTGAATAACCTTCTCCTCACAATCTACCCAGCAATACAGCAGAGGGAAGAGCATTTAACCTAGCCAAAAGAAAAGCCTTCCAAAAATTAGTGAGAGTCAACTGATTAAAAAAAAATCATGGAAGTGTAGGATCACAATACCAAAAATAATGTAAAGTGCATTCTAAGAGCCCTAGCAAGGGCTGACTGACAATCTAAGGCCTCCGTTGCTCTGTTGAGAGACAGCATTGAGGCCTGAGGGCTGACAGATAACAAGAATGTAGGGGGTAGCCCCAAAATATGGAGGTTAGATTTGAGATGGAGTCACCATTGTGAAGTCCCACCAGGCAAGGGCCTTGCCCACTTTCCTGAAATATGGGGCAGGTGCCACATAGGGGAAAAGTGCTCAGAAGAGCCACAAGTGACATGTCAAAGAGCCATGTGTATATTTTGAGCCACTGAGCAAGTAGCAGTGGTCTAGCTCATCCTGAGACTGGTCTACGCATGCAGAAGAATCAGGCAGCAAGACTGGATTACACTAGATTATCTTATAAGGAGATGGTGCCATTTTTAAAGTTCCCCCAATGCAGCAAAATGCCATGCAAGCAGAAATCTATCCCAAAGAAAAAGGTTCGAGCCCAGTCATCACCTTGTTTGCTTGTTTTCTACTTGCACAGATTTACTAATAGAAGAAAGCATTTGAAAATATAATCACCAGCCTGATATCCTACAATATCAGTACTCCAACACCTCTATTTTCAGTTCATTCTGCTGCATGTGTAGACCAAGCCTCATTCCCTCTCCCCAAAATAACAGTGCATATTTCCCCATTCCTGCCAGCAAAAGCCAATGACATATGGAGCAAAAATGTCATTCAGAATGGCATCAAGGTGCTACATCTAGTTTAGGGATAAAGGGAACTTATCATAGGGCTTTTTTCTCTAGCAGCCCCACTGCAAGGAGTACGGGGCTTGCGATGTTGGTATTTCCAAGACACAACAATGACTTTTCCCAAGGCTATTTTTGGGCAGGAACACACAGGAACCGAGTTCCGGCTGGCTCCTGAGTTGGCCACACCCAGCAGGAACTCATTAGCATAATATGCCATACCCAACAGCCAAAACTCATCAGGATTGGCTACATTAGGGATCTGTTGCCTAACATGCAAAGGAGTTCCTGCTCCAAAAAAAGCCCAGGGTTTTGACAACAAACAAGGTAAACAGAATAAGAAGCAAAAGGTGGGTGTGGCTGGATGACCACACTCTGGTAACATGGGAGTGTGGCCTAATATGCTAATGAGCTGTGTTGTCAGGGGTGTAGCCTAATATGCTAATGAGTTCCTGCTGGTCTTTTTCTACAAAAAAAGTCCTGACTTTGCCAGACCAGTATGGAGGCTCACAGAATGGCAATCATGTGCTAAATGAGAGAAAGGAAAACTCAGAAGAGGGATAGGCCTTATGCACTTGGCCAGACTCCTGAGCACTCTTGTGAGACCTCACCATGAGAAATTATGGTGAAACTGTCTACCAAAATAGTTTCAGAGAGTAGCTGTGTTGGTCTACAGTAGAATAGCGAGAATCGAGTCCAGTAGCACCTTAGAGACAACTACTGGACTTAAATCCAGCTGTGAAGCCAGAACTTTGCAACACAGCTTGCACCTGACATTTTTTTCCCTTAAGCCAAGGAGACACACGTTTCACAAGCTGAAGCAATTATTTTGATGAGACGAAATAATATATATATATTTCTTATTATTTCTTTGCACTTCTACCAGGTTTTCCAAAGAATGTAAAACCTCCCTAAACAAAGAGGAAAATGGAAAAGGGACATGGCGAGGAGCTAGGGACGTGTGAGTTGAAAGAGCTCTTGAGCAGTAATCCTATGCTGGGCACAGGGGAGGCAACAAGTTGCATGGTTCACCCACATGCCATCCACAACCCCCTCCTAATCTGGTTCAGGGACTGTGATGCAACGACCCACTCCACAAATAGTGCTTCTTTCTCTGCACTCATTGAAAGCCAGGAAGTATGTGCTTATTATGAGTATATATAGGTGCATGGACAAACAAAGGGACACCCACCAGGATTTTCATGACACCAACTTGTAGCCCAGCTATTCAAATTAATGGATGGAGGTATCATACACGAAACCAGACCACTGGTCCACTGGCCACAGCTACCTGAGATGCCAAGATTTTTTTATTTGGGACCTTCTACTTTCAAGCCTCAACACTTTGCCTGGTCATAGGAAGGAAGGTACTCATCAGGAGGAGTTCAAGATATCTGGACTAATTCCTGCCAAAGATTTTCTGACTCCAGGATAGTCTGCCTTGGTCTGATGAAGGTTAGTGGGAAATAAAAAAAATCCCAGATGGCTGATCACATTTTTTAAAAATCCTAAGGACTGGTTTCTCTGTCCACACGTCTACACTCAATGATTCACTGGGACCTTTCCAAATCAATGATTCTTTGATCCCAAGCTAATTAGCATGGATGAATCACCAAAATATAATCAAAACTGCTTCCTGCTGCCCATACTGACAAATGGCATACTCCATCATGTAAACAAAGCTGAAAAGGAAGATACCGTGAGCCTAAAAGGAAGGTTCGCTGGTTCCCACAAGAAAGGAAGGGGCTGGTATGTTTGTATACACACATGCACACCCCATTAAGCACAACATACATCTGTAAAATATATATCATCCATATTGGATGCATCTGAAAATAATCATTTTTAATAAGATAAGTACTGCCATAAATATTCAGAAGTCTCTGTGGCCCATTACGCAGGCACATCTTACTGCAGATTTTCAGAGTAGTAAGCCTTTAATCTTGACTTCAGGTTCTGTGCCCACCTTATGCACCATTCTTTTTTCATCTGGTGTATTTATTCTGCACCTACAATTTTTTTTAAAAAAGCTTTTCTAAATTGGGGTGGACCATCATTTGTGATGTGGGGAGGGGTAGTGTCCAAAGGTGGTTGTTTTGGGGCTTTTTTTAATACCCAATTGGCCTATCACAGCTGTACAATAGCATCCAGCCAGCACCTTGTGGTTCAGGTGTTGTACATGCATTTTAGCATTAGTTCACTGAATGAAAGGGAACAGAAAGGAGCAGGGGCAAAGGGGGAAAACCCACTGCAGAAACTGACCAGACTTCTTCTGAAACTGACAAGCAGAGCAAAGCCCCATTTTCCATATTGTGGAGGACTAGGGAATTCTCTGCTGTATTATCGGTCACTGTGAAACATGGGAAAGTCACACACAGTCATATAATATGGGGAAACATGTTGAATGTACACAATGCACAGCAGAACCCAATGACACCAGCACTGCAAGCTGTGATTGTTAGCAATGCATGTGTGTGTATGCACGCACCTGTGCAAAGCCGGCTGCAACTCTAGCAAGCTTTGCACAGGGCTGCAATATGTGTGGGAGAGGAGGCCTCCAGCAGAAGCTCTGGAGAACTTTTTTAGTCTTGTGCCACTAAACTGGGGGGAGGGGGTATTTTTGATGATGCACTAGAGCAGCTGCATAATAACACTAATTTCCTGCCCTTCCTTGTAAATGTACATGGTTTTCTCTTTGTGATTCTCTAATTTGATCCTGCACACTGGTCATGATCTTGGCAGTTTTTAAAAGCCTGTCCTATGTGGATTGCACTTTTCCCCCAAAAGGATCTATCTCAAACAATTCTTAAGTTTGGTGGTTGGTAGAAGGTCCATGTGGTTCAGCCGCCATTTTAATGCTAGGTTTCCTGAGACCGCCAAAATTGGTCCCTCCACCGAACTTTGTTCACTAAAGCATGAAAGGGAAAAATGTTTTCAGAACCTTAGGCTTCCCATCCCAGTGTCTCTCTTTACATCTCATGTCAATTTCGTTCCATGCTGACAATCCCCCTCCCTTTACTTTGCTTGACTGCAGAACAAAATTCCTTTCCCCCCCATTGGGGACGCTGCCATTTACCTCCTATCTGATTCCCCTTTCAAGTCAATACCAGCAGGGAACTAAACCTTGTGCGGCTCCCTTTAAAGTTCCCCCTATTGTTTTAATTTTTTTAATGCAGCAATCTGAGACTAGCAATAGTCCCATATTTCTAGACTTATGTCACTTGTCCAATATATATATAGTAAAACCCAAAATAAATGAGGAGGAAATGGAGCTTGTACACTGATGAAGGGCGGAGGATGGCAGAAGGTGCAGAGTGGGTAGAATGATCTCAATGTGAGTGGGGAGGGACCTTTGGGGGTGTCAAAAGGGCAGGGCGGGGAATCCAAGGCACTCCAAAGGGATCTATCGAGGATGGGTGAGTGGGCGTCAACATGGCAAATGGGGTTCAATGTGGCCAAGTGCAAAGTGATGCACATTGGAGCCAAAAATCCTAAATATAAATACACGTTGATGGGGTCTGAACTGGCAGAGACGGACCAAGAGAGAGATCTTGGAGTCGCAGTAGATAACTCAATGAAAATGTCTAGACAGTGTGTAGCTGCAATAAAGAAGGCCAACGCTATGCTGGGGATTATTAGGAAGGGAATTGAAAACAAATCAGCCAGTATCATCATGCCCCTGTATAAATCATTGGTGCGACCTCATTTGGAATACTGTGTACAGTTCTGGTCACCACATCTCAAAAAGGATATTATAGCATTGGAAAAAGTGCAGAGAAGGACAACTAGAATGATAAAAGGGTTGGAACACCTTCCCTATGACAAAGGTTAAAATGCTTGGGGCTCTTTAGCTTGGAGAAATGACGGCTGAGGGGTGACATGATTGAGGTTTATAAGATTATGAATGGGATTGAGCAGGTTGAGAAAGAAGTACTTTTCTCCCTTTCTCACAATACAAGAACTCGTGGGCACTCCATGAAATTGCTGAGCGGTTGGGTTAGAACAGATAAAAGGAAATACTTCTTCACCCAAAGAGTGATTAACATATGGAATTCACTGCCACAGGAGGTGGTGGCAGCTACAAGCATGGACAGTTTCAAGAGGGAATTAGATAAACATATGGAGCAGAAGTCCATCAGTGGCTATTAGCCCCAGGGTATAGATGGGAACTCTCAGTCTGGGGCAGGTGATGCACTCTATTCTTGGTGCTGGAGGGGGCAGCAGTGGGAAGGCTTCTAGTGTCCTGGCCCCACTGCTGGACCTCCTGATGGCACCTGGTATATTTTGGCTGCTGTGTGACAGAGTGTTGGACTAGATGGCCATTGGCCTCATTCAACATTGGCTTCTCTAATGTTCTTATGTTCTTATGTTCAAGGAAATCTGTACACTTTTGAATTACCTTCAGCTTGGCAGTGAAACAAGGGAAAAAGCTGCACAAAAGCACTCATAAAAAGGAATACAAAATTTATATATACATACATATATATATATATATATATATATATATATATATATATATATATAAGCATTCATAGAAAACCCCAGAAACAGCGAAGCGAACTGAGTGCTGAAGTGAGGAAAATCAATGCAGAATGACAAAGAAAACCCACCAGACATGCACGGTGAAAGCAAGGGAAAACACCTGGGCATAATAGCCTTATGACTGGTTATTATGGAGTTCCCAAAAGGGTGATGAGCTCCTTCACCTCATGTCACATTTTGACCCAGTCTAAACATAACTGCAAAATATAATTTGGTGCTACCTCAATGAGCCTCAGATGCATACTCCCTTCTTTCACGCAT
This sequence comes from Gekko gecko, assembly GCA_029375565.1. Taxonomy (NCBI): domain Eukaryota; kingdom Metazoa; phylum Chordata; class Lepidosauria; order Squamata; family Gekkonidae; genus Gekko; species Gekko gecko. The sequence continues at coordinate 19,993,767 of JAPDNY010000013.1, read as the reverse complement.
CCCTTTGCCCACATGGCCCAATTGCTTCTTTCCTTAGCTTACACTAACCAGAGTTTGGTTTTATATCTCAAAGGGGCAAAGGATGGTTTGCATAAACTGGGAAGTAAGCAAGCGAATCGGAGCCCTCTAAGGAAGAAAGAAGTGTATAACCCCGAGTCTTGCTCACAAAAAACAAAGCCATCAGTTGGCATGGTGTGGCTCCTTTCCTTCAAACTATGCCAGGCCAAACCATTTACTTGGCTCACCAGTCATTGGTGTGCGGACTCTTCTGGAAATGATTTGTGAATTTGTGTAAGAGAGAATTTTGCTCATGTCCCCCTATAATAGCTGAACGACACTGTGAATGATTCTTCCTACTGCACTAGAGGCATTGGCTTTACCTTGTCCTTGTAACCCTGTGTATGCCCCAGCACTCTGCAGTACTGAACCTCCAGTCTCACTGTGCTGCCAAAGCCAAAAGCTGCTGCCTGTGAGACTTTGCACTTGCATGGTGCCTTCTTGAAATGGGGCAGCTTCTTATACAAAGCAGCTACATGTTCTTCATTAGCAAACAAGCAGCACGCCCACCGGAGCTAGGGACCTCTGGCACACTCATCAAGACTGTGCAGCTGCTTTCCACAGGTAGCAGGCTAGTTTACGTGAGAAGCTGAGCGAGTACAAAGTCACATGGGAGAGTTAAACAGGGTTTGCCAGCCTCCAGGTGGAGCTTGGAGATCTCACAGAATTAAAACTGACAATGGAGATCAGCTCCCCTGGAGAAAATGGCTGCTTTGGAGGTGGACTTGATGCCGCTTTACTCCACAGAGGTCCCTTGGCTCCATCCCCATATCTCCAGGAACTTCCCAATGACAGAGTTGGCAAGCATATCATTAAATCAGACCATCATGAAGTATTCTAGGAAAAGGCTTTCAAAGACTATATAGAGAGAGAAAGAGAGAGAGAGGCCTGTAGCTACTATGGGACCCACAGGGCCCAGCCCCCCCATGGTTTTTATGGGCCCCTCCCCCTGGGTGAGGTGGGCTTACCTACCACCAGGAGCCCACTCAGGAGGAGCAGCATGAGCCACAGCCCCCCATTCCTGCTGCCTTTGCCAAGGCAGGAGAAGTCCAGTGCAGAGGGAGGTCCAAGCAGCTATAGGAACAACAGTGGGGCTGGGCAGAGGCGCCAGAGTCAGATGGAGCCTGGTCCTGGCCCTTCAGAGGGAGGTGGAAGAGGACGGGGCCAAGGCAGCCAATGAGAAAAGGCCCCAGGTACTGACCTGGCTGTTGCAGGGTAGAAGAGCCCCAGAATGCCACCGGAGTGGCAGAGAGACGGAGAGCAGAAAATCAGTCTGAGTCCAGTAGTGTCTCGTTTCTCATACTGCTCCTTAGACTGCCCCCTCCAACTCTGTGTCCCAGGTGGGGGTTCACAACGGCTGCAACGGCTGCCCCCTCCATTTGGATGGAACCCCCTTGTGCCAAAGAAGGCCCTCTGGAAACACCCCCAGCAGGATGACAAGGGGACAAACAGAAAGAGGAGCTGAGCCTGAGTCCCTGCCAGTGTTCCCTCTAAGCATGGTTAGTGTGAGCTAGCTCAGGTTTTTAGCCTCCGGCTGATATGTTTTTGTCTTAGGCTCAGGAAGGATGGCTCCAGAGCAAACTAATTTATGCAGCAGCTAAATTGCTCGCTCACAACTTTAATGCAAGTATTATTATTATTTATTGTATTTATTATTTAATATTTCATTATTTAGAAGTATGAGCATGGCATGGTGGTACTGCACAGATATATAATAGCAGGTCCCCCGAGAAAAACATTGGCCCCCTGAGCAAAAAGTTGCTAGCTATGGGGCTGGAGAGAGAGAGAGAAATCTGTAGCGTGCTTGTCTTCATCTCATGGGCCAAGCCCTTTAAGTAAGTCGCAAACCCCATGGACCATCCTTTTTTTTTTTTGCTGTATTTTGGAATCCCCTGCTGCTAGCATGCATGTCAGCATAGAGAACAAGGGCACCCTAAAATTCTTCCTTTCTTTATACATGTCCAGAGAGGAAAAGCAGAGCAGTGAGTTAAGTCCTTTTCCTCACTGAGTGGAGAGGATTCCCTATTAGCTCTTCACTATAGGTCACCATCCATTGCTCAACTTCTGTGTACTTTCCCCAGCTTTCTTGGTTGGCTGCCCATGCTTGTAGTCTTGACATTGCTAATGTCACAACTCTGGCCCCTCCACTTCCTGTGATGTCAAGTTACTTCCTACCATGTGTTCTGTGTGTCCTTTGCTATTGCCTGGGGGGTTAAATACGAGTTTCAGGACTGGAGAGGCTGAAGATCATTTGCAGTATTACTTTTCTCTCTCTTTTAGGGAGTCACTGAACACCGCCCCCTATCTACATTCCATAGTTTTGTACAAGTTTTGTATGTCAACTCTGAACATATACTCACCAAGCTTTTCAGCCACTTTACTCATTCAGTGCTTAGATTTGTTTCATCCAAAATTCCAAACACTCTCTGACAGATGGCTAAACCCATTTGTATTGATGAAGGAGTTTGTCAGGTTGGAGTAATTCAAGAATCAAGGGCTACCTGTCCCATGCTTGTGGTTTGTTGTGGACTGGATACCACAGATTTTCCAGGAAGTTAGAAGTTAGACTACTGGTTCACCTTACTCACTATTACCAGGTCTGACTCACAGTGGCTCTCCAGGGTTTTAAGGAGGGAAGTCTTTCACAATACCTGCTACCTGAGATTCTTTGAACTGGACATACCAGAGACTGAGGGTGCAGTCACACGGTCCTTTTGATCGGGGTTCGCGGCTGTTCCCTCGCACATGTAAATTTCACGTTCACATGTGCCATTCTGCCTCCTGTGCTGAAGCAGGCTTACTCTCACAATTGTTCCGTTTTTTCCTGCCCCCTGGAAAATCAAGTATTTTCCTGGCACTTGCGCCTTGAATGCGTGATTTTGCCCATCTGGACAGCCTACTTTTGCAATGATTGCAATTAGGACCGTCTGACCGCTCTTTGTGTGTGTGTGTGTGTGTATTTTTAAGCTTCTGGTTTGAGCGCTTGAGTAAACATGCGCTTAATAAATCCATTATTAAATGTTATTTTATGTTCATTTCTCTGTTTAAAGATAATATGAATTTGTTGTAAGAAACAGAAGCCCCTTTCCCTGGAACTGTTAGAGCTTACAGCACCCTGGAGGTGGGGGCTCCGGCAGCCTGGATGGGGCCGGCAAGGAGGATGGCGGAGATGGCGGGGCTGAGCCTTTTTTCGTGGGGCAATGACAGCAGCAACAGCAGCGGCACCATCCCCCACAGCAGCGGCAGGAGCAGAAGCCGCCTGAGCCTGCCCCATGGCTGGCAGGATCGCCTGGAGGGACTCGGCATGGTGGCAGGCGACCGGGTGGTGGAAGAGAGGGGCTGGCTGCATCTAGTCAGCCCAACCCGAAGAAAAATGTTTCCGATTTAATTAAAGCGGGAACAAAGCAAGATTACCTTGCCAGTGTGACCACCTGGCCCGTAGCTAACATGGGGCCCACGGGGCCTGGCCCCCTAGTGTTTCTTCTGGGCCCCCTTCCTCCCGGGCTGCCTCTGAAGTGCTCCAACTTACCACCTGCACTGTACTTTCATTTAATTAGCTGGCGGGCCCCCTGAGGCCCCCTCCCAAAGAATTCCCTAGCTACAGGGCTGGTGACCACAGTCTGAATCTGAAACTTTTTGCATGTAAAACAGGTATTCTACCACTGGTCCACAACCACTTCCTGCCTCACAGAAAGTACTGCCCATTTTTAAAACACCGGGACGCCTTAATTTCTGTGATCTATCACAAAGAGGTTCTATGCTATTCAAAAGCCATTCCATTACTGAAGTGATCAACTATTTTGTCTCTTTTACTGTCTGGATCCACACAAAAGCAACTGTTACAGTTAATCAAAAGATGGACAAAGTATTGTGTTCCTTCTCTGAGCCCTGGTAAGAAAAACAGACATGTTGGGAACCCTAGTCTTTGTTGTACTATGTTAGACTGCTGGCAAAGGGTCTTATGACTGAATGTTCCTGATGCAGGGGAAAGGGGAAAGCTGGGCTACGAACTTTCCTCTGATGTTAGCTTTATGTGGAAGAACATTTGTTGCTAGCTCCCAAGTGGTATAGGCCAGACTCAGGTTGTCCCTTAAGTAAAAACTAAGGGTCTTTTCAGCATCCTCATCCAGTGTCTTGTGTAATAGTCATGTATGACTTGCAGATTCTCATTCATCTGTGTATGTAATGCCTGATTCAGAAGATGATCGTGGTGCAGAAAGTGGTTCAGCGTCAGCCCCCCCAGTTTTCCTGACCCCAAACAATCTGTGAGTATGTGTGTGGGAAAACCCACAAACATTCATGTCAGTTTCCCCGACAGGCCAAATAGTGAGCGTCCAGGACAACAGCAGGTTAGGAAAACACGCAGGAGGGAAACCCCTTCTCCCGTGCACACCACAATCTGAATCAGACTCCACATGCACAGGACTTGAGAAGAACCAGCAAGTCACACAGGAGACAGGCGAATATGTGAAGAGATGCCCCAGACTCCTTCCTAAAATTAGCCAGCCAAGGTAGCAGGTGAGTCTGGATGGAGAGAAGGAGCAGCTCTTATAAATCGCTGCCTCTCTGCAGCTTCCATGGACGGCACAAGCAGTTTGGTAGCTGCAACACTAATATTCTTCTGCCAGGAGGAAAGGTGTGCCTGTCTCTCTTGTGCTGCAGAACCTTCTCCATCTCAGCATCAGAGGGGTCATGCACACACACCCCCTTCAGGTGCCTCCCTCCCCTGCCAAGGATGACAACCACCGTCTTAACTGCACAGTTTTATCCCAACATATCCATGACTGATCCCGTCCTATGTTTCATTCATGCCTGTGCAATACAGTCTGGGACTTACTGCTGGTCTCCACCCCTCCTCTTTGGAGGTTCTCACCCTTCCACCAGAGCAGCACTGGAGTGACAGAAAACATTTTCCAAGCTTAATATTAGTTCCAGATGCTGGTAAGCCACTCCGGTATGTACCTCACCCTGTAAAAATACACATGCTCCTTCTTTTAAACGCAGGGCCTACTTCTACTATGACATAATCCGCTGGCTTGTTCAGTGCAGTTGCATGCAGTTCACTCACGCACACTGAAGAACACTCTCATTGCAAGCAAGGAGCACTGCTCAACCACCTGGCACACTGTTGCACCACTATTCCGGACTCATATCCCTGACTGTCATTCAACAAGCTTAGATGCAGCAGTGCTGCTGTGAACGCCAGGGTGCAGCCACTCATTCTCAAGGCCACTGAAATGGTTTCTCAATTTGCATTTGGCCAAGGACTTAGTAGACACAGAACATTCTTTCGGTGGGACTGTGCAAACACTCATTGAATGGTCTTCCTGCATACCCACATGCATATGCACGCACTGAATGGAGTGGGATGGTCTTACTCCCTTACCTCAATCTCTCCTTCTTTCCACTGAATAATGTCTCAGTTCAGAAGTCACAAGCCCAATCCATTCTCACACGTGGATTCCCTTGTCTCCTCTACCTATACATTTGGTTACACCTGAATCGGACAAACGATGGTTAGCGCTAACCAAGAATTGCTGCATAACCGTAATCTGAAATTGTGGAGTTTTAAAGCAATTGTGGAGTTTTTAGGCAATTCCTGACTAGTGTTAAACACTGTTGGGGCAACCCTGAAGTGAGACAGGAAAACCTGAGCTGTATGGAGGAGAGAGATTATATTTTTCTGATTTACTTTGTTGCCTTCAGTTACTACATATTTAATCCTGACTCCTGAAGCTGAAGCTCAAATACTTTGGCCACCAAATAAGAAGGGAGCACTCACTGGAGAAGACCCTGATGCTGGGAAAGATTGAAGGTCAAAGAAGAAGGGGACGGCAAAGGATGAGATGGTTAGACAGTGTCATCAATGCAACAAACATGAAATTGAGCAAACTTCAGCGGACAGCGGAAGACAGGAGGGCCTGGCATAATCTGGTCCATGGGGTCATGAAGAGTCGGACTCGACTGTGCGACTGAACAACAACAACTTCAGTACCGACACAGAAGAGAAGGAAACCATTAACAGCAAGGAGAAACTCATGAACAGCATTCGCCTTCCGGAGACATCAAAGAAAGAAACGAGGATTTTGCCAAGGCATGGTGCCAGCAAGGCAGAGCAGAAAACTAAGTGGCTCAGTTATTATTACTGCTCCACATTTATTCTATGCCACAAACGTACTCTTCCCTCCAAGGAGGGCAGGGGAGCCGATTTTTCTGCCATCTGGTATATGTAATTTGTTTCTATTCATTGATCTGTTTTAAATTGTTTTAATGTTGTTTTAAACAAAAGATTTTTGTTATTACTCTGTTGTAAGACACCCTGAGCCTTACCTGTAGGGAAGGGTGGCCTAGCAAATCTAAATAAATAAATAAATACTTAGCACAGAGGTGCAGCTACTATACACAATCAAACAAGAAGACTGGCATGTTACCACAAAGACTAGCAGCTTCATTATGGAAAAAGCTTTTGTGGACTAGAGGCCATTTGGTCAGATGGACAAAATTATTCTGCCTCTCGTGGCCGATGTTATCCTCAGTTCATGAATCTGATGAAGTCGGCTCAGGTCCACCAAAAGTTTCTTCCACCATAAATCTGTTAGTCTTTAACATCACCCTTCTTTGATCACATATATAGTTTCATGCCCAAACTATCAAGACGGTTCTGCTTCCACAGCTGCTCTTGGGGATCAGATCCAGGATTTCACTCTTTTAAAGATTAGAAGCCTTTTTCTAATCCTCAGCCCACATCCATAAACACAGAGATACAGAGATAAAAGGCATATGGAGCTGCTTTATATGGTTGGACCTATCGCTGTCCATCGTGTCTTGTACAGACACACACGCAAGGATGGAGGCATGTACCATTTTAATTCCTTTTGCAATTTCTGTACGGGTTTGTCACAAGCATTTTCAGTGCGTGTATATCCTTTGTTATTTCCCCATTTCTTTTGCTGCTTTTACAACATTTATAGAGTATTTCACATTTTCCTAGCATTCGTAGAGCATTTTCACACCGCTGACACATTCTGCACCATTTTTTACACTATTTATCCCCCCAAAGTGTTAATTTTTAATGTCAGTATTACTATAAAATGTTATCTTGGGTGGAGAAAAGTTTATCACCACTTCATCCTGGGCAAGAAACAAAACTCCAGCTTTCAAATCAAAACAGAGTGGTAATCCCCACAGATAGAAACATGTGAACACCATTGGGATCTTCCCTACTGAATGACTGTCACCCATGGTCCAGCATCTACCAGTTGATTCTTGTGAGCCAACTGAGAATCTTAACGGTGAGGCACTGGGAGCCCTTTGAACAAATCTCCCACATAGGTTTTAATGGCAGCCAACAGTGGGAGGAGTTTAACCCTTCTGCTTTGCACAGTTTTACTGTCATTAATTCCTCCCTCTCCCAAGCTGTTATTTTCTCTACAGGGGGAAAAGATAAGTATACAACATCCTTCCTTCACAGAGCAAACGTTAGGTTTAGGTGAATGACCAAGTTTGTGAAAATGGCATGGGATGAAAGGGTTAACCCTCTTCCCCCAAGGTTCCTGAACCAAATCTTCCCTCTTGTAACTTATCATTTTAAAACCGAACAAACAAAAAACTGGAGTGGGATCTATTCATGGATTCCTTCCATCTCTCAGCTAGTTTGATGTCTGTATATCTTAACATCCTCCAAATGGTGGTATCAGTGACCTGAAAAGCATTTGCTCCACTCATGGGATCACTGCTGGGAAGTGGTACCAACCAATAGTGGTTCTGCACACTTGCACATTACTTCCCCCAAGCAGTTACATCCACGGGGACATTCCAAAGGGAGCATCTGGGATACAGGAATTCAGTCCTGCTCCATACAGATAAAAACATCAACTTAAAACCTTTGTGGTCACCTTCCACTTAGTTCTGGATATTTTGACACATCCAGGTGGAGGTGGTTTTCTACCTATGAGTTTCTGGAGCTCCTGCTATGTCACATCACATGTTCAGAAGGTGCCACACCCCACTTCCACATGGAGAGGAGGTCTCACTGAAGGTAAAGCCTCCTTGACATGCAGCATCACATCCCAAGAAGTGGCATTACGCTGGTATATAAATGTCAGTACTGCCTTCTGTGACAGGCAGCAGATCTCTGCTCTCAGGCCTCAGGCAGAGGTCTTCTACACCGTCTACTACTTGACCGCCCTGACCTGGGTGGCCCAGGCTATCCCGATCTCATCAGATCTCAGAAACTAAGCAGGATTGTCCCTGGTTAGTACTTGGATGGGAGACCACCGAAGAAGTTCAAGACTGGTACGCAGAGTCAGGCAATGGCAAACCACCTCTGAACATCTCTTGCTTGAAAAACCAAGGGGGTCACCCTATGTCAGCTATGACTTGACGGAACTTTCCACCACCACTACTCAACCCTTTTAAATGGAGATGCTAGAAATGAAACCCGAAACCTTCTGCACAGGAAGCAGATGTTCTACCACTGAGTCACAGTGGGTGTCACATATCTGAGAATTCACATGGCTCTCAGACGGCTCTCAAGAGAAATACATCTTATTTCTTTGGGTTTATTTGGTTAATATATTTATACGATGCTCCCTCTAGAACATGTTTGAGGCAGTTTTCACATTAGAAAAGACAGAGAGAGAATGTAAATCGGTATGGGCAGCATAACAACATCAGAAGAATAAAACAGCAATGAAATTAAACTAAAAAGGGAACAAAAAGTTCAGAATAAAAAAAAATAAGCAGCTTAAAATAGTAACAATGGGAAAACAAAAGGTTCAGTTACTTACAAGTGCAGATCTGAAACTCCTTTACATTAAGAAAAAAAGCCAATATGCTGGGTAATGCTGCCCTCTAGGTGCTTTGGAAGGAACCTGCTAACCCCTAAATAAGGGTTGTTTTGGGCACACCTCGAGGAACTCAATCAGTCCACAAGCACCTTGGCAAAATTCCCCCTGGAGCCAGGTCTGTTCTCTTAGATGAGACAGAGACTGGTCTAGTGGCACGTACAGCGTTGGATCTCCACAGCTGGCAGCACGCAGTGGCAGAAAGCTGTGGGAGGCCCACAGATGCCAAAGGAATGGAGTAAGGTATCCACACAAACGAAAGGACTGCCATATTGGGTGAGATCGATACCCTATCTAGTCCTTCCACGTCAAACGGATGCTTCAGAAGAAGAGGGCCCAGAGGGGGAAAGGATAATAAAAGAACGAGTCCTCCTTCCTCACAGCTCAGTTATAGCTCCCCCCGCCCACAGTCTGAGTAGTGCCCAAAAAGGACTTTGTGTATTTTGCCATGTTGGGTAACAGCTGCACCTATTTGGAAAGATGGCCCTGAAACTCTGCCAAATGCCCTGCCCTTGATCTTTTAAGCACTGACTAGAAGCTGCCACCAGTCACCTCTGCAGTTGCTGAGAGGCACTCCGCTTTCCTTCCGTTTCATATAGAATACAGAAGATCCATGACCCATTGTGATAATCAGAAACTACATAATTCTGATAGTGGTTCTGCAACTCCAGCAGCAGCCCCATCCACCTTTTTAGAAACCCTCCTCCTTTCTGGGGTATGGGACTCTCTGTTTTAGTGTATGGATCTAGGATGTGAATGGGAGTCTGCCTAGAAACCAACAAAGAGATACCCGATTCCCCAGCAAAATCATTTTATCTATCTGAAGCTCTCCAAGTCCTGCCGAATGTGTTATCAGCACCAGCTACCCTTCCATCAATGACAGACTCCAATGTGTCTACTGGTCAGGAGACAAAAAATAAGCAAACAAGGAGTACACAAATTGAGTTCTTTTTCAACAGGTAAAGGAGCTCTGGCTTTGTCTAGGAGACCAATAGCAACCACTAGGGAAGAAAACGGGAATTGTCTATCTCCAATGAAGAGCATGCCATTCTGAAAACTCAGCAAGCAAGACTATTTGCATGCTTTGGCCAGCAATTCTATTCAGCACTTTTTTTTGGGGGGGCGGTATTTTTTGCATTTGTGTGTGCATGTGTGTGTGTCTGCTCATGGCCAGAAGTCATGGCAACCTCTGGCGACAAAGAACATTCAGAGAAGTGGCTCGATAGCCTGCCTCTGGCCTCTCAGCCTTGGTATTCTCTGGAAGTCTCCCATCCAAATACTTGCCAGGGTTGGTACTCCTTAGCTTCTGAGATCTGACGAGATCGGGCTTGCCTGGGCTTCTCAGGGCCTGCTCAGCACCTTTTGAAGTTCGTCCCTTTGTCCATCTGTGAGATGGTTTCGCCATCCTTTCAGATTGCCTGGGAACCCCAAGCACATCTCTACAAGCTCAAGGGTATTACTACTTTTATAACAACAGCAAAAAAAAAAAAGACTGACAGTCACAGGAAAACAGTATTGCATATTTGCTTCATATGCTCTGTCTGAAACTTTGATGCCTCTTACTGTGTCTTGTCTGAATGACCCAACATTGTGGAGGTATTGCTAAAAATATGAACTGATACCCAAAGCCAGATAAGCCAGAAGAGCTTTGTGTTAATCTAAATGATAACGCTGCCAACTGGAGTCACTCCTCTGTAATTAGAATGTCCCCTAAATAAGTACACACACATGGAGAGAGAGGGAGAGAGAGAGAACCCAGCTGTAGTGCCCACATTGCTGATAAGAGACATGGCTACATGAAACTGACATACAGAAGATCAGACCACTGGTCCATCTAGCTCAGTACTGTTCAGACAGATAAAGGTCTTTCCCAACATCTACTACCTGAGACCCATCAAACTGGAGATGTCAGACACTGAACCTTGGATCTTCTGCACGCAAAGAAAATATTGTTTCCGAGGACAGCCATGATGGTCTTCAATAGAATGCCTAGATTTGAGTCCAGTAGCACCTTAGAGACCAACAAGATTTTCAGGGTATAAGCTTTCGAGAGTCAACATTCCCTTTGTCAGGGAATGCATGTCTCTCCAAGCAAAAATATGCCATTCTACCACTGAATCAGAGGACCTCAATAGTCCTTCACTGTGCACTTTAAACCATGTGCTCTGATCCCCCACTGACCTGTGTAGAGATCGGTGTTGGTGTACTCATCAACCTTCTTATGATGGAGGATGTAGTCTGAGACTTTGGTTCCAATGGCAGGCTGAACATCCAACCACTCCAAAGAGACGACAGTACTAGAAGGTTCCACGTTTGGGGACAGTCGCAATCTGGGCCAAACAGAAGTGGGGAGGGGGAGACAGAAACCCTGAAAAGCCAGCTTGCATCTTTTTGCATAGCTGCCTGGAAACAGAAATACTGGTGCATGTTGATTTGCAGAGCTTATCCCTATGCCCATGGTGCCAGACCTGCCTGCAAGAACACATCCACACACATGTACAGTCTCAGATGCTGCCACTTTGCAAAGCCTCCCCAATTTCTCACATGATTGGCAATGCTGACCTCTGGCATACATCAGCACACAGCTGAAGTAGACTAGACAGTGGCAATCTGTGATGAGATCTTCAGTTTCAACAAATGGCAGCTGAGGAGATGTGCATCTGGATTTTAATTGTGGTGCTGCATAAGGACTCCCTTCCTATCACAAGCAGCACCTGGGGAAGGGGAAAGGGTTTATATTGTGAAAAGTGCATGGAGAAAAGGCCCTTATGCTCTCTATCGTGGTTGTGATCCACTCCCCACCACCACCACCATGGCATAAGACAGGGGATCAGAGCACCAACTTCTGGTCCAGCATTGCACAGAGTGCATCTCTGAAGTTCACCTCTCTACGAACTGGGTTAGAAGTTTTCTTGCACCCACATTTTGCATCAACACACGGTGAGCTCTGCTGGATCAGACCAGTGGTCCATCTCGCCTGACCCAAACAGTTACCATGGAGAGTTAACAACAGTGCACAGAGGTCGAGGTCTTCCCTCGATCTTGCCTCCTCAGAGTTTTACTAACTTTGAATGTGGAGGTTCCTTCTAGTCACCTACCCTCCATGACTGTCTAACCCACTTTTAAAGCCAGATATGCCTGTGGCCATCACAACATCCTCTGGCAGCGAATTCTACATTTTAGTCACTCATTGTGTAAAGAAGTACGCCCTTTGGCTTGTCCTGAATCTACTGTACATCAGCTTCATTGGATGCTTACACCATCCATAGAGCTTTCACCAATGAGTGCTTTTTCAGGAGCCTGAAAGGTTGATTTACCAACCTTTGGGCAGCAGCTTGGGGATGAAAGGAGGGAGGGGGCCTTGGGCAGAAGCGAGGGAGAAGCATCTCCACTAGCCACTCTGGAATGGCACACACAGAGGACGTTTGAGAAGGAGGGCTTACACAGGCTGGTGGAGGGGGCTGCAGTTGGGGAGGCCGTTCTCATCGAAGGCGTTCAAGTCGCATCGGCACCAGTCCTCGATCACATCTCCTTTCCCCGAGCACCAGTACGAGCTCATCAGAGCCCCCTTGAAAGCCTGAAAAGCAGTGAGAAAGGAAGAATACAGTAAGGGTGGCAAGAGCAACAAGAACGGGCTGCTGTTCTTTGATGGGGCTATTCTGCAGCATCAGTTCCATCTTGAGAGAACGGATACCTGGAACTCCAAGGAGCTCATCAAAACTAGTGGACCAGCATACTACAGTCTTGCTCTCTTGCATGGATAAAGGCTGTACCTCATTTAAAACTGGTTCCATTATTGATTTTCATGTTGCACATACCAATCTTTCCTTTTATCCAGTAAAAGATCTATGATGCATCTTAAGTATTGCAAGGCTGTTGTTAATCACTTATCACCCAGTAGGCAAAAGGCGTTTTTTAAAAATTGCAACTGCTAGAGTACTTTTTTGGTTCCCTGTCAGCAAGTAAAAAGGTAACTAGGTCATCAGAATATACGTCAGAATGAGCTTGCAAACACAAGTGAAATATAATGCCCCCTGAGATTAGCATACAAAGGATACTCCAGAAGGATACGTGCTTTTGTGTCAATCTTACCTAAGGGACAGGGGCAGATTCATTCTGAATAAGGTAACCACACGAACCTACCCTTTGTAACTTCTGAGAAGTGAGCATTTAGTTTGGCTCAAATGAACACCCTTAACAGGCTTTGGGAAGACAACAAACAGGTGTAGGAGGGAAGAGATTTTGGAGGTGGAATACCAAAAACTGGTATGAATGAGTCCAGCAAGCTCTAAAGGCAGAGCTTTGGTGATTAATTGATTTTACACAATTTCTCACCAAAGCAAATGCTGCATGAACGCCTAGGACCTGGATAATGTCCAGGTTAACACTGAGAGCCAATGGTTTCTCAAAAACAGTCTTAAACCACATTGACCTATAAGAGTCTTCTTTCGGGAGCACTAGGTAGCCCTTGCTGCTCAAGTGTGACTTGATGAACAGTGTAAATGCTTATAACCAAGCCCTTCCCTCAAGGGAACGTTGGCCCAGTTCTAAACGGAGAGCCACACAGTGAGGAATGTTTAATAATTTTTGGAAAAAATATAAAAAAAGATGGTCAACGTTTTCGTTTACCAAGATAATCTTTATAGCTACTCCGTAAAGGATAAGAGGAATGACTTTTAAGTTAAAGACTTGAACAGTACCAAGAATATAATTCCCACCTCCATTTGGGGTAGGTGGGTTAATATACTGTCAGCAAAGGTTTCTGCTTTTCTCCTTATCACTGACTGATGTGACTCCCATTTTAGATTATATGTGAAAAGGATACCCAAATATGAAAACTCCTTCACTTGCTGGATTTCTTCCCCATTCAGAGTCCATCTAAACCCAGAAGGATTCCAATTTGTGAAGAAAACAACTACTTTAGTTTTCTGGTAGTTTATTTTCAGGCTTGCACATACCAGCCTCTAACAAGCACCAGAGGTTGCTTTCAAACAAACATAATATTTCTCTTTTTGTGTTTATTACAATACTAGGAATAAGGCCCGTTGTGGAAATAAATACAACGGGCTCTAGAAAGAGGCTCTGGGAGAGTGCCCCGGCTTTGGGCACTCAGTGATAATTTACTGTGGCAATCTCAGCAGGGTATAATGACAGAGTCCACCATTTTCTCCAGAGGAACTGATCTTTGCTACCTGAAGAGCAGTAGCAATTTTGAGTGATCTCCAGCGCACCCCCAAGATTGGTAACAGTGGTTCCCCAGAAGGGAGTGGCTGGTTTGGAAGGTGGAGGTTATGGCATTGTACCTGTCTGAGGTCCCACCCCTCCTCAACACTCACCCTCTCCAGGTTCGACCCCTCAAATCTCCAGGAATTTCCCAACCTGGAGTTGATAACCCTATCTCCCTCCCAGCCAACCATCAACCTACCTTTAGTTTTCCATCTCCTCCCCCCTCCCTCCTAGAGAGCAGCTGTAATTTTGAGCAATCTCCAGCCCCCACCTGGAGACCAGCAACAATGGTTCCCCATCAGGGAATGGTTGGATTGGAGAGTGGAGTCTATGGCATCATACCTGTCTGAGGTGCCATCCCTCTTCAAACCTCACCCTCTCCAGGCTCCATCCCTCACATCTACAGGAATTGCCCACCTGGAGTTGGCAACCTGATCAGGACTGGGCCCAATGAGTTTTTCCCCAAACGCCAACATAGGTGTGGAAAGGGCCTTTTACTGACGGAGGAGAAAGTACAGGTGCCAACTCTGATTAGAGAAATACCTGGAGATTTGGGGGGGTGGATCCTGTGGAAGGCAGCATTTGGGGTATGTGCGGAAGGACTCAGAAGGGTATAATGCCATAGAGTCTACCCTCCATAGCAATCATTTTCTCCCAGGGAACTGATCTCTGTCATCTGGAGGTCAATTGTAACAGTGGGAGATCTCCAGGTCCCACCTGGAGATTGGCAACCCTAGGGGAAAGTCAGCCACACAGCGGGGAGTTGAAGAAAATGGTCTGATGGTTGCTGGCCCATCTCGTTAGCCAGCTAGCCATGCTGAAGCTAAGCAGAAGAAAGAGCCTTTTTCCATTTATTCTGACAGGAAAGTGGCTGTTGGGGAGGGGGTTATGGACAGGGAAGGAGGTTATGCTGAAAGTCCTTTGTTTTTTTACCTCCCTCAAAGGAGTCCCTCACAGGAGTCAAGAGAACTGTCTTCCTCTGGAGAGAGAGCTGATCTGCCAGGGGGAGTGGGTGGGGAAGAGGAGCAGACCCAGCACCCGGCCAATGGCACGTGAGTACTCTTGAGTGGCGGCTGATGGGCCAATGGCTGAGGGAGGGCATTTTACAGCCAATGGGATCTTATGAAACCAAAAGATAAATATTATAAGGAGAGATTTGCATCCCACCCTTCAACAGATACAATAACAAGGCAGCTAGGAATCCTAAAAACTACAATACAGTCATTTAAAAAGGTCATCAGACCAAAGTCAAAACAAGAGCCAACGCAGTCAGGAAAAACAATGACTGACAAGAAGGTAGTAACTCTGCTTCAGATTTCATGGTCAGGGCTATTTTTGGGCAGGAATGCACAGGAACGGAGTTCCGGCTGGCTCCCGAGCTGGCCACACTCAACAGGAACTCATTAGCATAACAGGCCACACCCAACAGCAGAAACTCATTAGGATTGGCTACATTAGGGGTGTGTGGCCTAACATGCAAAGGAGTTCCTGCTACAAAGAAAGCCCTGGGTTTTGACAACCAAAAAAGTAAACAGAATAGGAAGCAAAAGATGGGTGTGGCTGGATGACCACACTTCTGGTAACATGGGGTGTGGCCTAATATGCTAATGAGCTGTGCTGTCAGGGATATGGCCTAATGTGCTGATGAGTTTCTGCTGATAGGTGTGGCCTATTATGCTAATGAGTTCCTGCTGGGCTTTTTCTACAAAAAAAGCCCTGTGCATGGTCAATGACTGCTACAAACTTTTTGAAAGACCACCAACATCACTAAATGACGACAAAGCCAGCAGTGATGGAACAAGACAGACATCCCTAGGAAGGCCATGACCTTGGTACCACTCGAGTAGGTGAGGCTGCACAGCCACCCACAATGCATCAGACAGTGTAAGACCATAGAACAAGGCCTTTGAGGGAGACCTTAATGTGTGGGTAGGCGCTTAAAGGGGAGTAAGGGTGGCATGATATAGCCCAGTCTTGACAGAGTTCCAAAGCTAAGCAGGGTTGGTACTAGGATGGGGAACCACCAAGGAAGACTCTGAAGAGGAAGGCGATGGCAAACCGCCTCTGCTTCTCACTTGCCATGAAAGTTGGTTGCAACTTGACAGCGTTTGCATACATATGTAGCTGCTTACAGGAAAAAAAAATAACCTGAACCCAGTAACACTTTCAATCCACACAGTAGAAAGACAATAGAATACAGTTCTGCAAACTACTGTGATCAGCCTGACCTTAGAATTGATTCTCAGCTGCTTACAGTTTTCTAATGGCCTCCACACTTTCTGCAAACAGCTTCCTGGCTTTAGTTCTTTAAACTGGAGGTTAACTTAAATCTATGCTTTCTAAGAAGATCTGTACAGGGACTGGCTTTAGCATGCTGGCAGAGATAACGAGCTTATAATTGACTTTTGGACTAGGCAGTCTGGACTGGTTGGGGCAGAGGACGCATGGTTAAAACAGACTTTGCCCAAACCTATCTGAGTAATGACACTGTGCAGCATAGGGGGCAAAGGCCCCCTCTTCTGAAAACATCATTTGGTTCCCCCATCTATCAGCAGTGATGGATTTATAATTCTGAAAGGACTCCTCCTGAAATTTTAAAGAGTAGGAGACAAAACAAAGAAAACAAGAATGAAAAAAGACCACACTTTCTTTAAGAAAACCTCCATAGCATGTGTTTAAGGTGAAATTATGGCCTCTTGGCATTCTAGAAATTTGCAGGAGAGATTCCTGCCTCAATAAAGACTTCAAGTCTTAAGTCTCCCAAATGCATATCTACTTCTTTAAGGGGTCCATCCCATGCTGCTCAGCAGACGTGTGCTGGTATTTCCTTGGTGAAACTTAAAATTCCCAGACATGTGGGGGCTGATTCAGATCAGGACTATGGCACTTGGGGATCTGGAGTTCTGTTTTCCTGACTAGAAATGGCCCCAAGGACTCACTCTTTACCCTGTTGGGTGTATCCCATCAGTACATGTACAGTACCACATCAAACTGAAGCAAGGGGTCAGCAGGATTGAACAGTCCCCCAGACAATCTCCCCACCCCCAGGGAAATACAAGCAAACTTCCCCCACAGAGAAAAATCTGCACTTCAGGGAGAATATTCGTTTGCTATAGGAGCATTAAATCATTTGAGAGTCACCCAATGAAGGCTTACCTTCTCACCGAATTTCAAACTAGACATGATGCTAGGAAATTCATTACAGGTCCTCTTATTAATTTTTTTTAAATGGTAAACAGATAGGACAGTGGGGGGGGATTGGATCAAAGTTGTCATGGAGGTGAGGAAGGTGAACCTGAAATGGGCAATGCTATGAGAAATATAGGCCTTTTAGGCCTGCTTACAATTTGGGATGCCAGCCTCCTGGTGGGACCTGAAGATTCCCTGGAGTTACGACTCATCTCTAGACTACAGAGATCAGTTTGCCTAGGGTGGGTGGGGAGACCTGGGAAGCAAGTTTCTAATTCCTTCTCCTTTGGCAGACTTGATATCAGACCAGTGACCAAAAAATTGACATTGCCAGCTCCTTTGCCTTTTATTTTGTCTTATATTTTGCACCAGACGGATTCAAATTATCCCCTCCCCACAGACTTAGACAGGGAACCTTAAAAAAAAAAAAAAAACCCAAAACACTGTTAACACAGTTTGGGTGTATGCATTCATGGTGGAATTGTATTAATAAAAGAATGACCATCTCAGAACTTGGCAGCTCTCTTTTCCAGCTCAGATCTCACAAGCCCTCCCACAAAAAAAACAGAAGCCAGTTTCCTGGGATAATTAGTTCCCTTGGCTCACTTGAACTGTGAGATCTCCAGCCTTTTGACTAGCCACTTGCATTCTCTCTGTGGCAGCTGGGACTCATATGCTCTGAGTTTGGCTAACCACCTCTTAGCCCCCAGATGCAGCAACATTCACACAAACTCTCGACGAGCCATGCGTCCTTCTGCTCCACTCTTGCTCTGTGCTTTCCAGCTCAAAGGTGCTGATCCTGACACAATTCTGCCAGAAACAGCAACTGAGATCCTCTGTATTACTGTTCATAAGATACGTTTATTAGTCACTTTTCATCACGAAGGACAGGTCTTTCTAACAGTGCAGTCCTAAAGTTATTCGGAGTCCATCCGCTTCAATAGATTTGGCAGGGCAAGACTCTTGTTTAGGACTGCACCGTAAATGATTTACAAATTGGAAGAATGAATTAACAACAGTTAAGATTGTTACTGTAAGCCTTTGAAAGAACTGTAGTCTATGAAAACAGTCGGGGACAGCCCATCCCCCTGATTACTTTGGAAGGTGGGAACCTGAATGCAATCATCAGTATTGCTGGATTGGCTGGCTGGTAGACAGTCAGGGAGCTCCTTTAGGAGACTGCAGAATTCCTCAGGGAACCACCTGCAGTAACAACAGCAGCCTCTTTTGGAATGGTTGATAAAGCCATGGGTAAAGTGTTGGCCTCAGTCCAGATCTTGGTTCAAATCACCACTCACTGGGTGAGACTCTGCTTGTCAAGATGCTTTTATAAAGACATGACCTATGGCAGGGCAGTTATCAGCAGTTCAAAATATACAGGAGCAGCTGCAGGGGATGAATTGGCAGGCTGTGCAGTGCAGAGTTCCTTAGTGATCGTAAGCACATCTTTGCATGGATGTGCGCTAGAGACAACATTCAGTCACCCTTAGTTAAGCAGAGAGGGGCTTCAGATTGCTCCTGCTGTTCCCACAATGCAATGCCTCAGTTACCTCTGTCTATAGGTCAGGGTCTATTGCAGGGGTGGCCAAACTTGCTTAATGTAAGAGCCACACAGAATAAACATCAGATCTTTGAGAGTTGCAAGACATGAACAAATATTACATGTATTTATTCAGAAAATACGCAACTTTGCTTTTTATTAACGTTAAATGAGACTGCCAAAATAACAACAAGGGGTAAAAGCAGATATTGATAATGATATTTATTTGTCCAATAGTATTTGTTTGCTAATGATATTTAGCTTCCCCAGCTGCCCTGCCGGGAGCCGCACAATATGTGTGCAAGAGCTGCATGCGGCACCTGACCCACAGTCTGTCCACCTCTGGTCTATTTCCTCTCCTGCTCCTCTCAAAATTCTTTTAGCAGTTTTATTTTATTATTGCAATGTTTCTAGATTGTAAGATTGTGTACATCTGTAAGCCACCCTGAGGGGGGAAAAATAGTTTTTGAAAGGTGAGTTAGGATCAGTGTTCCCTCTCACGTGAGTTAGTGTGAGCTAGCTCACAGTTCTTTAGCCTACAGCTCTCACATTTTCGTCTTAGCTCAGGAAGGATGGGTCCAGAGCTAACTAATTTATGCAGTAGCCAAACTGCTCACCCACAACTTTAACACCAGTAGTTCACAAAGTAGAATCTTTGCTCACAAGACTCCACAGCTTAGAGGGAGCATTAGTTGGGATTTTTTTAAAAAAGTAAACAAATAAGTCCTACTTTTCATTTAGGTGGTAAACTTCCAGGAGATCAAATCGGTCAATCCTAAAATAAATCAACTCTGACTGTTCCCAGGAAGTCCAGATACTGAAACTGAAGCTCAAATACTCACTGGAGAAGACACCGATGCTGGGAAAAATTGAACGTCAAAGAAGAAGGGGACGGCAAAGGATGAGATGGTTAGACAGTGTATTCGAGACAACAAACATGAAATTAAGCAAACTCCGGAGCACGACGGAAGACAGGAGGGCCCATGATGTGATGTGGTCCATGGGGCTGCGGACTCGACTGTGCGACTGAACAACAACAACAACAAAAGTGCTACTTTAGATTATAGGGGGACTGAATATCCCTCCATCAAGGCGGGGGGGACCTTCATGTTGAACGCTAGCACAGATCTGTTCCCCCCCATGTGAAAGGATTGTATGGAAGAACACCCAGTCTGCTGAGCTCCCCCCCCAATCATTCCAAATTGTTCAGCTGCTGATAAGATTTACCACGTTAATGATTACTTAGCTCAGTGACACCTTAAGAGACCAAAAAATATGGGGGGGGGGGTTTATGAGCCAAAGCTCATACCTGGAATATCATGTTCATCTCTAAGGTGCTACTGGAGTCAAATCTAGGTGTTCTACTGCAGACCAACAAAGCTACCCGCTGAAACCTAGCTCAGTGACACTCACTTGGATGCTCCAGAACTGCCACATGTGGATTTTTAGCATGCTACTTGTGGCTCATCAACCCCATGTCCCAGGAAAGCAAGCAAGGTCATTGTCTGGGAGGACTTGTGCTTGTGGCAAGTGGTTCCTTTCATGACAAAGAAAGAACTGAAGGATGGGTAAACGGTGACCTGTGGGGCTCATTCCAGACATGGAAGTAAAGAGCCTGCCCTCTCCAGCATTCCCTCTCCCCTTCTCTCTCTGTAGTCTCTGTGGTCTCATCTCAGCCCTGCAGCAACTGCTGAGAGGAAAGCAAGCTGACTGCAGAGAAGAGGAAGTAAAACCATCACAGTAGCCACCCAAGAAGAGAGCAAGCTGGCCACAGTGAGGTGGTGGAGGTGATTTAACCACCCTTTCCCCACAGCCAGGTGGCCTTTTTCTGGGTGCCTGGGCAATCTCCCTTTCTCACCTAACTTGCCGTGTCTCCTGCTGAGGCTCTCCCCTCATCCCAGATACAGAAAGGGTGGCTAAAGTTCAACCAGTGTGTGGGGGTGACCTGACATGTGCAGAGATACTCTGGTCATCTCAAAAGTTATAATTTCCAACTATATTAATAGTTTAAAGTTGGACAATGAAGAAAGCGGATAGGAAGAAAGTTGATTAATTTGAAATGTGGTGCTGGAGGAGAGTTTTACAGATACCACGGACTGCTGAAAGGACAAATAAGTGGGTTTTAGATAAAAACAAGCCTTACATCTCCCTAGAAGCTGAAATGACCAAACTGAGGCTTTTGTACTTGGGTCACTGGAAAAGACAATGATACTACACAAAGTTGAAGACAGCGGGGAAAGAAGATCTAACATGAGATGGATTGACTAATCACGGCCTGGCCACAGTGGCCAACTAGCTAAAAGTCAACAAATTGAAACTAAACCCTGAAAAGACGGAGGCAATGCTGACTGGGAAGGTGGAGGCCTTGAAGGACGTTCGATGGAGTTCCACTGACCCTTGCTGACTCGATTAAAAGCCTTGGGGTCATACTTAATTCAGCTTTATTACTGGAAAAGCAAATCAATGCAGCTGCAAAAAAGACTTTCTTCAACTCAGTCTTGCCCGGAAAATGGTCCCGTACCTTGATAAACTTGACCTGGCCACCTGCATCCACAACCACAGTAACATTGGGACTAGACTACTGCAATGCATTGTACATTGGTCTCCCCTCAAAATTAATCTGAAAACTCCCACTGGTCCAAAATGCTGCAGCTTGACGATTAGTGGAAACTAGATGAAGCATGCATATTACTCCCATTCTGCAAACCCTCCATTGGTTGCCCATTTGTTACCAAGCTCAGTTTAAGGTATTGCCTATCACAGCCAAAACCCTTCATGGTCTTGGCCCTTCTTATTTACGGGACTACCTATCTCTCTATGCTCCACCATGACCACTCTACTCATGTCAGCTGGGGGATCCTGTGGGTGCCAACCTGCAAATGGGCAACCTCAGCATACATGTGCTTTCTCCACTGTGGCTCCTGCCTTGTGGAATGGCCTGCCCAAAATGGTCAGGGAACCTCCCACTCTCCTGGCTTTCTGCAAACTATGAGAAACCAGACTGTTCAAGAGGGCTGGTTCTGTGCAGGTAATAAGTACAAAATGGTTTCACAGACTTACTTGGATAAATGATTGGGACTAGTGGGCTTTACTGCCGCATATAGCATATTGCAAGTAGGATCCTATTATGTAATTTCCATACTACTTAATGTGTCATGGTTCTAGTCTTCTAATAGCATAATGCATTAGTCACTGAATACCCCATTTTGTTGATTGTACTGATTCACTATGTGCAATCCGCTTGGAGTCCATGTGAGAAAGGTAGGCTATAAATCGTATAAATTAAATTTAAAAAATCAAAAAAAAATCAAGGAAGCCACAGCTCTCAGTCTGCAAGACCTGAGCAAGGCTGTTAACAATAGAACGTTTTGGAGGACAATAATTCAGAGGGTCACTGTAAATCGGAAGCAACTCGATGGCACTTAACACACATACATATTAACAGTTATATGATTGTGTGTAGGTGTTTGATGGAACGGCACACAGGCCCTGCAGTAGTCATGGGGCTCTTAACCTAGCAGTTCGAAAGCAAGAAACTGCAAGTATATAAATAGGTACCACTTTGGTGGGAAGTTAACAGTGTTTTGTGCGCCTCGGCATTTAGTAATGCTGGCTACATGAACATGGAAATGTCTTCGGACAGTGCTGGCTCTTCAGCTTGGAAATGGAGATGAGCACTGCCCTCTACAGTCAGATTCGACTGGCTTTTGAGCAAGGGAAACCTTTACCTTTGCGCCTTTAATTGTGAATGTTGCGGTCTATGAACGGTGAGGTGGGTACCCAGTGTCTTAGCTGCGTCTTAGATAATTTCAGAAAACTAAGTTGCATGGCTTGGTGGTCTCCAGGCCACATCAGGAAGCAAGTCCCAGTGAACTCAACAGGACAGATATATCTGCTTAGGGTTAGTCTGTAACACCTTAAACAAAAGAACAACAAAAAACTGAATCCAGAGGAAACCCAAGTGGGCTGGAAATCGAATGCAGCCAGGATGAAAGATGCCTTCTTCAAGCAAGCTGCAAAAGGAAAGGGTATAAATAGAATCAATGTGGCACGCCCCGTTGTATGGGAATGTGTAAGTTTCCCTAAACACCCGGCTGCCTTGAGCAGGGCACCCTGAGTCACCCACATCTGCTGTTCTTGCTTTCCATATACTTATGAAATGTTCCCCTTTGATCAGCTTTGGCGCCTTCTCTTCCTCTGCTCCTTTTATAGAGAGAATCTGAATTCATTGGGTTAAGATTTAGCTCATAACTAAAGGGCAGACAGGGGATAGGTACTTTGGCAAAAAAATTAAATAACAATGACTATTTATTTTTTGCAGCCGTCTGTCTAATAATCCTTTGGGGAACAGAGATACTAGGGAAGTCGGGACCGTGCTGTGTTGGACTTCCTGAGTAACCACATTTTTAGCAATACTCTGATGTGAGAGCGCTGGTGTGGCGTAATGTCTAGAGCGCTCAATTTAGATCTGGGAGAATTGGGTTCAAATCCCTCCTGACCTATGACCAAACCAGACCAGGGGAGTCCAACAGACTGCCTGTATAGACAGATCCCCAGAGGCAAGAAATGCAGAGATAATACATAAAATACTGGCATCTGTAAGCGTTTTATGATCATGCATCTTTTTAATATTCTCCCCGGCTCCCTATGTCTAAATATTATTGCAGAACTTATAATGGTCGGGCTTTTTACTACTCTTTTGAAACTGATTCCTTGTTGGCTGCTTTCATAATTTTTTATGATCATTACGTGCACAGGTTTTTTTTTTAATGCTTTGTTTATGTGTGTATTTACATTGGAATCCAGCTGTGAAGCATTCATACCGAGAGATGGGATATAAACATTTAAAATAAATAACTGTCCTCTCTGCCCCCATCCTCACAGATTTATATCTGGGCTTGATAACAGAGCCTGGTTGAAAAGAATGGGGGGGGGGCAGCCACAATCCAAAATATTTGGATATAACTGCAAGTTGTAACTACTTGCTGGGTTGTAGAGACAGGAATCCCTCAAGGATGGGGCTACTGAGGAAGGGCTGGGTTGGCAAAACATCTGAGCTGACAGAGGTTTGGGGTGTGTGTGGGGGGGAAGAATAGCAAAGCCATGGGAGTTCACTGTGTTCTGCTAAAATGGTGTGAGGAACAGAGCCACCCACATCCCACCTAACTAGAATTGTCTTGGAGGAGCACACATGTCATGCCCTTTTGAAATTTCTGCACAGTGGGGAGCCCATTGCAGCAAACAAGCCCTAGGGATAGTTACACCCCCCACCCCAGGACGGGATTCAAGGCCATTGGGAAGATCCCTCCTCTTTCTCCTGCTGACTTAATTTTCACCAAGATGTGCCTGGGCTGACTGAATGCTGCACCATTAAAAAAGAAGTCCCTGCCCTGAGAAAACAAGCCTGTCCAGAAGTAGGGTTGCGAGGTCTCCCCTGGCCACTAGCAGGGGATGGGGGTGGTGGCAGGGTTGCCAACTCCAGGTTGGGAAGCTCCTGGAGATTTGGGGATGGAGTCTGGAAGGACAGGGGCCTCAGTGGGATACAATGCCACTCAGTCTATCCTCCAAAGTATCCATTTTCTCCAGGGGAACTGATCTGTGAAGCCTGGTGATAAGCAGTAATTCCAGGGGTTCTTTAGGTCCCACCTGGAGAGAGCCTTCTTCCCTGACTTCTTTAGCCTAGTTCCTACTAAGGTGGTCAACATGTGGTGGTAGGGCAGTGCCACTTTAAACTGTTAGTGGAGACTGTCATGATGGAACACATACACTTTGTATGCAGAAAGCTGGCATATCAGGAAGGAGGCTCAGGCAAACGTCTCTTCCGTATAAAGCTTTTTTGTTTCATATAGTGGAGAGCTGAAATGCATGCACTGAAATACCCCTGCAGAACAAAACCGTGCAATCCATATACAAGTTGGCCACCTCAGTGAGAACTTGGCAAAAGATGAACCACACCGCTGTGGTTTCCCTTTTTGCTCTCTGCCTTACCAGAGGGACCTGTATGTTTCACTGAATGCTGGAGAGACATTTGATTAACTGCTGCCTTTTATATTCACAAAGGGAACATGCCATTCCCCCCACCCCTCCTTTGTCCCCATGGTCTTCAGGGAACTTGAAGACCTGTTTTGTGCCCAGCACCACGTAATCCAATTACATCTGCAACACCTCCTGTATTGCATTTTAAGACTACCAACCGCAGACTTAGAGCCTTGCAGAAACGGATTTTCTCCCCCTGCCTTACTTGTTTTTGTTTTAATCGAACTTGCAGCTCGGTGTAGAATTCTAGAGAACTTGAAAGCTCGTACACAAGGTGGGGGAGGGGTTGTGACATTTTGGCTGGTCCTAATAAAAAACGTATTACATGACCTTTGGACTCCCCCCCTCCCCGGAATTGCCCAAGAACTCAAAAGCACATTTCCCCAAACCAGTTTGGCATGATGCAGAGCTAACAGTTTATAAGGACAGGGCAAGAAAGCATGTTATTTTGGGGACAAGGAAAGAAACAGACTTTGATGGACAGGGTATGCCCATACTTTTCCATCTAGAAATGAGCAAAGGCAATGTGAGCTCATACCTGGCCTTTGGACCCCCCCCTTCGAAGGGACACAGGCATCCGTGCCCCCCATCCCACCCGCCTGGCAGACTCCCCTGTTTACAGCTCCCTCGGGCCTCTCCTGCCAGCAAGCCCTGTCACATCTCCAGCCAAAGTGAGAAACTCAATTAAAGAGACGGTGTGAGCGGGGCCATGTGCAGGAGGTGTTGGGGAACAGGCAAACGTGGGGAGGGACAACACCTGACCAGCTGGCGCAAACAGGAAACTGCCTGCAGGATTCTCTGGGAATGCAGTGGGGGAAGGGAGGGGGGAATGAATGAAAATACCTGCTCCAAACGCCTGATGGTATTTCTCAGTGTTTGAAACGGCATCCATGACCACCTACTGAGAAAAGGCAATGACTCTGGAGGCAGAAAAACATACAGTCTTTCCAAAGAACTCTTAGAAAGGCAACAGAGCCATGTAATGTGGAGCTGCTGCATCTAGTTCCATATTTAGTTCGACACTTCCAAGTTATGACCAGGTTTCCAACTCCAGGTTAGGAAATTCGTGGGAATTTGGAGGTGCACCCTAGAGATGGAGGGGTTTCGGGGAAGAGAGGGACTTCAGCTGAGTACAATGCTATACAGCCCACCCACCAGTTTGGTGTAGTGGTTAAGAGTGGTGGACTCTAATCTGGAGATTCCCCACTCCTCCACATGAAGCCAGCTGGGTGACCTTGAGTCAGTCACAGTTCACTGAGAGCTCTCTCAGCCCCACCTACCTCACAGGATGTCTGTTGTGGGGAGAGGAAGGGAAGGCCATTGTAAGCCACTCTGAGACTCTGAGAGAAGGGTGGGGTATAAATCCAATCTCCCCTCCCCTCCTCTTCTTCTTCCAAAGCAGCCATTTCCCCCCCAGGGGAACTAACCTCTATCATGAGGTGATCAATTGTAATTCCAGAAGGTCTCCTGGCCCCACCTGAAGATTGGCAACCCTGCCTTGCAGAGGGTGCCAAAGATAGGTGAGTGGGCTAAGGATTCTCCCAGGTCCAGGAGCAGAGCAGGAACCTTGCAGGGGAGAAGACAGAACTGCTCTGTTGCTCAAGAGCCATTACATTTTGGGGCCAGATAGTCAATCCCGAATCTTCTTACTGGGAATTTGGGTTGTGTTCTTTGTACAGGCCTGAAGGCAACTCCTGACTGCTGAAGCTTTGAGTTCTCTGTGTTAAGGGAGTTACAATACACATACACACACACACTCCATCTGGACTCCGAGTAGGCTTTAGTGAGAGAATACAGAATACAGTTCTTTCAAGTGAGAGTCATGTTAAAAGCAGGAAATGGGGGATTGCACCACAGTCCCTGAAACACCCCAGAAACCTCTGGGGCACCTCCCATTGCTGGTACTATGGTTGCCTGTTCCCATCTAGCCATGAGCCCTTTATCAGGCCTTCGCCTTCTGCAGAAGCCCAGCCATGCTGACACTGGACAATGGCCATATCTGTCCTGACAGCAATGCCTGCTTTTCAGAGTTGTGTTAAGCCTGGAAGACTTTCTAAAGCAAAGAGCCCAACACAAATCAGTCTAGGAATTGTGCTAGTGCTTATGGGTCTATCCTAACACCAACAAAAGACCTCCAAGTCCCTCATATTCCGATGCTGCAGAATGTAGGGGACACCACAGAATATAAGCTGGAACTCACCTTGATTCATCAGTCCACTCTGGCCTTCTGTTATGGTTGAATTTGGGAGAAGGGAGAAAGACCAAGACTGAGAGCTGTCAAAATGGAAACTTGACTGAAAGGTAGATGTCGGAGTTGGGAATGACCAAAAGGCCCATCTGTATCTCATCCCTCTCCCAAGTCTTAGCCATCATCCCTTGGCCATCTCTCATCGATCTGCAAGACCAATCGATATGGTGGTGGAAAGTGCCATCAAGTTGCAGCCAACTTACAGTGGCCCCAGATGGTTTCCAAGGCAACAGATGGTGGTTTGATGTTCCCTGCCTCTGCATAGCGAACGTGGACTTTCTTGATGCTCTCTCATCCAAGTGCTAACCAGGGCCAACCCTGCTTAGCTTACACGAACTAATGAGATGAGGCTAGCCTGGGTCCTCCAGCTCAGAGCACCAATTAATGCATTTACTGTATTTCTACCATGTATTCTGAGGAACTCAGAACAGCATACAATGTTCTCCTCTTCTTTAATTTATCCTCTCAACAACTCTGTGAGGTAGGCTGACTGAAAACAGTAGGTCACCCACTGAGTGCCAGGCATAGGATTTGAACCTATAGTTCCTGATACATCTTTCTGGCCACTACACCATCCTGGCTCTCAGTCTATGCAAATCCAGGAGAATGGTTCTACAAGTAGACAGCTGCTGCCAGGCAGAAACAAGTATCAGCAAAAACTGGTTTCAGAAGGCTCAAGCTGATGAGCCAAGCTACATAATATACAGAAATACAAAACAGAAAATACACCAATATACAGACTAGTTAATTTCATGCAGGAACAGAAACAAATCTTTCTTGAACACCTGGGTTCAAACCTCTTTTCTGCCATGAAGCTCATTTCAGCTGTTTCTCACTCAGCCTGACCTGCCTCACAAGGTTGTTGCAAGGATAAAATGGACAAGGTTGGGAGAACCATATATACCACCCTGAATTCCTTTGGAAGAGGAGTAGGATAAAATATGTAAAGGACAGAAAGCTAATCTGAATGGGATTCACTTCTGCTAAGCCTAACAAAGCTCATTCTTTATTCTTGATACCGTTTTTGAGAGACTGCTGCAGAATTGTGCTACTGTAACACTTGGTTTCGGACTTCTATTGTGCCTTGGGCTTTCAGGATAAAGTACCATGGTTTGAATGTTCTGGCTCTATGAATATCCCAGACACACCAACTACCCTTATTCTCCAGAAATGGTATCTACTTTCTAGCACATACACCTTGAAAACCACTATGCCTATATAATTCTGGCCAAAAATTTGGAGGCACATTTAGAAATAAAAACTGTCAGTATATACCCAATCATATGTTCGTCACTGTCTTCCAAGGAGCTAAGAGGAGCAAGTGTGGTTCCTCCCCAGTCCTTCCTCCATTTTAGCCTCCAAACAACCTTATGAGGTAGGCTAGGCCGACAGACTGTGACAAGCCCAAGGTCACCCATTGAGCTTCATGGCGTGGGGACTTGAACCTGGGTCTTTGTGGTCCACATCTAGCATTCATACATGCTGCAGAGCACTCCAGCACCCCACCTGCCACTCCTTAACTGTCTCTCCAAACAATAAATACTGCCGGATATGCTCAGACTGCAGCTAGTCCATAGCAGAAGCAACCAGATCTATGATGAGATTTAACTACTATTACTACTACAAATTTGTTATGGGAATCAACTATTACAGGGGTGGAAACTAGTCAGAGGGTCAAAAATACTGATTGTACTGACCAAAATTCCAAAAAACTGACCAATACTGACAAAAAACTGACAAATTACTGAACAGTTTAATGTCAGCCTATTGATAAGCTAGCATTTTAAAAGTAAAACTAGGACTTCATTAAAAATTATTATTATCTGGTCTCCACCATCCCCACAGCCAGCTCCATAGTCAGATGTGATCCAGATAAAAGGATTGTATACCTTTTTATTGAATTTTTTAAAATGAAGATAGGGCAATGTTTTCGTTATTGTACAAAATTTAAGACAAAAAAAGATTCCCTTTTAAAAATAATCACATACTGTAGATAATAAAGCAGCAAAGCATATTAAAAACCACACATAAAATAACCATTATGACAACAAAACATAATTACTGTAAAGTAAGACTTCTCTTTGCTTTTACTTTATCTTTGGTTTTTTGATGAAAAAAATAAGTTATTAACGAACTCTCATTTCTCAGCAGTTTCTGCCCTGCATCCGCAAGCATTTTTTCCTTGTCCTTTTCTTCCATTGCTTTCTCCACTTCTTCTAGCATGAGTTGTGCTGTGTTGAATCCCACCATATCCTTTTTCTCAGCAACCTCCCTTACATGTTTGGCTGCATCATTTAGCAGCGTTTGAGCAATCATCCTCTTCTCGCCCTGTTGTCTCAGTTTTTTCAGTTTTGCTTCCTTCTTTGTATACTATCCTTTTCACTATCTTCTTAAATCTTTCTGACTCCTCTACCTTTTCCCTTCTTTCTTTTCTTTTTTCTTTTTGCTCCTCTTTAATGACACTGTTCATCACAATATTGCTTGTAATGAACATGAGCTGCTCTTGCCATCTGTAAAAGCTCCTGTGTGATATTAACATGGTAAACCTTGTTTTCGTTTATATGATATAAAGTTTCTTTGACGATTAGGTGGGCATTCAAAGTTCTCCCTGACATCCTGGCCCTTTCATTGGTCAAAATGCATCCAGTTTTTGAAAATCCTCTTTCTATGCCCGCACTACCATGCAATAATGATAATGCTGCTTTCAGCACCTTAGTAACCAGTGGGTATTTTGGATCTCCAGATGGGTGTGTCTTTTCAAAGAACTGATTCCAGTATGTATCTATGTGGCAAGTTTCACTGGCAGTTTCATCTACGAGTCTAAGAAGTTTCCATTCATTCGCAATCATGTCCAGTGGAATACCCACTGGGAGTGCTGCTGCTACTTTCATTATATCCTTGTGGGTTCCTTCCTTGATCCTCTGTGCTGAAGCTAAACACTGAAGATATCTGAGGATGGGCTTGTCCAAAGTTGACTGGAGTAAAAGGTGTTTGCAGGCTGCTATGAAATGTTGTTTGGCTCCCGTTAAAAAGAGTAGCTGCTCCTTTTCAGAAAGTTTTTCAGTTCATCACAGATTCTACTTTCACTGATTACTTCTCTCACAGATACATAGTGCTCATCACTGAAGTCTTCAAGAGACAATGGTGCTGAACTCTTACAAACACGATTCATTGTGGTTCTTGTGAGTATTTTTACTTCACTGTGGATCACATGCACCAAAGGCTCTTCTTTCTGGAATACTCCAGTGAACTTTGTAAATAAGCAGGCACTCGTGCAAAAAAAAAAATCACCTCTGCTTTCATTGTCTCATGTTTTAAGAGATTCATTATATTTCTATACTTTGTTGGAAAATTTGGAAAACACAACAGTGGCCACAGGATTGGAAAAGGTCAGTTTACATTCCAATCCCAAAGAAGGGCAACGTCAAGGAATGTTCAAACTATCGCACAATTGCACTCATTTCACACGCTAGCAAGGTCATGCTCAAAATCCTACAAGCTAGGCTCCAACAGTACGTGGATAGAGAACTGCCAGAAGTACAAGCTGGGTTTCGAAGAGGTAGAGGAACTAGAGATCAAATTGCCAACATTCGCTGGATTATGGAGAAAGCAAGAGAGTACCAGAAAAACATCTACTTCTGCTTCATTGACTATGCTAAAGCCTTTGATTGTGTGGATCACAATAAATTATGGCAGGTTCTTAAAGAGATGGGAGTACCGGACCACCTCACATGTCTCCTGAGAAACCTGTATAAGGGTCAAGAAGCAACAGTTAGAACCGGACATGGAACAACTGATTGGTTTAGCATAGGAAAAGGAGTACGACAAGGATGTATATTGTCACCTTGCTTATTTAATTTATATGCAGAGTACATCATGCGAAATGCTGGCCTGGATGAATCACAAGCTGGAGTTAAGATTGCTGGGGAAAAGATCAATAACCTCAGATATGCAGACGATACCACTCTGATGGCAGAAAGTGAAGAGGACCTAAAGAGCCTCTTGCTCAGGGTGAAAGAGGAGAGTGCAAAAGTGGGCTTGAAGCTCAACATCAAAAAACTAAGATCATGGCATCTGGGCCCATCACTCCTTGGCAAATAGAAGGGGAAGTTGTAGAAGTAGTGACAGACTTCACATTCCTAGGATCCCAGATCACTGCAGATGGTGATTGCAGCCATGAAATTAAAAGACGCCTGCTCCTTGGGAGGAAAGCGATGGCAAACCTAAACAGCATGATAAAAAGCAGAGACATCACCTTGCCAACAAAAGTCCGCATGGTCAAAGCAATGGTATTCCCTGTAGTAATGTATGGCTGTGAGAGTTGGACTATAAGGAAGGCCGAGCGCCGAAGAATAGATTCTTTTGAACTGTGGTGCTGGAGAAGACTCTTGAGAGTCCCTTGGACTGCAAGGAGATTGAATCAGTCAATCCTAAAAGAAATCAACCCTGACTGTTCCCTGGAAGGCCAGATCCTGAAGCTGAAGCTCAAATACTTTGGCCACCAAATGAGAAGGGAGCACTCACTGGAGAAGACCCTGATGCTGGGAAAGATTGAAGGTCAAAGAAGAAGGGGACGGCAAAGGATGAGATGGTTAGACAGTGTCATCGATGCAACGAACATGAAATTGAGCAAACTTCAGCGGACAGCGGAAGACAGGAGGGCCTGGCGTGATCTGGTCCATGGGGTCGCGAAGAGTCGGACTCGACTGTGCGACTGAACAACAACACTTTGTGGTTAATCATGTTTCTATACAAATCACTTTTTCTCTTAGGAACAAAGTCCTTAAAGTACTTCATAACTGAACTAAAAACAATCTGTCTTCTCACTGGGAAGTCATCATGTTTCCCCCAAATGCATAAGGAAAACAAAAAACCCCAAACTGCATTCACAAAAATCAAAGAAATACTGACTTTACTGACCAATTTTTTAAAAAACTGACAAATTACTGACCAGGATGAAAAAACTGACTTTTACTGATTTTACTGACCATGTTCCACTCCTGCTATTACTACCAATGATAATAATTTAGAAAAATAATCCACTGGGATCTATTTACTATTGCTTCCAGACATCAATGTAGGACAAGCTAACACATACAGCATAGAGAGAGGACCCTTCAGCAACCTGTAAGAATGATGCAGGGGGAGGCGCTTCAGCACTGATCCTTGATGTGAGACATGGATGTTAGAAATGAACAAGAATACTTCTGTTTTCAACAGTGAAATGGTAGGCAGCATCAGATATCCACTGGACATGATGTCATGTTATGGTGGGTCACTCTAAAGCGTGTATTGATGACGCAGTTCCCAACAACGTGAACATCAGCAGCCTCACTGGCCAGGCCCCTGCCCTGGACACTAATCCGATAGCGGTAATTGCCTTTGCTTCTTACGGTAACTCCAACATTGAGTTCCTGTGCTTTAATTAGATCTGGTAGGTACACAGGCATGCTCTGCCTTCTCTCAGCCTTTAAACAAATAAAGTTATCTATGGAAAGCATCTTTCGATTTGATGAGTCCACCTACACACCCTAAGGAGGTTACGCTGAGTCACAATCGGGCACCCCCTTGAAACCTTGATTCAATTTGCTGGCATTCTGTTTATGGAAGACTGACGTCAAATGAAGCCGGGAGGAGAGAATGCCAGATGAGCTGACGGTGGGTGGGCAGGGTTCACAATTTGTTTGCTTTTCATCAGAATTTCTAGCAAATGCAAGCATGTGGGGAAACGGGAGGCAAGGATGAGTGGAGGTGAAGAACATTGGGACAAAGGTCAGAGAAAATCAAAACAGTTCCCCCCCACCCCAAGTCTTGGTCAGGGCACGATTACTCCTAGAAGGCATTCCCACAACTGTCAAGGACTCCATACTCCCTCTGAGTCCCTCCAACTGGGCCTTCTGGGTTTTGTTGTTCCTTTTAGGGCACTGCACATCTCCCTGCCTAGTGGAGGAAGCATGTAAGGAGAAGGTGATTGCTTCCCCCAGCCGGCAGCTCTTTGCACAAGACTAGAGTTAGTTTATGACTGAACAAGAATCCAAAGCAAGATGGTACAGCCCAAAAGTTCAATCTCTGATGTGCTATTTCCAAGACTCTGGGAGGAATTACAACCAAAATATATAAGGCATGAGACAGATCACTTCAATAGGATGAGGCTGAGTTCTAAACATCACTGTTTAGGAAGGATTTTGACCAACACGAATGGATTCAAAACACACAGGCAACACGCAGCATGCAAAATGGTTTAACGAACAGAGCATGTTTGATATTGAGAAGAGAACATGGAGATATAGGGACATAGGGCATTGCCTTATATGTTATCAGACCATTGCTCTATCTAGACCAATGCACTGTTCTCTGACAGTCAGCAGTTCTCATGTCCTCCTAATTGAGAAGTCAGGACCTTCTACATGCAACACTATGACCTCCAACAAGATGTGTTGACCTAGTGTGAGCACATACAGCTTTATCAATGGTGAAGACTCTTGTTTCCCTGCCTCCGTCTGTATGAATTCTGAGACATTCAACACATTCTTTCTGCAGAACTTTGCAGCAATAAACTTAACTGCCCCCCCCCCGGAGAAGCCTTTTCCTTGACATTTCTGGAACCTATTTCACACAACACTCCCCCCACTCAATACACTGTAGATGCATACCTCTCTCTCTCTCTCTCTCTCTCTCTCTCTCTCTCTCTCTCTCTCTCTCTCTCTCTCTCTCTCTCTCTCTGGATACAGGCAGACCACATTTCCCCTGCCCTCTGCTTTCCCTAACTTCTCCTTTTAATAGATGTGTATCTGATCTGAGTTCTGCTCTCCAGTGAGTCAGTCGCTCTAGTTAATTTACGACCTCAAGTGCCAAAGGGAGATTTGCAAGACACAAAACTGGCTAGAAATGGCTGTTTTCTAGATGAGGAGTCATACCATTAGATATATGGTATTATGAATCATCAAAACAACATCTAATTTGCTCTTAAAGGTATAATATGACCAAGCACCCCACCAGGGTGGACTGACGGGTTCTCTCCTTGTACAGTATATCCTGTTCATTAGTTTTTGACACAAGCAAGACAAAAATGGACCATATATTCACTTTCCACTTCATTTTAAGTATATTTATATATATAAAAAGAAGACATTAAGCAAACAAATGGCTTCTCCAGCTCATCTGTTGTAAACCAAATTGCCTTGAAGGGCAGTCAACTCTTGCTCTCGGGCCAAAGGAAGTATGAACACTCTGTTCAAGAGAGAGGGGAAAGCTCAGTTCTCCTTCACTAGCAGACCTGTAGTTACAGTGGTGCATTTGGGGGCCCTGCCCCTTAATTAAAAGCCCCGCCCCACAAATAGCCATGCCAGAAACCTTATTTTTGAGGAGAGA
Organism: Gekko gecko; assembly: GCA_029375565.1. NCBI lineage: Eukaryota > Metazoa > Chordata > Lepidosauria > Squamata > Gekkonidae > Gekko > Gekko gecko. The sequence goes on along the minus strand of JAPDNY010000013.1, from coordinate 19,959,254 downwards.
CCCCCGCTGCCTGCTGCTGGCCATTGCCAGGGTGAGAGCACCACAGCTTGCCCTTGGACTTCCCTCTCCCTCCCACTGTGGAATTTGGGGGGAAGCATCATGGGACCTGTGAAAAGACAGCTCAGAAGGCATTTAAATGCCTTTTGAGTTCCCTTCCACAGGGCAAGAAAGCTTAGAAGGGCACTCAAGAGTGGCACCTTCAAAAGATCTCCAACAATCCCCCTTTCTGCTAGGCCAGTTCTGCTGTATGATCGATTTCCATGTTTCCCAAAGGGTCATGGGATTACTTTTGAAAGACTCACCATGACCTCGGTGGTATACAGGCCTGGGCTAGCAGAAAGGGGGATTGTTGGAGATATATTAAAGGTACCACTCTTGAGTGCCCTTCTAAGCTTTCTTGTCCTGTGGAAGGGAACTCAAAAGGCATTTGAATGCCAGAAGAAGAAGAGGAGGAGGAGGAGGAAGAGGAGGAGGTTGGATTTATACCCCGCCCTTCACTACCCAAAGGAGTCTCAGAGCAGCTTGCAATCCCTTTCCCTTCCCCTCCCCACAACAGGCACCCTGTGAGGTAGGTGGGGCTGAAAGAGCTCTGACAGAAACTGCTTTTTTTCAAGAACAGCTGTGCCAGAACTGTGACTTGCCCAAGGCCATCCAGCAGGTACAAGTGGAGGAGTGGGGACTCAAACCTGTTTCTCCCAGATTAGAGTCCATGCACTTAACCACTACACCAAACTGCCCTCTGACCTATTTTGTTCCTAGAAACTGATGTGCTTCGCTGCCCTGTCCCTTGAAAGGAAGAACTAGAGACAGGCTCAGAGTCTTCCTCTTTAGAGACAGGCATTCAGATTAATTTAATCAACTGTAATTTAACTACCCCTTAAAAAATTAACCCCCCCCTGGAAAAAATCCTGGCTATGGGCCTGTTTACCGCTGCTTATTTTCCAAGGAGCTCTGCAGTTTTTGTGGTGGGTTGTAATACTGCAGTTATGACCCACCACAAAAGACCCAAATATTGTACAAACTTTTATGTGTGAGGGAGAAAGAGATGATGTATCCTAGTTAATAATGCATGGTATTGCTACAATAAAACAAAGAAAGTTTTGTGTGTACTGTCTTGAGCTCCTTGGGGAAAGAGGAAAGACAACAATGTAAGAAACAGCTATTACACAAAATCACAGCCATAGAAACGGGGAATCTTGTGTATGAGGACTGACTGTCTTCAGGTCTATCATTCCTACATGTAATAAATCACAAACAGTCTTTGATCTCCATGCAATTTTGTTTCCATCCCCTTCTTATTGCAGGCATCTCTAACAGAGGTAGTCAAGGCAGGAGGTGATAATTTGAATCAAGGGGTAGCTATGACTTCAACTGGTTGTGTGAATTCCTCATATGGGAAGCTATGGGGGTGGGGGAGATGTTCTTCTATGAACAACCTGTATCTTTGTGGTTGGTTTCTCCAAGTATGGCATGAGGAATTAAGAGACATGTGTTGGGACTGTTCCCTCATAGCTGTGGAGTCACGTGAGCAAAAATTCTACTTTGTGAGCTACTGGCATTAAGTTGTGAGTGAGCGATTTGGCTACTGCATAAATTAGTTTGTTCTAGAGCCATCATTCCTGAGCTAAGACAAAAATGTGTGAGCCGGAGGCTAAAAAATGATGAGCTAGCTCACACTAACTCAGGTTAGAGGGAACACTGGTTGGGAGACGTCAAGGTGGTATACTGTGTTTGTCAGTGGTACAGATAATACACTCCAAAGGAAAAGTGCCTCGTGTGCTTTGCATGCACAAAGTCTGAAGTTTAGCCCAACTGAAGTATCTCAGGAATCAAGAGTTGGGAATGACTTTTCTTTGCTTGGGACCTCAGAGAGTCAGTGTGATTCTGAATGGTCCATTCCGACTTGAATGGTATGATCCATGTAAGGCAGCTTTGTACAGCCGTATCTGTAAAGTGGATCCAGCTCTGATTTAGTGAGGATAGGAATGCTACAAGTACCTAGTCAGGCATTTGAAAATTACTTCCAGATGCATCACTGCTGGTTACTCTTGTATGGAAGCTCAGGCGTTCTTTAGCTGAAAGGGGGGGGCCCTGATAGTTCCATAGCACTCAAAACCCTGAGGAAGGGAAAGTAACAAGAAAAAATGACTTCCTGGGCCAGAGGATATTTTCCAGGATTGTGACGTTTTGCATCTGCAAAGCCTGTTTCCCGGTTCACTACAAACAAGGATGAAGTTTCTCTACTGTTGCTGGCAGGTGACCTCATCTTTCTAACAGCTCACACCCTCCGCTCCTCCGGCTGCCTGCCCCGGGGGAGCCATATCTCCTGAAGTTCATCCCGTGGAGGAACTTCATCACTTCTGAACAAAAGGTCAGTCTGTTGGAACAAACCCAAGGTGGGCAAGCTTGAGCTGGGCTCTGTTATTGATGGGGGCCAGGGGAACAGGAGACAGGAGACAGGAGTGGAAAACCTTGGCAAACCTTCACATGGTGTTGACACTGCTGCCCAACCAGTTCACTTAATGCTCTCACCTCCGACACAAAGCCCTCTGTTATAACACTACAGGGAAGAGACTGTTCTTATTTTGTTTAATTCCTGTTCTCTTGTCTTGTTAAAGTTGGGTGGGTGTGAGTCAGATCTAGGCTAACAAGAGGTGTTAAACTGGGATCAGTCCTTGAATGGAGGATCATGAAATGGCAGGTTAAAAGCAAGAACATCAGGTTATGCTCACTGTTTTCAGATTCAGCAATGGGGGTGGGAAGTCTCTCTCTTAACTGGTCTGAGGGAAGTTTTTTTGTGTAAGGTAGAAATTGGCCTCTCCACATTCAAATGCCTGTTTGGCTGCCTCTGCAAAGAGCAATGATTATTCAACCAAAGGCTGATGGGAGTTAACAGGGAGGAGGAGCACAAGGGCCAAATGAAAACTCACTCTACGTTTCCACAGTAGGGTTGCCAGCCTCCAGGTGGGGCCTGGTGATCTCCCGCTTTTACAACTGATTTCCAGCTGTCAGAGATCAGCTCCCCTGGAGAAAATGGCTGCTTTAAAGGGTGGACTCTATGGCACTGTACCATGCTGAGGCCCCTCCCCTACCCAAACCCCACCCTCTCCTGGATCAACCCCCAAAGTCTCCAGGTATTTTCCAATCCAGACCTGGCAACCCTATTCCACAGTCAGGGATGCTAAATTCACTTTTTTTTTCTAAATAAGAATGATGTGGGACATTGATTCAAATTGGAATCATAGCACAGGGGAGCAAAGCTTAACTCCCTACCTCTTTTTCTCCCCCCACACAGCCTCGTAGAACTATTTGCCTAACGGGAGCAAGAGAAAGCAACAGAGGGCAGAGGGTTTCAGAGGGCAGGAATGTTGGTCTGCGGTAGAACTGCTAGATATGAGTCCAGGACCACCCCAGAGACCAACAAGATTTTCGAGGTATGAGCCTTCAAGAGTGAAAACTCCTACTTGTATCTGCTGAATGAAGTGTTGACTCTTGAGAGCCCATACCTTGAAAACCTTGTTGTTCTCTCTCTAAGATACTACTGGACTTGTACCTAGCTATACAAAGGGTGGGATCCAGCCAGTGTGTTTCCACTTCACCTTGCCCAATCCCCTCCTGACCATATGTCCCCATCCTCCATGACTTCTGTCCATTCAGATCCTGTGATCCCCAGCACAGACTTTTTGTTGGTCAACTGGGACCCCCTCCTCCATATTCCTCCCACAGAAAATCTGCCTGGACCCAATCTAGAATGCTCATATATTTGTCCTAGCAGGGTAAGTAGCAATTTCATGAAACCATTTAAGGTCAGAAAAAGACACATTCAGGGAAGGGGGTAAAAGACAAAAATCTCCTAGCAGTCCTGCTATAAACCAGAACCTTACACAGGTTGTACTGGTATTAAATGAAATATTAAAACATTTAAATAAAGTATATATTAAATAAGCAGCCAAAATAGCCTACATTCACCTGATCTCATTAGAGCTTGGAAGCTAAGTAGACTTGGCCATGGCTAGTACTTGGATAGGAGACCACCGAGGAAGTCTGAGGTCACTACACAAAGGAAGGCAATGACAAACCATCTCGGCTTACCTCTTGCCTTGAAAACCACTTGAGGGGTTGCCATAAGTCTGTTGCAACTTAGAGATACTTAATCAATTAATATATAAAATATAGTTAAACAGACCAATAAGAACATATAAATGTGCATAACAACAGAAACAGGAAGAATGGCCAGTAACAGTTAATAGGGGCGGGCGGAATGCAAAACAAAACAAAAAAAGCCTTCACCAGCAGGTGGAAGACAATAGAGGGAAATGGATGAATCTTCTTGGGGAAGGAGCTGCAAAATTTTGGTGCCATGACTGAGAAAGCCCTTTCTAGGGTCATCATCCATCTAGCTTCAGATGGCGGGGGCACCTGAAGAAAGTCCTTCAAACAGTGGACCAGTTCATATGGAAAGAAGGTGGCCTTTCCATACGACAAAGTGATCATCCATTTCCCACCCCCAAGGGTATATGCATAAATTTAATCTCCACATGAAAAATAAACATGCAAGGTAAAAGGGTTCTGGGACTAGCTTTCTCCTTGACATAGAAGTTTTCTGTGTTCAGGGAGTGAGTCTGTCTGTCTATCTAATGGAACATGCATTCATGTCAGACTTACCTGTAGTCTAAAATGGTGTAGTCCAGACTCACAGAGAGTAAAAACAAGGCTAATGGTGTGTCTAAATGGAGACTGTATCGTGCCTTGGGTGGAATACTCTGGGTCCTTGAGAATTGCAAGACATATTTTATTTATGTATTTTATCAAATTTATACCCCGCCTCCCCACCAAGGTGGACGCAGTGACAATGGGGATAATCCAGGGTGCTTCCTGCTGGGAGAAAGGCATCTCTCAAACAGAAAGTTCTTGCCTAGAAGGACACACAATCAAATACTTTTCTTTAGGGGTACTGCTTCCTATACTTTCATGTTAAGTGTGCAAGAGAGATCTTTGCTATACTGGCACCAAAGTTATGGGATCCCTTTTTGGGATCTCTTTTTGTGACAGGGTGGCTTCTTGACTATATATTGGCACAAGGGTTTTTGGAAGGTAAGTGCTGATGTTGTTGCTTCATTTGTTTTATTTGTTTGCTGTTAGTCAGGTTTTTGTTTGTTTGTGCATACCATCTTTGTATGTTTAAAATTTTTGTGGTAAGCCATCCTAGGAGCCATTTTGGAACAGAAGAATAGACCAGATATACTCTTCTTCTTCTTTAAGCTGCAGCCTGAAACAGTCCAAATGAGAATAACTTAAAATGAGGCACATCACACTTTCTAGGAAGATGCAAGAAGTTGGTTTGTGGCACAATAAGATACTTTTTAAGAGCTGTCAGCCTGCTGGTGTGAAAGAAGGTTATTCTGGAAAAACCAAGAACTTGCAGAAGTGAGAAAGTTTAGTGTTCCAAATGACTCTCCAGAGACAAGGAAGACAAATGTTCAGAAACAAGACACACCTCTTAAGAACTGCACATTTACCCAAAAAGCAGCTTTTGCTTCTCCGGATGTCACTGAGGTATTTGTTTGGTGGTGATCACCATGTTCTCCTACCAGTTGCAGGAGAGGACTGTTAAATGTTGATTTTAAAAAAATCAAGAGCAGAACAAAAGGATCATGAAAGCTGAATGAATGAATGGGTGATGATCCTGCCATTCAAATTATCACCAAGAGCTACAACCACCATGTTCCCTGGCCACACATTTACACAAGATGAGCAACATAAAAGTGAAGACTAGAAGTACAGAGCTTGCCCACTGGGCCAGACCGGGCTGCACGTTTATTAGCTCAAGGTTCATTATGTGCCCTGGTTCCTGGCAAACTGCACTCTGCACAACCAGATGGACACCAGGCCTGCTTCTGGCAAGAGATGTTGCTTGCAAACTTGTTGTCTGTCCTTGTGAGGCTCTGGCTTCTCCTACAAGCCTTGGTCTCTGCCTTCAGCTCATGCTTCACCTCTACCTTCAGTTCATGTTTCTGAAACAATGCTCAAATTATGGGAGAAAAGGTAAGGGGTTTTATTAAATCTACAAGACTTGCCCCCAGTCCCGTTCAATCTTAGCATCTCCCACTGCTCTTCATAAGCCACATGTCCCGGCTTTCCCCCCCATAGGGTGCTGTTTGGTGTGGTGGTTAAGTGCGCAGACTCTAATCTGGGAGAACTGGGTTTGATTCCCCACTCCTCCACTTACACCTGCTGGATGACTTTGGGCAAGCCATAGTTCTGACACAGCTGTTCTTGAAAAAGAACCGTTTCTGTCAGAGCTCTCTCAGCCCCACCTACCTCACAGGGTGTCTATTGTGGGGACGGGAAGGGAAAGGAATTTGTAAGCTGTTCTGAGACTCCTTTGGGTAGTGAAGGGTGGGGTATAAATCCGATCTCTTCTCTTCTTCTTTTTATGGACAAATTCTTCAAGTCAAATTTATTGTTACAGTCAACGACCAGTGCGCTCAATCATTTTACATAAAACATTTGAATAATAAATATGAGATAAAACCAACAGTGGCGTACTTAATTTTTTTTAAAGAACTGTGACTATAACATAGAGATAAAATAAGACAGCCATAAAATCTGTGTATAATTTAAACAAAATACAAATTCTTCATATGGAATATGTTCCATTATGTTTAAAAGTAGGGAAGGATCTGTCTGCAGCAATAACCCTCTTCCTCTTTGTTCTCACTATGCTTGAGAGAAGTAGGGTCCAGACAAGGGAGAACCCCACAATGCTGGGCTCAAACTGCCATGGTCTACAGGATGGGTGGCACCAGACTACACAGAAGCACACTGAATTATTCTGTTCACTCACCAAACTTTCCTTAGCCAGTGAAATGCCTGCAGCAGCCTGTCTCCTGTCCAAAGCAACAAAGCATCATCAGGGGCCTCATTTTGGGGCTGGAACCAGGACTCCTCTTTCATCCATAAAACTAGAAGAGAATTTGCTGGGATCTGTTCATATTTTTCATTCCCTCTTCTGGATATTCACAAAATAAGGCTGCCAGGTTGAGTGGGAGACCTCCCATTAGAAGCCCTGGTGCTGTGCCATGGCTTGGTAGGGCGGCAGGGGAAAAAATGGGGCAGGGGTAAATGGTGTTGCTTCTAAGCACAACATCAGTTCCAGCATGAAGCCAGAAGTAAGGTAATTATGACAGGTGACACTCTAGGATTCCCCTGAAACTATGTTTTTATCATACGAGTTTTGGAGGGATCCCAGAGTGCTGCCCCAACACAATGACCTCACTTCCAACTTTCCATCAGAAGTGACATTGCACGTTGAAGTGATGTACATTTGAATGCCTCCAGTCCCCAGAAACCTGTAGGTTGCCACTGCTAGGCTTGCAACACTATCACAAAGTGAACAGACCAGGTAGGCCTCAAATTTCTTACGTGGCAGAAGTTTTGTCCCTTTCTTGTCCAGCCCAAACAGACACAGAGATGGTCGTAGTCCCCTTCTGGGTGATTCCTGGTTCGAGTTGGTTCCTGGTTTGAGATGCATTCCCTCCCAGCTGTAGTCCAAGAATGTCCACTGCTCCCCTTGAGGCCAGCCAGAGTTCTTTTGGATCCTGGCACACCTCAGAGAAGTTTTAAAACAGTGAGGCACTTTCCACATGGCTAGAATGTTCCCTCAACTGGTTTGCCATAGGGACAGAGACAGGTGGGCCTCTTGTGGGGAGGCAAGAGACTCTGATGGACAGAAGGGAGTATCAGACCAAAGCAAGCATGTGCAGGGAGAGGGACAGGCTGCCCATCAGCTGGCTAAAGAAAGGTCCTGCCTGGGGTCATAACAAGTGTGGATCCAAACAGAGTAAACAAAGCAAAGCAAAGTGAGAGACTGGGCTCCTCTCCTCAGCCAGACACACAGCCACAGAGAGAAGGGATGGAGCGATCCAGGTGGTGGGAGGTGTACAGGACCTTTAAACAGAGTAAGGGGGCTAATCTTGGATCCCTCTAGGCCCTCTGCAGTAACAGCCAAGGAGGCCCATGACAGGAGGTACGGGGCCAGGGGTGTCCTCTGCCCCCCCCCTCCAGTGAGCTGACTACTGCATCCAGAGTAAATCCTGGGCTAGTCTGCTACACAATCATGCCACAGCAAAACAAAGCCAACAAGTGGGAGGCCAAATGTGTCCCGTCTCATCTCCTCCTCAACTGGCTCCCTTCAGTGGAGCCGGATCCTGTGGTTTCTCCCCAGAAGAAAACATGTCTTGTGCACCAGCCTTCCTATTAACAGACATGAAGGGGGGAAAGCTTGGATTCTTGCCTCACACTGGTACTCGGGAGACCTGACTCATTTTTTTTTCCACAGTAGTGACTGCACGCGCCTACTGGGGGCTCCTTGCTGCCTGTTATGAATTACCCTTGATTGACTCTGAAGTCATAGGGATCTCTCTCAGCCAGATGAGAGAGAAGGCAAGTGGAAGGGATGGGAACCTGGAGGAAAAGGCTGGGGAGGAAGAATGAGAGGAGCAAAGAAATGAAGAAGAAAAAAAGACATAAGACACTGAAATAAAGCCAATTTCTTTTTTTAAAGATAAAAAGGGAGAGGACAGCTGAACTAACTGTGGAAAAGAGAAAAAAATAGATCCAATAGTTGGAAGAAAAAAACCAGCTTCTTCTCCAGGGTTTTAGTTTCTTTAAAATAGCTGAATTATCATGATATCAGACAGAAAAAAAGATGGATAATGAGTTCTGCTCACATTTGTGTCATGGCACCTAGGCTACACTGCATGCAGCCATGTCTAAGTTCACACTGTTTTTATTGCATGGAAACAAAACATTTGCTCAGGAGGTCCCTGGAAGTTCCTGGGTGTTAAAAAAAATAAAGAAATAGGGCAGCCATTCCATTGGCTGGGGGGGAAATGCAAAGAAAGCACACAGATTAAGCACACAAGGCCTGAAAGAAAGCTAACCCCACATGGTCAGATCAGCTGTGACCTATGAGATAGCTTGAAGAAAAACTGCCCCCAGCCATACAGCCGAAAGATTCACACAACTCTACTGCTGACATGAATTAATGAGAGGGGGGAAAAAATTCTGTGAGCTGGATGCTGGACAGATCTATGTCAGAGGCCTGTCATTTAAAATGATATACCTGCTGGTTTGGCTCCCAGTCTGTTCACTGGTCACAAATAAGGAGATGTTTTTTGTTTATCAGTTCAGATGCTCACAAACAGTCCAAGATTGTTCATCAGGTTGCTTTTCACATATGCAAACAGCACACCGCCACTGATAGGGTTTCACGCGTGTGCCTTCTTTTACAGCCTAATGGCAGTCCTACTTCACTCTCCCTGGACCTGCTATTGCTGCATGATGCTTGGCAGCAATTGGTATAAATGTGTAGTGAGCAATTCAATCAGCCATCAATCCATTAAAAATGCATACTGTATATTTTTAAAAAGTCTTACTGTTTCAGAACATAAGAAAAGCCCTGTGGGATTGGACCCGTGGCCCATCTAGTCCTGCATCCTGTTTCACACAGTGGCGGTATCAAGGTTGGCAGGCAGTTTGCTTAAGTTTGTGTTTAAATATTATTTCATACATGCAAGTTTTCGCACAGTTTTGTCCGGGTCTTGACTTACCCCTGCCCCTGGAGGCAACAACAGAGTGAGGAATGAGGGGAGAAGGGACACCAGCGGGGACAGGCCCCGACCTCCAAACTGGCATGGGCCCAACCAGTGGAGCAGCAAGATGCTAGCCGCGCCCATGACCCCGCCTGACCGGAGCCACCCAGGGATGGGGCACAGGCACACAAAGGGCAGACACTGCTGGTTATAAGGCGCTGTGGGCCTCACCAATGGGAGAGCATGGAGGGTGGATGGGCAAGCACGGGGACCTGTAGAGGGAGTAGGAGGGGGTGGGGGGCACGAGGAGAATAAAAGGGCACCCAATGCTGAGGCCAAGGAGGATGTGACCAAAGGAGAAGCAAGGAGGGCTGAGACAGAGAGATGCTCAGAGAGAGAGAGAGAGAGAGAGAGAGAGAGAGAGAGAGAGAGAGAGAGCGAGAGCTGGCCCTAGAGTGCCTCCCTTCTGGTGGCAGCAGCTGCTGCGGAGGTGAAGTAACTCTGTGCCCAGCATTCTGAGGCCTCTGTGAGTTATAGCTTCACTTCGCCTCCCTCACCCCCCTTTCCCAGCAGGGGGGGAGGGTATTTCCCACTGGGAGGAGGAGCCACAGCCTGACAAGTGTTATGGAAACTGTAGTCGCCCTTTCACATCACTTAATTATCTAATCCTACTGTCTTTTATTTATTTTGTTAGGCTTCTATACTTCCCTCCCCACAAAGCAGGCTCAGGGTGGTGTACAATACATTTGTACAAATTCATACAATAAATTCATAGAAAATATATTAAAAGCAATCTAAAAATATTAAGCCAAGAGCCAAATCCTAGTATCTCTCTACATGGTGCTAATAATATAAAATTTCAGGCTCCCAGTTTATATTAGCATGGTGGGGGGGATAAGAAGTAGCTAATGGGCCAGATTGATGTTAAAACTGTTGCTGTCCTCAACCATATGCTTTGGCAGAACATCTCTGCATTCCAGGCCATGTGGAATTGTAACAAATCCCACAGGGCCCCGCTGTTGGTAGGCAGAGAGTTCCACCAAGATGGGGCTAAGACCGAGAAGGCCCTGGTTCTCGCTGAGGACAACTGGGCGCTCTTTGGGCCAGGGTCTTCCAGTAGGTGTTGATCTCCTGAGTGTAATGCTCTCTGCGGGGCATACCAGGAGAGGCAGTTCCTTAGGTATGCTGGTCCCTGATTGTTTAGGGCTTTAAAGGTCAGAACTAAAACCTTGAACCTGACCTGGTACTCAACTTGGAACTATGCAGCTGGCAAAGCACAGGTTGCATGCATGCAGTTATTGGAGTCCCCGTAAGGACCCAAGCCGCTACATTCTTGACAAGTTGTAACTTTCGGATTAGCCTCAAGGGCAGCCCTGCTTAGAATGAATTACAGTAATCAAGCCTAAGGTGACCACTGCATGGATTACTGTGGCTAGGTCTGGGTGAGACAGGTAGGGGGTCAGTTGCCGGACCTGACACAGTTGGCAAAATGCCAGCCTGGCAACAATGGTGATCTGGGCTTCCAATGATAAAGAGGCATCCAAGATCACATCCAAACTCTTGACCATCTGCTCCAGTGTTCAAGGCACATGGTCAAAAGTTGGGAGTTGGCACCCCAATCCTGAGTCTCCCCCACCCAGCCAGAGAACGTCTGTCTCTGATGGATTCAGTCTCAGCTGACTCTGCTTCAACCACCCCACCATAGCCACCAAACTTTTGACCAGATTTCCTGGGGCGGTGTCTGGCCATCCATCCATTAACAGATACAGCTGGCTGTCATCAGCACACTGATGGCATTCCAGCCTGAAACTTTGCACCAGCTGGGTAAGAGGGCACATGTAGATGTTAAACAGCATTGGGGAGAAGATAGCCCCCTGAGGGACACTGCAAGTCATGGGGTATCAATAAGAAACTCTCTCTCCCAGCACCACCCTCTGTCCCCAACCATGGAGAAATGAGGCAGTCCACCTCAGGGCTGTCCCACATACTACAATGTCGGCAAGATGGTGAACCAGCAGATCCACTGTTATCGAACACTGCTGTCAAGTCCAGTAATAACAGCAGTGCCAAGCCATCAAGATCCAACTGCTGAGGAGATCGTCCATGAGGGCGACCAGCACAATCTCCGTCCCATGACGAGGGCAGAAGCCTGACCAGAAGGGGTCTAATGCCAATGTGTCCTCCAGGAAACTCTGGAGCTGCTCAGCGACCACTCAATTACCTTACCCAGGAATGAAAGATTTGAAACCAGGCGGTAATTGGATGGATCAGAAGGATCCAGAGATGGTTTCTTCAAGAGCGGTATTACCATTGCCTCTTTTAAAGTCTCTGGTTAGACCCCTAAGCCCAGGGACAGGTTGATACTGTCCATCAGAGGGCCCCATATGGCCTTGCTGCTGGTTCACACCAGCCACAAAGGACACAGGCCTAGGAGGCAAGTGGCTGGCTTCACAGCACTCAGGATCCTCTCAACATTGGTTTCAGAGAGCTGACTGAGGTTGTCCAATACTGAATCTAAAGGCGGCTAAGGAGCCTCTAGTGTAGATACGGTATCAAAGTTGGCAGGCAGGTTATGGCTGAGCAACAAGACTTTCTCCGTTGAAAAGTTTGCAGATGCCTCACAGCTTATGTCCAAATTACTGATCTTTTTGGTTCTCCCAGTGAGAGAGATTAATGTCCTAATTACCCTGAACAAGTGTGCTGGACGAGAGTTAGCAGATGCGATGGAGGCTGCATAAAAGTCATGGCCCTGGGTATAATAATCTTACCTACTGTGCAGATCCCAAAGCCCTCACAAGCCAAGGGAATGAAGATCCACAGCCACAGCTACTGTGGAGCTTCAAACTGGTTTGACGGCTGTTCCAGACAGATGGTGAACAGGCAAACAGATTGGAGGTGATCGCAGCTGCCAAACATGGAATGTTCACCTACTGAACATGGTTACCATGAAGTTCATGTATTCCCTAGCCATTTAGTAACACATGGATAGCTCATGCCAAACACAACTTGTCCATATTGATACATTTGTGAGGAACAATTCAAAAGTCATCTCATGGATGCGAAATTAAAGGTTCGAACTAGTTCATTAGGACAGACAAAAGACATGGGGGGGAGGAAGGGAGGGAGATCTAGATATATTATATGAGACATCACATGAGAGGTAACTAGTTTTGTTTTGCTATAGGAACAAAACAAATAAATAAACAAAAAATGAAGACAAAGAAAGAGTGTCTAGCAAAGCATTTCCAGTTGACAGCTTCCAATATTTCTTTCCTGCTGGACAAAACTCAGCCAAAATGTATGATCTTCCACTTTAGTGAAAGATCAGGAGGATATGCATTTGGGACCAGAGATCCTGCCCTGCAACGAAAGCTGATGATGAAAGCAAGGAAGACACTCTGTTCCCCTTAGCAGGGGTGTGAGCACACAAAGATCTATTTTGACATGGGAAGAGACTGACCTTGGCACATATATATCTGTGAGCATGTCCAGCAGGTGCAGGGAGGAGATATCTGCATTAAAGTCTCTATAGAGGAAAACTGTTTTTGTTATTCGTTGTCTCAGCACAACTCAGTAATTATGGGATGGGTTCCAGCTACACAAGGTACAACTCCCCCTCCTTATTTGAAAAAGGAAGAAGTGGATGCCAAAAGCACATGTGTTCCACATCCAGCACACATAAGCACTCTAGATCAGGGTTTTCCAACAGGTAGCTCATGAGCTACCAGTAGCTTGCTGGCTATCCCCTAGATGACCCACAAAAAAGATCTCAAAGAGATCTGCTACAGCCTTATTTTTATATAAAAAAAAATAAAACAAAAAAACTCCTTTTATTTCATAACACTTTTAACTCTGTTCTGCTTAGCTAATTACTTAATTTCAGATGTTCCTAGCTCATGTTTTCATTCTGGGACAGAGCAAAACTTGGTAATATGCTGGAGGAATTGGGAATCACTCAGTATATTTTTTAGTTACTTAGAAGTAGGTCTCATTAAAGAAAAGAAAAGGCTGGGGACCCCGGCTCTAGATGGCAGACAAAGTGGTGGGGATGGGGATCAGAGGACAGACATTGCAAAGAGAGACAGTCTGGTGTAGTGGTTAAGACTCTAATCTAGGAGAAATGAGTTTAATTCCCCATTCATCCATATGCAGCTGCTGGTGTGACCTTGGGTCGGTCGTAAGTTTTTTCAGAGCTGTTCTCTCCAGGGCAGTTCTCAAAAGAGCTCTCTCGGGCCCACCTACCTCACAGGGTGCCTGTTCTGGGGAAGGGAAGAGAAAGGAGATTGTAAGCCATTCTGAGACTCCTTTGGGTAGTGAAGGGCGGGGTATAAATCCAATATCCTCCTCCTAAGCCTTTGCGAAAGAGCAACAATGGTCAGATCTTGGACATACAGACCCTGTCTCAGGGACTGGGCAAGAGGAACAGATAACCTGAGAGAGACTGTCATGATCATGGGACTAAAGTGGTGTGGCCTAGTGGCTCCAGGGAAGCCTGTGTCAGGGCCTACCTTTCCCAGGTTCCCTCTCAACACTATGACTGGGTAACAGGAGATTTTGGAGGGGAAAACTACATCAGCAAGAGAACAGAGGGTAGTGCCTGGGAAGAGGAGATAAAAGGCCTTGCCCAGAGTGGGAGGGGGTTCTCTCTCAGGGACCACGGCTGGTGGAAACTGCTGCAGACAGGGGGATCCCTCATCCAGAAAGGGGTGAGTTAGGCTGTGAACAGGTACCGAGGGAAGCCTAGGCCTGTGTAGACAAACGTGTTTGGATTTCTTATTTTACTGATTTACCTGTCTTTACTTTGCTCACTTTCATCCTTGTTACAGATCTAAAGTTGTTGTCAAATATCTTAAGTAAACTATTTGTTACTCTGCCTGGGTCTTCACGCCTCGTTTGGTCATGTACAAGGGGAGGCCTGTTGTAAAAGTCCTGTAACAATGGGTAGGGTGGGTGCTCTGGCCCCTCCCAAGGGGACCCATACCAGAGTGGTGGCAGCCATTAGTGAACCTCCCTAGCTGCCGCCCACGACAGAGACAGACAAGTCTGCTGTACTCACTGGTGGGTGAGAACTACATACACATTGCAAGGTTTTGGGGCCAATTCCAACACAGCAGCTTCTCCAAGCAAGCCCTTTTCCAGTAACTCTCAGCTCCGTGAGGATAACCACATGCCAAAATGGAATATTCAAGTGGATTTTCCAGGTAAGACCCATAAGTAGAGGCCTGCGATTTCCTGCTCGTGGATCTTTCATGAAGAAAAAAAAATCATTCATGAGGGATTTTCCATTCCCACATAAGGTTTTCCGCATGCATTTCTCCAGAGAAACTGTTCCAAAAGTGTTCTGATGAAGGAAAACATGATGTCAGAAGAGGCCCTTCGTCGGCTACACCGATCACTGTCCGTAATGTTTACCCATTGTCTGCTGGCAACCTCCACAAATAAGGCAACTTCTGCCCAGGATGTCACTCAGAATTCTCTTGCCCACCCCTCACCTGGGGGGGGGCACACACTTGCCCCTGCTTAAAATCAATTCTGCCCCTTCCATTTGTTTAACGTGCCCCATTCATACTCCCTCCCACTGCAAGTCTTCCTTTGCCAACATGTGTAGTCTATGCTCCCCGCCTCCGGCAGTCCCTGCAGCTGGGGTGTACTGTGGGTGAGGCCGAGAGGCTTCTACAGGGACCAATCAGTCAACTGTCTAGTTGGTTTATTCTAAGAGCTGGCTTCCGCCACGAAGCTAGGAACAGCTCACTTTTTGCTGTGCTGCCAGGGACACCCTCCACATACCCTTTCTAGCTAATACAGAGGATTAATTGGGGGGGGGGGAGAAAGGGGCTGGAGCAACCCAGGATAGTTTTCAGAAGTAGAAGAGACACAAGATGCTGTGAGGCAAAACCAGACAATTCCAAGGAATACTGCTGCCAAATGCGCTTTCTGCAGCCACTGGTTCTGTGACAGTCCAGATGGGTTTGTGGAGACTTAAGAGCCTAAAAACACAGATCCCTTGCCTTTCCCTGGTCACGGCAAATAGTACAGAATAGCAAGCAAATATGCCTCCCCCTTCCCTTCAAACTCTTTCCCCCTTCTCACTTTTCTCCCCACATAGAGTCATGTCCATTTCCATCTCCTCCTCATGGCTGCTGAAGTCTCAGTATTCTGGGTTGATGAAGCAGCTCCTGGCCAAGGCAAGGCCACTGCATGTTGTGTTTTGGGGTGTTCTGCAGAAGATTTAATACCCTCTGCCAAGCATTGGGTGAAGCATCAGCCATCTGATGCTTGGCAGAGAACACTAAAACTTACAGCCGATCTCCCACAATCCAAGATGGAGGGCTTGTCGGTGTAAGAGGTTCCGTTGGCAGCCCAAGATGGTAGCCGAGATCTTGCAAGGTGTTTTTCTAAGGTTTTGACTGTCTAGGAACCCTGTGGTGTGCAGACATCACTGCCCAGACCATGATGCAACGTGTCATAGACAAGGGGGTATCAACAACAGAATTTAAAGGGAACATGCAGGGCCCCAGGTCATGACGGTTTTCTTTTAAGGTGAGTACCGATACCTTGAATTGAACCTGAAAATTTATCAGCAGCTAGTAAAGGAACCTCAGAACAGGAGTGATTTGATCCCAGAAACTCAAACCTGATAACACCATTCAGATCTGAATAAGTGTACATGCACACAAAAGCTTATACCCAGAATTAAACTCTGTTGGTCTTGAAGGCTCCACTTTGTTGGTCTTAAAGGTGCCACTGGACTCAAACTTTGTTCTGTTTTTTCTTCAGACCAACAGGGCTACCCACCTGAATCAGCCTTTCACACCATTATGCTCTGGGTCTAAATGGCCTACCTAGTCCCAGCCCCTTAACCTTCCCTCCATCAGTTCCTCGCTTTCACAAGGAGCCTCCAGAAGGCACGCTTCCCCCATGGCTGAGCAAGTCCCAGCTCCTCAGACTCATTCTCTTGCCAAAGAAAGAGCAACATCAAAGGATATCTGCCAGGGAAGACCAAGAGCAAAATGTTGGAAGTGTTCCCTGAGAGACCTGGGCACCACATAGAAACCACAACATTTCCGTTTCTGAGACTCATCTTTAATAGGATTTAATTGCACATATTTTTTGTAAACCGCTGAGAGCCTCCTGGGGCTAGAAAGTGGGATGTCCCCCTCAACATAAAACAAAACACTAATTGTTTGAAAACCCAGGACCCTGGCTGCTAAAATGACACAAACCACAGAGACTTCTGCAAATAATGCTTTATAGGAATCACTGCTTTTAATCATGTAAATTGACCCTTTTCAAACTGCCTTTGTATTCCACTTTAGTAACTGATTGACCATGGATTTTTTCTGTCGTTTCAGACAGACCCATTTTAGTAACTGGCTGCTAGTGGAATTTATTTACCTGTTCCGTGAGCCACTTTTGAGGGAAACTCCTTTTTTCCGTTTTTGACCCCTTCGTCGTGCTTCTGAATCGCTGTGGTGTGCTGTTTAAAATGTCCATAGTGATTCCTACAATGTCGCTTTCCCTGCCCCCTTTCCTACCCTTTTTCGCTATAGCACTCACCTTAGAACTTAAAAAAAAACAAACCCAAGGAAGATCATGCAGCGGAAAAGGGTGGTGGGGGGGAAACATCACTGTTGGAAATGACCATAGAGCTTCAGAGATGGCTCTTTAACAGAAGGAAATTTGCTGTATGGGACCCACATCCCTGCATCGCTGTACTCAAAATCAGGCCAACAACAAATAACATCCAGCTTAGAATGGTAATGTGAAAAAGGCCATTGTGTTTCTTTGGGGTGGGGGGAGGCACCAAGCTGATATGAAGGCCATCTTGTAAGATTCATAAAAGAGAAGGGTGCATGCATGAAAAGACAAGGAAGGCCAACTGGGTGCCAAATGCTGGGGGCCAAGGGTCAATTAATCAACCAGCTTTTTTTTTTTAAGGGTATTTCTAAGCATCATTCTTAGCATATTTGCTGCTGAAGTGACTGTCAAGGACAACCTTTAAAACAACACCCAACCGAACAAAACAAAACTATAAAATCAACCAGCAGTAGAAATGGCAAGACAAATTTGCAGTGATCAGAATACAGAGCAACAAAATTTAGCAGGGGGGCGGGGAGAAAGCTAGGAGAAAATAAAACTTTTTTCCCCCTCTGGCACCTAAAGTGTAACACGCTTGTCACCAGGTAGTTTCACTTTATTTCTATTATTACTGTCCTTAGACCAGATATGCTTACAGATATATATAGATATAGATATAGATATAGATATATAGATATATATACATATATATAAATTACAGATGATGCATTCCAGAAAATTTAAAAACGAATATAAAATTAAATATGAAATAAAACGCTTCCAAATAAAATGCATCCAAAACTAGCATAAAAGTTACACTTAAAACTAATTGCTAAACAATTTCTGTGAGCTAAGTATCACCTTACAAAACCTGGCTACTTGATGAGTAATCTTGGGATGTCTGTCAATTAAAAGAAATTCAAGTTTAGTTTTTTTCTGGCAGACCTGAGTTTTTTCCTATCAGTGGAGTGATAATCTCTCTACATGCAACCTCATAGTGTGGGCATTTAAAGAACATATGTTCTGAAGTCTCTATTTCCCTGAGTGGGCAGGTGCAAAGCCTTTCTGCATAAGGAGTGTTCTTATATTTCCCATCAAGCACAGCAGAAGGGAGGGTTGTTACCAGGTAAATCTCTGTGGGGAGGGAACTCTAGAGAGGCGATGCCACCACAGAAATGGCCCTGTCTTTGACCCTCACCACTCTTTCTTCTAAAAGCAGGGACATGCTGGATTGAGCTCAGCCACTGAAGCTGAGCTGAACTGGCCAGCAGGCGGCCCTGTCTACAGCACCATCAGTGTATGTGGTGATACACCAACCAAAAGAGAGATACCGAAACCTGAGGAGCTTATGATCTAAAACGTAACATGAAGAGAGGTAAGAGCAGGAGGGGAGAAAGATATAGATGAAAATAAAGAGGAGAAGGAATGTTTTCTTGGAGTTCAGTGCCCCCCCCCCAACTGGACTGCCAGAGAAAAGGCGTTAAAATTGACAGGCACAGTAAGGGATGAGAGGCAGAGGGCACTAGGGGGAGCAGCTGAGCCCAGTATGCATGGGTGGCCCTACCTCCACTCAGTAGGATGCTTTCCAGACCTGCAGCTCGCTCGCCCTGTCCCGCCCCCAGCTGCTGCACATTGGCTTCTTCCAAGGGCTTTAATCAAGGGCAGCTTGTGGTGTTAAGAAGTGACTTTAAACAGGTCTGTCATTTTTGGACTGAGGATCGGGAGGGAGATGAGAGGCTGAAGACAGGAAATAAATCTATGGATAATTAACATTATAAGGTCTTTCAGTGTTTTGCATGACAGGTAGAAAAAAGAGCCAAAGACTTCAGGATGGGTCACTGAGACACTCTGCTTGCACCTGTCAGTGTAGCACTGACCTCCAGTGGCCAGCAGGGGGCAGGTCCCAAAGGGTCTCCCTTTTGTGCCCCTACAGAAGGGAGAGGGTAAATACAAGGTTCAGAGAGCTACTAAGGAGATTTGGGTTCTATATTCTGCTTTTAGGCTCCCAAATCTCCATCATGGCCAAAGTTACTCTAACATCTTTCCTCAAAGAATGCCATAGTATTTTAGGAAATGGATTATTTCCAGTCCCCACTCCCAGCACAAGCAACCAACACATACACACACACAAAAAAAAAATGTTGTTTTTTTCCTGATCACAAGCAGAGGAAATTACCAAGAAAAGAAGACAGTATTTATCTTAATTTTCTATTTATTTGTATTTTCCTTTTCCTCTTGTTTAAGAAACCACTTCTTCCAAGAAGAAACGCCAACTAACAAACCAACTTATTATTATTTCCCACATGCCTAACTGCACAAAAACTTGGCTGTGTCTGGATAGCCCCCTAACATACACTTACATGCAATGTATCTAGCTACAAACTAGAATAAGCAATGCTTTGTGCAACACAAATTGTTCCTGCAGAGAACAAGAAAGCATGGGTTTCCATACATAAGAAGACTCCCCCTGCTCCAATCACTCACAAGCCCGGCTTTGATAACTCATTCTTTTTGACAGCACATTTAACATGCAATGTTTTTGTTTCTTGATATAGCTCTTCCCCCCCAGTGCCCTTTCCCCAGGTACAAAGGGATTCACACCCAGCGGTACACACTGAATCTACAATAACTACTTGCGTAGTTCTGATAACACTCAATCCTTTTCACTAACTCCAATTCTCCTAAGAATGAGAAAACAATATGCACAGATTTGCTTCTATCAGGCATAAGAAGATCATGATCCTCTTTCTATGGTGCTCCTCCACTGTGCACAGCATTTTGATTGGGCAACAATTCTGGTGTGGTGTGTGGGGGGGGGAGAGTGCTTTTAGAACAACCAACTGCAAAACTATGTTTTGGATCTTTTGATGTTGTATTTCTGGGACACACGTAGGTTGCCAAGTGTCAAAAAGCTTCTGCCCTTGCCCCTTGAAGGTGTCAGTGGAAGAAAATCAGAGTGGAAAGGGTCACAGGTCCTGACCTAATCCCACCTGACTAATTGTGCATTCTAATGGTCATCTATATATTGTGGTCACCTACGTATTGTGATGAGTTTTAATTTTTAATCATATTTATGATTATTTTATAACATGTTCTCACTTACCCTGAGGCCTGCCATGGCAGGGGAGAGTGAGCCAGAAATCCAACAAACAAACAAACAAATAAATAATGGGAGCTATAATATGCAGTATGTTGGTTTTCTGAATCTGGTCATCAAATACTTATGCCCTTGGTTGCGTCTTGTTTTCGAATTAAAATGCTTTAATGATTGGTACGTGTATGGCTTTGTCTATTATAAGATCTGCCTGGACCTACTACAGCTGAGAATCTTCCAGCCACCAACTGACATTGTTCAGCCCATTAAAGGGATCTGCGAGACACCCACCGCCTTCATTATGCCCAGATTCAGCTCTAGCTGAGACTCTACTCCCCAGAAGCATTTTGTCCTGGATTTTAATTGTTTCTTTTGAATTGTTTCAAAAATATCAATAGGGAAATGGGGCTGGGAGACAGCAGTGTCCAGTGAGCGATGAGAACAAAAAGTTATAAGCACGCCCTCTCTGTAGCGCATCACAACTCACCTCCCTGGTTTCGTTGTCCTGGATCAATGTGTAGAGGGGGACCACGCGGTTAATCTCCAGAAGCACGGGCATCGGACTGAGCTGCTCTTTGCCTGGGCGCCGGCACAAGTGGCATGTGGACGGGCAGCGCCCTTTTTCTTCACAGCGGATCTCCACGCCCGTGATCAGCTGATCGTCTGACAGCATCTGGGCCGACAGCAGGCCTGATAGATAAGTGATGAACGGCATGGACTTCAGCTCCTTCTTGTTGCCAAGTTCCGTTGTTTCTGGTTTTGAGCAAGGAAGGGGAGAGACAAGGAAAGGAAATGATCAGATTTTGGCTCTGAGGACTGCCTTCCAAACACTAATACATGAATTCTACTGCTCTGTGCCGTGTGCTCCACAAACTGCTCACTCTGCATATGTACAGAGGAGCAAAGGGCTTCTGACAGCCAGCTTGGTGTAGTGGTTAGAGTGTTGGACTAGTATCTGGGAGACTTGGGTTCAAATCCCAGCTCTGCCGTGGAAGCTTGCTGGCTGACCTTGGGCCAGTCACATGCTCTCAGCCAAAGCCGCTGCATGGGTTGGTATGAGGAGAATAACAGAAGTCACTTTGGGGTCCCCACGGGGGGGGAAAGGAGAGGATATAAGGGAAGGTTTTTATTTTTTTTAAAAAAAAAGAACAGGCAGGTTTTCCACAGCTCTAAGACACCGTAAATTTCTAAATGAATCATGCCCCCTCCGTTTAAATAATTAGGCTGGGAACTCATAGATCTGAGATCCTATTGTGAGGGAAATATGTATTAGAAATGAGCAGGGCTGTTTTAATGGTGGCACCTCCCTTTGGAATTCCCTCGCACTCAGGGCTTATCTGCGGCCCACTTTAATGCTCTTTACATGCCAGGCCATGACATTTCTTTTTGCCCAGGTTTTTAGCTGAGTGGTTCCCTCTCTTTTAGTTGTTTATAAGGTCTGCTTCTATTCTGAGGACTGTTCTGTGTCTATCATTTTAGGCTGTCGAATGGTTGTTTTGTGTTGTTTGCATGGCTTGCTTTATTATCAATAACAATTGCATTGTTTCTTGTTTTGCTTTGATTTTGTGAGATGCTTCAAACAGGTCTCTGGAGAGACAACATATAAAGCAGGACAAAACCACAACAAATGTATAAGCAATGCAGACGAAATAGGAAATGATTTCTTTTTTTAAGACCATCACTAGTTTGGATGTAGTAGATCCATATCAAGCTGCTGTACTTCCACACTTGCAAACTCAATACCTGCTGCTACCAATGGGCTTTTGAGACCTTCAAGGGCTTTCCTTTAACTTTCCTTTAACAAGAGGAATGCAGAAGTAATGGCCATTAAGTGCCAGTGTAGTATCATCATCACCATCATCATCTATGTTACATCTTCAGAGTCATGCTTGGGGTGGCTTACAATTAAAATGGCATAAAAACTGTTTATAGAATCAAAGCAGACCATTAAACATCACAGAGAGTGATTAAAATGTGGAACTCACTGCCAGCAGATGTAATGATGGCCACAGGATGAAACAGCATTAAAAGGTTAAACAGATTCATGGAAGATAAGTCTATCAATGGCTACTTGCCAAAGGAAGGTTAAGAAGATGTTCTAATTCAGCAACTGTGCATTTGGCACCAGACACATGACTTTCACCTTTTGAGGCCTCACAAACATCTTTGTCATGTGTCTTTAGATCTTGCTGCTTAACTTTCCTTTTCCTGGTCCAATATTCACCTATTGGTTATCTTATTGCATTATGTATTTAAGTTATGTGTACCTCAATATTGTTTGACCTCTGAAGAAGGCCCCAATAGGGCAGAAACATGTCAGGTTATGTGTATTGGCCCTTGTCTTTAGGCTTTACTTTTTTAGGAGGAAGGGGAGAGAGAACTTCCTCCCTTTCATTCTGCTAGCCTTGGGGATTCCGCTGGGCAGCCTGGTTAAAAGTGGACTGCCCAACAAGAGCCCACAAAGGAACTGCCCTTATGTATGTTTTTAACTGTCTTTCTAATAAATACATGTACGTTTGTATATTATAAGTTTTAACTAGTGCACAGGTGGAGCAGAAGTCCATCAGTGGCTATTAGCCACCAGGTATAGATAGGAACTCTCAGTCTGGGGCAGGTGATGCACTCTGTTCTTGGTGACTGGGGGGGTCAACAGTGGGAGGGCTTCTAGTGTCC
Source organism: Gekko gecko (assembly GCA_029375565.1). Taxonomy (NCBI): domain Eukaryota; kingdom Metazoa; phylum Chordata; class Lepidosauria; order Squamata; family Gekkonidae; genus Gekko; species Gekko gecko. Next base: position 19,936,313 of record JAPDNY010000013.1, on the reverse strand, counting down.
TGGCCCCACTGCTGGACCTCCTGATGGCACCTGGTATTTTTGGCTGCTGTGTGACAGAGTGTTGGACTGGATGGGTCATTGGCCTGATTCAACATTAGCTTCTCTTATGTTCTTAACTAGGTTTTTAATACTGGCCCTTCATTAGACTTTCTTCTCACCCTTTTGGTTCTTGATTCCAGTTTTTGGGTCAGCTTTGTTTTCCCCTCCCTGTGTTTTACTAAATAAAGCCTGCCCCCGCCTCCTGCCCTCTGGTATTCCACGGAGCTCTCCCATCCAAGTACTTGCCAGAGTCGACCCTGCTTAGTTTCTGAGATCTGGCGAGATGGGGTTTGCCTGGGCTACCCAGGTCAAGGCCAAGGGAAACATTTTCAGTCCCCTTTTTACAAGTCTTGAGAGGAGGAGAGTTCCACAGCTCACAGTAATTTCTCCCGCTGTGCCTTTACTGCCCCTGCTTAGTGCACAGATGGAGTAATTTCTCAGAAAAGCATTGGACACTGGGAAGAAAGGGGCAGAATCCCAAGGAATGTGGAACTTAAACACTCATGTTTTTATAGCATAACACTGCACATGATAAAACACAACACACCACCAATTAAGCCCAAAATGCACAGATTTCCTTATCGGCTTCTCTCATCCATACCCTTCTCCAGGGCTTTTTTTGTAGGAAAAGCCCAGCAGGAATTCATTAGAATATTAGGCCACACCCTTGATGTTGCAGGTCATTAGCATATTAGGCCACACCCCCATGTTATCAGAAATGTGGTCATCCAGCCACACCCACCTTTTGCTTCTTATTCTGTTTACCTTGTTTGTTGTCAAAACTCAGGGCTTTTTTTGTTGCAGGAACTCCTTTGCATGTTAGGCTGGACACCCCGAATGTAGCCAATCCTAATGAGTTTCTGCTGTTGGGTGTGGCCTATTATGCTAATGAATTCCTGCTGGGTGTGGCCAACTCAAGAGCCAGCCAGTGTGCATTCCTGCCTCCAAAACAGCCCTGCCCTTTTCTCTCCTGCTGCTGGCCCAGAAGCGAAATCTGCTTGAAATCCCTGCGTCACGGATGTGGTCAGACACATCATGACAACTTATGGGATTCATTATTGTGTTTGTCTCAAAATATCTACAAGAACAAACAAACAAACAATCGCTGTCCTCAGCATCAACTTTTCCGTAGAAAGTTCCTTCCAGATCTCACTGCTGAGTTGCCTTGCTTGTATGAGATGGCTTATCAGTTTGCACAAATGCACAAGAGCTTACAATGCCAGCTTTGAATACTTTCACACAGAAGATTAAAAGGACATCCCTTAGTTCTGACTGAGTACTCTTTAAAAAAAAAAAAAGTACACAGACTTCTTTTTTCACACATTCTAGACTATAATCCAAAGAAAAATTGACAGAGTGTGCAGAAGGGCTGTGGCTCAGAGGAAGAGCCCCCGCTTTGCATGCAGAGGGTCCTAGGTTCAACCCCCAGCATCTCCAATTAAAAGGACCAGGTAGGTGGTGACGTGAAAAACCTCTGCCTGAGACCCTGGAGAACTGCTGCCAGCCTGAGTAGGCAATACTGACTATAATAGACTAAGAGTCTGATTCAGTGTAAGACAGCTTCATGCGCGTTCATGTGTGTGTTCAGAAAGACATTATACAAAGAAGACACTACCAATGAGCACACAAAACATCACTTTCATGTAAGCATGCCTAAGCCAATTGGTTGCAATGATATCCCCACTGGACTGTGGTCAGGCTACACTCCATATTGCTTTCTGCGTAAAGGACAGGGCTTTGTGCTACAAATAGAGTCCTGGGGAATCTTTTGTGTATATCTGGGAGAAAAATGACAACTCTTAGATGTAGTGCATATGATGAATTTAGGAAAAACTTAATTTGTGCAAATGTTGGTTGGTTATTGTTTTCCTTGACTTATTTAAACATTGTTATTATTAGCAGAGTTAAAGACGACAAGAAGGAGGGGCTTGCTCTTCCTTTGTGTTAAGACTGTGGGAGAAGCCAACTGCAGGGGTCTTTCTTACCCCTGAGTTAGTAAAAGATGGTACTTTCCTTGGGTGCAGAGGCCACATAGAGATTAGGTACATAGCTCTGCAAAGTCAGGCTAAAATCCAGGTTTGCTGAAAAATACTTGCGTACATGTATGCGCAAATGAGTGGGTTAAAAGCACCCCAAATAGTAACAATGTCATCTGTGAATGTGCAGACACCCCATGGGGTGAAATAAAGAATGCTGGACACTCTTTGATTTGCTGGGGACCCTAGCAATGATACTGTATGCAACTTTATTGTTGGAGAAGTAAACTAGTACATCTGCAAAAAAAAAGGGGGGGGAGAAGTATTATATCAGCTTCACTTAGCTCAGAATATGGTTCCCCTTTCAATTCAGCTGATCTGGCCACGTGGATTCATGCTGTGGTTACCTTGAGGCTAGACTACTGTAAGGTTTTAACTTGTTTCCTTGGCATTGGTTGCCCTTTGTAAGCCGCCCTGAGCCCGCCTGCGGGGAGGGCGGGGTAGAAATAGAATGTATAAATAAATAAATAAATTAAAAAAAGGTACCCTACTTGGGTCTGCTTTTAAAGACAACTCAGAAACTCTAGTTGGAACAGAATGCCACAGCCCAGCTACTGTTGCGCCCTAAGCAGAATGCACATATGGTTCCCATTGTGCAGATATTCTTGTTGCTCATCAGTCACTGGGTTCAATTTAAGATTCTAGGTATCACCTATAAAGCCCTTAGTGGTATTGGACCATGTACCAGCAGGATTACCTCTCCTGCTATGTTCCATCCTGACTGCTGTGCTCCCCTGAGTAGAACCTTTTGAAGGTACCCCACTGCAAACAGGCAGAATCAATAACTGCCCATTCATATTCTCTGTGGTGGCTCTCATATCGTGGAATGGCCTGCCTGATGCTATCAGGAAGGGCCCCCCCACACACACTTCTATTGTTTCACAGAAAGAGGAAAACAGCAGTGTTCGGAATGGCATTCTTCTAAAAAGATCAGAACTGCAGTTTAATGGATCAGTTCCGGAGGTTGTTTCTCAAAGGGATAGTATTACAGAACATTGCAATATTTATTGAGCCAATCCATATGCAAAAGAAACTCCTCAGGAAAGCTCCTCCATTAGCATGTCACAGCCAGGGGTACTCCAACAAGATAATGACTCAGCCCGACCCCACCTTCCTGAGTAGATATAAATTACCTGCCTACTATTTTTCTTCTCACCTTGACACAGAGAGTACTTGAGGATGCCAGTCACAGCTGCTGTCAAAACATCAGGTCCTACAATGCCAAGACCACGGCCATACAGCCTGGAAAATCTACAACTAACTTATTGTATTTATCACACACACACACACACACATTTTTTACAGCAATTCAGTGCCCTATTTTGTAACCCCTCTTCAGTATAGTAGGTCAGACTTCAGGCAGTTTCCTTCCCATAAAGAATTCTTTGCCTCCAGCAACTATGTTGCCTTAGACAGTGTTTTGTTTGCTTGCATTGTTTTCTGATTCTTCAGGCATGCATTGTTTTGTTGATCAGAAGTCTTTACTGTTTGAATTGTTTTTATCACATTTTGTAATCTGCCTTGTGTCTCAGTGAGAAAGGCAGACTACGAACAAACAATAAATAATCAAAATGACACAAAACAACTGGAGAAGGTGAGTTGGGGGGAGGGTGGTAAACTACAGAGGTTACAAGAAAGAGAACAGGTGAGTGAGTTGCTGGGGGAGGAGTGATTGGGTAGTTGGGTGGGCCAAGGGGCCGGCAGAAAAAATCTGAAGGGTGGGAGACAAGAATAGGGAAAGGAAGTGCAGCCAGGCAGATGGGCAAGTCAAGCAAAGCAAAGGAAAGCAGGGAAGGAAATGGGATTCCTGCCCCCATTTTATTATATTTTGATGCCATTATTTAATTCCAATGTCTGAAGGAACTTGGAAAAATATAAACTACCAATAAAATCCCCCCCCCCATAAAATGTAGCAGCCTTCAGCAAATAAGAGACACTTTAGAAGCCAAAGAAACAAACCGAAAAGGTTCAAACCCTCTTAAAATGGATCAAGGAAGGGCCTCAGGTTTTGGGTGTGTATGCATGGGGAACAGTTCTACAACGTTGGGGTGAAACTTGTAATGGCCTGAAGCTATGGAATGCTTTGCCCATAGTGGTTTGTGGAGATGGAAGCAGGGAAATGGTACTTCCCTTGGAACCTATTACTCAAAGCAACTGAACTATGTTGCTTCATGCAGAAAGCAGCCCTGAGAACAGCATGCAATGGGAAGAAGAACACCCAGCTTTAATAGGAGCTTAAATAGAAGGATTTTTAAATAATCTTAACCTAAATGTATTAATTTTAAAAAGCTGTTTGAAGCACGTTCACACATGGGTGTTGTGCTATTTTTTAACCCTCATTTCATCCACCAGTTCTTCTCCAGGCCCTTCAAGCACTGCCCTGTAAATTCTTCTCTATTAAGGGCTTTAGATCTTGTTGGGAACCATTTGTCAAGTTAGCTGCATGTTCCCAGTCATCCAAACTGCCAGACATACAACACAAGGAGAAAACCAAAGGAGAGAGCACAGGACAGAAGGGAAAGTTAGGAGGAAAGAAAAAGAAATGAGAAAAGAGCCTGCGTAGTCCCAGTACAAATAATCTGGGTTAAGGAATCCTGTGTCTGCAGTCTTGTTAATGCAAAATGCATAAGCAACTGCCATGCTGGATCAGGCCAAAATCCAACAAGCCCAGAATTATTTCAAGAATCCTAGTGACTAACAGGTGCCTGCATTGAGCATCTGTGCTGGTGAGAAAAGACCTTTAAATTAATGGCCTGAAACAACTATTATTCTCTCCCCTACACACACAGTTCCACCACATCTGGCAAAACTGTAGTCCAAGTCTTCCACAGGTGACATGCTACATCCCACAAGGCGTCCTTCCATTGACATTATTCACCCACTAGCATTTAGCGGTTGGGTGAAGGAATACAGCAATCCCCTCCCTTGCTGCCAGTAAAGCTAAGGGGAGCATCTCCAGCTTGGAAAATTCCTAGAGGTTTTTTACTGTTTAGCAACACCCACTTCTATGGCTCCACTGCTCAGTCTCCCACCAGCACCTTCATCTTGGCGGCAAAAATGAAGGCTGAAAGTGCAAACTGGTGAAGCAATCAGAAAGCTTCACCAAGTACATTTTATTACAAACAGGTTGATAAGAAAGGAGCCTAAACAGTTTTTTTTTAATGGTGTGGACAGATTTGGATAACTGTGCACAGTTCTCTTCACCCCCTTTTCTGCACTGGAAAAGGTGTAGAAAAGAGACAACCAAAATGATTAAGGGACTGGAGCTCTTAACTATGAGGCTAAACTACAGAAACTAAGGTGTGTCTGTGTGTGTGTGTGTGTGTGTGGAGGGGCTTGTAGAATTATGCATGTCATGGATAAAGTAGACAAAGAGAACTTTTCCCTCCACTTTTCATAAGAGAATGTGTGGCTACACAATTAAATGGCTGGGATGCATATTCAGGACAGAGAAAAACAATAAACACACTTGGATTTTCATGTGGTTAGCACCATGCTGCAAGGATAATATCCATGCCAAGTCTAATCCTTGTATTACAACCTGAATAATTCCCTTGAATCTTTTGTGTTCGCCTGCCTTACAAAAAGCAGCTCCTCACACCATTAAATTATGGAACTCACCACTATGCAAAGTGGTGATGGCCACAAGTCAGCTTTAAAGATGGATTAGACATAATCATGGAGGTCTATCCACAGCTGCTAGCCAGTCCCAGGGCTAAACAGAACCTCTGTGTCCAGTGGCAGAATACCTTCTAAGTACCACCTTCAGGGAGGGTGGGGCAGAAAAAACAACAATAGTGGAAGACTCTTGCCTGTAGCTTTCCAGAAGCTACCCATTCCTGGAAACAGCAATAAAGCAGCTGAACCCAGCTTAGGATGCTGGCCTAGATCAACCTTCCTTCTGATCTACAAATGATCAATTTAAAAAAGCACCTGTAAGAGAAACCAGAAAGCTAAAAGAGAAAGCATGCACAAAGAACGAAACCGTGTACTTTAAGAGCATGAGATGCTCACCAAGTGCGCACACCTAAATCTTGAGTTTCTTTCCCTGGAAGCATGTGAGGCTTCAGGGTGCTTTCTGTGAGTTTCTGCTGCCCTCCAGTGGAGTTTTTGAGCGATGGCTACTGGTGAGCTGGGTGGGGAACCACAACAATTTCCTTTGCAGCTGGGGGGGGGGAGAACCTGAGACACAGCTGTTTGGAATCCTCAGAAAAACCTCTGCGGGAGGCAGAGGTTGTCTGCTGTGCAAGAGCACAAGTTCTCAAGCAGAGACCAAACTCTGCATGAGGTCACAGGATTGAATAGAAGCCTCTGGTGTGAGCCTGGCAAAGCAGTAAAAGAAGTCTCGTGGCAGCGTGATGAGAATGCCCTCTGGTGAGGCAGGTGGAGTGTCAAGAGCAGTTATGGGTGTGTACTCAGGTATAACTGTAGAGATATACAACCAACTGTATATAGCTTAGGGAGAAACTGACTTTTACCACAGAAACCAGCTGTGCACGACACTGACTGGCTGGAAACTCGTGGAGTCACTGGGATAGTCCAGTAGGACCTTAAAGGCAAACGGGATTTGTTGTAGTGGGAACTTCTGTGGCCCTGATCCAGATGGCCCAGGCTGGCCAGATTTTGTCAGATCCTGGAAGCTAAGCAGGATCAGCTTTGATTAGTACCTGAATGGGAGACAACCAAGGAAGTCGCTACTCAGAGGCAGGCAATGGTAAACCACCTGTTAGTCATAAGACAGTTTCAAATTGGCAGCACTGAGTTTTCATAAACCAAAACTTGCTTTGCCAGATGCCAAGTGTCTACCCCAAACTGTGGACTTTTGTTAACTTTTTTTTTAAAAGAAAGGTTAACCTTATTCACTCCATTCTGGTTTACAGTCAAAACGTTGCCCTTCTCTCTTTGTTAACTAGCATGTAAATGTGGCATTATTTTGGTACATGACAACAAATGCACCAAAATCCTTTCCCTCTTTGGTCTGTAATGGTTGGAAAAGATTTCCTCCCTGCCTGGACCAATCCACTGGGGGCTGTGAAGGGGCCTCTCTCACTGTTAGTGTCACAACAGTTCTCAGGTGTTTTATTTGAAAGTTGCCTTCCTACTTGCCTCAGGTGTGCACACCTGGTTTTCATTCTCTCACCTAACTGGCTGGTGGCCAGACTTCTCTCTCTTATTGGCCAAATGACCCCCCCACCCCGCCTGTCCCAAGGGAAAGAGTTGGGATTTTCAAATGTGAGTTATCTCCCAGAGGAAAGTCAGAGCTTGAGTGCCTGTTTCCCTTCTATTGAGAAATCATGTGGCTGACTCCATTGGCAAGATGAAATAAGCACCATAAGGCACAAGTTATCTTTGGGTTTTCCCTAGGCTTGCCAAGAACTTACCATATTTCGGTGCGGGACGGATACATCCTGGCAGGACCATCCCCGGGGGAAGGAAAGACGCACGCACCATGCTGTCGCCAGGAAGTGACACTAGGCGACGCTCTGGCAATGCAGCTGGAAACTCGACGGTACCATCAAGTTTTCAGCCCCATTGCCAGAGTGTCACTGGGCGTCACTTCCTGGTGATGGCATGGTGCATTACAGGGAGGACTGGTCTGGCCGAGGAAGATGCGTCCCCTGCTCCCACGCGGTAAGTACTTGGGAACCCTAGTTTTCCCAATCCTTAAAAACCTGACATCAGTCAGTGTCAGATGCATATAACTGAGGCATTTTTGAAAGATTCTTGCTTGCAGTGAAGCAGCTGAGATCATGATCCTGTGCCCACAAACTGAAAAGGCAGGCAAGCCACTCACTCCCAACCTCATTCCTGATCCACAACATGGAATAACGCTGCCCTACCTTATTGGGTTGCTATATGGAGCACAAGATGACGACAGGTTGCGAGGTCCTTTGAATACTGGAAGTATAATACAAATATGTATTATCTTTCCTTTAAATTCTGGTTGCCTTAAGTTTTTGATTATAATTCCCTGCCCTGGGACTTTTCATAGCTATCTGCCTGCCATCATCAGTCAGATGTTGCTGGTGTGCCGTCACTGTTGATGATATTAAGTCTGTGGATCCTTCTGTGATGGTGGAGAGTGCCATCAATTCGCAGCGAACTTATGGTGACCCCATAGGGTTTTCAAGACAAGTGACACAGAGAGGTGGTTTGCCATTGCCTGCCTCTGCATAGCAACCCTGGACTTCCTTGGTGATTCCCCATCCAAACACTAACAAGAGTCAACTCTGCTTGGCTTCTGGGGTCTGAAAAAATCTGGCTAGCCTAGGCTACCCAGGTTAGGGCTGATCTTTCTATAGGAAGACAATAAAAAGCTGTGCTGGGACCAGGTGACCGTTATATTTTTTTATATGCTTGACTCTTAGCTAGGTGTGAGGCAAGAAAGGGCTGTCTATAGGTCTGCCAGCCCAGTCTTTGCAGTCACTACCACACATCCCCCTTCTTCTTTGAAGCTGCTGTTTTATATATTTTACTAGCCTGACACCCGTGCTTCGCTACGGTATTTAAGTTCCATAAACCCAGTTATAATACTGATGATGTGAAGTGTGAAACGTAACATTTGTTGTAGGCATTCTAATGGAGAAGATTGTAGTAAAAAAAATGAAGTGAGACATATGTACTGTTTTTCTCTCTACTGAAGGACCTCTCTGTAGACCACAGTGGTGGTTCTACCCTCAGGTGCTAGGATCACCAGGCTACTGGGTGAACTCTCTCTGGAGCAGGAAACATAGAACTGCCTATTTAAGAAGCAGTTGTCTGTTAAGTCAGTTCCTGCCACCTTCCACAAAAGTGATGGCCTCTCTACTTGTATTCCTGGATTATTTTGCTCATATGGAGACTGTGTTGCTCTGAGCACCTCAGGGTGACCTTGCTGGTAGGTGGTCTGCACAGCTCAGTGCACTGCAGGATGTCTTTGCTGCATTCCTAAGTTGCCTCCTTCTTGTAGCGTTGGTGTATCTGGCTCAGTGTTTGCCAGGAGCTTTCTTGGGGGCAGTAAGGGGTGTGAGGGGGAGTTGGTGTGAGGGAGTGGTGATGTGGTGGACATTTCTTCAGGTTAATGAGAGAGGCACACATCAAAATGGCTCCTAGAAATGTCCTTGACTATCTCCTCATAAACATTCATACCCTGGCCCTGCTCCTACACCTGACAGACACTGGCCAGATTGTCTGGTGTTGGGGGGGATTGTATTTAAAGGCATTGGGGAGGCTGGGCCAGAAGCAGTGCAAAGGCAATCCTGCTGAGCAAACCTCCCTGGTGGCTGTAAGCATCCCACCTCCTCTCCTACACCTGACAGGCAGCTGCCTGTCCAGTGTAGGAGGGAGAGGGGGGAGAAGTATTAGAAGCCACTGTGGAGGCAGGGCTGGCAGGATCACTATGGCATTACTGCTGGGGCAGGCTCCCTCGTGGCTTTAAGCACCCTGCGATCTCTGCTACACCTGACAGACAACTGCCTGTTAGGTGTAGGTGGTGGTGGGAGTGTATTGGAAGCCATCCCACCTCCTCTCCTACACCTGGCAGGCAGCCGCCTGTCCAGTGTAGGAGGGGGAGGGGGAAGGAGTATTAGAAGCCACTGTGGAGGTGGGGCTGCACCTGACAGACAACTGCATGTTAGGTGCAGGAGGTGGGGGGAGTGTGTTGGAAGCCATCAGAGAGGCTGGACCAGCAGCTTTGCTTCACCTCACAGGTGGTTGTTGGCCACTCCTGATTTCCTCAACTGTCATTAGTTCTCTGCAGTCCCCTGTAACTGTTTTTTTTTTTTTTAATCTCAGAACACTGAGTTCTGCAGTTGACCAATCAGAGAGTGGGGGGTGCAGGGAGGCAGCTGCCTGGCAGCCACATAGGAATCAATGGGGGAGCATATTTTACGCCTTTTGACCCACTTAGGGGTCAGATTTCTAAAAATCCCTTCTTAGCGAGCACCTACACCATAGTAGGACCACTCTCCCCAAATTTGGTGTCTCTAGGTACAGTGGTTTGGCCTGGGTGTTGATTTTATGGTGAGGGGACTTTCTTTTATATTTATAGAAGTGATTTTGTTTTTAAAAGTGCATTGGGGCACAAATGTAAATTTGATTGAAGGCACACATGGCATTGTAAACAAAAAGTAGACACCCCATCCCAAGCACAGGGGGAAACACACTGCCAAATCAGTGTTCCATTTGCTGCCCGGCATATCTGTCAAATGGATAGTGAAAGCTGGGGGGAAGTCCACCTCAAGCTGCGGGAGAATGAAAAACACACAGAGACATAATGAAGCAAGTCTTGGTTCACACATGTATTTGTGCACACCCCTCCATGGGCAAGAATGTCTCCAGACACAGGGAATACTGATGTCTGGTCAACTAATTCAGCAAACCAGACACCCATGAGTTATGGAGGAACTGGGTAAGACCCTGCCCTAATCATGGCTAGTCCAAAGGGCAGATGAAAGGCCAGCAGAAGGGGCCAAAAGCATGAATGCTGAACTGAAGTCTTTGTGCCAACGGCTGCCCACTACCAAGTACAGCCACAGAGGAAGCCAATATAGGGAAAATACCTTTATGTCCCTTACGTCATTTCAATATTTCAAAGGTTTGTACACAGATCAGGATGGTAAAAGCTCCCATCCTACCCATGCTCTCCTTCCCACTTCATTCTCTCTATCTGGATGTTTATGTCTGAAGTTGAACCCCACCCCCCACCCCAAAGGAAGTTAGATTCATAAGTGTGTTTCCCCCCGATTCAGGGTGAGGAATTCAGATTCCAGACTTAGAGCTGGTGGGAGGCAGGAAGGAGTCCCAAAAAGCAGACGTAAAGCCCTGAAGGCCGGGTCTTGGCTGACGTCAGATATAAACACGCAGATTCCTAAATTTAGCAAGAAAGTCTCTTCTATTAATAACAAGAGCCTGGCAGCATATCCCGACCAGAGAAAGCTTTTAACTTGTCCTAATAAAGCTTCATACGAGAGGAAGGTGAGGTCACTTTAACAAGGTGCTAGCTCTTTGGAGACTCATGAGATGCATATATTAGCCCCACCATCTGCTTACTAGCCAAGTAAGCCTGGCATGGCTTATTAAGGGCTGGACTGAAGCCCTGCTCAGCTTAGATTCTACCTGGACAGGGCAGCACCCCCCCAGTTTAATTAAAAAAAAAAAAAAGATTTTGAGAGTCATCTGCAACCCAATAAGACAGCCAGTGACTGTCCAGGGCTTGGGGGAGGAGGTGGCCTCTCATTTGAACTGTAATCAAAGACACCCCCCTCCCTTTCCAAAACCACATGAACACCTCCTTCCCAACAGAAGAGCAAACAGCTGGCATTCCATAGGATGCCTGTGGTTTATGAAGCCATTTTGACAAAGCCATGCCTGCCCTGAATCATCTGGTAAGTATGAAAGCAAGAAGGGTCGAGATGACCCAAATGCCTCTGCTGCCAGTTCTTTCATCCTGTTATGGATTCGAGGCCTCTGCTACCCTCCAACAAGCAGCACAGTTTCATCACTATTATTGAGCAAGGTTTTTTTTTAAAAAAAAAATCACCTACAGCTTTCATTAAGAGGTGATCTTTCTGAATCATCAACAGCTGCCTGGGTTGCTGCCCCCTCCCCCTCCTTACACAATTTGTGGCTTCGTCATTTTTACTGTCAGTATTATATTCATTAATTAAACTGTTTGTATGTTATCTCTACAATGTCATAAATGCTGGAGTGTTTTAGACAGAAAGGTATTTTGCCAAGGAAGTGATTAGTAAATAAATGCCAAGGGCAGGCTGACAATTTCTGGCACAGAATGAAATATCAAGCTTTCTCTCGCTTTGGAACCGGGTAAAGTCACCAAACCAGTGCTCACATCAGCAATCTTGTCACATTTCATTTCTGGCCCAGTGTTTCCTACACACGCATGCTACTGCCTCTTCTACTACTGGGGGCTTGCCCTGTCCCCACCCTGGTAATGCTGACTCTGAACAACTGTACTCATGCACCCATACACAGCTCCAACGTTACACACTGTGCCACAGAGGGCAGAGAAAGAGCAGTGGGTTGTGAAGTAATCATGTTTTGGGATTTAACAGTTGGCTAAAAATGTGCACAAAAATAAAGCAAGAGAGTCTGTACTGCAAAGGTGCAAAAAATAAGAGAGTTCTAGGGTAAGAAGGAAAATAGGAAAAACAGGATAAGCAACAAGAGGAGGGAAAATAGAGACAGGGCCAGATATGATGGAAAGAGACATGCATATTTATTTGAGTGCTTTCCCATTTTTGGGTAAAGTGGGCACAGGTCTTTAAAAAATAACAACAACAACAACCCTGAATACAGCATGCAAGAAATCCTCCCCCTCTCCCTCTCTGCACTCCCTTGTTTGGGGCATTTTACTGCTGATACCCAAGCCAGGCTAGGAGCAAAATGCCTTTAGGCAATGGAAGAAAAGGGCAGAATGCTCAAAAACCAAGATACTTCATATCTGAATGGGAAGACAGACTGAACAAATTCACATGGATGAATCCACTGCTACTATTGGGCCCTAAGGCTTCTATCCAAAACAATTACAACAATCTTGTAACATTTAACACATTTAGACTGCTTAAATGCACAAGAAATGTCCTAAAGGATACTGACTACAAAACGGAAAGGCAGAAAATGGCAAGTAGTAGCAGACACAAGCTAGCTCGCGGATGGCTAAAAAGCTCTCAATACTGCTGCAGCATTTGAAAAAGAACTGAGTCTGATGGCACCCAGCTGGGCATTGCATCATCCCTCCTCTGTGAGAGAGCATTTTAAGGCACCAAGTATCAACAAATGCTCTCTGCACAGCCACAGAACCTCACGTGAGTGCCTGTACAGAGACCATGAACAGCAGGCCCTAGAGACAGGATGTGACATGGATCGTGCCACCGTTATGTGGAATGATCAGAAGCACACGGTGGAAGAAGCCATCAGCCAGATGCTCTTGGGATGATATCTGGGGATGGGGACGGGGACTAACCATGACTACCAAGCAGGGGAGAAGCAGCCACTTGTGCAGACAGCCACCACTAAGGCTGCCCCACCCTCACAGCTGATCAGTGGTGTCTGGACGGGGCTGAGGTGCAGCAAGCTGGAACTGGGAATGGAACCTGATGTAGTGGTTTGGTGTCATGATTAGGAGCATGGACTCTAATCTAAGATAACTGGGTTTGATTTCCCACTCCTCCACATGCAGTTACTGGTGTGACTTTGGGTCAGTTACAAGTTCTTTCAGAGCCATTCTCTCAAGGGCAGTCCTTGAAAGAGCTCTCTCAGCCCCACCTACCTCACAGGGTGTCTGTTGTGGGGAGGGGAAAGGAAAGGAGATTGTAAGCTGCCCTGAAACTCCTTCGGGTAGTGAAGAGTGGGGTATAAATCCAATCTCTTCTTCTCTTGTGAGAAGCAGGAATTCTGTGAGAAGACAGACAAGCAATGGGGTCTGAACAAATGACCAGGCCTTCTTCAAAAGGCAGCAGAAGGGCGGCCAAGGAGGACAGTCACTTCCCTGCTTCTGTCTGCATGGATGGGCATCAAGGGAAGGAGGAGGGTGCTGTAAGCCCCTGAGCTGGGATCAGAGGGAGGAAATAGGGTAGTAAAAGGGGGAGTCAGGCTGCTGAGCTTCCCCTTGCATTTGCAAGTATAGACTGGGTAGAGCCAGAGCTGAGAGTTAACTTGTAACTTGACTCTGGCCAGCAGTATCAGCTCCTCAAACCTTCTGCTGGATTAAAGACTTCTAAATTAACACGGATAAAAGAAGCCTGTGGGACAATGCAAAGACAACAATAACAAATTATTATCTGCTGTGTAAGGGCGTCTCCCTTTGCAAGGAGACACAGGACACAGCCTAAATTGTCCAGAAGCCTTCAAGTGCCTGTTTTCCTATAATATAAATGGCTTTGCATACTTTCTAACAATATTTATTTATTTGTTTAGTGAGAATGTGACTGCTGTACTTTCTTTGGGAAAATAGAAAAAAAAAAGTTAAAAAGGGAGGGAGAGGGGGGTCACTCCATCCAAATAGGAACAAGCTGGTGAATTAGTCACAAAACCGGAAGTACTGAGAGATATCTTTAATGGTAGGTGCTAAACAGCTGCAGATGGAGGGTTTCGGACCTCACTAAGTGTGGGGTGGGGGGCGGCATCCCTGCTGGCAAGTGTGCACCCATTATGCAGACTGGTTAAGAAACACAGCACACAAAGTACTAACAAGGAGGGGGACCCTCTCAGCAGTTAAACAAACTTGTTTTAACAAGCACACACTCTTCCCCCACTCACAAGCCCATTTTAGGAGCAAATTTCTGGCGGGGGACGGGGTGGAAGAGTCCAAATAGAATACCGATATAAATTGTATGCAATCTAAAGGGGAATGTGAGAGAAAGACAGAGTGGGGTGATAAGGGATTCGCAGGTTTCGTATAAATCCCTACACAAACTAAAACGTTGCCCACCCCACAACAGATAGAGCATTCAGAACTAGAGATGCCCAGGAAAAAAAACGGGTTTTTCTGTTTTTTTTCCTGAAGGCTTTTTTGGTTTTTTTTCTGAAAAATTGGAAAAATTGAAAAAAAAAGAAAGAAAAAGAAATGATTATAGAACTTAATAATGACAGGCACAACAGAGTAGCTGCAGAAGTGGAGACTGAAACTTATAATTACAGCTCAGAAAATTATTCTGATTAAATTTCACTCCCATTCATTGAAACTTAGTCCCACAATCCCTTCTACACACCTCCCCCCTCTTCAATGCTTTTTTATGAGAATGGGTTTTTAAATTTTTATTTAATACTGTGGAGGGGAAATATGAATAATTGTTACTTTTGAGTTTTTAAAAATTATTTTTGTTGAAGTTTTTTGGTCTGCTCCACATAAACAAGTAAACAGTTCAGGAGATTGTTCCTCCATTTGTTTCAACTACAAATAAATATTATAAAATAAGTAAATTATTTTTGTAATAATTGTTTGGATACACTATATTTTTTAATATGCTGGTTGTGATAATTTCACTCCAAGTAAAATTGTCCATAATCATATTTGATATTCCTAAAGTAACAGTATGACTTTCAATCTGGAAAAGAAAAAAAGAAGTGCTAATGTAGCATTTTTTCAGTTTTTTCCAAAAAAATCCATTTTTTTCCAGGAAAAAAACCAACCTGAGCTTCAAAATTTCCGGAAATTCTCATCTCTATTTAGAACTGGAGAAGATGAAGAAAATCAACCTCCATTCCTTCCAATATTTACTTAGCTTGTAGCCCTCCCTCCCAAGACTTCATAGTGCTATAACAGTTAAGGTTGCCAGCTCTGGGTTGGGAAATTCTGGAGACTGGGGGGAGGGGGGACTCAGCAGGGCATACAGCCATAGAGATCAACTTTCAAAGCAGCAGTTTTCTCCAGGGGAACTGATCTCTGTCGTCTGGAGGCCAGTTGTTATTCCAGAAAATCCCCTGCCACCACCTGGAAGTTGGCAGCTCTAAGGATTACTTCCCCTCCCCTTAAAATAAGCACATCTCTTGTGAAAAGTGAGACACCCCGAGGTAGAAAGCCCACTCCCTACAGTTCACATATTAAAAGAACACCACCCCCTTATGCTTATTTGTTTTATTATTTTTTTTTAATCCTTTGGATGTGGGTGAAATTTTCTACGTATATGCATGGACTGGTAACTTCCATTTCCATATATCTGTAGAAGTGTGCACATAAAAACTTATTCCTCGAATTAAACGTTGATGGTCTTAAAGGTACCACTGGACTCAAACTTAGTTCTGCTGCTTTAGACCAACACTGCGACCCACCTAAATCCATCTGCAATGTAACAATATAACATACCCACTCCACCACCACCACCAACCCCACCTTTTGTATCCGCGGAAAAGAAAGGATAAATGCACAAGGCGGCACCAAAACGGTAACATAAACTCGTACAAACCACCTCCCCAACAAAAATAAAATAAAATAAAATAAAATAAAAATCTGACTCCAACCAGCCGTCCAAGAGGCGGAGAGCAGCCTCCTCTCGGAAGAAAAACTACACCTCCCGTGATGCCCCGCGAAAGGCCGCGTCCTTTGAACGCACGAGGGAGGAGTCGGGGGAAAGCACGATCGACGCACTCGCGCAGGCGCACTGCATCGTAGGAACAAAGGCTGCTACAGCTGCAGGAGAAAACGGCAGGTAGGGAGGGGCTCTGCCTTGGCTTGGGGGCACTGGGAGGTGAGGGTGGCCGTGGGGGTCGTGGGCGATCTTAGACGAGACCTCCCCCCAACACAGTCAGCGTGGTGGAACAATCATCCCTGCCACCAGCATGCAGCAAACGCCCCTACCGCCCTGCACTGCATTTCCATACCAATCGTTGTTGCAAGGTACAGGCTATGGATTATCCCTGCACATATTGTGCAAAATACTCCCCAGAGCACCACTTGCACATGCATACCCCCAGATCTCCCTTTTGGCCTCCTCGGATGCGGCCCCAGTGAACGTTCCTGGTCTTTCCAGCTGCGTAGCATTCCCCTCCCCCTCCCTAAAAAAAAAACCCACCCAAAACAGACCCCCAGGCCACCTAACGTTGTGTCTGCTAGAGATCTATTTCTTCTTGCAGCAGAATTTTACCACATCTCTGCCCCCCCCCCCAATCTGTGAAAGAACCATAAATACTGTTGGTCATTCTTCCAATTCAAGTGGTACAGCCAACCAGATCATACCACTGCCTATTTCACCCCCTCTCCCCCTTTTTCCACGGAGCTCTGGGCAGCATGCATGGCTCTCCCTGTCTTCATTTCAATTTCACAGTTGTCCAAGGGAGGCTAGGATGAGAACATGAATGTCCCAGGGGTATTCACTGAGATTTCTGGCAAAATGGAGATCTGAACTTGAGTTTCCTAGGTCTTATTAAGACACTTATACCCCACTGGCCAATTACCACCATGAGGGCAGACACTAGGATTGCTCTCACAAGCCTCTCTAGTGTGCCATCTAAAAGAGAATCCTACCTTAACATGGTGAACAGAAAAGACTCCCCCCTCCCAAAAAAAAAAAAATCTTTGCAGGCCTGTAATTCTTCACACAGAGGAGTACAAACATTCCACATCAGAAGGATGCTCAGCTCATTGTGAACACCACCTGAAATGCAGCACAAAATTTTTTGAGAGATGCAACAGACTGTATTCCCCTATCCTGCCCTAAATAAATAAGTTAAAATAAATAAGTACAAACAAACTAGTCCTATATTGATGGCTGCCCAAGTTCAAGGCATAGATAATGGTTCACAGGGTAAAGCAGATTTGTAGAGTTATTTGCATGCCATTTTGCTGTGCAGATTCCACCCAAACTAGCTATTGCTAAGCAATGTAGAATGGAATCAGTGTGTCTTCACCTGAGCTGCACGAAGCCCTTACTTCAGAGATGGATGCAGGCCAGCTACTCTTGGCCATGACCCTGTGACATTAACAGTAGCCTGGATAAACTGAAAATTAGTATCTCATGCTCTTCCTAGCCAAGACACAAAGTAATGCCCAGGGACTTCAACTGCTGCTACTTTCACATGGCAGACTGATGTTAAAAAAATGGGGGTAATTTATTTTGTTGACAACTCTAGAGACCAAAACATCTTTACAACATATGCTGTCCCTTGTTTTAAAAGAACATGCATGGTTGATATTATTGCACAAGCAACACTTGTTTTGAAGGTGATAATTCCAAACTTGCACCCCCCCCCCCAATTTTCTACCAAATAATTGCCCCAAATCTTTCTTGGTCACCTACACAGTCAGAAGATATAAGATTTATACTGTCTTGAAGCACAGCCACCCAGAGTGTCTCCCTCCACCCCACTTGTCAGACATCTTTGCAAAGAGTACTGTTGGTAACACAAAACCTCTCACAACACAGCCAAACACACCT
The DNA here is from genome assembly GCA_029375565.1 of Gekko gecko. Lineage (NCBI taxonomy): Eukaryota > Metazoa > Chordata > Lepidosauria > Squamata > Gekkonidae > Gekko > Gekko gecko. Next base: position 19,918,366 of record JAPDNY010000013.1, on the reverse strand, counting down.
CCCTCTTTTCCGGGAAACTAGAGCTTCTATATCAGAAGACTGGGGGGGGGAAGTGGATTAATATTTTAGTAAAGTCAAGGTTACCTTGAAGACTGGGTTCTGCATAGTGGGGTGTGACCGTATTTGCCCCTACAAATGCTTCTTTTGAATCACGGTGTCTGGTCACCCCAAGCAATGACCTGCATCCTGCTTGCTCCATCCCTGCTGTGCCCAGCGAACCAGTGGAGGGGACAACTGCACTGGAGGGCAAGAGTACCAAAGTGATGCCCAGAGTTTTAATTTATGCAGCTCTCCAGGTGGCTATAGCTTAAGGCATGACAGGGGGCCCCCTTGGGATAGATAGGGGAGAATGAGACCCCAGAGATGAAGGAAATGGTGAGAAGTCACAGCATCACCCTCTCCAGTTCTATGCTGAGTAAGGTTCAATATTCCAAAATTAAAGGGTCACGGAATTGAATGGGATGCTTCCTAGTCTAACTCTTGCATCGGTTCCCAGGTTCTCCTTTGGCTGTTGGGCTCTTTAAAAATGCAGTGCTGACACCTAGGGGTGTTATTGTTATTGTCAGCACTTCTTATTGCATTCCCCCCACCCATAACCTTGGTGGTATTGCAGCATGCTGTGTAAATCCAGAGGAGGGGGGAGAGTCTTGTGTGATTTTTACCTCTGTGCATGGCCTAAAATCCAAAAGAATGGCTGACTGGGAAGGAATGTAAACTAAAGCTAAACCGGTTGGGATCAGTCCCTGGATAGTTATTCCCGCTGGGGAGCTTCTCAGTGCCCAGCACCTTGAATCCTCTGATAAAAAGAAAGTGGAACTTAAATAGAATAAATAATTTTCAAAACCCACTTTACTCACCAGCGTGCAGTGACTGAAAGAAACCTTTGCTTCCCTGCTCCTTAATCACCTTGATTGCAATTATGGCAGGATGGTTAACGGATGTTAAATGTTAACTGATTCACAGGAAATGAGCTGGAGCATGAGTTGAGAAGCGATTCCACAAGCTCCCTGGGGCAACTCTGTTTTCTGGAGCTTCAGCTGGAGAATTATTCCCCAGTACTTAGCCTAAGCCTGTTCTGCTGCAGTTGAAAAACCCATTTTTGTGTCTTGGGAAGTTTCATCAGCTTTAAACGATAATACATGATAGGGGACAGAATTAGAAGTGGCTGCGCCCCACATTTTGGCAAAGCCAAATGTTCTCTCTTTGTCGATATGGGCACTGTCACTCTGTTCCATCAACCTTAGCAGCAGGGCTCTGCTCATTTTGCAAGATGCACTGACAGCAGCAGATACACCAAAGTGGGATCTGGAGTCACAAACCCCACAAGCTGGAAGTGGTTTAGGGAATCCTGCCAGGAGTCAGGTAAAGAATAACCATTAACATCCTGCTTTAGAATATTCAAAGTGATTCATATTTGTGTGTAACCCTCACAACAGCCTGTTCAAGGAGGGCAGCAGAATTATCCCAACGTTGTAGATTCAGAGACCAGAGGCTCACTGAAAGTGGCTTGCCAGAGACCACTTCAGTTCTGAACCTGGGACATCATGATTTGTAGCTTATAGCACAGCCCCCAAGTTTGATACCTCTTCTCCCAAGTATATTGACCTGTTCATCTCATAGCTGTTACGCTACATTTAACTGAGTTTGCATATTGCTACTTGCACAAAAACCTCACCCCAGAATGAACATACAAATAAAGGAGCTAGGAATGAGAGAAGCCTGCCTGTCAAAACTAGGTCTGAGGAGGTCCTTGCTGCTAAAAAAAAAGGAAACAAACCAAAATCAACCCTTTAGCAACATTTAAGACCAGCGATTTGCTTGTTTCATGTGACAAGCAACCCAAAGAATCCATTAATTTGCGGGGGGGGGCATTTTCTACCCACACCTTATGAAAAGAGAATTGTTGCCTTGATTAGAGTCCCTTACATCTAAGTGTGAACTGGAAGAGGAGAACCATTTCCTTCACTATAAGGATTTAGAAATGGCAAGGATCTGGGGACACTGTTAAAGCAGACATTCTTGCTGCATCTTGTTCTCCAGTGCAGTAAGAGGAGAAAATACAGCTGTTAAGAGCTGAAGTGAAAGTGAAGGAGGAAGGCAAAGGTGCCTTGCCTACTAGGCAAAAACAGCTCCAAAACCTAGCTGAAGCCAGGGCTGGGCTGTTGACCTCTGCTAATGCATAGGTGCCTTTTGGAGACTGAGGGATGCAAGGTCTTTCCCAGTATTTCAGAGAAAGAACAAAGTAGAGGGATGTGGGAGGATTCCAAAGCATAGCTTGGCAGGTTCCAGAAAGCACTTCAAGTTCTAGGTTTGTTTGGGCTTTCTGAACCTTAAGCATACTGGCCCTCAGTTTATACTTTCTGGGCATGCTTTGACGCTATCTCCTCCTTACTCCCAGGTATCCCTGCCTACATCACAGGTGCTCAGATGATGCCTGTGCAGGGTTTCCATCATTCTGTTAGCAAATGGTTTTTCCATGTTTATGGAGGGTTCCAACTGTATCAGGCCCTTAATGCCGTTCATTTTACTTTTGTGTTTAATCACTTTGTCACCTGCTGTATCACAGACACAACTTTGCTAAGCAGTTTTCTGGAGTCCCCCAGGGTTCGCAGATACTCAATTGCAAGCTGGCCCAGCTGAGAAATATTGCTCTGAGCAGCTGGTGATCTTCTCCACTGCTTCCACTAGCAGTCCTAAAGAGAATATTTTTGCACATGGAAGCCACTGTTGCTATAATGAAACTACCTATAAATACACCTCATTTTATACTCTCTCACATACAGCCAGTACACTGTGTGTTAACATTGATTTTTAAACATCTCCCCTAATTCTATACATTTACACCTGGTCTTTATGTTAACACTGATTTAACACCCATGATTCCAGGGGGCTGGAGGATAACCGATGGCTCCCGTTTTGTGAGTGTAGTTAAAACTACAGGTTTGGCAACTGGCCTGGATCAGGTTGCCACTAAAAATGGGCAAAGTGGTGGGGGTGGGGAAGGGCATGCAGGGAGGAGGGGTACTGAACCCATCCTCTCACCTGCTGTTTTTCCTTTGCAACTTGCTCACCCAAGAAATGCAGCAAATATGGGGTCAGGATAGCTGGAAATGTGGGCATGGGGGAAGCTACAGATTGGGGAAGGCTGTTCCCTTTATCCACAAATTCCTGTCTGCAAATTGTACCTTCCCTTCAGCGCTTTGCCAGAGATACATAGATCAGTTCCAGGTCTCCCATCAGATGTTTCTTTAGATCCTGGACTGTATTGTCATGGAATTTAATTGTTTAGAAAACCAAAGCAATGGACAAAAGGTGTACAGAAGTTCTAATGTGTCATTTCAAGCCATCATTCTCTGCTGTACTTCTGGTGTTGACCCAGCATTCACTTCTGCAGTCAAAATAAGTTATGCATATGTGTTGGAGGCAGGGTAGAATATGAGGAGAAAGTTATACTCCAATGGAAGTTTATCTAAATTGGGGCCTAGCAAGATAACAGCAGCAGAGCAGTACAGCTCACACGGTGAAAACAGTATGAGTTTTGGTATGTTTGAGACCGTTTTTTATTTGGACGTAAATTTCCCTGATAAAGAGATGAAGTGCAGTGTGAAACATGCTTAACATTACTTGGGTAATAAAGAAATTTGCCCCTTCACAACATTTCTCTTTTCTGCCTCAGTATACCCAGGGAATTGCTGCTGCACACAGAATACAACAGTCCTTGGGTTGGACACCTCTGCAGAAAATCGACCAGGAACAAGGTAAAAACTGAGTCGGTCACAACTCTTGAATGAACTGACCTCCTGACATGCATGAGATTTACAGTCTGATTTTAGCACCACTAAATGCAGGGGATGAGATGACATTGTTGAGTTCTGCGAACTATAAATCTGTCTTGATAAAACCACCAGTAGTTTATTGGTAGCAACTAGATTTTTCCTAAATGCAGTCAGAATCTGTTTCCCTTCAGCTTACCTGGGAATTCCCCTGCAAGGGCAGGAGAAGGGCAGGGTGACTACATCATCACAGCATTATTTGAAATGCATCTTGCTCTTCCCTTTCTTCAGACTGGGAGGGAGAGAGTTACGGCATATAGGCATTTTCTTCCCTTTGCTTTTTACAGAACAGACACTGCAATCCAGCCGAGGTACAAAAGACCATCTCTATCATATAATGGCTTAATGATACCAACCCCCTTTTTTTTTTTTTTTGTCTGTGTTCTTTTTCAATGGTTGGCTGCTTTGAAGAAGGCACAGCTGGAATCCTAAAGATGAAGAATGCAATATCGGAAAGGGGGTGTGGGGAGGGGTGGTTAAAAAGGATCTGGACAACAATATGGTCTCATTAGATTGTCCTGTTATGTGCAAGAAAGGCAGCTGTTACGAGACCATTCAGTAAGAGTTAGAAAGTGAAATTACCAGCATTTTACCAAAATGACGCAAAGCCTGGGGAAGACAGGGGAATGAAAATGCAAGATATATATATATTTCCCCCTTGCAAGGAAACTTTTTTTAAAGAAGAAGATGCAACTGATTAACTCCTGCTGCTCCAGGGCTAGTTGGCACACGGCTACTTTGCTTCAGCAAAGGACAAAGTATGCTAGATACTGACAGATCTCTGTTCTTTCCTGTGATGTCTGTGACTTTGGAGAATTATTTTGCTTTGTTAATATCCAGGGTGGTAGACTTAACGCCCACATAGTCCGTTTCACACGTTGCTATCGTCACATCTGAATTCAAGCCTCTGCAATTGGCCTTGATGTCCTAAGGCACTGCATTATCTGCTCTGTCAGTATAGGAGGTCTCTTAAATTTCCCTGCTTCTCGTAATAGTACAAATCCACAGATATGAACATACCACTGGTGCTACCGAGCTCACTATTTGCTCTGGTTGCCAGTAGCAATCCTGGGTCTAAAGCAGAGAAAGTGGGATCTTCTCCCTACACACCATGTGCTGGACACATAGTTCTGCTGCGAGAGTTCAGCTACTCCAAGCAAAGATGATCCATTCACTGAAGTCCATTGGATTTTCTGATTGCCAGCTGCTATATTTCTGATTGACTCAGAAACCTGCAGCCGAAGATCTTGCTTATTATTTTGAATCGCTATCCTCCCCAACACTTCCCTGCTCCTCTGCAGCATCTCTCCTCTCCCCATTTTTTCACCTAGTTTTCCTTTTCAAATTTGGACTCTTCATCTTCATGCACTGCCTGTGTTTCCTTGGCCAGCTGACCTTATCAGGCTCTAAGGCTTCTCACTTCCTAGACCCATGTGCTCCCCCCGCCCTTTCGTTCCTAGTCTCTTCTGCCTGCCCTCCCCTCTCTAGAACCAGCCAGGTCAGTCAGTAGCAGCAGAAAAATCTGCCTGCCTCAGCTGTCTGGGAAACTAAGGCCAAACACGGGCAAAGACTTCTGGACACCCATCACAGAATCCTTTCCTACCTCTACAATTACAGACTGTATCTAAATTAGTTAGCGCAGGTGGGCTAGCGATGCAGCTTAAGACTGGGCAGCGTAGTTTGATATAAGTCAGCATCCAGTGTCTCCCAATCCTGAAAGCCATAAACCATAAGCTCACAGCAAGCAGAGTGTACTGTGCATATTGCACAAGTGATGAAAGAGTTCAGTATGATCATATAAAACCAATTAGTTTTATGACAGACTGTATTCCTCATCAGCTGAAATAACATCCTATTTGAGTCAGACGTTCTTTTCCAAGTGTGAACTCCCTGAGGCAGGGACCTGTCTTTTTAATACTCTGGAAAGTATCAGCATGTACACAGATGGTGCTCCATGTTTGGACAGCAGAAGCATGTGCCATGCTCTCAACATATGCCCAGCATTCAGGTTTATCCATGCCTGAGCCTCTCTTAACATTTTTACATCCACTGTGACACCACTGCCTTCCTTCCCATTTAGGCTGGGAACAGCAGTTAAGCGCTGTGCATTTTCTGCACATGACTTCATTGGGTGCTTGCTGTTTTTGAACCTAAGGAGTTCTTGTTTGGTGAGCTTCAGGTTGAGAGATCACCTGGAAACTGCCGCCGCACCCCCCCCCCCAACTGCCTGAATCCTGTGAAAGAAAAGCACAGAGGAAATGCAGTAAATGTCTGTAACACACACTCAGTTAGAAAATGCAGACAACTAAAGATTCAGATAACACACAGTGGAGGAGCAATAGATAAGAAGGGATGAGGGTTGGGTATTGGTTGGCAGCAGAAAGTGGGGTGTATGGACACAGAACTTTGCAATATGAGAGTCAGTCTTCCTGACCTTCTTTAAAAAAAGAAACATAACTTTACTCATAGAACCTTTAGCAAACGTTACCTTAATCTCCATTTTCCCCTCAGCCATGAGATTCAGTAACTCCCTGCACACACAACACAAGGAAGGAAGGAAGGAAGGAAGGAAGGAAGGAAGGAAGGAAGGAAGGAAGGAAGGAAGGAAGGAAGGAAGGAAGGAAGGAAGGAAGGAAAAGTCTGCTAAGATATTGGTAATAGGATGGATACAGCAAACTCATATGCTAGAGTAGTATCCCCCTGTTGCACAGTGATGCAGTCTGGTTCAAAATGCAGAAGAACTTAACTGCAGTGATGAGGAATCTATTTTGTTTCCCTTCTCTTCCCTTGAACAGGACTGGAAAGCGTTTGAGATAAATGCAACTAGCCTTGCTTCATCTGCAAAGGCCATGGCCACTGCTCCTCAGCTCAACTCGGACGCACTTCGAGAAGTCCTGGAATGCCCCATCTGCATGGAGTGCTTTACTGAGGAGCACCTGAGGCCGAAGCTGCTGCACTGTGGGCATACCATCTGCAAGCAGTGCCTGGAGAAGCTCCTTGCCAACAGCATCAACGGGATACGCTGCCCCTTTTGTAGCAAGATCACCAGGATCACGAGCCTGGCTCAACTGACGGACAACCTGACTGTGCTGAAGATCATCGACACTGCGGGGCTCAATGAAACCGTTGGCATGCTCATGTGCAAGGCTTGTGGCCGGCGGCTCCCCAAGCACTTCTGCAGGACCTGCGGACTGGTCTTGTGCGAGCCATGCAAGGAGGCCGAACACGCGCAACAAGGGCATGGGGTGGTTGCAATCAAAGAGGCAGCTGATGAAAGGAGGAGAGAGTTTGGGGCCAAGCTTGGGCGGCTGCGGGAGTTGATGGGAGACCTTCAGAAAAGGAAGGTGTGTCTGGAGGGGGTTTCCAAAGACTTGCAAGCGAGGTATAAAGGAGTCCTGCAGGATTACAGCAAAGAGGAGCGTAAGATCCAGGAGGAGCTGGCCAGATCGCGCAAGTTCTTCACCAGTTCCCTTTCTGAAGTGGAAAAAGTGAATAACCAGATCATGGAGGAACAGGCTTACCTGCTGAACATTGCGGAAGTGCAGATAGTGTCCCGGTGCGACTACTTCCTTGCTAAAATTAAACAGGGGGACATAGCCCTCTTAGAGGAAGAGGGTGATGAGGAGGAGCCCGAACTGATGAACAGCCTTCCGAAAGAACTGACTCTGCAAGAGGTGGAGCTCCTTAAGGTGGGCCACGTTGGGCCACTGCAGATTGGGCAAGTGGTGAAAAAGCCTCGGAGCATCAATGTGGAGGAATCGCTGATGGAGACAGCTGCGTCAGCCTCTGTGTCCTTTAGGGAGCCGGAGACAGTTCAGGAAGAAGCCAGCTCACTGCCAAATTGTTCTTCCCCGGTCAAGCCAAGGATGACGGAAGCAGCTGCCAGTATACAGCAGTGTCATTTCCTCAAAAAGATGGGCTCCAAAGGGAGCACACCAGGGATGTTTAATCTCCCCGTCAGCCTGCATGTTACGCCGCAAGGGGAGGTGCTTGTGGCTGACCGTGGCAACTTCCGAATTCAAGTCTTCACCCGCAAGGGCTTCCTGAAGGAGATCCGGCGAAGCCCCAGTGGCATCGATAGCTTTGTGCTTAGCTTCCTTGGGGCTGACCTGCCCAACCTGACTCCTTTGTCTGTCACTATGAACTGCCACGGGTTGATCGGTGTGACGGACAGTTATGATAATTCCGTCAAGGTGTACACAATGGACGGACACTGCATCGCCTGCCACAGAAGTCAGCTTAGCAAGCCATGGGGCATCACAGCTCTGCCTTCGGGACAGTTTGTGGTGACAGATGTGGAAGGGGGGAAGCTTTGGTGTTTTACCGTAGACCGTTGTGTCGGGATCGTGAAGTACAGCTGCTTGTGCAGTGCGGTCCGCCCAAAGTTTGTCACTTGTGACACGGAAGGGACTATTTACTTCACTCAAGGACTGGGCCTGAACCTTGAAAATCGCCAGCATGAGCACCACTTGGAGGGAGGGTTTTCTATTGGTTCTGTTGGCCCAGATGGGCAGCTGGGACGGCAGATCAGCCACTTCTTCTCGGAGAACGAGGACTTCAGATGCATTGCTGGGATGTGCGTGGATGCGCGGGGCGATCTGATTGTGGCGGACAGCAGCCGTAAAGAAATCCTGCATTTCCCCAAAGGAGGCGGCTATAACATCCTAATCCGAGAAGGACTCACGTGCCCTGTCGGCATTGCCATCACGCCCAAGGGGCAGCTGTTGGTCCTAGACTGTTGGGATCACTGCATTAAGGTCTACAGTTACCACTTGAGGAGGTATTCCACTCCGTAGCAGAAAGCCAGGCTGCTTCTTACAGGATCCCCCAGCAGGCTGATTGACATCAGTGCCATATTTCCAAACAGACTGTGCCAACGTGGCTGTCGTCTTTTCTGTGTGCTTAGAAGAAAAAGTAGAACGTTTGTGTGTGGGTTTTTCCCCTCTCCTAAATATAAAGAAGTGCAACTCCTCACCAAATGAACAGAGTTGGGGGTGAGCATTGCGCAAGCAGACACTCCCGGACCACCAGACCCTCCTGCCCCTTCCAGCACTGCATGTTGATTGTGCAATAAACTGTTGAGGACTCTCTCCTTCCACATGAGGCTCCGTTACGTGGCCTTCTCGTCGCAGCCGTTGGTAGTCCAACCCCTCTGGATTTTCTAATTATATTGTCGTAGACAATCCCGTCACAAGAGCACCAGTAGAGCTGCTGCTTAGAAGCAAATACAACACTTCCCCCCCCTGTAGTGACCCAGTTATCTTTCTATCGCCGACCAAGTCCTGCCATGCAAACTTGGTCCATTTTGTCTGATGTGAAGTATGTCTGCTGCAGAGAACTGCTTTTCTGGTAGCAGCAGAGACCTCCCCCCCACACCATTGATGACCCTGGACATTTATTGCAAACAGCCTGGGAAAGACATCAAGGGATTGCTGGGGGCGGGGGAGACCTGCACAGGGTGGGATTGATTGGGGTTTGTTTGTTATTTGCAACTGTGTTGTATCTTGTCTGGAAAATGTCTTGGAAGGTCATGTTTCTAGTTGACGTGCCTCCAGGGGAGGGAGAAATTGGAGTAAACAAGATGAAATGTGACAAATTATACGTCTACCTGTGCACCTTCAATATCCTGCATTCCACACCATTGCACTTCCTGATAGGTTTCCACTAGTCTGCATCTTGCGCAAAAGGTACTTGTCCGTAAGATGGGGAAAGGGGCTGCTTATTTTATTAGGCGAAATCTCTCTGTCTCTCTCTTTACCGAGGGGTTCACATCTCAGTTCCTTTCACAGCAAAACACCACATTGCTACCAATGCCGCTAGGCCTTATTTAAGGCAACAGAGAGTTTGCTCATCAGCCAGTAGGCATATGGCTTGGGTCAGATGAAGCATGAAACTGCAGCTGGGTGAATTGGCACACCCAAGGCATGCCCAGATGGGATGAGAAAACACATCCTCCAGCATGACCAAAAGAACTTAAGAGAAAGGGAAACCAGCTTGTTATGTTTAAGTTGCCCCCGATGTCAATGTGTTACACTTAATGGTGTTCTTGCCAGTGGGGTCCTTGCAAATGCAGAGAGTAGCAGGGATAATTAAAGAGCTGGGTTCTGTGGTAGCTGCTCCATCCTGTGTCCTGTATGTTGGTTGCATTTGCTGGAGGGTGACATTTCAGCTGGCTTACCAGAAGCCACAATCACCCAAGACCAGAAATATCTTGGTCCCTTGAATTTCGGACATGAACTGCTGAAGGCCAGCTGCTACACAGATTCAAGTGCTTCTACTATGCCAAGTGAATCAGAGCATTATTCTGCTCAAGGGTTCCAAGTATGGCAAGAAGTACTTAGATTGGAACAAATCTAAGAAAACAGTGTGACTTTCCTTGTCCCTATGAGAACCGGGTGCCACTTGCTTTGCTGCCAGCAAAGACTGGGGGAGGGAGGTTTCTTATGAATGCACGGTTCTGATTTTCATAGTTACAATTAAATTATGTATACCAAAACTGCCATTGTTTAACTGAGACCTTTTCTACACAATTTGCCTTGGGTTCGAAGCTGTTGAGCAGCTTCCCCTCCCCACTCCCGGTGTTCCCATGTCACCATGTATTCATGCTTCTCCTGAGCTTTTTTCAGATATCTCCCAAACCCATTTCGCTATGAAGTTTTGGGAAAGATTACAGCAAAGCCTGGAGGGCTGCTGAATGGGTGGGAAAGTTCAGATTTCCCTGGCCCTGCCTACACAGCAACCATTTTCTCTGCTCCTGTTCCCATGGTGGCTGTGCCCTCCCCCATCAAGGGGCTTTTAAATAATAATAATAATAATAATAACCTATGTATCAGGTTCTCTGAATTTCCAGTTTTCATTAAACAAACCAGCCAACAAACAAGGGAGTCTCTAAGCCCCTTTTGTTGCAAAGAGATGCCTATCCTCTTATATCTCTGCAACAAAGGGGGCCGGAGACTTAATTTTTTGTTTTAATGAAAGCTGGGAATTCAGAAAACTCCATACCCAGACTGTTATGAAGTTATAATGGTATCCAATAACGGATCAAAACAAAACTCAAAAGGCCCCAATGGGGGTAGTCACCACTGCTGGGAAACTGAGTCAGGGAAACCTACCATGTGGGAACCCCGTTGCTGCTGTATCGGCAGCTGCAGCGTCATCCGGGAAACCACATAAGCTTGTCCCCATGTGGAAACCCCAAGTGAAGCAGCTTTGCTGAGTGGAGACGCCTGCTCCTCCATCCCTGGAACTCTCCTAGACTTCTGTCTGTTCTTAAGCTGAAGATGCCCATTTTTTCCTAGGGGTTTGTTTTCTTTGCCCTCAGTGGGAACCAGATTCTTGCTTTGACTTTAATGCGAGCTAAAGCTTCCCTATTGGGTTCCGTTTGCAACAAGCAAACCACCTGCAGCAGAGTCTGGGCCCTGCTCATTTTCCAATGTCTATCCGGACACTACTTTCCAATAGGGGTAGCTTGCATTTGTGGTATTTGCACAGATGCACAGATAGGCTAAAGCAAATGAGATACTGGGAGTTCTGTGATGAGAACTTGAAGTGTTTCCTAAAAGCAGTGATCGAGCACGTAGGGGCTCAGTTGTGATCACAGCCATGGAGGGGTGGGGGGACCTTAAGCCTTCCCTCCTGTGCTGCTTTCCTTGATGTGAAACAGTCTCGTATTTGTTTTTAATACAATCATTGCATTAAAAGCAAAACACGCACGGGGATCTGTGATTATGCAACTCCCAGCATCTCCTCTGGGAAGACCTCACAGTTCCAAGTGTGCAGTTGATACTCCGAGTTGTTTACATGACCCTGGCTGGTCATAGGTGGCTTTAGTTGGTATGCCCACTGGGAGTTTGCACCCATTCCAGTTGCAAAGGGCACTTCCCTCCTGTACACAGCAACAATTCAGATTAGGATAATTACCTGGCCTGGGAACTCTTGTCTAATTGCTGGGCTGTCTTCAACCCTGGCCCTTTGATAAAACATCCTGTTTATGGTGCTTTCTATCAGTTTTGCATTTCGAAATGCCTGCTTTTATGAGCTGGCTGTTGCCCACTGCTTCCACCAGGCTGACGAGCCAGAGCAATATTGTGTTTTTATAAATAAGCACTTCCCTCGCACGCCGTTCCAGAGAGTCTCTTTTGTAGTAAATGTACCACTACAGAGAGCGTTTCTGAAAGCTGTAGATTCATTTAAGTGGACTTAAAGCCTGGTCCGTTCTGCTGACAGAGCACTTGACTGCCTGGCTTTAGCCAAACAGCCACATCACAGTTTAAGCTAAGTCTCTGCCATCTGTTCCCCACTCTGATTGCAAACAGAGATGGGGGAGTGAATTTTTATTTTATGATGCACTTGTGGTTCATACAGGCTTGGGGGGGGGGGAACTGCCAGGAGAGAGGGTTGGGTAAGGTGGAGGATTTTCACTCCCATTTACATTTGTCTGTCCTACCAGTCTGGTTATTCTGGGCAGAGATGGGGAAAGAGCTGTGACCCCAGGTGAAGCAGGCACCTCTCCTGACAATTCAAAGGTCACTGCAAGATCCCTTCTTTACCTGTATCATACTGTCTTTTAGTGGAAACCCCCCCCACCACCACCTAGGGCCTTTCAGGAAGGTAGTGATTACTTTTGAAAGCAGTCGACAAAGAAGATAAAACTGAGTCATTAGCAAGCTACGATTAAACAGTTTGGTGGTGTTTTTTTCTCACCTGCAGAAAGAATGTGTTTGATTATGAATGGTGCATGTGTTTGATTTTTTTTGGGGGGGGGGGAGGCTGCTCAATAAGAGAGAAAATTGATCCAATTAAAAGTGCATCGGAAAAAGGCTTGTCCCCGTTATATTAAAATCACTCCATCTCCTTTCTCTTTGGCGGCAGGTTGATTTTCAAGGCCTCCAAAGAAATTATCTTTGTTCTCTCTTGCGCCATTAAAGAGATGCAGTAATCACAGTGGCAGCAAATAGACACCAGTTCTGTGGGCACGCAGAGGGCAACTTCATGACTTTCTGCTTCGCGTCTATTAGCGTTATGTCCCCCTCCCTTCCTGAAGGGGGGGGGGTGTTCAAAACAAAATTACTTCCCAAATTAGAAGTAAGCCTGGCCATTTTGCCTGCCTTGGCTTTGTTATGCATGGGCTCAGGTTTTGGCACTTCAGACGTTGATGGGTCGGGCAAAATTCACTCCAGGGTCCTAGCAGTGATGGACATACTCAACTGCCTTGTACAGAATCAGAGCACCTGTTAATCTAAGTTTAGGATTCTCTGCTCACTGACACTGCCTTTCCAAGGTTGTGGGTGGTGGCGAGGTGGGGGGGGGGCAGAGAACCAAACAACCTCTTTCCCAGCACTGCTGGCCTGAGGTCCTTCATTGGGGATACTAGCAATTGGTGCTAGGACCTTCTGAATATAAAGCAAGTGCAATAATAGCTTTCTTTAACTGGCACTTGGTTAATCGGCATGTCCAGAACCTGCAGCCTGTTCTACCACCACTCTCTTGGCAGTCTGTGGATATTGCAGCTGCTGGCTAGTGGGCCCAGCCCAGCTGTGGTGAGAAGCAGCAGGATCAAGCAGGCAGCAGCCATGCCCAGGACCTGCCACCTGCTCTGCCACCACATACCCTGCAGAGAGCCTGCCACCTGTTCTTGCCACCACCTGCTTGGCACTGCTGCTCTCTCACTGCCACCAGGCTGGGTCTGTTGGCCAGCAGCTGCAGGAAGCCAGGCTTGGCTGTCACCGATTTGACACTACTGCTCTCTTGCTGCCTTTTATCATCTAGCAATCCTCATTCCCCTGGGAGGCCGGGCAATAAAGTTTTTACTGTATTCTCCCCACAGCGCTGAGTGATGGTGGTGCTGCCCAGCTGACCATTGAAAGCAAGTTTATGAGTATATGAAGCTGCTTTATACAGAGTCAAATCATAGCTCAGAATAGTCTGCTTCAATGGCCTTCAACCTACTGGCCCCAACTCAGTCCCTAGACAGCTTGCCATTTGGGGGGCTGTTTCTGAAAATCCCTCTCTGCTGTAGCTCTCTCTTCTGCCTAGCCTGCCCAGGCCACGCCCCACTCCACCACTTGGTCCTTGAGTGTTCTGTGTGTGCTTGTGGTACCCACCTTTCCCACTGATGATGCTGTATTCTCTGGATCCTCCTCTTCCTGTCACGTGACTGAGATAATGCTTCCTGACTGCAATGTCATGTGCTTGCAGCTCAGGGTGTCTCATGCTGCTGCCTGGGGTTAAAGATATCCAATGGGCCAACAGCACCCTCTGGAACCATTTCCGGTCAAGTTAATTGGGCCAGGGCGGGGGAGGCGGAAGCCCTTTCTCCATACACGATGCACTCCTGATTTTGACTCAGGAACCACACACACAGGAACTGGGAGCCTACAACTCATGCCTGACTGTTAAACAGGATGGGGATCCTGGACCCAACCGGTGTACTCCATAATGTGAGAACTGGATCATGTGATCAAAGATGAGTTGCGGCTAAGTGAGCGCTGGCCCCAACTTCCCTTCCTGGCAGGTGTTTTTTCCCCCTTGGGTCCCTCACTTCTAACCTAACGGTCTTACACCATCAAATTGTTTGTGTTCCTAGCCAGGACCTGTGCAGTTTGTAACTCACGTCTGTGTTCCAACATTAACTCTGGACCCTTTGCCTGCAGGCCTGTCCTGGATCATTTTTTTTTTTAAATCTTTGCATCGTTCCTTAATCTGATGTGGATTGGTTGCTATGCATACAAATAGGTCTGAGATGAGTTTACAGGTTGGAGTAGAGGCTACTGCTGTATAGGTGTGTGCTAAAACAGGGGGAATTAGTTCTATTCATTAGTCCTTGGGGAGAAGCCAACTGGGGGGAGGGGGCGCTCTCACCTGTGAAAAGTTGCAAGTTCTCTAAACAAATTCTATTACCCCTTTCTGCCTTATGAGATTAGAAAAATGCCAGTGAAGCCATTTAGGGTGGAGGACAGGCTCTGAAATGTTATTACAGATATTCAGGATTTCCGTGATTTTAATCACTTGCTCAACCCAAAGGTTGCTGTGTTTTTCATACAAAAGATACAAAATCTCCTGTTTCATTTCCTTTTAACTGAAGGGGGGAGAAAGCTTAGGGCTTTATTTTCAGAAATAGTATAGTAATTGAAGATTAGCAGGTACTTCCATTCTCCAAGAAGTGGAGGGCACATGGATCCAAATGACACCGGCCCCTCCCATCATCACAACAAAACAACCCTTTGAGATAGGCTAGGTTCATCAACATCATCATCATAGATTGGATTTATATCCCACCCTTCACTTGGACTCTCAGAGCGGCTTACAAACTCGTTTCCCTTCCCCTCCCCACAACAGACACCTTTGTGAGGTAGGTTGGGCTGAGAGAACTCTGACAGAAACTGCTCTTTTTCAAGAACACCTCTGACAGGACTATGACTTGCCCAAGGTCATCCAGCAGCTGCGAGTGGAGGAGTGGGGAATCAAATCCAGTTCTCCCAGATTAGAGTCCACGCACTTAACCACTACACTACACTATAACTGGCTAGGAGTTAACTTTGTGGTTGATTTTAAGCCAGGTCTCCTTGAGACAGTCCCAAATATATTCACTACACTTCACAGTTCTCACTGAGGAGGCGAATGTATATCTGGGCTTACCATTTCAGACTATAATTGGTGGAATCACATAATTCAATGCTTCTTTATTTTCTTAAATGCCCTGCATGCTGAAAACTAGCATGTCAAGGATTGGCTAGTTTTTCGTATGCAAGGAGATCTTTGCTTTGATTGGAGTGGCATGCAGTCATGAGAACTGTTTAGAAGAAAGGCAAGATATGCATGCAAGAGATAATTCCCTGGTATTAGCCATTACAAGCCAACTTCCGACTAGTCTCCATTAAAACTCTACATAATTTGATTCTTGGAAGCAACCCCTCCTTCCAGATAATTGCAAAATGCAATTATTTGCAAGATTTATCTTTTCTGCAGAATTGGGTTGGACAGTTGATGCCACCTTCCCAAAGTCATACCTCTAAAGGATGAACACTGGGGAAATCAGGTATCAAAATGTACTTAAATTCCCTAGCAAAACAATAAGTAAAGGCAAGTGACTGTTCTTTTTTTCTGGGGGGGAACCCACTATATAGGGGTGATCTGGTGAGTGCAGCTTTTTGGAAATGAGCTGCCCCTGCACATTTGGCACTCAAAAGTGCATGATGAGACTTGCGACGCTGGCCTGATTCTGGCTACAGCATGCAGAATCCATCCCGACTCCCCATTTCACACCATCCACTGCTAGCTGTGTGTGTTCTTTAAAAAAAATATTATTATTTTTAAAGCTCCCCGGAAATTACACAGTGAGCAAGATTAATAGCTTGGAAGGGATATAAACACACCTCCACAATATTTCCTACTCTGCAGGAGGACTTGCAAGAGCAAGCTGTCATTTATCATTGTTTAAGAATAAAACAAACAGGCACAGTGAGTTGTGAATACATTTTTCAAAGCAAAGGGAGAGAAGGCATAGTTGGGGGGGGGCATTGCTGTGAGAGGAGAGACAGGCGCAGGAGGGGGGCAGAGGGTTCCCAAGCCTTTATCTTTGCCTCAGCCTCTTCTCCAGATTGTAACACGCAGCCAGATCCTAAACATGCTTACGCAAAACAACTCCTGTGGAGGGCCAAACGTTGTGGATCTGACATATATTTAAAGCATAGCGAGTACGTGTGATGAATGGGGTGGGGGTGCATTTGAATCAAATCTGTGGGACCAGAAGGGCTTCACTCTCCCCCCCTCTTAGAAACCTGATATTTGATCTATTGGGGGAGAATCAAGATTACTGGGGCAAAAAGCAACTTGAAGAGAAGATATTTCTCTTTGGGAAAAATGACATTAGGGGAGAGTTAAGCTCCAGCTTCTATCTGAGTCCCCTCTGCCCTTCAGACATGCACCCCCTTTTTTGTACTTTTTCCTATGTTTGTATGTGTGTGTGTGTGCGCACACCTGGAAGTCTTGGCGACCTCTGGTGACTGACCCCTACTGGGGTCCTGGAGGATATTCAGAGAGGTGGCTGAATAAAGCCTGCCCTTGCCTTCCGACTGCTGGTGTCCCAAGGAGGTCTCCCAAGGAGGTCTCCCATCCAAGTACTTGCCAGAGTCAACCCTGCTTAGCTTCTGACGAGATTGGGTTTGCCTGGGCTATCCAGGCCAGGGCACAATGCACCACTTTTAAAATCTTAAATTATACATATTTGAGATAATAGAGCTCTATCCTGTCTCCAAATCTGATGAAACTTCCTACCAAATGTTTTGGACTACATCCTGTCTCATTTAATGACTACTACAATGTGCTACAATGGCTACCAAAACATATGTTGTAGCTGCTACAACATCCATCCCCGTGCCCCCAATCATCAAATTTAAAAATAGATAAGGAGGTGAACTGTAATGGCTCTGCAATAGATTGCCGAAGGATCCAACACACTGCTGCTGCCTTGGGTCCTTCAGTAGAGGACCATCATAAGAGTAGAATTCACGTGGATTCCTTGCTTGCAGCCCAAAGTGGTGCAAAGCCCAGCAGTAAGGCTGGGTCACAATTTTCTCAAAAACAACAACTTTTCACAAGTGATCAGATCTTCCCAAGGCTGACATGACACCACTCCCGTCCAGCATATGGAGACAATGCAAAGTGTGGGAAAATCTCTGCCTTGGTCAAGATAATCATAAGAATTGTGGCAGCAAACCGCCAGAGTCTACCAATGGACTGAATATGGGCTATTGTTTTTATGCTCTTCACTGGGCTTTTGCTATTGCCTCAAATCAATCACATTTTTTTGTCCCTCCAAGAAGCTCAGTGTGGCATGCATGATTCTTGACCCCATCCATCCTTGCAACAGCACCCTGTGATAAATTATTCCAAGGGAAGGCAACTAGCCCAAAGTCACCCTGTGAGCTTCTGGGATGAGAGTGGATTTGAACCTGGATCCTTCCTCTTCTAGACCAGCAGTGTGACCACTAGCCAGTTTGGTGTAGTGGTTAAGTGCGCAGTCTCTAATCTGGAAGAACCAGGTTTGATTCCCCATGCCTCCACTTGCAGCTTCTGGATGACCTTGGGCAAGCCATAGTTCTGACAGAGCTGTTCTTGAAAAAGAGCAGTTTCTGTCAGAGCTCTCTCAGCCCCACCCACCTCACAGGGTGTCTGTTGTGGGGAGGGGAAGAGAAAGGAGTTTGTAAGCCACTCTGAGACTCCAAACAAAGGGTGGGGTATAAATCCAATCTCCTCCTCCTCCTCCTCTACTACTACATCATCATCATCATTATCAGGCACCCATGGAGCATCAGACTGACCTTTCCTGCTGCTCAAGTAGATGCGTTCTCACAATGAACCAAGCGGCAAGAATTTGGATTGAGTACAGTGTAGCATTGGGCACCCCCCCTTTTTTTTCAGGGGAGGGAGGAGTAAATGGGAGAGGATGGGCAAACAGTATAGATATGGCCACTATAGTTTTCTACATAGGAGGCGGGTAAATTGGCGACGGCATTAACCAAACTTTTTTTCCTCCACCCCCACAAATATAACCTAATTGTATTACTTCAAAGTCCCAAAGTTTATTGCCCTGCTTAATGATGTGTCTTGTTATTTATGGCACAGCACAATGAGTCTGCTGCTGAATTAATATACTTCCTTAAAGACCATCATTGTCACAAGCAATAAAACAGAACCATTCCCAGACAGCTCAATTATGTCACATTGATAGAAATGGACCCAAATCACCCACGGCGATTTGAAGGGGGGCTGGCGAAGAGATGACACGGAGAGCATCCTCAGGCTCAGAGCCGACACAGCAGCACGGGGGGCCCCGCAGGCAAACCCAAGGCACGACAGATGGACAGGCGGGGGGGAAGAGACACAGGCAAATGGGACAAGCTGCAGTCCCGTCCCCCCCGCAGGTGGCAGAGATAGAGACTAGAGAGCTGTTCACCTCCTCAGCCGTATGACAGCAGAAAGGGTGTAGAATCTGTGTCTGGTGTTGTCCCAGGTCTTTGTCTAAGGAGCACGGACCAACTGCGCGCGTGTGTGTATGGGGTCAGTAAGGAGGAAAGTGTGCAAATTTCCTGCCCTCCAGTCGGAGGCGCTTACCTTTCTGATACTGAAACCAGAGCTGCTGCTGAACCCTCTTGCTAGGGAAGTGGATGACACAGCTGAATTCAGAGCCGTACAGGGCCTCCGCTATGTAGTGGGAGCCATACTGCTGGATGAAGGACAGCAACTCCTCGCGGCTGCTGTCCTTGTTCAGGATCTTCAGGGCATTGGCAAATCCTGGTATAGAAGAGCATGGGCGAGATTATAATGAATCAGACAGAATGTGAGAGAGACAGAGGGGTGTGGTGGCCTGCGGCATTCACATACACTAATTGAGGTCCCCACAGTTAGCTACTCCTCTTGAATTTTTATCTCAATGTCAGCAAAACAGATAAAGGATGAGCTCCTAGCGTCAACAGAGCACAGCGGTACCTTTGCGTGGCCAAGTTTAGAGGATGTATCACCAACCCTCCCCCCGCCCCCCAGCCAACTGATATAACCATATCCTTCCCCCCACACACTGTTTTTGGCAGGTAGGCTGATTACTGATTTCAACATTATATTTATTTTTGAATAATTTCTGCTGCACCTCCAACTTCAATAATCTCCTATGACCCTGCCAACCTTTTTTGTTTTTTTTTAATTAATGTTTTGATATGTGCCGCTTTCACTTACAAAACAGCTTCTCAGATAAACCCCTGGAGAGGGAAACTGTTGAATCCCCTTTGGGCCTCACCATTCCTCCCCCATCTGCTGGACTCAAGACCACATACACAATCACTCACATGTGTGTTATGTGTTGCTGAATCCTTCTGCAATGTGCCAACATCCACTGAATCCACTTTGACAACCAATACAGTAAGATCAATGGCACTTCATTTACCCTAAACCCAACAGTGTAGTGATGAGTATCTTATTTGGGAACTGGGCCACTGGTATAAGATGGTGTCGCTCTAATAGTCAGCATTTAACTAACTACAGGTAAAAATTTTTAGCAAAAGGTGCCTTCCCTAATCAGCCATTTCACTGTATTGTCCCAAAACTTGGAAACCTTGGGTTCAAGTCACAGCTCTCTTATGACCTTATGGAATAGTCATAGCTAACTCCCTCAACCAAAAAAAAAAAAAAGGAAAACAAAATTACTTATATTATGACCTATTTTAGCAGATTCTTTGAATTTCTAGCCACTTCTCTTGTGGAGATATGCCTTTTTCCTTATATCTCCGCAAGGGAAAGGACTAGAGACTTTTTTTTTTTAATAATAAAAGCTGGGAACTCAAAGCACCTGGTAAACCTATCATTGCAATGGTATATTGATATAACAATATTTCAGTGCTTTTTTTTTTAATGCAAAAACCCTGGTGTGTGTGTACATGTGGGGGCTACTTCTGGTGCTAAAAAAAGCAGAATGGTTTGAAAGGGGCACAGCACTTTAGATATGGTTCATAAACAGATGGCAGGTGGAACTGCTCCCATTATAGGCTTCCCCTTGCCAAGGTAGATGTGGGGGTGGGACTTGCTTCAATCCTCCCTAATAGCCAGCTGCAGCTCCCTTCCATGGAAATGCTGCCCTTCCTCCCAGCGGCCTTATATATTAACTGAGTCCCCGCTCTTTCTCTTCATCCCTATGCGTGTGTTACTTTCCCACTTTTTAAAATTCAGCCATGATACTGATATATCAATATAATCATGCACCGAAAGGGGGGGTGCTGTGACACCAATGACAACAGCACCCTCCCTTGAAAATCCTGATTGTTTAAGGTACATGCGTAAGAAAACAGACTGACTCCACAATTGTGAAAATGCAGAGCAAGGGCAGATGTGCAGAAGAACCCTGCCCAAATCAATTCCAATGCTTGTGGATTGACTACTGAGGAAATCAGGACTAAGCTGAGCATAAGGAAAAGGCCTACATGTATATTACGGAAGTAGTCAAAATGGCCAGAAGATGAGAATCCTTGAAACTTAATGCTCTACGTGGCTTAGGACCAGGGTATTTGAAGGATACCTGCCATACAGTCTTGCCCGGGAATTAAGATTACAGGGAGAGGCCCCTGTGAATGTTCCACCAATCACAGACGCTCATCTGGTGGGCACACGAGAAAGGGCCTTGTTTATAATAATTTTGTTTATATTGTAAACTGCCTTGAGCTCCACAAGGGGAAAAGTCAGCTAATAAATGTTTACAATAAATACATTTAAAAAGGGTCAGGCATGCATCTCAGAGACGTATGTTCTGCAAACATCTTGCAAACTGGATGGCTGATATGTTTAGACTTTATAAAGCATCAATTACTTCAAGCTTCAGCAGTTGTGTGAGATAGAAACATATCCCTCATCACTGTGACATGGCCATTCTCACCTGCCGAGAGGGCGATGGTACTGAGCTTCACTTTGTACAGGTTGCTCCGGACCCTCCAGTGCTGCACCATGGGGTAACCCATGGCTTCATCATACCGAATGTCACCTGCAAAGAGAGAGTTAGGGTTTAGACCACATCATGGAGGAAGAGGTGGCTGGAGAAGGAAATGGTGGTTTTGCTGTGACTGCTTTCCTTGTTGCATGTGCCAGGGCTATGGACGCTGTGATAACAAAGATCACAGCCCCTAACAATCTCACTGCCGGAGTTCTTAGCGATACTGACAGCCACGGTAAGGAGGAGGCTGTTTCTGCCATGGGCAAGCCGGTGATAGAGCTGTGTCTGTCGGGACTGATAGCGCTTTTCAAGAAGTAGCATCATTGAAGGCAGCACAAAAACGGAGAGTTCTGCTGGAGTGAATTATTTCCAGTACAAAACGCATGACATCCAACAAGTGACACTGATAGCATAGGGGGTTTTCCTTGTATCCCAATTAGCAGATCTATGGCTGAAAGCAAGAAACGAGGGAGACCACATGAGTCATGTCTAAAAAGGCAGCAGGAAGTGCTCTGAACCATTTGCTTACTGCAGCACAAAATTTCACAGGCAACAGGGTACTGCCTCAGATGCACCAAGAGGGTCCTGAAAGTCTGAACACTCAGAAGTCGAGGCAGAAAAGCAGATGTCACCAGATACAGGTTATCTATGGGTAAAATGAGACTCCCACTGGGACTGTTCACTCACTACACTTCTGCTTTCTGTACCAGTTCTGTCCTGTGCTTGCAGTGAAGTGGGAGAGACCTGATTTGGTAAAATGCACAACACCACTTCAGATAGCACGGGATGGATTCCAGCTCTGAATTTTCTTTCCCATTTAAAAACAAACAAAAATACAAAATTATACTAACCGGAGCGGGGGGGGGGAGCCCAGCAGGCAGTATGTTAAGTACTAATCCCATAACACTCCCTTCACCTATGGAAAACCACAATTGTAAGAAACACGGGATAGGCACCTGGAGGTCACTTCTGGGACCTGATCTGGGTTTCAAAGCCCCCCATTTCTCTGAGTCAAATTGGGAGGGTGGGTTATTTTTTTTTTAACAAAAATGTAGGAAATTTCTATCTATACAGCCTCATTGGAGTCCTGCTCAAAGTAGCTTCAAATTAAAACAACAAGGTATCAATATGGTGATCAATATAAAAAACAAGCCATTAAAACAAACCTAGGCTGTTTCTCACCTGCCGGATACCCCCTTTTGTTTCCTAATGGGAGAGGGTTGCTGCTAGATAAGCAGCCACAGTATGCCCTGCATTTACAACCCGACGTCGGGAGGAGTTGTGCTTACCTTGCATACCGCCTCCTTCCTGTTGGAAAATTAATGGCTACCCTGGATGTAAGAAAGGGGTATGAGGTTCTCCTGACACTGTTTACTTCTTGGCAGGTGCATTTTGTAATTCCCTCAGTCTTAAGGAGAGGAAATGGGGGAGACGCCTGGTCTGCTGAACAGGAGAGGGAGCAACGGCATCACAGCTGGGAGAGATCCAGTCTCAAAGCAGTTTGGGGAGGGTGATGCAGCCCCCCACAAAAAAGCTGGTTAAAACTAGCATATAATGTACACACTCTGGCAGACTTCCAACCACTGTTCTCTGCCTATATGGAGGCCCAGGACTTTGCCAAGCCCCCAGCCTCAAGCTCAAAGGATGGACCCAATAACACTGGCTTGTTGTATTGATCTGATTGGCATTATTTCTTTTAAACTGATTTGGTTTTATCGTCTTGGTTGGTTTTATCATTGTAGTCGTGAGCCACCTCAAGCAGGTCGGAAGAGATGACAGACACATTTTCTAAACAAACACACACTGTCCATGTTGGCAATGGAGAGGCCAAAGCTCTTACCAGTGAGCAGCTGAAGGTTTGGCAGAGGCTCAGAGAGCACACCGCGACATTGCTCTTCCACTGGCAGGGGGATCACCATCAACGCATCAGCCAACTGGGGAAAGTCCTTGATGAAATTATTCTCCCTGCAGATGGAGACAGAACATTCCAAAGCCACAATGCAGGGGGGCTCTTTGAGTAGACTAGACCAGATACTCTATGGGGGTTGGTGCGGGATAAGGAAAGAGCTCAAGCATGCAGAATTGCAAAAGGGTATGTGTGAGCATTTGTGAAAGGAGAGAAAAACTCCCTAGTACAACTTTTTTAAAAAATAACAGGTGGTGCAAAGTGAGTTTTTCAAGGCAAGAGACAAACAGATGTGGTTTGCCACTCCCTGCCTTTTCTTAGCAACCCTGGACTGCATCGGTGGTCTCCCATCCAAATAACAACCAGGGCTGACCCCGTTTAGCTTCCAAGATCTGAAGAAATAGGGCTAGGTGGGGCCATCCATACTAAGAGCAAGGAACACCCTGTGTTCATTAAAAAAATGCCTAAAAGCCTTTTCTGTTTGGTTTGTGGCCAAGGTGATTTCTGAGAAATGCTGACCCCTGGAACCTCCACCACTCCACCCAAGCAACAGCGGCATTTAAAACTGTACCTTCCCTCCCATATTGAATACCTCTTGCAATCCCACCTAACTAAGCTTCATCACCAACCCTCTCCTTACTCAAGTTTCCTAACAAAATGCTGAAACCCAAAATGTGGCAAGTCTACCAAGTCATTTCCACCACTTGCTGCATGGCCAAATTTTGCCCTGCAGTTTCATCCGATTTCTCCCATGTCTTCTAGATCCTCAAAAAACAGGATCAAGAAGACGCAGGGAAATCAGGTGAAGCTGCGGGGCAAAATGCGGCCGTGCAGCAAGTAGTGGAAACTGACTAATGTAATCAGGGAAAGGGAAAGTGAGGACGGAGCAGCAGCTGGTGGGAAATCGGTCCCAATGAATGCTCTCTCCATCTTATTTTGCTCCCGTCCCTCTCCGTATGTCCAGAACTCAAACATTGTGCTTTCAAATTGCCACCCCTGCCCCTTGACAGGCCATGGCTGTTTTGCCTCTGAAGGCTCAGGAACATTTCACTCTCATGCCTTGTTCAGCTGCAGTGCACAGGTAGCTTGCAGCCTGCCTCGAGAGTGCTGCAAGGGAGCAAATCCAGCACCGCGGCTATTCAAAGTAGCTTTGCCTGCCCCATCCCTGCCTCCGTATGCATAGAGGCATGTTCAGCAAGGCTGCTGCCTGGAGCAATGGCAGCCACAGGGGTCGTCCTGGAATGCCTGGAAGATGCACTCTAGCAAGGAGGGCAGAGTGACAGAGAAGGCCAGCCGTCTCTGAGACCTGCCGGGGCTCTTCCACTTCATATCCAGATCCGCCCCCTCCTCCAAGGAACAGGAGTCACTAATTAGCTCTCTTGTGGACTTCTGCAGTGTGATGGGTTTCTTGGATACTGGGCTGATGATAGAGAAGGGAGAAAAGGGCTCCTGTCAGGGAAGAGACTGTTGAGCACCCGGTTCCCAAGATGGGTTGTCTTAGGTGAGGCTGAAGTTGGCTGGCAGCCCAAAACTGAGGCCTCAATCGGAAGTCTTTTCCCTAGTTAACAACATTCATGCGTAGCATTAACACACACACACACCTCACTTTTGAATATACTTCCAAGTGCATTGTGACAGTAATGTTGGCGGAGGGAGGGTAATGAAGGGCACATTTTAATTTCAGATGGTGTTTGAGTGGGTGGTACTGTGTGGGGACCGTGTTTATATATACACGCACTATATGAGAGGGGGGCTATTAGGTTTTATTGCTCTTTTATTACTATTGTTGCTAAGGAAGGAAATTTTTAATTGGATTTTATTGTGTTGTGATTTAGTGTGTTATGGCTTTTAAATTGCTGGATGTTGCTTTGGGTGCTGTGGGCCAAGGACAAATAGGATGAGCAACACACACACACACCCGCCCGCCCCCCAGTTCTGCCCGCTGCAACCCTCTTCTGTTAAAAACACACCCCTCCTGAGAGCTGTTTTATTCACCAAACTGCTCTTTCAGAGCTTGCTTTATTCCTGATTGTGCAGTTCATAGGGAACAAAAGCGGACCCCTGATCCCGTCTCCCCATCTTCAAATGCTTCCTTCTCCTGTCAAGTGAGCCCACATTCACAAAAGAAATCCCTTGTTTGCCGTCACTATTGAAAGTGTTCAAGCAACACATTAATTTCCCCTGCCCATCATTTACGGAGGACAGATCTATCAGTGGCTACTAGCCATGAGGACTAAAGGGAACCTCCACATTCAGAGACACAGTAAACCTCTAAATCTCAGTGCCAGGAGGCAACATCAGGGGAAGGCCTCAGCCTCTATGTCCTGTTATTGGCCCTCCAGAATAAGTGGTTGGCCACCAGGTGAAGCAGGATGCTGGACTAAATGCACCACTGATCCGATCCAGCAGGGCTCTTCTTCTGTTCTTAAGTTTTTGTCTTTGTTTTACCCATGCAAGCAAAATTATAAGTTTGCAAGGCAAAGATCTTGTATCAACATGCTGTACAGCCCAGACAGGGTGGTTGGTATTCAGCCCCTAGAATACTAGCATACTGTCATTTAGAACCCCTTTTTTAAAAAAGCTAACTGTATCCTGCATTTCTTACCTAATATTTATCCAAAGCAGCTGACAATCTAATCGGAAAAAGAAAATATAATCACAACAATTCAGTCTCAATAAGACGCTAAAAAATACTATAATAATGGAACAGCAAGGAGAAACCAAAACACCACCAAATATAGCTTAAATGTAGCAGAAAACTTTTTAAACAAAGGAGTCAGGTGGTCTTCCCTGGAGAGGACTTGCCACCAAAACAGCCACTATGACTACGAAAAGCCCTTTCCCTTGCCTCCAGTGGCCTCACCTCTAAGGGCAAAGGGAATGACCGCAGGGCTTGTGCATGGACAGGTTTATACTGGAGAAAGTGGTTCTGGAAATGTCCTAGCTCTAGGCTGCTCAGGATTTTAAGGGTCAAAACGAGCCCTTTCAATTGGACTTCAAAGCAAACTGGAAGCCAAAGTAGATCTTGTGAGATGGCCATGATATGCCACACTGACAACACTTCACTACCAAATGCAGATATTAAAATGACACAGAAGCTCACAGGATAAATGTCAAGAAGCAGAACAGCAGTCCTCCAATACCAGCATTCAGAGTCTACCCTCCAAGCAGGAACACAACCACTGTGATGTGGTGCACCTAACAAAAGCAGGCGATGGTATCAAAATCCCTTGACAGATCCAGGAGAATTTACAGGACTGCATTCTCTCTATCTAGGCCTGACCTGGATAGCCCAGTCTAGCCTGATCGCCTCAGATTTCAGAAGCTAAGCAGGGTCAGCCCTGGATCACATTTTGATGGGAGACCTCCAAGGGAAGTTCCAGGTTACTACTCAGAGTCAGGCAGTGGCAGACTACCTCTGAATGTCTCTTGCCCTAATGGGGTTGCCCTAAGATGACTGCAACTGGACTACAAAAAAAAGACGGAGAAGTACCTATGTCTCAGTACAGGTCACCAGCCAGAGCAGCCAAGACTGTCTCAATGCCATGCTTGAGCTGAAAGTTGTATGGAACCAAGTTCCAGCAATTACTGTC
This sequence comes from Gekko gecko, assembly GCA_029375565.1. NCBI lineage: Eukaryota > Metazoa > Chordata > Lepidosauria > Squamata > Gekkonidae > Gekko > Gekko gecko. Next base: position 19,891,561 of record JAPDNY010000013.1, on the reverse strand, counting down.
TTTCAAAGGGGTTTGGAGCTGGGCTACCATCACGTGATCAAGCACCGTGCCCCAGAACAGTAAGAACATAAGAACATAAGAGAAGTCAATGCTGGATCAGGCCAATGTCCCATCTAGTCCAACACTCTGTCACACAGTGGCCAAAAATACCAGGTGCCATCAGGAGGTTCAGCAGTGGGGCCAGGACACTAGAAGGCCTCCTACTGTTGCCCTTCCCTGAAGCACCAAGAATACAGTGTACCACTTGCCCCAGACTGAGAGTTCCTAGCTATACCTTGTGGCTAATAGCCACCGATGGACTTCTGCTCCATATGCTTATCTAATTCCCTCTTGAAGCTGTCCATGCTTGTAGCCGCCACCACCTCCTGTGGCAGCAAATTCCATGTGTTAATCACTCTTTGGGTGAAGAAGTATTTCCTTTTATCTGTTCTAACCCGACTGCTCAGCGATTTCATTAAGTGCCCACAAGTTCTTGTATTGTGAGAAAGGGAGAAAAGTACTTATTTTTTTACCTGCTCTATTCCATGCATACTCTTATAGATCATGTCACCCCTCAGCCGTCATTTCTCCAAGCTAAAGAACCCCAAGCACTTTAACCTTTCTTTATAGGGAAAGTGTTCCAACCCTTATATCATTCTAGTTGCCCTTTTCTGCACTTTTCCCAATGCTATAATATCCTTTTTGAGGTGTGGTGACCAGAACTGTACACAGTACTCCAAATGAGGTCATACCATTGATTTATACAGGGGCATTATGATACTGGCTGATTTGTTTTCAATTCCTTTCTTAATAATTCCAGGCATAGTGTTGGCCTTTTTTATTGCAGTGAGTTATCCACTACAACTCCAAGATCTCTCTCTTGGTCAGTCTCTGCCAGTTCAGACCCCATCAACGTGTATTTATAGTTAGGATTTTTGGCTCCAATGTGCATCACTTTGCACTTGGCCATGTTGAACCCCATTTGCCACATTGACACCCACTCGCCCATCCTCGACAGATCCCTTTGGAGTGCCCCACAATCCTCCCTGGTTCTCACCACCCTGAACAACTTTGTGTCATCTGCAAATTTAGCCACTTCACTGCTTACTCCCAACTCCAAATCATTAATGAACAAATTAAAAAGCATTGGACCCAGTACTGATCCCTGTGGTACCCCACTGCTTACCACCCTCCACTGAGAAAATTGCCCATTTATACTCACTCTCTGTATCCTATTAATTAGCCAGTTTTTGATCCACAAAACTACTTCTCCTTTTATCCCATGATTTTTGAGCTTACTTAGGAGCTTTTGATGAGAAACTTTATCAAAAGCTTTCTGGAAGTCAAGGTAAACAGCATCTATTGGGTCCCCCTTGTCCACATGTTTGTTCACTCCCTCAAAGAACACTAACAGGTTAGTGAGACAAGATCTTCCCTTACAGAACCCATGCTGAGTCTTCCTCAACAGGTTTTGTTCATCAATGTTCCTACTAATTCTTTCCTTAATAACAGTTTCCACCAACTTACCCGGTATCAACGTAAGACTGACTGGCCTGTAATTTCCTGGATCTCCTCTGGAACACTTTTTAAAGATGAGAATGACATTAGCTACCTTCCAGTCCTCAGGAATGGAGGCAGATTTTAATGAAAGATTACATATTTTTGTCAGGAGATCCACAAGATCACATTTGGGTTCTTTCAGAACTCTTGGATGTATGCCATCCAGGCCCGGTGATTTATCAGTTTTTAAGTTATCTATCAGTTGTAGGACCTCCTCTCTCATCATCTCAATCTGACCCAGGTCTTTCAACACCCCTCCTGAAATCAGTGGTTCTGGAGTGGGCAAGTACTTCTCATCTTCCACAGTGAAGACAGAGACAAAAAATGCATTCAGCCTCTCAGCGATTTCCCTATTTGTGAGGGACCAATAGTTGGAACAATTGTTAGGGCCCACATAGAACTTCCGTAGCAGTCTATTGACCACCTCTTAAGAAACAACCAGGACCACTTCCCCTCTCAAAAGAGACATTTACCACCACCTATGTAAAGTACTGGATTCGCCGCATGGAGACTCGGACTACGACATGCATTCAGACGCGTTTATTGTACTTCACACACAAGACTGAAAAACCAGCCCCACTAGGGCCAACTATATACACCCCCACCCAGTACACCCACGGTCCCATTGGAGGGTTTGAATTTCCCGCCAGATGACCTATAGGTGGACACTAGGTGGTCTAGGATCCGAGGTCCCATTGTGTTCAGGACCCAAGCTCCTTACTTTATCCTGGATTCAGCCAGTCTGTTATTAGCCAATCCAAGTCAAGAGCTGAGTGGACAAATGGTAGGCTGCACTGCTCTAAGCACCTTATTCATATTCCTAGGCTGCAGCAGCAGAAACAAAACCTAAACTCATCTTCAACCTTTGCCCATCTCCCCTATATTGCTATGGCTGCCTTGGAGGAAACAGCTTTGACCAAGGCCTGCAGTCCCCCCAACTCCTCTTTCCCCCACTTCCATCCCTCTGGCTTCACTATCTGATTCCTCGCTTCAGTAGGTTCAGTGAAACAAATGATACAAAAGATGCTGTATCAAATAAAGTCCATATCGATCTGCACCCAGTCAGCCAGACCAGACACACTGCAGAAATATCATAACATAGGGGAGGGGATATTACTCAGCCCTCTTTATATATCCAAGCCAGAGAAAATGATCAAATCACATCCTCCTCCTGCAAGGAAAGGTAACTTACAACACAAGTGCCGATCAGTTAATTCTCAGAGCTTGGCTCCTTGTAAACAGAAAATACAGGGAGGAGACGTGGCTCAATGACAGAGCACCAGTTTTGCATGCAAAAGGTCAAAAGTTTCCAACCCCTGGCGTCTCCTGTTCAAAAGACTGTGGGCAGAAGGGCTGGGAAAGATTTTGGAGAGCCAGGACAGCCAATACTAGACAGTGAAATGGATCAATGGTCTGAGTCTGCATAAGGCCGTTTTGTATGTACACCACGGTGGTCGACTCTCTTTGTAAATAGCTCGGGGTACAAAGCGACAGCTCTGATATCCACAGAATGCTGACTGTGCAGCAACAGCAGCTCTCAGGGAGAGAGCGGCTATGATGAGAGAGATTTATGCCTCTGATGGATGTTATTGCAGAGCACATACTGGACACATGCACAAGTTGCACCACAGTCAAAGCACAAAGGAAATCAGCACAGCAGATTCTCTGTGCTCTTTGTTTGGTGTATTGGGACAAAATACAGACTTGAGTAGGTAAGGCAAGTTTGGGGGTTTTTTGGTTCCCTGTATTTTTTTTTTAAAGTGTGACTCTTACATGGTCGTAGTTGGTCTCCCATTTGCCCCATTTGTCCCATCTGTCAGGCAGGGTTGGGAGAGGGACCAATGCAGGGTGAATCTTCTCACGCACACTGTGAGGGTTTTGCTGTGCCAGGCCCGTAGCTACAGTGGGGGCCTCTCAGGGCCTGCCCCCCAACTTCCTGCTAAGCCCCTCCCCTGACTCTCTGGGCCATGGGAGGACCCCCTGCTGCCACCACCACCACCCCTTCCCCAAGCACACGTATTCCAGGCAGAGCAGTGAGAGACGCTTGGGGGGGGGGGGCGCGCCTCGTTCTGCCAAGTTCCAACCAGGTGCCACCATGGTGGGCCAGAGGGAGGGGTGGACCAGTGGAAGGAAGAGGAAACTGCTGAGCCCAGCCCCTCCCCACCCAACAAGAAGCGCTTTTGAGGAAGGCAGGCTGCACCAGGCAGGGACCTGAGGCGAAAGGGCCTCTGAGCGGGTGCATGGGGTGCCAGGAACTCCTCCCAAGGCTTCCTCCCTCTGTGCAGCTTTGTGGGGAGGGGGCAGAGGGAGGCTGGGCACCACGGGCCTTTCAGTCAGCCCCCTCTGGTTGGTGCTCCCTGATCTGGACGGGCCGCTGGACTCCTGCTTGGGGTTGCTGCTTGCAGGAGACCCGTGGAGGGTGTGTGTGGAATCCCTTCTAGCTCCTGTGAATCTGCAGCGGCAGCCCCCACACACGTACACATAGAGGAGGTTGCCCTCAGGGGTGCGTGCAGAGTTGCCCCCAACTTTAAAAATCCTGGCTATGGGCCTGTGCTATGAACACAGGGTTGCCAACCTCCAGGTGGGGGATGGAGAACTCCTGGAATTACAACTGATTTCCAGACGACATAAATATCATTTATTTATTCATTCATTGAAAACATTCATTGAAAACACTGGAGTGGAGAAAACGGCTGTTTTGAAAGTAGACTGTATGGCATTGTACCCCTACCAAGGTCCCTCCCCTCCCTAAACCCCGCCCTCCCAGACTCCACCCTCAAATCTCCAGGTTTTTATGGACCTGATTGGATGCATGGGATGCTCACCTAACTGCCTTCGACAAACAGGTGTGCTTAGAGTCAGGCTTTGTGGGGAGATGCCTGCTAAAGACAGCTTTCTTCAATCAAGACCCAAGGCAGAACTGTCAGAAAAGGCTCGGCCCAATATATCAAGGAGAGGGGAAGACAAAGCCGCTATCTGAAGAAGTAAGCAGTGACTCACGGAAGTATATCCCCGGCCCTGCCACAGATTTTGCTAGTCTTTAAGGTGCTACTGGACTATTGCTCTTTTCTACTGCTACGGAGAGACTGACATGGCTGCCCGTCTTGAAATATCTCCTCCCTGTTTCTCAGTTCATATGGATATCAGCAGGGCAGGGAACCTAATCTAATAGACTTCACTTTCTGGATTGGAATCTGAAGCATTTCACATAATCCATAAATAGAATTAAAGTGGAATGTGAATGTCAAGGTTCCAGTAGGCAGAATTCGGCTGGGAAAGAGATATACAAAATACAAGAAGGAACAAAGGACCATATTTTTATTCTAACTGCTGGTGATTAAGAACCCTTTACTGGTTCTATATGCACAAATCACACAGGTTAGAATCCTCGACATCATACAGAGACACCTACTGGAAGTGCAGAATGGGGAAAAAAACCCATAGTCCTCTCTCAATCACCCCTAACAAACCCAATAAAGGGAGCACTGATCACTAGTTTTCTCTGATTCTTCACAGAACTAAGAGGTTAGTGCTGCAAACTGGGGGAGATTAAAAAGTCAAGTGGGCTGTTCAGCTTATATCACTACCACACCCACCCTGTTCTCACACCAACTAGACCTCCAAGGTGGCAGAAAGAACCCAGAAGTGCAGTTAGGAATCCCAGCCAGTAGAGGGCTGTACATGCTTTGTAACATCACACTGTTCGGGACAACAGTCCATTAAGGTGACACAGTTCTGCTCAAGGAAATGTAAAGAGGCAGCATTCCCATAAAAGTGTGATGCTCTTTTGAAAGCCCAAACAAACCCTTGTCTTTGGGCTTTCTTGTGCCAAGAGTAGACAATCCTCATGGGTTGCAAGGGGGGGGTGTTACCTGTGGGTAGAATCAAGCACGATTAACAGGAAGGGAACAAGAACAGAAGTATGCCTGGGCATATCTATATGCAAGAGGATTGACTCCCGAATCTGCAACAGGCTGTCCGTGTACTGTGTAGATGTGAGATTTACCAAGCACAGATGCTTTGGTAACACAAACTGATTAGGCATTGCTGATTTACTTCCCATTCCTCTAACACTTCTTTGGTGTGCATGAGGTGTACAGTTCTTATTTGCTCATGCAATTCATATTTACCCATCCTCTCAGAGAAGGTCAGGCTGAGAAAAAAGCTTTTCATTCTCAGGACACCCACTGAACTTAAAGGTTGACAAGTTTTAGGGGTACAGGTTTGTTTCAACAAAGCCAGCACTGTCCGTCACATCATATTGGAATTCCCCAAGTCAGGATCAAATGTTTCCAATCTTCTGGAATGCAGCTGATGCAAAGGAAGGGAAGCAGGGAATCCAAAGTGATCTGAGGGACAGATTCTTGAGCAAGCACAAAGCTAGCTGTAGAGGACTTTTTATGCCTGGCACAGGCAAATACAGTTTCGCAGGGCCTATAAAACAGAGCTCTTCCGCCAGGCCTTCAATTAGGGAGCTGCCCCCTCCCAACACTGAGGCCCTGGCCCCAATACCAATCCCAGCTGAAACATTGTGAACAACAGCCTGTTAAAACCCAGACTACAACGATAGCTGACTTCTTTGGATGCCGTGAATGCCACCATCGTCTATGAATTGCACTAGCACTTTATATGCTTTACTGTTATAATGTTGTGGTTTATTTAATCTTGTGTTTTAGATGTTTTAATATATTGTGTGTAAGCCGCCCTGAGCCTGCCTTGGCAGGGAGGGCAGGATACGAATCAAATAAATAAATAAATAAATAAATAAATAGCCTAATTCTATGGCCATAATGTCCTTCTTGAACAACTGGGCACTCACAGTCTTAAAAAACCCCTTGCCCACGATAATACAACATCTAACTTGAACATAGACACTGGTACTAGAGCTTGCAGTAAACCCAGATGCCAACTTTACTGCCACATACACCCGGACAATGCAGTCATGGGACATAAACAACATCAGCTATGCCATCTCAGGATCTTTCACTTGCTCATCTTCTAACACTGTATATGACATGAAATGCCAACAATGCATTTTGGTTCTCTAGACAGGGCAAACGGGTCAAACCCTGTGCCAAAGGATTGTTGTTGTTGTTCAGTTGCACAGTCAAGTTTGACTATTCGCGACCCCATGGACCTCATCACGTCAGGCCCTCCTGTCTTCCGTAGTGCTCTGGAGTTTGCTTAATTTCATGTCCGTTGCCTCGATAACACTGTCTAACCATCTCACACAAATCTAACACTGAAAATCACAAGACTGAGAAACCTGTAGGAGAACACTTCAGTCTTCCAGGACATTTCAGTGGGTGACCTCTAAGTAGCAGTTTCATTGCAAAGGAACTTCAGGAACAGACTAGAAAGGGAAATTGCTGAGTTACAAGTTTTTATATTTGCACAAAATACAGGTCTTGGGGCAGGTCACATCTTTTGACAATACAATAAGGTTTAAAAGCACAATATAAACATTTTAAACCAGTAGTTATAGCTACTGGTGAAAGTTCCGACCCATTAATACAGATGGATATGGCTGGTTGCCGGTAAATGGATGGTCAGCAGGTAGGAGATGGCAACCTCGGGGAAGCAATATGTGGACGCCCACTGCCTCAACCAAGAGCCTGGTAGAGCAGCTCCATCTTGCAGGCCCTGTGGAATTAAGATACTGCAGGGCCCTGATCTCGATGGAGAACATGTTCCATCAGGTAGGGGCCAGGGCAGAGAAGGCCCTGATCGCAGCTAGGACATCTTTTGGGCCAGGGACCACCAGGAGATGTTGATTATTAGAACGTAAAGCTCTTCAAGGTGTATACAGGAAGAGCCAGTTCCTTAGATATGTTGGTCCCAGGCCATATAAGGTTTTGAAGGTTATTACCAACACCTTGAAGCGGATCCGGTATTCAACGTAACCAGTGCAGCTGGTAAAGCACATGCCGAATGAGAGCCCACACAGGCATTGATGTCAACAGGTGCACCGCCACATTTTGTACCAGCTGTAATTTCTGGATCAGCCTCAGGGTATTACAGCACTCAAAGCAATGGAACCCTCCAGGACTTAACAGGGATATTAATTTCTTATCTCACTACATATGCTAACCTCATTCATTCCTCAAATCTGTATTCCCACCAATCGCCCAGAAGGGCTATGCATCCTCTTTGTTTTATTTCTTATTCAGAATAGTAGATTAGAATAGTAGGTTGTAATGTAATACAATGAATAATAGAATGTAATGCAGTTTGGAATGTTAGATTGGAATGCATTTCTCTTGTCTGGGGACACAGGAGAGACACTGCACAGCCAATTGCCCCACCTCAAAGAAGAGGATGCTATAAGGTTGCTTCCATGTTTGAGAGGAGATGTATGGAGTGTGATAGCAGGGTCTCAGTTAATTACTCTCAGCATTCCACAATTAAGAGAGGTACATCTGCCCGTCAATCTCCGATTTATTTCCTTTACTGTGTCCCCCCCCCCATAGCATTAAACCCAAACAAATGGTGGCCATGTATACTAAGTTGGTTATTCCAGTTTGGTCCTCGCATATTTCAAACAACTTTATTATAATACATGCTAATCTGCTGCTCACCCTTTACCTATATGTATGGACTGGCAACTTCCATGTCGATATATCTGAAGAAGTGTGTGTTATGCACACAAAAGCCTATACCTTGAATAAAACTCTGTCTTAAAGGTGCCACTGGACTCAAACTTAGTTCAATTAATATGATTCAGGAGAATTTAAGGAAAAGCCTCTGTTTTGCTAGGGACACCTGCCTCATACTTTGAGATCCCCAAGTGTTGCCAGTTATTACTAAACCATGGTTTACAATCCTTTGTTTATGGGCAGCCAACAAAACCACCAATTTCTTCGAGTGCTCAAATTTAAATGCCATACTAAATTGTGCTTAGGTCAAAGGGCATGCAAGGCATATGCTCTAACCACTGAGTTATACCTCCCTGCTCCCATATCCCAGATAAGAGACCTACAACATCCTACAGAGTTCTGATTTGTTTTTAAACAGACAGGTCAGATTTCACTTCCCATTGCCATCAGGGGAGACTGCCAAGAACAGTGTGTGGGGGCATAGAGGCCTTGTCATTCCAACACTGGTCATCTATAAAATGTCACCCACTGGACATTTACTGTCCAGCTTAAGACAGGCAGCTGGCCCTATCCCTCCCCATGCCAGAATGCATAATTACCAAAGCATTAACTGTGGGGGGGGGGAGAAGGAGGAGAGGATCACAACCCATGACAGAGATTAGCAGAAGCCACGAAGCATGAGATTTAATTACTTTTCTTCCAGTTCGCACCGTTACAAATGTTAATCATATTATTACCCGCCCCATTGTCCAATGAGGTTACTGTTCTGAAAAGTAAAGGGGGTGGGGTGGGACTGCAGCTTTTTAAAAGCAACTCCGCTGGTTCAGGGCCACTTAGAGACATGCGGGTAGCATGCTCTCTTTCTTGCCAAAGAAATCACATGGGCAAAACGCACGCACACACTTAAAAGGATTTCCACAATCAAAGCAAGAAGGGGGGGAAGACAAACTTTACCCCTCTGTTTCATGAAATACGTATATGTTTGAATTGTGTAACTTCCATGACAGAAAACTGAACATGCGTAAATGTTTTATTATTTCCCATCACTCTGCATTTAAAAAACAACAAGAACAACGATTTCTCTCTTAAGAGAGGTGGAGGAGTCTGGCCTGCTCTAGCACAGGTAACTTCAAACTACAAAAAAGAAAAAGAGTGCCATAATGCTTAATGCAATGGTTTTCACACTTTTTGAAATGGAACCCACTTCTAAACTTACTTATAATTTTTGAAATCCACTTGAAAAGTCAGTCGAGGCTACTTTCCCTCACCCCAAAATGCAGGAATTTCATGTTAATTAATTTAAACTAATTAGGTTTTTTGTGTTTTTTTTTAACTCTCTTAAAAAAGAGAGAATTTTATTCTTTTTATAAGAAACAGGAAGGGTAGACAGATGGAGAAAGAAAAAGATGGAGTGAAATTTTTCCTGTTAGTGAGGGTTAGTTTAGGTTAATAACCAATACCAGTTTTGGCATCTATCATGGTTAGAAGATCTTCTTTTTAACTATTGCGAAGTCCAAAATCACTCTGTTAATGCAGTTAGTAAAGTCCATTGGGGTTAGTAATTAAACAGCTCCTTCTAGATGTTACACGAACAGTCCTCAAAATATCTTCTTTTTAAATCTCTTCCAGTTATGGATTGAGTCCATTTTAACTTTGAAGTCTTCCGTTCCATCACCACTTTCCCCTGAGCTGCTGTCTTCTTCGCTTGTCCCAGTTTGGAATACTGCATCTTCCTCCCTGCTGGCGTGTCTCTTCAGAAGTTTCTGTATTTTAAAGATGAAATCCTTCTTCTTTCTTTTCTCTTTTTCCTTAAACTTCTGGCTTTCAAGCTTCCTGGGCTCCATAAACTCTTCGGATGAAATTAGATCTCCAGTTTGTCGCTTGCTATGCTCAACATCCCCTTCTACTGGCAGAGTATTCTCTTTTATAAAAGCGGAATAGGCTTTGGGAGCCTCATCCACCTCTTCTTTTAATTTTATCGCTTCACTGCCAGTTAGGGGTGCCAAGATATTTGTCAAGGTAAATCCGAGATCTTCTTTCTCTTCTTCTTTAACGCCCTGGAAACCTAGAATCAGATTCGATTTCTGTTCAATCTCCATCATCTTTCTAGTTGTTTCCGATATCTGTTTCTGTCGACTGATGAGAACACTATCCATTTTAGACAGAGTTTCGTTGATTTTCTGCAATTGTTCCAGCAGGGGACACAGCATCTCCTTTTCCTGTTGATTGACAGCAAGCTCTTGGGGGGGCTGTCTGGACCGGAAGTCCCTCCTCTCTTCTCTTCCGGTGTCTGCAGGACTTTTTCCAGTATCAACATTTTGTTTTTTTGTTTACTTTTAAAAAGTTCGTGCCGCATCCCCCAGGAAGCTAAGATGATCAAATTCTTCCATGCAACCCCAACAGTACTTTCACCAACACTTTTTTTTCTCTCAGCCCCCTTTCGCGCTCCCTTTGTAGATCTTGCTTCTCAAAGGGGGTGGGAACTCCTCCCTCCTCCCAACGCTTATACGCATGCAGGGGGGCTCCGATTTACGCTTCAAAATAGATCTTCAACTCACGATTCGATGCTACTTCTTCTTTTTATTTTAAACCGTAGCGCTGTCTTCACTCCTGGAAATCGGTGGCGCCGCTAAGTCCCATTACGGGCACGCCGCAGCGGGGCCGATTGGGGCGGGGAGAAAGCCTCAATTTCCCGGCTGTCTGCCGGCAAAGAGGCTACTCCCCAAGCGCCCCCGGTTCGGAGCCTTTACCTAAGGCTCACTAGGGTCTTTCGCACATGCGAAGACCCCCCCAAACTGCGCGTGGGCTAACCGCCTCCGGGAGCGTCCCGAGAAGCGGCCGCCATTCGCGACGCCGAAACCGAAACCAATTTAAACTAATTAGTTAACACTAAACAAACTGTTTGCATTTAGCATGAGACAAACATATAGGATAACTGAGCAACTGGTTGCATTTCACAGCCATTGCACATACAAGGCAAAGGCAATTTTGTCATCAAGCAGGGAAACAGTCCATCCTCTGTCCCCTTGGGGGCCAATAATAGCTATCCCAATTGGGGCCCCATTTGTTTTAGGGATTAGATACATCCACCCACCACCATGTGTGGACAATTTGGGCTAATGGTGGAGTACAAATAGAGTATCCACATACTATATCAGATTAGACACATACTGTATCAGATTAAAATCTTGTTGGCAGCCGTAACTGGTGCCAGAGGCAGGCAGGATGGGGAAGGAGCCTGGCGGAGCAAAAGTAATCTGAGGGCAAAGGTCACTAAACTGCAGGGAGTATGTTCTGGACTGAGAATAGGCCAGATCCCAGACATTTATAGGGCTCAGTTCAAATTATGTTTCCTTGACCTTGCAGGATGGTCATGACACCAGGCCTGGGCTGTCAGGGGTTCACAGGTGTCTGATTTGCCATGACCACACAAGTGCAATTTTAGTTTTGCCCTTGCCTCTTTTGGAAGTTTGATGAATACAGAGCTGTGAAAATCTTATTTACTGGCTATAAAATGCAAGCTTGGAGGATTTTTGCTCTGCATTTTGCCTCCCCCTGAAAGAGCCAGCGGTGCAGACATCCTCCGCTTGTAAACCAAGGTCATTTTTTCTAGGGTTATTGCAGTAGGCACAGAATACAGAGTCCTGATATTACAATTACTTTTGAGAGGGTTAACTATTTTTACTCAGTTCTCAGACCCACAATACCATCATTATTACATGTGCTGGGTATGCACATAGTGAAGTAGCTAGGGACAAGCGTGAACTAAAAAAATGCAGTGCAAGTCGATTTGCGGCTGAACCATGAACCAAATTGAATCAGGAGGTTCTTTCATGAACTGAACCAGTCCTTGGCCCTGTAAACCCCACTGAAAGGGATTGCAGTCCCTTCATATGGGGCTTGCAGAAAGCCAAAAAAAAACACCTGAGAGGAGGGGATCAGCCTGCTTCCCTCTGCTCAGATGTTTTGGGCTGTGTTGTGCAATCCCTTTAACCTTTAACAGAAGTACACAAGAAAGCCTGAAAAAATAGCTGAGTGGTGGGGAAGTGCTCCCAGCTGCTTAACTGTTTCCGTTTCTTCTGCAGTCCCTTTAAAGGGACTACACAAGAAACCCTGAAAAACAGCAGAGTGGGGGGAGAAGGCATTTCCTGCTGTTTTTGCAGCTATTCTAGGGAACAGGAAGCAGGGGGTTAAAGATACTTGGAGTCCCATTAACCCCCCATTTTCTGCTGTATCCACAAACCACCACAAACTGCTTTAAAAGTTTGTGGAAGTTCCTGATGGTAAACCCATCATGAACTTTGGTTTGTGAACAATGATTAGGACAAAATCCATGACAAATTTTGCTTTGTGGTTCGGTTTGTGCCCATCCCTAGAAGTAACATTGCTTATTTTGAATTTGCTGGTCCTTAATTCAATTCTGTTCTTTTGCAATAAGACTGGGGTGCAGGGTGGGGAGAGGTTGGGATAAAATATCATAAATCTCATTTCAGCGCCCTTCCCCGCCCAGTCCACTGACAAAGCCAAAGTGTCATTTTGCCCCCTCCCTGTGGCACACGGAGTTTAGCCTGCTGTTCAGCCAACCAACTCTGGAACATATAAGTGCCTGATTGTTCAAAGAGCAGAGTCAAACATTCGTGTTCTGCTCATGGTGACTGTGCAGTCCTTGTGCAACAGTCTGGTTGTTATCCATGCCATCACAGACTGGCCCTCCACATGATAGCATTTCCCAGCATGTTCAGGAAGCAGCCACCAAGGGGGATGGGCTCGTCACCGTGCACAGAAGATGCTGACTGCTCTTCCAAAGGCCTCTCTCTAATGGGTAACACTCTCATCAAAGGAGTGCTTTCAGAATGCCTGTTGTTGAGGGAGATTACTGTATTGACATACCTGAGGGACTGCCTTTCCCCACATATACCCCAGAGAACACTGAGATCGGGGTCACAGAATCATTTGACTCTGCCGGGCCCCAAAGAGGCCAGGCTCGCCATGACGAGGACTAGGGCTTTCTCAGTGGCGGCTCCTTACTGGTGGAATGAGCTCCCAGAGGAGATCAGGGCCCTGCATGATCTTCTGCAATTCCGCAGGGCCTGCAAGACAGAGCTCCTCCACCAGATTTTCAATTAGGAGCCGCCCCCACCATTAGCATCAATGAACCCGGCCCTCAATTTTAACATCTGGCCTATTACATCAAGTGACTCGGAACAACACCGAGCTGGAATCTAGTAGTCGGAGACATCTTAATATGCCATTGTAAGCAACAAACTGTAGAAATGAATAGCACCTTATGTTTTTTTTGTGTTTTAACTTATTATGTAATGATGTATATTGTTTTATCGGTTTTATTGGCAATTGAGCCATTGCTGTAAGCCACCCTGAGCCCGTTCACGGGAAGGGCGGGGTATACAGTAAATAATACATATGTATATATATATGGCTCTTTTTGTAGCAGGAACTCCTTTGCATATTAGGCGACACACCTCTAATGTAGCCAATCCTCCAAGAGCTTACAGAGTTCTTCTTACAGGGGCTACTGTAAGCTCTTGAAGGATTGGCTACATTAGGGGTGCGTTGCCTCTCACAATATGTCTATATCGACGATTAGATAGATAGATAGCTAGCTAGATAGATAGACAGATAGATAGATAGCTGATAGATCGATGCTAGATCGATCGATAGATCGATCGATAGATCGATAGCTAGATCAGATAGACTGATAGACAGATAGACTGATAGACAGATAGACAGATAGACAGATAGACAGATAGATAGATAGATAGATAGATAGATAGATAGATAGATAGATAGATAGATAGATGAACTTTATATGGAAAATTCTTTGAGCAGGACACAACTAGCACGTTGGTCACAGACTTCCTATGAAGGTGGATTGTGAAGGGATTTGGTGGATCAGCAGTGAGTGTGAACTAAAACTGCCACCCTGATGGAGAACCAAGCCTTTGGGCCCTTTTTCTCCCCTGCTACGAGTGCCGTTCCAGCAGAACCAGATAAGCTGTGCTTCTTTAGCTGCCAAGGGGTGGGGCGGGAGTGGGCCTGCAGGAGAAATCAGACTAAAATGAACACAGTTTGTGCCACATCAAGACCCCTGAAGGGAACTGTGCTACATGAATGGAATTATGATGCTCTTGAGCAGTTCAGCTAGAATCTGCTTGGATTCCCTTCCTCTGTCACCCCCCAGGTCTAGGCAATAGTGGTAAATTTTAGCACAGATAAAAACTCCCTTTCCCAAACACATCTGCTTCATCCTTGCTCACTGGGGAACGATGCAGGACTTATGATGAAACAGTGGAGCCCTGGAATATACTATGTAAGTAATGAGAGTGTCCATTGCAGAGTGCTTCTCCTTGCTACTGAATAACAATAGCCAACCTCAACGCAGCTGTCATTAAACAGCAGAGTATCCAGGTCAGAAAGTTAGTCCCCAGGCATAATTAAGCTCTGGTACCCCTTTAAAAAAAAAAAAAAACATTAGGCACTCAGTGGGTGGGTGGGCTATCAATGCCCTTATATGAAGTTATCGGGTCTGTAACTGTGAGGTGCCAAAAATGATTCAGTCAATCATCTCTGGCAGAAAGCCTCAGGCTCCGTCTTGGCAGTTTTTCATCCAAGGAGAGGAATACTAATCACACTGGAGATGTGCGAGCTAATACCGTGCTCACTTCGGAGCTGAAGGAAGCTCCAGAAGGTGTAACCTGGGCCCTTCTTCTTTAATAGCATCTGACTTGAGAACACACACAAGAAGCACAGAGAGGGATGACACACATACAGGAAGGAACAGGGAAATAAAGAGCCATCTACCATGAGAATGTGGCTCTGCAACCAATCCAGATGCAGTGTTTGCAAAATACTTCTGCTGCCAACTTGAACAACATCAGAAAACTATGGTATTAGTTCTCTGGAAAGAAGAATAAGAGAAGAGATTGGATTTATACCCCATCCTTCACTCAGAGTGGCTTACAGTCTCCTTTCCCTTCCTTTCCCCACAACAGACACCCTGTGAGGTAGGTGGGGCTGAGAGAGCTCTGAGAGAACTGTCCTTGAGAGAACAGAACTATGGCTTGCCCAAGGTCACCCAGCAGCTGCAAGTGGAGAAGTGGGGAACCAAACCCATTTCTCCCAGATTAGAGTCCACGCACTTAACCACTACACCAAACTGGCTCTCAAAAAGCCTCTACCCTCTCCTGTTTCCCATTCTCTGTTCCAGAAACTGCAGCAGCATTTGGTATAGCAAAAAAACACACACACACACACAAAAACCACCCTGTATTTCATGGAAAGAAAAAGGAACAGCTTGAGAAGAAGCTGGAATTAGGGTCTGGAACAGTTTGCAGTTGCTCCAAAGATGTTTTTATGGGGTCAAAGTTGACTCAAGATTGGCCACATTTGCAGACTTCTTGGAAACAATTTTATTCCCTGTGATTTTGGTAACTATCAGGAAAACATACAAGGACTTATTTCCAAAAGGGGAATGCAAGCATCTTGTCTGTTCTGCCAGTCCTCTGAGAAGTGAGAGCCTATACTCCCGAGAGTTGCTATTGGAAGTATTTGGTTATTGCTGTTTTATCCATTTTTAATCTGATTTTTTATTGTGATTACTTTTGAACTCTTATGGGTAGGGAGCAACAGCTGAAAGTGGTCTAGGAAATGTTGAAAATAAAGAGAAAAAGTCAAGACCCCCACTTATGATCAGGACACAGACCAACAGCTTCCACAGCTGGCGATACCGGGCCAGCATCTTCATGGTACAAGCATCCCCAAGCAAGGTCTTTAAGCCTTGCAGCATTCAAGTGGCATGGCCTCAGCAGACAAGGAAACCTGGCTGCCCCATCTAAAGCTGATTTCGTTTTCCCAGCTCTTCTGGCCTCCTCCTACTCTTCCGTTGTTTATTCTACTAAACTGTCTCCCATGCGCTTTAAACTCATGATCAGCAACGGATCTAGCTTCCCCTGGAGTGTCTATTGGGAACATAGGAAAACTCAGCGTGGAACACAAATAGATTCAAGAAAATTTATGGTTCCCACGGCAACACCTTGTTCATATGTATTATGTGACGTTAAGGCATACAGCTCTAGATTTATGCCTTAATTACGAAGTCACTGCTAAGTTCTCTCTTTCAACCTCTTATGCAACTTGGTAAATGGATATATCCCTCCCTTGGAGACACCAGCTGTTTACGGCTGCATCTTGGTTCTGCACTGATTTTGTGTGCAAAGTTCAAAGAAAACCAGGAAAATAAATTTTGAGTTACAGGGCTCTGGGGGGCAGGGGGATAAAATAGCATGTTTCTGTTGAACAGTACAGTATCAATATACAGTACAGTATCAATATACAAGGTGTTGTGAAACCTTTCCACTGCTGACCCCTAATCCGAATACAAGATGCTTTTAAAAGTTCACACTTGTCAGCCAATTTAATCTTCTGATAAGAGCAGAAGAAACTAAACTGGAAGGAAAGAGATGGTTTAGAACAGGGGCGGCCAAACTGCAGCTTGGCAGCTGCATGCGGCACTTTCACACAGTCTAATTTAATGTTAATAAAAAGCAAATTTGCATATTTTTTCAATAAAAAACGTGTGTGTAATAGTTTCCATGTCTTGCAGCTCTCAAACATCTGATGTTTATTCTGTGTGGCTGTTACGTTAAGCAAGTTTGGCCACCCCTGGTTTAGAAACACGACGCGGAGGCTTGAAGAAATCAGCATTCCCCAGCTCCACCAGGGTGAGGCAATCTTGATGAATAACTGTGGGTGGGAGAGAGCCCCCCTCACTGGCTACATGGTACATGGTGCATCAGGGTCAGAGAAACATGGCAGCCAGGACAATCCTTTGCTGGTAGTAAGTTCTGCTGAATTCAGTGGGATTCACTTTTGAGGGTTTTTTAAAAAAATAATCCAGTTGTAAACCTGGGAGTCTCCAAGACCTTTAATATAATAGTTTGAAGGCTTCTTTTCCCCTTGAGGTTTAATGCTCTCCACCTCTGCTCTAGGCTACCAGGGTCAGCCTTGGTTAATACTTGGATAGGAGACTGCCAAGGAAGTCCAGGGTTGCAACATTTAGCAGTGTTAACCACAAACCTCAAGGTAGTAATGCTATGTTTGAAATAAGTAATCTCTGACATTCTCATTGAAAATGCATTTGTCCACTATATCACACAAAGAACTCTACATTACAACACACTCTGCCAATTCCAGGGTGGAAAATTCCTGGATATTTTTGAGGTGGGCAGGAGAAGGCAGGTATAATGTCAGTACACAGTGCACCCTCAAAACAGCCGTTTTCTCCAGGAGAACTGATCTCTGTCATCAGGAGATGCAATTCCAGGAGATCTCCAGGCCCCACCTGGAGGCTGGCAACCATAGCCTGGAGCAGCATTTTAAAGACAACTTGGAAACTTCAATTATGGAAAATGTGGCTGCCCATCTATTGATGACAAGAAGCTGACATCAGCATATTACACTTGCTTGGAAACAATGTCTTTGGCTGCCTGTTAATTCTAGGCACAATTTAAAGTACTGGTTCTTAAGTTCCATATATTAGATGACTTGGAGGTCTGCCTCTATCTATATAAGTTTATAAGCCAGCTGCCTTTCTTTCACTGACTCTTGCTTGCTGTTCTGTCCCTCAGGGAATGTTGGGTCCTCTTTAGGGTTGCCAGGTCCCTTTGTCGTGCTGGTGGGGTGATTTGGGGGGCGTTTCAGGGGTGGGAGGGGACGTCAGTCCATCAGTGGCATCAGGGACGACGCTCTGCTTTTTGGGCAAACTCTAAGGTAAAAATGGCCTTGAACCATAGAGTTTTGTCCTAAAAGCAGAGTGTCCCCCCTGAACTCACTGACATGCTGATGCCTCTTCTGGGTGACATCAGTGTGAAGTGCACATTGTCAGGGGTGGGGGGAATTTCCTCCCACCGGCCACCCCGTCCAGCGGCAGGCCCCTGCTTCCACCTGTGGAATGGGAACCCCAATACTCTTTAGCCTGAGCATGAGACTTTGGGTTTGTGGCCCCCTTTGTGAAATGATCTGTCTGCGTTTCCATGGCGCCATGGAAAAAATGGCAAACAACACAAAGGAGGCAGCAGATAGGAAAGGGGGCTCAAATTGCTGCCAAGTCTGCTGATGGAGGAAATACAGTGGAGCCAGGCTTCCCATTTATGAAAGAGGCAGGGAAGGAAATTCTGCCCTATATGTAGCTCCTCCCCCCTACCCCCGGTGCTATGAGCCCTTCGGTCCGTGAGGTTCCTATCTTTAAAAAGGCCATGGGGCTGTTCAAGGAAGTGGGAAACATATGCAACAACATTCCATTTGAAGTTCACAGGATCCAAGCAAAGGCCATTTGCACACCAGTGTCTGCATAAATAAATAAAACCCCTTTAAAATCTTCCTCAACTGCCTACAGAAATGTGAGGCTACACCACTGCTTTCCCTACTTGGCAGGGGACCAACAGAGGTCTGCAGGGAACCACCTGCCCAAGTCTACCCAGTGAATTCTTAACTAATACATACACTATTCTGGGCTACCACACATGCATGCCTTTACCAGAATCACAGCAGAGCAGGCCTTTCTGGATAAAAATGGGCAGGAAACCTATGCGTAGAACATGACCAATGATCATGAGCGTATGGCTTTTCACCCTGCATGCACACACAAAATATACAGATGGTAAGGAACAGCAAGTCAGGTGCCAAATTCCAGCTTTTGTACACATTTTTGTAATGTGTTACAACATGTGTTACAAATGTGTTACAGCAGGCCTTGACAAACTGTCTTTGGTTCTAGGCGCCAGCCCCAAAATGTAGGAGAAACATTTTTTTGTTTTGCCTTCAAGGTTCCATATTTTAATGCTGATTTTTTCTAATTACTTCTACCTAAAAACCTAATCTTCACCTCTTGTTTCTTATAATTTTATTGAAATTATGACCAAAAAAAGGGCTGTAGTATAAAAAGTGCTCTGGTCATCATAACCACAACAAAAAGCCAGCCTCTAACCCTAGCCTAATTTCTCCCCAAATTTATCAACATTCCCTTATCGCTTTGAAAAGGTCAATTCAATCGCATATTGGAGCCAGTACAGAAAACAACTAGTTAAAAAGTGAATTCATCCATCACCTCTCAATGGTGTAAAGTCAAGCTTGCATATAAACAAAGAATGACAAGGACCACAAACACAGTTATTTTTATGTCACGTGACAAAGCATTCTGATGTGACATGGCTTTGTACTTTCACTGCAAATTCCTGCAAGACACTTCAATAAAATAAATGCTGAAAATACTAAATGCCACAATGAGACTTCTAGGTGCCATGGAGACTTGCTGCCTAGGAATCCTATGAAGAACTGCTAGGGATGCCAGCCTCCAGATGGGACCTGGGGATCCCCTGAAATTATAGCTCATTTCCAGACTACAAAGATCAGTTCCCCTGGAGAAAATTGATGCTTTGGAAAGTGGAGTCTATGGATTGTATCCCATTGAGGTCCCTGTCCTCCCCATGTTCCATCCCCAATTCCCCAGGAGTTTCCCAACCTGGATCTGGCAATCATACCCTACATCCCCCACCAGGGGCCAGGGGATATCTGGCAACCCAAAGAACTGCCTTCTATATGGGAGTTTTCTAAGCAGTGAATCAGTCCTCATTCCAGCTTGCAAGAGAACCTCTGATTGGCTTTAGCAGGCCACATTACAACTGTCTAAGGACAGAGACCTTTACATTGTCTTGTATGTAGACAACATTTTTGCACAAAGGTATCAAAGTTTACTAGACAATGACAAATCCTTCAAATTTTTACTTAGAGGAAACCATCCTACTTCTCATGCTTTCCCTCAGTAATCTGTTTTATTTTAATCAGGCATCCAAAGATATGACCATAGAGAAACAGAATATGCTGTATTTACAACTACCAATTGTAATAAAGGGTAATGTGTACAATTAGTTACAGGGACATCAGATCAAGAGGTCCCCATGTACTGAAGTCAAACTAAGTCAGACTAATGACCTAAGGGACACTGGCTGGTACACCACTACAAGGGGGCAGATGTTAAATTTCTACTAATCTTTACAGTTTTTGCATTAGATTTATTTCTCAACTGTTGTGCAACCACTGCAGATCTGGAAACTCTGAAGTCACATTCTTCACTCGATTGGCAACTAAAAGATAGCTTATTTTGTATGCGTCATCTAAATGAGACAAGCAGACTAGCACATTGGCAATGAATTTCTTCCCTGGTTCCTCATAAATACCACAATGCAGAATTTACAGTGACAAAGCACCCCCTCCCCCAACAGGAATGTATGCGGTGGCTTAAAATGCAGCATATCTGGCTGTGTCTTGCTGCAACCTGCCCATCAGCAGTTCTTCAGTTCCAAGAATCTAAGTGGACTGCGGTTGTGTCGGTCTTGTAGGGCCAAACTAGACGAGCCAAGAAAAGAGCCCCCACAATTTATTTTGTCGTTGTTGTTTGAATGTGCAGATAAGGTGGTTAACACCACTACACACCTTTATAAAATCAGCAAGGGATACCTGTCCAAAAATCTCCCACAACCATAGACCCTCTCTAAGAAGGAGAGGCAATGGGAACAGCAGGGGAATTACTACAGGATTGGGCCAGAAATCTAACATGTGGATGGGTGGGAGACATGGACAGGACACAGCACTAAGGATATGCTTGGGGTGGGGGCTAAATCATTTTATTCTGTACTTTCCCCAAAACTGCATTTTAGTTTGTTTGTTTTTCCTTTTAACATCCCAGGTGTTCAACTTTGCCCCAGTAATTCTGGACTTATTGGCCACACCATAGGAAGCTGGCATGTTCACTGGCTAGAAACTATGAAGAACACTGTCTGCTGTTTTGCTTTACATCTCTATAGAAACTCTTTCTCTCAGAAACAAAAATGCAAGGAAGGCAAGTGGAGAATTCCCAACAGTACCAGACCAGATTGGTAGAAGTGCTGGTGAAAGAAAACCTACCTGCTCCCCAATGTCTTACAAGCATTCCCCTATGCTTTCCAAAATGCTGCTCTTGGAAGCCTGGAAAATGGCTGCTTTGTCCAAGTGTGTGCCTTACTGCCTTGCACTAACAGGCATCCAAACACATGACTAACTTGACAGAACACATGATGGTCTGTGGGATGCGCCATTTCTGCCTGTCTGTGGCAGAACCACCTCCCCAATCAGAACAAATGCACATGATGAGCAGATCTCCAAGCCAGTCTTCTCAGGAAGCAACATCTACTTTCAGGATGCAAAGGCCTACTATCTCTACAGATGCTTTCATTCTGTGCACAGCTCCTGTTTGATCAGCAGAGATGTGTCCCTTTCCATCACTGCACAAGGCTCACAGGCTCCTTAATGACAAGTGGCAATGCCTTCTAACCCTCCAGATGTTCATTTGTTGCCCTCCAGTAATGAAGCATCTGGCAGTAGTTGCAAGCTCAATGACAGCAAGGGAAGAGGGAAGGGGCATGCCTGCAAAAGGAAGTTCCAACAGATACCACTCTTGTATCTCACTGTACCAGTTCTGCAGTTCCTCCCACCTATCAACCACTACTATGCTGTGATACACCTGCCAAACCCCTCTGGGTAATCTGGAGGACAATGAGGAAGCAAGAACAACAGAAATCTTTGTCTTCAAATGCTCAAGGACACATGAAGCTGCTTCATACTGAATCAGACCATCAGGCCTTCCACACCAGCATTGTCTACTCAGACTGGCAGTAGCTCTACAGGGGCTCAGGTCTTTCACACCACCCACTACCTCATCCTTTTAAGTGGAGATGACAGAGATGGAACCTGGGAACTTCTGCATGACAAGCAGATGCCCTACCACCATGCTATGGCCTCTCCCCCAGCCTAGAGCCATGAATGGATATCAGGTCTTAGAAGAGGAGATTATGGATTTAAAAGGAGGGGGGATGTACTGTAAGGATCTTCTACACAAGAGTCTTAGTGGAATACATAGCAAATGAGGAAATACACTCAGTGGTCCAACTAACATTCAATTATTAAACAAATGTTTGAGTTACACAGAGCTCCTATTCAGGATTAGGTAGGTAAATATACTTCTAAAATGTTATGTATCTAGGATGATGTTAAAAAGTAGAATATTCAAGGTGTCTGGCTATACCCAAGGAGCCAGAGATGCAATCCTAAGTGAAGAAATCAAAGTTGGTGAATGGAATTAACTGGCATCCCAATCACAAAAAGCAAATATGTCCACATGAGTCCTCTGAAGAGCTTAACTGACAGGATCCCTGTGATGCAGAAACCCCCATGCAGATTTTCTGTAAAAGCTGCAGAACGGGATTGCAGTGTAAACAGACATGGAAGAACAGCTCAAAAGAGAAGCTTGAAACTTATAGTCAAGGTGTATAGCAGGGGTCAGGCTCCAGAAGACAACCAAGCTAGGTCAGAGGGCAAAGATTAACAGACAATCAAATCAAACAAGATGGGAATAGAAGAAATTCTGAATATGCTTTACAGCCAGGTTGTGCCAGCACTGAGCCAGGAATAATTGAGGCCCCAAAGACGATCTGTAGGAAGAAAGATTAAAGTCAAGCACTTTGTGTCTATTAACTAATGTGTCTCATGCCACTGGAAGTGGAAGGATGTGAATTGTCACACAGAAACTTTATAAATACTTATACAAATAGGCATGTTGGACTTCTACCACCGAAGGCTGAGATCCCATGGTACTCAACACAGGACTGTTTCAATGTAAATCCTTCCAGCACTGCATTGATTTTTGAATTATTCCAGTGGAAGAACTTAGGAAGACATAAGTCAGAACTGAAAGGGGCTTTCCCTTTGGGACCATAGTGGTTTTTAATTTCAAAATTACCCCCATTGGGGAGAAACAACGGTTCAATTCACATGGAATACCAAACCGTACCTCACTGTCATGTCAAACTGGCAAACTACATGAGATGTCTGAAACATAAATGAAAACCATGACGCAACTGTGGTTTTCAGTTCTGGTTTGGAGGATAAGCAGAAGTGATAGTTTGCCAGCCCTGAAACAGGAAGGATACAAAAGAAGGAGAGAGGAGGAAGAACTGGAACCAAAGGAAGGAGAGAAATCAACAGCCAAAGTGTGACTTGGTTCTCATTATCTGAGCTGGACCATTCTGTTGAAGACCCTTTATGTAAACATTGTCTTTGTTGGGGTTTTTGACTCTATATTGAACAGATATGCAAGGATAAAACATTTTCAAAATTGACATTGATTGTCCAGATTTTGGAATGGAAAAAATATGGTGGGAAGGACAATCAGTTATGGAACCGAACATTATACACATTATCTTTTATGCACTGCATACATTTCATACTTTTCTTCCATCACAGAGCTCAATGCAACATACTAGGTACGTCTCCCACTCAGGCAATCACAAAAGTCTGATCTGCTTCGTTTATCATGGGCTTGCCAACCATACCTTGATCCCCCGCTCCCTGCAACCACTGCCTACAAGTAATCTGAGCTGCCCCTGCCAGAGCTGGTGAGCACTGCTGCCAAGGGTGGGTCTGTGCTTCCCTTGGAAGAGCTGTGGATCCCAGGAAGAGGGCTCCAAGGGAGAGCATGGAAGGACAAGCCAGGGAGGGAATTCAATTGGCCCTTCCCCATGAGTCCTCCCAGGTCTCCTCTCTGTTTCTGTCAGTGAGGCAGAAAACACACTTGCTGCATAGTGTCATTAAACACCCTCTCAGAGTCTGGGGTGGGCCAAACTCCCCTGAGCTCACCTGCTGGGACTGCCCCCTGCTGGCTTGCTATCAAATGCCCAAGGGTGCCCAGAGAGCTGGGTACCCCACCTGTTTCCAGCCATTGTTTAGGCTGTGAGAACATCCCTTCTAGGACTGCCCCAGGGACATCGCTCTCATAATTCTGAGGACGCCTGGAAAGGTGGCTGGGGGAGGGGGGAGGTTGTTTTTAGCTTGCCTGAGGAAGGCTGAAAAGCTTGGATTGTTTTTGCAATCAACCTTGGGCAATCCTAAGAACAATATATAGCACTTTGTTGCGGGTGTCTAGTTTCATCAGTTCTATTTCAGAATATTCATACTGATTCCCCCTAGCCTGTTATCTTCTAAGTACAAGATGCTGGTACGTTTTCTCTCTCTCTCTCTCTCTCTCTCTCTCTCTCTCTCTCTCTCTCTCTCTCTCTCTTTCCCCTCTGGAGCAATGGGCCCAGCAAGTGGGACCCCCTTGCTCTGGTTATGGCCACATTATACTGACAGCAGGACAAATGTCTCAATTCTGTGCATCAAGTGTTGGCAAAAAGAAGAAGAAAAGAAGAAGGAAGCACTTTGGACTCCCCTTGGGGATGAAAGGTGAGGTGCTTAATAAATCCAAGCTATTATTATAATTGTAAAACCAATTTCTGCCACATTGCTTAATAATGTAGAGTAACTGTGTAATAATCCCAGGTTAAAATTAGAATCATAAAAAATTAGAGACAGGAAAGACCTCAGAGGTCAGCTTATACCATCCGTAGCCAGAAGATGCATCATTCCTTACTGTGCTATGGAAAGGGGGGGGGTTAAGGAAAAACGTGCACACAACAAAACCCCAAGAAGTCCCAAACTAGACTGACTTTTGAGTGTGTCTCAGTTAGGGGGAATGGTGGAGAGTGACAGGTTAGAGGAGAAGCATGGTAAAAGAAATTTATCTTGGATCATGGGGCTTGTTTGTATGTAGAATGAAGCAACACCCCCCCCTTACTAGAATCTTCGCCAGTAATCTTTTAAAGCAATCAGTACATGGCTCAACTGCTGTGTGTGCTCTGACAGTTGCGGGGAGGTGCTAAGAGTATAACCACACAGGAGCTTTCCAGATGTGCTCCTGGCTGACTGCTAATCAAGTCCTGAAACTACATGGTACCACCTTCTGCACGCCAATCGCTCCCTCCCTTGTGTGGACAGTGCTGTCAGTTCCATGACCGTCCTCATCTGTCATGCAGATAGGCTGGGACCACTATAACTGTCTCCAGTGAAACTAAAGAGCACTATGGGAAAACATCTCCCAAATCCTTTTTTTAAATGGCTCAGTTAGGTACACTTAATTTTCCATGCTCCCCTTTCCTTTTGCCACATTTGAGTTCCAATGCTCGGATCATCTTTTCTTCTCAGTGTCAAGGCAATACCTTTGTTAGGTCCCCTCCCCCAAAGGCTGCCGACCTCCTGGTGGGGCCTGGAAATCTCCCAAAATTACAACTGATACCCAGGTTAGAGATCAGTTCCCTTGGGGAAAATAGCTGCTGTGGAGGGTGGGCTATATGGCATTATATCCTGATGAGGTCTCTCCCCTTCCCAAACCCCACCCTCCCAAGGCTCTACCACCAAATATCTAGGTATACCCAGAGCTGGCAACTCTACCCTCTCCTTCTACCAGACCAATGCCTTGATCCCTCAGTAAAACTTGTCTACTCCTTCATTAGGGCCTATTCTTAAGCCAGCATATCTACCTATCCTGCCAAGTCTGCCTGTTTACTTTTTGATGTTCCATACAGCACTAGCACAGTTTGCACTGAATGCATTTCACACTCTGTTCTGCTTTGGACAACTAATGGGACACACATAGGAATAGGCAGTTGTTGGGGCATTAATGGACTGGAATCCCACCTCTGTTTCCTTTCTATATAATATCCTTGAAAGTAGACTGCCCTGGTTCCTCTTCTTGGAGCCTGGTTCCTCATCTTGGAGCCTGCCCTGGTTCTTCTTCTGCCTCCTCCCATCATCCTATTGCCTGTTCTCAGACAGACTATCAGTTCTACTTCCCTCTTGCCATCACATGTCTCTCTGGATGCTCTCCCAATATCCAGACAGAGACGAAGGGAGGAAGATCTGAGCGTAGTCAGTGGGGTTTCCTCTCTCGACAGATCAGTGTTCAGCCCAATTAGCATTGCTGGATGAGAAGGCTCTTTTTGCGCTTTGTGATTATCTGTGGAAATGCAAATCGGAGCTTCCTTCACTGCAGCAAGCTAACAAGATAATGACTATTTTCACCCACTGGATAGATTACAAACATCTGCAGAGAAGATGCACTGTGTACTATGTTGAGGCAAAGGTGGATCGGGATGAAGGAGCTGAGGACTGGGGAAGATGCCTCTACAGTGTTGTTGTTTTTTTGGAGGGAGGGGGAGGTATGCCAAAGTCCTGCAGCATGGAGATAAGGAAATGCTCCATGCAATACTGTGTCTAAAGTCACGTGCTTGTCATAGAAGTCTCTGAAACAGTTCTGCATACAGGAGGCTTGAGACACAAATAATCACCCTGAGTTCCAACGGATATCATTTAGGGAACTGTAGAATTGTCAGTACTGTTGTTTAACTTGCCAGGAATGCAAAACCCTGTATTTAAAAACCAGAGACTTAAGACCTGGAATGAGAGAGGACTGTCATACAGAATAAAATTAAAGAATACTTCCTGGAATATTATGAATCCTTGTGCAAAATAGAGGCTGGGGAG
Organism: Gekko gecko; assembly: GCA_029375565.1. Taxonomy (NCBI): domain Eukaryota; kingdom Metazoa; phylum Chordata; class Lepidosauria; order Squamata; family Gekkonidae; genus Gekko; species Gekko gecko. The sequence continues at coordinate 19,864,961 of JAPDNY010000013.1, read as the reverse complement.
CAGGGGAAGCTGAGCTGGGTGGATCTGTGGGCATCCTGAGCAAATACCTGGAGGAAGTGATGAAATGCATGAGGGCCAATCCCATCAAGACTGAAATACTATTGGTCTATGACAAGGGAGCTGAAGGCATGGATTTTCAGCCTGTCCTGGAGGTAGGCCTACCAGCTCAAGGTTGGGAAATACCTGGAGATTTTAAGGATGCAGCTTAAGGAGGGCAGGGTTTGGGAAGGGGCAGGACTTCAGCAGGGTATAATGCCATGGAGTCTACCTTCCAAAGCGGCCATGTTCTCCAGGTGAACTGATCTCTGTCACCGGAGATCAGTTGTAATCTCAGGAGATCTCCAACCACCATCTGGAGGGTAGCAACCCTAGCTGGAGGTCTGTAGCTTGGGGTTCTCCTGCTTATGCTTGGAGGCTCATGCAGAGCATGCAGTATTCTTCTGTCAGCTTTTGTCAACAGCAAGAATGGCCGTTCCTCAAAAATCCATGATCTGACCGTGGTGATCCATGCTCTGATCACATCCAGGATAGATTATCGTGATGTGTTTTACAACAGGCTGCCTCTGGAAACAGTCAGGTTTAGATTGCAGCACTCAGGTTATTGCCAGTCAGGGACTGGATACGGGGAATATATCAGCCCAGAGCTGACAGATCATTACTGGCTGCCTGTTTGTTTCTGGGCACAATTCAAAGTTCCGGTTCTTACCTTTAAGGTGTTTAAATGGTTTGGAGCTGGGGCACTTGAAAGACCACCTCCTCCCATTCAGCCCAATTAAAATCTTCTCCCCCAAGACCCACCCCCTTATGCCCCTGCCTGCAGTGGTGAGTGGGTAGCAGCCAGAGATGGGGCTGTTTAAGTGGTGGCACCTCCCCTTTGGAACAACCTCTCCCTACAGACCTTCCTGGCTCTTCTTTCAGGTGCCAGGCCAAAACATTTCTTCTTACCCTGACTTTTAATTGAAGTACTTCATCTACTTAAACTGTTTTATGTTCTGCTTCTAGTCTGAGGACCATTTTATGGATTTCATTTTAAGCTGTTTAATATTGTTTTTAATGGATTATTATTATTTTGATAATTTTATGCTTCAAAATAGTTTTGCTGGATTTTTACATCAGGAGCTGCCTCAAAATGGTATCTGGAGAGGCAGCACGTACAGTTTTATACATAAACAAAGTTGGAGTGCCATTCCACAGTGCTCTCCTAAATGCCAAAGCGCCATTCTGCAAAGGAGGAAATGTTGGCTACTGTGTGAAATAGGCTGCTATACTAGGTGGGCCACTAGGTGGACCACTGGTCTGACCCAGCAGGACTCTTCTTATGTTATAAAATCAGGCACATTTACTGTCATGCAGTTTCCAATGAGACTTGAGGTATCCAAACCTAGTTCTGTGGCAGAAAAATAAGCGAGATGGGGCTGTTCTGTGCAGCAGCCTGAATTGGCTTGGGCCTCTGTTTGGTTCTCTCCCATAAGGCTTTGCAGGAGGCTCTTCAGTCTGACAATGCACCCTGCACTCTGCTCTAAAAGAACGGTTTCTTTTCTGAGTTCCAGCCTTGAAGCCAAAACATCTAGATATGAGGACCTGTGGCTCCAAGCTTCTGCCTTGGCAGGGAGGGTGTTTTTAACCTAGTAATACAATGACTCCAGTCAGAGTCTTCTGGTCAGAAAGGGGAGGGGTCTGGGTTTCGTCAGGACCATTCAATTTCTCGATTGACAGCTAATCTGGATTCTAAAGGTATTTAACACCAGTGTTTGAGATGCTAAGGGCCCTCTGCCAGCACTGTGGTTAGGTCTTGCCAGAGTGACTGGAATGCATTCCTCAACAGATAATAATTCCTAAATGAATAATAAGTGCATTATTTGTTTATAAGTACTGGTTTGTCTGTTCCCTTCTGTAAGATGAATACTGAAATTGCTACTTGCTTAGAAATTTGTGCAGTATGGTTTCCTTTCAATAAATCACAGATACTTTGGAACAGGTTTCCCCCCCTCAAAACTATGGGGTTCCTGCCAGTTTAAAAAAAAAACCCTTGTCGAGCCAGGTGGGGAGGGGATTCCTAGGAAAACCTCCCGGACTCTTAATTCACCCAACATCTTCCTCCTTCTGCTTGATGGCGACATAATGAGCTTTAGCAACCATGACATACGGCTATAAAGAAACGCAGAACCAACAGTAATGTGCAGTGAAATCAGAGTTCATTGCCAACCACAAAGATGGGTCAAGGAACAGTTTAAAAACTAACTTCAAGTCAAAGGCACCACCAACCAGCCTACTGGAGACATAACCACATGGGATATTTCCTCTATATTAATGCTCTAAACAAGACTGCCCAGAGCAAGAGAGAGAGGACATCTGGAACAACTGCTCCGGGCCGAAAGGCAGCTGCTAGTGAGAAGACGTGGAGCATGGGGCATGTGGTATGATGTGACATGTTCCAAAGGCTTCTGAGGATAAGGTGTCACCATAAGGCAAAAAGGATGTACCTGACACCAATGCTCCCTCTAAGCTGTGGAGTCCTGTGAGCAAAAAAAATCCACTTTGTGAGCTACTGGCATTAAAGTGGTGAGCGAGCAATTTGGCTCCTGCATACATTAGTTTGCTCTGGAGCCCTTCTTCCTGAGCTGAGACAAAACTGGGTGAGCCGAAGGCTAAAAAACTGTGAGCTAGCTCACACTAACTCAGCTTAGAGGGAACACTGCCTGACACACTGAATGGAGCACATCAGAGTCTGGCAAGCTATTTGCAAAATGGTGTACACCTCCATGCCTCCCTTTGTTCACCCAGGATACAGCAAAAATCTGCATGGGCATGTGCTTTCACTTGGAATATGGACGGAGGAGAGCACCCTGTATAAAGCGAGAGCGTACTCCAAGGCAGGACTCAGTCAGTCAGTCTGTCTGTCCTACCTACCTATATATTTTCTATTGGGCTTTTAGTGATTTGTTTATATGGCTTTCCCTTTCTGTCTCAATGTTTAGTTGCTCAGGTTTTATTGCTGCTAAACTAATGTTACACTTATCTGTCTCTTGTTACACTTATCTGTCTCTTGTTAATTTTTAAAAAAAGTTTTGTGGCAGATAAAAGTAACTGCTACTGTTTTATCACTCTTTTAAAAAAGAACCTGACAGTAACTTGTCTATTGTTTTTATTCCTCCATACTATACTATATTCCTCTATACTACCTTTTTAAAAATTAGGAGGTAATATGTAAATACATAGATTAATGCCCCCTTGCCCCCTTCAGCGTCTCTGTTCCCATTCTCAAAGGTCTTATTTGGGATCCTGATATAGAGGAATGAATTTGTGGCTTGCTGGTCCCTTGCCTGTTGATCAGCTGACCAGCAGCCCATTTGAGGATCGGCTCATTTGTTTCTTGCGTGGAAATTGGCTCTAGCACCTATTACTCAACTACAGTCACCCCCATATTGCATGCCTAGATGTAACCCCAGCTTGCACATTCATCTCACTCAAGTTCATTCCCCTCTATCTTCAACCTTGGCTCTGGCACTGATTCCATACAGAACCGCCCTGTAAGCTTGAAAGCTGATCTTGCCTGGATCTTGGTACATCTGGGTCAGATTTTTTGGTTATTGTTGTTGTTCAGTTGCACAGTCGAGTCCAACTCTTCCCGACACCATGGACCACATCATGTCAGGCCCTCCTGTCTTCTGCCATCTTACGGAGTTTACTCCATTTCATGTCCGTTACATTGATAACACTGCCTAACCATCTCATCCTTTGCCGTCCCCTTCTTCTTTGACCTTCAATCTTTCCTAGCATCAAGGTCTTCTCCAGTGAAGGCTCCCTTCTCATTTGGTGGCCAAACTATTTGAGCTTCAGTATCTGGCCTTCCAGGGAACAGTCAGGGTTGATTTCTTTTAGGATTGACTGATTTGATCTCCTTGCAGTCCAAAGGACTCTCAAAGAGTTTTCTCCAGCACCATAATTCGAAAAGATCTTTTCTTTGGTGCTTGACCTTCCTTATGGTTCAACTCTCGCAGCCATACATTACTACTGGGAATACCATTGCTTTGACCATACAGACTTTTGCTGGCAGGGTGATGTCTCTACTTTTTATTATGCTGTCTAGGTTTGCCATTGCCTTCCTCCCAAGGAGCTGGTGTCTTTTAATTTCATGGCTGCAGTCATCGTCTGCAATGATTTTGGATCCCAGGAATGTTTGCCAAGGAGCGATGGGGCCAGATGCCATGATCTTAGTTTTTTTGATGTCGAGTTTCAAGCTAACTTTTGTGCTCTCCTCTTTGACGGTCAGCAAGAGGTTCTTTAGGTCCTCTTCACTTTCTGCCATTAGAGTGGTATTATCTGCATATCTGAGGTTGTTGATGTTTTCCCCAGCAATCTTAATTCCAGCTTGAGATTCATCCAGGCCAGCATGATGTACTCTGCATATAAATTAAATAAGCAGGATGACAATATACCTCCTTGTTGTACTCCTTTTCCTATGCTAAACCAACCAGTTGTTCCATATCCAGTTCTAACTGTCAATTCTTGACCCTTATACAGGTTTCTCAGGAGACGTAAGAACATAAGAGAAGCCAATGTTGGATCAGGCCAATGGCCCATCCAGTCCAACACTCTGTCACACAGTGGCCAAAAATATCAGGTGCCATCAGGAGGTCCAGAAGTGAGGCCAGGACACTAGAAGACCTCTCATTGTTGCCCCCCACAAGCACCAAGAAAACAGTGCATCACTTGCCCCACACTGAGGTCGATTTCCCACAAGTACTGCTCCGTGCTTGCTCTTCCTTTTGCCCCAATGGTACGTGTGAATTTCACACTAAGTGCTGCACGGCCACATTTTGCCCCGCAGCTTTGCGCAATTTCCCCTCATCTACTCAATCCTGTTTTTTGAGGACTGAGTAGATGCGGGGAAAATCGTGCGAAGCTGCAGGCAAAATGTGGTCGCGCAGCACTTAGTATGAAATTGATATGTACCATTAGGGCAAAAGGGAAGAGAAAGTGTGGAGCAGCGCTTGTGGGAAATCGGCCTGAGAGTTCCTATCTCTACCTTGTGGTTAATAGCCGCTGATGGACCTCTGCTCCATATGTTTACCCAATTCCCTCTTGAAGCTGTCCATGCTTGTAGCCACTACCACCTCCTGTGGCAGTGAATTCCATGTGTTAATCACTCTTTGGGTGAAGAAGTACTTCCTTTTATCCGTTCTAACCTGACTGCTCAGCAATTTCATTGAGTGCCTATGAGTTCTTGTATTGTAAGAAAGGGAGGAAAGTACTTCTTTCTCTACCTGATCTATCCCATGCATAATCTTATAAACCTTGATCATGTCATGCCTCAGCTGTTTTTTCTCCAAACTAATGAGCCCAAAGCTTTAACCTTTCTTCATTGGGAAAGTGTTCCAACCCTTTTATCATTCTAGTTGCCATTTTTTGTACTTTTCCAAATGCTATAATATCCTTTTTGAGGTGTGGTGACCAGAACTGTACACAGTACTCCAAATGAAGTCATACCATCAATTTATACAGGGGCATTATGATACTGGCTGATTTGTTTTCAATTCCCTTCCTAATAATCCCCAGCAGAGTGTTGGCCTTTTTTATTGCAGTCGCACACTATCTCAATATTTTCATTGAGTTATCTACTACAACTCAAAGATCTCTCTCTCAGTCAGTCTCTGCCAGTTCAGGCCCCATCAATATGCATTCATAGTTAGAATTTTTGGCTCCAATGTGCATCACTTTGCACTTGGCCATGTTGAACCCCATTTACCACGTTGATGCCCACTTGCCCATCCTTGACAGATCCCTTTGGAGTGCCTCACAATCCTTCCTGTTTCTCACCACCCTGAACAACTTCATGTCATCTGCAAATTTAGCCACTTCACTGCTTACTCCCAACTCCAAATCATTAATAAACAAGTTAAAAAGCATCAGACACAGTAGTGATCCCTGTGGTACCCCACTGCTTACCACCCTCCACTGAGAAAACTGCCCATTTATACTCACTCTGTGTTTCCTAATAATTGTCCTTTTATCCTGTGACTATTGAGCTGACTTAGGAGCCTTTGATGAGGAACTTTATCAAAAGCTTTCTGGCAGTCAAGGTAAACACATCTGTTGGGTCTCCCTTGTCCACATTTGTTCACTCCCTCAAAGAACACTAACACATTAGTGAGACAAGATCTTCCTTTACAGAACCCATGCTGAGTCTGCCTCAATAGTTTTTGTTCATCAATGTGCCTACTCATTCTTTCCTTAACAGTTTCCACCAACTTACCCATGGCTGGATGTCAGACTGACTGGCTTGTAATTTCCCAGATCTCTTCTGGAACCCTTTTTAAAGATGAGAGTGACATTAGCTACCTTCCAGTCCTCAGGAATGGAGGCAGATTTTAATGAGAGATTACATATTTTTGTCCACAAATTCAGATTTGAGTTCTTTCGGATGTATGCCATCCAGGCCTGGTGATTTATCAGTTTTTAAGTCATCTATCATGTGATATGTGAGATGGCCTGGTACTCCCATCTCTTTAAGGACTTGCCACAGTTGTGATCGACACAATCAAAGGCTTTACTGTAGTCAATGAAGCAGAAGTAGATGTTTTTCTGGTAATCCCTTGCTTTCTCTATAATCCAGCAACTGTTAGCAATTCAGTCTCCAGTTCTTCTACGTCTTCAAAACCCAGCTTGTACTTCTGGCAGCTCTCCATCCAGGTACTGCTGGAACCTAGCTTGTAGAATCTTTAGCATGACCTTGCTAGCATGTTAAATGAGTGCAATTGTGTGATAGTTTGAACATTCCTTGGCATTGCCCTTCTTTGGGATTGAAATGTAAACTGACCTTTTCCAATCCTGTGGCCACTGTTGCATTTTCCGAATTTGCTGGCATACTGAGTGCAGCACTTTAACAGCATCATCTTTTAGGACTTTGAATAGCTCAACTGGGATACCATAATCTCCACTAGCTTTGTTGTTAGTAATGCTTTCTAAGGCCCATTTGACTTCACACTCTAGGATGTCTGGCTCGAGGTAACTGATCACACCATCATGGTTGTCAGGGACATTGAGGTCCTTCTTGTATAGTTCTTCTGTGTATTCTTGCCATCTCTTCCTAATCTCTTCTGCTTCTGTTAGGTCTCTACCATTTTTGTCCTTTATCATGCCCAGCTTTGCATGGAACGTTTCCTTGATTTCTCCAATTTTCTTGAAGAGATCTCTAGTCCTTCCCACTCTATTGTTTTCCTCTATTACTTTGCATTGTTCATTCAGGAAGGCCTCCTCCTTATCTCTCCTTGCTGTTCTCTGGAAATCTGCATTCAGTTGGGTAAATCTTTCCTTTTCACCTTTGCCTTTTGCTTTTCTTCTTTCCTCAGCTATTTGTAAATCCTCATCAGACAGCCACTTTGCTTTCTTGCATTTCTTTTTCTTCAGTTTGGTGCTGATTGCTGCCTCCTGTACAACATCACGAATCTCCGTCCATAGTTCTTCAGGCACACTGTCTATCAAATCTAGTCCCTTAAACCTCTTCTTCACCTCCACTGTATATTCATCAGGGATATGATCTAGTTCAAACCTGAATGGCCTAGTGGTTTTCCCAACTTTCTTTAGTTAAAGTCTGAATTTTGCATTTTTTGGAGCCTCTCCTTATTTCATTTCCCAAGTGTTTGCACTGCTTAGTCAAGCTTGGAATACAAATTATGGCTGGAGGGAAGTGGGGTGGGAGCTTCAAACAGGTGGAAACTGCCAATAAATGAACCATCCGTACTTGTTTTGCAATCAGCTCCACTTACCTCAGAGTCTGCACGGCTGTTAGTGCACCACTAGCATCCAAACACAGTCTAAACTGCAGAATTTGTTAAGTGCTCGGGAATCCTTAGCACTCGTTAAAAACAAAGCACCGGTTGCTTAAGCCTAAATCACTGAAGAATTACCCCCTTCCCAAAATGTCATAAAAGTAAATATGAGATGAGTTTATGTTGATGTCTCACAAGCTCGTTTGCCAACCATCACAATGTGAGAACTATACACAAATCCCTTTCCCTCCTCCATAGATCTCAGGTCTATTTGTGTCCACAAGCCATTATTCTGCTCCCAGGGTCTCCAGCAGGTAGCTTATGAGCTACTGGAAGCTTGATCCCAGCTGCTTGAAGAACTACACTATTTATATAGATTTATATTATCATACTCATTGAATGTCGAACATATATTTTTCGTTATTTACACATGGTTTGATCCTTTCTATCTTTTGTATAACTTACTCCCTTCTGCGCTCCTCTGCTTGTTTGGGTGTCAGCTAATGGTAGCTTGACCCTGACGTAAAAAAGACCGTAGAAAGACATGCTCTAGGGTTTTATTGCATAAACGTTTTTTTTTTAAAAAAAATACTTTTTAATTACCTTTTTTAAAAACAGGATTGCTCTCTGTGATGCTGAGATTGTAGCTTCGTTTTTGGTGCTCTTCCTACTCCATGTTCTGTTTCCAGGACAGAACAAAGATGGCGGACACACACATGAGATAATGGGGGGCGGAAGCGAGGCTATTTCCCCCGGAGGAATTTGACCCGCAGTTGTGCGATCACACAGTCCTTTGAAGCTGCGGGGGCAGCCGGCCACTACATGATCAGACGCATCCCCACATGAGGATTTTTTTTTTTTTTGCCATTTGTTCCCAATGCACTTACATGGGGAATTGATGAATCGCATCTCAGCACTGAGGGCTCCCTATGGAGGGTGCAGTGATGCACATACTGAGAAGGGGGGAAAAAACAACGACACACAGTTGGGATGGCCTGATCAGACCATCCCGACGCCATGAGAGCACGCTGAAGCAATTAGACAGGGGAAAGTCCGTCCGTGGCCCGTAACAACCTGTTTGCTACTGGACTTTCCCTGGTGTCTTTTTACTCCACTTCTGCAGTGGAACAAAACAGATTGCCAACAGGTGTAGGGTGCTTCCCAGATGTTTGCATCTGATCACACCTTTTAAATCCACCTGGCATTCACACCTATGGAGTGGCTAATTGTGCGTGTGAGCACAACCTTAGTAACATGCCTGGGGAGATGGACCAGCTCAGGATCTTTTTCATTACTCAGAATATTCTCTCTCTCTCTCTCTCTCTCTCTCTTCTCCCCCCACACACAATGGGTTCATGATTCCTACTCTGCCCATTCTTTTCTACCTGGCCATCCCTAACCAAAACATGCAACTAACAAAATTTGCAAAGAAACAAGCAATAACTGTATCCCTACAACCAGAAATCAGGCAAAGTAGCAATAATTTGTATCATAAAAATGGGAGAGGGGGATATGTTTATAAACTCCCCACCCTCTTTTCATTCACCCCTTTCCATTAAGTTGGGAACTGCCACTGTGGAGCGTCCCCAGAACAGCAACCAAAGAGCACTCCAGCTATCCTGCCAGTGAAGCATAATCGGGGCAGATGGATCATGTAGGGCATGTGCCCACTTGCATTGTGACAGGCTCTGTGACCTTGGGGGACTCATCTGCATGCAGAGAAAATTACAAAGGCCAAATTGCCTCAAAGAGACATCGGTGCCGGTAGGAGCCCCAGCTCATTCAGAATGGATTGTGGGGAACTAATGCTGTTCTCGGATGGCAGGAGGCCTTTGGTTTTTGCATGCTGCTTTGAATTTCCCTGCGTGAGCCTGCATAGCAAATGGGAGACGATGGGCCAGCCCGCCTGCACGAGGACTCCGCTATGTCACTTAAACGGCAATGGCTCAGTTTCTCGCTCCACTCGGCACGTCGCTCGGTCCAATCCATCGGGGTGGCGTGTGTTTCTGAGGCATTAGCTGGGTTCGAAAACCATCATTACCCTCCAACCAATATGTCTGAGGCTTTAGAGCTCTGAACAGGTAATAGAATCGCACAAAAAACTAATAATAAAAGAGAATGAAATAGAAGCCAGCCCCAGGAAAGCAGATCTATCTATTATGCCAAGCTGAAGGGTAAGAGGTAAACAAGCTATTCAAGCCACCGAGAAAATGCTGTGCTCTCCGGGGCAGGAATAATAAACAGACCAATTATTCTTTATGCATTCAGATGTTTCAAAGGACCCCTCTTCTGAAAATCAATGAAATTAATTTAATGTTGTTACATGCTTTACATTTAATATTCCCAGAGGGCTACTCAAAATGTACTCAGAGATCTACAAACCAGGCCTTGGCTTGGGTGATGGAACAGCATGGAGAAGAGCTGGCCCACATCCTGGAGATACAAGCCATTGCATAGAATTATAGAGATGGGAAACAAAAAGTTGCAGAAGCCTAACACTCTCTCTGTTGGACAATGTATGCAGCAGTCCTTTATACAGATCAACAGTCATGTACTCATAACAAGACCCTAGGGTTTGATAAACACATCGTAGTCAAGATCAATGTGTAATATTACAAAGAAACCTAAATTTATGTCATACTAGGAATAAGGCCCATTGTGGAAATAAATACAACGAGCTCTAGAAAGAGGCTCTGAACGGGTGCTCCAGTCCTGGGCTCTCAGTGTCAATTTGCTGTGGTGACCTCAACAGGGTATAATGACACAGAGTCCACCATTTTCTCCAGAGGAACTGATCTCTGCTACCTGAAGAACAGTTGTAATTCTGAGTGATCTCCAGCCCTCACCTGCAGATTGGCAACAATGGTTTCCCCCAACAGGCACTAAGGGGAAAGGTATTTTACCTCAGAACACATTTTACCTGAGAACAGCAACAGCAAACTGTTTAGAATGTTAGAGGGAAAGGCCAATGAGGCCACATATGCAAATGACCTCTGTGTTCTGACTGGCTGGGGAGGGGGGGAGGAACAGCAAACTGTTTAGAATGTTGGAGGCAGGACTCAGCCAAAGCAGCCGGTGGATAGGGAGACCCTCTGAATGACAGATCAGGGAGCGAACTGATTTCAGAGCATGTTGGAATGTTCAGGGGAGTCCATGACCAAAACAGAATTATATATACCGGAGAATGCAGATATGATCTGTCATTCAGCTACAGCTATGATCTGGCTAACAGGCATTATCAGTGGAACCTCCTACCCATCAAGTAAAACCTAATGCAGATAGATCTAGGGCTTTTATGGTGATGGCCCCAGTTCTCTGGAAAAGACTTCCTTATGCAGCTTTTGCTAAGATTACAAGACTATTTCCGCCCAGCTTTTAGTTGTTATAACCCTGGGCTGCTCTTGGAGATTTTATGGGTTTTAATACAATGTTTTGTCATTTCCCCCCCAAATGAGTTTCATACACATCCTCAGAGAGAAGAAAGTGTGTCATAGAAATAAAGGTTCCATGCTGTGCTGATACAAAGAAAGGAAAACAACGGTTGGCACCTTTCTCAGGTTAATACCCAAGGGTGAACCTTCTGTACCATTCCAATATGTATTTTTGCACACATGGTGTTTGAACAGAAGCAGTATCTTGTTACATGAAGCCATATGCAGATATAGTTTTCCTCAGCTCTATTTCCTTGAGAGGAAGAAGCCTAGAATGGACAGACAGACATGGATTGAGTAAAGGATGGTGAAGGCTCAACTTCACTAATATCCCCAGAACAAAGTTCAGCAGTAGCATGCACCCTTCAGGTCACAGAAGACTACATAATCCTCTTCCCTTCTCTCTTTAATTCATCCTTGGGGGCTGATGCATTTTAAATGGCCACTGCGTAGAACGTATTTTAAGTTGTTTTACATGGCAGCTGCCTCCATCTAATGTGGAAAGGGCAATTTTCTCCATATTGTCACAATCTACTGAATTTAAGATCAGCAGTGACACAGAGGAAACTCCCCAGTTCTAAATGGTACGCTACAGAGGGTTATGTACCATGTCAGCAGAGGTTTGTACTGGCCCTGCAAGAAGACGGTTTTAGGTACACCAATTTTCTACAAAAATAGGAGTCTGAAAGCAACAAGGACACTGAGCTTGAGCATTTATATGACCACAACCCTAGGACACAGGCTCGTCTGAATGGGTACCAAGGGGGGACATTGTGACACAGTAATCAGAATGGTTGTGGGAGAACCAAAATTCTAATTCTTGCCAAGCAGAATTCCTGTTGACAAGGATTGCAGAGGGAAGATGAGAAGCAACTAAGCACTGTTCCATCACACCTGGATCCAATTCAGTTCAGAATCCTTTCTCCTAGGAACGTTTTTTGATGTAATTTGTATATTTTTAGTTCATGTACACTGCTTTGGGAGTCAATTTTGGCTGAGAAGTAGGACTAAAATATAAGAAACAGTCAAAAATAGTAAGTTATAATTCAATGGAAAACCATGAGATAAGGACATGCATACTAGAATGTGTCCTGAATTCCTCTGGAGTAACATAAGGAAGACATTTCAATAAAAGGCTCAGTGCTCTTATTGTCTGTCTTTACTCATCAAAGAAGGCAAACAAACAGCTGAGATTCGATTAAGATTACAATATATAGTTGACTAAATGGATAATTTAACCAATTAATAACCTTTTGAACAACTAAAAAACCTGTACCAATTAAGCAAAACAAACAAAAGTATCTTAAATATGTCTTCTGTGTTCTTGTTATCTATTGTCCCTTAGGCTCTAAGGTTCTCTCTTGATGGATCACTGCAGAACTTAGATTGTCAGTTGGCCCTTGCTAGGGCTTGTAGAATGTGCTCCACAATATTTTTTGGTACTGTACCACCTTCTACACTTCCATCTTATTTTTTATTAACTGACTGTCCCTAAATATTGGACAACTTTTCTTTTGGCTAAAGTAAATACCTTTCCCTCTGCTGTTTTGATAGGTAGATTCCCAGCTTACTCAGATAGACTGCCCTGGTGGATCTGGTGCAACTGAAACACTGGCACATGTCTTCTTTGCTTGCATGCTGGTGGCCTCTTTGAGAGGTTTCTGGATTCAACCAGAATTTCCGGTGCTTCTCCAGTTCCCTGGCTTTTTTGCTAGCTGATACTGATTTGGTCACAGCCCTGGCTATGGCAATTTTTATGGTTGCAGTGGCTTCAACTCAAGAGTGGAATTAGAGGGCGGTATTAGTGTGATTTATGTTGTCCAACACCATTGGGTCATTGTATTATTTGAGATAAAATAAAGTACTATATTAAATATTTTAAGCCAATAGCAAGTGCCCTCTTTCAAGAGGTATTCCCCCTTCTCCCTTACATAAGGAAATGCCTCTTCTAAATGGTTTTGGTGTAACACATGTTCACTGTTTTGAAGCAAAACATGCTCATTTCTTCAAAGCCAGTGCTTTGTTCATATGCAAATACATAGTGATTGGAATGATTAATCATAAAGCTCATTTGATCAACCGAGGAGGACAATGAATTGTCACAGTCAGATATCTGACTGGTAGATGGTGTTCTGCAATTCAAGATCTAGATAAGTTATTGGAAATTGCAGATGTATCTATTGTTGTGAGACAGCTCTAGACCTCAGTAGTGTACAGGGTTGCCAGGTCAGGGAGATTTCCAGGAGTGGGGTGGGTGGGGTGACATCACCAACACAATGACATCACACGGAAACTACATCATCACACCAGGGACATCACTCCATGTGACATCACTGTGTTGGTGACACTGCCACACGAGGAGGCTGTTCAGGGGTGCCCCCCCTGGCCAGCTGGTTGGCAGTGGGCTGAAGCCCCGAAAACCAGGGAACCCCTGCCTGGACCAGGGATCTGGCAACCCTAGTAGTGTAGAAGCCTTAAAATAATAATTAAAAAATTAGTACAAATAGGCTAATTCCTCCAGAGTGACAGTGAAGTGTCCCCCAGCCCTGCAAAACATTTAAAGAGTCAAATATAATTCAAAGGGGGAAGTACATGCCAGTTGCCTAGCAACTGTGATGGTCAAGATCTCCAACCACCCTGAGAAAGTGAAGCTACAGAAGTCTCCAAGAGAGAAGGTAAGGTATGAGGCAGAGGAATGCAGGTCCAGTTCTCTATTTAGAGCCTCCCAAATTCACTAAAGCAACATCCATTTGGGCCGGCTGTAATGTTGTATGATAAACCAGGCTCAAGAGGGTGGACAGGAGGGGGAAGAGGGTACCGGCTTGGGGAAATAAAGATAGCCTTGCATGCAGGCTCCAGTTACAAGGCTTGCTCTCGAGCTGTCAGGCATGACCCATAATCATCATGGAGTTTTATTAAGAAGCAGCAGCTGGGGAGAAACCCAGTGACAGCTTTAAAATTAACTTCCCAGACTTGCCATCAATATTATGACAATTCCTCTCTCGTCGGTTTGCTGACCTGACATGAAGCTTGACAATATTAACAAAGCTTTGCTGAAACAAAAGCCTGCCACTTTGGATCTGGAAGCCAGGACTGCTTTTGGGGTGGGGGTGTGTGAGGGAGATGACACCCACAATTTCAGTTGGATTTTCATGAGTTTTGCCCTTTGTGTCTAAATCTGAATGCTCAACAAGGAACAGCCCTTTGGTTAAACAAAGAAGCAAATAGCACAGGAATTGTTATACATTCTCTCTAAGCAGGGCCGGTTCCTCCATAGAGGCGAAGTTAGGCAACTGCCTTAGGGCACCACCTCCAGGGGCGCCACTAGCCTGCCGATATGGATGCACGCCAGCCCTGCTCGCTGGCTGACTCTTCCAGTGGCTCTGTCTAACCGTCCACCCTCCCCCCCAGAGCACCACCTTCAGAGGGCGCTGGCCTGGCTGCCAATGAACACCCCACGCGGCTACACCAGCCCGCATAGCCCTTTCCCGGCCCCATCCGCAGCAAGGGAGCCTGTTCGGTGGGCAGCTCTGGTGAAGGAGGGAAGAGGCTGCTGCTCCCCCCTTGGTGGGAGCCGAGTCAGTAAAGCCCTTCCATGGCTTGGCTTGGTGAGAGCCAGGAATGCCGCTGCCACCGCCTCCTCCCACACTTTCCTCCTGCGCCTTGGGCCAGGAGGTGGCTGCATAAGGCAAGGGGAAAAGTGGGAAGAAGGGGCAGGTGAGCCGCAGGAGCGCAGTTGCTGCCGCAGCCTGGCAGGATGATTAGTGTGGTGAGGAGGCAGGCAGGAAAGGCGGGTATCATGGCGGGCATGCTTTCATTGGGGTACCGGCCTGTGCCACCTCTGGCCAAGTGTCCGCCCTGCCCTGGGCTTCTGTCTGCACCCGGAATGAAGAGGTGTCATGTAAGGGAGCTCCCCTTGCTCATCTCTCTTCTCCCCCTTCCTTGAAAGGGAGGGTGGGAGACACCGGTGGCAGCAGAAGGACTTTCATTCCCCCCGACCTTCCTCCTGATATATGTACATATTTTAAAAAGAGCGTTTTGGAATTATTTTTATACGCGCATGCGGTGGAGGAGCTCCTAGTTGTCCCCAGCCACCAGCACAGAGATATGCATGCACCTCATGGCCAAAAATTACAAAAAGGGGCAACTATGACTGATGAGAGCTCCGACATTCCCAAAGAGTTGCTAGGTAAACACGGCTCGTTTGGCTCTCGCTCTCTCTCCTCGGTGATTAAAGAGTGCTGGTTAAGTGCCAGGAGGGTTGGAAGGAGGAGGAAGGAGAGTCAGTTCTGGCCGAGAGATGCAGGGAAGGATTGAAAGTCTGAGTCTCTGACCTTCCTCCCCCCTGTGTCACTTCTGTTAAATACTCCCGAGTCGTCCATTGGGGGAAAAGCATGGTCGGGAAGGTGGACAGGGTCATTTTCTCAGGGAAAGGGGGCCTTCTGTAAGGTGAGCAGCTTTCGGGGGCACTGTTGCTGGAAGAGATGAGGGGATACGCAGTTGCATGTGGGTGGTGGTGTTGAAAGCCCAGGAAAGAAGGGTGAGGAACGATTGCTAGTGCTCTAATGCCAGTTATTTCCTCTTTCCCCCTTGCCTGATTGGCATTCACCACCGCAAAGGCAACTGGCAGCCTTGCAGGTTGTTCTGGCCTTCCCATCTGCCCCTGCAAAACCTCCATTCCCCCTCCCCCTTCCTGCTACCTTCACTTATTAAATGTGTGTCAGCTTCCTTTTACAAAGCTTTAAGACCTGAGCAGAAGGGTCTTTTACCCTTTCCCCTGCCAACGGGCAGAATCAGCAACTCCTCATCCAGGGGTGCCTTCTTGGTGGCCCCTACCATGTGCAACAGCGCGCCTGAGGTCAGGAAGGCCCCCAGCTTTCCACAACAGGGTAGGCACTGTACAGAAAAATTCACAAAGTCACTTGGAGAAATTATCTGGGTCTGTGGTCTATATTAATGTGTATTTGTTGTTGTTGCTGTCAAGTCACAGCTGACTAGGGTTTTCAATGCAAGAGACATTCAGAGGTGGTTTGCCATTGCTTGCCTCTGCATCATGATCCTGGTATTCCTTGGAGGTCTCCCATCCAAATATTAGCCAGGGCTGACCATGCAGACCTTCCAAGATCCTACAAGAACAGGCTAGCCTGGGCTATCCAGGTTAGGGTGTTACCTCCCCAGAGGTACCAGTGCTAAAACTCGCTCTCTCTGGAAGTTTGCTGTGCGTTGGGGGAAAAAAGCCTATTCACAAGGAAAAATGCTGCAGGTAAATTATGTAAATCTTAAAGCTGGTAAATCTTTCTCCAGGCTTTTTTCCTCTAGACCGGAGGGGAAAAAAATTCAGAGACATAGGAGGTTATGTCTGAAAAAGTGGGGTCTTCAAGCCCACCGAAGTTGATGCTGGAATAAAATCCTGTAGGTCCCTCAACTTTGTTTCTACTGGGAAAAGAGATAACACAGGATTTTCCTAGCATTCCCAGAATTTTGTATTTCCTTGATAGGGTTTGTCTCAAACAGCTGCCTGTCATATAGACAGAAATTTATTAGGGAAGCCCTTATGATCACTTCACCTCTGTGGCAGGAAAAGTTTTCACTTTTGTAGAGTACATCTCAATGCAAGGGAATTTCTCTTGTAGGATTTTCAATGCCCCCCCCCTTTGTGCTTTTTAACAGCATCATGTCAGAGGGAGAAATTAATCAGCCAATGCTTTCTTTATGACTTAATCTCTGTGTTGGGGAAAGCATTTCTCATTCTTCCTAAAAGGCATTTATGTTTGAAAACTGGTGGGCGCACGGGGCGGGGGGGGGGGCAGAAGGTAGCCTTGCCTAGTGTACAAAAAAGCCTGGCACCGGCCCTGTCTCTAAGACCTCCGCAAAGCCCACAGTGTCTGTACCTATGGTTGGAATGGGTGCAGGGAGGTCCCACAGACTGCATTTAAAGGCACACAGTCTAAGCTTTTCTGTGATGGAGCAGAGGAGCTTCCTAGAGCTTGGACAGACAAGCTGAAAGATTTCACGGTTCCCATGCTCCCAGACTTTGACAGTTTCCCTGAGATAGGCACTGTGCACATGCTCAGGGATAGCTTGTTTCCTGAAGCCAACAAACGCTAGATTTGGGGGCTCTTGTAAATGAAAAGCTAAGGAGAGCATCATAAGTTCACTAGGGGAAAATAATACTTTTTTTTTAACAATAATGGACATTAAAACAAAGCAAAAAGAGGTGAGTTTTTTTGCTGAATTCTAAAGACCATAGATAGTTCCTTGTCACTTTCACCTCTACCTGGCTTCTTTTATAAATATTCAAAGTCTTCCATATATACATGCAGCCTCTGGCAAGAAAAAAAAATGAAAGAAAGAAACGTGCAAGTTCTTGGCACTTCAACAAGACAGGAGCAGGTTTCTCTTGGCATCATTTTGTAAATGTTCTTTTAAAGTGTAAGTGGCTACAATTAGGAGGGGCAAGACAATAGCACAGTAATGGCTGCAAAACCTATTCAACAATCTCCCCCCCCACACACACACACACTCACAGAAGTGCTTACACCTTGCATCCTTTCCTCTGAAAAGTCAGAATATGAATTCTTTACCCACCCCAACACTTCAATTTATTGGCCACGCAAAAATGCAATATAATGCAACTGTAGAACTGGAAAACACACAGCCTTGGAGTGGTAACGCTATACACTGAGAGGGAGAAAGATTAAAAGGCACTTAGGGAAACAAACAGAATTTACAGGAGCAGGGTAGTTATCTAGTCGAGGCAAACAAATAAGTACAATGGAGGGGGGGGGAATAAAGGGGAAAAAACCCCAAGGAGAATAGTTTTGTTTTGTTGGAATGTACTGTATTCTGGTGCACCAACAGCTAAACGGAACACATGTTTCTGTGCAGACAGTCTCTCTGTTACTAAACAGCCTACAGTTCATCTCTGGAATACTGGTGCCCTAGATGAATTTCTGCAATATTCTTCTCCTGCAGGCAACTTCCTCACCATTATCCTACGGAGTACCTAATCTGGTTGTCCATCTTTATATATCCAGCTTGTCATTATAGACCAATGCAAGGGAGTTTCCCCTCCTTACCCAGCATACCAGAAACATTCCCACCACTTCAAAACATGGATATCTCCTCTTCTTGTTGAAATGTACAACACCTGAAAACTTAAGACTATGTGAGACCAGCACAGCTTTAGACCTCTTTATTGAACAACCATATTCCATCCAAGAAACGTAATAAAAGGGTTGGGGGAAGGGGTGTTTACTTCAAGCTTTACCTGGGAATTATTACTTTCAGAAGCCACTGGAGTTCAGTCTGTCAGGTGGATATTTACTTCACAATGAAGTAAATAAATAGATAATGGAATTTCTGAAGCATTGGAAGTGGTGTTTGGGGAGGGCAGAGTTTGGGAAGGGGAGGGAGCTCAGCAGGGATGTGATGTCACTCTACTTCTTGGTCAACTATACTGCCCCCAGCCATCCCACAAGACCTCAGCTTCCCTGGCTATAAAGATTATTTGTTGTTTTTCCTGACGCTTCCTTGATTTCCTACAGATCTCGATCCTCCTCGTCTATTACTTAGCTGTTGGCATGCCTACTATGAAGTTCTGGGGATCCTAAATGCATAACTGCAGGAATTAGGGACATGCCCCTCATATCAGCTACAGCAGCCTGTTGCTATCCATGCAGTGGAGTCCCAAGTGGCAGCCTACAGATCAAATCAGTCATGGCTAAAGCAGACAGAACAGGGGAAGGCTGGGGACAGGCAATTCTGTCTGACCTTCCAGTTTAGTAAGATCAGACCAGCTTCCCCTCAATTTAAAGAAGGGAGAAAATGAGCGAGAGGGAGTGAAACAACAACAAAAAAGGAGGAAAGAGACAGGAAGGAAACCATCCAGACACCTGCCAGTCAAATATTTTATCTGGGCATCTATAATGTACCAAACCAAGTTCCAAGCCCTGTGTGATAATTTAGGGGTTTCTACCTACAAACAGCTTAAAACTACAAAGTGCAAACGGCTCTTAAACAAGAAATCTTTTTATTCCCTAGGGGAAAAGGATGAAGGGAGAACAGATTAGGAGGAAACAAACAAGCCATTTGAGGGCTAATCCCTTCTGAGATTTGGGAACAGCTAGCAAAAGCTTGAGCTCTGCCCCACTGCTAAGCAAAACATCTGCCCTGCAGGGGAGAAAAGGGAGGTAGAGTTGTGATCACTCTTTACATCTTGGATCCAGAGCTGAGCCCCTAGCTAAATAAAGCTGTGTGGCTGCAAGCAATCCCCCCTAACGTTTTTTGATAATTCACCAATATAACATGGGAGGAGTAGCAAAATGCAATGTTTATTCTTTTGCAATCGCCTGCTGCAGTCTCAACAAGGGGTGAAAAAACAATTGCTGGGAAGTGATCTAAAAATCTCCCTTTGATGAAGAAGGGAGGAAATATGCTTGCCAATAGCTGATTTGTTTCATCTCTCTCCCAACCCCAAAGTTCATTTTTTTCTCTATATTTTTGCACATTTAATTAGTGCTGAGCCAATACTGAGGCATGTTGTACAACAGTGTGTGTGAGTGCACTTTTTCCAAACCTTTCCCTTGTCCATGAAAATTACCTACCTCTTCACTAATGTTCACACTCCTTTCTGAAAGGTCATGGAAGAATTTGCAAAGTAGGTAAGTGCTGATCCCATTGTCTAGGCAACAGGTCCAACTTGCCCCAATCCTAATTTATGTTGTTAGCTAGTTCAGGCAGAAAGCTGCTGGAGATATAGATCCTAATCCTGTTGAAGTCCATAGCCCCTGAACTATGCATGCCTACTGTTAGATTATAGGGGAAGCCTTGCCATGTAATGTTGGTGGGCCATGAAATTAACTGAACAGCACAACAGGTCACAGAGCACTGCCTCCCTTATTTCAGCAACAGGGACCCATTCCTCTTTTCTCCCTTCCCTTCCAACTGTGGGCAATGTAAAGCCCTGTGATCCCATCAGGCAGCTAACTCTGACTCGTTGCCCATGTCGTCATCATCATCACATTTGCACATCACATAGAGAAGAAGAAAGAAGCCCTAAAAACCACACTGAAAGAGGAACATATCAGGATTATGAATGAAACTGGGAGCAAAAAAGGTGAAGCTTTATCAAGCGAGGGGGCTGAAGTTCTTTTTGTGCCTCTCAAAAGCTCAATCTTCACTCATTGCATTATTACCTTTAATCCACACTTACTCTCTTGCCTCCATCCAAACTTCTCTGGGTCTCCCTCTTCTTTCCTACCTAGCTCATTCTATAAAGCTGGCCTAAGGTGTGTGACTCCAGAAGATACCTGGATAAAGGCCTAGGAAAAAAAGACTTCCCAGCAGCCAGTATGCTTGCCTGTTCTCATCCCATGCCATCACATGTACTGGATGGTGACTGTCCTATTTATTCAGGAAGCTACAGAGACCTAGGAAGCAGGCTGACTCATTCTTTTAGCTGAGGGATCCAAGGAACTATCAATCTCTCTAAAAGATGCAGCCCCTTGATTCTGAGAGTGTGCTCCTGCTTCGCCAAAGCAAGCTTTTAATCCCCAGTATTAGGCGGTCTCCTGCTATGTTTCACACGCACCAAATTAAGGGCTTCTTGAACAGCTGGTACCCTTGGTGCTTAGAGAGGTCCTTGAATATCAACGAAAATTAGGCCAAATTGCATCTTTTAAGTTAATAATTTCTCCCCTATTAAGCTTCCCTTCTCATCCCTTGTCACAGGGTGATGGAATGTTGTTCCAGCCCCACAGCACCCGTCCCTGCACAGCAACTAGACAATGACTCCACATGCAAATGTGGTACACAGAAGTGTACAGGCAAACTAAAAGCATCCATTTAAATCCAGAAAATTAGCACTAGAGACATAATTATCAGAAAGAGACACAGCATTAAGATGTAGAAAAACACAAAAATGTATACTGCTATGCACAGTGCTTTACAATATGTGTATCATTTATTTTCACAGCAGTTGTAAGAGCATTGTGGGGTTTTTTCCATTCTAAAAGATAGAGTGCAGAAAGGAGAGAGATTGGTAACAGCAAAATGGCACATCTGGCCTATGCTGATCATCTCTGTTTACGTGCACAATGAAGAACAGCTTCGAGCATCAAAGGTCATGAGGGAATGGGCTGTGCATGGTCCTCATGCCTTTGTAGCTCACTGTTTTGAATACTATAGGGGGAAGAAAGGTGCATCACATTTGCTTCTCCCACTTATTTTATTTCCCCAATCACCTGTGCGATTTTTCCTCTTTCTTGTGGTAGTGTTCATGATTCTCTCCTCCCCATTCTCTCCCCACAACCACCTTACAAGGGAAGGTTAAGTCAGGCAAAGAAAGTGACTGATCCAAGCCCCCCCCTCCATAAACCTCATAGCATAGTAGGGATCTGAAGGTGGGTCTCTCCAGTCCTGATCTAACCACTACTCCACACTTCTCATCCTGGAGAGATACGGGACAGTTTGTTCTATGAATGAGACATGCAAGCTGTCCTTTGTCCATGGAACTTGTACATCTTGCTATGTGTGTGAACGAGAAAGAGGCAGTTCCATTTTGGACAACATGAATGAGCACAGGGAATAGGAAGTAAGAGGTGCTGGTGCCCTTTTCCCCTCTCATTAGGTACCACCCTGTGACATCTACAGCTGCTGTTGACACACCACAGAGTTCAGAAGCTACATCACACACAACCAGCAAAGGAGAATAATGCATTTCTCAATAGCACTCACACCAGGTGTGGGTTTTCCCCACACTTGCCCAGGAGCTCTTTTGGCAAGAAAAGTCCCCCCCAGCCCGCCATATATCTCACAACTCACATGTGTGGACAGAGGTGTGCAAAAGACATGATAAACCTGCTAGGGACTCAGAAGAGCATGCAGGGCTCTTTCAGGGTTGCTGGTACCGATCATCAATCCCACTTATGACAGACTGCTCCCAAGTACTGTTTCATGTAGGTTCAGAATAGGTCTGGGCACAGGCAAATGGATCAACTACCTGCCTACATCCAGGTACAGAAAGTGGCTAGAAAATCCTAAACTGTATGGGGAGACTTCATTCAGCTATGAAACTTACTGGATGGCCTTCAGCAAGTCTCTCCCTCTTTCAATCTCAGCCACATTGCAGAGTTCACAATGATGCTAAAACGCCATGCTGAGTTCCTTGGAGGGAGGGCAGAGAAGTGCAAGAAGTAAAAGAACCAATGTGGCAGAGCGACTGCAGTGGCAGACTCAGGCCAAGGGGTGGGGCTAGGTTTTGATCCCCACTCTGCCTCGAAGCTCACTGGAGTAACTCCTGCAATCAATTCTTAGCCTGACCTACCTCACAGGGTTGTGGTTGGTGAGGACACAAGAGAGAAGAGGAGAAGAAGAAACCATGTATACCACTCTGAAGTCTTTAGAGGAAGGACAGTCATTAAAAAGTAAAAATTAAAACAAACACATACATTCCTCAAATGTCCAAGAACCTCAGCTTGCATTTCAAGTTTATTTTTTTTTAAATCAATAGAAAACAACGAAACAAAGTCCCAACAAATACCTCACACCACAGAAGAACTACACTAATCAACTTGCTGGAACAAGTCCAACTGAATGTCCTCGTGTTTCCTGTATGCCTCTCTACTGGAAAACACTGTACACTTTTTATAGCGATATCCAACATCCCTTCTTGAACACAGATGAACACGCACAACTTCCTCTGAATCAGACCACTATTTCATTTTATCATTTATGCAAGGACACTCAAAGCAATTAGAAAGGAGTCCATTTGAAGAATACAAAGCATCTGGATTGGCACTCTGACTGGACAGCAAGATACTTCTTCTTTGCACAGATCTCTGTCCTGACGACAGCCCCATCTCCCCCTCCCCTTTCTGATTTCACAACCACGTTTGCCTTCTTGCTACTGCAGATGAACACAGATGCTCTTCCAGAATTTCTCCCTAATTATTCTCCAAGGCCTTCGGAAAGCTGTTGAGTGCCCCAGGGCAGCCTCTCGTGAACAAACCGCTGTCTATTGTGACATGAAGAGCCTTTTAAGATTTGCAACATCATCAACCTTTATCTGGTAAGGAGGGAGGTGGAGAACAGGGCTGCTGAATCAGCAGATGACTCGCAGGACTCTAATCGTCCCAGCTGTCATTGACGCAGCAGCTGTGTCCAACTTCAGCTTGCCAGTAAAACTGAGGATGAAATTGGGCAATTCAGACCATAAAAGAAGAAAAGAGGGAAGAAGGGAAAGAGTTATAAAAACCTTTATGACTAATACATAGCCTTGGGGGTCTGAGTCTTGACTTCCCTTGACCACACCGATCCAGGAGACCGGGCCCCTCCCTGGAGCCAATATATAAACTGACAAAAGGGGACAGAGGCCAGATTGCTGCCAGAGGAATCTCTCCAAAGGGCCTTGAAGCACCTCCCACCCTCCCATATAACCAGGCATCCAACTTGAGCTACAGCAGGAAGGGAAGCAATAATATATCCAAGTCTGCCGGTGTACGGACATGTCTGCTTTGAGCCTCATCAATTCGACTGCTTGTCGGAGCAAGACAGAGGTTGCATTCAGCAAGTTTTTAAAAATGCATTACAGTTATTCCATTCTTCCTCAAAAGAGTTCACGGCCTGCAGGCTTCTCAGCAAAGCCCAGATCTTAGTTTCAGAAATGAACTACATCACACTGTTCCTTGGGCACAATATCCTTTTCTCCAGATTGGAAATTAACAGTATGCATCACTGTGGCCATAATTGCATGCTGCAGAATACCTTTTCTAATGCCTGAAAGTTTATGGACATATTTCAACAAAACCTTAAAAACAGGAGGGGTTCCACTGAACAGACTGAAGATTGCAGAAATTTAGAGTGCGTTCCATGTACATTTCAGAAAAAAAGGCAAAACACTTCTCAACAAACTGACCCCCCTTTTCTAATTTTTTAAAAGTTATAAATGAGAGTGGATCAATTATAAGACAACCTATTTGCTGTTAACTGAGTAATTGAAGTAGGCTTAAAGATTATAGACAGATAAGAATTATAGACACATTCACATGCTTGTGAATAGCAAGCAAGGTGTTACCATTTGCAGCTATGTAACTTTGTTAGTGCTGCAAAACATGAAAATCTAGACAAAGTTCATGTTATTCCAAAGTGATGCGTGCATGTGCCCACCTGCAGTCACACTTGTAGTCATGCACACACATGAGGTGGCCTGATACTGAATCAGACCATTGGCCCAGGGAGGTCAGTACTGTCTACTCAGACTGGCAGTGGCTCTCCAGCATGTCAAGCTGGGGTCTTTCACATCACCTATTGCCTGAGTCTTTTAAATGGAAATGCCAGGGATTGAACCTGGGATCTTCTGCAGGCCAAGCACAGGCCCTTCCACTGAGCCACATCCACACATCCATTCCAGAGGGAGGTTAAGAAGCAGGACCCATACTCATGATGCAGATACCTCGAGGCTTGCCCCAAGTTCAGGCTTCCATCTGCCATAAGAGTCCTAACATTCCGTCCCCAGACCTCTCTTGTGGCCAAAGGGAACAGAACAACTCTGCAAAACTTGTTACACTCTTGAGCCTTGAATTTCTTGCAACATTCTTTCAGCACCAAGACAATACTTCTTCCAGTCTCAAAATTACTGCGGCTAAAGAGCCACAATGCCTTTCAAATGCTAGCAGATGCACAGGCATGCCCAGGCCCATCTGGAGATACATAGTATTGCAAATGCAAGATTCTGAGCATAAGAACTTGAATTTGCAGATCTGTTTCACTCTACTAAAAGGGAAAGGGGGAATATGACAACACATACCTGAATGTCATCTGGAAAACCTGCCCTTGGTTGACATGTTGGGTTCTGTTGTTGTAGCCGTGCAGCATTTCCCCAAAGAGAGTGTCGTTGAATTTTGTATCTGGTTTGAGGCACTTGGGGCCCTCACAGATGTCTGATAACATGAGGCAGGATTTGCCATCTGGAGCCAGCTTGTACTCCTCAACACAGCTGAGAGAGAACCCACACAAAAGGAACAATGAACAACAAACAAAAGCCAATCCCGGTTAAGCTCTGCTGCACCTTTATCTTTATTTGGGGGGGGGGGGTGTCAGGAGACAGAGAAGGTTAAAACAGTCCAACTTGCAGGGAAAAAACTAAAAAACAGATATTAAAGCTGGTGTTAAGGAAGTAAAATATTCTATCCCATAAATAGGAGGCGGAAGAAGCTCATGAAACCTGGTGAGTGCAGATGTGTGTTGTAAGGAATGGGGAAAAGTGGAAGAAAAGTGTCTTTGTTTGGCCTCTAAATCAGAGCAGAAAAACAAATTGGGATCACAGTGTAAAATCCCACAACCAAGCAATCACCGTGATTTATGGCTGCTCTGTTTTATATAACACAGCATATGCTCCTTTATAATACGAATATTCCATTCAGCTATGTGATGTCCCTTGTGTTATAATGATTATGGTTAATTCTAGGGAGATAACATCTGAAAAAGATCCACTAAGAATAACTTCTGAGAGAAGATCAGCTATGAAACAGGCTTGCATCTAGATAATCGTCATTTACTACAACTTATCACAGAAGCTGTTCTACAATATCACAAGGGTAAGATTTGTCAAAATTTGTGATACAGGATCACACTGTTAGTTGTGATATTCTTCTGTCATCTGTGTAATATATAAGGACTATATTTATTTTTATTAACTATAAAACATAGTAGCCATAAATCATACCACACGCATGGCTGAAACAATCTAGACTCTTCACACATTTTAGAAATGGGAAGCAAAGGGCACATGGCTCTCTGACTTGTTCACAGTAGGACATAGTGATGGAGTGAAAAAGGTGGCAGAGCTCAGCAGCAGGTGTCCATACCCCTCTTCCCTCCAAAAACCCACATCCTCCAGAGCCGCAATACCTATACACAGAATGATGTGGCATTGCAGGTCCCATTTTAGTTTTCACTGTTATGTATTTGCCATGAAAAGCAGCGTTCCTTTTGAGGAGAAAAATACATTGGAAGAGACTCTGAATTTCATGATAAGGGGAATTTCTGAGGTTTTGAGTACCGTGCTGCTAAATCAATGTCAGTTTATTCTCACAACTAACTGTTAGGTTTTCATATGAACAGTTATAACATCAGGAATGCAAACACGGGTAAGTTTTAGCAGCCACATCCATGTGTGGTGACTGCTCAGAATGCAGAAAACCCAGTGAAGGGAAGCTGCCACGAGTTCCTCAGCCTTTCCAGATAAAAGGCTCACTGAGCTATGGCCATGTGATATCACAGCCATATGGCAGGAAGAGGGGAAGCCAGAGCTATAACCCCATTGGTGCCAAGCCAAGGGCATTGGGCAGAAGATTAAGAGGGCTGAAGACTGAAAACACAAGCTGAATACCAGGAATTATATTGTAGTGACAAACAAACCAAGGGTCAGAGCCTCAGGGAAACCCTCTCCACTGTTCAGAGATCTGTCCTGTGGCTCCTCTCAGGAACCATGGCACCAGGGAGGACTGTGAGGCACTCCAGAGGGATCTGTCACAGCTGGGTGAGTGGGAGTCAATGTGGCAAATGAGGTTCAGCATGGGCAAGTGCAAAGTAATGCACACTGGAGCCAAAACCCCTAATTATAAATATATGTTGATGTGGTCTGAACTGGTGGTAACTGATCAGGAGAGAGATGTTGGAATCATGCTAGATAACTCACTGAAAATGTCGACTCAGTGTGCGACTGCAATAAACAAAGGTAAATGCTATGCTGGGGATTATTAGGAAGAGGATTGAAAACAAATCAGCTAGTATCATAATGCCTCCGTATAAATCGATGGTGCTGCCTCGTTTGGAATACTGTGTACAGTTCTGGTCACTGCATCTCAAAAAAGATATTATAGCATTGGAAAAGGTGCAGAAAAGGGCAACTAAAATGATTAAGGGGATAGAACACCTTCCCTATGAAGAAAGGTTAAAGAGGTTAAGCCTCTGTAGCCTGGAGAAATGATGACTTAGAGGTAACATGATAGAGGTTTACAAAATTATGCATGGGGTAGAGAAGACGGAGAAAGAAGTACATTTCTCCCTTTCTCATAATGGAAGAAATTGTGAGCACTCAATGAAATGAACGAGCAGTAGACTCAGAAAAGCTAAAAGGAAGTGCTTTTAGGTAATTAACAAGTGGAATTCACTGCCACAAGAAGTGGTGGTGGTGACAGCTACAGGCATAGGCAGCTTCAGGAGGGGACTGGATAAACATATGGAGCAAAGGTCACAAAGTATAAATGGAACACTATGTTTGGGGCAGTGATACTCTGTATTCTTGATGTTTGGGGGACAACAATGGGGAGGCTTCTGGAGTTCTGGCCCTGCTAGTAGACCTCCTGATGATACCTGGGTTTTGGCAACTGTGTGACACAGAGTGCTGGGTTGGATGGACCATTGGCCTGAACCAACATGATTTCTCTTGTGTTCTTATGTAATTTGCTTTCTAAGCATATGCTCCACCATCAGACCCTTCTGAAAGGCAGACAAAAATGACAGCTCTAGAGGGGCTCATGACCCAGAGGGCAGGGACTTTGCAAATCACTTGATGGCTTGACCAATGAGCTGAAGACTAATAACCTCCCAGACCATCTGAACCAGGCCTTTGTTTCCTGGGGCAAACAAAAAGTCTCTATTCAGCACCATGGAGAGCAACTAGCATCACTGATGCCCATGAATAATGCCAAGAGGTGACAATGGTCACAATCTAGCTTAAAACAACAAGAAGAAAACTTTCTGGAACCTGATGATCTAAATAAATCTCCTGATCTTACTCATGTGCTTATGATTCTTTCATAATATGGTACTCCCTGTCAAGGAAAGTCCGCCAAAGCGATGTTACAGAAAATGTATTTAACCCTAACTAAAAGCATTTTTCCCCAAAGAGCTGTGCTTTTTTATTGCTCTGTTCCCACTGCAACCCCCCACACACACACACACACACCTGCCCCCACTACTAAGAAAGCCAGTGTGGTGTAGGAATTAGAGGATCATAGTACATGTGGGGCATCCTGTACTCAAATCCCAACTCAGCCATAAAGCACACTGGGCAACTTTGGCCCAGACACCTTCTCTCAACCTAACCTACCTCACTAGGTTGTTGTAAAGATAAATTAATGCAGGGATGGATGTACTCTGCCCTGAACAACTTGGAGGAAGGGTGGGATAAAAATCAAATAGATATTTAAAAAGTTGGGTTTTACCACATTCTATCTTCAAGATGTGCAGCAGACTTTAAGGATACCGGGGAGAGGTGCAGATTGCTCAATTACACTCTGAGTCACAACTGAAATATGCAGAGCCAATGTAGAGAGATGCTCTGAAGTATCCTAAACAAGGTCAGGGATCATTCCAGAACTCCCAGATCCAGAATAACAACAAAAATGCATACACATTCTTATTTTTTAAAAGATATATTCCATGGAACATAAGAACATAAGAGAAGCCAATGTTGAATCAGGCCAATGGCCCATCTAGTCCAACACTCTGTCACACAGCGGCCAAAATATACCAGGTGCCATCAGGAGGTCCAGCAGTGGGGCCAGGGCACCAGAAGCCCTCCCACTGCTGCCCCCTCCAGCAACAAGAATAGAGTGCATCACCTGCCCCAGACTGAGAGTTCCCATCTATACCCTGTGGCAATGAGCTGAAGGCTAATAACCTCCCAGACCATCTGAAATTAACATGGCTATGATTAAAAGAAGAGTTTCAGCTCAACAAACATTTTAACTTGCTGCCACGGGATGCTGCTCTCTTGGCTATAAGGATAATATTAAAATAACAATAACACCAGCCGCAGCAATAGCAATCACAACAGGGACAAAATGAGAAACTCCAACATGCCTCAGCAGACAGTGTTTCTCTTATTAGCAGGTGACAGGGGCTAAAATCAGGCACTTTGCCTCTGAATTTAGATGGATGGCTCATCACAAGGCAAACCACTGGCCTCATTGTGTAGCCATTCTTATGCCCATCGTCCATCAACAAAACATCAGGTCGACCTAGAAAATTTTCCTTGTTTGACTGGAAAGCAGAGCTTTGATGACTGCGTGCTTCAGCTCCCCTTATTGGACTCATTGCTCATCCTGCAGAATGTAGTTTACTCTTTACTTATTCTTCACTATTCTGAGCAATAGAGCCATAAAAAAGTAGTTGATGAACCCAAAGCCCTAGGGAACCATGAAGGGCTGGAACGCAGCAAGATCTCTGCTGTCTGAGCACCTGGACGTGTCAGGAATTGACAGATGTTCTTCGGAGTTACTTTCAGGAATTTGCTTCTCCACTGCACAAATCCACAGCGTACATGCCTTTGAAGGTCAAAGTGGTGTTGAGACAGCAGTGGCTGCCACTAGACAAATATACAGTATTGGAGGGGGGCTTTGAAAATACGGGAAGGGGTGAAGCTAATGCCTCTCTGACTCACTAAACTGTCATGGACTGAATGTTGTGATCCAATGTTGAGAGATTTTCTAAAATGGAGGGATGCCTTGCGGAAGCAAAATCAGTACTCTGTGCTGCACTTTGGGCATGTTGCTATGAAAGGAAGCCTACAAGTGGCTAGTTCACCATCAGAAACACCTACCAAATCTTTGGCATCATGCAGCCTTGCTCCATCTGGAAGTTACTTCTGCATGCCTTAGCTGCCCATGCTTCATTGCCCTAAGGACTTACTGGCAGATGATATAGCGGCACAGCTGTCAGGATGGCACATGATCGCATGTGGCTTGCATTCACTGTGAATTCTAGGTTTTGTCCCACATTTCAGAATCAAAGCCTTTCTGGTAATGGATGCAAGTGGCACCCTATATACCAATACAGGAAGGGTATTCTCTATCTCACCCTGTTGGTTAAAGACTCAGAAAACTAAGCGGAAGGAGTCAGTGGCTTACAGGGTTGGGGAGGGATGGCAGCATATTCAGATGTCTGCTCTTGGTGCCTCCTCATCACCACTCGTGCATGTCACCCAGCTCATACCTCCCCCATTCTTCTTTCCTTGTCATTTCAAACTCAGTTAATTCGAGAACAGCCAAAACTCTGCAAGAACCCAGGCATAAGATACCTGTTCAACATAACAGACCTAACTGACTACTATTATGCATGCCTGCATAAGACAACCCTTCAACTTTACTCTTCAACTCAGGCAACTCAGTTTAACAGGATGCCTTCTAAAATGAACATATTGTTTAAAAATATTTTCTTGCATACACCCAGCTTGCTTTCAGAGCCAATCAGATCTCCAGTGGCCAGTCAGAAACCCTGCTGGGCAAAAGCCCTGTCTGGCCCCACCTACTGTCTGAAGACACTTGGCATGCACGATGTTAGTGACCCCTGGTCCATCCCATCTGTCCCATTAAACAATCTAGCCCATAAAGCATGAACAACCATATAAGAACATAAGAGAAGCCAATGTTGGATCAGGCCAACAGCCCATCTAGTCCAACACTCTGTCACACAGTGGCCAAAAATACCAGGTGCCAACAGGGGGTCCACCAGTGAGGCCAGGGCACTAGAAGTCCTCCCACCGTTGACCCCCCCAAGCACCAAGAATACAGAGCATCACTTGCCCCAGAGTCCCTATCTATACCTTGTGGCTAATAGCCACTGATGGACCTCTGTTCCATATATTCATCGAATTCCCTCTTGAAGCTGTCCATGCTTGTAGCCACCACCACCTCCTGTGGCAGTGAATTCCATATTTGGGTGAAGAAGTACTTCCTTTTATCCGTTCTAACCCGACCGCTCAGCAATTTCATTAAATGCCCACGAGTTCTTGTATCTTCTTAAGAAATATCAGGGTGTACAGACATAGAGTTTAGCAAAATGATCCTTAGGGATGTCAACCCAACAGTCACAGCTTCCAGTGCAAGTTTTTTAGCAGCTGCATATAAAATACGTCAAGAGATACTGCGTAGAGTATCCGAATTTTAACTGTTTTAGATATTGGTTATAAGACTGTTTAGGACTCATATGTAAGCTATTAGACATTTTATGCTGGTCAATGACTGTATCAATAAATCTGATTCTGATTCTGATTCTAATTCCCTCTTGAAGCTGTCCATGCTTGTAGCCACCATCACCTCCTGTGGCAGTGAATTCCATATTTGGGTGAAGAAGTACTTCCTTTTATCCGTTCTAACCCGACCGCTCAGCAATTTCATTAAATGCCCACGAGTTCTTGTATTGTGAGAAAGGGAGAAAAGTACCTCTTTCTCTACCTGTTCTATCCCATGCATAATCTTATAAACCTTGATCATGTTACCCCTCAGCCATCGTTTCTCCAAGCTAAAGAGCATCAACCACTCCAGACCAATGTGGTCAAACCTGAAGGGGTTATTTATAGGCATCTCTCAGTCCTTCCGCAGAGCACTTCACCCTCAATTATCTGGTGAGAGTATGTTTGTGTATCTGAAGGATCCATTTATATCCCTGCAACATCATGGTGGCTTAAGCAGACAGGACCCAGTGGGAAGAGAGCATGTAGTTGACAAGAGTTCACAATCAGTTCAATTTGTAGACCTATTTGAAGTCAGAGCTCATGGACACTTACCCACAGAACATGTAGATGGTGCTGGACAGAGGGTCCGATGGGAGAGGAAGAGTCTGCTGGAGACACAGCTGTTCACAACCACCGTTGAAGCCATCGGAACAATCGATTCCTTTGGAGTAGTCATAGCAGCCAGTACCATCCTTCATGGGCCTCAGTTCCTCGGGGCACTGCATGGAGAAAGGTGAGGGAGATCAAGTCAAAGTGTGTGAGCCCACTCCTTTCTCCTCGTGACATCTTTTCCACGGATGCTTCTTCCAGTACCTGTTTATTATTTAGACGTGCTTCTCAATGTGAAGACTTACAAAGTGGCTAACAAGACCAGATTAAGTTATAAGAGTGAACACAATTCGCTTCATCTGAGAACAATTGAAAACAACAATCATAAAATTGGCAGAAAAAAATTCACAGCGAATTATGGTTATGTAGCACCTTGAAAAGGAAGCCAAGATACTAAGATCCCAACAGAGGCCATGGCCTCCATCTCATCCTTTTTTTTATCATATCACCAACAAACAAATGATCAGTGCAGTAGGTAAAGCATCTCCCAGCAATGGTGCCTCTGTGGTCAAACTTTTCACAGCACTGTTAATCACTGGACCTGCTAGTAGGGCAACAAATGCTGGAAACTTCCCAGGTATCTGAATTCTGCACATGCCCACACTGTGTAAAAATAAAACCTCAATTAATTAAGGGCAGCCAGCTGCACATCAATGGTCAGCTAAGCACAGAACAAGAGCAGAGTCTTGATTCCTCTCGAGATTGCGGGTATACAATTACGGGAAATCTTGTCACGTGGATTTGTGCTGTTTCTCTGTTACTAGCTGCAGACCAAGGTATGACCACACTGCATCTCAGCCGTCCACCCCTGTTCAAAATGTATGGGAAGGAGGAAAAAAGATTTCAGAATCCTATTGGAGGGGGGATAAATTAGGAGGACCCAAACTACCATTGCAAATTGGGTGATGCCAGAGCATGGCTGGAAGGCAGTGTCCTTGGTGAAACTCAGCAGGCCTCAGTCTGGCCAGTGCCTGGGTGGGAGACCAGAAACGAACAGCACAGCATAAATAAAACTGAATTAATATTGTCTTCATGAAGCATAACTATGGTTTATAATCTGTAGTTAAAATCACTACTGCAGTGAACATATAGTTTGTGCATCAGAATGTATGCACAAAGAATAGCTACAACACATTCACTGTCCGATTTTAAGCTTTCCCCCCTCTGTTACATTTGTATTTCATCATTCCAAGGAGACCAGGACCTCATACACAGTCCCTTCATGAACCTATGAGGTGACTTAGGCTGGGGGAGAGTGAGTGTTCAAAGGCCAACCGGTGGGTTTATAGCTGAGTGTGGACTTGAACCCCGGTCTCCCAGATTTCAGCCCAATACTCTAGCCACTAAATCACAGTGATTCACATTTCAGTTATGTCTAGGATATAATAATGACATGCCTTACAGAAAAAGAAAAAAACAAAACAAATCCAAGGTGCTAGCCTTCCTGAAATGCAGAGCTGGAAATCTACACTGTTTCTACAAATCTACACTGGTGTTACAAAGGGCCAGGAATTTCGCAGGCAGATAAAAAGGGGCAGCCTCCATAACCTCTTCCCTATTCCTGCTTTCTTCTCTCCTTCCTACCCACCAGCCTACCTCCTTTATGTCCCTCCTGTTTTCAGCTTTCCCTCTTTCTCTCACCCTGGAAAAACTCTGTCTGAGTTCTGCAGTGGCCACCATTGCAGGGCTGGGTTCAGATGCACAGTAGCATCTAATCCTCAGTCACTCACATTTATGCGGTGGCCCAGTGGAGCGCTGGCCGACGCAGGAATTCAGGGGGTGGCCCTCAAATGGCTTTCCTCATTTCTCCATGGTTGGGGACAGAGGGTGGTGCTGGGCGAGGATGTGTCTTCTAAGAGACCCTTATCATGTGGGGTTTCTCAGGGGGCACTCCTCTCCCCGATGTTATTTAACATCTATATGCGCCCTCTTGTCCAACTGGCAAGTAATTTCGGACTTGGGTGTCATCAATATGCTGATGACACCCAGCTATATTTGTTACTGGATGGCCAGACGACTACCGCCCCACAAAATCTGGCTGAGGGATTGGAGACCGTGGTGGGATGGTTAAAAAAGAGCAGGCTGAGACTGAATCCAATGAAGACAGAGGTTCTGTGACTGGGGGGTGGGTCCTCAGGATTGGAGCCTAGGCTTCCAGCTCTGGATGGGGCACCACTGACACTGCCACCATCCGTTAAGAGCTTGGTCCAGTATTCCCTCTAAGCTGAGTTAGTGTGAGCTAGCTCACAATTGTTTAGTCTCCGGCTCACACACTTTTGTCTTAGCTCAGGAAGGAGGGCTCCAGAGCAAACTAATTTATGCAACTGCCAAATCGCTCGCTCACAACTTTAATGCCAGTAGCTCACAAAGTAGAATTTTTGCTCACAAGACTCCACCACTTAGAGGGAGCATTGGCTTGGGCGTGACTTTGAATGCCTCCCTATCAATGGAGGCCCACGTCAAGGATGTCACTAGGCTGGCATTCTTCCACCTTCGCCAGGCCTGGCAACTGGCTCCTTTCCTGTAGCGCCCTGACCTAGCCACGGTAATCCATGCAATAGTCATCTCTAGACTAGACTACAGTAACTCAGTCTACACTGGCTTACCCTTGAGACTGACCTGGAAAATCCAGCTGATCCAGAATGTGGTGGCACAAGTCCTGATTGGAATGCCAAGGACGACACATATACAACCATTGCTGCACCAGCTACATGGGCTTCCAGTCGAGTACCAAGTCATGTTCAAGGTTTTGGTATTGACCTTTAAGGCCTTGAGCTTTACGCTCTTTGAACAACAACCTGCTGGTGATCCCTGGCCCCAGAGATGTCTGGCAGTCCTCAAACAGGGCCAGGGCCTTTTCAGTCCTGGCCCCAACCTGGTGGAATTCTCTGCCAAATGACATCAGGGCCCTGCAGGATCTTAAGCAATTCTGCAGGGCCTGTAAGGCTAAGATGTTCCACCAGGCTTTTGGCAGAGGGCAGCAATGGTTACCCACTGGCTGGCACCCTTCTTTCCTCTCCCCTCCATATTCTGAGTTCCCTTCCCCCTGCCCAGAAGGAAAAAGGACCAGTAGTCCAGAACTGGGACCCATAATAATATCGAAAAATCACCATCTTGGATTTTATCTACACTGAGATTTTACTAATGCTGTGTGTAAATTTAATGTTTTGTGTTTTGTATTTTATGGCACTGTGTCTTGTACATCGCCCAGAGCCTGGCACAAGCTGGGATGGGGTGATATAACAATAACAACAATAACAACAATAACAACAATAACAACAATAACAACAATAACAACAATAACAACAATAACAACAATAACAATAACAACAACAACAAGTGGCTGCTGCTGGGCCAAGCCCAGTGGCTGCCATGGTTGAGCTTCCTTCCTTACCTCCATCCCACTCACAACCCAACCTACCTTTATTTGCCCCCATGTCTTCAGCTTTCCCTCCTTTCCTACCCTTGACAGCCTCTCTCCAGGAAAAGTCTTGCTGGGTCACATGGTGGCGAATGGCAGGCCCAGTTTTGCACTGGCTGCCATCAAGCTGAACTATGCAATGGCTGCCACCACTGGTCCAGGCCAAGTTGTGTGAATAACAAGTTTCTGGTAGTTACTCCTGGGGCTTTCTGCAGTGAGTCCACCTCCATTGGGGACATGACAGTATTCATGGGGCTGGACTTTTTTCACGGTTGCTTCAGCCTCCCAATCCATTCCTGCTCCCCTTCACATGGCTTTGCTTTACAGAAACCAAAACTTGGCAAAATTGCTGCAGTAGTCTAGCAACCCCAAAGAGCCATTGAGAGTTCCATAGGCATTATTTTCTTAAAGCTACAGGTATTGTTTCTGCTTTTGGGGGGGATTTTAATCCCCTGCTTTCTTTTACATCAAGATTTCAGATTTTTCTGCAACCTGAGACTTCCTTCAGGCTTGTAGAGAAATCCCGCAGGTCTGTGTCTAGCTCAATTTTGCAGCTCTATCAGTCATAATCCTTTATGACATGGTTTGGAAATAGATACATTGATTATTATAACTTGGTTGGCATCCCCTAGGAAAGCTGTACTGAAGTCAGTGGGCTGATGCAGATTACGACAAACAAGGAGTTAGGATCCAAATGGATTTGCTTCAACATTCTTAAATTGGGCAATCTGTTCTCCTGGTGATATATACTTGATTTCTACCAGCTGGAATTCTGATCCAATTCTACCCTCCTCTTTTAATTTCATCTTCCTTGCAAGCACAGAATCTCCCAAATGATTAAAAAGGAAAGTATTTGGCACTATCAATCAATAGTAAATCCTTATTACACTGTACTCCAGTTTTACCCTTATTTGTTTCTTTCAAGTAACACACACACACACACACTCACAAACATTCCCTGGGGGTGGGGGGTGAATATAGCTTAAGATCAGTTTTCAATTAAGTCTGTATTATGAAATTCCTGGAAATGAGCTGAACCATAACCAGAATTGAGATGCATGAAGGCAAATTACAAACATCTTCTGTCCGGTAAGGGAAAAGTTGAAAATAAATTTGCCATGCAAGCACAAGCCCATATTAATGAACTCAGAAGAGCCTTTCTCTGGAAGTCCACCATTGCTGCCATGTAGGGACTGGCCACCAAGCTTTCTACTGCACTGCCCATACTGAACTAACTTCTGGCACACGGCCATCAGGGACTTCTCCCAATCTCCAAAATCCTGCAAAGCCTCTTTCAAACAATGATTCCATCACTCTACTGAACAGGTCTCGCACTACTGATTTTTAGGGATCTAGGTTGAAATATTAACTAACCACCCTTACAATTCAGCCGAATGGTGACACATACCCCACAAACACACACAAGGTTTCCACCTATGTGTCACCATGTTCTTACTAATCTCTTTCTTGGATGCAACCTAGGGCATTTATGCATTTATTTATTTAAAACATTTACTAGAGGCCTTTCTTACTTACAGAGCTCAAACTGGCTTACAACATAAATAAAATACATAAAATAAAATGTATTAAAAACTTTAAAAAACAAAACCCAGTATTTAAAATCATAACT
This sequence comes from Gekko gecko, assembly GCA_029375565.1. NCBI lineage: Eukaryota > Metazoa > Chordata > Lepidosauria > Squamata > Gekkonidae > Gekko > Gekko gecko. The sequence goes on along the minus strand of JAPDNY010000013.1, from coordinate 19,828,075 downwards.
CAAGACTGCTAAGTAAACGTAACCAAATGTGGTCCTAAACAAAGCCATCTTCATGGCTGTATGGTGGGATCCACAGAACTGTGTGCATTTCCCTAAGGCCAATTACCTCCCATTCATAATATAGTACTGTTAAGAGTATTGCTCTGGTTGCCTATGGATCTCCAGTTTCAAACAGCCTGTCAAATAATCATCTGCCTGACTGCCACGGGCAACCAGAAAGTGAGCCAAATCAGCAGATGTTAGGGCATCCCTCTTGGTTCCTGGTTGGATTCTGGAGTAATTTTTGCATTTGTGTGTTTAAATAGTGATTTTTCCTTTTTTTTTTTTTTTAGTATACATTTTAAATAAAATTGTAACCTGCCTTGAAAAGAGGGGTAGGTAAAAGTGCCTTAAAACAGACAAAAGTACAGAAGAACCTTACGGGAAAGCTGCTTGCCCAGTTTGGTGTAGTGGTTAAGTGCGCAGACTGTAATCTGGGAGAACTGGGTTTGATTCCCCACTCCTCCACTTGCACCTGCTGGATGACCTTGGGCAAGCCATAGTCCTGTCAGAGCTGTTCTTGAAAAACAGCAGTTTTCTCAGAGCTCTCTCAGCCCCACCTACCTCACAGGGTGTCTGTTATGGGGAGGGTAGGGGAAGGGAAAGGAAAGGAGTTTGTAAGCTGCTCTGAGACTCTGAGTGAAGGGCGGTATAAATCCAAACTCCTCCTCTTCTTCTTCCAAGACCTTCAACCCAACTGACCTCACAGGTTTATTATGAGGATCAATGAGATACTGATTAATGTGCATTGAAAAGTGCCAAAGATGTGCTAGGTAATAAAATGCACTCACTTAAATCATACAACTGTTCATATGTTCCATTCTTCAAAGTGCATGAAGATGCCCTATGCAAAATCAGACCTCTGGTCCATATAGTTCAGTATGATCTACTGGCAGCTACCACAACAAGATTCTTTTTAAAGTGGAGATACAGGAAACTGAAGCCGGTATCTTCTGTATATGAAGCACATGTTCTACCACGGAGCCACATCCTCTCCCCAGTTTACTATAAATCTGCACCAACTATTTTAACTGTCTTTTGTTCCCCTGACTGAATGTTTCATTTGACCTCCACATCTGTCTCAGGGAAAAAAAAATGGGGGCGAAGGAGACAAATTGATTCACCCACATAGTAAATTCAAACCAAAATGGGTTGGGGGAGGGGGAAGTAGCAGGAGGACTCCTGGCAGCACTTCAGGACTCACGGTAATATGTTTATTGTTTAAATAAACCTGTATCATCATGATTAACTTAATATCTGCAAACTATTTTGCACTTGCAAGCCCTCGATCTTTAATTGCAAGCAGTTCATCATCTCTGCGCCAAATAGCGTGCATGCCAGAAGCTTCAGGGATTCTGCCAAACAGCAGGAGCTCAGCAAGCAGACGGCACAGGGAGCCAGCAGACACCTGCGGCTGGAGACAGGCAAGGTGGGGGGGGAGAGGAGTAAGGAGTTCTGTTCTGCTGTGTGACACCAACACTGGTGTGACACCCAGTGCTTCTCGGGGAGTGCCATGGGCTCTACACTTGCATGGTGTTTCATTATTTGAGCTCAGCCTTCAGTGTGTGGTATTCATTTACTCCCTTAATCACTGCCTCCAGCTGAGAAAATAACCATTCCACTCAAGCCTAGGAAAACTGCCATGTGACTAGCTTTCCTGCTCCCTGAACTGGCAATTGATAGCTACATCTTGATTGGACAACAACTCCCATCAGACGCACACACACATCCATAAATTGACTATACAAAGCTGCCTTACACCAAGTCAGATCATTGGTCCATCTAACCTTGGTACTGCCTATTCAGATTGGCAGTAGGTCTCAAGACCATCAGGCACAACCGGGATTCTTTTACCTGGAGGAGCCAGAGATTGAACCTGGAACCGCCCCCCTTCTGTTCTGCTGGAAACTGACCCTCAAACTCTCTTCTGCTCTACCACCAAGATTTGTGACACTTGTCATGACCTTAATGTCATTCTACATTTACTCCTCATGGCCTGCTACTCCATATGGACTGACCCCCTCTGCCTGGTCTTTCAGATTGTCCTATTAAGCCCCCTCACATTAAGAAATAAGTAAACTGAGCTTTTTCAAATGCTAGCCAAAGCCAAAAGGGTATGCTAAGCTTCTCCAAATGTAAAGCCAAATACTAGCCAAAAGCCTTGTAGAGTTCAGTTTGGATTGTTTGTGCAATGTCTTTGTTGTAGCTTTTCTTGTAGAGATTTCAAGACAGACAATCCTCGTGGCCAGCACAGGCTGTTTTTGCATGCCTGCCACAGCTGCTTGGGCGCATGCCAAGTGAACGCCCTAGTGCCCGTTTCCTGAGAGCGCCTAAAGAATCCTATCAGTTATTGCTAACATTGATCAGCCTGCCTGGAGCGGCAGAGAAGCAATAATTACTGTGAGTTTTAATCAATCCTGCAGCAATTCAGCTGCAGTTCAATTTGTGATCTGCCTCTCTGGTGACACAAGGTGGGGGGAGGTCTGGAAATTATTAGAAAATCAATAGCCACCGTGGCCAATAATTCTTTCTGGATAATCGTGGGCAATGTGTCCCTAGTCAATACACCCCCCTAAGAACGTTCTCCTGGATGGCTGGGATGCAGTATAGGGGAGAAAGTTTTGTGCACATTATTCATTCAAAATGTAACCAGATGCTAAAGTATGTGTGGTGGGGGCAAGACTGAACAAACGCTTAATAGAAGACAAAGCATTTGCCGGTCTCTAGAAAAGACAAGAAAAAATGTCAGTGGCACATATTCAACTATGCAGGTCTTCCAACAGAATGGATTGTTCATTTGCGAAAGAGGGAGCAATGATTTCTGCCAATTCCCTCCTTCCACTGCAGACCCCCACATTACCCCCTCTGCTGTTCCCGAGAGTCTGCTGAGTGATAGGAACAAAATGTGGGGGAGTTCAGTGAATTGCAGTGGAAAGGGGAAGGGGGAAAGTCCTATTCTATGAAGCCTATTGATGGTTGGATATTCATCAGTCAAACGGAACCGTTCCATATCACAAAACCAGGGGACTGATGATATGGGCAAATGATGACAGCTATGAAGAACCAACTCTGGGTTTGCACACTCCTTTTGCCACATGATCAGTCTTTTCTCCACTTCCTACCTCATAATAGCCAAATTCTGCAGTAATAGGCCAACTGGGCAAATTATGGTTACCAGTTTGCCTGGAAACCAGAGTCACATTCAGTGATTTCCCATTTGGAGAGAAACCTGGAGTTGCTGATTTTGTTCTGAAAACAAGCACTGGTTAACAGAAACTACAGCTTGCCCAGATCGGGAAGCACTGGATGGAACTGGCATGAGGAAGGGGAAACGAAAAGAGGGCACATGCTCGTTGCATGCTCCTAACTGGACAAATAATTTTCGTTGTTGTTCAATCGCACAGTCGAGTCGGACTCTTCATGACCCCATGGGCCACATCACACCAGGCCCTCCTGTCTTCCATTGTGCTCTGGAGTTTGCTTAACTTCATGTTTGTTACATCGATAACACTGTCTAACCATCTCATCCTTTCCCGTCCCCTTCTTCTTTTGAAGATTGAAGGACAAATCATATTAGGGTTTAATTGAGCCTGGAACTCCCTGAGTGTTGACTCACTCCAAATGACCTGTATATTCAGTGAAGTTTGCTTTGTTTACCTCACAGTCACCCAACACTGAGTAAAATCTGATATAGCACAGTAGCAGTGTTCCCTCTAAGCTGAGTTAGTGTGAGCTAGCTCACCATTTTTTAGCCTCCGGCTCACACATTTTTGTCTCCGCTCAGGAAGGATGGCTCCAGAGCAAACTAAATTTATGCAGCAGCCAAATTGCTCGCTCACAAATTTAATGCCAGGAGCTCACAAAGTAGAACTTTTGCTCACAAGACTCCACAGCTTAGAGGGAACATTGCACAGTAGATGTGTTTTTCCGTGTGCATGTTTTTAAAGCTTGTTACATGGTGGCCCCAACCACAGGCTAAGCATTTGGTAGCAATAATGAGCAGAGCATCAAGACATCATCTGCCCTGGGATTCCCAGGCAGTTGAGGAGGAGGATTTACTTTGTAGGCTATGCAGTTAGCCATATCGCACAAAGTCTAACAATACTCACTGTGCAGTAAGCAGTTATCTGACTGCATTCTGCCCTACTTTGACCTCATCAATCATCTCCCTATCCTTGGCTTCCCCTTCCACCACATCAACAATCTCCCCGTTCTTGATTTTACCCTTCTACTATAGTTTGGGGGGAGGGGGATATGGATTCATTGCCAGCACCAACAGCTGACAAGGCAAACCAGCTTCCAAGACCCACATGTATTTGAAATGGAACACCAAGCGTGGCATGATCCCAAACTGTGCCTAGCAATCAGTGCACTGGTTTCATCTTTGAAATAGGGGGGTTCCTGAAAATTATTTGTCTAGGAGCTGGCAAAAACAGTACACTCACCAAGCATGGACTCATGGTTTCCTGCTTTTCTTTGCCTCTTGTACCACTGCTAAACGGGGGTTTTGTGTGTGTGTGTGTGTGTCCAGCCTCTTTGGTACACCTTTTATGTTTCCCCTCTATTTGTCCTCATTTTTCCTTCTTCTATGGCTCTCTGCATGCTTCTCACCCAAAAATGTTTTTCATCTTATTAAGATGGTGGGCTGGTTTTCAGGTTGGGAAATGGCATTTCTTTCAAAAGAACTGTAAATAGGTGCACAGACAGCTGCATGTGCTTAGACATATACAGTAGGCACTTCCTTAAGAACGAAAAAAGGAAGAATGAATGGTGTGGGTAGAGGAGAAAACAATATGCCCAGCCAATTTTAAGAAACACACACACAAATGAGCAGTCCAGTGGTGGGGAATGAGTGAGCTAGTGGAAGGTGATACATATTTAGCATTACTTGAAGAGAGGAGACTGTCAAAAACAGTGACCACCAAGAGGACGCAAAGCATCTGGAAAGGCAGTGAAGACAAAGGAAATCAGGGCCTGTTTCTCCAAGCAAGCATGAAGAATGTCACCAAACAGCTAGTACCTCTTTCACAAGGTATTTATTTTCACAGGAAGGCTCCCAAAGACAATGGAGCACTAACTAGCTGGAGACAGGGTGAAGGGCAGAAAGTGCATGTGATTTGCCACATGGAGACTCAAATCATGTTTGTGGATGAGAAATGCCTCAAGCACAACTGTTAAGAGTCTCGAAGGTCTTCTGTCAACCAATCAGACTAACAAGAGCCCATGCAATGGTTAAGTCACTAGCAGACCTGCTAAAACTCTCAGAATTTGCCCCCCTCCTCTACCGGTGTACTGTATATTTTAGTGCGCTACATGCAAGCTCCAAATTCCAGCTCTAGAGTTTAGAAAAGCTGCATATTTTTCTGTCCTGGGAGCAGAGGGGAAGGTGCTTCTCAAGCATGTTCACTGCTATCTTGACATTGGAGGAAAAGAGAGGAACAAAAAACAGAGGGGATTGCTTGCTTCTTGTCCCTGCAGACTGTGTGCGCATATACCCACTCACAACACACATACATTAGATGAGCTGAATAAGAAGGAGCTATTTCTAACTTGCCTACTTTTTGAAGCAGAACAACCAATTTTAAGGGACATTCCTGAAGGTCATGGTGAGAACAGAACTGTAGAATCCCAGAGTCTCCTAAGACCACACAAGCTATATTTAGCAAGATCTTATTAAGACTTTTTGGGGGTAGACTGACAGTCACAAATATGGAGGAGGAAGGTTCTCCTGTGCCATATTATTATTTGACCTAAAGTTCATTCCCTTCTAGGGTATGTAGAGGGCTTTAATATCAACATTTGTTAAATGAGGTCCACTCCCCAGTATTGTTTGTTTCTTCTAAACACATTTGTTCTTTGATAAAACATAACATTAATATAGCTGAGTCTGGGGAAATCAATCCACATTGTGCTGGGATGTCCACCAAAGGCTAACTGAAAAGATGACACGTATTCATCAAGTAACAAGTAAATAAACCACTGGTTAATTAACTAAAATGGTTTCACTGGGGAGGGGTCTCTCATTTGAGCCGGCAGCATCATGGTCATTTCCAAAACAGCCCAAAGAGGTATTGTCATTAGACTGGCCAGACTTTGCACCAGATATACTCACCAGCCACACTGCAGTGAAGGTGACAGCTTGGTGGAACAGAGTAAAGGCAGTGACTGTATTGTTACCAGGGAATGAACAGCCATTCTGTGCCCAATCGTCAGCTTGTAAAGCATTTGCAGCTGGTGACTGCAAAATTCCTGTGTAATCCAGTGCCTTTCAGATATCTGAGAGCCAGTGTGGCATGGTCCAACTGCTGCATGAGCAGTAAGGAGATCTGGGTTCAAATCCCAAGCCACAGAAACTTGTTGGGTGACTTTAAGCCAGTTGCTGTCTTGCAGCCTAAGTGATCTCACACGGCTGTTCTGAGAAGACATCAGGGAGATGAGACTCATGTACTCCACACTGGTTCCTTGGAAGAAAAGGCACAGTGCGAATACAACTGATGGCTGTTGTTCTTTCTTACTTAGAATATTCCCCACTTTTATCCCTGATCTAAAGTGGCTTACAACAATTGGAAAAAAAAGAAATGAAATGAACAATAGCAACAAAAAGTAGCTGTATCTTGGGCCAGTCCTGCTTCGAATGGGCCAGTTCATCAAAGGCAAAAGGGCAGAGGTTACGAATCCTTCGGTTTTCACCCGAGGTCTCATGCCTCTGACCACGCCCAAACTTTACACCTGGAGACAGGAAGAGCTAACAAATCCTTGCCTTAAATGTTAAAGCTGGCAGCTAAATTCCTCCCAATCTGTCCTGCTTATTCTTGGAAGAATTTTTCCGCACCAGGTTTTTGCTCCAGCTTGCCTTTACAACCTCATTGGGTTTTCCCCCTTCCCTACACACAGTATCATCGCTCTCCTGGTTTGTCTTCATTTTTTTCCCCCTGTGTTTTTTCAGACCATCTGAAAAACATGGGGGAAAAACTCAGAGGGGGAAACAAACTAACAGAGAGTAAGGACTGGCAAACAATATTGTATGTAAGGGAGGGGAAAACCTGATGCAGTTAAGAAGCCAAGTTGGAGCAAAAAGCCATTGCAGCAAAGTGCAAAGTTTAAACACCCCAGCTGTGTGGGCTGACTGTGTGGGTCCTTCCCAGAGATTCAGCACTGCAGCATGCAGAGTCCATAGGAAAGACTCACAGAACGGGCCTCACAGTTGTAACTGGATCATTTAAATATTCTCCCACCAGTGCAGAACCTGCTCCTAGATGAGCTACTTCTTCAGTTGGTAGACCATCTGAAGGGCATTTCAGTGGCCACCATTTGGACCACCTGGAAACACAGGGAGAAGCCACAGACATTCGCTCTCCCGATGCTTTTCTCAGGTGCTCTCACAGACGGCAAATATATATATATACTAGGAATAAGGCCCGTTGTGGAAATAAATACAACGGGCCCAAGAAAGAGGCTCTGGGAGAGTGCCCCGGCTTTGGGCACTCAGTGACAATTTGCTGTGGCAATCTCAGCAGGGACAGAGTCCACCATTTTCTCCAGAGGAACTGATCTTTGCTACCTGAAGAGCAGTAGTAATTTTGAGTGATCTCCAGCCCACCCCCAAGATTGGTAACAGTGGTTCCCCAGGAGGGAGTGGCTGGTTTGGAGGGTGGAGTCTATGGCATTGTACCTGTCTGAGGTCCCACCCCTCCTCAACACTCACCCTCTCCAGGTTCGACCCCTCAAATCTCCAGGAATTTCCCAACCTGGAGTTCACAACCCTATCTCCCTCCCAGTCAACCACCAACCTACCTTTAATTTTCCATCTCCTCCCCCATCCCTCCTAGAGGGCAGTTGTAATTTTGAGTGATCTCCAGCCCCCACCTGGAGATTGGCAACAATGGTTCCCCATCAGGGAATGGCTGGATTGGTGGGTGGAGTCTATGGCATCATACCTGTCTGAGGTGCCACCCCTCCTCAAACCTCACACTCTCCAGGCTCCATCCCTCAAATCTCCAGGAATTGCTCACCTGGAATTGGCAACCTGATCAGGACTGGGCCCAATGAGTTTTCTCCCAAAGGCCAACATAGGTGTGGAAAGGACCTTTTGCTGACAGAGGAGAAAGTACAGTTGCCAACTTTGATTAAAGAAATACCTGGAGATTTTGGGGGGTGGATCCTGTGAAGGGCAGCATTTGGGGGGTGTATGGAAGGACTCAGCAGGGTATAATGCCATAGAGTCTACCCTCCAAAGCAACCATTTTATCCCAGGGAACTGATCTCTGTCATCTGGAGGTCAATTGTAACAGTGGGAGATCTCCAGGTCCCACCTGGAGATTGGCAGCCCTAAGGGAAAGGCAGCCGCACAGCGAGGAGTTGAAGAAAATGGTTTGATGGTCGCTGGCTGACCTCGTTAGCCAGCCAGCCATGCTGAAGCTAAGCAGGAGAGAGAGCCTTTTTCCATTTATTCTGACAGGAAAGTGGCTGTTGGGGAGGGGGTTATTCTGAAAGTCCTTTGTTTTTTTACTCTCAGAACCAAGCTTGGCTGCCTACCAACAGCCACTGAGGGGACAGTCCCTCACAGGAGTCAAGAGAACTGTCTTCCTCAGGAGAGAGAGCTGTCTGCCAGGGGGAGTGGGTGGGGAAGAGGAGCAGACCCAGCACCCGGCCAATGGCACGCGAGTACTCTTGAGTGGCGGCTGATGGGCCAACGGCTGAGGGAGGGCATTTTACAGCCAATGGGAGCACATGGAATCTTGTGAAACCAAAAGATAATTATTTATAAGGACAGATACACACACACACACACACACACACACTGACGGGGCTTACAACTGGCAAATGCAACTGAAAGTGGACAGGGGAAATCAGGGACTTTGAAGGTGAGATGAAAGGAGCCATAATGTGAAATCCACTGACTTGGGCCATTTGCTCAAGAAAATGAACATGCGGACCATTGCCTGTTTATTTCCACTTCTTCCAGAAGGTACAAAGCTCATTAACAACAAGGTCAGGTGAGGGGAGGGGGAGTGTCCCCTTTTTTGGAACATCTAAAATGCCTTATTACTGACACTTCCTAACGCTGAAAGGAAATAAGTGAGCTAAATTGCCTAAGAGGCTGTGTTTTCTTATTATGAGGCTCAGCTCCCTTTCTTCATTATTACACTTGAAAAAGAATATTTAATAGGAGGTTTCTGCTGAGAGCAAATTGCTGCCTTTTTAAATATTCTATTGCATCCTCTAAATATTAGCAACCACTTTGTCGGTAACGTTTAATAAAGGTACGGCAGAGTTGCTGCTGGCATTTCAAAACCAGCCGGCGCTGAGAACAAGAGGAGAAGCAGCAAACAGCTTTGTGGAGGGGAGCTGTAGCAGCCTCTCTGAGAAGGGGAGCTGTAGCAGCCTGTCTTACACAGAAACAATGAGAGGGGGGTGTGCAATTACATGGTATTAAATGACCACCACCACCACCCATCTGACTACACAAAGAACACAGGTAGCTACGGGTTGCTGATTTCCTGGCAAACTCCCCCATTTAGTACCTTGTTAATACTGTTTGATGTCAAACAACAACAGCTGTTGTTACTGCAGATCAGCTTCACCGCATAGTGAACACCATTCTTATCAAGTCACTGGCATCCTTAAAAAACAATCCCTGGTGTGTTTGTGAAGAGCTGCAGGCAACTGAGTGTATAAGAAGCTGAAGAATGTGGTTCAGCATCCGTCACTTCCCTGACTTAGTGCCCAGGAGTTGTGGTCAAGCTGATGCGGGAGAATGAATGGAAATTGAATCTAGACAATCCTGAGGGGACACTACACTAGCTGGTCACCTGATGTTCTTGAAGGGACTGATCTGCCCGTCCTGGACAGGCTAAGACCATGGCCGTGTCCACACTGGTGGCTTGGTGCAATATAGTGCTGCCTCTAATTGAACCAGTTTAAAGTGTTGTGGGGCATATCAACCACACAGTACACCCATGGAGACATCCCATGGTAAAGCATCCACATTATTGAGCGTCTCAGCCACAGAGTACGCTGCCAAAAAGATTCTAAAATTCATGTGTGTGCATAGGAGCACATGTGTGCACACATGCGCATACACGCAAATGCACATATAGGCATTTTAAAAAAAAAGATGCCTCCCCAGTGGCAGAACGGATCTGCAGGTTCAAACTGCCAAATCTGTTCTGCACGCACTGTCCCACATTCAGACATCCGGTCATGTGTGATGACTGTGCAGGGAACCAAAAGCACCACTTGTGATGTGGTGGCTTTTTAACCCAGCTCCAAGTCATCCTGTGATGGGATAAGTATGGCTGGGGAACGCCTGGCAGATGTGCCTGTCTGACTGCACCCATTTGATCCGGAGGGGAGGAGTGCCTGTATCAGGCCAAACTGCCCGTGTGATCATGACCCAAGTCTGGCTGGTCAGGAGAAGAGTTTAGGAGCGCTCCCACTCTTCACCAAGAAGGCTGGGATGGCTGCTGGAATGTCTTTTATCAATTACACCTTGTAAGGAGACCATCTGCACTTCTTGACTCACGTGAGCTGGCCGATACTGCTCTAGGCTATTATGACTTCAAGGACGGATTACTGTAACACACTCTATGTGGGGCTGACATTGGAGACAGCCTGGAGACCTCCACTAGTGTGGAATATGGCTGCCAGTCTGCTTACCAGGAGCAAGACACTATGGTCATATTACTTTGCAGCACTATGTACTGATTTGCTTCTTGGCTTAATTCAAGGTGCTGGTTGTAACCATTAAAGGCTTGAATAATGCCTGTACAAAGCCTCTTTCCTCTCAGTTCGGCCTTCCATCCAAGTGTTCTCTTTATGTCCTAAGTATGGTTCTGTGTTCTTTCTTATTCCAGCTCTCCCTACCTGAGAATGTGCGTAGAGTTTCTTCTGAATGGTATGTGAGGTAATTCATATTTGAAGAGCAACCTATCTAGGAGCTGCTTGCCTGGACTTTGGGAATCTTTCAGATATTCCAACTCTGTGATGCCCTTTAATTATGTACATTAAAAAACAACAACACACTCTTGCAACCACGTAAGCCACCTTGAGGGTTTTGTGTGTTTTTTTCTAAAAAAATAAATTATTTATTTATTAATTAAATAAGCACATATTGAAATACAGGGAGATTGCAGAAGATGCACAAGAATGTCAATACAGATGTGCAACCACTTGAAATAGAGGATCTGAACTAAGAAATGGTTCTGAAGGGAGCTTGGGAACAATGGCATAAGGGAGCAGAAAGGCAGGCAAGAGGAAATGGGCCTCAGAGCAAGTATATGGGGAAAGAAGGGAGAAACAGGTAGAACTGCAAGCAGAGATACCCAGAGGGAGACTGGACTGCTGCCTAAGCAGCCAGAGTCCAACTGTTGGCAAGCAAAGAGAGAGAGAGACTCTGGAAGTATTTCTAGCTGGGCCAGGCAAAAGCAAAGGGCCTCCAACAGTGGTGAGAATGGAGCTTTACTGGGATCTTGAAAAGCGAACCTGCCCCTCCTTTTAAGCAGTTTGTTTCAATGACCATGCAAGTATCCAGAACAGGAAGCTAAATCCTACCTGAGCCCCGTGCAGCAATAGCATGCCTGTAAGGCTTGACAGAGAGAAAAGCCTTCCCCCTCACCCATTACCACTTCTCTCTGCCTCCAAGACCTGTGAAGGTGAGACATACCGCCTCCACAAGCAGAACACAAAACCTGCCTCCCTCTTTCCATTCTCTAATCAGAAACTGTTGTCTTGCAAACCCTGGGATACAAATATCTGAAGAACTTTTACCATCATGTCCTCTGGCTCCTCATTAGCAGCTTTTAACTTAATACCTTCCCTGTTTTTTTCCAAGAACTCTTCCTGAGGCAAGTCGCTGCAAATGTTTTTTCCCTCAACAACAACCTCTATTTTCCCCCCTCCTACCCCCCCAAAAAAAACGTCGTTTACAAAAAGAATCCATCTTTATTTTCAGATGTTCTGATTCATCCGTCTCTTGAGCATCTTAGCACAGGTCACAATACCCTACATTTTGCTAAGCGCTCCCCTGCGGCAGCAAACATGTGTGACTGGCAAATGGCTCTGAAAATGCAAGAGAACAATGGAGGCACCCAAGTTATAATTAAGCACTGCTGGTGCAACACAGACATATATCCCCCCCCCCCAAACCCTCCCTCTTTGTCCAAGGCAGTTTGTCTGGTATCCTAGCTGTCCCTCAATTTGCAGAGTCTGGCTGCCTCCCCATTTCTCCTCCCGAATGACTGTCCTTCCCCATGTGTCTCAGAGGCTTACCAATTTCTCCTTGCCACCTGGGCACAACGTTCAGCCAGACACTATGAACTTTTCTCTGGCACGGACATTAAACCTGCGTATGTACTACTTCAGACTACCAATATGGGCTCATGCGAACAAACGTTTTTCTATAAAACACATGCATTCACACAAACACACAAGCAGCAGGTAAGGGTTAGAGCCCTTCTGCCTGACAGGATAGTTTTAGATATGCATGGAATCACATGTAGGAGCCTCCAATCATAACAAGCTTTCACCAGCACAGTCCAGACACAAATTTGTCCCTTTCGTCTCAGAACAGGTCGCTGGCTGTAACTGCTGTTTTTCAAATGCATGCATACAAATGGGCTTTACGCCCTGCTCACACGTGCCCAAGCAGAGAGGAGTCACAGCACTGAACTACAAGCTGCCTTGAACTACAAGGAAAGGCAGGATATAAATGTTTTAATGAACAAACAAACAAGTAATAAATACAACTCTTTGGAGACGCCTTCTCTGCAAGCTAGCTTTCTTTCAAAATAAACAAAAATGATCACAGTTAATGATCCTTTTAATTTTTCCTTCGGCTTTCCGACTTTCTTTATCCTGCTGCCCTCCGTGCTTCCTGTGGCAATCCAACTGATGCACAGAGACCAAGATGTAGTAACTAATACTTCCAGGCCAACAAGCTTATTGACTTATGGGAAAGTAGAATGTGGCAAAGCTCCTGCACAGCTGGACTTGGCCTGTTTTACAGCAGCTGATCCCTCTGAAGCACAATGTTTTGGTTCATGGCAAAGAAAGGGTAGCTTGAAGATAACAGAGAGTTGCAGATTTTCTGTATCCTTTACTGCTGTATTCAACCATTCAACAGGGTGGTTCACACAATTACCAGCAACCACCCAAGTGGTTGTCTGGCAACACACGCCTACAAGATAAGGGGTGAAGCTTGGGCAAGGAGCCACATAATTCCTTAATCTAAATCATTTACTAACCACTACACATTTATCCTCCTCCAAGAAGCTCAAGGCAATTCTCTCCTTCCTTACTGTAGATTCACAACCTTTAGGTTGACAGTGAATGTGAGATTCCCCCAAGCTTGCCAGTGAGCCTCAGGACAAAATGTAGAGTTGAACCCAGATTTCCCTTTGCCTACTTGCACACTTCAACCACTACACAAAACTGTCTTTGCCGTTTCAGGAGGGCAGCCATGTTGGTCCGCAGTAGAAGAGCTGGATTCAAGTCCAGAAGCATCTTAGAGACCAACAAGGTTTTGAGGAATGAACTTTCGAGAGTCAAAGCTACCTTGTGAGTGTGAGTTAACCATCTCCCAGCTCTTTCCCTTTGCCAGTGTTTGGGAGGTTCAGCCTTCAGGGCTGGTGCCTGGAGATAAATCTGGTCTCCAGCCACCCACATTTGTCTCCCCTCTCCCTTCCCCCCATTTCTCTCTTTGTACAACTATGAGGCTCATTACCGAGTCATTGCATTTACACCTGGAAACACGTTTGCGCGTGCCTATGGAAATCACTTCTGTCTAGCACTGAAGCGGAGAGTAAAAATAAACAGCCAGGTGGCAAGGAAACGAAACACTGAGGTAGGTATAAAACTGACCAGATGGCAAACCCAAAACACTTGGATTACTATTTTTTTTTGTCTTGTGTGTGCACGCACACAAGCTGTTTCCCTCCCTGCTTCTTCAGCCGAAGCACAGCCAGCATCGTGTAGGTGCTGAGACACCCTCCCCCGCCAAAAGAAATGGGAGCGGGGGAGAGAATGTGATATTCCAGGTTCGGTTTCGGCAAAGAATGGTGTGATGTGTTAGGTGAGGAGAAAAAGCGTGAGAGATTATGCTCAGAGGAACTGCAAGTCTGGAGGCACAGTATGAGAAACTGAGATTGCTCCAAAGCCGTAGGAGACAGACGTTTGATTACGCTTCTGCTTCACGCTGCATACCAGAGAAAGGCTCAGAGTGCAACCCAAGTGGCAGAAACCCTGCCATGACAGAACTCATGCAGGCAGCTCTCTTCTGCAAAGACTAACAGCATCCGTTCTCCCATCCCGCCAAGCCCAAACGCTGCTGGAAGGGACAAAAAAAAAATGTGAAAAGAAAAAAAATCCAGATGTCGAGAGCTGTGACTCTAAGACAATATAATTCTACCAATCCCTAGTCCCCTTTCAAACTGATGAGAGGTCAATTGGAGAATGGGGAGGAATCCACTGCGAAGGTGGCTTTTTTGCAATTTACAGAGCCAAGTTCTTTTTCTCCTGACCCTTTGGCTGAAATGGAGGGGCAGTGCCTTTAATTTCTTCCCACCTTTCCCAGTAGCAATTCTTTTTGCTTGCAGAAGTAGAGCTTAGATTCTGTTGCTCTGCCCTTCTCCTTCCAAGGAGAGAGGAAAAAATGGTTCTCTGCCTACCCCTCCTGCTCCCTCCTACCACTAATGCTGGCTGCTCAGACGTTTTGTCCATTTTACAATGCAGGCACAATCTACCATTGTGTTGGAGGGGAAAGGCCTTGTTGTTGTGCTGAATTGACAAGGATTTCAATTTCCGCTGGCACCACTCCATACAACACTGGGAGACAGACAGAGAGACGGGGCTGCCATTTCTCAGCCGTTTCCACTCCTGATGAATCTCACCTCCAAACAGTGCCATGATACTGCTGTTTCCTCCTGGGGGCATGCAGAAATGGGATGGACCTTTTTTTACTGCCCATCTCTGGGAGGCACATCAGCTGGCAAGATGAGGTGGCAAACAAAGCCCAACACAGAGAGTTGAGGCAGTGGATGGGGAAAGGGATATGCAGTTTAAAAAGAGGTCTATCATTTTTGTTTGCACGGGTGACACTAATAATCTTAATAAGTCATGGAAAACAGATAGGCTTTGTCTTGAATCTTCCAAACAGTGCGGAAAAACATTTTCAATGAACTACACACATAAACACATCACTGGTTGTGGAGCTGGAATTCAAAGAAGATGCTCATTGGAAAAGGAGGACACTTTACAAGGAAGTCAGGAAGCTTACTGCAGCTGCTGGTTCGAGCCCTAGCAGTATGGCTTTCTTGTAATGCCAACTCAAAGAGGCCACCCTCACAAATGCAACTGCTTTATTCACAGTTCTAATACTCTGGCTTATCTCAAGTGTTTTATCTGAACTCAGAGAGGAATCCACTCTTCCATTTCCTTTCCTGTAGCACTCTGTAATCACTCCCAGTGCAACACTTAACTAACTCCTCACTCCTGCAACTATTCTCCGAGCGCAACTGCTAGATCAGTCCCCTGAATAGTCACTATTCTTAATGCAACTGTTAGCTCATTCACCTGAATAACCATTATTCTCCTAGTACAGCTGATAGATAATTCCCACAAATACTTGCTATTCTCTTACTTCGACTGCTCAATCAGCCCCCCAAAAGAGCCACCATGGTTGCCAACTCCTGCCTGGGAAATACCTGAAGATTTGGAGGCAGAGCCTGGGGATGGTGGGGTTTGGGTTGGGGGGAGACCTCAGCAGGGGTATAATTCCATAATATCCACCTCCCGAAGCAGCCATTTTCTCCAGGGGAACTGGTATCTGTCGTCTGGATGTCAGCTGTAATTCTAGGATATCTCCAACCCCTACATGGAAGTTCACAACTCTACTAGCCACTATTCTCCTAGTGCGACAGCTAGATCAGTTCCCCTAAATGGCCACTATTTTCCCAGTTTGACTGCTAGATCAGTCCTCAAATGGCAACTGTTCTCCTAGTGTGACCACTAGAACAGTCCCCTGAATAGCCACTATTCTCCTAGTGCGACTGCTAGATCAGTCCCCCAAATGGCCACTGTTCTCCTAGTGCGACTGCTAGATCAGTCCCCCAAATAACCACTGTTCTCCTAGTGTAACTGCTTAACCATTCCCCTTGAATAGCCATTATTCTCCTAGTGCAACAGACAGATCAGTCCCCCAAATAGCCACTATTCTCCTACTGCAACTGCTAGAATAGTCCCTTGAATAACCACTATTCTTTTAGTGTGACTGTTAGACTGTTCCCCTGAATGGTTGAAATAAAGTTTCTAAAGTATGGGATGGGCTGGAAACAGCAACGTCATGAGTGTACACACATCAAGAAATTTTATGAGCGTACAAGCCACAATTCTTGAAGTGTGACTGTGAGGAAATAGAACCATGACTCTAAGCAAACGGACTCGAAAGCAATGATCTGCAAAGTGAAAGCCAATTCCAAAGCAGTATTCTGCAAGGTTAGCATTTGAAGTAATCACCTCTGCCTATACATGTAGCAACCGGACCAAGGGCATGCACATGCTTGTCTTTTCTCAGAACACGCTCACACTCCTAGTCGCATCCCACTATGCTATGCAAATGAGAATGTAAGGTGCCACAACCTTATCGGGACCCACAAACCCCAAGTATTAACTTTTCTAGCACCTAGCACAAGAAGAAGAAGAAGAAGAAGAAGAAGAAGAAGAAGAAGAAGAAGAAGAAGAAGAAGAAGAAGAAGAAGAAGAAGAAGAAGAAGAAGAAGAAGAAGAAGAAGAAGAAGAAGAGGAGGAGGAGGAGGAGATTGGATTTATACCCTATCTTTCACTGACCAAAGGCGTCTCAGAGCGGCTTACAAACTCCTTTCCCTTCCCCTCCCCACAACAGACACCCTGTGAGGCAGGTGGGGCTGAGAGAGCTCTTGACAGAAACTGCTCTTTTCCAAGAACAGCTGTGCCAGAGCTTGTGACTAACCCAAGGTCACATCAGCAGCTGCAAGTGCAGGAGTGGGGAATCAAACCCGGTTCTCCCAGATTAGCGTCCGCGCACTTAACCACTACACCAAACTGGCTGTTTTATCCCATGATCTCAAAAGATATACATACCACACAACCACAAACCCCAAGTATTAACTTTTCTAGCACCTAGCATGAAGAAGAAGAAGAAGAAGAAGAAGAAGAAGAAGAAGAAGAAGAAGAAGAAGAAGAAGAAGAAGAAGAAGAAGAAGAAGAAGAAGAAGAGGAGGAGGAGGAGGAGGAGGAGGAGGAGGAGGAGGAGGAGGAGGAGGAAGAGATTGGATTTATAACCCGCCCTTCACTGCCCAAAGGCGTCTCAGAGCGGCTTACAAACTCCTTCCCCTTCCCCTCCCCACAACAGACACCCTGTGAGGTAGGTGGGGCTGAGGGAACTTCTGACAGAACTGCTCTTTTCCAAGAACAGCTGTGCCAGAGCTTGTGACTGACCCAAGGTCTCGTCAGCAGGTGCAAGTGGAGGAGTGGGGAATCAAACCCGTTTCTCCCAGATTAGAGTCTGTGCACTTAACCACTACATCAAACAAGCTGTTTTATCCCATGATCTCAAAAGACATACATACCACACAACCTGTTGAGTCCACTTGACGGTCCGACACACACTTGAAGTTGCGGGTGCAGCCACCATTGTTTCGTGAGCAGTCTCGGACCGGCCCGAAAGAGGACAGCAGATCATTGATGGTTTCAAAGTAGGTGGACAGCATCGCTTCTTCCCTTGGAGAAGAAGAAAGATTCAAGCTACTCACGCTGGAAGGTGTGCTTTGCCATAAATTTCAAAGGACACACATAACTAATTTGTGTACACGGAGGGTGGGGGGTGGGAACACCTTGCAAGTCAGATAGAGGGATTCAGTTCAAGCTGTCTTCTTGACTTCCCAGGCTTCTATGTGAAGGGATTGGGGGAGGATAGCATGCCATCATGTGAGCCCCCACATACTGAAGTAGTACAGCACAGGCACATTTATCATAGGGAGGACCTAGGGTTGTATATTGCCAGAACGCAGAACAATTTCCACAATGCCTCCAGCAAAATGAACGCTCTAGAGTTGAAACATGTATTATTTGCTGCGTTTTACCCCAATGGGCAGTTTTCTGTGCCCTGAATCACTAAGAGGGAGGCGATGGCTGCCCAATGACTTTTTTTTTTGTTCATTTGCCTGTAACGAAATATTGCCAGCTCCGCTGCTCAGACTCAGCTAGAGGAAAATGCATGCCACTTCTTGGCAAAGCAAACAGGGGGTAGTATGTCATGTGTACATATGGGGGGAGCACAGTGGCTATGGGAGAATGAGGAGCATTTGAGTAGCAATAACATTTATAGCACTGTACAGTCTTTATTTTCTTCTTGCAGGGCAGAGCACACAGCAATTGTCCATTGCCCATATGAACAGCAGCACTGCTTATTTAATTATCGGAACAGCCTTAAATTGGCCACAGTTACTCCTGTTCTACTGATGGTGGGGAAGAAAGAACACTTTGCTCCAGGTCAGCCAGCAGGTTCACAGGTCTAAGAGTAGCCATCAGGAGATCAGTTCTCCCAAATGCAGTCCTGTATTTACAGTTGCGATCACACACGCCAGAAAAAAACGGGGGGGGGGGCTATTTCCTCCGAAGGAATTTGACCTGCAGTTGCATGATCACACCTCCCTTTGAAGCTGCAGGCACAGTCCGTCAGTGTGTGATCAGATGCAACTGCGGTTGAGTTGGGGGGTTTTGTGCCTTTCCCCCCCATGCGTTTAAATGGGGGATCGAAGTTTACAATGATGCACATACTGCAAAGGGGGGAACAAACAACGGCACGGAGTTGGGATGGCCTGATCAGACCATCCTGACGCCTTGAGAGCACGCTGGAGTGATCAGACAGGGGAAAGTCCACCCGTGGCACGTCGCAACCTTTTTACTATCAGATTTCCCCCGGTGTCTTTTAACTCTGCTTCTGTGGTGGAGCAGAATGGATTGCCAATGGCTGCGGGGCGCTTCCCAGATGCTGTTGTCAGATCGCGCCCAGCATTCACACCTATGTCAGGTCTAATTGTGCATATGATCGCAGCCTGAGTTACTGTAAACAGCATCTCCAAAGGCTATAGATCCAGGACTGGATATACTACAAATCAATTTAGCCAGTTTGGTGTAGTTGTTAAGTGCACGGACACTAATCTGGGAGAACCGGGTTTGATTCCCCACTCCTTCACATGCAACTGCTGTATGACCTTGGGCAAGCCATAGTTCTGTCAGAGCTGTCCTTGAAAGGGCAGTTCTGTCAGAGCTCTCCCAGTCCCACCTATTTCACAGGGTGTCTGTTGTGGGGAGGGGAAGGCAAGGGAGTTTGTAAGCCGCTCTGAGACATCTTTGGGCAGTGAAGGGCGGGGTATAAATCCAATCTCTTCCTCCTCCTCCTCCTCCTCCTCCTCCTCCTCCTCCTCTTCTTCCTCCCTCTTCTTCTTCTCTGTTGATTGCAGGATACATGACACAAGGGCATGCTTCACCCACCCCTTGCAGAAACAAACAGGTCAAAAATGGTGCTGGCTAGGTCCAGCAGCCATGCCAATTTGTATTCTGGTGACCCGAAGCCTCTAAGCAGCCTCCTCAGATTTGTCTGCAGTATCCCTCTCTGCCTCTCTCCCGCACTTACACAGCACACAACAATTATTTAAAGCTTTTTTGGTAAACCAGAGTGATACCATAACATCCAAACTGGCAACCTGTGTTATGTTTTGGTCTACCAAACCAAGGGCCCAAACAATGGCTGATTCCCAGTTTGCAGGACTACAGCAAAAATCCAGAAGAGATGAATTAGCAGCATCTAAGTATAGGAGAGGGGGCTGTGGTGGCTCAGAGATTAAGATGCTGAACTGCAGGTCAGAAGATCTGCAGTTCAGCAGTTCGAGACCTGAGTTCCATGTGGAGTGAGCTCCTGTCTCTTGCCAGCCTAGCCGTTTGAAAGCTAGAAATAGCCAGTAGATAAATAGGTACCGCTTTGGTAGGAAGGTAACAGTGTTCTGTGCGTCTCAGAATCTAGTCATGCCAGCCACATGACCACAGAAACATCTTCGGACAGTGCTGGCTCTTCAGCTTGGAAATGGAGATGAGCACCGCCCCCTAGAGTTGGATTTGACTGGCTTTCAAGCAAGGGAAACCTTTACCTTTACCTTTAAGTATAGGGGAAAGGAAGGATCATGCAACAAACTCCATGTTCTTTCAAGGCATGTTTACAAAGAACCGAGCCATTGTTTGCAATTATGTGTGAACAGTGGATGGACTACACGTTCAGAAGGAAAGCTCTGTCACCACTCACTCTCAACTGGCAACAGGAAATTCACTTAAAACAGCAACAACAACAAGACTCTTCTTGGGTCTTGAACAGATAGTGGTTTCTGCAAACAATTGTCCATTTATTAAGTTACTTCATTTATACCCCACTTTCCTTCCCAGTGGGGACCCAAAGCCGCTTACATCATTCTCCTTCGCCTCCATTTTATCCTCCTAACAACTAGGTTAGGCTGAGAGTGTGCAAGTGGCCCAAGGTCACCCAGCGAGCTTCCATGGCAGAGCAGGGATTCAAGCCAGGGCCCCACACACCCTAATCTGACACTCTCACCAGTACACCACACTGACTCAGTCATCAGCCTGGCTCTAGTGACTGAATCAAGCCCCAGCTATCTATGACAGGGTCCACATTTTGGAATGCAATTCAGTTTTTCTTCTCTTTCCTCAGATTAGGTGGAACAGCACAGCAGCTGAGCCTAAACAGAAACCGAGGCTGTGCCCAGCTGTCCAGGACCAGTGAGAAAGTGGGCAAGAGCTACATTTCAGATCGCATGATAAACGGTGGTTTGATTAAATATGTAATGAACTTTGGTTTGTGCACCAGTCATAAGTAGCAAATCCTGGTTTGTGTGATTTTGGACTCTTTTCCACCTCCCAGCAAGGGGGTGGGTAGGTTATCTTCTCTATATCAATGTCTCTGTGGATGTGCTACTAAAACTGAGAATAAAGATTCCTAGTCACTTCCCACAATTAGAAAAGACACCTTTAGACATTTATCTGCTAGTTTCACATATTTATTGCTTTAGAACTGTTGACCCTATAACCTTAACTGGTTATTTAGTGTCACTTTGCATATCTTGATCATCATCATGTTGCATGTTAATTTGCTGTTCATTCTCTGGCTATAAGTTTGAACCTTACCTGCCATTGTAACATATTTGATAAAGTGTGCGTGCACATGAAAGCTCGTACCTTGAATAAACCTTTGTTGGCCTTAAAGGTGCCATTAGATTCTAAGTTTGTTGTGGTTTACAGGGTCAGCTACCAGAACAAGTCACAAATAGTATAAACTGGGATTTCTAGTTCCAAGCCAGCTATATCCCACAGTTGATAAGCCAAGTTCAATGCCAACCTACAGACCCTGCTTTATTCAGCTCCTTGCACTCCGACATCTCAACTAAAGCTGCAACCACACATCATTGGTTATTGTGCTATGTTTGTGCTATTGCAATAATTTGCAACTGGATTTTCCTGTGTGGATGAGACAATCCAGTTGTGGAGGACTGCTATAGCAGAATGATGTATGGATGCAGCCTAATCGGGGCTTAATAGTTTATTGTGATATGTAGATACATTCAAAAGCTCTAGGACTTGAGACAATGGTGGCTCCATCTAATAAATAAAAAGCAAGGTCTTCATAACATGCACCTCATGTTCACAAAGCATAGTAGTCAGAACCAATGCAAATTAGGAAGCAGCTTATGGAATCTCTCCTTCCTGGTATGACTGAATTTGCTGCAAGAAATGACTCAGGGAATTGTGCCCCCTTCTCCCAACCAAAAAAAAAGAAAGTTTTTAACTTGCTAGGCTGCCATTTTTAAGACACCATTTCTTCTTCTTACCTGCTAACTTTCCTGTTGTTTAATCAGTGGGCAAAAATTATCTGGAAGATGTACCAAGAATATTGGCTTGCATCTTGGTAAACCCAGGCTAGCCCGATCTTGTCAGATCACGGAAGCTAAGTAGGGTCGTCCTTGGCTAGTATTTGGAAGGGAGACCTCCAAGGAATACCAGGGACATGACACAGAGGCAGACAATGGCAAACCACCTCTGAAACATCTCTTGCCTTAAAAACAAGTCTAACTTGCCACCGAGTGGTTCATAATACTAAAAGAGCTAAAACAGACAATCTTAGGGTCTCCTGGCTATACTACACACACTGCCATATGATAATTATTAATTATTGTTATTACCATAAAGTTGCTTCATTACTCACGGAGTAATGCAATGGTGTCTGTGTGGGTTACCAGGAAATCCTAAGCGGCGTAACTCTCTTTTAAGACCAATCAGACCACTGCGCTTAGAAGAGTGCAATTCTGCTTAGGACAGAACCCTTAACTACTATGCTCTTTTGAGCCCCACCCTCATTACTAACTTGGGAAGAGGTAGGGGCAGTTTCCCTAATGCAAGCCAGCAAGCAGTGCTACAACCACGGAGACAAGGACTGGTGAGTATCAATGAGCCTCTAAAGGTATGAAATGTTAACTGGGCTTTCAACAGAGATGAACAAGTTGGCAGTACACCTCTGCCAAAGAGAAAGAGGTTTCTTACACAGAGAGCTTGGACACATTAGAGGCTTTATTATTCAAACATGAGGGCCTGTCAAGAGCCGATGACAGTGAACCAGGGAGGGCTGCCTGTCATGCCTGGAGGACTTTCAGAACAAAGGTTGTTTTGGAGAAGGAGACAGGCAAGTTCTACGAACAAAGTCACAGAGCCCCAAGGAACCAGAGAGGTGTGAAAGGAGACACTGGAGGCCTTTCTGAATTGATGGCTTTGAATGTTTGCTCATTCCTTGCCCCAGGGATCTTCTATGGAGCTGTTTGTTTCCCATGATTCTACACATATCATATTTGTATAGAATTACATAGCTGGCTCAGAATCTGTGTGCTAGCACATACCCCTAAGAAAAATGGATACAGAAAGCAGCAAGTTGTTATGATGCCTGGAAGAGCATGTTGCGGTATATTCCACATAGAAGGGAGGGAAATGCTCGGGTCTACCTATCTAACCTTCATTTGTGTCCTCTCAGGCATGCTCCTCAGTCACTTCATTCACACACTTCCCACCATTAACATACCAGTTCATGCCACAATCATGTCAAACCTGAAGGCAAACACAAAACTCAAATTTGAACTGCAGCGAGTCATTTTTTTTTAACACAAAGCGAACAGAATGCAGTGTACTTTTCAATTATTATTTTAAACAGATGCATGTGTTTCTTTGGTATTCTATGCAAAGTAGTACTTGAGGTTCCAGAAAGTGCACTGGGGCCCAAATCAATGGCAGAGGGCTGCAAGGTTCCAAGACTCAGTCCATTCCCTTCTCAACTAAGAACCACCTAGGCAAGAAGCAGGGCAATATCTTCTCAAACTGGGGATGGTGGGCCTGGGGGGGTCTATAAGTTCCTTGTAAGGCACATGGAGTTATCAGTTCTCAAGCCCATCTACAGCTCTCTTGGAATGGGAGCGGGGACTCTCAGTTTCAGGGGAAGGGGATAGAATTAGCTTCCAATTCTTTGGATGGGTGGGAACTTGTAAGGCAGCTGACACCCACAGTAATCCAGCTACCAGGCTGGTTATCTCAAAAGATTAGACAGAAAACCTACTGATAATTGGGAAACCAACAGCTCAGTCCTAGGACCTCTGGTTGGCTGAACAGCTACAGGGAGGTACAAATCCTTATGTGGTCATCACAATTACTGCTGGAATAAAACTGACATGATTTTCACTTCCAATGCAAAGAATTTCACCAAAGAAATAGGCAGATGCATCTCAGTGTCTGTAGACAATAGTGGACAGTGGTTGTTTTCAGCCGAATCCTGGAAATTCAGATTGTAAATGATGCTGGTCTTTCCCTAGTTCTTTTAATAGCTCTGAAAGGTTTCCCACGCCTCTTCAGAACCCTGCTCAGTATCCAGTACAATCATGGGGTCAGATAGATCTTGGTTTACCTGCTACTTTTTCATCATGCTCCTGAATTGTGTCCAGCTATGTACTATTGTCACAATCTGGCTGCCACTGGCAATTCAATAGCAGCCAACCAGGCCTCTTGTGATTGTGACCAATAGGTTGGATCCAGACTAAACTTTCCAAAGGCAAAATGGAAAATTCCTGCCTTTTCTCTCCCATTGCAGTGTACTGATCTCCAGAAAATGCAGGAGGCTGAAGTTGGGGGATAGGGGACTCTGAGGAATGACCGGGGTGGTGGTGGTGGTAAGGATTGTCAACCTCCAAGTGTGGTTTGGGTTCTTCTGGAATTGCACACAATCTCTAGAGCACAGAGGTCAGTTCCCATAGCGAATATGGCAGTTTGGAGAAGAAACTCCATGGCATCACTACCCTGCTGAGTTCTCTCCCCAAATCCCACCTTCTTCAAGCACATTCCCAAAATCTCCAGGAATTTCCCAAGCTGGAGTTGGCAAGACTTGGTCTACGGGGAAGGGGGAATCAGCAAAAATGCCCAATTTAGCTTGGATCCAACCCAATGCCTGCAAACACTGTGTTTCCAGAATGTTCCCCCCCCTCAATTATTTCAGGAATGCTTCTAGACTTTTACCCCCCCCGTCAAGTTGCAGCCAACTTATGGTGACCTTGTAGCACTTTCAAAGTAAGAGGCAGAGGTAGTCTGCCATTGCCTGTCCCTGAGTAGCAACCCTGAGCTTTCTGGATAGTCTCCCATCCAAGTATTTACCATGGCTGACCTGGTTTAGTTTCCAAGGTCTGATGAGATCAGGCTAGCCTGGGCTACCCAGGCCAGGGCATCAAATGCTTACTGCCACCCAAATACTTGTGTGACGGTTCCTACATTTTTATGGAAACCTCTTGCACAAAGCTACCCTTATTCTCAGCTCTGGTGTTCTTTAAAACCACTGCATTCTAACTTGTGTCATCCTTTCAAGGTGACCAGAAATGAGACTTCACATGCGACTGAGAACTCTAAAAATTATCAGTCCATGATGCTGTCTGGATGCAGAGCCTCATTTACAGAAAAGTTCCAATTGCTGGTTAGCACTGTCGCCAATGCAAAAAAAGATATCACCTGCCTGCTACAATTTCACCCGTTTGCTAACACAAGGCGGTTGCAGCTGCTTCCCTACAGCTGATCTCATTTTACCCTGTCAAGCCTGCATTACTTGCTTGGATTTATGCTGAGAATAAACATGGAGAACAGATGCTGATAAGTTCTGCCGCTAATGCATGCCCTTTAAGGTCAGTTTCACTCAAAGGAGAGACTTTAATCTTTACGTCAGAGATGGAAAGAAAGATTTGATCACAAGAGCGTATGCTGGGGGGAAAGTACTCTCCCCTTGCAAAATATCTCCTTTCAAATCCTCAAGTGTTCTATATAGCTATATTTGGTTTCAGGGAGGTCTTTAAAACTGTGTTTCACAAAATGCTGGCCAAGGAGCATTATCGTTCACAAATGAGACTGTACCAAGAAGACTGCCAGCATCATCTAACACTGTGCTTAATTCAAGAACACAGGCCAGCCAGAGGGAACCCAAAAAGTCTGCAGGGGAGCTTAGTCCCTAGTGGACTTAAGAGGGCTGTTCATCTGCTCGGAAGAATGAATCTTCTAATTAGGCTCTTATTCCAAAGCTCCATAAGGCTAGAACAGGGGAACAGGAAATGAGAAAGGAGGGGACATGGTAGGTATAGTAGTAGTAGTAAGTATGTTTATTGTATATGACCATTGGCCATTACAATATAAAATATAAATACAAAATATAAATTTGGGGTTCAAAAGTACTTTTCTAAAACCAAAGCCTTCAGAATAAGACTGTAAGCATTTGAACAAATAAAACAATCAACGTTTTAAAATCATAAAAGCTATGCTACCAGTTTTGTAGCTCTAGGAAACAGCCTTGGATCTAACTTTTCTGGCTGCAAGCGCAAAAAGTGCTACCTTGTGGGTAGGTGTAGTATCTCCACCAAAGACAGGAAAGCAAGCATTCCAAAGGCTTCCAACTGCATCAGCATCTTCTTATATAGGCAAATGGAAGGGCCATACATTTAAACAGGGACTCAAAATAAAAATCTCAGATTCTGCAGGAGACAGCACAGTTTATGTGAAATTTATTAATCAGTAGGAAATGGTGTGTGTGTGTGTGAATTCACAAGTGCCTAAAGGACTTTTAGACATGTTCCTTAAACAGTATCCCATCACTGCCACCACCGTGGCATGCACTGCACTTTTGAAACTGACTAGAGCTTGCAGAGGAGCTACAACTCAGTGCTTTGCATGCTGAAGTCCCAGATGCTCTGCATGGCTTCTCCAAGTCTTGACAGTTGCCCAGTTGCATAGCTAAAGAGCAAGACCTTGAAGTGCAGCAAAAATTATTAAGCTAGACGGATCAAACAGATCAATAGTCTGATTCAACAATATGCGGCAGCTTCATATCTTAATCAATGTTATGCAATGATGATGCATCTGAGTTTAATGGGCAGCACATATGCTTTGCCTGTAGAAGGCCCTGCAGTCAACCCCATCTCCAGCTAAAGGATCTCTAGCGGAAAAACTGGAAAAAGCCTTCAGGTGGGTAGCCACATTGGTCATTGGTAGAAGAGCAAGATTTGAGTCCAGTAGCATGTTAAAGACCCACAAGATTTCCAGGGTAGAAGCTTCCGAGAGTCAAAGCTCCCGAAGAGAAACACCTGGAAATATTTTTGGTCTTTAATGTGCTACTGGACTCAAACCAGAGAGCTAGGCCTTTTCCACACCTCAATGTTGCTGCTGTTTCCTGGCAAGTTGAATCCCCAGCTGATGCTCCAAAACCGTGTCACCCCTTCAGCAAAAGGGCATTTATTCCAGGGATATTTTTCTTGAATTCGGATCCGACCCTCCCCATGTGTTCCGCACTTCCTTTGAAAAGGGGTTGTATGGCCATGTCAACTTGCCATGTACTTCATCAGCAACAGAACCTCCTCTTTTTTTGTGCATGTGCAGTAATGTTATAACATCATAACATTGTTTTTAAAAAGGCTGGGTGTATTGTTGGGAACAGCATGGGCTGCTGCCATTTCAAAGATCCCTCGTTTCTTCTTAGTCACCAACTAAGAAAATGGTTGGCAATCATCGAACTGAATAGACCAATTCATAACAGTAAGAACCTAAGAGAAGCCAATGTTGGATCAGGCCAATGGCCCATCCAGTCCAACACTCTGTGTCACACAGTGGCCAAAAATAGCAGGTGCCATCAGGAGGTCCACCAGTGGGGCCAAGACACTAGAAGCCCTCCCGCTGTGTTATTCAATAATTATAAAGCATGCTAAATATGTCCCCATGTACTTTGTCAGTGATGGAACCTCCTTTATTTTTGCATATGTAGTAATGTTATAACATCATAACATGTTAAAAAAAAGAAAACACACAGGGAGCTATACGGGAAGGGCAGTGGTGAAGAAACAACACAAGTGTGTGTCCCCAAAACCTACCCACCTCAAAAGAGATGAAAGGAAAGGGGCTACATGGATGGTTAATTGCTTGGAGAACACTACATGAAACCTTGCTGCCCATTTTGTCCCAATGTTATAACATTGCTATATTATAATGGCAAAAAATGTGTTGTAACACAATCAACATTATGCTTAAAAAATAGCAGATTGCTCAGGGGACAACATGAGGGAGGCGGGGGGTGGGTGTGAGGGAGGTGAACATGTTACACTGACCACACAAAAGGGGGGTGGGGAAAAATTGATCTGGGAATTCCTCACTGGAAAACTGCCAGTTCAGATCTGAAGGAGGGAAATTGTGGGGAAAGTGGATTTGGAAAACACAGGGTAACAGGGCACTAAATTTGGATCTATTCCTGGGAAGGCAAAATGTTGTGTGGAAAGTTTTACAAATTTCAGTTACTTAAGAACGGCGATATGGAGGTTTGCACTTGTGCAGAAATGGTCCTAGTTACACAACACATTGATCTGACATAAGACATATTTCAGAATGAGTTTGTGATGCAGCATGGAAGTGAATGTTCAAAGAGGGAAAGAAGAACTTTCTAAAAGTAGATCCCTGTGGGCAGCTGTGTTGGTCTGAAGAGTACGACAAAATTAGAGTCCAGTGGCACCTTTCAACAGATTTCCCAGCAATTTCATGCATTCAGGATACTGTCCTCGAAGTCCAACATGACATGTGTGAAGAAGCAGGAACTGTAGGTACCGCCACAGAAAGTGAGGCCACATGAGAGTCAATAGGTAAGACACGAGCAGCCAAAGTCATGAGCAAGCCATTAATGAAGGTGAGCCCTTGTGTTCCAGGGACCACAATCCCCACTTCAGCCAAGGACAAGGCAAGTGCAAACAAGAATCTCTATCCGTTTGCTGATACTTGCCGGTCTCCTTGACAACTATGAATTTTGTGGAAGTTTTAAGACAAAGCACGTGACTTCTGCTATACATGATAAACTGTATCGGATAAAAAGAGCTCTGTAAATTATATGTCTCGCATCCCAGTTTTCAGCAGTTCTTACGGCCTGCAATTACTCTCGGATTCAACGTGTTCAATTTCACAGTGGGCGACACCTTTAAGAAAGATCACACTTTCAACGAAAGCCTGTGGTGAGGTGATAAAACCCACAACTCGTGCTTAGGAGTTTGCTAAAGACAATAAACCACTGTGAGCCAAGGCGGAGGATTAAGGGTTAGATGGGGAAGTCACAGAGGTTAAAAGGAAATGCAGCCGCTGGAAATGATGGCTATTGAGAGCCATAAAATCAGATAAGTGCTGGTGAGGCACCTGTAAAAATGAATATGAATACACACACACACACATACATGCATATACACACACACACACACACTCTGAAATTGTCCATATGTCTAATAATAATTGATAAAAAATTCAGCAGCCAAATCATTTATATATATATATTTTGCTTTGTCACAACAAATCGGATCTCATGAAAATCAGTGACTTCGCAGGATTGGCTGTGAGGATGCGGGAGAGATTAAGCTTTGCACTGAATGTCTCAGGTGAACTTGAGAGCCTGGAAACCTAGAGTCAGTCAGAACAGACAGCACTGAGTGGCATCCATTAATTGCACAACTCTGCATAAGGCTTCATATATTTTTCTTTCTGCCATCAAGTCACAGCTGGCTTATGGCAAACCCATGGGGTTTTCAATGCAAGAGTCACTCAGAGATGGTTTGCCATTACCTGCTTTTGCAGAGCCTGGGGCTGCCTTGGTGGTCTCCCATCCAAATAGTAACCAGAGCTGACCCTGCTTAGCTTCCCAGATCTGACGAGTTCAGCCTAGCCTGGGCTATCCAGGTCTGGACTTACATATTCATAACACCTGGGAGCAAGATGGGCTTGCTGACACTTAGAGTGACTTTTTAGAGAGCAAAAGCTAAGAAATGAATTTTAGTCCACAGTATTTAGCAGAGCTAATATCCTCACTGTCTTCCTTCCTTGGCTGCTACCTCCAATCTTTTCTAATATCTGTCTCTAAAACAATTCTATGTATTTTATTGTAGGATTTTAACTTCTAGGTATTTGTTGTTATGTTCCTTTCTGTTGTGAGCCACCCTATAAACAAACAAAGGCTCAGATCTTACTACCATGGGGGGGAGCCTTTGTCTGGGCTGTTCCACCTAGGACTGTAAGCAGGGCTTCACATACCTAAATATCTTCCCCACCCAACACACTACTCCACAAAGAAAATTGACACATCAGAAAAGCGTGCTAGTGTAGCCCTTCCCCTGGTAAACTACTTTTCTACAAGGTTTGTTTGGAAAAGCATTGATCCATGGGAATTCTCACCTAAAGTCTGAAGTGGTACAGCCCAGACAATGGTTTGTCACCTTCATCCAAATATAGACAATGCTCTAAATATATACTACTAATTTAGACACTTTTGAAACACTTTTAAACAATATTTTTGCCTCATATGTTATTGTCTTTAAAGATTTACCCATTAACTAAAAGCAGCCATAAACGGGATGTGAATACATATAAGGCACAGATCAGAAAATCTCTAAGGGCCACTTTAAAACACTACGACATCCAAGTACTAAATGCACACTCCCGCGTTATCAGACAGAATACGATAGTATTTTTAGCTGGTTATTTATTTAAAATATGGAGGGGGGGTAATCTTTGCAGATCATTGCTAGAAAATCTTTTGTTTTTCTTTTTAACAAATAGGCAACTAAAAATACATGCCAGCACAGTTCAGCTACACAGTGTGCAATGTGTGTATCTTCTGCTCAGACTTAACTTTTAAGAGATTAATTGTTTCCCTTGAATGCTTGCAGGAGATAAGAAATTTGTTGGGTACATTTACTTGAGATACTGCATTAGGTTTCTGTTATTCTGGTGCTCTGCAATTACTGCCTCTCACACAACCTCAAGAGCTTCCCCCTTTCCCTCTGAGACATCAGCCAGGCTGGCCCAACCCAATTAGCAGCCTCTAAGGAATTACGGTCAGTTGTGCCTGAGCCACTGACACTCCCCATAAGCAGCAGGAACATGCAAATAACAGCTATGACCTAACAAGCAGAGGTGGTCTTAGCCAATGGATAACAAGGGCAGATGCCCCAGGGACAGTTCCAGGTTTTGGGGGGCCCTGGGCAGACAGTGCCCAGGGGCTCCCATCTGTCCACCACCAGCCCCCCAGACCTTCCTTTCCACCTCCATACCTGCACGCCCCCTACCTTTTCCCACTGGCAAGCCCTCTCACCATCCACACTCAGTTGCCTGCATCACACACCCACACATGGCTTCCTTGACAGCATTGGCCAGTATATGCAGCTGGGAGTGCTGCTGCTATTGCCACCAGTAGTGCCACCACCTCAAAGATGCAGGGCAATTGGGAGCATTGGTCCATACACGTAGCAGGGGAAGTATGTGGGTGGGGGACAGGGGCAGTTGGCCCCACTAAAAGTCTTGGGCCCTGGCAGCTGCTCCACATCGGGGTATGCTGACACTGGCCCTGCTGGGCCCCACACTAAGAGGGATGCCAACTACCACAGCACCATTCCACTTTGCTTGGGTCTGGGTTTGTGGCAGTGTTTCTGGGGCCACATCCTGGACTTTTGCCCATAGCCCCAGAATCATTAAGACCACCCCTCCTCACAAGACAGCACCTCACATCAATTTAAGCCTCTAATAGTCTTCCCCCCGACTGTCATTTGGTTCAGGAAATGAACTAGGAATCAAAAGCCCTGGAGGGAAGATGATGCCACAAGAATGAGAATAATGCACACAACTGCAATTCAAGCAAATGCAAAATTTACTCTGCTGGCCCTTCAATGCAGGGAACACCAACTTGAGGGCAGAAGGATGCAGTGGGAGTGGGGCTCTCCCATTTCATCTCATTCCACCCACCACTCAGTCCAGTACAGTGGGAGGAGCCTGCAGTCAAGACAGCAAAGAATTCTCATCTCCATGGGAGACGGCCATGCAAGTCCTGACGTCTGATGTGGCATCTTTTGAACTGACTTATCACCTGCCTTCCTCAGAGCTTGGGAAGGGCCAGTAGGCACCTGGGTTGCCACAAATGTGCACATGAGGGCAGAATCCTACTCATGATTATTGACAAAGGATCTCTTCCGATAGTGCAGGCATCAAGCAAAGTCGTGGCATATTAAGTGGCGCAAAGGGATGAAAGTGGCTTCAGTGGTGACAAGGCTTAGCCGAGCTCAATGGCAGAACATATTTCAATCCCAGCGTGGAAGTTACAGAAAGTATGAAAGTAACAAGAGAGGAAGGTGCCTTTGAGCAAGGACACCAGCCCCCCTCCACACACACACACACACACACACACACAGAGCAGCACAACAAATATTCAGGTCCTCCATCTTTGAGATCAGGAAACTGAGGGTCCAAAGAGACTCCAGACCACAAACCTCTTTGTTTATACATAAGTCACATACATAATTGCAAGCCTCGGTATTTATTGTGGTGCTTATTCTCCATCTGTCTTCAAGGCATCCTAAAAGGTTTCATAGGCAGCCTTCCATACGGCCACTGTCCAGACTTGGATGTCAGCATCACATGCCTGCCACATTGTCTGCCTTCAAGACCATCCCCCTGGCACCTGACATTTTTGCACCCATGCAGCCTGACCCTGAACAACCCACAGACATCCACAGATGCAGAGCATTTTGCCTGGCACCACACTCCATGCATGCATTTATTAACAATTTAAATTATTAAATAGCGACTCAAAGACGGGGGCCCATTGAACATCTAATTAGTAGCAGCAATATTTAGTAATTGATAGTAATTTTAGTAAGTGAACACTAATTAACTCATTTACAAAGCAATGCATTTACACAGTTAAAAGTAGCTACGTAACCAAAGAGGATTTATTTGCAATTTAGAACAAGGCATAGTTTTTGTTTTGTTTTTTTTAACTGGAACATTATTAAGCAATTTTGCCAAGTTTATTAATATTGGTTTATTATTATTCCCATTATACTTGCTAAGCTGCTCACCTTACCGTCTGTTTCAAGCTCAGAGCATCTAATCTTCATTTATTTCATTACTCCATTCCAGCCCACTAGTTACTAGCCAACAGGCCATTAGCCTGACTTCCTCCCTTTCTTATCCACTCTAGTTTTCGGTACCAGACACTTTCAAAATCCACTCACACCTTTGTTCAGGAGCTGGGCGGTTGTCTGTAACCAGAATGGGGTAAATCCCATGGACCCATTCCACTAACAGCAGTTCTTTCCACCAGCATCCATGAGGAGCCTTCCGCAAGACCAGAAGGTGGCTTTCTGAGCCACAGGGATGTTCTACTATGAGTGAATCCAGGGAATCCAACCATTAGTCATGCAAATTCAGTAACACTGCTGATATATACCTAATTTGCACTGTTGCATTGGGATGCTATTTTGTTATTAAGATGGTAATTTGTGTCCACACTCATATACACAAACAGTAACCCAGTATGGAATTTTGGATTGCTGAAGACATCCATTAGATGCCAAAGCAGGGAGAGGCATACGGGTAATGGCTTTCAGGCTCTTGGAATTTCACTGTACAAGCACAGTCCAGTAACTGTAAGCTTTACCAGCTAGAGCAACATGTCCAAAATTTCTCTTAAAACAAACAAACAAACCTGTTATCAAGTAATCTGAGCCTGTTCCTTTGATGTATTCTATCCACAAGCCTTTCTTCCAAGGATCTCAGGACAACATACATGTTTCTCCCCTCCCTTGTTTTTTCCATACACCAATCCTGCAAGGTAGATTAGACTGAGTATGTGTGACTGGCCAATGACTGAATGAGGATTGAAACTCTGGATCTCCCAAATCCTGGAATAACACTCTAACCACAACACTGCATTGGGTCTTGATCACATTCTTGCTAGTGATTGATATCCCTAGCCTTCCAGCACACCCAACCATAAACAAATCACTTCCCCCCTAGTGATATTTCAGGCATTTCACCATAGCAAATAAAACTTAGTTGAGTGCAGTTATCCGACTGCAGTCGCACAGTGAAACTGCAGATGTCTCCCATCCATTGCCTCTCTTATGCATACTACATATTCTTCAAGGACAGGATTGTTTGTGTCCTCCTGCATCACATCTGACCTTGATGCCCCAGGACAGCTTGATCTCATCAGATCTGGGAAGCTAAGCGGGGCCAGCCTTGGTTAGTCCTTGGATGAGAGATCACCATGGAAACCAAGGGTCACTATGCACAGGAAGGCAATGGCAAACCATGTCCATTTGCCTCTTGCCTTGAAAATCCTACTGAGTTTCCATGAGGTTGGCTGTGACTTGATGGCACGCGCGCGCACTCACACCTAATGTAACACCCAGACTAACAAATGCAGGGGGGGGAGACAGTCACAAACAGGACATTTCACCTTTGCTCCCCCCTTTTCCCAGCAATTGTTCAGATGTCTCTCTATGCAGCAAAAATAAGATACATAACCTCCCCCCCTTGCTGAATGACTGTTTAATTATATGACCACTTAATTATAAGCAACAAAAGCAATTTATTGGAAGTTGTTTAGAAGGATAGTTGTTTCATGTTGTTTAGAGAAATGTGGGGGGGAATATTGGGGGAAAGTAGATAGAACTGTGAGGAAAACAGTCAGTAGAGGGAAACCCTATAGTGATGGCACCTGAACTTTAGGGGGGGAAGCTGAAAACCTCAACTGGGCATGCTTCTCTATAGGTGCAGAGTAAAGCTGCTCTGTCCCTTGACATCTCTGTGGTGACACCCCTATGTCCTTTGCACTACATGTTAGAGTGGAAAACTAGTTTAGGTGAGAGAGTCAATAAAAAACTGCAGTCCTAATTGTTGCCTGTCTCTGCCACCCTCTATGTCATTGGGTCCGCAACATGGTGCCCATAAGCACCATGGTGCCCGCTGGCATCTTTTCTGGAGTTTGCCAACTGTCTTTAGGAAGTGAGTTGGGCCTTTGTCCAGCAGGGGTTCTGTTGGGCCATTTGATATCTTACTGGCTGTATGGATTTTTGTAAAACATTCCTTCAGCACTACCTGCCACCACAGCACGGGGTTATTTACTGTGTAACAGAAAGTAAGCTGTGTGTGTATACAAGAAAATATCTTTAAACAGTATGTTTTTTTTATAAGGCATTCTGTTAAACAGAGCTTCTTCCTGAAACGATGAAGAGTTACTGTGAAAGTTATGCATGGCCTCACTCCCTGAGCATGGATGGTGTCAATGCACCCACCACCTTATGTCAGAATTCCAAAGGTGCCTGCAGGATCAAAAAGGTTGGGGACCCCTGCTCTATGCCCAAGCTTTTACAGGACTGAGTTCCAGCCATTGGCCTGGGTTGGAAGAGGTAAGTAGGTATAGAGATTTAGTGTGGGAGGGGTCAGAGGGCAGAGGAGAACTAAGACGGACTGACCAGGGAGCAAGGGTAGTGAGCAGCAAGGGTGGAGTGTGGCAGGTAGATGAAGAACAGACCAGCGATGGTAGAGGAGTCCCTTAGTGGCTGCTCTCAATGATGAGTTGTGAGAGCAAACATGATACAGCAAGTTTAAAGTCCATCCTACCAGAAACAGACTGGGGCTGTGGTCAGATGAGCCATTTGATCCAATGTTGTTGCTATTGCCTTCCAGATTTAAAATGCACAATCAGACAGCAATATCTGCCTTCCATTCCCCAGTTCTGACACATCTTTGAATCAGAGTTATTTGACACTGGGGAAAGTCCGGTCTTTATGGATGTCAGCACTTTCGCCCCACATTTCCAGATGTCTGAACCCTCCTGTTGTGAACTCAAGCCCGTTACGAAGTATGAGCCTTCTGGTCCATCTCTGCCTTTTTAAAAAAAAAAATGTTAGCAATGTGCACATAAGTGCATAATTGCCCCTAGTGTCCTCAATCACTGCTTGTGCATCCAAGCTGCCAAGAAATCTTGGGTCACTGCACTCCATGGTTGACACACAGCAACAATCTGAACGATCGACCATGGGGCCAGCACACAGTGAAGCCAGTTCAGGGTGGGATGTCTGATCAGACCTTCTGTTACAAAATACAACAGTGTAACTAGAGGCATGGTCAGACCACAGCCTGGTTCTCCTTACCCACCTTCTCAAGACAAGGGAGATTCTGACTAGCCATGTTTGTTGCCTGGTTTGAGATGCCTGCAGTTCCTACCTTGAACCAGAGAAAACTACTGCCTGACCCGAGAGAACACCCCAAAATGATCAGCAAATTCTTACATCTTGTTATGGACCCTGCCTGGGGGCTCCATAGGTTCACAGAAGTTCCCAAAGAAGTGACATGAGAGACCCAGGTTTACTTGCGAAGAGAACTTTAATAATGCATCAGAGTTATCAAAGCAGATTCAGGGCTGAGCTCTGATCAGCTGGCCTCCAGACATACATACATACACAGCAGAACTTAGCCAACCCTCGAGACAAAAAGCGTATTTAGAACTAGGCAACTTATACCCTAAAAGCTATCTGTGAGCCTAAAGAATGATTGATCAAGCTATCCAAAACACCCGGAAGAGCCTGGCCATCTTGCACTTGACTTCCAGTGAGGGGAAGAAACAACCCAGGTCTTGAAGATAAGGCTCTGCTAACAAGCATGAGAGTGAGGATGTTCCACCGCTCATGCTGTCCTCTCCCAAGAGACCCAGGGCAACTAGTAAAGATGGAGTCACCCAGAACAATACACACACACTTGCCCCGGTTCATTCAGATAATGGTTGGCTGCAGCCTCCTGCCACAGAGAGCAAGGAAGGCCATCAGCATCAAGGGCAGCCATGGGAATACAATAATGATAGAAATGGTATACTTCTCATGAACCGGAAGATTGAGGAAGGCTTTTACAGCTGATACTGGACAGCAGCTTGCAAATACCTTTTTAAAAAACGTGATCTTTTTTTTTTTACATCTTTTGCTTCTGGCCTGTGATGCTGACAGTGCAAAGCAAGTTGTGCAGATTACACTGTTGGGACCAATTCTGCAACTTCCCCCATGCCAAGGCGGAAGAATTATAAGTTGGGCAGGAGTTTATTGCGGTGTTCACCACTAAAGTGCTGGACTGCAGGAACAGGATGCACATTCAATGAGCTTTCGGACCCTCATTAAAGCTCTATAAGCCTGTGCCCTAAAGAACCCCAATACACAGAATACGTACACTTGGAAACCCCTAGATCTTGCTGC
Organism: Gekko gecko; assembly: GCA_029375565.1. Lineage (NCBI taxonomy): Eukaryota > Metazoa > Chordata > Lepidosauria > Squamata > Gekkonidae > Gekko > Gekko gecko. The sequence continues at coordinate 19,791,335 of JAPDNY010000013.1, read as the reverse complement.
CACAGCAGATCTTACTTCTGTTTGTAAGTGCCCTTAAGCTGCAACCGACTTATGGCAGCCCCAGCAAGGGACATTCAAGGCAGATGAGAAGCAGAGGTGGTTTCCCATCACCCTCCTCTCAAGAGTCTTCCTTGGCGATCTCCCATCCAAGTACCAATCCTGCTTAGCTTCCAGCATCTGATGTGATCAGGCTGTCCCATGCAACTTTCTCACCCTATTTCTGTAGCCTGGTTCAACTGTAACTTCAGAAGCCTGCTTAGTATTGTAGCTGATCCAGCTTCATGTCTGTCTCCTCCTCCTTGTTGGCTTTGGGTCAGGCACTGGCACAGTATCAAGCTGACAAGGTAATTGTGAAGGATATTCAGTTTGACCTGCAATTCACAAGAGGAGACACTGGCAAGAGGGACCGAGGCATCACTGTGCTCAACCTGATTAGACCTGTCAAAATGGATCAGACAGAACCGGGGCAATTCTCTACCTTGAGCGTTAACCACAGGCAGCTGGTTGCATGAAGGGAAGGGAAGGGGCGGGGGAATGAATGTCGTCTGTTGATAGCCAAGCCTCGCTAGGGCTTGTAGAGTGTGTTCTATGTTATTATTTTGGTATAGTGCCCCCCTTCTACACTTCCATTTTTTATCAATTGACCGTCCCTCAATATTGGACAGGTTTTCTTTTGGCTAGATTAAATGCTTTTTCCTCCACTGTATTGCTAGGTAGGGTCTGAGGAGCAGTTCATTCAGACAGACTGTGTCCTTGCAGATGTGGTGGAACTGAAACATTAGCTTATATCTTCTTTGCTTGCATGTTGGAGGCCCTTTTGAGAGATTTCTGGATTCAGCCAGTGATTGTTTCTGGTGCTTCTTGAGAGCCACTTTGGTGTAGTGGTTAAGAGCACAGACTCTAATCTGGGAAAACTGGGTGTGATTCCCCACTCCTCCATATGCAGTTGCTGATGTGATCTTGGATCAGTCACAAATTCTTTCAGAACTGTTCTCTCAGGAGCAGTCTTCCAAAGAGCTCTCTCAGCCCTGTTGTGGGGCAGGGAAGGGAAAGGAGATAATAAGCCACTCTGAGACTCCTTTGGGTAGTGAAGGGCGGAGTATAAATCCAATCTCCTCTTCCTCTTCTTCTACTTTCCTGCCTTTTTTGCTAGCTGGTACTGATTTTGGCACAATGCTGGCTGTGGGAAAATTTTTGGCTGCAGTGGCTTAACACAAGAGTGGAACTAGAGGACAGTTTTAATGTGATTTAGGTTGCCCAAGACATTTGGGTTATTGGATTACTTGGAATAAAGTAAAGATATCCGAGCCTTCTTTCCATGCCCCTTCCCCAATCCTTAAAGACTTCCTCCAATTCACATGCAGTCCACTGATAACACCAGAGCTGGTTTGTCTCCCCCATCCATGAGCGGGAGAACACTGAAAAAGCCCTTGCGGAACACAATGCCCTTCTTTCAAAAGGTATGTGAGAAATACACGCAGATTCCATTGTCAGTACAGAGAAGGTAACAGCAGGAAGCAGCTTGATACAAAAAAGGGCATTCGCAGAAACACACAAAAAAGTGGGGGGAGAAGCTTTACCCATTTTACGGAGATATACAGAGGAATACAAAAGAGGCTGGGAACGGTGCTGCGGAATTAGACCTAAATGTGTTGCACGGTGAATACAGAGAAACTTCTGAAGAAAACTTACATGTGTTACAAAGGCAGAGAAAAAACGTTCATCGACCCAGCTGAAGGACAGCTCCCGCATGGCCCAGCAGTGGTCGGACTAAAATACAACTTCTTCTGAATGGGGTTGTTGCTGTAATCTAGGTAGACAAGGAAATGCCTGTTTTTGTTCCTTGCAGGCCTTTCTTCAAGTCGCATGACATTCTGTGGGATGTGCACAACAGGGGAGTAATATTCAGGCCCACATTTATTCAACCTGCCTCTCTCCTCTCACCCACAGAGTCTCGGGCCCAAGAGCACTAACAATCATGCTAAGTATTCTACACATCAGCACTTGGACCAAAAAAAAAAGGGGGGGGGAGTTCTCTGATGCAGTATGATAATGCACTGACAACAGGCCCAGCCTGTTACGTTGCTGTCTATTTAGATTTTTACACTGCTGAATCTGCAAATCTCAGGGTGGATGTCAATATATTCTTTACTCATGGCTGGACTGCATACATAAGTGTGGTCAACTCACAACTCCAGCAAGGGGCTTTCAAGGCAGGTGTGAAGCAGAGGTGGTTTGCCACTGCCTTCCTCTGCACAGCCTTCCTGGGTGGTACCCCACCAAGTACCCAACCATGCTTAGCTTCTGAAATCTGATGAGATCAAGCTATACCATGCCTGCCTCCTCTCCACATGGCTGGACTATACCAGCAAAAATAGTGGCAAAATGCAACTAGGCAGTATGGAGGTGGCGCGTTAACAGTGTTGGACCAGGATCTGGGAGACCCATGTTCAGATCTCCACTCTGCCATCCAGCTCTCAGGGAGACCCTGGGCCAGTCATTCTCACGCAGCCTATCTAACCTCACAGGGTTCTTGTGAGGAGAAAATGGAAGAAGTGAGAATGATGCAATTGTCCCTGGGCTCCTTGCAGGAAGGATAGGATAAAAATGCTTTCAGTTGATTAAATAAAAAATGCTGTCTGCCCTTCCACTGTCTTGTGATTTTTACTCCTACGGCAGCTTTATTTATTTATTTATAATTCGATTTATATCCACCCTCCCCTAAGGCTCAGGGCGGCTAACAATTGGGGCCAAAGCTATAATCAAAACAAGTAAAACAAGATAAAAACATATCAATAGCACAACAAAGTGCTGGTACTCTGACATTCCCAGTTCCAAGATGGGTTCTGGTAAGGTGGATCCGGACCAACAACGTTAAGTTCCAAAGCGGTAGATAGCCAGTCTTCTTCCCAGGGCCCGCTTGCACCCAGATGGTATCTCTGCCAATTTCCGGCAATGGTGCATTGATGGAACAGTAGCAGCGGCAGCTCTTACTCGAAAGCCTGGCGGAAAAGCTCCATCTTGCAGGCCCTGCAGAATTGCGCCAGATCCTGCAGGGCCCGGATCTCCTCTGGGAGCTTATTCCACCAGGTAGGAGCCACCACCGAAAAGGCCCTGGTCCTAGTCTCAGCGAATTTGACGTCCCTGAGGCCTAGGGTAGCCAAAAGATGTTGACCCCTCAACCGTAGTGCCCTTGGGGGAACATATGGGGAAAGGTGGTCCCTTAGGTATGCCAGACCCTGACCGTAGTACCTAAAGGTTTCAAAGCTGGAACACAGGCAAAGTATCCACAGCTAATTTGGGCACCAGATTTTGGGGGGGTATTTTTCATACGTGCATGTGTGCGTGTGCGTATGTGTGCACCTGGAAGTCATGGTGGCCTCTGGTGACTGGCCCCCTACTGGCGGTCTGGAGAATATTCAGAGAGGTGGCTGAATAAAGCCTGCCCCTGCCTCCCATCTTTGGTATTCCAAGGAGGCCTCTCATCCAAGTACTTGCCAGAGTCAACCTTGCTTCGTTTCTGAGATCTGATGAGATCGGGCTTGCCTGGGTTATCCAGGTCAGGGTGGGACCAAATATCTGGAATTAGAACAAAACTAGATTTCCCCAACTCAGTACTCCTTTGCCAAGTTAGTGTCAGGTATTCACTTGAGAGAGCCAGTTTGGTGTAGTGGTTAAGTGCGCAGACTCTAATCTGGGAGAACCGGGTTTGATTCCCCACTCCTCCACATGCAGCTGCTGATGTGACCTTGGGTCAGTCACAAGCTCTGGCACAGCTGTTCCTGAAAGAGCAGTTTGTGTTAGAGTTCTCTCAGCTCCACCTACCTCACAGGGTGTCTGTTGTAGGGAGGAAAAGGGAAAGGAGTTTGTAAGCCGCTCTGAGACTCCAAGTGAAGGGCGGGGTATAAATCCAATCTCTCCTTCTCTTCTCTTCTCTTCTCTTCTCTCTCTCTTCTCTTCTCTTCTCTCTCTCTTCTCTTCTCTTCTCTTCTCTTCTCTTCTCTCTCTTCTCCTTCTTTCTCCTTCTCCTTCTCCTTCTCCTTCTTGATGTTTCATGAATATCTGAACATGCTCTGAATATCCAAACAGATATTTTGCACAAGTACTCTGACACCCAACGGCACTGGATCTGTCTTTGATAACAGGATGGTAGTAGACAATAGGGGCCGTGGTGGCTCAGAGGTTAAGACACTGAGCTGCAGACCGAAAGGTCTGTAGTTTGTCAGTTAAAGACCCTAGTGCTGCATGACGGAGTGAGCTCCCGTCTCTGGCCCCAGCTCCTGGCAACCTAGCAGTTCGAAAGCAAGAAATTGCAAGTAGATAAATAGGTACTGCTTTGGTGGGAAGGTAACAGTGTTCCGTGTACCTTGGCGTTTAGCCATGCCAGCCACATGACCACAGAAATGTCTTCAGACAGCACTGGCTCTTCAGCTTGGAAACAGAGATGAGCACCGCCCCTAGAGTGGAATTCGACTAGCTTTCGAGCAAGGGAAACCTTTACTTTTTAAAGTAGACAACGGTTGTTTGACAGCAAATATGCAGTGGTATGCAATATTTTGACAATGTTTAATAGTTTATATGCAGTGCCAGTGTGGTAGAGGGGACAGAGTATTGGACTAGATTCTTGGAGACCCAGATTTCAGTCTGGAATCTGCCATGGAAGTGACCTTGGGCCAGTCACATACTCTCAGTCTAACCTACCTCACAGCGCTGTTGTGAGGATAAAATGGAGTAGACGAGAATGATGTAAACTGCTTTGGGTCCCCACCAGGGAGAAAGGAGGGATACATGTTGGCAGTCAGAGCCCTCCTCCTGCTGAGGAGCAGTTTTTCACTTATACAGGCAGAAACACTTCTCCATACATCACTACAATATCTTAGTGCAAGGCACTGCTTGGGCCAAAATGGACCAAGATGGATGCCAGCTAGGCATCAGCCTGGGGAAACAATTTCAAAACACGAGTCATGGCAACTGGCTGGCTACTACCCCCTACTTGCCCTGGAAAGATGCATGGCATTAGAACAATGGGTCGCCCGGGACTTACTGATTCACTCAGCAAAATCCCATCAAGACCCCAGTCTCACTTCCCCTCATCCATTAACCCCTTGATTAAGTGGCAATTAATCAATGCATAACTCTTTTCAGTTTCCCGATTACCCTTCCCAATGAATCAATAGGTTGTTTGGGTGTTTGAAACCTGTATGTGCCATTTGGTACCAAGAGGCTGACTGCAGCAGGCGATCTCAGATCAGCTGTGAGTCAGTTTCTCACCTACTGGGGCCCAGTGAAGCTGCAATTTAGGGAAATTTGGGGGCAGGGCTGCAACCCAGAGAAGTTTTGGGTTTTTTTTTGGGGGGGGAGAAATCAGAATTGCAAGGGTCAGCTGACAGTCAGCTTCTGATCAGTCCCAGAAACCTTCCTGCCTGCCAACCTGTGGATGGGGACCAGCAAATAGGTATTGGGGGGGAGATCATACATTGACTTCCAGTTGATCAGAGGATTGACCAGGACTCTGCTTCTGATCCCACCTCCTCCAAATCACTGTGTCTGGGCAAGGCTGATCAGAGGCTTCTTAGCTCTAGCTTTGCTGTGTCTTAGGCTTGCCTGAGCACAGTGATTTTCCTGTCTGGGGGAAGGCTGAGGTACAGCAGAGTTAGCGATCAGAAGCCTCTCTGGTCTCTAACCTCTCTGCTATCTCAGCCTTGGCCAGAAACAATAATGTGATGGGGTTTCGGGGGGGGGATCAGAAGGCCAGTCTGCACTCAACCAAGAGAAGGCTTTTGATCCCCACCCCCCAACTCTTGTATTTGGAAAAGGCTGATAAAAAGCAAAGGTAACTCAACCATCCTCCAAATGACATCTGGCAGAGGAGAGATCAGAAGCCAGTTTGGTGTAGTGGTTAAGTGTGCGGACTTTTATCTGGGAGAACCGGGTTTGATTCTCCACTCCTCCACTTGCACCTGCTGATGTGACCTTGGGTCAGTCACAACCTCTGGCACAGCTGTTCCTGAAAGAGCAGTTTCTGTCAAGAGCTCTCTCAGCCCCACCTACCTCACAGGGTGTCTGTTGTGGGGAGGGGAAGGGAAAGGAGTTTGTAAGCCGCTCTGAGACGCCTTTGGGCAGTGAAGGGCGGGGTATAAATCCAAACTCCTCTTCTTCTTCTTCTGCTTGTTCCCCTGATCAGCTGTCAGTCAGTTTCTTAGGCCCCCTCCAGAACAAAATCCCCAAGTATAGCAGGCAGAGAAGATCCCAGAGCAAGGAGATCAGAAGCCAGCTCTCAGCTGATCAGGAAATCAAGTGGGAGTCAGCTTGTCTCCTAGCAAGGCTGGGATCCAGCCAATTTTCCTAAGAGGGACATTGGAAACCGAAACCCAGCTGATTCCCTCCATCATCTGTGAGTTGGCTTCTGAACAATCCTGTTCTGCCTGACCTGATCTTGACAGGCTGGAAAACTGGGCTAAAACAAAAACAAAAATGAATTTCAATGGGGATAAATGTAAAGTTCTGCATTTTGGTAGGGAAAATCAAATGCATAGGGGGAGACTTGTCTTAGCAGTAGTATGTGTGAAAAGGATCTAGGGGTCTTATTAGACCATACACTGAACATGAGTCAGCAGTGTGATGCAGTAGCTAAAAAGGCATATGTGATTTTGGGCTGTATCAACAGAAGTATACTGTCCAGATCATGTGAAGTGATGGTACCACTTTACTCTGCTGTGGTTAGACCTCACCTAGAGTACTGTGTTTGGTTTTGGACCCCACAGTTTAAGGATATAGACAAGCTGGAGCGTGTCCAGAGGAGGGCAATGAAGATAGTGAGGGGTCTGGAGACCAAGTCCTATGAGGAAAGGTTGAAGGAGCTGGGTATGTTTAGCCTGGAGAGGAGATAACCGAGAGGTGATATGACAACCATCTTCAAATACTTGAAGGGCTTTCATACAGAGAATGTACAGAGTTGTATTCTGTTGCTCCAGAAGTTCAGACCAGAACCAATGAGTTGAAATTAAATCAGAAGAGTTTTCAGCTAAATATTAGGAGGAACTTCCTGACAGAGCACTTCCTCAGTGGAACAGGATTCCTCAGGAAGTGGTGGGCTCTCCTTCTTTGGAGGTTTTCAAACAGAGGCTAGATGGCCATCTGGCAGCAATGCTGATTCTGTGAATTTAGGCAGATCATGAAGGGGAAGGCAGGAGTGGTTGTATCACTGCATAGTTCTTCTGGTCCTTTCTTACACGCCCAGGGAAATGCTGCTTGCCACTTAGGGGTCAGGAAGTAATCTTTCTCCAGGCCAGTTTGGGCAGGGATCCTGGAGGTTTTTTGTCATCTTCTGGGTGTGGAACAATGGCCAGTGTGGGTGTGGAGGGGGAGGTATTTGTGAATTTCCTGCACTGTACAGGGGGTTGGACTAGATGACCCTGTAGGTCCCTTACAACTCTATGATTCTATGATCAAATCTGTGTACGATTCACAATCACATAATGATGGTTGAACTCGGTATGTTTGGCTGCCAAAAGATTAAAATTTGTGGCATCCCTATTCTTTGCCAGCTTTCCAGCCTAATACAAACAAGAGAGTCAAATCACAGTCCAGCTATTTGGTCTAAGCTGCAGGTTCATTGACTCCCTCCTCCTCCTTACATGCTACATTTCCCATGGCTTACAGTTTTAGTTGGGGAAGGCAAGAGAAAACAAGAGCTTGCCAATTTGGGGTGTACTTATGAGCTAGAGTTTGCTTCTAAACATGGAGGGAAGGAAAGAATTAAAGTGTGCTCAGTGAGGACAGGACAATATATGTAAGCCCAATCACAGCTCATGCCATGCCAAAACCATGGCCTGGTGTTCCCTGCAATTTGCCTCTCTGCACTAGCTCTGCCCATCTTAGCAGCACATAACCACATACAACTTCAGAGATGAACTTATAGATTCTCTGTAGTTTGACACAGCAGGTGCCTAGTGCTGTAACTTCTGCTTCATTTTTTTTTAAGTAAGCCCCAACGTTATAATGCTTTACAAAACCCTGAAAGTGACGACACAGTCCCTGCCCCAGCAATCCACCAAGGACACAGTGATTGCAATTTAACACATAATGTGTGCACAACCTTCAAGTTCACCACAAGAATGGAAGCAAGTCACAACCTGCTACAGTCCCTCTGTTTTCTTTTATTTTTAAAGAGCTTAATCGGTAGGTTCCTAAATCACAGGGGGCCCCTATTCACTTTAATGCCTGATAAGTATTTGAAGATGTGGAGATAAAATGGGTAACAGAGCCCCACAGCGTTATGATGATGATTATGAGTTAGGCTTCCACTTGTTCCTATTATGAGAGTCTTGTAGGAAGGTGGTTTTGAATTGTTCCTTGCACCTTTTATTACCACCCTTATTCACAGGATTTTCAATTGTGGATTAGAAGGCAAGAGCCTTGAGAAGCATCAAGAACGAAATAACAAAACACTTCAGGAGGGGGGAAGGAAAAGGGGTTTTTAAATCCTCTGCACTCTTCCAAACACAGATAAGCTTTGAGCCAAGAGAAAGCACTTGTAAAAAGAACAGGGGCAGAAGGCTTCTTAATGAAAATGCCCAAAGTCTTTCCTTCCGCTCCCTCAAAGGGTTTCAGGGCTTCCGCGCTCACCCTTCCTTGGCAGGGCTGCGTCAGATGACTAGCAACAATTAGCATTCAAGTCACAGGGGCCATCCTGTAAAGGAGACAATAACAACTCCTTTTGGGGTCAGATGAAAAGTGACATGCCCAATTTGAATACAAAACAGGGGATAGGTGGGTTGGTCTCATTTGAACACCAAGAGTGTAAGGCCACAGAAGCGTATGAAGCTGCCTTACATCAAATCAGACCACTGAGACACCAAGCTCAGTACTGTCTGCTCTGACTGGCCTTTCCCAGTACCTGCTTTAGCTGGAGATGCCAGTGTGGCCAAACTCAGAACCTTCTGCATGCAAGTGACAAGACTCTACCACTGCCATTCTGATGAGCTAAATCTTCTCTGCTCCACTCCCCCCTCCCGGGGGGGGGGGTTCCTCCCAGCTTTGTTTACTTCTGGCATTTCAGTCAAATCAGGGACATGCTTGGGTATCCAACTGTGAGGAAGTAAAGTCAGGCACAGCTTCATCTCCCCTTAGCCATGTTCTGTTTCTCACATTAAAATCAGACTATCCACTCTGACTTTACATAGTAATGGGCCAGGTATATGATCAGACAAATGTGGATGGTACCATCATATAACTTTTCTTTGGTAACCTCCTATAATTCTCCAAGCTGGGGTTAAGCAAGCTTTATACTCCTTGCATGAATCTCACACACCCACCATTTTGCCATACAAGGCTGGACTTTTTAAGGTACATTACTAACCATGCATAGACACCCTTTTTTAGGTTCCTGTTCTCTTCCACTTCCCTTCCATTATCCTCTCAAAACCCATTCACCACAGAGGGATCATTGGGCCATGTACGTGATAAAAGAAGGCAGTTATATGGAAGTTGTTGGACACTGGCATCTGTGTTAGAGAATAACACACTTTAACACAGGAACAGCCAGCTCAGTCTCCTCTCATATGCCTGCGTGGGGCTGATTATCCTTCCATTCTATGGAAGAGTCTTGTGTTTCCACTGCGTTCTGCATTCAGTACAGGAAACCTGTCCCATGCCCTCTAGAAGAGGACTGGCAAACCCTTAGCTGTGACTTTTCTACCCTTGTAAGCTAACTGATCCCTACTGCTGAACCTGCATATCTGGGGCTCTATAGGAATGACGGGTAATGGAGGAAACCTAACTATATCTAGAGCAGGTCATGCTTGGAAGGTGCATAATGCAGCTACTTTGCTGAATGTTAAGTGGATCTGGTCAACACCTGGATGAGAGACCTTTTGGCAACCTTGTGTTTGTTGTTTTCAGTTCCATAATGGAAGAAAGGTGGAATATAAATAGAATTAATATTCTAGCTTTTCAAAGTATGTTCAGGTAAGCTCTGGGATTCCTTGGCAGCTTATCAACGGTTCCTTAGCAAGAAGATCTAGGTTGGCAGACAAGCTTCCCCCAAAGCTGTGCCATCTTCCTTTCAACTGTGCGACTACACAGGAGTGAAGGGTGTCTTCTAGGACACTGATACAAATGGGAAATAAGCAATTTACACTGTAACCTAAGGCAGGCCACAACAGAGGCACCATTTTCTTTTCATTTGTTAAAAGGGATTTCTTTCAAGAGAAGGAAGAACATGGGCATGGCGAGGAGACACAGAAAGAAACACAGAGGAAAATTAAAAACCAAGCACTGTGTCACAAGATGCTGCTGAAGATGGGTCTCAGGTCTGAAAAGTTAGAAGACAGCAGCCTTCGGCTGCCTTTGCAGTGGGCTTCAGAGAGGTCTAGCTGTAATGCCCTGTAAGACCTGAGCATGCGCCCTGGTACACAGACCAGAACTCTGCAGGGGTTCCACATGATACACACAGAGAACAGTCAGCAATGGAATCCATTCCTTAAAGGTAAGAAGTCAGAACACACTCGCTGAAGGTAAGGAGTTGGGGGGGGATTCTGTGATGATGAGCTTTATGACGTTTGTTCCACACATAGAAAACTAATGCTGCAGTTCTAAGAACATTTTGCTGCAGATAAGCCCTGGGCGGGGGGGGTGAGACTGACTTCCAAGCAGACCTGCTTAAGATTGCTCCCAATATTTACTTATTAATTTATACCCCACTTCCCCACCACTTGCTTCCCAAACAGCGCTGGCCCCAGGTGTCTGGGCGCCCTAGGCAGGACTGCCTGGGGCACCCACCCCACCGGGGATGCCAACCTCCCGGTGGGGCCTGGAGATGGCCCAGCGCCTAGGAGAGCTGAGGAAGGGGCGGGCTTAGAAGCCCCCCTTCCCTCCCAGGGGCGGCGCGCGCGGCTCTCCCGGGTGTCTCACAGCCGCGAGGCACCCGGGACAGCCGGGGAAGGGCGGGCTTAGAAGCCCCCCTTCCCTCCCAGGGGCGGCATGCGCGGCTCTCCCGGGTGTCTCGCAGCCGCGAGGCACCCAGGACATCCGGGGAAGGGGCGGGCTTAGAAGCCCCCCTTCCCTCCCAGGGGCGGCACGCGAGGCACCCAGGAAAGCCGGGGCTGCCGGCATTGGGCGGCTTGGGGGCCTTTTTACGGGGGGGGGGCATTTTGGCGCCCCTGCAGGGCCGGTGCCCTAGGCGAGCGCCTAGCTCACCTAGTGGGCGAGCCGGCCCTGTTCCCAAAGTGGCTGAAAAAGAGAGACAGCCCTGCCTTCGTTCAGGATTACAGTCTAAAAAAGTCAAGGCATAAAAGGGAATGAGGATGGCGGAAAGAGGTTGGAGCAAGGAGGTTAAGTTGGAGCAAGGAGGTTAAGTTGGAAAGAATTTATACAAGCAGGGCCCCCCAGGAAACTCACAGGGGGAAGGAAACACCATCCTCCAACTGGTCCCTGCTTCATGTTGCCTCCTACGCCTCCTCCACTGCCCCCACTTTTACTGCTGCCTTCTCCTCCTCCCATCCTTCCTCCACCACCATTACTTCCCTCTCCCCTTGCTGTCATGGCATCCTCCTCTTCTTTCCCCACTGAATGAGGAGGGAAAGCAGTGGCAGTACATCTGCTTGACGTGGAGAAGGTCCCAGCTTCAATCCCCAGCATCTCCAGTACAAAGGACCAGGTAGTTAGGTGATGTGAAAAGGCCTCTGCCTGAGACCCTGGAGAGCTGCTGCCAGTCTTGGTAGACAATACTGACCATGACACTCCAATGGTCTGCTTCAGGAAAAGGCAGCCCTGTTCTCTTAACCGGCCAACTGTTACTATGTCCTCCCTCCTCCCCCATGCTGCTGCTTCTCACCATCCCATTGGCTGCCCTTCCTTTCAAAGTTGCAGTTATAATGTCAAACAGGATCCTCCAAGATCCCATCACCTTTTGCTGCTGTTGTTGCTATTGTTTGCATTATGATGTTTTGGAACTACAAACATGGATACTTTTGCTTTTTTAAAAAACAAAACACTTTTTAAAAATTATCTTTTGGATTTTTCTGCAAACCTGGAGGTTCTCCCAAGTTTGTAGATAACTCCCCTTCCCATCAGTGCATTGCTTCATTATGTGGACTTTTTGCATTCTTGGGTTCAGAATGAGAGAGAAAGATATATTAGTGGGCCAGGGTGATCTTCCCTCTCTGAGAATCTTAGATAGATTAACACAGGCCACGGTCACACTGGGGGAAAAGGTGTGGCTGAAGTGCGGCTTTTTACAGCCGCATCAGAAGAGATGCGTGGTGGCAGGATCAGACAGATCCCCCGAGCCACCATGCAGTTGCTCCCTGGCATGATCAGATGCCGGGGGGAAGCCATGGACAGGGGAATGAGGCAAGCCTGCTGCACATGCCCAGGCATGTGCAGTTCAACAGGGCCTGGGAAGCTGTGCGGAAAGGGGCACGGCAGCGATCAGACACCCACCCCTGCTGCGCGTCAACCGGTAGGTAGTACTCTTTTGGTGCTACCTGTTTGATGCGCGGTTTCACTGGAACAGGACGGATCGAGGATGGGTGTGCTCCACTTCCCAGATGTTGTGGTATGATCGCGCCCGCTTGATGCGCCCCCAATCCACTACTCTTGTGTGGCAACTCCTCTCGTGTGACCAGGGCCACAGTGGAACTATTCTATGGCCTTTATTCATCTGGCCAGTGACACCTTTCTGATCTCTTCTCAAGCTTCTGGCAACTGGAAGCTGGAACAAAGTTCCTTCTAGTATCAGTGGGGGAGGGGGTGGGATTCTGGTTGCTAAAAATCAGTTGGGACTGAATGGCCTGCTATCAATTCAGAAACTCAACAGAGATTTTAAGCACCCTTCCACTCCAATATGCTGCCCATTAGGCCCCAGGGAGTCACAGAGGGTTATCTACAAAAATAAAACGTGTCACCCGAATGTGTGCCAAGACAGAGGATGATTCCAGCCACATCCTTCCGAACATCACAGCCATTGCCGTTCCTGATCTCAGCTGGCCACCAGTATAATACCAGCAGCCAGACTTTGTGCTATGTGAACCGTGACATCCCCTCTCCTCTCTAACGTCCAGAACAAAACATGCCACATTGCCAGGAGCTCTGTCTTGCCAAAAAAGCATTGTTGTTCATGTTTAATTCAAATGCAGGTTTTAGCTAATCTATTTTTCAATAATTAATAACCTCCAGCCTCAGTTTTACAACTGCACCGAGGGGGGGGGGATAGCAAACAAGATGCCGGGTGTATACAGAGGGTCATGCAGGAAAGAAGACTGGACTGCAGAGCCCACATGATTACCAAAAGCTTGCACTTTGATGGCTTCATTTCTCCCGCATCTGGTCCCCCCTGTTTTCATCTTGTTTATGGTGAAGTATTTTACATCCATAAAAGCAGCATCAGAGATGCTAAACAACAAATGACAGATCTCTGGGAAGAAAAAGAAAAGTTAGAATGCTGCATTAATGAGGGGCATATTTAGGTCTTAGGCAGAAGCACAGATCTGAAACGTGAGCTACCATCACACACACACACACCCCATAGTAGAGAAGGGAAGAGGAGCAGCATATAGCAATCAGAGTACAGCTTGGTCAGATCAGAGCGTGCCATCTAATCAGTATGCATTACCCCAGAAGGTGCAAAAATAAATGAAACATGCAAATCCATCTGTGGAAACGAACTAAGGTGTAACACATTCCGATTGATGTGAATGATGGCCCAGGACACCAGGTTATAGCTGCAGATTGCATCACCATATTTTGTATCTGCCACCTTGCAAGGATGTATACTTTTCAATGTGCACAATATGCAAAGAGAACACTGTAAAGAACTTTGGTTCCTTTAAAATTCTGTTTTGATTCAAAGTTTGGTTCAGGCTCCAGATAGGGCCTGTTTATGAGTTAAACAGAGTTCAAAATTGCTTTGCTGAGAAAGAACATAGTGATCTTGTGAAGTGTACATAGCTGTGATGGGGAGTTGAGAAGCTTGGTAGTATCTTCCCAGTTAGCTGCATTCCTTCCAATTAAGTCATGATTTGCACCTGTGGGAAAGGGGCCAAGACTAGCTGCAGATTGGCTCTGTGCCTTCCTTCCTGGTCAGACCACCGCTTAGGTCACCTGTTCAGCTATTGGTCCAACACTCTGACTATGTGTCATCACAAAGGCTGTGGTCACACACACTCAGGGCTTTTTTGTAGAAAAAGCCCAGCAGGAACTCATTAGCATAATAGGCCAAACCCAGCAGCAGAAACTCATTAGCATACTAGGCCACACCCATGACAGCACAGCTCATTAGCATATTAGGCCACACCCCCATGTTACCAGAAGTGTGGTCATCCAGCCACACCCACCTTTTGCTTTCTTATTCTGTTTACCTTGTTTGTTGTCAAAACCCAGGGCTTTTTTTGTAGCAGGAACTCCTTTGCATGTTAGGCCACACACCCCTTTACCCATACAGAAGTAAGACTCTAGTTTATTCTCAGTTTGATAATGGCTACCTGAGACCTCATAATGTAGACATCTTTTTGCTCACTTTCAGCCATCTTGGATACTTACTTGCATGGGCCTAACAACTCTGGCCTGTGGTGACTTGGAAGCAGAGCCACTTTGGATCACTGGACTTTCCATCTGAGAATGGGTAATATCTTGTAATTTGGCGCCAATGTAATATAGTTTTAGGTAGCCTTTAAATCTCTAGATTTCTTATTTTTATCCTCACAATATTTTGTTCTTGTTTGAAGTAATCTTGTACCTTAATAAAAGCATATATTTTATTTTCCTTTTGTGGGTATTTGTGTTCACAGTTCTCAATCTAAATCTAGCATCTTGAATGGCAGACCACCTACCAGAGTAACTTGTATTTTGTGAGAAACGCCTTCTGTGTGCCAACCTCACAGGGTGGACTTTCTGATTTAGACCTGAGAGGGTTAGAAGCTTTACCCTTTGGCTTCTGACTATTGGGTTAGTAAAAAGGGGCTGGTTTTGTAATTTTGTGTTGCAGCCCTGTAACAAAAGGCATTTGGCCCAGGCCGGGCTAAGTGACCTTTTGACAAACATCTACCTGTTATCTAGTGCAAGCCTGGCCAGCCTGAATTGTTGAAGCCACACTATAGGCCAGGCAGTAACACCAAGAAGTATAAAAGAGCAAGAGTCCAGTAGCACCTTATAGACTAACAAAAATTGTGGCAGGGTATGAGCTTTCATGAGTCACTGTTTACTTCTTCAGGTACAGAAGAAGTAAGCAGTGATTCACAAAAGCTCATACCCTAACAATTTTTGTTAAAGGTGCTGCGGTGGCTCAAGTGGTTAAGACGCTGAACTGCAGGCTGTGGAAGGTCAGTAGTTCAGCAGTTCGAGACCCTAGAGTGCCGCATGACAGACTGAGCTCCCGTCTCTAGTTCCAGCTCCTGCCAACCTAGCAGTTCGAAAGCAAGAAATTGCAAGTAGATAAATAGGTACCACTTCAGTGGGAAGGTGACAGCATTCCGTGCGCCTTGGTGCTTAGTCATGCCGGCCACATGACTACAGAAACGTCTTCAGACAGTGCTGGCTCTTCGGCTTTGAAACGGAGATGAGCACCGCAACCCTAGAGTCGGATTCAACTGGCTTTCGAGTAAGGGAACCTTTACCTTTACCTTTTTAAGGTGCTACTGGACTCTTGCTCTTTTCTACTGCTACAGACAGACTAGCACAGCTAGCCATCCTGATCTATCTCCACTGAGAAATATATTTTGCTGCAACAGGCTGACCTGCTCTTGAATAATCAGGTTAAATAATACAGTCAGCAGTACAGGGTAGTTATGTAGCTCAGGGGAGATGATGTAGCGTCATGGCTATGAGAATGAATTGTGACCCAGGAGCACGAATCCAGTAACACCTTAAAGACCAACAAGCTTCCCAGAGTCAAAAGTTCCTTTTGTCAGACATAACTTTAGACTCTTGAAAGCTTATACCCTGAAAATCTTGTTGGTCTCTGGGATCCTACTGCACTAGAATCTTGCTCTTCTCCTGAAGACCAAAATGGCTACCCATCTGAAACTGTGATCCAGGAGGTTCCCCTGCTCCAAATCTCACCCGTTGTACAAACTCAGTAGGCAGCCTCAGGCAAGATGCTCTCTGCTCCAGCTCACAGAAAGACATACACTGTGTTATATGGGGATAAGAACGCCAACCTACATTGCAGGGCAATTACATAGATCGCTACAAAACAATGTGTGTGAAACACTTTTGATGCTGAAAGTGCAATATAAAATCTAAGTATTTCAACAGGTGCAGGCCTAGCATACAAATATGTTACGGTCACATGCTATACACAAAACTCTGAAGGATGGGGGGGGGGAATGAAGTGAATGAAGTGTCAAGTCTATCTCTTGCACCTTGGAAAGATCCCCTGCCTGCCTTTCCATATGAATGAAAAAGTGTGTGGTCCTCTTGCCATACCCTGCTTAAAATGTGTCATGGGAGTTAGGGAACTGACAAAATTGCTTTGAAGCTGCATGTAGGCCGTGGACTCCCTAATTGGCCATCTTTGATCTAAAGCAGCGGTGACTGAGAATCGTTGTAATAAGATGTGCTTTTCTGCCGTGTATAGATTCTTATTCAGTGTTAATAATTCAGTCAACTCACACAACATGCCAACTTTATGTAGCACGCTGCTGTTGCTTCTCCCCTCCCCTTCTTTTTTAAAGGAAAGCAGCATAGGCCAGCCACAGGAATGTCAAGTGGCAGGTGTTAAAAGCATGCTGGTCTCAGAAGGGGGATTTCCTGACGGATGTGGACCTCGAGTGTGAGGAAGAGAGGGCAGGTGCTAAATGCACTGCTCAAAGAATGTGTGCCCAGGTGCCAACTGCATTGTTCAAAGAATATACATCCTTTTATAGCACTTATATTTCATTCTCTACTGCCAGAATGGAGAAACATGCTGGGTTTTTGCATCCATAATTGGAGAAGAACAGATGGCAGAGCTGCAGATGGAGGCAATGCTGCCATTAAAATAATCTATACAGCTCGTAATTTTCCTATATGAGAAAAGACGTGGGAGCTCCCCCCGTGCTATACCCACCCACCCTGACTATACCAACGATGCGGACCCCAATGCTGCACAGAAGGGGATGCATTTCTTCTGACTCACGGGTGTGTGTGTGTGTGTGTGTGTAGATGTTGTTTATCACATCCACGGCATTTTGAAGTTAAGCCACACTTTGGGGCTCTCTCCTGTCAAAATGTGCCAGAGTGACTGGGAGATGCACGGCAGCATACCATGATCTTCTTGTGTATGTCCAGTCGAAGCACATGAAGTTCATACTTTTTTGCCTTGCATAGCTATTCTGCACACATACCCTGCAGGAGGAGAGGGTACCCATGACCACTCAGCACCTAATTACCCCAAATTCTTAAGAATGTAAGAGCAATTCTGCTGAAGGAGGCACCTAGTCCAGGATCCTGTTTCCCAACACTGCCCAGCCAGATGCTTCCTACAAGCAGGGTGCAGAGACAACAGTTCCTAAGCAACAAGTAACTGGTATTCAGAGTTCAATGACCTCCAAACCTGGAGGCAGTTTGTCTTTCTGATTCCCTTTTCAAGTCATCTAAACCCATACTTATTACAACATTTTGTGGCAGTGAGTTCCATACATTGGCTTGGATTCAGCGATTCACAAGTAGAAACATAAATGGACTTGCTGCAGTTCTGCTAACGCAAGGTACTGTCCAACATCTAGAGATTTCTTCCATATAAATTACAGTGCCCAGAAGTTGGTTGCACAAGAGCTTGTACAAGCAGAAATGCTAGTGAAAATACAGTAAGTTTGGCTTTGCTCAAGGGACAATTGTGGTCTTTTTCTTGTATTTCACGAGCAGGGATTTTGCACTGGATCCAGCCTAGTAGGTTTTGGACAGGGCAGTATTTTGCCTATCTGCACAATAAAGGTGAGGAACTGTGGATTAGGCAGAGATCCTGTAGTCTGCCAACGTGCCATCAGTATACAAAGCTTTGAGATGCATCATGTTGCCTGTTGCTAAGAACTGTTTTCTTCATTTCTGGTATTGCATTGAAGACTCCAATTTGAGACTTTGGCAAACATTTGTACAGATCTGTCCCATATGCAGGTATCCAGTCAACAATGCTGACAATTATATTTAGGGCTGGTCCCATAATACCCATCTTGCAAGACTTCAGAAATATAACCATGGTAACATTTGGAGCTCCACTCTTCTCACCTTCTCTGTCCTACTTATATAGGGTTTTTACACAAACAGAGAGAGTCTCAGAATCAGCTGGATAAACTAGTCACTGGGGTTTTGTTTGTTTGTTGGTTTTTACTCTTAGCTTATGGAGAGAACTTGGGTCACTCTCCAATCTACTCAAGATTAACCTGAGTCTGAAAACTGTTTCCAAATGGTTTTCCCAGTTGAGCAGATATCCAAAATACCAGCAGATGAGTGGAGCTCTGCAATCCTGGCTCCTTGCCATTGCTCTAATCACCTACCTACATCCCCCCCACAGACACAGCAAAGCAGCTGTTCTGACACCTCCCTGTTTACCTCCATGGCCTGTGTACTTGAACATGTCCCTTCACCCAAAACCTTCAGCTCCCCTTTCCACCACCACTCCTTGTCCAGCAGGTTGTTTCCATGACAACTGGCTTTGCTTTATAGCACTATAAATTGCTTTAATGGGTAGAGGGCAAGAGAGACAAATATGTTACACATACAGCAGGGACAGGATCCAACCCCCCCCTCAATTAACCAGGATGAATCTAAAGAGAAAAGTAAAAGAGCTTGTGGGCATCAAAAACACCAAGGGAGAGTTATAAAAAAGTTAAACCATGGGATTATCTACCTGGCAGGGGAGACACCGTGATCACAGGTCATGCTTATTTTGAAACTGCAAAAGAGCCATTTCACACAACAGTGGTTTCACAGGAATGTGAAGGTTACTTAAAACATCTGACCTCCTATAAGGAGAGCCAGTTTGGTATAGTGGTTAAGTGTGCGGACTCTAATCTGGGAGAACCGGGTTTGATTCCCCACTCCTCCACTTGCACTTACTGGATGACCTTGGGCAAGCCATAGTTCTGGCACAGCTGTTCTTGAAAAAGAGCAAGTTTCTGCCAGAGCTCTCTCAGCCCCTCCTACCTCACAGGGTGTCTGTTGTGGGGAGGGGAAGGGAAAGGAGTTTGTAAGCCACTCTGAGACACCTTTGGGCAGTGAAGGGCGAGGTATAAATCCAATCTCATCTCTTCTTCTTCTGTAATAGTCCCTATTTTTTGTCATCCATCTTCATGAGGCATTCTTGGGGGGGATTGTTAGTGTGCATCACTACCAATGTCACTTTATAGGGATCAGCTCCCTCCCCTAGACATTCTAAAAGTTGAATCTCTCAGTGGAGAGAGATGGATGCATCTCATTGCTAATGCACATGCATATGAATGCACAGTGCTGAGTGTATTTCTGACATTTCACACTAGAGATACAAAGGTATACTTTGAACCAGGACCACATCTTATCAGATGATGTATATGCTTTCCCTTAACATATCATTAAACAAAGAACAAAGAACCCCTCTTGATGTTTACTTCAACAAAGGATGGACTAACATAGAGTTGATTGATACAGAAAGCCATAACCAGAGTACAGCATTCAGCAATGCCTAATGGCAGGGGTGGGAGACAACCTCTGATATGAGAATAGGGGTGATACATATATGCATGAAGTGTTCATTAGTAGAAGGCATTGTTTACTTTTGCAAAGTTCAAGAAAGCATCAGTGATTCTTTCTTGAACTTTGCAAAGGTAAACAATGAAAATTATTCTATCAGATTTGTGTTCATTCTTCCCGGATCTGAGCAAACTTGTCTATTGTCTCCCACCCCTTCTTTGGGCTTAGATCAAATTGAGCTTCCAAGTTCAGAACCCCAAGAGGTGAAGATCTGAAAACCCATCAACAGCAAGATCTCCAAGATGAAAATAAAAGAGAATGGTTCATTCATTAGCTGGGAAGAACGCTGCAAATAGTGTCGAAGTTCCACTCAGCACTGGATACACCTCAAACATTCATTTCTATTCAGGGGTTAATAAGCTCAGAATGATGTCTGCACACCCACCTCTGTATTCCTCTTAAAGTACAGGCATACAGGAATGTCATTATTGCAAGTGCCTGCTGCTACAACTTAAGCTGAATGACTTTCTTTTTTCCCTAACAATGCCAACAGCAATGGGAGAGAATAAACAAGACCTTGACAACTCAGGCTTGAGATTAAAGCAGAATCAACCCCTTTAAACTTCTTTACATTTTTTTCCCCACTCCAACAGCACGTCTGTGTCTTCATGCAGGTTTTGTTTTTTTTTTTTTTTTGGGGGGGGGAGGTAGATTCTGTTCCATTGGAAAAAGGAGTGGTCCTTGACAACAAATTTGAAAATACTTCTTTGTCAGGACGCCCTGTGTTCTATTAACTATGGCCTGCCACTGTCACCTCAGTTGCTCCAAACACTATACTGTTCCTCATGGTTCACCCACTGGAGGAACAATTGCTTGGGGGGGGGGGGTCAACTGGTTGGGAGGAGGAATTGGGGGAACCACCACGCCCCTTAAGTGGCCTGAAATGGCTGGAACTGTATGTTTGGATACAGGCCACTGACTTGCTGTGCATTTCCTGGATAAGGGGGCTTCTGAACCTGGGTGTCCCATATCCAAGAACATGTAATGTTTACTATCCAGCATTGTGTCTTTTATCCATAATTCTGGCTGCATTCAGATGTGCCAATGGACCACAGTTAAAAAAAGAAATGTGTACAAATCTTACTTGTTGAAGTGCTTATGCATCTTATTCCTCTCTTTCTTTCTCACAAGGACAACTGTGGTTAAAAGCTTATACCTGTGATGTATGAATGCAGCTGTGCACCTTAGCAGGAGTTAAGTTTTTAATCACCAGACTGTAGTGTTATAGCATGTATTTCTATGACACATTATTAAAGATTGCCTTTTTAGGGTTGCCATGTCCGGCCTCATCCCCAAGTAGGGGACTTTGGGGGGTGCTCTGGGAGAGGGTGGAGTGTCCCCAACATGATGATGTCATATTGGGAACAGTCCCACCCCCAACAATGGCCACCCACGATCAGCCCTCTCCCTTCCCTCCTGTGAGATTTACAGGGCCCACTGATCAGCTGGAGGGCCCTTTAAATCTTGCAGGTGGGGAGGGAGAGGAGTTTCCATTGGCCTCACACCTGAACTCAGGATGCAACATAGAATTCAGGTGTGTGAGGCCCAGCCCCACTGGCCAGAAGCATTTAAAAGGATTCTTTTAATTTAAAAGATCCCTTTAAATGCTTCTGGCCAGCGGTACCACGCACACCTGAATTCACTGCTTGGATTTCAGGTGTGCAGCCAATGGCCGCCCCTCTCCCTCCCCTTCCCTCCTGCGAGTCTGGTTGGCTACGTGCTCTCCCAATCAGCTGGAGGACCCTTTCAATGTCTCAGGAGAGGAGGAAGAGGGGGTGGCCACGGGTGGTCATTCTTGGGAGCAGGCTTCCCCAGTTGGCTAGCTGAATGGTGACAGGCTGAAGCCTTGGAAATCAGGGAAAACCTTGTCTGGACTGGGGGTCTGGCAACCTTAAGCCCTTATGATTTGGGTGATGATTTCCAGATCAGCTTTGTAATAATATCCATTTTGGACACAATAGGGCTGCTTATACTACAGTTCACACAATAATTTATTTATATGGTAAATTGGTTTATGTCCCGTCCCCCCTTCATTCTCTCTTCTTTTTTAAGAGATCTCCATATCTAACCTGCATCTCTGTATCTAACCCACATTCCTTATCCACTTTGCCGCATTAGGTCAAACTGGGAACACCATGGCTTGGTTCAATTAAATTATGATCAGGAGATAAATTACACATTTTAATCAAAGCCAATTCCAAAAATATTCAGAAAAGACAGAAGGGAGGGAGGGGCTGTTCCCCATCAAGCAGTTGCAGGATATGCTCCAGTGGTGTCACATCCCAGCCCATGAAGCTTGATGTCCCCTCGTTAAACCCAGCACCTAATTCGACTAACCCTTTGTGGCTAATTTAATTACCCCTGGCCCGCAAACTGACAGACAGCTGTTAAAAATGGTTATTGCATTATTAATACGCTCCAATAATTTCCCATTAAAACTATACTGTTAATAATTTCCCCCCTGTATTTCTTCCCCCTTAATTAGTCTATTTAAAACTTTGAAGGAATATTCTCTCCATGCTAAATGGAAGCGTTGAGCAAATTACATTTTTGATTGAATACTTCTGTGATAGGCCAGCAAATAAGACCGTTGAGTTGTTAATTATTGTCAGAGTTCCACACGATGCCTGCTAATGAGGCAGTCAATCTTCCTTGCAATTCCCAGAATATTAATGGAGCCCTCTCTGATATTGACTTTGCTGCTGGGAGACGCCCAGGAACATGTTGCTTGGGTGAGGAAGGGGCCATGGCCAACTCGCCCTGCACAGCATCTGCTTGCAACAACAACTGAGAAGAATGCTTGATGGAGAACTGAGAAGAGCAACAGGCATCTTGTAATCTAACCAGCAATATAATAGTGATGGAATTTTGAATATCACTGATGGAATCTAGACTGTGGCCTTAACCACTGTGCTTGTGTGTGTGTGAACACTCTTCTCTCCTGCCCTCAACAATTGGGGGAAGCCAATTCCTTCTAATTTGCTGAGGGTAGCTGTGTCGGTCTGCAGTAGAACAGCTAGATTTCAGTCCAGTAGCATCTTAAGAGACCAAGATTTTCAGGGTATTAGCTTTGACTCTCAAAAGCTTACACCCTGAAAATCTTGTTGGTTTCTAAGTGGCTACTGGACTGAAATCTAGAAATTCCTTCTACCAACAGATCAAACTCCAGCAATGTTTTATCAATTCTGTAACATTTGGTCAGACATGTGAGAACTAATATAACGTAAAGATAAAGGTTTCCCTTGCTCGAAGGCTAGTTGAATCCGACTCTAGGGGGCGGTGCTCATCTCCATTTCCAAGCCGAAAAGCCAGTGCTGTCTGAAGACTTCTCCATGGTCATGTGGCCAGCATGACTAAACACTGAGGCGCAAGGAACTGAAGTGGTACCTATTTATCTACTTGCAATTTCTTGCTTTTGAACTGCTAGGCTGGCAGGAGCTGGGACCAGAGATGGGAGTTCTGTCACCTGGCACTAGGGTCTCAAACTGCCTAACTACAGACTGCCAGTCTGCAGCTCAGTGTCTTAACCTCTAAGCCACCGCAGCCCCCGAGAACTAATACAGACAACCAGAAATAAAATGTTGTATGGGCAGACTTCTGTGAATGTTGCACAAGTCTCATTTGCTTATATTATTCTGCTTCCAATACTGTCAGCACAGACCAAACAGAAAACAAGGAATAGGACAAAGTAAATGGGGTCTGGCACTGGATGAACACTGGGCCTTTGGAGGTAGAAGAATGACTGTCAAAAGACAACTCGGACAGCTCTGAGTATCCACAGCTACTCAGAACCCACCCACGCCCCAACAACACACACATACTCCATTACCAAGTTTACTTTATAAAGAAATGATGCTTTAAATCACTCTTTCCATTTTCGAAATTCCCAGCAAAGTCCTTTAATCAGGAATATGAAAAAGATATCCATGATGGTGAAAAAGGATGGGAAAGTGGAGAGCAACATCCCTGGAGGGTGGACTGTAAACTCCAGGGAAGCATTACCATCTTGCTACACAAATTATCTTGGGAGCGGGGAGGGTCATAGGTCTCCTGGTGATACAGAACCAGGAGTGGAAAGACACAGAATTAGTTCTGAATCTAACATTTTAAGCAGATGGTTTAAAACTGGGTCACACTGTACTTGGAGGGAGGAAAATTCCTTGAAACTCATGCAGCTGTACAAACAGTGCACTAAAAGGATCAATATCCTAGAGAAGAAATCTGTCATCCATTCCCTAAAAGCACCCTAATTCCCTCGAACATAAGCCATCCCCTTTAATCCATTTGAAGCCTCCCCACTTTCCTCATCAGGGAAAGCCCAAAGTAATTAGAGAGCCCCAAGGTCAGCAAATCCAAGGTTTCAAAGACCATTTGCACAGATTCAAATCCATTTGCTATGCTTGCCACAGAAAGGGCAGGAGTGCCGGGGGCTTATAACCCTACCATAAGCCTCCAATCCACCTTCTCAATAACTGCACTCCCGGCAAAATCCACAGCTGACTTCCCCTAACACTTAACCACCCAAGGACACTACACCTCATTAATCGCTAAGTATTAATCCCCTTTGTCAACTGAGTCCAAAGTGTCTCTGGGCTCTATAACAAATCCCAACCGAGACCATGACAAACTTGGGCTGCTCAGGAAATGAGCTTTCTTAGCTAGAGTTTAAAAAACAGCCACCATTCAAACTTTGGGCTCACTTTCTCAAACTCTCTTTTGCCAGAATCTTGCTTAAGCTTTTTTTATAACAGAAAATCGCTGTCCATGTCCCCAAGAGACACTTGCTAGAGACACTTTTTCTGGGCAAAGAATGATTCACATTCACCATGCTGGCAGCACTTCACAGGACTCCTTTGGCTTACCAACAGCCAAAGCACACAGCAGAATACATGAAGCAGCCTTTCTATCTCGGCAGAACACAGCTCTGTCTAGCTCGGTACTAGCCTGGTACACATGACATCCCCACATGTTCACTGAACACGTGGGGAGGAAGAATGGACATAAGAATACCAGCCCCAGCTCCACACAATCACCTGGTCATCCGCAGGGGCAAAAGTATGGAGGAATTGGCTGTCTGAACTCTTCTTCCTCTTGATCAGAGACATTCAGAGAGTGATGTTTAGAAAAGGAGGGTGTGGACATATAGACACTTTTTCCAAGTGTGGGTCTGTCTTGTGTACAAGGCCAACGTCTGTACCAACCAGCAGCAGCTCTCTAAGGTTTCATCCCCAGGTCTTTCCTAGCTCCTGCCAAAGATTATTTGCCTTCTGATTACCAAGACTGAACCTGGGACCTTCTGCATACCAAGTGTTCCTGCCTGTACCCAGAGTTAGTATCAAAATATGAAAGGGAGACAGCATCAACAGAATGGAAGCTCTCAGAAACAGAAGAATGCTACAAGGAAAACACACAAATGGCTGAACCGCAGCTATGGATTCCAGTAAAGTCTCAGATCTCTCAGTGCAAAGGGTGTGCGTCTCCGTTAAAAAGCACACACAGGGAGCTCTTCAGTGTAGCCCCACTGTGAGGAGAATGAGACAGATGTTTAGCAGTAAATCTTTTCATCCTCCTTTAGATTCAGCCGATGAGGCTCAAAATACAAAACCGAGAACCCTCCCACCCCACAATGTTAATTCTCGATATTTTTATTGGGAATTGCACAGGACATTTCTTTTAAAGGCCTAGCTAGCTGTGGGAAGACGGAGGACTAAAGAGCGCAGTAACGACCAACTGCAGTTCTGAAGCTGGATGCCCTTGGGGCCTCTGGTGCAGCATATCTCTACAGAAGTAATAACATGCCTCTGAAGGTGTGCGCGGCCACCCTCAGCCCTTCTGGGCTGCACATGCTGGGCCTCCGAGTCAGATTCGGGTTTACCTTCAGCCAACGCTTTGGTTTAACAGGACTTCTAATTGATTCTGGGCAACCCACAGTCCCAGAGCTCTGCTAATGGCTTCTGTCTCTGGCCCCCTCTGCTTCAACATCCTCCTTTCTACCCCTGTCTATTGCTGCCTTCTCTGGAAAACTGCAGGGCTGCCTGGCTACAGCAATATCCTTCAAAGACGCTGAAGTGAACAGCAAGGGAACACACACCAGTACTGCACTCAGATCCTAACCCTCTCCTCCCAAGCATTCCAGCCTCCCAGTCAGGCTCCAGACAAGCCATACATAATCTGTAATGACAGAGCACACAGCTGGTTAAAAGGAGCGATTACACAGTCCAGTGGGTCAACAATTGCTTGACCATTTATTAAAGCGTCTATATTAAGTGCCTGCTAACAACCTTTTCATATGAAAGGACCATACGTAGGCAGCTTCACATTAAAATTAGATAATGTAGAGATGGGTTATGATAGGAGTCAGATGGATTTGGGGGAAAGAGTATTTTGCCCAATGAGCAATGCATATTGGAAGGCTCTTTACTGCAAAGGGGAAGTCATTGCAGTGAGTGGCATTTCTTCCACTCTCCTCATTGCGAAGGCGCCCACCGCATTGACAACATCCTGTGTCACCCTGATTCCATGACTTTTTAGCTCTTAGAGTGACTGTACAATATTATAGAGAAAAGGAGATGATTGTTTAGAAAAGGATTCCAAAACAAGTGTGAAAATATTTGGCAAGACACAGGCCACTTCACATATTACTTTTTTAAAGAAAAAAAGTTTACATGTATGCTTAAGGTGTTTCAAGAGTATACATAAAAAATATTAAGCACAAATGATGCATGTCTGCAAACCAATAAATATGGGGGCATTTACTAGGTTGCTATGCGTAGCTGCCTATGGTAACAAAACTGTCTAAAGTTTGGCATACCATCCTCGAGAGCAGGATACAAAAGCAGAAGGCATTTAATTGTGGTTAAAAGGGGGTGACATATACAATGAGTATTGCAATATGCTGTAGTACTATCCTTTCCAGAAGCAACTCCTGAGCTGAACCATGTGTGGTTGAGGTACCATGAACAACATAAAGGTTCAGTCAACCTTAGTAAATGGATGCATGGTAAAACAGTCACAGCTTGCACTACTAAAGAGAAAAAAGAGCTGATGTTTAATTTATTCTCTCACACTGAACATTCCAACTTTACTGTGTCAATATTGATTTTGTACTTTGAAGGTTGATACCTAAAGTTGACTTCCACATTAGCTCACCTTAAGTGTTGTAGTAAAACAAACGTATTTCTTGTTGGGTGCTCCTGATTCCCTTATATACGTGGTAATTTTGAAGTAAGAAGACATGCCTGTACCACGCACCCAGGTCATAACTTCCATCTTGCAATGATCCCTGGTACCTGCAAAACTGAGAAGTTGACCCACAAGAATTGTGCTACATGGACTGGCACTTTTCCCAAAACTTAGCTGATTTGTCCAGAGCTCACAGTGATGGTCTTAGTCCCCCAGAGGCACTCAGTCCTGGTATGTTGCCAGGTAGAATTCTAAATACTTATACAAGCACCAAGTGGCTGGGGAAACCCAGATTAATCAACTACCTCTTTCTATATGAATTGCTGGCATATCAAGGTATCCTGCTGAGGTCTTGTTTAACCTGCAAAAGTTATGTGAGTTGTCATCCCAGACTCTTCTGACAAAGAACACCAATTATAACTATGAATTTTAGGATGTTTTAAGATGTCAAAAATGTCCAAGGTTTTTTTCACTGTTAATTTCAGTCTATATTTCATTCTTGTTTTTATTTTGCATGCAATTCAGCTCAGAGAGCACTGGTGGAAAGGTGGGTTATACATGTCTAAAAATAAAATAGAATGAAGTGGCAATTCAGGAACATAACTAAAAGCTAAGGTCACTGATGCAACACAACCTGGATGCCGAATAAGGTTTCGTAATCACACAATTGCTGTTTCTGTTCATGTCTTCCTTCCATAGCAGACCAACTATATGTTCAAGAAAGGTCATCCCAACTGAAGCCATACTCAGAACCCAGCTTAATCCTGAAGATGCATTTTGTTCCACAAGACATTCGGCTTTGCCATTCCAATTTTCTGCCTCAGCTGAAAAAGATCTTAAAGCTCAATGTCAGGTCACAGACCAGAAGACATCTTGGAGGTCCCCCATTTCAGCATTTTACAAGTTTGGCAATGCTATGCCATGATGAGTCCCTTCCTCTGGTGCTATGTATTATGGTACTAGGCTTTTAGTTTAAGCCAATACTAATGCTTTACATCAAATTCTCAGAGGATCTGCCTGAAGTAGAATTGATTACTTCTCAGCAGTTCATCAAGAACAAAAATCAAGACAATTCCCAGGACGGGATTTATTTCCTGCCTCTTTTTATTAATTTCTCCTTTCCTCACAGTTTCACAAAGACTTTTTTTTTTTCAGTTTGACACAGTCCCTGACAAAGCAACAATCTCCACCTATCTAGTTTATAAGCATGCTAGTGCCATCAAGCTGCACATGACTTTTGGTGAACCCGGCAAGGGGCTTCTAAGATAAGTGAGAAGCAGAGGTGGTTTGCCACTGCCTTCCTCTGCAGAGCCTTCCTCGGTGGTCTCCCATCCAACACGCTCCTTAGCTTCTGAGATCAGACGAGACTGGGCTATACCATACTGCTTTCCCTCCAACTACCTATCTAGCCTTGCTTATTTATTTGAATTGATTTATATACTAGGAATATAAACACAACGGTCTCTAGAAAGAGGGTCCTGGAGAGTGCAGCGGCCTGCAGCAGTCACCCTTTCCACCCACCCTCCCTGTCCCCGGCAGCTCCACCAGAGGGGCAAAGGCAGACCACCATAGGAGAGGAGGCGTACTGCAGTGACTGCTGGTGTCAGAGGGAGGCCAGGGCCCATGTGCCGGAGGGTGCTCCCATGTGCCGGAGGGTGCTTGCCCTGGCTGCCGGGCTGAACCGTGTCCTCTGATCCAGCACAGCACTGGCCCCCGCTCCCTATAATGGTGCATGGGGTCGTAAGCTGGTGTGGAGCTGGGCCAGGCAGGCAGAGGGTGAATAAGGGAGTGGTGCACTGTGGCAGGTCTGCCACAGAGGCGGACTGGGCAGGTCGTGCCTTTACTGTCACCCCTGTCCCCGCACCAGCGACACTGACCAGGCAGGACCAGAGCAGGTGCCTGTTGGGGGGCCAAGCAAGAACTCCGGCGGCGGCAGTGGCAGAAGCAGCAGCAGGACTCCTGGGCCCGTTCCGCTCCCTCCCTTGGCCTCCTCCTTCTCCATTGGTACAGCACCATGGCTCCCTGCCTCCCACCCACCTCCCTGGTAGGGTGCTTGGTGGTGGCGATGTGGAGCGTGGCAGGTCTGGAGGCGGGTGGGTCGAGGCCCCTCACCCAGGAACTGTGCATGTCACTGGTTGGTCCTGGGAATGAATATTAGGGCCAAATGTCCACAAACACTGGCTTGGCTTTTTCTGTGGCCTGCATGGAGGCACTCACCATCCCTCGGGCCCGGCAGCACACTGCTGTCTCCCCTTCTCCCCAGACCCCATGGGGGAGGTGCGACAGAATGGGCCGCTGCCACCTCCTCGCTTGGCCACCTCCGGTGCCTTTTTAGGCAGCTGGGCAGACCCAGTGCATGTCAGCCTGGCCCTACTCTGTGGGCGGCTCACCTGGGGATCCAGAGTGTGAGCAAGGGCGCGGGACCGGCGGTGGCTCCTGGTTTCCGCGGCTTGGCGGCTCTGGCCAAGTGCTGTACCTTGTGGTGGAGCGGCGGCGAGCAAGGGAGTTGTTGTGGAGGTTGGTGCCCGAGCAAGGCGGCACTGCCTCCCATTGGGCTTGGCATCATCATGCCCTCATCTGGGGCCTGCAGGCCAAGGAAGGGCCCCCGGCCATTGGAGCATCCAGCCCATCCAGGGGCTCAAAGCACAGTGAGGGCAAAAGGCTGGTTGCTGCCTCTGTGGGCAGGAACACGCCCACAGAGGCAGCAACGCAGCCAATGGAGAGAGACGCCCTGTGAGTGACACACCAGGGTGTCAACCAATTCCAGAGTGTGTGGAATCTTCTAGAGAGTGCCACCACCATTTGGCTTTTATAATATAGGGAGATGACCTTTCTTACTTCAAGGAGTTCATGGCAGAAGGTCTCCCATCTAAGTATTGGCCAGAACCAGACCAGCGTAATTTCAGCAAGGTGGATATGTACTCTTACTCATTTCCATTGCACTTATGATAATGTAGGCATCTACTGAAAACAAGGCATAAGAGAACCTGAGACTACAGGGATCACTGAATGGGAATGGGGTGGTGAATTTGTATGTTACTATTCCTTTCTATGACTCTGGAAAAGTCTCCCAAGATGTATTTGTATATACCATGTTATCACCAATGTTTGTTATTTGCTGAAGACCTTATTCTTAAAGAGGTATTTAGCATTTAAAATGGGTGCTCTTGCTAAGTCTGGCATTACACCAGCAGTTTATTTACATTTGCAATGGTTATTGTGACTGCTGGGTGTTTTGTTTTGAGGGGCCATGGCTCAGGGGTAGAACATTTGCTTTGCATGCAAGAAGATCCCAGGTTCAATCCCCAGCATCTCCAGTTGAAAGGATCAGAGAGTAGGTGATGTGAATTACCTCTGCCAAGACCCTAGAGAGTTGCTATCAGTCTGAGTAGACAAGACTGACCACGATGGACCAACGGTCTGATTTAATATAAGGCAGACTCATATGTTCATGTTTTTTGGTTATTTAAAATTTTTATAAGAAGAATACAGGACTCCAATATGGGTATAGTGTCATAGTATCACCCGTCCCCCCCTTAACAATTTTGAATACAATAGCCTTTGCTATTTTGAGTCTTTCTTATTCCATGTCTGTTCTTAATAGCTTCTATTAAGAACATAAGAGAAGTCTTGTTGGATCAGGCCAATGGCCCATCCAGTCCAACATTCTGTGTCACGCAGCAGCTAAAACCCAGGTGCCATCAGGAGGTCCACCAACAGAGCCTAGGTTTGTGACCTAGGTTTAGTAGAAGATTATACTTTGGCTAACTTTCTAAAATTTTATGGTTTTGTACCCCCCACACCTTCATGCTGTTCTACAGAATACTGTAAACAGCCCTGGGGATTCCTCAAAACGTAAAAGTGTGATATGAATGGCTTAATTAAATTAATATATTGTCCCCTTCGTAGTTCTTCTCTGCAGTATCACCTCATTGAACCAATGTCTTACAAGTGAGAAAGTGTTTTCAGTGTCCGGTTTCAGCCAACCTCTTGAGTTTTTTGTAGGTCAGATGGTCTGAAAGAGGAAGGATTTCACCAATATGACAAAACTCACAGCCACTTTAATTTTTTTAAAAAGTGGGAGATACATGTGACAGAGTTGAAATGACCCCCAGAGTAAACAGAAATACCATCCGGTTGTCATCGGAGTGAAAAGCAGCAGCAGCAGAGGCCAATGAACATAAATTATCCTTGAAGTCTTGTTGGTTCACTGGCATTGCTCTCAACTGGGTAATTCATCTCAGAGTTAAGAGTGATACACAAACATTTTGATCTCCTCCCTTCCACACCCTACTTGTGCCTTCAGATCCGTTTTGCGCAACAAGCTGTCATTTAAGTCATCAGGCCCATAGGTGAACTTCCATATACAGAATTAAATTGGGAGTGCATATCCTCCACAGCAGAGTCACCTGCAGTCCGATGCTTGGGCCAAAAGTTCAGTAAGCAGAAGGTTCTTCTCTGGTCAGGCAATGGGAGACCTGCAGTCCAAAGTAGTACAGCCCGAGATGGAGGCCTTTGCTGAAGGAGTTCCCAACCTCCTTGCATTCCCTAATAAGCCCAACCCTTCTTGCTCTTGTCCTCTTCCCCTTGGTTTTGACTGGAACGAGACTGGACAGGTATCATTCCACGTCACTGCTGTACACTGTGCTGAGAGCGGATGACATCGAACACTCACTAGAAATAATAAGGCACCTGCAATAGCCACAACACGAGGGCCAACACTGTTTTCTGGTTTCACCAATAGCTCTTCCCTTGATCCGTGCAATGTTTGAAGGTGATCTCTATGACTCACTTTAAAAGACCCAAAGAACCCTCCTCTCCCTGGCATGGGGACATTTGTCTCTGGTGATGACAGCAACACTGGGTGACATGCAGAAATAAAAATGCCATGTCCGGCAAAGCGATGATCAATTTGCTCCATCCCGTTAAACCCACCATTCATCACCAGCACCTGCTGTCAAGAGTGCAGGGACGCCTTTATTGGCGGCAGTTGATGCTGTTATTGACAGAGCAATAGACTTTGAAGGGAGCTCCCTCTACGGTTCAATGCAGCCATTGATTCAAGGGCCTGATAAAGGACTCGATCACAGCTAAGCCATTCTCTCTCTCGGCTAAGCCATTGTCTCTCTCTGCGGCAGGCAGCTTGTGCAGACAGGCCTTCCAAAAGCAAAAGATGACTTGCTCTGCCCCATTACAAACTCTAATGCATCACTGGCCATCCACTCACCTTTTATAGAGCACTCCCAAAGTCCAAAGGGCGTTACAGCCATTACCTTGTTTTGCCTTCACTTGAGGCAGATCATGAATATTCCCATATTGCAGATGTGGAACTGAACCAGGAGACAGCAATTTGCCATAAGAATCAAACAAGGTCCTGGTCAGTCTAGGGTTAAATTGAGGACTCATAAGAATGTAAGAGCAGCCCTGCCGGATAACAGCAGGGATCAATCTAGGCCAGTAGGCCTACAGCGGCCAACCAAAGATGTCGTAAACCTTGCAAACATAAAAGTCATAGCCTTCCCTTAACGTCCCCCCTCCCAATATTCCAAGGTTCACTGCTTCTGAATATGGAGATTCCATTTAGCCTCTAAGAGACCCATCCTCTACAGATTTGTCTAATTCTCTTTTCAAGTCATCTGAGCTAGTGGCTATCTCTACATTCTATGGAAACAAGTCCTCCAGATTAAAGTTCAGCACTCATGTGCACTGGGCCACATCACTAAAGACAAATCTAGTGGGCGGGGGGACGGGGGATCACAACCACCTTTTTGCCAGCCTTCAGGAAGCACAAAGTCTTGCATAGGTTCCATAGAGAAGTCACAAGACAAGTTTAGGGAAACAGCCATTTGAATGCTACAAAAGAATGCCAAAAGGAAGTTCGCTCAGGAGTAAAATTAAGATGAATCGACAGCAAGCTCAAGAGAAAAAGCATTCTTCCGCTGAATGCCTGACGCTCCATCAGGGCACCTCAAAAGCTTGTCAGGCAAACGCAAGGCCTTTATATCTTTCTATGGTTACCATAACGATAGAGCCATAAGTCATGTCAGCAGCAGCTGAGGCTTCGCTCCCATGATTTATGTCTGCTGAGGATAAAATTATAAACTTTTTCTCTTTTGGAATTGGTAACAAAGCAGGAAGCACCCTTGTTTCTTGGCGGGGGGGTGCTGAGCAACAGCAACTGGAGAGCAAGAGCAGACAGAAAGTTTAGAAGCAGGAACCAGGGCAAAGCCACAGGGTTCACTCATCTGTACCTGCTAATGGTGAGAAACACCTTGACTATCTCACACTCTCCCCCCCACCCCCAAATCCATCCAGGTTCTTGCAAATTCCTCTTCAAGCACTATTAATTTGCTCCAACCTGGGCTTCATGTCCTTTTCCTATGCTAAGCTTGGTGTGTGAATTGTAAGAAACGTGGACCAAAACAGGCTCACTAAGGCATAGTGGCAAAAGTACAGATTTGACTCATGCCAGTACAGCCAAAAGTTAGTAGGTGGACCCTGCCACTCGGGCACAGCCCTTCTGGAGCTTTAGGTCCCCTAATCTTTTTCTGGGAGGAGGTGATTGACCATTGGATACTTACCATGAAGGGTCATTCAGATCAGACTTTTGCAGTTCTCTTTGGGTCTGCATTGCTGAAGCATACAAAGTTTAAACTACCAATGGAGATCACCACACACTCAGTTAGATGGGCCGCAACTGACACAGCCATTATCTAACACTCCACAGCTGAAGAATCCACCTCTGTAAGATGTCTTAAGATGACTGTCTATTACTCAGCTGATGCTGTGTTTGGAACAAATGAATTATGACATGCTCTGGATCCAGAAGATGATGGCCCACCCGTTAAATGAGGACACTGCTTTGGGAAGTCCCATCAAGATGTCCTCCGCCTCACAGGGAGAATGACCACTGGATACTTAGCATGAAGGATCGTTCCTCTGAGGAAAAGAGCACATCTTGCACCTCCTGAAGTCATTGTCAGTCCAGTTGTTCAATAGATACACTTCTTGTCTCAATGGTATGAATTGTCTGTTTTTCTCATCTAGGTTGTTGTTCAGCTCTTGTCCATTTGTTTTTCTTTCCTAGAATTGACGTTCAGTCTTACTGCTTTCAGAGTTACCAGAAGTGAAGGGGGTGGGCTCCCACAGGCAAGAGACAGGAAGCTGAAAAAAATGTTCCTGCCTCCCTGATTGGACAGTGGGAAACACCCATCAAGATGTCATCCACCTCAGAGGGAGAAGGGATATTGAATGGAGATAACTGTTGCCCTTCCCTACAACCCTGTGAGATTCAGCTAGGGAACATGAGTGCCTTCTGCTTTCGGATTTATGTTTTCTGTGTTTTTAGATGGCACAGATGGTGTGGCTTGTCCCTGGAAGTTTGCCATAACCACCAAAAATGGAAGCTTGTAGCTCCTTGCACATCTCACCCTTAATTCAGGACAACATATTAGAATGGGCATCTTGGCCAGAGAAATCTGGCACTGGGGAGTCCTTCTGTGCCTTTGGGCTTGAGGAGAGAAAGGCTGGCTCCCTATCTGAGCAAGGGAAGGAATCGAGCATCATAGAAATGACTGATCCAGCAGTAGTTGTTAGTACTGCTGAACTGTACAAAGCCATGTGTGCTGCCATCTTAAGGGCCCTTCCCCACCTCTTCCACACCTTGAAGAAGGTTAGAAGCTGCAGTGTCACCCAAGCTTGAGGGTCCTGCCACTGCAGAAGGGGGCACACTACTACCAAGCTCATGCCCAGGACCCAGCTTACCTGTGCTGGGTGCACAAAAAGAAGGCACAGCCTTGTTTCTGGCTCCTACAAGACTGAGGTGCAAGCAGCAGGATTCTTATAGGTGCTGCTCCTTTACTCCAGATGAATAGGCCCTTTCCCACCATATTGAGGTTGGTGGGGATAAAAAGCTGGAGGGCTGATTCACCCAGTTTACCTGACAAAAAAGAGGTAGTAGCCTCATCGCCAATTCCCAATTAGAGCAGGGCAAAGGTGACTGGGTTCCTCCTGTTGCCATTCCTAATTGCCCCAGCTGGGAGTACAAGTAACTGGGGAGCTCCTGGCCTAAGCACAGAGTCCCCACACTCTAGCCCTCTCCTCCTGGGAGGCAAACTTTGAGGGGACATGGGGCCTATTCCATCAAAAGTGAACGTGCCCTGAGCTTGGGCAGCAGAACATTGAAGCTCTCTCTATGAGAAAACCAGGAGGGAGAAGAGTGAGGAAAGGCTGTGGAGAAAAGGATTCACAATGATCTTTAACAAGCTGGCTGCTGATGACCTGCCTGCTAGCCAGAGGGGGCCACAACCGGGAGGTCAAGGAAGAAGCCCTTCCCATCAGGAATCACCAAAAAAGGCTAGCAAACCTGCCTGCCTTCAGGGAGGAGCTATTTCCATTAGTGAAGACTCCCCCACCCTGGACTACCAAAGACTGTGCATGCCTAACAGTTGTGTGTAAAATGAAATTTGAGTCCAACAAAAGCTTATACCCAGAATTAAACTTTGTTGGTCTTAAAGGTGCCACTGGAGTCAAAAGTTGTGTGTCGGTTCCATTCGTGCAATGCTGTGGGCAGAAAGATCCTCTGAAGAGATTGAAACTTGTTGGTAAAAGACACATTTTCACCCGAAAATCCATTCAAAAGTAATTTCAGAACTTATAACAGGCAACTAAGAAGAGAGACACTAGGAAATTATCAGAGAAGAGCTCCTCTCAGAGCAGGTGCGTCTATTAAGATGAAGCCGCATATGACCTAGAGAATCCACAAGCAAGCTCCTGACTCATTCGGTTGGTTTTTACTCTTATTTTTTTAAGTAAAATACAAAATAATAGGATTGTGAAATTGATTGCAGCAGCAGCAGCGCTGGGTGGAGAAGTGACTAAATGTCTCGATAGGAAAACACTGACTAATAAATAAGAAAAAGGAGCTTGCATCAGATGATTATTGAATGCCTGAGACGTGTTGGGCACGGCAATTTGGAGTGCTTTTGCAAAGACATGTTTTATTTAGAACCTTTTGAGGTTTGATTCTTTGTTTGAGGGCACTTTCCTCATTTTACTTTTCTAGAGTGGTCGGGTAACCCTTTCCTCACAAGCTGTTTTTCTATTAAAAATCCCCTACCCTCATTATCTATATTTTTTTCTTACAAAACAAAATGCAATGGTATATCAAAGACAATACAGTCTACTCAGTTTGGCAGTGGTTCTACAGAGTCTGAGGATGCTGTCACCTGATTGTTTCACCTGGAAATGCTGGGGATTGAACCTGGAAGGATCTGCATGCAAAACAGATGCTCTACCACATGTCAAAAAAAGGTTGTTCCAGTTAACAAGTCTCCCTTTTTGCATCTGAACCTTTCAACTGGAGGTGCTGGGGTTTGAACCTGGGACCATGTGAATACAAAGCACATGCCATATCACTAAGTCTAAGCACCTTCACAGTAGCCTACAACCGTTCTCACCTTATGCTAACCTCTAACGCTAATAATTTCAATGTACAAGTTCTCTAGTTTTTACAAGCCTTCAGGCTCATTTCCCAGGCATCCTCTGGCCTGCTAAGATTAATAAAAAACTGCTTTCAGAAAACCAGTGACCTTCATTATGTTCCCACATATCCTCCAATAATGGAGAGACCCACTACACTTGCTTCGAGTACTGTTTGCTCACTTGCCTACCACAATCTTCTGATGCTCCCACAACAGATAGTCGCTAATGAGTCATATTTAACCAGTCCTATTAACATAGCCACAAGAATCCAAAAGCCCATCACATGCAAAAATAATCACTTGTAAAAGCCTCCAGGTCTAGAAAACAGAATCCTTGTCTGAAGTAGCATTAAAAGGCAGATCTCCCATCTCTCCCCACCCCCGCGCGCACTTTTATGCTGTGCTCAGATGTCTTCATTAAGATACAAGGCCATGCTGAGGCCTTCACCCCGAGAGCTATAAAGAACTTCATAAGGCTTCTCACAAAGCAGGTGCTTGGCAATTTCCCCCCATTAAACTCTCAGAGAACAGCGACCCCCCAGGCAAAGGTGCCGGGCTAATAAGAGGCCTCAAGGAACACATTGTGCTTGCAACTAAGGATTCCGAAGAAATACCGGCAACAAAATGGCTATTAGCGGCATGACAAAGGGGCAAAGATGGCATTACTGCTAATGCAATATGTCACAACACAGCTGAGCAGCAGCATCCTGTTCAAGTGACAGACTAAACAAGCACCACGAAACAGAACTCAGAGATGCTTCACACTTTGGTGGATGTTGCCACTTAAACTCAAGAAACCTTACTTGGAGATCTCATAAAAACAGGGAGCCATGTTCCATCTGCCTGGGATGAGAAGTTTCACCAGCATCAAGTATCAACCAGCTGGGGGGTGGGGGGCAGAGGAAGAGGGACACCACCAGAATGCTGGGGAGAGGCCTTCACATCAAATCCCTTCTCCTCCCACTTCTCTCTTAGATACACCACCAACGAGAGATAAGACAAGTGCCACACTGCAGCTACAAGTTTCTTGTATTCTTATAAGCTCCTTTGAGATCACTCATCCAAAAGTCAGCATGCATGCTTGTTAAAAATCTGGTATACAATTAAAATGTTAAAACTGGATGTTAGGAGACAGGCATGGTTCAGCCTGCGACATGGGGACAGGTTTGTTGGTTTCCCTGTTGTGGGCAAAGATGCCCATACAGTACCATGGCAACACGGTTTCCACATGAGAGTTTTCCCTACAGTTTCTCTACCCCAGTCTTCTGGCAGAGACCCCCCACCCCAACCACTGAGGCTTTTTAAAATTGTCAATTAAACATCATTATACCAATATAATATAATCAGACATAAATTCTCAGTATTCCCAGCTTTCATTTTTCAAAAAGGAATTTCTGCCCTCTTCTATTGCAGAGATACACCTTTCCCCTTTTGTCTCTGTAACAGGGGGAGCTAAAGACTTACTTCTGAAAAAAAAATGAAAGGTGGGAATTTAGGAACTTGATACAAGGATTGTTATAGTGTTGCATCAACACAACCATATTAAACTGCTGACTAAAAAAACAACTAAAAGCCCCCTGATAGTGTGCGGAGAAAATGGCCAGTGTGGGGGAAATGGCTACCATCTGGGCAGAAAAATCTAAACTTTCCTACCTACATGCCAGTCACTGAGGCTTTAATTTGAACTTTCCCAAAACTTCACAGCAAAGCAGGTTTGAGAAAGACTGGTGAAAACCTGGAGAAACCTGGTAGGTGCACAACTGTACCACCATGCTGAAGCAGGGGGAAATGCTTCTCAACAGCACTATATCTGGGGATGGTAACGCAGTTGGAAATAGCCTGTATGGCCCAACTTCAACAACCATGATAATTCAAAGAATGGTGGTGATAGAGGCTGAAGGAACTTGTGGGAGAACCTTTGGTTGCTTCTCTTGGTTTGAAGACAGTTGGGATTTTTAAAACAAACAAACAAACTTGGTTCCAAGCTCCCGCGGAATGCCTCCATTAACAGCTCAAACATAAACTGTGCCAGAGATAACTCTCTAAGTAAAAAGGGAAGAGCAATGCACATTCTGCCAGCCTCATCAATCAGAAGCTATCAAGTTTCATATGCTGATCCTCATATGAAGAGAGTCTAAGTTCTAATGCAGATATGATAGCTCTGTAGTTTCCAGTGTATTTGTAAAGCCTTCCATAATTCAAAATCAATTATTTATTACCACGTTTATTACATTTTTAATAATTTAATATCTGACGCATGTCACAAAGGTGCTTCCGTTTAACTGTTCTCCCTTTTTGCATCTGGGTATCTCCAGTTCTTAATACCAGGAATCTAAATCGGGATGGGTGGTGTCTCTTGATGAAAGCAAGCGTTCCCCATGGACCCTTCCTTACTCCCCAGTGCTGTGGGCTCTGCCAACTTCCCAGTCGGAAAGATGAATCAAGAAGTGGTTATTCAAAGAAGTTAAATGTTGTTGAGAAGACACAAAATGTTAGATCAGGTAATTTTCTGGCTCAGCCATCTGAGCTTAAGCACAGAAATGCAAATTCAGTAACATCCTTCATTCTTGCAGCATCTGTAATTGGGGGGCTTCAACAGATGATGTTCAACCTAACTTATGAGGCAGGACACCGCTGCCATCCCTGTTAGGAAACATGGTTAAGGATGACAGCCTCATTTATGGACATTCTCCAGCCTTCTCTGCCATTGAGCCTGCTTGTTATGTGATCACTGCAAACTTGGAATGGACAAGAAGTTTCAAAATATTCAAAATCAGAATTCTTATACGTCAAATTCTAAAAAAACTGACTAGGTTCTCTAGCATGAACAGAGATTTCAAAGAGGATGAGACAAGGAGCTCAATCTGTTTCCTCCTCTGCAAAGATATTCTTACGATCAAGATTAATGCTGAGCAATGTAAGAGACTAATAAAGTCAGTGTTTGCTTTGACCAGAGACAGAAGCTGTTCCAAGACTTCAGTGCCACAATTTTCTTCAGTTCAGAAGCCTCTTGAGGGATACAACTACCCGCCCCCACCCCACCCCATCTTCAAAAGTGCAGGAACTGCCTGCTTACCTGACATCTGCTGGGTCTTCTGTCACCAGGACATCTGTTTTGCAGCTGGCAAGGGGGTTTATTGAAAGCTCCACAGGAGGAACAACAAAGCTCTTGCTAACAGGAAGCCAGAGGCCTTGACCCAGGCTGTAGGTGGACCTTAAAAAAAGACAGAAGAAAGAACAGAAGGCACAAATGATGCCAAGCACTGGACACTTTGAATTCTCTGAGTCCAACACCTGAGACTCTTTTTTTAGCACAGAGTCACTGATCCTGTTAGCTATTTACACATTTCTGATGGGCAGAGGTGCTGGGCAACAACTGTCAGGGATGTGGAAAGAGCAGGCTAGACAAGAACAGAAGAAGGGCAATTTATAGCAGGGGTGTCAAACGTAAAGCCCAGGGGCCGGAACTGGCCTGTCCAGGGCTCTTATGCGGCTCGTGAGCAACTGCTGCAAGGGAGGGAGTGCTGATGGGGAGTGGGTGGAGCCACTCCATTGTGGATTCAGTATGGCAGAACAACCTTGTCTCCAGCGATCAAGCATCGTGGGAGCATCTGCCCTATGCTGCACTGCTGCCTCTCCAGTCCGCCTATGTGTGTTTTCCTCTGCACCTCCCTCCCAGACCATGGGGCCTTGCAGTGAGGATACATCAGCTTAGAGCTTACCAGCTGCTGTCCTTTACAGAGTTTCTGTTTCCGGTACCTGACGTTATGCTTTATGGCACACATGGCCCGGCCCAATACAGTGACATTTGTCAGATCCAGCCCTCGTAACAAATGAGTTTGACACCTCTGATTTATAGCATCAGCTATTCCATGAATCCAGTTCATCCTCTCGTTAGTTTACATGTTCAAGAGATAAAACACAAGCCAAGTGAGCTGTGATTCTGAAAATGACAGCAGTGTCATCCTCTTTCTCCTGTTCATCAACTGAGATTTTTTTATTTTATTTTTTTTGCTGAGGACCAGTCCTGTGAGCCCTTGCCTAAAAAACAGGTTAGTGAACGCCACTCAGACAAGGCCTTTTTGGTTATGGCACCTCATTTGTGAATCTTCCTCCCTACAAAGAATTGCTGGCACTTATCTTGTTAAGCTTTAGTGCACTGTTGTTTTCCCAAGGACTTTCGTTAAACCTGTTGCTTCTTTGTTTTGTTTTTGAGTATGGTTACGATGGGCCCGAACAGAAATGTTGCTGGTTGTATTCCAAAACTATTAAATGCTAACAATTGATTTTACACTGGTATGTGGCTCTGTGGCTTTTTTAAAAAATAAAATAAATGTTTGATTCAATTTGTTGAATCAGAAAAAAATTGCTAAAATAAATATTTAAAATACTTCACAGGGACCCATGATGATTCATGGAAGCCAACAAAGTGATGTAACACCCTGGAATTCCTTTTCATCCCAACAGAACTAATTTAAGACCAACAACTTCTTAATCTTGATGGGCTGAGCATCCAGAACCATCCACCAATCCAGAAAAAAAAGACAATGGGAAATCCATAAAACCAGATCTGGAGACAATGCACGACTCACCTGAGTATCTTCTCAGGAGCTTGTTCTCCGGTAACTAAGTCATAGCCTCTTTCAAGGGTTGTGTAGGGCCAAGGCCTGAGAGACACAGTGAAGGAAGGCACTCATGAAACCCAGGAATCAGCAAGCTTGGACAAGCCATCCCAACAAAGATGCTGGAGACGGACATAATCACCTTAGAGAAATGTACAAAGACTCTAACAGAGGATCTGAAAGTAATAAAACCTCTGCCACGAGACACAAGGATGTAGATACGTATTTCAGTGTAAAAACACCCTTCAACGACTATAAAATGATGCCTCTTCCAACCTGCTCACCATGAATCCCAAAATTAATACCAATTCTACTCACTGACCTCAAACCTCTGCTCCCTTTCACAACTATGGGGGAATTCTGGTCAACTCCTTCCTTCTGTAGTCCTGAGCTTTCTCATGCTCCTAGGGACAGCTGCTGCTACCTTATCCTAGACTCACAACACTCAAAACACACAGCTGCTTCCACTGCCATCAGGAACCTTGGTCTTCCCTTGCTTTATATAGCCTTTCTTGCCCTTCCTTTGCCACTTGGCTGCTGCATGGTGGCAGCCTAAGTTCCATGGTGATGTCAAAAAGACACTCATTCCCAACTACCACTAAACTGTCTAAACTGCACAACAGAGGATGAAGAACAGGAAGTGTGGCATGGCTGTCAACACGCTTCATGAGAAAGCTGCAACCTCCACCTTTGGCCCCTGAGAATCTCTATTTGAATCTCCTTTGGACAAGGGAACTGATTCTTGGGAAGGCAGAATCTTGAATGGACCAGTCCTTGAACTTGGCTTCTGCCTCATCTAGAAAGCGACCCCTTTCCCCACTCCCCTTCACCAGCTTTCCTTCTCCTTGTACTCACCCTTCACTGTGTCCCCAGTCGTTGCGCACACACAGGTGTCGATGCACAGGGTCAGGGGCATAGCCTTCATGACAGCTGCACTCACCTAGAAAGGAAGAAATAAACGGGAGCACCTGAATCTTTTCCCCCCCAAAAAAGTAGTTTTATTCATTTTTCAATTACAACAATAATGAGTAAGATAGGCGTGCATATATAGTTTACATATACATATAATACTCTATAGTGCTCTATACATTCTCATTTGCAATGTAGCATGTTCATTTCCGTACAGTCATACTATGTGTCTTTAGTACTCTTTTGAAATTCTACAATAGATGGAGGGTGCTTATTACATCAGGTATTGTTTCTTTAGTGGTTAGATGTACTAAAATGGGAGACCAAATACATGTGATATCATTATGTTCACCTTTGGGTTTGATTTGTTTCAAAAAAAAATTCCATTACGTATAGCGGCCTAATTGTCAACAATTTACTGCCAGAGGATGTAGTGATGTCCACAGGCATAGATG
Source organism: Gekko gecko (assembly GCA_029375565.1). Taxonomy (NCBI): domain Eukaryota; kingdom Metazoa; phylum Chordata; class Lepidosauria; order Squamata; family Gekkonidae; genus Gekko; species Gekko gecko. Next base: position 19,748,981 of record JAPDNY010000013.1, on the reverse strand, counting down.
GCATTAGAAGGGGAGTGGACAGGTTCATGGACGAGAGGTCTATCAGTGGCTACTAGCCATGGTGACTAAAGAAAATGTCCACGTTCAGAGGCAGTAAACCTCTAAATCCCAGTGCCTGGAGGCAATATCAGAGGAACGTCTTGGCTTCTTTGCTCTGTTGTTGGCCCTCCAGAGGTACTGGCTGGCCACTATGTGAGACAGGATTCTGGTCTACATGGGCCACTGGTCTGAGCCAGCAGGGCTCTTCTTATGTTCAACAGCTGAAGGAGGGACTACTAAAACTGGTCCTCTGTTTTCGAACATTACAGAAAAGCCTTTAATTAAGAATGGTAAACAAATACACCACACTCATTTCCTCCAAGTTTGCCACCAAACACCTTAAGACTATGCTTATGTCTTACATTATTATAGAAGCTGTAACAGTTTTATGCCATGAAATTCTGATGGCCATCCTGAATGTGCCGAAAAGAAAAGCAGGGTATTGATCTAACAAGTAAATAAAATAAAAAGGTGCTCCAGGCAACCAACAATCCATAAAACCACAGAAGTGCCAGAAGAATTATTCTTTCTGATAATGAAGTGGTTTGTTCCTATTCGGATCATGCAATCAGCTAAACAAAGCTACCCATCGACAGGGTAAGGGAATCAACTTACTGGGTGAGTACACTAAGCATGTTAAAAAAGTGATTCTGGAAATCATCCCAAAGGAAGGGGAGGAGCAAGAGACCAAATAAGGCTCCTGCATGCTGTAGGAAGCAGAAAATGTTGAGAACCTGACAAAGGGAAAGGGAGGAGGGGGAATTAGCCTGCTCAAGTTCTGGAGGATAGATACAGGAAGGGCATTGACTAAACTGTTCCACCCTCTCATGATTCCTTGCAAAACTCAAGTTTGTAATACATCAAATGCCAGCCCATCCAACCAAGTCATAATGCCCCAGCAGTCCATTTTTAAAAAGTTTTAGGATGAAGTCTTTTACGTCACCTGCTACCTGATCAGCTAATCTGATGGTTAGAGCAGTTCCTCAGTGGCAAATTGTGAGAGGGAAGGCAGGGAGAGTTGCATCAGTGCTTAGTTCTCATGGGCCTTTCTTACATGCTGAGGGAAATGCTGATCATAACTTTGGGGTCAGGAAACAATTTTCTCTATACTAGTTTGACCAGGAATCCTAGAGGGTTTTGTTTGTTTGTTTTGTTTTAGCCATCTTCTGGGCATGGACCAGGGGTCACTGCAGGTGTTGTGGGGGAGGTAGTTGTGAATTTCCTGCATTGTACAGGGGGTTGGATTAGATGACCTTGGAGATCCCTTCCACCTCTATGATTCTGTTTACACTGGAGATGTCTGGGACTGGACCTGGGACCTTCTGTCTGCTAAGCAGATGCTCTACCACAGAGCCATGGCCTCCTCCCCAAAATGGCAAATGGGTGGATGTTATAAACATGAGTGACAAAGATACCTTAAATGTGATGCTATGAGTTTGTGGTCAGATTCCTGTACAATTAGTTGATTGGCTGCTTTGCCACATGCTCTGGGCATCTGACACAGGCTGGTGGACCTACTGTGTTGCAGAGGAATGTCTCTCTGCCCTCCAACCTACATTCTGCTTGCATATTTACAAATAGATATGTTAAATACTGGGTTCCATGGATGAGCAGACCACACTACTAGTGATCAGCTCTACTGTATTAGTGATTTCAGCAAGAACAAGACTAAACTCCAGGGCCTCGTGCCAATAGCATGAAATTGCCAAACCCAAACAAACCCCACTCCCAGCAATAGACTATTTCAGCTGGAACTCATTAGCATAACAGGCCACACCCAACAGCAGAAACTCATTAGCATATTAGACCACATCCCCATGTTACCAGAAGTGTGGTCATCCAGCCACACCTACCTTTTGCTTCTTAGTCTGTTTACCTTGTTTGTTGTCAAAACCCAGGGCTTTTTTTCTGTAGCAGGAACTCCTTTGCATGTTAGGCCACACACCCAAAATGTAGCCAATCTTAATGAGTTTCTGCTGTTGGGTGTGGCCTATTATGCTAATGAGTTCCTGCTGGGTGTGGCCAACCCAGGAGCCAGCCAGAACTCCGTTGCTATGTGTTCCTGCCCAAAAATAGCCCTGGGCTATTTACATAACATTACTTCTTGATTGGTTACTTCCAGAGTCCTGGTGGGCTATTGTTCTTGGGCTCCAAGCTCAGCCAGTCTCTGGTAGAACAGTCCCGGGATGTTTGAGTCCCAATACATAACAAAATATAGAGAGAGCTGGCATGGCGAACAGGACAAATTGTCAGACTAGGATCCTGAGAGACCCAAGTCTGAATTCCTACTTCTGCCACAGAATCTTCCTGGGAGGCCTTGGGCCTATCACAAATTCTCAGCCTGGCCTACCTTCACAGGGTTATTGTCATGAGAACATAGAGGAGGGGAGAATGATGCTCTAAGCCACTTTGAGTCCCAGCTGGGGAGAAAGCAGGATATAAATAAATAAATGAAAAATGCAACATATAATGCGGAAGAGAACACCGTAAGACCTAGTGTCCTCCCATCTGAAGGATAAACGCCTTTGATAGTTTGTCACTGAGACTGCTCACTTCTCAGGGAAGGGTCTGTGTGCATGCAACAGTATATTCCAGCTAATGAACATTTTTCATTAACATTATATGATAAACTATTCAAAGTATGAACCACCTGAGGCTCCCTAAGCTTCCCTTTCTCTCTGGTGCCATGTGGGGACAGATGACCCCCACACACACCCTGGGTAAGTGCTGCTGAAATGCAACAAGCACTTGGTACTACTTAGCATATGTGCAGGTGCTTTTAGTGATCAAAATGTTTCGTGTGCATTATCTTGTGTGATCCTTACAATAGCACTGTAAGACAGGCCAGTATTCCCGTTCCTTGTATTGCAGACAAGGCTGAGACAGAAAAGAATGCCTCAGGCCGCCTACTGAGTTTTCTGATAAAAATCAGATTTAAATGTGCAAACTCATGGATCACAGCTCTCTCATTCTCTCTCTCAGCCACTATATACTACATCAGCTCCCATGAGCTGTCAAAATGTCATCTCTCTCTACCACCACTTTTGATGTCACCAAAGAGAGCTACAGAGCACTGTTCCCTGCCTGGCTGAAATGGATTCTTTGTTTCACATAAGTACATATCCTTAAGCAAGCACTGTTGAAAAATAAAAGATTAATTGGATTTATGCATCCAGGAGCCAGAGTCATTAAAAAGCCTTTGTTGATTCCACCACCACCCCTTCTCCTTTCCCCTTCAGCTGATGTCATCATTTGACAAAGCACCAGGCCTCGGCAAATTTTAAGCACAGTTGGCATAAGCGGTTAAGAGCGCAGACTCTAATTGGAAGAACCAGGTTTGATTCCCCACTCCTCCACTTGCAACTGCTGGATGACCTTGGGCAAGCCATAGTTCTGTCAGAGCTGTTCTTAAAAGAGCAGTTCTCAAAAGAGCTCTCTCAGCCCCACCCACCACACAGGGTGTCTGTTGTGGGGAGGGGAAGGGAAACGAGTTTGTAAGCCACTCTGAGACTCCAAGTGAACCTCCTCAGGAAACCTCCTCAGGAAACAATCCATAGACAAAAGAACCTCCTCAGGAAACCTCCTCAGGAAACAATCCATAGACAAAAGAACCTCCTCAGGAAACAATCCATAGGCAAAAGAACCTCCTCAGGAAACCTCCTCAGGAAACAATCCATAGACAAAAGAACCTCCTCAGGAAACCTCCTCAGGAAACAATCCATAGACAAAAGAACCTCCTCAGGAAAGCTCCTCCATTAGCATGTGTTCATAGCCTGGGGAACTCCTACAAGATAATGACTCAGCCCTACCCCACCTTCCGGAGTAGATATAAATTACTTGCCTACAATTTTTCTTCTCACCTTGACTCAGAGAGTACTCCATCTTTCTGTGTTATACCTCTGAGGATGCCAGTCACAGCTACTGGTGAAACGTCAGGTCCTACAATGCCAAGACCATGGCCACACAACTTGGGAAATCTACAGCAACTAATGAACTCCGGCCGCGAAAGCCTTCGACAAACATACGTTGTTTCTGAGAACTCAAAGAGAACTTAAAGTGTCTCCTGGGGACATTAAAGGGGAGCAGCTCTCTTGAGAGACAAAAGCAAAGTGGGGTTCAGCTAGTAGAGATTTTTGTAATGGAAAAAAAGGGGGCTTGGAAGGGAAGGGAGGGGGAATAAGACAAGCTAATGATGTGCTAAATTGCAACAGCGCCTTCATAAAATATTCACCGTCTTAAACATGTCTAATATTAAAGATTGAATGTCCTGGGATTTGTCCCAGCGACTCCCAGAGGCCTGATTTATGATCTGCCAGAAGCGGCTAACTTTGTGATTCATGATGCGAGGTTTGAAAATGTAACCTTTCTGAAGGGAAAGCCGATGAGTGAGAGCCGGCTGTTCTGTCCCTGGGAGGAGATAAGTTGGCAAGGAGGAGCTGCCCTTTTCCCCAGGGCGTGGAAAGAGGGCTTAAAGGGGCGGCCCACATTTCATGCTCATTTATTTTAGGAACTTGCACACCAATGGAAAGAACCATTAATAAGCCATTTTCTTTCTCGACTGCTTAGCATGCAGGTTCTTTCTGCCCGGGTCATTAATTCCTCACACTTATTGCATAACAAATATGTGCTCTGCAATTGAGCAACATTTTAAAAGGGATGTGGAGCGAAGTAGCAGGCAATGGGTCTCTCCGTCCTCTTTTTAGCGTTTAACCTTTGGCTGAGTTTATTTCTCCCTCTTCCTGTGAAACTGCCTGTCATTTTATTCACAAAGTGTTTTGGGAGAGAGGGGTGCACGGGTTACTGGAGAATTTGCATGGGTCACAGAATCTGGCCCCAAACTCTGATTCTGGTAGTTTTTTAATAGCCCTATTTAATATTTCATTGACCGCCCCCCCACCACTACCACAAGAACCTCATATTTCTGCTGCATTCACCATAATACACCATGGATCATATTTATTTCTTTATATATTTGGAAAATGTCTATACCACCTTTCCATGAAACCTGCCTGAGGCAGCTTACAAAATGAAACAATAAAAACATAAAATACCGTAAAAGTTATTAAAGCCCACCATTCAAATACAGCAGAACAAAAACAGCATAAAACATGAAGCAGCTTAAGATGGGTCAACATTTCTTGAGCTAAAAACTAACTATGAAATGATGGTTAAAAGATCAACCCCATAAACCTGGTTAAATATTCTGGCCCAGTGCCTATAAGAAAGTAGTGTAGGCACCAGGTGAGCCTCAAGGGGAAGGGCTTCCTCACAAGCCCTGTTCTTTCTGTCCCCACCTTCAGAAGTGAGGTCGGTATCAACTAGGGATGGACACGAACCAGCTCATGAACTAAAGTTCATCATGACTTTTGGCCAGTTTATGGTTTGTGAAGTGATGTTCATGGAAGGGCAACCAGCACAAACATTTCAAGAACTTTGGTGCTGTTTGTGGTGGTTTGTGAATGGATAACAAAACTGCAAGGCAATGAGGGGTGGAGTTCTCCAGCCTTGGAAACACCAATAGGAGCCCTCCAAAGCTTAACAGGCACTGCTGGCTGCCAATAACACAGTTCTCATTCTGCTCCATGGGATCAGAATGCTATATATACTCTCAGCTCAGCTTTGTGGCCTTTTTTCTCTCGGCTGTTCAGTTACAGGCAGAGGCAAGGAACTTCTTAAAAGTGAACATGCAGAGCACATTCCCTCATGATTGGGAACTCCTCTCCCCTGCTGGGGTTTTGATGTTATGAGGACTTAGGGCTCTGAGCAACCCTGTTTCTCTGCTCATGCCAAACAAGAGGGGCTTAGCTACTGGGTTCCTCAGCTGAAGACCCACATTTTGATTGTGATTCCTCTCCCCTGCTGAGGTTTGGGAGTCTTAGGTGGACTCAGGGCTCTGAACCACCCTGTCTCTCTGCTCTGCTGAGCAGAGGGGCTTAGCTAGTAGGTTCCTCAGCTGAGGACCCACATTTTATAGCCTACCACCCTTCCTTATTGTGAAACAACCCCTCTGTGCCATGAGGGTGAAAGTGGGTGCAAAAGGTGTTCATCATGAGGGAAGGAAGACCTCCACCTCCCTATACCACAGGCACCTGTCCTCAGGCAGCAAGTTCATTCTTCCAGCCCACAGCAGGACATTACCTAAAGTCTTAGAGCCTTCTTTCTCTGACCTATCACAGCATTAAGGACAAATAGCACATAGGACAAATAGCTGTTAGTACTGCCCAAAGACCAGCTGTTGATAACACTCTTTGGAGAAGTCTCCGACACTGATTCGGGGGAGGGAGCATCCTCCCCTTCCATACAACTCCCTGTTGCTGCTCCTGCCTCCAGTACACCTCTTGGTGGCCTCTCCCAGGCCAGTGCCAGAAAGTGGCTGTCCCTCTTCCCATCTTCTCCAGTCTTGGGGCATTGTTTTGAGCCCACACTTTGGAAACACCCTCCCCTTGAGCAACAGAGCACCAGGTGTGCCATGCTCAAGTCCAGAGAGGAGCAAACACCCAACACTTGTCCTCCTCCATCCTCTGCAGCCACCTGCAAAGGGTGCACCTTGGTTATGTTGCCACCAGGGGAAAGAGTGGCAGCCAGCAGGAGGAAGTAGAGGCCCACTCTCTCTCTCTCTCTCAGCAGGGAGAAGTGGATGGGGAGCGGGAGGCCTCTCCAAGAAAAGCTCCCCATACTAAGGGTACCGTGCATGGGTGGTGGGACATAGAATCATACAGACCATCTAGTCCAACCCCCTGCCCAATGCAGGACCAGCCTAAAGCTTCTCTGACAAATATTCATCCAGCCTCCTCTTGAAGGTTGCCAGTGAAGGGGAGCTTGCCACCTCCCTAGGCAGCTGATTCCACCTTTGAACCACCCTAACTGTGAAAAAGTTTTTCCTAATATCTAGCCGAAACCTCTCTGCATGTAATTTAAACCTGCTGCTTTGGGTCCTATCCTCTGCTGCCAGCTGGAACCAGTTCCTTGCCCTCCTCCAAATGACATCCTTTCAAATATTTAAAGGGAGCAATCATGTCCCCCCTCAATCTCCTCTTCTCCAAACTAAACATTCCCAAGGCCCTTAGCCTTTCCTCGTAGGGCTCAGTCTCCAGACCCTTGATCATCCTCGTCGCTCTCTCCTGCACCCTCTCGATTTTGCCCACTTCCTTTTTGAAATGAGGCCTCCAGAACTGCACACAGTACTCAAGTTGTGGCCTGACCAATGCAATACACAGAGCAGCTATGACCTCCTGTGGTTTCAATGCTATGGCCCTTTTAATACAATCCAAGACTGAATTTGCCTTTTTTGCCACTGCATCACACTAACTGCTCATATTTAGTTTACAGTCCACTCTTACCCCCAAGATCTCTCTCACATACACTACTCCCTAGAAATATATCTCCTTTCCAGTATTTGTGCTTGACATTTTTGTGGCCCAGAAAACCTACAGTGCCATCTAGAAAGACTACATGGAGGGCCCAGGAAGCAGTCACTCACCTCATTAGCAAGATGACTGCTGTAGATGGCCAACCCTTCTCACTTGTGGAGGATGTAGCCTTTCGCCGACTGCTGCAATGCCTGGCTCCATGGTATTCTGCCCTCTCATGTAGGACACAAATCATGTAGGACCACAAGCTGACAAATCTTGACCTCCATTCACCACTCTGCAGTGGCAACGGTCAAGGGTGAGCTCTCCAAAGTGCAAGGAAAAACTGTGCACTTTATGGCAGACTTCTAGAGCAGCCAACAGCATGGCTACCTCTCCCTCCCACCTACTGGTTACAACCAGAGGACCTGTTTGTCTGGAGTGCCTGGGCCAAGGAGGGAACAGTCCTGTCACCAAGCTACAAAGTGGTTCTGCTCTATGTGCAGGGAATGGATGCAGACCACATGGTGCAAAACGTCACCACCATGATACAGAGTAGCCTGAGGGAGTGGGTGGGTGACAGCAACATCATCTGTGGCTTACATGGTCACAGACACCAGCACCAACATGCTGGCAGCAGTGAAGGCTGAATTCCTCAAGGGAATCGTCTGCATGACACACACACTTCACCTAGTGGTGAAGGATGCTTTGGGGCTGGGAAGTACTGTCAAGGCCATTTGGGAAGCTGACACCCTTGAGATGTAGGCCTTGCTGGAGAGCTGCTGACACTTGGCAGCCCACTTTTCACACAAGTCTGTCCATCTACTGTGTGAGAGGGAGCGGGTAAGCCTGAACACTGGCTCATCCTAGAATTACCTACCTGCTGGAATTCCATCTACTTCATGATTGTGTGGAGCAGAAGAGCATGGTACAGGATGTCATCTCCCCCATGACTACCATGCATAGGCAGGGCCGGTGCCAAGCTTTCTTGCACCCTAGGCAAGGCTAACTACTTGCGGGTCCCTGCCATGGGTTGCAAAGGGACAGGGGCAGCCGGTTAATGCCATGACCTATGAACAGGCCAGACTAGCGCAAACCAACCAGATCTTGGAAACTGAGCAGGGTCGGGCCTGCTTAGTCCTTGGATGGGAGTCCGAGAAGGAAGTCCAGGTTCACTCTGCAGAACCAGGCAATGGTGCACACACACACCCCTGACCCAAATAGCCCAGGCTCACCAGTTCTTGGCTGCTAACTGAGTTACCCTGCTGAGATTTCGGGTGGGAGACCACCAAGGGAGCCCAGGGTTGCTACGTGCAGGCAGCCAATGGCCAACTGCCTCTTTGTTCGCCTCTCATCTTGAAAACCTCCATCAGGGGTTGCAATCCGTCAGCTGCGACTTGATGGCGGTTTCCCCCTGTCCACCTCCAGTCATCCTCACCGCAGAAAACAGACAGTCCCACTGCGCTTTCAAGCCCAGAACTGTGTTCCCAGCAACACTGGCTCTCCCGATCGCGCAGAATTGATTGCAAGACACTGACTGCAATGAATCTATGGCAAGAAGGTTGCACTGTTGCAAGCAATGTGGCTCACCTTTCAACTGCAGCTGGACTTTTGCATGGGGCAGCAACTGGCTCTTCCCACTCCTGGGCCCCAGAGATCCCAGCCAGCCCTCCCTGCCCACGCCCCTCTCAGCATGGCCTTTCCTTCTCCGCCCCACAGGAACCAGTGGAGCCAGTCCCCCTCCTGCTGCCGCCCTTGATCCTGGGCACGGGCTGACCTGCCTGCCTGCCTTTGTGCACCACATCTCCTCTCAGCCCAGCTGCCAGCCTCGGCCAAGGAGGGGGAAGGAGGGAGCGAAGGAGAGGGAAACTTCCTTCTCCTCCTCCTCCCCCTCCGCTGCTCCCGTGGGGCCTGCCCTACCTGTGCAACAGCGGCAGCCTCCTCTTCCCTCGGTCAAGGGGAGGGTGGACAGCTCTCAAAAGGTGGCTGGCTTCCCCACCTGGCCTGTGCACCTCCACACCTCCTCCTCCTGCTGCACTGGGGACTGGCAGGTGGGAGGCCAAGGTGGTGCTGGTACTGGAAATAGTGAACGAACTTTCTCTCTGGCTCCGTCCCCCCCTCTCTGCATGAGCGAAGGAGCAGGGCTTTTGGTGAGGGAGGGGCAGGGTGGCAAGGTGGCAGGGTGCTCTCCTTAAGCTGGCACCCCTGGCAATTGCCTGACCCCGCCTTATGGAAGCTCCGGCCCTGTGCACTGGGAAGAGGAGCTCAGCATCAACTTTAATGACTGGCTGACCCTCTTCCAAATGGTGCATGTCCTCAAGCCCTTCCAGGACACCACCAATGTGCTCTGTGCCCATACAGCCAGCCAGGGACAAGTCATCCCACTGCAGCCAGGCCCTGAGGGGACATCTGATCTCCCACAGGTCTGGGCCTTGACAGAGAGGTTGTGGGTGGGCATCACCACCAGATTGCATCTTTTCTGCAAAGAAGAGGAATACAAGCTGGCCCATATGTGTGACCCCCAAGTAAAAGGCAGCATTACTCTTCAGAATGCAGAGCTTGTGCAATGCAAGTATGAGCTCTGCAAAGAAGTGCAGAGGCTACAGGCCAGCAGACGTGACCAGAGGAAACAGTGGGCAAAAGAGCCTGGGGGAGAGAAGGAGCCATAGCCCGACGCCTTTGCCTCAAAGAGCCCAGCCAGGGAAATGCTTTGCCACTGGTTGTCAGTGGTGAACTGGGAGGTCAATAGCAGTAGGGATGCCAAGTGTGTGATGGTGTAGGATTAAGCAGAGGTGATGGTGAGGAAGTATATCACAGAGTCCCCTCAGCCCGCCTCTGCCGATCCACTGGAGTACTGGTCACACAAGGCTGCCATCTGGCCCAACTTCTCTTGTGTCTCCTCTCCTGTCCTCCCACCAGTGTCCAGAACAAGCAGATGTTCTTCCACTTGGGAAACATTCTCAGTCCCCACCACTCCTGCCTGAACCCAACCAGGGTAGATGAGTTGGTCTTCCTGAAGGTCAGCCTTCCCCTGCTGAGTTACCCCTCTTTGGACCTCACAGGGTAAGGCCTCCTGTAGTCCCTCTGTGTGTTCTCCCATTTCTCCTCCTCTGTGGGTGATCTGGCATGTGGCCTGCGGGTTGCGCCCTTCGTGCTTGGGTGGGAGGATGGCCACCTCTGTTGGGTGGGGGTGGGCTCCCTCACCCAACACCTACCTCATGAAGCAATAACATCTATATCATATCATAACACAACACCTACATCACTTTAAATGGAAAAATATCATTCCTACTGGTCTAGTGGGGCTGGGGTGCCCTGCCCCCCAAGCTGTTGTGGGGTTACTTGGTGGGGGGGCACTGTCCTGTCGGATGTCTGTTTTTCTGTCATAGCTGGCATCAATAATAACTTTAATTGAAGAACTCTGATTTCCACTGGTCTGGAGGGGCTGTGGTGCCCTGCCCACCAAGCCCCAGAAATGGAATCCATCCAACTGGGAGAGATTGTAGAGCAGCTGGTGGCAGTGTGAAGTTCCCTGTGTGTTTGGTGTGCATAGCTTACAGAGCATCCATTCTATACACTTTTGAACCTGTGCTTGTCATTTCCCCCAAAAGCATTTTCCTAGCTTGACCTTAGTCCTGTTGGGTTTTCAGTGCCACAGTGGCACTGGTTCTTCTGGGCACATTGCACTGGTTCTGCTGGAATTGCAAAAATGTCCCCAACTTTCCGTTTCTACTGAGACATTCTCTGGTTTGACCTTAGTCTATTGAAAACAATGGAGGATGGGGCACCTTCTCGGGGGGGGCGTAACTCGGACCCCATAAATCCAATCCTCACCAAACTTGGAGGGCAGGTAGAGGAGAGTCAGCTGCCATGCAAGTTTGGTGTCTTTAGAAAGCTGGGGGAGCACTGTACCCCATCATGAGCTTCACAACCCAAACCAGTTCATCTAGTGCAAAAAAGTTCACGATAGTCCATGGTTCACAAACTGCACAGGCCATGAGACACAAACGGAACTGTGTTTTCCAAGTCCGTGTCCATCCACAGTGACTTCATTTGTGGTGGCACTCTGAATGATGGGATGATCTGAAATTCATTGTCAAAGGCAGCCACATGTAGAGCTCATTACAGTATTCTAACCTGGATTTAATCAGAGCATGGATTACTCTGGACAGATCACACTTTTCAAGGAATGGCCATAGCTTACATATCAGCTGCAGATGATCAAAGGCTTTATGTGCCATATAGGAAACATGGCCTGTAGTTCAGTTTCTATCAGCACCATCAAGCTACAAAGTTGCTCCTTCAGCAGCTCCCTCCAGGACAGGCTGACTCCTCAATCCTTGAGCATCTTTGTAATTGAACCCACACTACCTCAGTCTTGCCTCAACTAAGTTTCAGTTAATTGGCTTTCATCCATGCCATTACCTTCTCCAAGCATGTGTTAAGGATTTACAAAATCCCATCTGTTAAGTATTAGTAGAAGCTGAGTGTCATTCACATATTTTTGATACTTTTCTCCAAATCCTGATGATCTCTACCAGAGGTTTCAGGTAGATGTTAAACAGCATGGAGGACAACATGGAATTCTGCCATAGCATAAATGCCACAGGGCCAAACAGCAATCCCCCAGTTCTGGAATCAGCCAGTCAAGTCAGAGTAGAATTGACAGAGTGTGATATTCCACACTCCTAACTCAGACAAACTTTTCAGAAGGATTCCATAGTTGATGGTACTGAATGCTACAGAGAGATCCAAGATAATCAACAGGGATGTGCTCCCCCTGTCATTCTCCTGATGAAGACTGCCTGAAGCTATGTAGCCACCACTTGCTCAAGCACCTAGTTCAGAAACGAAATGTTGACCACTATGTGGTTGTTGTTCAGGTCAGTGGTGTCCAGGCCTTCTTCAGGAGAGGTCTCACGTCTATACCTTCCCACAGGAGGTAGTAAATATATTGCTTATTACCTCCTAGATCCATTTGACCAACACAGCCTGGATTGATACCAACAGCCATGAAGGGCAAGAGAAAGAAATGGTGTATCATGCACTTCTCTATGTAGGTTGTCCATTTCATCATGCCTCCCCAACAGAAGGTCATCCAGTACAGCTAGACCAGACTGGATTCCAATGGCATCCTGAGATTAAACTGCACCATCTGTGGAATATGTGGTGATGGATTTTATCTGCAAAGTCTACTGCAGAAGCATCATAGCAGGCCTCTATATTTTCCAGATCTAGATTTTCAGAAGCCTGCGATAATTGTCCCTTCAAACCCTTCAAACCTCTCCTGGATGGCAATGGTGGTGAAGAAGCAAACTCATTTTCTGTCATCACTGCCACCACGGAGTAGGCATGATAGAGTGCTCTCACCTGTGGTCACGTTTGCAGTGAACTTCCCTTCCCTCCAACTGTCTGCCTAGTTGCTTCTTCACCCTAAGCTCTTTTGTGAAGCATTCATACACTTCAGTTTGGTCAAACCCCAGTAAGGTGTAGTTATTTAAATACAGGTGGTCCACAGAAAGGAGTTTGCTCAATGGCAGTGCACTGAGATTCCAAGCTATACTTTCCATCTAGTTGGCTTCTCACACTGTGAGAATCCTTAAAACAAATAAAAAATTAGAATAATATAAGGAAGCTATTGTGGTTGCTTTACTAAGATCACCTTGCCTTTTAAATCAGTCCATTACAGAGTAAATGAGCACAGCATACAGTAGTCAGTCTGGAGCACTGTGTAATAGTAAAGAAGGGAGAGTCACTGGTGTGAGAAGTACACACACAGTGAAGTAAAAAAGAAACCCAAAACCAGTAAATCATCAAACCACAATTAAGTGCTAAAAATTGCTCCACAGCATTAAAAGACTGTCAGATAAATGCCAATCTAAAGAGGAAGGTCTTACATTTGTCATGAAAATTAGTCCAGGCAGGGCTGACTTCACTTGTGAGACTTTCACCAGGATGAGAGCTCGGGTATCCCATAGCTTTGGCCCTCAACGCTGAGGCATGTGTTTGAGAAAAGGGACTACTAATCAGAACAGCTTTTTCCTCATCCCTGTAGTGAGACTGAACCCCCAAACAACTGCTTGTATTGCACATCTATCCTGCCAGTTCCTAATGCATATTTTTTTTTAAAAAACAATCTTTTCAAACCTACTGACATTCTATAACAAGAATAAAGCATGCAATTGATCAAATGTATATAAATCTGCATTTTGCATAACATAATGGTAAAATATTGGTTTCCTGCATATAAAATATGGCCTTTTAAAGGAAAAGCAGGGAGTACAAGATCCACTCATCCTATATTGAAATGTCAGCCCTCTAGTCTGCAACACAAGGTAACTAATTTGCATGCATGTGGCCAATGCAGCCATATGTGGCCCACAAACCATCTTGAAATTGTGCCTTTTTGTTGCATGTCAGTTCTTGCATTTCTAGAATTACAGGCATGTGGATGCGGGAAAATGCATTGCTCTCCCTCCCTGGCACGCAGTCAACAGAGAGGGCCAAAAGGCCCAGCATTGCTAATCCAAAGTGACCAAATTCACTTTGATTAAGAAGACCGCTTTCACCTACCTATTTACTTGTTTACACTATCTATTTTAAAAAGTTATCAATTTATTTTTAAAGGTATCTATTTTCAAAATAGCATTTCTACTGAAAGGTTGGTCAGGGAAAACAATGATTTACAGTTTCATACCAAATGTGGAAAAATCATAAAAGACATTTGAACTTCTCAGTATTGTCATCAAATTCAATAAAATCCTATAAGACATAGCACAGGAAAGTTCTGCAAAATCTCAGAGGTTAATGTAATGTTCATTCTCTAAGCCTGTCAACTCTGGGTTGGGGAATTCTGGGAGACTATGGGGGTGGAGCCTGGGAGGTAGGAGGGTGGGATTTGGGGAGGGGAGGGACCTCAGCAGGGTATAATGCAATAGAATCCACCCTCCAAAGCAGCCATTTATTCCAGGTGAACTGATCTCTCTACTCTGAAGATAACTTGTAATTCTAGGAGACTTCCAGGCCACAAGTCTTTGAGAGAAAGCATACAGAGAGAAAGCTGAATAAGAGAAGATTTCACTGAGTGATTCAAATTCAGATTTATTAATACGGTCAAAGACCAGCATAAATCATATACGCGTATAAATCATATACATATACATAAAAGAATAAACAAATAATAAAAATATGATTTACATTTGATAAAAGTTATCACAGATTTAAATAAATATTGTATTAAATTTAAGGACCACTGTTTAAAATAACTTTCCGAATTTTGCTAGCATCCACAAAAAACCCTGCGCAAGAAGCTGTGATTTGTGGATTCGCACCAGTAAGGAGCTTCCTAGTAATCTCAGAAACAGGGCAGTCCAATGGCTTCCTAAGGAAAGGAAGGATGACATTTGCACAAATTTCTTGGTAGAAACCACACTGATACAAGACATGTTCTATAGATTCAACCATACCAGCTCCACAGGGGCAAACCCTTTCATGCATGGGGGTCTTTCTATATCATAATGTGAGCATTATGCAGAGAGACAGCATGCAGAAATGAATGCTGAGTAGGAAAGGATTCACTGAGTCTGCTCTGAAGAAGTTTTATGAAACAGGTGTTGGAGCAAGCCTGTCAGCAGATTTGTGGCCTTTATGCTGTTTGTCTAAAATCTAATATCTGAGTGGTCATCTGTGCATTCATATCCATGGGATTAGTGCGCCTGCGCTGAACTTGTTGGTATCGTAGAAAGTTCAGAAGGATTTTCATGTAAGCTCCTCGGACATGCGCAGGAACCTTGACCACACATGCCCAGAGGGGTGGGGCACAAACATCCCACCAGTTCCTTCTGACCACTGCAAATTCAGACTATAGAAATAAATGGACCAAGCCTGGCAGCAGAGGGGAAGGATGGGTGGGCGGTGTGAATGCACAGATGACCACTCAAAGATCATCAGTTATAGATAAGCAATCTGTTTATCTTTGACAAATTCAGACTATAGAAATAAATGGACCAAGCCTGGCAGCAGAGGGGAAGGATGGGTGGGCAGTGTGAATGCACAGATGACCAATCAAAGATCATCAGTTATAGATAAGCAATCTGTTTATCTTTGACATGGTCTCTGTGCTTCACACTCATGGGAGATTAGCAAGCATTAGCCTACCTGGAGGAGGATGTTGGCAGGCAGTCAATGAGTAGCAGTAGATATGATGAGGTGAGCCATCTCTGTCCTACTGGAGCTGCGGACATCAAGCACATAGCACTTGATGAAAGTATTTGGTGTTGACCATGTAGTGACCTTGCAAATGTTGGCAAGCGAGACACCTTTGAGGAAGGTCATAGACATCGCTGTAGCCTTTGTGGAATGTGCATGAAGTGGACCAGGAAGAGGGTGTTTATCCAGAAGGTAAGACAAACGGATTAGTTCGACAATCCATCTCGAAAGTCATTGAGCTGTGATCCTAGTCCCCATCCTGTGTGTAGCATAGGAAAAAGCAAGCGTGGATCCTGTCAGATTGGGCATGTTCAGTTCAAGTAGAACAGGAGCACACACTTAACATCCTATGTATGAAGAAGGCAATCCTCGTCATTCTTGGAATAAGGGGAAAAGTCTGGCAGGAACACCTCTGACTGGAGGTGGAATTTGGAGATGACCTTGGGAAGGAAGGATATGTCAGAACTAAGCGGATGCCGTTTGGCAAGACACAAAGATATGCCGGATCATGACCAAAAGCAAGCAGCTCACTGACTCGCCTGGCAGACGTGATGGCAACTAAAAACACCGTCTTCCAGGAGAGATGCTTCAATTTGCATATCACGAGTGGTTCAAAAGTCTTTCTGGTGAGCTAACGTAAAATGAGAGAGAGGTCCCACAGCTGAGCTGGCTGTTTGATTGGGGGATATAAATGAAGAAGACCCCTCAAAAAATGTTTGGATAGAGGATGGCAGAAAATTAAAAACCATCGATCTGGTTATAAAACACAGAAATGGCAAATAGAAACACTCGGATGGAAGAGTGTGATAGCCCTGTTTCAGCCAATGAGAGTAAATTTCAAAAATATGAGTTAGCCCAGCATCAGTAGGTATAGTCCGCGATGGGCCAAGAAGCGAAAAGAATCTAGCCCACTTGTAACCATAAGATCTGCAAGCAGAGGGCTTATGAGAATTCATGAGAACCTCCACAACACGATCAGAGAAGCGGGCAGAAACAGTCTCCAAGCGGCTAGTTTCAGCTGTGGCACATCATGGTAAAGAAGAGGGCTGTCTGACAGCAGGAGAAGGTTGGGGGCTGCCTGGAAGTGGTGGTATCTGGTATCTCCTGTTGGCTAGGGCCAATATCCCTGGAAACCAGGGTTGCCTCAGCCACCATGGAGTTATAAGGATGCAGTTGGCCTCATCTGCCACAGTCTTGAGAACTACACGAGGAAGTAGAGGCAGCAGGAGAAACAGATACATGAAGTTGTGAGTCCATGGATATAGGAGACCATTGCCTAAAGACAATGGGTCGACCCCTCCATGGCTGCAAAACAGGGGGCATTTTCTGTTGACCCTAGTTGCGAAAGCATCTATTTCTGGGAACCCCCAAAGTTGGAAGACTGGTACAAGATGAGCCCAATTGAGCTCCCAATCGTGCAGATGAATATGACCTCGACTGAGGAGATCCACTTGAACATTTAGGGAACCTGGTATGTGGGTCGCACACAGAAAGATGCCGTTAGCTATACACCAGTCCCCTAGCCAGAGTGCCAGGTTGCAAAGGTGATGGGACATTGTGCCCCCTTGGCAATTGACGTAACTGAGTGCCGTGGTATTGTCTGTCAAGACAGCTACACACCAACCATTGACCAGTAGTAGAAACACATGCAGGCCGAACTGTATTGCCAAGAGTCCTAAATAGTTGATATGGTGTCATACAAGATGACTGTCCCACCTGTTGCCAATGCACAAACCCTTCAGGTGGGTGCCCCAGCCCCACTGGGAAGCATCTGTTGTGAGAGTCAGCTGTGGGGCTGGCGGGTGAAAAGCAAGTTGGATCGGTGACCCCACCAAACCAGGGAGTCTCTGACTTCTTGGGGAGGAGAGAGAAGGGTTGAACCTCCAAATCGAAGCAGCAGAGGAACCACAACAAGAGGCCTCATCTTCAATTTGGCGAAGACTAAAACCACAGTGGCTGCGGCCATAAGTCCTAGCAGATGTTGAATCTGGAATGCTGATGAGAAGGGGAAGAGACCACACTTGCCGGGACAAAGTGAGGATGGGCATCGCCCTGTCTCCTGGGAGATAAGCTTGAGAGGCCACCGAGAATAGAAGAGCCCCGATGAACTGAACCTGTTGAGATGGATGAAAACGGGACTTCTTGTTTATCTGAAGGCCCAGTTTGCATAGCAGGGAAAGACTTTCTTTGATGTTCTGGGTCAACTGGTCCCGAGAGTCTGCCACCAGCAACCAGACGCCTATGTAAGGAAAGATGGTGATTCCTTGAAGACGTAAGAAAGCTGCAACTTGGTGGTCTTGGTGAACACCCTGGGGGTGGTGGACAGGCCGAAGGCAAGCACCTTGTATTGGTAATGGTGGTGGCTGATCACAAAACGGAGATATTGGCAGTGACAAGGTTGAATGGTCAGATGGAAGTAGGCATCTTGGAGGTTGAGAGTGGCCATCCACACCTTTTCTCAGAGAAGCGGAAGAATGGAATGAAGAGACGCGATACTGAACCAGCAGTACTTGATAAAGGAGTTCAGCATCCTCAGTCCAGGATAGGCCTGGAGCCACCATCCCTCTTGGGAACAGTGAAATAGTGGGAATAGAAGCCCATTCACCATTCCCCGGGTAGAACTTCTATAGCATCTTTGTGCAGCAGTGTATCGACCTCCTGAAGAAGGATCGGAGATGGCAGAGTGATAGTAAACACCGGAAGAGCAGGAAGCTGAACAAACTCTATGAAGTACCATCAAGAAATGATCAAGAGGACCCAGGTGTCTGTAGTAACCATTTGCCAAGCAGGTAAGAAAGGTGCTAGGTGTGTAATGGTGGTAGAGGGGGAAAAGCAGTCAAAGGCCCTGTTTGGCCAGCCTTGGAGGCTTGGAGCGGTTGGATTGTTGGCCCGAGGAATATTTCTGTTCAGAGGTATAGGTCGATCTTTGAGCCACAGGGGAGATGCGAGACTGCCAAGAGCTGTCAGTGGAATTCCTATTGTAAGTCGGTTTAGGCCATGATCTGGACCACATGCAGGACTTGAATGGCTTTGAGGAAGAGGAGACACCTAAGGTGCGGGAGGCCTTAATGCTTTTGTCCATGTCTTGCAGGACAGAATCAGTAATCGCGTGGAAGAGTCCTAGGCTGTCAAAAGGAAGATCCTCGTTGTACGCTTGTGTCCAATTGCAGAGTAGTGGTACGTAACCAGGAATGCCTGAGTAGAACAATAGCAGATGTCATCGTCTTTGAGAAAGTGTCAACAGCATGTTTGGAAGAATTGATCTGTTGTTTTGCTAAGACTAAACCTTCCTTTTGGCTCTTCCGGGCCACTTGATGCTTGTCCTCTGGGAGAGAGTTAAAAACCTCACTGAGTTGTTCCCAGAGAGTGTTCAGACAGCGATTCATACAAGCGAGATTGGTAGTCTTCACTCCCAACACACCAGCTGAATAACAACGTCTACCAAAAGAGTCTAGTTTTCTGCTCTCTTTATCTGAAGGGGCTGAGTGTGTTTTCTCAGATTTAGAAGCAGAAGTCACAACCATTGAGTTCAGCTTAGGGTGGTTAAAAAGGAACTCCGCACCAGCCTCCTGGACCTTGTATAGATGGTCCAGGCAGCGAGAGGAGACAGTGTAGAGAAAGGTTTATCCCAAGGCATGTTAGCTGCTTGGAGAAGCACTGAAGACATTGGTAGGGCAATGGATGTGGACATGTCCAACTGGACAATGTCAAAAACCGTGTCAGTAACCGATGGTTGAAGCTGTATTACAGACAAACCCAGAGAGTGAGCCATCCGCTTTATAAGGTCACCATAGGAAGTCAGGTCTTCAGAGGGTGAGATAGGTAGATCATCTGAGACCTGGGGCTTAGGAGAGGGATCCATCAGGGGAGCTTTGAGCATCTGAAGCAGCAGCCTCGGAATCTTCGTCAGAAGAATCTGAAGAAGCAGAGACAGAGAGTTGAGCTGGCGGAAGAGCCTCAGAAGGCAGCTCTTTAGGTTGGGGAGGTGGAGGTGGGAGTATCGATATCAGTTGTCTCAGTACCAGTGGTGATGGTGAGCGGTGCTGAGAGTCCTAGTCCAGAAGTTGGATAGGTGGTGCTGACCTTAGGCAGGTTTGAAACAGGGACATCGAGGAGGATGGGTTACGCTGGTAGAGCAGAGCTCTGCTCAGGGCCTGTGGCTTCGGCTGCAGAGCGTGCTATTGGGGGTTTAACATTGCCCTTGCTTGTACTCTTATGTCATTTGCCCAACTTTCTTTTTCTTAGCCGGGGTAGAAGAGGGTGACTGAGGGATCAGCACCAAACATTCTGATGTCGATCTAACGATGTCGGAAGCCAATTTCATCTTCGGTGCGATGCCGACTGTCAAAGACGAAGACTTAGGAGGCGGCTCAGAATCCATTGTTTCAGCCGATGATGCAGCAGGCAGTGCAAGAACCGATTCAAGAAGGGCCAAACGGAGTCGAGCCGCTCTGTTCTTTCTTGTTTGATTTGAAAATTTAGCACAATTCGGGCATGGATCTGGGTGATGAAATTCCCTCAGACAGAGAATACAGAGTGAGTGTCTGTCAGGAGGCACGAGCTTGCTGCCACAAGAAGTGCACCTTTAAAAAAAATCCTCACTTCTTTGCCATACAGAAAAAGAGTACAGTGAAAGAAAAAAATGTGGGGTGGGGAGGGGGTGCCTGAAGGCAGGGAAAGAGGAAGAGCACCGAAGAGAAAAATAAATCTTCCCAAAACTCACACCCTTCAAAAAAAATTAGATAACAAAAAAAAGAACTGAAGGAAAAATAATCAACAAAGGAATATGAAGTAGAAGGAAAGCTTTCCACAGAGAAGATCTCACCGACCAACAAAGAGCTGTTAACAGCGCAATGGTCAGAAGAGAACTGGCGGGATGTCTGCACCCCACCCTTCTGGGCATGCGTGGTCACGCACATGCCCGAGGAGCTGGCGTGAAAATCCGTCTGAGCTTTCTACACTACCGACAGATTCAGCGCAGGCGCACTAAACTCATTGGTGTGAATGCACAGAGACCACGTTGAAGATCAAAGAAGTTCTTACATTTTTTAAGAACTTTAGATTATTGGACTGTGCTTGTCAACGTGGTGGAATAATTTTTGATGTTTATTCTTGTATGAATGTACAGAAATGTATTATATTAGTATTAATGTTAATCTATTTTTTTAAAAAAATCTATAAAAGACTGATATTCCCTTCATAAATATATCACAGTTGCCATTGACTATTTTTTACTCACTTATCCCATGATCTCTCTTTGGTTATCCTTATGCACATCTGGAAGTTGGCAACCCTACAATTCATTCTCCCTCTTTTAATACGGCTTCCTATTCTCTCAAGCTAAAGTGCTGAAATATTTTGAGCTTTGAAATCATAACCTGTCATTTCCCCCCATTATTTTCCTTCTTTTCTAACTCTTTTCAAGTTTTGTGTTGACAAGTCTTCACCATTAATTTTACAACTAATTTGGTGTGTGTGTGTGTGTGTGTGTGTGTTTTCACTGTCGTTTGGTATACGGTCTTTATGCTTGGCGTATATGATTTTCTAGCTTTTTTTTTAATTACAGCAAAGTGGGATATTGTATGGATCAATATGGCCTTGTTTTCACAGGCTGACACAGTCTTTGGTTTCAGTTTGTCTGTCTCTCTCTCTCACTATTGACTTATGGTCATTCATATGTCATTTATATACATAGAGTTTTATATGGAATTGATGGATAAATAATTAAAAATGAATTAAGCAGGGCAAAATAGTGATACAGTAAAGCAGCTGATAAGAATATAAGCCCTCCACCCCAGTTCATTTCTCATAATGAGAAACAAAACCAAATGGATATATTCGAACCAAACCAGAAATCTTTTGAAAGTCAAGTCTCACCTTTAGTCAAGAACTACCAAAACTGGGCCCTGGACTCAGTTAACATGTCTCCAGAAGAAAAAGGTCTCCTTCCAGACCAACATTTGGGCCACCAGGACTCCCAGAAGAAAGCCACAAGCCCACCAGCCAAGAGGACGCTCAATCCAGAGAACCAAGATCTTCTCAACTGAACCTCTCCACCTCTGATACCCTTACACTGCTCCACAGATACTCATATCCAATACAGATCACACGGAGGACTGATCTAGACATACACACCTTTGTCTAGCAACTCAAGCCATTTCATCACAGAATGCTTCTAAAGTAGAGAGAACAGTTTTGTCAGAATCAGGGCCCCAGTCACGAAGAACAGAAAGCATGTAGCAATCCATGTAAACAGAGACTCTTTCGAGCCAAACTATAAGTGACACTGAATGTGAGTGAGTTTGCGTGCTTGGGATTTTACGTTTCTTACCCCCTCTGCTGTGTACTTGTTGCTGCACTCACATGTAACACCATTCCAGTGTTCCCTGACCACGGGTTTTGCAACTGCACCATCTAGTGGTTGAAGAAACAATAGCGAGTAAATGGGATCATGACCAGCTGAACTCATGGATGTGCTTTCAGCTGTTCAGGTGACTGAGTCAACAGCATAGACATGGAACACTGCCATGAAGATGAAGAAGTGGAGCCACAGCTACACATTAAAGGGCGGTCAGGCAAAACTGGATGGAACGTATGTATAATGTCACTTATATTTTGGCTCTAAGTTGGAGCCTGACCTTTACTTAGAAACACAGGGCTGGAAAGAGCCTCAAGGGACATCTAGAAGGGATGGGCATGGGCCAGGAAAATGCAGTTCGGTTCATGGTTCATGATGTGCTCCATTTGCAAACCACAGACCATCAAATTTTTAGCCGCCTTGCAATCTGGTTCAATTCATGAGGTTTGTGAGGTGGTGGGCAGTAGTCACCAAACTTGGAGAACAGGCAGAGGAGCATCCGGGGGAGGTTCCCTGTGAGTTTGATGTGTCTAGATTGCATAGGATCCATTCTATACACTCTTGAACCCACGCTTGTCAAAATGACAGATGTTCAGTAATGTATAGAACAGATCCTGTGCAAGCTAGAGACATCAGACTCACAGTGAACATCCCCAGGATGCTCCTCTGCCTGCCCTCCAGTTGTTGCTTTGAAAGATTTTGATTGAGTGGAGACAATCTGTCTGGAGCCTATCCACTCATGAACCAGCATAAATCTCCACAAACAATGTCAAAGTTTGTGTAAAGTTTGTGCAAAGTGCCCTGCCACGAACTTAACTTTGTGAACCATGAACAGAGCAATGAATTTTGTTTTGTGGTTTGGTTTGTGCCCATCCCTATCATCTAGTCCAACCCCCCTCCGGAACCCTCCCCCCACTTACCCAGTGACCCCTGCTCTATGCCCAGAAGAAGGCAAAAAACCTCCAAGATCCCTTGGCTAATCTCACCTGGAGGAAAATTCCTTCCTACCCTGAAGTGGTGATTGGCATTACCCTGGGCATGTAAGAAAAGGCCATGAGAGCCAAGCACTGATTCATCTCTTCCTGCCTTCCCTCTCATGATCTGCCTAAGTTCATAGAATCAACATGGCTGTCAGATCACCATCTAGCTTCTGGTTAAAAACCTCCAAAGGAGGAGAGCCCCCCCCCAAAGGAAGCCTGTTCCACTGAGGAACCGCTCTAACTATCAGGTAGTTCCTCCTAGCATTTAGTTGAACATTCTTTTGATTATATTTCAATCTATTGGTTCTGGTTCGTCTTTCTGAGGCAAAAAACAACAACAACAATTCTGCTCCATCCTCTATATGACAGCCCTTCAAATACTTGAAGATAGCTATCATATCACCTCTCAGTCATCTCCTCTCCAGGCTAAACATATTCAGCTCCTCCAACCTTTCCTCATAGGACTTGGTCTCCAGACCCCTCACCATCTTCTGGATGTGTTCTTCTGGATATATTTCAGCTTGTCAACATTCTTTTAAAGCTGCACTGCCCAAAACTGAACACAATACTCCAATACTGACCCAGCTGAGCAGGAGATAGAGCTGCTAGAGGGGTGAGTGTTTTTTATTTGCTTTCAGATGAGGTGATTTAGCTGAGAGGATTCTGTGTTTGGGAGTGCGTGGGTGAGTTGTGAGTTGTTGCAGAATCCTGGCTGCTTGAGGTAGGGTGTGAAAGGATCATTGTTTGACTGTAATTGAGTGCCTGGGTGAATTTGAATAGCTGCTGGCCACACCCTCTGCTGGGGGAAGCTTCTATTTAAGACAGCAAATTGTCAGAGCACAAGCCTCTGGCACAAGCTGAAGGGCGAGAGCCAAAGGGCTCTTGGCCTGGGGCTCTGTAAGAGGCTCAGGAAGAGCCAGAAAGCCAGGGCCCTAGTCTCCTTGAGTTTCCAGTAAGGTAGACTTCTACAACGAGAACTATATAAATACAAAGAGTTTTAAAAGGGGGATTATATATAATCATTATTTAAAAAGCAATTATGAAGCAATTATGAAGCCAGAATGCCAGCAGGGGGTTGAGGGCTATCCAGTGTTTTGCACGGATTGTCACATGTATGACTATCTGCCCACTGGACAGAAGACTTGGGTGTCTGTCCAGTGCAAAGAGCTCCTGGTTATCAGGGAATGAGTTTGCTCCCTTGAAGCCAAGGTGGCAGATGTGGAGAAGCAGAGACAGTCAGTTAGATGCATGGAGAAGACTCTTGGAGACTTGTTAGATATGTCCCACTCTGAATATGGCAGCCCCGCCGCTGTCAGGGAGCATGAGGGTCGAGGGGAAACAGGACACTGTGCTGCAGATAAGGAGAATGTGCCCTCAGAAGGAACCTCTTCTTCAACTGGTGAACGGGTATCCTTTCGTACCAAGGAACCATCCCTAGGAAGGGAGGGAGGGGGCTCTTGGTAGTTGGTGATTCGATCCTTAGGTAGGTAGATAGCTGGTTGGCGAACCCATATACTGACCATATGATGACTTGCCTGCCTGGTGTGAAGGTGGAAGACATTACACGTGTTCTAGATAGGCTGGTATATAGTGCTGGGGAGGAGTCAGTGGTCATGGTACATGTTGGTATCAACGATGTGGGGAAATGCAGTTGTGAGGTCCTGCAGAAAAAATTTAGGCTGCTAGGCAGGAAACTCAAGACCAGGACTCCAAGGTAGCCTTCTCAGAAGTGCTACCTGTTCCATGTGCAGGGCCGGAAAGACAGGCACAGATCAGGAGTCTCAATGCATGGATGAGACGATGGTGTAGGGGGGGGATTTCAAGTTTGTTAGGCACTGGGATGTTTTTTGGAACAAGAGGGAGCTGTACAAATGGTCTCCACTCCAGAAGGAACCAGGCTGCTGACGCTCAAAATCAAAAAGGTGGAGAGCAGTTTTTAAACTGAATACTGGGGGAAAGCCAACAGGAGATGAAAAGTCTCTGGTTCGGGATTGCTCATCTCAAAGAGATGAAGGGGTAGCTGTTACTTCGCTACAAGGAAATGGATTAGAATTGTCCACTGAGATTGTGGCTAATGATATGGATTGCCTGGCAAGGCCTCGAGGCAGCAAGAGAGGGGTTGTGGGCTTAACATACATGGGAAACTATAGATGTTTATATACAAATGCTAGAAATGTCCAAGGTAAAATCGGGGAATTGGAATGCTCAGTGTTGGGGGGGAAATAGACATTGTGGGTATTTCAGAAATTTGGTGGGGCTGGACTGGGGAATGAATGGAAGTTTCCCTGCTCTCTTGGGCAAGAGAGAGAGGCTGAAGCAGAGCCTGTCCAAGGAGAGAGCCTATCCTGAGCCCGCAACCTCCAGAGCTAGAATGTTGTGTGTAGGGAAAGAGGATTGCATTTAACTGCTGTTGATTTACGCCCTTACTCTTACAGTTGTGCCTTATTTATTTAGTGTGTGTGCGCTCCATAATTGTGTAAATAGTTAAATAAATTATTTTATTTGGGCTAATAATCTGTGTTGTGCTCTGACCACATAGTCTCCCCCGCTCTGCACAATACCAAAGGGAGGGGGTAGCCCAGGGAAGCAAGGAAAGGCCAGACCCTTGGGTGGCCAACTTTCCAGGGATCCCCCAAAGACAGGGGATTCCATCTTCAAATAGGGAGATTCAGCCTATTTGCAGTGACAATTCAGTGAGTCGTGGCAGCGAACTTAAGGAGTGAGATACACCTATGGGATGAGGGTGGAAGGCAAACAGCTAAGTTGTAAACTGAAGCCCATTTCGCTACAGAATGCCATAAAGCCCACCTTCCAAAGCAGTTATTTTCTCCGGGGGGGAGAGATCTGTTGTCTGGAGTTGAGTTGTGACACCTGGTAATCTTCAGGCTCCACCTGGAGGTTGGCTACCCTAGGCATCGCAGTCAGTGCTTCAAAGCAGGGTCTGCTAGATTCAGATTCTTGCTGTAGAAGCTGAGGGGGTGATTTTGGACCAATCACAGACTTTCAGCCTAGCCTACCGCACAGAGTTGTTGTGCAAATCAAAAGGCAGAGAGAAGAATGATGTAAGCTGCTTTGGTCCCCATTGCAGAGAAAGACTATTTTTCCTCCTGGGAAACCATTGTTGGGAGAGCTGGAGATCACTCACTGAGGGGTGGAGGCTGGAAAGGGTAGGGTTTGAGGAGGGGTTGGACCTCAGACAGGTACAATGCCATAGACTCCACCCCCCAAACCAACCATTTCCTCCTGAGTAACAATTGTTGCCAATCTCCAGGTGAGGGCTGGAGATCACTCAAAATTACAACTGCTCTTCAGGTAGCAGAGATCAGTTCCTCTGGAGAAAATGGTGGACTCTGTATCATTATACCCTACTGAGGTCGCCACAGCAAATTTGACACTGAGTGTCCAAGGTCTTGGCACTCTCCTAGAACCTCTTTCTAGAGCTTGTTGTATTTATTTCCACAATGGGCCTTATTCCTAGTCTCTCCTCATATATAAAAGAGTTTTGGTGTCTCTCCTGCACACGCTCCCGCAGCCTTTGGCTCCCACCCCTGCCCCTCTGAAGGATCTCCTGGCTGCATTGGCTGGCTCTCTTGCCTCTGTCCGGCCCACAGAGGCGGCAAGGCAGCTGCCAGCATCTCTGGCTCAGTGTCCTCTGATTGAGCTGATGGGACAGACGCTCTGGCGGCTAGAGGGTAAGGAGCCTTTCTTCAGGCTTCTGTCCGTCATGCGCTGCCAAAGCTGCCAAGCTGCCATGAAGCTGGCTGGGTCTGGGTAGGCCTGCTGCCCGCTTTGCTGTGTTCGGAGCCTGAGATTAGAGTTGCTCCCTTCCGCATGCAGGCCGTGCACCATGGGCCCTCCCCGAGTCCTCCCAGCCCTGGCCCAAGTACGCTTCTCAGCTGCCACTCCTCCAATTCAGCCGCCAAGCTCACCCTGCTCCCACCAGGCCGCAACTCGGCTGCCCAGCAACCCATGCCGCCAGCAGCAGACACCCGGGACCACCAGGAGCAGGGCCCAAGTCAGCCCAGCACAACCGGCAGCCTCACCTCACTCCTGTACGCAGGCTGCGGGCCCTCCCCCAGCCGTCTGCCCACAAGGTTCCCAGACCCAGCACAAGTGTGCACCTCAGCCGCCACCGCCCCCCCCCGGGACCCCAGGTACCAGCAGACACAGGACAACACTTGCCTGCTTGGCAATCGCCAGCAGCGGCGCAACATGGCACCATTTCAGCCACCACACTCATCCTCTCCCGCTGGGCTGTTACTCTACCGCCCAGCAACCTGCACCACCAGCAACAGGCCCCCGGGACCACCAGGAGAAGGGCCCACATCGCCACCACCAGCCTCACTCTGCACCCGCTGGCACACAACGCAACCGCCCGCCAACCTGCGCTGACAGGACGGCACCCAGCACCATCCCTACTGCCCCCCACACCCCTGAGAGTGCAAGAGGCGGCCGGGGCAGACTGTGCCACCATGTTGGCCTGGAGCCCACCGAGGGCCCCCTGCCCCGTGTCTGGGTAAGCCCACTCCCATGGTTCCCCAACCGGAAGGGACCCTCCTGCCAAGCCACACGGCAGCAAGACAAACAGCATGTCCCTTGCTGGGGAGCCTGCCCACCTTTCCATGGCTGGCCAGTTCCTTCCCATTGATCTCAAGCCAACCGAGGCCCCTTCCCTCAGCAGCCCAGCCAGTTTACTGACACCTCATCTTCAGGCCTGCCAATATCCTTCCCAGTCATTTCCATAAGAGAAAAGATTATTCACTACCGATATGAGAAGTTACCCTGAGGCGGAACAGCAATGCAAACAGTTTTGAAATGTGTTTAATTCCTTAGAAATTGTATGCCGTTCTTTAATGTCCTTCTGACTCTGCATCTGGGGATGTACTAAAAGGAAGGACAGGATTGCCTATTGGAAACAATAGGAGAAACCTGAAGGCCCATTGGAAATGATGGGAGCCAGAAATGCCAGCTGACTTGCATGGGCTCCATTGAAATACATTACAGCTCAAGAAGAGTTGCAAAGAAAATGTGGAATGGATTTTCCATTAAGGTCTCTGGCCCCAAACGCACTGCTCTGGGACTGGAATGACAGGCCCCACAGTGGAATGACAACCCTTGGGGGCAGCAGGAGTGTTCTGGGACTGGAATAACAGGCCCCAGGTTGGAATGACAGCCCTTGGAGTAGCAGGAGTGTCCTGGGACTGGAATGATAGACCCCAGATTGGAATGACAGCCCTTGGAGTAGCAGGAGTATCCTGGGACTGGAATAACAGGCCCAAGAGTGGAATGACAGCTCCTGCAGGTAGCAGGACAGTTCTGGGACTGAAATGACAGGCTCCAGAGTGGAATGACAGGCCCTGCGGGTAGCAGGACAGTTCTGGAACTGGAATGACAGGCACCAGAGTGGAACCGGCCCTGCATCTACTGGGAGACTGGACATGGTGCTTGGCCTCAGCTGCCGGGGTGGGGGGCGATGGGTGACTGCTGCAGGCCACCGCACTCTCCCAGGTCCTCTTCCTAGAGCTCGTTGCATTTCTTTCTGCAACGGGCCTTATTCCTAGTAGTAGATAACTCAATGAAAATGTCTAGACAGTATGCAACTGCAATAAAAAAAGCCAACACTATGTTGGGAATTATTAGGAAGGGAACTGAAAACAAATCAGCCAGTATCATCATGTCCCTGTATAAATCAATGGTGCGACCTCATTTAGAGTACTGTGTACAGTTCTGGTCACCACACCTTAAAAAGGATATTATAGCTTTGGAAAAAGTGCAGAAAAGAGCAACTAGAATGATAAAAGGGTTGGAACACTTTCTCTATGAAGAAAGGTTAAAATGCTTGGGACTCTTTAGCTTGGAGAAACGACGGCTAAGGGGTGACATGATCGAGGTTTATAAGATTATGCATGGGATAGAGCAGGTAGAGAAAGAAGTACTTTTCTCCCTTTCTCACAATACCAGAACTTGTGGGCACTCAATGAAATTGCTGAGCAGTCAGGTTAGAATGGATAAAAGGAAGTACTTCTTCACCCAAAGAGTGATTAACGCATGGAATTTGCTGCCACAGGAGGTGGTGGGGGCTACAAGCATGAACAGCTTCAAGAGGGAATTAAATAAGCATATGGAGCAGAAGTCCATCAGTGGCTATTAGCCATAAGGTATAGATAGGAACTCTCAGGCTGCGGCAAGTTATGCTCTATATTCTTGGTGCTTGGGGGGGAGGCAACAGCGGGAGGGCTTCTAGTGTCCTGGCCCCACTGCTGGACTTCCTGATGGCACCTGGTATTTTTGGCCACTGTGTGACAAAGTGTTGGACTAGATGGGCCATTGGCCTAATCCAACATTGGCTTCTCTTATGTTCTTAAGTAAGCTATAACCAAAGCAGAGTAAAGTGATACCATCACTTCATGTGAACTGGGCACTACACTTCTGTTAATGCTTGTTTCTGGGGATGCTGTACCACCTCTTCCCTACTGATATTTTAGATAGTTCTGCTGATTGGCTTCCATCTCTCCAGGTAACAATGCTTTCCCACCTTTCAGACACGTTGAACAGAACCTACGTGGATCACTGTTTTAAACCAACAGCTGTAACCCTGTCTAACCCAACTGGTAGAACTGGTATAATACCACAAGTGAACAAGCACAATAGATAAATTTTCAATAAACAGAAAGACAAGGCATAAGGTTCAGATATTAGTAGTTTTATCATACTCGGAAACAGCAAATCGGGTTGAAAAGAAGGTCCTCAGGAGCAAAAATAATACAGGAGTCTAGTTGCACCTTATATACCTAAAAGACTAACAGCAGTTATTCCAGCATAACCTTTTGTGACTCAGAGCTCACCTTGGGAGCAGCTCAGATACATTTTACATCCTATGCAGGGTCCAGGGTCCTGCCCTCTGTATTAGGAAGATTTATCTCAGTCCTTTTGTTGATACAAGACACAATAAGGACACAAAATAAGGTTACTCAAACAGCCTGCAACTATTTTATTTGCATAATGTGTTGCTCACATCCAGATTGGCACCTGAAAACAGAGGCTCCATCAATGCAGAAACTGTATTGACTCCAATTCCCCCAGCCAAAGCTTTTGCTCCAGGCTTTGCTTCATGGGAAGGCTGATTTCAGCAAAAAATCAAGATGTCAAGCCCTACCAATTTTCCATCTGGAAATTAATGCATTTCTGATGGTGGAGCATTATTGCCTTTATTTAAAGCCAGACTCTACAAAATCAACATGTGTTTCCCTCGATTATAACTCAAGGTCAGCGTTAGAACCAGCAACTGCAAACAGATTTTGTAACAGAATCATTAAGCAAGCACTCAGGAATGATAACGCTTCTAAGTTTGCATTTTCTTTCAAAAGACACTCACATGTATTGTCAACAATACATCTTACATCATGGATCTCAAGGCCATGTATGTCTAGTTCCCAAGTCCCCCACCCCAGGCACTAAGGAGACCCACACCTGCTAAGCTTTGGTAAGTTTGGCATTCCATGTGGTTTTCTACCCTGGGACCCTGCAACAGTGCACAGATCTAAACAACAGTAACTGACAATGACATGCCAGAAAAAAACTAGCAAATAGAAACAACAAAAAGAGGGACCCGCGATACTCGCGGGGGGGAGTATTCTCCCCGGCCCCTGGCTTGCGGAAGCAGGAGGACCTCAGGGCTGAGAAGAAAGTGGCCACAGGTAAGCTTCCCCCCCTCCCGGCTCTGGTGGAGAGGCCTGAGTGGCTCCCAGCTGCTGGGCCACCAAGCCTCCCCCCAACAGCCAGAGCATTCTCTGCACATGTGCAGGGAATGCTCTTTTACTTTTGGGGAGATTTAAGTATCCCCTGTATAGGTTTTTTTAAAAACTTTTCAGATTTTTCTGCACACCTGGGGATTGCCCCAAATGTGCAGGAAAATATCTTTGCCCTCAGGTGACTCCAATGTGCAGATTTAGATATCCGCACGCAGGGGGTGCTTTGACTATTAGAATGTAAACAAGAGGCAGGACCCGCGATACTTGTGGTGGGGGGGAATATTCCCCACAGCTCCTGGCCTGCAGAAGCTGGAGACGTGGCAGCAGGTGAGCCCAGCCTTCTTCCTCCCCCTCCCTCCCCAGTGGCAGCAGCGGCGAGGCCAGCCTGCCCACCAAGCTTTCTCCCTCCCCCTCCCCAGCAGCAGTGGCAGCAAGGCCGGCCCACCAAGCCTTCTCCCACCCCCGCCTCCTGTGGTGGTGAAGCCTTCTCAGAGTGTGTCCTGCACATGTGCAGGGAATGCTCCTTTACTTTTGGGGGGATTTAAGTATCCCCTCTATATTTTTTTACAGTTTTTAGATTTTTCTGCACATCTGGGGATTGCCCTAAATGTGCAGGAAAATCTCCCTGCCCCCCCAGGTGCCCCCGATGTGTGGATTTAGATATCCGCGCGTGGGGGCTCCTTGGCTATTAGATATATAGATACTGAACCAAGACAAACCCTCAGATGTGCAACAGCTCCACCCACTGGTCAGGGGTACTTATACAATCATTACAACTCAAACTAGAAAGTAGAACATCTTCATGCTTTAAATTGTTACACCAATGTCATTCACATTTTAATCCATCCCCTTCCTCCCAGCAGTTCAGGTCAAAATACATGGTTATTCCGTCCTCAGTTTTATCCTCACAATAAACCTGGGAGATAGTTAAGACTGGCTGTGCATGTTACTGGTCCAAGGTCACTCAGTAAGCTTCATGATTGTGCAGGGATTTGAAACTGGGTCTTCTCAGCTCTCAATAAATACCATGTTTGTGGTATACCTCATTCTGCACAGAGCTATTCTCCCATATGGCACATAGCAGTTATGAAAATAATATCTGGTGGCTCGTAGTCAAGACAATTTCCTGGGCTTGCATGGGGCTTCACTTTCTGGTATCTGAAATATTCTGAGCTTTTCCTCTAACCTGAGCATTGACAGTGATTTTCAGTGGAAAGAAAGTAAAACAGCCTCCCTAGATTCAAGATGAAACTGCACTGTTAACTTCCTAGAGCCACATTTTTCATAAGTGCTCTGGAGGCCTGCATTGCCCTGAAATCATCCCCAAAAGGAGACTATGGTTTAGCATATGCTGCTTATGACATGAAATGACAGTATGATTTAAGATTTAGTTGGCGAAGGGTATATGGATTTCCATTCTTTGGGTGAATATCATAGGTACTGATTTGCTTAATAATTAAGTGTTCAATTGAGGTGCTAAAGATTTTTGAGAAATTATTTTGTGGCCTTGTAAGATTACTGATTCATTGTATAGCACTAATAATAACTGTTAGCATTTAGGTAGTAGTTTAATTAATATTTGAAGTGTTCTACGTCATAACCTTTAAAACAATATAATCCTAAAATCCTAATCTTTTAAAATCTATAGAACCACAGGTCAAAAGACCTTGACCCAAGCTCTAATCAACCCCACTCCTTGATTGTATGGGACACTGCACCAGTGACAGCAACAAATATCCTCTTTAGTATAGTAAATTCTAGCCAGAGGTCAGCTGAACAGCATCCAGAAGGGTCCTGGAAAAAACCTTTCAGAGCTGCTAACAAAAGAAGAGCAAAACTTTAACATCTGGAGCTCAACTGCAAACTGCCTTTGGCTATTAATGTCTATGGATGGTGTCTATCAATCACTACTTCAACATCTTCCATAATGGAAAGCAGAGGGAAAATCAGTTCCATTTTGCAACTATGATGGCTGCATTATGGCTTGTATCTCTTGATGCCTCTCAGCCAATGGAAGATCTTAGGGTTCAAGTTTCTGGTTCCTAGCAATCAGTCAGCACATTTCGCTCTGACATGATTTGGAAGTTAGGTGATGGAATGTGGTGCCAGCTCTATGAATTCCCACCATTTCAAAGAGGGGGGAGTTGATTTCATCCCCTTCCCCTGAGGTGGAGAATCCTTGCCCCCATTCCTAGAAAACACAGAGGCCTTCTTTCCATGATGGCTGAATGAAATGCAAAGGATTCATCTTATAAATGACTCATGGACCCTCAGTGGTTTAGGTCATAGAAGCCATTGATATATTAAACTGCTTTGATTGAATGAGTCTGGATACACCAGTTTGGTTTTCTTCATTAATCAATTTGTTGCTTTTGTTAATGTTACCCTACCCCTTGACTAGGGGAAGGAGGATATCAGATGGAGCAGACTATGCTATCGCCCCCCAGAAAGTTTTCAAAATGATGGGACTGCATGTAATGATTTTGTAAATGGTTGTCATTCAACATCTCTGCTTACAGTTTAAAGGAAGTACTGTATTCCAAGCTGGATTTAGAAGATTAGAATCACAGAGAGATAATTAAACAGAATCTTTAGATACACATGTTCTGGCAGAAATTAACAATATTACTAGCAAATTAGATAGCTGTGAAAATCAGATAAGCATCTTACAAAACAAGCAAAAGGAACAGGAGGATTAAAAGTTTGATCTTGAGGAGTAACATAAAGGTCTCCAAACTTCCTTTAAGTAAATGAATTACATGTTATTATTTATGGTGAAACAGAAAACTGACTCTCACTGGGCACAGACTAGGACTGAAAACTCAGACCACTCTAAGAATTCAGATTCTGAAAATAAACCAATGAATATGTAAGTTAGGTTTATGACAACAGAATTAAACTTTCTGCAGAATAGATTATGGTAGAAATTTGGAATAATGACAAATCCTATCCAACTCTTACTAGGCATTTTCCTTTTTATTTATGAACTGACATGAACTGTTAGAACCAACTCATGTTCTTCTCCAAGAGAAGGCAGCTGTAAAACAAGAACTTTCACTTATTGTGATTGCTCTGCTTTGGTTTTTAAAAGAAGAAACAAGCTGTTTATGTGAGAATCTTGAAAGGAGATCAAGCTTTATTAAGCAGTTTGAAGCTGTAAGATATAAAGAATAAAAGATTGTTCTTTTGCATCATACACTATTTTGTCTTTCATGAATAATCACAGCATGTGTGTATGTGTGAGTTTGCCCTGGCTTCCCAATTAATGACAATTAATTAAAGAAAATTAATGGTCTTGTAAAATTAATTTAATATGAATGATGTTTTCTTCTTGATGGCCTCCTGTGTTTTGATTTGCTTTTCTTTGCCTTCTTCTTCTGCTTATGAATAAACATCCAATACTAATAAATCAGCAACAATAAGAGATTATTCTTTCCCCAGAATCTATATCCTTGGGCCTACTCCTGATTTCTTGGCCTTGGTTTTCAACATCTTGGTGTTGGAATCTATAGCAAGACCACCAACCAACTTAGAAGAAGATGGGAACTGGAGATTATTTAGCCTCCT
Source organism: Gekko gecko (assembly GCA_029375565.1). NCBI lineage: Eukaryota > Metazoa > Chordata > Lepidosauria > Squamata > Gekkonidae > Gekko > Gekko gecko. The sequence goes on along the minus strand of JAPDNY010000013.1, from coordinate 19,714,729 downwards.
CCTTAATTGTAGGCCAAACTAAATGTGATGTGGAAGACCTTTCCACCAGGGGGTTCAGATTCTTGGTATGGATGTGTTGTATTGTTCAGAACAGTTCTAGAAGGAATTGAATGAATTCCTCCCAAGTTGAATTGAAACAGATAACCAGAAACCGAGCGTGTCATTCTTTTGATCTGTTTAACAAATATTTTCACTATTTTGGATGCCAATTTTAAAAAGCCACCCAAATATATGCAACTATGATATGTAATTCCACTTCATCATCTGACAAAGTGTACATGCACATGAAAGCTCACACCTTGAATAAAAATTTGTTGGTCTTAAAGGTACCATTGGACTCTAACTTTGTTGTGCTGAATGAATTGAGTTAGGGCAGAAATGAGAGCCCAGCAACCACGGTCCATAGGTAACCCTTTCCTGGTTCTGCTGTTTGCCCTATGGAGACATGCTTTACATTAAACATGCAGATATTGTCTGATCACAAATCTCACACATCTTGTTTAATTAAACATAAGGGAAGGCCTATTGATTAGTCATACAGACTGTGCTTTACACTGCATGGGATGCTACGCTTGGTCCCAGGCATCCTCCAAGAACAAGATCGCAGGAAGAGGGTGCTGAGAAAGATGTTTATCTAGCCAAAACCTGGAAGAACCACTTAAAGCGAACAACTGAGCTGTTGTGGACCAACATTCTGACAATAAAAAGCAGTTTCACAAACCTCAGTATCCTGTGTTGGCTGTTTCACATTGGTCAGAATTCCCTGCAAATACACAACAAGGAAACATAGCAGCCACAATATCTTCTTTTGGACCACTTCTCTTAAAGCAAAAATGAGGGAAGCAAAGGAAAATGGCATAAACTTTGCAGACTTAAGGATTCTTATGTCCAAACAAAGGCATTATACACCAAGTATAATGTGCCTGCCAAAAGTTAACATGGAATCTGCAGATATCAAACTGCATAAATTATAAACAGGAGTCTTGTGGCACCTACTGCCGCCACTCTGCAAAAGGTTATGCTAAAATTTAAAAAAAAAACTTGCTAGACTTTAAGGTACCTCAATGACTCATGCTTATTTTTACTGCAACCAAGTAACACTGCTAATCCTCTGGAATTATAACTGTGCAATTCATGTTAATGATATGCAACTAAAAAATATGTACAAATCAGCTGCTGAAATGCTTATACAGTTTCTCCACCAAATCAAACATTCCACCTCTGTAGTATTATGAACAATAGGACACATCAGCTTTGCTTCAACTTAAGAATGTTTCTAATTTCGCTCTCTGGCCCATTCGCACTCTGGCTGGGCCTTCTTTGAGTCAGCCCCTCAATCAACTAACTGCCATACACTAGCCCAGGGGTGGCCAAACTGCAGCTCAGGAGTGACATGCAGCTCTTTCACACATATTGTGCGGCTCCCGGCAGGACTGCTGGGGAACCAAAGGGGAGGCATGTCTCCCCAATTGGTCTTCCCTTCCCCAGCCAGTGTTCCCCTCCCTGGGTAGGCTTGAGGTGGGGGGAGCAGAGAAAGAAAGCAACTTTAACTTTAAAAGCCCCCTCCCCCCGTCTGGCTTGGAGAAGGCATTTGTCTCTTTAAATCCCTTCACCAAGTCAGCCAGCATGGGGAGTTAGAAGACACACTTAAAGTTGCTTTCTTTCCACCTCTCCCCCGCTACCCCCATCTATTTGCTTTCCTTCCATTTTTTTCCTTCCGCCTTTCCCTTCCTTCCTTCCTTCCTTCCTTCCTTCCTTCCTTCCTTCCTTCCTTCCTTCCTTCCTTCCTTCCTTCCTTCCTCTTTCTCTCTTTTCCCCCTTCCCCCCATCTATTTGCTTTGTTTCTCTCTTTCTTTCTACCTCTTTCATTCTCTTTTTATACCTCTCTCTCTTAGACAAATAAATATCATTAGCAAGCAAATATCAGTATCAGTATCTGTTTTACCCTTTTTGTTTTATTTTTTGGCAGTCTCATTTAATCTTAATAAAAAGCAAATTTGCACATTTTTTCAATAAAAACGTGTGTAATATTTATTTATGTCTTGTGGCTCTTCCATTAAACAAGTTTGGCCACCCCTGCACTAGCCCTCCAAGGCCAAAAATCAAAAGACATGCAAAGCAGAAACTTGCCTCTAGAGGCTGCTTGAATGCATTACAACAAACTCTATCTCTGAAGAGAAGTGTAGGGCAAACTCATGTTCTCAGGCTGCAAACCATTAAAACCGATAATTGTGTACCCGTGCAACACAACACACCTGAAAAATACTTCAGCACCACATGACATATTATGCTAGGAAGAGTACATCCCATTCTAAACACATGAAAGCTTTACCTCATCGGTTTAGTGCGGTATTTCTTAGCAGTGCACCCAAACATGGTGACAGCTTGTATTTACCACGTCAGGGAGCTTGTAAGCTGTCCTCCTTTTCCCCTCGAGGTGGTAAACAGCAGCTGTCAACATGTGAGAGAGCTTTCTTAAAAATTATTCACCCCATGAAACTGACAAGGTACAATCTTCCCATGATCATTTTATCATAGGGGAAGGAAATGTGGGTAGCACAGGATGGGCCATAAGCCAATCATATCAAAAGAGCATTGGGTTTAACTTTGATGGAGGTGGCATACAAACAATTTGCAAGCAGGTAAAGAAAACCACAATGACCGAGGATTTGGTTCATGCAAACTTCCCCATATGTACACCATTTATTTCATTTGTGTAGGGGGGGGGGGTGTCCCAGTTCAATAGCTTGTGACAAAACACATTTACTGAAGTTTTGTACTGTCATTCAAGATGGAAACCAAAGTGTTCTTTCTTCCCCACTGAGAATTCTTAGGACCAAACCAGATGGGACAATGGGAGATCCATGAATAAATTTGCCTAGCAGTTTCTTCTAGCTAAACTGCAGCAACAAGGAGCCCCTGATTTAGAGAGATGTACTAAGTGAGTGTTTTAACCCTTTCAGTCTACATGGTTTTGTCATTCAAAATGGATTCCATCCTCTTCCTAGGTAGTTAGGAGTCCTGGGGGAGTGTGGAAGACAAAAAAGAATGCAGGTCTTTCTTCCTTCCTTCCTTCCTTCCTTCCTTCCTTCCTTCCTTCCTTCCTTCCTTCCTTCCTTCCTTCCTTCCTTCCTTCGGTTTATCAGTCATTCAAAATGGATTCCATCCTCCTCCTAGGTAGTTAGGAGTCCTGGGGGAGTGTGGAAGACAAAAAGAATGCAGGTCTTTCTTCCTTCCTTCCTTCCTTCCTTCCTTCCTTCCTTCCTTCCTTCCTTCCTTCCTTCCTTCCTTCCTTCCTTCCCACAGCTAAAAAATTGGAGGTATCTTTGATTAGTGAAACCACAAGGGAGGAAAGTTTTAAAACCCTCTTCCCCATCACTGAACCATTCCATCCCCACCAAGTGCAGTTGCCACTGAAAAACTGGATGATTGATTTTGTGCCATGGCCTTCAACCCAAGTGGTGGGGCCATCAGGTGGGTCATAGAGCCACATCCACTGGGTCCCAAGCCACTACACAGCCACAATATTTTGGGCTGCTTTAGTTGCTGCTACTGCATAAGAACATACTAAGAAGAGCTACATGGCAGTGATATCACTCAGTGATGCAGAAGAATACTTTGCAGTACAGGTAGGTTTCAGACACACACACATCCCTCATTACTGAGATCCTCCCCCTTGCCTTCTCTCCCTTCATACCCTGAGCCTGGCATGACTGTTACCACCCACCCCTGCCAGGCTCCATGTTTGTCTCTTCATTGCTATGGATCTCTACAGCTGCATTATCAGTTCAGCTTGGTCCCTGCTTCGGTCTCAGGGGCTCTGTCCATTAGCTTTTCCACACTACAATAGACTTCTCACATTCTTCTTCTTTCTCTTTTCCCTTTATCTGTCTTGATCTGGTGCCCATAGTCTGGGCCTTGGTGAATTCATAACTTCCTTTCCTGTCACATGACTGCCATACAACTTCCTGTCAGGTACTTGCTACTGCCTGGGAGCTAAAAAGGTGGGCATCTGGTCTAGAACAGTAGAAGACCACTATTCTTGCATCTTGACATTTAGAGGTAGACAAGAAAAATGAGCCTGCATGCGGCAGTTTAACATTTAAGAAACCACAGAAAGGTACTTTTTATTTTTTTTTCTTTAAAACCATTCTGGTGAAGTATGCCCTAGTTTAACAAGATTACTCTATTATGTTTGGCCCCTATTGACAACTGCCTTTCATTTCTACCAACTATGTCACCTACCTGCATTCTAAACTATTTGAACAGAATTAAGGCACAGAGAAACACACAGACACAGGTATTAGGCTTTACTATAGACTGATATGTAATTATAAATTACATTTGTGAAACTTAAAAGCAAAAGGTGCAAAGTCTTTGTAGCATTTGTGATGTCTGTAATAAGAGCATTTAATCTTAAAATTATATGAAGAGTGGGATTTATATAAAACAGGTAACAACTGAGATGCCCATGTGACATCTTGGAGTTATTTATACCACAGATATATGTTTTTATTCTTTTATTGTATTTGATATGTATTTTATTAATATTAAACTTCAGTCAATAATTTCTCAAAAAAGGGTCCCTAATTAATTGGTTTATCCCCCACCCCACCCCAATCACCTTCCTGCCTTGCAGCACAGAAGGGCTGAATGTCCAAGTTCCAGCTGCAACTGCAAGCCTAATGTTGCTTTGTGAACAACAGATGAGGCATTGCAGTGCCCTCCACATGCACTGAGTGGTATGAGGGTTCACCATGGAGAGCTCCCCACTGGCAAAAAGCCCCCCCCCCGCCTCTGGAAGCTCTGCTGCATATCTGTGACGGGATTCTGGATACAGAGTAATAGCTGCTTTCTGTGTTAGCAATGAATGGGAGAGAGGGGCTATAATTACTGGCCAATAAAGCTTCCCTGGTACAGATGCAGCAGAGGATGGTAGCAATACACACAGCAATCTATTGCCCCATTTTTGAGGACAAAAGGTCTGACATTAAACAGAGCTTCTGCTACAAATAGCGAATCTCTCTCCCTAGCACAGAGGTCCAGCCTTCTTGATTCAGCACCGGCCCAAGACTCCACAAGCAGAAGAGGACAAAAACTGCTGGGCTTGCAATCTCTTCCCCTTGTCCTCCTGTTCAGAAGGAAGAGGTTCATATGCAAGGAGGAGAGGTGCACAAGAGTTAAGATGACACCAGAACAAGAACAGCTCCAGCCAATGGGGAAGGGCATCTGTAAATGATACAAGTGCAGGCACTTATTGCTAGTGGCTCTCGAGGCACTCTGAACAAATAGCTGCTGCAGTAGTTTGAAGATAGGATTTAGTATTGTGTGAAGGTTTCAGGCTCTCTGCAGCCAGAGCGGTCAGCCCCATGGACGGAGGGAGAACAGTCTTGGCAGGAGAAGGCAGATGTTATTTCATTCTCCTTTCTCCCCCTTCCACCTGGCTTGCAGTCACGACTTCCAGTTGTGATAGCCAGTAAAGTGTAGTGGTTAAAAGTGTCAGATTAGTATTTGGGAGGACTGGGTTCGGATCCCCACTCATGCCATGGAAGCTTGCTCCGTGACCTTGGGCTAACACTCTCTCAGCCTAACTTACCTCACAGGGTTATGGTGAGGACAAAACTGAGGCGATGCGAACACTGTGAGCTGCTTGGGTCCCCACTGGAGAGAAAGGCGAGGTACAAATGAAATAAATAAATAACCCTCCAAGCATTTAAGGTGAAGTGTTATTTCTACCTTATCTTGCTCCAGAAATAGGGTGTATAGGTAATACCCCACTAAGAAGGAAGAAGACTGTTCTGGCTTCCATCTACCTCCAATCAAACCCTTCTTCTCATAGCCAGTCACTTGTATGTTTTTATTCTGCACTTCCTCCAAGAAACTCATAGAGGCCTGTGTGATTCTCCTCTCTCAATTTTATCCTCATGGCAACCAAGCAAAGTTGGTTTGGCTGAGAAAGAGAGTAACTGCCCCAGGGTCACCCTGTAATCTCCACAGCTGTGAGGAGGTCTGAATTTTCCTGGTTTAGTTTAACATCCTGTTGTTAAAGTCACTTGCAGACTTGCAAATGGAGCTGGTGTCTTATAAATAACGAACTGAATCCCACAATCTGTGGGTGCAAAAATCAGGGGATCTTCTCCACCATCCCATTCCTCACACCCCAATCCATTTTTGATCCTGTGACAGTTTATGCCTAGGATCAAGGGACCTGCATATGCTACTAGCCTAGGATTGCCAGCCACCCACTGGAGGTAGGGAATTGTCAGGTTCAACAGCAAGCAAGTCCAGGCACACTTCGTTCAGAAAGTTATGCTTTATTGGAGTACCAATCTGTTGCCCAGTAGTACAGATTCATTGTCAGGAATAATGGGTAGTGCATGGGGGGCTGTGTATATACTCTGATGCTTCACCTAGCCAAGCAAATGAAATCCAAGCGCATGCACGGGAAATCTCCTAGCGGGACATTACATCATGAACGGGAGACTACCACCCCCTGCCATAGGGCTGATATATTCACACCAGCTGGGAACCCAAGCCCTCCCTTCTGTCAAGGTTACACTGATAGTGGTGTCTAGCAAAGGAATGTCTCCCACGGTTGCTTCAACAAAGCAAAGCTATGTGCATGCAAGTAAGCAAGGTATGAGGTTATACAGAAAACATGGCAGTTATCTGACAGGAATCCCCTGCCCCTGGGCCCCACCCCCCCACTGCTGATCAGCTGACTGGCAGAGGGACTTATAAGAAGCAGGAGGGAGGCCCAGGCTGTGTCGTTGGCATCACACTGATGTCACTTCTAGTGTGAACCGAAAGTAACATAATCACATTGGGGATGTTCAAGTGACACTCTGGTATTTGGACAAAACGCTGTAGTAGAAGCCAGATTTACCATGGAGTTTTTGGTCAAATACCAGAACATCATTGGTATGTCCTGACGTGATGACACCACTTCCAGTACATGCTGGAAGTGATGTCACTGGCAATGTAGTCTGGGTCTCCCTCCCTCTCTTGGTAAAGTCATCCTATCCTCCGCCAGTTGCCAGCAGGAATCTGGCAGCCCTATACTAGCTGCACTGTTGGTGAGAGGGAATGAGGTGAAATTGTTCCTTTCTTTCTCATCCATGAGCTGAGTTCTGCCCACCCAGCCGGGGAAAAGACTGATCTCATTCCCTGCCCCTTGCCAATATAGCCACCCTTGCCAGTGGGAATAAACTTTCTGAAAATCAGAAATGGCTCCGGAGGGGGCGGTGGGGAGCAGATGCCATCCCATCAGTGCTTTCCACTAGTGGTTCATAGGATCCAGGCCAAAATCTCATTTGTTAGACCAGTGGTGATTCTCAAATGGAACTTTAGCAACAGACACAGCTGGGGCCCACAAAAGGTGAATGGTAGCTGCAGGTACAACCACAGCACAGTCATATCCTATACAGTTCTATGGGGAAAACTGGTGGTTGTGTGACTGCCTCTGAGAAAACTTGTTGGAATATTATGGGAGGGAATCGGAAAAGACCACGAGCTTCCCCTGCACCTGACAACCACAAGTACTACTTCAGTGATACCCGTATCTCCCTTGCAATCTGTATCCTTTGCCTTAGGAAAACAGCTGCTACCCAAGATGGGTGACACCAAACTATGCCATAATGCTCAGAATCAGCAGCTCCAATGTACAATCCTCATCACGGACACTGTTCACAGTGACGATGTGGAAATGTTGATTTCTATAACGCAGGAACTGACATGTGGGATGGAGAGTTACTCCCTGTATCCACCAGGCATGTTGCATCCCAAAAGAGACAGCAGCCACGGGATAATCTAAATGCTGGGTTGCAGGCTTTTTCACTCCTTCAGTGATGTGGCGAAAAAATAAAAGGAGCAATTCAAGACTGCCAAAGCCCCGATACTGGTGAAAAGGTGTGCTGTGAAATGAAATAAAAACCTGAAATGATGTTTTCACACTTTCCACAGGACTAGATCTTTGGTATTCAAATGACATGCATGTCTTGATATTTAGAGCAGGTTACTTCTGAGCTATTGGCCAGAAATACTCGGCTAAAATGTCCTTATGCAACTGTGGCTCTTCAGCATTCAGTTATTTACTGAAAGGTTACAGAAACAGAAAATCTTTCCAGATAAGCAGGAGTGGTTAGAAAAGGTAAAAGTTATTTATAAAATGTTACGGTTAACAGCCTTACAAAGATCTCAAGATGTAGAGAAATTGGATTCACAGTAGAAAGGGGCAATATATCATATAGATTTATGTAGCAGTGTAGCATAAAATGCAGTATGGATGTATATAGTGTTAAAGGAAAAGTTGGTAATTATGTATAAGAAAATATACGAAGTAGGTTTTGTTCCCTTACCTTTTTAAGCTAACATTTGTACATATTTGCATCCTTTATTTCCTGAATTTTGTTTTCTATTAAATTTGTAAACTTTATAAAGTTAACAGTAAAATAAAAAAAAATTAAAAGGAGAAAGAAAAGACAGAAATAGACCATGGAATAGCTATTTGCAGAATGAAGAGCCACACAACAAAAAACATTAATTGTGTGGATACAATAAATACATACACTATATGCAACCTGGAGGCATGTGAGGAATTACTTTGGGGAGGGGATAGAAACAATTCAGAAATCCCATCTCACTTCTTACAATTTGTCCCTCCAGGATACTATGAGCTTTCAGGTGGATCTCCCTGCCACACCTGCAATTTTTCCTTTTTCTAACATGCAACAACTCTTAGGCCATCCCTTCTGGAGCACTGTCCATTCTCTCCGGGGAACAAAAGGCTGTCCTTGGAACATAAGCGGTACCTCTGGTTTAAACAATTCTTATGGTCCACCAAGACAGTGACAGCTGCACAATATTAATTACCCCCCAAGCAGTTTGGCCACAAAGCAATGAGAATAGCTGGCCCCGCTGCCAAAGCAAATGCCTTTCCATGCATCCCTCTGGGCATGCATTCTTCCTGGCTTCTGCATTTGCAAACCTCACTACTCTTCAGCATTTCAATAAGTGAATGGCCTCAGCCCCTGAACCAGTAAGCTGCCAGAAGTCCCAAATGACAGAAGTATGGCCAAAAGCTCGAAGGAGCAGCAGTAAACAAACAAACGTGACTTGTTCTCTGCATCCGCTATGTTGCTTGCCTAAAATAATAAAGCCATGCAAGTCTGTGAGTTCCATAAGCATCCAAAGGGTGGCTGAAGATTGATTGACTTTCTCCGGAGAGTCTGAGAGCTGCTGGCTGAATGTCAGAGGAACCATTTCTTAATACAGTACCCAAAGATAGTTTAAAATCATTGTGCCTGTGGCAAGGCTGTGTGGTACCTTGCACCACTCCCACCGCACTGCACCGATCAGCATCTGACCACAGGAAGGCAGTACTAAGTAAGACAATACATTGTGTCCATTGTGGGACATGCCTACATGAGGCATCGAACAACCCTCATCCCAACCAGTGGAAATTCTTGTTTTAAGAACAGAAATCATTCTGGAAGGAACCTAGGGTTGGCCTCAGTTCCCACTTCGTCACAGCAATTTCAGTAAACACACATACTCCCCCCAACCTCCATGTCTCTCTCAGACATAAATTCTTATCTTCCTGTTACACACTGGCTCATTTTCCCTGGACCATCATTACTCAACTATTACAGTCACAGAAGGTTATCTGGGAACAAGCATTAATATTCAAATCTGGAAATGTGAAATGGTTGTTAGCTTATTGCAGTTTGCAACTTGTGAACCGCCAAACTGAATACAGCCTGACAGCCCTGCACTGTGGCTTGTCAGATCCATGACAACTTGGACTGTTTGCACAATACAAGGAAAGCTGCAAAACCCAGTGATGTATTCATCTGGGCTGCCATATGTGACAGGTGGGCCATGGAGCAGCATGGAGGGGTAATTTCCATGGGTACTGACCATATGGTGACTTGCCTGACTGGTGCGAAGGTAGCAGACATTACACATGTTCTAGATAGGCTGGTAGATAGCGCTGGGGGAGAAGCCAGTGGTCATGGTACATGTTGGCACCAACAATGTGGGGAAATGCAGTCATGAGGTCCTGGAGGAAAGATTTAGTTGGCTAGGAAAGAAACTCAAGGCCAGGACCTCCAAGGTAGCCTTCTCAGAAGTGCTACCTGTTCCATGTGCAGGGCCGGAGAGACAGGCAATGTGTGGATGAGACGATGGTGTAGGGGGGGGAGTTCAAGTTTGTTAGGCCCTAGGATGCTTTTTGGAACAAGAGGGAGCTGTACAAAAGAGATGGTCTCCACTTGTCCCGAGAAGGAACCAGGGTGCTAGTGCTTAAAATCAAAAAAGGCAGCAGTGGGGAAAGCCAACAGGAGAAGAAAAGTCTCTGGTTCGGGATGGCTCATCTCAAGAGATGAAGGGGTAGCTGTTACTTTGCTACAAGGAAATGGATTAGAATTATTCACTGAGACTGTGGCTAATGATATGGACTGCCTGGCAAGGTCTCAAGGAAACAAGAGGGAAGTTGTGGGCTTAACATGCATGGGAAACTATAGATGTTTATATACAAATACTGGAAGTGTCCAAGGTAAATTGGGGAGTTGAAATGTTTGGTGTTGGGGGGGAATAGACATTGTTGGTATTTCAGAAACTTGGTGGGATGAGGAAAATCAGTGGGATATGGTGATTCTCGGTTATAAATTATATCAGAAGGATGGGGGAGAAGGGTTGGAGGTGGGGTGGTTCTGTATGTCAGAGAGGGTATACAGTCCAGAAAGACTAAAAAGGTAAGTGAACTGGATTCACTTCTGGAAATGCTACGAATTTAAATAGTGGGTCTAAAAGGAAGCTTAACACTGGGACTTTGTTATCGCCCACCAGATAAAAAGACAGAGGAGGATTATAAAATGATGAATGAATTAAAGATAGCTGTGAGATGAAATAACTGTCATATTAGGTGATTTTAACTACCCACACATTGATTGGGTCAATATGTGTTCAAGTCGGGAAAAAGAGACTGAGTTTCTAGACACTCTCAATGACTGTGCTATGGAACAGATGGTCACAGAACCTACCAGGGGAGAGGCGATCCTGGATTTGGTCCTAAGTAACGCCCAAGACCTGGTGAGAGATGTAAAAGTGATTGCACCACTTGGGAACAGTGACCATAATGTTATTGAGTTCAACATTTGTATAAAAAATTTGCCCAAAAAGACTGACACGATCACTTTTAACTTTCAAAGGGGTAACTTCTCTGATATGAGGTGACATGCGAGAAGGAAACTGAAAAGAAAAGTAGAAAAGGTCAAATCCACTGGGGAAGCTTGGAGACTATTTAAAACTACAATCCTAGAAGCTCAGAAAAAATATATACTACAGGTTAGGAAAGGCACAAATAGGTATAGAAAAAGGCCTGCATAGTTAACAAACAAAATAATGGAAGCTGTTAAAGGAAAGAAGGATTCCTTTAAGTGGTGGAAAGCTAGTCTCAGTGAGATTAATAAAAGGGAACAAAGGCTGTGGCAAATAAAATGCAAGTCTGTGATCAGACAGGCAAAAAGGGAATATGAGGAGCATACAGCAAAAAACAATATTTGAACTTTCTTCAAATAAATTAGAAGCAGGAAACCAGCCAGGGAGGTGGTGGGGCCCTTGGATGACCAAGAGGTAAAAGGAGCACTGAAGGATGATAGGGAAATGGCTGAGAAGCTGAATGCATTTTTTGCCTCTGTCTTCACTGTGGAAGATGAGTGTCATGCCTGCCCCCGATCGGGCACCTGAAAGCTCGGCCGTGACCCCAGAGACACCCCCTGAACCGGCACCAGGGAGCTCAGATATCAGGGACGCAGTGCCTTTAAGTCCCTCCGAGGCGCCGGAATCCGCAGAGAATCTAAGTGCTGGGAGGGATGAGCTCCCAGTTACGAGGCAACCAGCACTTGGGGTGGATACATCACCACCTGACTCGCCCCCACATGCGGACCAGCTGTGAGACCGCAGGCGCAGAGACTTGGCGGCTCGACGAAAAGAGGCACGTGTATGGGGGCGACGATCAATGAGCCCCAAGTATTAACCGGAGCAGGACCTGGCAATGACCGGTTAATTAGTTAACGAGCCAGCACGGTACTTAAGAAGATCCCCAGGCGTGAGCAAACCGTGCTGGCAAACTCGTCGTAAGACCACTCGACTTGCACCTCTCGTCATTCCCTTGTCTCGTCTTGACTCTCTGGCTCCCAACCTCGGCACGTCTCTGAATACTTCTTTCAGCTCCTGACCTCAGTTCAGCTTCTGGACTCCATTTTGAACTCTGACTAACGGTATGACTGACAACGGCTTTGCTCTCTGATTTAAAACTCGTTTGCTTGAACTTTGACTGATACCTCTGGCTGATCTCTGGAACTCTCTCTGACTACGTCACTGGACTATCCCCCAGGCCCCGTTGTGACAATGAGAAGTGCTTGCCCACTCCAGAACCGCTGATTTCGGAAGGGGTGTTGAAAGCCCTGAGTCAGATTGAGGTGATGAGAGAGGAGGTCCTAAGACTGATAGAAAACTAAAAAACTGATAAATCACCAGGCCCAGATGGCATACATCCAAGAGTTCTGAAAGAACTCAAATGTGAACTTGTGGATCTACTGACAAAAATATGTAATTTTTCATTAAAATCTGCCTCCATTTCTGAGGACTGGAAGGTAGCTAATGTCTCTCCCATCTTTAAAAAGGGTTCCAGAGGAGATCCGGGAAATTACAGGCCAGTCAGTCTGATGTCGATATCGGGTAAATTGGTGGAAACCAGGGCTATTTGGGGGCAGGAACACACAGGAACAGAGTTGTGGCTGGCTTCAGAGTTGGCCACATCCACTACCGCCAAAACCTCTGTGTGCATGGCTACAGAGGGAAGGCCTGGAGAACAAACCCCCCGGTGACCCCTGGAAGGATCGGGGAGGCATTTAAATGCCTCCCCTGGCTTGTCCAAGGGCTGTCTTGCCTAGGCAAGCCAAGGGAAGGCACGGGGTGTGGCCTAATATGCTAATTAGCTTGCTGTCAGGGTGTGGCCTAATATGCTAATGAGTTTCTGCTGTTGGGTGTGGCCTATTATGCTAATGAGTTCCTGATAGGAACTGTTATTAAGGTTTATAAGATTATGCATGGGATAGAGCAGGTAGAGAAAGAAGTACTTTTCTCCCTTTCTCACAATATAAGAACTCGTGGGCACTCAATGAAATTGCTGAGCAGTCAGGTTAGAACAGATAAAAGGAAGTACTTCTTCATCCAAAGAGTGATTAACACATGGAATTCACTACCACAGGAGGTGGCAGCGGGCTACAAGCATGGACAGCTTCAAGAGGGAATTAGATAAGCATATGGAGCAGAAGTCCATCAGTGGCTATTAGCCGCAAGGTATAGACAGGAACTCTCAGTCTGGAACAAGTTAAGCTCTGTATTCTTGGTGCTTGGGGGGAGGCAACAGTGGGAGGGCTTCTAGTGTCCTGGCCCCACTGCTGGACCTCCTGATGGCACCTGGTATTTTTGGCCACTGTGTGACAGAGTGTTGGACTGGATGGGCCAATCGCCTGATCCAACATTGGCTTCTCTTATGTTCTTATGGGACCGAGAGGAGCATATAAAGCTGCCTTAAAGTTTCCCAAACCTGCTACACATATACCAGGGACTGTACCTCGGACCTTCTACATACAAAGCATGTGCTCTACCCATGAGCCCAGCCTGCAAAACAGTTCACTGAACTCATCATGCTAGGAGGAGGATCTCAACAGTGCACACCTGGCTGGAGTTATCATGAGGCTTCCAGGCAAGATTCCAATGCTGTCTGCTCCCACACCTGACTCTTGCCTACCTTTTCTAAGAGGAAGGGAGATCAGTGGAAGAGACTGGAGCCAATAAGAAAGCTCTTGAGTGTGGTGAAGAATGTGGAGTAGTAAAGTGGAGCAGGGATCAAAACTGCTTCCTCTCTATTCTGAGGGGACCTTTTACCCCGTTTGGCAATAAATTACACCTGCTTTGCATATCATGTTTGGGTCAGTTTGATTTTCTTTAATAGGTATCAGTGGGATTCAGCATCCCCAGAACTAGTTGGTGTTGGATATTCTAACTCTGCATGCAAGAGGATCTGGGAGCAAGTTAATCTCAGTTATCCCCACCCATGTCCAGTTCAACATTCTGGGGCAGGCACGTCCAAACTGCACCCTACGAGTCACTGCCAATACATGGATCATTTCCATTCAGTACTCAGGACCTGCTGAGTACTTGGGTCAGCTCCCTGTTTCCAACGGTGTGTACGCCCAGAAATAAACATGGGCATGCCCTGGCCCAGCCCATCAAATGGCTATCTCAACAGGAACCTCAGACCAAAAATTCTGGATGCCCCTGCTCTGGTCCTAGAGTCTGGGATGTGAGGTCCAGCTAAGAAAAAAAGTGCCTGTCTGAATGGTACCCACTTCAGTAGCAGATTGGGTTTGGGTATCTCCATGCGCTCTCCTGAAGAATAAATAAATAAATAACCCTCTCCACACATCAGAAGCTATCAGATCTGATCACTTAAGTGGGCTTTGGTGGTGGTGAAAAGTGCTGTCAACCACATTCCTTGGTGGTCTCCCATCCAAGTACTAACTAGGGTGGACTCTGCCTAGATTCAGATATCTGAGGAGACTGGGCTAGCCTGGGCCAGCCAGGTCAGGGATAAGCAGAGTTTACTGGTTATTTATGCATCGTTAACCCCACCTCTTCCCCCATTTTCCATCCAACTGAAGTGTCATTAGCCTTGAACACAAGAAACAATCATGTGCAGACGTTCCATGTAAAACAAGGATCAGAATCACACCTACCAACCCCACCCCACTTAACTACATTCAGTCTACCATTTGTAGAGAGAACATACACTGTATACACGTATGCTTTCTCCCCAGTATTCTGATTACATGGAGGGAGACCAAGGTATGCAGGTCTTGCTTTCCCATTTTTGAATGACGGGCACAAGGTGCACCCTGCCCTCCTCTCTTGTTCCCTGGGTTCTTTCTCCTGATGCTAAATCCTCCAAGAGGTAGTGAACCAGAAATCATTCCATGTTTGATCTCATTTTTCATTTCTTAGGGTGAGGGATGGAGATTACATGGAATTAAACTAAGCCACCAAGGTGTAGTAGATAAAATGTTGAAATAGGATCTGGAAGACCCAGGTTCAAATCCCCACTTTGCCATGGAAACTTACAGGGTGATCTTGGGCCAGTCATACACACTCAGCTTTACCTACTTCACAGGACTATTGTGAGGATAAACTAGAAAATGGGAGAGTGTGTGGACCTGATGGGTAAATACCACCATAGGCAGGACCACAATGCAGTGGCAATGGTCTTACTTTGCATGCAGCATGAACCTGGAAGAGCCACCGCCAGAGGAGATGATACTGAGAAAGGCAGCCCAATGATGATGGAGGAGGAGAAGAGCTGGATTTATACCCCGCCCTTCACTTGGAGTCTCAGAGCGGCTTACAATCTCCTTCCCTTTCTCTCCTCATAACAGATATCCTATGAGGCAGGTGGGGCTGAGAGCTCTTAGAGAACTGCTTTTGAGAGAACAACTCTGAGAGAACTGTAACTGACCCAAGGTCACCCAGCTGGCTGCATGGGGAAGAGTGGGGAATCAAACCCATTTCTCCAGATTAGTGTCCACCACTCTTAACCACTACACCAAACTGGCTCTACCAAGCAGCATCTTATGTTCATATAAGTAGATTTCTACCATATAACAAAGTATTTTTTTAAAAAAAATATTGTTTTTAGATGAAGAAGATGGACAAAAGAAAGCTTTTCATCATAGACTGTATCAGTCACCATGGTCTCAAGTAGAAAAAGGTTTCTCACAGTATCTGTCATTCAAGGTCATTTAGCTGGAGATACCTGGATTTGAACCTTGGAGCTTCTGCATGTAAAAACATCTGCTCTCCCATGGCCTCTGGTTATGAATGTTAAAAACTGGACAGACATTTTATGTGTGTGTGTGCTGGCCTGTATTCAGTTTTACTTAACAAAGGTATTTTGTTTTTTAAAAATTATACCAGGAGGGTTTTTTGTTTGTTTGTTTTTGTTTTAAACTGGGGGGAAAGTACTTTCTGCAGCACAGCTGTGACACATTTCAAACCCAAAGCAAAGCCTATCAGAGCCAAACCGGCAATGCTGCCAGTCCTTATGCCAAGACTGCCATGGGCTGATGAGCACAGAATCTAAAAGGCCTTGAAAATAATTAGCAGTGCCTTCAAGGGGGGCACATGGCAAGATCATACCACAGCCCCTTGCCAGGTGACGTCCCACTTTCCTAAAGAGAAATTGAAAGAAAATCCAAGCACGGAAGAGAAAAGAAATGAAAGGAGCAAAAGCACTGGGAGGTCATTAACCAATCTGCTTCAAGGGAAATCTGCTCCCTACGGCTATGGCAAGATTCCCTTTGGTACGCAGCTAGGCACGGGGAACCTTATAGGGTAATTGCATCAGCAATGGTCATTCAAGTTAAGGTGGGTTAATTGTTTCCTTTCAAACCTCTTGCTATCAGCTCCTTGCAACTTCCAAATGTTTTTCAACATTAAAAGGTTTCCAGGGTTACCTTCAACCCAATTTCATTAAAAAAAAAAACTTTCAGCAAACACTCTTGGTCTTTTCCATAGAGCATTAAAAGAATGAAGAGCGGGGTGTTTTTGTCCTCCCTCTCTCTCTTCACAAGCTGCTCACTAAAACTGGAATATTAAAACACACACACAAAGAAAACTCTAAAAACTTAGCATTTAGAAGGGAAAGGGCACTTTCAGAGTAAATGTCCATTATATTTGTAAAGCTGGGTTTTGCTTGATGATCACGACTATTCAAATAGCAACATCCAGCCAGACCTAGCAACCATCAAAATAAATGAAGATGAGACACAGCAAAGTTCCGTGACTATACAAAATTTAGCCGTGATCCGACTAACAGAGGCTGGCATCACCAACTTTATCCTCATACCAAATGAAAGTAAAATAACCACCCTTTCAGCTTGGATATCTTAAATTTGCTCTGAACATCTATGCCTGAAGATAACCTGCATAGCTTGCAACCTGAAAACAGGCTGCTCCAACAAACAGGAGCAAATATCCTCCAATTAAAATGGGTCCATAAGTGACCTATATACTGAGACCACCAGGGGACAGCTAGTAAGTCATTATCTCCTTCAAGAGTTCTGAATAGGTTTCTATAGGTTCATTAGACCGGAAGTTGTGCTAGCAGCAAAATCACTTTGGTCTCTGCCTTAGCTGGTCTTTAAATGTTCTAGAAGCTGTGCAAGGGCTGTGTTTCTGTGGGTTCATCTCCCACCATTGATGTCATGCTGAAAGGCCCATTCCCCATTGTCTGGGGCTGGCTCCCATCCTTGACTTAGTCCCACTCCCACTGGGCAAGCCACAAACTACCCAGTGCCCGGAGGACTGTTACCCAGAGAGGGAGGTAGCAGGGAACACAGGAGCAGTGTTCAGCCTGGCAGGGCAGGCAGTGACAGGCCCCAACCAGGCAGTGGGCCTCACCATAGCTAAAGAGGAAGCTGGCGATCTGGACAGCCCAGCAGCAGCCTGTAAGGGTGAAGGCCAACAGACAGGAAGGCCCAGGGTAAGAAGATGGAGGAGGGAGACTGAGCCTGCTACCTTTAAAGGCCAGGAGGGACAGCAAAGGACAGATGGCCCTGAGAGTGGGTATCCAACCTCCTTCCAGGAAGACGCAGGGCTGAACCCAAACTGGAGCCAAGGTCCAGGGGTGAGGCCAAGGGTAGTATAAAAAAGAGGCTTCAAAGCCAAGCCAGAGAGTAAAAAACTAGGTGGAGCACACAGGGCTAGAATGGGAGAGTGAGGGTGTGATCCCTTGGAGGAAAGGAAGAGGACCAGGATGCCTAAACCCCCCTCTCCTTCCCAGGGGTTTTTTTGGGGGAGAGTGCACCGGAGCACAGCTCCGGCAACTCAGGAGCCAAGCCCCACCCCCAGCCGGCCTCCAGGAAGTCTTTCAGGCAGCTGAACGTCTATTGTTCTCTATGGTGGGGAAAAAGTTACTTTTTTCCATGGTGCAGTTAGTAGCTCTGGGGGGGAGGGGGTTTGAGGGAGAGGCTCCAAACTTTCAGGGTAGCTTCAGGAGCCTCTCCCCACATACACCCCCACGTCTCAAAGCAATTGGACCAATGGGCCTAATTCTATGGGCACCCAAACAGGTTACCCCCATTACCTCCATTGTTTCCAATGTGGAAACCCAGCCAGCAGCACTTAAGGCAGGCGTGTATGTGGAGAGAGGCTCCTGAAGCTACTCTGAAAGTTTGGAGCCTCCCCTCAAACCCCCTCCCCCCAGAGCTACTAACTGCACCATGGAAAAAAGTAACTTTTCCCCCACCATAGAGAACAATAGAGGGAATGGGGGAGACCTGTTTGGGGGCCCATAGAATTGGACCCCCTGGTCCAATGTTCTTGAAACTTAGTGGGTATCTTGGGGAGAGGCTCCATCAGCTACCCTGTGAGTTTGGAGCCTCTCCCTCAAACCCCTCCCCTCCAGCCCCCAGAATATACCATATGTTTTCACCATTGACTTCAATGGCCCATAGGATATAATGGGGCCAAACTGACGCCAGCTGGGGAAGGGAAAGGGAGGCTTTCGAAGATGCCTCCCCCCCTTTTGCTTCCCCTTCTGACATCACTTCTGGTGATGTCAGGGGGCGTGGCATATGCTAATAGCCTAATAGCTCATTAGCATACTATATGCTAATGAGCTCCTGCAGCTCTTTTTCTAAAAAAAGACCCTTGCTCCTTCCCATTCTGATGCTAGCAGGGAAGCTGGCTCAAACCATCCAGGATGGCAGAGGGTAGGTGGGCTAGTACAGTAAGGGGGAAGCCTCACATCCATATAGGCAATACCATCTGCATGGAACCTTATCTTACCATGCTGGGGCAGTCCATCTCCTAGGCAGTCGACCTAGGGCACCCGTGCTGCAGGGTGCTGACCAGTTCTGTCACCCCACCCACCCCTGCACCGTCACCCACCTGCAGCATCAGGATCTGCTCTAAGAGGTGCCCCCAGCCCCAGTAGGCAGCCAGAGGGGAACCAGCTCACTCCTTTTGTCTTTCTATCAGGGGGCAGGGTGAAGCAGGACCTCCTTATCTCTTCTGAGCCTTGCCTGACTGTGGGAGGGGGAATGATAGGGAGATAGTGGCTTTCTGAGGCAGTGCTGGGGGAAAGGAGGGCAAGTGTCATTTTCCTGCCTTCCCACAGTACAAGGTGCTGAGGGTTTGGGCAGCCTATCCTAGGGCTCCCCAAATCCTTGGGCCAGCCCTGTACCATGTGATTGGCATCCAACCAGCATAGGAAGCATCAATCAGGTGGTAAGGACACTTGTGATCAGACCCACCTACATGATAGACATTAGGTATTACAATGGTGCCCTGGGATGAACCCAAGGTGAAGTATTCCTACACTTCTGCTATGCCATCTCAAGGGCACTACAACCAAACAAACAACAGCTCTCCCTGAACCCCAGCAGCAGACACTGAAATACCAGAATCCTTTTTCCCCCTGCACTGTTCTTTCTTACCTGTGCAGGTAAAGAAAGCAAGTATCACAGGGAGGCAGACCAACCAAGAAAGAGCATTTAAGCTCTTATATGTTTCAGACTGAAACACCCTCCCCCCCTCACACACAGCTTTGTTCACTGTTCCAGAGGAATCTGTAGCTTTTCAAACCCATTTTTAATTAAAGGCTTTTATAAAAACAACAAGTTCAAAACAATTATTCATGGCACAAAGGAATACAAGAGTAACTTTTAGGGAAGTTTCCACAGATCACAGCCACAAAAAGAGAGCAAAAGGTCATAGTGGTGCTCAGTTGCATTGCATTCCTTTTTCTTTCGCAGGGCCCCCAAATTTTGTAGCTCATATCACCACCACCCCCGGTTTACTTACCAGTATCCTGATCACACAGCTGCTCACAAGCATCTGTAGTCCTCTGCCCACAGAGATCTCTCACCCAGGGAGACGTGGCATTGATTTGGTAATAAAGGGACAGCTTTGCTGGGTTCAGCCAATCAGAGATGTCCAAATAGCTTCCCTCACTCACAACAAAACTGCTCCCTGCAGAAACCAGAAAGAACAGATTAATTTGGTAATAAGGTAACACCCAGATTGTAGCTTCCAAGCGTACACACAGCTCCAATGCCTATCAAGGAAGCTAGCAATAGAGTGGTATGTTCACATGCAGTGCATGTGTGCTTGCGCCCCTCCTTTCCCCTGAGCATCATGGGAGGTGGAGGTGGGGACAGCAGCAGACCAGTCCAGGAAGACAGGTGCCAAATGATCTTTTTGGAAATGTGTCAAGGAGGGAGGCCAAGAAATGCAGGGCAAAGCAGCTCTGGCTTCAGAAAGAGGTTGTGAGGACAACAGAAAAGCCTGCCAATTGTAGCCTTTGCTTACAAATCCAAAATTATCACATCTGTCCCAGAATCTGGACAGGAGCAAAAGTGGAACAACAGCCATTTCATTGTGTGCTAAGGTTACCAGCTGCTGCCTTGCCATGCATTTGGAAATCCTTACATTATTTATTCAGGATCTTTCTATGCTGCCTCTTCAAAGCCCTGCTTGCAGGCGGCTTACAATTAAAATGATGCCATATTTAAAAGGCTAGGTGATAAATGCTTCTATAGTTCCATCCTCTGTGTGCCCTCAGTGAAGGAGAAAGTATCTGGACATGACATATACCTTACAGCTCTCTGTCAGATAAACATCCCTTTGTGTGATTTGTTAAAAATAGGAACATGCAAGAAGTTACAGTGACTGTGTGGTGAAATCTCACACAGACTTTATGAAGGTAGAAATGACTGATCACTGGGCAAAAGAGTCCATACACAACAGTCCACTTTCGTGTCTTGGTAGAATTTGGATGGATCAGGAGCCACAGGCAAGTTGTATTTCCCATGAAACATTGGTCTCTCTCTTGATCTATAATTTAGCAGAAAATTCCTGCCAAATACTTACCTGAACTGTATTTCAAACACCCCACACCCTGTCTGGACTGGTGGGAATATGCCTCTTCTAATTAGGCAAATTGATTTTCAGTTGAGCCCAATCATTTCCTTATCTAACGCCTGATGCCCAACATCACTTGGGGGATTCTGCAAACACCAAGGTCCTCATTAACTCTGATCTTCAATTACATTGATTATAAGATTGCTTTCACAATACTTCTGCAGAGATCAGAGGTGAACTGGGGGGGGAAACCTTGGTCATTAAACTGTATTTTGCAAAGTTAATGTCAAAGTAACTACCAAAAGCTGCACAAGGATTTCTCGGAGTAGCAGGTTGAAGTTAGTCAGAGCACCGACACAGGGCTTTTATTTTTGGATTTTTCTTGGGCCACTGTAGCAACAATGTTAGGTGTCACACTTCTAGTTACACCTTGATACTTTATTACAGAAGCCTAGGGTGTTACAGATCCCAGGGTGACTTATTTTATAAACTCAGTCCGACATCCCTTGAATGATAGATTCAGGGGGGCAGCTGTGTTTGCTTGAAGCAGCAGGACCAAGTTAGAGACCAGTGGCACCATTAAGGTACCTAAAATGTGCATACATACAAAAGCTTATACCCAGAATAAAACTTTGTTGGTCTTAAAGGTGCCAGTGGACTCAAAACTTTATCCTTTGAGTGAAAAAGCAGTCTAGGGGGTGGGGTGATTAAACTGAACATGGGTTTCCTATGTCACCTACATCGAGATCTTCTCCCTCTACTTCCATTTCACAGAGAGGACCGTTTCAGCACAATGAGAGAACTGCCTGTTGTTGAAGCAAAGAAAACGCCAAACTTTGGTGCCATTGTACACTTCAGAGGCCTCTGATTACCTAGTTATTTTACTGTTTCTAATCAGTAATAAGGTGGGCTTGTGGAGAAACGGCATTAAGTCTTGCAACCATGTCCCTTTTGAAGTTTCCATCAAACACATGGGAGTTCCATTCATCTCAACAGGGATCTCCCAGGATAAGTTCTCATAGGATTGTGCCACGACAGCTGCATTTCTGCATGCTATTATTTTGCCAGAAAGGGGAAATGATGAGAATAGGTACCCAGGAATCCAACAGATCAAGTAATATCTGAGGCTAAAAAATACTGGGGGTGAAACAGGGTGAGTTCCAAGTGGTTTGCTTTTCAAAGGCTGCAGATCCTGCATCGCCTCAAGCGTAACTGGTTCATAGTTGTACAATGGTCCGCAGAGACCCCTGGCCATTGTTTTGTTTTGTTTTATTATTTTCCCTCTCCCTCTTGTTCTCCCTCCTCTCACGTTCCTATCAAAGCACAACTGGGTAGAGCAGCTTCAGAAGTTCAAATGCCTCTTTCCAGAGGTCTCCATCAAAGTTCAGCCAGCCTGTTTAAGACTCCACAAGAGATGCTTCAAGGTTTGACGTTTCAAAAAAAAAAAAAAAAAAATCCAGAACAAAACAGGATAAAGCAACTCTGGACTTTGTCCCCCCCCGTTAAGTATCTAAAAGCCAAAGAAGCAGCCAAAAATACTTGGCTTGTTTCCCCCCCTCCCTTTCTCTTTAAACATACAATCCCTTTCTCTTTAAATAGCAGAATTTAATGTTAATAATTCATTTTCATACCATTCAGTTGATTTGATGCTTCTTTGTCTGCCAAATTCTTCATAAGTGTGTATGTTGTTGTTGTGTGTGCTTTCTCTAAGTTTTTTTTTTAATTACCTCGCTGGATATACTGGAAATCCATAGTCATCATGGACTATTTGTACCTTTTCTTCTTTTAGCAATATCCTTCAGCATGTCAAGATATGTGGGCAGGTTAGACATCACAAAGAGTGGAAGAAGCAGCCAGGTGCCTTTCTATCACTGCCTGCATCCAGCGTCCAATTAAAAACTCCCCACCCTTCAGCTTCCAGCTGCCACTGATGTGTCACCCAAGGAGGGCAGGTAGCAGCCAAGCACCTCTCCATTGTGCCTGTGTCCCGTTAACTAAGAATCCCATCTCCAAGGATCACTTTCCATTGGACTAATATTGTGATCCCACTTTGGGAACCCCTTTTTTAGCCAAGGAAAACTGGAATACAAATAAATTGCCTATAGGTGGAAGAATGCGGAGATCAGCTGACAACAACTTGCTGGTGATCCCCAGCCTCAATATTCTCTGTTCAACCCAATGGGTGCTCACCCCAAAGTCCATGCATGGCAACACAAATCATGTACCTATTGTGTCCCTTTTTTTACCCCACTCTTCTTCCAAGGAGTTCTGGAAAGTTTAAATGGATCCTCCCCCCCACATTTTTTTGTACTATCCTCATAACAATTGTTTGAGGTAAGCTAAAGAGAGAGAGAGAGAGAGAGCGAGAGAGAGAGAGAGAGAGAGAGAGAGAGAGAGAGAGAGAGAAGCCTAGAATCATAATTGTTCCATAGCAAGTAGGGATCTGAACCTGCTCCCAGTTCCAAATTTTAACCACTACTCCACAATAGGGGTCTGCATTCAGCATAAACTGAGCAGAAAAAAACCTACCCAAAAATACCTTACTGGTATTTTCCGGATATTTTTTCAGCTGGTTAGTGAGTGGCCTACTTATCCAGCTATCCAAAAATGGCCAACCTGAAAAATCCCGAAAATATCTGGGATTTTTTTTGGGACTGCTGGATAGCCTCAGTTAAAGGGCATTTAAAAGTCTCTCAGTTCCTTTAAATCGCTTCAGAGTGAACTCTCGGAGAAAGCATCTAAAGGGACTGTGATCCCTTTAAATGCCTTTTTTTCCTCCATTGGAAACAATGGAGGATGGGGACGCCTTATTTGATGACCCATAGAATTGGACCCGCTGGTCCAATCTTTTTGAAACTGGGGGCAGGGGAGTTGAGGAAAGGTACCAGCAGCTATGCTGCAAATTTGATGTCTCTCCCTCAAAAATAGCTCCCACAGAGCCCCAGATCCCCCCAAATCGATTTCCCATTATAGTCTATGGGGACCATTGACTATAGTGTTCCCCATAGGGTATAATATAGCCAGAAAAAAATCAGCAATCCTGAATATTTACCAAATCCAAATACCATACCAGTATTGGGATTTGGGAATATTGATAAATACCGATATTTTTTTGGGTTCAATATAAACAAAACTGAAAAATACTGGCTTTTTTGCACACCTCTATACCACAATGGTTTTCAGCTCCCACTTACTCTACCTAACAGTACCTTCAGTGAGAACAAACAATAGGCAATGTGAGTGACCCTCCATCAAGAACAGTACACACCTTTGCAATCAGTGAGTTCTGGAGGGATGCTGAACAGACAACTTGACCTGTTAATAAAACTACAAGATGTACTGGGAGTAATCCTCCACCTTCAGAGGCATACTCTGAAATTCACAGCCTTCTCAAAAAGTATCAGACCTCCAGCACAGCTTATTGAGCTCTGAAATATAATAAGGAACTCTACACTGCGGAGGGAGAAGGGGGTACCTTTATGCACATCCATGTGAACCCCTGAAGAAACAAGGTGATAGCAGGTCACCTTTAAGCTCAACTTTCTCAAAAGCAAATTGTCTCAGGCAACATGGTTAATTAAAACTGAAGTGAGAGACTGCTCTACCTCCTGTACACTTATCTTCAAAGATCAAGAGGAAAATTAGGGGGGGAGGGGACTGGTAACAGCTACATTCAATTCTGTTAGCATCACGATGGAGACAGCCGTAGGGAAAGGAGATAAACAGTCTTTGGATGGAACAATTAAAGCTCAGCACAACGCCAATCACAGTGTGGCATTCGGGAGCTAAATGAAGTTACGGCTTATTTAGCGCTCCACCACCCTGGGAAAAAAGGTACAAACCAAGAGGGTTGGTTTTAATCCATACACTCTCTTGCCTGTTGCAATCAAGCTCTTCCCCCACATAGCAGCCAAGATATTTATAACACTAACCAGAGCCGTTACTGAGTTTGTCTATCACCAGGCTGCCAGAGAACCATGCAAATTCAACTTACCTGCCAGAGGGCAAAAGGCTCCCACCTCATCGTCTAGCAGTTCCGGGGCACATTTTCTATGCTGCTCCATCATTAATTTAGCATTTCGCAGTCACGCATGAGGCATATAAAACCTCAGGGCAATTACAGCCTCTCATTAGAGCAGGCCAGACCGAACTCTAATCTCTCACAAGGGAGAAATAACTTCCGTGTGTGTGTGTGCAGTTGCTTTAAAATGGCACAGTGTTTTTTCAACATCAGCCTCAAACTTATTTACAGTCACTATGTCAAACACCACCACCTCCTTTAAAACTGAGTTTCTAAACAGCAAGAAATGGTCCTCATCCCCCCCCCATTTCTAATAGGCCTGGGTTTTTTTATTTACCACACTTTCATCCCACCCTTCTTTTTAAAGAGCTCAAGGCAGCCTACAAGGTTTTCTCCCCCTCCCTCCACTTTATAACCTCACAACAGTCCTGTGAAGTAGACCAGGGAGGGAGAGAGAGAGAATGGACCAAGTTTACCCAGAGAGCATCATGGCAGAGCGGGAAATGGACATAGGTCTCCAAGCTTCTAGTCCAAGCTCTAACCATATGCAGTGATGTCAAACATGTGATACCATCTATCTCTCCTCTGTCCTCTTACTGTTTTCACTGCTGCAATGCATCCCAAAGGCACTTGGTTTGGATCTCTCAGGTTTTTCACAAACACAGGGACAAACATCCCTGGTTCTTCTCACACACCTCCTCCAAAAAAAGCCCCCTGCTTCCATATCCCTTGCCCCCACCCTCTTTCTCCATAAATTAAAAGATCAATTATACAACTCAGCAGTGAATGCCTGCATTTAATTTTTCTGGCAAACTGTGATTGCCAGTGCTGTAGTTTGATACAGTACACAGAATGCAAATCTGGGAATCCACTATGTTTATCCTCTGCACCCTGGCATGTGGTGTGTGTGCACGCGTGTGTGCTAACAATTCTGATGAGCAGCGAGCCTCAGCACAATGGCACTACACCACTGACCTTTTAGACACTTTCCCCCAAAAGTTACCAGGTGTACGACCATTTTTCAGTACTCCCAGGGGATGGGGGAAGGCCACCGTATATGCTGCAAAACAGCAGATCCTCTGAACATGCCCTGTCATTTATCACCATCTCAGCTGCATTTAGCTTGCTGCACTGATCCAGACATGGCAAATTATATATGAAAAGCTTCCGAGCTCTTTTTCTTGGAACAGAGGCTCCAAGAACACACCGGGGTGCCTCTGTCATCCTTGCCACTGCTGCTGAGCAGTTAAAGTGCTGTCACAATTTATTCCTCTGCCAATGCCATCTTTCAGATTCACAGTGATGCCAATTTCATACCAGCCACCTGATGTGGCTCTCTCTTCTCCCCCACCATCCACAGCAATGCCCCTCTCCAGCCTTCTTCAGTAACTGGTACAGATAAAACGGCACTTCTCTGCTGTATATAATGTACAGGCTGGTTGTAAAAACACTGGCCTTGTTTTAATTGGCATCGTATTTCAAGCGGCTGCTCTGCAAGGACAAACTCCCGGCCCAGCCCCCTGGTGTCCTTTGCTCCGGGCCGTGATTCTTGAACTCTTGCTTACTGCAGGGGCACAAGAGCTTATGAGATGTTTCATTGAGTCGTGCCTAATTAAACTCATTTGAGGGTTGGATTAGCTGGACTGAACAGGAACCCTCCCTTCATTCACCTACTCTGACACTCCCGGCCCTGACCATATTTCTTCGGAAATGTTGTGCTTAACAGCTGCATTAAAGGCCCAAACAGAAAGCCAAAGCAAATCAAAACCCTGTTATGATTTAATAGCACCTCTTATAAGCAACAAAGGTCATTTTGTCATCTCAATAGATTAGGAATCTGCTCCAGTCAAGAGAAGGCCAGAATAGGGATGTTTGTCCCTGAGAAAGCTGGCAGTTTGTGCTGAGTGCTGTAGCAACCGACCCATGGAAGTCCTCCTAAAGCTCTTGTTGGACACTCCCCTGTCTTCAGCCCAGGAGTGGACTGGCTGTTTAACTCACAGAGGAAATTCCTGGTGAGCCATTGCTCTGGAGGGTCATTGGCGGTCAAATCCCAGCAACTGTGCTAGCACCAAGGGGCCACTTGACTAAGACCTTTCATTGGTAGTCAGTAAAAAAGGTAAAGGTTCCCTTGCTCGAAAGCCAGTCGAATCCAACTCTAGGGTTACGGTGCTCATCTCCATTTCAAAGCCGAAGAGCCAGCACTGTCTGAAGACATTCCCGTGGTCATGTGGCCGGCATGACTAAACACCAAGGCGCATGGAATGCTGTTACCTTCCCACTGAAGTGGTACCTATTTATCTACTTGCAATTTCTTGCTTTCGAACTGCTAGGCTGGCAGGAGCTGGAACTAGAGATGGGAGCTCACTCCGTCATGCAGCCAGTCGGGTCTTGAACTGCTGAACTACTGACCTTCCACAGCCTGCAGTTCAGCGTCTTAACCACTTAAGCCACCGCAGCTCACTAATTGTACCCTCTGGTACTGTTGCTGTTTTGTGGGAGGAGGCAAAGTGTGAACCAATGCCCATTGTTAGCACCACTGAGTTTAGTGGTCCTTGAAGTGCTGGCTTGTGTTGCCACAAGGATCACTCAGTTGGGATTGCTCCAGGGCTATTTTTACTTCCCAGTCTACTCTTGGTTCAGCTCAACCCCAAACTGAAATTATTTTATCTTGGTTTACCAAAAGCCCATGCAATGCAGCGGTCAGAATGTCTGACTAGGACTGGCGAGACCCAAATTCAAGTCCACACTTGCCATAAGACTTAACTGGGTGATTCTGTCCCAGCCATTCTCTCTCAGCCTAACCTATATCACCAACACCAACACCAGAAGAAATGCACACAGACTTGTCTGACGTATTAAAAACAAACAAACACCAAAAGCCTTCAGCTCTAATATTATTTCAGAGGCAGTAGAATGCAACGTTCTGAAGAGTTAAACTATAGCAGAAATATATTCAGCATCATTCATGTTTCTTTTGGTTTTTACTTTGATTATCCAATAATTGAAAGTAGTACTATATAATTGGATCTCCCCCACAGCACTGGAATGAGGGCATTTTTAAAAAAATGAAGCAGGACTGCAATACCTTTACTTTAGTGTACTAAAATGTCAGAGTCCTTCATCCGGCTGGACATTCATCAGGCTGATGAAGAGCCCTGTACATTTTGAAAGTATGTTCAGTACTCTGGGATGTGCTGATCCTAATGAAGGTAATACATTATTACAGCACTTGCCTATTCCCCCTGGCCGTTATGGAGCAACGTTTCTATTTGCATGTCTTGTAGACATGTAAAATAAGCCTGTAGTCATCATGATTAGATGAAAGCTTGAAAGTACCTGGATTGTTATTTCCTATAATCTTATATAGTTCCCACACTATTGGTCCTGTTGCTCTTCTACCCCAACAAAGCTCTCCCGATAATGTGTTCCCCCTATTCTCCTGTTCAAACCAGGAACCCTGCTAGGCAGTTAGCAAAGACAGCCTCATTACTAGGCTGAGCATCAAGAAATGGAAATTATATCTGAAACAGCAGAACAGAGGGCAGCCTTGTGTCTGTGGTGCAATAAAAGCATTTCTTGCCCTGGGATCTTCACAACCCTTAATTAGACCTGTTTCTTTTAATGCAGTTGCTATCTTCTGCTTCATCTTCTCTTTATCCAGATGAGGTGTTAATAAGGGCAGTCTCCAGCTCAATGTCATGGTGCCAGTAGGCAGCATGCCAGTGCCAGCCACAGCATAGGAATTACAATTTTCTGTGTCACTAATTAAACAGGAGAACAGCTGCCTCTTCCACTAAACCTTGGTTTGCCCCACTTCCCATATAGCAGGATGGAGACCATCTGCCCCTTGCCATGTTGGCCAAGCAGCTGTATAAACCCAGAGGCAACTCAGCAAGTGGAGAGGGTGAAACTGAAAATAAAACACAACACACGCACACAACCTGCAAGCAAATTAATAGATCTAAGGAAATGGGGAAGGCGCAACACAGGATAGTTAAATTATCCATTCCAGCTGCCCTAATCAAACAGTTTCTCCCACTTTTTGCTTCTGGTGTTGGCACTCATCTCTATTTAATTGTTTGTTGATTTGTTGATCGCTGCAGGCGCCAAGGTCCCAGGATGCCCCATTAGCATTTCAGCCTTTCTGCCTTCCAATTTACAGGAGGGAAAGACCTTCCTCTACCTAGTTCTCAGTCTCCAGCCCCTTCTCCCCTGCTTAATTTTGCAGTGTCTAAGCATTAAAAATGTCTACAAAGCATCAATATCATTTTCTAGTTTCCATCTGTATCCCCCTTCCACATCTCCTACTACTTTGAAGTTAAAAAGGGCCAGTAAAGTCATTCTACATGGCCTGGTTTCTCCTGGGTTAGCCAGAAGTCACTGAGATGATCATGCATTGAACAACCTCTCAGAGGTCACACTAGACCCATGGTTTGTCTATAGAAAGAAGATTGTTTCCAACATGCAAGAGAGTAACACAGCCTCCAAGCATATAAGTGCCTTTCATAGAAGCATGGAAATTTTCTGCACTTGGCAATGCTCGGGGGGGGAGCAGAGCAGATAGTTATGTGTCTCTCATTAGGAGTTTTTAATTCTGATCAAAGCTCTGAGGGTTCATCCTGTAACGATTAGTGACACGGTAACAATTCCCTAATAGATATATACCATAAATGAGAGCAGCTTCCAAAACTGTAGTATGCATCTGGAAATTATACACTGCAACGGAATACCAGCCTTTAATCTCCTACTGGCCACCAGATGATGCTCTGAGAGTCAATTTAAGAACATGAGTACAGAAAAATCATACAAGAAGCAGACTTAAGAGCTGTAAAGTGTGAGGAATAATCTTGTTTATAAATAAAAAGCATGGCACAAAACTTCTTGCTCATCCAAGACAGCTGTTCTCAGTGAGTGTGGCAAACCAGCCGCATTGACCTGTACCACTCTTTTCATCCCTCCAAGGTACCCAAAGACTGGCATAAGACTTTGCCCGGTGCTATACCACTCTCCCAGCTTGCCTGACCCTCAAAGAAGTATTGTCTCCCTCACTTTCTTTGGTACATTGCCGGCAACTGGTTGTTTTAGAAATTACCCAGCAAGAGGGCCAGTCCTCCCAACTTTTTGCCATTCTAATGCCCCACCTAGAGTCTGTGTCTCCTGCCATCCAGCAACTGGTTACCATGGAGATGGCTTACCACTCTTGTGCACTCCCGAGGAACTAGTAAATTTAGCAACTGCCTGACTCCCTTCCCCTGGTGTCAGTTTTAAATAGCATGTTCAAATGGCAGAAGTCTGTGTGGTATGTAGAATAACTACTAGCATTGAAAATAGTAAAGAATGTATTAAAAGTAAAAAGTCCATCCATATACTTGAGCACAGCAACAGACTGAGCAAGGGATGCAAAAGAAAGGTGTAAACTTGTAATTCCTCCTTTCTCTGATTCCGAAGTGTCTGGAGAACTGTAAAGTTTTGAACAATCAATGAATCCTGTGAGTAGGATTCTTCATCTTCTTCCTCCTATTGATGAATCCTGTGAGTAGGATTCTTCATCTTCTTCCTCCTCATCAGTTTTTGGTTTCTTGTCTTTCTTGTGTTGCGCTAAATTAAAGTATTGGTCCACAAACTTTTTTGCTTTAGGAACAGTATCGATATTAATTTTTTAATCTTCATTTTTAAAACTCAGTCCTTCTGGGAATAACCATCTGTAAGGCACTCCTTTTTTCTGTAGAGGGAGAGAAAATTCCCTGTAGAGCCTCCTCCGCTTCTGGATTTCAGAAGGGATATTCTTCAAGATTTTTATCTCTTCATTCTTGATTTTTAAAGGTTTCCCCTGTGTAGATTTCAGCACCAGATCTCTGGTAGACCTTCTCATGAATTTCATGCATATTTCTCCCGGGAGTGTTTTTTTTTTAATAAAGTCTGGATAAGTCCTGTAAGCCCAGTCCATCTCCTTCAATAAATCTTCCTGTTTGTAATCCATTAATGGAGCAAGAGCCTCTGCTAGATGAGCCTTTAAGTCCTTGTTCTTTTCCTCTGGCACTCGCTGGAAGCATAGAATGTACATGGAACTTTCCAGCTGGAGCTGTGTTAGTTGTGTTTTGTTGGAGGTTCTTTCTTTCTCTGCTTCATCCGCTCTTTTGTTAATACTCTCCATCTGTTTTTCCATCTTTTTTAATGTCTTTTCAGTTACAGAGGTTCTTTTGTCCATTTGAGTCAACTGTTCTTGCAAATTGTCCATTTTGGCATTGAGATTAGTTATCTGTTCCATTAGGGGGCGCAGTGCGTTCGCCAACAGTGCATACATATCTGCTGCTACTTCCTGGTTCTGGGAGGGAGTTGTTGGTAGGCTATTTCCGGCTGATGTTTTTTTCTCCAATCCCGCCTTCTGCCCTCTCCCAGCCAAAATATCAACAAGAAGTAAGTTTCCCAAAACAAAGTAAAAGTTAGCTGAATTTAATCTGTTTAATGTTCTTATGCAGCTTTTGATTTCGTTAGTAATCTGATGCATTTAGCTCGACTCAAAGTTCTTTATTTGTGCTTTAAAACCACCTTGCTTTAAGTGTGTGGGGGGGTGAAGTCTTGAGTTTCCCCCTCCCTCACCGCATTATAGTTAGGCGCTTCTAATTGCTACCAAGGTTCTCATAGATGCTTTAAATCACCTGAGCATTGCTTAACTCATGCTTTGAAGCCTTGGAAGTCTTTTAGAAGCATTTCAAAACTTTTGACCGTGTCCTCTTGTCCAGCAGTCATCTCTTGGCACCATACTGGCTCTACAGCGACAGGACCTTTTTTGGGAAAAGGTGAGCCTCAATTCCTTGGTTGTCGCCTTGGAAGAGGCTCTCCTCGGCTCCCCAGGCTGAGGGTCTCCTACAGAGACCCCGGGAGGGTCCAGAACGATCTTGGACCCTTCCCGTCAGCCGAGTCTCGGCTTCCCCCCATCAGAGTGAGACGGGGTGCAACCGAACAGCGAAATGCTTAAACTGGAACTCCATTACCTTGGAATCTTTATTTAGGCGGCCAGCCTTTTGTCAGTTCCAAGTGCCAATGACACCCACC
Source organism: Gekko gecko (assembly GCA_029375565.1). Classification (NCBI taxonomy): domain Eukaryota; kingdom Metazoa; phylum Chordata; class Lepidosauria; order Squamata; family Gekkonidae; genus Gekko; species Gekko gecko. The sequence goes on along the minus strand of JAPDNY010000013.1, from coordinate 19,682,664 downwards.
AATATGGAACTCAGGTATGAGAGCTCCTTCTTCCAACGTAATCAGCCACAACAGGGATCTGTAACTCTTCTGTTTCTCCACCACTTTGTGGGTCAAACAATCATTTCCTCAAATTTTCTGGAAGATACAGTCTAGCTCCTTGCAACCCCACATCTCCTTTTCTAGATATCAGATTCCAGCCAAGGTGCAAGCTGACTATTTCACTGCCTTATTCTAAGGTACACTTTTTAAATTTAGAAGTTGCAGCCTCCTAAAAACTTCCCATTAACTTGGGATCTTTGTTTAGGCACACAGTCTTCTGTCTGTTCCATGTGGCAATGATGGCCATTAAGACAGCTCAAGTGTAAAAGCTCCTTCTTCCAATGAAATCAGCCAGACTGAATCAGCCAAAATAGACCCTCTCCCTCCATTATAAGGGATTTTATCTCTTCTGTTTTCCTACCCCCTTGTGGGTCAAAGAATCATTTTGTCAAGTCTGGAAGATACAATCTATCCCCTTGCAACACCAAGTCTCTGTGCCCCTTTATAGATATCAGATTACAGCAAATGTATGAGCTGATCATTTCATTGTCTCCATCTAGGATGGTCATTGGTACTTCTAAAGCTTTGATGGTTGGTACTTGAGTGATGTTTGGAAGCAACTGATTTCCCCTTTCTCGTTTACCTTCTGCCAGGAGAGAGAAAAACTTTTAAAACTGAATGTGGGTTTTTGTTAAGCCCCAAACCTGAAATAAAATGCATTTTTCACAACTTCCACCAGCATCCTGACGCTTCATAAGAATCTGCCTTAGGCAGATAGCAGAACATGGTCTATTGGTGGATGGCCTGCTGGCTAATGGACCACACCAGCACTTGTAGGTTGCTTTGCTCATGTTAAGATGCTAGACTATGGTGTTGGCTTGATCTTGCAAGACACTTCTCAAATTAGAGTGTATATTTAGGGTCACTTTTTACATGCACAGTTTTATTACTTATTTTATTTATTTAGCCCTTTTACCATGTATTGATTTTTTTTAAGAAATGGATGTATTCTCTTTAGCCATCATTTTATGGCAAATGAGGCCCATAAACAGTTCATACAAACTGATACAGATTAGTTGCCTTGAAATTTAAGGGCTAGCTAATAGGTAGAGCAAAGAGACCAGGGTTCAAACCTCTTTCAGCCATGAACATCACCAGGTGACCTTTGACCAGTCACTCTCTTGTAGCAGAATGAGGTGAAAATGAGGATGCAAGCACCAAGAAGGCAGAATGGACTCCAGCATTTTAGGCTGCACGTGTGGAATGATATTTTCCAGTGTTCCCCTGCATCCATAAGACCCTGGGAGTGGCAAGAATGACACAACATTCAAAGGGCTGTTCTAGAACCACTCTAGCACATTTGTTGTGTGTGTGTTTCAGTTTTGCAGGGAGTTTTTCCATGGGAGAGCAGAAAAATGACCTCCCACGACTGCACTCAGAACTGTGAGAGAGCCAGGGTCATCAAGAGCCACCAGGAGCTCTGAGATAAAGATTCCCTCTGCTCCTACATAGCACCTACACCCAAACCTATTATATGAAAATAACTCACATATTGAACTTTTATCATTAAAGGTACAGGATTTTCTATCACACTGTGATGGACAGCACTTTTAAAATCTTAAAAGTACTGTACAAACAGGTAAAGGATTATGAAAGGTTAATTCTTCACAGTGCAGAGAGCCTTGAGTGACAGGCTGTTCCAAGAGATCTGACTGGTTAGCATCAGCTAAGCAGAGACAGACTTTAGAGCTGAATGCTGAGGAGAAGATTTTGTTAGGAATTCAGCCCTGACAGAGAGCAGTTTGACACAAAAGAACTGGGGAAAGTTGGCAAGGATGAGTGGGTAGTTAGAAGACGACTACCATTCAGGCCAAGGAAAGGGGATAATCTTCTAGAGAGAGAAGGAATTTCCCTACCCAGTCTAAACAGGTTGATAGCTCTGAAGAGTGCAGAAATTCCTGGTCTTGTGCGGTTAGAAACTGCCTTTAGAGACCTTGCAAGTCAGTTTAAAAAACTCAAGATGAGCACTGGTGTTTCACAAGAAGGAGTTTTGGTACTGGAAAGAGTGTACCAGACTTCTGGAAACTAAAAAAGTCAAATAATACTCAAAAATAGTGTCCTGGAGTGTTTGGAAAACAGTGGAACAAAAACCTCTCAACATAAAGATTTAAGTAACTGTGAATAGCTTATGGAACTCTCATTCACCTAAAACATAAGAACTAAAGTCTGTGCATGTACTGGTTTTACCTGAAAGTTATCTATATTGAGTTGACTCAGAAATTTTAGCCCCTGATTTTACCTGACTTTTCCCCTCTATGTTGAGTAAAATATTTTTTAAATTTTGAATTTCAAAATGTCTCATGTCATTTTTACTGGTTTAAGTTAAAGGGCAATCCTGACCCTTCCTCCGGGATCCTGGGCTGAGCCGACTATAAAATATCAGTTTGAGACAGGGTGGGACAGCCAGAGTTCTTCAGGAAAGAAGAAAACAGACCACTAGGGCTACTCAATCAGAAAGGCAAATAGAAACAGAGGGAAAATCTTGTTTCTGAGGGAGGGAAAGGGAAGTGGGTCATCATATATGCCTTAAAACCTATTTTCAAGAAGGTAAGTGCAGTCCAACCTGTTCAGACAAATGAGATGTTTAGTTCTGTATCCTGTTTCTCTTAGCATCCAGATGCCTTGGAAGGCCCATTAGCACAAAAACTATAGCATCTCTCCTGTTGTTGCCCCCACCCTAGCAACTGATATCTGGAGATATCCATTGCCTCTGAACATGGCAGATACAAGACTCAAGAGGGAGAGAGTACTGCAGGCTGATCTGGAACATGGGCCGGAGAAAGAGACATCTTTTTTTGCTTGCTTTTTTCATCCCAAACATATCTGAAATTGCTACTTACTAAACAGTGGGAGTAGAAAAGCATAATAAAACATGCATTTTGACTAACGAAAGCTCAGAGACATGGCAGAATTTAAGGGAATTGGATTTTAGGAAGATATACTTAACAATAGATATGTTTCAAGACCACGGAAAACTGGTTGACATTTCAAGGTATAATAAAAGTTCTGTGAACAACAAGCAAAAGCCTTCTATAGTACTGTCATGTTAAATGACATGTTCTCATTGTAGGAGATGTTATTCTGTATGTAAATATTAAAACAATAATAAAAAGGCAGAATGAGACTGATGTGTATTCTGTACTACAATCTTTTGTACCCTAAGTCGTAGGCTTCCCCATCGCCTAACAACTCTTAGAACGAGAGAAAGGAAGATGAAATGAAATGAAATCCACTACGTCTTTGTAATATTACTGTAAAAATGGAATCACTTATTTCCCAGTCCCCCTGGAAAAAGGCGGCTGAGCAAATTATGCAAGTATTCAGAACGCATGCACAGAGCTGCCAATGAAATACCAATAAAACAGATTAATACCCTTGAAACTGGGGAAAAATGGGCTGATCGCCAATCCAAGCTTAATGACTTTTCTAAAGAGAAGGGGGGTGTCATTGGTGGAACAGCTCACAGAAGAATGACATCTGTAATGAAACTGTAAAACATCATTCTAAACTGCAAAAAAAAAAAAGTTTAATGGGGAATTGCATCTGTAGCTGCCAAGGTGAGGCTGAATGCATCAGCAGCTGTCTTCTATTCTGAAATGTTGTCCTTTGTTGCCAGGGAAGTAGAAAGGTGGTTTCTACATGTACCAGTTCAAGATGACCCAGGCGGTAGCATGACAGAAGGCAGATGCCTCTCTAGTGCATACTGAAGCCATGTCAAAAGTTCTGTGCCCCTTGCTTGATTTGCAAGTTGGCTGGTTTGTGCAAAAGACACCCCTCCTCTAGCTCTTTTCCTTGGCACCTTTGGAGCCTCTCCTTTAATACTACAACAAATCACAGCATTGTGCTGATCGCAAACACAGGATAAGCCATTTCGAGAAACCAGTGCTGAGCTGAAGCTGGACATTTTAACGACTCTCAAAGAAGCATTATTAGCTTGGCTTCTTCCCCAGCATGGAAGTCGCTAATTCAGCTCATTAAAGCCTTAAAACAATTTGAGCTTGAAAATTGGAGGGTACTTTTCTCCATTTTGGTGGGGAAAGAAAAGTTTGTATGTGCAGGCAGCAGTGTAAGAGGTCAGCGGGAAAACTTCAAAGCCAAGTTCTCTTAGCCATGTGAAGCGTTGGAGTGGTCTCTAATGCGATGTGCAGCATCACAGGGTAACTTCACAGCACATAATGGAAGCGCAGCCAGGCAGAACCGTAGCCTGTTGGTCATCCATGCTTCAAATGGCTTGCAGCCGAGACCACCCCTAGCCTAGCAGCAGGTATACTTAACAGGACTCCAAAAAAATGATGCAGCCAGTCACATTTAACAGAAAAGTATAAGGTAAGAAGCTGCCTGAAATGTTGAAGAATTACTATTAAAGGTATGCTCGATCTCATTCCAGCATTTTGCAGATGGCTCCACCTCTTGTGGCAGCCAATTTTTAGCTGCACTCAGCTCCTTATGTCAGAATCCCAAAGGTGCTTGCAGGCAGACTCAGAAAGGTTGGGGACCCCCGCGTCAGAAGAATGCCATGGACATGGTGAAGATTAGAAAGGGTGGCTTGCTCCAGACATCTCCTTTCAGAAACTTTGCCAAACCACAGAGCTTGTGATAGAAACAATCTGCATGTGTTGAGACATGTCACACTACTGCCATGTAAGAAATACTGTCTGTGGCAGTGTTCTCCAAACTTTCTTCATTCTCGGAATCCATTGTTCCTAGATTCCCAGGAATGAGCAGCTTTCAGAATCTGCTATGGTATATACTAACATTTCTGTCCAATAATATGACTAGAACAGAATCTCCTTGCTGTAAAAGTAGACATGAGCCCATCTTGGGGAAATATGGTATAGTAGTTAGGGTTTCGAAGTAGGATTTGGGAGACCCAGGTTCAAATCCCTATTCTGTAAAACAGAGAGGGGGAAACAAACCTGACCCAAAAACTGGAATCAAGAACCAAAAGGGTGAGAAGAAAGTCTAATGAAGGGCCAATATTAAAAACCTAGTTAAAACTTATAATATACAAAAATACATGTATTTATTAGAAAGAGAGTTAAAAACATACTTAAGGGCCCAATGAAAGCCTCGTAAAAAAGTAAAGCCTAAAGACAAGGGCCAACACACATGACCTGACGCGTTTCTGCCCTATTGGAGCCTTCTTCAGAGGTCAAACAATATTGAGGTACAAATAACTTTACTTTTCTACGAGGCTTTCATTGAGCCCTTATGTATGTTTTTAACTCTCTTTCTAATAAATACATGTATTTTTGTATATTATAAGTTTTAACTAGGTTTTTAATATTGGCCCTTCATTAGACTTTCTTCTCACCCTTTTGGTTCTCAAATCCCTATTCTGCCATGGAAGCTTGCTGGGTGACCTTAGGCCCGTCACATACTCTCAGCCTAAATTACCTCACAGGATTGTTGTGAGGATAAAATGGAGGAGAGAACAATGCAAGCTGCTTTGGGCCCCCGCTGGGGAGAAAGATATGGTATAAACAAAATAAATACTATACATATTCAAATTAACTAATAGGCCACCTTGTGGCACACTTGAAATTCTCCTTGCTGATCTCTGTATTGCATCTGTGTCTTAAGGTCTTACCCTTTCTCCAAACTGCTCAAGCAGCATATGTTGTTTTCCCTTCCTTCACCCCATGCCTAACAACTCTTTGTGGTATATTAGCCTAGGGAAAAGGGCAAATCTCAAAGACACCTCATGAGCCTCATGGGTGAGTGGAGATTGAACTTGGATCTCATCAGCCCTAGCTGCTACTCTATCACATGGCACTATCTCCCAAGGTTTCAGTTATATCTTTCCAAAAACCCTATTAAATATAAATCACACATCACAAAAAAATCAACATACACAAAAATGGTACTTCCTCGTATGGAAAAATGAAGGATCGTTTTCTGAATCAATAACAGTCACCCAGAACATGCTTAGTTCTGAGCTTTGTACGAAAGATTTCATTCAGAGATGAAGTAATAGTATTTATTTGCCTACACAGAAAAACAAGTGCAAAGAGCTGAAGAATTATTACCGACTGAATGATAGGTCCAATCTGTAGGAAGAGGATGAAATTTGCCCTTATGCATCTAAGTCGTTGCTATGCAGAAAAAGGTCAGCAAAACTCAAGAAATATTGGAAGCCCAAATTGGCAAAAGCAATATGAAGTGACAACAGTTCCTGTTTAATGTTTCAGTTTCTCTCTCTTCCATCAAAAAGTAGTAATTTCACTGCCTAGGGAACAAGAATGGCATTGGAAATCAGTAGCTTCAGAGTGGTAGTAGAAGCCAGAGGGTTTGGGGTTTGTTGGTTTGTTTACTCATCTGGTGGAGTTTTCGCCTTTTTTAAATTGGTCAGAAGAATAAAAATAGAAGGGGTGATGGGAGGCTCCTCATGCCTGCAAACTTTACAGTTTTGCTATATGCCAAAAACCTGAAGCTGGAATTCAGCTATCATAAACCAGAATCAGCAGAGGTTTCCAATGGAATGAGAATACATTGCGACTAGCAGGACCAAGGTAGCTCAAGAGGAAGAGGGTGCCTGCAAGAGTTATCTTCTAAGAAAATCGAGCCAGTCCTACAGCAGGAAATATAAACAGCCCCAAATCCTCCTACTCCAAATCTGAAATTGCACCACACTCAGAAATGCCCCTGCATCCATATACCCAGCCAGGGCTGGTTCAAGATGTAGGGGACACTGGGCAGAGAGCTCCTGGAGCCCCTTCCCGTCCACTCATCCATCTGCTCCACTACCGGCATGTACATCTTTCCACTGCCCTGCCTGCAAGCCCTCCAACCGTCCATGCTCACAGCCATTTGCACTGCCCACAGTCCTTTCCCTGATGGCACTGGGCAGCATGGGCAGCATGGGAGCATGAGTGATGCAGCACTCACAAGTGACCGGCAGGGAAAAGGCACATTAGGGAGGGGGTCAGCAGCAGTGGGCCTTGCCAGAAGCCATGGGCCCCAGTAGCTGGCCCACCTGAAGGTATGGTGACCCAATTACTTCCCAAAATGCCTTTCAGCTGACCATGGGACACTGCAATTCACTGGCTTCCTGAGTCTTGGAGGCAAATAGTCCTCAATTCAGATAAGACGAGGGAGAAGCAGCAACAAGGCAGTCTGCCCCCAGGCTGATTTGCACACTACATTTTCCAAATTGAGGGTGATTCCCATGAGTGATGAATTAAGAGAGTGAGTCAGCCAAGCAACTTCCTTCCCTGAAGCCTGGATTCCAAGGCCAGCATAGCACACTGCATACTGATATGTGTTTGGACACAGGAGGCCTAAGCTGTAGCCTTTGGCAAGTTGTTATTTCTCAGCCTAACCTACCTCAAGAGGTTAGCATGGGGTTAAAATGAGGTATGAATTGCAATGCACATTTGGGGGGAGGGGTGTATACAGTCAAAATGATTAATGGCAATCCCCTATGGCGTGAGATCAGTGGGAAGCACACACAACAGGGCCAAAGAAGCACAGCACAAGCTCTTGGATCTGAAGGGGATATAAAGCTAAACACAAGAGCCTAGGCTTAGGTAAGCTCACCCCTGAAAATATACGATTCTGTAATGCTACACAATTTATGGATATATACACTGGAGCACCTCTGAATCTCAAGATGGACAAAGAAAGCCTCTTTATTAAGAGAGCTTCCATGACCCATCAAAACCTGGGGTTGAACAGCAGCAGCTATTATTCCAGCAGCTATCATTGATAACAGTGTAGTTCGGTGGTTAGAGTGCATGATCAGGACAACAACGGTTCAAATATACAAAGCCCACTGGATGGCCTTGAGCCAGTCACACGCTCTGCCAAACAGCATTCCCTGCTTACTGGAACAATGAAATAGAGGAGGGGAGAACCATACCATGCTGCTCTGACCTTCCTGGATGAAACACATTTTTTTTTTAAAAAAAAAAGGCAAATAGAATGCTCTCTTTGCATGCCATCTGAGTAGCAATTGCTGGGAGCCAACAGCACAGGGCAGGAGGACCTTGATGCTCTGCTCCTGAGATGCCTGGAAGGATCTAGTTGGCTATTTTGGCAGCAGAATGCTAGACTAGAAGGACCTTTGTCTTGATCCAGAGAAGCTGCTTTTATGTTCTGTGCAGAATCTGATGCTTCCACCACTGGATACAAGATACAGGGCTACAAGGACCAGGGCTAAAAATAAGCACTCACAAAACATGCACACACACACATACAGAGAGACAGTCCTTAGAAAACCGATATAATCCAGGGAAAAAACCCTCTGCAAACCATCATTCAAGCAGAACCCCAGGTGTCCAACACAGGCCGAAATCCTTACCATCTGCAATGAAATGTTCGGGAACGTGTAGAGTCACCTTGACCGTCAGTGGGCAGGAAAGCTGAGTGCCACACACCATAGCCAGGATGCAGGAGCTCACTGCAATTAATGTCAGCGCTGTCTTGTTCATGGGGCTCTTGAGGGAACCTGGAGAGACCGGGGGAGGGGGAGGAAGCAGAGAGAGAGGGTGAAGAAGATGCTCACAGACATTGGCCTCAGAACAACCACACTCTAGGGAGAAAAATATACGAGTAATATGTAATAAATGTAGGGTGGGGGGAAAGGAAAACTTTCAGACTAGAGCCTTCAAATCATTTCTTATCAGGACTTTGCCACCAGCCAACGTGAGGCTGTCACATCCGTTCATTTGACTGTAACATGTTTTCAGAAACTCCATGTGTAGACACTCTTATCCTGTGGTATTAGGGCAGAGAATGACACTCTCTGTCTTACAGGAGAGCAAGGGAGTAGCACCCAATCAACAGAGATTACACAAAAAAAGTATGATTAATAGGTGAAAAGATGGAATTCTTGGGGTGGATGAGGAAACCTAAGAATATACTCTTCACTAGGGGAAATTAGTTCAAAAGTGTGGTTGTTTAGCTCTTGCAAAAGGCAGTGTGGCCAGCAAGCTACAGAAGTGATGCACCGCCAATGTGGGGAGAACAAGGGTCATCTGTCCGACTGTGGGATTTAAAGTCTGGTGGCTGCGGAAATGAGGGGGAGGAGCAGCAGCAGAGAGAGAGGCTGAGGAGGCTGACAGCTGTGGTGGAGAAAGGGAGGCTCCAAAACCTGTGAAAGAGGCAGAGATAAGCAAGAGTCACAGCAGCCAGTCAAAGGAGGGGACAGGAGGCTGTGAGAAGCGTGAAATGCTGGCATAGCCAATTCCAGGTTGGGAAGAAGTCTCCTGAAGAAGAGAGACTGAGCCAGATGAGGTGCCCCTGGGCAGCAATGATACCCAATCCCTAAAGAATCCAGGGAAGGACTGGCTACAGGAACCTGATGCACAACGGGGGGGGGGGTGGAACAAGGGAAGGAACTTCTCATCTTGGGAAGGCACAGGAAGGCAAGGAACAGGTGTGGGCTAAGTACTGTATGAACTATTTAGGCACATTTATATAATGAAGGTGGCCAGGGAGGATCCTGGGAGGGCAGCCCAGATGTACAAGTGTAAAAGGTCTCGGGTCTAAGGCCACAACTAGCAGTGACAGAAAGTTCTGCAGGAGCTACACAGCCACCCTTTTAAACAGGAGACGCTTTTGAACTAGGTCTTCCACCAATGAAGATCACTCTCTTTGCTGCTGTTCCCACACCAGAAACCCCACTGAACTTATTTACTTACTTTTATTTACTTTATTTATAGCCTGCCTTTCTCACTGAGAGTTAAGGCTGATCGCACAATATAAACAATGCAGTTGGACAACGTAAGACAGTCAACAAACAATGCAACATGGTTTTACAGAAATTAGAAAAACAGTGAAAAATAAAAAGGTATCCAACACGATACACAGTAAAGAATGCAGAAAACGGAATTCCAAAAGTACAAGACAATATAGTAATTGTAGGATAAAAGGTTTAAATGGCAATGGAGTATTCCTGTACCTTTTTATGAAGAGTCCCCCTGAACCATTAAGAACATAAGAGAAGCCAATGTTGAATCAGGCCAATGGCCCATCCAGTCCAACACTCTGTCACACAGCGGCCAAAATATACCAGGTGCCATCAGGAGGTCCAGCAGTGGGGCCAGGGCACCAGAAACCCTCCCACTGCTGCCCCCTCCAGCACCAAGAATAGAGTGCATCACCTGCCCCAGACTGAGAGTTCCCATCTATACCCTGTGGCTAATAGCCACTGGTGGACTTCTGCTCCATATGTTTATCTAATTCCCTCTTGAAACTGTCCATGCTTGTAGCTGCCACCACCTCCTGTGGCAGTGAATTCCATATGTTAATCACTCTTTGGGTGAAGAAGTATTTCCTTTTATCTGTTCTAACCCGACTGCTCAGCAATTTCATGGAGTGCCCACAAGTTCTTGTATTGTGAGAAAGGGAGAAAAGTACTTCTTTCTCAACCTGCTCAATCCCATTCATAATCTTATAAACCTTGATCATGTCACCCCTCAGCCATCGTTTCTCCAAGCTCAAGAGCCCCAAGCATTTTAACCTTTCTTCATAGGGAAGGTGTTCCAACCCTTTTATCATTCTAGTTGCCCTTCTCTGCACTTTTTCCAATGCTATAATATCCTTTTTGAGATGTGGTGACCAGAACTGTACACAGTATTCCAAATGAGGTCGCACCAATGATTTATACAGGGGCATGATGATACTGGCTGATTTGTTTTCAATTCCCTTCCTAATAATCTCCAGCATAGTGTTGGCCTTCTTTATTGCAGCTACACACTGTCTAGACATTTTCATTGAGTTATCTACTACGACTCCAAGATCTCTCTCTTGGTCCGTCTCTGCCAGTTCAGACCCCATCAACGTGTATTTATATTTAGGATTTTTGGCTCCAATGTGCATCACTTTGCACTTGGCCACATTAACCCCATTTGCCACGTTGACGCCCACTCACCCATCCTCGACAGATCCCTTTGGAGTGCCTCACACTCCTCCCTGGTTTTCACCACCCGGAACAACTTTGTGTCATCTGCAAATTTAGCCACTTCACTGCTTACTCCCAATTCCAAATCATTAATAAACAAGTTAAAAAGCATCGGACCGAGTACTGATCCCTGTGGTACCCCACTGCTTACCACCCTCCACTGAGAAAGTTTCCCATTTATACTCACTCTCTGTTTTCTATTTATAAGCCAGTTTTTGATCCACAAGAGGACTTGTCCTTTTATCCCATGACTATTGAGCTTACTTAGGAGCCTTTGATGAGGAACTGTATCAAAAGCTTTCCGGAAGTCAAGGTAAATAATATCTATTGGGTCCCCCTTGTCCGCATGTTTGTTCACTTCCTCAAAAAACACTAACAGGTTAGTGAGACAAGATCCTTTATACCACAGCTCTAGTTCCTTTCTGAAGATGGCATCCTGACCAGTTCTGTTTCACCCAATCTGCAGACTGAGGGATACTCAAGTTCTCAGCTAACCAGACATTCACCATCCCTTTCATTCTTAACTAGCCTCAACAGAGCAACGATGATCTAATCCATAACTGTAAAAATTAAGCTTCAAACTGTAACCTATAACAACTTTTCCTTTTGTGTGTGTAGGGAGGAATCTAAACCATCCCATCCCAAACGTTTGGGATTAGGAAAAAATGTTCCAGCACTTTAATAAGTAAATACAAAGACGGCTAATTAAGTTTCAGTGCAATGGGTCAGCAGTTTTCTTTAAATAATCAAACAGCTAAACTGTGCCAAAATTTAGAGCAAGAGATCAATGAAAGGCTGATATATGGAAGCTCATTTACATAAATGAAAACAGACAACCCAATATTACTTATAACTTATATACTGAAATTTTCTGCAGCCCAAATATTGGTTGTTGGGAGGAAGCAGCACACAAAACTCCTCACAATAAGTGATAAATACACACAGAAGAACCATGTGTGACTCTCAGTACAATTCCAACCAATTTGGTAATCCCACCAAGGGCTCTCAAGCCAACCAAAATCAGAGGTGGTTTGTCATTGCAGTGTCTTCCTTGGTGATCTGTTAGGGTTTTGGTGCACTGACATAATATGCTCACGGTTCGCAATTGGATGACTAACAGCAGTTCACCTCTATCATTTTCCTTCCTATAAAGCATCTCTAAGAAGTCCCCTTGACTTCACATACTGGGTTTTTTTAACATCCCACTTATCCCTCCAAAATATCTTAAAGACTTGATTTTGTTTTTCAAAGAGGCACATTTGAATCCAGTACCATAGGCTGGAGACCGGTGTTCAAGGACTTTTGTTCTTCAGCTTTCAAAATCTGAGAAGCCTCTCTCTGTATCACTGAATTCTGCCAGTCTGAAGTAGTAGTTAAGAGCAGCAGACTCTGATCTGGAGAACTGGGCTTGATTCCTCACTCCTCAATGTGAAGTCAGCTGGGTGACCTTGGATCAGTCACAGTTCTCTCAGTGCTCTCTCAGCTGTTGCGGTGATTGTAAGCCGCTCTGAGACTTCAAGTGAAGGGCAGGATATAAACCCATCATCATCAACAACAACTCCTCCACTTCTTCTGCATCATCTTGGTTCCCCTTCCTACAGAGGTTGAGATTGATGGGTATCAGAGACAGGCCTTCCTATCCTTGAGCTAGTGCTGCAGCTTTGCACCATGTTCCCTCCTAAGCTCACCTGGCACCTAAGCGCACCTGACACCTACTTTTGGTTAATCGTACTGTTATTGATAAATCCCTGCTATGATTCTGATTAGCCCAAATGGCCCAGACTAGCTCAATCTCATCAGAGCTTTGAAGCTAAGCAAGCAGTGCTTCAATGGGAGACCACCTGGAAAGACTGTGGCTGCTATACAAAGGACTACAAGCAGCAAACCACCTCTGCTTACCTCTTACCTTGAAAACATCATGAGGTAGAATTTCATGGGGTCACAATGAGCAGGTTATGACTGCATGCCAAACTTTACCTTGCCTTTATTATTCTGATCAGCTATTTCTTGTTTGCTTTATTCTTAGCCTGTTCTCTTATAGTGCTGTCATTACTGCATTGCTTCTGAATCAATTCACTGCTTTATCTGTAATTGTTATGATACTGTGTTACTGGTGTGTCCCCCCCATCATCTGTTATTTTAGTCTATCCCTTTAGTATGATTGATGTTTGATGATTTTATAGTTTCTATGAATTTGACACAGGAATCAGGATATGCATATTTTTAAAAAATAAATATGTTGTACGTCTCTAAAGAACCAGCTGGCATTCACCAATACTGGTGCATTTCCAAACAAAACCCACCAGAACCTCAGGATGCAAGCAAATCAGAATTCAGTATGATTAGCCATAGCGGAAAACCAAATTTTGCATGTGAGTCAGAGAATTCTTTTCATGTCTCCAGACTGAATTCACAAAAGGACTCTCCACATATGTGAGATGAAATGTTTTTTGACAGGCAGAAGAAAGGCTCTGCAGAAGCCAAACCTGATCCCAGAATAACCCCAGCACTAGAGAGGCATGAAGGTCACCTGGAGTTCTCCCCATCCCCCTCTTCGGGCCATCCGTCTAATACCCTGCATGCCAAAATTCTGACACCTCAGAAATAATTCTGAAGCGGCAGCACCTTTGAGGTTACACAAAAGCCAAGGTGCACAAAGATCCGACAGAATAATGTCCTGGAGTTGGGCTTCCATCAGGACCAGAAGCAAAACTTCAGCAGGCTTTTAATGAAGTCGGTTTAATGGGGGGGAGAGGAGCTTCATGATATACTGGCATCATAGAACAGAATCCCACATCCCTGCCACATAAAGTCCATACAACAAATCAAGGAAGAGCTCAGAAGGCCAACCTCTTATCTTTGCTAAAGTAAAAGAAACTGAGAAAGTAGAAATAATCAGGAAACGGAAATACCACGCAAACACCAAGACCTCCTTTACTTCAATAATTGGGTCGATTCTACGGTTACAGCACAGTTGGGGTCAGAGCAGAGAACAAGCCATGTCGTTTTGAAAGTTAAGGTGAAATGTGTGCACCAAACCACAGAGATAACTGTTCCAGGAAAGTAAGGATTTCAAAATTGGAACAATCAACTTAGCAGACTGACCTTAAGCACTGAATAGAGTTTGCTGAAAAGCTGGACAGCTCCCCACGGTCTAGAAAGGGCAGACTAAATAGAACAAATGCATTCCTTTCACAGTACAGAAAGAGCATGTGCATGCAACCTTAGTCCTTCCTCTCCCCCAAAAATCATTTTTCCCAAGATGTGCCACTCACCTTTAATATGGAAAAGTTACCATGCCTCCTACAGCTGCCTTTCTAAATTTCTAACTTATCTTCCAAATTCTGTAGTATGCTATGCAAAGTATCATAAACGTAAGAGAAAAACAAAATCCCTCTATCTCAATTTGTTTGGAATATAAGTAAATGATAAAAACTATGTATGTAAAAGGGGTGGACATAATCAAAGTCACTTTTTTACATCATAGCTGGACCCATTCTAACTTCAAAGCCAAAGTGAAACCAGTCTCTCTTTGCAAATACCATTCCACTGATCCTGGATGACATTCTCTCCTTGCCCTTTGATTTTGTCCAGGTCATGGTTTCCAAATGTTTCAACTTAACGGTCAGCAGCACTGGGTTCAATTCTTTTCTCCCCACCTGTGAACAATTGGGAACATGCCAATCACCTTTAAAATTGGATATGAGCAAGAACTCCATCACAGAACTCAAAACCGTGATATAGGATTTCAAGCAGGCCTCCCATCCAGGTACTGACTACGCCCAGATATACTAATAGCTGGTTAGAGATCAGCCAACCATGCTCAGTTTTTATTTCAACTTGCTTCTCAGCCATTTATTCTGAACTAACTTAAGAGCTCTTTAAAGACTTGGGAAATGAAGGGTTAACCCTTTTGTGGTACCTTTTCACTTGAACAGATTTTGGCTTTGGCACCAAATTTTTCAGGGGAAAGTCTGAAGAAGAAGAGGCACACAAGAAGAGGTACACTGCCTCTGGATATGTAGGCTACATTTAGCTAACATGACTGATAGTCATTGATGGAACTATCCTGCATAATGCTGTCTACCCCCATCCTTTTTAAAGACATCTAAACTGGCAGCCATCAGTAGTGTTGTGCCACCCAAAACAACAACAAGCAAATGTATTTTGTTCATCAAGTTTACTGGGTATTTCTGAGTGATACTTGCTAGAACTACTACCCTGTTCAAGAGGCTACCACATAGCTAAGATAAACCATTTTTTCCACGGGACTTAAACAATGCAACCTCACTAACATTTCCAGCCATGACACCCCCCTCGCAGATCACTATACATTCACAGCACAACCACTGCCACGCTGTATTTAAACACCCACTGGGAGACAAGTGACTTAACAGAAGACTTTTCAAAACCAAAGAAACTGATACTTTGTGATATGGTGCTAAGTAAATATCCTGCAATTGTTTTAAAGATGGGAAGCTGGTACCAAGTCATGCTTTCCCCTATAAACTTAAAGCTGGAAAGAGGCAGGTAAGTCATATAATGTGATAGGTATATGGGATGGGGTGAGGAGAACCAGGGCGTTTGTTTGCATTATGTCCACCCTCCATATGTCTGGACCTATCAGAAATGGGCAGGGGTTGCTGGACCAACACAAATTAATTAAAGGGACCAGATTTATATCTTAACAGTGTATTTGTGCAAGACTCTAAAGCAAGAATCCCTATTTATTTGCTTTGTTTTTAAAACATAAAATGAAAAGCAGAGAGAAAAGAAGAAAAGCAGGCAAGTAACTATTCATATTAGGGTAGGAATTATATCAGAGCATCTCTTCTAAATCCAGTAAGATGTCACTTAATTAGACTAGAAGGAAAATTGGTTTCAGAAACAAAACCTGCTCTTAGTGAATGGCAGTCCTGGACCTGCAAGCAGCCATAGCTTGGATCAGAAACCAGTGTCCAGAATAGGCTCTTAAGTCATTTTGCACTCACACCAATTTAGATGAGCTCAGGATTCATGGAGGGCAGATAGATTGCTGAAAAACATGAACAGAACAGTTCTGTCTGAAGGGGCTAATTGCTATAAAAGTGTTTGCATCTTATGTAGAAGGAAGGAAAACTAGAATTTGTAGGTGAAAAAGTTCAGCAAAGGGGAATAGAGAAGTACTCATAACTAACTCTCTCTCTAGCTGATTTGCACATCCTTCCCAGGATCTAAGAGACTCCAATTGTCTTAAACCCATAATCCAGGGTGCTGATTCCAAGTAAATGCCCCTAAAAACCTTGCCAAAGCCTCCCTCACCTGTCCCCCATCAGCAACTAGTAGGTATGCTGAGGTATGCTGCCTCTGAACACAGAGGTTCTATTTAGCCATCATATGTAATAATCATTGATATGTCTGTCTTCCTCCATGGATTTGTCCAATCCCCCTTTAAGCCATCTAAACTAGTAGTCACCACTGCAGACTCTTATAACAAGTTCCATTAAGTTAATTATTTGTTGTGTGAGTAAATTCTTTTCTTTCTCCTGAATCTATAGGCTGTCAATTTTACCAGTTGCACTGCATTCTAGTACAAAGTCCCCTCTATCCATTTTCTTCACATGATGCATATATACTCTGTTATGTCCCACCCAGGTATGCCCCCCCCAGGTATGCCCCCCATATTAAATGTGAAACCCTCAAACAGACTTTCCTTGCAGGACAGCACCCTAACCCTTTAATAATTTTGATTTCCTCTTCCTGTACCCATTTTATTCATAGATAGATAGACAGACAGACAGACAGACAGACAGATGGGATATGATGTGACAAGAGTGCTATACTGAGTTCCAAGTGTTTCTCCCTCTTCACTCTACCACAATAGAGAAGCGACTGATAGAATTATTCCATCTCTGCAAATATTATTCTGATTATCGGGTAGTACACACCATCACACAAGGATTTATGACTACCTTAAAACATCAAGTGTCAAGCTTCCTGTAACAATACAGTAATAAATCAATGTTGTATGAACAGTTGGGAAATCAGCTGATACCCCCCAAAACATATATAATTTATATTACCTAGTTTTACTGACTGCTAAATAGAGCCACATGTGGGTGCTCAAATGCTTAGCTATCAACCCTTTCCCACCTTGAGAAGGCACCATAACAATTTGAGATTTCATGATAGGGGTGTGCGTTTGGCTAAATTTGAGCCAAAAAGAAAAATCTGAAAAAATATTTTATCAGTATTTTCTGGGTATTCTTTTAGCTGGATATAGATTGTGGCTGAATTTTGGCCATCCAAAATGGCCAAGCCCAAACTCCCCAAAAATATTTGGGATTTTTTGGGACCACCGGATAGTCAAAATTAAAGGGCATTTAAAGGGATTGCAGTCTCTTTAAATGCCTTCCTGGTAAATTTGCTGCTTGGAGGTATTTAAAGGGACAGCGAGCCCTTTAAATGCCACCCCCCTCCATTGAAACCAATGGAAGATGGAGCACCTTCTTTGGGGACCCATAAAATTGGACTCCCTGGTCCAATATTTTTGAAACTTGGAGTGAGAAGAGGCATCAGCAGCTATGCTGCAAATTTGGTGCCTCTACCTCAAAAAAACAGCCCCACCCCTGAGCCCCAGATACCCCTGGATCGATTCTCCATTGTAGCCTATGGGGACCACTGGTGATAATGGTTCCCATAGGATCTAATGGAGCCAGGAAAAGAATCAGAATTCCCAAATATTTACTGAATCTAAATACCATGTCAGTATTGGGATTTGGGAATATCAGGAGATAAACAGGTTGCTTACCTGTAACTGGTGATCTTCGAGTGGTCATCTGTGCATTCACACCCATGGGATTTAGTGCACCTGCGCTGAATCGATTGGCATTGTAGCAAGCTCCAACGGATTTTCACGCCCAAACCTCAGGCATGTGCAGGAACCCCAACCACGCATGCCCAGAGGGGCGGGCGCAGACATCCCACCAGTTCCTTCTGACCGCTGCAGTGCAAAACCCTTAAGAAACGTAGAGTCTGACAGCAGCAGGGAAGGAGGACAGGCGGTATGAATGCACAGATGACCACTCGAAGATTACCAGTTACAGGTAAGCAACCTGTTTATCTTCGACATGGTCTCTGTGCTTCACACCCATGGGAGAGTAGCAAGCAGTGGTCTACCTGGAGGAGGGTGCTGGCAGGTCAGTACTGCAAAGCTGAGGATAAGA
The DNA here is from genome assembly GCA_029375565.1 of Gekko gecko. Lineage (NCBI taxonomy): Eukaryota > Metazoa > Chordata > Lepidosauria > Squamata > Gekkonidae > Gekko > Gekko gecko. Next base: position 19,664,472 of record JAPDNY010000013.1, on the reverse strand, counting down.
TGTGACATCCTAGATCTGTATGAGAGTTCTTGCGGACATCAAGAGTGTAGTGCCTGGGAGTTTCGGTTTCGGCGCTGCGAATGGCGGCCGCCTCTCGGGACGCTCCCGGAGGCGGTTAGCCCACACGCAGTCAGGGGGGGTCTTCGCGTATGCGAAAGACCCTAGGGAGCCTTAGGCAAAGGTTCCGAACCGGGGGCACTTGGGGAGTAGCCTCTTTGCCGGCAGACAGCCGGGAAATTGAGGCTTTCTCCCCGCCCCAATCGGCCCCGCTGCGTTGTGCCCGTAATGGGACTTAGCGGCGCCACTGAATTCCAGGAGTGAAGACAGCGTTACGATTTAATATAAAAAGAAGAAGTGGCATCGAACCGTGAGTTGAAGATCGATTTTGAAGCGTGAATTCGAGCCCCCCCCCCGTAAGCGTTTAAGCGTATGGGAGGAGGGAGGAATCCCCACCCCTTTTGAGAAGCAAGAGTTACAAAGGGTGCGCGAGGGGGGGCAGAGAGGAAAACAGTGTTGGAGAAAGTACCGTTGGAGTTGTATAAAAGAATCGATCCTATTAGCTTCCTTGGGGATGCGGCACGAACTTTATAAAAGTAAATAATAAATCAAAATGTCGACTACGGGGAAAGTCCTGCAGAAACCGGAAGAGATGAGAGGAGGGACTTCCGGCCCGGGTAGCCCCCCCCAAGAGCTAGCTGTCAATCAACAGGATCTGCGCCCTCTGCTGGAGCAAATACAGAAAATCAATGAAACTTTGCTTAAAGTGGAAAGTGTCTTGGTTAGTCGACAGGGGAAATTGGAGGAAATAGAACAGAAATCGGATTTGATTTTAAGTTTTCAGGGCGTGAAAGAAGAAGAGAAAGAGGATCTCGGATTTACCTCGACAAATGTTTTGGCACCCCTAACTGGCAGTGAAGCGAAAAAATTAAAAGAAGAGGTGGACATGGCTCTCAAAGCCTATTCCGCTTTTATAAAAGAAGATACTCTGCCAGTAGAAGGGGATGTTGAATATAGCGGGCAATATACCAGAGATCCGATTCCATGTGCAGTAATAATGGCGCCCTGGAAATTTGAAGGCCGGAAACATAAGGAAAAAGAGAAAAGAAAGAAGATGGATTACACCTTTAAAAAGCAAAAATCTTTGAAGAGACACGCCAGTTTGGAGGAAGACGCAGCATTTAAAATTGGCAGAGAAAAAGACGGCAGCCCAGGGGAAGGAGGCGACGGATTGGAAGACATCAAAGTTGAAAAGGACTCAACCTACAACTGGAAGAGACCTAAAAAGAAGACATTTTAAGGACTGTTCGTGTACCATCTACAAGGAGCTGTTTGATTACTAACCCCAATGGACTTCACTAACTGTATTAACAGAGTGATTTTGGACTTTGCAGTTTAAAAGAAGATCTTCGAATCGCGATAGATGCCAAAAATGGTATTAATTACTAACTAAAACTAACCTTTACTAACAGAGAAAACTTCACTCCACCTTTCTCTTTCTCCAGCTGTCTACCCTTCCTCTTTCTTATAAAAAGAATAAAATTCTCTCCTCTTTAGGAGAGTTTTGACAAAAAAAAAAAGAGTGTAGTGCCTGATGAACGTATTAGGTGCAGCCCAAGTGGTGGCTCTATAAATGTCCACAAGGGAAACTCCCTTAAGGAAAGCTGTTGAGGCCGCGACAGCCCTACTAGAATGTACCCTGATCAGACCAGGTAATGGTTGTTTGGCAAGTAGATAGCAGAGGCAGATCAGTCCTACGATCCACTTGGATAAGCACCGAGCCATGATACGAGTTCCCATCTTAGCTGGAGCATAGGAAATGAAGAGCTGACAGTCACGTCTCATTGGGCGAGTTCTCTGTAGATAGAGCAGGAGTGCACGCCTCATGTCCAAGGTGTGTAACAGTCTCTCCTCCGGAGATTTTGGAGAGGGGAAGAAATCCGGAAGGAAGACCTCCTGCTGGAGGTGGGATTCTGAAATGACCTTGGGCAAGAACGAGATGTCAGGAAGGAGACAAACACCATCTGGCAGAAATGAAAGATAAGGAGGGTCATGTCAAGCAGTTCCCCCACTCTCCTCACCAAAGTGATGGCCACCAGAAAAGCTGTCTTCTATGACAATAATTTCATGTCACAAGTTGCAAGTGGCTCAAATGGTTTCCTAGTGAGTTGGCAGAGGAAGGTCCCAGGGGTCCACCGGATGCTTCACAGAAGTCTTTTCAGAAAATGTTTAGAAAGAGGATGTGAAAAAAGTGAACACCCTTCAACTTGAACATGGTAGGCTGACAGTACAGCCAAATAAACTCTCAGCAAAGAATGCGACAAACCTGCGTCTGCTAAGGACAAGAGGAATGCAAAAACTTTCTCCAGACTCACAAAAGCAGCTTCAGGACTAGCAAGACTCAAAAAGGAACAAAACTTTAACCATTTATAATGGTAAGATTTGTGCGTAGTGGGCTTTCTGGAATTCAGCAATACATTGGCTACACGGGATGAGAAGCTGTTTAGACCACTCTCCAGGCCATCAGTTTCAGACAGAGAACATTGTAGTATAGGAGCTGAGACTCTGATAAGAGCAGGAAGTCTGGAGCCAACGGAAATTGGTGGTAAAGTCCCACTGACAGATCCAGGATGGTCGAGAACCATGGTTGTCTCGGCCACCAGGGGGATATGAGGATGCAGTTCGCTTTGTCGCTGATGATTTTATGTACCACCCTTGGCAGCAGGGGTAGTGGAGGAAATAGGAAGAGAAAGTCTCTGGACCAGGGGTAAAGGAGACCGTCCCCTAGAGACAGCAGGTCTTTGCCTCCTCGACTGCAGAACAGAGGGCACTTCTTGTTGGCCCTGGTGGTGAAAGCATCCACCTTGAGGGAATCCCCACTTGCAGAAGAGTGGTAGAAGGTAGGACCAATTTATTTCCCAATCGTGCAGCCGAAGACCTCCTTGACTGAGATGATCAGCCTGTACATTCCTGCTCCCTGGTTTGTGCATGGCGACTAGGAAGATGTTGTGGGTGATGCAGTGGTCCCACAATCGAATGGAGAGCTCGCAGAGGCGCTGAGAGACTGTGCCCCCCTGCCTGTTTATATAGCTTAGGGAAGTGGTATTGTCCGTAAGGATCGTGACACACCTCCCCTTGATCAGAGGCAGAAAGGTGATAGCAAACCTTATCACAAGCAGTCCCAGAAAATTGATGTGACGGGTGCACATGCGTGCATCCCATCTGCTGCCGACACAGATGCCATTCAGATGAGCACCCCACCCCCAAAGTGAGGCATCTGTTGTTAGGGTGAGCTCTGGTAAAGGAGGATAGAAAGGTGCTCCTTGAAAAAGGTTGGCCTGGGAGGTCCACCAAATTAGAGAGTCCCGTACCCTTGCATGTGGACAGAGGCGAGTGCTGTGGAGATCTCGCTCTGGGCTGAAATTGTGGATGAACCAAAGTTGCAGATGGTGCATTCTTAATTTGGCAAAGACCAGGACAGACGTAGTAGTGGCCATTAGACCGAGGAGCCTCTGAATTTGGAAAGCCACCATTGAGGGTTGGCAATGAATCAGGGTGGCCAGATCCACAATGTGTGTGGCTCTGTCCTGTGGCAAATAGGCTCTGCAACGGATAGAGTCCAGTAGAGCCCCAATATATTGTATCTACCGAACAGGTTGAAGTTGAGATTTCTCAGCATTTACCTGAAGCCCTAAGATCTCCAACAGGGTCAGCGTCTCTGTGATATTGGAGAGCAGGGAATCTCAGGAATTTGCAACTAGTAACCAGTCATCGATGTAAAGGTAAATGCTGATTCCCTTGAGACGCAAGAACACTCCCACCACCACCATTGTTTTTGTGAACACCCTCGGTGCGCTTGACAGACCAAAGGGCAGGGCCGCATATTGGCAGTGATGTTGATCAATTGCAAAGTGTAGGTATTGGTGATGGGACGGATGGATGGTGAGGTGGAAGTAAGTGTCTTGGAGATCGAGGGTGGCCATCCAGACATTCTTTCAGAGAAGTGGTAAGATCTGCTGCAGAGATACCATGCAGAAATGTCAGTAATGTATGAAACAGTTCAGCATCTGTAGATCTAAGATTCGCTGAACGCCACCACCCCTCTTTGGTATAGTAAAATAGCGGGAATAAAACCCCATGCCTTGTTGGTGAGGTGTTACTGGTTCAACGGCTGCCTTGTGCAGCAGAGCAGACACCTATTTGAGAAGAAGTGGGGAAGGGGGTGTGGATACGAAGACTGGAGTAGTAGGATTCTGGATAAACTCTATACGGTACCCATGGGCCAGAATGGAAAGCACCCAAGCGTCTGTGGTGATGAGGCACCAAGTTGGGAGAAACGGTGCCAAACGGATTGGGCTCAAAAGTGGAGCCTGGAGGTCAAAGGCTCTGTTTCACAGACTTCACCTACTTCTGACAGGGGGGCTGTTGCCTAGAACCATACCTAAGTCTTGAGGCATAAGTGGGTTTTTGGCCTCCAGATGATGTACGTGGCCTCCATGGACGATCAGGAGACTGCCGGGGAGGAGTGCATTTTTGCCAAGGTCTAGACCAAGTGTGCAGTCTGTATTGCCTTGAAGAGGAAGAAACCCCTACAGTATGAGAAGCCTTTATGCTCTTATCCATATCTTGCAATATGGTATCAGTAGTTGCATTAAAGAGCCCAAGGCCATCGAAAGGCAAGTCCTCAACATACAATCGAATGTCAACCTTGTAGATTCGTGTTGCGCAGCCAGGAGTGCTGGCGCAGAGTGATAGCGGATGTCATAATTTTTTAATAAGTGTCCAAAGCGTGCTTGGATGTGTTGACTTGCTGCTTTGCCAGCACAAGACCTTCCTTTTGGATGGTGCGGGCCGACTGCTGCTTGTTCTCCGGGAGGGTTGCCAGCAAGTCAGAGAGACGTTCCCATAAGGTGTACTGGTATCTGCTCATACAGGCCAGGTAGCTAGCGGTCTTCACTCCAAGGGCTCCAGTGGAGTAAAACCGGCACCCAAATGAATCCAATCTTCTGCTTTCTTTGTCTGAAGGGGCAGAATGTGTACTCTTTGATTTGGAGAATGATGTGACAACCATAGAGTTTGGTTGAGGATGAGTAAATAGAAATTCTGCTCCTGCTTCCTGGACTCGGTACATATGGTCCATACTGCGAGAAGAGACTGGAGCTGAAGAAGGCTTATCCCAAGGTGTTTTTGCTGCTTGCAAGAGGACCAACGACATGGGCAATGCAACTGCTGTAGATGTATCTAGTTGCATAATGTCAAACACTGCATCAGAGACAGATGGTTGTGGTTGGATTACTGAAAGTCCGAGAGAGTGAGCCACCCTCTTAATCAGCTCCCCATAGGAGGTCAGGTCTTCTGATGGAGATATACGCTGATCGTCCGATACTGTAGGCTTAGGGGAAGGTTGTTCCGGGGAGCTGTGGACGTCTGAGGCAATCATGTCAGAGTCTTCCACTGTTGAGTCTGAAGACTCAGGCTCTGGTATGTGCATAGGAGAGTCCTTTTGAGGAGGTGGCTCGGGTATCGGCTTTGGCAAGGGTGGAGGACTGACAGGACAATGTCAATTCAATCGATGTCGACTGTCATCCAGTGGTTGTTCAGGAGCTCAAGAGAGTGTCGCCGATGGTGTCGGTCTTGAGCACCGTGGGGACCTAGGTTGATGTGTGGGATACTGATCCCAACTGGACAAAGCTGTAGGTGTTAGCCAGTGCACTGAAGATGAAGGAGGGTAGGCGCCATACAAGTACAAGAGTTGGTGGTGATCCCATGAAATAGTAGGGGGTGGCGGTGGCAAAAACACCCGAGGGGATCTACTCCTGGAAGAACGAGAAACATTGTGTCTCCTTGAATGAGCACAGGAGTGGCCATAGTAATCTGTAGCGGTATCAAATACACGACCTTCTTCCAAGGGAACAGGGGAACGATGCCGACCAATAGTGGTAAGCGGGTGACGTCGATAGCTATCGACGTCCATTTGGTGTGACGAAAGAACCGATGCCGGCGAATGTGGGGAGGGAGAGTGGTCCCTGGCCAGTGAGCGGCTGGGAACCTCCACATCTTCAGTGTTGGAGAAATCCCACAGCTCCTCCCAACGTGCAAGGTTCACTTGGTGTACTGGAGAATCCAATAGTTGGATGGGCGGTATCAATGGAACCAATGGAGTTTCCGATGTCGAATTGCCTGCTGTAATGCGGAGCACCTTAGAGGCAATGCCAGGTGCAGAACCTGTGGTGCTTCCAGACACAGACGTCATTAGGGTTTTAGAAGGACCCTCTTTGGTGATCTTATGCCCTTTAGCTGACTTGTCCTTCTTTTTCTTTTTCACAGGAGTAGAAGTGGAGGATTGCGCTGTCTGTGTCGAATGCTTTGATGCCGTCTTGATGATATTGGTCGCAGATTTCAGCACCAAAGCAGTCTTTGATGTTGATGGTTAATCCAGTAAGTCTGATTCCATGCTGGAAGCTGGTGCTAATGCCGACTCCAACAAGGCAACATGGAGACACACCACTCTATTATTTCGAGTCCGGTTGGAGAATTTGGCACAATGTGGGCAAGACTCTGGGCGGTGTGTCTCGCCGAGGCAAAAAATACAAAGAGTGTGGCCGTCAGGCGGTGCAAGCTTACTGCCACACCCAGTGCAGAATTTGAAAAAGCCCGACTTTTTCTTCATAACATAAACAAAAATAGAACGGAGAAAGATGGGGGGGAACGGCTGAAGGCCAAACTGAGGAAAAAGTAGGTCCCCTCACAAACAAAACGTATGTGTGTTTTTTTTTTAATGTAAAGTATTAAAAAAGAGAAATAAGAAAGAAAACACAACAGTAGTCGAAGTACTCAAAGGAGCGCAAGCAAAAAAGGTTACAAATCTCACCGACCAAAGAATAGCTGTTACCAGAGCGGTGGAAAGAAAGGAACTGGCGGGATGTCCACACCCACCCCTCTGGGCATGCGTGGTTGGGGTTCCTGCGCATGCCTGAGGTTTGGGCGCGCAAATCCATTGGAGCTTGCTACAATGCCGATCGATTCAGCACAGGCGCACTAAATCCCATGGGTGTGGAGCACAGAGACCACATCGAAGATACTGATATTTCTCAGGTTCAATATACCCAACCCCAAAAAATACCAGGTTTTTTGCACACCTCTGTTTCATGATAAAATTCCACCTCAAGATATTAGGATGCAGATATAGAAATCAGCTGGAATGCAGAGCAGATTTCTAGACTGTTTTAGCGCAACTTGACAAAAGTCTGCACCATTCTCATTAGTGCAACAGAAACTCGCTTATGAAAAACTCCTGGCACACGACAGCCCGAAAAATCACAGCATTCCTCAAGGAAAATGCAGTCCCCCAAAAACTCAAGCAACCTTCACCAGATCACAAGTGCAGATGCCTAGCATCTTGGCAGGGAGAATGCCTGCCAAGAACCAGGAAATCCATGATTGCCAAGTCAATCCTCTGCATGCTAATTACCCCCCTTTATGCTCAGACAGGTACTTGTTAATATCGTATTGCATTTCCAGTACACTCTGCATCTCAAGCATTTTTTTAAGCCAAGAGAACATGTTAAATCTCTTCACAAACTAATAACAGATAAAAACTCTTGCAGATGGGGGCCCCCTGCTGCCAGACTTTTACTGTCTAATAAGTTTGCATAGCCCCATCTTGCAGCTATAAGGCTTCCATTGCCCTTCCAGAATCTGACCCCCAACTAAATAATACATTCAGGTAACCTCCCCTCTAAGAAATTTTCCAAACCATGAGACGTAGTCTGTTCTCAGTCAACATACTGAGCATCTACCATATTCAGTCTGTTTCTATGATTCCACAGAATCCATCCCCTCATATGGCCCCCACTATAAAAACAGTCTGCCCCATTTTGGAAGTCAGCAGTAAACCAGGGTGTGCCATAGACAACCATATTTACCTTCCATATCCCAAGAGATTAGGATTAGCTCAAACAAGCATTATACCAGAATTGGACCTGCTATATTTTGAAATGAGCATGTCATGTCATTTCTTATTTGTTATCCTTTATTCGAACAATAAACACTAGCACACATGGCATTTTCAAATGGTCTCCTCACCCCCTAGGATGGGTCGCCAGGCAGTACACATTCAGTATTTGAACAAATAATGCTCCAGCTTTTAACCTTCAGCTATGCACTTGCACACTTTATGTTTAAACAACGAGCCCCCCCATACACCTACCTGCCACCATGACTGGTCTAAGGACTGTAACAATAAACTGAACTGAACTACCTGCCATCAATACATGCTACCTCTCAAGCAGTTTCTTCACAGTTCATCTCCCGGCTAGACCACAGCCTACCTCAGCCCGCCTCATCTTCTTCAAACATTCCTATAAATTGCACCCCCACAAAGCTCCTACGCATGCCAAGGGCAAAGTTTTCAAAAAACTGGGAGCAGTCTCCTAAATCATATGTTTTATCCCATCGCAACAGCAAAAGTCCCCAGACTTCAACCACACAGCAGATGCTCAATTGCCTTTCTTTAAAAATCCTCCAGGAAAGAAGATTCTACAGCTAACTACTTTCCCCTAGAACCCTCTTCCATTCCCAGGTGTTTGAGTATTTAGGAAATGTTTATAGTCAACCTTCAAGTCTTATCTGGCTCTAAATCAATTATACGTTGTTCTTTCGGGGGGGGCAGCTGTCCACCTTTATCATACAGTATTCTGACATTTCAAAAAGGAAGAAGAAAACTTTACAAAAAGACTAAAAGTGACATTGTTGGTATCCTATAAAGGTCAGGCTGATTAAACCATAATCTGTGTTCTACATTCAGACACCAATATGTTTATTACATACAGAACGACATTTGTAGTTACTGACTCCAACAATAACAAGAGGCAGAGTTCTTTCAAACAACGAAAAAGCTGCAGTCATACAAGAAAGCCAGTGTTTAGAAGTATGCATTGATAAGACAGAATAACTCTCTAAACACTAGAAACATGAAGCCCAATATGTTAGTTAATTTACAACTTGTGTACAAATATATCAATAAAGATGGAAATACAGATATTAACATAATGCATATACAATGCCATCAAGAAATTGGCATTGATTACAGAAAGCTGCCCAAGAACCTGTTTTGATCGAATCTTCTTCAGAATTGAAGAGTTATGAAATCAATGGCCATAATCCATAGGAAGAAACATCCTATATCACAATGCTATAATAACTACCTATGATACAAAGTTGTATTTAGTCAATTAAGTCCAAGTCACCAATACTGTCTTTGTGCTCGTTCTTAATTTGCTTTTGAAAGAAAGAGGAGCTGCTCACAGAGGAAAGCACTGCAAAAAAAAAAAAAAGAACAAAAAGATATTTAGCTAGCATAAATTTAGGCTTGAGCAGAAACTAATAAAACCTCATGCTACAAAATATTTAATTGGGGTTTTTAGGCTGCAAACCCCAATTAAATACTCTGTAGTATGAAGTTTTATTAATTTCTATTTGAGCCTAAGTTTCTGCTAGCTAAATATTTTTGTCTGTCTGTCTGAGACTGGGACCTTGCTTAGAATTCTCACTATCCAAATAAGTATGTTGGATACAATGCCTTACTTATTGTGCACAAATACCTGATTCATGGGTGGTGGTAAAATTTGGACCAATAGTAGGGCAATACATTTATTAGAACCAACTAAACCAGTGATTTTTAATGGGGACAATTGTAATGGGGAAAAGCACCAAATCTTGGGAAGCATTCAGAACTTTGGAAGGCACTTAGGAGTCTAGGCAATCCCTTCTCCCTGTTATCAGTGGTTTCTCATAGCAAAAGCACAGTGGTTTTATACTGCTCACCCCGACCCTGTGAATAAAACTCCAACTCATGGATTTCTTCCCCAGAGCTAAAAAGTGCCCCACACAGGTAATATCAACCATCAAAAAACAACACACAAGATGAAAAGGGGAGAGGGAATTAAAGGGGAGGAATAAATCCATAAAAATCTTCTGAATATCACTTCTGATTTTCTAACTGCTCATAACAACTATCCCCCCCCCTTTTATAAATAAACTTCAAACAAAACCAATCTCTGAGTCCCAGCTCATTGGCAGACCGTCTCCAGACAATCAGACAGCCAAACTGGGGACCAGTTAAAGCCACAGGGTGGGCACACTACAATTCAAAAGGCTTTTTAAGCTGGCACTGCCAGCTTGGCTTTTTCTGCCTGCAGACATGTTTTCAGTCTGTGGAAATCAGAACCTGAAACCTGTCTCTCAGAGCACAGGAATACAATTTAAATACTGGCTACTAGCCAGAGTATCCAGGGCATGTACATTGGAAACACCAGTGCTAGACATCTTTATCCCTAAAAACAAGGCTGTGTAAGCTCTGCAAAACTTTGGAAATCTGCACTTAAAGCACAATGTGCATTACCAACCACAAACCCACATTGTAGAGTTGGGAAGAATCACAAGGTACAGCCTCTAAAGATCAGCTTTTCGGATCTGAACCCAGAGCTTGCTTCTGGCAGGCAGCAGAAGCAGATACTACAGAGCAAAAACTTCCAACTTCACAAGTCACTGGTGAAAAACTGACCTCCTGGAGGCTCATCTTGCATGTCGCACTCTAGCCTCACCTTGCAGGTATTTGATAAAAGCTGTTTACTGAAGCCCCATGCTCTAGAAAGATTCTCACTCCCTGACCCCCCTTTTTGTCTGGGGATTGTGTTAATTATAATAGGGACAGTTCCACAAGCAAAGGGTTCCTTTTCTTTCTTTCCCACAGCCTTACCCCCTTTGCGCCCACCAACCCGAGGCTAATACTTCACCCCAAAACCTGGGGAAGGAGAAGAGCTGGGAAAGAGCCATGCCTCCTTCTTTACCTATCCAGGTCTCTGTGAAGTGTACCAGGTCAGATTGCAGATAAGGGATTCTTTGTGGTAACTCAACCTGGTATTCAATAGCTACACTTCTGGATTTGATGGGTGATCAAGCAAGATTACCGGGGTCCACCAGGGTTGAGAGGGGAACAAAGGAAGGAATGGGCACAGCATGATGACCTCTTCTTCTCTTTACCTTGTCTGTCCTTCTTCCACCACCATACCTCTCTTTGCCCACTCATTCCTCAACAGCAGCATTTCTACCCTTTCCCCCAGACATACATATACCAAGGCATGTAATACAATAGAGTCATCAGTGTCAGCCTTCTGCCACTGGTGGATAACAGGAAATAAAATCTGCCCGGGTGACCATGTTGGAGTTTTATTCACAGGGAGGGGCGAGCAGTATAAAACCACTGTGCTTTTGCTATGAGAAATGTCAGATGAAAGTATCCTCCTCAGCCTCTAACGGTTGCACTCAGTCTTCTGGATGCTTCTGCTGACTGTAGTGCATCTCAGTTTTCCCAGATGTAGGGGGTGTTTACAATATCCTGGCCTACCAGAGCCACAGGCTACGAGCCAAAGACCAAACATGGTTGGTATCTCTCCAGAGATTTACATCTCTGGCTAGCTGGCCTGCTTTTAAGAGCATCTATAGAAGGGGAGCTACTTCTTATAGCTGCCTCCCAGATGTTTCCACTTCTGTTCACAGTACTTTCTCTGGCTAGCTGGCTTGCTTCTAAAGGAACCCTCTAACACTGTCCAGTCACTATACTATAGTTGGCATTAGTGCTCTCACTCACTGCCGTGCAGCGTGTGGGATGCACAGGCTCATATACAAACCTACTTATTTTATTTATTTACAAAATCTGTATGCCACTTTTCTACACTTACAATGGCCAACAAGGCAGCTAACAATTTAAAACATACATAACAAAACCACATTTTAAAACCATTAAAATCACCCCCCAAAACACTCACACATTAAAACAACTACAAAACAATCCAATCTTACAGACATTTACTCAGAACTAAACTCCACCAACTTCAATGGAACTTACACATAAGTAAGACCATGTGGGATTTCAGCCATAGTATCTGATCTTGAAATGTAAAGAGGATGTTTTTGTCTCTATGGGTGGAACTTATCGCATGGGTGGTTTTGAAGCTATCGCGGCCATTCTTTCCTATTCTTGCACTGAGGCTGTTGTCTTAGATCTGAACCAGAATGTGACTCTTGTTTCAACAAGAGAACAATAAGAAATCAACCAGCCCCCTACCACAGAGGCATTTCTGTTGGAAGAAATTTGCAATGCAAAAATGTCTTTCTTCGAGCATCTAAACAATTTTCCCAATGTGATGACTACTCATCTGATTTGGGAGCAGGAAGATGAAAGCAAAAGCTGACTTCATTGATTTTAATTGTCCATGATGGAAACAGAGAGAGACAGAGGCAGAGAGCCCTGAGCAGCAGAAATGGAAGGATAACTAATTGGATTTGTAAAAATTCTTTCCACTCTAAACCCCAAAGGTGGTTTGAGTACTGCAACCAAATAAATGTTCTCAGAATATGTGATGAAGTTGACAAGGTGCCTTTTAAGTGAAGCTTTGTTTTGCTACGGTGCATCATCCCCAACAAATCTGTTTTGCTGGATACAAAACTCAGGGTGTGGATAAACCTAGGGCTTCCCCTGCTCCTGCACCAGCGTTTAGTGCTAAAGAGGGGCTGGGACATTTATACTCCACTTTTATCCCCAATGGGGATCTGGAGGGGCTTACAGCATCCCCTCCTCTTCTATTTATCCCTGTAAGGTAAATCAGGCTAAGGGTCTATGACTCAAACATGATTATATTTCACTCAGCTAACTTCTACAGCAGAATAGGGAATTGACCCTTAGTTTCTCGTATCCTAGTCCAGCACTCTAACTACTACACCACGCTGGGCAAACAGACAGTCCCCACCATGCTAGCCCAGCAGATGCAGATGCTTTTAATACCACACAGGTGAGTGGGGACCAGGAGAGAACTGGATAAGTTGCGCCACCAGGGAAGAAATTATCTCTGCGGGGGCTTCCATATTTCTGAGTAAGGCAGTCTTCTCCAGCTATCTTTCAGCAAGCATAATTTTGAACAGAGCTCATAATCTTTTGTAATTCTGTGGACAAATCTGATACCTATTTATGTAGAAGTGCTGGAGTCACTTAGATTCAGAGGTGGTGGTGGTTGTTTTTTTTTAAATAACTTTTATTTATATAATATAGCAACGATTTACAGTAGCACATACTATTAGGAAACCACTACAATAAAAACATAATTAAAAACACACACAAAAAACACAACCGCAATAAAACCAAATAGCTATTCAATATATAGCTATAACCTTCAAATTATTGGGAAGTGCCTTTTTCAGCTTACTATGACTTTCCATATATTCAAGAAAGGGAAACCAACGTTCCAAAAGATCTGAATGAAACTCTGGATTCTCTGCCAAGGATATACCTTCTATTATTATTATTGTTTATTTAGTTTTTCATTCCACCAACAACAAACAGTCACACGTAACCCATAACAATACATCACGACAATGAACACTACAAACACTAAACAACAGCAGTCATCCCATCACCCCATTACATATAAAACAAAAATGTACATCGAGTCTTCTTACTAATCTATTTAAATTGTTTTTGAGGTCGAAGAGGAATATTAACAATTTTGTCTCATCCATCTGTATACTTTTTCCCATCTATCTTGACATATTGTTTCATCCTTTCCTGAGAGTAGCACGTTTAATTTATCTGTCTCAGCTATTTCCATCAGTTTCTCTATTATTTCTTCTTTACTAGGGATAATATTTGTCTTCCAACGTCTGGCTATCCCAATCCTTGCCATCGTAACTATATACAATATCAATCTTACATCCTCTTTCTTGAGTCCTACCGGTACCATATTGAGCAGAAAGATTTCGGGCTTAAATTCTAGGTTTACATTAGTGATTTCCTTAACAATTTTGTTAATCATTCGCCAGAATTCTTTAATTTGTCTACATTCCCACCAAATATGAATATAGGTCCCTACTTTTCCCCCACATCTCCAACACTTATCAGATGCCTTTTTATAACACTTAGCTACTTTATCTGGGGTCCAGTGCCATCTGTAAAACATTTTATAGATATTTTCTTTATAATTTGTTGCTCTTAACAGGTTCAAAGATCTCCAAGCTCTGGACCACTGTTCGGTCGGAATCGTGTGCCCTATGTCTTCCATCCACTTAATCATATTTGGTTTGATAGTTTCGTCCATCATATCTTCTCCTAGGAAAAATCTGTACAACTTCTGTATTAACTTATCCGCTGATGAAAGCCAAATCTTGTCCAATTGCGTGGGTGCATTTATAAAATTTATTTTTTGGTCTTTAGCAAATCTGGATTTTAATTGGTTTTTTTCCCAAATAGTTAGGCTTGCTGTTTTGATTTCTTGCTTCTCTAGGGATTTTAATTCATTCTCTTTTGTCAATAATGTTTCATACGTTAGTCCTTTCTTTTTTTCATATAAGGATGGTAATATGAATGCCTCTAAAGGGGATACCCACTTTGGAATTTTAGTGTAATGCCTCATTTTAATTTCCTTCCATATTTTACTTAGTGGGCCTCTAAATACATGGTTTCGGAATGTCACTTGTTTTTTATCCAAATTGTACCAGATGTGGGCATGCCAGCCCATCTGCAGATCATGTCCCTCCAATTGCAGAAGTCTCTCATCTTCCAAGAGGACCCAATCTCTTATCCAACCCATAGCCGCTGCCTGGTAATATAGCCTCCAGTTTGGGAGGCCCAGTCCGCCGTTTTCTTTTTTATCTGTAAGAAGTTTTTTATTAATTCTTGGTTTTTTGGCGTGCCAAATAAATCTCCTGACTATACGGTTTAAATTTTCGAGCCATTTCATGTTCCTCAATATCGGGATGCACTGAGCCAAAAAGAGGAAACGCGGAAGAATATTCATTTTTATTGTCGCAATTCTTCCCATAAATGAGATATGCAAATCGTGCCATCTTCTAAGATCCAGTCTTATCTCTTCTAGTAATTTAGTGTAGTTGTTTTTAAATAAGTTTTTATTATTATCTGTCAGAATTATTCCCAGATACTTAATCCTGTCCACTACCTGCATATTTGTGATATTTTGAATTTTCATTCTTTGATCTTCAGAACAATTTTTGGCAAGTATTTTAGTTTTTCTCATGTTAATTCTTAGGCCTGCCACTTGCCCGTATGTCTGGAGATCCTGCAATAAGAACGGTAGCGACGATTCAGGTTCCTCTAGGATAAAGACCAGGTCATCCGCAAATGCCTGAAGTTTATATTGTTCTTTTTTGATTTTAGCACCTGTTATATCTTTATTTTTCCTTACAATCTCATTTAGCGTTTCTAATCCAAAGATAAATAGTAATGGTGACAGCGGGCAGCCCTGCCTTGTTCCTTTCTGGATAGCTATATTACCAGTCAGCTCTCCATTAACAATAACTTTTGCGTATTGTTCTTCATAAATGGCTTTAATTGCGTTTAAAAATTCTTGTCCGCAGTTCCATAACTTTAATTTCTGTTTTATGAATTCCCAATTTACATTATCAAACGCTTTCTCCGCATCTAAGAAGACCAAAGCCAATTGTCTTCCAGGGTTTTGATCATAGTATTCTAGGATATTTATAATATTTCTTATATTATTTTTAATTTGTCTTTTAGGTAGAAATCCTGATTGGTCTTTGTGTATAATCTCTACCATAACCCTTTTAAATCTATTTGCTAAGATTGCTGCAAAGATTTTGTAGTCTACATTTAATAATGAAATCGGTCTATAGTTTTTAATGTCGTTTCTTTCTGATTCTGGTTTATGAATGAGGGTAATTAAAGCTTCTTTCCAGGTCTGCGGAATTTTACTGGTGGTCATAACATCATTGACTAGGTCCTTTAATAGAGGTGATATTTCATTCTCTATTGTTTTATAGATTTCCGCTGCAATTGCATCTGGTCCCGGAGATTTTTTTTGTTTCTGATTTTTGATTGCCTCCACTACTTCACACATGGTAATTTTCCCGTTCAGTTGTTTTCTTTGTTGCTCTGAGAACTTGCCCGGTTCATATTTCAGTAAGAAATCTTCAATTTGTTGTTCATCTTGTAGGCTTTGTTTATATAAATTTCTATAGAAATTTTCTACTATATTTTTTAATTCCTGTATTTTAAAATTTTCCTCTTGTCTTTCATTTTTCAACGCCACAATTATTTTCTTGTCCCTCTCCTTTTTAAGTTTATATGCTAGCCATCGTGAGATTTTATTTGCATTTTCAAAAAAATATGCTTTAGTACATTCTATCTTTCTCGCTATTTCCTGCATTAACCATAGATTTATTTGATGTTGTACTAATTTTATTTTTATCCTAAGTTCCCTCACATCTTTTGCTTTCTGACTCAACTTTTCCATTTCCCTTAGTTCCAAAGTTAGCTTTTTAAACTTTTCTCTTTTTTGCTTATTTCTTCCCGCTTCTTGTCTTATAAAAATACCTCTTATGAACGCTTTTAAGGTATCCCACGTATTAAACAATGATGTATCTTCTCTTTTATTTATTTGTATAAACTCCTTTACCTCTTGTTTAAGTCTTTTGACAAAATCCTTATCTTTAACCAAATTTGTATTTATCCTCCCTCTATTTATTTTCTGTGATCCCTGTAGTGCAAGCCACATTGGGTTATGGTCTGCATAGGTATTTGCCAGAATCTCCACTTCCGTGACATGCCTTATTAGGTTAATATTCATCCAGATCATGTCTATTCTCGACCAAGACTTGTGTCTGTTTGAAAAGAAAGTATAATCCCTTTTTTGGGGATTTCTGGTTCTCCATACATCTATAAGATTAAACTCTTCTACTAAATCCAAAAATTTTTTTGGTAATACTAGCCCCGCTTTATGAGTTTTCTTTCCCTTCTGATATTTTGTCCATGACCAGGTATTCCCATAACAGATCCAGAGTTAAGTTACTGGGTGATTCCTTTTGAGGACTGCCCTCTGGTTTGACTGAAACCTGAGTTAAGAAGAGCGTAGCCTGTGCTGTTGCATCTCATTTAAACTGTGCCACTACACATACAATGCCCACTTGAGCCAAGGATCTGTGGTGAGCTAACCCCTGCACATTCATGAGCTGAGGGCCCAGATCAAATGAGGATCTGAGTTTGGGCAGTTTCATCTGGACTTTTAGATTTGAGTTCAGCAGCACCTTAAAGACCAACAAGATTTATAGGGCATAAGCTTTCGAGAGCCAAAGCTCCTGTCACTAGTCTGATGAACAGAGCTTTGACTCTCAAAAACTCCCTGAACATTTTGTTGGTCTCTAAGGAGCTACTGGACTTGAATCTACATGGATATCCTCCGAAAACTTCTTCCGGACTATTACCCAGGAGTGTCCCTGGCTTTACCACCTTTGCCAGCCTGTGTCCTGGCCCTACCATCATTAACTTCAGCCTGTTCTCACCACATAACAAGTGATCAAACTGAGCTGGTGTGAAGTTATGGTAATTATATAGCCACCTAAATCATATTATAAATAATCTTTGCTCCTGTTAATTTGGTAATGTTCCAGAGTTTTAGTTGTATTTTAAATTATTGGTATTTTATGTTATTTGTTTATACGTTTTGACAGGTTTAAATTGTATTTTTATGATATATCTATAAGCCTCCCTGAGCCCGCCTCAGCAGGTAGGGTGGGGTATAAATTAAATAAATAAATAAATCATGTCATGTCATGTTTAAATCAGACCTAGCTCCAAAGTGGGGTAAGGTTTCACTTTTAATTGAATTTCTAAATTACGTAAGCTAGAGATCTCTTTGGGACATGTTAATATGAATTTTAAAGCTTTTTTAAAAACACCGGTCTGTTTCTTTATGGTTATATGTTTCCACTGGAAATTTTGCCAAGTGTGCCAAAACAAACACTACCATAACCATATTTTGTTCATCTCTTGAATCCATGTCTTCCAATTGGCAGCTGAATGCAGAGACTTGTGGCAATTAATACTTCAGCATGGACTAATACAAAAACATGCTCAGCCATTCACAGATCTTATTTCCACCATATCACAGAATCACAGAATGTTAAGAGTTGGAAGGGACTTTGCAGGTCATCTAGTCCAACCGCCGGCACTCTGCAGGAGCATAGCCGAAAGATAGCCCTACAACATACCCGAAAGATGGTCATCCAGCCTCCACTTGAAAATGTCCAGCGAAGGAGCATCCACCACCTCCCATGGCAGTCTGTTCCACTGCTCAACCACTCTTACAGTTAGGAAGTTTCTCCTGATATTTAGCCTGTATTGACTCCCTTGTAATTTCCACCTATTAGATCTAGATTTTCAATCCGGAGCAAGAGAGAATAGATCTGCTCCATCTTCTATATGACAGCCCTTCAAATATTTGAAGACTACAATCATATCCCCTCTAAGCCTTCCCTTTCCCAGGCTAAACATACCCAACTCTTTCCAACGCTCTCACCATCCTGGTTGCCCTCTTCTGGACATGCTTGTCAACATCCTTCCTAAAATGTGGTGCCCAAAACTGGACACAGTACTCCAGGTGAGGCTTGACCATAGCAGAATAGAGCAGAACTATCACCTCCCATGATATCTGACTTGCATTTCCATTTCTCCTGTCAGTTGCACCCTAACAAAACTGCCTAATATGATGAACTAGGTTCTCGGCCTACTGAAGTTCAAACAATAATAAATCTAGTTTCTAATGTGCCACAGAACTCTTTGCTGTTTCTGGATCTGCACAGAAATCTCTTAAAACAGTAGGGAATGACTTTCACACAAGATTACCAGTGTACTGCACATACGCAAGAGAGAGATCAATATTTGAAATGTTATACTTTTGACAGAAAAGCATATTTATTTTAATGCATCAGGCATTAAGACTCCTAAACTCTATAACCTGCCGAGACTCTGGGTATTAGAGATGGATTAGTGAAGGCTTCAAGGAATCTCCGGGCTGAACGGAACATTCTGACTGTGCAGTTGTGAGCGTTGGCAGGTCCCATTCCTTAAGTTAAAGAGTCTGCAACCTCTGTTGACCCTTTTGTGAATTATCATTCATAGCAGAAGATTGGTTTGGGGAGGGTATGTATGTGAAAGTGGGTGAGTGGATTCTATATGTGTCAGACCAATTATCCTCTCTTTTCTGCAGGTAGCAACAGTTAGCCAGCTTCTCAACATCAGACTCTTCACACAGCCATCAGTTTAAAGAGGGGCTGTGGCTCAGTGGAAGAGCCTCTGATTTCCATGCAAAAGGTCCCAAGTTAAATCCCGAGCATCTCTAGTTAAAAGAATCAGGTTATAGGTGCTGTGATGTGTCTGAGACCCTGGAGAACTGCTGCCATTCTGAGTAAACAATACTGACCTTAATGGACCAATGGCCTGATTCAGTATAAGGCAGCTTCAAGTGTGTTCAACTTGAAGTGGAAAGCACTGGCCACCCTAATAAAGACTCTGACAGTCTTGGCTTTCTCCTTTTATACGCGCAAGAGACCTCACTATGCATGCTTTTTGTATGGGCAAACTGAAGCAAGGCCCAAGTTAGATACTTTATTATTACATTTATATCCTGGGTGACTTTTTTTCAGGGCAGCTAACACATCTCTAATTTAGCCAAAGTAGATCAATGGAAGGGGCTACACTGTCCCTCCATCTTCTTCAGATTGGCTGACTACTGCTGGAGGGCTAAGTGGGAAACTAGGCCAGGCATATCTGAGGAAGGGGACTCACTTTTTTAACTTTCCACCTGCTAAGTATTATTTTTTCACTATCCTTGGATAGGAGAACTTGAGATTGGGTGGAGAGAAAGCCAACTTGCCTACTTATAACTGTTCTTCAAGTGGTCATCTGTGAATCTGCACTGATAGACTTTGGAGTACCATAACTCCGAAACTTCAACTGTCAGCGTTAGAGGGGGAAATATGTCAGACTCCAGCAGCACAATGGAAAGAAAGCCACAGAACTGTGATAACAAGGCTTTCTATCTTTAAATAACACCAAATACAATAACAATAAACACTTTCACATCAGTTACATAGGTTGAAGATGACAGAAGGTGACAGGAACGGTAGTCTCCGGAATGAAGATTCTGTTTCGACTCTGAAGGAGTCTTCTTCCAACCCGAAGTTCTACAATTCATATGATAATTGCCATCAATATCATTATACATGCACAAATGTACCCAATGTTAATTAATAATTTTTAAATAAATATCTTACAAGTTGTGTGGATGAGTCAAATCATTTCAAACCTCAATCCTTTAAGGCCATTTTGAGTAGTTTCTAAAATACACAATGTACAGGCATAACTACAATCCATGAAAAAGATATAAGGATCCTTAGAATGCATCACAATTTTTCTATTAAAATTCAAAGTGCAACTTACCAATGTTCCATTTAACTAGTTATAACAGGGAAGAAACTTCCTAACATCAATGAATCAGTCTTTCAAAAGCATGGGCCAGTAGAACGTATTTGTAATGAATTAAGCCTACAGCAATCTGACTTCTGCAACAACTTATAGATCCTAAACAAAACAGTTCAGATCTAAAGAGGCATTAAGTCCATAAGGGTGAACTGAATTCAATTTGTAGATCCAGAACGCCTCTCTCTTTAGGAGAACCTTCCGCAAGTCTTTCCTATCATATCTGTGTGATTTGATGACTTCAAGGACAACAAATTTAAAATCGTCGTAACGATGACCCTTAGATAGAAAATGATCCACGAGGGGAGCCTCTCTATGGGCATGTTTTATTTTGGACTTATGTTCCAATATGCGTGTTCTAATAGCCCTTGTCGACTCTCCCACATACCTTAGACCACAAGCACACGTGATCAAATAAACAGTTCTCTTTGTTACACATGAGGAGAAACTATTAAGCTCCCGTGTCAATCCAATATCAGGAAATTCCAGATTTTTGGTTTCTACAGTTAGTGAACATGCTGCACACCCATGGCATTTATAATGTCCTCTAGGCTTATTATCTGGAAACAACATAGGTCCAAGGTCAGTATGAACAAGTAAATCTTTAATTGTCGTAGTTCTCCTAAAACCAATGAAGGGTCTCACACTACATCCTGGAACATCATTAAGTATATGCCAATGCTTTAAAATGACATTCCTGATGGGAAAGGCTAAAGAGGTAAAGTCTATTGCCCAACATATCCTACGAACTGAATCTGACACTGTCTCTTTAAATAAGTCTAGTCTTGCTGTACAATTGGCTCTGTGGCGCGCTGCTTTAACAATATGCATAGGGTAACCTCTTTCAAGGAAATCCTCTTGCATCTGGTCTGCAAGACTCCAGCAGCAATCAGTTCCCAACAACTTTCATGCAAAGAAGTAAAGTTTATTGAGACGTTGAAGTATGCAGATTATCTTTACACATCTTGTGTTAGACCTGGCAATAGGCGTGCAAAGCAAGCAGATCTACATAATTCAAGAGGGTCCCCTGATGGCCTAGAGCCAATCACGGAATAGGTAAAAGCCTGCCAAAGCTAACGGGTCTAGTGTCCCAAGAGAAAGCTGATGCTAGACACCAAGGCCAATGTTACAGAGATAAAGAAACACTGCGGGCTCATTCCATGGCAGCTAGAGGCCTAGCTGACAAAATCCTTCCCTTCAGGGACACAGCCTTGGACTGTGCATGCTCTAAGAAATCATATCTCCCTGCTCAGTTCCTTTCTAAATGTTAAGAGTACTCTGCAGGAAGCTCCAGCTAACACCTGATCCAGGGAAGGTGGGTGGGTCATATACAGATGACTGTCTGAAAAACAACAGTTACAGGTAAGCAACCTGTCTTTATATCTTTACGGTCTCTGTGCATCACATTGATGGGAGTAGACTAGCAAACCTGACCTATCTGGAAGCAGGTGCAGGCACTTTAGAGGAAAAAGGGTTGAAGAACAGCTCATTCACTGAATGATCCATCCATTCTAGCCCTAGGCCAGTCTCAGGCAACCTCAGTTAAATGGCAGCTCACTTCAGAGTGGATACTCGTCTATGGAAACACTACTAAACTTGATGGGCTATTAGCATGACTGTGTACAAGACAGCTCCATCTATCTCATGTCTACCACAGAGGAAACGCAAAACTAAATATATACAGCAACCCACAGTAACAGCTAAGCTTGCAGTCACCTTCCATTTCCTCCAAAGACCCTGCTTTGTGGTAGCCTTATTTGCTGGCAAATAGCAGGAACTTCATATTTAAGCCTGCTAGTTTTAAAAAATGAACACACATTTGCCTTTCTTGCCCCCCCACCCTCATACACGTTTGTATTTTATTGCCTGCAAAACAAGAGGCTTGTTACCATGCAGCGGGTGACAGTAGAACGATTAGTAAAATTTGTTAGCCGCATGCTCTGAACAAAATTAAATTAAAAGTGTTGCTTCACTGTCAAGATAAGGACCATGCCAGGGAGATAATTTTTCACTCTCAAACACTCAATTACTGGGTAAGTCAGTATCAGATACGATCAAAAAAACAAACAAATAAATAAATAAATAAAGCAGGGCCTCCAGGAACAGATGTAAATGCTGTTATCTCTATCACAGTCCAGGGGAAGTTAACAAAGGCTGCTGCGGGAAGACAGGCCCTAATTGCTAAGGCAGGCAAGGGAGCCGGCCCAGCTAAGGGCAATTTTCATCATCTGGCTCAAGGAGGCTGTGACAGTAACACATCCAGAGGGAACTTGGAAGAGGAAGAAAGATCCATCTGCATTTGTTTCTACCTGTCTATGGCTTTCCTTTATCATGGCCAGCTTTGCATGGAACATTCCCTTGATTTCTCCAATTTTCTTGAAGAGATCTCTAGTCCTTTCCAATCTATTGTTTTCCTCTATTACTTTGCATTGGTCATTCAGAAAAGCCTCCTTATCTCTCCTCGCTGTTCTCTGGAAATCTGCATTCAGTTGGGTAAATCTTTCCTTGTCACCCTTGCCTTTTGCTTTCCTTCTTTCCTCTGCTATTTGTAAAGCCTCATCAGACAGCCACTTTGCTTTCTGGCATTGCTTTTTCTTTGGGATGGTGCTGATTGCTGCCTCCTGTGCAGTGTCACAAACCTCTGTCCATAGTTCTTCAGGCACTCTGTCTATCAAATCTAGTCCCTTAAACCTATTCTTCACCTCTACTGTATATTCATCGGGGATGCGATCTAGGTCAAATCTGAATGGCCTTGTGGTTTTCCCAACTTTCTTCAGTTTAAGTCTGAACTTTGCAATGAGTAGCTCATGATCTGAGCTACAGCCAGCTCCAGGTTTGTTTTTACTGACTGGATAGAGCTTCTCCATCTTTGACTGCAAATTATATAATCAATCTGATTTCGGTGTTGCCCATCTGGTGATGTCCATGTGTAGAGACGCCTCTTAGGTTGTTGGAAAAGGGTGTTCGCTATGACCAGCGTGTTCTCTTGACAAAACTCTGTTAGCCTTTGCCCTGCTTCATTTTGTTCTCCAAGGCCAAACTTGCCTGTTATTCCAGTTACCTTTTGATTTCCTACTTTAGCATTCCAGTCCCCTATGATGATGAGGACATCATTTTTTGGTGTTATGAGGTGTTGTAGGTCTTCACAGAACTGGTCCATTTCAGCCTCTTCTGCAGCAGTAATTGGGGCATAGACTCAGATTACTGTGATGTTGAATGGTTTGCCTTGGATTCAGACTGAGATCATTCTGTCATTTTTGAGATTATATCCCATTACTGCCTTTCTCACTCTCTTGTTGACTATAAAGGCCACACCATTTTTTCTGTGGGATTGCTGGCCACAGTACTAGATATAATGGTCTTCTGAGTTAAATTCGCCCATACCTGTCCACTTTAGTTCACTGATTCCCAAGATGTTGATGTTCATTCTTGCTATCTCATTTTTGACCACATCAAGCGTCCCTTGATTCATAGATCTTACATTCCAGGTTCCTATGCAGTATTGTTCTTTGCAGCATCGGACTTTCCTTTCACTATCAGACACATCCACAACTGAGAGTCCTTTCAGCTTTGGCCCAGCCGCTTCACTCTTTCTGGGGTTACTTGTACTTGCCCTCTGCTCTTCCCCAGTAGCATATTGGATATCTTCTGACCTGAGGGGCTCATCTTCTGGTGTCATATCTTTTAGCCTTTTGTTACTGTCCATGGGGTTTTCTTGGTAAAAATACTGGAGTGGGTTGCCATTTCCTTCTCCAGTGGACCACACTTGGTCTGAGTTCTCTGCTATGGCCTGTCCATCCTGGGTGGCCCTCCATGGCATAGCCCACAGCCTCATCGAACCATGAAAGCCTCCTCATCATGACAAGGCAGTCATCCATGAGGGAGGGCAGTGATCCAAGAAAATTGGAGAAATCAAGGGAATGTTCCATGCAAAGCAGGCCATGATAAAGGACAAAAACAGTAGGGACCTAACAGAAGCAGAAGAGATTAGGAAAAGATGGCAACAATACACAGAAGAAATATACAAGAAGGACCTCAATGTCCTTGACAACCATGATGGTACAATCACTGACCTCGAGCCAGACATCCTGGAATGTGAAGTTAAATGGGCCTTAGAAAGCATTACTAACAACAAAGCTAGTGGAGGTGATGGTATCTTAGCTGAACTATTCAAAGAAAAGAAGACGCTGTTAAAGTGCTGCACTCAATTTGCCAACAAATTTGGAAAACACAACAGTGGCCACAGGATTGGAAAAGGTCAGTATACATTCCAATCCCAAAGAAGGGCAATGCCAAGGAATGTTCAAACTATCGCACAATTGTACTCATTTCACACGCTAGCAAGGTCATGCTCAAGATCCTACAAGCTGGGCTCCAAGAGTACGCAGATAGAGAACTGCCCAAAGTACAAGCTGGGTTTCGAAGAGGTAGAGGAACAAGAGATCAAATTGCCAATATTCGCTGGATTATGGAGAAAGCAAGAGAGTACCAGAAAAACATCTACTTCTGCTTCATTGACTATGCTAAAGCCTTTGATTGTGTGGATCACAATAAAATATGGCAGGTTCTTAAAGAGATGGGAGTACCAGACCATCTCACATGTCTCCTGAGAAACCTGTATAAGGGTCAAGAAGCAAACGTTAGAACCGGATATGGAACAACTGATTGGTTTAGCATAGGAAAAGGAGTACGACAAGGATGTATATTGGCACCTTGCTTATTTAATTTATATGCAGAGTACATCATGCGAAATGCTGGCCTGGATGAATCACAAGCTGGAGTTAAGATTTCTGGGGAAAAGATCAATAACCTCAGATATGCAGACGATACCACTCTAATGGCAGAAAGTGAAGAGGACCTGAAGAGCCTCTTGCTCAGAGTGAAAGAGGAGAGTGCAAAAGTGGGCTTGAAGCTCAACATCAAAAAAACTAAGATCATGGCATCCAGCCCCATCACTCCTTGGCAAATAGAAGGGGAAGTCGTAGAAGCAGTGACAGACTTCACATTCCTGGGATCTCAGATCACTGCAGATGGTGACTGCAGCCATGAAATTAAAAAATGCCTGCTCCTTGGGAGGAAAGCGATGGCAAACCTAAACAGCATGATAAAAAGCAGGGACATCATCCTGACACAAAAGTTTGCATGGTCAAAGCAATGGTATTCCCAGTAGTAATGTATGGCTGCGAGAGTTGGACTATAAGGAAGGCCAAGCACTGAAGAATAGATTCTTTTGAACTATAGTGCTGGAGAAGACTCTTGAGAGTCCCTTGCACTGCAAGGAGATCAAATCAGTCAATCCTAAAAGAAATCAACTCTGACTGTTCCCTGGAAGGCCAGATCCTGAAGTTGAAGCTCAAATACTTTGGCCACCAAATGAGAAGGGAGCACTCACTGGAGAAGACCCTGATGCTGGGAAAGATTGAAGGTCAAAGAAGAAGGGGATGGCAAAGGATGAGATGGTTAGACAGTGTCATTGATGCAACGAACATGAAATTGAACAAACTTCAGAAGACAGTGGAAGACAGGAGGGCCTGGCGTGATCTGGTCCATGGGGTCGCAAAGAGTCAGATTTGACTGTGCGACTGAACAACAACAGCAAATAGCTTTCCTATTACACATTTTTTTTCTGGACCTAAAACTATGCTTCCCAGTCTCCTAGCCCTTCCCCCTTGGAACAGCAGCAGGATTTAAAAGCAAACAAACAAACAAACAAACAGCAGCATTACATGCACTGTTACGTCACTTCTGGGGGAACCTAAAGTCACCCTCTATCACTTCCAGATTTTTACCAAAAGTGATGTAATGGTGCACACAATGTTGTGGGCTCCTCCCATGTGCCAGCTCCCAAACCTCCCACTCCCAAACCTCCCTACCAGAAATACACACAAATGCATTGCTTTCCACTTGAGTTTCCTATAAGCACAACTGTCCAGTCTTCAGATGCAGCAAATACCTGATGAGCAAATATCATTTTATTTCTTCCCTTTGATATATTTTCCCGCATAGCTTGGAGGTTCTGCATAAGATGCACAATGCCTATTAGTTTTTGCTGGGTTATAAATTATTTTGACTGTTCACTTTGAGTAAAACCCAGGCTCAAAAGCTTAACATCACAGTTGCCAACCACAGAGATTTGAACCTGCCTGAGAACCCTCAACCCTAACAAGGGCAACTCAAAAGTGGAGAAATCGTATGCATTATTGTATTCAGTATGTATCTATAGTATTGGCTATACACACGTGTGTAACATTTATGGAGATTAAAATATCAGATTACCACAGTTACTTACAAAAAGCCACCAAGCCTAGAGTATACTGCTTACTTTAGCCAGGAGTACATCCCCGGTCAAAGCAAAAAACAAAACAAAACAAAACTAGAAGTATACTTAAAGATATGGTAACACTATTTACAGACCTGTTCTCTAAACCTCACTATCCTGCCCTGTAACTTCTATTTTCTTTTCTTCTGTTTCTGCAGGTGATTGGCTGAGAATGCACCACCTTAGGAGAACTTGGTATCTCTGTAGAATGTTGCTGCTAGTGCTGAGTAGGTTATGCTATAAATGCAAATAACCCCTCAGGCTTTACTGGGGACTTTTCTTCCAACCAGTGAAAAATATAGCCCTTTGCTACAATCACAGGTTTTTTAAGTTTCCATGCTGTAAACCCTGTAATGGATTTTGTGCCAAGAACTGATTCATGTGCCTCTTTATTACTATGCCATTCACCTGTACGAAAGTGGTTTACTGGGGAGGCTAGGCAGAAAAGAATGACTAGATTTTCAGAGGAATTATAGGCAGGAGGAGGTATTCAAACACAGCCTAGAATAGTACAGTTCAAGAAAGACTGTGATCTGTGCTATTTCTAGATGCTTGGCTGTAAATATCCAGGATGAATCCAACAATAGAAATATTCAACCCCTCACTACAATTGGGGAAGGGAAGTGCCCCAGAAATTACTGGTGGAATCCACATCCACTTCTGGAAGTCAAAGCATTCCAATGATCTAGTGTGGCATTCTGCAAACTGGTTTGTGAGTTCTTTGTAAGGAAGAGCTCCTTTTGTATCCATCTCGATAATATACAAACAAAACCTCCCCGCTTTCTATGGATGGGGCGGGGACTCTCCTCTTCAGGGGGCAGAATCTACTTTTTGCTTTCTTTCAAAGCAAGGAGCACACTGATTATTTATTTAGAATATTTAAATTTTAAAAAACCACAGTACAAAATACAAGCCACTAAAATATGCCAGCCGTTTGACATAAGCGGCACAAAGCTATCCATGAAACGGAGCAGGCCATCTAAAAGCTAAGATAACCCCCTAATTAAAAGCCTGGTAAGTTGACATGGCACCTAAAAGAAAATAAAGTAGGTACTAGGCAAGTCTCAAGGGAGGGGGGTCTAAAGACAAGATGCTACCACAGAAAATGTTCTGTCTCAAGCTGATACCTACCCCACCTCTGAAGGCAGGGACACAGAGAACAGAACTGAGAGGCAGATCTCAGCTTCAAGGACCTTTACCACCCACTTTTCTCTATCTTCCTGATTACCTCACTGCACTAGCCAGAAAACACACTGATGAGTTGCTGGGGTCCCATAGTTCAGCCCTAGGAACTCTAACTGGCAGAGTGTCACCAAGCCTGTACAGCCCTAATGCAGTTGTCATAGTTAATTCTGGTACAGAATTGATCTGATTCTCACGCTAACTTCCAATACAAAGAATTGTATCATAAAGAGAGAGATATCCCAAATGGACTCTGCAGATAACAGTAACAGAAGCTAGTTTTCAGTTGAATACTGGAAATTCAGGTTTCATGTGATATTGGTTTCCTATTTATTTTTTCCTGAGCAACTCTGAGTCTTTCCCGGCCCTTCCCCACCCCTGTTCAGCGAGTCAGCCCCTAAGTAGAAATTTTAAATAAAGAATGAAAGAAGAGGCTTCCTGGAGTAGAGGTGAAGGAGAAGGAAAGGGCTTTTAATCTGTGAAATTTACAAAACTGAAACAGGGGTTCCCATCTTGCTAAAGTCTGAGAACGGTTGTTCTAAGTCCAAGCCCTTGCTCATTGACAGAAGACTCTATTGTTAAAGCAGATCCCAGAAAATATCTGCCCCACCTTTTTAGCAAAACTGTTCAGAAAAAGAACATTCACCACCTATGTCAGGCACCAAACTCTGTTCAATCACTCTGACAGCCAGCAAGGGTCTCCCCATCTATGTTTAATCTAACTTATCCTTCCTGTATGATCAACAGAGCGATGTAGCCGCCACTACAATAGCAAGCAGACAAGGGGAAGCTTGTGGATGTATTAGTGTACACATGGACTCAGATTTATGCTTTATCACTTCAAGTCATCTGAAAAAGGGGAGGATTCAGCAGCCAGAAAGAGACTTATCAATTCCAGGCTGCCTTTCATGCAGCCAGAGGCAAGGATCCCACACAGAGATATCAGTGCAGCACCCAAACCACTTGTACAAATAATTCCATAACCACCCATATTCTGCCTCAGGATAGAGATTTATCTGAAGAGTTAATTTGTTATCTGTCCCATCCCAGGAGCATCAGGCAGGCAACACGATACAGAGCTCAAATATTAAAATGTCTCCCTAAAAGTCTTCTTAAAGCACAGTATCTGAAAGACTCAGGGTTGCCAGTTCTAGAGTGGGAAATACCTGGAGATTTTGGTGGTGGAGCCTGAGGAGGGTGCGGTTTGGGGCAGAATGCCATAGAGTATAAGTTCCAAACCAGCCATTTTCTCCAGGTGAACTGATCTCTGTTGCCTGCAGATCACTTATAATAGTGGGGAATCTCCAGCCACCACCTGGAGGCTGGCAACCCTTGAAAGACTGCTTCTTTACCTATGTCCTGCCACAGTTCATGGTCTGCTGGGGATGCTCTTCTGGAGCTACCAACAATGTGGCTCACCACATGCCCTCGCTATCTTGACTCAGCAACCAGGTAGTATCCTGATAATGTCATTTCCCATCAGTCCAAAGATGGGGCACAGCAAGTCGTGTTTGTACACACAGCACTGGTATCTGATTGCAAACGACATTAAAGGCAACACAATTGAAATTTCCCTCACATATTCACACATAAATACACACCTTCTGTTGGGGAAAGGATGATAAAAATATTCAATGGGAACAAAATACATTAAGAAAAAAGCCTGCTCTTCTTATAAAAATCCTCGCCACTTTTATTATAGAAGAATCTACTTAATTGCCCTGTGTGTTATAAATGTGACTGGTTGGTCCATTATCATGTGGTTTTATGAAGTGTTACCAAATTTCTTTACATAAATAAATAAAGATGTACGTGGGTAGAATATTTTAGTTTCACATTGTTTTATATGATGGGTGTATGCTTTGGAATGTAGCAAGTTAAAAGCCTAAACAGCTTAATGTGTAGAGGATGCTGTCTGAAACTAAAGCTGCACAGCCCTTGCTGAAACTGTGGTTTGTACAACGAATTCTAACAGATGTAAGTAACAATTCCACACTTTGTCTGCTTCTTCCCTTCTTTCTTCCTCCCAGTCTGTGGTCATGCAACTGTAAGGGGAGGGGTAACTCAACAAACTGATGTTTGTTAATTCAGATACCACAACAAATGTCAACTAGAAGCAAACAAGGTACAAACCTAATCTGAAACCCCAGTTTGGACTGTCCGTGTGCAGATATTATAACTTACTGGGATTTGATCAAACCAGGACTTATAAATTGCTATTTACTGTAAATGTAACCTATGAAGCTACATTTCACACATGGAACAGGAAAAACTAACGGCTTTGTTTTTTCCCCATCCCCCCCCCATCAATTCTTAATACTTTTGAAGATGACAAAAGGTAGTCTTAGAACTGGCTCACCTTTTCCATAAATCAAATCCTCACCTGCATTATGAAGCAGAATAACATGGTAGAATGGAGTGCATCACTTCAACTAGAAGAAAACACTTTTTAGTGTTTCCATGTGCTTAAAAATTCCTTACACAGAAAACCAGCAAGGCAGGCAAAGAGCTAGGATAACACCTTTTTCTTTGATGTGCTAGCCCAGGGATCCTGACCATGCACCTGTGAGTACCATAGAAGACTGGTGGTTTAAGGTGTTAGAATTTGTGGAAATGGCCAAACTTACTTCTCTGACTAAGGAAAAGACAATATCCACTTTCATTGCCAGTAAGGTAAAGGTAAAGGTTCCCTTGCTCGAAAGCCAGTCGAATCCGACTCTAGGGTTGCGGTGCTCATCTCCGTTTCAAAGCCGAAGAGCCAGCGCTGTCCGAAGACGTTTCCGTGGTCATGTGGCCGGCATGACTAAACACCAAGGTGCACGGAACGCTGTTACCTTCCCACCGAAGTGGTACCTATTTATCTACTTGCAATTTCTTGCTTTCGAACTGCTAGGTTGGCAGGAGCTGGAACTAGAGACAGGAGCTCACCCTGTCATGCGGCACCCGGGTCTCGAACTGCTGAACTACTGACCTTCCAGAGCCTGCAGTTCAGCGTCTTAACCACTTGAGCCACCGCAGCTCCACAGAAAAGACAATATCCACTTTCATTGCCAGTAGGAAGCCCCTTATTGACTTTCTGCATGCAAATTAAAAAAAAAAAAAGATTATTTGTGGATTTGACAAGTACAGAGAAACTTACATAATAGAAAAGAGTAATGAATAATGATGTATTATTGTAACAGTTATGCTATAGGAGTAAGTGGTTATGTTTAAACTTTTATATTTAGCAATAAGTTATTGTATTGGGCTTTGTTGTCAAGAAAAGTTAGAAGTTTTACGGATATGTTCCTTCATTCTTTTTCTTTTTCTCTTTCACTCTTTTTTCTTTATTTCTTCTTTTTTCTGTCTTATTTTTCTCAGAATTGATTTTTATACGCATATGAAATCTTTTAATTAAAAAAGTGTAAAAGAAGCATAAGAACATAAGAGAAGCCAATGCTGAATCAGGCCAATGGCCCATCTAGTCCAACACACTGTCATACAGTGGCCAAAAATACCATCTTTCCTGGTGCTCACCAGGTGTTTTTAGAAAGTGGGTGGGTTTTCTGCCCAGCAGGACTTCTGATTGGCCACTGAAGATCTAACTGGCTGTGCAGATTAAAAAGGTATCCAGTTAAACAGAGTTTATGCCTGAAATGTTGAAAAGTTATCATTGGAGTTATATATAACCTCACTAACTGACATTTTGTCTTTGGTTCCGCCTCCTCTAGCAGCCATTTTGTGTTTATGCCCTCCACCCTGTGTCAGAACTCCAAAAGTGCCTGCAGACTCAAAAAGTTGGCAACCCCTGTACTAGCTGATTAGCAGGGAGGAGTCTTAGCTAGTTCTAAATGTGAGTGAACATTCAATAATGTTATCTCCCACCTACAGTATGAAGTGGCACAATCCATTGTACCACCTTCATATGTTAATCCAACCCAAGAAGCAAGCAGAGGCAAGAAACTGTTTGCACCATGCCCAGGTTGGGGGGAAGGGAATTCCCTGCTGAATAAATTATCCAAAAAACAGTGACACAGTAAAGGCCATTTTTATACACAATATCCACCTCCTATAACTAACAAAAACCAACATGCCTGGGTGCTTGTGTTTAAGTGCTTCAAAAAGGAATGTGAAGATTTACCAACTTAGTCTCAATTTAATTGTTACACTGGAAGGGAAAAGGACTTCCCAGTGGGACTCCATGCACACTGGGCTGCAAAGAAGCTGCATGTGCAGGGGCTAAGTGGCCTTGTTTAAGCTGGATAGTGGATAGTGGCCTTGTTTAAGCTGGGCATGTGCAAAATCCCATGGCAAAAATTTGTTGTTGTTCTTGTGTTTTGTGAGCCCTGCATCATGTTTCAATCAGGCCTTATCAAGAGTCACTGAGAGGTGGGACTAAACTGGATACCAACTAATTGCAAGCCATAGTGGAAAAGCGGTGGGAGAGGAGAAAACGGGGTTGCACTTACCTGCACAGGCCAGCTATGGAGAAGCATTAAACTATGAACTCTCTCAATCCCAAGAGTACTCCCCCTGCCCACAGCACACATGACCATGAGGGGGAGTACTCTTCCCTCAGTCCTCTTTGGCTGTCGTGAGGAGCATGAATTAAGCACAGCCCACAGCGGGGATTGGAAGGAGGGATGTGTGCCTGCACAGAAGCCCATTCGATGAACAACAGTTACAGGTAAGTGTAACCCCGTTTTCATCTTTATGGCTTCTGCGCAGTCCCACATGGGAGAGTAGCAAGTTCACTCACCAGGAAGGGGGCAAGGGCTATATCAATGGAACACAGACTGAAGCACCGCTTTCCCCACAGCAGCCTCACTCCTGGCGTTGATATTGACAGAGCAGTGCTTCACAAATGTGGATGGAGTACTGCAAATCTCAAGAAGCGAGACTCCACTCTGCCTGACTACTTGGGTTGGGAAAGAAAATGGGCAGAGTAATATCCTGACCCATGTGAAATCATGACACCACCATGGAGAGGAATCTCAACCCCAGCCTGAGGACCAGTTTATCCTTATGGAATTTTAAAAAGGGTGGATCACAGGATAGGGCTCCAATCTCTCACACTCTATGGAGACAAGTGATAGCCTCCACAATCCTTCAGGTGGTCAGGAGGAGAATCTGGGATATAGAGGCACAGACCATCAATGCTGGTAGTTCTGGAGTTTGTTCTCCCCATTCATTAGCCCTTTTTCCCTCTCATACTTCCATGCTACCGTATATTGCTGATTTAACAACCCCAGTGTACAGGAGGGTTTTTATGTTAGCCAGGTTTAATCTTTTCCCCTCTACAGTGGTCTCAGGTAGATACAGGGGCATTCCATATAAGGATAGACTCTGCAACTGTACTCTTGGGGAACCTGACTCTATTATGCATATTCTTTTTCGCTGTCCCAAATATTCTGCTATGCGTAGTACCCTGATCTGCCCTCTCTTTCCTTTGCAGAGGGACCTCCTTGATAAGGATCTCATTTTTTTCTTAGCAGATAAGAGTCCAGCAATAACTCTGGCTGTTGCTGAATTTGTGGCCTATGTGTGGAAGTCAAGGGTAATACTTTGCAAAACTTCTTAAGATTGTTTTATATTCTGAGTCAATTTTATTGTTTGTGAATATGTCTGATGCTGTTTTATGAATTTTCCCTCTAATATTTTCCTACGTTTGAACTATTTATGCTATGTTATGCCAATAAAGGTTGTGTATCTGTGTATCTGATAGCCACCAAAAACAGAGATTTGTAAGACACAAATGACAAACTGACAATAGCCAGAGGTTCCAATGGTTTATCAATAAGTTTTGATAACACCAATGACAGGCTCCCCTGGGGTACTGAGTGTACAACAGGAGGAAACAAATTTTGTAAACCTCTTGGAAAATGCTTAGACTTAGTATTAGAAAAAACCTGTTGTTCCATTAACTAGGTCATGAAAAGCAGATATATAAACTTTCAATAAACTTTGCTAAATAGATTTTCAAAGAGGAACAAGGTAAGTCCCATCTTTGAGGGAGAGCAGATATTGAAATATATACTGCAAACCACGGGTCGTAAGTGAAAACCCCTTAGATGTAGCTCAGAACACAATTTTTCCCCACTTATAATTGTAAAATCTATGTGCGGATACCCTATGAGAGGCCCACAAAAGTTTCTTAACCCTTAGATCTAAGGATGCAGAGGAATGATTAGCCATGCTATCAGTTTCAGCAAACTAATGCTTGAATGACATAAAGGATCTATCTGCGACAGATCTGGTTCTGGTGGAAGAGTGATGTGAACGTCTCCTGACATCATATAAACCATGGGAAACCAAACCCTGTGTGGCCAGAACAGTGTTAGAAGGTGCAGTGTGTTTTGTCTGCCTGCAATTTTGCCACCACTCAACAAATTAGGTCAAAGGGAGGAAAGGCACAGAACAGACAACCATTCCACATGTGCTGGATTGCATCACCAATTGACCAGGAATCTATTGCAACCCTTGAACAAAAAAATCTCACACCGTGTTGTTTACCAAGGCAAATAAATCTACCATGAGGAACCCCCCAGGCCCAAAAAACTGGGATAATACACTGCTGTGCCAGAGATCACTCTTCGTTTAGGGACATGTTCCTGCTGAGGGCATGTGCTAGGGTGTTGTTTTTCTCAGCACCTGTTGGGGGAAACCATTGTTGCCAATCTCCAGGTGAGGGCTGAAGATCACTCAGAATTACAACTGCTTTTCAGATGGCAGAGATCAGTTCCCCTGGACAAAATGGTGATGAGATGCCCCCCCCTCCATGACAGCCAATGTGACATAGCAGTCAGGGCTTCAGAGCATGGTAGGGGCTGCACGTGGGGGGGTGGGGAAGATGGAAAGCTGAAGAGTGAGGGGGAAATAAAGGTAGGTTGATGCTTGGCTGGGAAGGAAATAGGGTTGCCAACTCCAGGTGGGGAAGTTCCTGGAGATTTTAGGGATGGAGCCTGGAGAGGGTGAGGTTTCAGGAGGGGTGGGACCTCAGTCAGGTACAATGCCATAGACTCCACCCTTCAAACCAGCCAGTCCCTCCCAGGGAACCATTGTTGCCAATCTCCAGGTGGGGCTGGAGATCACTCAGAATTACAACTGCTCTCCAGGAGGGAGGGGGGAGGAGATGGAAAGCTGAAGTCAGAGGGGCAGATCAAGGAAGGTTGATGGTTGGCTGTGAAGGAGATAGGGTTGCCAACTCCAGGCTGGAAAATTCCTGGAGATTTGAGGGGTGGAGCCTGGAGAGGGTGGGGTTTGAAGAGGGGTGGGACCTCAGACAGGTACAATGCTATAGACTCCACCCTCCAAATCAGCCATTCCCTCCCAGAGAACCATTGTCACCAATCTCCTGGTGAATGCTGGAGATCACTCAAAATTACAACTGTTCTTCAGGCAGCAGAGATCAGTTCCTCTGGAGAAAATGGTGGATTCTGTGTCATTATACCCTGCTGAGGTCACCACAGCAAATTGACACTGAGTGTCCAGGAGCAGGGCACCCACTCAGATCCTCTTTCTAGAGCTCGTTGTATTTATTTCCACAACGGGCCTTATTCCTAATCTCTCCATAATTGCTGCAAGATTTGCAACCTGGGATCTCATGGAACCAGAAGAATTATTTTTTTCTCCCTAAGGAGTCCATCTTTTTGCCTTCTTTATCATGGAGAGAAGATCTAGAGCCCACTCTGCTTCTCGCTGGCAGTCCTGGCATCATAGAATTAGCTCTCAGATGCTGGAAGAGGTATTTACAGGTATCTTCCTTGAGCCTGTAAAGGTTCTCTAGACATTTGGAAGAAACAGTAGTCGAAACCGGCTTGTTCCAAGCTGCCATGGCCACTTCTTGGATCTCCTGGATCAAGGGTAATGCCACTGGGCCTGACTCAGGTGCATAGAGCACCTCCATAATAGGATCAGCTGACTTTGGCTTGATGGACGATTAGTCCAATTTCAAGGCTTTTGCCATTCTAATGACTGGCTCTGAATAAAATTTCAAGTCCTCTGTAGGAGATGGGACAGTCGGTTCCAAGACCCTCTCATCCGGCAAAGGGATCAATGTGACATCGGACTCCAATAGGACATCTAATGGTTGATGCAAGGCCTCCTTAACATTGTACTATGGGATGCTGGTCGTCTTCCCAGTTCTCAACCCCAACAGGGAGCGATCTCAACCCCATTCCAGGAAGCACCAGAAAACCCAGTCCTTCCAATCAGGTGGTAGGACAAAGTAGGGCATATTTGGAGGCCAAGCCTCTTCTGGCCCTTTGTCAGAGCACTTTGAGTTGTGCCACAGTGGACTTACAGGGCGATGATGTATTTGCCCTTGACAATCTTAATGACTGCATCAGTGTCAACGGTCAACATTAATCAGGGCCTGAACTCCAGCTGGGGGCCAACTCCTGTGGTTGATGAACCTCTCAGTGTCAAGGGTCATTGAAGATATCACCAGGGCTACAAGGAGACCTTGGCCTGTGGGTGCTCAATTCCTCACAATCTCATTTTGGAGAACGAGATTGAGTCAGGGTGCAGGAAACTGCTGTCAGAGTGTTTGTTCTTCTCCTTTGCCTTTCTGTAGCCAACCGCTGGGCAGAAATACACGTCAGAAGGGTCAGTCACTGAGTCAGGCACTGAACTCACCAATGGCACTCTCGGTGTTGTTGCAGCCGCTTCAGCAGTTTTCCCTGGGAGGTCAACAGAGTTCAGAGCTTTCTCCCAAAGCGGGCCTTTGAGTCTTTTTGCCCAGCTTTCCCTCACCTTCAGTGTCAAAAGGCCACAAGCCAAATACAATGAGGTGATATGCCCTTCACCAAACACAGGAGGCAGGTGTCATACCCATCAATGCTCCCTCTAAGCTGTGGAGTCTTGTGGGCAAAAATTCTACTTTGTGAGCTACTGGCGTTAAAGTTGTGAGTGAGTGATTTGGCTACTGCATAAATTAATTTGCTCTGGAGCCATTCTTTCTGAACTAAGACAAAAATGTGTGAGCCAGAGGCTAAAAAACTGTGAGCTACCTCACATTAACTCAGCTGAGAGGGAACGTTGACGCCCATCATTCTGGGCCATCTTTGCCCCACAATCTTGGCTCTTTTTAAATAAAGTTATGTTTCTCTCCATCCTTTTTTCATACCAAAATGAATCCCTACTCCTTCTCTGGGATAAGCATGTTGACTTTCACTAGCTCACTATGAGAAGCCATCTCCTAGCAGCAGCAAGAAGACTGAGGAAAGAGTGCTCCCCCTCATGGTCATGTGTGCTTTGGGCAGGAAAATGCTACTGTGTTGGGGGGGAAAGGGGAGTACTCTTGGGATAGAGACAGTTTGTTGTTTAAAGCTTGCTATCTCTTTTCCACGGCTGGCCTGTGCCTGTGCAGTCCCCTTGCGGGACTGCACGGAGGCCACGAAGATGAACCTGTGCATCTCAGTCTAGAAGAGGAAGCTTTGATAGTTGGTGGCATGCCTCTTGCTATGATACACCTTGTTTGCTTAGTCCTAACATTTCTGTGCATTTTAGTGAAAGGCGTAAAGGAGGAAAAAAGAGAGAAAGAATTGCTACCCAAAATTTTTCATTCCACATTTCATTTGCTTTCCTCTCAAATCATAAGCGTCTGTTGCCTCTGGAGGCAGGAGAGGATCAAAGCAAAGCTTCTGCGTGTGTAACAGATTCCGAATATCTAATTTTTCCTTCTAAAGGGCCTTGTTTTAAACACCAAATACAGAAGCAGATCAAAGCCCAGATTCACATTCCTTTAACAGCCCTCAGAAGGCTCTAAGAGCTGGAAAGAGCGAGAGTGAGAGAGAACTGAGACGCAGCAGCCGATGAGAAGCTGAAGCAGATAATTGGGCTCCCCTAATTTGTCATTAAAAACTGCTGCAAATCAAGGGAAGAATTGGGCATCCTGTAGACTCAAGCATCTCTGTCTTCTCCCATCACTTAAAAAAAAGCAGAAGAAAAACCAATGGAGAAATCTGCTGTGAGTCTAGGAACAATACTGGAACTTCCTTATCTCAGCAAGGCAGAATGTGGAAGTTATCACTGGACAAGAGGAACCTAAATCCCCATGGTCTTAATTAGGCTATAATGGGATGGCAGTGCTGGTTTATGAGGCAATAATACAGCTCCCAAGAGACCCAGCGATGCCTTGCCTCAGTGTGTTATCCTGACAATGGAAGCTACCAGATTACCTCAGAGCGAGGAAAAAGTCTGCACAGCCCAGCAAAACAGGGGGAAAGAAATACTACAAGGACAACCCAAGAGTGGCCAGAAGTGGCCAGACACCAGGAGGTTTCTAAGTGGGAGAGACAAAAAAATCCCAGCTTCAAGTATAGGTTAATGGGCTCTGAACTTGCTGAGACTGAGAGGGGAAAAGATCTTGGGGTCATAGTGGATAGCTCAATGAAAGTGTCAACCCAATGTGCTGCAGCGGTGAAAAAAGGCAAACTCTGTTAGGATTACTAGGAAAGGGATTGAGAATAAAACAGCCAATATTGTAATGCCCCTGTTTAGATATGTGGTGTGGCCACATTTGGAACACTGTGTACAGTTCTGGTCACCATATCTCCAAAAGGGCATTCCAGAGCTGGAAAATGTACAGAGGAGGGCAACCACGACAATTAGGGGGTTGGAGCACCTACCCTATGAGGAAAGGCTGAAGAGTCTGGGACTTTTCAGTTTAGAAAAGAGACATCTAAAGGGGGATTGTGGGGTTTATAAAAATATGCATGGGATGGAGACAGTTGGCAAAGAGACATTTTTCTCCCTCTTTCAAAATACTAGAACACGAGGACATTCAATGAAGCTGATGGAGAGTAGGTTCAGGATGGACAAAAGGAAATACTACTTTACACAGAGAGTGACTAAAATGTGGAATTTGCTGTCAGAGGATGTAGTGATGGCCACAGGAATAAACAGCTTTAAATGAGGATTAGATTCATGGAGGAAAAGCCTATCAATAGCTACTAGCCATGGTGACTGAGGGAAACCTCTACATTCAGAGGCCTCTGAGTCCCAGAGTCAGGAGGCAATAGCAGGGGAAGGCCTCAGCCTCTACGTCCTGAAGTTGGCCCTCCACTGGAACTGGTTGTCCATGGTGTGAGATCCTGGATTAGATTGATGCTTCTTATGTTTTTAATGAGGGGAAGTATCATTTTTGGTAAAGTGCAAGGCTGTCCACAAGGTATACACCATATCCGCATGGGCATGGATGGCAAGATGAAAGATTGATGTGGACACTTGGTCACTGTGACCAGAGGAAATGCAGCTGCTGAAATAGGAGCAAAGTGTGGCAAAGATTAGATTCCCATAATAAGTTGCCACACCCCACGGGCTTCTAACATCACAGGAGTCTAACAAGAGTGACTCTGCTCAAATGTCGTAATCTGCCTCAGACACCTTTCCCACTGCTTGTAGTAACAGGGCCTTCTTGGTCATAGTGCCACACCAGTTGAAGTTACTTCTTCTAAGAGAGTTGCCTGGTGCCTTCCTTCTTAAAGTTAGGTGAAAAACTTTTTTTTTCTTTCTTTTTTTAAATTTCAGGGTTCATTGCTGTTAATTTATGCATGGTGGTTTAGTAATTTTAGTTCATTGTGGACTGATTTTATTGAGATGTTTTTATTGCTCAGAGAATATATTGTTTAGAAAAGCAAGGTATACGTTTTTAAGTAAATAAAATCAAAAAAGAAAATAACTGCTGCTTTCAGAAAGTTTCCAAGCTGTCTATGGAACCAACTAAAAAGTTTCTTACTACAAATGAATGGGGGGGGGGGGAGAGATAACTATATACAAAAGAACAGAAGAAGAACCCTGCTGGATCAGACCAGTGGTCCATTTAGTATATCATCCTGAATCACATGGTGGCCAGCCGCTTACTCTGGATAGCTAACAACAGGACATAGAGGCTTAAGCTTTCCCTTGATGTTGTCTCCTAGCCCTGGTATTCAGAAAATTACTGCCTCTGAATGTGGAGATGCCCTTTAGTCACTGGGGCTAGTAGCCACTGGCAGATCTCTCCTCCAATAACTTTCCTACTCCACTTTTAAAGCAAGATCCCCTTTCAAGGCAAAAGAGCTTTGGCTATGGATTGTGCTTCAGATGCCCCCCCCCCAACAACCATATCCCTATGTTTCTTTTGAGTTCTAGCAGCTATGAAAGAAAGTTCTGAAAGGTGCTGAAATACCTGAAGTCCATTTCTGAAGAGCTCCATTTTGCCATAGGAATCTGCCCAGCAGATGAGATCATGATCTGTGGCTTTTATCCACCTGCTGAAGCTAGGCAGATGGTTACCACAGAGACAGCCTTCTCTGTAATGGTACCCTGATCATGGAACACTACTGCAAAGCAGATGCCACCTGGCACCTTCCTGGAATAGTTTGCAGGAGCCCAAAAATTCACTGTGTTCCAGATGAAGCTGGACATATTTATGAAAGATAAACATTAGTTATCTTCTGATAGGTTATATGTTGATATAACCTCTAGTTATACATTGATAGAAGACAGCATCTACAAATAGTGGTGTTTGCGGGGAGGGGGGGTGGTTCTGTGTGATATCAGTGTTTCATATAGTATCTATTCGCTTTGGGCAAGCTTGAACTTCTGTTACTTAGACCAGAGAGGCTGACTGAAAGGAAATTAGACAGGCTCTGCTTTAAATGCAAAAAGGCTGCTTTGCCAGGTGACACAGCATGGAAGAACCCACACATAATTAAAAACCTGCCATCGCATCCACTCCAGTCAGCACTGCAGCACCTTCAGCCATTGTCCTCTGTCCCACTGCAGCTGGTGTGGGAGAAAGAATGCAAGGAAGACTCTGTACTGCTGTCCCTCACGGTCGTCGTGCTGCCAAGGGCCACCATGAGCAGTCCAGTACAAAATCAACAGCAGAGCATCACTGCTAACAATCAGCTGCCTCCAAGGATGGATAGATTCCATAACAGGAATCATGAGTCCCATCCAATTATGGATTGCAGCTGCAGTTACTATTTTTAAGCTTTACTTTCACTCCTAAGTTGATCTTTGGCTAACACTTCTTCCTTGCATGCAGAACTGGAGACTCATTGAATTCAAAACAGAAAATTCCTTTCTGGAAAGACATGAAAGGCAAAGAGAGCCAGAGAAGACAGAGAGACCAGTCAATGGCCCTTCCACTATTTTGGGGAAATAATGATTTACACAAAGACAATCATTGGGACAAGCAGGAAAACTAACTCAATGGTCTCTTCAGATCTGGAGAGGATGGATGGACAATATGTGCCAAAATAAGAACTAGAATTCTACTGTTCCTCAGGACCAGCATTTTATCATAATTAAAACAATGCTTTAGAAATTTATTTTTAATTCTGTGTTTTAATGTTACTGTTGTTTCTTTAATTGATGCATCGACCAGGGGTTCCCAACCTTTTTGAGCATGTGGGCACCTTTGGAATTCTGACACAGGATGGTAGGTGCAACCACAAAATGGCTGCCCTAGGAGGCAGAGCCAATCTTAAGTGAAGGGGAGAAGAGAGATATTTTTTAAAAAAATACACTGTGAAAGAGGAATGAGAAAATAAAACCAACACTGTAGTAGCAGCTGCCGCTGGAACAACATCATTGCAATCTGCCCAGCCACTCAGATCTCCAGTGGCCAGTCATAAGATCTGCTGGGCAAGTGCCCCACCTTGTCTCACCTACTTTCTAAAAACAGGTGGTGGGCACCATGGGCACCATGTTAGGGACCCCCAGCATAGACAGTCAGCTTTCATGCTCTTCCTCAGAAAAGGTGAGATAGAAATATTTTAAAACAAAAACAATGTAATCCTCAGAAAAGTACTGTGAAGAGGCATCACATTATTAAGTTACATGCCAATAAAGGTAATTGGATTGGATTGGATTATTAAATTCATTTTTTTCCATACAGGGAACCAAAACTTAAACCAGCAGCTAAAACTTTTAAATCACTGCATAATAATTTTCCACTTAGAAAAGAGCAATGAAATTGATCAAACAACATGGAAATCTCCACAAGTCTCTGCTTTCAAAGGCTAACACAATGCAAAGAATGCTTTCTCAGCTAAAGCAAGGCTTCACTTGGTTTCTTTGAGGGGGTTAGAAAAGGAATAACTTTTTATGTTTTCCAATTTTTAACACACACACACAAGCTGAACAACCAAAAGCAACTCCCATTCAAAGAAGCTAAATGGCCAAACCATGAACCTCATAAGTAAAAATGTTATGGCACAAACTAAGAACCAGACTACATGAGTTGCTAGGCAATCCCTGTGAATAAGCTGGGTTTAGATAGCGCCCATGGCATGGGGAAGAAAGGCCAGGTCTTCTTCCTGCACACTTTCCCGCCTGGAAATAACCCCATGAAGCTATATACTCCATTGTGGCAAGCACATTCGTCCTGATCAGGTTCCACATTTAAGAACTGAATTTTCCCCCTATGAAGGTATTACCACCTGATATGGGGGTGATTTAGATCACAGAAATGGCATAGAAAGACTCCACCCTCCAATGTTGCTTTTCTGATCAAATCAGAAGAGCTCTGCTGGATCACGCCAGTGCTCCATCTAGTTATCTTGCTTCGTACACTGAACAACCTGTTGCCCTGAAGGACCAAGAAACAGAATATACAGGTGAAGGTCTTCCCCTGATATTGCCTCCTAGTTTTAGGTAGTCAGAGGTATACTGTCTCTGAATATGGAGGTCCCCTTTAATCATCAAGGCTAGTAGCCATGGATGGACCCATCCTGCAGGAATCTATCTAATCGCCTTTTAAAGCCAATTATGCTCATCATCACTATATCTACTGGCAGTGAATGCCACAATTTAATTACTCACTCAGTAAAGAAGTATTTCCTTTTGTCCATCCTCAATTTACCATCCATCGATTGCATTGGGTGGCCCCAAGTTTTGGTATTATGGGAGAGGAAGAAAAACTGTATAATTTGTGATCTGCTCTGAGCCCACTTGTGGGGTGGAATATTAGATAGATAGATGATAGATAGATAGATAGATAGATAGATAGATAGATAGATAGATAGATAGATAGATAGATAGATAGATAGATAGATAGATAGATAGATAGATAGATAGATAGATAGATAGACAGACAGACAGACAGACAGACAAGACAGACAGACAGACAGACAGACAGACAGACAGACAGACAATCATCCCCCCTTCCCAACTCTTCCTTTTTTTCTAAATTGGAACCCCCCATTGTTCCTCCTCACAGGAAAGGCGCTTCAACATCCTGGTTGCCCTCTTCTGCATTCTTTTCCCGAACTGTATGCAGTATTCCAAATGAGGCCACACTTTAGATCTAAACAGGGACTTTACAATATCAGTTCTCTTATTTTCAGTCCTTTTCCTAATAATCCCCAGCACCTGGCTGCTTTGAAAGAAAAAAAAATCCCAAAGATATGCTGATCACAGACTTTCTGCATCTAGGTAAGCCCTCCACAAGCAAGATATTTCAGAGGACACAAAGCACTGCAGGAATTAAATGACTGTGATGATGACAATGCAAAATATTGAGCTGCAAATGGATTCATAACCTATTATCTAGAATGCTTGCAAAATGGAAGTCTGCCCTGTTCAACTCTTCCCAATTAGGAAAAGTTGAAACCTCTTGCCAGGATTCAAGTTGCTGCCTTCTGCCTCGAAGCTGCTTCTCACATACATTCTTAGAGGACTCCCAGCAATCTAGAACAATGCTTCCCCTTAGCCCATTAAAAATTTATGCAACGGAGATTTTTCTTTTCCAGTCCATTTTCTTTTCTCCTCTTTGAAATGAATGATTGCACAATCCAGGCACGCAATGCATTTCATGGAAATAATGATAATCAGTGAGCCGATTCTAGGTGCGAAGGCAGTTTGGGCCCCAAATGAACATATCCCATGCATTTATGTGAATGCCTAATCATTGAAATAAATGCCACTCTCTCTACTCCCAAGTCTGGAAAGGAGGAGAAGCTGCTTCACACAAAAAATCACACACACCCCAGTCAAATAGCTTCTGAACTTCCCCCACTCCCAGCCCTTTTAACACACCATAAGCCAAAATAAAATATTACAGTCCCTTTCCTAAAACCAAAAACACTGGTATGTTGGGGCTTTGGAAAGGAAAAAAGTGCAGGAAAAACTTCAAAATGACTGAAAGCATTTCTTACACTTGACAATTTAAGTAATGTTCTACAAAGTGCTTCCATATTCCCATTCTGCTGTAGTTTACTTAATATTCAAGCAAGAGACAAAGGAAATCCAAGATGAGTTCAAGAGGTAAGACCCAGTACACAGAAACTTCAGACTAAATAAAGGTAATTTACAGTGTTATCATAAACAGAGCTACACACTTCTAAAACAATGGGTATAGAAGGATGCAACTATAGCATGGTTAGTGGTCAGGTCTTACGCAATCAGTTCAGTTTCCATCCTTACCTTTGCTACGTCGACGGCTCCTGTACTGCTCCGTGTAGAAGGTCAACTGAGTTTCGTCATCTGCTTCTGAACCAGAGTTGCCTTTGGCACGTCCAAACCCAATCCCACCTACAGAAAGGCAAACAGGGTATTAGCACCACAGCTGCATTGCAGACATTAGCTGATTAAGTAGTCATCCAGAAAAATCAGACTTTCAAGAGATTCGCCCATCTCCTGTCATCCTAAGATTCCCCCTTCCAATGATTTTAATGTTGAAAGTAGAAAGTAAGTTAAAACAGAATTATGAAAGTCTTCATGCACAGAGCTGGCACACAACTCAGTCTGTGAAGAAGGTTAAAAGGAAAGAGGCCTCCAGGGGCTGACTGTGGCCATTAAAGTATTTAA
Source organism: Gekko gecko (assembly GCA_029375565.1). Lineage (NCBI taxonomy): Eukaryota > Metazoa > Chordata > Lepidosauria > Squamata > Gekkonidae > Gekko > Gekko gecko. The sequence continues at coordinate 19,619,848 of JAPDNY010000013.1, read as the reverse complement.
CTGCTGTCAAAAAAAACCCCATTGTTACGCTACACAGAAATACAGTCTCCATGCTTTGGCAAAGGAACTACAAACAAGAGCGTGGGCCACCCCATGGACCATAAGAGTCTCCAATCTCTTGAAGCAAAGGAGCTGAAACACTATGGAACTGGAAATAGTTTGAAGCACTGAAGTAGTTTTCAGTGGTGTTGAGCACTGGCCCCTTCACAGAACTTTTACTCTGAGTGGGGGGCCAAGAACAACTTTGAGCCATTTAAGTATTTAGCCTCACTACTGGGGAAGTAGTGGGGGGAGGCATATGGAGAAGAGTAAAACTTACAAGAAGGTCAATTTAAGATTATAGAACATGAGGAGAAGTATGATGGAAATTGTGTTTTAATGCAAAATATACAGGTTCAAATTCCCATTTTACTGATCAGTCATGATGACAAAACAAAATTCAAATTAAGTAGTATACTAATGGTATTATGAAAATATAAGCCAAAGTAATGGATCTGCAAAGACACAATATGGTGGCTGAGTCTGGTATGGTTATCGCTTAAGAAAGAGACTCTCAACAAGGATCTCCAGCATCACAACTTCTGGAAACCTATCATTATTTTTTTTCCCTACTTGTCTAGTTCACTATGGTCTGTACTTATATTTGAAACCCTTAAACAAACAACAATAGATTAAATGCCCTGGAATAGAGGTGGCCAAACTTGCTTGACGTAACAACCACATCAAATAAACGTCAGATGTTTGAGAGCCGCAAGACATGAACAAATATTACACACACATTTTTATTGAAAAATATGCAAATTTGCTTTTTATTAACATTAAATTAGACTGTGTGAAAGAGCCACATGCAGTTCCCGAGCTGCAGTTTGGCCACCCCTGCATATCATCTGAGATTATTTATCTCCCAGTTCTGACTTTTGTTGATCCACCCCCTTCAGGGATCAATGGTAGGGATGGGCACAGACCGGGAAAACAGAAGTTTGTTTTGGTTCGTGGATCGTAGGGCTACACGAACCTTCATGGACCTTCCTGTTTACAGAACCGATTCATTTTGTGAGGTTTGTTATGTGGTAGAATGCCCCCTCCCCCCGTGGGCTAGAGATGCCAAACTCACAGCAAGTCTCCAGCTGACTCTCCTCTACCTGCCCTCCACATTGGGTGAGGATGGGATTGGGGGGATGAGTTATAGCAGGTGCTCCCCAGGAAAGTGCTCTCTGGGGAAATTACAGTCGCAGATCCAGGAGTGTGTCAAACAGACCCCCTGTAAGCTAGAGGCATCAAACTTGCAGAGTGTTCAGAAATAAGTATGGGCGGGGGGTTCTGGCAAGGCAACCAGCAGCTAAGCCCCTCTGCCCAGTGTGAGCAGAGAGAGAGGTGACTCAAAGCCCTGAGTCCACTCCACCTCACACAATCCCAGCTAGACAGAGCAAGTCACAAAGCACAAAGCTTGCTTAAGGACATATGGATTTCATGTTGTGCAAGCATCTTGTAGCACAGTCCTAAAAGCACTTTCCTGGGAGTAAATCCTACTGAATAACATGGAACTTATTTCTGAGTACACTTGCTTAGAATTACTCCCTAAACTACCTTAAAGCAATCTGACTAAATCTCTCCCTAGCATGCAGTTCAGAAGTCTTTATCTGCTCAGCTGATGCTAACCAATCAGATTGCTTGAAACAGCCTGTCACTCAAGGCTTTCTGGCTTCTGTGAAAAAGTAACCCTTCACAGTCCTTTAGCTGTTTGTACAGCACTTCTGGGCTTCTAAAAGTGCAGGCTGTCATATCCGCACTGCCTGTCTTTGGAGGGCCACTATTGGTGTTTCCAGGGCTGCAAAAGTCCATCTCCCCTGTTGCTTTGATGATTGGTTGGCACCAGTGTATCTGCCACGGAAGCTGCCAACACACCCCACCATGAGATGCCCAAACCTCCGATAACCATGTGGAGGCTCATGGGAGAATCACTGAGGTGAGATCACACTGACCTTGACTCGTGAACTGCAACCCAGGTAATTTTAGTCATGAATTTTGGGTTGTGAGCAGGTTTGTGCCCATCCCGAATCAATGGCCATATAAGCAGAAGATAATGGATGGTTCCAATGGTGATGGTGATGGGGGAAGAGGAATCTTCAAAGGGTAGGTATTGGGCGGCAGCAGTAATGTAAGGTGACATTGGTGGAGGATCTTTCATAGACAATGGCAGTGAAACTACAGTTAACTCAGGTTAGTATTGCGCAGAAGAAGGCAATGTTAAACCACTTCTAATCATCTCCTATTTCAAAAACTCTATGATGAGACAATGCCCCAACTACAGATGCTGATAAGGAAGAAACTGAAAACTTTTCTGCAAGTGTCTAGGAAGAAATTGATCACACGGTTAAAACAAGATGTGCTGATAATCATAGTGACTGGAATGCAAAAGTAGAAAACAAAGCAGAATCAAATAGTATGAGGAGATTTGGGCTAGAAGAACAAAATGAAGCAAGAGAGTGACTCAATTTTAGGAAGACAACAATTTGTTCATTGTGAACAAGTGTTTCAGGCAACCAAACAGACAATTGTATACATGGACATTACCAGATAGCCAATATAAAAATCAAACAGATTACATAATCAGAACCAAAAGATGGAGAAACTCTATTCTGTCTGCTATAAAACAAGCCCAGCAGCCGATTGTGCTAGAGATCATGAATTGTTAATATAGAATATTAGAATAAAGCTGAAGAAAAACACCAAAACAGTCATAGTGCCAAAATACAGTCTAAACAACATTCCTAAAGACCACTAAAAGAACAGATTGGCATAACTAAGTTCAAGTGAATGTGAACCAGAAGTAAAAACTTCAAATGACTACTGCTGAAGGTTAAAGCAGAAAGTGCCACAATAGGATTACAGCTGAACATCAAGAAGATAAAAGTAATCACTACTGGAGAATCAAACAACTTTAAGGTTGACGATGAAGAAACTGAAATTGTTCAATATTTTCTATTCCTTGGTGCCCTGACCAGGATAGTGCAGACAAGCCCAATTTCATCAGACCTCAGAAGCTAGGCTGACCCTGGCAAGTACAAGGAATACCAGGGCTGGGATGCAGAGGCAGGCAATAGTAAGCCACCTCTCTGAAATGTCCAAGCTCACTAGAAAGTAATGAACAATAGCTAAAATGTTACCTAAGAGTGAGACAGAGAAAATGAACATGTTAGAAATGAAGAACTGAATATTGGATAAGTTTTTATTGTTAGTGAATACTGAATGAAATAATAATGGGGTGGAGCATTGCTGGAAGCCAGGTGGGGGGAGGAAAGGGGTATTAGAAAAGGATGTATCTAAAAATATTTTGAAACATGGAACGTGTTAATATATCCTAGTAATAAAGTTCTTTTGAAATGTCCAAGCTCCACTAGGAGTCAGTAGAAGTCAGCCATGACATACACACACACACACACACACACACACACACACAAAATACTCACCAAAAAGAAAGGGGGAGGGGAGATTTTCTATTCCTTGGTTTCATTATCAACCAAAAGGGAGAATGCACCAAAGAAATCAAAAAGAGGTTGAGACTGGAGAGGACAACCATGAAGGAGCTAGAAAAGATCTTTAAGCGTAAGGACAAATAGCTGGCAACCAAGATCAAGTTAATTCACACCATAATATTCCCCATTACTATGTATGGGTGTGAAAGTTGGACAATGAAGAAAGCTGATAGGAAGAAAGTAGATTCCTTTGGAATGTGGAGGAGAGTTTTGTGGATACCATCAACTTCCAAATAGACACATAAGTGGGTTCTAGACCAAATGAAGCTTGAACTCTCCATAGAAGCTAAAACGACTGTCTTACTTTGGCTATGTTATGAGAAGACAAGAGTCACTGGAAAAGACAATAGTGCTAGGAAAAGTTGAAGGCGGCAAGAAAAAAGGGAGACTCAACGTGAGATGGCTTGACCTGAGCACATCTGTTGATGATAGGACATTAATTTATAGGGTCACCATAAGTCAGAAGTGACTTGACAGCACTTAACACACACACACACACAGAGGAATTAATTATGCAAACCAGCATGGTGGAATGGACAGAGTGACATCTAGAAAATAAGAACATAAGAGAAGCCAATGTTAGATCAGGCCAATGGCTCATCCAGTCCAACACTTTGACACACAGTGGCCAAAAATACCAGGGGCCATCAGGAAGTCCAGCAGTGGGGCCAGGACACTAGAAGCCCTCCCACTGTTGCCCCACCACAAGCGTCAAGAATACAGTGCATCACTTGCCCCAGACTGAGAGTTCCTATCTATACCTTGTGGCTGATAGCCACTAATGGACCTCTGCTCCATATGTTTATCTAATTCCCTCTTGAAGCCATCCAGGCTTGTAGCTGCCACCACCTTTGGTGGCAGTGAATCCCATGTGTTAATCACTCTTTGGATGAATAAGTACTTCCTTTTATTCGTTCTAACCCGACTGATCAGCAATTTCATTGAGTGCCCACGAGTTCTTGTATTGTGAGAAAGAGAGAAAAGTACTTCTTTCTCTACCTGCTCCATCCCATGCATAATCTTGTAAACCTTGATCATGTCACCCCTCAGCCATCGTTTCTCCAAGCCAAAGTGCCCCAAACACTTTAACCTTTCTATATAAGGAAAGTGTTCCAACCTTTTTATCATTCTACTTGCTCTTTTCTGCACTTTTTCCAATGCTATAATAACCTTTTTGAGGTGTGGTGACCAGAACTGTACACAGTACTCCAAATGAGGTCACACCACTGTCTGATTTGTTTTCAGTTCCCTTCCTAATAATCCCCAGCATAGTGTTGGCCTTTTTTACTGCAGTCGCACAGTGTCTTGACATTTTCAATCAGTTATCTACTACAACTCTAATATCTCTCTCTTGGTCAGTCTCTGCCAGTTTGGACCCCATCAACGTGTATTTATAGTTAGGATTTTTGTCCCTAGTGTGTCTGACAGACACATTTGAATCCCCACTCTGCCATGGAAACTTGTTGGATGACATTGGGCCAGTCACTGTCTGTCAGCCCAACCTAGGGTTGGTGTTATGATGACAAAATGAAGGATAGAAGCACTGCTTTGGTTCCTCACTGGGGAGAAAATTGGGATTATAAATATCTAAAATAAATCAGTACCACTTGTGTTGACTGAAGTAGGGAAAACATGGAATTCAATAGCTTAGGATTTCTCTCTTCATCTTTCTTACTATTATTACACTGGGGACAATTTCATAAGTGATCTCTGTTACTACTGCCACACAGATCAAACCCCACCTCTTGTAATTTTAATGTCTTTTTTAATTTTCAAAAACTATATTTAAAAATACAAGTTCCATATATGATCCAATAATGAAGTATAAAAACAATGATAAACAATACAATCAGAAATAATAAGTTTCATGTCTAAAGACAGTGTCACTCATAAATGGGTACGCACATTGTTAGATGAGATTCCCCTGCAATGTCTTCGGTTCATCTTCAGTCAATGGCATTCACCATAAAAATTATGTTACCCATAATGTTCTGTCTTCTGCCTTTACACTTCACTAATCAAGGCTGCTGGATTCAAAGCAGTCTGAAAGGGTCAGGTGACTGTTAATCAAATCACACAGCCATAGTAGACAATGTGGAAAAATCACTGCTGAATAACTTGAAATTTTGCTACCCCTAACCTTTCCAACACAGTGGAGAGGAACTGTGGCTCATTGGTTCAGGACTGACTTTGCATACTGTCCTTGATACCTCCAGCTAAGGGATCTAAGAAAGCAGATGTGAAGGAAAAACCTCTCTATCTGAGACCCAGGAGAGCCACTACCAGTCGTAACAGTAGATAGCACCAAGCTACACAGACCAATGCTCTGACTTAGCTGCATCATACATTCAGCTTGTTACATAAAAGAGAGCATCAGAATGGCCAAAAGAAAATAGATTTTAAAACCTTTGACCACAGAGCCTCTCTGTCCTTGGCAAAATAGAGCTTCTAGAGAAGGGAATGGGGGAAAATGTTCACAAAGGGAAAATGCTGTAGCATTCTAATCAATGAAAAATAAATTCTTTGTCTGGGTGGTTAACCTAAGCCTTCTGGCTAAAATCCAACAACGCCTGTTCTATGATTTGCTGCTGTTCCTCCGACTCACAGTAACTCACAGGCAAGCAGCAAGTAGCTGAAACTTTTTGCACCAGATGGATGCAAAATGGCAAATATCAGCATTAAAATGTATCTTGAGATTGTCACAAAGAATGCAATTTTAGCTAATGCTTTAAAAAACAATGTGTTGTTGATGCTTTACTTCTACCTCATTTCAAGTTTCAGCCTCAGAAGGTGAAAAGCAGCCTTGCATTGTTGTCTTCAGCTAGCCGTTTCTGCACTCAAACTGGTTTCTGCAAAATGACTGCCTCCATGCTTCATACCAGGATTCTAGATCTAACTGCTTATGAAGCTCCCTTACAGTGAATCAGACCACTGGTCCACCTGCTGTCTACTCTGACTAGCAGCAGTTCTTCTGGGTAGAGGTCTCTGTCAACATCGGCCACCTGTTACCCCCTACCGGAGATACTGAGGACAGAACCAGGGACCATCTGCATGTAGAGTGTGTGTTGTTCTGCATAAGCACTGAGCCACAAAGCCCTCACCAATTTGGCTTCACATTTCAAGGGGAGGCATAGGTAAGACAGGACAGGAGAGGCATAGGCAGGAGATGCATAGGTAAGCAAGGACCAGTCACCCGGCAACCTATGTAAAACCAAATTGTTCAGAAGGGCATTTTTATTAAAGGAATAGGGCTATCATATAATAGAACAAGCCAGGAAGGCACTGGGTTTGATTCCCCACTCCTCCACATGAAGCCAGCTGGGTGACCTTGGGTCAGTCACAGTTTTCTCAGTGCTCTCTAAGCTCCACCCATCTCACAGGGTGTCTGTTGTGGGGCGAGGAGGGGGAGGGCAGGTTATAAACCCAACTCTTCTTCTTCACTTTTATGAAGGGAATCAGGACTGTAGTCTGTGCCTCTGTTTATGGTATGTATTATCTGCTTATTGATAGATATGCCAGCCTCCAGGTAGGACTGACGGATCCCCCAAAATCACACTCATTTTCAGACTACAGAGATCAGTTCCCCTGAAGAAAATGGCTGCTTTGGAGGGTGGACTCTATTGCATTGTAACCCATTGAGGTCCTTGTCCTCCCTGGGCTCCATTCTCAAATCTCCAGGAGTTTCCCAGCCTGGATCTGGCAACTCTATCGTATGTGCCAACATGTCCTTACTACATTATGTTTTATTTCTGTAATTCTGCATTTCGCTTTGTTGGACATAATGTGTCTGGTACTTTTTTTTCTCCTTTCTTTTTGCACTGTTTGCTTGTCATCTCATAAGACTCAAATGTGTTGTTTTATTTGTGTAATTGCCTTGAGTCTCCATAAGAAAGGCAGGCTATAAATAAATTAAATAAATAACTGCATACATAACTTGGGAGGAGCTTAACTTGGAGTCAGGACAAAAGTGCAGATAAATATACGGAAGTGATGCAGACATTCCTCCTTAACTCTGCTGACTTTTAGTTACACAGGCTGCAATATATTTCTGTCCACCTGGATGCTCAAAATTTGGAAATCTTGGGATTTTTATCAGCCAAGATCCTGTGCCAAGTACCAGTTTCTGTCTGCCATTGTGGACACATAGGAGACTAACAGACACAATATAAATTTCACACCTGAGTAGCTTCAGGCTCACTTTCCTCTGTTCTGTTGCAAGTGATCATTTACCAAAGTTATTGCAATGACAGAAGGTAATCTGGCTTTCAGCATGGCTCTCAAGTTCATTATAAAGTCCTCCACAGAATCCTGCTGCCACCCCCATGATTTGCAAGACCACAATCCTGCTAATTATCAACTGTGGGGTATCAGCTTCCTAAAGGTAAAGTGAGCTGTCAAGTCACAACTGACTTATGGAGACCCCATCATGGGTTTTTAAGGCAAGAGGCGAACACACACAATTTGCCATTGCCTTCTTCTGCGTAGCTACCCTAACTTCCCATCCAAGTACTAACCATGGTGGCCAACTTTCCTTTGCTTTCAAGCTCTGACAATAGGCTAGGCTGGGCTATCTGTGTTGCTGATCAGCTCTCTAGCAGGACAGAAAACCTCAGAACATTGACAGCACTGGCTTTAAAAAAAATCTTAAGACTACTGGGAGAGAATGAGGATCAATTAGGTTCTCTGCAGTTGTTTAGGCCGTCACCTGCTTTTTTGCCATTTTACTGCCAAGCATGTGACATAGGACATTAAAGTATGATAAATTACTCACTGTCATTCAAGTCTTTCCAACCCAGTCCTAAAAGGCAGCCTGCAAATGGGATGGGTTTGCACAACAGTTGAGAATTTTAGCACGTTCATAAAATCTTTGGAAGCTTTATGCCACAATCTACATTTCTCAGCAGCAGATTCAAGGGGAGTGGGCTGATTGCTTTAAACCACACATCAAGATTAGGGAATAGAATGCTTGCAAGAGTGAGACCAATTACCTCTCTGCCTCCTATGTCTGGGAACATCTCTGAAGTGAATGGAACATATCAGCAAAACTACATAATAAAATGCAAGTACATAAATTAGTCAGCAATCCTCCTCTCCCCCATCCCTAATACTTCAAAGTAAAATATGTGATTGCATCCATGTAAGAAACAGAATCTTGCACTGCCACAGACTCTGGTGCACCCCTGATTTTTCAGGACAGCTCTGACACCTTGCCAGGCTATGCAACACTTTGAAAAGGGGCTAAGCTCTGTGGGTTTGGCAGAGTCTGTGGGTTTACACTGCTTCCATATTCAACCCATGGTTGTTCCCCTGCAATATATGTAGTGGAGGCAGGTGCAGTGTCAACGACTACAGAGGGAAGGCCCTATCAGAGTCCTCAGATACACTTTCAGAGAAGTTTTCCAAACGTGAAAGATTCATATACAGACATTGCACCCATCCCTTCTTTTTCCAAGCCAGCCAAAGTCAAAAGGCCATATTCAAAACAGATTCAGGGTCCTTATCATCCATTCCTAGAACTAAATGGGGGAGTCAGCCAGAGTTCAATGAATGTCAGACAGAAGATACTGTTCTTCTCAACAGGCAAGAGAAAAATGGCAGGATCTTGGTACAGATACCAGGCTCGGGCAGTCAAGAAGCTGATATAGTCCCAAAGCACAGTATCCATCTGCCCAAAGAGGGCTATGAGGACTCAACACATTCACCAAACTAGGTCATCATACTCAGACCATGAAGTTCCTTGATTCAATTTATTTATTTCATTTATTTTTTGCCAGTTATTTTGCCTTTCTGCCCAACGGGGACGCAAAGTGACTTATATCATTCTTCTCTCTGCCATTTTATCATTACAACAAAAACCCTGTGAGGTAGGTTAGGCTGAGAGGGAGTGTGACTAGCCTAAGATCACCAAGCAAGCTTCCAAGGCAGATTGGGGATTTGAACCTAGGCCTCCCTGTCTGACACCCTAACTCCTACGCAACACTAGCTCTCAAACCCTACAGCCCGTAATCCAACCACATTCTAGTCAGCCCCGTAACTAACAACTTTTTGCTGGGGGGGGGGCAATGTTTTGCTCAGGGGGCCTGCCATTATATGTCTGTGTGCAAGGAACCCTGCCCAGAGGAGCTGCTGGCCCGGCCCCATATCCCGCCGCTGCCGTCACCTTCTGCTCTGTGCCTTCTGCTCTGCACCACTCCAGCACTATAACTCTGCCAAAAGAGGAAAGACACTCTCCCTCTCCTCCCCCGCCCCATGCATGAAAAAAAAAAATCCCTGGCAAAGATCTGCCAGGAAGCCCCAACGCCTCTCTCACTGGCATGACTGCATTTCCTCAACTTCCTAAAGGAGGAAATGGCCAGAAGGCTCCCAAAAAAGAGGAGGAAAAAAGTTTTTTGGGCTGTTGCGCTGGATGTGAGCGGAACAGGCGGGCGCCCCTTGACCCAGCAGCTGCTTGAATGAGTGGCTAGCTGGCTATCTTTTTTAAAGGGCCACGCCTGTGCAACCCATGTCCTATTTATCACAGCTTGATACTCACAAGTTTAGGAAAGCCTTCACATTAGCCAAATATGAGGCCTTCCCCTCCACAGTGCTTGAGGGCAGATTCAAAAGGATCCCCACTGAATATAGACTTTGTTGATGCGGCTCAGGAGAGATAGAAACTATTGAGCACATGATGTTCAGATGTAACTGGTATAACAAGATCCGTGACAAATATATCATTCCCCTTATAACAGATATGGTGGGACAATCAGGTGCTGAGCAGTGTAACCGACTGTTAATTGATGGGAAACGGACAATTACCGAAACTGTGGCAAAATTTTGGGTAGCATGCTACTGCATCCGGAATACACGATCAAATATATAATAATAGCTGCCTAATAGTCTCTGTTTTATGTTTTTCTTTTACTTTATTATGCTCAACTGTATTTTTAGAGTTTTATTTTACTGTCCTAAATCCAGTTATATGAATGTTATGAATGTTATATTTAAGCATGTGTGTTCTATGGCTTGTTGCCGTAATAAATAACTGACATTTGACATTTGGGCCACACCAGAAAAGTGTGGGAGTTCTTGGGAAGAGAAAAATACTACGAAGGCAGTCCTATGAACTCTTTACACAGCAGTTGAATTAAATGCCCAGGTGAGGGCAGCGATAGTGAGTGGAGAGGAAGCCAGTACCTCCGACTTAAGGCCTCCCTTGCATTGCCCTTTTAAACGTCCCCTCGGATGCCCGTGTTACCCTTTTAAGAGCCAGTCTAGGCACAGGCTGAGAGTTCTCTCGACCTCTTGGGCTAAGCTGTAAAACCCAGTGCTTCAAGGGACGGGTGAAAGACAAGCCCAGGTGAGTACTGGTGAGGTTGCCGATAAAAGTACTGGTAAGGAGCCCATAAAAACCCCAGGGGGTGGGCACTGTGGGCCCCATGGTAGCTACAGGCCTGATTCTAATACTCCATCAAACTCAAGGGTAGGGGTGGGGGTGTCTAGGTTCTTGCATTCTCAATATAAAATTAGTTACACATAACGAAGGCACCCCAAAAGAAATTAAGCAGTAAGTAAGTGTATTTTTCTCTAAAGAACCTTGCTTTTCATGAAACAGCATAAAAACAGAAAAACAGCCCTGTTTTATCAGACCACTAGTCCACCTAGACTAGCATCCTGTTTCACACAGTGGCCCACCAGTTGCCCTCGAGGACCAATGAACAGACCCTCTCTTGATGCTGCCTCCCAGAAATGGTACTTAGAAGTTTATTGCCTTTGTTTATGGAAGTTCCCTTTTGCTCAGCATGGCTAGTAGCCACTGATGGACCTCTCCTCTGGAATATAACATGCTTTTAACGCTATCTACATTTGTGGCCATCGCTATGTTCACTGACAGTGAATTCTACAATTTAATGAATCACTGAGTAAAACAATATTTCTTTTTGCCTGCCCTGCTCATCGACTTCATTGGGTAACCCCAAGATCTATTACGGGAGACAGAATGGATGGGAATGGCAGTCTCTGGCCCTGTGAGAATCCAGTGTTTAACACAAAGTGAAGGTAACACCATAATGTGAAAGGAAGAAAGAAGAGAAGAAGAGATTGGGTTTATACCCTGCCCTTCACTACACAAAGGAGTCTCAGAGCGGCTTACAAACTCCTCTCCCTTCCCCGCCCCACAACAGACACCCTGTGAGGTAGGTGTGGCTGAGAGAACTTCTGACAGAAATTGCTCTTTTTCAAGGGCAGCTGTGCCAGAACTTGTGAATGACCCAAGGTCACATCAACAGGTGCAAGTGGAGAAGTGGGGAATCAAACCCGATTCTCCCAGATTAGAGTCTGCATACTTAACCACTACACCAAACTGGCTCCAATACCAGTATGCTGTGTTCATGCCCACATTGCCACAAGTCCTTGATTCTTCCCCATTGACAAATAAGAGCTAAAAGCATTAAGAGGTACAATCAATAATTAATGCATCCACAGCACTTTAAGCCTGGTCTTTTGTTGTTGTTTTTATGTGATTTTTTTAGAGCTCCCCAATGATAACACAGCCCTCCTTGCAATTTATTCCAGAAATGTAGCAAGATATAGATATCTGTAAACAGTGATTGCACAAAATGTACAGTGGACTTTTAGAGACTCCTGCAACAATAAACTAGTTAGGAAAAGCACAATAAACTAGATATCTCAATAAACTAGGCACATCTCTAAGGCACAGTTTCCCCCCTCCACAGACACCCATTCTCCCACAGCTTTATGTATGTCTCCATTTTCTGGAAAATGCTCTTTCCACAGAAGTAAACTTTTAGCTCTGTAATTTTTGCCAAGGGAAACAGAATCTTCAACCAATACCCGCACAACGCTGCCTATCTGCTGATGTATATTTTAAGAAGTTTAAGTAGGCAGTTAGAGCCAAGACAACACATTGGCCAAGAGAGCATTTAATGGACTGACAACCCACACTCACACACATACACATCTACACAACAGAGAAGGGAGTAGGAATGCTTCTCAGATGTGTCTAGCCTGCAGCACCATTGCTTGCCACTCCTTTCCCCTCCATTTTCATTTGGCTGTTGGTTGCGTTTCCATGATGGATGGTGCTGACAGGTTGAATTACCCAGGCTGCACATCTTTGGAGAGTCGGCAACAGAGATACTGTGTTTTCTGATTACCTAGAACCTAAACAGGATTTTAAAACATGGGCCAGGGAAGTGGGTTTGCACAGGCAGGATAGAAAATTCTTGTCTTGACTCACTGCAAAAAGACAGTGTTTATTCATAAACCAAAGGAAGTCCCGTGGCACTTTAAAAATTCATTACGGCATACTCTTTTATGCCCACTTAATCAGATATATGAAGTGTTCCCAGACACACATATACATCACTGACTGGGGGGGAGGGACTATCAACAGTGGGGTCAAAAGGCCATGCAATGCAAAAGATACAATCACATTAAGATGACTGATTGGTTTAAATATAATTGAAGGAATTAAGGATTTGTCCTGCTTCCTTCCTTTGAGCTAAAATTTGCAACCACTGCAAAGCATGGCATTGTTCATTGACCTGCCCTGGGGAATGCGGATTCAAACTAATTAGCCTTCCTTTTTGTCTGGGATACTTACTTGTTCAGTGACTCAAAGGTGTTTGTCAAATGGAAACGAACTTCTGAGAATGGACAAACACCCTCCATTTATCTTAATGGCTCACCTGTTTCTTTGAAGTACTAACAAAGACTGCCTCTTAGATTTCTAATCTCATGTAGGAAATTAAGTTTGGGGCACTGCTTGCTTGACATGAGCATATTAATTGAATTTCAGCTCCTTAAGAGATTCGTTTTACTAGCCACCTTAACATGAGGAATTGAGTTAGCAATGGCTTGGGAACCCATATGACTTGCGAGGTCACCAAATTTCCCCCAAGTACAAGTCTGTATGAGGGAATTGGCAGGGAGACAGGTCTAGGCTCACTGGAAGTTTGGTGCTTGCCAAATAAGGACCAAGCCAGAAGACAGTCCAGGAGATAGGGGACCAGATCTTTAGACAGTTTTGTTCGCTTGTTTGTCACAGGAAAGTCATTAGGATGGGGGTGGGGTCTGGAAACAAACTCCTCTCTACACTATTTTCATCACCTCAAATGGCCCCCTGGAGATTAGTTATTGGGGGAAAACATGCCTCATGATTGCCTAGTTTCCCCTAACCAGGGCTCATTTCCTGCAGGAGCGCTCAGGAGTGGAGCTCCAGCAGTAAGGAGCCCAGGGGGCAGGCATATGCAGCAAAAGCCCTGCCTCCTGCTCCCAGCAGTCCCCTCTTGCCTTTCCCAGCCCGCTGGCCGACTCAGCGGAGCACTGCCATGAGCTGACCCTTGAGCTGCTCTGCCAGTGCCTGGGCCATGACACCCAGCCCGCCCAGGCTCTGCCTGTCCTCATGCTGGCCCTGGCTCAGTACCTCTGCAAGGTGGGCCCCAGCTACTCCCGCAAGGCCTGTGAGGAGCTCCACCCCGGCCTCCTGAGCCTCTGCCCCGCCACCACCCTGGCCCCCTACCTGCTTGAGGCCATGAGCATCCTCTGTGCCGCCCTCCTCAACCCATGAGCAGCCACGCACTTTCCTGCCCTTGCAGGCCATCCAAAAGAGTCCAGTGGTACCTTTAAGACTAATGTTTATTCAGGTACAAGGTCTCCCTCCTCTGTGAGGGCAGATCTGTGCGTTCCCCACTGCCCATAGCTGGCAATCCAAAACAGTCCAGTGGCACCTTTAAGACCAAGGTTTATTCAGGTACAAGGTCTCCCTCCTCTGTGAGGGCAGATCTGTGCGCTCCCCCCCCCCCAAACCATAGCTGGCAGTCCAAAACAGTCCAGTGAAGCCTGAGAGGTGGGTGTTGCCTTCTGACACACTTCCGGTGATGTCAGGGAGTGTGGCATATGCAAATAAGTTATGCTAATGAGTTGTGCTAATGAGTTGTGCTAATGAGTTAATGAGCTCCTGCACCCCTTTTTCTACGAAATGACCCCTGCCCTTAACTGCATGAATCTCTAGGGCAGTGTTTTTCAACCACTGTGCCGTGGCACACTAGTGTGCCGTGAGATATTGTCTGGTGTGCTGTGGGAAAAATTCCAATTTCATCCGTAACATATGAACAATTATAAAATAAAGTATTATTATTTCATAATAAAGTAATTATAAAATAATTTCTTTGTGCTTATTTGATTCCTATTCAAGAGAATTACTTTATATATAATCAATATAGGCACAGAGTTAATTTTTTTTAACATTTTCTAATGGTGGTGTGCCTCGTGATTTTTTTCATGAAAAAAGTGTGCCTTTGCACAAAAAGGTTGAAAAACACTGCTCTAGGGGGACCTTTGAAGGCCAAGGCACCAGTGAGAAAATATAACTGTTGTGGTTGTACTTTCATATTCTATCATATACATCTGCTCATTTGTGTTTTGTTATTAAAATTGATTATTTTTCTCCTTTCTGAAAAAAAGTTCATTCTTTCAAATAGAATTTAAGGTAATATAGAGCTGTGAGGTAAGTAGGCTGGGATAAGAGACAGCATTTGGCCAAAGGTCACCCAGAGGGCTTCATGATTCAAAGCAGGGATTCAAGCCCAGGCCCAAGTCCAACATTCTAACTAAATGCACCACACTAGTTCCCCTTCCCTTCCAAAAATTGTCCCCCTTTAGATACAGGAGCCTGATGGGGGGAAGAATCTCTCTCTGCCCACACTCCATAGCATCTGCTAGAGATGCATCTCAATCAGGGAGATCTCCTCTCTAATCTTATTTGCTGTTTTACAAGCTTGTTAATCCACTCAATACACTAAATTGAGCCACTGGCCCCTGAGGCTGTAATTCCATTTTGCAGACAAGAAAGAAGACAGGGGGGGGGGGTCCTTCTCCATCATCACCACCCTTTACAAAGTTTCAGAGGCACCCGCACTCCAGAGTGCACACGTATGTGGTTGAAGTGAATGAACCATTTCTAACCTTCAAAAGGTCAGTGACATAAGTAAACCGCATCAATTCGTTATTTTGTGCTGTTTAGAATAGCCAAAGGTGCATCTGCATTATATATTTTTATGGATGCATTCATTTTAAGAAAGTTCACCTTCCACTGCTTAAGGAATATGGCAGGGAAATGAAAACCCACAGCATTGACCTACAGACAAGGACAGCTGCAAATAAAGACTCTACCCTGATGGATCACACCCTAATGCTTCAAAGACAAGAGAGCACCTAAAAATATAACAGGAATATAACTGTACTGCTATATAAATATAATGCTGCAATGAACCTATGAACACGGTGTATTCTGGGTATGAAGTGTATCAATCCTAAACTGGTTTAGGGGCTCAGTTTGCAGAAACCAAGCCACTTTAGTGCTACCTCTTTTCTCTTGATTGCTTGTAAAATGTACCTCAGTCGTATCCTAACTGTTGTTATGCACATGGCCCAGACTTCTGATTCAAATGAACTAATCCTGTTTCCCGTTGGGTAATCTTCTTACTTTTTATAATTAATATTTGGTCCGCAATTTCCATTGCTAATATTGATAAAGTGATCAAGACAGACCAAATCTGACATAATTTTAGTTCCTGGCTAATGGATCTCCCACTTCTGTGTTTAGGATTATGGGAAGGAAGAATTGGTTTAGTTCAGTTCTTTTGTTGGTTTCGATGATTTATACACAATTTTACCAACATTAGGCATGGGGTGGGGAGACACTATGCATTTATCATGTGAAAACTCTCTAATCAGAATGAGTTGAACCTTAAGACAGAATCTGTTCACATAGACTCCCAAGAACACTAAATGTAGTAAAACAGCCAACCCTAACTACAAATCATATAGGATGGCGAGTACACCTTGGAACTTGCATAAACTTTAGTTCATTCAGTTGAGCAAGCTTCCAGGATTCCCCCCCACCCCTGACAAGTTCAGGGAGTGCACAGCTCCCTGATTCCAAAGGCTGAAAAGCATTGCTGGCTTTTGCCCTGGAGACTAGCTCATGTACAGTTCCCTAGACAAGTCGTCCCCCCCCACCAAAGGCACCACTCCTTCTGAGCTATGATTAGAGTCCCCAGGACTTAGATAAAAATACTTTCAGGGTGTGTGTGTGTTTGCGTGTGCATGTGAATGCACACACATACAATTTGATTAGGATTTTGGCAAATGGTGCTTCATTAGTGAATCAATTCAGTTGTAATGTATTGGAAAACTGCCCCTCTCTCTCACACACACAGAGTCCCCAAAAGAGACTTGTTTTCTACACTGGAAAAAAATTATAATATGCACAGAAACACAAGTTTCATACCTCCCAGGAAAGGTAGCTAACAGTGCCATCATAAGGAGAGTTATTCTAGTCTAATCCCATTGAAATGAATAGGTTTAGACTGGAGTAACTTTCTTTAGGATTGCACTGAAAGGACTAAGTGGAAAAGTACTGTTTTAAAGAGCACCATACATGGCTGCTGGAAGCCATTTATTATGTGTGCAACTGGCACATCAGCTGAGCATGACCACAAATTATACTAGTTTCCTCTGAGAGAAAGGGAAAACATAACTCCTCCCCAACTCAGGACCTATGACATTAATCTTCTAGCCCTCTTGGTGGCCCTGATGAGGGCAGAAAGGCAGGGTATGCATTTGGTAAATAAATAAAACAATAAATAAATATAGGCTAAAGATGCTCTGGTCATCATAGAAAGTCAACATGAGCAATGTTCCCTCTAAGCTGTGGAGTCTTGTAAGGAAAACTGGCATTAAAGTGGTGAGTGAGTGATTTGGCTACTGCATAAATTAGTTTGCTCTGGAGCCATCCTTCCTGAGCAAAGACGAAAATGTGTGAGCTGGAGGCTAAAGAACTATGAGCTAGCTCACATTAACTCAGCTTAGAGGGAACACTTCACATGAGTGAAGCATTCCTTCCTTGACCAATTATTTTTCATGCACATCAGTTTTATGCATAGAACTAATAAGTGGGAAAGGACACTGGGGCCAAGTTTGTAGGCAGAGAGTCCCAAAATATACCTTTCACAACCTAAAGATAGCAACAAGATCCTGGAGACTAACTGCTGGCCAATGAAAATGAATCTTCTTGTGCCTTTACTGTTGTTAAAAGGCATATAATTACAACACTGACTAGATATATACCCACCTCCTGTAATCCAATGGATTTAGGACCTTATAACCTTATCAAGATTTGAACAAATAACGTAACAGATAACAGGTGCACACGGACATCTTTTGTAGAAATTTGGAAACCTTTTATAGATGCTTATCTGTAGACTTGTCATCACTGTTGGGACTCTCTCTCTCTCTCTCTCTCTCTCTCTCTCTCTCTCTCTTTCTCTGTATGTTGGCAAGTCACTTCTGACTTATGGCAACCCTATGAATCAATGGCCTCC
Source organism: Gekko gecko (assembly GCA_029375565.1). NCBI lineage: Eukaryota > Metazoa > Chordata > Lepidosauria > Squamata > Gekkonidae > Gekko > Gekko gecko. The sequence continues at coordinate 19,601,925 of JAPDNY010000013.1, read as the reverse complement.
AAAACTTCCTATCATTGACAGCCATGCTCAGGTCTTACAACCTGAAGACCACAGCTCCCTTGATTGAGACAATCCATCTCATGTTGGGTCTTACTCTTTTCCTGCTGCCTTCAACTTTTCCCAACATCTGTACCCTTTCCAGTGAGTCTTGTCTTCTAATGTGACTAGTCTTGTCTTCTAATGTGACTAAAGTACAACAGCCTCAATTTAGTCATTTTAGCTTGATCTGATCTAGAACCCACTTACCTGTCTTTTTGTCAGTCCTTAATATCCAAAAAACTCTCCTCCAACACCACATTTCAAATTAATAAACTTTCTTCCTGTCAGCTTTTCTTCCAATGGGTGTGTGTGTGTGCAATGAAAAATTATTAAAAACAAGTAAAGCTGATAAGGCTTATCAGCATGTTTTGTGTCCACTTTACAGAGCTAGGAAAGCTCTATTGGGAAAAGACAAGGGATTTTTCCCTCCCCCAAGAGTTCACCAAGCAACCTCATAAATACCAAACCAATTCCCCAGTTGAGTCAAGGAGACTTTCTCCCCCTCAGTCAAATGCTACAGCTTAGCAACAGCAAACCTGTACACTATCCCCACTGTGATCTAAACAGGATTACAACGACACACATCTTTTCACAGATGTTGCATAAATAGTTAAGTCATGTTAACATGAACACTTTTTCATTGTTATTTGGAATACAAATGGTATTGACAATAACAAAGTGTCATAAAAATAGCTGATCTCATACCTTCTAATAGCTGCCAAAACATCTATAGCTGCTAACTGGAAATGCCCAAATGCACCTACACTTCATATATGGCAACGTAAGGTATGGGATATGCACATAATGAAAAGAATTACATATAAGACGAATAAGATTATCCTCCTTCCTCAAATTTTGTAGACGTGTGGTCAGTAATATTGAACTATTTGATGCAGATGGGAGTGGCTCCAAAAAAACTGAAGTACTTCACTGAAATGCAATATTAAGGATGTTTATAGGTCTCAAGATACAATGTTTGGTATTGCTTATTTGCTTTCTGTTTCAATTTTCTTTGTTGTTTGTTAGGTTATTTTTTTGTAGTATGTTTCGTGTTCGTGTAAATTGTCAAATAAAATTCTCAAAAAAAATAGTACAAGAGAAGCAAAGGAATTAGGAACCCCAGCAATGAAAATACAAAACACAAAAAGGTTCACCATGAGAAAAGGGGTGGTGGTGGCAGGTTCATGTGTTCACTTTACATGCATCATGGCCATAATCACCCATAGTCCAGAGCTCATTCTGACAAAACACATAAAGCATTACACTAAATGAGGCAGGTGTGTGCATACAGAAAAGGAGAGATTGTAAACATCAGCACTATAAGGCTATGGAACACAAGACCAAGCAGTAGGCCTGTCCTCTTTCTAAGCACAGCAAGGCAACACAGCCTTTAACAGGTAACTGAGAAGCATAGAAAGGGAAAGGGACAGACAGAAAGATTAAGGCTCCCTTCTCCTCCCCTCAACTTTAAAAGGAGAAAGGTCAGCAAAGGGCACAAAAAGTCACCAGCTAGCCTTCAGGACCAAGAAAGAAAGGCACCCCCATGCCCAGACCCACCTCAGCCTCTCTGCCTTCCCCTTCTCCGTTCCCTGGCCCCCACACCTGCCTTCAAAGCAGGATCTTTCAGTGAATTACGGCACAGCAGAGGCCTCAGAAACACATTAAGCACAGCCCCTATCTGCAGTAAATTATTCCCTGAGGCAGAGAGATCTATTAATCACTTATTTATTTTAAAAGGGAAAGGAGCTCATTTAACCTTTTTATTTACCTTTGGCAGTCAAGATAAACACCGTATTTCAGCACCGGCTCTTATCCGCCTAACAGCTTAATACTTCTGGGGCTAGAATCCGCCAGCTGCTTGTAAGCCATTTTCCTTTGCTATTCCTCCCCCTCCCCTTCCTTTGGAAGTACTTTTCAGTTGTTCAGCACACTGTTGGTAGAATATAAAACACTATTCCCGGAACCTACAAGACAACTGCAAGGGCTGTAGTACTTCTGGAATCCTATGGCTTTTAAAAAAAGAAAAAGAAGTTCCTAGCTCTTAACAGTACATACATTTATTTGGGGTGGGGACTGCAGTGGATGCTAAAGACACACAAGAAAATTCGTAGGATTCTCATCAGGTTTGTGATGTTTATATTAGGAATGGGCACGAACCAATTTACAAACTGAAGTTTTTGACTAACCAGGCCCAGTTCATTGTTTGTGAACCTTGGTTCATGCAATTGCTTTTCCCACAAACTGGTCCGGTTTTCACCAAGTTTCATGCATTTCATGGGAGTAGTTCATAGGCCAGACATGCTGGCACAAGGCAATGGGAACCCTTTAAAATCATGCCAGCATGACTCGCCAGTGAGCTCAGAAGGCACGAACCAAGAAACTGGAGGTTCATGAAGTTTCATCGGGGGGTCTCATGATCTGGGACGGATCTCCCCGGTTCCCAAACTGGTTTGGGTTCATGAGGTTTGTGATGTGGTATGGCTTGCAAGGGCCATTTAAAGGGAGCACATTCCCTTAAAATGGCTTTTGCAAGCTATGCTGTGGCCGCCACCACAGCGCAACTTGCAAATCAACTTTCATGAGTCATGCCACAGAGGAAGTGCAATGCAAGTGAGGTGTCAGAAGGCATTCATATGGCACAACTGACATGGCACAACTCACAAGTCAACTCAGAAGGCTTTCTGAGCTCACTTGTGTCACACCGTTGTGGCAGCACAACTCGCACAAGTCAACCGGGGAGATCCGTCCCAGATCATGAGACCCCCCCCCCCATGAACCTTCATGAACCTCCAGTTTCTTGGTTCGTGCCCATCCTTAGTCTATATATATGTATATAAAATGTATGTATGATGAGAATACAAAAGTATGCAAAGTGTATGCAATGAACTATGCAAAGTTTAAGTCCAGCTATTCATGAATGTATTTCCACTGCTGCTTCCAATGTTCAAAAAATGCTCAGAGTCCATTTTATCTAATGGTCTGGATTATTTAAATGCAAATGGCTCCCCCAAAGGAAGAAAACAAAATCCTCCATAAAGTGATCCTTTCAGCTGCACTGGGGGACACTCTAGGTACTGTGGGATTAAGCAGGTACAAAACAGGCACCACATGGCCTATTTCTCTTTGAGATGCTTAGTTTAGTATCTGGGTTCCACAACTTCAGAAAACAATATGCAAGGTCTTACTTGACTATACAAAGTTTTCTATGTATAGAGGATTTTTGTTTGTTTGTTTCTTTGATGAACCAGTATATCCATAGTGTTGCACCTGAGCCCAGACACAAGGTTATGCCACTTACACAGAATTAGGTCTAAGTTGTTGCAGATCTTTAGGAATTCCAGTATGCCAGGAACTTTCAAGCATAATCAATTAAGATACTGGATGCACATGCACACACACAACTATCCCAATCACTTCTTGCAAGCAAGCCAGATGTCACAGTGACAATTGTTGCCACAGCAGCAGAAACATCACAAACAAGAGCAGAGCATACCAAATTATCGGGAACTTTGCCACAAATCTCAATAATTACTGAAAATGTGAACATACTTGGCTATTGGACAGATTGCAAATATCCCTCAGGAACAAGCTGTCATAGAACAATTGCCAGGAAACCTAAGAGTCTATATAATCAAGTTGCAGAGTCAGCCAGAATCACGAGAAAAATCAGATGGAAATTAGCCTGGTTGCCAAAACCTTGGCAATGTTTTGCAACTTGAATTTGTCAGTAGCTGGTAAAAAAATTGAATCAGTAAATACTAAGAAAGCATTCAAATGTCACAACAAATCATGGCTCATGGAAGTCCTTGGGGTTCCCCTCCCACAGCTCTGATACTGAAGACTTCCTGGTTAATCAAAGTTTGTTGTCTTATCTGAATTGTACCTGAAACAAATTGGGGTTTGTTCCTTGTCTGCAAAGCAGGATTAAACCATGGTTTGGAAACCTGGCTTGTAGCAAATATATATACAGTTTAGAGCTGGTGATAACAACAAGATTTGGTTTCTGTGAACAAAAAACTCTTAAGTATTAGAAATGGACAAATTGGGAAAAAAATTAATGGAAAAGAAGATCAAGAATTTTTAGCAGATTGGAAAGACTTTAAAGACTACTTAGAACTGAACTGGGATGTTAAAAATAAGTTACTTTGCTTTGATAACTATTGAGATTAGAAGTATAGTAAGAAATGGATTGTATGTAAAATGTTACCTAAGAGAGAGAAATAGAAAAGGAAAATGTTTTAATAGAAGATTTGATTATTGAATAAGTGTTTAATGTAACAGAATGCTGACTGAAATGATAATGAGGCGGAACATCATTGGAAGCCGGGGTGGGGGGAAAGTTGGGGAAAAGGATATCTTAAGAACTGTCTTTAATTATGGACCATGTTAAAATATCCTGTTAATAAAAATTTCTTTACAAAAAAACTTCTTAAGTATTACAAGGGGTAGGAAGCTCGCAAGCTCCAGTTTTCCAAGACTTTATTCTTCTACAGTCTGCGCAATGGCTTTATCTTCAAGTTAGAATGCAGTCTAAACGTTTTATTTATTTATTACATATGCAGTCTTTCTCACTGGGATTCTAGGCAGATCACGATAGAATTATAAGCCAATTACAACATATATGACAACATCTGAATGATAATTTTTGAAACTAAAAGCAAAGATTCCTAGTAAAACAAAGCCATTTAGTCAATCAGCAAGTGGATTACAAAATATTATAACATTTGATTTCCCTGTTTTACTAGGAATCTTTGCTGCTAGATTCAAGAATTCCGATTGGTAAGCAGTGGACCGTCTGCCAAGTGTGAGTGATGTGCAGATTCCATTTAGCACCCAATAGAAGCTGAACTGCAGGGTTCTGTGCCAACTGGAGTTTCTGGGTTGTCTTTAACTGCAGACCCATGCAGGGTGCATTACTGCAGTCTAGCCTCAAGGAAACCAGAGCATGGATCCATATAGCCAGGTCAGCTGAGTCAAAGTAAACAGCCTCTTTCAAGTGAAGTAGAGTTGGTAGAGAAACAAGAAACCTGGATCCAGAATCACCCCAAGGCTCTTAATCAAGTCAGTGAGAGACAACTTGAACTTATCAAAAGTAGGGAGTCCCAAATCCTTTGGGGATTCAGCCATTCTAATCAACATTACCTCCAACTTGTCAGGTTTCAGCTTGTTTATCCTTAACCATCCAACTACAGCAGACAATGCTTTACAGATTCTATAATTACCAGGTGAATTAGATTTTTTTTTTAAAAAATATGAAAGTTGGGTGTCATCAGCATATTGATGGAATCCTATTTCAAAACAACCAATGCTTCCTCCCAATGGCTTCACATAGAGGCTTCCCTTTTTCCTGTCATTGTAGCAGTATTAGCCCTAGTTTAAAGTGGGATTTCTGCAATCTTAGTTTAGTTAAATTACGGGTTTAAGGGTTTATATTGAGAGACTGGTTACGTAAATTAATTATTCGAACTTGATTAAAAAAAACCAAAACTGCTTGAATGAATTATAAGAGTAGGGATTTAGGAATAAACTAAGTAACTATTAATTAATTGGTTGGTCAGCCATTCATTAAACTGATGGTAGTAGGAAGCATTAGCATATTTTGATTGTATGAATGATTACTGATTATTGATTATTATTGATTGTTGTTGTTGTTGTTCAGTCACACAGTTGAGTCCGACTCTTCGCGACCCCATGGACCCCATTACGCCAGGCCATCCTGTCTTCTGCAGTGCTCTGGAGTTTGCTTAATTTCATGTTCTTTTCCTTGATAACACTATCTAGCCATCTCATCCTTTGCTGTCCCCTTCTTCTTTGACCTTCAATCTTTCCCAGCATCAGGGTCTTCTTCAGTGAGTGCTCCCTTCTCATTTGGTGGCCAAAGTATTTGAGCTTCAGCTTCAGTATCTGTCCTTCAAGGGAACAGTTATTTAGGGTTGATTTCTTTTAGGATTGACTGATTTGATCTCCTTGCAGTCCAAGGGACTCTCAAGAGTCTTCTCCAGCACCATAACTCAAAAGAATCTATTGTTCGGCGCTCGGCTTCCTTGTAGTCTAACTCTCGCAGCCATACATTACTACTGGGAATATTATTGCTTTGACCATATGGACTTTTGTTGGCAGGGTGATGTCTCTACTTTTTATTATGCTGTCTAGGTTTGCCATCACTTTCCTCCCAAGGAGCAGGCGTCTTTTAATTTCATGGCTGCAATCACCATCTGCAGTGATTTCCGATCCCAGGAAAGTGAAGTCTGTCACTGCTTCGACAACTTCTCCTTCTATTTGCCAAGGAGTAATGGGGCTGGATGCCATAATCTTAGTTTTTTTTATGTTGAATTTCAAGCCAACCTTTGCGCTCTCCTCTTTGACCCTCAGCAAGAGGCTCTTGAGGTCCTCTTCACTTTCTGCCATTAGAGTGGTATTGTCTGCATATCTGAGGTTGTTGATGTTTTCCCCAGCAATCTTAATTCCAGCCTCTGAATCATCCAGGCCAGCATTTTGCATGATGTATTCTGCATATAAATTAAATAAGCAAGGGAACAATATACATACTTGTCGTACTCCTTTTCCTATGCTAAACCAATCCATTGTTCCATATCCTGTTCTAACTGTCGCTACTTGACCCTTATACAGGTTTCTCAAGAGACATGTGAGAGGGTCTGGTACTCCCATCTCTTTAAGGACTTGCCATAGTTTGTTGCGATCCACACAATCAAAGGCTTTAGTGTAGTCAATGAAGCAGAAGTAGATCTTTTTCTGGTACTATCTCGCTTTCTCCATAATCCAGTGAATGTTGGCAACTAGATCTCTAGTTCCTCCACCTCTTCAAAACCCAGCTTGTACTTTTGGCAGTTCTCTATCCATGTACTGCTGAAGCCTAGCTTGTAGGATCTTTAACATGACCTTGCTAGCGTGCGAAATGAGTGCAATTGTGCGATAGTTTGAACATTCCTTGGCATTGCCCTTCTTTGGGATTGGAATGTAAACTGACCTTTTCCAATCCTGTGGCCACTGATGTGTTTTCCAAATTTGCTGGCAAATTGAGTGCAGCACTTTAACAGCATCATCTTTTAAGACTTTGAATAGCTCAGCTGGGATACTATCACCCCCACTAGCTTTGTTGTTAGTAATGCTTTCTAAGGCCTATTTGACTTCGCATTCCAGGATATCTGGCTCAAATTCAGTGATTACACCATTGTGGTTGTCAAGGACATTGAAGGCCTTCTTGTATAGTTCTTCTGTGTATTCTTGCCATCTCTTCCTAATCTCTTCTGCTTCTGTTAGGTCCCTACTGTTTTTATCTTTTATCATGGCCAGCTTTGCATGGAATGATCCCTTGATTTCTCCAATTTTCTTGAAGAGATCTCTAGTCCTTCCCAATCTATTGTTTTCCTCTATTACTTTGCATTGTTAATTCAGGAAAGCCTCCTTATCTCTCCTTGCTGTTCTCTGGAAAACTGCATTCAGTTGGGTAAATCTTTCCTTGTCACCTTTGCCTTTCCCTTTCCTTCTTTCCTCTGCTATTTGTAAAGCCTCATCAGACAGCCACTTTGCTTTCTTGCATTTCTTTTTCTTTGAGATGGTGATGATTGCTGCCTCCTGTACAATGTCATGAACCTCCGTCCATAGTTCTTCAAGCACTCTATCTATCAAATCTAGTCCCTTAAAACTATTCTTCACCTCCACTGTATATTCATTAGGGATGTGAGCTAGGTCAAATCTGAATGGCCTAGTGATTTTCCCAACTTTCTTCAGTTTAAGTCTGAACTTTGCAATGAGTAGCTCATGATCTGAGCCACAGTCAGCTCCAGGCCTTGTTTTTACTGACTGGATAGAGCTTCTCCATCTTTGACTGCGAATGATATAGTAAATCTGATTTCGGTGTTGCCCATCTGGTGATGTCCACTTGTAGAGTCGCCTCTTAGGTTGTTGGAAGAGGGTGTTTGCTATAACCAGCCTGTTCTCTTGACAAAACTCTGTTAGCCTTTACCCTGCTTCATTTTGTTCTCCAAGTCCAAACTTGTCTGTTATTCTGGTTACCTTTTGACTTCCTACTTAGTTCTAGGAGGTGTTGTAGGCCTTCATAGAACCAATCCATTTCAGCCTCTTCAGCATCAGTGGTTGAGGTACAGATTACTGTGATGTTGGTTTGCCTTGGATTCGGACTGAGATCATTCTGCCATTTTTGAGATTTTGACTATAAAGGTCACACCATTTTTTCTATGGGATTCTTGACCATCATCGTAGATATAATGGTCTTCTGAGATAAATTTGCCCATTCCTGTCCACTTTAGTTCACTGATTCCCAAGATGTCTATGTTCAGTCTTGCCATCTCATTTTTGACCACGTCAAGCTTCCCTTGATTCATAGATCTTACATTCCAGGTTCCTATGCAGTACTGTTCTTTGTACCATCGGACTTTCCTTTCACCATCAGACACATCGGCTTTGACCCAGCCACTTCACTCTTTCTGGGGTTACTTGTACTTGCCCTTTGCTCTTCCCCAGTAGCATATTGGACACCTTCCAACCTTTTTTTACCATTTTATTTATATTTTTAAGAATACAACAATATCTTCTGTTTACACAATGATACATAGTCTAGTTTCGGAGTCAACTATACATATTTTGACTCTAACCATTTATAAACTCTATCCCAACGTTCCTGGAACCACTTTCCATCTCTCCCTTGCAATATCATACTTAATTTGTCCATTTCTGCAGTCTATTAGTTTCTTAATTAGTTCATCTCTTACTGGTAATCCATCTGACTTCCAATATTTACCTACTAATATTCTGGCCACAGTAAGTATATGGGTTATTAGAGGACACCTTCCAACCTGAGGGGCTCATCTTCCGGCGTCATATCTTTTAGCCTTTTGTTACTGTCCATGGGGTTTTCTTGGCAAAGATACTGAGTGGGTTGCCATTTCCTTCTCCAGTGGATCACACTTGGTCTGAGTTCTCTGCTGTGGCCTGTCTGTCCTGGGTGGCCCTCCACGGCATAGGCCACAGCCTCATCAACCACGCAAGTCCCCTCGCCACGTCAAGGAAGTGATCCATGAGGGAGTACTATTGAGTATTGATTAGTATTTATAAGGTCAACTATTATTAGTGAGTTGGCAATTAATCACCAACCTTAGGAACTAGAGATTAGGTATATGGGGTATATTACAATCAGACTAGGAGATTAGTTGGGGGTTATAATCTATAATCAGGGAAGTATAGAATTTATGAGGAAGAGGGGATAGGGCTTTTAGAGCTCAGCAGCACTGAAGCTACCCACTGCGTGTAGCTAGCCAGTTCACTGGATTGGCGAAGACTGCCAAATATGGCACTGACGGAAAAGGGGATACCAGTGCTCCTGGGGAGGGGAAAGTATAGCAGTGGACACAGGCACAGTTATAAGGAAAAAAGATAGAAAAGCAAATTCACTTGGTTCCCTTCCAGCCTGTGTCCCATCCCAAAGGAGGTAGGCTGTGGGGGTAGGCAAACTGACCCCCCTCCATCATTGGTGTTGTGTAACGCCAGGTCTATCAATCACAAGACCATGGTCATTTGGGACTTTCTGCTCGAGCAGCATGTAGACCTGGCGTGCATGACTGAAACCTGGGTGAGAGATTCGGAAACTGTAGCTCTCTCTAAGATGGCTCCACCTGGGTATTCAGTCTGCCAACAATCGCAGACTAGGGGGTGGGAGGGGACAGAGTGGCTCTGCTCATTTGGAAGGCTTACTCCTTCTTCAGGAGGCTTACTCTCTACATGGGGCTGCCCTTGTCACAACTCTGGAAGCTGCAGCTGGTGCAAAATGCTGTGGCCAGGCTGTTGGTGGGTCTCCCTGTGCGGGAGCACATCCAGCCTGTGCTAAAGGCACTGCACTGGCTGCCAATAGCATACCGGATTCAATTCAAGGTGCCAGTTTTGACTTTTAAAGCCCTATATGGCCTGGGGCCTGCCTACCTGAAGGACCACCTTTCCCCACATGTTCTGCAGAGAGCACTGAGGTCAGGGTCACAAAACCGTTTGGCCCTCACTGGGCCGAAGGATGCCAGGCTGGCTTCCACCAGGGTGAGAGCCTTCTCAGTGGTGGCTCCATACTGAAAGCCCCCGGAAGACATCAGGGCCCTGTGGGACCTTTCACAGTTCTGCAGGGCCTGTAAAACAGAACTCTTCCACCAGGCCTTTGATTAGGAGCCGCCACTAATAACATCAACAACACCAACAACGCTAACTGAACTGTTAAGACCCTTACACTGACATCAATAGCCAGCTATGCCGGATGTTGACGGGGGCCATTTTGGGGCATATTCCATCATGGCCTCCGGGACACCATTGCTACCAGCACTTTATTTTATTTTGCATTATGAACTGGTATGTTTTGTATTTATGATGCTTTATTGTATAAGCACGTGTGTTTTAATATATTTTTTACTTTTTTTTGTAAGCCGCCCTGAGCCTGCCTTTGGCAGGGAAGGCGGGATAAAAATTGAATAAATAAATATGGAGGCAGGACTGAATCTTGGGGAACCCCCCCCCCGGCAGGTCCCACACTGTAGAAGAGTTCTGGCCCTAAGGAACAACTGAAACCAATCCGAAGGACATTGCTTCATGCCTACTTCTGCCTCCACATGTCTCAACAGGTTGGCAGGGTCCACTGTGCCAAAGGATGCCAATAAGTCTAGTAAAAGGAGCAAAAAAGGCATAGCCTTTTTTATACATTTAGATGTAGATCATCTAATAGGGCCACCAGCACCATATCTGTTCCACAGCCTGGCCTTAAAACAGACTGAAGGGGGGTCAAGGGCCCTGGAGTTTCTTCAGGAAGGCCTGGAGTTGTTCTGCAACCACTTCCTGAGCACATGAAACTGCCTTACACTGTATCAGACCTGTGATTCTTCAAGGTCAGTATTGTCTAATTCAGGAGTTCCAAATATGGCATCTACTAACAACTTTCCTGAAACTTCTTCAGAATGTGGATAGGAACAGATGGGGCTTTTGCCTGGCAACTAGTGGCCTGGCCACTAGTGATCTGACTGTTTGTTTGTTAGATTTATATCCCACCCTTCCCACAAGTGAGATCAGAGTGGGTAGCATCATAAGTTACAAAAACATTAAAAACCACTTATCACAGTAAGTACTGAAAACAGTTAAAAACAATTAAATACTTGGCGAAATATGCATGATTACATTATAGCCCTAACAGCTGGATAGATGGCAAAACAAGAGTCAACAACAGATAATAATAATGTCATTCTGCATGGGCAGAATTGGATGGCAGAACTGTTAAAATGTTGCTTTGGGAGCAGCTGGCGCCGCTACATGACTGAAGGTAAACTATATTTATGCAAGAAAATACTTTAAAACAATATGTTCATTTTAACAGGCATCTTGTGAAATAGATCTTCTACCTGAAATGTTGACTAGTTACTATTAGAGTTATGCACAACCTCATTCCCTAACATTTTGCAGTTGGCTCCATCTCTTGCAACAGCAATTTTGTGGTTACACCCACCATCGTCTGTCAGCATCCCAAAAGTGCCCATGGGCCCCAAAAACATGGGGACCCCTGGTTTACTCAGACTGGCAGCAGCTCTCCAGGGCCTTTTCTATTATTTTACTAATAAAAGTAATAAATTTACTAATAAAACTTATTTGTTTGTTTTTCTCTAGCAACTTTTTTTTTAAGTAATTGATGCATGAGCCCAAATTTTAGAGTACAAGGAAAGGTTTCCCAGGTCTGTGAATGATATATAATGGGCATTAGGGACTCTTTGATATGATCTTTGCATGCCTTAAGCATCCACCTCAGGCAAGAATCTAACTCACAAGTGGTAGTCTTCACAGATCCCAGGATCCTGGGGGCATTCATTGCAGTAACTGGCTCAAGTGACCCATAAAGGGACTGGATGAAGGGGGGAGGGGACTCTTAATGTCTCAAATGCATTATGGTCAGTATCCAAGCCAGAGTGTATTTAAAGATTTCCTCAGCAAAGAACTCTGTTAAGATATCACAACTAATTATCAGTTCCTGAGAGTTTACAGACTGGTGTCAAAAATTGGTGAGATATTTTAAACATCTGAGTTGGGGGCAAACTGGATACCTTGACAGCAGCAGCAAAGCAGCATTTCTTTGCAACCATCACTGCACCTCATAGGTCTTTCCAAGGAGTTCTATAACATAGCCTGTCTGTGCACTTTTTCCAGTGTGTACTTTTTCCACCAGTGGCATTCAAAACATATCCTCACCCTCGTTGAGTCAACTAGTTAGAGTTAAAATAGCCAGAATAAATCCTGCAGGGCAATGGTAGCAGGTAGACTTTCTATGCAGAAGAATCTGCTAGAGCCAAGGTCACAGAACGGAAAAACTAACTAAGGGCGCAATCACACACACAATTAGCCCCGCCACAGGAGCGAATGCCAGGCAGATTTAAAGGGTGAGATCAGATATGAACATCTGGGAAGGACCCTGTACCCGTCAACAATCCGTTTTGCTTCGCCGCAGAAGTGGAGTTAAAAGACACCGGGGGAAATCCGGTAGTAAATGGGTTGCAACAGACCATGGACAGAGTTTCCCATGTCTGATCGCTCCAGCGCTCTCTCATGGCTTCGGGATGGTGTGATCAGGCCATCCCGACTCCACACCATTGTATTTTCCCCCTTCTCAGTATGCGCATCATCGCAAGCTCCATAGGGAGACCTCAGTGTGGAGATGCGATTCATCAATTCCTCATGTAAGTGCATTGGAAACAATCAGCCAAAAAAACCCACAAAACCCCTGAATCACCTGTGGTTGCATCTGATCATGCAGTGGCAGGCTGTGCCCGCAGTTTCCAAGGGCTGTGAGATCACACAACTGCGGGTCAAATTCCTCTGGAGGAAATAGCCTCGCTTCCCCCCTGCTTTATCTCACCCATGTGACCGCCCCCTAAACCAATTAAAATAAGTCCCTCCTTAACAACTCTTGTCATTTTGCACCAGAAATACTTCTTCGTAATCCCCCCACACACACAGAGATAGCACAACAGTCAACAATTTAGCTATTTGGGAGCATCTATTGCAAGCTTATAGTAGCAGCATTCTCAGACCCTTGTGTCTCTTATCATCCTCTCGGCTACATTTATTACAAATTTCATACCCTGTAAAAGTGCTTGAGAGCTTACACCAAAAAACGTCAAACAAAACCAATTCAGGCAGCTTGTAAAATAGCAGAGATTTCCCTTTTTCATTCTTGCTAGTCTTTTGATTTGATTTTTTTTAAAGATCTTCTCTAGTGGGCAAAATAAACTTCCCACAGCTGTGTGAAACTGTTCAACATCAGAAGTAACAAACAACAATAGTGAAGTTTATTTGTAGAATATCTTTTTGGGGTTCTTTCTGCAGCCCGGCTACTCTGAGCTCTTCACAGCTTCTCTCTAAACAAAAGACGGTGATTCCCTTTGCCCCCCATGGATTTCTGCAAGAAGAGCAATCCAACTGCAAGGTTCTGAGAGGTTCAGCCTTAATTAAGTTGAACTGTAAAAAATAATTACATGCGGGCACACACATCCTTCAAAGGCAGGTTGTCAGTACCTAGTAACAAAGTTGGATGCAAACTCCATCAGCATAACTGTCATGCAGCTGTTAGGAGGAAACAAACGCATCCCAAACGGACAATTTCATTTAGGAAGAGAGAGAAAAAAATGGATTGTGAAGGATTAATGAGCCAAAGGATTTGTGTTTTCAATTGGATGTAAAATGCAAACATACTAACTTGTGATATCATCATTTAACCTTAATGTTCAATAGAGTTCCAATTGCTATCACACCAGAGGGGCAATTAACTATGAGCCGTGAAAAAGAGAACATTCCAAGTGGGAGAGGGGCTTGGGAACAAAGGGAGGAGAAAGGCTGAAACACAGCAGCAGTCAAGAATACATGGACAGACATGATAGGAAAAAACCCACTGATTTGACCCCTGATGCCCTAAACCCCTTGACCCCTGATGCCCTAAACAAAGCTGACCTCCTGTAGCAAATTGGTAGCCCAATAATGCATCAAAAGCATGGATTTCGAATGGTGAGGAGGGTATTTCTATAAAGGTAATAGGGCTATGCTATAACCAAATGGTTCCAAAGCCACACAAAGAAAGGACTGTGAACTGTACTACTGTTTGTAGGACACATTACCTGTTTGTTGCATTCATTGCCCTGCTGTCACTGAGCTGTCTTCTACCATTTTTCTATATTCTGTATCATATTCTATGCTAGCTTCACATTTCTGTTATCCTGGTACTGGCACATTGCTTATTAGATGTCTCATCTTATTGACTGCATAAGCTTACTCTGCGAAAGGTGGATCATAAAATAACAATAAACAACTGAATAAACAATACACAAATACATAAATAAATATCTGACACAGGCCAACAGATGCAAGATCATGAAATGGGTTTGCATCACAATTCAGATAACATGTTCTCCTTTCACATCAGTTTTTCAGCCTGCAAGTGAAGTGTCCAGATGAGTGTGGTTCACAAACTGCTCCTTATGCCTCCTTGCCTTCAACTGAGCCACAGAAAAATAACCAAGACTGTTTTCAGGCAAGAGAAGAAAGGTGGTCGTACAAACACTTCACATGTTTTTGTTTCTAATTCATCCTGTTACAATAAACCCAAAACAACAGTCCCTTGTTTCCTCTTCCCATCCCCCTGCTCATTCTCAACCAAATAGTTTCACAGCAGTAGCACAGCCATGATTTAATGTAAATAAAACACAAGTTTGGTGGCACCTTAAAGTATAACAACTTTTATTCCAACTCAAGCTTCTATGAATCAGAGCTCACTTCTTCAAGGTACAAAGGGAAGCAAAACGCTCAAGAGAAATCAGTGACTGCTGGGCTGGAGAGGGGGCTGATCACGGGTGCCGGCTGTGGATAGTCGAGGCAACTATACCCATGGATGCACTGTGCCAGACACTGATGCTGCTGCTACAGGTTGGTGCATGTGAGGCAGCTCCCTTCAGAGGGATATCAGCACTTGGGAGGCTGGACTGCAAGCCACTATGTGACCTTTGAGGGTTGTATACCGCTGGCTGTATGCTGTGACAATAAAATTCATTCATATGAGACCTTTGTGCAGCCTGGAGTCACCTGAGGATGGTACCTGGTGCTCCTTGCACCTTTTGTGGTCAAATGGTGCCAGCTCTGAGCTTTGTTCATGCTCAGAATGTGGCAAGCCCCTTCTTGGGAGGCAGAGGGTGGGGTGCGCATGGGAGGGGATACTGGGGATGGGGGTTCACCTACCAGAGGTTCTGCAGTGCAGCTGACTCAGTTGTTGTCCCGAGCAGAACATGGAAGCCACTCTGTAGCCCTTGCATCTGACAGCTTGCAGCAGGAGACAGGGAGCTCTGGAATGTGACATTATACCTGCATTCCTTGTTGAAAGGAACTTCCACATTAACCATTCTCCAGACAGTGAGGTTAGCATCTGAGGAGGGGGAAATCGGGCTGAAGCTTTATTTATGAGACCCAACCCCAGGCTTTGCCCTATCTCCTTAAAATAAAGATTATTTGTGCCAGGGATGTGCTGCTTAAATGAATTCAACCCTGCCAGTTTCTGGCATTTGTGTGCCCCAGATGTGATTTGAAGACACTGCAAATGAATTGCAGGTTTCAGATCTTGGGGTGTTTGAAACTCAGGCCATGCAGAGATTAAGTATAGCAAAGACATCCAGTTTCTAAAGCGAAATCTGAATCTGATGGCAAAAGAATCCAAAACTAAAATAGAGAGGGAGAAGGGAGGGAAGCCAGTATTCTATATATATATATTTTTTCTCATGACTATGTCAGATCGGGGGTGGGGGGCTGGCAATATTATGTGGCAAAGGGAAAATGAATCCGGCTCCTACATCCAAAGAAAATTTGTCAAGGCCTGGACTAGATGGAGCCTTGGTCTGATTCAGCGAGGCTCGTTTTACATTACATCCGAAAACTACTAACCACATACTTCATCAGTCACCACTCTGTGCAGATACAAGTCAATGCTGACCAGCAGTACTGATGCAGCCTGTTCTGGGTGAACAGAGTCTTTGTGTATTGGGGGGGGAGCATCCTTTTCAAAGGATTTAAACCTGAAGAAATGAGATGGGGAAGGGAGGGCTGGGGCCAAACAATGCCTGGGCCTGCAGGAGCGTTCCTGACCCTCCCCTTCTCCATCTCATTGCCACTGCAAACATCGGCTTGAATAAGCAGAGACAGCAAAATGAACTAAATCATTTAAAGCAGTTAAAGAGAAGGAACATTTTCTCCTCACTAAGTGAATAATTTATGGCCCGAGCTATCATAATAATAATATAATAGTAATAAAAGAAGTGTTCTTCAGGCCTGTAGTACAGGAAAACGTACACAGAATAAAAAAGATCACATTTCAGGCTCATAAATAAATGAAAAACAAAAACCAACAGTAAACAGAGAAGGAAGCCAGAGGTTTCTCTTCCCTCTGGCTTCCAATCACCAGCACAGAAAATGCAAGTCCAGCCACACCACGCCAAGTTCAAGTCGGCACACGCTTGGAATATTGCAGAGCAAAGGCTCCTGCAGGACCACGACTGAGCAGGCAAGCAAACAGCCATGAGGGCAGCTAAGGGGGAGAGGGGGAGAGTACTGTCACCTGCTGTCATCCCCCTCCTCCTCAAACCTCTTGAGATGACCCCACTCCCCCAGAAACACTAGTGGGCCAGGAACTTCTCCTATCTCTTCCCCACAAAAAAAAGTAAACCTGTCTCCCTTATAGCGTCCAGCCCTTTCAGTACACTGCAAGCGTGTCAATGCAGAACCTTTTTTTTTTTTTTTTTTTGGCCTGGGCCTTAGTAGAATCTGAGAATGCACAGACAGAATTTTTTCTAGGAGCATCCAAAAGATCTCCTCACAGGCAAACAGTGTGGCTAACATCCTTAGAATGGAATATAAACGGCACACAGAAATGGGATGTGGGGAAGCTGCTATGCAAGATGGCCTTTGTTAACCACCTGAACCCATCCACCCCCGACACCCAACAGGAGAAGTGATAGGAAGATGCTGCTAAATCACGAAACGTCTGCTTGACTGGGCAGCTTCTGAGTTCATGACAGCACTGATTAGTTGGGGTACAAAATGAAATCAGGCAGCAGTCTTCGGATGAATCAGGGATTTCTACGAAGAAGAGAAGATCTTTTTTCATATATTGCATGCACTGGAATTGGCTGCTATACAATATACTAAGGTGAAAACAATGCAGGCGATGCACCTGGAGAAGGTGCAAAAAATCTTTCTGTCACTGAAACCGTACTCATGTTCATTGATGCAATGTGCAATCCCCACTGAAGCAACTACATTTGACAAAGCAGCACAGAACCCCATTTTTAACATACTTGATGGTGCAGAAAACAGTTTCAGTACTGGAAATAACCAAACCAGACAACCTGTGAGAACAAATATTTATGATCACTGTAAACACTCTGCCCTGGAAGTTTCCTGACTGCCCTCTGGCTCCCAGACAGCAATGGCTCCCAAAACAGAGGAGCTGAAGTAGGTCTTGAAAAGCCCAGCCACACTGAGCGCATTCAGCAGCCATGCCTATCAAAGCAGGACGCTCCATACAGTAATGATTTTGCACATATATTGGCATTATGCAACACATGAATACAGGGGAATAATAAATGCATCACTATTGCCCATCCTTGAGCTCTAACTCAATGGACAAACAGGAGAGTGGGGTACAAGGAATCAACACTGAACTAGGCTACCTCAAAGTTGCAAAACCACTATAATAATATGTAAAGCACTTTGAGCACTAAAAACAATATACAAATGCTAAATATTGTTTTTGATGTTATTGGTTCTTTTACAGCAACTAAAACACAAAAATATCACATGCACAGATCATATGAGTGGTCCCTACAAGCTCCTACATTGCTTACAATAGCTGGGGAAGGATAGGGAGATGGGAGAGCCCACATTCCAAAGTGACAAAACTACCTCGAGGTCGGTTCCTCCGTTTCCGTCGCCCAACAGATGAGCTGCGTAGTGCTGGCTGGAGCTGACCTATCTCAATAGGTGTGTTGGTTCGAAAACTCTCCTTGAACTTTTGCATTAAGGACTCTACCGTTTCTTGGGTCACTTCTGCAGCTACAAAGGGGAGAAAATGGGAAAGCAGAAGGTTAGAAGGGCATAGGGAAACAGAATTTTGTGCATCCTTTATCAAAGCCATTCACCCACTCCCCAAAACATAGCCCTGAGTTACCTAGCCTGGCAGCAGCACAGCACTAAAGACAATGTTGAAAAGGGACCTGCAGATCTGCCTCACTTGGACCACCATAGGTCATTCTACTGTGTCTCCTTGTGCAGTGGGTAGGGGATGCAAACAGAAAAGCATGGTGTCAGCTACTTCTACTGTAACACCTGTACTGGACTTCACAGAAGGCCAAGAACCCAAACAAGCATACAAATTCTAAGAAAGCTCTACACACACAAGCCCATAGTTATCTTTCATTTAAAAGTCCAGGTATTCAATTCCTGATGACCCATGGCATATTTTCACACACACGCACATCCTTATGTCCTCTACCATGTTATATGAGGGAAATCCCCATGTCAGTTGGTCTGTGTGCTGCTACTTACAAAACCTACATTATAATTAGTCTACAATTGCTAGGGATGGGCACAAGCCAGATTTTTGTGGTTCAGTTTGTGATTCATGGCTGAACCATGAACCAAACCACAAACCCATATAAACATGAACCAATTGGTTTGTGAGCCACTTAAAGTTTAAACCCATGCTTTCTGTTACCTGCTGCTTTTCACGGGGAGCAGAAAGTAGGGATTTAAATGACTCCCAGCCATTTAAACCAAACAACTGTTTTCTGTGAATAGCTGCCATGAACTGCATCAAACTTCCTGAAAGTTCATGGTGGTTCTTTAGTTTACGAACATTCCTTCACAAACCGGCCAAAATTTGTGATAAACTTTAGCTCGTCATCCAGTTTGTGCCCATCCCTAAAGATAGCAAATGTGTATATGACTCACAAGCAGAAACAAGTTTTCATAAACTCAGCTTTCCCCATGGCTATCAATGCTGAAATAGGAATGTGATTAGAGATTACAGAATCCATAAAATGGTAGATGTGGGACATGACCTCCATGTAATGCCAGCACTACAAACCATTCCTCCAAAAGAACCAGCCTCCCATGCTGCAGTGTACAATATTCAACATACACAATGGACAGCTACCAAGCCCCCATTCTCTGTGTCCTCTTTTAGAAACATCTAGCTTTCTAGTCCCAACATCTCCTACATGAATTTCATCTGCCATATCTAATTCGTACACATCGGTATTCTGCATTATGAAAAATGTTACCTAGGGAAGTGGATTAGCTAAATTCATTCAAGGTACTGCTTTGGTTAAGAGGCCAAGACAGGCCTGGGATAGATTAACAAAACCAATGCATTAACCCTGCTGGCCTGCCTTGGCCTAGAGCTGCAT
Organism: Gekko gecko; assembly: GCA_029375565.1. Taxonomy (NCBI): domain Eukaryota; kingdom Metazoa; phylum Chordata; class Lepidosauria; order Squamata; family Gekkonidae; genus Gekko; species Gekko gecko. The sequence goes on along the minus strand of JAPDNY010000013.1, from coordinate 19,582,393 downwards.
GAGATATGAATTGCCCTTGGAAATATTTGGACACCTGGGGAGCTTGGTGACTGGCAAGGCTGCAGCCTACAGTTTTTAATTCTCATACCAGCATGAAGCAGAGTCTGGTTTTAAGAGGGAACACAGGGGTGGCTGTGTGGAATGGCAAATGTGTAAACTGAAGTAAGGCTTCCTGCTGGAATACTATGATGAAGAAACCAGTCCTTGATACAGGGAGAGATGTAGCTCTGTTCAAGGTCTGAATCTTTGTTGTTGTATTTTTTCCCCTTTGCTGATGGGCAGGAGTTCCCATGCCACACCACTACTGTGGAAGGACAACTGACTTTACTGTGCAAAGAAAGGTGGAAAAGTCAGCCTAAAAGCTGGAGAAGGAAAACAGAAAGCACTGAGAGGAAAGCATTAGAATGAAAACGAGTAGACCCTCATTCTACAGGTCTGTCTTTACAGGTCTTTGATGCTATGGCGGCAAGGCATATAATTTCACACTCTAGTAATGGGTAGCAGGAGCCATAAGATGTCTCTAATAGCATCAGGTTACTGGACATGCTACTGATTTGCTTTGCCTTTGAAGGTTCTACTGGTTCCTGAGATAATGTATCTAAAATTTCCCAAAGAGAAGTTTTGAAAGAGGTCCAGTATTGATTCAAGGCTTATCGACACTGGCAGACACAACTCTGGGAGGGAGATGGTGTGCAGAAGGCAGGAGCTGATGGGTCTGAGTAGGAGGACTGATTGTCATGCAGTCGTCTCCCTTGCCAATTTTATTTCCCATGAAATCTAGCTCAGTCTGACAAAGGAGGCACAGAGGAAGGGCCTACTACTGGCAAGGAGTTTTGCCCCAGACTAGGGAGTACTGAAGAAATGCTCACTGACAAGGGCCTTTCTAACCCCACAGATGCAGCTCATATATATAAGGCAAAAATCATACAGATTATGGAGAAGCATTGGCTCAGCAGCAGGGAAAACTCCACCCAAGACAAGAGAGAGCTGTTGTTAGTCATATTAGACAGTACTGGGCCAGATGTACGAGTGACCTTTATATCGAGTTTCAAAGGGTAGCCATGTTGGTAGAAAAGCTAGTTTTGAATCCGGTACCCCCTTAAAGACCAACACAATTCCCAAAGCATAAGCTCTTAAGAATCAAAGCTACTGGACTCATTATGTCATGAGTCTCTCAACACCTTGCTAGTTATGCTCTGAAAATTCTAACATATCTGTGTGCCTTGTGGATTTCAAGCCCACCATTTATGAAACAAGGCACATAATAATCACAAACACTTTAATCTGTTTTGTAATTAATTTTAACCTAAGTCAGAGGAACTAACTTTATGTGTGTGCATGTGTGTGTGTGTGTGCATCTGGAAGTCATGGTAACTTCTGGTGACTGACCCCTACTGGGGGCCTGAAGGATATTCAGAGAGGTGGCTGAATAAAACCTGCTCCCACCTCCTGCCTCTGGTATTCCAAAGAGGTCTCCCTTCCAAGTACTTGCCAGAGTTGACCCTGCTTAGCTTCCAAGATCTGATGAGATCAGGCTTGCCTGGGCTATCCAGGTCAGGGCAGAGGAACTAACTTTTGGGTAAACATGTTGAACAAGGAAGTGGGCAATGCATATCGATACAAACCTCAAGTGGGTTTCTACAGAGAAGACTTACTGCATTAATAGTCATTTTTCTGTCTTTCTGGCTGACATGCTTCCATAAAACATGTCAGGTTTTGCATTTTAAGGAATTTTCCACAGAAATCTATGTATAATTCTTCCACAGCTTGGGGTAGGTGGAGTTACTGCACAACTGGGATAGCAAGACACATATGCACCTAAAGTTCTGAGACTCCAACTTTCCCCAAAAGAGAATGGACTTAAACTACACACATTGCAATCACTTATTCATTTCTACTCTCTGTAAATCCTGCCCTCTGTGACCTAGTGATTCAACCCAGTTGCTTGCATGGTATCAACTGATGGGAGATGTTGAATAACAAGTGTGGTGTTGTGGTCAGAGTGCTGAATGAAGACCTGAGAGACCCAGGATCAAATCCTGACTCTGCTAGGTGATTTTGGGCCAGTAATTCTTTCAGCCTAACCTACTTCACAAGGTAGTGATTGTAAGGATAAAACAAAGGAAGGGAGAATGATGCTGTAATATATATGAATAAATAATTATGAATCTTCTGAAACCTACCACCACCTTTGAAAAGCAAGGGGGTCTTCTCTGAAGCAAGATGTCACCATAGCAAGGGTAGACACATCTCATATCTCAAAGAGGGACAGACAGAAAAGCAACTGATCAAAAGATATACAAAGAGAAGACACTCAAGGAAGGTCATGGTTCCATGGCAGAACATCTGCTTTGCATGCAGAGGTCCCAGGTTTAATCCTGGACTCTCCTGTTCAAGGATTCAGGTGTTAGGTGATGTGAAACTTCTCCAGTAAGCCACTGCCAGTCAGAGCTGACAATACTGACTTTGATAGACCAATGGACTAACTCAGTATAAGGCAGATCCTTATGTGTTCATAGGTGTTCTTATCTGTTTATCTAAGTGCAGAACAAGGTGCAAGTGCACCTCCAGACTGCAAAACTATTCAGGGCATGGATGAATATCTAGGGTTATCATCATCATCGCTTTATTACAGTTCGTAACCAACACAAAACAGTCCAGATATATCAAAAACTGGATATCAAAATATAACTACAATAATATGAAATTTAGGTACTAATGTAAAGACGGAACAAAACTGAAGATCTAGGGTTATGGTTATTCAGAAGTTCCCTAAGATTAGAGGAAATTTTATTGAGAAGCATGGTGGCCCAGATATAGTATTTATAGAAAACCTGGTCAGAGGCACCCGGATATCTGAGGGCCTATGCCAGATCCACAAGCAGCTACCCTTGGAGGACATAACATTCTGCAAGCATCCCACTAACTATTCAGGTAAGCCCACCATCCTCAACCTCTTCTGGATCTTTTTGAATGGGGAGTACATGGAAGGTTCTGCTCTACATACGTCTTGCAAGCCAATACATCTACCCGGCTGCTTTGGCAGGCCTATACAGAACTGCAAATTGTAAGCGGCACTGAAGAATCAGAGAGGCCATCTTCCCCCTTGAGCATGCCTGAGATATTTATGCTTCCCTTGTTGAAGAAAAGAACAGGTAGATTTCTAAGGCATGCTGTAATATTGTTAAGATGCACATAAGGCAGCAAAGCAATAATAAAAATAACCAAACTTGATTGTGTATCGTAGCAACCTGCTAGATACTGATAGCTTTGGGAAGTGATTTTGGTCTCCAGACAGTTCTTAGATAAGCCAATTGGATTGGATTATAAACAAGGCAGGATAATGTTCTCTCAGGGGACCCTCTTCCGTCTCTTTCACCAGCTCCCAGGCTGAGCTGGCATTCGATTTAAAACAAGCCCATTTCCACAAAAGAAAGGCCAGGGTGGGGGGAGAAACTCTGCACAAATAATGTACCATAACTTGCATTAAGAGCTCCAAAATTCATTCTTTTCAAATCCAGTGATACATTATCAGCTTAATTCTCTTTTTTTAAAATAGAATTTTTTATTGCTTTTCCACTATAAACTACAAGCTACACACTACAGTTTCAGAGTAGCAAGGTACATGGATAACCTATCTTGCGCTTTAGGTATTACTCTACAATTATGATTACAGTATATCTTTTAGTTTCTAAATAGAAAGTATTCAAATAGAAAGAACAAAAATAATAATAAAAGAAATAACATAATTCATTAGGTTTTAACATAGAAAAAACTCAAAACATTCTTTTACTGCTTTCTTGTCTTTGTGCTTCTTCTTTTTTTGACAGGGGATTTTAATCTTATACGATCAGGGGGGAGCAGCTCCCATGTCAGAGTCAAAGTCAGAGTCAAAGAAATCACCCAGGGAAGCCAAAGTAGAAGATGAGCTGTCAGTGGCCGCCTCTTGTAGTACGCTGTCTTTTTCCGTCGCCTTCTCTTCCTCTGCTTCTTTTCTTCAGTTTGTCAAAGTTTAATGCTGCTTTAGGAATACTTCTGCTTTGGAGAGAGAGTCAGTCTTTTCCTTCTTCTCTTTGTAATTGAATATAAGGACTTCTGGTAGAATCCATCGATATTGGGCACTGTTCTTTTGAAGAAATGTTGTGATGTTTCTGTATTGCTTCCTCTTCTTGCATACTTCATATGGAACGTCTTTCAATATTTTTATCTCTTCCTTTTGAATTTTTAATGTTGCGGCAGTGGACGCTTTAAGTATCTGGTCCCTTGTTGATCTTTTTGCAAATTTGACAAATATTTCCCCTGGAAGATTTTTTTTTGCACAAACTCTGAATGGGTTCTATAAATCATGTCTATGTCCACTTGTAGTATTTCAGGTTTGCTATTAATCAAGGAGGCCAGTGCTTCACTTAAAATTTCTCTTAAATTTTCATCTTTATTTTCTGAAACCCCTTGAAATCTTAAAACATAGAGAGACCTCTCCACCTGCAATTGTAGTAGTTGTTGTTTTTCAGAAGCTCTAGCTTTATCTGCAGTGTCCACTCATTGATCCAATTCTTTGGTCTTAGTTTCAACTTTTTTTTAGCTTTTGAGACATCTTCTCTGATGTAGCTTTAGTCTCCTTCAAGTCCTTCTGCAAATCATCAAATTTCGTGTTGAGATTCATGAGCTGATCCAGCGGGGGGCAAAAGGCTTCAGAAATTGTGGCAGCTATATCAATGGTAGTTTCCGGTCTTGCGACTGGCAATGTTGCACTGGCATTTCCTGTGGTGCCTCTGCCCCCTCACTTTGTCATTGTTTACATTAAGGTAAAAGTTTGTAAAAGTTCTGAAGTTTTTCTATGCAGTAATTATCTGGTCTCACTGCATTCCGCTTAAGTTGGGTGGGTTTTTAACAGCTTATTCATGACTTGCTTCGTATTTCGCTGCTTTCTATGCTGTAGGGTAGGGTTCTTCCTCCAGGGAGCCCCCCCCCCCTTTCTCTGTGAAGCTTTGCTGTCTCACTGTCAGTTCCTCCACCCTCTTTAGATTTGTCTTTCTTTTGAGACTTCTTTACTCACTTTTTTTTTAATTGCTAGGTGTCTTCCCGTAGGGAAAGTCCTTTTTGCGTAAGTCCTTGCACGCTCTGGTCCAGTGAATGGCTCTGGTCGCCATTGCTGGCCTCGGGGCAGTGGGACATTGAGGAGCAAAAAGAGAGCCTCAGTCCCCAAGCCGCAGCTTCGGGAGCGGTTCCTTCAGCGCTCCAGGCTAGAAGCTCCCTACAAGAGCTTCAGGGAGAGACTGAAAACATCCGATCCCCGTCCCTGCCGCCTCGATCCAAATTGCACCCATCAGAGCTCGATGGAGTGTGTTTGTTCGCGAGTCGTCGAAAACCGGAAGTTTCATTATCAGCTTGATTCTCAAACCTTCTATGATTTTCAAGGCAGAAACACGTGCAACACTAAACATGTGACACACTAAATGCACACACATATAACTGCATGTCTGGAGGGAGGATGGGGGGTAAGAGCAGAACAATTCTCCTGATACAGAGAGGAAGAACAAATGTACGTTTTCTCCTTCACATATTCATGAGATGTCTCCCTTCCCCAAATGCTTCTCACCACCATCCTTGTTGTTCCAGGCACCATGCCAACTGCAGTCCTTATCAGGCACCAGGCAGAAGAAAACTCTGATACCATCACAAGTTTGCAGCAGTTTAACAAACTGGAAGGGTGTGTGTGTGTGTCCTTAGTTTTTAATAAAGCTGGGAACTCACGAGGAAAGTGCAAGGCACAGAGCAGTTGGCAAGAGAGTAATCTTCAGCCATAGGAGTGGTTGGGATGCCATGCATGCATGCCCAGACTAAGGAAGATAGATAATGTCTGCCCCCTCCCCAGACAATATAAAAATCCTCAGTAGGAATTAGGGAGAAAGCTGGAGTATAAGTGAAGTAAGTAAGTAAGGGGCACTATAGTTTTGTTTAAACAACTACCCAGTAGATTCCCATTGGAGGTACAGCCCAGCCACAAGATTTCCACCCGCCACACCATCTGCCAGCAAGCTGCAGCTGTCTTATGACAACCCTGTAGGGTTTTCAAAGCAAGAGATGAACAAAATTGGTTTGCCATTGCCTGCCACCATGTCACGACCCTGGTATTCCTTGGTGGCCTGCCATCAAAGTACTAACCAGCGCTAACCCTGCCTAACTTCTGAGATCTGATGAGACTGGGCTATCCAGATCAGGGTGAACTCTCCCTACTGAGAGATACAGATGGAGAAGAAAGGAGAGGTATGAATTGTTAAAGGTTTCTTGCCTGCTCCTCACATCTTACCTGCAGTTAAAGCTGGCGAAAATTCCAGAGAAGCATCTTGTTAGGAGGGAAGAACCTCATGAATGCAGTCTTCCTCCAGACCCAATTTTTAAAAATTATTTATTTAGGATTGCCACTCGGTTAAGTTTAAGTTTACCAGTGGTATGATCTTAATTAAAACTAGCTAAGTTTGCATACACTTGCAAACACTCTTGAAGGAATACAAAACTCTGATGATGTACACAAGTGTCATGCCAGATCCCAACTCTAGAGAAGGGGGGAAGCCTCTCATAGGGCAGCAGCTGACACCCATATATTGGTAATTGCTTACATTTAAAATAATTAAATTTCAGGTCAGGTGTTAAATTTGCTTAGCGTGTCTAAGAACTTGTTATCACATATTTCTGCTGCTGTGAACTGTTACTGTTCTTACCTGATATATCTATATCCTTCTTCCCACTTCCCCTAAACTGCAAGAAATTCCAGGGGCTACCTGGATCCACTCCTTTGGGATGACACCACACTAGAGATTGATGGCTTCTCTGTAATATTTGCTTTATTTGTAGATATACAAGTAGCTCACAGATGGAAGAAAAGAAATGCTCACAAAAGGCAGCAGATCCATCATCCTATCACCCACACAGGATTCACTTTCAGCCAATTCACAGCTGCCCCCCCCCCCTTCCAAATGCAAACCGCTGTTTCTTGGCTCACAGCAGACACCTGGGCCTCCCTTCTGCTGGAAAGGGTCACCTTCCCCAGTCTTTGATGGGTAATTGAACAGAGCCATTATGGCAATATGTTCTAATAATTAGCCACTAAGAAGAAATATCCATAGACATTAAAGATTAGAAATGCTATTTTGTTATTGTCTCCCCACACCCTTTAGGCTAAACAATGCATAGCAATTGGACAGCAAACCCACAAAAATGCAGATGATCTTGGCATGGAAATATCACAGAGTGCACATCTCACCTTCCTACTCAACCGTTTACATTTCCCTGACCTAATATATGGGTGGTGTTGTAGTCTATAAGGATTTCACCGCCCCCAGCACAGCATCCCATCCAGGACATTACAGGCTTTCAGGCTGTGTACCTTTAGTTGGGATTGAGAGGCAAAACTGGGATTCTGTTAGTGTACCTCTGACTCTGCTGCCGAGCAGTCTCCCCAACTGAGCTGACAGAGCTGGTCTCAGGAGAGGTGTTGAAGACCCCTACGCTGGTTGTCCTGGGGGGACTTCAACATCCATGCCGAGTCTGTCTTGTCAAGAGTGGCTCAGGCCTCCATGACAACCATGGACCTGTCTCAAGTAATAACTGGCCCCAGGGCTCTTTTGTAGCAGGAACTCCTTTGCATATTAGGCGACACACCCCTAATGTAGCCAATCCTCCAAGAGTGTGTCACCTAATATGCAAAGGAGTTCCTGCTGCAAAAAGAGCCCTGACTGGCCCTATATATTGTACACATTGATCCGGTATTTTGTTCTGGGCAGGAGGAATGTGACCTAAGAGTGGCAGAAATGATGACAGTTTCTTTGCCATGGACAGATCACTACCTGCTGTGATTTAGACTTATAAGGATACCAAGACTGCAGAGGTGGGGAATTTATTAACATGATCTGCCCCTGGAGACAGATGGAGCCAAATGGCTTTCTGATGGTTCTAGGGGATTCTCCTGTTGATATGGATGGTCCTCCAATGTCCTGGTTGACTTCTGGAATGAGGAAATTACCCGAGCAGTTGACATGATCTTTCCCAGGAGCTTTCTATCAGGTATTAGAGCCCAAGTAGCCCCTTGGTTTACTGAAGGGTTGCAAGTAATAAAAAGGCAAGGGAGATAGCAAGGGAGACGGTGGAGGAAGACTCATGTTGAATCTGACAGGACACGGGCAAAAGCTCATTGTAAAGTGTACCCCATGGCAGTGATGGTGGCAAAGAAACAACACTTTTCTGCCATCATTGCTTCTGCATAGTGTAGACCAGCAGAGGTCGTGGCAGCTGCAAGCATGGACAGTTTCAAGAGGGAATTAGATAAACATATGGAGCAGAAGTCCACCAGTGGCTATTAGCCACAGGGTATAGATGGGAACTCTCAGTCTGGGGCAGGTGATGCACTCTATTCTTGGTGCTGGAGGGGGCAGCAGTGGGAGGGCTTCTGGTGTCCTGGCCCCACTGCTGGACCTCCTGATGGCACCTGGTATATTTTGGCCGCTGTGTGACAGAGTGTTGGACTAGATGGGCCATTGGCCTGATTCAACATTGGCTTCTCTTATGTTCTTATGTTTATGTTCTCTTCTGGGTGGTCAAAAGCCTGTTGGGATCCAGCCTGCAGGAGGAGGTAAACTGCTCAGTAGCCCACTGTGACCATTTTGTTCACCACTTTGCAGATAAAATCTCTCATATCTATTCTAACTTGGACTCCACATTAGCAGTGACAGGGTCAGATGGAGCCAGGGTGCCACCTTGTCCAATTATTTGGGATACTTTCCAATTTATGCAGTCTGAGGACAATCCTGACAAGATGGAAATGCTACTGGTAGGCGGAAAGCCAGACCTGGGATTCACTGTGTCACCCATTCTAGATGGGGCTGCAGTCCCTTTTAAGGATTAGATGCATAGTATGGGGAACTCTTGGATCCAGGCCCACTGCTGGATAAGGAGATGGCAGCTATGGCCAGGAGTGCCTTTACTAGCTTCAACTAGCTAGCCAGATACAGTCTTTCCTGGGCAGAAAAGATCTGGCCACTGTGTTCCATGCCCTGGTTACATCCAGATTAGATTACTGCAATTTGGTATATGTGGGCCTGCCCCTGAAAACTGTTCAGAAACTTCAATTGATACAAAATGCTGCAGCCAGGATGTTGACTGGAGTGGGTCATAAGGGCCATATCTCTCCAGTCTTGGCCTATCTACACTAGCTTCCAATTTGTTTCTGGACACAATTCAAGATGTTGGTCTTGATCTTTAAAACCCTGTATGGTTTGGAACCAAGATACCTGAAGGACCACCTAATCCATTATAAACCTGTACGACTGTCATTGTCAGAGGTCCTGCTTTGGGTGCCCTCACCTTCTGTAGGCAGGTGGTAGCCCAAGGGAGGGCCTTCTCAATCATGGCACCGATGCTCTAGAACTCTCTCCCCAGGGAGATGCAACTGTCCCCTTCTGTTGCCGTCTCCAACAATTTGGCATTCCCCCAGTGATCCCTTCCTAATAATTTTTTAAAAAAATATTCTGTATGCATTTTAACTCTGTTTTCAACACTTTTAAAAATTGTTTTAATGATATATATTTGGGAGAGGGGGTGGTTTTAACGGTTTTATAATATAATTTTATCTTTTGTGTTTTAAATTGTTAGCTACCTCTGTGACCCCTGTAAAGGCAGAAAGGTTATAATAATATATGTGCATGTGTACACACACACACACACACACACACACACACACACACGACACAGAGAGAGAGAGAGAGAGAGAGAGAGAGAGAGAGAGAGAGAGAGAGAGAGAGAGAGATGATAACACCAAGAAGATTTTAACAGTCTTTAGTGAAATGTTTTGTCTTCTCCCTTCACCAGCAAGAATTGGTTTTCCAGTTACACCCTGGGAGCCAAGATGACAAGTTTCAAAATGCCAAGGATGGAATTCTCAGGAGAGTAACATCAGCAAAGAAGGAAGAGAAAGATTATCTTCAATATGTTATCAATACATCTAATAGCCAAAGTGTGGCCCCATATGTGGATTTAAAAAAATACTAAAACAGATACTTCTGCAAACTTGGAGGATTCCTCAGTTTTGCAGAAAATCTGAAAATGTTGGGGGGGGGGGAACCTTGGAGGGTTAAATCCCCTCCAAAAAACCCACAAAAACAGAAGCATAGTTTGAGGATGTGCATACAACACATATACCTACTCCTCCCAGTGTTGGGGTCAGTGAACATTGGGGTGTCATGGGAACACTGGTTGGTCAGGCAGTGGAAGCCAGGAGGTGTGCCAGGCCTGGTTTAGGTGGCAGCAATGGGGAGTGGTGGCGGGGAGCCATGACAGCCCCAACAATGGTTGCAGCAATTGGGGGGAAGTTGCAGAGGCAATGTTGGGGGTGGTGGCTGGGAGCCATGTTGGCCCAGTGACAGCTGCAGTGATTGGGGGAGGGAAAGCTGCAGTGGGCCTAGCAGCAGAGGCTGGGAGCCATGCAAGTCCTGGAGGCAATGTTGGGAGTGGGGTGGCGGGGAACCGCAGCGATCCCAGTGACAGCTGCAGTGGGGGAATTTCACCAGGAGTTTCTACCCATGGGGGGAATTTCCCATGACTTTCTCATGGGTCTCCACTTGTTGGCCTCTAAATTAAGGTCATGTAGTGATAGAATTTTAATTCTATAAGCTCTCTGTTATTTGTGATGTTCCTGGAATGGATGGTAGCATTCTTAGAAATATCTCCACATCAGAGACGCTCCAACCTTCAAAAATTAAAGTATTTTGCTATAGAAGGTTTAAGCATCTTTGTCACAATTACTGATTTATGGTGATAGGCAGACAGAGATATTTGTCAAATAAGGATGCACACTGTGTATTTAATGAAGTGAGCTCTAGCCATAACCACCACCTAAACCCAGGAATTTTCCAACCTGGAGTTGGCAACCATGCTCATGGTAGCTTCTACTGCAATAAATGTATTAGTCTTTAAAATTCCGTCTTGTTTTAACTTTAAGAAAAGAGATCTATTGGACAATTCAACAAGAGCTCCTTCTGAATTTATCAAAAGTCTAATTGAGCAATCTGAGTCAACCTAATGGACCAGCTCTGTTTATATTTGTGTCCTGAAATGTCCTTTTAGCCTCCCCACTCGCCTGTAAATTAAAAGGCTTATTTTTCATAGTATACTGCAGCATTCTCATCAAATATCTGCTTGACAGAGGGATGTTACCTTAGTTCTTTGAGTGGGCCCATAAAAAACAAAAACTGCAGACATGTATTTACCAGACTCACAATCTGACAAAGGGAGACTTCATTCTCAAAAGCTCATTCCACAGCAGACCAAGACAGATACCCTCTGAAACTACATTTTTACCTTTACATATAACCCATTTTATTTTCTTTAACTCCAGAAGGTCAGCTGTCAAGTGAAGCAAAAAAACCCAAAACAGGTTGCTTACCTGTAACTGATGATCTTCGAGTGGTCATCTGTGCATTTACTCCTCTGGGATATAGTGCGCCTGTGCCGACCCCGATCGGTATTGTAGAAAGCTAAAAGGGATTTTCGCACGCGCTCCCCATTCACGTGCCAGGATTCAGTGTGCATGACCAGGGGAGGGACATGACTATCCTGCCAGTTCCTTCTGACCACTGCCCCCAGTCACAAAATAAAAGGAAAGGACTGAAAAATGAGGGGAAGGAGGGCAGGTGGTGTAAATGCACAGATGACCACTTGAAGATCATCAGTTACAGGTAAGCAACCTGTTTATCTTCTTTGTGGTCTCTGTGCATCACACCTCTAGGAGACTAAAAAGCAACAACCACCTACCTGGAGGAGGGAGCTGAAGGTCCTAAACACACACCACCTGCAACACAGCCTGTCCCACCGCCATACACTGATGGACAAATGTCCAGGATGTAATGTTTCACAAACATGTGAGGAGTAGTCCAGGTCACTGCATTGCAAATGTCACCAAGCGACGCACCTCGCAGGAAGGCCATGGATGTCACAATCGCCCAGGTAGAGTGTGCTCGTAGCAGACCGGGGAGAAGTTTCTTGGCGAGCAAGTAGCCGAGCTTGATCGTCTCCATGATCCATTTGGATAGATGCTGAGAGGACAGCTTCTTTCCCTGCGTGAGCAATGCATGAGAAACAAAAAGGGCCAGAGTCTTCCTGAAGGGCCGAGTTCTGTTCAGGTAGAAGAGCAAAGCTCTCTTCAAGTCTAAGGTGTGCAGACAACACTCCTCATCATTCCGAGGTGATGGAAAAAACACAGGAAGCATAATGTTCGCTTGCATATGGAACTCTGAGACTACCTTTGGCAAAAAAGAGACATCTGGGGCCAAAGTAACACCATCATAATGAAAGGTTAAGTAAGGAGAGTCACAGCGAAGCGCTGAAAACTCACTTATCCTCCTGGCCGAAGTAATAGCTACCAGGAAGGCAGTCTTCCAGGAAAGGAGTTGTAGACTACAGGTAGCCATAGGTTCAAAGGGCTTCCCCGTCAACTTGTTGAGGATCAGGGGGAGGTCCCAAGCCTGCAAGGGGCCCTGGGATGGAGGGAAGAGGTGCCTAAGCCCCTTCAGGAACTGTTTAATATGTGGATGAGAGAAAACAGAGTGCCCATCCAACGCAGGGTGGTTGGCTGAAATGGCTGCTAAATACACCTGCAGCGAAGAACAACTGAGATCTAAATCTAAACGTGATAACAAAAACCCAAAAATCATCATCACGTCAGTGGGAGGAGGGGGTAGCTCCAATGTCTGGATGTAAGTTAAGAAGGTCTTCCCAGCATAGGAAACCCTAGTGGAAGGCTTACAACAATTCAGCAGAACATGGTGTACTCTGTCCCTAAGAGTGGCTAAGGGATCTCCCATGCTGTAAGCTTCAGGTGCAGACTGTCGTGATGCAGCACTTGATTCTCCTGAGACAGAAGAAGATCTGGTACCGGTGGGAAATGAACAAAGGAGCCCTTGGAGATGTGAAGGAGTGTGGGGAACCAGTCACTAGAATGCAATGTGGCCTTTCCCATAGTATTCTGGCTATCACCTTGGTGAGAAGGGGAAAGGGTGGGAAGAGGAACAGGTGTTTGTGCGCCCACGAGTAAAGGAGACCATCTCCCAGAGAAAGCGGGTCCTCCCCTGCTCTTGAGCAAAACAGGTGACATTTCTCGTTCTTTAGCGTTGCAAAAACATTGACATCCAGATGGCCCCACTTTTGGAAGATTGGCAGGAGGTATGTCCAATTGATCTCCTATTCATGCCACGCCGAGCTCCCTCTGCTCAGGAAGTCTGCCTGCACATTGAGGGTTCCCGGTAAATGGGCTGCCACTACGAACGTGCCCCATGACTGACACTCATTCCAAATGTCTGTGGCCAACTGGCATAGGCATCGGGACACCGTCCCGCCCTGCCGGTTGAGACAGCAGAGCGCCATGGTGTTGTCTGTGAGCACTGCCACTACCTGTCACTGCACCAAGTGATGGAAGGATCTCAGGGGGTACTGAATGGCTAGTAACTCCAGAAAGTTGATATGATGAATTACCTGACGTTCCCCCTGAGCCCCTACAGCCCTTGAAGGTGCGCTCCCCATCCCCAGAGAGACACATCCATGGTCAGGGTTAGTCCCGGGTTCAGAGGGTGGAATGAAGCCCCGGCAACAGGTTCCAATGGTCTTCCCACCAACAGAGGGAAGGTAAAGCGCTGAGACTGAGACTGCCTCTGAGGGTGAAACTTCTGGACAAACCAAAGTTGTAATGGTCTCATCCGAAGCTGGCAAAGAAGATGACCGATGTGGTCGCTGCCATGAGTCCCAACAGCTGCTGTATCTGTCTTGCGGGTACTGTCCTCTGGACTCTGAAGAGGATGATGAGAGAAACAATGTCCTCTGCCCACTGGGGAGGAAGGAATGCCCTGCATAGAGTCAAGTGCAGGACTGTACCGATAAACTGAACCTGAGTAGAGGGTTTGAGCACTGACTTCTTCAGATATACGCACAGCCCCAGAGCTGCTAATGTATCGAGGGTCAGGGCGATGTGTTCGAGTAGGGTTGTTTTTGAAGTTGCTACCAGCAACCAATTGTCGGTGTATGGGAAAATACAAACCCCATGCAGACGAAGGTAGGCTGCAATGACCACCATCACCTTGGTGAAGACATGGGGTGCTGCTGAAAGCCCGAAAGGAAGGGCTTTGTACTGAAAATTTCTCTCACCCACAGCGAAACGAAGGAACATTCTGTGAGAGGGATGGATGGAGACATGAAAATAAGCATCCTGCAAGTCCAGAGTCACCATTCAGACTCCTTTCTCCAGAAGTGAAAGGATAGATTGCAATGTTGTCATACGGAATTTTTTGTAAACAATGTATTGGTTCAGATTTCTGAGGTCTATGATGGGGTGGAGGCCTCTGTCCTTCTTGGGGATCGTGAAATAACGGGAACAGAACCCCATATGATGGTGAGAGAACGGGACTGGTTCTATGGTATCTTTGAGGAGAAGGTTTTGTATTTCTTCCAGAAGTGGCGGCGACGCTGGAGTGGGAACAAAGGTGGAGCCGTCTGGAATGAGCAAGAACTCTATGCGATACAGAGAGGACCCACCGATCCAAAGTTATGCATTGCCAGACCTGCAGGTATGGGGATAGGTGAGTGGATGGAAGGAGTGGTGGACTGGAGTCAAAGGCTTTGCTTGGGAACCTTCTGGGCCTTGGACCTAGATTGTGGAGCCGATGGAAACTTGCCCTTGGACCCATAGGGACAGGAGGAAGTATTTGAGGATCTCTGCCACTGTCTTTCAGGAGATGACTTGAAAGACAGCCTGCGAGACCAAGATTTATTCCAGGATTTTCCTCTAGATTGCCTGGCAGTTGCAGTAACTCCCAAGTTGTGAGATGTCTTAAGACTTTTGTCCAGGTTTTGCAGAACCGAATCTGTGGTGGAACTGAAAAGACCATCACCTTCGAAGGGAAGATCTTCAATTATCAGTTTGGTGTTCTGCTGCAAGGAGGTGGCACACAACCAAGCATGGCACTGTAAAGCTGCCACTGAGATGAGGGTCTTAGATGCCACATCTAAGTTACACTTGGTGGCATTGAGCTGATGCTTAGCCAGGAGCATGCCCTCCTTTTGAAGGCATCTGGCTGGTTGGTTAAATTTCTCAGAGAGTGCTGCAAGGAATTCCGACCTGCTCCCACAAAGCGTACTGATATCTGCCCATGCAGGCAGCATAATTTGATGTCTTGATGCCCAGGGCTCCCGCAGAATAAAATTTTCCACCGAAGGAATCTAACTTACTTACTTCTTTGTCAGATGGGGCAGAGTGGCTACATTTGCCCTTAGATGCGGAGGTGACAATCACAGAATTTGGTTTGGGATGGACAAACAGAAATTCAGCTCCCATTTCCTGCACTTTGTACATACGATCCATCCTCCTGTTGGAAATAGGAACAGAGGCAGGGTGAGCCCAGGAGGCTTTAGCCACCTGCAAGAGTACTGAAGTCATGGGAAGGGTGATTGCAGTCGATGTGTCCATTTGAACAATGTCAAAAATGGAGTCAGTAACGACGGGTGGTGGCTGAATCATGGGAAGGGCTAAAGTATTGGCCATTCTTTTAACAAATTCACCATAGAATTTCACGTCTTCCGACGGGGAAATTGGAAGATCATCTTCCACTTGCTGCGATGGAGACGGCTAAACTGGGGTGGAAGCATCCTCATCCCCAGAATGGGAAGCATCGGAGGAGCTTGAGTGCTCCGAAGGGTCAGAGAACAACGGTGGGCGAACTGGTGTCAATTGCATTGGGTCTGATAGGTCTCCGAAACGTGTTGAGGTTGACGCTTGAATCTTATGAGGGTTGCACGCCGGTGCCGACAGTTACAGTCTCGCGAACTCCGGCGGCTGACAAGGATCTCGATACCGAAAGATCTGAGATGACATAGACTGTCGATCCCATTCCATGGGAGGCCACGCAGGGAACCAGGGCATGTCGCCTGGGAATGGGTATGCCCTGTACATGCATTGCCACTGGTGTTGGTCCCAGGGCAGTTGAAACTGTGTGGATGATCAATCTTGACCATCATGGCCCTGTTGGGACGGGTGAGCTACATTTGCTCCATGCTCTGAATGAAGGCTCTCCATGCTGGGAGACCAGGGAACCTGTGTCTGGTCCATGTCCTGCTCAGAGTCTATGAGCTGAATTGGGCATGAAGGAGGTGGGGATTGCCCGCCTTGTAACTGCCCACGGCCTGAGGAGTCAAGCGAAGCAGCTCCATCTGAGGCAATCCCTGACAGTACCGGGATTTTAGTGGAGGAGCTCTTTTTGTGCTTCTTATGCTTGACAGGCTGCTCGTCCTTGCCCACCCGGTTTTTCTTAGCGGGTGTATGGGCTATGGACTGAGATGCCAGGATCGAGTGTTTCGGCACCGATCTGTCGGCATCGCATTAGCTTGGTGTCAGAGACCATTGAGCCATCAACCCAACGTGGGGTTCGACACCGAGGTGTGTCCCAAAGAGTCCTGTGATGATGCCATCAGAGAGAGAGCCAACTCAAGTAGCGCCATCGACAGTCTCACCGCTCGGTTCTTCCTCGTTTCACAGGAGCATTTGGCACAGTGGGCACAGGAATCAACGTGGTGCGATTCCCCCAGGCACAATAAATAAAGGAAGTGTCCATCAGGGAGTGCGATTTTACTGCCGCACTTCCAGCACCATCTGAAGAAGCCCCATCATTTGCCCATAAGCCGTAGGTGGGTAGAAAAAGTCTACCAAGGCAGACGGAAGGAAAAACCTATCTAACTAAACTGAAAACTAACCTTAGCTAACTACAAAAACAGAAGAAAATTACTGACAGGGGCATAGAGAGTCCTATCAGCACGGCGGTCAGAAGAGAACTGGCAGGATAGTCGTGCCCCTCCCTTGGCCATGTGCACTGGAGCCCAGCACATGACCGGGGAGCGGACATGAAAATCCCTTTAGCTTTCTACAATACCGATCAGGGTCGGCGCAGGCACACTATATCCCAGAGGTGTTATGCACAGAGACCATGAAGAAGATCAAGAGTCTAGAAGTACGCCTTAACGCCTCTGTGGTACCTTGTTTATTTAAACTTAGTGATAACACTTTTTCTGTTGTTCAAAATGTTTACAAAATATTCACACATACCTAATCATCATTTAAAAAGCAGCAAAAGCAAGAATTAATGAGGCAGCATCAGATTACTTATTTCATTATCTCCAAAAAGAAGCAGACAAGAATATTTTGAAGCCCTAAACAGAAGTGGAATATCAAGAGGGACAATGGGTTGTAGGGACCACATCACTCCAGTCTTAGCTCACGTACAGTGGCTTCCAATTTGTTTCCAGGTATAATTCAAGGTGCTGGTCTTGACCTTAAAAGTGCTATGTGGTTTGGGATCAACATACCTGAAGGACTGCCTAATCCCTTATGAATCTTTGGAGGTCCTGGCAAAGATGAGGGTGCACACGCTCTTTGACTATAATGTTGTCTGCCTACAGTATTGTGAAAGGAATCAAAAGAAGCAAGGTGGCATTTCCAAAGAGGAGGAGTATAATCTGAAGCAGAGCGTGTTCTTCTCCATCTGCTCTTTTGTCAGCAAGATGAACCCACTGGATAAGAGAAATGGCTTTCTTGCCTTATAGGAGCAAATACAAACTCCACGATTATGAGACTTCCACCAGTCTCAAGGTGGTGATGAACACAGACTTAGGGCTTGGCAACATCCAGGATGTGCTGCATCAGATCTACAGCTATATCTACATTGAGTATTTGGTCAAGAATCCATTGTGCAACTTGAATGAGCCAATCCAGACCAAGTTCTTCTGCAGCAAGCTGAACATTTTCATCCACAGCCTGCTGTCCTTCTCCATGCAAGCCAGCTAATAATTTTGCCCTTTGCATTCCAAGGACCGTGTTTCCCATGATGCACGTGGACTGTTGTCAGACAGTGAGTGGAGCAGTTTGCCCTTTAACTTGTGGCTATCCAACAGTCCAGAAAAATCCCAAATATTTTAAGGATTTTTCAGGTTGGCAATTTTGAGATAGCCAAACAAATAGCCCACTCACTATCTGCCTGAAAAATTATCCAGAAAATACCAATACGCTATTTTTCAGGTATTATTTTTGGCTCAACTTAGCTGAATGCACACCCCTAATTAGCAGTCAGAGTTCTGATTTCCAT
This sequence comes from Gekko gecko, assembly GCA_029375565.1. NCBI lineage: Eukaryota > Metazoa > Chordata > Lepidosauria > Squamata > Gekkonidae > Gekko > Gekko gecko. Next base: position 19,564,223 of record JAPDNY010000013.1, on the reverse strand, counting down.
CAACGGGGGAGGGCGGGTATTTTAATGGTATGTTTTAAATTGTTAGCTACCTTTGCAGCCCTTGTAAATAAATGAAATGCATAAATTAAGGTTACCTCCTCCAATCTGGGAAATTCCTGGACATTTGTGGGCAGTGTGTGGGGACAACAGAGTGTGGGGACCAGAGGGAGATCAGTGGTGATGTAAAGGTGTGAAAGCCCAGTGGGAGCGGAGTAGAAAAAGTTCTTAATGCAAGGTTTTCCTCACTCAACATGCATAGCACTGGGAAAACTGGAAAAAACCCTATGATTTCTACCTTTTGGAATTAGGAAAATGCTTTTTAAAACAATGGTTTACTCAAAATGTATAGTATGAAGAAATAACATTATGCAAGACAGTGTACAACATTATATCATGATAATATCTATGTCTATTGTTGATATACACAACATTTTTTTCCCAAGAATAATCATTCGGGCAATAATTAGTATACTATAATGTGTTTCATGATGATATATCATGAAATAGTTGAGAGTTTCCAATATTATAAAGTTGTGACTGCATGAAAGAGTGTTTCTGTCCAAATATTACACTTTCTTTTGTTTATTACAGAATATGTTTTCTACCTCCAGTATCTATTTTTTCCCTACTTCTCAGATGGCAAAAATTAAGAGACATGTGCTAAGACAGCATATGGTGCAGCAGTTTGCAACTCTAAAGTAAAGGGTATATTCACATTTTTTCTTATATAAAATCGTGACATTTATACTTTTAAATTTCATAAATATGCCAAATAGTACAATTTTATGTGCCAAGTTATAAATTATGCCTTTTAAACAGTTAAATCAGTCAAATAAGCTTTTATTGGAAAGTACGTTACTGCATGTATTTAGTTTTTCCCCCCAGTGTGGCTTCCAGATTCCCAGATACTTTTTATTACAATGGGGATTTGATGCCATAGAGTCAGCCCTTTAAAGCTGCCACGTCCTTCAGGGAAACTAATCTCTGTTTTGGAGATGCATTGTTAATTCCAAGATAACTCCAGCCCCCACCTTCTGCTTGGTAACTTTAGGGAAGATCATTCCATGGCTTCCACAATCATTGGTGACTATAATTCCCTAGAGATGTGAATGCCCCCAAAATGAGAGAGATGTTTTTGTTTTCTCCGTTATCTCACCCCCCGCCTCCAGGTTTTTTTCCCTCCAGTTATTCCAATATACACACAAAAATGAAAATTTGGGAGAGAACTGGTGGGGGGATATGCTATTTAAGTGTCTGATTTAAATGTTATAAAACCCAATATCCAAATGTATTGTTAGTCTGTTATGACTTATGAGACTGTTTCTGTCTCAGCAGTTTGGTATGCTTAGTACAAATGTTGGTTTCTATTTTCATTTCTTGTTTTTCTACCTCTCAGGCAGCTAAAACTAAAATATATGTGCTACAGTAGCACAGAGTGCAACAGTTTACAGCTAACTCTAATACTGGGTATATTTGTAATTTTGCTCCTGGAAAATAAAATGATGTGTACTTTTAAATGTCATAAAAATGCTAAATCGTTAGGGTTATCAATCTCCAGGTGGGACCTGGAGGCAGGGCCGGCCCCAGGTTTTTTTGAACACTAGGCTACCTTGTGACGCCCCCCCCCAGGCGAGGCTACCTTGTGGGGGCCCCGTGAGAATGACAGGCCCACCCCACCCCTTTCTCTGTGGCTTGCAGGGCGGGGTTGGATCCTGGAGTGCCGGAGGTCAAAACCCAAGGAGGGCTGTCTCACCCAACTGTGGGACCCTGAGGTCTCCGCAGGCACCCTTGGAAGTCAGTCCCGTGGAGGGCCGCAGGCTTTCCTCCCAAGTAGGCGTTGCCTGCATCCCTGCAGCCCAGAGGGCCTTCTGCAGCAACCTCAGATCGCGCCTTTGCTCTTTGGACGCCTGGCGGGGCCTTGGCCAAAGGCGACTGTGGAGGTGGAGCTCAGCTCCAGCCAGCCACTGCCAGGATCCCCTGGGCCAGCAGAAGCGGGGCGGGGGTCCCCCAGATCCAGGTGGAGTCGGTTGTGTTTCAAAACGTGAACGCTGCAATCCGCCGTAGGACACCATCCGCTCTTCCTGGGGAAACAATCCCAAGAGCATTTAATGCACTTTCCTCCCTCCCCCTGAAGGGGCAGATGGATTCCCAGGGGGTTTCATGGGGAGTCTGGCCTGCATCCACACAGCGACAAGGTTTAATCCAGGGGCTCCCTCAGCCCTCTCACTCGGCGGGGGGGCTGTCTGGCCATGTTCTCTGCACTGCCCACAGGCGGCTGGATGGTCGCCGTCCAAAGAAAACGCTGAGCGGCAGCGCTGCAAGGATAGCCATTTCCTGGGGCACCCGCCCAGAACAAAGAGCCACACAAACCAGCCCTTCTCACCTCGCCCCGTCTGCTTTGGGACCTCCCTACCCCCCCCACCAGCCAGAAGCGCCAGCCACGGCCCCGCCAACGTCTTCCTCTGAGTCTGAGTCCCACTTGGCATTTCAGGAGGAACCCCGCTAGGGTGGCTCGGGGTGGGAAATGCGTAGGCATCAGTTAGCAGCACCCCTACCCCCCAGAAGCTGGCAGGACCTGGCAGCGGCGTTGGCGCTTCCAGCCAGGCGCTTCCCTCCTATGCAGCTGAGGCTTCAACAACACTCCCCCCCCGCCAGGTTCATCACTTGCTGGACTCGGGGAGAAAGAGGTGGCAGCAGCCACCACCCAGTCAGGGCTTTTGGCAGGTGGGGCGGGTGCAATTTGGTGCCCTAAGGGCCAGCTTGCCCTAGGCAAATGCCTAGTTCGCATAATGAGTGAGCCGGCCCTGACTGGAGGTCTCCCAGAATTACTACTGATCTTCAAACTACAGTGGAGTTGCCAGGCCCCCGTTTCAGGCAGGCCCCTTTCTGCTGGAAACCCCACCCACAAATGCCCCTGAACATGCTGACATTGGGGGATGACAATCTAGTTTGGGGGCAAAAGTCTATAGTAAAATTGGGCTCAAGCCAGACGATCCCAGGATGGACCCTGGAGTCCATCACCGGCAGCCAAGTAGAACCCGGCAACTCTAGAATACAGAGATCAGTTTCCCCAAAGAAAATGGCTGGTTTGAAGGGTGGACTCTATCGCATTCTACCTGCTGAAGTCCCTCCTCAAACCTCTCCTGCTCTAGGTCCCACCCCCAAATCTCCAGGAATTTCCCAACCCAGAGTTGGCGACACCACAAATAGTATAATTTCATATGGTAGCTAATTCTTAAAATGATGTGCTTTATCTTGTAAAAAGCATTTTTGAGAATAACCCTCTCCTCACTCTGGCTTCAGTATTTCTGGATTTTTTACAATTCTCCTGTTTCTTCCTCACACAATGTCAGAATGCACACATATTTTAGAAGTATGCTCAGTGTATGGAATAGTCCTGTGTGTGACTTATAAGCAAGCCTTGAAAGCTTAGTTATGCACATCGAAACTCAAGATTGCAAAGGTCTTGCACAGGTAGCAATTCTGAGACAAAAGGCCATTTTCCAACCAAGCTGCCGTTGTTTCATTTTTGCATACCACAGCAGTTGTGTGTGCTTTAAAAACAAACCCGGAAAAACCACCTCAGCTTCTATGTTAAGCAGAAAGTCTGCTTTAACTTGGAAAATAGTTAAATTGATTTACCAAAAAAAGAACAGTGACTGAACACCCAGGAAGGAAGGAAGGAAGGAAGGAAGGAAGGAAGGAAGGAAGGAAGGAAGGAAGGAAGGAAGGAAGGAAGGAAGGAAGGAAGGAAGGAAGGAAGGAAGGAAGGAAGGAAGGAAGGAAGGTTTTCACTATGAAGATATCAAGGCAGTGTATATTTGCTGGAGGAACACCCACAATCCCCTGAAGGCTGATGCTGGCCCTGGGCTTCAGTGTTTAAACTTGCTGGTTAATCTTGCCTTGTAAACTGAGAACAAAGAGCACTCAGGCATGATCAGGACTGCCAATGTCAGGTTCCCAGCTCCACTTTATTCTGTGCATGTTCTCCCCTCCACCCCCCACCCCTGCTAGGAGCTGTCTCTCCTTGACCGCTGTCCACCCTGTATGTGGCACCATGGAGAGATTAGCCTTGCTGCCACAGTGCCTCAAGAGGTTCAGGCGCCCTCCACTCTCAGCTCGACGCATCAATTTCTACCTAAGGAGAGAGGCTGCCTGTTTAGAGAAGAACCAAACTCACCTCCCCTTTCTTCAGCGCTGCTAGCCCAGGCCTCATCCTCTCCCCAGTCACGGTACTCAATCACTTGCCAGCTAATTGCCTCCACTCATGTGTGCAAACTAACTGTTCACTGGAAAATGCCATAGAATGTTAATTTCATTTGGAACAGGGTAACTGCAAAGCGCTTTCTTTTTTTATACAAAAAAATGGTATGAAATAAGCATTGTATTAATAGCACCATTTGCAATTATGACCAGAATCCCAACCCAACCGGTGAGTGACTGAGAGTTATTTTTTTCATTCAAGCACTTTCAAGATCATGCCACTCCACATCCACTATCCACACTCACTCACTCACTCACACACACCCCACTTCTCAACTCCTCCTCATTGTGGCAATTAAGCTAATGCAGGACAATTGCACACGTAACAGGATCAGCATAGTAAACCCAGGAGAGTGTAGGGCTGCTTTCTCAGACACTTTCCAGCAGAAGCAAAACAAAAGCATCTGACTAGCAAGCATACCAAGGCCCCGTCAGACCTGATGGAGAGCATGCTGAGAAATGAGACCTGTCCTGCAGACTGCAGATTGTGAAGACTCTTCCTGACACCAGTCTCTCTGCGTGCACAGTCTATCCAATACTCCAGCAGTTCTTCCATCCCAGAGAGCTGCAACTGAGCCATCAGAGTATCTTCTAAAGTGAGGCTTAAACCACCTTCAAGACTCACTTCTTCACAAGGAGGGAGAAAGCACAGATGGAAGAAAGGCATTTGTAATGCAAATGAACTCCCTGGCAAGGGGAGGTTTTACATTCAGATCACAAACCCTTTTCCAGCTTCACATGTGCCACTGCTCAAAATCCCTCTGCTTGCTTAAGACCCTGGTGAGAACAAGCACTACCTTTAGCACCAGCCAGACTGTCATTCATCACCATCTGCAAACAAGGTCAGTCCTTTCTCTCTCTTTCTTCCTCTCTAGCCTGCTCTTGGCATCTGCCTGCCTCTCGCATCCAGAGCAGCTGTCCCATGAACCAGCTGACAGCAGAAGGTGACAAAACCTTAACCACCACTTGAAAACTTTGATGCCAACATGCTTCTTTCCTTGGGGAAGGGATGAGTGGGTGGGTGGACTGTGGAACCTAGCACAGCTGGGACTGAGCATAGCTAAGGAAGTGCCTGCACTTTTAATTTGGCAAACTAATTTATTTTGTTCCACTGTTGCGATACAGCTTGATGTATGCTTTCATTCCAGTGCCACCCTCCACTAGGAAGCCTGGACTCATGCCAAGGGGTCAGACAAGAACAGATGAAGCCAAAGCACATTTGAACAACAAGCAATGTAACAAGCCAAAACAATTCCTGACAGCACGCCCTTTCAAACCCTCATGTAAAACCAAGAGTACAAGAAGGGCATCTGAACAATTCCTTTCACTGATAAAGATGGCAAATAACTAGCTGTTAACTGAGAAGAAGAGAAGAGATTGGATTTATACCCTGCCCTTCACTACCCAGAGGAGTCTCAAACTTCTTTCCCTTCCCCTCCCCACAACAGAGACCCTGTGAGATAGGTGGGGCTGAAAGAGCTCTGACAGAAACTGCTCTTTTTCAAGAACAGTTCTGACAGAACTATGGCTTGCCCAAGGTCATCCAGCAGGTGCAAGTGGAGGAGTGGGGAATCAAACCCGCTTCTCCCAGATTAGAGTCCGCACACTTAACCACTACACCAAACTGGTGTGCACACATAACAGTCTCCCAATTTTTATTTTTATTTTTTGTGGCTTACCAAAAGTTTATTTTTTTAATAGCAGCAGTTGGGAGACAACAGGGGTGGGGCTTTGGTCTCTAGATATTTATACTCTGCTTTTTTGCCCAATGGGGATTCAAAGCTTAGAAGGTCATCCCCCCCACTCATTTTATCCTCATAACAACCTTGTGAGGGAGATTATGCCTAGAGAGAATGACTGGCCCAAGGTCACCCAACAAGCTTCCATGGAAGAGACAGGATTTGAACCTCAGTCTCCCAGATCTTGGAAAGATATGAGCGGCTTCCGGTCTGGGATACATGGAATCCTGATGTGTTCTGGCTCTGCTCCCAGAACATACGGAGGGTCTTTATGACAGGGTGGGCTATACAGCCTGCTGCAGATCTCCCCAGGCAGGGGGGTGACTAGCAACGAGCATTGGCCCAAGTGGGAGTTGAGATCGGCTGATAGCGGGGCTTTAAAGAGCGCCGCAACCAGGCTTGATCCCCTCCCCCCAAGAGGGCACATCGGAATTTCTCTAAAAGACCCCACCGAGTTGGATTCTCAACATAAGAACGCATGACCCAGACCTCCAAGACATTCTACGGAAACTGATACCAAGGAAACACTGCTATAACAAGACACGGACTTTGAAGGTAACTTTTCAAAATTGCTCACCGGAAACGCGCTGATCCCAAGAATAAACAACATCCGATGTAGCGCATGATCGTGCTGTATTCTGTGTACTAACACTGACTCCGGAAAACGCGGTTAAATAGCAAAAAAAGGCCAAAAAGCCGGTTTGTTGATCATTCCTGCGGTCGGGATATTGACTTTAAAATAGAAACTAACACCAAGTCCCATGAGAATCAGTGTGGAAAATTACTCAAGCTGTGACAGAAATTACCAGAACAGGAAGTGACCTCAGACCAGACAAGTAGCATTTCCTAGAGACAACCAAGGAGGCCGGAAGAAGGGAGGAAACCAGAAGTCAAGGGGGACGATTAAGATTTCCGGACAGGAAGTAAACAACAGGAAGAGCTATTTACCATAGAGAAATTGCGCCCACCATTTTGAGAAGGTCGAAATGATTTATTCGGATTTTAGCCAAAAAACTTAACAGAAAAAAGTGAAAATAGAGTGGTTTAACTGGGCACAAGAAGAGCTTTAATTTGATGTAAGTTTTGTGATAATTGTAAACAACGGCTTACGATCTTCGGCAACGACAGAGGGCGTACTCTTGGTCCTCCCCGAAAATGGCTGCTAAAGAGGAGAAGAAATTACAGGGCATGATGGAAGCCATGGAAAAACAGGTGATGGATGCTATACAAAAAATGGAAAAAACCCTAGGAAAAGTGGCTGATGAAGTAACTGACCTGAAAAAAGACTTGGCTGGGGTTACAAAGGAAATACAGACGTTAAACAAAAGAACAGACGCGGTGGAGGAGAGAGTGAAAGGAGTGGAAACTGGTGTATCTGAGGTTGCTAAAGAAGCATCAAAAGCCAATGTAATGGTGGAGTATAACGGAATGCTTAACCATCTGAGATTTAGGGGAATCCCTGAAGATAAAAATGAGAATATCCATTCAGTCATGGTGGATGCTGTTGCAGATTTTTTAAAACTAGAAGAGGAGAGGGTGGCGGCACATATTGATTTGGTATACAGAGTCAATTCTGCGATTGCACAAAAGGAAAAATTACCCAGAGATGTGATTGTCCAGTTTATATCCAAAAGATTGAAAGAAGACTTGTTTAAGCAACAATTTCAGGAAGATTTCACAATTGACAACAAGAAAATTATGATACTAAAGGAATTACCCAGAACAATTCTTCAGGACAGACGACTTTTCAAAGATTTGACCGACAAACTGAAAACAGAGGGCATTAGATACAGATGGGAAATTCCAAAAGGTGTCAGCTTTACATTTAAACAGAAGAGAGTCACCATCAAGTCAGTAGAGCAAATGACCAAGTTCATTAAAGACAATTTTAAAGACTCTGATAAATAAATACAAAGACAACATGGAGAGTCAAATTATTTCTTGGAATGTTAATGGACTTAATTCACCCCAAAAAAGAAAAAATATTAGGCTATGGTTGGAAAAACAAAAATGTGATATTGTTTGTTTGCAAGAAACACATATTAAAAAGACTGATGTTAAATTTCTGATTCAAAGTAGATTAGGAGAGGAATTTTATTCCCTCTCCTCACAAAAGAAAAAACGGAGTTGTTACATATGTAAAAAAAGAATTGGAGCCAAAGGAAATTTTTAAAGACAAAGAAGGAAGATTCTTGGCAGTGGAAGTTATGCTTCAGAATAAAAAGACCCTAATTGTAAATCTCTATGCCCCGAATGGAGCCAAGGAAAAATTCTTTCAAGAGTTGTGGGAACAATTACAACAGTTAACCTATGAGCAAATGATACTGATGGGTGGCTTTAATGGTACTCTTAACAATGCTATTGACAGAAAATCAAAAAAAGGAAATGAAGGTATAGGTAAACTTCCGAAAGTATTTTTTCAAATGGCAAAACATGAGCATCTGGAAGATGCATGGAGAACTAAAAATCCTAAAGACAAAGACTACTCTTTTTAGTCATCAAGACATGAGTCTTTCTCAAGAATAGACATGATGTGGATGACCGAGAACTTGATTTTGCAAACACGTAAAATTGAAATATTACCTAGAATTCTTTCTGACCACAGCCCAGTAAAGTGGTCAACATATGTTAAAAGAAAGAAATTTCGATGGAGACTTAATGAGGATTTACTGGACAAACAAAATATTGTGGACAAAATAAGGACGGAAACCAAAACGTATTTTCAACTAAACTTAAATAAAGATGTACAGACGCAAACGGTATGGGAGGCATATAAAGTTGTGATGAGAGGACATCTAATTGCAATTAACAACAATGAAAGAAAACAACAATTCAAAATAGATAAAGAAATTATGGAAAATATTCAAAAGAAAGAAGCAGAACTCAGGAAGAGACCTGGCAAAAAGAAAATTTTGAGAGAGCTGAGGATCCTAAGGGAACAATACGATGCGAGGTTAAATAAAGAAGTATATTGGAATTTGAAAAAATTGCAACAGAAGTCCTTTGAAGGAGCAAATAAACCTGGGAAATATTTGGCATGGCAATTGAAGAAAAGAAGAGAGAACAAAACAATAATTAAACTGAAAGATGGGAATAGAGAAATCATAGACCCAGGAGGGATCCAGAGAGAATTTTATAAATACTATACTACTCTTTTTCAAGCAAAACAAATGGATCAACAAAAAATTCAAGACTATTTATCAAAAGTAAATTTGACACAACCAAGCTCAGAAATAAAAGCAATGTTAAACGCTGTGATAACTAAAGAAGAAATCAGCAAAGCAATAGGAGAGGCAAAAATCTCCAAAGTTCCAGGACCAGACGGTTTTTCAGCCAAATTCTACAAGAAACTTCAAGAAGATCTGGTACCGGTTCTAGAGATTCTTTTAAATGAAATTAGACAAAGCAGGAAGATTCCAGATTCCTGGAATGAAGCTGCAATCACCTTAATACCGAAAGAAACTCAAGATTTAACTAATGTTAAAAATTATCGACCAATTTCACTTCTGAACAATGACTACAAAATTTATGCAAAAATTTTAGCAGAACGCCTCAAAAGGTATTTGAACGACACTATTGCCGAAGATCAGGCTGGGTTTTTGTCAGGTAGGCAAATAAAGGACAACATGAGGGTTGTTTTAGACGCAATAGAGTACTATGATAAGCACCCGGAAAAAGAGGTTGGCTTTTTATTTTTAGACGCGGAGAAGGCATTTGATAATTTGAATTGGGAATTTATGTTCAAAGTGATTGAAAAATTGCAGATGGGCGCAGAATTTACAAGAATGATTAAATCAATATACAAAGAACAAAAGGCTACGGTGATTGTAAATGCAGAATCAACAGAAGCGTTCCGGGTCAGAAAAGGGACTAGACAGGGCTGTCCCCTATCGCCATTGTTATTCATCTGGATTTTGGAGATTCTGCTGCAAATGATTAGAGATGATGATAATATAAAAGGTTTGAGTATTAGAGGTTTTTCATACAAGTTAAGAGCATTTGCTGATGATATTATGTTTATTGTTGAAGATCCTGTTAATAACATGCCTTTGGTATTTGAAAAAGTAAAAGAGTTTGGTGACCTCGCAGGGTTCTATGTAAATAAAAATAAATCAAAAATATTGTGTAAAAACATGAATGGTACAAAGCAACAAATTTTACAAAATCTGACAGAATGTGAAGTGGTTAAAAAGGTTAAATATCTGGGAGTTGACATTACAATGAAAAATATTGACTTGTTTAAGAATAATTATGAAAAATTGTGGGTTTTAATAAAGCGTGATTTAGAAAAGTGGGAAAAACTTAGATTGTCTCTTCTTGGAAGAATTGCCATTGTCAAAATGAATGTACTGCCCAGGTTGATGTTTTTGTTTCAGACAATACCAATTGTAAAAGATGCGAAAGTGTTGGTGAAATGGCAAAGAGAAATCTTTAAATTTATCTGGGCAGGAAAGAAGCCAAGAATAAAAATGAAAATAATGTATGATATCAAAGACAGAGGTGGCTTCCAAGTCCCGAATTTGCATTTGTATCATGAAGCAGTATGTATATCTTGGTTAACTGACTGGGTTAATTTGGAAAATAGAAAACTCTTGGCCCTTGAGGGTCACGATTGCAGATTTGGCTGGCATGCCTATCTTTGGTATGGGAAAAATAAAGTAGACTCAATGTTTAAGCATCATTATGTAAGAAGAACATTGTTTGATGCATGGACCAGATACAAGAACACAGTTCCTGATGAGAGGCCTTTGTGGATTGTTCCTGCTGCAGTTATTCATCCCTTTTCAGAATATAAAGGTAATGATTGGTTGAAATACCAAGAGTTGCTTCAAAAGGAAGGGAAAAAATATGTTTTAAAACCAAATAATGAATTAGAATTTGAGTATGGATGGTTACAATATTGTCAAATACGGGATATTTACAAAAAAGACTGTAAAGAGGTTGGTTTTAGAGCTAAGAACGATGAGTTTGAAGATATATGGTTGAAAAAAGAGCGAAAAATGATATCAAAGATTTTTCCACAAAAATTTCCCATAGTTTTCATAAAACTTTGTTGACTGTTTATACTTTGGATGAAACTGTTAAAGAGCAAATGATAAAATGGGCCATAAATATGAACAAAGAAATTTCTATGGAAACATGGGAGTTTTTGTGGAAAAAAGCTTTTAAAATGTCAACCTGTGTCAATGTAAAAGAAAATTGTTATAAGATGATGTACAGGTGGTATATGACACCAAAAAAGATTGTTAACATTAGTATGGATAAGAACTTGAGTAATAAGTGTTGGAAATGTAAAAAAATAGAGGGTTCTTTTTACCATATGTGGTGGTTATGCGATAAAGCAAAGGTATACTGGTCAAATGTACATTGTGAGATGCAGAAAATACTAAAAATTCCTATTAGGAGAAGTCCGGAACTACTTCTCTTAGGTTTGACAATGGAAAAAATTCCACAAGAAAAAAGGACACTATTATGGTATATGATTACATCAGCGAGAATGGCTTTTGCTCAACAATGGAAAGCGGAGAAGGTGCCAGATATACATGACTGGTTAAGAAAACTACTGTTTTTAGCTGAAATAGACAAAATGACAAAAAAACTAAATGGACAAATGGCAGAACAATATTTAAAAGACTGGGAAGGCCTGAAATTGTATATGGAAACTGAATATAGAATGAAAGGGAAAATGTACAATCTTGATTTGTATTGAAACTGAATGAGAAATGAAATGAACACTTGATTGTACTGTACCTTTATTGGAAATTATGCTTGTAAAAGTCAGGCTTTTATGTATTTGAAATTGGGTTACCTGGTTTGTCAGTTGTTACAAGTCTAAACTTGATTACCTTTTAACTTTTTCTTTTTTGTTATTAGCAGTGTTGGAAGCCTATTAGCGGGGTGGGGGGATGGGGTGAAAAGCTTTTTAAATTGTATTAGTAATGATGTTTAATAATGTTGAATGCATCCCAATAAAAATTTTGTTTAAAAAAAATAAAAAAGAAAGATATGAGCAAGTTATTTTCCTGATGTCATGAAAGAAGTAACATGTTGTTGTGTATGCTAATTCCTAGTTAGTTAGCTAACAGAGAAATCTAGTCTGCATGTATCTCCCACCAAAATGTAGGTGATAATATGCATAATGAGTTGGTATTGGCTAATCAATAGGTTTGAGGATGTCCAGGGTGGAGGCTTAGGAAAGTTTTACTGCCTTTGTTCTAACTCTTTCTCAGGGCACTGACGGGAGGTTTAGCCTTTACAGAGACAAGATGTAGATTAGAGAGCTAGACAGGATGTTTCTTGTTTTGAACTCCCAGTTCCCTTTTCCCTAAGTAATTAGTAAACTTTACCTTTTAAAGCTACTACACAAGTGTCCTGTGCATTTCTTTTACTCTGTTACATTATATACCCAACAGACACTCTAACCACTATACCATGCTGACTCTATGCCCCTGTTTGTGGGACTGGTTGCCCACTGGGGGAAACAAGATGGTGGATTAGATAGGCCCTGGGCCTGATCTAATTGGAGTCTTCTTAGATTTATAAACATAAAGCAGGCAAAGGGTTATATGAGCCCTACCTCGTAGGTTGCTTTTCCAATTAAAACTGCCTTCCTGAAACTGTATCTTTCCCCCACTCATGAGGGAAAATATACTTGGGGAAAGGTGATTCTTGGGGTAGGGTGGGGGTGAATTATCAGAAGAAATGGCCTTTGGGGAAAGGGTGAAGCCATGCCTCCACCGCTTCTCTTGTCAATGCACAGCATCTCACATCTGCTCTTATTTTTGGAAAGAGAAAAAAACAAGGATCTCTTAGTACTGCAATCACTTCTAGGTTCCTTTTCTGTGCAATCTTTTAATCAACGCACATATGCACTCATGTGCATCAGTAATCCATAAGGAAAATAAAACCAACGTGAACTGAACTCTGGGTGAAGTATGCATGCTCCAAATCTGAAATTAATTTTTAAAATTCCCCACATTAAACTGGATGGCAGGTGGAGCTGAACATGGGGAAGGAGGGATACATCCATTCACCCCCACTTGCCTCTCATTTTCTAGCCACCAAGGAACACTTCCCTCTACCAAAATACTCTGCTGGTAATCTGAAAATCAACACAGGCAAACAAAAGAACTTGAGAGACTCCAGCAACAAATGGCTAAATCATGAAGTATCAGCAAATTTCATTCCGTATGTTCAGGTTTCTGTCAAGACTCTGGTCCCGCACACCTTTACTTCTGGTGTTAAATTAGCATCCGAAAACTTATCACCAGTCTCTACTCTTGTGAGCTGCCACTGTGCTTCTCTTATGCACATTTGAGCTTGCACAGAGATGTCAAAGACTATACCTCTTGTATTTCACACCATTTTGATTCAACTGTATACAGGTCTGTATGAGTTTTTATGTATGTGTATGCATATGTGAAAGGGTTTTCTTTGTTGCTGCACAGACGCACATGACTACTCCACTGAAATCTACGCAAATAATGTCAGTTGGGCGAGGGGGGGGATTTATGGTTGCAGAGCTTCTAGAAAATAGATGGACCAGTAATAAGGAATATGTGTGGTGCTGAGCAGTGATGTCCATTTACCAAGGAGTAAATATGAATCTTAAATGAAAAACAGCAGAAGCCTTGGCTACTGAAAGCCCTTATCCTCATTCCTGGCTCCACATTTGTTTTCCAAAACTCCACTTGTTCAACAATGATGAACGTACACTCTTTCCACACACCCCATTTTAATTACTCATGATTTTTTCCAGTATCTAGAATCTCACATTCTCCACCATGCAGTCTACTTCCACCTATGCAGAACATACCTATCCCCACATTTGAACATCTCCGAAATAAAGAAGTGAAGAAATGTTTAGGTAGATGTCCATCCACATGAACCCTCAGGCTACCATCATCTATAATGCTCTGCAAGATGCTGCCTCAAACATTTAAACCATTTTGGAAGAGTTTTAAAAAATCATTATGAAGATGAGAGTCACTGGAAAATACAATGCTAGGAAAAGTTAAAGGCATCAGGAAAAGAGGAAGACCCAACAAGAGATGGATTGACTCAATCAAGGAAGCCACGGCCTTCAGTTTGCAAGACCCGAGCAAGGCTGTTAGTGGCAGGACATTTTGGAGGTCATTAATTCATAGGATTACTCAGGGCTCTTTTTGTAGCAGGAACTCCTTTGCATATTAGGTGACATACCCCTAATGTAGCCAATCCTCCAAGAGCTTACAGTAGCCCCTGTAAGAAGAGCTCTATAAGCTCTTGAAGGATTGGCTACATTAGGGGTGTGTCACCTAATATGCAAAGGAGTTCCTGCTACAAAAAGAGCTCTGGGGTGGCCATAAGTCAGAAGTGACTTGATGACACAACACATACATAAATCAAGCCCCCATTTCTTCCAACAAACTAAACCCCTTCCACTTATTCCCCTGCCCCTAGTTTGCAAACACTGATGCCCTAATCTGCTGCTGCTGCTGCTGCTCTGGCACCGTTTAAAAGAATCTATCCAATCCAGATGACGTAGTGAATGTGATGCCAAAGTACTGCAAGACCAATCCAGTTTGGCTACATGATGAGATCACTTGAGACCCCATGAAAGTCTCCAACTGCCAACACTATGAAAGTGGGAGAGGGAGAGAGGGAACGTGCATTCCTCTTGCTTTGGCAAGTGGGCCGAAGCTCCCTTGCCTTGCAGCACTGGTGATTCTATCGTATTACTCTGTTATGTCAAGACTCTCCCTCTGACCAGGTTCTAGTCGTGGACAGTTTCAAAAGGCTAAATGAAGCAGGTCAGTGGGGACGAACAACTCAGCTGTATATCCCCCACATGCATTCTACCCCAGTTAATCCACTATGTGTAGCCACACTCCCTCTCTCTTTTGTAAATAGTTGACATTCTTGCACTAAAGGATGCCATGGACCACTAAAATAGAAAGAGCATCTCATTGGGGAAGGAAGCAAAAAAGCACATGACCTCCCATTGTAGTTCAGCACTTGACATTCAGCACTTGCCCCCCCCCGCCACCTCCAAGAGGACATGAAACTAACCAAATAAATAAGAAAAAAACAGGGGCTATGTCTCAAAACTGGAAGGGAAAGCAAGATTTTTTAAAAAAGATAATGAACTCAATACCATCAGCAGGACGATGGACTCAGAAACATTAATGATTTGCTCCTACCTTCTTCAGACATTAATAAATGTAAGGAGAAACATTAGAATTCAGGAAAGTAACAGAGGGGAAAGATTCATTCTTTGGGTGATAGGCCAGCTTACTCAGCAGCATGCCAGAGATCTCCAAGGATAGCTGCACAGTGCTATGCCCTAGCCTGGAGGCGACAGACATGTGATGAAGTACAGTGAAGTCAGCTTCTGAATGGGAAACAAGCTTCATTTCTGGGGGGTCTTGACTGTCCTTGGAGATTCAAGCAACATGATGCATGCTGAGAAGCCTAAGATTTGGAATCCTTCCGGCAACTGTAGGTCAGCAAAAGTGCCCCAAGGCAATAAAGAAGCTGAACTGAGTGCCCACCTGACAAATTCCATCTGCATTTCCATCTCAGCTCCCTCCTGGATTGGAGCAGGTATTGCAGAGAAGTTTTGCCCTTTGCCCCATGGAGACAACTCAAACTCATCACAGTCATCAGTGACAAAAAGAGGCCACTACATCTGGCCTCATGTGACAATTCTATCCACCATCAAGACAGCAGCCTGTGGAAGAAGGGCACGGCTGGAACAGCCCCCCTCCCAACCCTAAAGGTGTTATTTGTTCTGCTCCCAGACTTGAAATGAGGGTGCTTCGGGAAAGGACTTGCTTTTTGCTCTGCCACCACTGAGGAGGTGATAGAAAAAAAGCAACAGCCCCTCTAGAGTCGCACACAGACCCAGGGAGAGAGAGTTTCTTGGCTCGTTAGGTGAAAGTGGAGGCTCACCCTCAATGACATTGCTCAAATGTATTTTCTAAGAGCCAAAATAGATGCAACACTGTCCTCGGATGGGGTACTTCAGTGGTCCAGCACACTGAGTACATCAGCCACTAGCAAACATGGCACCCACCTCTCATGGTCCAGTTCACTGTATTCATATCCCTTCCCTTCTTCCTCTTCTCAGTCTTAAATGGAGACAAAATCAATTATGCAAACTTACTAGGGTTCTGCACCAATTAAAGATTTTTCAAAATTGATTAATCACCTAGCTTCTGGTTCCTCAGTGGTGCTGAAATAAATGAGCACCTTACCAAAACCTCAATATAGACACGAGCCTTTTTTGAAGATATCAAAGGGGTTGTAAAAAAGCTTTCGTTAATTAAATTGTAAGTTACCGGTCATTTGTTAAGGGAAAACGCTGGCTTTAATATTTGCTACTTCATTCCCTGTTGCATTAATACACCCAAGCCAAAAAAAATGTATTTTATTAAAAAAAATAAGAAGTATTTCATCCCCAACAACTAAAAACGTGTTGAATTGATTGAGGGGTTAAATTAACTAACTTCTTTTCCTGAAACCTCTGCGAACACAATTACACAGATCACTTTATTCTAACTGTGATATTTTTATTTTTTGGGCACTAAGAACACACAGGATGTTTGGCCACCCACAGTATTGGTGCTTCTGCACCCAGGAACACCAAACACACAGGCATTATGCTGATAATTACTTTACTCATGGTTAAGAGACTAAAGCCAGGTGGGGGTGTGGCTTTTTACCCTTCACTTCTCTCTCCTCCCAAATCACCCCTTCCCTCAGTTAGTGATAATCCTGCTGCAGCATTGTGTCTGCACCCACACTACGGCTAATGTAAATTGGGATTCAAAGAGCTGCTTCAAGCCAAGGTTTCAAATGCTACTTAAAAGCTAACCTGGCTTCACTTCAGAAGAGGCAGCACGGTGCAGCAGTTCAAGTGCTGGACTAGAAATGAAGTGACCCAGCTTCAAATCCCTGCTCAGCCACGACGTTCATTGGTGACCTTTTGGGCAAGTTGCTCTCAAACTAATTTCACATGCCTGTTGTGAGGAGCCAAAAGAGGATGGGCAACCAATATATGCCACTTTGAGCTCCTTAGCTGACAGGCAGGATAGGAATGAAACAAATACATGTAATAACTTTTGTCGAGGCCAAACCAAATGACACAAAGCATTTTGTAATCCTTTGAGTTCTACAGAACCCTTAATCGGGCAGATATTAACAAGACCTGAAAAATGGAGGAGAGGAAAAAAATACAACGTTTCCAGGTCCAGGGATAAAAGTGAGATAGATATGGCAGACATCCCCCTCCCCCTTTGACCAGTACCAACAAAGGGAGAGGAGATCCATTCAGCAGAGAGGAAGAGGGAAGGAGCACAACAGCTTTTAGCATAGTTTTAGAGAGCCAGTTTACTGTTGTGGTTAGGAGCGTGGACTCTAATCTGGGAGAACGGGTTTGATTCCCCACTCCTCCACATGCAGCTGTTGGTGTGACCTTGGGTTGGTCATAAGTTCTTTCAGAGCTGTTCTCTCAAGGGCAGTCCTCGAAAGAGCTCTCTCAGCCCCACCTACCTCTCAATGTGTCTGTTATGGGATGGGGAGGGGATCAGAAGGGAAAGGAACTGTAAACCACTCTGAGACTCTTTGGGTAGCAAAGGGCAGGGTATAAATCTAATCTCCTCCTCCTCCTCCTCCTCCTCCTCCTTGTCAACTCTGTACTGGGAATTTCCTGGGAATTTGGAGGTAGAGACTGGGAAGTGGAGGTATCTTAGTGGGGCAGAATGCCTTGGAGCTCACCCTCCAAAGTAGCCATTTTCTCCAGAGGAACTGATCTCTGAGGATCACTTGTAATTCTGGGAGATGTTCAGGACCCCCACCTGGAGGTCAGCAACTCTCACTTTTAACCATCTTCCATCTATATATCTAATTCCCATTACCCCATGCGTGGATACTTATTTCTGCAGATAGGGGGCAAATGGAGGGTAAAGAGGTTTTTCTGCACACTTGGGGCACTCCTCAGGTGTGCAGAAAAATCTGAAAAATTTTAAAAAATAGACAAGGGTGTTTAACCCCCTCCCAAATTAAGGTGCAAGCACAGAGAACATACCCCAGTGGTTGACATCAGGACAGGGGAGCCATGCTAGGTTCAGAAGCAACAACAGTGCAGCTCCAGTAGCCCTGCTGGTGGCTGCTTGGACACAGCCATTGTGACAGAGAATGCCAGCTTCTGCTCCAGGCCTGGATGTGGCCTGAAAGGAAGGGGAGGAAGGATACCTTGGCAAACTTGAGAGAAGGAAGGGGGGAAGGAAACCTCAGTGAGCCTGTACAGAGCATTCCAGACAAGCCAGCAAGAGAGGGACTGGGGGGTGGGGGGTGGAAGCTTTGGCAAGTCCATGTGGAGCAGCTCCAAATAAGCCACTAAGGGGGGGGGAGCCAGTGGGTCCGGCAGCTGTAGGAGAGCCTGGGGAGAAACTGTGTGTGGGAGATGAGATTCCCCCCTGCCGCGAGTATCACAGATGGGCCCCACTTGTCTTTATCTAATCTCACAAGTACTGCAAGTCTAACAAAGAAACATGTTTACTCAGAGTGTCTATAGCTGTTGAACTACAAGTGATCCACAGAAAGATAGAAATCAATGTACAGCAAGGGAAACTCCCATTAAGCAATTGGGAACATGTGGCGGGGGAGATCCTTCAGAATTCTCTAAGAACGATAAACAATATCTGTTCTTTTGTCAAACAAGGAACACCTCCAGGCTAACTCTGTTCCCCACCAGCCCATGATCTGCCTAGGAGCCAGCCTATACATAATGTAAAAGCTTTATTAAACATTAATAGTTATGGACAAAGCTAAGAGTAACACGGGCCAAAGAGTTAGATAAAGAGTTCCTAATGACCCCGCTTCTCTCTTCGGAAACCCAAAAATTCACAGCATCTTTTTTTACGAGCTTAGGATGTTTAACCTGGATAAATTAGAAGTTCAAAATGCCAGGGTAATTCATCACCACAGCAATTCCACCAGCCAGCCCAGCTCCTTCCAACAGTGCTGGAGACAAATAAAATGGAAAATGCAATTGGATGCAAATTAATGGCCATATCCTGAATACCAGAATGATTTATACTATTATAGGTCAGAATCCACAAGGAGTTGGGAGGGAGGGGGAATAAAAGTACTCTTTCCTTATCTCTTTCTATACCACTTCTTTCCTCTGCAACAGAACACCCTTTGAAAAGAGCAGGAAAAATTAATTTTAAAAATTGATACATCCTTCCTTTCTAGCACAAAAGCCCTCAGAGAAGATTACAACTATATATATATATATATATATATATATATATATATATAGAGAGAGAGAGAGAGAGAGAGAGAGAGAGAGAGAGAGAGAGAGAGAGAGAGAGCAAGCCACTGAATAATACAAGCAAGGCAAAACAGAACTAATTTCAAACACATAACAAGCTGTATAAACAGAAGTGAAAGCAAAACACCGATAGATCCTAAATGCTTTTAAAAGCTCCGGCAAACAGGATAGAGTGGTGTCTAGAAAATATAGCACCGAAGGGGACAGGCAAATATATCTACAATGAGAGAGTAACAGTTAAGGCACATTCTCTGAACTACCTTTAGAGCTCACTCCCCCCAAATCTCTGGCTATAGGGCGGGGGGGGGCACGCTCTCACACAATGGTGTCTTCAAGCTCAAAGTCTTCCCTCTATTCTGTGCTTGCTTTTGAGGTGAAAGGCTGGATCAGCCTCCCTTCACCTTCAAAATTAAAAGAGTCCAACGACATCTTAAAGGTAAAGAAAAAGGTAAAGGTTCCCTTGCTCAAAAGTCCGATTCATCTCCATTTCCAAGCTGAAGAGCCAGCGCTGACCAAAGACGTTTCTGTGGTTATGTGACCGGTGCTGTTGCCTTCCCACCAGAGCTGTTGCCTTCCCACCAGAGCGGTACCTATTTATCTACTTGCAATTTCTTGCTTTCGAACTGCTAGGTTGACAGGAGCTGGAACCAGAGATGGGAGCTCACTCTATCATGTGGCACTCAGGTCTTGAACTGCTGAACTACCGACCTTCCAGCCTGCAGTTCAGCATCTTAACCACTTGAGCACCTTAAAGACTAGCAAACTGATAAGCTTTCATGGGTCTGAGCCCATGTTGTGAGTTACACTGAAGTGAACCCTAGACAGAGAGGGAGTACTGTAAAGAATGGGTTGAAGAGCGGGTCTGATTTGAGACATCTTCAAAGAAGCAACTGGGTATCACTATGTTCATTCCCAGTAACTGGTGTTCAACAAAGTACTTAAGTTATGTTATGCAGTGTGGGGGGGAGATACCTGTCAGACGTTAAACACCTAGATAATACCACCAAATCTACTGGAGAGTTCTTTTGTCAGCAATTTCCCATATATTTCTCCCTATGAAGCTCCTTGGTTGAAGAATGCTGGCTTTTAGGGCAGCATCACAGTGTTCACTCATGCTGAATGGTGTCTGGTCACACCTAGCAGGAAATTTAAAATTTTTATTGCATTTTTTTTGCAACAAAAAAGAAATAATAAAAAGGAAACAGGAAAATTATAAAGATTGTAAAGAAATATAAAGGGAGAGTAACCGATTTTCTCTACAACAGATAGAAATATATCTAAACATTTTCCTCTTACCCTATAATTAAAAAAGAAAGCCCTCTCTCTTTCCCCCCCACTATAATCTATTTCCCTCCCTATTCTTCAAAACCGCAAATCATCAGTTCATTTTTTTGTGCAAAAAGTTTATTGTGGAGTTTCCAGTTGGCAATTAAAGTGGATAATGTCTTTTCCCTAATAAAAGAAGTAAGTGTGGCCATTTCAGCGAGTTCCATCATCTTCACCAGCCATTCCTCAATTGCAGGTATTGACAAAGTTTTCCATTTTTGTGCATATAGTAATATTGCCACCATTGTCATATGCAAAACCAAAATTCCATACGTGTTTCCTGTGTGTTCATTAATCCCAATAAAAAGGCCTCTGGTTTCAGTTGTATATTAATCCTTAAAATCTTCTGGATATATGAACATATTTGTATCCAGCACTTTTTGGCTTTGTTACACATCCACCATAGGTGATAAAATGTCCCTTCATGTTGTTCACATTTCTAACATCTATTTGAAATATTTTTGTACATTTTAGCTAATTTTTCTGGTGACATAGACCAAAGATACATCATTTTATAAAAATTCTCTTTCAGACTAGAACTTAAGGTAAATCTGACCCTTCATCCACATATTTTCCCATTGTTCCATTTGTATATTATATCCAAAAAATTCAGCCCATTTTATGATAAATTCTACCCCCTGTTCTTTCTCTGTATCAAATTTCAATAAGAGTTTATATGTTTTCGCAGTAACAGATTCATC
Organism: Gekko gecko; assembly: GCA_029375565.1. Taxonomy (NCBI): domain Eukaryota; kingdom Metazoa; phylum Chordata; class Lepidosauria; order Squamata; family Gekkonidae; genus Gekko; species Gekko gecko. Next base: position 19,542,873 of record JAPDNY010000013.1, on the reverse strand, counting down.
ATTCATACCTAGTTCCATTTCAAATTCAGTCTTACATTGATAAAAACAGTAAGATATTTTATCTACTTTAAATCTTTCCAATAATTGTGTATAGAACAGTTGACAGTTATATTCTTTGTGTTATCAAATCTTCTCTTAACTTCATTTTGCGTTCCCCTTGTGAGAAGTCTAATACGTCATGATACGTTAGCCACTTGTGTTTAGTTATCGTTTCGTGTCTAAAATATGCTTCATGTGTTGAGAGCCACAAAAGCATTTTCGGACATAGCCTAGGTTTATATTTATTCCATATTCTTAGAATAGCACATCTAATACAGTATTTTTTTTTTTAGAATCCACATTAACTTTAACTTTGTCACACTATAAATAGGCATGCTAAAACCTGGCAGTAAGTTTATCATGAGTAAGATCAATGGTGCTCTGACCTGGATGGTCCAAGCTAGCCCAGCCTCCTCTGATCTTGGAAGCTAAGCAGGATCAGACCTGGTTAGTCCAGGGATGGGAGGCCACCAAGGAAGTCCAGGGTTGTTATGCAGAGGCAGAAAAGGCAAACCTCCTCTCTGTTTCTTACCTTGAAAACACTACAGGGTCACCTTAAGTTAGCTGCGACTTGACAGCGCTTTCTACCCCTAATATCAGTGGTCCCAATGACAAACAATAATTTTTTGTTTAAATGCCATTCATCTGGAAGGGGCCTTTTTCAGATTTGTTGTTTATAAGCTCTGATCCAGGAACCACCAGTGGTCCCTGGTGCCCCTTTCAGAAGGCCTAAAGATCATAATGAAAACACTAGAAAGCAGCATGCTTCTCCAACAGAGCAAGTGATTGGGCTGAAACAGTTCAAAGGTGCATAGGCCCTCCCCTCTCAGCTACCTAAATGGGTGACTCTATGCAGGCATACAGTTTGAGTCTATGGAGCAGCTGCATGAAGGCAGATACCTTTCAACAGCCCTCCCCCATTGTGTCAACCCCCCAAAAAAGTGGAATGGTCCATAAACACATATACTAACACACACAAAATAGATCAGTGGCTCTCGGTACATCCAAATTTGAGAACTATCATCCTGGCATTTTCCCCTCATTTACAGATATTGATAATATAAAAAATCCCCAGTAACAACACCAACACATTAGCAAATTCTAGTTGAATTTCTTCTTCATATCTAAACTGGAAGTACACAATTTGCACCAGTTAAACTCTACTATATGCCCTCTGTAAGCTAGAGGCTTAGTTCCCCTCCCCTCCAGCCGATATTTTGGAACCTTATTACTTGGAATCTGTTTCTTAAGAACAAAAGAGAAACCAATGTTGGATCAGGCCAATGGCCCATCCAGTCTAACACTTTGTCACTCTGTCAGACTGACTGGCCTATAATTTTCCCAATCTCCTCTGGAACCCTTTTTAAAGCTGGGGGTGACATTAGCTACCTTCCGTCCCTCAGGAACAGAGGCAGATTTTAATGAAAGATTACGTATTTTTGTCAGGAGATCCACAAGTTCACATTTGAGTTCTTTCAATACTCTTGGATGTATGCCATCCAGGCCTGGTGATCTATCAGTTTTTAAGTTGTCTATCAGTCATAGGATCTCCTCTCTCATCCCCTCAATCTGACTCAGGTCTTTCAAACCCCCTCCCGAAATCAACGTTTCTGGAGTGGGCAAGTACTTCTCATCTTCCACAGTGAAGACAGAGGTAAAAAATGCATTCAGCTTCTCACCCATTTCCCTATCATCCTTCAGTAATCTTTTTACCCCTCAGTCATCCAAGGGCTCCCCCATCTCCCTGGCTGTTTTTCTGCTTCTAATGTATTTGAAGAAAGTTTTATTGTTGATCTTTATGTTGTTTTGCAAAATGCTCCTCATATTCCCTTTTTGCCTGCCTGATCACAGACTTGCATTTTATTTGCCACAGCCTATGTTCCCTTTCATCAACCTCACCAAGACTAGCTTTCCACAGCATGCTTTTATGCCAATGACTCCAGAGCTGAGTCAGCAGCTGGACTCTCACCATTTAAGCGCCATCAATTTGGTATTCCTTATTCCAAGCAAAAGCACACAGATCTCGTGCCACTGGTATATGTTTGGACAATCCATCATATTTGTGCAAGAAAATCTTATCATACTTCATTGTGATTACACAATGATAGAGCTTTGAAGATTTCCATGCAAACATCCAGATACTTTGGGTCATAGTGTCCACACAGGAGAAAGTGAAGTGTAGTTGTTCCACTAAGTGAGGCCTGAGTAACTGCAAAGCTTGTGATAATAGCTCTGAGCAGATGACCTGTCTGTGTGCTATCTCACTTTGTGGGGAGGGAAAGTGGGCATGAGTTCATTGGCCCCACCCCACCTCATCGTGAGTCATCTGCTCTATGCAAATGTGCAGAGGAAGTTCTGAAACATACGCCCCCTTGCCCATGGTCAGTGTCACTGCTTTCCGAATGTTGTTGATCACGGGGAGGAGTATGTGAATGCAGGTGCTTCCTCCATGTGTTTGTACCAGACAGATGACCCCACGATAGCAGGGAGCAGGGCCGAAGCACTCGTGCCCACTCTCCCTCCCCACCTGGTGAGTTGACATGCTGATCTTTAAAGGCCTATATAGGTTGGGACTAATATACCTGAAGCCTGCCTACTCCCTCATGAACCTACCTGACCTGCTTTGGGTACCCCCACCTTCTGAGATTAGGCAGAGAGGGCCTTTCTCAGTAGCATCACCAAAACTCTCCCCCAAGGAGAATTCATCCGTCCCCTTCTTTTGCCATCTTCCCCCGGCAGGTGAGAACTTTTCCATTTTATTTGGCATTCCCTCTGTGATCCCTCCTTCCTGCCCAATGTTTTCATTGTTGTTTTCTTATGTTTTTGTGTGTATTTAGCTCTGGTTTTAATTGATTTAGTGATGCTGTTTTTGATGGTTTTTAAGATGTGATTTTATTTGTTTTAATTTGTTAAGCTGCCTTGGTGGCCCTTACAATGGCAGAAAGCCAGAGTATAAATTTTGTAAAATAGAATAAACACTCGCTGTCCACTGTGGATTTTCTGGGCTGTGTGGCCATGGTCTTGGCATTGTAGGACCTGAAGTTTCGCCAATAGCTGTGACTGGCATCCTCAGAGGTATAACACAGAAAGATGGAGTACTCTCTGTGTCAAGGTGAAAAGGAAAACAGTAGGCAAGTAATTTATATCTACTCTGGAAGGTGGGGTAGGGCTGAGTCATTATCTTGTAGGAGTTCCCCAGGCTATGAACATGCTAATGGAGGAGCTTTCCTGAGGAGGTTCTTTTGTCTATGGATTGTTTCCTGAGGTGGTTTCCTGTTTCCTGAGGGGGTTCTGTTGTATGTGGACTGGCTGTTGAAATTCTAATCTTATCTGTAGTGCTATTATCAGATGTAGAGCCTTTTGTGTTTTTCAGGACAGGAAATCATGCCCTATTTATTTTTAAACTCTCTTCTTTCCTGTTGAAATTGTGTTTATGTTTATGAATTTCAATGGCTTCTCTATGTAATCTGACATGGTAATTGGAAGTGTTGTCCAGCCTTTCAGTGTCTTGGAACAAAATGCTGTAGCCTGTTTGAGTTAGGCTATCTTCAGCCACTGCTGATTTTTCAGGCTGGCCAAGTCTGCAGTGTCTTACCTGCCTAACATTTTTCTTCTTACCTTGACACAGAGAGTACTCCATCTTTCTGTGTTATACCTCTGAGGATGCCAGTCACAGTACAGGAGAAACATCAGGTCCTACAATGCCAAGACCATGGCCACACAACCCAGAAAATCTACAGCAACTAATGAACTCCAGCTGTGAAAGCCTTCGACAAAATATGAAAATATCATAATTTTATAAACCTGCTTTGTAAATCTGCTCTTGCTGTTAGATGAGGCCTTGGGAAGACGAAGGAGCCACCTTGCTCTCCCTGCCCCATCCAGTACCAACTCCAAGAGAAGTAACATCAGCAACACCTGATTTCCCCCAGCCTCTTCCCTGTCACCACTTCCTAGCACAATCTAGCAATATACACAGAATATAAGATAATAGGACAGTATAGAAGAAGCAAAAGATTTCATAACATCTAGGTGAGGCTGTCAGCATGCTTCACTGGGGCCCACATGTAGTAGGTACTTGAACCATAATTAACCTAGACACATCCACACCAACATACCATGAACAATGCTTTACTATTAGCTTCCCAGAAGCCACAGTGGCTGGAGTCTGAGCAGAACTCTCTCTAATGCATCTACCCCAATTAATCACTTTTTAAAACAAACAAACTGTGGCATAAAAAGCACTTGTGTGGGAAAATGCAACACAGAGAGAACACTCAAAAGATAAGCTTAATTCATAATTAATGGCAGGATTTTCCCACAATCAACAGGGAAGCGGCAACTGGGGAAAAGCTAGGCAGTGTCCATGTTTATTCAGAGAGAAGCCAACTTTTTAAAACCATCATCAGCTATCTGAGAGCTGCTATGGGACTGACAGTGCAATCCTATGTAAAGTTAATGCAGTCTAATCTCACCAAAATCCAATGAGTTTAGATTGGAGAATCCCAACATGGAACGGCACTGTTAGCTTCAAATCAGTAGCAAAGTCTCTGCCATGAACTCACTGGGTGGCCTTAGACAATACATTCTCTCTCACACACACCCCAAAAATTGTAGGGTTGCAGTAGGAATTATAAAAACATAATGTAAGCCACTTTGAACCCTTGAAAGCACTACACAAATGCAAAGTGTTGTTTGCAGTTTGGAGTCTCACACATGGATTTTGCCATTTCCACTCCAGAAATTTGTGCGCTCATCGTCACCAAGACACAGTGATCACACCTAGAAAATAGCTTCTAGTGCCATTTGCAAGGAGGTTACTCATTACAGCAGCCTGGGAGAGAACAGTCTGCAACATTTCTTTAAAGTAAATAAATCAGGACTCTGATGGACCAGAAAGAGCAGCGAACTCACATCAAACTGACATGATTTCCCTTTCATTTTAATGAAGATGGCAGTTGCCAAACTGGAATAGTTGGAAAGTGTCACAATGGTTCTAGAATGCTGTTAATTCTGAAAAGGCTCTTCCACCAACATCAAGGCAAGGAGGAATTTGCCAGCTCTTTCAAAAGAGCATTCTACAAACTCAGAAAAATAAGAGATAACTTAAAGCTAGAAAACATGCATTTTGACTTATACTGTTACCTGCTCCCCACTTTCCTGAGTAGCATGAAGTTCTAGAGGTAGCACTACCAGAGTTGGTTCCATTTGAATGAGAAATTACTTGTAATTTTGGGGACGATATTTATTCATAAATATACAAATAGATCTCAACTGGAGGCAGAAAGGAACGCCTACAAAGCAGCAGGTTTGCTACCACACATCAGACTCCCAGAGAGAAAAAGAGATCCAGTATTCCATCACAGCAGTTTGTCTGCTTGTCTCCATCACACACCTGCCCTCCCTTTTCCAAGCTCCGATGGGCACTTAAATGCCTCTAGTACTGACCATCTCCTAAAAAAAAAAAGAGCACCCATTACAGAAGCATCAAACCATTCTATGCCACTCACATAAGCAAGGAATGGCCAGCCAGCCTCTGCAAACCACCTTATTTCTCTCAACTCTTGAACCCTATTTATTTTAGCACATGCATTTTGAACACCAACCTAAGAAAGAGGACTAAAAACATGGAAAACAACCAGGCAGAAGAAGGCAATGGCTGGAAGCGAACAACAGAAGCCTTTTAGAGGGTTGGTTTCCCACTTCCCATCTGGAGAGCCATTTAGCAATTTTTCAATAAGAAGAGGAGATTGGATTTATACCCCGCCCTTCACTCGGAGTCTCAGAGCAGCTTACAAACTCCTTTCCCTTCCACTCCCGACAACAGACACGCTATGAGGTAGATAGGGCTGAGAGAGCTCTGACAGAAACTGTCCTTGACAGCTCTGACAGAACTATGGCTTGCCCAAGGTCATCCAGCAGCTGCAAGTGGAGGAGTGGGGAATCAAACCTGGTTCTCCCAGATTAGAGTCCACGCACTTAACCACTGCACCGAATGAGGCAGGCTCGCATATTTATTGCCGCTCGAGTGCTGCTCCTAGAAAGATCTCAAGGTCCAAAGGAAAGGAGACTTGAGAAGAGGGTCTGTGACTCCCTCAGTGCAAGCAACATGCTTTTTCTACAGCCGGTTATTCCCCCCATGCCTGCATGCATTCACACACATGTGCACACACATATACAAACTCTAGGGACTCATTGATCCACTGCTGCTTCAGGCTATCAGAGACAATACCAATTTCACAGTTCATGCTGCCACCCCATCAAACTCCCTTCCTTCCCCCTGTGATGAATGGATTGTTGCTGGAAGGAAGAAGCAAAGGCAAACCAAAGGCCCACTCAAGTGTTCCCTATTGGAATACATCTCTCATTGATATTTAGATTTGGACACATCCCCTTCAGCACTGGAATTCCCCCCTTATGACAAACTCTGCCTGCTTCCCATCATCTGCCTACTGAACTCAGCACAGGCCGCCTTCTCCGACAACATGGCTGTCAATGAGCTGCCCCCCTGCCCCAGCCCAAAGTTGAAAGTAAAACCGTTGATTTCTTGGAACAGAGTGCTCAAATGCAGCACCAAGGAAACATGAAAGACAGAAGGACAATAAATGCATTAGGCCCGATTTTATATAACAACAACAAACAACAAAAAAGCATAGGCAGTCTTTCACTCAATGAAAAATCAACACCAGGGCATGCAGCAAGCAGCAGCATTAATTCAGTTCTATCTGGCATGCTACATGAGATGCCGAAAAGGGGCTGTAAACATCATGGCCAGAAACATCTCCCCCCACCCTCTGTTTTGGAAACAGTGGCTAAATTCAGAAGAGGGATTCTTCAACCAGAGGATAATACAAGAAGAGGGTTTCTTGCTCCCCTCCACCCCCAGCCAGGGAAAGAGTACTCAATTTAGCTTTCACTGACTCTTAACCTAGGTGGTGATCACATGCTCGATAATGCAGGGGGGGAGTGAGGCTATTTCCCCCAGAGGCATTTGACCTGCAGTTGCGCGATCACACACTCCTTTGAAGCTGCGGGGGCAGCCCGCCACTGCGTGATCAGATGCAACCACAGGTGAGTCAGTTTTTTGTTGTTGGTTTTTTTGCCATTTGTTTCCCATTCACTTAATTGGGGAACTGATGAATCGCATCTCAGCACTGAGAGCTCCCTATGGAGTGTGTGATAATGTGCATACTGAGAAGGGGGGGGGAACAATGGCACGGAGTCAGGATGGCCAGATCAGACCAACCCGATACCATGGGAGTGCGCTGCAGCGATCAGACAGGGAAAAGTCCATCCGTGGCCCATAGCAACCTGTTTGCTACCAGACTTTCCCTGGTGTCTTTTTACTCTGCTTCTATGGTGGAGCAAAACGGATTGCCAACGGGTGCGGGGCACTTCCCAAATGTTCGTGTCTGATTGTGCCCCTTAAATCTGCCTGGCATTCATGCCTAGGGTACGGCTAATTGTGCGTGTGATCGCGCCCCTAGTGTGTCATCAAGAAGTAATCTCTGGCTTTGTTAATATCATGACCATCACTTTCCTCTGCTCTCAGCCTTTCCATTCCATTTGGTGTGCCATTCTCCCAGTGGGGCCTGGAGTTCTCCTGCAATTACAGTTGATCTCTAGAGCACGAAGATCAGTTCCCCTGGGGGAAATGGCAGCTTGGTGGGTAGACTCCATACCATCATGTTCCGTTTGGTGTAGTGGTTGGAAGTACAGACTCTAATCTGAGAGAACCGGGTTTGATTCCCCACTCCATCACATGCAACTGCTGGTGTGACCCTGGGTAAGTCACAAGTTGTTTCAGAGTTGTTCTCTCAACAGCAGTTCTCAAAAGAGCTCTCTCAGCCCCCCCACCTCATAGGGTGTCTGTTGTAGGGAGGGGAAGGGAAAGGGATTGCAAGCCACTCTGAGACACCTTCAAGTAGTGAAGGGTGAGGTATAAATCCAATCTCCTCCTCCTCCTCCTCCTGAGGTCCCTCCTTTCTACAAATTCCACTCTACCCAGGCATTGCCTCCAAATCTCCAGAAATTTCCCAAGCCAGAGACAGCAACCCTACATTGGAGGTTGTATTCTTTTCTTTTTTTTCTTTCAGTGTAACTCTATGTTGGAGACATATATAACTAACCCATAATGAAAACATATCCATACACATGTGTGTGCCAATGAGGCTGTCACTGCTGCTCTCGTCTTCTTCCCAGAAGGCCAAAAGAGCCACACTTAATAACCGCTCCATGCAGACCCACTACCTATTCTGATTTACTTGCCAATCAGCACAGGATGCAGAGAAGAGGTTTTAAGATCCTTCCCCCTCCACCCATTCTGTTGTTGTTGTTTGGTTTGCTGCTATTGTTGTTAACACCTAGTCTACTGAGAAATGCTGGAGAATCAAAAGCTTATATACTGTTTTGGGTTACTGTGGGGCTAGATTTTAGTCTAGTAGACTTTGTCAGACAAAAGGGAGCTCTGATGCTTGAAAGCTGATGCCTCCAAAATCTGGTAGGTCTTTAAGGTGCAAGTGGATTCACATCTAGCTCTTCTACTGCAGACCAGCATGGCTGCCCTCTGGAACTGTGGAATCGTGGTTTCTCTTAATAAAAGGTGTTCTGTGGCTTCTGTTCTGAATTTTGCTTTGGGCCATCTCAGCCACTTGCACTCTCCTCTTCCAGCAGAATTTTCTCCAGTCAGTATGCTTAGACAGCTCCCCCCTGCCACCACAACAACACACATCAAGGACCTATCCTTGGCAAGGTTGGCAATTCTACACATGTTTATTGTACTAATTTCAATGGCAAGTCATGAAAAACCATGCAAGATGAACTGACCTGTGACAGAGAATCCCAGGAATGGGAGGCAGCCTGACAAAGAGGCTATCATATAACCTGCTCCCAGAGCAGCTCACACTTCCTCCATATACTTATAGCCTCCCCAGAGGAATTAAATGTCTTCCATGTGTGGGAGGGATTGTTTAGATTTTATTTCTCTCCTTTTTCATTATTGTTCTAGTTCAGTAGTTTAAAATTCTGTTGTTGTTTTTCGATCCACTTTCCTTTCTGTTCCCACCCACACCTTTTCTCGCAGGTCAATTTACTTGAAAGCTTAAATGTTTTAACTGAAAGGGTTTACTATGACTATTATTGTTTTCTGTTACTTTTTACAAATGTTGTGAGCTGCTTTGGGGGGACTGGTCAAAACTCAGTAAACAAATCCAACACACCACTGGTCTCCAACCTTTCCAGACCTGGGATTCACCTTCAACCTCCAGGTAACATCCAGGAATTACAGTCTGTGGCATCCTGTTCAACAATAATTCCATGCAATATTAGTTCTATAACATCAGGGTCATGTGATGGGAAGAAAAGTCATGACTTCACAAATGAGTAGAAAGGCTCCATGCCACAGACACACACTTAACTTCGGAGAGCAGAACAGTGAGAATGGAAGAAGACAAAGAACCTGTCTTTGCTAAAAAGGGAATCCTCTCTATAGGGGAATTTCATTTATTCCCTACATTTATACCATGGCTTTCTCCCCAATGGGGCCCCCAAACAGCTTACATTGTTCTCTTCTCCTCTATTTTACACTCACAATAACCTTGTGAGGCAAGTCAGACACTGTGTATGTGACTGACTGACCTCACATCATATCCTGCTCCTCCTCTCACAGTATGGTCTCTCTACAATGATCTGCCTGAGGTTCATGTTCCATGTGCTGAAGACTATTGAGAAATAAAATTAAATAAATGAACAAATGTGCACAGTCAAGAATGAAGTATTCTCCAAAATAGGCCAGCTGTTTTTATTTAGGTTTGTGCCCCCTTCTCTGTTTAGGTCTCAGAAACGACAGCGTGAACAAAGTAAGGTTTTAGTTACAACTGGGAGAAAACCATGGTGTGCCTAATTCTGAGCTTAATAACTACTGTGAGCTGGCAAGAAGCAATAAATTAAGACAGACTTACTTGCACAGTGAGACTTAAAATGATGAGAACACAAGCAGAGATGAACAACTTTTGCTTTTTAAAAACTTTTCCGTTGTCCCTTTCATTCTGGTGGGCATTGAAGGGGTGGAGGAGGGAAGTATGGTTCTATTATGCTACCTTACTTGTGGGCTCAGAAGTATTAGTCTACTTAGAAGCTCAGGGGCTGCTTTCCCTGTTACTGGGCCTTCACTGACTATCTCTACCAGAGGTAGCGGGGAGGCTGATGTGAAATGGCAGCTAACAGAACGTCTTTTTCAAAGGGCAGATTTTGCTTCCACCAGTTAGTATTTCTCTAACTGGGAAAGAATGTACCTCCACAGGTCAAATTGGTCAGACTCTGGCATCTCCCACTCCCTTGGGTATTTTTACTTATTGCATATGTGGGAGGCTGCCCCATGGGACAGTGGCAAGTTTCTGCTGGAAGAGATTTTTCTAATTCTAAATCCACCTCCCCCCCCCAAAAAAAAAAACCAACACATTCCATGTGAATGCAGGGAATTTGGGGCAATAATAAATAATGTAGACATCCTCCCTTGGGGCCAATACCTGGAGATCTGCCCACTCAAAAGCCTTACAGCCTTCTGCAAAAACCTTAAGATTAGTTTGTTTACAGGGAAACAGATAAGCAGCATATGATTAACTGTTCTATATTAAATATGATGAACTGCTGTAAAATTGAACCATCTGCTTTCAATGCAAACACTGGCAGAAATTTAAATTAATTCATTTCCACCGTTGTTTTAAAACAGATGAGACACTCCTGTGGGCAACATAATTTTTGGGGTATGAGGTTTCAAGAATCAAATCTGCCTTCATCAAAAGCGGATACCTTGAAAATTTTGTTGGCCTATAAGAATCTACTAGACCTGAATCCAGATCTTCTACTGTAGACCAGCACGACTACCCTCTGAAACTATCCTGTGGGCAGAAAGAGGGAAGATTCAACCAGTGCAGAAATTTTTGCTAACGTCCCGTATCTGAAGGCAAATATCTTTTGGATCTGTTTGCAAGATAAGAAATTTTAGTAAGAGTCCTTGAACCTGGAAGGGAGAAGAAAAGGCACATGAACCCCCAGTATGGACCTGAACAGATGAAGCTGACTTATACCGAGACAGACCATTGGTGCATTCTTCAGTTCAGTGTTTCCTACTCTGATCAAGAGTCTCCCATAGTCTCAGGCAGAGAAATTTCTTTCCCAGCACCTGAGATTCTTTGACTGCTGATGCCAGCGATTGAAGCTGGACTCTTCAAGCATGTGAACCATGCACTACTCAATGGAGTATGGTTGCCAACCTGCAGGTGGGGACTGGAGATCACCCAGAATTACAACTGATCTCCAGACTACAAAGATCAGTTTCCCTGGAGAAAATGGCTGCATTGGAGAATCAACTCTCTAGTATTATACCCCCACTGAGGTCTCTCCCCAGCCTCCACACCCAAATCTCCAGGAATTTCCCAACCCAGAGGTGGCAACCCTAATACTGAGTAGGCTCTCTCACCTGTGAAGCTGGCCCATCTGCTTAGACTATAAAAATGGCAGAGGATCACCAGAATTACAGTTAGAGAAAGGTCTTTCCCAGCACCCATCTACTTCAGATCCTTTTAAAGTATATTCCAAGTTTTGAACTTCTGCATGCAAGCATGTGCTCTACCACCAAGTCATGAATAAAAATCACTTCCTCTCTATTGACAATTTCCTCCATGTAGAATGGAAAAGATAACAAAGTAGACACATTTATTTCATCACTGCAATTGGCCTTGAGGCTAAATATTACCACCTCTACTTCTCAAATTCTGTAGGTGTCACAGAATTATCAGGAATAACAGAAATACATGTTGGAGACACTGGGGAGGGGTCGGGGAAGCAGACAAACATAATTGTATTAAGTTGCCTTAGTTATGTGCTGTTCCTGACCAAAGTGCTTCTATGTCTTGCTTCTAAATGGATCACCAAAACTCTGCCCACATCCAGAGAAAGCCCAGTCTCAAATGAGACTAAATGAGTGAGCTGAGAGTCTAATAAGGCTCTAGACACACCTCTTTACATAGTGGTTAGCAGCCTTCATCTCTCCCCACCCCATCCTTCCCTCTCAATCCTCTAATACATACTTGCACCCCCAAAATGAAATTTGGAAAACAAGATTACCTAGGAACCACAAATTAATTGAGTTTTGGCTCTCAAGGTAATTCATTTTTATATTTGCCCGAAACAGAGAACACGGCCAGCATAAAATAGCTCAGAAAAACGTATGTGTTACAAACTAATATCACAAGCTGAATCCAAGTGTATGTAAGCTTTAAAACGGCAATGGAAGAATAATTGATTCAGGTAGTTGTGTTGGTCCATTAGATCAGGTCGAAATTACTCCTGGGTTTCCCGTTTTCAAAGGAAGAACAGATATCCTGTCTGCAGGCCCAGTAAGCTTTTGGCACAATTGGATATATGTTTGCACATAACCTAAAATCTGCATCGCATCTTCTCTGTTCTAACTTAAGACTGTTACAGTACACAGACTTGAGCTTTCAATAACAACTAGCATCCTCTCCTTTTAAAAAATGCATATTTATTGTGAAACCTAAAGCTTGCTCACTATTTTGGGAAGTTTTTTGTTGGTCCCAATAGAATTATCCTTCACTGGGGTAAAATCTTTATTAAAAGGCTTTTGATATAGTCAGTGTTTTAGTTCTGGAAAACATTTCATGGGGCAGAGAATAGTTCCCGGAGTGCTTTTGTACAGTTTCCTACACCAGAGGAGGCACTGCCTCATCCCTTTGCACACCAGGTTACTCTTCCACGTATTAATACCATATACCACTACAATAAAGGCAAGGTCCCTGGGAAAAAGAAAAGAAGCAAACGTTTAGGGATTAATGAGTTTTATTGGTAAAAAAGAGAGAGAAAGGCAATAAACAAGAGTTAAATCACAGAGGGAGGGCATTTTATGCATCTCAGCAGAGATAAGAAATCACTTTGTGCTCTTCTTCTCACAGAATGGAGGCCAGCTACAGGGTTGGGTGAACAAAGAAAAGGAGGAGCAGAAGAAACATGTTAGACAGTCAAGTCAGAGATTTGGGGCCAAAACAATTATACTAGAGAATTAAAAACAGCCTGCCATGAAAAACAGAAATTCCTGTCCTTGTCATCCTTGGAAATACATAGCAAGTTCCCCCGTCCACTCACACGATTTGTTACTGGAGGTGGGCTGGGAACTTTCTTTTTCAGCTCTGTCACAGAGTCATTTCATGGCATCCCAGGGGAAAACAACAGTAACAGGAGTATGGCTAGCTCTGCAGTAGATAATAACTAATGCCATCCTCCTGGGTGGAAACGGCTGCGTAAAATGAATCTTTCCAAGACAGTGCCTTCCAGACTCCTTGAGAAGAGCAACATTTCCCCAACTCTTCAGAACTGGGAGAGAATTAAAAAAACAACAACCATGCAATAGGCAGAACACAGCAACATTATACTGAATGGGGACCTTTTTACATTGGCAAACTCCAGGTTCTTAGCATGAACATCATATAGATTTCCCCCCCAGTACACATACAAAGGTTCCTGTGACCCTCAGAGATCATGTCCACCTAAAACAACTTAGTCAATGATGTGGAATAGAGAAAAAAGAATGGGATCTTTGGGCAGTACCTACAAAACAATCAGTGCCAAATCTGGCTCTTTCCTTTAGTCTCAGAAATACAGTCAATACAGATGCAACCTGACATTGTCCTGAAGCTACAGTATCATGACTGCAGAGGACCAGTTCAAAAGGTAATCTATTTGGATCTTTACTACGAGAGGAAGAATTGAGTGGGACAGTTTTGGTTCCCCAATGTGACCCTTTTTTCCTCACCAGCCTTTTGGGAAAGAGAAAAAAAGTTAGAATTTATGCACACAAGTGCACGCACGCACCCCTCACTTCCCACTCTCCACTGCCACTCTCATCTCGTTTCTGGGTCCTTCCATCACTATTCCTAATAAATCTCACCCTCTTGCTTCTAATCCTTTCTCAGAAGTTTCTCCACTTCAAATCTGCCTCATGCTTCATTTCCCTCTCGGTGTGAATATTTTGTCCTGTTCCACACAAGGTCATCCAATCAGTCCTCGACTGAGCAGCACTTTCCCTTCCTATAGATGCCATGCCCACTCCCCTCCACAAGCTCATCCCTTGCCTTGCCAGTATAAAATTGGTGTCTCATGATATGTTCAAGTTAGGACTGATGTGGAGGGAATAAAACCCTTGTTCTTTGCCTAGCTGTTTATCTATCTGTTCCACAGCCAGGTATCAGAGCAAAGCCTGAAACTCCATTAACTTTCTCACTGTGACATGCTGATCTTTAGATAACATTATGCAATATTTATTTATCTGGATGTATTTTGTGAGGGTTACTGACTCCAGCACAGGATAAACTGGGGGTTCTGCCTGATTAACCTAAGATGAACTACCATATCAACATACATGGAACACAGCAAGCTCACTATCTTCTACTTAATCGCCAACTGCCATCATAGGTTTCGTTCAAGCAGAGAAATGTCTTTCCAACACCAGCTGCTCCTGTAATTGGAGAACTGGAGATGCCGGGGACTGAACCTGGGACCTTGTGCACACTGAATCAATATGACCAGTTCATGTAAGTTCTCCCCCCGCCCCCAAATTTGTGAACTATATGTTTTTTTGCAGGAAACAGCTAATCTGCTGTCTGAATTAAAATGCAAAGATGTTATCACTGCCACCAACCCAGTATCAAGGGAAAGGAAAGCCGACTTTACAAAGAAAGTCAATTGATCTGAGAAGCTTGCTGCCACTGATTTGTTAACAAGGAGTTGATACCACTTCCTGGAAATAAAGCAGAGGTTCAAGATTGTCCTTCCTCCCCATTCCCATATCATAACTTCCTCCCTACTCTGCTTCCCCAAACACCTCGCCATTTCAGTATTCATCCAAAATCTCATCTCCCAAATGAATACTTTCTAAAACAGGTTTGAACAACTTCGGGGTGGGGGTGGGAAGAGGTGGGGAAACAGAAGATGGTGTAAATCGGTTTGACTCACCATCCATGACAATTAATGTCACCGAGTGACATCTTAAAGGAGTTTCAGTGACAGCTCTGTTGGTGAAGCTGTTTGTAGTCTGGTGACAAAACCCAGAAAATTTAAGATTGTGATACCGTACTGAGAGATTTCCCTTAAGGGCCCAAAACAACTGTCTAGAAACTGGGGATGACATCCCATCCTGCCTAGGGATGCAGCAAGCTGTCTCCAAAACACAACAGCCCACAGTATCCCTAAGTGATCGAAGAGTGTTTTCATGCTGAGCATCTCCTACCTTTCCCACCTTCTCAATATTTCAACAAGATCAGGAGGGGGGAGACAATTTGCGCATTACCACCCCTCCTCTCTCAGTCTGATGACTCCTTGGCTTTTAGAAGTTCCAAGATGGAGATAAAGAAATTGCTAGAATGTAAATATGCTTTATCACCAATTCCTGAAATGTTAGCACAGTAATATTATGCCCTAAATCTTGTTTGCTGTTATTGCTCTGAACTGTATCGAAAATTCAGTCATTTCTGTCTTTGCAGACTTATACAATTCTAAATAATTTATACAAAGAAAACAAACAAAAAAAAAAGAGGCGGGCAGGAGCGGGGGAGATGCGAACTGCATGCACAGCACCCTTTCTAAACCTGAAGAATCTATTAGAGCAATTTTCATGCCAGCTATTCAAATGACCCAAACAGACATTTGGATGTTAAAATGCAGCATTAATATTTAATTAATACAGATCGTGTGATTAAATATTTTGGTTGTACTAAGATCCAGCCCCATACAATGTGACTCTGTCAAACTACAGCTGCAAAATAACATACAAAATAAACCTGATATTGTCAATGTACATATTTGTAAAAGGTAAAGGTTCCCTTGCTCGAAAGCCAGTCGAATCCGACTCTAGGGTTGCGGTGCTCATCTCCGTTTCAAAGCCGAAGAGCCAGCGCTGTCCGAAGACGTTTCCATGGTCATGTGGCCGGCATGACTAAACACCAAGGTGCACGGAACGCTGTTACCTTCCCACCGAAGTGGTACCTATTTATCTACTTGCAATTTCTAGCTTTCGAACTGCTAGGTTGGCAGGAGCTGGAACTAGAGACAGGAGCTCACCCTGTCATGCGGCACCCGGGTCTCGAACTGCTGAACTACTGACCTTCCACAGCCTGCAGTTCAGCGTCTTAACCACTTGAGCCACCGCAGCACATTACGCACACATTATCTCTTGCTTGTAGAGAAGACTGATAAATTAATAAAACCAAGACTTCATTCTGAGACATCATGTTTCTTGAGAGTTCTTTTCAGTTTTCTTCCAATATCCAGTGAAAGACCGGGGCGGGGGGGATCAATAAACAGAGAAACTGCTCAGAATCTTTTATGACAGTCTATAGAGACTGCACAGGTTGGCAGGTTGGACCCAGTGCCAAGAGAAAGCCAAGATGGACACAACGAGTTACAGCTGATCAATTGTGCAGCCATGCAGACCTCGGACCCAGGCCACAGTTTGGTTTGGTATAGGGCTGCTATGTATGTTCAAAGTGTCAGAGAATCCTGACCATGTCAGGAGAAAGGCAGGCAAATAAATACTCGCTTCCACAGGTGGATTTCCCCCCCCAAAATACCAGAGAGAACAAAGTCCCCACGGTAAGAGTAAATGGCCACATGACATTATGCCAAATCTGTGCATGGCCTATCTAGCTTCTGATTTTTCCCCTCTGCTTTGGATAAATATAAACTTTATTTTTTCCAAAGTAAACAAGAACAGCGGGGCCATCTGGACACTCCAACACAGCCACCACAGGGAAAGGGGTGGAACTGAGCTTCACCTTCAAAACAGCACAGCTGCATGCTACATCCCCATCCCATCACCCCTTAAGCCCTCCTTTTTCTTCTTCTTCTTCTTCTTAGAGAGGTATGCTGTAGTATAATAGCACAGTTCAACAAGGAGAGGGAGACAGAAGAGTGAAGGGTTCCAGGCTTGTCCCAGTGAAATCATCATGCCTACAGTTTTGCTGGGACATGATGGAGAAAAGTAAGAAGCAGAAGTAGGGTTGCCAACCTCCCGATGAGGGCAGGGGTTCCCTCGATTTTGGGGGCCCCAATCCGCCACTGGCCAAAGAGCCCTGCCACACCCAGCGTGCCTGGCACGATGATATCACCTAGAGGTGGCATCATCATGCCAAGCACATTGCATGGGGAGACACTCTGGCATTTGGCTAAAAACTCTATGGTGACCATAGAGTTTTCAGCCAAATTATAGAGCATCCCCTGTACAATGTGCCCAGCATGATGACATCACTTCAGCCAGAAGCCCATGGTACCACACCAGAAGCCCCCCCCATTGCAGACAGGTAAGACCTGGCAACCCTAAGCAGGAGTGAGGGTCAGCAATGGCAGTGAGCAACAACAGCGAGCAACACAGGAACAAGAATTGGGTGGGCATATGTTGCTTGATGCTGCTGCTGTGGATGCACGGACTCTAATCTGGGAGAACCAGGTTTGATTCCCCACTCCTCCACTTGCACCTGCTGGATGACCTTGGGCAAGCCATGGTTCTGGCACAGCTGTTCTTGAAAAAGAGAAATTTCTGTCAGAGCTCTCTCAGCCCCACCTACCTCACAGGGTGTCTTTTGTGGGGAGGGGAAGGGGAAGGAGTTTGTAAGCTGCTCTGAGACTCCTTTAGGTAGTGAAGGGCGAGGTATAAATCCAATCTCTTCTTCTTCTTCTTCTATCCGTGTGCCAGACACTGGATGCTACCGGACAATATACTCTGCCTGGTTACAGTACACGACCTCTCTCAAAAGCTGATGGCACTAGGAAGCATATTAGAGGAAGTGCTGCTTCAGATATCCAGGAAAGAGACCACATATGGCTTTTAAGATTAAAATCAACATCCTGACCTAGGCCTAGTTCTACTGCAATGAAAAGAGCCTGATGTAAAATGGCTCCCCTTCCACCCACTTACTTGGTTTCTGGTTAAAAATTAATGTATTCTTGTGCTTTTTTTGGGGGGGGCTGTTTATTTGGAGGCTTTTTATTGCCTTGCTGCAGGTTAACAATATTAAACGCTTTCTAATGACATTTCAATAAGCAGAGATGGGTGTTGCTGTTTTGAAGAGACAGACTAAAAACGCAGGCAATCAAATGTGCATTAAGCAAAGCACTCTGGGGAGAGCATTTTCTCTTAAGCGCAAGGGAAAGAAAACACACATACACATTTCACTTCTTGTGTGGTGCATGTATCTGAAAAACAGTGTGTGCACACACAGAGAAATAAAGAGAAAGTGAAAGAAAGGGGAGCAACAGGTCAAACCAGTCGAGGCAGGCTCCAGTTTCCAGGTTTTTTCTCTACAAAAATATAACAGCGATAAGTTTCCTGGTGGTGAATTTTGCTGAAGGTTAAGACCTGGGGGAGGGGGCAGTGTTACATACAGTTCTCTTTTACTGACTGAGGCCAAGGCATATGGCAAGTCCCTAACTAAAGCCTCTTTTTATTCTTGTTTGGAAGAACAGAAAAGGAAAAGAGGGAGCACTGTAATGTTCTCAGAACACTGATCACACTAAATCCTACATAAATGATGATTTGGAAAAATAAAATGAAAGTGATGCACCAAGATTCTAGGGCTACTTTTACACTATGACTCACCATTCCTAGGCTGGGGATGCCACTTTTCGCTCGTGGCTGCCAGGGCAGTAGTGTTTCACTGGGCCAAGAGGGACCATCATCTTCATGGAAGAGATTCTTAAAGAGTACAAATAAGAACTTGCTTTGCTCTCAGCCGCCACCCCCAATCTAAAACTTTTAAAACCATTAAAACATTAAAACACCAGGTCCCTCCTGGCAACCAGCAGGGGATGGGGGGACTTACCAGGAGCAGGAGGGAAGCTCTGCTGACGGGCAGCGACATGCTCACATCACTGCCCAATTAGAAGCCGCCCCAACGTCCCAGAAGTCACCTGAGCAGATCCTCCCTCTTTTGGGGGGTAAGTTCTCCCCGCTGGCCAGATGATTGGTGGCCGGGTGGTGAGGCCTGTCAGCAAGGGACCCCTGTCTTCACTAGGAGGTCTGAGAACACTAGCACTAACCTGTCCATATCTCCACCCTCATTTGCTCAGATTGCCCTAATAAAAGGGAGGAAGAAATGACTTTTAAAAATACCTTTAGTTTGAAGACTAAAAAAAAAACAGGTACTTCAAGTGGCTACAGAATAGCATTCTGGTGGATCAGGCCAAAGGCCAAACTAGTCCAACATACGGTTTCTCACAGTGGTCAACCAGATGATCCAGAAAGCCAACCACCTATAGTTGCCAGTCTTTAGGTGAGACCCGGAGATCTTCTAGAATTACAATGGATCTCCAGACTACAGAGACTAGTTCCCCTGGAGAAAATGGAGGGTGGACTCTATGGAAATGTACTCTATTAAGTTCCTTCCCCAAACCCCACCCTCCCCAGGCTCCACCCCCAAATATCCAGGAATTTCCCAACCCAGAGTTGGCAACCCTACAACCTAGAGAGCATACAGGCAACATGTTCCTCTCCTGGTGTTGTTCCTACCAGTAAATCGAGTACAGACTCGTACTACTTCTGAACATATGCTTCATCTAGTTATTGAGACAGGTCTTTCCTTTTAAAATGTGCCTGTTTCCCTTTTCAAGCTACCTGCCATCACTACATCATGTGTCATGTGTTCCATAAGTTAATTATGCACTGTGCTAAGCAGAACTTGGTTCTGTCTGTCCTGTATCTACGGCCATTCCCTTTCTCTTGAAGGAAAAGAGGTTCTCTTTTTCTACTTTCTACACTACATGCATTGTTTTATAAACTGCTGGTAACTAGGCAAGTAATCAGGAAACTGTTTCCTCCACTATCGGTGTTGTCAAGTATATTCTAGCTTCAGTGGAGGATGTGCAAAGATAATATTCAAAGGGACCCAAGTGAGAGATCAGATTTCTATAGGAATTTAATCCACTCCATAGGTTTTTAATGTAACACCGAATCTCAACCTACCATAAAAATAAATAAATTCACATGTGCAGGGGATTTTAATTTGTTTTACTGTCATGGTGCTCAGACTGAGGCTGGCCTCCCTAAAGATGTGTGGGTGGTTGCCGGGGGGGGGGGGAGAGAGCACAAAAGAAAAAGTACTTTCTACAGAGCTGCTCAACAGTCTTCAGTACTAAGAAGTCTTCTGCTATACCAGTACAGAGCAAGTGAAGTGAACCGTGAATTGTGTTTTCATTGTGTGTTCAAAGATCATCTTATTTTCAAGGGAAATTCTTTAGATAAAATAACAAGAAGTTATCTTTTCCATTTTGTTTTGTTTTCAAGTAATGATGCTACTAGCTGGATTTGCAATTTATACCATGAGTGCAATTTGCAAACCAATTATAATCATTAGTGCATTCACCCTCAACAATTAAACAAATAAGTCACCAATGATTCCATTTTACCGACAAGGAAGAGAGGCCAGCTTGGCCAAAGTCACATAAAGAGTTCTTGGAAGAAACAGGATTTGAACCTAGATCTCTCAGATCCAGCTCTCTCAAGCCTCTTTCTTCAAAAGAAGAACAACAGCAATGTATCTTTAAGCCAGGGCAAATGCCATAAAGATTGTGCAAATCAGTAGGGCTGTATTATTACTAACACCATCATTCAACATTTATATAGCACTTTTTCCAACTGCCAACCTAGCAGTTCGAAAGCAAGAAATTGCAAGTAGATAAATAGGTACCACTTTGGTGGGAAGGTAACAGCGTTCCGTGCACCTTGGTGTTTAGTCATGCCGGCCACATGACCACGGAAGCGTCTTCGGACAGCGCTGGCTCTTCGGCTTTGAAACGGAGATGAGCACCGCAACCCTAGAGTCGGATTCGACTGGCTTTCGAGCAAGGGAACCTTTACCTTTACCTTTTCCAAGGTTCAGGGCACCTCAGGTAGACCAGTATTATTATCCCAGGATTACACAAAGTTGATGGATGGAGCACATACGCGAGCGACAACTATGGGCTCCTGTGAAGCTGCATACAGATCGCTTCCATTGAACAAACGGGAAAGCCTGAGTTCCTCCAGGACTGAGTGTATTCTGCTTCTCTCCACCTTTGTTCCTTAAAGGACACAACTGCAACCTCCTCCACATGAAAGTCTGATTACTTCTTCATCGGGAAAGCTATCCGGTCTGTTTTTGTTTTGTTTTTATTTGCTGCTTTGAAAAATAATTATACTTCCCACCCCCACCCCTTACACTGGATTTTACACTTAAAAACCACTCCAAGAAATTAGTTGCTGTAGATTTTCCGGGTTGTGTGGCCGTGGTCTTGGAGCCAAGATCACGGCCACACAACCCAGAAAATCTACAGCAACTAATGAACTCCAGCCATGAAAGCCTTCGACAACACACTCCAAGAAAGTTGGGGAGCTGGCTTTGTGGCTGGTGCAAGGGTCTTCCAATCAGTACTTGGACACAAAATGGGAAAAAACAGAATTTTACCTGGGTTTAACCCAGGAATGAGATTATGTATGTGGCCAAAGCATCCCCCCCCCAAACATTCCAAGCAGTCTTGCTGCTAAAACCATGTTCAGCCACTCAGTAAATTTACAACAGAACTGATTCCTCCTGCTCAGCAACCAATCACCAATTTAAATCAATTATTCTGAGTGTTAAACAACATGCATGACCATTAGCTATCCACTGGGCCACACTGGTTTGTGCTTAATCAAAGAATCCGGATTGGTTTGAACTGGTAGTAAGAAGGATCCTTATGACAATGCCTAAGGTTTCCAGATATTAAGGTTCCATAGACCTCTCTCCTTGCAAATATTTTCAGTTTGGTATGTTTCTTCTTGATATAAATAGTTCCCACTGCCCATCTGGGAAAATGGAAGTATCACTACGAGGATGTGTGGAATCATATTACTACTTTGTCATAAACAAACTATAACAAAGTCTATGAAATGTGTAGAACAAAGTTTGAGTCCAGTGGCACCTTTAAAATCAACAAAGTTTAATTCTAGGTATAAGCTTTCATGTGCGTGCAGAATCTGAAACATGAGATTGAATCAAGTCCATATATGTTCTGAACAAAGCAACAATCAGAGAAGATCCTTTAAGATTAAATACCACTTTCCTATTTACATGGTGGAAGTCTAGTTTGGAATTTTGTAACTTTGTCTCCTAAAGAAAAGGTAGAGGAAATGGCAACCAAACTCCTCATTATCCACAGCCAACGTCTAAGAGGGGGAGGATTTTCTTCACTTCCCCACTGACCTACCACGTGGGAACTGAGAATATGACATCGACCTCCCTGCCTTAGAAATGTATTATAAGACTATAATTCTACACTTCAAAGATCAAAATTCAGATTAAAATCTACACAGTAGTAGCCTGAAATATTTCATAGCATTCCTGCCACTCCCACAAGAAGTTCCATTCAGCTAGCAGGATAAGTTGATTTGGAAGTTGTGAAGTTCAGTCTTAAGCACTGGCTGCCACATAACCTGGGAAAGAGATTAATTAGCATGCCCTATACTAGAGGCCGCGTCCCTATAGAGGTACCAAGTACACCAACACCCAAGTAGAAGACAATGACTCACTTTGCTTTAAAAATGGAACTAACTTGTTCTTTTCTGCTCTGCAGCATTAGCCGCCAACAGCAATCCCCTAAGGTGGGGTCATTAGCATTATCAGTTGCTACTTGCCAGGAAACTGCTCTTGGAAACCGAAGCTCATTTTAAAGTGCAGCAGCCCACTGTGCTTGCACAACACAACCTGGAGAGAAGGAAGATTGAAAACCCTGCATGGTTTGGGTAAGCCACCTCCCTGCTCATTCATCACTTCTTAATGACCCTCCAGCACATTCCAAAGCAGCCTGCTTCTGGCAAAGGAAACGGAGCTGAGTGAACAAACCTGTCTTCTCATAGTCAGGCTTCTCCTCATTCCTGCCCAGGCTGTCCAAGGGCCGTGTCACCGAGCCTCCAAACTCGTCCTCCCTGCAGCCATGCTCAGGTCGCAGAGGGTTCTCTTCCTCCTCATAGTCGTAGTCATCCAGGATAGGGGTCTCACGTATGGGCATGCCAATGACCGAGTTGTGGGCCTGCAAGCGCGAGTTCCGGAAGCTCTCTCTCCCTTGGGGGCCCAGCAGCACTGACGGGATGTAATGAATCTCATGGGTGGCCTCCGTGCTGGCGCTCTTCTGTGGGATTCTGCGTTGCTTATACCAACGACGTTGGGCATACAAAGCTACGGTGAACACCAGCAGCAGCAAAAGGAGAGCAATCAGACCACCCTGAAGGAAAAGAGAGGAACAATGTTGAGTGGCTGTTAGACATCCTGCCCCTCCAGAAGGTAGCTCATAATGCCACATCACTGTTCAATGCTACATGAACCAACCTTGTGCCTCCATGCCTTCCTTTCCTTGGATGCTCAAATTTAATAGTCAGTGACTTCTGCTTTGGCACAAACAGTACGTTGCTTTGCTGTTACATCCAAACCAGCAAATGGCAGTTTGCACTTCTAAGCCTGGATTGCCAACTACAGTTTGAAGCTGATTTACAATCCTGGTTTTGCAGAGGAATTGCTAAACAATTTGTCAGTTTTAATGGCAATAACTGGTTCATGCCAAATCAGAAACTGAGATCCAAATGCAGAAGGACCATGTTGCTTTGAAAGTGTTATTATAGGAGCTTAGAAAGATCCTCCGGGTGCCCCACTTGTGAAGGTATTCAACAGGTTTATTTACATACTAGGAATAAGGCCCGTTGTGGAAATAAATACAATGGGCTCTAGAAAGAGACTCTGGAAGAGTGCCCCGGCTTTGGGCACTCAGTGACAATTTGCTGTGGCAATCTCAGCAGGGTATAATGACAGAGTCCACCATTTTCTTCAGAGGAACTGATCTTTGCTACCTGAAGAGCAGTAGAAATTTTGAGTGATCTCCAGCCCACCCCCAAGATTGGTAACAGTGGTTCCCCAGGAGGGAGTGGCTGGTTTGGAGGGTGGAGTCTATGGCATTGTACCTGTCTGAGGTCCCACCCCTCCTCAACACTCACCGTCTCCAGGTTCGACACCTCAAATCTCCAGGAATTTCCAAACCTGGAGTTGATAACCCTATCTCCCTCCCAGCCAACCATCAACCTACCTTTAGTTTTCCATCTCCTGCCCCCTCCCTCCTAGAGAGCAGTTGTAATTTTGAGTGCTCTCCAGCCCCCACCTGGAGATTGGCAACAATGGTTCCCCATCAGGTAATGGCTGGATTGGAGGGTGGAGTCTATGGCATCGTACCTGTCTGAGGTGCCACCCCTCTTCAAACCTCACCCTCTCCAGGCTCCATCCCTCAAATCTCCAGGAACTGCCCACCTGGAGTTGGCAACCTGAACAGGACTGGGCCCAATGAGTTTTCTCCCAAAGGCCAACATAGGTGTGGAAAGGGCCTTTTACTGACAGAGGAGAAAGTACAGGTGCCAACTCTGATTACGGAAATACCTGGAGATTGGGGGGGTGAATCCTGTGGAGGGCAGCATTTGGGGTGTCTGTGGAAGGACTCAGCAGGGTATAATGCCATAGAGTCTACCCTCCAAAGCAACCATTTTCTCCCAGGGAACTGATCTCTGTCATCTGGAGGTCAATTGTAACAGTGGGAGATCTCCAGGTCCCACCTGGAGATTGGCAACCCTAGGGGAAAGTCAGCCGCACAGCGGGGAGTTGAAGAAAATGGTTTGATGGTCGCTGGCCCACCTCGTTAGCCAGCCAGTCATACTGAAGCTAAGCAGGAGAAAGAGCCTTTTTCCATTTATTCTGACAGGAAAGTGGCCATTGGGGAGGGGGTTATGCTAAAAGTCCTTTGTTTTTTTTACTCACAGAACCAAGCTTGGTTGCCTACCAACAGCCACTGAGGGAACAGTCCCTCATAGGAATCAAGAGAACTGTCTTCCTCAGGAGAGAGAGCTGTCTGCCAGGGGGAGTGGGTGGGGAAGAGGAGCAGACCCAGTACCTGGCCAATGGCTGAGGGAGGACATTTTACAGCCAATGGGAGTGCATGGAATCTTATGAAACCAAAAGATAATTATTATAAGGAGAGATAATACAAGTTGGGCCTGAAGGCCCTAACTTCAACCATTCCAGCAGCCATCTTAACAACCACCGCATAGCTGTTTCTTCCCAGACACAACCAGGAAGTAGATGGCCTCTCCTCCAAACATTAACACCTTCTTAATCTTACCATCTGTTGTAACTCTTTACCACAGAGAATGCTGCCAACCTTTGACTGGCAATCCCTGGGAGCAACATGGGGACGGAGACTTCAAAATCAATATTGGTGATGCCATGACATTGATTCTGGTTTTGGAACTGGAAGTGATGTCACAGCATCATGCAACATTCTAGGAATTTTCCAAACCAAATTCCTAGAGTGTCACACTTCCAGTTCCAAAGCTAGAAGTTATGTCATGGCATCACTGATGCCAATTTTTTGCCCACCATTTTGGTGCACAGATGGTCAGGCAGGAAGTTGCCTGCCATAGTGGGCAATCCAACAGTCTCAGTAGTATGGGGGAATGTAAGGAAGATAAAGCAGCCCAGAGACCCACTATCCAGCTCCCAGGGATTCTAAGGGAAAGAGACATTCCCTTTCTTCAAGTGACACCACAAGACTACTAAAAGAAGCCCAAAGGGAAGAGAGAGAAGAAACAGGAACATATATGAGAAACATTTTGCTACCCCCCAACTTGCACCTACTTTTTAAAAAAGTGAATTGCTACCATAATGGTGGGGAAAAGTCCTGCTTGAATGTCATTACCACTACAGATGTCCTGTATAGCAGTTCTGACCTAAGTAGTAAAGGTCAACAGTTGTTTTTGCTGGCCTCACTTTGTGCTGTTTTCTTTGTTCATGTCTTATGAACAAATTTTATTGTATGTTTTAAAACGTGTTTTATTATATTTATGGATCACTATGGTCTGAACTGTTTTCATTTGTATGTAGCCCCTAGAACTGGAAAGTGCCATGTAAAAATATGTTCAGTAGGTGAGTGCTCTGCTTATTTAATCCATTAGGCAGTGACAAGCATGGAAGGCAGCTACTTCAAGCCAGGTTCTTGAAATCCCAGCAGGTTTATTGTGCATCACCTCAAGTATTTTTTTTAGCAGAGAGGCAACTCACAAATATCATAAGTAAATAGCAAACAGCAAGCACAACACGTAGCATATCACTTGGACATGGACATATTTTCCCTCCCAAGGGGAACAACCACCACAGATATTTCAGAGAGTGACAACAAGCGGATCTTGTTTTAGCAAGCATAGATACACCCTGCAGCTGCTTGGCCACAGTTGGGAGGGCAGATGCCAAGGAACTTGGTATCAGAGCAGCAGACACAAGAGTAGGTGAACAGTCAAAACTGCAGCAGTGCGAACAATCAGAAGCTGTGCAAAATGGTATGTAATTGCAAAGAGGAAAGAAGCAAGGGTGATTCTACTGGCAAAGTGTTACTTCAAATGCAGGGTATCAAAATACTGTGTTAAAGCACTCAGGGCTCTCTCGGTTCTGCTTTAAATGACAATGGTGCATCTTCCACATGGAAAGAAAAAAAAAGGAATGTACACACAATCAAGGTGATTCAGATTGGTGGTTCAGCAACAGCAGCTGCATCAGGCTGGCAGGACTGGTCTCTGGCAGAATAAACCAGTATTCATGCAGCCCATGTCTGTTACTACATTTTCTCCCATCCTGTGTCCATGCAAGGCAGCATGCATAGGTCTTGCCTTCATCCGTACATACTTGCAACTGTCCTATGAGGTAAGTTAGGCTGCGAGTAGCAATATGAAGTTCCGGGGTAACAGAAAAATATGAGGGGTCGGTCTTTTAATGTCAAGAATGATACAAAATATGGAACTGGCAAACTGTATAATTGGAAATAGTACTAACATTGTCAGTTGCTGCTGAAGGGTTTTCTATGTCCATGGAAGCAGGATGAAAGGGGGTTTAGATCAGCAATGTATCTTATGAACATTTTGTATTTTTTGTATATATCTGTAATTTGCTTTAATTAAAAAAAATTAAAAAGAAAAATATGAGGGGTCTGCCCCCCCCAGGCCTTTTTGTTTTAATCTTTCCAATGAAACATTAGGAAAATTTTGAGAAACACTGGAAAACGCTTATGAAATGTTTTATCTTTCAGAATGAGTTATATGGTTCTTAAGACAAGGTTTCTCTTGCTGAAAATGTATAACATGAAAAAATGTAAGACTTTTTCAATATTTTTGGCAGGAAAGTTGAGAAATTTGGGAAGCACTGAAAAAACTTCTATGATATCCCCTCTCCCTTTGGAATGAGTGAAATTCTTCTTAAGATAAGGTTTTACCCAAAATGTATACCATAAAAAAAATTATGTAAGACAATCTATAGCATTAGATAATGATCATTCACGTGTTTTCTGTAGACATATACATTCTCAAGAATATGCTTTTTGTTTAAATGTAAATAATTTAGGCAACCATTAATATGCTATAGAGTGTTTAACAATAATATATTATTTAAAAGCTCAGCATTTTCAATGTTATAAAATATAATTTGGTATTCCAAATATGGTCGTTGTGACCATATGAGGGTGTTTCTGTGCAAATAATACACTGTCTTCAGTATAAATAATACATTTTATTTTCAACATTCATTTTCCCCTACCTCTCAGATGGAAAAAATTAAAATATATGAGCCATGGTAGCAAAGGGTGCAGCAGTCTGCAACTCCTTCGCAAGTTTTGGGTGTGCGTGAAATATTTCTTACAGAAAACAAAAACATTTATACTTTCAAGTTCCATAAATGTGCCAAACCGTGCAATTTTACGTACTAAGGACAATGCTGGTAAATTAGTAAAAGAAGTTTAGCTTTATGAGGAAAGTACTGTGTATAATTCAGTTCTCCCATCACACACACAACAAAAAATTCTGGATCCCCCTCTCAAAAAAATTCTGGAAAGTTTACATCTCTAGCTAAGAGAGAAAGACTGGCCCAAAGATACCCAATGAACATCATGACCAAATGAGGATTTGAACCCAAGTCACCTTAGTCCTACCCTCTAACCCAGGGGTGTCAAACATGCGACCCGGGAGCTGGATCAGGCCCCTGGAGGGCTTCTATCAGGCCCACAGCAGAACTGGCCATTTCCTGCTTCCAGTTCTGCTGCTGCATCATAGCTTGTTTCATCAGACTCTCTTAATCACTCAGCCATTTCATGTTTTAACCTGGGTCCTAGACTCAGAACTCTGTGCATGAGATTTCTGTGGTGCATGTCAATAAATCAAAAGTAGGTATGCAGCTTACAGATACACACTTGAACTGCATACTCAAAATTGCAACAGCACAGACATTTTGCTCCAATAATTCAGAGCAAGAGGTGTCAGTTATCAGATATTGTTCAATACACTAGATATTGCAAGAGTGCTACTGTTTTAAGCATGTTTCTATTTTAAGTTAAAAAAAATTGTGTTTGTGTCCTTTATGAAGTTTATATCTCCACTAACTGGCATTACATTTTATGACACACATGGCCTGGCCCAACAAGGTCTCATTAATGTCAAGATCTGGCCCTCATAACAAATGAGTTTGACACCCCCTGCTCTAACCACTACACCATGCACACTTTCCAGATGTAATTGTTTATATGTGAATGTCTGCATATATAAGAACCTGCATATATAAGAATGCATGTGAAGGGAAAGAGGCATGGCTCAGTGCACAGCACCCATTCTACATGCAGAAGATCCCCATAATCCAGAAAAGGTCCCTATACAGAATCTCACATAATAGAGAAATGTTGCCTGCCAGACTACCAAACTAGATGGACTGCCATCATAGCACAAGGGTATATGCAGGAAAATATTGTGAAACTGTACGTTTGTTTTAAAAAGCATTGTGTTAAGCAGAGCTTCTGCCTGAAATGTCCGGGTTACTATGCGTAACCTCACTCCTTGACATGTTGTGTGTGGACCTACCTCCTGTATTTATTTATTTTATTGTATTTCTACCCCACCGTCCATACGAACGGGCTCAGGGCAGCCCACAGTCAGGGTCACCATGACATGTTGTGTTGGACCTGCCTCCTGTGGCAGCCATTCTGTGGTTATGCCCACCACCATCAAAAAGTGCCCACAAGCTCAAAAAGGCTGGAGAACTTCTGTATTCTGCTTTCCAGCATAAGCAACAAGCTTGAAAACAACATCTCCACACCTGCGCAACTGACAAAATCTTCACATCCTCCAGCACCACATGCATTCACACAACACAATCATCAGAAACTTTTCCCTACACATAATCCTGTACATAATCCACCGAAATAAAAAGGACGCATAAAGGAAAGTTTTGATTATAGGGAAACAGACTGCTTTATCAGCTCTGTGCTGTTACAGCAATTTACAGCTTGGGACATTCTGCAGAGTGTAAATTGTTTTACTTATAACTAGTAGGCAAAGCCCATTGTGGAGGAAGACAATGGGCCCTAGGAAGGAAGGAAGGAAGGAAGGAAGGAAGGAAGGAAGGAAGGAAGGAAGGAAGGAAGGAAGGAAGGAAGGAAGGAAGGAAGGAAGGAAGGAAGGAAGGAAGGAAGGAAGGAAAGGGGGAAGGAAGGAAGAGGGGTGGAATGGGCTTCTCTGGCCCTAATGGGCCCATAGAAGGCCCAGAGGATGGGGGGGGCAAAATGGGCTTCTCTGGGCCTACTGGACCCTGAGAAGGCCCAGAGGATGGGGGGTTGGAACGGGCTTCTCTGGGCCTACTGGGCCTGAGAGGCCCAGAGGATGGGGAATGGGCTTCTGTACTGGGCCCTGAAAAGGCCCAGAGGATGGTTTGTGGGGGTCGGAAAAGGGCCTCTCTGGGCCTACTGCACCCATAGAAGGCACAGAGGATGGTGGGGGGGCAGAATGGGTTTCTCTGGGCCTACTGCACCCATAGAGGGCCCAGAGGATGGTGTGGGGGCGGAATGGGCTTCTCTGAGCCTACTGGGCCCTGAGAAGGTCCAGAGGATGGTGGGGGGCGGAATGGGCTTCTGAGCCTACTGGGCCCTGAGAAGGTCCAGAGGATGGGGGGCGGAATGGGCTTCTCTGGGCCTACTGGGCCCATAGAAGGTCCAGAGGATGGGGGGCGGAACAGGCTTCTCTCACCTGCCTCAGCCTTCAGGGCCTGTCCCTGCGCTCACTCTGCAGATGGTCCTCTCCTGTCAGAGGACTGGAGCCAGGGCTGGCTCACCCGCTAGGCGAGCTAGGCGCTCGCCAAGGGCACCAGCCCTGCAGGGGTGCCAAAATGCCCCCCCCATGAAAAGCCCCCGGGCCGCCCAGCGCCAGCAGACCCGGCTTTCCTGGGTGCCTCACGACTGCGAGGCACCCAGAAGAGCCGGCGCCGCCGCTGGGAGGGAAGGGGTAGGCGTTCTAAGCCCGCCCCTTCCCCAGCTCTCCCGGGCACCTCACAGCTGCAAGGCACCTGGGAGAGCCACCATCTTCAGACCCTACCGGGAGGTTGGCATCCCCGGTGGGGTGGGCGCCCAAGGCTGTCCTGCCTAGGGCGCCCAGACACCTGGGGCCGGCCCTGACTGGAGCAGACTGAGCCGAAGACACTGGCCGGGGCTGATGTGGGCGGGACTCCGCCAAGCAGCCAGTCAGCCCCGGCCAGCATCTTTTGACTGCCAGTTCTTGCGCCCAATCAATTGTGGCAAGCATAGAATGTTGGTGACCAAAATTCAATTATATATAAGGACAGGATATACATATTTACCCCACCCTTGCATCCTCTATTGGATTCACAATAAATTTTAATTAATATTAAAGTAGCAGCATCAATTCGCTGGATTATGGAGAAAGCAAGAGAGTACCAGAAAAACATCTACTTCTGCTTCATTGACTATGCTAAAGCCTTTGATTGTGTGGATCACAATAAATTATGGCAGGTTCTTAAAGAGATGGGAGTATCGGACCACCTCACATGTCTCCTGAGAAACCTGTATAAGGGTCAAGAAGCAACAGTTAGAACCGGATATGGAACAACTGATTGGTTTAGCATAGGAAAAGGAGTACGACAAGGATGTATATTGTCACCTTGCTTATTTAATTTATATGCAGAGTACATCATGCGAAATGCTGGCCTGGATGAATCACAAGCTGGAGTTAAGATTGCTGGGGAAAAGATCAATAACCTCAGATATGCAGACGATACCACTCTGATGGCAGAAAGTGAAGAGGACCTGAAGAGCCTCTTGCTCAGGGTGAAAGAGGAGAGCGCAAAAGTGGGCTTGAAGCTCAACATCAAAAAAACTAAGATCATGGCATCTGGGCCCATCACTCCTTGGCAAATAGAAGGGGAAGTCGTAGAAGTAGTGACAGACTTCACGTTCCTAGGATCCCAGATCACTGCAGATGGTGACTGCAGCCATGAAATTAAAAGACGCCTGCTCCTTGGGAGGAAAGCGATGGCAAACCTAAACAGTATGATAAAAAGCAGAGACATCACCTTGCCAACAAAAGTCCACATGGTCAAAGCAATGGTATTCCCCATAGTAATGTATGGCTGCGAGAGTTGGACTATAAGGAAGGCCGAGCGCCGAAGAATAGATTCTTTTGAACTATGGTGCTGGAGAAGACTCTTGAGAGTCCCTTGGACTGCAAGGAGATCAAATCAGTCAATCCTAAAAGAAATCAACCCTGATTGTTCCTTGGAAGGCCAGATCCTGAAGCTGAAGCTCAAATACTTTGGCCACCAAATGAGAAGGGAGCATTCACTGGAGAAGACCCTGATGATGGGAAAGATTGAAGATCAAAGAAGAAGGGGACAGCAAAGGATGAGATGGTTAGACAGTGTCATCGATGCAACGAACATGAAATTGAGCAAACTTCAGCGGACAGCGGAAGACAGGAGGGCCTGGCGTAATCTGGTCCATGGGGTCGCGAAGAGTTGGACTCGACTGTGCGACTGAACAACAAGCAGCATCAAATAAGTCAAAAAACAAACACTTATGTACCAACCACTGTCCACCATTTAAAAGAATTCATCACAGATTGAAATAGAAATGAAATGGTAGCATTTATATAAAGGTAAAGGTAAAGGTTTCCCTTGCTCGAAAACTAGTTGAATCCGACTCTAGGGGGCAGTGCTCATCTCCATTTCCAAGCCAAAGAGCCAGCACTGTCCAAAGATGTTTCCATGGTCATGTGGCCGGCATGACTAAATGCTGAGGCACACGGAACACTGTTACCTTCCCACCGAAGCAGTACCTATTTATCTACCTGCAATTTATTGCTTTCAAACTGCTAGGTTGGCAGTAGCCGGGGCCAAAGACGGGAGCTCACTCTGTCATGCGGCACTAGGGTCTCTAACTGCCAAGCTACTGACATTCCAGTCTGCAGCTCAGCATCTTAACCTCTGAGCCACCGCGGCCCCAGTATTTATATACAAAGAGTCTTTTAAAACAGAAGCCTTCCAAGCTGACACCAAAAAATCGACTTCCAAGGAAGTAAGGGAAGCCTTGCCAGGGAGTGTTACCCAATCTAGCATATACATCCAGCCTACTTCAGACAGTAGAAGGACTAAAGAAGCACCTCCAAAAACACCTTTAAGTGTCCAGGTGATTTATGTGGTCAAAGAGTATCATAAAATTATTGCTTTCTCTACCTTGCCCTTTTCCTGCATCATGGTTTCATCACTGTTGGACACAACATAAAATACAGAAGAATGTTCAGCTCTCCTTCAAAAGCCAATACAGACAAGGAGAAAGCTCTGGGGCAGTATTTAAGGGGGGGGAGACTAACCTTGCTAGTTCAGAGCCTAGGCACCAGCCATACCATATGAATCATTCCCAAACTGTTTCTGAAGTAGAAGAATCCACAGCCAGATTGAGCAGAGGAGGGGTAAGGAGCAAAGCACATGGGACAAGGGGATACAGCATCACCTTGTTGGCTCAGAGGACAAGATCACCAAGCCACCAGACAAAATGACTCTGTGGAGTTAAATAATGTGGCTTTCATTAGAATCTCCCCACCATACTCAAGCCTCATCTCCTTGCTCATTTGGTGCCATAATTGACACTAATAGTCCAAAAGGGCTCAGGGAGGCAGAATGACTTTGCTAAATTAGGAAAGTCAAGCAAGCAAACAGCTTCAGTTGGGAAGCTTCAGTGGTCAAATAGGACTCCAACACTAATCTCAAGTGAACCAGCCATAGCCCTTAGGGGCAGGGGGAATTTGGGGTATGCAGAGTTGGCAGACTTGAAAACACAGGAAGGAACTTTTGCCTTTCAGACTTAATAAAAGGCAAATGGAATTAAAAATTTGTTCAGCTAAGTGGGCATCAGAGGTCAATATGTTATGCAGTTTTGCAAATCCTCCCTCTTCCTATTTAAAACCAACCTCCTTTTCATTATGCCACAGTACTGGGGACAGGGAGGGGAAAAAAGGGATTTGTGTCTGCATAAAGCACACACTTTGGCAAGAACTAAGCAAATGCATCTAAAACATTTTGTTGTTATTCATCATTTTCTCCTCTTGCCAGATTTTAATTTTGCACAATTTTAATATAGGGGTTATGCAGTAAGCAAACATATGTATGTGTGTAACATATTTTTAACAGAGCGAAAACTTCAAGCTTTTCATTGATTTTTAATTCTGTTTATACATCCCATTGGTTTATATATCTAATCTTCTAGACCAGGGTCCCCAACCCTTTTGAGTCTGTGGGCACCTTTGGAATTCTGACACAGGGCGGTGGGCACAATCACCAAATGGCTACCACAGGAAATGGAGCCAATCACAAAATATCAGGGAGCAAGGAGCTATATCTAGATACACAGACAGACAGACAGACAGACAGACAGACAGACAGACAAACGTGTGTGTATGTATATATCTTTAATTGCACCTCTTCTAATGAGATCCTGCTAGCCTGGGCCACCCAGGTCAGGACACATCCAAGGTTAACCTATACTTTTATCTCTAACAATTTTATCATAAACTTCGATACAAGAAACTGTGAAGAGATTAGGACTAGGTTCTATTCTGACAGTAATTAGAAAATATGGACACTAAAATATGAAACCCTAAATGCTGAAAAATTATTCTGGCTCCTATATTTTTGTGTTGGCTTCTACATCCAAAGAACATTTGTCAAGGCCTGCCTTGGAACTTTAAAAAACAGACAGACAGGTCTTGGTCAATATTTTAAGAGTTGTTATCTTTTACATCCCTTACTATATAACTTGCCCTGATTTGGATAAGCCCAGGCCAGGCGAACCTCATCAGATCTCGGAAGCTAAGCAGGGTCAGCCCAGGCTAGTATTTGGATGGGAGACCTCCAAGGAATACCAGGGTCATGACGTTGAGCTAGGTAATAGCAAAGCACCTCTGAACGTCTCTTGCCTTGAAAATCCTACAGGGTCACCGTAAGTCAGCTGAGATTTGATGGCACTTTTCCCAAATGATTCAGGTACTACTGACTTTCATAACCCTTACACTGCACACAGCAGAGTGGAGCCAACTGTATTGTTCTCCCTCCTATATCCTCCTTGGGACAGCACAGTATGTAAAACTTTCCATAAGTGTAGTTATGTTGGCTAGTTGCAGCAATACCAGAAAAGAAGTCTTAAGGATAGCAGTATGTGTGAACAAGATCTTGGGGTTTGGGGGGACTGAAAGTTAAATATGAGCAGCCAGTGTGATGCGGCGACAAAAAAGGCTAATGCGATCTAGGGGTGTTTTAACAGAGGCATAGCGTCCACATCGCAAGATGTCATAGTCCTGCTGTACACTGTATTGGTCTGGCCACACCTGGAGTATTGTGTGCAGTTCTGGAGGCCTCACTCCAAAAAGGATGTGGACTGAATGGAGCAAGTGCAGAGGAGAGTGATGAGGATGATCAGGGGCCTGGAGGCTAAGCCCTAGGAGGAAAGGCTGAGGGATTTGGGAATGTTTAGTCTAGAGAAGAGGAGGTTGAGGGGGACACGATTGCTCTCTTTAAGTATTTGAAGGGCTGTCATGTAAAAGAGGGTAGGGAGCTGTTCCTGTTGGCAGCAGAGGAGAGGACTCACAATAATGAGTATAAATTAAGGGTGGGAAGGTGCTGGCCAGATATTTGAATAAATGTTTTTACAGTCAGAGTTGTGCAACAGTGGAATCAGCTGCCTAGAGAGGTGGTGAGCTTCCCCTCACTGGCAGTCTTTAAGCAGTGTCTGGACAAACACTTGACAGGGATGCTCTAGGCTGATCATGCTTTGATCCTGGACTAGATGGCCTGTATGACTCCTTCCAACTCTGTGATTCTATGAGTCTAAGTAAAAAGGAGAAACAAAAAGGCAAAGTACACTGTAGCACAAAAAGTTGTACAGCCACACTGGTCCATGAAAAATCCAAGAATGAAACCCATAAAATACCTTTTAATCTGTTTTTATATCCTTTTGTCTTTATAAATTTTGTAACAGACTGATGAAGAGTTCTAGCAACCTCAAAAGCTTTCACAACATTTTGTGTTGATTGGGTCAGTCCTAATAAAAATTATTACACTGATTTTGTTCTTGGGTTTGTATAAGTACACTGTGACAAGTTTCACAGTACTGTAAATGACCACAGTCCACAGTCTGTTCACTATTCAGCCAGATGTGTTTTGGAAGTGACCTCTGTGTCAAACCTTGCTTCGCTACACTCGCTACATTTGCTTGAGTTGCCATAGTAATGGGGGGCGGGAATTCCTGCAGGGAGGGGAGGTAAGTGAATGAGTGAGAGAATGGGACCTTTGCTTTAGAAATCATAACTTTCCTTGCAAGATGTGCCTCCTCTCCCTCTTTCTCAGGGAGAGGTGTCCTTGAGAGCTTTTTGGTACCAGGCTGAGCAGTAGATAACCAAGCCATATATTTTCCACTTGGTTGAGATGGCAATGCTAGGTGTGGCGTGTTTGAATGGCATATGCTTGGGGAAGGAAGAGGCTTCTGTTTGATTTACCTGTAATAAGCCTGTACCCACCAAAACTCTTCAGTTTTAACACAAGTGATGTTCTGGATCATGCATACATCTCAATAAACTTATCACTGCCAAAGAGAGAGTTGTTGAGAGTAATTTGACTGGGGATCTGACACTCTGCTCCAACAGCTCCTTGGGAGAACCAGAAATGCACACACACTGATGCAGAAGAGCTTTCTAAACTGTTAAACTTCAGCAGCATCCAGGAAGGCCTAATTTTAATCTCCTCCATCCTTCCCCTGGACTAAATTGTGCAACCGAAAAGAGTGGGGTATAGAAAAGGAAAAGGGATAATTAGAAATGATTTATTTGACAATATGTCATCCCAAAACTGATTCCCCCCCCCCCCCGTCTCAGGGCTTTCTGATATTCCCAAACAATAGCCACATCCTGGGGGGATTTACTATTCTAAAACAGGATTTATAATACTCTGTTCTGCGGTGATAAGAACACCGGCCTTTAATCCTCTGAGCTGTGAACATGCATATTCTCTCACATAATAGCCATTTCTGCCACATTCTGTAGTGCCCCCAAGCCACATGAGAACTAGTGGTGAAAGGCAAATTCAGGCGGCTTTGAAAGTGTTCAGGTTCTATGCATACTCCTCTCAGAGCATTCAGAACCTGGAATGCTCCCATGGCAATACATGGAATGCTACCAGAAGAACCCAGTCATTCTCTGCTGCCTAAGAACAAAATATGGCTTTAAGCAGGAAGGCTGAAGACACCACAAGTGTCTGCAGTCACAAAGCTGCAACTCCTTGACTGGACTTAACTGTGACAATTGTACAGGTTTTACAAAGAGGACCCACATGTTGTATGTTTTCACAATCGTCCTATTTGCATGTTACTGCACTGAGATGATTTCCTATTTCATTATAATCTCCATTTGCCTCCCCTTTGCCCAGCACACCACATTCCTGCCACCTCCCTTCCTCCACCAATCATCATTGCCTAAACATCCTACTGTGCTAGCATTTGTAATATCAAACTGAATTTTGCCATCTGAGATAAGGGTGTCAGTGACCTTTAAGCGCAGCCACAGCTCTGGGACTTCAAGACAGCCAGTCAGGGATGCAGCTTGCTCTCTCACTGATTTAATTCACTGGCACTGCAATAGAAAGAGGCCAATAATTATAGCTGTTGAAACATAAACAGGTGAACCGGTGGCCAAACGTCCTTCAGCTTGAGATAAAGATTTCACCTACCTAAGCCTCTCCAGGTACAACTTCTATGATGACAAACCTACAGAGATGCAGCCAAGCACAAATTCCCGCCAGGCGGCAAGGTGTATTGTTCACAGGAACAAGGGTTTACCGAGTGACAATCTCAGGAGGTGAAACTGAGAAATGTAAATTACAGTTCCGATCTGATCATAATTATATCCTGCTAGAGGGCTTTCATTCAATTAGAGTTACTACATTGCTCTACGCCACATGTGTTAGAAAAGGCATTTCCTTCTGCTTCAACAGATAAGTGTACCTCCTCCCTAGGAGAACAGTATTCATTACAGGGAATCACCCAACCATGTTACAGAAAGTCGTGTGTACATCTCACTCTGAACTGAAGCTTCTGTGCGTTCATTGCAAAGTAGGTGCTAATCAGAAAGCTTCGACACCAAAACAAAACCCAACCCCATACACACACTCAGAGCTGGTCCTTCTGCGAGTAACCTTTTTTCCTAAATACCTTGGAATCTTCTGTCAGCAAAAAGATATAAATCCTTGTCCAATACCAAATGAGGAATATCTGCTGTATTTTCTTATGCTCCTCTGCTGTGTGAACCTCCCTGTGTATCCTTGTCCAATAGCAAATGAGGAATATCTGCTGTATTTTCTTATGCTCTTCTGCTGTGTGAACCTCCCTGTGTAATATCCTGCAGAAATGTAATGTGTTGTTTACTCCTCCTCACCGATCATTAATGATGATAAATAGGACACTGGCTAGCGCCAATCTGCACTGAATCCCCTTGGACACCTTCCCCTTCCCACTCCACGGACTGTCATTCATCATCATCTTCACCACATCCCTCCCACTGCGGAGGAGTCTGTGAGCCTAAGGTGAGCCCATCTCTGCAAACCCTCTTCACTGTCACCTGTCAAAATGAGAAACAGAACTACTGGATGCCTGGAGATTTAGTTATAAGTATTATATATGCATGTTCCTTTTATCAGGAGAAAAATGAATGCTCAGAAGAAAGCAAACACTTCCAATAGTTTTCCTAGCCCTCGACAATGGTGTATGTGTTGTAATCGCAACTTATTTGTTGTGTTTATTTACTTCCATTCTACCTCACTTTTCTCCCAAAGTGGCTTACATCATTGTCCTCTCCTCCATTTTATTCTAACAGTCCTGTGGGGTAGGTTAGGCTGAGAGCATGTGACTGGCTGAAGACCACCCAGCAAGCATCTATGACAGAGTGGGCATTCAAACCTGGGTCTCCTAGATCCTAGCCTGACACCAACCACTACGGAACACTAATCTCATCTTCTGGCATCTAATCTCTGGACTCTCCAACCTCAGCTCTTATCTTATGGCAAGTCTGGGCTACAGGATCTCTGGCTTTTGACTCTTCGACCACCCTTGACCCAACTCCTCATTACTCATCCAGGGTTTTTGTCTGGCTACTGCCCTTGATCTCAGCCCTGACAAATTCTAACAGGACAGGGTGGGGTCAATTTCCCCCTCACTCAGTGTGAGCAGTATTACCCTCAGCCCTTGACAGGAAAAGCCTGCTTCTTTCTAAAAGCTAAGGGTGAAAATAGATTCATCATATTGTAATCAAGAGCTCAGTCTCATCTATGTGTTTAAGAAGTCAGCCTCCTTTGTAAAGAGTATATTATGTATGTCTCTATTAGGTACTATACCAACCATATACACAAAGGACATAAATTTAATAGCAGGTACAAGCCCTACAAAGATATAGAATATGCACAGGAGGGCAGAGTTACAGTTGCTGTGGGAACTCGAACTTTAAAGCCTGCTACTTCTTGTGCATAAAAATAATCACAGTGAAGAAATATTCCATTTCCATACAGTTTTATCTTAAAACTGAATCTCATTTCATCTTTCAGGGAAGGAGAGAAACGAGAACAGCAAACCTGCCAAGGAGATATTCCCTTTGACTAAAATATGCACCGCCATGTTCTGTGGAATGCTCATTTGAATTCTCTCGAGGTCTGGTCTGAAGACAGGCTCACTCCATGAAAAACACAGCGCTGAAAAATGCACTTCTAGGCTTGGAGGTTTAGACCTTTCTAGGTTAATGATCTGGGCACCAATCATGGTGCTTGGTATTCAGGCGTACCAGGAGGTTTTGCCCTCAAATAAGCACCAAGTTTGTGGCAACTATCACAGGGATTTAATAAGCTATAGCAGCTCTCAGACTCCACAGATATCCTGATAATGTGATGTGAGAAGAGGCAGATACTTTCCCACAACAGTTTTTACTTCAACAATGGGCCAGTCAACTGGGTTAACCATTTGGAACATACACTCTTCAACTAAGCTGCATAATTTATTTGATTTGATTTATCTCAATACATAATTTATCTCACTTTTCTACAAAAAAAAGTTAAACAAATCCTCCAAAAGTAAAGCTGAGTTTTTCTCTCAGCTCATAATCCAAGTATGTAACAGGAAAAGCAATGTGCCTACCTACAGATGAATCTCAAAAAAGTTTAATTCACTTTCACACATGGGGGGGGGGCAGCAAGCTTCCCAGGTAGTGAAACCAGGGCTCATTTCCTGCAGAAGCACACAGGAGTGGCACTCTGGCAGTAAGAAGCCCAGAGGGCAGGCACATGCAGCAAGCCCCGCCCCCTGCTCCCAGCAGCCCCCCCATACCTTTCCCAGCCCACTGGCCGACCCAGTGGAGCGCTACTGCAAGCTGGCCCACAAACTGCTCTGCCACTTCCTGGGCTGCGGCACCCAGCCCGCTCAGGCTCTGCTCATCCTCATGCTGGCCCTGGCACGGCACCTCTGTAAGGTGGGCCCTGGCTACTCCTGCAAGGCTTGCGAGGAGCTCTGCCCTGGCCTCCTGTGCCTACTCGGGCTCCTCCTGTGCCTCTGCCCCGCCACCACCCTGGCCCCCTATCTACTCGAGGCCATGCGCATCCTCCATGCCACCCTCCTTGACCCATGAGCAGCCACACACTTTCCTGCACTTGCCGGCCATCCAAAAGAGTCCAGTGGCACCTTTCAGACCAAGGTTTATTCAGGTACAAGGTCTCCCTCCTCTGTGAGGGCAGATCTGTGCGCTTCTCCCACCACAGCTGGCAATCCAAAACAGTCCAGTGGAGCCTGAGCAGTGGGTGTTGTCTTCTGACACACTTCCGGTGAGGTCAGGGTGTGTGGCATATGCAAATAAGTTATGCTAATGAGTTATGTTAATGAACTCCTGCACCTCTTTTTCTACGAGATGACCCCTGGGTGAAACTATATTTATTTTCTGGATTTATACGCTGCCTTTCTCCCCAATGACTCAAAGCGGCTTACTTCATTCTGTCTTCCATTTTACCCTGACAACAACCCTGTGAAGCACGTTAGGCTGAGAATGCATGACTGGAGAAGGCATGACCAAGATTACCCAGGAAGCTTTTATGGCAGAGTATGGATTCCAACCTAGGCCTCCCAGATCCTAGTCCAACACTCTAATTGCAATACCACACTGCCTCTTGACTTCAGTTGTGATACCAGAGTAAAGACACTTGATGTAGCAGATTCCAATTTCTCTACAGTCCCAATTTCTCTATAGTAATGCAACACAAGGAATGCATTCTCATCTCCTACAATTGCTTTGATCTGTGGATTCAGGATACCTTGTTTGGTTTTGCACTGATCTGCATTCCCCAATGACATGGTTTCATAACAAAAGGAGGCCATTCACCCATAAGGGTCACAGTGCTGGATCCGAGATGGGACTGAGTTTTTTAGGAATAATCCACCTACAATGCCCAGGCACCTGGAGCACAGAGACTGCCTCTTCAGTAGTGCTGAGGAACAGCATTTCATGTTGTAGCAAAAAGAGAAAGCATGAACAAAAGCAAAGATTTTACAGGACTGCACAAGGATGCCTCAAACCGTATCTGTATACTGGGGAGGAAGAATGACAGAGATGTATCATTTCTGGAAATCTGAATCTGAGTTTCCCCCATATGTATGTGTTTCAAAAACAAAAAGGGGAATTTGGGAGGAAATTTAAATATATGCAATACTTACTTCTCTATCAAACCAAAACCTGTTCTGATGCTTTAACAACATAAAATGCATCATTGATAACTTACTTAGCATATCATTATCTGGTATATTTATAGAGCTTAAAAGTATAAATGT
The DNA here is from genome assembly GCA_029375565.1 of Gekko gecko. Taxonomy (NCBI): domain Eukaryota; kingdom Metazoa; phylum Chordata; class Lepidosauria; order Squamata; family Gekkonidae; genus Gekko; species Gekko gecko. The sequence goes on along the minus strand of JAPDNY010000013.1, from coordinate 19,501,509 downwards.
CCTCATTTTCTACAAGCAAAATTGCAACTTAACCATCAACTAAAGTGAGAGAGCTGCAAACTGCTGCACCCAATATTATCTTAGCCCACTTCACTCACTTTGGGGGGGGGGTCCTAATCGTACTTTCATCACTCCCTAAAGCTTCCTGTTTTTTCCACTGGCAACAGACATGGGGGGGGAGAACAGGCAAAACTTAAAAAAACAAAAACAGGCCTTCACATCTCTAGGGACTGAGGAAGAGAGCACTTTGCACTGAGAATATATATCCTTCCAGAAGGCCAATACAAGGGCGTAGACTTTCCAATTTCCCAGGGGGGCTGGGGCTGGGGCTGGGCCAGAGGCATTGCTGTGCTAGGTCCTTAAAAGAACCGAGGCCTAGTGACATCATAGGGAGGAGCCAGTGACATCACAGGCCATTGTCACTATTTATGGAGGCGGAGCCATGTGGCATTCCTGGCTCCTATTATCTCCAGTGGGCCTTCAAGTCTCTCCCATTGTTTGTAATGGGCAATCCTGTAATTTCTTTTATACATCCCAGTTAGTTGTCCCTTTGAAACTGTACCACACGTATAGAGTGTACATTCCTTGCCAATGTTCCTTCTGGACTGCACACAGGGCAAAAGGAAATTTTAAAAGGCCTCTGATCTGCATGCCAATCAAGAATAATGATGTGTGGCATAAACATGAGTTAAGTGTTAAGTGTTCTCCCTGGATGGTGTACATACCAAGAACATATCTGTTGCCATTTCCCTCTCTTCCTTCTCACCACTCGGGAAACAAAAGCCCTGTTTACATATTACAGTGAACATATGTACATCTTGCATGGACATATGTTGTTAGAAAGAGGTAATATACTTTTGCATTACAAATAAAAGCAGCCCGCCTGCATCCTCCCCCCCCCAGCCCCAATGGCTCAGAAACAAAGCACGGCATGGGCAAAATCCTCTGCAAAGAACCCTGGAGAACCACTGCCAGTCTGAGCAGACAATGATGACACTGATGGACTGATGGTTGAGAGACCATGCTTTGCGTGCCAAAGGATAAAGGTTTAAACCGAGGAGGTCTAAGAGAACAGCTGTTGGAAAGGATCTTTCTCTGTCTGAGCCTGTAGCGCTCACTTGCATCAGAGCAGACCATGCTGAAGTAGATGGACCAATGGCATGAAGACCAGTGTGGACTGAGGAGACCCATGTTCAGATCTACATTTTGCATGACACTTACTCGGTGATACTAGGACAGTTAGATTTGAGTCCAGGAGCAGATTAGAGACCAACAAGAGTTTCAGGGAATAAGCTTCCAAGAGTCAAAGCCCCCTTCATCAGGCTGGGTGATATTGCCATTGTTGTGAGGTCAATATAAGGGAAGGGAGACTGGAGGAAGGGTGGAATAAAGAGGGGATTGACAGACAACATGTGAGCAGCAGAGTCCATTGGGATGGAAGAGGATTTTACAGGAAAAAAATAGCACCAACTGATGTGACCAAGAACACAGATCTTCCCAAACTAAAACATCATAAATTATAGCCTGAACATGAACCTATATTGTAATGCATTAAGTGATGTAGCAGTGGTGACAAAACCTCTAGTGGCATTTAGTTGAACTTCCTGGACAGACAGATGTATTTTCGGTTGCCACTGGCCAAACTGGTCTGACTTTAGAGAGTTGGGACAAGCAGCAAGGCTTGAGGAAGGGAATGTAGATCCATGGTTATAGAAAAGAAGGGGGCTAGGAACTGAGAAAGCAAAGCAGTCCAAATGAAGCACAACAAAGTACATTTGAGAAATTATAGAAACAGCATGGAAGTTTCTTAGTTGGGGTTAGCTACAATGCTATTGCAAGGTCCACAGAAACCTGTATGACATTTTCAGACATTCTTTCTCAGTGTCCTCAGGATTGGACTATAAAAAGCTCTATTCAAATCCTTAACCACTGAGCTTGCTAATACTTTCTCTTCTTTCAGTTCCTTAGATCAATTTGCCCAATCCCCCATCAAACTCAAATCTTATTGGCTCTTGCAACTATGAGTAAATTATTATTACACTTCTATCACATGGCTCTTTCCTAATGATTGTGGCTTCCAAGAATAGGTTGAAGATTATTGCCTGGGAAGCACCCACACAGCACCATGCCATGGACCCAGATGGCTCAGGTTAGCCTGATGTCATCAGATTTTGGAAGCTAAGCAGAGTCAGCTCTGACTAGTATTTGGATGGGAGATCTCCAAGGAATACCAGGGACATGATGCACAGTCAGGCAATGGCAAATCATCTTTGAATGTCTGTTGCCTTGAAAATCCTACAGGGTTACCATGAGTTGGCTATGACTTGCTAGCATTTTACATCACACCAGGGCAAGTGCGCTTTAATGCCCAGAACCATTTGGGCAAGGTGTAATGTATAACTACTGTCAGTAGCATGAGATGGACCCACAGCTCAATTGGCTCTCATATCACTGCCATAGCATACAAAATAGTAAAACACTCAGTAGCACCTTTAGGACTAACAAACTGTATTGTAGCATAATTATTACTGTAACACAAGAAAGCCACACAAACTTTTCCAATCTCACTTCAGTGCCAGTTCCAGTCCTCAAACTCACAGAGAAACCCAAACACTCTCATTTTTGGTAGAATGACACCCCTTCCCTCCTCCACCTGGATGGTTTGGCAAATGTAAGCCAATGCCAGAGGTTTGCATGCACCAAGTCACACAGCAGAACCAGAGCTTCCAATTTCAGCACTGGAGCTAGGGATGCCAGCCTCCAGGTGGGACCTGGGGATCCCCTGGAATTACAGCTCATTGCCAGTCTAAAGAGATCAGTTTTCCTGGGGGGAGGGAAATGATGTTCTGGAGGGTGGACTCTATGGCATTGTGCCCCACTGAGGTCCCCATCCTCCCCAGACTCCATTCCCAAATCTCCAGGAGTTTCCTAACCTGGATTGAGCCACCCTCCCCTCATCCCCCAGAGGTGGCCAGGGGGTACCTGGCAATCCTAACTGGGGCTATTTTAGCAAGGGAGAGGGGGAAGCTGGGGGAAAAAACATATAGATTGGGAGAGAGAAATGAAAGACAGAGGGAAGGGAAGAAAGTCAGACTGGAAGGGAAGCAGCCTGGAGTGGGGGTGGGGCAGCTTCCCACCGTTTCCAGCTCTCACACATCTCAAGGGAAAGGGAAAGAGAAACAGAAAGAGAGAGAGGGACAGAAAGCGCAGCCCCCACCCCCGATTACAGGAGAAAGTGAGCCCAGGATTTTCTGTATCCTGGAGCAATGTGCTCTGTGCAGCACAAGGGTTCCTGGGTTTTGTTTTCTCCTGCAGCCCAGTTTAAACTGGACTGCAGGAGAAAGCAAGCCACTCACCGATGGCAGGGGCAACCAGAGGCCACAGAAGGGCCCCCCACCTTCCACCTCCCTCCATTCTTGCCCAGCTCCCCTCCCCAATCCTCCAATCCTCTCCCACCTCCCCTGCTTGGACTTGCAGGATGGCTAGGTGGCTGCAGCCCTGGGCTCCCACCCACCCCACCCCACCTGAAACAATCCCCCACTCCTTACACCCCCACCTACTTACCCTTCAGGCTAGTGGCGGCAGCAAGCAGAGGCAGCATGTGCTGCCTCGAAGCTAGCCTCCACGTGCAGCTCTCCATGTTGAACTGAGCGGGGCTGCTGGGAACTGTGGGTGGAGCTTAGCTTCCAGGAGGAAGCAAGCCCCCACCCCTTGACTTCCCTCCCAGCCCAGCTGAACAGTCTCAGAAAGCGGAGGGGAAAACCTTCCACTTTCAAAATGGGGTGGAGGACGGGAGGGGGGGTAGCAAGGCTCTGGTTGACACCAGTTGCCTCCGGGGGGGGCTCAGTACTTTCGGGGGAGGCTTGAGCTCCCCAGCCCCCCTGAAGATGACGCCTATGGGCCAATATAGGTATACCTTTTGCTATTTAATGCATGAAAGTGGACAGGAGTTTCCTTCAATGAATTCTCTGCTGAGATGTTCTTCCCTGATTGCAAAGAAGCTCACCAACCCAGGTCACAGAGCAGCAAATGCAATCTCTCACCCTGGCCACCTACTCAACTGAGGAAGCAAAAGTCAGTTGAGGCAATGAATGCTGTTTAACCTGTGTCCCTCAAGGGCCACAACAGCACTCCTAACATTACTTCCCATGCAAGTCCTTCCTTCCATGTATTCCCCATCCTCAAATCACAGGTACATTTTGCCTTCCTACTGACTGTCTACCGCTTCAAGCACCAAGAGCACAGATGTTAAGACTGATGCTCAGGGCAGGTTTCTCCATGTTCTTGTCACTTTGCTATCAGATTACTTCTATGTGGGGCTGCCTCAGAAGATAAATTTTACTAGTGCTTAAAGAACCGTGCTAGCTACCTGTATATTTATGGGCTTAGCTCAAAGTGATGGTTCTTGTCTCTGAAAGACTTACACAGCCTGAAACCAGGCTATCCAAACGACTGAAGGGCTGTGGCTCAGTCGTAGAGCATCACACCTGATTGGCATGCCCGAGGTCACAGATTCAATCCCCAGCATCTCCCGTTGAAACTGGAGGAGTAGTAGGATTTGTGAAAGACCTTGACCTAAGACCCCAGAGAACTGCTGACAGTCTAAGTGGACTCTGATGGACCAAAGATCTGATTCGGCATAAGGCAACTGTGTGTGTTCATGTGACCGCCTATTCACAGGTCCACCCAAGAGTTAAGGCTCTTGTCTGTGTGCCTTTGCCTTAGGAGGAAGGTAGGTCAAGGCCTTTATATTGTAGATTCTCCTTTGTGGAATTGCCCCCCACACACACACACACACACAGCATTGGCATGGTGCCAGAGTCTACTACCTTTCAGCACCAGATCCATTTCTTTTCCATGTTGCTCCGGCAGTTCTAAAGCTATTGCTTTGACACTTGGTTACATTTAAATTGCTTGCTATTGTTTGGGTGGGTGGAGTGGCCTCTTGTTAATTATGTTTTTTAAAAACAACTTGAAGAATTAAGATCTTCACTAATCTTCACTGAAATATACTATTTTGTTAGTTTTCAGCACTGCTATATTTTATGCTGTCTCATGTTACATTATTGCTGTTTTTATTATGCACTTTTAGCGTAACTTTTACCCGGATCCGAATTAAGTTTTCCAATAACAGAAAGTGCATTGATTCTTGCCAATACCCCCACTCCTCAGGGACTTTCAGTTTACCCTAATTTCATTCCTGATGGCCCCTTGTCCCCAAAAGCAATGTTCTGTGGAGATCAAGAGGGTACAAAGGTAAAGAGGAGGCAGGAAAGGTTTTTTTCTGATGATAGAAGTGCCTTCTGTTAGTGGAAAATTTAGTCAAAATCCAGCCCACTGCCTCAACAAGATATAAATACATTAACTAAATACAAATGCACTCACAAAGAATTTCACAGTGTAATACGAATGGCTAAAGAACACCACACATATTTCAGATATTTTGTCAACACAACAGTTATCTGCTTAACAGGTAAGTTCAGCTGCTAGAGAAGAAATTTAATGCAAAGCTTTATCACTACTTTGCATTATCTCGCTGGTATCCATGAGTGAGGCATTCTGGGATATGTAGCTGTCAAGGCAGTAAGCATTCAAACATACATCCTTCAATGTCTGCTTAGCTAAAATGCACAAATCATTGGCATCTACAAAAACTCAAACAACGCAAGTTTTATGTTTCCTTACTATAATCAAGCCACCCTCATGGGAGGGATAAGCCATGAGTTGGGCTCCCCTCCCAATATCCTGCCCGCCAGCTTCCCCCCTCCAGACATCCAAGCCATACATGTGCTTTGGCTTACAGCTGGCCAAGGCTAAAGATCACAAAGAAAGAGGACAATTAGGGGCAGCTGGGAAACACATAAAGAGCAGTTGCTTAGCAACTTGCTCACCTGTATCCAGAAAATCTGGAAGCCACAGAAAATCTATGGGCTGCTGTCAGGCTAAGCTCTCTTGATATAAAATAAGCACATAGAAGCAGCCCTCCATATTAGACCCATTGTTCATCTTGTCCACCATCCCACTTCCAGTGTTGGCCAGCCAGGGGCTTCCAGGAAGCCCACAAGCAGGTCCCTTTCCTCTACCATCACTGTGTTTTGTTGGCAGCAGATTCCATAAATTATTTCAGCACTGTACAAAGAAGTTCTTTATTCTGACTGTCCTGAACCTACTGCCAATCAATTTCATTAGTGACTAAAGAGATGATGTTATGTGGAAGAAAAATCATCCGCATCTCCTTTCTCTGTAGCACGAACCCAGGTACCAGCATAACATTATAATCACTGCAGAAGGGAGGGTTTTTTTTTTGAAAACTCAACGCTTCGAACAGTGAAGAAAATGACTTTTTCCACTGGAAAGGTATGGAAGAGGGTTTCTTCACCAATTTTATGTTTCCCTCAACTGTAAAAATTTAAGGTGAAGATGTTGAAAAAACTGGCTGGAGAACTTTTTCCCAGTTGGGGCATGTTCCCATACATAACTGGGCTGACCTCTGCTGGATTATAAAGCAGATATGGAAATCTAACATAAAAATGGAAGAGAAGCCATGTTGGGTCAGGCCAATGGCCCATCCAGTCCAACACTCTGTGTCACACAGTGTCCAAAACCCAGGTACCATCAGAAGGTCCACCAGTGGGGCCAGAACTCCACAAGCCCTCCCACTGTTGCCCCCAACCAAGTACCGAGGATACAGAGCATTACTGCCCCAGACAGAGTCTTCCATCTGTACCTTGCAGCTAATAACCACTCATGGACCTCTGTTCCATATGTTTATCCAATCCCCATTTGAAGCTATCTATACCTGTAGCTGCCACCACTTCTTGCAGCAGTGAATTTCACATGTTAATTACTCTTTGGGTGAAGAAGTACTTCCTTTCATTTGTTCTAAGCCTACTGCTCATTAATTTCATTGAGTGCCCACGAGTTCTTGTATTGTGAGAAAGGGAGTACTTCTTTCTCTACCTTCTCTATCCCGTACATAATTTTGTAAACCTCTATCATGTCACCCCTCACAGTTGTCATTTCTCCAAGCTAAAGAGCCCTAACCTCTTTAACCTTTCTTCACAGGAAAGGTATTCCATTCCCTTTATCATTTTAGTTGCCCTTTTCTGCACCTTTTCTAATGCTATAAAATCTTTGAGGTGGGGTGACCAGAACTGTACACCATATTCCAAATAAGGCCACACAATACATTTAAACAGGGGCCTTATAATACTGGCTGATTTGTTTCCATTTCCCTTCCTAATAATACCTAGCATAGCATTTGCCTTTTTTACTGTAGTCGCACATTGAGTCGACATTTTCAGTGAATTATCTACTGTGATTCCAAGATCTCTCTCCTGGTCACTTACCGCCAGTTTGGACTTCAACAACATATATTTATAGTTAGGATTTTTGGCTCCAATGTGCATTACTTTGCACTTGCCTAGGTTGAACCTCATTTGCCATGTTGTCACCCATTTGCCCAGCTTTGACAGATCCCTCTGAAGCACCTCACAGTCTTCCTTGGTTCTCACTCGGGATGTGCATTCGGCTCATCAGAGCAGAAAAACAACTCGTATAATGCCTATACAGTGTTATTCGGGCTCCCCAGAAACAGAATCAGATTCCCTGATCTGATTTGGCTTCCCCAAAAAGTACTGCCAAAGAGAAGCCAAATCTATTTGGCTTCTATATGGCATTCCCCCCAATGCATTATTTTTCCAGTCGGCCGGCAGGCCAGCTAGGGAAACAAGAGGAGGCAGAGCGGGTCAGTTTCACTCTCCTCTGCTTGGAAGTAGAGGGGAGTGTAAGTGACCCACTCTACCTCTGATTCCCTTCCTCAGACTGCTCACTGCAGCCAGCGGGCTGGAGAAGGGGTGGGGAGACTTTTAAAAATGCCTCCCTGTGTGGGGGAAGAGACAAAGCTGAAGGGACTTGGATCTGAGAGACCTTAGATCCAAGCTGTTTCAGCATTGCCCTTGGCTCCCGCTTGCTTGGGCAGGGGGCAGGGGCGGATTAAGGTTCACTGGTGCCCTAAGCACTGACCAATCTTGATGCCCCACTCCTTTCCACACTGACCCAGAGAGGGTCATTGAAATGACTGTCATGACAACCAAATTTGGCTCCATCATTTTAGTTTTAAACACATGTATTTTACTTTTAAACATAGCCTATGACACTGCACCTCACCAACAAAAAATAGGAGATAACCCTAGGGTGCACCATGATCAATTTGCACTACTTTTATCTTTTTTTTTTTTTTTTTACAAATCTTCATTCTTCTTTTTCTCTTTTCACCCATTTCCCAACTTTGTGATGCCCCCTTTGGCCCTGGTGCCCTAAGCATGTGCTTAGTCTGCTTAATGGTTAATCTGCCACTGACGGGGGGGAGGCAAGTCTGAAGAGGCTAGATCTAAGAGATCCAAGCCCTTTCAGCTTTCCCCTTGACTTCTGCAGGGTTGGGTGGAGGGGCATGTCAAGGCTGAAGGGGCTTGAATCTAAGAGATCCAAGCTCTTTCAGACTTGCCCTTGGCTCCCACGGGCTTGGGGGGGGGGGCTGAAGGATCTAAGAGAGCTAAGAGATCCAAGCCCTTTCAGCCTTGCCCTCAGCTCCCACGGGCTTGGGCGGGGGGGGGCGGGAACCAAAAGGCAAGGCTGGGGATGGTGGATGGATCGAGGAGGCATTTGCCTCCTCACACCTTCCCCAGCCCGACCACAAGAGCAGGCAGGCTGAGGATGGCTGGAAGAATTGGGGAGGCATCTTTACTTTAAATGCCTACATGATTCAGCCTTCCCCAGCATGCTCGCTGTGGTGGACCTGCTGAAAGGCTGGATCAGGGAGGCTTTTAAAGATGCCTCCTTGCCGTTTCCCCAAGCCAAATTTGCTTGCTGCTGCAGGCTGGCTGGGGAAGGTGTGGGGAGGCATTTAAAGATGCCTCCCCAACCTTGTCCCCCTTCTCTAGGCAGCTGCTTCAGCAGGCCAGCTAGAGAAGGGAGAAAAGATGGGAAGGCATTTAACCCCCCCTTATTCAAATTTTAACACCCCCCATGCTCCTTTCATTGAAGGGAAGACAATTATGGGAGCCTGCCCCTGGGGCAGGAATCCAGGGGGAAGGAATTATTGTACCCTATGGGGATGGTCCCCATAGGGTATAATTGAGCCAAATAAATTCGGCAATACTGAAAATTCCCGAACCCCAGTACTATACCGATACTGAGATTCAGGAATATTGGCAAATACTAATATTTTGAGGGGTCAATATATCCGAACCTGAAAAATACTGATGGGGGGTGCATACCCTTAGTTCTCAGCACCCTGAACAACTTAGTGTCATCCACAAACTTAGCCACTTCACTGCTTACTCCCAACTCCATATCATTAATGGACAAGTTAAAAAGCACAGGACCTAGTACCAAGCCCTGTGGTACTCCACTGCTTACCACCTTCCACTGTGAAAACTGCTTATTTATACTCACTCTGTTTCCAGTTAATTAAACAATTAGTCCTCTTATCCCATGATTGTTGAGTTTACTTAGGAACCTTTGATGAGGAACTTTATCAAAAGCTTTCTGGAAGTCTAGGTAAACAACATCTTTTGGGTCACCTCTGTCCACATGCTTGTTCATCCCCTCAAAGAACTCCAAAAGGTTAGTGAGACAAGATCTTCTTTCTCTGCCTTCTCTATCCCATGTGTTAACCTCTATCGTGTCACCCCTCAGTTGTCATTTCTCCAAGCTAAAGAGCCCTAACATCTTTAACCTTACAGAATTCATGCTGATTCTTCCTCAATAGCTTTTGTTCATCAATATACTTACTAATTCTGTCTTTAATAACAGATTCCACCAACTTACCTGCTATCAATGTTAGACTAACTGTCCTGTAATTTCCCAGATTTTCTCTAGAATCCTTTTTTGAAGATGGGTGTTACATTGGCTACCTTCTAGTCTTTGGGAACAGAGAAAGATTTTAGTGATAAATTGCATATTTTGGTCAGGAGATCCACAAGTCCATATTTGCAATTTGCTTTTATGCATATCAGTTGTCATTTTTAATTTTTAGTATAGCTAGGGGCCTCCAAAGCGGGAAGTGTCATGAATCTCTCTGGACCTCTGAAAGGGCCTGCTCAGAGGTCTGAATGAACTTTTCAAAATCAAATATTCTTCCCCCGCTCCCCCATCCCATCCAAGCACCAAGACAGCTTTAGTCTCAAATGACTGGCATATGTTCTGGATTTATAGCACTAGCTAAATCATGCAACAGGTGGGCAGACCACAGACCATGGGCAGACCATGCATTCTACATGAACATGCAAAGGTGCCAAGCCACTTCTTTGGTCCCTGTTGCTCAGCATTGTCTTCTCTGACTGACAGCAGCTCTCCAGTGTCTCAGCTGGAGAGCTGTCTTTTACCAACACTTGCTATATGAGATAATTTAAATCCACATGACAAAGGTTAAACCTGCAACTTTCAGCATGCAAACCAAGTGATTGACCACTGGGCTGTGGGCCCCGTTAAAATCAATCTGAGTCAGACCATTGGTTCCATATCTCCCTATTGTTTACTCTGATTGGATCTCTGGAGTCTCAGACTAAGAAAAGTCTTCCCCAACACATGCTTAGATTCCCCAAACTAGTAAGATCAGGGATTAAACTTGGGACCTTCTGCGTGCTAACACAGTGGACCCTACCCTGTTTCAAAAGCCTGTGATGAGGGTGGTGGTGATGCCATTGGCAGACTGTGATCAGTATCAGTCCACCCCTGCAAGAGGCCTGCCTAAATTCAGTAAGAAAGATGTTCTGTAAAATATTCATATCCTGACTTTCCTCTTGGCTCAAGGTGGCTTACAAAACAAGACTTAAAACATACAGAATAAAATAAAACCCCAAATAACCCCACTCTCCACAAAAGATGCCATGGTCTATAGTCCATTAAAGGCCCTGGCAAATAAAATATCATTGCAGTGCCTCCCTCACCTTCTCAGGGAGGTTGTTCCACAGATTGAGAGCTGCAACAGAAAACACACAAACTCTGGCTGATGTTAGGCAGGCTACCTTAAAAATGGGAGCACTAGCAGGAGGCAATCTGAGGACAGGAGCTGGTGCACATGGACTTATGGAAAGTAATGGTACCTGACGTACCTGGGGCCTAGGCCACAGAAGGGATTTAAAGGTCATAACCATAACCTTAGAACAGAACTGTGCAATCCACAGTACAACTAGAGGCATGAGGAGGATATGACAGACTTTTGGACACAATGGTACTACAAGGATCCTCTACTCTCCACTGGGATATCTGTACACCACTATATCACCAGCTTGCTAACTGTAGTTCTGATAATATTAGGTTCAAGAGGTTCCAGTCACCCACAGACCATTTTTTTCTTCCAGGTATTAGGAGAGAAGAAAAGGTCTCCTGCTCCTACCACTTCAGGGTTTGATTAAAATCTGCTCCAGAATAATTACTACCCATCCAGCGAAGCTTCATAAATAATTAATACTAAATGCGCACCCACATCCATGATCAAAAGTAACAATTGGTGTTGCAAAACCATTGCAGCTTAGTTTTTTCAGAAAGCAAAAAAACCCCACAATGATAATTATGATAGTGTTTATTTGCTTCCCTGTTAATTTACAAAAAATGCAGTTAATCTCAGTGGATCTCTTGATCATTAGTGCAAATTAATGCAGCTACACTGCACATTCTGCATATATTAAAAAGAATTAATTTTAAAAACAGCAGAAAAGAAAACCACATGTCTCCATATGAGGAGATGCTAATGGAGTCTGGAGCATGCCTCTGGAGCGTGCTCTCTTTCTCACATGTGGTGAGCGCAATATTAAGTATCTTTCCTGCTTATTTACTTCACCCCATTTCCCAGGGTATGATGTGAAGGAGCACAATGAACCATCTTGCTCAAACTAAGCAGGTCTCAGCCCGGTCAATGCCTAGAGGGGAGATACTTCCTGGGACCTCAACATGTACCATTCCTGAGTTCCATGAAGGAAGAAAAGCATGATACAAATGGAACACACATCTCAGCAAATGTCCAGGAGGAAACAAATCAAACCTAGTCACGCCTGTATTTGCCCTGCAAGCTTTCTGGAGCATAATTTTTACTGAGGTGGTAAACCTGTATCAGGGACTGCCAGTATTAGACAGCAGATTAATGTGATTGAAAACTCCCTGACAATTAAAATCTTTCTGGTGTTTGGTGTTTTTTTTTTTGTATTTTTCATAAGTGCACGGGTGGGTGCACCTGGAAGTCACAGCAACGTCTGGTGACTGACCCCTACTGGGGACCTGAAGAATATTCAGAAAGGTGGCTGGATAAAGCCTGTCCTCACCTCCCAGCTGCTGGTATTCCAAGGAGGTCTCCTATCCAAGTACTTGCCAGAGTCGACCCTGTTTAGCTTCTGAGATCTGATAAGATCAGGCTTGCCTGGGCTATCCAGGTCAGGGCAACAAATAAACTTTTTAAAAAGCAGAAAATCCATTTAGCATACAGAATCGGCATGTCAGAAAGCAACAGAGATCTAAAACCTATGTCTCTAGAGCAAAGTGTCTCAGTATGGAACCAAACACAGCTCTTTAAAAAAGCAAATGAAATCTTCAAGTTAAGATGCATTGGAGGGGTAGGTGGGGTATTAGAATAACCAGTCTGTGAAGGAAACAGCAGGCAAAGATGTAATGGGACTAATGTACTTGTTGTTAGAGAAGTTTTACTGAAATGGAAATGATAGAGACACACAGCTGTCCATAATCTAAGGGCAAACTATGCACAGATTTAAGACAGTGCACTAATGCACAAGGTGTTCCTAAATATGTTTATTCATTTGTTTTGTGAGACTGCATGTGTCCCACTTTCTAATGAAGAACTCAACAACCAGTGTTTGGGCTGCAGAAATTTATGGATTATTAATCAGCATGTCAATTATTAGTAACTAGGAATAAGGCCTGTTGTGGAAATAAATACAAGGGCTCTAGAAAGAGGCTCTCCTTCCCAGCCAAACGTCAACCTGCCATTATCTGCCCCTCTGATTTCAGCTTTCCATCTCCTCCCCCTCCCTACTGGAGAGCAGTTGTAATTCTGAATGATCTCCAGCCCTCACCTGGAGATTGGCAATAATGGTTCCCCAGGAAGAAAAGTACAGTTTTTCTCTGCAATGGGGACCAAAGCAGCTTACATCATTCTCCTCTCTCCCTTTTGACTTGTACAACAACCCTGTTTTACTGACAGAGCCAAGCTTGGTTGCCTAGCAATAGGCACTGAGGGGAAACTAGGGTTGCCAGCTCTAAGTAAGGAAATACCTGGAGATTTGGGGGGGTGGATCCTATGGAGGGCAGCGTTTGAGGAAGGGAAGGACTCAGCAAGGTATAATAACATAGGGTCTAACCTCCAAAGCAGCTATTTTTTCCAGGGGAACTGATATCTGTCATCTGAAGATCAATTGTAACAGTGGGAGATCTCCAGGTCCAACCTGGAGATTGGCAACCATGGGGGAAATCAGTCACACAGCAGGGGGTTGAAGAGAATGGTTTGACAGCCGCGGACCCACCTCAGTTGCCAGCCAGTCATGACAGAAATAAGCAGGAGAGAGCCATTTTCACAGTTTATTCTGACAAGAAAGTAGCCAAGCTGGCAGTGGGCGGGGAAGGGGATTACACTGAAAGTCTGTGACTGGTCCAAAATCACAGCTTCCATAGCAAGAACTTGCGTCTGCCTGACCCTGCTCTGAAGCGTTAACTGCTATGCCTAGGATAGCTAACCTCCAGGTGGAGCCTGAAGATTGCCGGGTATCAAAACTGAACTCCAGACAACAGATCTCTCTCTCTCCCCCCACCAGAGAAAATAACTGCTTTGGAGGGTGGGCCGTACTGCTTTGGAGGGTGGGCTCTATGGAGTTCTGTTCAGCTGAGGCCTCTCCCCTCCCTAAACTCTGGCTTCCTTAGACACAGAATATCCTGGAATTTCTCAACTTGAAGCTGGCAACCCTAGTCAGGATTGTCCCTAATGAGTTCCTCACAAAGGCCTGGAAAGGATTTCCTTCCTTTGACTTTTTACTGACAGAACCAAGCTTGGTTGCCTACCAACAGCCACTGAGGGAAAAGTTAGTCCCCAAGAGGAACCAAGCAGGAGAACTGTCTTCATCAGGAGAAACAGCCGTTTGCCAGTTATTCTGACAGGGAACAGTGGCTGAAGTGGGAGTGGGTGGGGAAGAGGAGCAGACCCAGCCCCCGCCAATAGCATGCGACTATTCTTTAGTGGCAGCTGACAGGCCAATGGCTGATGGAGTGCATCTTTATGTAGTGTCTTAGACCACCTTTGAAAATAGTTAATACTTTCTCACCTGTAGTGAGTTCAAACTGTCTAAGGTAAGCAAGTTTGCTGTTTAATACGTTCAACCAATGACTAAATTTTCCAAGTGACACTAGTAATACCTGAAAGTTTATATGGAAAGCTGCAACATAAACAGTACTTTGTCCAGTAAAAGAATTTTCACTTGTTCTTTGTTAAACCATTGGACACCAACTGATGTCTGCCCATGCCTTTCTTGGAATTTCTCCCAAAGAAGACCAAGTATGGTGTAGTGGCTTAGAATATTAGATTTTACGCAGCAAGATTCATTTTCAAATTCCTACTCATCTATGAAGCTCACTGGGTGTCAAGCTCAGGCTCGTTGGGATGGCTTTGTAGTTACTTTCAATTTTAGCCATTCTGGTTCTTATCAATGTACCTTCACCTTCACTTGTCATGTAGCATTCCTAGGGGGGGAGCAAATGTTATTTGAGTGCTTGGGAGTAGCTGCTTGTAGCTTTCTTGAAGCGAGTAGCTGCTTGTAGCTTTCTTGAAGCGAGCCCCAAGATAGTTTCCCATGAGACTGTCCTTGGAGATCTATATGCCAGGCTAGTTTAGATAGGCCAACCATATATCTGTCCAGGTTGTTATAGGAAACACCATGATTTAGGTATGACGTGTGAATGTGTGGAATTTGGGGTTTTACCTATCTCTTGTATTTCCCCACCTTTGGCTTCAGTCCTAACAAAAGCTTTTGAACCTACAGTAATTATCATATCTCACAGTGTGTGGGGGGAGTGAATTGACTGGGGACCTGACACTGGGATGACCTTGGCCCAATTAGTCCTGGCCTAAACAAATGTCATGAAAATTAAATGGGGAAGATAACCCGATATACACCACTCTGGGCTTCCTGGAGGAAGATCTGGAAGGGTGGGATTTTTCACCTAGGCCTTTCCTCCCAAGACTAGCCTCCTCCCTTGGAAGAGATGCATTTCATTTAATTTCCTTGATTTTAAATGCTTCTCTATTGCCTTCTAGTGCAAGGCTCTCATAACATTGTTTTGTCACCAGCCTCCTTGGAATGTGGCAACCACTACTCCAAATGAGGCAACGTAATTCTTTTAATGACTGCCCAACATTCTCCTACTGTAGAAGTCATACTATGAAACGGAGGAGGGACAGCATGAGAGAGCATTGCACAAATGAGCCAAAAAGCATTTTATGATGTATTTAAGGACAATTCAAAAATAATGAATGGAGTTGAGAAGTGAATAAAGAAGGAAGGTGCTACTCTACAAATAGGAAATCACCCCCCCCCCCAAAAAAAATCCTTTTTGTTCTTGTTGTTGGCTCAGTATAATAAACTTTCAAAGACAGTTGCTCTAGGAACTATCCTAACTATTGTGTAAATATGTTTAGGCAGTTTTAAAGTGCAAATATTTCAGTGTAATAGATGGCCCCATGCAGAAAGCAACAGTTGCGGTGCATGCCAAGGTTCAAATTTTATAACTGTACCCGAGCTTTCTAGGGGACAGCAAGGGAGGGCTTGAAAACAAGGCCAGCATTACAAACAGATTGAGAGACAGATCTACCCAATGTGACACTGTGATGCATCAGACAGATGGAGAGAGAGCTCATATTCCACTATTACTGTTTTTTATTATTCTTTAGCGTTTGTACGATAACTTTTAATTTACAGCATGCTTCTCTATATTTACTGTAGAAGCTGCCAAGATGGAATTCATATGCAGATCTGACACTATCAAAATTTGGGTTTAACACAAACTGGGAGTATTTTGTTTACTCCAAAACATAATAGTACTTCCTTACAAATTTATGCACACTGTTGTTTGCCAATTCATCAACAGACAGGAGTGGCCCACACCTATTCTGATTAGATCGTTTGCTCTTCTTTAATTGGGTTGCATTTCCATCTGTGCCCTGCAAAGTAATGCAATATGCTGATGTCTTGGAACACTGGGTCTTTTGGCCTCTTTTCCTATCCCCTCTTTATCCCCTCTGCGCTATGCCTTCTTCTGTGTGTATGTCACTGGAATTGGACCATGAGTCCTAGGGTTGCCAACCACTGGTTTGAAAATACCAGGAGATTTGAAGATGAAGTCTGGGAGAGTGGGATTTAGGGAGGGGAGGTACCTCAGGAGAGTATAGTGTCATGCAGTCCACATTCCAAAGCAGCCATTTCCCCCCCCAAGAGAAGTAGAATAAGTGTTTAAAATAAATAAATCATTGATGTAGTCTGGAAACCAGTTGCAATTCCAGGAGATCCCCCACCTGAAAGTTGGCAACCTTATCCAAGACAGGTTTGAGACAAGCTGAAGCCCCAAACTATGTCAAGTATAATACCAGACACCCTAACTGTAGCTTACTCAGCTTGTGCATACTCTGTCAAATACTCTTTATTTCCATTTGAGATAGAGAACTGAGTTTGAGAACACATGACTTACCCAAAGTCACACAATGAGTCCATGGCTAATAATCCAAATACAACTTTTCAATCAATCTATACTACCCATTTTGTCGTGCCATTTCACAATTCCAGTAATACATTAAAGACATAGATAGCAGTGGATAACAAATTGCAAGTTTCTATATGGTCCTTTTTCGTATCAGGTGAACTAACTTGGCCAATGTGCTCCTGTGCTGTGGAATTTCTTGACTCTATAATACTAGTTGCACTTTGACTTGTCCTAATGATATGTGTAAGTTAATGTTTCAGGACTGAAAAGTCTCTGTAGAGTTACTACAGGAATTATGTATAACTCTTGTCCTCAATGAAGAAGATACTTGAATAAAGAGAGGTATCCCATGAAGGTTTGACACAAGGCTCTGTATTTCCTACATTGGCTACAGGAGACTGGGCTAACCCATAAATTATGCAAAAAAAATCACTGGCTTATTATTTTTTACTGAAACACAGTTGTGTGGAAAAAGATGGAGAAGAGCTTAACCCTTTGCCCCATTGTGATTCAGTAAAGTGCAGGGAGGAAGAGCAAAGATTGCAGCTCTATTGGGGTGTGTATGATTAAATTAAATCAAATAATTTCTTCCCCACATAATATATTTTGGCCAACAGGCTGGTGTTGCAGGGAAAAACACATAAGGGACACAAAAACAGACACTTTAGCAGGACAACACAGATCATTACTCCAATAATATCTAGATTTAGAACAGTATGAGGTGAATGTCTATAGCTGCCATCCATGCTTCGTGGTTTTTACAAGGATGTGAGAACAAAATGCAAGAAGGCATAAGTAGGAGAAACTGGCTAAAGCCAAGAGGATATCAAACAAGTAGGTTGGGTATGCAAGGCTGGTGGGGGGAGGAGAGAGAAAACCACACAGAATTCAGAATGTGCGAAAAGCTTCTAAAAATCATTTCATAGCACTTATCCAATGAGTTGTAAAATTCATCCCAGTCAGTGACTGGGTGCAAATGGAAGCCATTCACACTAACATTGTTACTGTGTTGTCACATATCACATCTAAAAAAGACTCAGACCAATTCAGGCTCCTTTTTGAATTAAAACAAGGAAAGAGGGACAAAACATTTCACACTAAAAGTACCCACAAAGCAGCATGTCTACTTCTATGAAAAGCATCCGGGTTTTAGTAAGACTCATGTCAAGAACAGACTAATAGAGGGTCTTGAATTTTTGCTAGACCAGAGCAGATCTGCAACATAAACACAGACAGAAGTGTACAGTGTGCTTCTGAGTTTCGTGTTATAATCAATGCACATGAAAGGAGACTGAGGCTATTAGCCATGTCCTTATAAACAGTTTGCATACCTTCTAACAGAGACCACATACACAGATAGTCAGTACATACACAAGTTTTGCCACATGACTGTAAGTTTTGTCTTTTTTGGATTCCTGATCATGTATGCAATTCATATGCAAGAAGCCTTTTTTCATATACTACACCAAACACACAGAGGAAAGGAGAGATGCCAGCAGGCAAAAGCAACCTCCCCCAAACATGAACAAACAATGTTTGTACAGGTCTGATGTGATGCAGCTGAAGTTCCTACTGCATTAAAATGTTTGCTACTATTCAGTCACTCTTGCAAACAAACAAAAATGGAAACAATGGGACTCAAAGACCCATTAAAAAGTCTAGGTCTCAAATCCCATTCTAAAACCTTATGCAAAAGCATTTTAAATGAAAAAACCCAACTCAAGAAAACGCCAAACATTGTTCCAAGCCTAGTTTACTTTTCTAGCCAGCTTGCTTGCTTATTTATTTATTTAGATTTATAGACTGCTCTCCCCCTATACATAGGGCTTAGAGAGGTGAACAACATTTCAATAAATACATTTCAGAAAACCACACTTCAATAAACAAGTAAATTTACAGTCAACTGAAAACAGTTAAAACAATGACAAGTTCTAAGATTATTTCGGATGGCGCTTAAGGACCAATTTCTGTCCTTTTCCCATGCATTGGAGAGGAAAGAGGGGATGTCAGGCTCAGTGGAAGACCGTTGCTGTCCTCAAACACAGGCCTGGCGAAATATCTCTGCCTTGCAAGCCCTGTGGAACTGCACTAGGTCCTGCAGGGCATGGATGTCATTAGGCACAGAGTTCCACCAAGCTCTGGTTGAGGACAGCCAGATTTCTATCGGGCCAGGTATCACCGGGAGGTTCTTCTTCCCAGAGCATAATGCTCTTCTGGGGGTATACCAGGAGAGGCGGTCCCATAGATATATTGGTCCCAGACCATTTGGGACTTTAAAGGTTGATAACAAAACTTTGAACTCGATCTGGAATTCAACCTGGAGCCAGTGCAGCTGGCAAAGCATCAGCTGAATGTGTGTTGTCAGTGGGGTTCCGGTAAGAACCCAGGCTGCTGCATTCTGGATCAGTTGTAGTTTCTGAGTCAGTCTCAATGTTAGTCCTGTGTAGAGCAAGTTACAATAGTCTAACCTGGAGGTGACTCTTGCATGGATTACTGTGGCAAGGTCAGGACAAGACAGGACATGTCACAAGCTTGCAAACACCAGTCTAGCAACATTTATGATCTGGGCCTGCATCGATAAGAAGTCTTCCAGAAGCACACCCAGGCTCCTGGCGGTTAAAGGTACACCACCAAGATCCGGGGGTTAACATCCCAACCTTGAATCCCACCCACCCAGACACAGAACCTTTGCCATGGATGGATTTGTTCTCAGCCACCTCTGTTTTAACCATCCAACAACAGCCTCCAACCCATCAGAAAAAACGTGTCTATTTTCCCAAGAGAAAGCTGATGCTAGACACTCATGTTACAAAGATAAACACTGAAGGCACGGAGAAAAGAAACTTAAAATTTCAGAAACACCCCCTCACTTCATGGCAGCTAGAGGCCTAGCTGACATACTGCCCCCCTCAAGATCTCACCCACTAGGTTTATTTGGGTACATTTTGTGAAACTTGTGAATAAGCTGAGGTGCATGTACATGATAGTCTTTCACCAATTCATTATGAGATGGGTCAAAGTTCTTCCACTGAATAAGGTAGTACAAACTACCAAGCTTGACCTTCAAGTCCAAGATTTGGGCCACCTCTTGGTGTGGCTCACCATTCCACATCAGAGGAGGAGGGGCTGGGGGTCGAGGTTTCCACTTGTTCAGACCCGGGTCCCTCTTTAACAGACTGAAATGAAAAATAGGTTGCACATCTTTGAGTGATTTAGGCAACTCAAGTTCAATAGTCACATCATTGATTTTGCGCAACACCTTGAAAGGCCCAATATACTTCCAGCCCAATTTCCTGTGGGGATGGAGGCCTTTTACATTTTTAGTAGAGAGGTACACTGTGTCCCAAGGTTGCAAATCCCATTCAGGAGCCCTGCCCTTGTCAGCCTGAGTTTTGTAATCCGCTTTAGCTTTGTCCAAAGTCTTTTGAATGCTATACCAGTGGTCATTCAAACCCTGCCACCAAACCTGGAGATCCGGGGGGGCCTCAACGTGGGGAGAGGGGCCCCCTCATAGCCATGCAAGGCCTTAAAGGGAGACAGACTGGTGGAACTATGAACAGAATTATTATAATTGTATTCCGCATAAGGTAACAATTCAAGCAAATTGTCTTGTTGGTAGTTAGTGAAGCACCTCAGGAATTGCTCTACTACCTGGTTCACCCATTTGGTCTGCCCATCAGTTTCAGGGTGGTGAGCGCTGCTGAGGCCCCTTTCAATGCCAAGAACCTGCAGGAGCTCCTTCCAGAACTTAGCAATGAACTGAGCCCCTCTGTCAGATATTACCCTGGCTGGAACCGAATGCAATCTCACAATGTGCTGCATGAACAGCTTAGCCAGGGCCTTGGTCGTGGGCAGTTCCTTACAAAAGATAAAGTGCACTGTTTGGAAAATAGGTCTTCAATCACCCAGATTACTGTCTTTCCCTGGCTGGGATGCAAGTCCATTATAAAGTCCATAGAAATAACCTCCCAAGGCCTGCTAGGAGTCTCTAGGGGCCAGAGCATTCCAAGAGGCTTACCTGGCTGTCATTTGCTCGTTAAGCATGTTTGGCATGACCCCACATATTGTGAAATGTCAGCCTGGCACCAGAACTGGCATTGGAGTAGATAGAGGATTTTCAAATAACCAAAATGTCCAGCTAGCCGAGATTCGTGTCCAAAATGCAGGACCTCTCCACAGAGGGCCTTTGGCACAAATAGTCTGCCCCCCTATACCAACACCAGCTTGTCTTCAGTTGGATGGCGGGGTCCTTAGAGGTTTCTTCCCTGTCAGAGTCTGTGAAAGCTGCTTTGAATTTTGAAATCCATGGCTCACCTCTCTCCCTGGTCTCCACCTTGCTGCGCATCACTACTACCCCTCCCAGCTGGGAGGGCATGAACATAGAATCCACCACTTCCTCCCTCTAACTAGCATGTTGGGGGAGGTGCGATAAGGTGTCACCCAAGGAACTGGCCTTTCCTGGGAAGTGCTGGAGGGTAAAACAAAACTTAGAAAAAAATTCCTCCCATCTGAGTTGTTTGGCGTTCATGTTTCAGGGGGTGCGTAAAGCTTCTAGATTTTTATGATCAGCCCAAACCTCGAAAGGCACCCTTGCCCCCTCCAACCAGTGCCACCAAGTAGTCAGGGCCAGCTTGATAGCTGCTGCCTCCTTGTCCCACACCACCCAGTTCCATTCAGTAGCACTGAATTTCTTGGAAATGTAGGCTAGTGGGTATAACTTCCCATCTTCCTCTCTTGTAATATCGCCCCCCCCCCAATGGCAATGTCGGAGGCATCTGCCGGGACCACAGATTTTTTGTTCTTATCCGTGTGGTGCAAATTTAGCTCAGAAGTGAACAGTTCCTTTAGCTTGTCAAAAGAACCTTGGCATTCAGCCGTCCACTCCAAGCAAGCACCAGGTTTGGAGCTGTCTTGCCCCTTCCCCTTAGTTTTTAGCAACTCAGTGAGGGGCAAGCTTACTTGGGTGAAAATGGGGATGAATGGGCAGTAGAAATTCGCAAATCCTAAGAATGATTGGAATTTTCGTCGAGTACGGGGGGCCTCTCACCGCAAAACATCAGCCTCCTTGTGTGGGTCCATTTCCAACCCCTTCTGTGAAATGCGGTAGCCCAGGAAGTTCACCTCCTCTTTGTGTAACTCACACTTAGACAGCTTGGCAAATAACTTGTGTTCATAGAGGGTATCGAGTACCTCCCTCACCAGTGTTACATGTGAGTCCATGTCTTGGGAACATAAAAGAATGTCATCCAAATAAACCAGGGCCCCCTTGAACAGGTGCTTGTGTAATACTTCATTGATTAGGCTCATGAAGACCACAGGAACTCCCTGTAGTCCAAAAGGCATTGCTCGGTACTCAGACTGTCCCAAAGGGGTGTTAAAAGCTGTCTTGTGCTCATCCCCCTTCCGGATGTGCATGCGAAAGTAAGCATCCCATAAATCTCCCTCATGGATCACTGCCTTGTCGTGGCGAGGGGGCTTGCGTGGTTCGATGAGGCTGTGGGCTATGCCGTGGAGGGCCACCCAGGACGGACAGGCCACAGCAGAGAACTCAGACCAAGTGTGATCCCCCTGGAGAAGGAAATGGCAACCCACTCCAGTATCTTTGCCAAGAAAACCCCATGGACAGTAACAAAAGGCTAAAAGATATGACGCCGGAAGATGAACCCCTCAGGTCGGAAGGTGTCCAATATGCTACTGGGGAAGAGCAGAGGGCAAGTACAAGTAACCCCAGAAAGAGTGAAGCGGCTGGGCCAAAGCCGAAAGGACGCTCAGTTGTGGATGTGTCTGATGGTGAAAGGAAAGTCCGATGCTGCAAAGAACAATACTGCATAGGAACCTGGAATGTAAGATCTATGAATCAAGGTAAGCTTGACGTGGTCAAAAATGAGATGGCAAGAATGAACATCGACATCTTGGGAATCAGTGAACTAAAGTGGACAGGAATGGGCGAATTTAACTCAGAAGACCATTATATCTACTACTGTGGCCAGGAATCCCGTAGAAAAAATGGTGTGGCCTTTATAGTCAACAAGAGAGTGAGAAAGGCAGTATTGGGATACAATCTCAAAAATGACAGAATGATCTCAGTCCGAATCCAAGGCAAACCATTCAATATCACAGTAATCCAAATCTATGCCCCAACCACTGCTGCAGAAGAGGCTGAAGTGGACCAGTTCCATGAAGACCTACAACAGCTCATAGAACTAACACCAAAAAATGATGTCCTCATCATCATAGGGGACTGGAATGCTAAAGTAGGAAATCAAAAGGTAACCGGAATAACAGACAAGTTTGGCCTTGGAGAACAAAATGAAGCAGGGCAAAGGCTAACAGAGTTTTGTCAAGAGAACATGCTGGTCATAGTGAACACCCTTTTCCAACAACCTAAGAGGCGTCTCTACACATGGACATCACCAGATGGGCAACACCGAAATCAGATTGACTATATAATTTGCAGTCAAAGATGGAGAAGCTCTATCCAGTCAGTAAAAACAAGACCTGGAGCTGACTGTGGCTCAGATCATGAGCTACTCATTCCAAAATTCAGACTTAAATTGAAGAAAGTTGGGAAAAACACAAAGCCATTCAGATTTGACCTAGATCGCATCCCCGATGAATATACAGTAGAGGTGAAGAATAGGTTTAAGGGACTAGATTTGATAGATAGAGTGCCTGAAGAACTATGGACAGAGGTCCGTGACATTGTACAGGAGGCAGCAATCACCACCATCCCAAGGAAAAAGAAATGCAAAAAAGCAAAGTGGCTGTCTGATGAGGCTTTACACATAGCAGAGGAAAGAAGGAAAGCTAAAGGCAACGGTGAAAAGGAAAGATTTGCCCAACTGAATGCAGATTTCCAGAGAACAGCAAGGAGAAATAAGGAGGCTTTCCTGAATGAACAATGCAAAGTAATAGAGGAAAACAATAGATTGGGAAGGACTAGAGATCTCTTCAAGAAATTTGGGGAAATCAAGGGAACGTTCCATGCAAAGCTGGCCATGATAAAGGACAAAAATGGTAGGGACCTAACAGAAGCAGAAGAGATTAGGAAAAGATGGCAAGAATACACAGAAGAACTATACAAGAAGGACCTCAATGTCCTTGACAACCACGATAGTATAATCACTGACCTCGAGCCAGACATCCTGGAAAGCGAAGTTAAATGGGCCTTAGAAAGCATTACTAACAACAAAGCTAGTGGAGGTGATGGTATCCCAGCTGAGTTATTCAAAGTCTTAAAAGAAGGTGCTGTTAAAGTGCTGCACTCAATTTGCCAACAAATTTGGAAAACACAACAGTGGCCACAGGATTGGAAAAGGTCAGTGTACATTCCAATCCCAAAGAAGGGTAATGTCAAGGAATGTTCAAACTATCACACAATTGCACTCATTTCACACGCTAGCAAGGTCATGCTCAAAATCCTACAAGCTAGGCTCCAACAGTATGTGGATAGAGAACTGCCAGAAGTACAAGCTGGGTTTCGAAGAGGTAGAGGAACTAGAGATCAAATTGCCAACATTCGCTGGATTATGGAGAAAGCAAGAGAGTACCAGAAAAACATGTACTTCTGCTTCATTGACTATGCTAAAGCCTTTGATTGTGTGGATCACAATAAATTATGGCATGTTCTTAAAGAGATGGGAGTACCGGACCACCTCACATGTCTCCTGAGAAACCTGTATAAGGGTCAAGAAGCAACAGTTAGAACCGGATATGGAACAACTGATTGGTTTAGCATAGGAAAAGGAGTACGACAAGGATGTATATTGTCACCTTGCTTATTTAACTTATATGCAGAGTACATCATGCGAAATGCTGGCCTGGATGAAGCACAAGCTGGAGTTAAGATTGCTGGGGAAAAGATCAATAACCTCAGATATGCAGACGATACCACTCTGATGGCAGAAAGTGAAGAGGACCTAAAGAGCCCCTTGCTCAGAGTGAAAGACGAGAGCGCAAAAGTGGGCTTGAAGCTCAACATCAAAAAAACTAAGATCATGGCATCTGGCCCCATCACTCCTTGGCAAATAGAAGGGGAAGTTGTAGAAGTAGTGACAGACTTCACGTTTCTAGGATCCCAGATCACTACAGATGGTGACTGCAGCCATGAAATTAAAAGATGCCTGCTCCTTGGGAGGAAAGCAATGGCAAACCTAAACAGCATGTTAAAAAGCAGAGACATCACCTTGCCAACAAAAGTCTGCATGGTCAAAGCAATGGTATTCCCCGTAGTAATGTATGGCTGCGAGAGTTGGACTATAAGGAAGGCCGAGCGCCGAAGAATAGATTCTTTTGAACTATGGTGCTGGAGAAGACTCTTGAGAGTCCCTTGGACTGCCAGGAGATCAAATCAGTCAATCCTAAAAGAAATCAATCCTGATTGTTCCCTGGAAGGCCAGATCCTGAAGCTGAAGCTCAAATACTTTGGCCACCAAATGAGAAGGGAGCACTCACTGGAGAAGACCCTGATGCTGGGAAAGATTGAAGGTCAAAGAAGAAGGGGACGGCAAAGGATGAGATGGTTAGACAGTGTCATCAATGCAACGAACATGAAATTGAGCAAACTTCAGCAGACAGTGGAAGACAGGAGGGCCTGGCGTAAACTGGTCCATGGGGTCGCGAAGAGTCGGACTCGACTGTGCAACTGAACAACAACAAAATCCAGTTTAGTAAAGATTTTCCCTTTGGCCGCCTCTGTCAAGAGGTCTTTAATCAGGGGGAGGGGGTAAGTGTTAGTGGTTGACACCATGTTCAACTGGTAATCAGTACATAGTCTCAAACTCCCATCCTTCTTCTTCCGGAAGAGGACAGGAGCCGCAAATGGGGAGAAGGAAGGGCGGATGAACCTACAGGCTAAGTTTTTGTCAATGAACTTCCACAGCTCATCCTTCTCCAGGGCTCATAGAATACAATTTCCCTTTAGACATTTTATGCCCCAGCAAAATCTCAATAGCACAGTCTGTATTGCAGTGGGGGGGAAGTTCATCTGCTTCTTTCTCCTCAAACACTCTGGTGAGGTCTCTATACTCCAGTGGGATGGAGCTAAGCTTCTCCTAGGCCAAGCACACTTGCTCCGGTGTGGTTACCGGCATCTCTCTCCACTCCCCTTTCCAATTGTGATCGTTACGTTTAGGGTCGGAAAAGTATAGGGTTACTGAGCTCCATTGTTTGTATGAATCATGGTCTTGGAGCCAGGGGTTCCCTAACACCATGGAGAATCTGGCCATCGGGTTGATCACAAAAGCCTGTTGTTCCCACTGAGACCCTGTTCCCATGATCACTGGGGTAGTCTGATACTTGCACACCTCCTTTATCAGAGAGCCATCCATTTGGGTAAAGAGGAGTAGTTCTGGTAGAATTTGTCCCCGGACTCCTAACCCAGTACTATAGCTGGGCTAATTAAATCTCTGGCACACCCAGAGTCTATTAAAGCCCTCACCCACACCTGAGTGCCTAGTTCAGTGTTTACCACTGACACAGTCATGAAAAACAAAGCGCCGACTGCTTTCGGACCTGCAGGATTGCACCTTTTACAGCAGGTCCCAGACTTTTCTCGCCAGCTGAGGCACCTCGTCTCCACTGGATGAAGTCCCATTGGTGGGCACACTCAGCTGGGGAGCCCAGGGTTGTTTTGGCCGTGCACCACCTTTTGTCGGGGTCTGGGAGCTACGCCGTTCCAGTGATTTCCCCCCCCCGGGGTGTCAGAGTGGCTGGGCAGAAAGCTGCGTAGTGGCCAGGCTCAGTGTAGGCACACGCCTTGCTTTATCTGTTGGTTTGGGGCGCTGGCTTTTCGCCTCTCCACCCAGAGCTTTCAGGGCCGCCTTGGAAGTGTACATCCAGATCATGTGGAGCCGATTCTCAGTGTCACCTGCTTCCCAGATCCACCTGGTCAGGGTCAGCAGGTTCCCGCTGCACAGGATATTCTCCAGGACCTGATGTTTCAGGCCCAAACAGTACTGCTCAATCAGTACCTCTTCTGGCCACCCCTGCATCTTGGCGGCATACATCTTGAATTCATCTGAGAACTCACACACCGATCTATTTCCCTGCTTCAAACTCCGCAGGCAAGTACATGCTTTTTCTAGCTCCACAGGGTCTTCATACTGCCTCTGCAGAGCCCACATGAAAGCCTGGACATCATGTAGTTCAGGGGCCCTAATATTGTGGAACCCCACATACCAATCTGCTGCTCGCTCTCTCAGCTTCAATCCACTGTAGTCCACGCAGTGCTCATTTGATGGGAAGGTAGGTCCCCATCTCTGAGAAACTTGCACACTTGCAGCAGGAACAAAGCTAGTTTGTTGGGGTTCCCATCGAAGGTAGCATCCAGCATCTCTTGATGCCTCTCAGATGGGGCCACCCTTTGCCCTGATGCTGGAGGTCCTGTGGGCACAGGGGGTGGAGGTCCCACTGGCACTTGAAGTGGGGCTGGCAGTACCCCCCCCCCGCTCTGTCCTCACCGCCATCTGTGTGTTGTGTTTGGAATTTGTGCTGGACTGCTTGCACAATGAGTCGAGGTAGATCCAGCATCATCTCGTGCATCTCTTGTCTTAGCTCCTCCATCTGTGCTTGGAACTCATGTCGTCTGTGTTCCACTTGGCTGTCTTCCATGGCAGACATCCTCTCATTGCCCCTCTCCTATTCATCGGGGTAGGTGCATCCATACCTGCGTCCATAGGAAGGTAGCCTTGGATCAGGGGTGATCGCCCATGATTCTCTGGTCCCAAAGGCGAAGTTGGACAACAAGTAGGAATCTTGCCAAAATCTCCCCAGTCCACTCACCTCTGCGCCCCCACTGGCTGCCGTAGTTGTCACGGTCACCGCCATTGTGGTGTGGACTTCTTCCTCAGTGGTAACTGGCACATTCCTGTTGTCATCGTCAGCCATGGTAAGGTACGAGTTCAGGAACTATAGGTAGTTATGACACTCTCTCAGACTCCTGCAGCAATCAGTTCTCAACAACTTTCATGCAAAGAAGTAAACTTTATTGAAACACTGAAGTATACAGATGGTCTTTACATCTCTCGTGTCAGAACTGGCAATAAGCATGCAAAGCAAGCAGATATACATAATTCAAGAGGGTCCCCTGATGGCTTGGATCCAATCACAGAATAAGTGAAAGCCCACCAAAGCTAACGGGTCTATTTTCCCAAGAGAAAGCTGGTGCTAGACACCAAGGCCAAATGCTCATGTTACAAAGATAAAGAAACACTGAAGGCACAGTAAAAAGAAACTTAAAATTCCAGAGACACCCCATCACTCCAAGGCAGCTAGAGGCCTAGCTGACATGCAGCTCCCTGCGGTGATTATCTGTGAGAGCGACCAGCACCATCTCCTTCCCATGGCCAGGGCAGAAGCCAGGCTGGAACAGATCTAGGGCCAATGTGTCCTACAAGAAACTCCGGAGTTGTTCCGCCACCGTTCAGAGAAACACACTTACTTGCTTGGAATGGCCTGTAAAAGCAAATGGTACTGATATATCACTCTTAGTATTTCCTCCCCCTCTCACTTCCCACTTCTTAGTACATTTCCCCAAGTTTGTCCTTCCCATCCTCATTCCCTCTTGGAAGGGAAACTTCACACACAATGCTAACATTTCTTCCCTCCCTTCTCAGGTGATAAATCAGGCAGCTATGATGACAAGCTTCCTCCCAGCAATGGATACACAAGCGGGGGCTGAGCGGATGCTGCCTTCACAGTGACAAACACATGCTGTTCATACACCCGCCTGGCCATTTAAATCTCTCACATTCTGATGGAGCAGATGTTCCCAACAGGTGTGCCATTGCCAAAGGGACACTGAGGCCACACCAAGGGAGAGAAGCATCGCTTGGGAGCTGAGCAGAAATCATACCAGGTGGAATGGGGAAAAGATGAAGTCTGAGCTCACTTAGAGATGGTCACATGTTTCATGCAAACAGGAGCTTATGGCCTTTGCAGTCACTCTGCCTGTGGGAAGTATAAATGGTTGCTTAACAGCAGCTTGCACAAGCTATTAAATGGCAAATGCTGGAGAAAGGAACTTGGAATAAGAACATTTGGGTTGTTTTGTCTCAGGCTTTACAAAGAAGTAAACTTAGGCTTGCCACCAAGGATGCCCTCCACAGGAAGTCTACCCTTTCCATTTTTATTCTACCTCTCCTTCAAGAAGCTCAGAGCAGTGTACACAGTCTCTTCCTTCTCCTCCCTAACAGCCATCCTGTGAAGTAGACTAGACTGAGAAAGAAGAACTGTTAGAAAATCATCCAGTGAGCTCACCATACAAAGATTTGAACCTAGGTCTCCCAGGTTCCTCATGTGACATACTTACCAGTATACCACTCTGGCTCTCCAATCCTGGCTTTCTGACTACCTGTAGCCCCATCTGTGGATATCTAAATCCACAGATTAGGCTACATAGAGATTAAAAAGATTTTTGAGTAAACTTGGGGGGCTCCCCAGGTTTGCAGAAAAATCTAAAATGTTTAAATTTCCCCAAAATGTCCTGTATAGGAAAAGACTTTCCTGAACTATTCCTGTTAGGGCCAAATGGCCTGGCTGCTAACATGTCCATGTGACTTTTGTCACCTGGGCAGATGGCATGCCAGATGCCAAGCCTGATATCCATATACAAGACACATTGACACCTTTGCTGGGAAGAGCAGACATTCAGGCGTCTTCCCAAGCTTGGGACACAGCTGTCCCAAGACATTAACACATCAAAGCTCCTCTGACATGGCTTCTGTCATGTAGACCCGGAGATTTGGGCACACCCCTTCACCCTCTCGTGATTGGATAAATGGCCATATTCAATTATGACGGGAAAGGGAGGGAATTGTGATCACCCTATGGGAAGAGGGGGAGAGTTTTCTTGGAAAGAGAGCTCCTTTCTGAGGGAGAGTTCCCCTTTGGACTGTACCCTTGCAACATGGAATTTTACTAGTGGGCAGCGAAGCTGGACTTAACTGCCCACAGCAATCATGTGGTTCCTTCTCAAGATCCCTTGGTGAAACTTTGGACTATCTGCACAATGAACCATTTGAGACCTCTGTAAGCTGGGTAACTATGGAATACCTCTATGTATAATTAGAGCTGAACAAGTTATAGATATTATTTGTTTTCCTACCTCTGCAAGTCTTAAGATATATGCATGCTTATGCCCTGAATAAAGATAATATCTAATCAATATTATCTGAGTTTGTTTCCTATGTTGCAACTTGACTTCTAAGCCTATATCTTGTCACCTGAGCCGACTCAGCTGATGTGGCTACCACTAGATTAAATAGTTGTTTGCAGCTCTGGCACAGAGCTGGTAAAATTGCTAAGTCCTCTAGACCAGGCAGGAGTTTAGATCTCTGCTCCTGAGCCTTGGTGAGGGCCTTGATGTAAGAGATCTTGGTGGCAGTGACTACTGGTAAGCCAGGAATGTGTGCAGACATACTCTTGGGCTTGTTTAAATGTTCCTGAAGCATGTGGGATTTTGACTCTTATCCCTGGACTGGGGTGAGAGCTCAGAACCTATACATGCTGACAGTTGCGGGATTTTGGTCTCTCTCACTCCTGGACTGGGATGAGGGAGAAGGAAAAAACCTGTACA
The DNA here is from genome assembly GCA_029375565.1 of Gekko gecko. Classification (NCBI taxonomy): domain Eukaryota; kingdom Metazoa; phylum Chordata; class Lepidosauria; order Squamata; family Gekkonidae; genus Gekko; species Gekko gecko. The sequence continues at coordinate 19,471,178 of JAPDNY010000013.1, read as the reverse complement.
AGTCCACCCAACTTTTAAAAAAATTGAAAAGTGTTGTCTGTCTATGCACAGACAATGCACTTACTTTACTTCTGTAACAGCAATAGGTAGCTGCAGCAGAGCCCAGCAGAAGACACCAGGAGACTCTCCAGTCCCACCAACAACAGTGGCACATGCTGAGGGCTGAGAGCTGCTAGGGGCCCAGCTGTAATGTCCACACACTTTGGGAGCCACTGGGGACTCAGTCACGGTGTTGGCGTATGTCGGGAGCTGCTCAAGGCTCAACACCACAGCAGAAACCAGGAGCCACTCAGGGCTCGGCCATGGTAGCAGATGCCAGGAGCAGCTCCCAGACACAGCCATCACTGCAGCCGGGGCCCAAGATGAGCAAGTTGGGCCTGGATGTGTTGCCTCATCAATGGGGGGGGATAGGATTTCCCCCCTACACAAGTTTTGTGCTCCCCCTTGTTGTTATCTATTTGAATGTGTATGTTGGGAAAGAGGCACTTCACATTCACACGTAACATTTTAGGTATAGGCTTAAATATTTAATCCAGTTTTGTGGGTGGGACCAATTAAAAGTAATTGTCTGCCCAGCCCATTGATTATACCTTGCAGTATTTCTCTTGCTTCTCCCTAACAAAATGTATTGCAAAAAAAAAAAAAAAAGATAGGCATGTTTTGTTTAATTTACATTTTGAAACAGAAGCTCTCAAAATACTTTCAGTTACAGCATGGACAGTATCTCCCAGGTTCTTTTCTTAGGGCTGAATTCAGATTTTGCATTAGTGGAATGGCCCATAAAATGATACTGCTGGGGAACAGGACACCCCCCCACCCAAGGAACAACACAGGGTGTGGAGGGGCAAGGTTTCTAGCAGAAAGGGAGAAATGAATGGTTTGAATGGCAGGCGTCTTTAAAGGGGAGAGAAGGAGAGATTTGGTGTTGGCTATTTTACTCTGGTTTTAACAGGAAACCTTTACTAGCTATTATTGTAAGCCATTTTAAACCATGTGGAAATACTGCGTACAATCATTTAACCAAATAAATAGGCAGAAATTCCAAATTAAGTCTGGATCAAACTTTTAGAATACTGATTTGCTGGGGGAGGAGAACAGCCACTCCCTCAGATTTCTCAGTTATATGGCTGCAGGGAAACAAATCCACTTCAGTAGCCTTGATTCCTCTTCTGTTTTGGAAACAGGGTTTCTGTCAGGGCATTCTATGGACCACAGAAGAGCTGAAAATCTCACTGTCAGGCTCCACTGAGACTTCTGGTGTTTCAGTCTATCAGAGGATATAGGAAGGCAAAGGACTTGCATGCTCTTTTTATGTTGTGTTTCTCTGTATCTTTGTGTGTGTGTGCGCGAGCCTGTCAGTGTGTTTTCACAGAGAACTCTCTCTCAAATATGACTTTTAGTCATCATATGCCAAGAACAACAATTCTGTTCTGGGCCACTTTAAGGTAGGGCTACCTCGGAATCTGTTAGCTAAGCGTTGATTCAAGCCTCTGAGGGGAGAACCAAAAAAAAAAAAAAAAAAGCTTGTAAAAATTTAATGAGTTGCTTGCATTTGCTTCACAAGGTGACTCAGAATAACAAAAGCCGCCACTGCCACCACCACAGGCACACACTGCCTTTTCAATTTGCCTTCTAAAAACTGTTCTTTGGAAATGTTTGCCAATGTTTGTGTTGCATTTTTAATGAACTCACTCATCCCTGTTCAAGCCACCTTGCTTCAAAACAGGCTGGACTTGAAAAGTAATATTTTAGGACAAGAGTTTTATTGAGTTCAAATCACTGAAGTTCAGAAGAATTTATCTGTTTAATGCATTTCTATATTGCCATTCTAACAAGCCACTCAAGGCTGCTTACAGCTTAAAATATGAATAGACAAAACAGTAAACACTTGACATTTCAGGACATTCTCTTCAGAATCTGATGCCATGAACTCCCTGGCCTTGGCTTCTCCTCAGAGCTCGTAGTAGCTCCTGGGAAGGCAGAGACGGCTACTTCATCTAGCTTCTCCCAGGCCAGTGATGGTGGTACTTGCATGAGCTGGTGGCATGGGCTGCTGGCGTGGACTGGACCTTTCTTTTTTTTCTCTGTGAGAGATATGCTAACTGCTCTCTGGGGCACAGAATGAGCAGAATTCATTTCAGTTCAAGAGGTCCAAGCCTCCAAACAGAACAGAGTAGTTCTTGCCAACAAAAAGCCAATCAGATGTTCAGGGAAGTAGATCACAGGCTAGAGATTACACCAGCCGTCCCCACCTGCTTTTCCCACTCCTCATAAACACTGCCAGTTCCAACACCAGCGTGCATTCTTGACACGCTATTGTCAACATAACCGCAATATCTGTGAGTCATCTTTCCCAGAGTAAGTTATGCTTCCCATCATAGGCTGTGACTTCATACAGAATTGTGTTTGACAGCTAGAGTGACAGCCCCTCTGCCCCCGACTTTGGATTTCTCCTCACTTTGTTCTCTGCCTCCTCACTTTGTTTCCTGCCATTCCTCTTCCCTCCTCTTTGCATATGAGAGATTCGTGTGATGGGATTGTCATATTTGTGGGGAGCCGAAACACAAAACACAGGAGGAGGAGGAGGAGGAGGAGAAGGGGGAGATTGGATTTATACCCTGCCCTTTACTCAGAGTCTCAGAGAACTTACAAACTTGTTTCCCTTCCCCACCCCACAACAGACACCCTGTGAGGTAGGTGGGGCTGAGAGAACTCTGAGAGAAACTGCTCTTTCAAGAACAGCTCTGACAGAACTATGGCTTACACAAGATCATTCAGCAGCTGTGTGTGGAGGAGTGGGGAATCAAACCCAATTCTCCCAGATTAGAGTCTGTGCACTTAACCACTACACCAATACTAAATACTAAATTAAATACTAAATACTAAATTAAAGTGACAAATGGTCTGATTCTATAAAAGGCAACTTCACATATATGACTTATAACACAGCTAGCAATGATGCCTATACCTTAATGTATCAGGAGCGATCTGATCAAAGAAAGAGGAGCCATCATGTTAAATGGGCAATGCCAAGAAGTACATATAAGCAATCAGTGGAATCACAAACCAATAGATGGCCGATTGACAGTATGCCCTTACCATAGTTAAATGCAAACTAAAACGTGTGAATCCCTCTCAAATGTGGAAGATTGCCATTCTATAAGCCTGTGTACACTCCTCTTAACATGTTATTTGAAAAGTAATCACAACTAATTCTCACCTCCACCATCCAGAGAAACAGGATTAATTATGGTTACTCATGTACAGACCGTGAAGCTTAGCCAAGTCTTTGACACTGATGTCCTTGGTGAATTAAAAAAAAACAGAAGACACAGATAAAAGTAGGCCAAAGAAGGTTAAAACCACACTTTTGCCTTCATGCAGTTTCAAATCCCAAAGCTGTGAGGATTATAAACTTGACCGGTTCCCTTTGTCTGACCCAGCTGTGGTTACAACCTAGTCTCATTTCTGCACTTCTACCAAAGAGGCAGCTGAATTCCCCAACCTTTCCTTGGCTTTAATCCTATCTACCTTATTTGTCTTTGAAGGATCAAAACATATGGGCACATTTAAAGCTGCAGATTAAGACATCTGTACCATTTGCCCCGAAAAATGAAAGTGACTTGCAATTAACATGGCTCCACTAATTCCTTTTCTGACCTTGCCACATCAACAGCTAAATGAAAGAGCCTTGAAGCAAAAGCACCTTTAGCTTTGTACACAGTGGCAGGGAGGGTTGATGTCATGCCACGGTAGATGGTATTATACAAAATGTGCACAGCTCATCTCAATGTGCAGCTAATCAGTTTAGTTGCTACATCATCACTAAGCCAAAAGTAAACAATTCACTGTCCTGGCTTACCCTTGTGAATATGGTCAGAGAAATCAGAAGGCACTCAAATGAGAACCCTGTTAATTGCACATTACACACAAGACAGAAAAGACATTCTGATAAAGGATGTCTGAAACAAATAAATCCCTACCAGAGGTCATGGCAGAAAGAGTGCTTGCCTTAATTTTTAATTTTACATTGCAAAGGAAGGAAGGAGAGTGATTGAATTTTCCTGCATGGGTAACATGCATAGATCTTGGTACACAATGGGTCCTTGGGAAAGGTAAGCCAAAAAGGAGATGAGGAGACACATTCTTAGCAGCCAGAGGGTAGTGGAGCTGAATTCCCAAGTACAGGTTGCATGGTCCACATAACATTTGTTGAATTTGGAGGAGCCCTTGGGATGCTTCTGGAGAAAGAACATTGCTTAAGGGAAGAAAACATGACAGAAGAACCCATGGACTTATGCCAAGGTAAATAGCAAACAAGAATATGCAAGCTTTTGAGGCACTTGAGACATACATGGAGCAAGGAAGCAATTGCTGGAGGCAAACAAGCTACTACCACTGGGGAAGAGAAGTTGAAGCCTTGGGCCAGTCGCTAGTGAGAAACTTCACCGCTTCTTACACAACCCACAGTTATCCGTTATAAACATGTGCTGATGCACGTTGATTTCTTCAGTAAAGTTTATAAACATTTTGACATGCCTCGACTGTAAGCCTGGAGGAAGGCCACAATGGCAATTTCACAAATGCATCCATGGGCACATAGCTTTCACATCCATGGAACTGAAAAATGTGTACGGAGATCTGAATGACAGTTGGTTGTGTAAAAGCTCAAAAAAAATTAACACATTAACACAGAATAATGCTTACAGATGATCTGGAATTGCAAGGATCTTTTTTTGAAGAGGAGGAAGAGGGAAATTACAGAATAGGGATGGAAAACAAATGTTACTTAAAACTTGTTTTATTAGCCGACATAAATCCTTTTTCTAACAGCAAACAGGCAAATGCTATCAGAAATGTTCCATGGTTCAAAGGCTCCACATCAAAAAGAAAGGGGTCATGTAAATGCAGTGGGGAGGCACACTGTGCTTTCAAATCAAAGACATCAGGTAATAAAGGAAGAAAAGGTAATCCAATTCTACTCAATAATTCAACCATGACCCTTCTAGGCCTTTCTAGGTTATCCCTAGAAAAATCAGAAGGACAAATGACTTCCTCCGCCCTCTCACCCACCTTCCAAATGGGACGTTTATTCATTACCATAGTGCAGTTCCACATGTTATCAAGACGCTTCCAACCTGTCCCTACAGCAATATGTTAAGATGAGTGGTTAACAGATTTTTCCAACCATGACAAACAAAATGCAAATTCATGCAGATATGAAAATTTCTATATAGTCTGATTCAGGCCACAGATGCAACATACAAATAAATAACTAAATCACTGATTACATTTTTCTCTTTGTTTATGCAGAAGTTAATACACCAGAGAAATGGCACATGCCAAACTACTGCATATTTAAAAAAAAAAAAAAATCATCCGACAGTGGGGAGGGGAGGGTTTATTAAGCATCAAATTAACATTGGTGCAAAGAAAGTCAGATTGCATCTGTTAACTGCTGACTATCAAGTCAGACAGAGTAAAAACAGGTTAAGAATGGAAGTGATGAGCTGGAAGGACAGAAGAGATGCAGACGGAAACAGAAAGCAAACTGAGAACAGCCGAGTTATGGGGGGGACTAGAAAGCAGAAGTCGCAAGAAAGCGACCACATCCAATTATCACCCAAGACAAGCTTTATAGAAAAGAGACCTTCTTTGAGCCATTTATACCCAAAGTACCTATGCAAAAGGACAAAAGGCTATGCACACAAACAGAGATCACTACAACGGAACTGCTTACTTGCCAATTAAGCACACAGCACGCACACCCCTGGGACTGTGAGGTCAGCTGAGAACTGTTTAGAAAAAGAAGGCAATGCTAACAAGAGAGGATGAAGGGATACGGAGTGCTTAAAGAACACTTAGTATGGAACTAAACAGAGATTCAACAAGGCAACAGCAACAACATTTTGCTGATAGGGGACACATGCCCTTCCAAACTCTAGATAACTACCCAGGTAGTTACCCAGTTAATGGCCTCCAAAGATTTACTGCCATCAACACCTGGGGGTGGAAGGGGGATGTCAAGGCAGACTATTGGCTAAATGTCATAATCCCATGTGAAAATGCAGTCATCGAGTTGTTTTGTGCATTCATATCCTCAGAAATCCATGCACTACAGTACTTGGGTAGCTCCAAGACTACAAATGAGCAGGGAAAGAGAATTAACAGCCGAAAAGACACACAGAAAGAAGGAATTTGTTTCCATTTTGCAGCATGATGTCCTTTGCACACATCTAACTATGTAAAAGGCACTGAAGAACTAGAAAGAAGGAGGGCTACTGAATCTGCACAACTAATCTGAACTGACACTGCTGTTACAAGCAACCCCACATTCCCCCCACCATTAATCAGGGGGTTTAAAAATGCCATGGGACCACAGGGCTCCAGTTCTCTCTGATCCTTTGGGCCCAGGTTACCCTGGCTCACAAGGAGTAAAATATACCATCCTTCCCCCTCACATACACTATTTTTGGAATGATCAGTCAGGGTTGGGCAGGGGTTGGATGTTTTTGTGTGCATTTCAGGGGGCTAAACCATACTACAACAGTGCATGCTGGATAACCTTCCCCAGTTCCTCAAGAATTTAGGAATGAGGAAAAGACCCCTTCAGTGGTTAATCTTTGCAGGGGCTTACCACAGCAGCACTGCCCCCAAACAAAGAAGAATCCATCTCAACTGTGAACAAGGAGCAAACACAATGTATGTCAGTTAGAACCGACAATATGCTTTGCTCATCATCAACAATGTTTGAAAACTTCCCACGCATGGGTTGGATCTGAGCTCCAAACTGCAGCCTTCTCTCCCTTAATGACAAACATCAGGTATGTGTTTTATTCAGTCACTCAAACTGGCATAAAGGAAAAGGGGGCTCCTGGAAAGAGGGTGGCGGAGGAGAGAAATAGCTAAAAGGCAAGCAAACATGATATCAAAAGAGAAAAGCTCTTCCTTCCAACAACGTCCCTAAAGATGCAGGACAGAGGGAAGCAGGAAACTTCACAAAATCCCTGTTCAGGCAGGTAAAGATCTCTCTGCAGCCCTCCTCCTAACACTTATCTGAGATCTTCTTGGTTCTGTCTGGCGCCTGGAGGAACTGGCAGCCATGGGAGACTGGGAGGGAAAGGAGGAGGTGGAGAAAAGAGGCCTGCAATTTATCAAGGGGGCACCTTGGCAGGAAATTAATGAAATGCTTAAATCTCTCGGCTTAAAAATTAAAACGCCTTCCCTGCCACTACTGTGCACACCCCCTCAGCCTTTCCAACAGCTTCCAGGCATCTGCAGCTCTCTTCGCTGAGTGTTGGTGGGCAGCAATTCCCTGAACACCCTGCGGGCACTACCATTGTTGAAATGAAATGCCTCACCCTTAAGGGCCAGAAGGTACAAACAGGGAAAAAAGTTTTGCATTCCTCATAGACAGGTGCTGGTTTTTTACTTCCATGGCAGGTGTTTACAGTCACTTTCAGCCACAGGCCTCTTTGTTAAGAATGACAGACAAGAAAGATCTGTGCATGTACAACACACCTACCAGCTAAGAAAAACACTTTATAGCAAAAAGCACCTGAAGGAAATAAATGTCTGGGGTGGGGAGCAACAGGAGGACAATTCTTTTATTGGGATTAAGGGCTGCCCCACACCAGTCGATTCTGATGCAGCGTAGTGGGACCATCGTCAACATGCTATAGTAATTGGTGCATCAGCCTAGCATCTGGGAGACCCAGGTTCAAATCCCCACTCTTTCATGGAAGTCTGCTGGGGCACCAATCTCTCTCTCTCAGGCTAACCTTAATATGCCTCAGGATAAAATGAAGGAGGGGGGAATGTAAGCCAATTTGGATCCACAGTGGGGAGGAAGGCTTGGTATAAGCAGCTAAAAATTAGAATCAGTCCTACATGAAATTATAATGGTGATTTTTGAGGGCAACAGTAACAATCCCAGTCTTCTTTCATTCTTTCTCTATTACACATCCTGATTTTTTTTCAGAAGCCAGTTTTATGCTATCTCTACCCCCCCCCCAATTGTGATAGAATCAAAGCTCAATTTCTGTTGTGTGGTCAGGCTCATGCCCTACAATTTTGGCTGATCCCCTCCCAGTCACTGTAACTTCCAGACCTGATACCACAAAGCATCCGAGCAACAGCTGCTGCATGTCTGAATAACCTTCGGAGGTAAAGAACCACAGCTAGGTGGAAGAGCACAGGATTTGCATACATAATAGCTCCAGGTTAAATTGCTAGCACACCTGCAGGTAAAGGACTGTATTTATTTTAAATTTATTTATTTAATTTACATCCTGCCCTACCCCGCACGTGGGCTCAGGGCGGCTCACAACGTTCAGTAAAAGCAATACAATATTATATAAAACATCAATCACAACCCTCAATAATCTCTGATGGTCGCACAATGATACCAACTACAGTGACTGCTGCAACAATGTCAGAGAGGGCACAAAACAGCTGGTACTGGTGCCAAGTTGATTCTAGGCCGTCCCCTAAGACGATAGTGCATAATAACATTGAACAAGTGGAGTCAAAAGCCCGGCAAAGCAGCTCCATTTTGCAGGCCCTGCAGAATTGTAATCAATCCCGCAGGGCCCTGATCTCAACTAGGAGCTTGTCCCACCAGGCAGGGGCCAGGACTGAAAAGGCCCTGGCCCTGGTTAAGACAAGACGGACATCCTTCAGGCGGGGGACTACCAAATAGTGCTGCTCAGCAGAGCACAGGGCTGTTTGGGGCACATATGGGGATAGATGGTCCCGTAGGTATGCTGGTCCCTGGCAACATAGGGCCTTGAAAGTTAGTACCATAACCTTGAACTTGATTCAGTACTCAACTGGCAATGAATGCAGCTGGCACAGCACTGGCTGAATATGCATCCATATAGGCGCACCTATCTTCCAGATCAGACTCAAGGGTAAGCCAGCATAAAACTAGTTGCAGTAATCTAACCTGCAAGTGACCATTGCGTGGATCACAGTTGCGAGGTCATGGGGGGAGAGGTAAGGAACCAGCGGCCTGACCAGCCAAAGATGGTAAAAGGGTGATCTTGCAGCGTTGGTGACCTGGGCCTCCATAGAAAGGGAGGCATCCAGGATCACCCCTAAACTCTTTAACATTGGGGTAGGCACCAACAGTGCCCCTACAATGGCCAGGAGTCTGATTCCTGATCCTATTCCCCCACAACTCAGGTACAGGACCTTTGTTTTCATTGGCTTCAATTTCAGCCAGTTCTGCTGCAACAATCCAGCTATAGCCCCCAGAGCCCTGGCCAGACTGACCAGGGAGAAGTCAGGCTGGCTGTCTATCAGCAGACACAGCTGGGCAAGTGGGCACATATAGATGTTAAATAACATCAGGAAGAGGATCACCCCTTACAGGATGCCACATACCAATGGGTAACGGTCCTTTCTGCACTTGGATCTCATCCCCAGTTTTATGAGTTCAACTTGTGACACAGTATCTTGCATTTATCCCTGGTATAACAGCATCTGTTTATCCCAGGACAAGTGTGGGGCAAAACTGAGGTGACCTCAATGTAATGTGGAAACAAAAAATACCCCAAGATAATTACAGGGGTGAACTCGAGTGTAGTGTAGAATGTAAAAATACCCTGATATAATTACAGGGGTGAACTCATGTGTAGTGTAGAATGTAAGTTCGGGGACAGGGTTGAACCAGGACTTAAGGTCTAGTGTGGATAAGACCACAGAGACATGCTCTCCCCAAGAACCACTCTCTGTCCCCGACCCTGGAAAAAGGAGGACAGCCACTGTAAAGCAGTCCCCCGTATCCTCACGTCGGCTGGGATGGGAAATGGTTAAAAACATAAAAAGAGCCCTGCTGGATCAAACTGCTGGTCCATCTATTCCAGCATCATATCTCACACAGTAGCTAACCAGTTACTATGGGTTGCCAACAATATGGTATAAAGGTCAAGGCCATCCCCTGATGTTGCCTTCTGGCGCTGATATTCACAGGTTTATTTCCCCGGAATGTGGGAAGTAGCCTCTGACAGATCTATCCTCTATGGATCTGCCTTTTAAAACCATCTATGCTTGTGGCTATCACTATACCCCCGACAGCAAATTCCACATTTTAATCACTTGCTCGGCACAAATCTTAAATGTGCTGTGGTAGGTTTTAGGATTGTTGGTGAATGAGTGGATGGACTCCTGCCTGGAACTCTGTGGTTCACATGCACTAGCATTTTGATCGTTTTCTGGTAAAGGTTCCCTTGCTTGAAAGCCAGTCGAATCCAACTCTAGGGTTGCGGTGCTCATCTCCGTTTCAAAGCCGAAGAGCCAGCGCTGTCTGAAGACGTTTCCGTGGTCATGTGGCCGGCATGACGAAACACCAAGGTGCACAGAACACTGTTACCTTCCCACCGAAGTGGTACCTATTTATCTACTTGCAATTTCTTGCTTTCGAACTGCTAGGTTGGCAGGAGCTGGAACTAGAGACAGGAGCCCACCCCGTCATGCGGCACTCTTGGGTCTTGAACTGCTGAACTACTGACCTTCCACAGCCTGCAGTTCAGTGTCTTAACCACTAGCATTTTGATCGTTTGCTGGGGAAGACCATAAATAAACAAACAAACAAGTTTTCTATGCAAACAGTCCCAGGCTTGATTCCCGGCACTTCCAGAGAAAACAACTCAGGTATAAGAATGACCAGAAGAGCCACTGCCCATTGGAACAGACAACAATGAGCTTGGTTGACTCAGTATAAGGCAGCTTCATGTGCTTTGCATAAGCAGAAATAATAGTGGTTATTATCTGGGAAAAGAAAAGCCACTTAGCAGCCCACACATAACAACTACAGTGCTGGGTTTACCCAGCCAATTTCCCTTAAGCAGAAAACACGCAGATGATCACTGAACAAAACCAGGGCAACGAGATTCATTTCCACACTAGGAAGATGTGGGTTGCAGACATGACAGACAGTGAGCAAGAAGGTGATGGCCACCTCTCTGTGCTAGAATATGGAATTGGATTTCTAAAGCCAGAAGAAACATTAGCTCATAGCTGAGCACGCCAATCTGCCTTTGCACAGTGTTAAAAAGTCATTAACACCTCCTTGTACAATGGAGCCAGCAGCGTGAGTCGTGGCTGGCAAATCTTCTCCAGGGAAAGGAGAAGGAAGGCAGCCAAAGCCATGACTGATATTCTTAGTCAGGGCACGCGGCTCTGTCCTCAAACCCACCACCAAGCGAGCAAGGCTGGGAAACAGTCTCCATTGACTTGCAGCCCTTTACATCTTTGCAGGGTTACCAAAGGCTCAAACAAACTGAAGCTGTTATGGATATGAGAAGGCCTGCATGACTACAGTTGCAGTGCCCTTCCCCTTTTGGGATTCAGACAACCATGGCAGAGTTAGTGTCAGCTTTTCCAGTCTGTTGCAGTCAACAGTACACTGCAGTGTCTACCTGCACGTGAAACTCCCAAATCTGTGAATTAATGGGAGACTGAAAGCCTTGTGTGCTGTTGCCGTCAAACACAACAAGAGTAATGTGGGGGAATGTGCCTGCTGTGGCCTGCAGGCCCTATTCCGTCCTGCTGTCCTAGGTGTTTCTCCAGACCTGGAGGGGCTTTTCTTTCTCTCTTGCATAGCCTGCTACCACCACCTCACCATTGTACAGAATAGCCACTAGAAGACCATTGTACAGAATAGCCCATTTCCCAGCTTTTCCTCCAAGTTCTGAGGCCTTACCTCTGAGGCCTTACTGCTGCTTGGCATCTGGTCACCATGGGGACAGTTCACTGCCTTATGTGCCCCTGGAGGAATGGCCATGCCAACCGCCTGCCTTTGCCCCAGCTCTCCTTTTAAAATAGTGTGTTCGAGACAGTGGGGGTCTATGTGGTACAGAGGAACTCTCCCAGCATCCAAAGTTATAAAGTATTTATTAAGAAGTAAATGTTTACAAGCACAGCATCAAATTGAGCAAGGGATCCAAAAGAAATGCAAAAAATGCAAATCCTCTGTCACTTTCCCTATACATGCCCTATGAGATGTTAAAATAAGACAGGCTCCTTTTGCTTAGGATGTTACGGATCCCTAAAAAGGATCCATTACCTTGAAGCTTGTTCTAGCTTCTCAAAGAGCACATGATCAATGGATGCCTTCCCAGAGGAGAAGTCTGTGTGTGCTCATGGACACAGCACCCAAGGAAAAGAGACCTCCTTCCTGGGGCAAGGAGTTGTTATCATATTTGTTTCTTCACCCACTGACCAGGTCACACCAGGTCAAAGAGGCATTTCCTAGAGATCTCCAGGAATCTCCTTCCTGAAGACTATCTAGGATTTTATCTCTCCAAATCTCTGTTCCCTGGAAGGGGGAGATCTTGCCCCACCCATTATCTCTCCTGCTAGATCTAGTAGCATCTGAATGAAAGTGAGCTGAAGTGCAATTGCACAGATTCCCTCCCCATGCCTATTCTTTGCCCAGGGGAAAAAACTTTTAAAATGCATAGTGGAAGCTTTGCTCATCTCTCAGGAGAAAAAATGCATTCCTTCACAAGGCAGACAGAATGGCAAGGACAGAAACAAAAGAGGACACTGAAGAAAAAAATGGGCAGGGGCAGAGATAGGGTTGCCAGGTCCCTTACCGGTTTGCAGTGGGGGGACAAGGTCCCGTTCTGGGGTATTTTGCATGTGCGAATAGCACTCATGCACCTCGATGATGTCACCCAGAAGTGACATCATCACACTAGGCACAATGCCAGGGACGCTCTAGCATTCGGCCTGAAAACTCTATGATGCCATAGCGTTTTCAAGACGAATGCTAGAGCATCCCCCTGGCAACGTGCCCAGTGCAATGACGTCACCTCCAGGTGACAACATCGTGCCAGGCATGTTGGCCTGATCCAGGCACTTTGGGGGCGGGGTTCCCCCCACCAGCAGAATTCGGGCCAGCGGGTTGGGGACCCTTTGAGCAGGCAAACCCCACCCTCCCCGGGGGACCTGGCAGCCCTAGGCAGAGATGAGACTGCAGAAACAGACATGTGGTGGTACAATTTACACTATGAGGTGCAGAAGCAAAAAAGGAGGCAAGAGGGAGAGCAGAGAGCACTTTGTGGCATGCAAATTTTTAAAAAATGGATTAAGAGAAATGGAGTAGAGAGACTTGTGTTCATGCAATCTAAATCTAAACCTGCCAAAAGTTGATAATGAATAATCCACTGATGTGCTAGAATGCAAAAACAATCACTCAATTTTCCTCAGCTTTCATTCTCATCATTCCTGAGAGTGACTGAAACTATGCATCTCGGCTGATATTTTTCCTTTGTACTTAGTAAACCAATTCTGTAAATACAGTAATGCAAATATGGCAAGTAAACAGGACAGTAAAGGGGAAGGGCAATACTCTACATCAACAATAATTAAATCCTGCTGTTTGGAATCATTTCTAACCAGAGAGCAGAGGAAGAACTCTGTGAAAAGCTGTGCAGGTTTTAGGAGCTGGTTTTTACTTTATTTTTGTCAGTTTCAGATGCAATTCAGAGCCTTGGGCTTTCTTTCAGAAACTGATTTCTCTCTGGCATGCAGGTTAGTTTTCTCCCCCCCTCCTAACCCTACAGAAGAACAGAAGGAACGAGTGAAAGGCCTAGAGGGGTTCTTGTAGGCAGCCTGGCTGCCTCCCTGGGCTTCAGTAACATAGCCATGAAATGCATCACCTCTTTCTAAGTTTGATCATTGCCAGAAGCGCATTATCTGCTCTTCTCACCAACCCACGATTCAAAAGGCAGAGAAAAGCACATTTTGAATCATGAACAAACCACTTCACTGCCAGCTGGCTGCCATGATCTTTGGCCTGTACAACATGGATGAAAGGAGAACATGTCCAAACATGCCTCTTATCCACTGGACTCCATAAGGAAGAGCAGAAATATCCACAACACAGAATAGCACAAGCCCATGTCAAGGTTTTCAGAGCTGAACCCCATGTGTCCCCAGGGCAGGTGCACACAAGAAACCAGACCGTTATTAAATTTTAAAAATATAATTCAATTCTAATCAGATAAACAATTACTGTACAGACAACACATTACTCTTTGATCACACAGCAAGAAAACAAGAAAGCTAGCTCAGCTGCCTAATATTTTTCAGAAACTGCATTAGATGGCACAAACCTTATGTTCCAAAGTCAAAGCCCAACGCTCAGGCATTCTCTACATTACTAGCAATTGCATGTCACCATTTAGACATTTAGTCCATCAAATCTGAGCTAGTTCTCCTCCTCAGGGCCTTAGCTTAAGTACAGATTTTAGGCCCAGCACATCAGGCGATGATTACATCCAATCAGGATACCAGGAGAAACCTCTAGAAAATTACCTCACCATCTCTGGCTCTCCCCTTCCATCACAAGGATCACAGGTTCTCATAAGAAGCTAACTACCTTGGCCTTGAAGATGATAAGAACTATGTAGGCCCAAAGACCAATTAGTAACACCTGCAAAACAGAACAGACCAGGCCTGTTATTATTCACATTAACCCTTTAGAGGAGGCCGGGGTGCTTTGCCTCACAGCCCATGAAAATCTAACGTCACCATTAGAAGTAATCTTTTGCAATGCTTTGCAGGTGGTTCAGTTAGCTCCCCCTAAAGTTTTGGGCTTGGTTTTCCAGCCTCCTTCTAGTCCTGCTAGCAGACAGACCCTGAAGAATGCAACTATGCCCCCATGGGCATCTTCTGCGCACGATGCAGTAGTGGTGAGCACCTGCCCCCTGCTGTTCTGTTTGTGCCCAGAGGCAGGAAGGAGTTCTCACAAGCACTGTTGGGCAGGTGGGGCAGTCAGTGATAGCCAGCACTATTAGAATTGTTTGCCCAACAAGAACTAGAACTGAACTGAGGCTATTTCTAGGAGTTAGCGCCTGCAGAAGTAGCAGTGGCCTGAAGTCTTCAGGCTTTTACAGCAGGACCCTGTCCATTATGCTGCCACCATGAAGGGAGGCCCTGGCCAAGCAACTGTGCACTCCACCATCTGAGCTGAGCTTCTGTCTGGGTTTTCTACTTTCTCCACTTCTGGGATTCTGGGCGTGACCATGGGGTCTCTGGCAATAAAGAAGTCTCCTCAGTGGATGCTTCAGCAGTCCCAGTCTCTGGACAGGGCTTCCGCTCATGGGCCACTTGGACTTCTGGCCCAGCAGCCACAGCTGAATGTGTGTCCCCTGCAAGTCATAGGCCCCAGTAACCTCAGGGTCTATGAGGGCTTTGACTTCCATGGGGTCAGCCACCATGGCATCCTCTTCCTCTGCAGACAACTCCTCCAGCCCAGTCCTGACACCTGCCCTACGTAATTTGAAGAGAAGGGGTGGGGGAACTGTGTTCATTGTGACTCTCTAGGAATTTCCCCTAGCGTTGATCATCTTGACCACAGAGATTAGAGGAAATTCTTAGACCATTATCCAGAAGTGATGTCATATCCTCCTGAAACACCACCTTCCCCAGACACCACCCTAAAATTGACCAGCATTATTGGCACAGGGCTAGGAAACCTATGCATCACAATGGCTGCAAGCATCAACTCCTGCCTATCCATACATACAGCCACAGATGACCAGTCTTGCCTACTACACATCTGGCACATGATTCACACTGCACCTTCTTCCTGGCTTCTCCTGGCCCCGCTTCCAACTGCTGACATTGATGCTGAGCTGCATCATAACCCTGGTTTCTCTCAATAGTGCTGTTGGCATCTCAGCTTCATGCCTGCTTGTCCCTGGGGGACATTTCAGATAGCTTTGCTGTAGCTCTTCGACAGCCCTAGGAAGTATGCCAGCAGAAGTGAGTGGAAGAGGGCAAAGGGAGATGACAGGCCTTTCATACCTACTGGAACACAACAGAAACCATGGAGACTTGGCTTGTCCCCTCTCTGCAAAGTCTGAACTTGGACACAGCATGAGAGCTGAACACTATGATGAGCTCAGGCCTCACTGGCAGGAAGCACTCTGCTTCCCACAAATAGAGATAAGACAGGTTTGTCCTTAAAAGAGCCGAGAGCATCCTCATCCCAAGCAAGAAATTCTTGACGTATCCAGACACATGCCTACATTAGATGATTTCAAACTCAATCTCCCCTCCTTGCAATGGTAAATTACAAGCAGCAACGCTTGCCCTCTGCGAGGGAATACGATTTGAGCACCACTAATTCCTAGTCCCCGAAGGATGTCTTGTATACTTATTCCTATGCTGACTAATAAGAATGTGTGAAGTTTATGTTGCCAGGCACAAGGGCTGGGTACTTGTTAGATAGATGTGCTTCCAATCCATGTATACCCAAGGCAGAGACTCTCCGTATGTGAAAAACTGCATGTAAATCTCCATAAGTAACACAATAGTGTGGATGCCCAGATCAGTGTAAAGTAAACTGCCATAAATGTGATAAAAGTTAAACCTCCAATGAAGGAAAACAAAGCAGGGCAGCTCCTACAGAAAGCACTTTCTGGGTTCTTGCAATAACTTTTAGAGTTGGAGCAAGATTTTTTTTTAAGTCCTTAAAGGCCTGAGAAATTTCCACAGAGGGGGCAGAAGGAGCTTAACCCTTCCCTCTGGTTCATCTACTTTGCTGCATCGTTACTCTTTCAGTACCCCTCCGCCCAGGTTCCCTTGATCTTGACTCTTCTGTTCTCAACCTCTCTCTTCCATTGAGCATCTCATCTCTGCGTTCCCACCCCTCCCAAAAAATGACAGCTGTTTCATGTTGAAAACTATAGGTCAGGCCTGATTCTGGAACAGATTTGACCATGGCTCCATCCAGTGCAGAAGCAGGGGTAGAAACTAGTCAGAGGGTCAAAAATACTAATTTTGCTGACCAAAATTCCAAAAAAACTAACCAAATACTGACAAAAAACTGACAAATTACTGACCAATTTAATGTCAGCTTACTGATAAGCTAGTGTTTTAAATGTAAAACTAGGACTTCATTAAAAATTATTATTATATGGCCTCCACCATCCCCATAGCCAGCCCCATAGTTAGATGTGACTCAGATAAAAGGATTGCACACCTTTTTATTGATTTTGTAATGAGTAGAGGACAATGTTTTCATTATTGTACAAAATTTAAGGCAAAAAAAGATTCCCTTTTAAAAATAATCACATACTGCAGATAATAAAATAGCAAAAACATATTAAAACCAAACATAAAGTAATAGTTATGACAACAAAACATCGTTACTGTAAGGTAAGACTTGTCTTTGCTTTTACTTTATCTTTAGTTTTTTGATGAAAAAAAGAACCAGCCAGCAGCCTGCCATCCCTGGTGGAGGCCATGTCGGGCTGGGCATTAGAACACCCTAGACCAATTGTCCTGCCTGATTTCAATGTCCATGCGGACAATGTGGCCTCCACTCAGGCGATGGATGGCACTAGGACTCTCCTAATATGCAACAACACCCACTCACCGGGCTGGACACACGCTCGATCTGATCTTCGCGGCAGGGGTCACAGTGGACTGGGTCACTGCCTCAGCAGCGCTATGGTTGGACCATCATGCCCTAAAGTCCCATCTGAATGTTTCACCCCGCCCCTGTTTGGGTCGTGAGCAGATTTCAGCTTGCCTGCAGAGCCAAATGGACCCTATGTGGCTTCAAATGGCCCTGCGGGATCCGATGCTCCCTGGAGGTTTGTTAGATGAGCTTGTGGAGGCTTGGCACAGCTGACTTTCAGCAGCCATTGATGAGATTGCTCCCCGACGCCCTCTGCACCCTCTCTCTAGGCTGGCTCCTTGGTTTACCCAGGAGTTGAGGCTGATGACGTGAAGGCTAAGATGGCTACAGCGACAGTAGTGGTGCACCTGCGACAAAGCCACAAGAACATCTTATAGGACGTTTATAAGATCCTATGAGATGGCAGTCAAAGCTGCTGAGAGTATTATGTGGCTACAATTGTGTTCTGCGAGCTCATGCCCGGCCCAATTATTTAGAATAATTCGGTCTATGACTGTTCTGCCACAAGGCAGACCAAACGTTAGGGGATTGGACACTGGCTGTGAGGCCTTTGCGAGCTACTTTGCAGAAAAAGTCCTGTCACTCTGCTATAACCTCCCCACCAAAACTGAGACAGTAAGTGAACTTGAGGCTCTGTGCACGTCTTCTAGTTATGGATTATTTCAGTCTGCTCAGCCTTGAGGAAGTTGACAAACTGCTCTTAACTGTACGCCCCACCACGTGCTGCCTTAACCCGTGCCCATCATGGCTAATTAAAGCTGGCCGTAATGGGTTTCATGATGCCCTAACGGAGATTATCAACAAGTCCCTTTCGGAGGGACAGTTCCCTAGGGCACTCAAAGAAGCTGTGGTTCGTCCCTTCCTGAAAAAGCCATCTGGATCTGGCCGAATGGGCTAATTACTGGCCAGTCTCCGATCTGCCCTATTTGGGCAAAATAATTGGGAGGGCCGTGGCAATTCAGCTACAGAGCTTTTTGGATGACACTTTCATTCTAGATCCTTTCCAGTCCAGTTTCTGCACAGGCCACTGGACGGAGATGGCACTGGTCGCCTTCAGAGGTTACCTCCAGAGGCATCTGGATCGGGGCAGATTGGCAGTGATGTTGCTATTGGACCTGGTGGCAGCATTCGACACGGTCAGCCATCAGTTACTGATCCACTGCCTTGCCGACACTGGAGTCCAGGGGCCTGCCTTGCAATGGCTGGCTTCCTTCTTTCAGGGTCGGGGACAAAGGGTGGTGCTAGGGGAGCAGCTATCCCAAAGGCACCCACTGATTTGTGGAGTGACTCAAGGGGTGGTTCCCTCCACTGTTCTCTATGGTGGGAAAAAAGTATGGAGGGAATAGGGGCAACCGCCCATAGAATTGGACCCCCTGATCCAATGTTCTTGAAACTTGGTGGGTATCTTGGGGAGAGGCTCCATCAGCTACCCTGTGAGTTTGGAGCCTCTCCCTCAAACCCCCTTCCCTCCAGCCCCCAGAATATACCCTATGTTTTCACCATTGACTTCAATGGCCCATAGGATATAATGGAGCTGAAATTGACATTCGGCTGCCTGAAAGACTCCCCCGGAAGCCGGCTGGGGGCGGGGCTTAGCTCCTGAGCTCCTGGAGCTGTGCTCCGGTGCACTCCCCCCCAAAAAAGACCCCTGTTTACTAGCACTTTATGATAATGTAGTGTTTTATTATTTGTTTTAAGATGGTATATAATGTGTTACCTATATGTTTAATCTCTTTGTAAGCCACCCTGAGCCTACTCCAGCAGGGAGGGTGGGGTATAAATTGAATGAATAAATAAATAAATAAATAAATAAAGTTATCCACAAACTCTTTCATTTCTCAACAGTTTTCTGCACTGCATCCACAAGTATTTTTCCCTTGTCCTCGTCTTCCATTGCTTTCTCAACTCCTTCAAGCATGAGCTGTGCCATGTAGAATCCCACAATATCCATCACCTCTCCTTTCATTGTCTCATGTTTTAAGAGATTAATTATGTTTCTACACTTTGTAGTACACTTCTACACTATTACTCTTAGGAACAAAGTCCTTAAAGTTCTTCATAACTAAACTGAAAACAATCTGTCTTCTAACTGGGAAGTCATCATGTTTCCCCAAAAATGCAGTAATGAAAACAGAAAAACACCAACTGCATTCACAAAAATCAAAGAAATACTGACTTTACTAATTTTTTTAAAAAACTGACAAATTACTGACCAGGATGAAAAAACTGACTTTTACTGATTTTACTGACCATTTTCCACCCCTGCAGAAGTCACCCATGGGAGATAGAGAGATGTGAAGTTTCTAAATGTGTATCCCTTCCTTGCCATCATCACGACCCACTCCAATTCAAAGCAAAAGTCCACAGGGCTGTAAATCACATCTCAAAATCAACAAACATTTAGATTATACAACATATACAACATGGGAGGGCGGGGGATCAATTAAAGACCAGATTTGAAGCCCCTGAGGACTCTTGCTTCCTACAAAAGATTCCTCATAGCAGAAGGGGATCCCCAGACCCAACTGCAAGTTTCCAGATAAATACACATACACACACCACTCTATAAGTGAAGAACTTTGAAACCAGAAGAGCACTTTCTGTACAGAAAGCTTGATGGTTACCATCCATTTCACAGGCCAATGACAACCAATCCTCTTCCTTCTTGGGACAGATTCTCACTTTAGCTTTTGTACTGCGCAATACATGCACAAGTTGTACACATGTGGATGCCAAAATGTGAAGCACATGGCTCAAGTATTTACTGAGGGGAAGGGGGGGATTGGTACAGTTCACCCCTGCCTGGGGGCTAGGTGGACTTGGACCAAAATGAAAATCTATTTCTGTGACAGAATCTTTTTCTGTAACCTCATAAATAAAATTGTTCCCACCCCTATTTCATGAGACTGTACATGGATCATCAGAAGAAGAAATAAATGTATTACAAGTCTTATTGGCCCAGAGTAATTATGCTTGATCCCTGGTGAAGTGTGTATATATTTTCCTTTTGTTTTATTTTTGCTTTATTTTTGACTCTTTAAAATAGAACCATGAGAAATCAGAAAAGGATTAGGCCCCGTTCATACATTTCAAAGGGACAACTGACACGGAAGCTCACTGGGTTACCCTGGGCCAGCCACACTCTCTCAGCCTAGCCTGTTTCCATGGGTTGTTGTGAAAATAAAATGGAAGAGAGGAGAACAATGTAAGCTGCTTTGGGTCCCCACTGCGGAGAAAGGTAGGGTACAAATGGAATAAATACATAAACAAACTGAAAAACAAGAATGCACGCTTCATATTAAGCATAGCACACAGGATATTTTGCACTTGGATATACATATCCCAAAAGCCCTTGTCACCAAGACTTCAAGTAAGGCAACTACTAAGGACAAGGTTGTTGTGTGTTTCCCCCAGTAGCACCAAAGATCACTCCTTTAAACATACTTTGCCCAGTGTCCTTGGCCTGCACAGAGAGTCCTTTCACACTTTTAAGAGCCTCAATAGCAACGAAATCACCGAAACACAATGGCACAAGGAAGGTAACTAGGGTTGTGGTCACACACACTAAATAATCCACTTTCAATGCACTTTCCAACTGGATTTTTACTGTATGAACTGGCAAAATCCAATCCGATACTGCATTGAAAGTGGATTATTTAGTTTGTGTGACCACAGCCTAGATTAACCAAATATTCAGTAGCAATTGGTCCTTTGTAACCCAAATTCAGACTCTTTAAAAAAGCCATTTTAGTCTCTAAAGCAAAGCGGGCAGAGAAAAAGTGTCCTGTGCATCGTATCTACCAGGTGATTACCAACCCCAGAGGAACAGGAACAGCTTGAGCTGAGTGTCTCTCCTTCTCCTAATGAGGAAGACAAAAGGTCAAAGTGCATTCACCAGGAGATGTGTTGTTGTTGTTATTTTCACTTTAAAAAGCCCTCTGCTACTTTACCTCTCCTGTGCTATGATCAGCTTTTCCAAATAAATGAATGATGGGGTGTAAGAATATGCTGTATAAATATGGATATTTATATTTTTAAAAGCACACACGGACATATGCTAGCATTATGCCAGAATGAGGTGGCTTAGAGTATGTTCAGACTATATAATTAAATGGGCACGAAGCTATGCTAAAAGCAGTAGTAATAAAGCCACCACAGAAAATCCCAAGGCTGTAAGAATTTGGGAGGGGGAAGGAGGAAAGCCACACAACAACTCTTCCTCGGGCATCAAAGGGCATACAAGAGATTTTTACTTAGCACCTAAACACCAGCAAAAATAGCACACAGCAGTAACCCTTCTTCAGAGACGGGTTCCATAGCTGGAGTGGAACCACAAAAAAAGGATTTGTGCACTCACTCTCTGATAGACATCTGCTTAACTTCCAAAGGCAAGGAGCACCTGGAGAAGATCCTCAGACAATAATCACAAGTGACAGCCAGGCTCATGGGGGAGAAGGCAGTCCTTCAGCTATCCAAGCCCCAGGCCATTTAGGGCTTAAAAAACCAACAGCAGCACTTTGAATAGTGCCTGGAAACAAACCGGAAGGCAGGGAAGAGTCTGCAGAGAGGAATATGGGCTACCCTGCTCTGAAATAACAATGCACGACAAAGTTGATGCAGAATGTCATATCTTGCCTAAAATGCGCACTCTGCATGCTCGTAACATTTGGATGTTTTCCCAATGGTTATTCAGGAAGACGAGAAGGTCAAGGAAAGGTAGGTGTACCTAGGAGAAAGGGCAATAAAAAGGAGTGATGTATTGCCATACTGCACATAACCATTCTGCCTCCATGTCCTGAAATGCCTACCAAGTTTACAAAAATAAAAACGTCTCTCACGCTTTCCACAACACCATTTAGGACTGTATTTTTGTCTGTTTCATGCCTCTGTGCCTTTTAAAATTGTTATCGTAAAGCGCTTTGGGGGCATGGTTTCTTGAAACACTGTATGAAAAGGTTGATAAATAAAATATTTCCAACACAATTGGGGCCAATAATATGGATTTTTTTAGGGCGGCAGCAGGCCAAGATTCTCAAGAAACCCAAACTCAGCAAAGGCATGTTTGACATTATTATTAGAACCATTTTACCTCGCTTTTCCAATTATAAAAACATTTGATCAAAGCAGCTAACAACATTAAAACACATGTATCAATAAAAAGAAATAACACACTCAATACATTTTTTAAAAAAGTACTTTTAGCCAGAGAGCTCAACTGAGACAGAAGTAGAACCAAATAGCAGCACAATCCAGAGTGAAACAAATCTGGACAGCTAAACAAACAATAAAACAAAGAAAAATCTTTGCCCTGAACCTAAATACCAAGTGTATTTAGTAACATGAAAGCTTGCTGGGTGACCTTCAGCCAGTCACATACTCTCAGCTTATTCTGCCTCACAGGATTGTTGTAAGGAGAAAATTGTGGAAGGGAGAGAGATATTCTAAGCTTCCTTGAGTTTCCTTTTTGGGAAAAAGTGGAGAATGAGTATCTAAAACAAATAAGAGTATTTTAAACTACAACCAGCCTATTCCCTGGATTCCACTTGCCTCACCTCAAGAGGCAGCCTCGGGGGAAGGGGGTTCCTTCAGATGTAGGGATTCCTGGGTTAAAATCAGCACTTAAATTTGGCAGACACACTATGTAGGATCCCAAGCCATGGTCATCATGCATCAGGGTCCAATTGGCTAAAGTGCCTCACCTTGGCTCCAGACAGTGAGGGATGGGTGTGGAGCACCAACCTATTACTCTTCCTGTCCCCTAGCTCTACTCCTGTATGATCAGGGAGCTACAGCTAGTCTGTCCTCCTTGGCATCCTTCCCTCCCAAGCCCTTTACAGTCCCTAGTCCAGGCCTGGGGCATGTGCATTGGCTGCTTTCTACCCAGAAGCCCTATGGGGGCACGGCCAACAGCAACTTCTAAGAAACCACTACCCTATCACTCCCCTTCCCAACACCCATTTCTAATAGCTGACTGTCAAAGGGACAGCTGACCACTGCCTGACTTTAAAGGGCCAGCAGCCATTGATTAGCTGGCGGGTGTGAGGACCTTTACAAGGTGCCTCTGTGACCCACTAGGCCTGAGGGATGCCAGGGCTGACAATGCAGCGGTAAGGAGGAGGAGGGTAATTGGTGTGGGGGGCAGCAGTGGGAGGGCTTCTAGTGCCCTGGCCCCATTGCTGAACCTCCTGATAGCACCTAGTATTTTTGGCCGCTGTGTGACAGAGTGTTGGACTAGATGGGCCATTGGCCTGATTCAACATTGGCTTCTCTTATGTTCTTATGTTCTTAATTGCAGTAAATCATCAGCTAAGGTATTGAAGGAGACCCTGTGAATGTCAATGTTGGGCTGTGGCTCAGTGGTAAAGTATCTGCTTTGGGTTCAGACGGTCTCAGGTTCAATCTTCAGTATCTCCCGTGGAAACAATCAGATAGTAGGTGATGTGAAAGACCTCTGCCTGAGACCCTGGAGAGCCACTGCCAGTCTGAGTAGACCATGTTGACCTTGATGGACCAATGGTCCGATTTAGTATAAGGCAGTCTCATGCGTTTAAACAGCACGCCCAACCAAGAGATTCTTCAAGGGGCAATTTTCCTGCTAATATTAACATTTTCTATTCCAGTCTTAAAAGCCTTCTCTCAGAGCTCACCAGAACACTATAAAGCATCAGGCTTCTGATACATTTTCTCACCAGTCTATAAAAACAGGGAAGTTGGGCTGCAGACGAGAGAGGGAAGGATCCCTGACTGATACCTGCAGGTGATGATCATGCATCAGCCCATCCATCTTCGAACTGCTTATAGGCAGGGGTGTAGCAGCCCAGTCACCATTCTGCAGCCCCTCCTACCCAGCACCAGCTCAGGAGCTCCTTCTGGCTCCACCAGGCCTCACAAAGGGGCTCTGTCATCCCCACACAGCCTTGTGCCGACTTGCAGAGTTTTATCCTGTCATGGGAATGGGGTCGTTGAGTTCAAATCATTAATTTTGGTGGCAAAGAGAGGCTGACAGGCCTGGTGTTGACATGAATGATGATGGATCTCCAGGAGAGATGAGGCAAAACCTGCAGCTTAATCACACAGAGAGAGTCTCTTTAGGGCACTAATGTAGGCCAAGTCTTTCCTGTCCAGTAGCACTTTTTTCAGCAGAATGCTGCAAAACATTATGCATGTAGTTCCATGAATAATGCCAAGCCAATGGGGGCTGCCGCTTTCAGCTTTGCCCCAAATACCCCCACACACACACACGCTACATGGTTCTCTGCTCAAATGGATTTAAACTTAATTCTGACTCTTGCAATGCAAGGGTTAGCACTTCCAGGCTTACTGGGCAGCTCATAAATTCAGCCCTTCCCACATCCTGATGCCTTCTATGCTATCTGGCAACATGCAACTATTCCGTGAACACACACACAAATCTGTAGCAATGAGGGCTACCAGCTTCCAAAGACAAAAGAAGGAAGTTTACCTGAAAATGCAGCTGTCTGAAGGGGGCAGCAGCCACTCTGACCATTTGTGTAAAGCCCAGCCACACTGAGACAAGCCTTGGCACAACCACTTATTGTACCTTTTGGGGTGCAACGCTTGTCACACACTGGATGTGGAAGTGGACAGAATTATAACTGGCATGGAAAGCTACCTCAGACCCTAAAACTCTTCAGAGGCAATCTGCTCCTCTAAAGCTGTTGCTAAAGGAGGGGAAAACACTAGGGAGGGCTCTGTCCTTCAAGCTCTGCTTGTAGGCCTCCTGAAAGCATCAGGGGAGGAACAATGATTCAATGGCAGAGCACTTGCTTTGCTAGCTAAAGGTCCAGAATCATCTCTAGTTAATTTGCTGGGTGACCTTGGGCCACTCTCCCTCAGTCCAACCTACTTACTGGGGTTGTTAAGAAGGCCCAATCATGGAGGAAAGAACAATGTTGTAAGCCACTTTAAGTGTACACTGGAGAGTGAAGCGGGGTAGAAATATCGAAATAAATCCAATGAATGCTTCAAGGAAGCAGGGTTTGGAGAACACCCTTCTCTGCCCAAAACCATGTAGAGCTGATGCAGTCAGAGAAGACAACACTTGGCTAGATGAACTAGTGGCCTGACTTGATATAAGGCTCCTTCAAATATTTGCATGGTTGACCACTCCTGGATCTTGGGTCCAGTTCTTATGGTATGAGAAGCCCCATCAGGATATTTTTCTAGTCACCAGGAAGAACATTCTGAAAGGGGGAGGAAGGAGTTTTATATAGTCCCCAGTCGCCAATCCAAAGCAAACAACACCAATCAATCAGGAGGAAAGAGTGTGATCTAGAGACAATAATATTGACAATACAGACGTGTAGATCTACAGTCACTGTTTACAAAAATGCAAAGCAAGCTATTGCCAAGGAGACTCAAGGTGTTGCTCAGAGAGACAGGAGATCACCACACTGACCTCAGGGAGGAGCTTTCCTCCACCCCTTTTCAAATCAATGCAATTTACCCAGGGATTAAATTGCAGGTCCCTGAAATTGAATACATCGTTCTCTCTCTTTCACTCCCTGCAACCAAACCAAAGTAACTCTTCGCTTCTCTTAAATAAGATACTGCTATTTGTGTTGCTCTGGGAGTTTTACAGGCCAGACAGAGGGACAGGCAGACAGATAGATGAGTCATTCTGTTTCCATGGTGCCCGAGAGGAAGGAAAAGGCTAAAAGAGCACCCACTTGCTTTTGTCAGAGTTTCAGACTGAGCACTCCAGTAACATCTCTCTCTAGAGGGAACAGACACCCTGCCAGACTAGATGCCTCCCAAGTGTTTAATGTATGTGCAGGAACAACACAGTGACATCTCTTACAGAGAGACCAGGGGAAAATTATTAGCATAACAGGTGTCTTTGTCAGGGAAAATGACACTTAAAAGGCAAATCAAAAAGCCAAGTTCTCCTAATGTGAGAACACACACATTTAGTCATACTTAACACTAGTTTTTTATGCTGTCTTTGAAAAAGCAGAGTGAGGTGGGGACTGCTTCCCTCTCAAACTTCTTTCATGCACACTGGATTATTTGGCAGGAGGGAAGGCAGCATGGTACAGCCTAACCTAGTCAGATCTTGGAAGCTAAGCAAGGTCAGTACTTGTATGGGAGCCCACCAAGGGAGAATCTGCAGAGGAAAGCAATGTCAAACCACCTCTGCTTCTCATTTGTCTTAAAAGCCCCTCGCTGGGGTCACCATAAATCAGTTGTGATTTAACACCAGTCTTATGTACGTCTTTGCAACAGCTGCAAAAGCTTCACAGGACATTATGTGTAACGGCTGCAAACTCTTGTAAGTTTTTTTTCCTAAAAAAAGAAATGTTTTCATTTAATTAAAAACGCCTGTACATTTGCAAATATACCCTGTATTATGCATTGTATCTCCCCGCCCCAACAAAAAATGCAAAATTCAGTCCATGAAATCATGCACATGATCCTA
Source organism: Gekko gecko (assembly GCA_029375565.1). Taxonomy (NCBI): domain Eukaryota; kingdom Metazoa; phylum Chordata; class Lepidosauria; order Squamata; family Gekkonidae; genus Gekko; species Gekko gecko. Next base: position 19,444,296 of record JAPDNY010000013.1, on the reverse strand, counting down.
CAGAGGTGTAAACATGGCCCATCTATACATGGATCCTAGAAGATGTATGGTGTGTTGCACACACCAAGACAGCAAAACAGTATCAGGATTGTACCACTGTAGACTGCAAAGAAGGAAAGGTTCATAACATTACAGAGGACATCCTGGCTGTTGTTGCCAGTGGGGCTGGGGAAAGTTAAGACTCAGACACTGATTCTCAACCTTTTTGGAGTGGGACCCACTTCTAAACTTACTGTAATTTTGGAGATCTACTTGCAAAGTAACTCCACACTACTTTCCCTCTCCCCAGCATGTAACACGAGAGGCCTTGTATTCACTGACACAGCCTGCATTTTAGGTTTTCCATGTTTAGCATTTATAAATCTGTATCATCACTGAGCCCTGAACTGGATGGCCTAGACTAGCCCCATCTTTTCAGATCTTGGCAGCTATGCAGGGTCAGCCCTGATTAGTTCTTGGATGGGAGACAATACAGGGAGTCCAGGGTCACTACGCAGAGGTAGGCAATGGTAAACCACCTCTGTTTCTTGCCTTGAAGACCCTACGGGGTCTCCATAAGTCAGCTGTGACTGACAGCGCTTTCTGTCACCGCCACCACCATCACTGAACAAAAGGCTGCATTTAATGACCATTTCACATATGACGAAGAGGCAACCCCAAATTTGCCATCAAGAAGAAGAAGAAGAGTTGGTTTTATACCCTCCCTTTCACTACCCAAAGTGGTCTCAAAGCAGCTTACAATCACCTTCCCTTCCTCTCCTCACAACAGACACCATGTGAGGTAGGTGAGGCTGACAGAGCTCAGAGAGAACTGTGACTGATACGGTCACCCAGCTGGCTTCATGAGGAGGAGTAAGGAATCAAACCCGATTCTCCAGATTAGAGTCCACCACTCTTAAAAACTACAGCACACTGGCTCTCCAGAGCCCCCTTTCCCAGCTCATCCTGCTCCTCTTCCTCCCCCCCAAAGCCTCATCACAACCCACCTGCAAGAGAGAACTGTTACCCATTCCTGATTCTCAACCCACAGACTGTGAACCACTGCACTAGGAGAAAGAATAACACCATCTTTTCTTCCTCAGAATTTGAAAACAGAAGATTCAAGTCTACTGCTCAGCCTTAAAGTACAATATTAGGAAGCATTTTAGAGTATTTGCTTTTGGTATAAATTGGGATTATGGACTGAATGAATGCAAATATTCGTAGCTTTGCTTTCAGTATGTGATGAGCAGCAAAGATGGGAAGAAGGGTTTGAAGGCAAAGCCTGAACTCCCTTCTTTAGATTTTGGAAGCTGATACATTTAACAGCTAAAACCAGCCACAAAACTGAACAAGATCATCTAGGATGGCTTAAGAGGATTGTGGAGACAACCTTCTTAAGGAGGCTGAAATGATACTCCATTAACTTATCTCCTAATCAGCTTGCAAGAATGGGTCTACCCATGATAAAATGATTACAGCAAACACGGGTTTTGGAAAAGAAGCTGGTGTTACCAGGAGGCCCTTTAAACTATATAATTCAGATTTAACAAATCAGCAACACATCAAAAGTAATAGATATGGAAAACTGATTTACATTCTACTTAATGACAGCACCAAGAATCAGTAAACAAAACAGGCACTGATGGTGCCTGCAGTACTCCCTTTTACTAGCAACAATATTGGGTACTCCCTGGGTCAGTTCAGCTGCAGCCATCGGGGTCCTGCCTCAGGTTTTTACATGCCTCCCCCTTTCATTTAGCCATTCAGATTCTTTGCCTGACTTCCTAGTTTGAAGCCAAGCATTGTTTTTAAATCTCCAAATGAAAACGGGGCCCACAATTCAGAAGCTGTGGTATAGTATGGAAAAAGACAAGGAGAGAATTAAAATATGTGAATGGAAGAGGCTCCCAACTATAGTTTAAGTTATTTCATTTAACCTAGGCCTTGGGGAGGGGAGACCCTGAGCAGAAGAACCATTAGTCAGACTAAGTATAAATATCCTTGGGAATGTAGTCAACCTGTGCCAGATATCTTCCATGTTCAGGAAGCATTTGTTAAGGGTGGTCATCTTGGACCACAGAAAACTTCATTACTCCAGTCAATATCAGGTATGGACAGCTACACTTCTGTAAACTTTAGTGACATTCATAGTAAACTTCAACACCCAGCACTACGCTGGACTATCTTTGAAAAGCTCTCAGAAATGACAACAGGTCCAGAACACTGCTACCAGGGTACATGATTCAGGCAGGCTGCATGGAACATATAACATCAATTCTAGAGTTGTACTGGTTCCCAGTATGTTTCTGGGCCCAAGCCAAATACTTGTTTTTCATCTTTAAAGCTCTAAATTTCTGGGTCCAGGACACCTTAAAGACTGATCACCTTCTCCCATTTGAGCCTTCCCACCCCGATCTGTGCACTCCTGTCCACTGTGGTATAGTGAGTGATGAGGTAGGCCAGGATTTTGTTTGGCAAAGGCACTGTGAAACCACTTCCCTAAGGAAGCTCACCACACTCCACCTCCACTGGCATTTAGGCATCAAGCAGAGGCAGAGCTTTTTCAGACAGTATTCCTGGTTTTCTAACAGCTTCCTAAATCACAGCTGGATACTACTGCTGTTTTTCTCAGCTGGCTTTTCTCGGTTTGTCCACACATCCATGCTATCATTTCACACCTGTATCCTGATTCATTTTGAGTCTTTTAAAAGGAACTGAATAGCCACCTTGTGAACTAATGAATCAAAAGGAAGGGTATAACTATTTGAACAAGCCAATGAACTGGGTGTATAGGAGCTAGTGGTGCCCCCTCAAAAAATTCCTGGCTCCTGGTGATCCTGATTTTTTTTTCCTTAAAGAAATGGAGAGTCCATGTTTGAATGTTTCATCATTTTTCTGGATACGGTGTGTAGCACATGAAGAAGCCCTAATAGCCCAGACAAGCCTGCTCCCATCAGAGCTCAGAAGCTAAGCAGGTTTGGCTTGGATGGGAGACCACCAAGGAAGACAGGGGTTGCTATGCAGAGGAAGCTACCTCTGCTCATCTCTTGCCTTGAAAAGTAGAACTTCATGGGGTCACCACGAGTCACTTGTGACTTGAAGGTACACTTTACCTGATGTAGCACATTAATGTATAGCCTTGAATGTTATGCACTATGCTTGAGCACACAGGCCCTGTTAAGTATGAAGCTCTTCCTGCTCATTGATAACTGCCAGTGCCTACCCTAATAGGGAGCATGTGAGAGAAGGATCTCTCAGCTGTTGAACAGAGGCTGTGGCACCCTCTTCTTGAAGAAACCTGCCTGGCCTCTCAATCATCGTCATCATCATCCCAGGGTCAGTGTGGAAATTCTGTTGTGCTGTTTCTGCTGTTTTAGTAGCTGTTGCTGTTCCTTTGTTCAGTCTTCACTATTCACTTTATCTCTGTGTTTTAAACTATTTTTAAACCACCTTAGTGCTAGAAGAGCAAGATATAAGTAACCTAACTAAGCCAAGTATTTCATCATGAAGCTGACCACTCCTGGACACCAGAACTCAGTATGGAGAATGGAGCGGACCCAAAACAGAGAGAACTTGGTTCACTACAGTCTAGGGAGTATGTATAAGCTATTAAACTGCCACAGCATTAGAATAATAATTAATAATTACCATATGGCAGTGTGTGTAATATAGCCAAGAGATACTAAAATTGTCTGGCAGCCAGAAGTTCTAGGTCTTTTAGTGTTATGCACCACTAGGTGGTAAGCTAGATTTGTTTTTAAGGCAAAAGACATTTCAGAGGTGATTTGCCATTACCTGCTTCTGCATCATGCCCCTGGTATTCGGTGGAGGTCACCCATCCAAATACTAGCCAGGGCTGACCCTGCTTAACTTCTGAGATATGATGAGAATGGGCTAGCCTGGGCTCTCCAGGTCAGGGCATAGCACTGGAGATCCTGCAGAAGTGCTTGAAAAACATCCCTGTTCCCAGGACTGGTAGATCAGCTCATTTTCTGCAAAGGAGGCTGAAACAAGGAAGCTCTTAAGTGGTCGTCTTGTGCCTTCTCCCACAATGTTTGTAGTCTGTTGGGTTTTTTAATGCTGCAGTACAATAGACAGATGAATAAGTAAATCAGTTCATCTGAGGATGACTCCAGGAGAAAAAGAACAGGAATGAATATGGAGGGAACTAATTTATGAAGGGGGGGGACTAACACTCTCATACACAAAGCATGAAAAAGTAGTCCTGCACTAACTGTGGAGTCATCAGTTCCCAGCTGCAATCTATCTAGCACTGGCCAGGGGACAATCAGGAAGAAGAAGATGGCAATTAAATGAATATAAAAGTTAATCTCACAAACAAAGAGCACTTTGCACACAGTCTATCCCCACACTGCACTCTGCAGCAAAGGTCTTAACTACAGTACAACATTTAATAGGATACCTTGTGCCTAATATAGAAGCCTCTCTCTTCATAAGACCATGTACCAATTAAGAAAAGGGCAAGCAGGTCTTTGACAATGACTTTGGAACATCAGACAATGGGACTGTTAAGTTTCCAAAAGGAAAACTTCCAGCAGAAATTCCATGCAGTTGGCTGTTTTGCATTTTTAATTTGGGAGGTGGTGGCTTGTCGATTAGAATTTTTATTTATATTGATTTTAGTTGATTGCTAAGTTGCTCTGAGTGGTGACTCAGAGGTTAAGACGCTGAGCTGCAGACCAGAAGATCAGTAGTTTGGCAGTTTGAGACCCGAGTGCCGCGTGATGGAGTGAGCTCCCATCTCTGGCTCCAGCTCCTGCCAACCTAGCAGTTCAAAAACAAGAAATTGCAAGTAGATAAATAGGTACCGCTTCGGTGGGAAGGTAACAGCATTCCATGGATCTTGGTGTTTAGTCACGCCAGCCACATGACCACGGAAAAGTCCTCGGACAGTGCTGGCTCTTCAGCTTGCAAATGGAGATGAGCACCGCCCCCTAGAGTCAGATTCGACTGGCTTTTGAGCAAGGGAAACCTTTACCTTTTTACCTACTTGCTTTGAAGTCACTGAAAAGCAGAATTAATTTTTAAATAAAATAAAGAATAAAAGTAGGTTTAAAAAGCTATGTTGACCTATTATTAAAGGAACATATGGATTTTTTTTAAAAAAAATCCATTTTAAAAAGAGGTCTCAAAGGACTGCCTGCTCCCCATTTTTTTGAGATTTTTAGAGGCCTCCTGATCTGAGGTCAGTCCAGTGGTGATCAGGGATGTTGCTTTTTCTACAGGAGCATCTGTAGCAGCAAATGGCAAGAAGATTTATATGGGAGAAGACTCTAAAATTCCCTGCACAAGGGACAGCTGTATGGTATTGTCCTCACTGTCTTTGCAGCACAAGGCCCAAGCTCTTTTCTCCTGAGCTTTCATGGGTAACGTCTCTGCAATCTGCTATGCAGTTCTATAATTTTGAACAGTCTGTCTTATTTTATTAGTTTGTTTGATCTTTTGCTTTATTTTAGCAGCCTCCAAGTTTGCTTTCAAAACTGCAAGGGAAGAGATAAATGTTTTAAATGTGTAAATAAGTAACTGGTATTCGTGAGAGCAGAGCTAATGTGGAATGACTCTATCTGGCATCTAGCTGACTCTCACCAAGGGCAGTCAAGGAGAAGTCAGTGTGAGATAATGCACGGGCCTTTTCTAATAAGCTCTTTTGCATATGATAGATAAAAGGAACAGAGCTAAAACAAGCGAGTTCTTGTGTTGATTCAGAAAGAGGCTCAGAACTTTGCATTTCTCCAAGGGAAGGTTCCTTAGCAGCGGGACAGTCACCAACATTACCTTTCTGCATGCTCTTGTTCTCAAGCCCTGGGCATCGGAAGTATGGTGAAAACTGTACCAAGTCAACAGCCTGACAGGATAAAAGAAAGGAGGCAATCTCTTGAATGGTATGGTATTTACTTACGTCATTTATACTCCTACCTTTCTACCCATCACAAACCCTAAGGTAGCTTACATCATTCTCCTCTCCTCCATTTGATCCCCACAACAACCCTGTGAGTTTAGGCTGAGAGTATGTGACTGGTCCAAGGTCACCCAGAAAACACCCACAGCAGAGTAGGGACTCAAACCTGGGTCTCTCAGATTAGAGTCCAACAATCTAACTACTACACCATACTGGCTCTCATGATGCACTTGTTGCAGTGGTTCTCAAGCTGCGGGGCAGACTTCCACTAAGGAACTGGGATTGGAAGTTGCTAGGAGGAAGAGGATCCCGAACCAGGCACATCCTTCCACCCCCACCAGCTAAGATGAGCATAAGAGCAGTTGCACTCAGTCAGCCCAAAAGCGCAGCACCTAGTTTCCCTACAGGGACTAGCCAGATGCTTCTAGGAAGCCCACAAGCAGGGCATGAAAGTGACAGCTCTCTCCTCTGTGGTTGACCTGAGTGGAACTGACTGCCACTAGATAGAGAACCCTCAGTGATCAAGCTTCAATTTGTGGGAGTGATCTGGAAAGAAGGGAGATCAAAGAGAAAAGCTGCTTTTGTTTTTATGCTGTTTCCCTGCATGTAGCTTTAGAAGGGGGTCAGAGATGCAGACTGTTCTATTCCTTTTGTTATGCTGATGTTGGGGTTATCATCTCAGTCTGCATATCCTCAAATGAAACAGCAGGCTGTATGCACACAAATATGAGCAAGGATCTTCACTCACTTAGGGAGAATACAGACAACCAGTGAGCAGGGCACTTCAATGAGTCTGAAACTGCCATCCCTCTCTCCCACCACCACCCTAATCTCAGAAACTTTGAGAAACACTGCCCTAAATCATTTAGAGTGCATCTTAACTCTAAATCAGTGTAATATTATCAAAGAATAAAAAATATGCAAATATAGCAAGTTAATGCAGAACGCACACAGTTGCACATGTTCCATTAATAGCAAAATAGGTTTTGAGCACACAAGTAACTGGCACAGGATTCCAGTTTATTTAGGATGGTGGCGGAAAATGCCATCAAGTCACACAGGTTTTTCAGGGCAAGAGAGGAACAGAGGTGTTTTGCCATTGCCCACCTCTGCAGGGCAACTCTGGACTTCCTTGGTGGTCTCCCATCCAAGTTCCAACTAACCATCCCTGCTTAGCTTTTGGGATCTGATGAGATCAGGCTAGCCTAGGCAATGCAGGTCAGGGCTTATTCAAGACAGTCATGGTTAAAGCTCAACATGAGAATCTTTAAGTCTTCCCCCTCTTCCAGATCCAGTTGGGGGGGGGGGCTGGCTCTCCCACTGAAGGCGGCAGCACAGCTTCATACTTCAGCCATCGGGGGACCTGCTTGTGGAGTAAAGCACCAAGAGATGTCTGCTTAGAAGACAGACCAAGAGATCAAACTGGGTTTTCCCACCATCACCCAGTTGGATAGGAGACTGCAGGGAGCCCTCTAAGAAATTCTCAACCAGCCACATCTCAGAAACAAAATGAATAAAGAGAAGCCCTTAGCAAGAATTTATAATGACCGCGAACGATAATTAAGCAGGGGAATAAGCGAAGCAGAGGGAGGGATACATCACATGTTTTGTTTAATTCAGCACTTTACAGGGAAAGAATAATTAGTGGTTTTAAATGTTTTGACACAAGCAGCCCAAATAATCATAATAAATCATATCAGGCATATGCCCAGAACCTTGAAGTGACAGATGACAAACACAGCCGTGACAGGTTGCTCCATCATGCAAGGGAAATCATTGAGTTAATGGAAGAATTATGGCTTCTGAAATCCACTCCACTCCTATTGTGGGGAAACATTCCAATTTATCAAAGCCAAATGAACATTAATTGCAGCAGCCTGGTAAATTTTCAAGCCGCTGTGACCTTCATTGAATTTTAATCCAAAACAGATAAGATTTACTTCCACACACAAGAGGGAACAACACAATTAAAACCCAAATGACAGCTAAGATTATGGTGCTGGGGGGTGGGGCGGGGGGACAGATGACAGCAGGCATAATGACAGAAATACTGATTCTTTTGTGCTTGACATTCCACACATTTTAAAATCCCAAATAAATAAAATTTGGCATTTGCATATTCTCCTCCACTCCCACATATACACACACTCACAGAGAAAACAAATTTCAGATGTTCAAGGCAGGAGGAGAAGGGGTGGTGACAGTAATGGAGAAGAAACTTCCTTTAAATGTAGTAATTAATGTTACGTCTCATTGGGGAGAGATTAGGGAACAAACACTGCTGGGGAGAAACAAAGCAAGTATTAATTTTGTTATTAAAAGATGCTCCTGAATGGAAGGAGCATGAAGAAGCAAATGCTGGGGCTCAGGAACATCTGCTCTTTATTTTTGAATTCCCAAATAGAGTTGCTGTTATCCTCACAATGGACCAATGCATGGACTTGCATTCCAAGGCAGCCCAGGCCACACTACTACTAAGGCACTGCATCGTCTATTTATTTGTTCCAGTGGTTCCATTAGTCTGCACATTGCCCAAACTTCATCCTTACCAGATATACTATAACTGCTTGGCTTAATGAACCCACCTACTGCTTCTGAATCTTCTTTACCACCTGGTATTTGAGTCAGTGTCAGGATAAGAAAGATGGCTTTTTTGCAGAAATCTGAATCCAGTTTTCTGTGCTGTATCATAAAAACTCACTGTGGAATGTCAGGGCAATTGCTCTCTGCTGAACCTACTTTGCAGGACCGTCTCCATAATAAAAGGTGTGGGGTGGGATGGAAATGTATGCCATCTGAACTTTTTGAAGGAAGTACAGTGTAATGAATGGCTGACTAATCGTTTCTGGTCCGATTAGCTTAGGGTTTCATCCCAAGGGTCATCAAGAGATCACTTAAAGCCATGAAATAATGTTCCTGGTTCCAAACAACCTCTGCTTCTAATGTAATTATAGATACCCACTGTAGTCCATAACCCCTTTAGCCTAAAGTGAACAGAACTACTATAGGGACACAAGCTTTTGTCAGAATGCAGAAGTTTACAAGTCAAACTAAATGCAAAGGCAACAGACACATATGCAGAATGTTCATCCACCACATAAAGTGGTGGGAGACCATTTAAAGGGCAGGATGGGAAACAGAGGAAAGCTCTCCTCTGGCTGTGTCCCCATTCCCACCCACCCCTTAAAACCTTTTTCTTTCTCCCAGCAGGTCTCTGCTAATGAAAGGAGAAAAGCTATTTCAGGAGCAAAGTGGTATGGGGGGGGTATATAAATGTCTTCATGTGTTCTTTTAAATCACTACCATCATTTGAAGCACACGATCCCTGATGCCACCAAATGCAACTGTACCCTGATAATAAACATAATCCCTATTTCACTGGACTCAATAAAACAGTCAAATTAATACTCCTGTGTGCATACTCACACACACACAGAATTTCTCATCAAAGGTGCCAAATAATTACCTCCTTGGAGAATCAAGTCCTTCCCCCTTCCCCACTTTCAAGCCTTGTCCCATCCACCTCTTTGACTGAGGAGGCACTGAGCAGAAAAGGATCTTTGGATGCTGCCTCATGGTTTCAATTCATCCCAACAAATGCAAAGGAATGAGGGACCAGCACCAGGCACTTATTTTTAAATTTTGTAGGATTATACTATAATTATATTTGGCTACCTGTATTCAGGTTCTGGTGATTCTGAGTTGATTCTCCCCTGCCACCAATGCAATTTAAAACATTCTCCTTTACAGTATGTCCTAGCTATGGCCCTGCTTGTACCAGGGACCAGACACATAGTGCAGGGAATGACGCTCATCTCAAGCTGAGGAGTGGGTTCACTTGGAACTGGGGTGTCAGTGGGGCATAGGGCATCAGCATGATCGAGTAAATGAAAGAACTTTCAAGAGGTTTAAAGGGGAGAGGCTGTGGCTCAGTGGAAGAGCCTCTGCTTTGTCTGCATAAGTTCCCAAGTTCAAACACCAGTATCGCCAGTGACAAAAAGGACCAGGCAATGGGTGCTGCGAAAGACCTCTACTTGAGACTCTGGAGAGCCGCTGCCAGTCAATGTAGGCAACACGGACCTTCATGGCCTGATTCAGTATAAGGTGGGTTCATATGTAGGGTAATTTTTAAAAAATTATGTAAACCCAGGCAGTGAAGTCAATGATAGTTTTGATTCCTTAACTTCATTCACTGCCCACAAAACGTGGGATAGCGGCATCATATCTCATACTGCTTTTGCACATTAAAGAAAGAAAAACACCCAACAAATGATGGCCATATAGTGGAAAAAGCTATCCCCAGAAGCACTGGGAACTGTAGTCAAAAGAGCCAGTGTGGTGAAATGGTTAGTGTTAGATTAAGATCTGGAAGACCCAGCTTCAAATCCCCACTCTGCCATGGAAGCTTCTGAGCAGGGCCGGCTCGCTCACTAGGTGAGCTAGGCGCTCGCCTAGAGCACACCGGCCCTTAGGGGTGCCAAATGGCGCCCCCAGAAAAGCCCCCCCCAGCGCCCTAACTGGGCGCCTACTGCCGCCGCCTCTCCGCCACCGCCTCCTCGCCGCCACTGCCAAGAGCGCCCGGCCGGGGTGCAGGAGGTGGCGGTGCGGCTTGCCTGCCTGCATGCCCACCCTGGGGGGGGGAGAGGCGGGGCGGAATGTCCGACTCCTGAGCGCCAGGGGAAGAGGCGGGCAGCATAGTGGCAGCCAAAGGGGTCTCTCCCTGCCGCCGCCGCCAGACTGGAGCCCAGCCGCGGCCTCAGGGGTCACCTGTGGAAGGTAAGTGGGGGGGGCGCATCTGCGGAGCAGGGAGGAGGAGGAGGAGTGGGAGATAAAAGGCCCCTCCTGCCATGTGCTCCCTGGTACCTCGGGGCAGAGCGAGTCTCGCCGCCATCGCCGGGGGCTGGCCGGGGACAGGCAGACGTCGGGGACAGGCAGTCTCAGCACTCCGGGGCCGGGACAGGGGGCGCAGCAGTCCCAGGGGGGAGAGAAACGCGGCTGTCGAGGAGCCTGGGCTTCTGACTCCCGCCAGTCGCCCAGGGCCCTCGGCCAAACTGGCGGAGGAGTTGATGCCGTCCAGCAGGAAAACCAGGCGTGGACCTGAAGGAGCAGGGCGCCCTTTTCTGGGGCTGCCTTTCAAAACGGTTTCAGCACCAGGTTGGGGGGTGAGGAGGGCTGAGGATCCCCCCGAGCAGCTTCTCTGGCATCCTCTTCCTGCCGCCCTGTGCCGAGTCCCACCCCCAAGTCCAGCGCAGGCCTTCTCCGAGTGCTCTGGCTTGCGACGAGGGAGGTTTGCCGATGGGCGGGTGGCTGGTCTCTCACATGGCCGGACTCTCCAGCCTCTCTCGCCCAGGTGGGTGGCGGCTCTTCCAAAATGCAGGGGCAGGCCCCCCCGCCAAGCGAAGCCGAGGAGGCCTGGAGCTTAGAGGGAAGAGACAGGGGTTTAAACCCCCACCTCTTGCTGGTGCCGCCCCCCCCTCCAGGCCCCACCGGGAGGTTGGCATCGCCAGGGGGGGCACGAGGCCACAAGCTGGCCTAGGGCGCCCAGACACCACAGGCCGCCTCTGCTTCTGAGTGACCTTGGGCCAATCAAACATGCTCAGCCTAACTCAGCACAGGATTGCAGTGAGAACAAGATAAAAAACAAGGGAACCATGTCAGCCATTTTGGATCTCCAATGGGGAGAAAGATATAAATAGTGCAAATAGATAAGAGAGTCAGTGCACCCCTAAAACCACAGTTTCCAGGATTCCTTAACTGGAAAACTTTTCCAGTCTATTTCTCTTTAAGAAATGCACTTAGGATAATAAATGCAAAAAAATCTCCTGTGACTACTGACACAAAAGCAAGGGCTATACTTGACTGCAGTTTTCTTGAATAGTTAAAGGGGACCACGTAGACAATTCTGGAGGAGCTTTTAGGAAGAAGAACCTGAACAGAATATCCTTCATAGGAAGCAACACTGCTCCCCGCGTACAAATTCAAATCAGATCCCTGATCCGTTTTTCTCTGTGTTATCTACTCTGACTGGCAGCTCTCCGGGATCTCAGGCAGAGAAAGGTGATTCTCAGCTACTGCTATCCAAGATGGTTTCACCAAAGATCTCAAGGACAGAGCTGGAGACTTCTATGTATAGGTAGGCATACACTAAGCCACAGCCCCTACTCAATGCAAGGAGGTGGGACGCCACCACAACTTGCCTTCCCTGCTGGAGGGAGAAGAATAACAGCAGACATTTAATACACTCACACCTCAAAGTGGCTGCACAAATAGTACACAGGCACTTTACTGCTGTGGTTGATGTGGGAATGAATTACTGTTGCTTGAAAAAGACAGACAAATCTACCCATAATTACCTGACTGTAATTCAGGCATCACCTGCTTCTTCCCCCTTCTCTTCTCTCTGATGAACACCAGTCAGAGCCTACTTTGGAAACCTCTCTGCTCAAATCCAGAAAGTTTCCACAGCAGCAAGAAGCAGCTCAAAATAGCTGTAATAACACAAGGCTTTGAAGTGATAAAGCTTCCATCATAACAACAGATTTGTGTTTCCTCCCCCCTCCCCGAGTAAACTCCAAAAAAATCACTCCACACGCTGACACCTGCTTGATAGGTAGGATCAAACTTTAAAAAAGCATCAAGACATCAGAAGTCCCATTGTCTTGTCTTTTTCTGACTGAATTTAGCAGGAGAAAGAAATGTTCTTTTGATAGCACTGGAAACTGATGTATTCCATCTACTGAGTCGGAAATGCAAGAGACAGCAACGACAAAGCGATGTCAAAGTTGCCCCTTTATTCTAGCTTTCACCCTTGCCCCTGAGACAACATCACTCCAAATTCCTCCAGGAGACTCCTGACAAACAATTAAAAGGGACTTCGACCATGCTGAACCCTTAGACAAAGGGCAGAATCCCTCCCTATATGCACCTTGAAGAGCTGTGGAGGTTACACCCACACCATGTTCAAGACCAACCCACTTTCCAAATCCCACCGAAATGGAGGCTGTTTTGTACAAAAGGTTTGCGTGGACTGGGACAGGGAAGGACCGAGAAGACGAATGGGAAGCCTTTGGGCTGACATGCAAACGAACTGCCGCTTAACGCACTTCTGGGAAAGGAAGGAAATATCACTCACCATAACAGAGATGTGAAGGATGTGCAACTGCTCCTCTACAATCTCCGAAGGCTCTTGCAGGGTGGGTGGCGTAGCCTGGGAAAGCTGCTCAGCGCTGCTCATGGAAACGTGGAAATAGAGGGTGCCATTCTCCAACCACTGCTGCTTCCAGTGCACCAAGGAAATGTCAGCCACTGTCCCTGACATCTCTACAAGAAAAGAAATAGGAATTTGGCTCTGGTATTTAGGTAGCATTGCAACCTTGCATTCAAGATTCACTCATTCCTTCTGACAGTTCCACTCTATTTGTTTTATACTTTATGCCCTGCTTTTCTCCCTCTCCTCCATTTCATCTTTAAAACAACTACCACCATGAGATAGGTTAGGCTGAAAGAAAGTGACTGGCCCAAGGTCACTCGGTGAGCTTCCATGGCAGCACGGGGATTTGAACTCAGATCTCCCACATCCTACACCAGTGCTCTAAGCACTATACCACACTGGCTTTGCCTCCTCTTCTTACGCTTCACTGCCTTGTTTTGCAGCAACAACATAGCACTCTTTAAATGAAGTAGACAGACACCTGGGAAAGGCCTCCACCGCCATTCAGGATCTGTCATTTCTATAGCTGCACCCTGACCTGGATTATTTCCATCCTTCCCAAAGGCTGTGAGGGATGCTAGATGGGGAAGAAGAAAAAGAAGAGATTGGATTTATACCCCACTCTTCTTTCAGTGTCTCAGAGTGAATTACAATCTCCTTTCCCTTCCTCTCTCCACAACAGACACCCTGTGAGGTAGGTGGGGCGGAGAGAGCCTTTTAAGGACTGCTCTTGTGAGAACAGCTCTGAGAGAACTTGTGACTGACACAAGGCCACCCACAACTGGCTGCATGTGGAGCAGTGGGGAATCAGTTCCAGTTCTCCCACAGCTGGCTGCACGTGAAGCAGTGGGGAATCAAATCCAGTTCTCCAGATTAGAGTCCACTGCTCTTAACCACTACATCACACTGGAAGAGAGGTGAGAGTAGGTTTTCCCCTCCCTGTCCCTAATTTGGATGTAATGTCAAACCAAATGTTGATCAGTGATCATTCTGGCCTGTAAATACAGATAAAGAATCTAGCAAAATCTAGCACACCTGCCAAATGCCAGCATACTAGAGCATTTTGTATGGCACAGCAGCTCCCTTTCTACTTCCACAACAGAGGGAATATTTGAGCTGGAGCACAGACTCGGAATATCTTCTGGACCTGGAGCAACAATGTCGTCAATCAGAGCTCCTTCTGCCCCTGCCCCTGGTATCAACCAGTCCCAAACTAATGCTCAGTGCCATACTGTGCAGGTCACTATGGCACTGCTAGTGCTCTCTGGTGGGCATGGGAAGTTGCCAGCTGCATGTGCAAAGTATTACTGTCTCTCCAAGGAGCAGAAGCCACTGCTGCCACCACCACCACCCCCCGGTACAACTATCTCTGCAGCCAGCAGACATCACCTTGAGTGGCAGCAGAGTCAAGCACTGGTGGCATCCAGCCTCAGAGATCACCTGCCATGCCCCTCATGCCCTTCCCACCCATCATCACTGTTGCCTTTGACCACAAGGCTTGGACTGTTGGAGAAAAGATAACCTTGACAACCTTCCCTAAGAAGGCTGTGCAAAGAGGGTCCTTTGTGTCACAGCAAGCCTGCTAAACTCACAAGTATTACACACCTGAAAGACAGACTAGTAGGAAAGCAAGAGGTGGAGTGGGGGCACAAGGCCAGACCAGGTTTTAGTCCTGACAAATCTTCTGTAGTACAGTAGCAACTGTTTAAAATTAGAATCTGGAGTGTAATCATTCAAAGTGAAAACTAAGTGTATACTTCCCACTGTTACCTTCATGCCTCAGCTCAACACTGTTCACAAAGCATCTTTTAGAATCAGCTATTATACAGGTGCTTATTTTTATCCACCGCAATCACATTCCTAAGTGTGTTTCCTAAGCAAACCAATGGTTTTCTTATGGACATATGAAAAGCTGCCTTACTGTAGTCCCTTACACCTGGGCAATCTTTCATATGAAGAATCTCTGGCCAAGTACAAGCTCAGTCTCTCCCCTACCACCCACCTCTGCTAACAGAACAACATCTTTGTAGGTAGAGAGTGCATTCAGGGGGGAGCACTTGGAGCAAAAAGGTTGCCAGTCCTGGTTTAAACAACAGCAATGTTCAGGTCCTCATGAGATTCCTTCATAATAAAAATATTTTAAAAACAAAACAAAACTTAAGGACACTACTAAATTGTCTAAACTGTCTAAGTGTTCTTCTGAGTGAATCAGCCAACAGCAATTAAACAGATGTGGGTCAACCTACTCCTCAACCCAGAACATACTGAGTTATGAAATGTGGAAGATGTTCCAATGGCCACTTTGCCATACCAAACAACAGGGTTGCTGACCTGTAACTGTTGTTCATTGAATATCTTCTGTGCAGGCACACATGGGGACTGTGCATGAGCACGCCTGCCTATCAGCAGCTTTTACAGTTATGCGGGAGCCATAAACTCATCTCTGCCCCAGCCACGTGCTCCCACACAGCAGTGTTTCTTACCCTCAGTACCTCTATGCTGCTGAAGAACTTGTAACGAGGCAGAATGGAAGGTATGTGTGTCTGAACAGAAGGTACTTGATGAACAACAATTACAGGTAAGCAACCCTGTTTTCATCATTGTTCTTCTGTGCAGTTCCATATAGGGATTCTAGCAAGCTAACCCTAGTGGGACATGCTCATCTTTATTTAAACAGTGACTGAAGAACTGCTGTCTCCAGCACAGCTTCCTTTCTAGCTAGTATGTCCAGTGCATAATGGTGAACAAAAGTGTCTGAAGATGCCCAGGTGGCTGCCCTATAAATCTCTGTAAAGAACACCACTCCAAAAGGCTGCAGATGAGGCAACAGCCCTCGTGGAATGGGCATGGACCTCTAAGGGAGAGGGGCATCCAGCTAGCTCATAGCACAGTTTAATCCTCTCTACCAGCCACCTGGAGAGAGTCTGAGAAGTAGCACCCTTCCCTGTCCATGGTCCTGAAAAACATACGAACAGGAAGCCCTCCTTGTGGTACTCAGCCACCCACTTTAGGTTAAATAGAAGTGCCCTTCTGACATCAAGAGACTGGAATCCTCTTTCCTCTTCAGAAGTAGGGGATGGAAAAAATACCAGCAGAATGATCTCAAATGAAACTTCAAAACTACTTTAGGATGGAAACCTAGGCTGGGATGAAGGACTACCTTTTCAGGGAAAATTCTGAGAAAAGGTTGCTCAATCCATAACGCAGCCAGCTCACTCACCCATCTGGCCAAGATGATCACTGTTGGACAATAGAGATCTGGGATATGTAGCTAGAGCTTCAAAGGGTTTCTTCATTAACCAAGCTAACACCTGGGTTAACTACCATTAAGGAACAATATGGTCCCTTGAGGGACACAAATTAGCCAAACCTTGAGAAAATGCTTTGTTAAAAAGTATGAGAAAACTGCCCTCTAGTCTAGTGCAAAAACAAGAGATTGCAGCCAAGTGTACTTTCAAAGAGGAAAAAACCAAACCTTTATTCTTCAATCTAATTACGTACTCAAAAATAGTTTGCAAATAGGCTCTGTGTGGGGAAATATCCCGTTCTCTGAACCACAAAGTAAATTGCTTCAATTTATGCCCATAAGATTTTCTAGTCAAGGGCCTGTGTGCATTCAATAGAACCTCATTGACCTCTCATAAGAAAATTAGGTCTTTTTCTCAGTTTTCCATGCAGTAATTTGGAGCTGGTCCTAATCATGGTGAAATACCTCCCCTATGCTGATGAGAGCCCTGTACTTGGGGAGGGAGATGAAACATCCCTTGGAGAGGATCATAAGGGACCAAAACTAAATCTGACACAGCCAGAAGGGAGCCACAAGAATTAAACCTGAATTCTCCCGACTGGCTTTCTCCACTACCCTGATTAACAGGAAAATCAGGGGGAAAGCGTAAAACAGACCCCCACCCACCCACCCACCCATAGGAGCTGTAAAGCATTGTCGAAGGAACCTTCGCCCCCACCCACATGAGAGAAGAACTTCCCTGCTTTGGTGTTGTACTGAGTGGCAAAGGGGTGTACATCTAGGGTCCCCCACAGTGCAAAGATGGGTATTAGGTACTGTGGATTGATGGACCATTTTTGTGAGGAGTTCCACGTTCTACTCAGCTTGTCCACCTGCACATTCAGCATCCTAGGAATGTGGATGGCCTGTATAGACGAGCTGAGTTTCAAAACCAGGTGCGAGACCATAGATACTTCCATGCAGAGATCCCTGGTCCCCATGCCACCCTCTTCATTCACATAAAACATTACCAATGTGATGTCCATCTGGAGAAGAATAGAATGGTTGTGCAGCATATCTGAGAAACAGATAAGTTCTAAGAAATTAATGTGACATTTTCTTTTTGTAGGTGACCAGGTACCCCAGACAGAGGAGTCCCCACAATGTGCTACCATCCCAGAAGAGAGGCATTTGTGGTAAGTGTGATATCAGTTTGGGGCAACCCAAAGGGAACTCCAACAGTTAAATGTTCCGGAACTGCTCACCAGGAAAGGTCTCGAATTACCAACCAGGGTACTGAAAAGCTTTGGTATAAGAAATAGTGCTCTGCCCTATGGGACAAAAACCACAGTTGTAAGGGCCTCGTATGTACACGTGCATAGGGTTAAAATACTGTGGTAGAGGCCATATACCCCAAAAGTGTAAAATGTCATGTACTGATTGAAAATGTTTCTCGTTAAACTCGCTGGCCAAATTTACAATGTTCTGGACTCTCTCCAGAGCAAGAAAGCCCCTCCCTTGTGTTGAGTCCAGCACAGAGCCTATAATTGAATCTCTGGAAGGTACCAATCTGCACTTCTCCCAATTAATCCATAAACTGAGGTCTTGACAAGTGAAGTGTACAAGGAAACACTGCTGGGACAGGTCTTCCTTGGTTTTGGCTACAATCAACCAGTTGTCAAGGGAGGGAAAAATATTGCATCCCTGCAACTGCAAAAAATGTCACTGCTGGGGCCATGCACCTTGAAAACACCCTGGGTGCCATGGCAAGCCCAAATGGCAGAATGGTGTACTGGAACATGCACCCTCCACAGTGAAAATGAAGGCACATGTGGAAATCTGGGTGAATAGGTATGTGAAAATAGATGTCTTCTAGCTCAAAAACCATAAACCAAGAACTAGATCTTAATAACTGTAATAACAAAGAAATGGAAACCATTTGAAACGTCAAAACTTTCAAAAACACATTAAGGCCTCTCAAGTCTAGCATGGGTCTAATTCCCTCATCCTTTTTCTGAATGATGAACAGCTTAGAGGAAAAACCCCTCTGCTGGAGGGTCAGAGGTGACTTGCTCAGTCGTGCCCTTTTCTAGAAGATTCTCTAGGATCAGATTCAGACCCACCAGAGCCTGGGCACTGTCAGTAGTAAGGGGAGCAAAGGGGGAATAAAAGCAAACCCTAAACAATAACCAAATCAAACTATGTCTAGAACCCAACCACCTGGATTGACGTTAGCCCAGGCCTACTGAAAAGGAGCTAATCTATTATAAAATGTAGCCCTCTCTAGTCACAGAACTTTTTGTTACTGGGTCATTTCCCTTGTCAGCGCCATCTGTGTAGAGCCCCAGGATCTGCTTGCTCATTTATGCCTCTGGATACCCTTGTTGGGGAGCCTGCTGTTCATAGGGAGGATACTGTGAACCCGACTAGGATGCATATCTACTCCTTCTGGTAGGGGTGCCACCGATGGCAACCACAGTGGCACTGTCTATATGAAAAAGAGTTTGGGTGGGTGCCCCCTAACAACTTTGTTCATTTCTCTTAATCATAGGCAAAGTCTCATCTGTCTTCAAGGAGAAGTGAGTGGAGTCGTCAAAAGGTAAGTTCTCCACCTTCTGTTTAGTCTCATTTGGCAGCATTGTAGATCATAATCAAACATGCTGGTGAAGAGCAATCACTGTCCCCATGGCACATGCAGCTGCATCCACTGAATGCCTCCCAGCGTTTACTGGTTGTTTCGACAAGCGAACCGGCTTCATCTGGAACACCTTGGCCAAAGAACACTTCTCCTCTGGCAACAATTCTATGAATGGAAACATATGCTTCCAGAGAAATAACTGGGAGCCAGTCATGATAACCTCATTATTGACCACCCTGAAGCCTAAGAATGCGGTTGCATAGACCTTCCATCCCATGGCATCTAATTTGCAACCCTCTTTGTCTGTCCCTTGGGTTGCATTGCCTCTACAACAAGGGAAGATGAAGGGGGATGCATAGAGATATAGTTAAAGGGTTATTTTTTGACCCTGTACAACTGTTCAATGCGCTGATGCTGGGCGCTGCCAAACCTGTAATGTAATGTCCTCCAATTCTTCTAGAATTGGAAATGCAATCAGATCTGGAGAGTCAGAATACAAGCAGCTGAGAATTTTATCTTTAGGCTTCTGTTCTGTCATGAAGATCTCTATCTCTAAAGACTGTGCCATTCTGGTAATTTGTTCCCCAAACATTTTAAAATGTTTCGTTGGTGACACAGACAAAGAATCACCCATGTGCTCATCAAGGTTCATATCTGAATAAGAGCCCTCGGATTTGACAGCTCTATCCACCTCTCCTGCAAATACAGGAGAGGGGGAGCGAACCAAAACCATTGCAGAGGGTGGACAGTGGTAAGAACAGTGCCCATACAGGTACTCTGTCGGATTCAAATGTCTGTGTGAACTCAGTACTCCTTCCTCTAGGTACTGAGGAGACATAGTGTAGGAGTTCGAGGGCCATTTAGACAATGGAGGTGGGCGAGGACCATCTGTTCCATCTTGGCACTGGCAAGAACTTGTCCCGATGGCTGCTCGCAGTCAACCTCCCCTTCTGAAAGTGAGGTGGGCAGAGAGCTTGGATTTGGAGGTGTTCTGGGACCCCGTTGCAAGGATGACCCCAGCTCTGGGGTGAGAACTCTAGGTTTCCTCTGGAGGGAGTCCTTCTATTTCTCCTTCCTCTTTTTAGCCTTCTTGTGGAGGGCTTGGAAGAGGCACATTACCTAGATGGGGAGCATGAGCCCAACCGGATTCTCTGAGATCTGAAACTGGGGAGGCGAAGCCAATTGGATCAAACCCGAAAAGTCAGTCGAAGCCAGTTTGTCCTCAGACTTTGAGGCAAGGGGATCTGAGGCCTTAAACGCCTTTTCCCACAGCACTGCTTTGAGCTTTAGAGATCTCTCCCCACGATTGGGGTAAACCTTAAACAGGCTTTACATGTGGACACAGAATGGCCTTCCCCCAGGCAGAAGAGACACAGTTCCGGGTCATCCATCCGCATCATTTTTGCACTGCACAGGGTGCATTTCTTAAACAATGCCGTCTGTGCCATTGGCTTGGGGCACAGATGAGTTTATGACTCCAGCTCAGAGCTGTAAAATCTACTGATAGGCAAGCCTGTGTGTGCGCAGTCCCCATCTGGGACTGCACAGAAATCAACAATGAACTAAGAGATTCAAGGGAGGGGGAAATCATTCTGTGGCATACATGAATTAAAATGCTAACATTTCAAACCATTCCAGGTTGCTTAATTAGCAAACAAAGGATTACACTAACTGCTTCTGCACCACCCATACAGCTAATAGTCCAGAGCTGTCCCCATGATGATTTTTTTTAAGCATCAAAAATGAGTCCAGTCATGGCTGCAATTTAGGGTTTCCTGGTTTGGTAAAAAATGCAGGGGAAATCCCAAAGCCTTGATGCTAATATGTGTAGACACTGCTCTTCCTTTTACTTTTATTTAAAAGCTCTTTTGACCACAGATCTTAAGCATAAGAAATCAATACAATGAAATAGAATGAAGTACATGACAGAACAAAATGTTACAATACTCATATAAAATTTTCACAGAAAGCATTAACAAGTTAAAACCAATCTTGATAGCACCTTAAAGAAATCACTAATGCCAAAAATTTGCCAACAAGTCGATTTATAACTGGATTGGTATCACTCAACTGAAAACAGATCATCCAGGATTCAGCATAAAGCTGCTACTTAGTCAAGACTGGCAAGACCCAGAGAGCTCTCAGTAGACTTCACTGATCGCAAAACAGTATAAGATGATCTATTGTCTCTATTGCACCAGAGTTGCAACAGCAAAAACAATCCAAAAATAGGGCTTTAGCAAAGCACTCCCTCATTTCTGCAGTCTTAATGGCTCTGGGGGTTTCATCCCTCCCTCCTTTTTTCTTTTTTAAAGAAGTCTATATTTGTAGACATCAGCACAGAAAGACACCTCCCAAAAAACCAGAGCATTCAGGCAGCATATTGGGTTGAGGCCATGGCTCAGTGGTAGAGCATCTGCTTGACATGTAAATGTCTTAGGTTCAATCCCTGGCATCTCCAGCAAGGATCGGGTCATAGATGTTGTGAAAGATCTCAGCCTGAGATTGTGGAGAGCTACTGCCACTCTGAGTAGACAATACTGACCTTGATGGATCAATGGTCTGATTCAGTACAAAGCAGCTTCATATTTTGGGTCACCACAGGAACTAAAAATGGCACCTAACATTGCTGCAGCAGCCATCACCAGCAGGAAGAGGGGAAAACAAGTAGAGCCAGAGTCAAGGGGGAGGAGGAAGCAGGAGTCAATGGGGTATATTTCTCTTCTCTTTCCCCCATAAGCTCATGTAGGTGGTCTTCTTATCTCTTGTAGGCTTACTGATGACTTCAAAATGAACCCTCAAGGTAACAGCTCTTGGAAAAATCACACTCCACAGTATAAAACTCTGCTAAAGTCAAAAGTTAATATTTCTTTTCTGCTCAGCTGCAGATGGCTCCTGATCTATGGAAGTTCAGCCCCACTTTTGCCCCAGCCCAGATTTTTCATCTTGCACTAGAGAACAGATTTTGCAACTCTGGCTGTCATGAGTTTAAGCTGGTGGAACAGATATGGACACGCAAAGCAGACCCTATCTAGAACGTGCATTCCTTTGCATGGGGCTTAACTTACCTGTCCATCAGACTTATCTGTTTTCCCTCCTCCCTGCACAAAAGCCCTTTTCCACAGCTGACTGAATCCCTCGCTGCTGTTTCCCCCTTGACAAGGTTAAACCATTATTCCAAATCCCTTTGCTCAGCATCCTGCTAATGATTCTATCGACATATCCAAGACACAGGCATTGCCACTCGAATCTCCAACGAGGACAGTTGGTGGCCCAAGGCACTCATTATCTACACAGTAACAAGACGCACACACGCTAGTTCCTGCCAAATGGTCCTATCTGAATACTTCAGGAGGGCAGGGGAATAAATTCTCAGTTAACTATGCTTCACTTTGTTTGATGTGTGTTGGTCATTTGGTCCAGCTTGAAACACATACTACCCATTCCAAAAGCCTTCATTTATGTAATTTAAATACTGCATACTTCAGCCCTGACCTGGCTAGCCCAGGCAAGCCTGATCTCATCAGATCTCAGAAGCCAAGCAGGGCCAACCTTTGCAAGTATTTGGATAGGAGACCTCCAAAGAATACCAGGGCTGGGACGCAGACACAGGCTATCAAACCACTTCTCTGAACATCCTCCATGCCCCAGAAGGAGTCACCAGAGGTCACCCTGACTTCCAGGCATGAGCACACACACACAAACACACACAAACTGCAAAAATACAAAAAAAATACTGCATACTTCTCACTCTCGTCCATTTTGGGGTCTTTCTGGAGCTCCTAAGACCAGCTGAGAAGGCTGGCCACAGAGAGGTAAGAGCACTGGCAACACATTCAGAAGCATTGTCCTCTTCAGCTAGCCTGCCTGTGTTGGTTGGAATAAAACATTTCCATGCTTGAATCCTTGGAACCTTTGACACAAGACAGCAGAAGCCCAGCATAACCTTCAACCTGCCCTCCAGATCTGTCAGATGGGACACATATGCTCAATTCACACACTTCATTAAAGGATTTTTAAAAGCCATAGGAATAAGTCTGGTTTTCTGTTGGACTCACAGGTCCACTCCCCTCCTGCACACCCCAAGAGTGAAGACTCAAGACTTCAACCTAATTCCAGTTTGTCATGATGTCCAAATGTGGGCACCTCAACATACAGAACTTTGTTTCTTGCCAGTAATTAGGGCATCATTAGTAATTAGGGCATCATTAGTCATTTGTTTCTTGCCAGTAATTAGGATCCTTAACCAGAAATTAACAGTTGCTATGAATCCTGTTTTTTGCAGAAGAAACCTCGGGCAAGCCATAGTTCTGTCAGAGCTGTTCTTGAAAGAGCAGTCCTCGAAAGCGCTCTCTCAGCCCCACCTGCATTACAGGGTATCTGTTGTGGGGTGGGGAAAGGAAAGGAGATTAGAAGCAGCTCTGAGACTCCTTCAGGTAGAGAAGGGCAGGGTATAAATCCAATCTCTTCATCTTCTTCTTCTAGGAAACCTCCTGCCAGATACACATGGTTTTCATAGCCAGGACTGAAAACATGGGACCTCTTTTTTATAGGAGCACATCTCTCTGTTGGCTGAATGAGTTCTGGTGGGACCAGGCTGCCCAGTACCCAAGATCCAGATTGGCTAAGACCATTTTACACAAGTGGGAAGCAGAATTGAAAAAGGGATGTTCTTTTTTTGGGGGGGTGACTGTGGGTTGAGTGTCACCACGCAAAGTACAGTATCCTCTTTACGCATAAACCTATTTGAATCTTGCAGCAGGAGGGAAGTTGAGACGTTCAGGTAATGCAAATCCCAAGTTAGGTTTGCAATCTTTTTCTGTTTATTTCTTTTATTAGTCTGCACCATAGTTCTGTAGCCTGAATATTATTTAGCATTATGCTAATGGAATAAACCTTGCATTTGCTTAAGATATAGAAGGACTGGGGATGTGGAATAGTATAGTACAGCCTGATCTCCTCAGATCTTGGAAGCTAAGTAGTGTTTGGGACTTGAATGGGAGACCACCATGGAAGACTTTGCAGAGGAGGGCAATGGCAAACCACCTCTGTTTAGTCATATACCTTGAAAACCCTATGGGGTCACCATAAATCAGCTGCGACTTGACAACACTTTACACACACACATATGAAAAGACTGACTCAGTTCCCACCCGTATGCCTTAGGTCTGGTCAATGTTACCCAAAGAGCCCTGCTTGGTGATCCCCCTGTTATCCAACTGAGAAGGAAGGGGGAGAAAACCAGTAGGTGGTGGCAGACAAAGAGGGAAAGGGACCAAAACTCTTGCTTAAGAAAGGGTGGGGGCCACAAGGGGTCCTTTCTAAGGAGAATGGATTTTCCTCAGACAGAACAATTTTCTTCCTAGTTTCTGATAACACCGTCAGGCATTGGGATAGAAGCATTATGGATGTCCATATCAAACTGTTCTTCTCTCCTTAATTCCTTCTAACTCTCCCCCCCAATCTTTCTTTTATGAGGTACTTCCTAGCAATATTGGCATTATGTTCCCAACTCCAACACGGCTGACTCTCCTTCATATCACTCCTGCTTTTCAGTCAGCTCCCCGTCTCAATCATCACCCACTCCTCTATTTTGTATGGTTACTGCAGACTATAAACCCTCCAGGCAAGGAGCACATCGCTTCTGCTTTCTGTACAGTGCCTAGACCATGAAAAATGCGGAACAAACATTAAATATTAATACTAGTAGCAGTAGAGGTCACACTCTAGCACTGTGGACAAATTATGTAAAACTATCCAATACTACACACAAGAAAACAGGCACTTCACCTATTAAATGAAGGCAGCTGGGCCAAATGCATCCACCAATGCACAGATGCTGATAGGAACAAAAGAAGCTCAAAAGCAACGAGATGGGAAGCAATGAGGCTGCAGGACTAAAGACCATCTCCCCTGTATTTTCAATTGTTATATTAATAGCGTCGTTTCTGAGCTATCTGATGTTTGTTATTTTTCTCCATCAGTGGCCAGACAAATTCCTTTATTAATGTATGCTGATGACATGGCTCTGCTAGCTTACACTCCATTAGGACTAAGGCACCCTCTGAGAGCCTTTGGTTGCCTTGGTGAAAAGGAATTATTTTAAAGTAAAATAGGAGAAAACCAAAGGTTGCTGTAAACTTGATGGAAACTCCTCACAATAAGTGAAGCCCATGAGATATTTAAGGATATGGGCAAAGCACAGAAGAAAGCAAAGTGCTCAAGGAATGGTACATTAAGATTTGCTAGAAATCAGGGTGAAAATATTATTTTCCTATGTGAAGAATCAATACTAAGAGTCCACCATAGTTCTTTATGGAGCAAAGTTACGAGCCCTGGAGGAGACTTGAGACTACTGTAACACTCCAAACAAGCTTTTTAAGTGTCTATTTGCATCTTTCCCAAAGGACACCAGCCTCACCTGATAGGACACAAACATGACAAGCTGCCTCATTTGCTGAGGCCAAGTTAGTTTTTTCTGTACTTGGTTTGAAAGCAGCTCTCCAGAGTCCTAAGCAGGGAAGGTTTATCGCAACACCTGATATGCAAGACCCTTCAAACTGGAGATGCCAGGGATTAAGACCGAGAGGATTCAGGGCTACCAAAGTACATTTGCTAGATACATTAAAAAAAAATTATTTTATTTCTAATTCGATTTATATCCCGCCCTCCCCTAAGGCTCAGGGCGGCTAACAATTGGGGCCAAAGCCATAATTAAAACAATAAAAACAAGATAAAAACATAACAATAGTACAACAAAGTGCTGGTGCTCTGATATTCCCAGTTCCAAGATGGGTTCTGGTAAGGTAGATCTGGACCAACAATGTAAGTTCCAAAGCGTAAGTTCCAAAATGTCAAAACACCTTCCCAGTATTCCCACCCAAGAGAAACTAAAACCAGCATGAGTGCTCAGAATTCCAGCTTGGATTAGGGCAAAGTAAAATGACAGTTAAAATGACAGTGCCTAAAATAAGAGATGCCCCTTGGCTTCAGAACTGCAAACTTAAATAATGTTTTGAAAAACTGTCATTATTTGGTGCCTTGTTGATTGAAAAGGACTCCCCCTATGACCACAGGTCCAGATGACAGAAACCAGCTGTCTCAGCAGATCTTGCATAAGGGAAGATCACGTGTTTGTGGGGCAATGAAGATATACAGAATTACATCTATTCATCTGGCTTAGCTATGATGAGCTCAAGCAAACATAGCTGGCCATCGTTACCAGGAAATGTCAGTTTTAGCCCACTACAAGAAAAGTTAACATACTAATTAACTCATAGGCCATAGCTGCACATCTGACCACAGAAACTGGGGGAATTTTCTGAAAACCAACACCATTTGTTTTAAATTATTGTTTAGTTTTATTTTGTTGAAGCAACTGGTTGGTACCATACATGGAATTTGCCCTTTTCGCTGCCATTATGCAATGAGTTTGTATTTTCCGTGAGCTACATACTAGGACCCCAGGGTCTCTTACTTGGGTACTTAGTATCAGTGTAGAAGCCATCAGCATACTAAGTTAAGAGAACGGCAATAATATTTTGGGTTATGTTAACTGCAGCATCATTTTGAAGCCATGGAAATGAATAATATTGCTCTATTCAGGTTCTGCATACCTTTTGTTCCTTTCTATATGTACCAATTCAAACATATTGTTATCCAAGACCCTTTGACTGGAGACCACAGGATTTGAGCACGGGATGTTATGCAGGCAAAGACCATACTCTGCCACTGCGTCATACCTCTCTGCCAATGCAATGGATTTCCTTCATAACTCTATTTTTTTTCCAGCTGGAAAGGTACCTTTATTGAGTACCTCTCTTTCCCAGCAGGGAAAGCAGACAGGCCACAAAGACTAAGATGGAAGACACAATATTCTCCTGGAATGATGTGACTTATAGAAAAGGCAGTTTCCTGTCTCCCTGCATAACCCAGTAAAAACAACCCTCTAAAACAGGAGCACGACTTAACAAATGAAAAAAGCAGAAGAGCCATGAACGACGGGTCGAGTCAAGCTCACCAGGGGAAACTGTGTACGCAATATGACATTGTCTTTCATCATCTCCCTTTTAAAAAACAGGTGTTTATTTTAGTTCTCACAACCTTCTGTGGCGGAACATTGAAAAAGCACTAAAGAGACCTTACAAGCTGCAAATAAAAAGTCTTTTACAAGTCGTATAAGAAGTGGTGTAACAAATGCCTATATTTTTTAAATGGGAGGAAGAAAAAAGTAGAAAGAAAAAGAAAGGCACACCACCATGGAAACTCATTCAATGCACACTTGTATACCACTTGAGTTATAGTTGCTACACAGACTCTTGATCTAAACCTCCCTAGAAATTGCAGCACTGTAAGGTGATCTAGAATGCTGCATAATTGCATAGCAATACAGCTTATAAATAGAGGTAGTATCACGACTAGAAACTGCAAAATCTCTGCTTTGCAGCATTTTTTAAAGCAATTTTCTTGTCAATTGAAAACTGAATGAAGTTATACAAATAATCAACATAACAGAGAATCTGCCAGGTCTAAACTATAACTTCTTCACTAAGTGTATCCAGGATGAAGTAGCAATGGACCTATATCTGAACAAGACCTCACAAACCCTATCTATAGCGTCATATATACTGGTTTGGATCCAGTGATATGCAAGCAGAAACATAAGTAGACTTGCTGCAGTTTTACTTATGCAAGATCTTGCAAAATATTTTTTCTCCCTATGTCCTACTGCACCCAAAAACTGGTTGTGCAACATCTTGCACAAGCAGAAATGCAAGTGAGGATACAGTAAGTTTGATTTTGTGAAAGTGACTACTGCAATCTTCTTGTTGTGTTTTTGCTTGCACAAAAGCTCTAGTGAAAATGGAAATTCTGTGCCAGATCCAGCCCACCATTTCTCAAAAAAAAGCACAATAATGTTAGGAAAGCTTGAACACAGCAGAAAAAGAGAAAGTCCCAACATGAGATGTATTGACTCAATGAAAGAAGCCATGGCCCTCAGTTTACAAGACCTCAGCCAGGCTACTAACAACAGGATATTTTGGAGTTCAATAATTCATAAAGTTGCCGTACTTGACAGCACTTACACAGACACAAGCACTATAGTCCCTCCCCTCCTTCCAGGATTCCAAGCAAGGGACTCAAGAGCCATGGGCATTGCACTTATGAGGGTGAAGATTTGGCCCTTGCTCTGGAAACCATCTTTGAATTTTACAGTCCATCCTTCTAATCATAAAATGGACCCTCAGGACAGTTGACCGTAAGTTACATAATATTATAGTTTTAAAACCCTCTAGCCAGAGAACTGGCCTTTATTCTCTTCCAAGCTACATTATCAAACCCAGCATCAATGCAAGCAGCATTGATAAAGGCACAACAAAACAGCCCAAATGCTGAACAGCAACATAAATATCCCAGGCTTCAGGTAAAAGTACCATGTTAAGTATATGCAGTGTTAAGGATGGAACAGGGTGAACTTTCCCTGGGATGGAATTCAGAAGTTGTAACACTACTAAAGAGAAGGCTCTCTTCTCTTGTGTACACCCATTGTTCTACTAGCAACAGAGCTGCATGAAAGGTAACCTCAGATGTCAATCTAAGTGCCCAGGCAGGCCTGTATAGGAGGAGGCATTCCACACAGTGTTGTGATTTCAGACCATTTAGGGCTTTAAAAGTGACAACCTGCTATTAAGTGTGATCAGGAAGACCTGTGTACCTGAGAGACATAAGTATGAATGGGACATATCTTCCAATCTGGCCAAAATCCACAGAACCCTGTACTTCCAGTCTAGCCCAAATACACAGTACTCTGAACAAATTCTCTCTCCTTTGTTAATGGACATGTTAGCTTGTGTTCCAAACGTAGCATAAAGAAACCCCCCCAATCAGGACAATGACATAAAGGTATCCCTTGCTCGAAAGCTAGTCAAATCCGATTCTAGGGGGTGGTACTCATCTCCGTTTGCAAGCTGAAGAGCCAGTGCTGTCCGAAGACATTTCCATGGTCATGTGGCTGGCATGACTAAATGCCAAGGCACATGGAACGCTGTTACCTTCCCACTGAAGTGGTTCCTATTTATCTACTTGCAATTTCTTGCTTTCAACTGCTAGGTTGGCAGGAGCTGGGGCCAAAGATAGGAGTTCACTCCATCACACAGCACTCGGGTCTTGAACTGCCAAACTTCAGACCTTCTGGTCTGCAGCTCAGCATCTTAACCTCTGAGCCACTGTGGCCTCCCTGGGCAATGAAATACCAAATGGGAAAAAAAATGTCAAAGTGCCGAGCCATCCATCGCCCCCGCCCCCGCCCCCCAGCTTGGCAGAAATACTGAGAATCCAGGCACAGTAGAAACAGAAACAAAGTTTTCTGAAGGGAACAATACAAAGATCTGCCCTGGAAAAATAGCAGACTCAAGCAATCAATATAATATCAAGCTCTCAGTATAATATCCAACACTAGCACATCCACTAAAAAGAACACACACACTATACAACTTACAGTAAGTCAAAAGGCTGAAGGAACAGTAACAGAGGAGAGCTATAATAACTATGTGTCTGAGCAGATCCAAGCAAAGGTCTAGTGGCCAAGGTAAAAGTCCAAGAACTCAGCAGTAAATAATCCGAATTAATACACAGAGGGAGGGAGGGAGGGAGGACAGACATAGAAGCACACTCATATCTGAGGTAGATTATAGGTGCTTGATGAAGGGGTGGGAATCACAGAATATTATTACCTTTCTGGGGCATGATGGGCTGTCAAGTATGCCAACTGATTAGCTGAAGGGATGTGTACATGTGAAGGGATGACTAGGGATGCTTGGAATGTTTCCAAAGAAACAGAGAGAAGGTTCCTAGGTGGGGAAGGGTGGTTGGAGGCACTCTTAGGTTACCTTATTAAACTAAGGTTTTAGCAGGCCATTCAAGCAGTCAGAATTGTATTTTAGGGCAAGAATGACCTATTTGCAGGGAGCACAAAGGTGGCCATAGTTCTTCCTTTAGATAATACACCGATTAATCCCTGGAAGGCCTTGATTAATAGTCTGATAGGCCAATAATGGATGAGGCCAAGCACTAGAGAGAAGATGAGCATTCTCTCTAAAACTATGATTTTCCTCCGTAAGTGTGATAAACTTAGAGGCATGTTCCCACTTACTCTACTGGATCTCGTGAATCTATTGTGGATCTCGTGAATCTACTGTAGAAATTTGCCACAACTTGATTACTGGCCCATGTAACAATGGGGAAAAGAGAAGCTAGCCCTGGCATCAAGATGGAGTGTGGAGGGAGAGAGAAAGGGATAAGCAAAAACAGATTCTTGGTGGCAACAACCTGCACTTGAATTGGGCCCAGAAAGTAAATGCCAATCGGAGCCAAAGGAACAATATGGGAGCAATACGGTCCCAACAACTTGGCCCACAAACAGTAGGATGTACATAAAGAAATGGAAGGACAAGGCAGCTCCCCCTGATATTTGCACTTCTTGGTGTTCCTTTCCAGTCTCTGGATCTCAGGGCCAAAGAATAAGCCAACAACAACAAAATGACTTGTTCACATAGGCTGTGTTTGTTCCTAAAATATGAAGTCTAATTCTTACATCATCATCATTGTGACTGGGCTGCATCTTGAACTCTTCTGCTTCAGATGAGAGAATCCCATGAGGGAAAAATATTGACACACAGAAAACTAATATGTCAAGGAACATGTTTTGCCTGCAGCATTCTTTCTTATATCTAAAGGTTTCTTTAAAAAAAAAAAAAAGATTAAAAAGGATTCAGTCACATGACCTTTAACACAAGAACATAAGAGAAGCCAATGCTGAATCAGGCCAATGGCCCATCTAGTCCAACACACTGTCACACAATGGCCAAAAATACCACGTGCTATCAGGAGGTCCAGCAATGGGGCCAGGACACTAGAAACCCTCCCACTGCTGCCCCCTCCAGCACCAATAATAGAATGCATCACCTTTCACACCCAAAGCCTGTATCTGAAGAGTCAGGCCTACCTCCATATCTGCTGTTTGTGAGAACTAGGACTAATCCTCTGGACTGAATTTTCACAGCAACAGAGGCATCTGGGAAGTACAAACTTCAACAGCAAGTTAGAGGAACAGAAAAGGAAAGAAGGTCTCTACTGCGTTGGTTCCCACAAAACAGGAAACAGACTTTGCACCACTAATGTTGAGGACCGTAAGTAGTGATTTGTGATACAGCAAACTCAGAACTGGAAGTTGTATGATAAGTCATTTGACCATAAATAAACCCAAAAAGTGATCAGTTAACCAACCAAAATGCTGTTCAAGTGCTTAAAGCATGAATTGGGTCGGCCTGTATGTATTACAAAAGCCCTATTTAATTGTTACGCCACAGATTACATTCTAAACTACAGTAATCAATTACTAAAGCTAATGATGTTATGCAAATATAAATGTGAACAGTATTCAAGAGACTGCTCTTGGCTTTCATCCTAGAACTTCAGAGATAGTCTAGTTACAATTTTTGTTTAAAATCAAGCTAAAGCATGATATTCCAAAAGTGTGATTATGGTTATAAGGCTGGTCCAGGGATGGGGAGAGAGGATGAGGAAAAACTACCTAGACTCTGCAAGAATAAAGAATATATGCCTCCACTCTCGCCTTTACTGGTGGATATCATTATCATACAATTAAATAGGTAGACTACTATTTACACCAGGGGTCCCCAACAGTGTTCCCTCTGAGCTGAGTTAGTGTGAGCTAGCTCACAGTTTTTTAGCCTCTGGCTCACACATTTTTGTCTTCGCTCAGGAAGGATGGCTCCAGAGCAAACTACTTTATGCAGCAGCTATATTGCTCACTCACAACTTTAATGCCAGTAGCTCACAAAGTAGAATTTTTGCTCGCAAGAGTACACAGCTTAGAAGGAGCATTGGTCCCCAACCTTTTTAATCCTGCAAGAACCTTTAGAATGTTGAGCATGACCCCAAAATAGCTGCCACAAGAGGCAGAGTCAAGTCCAGTACCTCCCTCCTTGCTTTGAAATTGTAAAAAAGAATAAAAAGAAATGAATGAAAGCTGGGGAGGGAAGAGATTTGCGAATGAAAAGAAATAAAGGAATACTAGAGTGGAAGAGAAAGGGAAACAAAAGGAAATAACACCTGAAGGCGAAATGGAACCTACACTGGATATGCCAAGCCAGAATTGGCAACCCTAATTGGTGGGCACCATGGAGACCACAGATGCCACAATGGGGAACCATTCTGCACAACTGATGCCTTGCAAGGCGCACACTGCACTCTTATGGATGAGAAATCCATAAGTGAGAAAAACTGGACTGTGTAAATAATGTGAAATGGGGACTGAACTGTGTAATAACCCAATGCCAGCTAAAGACATACACCCAGGAGAAGAAAGCATTCCTTTTGAGGTTGATGTGCCATGGTTCTTGAGGTTACCTGCCCTCTTACCTGCTGTAAGATGGACCAGCTCCCTAGTCACATGAAACATCCAAAGCCAGGCAGACGCCATGCCAAGGCAGACCAGAGACCTGAAATCCAGACTTCATGAAAAGTTTCCTTCTACACACGTAGGCAACGTTCCCTTCCCCCACCTAGCAGCACCTAGCTGAGGAAGCAGCCATAAGCCCATCAAGGAACCATTGAAATGACAATAACTCTGGTCGCATGAGTCATAATCCCTTCAGATGCCATTGTCTTGCTTAGAGTTACTAGATTTCCATATTGACCACCCCTCTAGACCCTTCCCCCTGAACCCAGCAATCAGTATGTCTTTGGGGACGGACCAGCAAAGAGGTGTGCCAGGAGATGTGGCCAGCCTAGCCACCCCCAAATGCCACCTTATAAAAGAAGGCAAAAATGTGCTTCCTCTCTCTCTCTCCTTACCTATCTACCCACCCCATCTCCACAACTCTTGGTTTAGCACTACCAGAGTCTCCACATGTCTCTGCTGGCTCAGGACACAATCCCCGTACCTTATAGTCTCCTTTATTTTTCCTGAGGATCGCTTCATCCCACCGAGAACAGGTAAACTTTTACCCTTCAATGAAACATCCTGCTAATGCAAATGTTCTATCCATTTCTCTCTAATTTTCCTAGATCTGTATAATTGTGAGTGTGTCCGTGTTTTGTATGCTTGTGACACAACTCTTAGTAAAAGAGACCATTTTATACCGAGTCAGTCTTTGAGTCTATTTCTGGTGTGCCTGGAAGAAGTGGGACCTCTGTGTACACAGGTGCTTGCTCCCTTATATGCCTACTGCCGTATAAACAATCAAAATACCCCTTGGTCATTAAGAACACGTGGCAATTTGGCTAACACATTGTTTGCATTATCAGCTATCTGACCAAATGTAACTATTGACTGGGTATCAACAGCCAGTTGCAATGCAGTGGCAGCACTGAAACTAAACAACTAAACAGGTAAGAACATGTACTACTATTAGTCATTTCTTTCCACAAACCAAATGCTTGAGAGGGGTTCAAATGTATTTATATTCTATATCCAATGTCCTTTTAAGGTAAGTTAACCTGAGTTTGTATGCAACTTGTCCAAGGCTGTATAGTAGGCTTCATATCTCAGCAAGCACTTGAACCTAGGACTCCAACACAATAATTTTAACCCTTATTTGCTCCTCCCAGACCCCCACCCTCTTTGGACAACTATGAGATACTCCATCACATGCAGTCTTCATAACATATATGTATTGTGTTTGAGCAGCAAACACAGATAGCAGCATACTCCCGTAACTCTCTCACTCTTAAGTTTAGTTAAATCCAAACTTTTTTCCCAGATGCAGTTAGGGAAAAGATCCTTTGTAACTAAAGAGTCATGGGTTGTTAAGTCAATAAAGGATTTTGTGTTTTGTTTTTCTAATGGCATGTTGCATTCTGTTAATTTCTGTAACCATCATTTTGTAAACATACAACCCTCACCGGACCTGGTTGGAATATAAATCTGAATGGGATAGGTTGTCTCAAATATTCAATATTCATCTCCAATACCGTTATGTCTTTGCTTGATTAGGGATTGAAGCTTCTGCTGTCCCAGCTGAATTAATATATTTGCAGTGCTATCCTAAGCATTTCTTTTCGGAAATAAATCCAGCTGAGTTCAGTGGGAATTACTCCAAAGTAACAATGCTTAGTATCACTGCCTCTTTCCACTCTACCCCCTTCCAAGTCAACACAGCCTTTCCAGATGCTTTATTTCTTAATGCTAGAAAATTTGCTGGAGAAGCCAATCTTGCTTCTACCGACGGAGCCAGAGTTTCCCTGAAGACTAAAACAGGGAGAAGGTTTCAGCCCACAATTCACTTATCTGCTCTCCAAAAAGGTCAGAGAGACAAGCAGAGAGAGACAAGCAGAGAGAGAGAGAGAGAGAGAGAGAGAGACAGGCGCACACAAGAACAAGATGCCTTCTGATTGATTTTGTAATTCCATTTTCTCTTTGCCATTTCTACAATCCTTAAATATAAACATTTCATTGAAATCTTCACGTCGCATTACAATCAAACTTAAAAGCAAAAGGGCTTAAATGCATTTGGTCTGGAACCAAGACTATTCCCATAAAAGCAGATTATGCTGACATGATGAATATAAAATGAAACAGCAGATATTAAAGTTAGAGAAATGTTGCTCCATGCCTTCCGGCAGCGGCCGACTCTGTGCGGGTTTCTTATCCTCCTTCTCCCTAGCCCTCCCCTCTAGCTTTTCCAAGTTGTAATAGGAAAACATAAAAGAGAGACAGTGATAGCCTTTTCACCTTTCTCCTTTTGCCAAAATAGGCTGCAATTCTTCAAATATTCAAAAGGCTTTAAACACACAGGCATGAGGATCTTGCAAATCCGTTTTAGCATTCATCTGTAAATGAGGAGGTTGCAGGCCACCTTTATCTGTCATGGAATTTTCACAAAGCATGTTTCATTTTTAATTGGCTTGTTCTTTCTAATCTACCATGCTTATTGTATTCTTAGTTAATTCTTCAAGGTCATTATTAAAGTAAGCTATTCTGCTTATGGCACATGTCCTTAGGAACACCTCTCTACGTGAACAGCCCCCCATCCCCCTCTCCCCAGATGTTCCCTGAGTTTGTTTAGCAGAGCTAACTTCAGGGACAGTAGTGAGACATTCATTTAAACCAAACAAATATAAGTCTTTGGGAGAACTGAAGCAAAGAATGCTTAATGTGGAGGCAGCATATGCCTCTTACCTCTTCACCCATCACCTCTCAGCAGAAGCCCAGAAGCTTTCTGTACATCCCACCTAGATCATTTTCCTCTTTCTGAGAGCAATTGTGCATGAAGCTTGTGAGCATATATTTTTTATAATGCTCATGAATAAAAAACTGATTTTGCAAGTAGCCTAGAGCGGGCAATTGCACTATAATGTTCACACATAAATGGACATGGATCTCTCTATTCTGAAAACTGCCTTTCTCCCCCCTCCAAGGGGCTCTGGCCATGGTTAGCTGGGGGCCTTTGTTGACTAGATGGTCCTACCTTCTCAATAACATTTTGAAGGTTGTATCAAGGAAGTGGCATAGTCCAGCTCTCTTATACACAACGGATCATCAGCACTATTTCCCATCTCATCAATATGTTGGATCCCAGTCAGCGCTCCCTCTAAGCTGAGTTAGTGCGAGCTGGCTCACAGGTTTTTTTGCCTCCAGCTCACACATTTTTGTCTTAGCTCAGGAAGGATGGCTCCAGAGCAAAGACATTTTTGTCTTAGCTCAGGAAGGATGGCTCCAGAGCAAACTAATTTATGCAGTAGCCAAACCATTTGCTCACAAATTTATTGCCAGTAGCTCACAAAGTAGAATTTTTGCTCACAAGACTCCACAGCTTAGTGGGAACATTGACCCCAGTATCTGCTTCTCAACTTTTTTGAGGCTGCGGGTGGGGAGAAGAGGAATAACATCATGGCCAGTACACTGTACAAAATACAGTCATATGAATGTAGTGTAATATGCACACTGGCCCTCCTCTACCCTGCACTAGCTAAAGTGTAGTTCTGTCCTTCAGTGTACTTTTAATATACAGCATTGATAAAGCAGGAATTCAAAACACTTCACCTAACATTACTCCAATTATCCACCTGCAGAGCAAGCAAATTTGAACCCCCAGATTACAGACAGCAGACTAAGACTGAGCTAATCCCCCCCCCAAATGCAGATGGTGGACAAAGGCTGAGAACAGTGACTTGCCTAAGGCAACCGAGTGGTTTTCTTGACCGAAGCAAGCTTCAAGCCAAAGATTTCCAGGTTCATACTCTTCTATAGTTACTACCCTATACCAGCATGCATCTTAGGAGCACAACCAATCTAAATTTCATTCCAAAAAAGAGCTGTTTCACATTCCATGTTTTGCAGCAAGTCACTGGACCCCAGGGAGGAGATAATGGGGGAAACTCTAGGGACTGAAGGCTAAACTGAGAGAGTAATAAACTGTATTACGTTATACTCACTCTAACAGAATGACAGAAACAAACAGGGGCTGTATATGCTATAGTTCTTCTCCCCATGAAGACAGATGAACCCATCAAGATGGGTAGCCATGTTAGTCTGTCTGAAGCAGCAGAATAGAGCAAGAGTCCAGTAGCATTAGTTGCTGTAGATTTTCCGGGTTGTGTGGCCGTGGTCTTGGCATTGTAGGACCTGACGTTTTGCCAGTAGCTGTGACTGGCATCCTCAGAGGTATAACACAGAAAGATGGAGTACTCTCTGTGTCAAGGTGAGAAGAAAAATGGTAGGCAGGTAATTTATATCTACCCTGGAAGGTGGGATAGGGCTGAGTCATTACCTTGTAGCAGTTCTCCAGGCTATGAAAACATGCTAATGGAGGAGCTTTCCTGAGGAGGTTCTTTTGTCTATGGATTGTTTCCTGAGGAGGTTTCCTGTTTCTTGAGGAGGTTCTTTTGTGTGTGGAATGGCTAGTGAAACTCTAATCTTATCTGTAGTGCTATTGTCAGCTGTAGAGCATTTTGTGTTTTTCAGGACAGGACACCATGACCTATTTATTTTTAAACTCTCTTCTTTCCTGATACTCAATTTCAACAGGAAAAAAGAGAGTTTAAAAATAAATAGGGCATGGTTTCTTGTCCTGAAAAACAGAAAATGCTGTACAGCTGACAATAGCACTACAAATAAGAGTTTCAATAGCCATTCCACACACAAAAGAACCTCCTCAGGAAACAGGAAACCTCCTCAGGAAACAATCCATAGACAAAAGAACCTCCTCAGGAAAGCTCCTCCATTAGCATGTGTTCATAGCCTGGAGAACTACTACAAGATAATGACTCAGCCCTATCCTACCTTCCAGGGTAGATATAAATTACCTGCCTACCATTTTTCTTCTCACCTTGACACAGAGAGTACTCCATCGTTCTGTGTTATACCTCTGAGGATGCCAGTCACAGCTACTGGTGAAACGTCAGGTCCTACAATGCCAAGACCACGGTCACACAACCCAGAAAATCTACAGCAACTACTGAACTCCGGCCATGAAAGCCTTCGCCAACATATAGTCCAGTAGCACTTTAAAGACTAACAAAATTTGTGGCAACATATGAACTTTTGTGACTCACAAAAGTTCATAACCCTACCACAAAAGCTCATAACCTGCCACATATTTTGTTAGTCTTTTAAGTGCTACTGGGCTGTTCCCCTTTCCATCTGTCTTTCGGACTGCCACCAATACCCTATGCAGCTCAGAGACAGGTAAAACTGCTGGGTCAGCACTGCAAACAAATCTGAAGGATGTGATCCTCTTTTTCCTCCCTCTCTCCTTCCATTTGACTTACCAGTGGAGCAGCCATGTGTTTTCTCTCGTTTCAATGGTGTTTGGTCTTCTTGGACTTTGTAGACACATACAACGTTCTTTATCCTTTCACTTCATCCCATGCACCAGGCACAGGTAAGGTAAACCAGCACACAGCAGTGACCACCACCATCAGCAGCCCAACCCTCTACCTTTATTTTATAACTAATAGTTGGCCCTAGCAAAAGTATTAAACTATGGCTGCCATATTGATTTTGTCAACACGGCTACCTGAAAAAAAAACTGCCTGCTTCCATTTTGACTCTTCCTCTGCTTAACTACCTTTTCTCCTTGCCTAAAGCAAGCTCACGGAAACAAAGGCAAAAAATTTCTTTGTTCTAATGCCTCTTAGCACTTCTTAGCTCAGGTAAGAAAGTAGCAGTTCAGTAGGCTACAGTACATGGTTGTTTTAGATCATGGAGGGAGGTGCTGGCTCATCTAGCTCCAAAAGAATTCCACCGCCAGCCTTCACTTGGTAACCAGAAGTGCTAAAAACTTTCTCTTTTCTACTTTTATAGCAAAAAAAAAAAAAAAGATCACCAGCAGAACCTGACAAGATGCCCACTGGCATATCCACCTTTTATGGAGAAACATTCTGCCCTGCAGGCCAACAGATGGAGTTGTTCTTCTCCCCCCCCACACACCTTCCTCTTCATCCCTCTGCAGAAACCGATATATACAATGCCGAGTCCCCTGCCTCCTTTATAATCACAGTCTCCTTGGCCCGTTTGAGCGAGTGGTTATTGATTTCTCACACAGCACTGCCTACAGATCATAATCCAACTCTATATACTTTAAATAAGCATGGCCCACATTTCACATGGTTATAGCTTCCCTGATTGTAATGCAGTCCTCTAGTACATTACCCTTATTTATAATGCCAATGTTTGAGCAGGTTGCCTCAGGAGCTGTAAAATTATTTACAGGGCCCTTTTGACTTTCAATTCCATGCCATCCAATCCCATTTTTATTTGTCACCAGAGGTTCCCATTGACCGGGGACTCACATACCCTGCAGCCCAACAGAAAAGACTGGAAGACTGTGCAGTCTAGCACTGAAACAACCCTTAAAAAAAATTGCTGTCACGACTTGATACAGCTGGTTAGCACCACACTCTCAGGGCTGATATCACAAGTTTGCTGTGAGCACTGGGCCGCTGCCAGGCCATAGCTTCTCCTATGGGAAATTACACTATAGGGTAAAGTGGACAAACATATGTTTGAGCACCACACACACACAAAATAATTGTACTAGTTTTTTTGGGGGGGGTTTCAGTTTGCAGTGAGTTCTAGATGTTCATTATGGGATTTTATTATACTTACAATGGAATGCATTATTACCAAATCAGTGTTAGTTGTTTAAAAAAATATTAATCATTTGTAAGCCAGTCTGGATTTCTTATGATGGAAGAAAGGCAGCCAAAAATCCCACAAATAAATAAATAAATGGCACAGTTTACTGAGCACAGACATATATTTATGTAGAACATTTCTATGCTGCCTCTTCAAAGTCCTGTTTAATTTTTCTACTGCTTTAGCTTTACTCTTTAAGAAAATCCTTGATGAGGTATGACGCTCAGTAAAGTCTACTCTGATTTGAAGCAATTTTAAGGTCTTAGGCAGATAAAGGTCTTTTTCAATATCTGCTATCCAAGATTCTTGGGATCTTCTGCATGTAAAGCAAGTCTTTGACCACTGATGCATGGCCCTTCCTCTGAGCAAGTTTACACCATTTATCAGTTTTTAGAAGTTGTGGGTTGAATACGGGCTATGGTTGCCAGCTTTTAACCAGCAAGAGTCAGCATAGAAATTAACATAATCCTCAGCCTGTTATGGGAGGAGCTGATAAGGAAAAAGTAAGACAAACAAATGTAGATGAGGAAACTGGCCACAATGTACTTGGCATATCCCAGCTTAGATTCTGAGCTTTGAGACTGTTGTTCTCAAGAATCTGGGACTATGAAGAGGGGAAGGTAAGGGGTTTTTTTTTGGAGGGGGGTTAACCACCCTTTCTAGGACAGTGATGAACCTTCAAGTATAGGAAATACTCCAGGCAAATATTTGGGGTACCCAATCCCTTTCAGTTTGTTGGCATCCATCTTCTGGAAGTTTAACAATCAGACATCATATTACAGATACCCAGAGAAACAGCCCGCTCAACTCTCAAAAACCATTCACCGGGATGGGGGGGGAACCACTCCCACAGTACTCAGAAGTATTTCAAGAGGAGTCAATGCAAGCCTTCCTAGCATAAATACACACTTGGCAACATACAGAATACCCTGCCTTAGAGAAGGCACTTTTAAGTGGCCTGCAGGTTCCTTCCAGTCTTCTAGTTCTATGATTCCCTAAACAATACATTTACTGGTCCCAGATAGCAAAGATGAGGTTTCAAAGCTAAAGAGCAAAGTATTCATATGCTACCCAGGGTACTCTGTTTTCCTTCCTCTAGGAGAGAGAGAGAGATCAGGCAATCCCCCAGGAAAATGTATTTTTCATTTGACAAATACCATTCTTCAGCTCTCTCTGCCCTTTCCTAAGCACACCAAACTACCCATAAGAAATAATTCCTTGCAAGCTCTAAGTTCCTGACAAAGCCAAAATTGGCCATTTCCAAAAAAGGAAAACCATGGTTTATTTACTGCTATAAATCAATTTCATTAATTACACATTTTGAAAGATGAATTTTTAATTGTATTTTAAAACCGCTATTCACACAGAACTGAAATTATTCTTTTATAGACTCACAGGGATGAAATTAACCAGAAAGTTTAATTAACCAGCTCTCATCATCATCATCCCCAAGGTAGGTTCAGCTTACTCTACCACAACACATCACAATCAGAAGAGAATGAGCACCTCAGAAACTGAATTTGAAGAACAGGCAGCATCAAGAGATTCGCATCAGTGAGCCAAACTTAAGGACCCACATCAAGGCTAAAACCCCAAAAGCAATTAGCACTTCTAACCCCTTTCTATCAGACTCCGTTTATGGCAGACTTCATACACATAACATCAGGCATCCCAAAAGGAAAAGTTTAGGACTCAGATATGCAGTAACATCTTGTCTCTAAATAAGAGTACCCCTGGCAGCCCGGGGAGACTAAGCTGAGTTTGTAAGAGGAGAAAATCCCAAGATTTTGGCAGCAGGAATGAAACTATAAACCAGCTGTATTTGAAAAATGACACTCACTTCAGGCCTTCTTGAAAACAGCTGTGGTAGGGTCCAGGTTGGTCCTCACTGACATGGATGCCCCTGGAGCTGTAGCAGCTTGGCAGGTTCAGGCTTGCAGGGCAATTGACTTAGCGATAGCACCCAGTACTCAGAAAGCTTTTGACTGTGTGGTTCACCAGTTTGAGGTTTTTAGGGTGCAGGTAGGGCTCCAAAGTTCTTGGCCCATCCCAGTGGACCGTCTGATGCAGTACTGTGTCATGCTGAATGGTAAGGGTTTAGCAATTAAGTCCATCAGGGGTCAACTGGCTGCTTTAGCTTTTAACAGCAAAGCACATGGCTTGGATGAGTTTACCACTGATTTCTGCATTTGCAAAATGCTAGAGGGCTGGTCCCAGGAGGTTGGGTCTTGGTGTGATGCCAACATCCCATCTCACCTGCGGTCCTGAAGGGCCTCTACAGTACTTGGAGTCAGGTATGCCACTCGGGTTATGCAATTGCCTTATTTCATGCAGCCGCCCTGACGGAATCTTTGGCACCATGTGCATCAGTGAGCTTGCACAGAGATCACACTCTGATGCTTCCAATAAAGCCCTCTGGCCAGGCGACATTACGTTTGTGGGAGACCAGGTTGTTATTAAGGTTCAGCGGTCTAAAACAGTCTAGGCGGGAAAGGGAGCTGAGATCTCACTTGGCCCTTGTATGGAAGCAGACCTATGCCCTGTGCAGGCTCCTTGACAGGACATGGGTCACTGTGGCGGAGGGGATGGCCCCTTATTTGTCCATATGGGCAAGTCCTCATTGACGAAATACCAATTTTGGGTGGTGACATCTAGGGCTTTAGGCAAGCTTGGGTTATCCAGAACCCAATTTGGTACCCATTCCTTTCAGATTGGGGCACCAGCTATGGGTTACCCTGGCCCAGCGATTCAGAAGGTTGGGAGGTGGTGTTCTTCCGCTAATCGGTCGTACATCAGGCTTCTGGTTTCTCTGTACATTCATTTGCTCTCTATTTAATTGACAGTTTGTTGTTAGTTCAGATTTTTAGCTCCCTTGCTTCCTCATTGGAGGCTGAGGATTTTGATCACCAGCCACAGTATGATCTTCTGGGTAGCCCACCAGGCAAAGCACACAGGGATGAATTCACAGTCGGGCCTCAGTGATCATGCCATGGTGGAGTGGTAAGGCAGGCGTGGCCTCTGATAGTCTGGGCTGGTGACTCTGTTGTTTTCAGGGAGGAGCGGTTCTCCGCCAGATATTCTGGTCATTCACTTGGGGGTAATGACCCAGGTATGGTCAAGGGCAAGGCCCTGAGCCTCCAAGCACAGGCAGACATGTGTGAAATCATGGCACGCTGGCCAGCAATGTATTTGGTGTGGTCTGCCATCCTTCTACGGAGGTCATGGAGAGAAGCCTGAGATGCACACAGTTTTGAGTGGGTTTGATAGAAGGCTAACCATGAGCTCAAGAAGATTATGAAGGGTGGGTTGGGATTTTATATCCCACATCCAGGAGTAGTAGTGGAATTTCCCCATCTCTACAGGATGATGAAGTTCATTTGTCCGAATTCAGGAACAGGATTTTTCTGGATGAACTACAGCAAGGGCTTAGGCATATTGTCAGCCAGTGTGTGGGGACAAGAGCCTAAGCAGAGGCTTGACCCTTACTGTGGCAGGAATCTGGCTGATTTGGTTAGGTTGGTGAGCACCAGCAGGCAGACACCCCCCCTTGACAGGGGGTGAGACGTTTGGCAGAAACCATCCATTGGCAGGAGCCTCAGAAGGGAATGCAAACAGCCTGCAATGCCCCTTGGATTCAGCCTCCCCTCAAGTTCTGCAGCTTGAGGTGGCTGGCCTCCTTTCAGGGGGTTACTGATA
Source organism: Gekko gecko (assembly GCA_029375565.1). Classification (NCBI taxonomy): domain Eukaryota; kingdom Metazoa; phylum Chordata; class Lepidosauria; order Squamata; family Gekkonidae; genus Gekko; species Gekko gecko. Next base: position 19,401,460 of record JAPDNY010000013.1, on the reverse strand, counting down.
TGTCTTGCCACCTGGCAAAGGCCATGCTATCATTGACTTGAACCAGGGGTTTGGTGGCTTGCCCATTTCTGGCCAGGAAGGGGTCTAGTGTGTATTCCTTTGCCTTGACTTATGTTTATAGTTGGCCCTTGCCCAGTTACAGTTCGTTCGCTTAAATTTAGTATTTATCTATACCAACGCACCTGTGGGAGTGTCTTTATTCTGACTGTGAGGGTAAACACAGTTCTCACATCTCTTTGTTAACTCTCGTATTTGTATGCTGACTGACTGCTAGTCACAGATCTTACCAACCACTTTAATCCAGTCTCAGCTATAATCACCCAGTTACTTATGCATCTTAGTTCTAGCTAGCCCTTCCTAGCAACTAACTCCCACCCCACTCTCTCTTTACCTATACGAAATGGTTGATGACATCTTGTTCCACTGTATCTGAAGAAGCATGCATGCACATGAAAGTTTTTACCTTGAATAAAACTTTGTTGGTCTCAAACTCTGTTCTACTGCTTCAGACCAATATGGCTACCCACCTGATCTAGTATTTGAAGTGCCAAATTGCCTCAACATGCATACTGAACTCTGTTATATAAACGTGTTTATTAGAATTATGCTGATCTTTCCCAAAAACTTATCAATGGATTTCAAAGGAGATAACTTGCACTCTCCATTTTACTTCAAAGTGTGACCCCTTAAACATTTACAGCCCTACTTATCAAAATCTAAATTCTACCCACTTAGGAGAACCAAGCTAATTTTCTAAATTTTGTTTGCTGTTAAACAAAACGGCTTCCATCATGTAGACATTAATGCTACCCAATGGCAATCAAAAATGGCCCGCTGACTCACAGCAACTCCGGCCCCCTTCCACTCATATGGGTTTCCTTTTCTTCAGGTCTAAGGAGAACTGTCAAGGCTCCTGCTGATCATAATATGTGGAGCCATCATCCAAAAGTAGCTGTGAACCTAAAAAACCATCTATTTCACATAGACATTTCTTACCTCTTACAGGCAAGTTGCCACGCCCAACCTTTGCAAAGCCATTACCCTTCTAACAAGTTATAGATGCTGGTCTGCTGGGACCAAAAAAAGGCATCATATGCCACTTCCTGTATGCCAGAGCATCTAAGTTGGCAGGCAAAAAGCCTCTTTGGCAACTAAAACCAGGCTCTTTTCGTGATCACAGATGTTCAAAACTCAAGGGAACCTTTCCCACCAAGAGCTTTTATAAATAACACATCTGTTTGGCAGCCAACGATGGCTACGGGGAAATGCACATGCACACAATGGGGAAGAGTAAGAGACTCTGTTTGCAAAATGTTATGACTTGCTGCAGACAAGCACAAAATGAGAACTGAGTAAAACGTTGTCTCTCTAAAGTGTATTGCTTCTTTGATCTGGCAGAAGCTAGTCTTTCCACATGTATATGTAACACATGTATTTTATACCATTGTTGTAAGCATTGTTTATAATATACTTTTTGCTTTACTCAGTTTGCAAATAGGTCTCGAACAACCTGGTTTGGAAGAGAGGTAAAATTTTAAAAACCTCGGGCTGTGAACAGACATATCCAGACAGAAGCAGATGTATTTTCTGCAGTGGTGCACTTTCTGCTTCTCTCACACACATACAAATTATTCTGTAACGACACAGATACACTTTCTGGATCCAAAACTGTCCCCCTGCTATGTTTCATGGGTGTTATTTGGTAGGGGGGGCGGCATCTGACACCTAGAATATAATCTGCACTCACATTAGTGCAGCATCTTCTTGTTCACTTATTTTGCCCACTTGAATAAATAGGGGGAGGGGAGAGTTGTTATTCATCCCAGCGCCAGCCAATGGTGCTATGCACAGTCCTGCTCCAAGAACGGGAAGAAATGTTTTCATGTATGACACAAAGATCAATTTGCACTGTGCAAACCTGCTCCAAACCAGAACAGTTTCCTTTGACCTTCCTCCTTCCCTGCCCAACAAGGGTACAAAGGCATAAATATTACTGATATTATATATGCCTATATGCAGTGTAATCATGTTTTGTGGAGTAGTTAGGGTTGCCAGGTCCCATCTTCCCCCCAGTGGGGGGATTTGGGAGGCATTCCAGGAAAGGGTGGGGCCATCTCCAATGCGATGACATCATTAAACCTTCCCTTTAAAGTGGGTGCCCCCTGCACCTGCCCTGCAAACTGCAAATTCGCATCTTGCAGGGCAAGAGCAGGCAGTCCCCCCTCAGAAAGAGTGGGCCCAGCGTGCATCTGCCCTGCAAGCCACAAATTCACAGCTTACAGGGCAGGCATGCATCATGCCTGTTGGGGCCGCAAATGACTGTTGGGGTGGGGCTTCCTCCCACTGGCCAGCTGGTCAACATCTGGGGGGAGCCCCACAAATCATGGGATCCCCCATCCCCACCTGGGGACTGGCATGCCTAGGAGCAGTGATGTGAACAACACAAACAATTCAGAACAGGATTGCGGCAGAAAGGTCCCACTGACTCACAAGCACTGCTCCATTTAGCCCTCCAAGGCATCTGTGCAGCCAGTAGCCACTCGCCCAGTGATGCAACGCTCTCCTGGCTCACCCAAGCCTCAGAGCAGTTTCTGTCTCTCTTTTTTCCTTCAGTGCACTCCCATCAAATGGTGATTTTAGGAATTTCTCATGAGAGAGCCAGTACTCCCAGCTTCCCTTCTCACATTGCCATTCTAAGGCTCTGCCTAGTGCCCATGTCTGCTGCTACCCAGGTACTGGTGACAATGGGAACGGCTTACTGCCCTTGCGCACTCCAAGGGAAATAGCCATTTAGTAACTCACTGCCTTCTTTCCCCAATGCCTATTTTAAATAGCATGTTCAAGTGGTGGAAATCTATGTGGTACACAGAACAATTACTAGCATCTGAAGCCGTAAAGAACTTATTGCAAGTAAAAAGTTCACACACATACTCTCTGCACAGCAATGAACAAGGAATACAAAAGAAGGGTATAAACTCTCAGTTCCCTGTCCCTCACCCTATACATGCCCTAGCTGGTCTTATTCTAAGGCAGGCTCTTTATCTTAGAAGTTCCAGTGTTCTAGAAACTTCCTATTACCCTGAAGTCTTTGTCTAGGCAGTCAGTCTTTTGTCTGCTGCACATGGGCACTGATGGCTATCAAGATAAAGCACCTCCAGCAAAACTAGACCCTCTACATTCATGATAAGGGATCATATCTCTTCCGTATCCTATGCGTGGACCAATGAGGGAAATAGTTAGAACAGAAATTGAGAAGATGTTAGAAATGGGCATGATAGAGTCAAGTTTGTCAGAATGGTCCAGTAACCTCGTTATCGTGACCAAGAAAAAGTTAAATGAAGGAGATCCAATTCAGTATCGTCTATGTGTAGATTACAGAAAACTGAACAAGTTAAGCCAAATGGACCAATACCCCTCACCTCATATTGAGGAAGTGATAGAAAGATTGGCAGGGGCAAAATACATCACTACACTTGATCTTACATCAGGGTATTGGCAGGTGCCACTCACAGAGAGAGCCAAGGAGAAAACATCCTTCTCCTGCTTCATGGGGCAGTATCGTTTTAATGTGCTCCCATTTGGTGTGAAATCAGCCAGTAAAGCCTTTCAGAGGCTAATGGATAAAGTACTTCAGGGATTGGAGTATGCAGTGGCATACCAAGATGACATAGCAGTAGTTAGCTCAAGTTGGCATGAATATTTACAGCATCTGGAGACTGTGCTTCACAGAATCCAGGATGCTGGGTTAACTATCAAGCCATCTAAATGCCAGGTAGCTAACTCCACTGTGGTATATTTGGGTCATCAGATTGGGGGTGAGAAAATCTCACCACATGCAGTAAAAGTTGAGGCAATTGTCAACTGGCCCACCCCCATGACAAAAAAAACAGATCCTGAGCTTTCTGGGAGCTTGTGGGTTCTACCGAAGGTTCATCCCCAATTTCAGTGGCCTGGCATCGGTTTTAACCGATTTATGTTAAAAAAACGTCCCAGCCAGGGTACCATGGTCAGTGGAGTGCCAAAGGGCTTTCGATCTTCTTAAACATAAACTTGCCCAAGCCCCAATTCTCAAACCACCTGATTATACTAAACCGTTTCTTGTTAGAACTGATGCGAGCAGGACGGGCATAGGTGCCGTCCTGATGCAAGAGGGTTCTAACGGCTGTCTCCATCCGGTGGTGTATTTGAGCCGCAAACTACTCCCTAGGGAGCAGAAGTATAGCGTTATAGAACAAGAAGCATTGGGGGTAGTTTGGGGGCTAAACAAGTTGAAAACTTACCTCAGGGGAACACATTTTTATCTGGAAACAGATCACAGTCCCATAACATTCATTCACAGAATGAAAGAGACAAACTCCAGAATCCTGAGGTGGGCATTGTCACTACAAGACCTGTCCTTTGAAATCACGCACATCCGAGGAAGAGATAACATCTTGGCAGACTCTCTTTCAAGGTGTCATACAGAATTCTAAGAAGCGGATGAACATTGTTGTGAAAATTGGTCTTGCTGGGAGTTTTTGTAATATGTTATTTTACTAAATTGGATAATACTTGAGATATGTTGTGCAAGTGCATACATCTTAAGAAATATTGCTATTTTAAGTCACATAAAGATTATGACACTATTATAAATCGCAGGAAGGTGAATGACTGTGTCACTCGCCTTCTGCGTGCGGGGGTGTATGGAAGTAACACGTGTGTTTTTATTTTTATATGATTAACTTGAAATAAGACATTCTAAGTGGTTTCAGCCCCAGCCCTGTGAACTGTTGTAGATGAAGATCCTGGAGCCTTTTCCTTTTTCTTTAAGAGCTCCACAGCTGCAATTAATAATTAGCTACCTGGCCTTGAGTGGCCAGCAAGTGGTAATAAGGGAGTTTGCTTTTTAGAAGATAGCTAGCTTACTGAGCGGGACCGCGGGCCGGGGAGCAGGAAGTTTTGTGGATGCTGAGATGTCGTTTGTTGTAATTGTCTTCAATAAACTCTGTCAAGCTTTCTGAGACTTGGATTGAGGAGCAGCGTCGTTAATGGGCACCCCCCTTTCCCCAGAGTCGAACCGAGGATCGAAGAGGTGAGCTTTTTTAAAGTGCAGAGCGCTTTGAGTTTTGATAAAGTAAACCAACCTGCTCTGTGTTGGTTTGAGGCCTGAGTTCTAATAGACTCTGGCAGAAGAACTGAGAGTGAAGCTCCGGGTTCACACACCACTCCAATGTGAATCTAAGAATTCTGTCCTGAAATCTCCAGGAAGATCCAATCTATCCCCTTGCACTCCTAAGTCTCTGTGTCCCTTCTGGGTATCAGATTCCAGCCAAAGAGTGAGCTGACCATTTCATGGTCTCAAGCCCAGACAGCCATTATCATTTTCAGAGTTTGATGGCTCATACTCAGGTGATACCTGGAATCAACTGACTTCCCCCTTCCTGCCTGATTTCTGCCAGGACGGGGGGGAGGGGGGATAAAACTTGATTTGGGGTTTTGGTCAAGCCCAAAACCCAACAAAAAATGCTTTTCTCCACAGCATCAAATTAAGCTTTGCCATAATTTGCATACTGAATTCCTAGAGGAAAAGAGAGAGTTACAATGCAAAAAGATGTCAGACAAAAATGCATTTCTTAGAGAAGAAGGGGTAAAGGTAGATAAATACTACTTAATATGCAACAAGAAAGTGAACTGTGGGCCAGTGTGGTTCAATGGAAAGAGTCAGAGAACACTGGGACAAGGAGCTTTACTCAAGCCACACTTCAGGCATAGACTTCCTTGGGGAGCCCTGAGCAAGCCACACATTTCTCCCATGGCCCCTATGCCTACAATTAAAACATCAGTGACTTGCATCTCACAGAGCTTTTGAGAAGTTAAACAAAGTAAAGTAGTCTGCACACTAAAGTAACAGTGCTATTCTAAACACAGCGACAATCTTCTAAGCTCACTACTTTTATGAACTCAACTCAGACTCAACTCAGGTTAGGGTGACAATGTCAAATCAGTTGAACTGGACAGTTCTAGTTGTCTTCAAAGCATGCACACTTGAAAAGAGTTGAAGAATCTGTACTAATAGACTGGGACCAAACAAAGCATGAAGTTTGGCTTGATGGAGATGTAACCACCTCACTTCTCAAAATATGACAGCAGCTAGAATATGAAACTCAGGTTCTTAGATCATCAAAGCATGACCTATGTTTGCATAAAGGAAATGGTAACATCCAAGAACAGAAACTGTGGCATACAACTGGCTTCTAACCTGATCAAGCTGGCAAAAGATACAAGGTGAATGAACTCCCTGAGCTATTTTTCAAAGCCTTTTTTGCTCCTCTGGGTGGGTCAGCTCATTAGAGACAGATGCTGAGGGACATGACCAAGTATTTGAATTGGCCCAACGGGGTATTAAATGCAGTCTTGTGGTCATCCCCCTCCCTTATGCGCACACGGAAACAGGCATCTCTCAGATCCAGTTTGATGAAGATTTTCCCTTTCGAGGCTTCAGCCAAAAGATCCTTGATCAAAGGGAGGGGGTAGGCATTAGAGGCAGAAACAGCATTCAAGCCTCTATAGTCTGGGCACAACCTGAGACCCCCATCCTTCTTTTTCCTAAAGAGCATGGGCGCAGCAAACTGGGAGGTAGCAGGTCAGATAAAACCTCAGCTCAAATTTTTGTCTATAAATCTGCACAACTCCTCCTTCTCAGCTGAGCTCCTAGCATATAGTTTCCGTTTAGGCAACTTACAACCTGGCAAGATTTCAATAACACAGTCAAGTTTAAAATGAGGCAGCAACTCGTCAGCCACCTCCCCCTCACTCGGGCTAAGTCTCTATATTTGCCTGGTATGGCTTACATCTCCTCTATGGCCAGGCACACATGCTTGAGAACTGGGTGGGGTTCTACCCCCATTCTGGGTTCCACTGATGCCCCTTACACTGGGGGTCTTGGAAGGTGAAGGTTTTTGTGCTCCACCGCACATTAGGGTCATGGGCCTGAAGCCCATTTGGGCAAATTACTTGAGAGAGTGGTGGCGATTCAGTTGCAGAGCTTTATGGATGACACTTCCATGCTAGACCCTTTCCAATCCAGCTTTCATCCAGGCCATGGGACAGGGACGGCACTGGTCACCCTCACAGATGACCTCCGGAGGCATCTGGATTGGGGCAGCACAGCAGCACTGCTGCTGTTGGACCTGTCGGCGGCATTCAACACAGTCGACCATCAGTTGCTGATCCACCACCTCGCCAACATTGGGATTCAGAGGTTTGCCTTGCAATGGCTTGCCTTGCAATGCCTTGTCTCTTTTCTCCAAGGCTGGGGGCAGAGGGTGGCACTAGGGGATCAGACGTCCCAGAGGCACCCAATGACTTGTGGGGTTTCCCAAGGGGCAGTGCTATCCCCAATGTTATTTAACATCTACATGCGCCCCCTTGCCCAGATTGCCTGGAGGCACAGGCTAGGGTGTCACTAACACAAAGATGACACCAAGCTATATCTGTTGTTTGCACAGTCAGTCTGACTCCACCCCAGATGACATGGATCGGGCACTCCAGGACATGGTGGGCTGGCTTAGACTGAGCTGACTGAAATTGAATCCAATGAAGATGGAGGTCCTGTGCCTGAGTCAGAGCAGGTCAGGGGTAGGGATCCCACTACCAGCCTTCAATGGGGCACCATTGGTGCCAGCACCAAATCAGGAGTTTGGGAGTGCTCCTGGATGCCGCCATAACAATGGAGGCCCAGGTAGCAGCCACTGCCAAGGCAGCCTTTTACCATCTACGGCTGACTAGGTAGTTGGTTCCCTTCCTCGAACGCAATGACCTGGCAACAGTGATCCACGCTATGGTCACCTCGAGACTGGACTGCTGCAATGCTCTCTACATGGGACTGCCCTTGTCCCAAATCCAGAAGCTGCAGCTAGTGCAAAATGCAGCAACCAGGCTGCTGATGGGTCTCTCTATACGAGAGCACATCCGGCCTGTGCTGAAGGCATTGCACTGGCTGCCAATAGCATACCAGATCTGCTTCAAGGTGCTGGTTTTGACCTTTAAAGCCCTATACGGTCAGGGGCCTGCCTACCTGAGAGACCACCTTTCCCCACACATCTCCCAAAGAGAACTGAGGTCAGGGTCGCAAAATCACCTGACTCTCCCTGGTCCGAAAGACGCCAGATTGGCTGCTACCAGAGCTAGGGCCTTCTCAGTGGCGGCTCCACACTGGCGGAAAGAGCTCCCGGAAGACATCAGGGCCCTGCAGGACCTCTTACAGTTCCGCAGGGCCTGTAAAATGGAGCTCTTCCACCAGGCCTTTGATTAGGAGCCGCCTCTGAGGAATGAGCTATTAAAAACTGAACTGCTACGGCTCTCATGTTATTGGCACTAAGAACAACTATGAACACTGGTTTAGCTATATCAGACCACCATACAGCAATCGCCATCTGCACTTAATTGCACTTTGTATGCATATTGTTGTTACATGAATTTTATAGTATTGCACTCATGCATTGTGTTTTATTGTATTTTAACCTTTTGGATGCCGCCTTGAGCCTGCCTGTGCAGGAAAGCTGGGTTATAAATAAAAAATAATAAATAAATAAATAAAACATAACCATGGTGTTGTCAGTATGTAAAAGGACTCTGTGTCCTTGCAGAAATTCTGAAAAATAAGAAAGAGCCTGTCTCACTGCTTTGAGTTCCAGTATGTTAATATGCAAGGTATTTTCTGCCGTGGTCCAATGACCCTAAGTAGAATTGCCTTCACAGTGTGCCCCCCAACCAGTTAGCATCTGTATACAGATGAACCTCAGGAGCAAAGTACCCAAAGTCTACCCCAGTGGTGAGATGAGAGACCCAGGACCACCAACCCAAGGTCTTTAGAATAGAGCGGGGTACCGAAAAACACTTCCAAGGGGAATCGGTGTGAGCATAGAAAATGTGGATAAACCAGTTTTGCAGAGGCCGTATATGCAACCGTGCATGTGGGGTCACTGTTGTGGTGGAAGCTATGTGGCCCAATACAGTCTGTAAAAAATGTGCCAAACAATAGCGATAAGCCTGGAGTGACTGGACCAACACCCTAACACGGAGGGCTCTGGGCTCCAGCAGAAATGCTCTACCCAACTGGGAGTCAAGTCAAGTCTTGGGCAGGAGTCAAAGTACTTTTCAGTGTCAATTACCAAGCCTAAGCTGTTTAACACGTGTAAGGTCAACTGCAGATGAGTGCAGAGTTCCTTTGCGGTATCAGCGGCTAGTAACCAGTCATCCAAACAGGGATAAATTATACAGCCCCCCAAGCGGAGGTATGAAATGACTACCGACATGCATTTGAAAAACACCCTAGGGGCTGAGGCGAGGCCAAAAGGGAGAACCAAGTATTGAAACACTGATCCTCCATGGACAAACCTCAAATATTTCCTACAAACTGCGCAGACAGACACCTGGAAGTATGCCTCCTTGAGATCAATACTGGCGAACCAACGTTTGTGGAGTAACAGCAGAGCCTCAGAAAGCAATAGCATTCTTAACTTCAGTTTAGAGAGGTGCTTATTGAGGCTTCTGAGATCCAGAATAGGTCGTTTACCACCACCTTTCTTGTCTATTATAAAAAATGGGGAATAATACCCTGGCGATTCTTGGGGATCTGTAACTCTGGTAACAGCACCCTTGTCTACCAGGGCTTAAGTGTGGGGGGGCATGCATAACCGGGAAGGCATGAACACTCGACACAAGAGGTACTGATTGAACTCCAAATCGTAACCATCTTTTATCACAGATAAGACCCAAAAGTTGTCTGTAATGGATAGCCAAACCTCATAAAAATGAGACAAACTGTCTCCAAACTGAGTAACAGAATCTAGTCAGGAAAGGTCATTGCCCCTAGTAGACTTAACACTTAAATTGCTTCCCAAAGTGGGAAGGCTTGGACTTGGCAGGACGCCTGGAAGAGGATGGATGGTATGGGGACCTGGAGGACATTTGAAATGGCTGGGGATGGTATCTGGAATCAGTATACTGAAAACGCTTATTATAATTAGACCTCTAAAAAGGTCTGGACCAATACCTGGTCTTAGGTGGAGCAGAGGTAGCAGAAGTTATGCCAAAAGATTTGGCCTGTAGCTTATATTTATGGATGCATTCTAGAACATCATCTGTCTCTTCACTGAAGAGTTCCTTTCTTTCAAAAGGAAGATCCTCTAATTTTGCTCTGGTGTCAGGAGGTAAGGCAGACACTCAAAGCCAGGCATGGTACCAAATCACCAAGGCGGATTCCATAGCTCAACTATGGCAATCAGCATCATGTCAAGTGGCCATGACTTGTTGCTTGCCTAAGCGCATGCCCTCCTCTATTAGAGCCTTAGCCAAGAGTTGTTTCTCTTGAGGCAAGCTATCTACATAAGGCATTAGCTTCTCCCAAAGTAGCCTATTGTAGAGTCCCATGACTGCAGAAAAGTTAACCCCATGGAGCCCTACAGCCCTGGAAGAATAGACTTTGCGTCCCAAGGTATCTAATTGATGTCCCTCCTTGTCATTCGGGGAGGAGCATGAGCCATATCGACCATGCACCGGAATAATCTCGGACACGAAGGCACTGGCTTTTGGGTGTTGGAAGAGAAATGTACAGTCAGTGTCCTTGACTCTATATAGCGAGTCTAAGCAGCGAGCTAATGGGGCAATAGACACAGGCTTAGTCCATGCAGACATGATGACCTCCTGTACTCCCTGCAGTAATGGCAGCACTACTGGACCCGACTCTGGTGTGAATAGCACCTGCATCAGGGGTCTTTAATTTTTGACTCTGCCACAGTATGCTGCATGTCCAGGGCCTTAGCCATTCGGACAACCTGATCAGCAAACGTAGTAAGGTCTTCTGATGAAGACACGGACGTCATCACTTCAATCGCCTCCTCAGGCAATGGAACAGATGCCAGCTCAGTACCATGGTCAGAGTCTCTGTCGGCGTCAATATCAGAACTGGAGTGGAAATACTGCGGGTCATTGAAGAGATTCTGGAACAAAGGAGAATGACAAAGACCAGAGGAGTGTGGAGACCGGGACCGAACCCGCCTGGAGTTCCCAGCATGGGAAGACAAACAGCAGGAACAGGGACGCCACAGTGGAGGCATGTGGAAACCATCGTGGTACATCTGGGAAGGCTGAGCTACAACCTGGACATCCAATCCTGGGGATAGTGGAAGAAGCAAGGGAGATTGTGTCAAGCAACGAGAGCTGTGTCCGAAAATAGACTGTACCGACAGGGAGCAATGCCGTGAAGATCTCGAGACAGATCGAAGTCATGGTGGCAATCGTCCTCTTGATGTTGGGTGGCTGTTGGTACCGACCAGTTCTGAGGTTCAGCATTGAGGTGAGGGCAACTGAAGGTGCCAAGTTGTCGACATCGAAGGGTCAACTCCTTAACAGCACGGCGGAGATGGCAGAGAATGCGTTTCACAAAAACACTTTTTGTCCTTTTTAAAAAATTTTGTTGGGGGCTCAAAGCCTGCCTTGCCCATATCAATTTGAGAGGGGGCCTCAGGAACCATTGAAGGTGGGGCTGAACTCACCGAAGGCAGTTGTTTGCCAGTCTTGTCTGGAGTGGTTTGTTTCACTGGGTGCTGTGAAGGAAGGGATTCCAGAGCACTGAGAGCTTTCTCCCAAAAAGCAGCTTTGAGGCGAGCTGCCCTGCCGCCCAAGGCCCGTGGAGTCAAGGCCTTACAAGAAGCAGTATTGTGGCCTTCCCCGAGACATAAAATGCAAGAGGAGTGATCATCCGTCTGAGCCATCTTGGCACCACACTCCTGACATTTCTTGAAGAGGGCCATGTCCAGAAAAGATGAAGAATGGCAGCCTGAGGTAAGAGAATTTTCCCTTCAGGCTGAAGAGCTCGCTGGAAGCACATCCTCTCTTTGTGGCAGCAAAAAGAGAACTGAGGGGAGAGTGCTGGGTCCTCCCATATCACATGACTTTGGGGCGGGAAAGCCACTGTTGCTATGGGTGGCCTAGCACTCTTGGGATACTAGAAAAATCTTTTGAGCTCGCTCGCTCCTCCCGGTAGCAGGCCTGAGGAAGCACAGTCCCATGTGGGACTGCACAGAAGCCACAAAGATGAACTAGATCTTCCTAGTAGAATAATTAGTTCAGGTTCCTATCCTATAGACCAGCAGCACTTGGTACACTAGCATTTTATTATTTTTTAACTCCATTTATGCCTTGGATAACACACCTCTGCTTTCCTTGCTTCACACTGTTGACACCAATGAGAAGAATCCTCTAAATAAAGGGTAGCCATCTCTCCACGGCTGCTCATCCAGGAACCTCAGATCTGATCTCAAAAGGGCTGTGTGGACATACGAGGGAAAAGATGTTAAGTATTCTTTATTACGTATTCTTGCTACTGCACTATACATGCCAGGCATCCTGGAAAGCAGAAGGAGGAAAAGATTAATCCCTTCCACCACCTCATTAAAGAAAGTGAGGAAAACCACTTTGGCAAGTAATAATTGATGTCTAAATTTATCTCATGATTACCTAAGGCTCCCTTAGATAAATCTGCATGTAGGCTGGAAGGCAATAATTTAGAGCCTAGCCTCCTAGGAGAATGTGCAAACATCCCATACATATTGCCTCGGAGTCCGGCAAAGTTAAAATCATAACATCAGCAACTGTCTCAAACAGAAGCCCTAATGTAAATTTGACAGTAACCTTGCCAAGAAACCAAAGGAAGAAACTGTGGATATATGAGTGTTTAAAAAAGAAATGCATTCATATTAGTAGTTAAGAGTCAACTGAACACAAGAATTTGTGCTAAACACAGTTTGGTAACTGAATGCTGAGCCAGGTCCAAATCCTACTGCAACCAAGGACTTGCTGTAAAGACAAGCAAGTTGGATGGGTGTCTCATTTCCCACAAATGCAACATGCCAGATCTCACTGGAGTGTTACAGGAAGCACAGACAAGATAAGGTCCGCAGAATGCGAACAGGATCGCCTCCACTGCTCTTCAGCTTTTCTATTCTATGAGTAAGTCATTTTCTATTATCTGTGAATGAAAAAAGCAATGACTGACAACTGTATTATATTAGAAGTGTTATTCATTTTCACAGGAGAGGCACACAGAGAGAAAGATTCCACAGGAGTAGCTATCTTAGTCTGTAGAAACAAAACCCCCTAGCTATTGGCATTTTAAGACAGAACAAATTCATTGCAGCGGCTTCTGTGAACAACAGCCACTTCATCAGATGCATGAAGCTGGCAGATATATATATCCTGAAAGGGGGAGGTAAAGTGAGGCCAAAAGGCCAAGTGGTACAAAAGATTTCTCCCTCGCATTGTTTTGCCTTTTGCCTCACTTTATTTTTAAAGAAACTTATTTTCATTGTAGTCAGGAATATACATATGCCTTGCCTAGTTAAGTGACCACATCATACATCTTATGAAGTGGACTCTGGCCCTGTATTTCAGATCTAGTTCAAAGAGTCAATCAATACAGTTGATCTGAATTCACAAATGGAAATGGTCTGCACTTAATTTTCCTGCATTTTGAGGTTGGGAAAATGACATCCAACATCAAACTTGGGCTCCCATGAATAGATTTAGTAAGGAGGTGAAAATTTTGAGGCTCAGGCAACCTTTTCAGAATTGAATGCTGGGTTAAAGTGCATGAAAAACCAAGCAAGGAAAGGCTGAATCAATATGTGTAGCTTGAAGGCTCAGGCTCTCAAAAGCAAAACCTAGTCAACTAAAAGTGCAATCCTAAAAACAGCCATTCCCACCAGAAACCACTGAAACCAATGAGTTTGGACTGCAGCAACTCTGCATAGAACTACACTGTAAATAACCTGCTTTCAGATTCCCTAATTTTTCTCCTTGGCAACACTAGAATATATGGCTTTCCTGGGGCAGTTAAAAACCTTCTGTCTAAGAAGGATCCTGAGACTAAAAGTCAAACTGCAAGCTCCAAAAAAGATTTCAGTCTATTTATTTTTCCTGTTACTGGGGAAACCTCTTTTTATTCTGTTGATATCCAAAGTGTTCTCTGGACACACACCTCCAGAGGGGCTCTGAGATACCGTGGCTACAAGAGCAGTAGCTCTGTGATGTTTTTAGACGCTATTCAATTAACTCCCACAATCTGGCGCTTTTTCACCAGCAGAATCTGCTTCGAGGCATGGGATGCAATTTCAGACCCAGACAGCAACAGAAAAAAAGGGGGGGGGATGAACTTGGAATACTGACCATTCTGAAAGAGGGCCTCCGGGCATAGAGAAATGTTTGCTATTCTCCTTATGTTGCAGACGAGGCTTTTTGGAAAAGGCTAGCACCCACCTACATTAGTGGATTGTATTTTCTGAAGATATCAGCACTCAGTGCCTTCAAGGGGGGGGGCAGGCTTTTTCTTGTCAGGATGTTTGTGTGTACCCAGGGTTAATCAAATTCTGTTGCCAAGCAAAAAACCCAAAAAAACAACAACATGCAGCTTACGTTTCCTTGAGCAGAGGTTTCTGGAGTGTCTAAGACTACCAGAGTCTGCAGATGAAAAAGAGAGAAGATAAGCAATTTCCATTTAGAAGAATATCAACAAGTTACTTAAGGGGACAAGAAGCCATGATTATTACTAAGAACATTCCAAATATAAATATAAGTTGTTCAGCAAGGTCATCAAATCTCCTTCCTCTGTAGCTTTCAAGAACAAGTTGGGACAGGCGTCTTTCGGGCACGTTTTAGGCACAGGACATCTGGCCTTAATAATCTGGACGAGATGGTGCTTTGGGCACCACAAACTAACTCCCTATTTATGTGAAGCAGCCTGAAAGCATTGGCTTGAAGCATTTATCCAACCTGCCCTTTGTGCAATGTGCTGACATTAAAAACTTCCTGATTTAGGAAGCCATAGACCTAACTACAGATTGTCAGGATTAGGGATGTGCAAGTTTTTTGGTTTGGGTTTTTTTTTTCCAGATTCAGGGTTTTTGGACCCTTAAAAATTCAATATTGTCTTGAAAACCCAAATTCTAATATCGATATTGTATTGGCATTCGAGTAAAATTTGGAAAACCTAATTTTTTTAGCTCTGTTATACCCTATGTTTATTCAATGGCAAATCTCCAAGGTATATTTAGTGCGCTGTAGGAGGGAGGGTTGAGGTAGAGGCACCAAATTTGCAGTGTAGCTGCTGGAGCCTCTTCCCAAAGGAATCCCCAAGTTACAAAAAGATTGGACCAGGGTGTCCAATACTATGGGCACCCAAAGAGGGTGCTCCCATCCTCCATTGTTTCCAATGGTGGGGAAAAAGCAAGGCACACACCAAAACCAGTATTTTCTCCCAGAGAATCTCTGCAGTAGAAAGTGAAGTGTGAGGATGGGGCATGTTTGCAAGGCCAGCAGCTGAACCAGTGCAATGTGCCTAGCAGAACCAGTGCCCAAACCCAACAGGGCTTAGGTCAAATCTGAAAATCTCCATTGTTTCCAGTGGTGGGAAAAAAGTAAGGCAGGCATACAACAAGCCCAGCAGATTCTCCCAGAAAGTCTCTGCAGTAGAAAGTGAGGTGTGGGGAAGGGGCAAGTTTGCAAAGCCAGCAGCAGAACCAGTGCAATGTGCCCAGCAGAACCAATGCCACTCCGGCAGTGCCAAAACCCAAGAGAGCTCTAATTCAGGTATTAATTCTGCTTAGAAATGCCGAGTGCACATCCCTTGGGCCAGTCACACATTCTCAAACTAACCTACATCCCAAGTCGGGGTGAGGGAGAAAAGAATGATGTAGTCTGCTTTGGGCCCCCATTATTGCAGCAAAAGGCAGAGTATAAATAAAATAAATGCATTATACATACAACTTGTGCAGCTTCTATTCAGTTCAGCAGAGTCTTAGGGAAGGAATCAAATAGGAAAGACTACCTTGCAATCTGTGAATGCCATACCAAGGAATTCTTTGACTCTATCATTTAACCAGCAGGAAGGGACTACTTTGAAAGCCCAACTTAATATTTTCTTACAATGTGTTCCATTAGATGATTTAATTAGGACTGGGCCTGTTTGCATTGCTTTTTTACAAACAGAACTTTGGTTAGTTTAAATCTATTTGGAGCGCTCATTCTGAACAGAGAGAAAGGGGAAAGAGGGTATCGGAGCATGATGGGGGGGGGGGCTGAGCACTCTCCTTGCCAACCCGTCACTACCACCTGGGACTGGAAGGGCAGTTTTTACTTTATGGCTCATGCTCCATGGGGTTATGAATTATTGAATGGGGAACTGTCTCTTTCATTTAGCAAAGAGAATGATGGAATGAAAATAAAGACCTTGGAAGGTTACTATCCCTGAGCGGCAGACACTGTGTATGCAGAACACCACCTGGTATGTCCTTCCCAAGCCAGTTCCCCTCATAGAGGATATTTGGGGTGGGAAGAAACAAGACAAGGCAGCTACCAAAGGCTGCTTAGCTGTTGTTGCCTGTCAATCAGCACAGGACACCTGAGACCAGGGCAAGTCAGGACCAACAAGCTCAACTGTGACGAAATACAGAGAAGTATACCCTTTACCTCTAAAGCACAAAGGGATAGGGGGAGACACGTAATGATTTCTGGACTTTGTTAACCAACTCACACTTCTGTAACCTTCTTTTTTTTGGGGGGGGAGACAGAGAGAGTTGAAACTGACTACTTTATCCTTCTTATTGTTCAATGCACCCTTATACTCTGCCAAGCCATTCTACTGTTCTACCACAACCACCAATCCTGTTTGGCTGTCACCCAGTTTAAAAAGATGTAGCTGGTTATTACAATGAGTGCTACATGGTAACCCTACTAATTGATTAAAAATCAGTAAAGTTGCACATTAAAAAATTGAAAGGGAAAAAGGGCATTGTTTACATGTGTGTCTGCAAGTATCATCTTAGAAGAAGAAAACTCCAAGTTCTGGTCATACAAAAGGGAATGCCTCTATTTAAGACACATATACTTCATAATTCTCAGCTGTTTACTTCTAAGTGGCCTACAGCTCCCCATTAACACTTATAAATGTATAATAGATCTTAAAACACAATCAAAATAATCATGTTGCCTTTTGTAATGTTTAATGCATTTGTATTAAAAATAATTAACAAGATTTTAAAATTCTATGGGGCCACCTTTTTAGTTGACTTTCAGTTTTACTAATTCTGTATTACTACTCATGCCACACTAGCTAGAGTACAGAATACTACAGTTATGCCCAGATACCCTACATTCAACAAATGTGGCCTGTTCCTTCTTTCTCTCTTGTTGCCATTACTTATGTTTACCACAGTTATGCAAACAATCCTCTTGGAGCTCTGGGGATTAACTCTACTCCTGTTCTTACAAGAACACCAAGTAGATCAGGCCACCCAGCCAAGCGAGCCAGAGATGAAATACTTGAACAGTCTCACTGTACACCTCTTGCAGAAGGTGTTATTGCAGATTTAAAGCCAGACTCATTAAAATGAGCCCAGGGGTTTTAATAAAAACTACATTTCCCCCCTCTTCTATCCTTGAGCCAGCCTAGATAGAAAAATCAGGAATTTATTATAGGGAGTGGGAACCCCTCCTCCTCTAAGTCCCCCCCCCCAAAAAAAAAAACCCTCTGGGAAAGAAGGCCAAATAGTCCATGAAGAGTGAAAAATTCTCATTTTCTCCACAGAATAGCATGTTATAGGCAATACAGAAAGGTGCTACAGGCAATACAGAAAGCCATCAGAAAATACCAAATTTGGGGGGAGGGGGAAGACAGAGCCCATTTATGGAAACCATGAAGTCGCCTACATATGCTGTGTGCATAGGACCCAAAACAAATGTACCCCACAGGGCTATTATTCACATGAGTACCAATCATTTCCCATGGGTTACTAATAGAAGAACTTCTGCCAATGGCACAGTTGCTGAGCCCTTAATTGATTTCATAGGGTAGACCCATTTTTCAGCTTGTCTGTTATGCCAGCTCCAGACCACCCTGGCTGAGCTTTTACTCAGCTACTTCCTGAAAACAACCACTCTGACTTAACCTCTCCCTACGGGGGGGCATTAAACACTTCTCAGGGCCTCAGCAGCCTGGTCTTCACCTGCAAGGAAACCTAGTGTGCCTTCCCTGACTTCAGAGTCTGTCAAGGTAAGCAAAGAAAAATGAGAAAAGGGACTGATATTTCCATACAGCCAGAATTCCCCCATTTCTAATGTTGTGAATGGTCACCGTGCTTGCTCTGTAAGCTTTACAAAGAAATGTCACAGGCTGGACCTCTTGTGCTTCATGATCTTTTCATCCGGTGTTTACAATGTTTTTTTCTTTATACGTACTGGTATAGGCCAACTGAACATACATTTCAAGCAGCTGATGGAGTGGTCTCTTGTCCATGAAAGCTTGTGCTATAATAAATCTGTCGGGTTTTAAAGGTCTTGCGAGATGCTGCTGTTCTTGCTGCAACAAGGCTAAACAGGGCTACCCCTCTGGATTGCGTCAAGTTTGACTAGTTCTTCAGTGTCTGACCCTATGAGTCCTAAACAATCTGTGTACCATTATATGTGTGTATTTTATGGATTTATATGCCACCTCTCAACCATGAGATCCTTGGGGTTGAAGAACAGGCAAATTAGATTAGCCTAGCAGAATAAAACCCACAGATGAAAGCAACAGTAAAAAAAGGATATTATAAATCCACTGCCTATGAGAGAACAAGGAAAAGCATGTGGAGGGCAAAGGGAAGGGGAATAAATCAATTGCCTGGGTAATGAAAATGATTTTACCCACACTTGTAGCTAAGATGATAGTAGCCAGGCAAGTACCACAAGGGGAAGGGGGGACTTGGGGATCCATTGAAGACGGCATATTGTTTATTTTCTTTATTTGTATCCTGTCTTTCTTGGTGAGCCTCAAGACATATTACAACACCTAGCAACCCAGTAGGGACAGTATAAGGTTCATATATATATATATATATATATATATATATATATATATATATATTAATAGGACTGGATTAAAAAGTCAGAAGACAATGCAACAGAAACACTGTAAGGCATAAAAAATGCAAAAAAAAAAAAAAAAACCAAGCAAACCCAGGATTACAGAAATTAAGGCAATACAATAAAAACAAGAAATGCATATAATAAATAATACCAACAACACATCCCTTTATTAAAGCGCCCTCCTGAACAATTCCAATTTTACTACAGCCTTATTCCCTTTATAAAAATGTCCACCTGAGCAATTCCTTTTTAGACATTCTGCAGGATGACAGAAGTGTGGGAGCTTTTTTGACCTCCTCAGGCAGGCTGTTCCACAAAGCAGGAGCCACAAAAGAGACCGCTCAGATACAAGTGGCTGATGATCAACCCCATTTACAGTGTGGGACCTTCAGCAGACTTTGCTCAGACGAGTGCAGCTGTCACAGTGGGACTTATCAGGAGAAGCACTCCTCTAGATATGTCTATCCTAGGCAGCCAAGAGCCACCTTGAACTGAGCCCAGGAACTAATCAGTAACCAATGGAGCGACTGCATAGTGTAAATATGCATACTTCACCTCATTCCAGTTGATAATCAAATAGTATTTCATGCCAGCTGGAATTCCTGGGCTATCTTTGTATCCCAGCTTTCCACCATGCCAGCCCTGCAAGACTGCCTACAAAACTTATGAACACAACGAAGTAGCAACTGGACAAAAGGAAAACACAAAATGAAAAATACACGATGAACAAATGAACCTGCTTTATGTAAAATCAGACCATCAAGCTGAGTATTGGCTATTCTTGCTGGCAACAGATCCCCAGAGGGTCAGGCAGAAAAAGGCCTTTCCCAGCTCCCTTTACCAAAGATCCTTTAAATGAAGATGGCAGGGGTTGGGAAATACGTGCTATACCACAGAGCTATGCCTTCTCCTCTAAAGTTTGACTTGGAGCCTATTGCCCTACATTTTAATCTTGAGCCAGAGTCAGACTTCCAAGCCAAAGCAACAAGCCTGCTTCAACACCCCATATTATTTATTCATTTATTAGAATATTTCTACACCTTTTTATTCAGGAACAAATGTTCAAGTTGCCTTACAATACTAAAAACCATGCAGAAAAGTTAAATCACAGGGCAGCCAACAAAAACCTTGACCATGTACAAAAAGGCCAAATTTACTACTGGCCAACAGTTATTCAAGTCAGCTGATTCAGGTTTTATTTTTCCCAATAAAGGCCTAACAACTGTCTCTTGGAGACAATGGAGTAACCCTTTTGTCAAATACGCATTGATTATATTTATTATACACAGGGATACCCCTCTTCTAGTAAATTTAGCTAAGCCTAAAAAAAGGAAGTCCATTACACATGTGGGAGGGCTTAACACTCCAAGCATCCAGTCCACATCCTCAGGTTGTATCAACTGAAAAGAATCCTTAGAAGTATTCACAACCTCTGTAGATAATATGGCATAATATGGAATTCAACTCGGATCAGATATGAGCAATTTTGTCCGCAAAGTGTTTACCAAATTGATCTCACAGCATGTTTCCACAATATCTGCTATTTTTACCCATGGACCCCAATGCAAGAAGTCGCTTACAATTCAGAATAGCATTGTTGGCCAACACCATGCAGTGGCAGAAAAGAAAGTTTTCGTCACCATCATTACCTAGAGCAATACCTAAAATGAGCTCTCCCCCCCCCTTTTTTTTTTAAATCAGATTCAGTTAAGTTTGCTTCTGTTATTGCTCCGGTCATCAGTCCCAGCTGCTTCATGGTGCGTAGTCTCACTGAGAACCAGCCCTGTACCACCTGGGGAGGGGAGGGTTTGGGGAGGGGAGGGGAAGGGAGGGGAAGAGCTGGCTGGAGCCACGGAGCCGACCAGCACCTGTCTTGGTGCATCTCCCAGCCCACTTCTGCCTGCCTGCCTGGCTTTCTGGGTGCCAGTGGTAGTGCTGTGCTGGGGGGGGGACCTGCCCAAGGAGGAGATGCCATTGACCAGCTGTATCCAGCACTACAGCACCACTTTGCTGCCCACTGCCACCACTTAGATGTGATGCAGCGGCAGGGCACCAATGAGCAACAAGGCAGCCCTGGCCCTGCACAGTGCTGTGATGCTTGTCACTGTTCCCACCATCCTTCTTCCTGCTGCAGGCAGGTGGTGCAGCATGAAGTGCAGAGAGGGACAAACTTGTGGCTGCTGGGGATACTCTGCAGGCCAGCCTTTTGCCCCTGTTCCTCCAGCCAGCGGGGGGACTCCCTGCACACCCTCACCTTCTCCTTCCTCTGCAGGTTGACCCCAGGGCCCAGGGCACCTGCACTCTGCCTGCAGCCACCCAGGGCTCTACCTGCACTACCTGCCTCCACCTGCCCAAGCAGGGCCCACCTGGCAATCGCACCAGCAGCAAGCCAAGTGCAGGCTGAGACGTGCTCCCCCTTCCCCAGCAAGCCAGGTGGGTGCTTCAGAGGGGGGAGGGGGAGGCACCAGCAGTTTGGAAAGAGTGACATGCACTCGTGGGCACCTGTGGGTATGGGCCTGCTGAGAACTTGATGAAAAAATCTGAAACCATCACTCATTCAGTGACATTCTCAACTTAGTAGATGTTCCTTGATACTCTTTGTTTGATAAGCATGAGCCAAGCACGAGGCTTTTTTGTGGCTGCAGAGACCAAATGCCTTTCATTTCAGAAAAAAAAATATCTTTAAGCAATCCATACATACAAAAGTAATAGAGGACAGCTGAACAGCAATTACAACACCTGAGCAAAGAAAAACCAAGTAAGTAAAAACATGCAATCCTCTTTCTGCAAATCTAAATGAATCTCGGTGATGCTAAAGAAACAGACAGACACTTCTTACTGGTTCCATGTTTGTTGTCAGGCTCTGTTCATCTCAGATTTATCGTTTTCTCTACCAAGTATGTCTCTTGCCTTGTATGTCTTCCACCAAGCTCCTTACAGCATGTCTGTGTCTCCAAGAATAACCTCCCCACACTGGCCTCTCTAAGGATGGCTGGTCACTCCCCCCCTTAAAGGGACAACTTCTTCCCATAAGCCTCCTTTTGAAAAAGATGCCAAGGTCAGAAAAGAGGAGCTTAAAACTCTTAGCTAACCCAGGCCAGTGGTCTGCCATTTCTTTTGTTTTCTGTGATTGCATTAATTACCCCGCAGAAGGTTTTATGGCCTCTTTTGGCCTGCAAGCCAGCTTTCTGTTTTTAACTGGGCTGCTTAAAATGGCAGTTTGAACATAACCTCTGAGCATTCATAGAGTGTTCTGATAATATTAATAAAGAAAATAAGAAAATTCTTAAATAGATACATGGGTGAGGAGTCATATATCATCATACATTCTTCCCAAATTCTCCCCCTCCCTGACAGACTTACAACATCACACAGGGATCCTCTTTCCTGAGGTCTTTACCCAGGAAGCACTCTTCTTGATAGCTGCAAGGATTGAAATGTCATATTCCCCACCACCCCCACAAACACAAATACACACCATGTCATTATTTGTATTGCTCATTTTGATGTTAAATGGTGGAGAAAGGAACAAAGGCCAAGCAATGTCACATTTATTTATTGGGGTCTGAAATTATTGCTATTCACTACAAGGAAGCCTGAACGCATAGCATCTCTAGGTTTCTAAGAGATGGTGGGAGTGTGCCCCTCTCTTTGTATAGATCACAGCTCAAGAAGGGCTACATTAATAATATATCCAGATTGCATGCATATTCTGTACAAATAACACACTATCAATTATTCCTTCCACTATGAAAAATTCCATGCGATCTGGGTTGGAGCATTTATATACCAGCACTCATTACGTTAAGTTTTTCAGCCAGCTTGCACGGATAAGCACTTCCTTGAATAAACTGGCAGACTTTAAACTATATTTATTTATGACTGTTCCCATCTTACCTTCAAGGCCAGTCAAATCAGCCCAGTTAATTTTAAATGTCTGTGGCTGTGGCTGTGCACAAAAAGTCATTCCAAGGTCATTTACTGGCTGCCTCTCAGCTCACATCTTGGGGGGAAATCTGAGGAGGCTGGCAATTGCCAGCCGCTTACTGAAATGAAGGCAGGCGGGAAAAAGAAAATGGCATTTTGCTCATACTGGGGTAATTAAGATGAAAAAGAAAAATCAACAAGGGCTGCTCTCTCAAACAGGAAGAAATCCGCAAGGCCCAAGAAACAATTCTCTGATGAGACTGACTTCAGGTGCAGAACACAATCAAGCTACACCACAAATTCTGCACTATGAAAACCCACAATGGCATTTCAACCATTACACGAATTTCATGCACTGGTTTAACATACTTCCCTTTCCAATGAATAGAAATTTATTTGTATTTAGCCACAGGCCATTACAAACCAAGGATAACAACAGAGAGGGATGCTATAAATATAAATATTGATATGAAATAGCATAAAATTTAATATTTAATAAAACCATAAAATCAGAATAAAATAAACCAAGGATATAGGAAATTTAATTGAATCAAAAGGTGTCCGCTAAGATCAATATCCCCAAAAGGTGTCCCATAAGAACAGCATTGGCCCATATTTTCTTTGCGGCCAAGGCACAGAATGCAATTCTATAAGATATGTTGACATCAGAATCAGCTAACAAGAATACAGTCTTCTCAGAGTCTGAGTAAAAACGTAAGTCCGATAAAGTCCTGGAGAGGAATTTTTACCTAAGTTGGGCACACATCGAGCATTCAAGAATATAATGGGGAAGATCCTCAATAACAGATGAGCCACAAATAGCAGCTGGCTAATACAGAGATTTTACTTTGATAGTCTTGCAGGCACTGGGAGCAGGGAATAAGTGCCACAGCAGCCAAAGACATCTGGGTTTCTGTAACTGGACTTTTTCAATGTGATTTCCAGCTTCGCTCTTCCCTCCACTTCTGGGCACTAACAATATTGTTTCATCTTAGATTAGTCACTGATGCAGCTAATCCTTTTGCATCAGTGCACTGCTGCCACTTTTTTCTCTTGTACACACATTTAATTTGCCCTGACCCATCAGGCACCAAAGGTTTTGACTCGATGTCAAACAATCCAAGTCCTTGAAAGCACTAACTCAGAAAAATAATCCGCTTACTAGGCACTGCATTAGGAGGGAATTGCTTGCCTGGACAAAGGTGCTACTGCACTTCCGCACACCTGGACAAAATTTGCAAGTCTCTCTCACCCTCCTTGATCATGACCTCTAATGTTCCGAGCCCAGCCCAAAAATGCCCAAGATCAAATGCAGAAAAGTTGCTTACTGTGCTCCCTTCACTGATTGTGCAGAGGAAAGACACATACGCTTGCTCTCTGCCAGCTGAAACCCAACATTTTGCTACAAGGCATGCTGAATGCTGCAAATTCAGTGAAGGAAGAATAAATTATGCGAAATATGGCATCTGTCTCGTTGATCAGCGCACAAGAGATCATCTGCAGTTCTAGCAACAGGGAATCTAAACCTCCTCTAGTCTCCACTTCTATTCCTTGGTGGTGGAAGGTGCTGTCAAGTCACACCTGACTTACTACAACCCCACAGAATTTTCAAGGAGAGAGACAAGCAGAGGTGGTTTACCATTGATCACCTCTGAATGGCATTCTAGACTTCCTCAGAAATCTGCCTTCCCAAGTTCCAACCGGGAAAACAGGTTGCTTACCTGTAACTGGTGATTTTCGAGTGGTCATCTGTGCATTTACACCTCTGGGATATAGTGCGCCTGCACTGACCCCGATCGGTATTGTAGAAAGCTAAAAGGGATTTTTGCGCCAGCTCCCCAGTCATGTGCCGGGCTCCAGTGTGCATGACCAGGGGAGGGGCACGACGATCCCACCAGTTCCTTCTGATCACTGCTCCCAGTCACAAAATAAGAGGAAAAGACCAAAAGCAGAGGGGAAGGAGGGCGGGTGGTATGAATGCACAGATGACCACTCGAAGATCACCAGTTACAGGGAAGCAACCTGTTTATCTTCTTCGTGGTCTCTGTGCATCGCATCTCTGGGAGACTAGAAAACAATACACACCTACCTGGAGGAGGGTGCTGAAGGTCCTAGGTACGCACCCCCTGCAACACAGCTCGTCCCACTGTCGTACGCTGATGAAGACGTACATCAAGGGTTTAGTGCTTCACAAAGGTGTGAGAAGTAGCCCAGGTAGCTGCATTGCAGATGTCACCAAGCAATGCACCTCTCAGGAAGGCAGTGGATGTCGCAATCGCCCAGGTGGAATGCGCTCAAAGCGGGCCCGGGAGTGGTTTCTTGGTGAGTAGGTAGCCAAGCTTGATCGTTTCCATGATCCACCTGGACAGCTGCTGAGAGGACAGCTTCTTCCCTCACGCAGGCAAGGCATGGGAGACGAAGAGGGCCGGAGTCTTCCAGAAAGAGCACGTCCTGTCCAGGTAGAAGAGTAAAGCCCTCTTCATGTCTAAGGTGTGAAGACAGCATTCCTCGTTGTTCTGCGGTGAAGGACAGAACACGGGGAGAACGATTTCGGCTCGCATATGGAACTCTGAGACTACCTTAGAGAGAAACAAAATATCCGGGGCCAAGGTAACACCGTCATGGTGAAAAGTCAGGTAGGGGGAATCACAGCGTGGTGCTGACAGTTCACTCACCCTCCTGACAGAGGTGATGGCTACTAGAAAAGCAGTCTTCCAGGAAAGGAGTTGAAGACTGCAGGTAGCCATAGGTTAGAAATGCTTACCTATCAGTTTGGTGAGCACTAAGTGAAGGTCCCAGGCCAGCAGAGAACCACGAGATGGCAGAGAAAGGTGCCAGAGTCCCTTCAGGAACTGCTTGGTCCATGGATGCAAGAAAACAGAGTGTCCGTCCACCTCAGGATGATTAGCTGAGAGGGCTGCTAAATAGACTTTCAACCAAGTATAACTAAGGCCCAAGTCCAAATGGGACAACAAAAAACCAAAAATCACAACCAGATCAGTGGGGGGCAGGGGAACCCCCAACGGCTGAAGGTAAGAAAGGAAAGCTTTCCACTTCCCAGGATATGAAGCCCTCATAGACGACTTATGGCAATTTAGCAACATGTGTTCTATTCTGTCTCTGAGTCCAGCTAATGGATCTTCCATGCTGTGAGTTTCAAGTGAGGCACGTCATGATGGAGACCTGTCTCGTCTGCATGAGCAGGAGATCTGGTGCTGGAGGGAAGTGGATGAAGGAGCCCTTGGATATGTGGAGGAGGGTGGGGAACCAGTGTTTTCTGGGCCACCAAAGGGTCACCAGGATGCATCGTGGTCTTTCCTGCAGGATTTTGGCTATCACCTTGATGAGCAGGGGAAAAGGCGGGAAGAGATAAACATACGTGTGTGCCCAAGAATAAAGGAGACTGTCTCCCAGGGAGCAAGTGTCCTTCCCTGCCCTGGAACAGAACAGGTGACATTTCTTGAACTCATGAGATGCAAATGCATCCAAATCTGGCCCCATGTGCGAAAGACTGGTAGGAGATATTTCCAGTCGATCTCCCCTTCATGCCATGACACACCCCCTCTGCTAAGGAAGTCTGCTTGCACATTCAGGGTCTGGGGCAGATGGGCAGCTACAAGGAACATGCTCCAGAGCTGACATTCATTCCAAATGTCTGTGGCTAGCCGATAGAGGCTTCTGGACACTGTCCCGCCTTGTCGGTTGAGATAACAAAGTGCCATGGTATTGTCAGTGAGTACTGCTACTACCTGACGAGTCACCAGATGGCGGAACGACCGTAAGGCATACTGAATGGCTAACAACTCCAGAAAGTTGATATGATGGTGAGCCACGTGAGGTTCCCACTGTGCACCTACACAGAGTCCTTGGAGATGTGCTCCCCATCCCCAGAGAGATGCATCTGAGGTTAGGGTCACCCTTGGAACTGGGGGGTGGAACGGGGCTCCTGCTAGAAGATTTTGCGGGTCCTCCCACCAACTGAGAGAGTTCAAAACAAGTTCTGGCAGTACCAGGCATAGGGATTGTGATTGTCTCTGAAGGTGGAACTTCCTGACAAACCACAGCTGTAGCGGCTGCATCTGCAGGTTGGCAAACACAATGACTGATACGGTGGCTGCCATGAGCCCTAGCAACCATTGTATCTGCCTCACGGAGGCTGTGCCTTGGCCTCTCAGGAGCCTTATGAGTGAGATGAAGTGGGGAGATCGTCTCCTACTTGTTGCGGTGGAGACGGTTCTACTTGGATGAGAGTTCTCCATGGAATGCAAATCCTCAGAGGAGCTGGAGTACTCCGATGGCTCCGAGGGCAATCTTGGAAGGACCGGTGTCAACAACATCGACCTTGACTGGTCCTTACGGTGCATGGACATCGAGGGCACGGAGGGGAGTACTTTATTCACCATTGCCGATGTATGAGGTTTGGCAAATTCCATTGTCGGAAAAAACTCTCGATGTTGGGAGAGTTGAGAGCATGTGGACTGACGATCCCACTCCATAGGAGGACATGGAGGGAACCAGGGCATGCCAGGGAAAGGGAGTGTCCATCAGGGAGGGCGATTTTACTACCGCACTTCCTGTACCTTTTGAAGAAGCCCCACCAATTGGCCATAGACCAGAGGGGGGCGCGAAAAATCTGCCGAAGCAGAAATAAAGTCCAAAGTACCTAACTAACACTAACTGAAAACTAGCTAACTACAGTCCAAGAATAGAAGGAGAGAAGGCCAAAAGCCAAATATTTTACTGACCGAGGCATAGGGGCTCCTACCAGTGCAGCGGTCAGAAGAGAACTGGCGGGATCGTCATGCCCCTCCTCTGGTCATGAGCACTGGAGCCCGGCACATGACCAGGGAGCTGGTGTGAAAATCCCTTTTAGCTTTCTACAATATCGATTGGGGTTGGCGCAGGCGCACTATATCCCAGAGATGTGATGCACAGAGAACACGAAGAAGATCTGACCCTGCTTAGCTTCCAAACTGTGATAAAAGAGGGCTTCCCTCAGCCATCCTGGTCACAGTGCTAATTCCTTAGTTTCTGTCATGTTCTCCAACCAACACAGCCCTCATTTCCATACAATTACATATCCATCTCATCTCCAACAATGATCAGTCAGTTGCCCTTAGCTACATCCCAAAGGAAAACAAGCACTGAACATGGAGACCTGGATCTTCTGTAGCAAGAGCAGAGTTGCATTAGATGGACACAACCTTCCCCTTCCCCCTGCAGCCCTCAATGCCCCCAAAATTGTTGTACTGAAGGTCAACGGGCCCCCAGGAATGGGGGGACGGACAAAAGTGTGGGTCCGCAGTGGGAGGGAGGAAGTGATGGAACTATCATCCCATCCTCCACCAGAGGATCCAACCCATAAGCTCCAATTCGCGATCATGATTAATTACCAATCCTCCATTAACCTACCTAAACAGCTATTGAAGAAAATGTTCATCATCACATTTTATGGTTACAAATAACTACACGTTAATTATATTTAGTTTAAACTAGTATATCCTGAGTTGGGAGACCCTGGGCTTTAGCATGAGAAAAGGGAAGGGGAATCTTACCTGTAATGCAACATATTTATTTTTTCATTGCTAGCCAGGTGTCTGAAGAGGCAGGATAGAAACATTCCAAGTAAATAAGAAACACAATGAATGTTTCCACCCAGTCCAAAGCCAAATACGGCCTGATAATATAGTCATTTTACTGAGATGGAAATAAATGGCTTTGGAAACGGAAAGAAGTGATACAATGCAAAGCGAGAGGCACTTATGAGTCCTCTGAGGAGCTATTTTGCTTGATTTAGCACTGGACTGCAGAGCAGATTCAAACTCCACGTCTCTCTCACCACTTTTGCATACAGCCAAGCCCAGTGAAAAGTGAAAGTAAAACCAACCTTCTCCTGTGCCTGACAGAGGATTTGAGGGAGAGGGGAGGAAGGATTGACCTCTTGTGCCCAACAGAAAGATACCTTCCAACTTCTTCAGCTCATAGAGGACTAAGGGAGCAGAGGGGATCTTTGTGTTGGGCATCTAGGTGTGGCAGTCGCCAGAAATGGTGAGTTATGTTCACTGCTAGCAACCAAACTTGAGAGATGTCTGACCAGGAGAAGGTATTAGCCATACTACAGATTTCTATAAATGGTAATAAGGTACTCAACTTTCAAACCTTTTTCTATTGAGTATCCAACTCCCGAATCTGGACAATGCTCCTTTAACACCAATACCAATGGTGAAGCGTCTGGGTATGATTCTGGATGCCTCCCTTTCAAGCCGGGCTGACATTTTTCTATCTGTCTCCCCCTAACCTGGCCACAGTGATCCATACAATGGTCACCTCCAGACTAGATTACTGTAACTCGCTCTATGCAGGGCTATCCTAGAAGCTGTCCCAGAAACCTCAACTGGTCCAGAGTGCAGTGGCGCGGGTCCTTACAGGTACCCCTATTAGAGCCCATATCCAACTGGTGCTCCGCCAGCTGCACTGGCTTCAGATTGAATACTGGATCAAGTTCAAAGTGTTGGTTTTAACCTTTAAAGCCCTTCATGGTCTGAGACCAACATATCTTTGGGACCACCCCTCTCAGCATACCTCCCAAAGAGCCCTATGCTCTTTGAACAACACACTGACAATCCTGGGACCATTTGCCTGGCTTCAACTAAAGCCAGAGCCTTTTCGGTTGTGGCTCCAGCTTGGTGGAATGCACTTCCAAGCAAGATCCAGGCCCTGCAGGACTTGGTACAGTTCTGCAGGGCCTGTAAAATGGAAATGTACTGGCAAGCATAAGGATGAGATCAGGAGAATTCCCACTTATATAGAATCTCCTGCCTGTTGCTCCCCCCTTTTCTTCTCCTGGGACAGTGTCATAGTACTATTATGTCAAGTCAAAGTTAAAAGTTTATTACGGTCATAAGACCAGTCACAATAAATACAGATAAAAAGGACAATTTAAAATGAATAAATACATAAAAGATATGGGGATATATGCAGGGGTCTTTTTGTAGAAAAACAGCTGCAGGAGCTCATTAGCATATGGTATGCTAATGAGCTATTAGGCTATTAGCATATGCTACGCCCCCTGACATCACTGGAAGTGATGTCAGAAGGGGAAGCAAAGGGGGGGAGGCATCTTCAAAAGCCTCCCCTTCCCTTCCCCAGCTGATCTGGGTGGGGGAGCTAAGAGAGAAGAGGTTTAAAGTTTAAACTCCTTCTCATGAGTTGGGCCACAGAATGAGGAAAGAGGGAAGGAAAGAGAGAGAGTAGAGAGAAGGAAAGAGGGAAAGAAAGAGAAGGAAAGGGGAGGGAAAGAAAGAGAGGGAAGAAGGAGGGAAACAGGGAAAGGAGGAAAAAGAGAAGAGAAGAAGGTGGGAAAGAAAGAAAGAAAGAAAGAAAGAAAGAAAGAAAGAAAGAAAGAAAGAAAGAAAGAAAGAAAGAAAG
The DNA here is from genome assembly GCA_029375565.1 of Gekko gecko. Classification (NCBI taxonomy): domain Eukaryota; kingdom Metazoa; phylum Chordata; class Lepidosauria; order Squamata; family Gekkonidae; genus Gekko; species Gekko gecko. The sequence continues at coordinate 19,371,163 of JAPDNY010000013.1, read as the reverse complement.
AAAGAAAGAAAGAAAGAAAGAAAGAAAGAAAGAAAGAAAGAAAGAGAGAAGAGAAGAAGGAGAGAAAGAGGAAAAAGAGAGAAGGAAAGGAGGGAATGAAAGAAATTCGGGAGCAATTCGGCCCCATTATATCCTATGGGCCACTGAAGTCAATGGTGAGGGAATAGGGGCAACCTGTTTGGGGGCCCATAAAATATTCTGGGGGCTGGAGGGGAGGGGGTTTGAGGGAGAGGCTCCCCTCCAGCCCCCAGAATATTTTATGGGCCCCCAAACAGGTTGCCCCTATTCCCTCCATTGTTCTCTATGGTGGGAAACAAAGTTACTTTTTTCCCACCATAGAGAACAATGGAGGGAATAGGGGCAACCTGTTTGGGGGCCCATAGAATTGGACCCCCTGATCCAATGTTCTTGAAACTTGGTGGGTAACTTGGGGAGAGGCTCCATCAGCTACCCTGTGAGTTTGGAGCCTCTCCCTCAAACCCCCTCCCCTCCAACCCCCAGAATATACCCTATGTTTTCACAATTGACTTCAATGGCCCATAGGATATAATGGAGCTGAAATTGACATTCGGCTGCCTGAAAGACTCCCCGGGACACTGGCTGGGGGCAGGGCTTGGCTCCTGAGCTCCTGGAGCTGCATTTCCGTGCGCTCCCCCCCAAAAGACCCTTGGATATATGTATAAAAGACACACTCATGTATGTGTAAAAAACATGCTCATTTCATTAATTTATTAGTGTTATTATGTGCCATCTGATAAACTATAAATGTTTGGAATTGCTTTAAACAGGTATGTTTTAATTATAATTTTATTACATGCTGTGTTCCCTCTAAACTGAGTTAGTGCGAGCTCTAAGCTGTTCCCTCTAAGCTGTTCCCTCTAAGCTGAGTTAGTGCGAGCTCTAAGCTGTTCCCTCTAAGCTGTTCCCTCTAAACTGAGTTAGTGCGAGCTCTAAGCTGTTCCCTCTAAGCTGTTCCCTCTAAACTGAGTTAGTGCGAGCTAGGTCACAGTTTTTTAGCCTCCAACTCACACATTTTTATCTTAGCTCAGGAAGGATGGCTCCAGTGCAAACTAGTTTTCAGCAGCCAAATCGCTTGCTCACAACTTTCATGCCAGTAGCTTGCAAAGTAGAATTTTTGCTCGCAAGACTCCACAGCTTAGAGGGAACATTGGCTGTGATCCACTCTGAGCCCCACGATAGTGGGGGAGAGTGGGATACAAATTGAATAAATAAATACATAAATAAATAACAATTTCCATGTGACTTTTTAATAGCTTTAGCACACTCAGCTATTTTCAAAAAGCTGTCTGCCACCCCAAAGCCCAACATCTTTGTTCCAGGTTGTGGGGAAAAGAACCCAATTCAGATTCCATCTTAATATATGACATTCACATTCTTTTGTCCCAATACTGAATTGTAGGGAAGGCTTAAACTTGAAAGAAGAGAAGGGCAGGAAAGGGGGAACACCGCACTTCCCTGAACAATATTTTGAAACGTCTTGCCACCACCTTATCCTTGTTGCCATGAGCACCATCCGCCCTTCAAAATGGAAAGCTTACCGACGTGAGAATTGATTTCAATTCACAGGAGGTGAAAAAGAAATTTCAGAGGCTAATAGCTCCTATGGCCTCTGTCAAAGGTGGACATGGATAACCGCTCATTTTCAAAACACTTAAGCCTTTGCCGCCTCAATCATTCTGATGCCCAAGAACAAATCCAAACCAAGTCATTAATATACAAACGTCAAGAAATGCGGCCTGGGGCAGGGAAAGAGATGGTCAAAAGAAGGACAGCTAAACAGCATGCAACATCTATCTTGTTTCTAAGTTCCAAAAAAAAGGGAAAGAGAGAGAGACAGAAAAGTCTTTCTCATGTGTGGGAGTGTGTGTATATTTTTTTTTCTTTATTGGGCAGACTGTGGTTAGTTTTAGTAATTCAAGAGCATTTAACTGGGCCTCAGAAAGAAAAGAGCCATTGATCTCCACACAGCAGGCATGAAATTAACCAGCACGAGCTACCATTCACCAAGAAGGCGCCTTTCAAAACAAACAATAGGAGCTGCTGAACTGTATCTGAAATACAAGCAGACCTAGGATGCTCCCTCCTCCCGTCCCCTTGCTCCGAGCTTCACAACCTGTGAGGAAATACAGCCTACAATGAGCACGTCTCATAATAGGTTAATGGCTTGAACTCAAGACTCAAGAGTTCTACAAAGAGTCCCTACAGGTTGAAGAAGAATCAGAAATGTTTTACTGTCCTTGAAACATGCGGCCACCAGAGTACCTTAAGGATGAGGGGCCAGATTACAGGTTGGCCCATCTAGCCCAGTGTCACACAGCATATCACAGTTGATACTTCCCTGCATTGTTTCTAGTTTTTGTAATCCTAGTCCTGTTGCACCGTTTATTAGATATAAGAACATAAGAGAAGCCAATGTTGGATCAGGCCAATGGCCAATCCAGTCCAACACTCTATCAAACAGTGGCCAAAAATACCAGGTGCCATCAGGAAGTCCAGCAGTCCCACTGTTGACCCCCTCCCCAGGCACCAAGAATACAGTGCATCACTTGACCCAGACTGAGAGTTCCTAATCTATACCTTGTTGCTAATAGCCACTGATGGACCTCTGCTCCATATGTTTATCTAATTCCCTCTTGAAACTTTCCATGCTTGTAGTCGCCAACACCACCTGTAACAGTGAATTCCATGTATTAATCACTCTTTGGGTGAAGAAGTACTTTCTTTTATCTGTTCTAACCTGGCTGCTCAGCAATTTCATGGAGTGCCCATGAGTTCTTGTATGGTGAGAAAGGGAGAAAAGTACTTCTTTCTCTACCTACTCTATCCCATGCATAATCTTATAAACCTCAATCATGTCTCCCCTCAGCCATCGTTTCTCCAAGCAAAAGAGCCTCAAGCACTTTAACCTTTCTTCATAAGGAAAGTGTTCCAACCCTTTTATCATTCTAGTTGCTCTTTTCTGCACTTTCTCCAATGCTATAATATCCTTTTTGAGGTGTGGCGACCAGAACTGTACAGAGTACTCCAAATGAGGTTGCACCATTGATTTATACAGGGGTATTATGATACTGGCTGATTTGCTTTCAATTCCCTTCCTAATAATCCCCAGCATAGCATTGGCCTTTTTATTGCAGTTGCACACTGTCTACATATTTTCATCGAGTTATCTACTACGACTCCAAGATCTCTCTCTTGATCAGTCTCTGCCAGTTCGGACCCCATCAACGGGTATTTATAGTTAGGATTTTTGGCTCCAATGTGCATCACTTTGCACTTGGCCACACTGAACCCCATTTGCCACACTGATGCCCACTCACCCATCCTCAACAGATCTCTTTGGAGTGCCTCACAGTCCTCCCTCGTTTTCATCACCCTGAACAACTTTGTGTCATCTGCAAATTTAGCCATTTCACTGCTTATTCCCAACTCCAAATCATTAATGGACAAGTTAAAAAGCCTCAGACCTAGTACTGAGCCCTGTGGTACCCCACTGCTTACCACCCTCCACTGAGAAAATTGCCCATTTATACTCACTCTCTGTTTCCTACTGATTAGCCAATTTTTGATCCACAAGAGGACTTGTCCTTTTATCCCATGACTATTGAGCTTACTTAGGAGCCTTTGATGAGGAACTTTATCAAAAGCTTTCTGGAAGTCAAGGTAAACAGCATCTATTGGGTCCCCCTTGTCTACATGTTTGTTCGCTCCCTTGAAGAACACTAACAGGTTAGTGAGACAAGATCTTCCCTTACAGAACCCATGCTGAGTCTGCTTCAGTAGTTTTTGTTCAGCAATGTGCCTACTAATTCTTTCCTTAATAACAGTTTTCACCAACTTACCTGGTATCGACGTCAGACTGACTGGCCTGTAATTTCCCAGATCTCCTCTAGAACCCTTTTCAAAGATGGGAGTGACATTAGCTACCTTCCGGTCCTCAGGAACGGAGGCAGATTTTAATGGAAGATTACATATTTTTGTCAGGATATCCACAAGTTCACATTTTCTTTCTGAACTCTCGGATGTATGCCTTCTGAGTCTGGTGATTTATTAGTTTTTAAGTTGTCTATCAGTCGTAGGACCTCCTCTCTCATCACCTCAAACTGACTCAGGTCTTTCAGCACCCCTCCCGAAATCAGCAGTTCTGGAGTAAGCGAGCACTTCTCATCTTCCACAGTGAAGACAGAGGCAAAAAAAAGCATTCAGCTTCTCATCTCGTGCTATCATACTATTTGACTGCATTCTTATAGAACGTAATCTATTTTGTATCCAGTGAGAAAGGCAGGCTATAAAGCAAATAAATAAAATATGTGCCAAACTTGACTGGTGGTTGCTTTCCACAGTCTTAGGTAGACGTCTGCATCTACTCACAACAATAGCCTTAAGTGTAATTTCCATGTCCAGTGATGATATGACACTGACTAATCAACAACAGAAGATGGAGACCGCATTGAGGCTCTGTTTGCAAACTCTCATTTCAGCAGACAAAACAGTGAGATAACTACAAGAACCTGCTGTGAAGATTAAGAATAGATCAGATTATCTGCAGCTCTCTGACATTATGGCTTTTGGATGACTTAACTCTCTTTTTTGTATTTAAGGTTGCCAGATCACATATTGAAGGTCATGGTTCAAGACAGTTGTGTACTATCTATAAAGCAGTTATGAGAAACACTGTCATTTGGGGAAGTCAGGGAGACTTTCCTTGTAGGCAAACATCTGCCTACAACCTTGCTGTTTCTCAGCCTCAGATTAGTACTTGCTAATATCACTGAATGTGACCATACAGTTTGCAATAATATTTTGTAAATTAAGAATACTTCGTAAGCCTATTATAAATGAAAGTATGTCCAACAAATGTTGGAAATGTAAAAAACATGAGGGGTCTTTTTACCATATGTGGTGGACATGCGATAAGGCAGTAAAGTATTGGACAGAGATCCACAATGAGATACAAAAAATTTTGAAATGTACTTTTAAGAAAGACCCACAGATGTTATTGTTAGGTCTTAAAATGGAAGAAATAAATGTAGCCAAGAGAACACTGTTATGGTACTTGACTACAGCAGCAAGACTGACTTTTGCTCAATGTTGGAAACAAGATAAAGTACCTGAAACATGGGAATGGATTAAAAAGACGTTGTTTTTAGCAGAAATGGACAAATTAACAAGAAAATTAAACAACGAAGAAGATGAAACTTTTTTTGAAGACTGGAAAGACTTTCAAAAATACTTGTTGAAAAACTGGGACATTAAACGCGGCTTGATCTGCTTTGATAGTTATTAAGTGGAAAATGAAATAGAATTAGATTTCTGAATTGTTACCGTTTGCTAGAGAAAATAAGTTTAGGAATAATTGTAATAGAATAAGAGAGATATTAATGGGGTTGGAGCGGTGCGGGAAGTCTTGTTTGGGGGGGGAGAAGGGGAAATTAGAAAAAATGGGTATGTAGGTTGGTTGAAAATGTTTGAACATGTGATATATCCAATAATAAATTGTATTTACCAAAAAAAAAAAAAAAGAATACTTCGTAAGCAAAATGAGTAGCAAAGTGATACAGCCATGGTACCCCAACATGAGGAGCACTTATTAAGCTGTTTGGGCTTCTGGTGAACCAAAATAAGAGCTCAAACTTACTTGCAGGGACTGGTCACATAAAAGGATAGCAGTCACATTTGGTTGACAGAGGACAGCTCTCATGGGGAAATGCTGGAACAACCTTGAAATCAAGACCCCTCATTCACTGTTCCAGTCCCAGCCATGTGCTGCTCATCCAACCCTGGGATGGGGGGGGGGATGTCAGCATCCAGGCACACACACACACAAATACACCCTTCACTGGAAACTGAAATCGTTTGTGCTTGTTGCCTGTGCCTGAGCTACAAGGTTCTTCAACCAGAACCTTGTGAACACCCCAAGAACAATCACATTGATCATGAAAGGGAATGGTTGAACTCAAGCAACGGAACATAAATTCAAGGAGAACAAGGTCTGATAGCAGAAATTTGTTAATTCATCCCAGGCAAATTTCTTACCTCAGCTAGACAGGCAAATAAAGTAGCTTGTGTCATAAGGACACCTGACCTGACACAAAGAGTTCTGGAGGGCTCAAACACTTGCAGGTCAGGTAGTGTTACTTTAGTTGGTCCTAATGCAAGATTATTACATGGATTTAAATTTGCCTTTAAACTAATGTGGCTACCAGCAATCTCTGTCAAATTAAGGGTAGTTACTGGGGTGGGGTAGAGGGAGAAAGACCACTTAACTCTCATTAGATGTGCCCAATAAGTTTTGCCTGATCTAGTGGCAGATGACTATGGATAAAGTTTTGTGCAAACATTTTGAGAAGAAAAATAAACAGGTTACTTATCTGTAACTGATGATCTTCAAGTGGTCATCTGTGCATTCACACCTCTGGGATATAGTGCGCCTGCACTGACCTCAAGCGGTTCCTCTTGAAAGCAAAAGGGATTTTCATGCCCACTCCCCCATCACACACTGGCCCCACTGCGCATGACTAAGGGAGGGGCATGACAATCCCGCCAGTTCCTTCTGACCGCTGCCATCAGTCTCAGAGTAAAAAGAGGAGAGGACCGAAAGCAGAGGGGAAGGAGGGTGGGTGGTGTGAATGCACAGATGACCACAAAGATTATGAGTTACAGGTAAGCAACCTGTTTATCTTCTTCATGGTCTCTGTGCACCTCTGGGAGATTAGCATGCAAAAAACAGGTCTACCTGGAGGAGGAAGCTGAAGGTCCTAGACCTGTGCTGCCTGTAACATTGCTCATCCCACCCCTGGAACGTTGATGAAGACGCACATCCAGGGTGTCATGCCTCATGAACGTGTGGGAGGTAGCCCAGGTTGCTGCTTGACAGATGTCAGTGAGCAACGAACCTCTCAGGAAGGCTGTGGATGTGGCTACTGCCTGGGTGGAATGTGCCTGGAACAGGCCTGGGAGTGGCCTTTTGGCCAGTAGGTAGCATAGCTTAATGGTTTCCATGATCCACTTGGATAAACGCTGTGAAGAGAGCTTCTTCCCTTGCACAGGTGTGCCACAGGAGACAAACAAGGCTGGTGACTGCTTGAATGACCTTGTTCTATCAAGGTAGAAGAGTATGGCTCTCTTGACATCTAAAGTATGGAGACGGTGTTCCTCGTTGTTCATAGGAGATGGGAAAAATGTCAGGAGGGCAATGTCAACTTGCAAATGGAACTCGGAAACAACCTTGGGCAGGAAAGAGACATCCGGGGCCAAGGTGACACTATCATGGTGAAAGACCAAGTACAGAGAGTCGCAACAGAGTGCAGACAATTCACTCACTCGCCTTGCTGAAGTAATGGCTACCAGGAAGGTAGTCTTCCAGAAGAGAAGCTGTAAACTAGACGTGGCCATGGGTTCGACCAGTTTGCCCATGAGTCTGGTCAGCACTAGAGGTAAGTCCCAGGAGGTAGTCGGCCCACAAGCCGGAGGAAAAAGATGAGTGAGGCCCTTCAGAAACTGCTTCGTTTGAGGGTGGGAAAAAACAGAGTAACCGTCCACCGCAGGATGATTGGCGGAGATGGCGGCTAAATAGACTCTTAAGGAGGAGCAACTAAGACCCAGGTCTAGGCGGATCAACAGGAAAATGAAGATTGCTCTCAAGTCCATAGGGGCTGGTGGCAAACCCAACGACTCAAGTAAGACAGGAATTTCTTCCACTTCCCATCATAGGAAGCATGTGTTGCTGGCTTACGACAGTTCAGCAAGACAAGGTATATCCTGCTTTTAAGCTGTGCTAGGGGATCTTCCACGCCATGAGTTTGAAGTGTGGTACATCATGGTACAGCACTCAGCCCCTCCTGAGCCAGGAGGAGATCTGATACTGGCCACGTCAGCACGTGGTACTGATACTGGCGCGTAGGTACCCTGGGACATGTAGAGCTGAGTTGGGAGCCAGTGCTGACGTGGCCACCATGGTGCCATGAGGATGCATTGAGGTTGTTCCTTCATGATCTTGCTTAGCACTCTGGTAAGTAGAGGAATTGGTGGGAACAGGTACATGTGCCTGCAGGACCATGGGAACAGAAGGCCGTCCCCCCAGAGACAGTGAGTCCTGTCCTGCCCTGGTACAGAACAGACAACACTTCATGATACGTTGCAAGCGCATCAATTTCTGGGTGACCCCATCTGTGGAAAATTGGTCGGAAGTAATCCCAGTTGAGTTCCCACTTGTGGAAGGATGCATCTCCTCTGCTCAGAAAGTCCCCCTGGACACTGAGCAATCCTGGCAGGTGAGAAGCAATGATGAACACGCTCTGGGATTGGCACTCGGTCCAAATCTCCCACGCCAGTCGGCAGAGTCCCCTGGACATATCCTGCCTTGCTTGTTTGGGTAGCACAGTGCAGTGGTGTTGTCTGTCAGGACTGCCACCGTACGGTGAGCCACGAGATGGTGAAAGGACCTTAGGGCATATTGGATGGCGAGCAGTTCCAGGAAGTTGATGTGTTTGTGGACAACATGAGGTTCCCATTTGGCACCCACACAGAGACCTTGGAGGTGAGCCCCCCATCCCCACAGGGATGCATCTGTGGTTAGGGTAAGTTTGGGGTTGGTTGTCTGGAATTTCCCACCACTCTAGAGAATTCAGCACTTGCACAGGTAGCACAAACCATTGAGATTGCAGTTGCCATTGCAGATGTGGTCTCATCTGTAGTCTGGCAAAAACAAGTATTGCTGTGGTGGCGGCCATCAGACCCAAGAGCCGTTGGATCTGCTTTGCTGATGCATCTCCCTGCGTTCTTACCAGGTTGATGAGAGCGATAATGACCCCCACTCTTTTTGGAGGGAGAAAGGCTCGACAAACAGTCGAATCCAAAATGCTCCGATAAACTGGACTCTCAATGATGGGAGGAGCATTGACTTTTTGAGGTTCACCTTCAGACCCAACGCATCTAGGGTAACCAACATTAAATTGATATGGGTGAGCAGAGTCTTTCTGGAACTTGCTACCAACAACCCACCATCTATGTGTGAAAAGATCCGTACATTCTGAAGGTGGAGGTATGCCATGATGACAATCATAATTTTTGTAAAGACTCTGGGTGCTGTTGAGAGTCCAAAAGAGAGGGCCTTGTACTGAAACTGGCCTTCCGTGATTGCAAAATGCAAAAACTTCCTGTGAAAGGGATGGATAGTTATATGAAAATATGTGTCCTGCAAGTCCAGGGTTACCATCCAAACACCTTCGCTGAGAAGAGGGGGAATACTTTGTAATGTTGTCATTCAGAATTTCCAATAGGCGATAAATTGGTTGAGTCTCCTAAGGTCCATAATAGGATGGAGTCCTCTGTCTTTTTTGGGGACCGTAAAATAATAGGAGTAGAATCCATGTTGGTGTTGTGCTGTCGGGACTGGTTCTATAGCGTCCTTTTGAAGAAGATTCTGGAATTCTTCTGAGAGCATAGTGGATGGTGGAGTAGTTCTGACGTTGGGGCCTTCGGGTACCTGGATAAATCCTAAGAGGTACCCTTTTTCGATGACGGAAAAGACCCACCAGTCTGATGTTACGCGCTGTCAAGCAGGCAGGTAGGGAGACAGACAGGTAGGGGTGGGGGCAACAGGAGTCAAAGGCTGTGCTTGGAAGCTTTCGGAGTCTTAGCCTTAGGCTGGGAGACGGATGAGAATTTTGGTTTGTGCCCATAAGGACAGGAAGACACAGTGGGTGAGCATTGCCACTGTGTTTCCAGGGAAGATTTAAGAGAGGATCTGCAAGACCATGGTTTGTTCCAGGATTTCGCCTTGTATAGTTTAGGAGCCAATGTGACTCCTAAATTCCTCAACGCCTTTATACTTTTGTCTAGATCTTACAGGACCGTATCAGTTGTGGTACTGAAAAGGCCCTCACCTTCGAATGGAATGTCCTCAATGAGAGTCCTAGTGTCCTGCGGACATTGGAGGGTGACTGCTGAAGTCAGTGTTTTGGCGGCCGCATCCAAAGTGTGCTTAGCTGCATTGAGCCAAAAGCATTCCCTCCTTTTGGATCCTGTAAGCCTGACAGTTAGAGTCCTCAGGGAGAGTGGCAATAAATTCAGACATTTGCTCCCAGAGACCAAACTGATATCTCCCCATACATGCCATGTAGTTTGAGATCTTGATGCCAAGGACTCCCGCAGAATAAAATTTTCTTCCAAACAAATCAAGTTTCCTTCCTTCTTTCTCAGAGGGGGTGGAATGACTCTGTCTGCCCTTGGAGGAAGAGCTAACCATGACAGAATTAGGTTTAGGATGGGTAAACAGAAATTCAGCACCCTTTTCCTGCACCTTATACATATGATCTACCCTCCGGCTCAAGATGGGGGTAGATGCCGGGTGAGACCATGGGACTTTAGCCACCTGAAGGAGAACTGAAGTCATCGGTAGGGCAATTGGAGTAGAGGTGTCCATCTGGACAATATCGAACATGGACTCTGTTAAAGCAGGTGATGGTTGCACCACAGACAGAGTGAGCGTGTTAGCCATCCGCTTGATAAAATCTCCATACGATTTTAAATCTTCTGAAGGGGAGATTGGGAGATCATCACCCACTTGTTGAGGTGGTGAGGGTTCCACCAGAGGATCGGGGGTTTTGTCCCCTGACTGGGAGGAAGCATCTGAAGAGGTGGAGTGCTCAGACAGCTCGGAAAAAGACACAGGCAACATCGGTACTGATGGAGCTAGAGTCAAAGAATCTATAAACTTTGGAATTGTCAGGTACGATGGTTTGGGAGGTTTGCCCATCGGTCTCGATGGTTGGGGCCTCACAAACTCCAGCATTGATGGTGGATCTCAATACCGGGAGAGATATGAAGATGAGGACTGACAGTCCCATTCCATTGGTTGGGGTGGGAACTGCGGCATACTGCCTGTAAATGGATAGGTCCCATACATGTATTGCCACTGCCGTTGGTCCCAGGACGGCAGTGGTGGCAGGTGAATCGGTGCCCATGGCCATCCTCGATCATCAGGTCAGAGCTGTGATGGATGGGCAACAGCTTCGGCTCCACCGTCGGAGTGTAGGCTTTTGACACTGGAGGATCGGGAGATCTGTGTTAAGTCCATATCCTGCTTGGAGTCGGTGAGCTGGACAGGACATAGCAAAGGCGACTGAGATACACCTTGTGGCTGCTCTCGGCTCAGAGAGTCAAGTGACGCAGCCCCCATAGGATTCAATTCCGTGGCCCTCCAAGGGGTCAGTGGAATTTGCAGAGGGAGAGTTTTCTTATGCTTTTTTAGCTTGACTGGCCGATCGTCCTTGCCCTCCCTGAGTTTTTTAGAGGGAGTATGGGCTTCAGACTGAGATGTCTGGGCCGAGCGTTTCAGCATCAGCCAGTCGACATCTAAGCGAGTTAGTATCAGGGACAGTGCAGCTGTCGATGCCAAGGAGGCAGTCGACATAGACGCATGCCCTGAAGTGTCCTGTGACAACATCGGTGAAAGCGCTAATTCCAAAAGCACAACGTGAAGTCTGGCAGCTCAATTCTTCCTCGTCTGCTTTGAGAACTTCACGCAATAAGCACAAGAGTCCACTTGGTGCGATTCCCCAAGGCACAAAAGACAAAGCGAGTGTCCGTCTGGGGGAATGATCTTGCTGCCGCACTTAAGGCACCGTTTAAAGAAACCCCACCTCTTGGCCATAGGCTGGGGGGGGGGAGCACTACAGAGTTCAAGGAAATAATTCCGTAGAAACAAAGTGATTTCACTTAACAAATCAACAAGAAGAAAAAACTAAGAAAACTTTAAAGAAAAACGAGGAATAGGCCTCAAAGCCCAATTTTTTAACCAACCGAAGAGGAAAAGATCCTGCCAGCACGGTGGGCAGAAGAGAACTGGCGGGATTGTCATGCCCCTCCCTTAGTCATGCACAGTGGGGCCCGTGCGTGACGGGGGACTGGGTGCTTTCAAGAGGAACCAATCGAGGTTGGCGCAGGCACACTATATCCCAGAGGTGTGATGCACAGAGACCACAAAGAATATCAGGATGGTATTTCAGAACCTCTACTACAGAAACCTAACAATTAACTAAGCAAAGCTCATGGGGCTGTTTTTGTGTTTGTGCATGTGTGTTATTTAGTTAGTTCTAATTATAGGAGCTTTTGAGCTTGACTAATGCAGTAAAAAAATTAAAGCCTTTTCCTCTACCTTTATCACAGCACATACTGAATAAATGCCATAGCATGTCAAGAAGCTGTTTGTGGTTGGGATGAACAGTTTAGATTACACATTTATCATTTCATTGGTGCAGTCTGGGCTGGAAAAGAAGCGACCACACACAAGAATGATCCTGTGCATCAGCCCAGTCTCTCTCCAGCGGCACAAACAATCAAAAGGAATTACAACGGCAAAGATGCCTCTCCATCCTCCTAAACTCGTGCAATTTCCTTTCAGACCAAATAGACACCAACTAAAGCAAGTGGAGCCAATTTTGCAAGTCCCTTAATATCCATCCGTGCCGTAAAGATCCACTTTAGTAATTATGGAGCTGCAGTAGCTATTCCATAACTTTAATAGCGGAAGACAGTTTCTGTTATAATCCAGGATTTAAATCACTACCCTGGTCCACTTCCTTCTGTTTGAATCATTACACTGCAGAGAGACGCAGTTTTCAGTGTGCCAGGGCAACAACAGTGGTTTGGGGGAGAATAAAGTTTCACTTGCACAAAGTCTGAATACTGCATCAGAGACAAAAAACAAAAAAAACTAGTTTTCAGAAGGGTGTCAGGCCCATTTTCCAACATAACCCAGAACTTCTGAGCATATTTTAGAGCAGGGGTGGCCAAACTTGCTTAATGTTAACAGCCACGCAGAATAAACGTCAGATGTTTGAGAGCCACAAGACATGAACAAATATTACACACCCATTTTTATTGAAAAATATGCAAATTTGGTTTTTATTAACATTAAATTAGACGGTGTGAAAGAGCCGCATGTGGCTCCCCAGCTGCAGTTTGGCTGCCCCTGTTTTAGAACATGACCCATTTTCAGATACCAGAACAGAAACAGAGGTAATCAGCAGTCCACTGCATGGGTTTCCACAAAATAGGAGTTCAGCAAATGGTATATTCATTCCCCATTTTCTAATTAGCTAGTCTCCTGCCCCTGTTATTTAGGAAGCCGCTTACATGCTACACAGCAACAAATTCATGTTTGGCACTGTGCACATACACATGCTAAGCCTGATCCAGGCCTGCTAATATACTCATTCATATACGCCAACTGTGTGTACTAGTGCGTTGTGTGATGTGGACCCTATAGTGATTTTTTGCTGTTACCGCTGTTTTATTGTTAGTTGAAATGAAGTTTTATGGCTTGTATTTATTCTTGGTTTGGCCTTTATGTTTTAATCTGGCTGTATGGCATTCTGCCCTTGTTCACCGCCCTGAGCCCATGTGGAAAGGCGGGATATAAATCCAATAAATAAATAAATAAATATAAATAAATTTTGTTCATATATGCTTTTGTCATATTCATGAACTCTTATTTATGCATGCATACATGAGAAAAACAAGAAATGCAAAATGTCCCATGGAAATGAATGAAGCTGCCCAGCCTCTCAAGAGCCATTTGCTCAGACTTACCCTCTGCTGACAGATACTTTAAGCAAACACACTGCCTCTCAAGTGATGATGATTTCTGAGCTAGTGTAGGTCCTTCTAAGCTCACCAAAGAGAAGAAGTGGAAGCCTGAGGGCCTTCAAAGAGTCGTTGCTACTTATATCACCATCTATGGCCTTTTTAGAGAACACAAAACAGGGAAAGGTCCACAGCCTAAAAGTCAACACAGGGGAAATGTTGGGGGAGGGAGGGGGAGGGTTATTGTGATGTCTTGTTTTACTTTTTGTGACCTGCCCTGAGCCTACTTGCTGGGGGGCAGGGTGGGTGGGATAGAAATATGATAAATAAATGTGTGCCCAATTCAGTTCCATGTCCTTAGGTTTAGTTCCATGTCCTTAGGTTTAGTTCCATGGCCTTAGGTTTTGTTAAAGGGTTGTGCACTTCCCAGCCTCTGGGTCAAAAGTGTTTCCTAACTTCTGGGTCTGGACTCAAAAAAGTGGGCCATAAAGACTGTGAAAGCAGCTTTTGCAGTATTATTCCCTGGTGCAGGTTCTATTTTTTAAAAATACTTTTTGATGGCCACCATACCAAAAAGCCTGGGAACCCACTGCTTTAGAGGATAGGCTGTATTTGAGGAAGACAGAATCACACAAGTGCTCTAGGAGGCAGTCCCAGGCATAAGAGGAAGCAAGGGAGAAATGGTGGAGTCATTTGAGGCAGCAGGAGATCTTTGGATGGTTTGAAAACAAGAAATGCCCAAATTCTAGGGAAACCTGGTAGAATGACAAGCCCAGGAAATGAGAGGCAAAACCTTGTAGGCACTACATCAAGGGTTTTTTTTCTATACACCTCCTACACTGAAGAGTTTCCTATCAAGGGAATATTCAACATGAGAAGTTCCCTTAGAACTAGATCATTCTGTGATTTCCAGAAGCCTTAGCCTCATTTGCACAGAAGAAAAACAAAGCTAGGAGAATCTAAAGGTGAACAAAAGCACTGGAAAGGCAGGGCAATAAAACACACAAATGTTACAGAGAAAAATAAAGTGATGAGATACGGCAGAAATTACAGCCACCCAGTGAGCTAGTGAAAGAAACAGACTGTTCCCGGCTTAGCCAAACCCCTATTATTATTACCAACACAGCTGTTCCAAGGCCTGTCTGTTTCCATAACTCAGGCAAACAGCCCCAGAAATCTTCATAACAAACACAAAAATACAAACACCAAGTGTGTGGCATAAGAGACGATAAGTCATTCTGCAGGCAACAAAAACACCCAGCACAAGCTCAGGGAACCTTTCATTCCCATCACTGACATAAAAGTATCTTTTTCAGATGTATTTCTGCTATAACCTGACCATCCCCACTGATAACAGTCCTTATAATCCAGAGGAGGTCCCAGTGCAGTAGGGTAGTCCCGGAGCTGTGGTTCCTGGCTGAAAGATTCATCCTCAGGAAAGCATAAAGTGCATGGAAACTCATATTTTCTTCTCCTGTGCCTCTTTTCCATGAGAGAGGAAAAATCAGAATGAAAGCCATTTACTGGACCAAATTATGCCTCACTGACGCTGGGTACAAGCCCTAAAATTGCATAGAGCTCCACAGCCAAAATAATTTTGACAATTGCCTTCTCCCCCTTGAACCTTGGAAAAACTACAATGACCATCCAAGACCTTGCTTTGTATGTTCCCTTCCCACCACATGAGATTTGGTAGAGCAAAGGCACAAAACAGGGCCCTCTCAATAGAGTTGTGGACTTCTGTCCTGGGGGAGGCCTATATGGCAACCTGATATCATTCAGTTGTTCAGATACATTTTTAGGAACTGTGGTGAAGAAGTCAGTGGTCATGATGCATGTTGGCACCACCAATGACAGCAACTCTGGTTCTGGAAGAAAAAAACAGGTCATTGTACAGGTGGTATTTTCACAAACACGGCGAGCTACGCAATGGGAAACAGAGCACTCACAATGCATGGATTCAACAATGGTGCCAGAAAAAAAAAAGATTTCAATTTGGTTGACACTGGGAAGCTTTTTGAACAAAATGACACAGTAGTAAAGGGATGGCACCCACTTGGATCAAAATGGAACCAAGCTGCTGGTGCTAAATTTCAATATGATAGAGGAGCTATTAATCTAACTCATGCAGGAAAAGTCATAGGAGACAGAGAGCATCCAGTTCAGGATGACTCATCCCAAAGGATGCTGAGTTAACTGGTCCAGGACACCTACATGGGGGTGAGTTTTACAGCAAGAACATGCCAGAATGACCAAGGTACGAAAGGACTGCTAAAGAAAGATAAGCAGAGAATGTGGTCTATTACCCACTACACTGCTGCTGTTTTGAGGAAGAGAAGTATATATTCTGCTCTGGTTAGACTTCACCTAAAGTACTGTGTTCAATTTTGGGCACCACAATTTAAGAAGGATACAGACAAGCTGAAACGTATCCAGAATAAGGCAATGGAGATGGTGAGGGGTTTGGAGACCAACTCCTATGAGGAAAGGCTGAAGGAGCTCAGTATGTTTAGTCTTGCGAGGTGATGACTGAGAGGTGATATGATAACCATCTTCAAGTACTTGAAGGGCTGTCATATAGAGGAGGGTGTGAAGTTGTTTTCTGGTGCCCCAGGTCGGATCAGAACCAATGGGTTGTAATTGAATCAAAAGAGTTTTCGGCTAAACATTAGGAAGAATTTCCTGACAGAGCGGTTCCTCAGTGGAACAAGCTTCCTCGGGAGGTAGTGGGCTCTCCCTTCTTTGGAGGTTTTCAAACAGAGGCTAGATGACCACCTGACAGCAATACTGATTCAGTGAACTTAGGCAGATCATGAGAAGGAGGGAAGGAAGGGTTGCATGAGTGCTAAGTTCTCACGGCCCTTTCTTACACACCCAGGGAAATGCTGATCACCGCTTTGGGGTAAAGCAGCAATTTTTCTCCAGGCCAGTTTGGCCAGGGATCCATCTTCTGGGTATGGAGAGAGGGTCACTGGGTGTGTGTGGGGGAGGTATTTGTGAATTTTCTGCATTGTGCGGGGGGTTGGACTAGATGACCCTGGAGGTCCCTTCCAACTCTGTGATTCTATGCTTCTAAGTGGAAGCACTGAATCAAGCAAAACCGACTGGAGATGAAGTTCTGAGCTGATGGACAAATGAAAAACTAACAAGTCATGGCACAAACCTCAGGCTTCTTAAAGAATTCAAATGCACAGATATTGGTCTTATAACAAAAATATGCAAGTCATTGATTCTAAAATCAGCCTCTCTTGCAGAGGATTGGAAGGTATCCAATGTTATACCATTTTTTAAAAAAATTGATCCAGCAGAGATCCAGGAAATTACAAGCCATTTAGCCTAACATCTGTTCAAGTGAATACTGGAGAGGGGGGACAATATAGAAAGGCTTTATGCTCTGCTTGAAAGCTGTCCAGGAAGATCTGGTTGGCCACTGTGTGAAACAAGATGCTGGACTACACTAGATAGATCATTGGTCTGATCCGGAATGGCAGGTCTCCTTACAGGAAGAAAGTGAATTATGTTTTGTTTCAGTGGGCTCTCCCTCCACCCCATAAGAAGACACTACAGCAGAAGAAATTATCATTGAAATCTTGCTGTACAAACAACTTATTTCTCCTGAACACATTTATTTATTTTACAACATTTATATCCTACTTTTCTGCCCTCATAAGGGCCATCAAAGTGGCTAAGAAATTAAAATATGCATAGTAAAACCAAAACCAAAAACTCTAGTAAAACCAATCAAAAACAACAACACACTATTACAGCATTTAAAACCAGAACTAAAGCATGTACAAAGATATAAGAAACAACAATTAAACCATTTAAAACAATTGTCTACTTAACAATGCAAACCCTCTGGATCTCTCTTTTTTGCAATGGTGTGTACAGCACTCTACAAAAAGCCCTGAACCTGACTGGGAACTCTGCATGTTATTAAAGTAATCCCAGCTCAAGAGGAAAAAAAACAAAACCCTGCCCCCACAACCCCCAGTTTTGACAGCCTAGCTCTAAATGCCAATCATGTAATCTCCAGAGCTGCAAAAGTGTTTCAAATTCATAGGTGTCAGGATCAAAAATTTCTGAAGCTGGAATTAAGTGTTTAGATTTGGGGGTTTCAGGACACGACTGGATTCAATTTTATCTAAGGTCCCAGTTGCAGCAATTACAAATAGAGAAGCAATCCCTGACAGTTTCCAATTGTCTTGTTTGTTCAATGACTTCTTTTGACAAGGTGAAGTTACAGAATTAAACTGTACATCTACACACACAAAAGAGTTGCCTTTTACGTGCACCTGCTTAACAAAGTGTGTTACTTTTTTCACCACAAAGTTTACTTTCAACCCACATATGTCTTCAACCATAATTCTGGTTATTTTTTTGTAAAATACGAACATCTAACAATGCAAAAGAAAAAGAATGTCAAAGAAGATTATAGAGAATGGCTGCTTAAGGAATCAGTAGCACAGATTGTAAGCTGCTTGAGTTCCACTGAGAGAGGCGTGGGTGGGAGGGTGTATAGAGAAAGATCTTGGTTTTGTTGTGGCTGGAAGGTTATCACAACTGACAACTAATTTACATAGCTTTCCCACAGGCCCATATAATGCCCCCCCTCAAAATGTGGATAGGCATCTTCCCCCAATCCCTAGCTGCCTGTAGGAATTATTTCAGAGAGCTCAAAGTTAAACAGGACCATGGACTCAAAATGAAAAGGCTAAAATGGCATCATATCCAATCCCAATGCTTGTTGCATGGTCAAGTAAACAGAATCCACACTCTGAAGAAAAAGGCAAAACATTTCTTGTAACCCAGAGGGAAAAATTCTTTCTTGACCCCAGATATGAGTCAGAGTCAAAGGCATGAGTAAAGAGACTTCCCTAACAAAACTGCAACTGAGGTCCAAACTCATATTACCCTATTACAAAGACTTTTCTTGCTTATTAAAATATTACTGTCCCAGATTTTGGAATAGGAACTCCCAAAGGTATTTGCATCATAATAAAACCCTCGATTACAATACAGAATAGGCATCTGTAAAACACCATCAATCACCACCACAAGAGAAAATATGGGGAAATGTTAACTATAGTCATGAGAACCAGAAAGTTATAAAAACCAACCCCCCCACCCCCCCAAAAAAAAATCTTCACTAAACCAAAGGCTTGTCCCTACTACGGGTGTGCATTCAGCTTTGCCAAACCGAAAAAAATACCTCATCGGGGTAACTGGGGAAGCCAAGTCTTGGAGGGAAGGCAGTTTAAACTGCCGTCTTTTTGCTTCCACAGAGGCCCCACAGCCATGGGGCACCTGGGGAAGCCAACCCTTTGCTTCCCTTTGCTGGGGAAGCTGATCCTTGGAGGGAAGGCCGACTGGGTAAGTCAAGTCTTGGAGGGAAGCCAGTTTAAACCACCTTCCCTTTGCTTCCCCAGGCACCCCACAGCTGTGGGGCACCTGGGGAAGCTGATCTCTGGAGGGGAGGCAGCTTAAACTGCCTTCCCTTTGCTTCCTCAGATGCCCCTCAGCTTCCCCAGGCACTCCGCAGCTGCAGGGTGCCTGGTGTAGCAGATCTGGGGGGCCGGCAGGCTGGGGAAGGGGGGGCATTTAAACATGCCTCCCTCCTGAGTCTTCCTTTCCTTAGCCAGCCACAGGCCTGCTACCTCTGGTCAATTTCACTCCCCAGCTGATCCACAGAAAGTGAAACTGACCAGAGATAGGGCTCTGGGGAAAGAAAGTCTACAGTGCCCTTATACTCTATGGGGACTTTCCCCATAGGGCAGGGGTCCTCAAACTACGGCCCGCGGGCCACATGCGGCCCACCGAGGACATTTATGTGGCCCGCCGAGTGCTTATGCCCGCCCCCCCGCCCGGAGCCGCCGCCTCCTCCTCGAGGAGCACAGCAGCAGCGCCCCCGCAGCCTCTTTCTTCCTCCAGCAGCCCTGGGCGGCAAGAGCGCCCAGGAGCTGAGGAGGAGGAAGGGGCGAGCAGGCTGGTCGTGGGGGAGGGGGCAAGCAGGCTGGTGGGGGGGGAGGGAGCGAACGCGGCGTTGGGGCAAGCAGGCTGGTGGGGGGCAGGGGGCGAACGTGGCGGCGGGGCGAGCAGGCTCGTGGGGGGGAAGGAGCGAACGCGGCGGCGGGGCGAGCAGGCTGGTGGGGGGAGGGAGCCAACGCGGCGGCGGGGCGAGCAGGCTGGTGGGGGGAGGGGCGAACGTGGCGGCCCTCCAACAGTCTGAGGGACAGTGAACTGGCCCCCTGTTTAAAAAGTTTGAGGACCCCTGCCATAGGGTATAATGGCCAAATATATTCGGCACTACCAATTTTTCCCCAACCCCAATATCTTACCGATATAGGGATTTGGGAATATCGATATATACCAATATTTTTCAGGCTTGGTTTACCTGAACCCAAAAAATACTGAATTTTTTTGTGTGTGCACACCCCTAGTCCCTACCTCTCAAGTCAACATCCTTAAAATATGGAGTTAGACATGCTTCTCAGAAGAAAGAATTCCACAGTCTTGGTGCAGTCACTGAAAATGCCCCGTCACATGTCACTATCCACTAATACTTTGAAGGCAAAGAAAGAAAGCTCTTACTAGGTTAATGGATCAATGGTTACCAACATGGTATAGTTGTTAATGGCTGCAGACTCTAGTCTGGAGAACCAGGTTTGATTCCACACTGCTCCACATAAAGCCTGTTAGGTGATCTTGAGTCAGTCACAGCTCTCTCAGAACTCTCTCAGCCTCACCTAACTCTCAAGGTGACTGCTGTAAGGAAAGGAAGGGAATGTGATTGTAACCCACTTTGAAACTCCTTATGGTAGAGAAAAGTGGGGCATAAATACTTAGGCCACTTCTGTACTGTCATTTTTGTTACTCTTTTATCCCCATCACTTTGGGTTCCCCCCGCCCTTTTCTACATGTGTTTTGCTCCCTCTAGGACTACTAGAGTGAACAAAACACATTAGGGGGAAAAACCCCTGAAGCAATAGGGACAAATGAGTGACAAAAATGGCAGTATGGAAGTGGCCTTACTCTTCTTCTATAAGGAACAGTATTGTGGTCTACTGCAAGGGTGACTGCCCTTTTTACTGTCGTTTCATCTACTTTATTTTATCTACTCTACTGATCTGAAGAAGTGACCAGTGACTCACAAAAGCTCATACCCTGCCACATATTTTGTTAGTCTTTAAGGTGCTACTGGACTCTTGCTCTTTTCCTCTACTTTTGTAACCCCTTTCCTTCATTATGGTATGCCATACCTCGAAGTTTTCCAGTTCCTCATCCTACTATTGTATTGTTTATTGGAAGTCTCTTCATTGGCTGATTAAATTGTTTTTCATATTTTGTAAACAACCTTGAGTCTCAGTGAGAAAGGCAGGCTATAAAAGAAGACAACAAGAATGTAATAGCCAAAAGCAAACACAACAAGGCCACAAGAAAGCCAGGCCCCATAAGAAGAACAACAAGAAGAGGAGATTGGATTTATATCCCGCACTTCACTACCTGAAGGAGTCTCCAAGTGGCTTACAATCTTGTTCCCATCCCCCACCCCCCCCAGACACCCTATGAGGTAGGTGGGGCTGAGAGAATTCTTTCAAGGACTGCCCTTGAGAGAACAGCTCTGAGAGAACTTGTTACTGACCCAAGATCACACCAGCAGCTGCATGTGGAAGAGTGGGGAATCAAACCCAGTTCTCCCAGATTAGAGACCGCGCTCCTAACCACTACACAGAACCACTACATAAATTGTCATTTGGTAATTTACTGGGGCCAACCTATGGGGAGGGGCTGTGGCTCAGTGGTAGATAGGGTTACTAGCCTCAAAATGGTGGCCCAGAGCTCTCACAGAATTACAACTGGTTTCCAGACTATAGAGATCGGTGCTGATGGGAAATGTCAGCTTCAGAAGGCAGAATCTATAGCATCACATCCCCACTGAGTTCCCTCATGTCCCCAAACTCCATCCTCCTAAAGCACCATCACCAAATCTTCAGGAATTTCCTAAACCAGATTTGGCAACCTGAGTGGCAGAGCATCTGCTTTGTATGCAGATGCTCTGCTCAGTCTCCAGCATCTCCAGTTAAAAGAATCCAATATTAGGTGATGAGATTATGAGCCACTGCCAGTAACATTATACAATACTGACTTGGATAGAACAAAGGCTTGATGCAGTATAAGGCAACTTCATGTGGTCATATGTGCAGGGAAGAGAACTCACATCTCCTCCTGCCACCAACAGGCCCGACATGGCTTTTATCCTTCCTCCATCATCATTAATAGTTTTCTCATCCTTTCAAAACATCAGCTGTCCTTCAGTTTTCTAATGGAACTTGACAACTACTAGAGAAAAATTAACACAACGTTATTATCATGTTCATTAGCAAAAAGATTAAACAAATACTTCTGAGCCAGAAGAAAACAAAACACATACAAGGGCCCGGTGTAACTGCTGAAGGCTCTCCAAGGGAAACATATTATTAAATCTTCATGGCTTTTAATAAACTGTCCTGTTAAATCTGGAAACAAACCTTTTTAAAAAGGAAATCAAGTTGTTTGCAAAGGGACTCATCATCTCTTGATGAGAACCAATGAGGCAGATAGGAACCACTTGAGAAAAGCAGAGTTTTCCCTCAAACTTGTTTTAAAGGAACACACACAGAGGCATCTAAGCTATTGAAGAGATTTCCTAGCAAACAGGAACACATGTGAATTTCTCTGCTGCAGGATAAGCTCTGGTTCTTACTGCCTTTGTTCCTTAAGTGGACATGAGTACGTTGTTTGACTAACATATCCTCTTCCTCATCAACCCTCCTTCTATGCTGCAGGCAAGCTGCCTGCTTTGTTTAGGTTTTCTTTGTTTTTCCTCAAAAGCCTTTCATATTTATCAAATGTGTTCAGTATCTTTACATCACCTTTGCAGATTTCATTAACCTTGAAAGACTGTTCTGAGGAAGGAGGGCAATAAGTTCATGATCGACATGAGAGCCAGCCAATCAGCAGCCTGCACACTTCTGCTGCAAACCAGATCAGACCCCTCCCCTTCTCCCAGCTTCATCTTCATCTGCCCTACAGACATATCTGAGCCTGCTGTAAGCATCTGAGGCATTGAACAAGCTTCATACCAAAGGTCTGTATGAGATGAAGAGGAGAAGGAGCAAGACTGGAGTGATATAGTCCCTGCAACCCACTCTAGTCAATACTATACTACAAAGTAATTTTGCTGTAGCTTTGCCATAGTGTAGGAAAAGGAAACCACAACTAGACATACAAAATCTTTGCAACTTTTTTATTACATTACAGCAAAAGCACTGAAAGAAGGATGTCCTAACTGTTCACCATAATGTCCTAGATCACCAAGAGAGGTGGACTTAGGGTACTGAATAAATTTAAATGTACACATGCATGATTTCTCAATTTAATACTCATGCAATAGATTTATTTTTTCAGAGGTTCTTTTACTGGAAGAAAATTTAATGCACTGTTCAATGGGAAATAAAACTACAGTATTTCACTTGGGCAATAAAACAATGGACCCGTAGCTGTAGTGCTGCTACTGTTCCTTTTGTTCCTTTCTGCCTGAGCACTTCCCCGGCCCTCTTGCCATGATAAGGCTATTTTCAGTTGTTCTGTGTAAGCACCACTTTAATATAAGCCATTGAAGATTACCGTCCTCTTATCAAGGTTGCCTAATGGCTGAAACAGTTGCGGTATTAGAACAAGTTTGAAGAGAATATAGATTTAGCGGGGGTGTGGGGACAGAACCTTCTGTATCAGACAAAGGGACCACACAGTGTATTAAAGGTAAGAGATACTCAGCCTGGAACCACAAACATCCTTTTTAAAAACCCTCCTCTTTTTTAAAAACATTCATAGAATAACAAGTTTTCTTTGGGCTTAGCTTGGGTAGAAAACACAAGCTGAAACAACTACATGAATAAATGACAACACCCATCACAAAAGTATTATCATTTTATTTACTTAGTATATATTTCATTTATACCCAGGCTCTCACCTCAGTGGGGACACAAAGTGGCTTACGCTGTTCTCCGCTCCTCCATTATACTCTCACAATAACTCCGTGAGGTAAGTTAGGTTGAGAGGGTGGGACTGGCCCAAGGTCACCCAATGAGATGTGAACCTGGGTCTCTCAGATCCTAGTCAGACACTCTACCACACTGGCTCACTATCATGTACAGAATAGACACAATCACAAAAGTATGGCCAAGGTAGTCAGACAAGTTAGCCAGGGCAGAGCTGGCAATGGCTGACTGATATGAACACTGAGAACTGGCCTGCCAAATCCTATTGAACTATTTAAAACATCTGTCACAAGAACACACAAGACGTAAAACAACTTCCGCTGCTTATAACATCTATAGTTTTCTAGAAGCATTGAGAAGGAGGAGGAGAGAGATTGGATTTCACTAACCGAAGGAGTCTCAGAGCGGTTTACAATCTCCTTTCCCTTCCCCTCCCCAGAACAGACACCTTGTGAGGTAGGTGGGGCTGAGAAAGCTCCTTCAAGAAGTGCCCTTGAGAGAACAGCTCTGAAGCAACTTGTAACTGACCCAAGGTCACGCCAGCAGTTGCATGTGGAGGAGTGAGGACGCAAACCCGCTTCTCCCAGAATAGAGTCCACACCCCTAATCGCTACACCAAGCTGTATCAGTATCAACCCCAGGATTTTCCAGATGGTGTTGTCCCTTCAACTAGAAATAGCTCAGTGTACATACAAAGAATTCCCTCTTCCCACATCTGACTGGCATTACAATTATAGTTGTGGGCCCTCTGACAACCTTGGGAACTTGCCAAATGCCAGATGCCAACTGTGATGCCAGCTGGAGCTGACCCTACCCTCCCAGAAGATTTACAAAGCCCCATAGAAAGCCCATGGAATATATGAAAGCCCCTCCTCCACATAACAAATATAACAGGCTCAGGGTAGTCCTGACTCCTACCTAGACCACTGTCACTTGTACCAGCTTTCATTTACAAGTACTCTGGCACCTACGGTCCCAAAGATGGTACATTTCCTCCAATTATGGAAACTAGACCTGTGAAATTGTCACAATCACTTGTGTGTGCGTGCTTCAACAACTTGGTGCCCTTATCCTGAAATATTTCCTATTCTAACTCATGGCCAATAAAAAAGCAAGGGCATGTAGCTTACTTTGGAAAGGAGTGGAAAGATATTTTCTGAAGAGGTGTGCCAACTCTTAAATGAGGGGTACGTCTGTTGTGCCTGGATCTACCTTCATATGGGAGCCTTCCAACCTCCAGCTTCACAGTACTATTGTGTCCTTCATTTAGGAAGAATCTGAACTTTCAACTCTTACATGAGAAGCGCAATAGCATCTGATGAATCCATCAGAAAAAAAGGAAGCTGCCAAGCTCCCTACAACAAGCCTGACCATATCCAGCCGCAGTTTAGAAGTCCCAAACAGTCATTTCCCAAAATGCAGCCAGCTCAGAAGACACTTCCCAAGGAACATTTTTATTGAGCTGTGATTCCTGTGAGCTACTTTGGCAGCCAATGTCGGCTGAAAAAAGTGATAAATACCACATAAATACTTTGTAGTGTTCAATTTGCAATGTAAACATGCCATTTAGGGATGGAGAAAAACTTAGAGAGGAGAAAAGTTAGTTCCATATATTCTTTTGTCTACCCCCCTCCGTGTATTTTTTCACACCTGTTACCTGTTATTCTTCTAATCTGCTAATCCGTCAGCTCCATTTTTAAACATTTGGAAGGGCCTCACCATGTCATCAAAAGTCAGAGATCACACAGTGGGCATGATGACATCATGGCTATTCAGCAAAGACACTAACAAATACCATCACATTTCCTTTTTGGAGAGGAAGGAGGAAGAACATGCATCACTGTTTCCAAGGCAACCATCTGATGCTTTCTTATTTTACCTTGCCAATAGTGACCCTGACTGCACATAGCTATGCACTGCTAGCTGTGGCAGAATGCAAATGAAGATATGCATCAAGTTTCACATCCAAATGAAAATAATGTGGCATATCAGTATCAACTTCTGCATTTGAATGCTCATCTGCATTCTGCTGCAATGTGTCAACTAGTACCAACTGGCTTGTGGTAAAGGACTATCAGAAGAGAGTAGCTCACAGGTTGCCCTGGCAACAAGGACATGCTCCTCCTCTCCCTCCTCCCCAAAATCTACACCCTTGCTAATAGTTCCATAACATTTCATAAAGGGCTGAGGAAAAGATTGAATACAGGATGAAATGTTCATGAAAAACATAATTTGGCTCATCTTGGCTCACGCCCTGGGGTGCTTTGGCAGGTTCTTTCCTTCCCTCTGATGGATTCATTGCAATGATATCACACCTCTCATTTAGGAGTTGAGAGGTCACACCCTTCCTAAATGAGGATGAACTAATGTTTCATCCTAACACACGCAAGGCAAGGAAGGACCTTCGTTTTTGCCACTGTTATCAGATGAAAACACACACAGTTTTATGAAAGTCATTTTGACTTGATGGAATATTTGACCACAGTAAAGTAACAGTTAATTAGCTAAGTAATCCAACAAGTGTCAATTCAGATCAATTTTTAATATTACGGTCCACAACCAGATCCAGTTGACAAAAACAAACATTATTCAGGTATGCAAATATACAAGTTAAAAACTCCAGTTAAAATATAGAAATAGAAAATTTTACAAAAAACTAAATAAAATTATATCAAAAAGAGAAAAATAGATTATAAAATGCATGACACAGCATCATATGTGACCATTTTTAAAATTTAAACCAAGGAATTTAAGAGGAACAAGAGCTGTATAATAGACCTCCGGAAGGAAATGAAGTCAAGGATCAAAGGGGCAGGATTGAAATTTACTTCGCACTTTAATTGCCTGAGTACAAAATCTAGCAGTTAGCTTAGCAAGAACTGAAATTTCATCTGTTAATAATTTATCTAAACATGTCTTGTCCGCCCCTACCACAAGTCTGTCTACAAGGGAAAAAATGTCTTATCTCAAATTTGTTTATTGAGGGGACAATGGAAAAAAAAACATGTCCCATTGTCTCCACCTTGGCAAGGGGGCAAGAACAAAGCCTCTCTGAGTTTGCAATCTTCTTATATCTCCCTTCCAAGATCATAGATTGTGTGGCATTACATCTGGCCAGTGTAAAACCCCTCTTGTAAGGGGGGAAATTTAGAGTTTAAGATATTGGGCCACTGACATGATGTCTTCCCAGGGGGCCTGAAGCCGGGAGACTTCATTGTGTCTTGCTGGCATTCCATGTCACAGATCCTTTGCCTAATTGTAGATTTTGCTCAACAAGTGTCCAAATCATAAAGCACTTTCCAAACTGCATGCCTTAAGGGGGCGGGGGAAGAAGACGCTCTCCTTTTTGCTTCTACAATATGTATGGCTGCACCTGTTCACACAATCTTTCAGACTACTGGAGAGAAGCAATACAATCCTAACATCTTAGTATGCACAGATCATCAAAGCATGCTACAGACAGAGAGGAATAAACCAAGTTGCTACGAATCAAACAAATCCAAATAACTCATACAAGTGGTAATCACAAGCTATGAGGGACAGCAAAGCTCTAAAGTATTCCTGAGGGAATCCAGTTTTAAGAAGTTATCAGTTTGCTCTTCTTCTAAAATACACTACACTGATATTAACAGTCTTGATTCACCTTAGAAATCAAACAACAGTTTAGTTTCCAATATCCACTATGCCTGCAAAAAAGTCAGTTAAAAAAGGAGTGAGCTGACACCTCCCTCCAGGCATACTCCAAGCATCCATTACATCAGCGCTAAGGGCAAGTTAGCCTAATTCACTGCACAGTTTGTGGCCGATCCAAGTATTTTAAGATAGAAAAGGAAGCCAAAAGGAAGCAATGTCTCCATCTTCAAATGTGCCAGTCAAGAGGGATTAGAAAACTCAGATTTGTGAAACTTCTCTCCTGCAGAGCAGCCTACCCAAGCATAATGGGGAGAGATTTTATTCACAGCCAAATGAACCAGCTGCCAAAACACTTCTGTGTGAGAAAGCACAAGGACTCAAGACAGCAACTTTTCATCCCATTTACCCAAAGAATGTAGCTTCTCCAAACAATCCCTTGCAATCAGTAGAAAGACAATGCAATGCTCAAATGAGGCTTTTTGTATTCCAAACAGCAGTAACAACTCTTTAAGACACACGAGCCTTCTTCAGTTTTGGCTTTTGCTGCCAAATTTATTAGCAAGCAAAACAAGGGAAAACACAGATGAACAGAAAGTGGGGGGGGAGGGAGAAACACATTTTGTTCCTGGCCCCCTGAACGTGACTCACTTTGCTCTCCTGTGACAAACTGAAACGCCTCTGAGGAGTTCATTTCACGTCTCATCCATTCTCTGAATAATGGGAAAATCCCTCTTTGTTTCTCTAAGATATCAGCACACACTACACACCACACAGACTCAATTCCATTAGACATAATGGAACGAGATTGTCCCAGAAGTTGTTTTCAATTGCTTGAGTGCATCCTTCATTTAGGGAAACAAGAATAGATGAGCTTTTCTACCCAAGAAGACGTGCGGACACAAATTTTAAGCCAGAGCGAGGGCCATTTGTTTACTGGCTAGGCTTTAAGGTGGAGAGAAGGTCGGCCATTACCGCCCTGTGCTCAGAAACTATGTAAGGTTTCTGTGAAGTTCCACATTGTGGATTCCCTAATCTATCACTTGCATCTCAAAAAGATCAGTCACCCATCCATTCAGGGAAACACACATCAAGTATGAGTTTCAGAAGACTTCAGTAAAGGATCCGACTTTTCAGTCCCTTCTATTACATGCCTAAGCCTTAAAGGAATCTTTACCTCTGCACTCCAGGTCCTGGAAAATATAATGAGATCAGGTACCTGAAGGGCAGCAAAACAGATTCTGGGAAGTGACTGAGACCATATAGCAGAATGCTGGGGTAAGAACAAGTCAACATCTAGTAGACCCATAAATAACTGGAAAAGCATGCACAGGTGGGGAGAGAAATGAGGAAGGCAGAGAAATACTAGCTTCTGACATACATATACCAGATTGTAGGCTCTATGAGAGAGAATGATAAAAATAAGAATTAATAAAAGAGGTATCCCCACGTTAAAGTGCAGGCAGGGACTGGAGCTGTCCAGCAATGCAGCCTGCTGAATAGCAGCTCTTGAGCACACCCAATTGGAAAGTTTCAATGCTCTCTGAACATCTGCAGCAAGAACATATGTTGCTTTCTGGGTTGCCACTGCATTTCTATGTTGCAAGTGAATCACATGCATTATCTGGCAACAAAACTTTCTCTGTACTCATCAAACTTTCAACTGCTGTACAGGTCATGCAAATCCTTAACTCAATTATTTTCAGTATTAAATCCTGCACTCGTCTGCTGAAGCATATTTTCTTGGTCACAGGAGAAAAGTGCTTATCTTAATGGTTGCAGCTACTTAGAAAAGTGGGGTAGTTTGAGGATTTTTCATTGTTGGCCTTGTGTTTCTTCAAAGTAAAACTTTCTCACACTTAATAGGTAAGTTGAAAGTAGCAAAGTTCTTCTATTTAAGGATACTGATCTTAATCAGGAGTGGTTAAGTATTCAGAAGACATTTGAGGAAATGGGGGAAATCTGAGCCAACTTTTGTGTATTATTAAAATGTTAACATTCTGAAAAATTATTGTATTAATGTTTTATTTTTGTTACAGTATATATTTAAAAAACAAAAACTTTCATGTATTATAAAAAGGTAACACCAAATTTTACAAAGGCACTTTGCCCTTCACACTTCATTTATTTAAAAATCTGTATCTCAACATTTCCAATTGCCAAGGTGGCTTACAATCCTCAAAATTGCAATAATACATAAAAGCATCATATATAATAACATAATAAAATACAAAGTGCCCAGAACTCCTAAAGCAGCAAAAGAGTGAAAGCTCAACATGAAATAAAAAATAAAGGCTCTGTTCCCATGAAAGAATTCCATGTGCTATAGTTTCTTCCACTGAAACTTACATTTGTGCAAAGTCAATGGTTTTCAATGGACCTTTGCTCAAATGAAAGCTTTAGCATAAGTTTTAGTGTATGCAGCCCACTTCTCAACAGAATCTATCTAGCATGCACAGAACCTGATCCTAGATCTGAGCCAAAATCAAAAGGAAAACATTTATAAAGCCCATTAAAATAAGTCTCAAGTGTCTTATGTTCCTTCTCTGGCTGTTGGTTCCATAGAACAGGAATGTCTGAGGCTCTTTGCATTACCTGGTTTGGTGGACAGAGGTCACAGTCACCAAGGTCTACAAACTACATCATAATCAGAACGTGGACTCACGTGGGAAGAGGTGGTCTTTAATGAGAAGTTACTATATTTTGGTATCTATATGCCACTACACAAGAGAAACAACTGGATACCTTTCCCCCCTCCAGATTGTGGGATCTTCTACTGATATTTAAGTACAGGATCCTGCTACTGCTGAGGGGTTGTACAAGGTGACCCATAAGGTTACCCTGCAAGGCTACGTGCAATGTCTAGAATGTAATGTAGTTTATTACACTTTGGAGCTATAAACTATGATGCCTTATGAAAGCTGTCTAAATGGAGCAATCCTGACAATATCAGCAGTATCAAGATGACTATGATATGAGAGGGCTGGAAGGAGGTAAAGGGTTGGACTGGATGTGCAGCATATAAAACACATCAGCCAGCAATGTTAGGACTGAAGCAGAATGCAAAAGTGCTAGTTAGAAAAGGATAACTCATATTAGCATAGAAGCCTGGCTACACCATTTGAGAGTCAGCCATTTCATTGCCCCTGAGTAAGGACTTCCTCCTCCTTCAGATGCCAAATAAAGCAAACCTACCAAGGCAGCCTCCCCTCTAGTTTTGACAGAGAGCTTCTGAAACGTACCAAAGAACAGTACAAGAAATATAGTGGCATTTCTTCCTTCCTTCAAAAAGAATCTACAAAAAACAATTCCTCTGGAGCGGCATTCTCCCACAGGGAAGATTAGTCCAGGATATTGGGTTTAAAAGGAGGCATTTCACTGGGCTACTCAGAGTTTACTTAGCAGCGGCAAACCCAACCCCAAAACACAGTTCAAAGAAGGGGGTTTTTTTCAGTGAACCAAGACTAAAAGCATTTTTTTTAACTAAGAAAGTGAGGCTTCTTGAAAAAAATAAAGTTAGAAGCCTAAGGAGATAGATAGGGCAGGGAAGTAATGTCTTTAAAAAAAAGATGATTATGAGAAGAAAAAGCTCAACTGGAAAGGTGGGGTGAAATCATGTTTAACTGCCTTTTATTTATTTCTTTTAAAGGAAGGAATGTATACTACTTTGTCCAAACAGTCACAATCTAAATAAATTAAAAGATGTAGTTGTAAGTCATAAATTAATGTTTAAGAATTCCCCACACAAGAGATTATAATAGAAGCTGTACACAAGAGAGGAAGTCAACTGTAAGTGAAATGTGGAGAGAGTTCAGGGGCTCCTTTTCACAAAACTTGCTTTAAATGCATCCCTTTTCAAAAAGAAAAGTGGAAAAGCAGAAATTCATATAATTTCATACCAAAATCCTGTCTTAAAATGCTTTTAATATGCAAGGTATTTTATATCTCCCTACACAGCATGCCCCAAGCTGTTGTTTCTGTTTGCTCCTGCAGAAAACAAAGGCTATTAGCTTTATTACATATCAACAAAAGCTGTTATATGTATCAGCTCCCACTCTAAAACTCTGGAATAGTCTCGTTAGGGTAGAAGATGGCATACAGTGTTAGGCTCTTCACAATATTTGCAGTGAGCCACCCTTGGTTTTGGAAAGGTCTCTGTTATTGTCCTACAAATGCATCTTGGATAAGACAGAGGAACTAAACTACATGCATTGTAAGTTTGTAGTCAATGTATTATTTCTTGAAAAAGCTATATATGGTATAGACCAGAAATCCCCAACCTTTTCATTCTGTGTGCACTTTTTGAATTCTGACACAGGATGGTTGGTGGGTGCAACCACAAAATGGTCACCACAGAAGGCAGGGCCACACACAAACGACCAGAGGAAGTCCAAGCACAGGGTGACAGAGGGGTAATTTTAAAAAATACACTGGGAAAAAGGAACGAGACAGAATAAAATAAGAACATAAGAACATAAGAGAAGCCAATGCTGAATCAGGCCAATGGCCCATCTAGTCCAACACTCTGTCATACAGTGGCCAAAAATACCAGGTGCCATCAGGAGGTCCAGCAGTGGGGCCAGGACACTAGAAGCCCTCCCACTGCTGCCCCCTCCAGGACCAAGAATAGAGTGCATCACCTGCCCCAGACTGAGAGTTCCTAGCTATACCCTGTGGCTAATAGCCACTGATGGACTTCTGCTCCATATGTTTATCTAATTCCCACTTGAAACTGTCCATGCTTGTAGCTGCCACCACCTCCTGTGGCAGTGAATTCCATCTGTTAATCACTCTTTGGGTGAAGAAGTACTTCCTTTTATCTGTTCTAACCCGACTGCTCAGCAATTTCATGGAGTGCCCACGAGTTCTTGTATTGTGAGAAAGGGAGAAAAGTACTTCTTTCTCAACCATGCATAATCTTATCATGTCACCAATCATGTCACCCCTCAGCTGCCATTTCTCCAAGCTAAAGAGCCCCAAGCGTTTTAACCTTTCTTCATAGGGAAGGTGTTCCAACCCTTTTATCATCCTAGTTGCCCTTCTCTGTACTTTTTCCAATGCTATAATATCCTTTTTGAGGTGTGGCGACCAGAACTGTACACAGGATTCCAAATGAGGTCACACCAATGATTTATACAGGGGCATTATGATACTGGCTGATTTGTTTTCAATTCCCTTCCTAATAATCCCCAGCATAGCATTGGCCTTCTTTATTGCAGTTACACACTATCTCGACATTTTCATTGAATTATCTACTACGACTCCAAGATCTCTCTCTTGGTCAGTCTCTGCCAGTTCAGACCTCACCAACGAGTATTTATAGTTAGGATTTTTGGCTCCAATGTGCATCACTTTGCACTTGAATGCTGTAGCAGCAGCTGCCGCTGAAGTAACGTTATTTTAATTTGTGCAATCAGACCTCCAACGGCCAGTCCAAAGTGACTGCACCCACTCTCTAAAAACACTTGGCAGGAACCAGATAAGGAATCAGTGGGTGCCACAGTGCCCACAGGCACCATGTTGAGGACCCCTGGTATAGACTAAGATATGAGAGACCCAGGTTCGAATCCCTACTCTGCCACAGATGCCCACCAGGTGACTCTGGGACAGTCCCACACTCTTACCCTGAGATACTTCACAGGGTTCTTTTGAGGATAAAATGGAGAAGGGTGAAATGTTATAAGCCATTTTGGGTCCCCTTAGGAGAAAAAATGCAGTATCATTGAAGTAAAGAAATCTATACTTGTGTATATGTGAACGTGAAATAAACAAATATATTTACACTTGTGTATACGTGAATGTGCAGTAAACAAATTCATACTTGTGCGTACGTGAACATGCAGATGAAGCGTGCATATAGGTGCAGTTTTCTGAATGAGTACATATAAGTGGAGGCATGTGTGTTTTCATATCATACGTATGTTTAAGACTTGCATTCTCCTTTGAATCCAGCACTATGTTATCATGGTGAAATCTGGCACAAAAAATTCCAGATCTACAAACAGCAAGTGATACACATAAGCTGTTACATGCATTTCCTAAGATCTTCAGAGAATATACCAACATTATTAAAATGCATAAAACACTTTCCTATCATAGTACTCAATGACACTGCACTAAAAAGAAAAAACAAGTAATAAAAGCACTAGATATTAAAAACGGATACAGCTAATAAAAATAACAAATATAATGTTCACTCACGTGCAGTATTTGCTTGTATTCCCATGTGGCTGTTTCTCCTTCATTCTAAAGAAAGCACTAAGTGAAGGTTATACCTGTCTTTCCCCCTATCTTGGTGGCCCTGCCTTTACTTACAGTTGTTCAAAGCCTAGGGGCTTACAGCTTACAGCTCCAAGCCCTCAATGTCTATTTCCCCAAAGAATACCATACTGACAGCTTCAGCCATGGTGATTAGCCACAGGTTAATGCCAAATGTTCAAATTCTGCTAACTCCATGATAAAACGCAAGCTCTGAGGATTAAATGCAGGCTCTTGAGGGGCAGCCTGCCAGTTGGCATCCTCCAGACTCCAAAGTTGGAAGCAAAGAGCATCATGGTTGCAGCTGTCTGAGGAAGACAATCCAGAGGCAAATAATGGCCTTGTGATTACAATTTTGAAAGGATTCAACATGCTGAAAAGAAACTGATTCAACTGCACCATAAACTTCACAGCCTGTTTGCAATCAAGCCTTTCTGCCACTTTCAATCATCTGAGGTGAAGATCAAAAGAGCATATTGGATGTGGGGGGGATGGGGGGGATCAGCCTTGGGGAATGGCTAGATGCAGTAAAGGCATTCATTTGCCAGGCATCATCTATAGTAGGGAAATCAAGTCTCTGTGCAATTGGGAAGGAATACAAAAAGCTGACATGTGATGAAGGATAAACTGTGCTAAAACAGTTTGAAAAGAACTGCAACCAAAATGTGGTAGCAGAACATCAAATGATATGTGGCCAAAGAGTAGGTGTAGAGTAGAATAGACTAAAGTACTTCAACGAATTGATGCAAAAAGGAAACTGATTCTAATCTTTCATATAAAAAAACAGGAAGCTCTGGGTTAAGTGAAACAATGACAGAGGTAGAATATTAACATGGAAGCATTTTTAATGATTGCTTGTAGCCCATTCCAACTTGGATGTTGCTGATTTTTCTGTCCTGCCTCAGAATACAGTAAGAACAATGACTAGAGGAAGTTGCTTGGATAAGTGTCAGTCACTGCAGCCACTGAGCATGGACAAAGCATTATACATTGCAGAAGAGGATTATCCAACCAGGTCCAAGGAGCAGCAGACACTTGACTAAACAATGGAGAAGTTCTGACCACACCTGAAGGAAGCAGTCTGTTTATTTATGTAACATTTATTTCCCACCAGATCTCCTCAGAAGCAAGGCACTAACTGAAAAACACCATGTCGCAAGGACACAAAACAAACCAATTAACAAGATTTTTTGTAAAGCACAGATTAAAGTCACACAAAATTTAAAAAATACATATTACAAATTTAAAAGTGCACAGAATTTCTAAATGCATGTAATTAAATCCACATATTTAAAATAACACAAAATTACAAAGGACACAGACAATCTAAAAAAATTACCAAATGCTCCCTGGAATAAAACTGTTTAGCATGTTTTCCTAAATTTAATTAGTGGAAGTACCCTTGTGTACCCATGCTGGTAGAACATGAACAGCCCATGACCTGGCTGTTGCAATACAAACAATATAAGAAGGCTGTCCAAAGAACGTTACTATAGAAAAAACAAAGAAAGGCTGTGCAAAAGAGTGCTAAATAAAAAATAAACTCAATACTGCAAAGTGTCTGTATATTCTGATAACAATAATTTAAAAGAGTGTCTAGTAACAATTCATCATTTATACAAAAACGTTTGCAAATGGAAATAAGGGCCCAGAGTCTAATGGAGACTTCTAATGAAGTTTCCGGATACTGTGCTTGTTTTATAAATCTTCTTCAGAGAAGGACCAATACATGACTACAAAATATCAATCTGCAATAACTATATTTTCTGAGTACTTCATAGGAAAGTCTGTATACAGTTAATAAATCATTGTTCTTCATGCAGGAAAAAATTATCATTTAGTTATGCAAGGCATATCAAAAATCTATAAACAGGCCACCTCATTCACCATAAAGAATTCAAAGTGGCACGTGAAAGTATGCAAGGAGATATGGTTCAATAAGTATAAAAGCCCAAGCAGTCACAATACCTATCCTGTAAAAAAAACAGTTCTACACCTTAATGATCTGAATGCTGACAGTCCAGTGGCAAATATCAATTTGAATCCTGCAGAGATTTCTGCAGGTGGGGGGCAGCAACTTTAGCCAACTCCCCTCCACTATGGGAGACCTCTGATGTTTCCCAAAACTATACCTGGGGGTCCCCCAGAACCAGAAGCAGCATTCGGGGGGGGTGCTTCTGTGGGAGGGGGGAAATAACAGAAAGCACTTTTCTTTAATAGAAATCTATGCAAGATCCACTTTATCTCCCTTCCTGAGCAATGTGCTCAAGTGGCTGGTTGGTGTACAACTCCAAGGTTTTTGCTTTGTTTTGGTTTTGGATGAGATGGATTGAAACCTATTTCAGTCAAACTTCTGGCCTAATGTTGTAACTTAAACTGCCTTGATTGCCCTGATGGACAAAAGAGAGAGAGGAGATATACAACCCTGTTGATTCTCCTGGACCTCTTGTTGGTCACTAATCCAACCAACCACATGAGCAGCTGTTTGAGAAAGATGCTGGGGCACCGCATTTTGATGTTTCAGGCCCTATCTGGCTGATCTGTACCAAAAGAGATGCTGGAGAACCGCAGCTTGGCTCCAGGGGACTTGTGCCACCAAGCTCCACAGATTTCCATCTTGTCACCCATGCTATTTAACATCTGTATGAAACTGATGGGACAGATCATCCAAAGATTTGAAATGACGTATCGTGAATATGCAGATAACACCCAACTCCATTTCTGTTTTCAACTGAGTCAGGAGAATCAATATTTTTAATAAGTGAATGGGGGTAAAAATGAGTTAAATGAAGGCCAATAAAACAAAGCTCCATCTAGAAAAGCTGAGATACAATGACTCAAATTATGGAGTCACCGTATTCTGAATGGGATTACACCCATCTTCCAAAAAAGATCATATTCATAGCTCAAGATCAAGTTCATAACTTCAGAGGTACTATTGCAGCCATGTGCACAGATACAAGCAGAAAAACCCATCTGTGGTATAGTACACCTTCAACCAATTGTGGCCAATATTATATATCTGTGGTATATTATATCTTCAACCAATCCTCAAAGAGTGAAATCTGGCTAAAATCTACACTCCAATCACATTGTGGACAGATCACTGAAATTTGCTCAAAACATGGCTGTCTGTAAAGGCTATTTTGAAACTTCAGGACTGTAATAATGACTGCTGTTGGAAGAGAGACAGAACACATCCAGTCATTTGAGAGAACTACTTTGGTTCTTATTCAAAGGGCTGGTGCTTACCTTTAAAGCCCTGAAAGATCAGGGACAGGCATTTTTGCGTGGCAGTTAAGAGCTTTTTCAGAGGTTCTACTGTGCATGTACACTCCCCCCCACACACACATTTAGAGGTAAGGTGGGAAGAAGACCAAAACAGGGCTTCTCCTCTTCCCACACAGGACTGGTGCCAACCTTCTTAAGTTTTAGATGCCACATAAAGTATTTGTTTTCTCATGGGTTCTTGTGGAGGATTTTCTCCTCCTTTATCCTTCCCTGGGCTTGAATGGTGCTACTCCTTCCAGTGTAGTTTTCTGATCAGCATTTGACTCTTCTGCTCCATATTTACGTCTGTTCTATTCATTGCAGTTTTTGATGAGATGGTACCAATTGCTGTTGTTTGTTAAGATGAGTATTTTTAAGGAGGGTAGGAGAACCCCTGAATATGTACTGCGAGGAACAGAGACCACAAGAGAAACTTGGTGGTGCTTTGAGTAATTTGGCCAGCAGGAGCTGGGGGGTGGGGGAGAGAACCAGAAGAGTTTACATTACAGAAAAGCAGGAATTCATGTGAAGAGCTTCCCATCTGCACAGAATGCGAGAGCTGCATTTGTACATTTAAGTGTAACTGTTCATCACAGTTGGATACAGCTGTGCATTCTGCAAAATTCTGAATAGCCTCTGCACATGATTAATATGCAATTAATGATCAATTGCCGCAGCCCTGCTTCATTTGCCTGCATTGAATGAGATGAGATTGGGAAACATGTGGGACAGGACTCTTTCAGCAGTGACGCCCAGGCTCTGATACCCCTGCCCCAGAAAGCCTGCCTGGCTGCCTCATTCTTGATCTAACAGAGATCTATTCAGAGAGATTTTGGTGGAGGCTGAACCCCCAGTGTGCCCTGTCAATGTCTTTTTTCCCCTAAGTTTTACTACCAATCAGTGGCTTTAATTCTGCTGTTATTCTGCTGCCTTTTATGGACTTGATTAACCGTAGCATTGGTGTGAACTGAATTACTGTGTAGTGGAGGGGAAGAGTTTGTTTGCATCACTCCTCTGGTATGCTCTCAACACTGCCTCCTACTGAACATATGAAACAGAGCTCTGTTTTTAAAGCTTACCTATAACTCCTTGAATGCATTTCAGCATCTTTCACTATTAAGTAGGTAAGTGATAGACTGCTTGGACCTCTGATGGAACTCCATGACAGATTATCAGGAACTGCAAGTAAAGCAGCCAATACTACATTGCTCCTGTATACATCTAGAGTACAGCCTCATTTGGAGTACTGTGTACTGTTCTGGTTGCCACATCTCAGAAACAATACTGAAGAGCTAGAGAAAGTACAGAAGAGGGCAACTGAGATGATTAAAGTGTCAGAATACCTCTCCTGTGAGGAAAGAGTCTTTTTAATTTTTAAAAAATATATGATTCAAGATAGAGGTTTATAAAATTATGTATGGGTAGAGCGGCAGAGAGAATTTTTTCTCCTTTTCCCAAAGAATTAGAACTCAGGGGGGTGAAGGGACTCATATAGTTGAATGACAATAGATCTAGGAGAGACAAAATGAAGTACTACTTTACTCAATAGGTAAACTAAATTAAAACATTCACTGCCAGTGGAAGCGTACTGACGGCCAAGAGTGCAAGTGGATTTCAGAGGAGATGGATGATTCACAGAGCATAGGTACATGAAAGGCTACTAGCTATGGCAACTAACGGGAGCCTCCATAGTCAGAGGCAGCAAACCTCTGAATACCAGTGCCACAACTCAGCATCAGGTAAAGGCCTTGGCCCCTATAGCCTGTTTGGCAGCCCACAGGGGTAGCTAGTTAGCTGCTGTGTGAAACAGGCTGCTGGGATAGACGGACCACTGATCTGATTTCAGTAGGCTCTTTTCATGTTCTACCACAGTGACACTAGCAGTTCAGGAAGCACACCTAGCTCTTCTGAGCACTGTTTCCCAAAGTGGCACCTGCCCCATGTTTTAGGGAAGTGGGCAAGGCCCTTGCCTGGTGGGACATGTGGTTGGCAGGTGGTTCACACCTTGAAACAGTTGCCATCAGAGGAACCAGTAAGCTCCTAATGTGGAAGTAAATGTGGCTCTTTTGGCTGATGAACTATGAAAGTGGTTTTCTGTGAGCCATGGAGTGAGTACCACTGTACTACCTTTATTTGCTACTGAAATATACTGAAATGCAATTTACTACAGTAAATCCTAGTGAGGTTCCTCTGATATTTCAACAATATCTTTTTACTCAATGCCGTTAGCCCTCTGTGGCCCAACATATCTTTCCCATGAGCCACACACACATACAAAAAACCCTCTCCTATGCACAGTGGGGTATCTTGGTTCCAGCCCAGACAAAAAAGATCTGGAACAATGCCAGATCTTCTGAGCTGTTGTCCCACTGCAGTAGGAATTTTCCTTAGTAAAAGATCTCTGCATAGCAAAAAAAATGGCAACCTTTGCTTTGCTCAACGAGGGAGATCAGTTCAAGGTTTGCATCCTCTTAGCACCAACAGAGTTTTGTCCAGTACTAGATATGAATGTCCTTTGTTTCTGCTCCTCAGAAGCAGAGAAATATCACATTCTCAGTTTAAATCTCCAGTTCCATAAAACATCATCTGTATCAGAGCAGGACTGGTTCTCAGTTCAGCAGAACTGCTCATTGCTTAACACAAAGGGAAATCATTCGAGGGGGAGGGGGTGGAAGAGTCAGCAGGATCTCCTTGTAGGTCACAAACAACTGAAATGGCTTCTAGTCCTGGGTAGCAGTCGCAACAGTGACAGATTTTGTCCAAGTGCAGCAGCAGGAGCTTGCGGCTGGCCGGCTCTGCCCTCATCAGTTGGCATCAGTGCAGTCAGTTAGAAACACAGTGGATGTCAGAAGCATGCAGAAAATTCTGTCCCTACTCCAAGAAAGCTCCATTTAGAGAATCCAGCAGAAATCAACAAGGACTCAAATAGCCCAGCACCCCGCAGGCTGCTGATTTTGTAGCCAGGCTTGAGAACAGATGCCCTTGAATGCAAAGTTGTTTTCCGTACAGGGGAACAGGTTTGCAACCAAGTGCATTCCATTATCCCTTCTCATAAAAGCATCCCGTTTGTCTGAACCTACCTTTTCTGCTCACAAACAGACTTCTAAATCTGCAGGCATTGCCCCAATACCACACACACATACACAAAAGAGCTAATGAGATCGCATCATCCTCCACCATGGGGCAGACAACAAAGGGGACAGGACACACAGTCACAGGGGAGAAAAAGGATAATGGTCTCTTTTTGAAGCTGTTGGCCCCTTTGCAAGTGGAGTCATCCTAGCTACATCATTTGTAGCTGTTCAAGCGGCATGCACACCATATGAAGTGTGACCAGGCCAAGTCAGTGTACGCTTTGAGCATGGCAACGTTGCCAATATGTGCACCAGTTGAATTGCCAAATTGAAACAAAGTATGTTTATTTCAGGAGAAAAGAAGCTGCTAAAAGAAGTATACTGTCAATGAAAAGCACAATGAAATAAATCGAAAGGACAGTGTTGCAACATGCCAGGTGCTTTTCTGACTGCAGGTGACAGAGTCCTCCCACACCTGCTTCACAAATGTCCAGCAGTTTTGGGACCTCAATGTGATGAAGAAATCCTGTTTTGGGTCTATTTGAATAATCAAGCTGTCTATAAATGCAACAGTGGCCCCAAGAGACCCTGAAGGCAGGCTGAAGAGGCACATCTCAGGCCACAGCAACAGCTGGAGACCTATCTGATAAATGTTAATCAACATATTTATTGACCAATGCCCCCTTCAAGCTGTGGAGTCTTGTGAGCAAAAATTCTATTTTGTGAGCTACTGGCATTAAAGTTGTGAGCAAGTGATTTGGCTACTGCATAAATGAGTTTGCTCTGGAGTCACCCTTCCTGAGCTAAGACAAAAATGTGTGAGCCAGAGGCTAAAAAACTGTGAGCTAGCTCACACTAACTCAGCTTAGAGGGAACATCGCTGTTGACATATTTTATTTATTAAGTTTTTATCTCACCCTTCCTCCAAGGAGCACACAGTGCCCTACATCAGTCTCTCCCCTTCCATTTTATCCTCACAACAAGCTTGTGTGGTAGGTTAAGCTGAAAAACTGCTCGAGATCAATCAGTGAGCTTCATGGAACAGCAGGGATCTGAGCCTTAGTCTCCCAGGCCTTTGTCCAACCATTATACCAATTTTGCTCTCCATTGCCTCTGTTTTTCCTCTGTTGCCCGTGCACTGCTCATTCTAATTTATTGGGATCAGTTAAGAGATTTCACACTACTTATGAGCCAGTGTTGTGTACTGATTAGAGCAGGGGACCCCAACCTCTCTCTTTCCATTTCAATTTGGTTATTCTGTTCAAGCGAAATACAATATATTTCTTTCTCGGTTACCTTTTATTATTTTGTATAAGAGAGGGAAAATGGAAGATTTGTTCATTTACCGTGAAGCTTCCTTTCTCGGTGGTCCGGGAGGGGGACACTCCTCACATTTGGGGATTAGGCTCCTCCTCCTTCCGCAGGGCTGGTCTCTGATCCAGCCAGGGGGAGGGGCCTTTCCCCTAGATCTGCTCTCAGTTGTAAACAAGCCTTGGCACCCCAGATCCTGTTACCAGAGGAAAAGAACACACTTCCCCCCAACAGAGGCCAAGGCAACACTAACCTTTAACCATAACAGTTAACATAATAACTAACTGAGCTATATAGGGCTAACTACACTTAGGAATTCCTTCCCTCTGTTGTTATAAGTATTATTTTACACTTGCCTCTGTAATACGTACATACATGTGCAGCCCCCTCCTGTCCTACACCCTGCCCTGTAAATCACAAAGCCACCTCTGAAAACAGGGTGGGTAGGAATGTCCCACTCTCGGACTACCGAGAAAGGAAGCTTCACGGTAAGTGAACAAATCTTCCATTCTCTGGTGGTCCTAGGGAGTGGGACATTACTCACATTTGGGACATTAAAAAGCAGTTGCCCCAAAGGAGGGTTCTTCGGCTTCTTGATCACAGGGCATGGTGCAGCACTCGACAACCAAATGCTGCCTCAGCCGAAGCCATCCTGTTTACCCTATAATGCTGTATAAATGCATAGACAGACTTCCAGGTGGCTGCTCTGCATACTATTTTCAGGGATGGGAAGGCGTGATAAGCTACAGATGTAGCCATCCCCCTAACTGAATGAGCTGTAACCCCATTTGGTGGCTCCAGGCCT
The DNA here is from genome assembly GCA_029375565.1 of Gekko gecko. Lineage (NCBI taxonomy): Eukaryota > Metazoa > Chordata > Lepidosauria > Squamata > Gekkonidae > Gekko > Gekko gecko. Next base: position 19,329,167 of record JAPDNY010000013.1, on the reverse strand, counting down.
TTTGCTCTGTACGCTAGGCAAATACACCCCCTAATCCATCTACCTAGGGTGGATGTAGAAACCTGTTCTCCCACAGACACTTTCCAAAAGGAAACAAATAACATTTCCAACTTCCTTCACGCCTTAGTCCTGTCAATATAGAAACTAAGTGCCCTGCGAACATCTAGGCAGTGCCATTCCTTTTCTTTACTATGCTTGAGGTTAGGACAGAAGGATGACAGGATAATTTCCTGTGACCTGTGAAAAATGGAATTCACTTTTGGTATGGATGCCAGGTCCATACACAGAACCACCCTATCATTATGGAAGGTGCGAAGCTCCCTATTCACTAACAGTGCCCTAATCTCTGACACCCGTCTAGCTGACATAATCCCCACCAAAAATAAAGTTTTAAAAGTTAACTCTTTTAGGGGGCACGAACCCATAGGCTCAAAGGGTGGTCCACACAGTGCTCTTAGGACCATATTAAGGTTCCAGGAAGGGAAACGATGCACCGTGGGTGGATTTAACAGCATAGTCCCTCTAAGGAATCGCTTGACATGAGGATGTTGGGACAAAGATCCTCCCTTCTGCAGCTACTTGCCTCTTCAGAGAACTAGTACTGAGTCCCTTATCCAAACCCTCTTGAAGGAAGAGCAAGACCTTCCTAACCGAAGCCTTCAGGGGGTCTAAACTGCATTCCACACACCATGAATGAAACACTTGCCACGTCATATTATAGACCCCATTAGTGAAACCCCTCCTTGATGTTAACATCGTCTCCATACTCTCTAATTGTTTCCACTCAACCTCCATACAGTGAGATTGAACAGTTCTGGATGTGGATGACGTATCACCCACTATGTCAACAGATCGTCTCTCAGTGGAAGACGCCATGGTTCTTGAACGGACATTCTTTTTAACCCCTGGAATCAAGCCTGGCATGGCCAAAATGGTGCTATGACTATTCTGCTTTTTGTTTCATCACTCCCTGTAATGTTCTGGAAATCAGTTGAAGAGGTGGAAAGGCATATAGTAGACCTGTTGGCCAATCGCACATCAGAGCATCTATTGCTACTGCCTGTGGGTCCCGTGTCTTGATGTGAACTTTGGCACCTGACGGTTCCATCATGTAGCGAACAGATCCAGTTCTATGCTTCCAAACCTTGCCTCGATCTGTTGAAAAATTGTCTGGTTTAGTGTCCACTCTGATTGGTCTATCCGACTCTGACTCAGCCAATCTGCCACGTGTATTGCCTTCAAAGATAATAGGTGATCTCCTGCCCAACTGATCAACAGGCTCACTTCTTTGTGCAATAATTGAAACCAGGTTCCCCTTTGCCTGTTGGCGTAGGCTTTGGCAGTCATGTTGTCCATCCAGACCAAGACATACTGATTTGTCAGTATCTCATTGAAGCATGTTAGCTCCGGACGGAATGCCCTCAACTCCAAAAAAATGTATACTTCGATTGGCTTCCTCTTGAGACCAAGTTCCGTGCGCCATCCTGTCCAGAACATAGGCTCCTCAACCGTGTAGGCTTACATCTGTTGTCATCACTACTCTTCTCGGTTCTCTGAGAGGGGATCCCAGTTGAAAATGCATCAGATGTAGCCACCAATTCAGTTCATCATCATCACTTTATTACACAATTCAGTTCCTACTTCAGTACATTCATCAGGGAGAGAAGCTTGTATGCTTTGTTGGCAATCACCGCTTGGTATGGGAGAAGGAACCTCTGTACAGGGCATGCATGGAAAATCTTGCCCACAGTATCACCTCTTGGCAGGACACCAGCATACCTAACAATTTCGCCAATATCATTACTTCTACCCTGGAAAGTCTTCGAATCTCCGACAGCAGGGTACTGATTTTTTTGTTGTTGTTCCTTTGACAGATAGACTGTCTGCTGCCGTGTCTATCTGGACCCCCAGATGTACCAGGACCTGCATCAGCCTGAGAAGGCTTTTCTGTAGGTTGACCACGAAGCCATACTCCCTGAGTGACTGGACTGTTAATTGTGTCTTTTCCAGGCTTTCCTGGTATGAGGCTGCTTTGACTAAAATGTCATCTAGATAAGGAAAGAGGCTCACTCCTTGCATCATGATGTTGGCTATGATGGCCACCAGAACCTTTGTGAATACCCTCGGTGAGGACTTGAAACCAAAAGGTAGGGCCCGATACTGAAAATGGTGCTCGTTGTATGCAAACCTGAGGAACCTGCAGTGTGATTCCCTTATTGGAATATGGAGATACACCTCCGACAGGTCTATGGACGTCAAGAAATCCTGGTGCTGTATGGCTGAGAGGATGGACTTTAAAGTCTCCATTTTGAATTTCCTGGTTTTGATATATTTGTTTAACCATTTCAGATCCAAGATGGCCCTGACGTCCCCATTCTTTTTTGGAACTATGAAAAATATTGAATAAACCCCCATATTTGTCTGATGACATGGTACCCTTCCTATTGCTCCAACGTCCAGCAGATGCTGAATGGCAGCCTCTATGAATGTGTGTTTTTCCCTGGACTGGTTTACTGGAATCTTCACAAGATGGTCTGGTGGCCTGGAGGAGAATTCTAAAGAGTATCCCTCTGTAACTGTCTCTACCACCCATTTGTCATTTACTGTTGCCTGCCAGTGATGTGCGAAATTCTGTAATCATCCCCCTATGCCCAATTTGTTTGCCTCGCCATAGTCATACCGAGGTTCCTTTTTGGCATTTTTAGGGTTCTGGTCACCCTTGTTGGAGAAGGATGCCTTATGGTCTCTGGCCTTGGACTGCCATTTACTTTTGTAGGATCTATTGTAAGCTGTCTTTGACCCTTTCTTGAAATCATGAAAGGACGGAAACCTCTTTTTAAATTTAGACTCTCTCTTCTTTGATGGTAAGACTTTCTTTTTTATCCTTGTCCTCCACCGAATATCTATCTAGTCCTTCTCCAAAAAGGTGGGCTCCTTTGAAGGGTACCACTGCCACATTCATTTGTGCCAAGGAGTCCACATCCCAGGTGCGCAACCAGGTGTTTCTCTTGGCTGTCATGCTACTGGCCATTGCCCTGGCAGATTGATTTAAAGCATCCAGAGTAGCATCAGATGTAAAAGCTGCTGCCAGTGCAATCTTTTTTAGTTCATCCTTAAATTCTTTAGGTATGTCACACTCAGCTGAAGCAAGGTCCAACACCCAGGCATAGGGTGCCCTGGAAAACAGAGATCCTGCAGTGGATACTCTAAGCACACAGGAGGCAGCTTCAGAATCCCTGTGAAGCACCTGCTCTATTCACCTACCACAGTGGTCCTTAGGGAGACCATCAGCATCCATTGGCAGTACTGAATTAGAAGTCAGGCTGGATATTGGATCATCTACCATGGAACTTTGATCTGTTTGGTCGCCTCTGGAACTCGAGAATAGAATTTAGAGAAGATCTGATGGTTCGCTTTGAGTTTTGATGGATGCTCCCACTCTGTCTTCATAATACTAAAGAAGGCGGCCGGTAGTGGTAGACCTGTTTGTTTTGATGTCAGTTTAGGCATTAATTTCCCTGAGCCTATTTGAAACTCTGGATCAGGTGCCTCCTCCTCCTTGGGCTTTGGGGATATCTCTAGTGTCCTTAGAACCTTTGGCAATAAACATGAATAAAGCTCCTGAGGGAAGAGTCTAGACTGTACAGTTTGGACCTGTTCTTCCTCTTCCTCTGTCAACTCCCCTTCCTCTTTATCTGAGGACACAGGGGTACAGTCAGATTCACCTTCCACTGTGTCCAGTAATGGACTATGATCTCACCTGAGATGTTTCTTATATTTAAGCCTTTTGGGATCAGAAGAGGAGTATCTGACTCCTCTCTATGAGCCCTATGTTTCTTCAGGGTTCTACCTCTGGGTGTATGGACCTCTCTATTCCATGTTCTGTTTAAATTCTTTCAGCATTTCTCTGAATTCCTTCCTCACCTCAGACTTCTTCCATCTTAACATCTGATTTGGATTCCTCCCCCGACATCTCCACTTCCTGAGATTCCAAATGCTCTTGGATGGATAAGGCAACTGAGCATCTATGTAGCTCAAAGTCATTAAGGGAGCTCCCTCTGGATTGAGAGCTTGCTACCCCTGTATTGTCTATTTTGTGCTCCAGATAATTACATTTCACACTGAGCATCCTGAAGGTCAATGGCCTTTGGCCCTACTGTCTGTGGTCTTTAATACCTCTACATAAAATGGTCATGTAATGAATCTGAATGAGTGGGCTCCAGCCTGCAAATTCTGAAATAAACCTTAGTTACTGTTTCCGGGTGTCACAAGACTCCTGTTTATCTGTGTAGCTTTAGTAATTAATGCCCTTACCAGGAGGATTGGTTCAAAATTAACTGCTCTCTGGCTATTCCTATAACTTCAGGTGAGTAGCCATGTTGGTCTGAAGCAGCAGAAGTTTGAGTCCAGTGGCAACTATAAGGCCAACAAAGTTTTAATTTGGATATAAGCTTTCATGTGCATGCAAACTTCTGTGCATGCATATGAAAGCTTATACCCAAAATAAGACTTTGTTGGTTGTAAAGGTGCCACTGGACTTAAGCTCTGTTTTGTCCCTGTAACTGTAAGTGATAACAGTGAAATCTCACAAAGCGACAGCTAGCCAAGAGTATCTAAGGAAAATCATGTACTCAAAGTTTTCTTTTCTTTTAAGAAAAAAAGCACCTTTTCCTATGGCAGAGTAAATCAGAAACCATGCAACTTGAGAAGATCTGATCTATCATAAGAACATAAGAACATAAGAAAGCCAATGTTGAATCAGGCCAATGCCATCTAGTCAACACTCTGTCACACAGCGGCCAAAAATACCAGGTGCCATCAGGAGGTCCAGCAGTGGGGCCAGGGCCAGAAGCCCTCACTGCTGCCCCTCCAGCAAGAATGACTGCATCACCTGCCCCAGACTGAGAGTTCCCATCTATACCCTGTGGCTAATAGCCACTGGTGGACTTCTGCTCCATATGTTTATCTAATTTCCTCTTGAAACTGACCATGCTTGCAGCTGCACGACCTCCTGTGGCAGTGAATTCCATATGTTAATCCTCTTTGGGTGAAAAGTATTTCTTTTATCTGTTCTAACCCGACTGCTCAGCAATTTCATGGAGTGCCGAGTTCTTGTATTGTGAGAAAGGGAAAAGCTTCTTTCTCAACCTGCTCAATCCCATTCATAATCATGCCCAACTAGTTGCAAATATGTGACTTTTATTCTGGCAAAAACTTAAAATGCTCGAGACTGAATTAAAACCACAGATTCAATAGCATTTGCATCATGCATATATTCTTCTGTATTGTCATGGTTCTGAGGAATAACTATTGAGGAAGATGTGGGCTCAGAACTCCTGCCCTTCAAATACAGCCTCCAAAGAATAAGCTATCTGGAGTAGTATGATATCTCCAAGATAAAAGCCTAGGAAAAGAAGTAGTTTGTAGACAAAGCAGAATGGACTTTATGTAAAAGCAGATAGTCAGGCTCCATCAAGCTGAGTGTTTCATGATATTCGAAGGTATTTGGTATACCTTTGATGATGATTAACTAAGAAGAGATTGGATTTATACCCTGCCCTTTACTACCCAAAGGAGTCTCAGGGCAGTTTACAAACTCCTTTCCCTTCCCCTCCCCACAACAGACACCTTGTGAGGTAGGTGGGGCTGAGAGAGCTCTGACAGAAACTGTTCTTTTTCAAGAACAGCTGTACCAGAACTATGGCTTGCCCAAGGTCATCCAGCAGGTGCATGTGGAGGAGTGGGGAATCAAACCTGGTTCTCCCAGATTAGAGTCTGCACATTTAACCACTACACCAAACTGGTTCAACAATTACTTCACTAGAAGTAGAGAAGTGAAGGCCCAGAAAAAGGAACAGAAAAGTTCAGAAAAACACATAGGTCTTCCTTAATGACTGGGGGGTGGAATACTGGGGGAGGAAAACCCTCCTATGAAATAGTATCTCATTTAAAATGAGGGAGTCTTTAAGACAAGGTTTTACTTATAATTTAAAGTAACACAATCCACACCATTAGAGAACAGGACAGACAACATGAGGTAAGAACTGGAATAATAGGAGGTCCTCTAACCTCCTCTTTATTTTGTCTTTTCCTCCAGAGGTTTACCCTGGAATTGCAGAGCTTGCTTCAGATTATTTGCTCCATGTTATGTTTTATAGCTCTGCTCAGAGGCAGTAACTTCAGTTTTTTTATTGTCCAACTGATATACAGTCAGTGCAGTTCAAAATGAAACAGCAGTTATGATGCATATCTTCCCGCTCCCATTTGCTTATGCTTCATATCCCTGTGTTCGGCCAAATAAGATTTCATTTATTTATTTCTCATTCTAACTGCCACCCCTAAGATGTGGGAGTCCCTCCCCTTCAGAAGATGCAACTGGCACCACCTTTACAGATTTTCTAGGACAAACAGCTGAGTTTTATAAATTCTGGAAGGACTTTCTATGACATGGCTGTTTGACTGAGGTTTTTGTTGCTACTGTGTGTCAATGTTAGCTTTTATTCTATTCTATCTTGTTGCTTTATTTTATCAAGTTAGTCCCCTTAAGTAGTTCCAGAAAAACAGAAAAGGTAGCATATAAATTAAATAAAATGGTGGCCTTCAGTTCAAGGTCACTGTAAATCCTTAGTAGGAATGATATTCTGAATATGTTTCTAGACCCAGAATTGCTTTGTTTATTAGAAGGGTGTAAATGATGCAATGAAACTTTTAGACTAAGCATGAAAGCATTCTCCATGCTGGTCAGGCTTACTCCCCAAACAGTTCATCCAGTTGCCTTTACTGGTCCCAAAGAATGAGTGGTAACATCAAAAATGGTCCTGTCATTTGAATGACACATTTTAATTGGTCAATGCCCACCCAAAGACTTTGAGGAGTATAAAGCTTGCTGCAACCCAGCACTACTGATTCAACACAAGGATGCATCTGGAATGTCTTAGATACTGTCTGACATTTAACTTCACCACATTGAGAGGAACATCTCATACACTTTCTATAAGAAGGTGGCTGAAAATATAAGCCAGTTGTCCAAAGCAGAACAGTCCAGACCTTTTGTTCCAAAAAAAGAAAGCAAATTAGTCAGCTGTTTAAAACATTCCTGTGCTACCTTCCCCAAAGTTCAAGACCGAAGTTCAAAAATAAAATACAGTACAAAAAACAGCAGCAAAAACAGACCATCCAGCATTAAAAAAACAACAACATAAATGAACTGGCCAGATGCACACTGAAACCAAAGCAAAAGAAATAAACTGTACAGCCTTTCCAATAAGCCAGGGAGAAGAACCACACTCCAGAAGATGAAAGCTTCACTGTGGCACTTCATCTTTTGCACTTCTGGCAGCAGATAATTCCACATCCTTGAGAAAACTGATGCAAAGGGTTATGTAACACTGCAACACCAAACACAGCCTGCCTAGAGGAATGAAACTAGTCTGAGCGCTGATATAAGGAGAGGAAGACCCTAGGATACGTGATAGCCACACACCAGGAGCAGTTTTGAAGGATAATACTTTCTCTTTGAATTGGGCCCAGAATTTAACTGCAACCTATTGCAACATTTTTGACAAAAGATTTTGACAACACACTATTATCTCCCAATATCCACAAGATGATTCTCAGCCACATTTTGCATTAGCTGAATCTTCCAAGTTATATTCAAGGGCAACCTCACATGAAATGTGTTGCAGTAGTCAAGCCAAGAGATTATCTTTTTTATAACGCCTTTCAGACAAAAGTTTCTGAGGCAGCTAAAAGTATATCATCCTAACAATAACACATGGAAAATACTATAATACACACTAATTCATATTTGTCATTGTAACAAAACAACCCATCTTGAAAAGTATTCAATGGACTGCTTAGCTCTGACTCTTTTCAGTTAACTCAACAAAGAAATGTGAAGCTGATTCACACATTTTGCAAAGAAAACACTGAGTTTGTCACTAAATGTACACAATACCCCTCTGATTGGCAAGTGCACCTTACATATTAAGTGCACACATGAAACATCTTACAAAAACAATTAAAAAAACCCTACTGTGTGAATTAGTCACAAGATATTTTCAGTTGGCAGGCACAGAAACTGGTCACTTGGGTTAGCCAGTGGGATCACATCACTTCTATTCAGAAGTCCATTCACTAGCAACCAATTTGTTTCTGGGTCTGATTAAAGATAGTGCTCACCTTTAAAGCCCTACATGACCCAGGACCTACACACTTGAAGGATCACCCCCTCCCCATGTGCACAACGTTTTGTGCGGCAGTTCTGTTCTTCTCAGAAAGGTTTTATCAGCACCTCCCTTATCTAAGGCCGGTTCTGTCACAATCGAGGTTCAAGATTTCAGTGGCCACCCCATGCCTAGGGAGCAGCCTCCCAGAAGAGGTCAGGTAAGTTCATACCTACTTGGTTTTCCAACGAGTCTGCAAAACAAAGTTGTTTCAGAGAGGCTTGGGGGCACCCCAAACCTGGGCAGGAGGACGGGAATACCCTGTTAGAGCATAAATTGTTTTTCATTTTGTTTTTAATGTGTTCAGTTGATACAACAAACAGCATATTGTTTTCTATTGTTTTTATATTGTCATTATGCACCTTGGGTTCTGGGATGCCTGGGAGGAAAGGCGGGTATATAAATGTTATAAAACAAAAAAGAGTGTCCTCAGCCTGCAAATGTGAGGTCAGTAGTAGACATTTTCCATGCAACCTGTTAGCACTCCACAACCTGTCTATGAGAATGTTAGCATATTTTAGCTAATACTTCATAGCAAACATGTGCTTACAACGTTTGATGGGAAAATGGTCAAAGCAGGGTCTCATTTTATGTATTTCAGTTCTCCCTACTAGCCTCCTGGTATATAAAAACATTTGCGTCTCTTCCAAAGTAATCTATATTGGATTCTACTTTAATTTTTTATTACCTGGCTTTGTTTGCATCCATATAACATAACTCTTCCCAGTACCAATCATTTGAGATTTGCACCTGCTTCTCCATTTCTTCTTCAGACTGGAAACAGATACCCCAGATGCAGTGTGACAAACATATTGGATAAAGTCAAGCTAAGCAAATATTTCTGTCTAAAAAGATAAAGGAAACTACTCAACTCCTTAGAATGCACAGAATCTTCATACTACTTCTCAGGGAAACATGAAACCCACCGTAGCACTTCCAGGATAGAGTACAAACACATCCCTCTGCTAAAACGGGAAATTATGGTGAGAGCAGGAGCAAATGGAAACCACCTTTATCAAACCTGCAAAGACATAAAGACTATGAAATCCCCCCATTAAAAACATATTAGAACTATATAACAGGCATTACAGACCGCTGCAATCTCAGATTAAGGGTCAAACTGGCAAAAGCCTGGATAAACGCAATCTGTTTAGGTTAAATCAACAGGAACTTCCATAACGTAAAAGCATTCGGTCCACTAACGTGTTAGTTATTTGGAAGAAATAGTTAATGAAAGGAGCAGAGAAAGGTGACCTAGTTATAACTCAGGTGGATTTTGCAGACAGCTTATGATAAAATGCTGTCTAAAAGATTAAAGAAAAATAAATAGCAAATGAGTTAAAAGGCACTACATTATTAGTTTTACATCCTGATGCAAAAAAGTAACAGCCCGTGCATCAGAAAGCTGTAGTGGACTGTCACAAAAGTCTGTCCTATTAAATAACACACAGTTTGTCAAATAGCAGGGAAAACTCAGTTAACATTTTCTAGCTAGCTATATCATGTGCTAGAAAATTTCTCACAACTGGAAGTCAACATTATTTTGTACCCTAAGCTTACAACAAAGTGGAGGGTGAATGTTTTGCTGCATCTTGCGCTTTCAGACTCTAAACCCATAATGCATAACATTAACTATTGGGGAATATTATGCATATGGATTCATGTGCCTGAAAACAGGGCAACAGACCTGAGATTGAATAAACATAATATGCTCTCTGCTACTTAATTTAAACATTTCACATCTGCTTCAGTGATAACAAGACCTTTCCCAATTATTCTAGAAGTTCAAGACCAACCCTTTTCAATTACCCCAAGGAGCACAGTTCCATTGCTGAAATGAAAATGGACAAGACCCGTACTTTTCAGAATTCGGTACTGATTAATGTAGGTCCTTTTTTCAAATCTTCATGCTTTTCTTATTACAGTAAAAGCTTTGTTATTCAGCACTTTATTATCCAGGATCTTCAGTTAAACCAGCACTGCCCAAAAGGCTAAGACCCACTCAGCTACCATACTGCAGTGTCTTCAGGCACTTGTTCACTCCATTCTTGCCTCTCCAGTCATTCAGCTGGCTACGTCTGGCTGTTACTGGGCTTCTGACAACCAACACTGCCAGCTGACGTCATCCTTGAGTGCCTCCTTCCTCCTCAGCCCACCTTGACCTGTCAGGAGACAGGTCTGCCAGAGTCCTAAACAGCAGGCCCACTTGTCTGTCTGCTACTCTGGATGGCTCCATGGCTCAAAGGAGGGTCCTGGCAGGTGTGAGAGCTGTCACCATGGTGTGCCCAGTGGGGTGGGGTTTGGCAGCTGCCTCTGGGTAGGAGGCAGGATAGAGGAATAAGCATGAATATCCACCACATTTGATTAACTGGCAACCCACATTCTCCATGTGTGCCGGATGACAAAGTTTTTAGTGTTGTTCCCTTTAACGAGGTGGCCTAGCAAAATGAACAAATATCCATTGTATTTCCCCAAGATGAGAAATCAACCAAACTGGGTGTCAGAACATTATTTATAGAGTTCAGCTTTTTCCCATCCAACCAGATAATTATCATAGGGTTATAATGTTCATGTAAACAAACTGTTTTCCCAACAGCCTCAAAACTCCACAAGAACAGATGAGGCATTAGAGCTCTGTGCATCTGCTTGCAAATATTGTGCAGCACTCAGCTATATGTTATTACTCAATAACCCTGCCATCTTTCAAATAAAAACTAGATCCTAAGGCAGCTTGCCACCATTAAAACCAATATAAATGCAAGTTAAAACATAATTTAAAAGTTCTGAGTGAGGTCTTGATCTAGGGACAACAGAAGGATGCCTGGATGTTAGCTTGCACCCTCTAAAAATTAGGAAAGCAGGTTGCTTACCTGTAACTGATGATCTTCAAGTGCATTCATACCCATGGGATTTAGTGCGCCTGCACTAAACTGGCCAGTATCGTAGCAAGCTCCAACGGATTTTTGCGCCCAAACCCCAGGCAGGCACAGGAACCCCAACTGCGCATGCCCAGAGGGAGAGGTGCGGACATCCCTTCTGACAGCTACAAACTGTATCAAGGACGCAGAGTCTGACAGCAGTGGGGAAGGAGGGCGGGTGGTATGAATGCACAGATGACCACTCAAAGATCATCAGTTACAGGTAAGCAATCTGTCTATCTTTGACGTGGTCTCTGTGCTTCACACCCATGGGAGAATAGCAAGCAGTGTCCTACCTGGTGGAGGGTGCTGGCAGGCAATCACTGCAAAGCAGAAGTTAGAATATGATACCCCATGTCTATTCAAGAAGATTTGTGGACATCTAGAACGTAGTGCCTGATGAAAGTGTTGGGCATAGACCAAGTGGCAGCGTTGCAGATGTCCGACAGGGAAACGCCCTTGAGAAAGGCCATTGAGGTAGCAACAGCCCTGGTAGAATACGCCCGAATTGATTCCGGTATGGGGCATTTGGCAATAGTGTAACAGAGTTGGATCAGTTCAACAATCCATTTTGCTTTGGGTTGTGATTCGAGCGTCAAGTTTAGGAGAAGCATAGAAAATGAACATGCGAAGGTCACACCTAGCCAGGCAAAGTCCTCTGCAGATAAAATAAGAGTGTTCACTTTGGATCCAAAGTGTGTAAAAGGTGTTTCTCTGGAGACTTCAGAGAGGGATAGAATTCTGGAAGAAAAACCATCTGCCTGAAGGTGGAATTCTGAAATGATTGGCAGCAGGTATGCCCAGTTCAGCTCCCAGTCATACAGACGAAGAGTTCCACGACTCAGTCGACCGGCTTCGATGTTCAAGCAACCTGGAATGTGGGTGGCGATCAGAAAGATGTCGTGAGTGATGCACCAGTCCCAGAGCTGAGTGGCAAGATTGCAGAGGCGCCGGGATACAGTGCCACCTTGTCGGTTTATGTAACTGAGAATGGTCGTATTGTCCGTGAGGACCACAACACAAGTGCCTTTGATCAGTGGTAGAAACAAGCGAAGGAACAGTTTTATTGCCAAAAGTAATTGATGTGATGGGGCCTGACGGTCGCATCCTACTTGTTGCCGGTGCAAAAGCCTGTTAGATGAGTGCCCCAACCCCACTGCAAGGTATCTGAGATCAACATCAGCCGTGGCGTCGAAGGGTGGAAGGGGGATCCCCGGAAAAGGTTGGTGGGAGAGGTCCACCAAGCCAAAGAATCCCAAATCTCTGTAGGTGGGCAGAGGCGTGTCTTTTAGTGATGCCTTTCTGGTTTGAAATTGCGGAGGAACCATAATTGTAGGGGGCGCATTTTCAACTTGACAAAGACCAGGACTGATGTAGTGGCAGCTATGAGACCAAGAAGCTGTTGAATTTGGAAGAATCTGACAGATGACTGAGAGCGGAGTAGATTGGACAGCTCGAGAATGTCTGTTGCTCTGTTCTCCAGTAGGTATACCTTGCAGTGTATTGAATCGAGGAGAGCCCTGATATACTGCACATGTTGCGCCGGCTGGAGGTGAGATTTTTCAAAGCACCTAGAGGCCCAACGTCTGTAGTAAGATGAGCGTCTCTTGGACATTGCAAAGGAGGGAATCTCAAGAGTTCGCAACCAGTAGCCAATTGTCTATATACGGGTAAATGCTGATGCCCAAAAGATGTAGAAATGCCACCACTGCCACCATCATCTTCGTGAACACCCTGGGAGCACTGGAGAGGCCAAAAGGAAGGATAGCATATTGGTAATGATATTGGCCAATTGCAAAGCGAAGGTACTGGCAGTGGGAAGGGTGGAAGGTAGATGTCCTGGAGATCCAGGGTAGCCATCCAGACACCCTTTCGTAGAAGAGGCAAAATCTGCTGTAGGGACACCATGCAGAAACAGCAGTATTCTACAAAGGTATTCAGCATCCGTAAGTCCAGGATTGGACGGACACCATCATCTCTCTTGGGGACGGTAAAGTACCAGGAGTAAAATCCCTTGCCACATTCCGAAGATGGCACCTCCTCAATGGCGTGCTTGTTCAGGAGAACTGAGACCTCTTCCAGGAGTGCCAGAGATAGGGGCATAGACACAAACAGGGGAATGATAGGTACTTGAGTGAATTCTATGAGGTATCCACGGGCAATAATGGCCAGCACTCAAGTATCTGTAGTAATGGTTCGCCAGGCCTGAATGTAAGGTGCCAGGCGAGTTGAGGAAGTAGGCAAAAGATGGAAGTCAAAGGCCCTGTCTAGAAGACTTTGGCGGCTTTGCACGAGTCATCTGCTGGGTGGATCCATACCGAGGTCTTGGAGTGTAGCCAGATCTTTGGTTTTCTGCTGACAAGCATGGTTTCCAAGAACGGTCAGGGACTGCCTACTCTATGAACATTTCTGCCAGGGGCGAGACCATGTACGTGGTTTGTACTGCCTAGATGATGAGGCAACGCCAAGGGTACATGAGGCCTTTATGCTCTTGTCCATATCCTGCAATATGGTATCTGTAGTTGCGTGGAAGAGTCCCAAACCGTCAAAGGGGAGGTCTTCGACATATGTACAAGTATCAGCTTGTAGATTCGTATTACGCAACCTCGAGTGGCAACGGAGAGCAATGGCCAACACCATCGTCTTCAAACAAGTGTCCAATGCATGCTTGGAGGTATTAATCTGCTGTTTTGCCAGTACAAGGCCCTCTTTCTGTATCTTACGGGTCAATTGACACTTGCCTTCTGGTAGAACCGCAAGGAGATCAGAGAGGTGTTCCCATAGAGTGTAGTGGTAACGGCTCATATACGCCAAATAATTAGTACTTTTAACATCGAGGGCGCCCACAGAATAGAACTGTCGCCCGAAGGAGTCGAGCTTCCTGCTCTCATTGTCGGATAGAGTCAAATGTGTCTTCTTCAACTTGGAGGCTGAAGTGACCACCATGGAGTTTGGCTTGGGGTGGATAAAAAGGAATTCCGCTCCAGGCTCCTGGACACTGTACACATGGTCCAGCTGGCAAGAGGAGACGGGGCAGAAGAAGGTTTATCCCAAGGCGTTTTTGCGGCCTGCAGGAGAACTGTGGACATAGGTAATGCAATTGCAGTCGAGGTGTGCAGCTGAACCACATCAAACACTGCATCCATGACAGATGGTTGTGGCTGCACCACAGAAAGTCCCAAGGAATGTGCCATTCTTTTTATCAGGTCCCCATAAGAGGTGAGGTCCTCTGATGGCGATATGGGTAGGTCATCTGCCACGGTGGGCTTCGGGGAGGAATCCTCTGGAGAACTATGATCATCTGATCCATCAGAATCTGACTGCTCAGCAGAAGAATCTGAAGAGTCAAGGTCAGGTAGTTGCACCAGGGTGGATCCTCTGTAGGAGGTGGTGGTGTCAGCATCAGAGGTTTTGGTAATGGAGGGCTTGCGGGTCGATATCGATCCTGAGGCTGATCTCAATCCTCCCCAGGAAGCCAATCTGGGGGCATAGAGAGTGATGCCAACGGAGGTGGTCTTGAACGGTGCAGAGGTCTCGACCTATGTGTGGAGTATAGATCCCAGTCAGAAAAACCTGCGAGCGTCAGCCAGGGCATAGGCGACGATGGTGGGAAGGCATCTTAAAGATAGTGGAGCTGTCTTTGATCTCACACAAGAAGCGGCAGAGCCAGTGGATGAACAGATCAGGGATACCCATGTCTAGACTGGGAATGCCCCGGAGACCTGGAATATTTGCAGCCTCAGAAACGAGAGTACCGGGGCACCCAGCCTTCCCTGCTGACATCCAAGGGGTGGCGATCGCCTCCTGAGATCAGAGAGCGATGGTGACTCACAGTGGCGCTAGGCTGGTGTCGATGCGTATCGATGTCGACCAGAGGGGGCGATGGAGCCGATGACAACTAGGGTAGCGATGGAGAGCAGTCTCTCTCAGGTGACCGGCTCAGGATCTCCATGTCATCAATTTCGGAGAATGGCCGCATGTTGTCCAACATCGGGGGGTTCAACTGAGGAATCAGAGAGTCCAGTAGTTGGATAGGCAGCGCCGATAACACCACTGGGGTGTCTGGTATCGGAGCACCGACACTGACAGGGTGCATCTCAGATGTCGCAGCAGATGCAGAGCCCGTAGCTTTCCCAGACTCAGTCGCCATAGGGGGTTTGACACTACCCTTTTTGGCAGTTTTGTGCCCTTTCTCAGACTTGTCTTTTTTCTTTTTCTTAATAGGAGTCGAGGAGGACGATTGTCCTGTTGGAGCTGGGCGCTTCGACGCTGGTCTGACAATATCGGAAGCGGATTTCAATGCCGAAGCAGCAGTCAATGTTGAAGGCTTAGCGGGTAAGTTGGAATCCATACCAGATGCCTCAGGAGCCAACGCTGACTCTAGAAGGGCCAAGCGGAGACGAGCTGCTTTATTTTTCCATGTCTGGTTAGAAAATTTAGCGCAATGTGGGCAGGATTCCGGGCGGTGGGCCTCTCCCAGGCAAAAGATACAGAGTATGGCCATCCAGAGGCGCAAGCTTACTGCCACAGTGGGCACATCTTTTGGAGAAAAAAATCACTTTTGTGCCATAAACAAAAAAGGCATAAAGGGGAGGGGGGGAATGAGTCCGAAGGGTGAACTGAGGCGAAGAACTGACAGAACTCAACCCCCTCACACAAAAACAATACCCCCCTTTTAATTTTTTTAGTAAAAAATAAAAGGCGGTAATAGAGGACAAAGTACAGGAATGAAGAAAGAATCTGAAGAGCTCAGGAAAAACCACAAAATCTCACCAACCAAAACGAGCTGTTAACAGCGTGGCGGTAAGAAAGGAACTGGTGGGATGTCCCCGCCCCCTCCCACTGGGCACGCGCGGTTGGGGTTCCTGCGTGTGCCCGGGGTTTGGGCACGAAAATCCGTTGGAGCTTGCTACGATACCAGCCAGTTTAGCGCAGGCGCACTAAATCCCATGGGGGTAAAGCACAGAGACCACGTTGAAGATCTAGAAACCTCTTAGATTTGTTACCACTGTTCTGTATGTCATGCCTGATCTGGAACAGGACCACAGCACATGAGGGGTGGGGACGTAAGCCTCCTCCTCATACTGAGACCCAGTTGGAGGCAGATCTCTGTCCAAGATCCCAATCCAGCTATGCAGACTTGCAAAAGCCAAGGCTATGCACATGTAGCCCCCTGAGATAAGCAGCAATTATGCCAATCAGCTATTGGGTGGCTGATCAAAGTGATCACCAATTATTGAGGGGTAATGCTCTTGCCACCCTAGCAGTTTGAAAGCAAGAAATTGCAAGTAGATAAATAGGTATCACTTCAGTGGGAAGGTAACAGTGTTCCATGCACCTCTGCGTTTTGTCATGGCGGCCACATGACCACGGAGAAGTCTTCAGACAGCGCTGGCTCTTCAACTGGGAAACAAAGATGAGCACCGCTCCCTAGAGTCAGATTCAACTGGCTTTCAAGCAAGGAAAACCTTTAACTTTTGATGAATGTGTAGCTCTGATTCCTGCATGGTGCTGACGAAATTACATCTCTTTGCAACTCTGGATACATGGGCAGAAACTGATTTTTCCTAGCTAGATAGAACAGACACAGGAATGGCAAAAGTGCTTTAAGAATGTTTTGCTTCTTGCCGCTACCAGCTAATTAGTTCATAATTTTTTCAATAGCCTATCATATGCATTGTGAACTGAGACCAGTTGCTTATACAGCAGTGCCTCTTATAAAGCTATTTTGTATAAAGCTGTTTCATTATAGCACTCTTTGTTCTGGGAATAAATTTTTAAAAAATAAAATGTGGGGATATGGGCTGAGTGGCAGCTCCATGGCATGGCTGGCCCAGCCAGAAGTAAACATGGCCAGACCAAACATTAACACAGTGCCACTGCAGGCTGGCCAACCACCTCCCAACTGCCTTGAAGATCTGTAAATGACCCTCATGGAGCAGGAGCTATGAAGCTGAGAAAAAAGGAGAAGTCCTGAGGGGAAGCCTCAGTTTGGGAGGCAACCTGGACAACCTTTCCTGGACACACCAGCACAGGAGTCTACGAGAGGCAAGTCACCTGGTGATTGCCACCTCTGCCATTACCTCCGTCTGGAACCAGCATACTTACAGGACGGCCTCTCCCAGTATGTCCCCTGAAGAGCCTTATGCTCAGAAAACCAAAACCTGCTGGTGGTCCCTCGCCCACGAATATCGCGGGTCCCTCTTCTTGTCCTTATACTATTTCCCAGAGTTTTTTTGTGAGGATACCTATTTCCACCAACAGAGGGCTCACTCTTCCCCAACAGCTTTTCCTACATAGTCAGGAAACTTCCTGGATCTGCAGAAAAATCCAAAAAGTGAAAAAATCCCTTCAAGAACAGTTGAATCCCCCAAAAACCCTTTTGAAATGGCCTCTGCAGGGACCTAACTCCAGGCATCAACAGTGAGAGATTAGAACGTTGGGAGGGGGGGCTTCTAACTGGCTCTGTCAGTAAAAGGGCAGGGGAATGGCCCTTTCCAGGCCTCTTTTGGCCTTGGAGGGAGGGAGGGAGCCTTGGGGCCAGGCTGGGGAATTCCTAGAGGTTTTGTGGTGGAGTGTAAGGAGGGCAGGATTTGGGGAAGGGAGAGGCCTCAGCTGGGTATCATGCCACAGAATCCACCCTCTAAAGCAGCCATTTTCTCCAGGGAGACAGATCTCTGCTGTTCACTCTCCAGGCCCCACTTGGAGGTTGCCAACCCTAGGTCTGGCAGCAGTCTAGGGTTGCCAGGTCCCCCCATGGGCACTGGCAGGGGATGGCGGTGGTGGGGTTGCCAGCTCCAGGTCTGGAAACTCCTGGAGATTTGGGGATGGAGCCTGGGAAGGACAGGGACCTCAGGGGGGTACAATGTCCATCCTCCATAGCATCCATTTTCTCCAGGGGAAGTTATCTCAGTAGTCTGGAGCTGAGCAGTAATTCCAGGGGATCCCCAGGTCCCACCCGGAAGCTGGCATCCCTAAGCGGCACCCTCTGGGTGACTTGATACCACCTAATTTGCATGACTCAACTTGGCCTAGCTGCTTGCTGCTGTTCAGCAACCACCCTATGAAAGCCAGCAGTGATGCAGCAGTTAGAGTTTCAGAATAGGGTCTGCAAGACCCAGGTTCAGATCCCCATATTGTGGTGGAAGCTGACTGGGTGATTTTGGACCAGTCACATACTTTCAGCCTAACCAACCTCACAGGGTTGTTGTGCAGATAAAAAGGAGGTGAGAATAATGTAAACTGCTTTGGTCCCCACTGTGGAGAAAGACTATAATTTTCCTTGGTAGAAGCTGTGGGGGAGGGGGGTGGAGACGAAAAGCTGAAGACAGGTTGGCTGTTGGGTGGGAAGGAAATAGGGTTGCCAACTCCAGATTGGGAAACTCCTGGACATTTGAGGTTAGCAGGATCTTATGATTACATAATGAGGAAATATATAAGCTTAACCTGATTTTAGATTATATATAGTAGTAATGCTAGTAAAAGAAATAAGCAACTTTTAATATATATACTAGCCGTTTCCTCCATGAGAACTACCATTGCCAGCCTCTGGGTGAGGACTGGAGATCACCCAGAATTACAACTGTTGTCCAGGTGACAGATCAGTTCCCCTGGATAAAATGTCTGCTTTGGAGGGTTGAGTCTATGGCTCCACCCCCAGAAGGGAGAAAGAGTGTGAGATAGGTAAGGGTAGAAGGGAGGAAGCAAAGATGTGAGAAATGGGATGACCATCCCGCAAGTTTCTTGCGGGTCCCCACTTGTCTAATCAAAATTCTCATAGATAACAGAGCTATTATTTTACCATATCAAGAACTTTCATCTTAGCAACAGTATATATATTAAAAGTTGCTTATTTCTTTTACTAGCATTACTACTATACATAATCTAAAATCAGGTTAAGCTGATATATTTCCACTTTATGTAATCATAAGATCCTGCTAACCATCTTCATACTTGACATCTTTAAGGAGGAAAAACAATCGGTAAATAAAAACAGAAGCAAAGGTATTATCAGTTTCTGTTCTAATTTCATATTAAACTTTTGTTTAACATCCAGTTCCATTTCAACTATACTCAATTAAATCAGTTCCACCAAAACCAGGGTTCCCTATATTACTCTACAAGGAAACAAAACGCAAATAAGAACATTCTCCTAACTTACTGATATCTTCATTAAAATCTAAGTCCACTAAGTCCTTCTTAATGAGTTATGGCTGTAAATTACAGATGATTTTAACCTGTTGTGCGCCACCCTGAGCCCTTCAGGGTTGAGCAGTCTATCAATAATAATAATAATAATAATAATAATAATAATAATAATAATAATAATAATAATAACAACAATAATAATAACAATAATAATAATAATAACAACAACAACAACAACAACAACAACAACAACAACAATAATAATAATAATAATAATAATAATATCAGCTCATATATCATTTGTATGTAATTCTGTGAACATATTTGATAACCATTGTTATCAATACCTCTTATAGAGCTTCAGGCACATAACCACAGTATTAAAGGAAGTATGCACATGGCATCCAATGCTTTTTTTCATTTCTGTGCAGCTCCAAATTATTGATTTAGCACTATATTGGTAGTCACTACTCAGTTATTGAAGGTAGCTCTTCCTCTCACAACTTCTCCTGTCGATTGGACAAATATTCTATATTGCTACACATACTCAACCTCCCCCAAGCAGAGAAGTTCCAGACATAAGGTTTCTCTGGGTTCCCTTTGGAAGAGAGAGCACTGGAGACTTAAGGCATTTCTGTACAAGGAGAGCACAAATGGGAGGGAAAGAGATACTTCTACAGGACAGCAGATCCATTCTCCTGTATCAGATCCCTGAGAGCGACTGAAATCCCACACCTCCAAGAGCCTCATTCAATTCACAGCAGTCTGTGCACACTTCTTCCTTAGCCTCTTTGAGCCTCTAAGCTGTTCTTTCTTGTCAAACATACACACACACACCCCTGATCCTTCTCTTGAGCTAGGAGAGGAGATCACCTCTTTCAAACCCACATGGGCACTTGGCCAAAGTCATTTCCTAACACTTAAGGGCTCATTGAGAAGCTATCCAACACAGCTAAGATGTATTTCCATACCTTCTGTAGGACAGCCTCATCTACAGTAATGAGAACCCAAACTTGTAGCAATATATAGATTTTTGACCCTTACAACTCATGCAAGCAAATTCAATTTAAGCAAAGTTGATTCGGTGCTTTTCATTAACCACGCTAAGAAAATACAGAGCAGAATTCCAGTGTTTGGGGTAATCAATAAAACATCAATTAAAAACATCCAAACAACAGACCGCTAAAGTAAATAAAAACCAAATTAATCCAGGAGCAGGAGAGGAAAGAAAGACTCACAACCAATCAAATTAAAACCAGATTACAAACACACACTCCTATGCACAACAAAGTAAATGGATCAACCAAAAGCCTGATTGATTTTTAAAAAAAATTAACCAGGCACCTAAAACTCAGCAAGCTAGGGGCAAGGCAAACATTTGGCATAGGAACAGGACGTTCTACAACAGAAATGCCACTACATGAAAATGCTTTCCTCTTCACAATCATCCACATCACTTTTGACAATAGGGATGCATTGAGAAAGGTCTTGGTCAAGAGACACATTCACAGTAGGAGCAAGCAATCTGTTTAGGATGCACAATTATTTTGCATTGCAAGCCACAATATATGCTATTCCTACAGTCATTTCCTACATCCATTCAAGAAAAATGTTGCAACTGAAGCTACCATCCCTTCCTTTCTCCTTCCCCTCCACTGCCACATCCTAAGCCAAATTCAGCATGTTCTGGGGGAGGATATATATATATATCCAATTTTGCTAAAAATGCATTATGCAAAAGGGGACGTTCATACATATGCATTTGATCTGCAAAACTTCAGATCAGCTGACTTTACATAGGGATGTTTTTAGCACAAAGTTCTCAAACAGTTTTCCTGGCTGCAAAATATACTGCAGTTTCCTACTCGTAAGTACCGAACGCCCTACAGCTTGGATTTTGTAGGAATTAAGAACAATGTGTCCTTGAGCATCTTGCGCAGATTTAGTATTAGAAGTGGCTGTTAGGCTAGGGAGGGGTAACACCTAAGTGGCATGTCACCCTTTTTATTCTTCTGAGCTCTTGCTAGAACTCTATGTTTGCTTTTCAAAAATACCTCTAGCCCCCATAAATGTAAAAATTGTGATGATAAAAATAAAAGATCAAGAATGATATGACAAGTAAAAGGCTCCCAAGTGTTTCTCTCCTCCCAGGATCTCAAAGTCAAGATTTGTTCCAAGGGCTGACAAATTATTCATGCAGCTATAGATTTGCTACTCATTAGCTGCTCCTGCACTTCCATAACAGTCTATACTTCATGCAGAGCAGAAAATACAGCTATTTCCTAATTTTAGATAATCCCCATGGGAAAAGAATAGGATGGGAAAGAAAAAGTGAGAGGAATGACAATCACTGCCCTGTAACAATTCTGCCACCCACCTCAAAGAAAAGCACTGATTGCAGGGTTGGCCATTTGACAGGTCAAATACTGCTCAAGTATTTCTAAAACATTAATTATATTTGCACAAAGTAACTATTATTGTGAACCCATTAAATTATGTACATAATTGCCATCAAGCTGCAACTGACTTACGGCGACTCCAGCAATGGGCTTTCAAGGTAAGTAAGAAGCAGAGGTGGTTTGCCATTGCTTTCCTCTGTAGAGTCTTCATTGGCAGTCTCTCATTCTAGTAACAACCTTGCTTAGCTTCTGAGATCTGATAAAATTGGGCTATACCATGCCATCTTCCCTCAAGCTTGAAATTTCTTTTTTACAAATTTATTAAACTACAGCATGGCATAGCAGTTACAGCATAAGAAGAGGATATGTGAGACCAAAGTTGAAATTCACACTCAACCATGAACTTCATGGGGTGATCCTGGACCAGTCGCTCCCTTCCTTTCTCAGTCCAACCTACCTCACAGGGTTGTTGTGAGAAGGAAATTAAGGGGGGGGGGAATAATGTATGCTGCCCTGAGCTCCTCGGAAGAAGGGCAGGATAAAAATATAGTTTTAAAAACCTGTTAACAGTGTTAGGTGTGGTCTCGATCAAGATGCATCGCTCAGCTGTTCCTCTATTGGTTTTTACCCAGAATGCCTGGGTCAGCCGGTTACCTTTAACATAGAAATAAAATAACAGCGCCTATTAATAACAAAGGTCATTTTTTAAAAAACAAAGCAGGTTAATTCTTCCTTTTGGAGATGCCACAGCCAAGGCAGGTAGACGACAGAAGCTAAGCTAAGTCTTCTCCTTGCTAAATAATGGCTTGATAATGAAATAAAAATATAAGCTGTCACCTTCACAGTACTACAAGGAATACTGACCACAGCCAAACAACAGAATGTCCACCCAGAATATTTCACTTTGTCCACTGACTGGTCTGCCAAGCCTAACAGAATCACTTCTATATTTTACCATATTCACAAGCAAGTCCACCATTTTATTCAGTGCTCTATTTCAATCTAAACCTAACTCTCTTTTAGATTATATAATGAGGATAAAGCAAAAAATAGATTCCATGGAGAGAGTTTCCATATGGAGACTTGCACCAAAATAACAATGAGAGTTTTTTAAACAGACTTTGTTGATATTTCACTGAAAGCGTGTCTGTTTCATTGAAGGCTTATGAACAGGGAAATGGCTGCTAACCAAGTGTTCTACATGAAAGACTGGCTGCTGGAACAGTGGGGTATGAATTATTCTGTACCCCAGTTCAGAACGGTATGGTCAACTGACACAGCAGTCCAGAGCACAGATGACCTTAAGGCATGCTGCAAGGGGAGGGGGAGTCAAGGCTCCCAGTAGATCCAATTGGGCTGCTCAAACATCCATTCAGCTATTATCAGGAAATGAAATGATGAAGGAAGAAGCAAGAAGAAGAAGAGAGAAGAGATTGGATTTATACCCCGCCCTTCACTGCCCTAAGGTGTCTCAGAGCAGCTTACAAACTCCTTTCCCTTCCCCTCCCCACAACAGACACCCTGTGAGGTAGGTGGGGCTGAGAGAGCTCTTGACGGAAACTGCTCTTTTTCAAGAACAGCTCTTATCAGAACTAAGTCATCCAGCCAGGTGCAAGTGGAGGAGTGGGGAATCAAACCCAGTTCTCCCAGATTAGAGTCCACGCACTTAACCACTACACCAAACTGGCTCTCTGGCAAGAGACAGAGCTGCCTGGAACATTTCCTTTTTCAATTGGCCAGGAACACCAGACTATTCAGGCATAAGTCTGCCTGCTAGAGCAGCAAAGGGCAGACATTTTTCTGGAAGCTAGTCCATTTTTCCCTAAAAGCCCTGCAATCTACCAATCACAAAATGGTAGCTCAGTGGGTGCAACCAGTCACAAAATGGCAGCTTGTACAAGCAGCACAGCAATTCAGAGCAGGTCTGAAGTGCTTGGGTGAGGAGATCCTTCCTCTACTGTTTTCCCAAGCAAGCCAACACCAAAACTAACTGAAATTATAAATTTGCCCTATAGGGGTGAGGAAATATTAAATTACCATTATGCTTTCCCCAGAAGAGGAGATAGGGTGAACAGCACGCTCCTTTTTCATCTATAGAAAGGGAACATATTTGTGCATATCAGGGAGGAGGACAACAGATGAATGCAAAAGACTGCTTCTGCTATCAGTTTCCTACCCAGTGCAATGGTAGTGCATGTTTGTGTCTCTATGGAGTACTCTCTATATCTACCCTTGACATAGAGAGTACTCCATCTTTCTGTGTTATACTTCTGAGGATGCCAGTCACAACTACTGGCGAAACGTCAGGTCCTACAATGCTAAGACCATGGCCACACAACCTGGAAAATCTACAGCAACCAAAGAACTCCAGCTGTGAAAGCCTTTGACAACATATTGTTTACTGGACTGTCTCTGTGTCAAAAGCCCAGAGCCCTTGGCCCTCATGGAAGCATGAAAGAATACTGTTTGGCCAAAGACCCGTCCAGAGGAGTAGGTGTTTATATGCATAAATGCAGATCTTCTCTTGGGAGATCAGCCACCACTCCACGCGAAGTTGGTAGCTCAGCAGAATGAAGCAAGGAGGGGGCTTTCATGGAGCCTCTCCCCCATGAAAGGTCACAGAAGCCGGAAACCAGGGCAGGCTCATCCTGAAAGTGCCCCTCTCTGCACACGCTTACTCAAGCATAAGCCCCATTAAGTTCATCAGGAGTAAGCCCAATTGAGCCCTGACTTGGCCAATTTTGTCATATAGAGGACGGGGTGTTAAAAATTATCTGTTCTGGGTGTGAAATACACTAGGTACACCACTGGAGCTGTATACCTGATGCAAATCAGGTAAAGGAATTCAAAAGGGGGGGGCAATCAGAGAGAATGCTCAAATGCAGAAAAAGAGACAACCAACAAGGGGTGAGACACGCAGACCTGGAATGACCCTCAGTTGTAGTGTAATGGGCAGGGAACATGCTTTAACAGGGATTGAGGCTGCTGAAATGCTGCAACACTTCAGCACATGTACCCACACACACCCAAAAAACAGAAAATCAATCCTTAATGTGAACAGAGGGAACCATGACGGGGGGAACACGTAAGTGTGCACTGATTGCACTGACAGTGCAATCATTGGAACCGCCATGACAACCAAGAAAAGGCGGCTGCAGTCTGGAAAACACCACTGATACTTCTTCACTATAACCAGCAACAGCTGCTCCTCAGCTGCAAATAGGAAAGCCCCATCAAATGGGATTTCTACCTACTGGGCTTTCCCCCCTGCAGTACAAATCTATTTGGAGAGAGAAGTAAAGATAAAGCATCTCCGTGCTACGCACAGTTTTAACGGGAGAAAGCTCTAGCTCAGAAATAATTGTCACTGGCTGTAATTGGCGAGATGCAGGAAAGGCGCTGGAGACGTGGAGCCTGGTGCAATTTTGGGAGATTTGTTACGCTTAGCTCACTTCTATCAATTTCGGTGGCTCAGGCGCTTATGACCTGTTGCTCGGCTTATTGTGAAAACGGCTTTTATTTACTGCACTTCCATTAAAAGATGAAATCCATGCATAGGGCTCACAGGGCAGAAAATCACAGTTTACGTCTAAGCTTATCTCCCTTCAAGCGGCCTCAACTCATTTTCACCCTGGCTCACTTCCAACTGCTATTAAAAAAAACATACCAGAGCCCAGGAGTACTGTCTGTGGAGTGACATAGCCCCATACTCATCAGGAACCACATATACAGGGGAGGGGAGAGACAGATATCGAAGCTAAGAAGTCACATAACACAGGAATAATTCCTTTGGCTAAGCCCACACAGGTGGTATTCAGACTTTATTTAAAAAAAAATGTTCTGCAAGCAAAAGACCTCCAAAATATAAGGACAAAAGAGCTGTGGGGAGAGCCACTGCTCATTGGGACTGCATATACTCTGCATGCAGGAGACCTCAAGTTTGATCCCAGCTTCTCCAGTCAAAACGATGTTACAAACTAGGTGCCTGTCACGAGCTGGGTATGGGGCCAGGCAAGCATGGGGTGGTCAGAGCATAGTCTGAGGTCAAAGCCAGGCAAGCCGAAGAACCAAGTTCAGGGTGCAAGACAAGTGGAGTGGTCAAGGGACAGTCCAGAGTCAGAAGCCAAGCAAGCCAAAAAAACGAGGGAGCCAAGTCTGAACGTTAGCGTTGTCAGGAAGTCCAAGAGCCGAGGGTCAAGAGTTTGAGAGACGAAGGTTCAAGGTGCAGGGTAGCGAGGTCAAAGCAAGCCAAGGTCGAAGAGCTGAGGGAAACAAGCCAGGAGCGAGGAGTCCAGAACTCGAGCGGCGTGCAGAACTTAGTCAATGCAACTAGTTGCTGGCACGAGTTCTTCATGCGCTAGCAATGACTAAATACCATTCTAGGCAGTCAGCAATTAGCATGCTCCAAGCACGTCCCAGCTCCCGCTAGTACTCAGGGCTAAGCGAGTGCCAGGTGCGCATGCGTGCTTCTTGCCGCAGGGCTGCCATGTCCCAGCGGCACTGCTCTCACAAATGAGACACTGGTGGCAGCGAATCAGGGGGCGTGCCAGGTGAATGGGGATCTGCCCCAGCTGTTGCTGGGCCCGCCTCGGCCCTCGCCGCGCTGTCAGGTGCGGAGGTTTCAGATGACAGGAGCTCATCCCTGGCGGGACTTAGCTCTTCTGCTGGAGCTAGGGGCTCGGGCTCAGCAGGTGTCGTCACAGTGCCGGAAAATATACTTTGCTTCCTGATACTCTGAAGATCCACCACTAGTCACAGTAGAAGTTAGCTGGTCAAAAGGCCTGACCCAAGGGCAGGGTTGCCTCTTTGTGCATGTGTGTCACTACTACTTCAGATTTATCTCCAGTAGTGCAGGAAATCTTCCAAGAGGGTTCAAACACCATCAGGTTTTATGACACCAGCTGTGCAGCCAAGAAAGCAGCCTGTTAAACAGAATTCTTCTTCAGACATAAATAAGAAGGGGAAATCTGAACTCGGTGAATACAAAGAAGCCTGCAAGCTAGCCTGACTTCAGACTAACCACTGAGGTAAAGGCCAGGTTTACAAATGGAGGACCTTCAGTGATATGTAACCATAGTTAGGGCTAAGGGGACCATTTACAGAGATTATATATAGAGAACCAAGTTTTAGCTTAGTCAAATGGAGGAGCTTCTCAAGCTTGATTAGGAAAGCTCAGGGATTACACACCTCCCAAAGCTCAAGACCTTCCTGAGCCATGCTCTGCAGCAGGGCTCTAGCTGGGTCGTGCGGTGGAAGAGGCATCCCCTCCTGAAACGCCCCCTCTCCTGTCCCCAACCCCTCTCCCCCACCCACTGCCTGCCAGCCTGAATTACCCCCAGAAGTGACCTGCCAGCCAGCCACACAATTCCTTCCTCTTCCTTATCAGGAAAGGGCATGTCTGCACAGCTGGCTCTACCCCCCAGCCCCAGCATGTGAAAAGGGCCTGGCCCACATGGCTGGGTGGCTGGCAGAGCGAGCTGGCTAACCAGCAGAGGAAAAGTGTGCACCCGGTGGCAGTGCTCTTTCTTCTTCTGCATGCTTTTCTCACTGTTCCCATCTCCAAGCAGCTGCATCTTAGGGAGAGCGCACAGTTCAGGGAAGAGCTGGAAGACTGAGGTGAGCAGCAAGCTGGCTGGCCAGTGGGTAGTTGGGGGGGGGTTGGAGAGCACTCTTCTGTTTTGTTTTGTTTTTTGTGACATCATGCTCCCCAGTGTGCCCCCCACGAAGAATCATCTAGCTATGGGGGTGCTCTGCAGACAATTAGCCCACTCTGGAGTCCTCAGCTGCTTTTACACAGTCCCAAGCCATAATTAGTGCACAAGACTAGGAAGAAAATAGATGATACTCTGAACAGCAGTTGAAAACAGTAAGGCCTTCTCGTGAACACACACCAAACATTAAATACCACGGGGAAAACTTCTGCAAAAAGACAAGCTTTTTATCTCCTAGAATTGTCCAAGAAAGTTCCTGAATCCAGCACCAAACCCAAACTGAACTCATGACTACGCTCAAGTCCTTGCAGAACCACAAAGCTCACTGGTTTTGGATGATCTCTTAGCTAAAGTCAGTTTGTGAATGTAAAATATCTTGTGGGTTCATCTACTCTGTCGGTAGTGTATTGTCTTGCATTTAACTTAGGCTGATCTGCCTAGTGGATACTCTTGCCCTCTGGCCCCTTTTTTTGCATTTTGCATTTCTAACATAAAGAGCTGTAGCAAGCAGAAATTATTATTTGTCTTACCACACTATTCCTAAGGGCACAGGGAAGGTGTCAGTATCATCTTAACCATTTTAACCTACTTCACAAAACAGGTTAAACTGGGGAAGAATGATTTGCCCAAAATCACCCAGTGAGTCTGAATGAATCCAACATGAAGACAATTAGAGAAGCAGAATCACCGTAGAAAGAGTTCACCATGAGCTCTCAAGCCAAAAATATGCATCTACTCGGAATATGGGGTTACAGCCTGTCTCCCCCTCCTACACACAATTCTATTTCCATACAACTCCTAGTGGCATAAGATGCTTCCCCACTCCTCTGTCACACAAACACCTGTCAATCTTGAATGTGGAAGCTGGGGAAAGCAATGACTATTTTGTAACTGAGGGCACTTGCCATCTAGCAAGTAGATGCCATGGGCAGAATTAACCCCCATGACATGGAGAGCAGCCCTCAGAGCAAACAGCAAAGTCTATGTGAGCCCTCCTGAGTGAGCAAGGCCACTTCATGCCAGAGACGCTGCTTG
Organism: Gekko gecko; assembly: GCA_029375565.1. Lineage (NCBI taxonomy): Eukaryota > Metazoa > Chordata > Lepidosauria > Squamata > Gekkonidae > Gekko > Gekko gecko. The sequence goes on along the minus strand of JAPDNY010000013.1, from coordinate 19,300,731 downwards.
GAGGGCAGCTGGAGACAAGTCCCTGTCGCCTGCAAGGAGTTGCTAAGGTTACCTTGCGTTTCCCTAATTAGAGAAGCTGTCACTCTCTGGCAAAGAGCACAAAGAGAAAGCAATGGGAATCTTCCTTTAAAAATACTGATGTCTACCAATGAGGTTCCTCCTTGGAAATGAGGACATCTTTACAGGGACACCACCCAATAAAAGCACAATGCAGAACCTACAATTTTGGTGTCCAGTGCAAACAGCACACCGTCTGTTACCTAAGGCCAGATCCCACACAACTACGTTGCCTTATGTTTAGAGTTATTGCTTGCTCTCTCTGCTCTTCTGCCAGACCTCCATTTTTTAAATTATTTCAGAGCAATAAATGGACCTGATGTCACCCCCAGCATTCCAGGGGCAAGCATTTTTATGAAGCATGTTTTATTAAAATAGCCAAAGTGCTTTCTGACTAGAGTGTAAAACCTTCTGTGAAGATTATTAGACATTATCCCACTTGGCGGGTGGGGGGGGATAAAAGATCAACTGAGTCATCCAAGGTTAGGCAAAATTAGAATAGACAACAGACAATTCTTGTTGTAACCAATGCACCATGCTACATTTCTAAGCACATAAGCCAACTAGCAGAGGAGAGAGGCAAAAGTGGACTAGAAATAAACAAAATTAGTAGACAGAAGTTTGATGTCCTCCAATCAGAAAAATGTACCCAATTTGGCTTCTGCAGACTGTACATCTAGTGCATTAACCAAAAATTAGTCCCCAGCTTTGTTATAAGGACTACCAATATCTTCGCTTTGGTTTTCTGCTTTACAAGAGATCAGTACGAGAGAAAGATCTGATTAACTTTTGGCTTTTATATAGTTTCAAACAGCAAATGGCCATTTTATTTTGAAGAAGAAGGAGAAAGAGAAGAGATTGTATTTATACCACATCCTTCACTACCCAAAGTAGTCTCAGAGTGGCTTACAATCTCCTTTCCCTTCCCCTCCCCACAACAGACACCCTGTGAGGTAGGTGGTGCTGACAGAGCTGTCTCAAGAACTGCTCTTGAGAGAACAGAGCAGATGTCCATCAGTGGCTATTAGCCACAAGGTATACATAGGAACTCTCCGTCTGCGGCAAGTGATACTCTGTATTCTTGGTGCCTGTGTGGGGCAAAGAGTGGGAAGCTTCTAGTGTCCTGGCCCCACTGCTGGACCTCCTGATGGCCCCTGGTATTTTTGGCCACTGTGTGACAGAGTGTTGGACTGGATGGGTCATTGGCCTAATCCAACATTGGCTTCTTTTATGTTCTTAACAGCTCTGAAAGAACTTATGACTGACCCAAGGTCATGCCAGCAGCTGCATGTAGAGGAGTGGGGAATCAAACCCGGTTCTCCCAGATTAGAGTCCGTACTCCTAACCACTATACCAAACTGGCTCTGTCCCAGTATCTTTCCATACAACTTGAAATCTGTCTTGCATCCAGAACTGTTTGATTCAGTTTACAACATCTTCTGCACTCCTTTTAAAACAAGGTTTATCTGCACACATGTGGCTTTTCCCTGTTATGTCATGAGCCCTCTTGCACTTCTCCCACACCACCACCACCCAAGGACAGAGATGTGTTAAAAGTGTAAACGAAATAGCAAGACTTGGTATCTACTAAAAGACAGAGGAACTTGCATTACAATTGGCATTTCCTGCCAGGAGAACAGCACCGCCATATGTAAATTACAGAGGTTCCACAACATGAAAGGCACAGAGAGGGGAAAGCTGCCTGAAAATTCTTCTGCAGCAACTGAAGCGGAAGGCAGCACACCCCTGGACACTAAGCACCATTGCTACAGCCCTTCAGACATAGTAATAGATTGTTTTTAATTATACCACACAGTCAAAGGCCTCTAGGCATCTAGCAAAGTGAAAAGAAAACTCAAAGCCATCAGCTCAAGCAAATGCATTTGAAATCAGTGAAATACAGCACAGAAAACCATAACGTCAGCAGTCTGGGATGGTGAGAAACAGAAACATGCTGGCCCATCAGAAAACACAAGCCATTCCTAGTGAAACAAGAGTTCCCCATCCTCTGTTGAAATGAAGTCTAATTACTATATGAAAGCTTGTTCTTCCTCATTTTATCCCTACCTCCCTTTGTCATCTCTCTTGTTTCGGTTTTAGGTTGTAAACTCCTTGGGACAGGGACTTGTCAACTTGCATGCACATGTGGATAAATATTACTGTGCCATGCACACACTGATGACACAATAACAAATGATAAGAATGTACTGTTCACATAAGATACAGTGCATGCCTCTTTCCAAGGCTTGTTTTCACCTGATGCTACACTACAGAGAAATCTGCTTAACAGGGTATTACATCAATCATTAACCATCTCTTGGACTATTCTGAGCTTTGTCCTTGCATATCAAGGACCTTTCTTCGGTGACTATTTTGTGTCGTGTCCTTGTATGTATTTTTGCAGAGTACAGATCTATGATTAGGAGAGTGCTTCAAAGTTATGACTACTGCAAAGGTTACACAAAGATTTTCTACAGCACACATACACAGATCTTTCAAACCCTCATGCACATGTACCCTAAGAGAATTCTGGCCCAACCAGATTTCCTAGACACACAAACACAGGTGTTTAAAGATGCAGGTACACGCACCTATTGCTTCTACACCAGACACGTTTGCTACAAAAAGCAGAGTGGTTAGCACTGAGCCAACATATTACTTTTGCTGCCAAGTATTTTGAATAGGTGGCAGGATAGAAGTTACTCTCAGCCAAGTCAATAAGAACGATTGGATGTTTTATCCAAGTAATAGTGAAATTCATCAATGCACTAGACATGATTTACATCTACAGCAGTAGCACCTCCCCAGATTGATGCAGAGAACTGCATCAAATTATTGAGCCAGGTATACTTTCTGAATAGGAAAGGCCCTCCCAGGAACTCCTTCTGGGGTGATTTAAAGTCAAAATACTGCAAAATGCCCCTGACCTGGATAGCCCAGGAAGCTAAGCAGGGTCAACTCTGGCAAACCTCCTTGAAATACTAGAGGTGGGAGGTGGTGGCAGGCTTTATTCAGCCACCTCTCTGAATATCCTCCAGGCCTCCAGCAAGTGTTAATCATCAGAGGTTGCCCTGACTTCCACACATATACGTACACGCACACACATAAAAATACCAAAAAAAAACACCCTGCAAAATGCACACACAGTCTCTTTCCTCTCACCAGCACCCACTGTCTCGCTTAGGTATTACATTGTCCCATAATACCCCTAAGTTGACTTAAATTTAAAAACCTCTTCACCCACAAGTAGGTTTTCCTTTTTCAGAAACTACATAACCATTAGGAGTCACACCCTTTCAGTCACAGCTTCCAGAATAAGCTACCCAAAAATATTTCTGTAAAACAGACAGCTTTTGTTATCAAATGCCTCTCACATCTCCTCTGGGACAGAGCAAGGATTCCCTTTCCAGAGAAGACAGGGCTTCCTGATCGATCCAATTTTCTTTTTTCCTCAAGGAAGCTAGTAGGATGGTATAAAAACACACCTTCTTGCATCTCCCCCTAGACTTCTTTAGATGTATTTTATAAAAGCAGTAAAAAAAAAAAAAGGCAGCCCCACGTTAAATGATAATCCTCTTTATTTTAATGCAGCTCCAAGGCTTTTAACTTTACGTTCTGTGCACCAGCCTCTTTCCTCTTGTTAGCCCTTTCCCAATTAGCAAAGGTCTGGGAGGTGCCCCACCCCAACCATCCAACTCCAGAAGGTCTTACTACATCGAGCAATCGATCAATCCTAGACATCCCCAAGGGAGGTTGGGAAGAGGGAGAATGGGGAGTAAAGCAATTTAGAAAGCTCATGCCAGGTAATTTGAAAACAAATTTTCAGCCGTTCCTGCTGAAGAAAGACTTTATGGGCCGAGACATCCTAAAAATTTGTTTTGAATGACTCTTTGCACACCATAAAGCTAGCAGGGAAAACTGCCAGAGTAGCAGGTGCTAGTCAAACACTCACATACACTGTCTAACAAGTCAGAAGAGTTCTTTGTCGCCTTTGGAAATTATAACGGAAGCCTCAGAGGACACCTAACCACAGAACATGGCACTATTGAATGGGAGTGTGTTAATTGTCCCATATATGGGTGGAAGCAGCACTTGGGGCCAATAGTTTGGGTTTTCTACATCTTAGCTCAGCATAGGATGAAACTTTCCATAGGCTAGTATTGCACTTCTACCATATCACTAGCCTGGAACCAGAGCAGGACAGTGAGTGTGGTCTAACTTTTATGATCTGGACTTCTATCCAGGAGGCCTGGGCTTGTATCTAAGGAAGGGGATTGGACTAGATGGTCTGTATGGCCCCTTCCAACTCTATGATTCTATGACATGGAAGGCACACAGTTTTCCCACCTTGTTCTCTGGCTCCTGCAGCCCCTTCCAGATACCTGGAAAAATAGAGGCATGGCTTTGAAGGCTAAACTGAGGAGATGGGAGGGGATGAAATTGCCCCTTCCCCCTCTCTCTTGTCAACAGAGAAGGGCAGATTTAAGATTACACTGCTTCTGCCCCTTTCTCTGAAGCCTGTCAACCTGCACAGCTATTCTTCCAAGTTGGTCCCTCAACCACAAGATCTTTACAGGAATCCGAAGGGCCTGTAGGATCAAAAAGGTAAAAGTGGTAAGAATTAGCATTCCATAAATGCAACATTGCATATAAACCCAGGGTCATAATCCCTGATGTAGGCAAGAAGCTCCCAGGATAACCTTGGGCTAGTCATTCTGTCTCAGCTTAACCTGCATCACAGAGCTGTTTGGAGAAAGGGGAAGAACAGGAACAATCTACCCATGTATAGCACCCAGGAGCTTCTTAAAGAGAAGGACAGAACATGAAAAACAGAATGAAAAAGAGCTCTTCAATTTAGTTTGCAAGATATTTGTTCTAAACTTTCATACCCTGCACAGCTTGACTCCAGCAAACTCTTTTCACAGTAACTTGGTTTGAAAGTATAAAATATTTAAGGGAAAAGGAGCAAAGATTATCTGGTCAACTGTAAGTTCTGTTCTCTTTGTCCTGACCTGGATAACCCAGGCTAACCCAATCTCATCAGATCTCGGAAACTAAGCAGGGTCAGCCCCGGCTAGAAGGGCAACCTCCAAGGAACACTAGGGTCATGAAACAGAGGCAGGCAATGGCAAACCTCCTCTGAAATGTTTCTTGCCTTAAAAACAAGTCTAGCTCTCCACCTAGTGGTGTATAATGCTAAAAGAGTTAGAACTTCTAACTGCCAGACAACCTTAGAATCTCCTGGTTATACTACACACAATGCCATACAATAATTATAATTATTCTATTCTCTTGGGAAGACACAGTTCTTATTCAGACTCTGCTTTCATACCCTCAACGGCTTTGCATGTGGGGAAGGCAACAATTTCCCCCCAAGACTAAGACCACATTGCAAGGAAGTTGCTTGCCCTTCAGAGTATTAGGAGTCAGAGTCCTGAACCTCAGATTAGAGCAACTGGAACTTAATTCATGCCATTCTGGGGGCAACAACAGGGCTCATCTGGATTCAGGGTACTGAAAGCCCAAGAAACTGTCCAGATATAGATGAGATCCTGAAAACATAAGAAAAGGAGGGCTGCCCTCACCTTTCAAAAAGCATTAGTAATCAACACGACATATATGGGCATCATACTTCAACATAGTGGGTTGGTAATTCAGTATCCTTTCCCCGAAGCCTGATCAAGACATGCATGTAACAGTCCTACAAAAACCATTCTCTTGTTTGCAAGGCCTTTATACAAAAGCCTGAAGCAAAACTTGCATATCTAAGCACCTGGACTATAGTCCACACCAAATACACACTTGCACAACCAACTCAATCCAATGTGCTTTTAAAGCTACACTCACATGTAATGTATTGGCTACCTTCACCTCCAGGCTCATGACTAGAAGAAGAAGAAGAAGAGATTGGATTTATACCTCGCCCTTCACTCAGGGTCTCAGAGCGGCTTACAAATTCCTTTCCCTTCCCCTCCCCACAACAGACACCCTGTGAGGTAGGTGGGGCTGAGAAAACTCTAACACAAACTGCTCTTTCAGGAACAGCTGTGCCAGAGCTTGTGACTGACCCAAGGTCACATCAGCAGGTACAAGTGGAGGAGTGGGGAATCAAACCCTGTTCTCCCAGGTTAGAGTCCGCACACTTAACCACTACACCAAACTAACTAAAGCACTACCATTCTCCAAGCCTAAGGTGCCTCCAGTGTCCCAGGTCCAATCCCTGGCATCTCTAGTTAAAAGGACCAGGCAGTAGATGATGTTTAAGGCCTCTGCCTGAGACCCTGGAGAGCCATGGCCGGTCTGAGTAGACAATACTGACTTTGATGGACAAATAGTCTGATTCAATACAAGGCAGCCTCACACATCTAATTTCTTTCCTGTTGGCATAAAAGCTACCACGTGGGTTCACAGAGAGCAGGATGCATCATGATTTAAAAGTTGAGTGCTGTGTTTAAAGAAATATCAGGGCAGTGTTGCTCCTCACCCCACCCTGAACTCTTAAGGGAGTGGAATATAATAAGCTGTACTACATCACCAACAAGTAAACACACAAAGTAACATCAGAAGTGCTCCATGCCTTTGAGGGGGGGGTACGGAAGGAAAAGGATAGATTGAAAGTGGAGATGGAGAACTTCTCTCAGTATCAAAGCCGTCTCACAAGTGCAATGCTCCTCCTTTAAGCAAAGAGGTCTGCCAGTTTTTAACTCAAAGAGCTCTCACTAAATAGAATGAGAGGCCTGCTGAACAATCAGGAAGAACAAGTAGATACAGCTAGGCTCCCCAAGGTTGAATCTTGTAAATAAAAAGGCACTTAGCCTTCTTCCGTCTATATCGATAATTATGAAGTCCTGAAGGGTTCACTGTCTCACTGCAAGGTTAGGATCTCTCACGGGAGAAAGGAGGGAATGAATCTTTCCAGGGGCATGTCTTAACTTTGGACCAAACTTAACATTACTGTTTTAAAGACTTGGGTCTGGCTTCCTTGGATCCAACTCATGCTCCTTGCTGCTATGCTGCAGCTCCATGGAACAGTTCTTTGTAAAAAGAAAAGCACAAACTGGTTTAGAATGGCACCACAGGAGAAGGAAGGGATCCCATCTTTCCCCCATCCCAAGCCATTTTCCCATGAGAAAACCATGCTGGGAGATTATTTCCCCGATTTCACTGGTCCGTCCTCCCCCTGTTGTGCCCTTCCAAGCCCATTTGGACTTTTATGGCTGCAGGGAACACAAGTTGAGTCTGGGGGACTCAGTCCCAAGTCTTTAAAAATGGTAACATGTGGTATGGCCTTTTGTCAATGAGCTTCTATGGCTGGATCAAATGTCTATGAGGAGAGGCAAAAACTTCAGGTGGATCAGTAGAGCAGAAAAAAGCCCAGGTGCAAAGAGAGAAGCAGGTACCAGGAGCAAACCGGGAACTGATGGCAGAAAAGCAAGGAGTGGACCCTCTGTGTTGCACACATTAAGAACTTTGATGCACAGAAGAAGTCTGTTAACAGGGAGGCGAAGAGACCAGTCACTGTGGACACTGAAATGCAAAGAGTCAGGAAAACTACTTAGGGCCCAGCAGGTCTGTAGTTTTTCACAGAGATCCTGTGGCTTAAGGTACAAAAATCTCCAATCTATGGTTCAAGTGTACCCATGAATGGATAGCTTTGGCCATAATGAAAGAATGTTATTACTCAAAAATTCAGGCTAGGAAATTTTATTTTCATTTTTTCTTAATCAATTTTTATCTGATTTGTTTTTATTGTCATTTCTTATCAACCTCTGCATTTTATGTATTCTCAGTTCTACCTAAGACGGTAACAACAAATTATTGCAACAAATTACTGCTACTCAAAAATTGGATAAGTTGAAAGGAGGGGGGGAGACCAATATTAAAAAGCAGGCTGGCAAAAACCTGCCAAACCCCCAATTCCACCCTGTCGTTTCACACCACCACACTAGATTGCGGTCTCCCATTTAGACACTAAACATTCCTACCCTTGTTATTTTTGTTAAGTAGTGTAAGTCACATTTCTGTTATAACAGAGCATTCAAGGCAACAATCCATATTAGCCTCTCTCCTTCCTCTCCCCATCAAATTACATTATTCAGGACTAAGTATGAACCAAGTACATATTTCTTTTTTGGTAAGTTTGTTTCTTCTTTTAAAATGAGTCCAAACGAAATTTCACAACAGGAACTGGGGGTTCTGTGCCAGAGGAAAGCACTGGGCCTTCTGGAAGTCCTTTCTAGCTCCAATGCAGGAACGCCGAGATCGAGAATGGCTTGCCCTAATAAAGATAGATTAGAGTCCAGAGTCAGAAGGTAGGAGGGGTGTTTTAAAGAATGCTTCTAAAGGATGCTTTGTACCTTTGCATCCTTTGCAAGCATTCTTTAAAACACCCACCCCCCTGACTGGGATAAAGAGACACAGATCTCCATTCCTACTGGTGCCTGATGAAGGGAGATCTGACTTTCAATAGGTTATACTCTGAAAATCTTGTTGGTCTCTAAGGTACTACTGGATTTGAATCTAACTGTTCTACTGCAGACCAACAAAGCAACCTTCTGAAACTGCCCTAATCTTTAGCCTACTTACCACTGACAGCACCAGGTGTATGCTGGGCACTGATCCAAGTCAAAGGAAGGAAAAAACAGGTTGCTTACCTGTAACTGATGATCTTCGAGTGGTCATCTGTGCAGTACCACACATGGGATCAGAGAATCTTCTAGAGCTTCACCTCAGAAGAGCTTTTTGCGGGCTCTCTTCCCGCCCTGGGGGAGGAGACATGCACTGCGCATGCCCAGAGCGGGAGAGAGAGCCGCCTCCCACTCAGTTCCTTCGACCGCCACTGTCAAGGCCAAACAATCCAAAGAAGGAAATCTGGAGATGCCAGCAGCGGGGAAGGCCGGGTGGGATTGTGGTACTGCACAGATGACCACTCGAAGATCATCAGTTACAGGTAAGCAACCTGTTTATCTTCGTCGTGGTCTCTGTGCAGTCCCACACATGGGTGATTACAAGAGATGAACCAGTTGGAGGAGGAGGGAGCTGGCAGCTGCAAAGGACACAAAAATACTGGTTAAGACACAGCATCACCATCAAAACAAATCACCCACGGATCCTACCTGAGGGTGCAGCAGGATCAAGCGAAGAGAGATCGCAGCACCGTCTGACCGAAGGCAGCATCCCATCGAGCTCGGACGTCGAGTGCGTAGTAGGTCACGAAGGTCGATGCCGAGGACCACGTAGCAGCCGCACAGACATCTTCCAACGGGACACCGGCTAGGAAAGCGGTGGACGTCGATACCGCCCGTGTAGAATGGGCAGTGACACAGGTAGGAATGGGTTGACGTGCCAGCTCATAGCAAAGGGCTATGGTGGAAGTCACCCACTTAGAGAGACGTTGAGAAGAAATTGGTTCCCCTGCATGAGGGGGGCCATAAGCTAGGAACAGCCAAGGAGATTTACGTATGGGCTGTGTCCTGTGTAGGTAGAAAGAGAGCGCTCTGTGCACATCTAGACAGTGCAGGGCTCTCTGAGAGGCATCAGTCGGGTTTGGAAAGAAAGTAGGCACAACAGACGACTGAGAGAGGTGAAAGGCAGAGATGACTTTAGGGAGGAAGGAAGGATCTGTTCTAAGGACAACCTTCTCCCTATGAAAAACAGTATAGGGGGGATCGGCCCGGAAGGCAGCTAGCTCCCCTACTCTGCATGCAGTGGTAATGGCTACGAGAAAAGCCGTTTTCCAGGAAACTAACCTGAGGTCGGCGGTAGCCATAGGCTCAAACGGTTTAGCCATGAGTTGAGAAAGGACTAGAGACAAGCTCCAAGAAGGCACCAACAGTTTCCTAGGCGGGCACATCCGAAGAAGACCCTTGAGGAACGTCTTGGTGAGACGGTGGGAGAACACTGAAGAGCCTTGTATGAGGGGGTGGTTGGCGGAGATCGCCGCCAAATGAACCCGCAAGGACGAGTATGCCAGACCAGTATCCTTCAAGTGCACGATGTAGGCGAAGATCTCACGGAGAGATGATCGAATCGGATCGAAGGAGTGATCAGCAGCATAGGATTGGAACCTGTTCCACTTGAACTGATAGGAACGTCGAGTAGAAGGCTTCCTAGCATTCAGGAGGATTTCAGAGACCTGAGGCAGGAAGTCTAGGGCTGGATCTTCCAGGCCGTTAATTTGAAAAATCCCGGATTGGGATGAAGGATTCTCCCTCGGGCCCGAGAGAGGAGATCTGGGACAACAGGGAGGGGACGGAAGGAACGACAGGAGAGTTGAAGCAGGTGCGGGAACCAGACCTGGCGTGGCCACCACGGAGTGATCAGAATGCAGGAGGTGCGGTCTGCACGAATCTTCTGCACGACCCGAGAGATGAGAGGGAACGGAGGAAATAGGTAAAACAGGGTTCCATTCCACTTGTGGAGAAAGGCATCCCCGAGCAACCGAGCAGATGGGGGACCCCTGCTGAAAAACAGGCGACATCGAGTATTGTCGATGGACGCGAAGCCATTGACAGATGGGTGACCGAACTCTCGAAACAGAGGTCGAAGATACCGGAGGGGAATGAATCATTCGTTGTCCGATGAGGCAGAACGACTCAACCGGTCTGCATCGACATTCTGATCCCCGGGAATATGGATCGCCGAGAGCGTAATGGAGTGATCGAGGCACCAGAACCAGAGGTCTATAGCTAAATTGCAAAGGGGAACAGAAGCAGTGCCGCCCTGCTTGTTGACATAATAGACGGCCGTGGTGCTGTCGGAAGCCACTTGGACGACACGGTCTCGAAGGGTCGGAAGAAAGGACCGAAAGGCCAGATAAATTGCTTGCAACTCCAGGTAATTTATGTGGCGAGTTGCATCTCTAGCAGACCAAGCCCCTTGAACAGTAAGCGTTCCACACTGGGCTCCCCAACCCCAGAGGGAAGCGTCTGTGGTCAACACCAACTCGGGAGGAGGAGGTCGAAAAGGCATCCCGGAAAGGAGGTGGACAGGTTGAGCCCACCACTTGAGGGAGTCGAGGACGGTTTGCGGGATTGACAGAATCGTGTGCCAAGGTCTCCGGAGATGATCGAAGGCGCGGAGGAGCCAGAGCTGAAACGGCCGCATTCTCAGCCGGGCGTTGCGGACAACGAACACCGTGGAGGCAAAGTGACCGAGGAGCCTCATGACAGAACGGGCGGATTCTTGGGGACACGTCCGAAAGGAGGACACCATCGCCCGAATGTCAGAAGCCCTCGATTCCGGGAGGAAAGCCGCTTCAAGGTTGGTGTTGAGTCGAGCCCCGAGGAATCGAAGGGTTTGAAGGGGCTGGAGGGAGGACTTGGCGTCGTTGACGCAGAGTCCGAGAGCATGGAGGAGGGAGAGAGTCTCCCGAGTGTCGTGGAGCAACTGACTTGGCGTTGGAGCTATGAGAAGCCAGTCGTTGATGTAAGGATAAAGAGTGACTCCCCGTCGGTGGAGCTCGGCCACCACCACAGCCATCAGCTTGGTGAACACCCATGGAGCTGTAGAAAGGCCAAAGGGAAGCACCCTGTACTGGTAGTGGGCATCTCCAACGGCAAACCGGAGAAACCGCCGGTGTTGGGGACAGCTCGTGACATGGAAATATGCGTCTTGGAGGTCGACTGACGCGAGCCACGCTGCCCGTGGAATGAGAGGAAGGATCGACTGCAGAGTGACCATTCTGAACTTCTGATACCGAATGTAACGGTTGAGATCTCGAAGGTCCATAATTGGTCTGAAGCCGCCGTCCCTCTTGGGAACCAGGAAATACTTCGAGTAGAAGCCGAGAGTTCGTTGCGCCACCGGGACGACCTCGATGGCCCCCTTGGCAAGGAGAGTGGAAATCTCGAGATCGAGGAGAGGGTCTGGAGGTGTGACGACAAAGTGTGGGAGGATCGGAGGCGAAACGAACTCTATGGCGTGCCCGACCCGTAGAATGGTGAGAACCCAGGAGTCGGTTGAAATTTCTTCCCAGGCTGGTAGAAAGGGGAAGAGACGGGTTCGGACGGAAGGAGTATACGACGTTGGGGAAGGGAGACGGTGGGGATAGTCAAACAGACTGTTTAGGCTGTGGCAGCTTTTTGGCAGGGTGGGAACGGTGTTTGGAAGGAGGACAGGAATCGTATGGTTTTCTCCTCCATTGGGAGTGAGGTGCCGGAGACAGGTATCACCTAGAGCTGGAAGGCTTCCAGGAACGGTTTCTGGGACGGTAAGGTGCAGCCGAGACTCCAAGGTTTCGGGCTTGCTTACGACTATCATCGACAGCCTTCAACACTTCGTCGGTGGTGGAGTGGAAGAGGCCGTTTCCGTCAAAGGGAAGGTCTTCAACACGGAACTTGACGTCCGGTTGTAGAGAGGTGCCCCGCAGCCAGGCATGACGCCGGAGCTCGACAGAAGACACCAGGAGTTTCGATGAGCAATTAACGGCATGACGAACCGAATTGATTTGTTGCTTCGATATAACACAAACCTCAGACAAGGCAGCCGAGAGAGTGGGACGGTGCTCCTCTGGAACGAATTCCAGGACAGGACTAACTGCATTGGCAACGTTGAACGCGTACGCCGACAAGTAGGACAAATAAGTATCGACACGGAGATTCATAGAGGCCAGAGAGTACATCTTCTTGGTCAGAAGATCCAGTTTACGACCCTCACGGTCAGGAGGCGTGGACTGGCGAACAGTCTTGAGGAAGAGTGAACAACCATGGAGTTCGGTGGTGGCTGACAAACGAGGAATTTGCCAGGAGCGTCCTGGATCCTGTACAACCCATCATAGCGCCTCGAAACTGGAGGGATCGAAGCCGGGTGCTCCCATGACTCCTTCAGGATAGAAAGGTGGACAGGCAGCAAAGGCAAGACAGGAGACGGAGGAAGGTCAGCCTGGACCAATCAGTGAACGACGTCGGTCACAGCTGGGGACTCTGTAAAGCCCTGTACTTGGAGGGCAGTTGCCATCCTGGTAACGAGCTCTAAAAATGCTTTAGGGCCCTCAGTAGGGGAAATCGACCCTGAGCGCCGAGAACTCCGCCGAATCCGACCTGTCCGAGATCGACATGGGAGAGGAGGATCGTGGTTGGACAAGGTCGATGACCGGATGGTCGACGGCAGGACGGTGTCGAGGTTCCATTGGGGAACTCTTTGGGGCATCCCGATTTCTGGAAAGGTCAGAAGGCTGTTCCCTAGAGGCGGAATGGGCCGAGGCAACAGACGCTGAGCGCCGAGGGCGGTCAGAGACATGGGTCCGATCCACGCGTTCCGAATGCCGGATCCAGTCATAATGGTGTCTCTCCGGTGTCGGAGACCTAGAATAATAATAGGTCGCATCCGGATGTTCCCGATGGTGTTCGCAAGACCAGCATTGGTGGTCAGAGGCGGAACCAGACGACGACGGGGATTGCCTACGGATCAGGCATCGGCGATTGTACCGGGATCGGGACCGCGCATGGCTGTGCACAACAGAGCCCTCATCCAAAGTGTGGACCGGAGTAGTGGAATGCCTCGCTGGAGACCGGGAACCTCTTCGCGGAGACAGCTGCAGAGGCGATCTGGTCAACTGGCCCAAAGGAATCATCCCCGTAGGCGACGAGTGGGAGTGCTGCGGAGTCTGTTGTCGAGCCGCAGACTTGTGAGATGTCAAGGCCAAGGCCGGCATCAACGTCGACAACCCAGTCACGACGATGGGGTCCACCCTCAAAACCGAAGCAGACGGCGGGGCCTTCGACTTCGAAGGGGTCTTATCTTCAGCCCGCTTAGGTTTCTGTTTCGGTGCCTTCGAGGAGGTATCCGATTTTTGGCTACCGAGGCCTGGGCGTAGGGCGGATTCCAAAAGGAGAGCCCGGAGGAACAACAGGAACGAGGTCTGAACGCGAAGGCAGTCGAAGAAGAACTGAGTGGGAGGCGGCTCTCTCTCCCGCTCTGGGCATGCGCAGTGCATGTCTCCTCCCCCAGGGCGGGAAGAGAGCCCGCCAAAAGCTCTTCTGAGGTGAAGCTCTAGAAGATTCTCCGATCGAGGTTGTGCGCAGGCGCCCAACCCATGTGTGGGACTGCACAGAGACCACTCGAAGATCATCTTTAGTTTCCTGCCCATTTACATTGGAAATGCAAGACAGAAGTAGAGTGAACCATACCAAAGTGGAGATGCAAACAAACAGAGTAAAGTGGTCCAGGAAAGTTTGGGTTTTTTTTCCTGTTCACAAAGTATATTTTAAAGAGGACAGTAAAATGGCTTGTGGGGGGGGAGCATTCTACAGAGAAGATACAGCAAGATTCAGCAAACTGGGCCAATAGTAGATGATTGGCAGACAAAGTAAGATGAGGAAATCAGATGAGGGAGGCAGTACAGTCAAGACAAGAGAGGGCTAGATTCTTGAAACTGATGAGAGGATTGACAGGAAGCTAGTGCTGCGATTCAGTGGAACATCAGCAGAGTGAACATAATTCAACATCATACCCAGCTACGAGCATCTACGGTAAATAATACCACAGCTCAGCAAAAATTCAACCAGACTCAGAAGCATTTACTTGTTTACAGGAAAAGACAGGCCACTATGTCAATCTTAATGTAATGGTCAAATACAGAATAAACTATCCAGTGCAAGCGAAGGGAGGAACCACACTTTTTTTGTAGTTTGATTATTACACACACATACACCACAAAGCTCTCTTTTATAAAGAAAGGTAGTTGTGTGGAACTTCGGGTTAAGCAGGAGGAGGGAAGAGGGCTTTTAATCATTTCCTTCCCAGTCGTTTGCCCCAAATCACTCCAGGTTTATTTTATTTTTCATATTTATAGCATGTCCTGCACTAGTCCCTTCAACCTGTTCCTGGGTGAATGAAGATCTGATATCGGGAGGTCCTGCTTAGTAATATGTTCAGGGTTTCTGAGCTCATGGGTGATAGCAATTCTGATAATTGTATTTTATATAAATGCTTAATATTTGCAAAATTTGTTAAAGCTTTACCATATGATTTCTACCTGTATTCAATATAAATGTATAGAATGCTCCATTTTTATAATTTTCATTGCAGCTTTACCATATGATTACAGCCTGATGAAGGGTTGAAACGGAGATTTACCTGGGACATCCGTTGCCATGGTTAACACTACGTGGTTAAGTTCATGTACTATGGTTTAGCTTCACATGTTCAAATTCAACTTGTATTTGTACTGCATCTTTGAAGAATAACTAACAATAGTTTATAATTCCAAATAGAATTTTGTATGTATTCCTTTATTGCAGTGTTTTTCAGATTTAATATACTTCACACACTGTATAGCCATTTTTTTTGTTATACAACGTTAATAAATGGATGGCAGAGACCTCAGAGAAGCCATAAATGGACACCCGCTGCCTCAGCTTTTCTTTCCAGGAAATAAAAGATATAAAGGCTTGTCTCTTTTACCTCTTGGGGAGAAAAGTAGTGGGGAGGGGGTCGGAGACTGAGATTTATTTATTTTGGCTGTCAAGTCACAGCCAACTTATGGCAATGTCAAATGGTTTTCAAGGCAAGAGACATTCAGAGGACGTTTGCCATGACCTTCCTTTGCATAGCAACCCTGGACTTCCTTGGTGGTCTCCCACCCAAGTATTAACCAGGGCTGACCCTGCTTAGCTTCCCAGATCAGGCTAGCATGGGCTATCCAGGTCAAAACCCTTAACCATCCCAACACTCTACCCATAGATGCTTTATCTGGTAACTCGCTAGAGGAAAAGAAGCTCAGAAGTAAACTTAACATGCAGTGCCATCTTAATTCAGTTTTTACCATCTCCAGTATCTGCTCCAGCTACACCTTAAATTTAGCACCCACAATAAATACAAAATAAACTGCCTCTCTGTATATATAATTATCCCATTCTCACCTTAAAGTTTCTAGGTTTTATGAGAAAGAGCTTCAGAAATGCAAAGTACTTCTATTCACGTTCAAAAACTGAAACATGGAGAGCAAATGAAAGGCAAGGGAAAAATTTAGTTTTTCCATTTCTTTTTATGGCAAACTTTTAACAACCTCCACAGAGGGGAAAACAAGCCCAAAATTGGGTTTACACGGCGTTTTAAAAATCCTGAACAAACAAGAAGAGACTCACATTTATTAAAAAAAGACTACCACCCAGCTATACTGCACATTAAGTTTTACCTCTGTGTTTTAGAAATACTTGAGAAATGCTACAAAAGTCTAAAACAACCCTGATAAGCCTTTGTAGGCAACCTGAGACCAGTCATCTCCCTTCCACGCTTCAGGCTTTCAATCTGTCAAATGAGGAAAAGTGATATTTACTTCCTTTGCAACTTTGTGGAAGAGAAAGCACTACGGAGAAGACTGTTTACTACCGGAAACAGAAAAGGGGGAAGGGATAGCCCCAAGACCACAATCCACCAATAACATGGACTTCATAAGCCCCAATGAGATTGATGAGAGCAGCATGAGAGTACCTTTGAGATCTTACCCTGCTCCCATCCATTGCAATGGGGATCACACAGAAAAATATTCCTGGCAAACTGTACACTAAAAAAATTCTCTGGGCTTCCATGCATCTGTCTGGTAAGTGTTCTCTACAAGGACAGAATGTGATACACAACAAAAACAGAGAGCTTTCAAAACTCAGCCGTATCTGCCACTAATTCTATTGGTAAGATATTTACTACCTTACACTGGAAAACAGCTTTCTGAAGAAGCCATCCTACCTGGATATCATGACCATCTCTATACCCACCAGCAATTTTTCAAGCCTACAAACTTTACTACTCAATTTCTCAATCCTGCTTTTGGGGATGGTGAAAATACAATAATTCCCATCCTGCGCTGCAGCTAAATGGGGATAAATACTTTACTACATTTTCACACAGATGGATGAGTTGAATTTCATGCCAAGAGGATTTACGTGTCAGTGTACCACAGGAATCAGTACAGAAAGTTTAGGGGAAAACAACTTTAGAAAACAGAAACAACCCTGTAAGTTTTAACCTGATGCATGTTAATATGTGTGTTTTAACTGTGTATGTTTATATTTTGTAAACCACCTTGGGCATTGGAAAAGCAGGATATAAATATTTTTAAATAAATAAAATTATTTGTGGCATTAACTAATACTGGTCACATCGCAAAAGGCAAGCTACAAAGACAGTTTGTAAAGCTCCTCAATATCCTTTATAATGAAAGAAGATGCAGGATTATACAAATGCCATGATACCTGCCAGGCTTAACAGTACCCATTTCCAACCACAACTGCCAAATTCACACACATACTGAATTTTCAGCCCTCCTCCTTCCCCATTGCTGCTATGCACGTATGAAAAACAATTTTCAACAGACTCATGCCACGTTTCTGATTCAATTGATAGCAATGCAGGAAAGCTGATTTATAACTGCATTTTGACTTTTCTGAGCTTTGTAAAGCATGTGTGATTTTGGCCATTGCTGCTGCTGGAACATAAAGCTCATCTAACAGTGTCACGATCCTGGGCCTATAGTAGTGCGGCCTACAGGCTCTAGGGAGGCCTAGTGGCTCCAGGGAAGCCTGTATTGGAGTAGCTATCAAGGTCCACATTCCCCGGGTGCCCTCTGGACCCTGTGATTTGCTAACAGGGGATTTGAAGGGAAAACTTACACCAGCAGAGAAGTAGAGGGTGGTGCCTTGGAACAAGGTATAAAAGGCCTTGTCCAAAGTGGGAGGGTGTTCACTCCCAGGGAGCAGGGCTGGTGAGGCTGCTGCAGAAAGAGGGATCACTCATCCAAAAGGGGTGAGTCAGCCTGAGACTAGGTACCTAGAGGAGGCTAGGACAGTAGCTAGGACAGATAGTCAGACACGTTAGGATTTATTATTTTGCTGCGTTACCTACTTTTACTTGGCAAAGAGAAAGACTGCCTATATGGTTCTACCTATTTAAAGGCTCAAACCCCCACCCCCAACAACTTATCAGCACTTCAGCCTTCAAATACAAGACACAGCAAAATCTCCCAAATAAAGTATATTCCTCTACACTGAGATGGGCGACTCCAGTACTGCTTAATGTCAATATACATTGTGTGATTCCAAACATTTTTAAAGAAGGCTAGGAGAGCAGAAGAGGTCATAGAAGCAGCAGGTTTTTGTTGTCTCCAAACGACTGATACAGATCACAGCAGCCTCGTGGGTCCCAGAGACAATAAGATAAAACACAGTCTTCTCTTTCTTCTCTTGGTATTGCAGTGTACCAGCTTTTGAAACACAAACAACAGAGAATATCTGTATTTGGCTCAAATCTTTAAAGCACTGAAAGCTAGCTTTCAAGTCACATACATACACCTAACAGGTCCACATTCAACCGAGTCTACTGACTTTCCAAATGGAAGACTCAGTTGAAGACAAGTCAGTGAAGTTTTAAACTGCACAAATGTTCTTGAGCAGCTAGTAACAGAATGTACACTTCAAGAGACAGAAGACCAAAACTGCTACATTCCAAGTATTATCAAGGAAGACTGTTCACAAGCAACTTAAACTTCCACATCTTACAGCATGGCCTGTTCACAAAGTGTTTACCATTCAGCACTCTGAAACTTTCTAAAAGTAATGTTGTTTCTTGTCAATATGATAATCCTTGACAAGGTTGACAGTTAATGCCAAGGTGTCCTTAATGTACACATTGTTTGGATTGTAAAGGCTAATTTGCCATATCAGCCACAAATATCACCACTACCACAGAGCTCTGCTGCTCCAGTTGTTTTCTGTTCACGTCAAGTGCTTTGTTAATAGGCTGCAATTTGAAATGCAAATGCGTAAGCACTTACAGCCAACTTTGCTTTGACATTCTTATCTGACTTTATGATCTCCCTTTCTTGCCCTGATGAACAGCTCAGTGAAATAATGATAAAAAAAAAAATTACAAGTTTCTACACCACTAAATGCAAGCCCAGTGAAGTAAATGACCTTATGTGGTGTCCAGCTGTGCTCAGTGTGTTCATGAAATTCATGTGTATTCATGAAATGTTAAGAGAAAGCACCTGTGTGTCACCAGGGGGTAAGCACTAGCGCCCATGTCCTTTGTACATCTCCATACCCTCCCCCTCAAGCTTCTTCAATAAGAGCTTCTCCAGACAGGAGAATTAATTATTTCTAAGAACTACCTGCAAGAGAATGAGCAAAGCCCAGGACTGACATTAATAAGCGTATTTCTGAAGCCCTGCAAGAAAGTTTTTTTCAGCAGTGCAAGTATATTTATAAAATTAAGAGGTTCCTTGCTTTTTCTGAGTAGGCTGACTGCACAGAAAGAGTAACAAGGATGACAAGACTGCTCTCTGAGGCCATTCCCTTGGTAATCTAAAAGCCACCTTGAAAATAAAAAATAAATGGCTATTAATTGCACAATGGGACCAGCATGTAATTTTGTTGCTTTCAGAGACTTCTAGGTAAACTATATGGATATTGACTGGCTGCCTTGAATCCACAGAGAAAGGTAGGATGCAAAAATCGGGGAATTTAGGGGAGCATTAAAAAAACCCTATGCAATTCCCCTCCCTTTGGAAAGACTGAAGTGCTTTTGAAGACAAGGTTCTGCTTACTCAAAATATATTGCATGAAAGATTGTATGTAGGACAGTCTACAATATTAGAAAATACAAGAAGGGGGACCCGTGATACTCACAGGGAGGAGGAGAAGCTTTGCGGGACAAGGAAGGAGCCCCAGGTGAGCCTTCTCCCTTGCCCCCCTGGCACCAATGGCAAGGCCCGTGCCCTGCCAAACTTTCTCCCTCCTCCCCCCAGCACCAGCGGCGAGGCCTGAGCTTGGCCCGCCAAGCTTTCTTCCTCCCCCTCCCCCAGCAGCAGCGGCTGTGAGGCCTTGCCGGCCCGCCAAACTTTCTCCCTTCCCATCTGGCAGCGGCTGCGGTGAGGCCTGGCCGGCCCACCAAGCTTTCTCCCTCCTGCCCGCCCCTCCCCTTCCCCTCCCTGGCAGCAGCAAGGCAGTTCTCAGAGCGTTCCAGGGAACGCTTTTTTACTTTGGGGGTGGGATTTAAGTATCCCTCCTATAGCTTTTTTATAGATTTTAGATTTTTCTGCACATCTGAGGATTGCCCCAAATGTGCAGGAAAATATCTTTGCCCCCTAGGTGCCCACGATGTGCGGATTTAGATATCCGCACACAGAGGGCACCTTGACTATTAGCATATAGATTAAGTTAGATATCCCTATGTATAATGTAGCTATACACAACATGTCTTTAAGGACATGTTGACTGGTTAAATGTCAATAATTTTAACAATAAGCTTTAATGTGTTTGATGATAAAGACTTCAGCGTAACAAAGTTTAATTTAATATCCAAAAATTCTGGTACTACTACCTATTGTGACCATATGTTCCAAGCCAAACAACACACTTTCTTTTCTTTACTGCTAAATTTGTTCTTTGGTTTCATTTTTTATTGTTTTCTTATCTCTTCAATGGCAAAAATTAAGAGATATCTGCTAAGATAACACAGGATGCAGTAGTTTGCAACTCCAGCTCAAATACTGGGTTTATTTGCAATCTGCAAATTTATTATTTTATATATTTATACTTTTAATTTCCATAAGTAGGCCAATTAGTATAATTTTATCTGCTAAGCCATAAATTATGCAGTTTATGTGGTTAAAGCAGTAAAATACATTTAGGTTTCACTAGAAAGTATTTCACATATTTCTGGGGGGTTTTCCTGGAAAACGCCCCACTTATTTATTAAATTTCTACCCTGCCCTCCCACCGAGGCAGCTCAGGGTGGCTTACAGACACAATTTAAAACCAGCAAATACAAAATATAAAATGCAATTCCATACAGATTCCAATAAACACAGTAAAGCAACATAATACAGCGGCATCCTATAATAAAGTGCTAGTGCGGCCCAGCCAGTGCAGTCAGTTCTTATTGAAACACTTCACGAAACAGCTCCGTTTTCACGGCTCTCCAGAACTGCTGGAGGTCCCGTAGAGCTCTAATCTCATTGGGGAGCTCGTTCCACAGTGTTGGCACCGCCAGGGAGAACACCCTGGTCCTAATTATCACCAGCCTGGCGTCCCTGGGGGGGGGGGCAGGCAGTGTTGTGTTCCAGACCGCAGTGCTCTCGGGGGAATGTACAGGGAAAGGCAGTCCTTCAGGTAGGCAGGCCCCTGACCATTACGGGCTTTAAAGGTCAAAACCAGCACCTTGAAGCGAATCCGGAATGCTACCGGAAGCCCGTGCAACGACTTCAGCACAGGTTGGATAGGCTCCCACCTGGGGAGGCCCATCAACAGCCTGGCTGCCACGTTCTGCACTAGCTGCAGCTTCCCAGGTTGCCCCACAGGCAGCCCCATGTAGAGAGCATTACAGTAGTCTACCCTCAAGGTGACCATGGCGTGGATCACTGAAGCCAGATCATTGCGTTCGAGGAAGGAGACCAACTGCCTAATCAGCCAAAGATGGTAAAAGGCTGCCTTGGCAGTGGCTGCTACCTGGGCCTTCACAGTCTAGGAAGCATCCAGGAGCACTCCCAAACTCCTGACCCTCAGCGCTTGCACCAACGGCATCCCACCGAAGGCCGGAAGAGGGACCCCTAACCCTGAGCCGCTCCGATTCAGGCAAAGGACCTCCGTCTTCACCGGATTCAGTTTCAGTCGACTCAGCCTAAGCCATCCCGCCACGTCCTGCAATGCCCGGTCCAGATCTTCCAGGGTAGAGGCAGACTGACTGCCCAACAACAGATAGAGCTGGGTGTCATCTGCATATTGATGACACCCAAGCCCATACCTCCGGGCAATCTGGGCAAGGGGGCGCATATAGATGTTAAATAGCAGTGGGGAGAGCACTGCCCCTTGGAGCACTCCACAGATTAGTGGGTGCCTTCGGGACATCTCTTCCCCCCTTTGTCCCCGACCCTGGAGAAAAGAGATGAACCACTGCAAGACCAGCCCCCAAATCCCCACATCAGCGAGGTGGTGGGCGAGCAGCCGATGATCGACCATGTCGAACGCCACCGAGAGATCCAATAACAGCCACACCGCCATCCTGCCCTGATCCAGATGCCTCCAGAGGTCATCCATGAGGGCGACCAGTGCTGTCTCCATCCCATGACCGGGGCAGAAGCCAGACTGGAAGGGATCCAACATGGAAGTAGAACTTCAGAGTTTCTACAAGTTTTACATCTCTAATTGTAGGTAACTTCTATGTTTGACAATTCATGTATTATAAGAGTTGCATGATAACTACCTTCAAGTACTGGAAGGACAGAGGATGGTGCAGAGTTGTTTTCTGTTGCCCCCGAAGGTTGGACCAGAACCAACACATTGAAATTAAATCAAGAGTTTTCAGCTAAACATTAGGAAGAACTTCCTGACAGAGCGGTTCCTCAGTGGAACAGGCTTCCTCAGGAGGTGGTGGGCTCTCCCTTCTTTGGAGGTTTTCAAACAGAGGCTGGATGGCCATCTACCAGCAATGCTGATTCTGTGAACTTAGGCAGATCATGAGAGGGAGGGCAGGAGGGGTTGCCATCAGTGCTTAGCTCTTGTGGCCCTTTCTTACACGTGCAGGGAAATGCTGATTACCACTTTGGGGTCCAGAAGCAATTTTTCTTCGGGCCAGTTTGGCCAGGGATCCTGAAGGTTTTGGTGGGCGATCACACACACAATTAGCCCCACCATAGGCGTGAATGCCAGGTGGATTTAAAGGGTGCAATCAGACACAAACATCTGTGAAGTGCCTTGCACCCATCAGCAACCCATTTTGCTCCACCGCAGAAGCAGAGTAAAAAGACACTGGGGAAGTAAACGGGTTGTGATGGGCCACAGATGGACTTTCCCATGTCTGATCACTCCAGCACACTCTCATGGCATCGGGATGGTCTGATCAGGCCATCCCGACTCCATGTTATTGTTTTCCCCCCCTTCTCAGTATGCGCATCATCACAAACTCCATATGGAGCCCTCAGTGTGGAGATGTGATTCACTGATTCCTCGTGTAAGCGCATCAGAAACAAACAACAACAAAAAACCCTGACTCACCTGCAGTTGCATCTGATCATGTAGCAGCGGGCTATGCCCGCAGCTTCCAAGGACTGTGTGATCACGCAACTGCGGGTCAAATTCCTCTGGAGGAAATAGCCTCACTTCTCCCCTGCCTTATCTCGCCTATGTGACTGCCCCCTTTGTATCATCTTCTGAGCATGGAACAGCGGTCACTGGGGGTATGGGGGGAGGAGGTATTTGTGAATTTCCTGGTTCAACTAGGTGACCCTGGAGGTCCCTTCAAAACTCTATGATTCTACTAAAAATCAAAAGTTGTGCTCAGAACAAAATTGTGAACATCTAGCTATAATTTCTCTTTTGCATAAAATGTGCTTGAATTGCAAACATTATTTTGAAAATATATTTAAATATTTTCTCAAGCCACCACCATCACAGCAGTGTTTCATTGCTGCTTAACAAAGATCAGTACAGAAAAAGAAGCATGGATTTTTAAAAAGGCAGCAAAGGTACATATCCATAAGGAATTCTGGGGAAGTAGCTTTCCTTCTTCCTCTTAAAAAACCAACCTGTTCTCCCTACTACAAGACTAAAACTATTTTTAAAAGAAGTATTTTTTCACAATCCAAATTCCATGCTATAAACTATACTATCTGTAGAAAGGGAACACAAAATTTCAGCTGCTGCAGCTGAAGGCTGTACACATACATCCGGTAGAGCATATCTCAATCCAGTTCTTCCGCTGGTGTCCACTCAAGACTGCCTCACCCCCTGCCCTGTATTTAAGCTTTGTTGTGCTCTTTCTCCCCCCCTTTACTGCAGCTCAAGAAAAGAGCTGGTTGTGCTATTTACATTTCCAGGCAGTATGAGAATGGAAATAAGGCAAACAGCCCTATAAACTTTCGGGTCTTCTCACCCTCCCTCCTGCTTCCCCTGCCTTCCCCAGTCTCCTCATTTCTCAATGCAAAGTATATGCAAAATCACATTTTCATAAAGTTCACAAACAAAACTCTGGCCAAACAACCTCTAGAGAAGTCTTATGGCAAAGAAAGCTGGGCATCCTTTCCACTTGTCTTCCTTAACAGGACTTCTATCTTGCAGATATATTCATATGAAAAAAGATCCCAGCCATCAACCATCTTCCCCAAATGGGCAGTTAACAGGCAACTGATTATCTCTTTCCAGCTAGTGGGGGGGAGGATATTCCAATATTCCTATCCCCTGCTGGCTGGAAAGCTAGTCCTGCTTTCAGCAGCCTCTAGCTTTGTTAGTTATTATTACAGAAAAGGACAAACTGGAAATCCAAAAAAAGGAAGAGAATGAAGGCAGTTTATGACAGAACAGCTTGTATGTGTTTGCAAGAACAGAGATGTGTTACCAAACACAGTATTACCAGAGAGGAAGGAAGTGTCCAAACTAGAATATATGGCATTCCACATTTCAGGCTGATGGGGCATAGCATGCAGACAGAAGCACAAAACAGTAATAATATGGAATGTACACCTGACAGACTTATATATTCTGTAGGTGTATACATATCATGATCACTTTTAATATATACAGGGAGATTGACTGCTCAAGAGAGCAGTGACTCACAAAAGCTCATACCCTGCCACAAATTTTGTTAGTCTTTAAGGTGGTACTGGACTCTTGCTTTTTTTTTTACACAGAGACTAACATGGCTAACCATCTTGATCTAATCTCCATGGAAGGCACCACATTTAGCCATACAGAACGACAGGGGGGAAATTAAGCAACATGCTAATCCTCAAAACTGCAAAACACACATTGTGTCTGCAGAAGTTTCAGAAACAAAGATTGCCTTCAGGAGGGCTAACAAGGATTGAAATATTGAGATCAGGGCCCTGCAAGACCTACTAGCATTTCACAGAGCCTGCAAAATGGACCTGTTCTGCCAGGCCTTCGGTTGAGGCAGTGGGCGTCCACCAGTTAGCCTCCCTGCTGCAACCTGGTAATGTTATACTGCCATTAATAAGATCTTTATGGTTCAGCTGCAGCCCAATTGCTCCCAGCTATTAGGACTGCTGAACATGTAATCTGCTGCAATGCCTACCTTTTAATTGTTTTAGCTGTTTTTATTGCTCTGGTATTTATTTCTTTAGCTGTTTTAATTATTGTAATTTATTGTTGTGACCTGCTCTGAGCCTGCTTGCAGGAAGGGTGGGATATAAATCAAATTAAAATAAATAAATAAATAAATAAGAATACTTCAGCATATTGTACATCTCCTTATCCCTCCCTTCATGGTTCCTAGCTTGTAGTCCAACCTGCATACCTCCTCCAGTCCTTCAAAAACATTCCAATTCGAATAAACCCAAAAAAATGCAAACAAAAAAGTGAGATGTTACAAAATATGGACAGCTCACAAGGTGCCAGGTGACCATTATTTTTATTGGGATAGGTTGCCAGTCTGGTCATAGGTGTTCTATGAACAATATTCCACCCTTGGTTGCTTGATGCAAGGTACTTTAGGCTTTTGTATTCCAGCAGTCCTCACTGAAACCCTTCCTGTTTAAGTGTCCTCCCAAATATTCCACAGCCTCTACAGGACATATTAGTTACCCTTCTTGAAAGAGAATCCTTAATGTTGTTTATAACAGCAAAAGAGCCCAAGGAACTACTGAAATTAACTAATTCTTAAAGGAAATTAATTTGTCAGTAAGTTGCTCTCTAGACCCCCACAGAAACAAATGCAAATCAAACCACTTTTTTGCTGTCCCAAACATTAATATCTTGAAAGATGGAAAGAAATAAACACCTTCTGAAAATTAAATTAGCCTACACAGAGGAAGAAGGCATAGAGTTTAACACCCACTCAAGAGAAACCTTCCCTAAAGATCACCAAGAAGCAAAATTAGACACATTTCACTCTGTGCCACAATCCACCCTTGTTAAGCTTCACATATGCAACATGGCTGAAAGTGATTACGTTTAACTGATCAAACATAGTTAACACCCTCTATTCCTTAATCTCTTCTCTCAATCCCATTCCAAGGACTGATGCTATGTGGATGCTGGGAGTCCAAACAGAGGCAGCAGCAGCAAACAGAATCCCAGAAGTACAGTCATGGCTAGATTCAATTCAAATCGCACTGTAGAGACCAACAAGATTGGGAGGGGGCAAGCTTTCGAGAGTCAGAGCTCCCTTTGTCAGAAGCAGTATACGATCTGACTCACACTTCAAGAGCCTCAGATTCTCTGCCAAGCAATCTAGATGCATACTGACAGTGTCTCCCCAGCAGTTTGAGCTGGTTTTTTGGGAGGGGGAGGGAACACAGCTGCAAATACAATAAAATTAGGAATCTTGAAAACTCATCTCATTCCCACCATTCCTCAAGGGTGCTCAGAGCAACACAGATTGTTCTTCCTCCCTGTATTTAATCCTCACAACCACCCTGAGAGGTAGGTTAGGTTGAAAGAGGGAAATTCCATCACAAATGATCATTAAATTAGAAGTGCACTGAAAGTGCATTATCCAACCTCTGTAGAAGTAGCCTTAATGATGTATATAACAGAGGGAGCCATCCTTCCAAAAACATTCTGGACAATATAGCAAGAAGAGTTTCAGCTCCACCACCACAAGAATTTCCTATTCCTCCATAAGTAAATACTAGATCGCCATAGCTCCATAATATCTTTAGAAAGAGTTTTGGTACTCCCTATGGAAAAGAACATAAGCAGTGGTGACAGCTGTAAATCAGCCTCATTCTCTCAGACACACAGATTCCGGGTCGATGTCAAACATACACTTCGAAGTGCTGATCCCAGACCAGCATCCACACACTCCAGGATACAATTATTCTTCTGCAGGCATGGACAGATGTGTCAGGTGAAGTGCTGAACTCTAGCTATCCATCGTGGGAGCCATTAACTTGATCAAGCTGACATTTTACAGCTTTAAAAAAAAAAGATCAGCCACACAGAAACACTAGAGGTTTTCCTTTTGGAAGTGGCAAACAGGAGACTGGGATGAAAAGCAAGCATTTTTAAGTGCTTAACAAAGACGAAATCCTCTGAATGCACCCACGCACAAGATAACGGAGCATGCATTTCAAAGAGAAAAGAATATGAAAGAGAGTGGGGTTGCGACCTCCAGGTAGGGAAATTCCTAGACATTTGGGGGTTTTGCCTGGGGAAGACAGAGTTTAAGGAAGGGAGGGACCTCAGCATAGATGTGATGCCATACAGTCTGCTCTCCAAAACTGTCATTTCCTCCAACAAAACTCATCTCCGTAGTCTGAAGCTCAGTAGTAATTCTTGGGCAACTCCAGGCCCCACCTAGAGGTTAGCAACCCTAAAAGAAAAGGACTGAAGACTAATCCTGAAAGGAATAGCTATATATCAGTAGATACATGTCATTTTATTCATTTTCATTTATTTCATTTACTAGGAATAAGGCCCGTTGTGGAAATAAATACAACGGGCTCCAGAAAGAGGCTCTGGAAGAGTGCCCCGGCTTTGGGCACTCAGTGACAATTTGCTGTGGCAATATCAGCAGGGTATAATGACAGAGTCCACCATTTTCTCCAGAGGAACTGATCTTTGCTACCTGAAGAGCAGTAGTAATTTTGAGTGATCTCCAGCCCACCCCCAAGATTGGTAACAGTGGTTCCCCAGGAGGGAGTGGCTGGTTTGGAGGGTGGAGTCTATGGCATTGTACCTGTCTGAGGTCCCACCCCTCCTCAACACTCACTCTCTCCAAGTTTGACCCCTCAAATCTCCAGGAATTTCCCAATCTGGAGTTGATAACCCTATCTCCCTCCCAGCCAACCATCAACCTACCTTTAGTTTTCCATCTCCTCCCCCCTCCCTCCTAGAGAGCAGTTGTAATTTTGAGTGATCTCCAGCCCCCACCAGGAGATTAGCAACAATGGTTCCCCATCAGGGAATGTCTGGATTGGAGGGTGGAGTCTATGGCATCATACCTGTCTGAGGTGCCACCCCTCTTCAAACCTCACCCTCTCCAGGCTCCATCCCTCAAATCTCCAGGAACTGCCCACCTGGAGTTGGCAACCTGATCAGGACTGGGTCCAATGAATTTTCTCCCAAAGGCCAACACAGGTGTGGAAAGGGCCTTTTACTGACAGAGGAGAAAGTACAGGTGCCAACTGTGATTAGGGAAATACCTGGAGATTTGGGGGGGTGGATCCTGTGGAGGGCAGCATTTGGGGTGTGTGTGGAAGGACTCAGCAGGGTATAATGCCATAGTCTACCCTCCAAAGCAACCATTTTCTCCCGGGGAACTGATCTCTGTCATCTGGAGGACAATTGTAACAGTGGGAGATCTCCAAGTTCCACCTGGAGATTGGCAACCCTAGGGGAAAGTCAGTCGCACCGTGGGGAGTTGAAGAAAATGGTTTGATGGTCGCTGGCCCACCTCGTTAGCCAGCCAGCCATGCTGAAGCTAAGCAGGAGAAAGAGCCTTTTTCCATTTATTCTGACAGGAAAGTGGCCATTGGGGAGGGGGTTATGCTGAAAGTCCTTTTTTTACTCACAGAACCAAACTTGGCTGCCTACCAACAGCCACTGAGGGGACAGTCCCTCACAGGAGTCAAGAGAACTGTCTTCCTCAGGAGAGAGAGCTGGTCTGCCAGCAAATCTGTCTGAAGGGGGAGTGGGTGGGGAAAGGAGCAGACCCAGCATCCGGCCAATGGCACACGGAGGCAGCTGATGGGCCAATGGCTGAGGGAGGGCATTTTACAGCCAATGGGAGCACATGGAATCTTACGAAACCAAAAGATAAGCATTTATAAGGAGGGATACCCCACCTTTCTCCCCAGTGGGGAACCAACGCAGCTTACATCATTCTCCTCTCCTCCATTCTATCCTCAGCTTAAGCTAAGAGAAGGTGACTGGCTCAAGATCACCCAATGAGCTTTCATGGCACAAGTGGGGATTCAAACCCAGGTCTCCCAGATCCTAGTCCAACACTCTTAATCCCTACTAGGGATGGGCACGGACCGAATTATGAACCAAAATTCATTACGAACTGGGCCCGGTTCATGGTTCACAAACCTCGGTTCATGCCATCCCGCCCCCACCAGCCTCCCAGATGGCTTTTGGAGGTTCATGTGGTTCGTGTCAGCAGACATGCTGACACTGGCAGTGGAGCTTGCAGAAGAGTCCATAAATCTCTTTAAATGCCTTCTCCAAGCCCTGCTGCTGCTTGCAAAAACCATTTCAAGTGATCCCTTTAAATGGTTTTTGCAAGCTGCGCATCACAAATCATGAAATGGTTTGTTACACAGAAAGGTTTGTGGAGGTTTGTGGTTCATCAGACCCCATGAACCTTCATGAACCTCCATTTTCCCGGTTCGTGGCCATGCCTAATCCCTGGCTATCCATCTGGTATGCAAAATTAACAATGCAACCCCCTAAGAACACTTTCCTGTGAGTAACCCCATTGAATGGATCGGAGTAGAATTCTGAGTAGACCTGCTTTGAATCTGTTACTGTTTTGAATCGGCCTCTTAACCATTTCTAGAACAGTAACAATTTCATCCCCTCCTCCACAACGAAGTTTATGTTTGTCAAATGCTGAGGCCCAAAATATGTCAACTGTTATTTAATTCACAAGTTTTAAAAACCAAGCCAGAACTCCACTGCTGACCTCTATGTCAACTGCTGACCTCTAGGGTGATATATTTAGATATCATCTGCACTGTCAGATTTCTTTCA
This sequence comes from Gekko gecko, assembly GCA_029375565.1. Classification (NCBI taxonomy): domain Eukaryota; kingdom Metazoa; phylum Chordata; class Lepidosauria; order Squamata; family Gekkonidae; genus Gekko; species Gekko gecko. The sequence goes on along the minus strand of JAPDNY010000013.1, from coordinate 19,271,026 downwards.
GTTGCAGAAAAATCTTAGTCCTGCAGATTTCCCATCTAATACTTTTATGTACTCCCAACTCCTCTTCCATCACAGCCTCTGGGTAAATGAACTTTATAACTTCCTGTATCATCAACCACGACAAAAGAAAGGAACTCATTTAAATGGACCCTCTCTTTAGCTCAAGGAAGAAAAGGATGAGGGCAAGTACCAGAAACATTAACAAAGCCCTCTCCAGCTGCAAGGACTTCACCCCATTTCTACCTTCCCACAGCCCTGCCTTTTCACTGGAGTGAGCAGGTGGCTCTTTCTGTAGTTAATCATCTGTTGCCACTAGCTGGTCGGCCTGGATATTCTTGGAAAAGTGCAGCTTTTCAGGTTGTTCATGGGTGCCAGTGCAAGCTGTCACTAAAAAGGTTTTGCTCCCAACTTCTCTGATTTTAACAACTTCCATCTATGGTTAGTTGGAGAATAGATAAGCACACACTTTAAAGAGATACTTTAAGAGAGACTGCCATTATTTTTTCCAGAACAAGCTGTCCATTTGTCAACAGTCCTTGTATGTCTTGTGACTAAAAAGGGGGGGGAGAACCACAATAACAACTGACTGCTCTATGCACAAACAGCCCAAACCTACACAGCACCTCCATGTGTTCAACTGGTAAGAGCTGTACTTTCACTAAAGACTTCTCTTTGTACTAGGGTTGCCAGCTCTGGGTTGGGAAATACCTGGAGATTTTGGAGGTGGAGCTAGAGGAGGGCGGAGTTTGGAGCGGGTTTTCAGCAGGGTATAATGCCACAGAGTTCTCCTTCCAAAGCAGCCATTTTTTCCATGTGAACTGATCTCTGTCACTGGGGGAACACTTGGAATACTGGGAGATCTCCAGCTGCCACCTGGAGGTTGGCAACCTTACTTTATACACTCACTACTTGGGAAGCCTGGTCAATATGCACCAGTCACTTTGCCTAAGAACAACCCAGCATCCCTTCCCACTTCAAAGGTTTTCAGACCCCAGGCTGTAAATTCCCATCATGACACTGTCCCAAAAATCTACACGGTCTCCTACAAAAAGTGAGATCTTCCATTCCCCAAAAAAGTTGTGTCGTTCAAACTTTATTTAAAGCAATGTATATGGGGATTGGTTACAGCTCCCCTTGGTAGCTATTTTTGGCAGCACCATTTCCCATTCTCAGCATCCTACAAGATCCTGCCAGATCAGCAAGGTTACAGAACCCAGGATTAGAAAGTCACAGCAGTCAAAAACAAATTTATTTATTTAATTGGATTTGCTAGGCCACCCTTCCCTACAAGGACGACCTAGAATGGCTTACAAGAATGAAGAAAGGTTAAAACCTTGGGGCTCTTTAGCTTGGAGAAACGACGGCTGAGGGGTGACATGATCGAGGTTTATAAGATTATGAATGGGATTGAGCAGGTTGAGAAAGAAGTACTTTTCTCCCTTTCTCACAATGCAAAAACTCGAGGGCAGTCCATGAAATTGCTGAGCAGTCGGGTTAGAACAGATAAAAGGAAGTACTTCTTCACCCAAAGAGTGATTAACAGATGGAATTCACTGCCACAGGAGGTGGTGGCAGCTACAGGCATGGACAGTTTCAAGAGGGAATTAGATAAACATATGGAGCAGAAGTCCATCAGTGGCTATTAGCCACAGGGTATAGATGGAAACTCTCAGTCTGGGGCAGGTGATGCACTCTATTCTTGGTGCTGGAGGGGGCAGTAGTGGGAGGGCTTCTAGTGTCCTGGCCCCACTGCTGGACCTCCTGATGGCACCTGGTATATTTTGGCCACTGTGTGACACAGAGTGTTGGACTAGATGGGCCATTGGCCTGATTCAACATTGGCTTCTCTTATGTTCTTATGTTATGTTACAACAAAATACTATACAAAAACTCAATTTAAAACTAAGCTAAAACAAACCAATAAATATCAATAGATACAACAGTATATACACATTATACAAGATGGTGGAAAAAATTCCAGCTCCCCAGCCTCCCTGGGGGGGAGGAGTTACGAGGGATAGGGGAAATGTATGCCATTCTCATTTAAACTGGGGGGGGGGCACACAAACTGCATTTATACTAAAGCGAAACAGAAATACTGTAATTCAGTTTTCAATACACTCCATTTTAGACATAAGCTCCCTTTTTGTAAATTAGACCTGGAAACTGATAGGCTCAAAAGTCAGGTTTCCATGATAGACGACAAAAATCATGTGTGATTCCTCACAACAATTACAGTCTCAGATCCCAAGCTTCTCTATTACCTTCTCAGTATTTTATAAGGCCTAGAGAAACATCTGTGAAGTAAGACTGCTCAATCTCCAGGGTCTATTTGTGAGTTCCACTTTTCAATGAAAAAAGGGCTTTTACATTTCTTATATTATTTGCACTTATTAAAGCCTTGTGAGGTAAGCAAGGCTGAGATCCTCATATAACCCAAAGTACTGTTGGGAAGATTAACAGGGGAAAGCTCCTGACCCTGAGCAGCTTGGAGGAAGGGTGGGAGAAGTGGCATGCCCAAGTCTACCACGTAACTTCATGGCTACAGGAGCGATTTGTATCTTTACCTAAACCCAGGACTAATTATCAGCTAGGAATCCTAGTGGCACCTTGAAGATACAACAGATTTATCATGCCCTAAGCTTTCATGTGTGATACTAAATTCCATTATAATACTGTCATTAAGCAGTTTTTGCCATAACAGGCAAACACAGCTGTCCTTCCAGAACTTAAATATTATGAACAAATATCTGTATGTTGGTAAATACTGTCCTTCACAAGCTATCAAAGAAATAACAGTTTGGCTGTTTTTAAGTTAAAACTGCCTTGCTCAAAATTAAGTCCACTATTTAAAGGTTTAGAACCTGCTTTTGTTTCAAGTTCTCTTCAAGGTGGCTTACTACATTTTAATAACAATGCAAGAACTAAACAGGAGCTCACCAGTCCTGTGACTGATGACAGAAGCCAGTGTTCTTTCTGGCTGAGGGAAAGGAGTGAGCTCCCCAAAAATGTGCATTCTCTAACAGCTAGGCTCAACTTGTTTTTCCCTTTGCTAATGTATTCTTCCTGGGCAGGGGTGCAACTTCACTGGTCCTTAAAACCCTATCCATTGGAAAAGGCCAGAATTTCCTTCCTACTGCTGCCATCCTTCCTTTGGAGTGAATACAGCTACCCCTTCGATATTTATAATTTTCTGTCATTCCATCCCAGTCTTAATCTTTTCTCTAAAGTGAACATGCCTATTTCCTTCAACCTTCTCTCATATTTCAATCCCTTAATCCCCTTGCAGTTCTCTGAATCCTCTAAGCCTAGCAAGGCATGTACTCAGTAAAGGAAAATCCATCATACCATCTGAAGTTCAAGTAAAAACCTGAGACCTGAACATATTCCAACCACAGAACTTCCAAAGAGTAACAAAGGACTCACCATAATTTACAGTCTGGAAAAACAAGGCATAGGTGGAATTCATCCACTCAACGTGCCTTACCTTTCCAGTCTGTAATAATACTTAGGCATTTCGCTCAGGATTACACGGCTAGTCAGCGAAAGTCAGAATTAAAGCCAAGGATACTTTGGCTCAGCAAACCTTGCACTAACCTTTATGTACAATTCCCCCCAACCAGCTGGAACTTTTAAAGAATAAAATGAAAAGGTAGCACATAGAAGTTGGGCGTGGGGGTAACGTTTCCGCAATAGTCAATATCCTCAAGGACAGTATCCACTTCCAATGTATTCAAGCACACTATTTAATCAGGAAAGCCACCTGGAAAGCCAGGTAGCTAAGCCAAATCAGGAACAGTTCAGCCTGGGCAGTGCAGGTGTTGAAGGAGTGTTCTCAAAAGCCAAGTACCAATCTTTCCACAGGACTCACAACACAAAAACCCTGCATTTTTTCCACTGGCACATCATCACAATCCCCACATAAAAGATGAGAGGTAACCTTCATGTGGTGAAACAGCTTTGTTCTGCTCAGTACTTTAAAAACAGAGAGGGATTAATAGTTCAGCGGTAGAGATGAAGAGCACAGTTTAATTTTAAAACTATGCATCCATCATTCATGACATAGCATGAATTGCTGTGGGAGGAAGAGGAGGACAGTCCTTTATAAGCTTACCAAAAGGTAAACATCTTGAGCAGGAAGGCAGTTGTATCATGACTAGTGGATTCATGAACACTGTCTTGAAAGGGGCTTGTGAGATTTATACAGCTACATGCTATAGAGCAGTCACAAAGGGCAACACATGTACTCATGGAGGGTTCTCCTGCATCTTCCCAGGAATAAAATACTGTACCTTAAGTGCTGGAAAAATGTACTTACCCAACAATAATCTAAAGGGACAAATTCTTGATTTCCCGAGAAAAACCAATAGTTGAGTACTCCATGTGCCAAAAAAATCCAGGAACACATTTTTGTTCAAGGAAATTTTATTTGAATGTCAAATTTCAGTACTCCCCAAAATTTCCAACTTTTCCATTAGAAAATCTGAAAAAAGGCCTTGGGGGAAAAATAAGAGGGGAAACTTTTTTTTTACAATTTTTTTTCTGGGCCTTCACATCTCTATCCCTGACTAGGTCTACCTTTCCAGGGGCAAGGGAACTGTGTATTTTTTGTTGTCCATGCAGGGCCCAGCCAAGGTATTGTTAGATACAGTAACAGGACAATAACAACACACCGTAGTAAGCCATCAGATTCAGAATGTTACAGCCTGTATTTATTCTTGCTGGCAGCACAAGGAATAAACAGACTCAGTGCTCCTGTTTATAGTATTCCTGGAGAGACCAGAAGGAAACATTCTGACTGAACGGCTGTGCTCTTGCAAGCAAGCAACCTCAAACAGGAGTGCCCCTTATCCTCTGACTCCTGAGACATCTGCTGTGTTCCCACCACGGGGAGCTCTCAGGCTACATCTTGTTTCTATCACATTTTCCCTTCAGTGGTTTTGAACAGCAGGGCTCGGTCTATTCTGCAGGAGGTAAGTACTGTTCATTTTGGAAGCTCGCTACTCCACCTGACAAGGCTATTTTGGACACAAAGAACAATTATGTTATGCCAAGCAGAGCATATATTAGTTGGCTATGAATTGTCAGCTTCCTCGTTCTTCTTTGGATGACTATCTGAGTCCACTGATGGATGTACTAGCAAAAGAAAAAAAATCTTTAATGCAAATTTAATACCTGCACCACATTCCTGCAACAAAAAGTCAAAGTTTGTTTCACAGCACATCAAAGATCTTTTTTTTGTTTCAGTTTTGTTTTTAGTGTTACACTGAATACAGCAATATCACAGCTTTAATGTTATCCAACTCTGCTCTTCTAAAAACACTTCCACTCCTATTATTCCTACTATTTAAAATCTATACATCACACTGCCTTACGCTGGCCAACTAATTTGAGTGTGTGCATACACTTAGATAAAACAAGACATAGGAAAAATATAAGATGGGTTTCAACAACAGATCCATGAACCAAAAAATGGGCCTGGGATTTTATGGATCTGCTTACAAGAAAGAATCATGTTAAGAATTCATACAGTGCGCACACTCGTTTAAGCAGGTCAGAAAAAGCTATACTACTATGCATATTTGTACCCTGACCACATATATATTTATAACCTACTAGGCTGGATTAGCCATTTGCCATTAAAAAAAAAAAATGAGGCAGAACATGCAGCAGACATACAACAACACTGGAGAAGGATTATAGCTACTGACACAATTAAGATATATACTTGAGAGAGTAGAGACCTTCTCATATAAAAGGTCTAGTAATCAATAAAGTTGGCAGTCTTTTACAGTGATTAAAATGACAGAAGAATGAAAAAATATTGCAAGGTATTATGAGGTGCCCCAGGCTACAAAGAATACCAATGATTATTTATCTGAGGGAAAATGCCTCTCTGTTTGCACAAATATACACTCTGAAATCAATGCATAATACACCATAACTTATGACTGAGAACCTATTTATGAATAGAGGCAGCTAGTGATGCCACTGATGAGAAAAAAGTTGAGCACATCTGTATTAACACGTCTTCCAGGAGCAAGGGAATAAAGTCAAGAACAGAGCTTCCTGATGGGGACCCCTGTAGCAATAATACAATGAAGAATGCAAAACCATTTTTGAGCTGTGAAGGGGAGTTGGAACTATTTATCACTTACTCAGAGGTACTTTCAAAATACGCTCATGGAGTCAAATCCATTGCTAAGAACTCCATGCACACTCCTCACCATCCAGTCACCAACACCCCCTAGTGGGCTAAAATGCTCTCCTGACATGTGATGAGTAAAAAAAAACCTGTCAGAGCTTTTCAGCACTTATACCTGCCAGGTAACGTGTGATTGATGCATCTGAAACACATGTTGTTAATTATATGCATCATGGAGTTAAGCAGCAAGGAGTATAAATCATTACAAGTCTTCTTATTTTTAAACAGCAAAAACAAAATTAAATTCTATTTCTACAGCTCTTTCATATTATGGGTGGTAGAGGCAATTCTCCAGCCACTGCAAAGGAAGTTGCCCCATAAGTTAAATGGCCAGTCCACCCCATCTAAAGCACACATAAATCAAGATTTTCTTTTCAATGATTTTTTGTACATACCTACATAATAATTCTAAGTGAGGGGAAATGGGAGTCCAGTACCAATTTAGAGAGGAACAAATTAGTTAAATCATGAAAATTTACACTGGAGTAAACTGTGTTCATCTCACAAATGCCACTGGACTCCTGTTTTATTTTGCTGCTTCACAGTAACAACTCTACCTTGTCTGACATATGCCAGGCTTACAATTCAGCCATCTTACATGTGAGCAAAATGCAAAGGTCAGTCCTTCAACTTATGATACTTTTGAAACACATCACTCATCTGGGCTCTACATCAACCATCTCAAAGTTCAGACCACAACAGCAACAGGGTAGGAGCAACTACAGTAGGCTCAGAGGTACCTGAACAGCAAGGCATAACTTTTGCTTAAAATTAAGCCCGAAGCCAGCACGGCAAAAGTGCAGGTACACCCTGCTGAGACTTGGGCTGCATTCCAAAGTCACCAATCTGCAATTAAACTCGACTGTGCTCAAACACAGCTTTCTGCTTTGACTATGCAAACCCCTCATTCCTCCCACCAATTCACCATCACCTCCAGGAAACAGAGTTTATTCCCTACATGCAAAATAAGATTCTAAACCTCAGTTTAACCCCAGTTTAGACATTTCACACAAAACTCTGCAGGTGAAAGGTGGGGTCGGAAGAGCATGGGGTGACATGCTATGCTTCTGCACAACTGGAATTTAACTGCAGCTTGTTGCAATGTCTCAATGCAGCCTTAGTTTCTCCCCTCCTTCCCCAAAGAACTGCACCAAAGCAAAATAGCTGGGTTTGTCCTTTTCTGTTTTCCCTGAGTTTGTAGAGATTGCTGTGCAATGAGGGCACCAAGATATTTAATAGCAGCTGCAAAAGAAAACATACCCTTAATTATGATGGTTTTTAAAGCCAATGAGGAAGGCTGGCCCAATTATATCCCACTAAGTCATACAAGCATTAGACTAACTGTGAATCCTGACACAGGAATTTCCTTCAATTGCAGCAGAAGCTGATGCAATTTCTAAAAAGATGTTATTCTTCGTCCCCAGAAATCAGCTTAGTATCAGTCCATGCAACTCTATCCCTACAGACTCAAGTCTTAAATTAATGTCACACACTTATGAGCTCATGGTATCAGGATTGCCACCCCGGTCTTCCAATCCAACCTCCCTGGAAACAAACAAGCAACCTTATACGGAATCAGGCCAAGTCACACATTACAGCATAAGTAGGTACACTGTATGTAACCTGTAATATACAAGGCACTTATAACGTCCTTGTTTTTTCCATCACTTGCAAGTGCTAGGTAACTGCAATTGTCCCTGGCTCCCTACTGCATATGCACACAGTTTTTACAACTGGGCATGGTGACAGTGTTTCCTGTTCTCTTCCCACCCATTCACCTGCCACCCCAAATAAAAGATGATAGGACTGGCTCTGAATTGAAGCTGACAAGTCAATACATTTAGACAGTTCCAGAATTTAAACTTACAATGGCATCATAAGACCAGCTTCTCATTGGTTCCCTCAGCTTTCTGGGGCTGTTTGGCTAGCAATGTGAGGGCTCAAGGGGGGGCGGGAAATAGAGGAACTTGAAAATTCGGGACAATACTTTAAAAACCCCTAAGAAACATTTTTCTCTCTCATTCCAAATGTGTAACATGAAAAATCTGATTACTCTCTCATTTTTTCCAATTAAAAAAAACCCTGAAACTTTAGGAAGCACTGAAAAAAAACTTCTCTGAAATATTTTCTGTGTTGAAACGACTGAAAAGTTATTCTCACTTTTAAGAAATATCATGAAAGTCTGAGGGAAATTCTGGGGAATGCTACATAATAATTTTTGTTAAATCAGTGAAGGTGTGAAAGGTAATTCAATAGTGCATGTATTTCAGTTTTTCTGAAAATGTCGGGGAGGATTTCACTGTGGGGGAGGCAGGATTTTTTCCATGCCTTCAAAATTTCCAAAATTTTACAATTGTCTGTTTGGCACATGGATAAGTCTAACAAGTTCATGGCTAAGCAAGGATTTGAACACAAGTCTTAGGTTTGGTGCATCATGCACTAAACCAGAGGTGTCAAACTCATTTGTTACAAGGGCCAGATCCAACATAAATGTCACTGTGTTGGGCTGAGCTATGTGTGCCATAAAACATAATGCCAAGTACCAGAGATATAAACTTTATAAAGGACAGCAGCTGGTAAGCTCCAAGTTGGTGTGTCCTCACCGTGAAGCCCCATGAGCTAGAGAGAGGGGAGTGCAGAGGAAAACTCTCTTGGGAAGACTGGAGACCCAGTGTTGCAGCACTGGGCCAACACCCCTGCACTACCCATAGCGTAGGGCAAACTCCTTCCCCAGACTGCTCCCACAACCAATGCTATGAGCCAAGGCGCTGGGGAAAAACGCAAAGTGGCTGGGAGTTGCGAACTCCCTCCTGACCCCAAGCCACACACACACACACACACCCGCAGAAGTGGGGTGGGTGGGCCAGGTGCAAGGCTGCATACACAGTGGGACCCAGGCCCAGCAAAGCTTGATAAGCTGGAGATGCCCATACAGCAGCCACCAACTCCAGCCAAAACCACTAGGCAACTTCACCTAGAAAGCCCAAGCTGGCATGAATGCAGCCGTGGCTGTCTCCAATTTACCAGTGACGCTGCTGCTGGAGCAAAGGGGTTCTGCTTGACAGCTGTAGACAAGGCTGTTCCGCCATGCTGATGCCATGATCAGAGTGACTCCGCCTGCTCATCCCCATGAGTAGCCTCCTGTTCCCTCCCTCACACCAGTTGCTCATGGGCCAGATAAGAGCACTGGACAGGCCAGTTTCAGCCCACAGGCCACATGTCTGCCACCCCTGCACTAAACAGAATTACACACACACACACACAATTCAAACAGGGTTGCCTAACAAAGAGTTAAAACATTTTGTTTATCAGTAAGTCTCGTTTTTCTTCTGGTGATAGGAAAATTGCAGCAAGTTTGAATTATCCATACCACACAGCTAAAGCAATTCATGAGGCAGACCTTGGAAGAGGACAAGGTTTTACCTTCAACAGAATAAGGGCACTGATTACTTTTAGAGTGGCAGCAAAGCAATCCCAAGATATTTCAAAAACACGTACCTGTTTATAACCCTTATACATGACAAGTCTGGCATCAAGCTGGTTTGGTGGTCAATCCAGAGCTCCTGTAATACCAACATCATTGCAAGTGATGCTGTAATCAGTGCTCAAGTAGACTGTAAAATCAAACAAAACGTTCAGGCCCACAGGACTCCACCACTTCATCCAAAGTTGCTCAATAAGGCCAAAGTATTTTCCTGCTTGCTCAGACTAAGGGGCAGACCACATAAGTAAGCATTTAGCATGCACCCAACTTCTGCCTATAATGTGCAAGGAAATTAAACACGTTCATTCATTTCATGTCATGTACAATGCAGAATATAAATATTGGAAAGTCAGGATAAATTTGTCATATTCACAGCTCATTTAGGCATGGTGGGTGAAAACAACCAACTCATGTCACTAAGCGGAAATGGGAGCAACATAAAATATTTTACACATATGTTCTCATGAAACAACTCTTAACACTACCACTCGACCAAGACCTGAATCCCAGAATTTCCTTCACATTAAAGAAAAAACTCCATGCAAACAAAAAACCAGCTCCAAAGGAAGAAAGGCTCTATTACCTTGTTTTGCTTGATCTTCTGGTTTTTGCTGTCTGCACTATAGAAGAACATGCCAAAATGTGGTCCTCCATAATCCCTTCCCCTCACTCAGAAGCAGTGCAGTCCATTTGACTACTTCAGCTTTTTACCACCACATTCTGCAGCATGTGTAAGTCAAATGGATGTAAGATCACATAAAGGACATGTCCCTTATCTTCCTCTGATATGTCCTGCAAACTATATAATATCTCACTGAGGAAGATTCATTCCTATACTAATTGGCTAAATCACTGAGGCTGTGGTCACACACACTAAATAATCCACTTTTGATACACTTTCAGCGCACTCTCCAACTGGATTTTACTGTGTGAACTGGCAGTTGGAAAGTGCAATGAAAGTGGATTGAAAGTGGATTATTTAGTGTGTGTGACCACAGCCTAAGAATACTATGTTCCTGAATCCACATTAAGATGCCATGTCTCAGAGCTTTTATTTGTACGGAGAATCTAAAATAGCAAACCTGTTGCTGCCATGAGACTGGAAAAATATTTCTGTACATCACTTTCTTAGGATGAAGAGAAAAATATGTAGTAGTATCTCAGTTTCTAGTTTGCCCACACCCCAGAAACAAATCAGGAACCATTTTCTTGTTTTTCTTTCCTTTTGTATTGCATGTACAAGTGTGTGCACATGCACACACGTACAATGTGTGTGTGTGTGTGCACGCACATAAAGAGTTAATCAAGAACAAGAAAAATGAACAAATCATTAATAGCCCTTAAAGAACACCATCACCACTATCATTACAACCCCTGCTGCCACGTAAAAGCCAAACTCGAAATTATTTTGGAACACTTCCTCAACAGCTCAGGCTTTTGGCAAGCTCCCAAAGAAAAGGTGTTCCATAGTTGTGAGGCAGCCTCCAGGGCTTTCTTCTCATTATTCCTTTTCTACCTAAATATGCTGCAAAGAAAGCAAACTTTTGTAACATCAAGAAGGTCGTGCCCAAGACATGAAAAATTGACAAGACATGCAAAATCCATAGAGGGTCCCAATTGCCTTGCGGAGAGACAAGCTCTAGAACACTTTCAGTTCTTTCACATAACAAAAAAAATGCATCTTCACTACTTCCTATCCAAAACTGCCAAAAGGTTAAATAACAAACAGTGGAGCTCAATGGGCTCAAAATGATGCAACTCCGTTTAAGATAGCTCTGAAAATGACTGCACATGTGATCAGAGAAAAAGTAATATGTCATCCAAAGCTATCCACAATAAATACATAAAGCCCTTAATCCTTGGGCTATTTCCATTTTTCTCGGTAGGTGCACATAGCCAGCTTCTCAACATTTATTTTGTTATCCAGGGACTAAGAACCTCATGGAATAAAGCAACTACTTTGGAATATGTCCAAAAAGAAGCAGAGAGCCAGTGCAGATTCTGGGATGTTCCTAGCAAGTCACTACATTCCATACCACCAGACCAGTGTCTGATCAATGATCAAGCACAAACCTACAAGCAACACACTTTCCCCACATTTTTCTGCTCAAAATGCAGAGCATGTGCTGGGGGCTCAGTACCACCATTACATTTAGAAGCCTTTCCTGGCCCAGGTGGAAACAGAGAAAAAGAGTTTAAATTTTACCTTCAGTGAATGATGGCATTCCCAGGAAAGTCAGGAGAGAGAAGACTTACTTGCTGGAGTAGTATAGCAAAGGGGCTCAAAGACTTCTTTCTTCTGAGTGTGTGTGTGTATGTGCATGTGTTTGCAGTGCACCCAGAGACCTGCAGGAGGTACAGTACAGAGAACCAGCAAGAAATTCATTCATTACCTCTTTAAGCTACAGCAAAAGCCAAACTAAAACTGGGGCGCCACTTTCAATTTCTAGGCACCAGGATCAATGTTTTTAAAGGGCTAGTCTTGCAAAGGAATTGACTAAAGACAGTTTAGACACCTGGGATTTTTTTCTACCCTGGAAACAGAAACTATAGCATCTTTCCACATCACAACAGTTACTTCAGAACAGTCTAATACATTTGGACACTTTATAAAAATGCAGTATACTTGCTGCAAGAAGAAATGTATGAAAGACATGCATGCTGCAAGAAGAAATGTACAGAAGACTGTAGGTGGGGGGGGTAGTTTGCCCCAGAAAACTGTCAATTTCACCCACCAGCACAGATGCCAGAACAACATAGCAGGTCAGATTGTAAAGTGGATATCAGAGTTCCAGTGGGGCAGGCAATTATTCCAAACCTGCTTTCTTTCCAATTCTAGCCAATGTACTTTCTTTGGGGGGGGGGAAGGATGACATAACAGCTGAATACAGTAACTTGTGTGCAGAGTAGCCAAGAAATTAAGAATAGGGATGTAACTCTAACTGTGCATGCAACTGAAAGCCACCATCATCGTCATCTACATCTGGGTGCACACACAAATGCATATTCAATCTTCACCCACAGCTCCTGAAAGCAAGAATATCTTTTAAAACACACACATAGAATGTTTGGGTTGATAGCCAATATTTATTTATTTAGAACATTTTTATGCTGCCTTTCCCACTCAATCAGGGTCTCCAAAGTGGTAAACATAAAAAACATTAAAACATTTGAACAATTAAAAATACATTTTAAATTTAGAAATAATTCAATAAAACACACAAATAAACAATATCAGAAGCAGGAAGGAGGGCCAGTAACCATTATCGAGGGTATGCCAAACAAAACAAAAAAGTCTTCACCTGCTAGCAGAAGAAACCCATAGAGGGAGACAGACAAATCTCCCTAGGGAGGGAGTTCCAAAGTTTTGAAGCCACAACTGAGAAAGCCCTTTCTCAGGTTGCCACGCATCTGGCCTCAATGCTGTTGGGCAAAAAACTCCACAGAAGGGACAATTTTCACACATCCCCACTCCCAAATCTACTAACAAGTTCATCAAACTCATATATTAATAGTACCCCCAGACACAACCCTTTCCCCACACCTGTATCCTTGCACTAAACTAAATTGTCATAAATGTTTCCAACTTTGGCATGCCTGAATAAACACAAAGATGCTTGCCATCTCTACCCACCCAAAACAGCAGGAAAAAACCAGGGACTAAAAAAAAAAAAGTGATAGAATCAAGCTCTTAGAAAAGCACACATACCAAACTTCTATTTAGTGATTCATGTGCTGTTTAAACATTTATAATGGCATCAATATCACCTAAAAAGGGTTAAGAGGATTACAGAATACAGCCTGTTTTGTCAGTCATATTATACTTTCCCTGACAAAGAATTTGCTTTGTAAATAAAATCAGGTGTTCCAAGGACAAGCCAGCATCATGGCTAAGTTTTGTGCTCTTTACCAGGCATATATATGCTCATATAACATGCCAAGTTCAAAGACAATATAATGCAAGGAGTAAAAAAAAAAAATCACAGCCATAGTTCAGTTCCAATCAGAAAGAGCGCAAAGCCTATAAGATTCACAAATTACAGCAAGGTTTCGAGATGTCAGTGAGAGAAAGTCGCTGCTAGATAAAAGAGGAGCTGTGTGCACATCAACAGACAGTCTTTGCTGTTTTGCCAGAGCAGACAGAGCCTGCTTCTGGATGCAGAATTCTAAACAGTTCACTTTTTTGTGAGGATAACAAGTCAGCTGTGATACACACGACAACCTTGACAAGACATGGCAAGAACACCCCATGTAAGAGCAAAAGACCAACAAGGTGCACATAGTGACAGACGGTTGTTCCTCTCTCTTCTTCCCGCTACAGAGAACCTTAGAAGCTTGCAGCAAACACACAGACATTCAAGCGGCAGACCCTGAGAGCTAAAACAAGGATTAATCAGAACAGGGCCAGACAAAATATTTACTTACTAGAACAAAACCTTTCCTTGCAGCAAGTTCTCAACATTCTGCCATTCAGATCCAAAAGTGGAGCTGAGGGCACCCCAAGTCTGTTTAGGGGGGCACTTGCCACTCTCTTGAGTTGAGCACAGCATGCTCCAAAGTGGATACAGGAAAGTCTTGCAGACCGTTAAATCCCTTCCATGTTACCCATAAGGAAATGAACAGAACAAAAGAAAAAGCAGCGAAAGCTCCAGGAGTGTGGGGGAAAACATTACAAAGTGCTAAAAGATAATTAAGCTATCAGTTGCAAGAGAAGGAAATCAACCCACAGCAAAGTGACAGCCGTACTAAAGAGTCTCCTGCATCAGCATAAAGAAAGTCTCAAAAAAAAAATCCAACTCTTTGGCAGCTGGGGAAAGGGGGGAAGAGCAGGGACACTTTCCATTTTAAGATGTGGCCTAAATTTAAACATCTGCAGAGACTGGAGCTTGTCACAAAGGTGCCAATCCTTCAGGGATGGAAGAGACAATAATCCAGTAGGTCCATTCCATGCCTGCAATGGAGCGTGAAAGGAGATAAGGAGACAGTGAGGAAACAAACTGCCTAGCTTCTCTAAGAGGATCCGCTACAACAGCCTGGAAACAAACAACAACAACACAAAGCAAACAAAGCACAGTGTCTGCCTAACACTCTCTGATGAACAGAAAAAAGGCATGAACTCTATCATTAACCCTGGAAGTGTCAATTAATGGCAGCAAAGGTTTCTGAGTATCTAGGCACCCAGAGAACAATAGAAACTGGAAAAAGGCATGGGGAAAATAGCTGGAAGAATAAACTGTCCATTAGGTTTGCACAGTTGTCCCATGTTAGCTTCTTCCTATTACTCCCTCAGGTATGTCTATATGTCAAATGAGTACTTCACTTCCCCACTCCCAGACCTATAGTAGGAAATGACTATCAGAATTCTCATTATGTTTTTTTCTTATTTGGCATCCAATAACTCCCTCACTTCACTGCCAATATGCTGATGTGTCCCACACCTTAGCCGGCCTTTCCTCTGTTCACGCCATTCCCTGCTCCTATGGATCATTCAAGCACATCCCAAAAGCTACTTTCCTCCTCCATTCCAACACATCCTCCATCCCTTGAGCCCCCTGGACTCAATGGAATCAAAAGTTCACTATCCATCACTCTGCTCTACATAAACACACACCAAGACAGGGGAGAACAAATTCTCTCAGCCCAGCTATGGCAGCTAAGCCTCTTTTATCACCCATAATCTTCAGCTAACAAGATAACAGATGCACTCCTTAGATTTCCCCCCAGCAAGCCTTCCCAAAATACAGAGGAACATTAGTGCAGCTGCAGATCATTTAACCAACCCCCCACCCCCAAACTACGCTTCTCACCTCTCTGCCATTTCCCATTCAGTTAATGCCACACAGTTTGCCTTTCCCCCACCTGCTCCGTGCCTGCACGTTCTCTCTCCTTTCTCCAGCAGCATTCAACAAGATGCTAGCTTCCTTGCAGTAGCTGGCTTGCTTGCCACAGCACCTTGCCCACTTCTGTGCCCTGCCTGACACCCTACACAGGCAAAACAACTGCATTCCCCTCTCTTGGTCCCTTCCTATTATTCTAGGATTGTTGTAACTGATTACCTTTCTGCACACACAGTGTCATCCCTCTCTAGTATCCCAGAATTTTCTCTTTTAACTGATACATTATGTATCGGGTCCAAGCACGACTCTCCTCCTTACCCACTAGGGAAATCACTACCGCCGGCTATTCACTCACTATATTCTAGCTCCCTAATCCTACCCATTCCTGTTAATCTCTCACTTTGCCTAGGGATAGCAGCAAGTGGTTTTTCATCTCTACCGCTTCAGGATCCTCTTGGACTCAGTCCCCTGCAAATTACATCTTGTGGTGCATCCCTCCAAAGCACACAACCCTACTTAGGAGTCTAATGGCACCTTGAAAACTAGCAAGATTTTATTTCATGACTAGAGCCTATTCCAGGAACATCTCTTGGGACCCCACTATCCACCCACCTCAACCAACTACTGGATGACGTTCTTCCCACTGCCAGAGCCATAGATTTCCCTGCCACCTTTGTTTTATTTAAGGATATCACTGTTTTCTAAGACTGAAACTGTTCCTTCAACATCCCTGAAGGTCTTTTCTTCCGATTCCTTGCACAAAATGTTGTCAATCCATCCCTCCAAGCCATGCCATTAGCACATGGTCAGTCCTCCTCCAAAACCCCTTTTCAGGACCCATACTCTATATTCAGGACTTCTGGGACACACACAGTTCCTCGTGACCCCCACCATTCAACCCCTATTTGCTCCTTCCAGTGAATAAATTGCCTTCCCTTCAGCTTCGTACAAGAGCTTCTGTCGACAGTACGTCATGCCAGGCACTGCCTTCCCCCTTTGGCTATAATCACCCTCCCCAAAACTCAGTCTCAAAGGCATACTATTTTCCCCATACCTTCCCTTCGGCATCCTTCTGTACACATATTCATAGACTTCCAGTTCATCCATCTCCACAAAACATTTAACACTATTCCTTCACCACCACCCCCGCCATGTGTGCAACATAACATCGCCAGACCCATGCTGGGGGGGAGAGGGTAGACTGTGTATCCATTGCACTGACAGCTTGGGAGGAATGAATATCCTCTGCATGGGTTAAATCTTATACTCCTTCTGCACATTTACCCAGCCCCGAGAGGGATAACTCTACCTAAGTGAGGAAACATATCCCAGTGCACTAAACTGTAAAACATTGGCAGGGGCTTGTTTTTAAGCTGCACAGCACCGAGCACAACATTAAATACAAAAGTATAATGATACACTGTGTCCCTTACCGTTTCAGTTTACCTTTCCAAAGCATTCATACACAGAGAAAGGGGCATCTTCCTGTCAACTCCCCCTTTCATGACATTCACTTTACAGCCTTCCCCCCCACCTTTACTACAGAGGCAACTGCCTCTACCTTTACAACACGAGACAAGACAAATCTACTTTCGCAGACCTCCTGCTTCTGCCACTGAAAAACAGGCAGATAGTTCCTTCTACCCTGCCACAAGGGAAGGGCGGCATTCCCCTGTCTTCCCACTGGCCACTGGTCCTGTCCCACTAAGTGGGAAACAGGTGCAGCATCTTCATAGCCCTCCCCTTTGTTCACCAGCTGGGCACCCTCTGCTACTATCCCGAGGTGAGCTCCCTGTGCCGCCCCCTTCTATCCCAGACGGAGAGGGACTGTAAGATTTCCCAACTTCTCCCCCAATGTAAGCGGGGGGGGGCATCTCTACCCCCCAGCCCAGGCAAAAGAAGAAGGGCTGCATTTCCCTCCCTGCGTCCAAGGGGAGCACTCCTTTCTCACCCCCTCCCTGCAGTCAGGCCAGGCCCCTCTCCCCCACGCTCCTCATTTCCAAACCACCACCACCACCCGTGGAAGCGGGGGGGGGCGCATCTACTTTGGGAGCCACCCCAGAAGAGAAAGGAGTTGCGAGGCATCATGCCCAACCCGGGCGGGAGCTCCAGCCTACCTTCGCCCAAGAGAGCGGGGCGGGGGGGGGGAAGACTTCTACTTTTTCTCTCCCCTTTCCCAACGGGAGGGTGCCCCCTCTCCGCAGGCCGAGCCGCGAAAGGGGCAGCCCAGCCGACACGCTCCCTCTCCCCCCCCGCCCCGAGTCTCCCCCTTCCTGCCCCCGGCCCCCCCCCTCGAAGTGTGGGGCGGCAGAGGCGCCCTCCCCGGCCGGGCTCCTCACCCAGCGTGAAGAAGGGCAGCTCGGTGTTGTCCAGGTCATCCTGCACGGCCACCCGCCCGGGCAGCTCGCTCCGCACGAACAGCAGCAAGCGGGAGTCGCCGGGGACCGAGCCCGCCGGGGCAGCGGCGGCGGCGGCCGAGGCAGCAGCGGAGGACGAGGAGGAGGAGCCCGGGGGCCGCCGCCGCCGCCGCTCCAAGCGATGTCGCTCTCGCGCAGCACCGGCAGGGTCGACACCGTCACCGTCTTCTCCCGGCACGGGCTGCCGGCGCCGCCCGGACCACCTCCTGCGCCGCCGCCGCCGCCGCCGCCGACCGGCTCTCCCCGCGCCGCCGAGGGGCCGGGCCCGCTGGCCAGCAGGAGCAGCAGCGGCAGGAGCGGCGGCGGCGGCGGGGAAACGGCGGCAGGAGAAGCGGCGGCGGCGGCAGAAGGGGACGGGCAAGCGGCCGGCAGGAGGAGAAGGAGGCGGCGGCGGCGGTGGAGCGAAGGACGGGGCGCTGCCATGCCTGGGCGGCGTGTGCGAGGAAGGCGCGCGCGAGAGAGAGCGAGGGGGAGAGGCGGGCGAGCGAGAGGAGGAGAGCGGGACCCCGCAGCCGACTCCGCCGCCTGCCTCGCCTCGCCTGCCAGACACAGGCACCACCAGCCCCGCTCCGCTCTCTGCCTTGCCTTGCCTCGCTCCGCCCCCGCCCGCCTCGGCTCCACCTTCCCGCCGCCTCCCTCCCTCCCTCCCTCCCTCCTCGCGCCGGGCCGAGCGAGCCTTCTAGGTCCCCCTCAGAAAACGGGGCCGGGCGGCGAGGAGAAGGACGGAGCGAGGCAGCACGAAGCGGCCTTTAAATAAATTGAGAAAGGAAAGAAAAAAAAAAGACGCGAAACGCGCGCGCTTTTCGGCCGAGTGGAGTTGGCGGCCGGGCTGTTCCGTTTCTCTTTTTTTGTCTCCTCTCCAACGAAGAGGAGATGGAGCGGGGGGGGAATGGAGTGTACGTTGCTAGAAACAAACGCGAGAAGCCTCCCGAGTGCTCCACGCCGCCGACCTTGGTTTGCACACTTTTGGCGGGGTTCCCCGCAGGAACGATACGGAACAGCCGCCTCAGGATTTATCTCGCGCTTTGAGGGATTCCAAGCGCCGCGCGTTAGTCACGCGCTTGCCTGGAAGGCTCGCGCGTGCTTGATGAATTCGACTCCCCTCAGACACGGGAAGGGGAGCGAAAGAACTTTCGAAGGAACAACATGCACGCCTTTTAAAAGTTGCCAGTGGCCGGGCTGCGATCACACACACTGAATAATCCATTTTCGATGCACTTTCCGACTGGATTTTACTGTGTGAACTGGCAGAATCCAGTCGGAAAGTGCATTGGAAGTGGATTATTCAGTGTCTGTGATCGCAGTCACTGACTCGCCAACCTCTTGTTAATATAATGTGTATTTGACTAATGGCTAACATTTATGTAGCACTTTCCAGTGTGCAACGCCCAGTGTAATGTAAGCCATTAGGTGTACTTTTAAAGATTTTCCAGCTTGATTGACTCACTTTCCCCCACAAATACAAAAAAGTGCCACTTGACAAACAACACACACATTTGCACAGTTTTAAAGGTTTCTGACTTTATTCACTGTTTTGTTTCCTCATAAATAAATAAATAAGTTTCATACACATTTCTCAGCAGTGGCAGATTAACCACTAAGGAAACTAAGCACCTGCTTAGGGCACCAGGGCAAAAGGGTTAGGGAAAGGGTGAAAAGAAAAAAACCCCAAGATTTGTAAAAATAAAAACAAAAATGATAAAACTAGTGCAAATTGATCATGGTGTACCCTAGGGTTATCTTCTATTTTTTGTTGGTGACGTGCAGTGTCATAGGCTATGTTTAAAAGTTAAATGATGGAGCCAAATTCAAATGGACTGGGTCAGTGTGGAAAGGAGGGGGGCACCAAGATTGGTCAGTGCTTAGGACACCAGTGAGCTTTAATCTGCCCCTGTTTCTCAGGGTTTCCAGCTTTCTATACCGGCTCATTTCCTGATACTAATGTTAGTAATAATAATAAGACACCATCAAATCGCAGCTGATTTATGGTGACCCCTCATGGGGTTTTCAAGGCAAAAGAAGTATGGTTTCACACAGGCGCACTTTTAAGGTTTCCAATTTTAGTCCCAACTCTGTGCGGTAAATAAGACCTCCCCAGTTGATAGATCAAGATGGGTAGCCCTGTTAGTCTGTCTTCAGCAGTAGAAAAGAGCACAAGTCCAGTAGCACCTTAAAGACTAATAAAATATGTTGCAGCTTTCCTGAGTCACTGCTGAAGAAGTGAGAAGTGATTCATGAAAACTCATACCCTGGCCACATATTTGTTAGTCTTTAAGGTGCTATTGGACTCCTGCTCTTTTCTGTTCCCCAGTTGAGAAACTAAAGCTTCCCCCACCATCATTTTACCTCCATACCAAGAAAAAGTTTCCTTTACTCTGGGCTTTTTTTGTAGAAAAAGCCCAGCAGGAACTCATTAGCATAATAGCCCATACCCAACAGCAAAAGCTCATTAGCATGTTAGACCACACCCCTGACAGCACAGTTCATTAGCATATTAGGTCACACACCCCATGTTACCAGAAGTGTGGTCATCCAGCCACACCCACCTTTTGCTTCTTATTATGTTTACCTTGTTTGTTGTCAAAACCCAGGGCTTTTTTTGTAGCAGGAACTTCTTTGCATGTTAGGCCACACACCCCTAATGTAGCCAGTCCTAAGGAGTTTCTGCTGTTGGGTGTGGCCTATTATGCTAATGAGTTCCTGCTGGGCGTGGCCAACTCAGGAGCCAGCTGGAACTCCCTGTGGGTTCCTGCCCGAAAATAGCCCTGCCTTTACTGAAATGTCTACTGTGAACAGGTAGACTGCTGTGAAAGGCAGAAGAGCTGGGCCAGTATTTAGAAAAGGGTGGAGAACCCTTTACTGGAAGATACAAGGTTTGTGAAAAGAAGCAGACATAAAAATATCTACAGTCTCCTCCTTGTATCAAAGGAATCTGAGAGAAATGCATGTAAATAACATTTTAAAATGCCATACTGGATACAAAACGTGCAAGGGAAAGCAAAAATATTTTTTTAAAAAAATCTTAAAACAGATTTGAGTGTGTATGGAGGGAAAAATATTTTTTATTTTACCCATGAGGATAAAATAAAAATACACCAACCCTGTAACACTGAAATGTTAAGAATAGAATATACACCCACCCATCCCTTGGAATAGGAGATTTGTGAGGAGAAAGTTTAGCCAAAAGAGGAACATTCTTGAGATGAGAAATTTGTGTGAAGTTTATACAGCTAGTGGAGATATCCTCTGGGGATGTGGGATCCATGTAAAAGTAACCTATATATATATAGTTAACTAGGAATAAGGCCCGTTGTGGAAATAAATACAACGGGCTCTAGAAAGAGGCAGTGACAATTTGCTGTGGCAATCTCAGCAGGGTATAATGACAGAGTCCACCATATTCTCCAGAGGAATTGATCTTTGCTACCTGAAGAGCAGTAGTAATTTTGAGTGATCTCCAACCCACCCCCAAGATTGGTAACAGTGGTTCCCCAGGAGGGAGTGGCTGGTTTGGAGGGTGGAGTCTATGGCATTGTACCTGTCTGAGGTCCCACCCCTCCTCAAATACTCACCCTCTCCAGGTTCGACCCCTCAAATCTCCAGGAATTTCCCAACCTGGAGTTGACAATCCTATCTCCCTCCCAGCCAACCATCAACCTACCTTTAGTTTTCCATCTCCTCCCCCATCCCTCCTAGAGAGCAGTTGTAATTTTGAGTGATCTCCAGCCCCCACCTGGAGATTGGCAACAATGGTTCCCCATCAGGGAATGGCTGGATTGGAGGATGGAGTCTATGGCATTGTACCTGTCTGAGGTGCCACCCCTCCTCAAACCTCACCCTCTCCAGGCTCCATCCCTCAAATCTCCAGGAATTGCCCACCTGGAGTTGGCAACCTGATCAGGACTGGGCCCAATGAGTTTTCTCCCAAAAGCCAACATAGGTGTGGAAAGGGCCTTTTACTGACAGAGGACAAAGTACAGGTGCCAACTTTGATTAGGGAAATACCTGGAGATTGGGGGGGTGGATCCTGTGGAGGGCAGCATTTGGGGTGTGTGTGGAAGGACTCAGCAGGGTATAATGCCATAGAGTCTACCCTCCAAAGCAACCATTTTCTCCCGGGGAACTGATCTCTGTCATCTGGAGGTCAACTGTAGTAGTGGGAGATCTCCAGGTCCCACCTGGAGATTGGCAGCCCTAGGGGAAAGTCAGCCGCACAGCAGGGAGTTGAAGAAAATGGTCTGATGGTAGCTGGCCCACCTCGTTAGCCAGCCAGCCAGCCATGCTGAAGCTAAGCAGGAGAAAGAGCCTTTTCCCATTTATTCTGACAGGAAAGTGGCCACTGGGGAGGGGGTTATGGGCGGGGGAAGGGGTTATGCTGAAAGTTATTTGTTTTTTTACTCACAGAACCAAGCTTGGCTACCTACCAACAGCCACTGAGGGGACAGTCCCTCACAGGAGTCAAGAGAACTGTCTTCCTCAGGAGAGAGAGCTGTCTGCCAGGGGGAGTGGGTGGGGAAGAGGAGCAGACCCAGCACCCGGCCAATGGCATGCGAGTACTCTTGAGTGGCGGCTGATGGGCCAATGGCTGAGGGAGGGCATTTTACAGCCAATGGGAGCGCATGGAACCTTGCGAAACCAAAAGACAATTATTTATAAGGAGCGATATACAAAGAGGATGGAAATTTGTGCACAGAAAAGGCTTATCTCTCATGCTGCTCATTTTTATGTAGCTTTTTTCTGGTATATATTTAGGTGGCAGTCCCACGCGCAAGATCAAGTGGGGGGAAGCAAGGCTATTTGCTCCATAGGAATTTGACCCACAGTTGTGCGATCACACAGTCCTTGGAAGCTGCAAGCACAGCCCGCCACTGCGTGATCAGACGCAACCGCAGGTGAGTTGGGGGGTTGCCATGTGTTTCCGGTGTGCTTCAACGAGGGATCGATGATTCACATGTCCACACTGAGAACTCCCTATGCAGTGTGTGCGATGATGTGCATACCGAGACGGGGAAAAACAACCGCACGGAGACAGGATGGCCTGATCAGACCATCCCGACTCCATGAGAGCATGCTGGAGTGATCACATGGGAAAGTCCATCCATGGCCCGTAGCACCCCATTTGCTACTGGACTTTCCCCAGTGTCTTTTTACTCCACTTCTGCGGTGGAGCAAAACGGGTTGCTGACAGGTGCAGGGCGCTTCCCAGATGTTTGTGTCTGATCGCGCCCTTTAAATTCGCCTGGCATTTGCACCTATGGCGTGGCTAATTAGGTGTGTGATCGTGACCTTAAAATGACAATTTATTGTTAATCTGGATACATGTAAACTGTTTTGAGCATATAACAGAGGTAACAAGATATAAATATTTTAAACATTTTAAATAAGTAAATGTTGAGTGAAATGGCAGCCCTCAGTCTTAGAACCAAGCAGACATTTTAAAAACATCTCATTCCCTTCCTAAAGCTTCCCCTTTCCAGACCTGCAGGTCTCCATCCAGTGTCACTGGCAACCAACCAGCCCTGTGTTCTTTCCATGCATACTTCATACATATAACATACATATAATTTATGCCTTTCTACATCCATTAAAGCCAATGGGCTTAAAAGGGTGCAGGGGTCTTTTGGGGCCGGAGCGCACCAGAGCACTGCTTCGGCAGCCCACGCACTGGCACAAATGGCAGTGGCGACAAGCCCCGCCCCCAACTCCCCACACTGAAGCGCTGCACCCCGGGGGTGGCCTGAAGAGGCCCATCGCTGGCTTCCCAGGCCTGCGCTGGAGCACTGTGGCCCTGTGGTGGCCTGAAGAGGCCCGTCACTGGTCTCCTGGGGCCCGTGCTTGAGCGCTGTGGCCTCAGGGCGGCCTGAAGAGAAGAAGAAGAAGAAGAAGAAGAAGAAGAAGAGAGAGGAAGAGAAGTGGATTTATACCCCACCTTTCACTACCCAAAGGTGTCTCAGAGCAGCTTACAAACTCCTATCCCTTCCCCTCCCCACAACAGACACCCTGTGAGGTAGGTGGGGCTGAGAGAGCTCTTGACAGAAACTGCTCTTTTTCAAGAACAGCTCTTATCAGAACTATGGCTTGCCCAAGGTCATCCAGCCAGGTGCAAGTGGAGGAGTGGGGAATCAAACCCGGTTCTCCCAGATTAGAGTCCGTGCACTTAACCACTACACCAAACTGGCGCTGCGGCCCCAGGGGAAGGCATTAATGGCAGTAACTGAGGAATCTGGGGGGTGGGGGCTTGATGGGGGGTGGGAGAGCCTTCCTCCCTCTCCCCATCTCTTTGCCCTCTTTCTGTCCCTTCTTTCCTTTTCTTTCTTTCCCTTTCCCTCCTTCTTTCCTTCTCTCTCTTTCTTTTCCTCCTCTCTTTCCCTTCTTTCCTTCTCTCCTTTTTCTCCTTCCCTCCTTTTGTTCTTTCCTTTTCCTCTTTCCCTCCTTCTTCCCTTCTCTCTTTCCCTCCTTTTCCCCTTTTCCTTCTTCTTTCCTTCTCTTTCTTTCCCTCTTTCCTTATCTCTTTTTATCCCCTCTTTCCTTCCTTCTTTCCTTCTCTTTCTCTCCCTTTTTCCTTCCATCTTTCCTTCTCTCTAATCTCTCTCTCTTTCCTTCCCTCTTTCCTCCTGTGGCCCAACTCTTCACTTCCCTTCCCCTGCCCCCGCAGGCTGGCTGGGGAAGAGAAGGAGAGGCTTTTGAAGATGCCTTCCCCCCCTTTGCTTCCCCTTCTGATGTCACTTCCAGTGATGTCAGGGTGTGTGGCATATGCTAATGAGCTAGTATGCTAAAAGCCTAGTAGTTCATTAGCATACCTTATGCTAATGAGCTCCTGCAACTCTTTTTCTACGAAATGACCCCTGAAAGGGTGTAACTATACTCAAGACTGCACTGGTAAACTCTTCCCAATCGGAACTGACACAACCCCTAGTGGCCAACTATGATGCAGAGATGTTGCTGAATCTGGATCTGGTTCATGCCTTAGAACCCTGCTTGCATTCCATGGAAGAAAGGTGGGATAGAAATTTAATAAATAAACATCTAGCATGGAAAAAGAGTAAAGGCATCTTTACTTTCCCTTTTGGAGGGGATATTTGCGTGTGTGTGCGCGCGCGCATGCATGTGCGTTCCAAGCCTGGAAGTCAAAGCGATCTCTGGCAACTCCTACCAGGGCATGGAGGACATTCAGAGAAGTGGCTTGATAGCCTCCCTCTGGCATCCCAGCCCTGGTATTCTCTGGAGGTCTCCTATCCAAATACTTGCCAGGGTTGCCCCTGCTTAGCTCCCAAGATCTGACGAGATCGGGCTTGCCTGGGCTATCCAGGTCAGGGCTTTACTTTCCCTTCTGTAATGACTGGCTAGTATAATAATCATTAGTGAGACCCTCAGGAAAAGAGTGCCCAGTAAATAGGAGAACTTGGTGGTGGAAAAAGCTGTCAAGTCACAGTCAACTTATGGTGACCCTATAGTGCTTTAAAGACAAGAGACATTCAGAGGTGGTATACCATTGCCTGCCTTTGTTTAGCAACCCTGGACTTCTTTGGTAGTATCCCACCCAAGTACACTAACTGGAGCCAACTCTGCTTAGTTTTCAAAGTCTGACAACTTGGGGCTAGTCTGGGCCATCCAGGTCAGAAAATATGAGAATCCAGACTGATGGAATTTCTGTTTTGTGCCGGTACTGAAGGCACTTTAGCACTTTCCCACAACAATAAGGGAGCCAAACACAACATTTGCATATCTCCATGCTCGTTTCCTTCAAATCTATCTATCCTTGTATAAATTGTACTTTCAAACACCATTTTCAAGTCTCTTTGGGATATGCTTTTTGTCTACCCCCATCCCCCACAGTCAAAATCCTCTCCACATATTTTTTCTTTAAAAAGTTTTCTTCCATCCCCAATGCATAGCATTTATATAGTAGTTTCAGTGTTTAAGGCACTCGTGTATGTTACTTTGTTGTAATTCTTATAACACTCCTGCAAGGTTGGACATATTATCACCATATTACAGATGTAGAGTTGAAGCAGAGACAGAGCCTTACTGAAGGCCACCTGAAAAGTTTTGTGGCAGAAGTAACATTTGAACTGGGGACCTCCTAGTCCAGTCTCTCGTCTTGCCACACCAGCTCACCACTTCTAGTACTGGCAATAGTTAACAAACCCTAGTTCACCAAGAAGATCAGAGTCCAAGCATTAGAAGTTGAAAACAGATATATTTCACCAGGCCTTGCCTAAGGGGAACCTATGCTGCAGTCTCATTACTGTATGAGGTTTTTTTTAGGTTATTTCAAAAGTAAACGTTTTTTTAAAAAAATTATTTCATGCTTCATGAAATCTGTATCCTGTCAGTATGGAACGGCATCGTTGGGGAGGAAATATTACAGCTTCGTACTAGACCCAGAGGAATGATGCTCGAGCAGCGATGAAAATCACAAAACTGAAGCTGTGCAGCTTGGGGAATACTCTTCTCCCCCCCCCTTCCCCTTCCCTTTCCCCTCCCTTGTGTACACTTGCAAGCTGTCTCTCCTTTTTCCTTCCACCCGATCAAAGCGGTTATTCAATTTGCTGTCTTATTTAACCTTTCACCTCTACTTTCTCACATTCGGCTAATCTTCCCCACCCCAAGTCCTTCCTAAAGATTGTTTGAGACAGCTTTGCCTTTCCTCTTTCCCTCTGCTGACTGTCTTTTGCTTCTGCTAATTTCATTTGAAGCCCCTGATCCCCTTGGCCCTTAGCGAAATCTCATATACACATCTCTTTAAAAAAAAATAAATCTTAAGAACAATGCCGTCCTGGGTGAAGAGCACTTCTTTCCCCTCACAATCTTCTCTTACTATCTTTTCTTTGTTTCATCATTCTGTCACTTAACCCATCTCTTGCCTCTCCCTTACCTAGGTCTGTCCTTTTGTTATACCCCCTTTAACAAACTCCTTGCCTTCCAACACATTAATATCTTTCTCGTCAGCTCTGTCTTCAGCCTCACTTATTTAATCTTCCATCCTATCTCCTGTTCCCTCCTTGCCTTTTTTTTTTGCTCCCTTTCTTTCATTCTATTTCCTGAGCCTTCTCTTTCTCTCCTGCTATTAATTTTTCCTATGTCCCTATTGCCCTTTGCATAATTTCTCTTGTTGTCTTCTATTCACGCTTGCTCTCTTTCTCTCTCCCTCTGGAAACACTACCCGGCTCATTGCTAGGTTTACCTATAGGCTATGAATTCCTGTTAGACGATTGACTCTCTAATAACAACACACAGATGTGCTTTAGGCAAGATTTTTAAGCTGGTTATTACCGTTTTATAGGTAGATGGCCTCACGATGCACGCACAGTTTCCGAAGGCAGCCAACTCTCCTGCGCTCAACAGCCTTATTCAGGCAAGCGTGAGACAGCAGAAGGCCTTTTGGGGGGCGGGGGGGAGAACTTTCTGCTGAGCCTTTCATTGCCCTTTCAAATATCAGCTGCTGGATAGGTTGACTGGCTCTGGGGATTCATACCTTGGAGTTCAAATCCAGCTCCGATCAATAGCAGCTAAAGAGCTGTTACTACTTGATAGTCTGTTTAGCAACACATGTGAGAAAGGCTGGTAGCTGCTAAAATCACAGCTGGATGTCCTCAACACCCAGTTCAAGGCACATTTCCCTCTGTTTCATTGAGCAAACCAAAAGTTCAAGGCAGAGATAGATTCCTTCCTGGATGGCATTTAGCAACTAGGGCATAGGCAAAAATTGTGTACCATTCAATACATGCCCAAACAGTGGCTCTCACCTTTCCCTCCCCCTCTTTTGGCATTTGTCCACTTTTTGTAATCTGAATGGGGGGTAGACTTTTAGCACCTAGACCAGAGGGGGTGGATACGAGCATAAGAAGGAGACTGTAAAGTGCAGAAAAAGAAAATAAAACAGGTTTGATTTATTTATTTTTGGTCATACCTTTCAGGGTAGAGGTCAAAGATCAGCAGAACAAGGCATCTACTGGGGTCCATAGCCCAGAGTCATATGGTCTACCTGTCACCTCCAGGCATGAGTGTCTCAGGAAGCCCCTGCAAGGGAATTCGGCAGTGGTCTCTCATTTCCTACTGGGAGTGGTGCCTGGAGATAGCATTGCAAGACTCCTTCACACTCTTTTTTAGCCTCACTAGTGCCAACAGAACTTAAAAGAGTGTGAAAGAGTTGTACTGCAGTGCAGGAAGGTGTTATGCACACACATAAAAAGGGGCTGTGCTTGGAGGGAGGGCAGTGGGTAATATCATGAGTATTATGAGCATTGTTAGGGCAGGTGGCAACAGATACTGTTCAGAACCGTATCTGAACCATTTGTTCTTCAGCCACTTCCTCCAACTCGTAGGGCTGAATTTGGGGGGGAGGGGGGGGTTAATGCATTTTGCCTCTAAGTGTACACATATGCAAATTCATGTGCGTTGACACTAAGGCACTTTGTAGCATAAATATTTCCCATGCTGCATCCTAGCTATACTTTGAATATAGTATATATTCCTATATAGTGGTATAGGAAGTTATGTTTTCTAACCAAAGAACAGGAGGGGCCATGGCTCAGTGTCAGATCATCTGTTTGGCATGGAGGAGGTCCCGGGCTCAATCCCCAGTATCTCCAGTTAAAGGACCTGGCAATAGATGATGTGAAAGACCTCTGCCTGAGACCCTGGAGAGCCTCTGCCAGTCTGACTAGAAAATGTGGACTTTGATGGACCAAGGGTCTGATTCAGTATAAAGCAGCTTCATGTATTCAAGAGGATGTGGAACGATATGGTACAGCCCATTCTTGTCAGATTTCAGAAGCTAAGCAGACTTGGTACTTGGATGGGAAACTACCAAGAAATACGTCACAGAGGAAGGCAATGGCAAAACAAACTGTTTCTTATTTGCCCTGAAAACCCCTTGCCGAGGTTGCCATAAGTTGGTTGCAACTTGATGGCACACATGTATGTAATCGAAAGGACAAAGAATACCTTTGCTTTTAATCTCATCCAGGAGAAAAGTAAACCATCAGGTACAGTAAAGTCTTATGCCGTGTACAACTGCTTAGCTGAAGGGTTTCTAAAATGATTCTTGCTTTTGAGAGTCTGGCTGATACACACATATCCCTGTTTCCATTTGTATAACACTGGAGGGTATGCACTTACGTAAGCCTCTGTATGTCTAACCAACCCATCTTATATACATTTATCTCTGAGCAAGTTGCACTGATTTAACAACTGTAAATTTTGACTTCATTGGAGCCTTTTTTCCCTACATAAATTAGTTTTGGATTGCAGCCACAAGCCACTTTAAGTCCATTTTATAGCACTGGGAGCTGCGAAGGGACTAGGATGATGAGAAGCAAAAAAAGAGAACAGAACTCCTGTACCTTTAATAAATGCATAAAAAACGAATCAGGCAGAGTGAGGGACAAAACTGCAGCTACTAAAAATGACCTTTTCAGCATGACTATCAAGGCTTTAATCGAATGCACAATTTCATGGGAGTAAAGCCCCTTGAACTCAGTAGGGCTTACCTCAGAGTAAGTATATAAGAGAGGTCTGAGCAGATGCTGGAACCCTGTTTTTGCTAGGTCATTCTAGGATGCCACTACACATTGCTGGAGTAGGCGTGTGGGCAAAACAACTATTAGAACCAGCCCAGCTGTTCATACGAAAAGCATATATTTGCACTTGAGGAAGGGGGAAAGCCTGAGGGTCATCAGCCTCAAAACATGGTAAGCAGCCCTAATGAAGGCCTCTCATAGCATTTCTCACTCTTCTCACAGCTTCTGAGGTGAGGTGGGGACATTATTAGAGATCTATTCATTCATTCATTCATTCATTCATTCATTCATTCATTCATTCAATCCTCGAATTTCTACCCCGCCCTCCCAGCCTGTGACAGCTCAGGGTGGCTTACATAAAAACAAATAGATTACAGTAAAACATAAATTACAATTAAAAACAAGTCTAAAACCATAATAAAGTGCTAGTGACTGTTGTCATTTGTTTGATGGTGGCAGCCATAATTCAGTATTCTTGACTCCCAGTCAGCTCGCAGTGTTTATTTTGATTGTTCTTATAGTGCTTGATGTCTTTTAGGCTGGTGGCAGTTTCCAGGATCCAGGGCCCTCTTACATTCAGCCATCTGTTGTTCGTTATTGGTGGTGGCGGTGGCTCCCAAAAGCCTGGTGGAAGAGCTCTGTTTTACAGGCCCTGCAGAATTGTAGGAGGTCCCACAGGGCCCTGATCTCCTCCGGGAGCTCATTCCCCCAGGATGGGGCCACCACCGAGAAAGCCCTGGTCCTGGTTATCGACAGCCTAGCCTCCTCAACACCTGGGAGGGCCAGTCGGTTCTGAGCCCCTGACCACATTGCTTTCTGGGGGGCATGTGGGGAAAGGCGGTCCCACAGGTATGTAGATCCCTGATCTATTTGACTTGTGCCTGATACTTAGTTTTGTGTGCTGGGCTAAATCTTTTATTTTCACCAGAACTTCAGGGATTTGTGGGAGTTGTAATATTGGGGTGGGGATGAGGAAAGGTCCTCAGATCTCAGAAGCTAAGCAGAGTTGATACTTGAATGGGAGACCACCAAGGAAGACTGCAGAGGAAAACAATGGCAAACCACTGCTTAATCACTTGTCTTGAAAACCCCTTGTTGGGGTTGCCATAAGTCAACTGCAACTTGATGGCACTTTACACACACAATACTGGAGTAAACACCATCCCACCCCAGCTCCACTTTCTCAAATTAACAACACTGTGTGACTGCTATGAAGTAAACAAAAATGCCAATAATAATGATCATAGTGCCTAGTTTAAGCAATTATGCTTGGATTGGTTAGCGGCAAAAGGAAACTGGGCTACCAAAGAACACGGTGGCTAGACACCATAAAAGTCAACACCAGTCTGAGCATGGAACAACTCAAAGAAACAGTACAAAATCAGAAAACATGAAGAGAGCTGGCCTATAGAATGGCCAAGAGTCAGACACAACTAAATGGTTGAATGCTTATGTCAAAATTTCCCTTCATATAGAAAATAAGCATTTCAAGGAGAAGGGTTCTGGCATTACCTTCTCTCTGACATTCAGGGAATGTTTTGAGACAGGGAATCATTCAACTGTGTGTGTGCTCTCACCTACAGTCACCAGTGGTTCAGGCCATACACAGGTTTACCATTCAATCTTTGCTCGACAGACATAGCAAGGCTCAGCATATACCAAGTCTTCATGACTCTCCTTACAACAACATTTATTAAAATATTTATACCCCACCATTCCTTTTGGCTCCTTGAATTTCTGTGGCTCTTCCGTTTGAGGAAGAGCTGCTTAAGTTGGAGGAAGGCTCCCTAGAAAATGGTTGAATTTCCAGTAGTGAGTAATAGGAGCCTTGTCCATCAGAATCATCTTGTGAACAAATCTCCAAGGTCTCTTTGATCTTTGCTTTGTCTGCCAAAAAGTTTCTTGACTGATTAGTTAAAAGTTGCATTCACCCTTTCTAGCCCATCCAATGCATCAAAAATGTTGAGCCCAAGCAGGGACACTGGCCAGTTGCAAATTTCCTTCCATAAACCAAATTTTGTCATATAAAACCACAAAGGACCCATACTCAATATCAGTTGCTCCTTAGTGCAGTGTGTCATAATTAAGGCATGATGCAACATTAACCCCCCCCAACTAAGAGAGTGGGATTCTAGCATCCATGATGAACTACAATAAGAAAACTTTTTGGTACCACAGGAATTGGGGTTCAGGGAGGCTCAGCCCCCTCCAAATTCTTTAGCTTCAAAAAGTATTTCACTAATACCCCGAAGTATTCAGTACTAAAACTTACAGAGGCACCACAGGGTCTTCAAGGCAAGAGAGGTCCAGAGGTGCTTTGTCATTGCCCTCCTCTGCACAGGAACCCTGGACTACATTGGTGGTGGTCACTCATCCAAATACTAACCAGGGTTGACCCTGCGTAGCTTCCCAGATCTGACGAGATCAGGCTAACCTGGATCATCCAAGGTCAGGGCTATAGTTAAATAGTCTCCTGTTATTATCTGTTATTGCACACAAAGAACTGGCTCAAACTTCCCCACCTTTGACCTTTTTTATTCCCTACCATTAGACTCTGATCCTAAACACAAGGAGTAAATTCTGTTGCATTTAGTGGACCTTCCTTTTAAGAACGCATGTGAAGAATTGGGCTGTCAGAGATTTAGCAATGTCTGCATAACTGTGTCAGGCTTGTAAGACATCTTCATGTTGCATTACATATTTACTGAAGGATCTGGCAGTAGTACTCCAAGACCATATGGTTGATGACATTCTCTTGGCTTCCCTTCATAGGAGTGTTCTTTTCAGAGTAGTCCTGAATTTGCTTGGAGTACTTTGGAAGAATACTCTTGAACAGGATTTTCCCCTCTTTTACCAGCTGCAGGTTTTCTTTCTTTTATCAGTTTAGAAGTAGTTCCAACTAATTAAATCATTTTTTAAAATGAATTTCCCATGACATTGTCAGATGTAATTCAATTAACTCTTGTGATGTGGGCTGCAGCACACTAGAGAAGTGCCTTCTGGAGATTCAGATGAAAGACGTATATGAGCAGAGCCTTCTGAAGGTGCCACCCTGCAAATGGGTAAGATTGATAATTGCTCATATGCATAGATTATCCGTTGTGCCCCCTCCCCCCACCTGGTGAAACAGCCTGCCTGAGGAGGGTGGGAATGCTCCCATACTACTGTTTCAAAAGCTTTTTAAAACAGAATGGTTCAGGAAGGCACTTTTATAAAGGGAACAAGACTGCAGTCTGTATGCCACTGTGCATGGTATGCATCAATCTGTTTACTGTGCATATTATTCTTCTCTTAGTGCATCATTTTCTATTTTTGGCATTCCATTTTCTGCTTCGTTCGACATAACATGTCCAGTACATTTTCTGCATTGTCTCTCATTTTTGTATTCCTAGTCCTATTGCATTGCTTATTAGATGTCTCATGCTATTTAATCATTTTGATTTACACTGTGTAATCTGCCTCGCGTCTCAGTGAGAAAGGACTATAAAGTAAATAAAATTAAAAATAGACTGAAATTAATAGCTATGTGTTCTCTCTTTCTCTAATGTATTCACAAAGCTCTGTTATCTCATGACAGTCTGATATTCATTGTTTGTTTGTTTGTTTTATTTCCAAGTAAAATAAATAAAATTTTTAAAATGAGCTGAAATTAATAAGTATGTATTCTCTTCTGTATTAGAAGAAATACTGGTAACATCATGATTTCAGAAAGGAAGGTGAATTGTGATAGATAGAAACTTTCTACTATTTATCTATCTAGCCCATTTTTATCCAACCCTTCCTTCAAAGAGCTTAGGTTGGCATACATCTGGAGGAGATCAAGGCCCTGTGGGATCTGCTACAGTTCCGCAGGGCCTGTAAAACGGAGCTCTTCCGCCAGACCTTTGGAACTGCCACCATCACTGCCACCACCACCATCTGACAGTCTATGGAGAGCAAGCCCAACCCCTGGGTCCCCCAAGTATAACTGACTCAAGTGCCCGGGTCATCTGAAAGAGACTTAGAGGTTCCTACTCCTCATCTGAAGGACATCTGAAGGAGACATAGAGGCTGACTGTTACACTGAGGAATCAAATGCTAGCACTTTAATAGTTGTATAGTTATGGTTTTAAATGTGTTTCGATTGGGTTTTATTGTTATATTGTATTGTTTTATATTGTTTGTAAACTGCCCTGAGCCAGCCTTGCTGGGAGGGCGGGGTAAAAATCTAATTAAATAAATAAATAATACATGGTTCCCCCTAAAATGGAGAATGTAGTTTCTCGGGATACTGTTTAACTATGGACTTAGAAGGACTATTTTGACTATGTTCAAACAAAGAAACCAGTCAGACTGGAATAAAACCCATCCACTGAATCATCTCAAGAAAACCTAATTGGGTGTGCAACATCATGCCGCCCCATATCCTGTGTCTAGTTGCTTTGTATAACCCGTTTATTTTATTAATGTTCATAATTAAACACAAATGCAAACAAGCAGGAACAAGAGAGAACCAGAAGATGAAATGAGAATAAACATTGTTTTACAACAGTGATCAAGTGTTCTACATATTTAAGTCAATATTGCATCTACATTTCCCAAAATCAATGAAAGGTGACCGACACTTTCCAAATGCCTGTTTGCTGTCGTCCTTTTGAAAAAAACACATGCCATTTCAGTGAGTTTCTGTCTCTATTGTTGCAGTCCATGATTCCCCAAAGGAAATAAATGAAAACCCAAGAGAACCTGGGGCAGAGTGAGAGAATATAAGAATCTTTCCTAATCCCGCAAGGACCATGTTAAGGTTATGTGTCTAGAAATCACAAGATATTCCCATTGATGTAAGTGAGATCAAGGGTATCAGGCAAAGGGTGAATTTCAAACTGCCATGAGTAGCAGTGCTGGGTCATCCATATAAAGGCACTGCAAAATCTCCCTCTTGCACAACGGTATGAATATCCACAAAGAGCCTACACAATCTTGGCTGAAACATTTTTGTTGTTCTACGAATATTATGTTGCTGCCAGAGCCTAACACTGAAATTTGCCTCAAAGAATTCTCCACTATACCAGAAGAAGGACATGCACCCCAATCCTATCTATGTCTATTTGGAAGTAAGACCCAACAAATTTTTTAGGAAAATCTCAAGTGTGCACACAGGGGATTGCATCTTGAGAGTCAAGTCTCTCCAGAGGCTTTTTAATGTGGACCTTTCAAGTTCAAACCCCTCATCTGCCTCAGTGGTTGAATATCATCCATTTGAAAAATAGGATTTATAGTGACATACCGCTCAGAGGTTTTATGAGGACAAAGTAAACAAGGAAATGCTGTTACTTGCCCCTAAGGAATAGTGGGAGCTACATTATCAAAATAAGGCTACAATCCTTAATCTATTCACTCAGACAGGAGCTAGATTAGAGTCCAATAGAAGCTTAGAAACCAACAAGATCTTCAGGGTATAAGCTTTCAAGCCCTTTGGTCAGATGCTTGGATCTCAACCCTAGATATTCAATAGAACAATTCGAAATAGAGTTCAGGACTTGCTTATAAGAGTCACAGCGTTCCACTAGCTGGGATTCTCCAAACCTCTGTTCTATTAATGTTCTAAACCCCTGTCTAGGCTATACCACATCACACTGCAGACAGAGGATCACAAGCTTGCATGTTATTCCACACAAAAATAAATTCCCTGCATATAGAAAATTAGCATGTCAGGCAGAAGACCAATCTAGCCTTCTGTATGACACAGTAGCTTTCTATGAGGAAATTCCTGCAGCAGAATTTTGTCATGTGTTCATTTATTTATACCCAAGTTTCCTCCCCACTGGGGAATCAAAGTAGCTTACAATATCCTTCTCCCTTCTTCCATTTTATCTTCACAACAGCCCTGTGAAGTAGGTTAATCTGAGAGAGAGGGACTGACTCAGTCACCCCAGCAAGCTTCCATAGCAGAACTGGGATTCAAACCTGGGTCTCTCGGACCCTAGTCAGGCACATTAGCCAATACACTACAGGGCTAACAGTGCTCCTCTGCCATTTATATTGGCAAGGTTTCAGGCTCCATGTATGAGAATAAATTTACTTTAAAAATAGAAGCACTCAGAACCCAGTGAGTGGGCATTTCAATCTCCCTGGAATTCAATTACAGACTTAAAAGTTGCAGTACTTCAGCGGAAGAGTTTCAAAGGGAGACTTCAGCAAGAGATTACTGAGTTGGAATTCAAATGCAGATTTTGTATCATCATATCTGGACCCAATAAGAACAGGGGGTGGTTAACTCACTACAAAAAAGTGATTATTACTCCACGCAGGTTCACATGGTTGACTATCCAGATGCATTCTGCTTTGCTAATTCAGCAATAGCTGGCAGTGCCCCCCCCCCACTCACTCTGATTGTATTGTTTATTCTTTTGATCGGATCTTCAAGAGGTAGTGCTACTTAACAAACACATTGGCTACATTCAAGCTTCATAACAAATTGTGGTTTATGAACTGAGTTTGATCAAACCTCTGTTAAATGTGATGTCCAAATGCAGTTGATTCAATAAATCAGAGTATCCTGGATGAAGTTAAACTAGGATTTCAAACAGAGGTTTGTAGCTCATTCGTTAAGCTTGGTTTCTACTAATTGTGGTTTGTTGTGACATCTGAATTCACAAACCATAGTAAGGCCTTCAACTGATTTTTTTTTTAAGTTGAGACTTACTTCTTGGGTATCTCTGTGTGCCTTTACTGTCTGACCATGAACCCAGATAGTCTTGAGATCAGTTCTTGCAATCTCTTCTTGAATGGAATCCATAAGATTGCACAAGACAAGGCAGGTAATGAAACTGAGACAACATTGCTCATTTGAAGGATGCATTCAATTGCACGGGGGTAAAGACGGGATGGAAAGGAAGCAATGCTGCACTTTACAGGTCACTTTTATGACCCAGCCATTGCCCTGGAGGATACCTGCCACTTCTCTGCCAAATGAGAAGATTTAGTCTGCAGACTGAGTGAAATCAGCCGCAAGTTGCAACAGCCTGGCAAATATAGCTGCTCAAAATGAACATTTATGGGTATAGAAATGATCCAATCAGGAGCTTGCCTTGCAGGTAATCAAGGGAATTTGAGAAAGATAATTTTGCCTAGCAATCATGTTTGTTCTGAAGTCCATGACACACTTGCCGCTAGCCCACCCCCTCTATACCATGACATGCCATTCAGGACCAGTCCACTCCCGACAGGCAGCAAAACCAAGAAATGTACTGGTCCCCTTTCAGATTGTCATACATTACTGATGGACTATATTCACCTTGGAGGGTCAGAAACATGTCATATTTAAACTATTTACTACTGGTCTACCTGGAACCGGAGAGAGGTCTCCCCCACCTTTTGTAACTGCAAATTAAAATTGTAGATTACCAAAGGGGGGGTGACTTTTTCTATTTAACACCTGTAACAAAGCGTTCCGTGCGTCTTAGTGTTTAGTCATGCCGGCCACATGACCACAGAAACGTCTTCGGATAGCGCTGGCTCTTCGGCTTTGAAACGGAGATGGGCACCGCAACCCTAGAGTCGGATTCGACTGGCTTTCGAGCAAGGGAACCTTTACCTTCACTTTAACAAAGTCTAATTCAACATCTAACAGAGCAAGGGTTTATGTATGAGCTGAATGTGACATACTTTGGGCAGATCCGTATAACTTCCAAGCTGCTATCTACTAAGTTATCAATTTGATGCACAAGAAAAGCCCCACTGGATCAGACCAACAGTGCATCTAATTCACTGTCCTGTTTCCTACAATGGCCAATCAAATGCCATACTATACTATCACTAATACCTGTGGCAGTGAGTCTCATAACTTCAGAATTCATTGCATGAAGTTCTGAGAAGACCCAGAACATGTTCTTACTCCAATAGCAAGGGCTTAAAGCAGATTCAGAAGCTGGGTCCAGTCTCACAAGTAGCATGGAAACAAGCTAACCATACAAACTGGTTGAGTCAATGAGGCTGTCTACTTAGATTAGAGCTGAGGTATCCTGGAAGTCAAGAGGCCCCACCTGTTTCTGGGTTTCATCTGGCCAAAGCTTGATTAAGCCCCAATCCTGCTAAGCACTACATGCACTTAGGCAGTGATCTGGCTCAGTAGATTGAACATGGGCTGCCATGCTGGTGCTTCTCTGTCACTGCATCATCTCCTCTTGGGGCCACCATCCCTATTGCTCTTGCTTGGTGGGGGAGAGAACTTCAAGGACTGGTAGTTCAGGACCTGGCCCTACAAGGTGGGGGACTGGCTGCTCTGGATTCTGGGGATTGAAGGGGTTCCACTGGTGTTGGATGTCCCCTAAATCTCCTGGTCTTTCCTTAAAATGGTCTCTGGCTCCTCCTGGTCACGACTGAGGAATCTGCTCCTGAGTCCATCCTAGGTGATGACCAAATCGACATGAGGGCAATAGGCTTCCCTTCCTAGCAGCCTGGTGCCAATGAACATGAAGGTTTCATTTAGTCTTTGTTGCTAATAGACCTTGATAGACTTATCTTCCATGAATTTTTCTAATCCTCTTTCAAATATGACAAACCCCTGTATCTCCCCAACTGTCTGGCAGATTTTCCCCATCAAATCTTCAGTTCCCCTCTTTGTCATAAAATACCCAACTGTCCCATCCCATCTTTAGTTTAGGCTTTCTTTCAGCTCAGGAACTCTACTGAAAAAACAGGGGCTGTCCAGTTTTCTTTAAACCCTTGAGAAATGGCACTTGGGGCAAATTAACTTTCAAAAACGGAATAAAGATTTTATTAAACGGGCAGGGAATATATGTACAAATGGAATAGTCAAGGTCTTGAGAGTGCTGAGGTCAAAAACTTTCTAATACAATAATATAAATAATATATACAGAGTTGAATTCTTAGAACAGTCAAGTGTATTTGTAGTTTTGTTTCAAGGCTTTCTCTTTCTTTGTTTAGCATAATTCAGCACAACATAGTTCTAATTGATATTTCTAGATTTTTTCCTTCAGATATTAACAGGTTTTCCTTTAGATAATACAACTTTTAATTAACTCCTGAGGTGTCTAAGCTTCTCCCCTTTATCACAGACCAAGGTTCTCTTCCCAACCCTTTCACTAGCAGGAAGTTATTCTCCTTGTCCCTAAGAAGCAATAACTCCTTTTACTATGTGGCTTGTCTGGGAGTTCTCTCTAACTACCCAGACCTTCTGCCAAATCCTTCTCCAATATCGGCTGCGTTCACACACACTAAATAATCCACTTTCAATGCACTTTCAAACTGGATTTTTACTGTGTGAACTGGCAAAATCCAGTTTGAAAGTGCATTGAAAGTGGATTATTTAGTGTGTGTGAACGCAGTCATCATTTGTCTGTATAAGACTGTTCTGTAGATTTTCTAACTGAGAATCTCAAGTTCTCCCTCAGAGCAGTTTTCATATATTTAGACAATGGGATTTATCTTCTTCTTTCTGTAGAAGTACTTTTCTGACTATTGCCTGTCAGAAAACACTGACTCCCAAATGTCTCTTCCTTCAGAAGCCAAACGGTCTGGCTACAGATGTTAGATTTCAAAAGACCAATTTGTGAAATACCTCTTTTCCCTCCAGATCAGCTGTTTTATTTTCTCTCTCAGCTGATGTTGGCCAGTCAGAGAGCTAGTGGAGCAGCCAATCACCTAAGCTCTTCTCTCCAGGGAAAATTAATTCTTGAACTCCCTGACTCTCTGATACAAGCTGCATTTGAAAACGCCTGCTTCTCTGTGCTGTCCGTCACACCATCTAAGCTAGTGACCATCACAATATCCTATTATAGTAGCAGTGCCTTTGACTTCACTAGACTTAGATGGGAATGGGGGGGATAACTGTACTTAGGATTGCACTGTGAATTCCACTGGTTATTGTCTCTTTACTGCCCATAAATTTTAGTGCCCCTGGTTTGGGTATTATGGGGAGGGAGATGAAGTTCTCTCTGTCCACTTTCTCCATGCTAACCATAATTTTATAAACCACTATCATGTATTCCCTTAGCAGCCTTTTCCTCCTTGATTAAAAAAAAAAAGAGCTCTGAATGATTTAGCATTTCTTCGTAAGGTGTTCCAATATCATGATCATTTTGCTTGACCTTTCCTACACCTTTCCCAGCTTTTGTTTCTTGATATGGGGAAGCTTGTGATGATGAAAAATTCAGAACCTTTTGCATACCACTCTTCCCCTTCTTCCGGTGCTATTCGTTCAATGGAAGTGCAGCGACGTTTGTTTCAAATGCCATCGGCTGCTCTGCTCCGGTAGACGTTCCATATTTGCAATTGCAGCTTGCCTGGGGTTACTGCCTCTGCGGGCATCTGCATGCAGACATCTTAACTGGGAAAATACTTAAAGTGTCAATATACTCTGAGTTTAAAAGGAGGAGGAGAAAATAGCCACTTTGGTCTAAGTGGTAGCAGGTGGAGCGTTTGCCTTGACTTACAATCTTGTAAGCTATGGTTTTGGACAGCCCCTGGCTAATGCATCTTTCATCAGGCGTTGTGGAGGACGAGGGAGTTATTGCAAAAATATCAATAGCGGCTTGGAATTTGCTTTCTGAAGTGGTTTTCAATTGGCCTGATTACCAGCGATAGGTATATACGGCACCGATCATTAAGATGCACTATATACGAATTTGCAATATATGGAACAATTTATACCGTCTGTAATGGAGCTGACAAATTCCAGGGCCGAGCTCACTGAAGGAAAATAAAAAAAATGAGTCATATTGCTCTGCTGTGATGTAATCTGAGGCTTATATTTCACCTTTCAAGATCCACACCAGCATCAATAACTCTGCTACAGAAGAACAGAGAGAGGTTTTCATACTCCAAAGAAAATACCACAGAATTAATTTTGCCCCTTAAACTGTGGTGTATTAAACTCTGTGCTGTGCCTATATATTATCCTGCTGTGGTCTAGAGCTACACCAATACAACCCGTGGTGCCATCAGCTTTCACAGGCTTTAAAGCTAGGATAAGCTTAGGTCAGCAATTCGGTGAAAAGATTTTCAAAGTGGGGGGGCAGGGGGTGAGAAAGGCCCCTTAAGCAATGCCGGAAGTGACATTTACGATTCAATAGGCAGGATACTTTCCTCTGGTTTAAGCTCTGAGCCAGCATGTGGTTTTATGGGGCTCTGGGATGCTACAGATTGTTCCCTAGGGAGAGAATATAAATACATTGTTTAAAAGTCAGTATGTCATAAACAAAAGCAGTTCAGCATTTTGAAACCGGGCATGCCCAAAGGTATTCTCTCCTATGGCTCATATATGAACAGTTGACAGAAAACTGGGAGGGGCGTTTAATGCCTTCGAAGACAGAAAGACAATCCCAAATGGCCCTGATAGGTTGCACAGCTGGAAAGGAATTAACAAAACACCATTCGACAGATGTAAAGTTTGAGGCGAAAAGAATCATAAGCACAGGTACAGGTTGGAGGGATACTTGGCTCGGCAGTAGGATATATGAAGAGGATCTTGGGATTTGCTGTCGATCACAAGCCAAGCATGAACCGTCAATGTAAGGCAATGGGGAAAAAGGCAAATGCAATTGTAGGCTTCATTAACAGAAGTAATAGTATCCAAGTCATGAGAAGCAATAGTTCCACTCAACTCTGTTCCAGTTGGAGCTCAGCAACTGGGCCTGTTTGTAGATAAATGGGATTGGATATAGAGAAGGGCAACAAAGACAGAATAGTAAGTCCTGGGGGGGAGCCATCTGTTGGGAATTCTCTAGCTTTGGATTTTCTGCACTGAGGTGAGAGTTGGACTAGATGGCCCCTTTCAACTCTAGAACTACATATGAAACTGCATTACAGTGAGCTCCATACAGTTTCTTCCAACTGGCGGTGGCTGTCTGGAGCCTCAGATCTTTTGCCATGAGGAGTCTAAGGTTGAACCGGGGGCTTTTTGCATGTTTTTGTACCACTGAGTCCCATCCTCTCTCTGAAATGGAGAGAGGCACACGAAGAGAAAATTGAATAGACATACCTTCTGTATGCCCTAGCAACAGAGAGTCAGTTCACACATTATAAAGTCGTTCTGGCTGCCAGACATGTTTCTATTTTTTTTAAAAAAATCTTTTGGGAGATCCTTTGTTGAAAGTTCTTTGCAATATATCGTTAGGGTTGTCATTTCACAAGGACTCATCCTCTTCCACAGAGTCTCCTGAGTGGAAGGACAGAGACGTTTTGGTTCTAGTGCCATGCATCCCATTGCCCATACATGTGCATGACTGTTAAGATGCCCTGCAGCACACAGAATGCCATTTCACATGTTGCAATGGGACAGCTATACGACTGCTAACTACTGATGATGGGTTAGATTTGAGTCCAGTAGCAACTTAGAGACTAACAAGATTTTGGGAGTATAATAATAAGCCAGTTTGGTACAGTGATTAGGAGCGCAGACTCTAATCTGGGAGAACCAGGTTTGATCCCCCACTCCTCCACATGCAGCTGCTGGTGTGACCTTGGGTCAGTCGCAAGTTCTCTCAGAGCTGTTCTCTCAAGGGCAGTTCTCGAGAGAGCTCTCTCAGCCCCACTTACCACACAGGGCATCTGTTGTCGGGAGGGGAAGGGATCATAAGCTGCTCTGAGACTCCTTCAGGTAGTGAAGGGTGGGATATAAATCCAATCTCCTCCTCCTGTCAAAACTCCTGTCATCGACGAAAGCTCTTGAAAGCTCATCCCCCCCGAAATCTCTTGGTCGCTAAGGTGCAGCCGGACTTAATTCTAGCTGTTCTACTGCAAACCAACATGGCTTCGCTCTAAAACTATTGATGATGGGTTATCTGCTGCATCCTTAACCCAACAAGCAAACACAATCTTGGCTTTTGAAACATGCAGAACAGGTGATGAGAGACTTAACAAATACAGCAGTCAGGGTAGCGTCTTCTGTGGTATGTCCTGGTGGGGTTCAGTCCTCGGTATGAGAATACAGGTGCTTCCAGTGCATCCCTGTTTCCATCAGCACCATGGAGGAGGATATGTGGCTCATCTAATGCAAAAGCAAATGCTAAACTAACTGCCCAGCTGTCTAATTAGTTTCACTGTGTTTAGAAACTGACCTCTACTGTTTGCTATGCCTGGTTTCTGTTTGTTGTAATGCTTTGCAAATTTTGTCTGTGTTTGGCTCATCCTGGCATTCAGAGATGAAAGACCGGGAGAAGAACTCCTCCACTGCTTGTACATCATCTACACTTCTATTGAACATTGCTTTGAGTCATAACAATGCATTACAATTTGTCTGGAATTAAACTTCAGCATCTCACAGTAGCTGTTCACTCGCTTTCTTTCTGGAATTACTGTGAGTGTGTAATACATAGGAAGATGAAAGTCTTTGTGTTGCTCTCCTAATAAATTAAACCGACACATTAAGCAGTTGTAATTAAAAGTGGTTTTAGAAATGCTTGACCAATGTGTGGTTGATGCAATGCATTAAAATAAAACCCCTAAGAAAGTCAAGTACTAATCCCATAGGGTCTTGTGCGTTTTTTAAAAGTTAAAATACTATTGGAAAGAAATATGCATACACAAAGCTGACAGTACAACAAGACAATGCTCCTTTCTTCCAAAGCCTTTCTCAAATCAACAAAATACCATCCTGGTAACATACATGACAGTATCAATCACAGAAGATGAAGCACATTCCTAAATAAGGTAGATACCTTGCTGAGAGTTCTACCTTTAGTGATAATTCAAGGGTGGCCTGATGGAATCCATTTCAGAAGTGCAAGACCCACCAAGCACATGCCCTTTCTGTTCATATTTGGGCAGGGACCTGAAGCAAATGGAAACAAGAGAGGGAAGCAGATGGGGCAGGTAGCTCCACACTGCTTTTCGCTCATGTAATCAGAAGTGGCAAAATTGGAGACTCTGCAGAATGAACAAATGGGGGAGGACTAGTCATGCAAGTAACTAAGACACTGGTTATCTGGTTTCTCTGTTTGCATCATCCTACTTTAGCTCACAATAATTAAAAAATTACAATATGGTGCATGAAATGGATCTGAAGATCTTTCTTCAGCTCATCAGGTAATTGTGGGCAGCCGCTAGAAATAGAAAGAGAGGGCTTTGCAAAAGATAATGGCAGCTGCATAAGGACAGGAAAATGAGTAATGATGGGGTGAGGAGAGAAAAGTCACTTGACTGTCATGGGAATTACAAGATGGGCTGGTCACTGAGCAGCATTTCACCAAAGGACCACATGTGGCTCATGCACTACAGTCTGGCTTCCTCCCGTTATTCCCAGGACCAGGGAAAGAGGTTGGAGAATGACCAGCCAATGGCCTGTCAATAAGAACCAACCCCCAAAATACCCATTACCCTTCTGTCTCACCCTTCCCCAGATGTGTCCCGCCTCCAGCAACCCTATGAGGCAGGTTAGACTGAGAGGTGGTATGAAATAAGTTACTGAATAAGCTTTGCAGTTGATCACAATCTGAACTGTTGTCCACTACACAGTTCAACACAGCTACTGTACCACGAAGGTTCATGGAAATTAAGAACAAAGGGTCATGCGGTGGTGGTGGAAAGTGCCGTCAAGTCACAGCTGACTTTTGGTGACTCTATAGAGTTTTCAAGGCAAGGCACCTTCAGAGGTGGTTTGCCATTGCCTGCCTCCATAAGAACATAACAGAAGCCAATGTTGGATCAGGCCAATGACCCATCCAGCCTAACACTCTGTCACACAGTGGCCAAAAATACCAGGTGCTATCAGGAGGTCCACCAGCGGGGCCAGGACACTAGAAGCTCTCCCACTGTTGACCCCTCCAAGCACCAAGAATACAGAGCCTCACTTGCCACAGAGTCCCTATCTATACCTTGTGGCTAATAGCCACTGATGGAACTCTGCTCCATAGGTTTATCTAATTCCCTCTTGAAGCTGTCCATGCTTGTAGCCACCACCACATCCTGTGGCAGTGAATTCCATGTCTTAATCACTCTTTGGGTGAAGAAGTACTTCCTTTTATCTGTTCTAATCCGACCGACCACTCAGCATTTTCATTGAGTGCCCATGAGTTCTTGTATTGTAAGAAAGGGTGAAAAGTACCTCTTTCTCTATTTGCTCTATCCCATACATAATCTTATAAACCTAGATCATGTCACCCCTCAGCCATCGTTTCTCCAAGCTAAAGAGCCCCAAGCGCCTCGACATTTCTTCATAGGGAAAGTGTTCCAACCCTTTTATCATTCTAGTTGCCCTTTTCTGCAC
Source organism: Gekko gecko (assembly GCA_029375565.1). Lineage (NCBI taxonomy): Eukaryota > Metazoa > Chordata > Lepidosauria > Squamata > Gekkonidae > Gekko > Gekko gecko. The sequence goes on along the minus strand of JAPDNY010000013.1, from coordinate 19,226,350 downwards.
TTTTCCCAAAGCTATAATATCCTTTTTAAGGTGTGGTGACCAGAACTGTACACAGTACTCCAAATGAGATCACACCATTAATTTCTATAGGGGCATTATGATATTGACTGATCTGTTTTCAATACCCTTCCTAATAATCCCCATCATGGCATTGGCCTTTTTTATTGCAGTCTTCCTTGGTGGTCTCCCATCCAAGTACTAACTGGGTCAAGGCAAAGGGTAACAGGAGTGAAGAAATGTTTGTGGTTATTTTTAATACAGGGCCTATTTGTATATGAGCTTAAAGCAGTGATGTCCAACTGGGGAGTCCTGGGCTGCCCTGGTATAGTTTTAACTGGCCCCTGGTGGCCAGCTAAAGAGTTCTGAAATGAAATAAATTTTACCATCTGAACGCACATCTCTCATTTGCATTTTGTGCATACATTGTAAATGTACATATTTACATATCATGTAATATGTAAATATAATACTTGCATGGGACGCCATGCCTTGATCTGTAACTGTAAAGTTCTTAATGCATGATCATATCAGTTTTATTATGAAGTGGATCTTCACTCTGAGCCTTGGAACCAATGTTTTGGATCCAGTGATGCACAAGAGGAAACCTAAGCAGACGTAGCACAGTTCTGCTTGCAGTCTTATGTAACATCTAGCACTTTCCTCCCTATCTACTACAGGGCCAAAAAATTGTTTGCAAAATATCTTGAACAAGAAGAAATGCAATATAATGAATTTTAGCTCAAGCAACCACTGTGGTATATTTCTTGCATTTCTGCTTGCTCAAGCAGAAATTTTGTGCTGGATTCAACCTGGTGTCGGGAGAATAGAATGGTCCATGACAGTACAGAAGTTGGTCATTCCTGGTTTAAACATTGATTGGTTGTTGCTGTGAACATACAAAGCTGACTTAAACTGAGTCAGATCATAGCTCCTTTTAAGTACAATGCTGCTTACTCTGACAGTAACTTTCCAGGCTCTACAACTGAGCAAGGTTTTTCCTAGCATCTATGATCTTTGGAGATGTTGGGGATTGAACCTGGGACCTTCTGCTGCACCACTGATCTATGGGTTCTCCCCAACAACATTGGAAGCTTTCTTATACCAAGCCAGGTCTTGGGTCCCTCTAACTCAGTCATGCTCATATTGACTGTGGCTTTCCAGGGCCTCTAGCAAACAAGGGTCTCCCCTAGCACCTGTTATCTGAGAAGCATCGAGCTAAAGAAGCCAAGGACTGTACCTGAGGTCTTCATCATGCAAAGTATGTATCCCACTACTGTGCCCTCCCATCACGCTGCTCAGCTTTAGATGAGAGTCTAAGGATGCCAGGCCTGCACCAACACTCCCCAGGAGGTCTTTGGAGTTGGGGCTTGGGAGGAGAAAGTGTTCCTGACATTTTGACTTCTTTTCTGGGCAAGACCCAGAAATGATGCTACTGTGCTCCCCAGTGCAGAGATTTGGTCAGTTCCAAGAACATTGCTTCGGGGTGGGGGGGATGATATCACTTCTGAGTTGTTGCCTGGAAGTGATCTTGAAACATTAGCAATGTTGTGTGTCCCTGCCCAAATTTTCCTCACACTGCTTACTGGAGTGAGGGTGGGCAATGCAACACCCCTGCATTGAATTCCTTTATGGCAGCACCAGGCAGCCCTGCTGGTGTGACCTTGGGTCAGTCACAAGTTCTTTCAAAGCTGTTCTCTCAAGGGCAGTTCTCGAAAGAGCTCTCTCAGCCTCACCTACCTCATTGTTGTGGGGAGGGGAAGTGAAAGGCATTGTAAGCCGTTCTGAAACTCCTTCGGGTAGTGAAGGGCGGGGTATAAATCCAGTCTCTTCCTCCTCCTCCTCCTCTTCCTCCTCCTCCTTCTTCCTGGGACTCCCATGTAATCACCCATCCAGATATTGACCTAGCTAAGATCTGCTTTGCTTGAACAACAAATAGCTTCCTGTGCCCTAGACTATTCCCTTGACTTCACATTAAACATGCTGTACCGTCCTTGCCGCCCACAACAAAAAATTGGATCCAGCTAGCCAGTTTCTCAAAGCCTGCCCTTCGAAGCCCTTTAGCTGGAGAGATAAGAGCATATTTCTGCCAAAGACTCCTCTCTTTCCAGAGATAAAAGGAACTTGCAGTATGCATAAGTCCTGAATCGCTTTGTTATTAATCAACATTTGCATTAGAAGCTTAAACTTCTTTGAAGCATTAAATATTCAGACCCTGGAAGTGGGGGAAAGAGAGAGCTGGAAGAGGTGGGAATTGTTATTATCACCACTCGGCAGCTAAGATAGATGGCTGGAAGGAGTGACTGGTGAAGCTGCAGACACTCTATCTTTTAAGCAGGACAGACTGTGCAGATGGATAGGCGGATGCCAAAGTGAGTTTGTCATGCACGCACCAGATCTTTCGGATCATGCCAAGAAATCCAATTGTTGCTCACTGGACGAATCACACAGAAACCCTCAAGAAGGCAGGACAGGGTGGAGGATCACAAGTAAAAATGTCACGGGAAAGTAGTCTTGGGGATATCTGATGCTTTATGGTAGGGCTGGACTGAGACTGTGAAACAGAAAAGAAAGGGTTTTTTTTTTTAGTACAAGGGGAAAAAAACCCTATTTTTGGCAGCATGATGTTGGCTTACAGTCAGATGGTAGTTTTAAAAAAGCTGGAAAGGAAGGAAACGTTGTGTTGGACGATCGAGCACTAAAGACAGTGGTGTTTAACCAACCATGTTTACTATGCAAATGTTTTGCCAGAAGTAGGGGAAGGCGATGTTGGACAACATCAAGGCCTTAGGAAAGCCTGCCATTGTGTAGCAATAGGAACCGTAGCCCCTTCCCTTTCTCTAGATAGTGGCATTGGTGGAAAGGACTGAGCCTTCCCCCTCCTTCCTTTGGCATGTATACCCCAAGACAGGTGAAGGATGTAGTGGACTCTGCTTTTGCTCACCTTCTGAAAATTCCCTCAGGCTTCAGCCTGAGAAGGTTCCAAGCTTCACTCCAGTCCTCCTCTTCCTTTTAGTTTGTTCCTTTCCTGTCTCTGGGCACATCTGAGTCCCAATTTTGATTCCTCCTTTGCCGCTGCCCTTGATGGTGCACTGTTTGGTAACTTGGATTAAAGCAAGAATGGCAATGTCATCTAACCACAAGCTGCAGGGAGGAACCTATCTTCAGGACTTCTGCAAGCAGTCCACCCACCCACCCATCCCTTCATCCATCCCGTGGATGAGCTAGAACAGAAATCCACAAAATGTGGTGGTGCCCCCACAATATATGGAACTGCTTGCATTGAGCTGATTGGACAAGGGTGAGTGGGCGATTAATTGAGCAATTGCCTACTTGGAGTAATCCTGTCTGACATCACAGAAAGATTGAGAGGAGTAATGTATTTATACCAATGACAATGATTCAACCTATACACCAAGGATAAGTCAGACAGGACGAGTCAAAATAGATTTAAATACAGGGAATGAGGTGAAGTTAAATGTTAGGAAACACTTCATAAACGATGAGTAGCACAGTAATAGAACTACTTGCCTAGGAATGTCGTAGAATTTCCTTCCTTTGGAGCTCTGTCAAAAAGTGGTGTTGGTATTTTAAAAATGGCTGCTTAGAATCCTTATCTGCTATAGATGCACTGTCCAGCTTCCTGTTCCCTGATGGGCAAAGGATGGTTCTGGTTATATGGTAGTGACAGGAAGGGCTACATAGTAGTGGGGAAAAGCTGTTCTGCATGCATTTTCACGCACTCTCATACTTCCGTGTTTCTCATGTTGCGGCAATGAAAACCCACATTTAGAATAGGGATTCCGGTAGAACCAGCTTCTGTCCAGAAAGCCTTAACTAAAGAATGCTGTAATAATTTGTTATGTTACACTTCCAGCCAGTAGTTGGTGCTGTATTATCTCCTTGTTGCTTTCTTGCCATTCTATATATCACTCCCTGCTGTTCACTCTAGAAGTTCAACTGTTTTTCTAAACCTTGGCTGAGATTGTACGACCGCCTTGGCACAATCTGGCCGCACCCCTATTTTATCCAGTGTTATTTGTTCCAGAGAGGTTTGTCCAAACAAGCCACCCTTCATTCGCCTCACTGCGCACTCACTTCGTTCTTGACCATTCAGATTATTGCTGCGTGGTAACCATGGAGTGGGTGGTCAGGCAGCATCCTTTAAAAAAAAAATCATCTTTCATGCATGCATAGAAGCATTGATTTGAAACACCACTCCATTCTGACAGCTTCGTGATCTCTCTGTCAAGTACTGAGGCCCCTCTCAGCCTCCTTCGTTTTGCCTCTCTTCCTTGGAAATCATGGGGGCAGTGTAATTATCATGCAGATTTACATGATAGTAGTCCCATTGACTTCAGTACATTTACTCTTGTGTCAATCAAGGGATGCTCTCAAGCAGCTTTACCCCAATTTTTCCAGCTTTACCCAAGTCTGCCTGAATTAGGGATGCCAGCATCCCCAGGCTCCCTGCCAATATGGGAGCCTAACTAGGGACTATTTCCATGACTTTCCAACCCCAAGAAACAGGAGAGTGGGCTTTTTTGAGGGGGATTTATTACTGAAAAACAACTTCCCCAGGGGGCTTCGGATCCTGACAAAATGTTTGGGTGCAGAAATGCACAAGCAGTGATTCAAAACCCTGGGGCGAAGATCTGCTTATGCGCACATTGCCAACTCAATTTTTTAAAATGGCGCACAGATGGAAGTGGGCAATCTTGACTTCCCAAATGGCTTGATTTTGTGAGAGTTCAGACATCAGGAAATATGCAGAGACCAGTTCAATCTGTAAAGATTTGACTTTTTCCAGTGTTGGGAAAGTCGGGAGTGAGAACAGGGTGCCAATGACTGGGGAACTGGATACAGATGTCACTGTCTGAACAAGCATTTTTAATCCGGAGGGGAGAAGCAATGACTTCAGATTAAACAGCTCGTAAGAACATAAGAACATAAGAGAAACCAATGTTGGATCAGGCCAATGGCCCATCCAGTCCAACACTCTGTCACACAGTGGCCAAAAATACTGGGTGCCATCAGGAGATCCACCAGTGGGGCCAGGACACTAGAAGCCCTTCCACTGTTGACCCCCCCAAGCACCAAGAATACAGAACATTACAGTCCCTATCTATCCCTTGTGGCTATTAGCCACTGATGGACCTCTGCTCCATATGTTTATCTAATTCCCTTTTGAAGCTGTCCATGCTTATAACTGCCACCACCTCCTGTGGCAATGAATTCCATGTGTTAATCACTCTTTGGGTGAAGAAGTACTTCCTTTTATCCATTCTAACCCAACCACACAGCAATTTCATTGAGTGCCCACGAGTTCTTGTTTTGTGAGAAAGGGCGAAAAGTACATCTTTCTCTATCTGCTCTATCCCATGCATAATCTTATAAACCTCGATCATGTCACCCCTCAGCCATCATTTCTCCAAGCTAAAGAGCCCCAAGCACCTCAACGTTTCTTCATAGGGAAAGTGTTCCAACCCTTTTATCATTCTAGTTGCCCTTTTCTGCACTTTTCCCAAAGCTATAATATCCTTTTTAAGGTGTGGTGACCAGAACTGTACACAGTACTCCAAATGAGGTCACACCATTGATTTCTATAGGGGCATTATGATATTGACTGATCTGTTTTCAATACCCTTCCTAATCTGATCACAGCCCAAGTGTTCAAATATGTGAGGCAATGTCCAAAGATTATAGAGATTACGGGAAATTGCTAGGGCTTCACTATTAAGGACATCTTTTTTCTCATGCTCCTCAGTTTCTTGAGGGTGGGAGGATGATGCTGGGGGCCGGGAATTCCTCACTGGGCAGAAGCAGTTTGCAACATTACCTCTCAGAACCAAATCTGTCCCCCTTCATGATACTATAACAGCCTGAGCTGTTTCCTTTTCCTACCCCTGATATTCAACTGCTCTCAGCATTCTGTGCCTCCTAGAGAGTAATCGATATGCATGTTCAGCTGTCATCAGGCCCTTTCGGAGTTGTTTTTCTTTAATTTACAAAGTAATTTTTTTGGCATATCAGAAATATCTCCCAAAGCGTGTAGACACCTCATTTCTTATCTGTAGATGGCCCTATTATACTGCCCTACTGACAGAGCATAAGATCATCATATTTTCTTTTAGAAGGTTCATTTATTCATTTATCTATTTATTTATTTGGGAGATGTATATCCTTCCTATTCAAAACTGCACTCAAAGTGGGTTGCACCACAACATCGAGAATGGATGACATTTATTATATTTTAAAAAACCTTTGAAAATCCCTATCTACCAGCATGACCATAAAACCCCTCGCAAATCAGCAAAAGCGGTTAAAACTGAAAAGAGTGGGAACAAAAGTCAGTAATAAAATCAGGCATACATATAGCAGATCTGGGGGAGGGGTCACTTTGTTTAGGGCTGCAGGAAGTTTGTAGCGGAAGAGAGAAACAAATCATGGGCTTTTGAGGCTCCTGAGCTCTGTCACTATCTCATCTTTTGCCCTTTATTGACTTCCAAGCAATAAATGAGCTTCTTGAAAATGACGAGAAGAGCCCTTTGTTGTATCAACATCCTGCATTTCCCTCCAAAGGCCACCCAAGGGACCCAGCCCTCCATGTACGGTCCATGCCAAACACAGCAGCAACAGGATTTTAATAAATGAGCAATATTAATGTTGCCTGCATTATCTGTACGGAGGGTAATAAATGAATAAATGGGTTAATTATATCCACCACACAGAATTTAATTAGAGCATCTCTGTTCTCTCCATTCCAGCCAGAATCTCAATTATAAATCTCTAATTCGAGGGATTTTTACAACATGGATGTAAAAATTTGCTCTAGGCTTATATCTGACAGACACGTTCTTGGCATAGGGAACAGGCCTGCTTTTTTTAAAAAAAAATTAATAAGTCTGTTTGGGATGGCAGGACTGGAGGGAAATAATATTAAAACAGCAGGACTTTTCTGCTAATAGGTGAATCAGTCATATCTAGGTCAAACTTAATAAAATCTGAATAGCAGCTCATGAACTGTACAGCTGGTGCTGCCAGCAATCTGGGCAGAGCATGCTATGTTGGTGTGGGACCTCATTCCATCTAATAACCAACTTGATGGCCAAGTGATGACCTCTCACAATATCCCTATGCAGAAAAAAAAATTCCTAATGAGGACTGAGCATGCTCTAGGAGGCATGGAATTCTGAAGGCAGGTGGGCATCAGTTATGGGAGGTAAAGAGGAAAACATGAAGGAGAGAGGAAATTAGGTTGCTCAAGCCACTAAGCATCTATGGTGTCCTGGAGGTGGACAATTGGGTGAGGAGAAAATTTCCCAGGCATTTATTCCCCTCACAATTCCTAGCTAATTCCTGCCTTCCAGAATTTAAACATCCAGATGTAGTCCTGATTATTAAGATGTTTGGAACCGTTCTGAAGAATTTCACTTGTCTTACTAAATATTATTATTAATCAACATTCCAAATTTGCTTCACATTTTGTCATACCGGTGAAATATGCTTACAGCCTAGGAATGTGCAGAACTTACCAGAGAAACACCAGTAGCCTTCCTGTTAAATAGTGGGCTCCATGGATGAGCAGCTCTACTTTATTACTGATTTCAGCAAGTACAAGACTAAACTCCGGGGCCACAGCCCTGTTTAAATAGCATGCAATTGCCACACCCAAACACCCCCCCCCACTCCCAACGATAGGCTATTGACATAACATTACTTCTTGACAGGTTACTTCCAGAGTCCTGGTGGGCTATCGTTTTTGGGCCCCAAGCTCAGCCAGTCTCTGGTAGAACAGTCCTGGGATGTTTCAGTCCCAATACATTACACTTCCTGATTGGGGGGTACTTTTCTCAAAATGCCTTTGAACAGGGGTCCCCAACCTTTTTGAAGCTGTGGGCACCTTTGGAGTTCTGACACAGTGTGGTGGGCACAGCCTCAAAATGGCTGCCACAAATGGTTGCCACAGGAGGCAGCGCCAGGCACAAAATGGCTGCCGCCTGCTCCTTATCTTCAGCTGCACAATTCTTGTGCGGTGGTGGCAGCTGCAGCCAAACAATATATGTTTTTTAAAAAATCTGCATGGCCAATCAAATCTCCACTTACCAACCAAAAGCCTTGCTGGGCAAAAGTCCCACTTTTTAAATACACTTGGTGGGTCCAAGAAAGGTGTTGGCGGTAATGCTCCCTCTAAGCTATGGAGTCCTGTGAGCAAAAATTCTGCTTTGTAAGCTACTGGCATTAAAGTTGTGAGCAGGTGATTTGGCTGCCACCAGGCCTTTTTTTGTAGAAAAAGCCCAGCAGGAACTCATTAGCATAATAGGTCACACCCAACAGCAGAAACGTATTAGCATATTAAGCCACACCCCTGACAGCACAGCTTATTAGCATATTAGGCTGCACCCCCATGTTACCAGAAGTGTGGTCATCCAGCCACACCCACCTTTTGCTTCTTATTCTGTTTACCTTGTTTGTTGTCAAAACCCAGGGCTTTCTTTGTAGCAGGAACTCCTTCGCATCTTAGGCCACACACCCCTAATGTAGCCAATCCTAATGAGTTCCTGCTGTTGGGTGTGGCCTGTTATGCTAATGAGTTCCTGCCGGGTGTGGCCAACTCGGGAGCCAGCCGGAACTCCGTTCCTGTGCGTTCCTGCCCAAAAATAGCCCCTGGCTGCCGCATAAATTAATTTGCTCTGGAGCCATTCTTCCTGAGCGAAGACAAAAATGTGTGACCTGGAAGCTAAAAACATGTGAGCTAGCTCACACTTACTCAGCTTAGAGGGAACACTGGTTGGCGGGCACCATGATGCCACTGGAGCACCACATTGGGACCCCTGCCTTTGACATTTTGCCTGAGGAGGAAACTGGTAGCACCTGGTAAGGTCAGGCAGAAGGCCATGAAGGACTGCTATCGAGTGGCAATTGAGTATAGGGCATCTTTTGGAGGCAGCTCAAGCAGGGTGTGTCTCACACCCAGGCAATTCAGTGCTGGTGAACGACCAGTGTGTTTCCTTACAAGTATGGACTCAGTTCACACTCGTACTCTCAACCACCTACTGTTTTCAAGGCGGCTTACAAACACCAAGATGTACCAAAAAGCCATCCTCAAAGCAAGTTACTGATGCCATCAAAAAGCTGACTGAAAAAAAAACATCCTCAAACAATAACAATGAAAAATAAGTTAATAAAAAACAAGGTAATAAAAATGCTCCCCCAAGTTCTAAAGAAATTTACAACCAACAGACTTCTGAAAAAGTATTTAGCATTTTCAAGTTAAAAACTCAGCATTATCTGGAAGCAGCAACAACTATAATAAAAGCAGACAGCACAAAATATCTTAATGACACAGATTTTTATCAGCCAGTTGGCCATGATGACAGTATTAAAAATGGATAATACATGGAAAAAGGAGGATAAACACATAGACGATACAGCAATAAGTAAATCAGCGATACCATTATACTTTTGTAAGCCATCTTGAGCCCTCTTTTGGGGGCAAAAGAAGCCCTTTTTCGGAAGGGGGTTCGCATGCCCCCTACCTGTCCAGTTGACAGCTGAATTCTAGGAATTCCACACTTGGAAATTTATTCTCAGGTGTTCATGAGCTGAGTTAATATTGGCACTGTGGCATATGAGGAGCAGAACCTTAGGCCTCCCATCATTTTCTTGACCCCAAAACCTCAGGAAGTCGATATTTACATCACTGGGGAAACTTATTGCATAGCCGTCAGTAAATGGAAGTTTTCCCAATAGAAAAATAGCAGCAATTTTAGGCAAGGGAAATGACACAGGGACAGGGATAAGCCTTTAAATTCCCTCTCCTTACACATCAGAGCCCCAGTTTGAAAAGAGTCCACATGTACCTGGGAATTCCAGTGTATCTCTAACTTACAGGAGCTATGGCAGCCATGCGGGGGACATGAAGGCTTCGTGACGTGTGAACTGGCACTCAGTAATAGCATGTGCTTACTGCTTTTCACTCCACGCTCCCAACTATGATTGGAGGAATTTCCAAGAATGCTACAAATTTCAGAGACCATGTTGTGAGTGTAAAGTGCCCTCAAGTTGCAGCTGGTTTATGGAGACCCCATAAGGTTATAAAGGCAAGAGATGTTCAGAGGGCGTTTGCCATGGCCTGCCTCTACATAGCAACCCTGGACTCCCTTGGTGGTCTTCCATCCAAGAACAGATAAAAGGAAGTACTTCTTCACCCAAAGAGTGATTAACACATGGAATTCACTGCTACAGGAGGCGGTGGCAGCTACAAGCATGGACAGTTTCAAGAGGGAATTAGATAAACATATGGAGCAGAAGTCCATCAGTGGCTATTAGCCACAGGGTATAGATAGGAAATCTCAGTCTGGGGCAGGTGATGCACTCTATTCTTGGTGTTTGGGGGGGGCAGCAGTGGGAGGGCTTCTAGTGTCCTGGCCCCACTGCTGGACCTCCTGATGGCACCTGGTATATTTTGGCCGCTGTGTGACAGAGTGTTGGACTAGATGGGCCATTGGCCTGATTCAACATTGACTTCTCTTATGTTCTTATGTTCTAAGTACTGACCCAAACTGATGCTACTTATCTTCCAAGATCTGACAGCATCCAGCTAGCCTGGGCCATCCAAGTCAGAGTGAGACCATCCTACCAGAGCAAAAAAAAAAAAAATCGAAAGAATGTTTCAGGAATGAATAAGAATGAAAAAGGAAGTAAGTCAACTTCCAAACCAGCTCCTTTCCAGGAGCATGCACAGAAGTTCTTTAATGCTGAAGTCCTTTAATCCCAACAAAACTTTCATTGATTGCTGTTAACTGTATGTGACTACTAGAGCACCCAACTAAGTAGCCTTTTGTCCACTGAATATATTTTCTGTTTCTTCCAAATGCTTTAAGTGGTTATTCTCCTGCATCCAGACTGAAAACCTCACACTGTTCCTGGGTAGGGATGCCAACTCCAGGTTGGAAAATTCTTGGAGATTTTGGTGGTGAAGCCTGGAAAGTGCAGTGTTTGGGGAGGGAAGGGAATTAGCAGGGTATAATACATAGAGTCAACCCTCCAACCAGCCAAAAATTTTATCCAGGGGAACTGATCTCTGCCATCTGGAGATCAACTGTAAGTCCAGATCTCCATGCCCCACGGGGTCTTTTGGGGTAAGCGTACAGGGGCAAATGAGTTTTCAAACAATTCTGAGCCACGATTTGTGCAGGGGGAACTACAATTCCCAGAGAACAGTGTAAGTGCATATGCGCATATCCACAGCTTTGTTAGATGCATACACCATTATGAACTGGGCAAGAACTCTATGAGAACTTTATTCCAAACTCTCACAGAGAAAGGTTGCAATTAGCAGTCAATTCTAAGTTAAGGGGAGTTTTCCTATCATTTCCTGGACCGATAATGACAGCACGGGGTTTTTAGAAAGGTCACAGGGGAGTGGAAGTAGATGTAAAGCAAGCTTCCTTTATTTCTTCCCCTCTGTCTTAATCGTAGACAGGATATTAGTCCACTCAGAAGTTTAAGAATACACTGTGAAGAATCCTCCATAGGATGCTGCTTCTGCATGCAATGTGTGTCCCAAATACATATTCAGTTGCAAAAATAGAACAAGCCTATTGAGTAACACCTACTCTGCGCTTAATGAGCAGATTACCTATGCATTTATGTTCATGGAGCATATGGGAAATGCTTATAAGCTGCAATGCTGCGCCCACATACCAAGAAGTAAACAAAGATGCTTAGGATCCGGATGATCGAGAGAGTGTGAAACCTAAGAGGGCTGCTTGCTAAAAGGCCACACTGTAATGCCATGTTTGAATGTTGATAGGTTAAAAAAAAATACAGGTCTGATGTACTAGTAAATAGCATGAGATGGAAGGAAATGTATGTTTACATTCTGACTTTGATCCTTTCCGTCTCCATTGGGTTCAGCTCCAGCTGAGAGCCCCCCCATCTGTTCAGTTTCTAAATCTCATCAGACAGAGGGCAGGAAGCAATCGGCAATGAATCTCCTACCCAAGAAACGTTTTGATTGCTTTGTGTTACCTTCTGAGCCACTTTGGGAGCTACTATTTGGCTAAACAGCGGGATAAAAATATAATAAATACATAAATATCCCAAGCCGAAGTGCAAGGACGATCTGTCTAAACTAGTACTGCAAGTCTTATACTCTTGTGAGCCATAAACCCCCTTTGTGCAGCTAATTGTGAGAAGACAGACATCGGCACAATCCAATTTTTTTAATGACGAGAGAGACTCTCGACTCTGCTTTCGTTTCACATGTGCTCCCCTGATGGATGGTTCCCTTTTGTCCTTTTAGAGGATATTACATATTCATGGGCAAGATCTACTGGGAAAATGGCAAGTTTTCGTGCTGCATTGGAACTTGGAAGAAGTTAGGGCTTTGTAGCTTGGCTCCAAATTATTTTGGAAAACCCACGGCACCCTGCCCCCCCTCCCTGGCAAGCAGCTGCAGCTTAGACAATAGCAGGCTGTGCTACATGGTGCCTCAAGGGCTGGGGCTGTAGCTCAGTGGTAGAGCACAGTGTGGGAGAGCCAGTGTGGTGTTGTGGTTAGAGTGCCAGGCTAGGATCTGGGAGACCCAAGTTCAAACCCCCAATCTGCCATGGATGACCTCGGGTAAGCCATATTCTCTTAACCTAACCTCCTTCACGTGCTTCTGAGAAGGATAAAATGGAGGACAGCCACTGACGGAACTCAGCTCCATATATTTATCCAACCCCTCTTGAAGTCCCTCTCCCCCTGTACTCTGCCATGACAGCTTCCCTCATAGGAGCAGGGTCTTCTGCAGTCGCTGGCCTGCAAATAGGCGAAATCAACAACTGCCTGTACACTTGCCTTCTCCGTTGTGGGCCCCGCCTTGTGGAACAGTCTGCCCGAGGAGCTCAGGAAGACCCCAGCCTTATGGCTTTCTGCTAACTATGCAAAACTGGTTCAGGTGGGTAGCCCTGTTGGTCTGAGGCAACAGAACAAAGTTTGAGTCCAGTGGTACCTTGAAGACCAACAAAGTTTAGTTCAGGGTATAAGCTTCCGAGTGCATGCTCGCTTCTTCAGATAACTGGATTATACAAGAGGACTTTTCTATGCAGGCAATAGAAATGCACTGTACAAACTGATTCACAGAGTTACTTAGAAAAATTATTAGAGACTGTGGTCTATACTATAGCTTGCTGAAACTAGGATCCTACTGTGGAATTTTGCATCATCTAATGTGTCATGTTAATACTTATGCTTTGTTTCAGTTCTGTTCTTTATACTTCTGGCTGGTTCTATAACCCTAATTCCTCCTAAATTGTCTATTGAATGCCCCATCCTGAGAACTGTATTGACTCACTCTGTGTCATCTCTCTTGAGTCCAAGTGAGAAAGGCAGACTATATATAACATAAATAAATAATAATAAATATCTCTGGTTAAAAGGATCAGGGAATGATGTCAGAGAGCCACTGCCAGTCAGTTTATTTATTTATCATTTAATTATTTCATCAGATTTTTAGTCTGCCCTTCCCTGCAAGCAGGGTTCAGGGCGGCTTACAACAAAGATAAATACAATAAATAATTAAGTTAAAACTGGCAATAAAATACATAATACATATATCAACAAATAAAACAACCCATTCCAAGATGGCGGAAAAATGTAAGCGTCCACAACCTTTTAGGGGGTTGCAGAGACTGGAGGGTGTGAAAGTGCCAGACTATGTGTTGTCCCATTGCTGTCCTCAACCAAATGCCTGGCAGAATATCTCTATCTTACAGAAAGATAACAGACTCCACAGTGCATGGATGTGCTCTGGAAGAGAGTTCCACCAGGCAGGAGCCAGGGCCAAAAAAGCCCTGGCCCTGGTTGAGGACAGCTGAATCTCTCTTGGGCCGGGGACTACCAGGAGGTTTTTACTTCCCGAGTGTAGCATTCTTCTGGGGGCATACTGTGAGAGGCAGTCCCAAAGGTATGTGGGTCCCTCACTGCTAAGGGCCTTAAAGGTCAAAGCCAGCACCTTGAACCTGATCTGGTGCTCCACTGGAAGCCAATGCAGTTCATGCAGTATAGGTTGAATATGTGCTGTCCAAGGGGTCCTTGTAAGGACCCATGTGGCCACATTCTGGATTAGCTGATATTTCCAGGTCAGCCTCAAGGGTAGGCCCACGTAGAGCTAATTACAGTAGTCTATCCCGGAGGGGACAGCAGCATGGATTACCGTGGGTAGGTCAAGGCAAGACAGGTAGGTAGCAATTGACAATACTGACCTTAAAGCTGACAGACTAATGGTCTTAGTATATAACAGCTGAATTTGTAACATTGTGTAGGGCCCAGGCATGCGGAAGGGGAGAAAGGGGTACACTTTAACAAGGCTGTGGAATTCAGGGTTGGGAGTAGAGCTGCAATGAAATGGGCTGCACTCAGGCACTTTAAAAAATACTTACTTCATTTATATCCAACCGCAGGTTTTGGGGAAGGATTTGTACTAGGCTTGCCATCTGCGGGTTGGGAAATACCTGGAAATTTGGAGGGTGGGGTCTGAAGAGGGTGGGGTTTGGAGAGGGGAGGGACTTCAGCGGGGTACAATGCCATTGAGTCTATCTTCCAAAGCAGCCATTTTCTTCAGGTGAACTGATCTCTATTGCCTGGAGATCAGATGTAATCCCAGGAGATCTCCAGCCACAGCTTTTGGCCGCTGTGTGACAGAGTGTTGGACAAAATGGGCCATTGGCCTGATTCAACATTGGCTTCTCTTATGTTCTTATGTTCTTATGTTCTTACACTAGTGGATTTGATGAATGTCACTAAGAGAGTTGGTCATATCGCTTGCTGAATGGATTAACTATATGTAAATTTCAGTGCTACACACTCTGACAAAGTTTGTGAAAGAAACGAGACTTGATATGCAATAGTCCATTGTGTTGATGGCGTCACTATGAATGATTCTTGAAGAATTGAAATTGCTCCAATAAACTGGATCTTGGATAAGTTTTTATAAGTCTGTGGATATTTCTTTTTAGCATAATACATCATGGTCACTCTGTTTTTTCTCACCACTCGGAGGCTGGCAACCCTAATTTGTAAGAAGCCAGAGAAGTAGCATCACACAGGGGTTCTGAGAGGCAGTTATGCGTCAGTGGTGGTGGACGAGAAAGGGTGGACACATCTGAGGGACCAGGAGGTCTTTCAGAGGCTGAGCATGGTGGTGCTGGAGATACAATCCATTCCCCCCTCCCATCATTTAGAATGTTTACTTCTAGAGTCCCTAGGAAGGGAGGTGAACCATGAAGAATGACATCTGTAGGAACTCAAAAAAACTATTATTTTAATAAGGCATCCAGAAGGGTAAAAAGCAGGAAGAGAAAATCAAGACTGTCTCTAGTAAAAAAGAAAAATGCCTCATGCCTAGCTAAAGCTTGTCAAAGTATATGCGAGTATAAGCATAAGAAAGATTCAGGGAGCACCTTCTTAGCTGGTAAGACTTCTCACAAGAGGTTTCCAGAGTTTTCTCCTAGTCTCGTGGTGGCTGAATTGCAAAGAGGATCCAGATTTCTTTGTCTGATAGGAGACCATCAGGCTGCAACTCCATTTGTGGTCTGCTGTTGTGAAAGGGAAAGGTATCTGAAGAAGCGCGTGTGTGCAGGAAAGCTTATACCCAGAATAAAACTGTGTTGGTCTTAAAAGAAGAAGAAGAGAAGAGAAGAAGAAGAGATTGGATTTATACCCCGCCCTTCACTTGGAGTCTCAGAGCGGCTTACAAACTCCTTTCCCTTCTCCTCCCCACAACAGGAACCCTGTGAGGTAGGTGGGGCTGAGAGAGCTCTGACAGAAACTGCTCTTTTCAAGAACACCTCTGACAGAACTATGGCGTGCCCAAGGTCATCCAGCAGCTGTGAGTGGAGGATTGGGGAATCAAGTCCGGTTCTCCCAGATTAGAGTCCACACACTTAACCACTACACCAAACTGGCTCTACTACTATACCAAATTGGCACTGTGCTGGCACCAAAGTGCCACTGGACTCAGGCTTTTTTCTGTGAAAGGGAATGAGCGGGATGAAAAGTGGAGAGGTCAGCTCCTCACTGTGGTCTAGCAGCTGAAGACTGGAACCAGCAGATGAAATCCTCTGTGGCTAAAACAAAACCAGAGGGGCTCTTGTTTACTACCCTTAGGGACATCTGGAGTGCAATTCTAAAGAGAGTTACCCTCTTCTAAGCTTGTTGACTTCAGTGGACTTGGTGTAACTCTGCTTAAGATTACACTGTTGGAGGGTGTGCTTCAGGAGCAGTGTGGAACAGCATGTCACTGGGGGCGTGGGGGGTATCCGTGAACTTCCTGCATTGCGCAGGGGTTGGACTAGATGACCCTGGGGGATCCCTTCCAACTCTATGATTCTAAGAGTTTGTTTTCCCCCTTGTAGGCTTTCTGAGGTGCATTCCATCTACGAACAAAAAGCACAGTCCCTGTGTCAATCATGAAAATAGTAAAATCAGCTCACTGACAGATAAGGTAGGGTTTCTCCGTACTTGGGGGACTTCCCAGATATGCAGAAATATATGACTTTGTAACTTCAGTAACAGAAACAGTTCCCCCAATGGCAGATGGGGGGGCAAAGGTAGGGCTGCCAGGTCTCCCCGGCCACTGGCAGGAGATGGGGGGTAGGGTTGCCACCTTCAGGTTAGTAAACTCCTGGAGATTTGGGCGTGGAGCCTGGAATGGACAGGGACATCAGTGGGGTACAATGCCAGAGAGGCCACCCTCCAAAGCATCCATTTTCTCCAGGGGAACTGATCTATGTAGTTTGGAGATAAGCTGTAGTTCCAGGAGATCCCCAGGTCCCACTTGGAGGCTGGCATTCCTTGGGGTCCATTTCAAATTGGTTCCCCCTTCCCATGATTCTTCGTGGTCCCTGAATATGTTTCCACCGAAGACAAAACTCACACATATATTACAAAGAGCAGGGAGGTTGAAATGCAGTTATAAACTAGCCTCCTCCACAGTGATGTAGAAGCCGGTTACCTGTGCTTCTGAAATGACATTTATAAACATTAAAGGCTGAAAAGTGCTTTAAGCAGCTTGGGCCAGAGGAGCCGAGCCGACACCACCTGTTCCGCCCCTGTTCCGAGGCATTAGCAAAACACAGAGATGTGTTTACTTTAGATGTCTGATTATTTTGTCTCCCCTTTTCTGACAGCCACCCAGAGAGACACAGAAACAAGATGAAATGCCAAGAAACGCCACTTATCAATACCACAGAGGATCTGAGTCACGCAAGCCTTCTTGAAAGTGGTTCTTTTCTTCCGCTCTGGTCCAGTCTGGCGGCACTTTTGATTTTTGTTGACAAGAGCATGGATCAGAGATGGGTCCTTGGCTTTCAGCCCAGCTTCCTGGCTCGCTGTCTCTGCTAGGCAGCATGCATCAAAGGCCTGCCTTGGCTAAAAGGCTTCAGCAACACCTCGTTTCCCCTGCCTCTTCTCTTCCTCCGGGGTCTGTTTTCTCTGGGAAATATAATTTCCACTAAAAATGCAGGATGAAGGGGAAGATGGAGGGCAAAGGATGAATTCTGCAAAGTGATGTGCAAGGGTTAAAAGATGAGATGGGGGAAGGACCTGGCTCCAAAGGGGGCTGTATGATCACAGACCTTTTCATGATTCTCTTTGAACAGTCCAGAAGCAACTCAGCTTGATGCCAACGCCCTCTGTTGGCAACTTTTGGGAAAGCATGCATGCTGCTGCCATAATAAGCAGGCGGCCGCACCTGTTGTGAGGGCTTTGAACAGAGAATTCTGAGCTGCAGCCACATTCTGAAAGCTTTTTGTACCGATGACCCCGAAACAGACACAGAGAATCACCATGGTCTATGGACAGAGCTTTAGACTTGATCCTGTGTTCATGCCATGGCCACCTGCTGTCTGCTAAAGGGCTGTGTTTAACGTGTGGATTGGCTCAGGCGTTATATTAATTAAATATTTTCATTACAAACATTGGGCATGATGCAGCCCAGAGGAAGGCACTGAAACCCCGCAGATTTGTAAGGGAGAGTTCAGAGGGTCTCGGTCATTACAGGACATGGAACTTAGAGCTATTTAAGAAGAAGAAGAGTTGGTTTTTATACCCCACCTTTCACTACCTGAAGGAGTCTCAGAGTGGCTTACAATCGCCTTCCCTTCCTCTCCCCACAGCAGGCACCTTGTGAGGTAGGTGGGGAAGAAGAAGAAGAGGAGGAGGAGGAGATTGGATTTATACCCCACCCTTCATTACCTGAAGGAGTCTCAGAATGGCTTACAATCCCTTTTCCTTCCCCTCCCCACAATAGACACCCTATGAAGTAGGTGGGGCTGAGATTGCTTTCTAGAGCTACCCTTGAGAGAACAGCTCTGAAAGAACTTGTGATTGAACCAAGGTCACACCAGCAGCTGCATGTGGAGGAATGGGAAATCAAACCGGTTCTCGCAGATTAGAGTCCGTGCTCCTAACCACTACACCAGACTGGCTCTCAGAGAGAACTGTGACTGGTCCAAGGTCACCCAGCTAGCCTCAGTTGAGTGATGCTTCTTGCATTATTCTCATGAGCAAGCTCAGATGGGGAGCACACTGGGTGTTGGTGGCACACTAATATGCATTGCAACAGCATAACCTCGCACTCCGAAATGCTTGCAGGATCAAACCTAGCTTGTGACATGTACGGTATTGCCTAAGTGTTGGAAACTACAGTCTGAACAACTTGTTCTGGGTCTGGGATTTTTTGCATAGTGTGAATGTGGCTGTCATGTCCTGTTTTGCCTCTGGAATGCCTGTGACAAAGCTCAAGAACTTTATTTCTTTATGTACACCATGTTTATCCCACCCTTCTTCCTAGGATATGTCATTATCCCCCCCTCCCCAGTTCCAGCACTCTAACTGCTCTACCACACTGGCTTTAACAAAAGCCTTCCTATGTTTCTGGATAGTAATAACTCCAAGCTTGTAGGAGGTCAATATGGCATGACGGAATCAGTGGTATAGTGCAAGAGGGCAACTTGCCCCATAGCATGGGTCATATAAGGGTAATAGGCTTTTGTTGTTCATTGCTGGGTTTTTTAAACAGCTTTAACAATTTTGTTCCATAGCTTTCATCACTGCTATGCAGTGACCCCTCCCCACCACTGGAGTGGTGGTAGGTCCAACTTGGGCTACCGCATAAGAGGCTGTGCCTGCATGGCAACCAACAGGAGCTTGGGGGGGAGAAGAGAAGAACATGGGGGAGGCACATCGTGGCTCGTGTGCCATGAAAACCTGGACGTGATGTCAGGTACCTCTAGGAATCACCAGGAACTCTATGGTAAACTCTGGAACTGATGTCACAGCATGTGCAATCATAACTTCTTTACAAATTCAGAACAGTGACTGGCAACACTAGTTGCAGCAACCTTAGAAGAGTGGCAACTAGACCTAGTCGGCTGATTCAGCCAACCTGTGGCAACACAGTTCTGTGGTATCGTTCAGAAACCTAATGCCAGGCCAGCTACTAAGAACTCGTCCAGGCTGCAAGGAATTAATGGCCTATCAAAAGGACACTGTGTGCTGTTCCATTTGTTTATGGTGTGAAATGTATTGTGGACACATTTAGTTGCACTGGTATAATAAAGCAAGTAGTGAAGGCTTTAGTATGTCTAGATGTTAGCAGATTTTTTTGGTAGTTTACATATTGCCTGGTATTACTCAAACGAAACATGAGTACCTGAGAGGGAAAGGAAGGAAGGAAAAGCAGGGAAGGGAAGCAGTTTATTATGGGCATGCCTTTGAAATAATGCATTTACTTTGTATGTCCATAAAGGCTGGAGATGTAGAGAGGAGGTCACACTGTGCATTCCCCAGGGCTCCAAAATTCCTAGATATGCCTCTGGGTACAGCACTGGACTAGAACTGGGGAGACCCAAATTCAAATCCCCATTCACTCTCCCTCAGCATCGTTATGTGGATAAAAACACAAGAATCTTGAGCTGTATGCAGCCACATACTCCTGAGAAGAAGGGTAGGATAGATTATAAAGAGGTAGGTGACACCATGCAGCTAAAACCAGGAGCAGATTTGAATTGAGTAGGAAGATCCTGTATGGGGTTAGGTGGAACCCTGGAGGAGGGGAACTGTAAAAAGTTGCTGTCTGGGAACTGGATGCTACGGCTTGTTGGCAGAACACACACTTTGCATGTAGAGGGTTCAGTCTCCAATTGAGGGATTGCAGGAAGGCTGGGAAATGCCTCTGCATGATAGTTCGGAGAGCTGCTGCCAGCTGTAGCAGAGTGGTGGTCTTCAACCCATGACTCTCAGAGTACAATATGCTGGGTTGAACTAATGTATTTTTGCTGCTTTTTGGAAGGACCCAATTCTAATGTGCATCCATAGAGAACAAGGGCACCATACTTCCTTGCCTTTCTTAACATGCAAGTAGAGAGGAATGCCAGAAGAAAAAGGTGAGACTACTTGTTAGGGAAGAAGGTTTCTCCTAGACTCTGGCTCTCGGCTTATTCCGGACTGTAGGATTTTGGGGGGTTGCCGCTCATCGTTTTGGCCTTGAAACTGGCAATAACTCTCACTCCCTCTTTTTATGTCTCACAGGGCTGTAGCTAAGTGAGTTCCATGTTGCTGTCTAGGGGCTGAGGATGGGTCCTTGGTAAGGCTGAAGACCCCTAGAACTAGCTGGACCAACACTCTGTCTCAGCATTAAGACAGTTTCTGATGTTGGCATATGTTAGGAGCTATGCCACTTTCCAAAGGAGAGTATTTGCTTCCACTTATCCTCTTCTTATATATTTGCAAATAAAACAAAGACACCCTCAGTATTCCCTGCTCCTTCTTCCAAGGAAATCAGATCTGTAACTTTTGTGCTTCTCTCTGCTCTAGGAAGTCAGCAGCAGTTGGCCACTGGGAAGATGACAGAACTGGGTGCAGGTAGGTTTCCCAACTGCCCAGGTTCAGCAGGGATTTCTCCACTCCCAACCACAGAATCTCAATTGAAGGAAACTGAAGAGTGGGAGACACAAATGTCTTCCTCTTTGAACCACGAGGAAAGATGGAGTATAAATGTTTGAATAAACAAATATATTCCATAGTAGTGCTCTAGGAATTCCTCCCCTCTGGTAATGGTTAGGGGAAATTCCTAGACTGTCACCTGAAAGTGACATCACATCCTTTCCAAACTCCACCTTCCCCAGACACCAATCTCCCAAACCTCCCAGTATTTGCCTAGGCAGTGATGGAAGGCCTAGGTGCAGGTAGTCATAAAGTCAACTCTCACTGCAATCTAGTAGGCGGGGGAAAAACACTGAGTTGTCTTCTCCCATAAGGATATTGTAAGCTTTGGATTCATTTCCTCTGGTTTTTCAAAAGCCCGTCTGAAAGTTGCATCCAAACGCTGCATAGGGAACCCTGCCATCCTTTTTTGTCCCCAACAAAGCCGAGCTTCAAAGTCTTGCCGCAGAGCTGTCTCAAGCATGACTCAGATGCTGTTCCACAAACAAATCCAGCACACCTCTGTTTTTCTGGGGACGGAAACCCCTGTCTGTGTTGCTTCTCGCCTCTGTGTCTGCGCACAAAAGAAAAGGCTTCCTCCGCGGCCATTGCCAGGCAGAGGGTAGCTGTGTAGAGCATCCACCAGCTGTGGAAAGGGGTGTTATGATGATGGGCCTACTGAGAAGTGATAAAAGGAATCCAACAGTTGTAGGGAAAGGGGGACCGGGGACCAGCAGCGGCACCAAGCTATATAGACCAAAACAAGGTTTGTTTGTTTTTTAAATGCATGTCATATGCCAGTCTTGGAGGGAAAGCTGATTTACAAATAAATAAGGCAGTTGGATCTGCTTGCTGATCCAGCGGAGTACAATTTTCTGTCTCGTGGAATGTACAGATGCACACAATTTTAGCAGTGAGTCTGCTGTGGAGATAGGCTCTTGGTATTTCGGGAACATGCGCCATCTGCCTAGGGTTGTCTACCCAGAGGTGGGGGCTGGAGATCTCCTGGAATTCCAGCTGATCTCCAGATGGCAGGGATCAGTTCCCCTGAAGAAAATGGCTGCTTTGGAGGGTGGGCTCTGTGGCATTATACCCTGCTGAAGTCTTTCTCCTTCCCAAACCTTACCTGCTAACCAGGCTCTACCCCCAAACCTCCAGGTATTTCCCAAGTGGGAATTGGCAACCTAATCTGCCAGTGGGTGAAGACATTTTTGTTTTGTTTGGCACTCCCCCCCGGTTTTGGTGTTGCACGTTAATGGGTGCGTTCAGACGCGCCGTTTGAGCCGTTTTCAGCACGGCTCAGAAACGGCTTTTCCCTGCGCGTTCACACGCCCAACATCTGCCCACCGTCCCCAGCCGTCACTTTCTGGAGCAAACCCCCTTTGAAACGGAGTATTTTGGCACCACTTACCCAAGTGGTGTTTTCCATCATTCTCCGTTTCAAGCCGCACTTTTCCCTGTCTGATCGCTCCATCCAGCCACTTCCGGGTGCTTCAACCCCCTCCCCTCTGGGAAGCTGCCTCCAGCTTCCGTTTAGTCCTCCATTTTTTTTTCCCCCTTACCGGTGTGCGCTTGAGCGGAGCTCCGCACTTAGTTAAAAAAAAGAAAAGGTTTACTGGTGCCTAGTTTAGGCATTTAGAGGAGTCCGGGATCTCGGGGAGGCCATTTTTAAAAGGACTCTTCCTTTAAACTTTAAAAGGACCTGTTGAGATCGCTCTTCTTCGCACCCGGCCAAACTTCCTGTTCGGAAGAGGGCTGCCTGTGCGCATGCTCAAAGGAGAGGGGGAAACCCCTCCCACCTGCAGGAGGACGGCGGGGCGCTCGGAAGGAGGAGGTTAGTCTGAGCGCGATTCTCCAGATTAAAAAAGCGCATCGTGCCGGAGCAGTTTAAACCGCTCCAGCACGCTGTCTAAACGCACCCAATGTGTTTATAGGTTGTATTGGATTATTTTATATATTATTTTGAATGCTGTTTTAATGTTCAGGCATTATCCTGTTTGCTGCCTTGGGGACCTTCTTTGGCGGAAAAGTGGCATTAAAATGTTTTAAATGAAATAACTAAATATTTTCCTCCACATCAAGTTTCTCAGAAGCCTGTTTTGATTTTCTGCAGGAGCTGGATCTGCTCAGCTCTGACCGGCCGGGCTTCGTGTGGCTTTCCCGATCATGAAGCCACCCCCCCTGCCCGGAACAGGCCTGTGGTTAGCACAGATTGGCTGACCTGCAAGTCAGTCATGCAACTATTTTCCTCTTTTTTTGGAAGTAGTTTTTCGAGCATGTATTGGCTGGTCCGTAATTCAGTCATGAAACTGCCTTCCTTTTTTCTCAGAGTAGTTTTTAAAACATGGATTGCCTGACCCGTAAGTCACTCACAAAATTACCTCCCTCTTTTCTCAGAGTTGTTTTTAAAGGTTGTAAAGATGATTTTTAAATTAAAATGTCGCCTCTTTGAAGTGCATAAATACAAAAAACAGAACCGTAGAGGACAGTGTGCCAGAACCAAGGGGGAGGGCAGGACATTGCTGGATTTGAAACCTGCATGCTTTTTTCATTAGAAAAGCAAAGGAAGATATATATATATAGATATATATATATGTGTGTGTGTGTGTGTGTGTGTTTCAGGTACTCACATCTGGTAAACATGCTGTTTGTTTTGTAGAAGCTGCACACGCATTCTCTTTTTGTGATACAGTTGTTTGTGAGATGACATATTGATTTGATTGCTTCCCCCTCCCTTTCCCAGTGTCAATCATTTCTGGAATGTGGGCGTGGTTCAGAGCAGGATCCCTTCACACAAATTGCAGAGCTGCCTCTCAAAAACAGCAGGTCTGTCAAGGACCGGGTGGGAAGCCACAGAGAAGACTGTAGAATGATGGGATGACACTGCCGTGCGATCAGAGCGTGACTGCTGTGGGAGACTAATTGTCATGATGCATTCATGGACAGATGTGCGCATTTGTGCTGATGAATAAAACACCATTTGCACAGGCAAAATGCACAAATCAGAAACAAGATGCTTAGAAACCCGCAGAAGCATGGCAATGTTCAAAACGTCAGCAGAAGAAGATGCCTGCAAAGACAGACACGTCACATGGGTACTCGCACCACCTCAAGAATGGTTCATGAACCTCTTATTGGAAGAAGATGGTCTAACTGTGCCAAAGATTGCAGACCTAGGCACTATCATGGCAATCCTAAGCAAAGTTGCCCTCCTTCTGATTCCACCGGGGTCCATGGCTTTAGAAAGCTGGAACTCTGCTTAGGATTCCTTTGTAAGAACAACATCTGTTGAATGGGGTGAGCTGATCAAACTGCCTTACAGTTTGTTCAAAATGCATTTGGAAACAAACAGGCTGTTCGACCTGCATAGCTAACACCCCGTTGCTATGTTTTCCCCAATGAAGGCATCCTCTTTCTGTTAGCAAATCACTATCAGTGTTCAGTTATTACCTAATCTGTCTGGGTCCTGACATGCTTCAAAAGAATCTTTGTTCCTGGGTAGAGCTCTTATACTCTTAAATGATACACAACAGGTAGAAATGTAAAAGGTGGAGTCTTCCCTGGGATGTGGTAGAGATAAAGCTTTACCAGCTGACTTTCTGCAGTATCGGCCGTGATTAGTACTTGGTACAGGAAACGACCAAGGAAGAAGAAGAAGAGAAGAAGAGATCGGATTTATACCCCACCCTTCACTGCCCAAAGGCATCTCAGAGCAGCTTACAAAATCCTTTCCCTTCTCCTCCCCACAACAGACACCCTGTGAGGTAGGTGGGGCTGAGAGAACTTCTGACAGAAACTGTCCTTGGGAGAACAGCTGTGCCAGAGCTTGTGACTGACCCAAGGTCACATCAGCAGGTGCAAGTGGAGGAGTGGGGAATCAAACCCGGTTCTCCCAGATAAGAGTCCACGCACTTAACCACTACACCAAACTGGAAATCCAAGGTTGCTACACAGAGGCAGGCAATGGCAAGACACTTCTGAGGGTCTCTTGCCTTGAAAATCCTATGAGGTCACCATAAGTTGGCTGCAACCTGATGGAACTTTCCACCACCAACTGGGAAGCGATGGATCTGGAAACAGTCTGTCTGGAGGACCATCTTAAGAACTTAAAAAAAGACTATTGCAGGGTTGGAACAATGATCCATCTAGTCCAGCATCCTGTTTCTTGTAATGGCCTAACAGGTGCATCAGAAGACCTACAGCAAGGGCCCTGAGACTAAAGTAGGTTGCCAGCAGGGCTAAAGGGAAAAAAACGTTGTGTCTGTTTAATAGACGTTTAATGTGTACAGTTGAAGGTTATTATGGCAATGGAGGTAAATAACATCGCCTGGTAAATAACACCCCAGTAAGCCTCTATTAAAAGGGTAGGGCATTTTTTCCTCCAGGTTTCTTGGCAGCCCTAGGCCAGAGCCTTTCCCTACTGTTGTCTCAGCATCTGAAACTCACAGGTATGTTGCCTTTGCCCATGGAAGTTCTATTTATCCATCATGGCTAACAGCCATTTCCCATATTAACTTGCCCATCTGCTGAGATGACTGCTGGAGGCCTTTCTCAGTGTATTCCTGCCTTCAGAACTTAGGCTGATGTCTGCCAGGGACAGGGTCTTTTCTGCAGTTGCACCCCATTTATGGACTGTTTAATGGGGATTTCACCAGGCACTGTTTTGAGGGGTTTCACCTGTCATTGTTTTCACCATCCTTTAGATATAGGTGGGTCTGATCAGTTTAGCTGAGCCTTTCAGTAGTTGCTGAAGATTTTCTGGGTTGTGTGACCGTGGTCTTGGCATTGTAGGACCTAACGTTTTGCCAGTAGCTGTGACTGGCATCCTCAGAGGTATAACACAGAAAGATGGAGTACTTTGTGTGTCAAGGTGAGAAGAAAAATGGTAGGCAGGTAATTTATATCTACCCCGGAAGGTGGGGTAGGGCTGATTATCTTGTAGGAGTTCTCCAGGCTATGAACATGCTAATGGAGGAGCTTTCCTGAGGAGGTTCTTTTGTCTATGGATTGTTTCCTGAGGAGGTTCTTTTGTATGTGGAATGGCTATTGAAATTCTAATCTTATCTGTAGCGCTATTGTCACATGTAGAGCCTTTTGTGTTTTTCAGGACAGGAAACCATGCCCTATTTATTTTTAAACTCTCTTCTTTCCTGTTGAATTTGTGTTTATGTTTATGAATTTCAATGGCTTCCCTGTGTAATCTGACATGGTAACTGGAAATGTTGTCCAACCTTTCAGTGTCCTGGAATAAAATTCTGTGTCCTGTTTGAGTTAGGCTATGTTCAGCCACTGCTGATTTTTCAGGTTGGCCAAGTCTGCAGTGTCTTTCATGTTCTTCCTTCTTCTTTCTTTCATGTTCTTTTTTTCCCTTCTCACCTTGACACAGAGAGTACTCCATCTTTCTGTGTTATACCTCTGAGGATGCCAGTCACAGCTACTGGCAAAACATGAACTCTGGCCGTGAAAGCCTTCGACAACATATTGAGCCTTTCAGTGTTTTGGGTTTTATTTGGTTTACTTTTTCCCTTGACTGGTTCTATACGTTGGCCAAATGTTTTAAATCTGCAGCAGCCTCCAGGCACTTCCTTTATGTTAAGAATATCTTTGTTAACTTGGTTTTCGACCACTGCTGTTTATTGCTTTCACTGAAGCAAGCCTATACTCATGAGCCTGTTCCTTCTACTGATCCTAGGAGCAGCCCAGGCAGTTTTGCTCAGGGATTTTTTTTGTAGAAAATACCCAGCAGGAACTCATTAGCATAATAGGCCACACCCAACAGCAGAAACTCATTAGCATATTAGGCCACACCCCTGACAGCACAGCTCATTGGCATATTAGGCCGCATCCCCATGTTACCAGAAGTGCGGGCATCCAGCCACACCCACCTTTTGCTTCTTATTCTGTTTACCTTGTTTGTTGTCAAAACCCAGGGCTTTTTTTTGGAGCAGGAGCTCCTTTGCATGTTAGGCCACACACCCCTAATGTAGCCAGTCCTAAAGAGTTTCTGCTGTTGGGTGTGGTCTATTATGCTAATGAGTTTCTGCTGGGCGTGGCCAACTTGGGAGCCAGCTGGAACTGTTCCTGTGCGTTCCTGCCCCAAAATAGCCCTGGTTTTGCTCCTTTCCCAAACTTTTAAAGGGTCTTTTTGCAAGCCGAGCATGCAGCCTGCGATCACCCCCTCCCTCTCTCCTGCTAGATTTAAAAGGCCCTCCTGCTAGTTAGTGGACTATGTGGTCCCTGCCAATCAGCTGAAGGCCTTTAAATTGGGCAGGAGGGGAGGGAGAGAGGTGGTCAGGCAGGTGGTTGCTCTTGGGGGTGGGGATTCCTCTGCCAGCCAGCTGGCTGGGGGCAGATCGAAGCCCCCAGAAGTGGGGGTGTTAAGTATGCAACTCAACAACGATTTGATTTCAGCTTCATTGTAACAGCAAGCTCAACTCAACACACACACACACACACACACACACACACACACACACACACACACACACACCCCAGTGGAGCACAGCTCCCTTTTTAAATGATCTGGGCTATCAAAGCCACACCCATAAATAAATTAACATCCAATCAGAAAACAAGGATAAAGACCAATGAGGTCTGTTCCCTCCAAAAGGCTATATACAGTTGTGATTGGCTATTTATATAGTTTCATAGAAACCAACCAATGGGAACGTGATAACTTACAATTCCCTCTTGTGCCTGAAGCTTAACATTGCAAGAGATAGGACAGATTCCTGCTTCAGGACACAACAGGGGGAACCCTCACCCCAACCTGGGGACTGGCAACCCCAGTTAATCCCACCCACCCCAGCTGAGGGAAGAAATTATGGGTCTTCCGGGGTTGGTTATTAGAGGGGAGAGGATGACAAAAAAGCCAAGGTTCCACTCCATTGTTCTTCACTATCTGATGGGTTTTGGGCTTTTTTGGCAAAAAATAAAAAGAACCCCAAACAACTCCCAGACCCTCCAATCAATCACTTATAACCACCCACAAGCAGAATTTACAAGTAGGATTTAATTCAACATTAAGGAAGCCTCCCTCCAGGTGGGTCCTAGGCATTTCCCAGAATTACACAGATCGGTTCCCCTGCAGAAGATCCCTTGGAGAAGTTCCTGAAGTTCAGCTTTGGAAGTTGGACTCTATGGCATTGTGCTCCACTCTGTCCTCCCCAGTCTCCACCCCCAAATCTCCAGGAGTTTCCCAGCTTGGATTTGGCAGCCCTCCCCCCCCAAACCCTGCTAGTGGCCGGGGAGGACCTGGCAACCCTAAGAGGGATGGGGAGCTAAAGCAGGATGCACATATCCAAAATTCAGACTTAGGCAACCTGTCCTTAAGTACCTGTCTAGAGGCGTCACATGGCTTGGCCTTGGCCTTTTTCTGCTAGACTGCTGGGTGGGTGAGAGGCATCTCTGTCGCCTTGACAACACAGCTACAAGTCACCGGCTTACCCAGCCACCAGCATAATCTGTGCCTCTCACTGTGCCCTGTTTTACCCTCACAGTTCGCAACAGTGCCTGGAGAGTGTTTGCTGGTTTTTAAAAATTAATTTAGATAAGCCACTATGAACACATTTCTTGATGGAAACCTAGCACAGACTGTTCTTAAAATTAATAAACGAAACCGGTGGGATTGCAGCAGGCGGGCCTCTGAGTTAGTGCCCAAGGCTACTCTGTCACGTGACTTGGCAGTCCTGCACAGTTTCTTTTCTTCTTGCCATCAGGTTTCAGCCAACGTATGGAGACCCTGTAGGGCTTTCAAGGCCAGAGCTGTTCAGAGGTGGTTCCCCATTGCCTGCTTCCGTGTAGCAACCCTCGACTTCATTGGCAGTTGCCAATCCAAATTCTAACCAGGGCTGACTCAGCTTAGTTTCCGAGATCTGACAAGATCTGGCTAGCCTCGACCCCACTCCAAATCCCTGTTTTAAGAGACAATCACACAAAAAAATAATCTTTGTGGTGCAGCTGGAGTAAAACAACCGTAAGGTAGGAAAGGAACCTTTGATTTGCATAATTACAACTTTTTTACTTGCATAATTACAACTTATCATTCAGGTCATGAAATTTAAATATTCTTTTCCTCCCTAACTGCCTAGTCTTAGAAACTAGGGAATGATTTGCCAGGGCAGAGGGTAGGAGAAGCATGCAGACTTTAGCGTATGGTTGCCAGGTCCACCCCTCGGCCACAAGTGGGGTAGGGTTGCCTGATCCAGGTTGGTAAACTCCTGGGGATTTGAGGACGAAGCCTGGGGAGGACAGGAATGTCAGTGGGATACAGTGCCATTGAGTCTAACCTCCAAAGCATCCATTTTCTGCAGGGGAACTGTCGTCTGGAGAGGAGCTGTAATTCCAGGGGATTGCCAGGTCCCACATGGAGGCTGGCACCCCTACATTCAGCATCACTGGGGGCGGTTGGTCTGGGAGAGCTGGTCTGCTGACCCCCGAGCTCATACCCCTGCCCTGTCACCCAGCTTCTCTCTGGAGAGCCAGTTTGGTGTAGTGGTTAAGTGTGCAGACTCTAATCTGGGAGAACCGGGCTTGATTCCCCACTACTCCACTTGCACCTGCTGATGTGACCTTGGGTCTGGCACAGATGTTCCTGAAAGAGCATCTCTCAGCCCCACCTACCTCACAGGGCGTCTGTTCTGTGGAGGGGAAGGGAAAGGAGTTTGTAAGTCACTCCGAGACTCCAAGTGAAGGGTGGGGTATAAATCCAATCTCCTCCTCCTCCTTCCTTCTCTTCCTCCTCCTCTCTGTGTACCCCTGAGCTGCTGCAGAAACAGGATGTCAAGTCCTTCTCTCAAACCACTCCTGTATTCCATTCCCAGGAAAGGGGGATGGAGACACTTGTTAAGACAATTGCTATGAAGCACTGAATTCATAAACATTTCATGGCATTGAATGCCACATGACTCCTCAGACAAAGGCGGGGGAGACATGTTGAGTTAGGGAAACAATCAGCTGCCATCTGGAAGAAGGGGGAGGTGTGCATCAGTTAAAGTTGCTCAGGTGCAGTCTGGAGCACTTGATTTCTGGATGACTCCACACATCACTTAGCCGCTGGGAGATCTGGAGCAACCATTCAGCTGCTTTTCTTTTCTTTTTGTTTAACGTTTATCGAGTGTCAAGAGTTCGTGAGGCGCTGTCAGAAAAAGAAAAGGTGCAGAAGCACTGCAGTCCTTGCCCAGAGGGCTTCCAGTATACACAAAGTTATTTCAGGAAATTTGTCCTCTTCATCCGGGAAGCACAGTGCCCTAGAATTAACTCCTTCCAGCACAACCCTATTGTCATCATCAAAGTCTCTTTTGTATTTTGTGGTGCTTCCAAAATGTACACTTCTTCCTCATCCTTTTGGCCTGTTCTTCAGCTGGATGAAATATCTCTTATGTTTCTGGGGTGGTGACAGCAGCAAAGGAGGCAGATTTCAAAGGGGTAAACAGGGTGTTGCATGAATGGATTAAAACCAGAAACGACCTACCAGCAATGCTCCCTCTAAGCTGTGGAATCTTGTGAGCAAAAATTCTACTTTGTGAGCTACTGGCATAAAAGTTGTGAGCAAGCAGATTTGGCTACTGCATAAATTAGTTTGCTCTGGAGCCATCCTTCCTGAGCCGAAACAAAAACGTGTGAGCCAGAGGCTAAAAAACTGTGAGCTAGCTCTCACTGACTCAGCTTAGAGGGAACACTGCCTACCAGTGCAAGAATTTCAAACTATGTCCTTTCATTAAAGTGGCCAATGGTGCCAAGAGGTGAGATAATATGGGAGATCTGTCATCAGAATCCCCCCCAACCCGATCAGGCTTCCTTAAAACTACAACGAGCTGTGGAGAGGCCTGGATCAAGCCTCTGGTGTACTAGTGTTGGTGCTTTAACCCTTTCCCTTGCATTTTATCCTGGGGATGATGCTGCCTATGTGGGTGTGCTGAAGATGCAGAGATTCTGAGGAACCCAGAAACCACTGTCAGTGAGTGATGCCATGAAGTTTGACACTTATCTATTTATTTATCAGCAAACTTCATATTCTGCTTTTTCTGCCCACCAAGCCGACTAATGATTAAAAACAGAACATTGTAAAACCAGTATAATAAAACCAATTAAAATCTAAACTAAAATGCACAGGGTAAAACACAAAAAGAACCATGGAAAGAGATGGCAGGGAGGAAGGATCCTTCAGGGAAAGAAGAAGTAGAAGAAGAAGAAAGAAGAAGAAGAAGAGGAAGAGGAAGAGGAGACTGGATTTATACTCCACACCTCACTACCCGGAGGAGTCTCAGAGCGGCTTACAAGCTCCTTTCCCTTCCCCTCCCCACAACAGACACCCTGTGAGGTAGGTGGGGCTGAGAGAGCGCTGACAGAAACTGCTCTTTTTCAAGAACAGCTGTGCCAGAACTATGGCTTGCCCAAGGTCATCCAGCAGGTGCAAGTGGAGGAGTGGGGAATCAAACCCGGTTCTCCCAGATTAGAGTCCATGCACTTAACCACTACACCAAACTGGCTACACCAAACCATTACACCGAACAAACAAAGTCTTCACCTGTTGGTACAAGGTAGAGGGGGGGGGCAGATGCATATCGCTGAGGAGGGAGTTCTATAATTTTGGTGCCATGACTGAGAAGGCCCTCTCGCTTCAGAAGGTGGGGCACCCAACACAGGCCCTTAGAAAACACCCATAATGATCAGGGAGGTTTGTACAGGAGTAGGCTGTCCTTTGTGTGTGTAGCACCCAAGCTGTATAGGGCTTTAAAGGTTAGCACCAGCACCTTGAATGGGGCCCAGGAACAAATTGGGAGCTACTGACTATAAGCCCAAACTGACATGATTTCATTTGATCCGTGTGATCCACTAATGGGCTCATAATTCCCCCTCCTTGTAATGCTCATTATGAGTCACGACCTCCTTCCCTCCAAATTATTCCTGTGTTTGCAATAATAAACGGGATATATTTCAAGCTTATCTGCTGCTTTTCAGCCTGGAAAGTTGGCGCTCCTCACTCTAAGCAGCTGAGGCCAGCGGCTGCTGTTGGCACCTGTTCATGTCAGCATATTCACTAGGCAATGGCTGAGGCTAGCCTGGTCTTCTCCTGGCTGTTAGGTTCTTCCCCGGAGGGAAGGAATACAGTTTCCCAATAGCCTATTAATTTTCTCCCTCTATAATTAGTTTGATCTTTCCTGGATAGCCCAGGCTCGACCGATCTTGTCAGATCTGGGAGCAACGCAGGGTTGGCCCTGGTCAGTATTTGGATGGGAGACCACCAAGGAATACGTGGAGGTGTAACCCCCTAGCTGGGCATGGACTGAGCCAGGAAGGGGTGGAGCCTCCAGATGCAAAAGGGTGCAGACCAGTGTTCCCTCTAAGCTGAGTTAGTGTGAGCCAGCTCACAGTTTTTTTAGCCTCCGGCTCATACATTTTTTTGTCTCAGCTCAGGAAGGAGGGCTCCAGAGCAAAGTAATTTAGGCACCTGCCAAATCTGCTCGCTCACAACTTCAATGCCAGTAGCTCACAAAGTAGGATTTTTGCTCACAAGACTCCACAGCTTAGAGGGAGCATTGGTGCAGACCTTGTGGAAAGCCGAAGAGGGAAGCCAGTTTGCCTTGCTGGGAAGCTTAAGCCTTAACCATAGGCTCTTAACACCTTGTTTAAGGCAACTATGCTTTATGGATGGGCACTGGTAAAGGAGGGAGACTTTTGTTTTAAATTGTGGCTCAGTGCCCTGTAGGACAGCCTTCTGTTTCCATTGCTAGTGTTGCCAGCTCTGGCTTGGGAAATGCCTGGAGATTTGGGGGCAGAGCCTGGGAGGGCGGGTTGAGGGAGGGGAGGGACCTCAGAAGGGTATAATGCCATACCGTCCACCTTCCAAAGCAGCCATTTTCTCCAGGGAAACTAATCTCTGTCGTCTGGAGACCAGTTGTAATTCTGAGAGATCTCCCGCCTCCATCTGGAGTTTGGCAACCCTGATACTCTGGATGGAACCGGGAGCAGCAATTCCAGAGTGCTGAAATGATATCGCTGCTAATCCAGTGCAGCTGGTTTGGGCTTGCTTATGCACTTCCAAAGGCGACCGATCCTATAAAGGTTGCTCAAAACTTCTCCCTTGCTGCCCTGACCTGGATAGCCCAGGCAAGCTCGATCCCACCAGATCTCAGAAGTTAAGAAGGGCCGACCCTGGTACTTAGAAGGGAGATCGCCAAGGAATACCAGGGCTGGGACACAGAGGCAGGCAAATATCAGGCCACCTCTCTGAAATGTACACAAAAAAACCCCTCTTCTCTCTTGCTCAGGGAAAAGGGAGGAGAAAATTCTACGAAGCAAGAGAGGCTGAAAACAACGTAGGCTTCGCAAGGCCGCCTGTGGGTGTCAGAGGCTGTTCACCTCAGTCTTCAGGGACCTTTGTTTCCTTGTCACTCCCACCCCCAGACCAGCTAGATTTCTCCAGGGGCTGGGAAGCAGAAGACCATGGTAGCCAAGGCACCGTGAAAGAAGGATCTCGCAGACAGCCAGGCTTCTATTGTCTGTGTCCTAGGATGCCTGCCAAACCCTGGCACTGCGACCAAGGAGGGGGGAGAGCAGCCCTCTCCTCTTTGCATCTGTTCCTGTCTTGGGGCAGGAGAGGCATTTTATTGTGCTTTTCCATTGCTACATGAAAGAACATGGGTTGGGGGTGGGGAAGGAGCAAGCTCCCCATTGCAGTCAGAGGCTCTCTGTTGAAAATAATACAGGAGTAGAAGGAGAAGAAAGAGGAGATTGGATTTATACCCCGCCCTTCACTTGGAGTCTCAGAGCGGTTTACAAACTCCTTTCCCTTCCCCTCCCCACAACAGACACCCTGTGAGGCAGGTGGGGCTGAGAGAGCTCTCTTGAGAACTGCTCTAACAGAACTATGGCTTGCCCAAGGTCATCCAGTAGCTGCAAGCGGAGGAGTGGGGAATCAAACCCAGTTCTCCCAGATTAGAGTCCATGCACTAACCACTACACCAAACTGGCTGGACTGAATCAGAGCCAAA
Organism: Gekko gecko; assembly: GCA_029375565.1. Taxonomy (NCBI): domain Eukaryota; kingdom Metazoa; phylum Chordata; class Lepidosauria; order Squamata; family Gekkonidae; genus Gekko; species Gekko gecko. The sequence continues at coordinate 19,192,382 of JAPDNY010000013.1, read as the reverse complement.
AGGGCTTTTATCCCCAGTAGGGACCCAAATTCCCCCCTCCTCCATTTTATCCCCTGAACAACCCTGTGAGGTAGGTTAGGCTGAGTGGGTGAGTGAATGGCTAAAGGTTATCCAGAGCTTCCATGGCAGAGTGGAAATTCAAATCTGGGTATCCCAGAGCCTAGCCCAGCATTCTAACCACTGTCCCCCAGTGGCTGCATAGTAGCCAGGCAGATGTTTTCAGCAGGGCCCAAAGGGCAACACCCCCTCCTTTGCTATTTCCTCCCAGCAGGTGAAGTCCAAAGGTATACTGATTCTGAACTTGGAAGTTCAATTTAGTTATCACGGTTCTCCTCCTCCTCCTCCTTGTCAGAGAGAAAGGTTCTGGCCCAGCCCTCTATTTACTGTGCTAGTTTTTTGTTTGCAGAGAGGGTGTTTTTTTAAAAAAAATCCAAAATGTCATTCTTTACCAGCGCTCTGAAATTGCACAGTTCTCTCTACCGCCTCCAGATTCCACGACTTCTCTCTCCTGCATATGTAAACTTTCTCTTGCTCTGGGCCTGTCATCCAACCTTAATAGGAAATTCTCCGGCAACTTTTTCCCAGTCTCCTTTTCCCTAGATTAGACATTAGAATTCCAGACCGGAGTATGTTTCAGTCGGGTGGGTGGACTATCACAAGGCCTTATCATCTGTTTATGCTAGGATATTCACCCCCCCTCCCTGAAGCACACTCAAGCAGCCTGATTGGTGGAACCATCTGCAAAGGACCCAAGAGAGGAAAGAAGATTACAAAGGCAGACAAATAGCCAGGCAAGACCAAAGAAGCCAGATAAAAGGGGGGTTGGGGCTTTTTTCACACCCTGGATCTCCTCTCTGAGATCTTAGTGACAGATTCTTTAAGATGTTCCACAGATATCCCAGTTTCAGGTTACCATTTTCAAGAGATTTATATCGGTGACATTAAACAAACAAATAACCCTCAAGCCAAAAACGCTTGAAAAGGGAACATCTGAACTGTTGCTATCATGCCAAAAAAGGAGACTTTGAACCTGTCAAAGTGTCCTTTTCTCCAGGATATTTTGCCCCCCACCTGACCCCCCCCCTTTCTTCAACCAGGTTGCCAGCAGCAGAACACTGCAAAATGTACTGGCGAAAGGCAGCAAGTTCCTTTGAACCGATAGCATTCAGTGCTGTGTGCTGTGCTATTCATCCACTTGACAAAGAGAAGAGGGGAGGCCATACTTCTTCCTGACTTTTTATTGCTTTTCAACCCAGTGGGAACTAGCAGACATTCCAGGGAGGGGAAGGGGGGCTATTCAACCACAAAGTGTTTTTAAGACGTGTGTGTGTGTGTGTGTGTGTGTAGGAAAGGGCACTGTGGAAAGAGGAAGGAAAACTCTTAACAAACAAGAGGGGCTCAACTCCAGTTCTGGAACAGAAATGGGGTTGTGGTTCAGTTGTACAAGACTGGCATTGCATGCTGAAAGTCTCCCAGGTTCAATCCCTGCCATCTCTACTTAAGAGATTTCGAGTACTGCATAGGCAGGAAAACTTTTATGTGCCGGAGAACCTGGACACCTATAGATAATACTGACCCAGGCAGACATATGTTCAAATTCTGAGCTTGATGGCTTATGTGAGGCATCTAATGCTGCCAATTCTTTAACCTCAGCTTTTTCCTTATGTAAAAATCTTTCTTTCAATGGAAATGTCAGTTTTTGTTGTCAGTTGTCAGTTTTTGTTTGTCAGTTGTTGTTGTTGTTTTAAAGCATTCTGGGGATATCTGCTTAGGATGGGTGAATCTGGCTGCAATCCTAAGAACACTTTCCTGGGAGTAAATAAAATGAGACTTATTTCTGAGTAGATTTGTTAGGATGTCCCCGCAGTGTTCTAGGTGGGGTATCTCTCAGTCTAACCTACTATGCAGACTTGTAGCAAGTCTGCTATCCGATATATGGGCCCACATTACAAGTTTTTGCATTCTCTGAATCGCTTGAAGGACCTGCATTGCAGAAAACACAGGTGCTCACCTACTGGACAGTAGAAAAATCAACAAGAGATTAGTGAAGCAGCCGGTTGAAAGGATGCCTCTAGAAGCTAGCAAGAGTCCCTCTTTCCGTTAATTGTGTGTGTATAAATTGCTGCCGAGTCGCAGCTGACTTATAGCAACCCAGTAGAGAGTTCAAGAGACTGTGCAGAAGGGGTTTGCCTTTAGTGTTCTCCCATCCGAATGCTAACCAGGGCCCACCCTGCTTAGTTTCCTAGATCTGGCTCCTCATAAATGAACCACCAGCATCTCTGGAGCATCGTGGAGGTAGGGGGGAAACCGACAGCCTCTTTTATTTAAATAAATACGACAGCTGAAGGAAACAAACAAAATATCCCAAGAAAGCAATAAAATTGGTGTCCAGACACTGGATTTTCTGCTTCGGGTGATGAATGGAAGGCACGATTGGCAAAAGCAATTGTGGGATTCCCAGACGATTTTTTAAAAGCCTGACAGTGTCCCCTCGGATCCATCTTCTTTTTTCCCCCATTAGCGGACAGAAGGGTTAAAAGAAATGGTGCGCAGGGCCTCTGTCTGGATCGAGTTATTGATTTGTTTATTTTGCGGAAGTGCCACCCAAAAGGATTTGCCTGTTTTTTAAAAGGCTGCTTTGGGAATATTGTGATGTGCAGGATGGCGGAGGGTGAACAGTTGCCATTGACTTGGATTTCCGCTAAGATGGGTTGTTCGATAGAGGCATGGTTCTTGGGTGTGACAGGGCCTGAGTTCAAATGGTGGACAAGCTCTGAAAGGGGAGAGAATCCTCTGTCTTCTAAGGGGAGGGGCCATCACACTGTATGGGCATAGCCCTGCCTCCCTGCTTCAGTTCTTGATCTTTCCAGATAAAAGCTGCAGAGTTGGAAGCAAGTTGCTCATAGGTCCTTTCCGCATTTGCCTGCCACTTTGGATTTTCTTAGTTTTTGAGTCAAGGCAATTTAAGTCTGTGGCAAACCCAGGGCAACAGCAGGCGGAAACTGGGCTGACCACTGAAGGAAGGTAATGTAGTTCAGAGTAGGGAAAAAAACCCGGAATAAAAAGAAGGTTGAACGCAATTTTAGTGCAGAATGGGGGAAAAACTGGATTTAAAAAGAAAGTTGAATTTGATTTTAGTGCAGAATTGCTTGGAGGACACCACAGTGAACATGGATTAAAAAGAGAGTGTGCAAAAGGGCCACAGAGGCTCTGGGGAGCTGCTGCTGCTGCCAGGTACTGCCAGCAATGAATCAGGGATCTGAACACCTGTAGATGTTCAAAGGCAGTAGAATAAGATGTTGCCACCTTCACCCCAACCCATGCTTGTCCATTTGAATGTCTGAAAACTGCCTGTGTGGGAGCAAGTGTGTTTTTAAGGTTCCCAAAACTGCAGAGAATGCTGCACTAATGTTCACATGTACATGCACAGATTCAACACATTTGTTACTAGGGCGGGGGGGGGGGCAGAACTTGCTGCTACAACCCCCACTCCTCCCCCATGTGCATCTACTCCACCCTCTTGGAATGTCTGAACATATGTTGGAGGATGAGCCCTGAAGGGTTTCCCATGCAATTTGTCTGTTTGTCTATACGTTGGATAGATAAATTGGAGAAAAGAATAACCGGAAACAACACAGTGAGATTCTTTCCCCCGCCTTCTGCCACACCTCCACTGGGAAATGCAGGAGATATGTTCATGCCAAAGGTTTCACTGACTTTTGTTAGGATTGGGAAGAAATTTTCCTCTGGCTCAGGTTGGCTAGTAGGTTATCACAAAAAATGCAGTGATTAGAGAAACCCAGGTACGGAGTTTTCAAGCAGCCAAAATGGGATGAGTGCCAGAGCTGTAGCCACCAAAAGGTATATAGCAGCCTGTTTCCTTGAAGTATTCCAGGTCCCTTCCTGGAACTTTCAGCTTTCATTTAAAAATAAACCAAGACCCCAGTCCTCTTATTTGTGGGGCTATAAAGAATGATGTTCAGGAAATGGTCTACCCAACTGCTGAGTAAGAACGACTTCAGACCAATAAATGCGGTGCTGTTGGAATGACTGACAAGCATGTTCAATGCAATCCTATGCAGAGTTCTCCTATTCCAAGACTGTTGAAATCATTAGGCTTAAGATAGGAGCAAGTTTGCAGGGTATTTGATGTATTTCAATTATTCAGTAATTACATTACTTTAGACCATGACTTGTATTTAGAAGTTTATTATATCGCATTGACTTGCCATGCCCCCCTGGTATATCCTGAGCCCCGACTCCACCAACCATGACACAAACACACCACAAAACCATGATCCAGCTTGTTTTGGGCTCCCAGAATTTTGTCACCTCCATACAGCTTTCCCCCAGCAGCACTGTCACCAGGTCCTTCTGGGGAACGCGTGTGTTCATAGAGAAGAGTAGGCCCTGGAGGTGCACTTAGTGAGGCGACAGTGGAGATGAGGCTGAAGTTGGTCCCTTATTCCCAGTTCCTTATTCATGAATTCATCCAAAAACACTGAGGAGAGTTTGAAAGCTTTGAATCCCAAAATAAGGTATGGACCACCACACATCATACACCCCCAGGTTCACGGGACTCTCCTTTTCAAGAGGATACATCCTATTTGCTGGTCCAAAGTGCAGTTCTTGTGCCTGCAGGGATGGGATGCCGCAGAGTCTATGCTCTACAGTTGCCATTTCCTCCAGGGAAACTGATCTCCATAGTAATCTGGAGGTCAGTTGACATTCTGGGAGAACTCCAGGTCTCACCTGGTGGCTGGTAACCCTGTATAGGTCCCTCGAAACCTTGAGCTGGCTCATATTAACACTCCGCTGTGAGGGAAATTGTTCACCACACTGCAGCGTACAGCTGACTGAAGAGAAGTTGGCCTTCCCTCCTTTTCTTCCAAGCTCCTCTAAGCGGGAGCTATGTACATTTTTCAAGTCTCTGACATTGTTTAGTGCACAGTTGGTGTGAAATTCATTGTAGGCTGTTAGAGCTGCCGGGCCCGATATGAAGGCAGGCCTGCCGTGTTCCTAATTGGAACACAGAAGGGAGAATTCCACGTGGAGCAGTTTCTCCCTCCTGTACGCTTCACAAATGGCAACACACACACACACACTTTGAAAGAAAGAGCAGTACAAGAGGCACATTACGGGCGACGTTTTCCTCTGGCTGCGGCACCTGCTCGGAAACCTTCCTGCTTCTGCTGGCTTTGCCGCGCTGCAGACGGTGGCAGTCTATTCTGCTTTCTAATGACTGGAATTACTTTTGCATTAGATGGATTTTTCGATGATTTCCTTCTGCCGGGCTGCTAAGCCTGCGAGCGATTCAAATTAAGATCGCCTCCCTGTGCCCCAGCTGGCAAGAGCAGATACCTCCCCTGCCTTGCTCCCCCTCACTGACGCCCTTGGGGTCTCCGTACCTGTCCAAGCGCTGAGGGTACCTGGAGGGAGGGATCTATTGGACACCTGCCGGAGTTAATTCCATTCCGGGCCAGTCCGTTTGCTTGCTACGCTTTCTGGATTACAATGAGCAGCAAGAGGGAAGGAATTTGTATTTGAGAGAAGTCGGCATGATGAAAAATGATACGGAAGCCACAGTAGGTTGATGGAATTAGCGCTTGAGGCCTGGGAGCAAGCACCAGAGTCACAGTGAAGTAGCGGAGTTTAAAAAGCCCATTCCGAGCCATCTGGCTGGGGTAGTTAAAAGGCCCCCGCAGTTCTTGGGCCTGTAATTCACAAGGGAGTGAGCCAGTCAACAGCCAGCCTGCTTGCCTTTATATCCAGGTCTCTGTCAGGGCTTAAACTTATATACATATACATATACATACATATATATGAATGCTGCAGGAACATAGGAATTCTTTCTTTTATTACAGTATTTCTACTCAGCCTCTCCCTTGTGGCTCAAAGCAATTTACAATTCCAAGATCAAAATGATACAAACTACAATCAAGGTTCATTAACACTCCCCTTCCTCAAGAATGTGGCTGAACCCCCTCCCCATTAAAGGCACTCAAATAAAACTGCTCTACAGCACCTCCTGGGAACTTGCACAGATAGGGCTGCCAACCTCCAGGTGAGGCCTGGAGTTCTCCCGGAATTATAACTGGTATCCAGATTATGGAGATCGGTTCCCTTTAGGGTTGCCAGATCCAGGTTGGGAAACTCCTGGAGATTTGGGGATGGAGCCTAGGGAGGACAGTGGCCTCAGTGGGGTACAATGCCATAGAGTCCACCCTTCAAAGCACCCATTTTCTCCAAGGGAACTGATCTCTGTTGTCTGGAAATAAACTGTAATTCTAGGGGATCCCCAGCTCCCACCTGGAGGTTGGCATCCCTAGTTCCCCTGGAGGAACTGAGGGTGAGCTCAATGGTAGACCACAGAGTCTAGGAGTAATGGAAACCCTAGAATAATGCTGCATCACAACTGGACTCCCTCTCCAGGTACTGCTTCTAAATCTCCAGGGATTTCTCAATCCCATGTTGGCAGCCCTACCTAGAGATGGTACCCCTGCAGTTCCTCAGGAATCCTGTTCAACAAGGTAGGAACCACCATAGAGAAAGAGCAGACACCAATCAATGTCGAGAAGACCACTTTAAGCTGGGAAACTATCAAGAAGGCAATACTGAGCCAGGGGCTAGAGAAGTGAATTTATACCTAAAGGCCATGGGAGACTTGATTAATCTTCGATCCATGCACATGAGGAATCAATTCCTGCAAGAGAGCAGCAGAAACATCAACCTGCCCTCTCATCGGCAGTGTCAACCAAAATGTCTTCAGCTGTTGCCCAGTCTGCCACCATCGAAGCCTGATGTGACCAGCACTGGCTCTCCAGATTCCTTGGCAGGGAAAGGACATCCCCAACACTGCCCTAGGGACTCACCACCATTTTGCAGTAGTGAGATCCTACCCTTTTAACAAGGGCCTGCTGCTGGTTGGGACCACCACAGGGTGGGGGAACATAAGAACATAAGAGAAGCCAATGTTGAATCAGGCCAATGGCCCATCTAGTCCAACACTCTGTAACACAGTGGCCAAAATATACCACGTGCCATCAGGAGGTCCAGCAGCGGGGCCAGGGGGGAGGGGCTCCTGCTTTCTTCAGTGTTATCTTTCTGACCCAAAATGGCACCTGGGGACTGTTTTGGGTTTGAAAAATGTCACATGGAGAGGCAGGAACTTTTTCATCCACTTTCACCATGGTGATCCTGACCAGAATTGGTGCCTTGCAGCCACTGAGAGCACTCTGCTGTGAAATGGCACCACATCTCCAAGAGGGACATGGGAACACTGTCTTCTAGTTTGGCCCTGAGATCAGCTGGAGAGTGAGCCTGGGACATTCTGCATGCAAAGAATGTGTTCAGCGACAAGAGTTACGATTCATCAAGCCCAGCCTAGTCTGACTAGGTCTAGCTCTCCAGAGTGTTTCCCCCAACATCTGCTGTCTATGATCCTTTAACTACCAGGGATTGAAACAAGCATATGCTCTACCACTGAACTATTGCCCCTTCTCAAATATCTCTCTAGTTAGAGCAGAGTTTTCCCTATACATCATCTAGAGCAGATCATTCAGCTTCTGTGTATTTTTCTCCCAACAGCAAGTTCAGGGCTGGCTCTGTGGGTTTCTACCAGTTTCAGGGCATGAACATACCTACTGGGGCAAGACCTTGAAAAAGCTTTGAAGAATGGAGAATTATGCTGCAGCCTGGTGTGAGACATGGTCTCTTACCTGGAGTGCTTTATCAGTTTTTTAAAAAGAGCTTAATTTACTGTAGAGGAACACACACAAGATCCAGATGGCCCTGGATGGCCCAAACTAGTCAGATCTAACCAGTGTTGGCCCTGGTTAGTACTCGGATGGGAGACCACCAAGGAAGTGAAAAGTTGCTACGAAGGGCCTGCAATGGCAAACCACCTCTCTTCGTCTCTTGCCTTGAAAACCCTATGGGGTCACCATAAATTGGCTGAGACTTGATGGCACTTTCCACAACCAGAGAACACACACACATCCACAAGGTATCTAACCCAATGCTCAAATACCCTGCCATCATACCATTTGGGATAACTGTCGTGCCCTGGAGATGTAAGAGTCTTTGAAGCACACCAGAGAGTTCCTGGGACCTTGAGAGCTGCTTATCTTCCCAGGGAAGAGAGCCACAAAATGCACCAAGAGGTCAGATAGGAGATGCATTTCCTAGGGTTGCCAGGTCTGGGTTGGAAAATACCTTTGGAGGTGTATCCAGGAGAGGGTGGGGTTTGAGGAGGGGAGGGGCCTCTGCATGGTACAGTGCCATAGTGTCCACCCTTCAAAGCAGCCATTTTCTCCAGGGGAGCTGATCCCTGTCAGCTGGGGATCAGTTGTAAAAGCAGGAGATCTCCAGGCCCCATCTGGAGGCTGGCAACCCTAGAATTACTGTAGTGAAAATCATTTGCTCTACTTGCCAGGAAGGCCAAGATGGATAGCTGTAGTAAAACAGGATCTTGCTATTGAGTTGTGTGGGATGTGTGCCCTGGGTTAACTGGGAGATTGGGCTTCACCTTTCCACATGTGGGCAAGTTCCCTGAATCTGGACTGGCCAAGAGTCTTCCTGCCAGCTAAGGCAGGAAGGGTCAAAAAGTTGGAAATATCTGTTAGTCTATGTTCAAACTCTGGGAGTTGGATGCCCCTGCACGGAGTAGGTGGGGGTCAGGAAGTGCCTTTATTCCATGGACATTCAGGGGGGATGTTGGAGGTAAATCCAAAGGACTGGGCCCCCAAAGGAGAAGGCCTGAGACCTCACTGCAGGGCACAATAAGGAGGAGTCTATCTGAAGAGGGCAAATAGTTCGGGAGAGAAGACTGGAAAATGTGGTTTGACATGTACGGGCATCCTAAGATGAGAAGAGCTTTAAAGAACATAGGAACATAAGAGAAGCCAATGTTGGATCAGGCCAACAGCCCATCCAGTCCAACACTTTGTCACACAGTGGCCAAAAGTACCATATGCCATCAGGAGGTCCACCAATGGGGCCAGGACACTAGAAGCCCTCCCACTGTTGACCCCCTCAAGCACCATGAATACAGAGCACCACTTGCCCCAGAGTCCCTATCTATACCTTGTGGCTAGTAGCCACTGATGGACCTCTGCTCCATGTGTTTATCTAATTCCCTCTTGAAGCTGTTCGTGCTTGTAGCTGCCACCACCTCCTGTGGCAGTAAATTCCATCTGCAACCCTTTTCCCAGAGAGAGGCCTTGTGGCTGCATCCTGCTGCAACTGGAGCTTCCAAGGTTATCTTCAAAGGCAGCCCCATGGAGAGCTTGTCACACTAGTCCAATCTGGATATTACGGTAACAGGGATCAGTGTGGCCAGGGTAAAGGGCCAGTTTACAAGCTAGATGTAATGGAAAGAAGGCAATCCTAGTAACAGCACTGACCTCTGTGGTCTAGAGAAGAGCTATAATTCTGGGGGATCCCCAGGTCCCACCTGGAGGTTAGCATCCCTATCTCCAGGCCTCACGTGGAAACTGGCAGTCCTAGCACAGTGTCATCCCATTGGGTCACCATAGCTAGCTCCCACCCTTCTTTCATTTTAAAGGAAGAACTTGTGGGTCCAAAAGATTTGATTTCCTGCGAATGTTGAGGCCCCAGCCACTTCGTCATGTACAAGTGACAACCTGGGAAGGGGGCGGGAGGATCAGCCCAAGAAGAGGCTGAGTGACAAAAGGTCAGCCCAGTCCAGGCTGGGCTGGTGCCAAGTAGAGATGTAGGAACAAATCAAACACAGCCCAGGTTAATGAGGGTGTCGTTCCTGGGGCCTTGACGAAGCCCAGGGAGCGAGGGCTGACTGGAGCGGACAGACAGTGGTCTCCAAATGATATCCAGTAATTAGCTGGCAAATAGAAAATGATGTTTAGTGTAATTGCTCGGAATAATGCCTTGCAGCCTGGATCCGTTTTGCGGCCGGCTGCATGCCACGTCCCGGTGACTTCCCGTTCTCTCTGTCATTTCTCATCACGTTCTTGCCCAAATTTGATTGCATCCTCTTGGAAGCTCTGGTTGCCAGGGTAACACCATAGAGCCATTATGCTTATGCAAAGGACGACTCACCCTCTTGAAGGACAGGATCTTCTGACTGTCCAACCCTTTCTCGCACCCGCTTCCTGTTGCTGCGCTGGAGATACTTTTGGGCTTGGACTTAGAGGCCACTCGCCTCTTGGGTGAACCGCCCAATCCAAAGCACTGATTCGTCTCACCGTTTTTTGAACTTATTTTTAAAGAAAAAAGAGCTTCTTGGTAGCATGGGACAATTTCCAGTTTTTTAAAAAGACACAGAAAATGGTCCCTCCTGAACAGCAGTCTGCAAGATGAGGTGTCAGAGTTGCCAACTTCCAGGTGGGGCCTGGAATGCTCCCGGAATTACAACTAATCTCCAGACTACAGAGATTAGTTCCCTTGGAAAAATGGCTGCTTTGGAGGGTGGGCTGTACGGCATTATACTCTGGTGAGGCAGCTTCCCTCCCCAAACCCTCTCCTCCCCAGGATCTACCCTCATATCTTCAGGAATCTCCCAACCCAAAGTCAGCAACCCTACAAAGTGTGGTAATCTATGGCATGCAAAAATAATTTGGTTTCAGAAGTTTTTTCCCCCGGGGGATGGATGAATTTGGATTGTTGATGCTAGATTTAAGTTAGTCTTTGGGATGATGCTGGCTGGCAGTGGGAAGGAGCCCCCCCCCCAATTGGGAAACCCCCACAGGACTGGGGGATCTGGCAACCCTAAAGGTGCCCATAGGCTCAAAAGGGTTGGGGACCCCATCCATCAACTCACTAGGGGTGGATAGATGGAGAGGAGTTGGGGACATAACAGAATCCTTTGCTAATCACCCAACTGCAGTTCGTAAAGCTCCTTGGTGAAAACCACAGCAGTTAAATTGGAACGAAGCAAATAATATGTTGGCAGTGTACAGATAGACTCATAGTACATGTATAGAATAAAGAGTCTGAAAAAGGAGGCCCAAGAAATTCTCAGAAGAACTTTGCAACTGATATTCGCCTGGATCACTACCTATCCTGCGGCCATTTGCAACCCCGGCTTTCTGGGCTCTCTACCGAGGCCTGCTGTGGGGTGCACACAAGGTTTAGTCTATGATTGATCAGCCTTCTTCGCTCTCACCACCCAGTTGTCTTGCTTGCAATCTGCGGGCCTCTGGATTGATGAGTCCTCTTGGCCTTGTGAGGATGCAGGGGGAAAAGGAGATGAAAGATATTGTTTTCAGGTGGAATAGCTTCCAAAATGGTACGTTTGCTTTCAAAGCGCCGTTTGGAATGCATATGAACTGCCGCCTGCAGCTACGAGAAACAAAGCCATTAAAGTTCAGATAGCAGTGGGGCTTTTTTTTTTGTTTAAACCAAATGATTCAGTCTTTTCCTTCTAGCAGCTTGGAGCAAGACGGAGAGAGAGCTGAAGGAAGCTTAGGTGTTGTAAGTTCAGGATGCGTCCACCCACATTGGGATCCTGCTGAAGGGTAAATTTGAACTTCCTGTTGTATTTAACTGTGCCTAGGAAAATTATTGAAGCCCTAGAGATCTTGGGTGGATGACTCTCTGGCTGAGTTCAGACTGGCAGTTTGCTCTGCTATAGCCACTTTTCAGCCGCGTTTCCCAAGTGAATTAAAGGGGGCATTCACACAGGCTCATCTGCCTGGTGTTCCCCACCCGTAGGCAACCCGTGCTGTTCCGCTTCGCTCCTGTGTTAAAAAGATACCTGACAAAAGTAGTAGCAAATCCCGGAGAGCGCCTTTATCCCGCGTTATTCTGCTTCCCCGAAGTGTGAACACGAAGCCGAAAAGCCAAAAAGCGAGAGCAACCCGCTTCTATAGTGTGTGCTGGGTGTTTCCGCGCATAAGGTAGCAACGATTGGATTGGCTGTGCTCCGCTCTACCATCCAATGTGGTGCCAGCGCAATGAGGTCCATCCCAAATCGGCCGGATGCGCTTATGCGCATGAGCACATATGCGCCCATACACACATAGAGGAAAAAGCCGTTTACAGCTGTGCCTCTGGGCCAGCAGTCTGAACGCTCCCGTGCGCCTCCTCCTGATATGCTCCCGCATCTGTGTGACCGGGAAAACCTGGAACAGTTTATTCCGGGGCTTTTTTGCCACGGTTGGCTCCCGTTGCAAACTGCCAGTCTGAACTCAGCCTCTGTTTCCCCAACAGAAGACCAAACTAGAGTTGGTACAGGAAGCAAAGGTGCTCTCAGTCAACATATATGAGCCGTGCATACTTTTTAAAAAAAAAACACAGAGTGGGGACAGGGAGCAATAAGAGCACATATTTTGCACTTGGAAGAGTGACTGACGGCGACACAGGTATTATCTGTACATTCTGTACATGGGATGGCAGTACAGGCACCACATATTTCATTCTCTACTGTCCGCAGAACAGGCTTATCCTTTGCCTTGTAGCAGCAGGCAATCTCCCACCTCCACCTCAGGCCTCAGTCCCCTGCCCCACACTCAAAATTTTCAGGACTGGAAGAAAAAATGCACTGGGGGTGGTGGTGGCATCAGTGGTGATGTTTTAGGGACTCCCAAATCTATACAGTAAAAACTATAGAGATGGGAGGGGGGGATACCTAGAGTATCATCCAGAAGTTTTGTCATTTCTATCAGCCCTCCTCCTGGAAGCGATATCACATCTTATGTGCCCTTCTTAACATTTCCCCAATCTTTGTGTTAAAGACCATAGAGACGGGAAGAATTCCTACAGCATCACCTGGAAGTGACCTCACATTCCCCTAAAACTCCACTGTTCCCCGGCACTCCCACCACCAAATCCCCCAGCATTTGCCACTGAAGGGCTGATGATTCTACTGGAGTGTGGACCATAAGAACATATGGTTCATATTTTCATAAACCTTGAAGACAGTGTGGTGAAATGGTGATGTAGTACCTCAGTGCTCTCACTGCTCAAATTATGTACCACCCTCTTTGGGGGCCTTAAGGTAAAGGTAAAGTTTCCCTTGCTCGAAAGCCAGTTGAATCCGACTCTAGGGTTGCGGTGCTCATCTCCGTTTCAAAGTCAAAGAGCCAGCGCTGTCCGAAGATGTTTCTGTGGTCATGTGGCCAGCATGACTAAACACCAAGGCGCACGGAATGCTGTTACCTTCGCACTGAAGTGGTACCTATTTATCTACTTGCAATTTCTTGCTTTCGAACTGCTAGGTTGGCAGGAGCTGGAACTAGAGACGGGAGCTCACTCCGTCATGCGGCACTTTCGGGTCTCAAACTACTGACCTTCCACAGCCTGCAGTTCAGCATCTTAACCACTTGAGCCACCGCAGCTCCTTTTGGGTGCCTTAGCTTCAGTGAATTAGCTGTGCTGTAATTCTTCAACTCAATTGTTTTCTTGTCCTATAAGTCACGGTGGAATCTCTGGATTTATGGAAGACTGGTCAAAGATGGAAATCTGTGTAAGTACATGTGCATCAGAAATATGTTCACACCCTAAATCAAGCTCTTCCACCAAACCCAGAAGGCGGCTTTTCAGGTACAAATCAGGCAAAACTGCTTTTGGGCTCACCTTGGCAGGTGGATGCTATTGGGATATTTGGTTAAGATAGCAGAGTTTTTGCCCAGCCGTAGAGGTGTGATACTCAGTGCGGAAGATAAATCTCCCAAGGAGTATATTACAAAAAAGATAAACTTACATTTGCCCAAGTAGATCCAGTTCAGGCTGCAGTCAAAAGAAGAGAAAGAAGCCTAATCTAAAGAGTACTTTCCCTTTCACAAATGGCCATCATGTGTGTGGGAGAATGAGAGCGTTGTTATCTACAGGGGAGACCTGCAGAGACATGTGTCTATATGAAAGGCCATGTGCAGAGAGTGAGAGGACAAAACAAGAGAAGAGGGGTCAGATGGCAGCTCCAAGGTTGAGACAAAGAGAGGCATCCCATTCAAAGAGATAACACCTATACATCCTTAGAGTGACGTAGCACCCCCTAGTGTCCAGGCATGCTGAGTTGCTTCTCTCCAACAGGTGCAACCCACATTCCAGATACATGGAACAGCCAAATGTCTATCAGAATGTGCCTGTGGTCTCCTTTCAACAATACACACACGCTGAGTGCATGTCAGAGCACTGCCTGATCTACATGAAATAAATGCTAGCTGATCTAGATAGTCAAAAGGTTGAGGGGGCCATAATAATTAGTAATAAATAACAGAAATCCAAAGGGATAGACTTTGTCACAATAAGCTTTTTTTTTTTTTTTTAGGGCATGGATACCCAACTTGGGGTTGATTTTCTCTGCTTTAATCTTGTCTGTAGGTCTACAGCTGTTACCGGTTTACTGCGTAATGTGCAGATTCATAACAAGGATGCAGAAGCAAGTGGTACCAGGTTTGTAGGAATATCAGTCTGTTGTTCCAAAATTTGAAGGATGCATGCAAATAAAGACAGAGTTTTCTCCTTACCTTCTCCCACCACCACAACCTTCCAAATGCATTTGGAAAACATATTGACAAATCAAATGCTGATCCAGTAGGTTTGTATGTTTGTTTATTTCTTCAAATTTATATCCCACCCATTCTAGCCCAGGGTGGCTCGGCGGCTTACATAAAATCCATAAAACATGATATAATAGTATAATAAAGCAGTTAAGACAATGTTAAAACAATTATAAACCCTAATAATGCTCATGATGGCTGCACTCAACTATGTCTCTTCCCATGGCTGGTTCATGGTCTTCTGTGTTTGCATTTTGCTGTCTGTCCAGTTGCAGTACCAGGCTGTTAATGTACCATGCATACATTCATATCAGGGCAGCGGGCCTCTTGCTTAGTTGTTAAATGCCACGCCTCCTCCCAGAAAATGAGAGATACATTTTACACATGTTTTCTGCAGCAAGGGTGGTTTGGGTAAAAGATAACAGCTTAGAACTTCCACCAGCATCATATGAAACCATGTTTGAGGGCTGTCCCAAGATAGAGAGGAGGTCAGGCACTGTATGTTTCTTAGCATACACAGGTCTATAGGATAGCCACCTTTGAGTTGGGAAAGTCCTGGAGATTTGGCTGTGGATCCCGGGGAGAGTGGAATTTGGAGGGGAGGAAGGGAGTTCAGTATGGATGTCATACCATAAGGTCCATCCTCCAAAGTAGCCATTTTCTCCAGGGGAACTGATTTCTGTCATCTGGAGATAAGCTGTAATTGTGGGAAATCTCCAGGTCCCACTTGAAGGTCGGCACTCCTATGTGATCTGGGCTGCAGTCAGTCAGACATGCTGGAAAACAAGATACAAGTCAGGCCTGTCTGATGGCTTGGGTGCGCAACGGAGCAATCAGATAACAGGAGATCCAGTTTGAAACCAGCTCAACCGAAAAGGACCGGACTTTCACAGGTATCAAAGAAACACGCAGTGGGGGAGGCAGGATGAGGCAGGATGCAGATGACTGGAGCATGACAGACAGATGCTGCTGTCTGATTTTGCATTTTTAAATCTGGAAGGGAACAGCAATGGCAAGGGATCAAACTGCACACCTGATTGCAGCCCTGGAGGAAGACAACTGACTGAGCCCAAGCTCAAATTCCCTGTAATATCACCCTAGCGAGGCTCGGTGCCTGAATGAAGCGCCTTTGCTCCTGATGGTTGGCCGTTCTGAGTCCAGCTATTTTTCTGTCCTCCAGTTCTCTCTCTCACAGTGGCATATTTGCAGAAGGCCAATCAGAGACAGAAACCTGCATAAAAAGATCCCCAAACTACATCTGCCAATTGGAACTAGAGGCAGCCCCAGCATGAGGTAGTCCCTTAATTGTTAATAATTTTTCTGAGACGGATGCATTAAAAAAAATAAAATAGAATAAAACTGCTTCTGCTTTGAACGTGCAAAGTGGTATGGCCATGATAAGTGTTATTGTTGCCGCTGAAAGATTTATGCCCTGGCTAAATTGTCATTTGGGTAATTGCATTTAGTCTGCCTAAATCGCCTCTTGTGGGTACAATTGCATACCGTATTCTTCATCAGGTTTTGGCCTTTGTTGTTGGGTAGCGATGCAATCAACGCATGGTTATAAAATCAGGCCTTTTCTTGCTGTGGATGGCAGCGCTCCAAGGAGGGTGTGTGATATAATATCAGGTGGGAGAATGGCAGGGCCTGGCTTTCAAAAGCAGAGGGAAGTACATAAAGAAAACAAGGTGAGCCATTCTGGATCAGATCAATGGCCCATTGACTCCAGCATCCTATTTTCCCAGGCCAATCGGATGCCTACAAGCAGGGCACAGAGGCCGAATCTCTCGTTCTGTTTTTTGTTTTGCTTTTTGCAAACTTATGGCTTATGGCGACCCCTGGTGGGGTTTTTAAGGCAAGAGACAGTCAGAAATGGTTTGCCGTTGCCTGCCCCTGCATTGCAACCCTGGTATTCCTTTATGGTCTCCCATCCAAATACTAACCAAAGCCATTCCTGCTTAGCTTCCAAGATCTGATGAAAGTGAGCTAGCCTGGGCCATCCAGCAAATTATACTCAGAGGTACACTGTCTCCATATAACCATCAGGGCTAATGTCCGTTGATGGACTTATGCTCCTTGGTAAATTTCTTTAATCCCCTTTAAAGCCACAGTTATCACTGTGTCTTGCTGCAGAGAATTCCATAACTATAAGTTGTATGAAAAAGTACTTTGTTTTTAATAAAACACTCTCCATGGGGTCATAGGGTTCCCAACCTCTAGGTGGGGGCTGGAGATCTCTTGGAATTACAAGAAGAAGAAGAAGAAGAAGAAGAAGAAGAAGAAGAAGAAGAAGAAGAAGAAGAAGAAGAAGAAGAAGAAGAAGAAGAAGAAGAAGAAGAGATTGGATTTATACCCCACCCTTCACTACCCAAAGGTGTCTCAGAGCGGCTTACAAACTCCTTTCCCTTCCCCTCCCCACAACAGACACCCTGTGAGGTAGGTGGGGCTGAGAGAGCTCTTGACAGAAACTGCTCTTTTTTCAAGAACAGCTCTTATCGGAACTATGGCTTTCCCAAGGTCATCCAGCCAGGTGCAAGTGGAGGAGTGGGGAATCAAACCCGGTTCTCCCAGATTAGAGGCCGTGCACTTAACCACTACACCAAACTGGCTCCCTCCAGACTACAACTGATCTCCAGACTACATAAACCACTTATTTATTTATTTAAAACATTTATTCCACTTCCTCTGGAGAAAATGGCTCCTTTGGAAGGTGGACTGCATGGCATTATATTCTACCGTGGCCCCTCCCCTCCCTAAATCACACACTCCCAGGCTCCACCCTCAAATCTCCAGGTATTTCCAAATACGGAGCTGGCCAGGACTCTTTTTGTAGAAAAAGCCCAGCAGGAACTCATTACCATATTAGACCACACCCAATGGCAGAAACTCATTAGCATACTAGGCCACACCCCTGGTAGCACAGCTCAAAGGCATATTAGGCCACACCCCCATGTTACCAGAAGTGTGGTCATCTAGCCACACCCATTTTTTACTTCTTATTCTGTTTACCTTGTTTGTTGTCAAAACCCAGGGCTTTTTTTTTGTAGCAGGAACTCCTTTGCATGTCAGGCCACACACCCCTAATGTAGCCAATCCTAATGAGCTTTTGCTGTCAGGTGTGGCCTATTATGCTAATGAGTTTCTGCAGGGCATAGCCAACTGAGGAGCCAGCGGGAACTCCGTTCCTCTGCGTTCCTGCCCAAAAATAGCCCTGGAGCTGGCAACCCTCTAGGAGCTAACCCCAAAACTTAAGAGCCACATTTCTAAGGGTTTTGCATTTCAGCATAAGTATTAACCGAACCCAACAATTGTCTCTAATTCCTCTAATTACAACACCTTTAGGTGACCAATTATTTACTTTTTTGTACTATGAACCATTTATGTACAGGTATGTAGCACATTCCAACACTACAACAGACAGAGGGTAAGAGCTATAACATTTCTTCTAACATCAGCCAACAATAAAACAGGTCCCAGACCAGGAGGTTTGTCTCCTACGAAAGGGTCAAAAGAAACAAAGACTAATCTGAAGGAAGTATTCATTCCAGAGCTCCCCATTTCCCACTGCTCTCCAAGTTTTGCCTTATTTTGGTCAGTTTCCCCTGTGTATAATTTCCTAACAAAACATCCTATTGGTAATTAAGGTAAGCTTTGCAACAAGCTGGGCTTGCTAGAAGAAACGAAAAGGCAGCTCTGTGGCAAGTTAATTAAAATGTGCAACGGCCCAGTTACCCGCAGACCTTGCCTCATTTGGCATTAATTAATAAACTCTTGACTAACCTGAGCTGCTAGAGGGGTCAGATCGAAGGTCTAGCAAGTGGACCTTGCAAGACCTTAGCTCGCAGAAAAGCTGGGTAAGCAGGAAAGGCAGACATCTGGATTAACAAATAATGATTTTCCAGTCTCCAAACGAGGTAATAAAAAATTGTGTGTTGGGGGGAGGTTGCATTTATTTTGCATTATGAAATATGATATCTTAATTAAGACATATACGAATGGCTTCTCTCTGATTTTTACAACAGATATATTAATGTCTCCCATGTCATGTGATGGGGGTTTTCAGGGTCAAGTGAAACACTACAATATTCCTTTTATTTGCAAAATCAAATGGGTACGATGATCTTAGGAGCATTGCTCCAGGTTCCATAGACATTTCCTTTGTGCTTTTTTCCTTCCCAATTTTCCTTCAACAAATCTGCAATATCTTTTAATTCTTGAGCTCATGGAAAAATGAGAAAGGAACAGTTATAGAAACGTGGCACAGAAAGCAGTAGTAAAATAATAATTATGATGATGTTGTTGTTGTTGTTGTTGTTGTTGTTGTTGTTGTTGTTATTATTATTATTATTATTATTATTATTATTATTACACTCCATGATGGGACACTCAGTAAAGTTGGTAGGCAGTAAGTTCAGGACAGACCAAACTGCTTCTACGCACAGTGCACAATTAATTCATTAAATTTACAAACTGGTGATGGCCATCAGAGTGTGTGTGTTTGTGAACTGTTGTCAAGTCATAGCTGACTTATGGCGATCCTGTAGGGTTTTCAAGGCAAGAGAATTTCAGAGGTGGTTTGCCAGTGCCTGCCTTGGCATTGCAACACTGGACTTCCTTGGTGGTCTCCCAGCCAAATACTAACCAGGGGAGTGGGTCAGGAGGGGGCTGGTCTAGTCATCTCCCGTCTGAAATTTTTGTTTTTCCTCCCTCCTCAGACCTTTCTAGGAAGCGGAGCCGTACTCAGTGAATTTAACCTCTTAGGGAATCCCTCTGCCGCCTTTTTCTGGCTTGGAAGGGCTGGGAAACGGTTATACTCCCGGATCCCATTTCCTCACCCTTTAGGGCTCCCTTTGAGGGGGAGACGGATCCGGGGCTTCCACACATCCTAAATAATGTTTCAGTCCACTTCAGTCATCGTTTGCAAGTGGATTTTGCCATTTCACACAGTAAAGCCCAGTTGCAAAGTGCATTGAAGGTTGACTGAAAGAGCTGGGGCCTGTATGTCTTTTCTCTACTGGCCAGGCCCTCCATTTGCAAGCCAGGCTCCATGTTCAAGAAATGGCACAGTGGAGCCTCCGTGCTCAGATCACCAGTTGCTGGGTGGGTGGCAGTAGTGTGGGAGGACTGTCACCTTCATGTCCCATGAGCTCGTTCCCCAGAGGCATCTGAGAAGAAAGCAGGATGCTGGACTAGATGGACCTTTGGTCTGATCCAGCGCAGGTCTATCGTGTTATAAGATACGTAGAACCTTCCCCTGCTCTTGAACTGTCTGTGACTATTTCTTTACACCCTCCACTTCTTTGAACAGCAGGAAGACCTAGGAGCAGATTTACACAGTCCAGTTTCTTTACAGGCAGAAAAACTATTGAGGATTGGTGGTGTTTTTGCACGCATATAGGTTGAACAGGTGGGTATCAAGAAGTTCACAAAAAGTAGTGTCTGTCCAGCAACATCAGATCTGCCAAGAACTCCAAAATGCCGAAAGGGTATAGCTCAAATTGCAGAAATGGTTCTTTTTTAAAGCTCCTGTTCTGTTAGCAAGACTGGAGCTTTGCACAACTTTTTTATTTAAAGAAGAATAGTCGTGTAATGGGCCATTAGTAGAAATTAAGTTTGCCATCAATTAGTGGGCTATTCAAGAACCTACAGGGAACATTCTATTTCTTGCTTAGCAGGGACCAATTGCTTGGGATACTCTGCCATTTCCCTTGGGTGCCGCAGAGAAAATGGCTTCTTCTTCTCCAGTAAGTAAAACAGAGAATGCTGTAACATTCTGGCATATGCCTTAACCTTTGTGCTGGTCAGATTGGGTTTACAGAGTTTACGCTAACACATGGTTGGAAACTTTTGGTGTGGCAGGAGAAATGTGGACAGTCTTTTTGTGCCGTTGGTTGTGGGGTTTAATAAGGAACAAAACTACAGAGATAACAAACAAAAAGAAGAGAAATAGATATAAAAAGACATGATGCGGTGGATCTAAATTAAATTAGCAGTTTCTACCAATTCCCCCTTCCTGTTGCAGATCTTTCTTGTGTCATTCCCTGTCCCCCAGGAGGACCATTTCTTGCAGATCAGTGGGTTGCAGTGGGAGTGGGGAGGCAGGAAAATTTTCTTCTGCCACTGGAAAATTTAGTAATTATTATTATCATCATCATATGGCATTGTGTAGTATAGCCAGGAGATCCGAAGATTGTCTGGCAGCCTGGAATTCTAGCCCTTTAGTGTTATGCACCACTAGGCGGTGAGCTTGACTTGTTTTGGGGGCTGAGAGAGCTCTGAAAGAGCTGTGACTGACTCAAGGTGGCTTCATGTGGGAGAGTGCGGAATCAAACTCGGTTCTCCAATTTAGAGTCTGTTGCTCTTAAGCACTATACCGCACCGGCTCTTGGAAAATTTAATGTCTGGATCCAACCCACTGCCTTTCTTTCACCTCCCTTTTTACTTCCTTCTCCCTCTTTTCTTCCTTCCCTTCTGGGTTGCTTTCATGGGAGGATTTTTCCATGTGGACAGCTGGATATCCCTGCATTTTTTATTTATTTATTTGATTACATTTATAGCCCGCCCTCCCTGCAAGCGGGCTCAGGGCGGCTCACGTTGCTTAGCCCAACATGCCAAGATTCATATAAACATTTAAAGCCATTTAAACTATCAACAAATTCCAAGTAAAGTGCACACAGTGGTTATTGAAGCAAGATGGCACGCCATCTAATGCAGGGCTCAAAGCACGCCACTCAGCAGTCTCCAGTTCTTTAAGGTAGTATGGCTCGATCTCAATTGCGGCCAGCCTACGCCACAGCTATTTGGAGAGCTTCCACACAATGCCCTACTTTTTCTAAGCACGGCTCGTGGGGCTTTCTTCACGGAGTCCTTGAAAGCAAAGCTGAGTCTCTGCCCAGCAGAATTCTATAGTCTGGCTGCTTGAGGAATAAGCTGACACTTAGACTTGCTCTTAGAAATGAAATAGAAATTCTTTATTGCAAGAGAACTCCGTACTAGATAGGGAAGGCTGAGTAAAGGCTTCTAGCTATCTGTCTGGACTAGACGGGTAGCTGTGTCAGTCTGTCTGTAGCAGCAGAAAAGAGCAGGAGTCCAGTAGCGCCTTAAAGGCTAACAAAAATTGTGGCAGGGTAGGAGCTTTTGTGAGTCACTGTTCACTCCTACGGATACAACTAGAACGGGAGTCCATCTGTTCTACATACTGGGAAGTAGAATGATTTCAGATGCCGACTGACATTAGCAGGCAAATGACAATATAAGGTGTGAATGGATTAGGTTTGATATGCAGAGGGTTAGTAAGTGTGGAGAAATCAGCACTGCTAACGAGACATGAAACCTAGGTCTCAGTTCAGTCCAGGAGGATGCATTGTCTTGAGCTTCATTATCAGTTGCAATTCAGCAGCCTCTCTTTCTAATCTCCCTTTGAAATTCTTTGTAAGATAACTGCTACTTTTAGTTCAGCAACTGAATGTCCTGGAGGGTTAAAATGTCCCCCCACTGGTTTTTGAATGTTGTGGTTTCCTGTGATTTTTCCATGCCTGATAATGTCATTTGGCATCTGAAACCACTCCACTTTCCAATATATAGAACAGATGGGCTCCCATTCTAGCTGTATCTGAAGAAGTGAGCAGTGACTCATGAATGCTCATACCCCACCACAAATTTTGTTAGTCTTAAAGGTGCCACTGGACTCTTACCCTTTTCCACTGTCTGAACCAGAATGGAGAAAGACTGTAGAAGACATGTCTAGCCCTCGTGGTGAACAAAGGAAGACACAGAGAGAAGGGAAGTGACTGGAAGGAAGGAACTTCTGAGAATAAGATTCTGGGTAGCAAAGGGACAGCTGCAGAAGCGGACAAAGGAAAAGGTCAGAGAGCACCCTATCTACCCATGTACTGTCTACTAACCTCCCCTGAGACTCCAAAGTAGCATTGCTAGGTCCCCTCTTCAATCCAGCAGGGGGATTTGGGGGTGTTCCAGGGGTGGGCACCCAAGCACTGCCAAGCCCTGTCCTCAAGCACTGCCCCCAAGCTGCAACCACCCCCTCCATCCCTGCTAAAAGATTTAAAGGGTTTCAGCTGATCGGCGGGGAGCACGTGGCTTCCCGACCAGATGGAGGGCCCTTTAAATCTTTTAGCAGGAAGGGAAAGGGGCTGTCGTTGGCCACAACTCTGCTGGCAAAAAGACCCTTTAAATGGTCTTCTTGCCAGCAGGGTGGGGGCCATGGTGTGCGTGGGGCTCATTTCCCAGCAGCAATTCACTGCTTGGGATTCAGGCCCATGTGCCACCCCACCCCCGCTTACTGCAGGGCTCATAACCCTGCACGCACTGTGGCCTCCATCAGTGGAGCTGTGGCCAGCAACAGCCCCTCTCCTTCTCTGCTAAAAGATTTCAAGGGCCCTCCAGCTTCCTCTCCCCACAACAGACATCCTCTGAGGTAGGTGGGGCTGAGAGAGCTCTGAGAGAACTGTGACTGAACCAAGGTCACCCAGCTGGCTGCATGTGCAGGAGAGGGGAATCAAACCCAGTTCTCCAGGTCAGAGTCCGCTGCTCTTAACCACCACACCAAACTGGCTCTTTGAATGAATGTTTTACTTACTGGGCATTCAAAATGAACAATGTAAAAATACAAATAGATATGCTCTTCCAGAGCCTTCCGTGTTCCATCATGGCAGCTGTAGGGAACCAGAGTCAGCCGATAAGTAGATTCTTGAAGCCAGTTAGCACCAAGCTTCCCTTCCGGCCAGCAAAGCAGGCTCCACTCGCCATTCTGGTCTCCCAAAATTTGGTGCCCTGGGCAATCGCCTAGGTTTGCCCCGTGCTCAGGCGGGTCCTGGCAGCCAGAAATAACATTGGCCACCTGCTGGAACAGAACCTGGGCTTCCCCCTCTCTGCACCCAACATTTTGCCAGACTCAGGCTCTCCCAGGCATGGCATATGATGCTGAAATACCATGATAAAAACTTTCCAACACTGTTTTTCCCCCGTTCAGGTGACAAAGACACGGATTCCTATTGTTTCAAAAGGTCAGACTTGCTGAAGTGAAAACAGAGAGACGGAACCCTGGGGAAAACGGAATGATGAGTTGTGGACGGGGGGGGGAATCTATTGAATGAGGGGTGGGGGAGGCCAGGGAAGCCACATGGATTTCTGTGTCTGAGTCCTCCCCCCTCCCTAGTTCTGGACAAGCTATTCCCCCACCCCACCCCCTGCCCCAATCCAGTCAAGTCAGCATTTTTATTTCCCAGGGAACCGAGTGCGACCTCTCTACTCCCAGGCACTTGTTATTTCATACCTTGCTGCCAGGTTGGATCCTAATCAAGCAGAAAAACTCAAAATGACAAACAAACAGCAGACGGCTTCACTATCTGAGGTTCATTAGCTCCCGGCGACCTTTCAAATATCCCAGAAACTCAGCAAAAAATTATTATTTTTTTTAAAAAGGAGGTCTTGTCGAGTCGTCGTGCTGCGGAGATTCTCTGCCTCGCCACCAAACGTGCCCATCCTCGATGTGCCTTATAATGAGTCGTGTTGTTCCTCGGTGGAATTCCCAAGGCCTGCACTTAGCTAAGTCAACGCAAAGAGGAGCTCTGGACCAGAGGCAGCCCGGGAAGGAAGGGTAGGCAATCCATTCGCAGGCTTTCAAGGTCACCCGTCTCCCAAGGTTAATGCTGTTTTGTGTGGCTGGAAAGGAAAGCAAAGATTAACTGGTAAGCTCACGACACTGTAGCATATGGGCCAACAGCTGAAGGAGCCCGGCAAGGGAGGCAGGCATTGTTGCTGCTTGCAGATTAATAGGAGGGTTGGAGAAGCCATCAGTCATCCCCGCCCCGAGTTGCTTCTCTGGGGAGATGGATGTTTGGGTGGTGGTTGTGGAAAGTGCTGTCAAGTTGCAGCTGACTTATGGCGACCTGTCATGGGGTTTTAAAGTCAAAAGATGTTCAGAGGTGGTTGGCCATTGCCTGCCTCTGCATAGCAGCCCCTGGACTTCCTTGGTGGTCTCACATCCAAGTACTAACCAGGGCTGACCCTTCTTAGCTTCCGAGATCTGAGAAGATCAGGCTAGCGTGGGTTATCTTTCAGTACCTATTTGTTAATCAAGATGCTGGCACCAGAGGCCTTCTCCGTGCTCTAGTTTCAGAGTGATAGACTGGCTGTGGAATGCTGCCCCGGCACTTTTTCCAGGGTGGCCGTGGAGGAGGTTCTCACAGAAGGTGCTATGGTTCAGTGGTAGAGTACGTGCTTTGAATGGAGAAGATGCCAGGTTCAGTCCCTGGCATCCCCACTTAAAGGACCTCAGGTAGCACATGTTTGAAATACCCTTCTCTGCTCCAGAACTGGTAGAACTGCTAGCAGCGTAGACAGTATTGAGCTAGATGGACCAATGATCTGACTTTGTACAGGCATTTCTCGCTGTGACTGGTGATCCTGGGAGGGAAAGCTGAAGTTAATACTGCTTCCTTGCTGAGTTCCTTTCCCCATCCTTGAAGGGGGCATATGTATCTAGTAGGGTATGACTCTGTGACTCTTGCATGGCCTCTAGGTCTAATTCCAGTTCTCTATGCATATCTTATGCTGGATTTTCTTTTTAGAACTTGAAAACTGGTGGGCTGAAAGATCTGCCCGCCCCCCCATGGACATAAATTAAACATATCAGTCTCCCGAAATTAATTGGAGAACATTTCAGTTTCCCAGGACACATGGTAGGCGATCTAAAAGTCACCATTCTCCAGAAAAAAAGAACATTAAAGGGAGAATCCAGTGTGAAATTGCTGAATTAGAATTCATCAAGAAGTTTTCATACCATCTCCCGAAGATTTGACAGGCACCTGAGATTCCTCAACCACTAGCGTATTGACTACCTTAGCAAAAATAGGGGAATTATGTTATCACCAGTTAGTGTGATTATGGATAGTCACTGTACTTTTCTTGACTATATTTGAATTTTACAGAATTGCATCTTACCCCGTACTTCCTGCATTTCATGGCCCTTAACTCTGCTGCCAGTGAAGGATCCACCCCATACATCTGATGTGGTGGACTCTAGTCAATGGAAGCTCGTGCTAGAATAAAAGCTAGTTCCAGAAGACTCCTGTTTACCTTTATGCTCCCTTAGTCCTCTTTACTAGGCGAGACATTAAGATCTGGAAGAAAGACAAAGCCCGTTGCGAGCCCCCGGCTCAGGCACTCAGTACAGTCTTAAGAGTTTTAGATGCTGAATATGTTCAAGAGATTTGGGGCTTTTGCTTTTGAAAGCAGGCCTGCTCATGGGACTTCTTTCTGAATTCTGTACGATCTTCATACCTAACTCAGGCACTGTTCTCCTGACGTGGAGCTTTGGGGAACTGCCATGGCAGCCTTTTAAAAGCAATCCAGTAGCAAAGAGTACCTGTGCTAGTGAACAGAGCTTCAGTGTTTAGACAGCCAGATTGTCAGTCTCATCACGATCCATTAAACAGGTGCCTTCCAAGGGGTAACAGTGGGGAGCTGCTTTTCAGTTAATTATTTTTCTAAGAACCAATGCTTACCAATCCTGACCAGCGGCAGGAAGAATTAGAGGGTGCTTCCTTGGAATTCACTGCTAGAGGGTGTAGTGATGGCCACAGGAGTAAACAGCTTTAAAAGGGGATTAGGTAGATTCATGGAGGAGAGATCTATCAATGGCGACTGAGTGGAACTTCGACATTCAGAGGCACTAAGCCTCTGAATCCCAGAGCTAAGAGGCAAGATTACGGGACCGCCTTGGCCTCTATGCCCTGTTGTCAGCCCTCCAGAGGAACTGGTTGGCCACTGTGTGAGACAGGATGCTGGACGAGATGGACCCCTGGTCTGATCCAGCAGGGCTCTTCTTAAGTTCTTATGTTCATCCTCACACAGGAAGGAAGGCCTCTTCTATGGGTCTCTGATGCAATAAGTGTATGAATAATCTCAAAAAAGAATGCAGGAATTTTGCTCCAGTAGTGGTGGTTTTACTCATATACATATATGGGCCGGTTTGGTGCAGTGGTTAGTGTGACAAACTAGGATCTGGAAGAGCCGGGTTTGAATCCCCAGTCTGCCGTGGAAGCTTGCTGGATGACCTTGGGCCACTCACAGAGACTCAGCTTCATCTATCCCACTACGTGATCTACAACAATTCCATAGAGCGGTAAAAACCGAGCTCTTCCAACAAGCATTTTGAGATGCGGCCACATTGGCACCGCCGCAATAGCGCCAGCACAGGCATTTGATATGCTTGCCTATTGGCACCAACATCCCATACAGCACTTTATAAGAAGGCCGCCATATTTTAATGTATTTTAATGTATTTTAAATGTACTTTAATGTATTTTAATGTATTCTAAATGTATTATAATGTATTTTAATGTATTTTGTGACTGTACTGCATATTAGTCTACTGTTGTAAGCCGCCCTGAGCCGCCTCGGCGGGAGAGCGGGATACAAGCCTAACAAATAAATAATATAAATAAATAAAAAAATAAGGACTGTAGTTGGGAGGATAAAATGGAGGCGAGGAGAAGTCCCCACTGAGGAGAAAGGAAGGGTATAAATGGAAATAAATAAAGATAAAATATATAACACATCAATTGATTAACACAACTAATCAACTAGCATTTTACTAATTTGCTGTTCATTGCCAAGCTGGGGAAGCTTAGGGATATTTCCTTACTGTTGCAATGGAGGGGTGGGGGTGTAGAGCCAGAATTTAATTTATGTTCCTTTTGAACACGGATGTCCCATGGTTTGGTGACCTCAGCAAATGCCGTGCAGAAGATGGCTACGGAACCCATTCCAAAACCCATTTCAACTCCCCTCTCCACAGTAATTAGGATAGCATTACGACGAGAATTACTCATTATGTTCCGTTTAGACTCATTCCATTATTGGCTGGAAGAGCTCTGAAATTGAATTGTGTTGCAGACAGTCTCGCCGTCACCGTTTGGTTTGAGCTGAAGTGCTTTTCTTGGCTCCCCCCCCCCATCCTTCCCCCCCAATTCCATCCACAGGAACCAAGAGGGCTGAAAGCACTCTGGGGAGGGAAGCACAGGAAGAGAGACAGGGCTGGAGGGGATTTTCCGTGTCTCAAGATGGTTGTGCAAAGAAGTGTGTGTGTGGGGGGGGGACACCTGCTTTTTCAGCCATTTGGGCTTCGCATGCTCATTTTCCAAGGTAGAGCTGTTCCTTTCTACTCTGCCATGTGAGGAGGTGCATGCACCAAGCAAGCCCTATCCAGTACCCTTTCTAGAACTAAGAGTGCCTCTCTGGTTGGAACATTTCTAGCTGAAAGGAATGGCTGCCTTCCCCATCTTGGGAGTGACATTTCTGCAAATGCCATTGCAAATTGGACGCATATGGATGGTAATGGGTTAAAATTGCTCCCCTGATGTGGCTTTCATAAGAAGTTACCTTAGATGGACTCAGCCCATCAGTCCATCTAGCTCTGCGCAATCTACTCCGGCTGGTGGCAGCAGCTCTCCAAGGATTCGTCTTGAGCAAAGAAAGGCCTTTCCTAGCTCAGCTACCCGAGATCCTTCTAAATGGAGGGTGCGGGAGACTGAATCTCATTCCTTCTGCATGCAAAGCATGTATGCTCTCCATCACTGTGTCTGCAGCCCCTTCCCAGATATGAAGGATAACGTTGGGTTGGCATTAGACACCTAATTCATCAGGTTGATTTAAGTTCGCAAAGTTTGGATCATAGGCAGGATTCTAGCTTTCCTTCATAGGACGTGGGATGGGTTGAGGCTATGCAGCATGGTAATTGCCACTTCTCTCGTTTGTCAGCATCCAGGCACAGAGACAAACGTGCACATGCAAATGGATTCAGGATGAGAGAAGGGATTCTCTTTCTCTCTCTCTCTCTCTCTCTCTCTCAGTCTCCTGGCATTTTAAGTTTCTGTGCAGCTGGGAAGATGTGATTAGCAAGGTTTAGCAGGCACCAAGCTCTGAATGAAGGCAGACATGGTGTGAACTCCACCCTCAGCTCACTTAAAGAATTGTTTAGCCTCTCTCTTGTGGTTGTTGGCATCTGTAAGAGACAGTTATCCTATCCTAAAGTTACAGGGAAGATGGATTTCCAAGCACAGGGAAGATGGATCTTTTTCTCCATCAATTTTTTTTTTTTGGAGGGGGGAAATCACCTGGGCCGTGGCTCAGTGGCAGAGCATCTGTTTTGCATGCAGAAGGTCCCAGGTTCAATCTTCAGTATCTCCAGTTAAAACAGCCAGGCAGTAGGTGATATGAGGGACCTCCAATTTGGAGAGCTGCTGCCAATCTGAATAGACATGATTGACTCAGATGGACCAAGAGGTCTGATTCAGTATAAGGCAGCTTCAGTTTGGTGTAGTGGTTAAGTGTGCAGACTCTAATCTGGGAGAGCCGGGTTTGATTCCCCACTCCTCCACTTGCACCTGCTGATGTGACCTTGGGCAAGCCATAGTTCTGGCACAGACAGAAACTGTTTTTCAAAAACTGTTTCTGTCAGAGCTCTCTCAGCCCCACCTACCTCACAGGGTGTCTGTTGTGGGGAGGGGAAGGGAAAGGAGTTTGTAAGCCGCTCTGAGACTCCCTTGGGTAGTGAAGTGTGGGGTATAAATCCAATCTCCTCCTCCTCCTCCTCCTCCTTCTTCATGTGTATTCATGTGTGTTCTGTTTCAAGTGGATTTTATTTATTTACTTATTCAAAACATTTGTTAGCCACCTTTCTTCCGTCAGAACTCAAGGCAGCTTGCTATATAGATAAAACATATATAACAAAATGCATAAAATCCATATCCCATGCACCCCCCCCATTAGAAGCACAGTTTAGGACTGCTAGTAAATGAATCAAATGTGGTCCAAAATCTTCAACTGCCTGCTAAAAATTAAAAGTGAGGGGGGGCAGGCACACCTCCCTGGAAAGGTTGTTCCATAATTGTGGAGGTGCCATCAAAAAGACCCTCTGTCATGTACCCACCAAACGTCCTTCTTTGATTGGTGGGACCATGAGGAGGCCCTCTCTCAATTCCAGGGCAGGAACAGGCTGGAGAAGATGGTCCTTCGGATACTCCGATCCCAAACCATGTAGGGCTTTAAAGGTCAAAAGCAACACCTTCAATTGGCCTCAGGAGCAGATTGGGAGCCAATGCAATTACTGTAGTATTGGGGCTGCATGATCCCAATAGCTGGCCCTGACCACCTGTCTATCCCACAATTCTCCCCCATGGGGACCCAAAGCTTACGTTGGTCTCCTTTGCTCCATTTGACCCGAACAACAACAATAACCCTGCGAGGGAGGTTAAGCTGAGAGTGTGTGACTGGCCCAAGGTCACTCAGTGAGCTTCCATGGCAGAGTGGCAATTTGAATCCGGCTGTCCCACATCCTAGTCCAGGGGCTTCCAGTCTCTTTTGAGCCTTGTGGGCAACTTTGGGATTCTGACACAGGGTGGTGGGTGCAATGGCTGCCCCAGGAGGTGAAGCCGGCACAGAGAGGGAGCTCAAGGGCAGGGGAGATGAGGGGTAGTTTAAAAACACACGGAGAGAGAGACTGGGAAAGAGGACTGAGACAGAATAAAACAAGCACTGTGCTGGCAGCTGCAACTGAAAAACATTATTTCAATCTGCATTGCCAATTGAATCTTCAGTGGCCAGTCAGAAGGCAAGAGCCCCACCAACCTTCTAAAAACACTCAGTGGCTGCCCAGAAAGGTGTCAGCAGGTGTCACGGTGCCCATGAACACCATGTTGGAAACCTTTGTCCTAGTCCAGCACTCTACCCATTACACTGCGTTGGATTTTATCCTTTAGTCTTCTATCCCCCTATTGTACACGTTTGGGAATGGCTTTTTCCAGTTCCTCCCTCCTTTTAAGGAATTCCTCAGGAGTAGCCAGTCTGTCGCAGCAAAATAAAACAGACATCTGGGGGGCCCTTTGTTAGTCTTGAAGCTGCTACAGGCTTCTGTTTTATTCCCTACTAGGAGTAAGGCCCATTGTGGGAAGAAATACAATGAGCTCTAGAATGAAGCTCCAGGTGAATGTCCTGGCTGTGGCTGGTGGGGTGGCAGAGGGAAGAGGAAAATAGAGGGAGGCAAGACATGTTTGTTTCCTTCTGCTTAGCTATAAGGCAGGGATGTCTCAAGTCATTTTGCTGCCTCAAGTGGGTCGTATGGGAGGACAGCTTCATGGTAACAGGTATGGTTCCCTCCATCCCTGACTTATGTTGATTTGGGGTTATGCAGTGGCAGCCAAGGTAGAAAAGCACCTCCTCCTATGCCATGTCTTCTGGGTTCCAAGGGTCTAGAAAGTGGTTCCATAGCCAGTTACAGAGTTACCAACTCTGGGTTGGGAAATACCTCCCCAGGCTCTACCCCTCAAATCTACAGGTCTGGCAATACTAAAGGGAGGGCCAGACCTGTAGATTTGAGGGGTAGATCCTGGGGATGGCAGGGTTTGGAGGGCAGAGGGACCTCAGCAGGGTATAATTCCATAGAGTCCATTGCCCAAAGCAGCCATTTTCTCCAGGAGAACTGATCTTGGAGATCTCCAGGTGCTGCCTGGAGGCTGGCAATACTAAGGGATATGTATTTTATCTCAGGACACATTCATGTGCACGTGATGTAAATATAGGAAGTTGCTTTACCCTGAGTCAGGACATGACCACATCTCAGTATCCCACACTAGGGCCATGGTTTCAAGATCTCAGAGAAAGGTCTTTCCCCACCCTTGATGCCCTTTTAGCTGATAATTCCAGGGACTGAACCTTGGGACCTTCTGCATGGAAAAAACAGGTGTTCTGCTATTGAGCCAAGACCCCCGTGGGCATCTGAAGCACAGCTGTCTTCTACATTGTTCCTTCCACTCTGGTCATACCGATAAGGGCAAGGGGAAAACCTGCTTCCTCCCTTTCTCAACTTCAAAAGGGCATCCACATCTATCAGAATAGGTACATAATATTAATGGCTTTATTTTAAAAAAAGTGCAATGAAATCAACCAGACTTTTCCTGGTCTTGGGGATTCCAGATGGGTAGCAATCTTAGGAACAGGGATGCCAGTCTCCAGGTGGGACCTGGGGGTCCCTTGGAACAACAGCTCATCTCCAGACTGCAGAGATCAGTTCTCCTGGAGAAAATGGCAGCTTTGGAGGGTGGACTCTCTGGCATTGTACCCCACAGAGGTCCCTGCTCTCCCCAGGCTCCATCCCCAAGTCTCCAGAAGTTCCCTAACCTGAAGCTGGCAACCCAGGCCCCCTGTCCCCCGCGAATGGCCAGGGAGGATTTGGTAACTGTACTTAGGAAGCAATTATAACCAGGTCTATTCAGAAGTGAGTTAATCAGTGGGACTTATGTACAGGAAAGAATCTTTAGGATTTGTCTGTTGCATCAGAACAAAACTGATGTCCTTAAAAACTACCCATGTTTATTCCAGAATGAGCCTTTGAGATGGAGTGAGCTGTGTCACGCTAAAGCTTCCACTGGAATAAAAGTTGTTAGTCTTCAGGTAACACTGAAGGCCTGTTTCCTTTTCCTTATCTTGTCAGTTTCACCAGCAATGAAAGATATAGGACTGGGGTGAATCCTGTAAGGCTTTCCCACCATCCTTGCCAGTTTCATCAGAGAGGGAGAAGGCAGGCAGGTAAAGGAAATCTTAGTGGGGCAGGTGGGCAGATAATCCAAAAAGGGGACAGGCCACCATCAGATGACATCTGAGTCCACTCACAGGGCTGCATGAGGGCAAGCAGATGCTCACGGTTATTTAATTAATGAATCAACTAACTAATTAAGAGTATTTCTATGCCGTGTCTTCATAGTCCTGCTTGTGGCAGCTTGCAGTTAAAAAAATATCTTTTCCCAGCACGGGCTGGAAGTGGTAGAACATTATTTAAGCACAAAAACCAAGAATGCAGTTGAGCTGAAGCAGAGAAAGATTCCTGGGCTATCATTAAATGCACGTGTGATTTTGGCCTCACCTTCAAGATCTGCAGCACAACTGAAAGGCTGTGAATGCTCAAATGATGTCACGGGACTTATTTTTCTTCCTTTGCCTTTTTTTTTTGCACAGTGGGGTCAGAGCTCTCATTCCATTCCAGGACCGCTGTTTTGCCTGCAGAGGGAGGTCTCGGGAAAACACCCCCTCCCTCTCCTTTTCTCAAGCCACTCCTTGTCTGAATAAATCAGAAAATTAGCTAGGGATTCTTCAGCCTCAGCCAAGGGGTAATTCATTCCTGCCACTGTCCATATGTCAGGTTTGATTTTAATTTCAGATAATGTCGCAGCCCGATTAGAGAGCTATCATCTGCAAAGAAAACCCACCCTTTTCCTTGCAGTGGCAATGAACTGTCAGGGAAATGGGTGTCTCTTTCCTTTATTTGTACCCCATGACTCATCGGACTGGGAGAGGTCCATCCACCATCCTGACGTCCCCAGCAGCAAGCAGGGCATCATATTCTGTCTTCTTCGCTCATCTATGATCCATTTCTTAAGCAAGAGGCGCATCAGAGAATGATAAGGAAGCTTGGCACTTAACAGACACAGAGCCAGTGTGGTGTAGTCGTAAAGAGTGTTGGATTAGAGCCCTGGCAAGCCCGATCTCGTCAGATCTTGGAAGCTAAGCAGGGCCGACCCTTGTAAGTACTTGGATGGGAGACCTCCAAGGAATACCAGGGCTGGGATGCAAAGGCAGGCAATAGCAAGTCACCTCTCTGAAACATCCAAGCCCCACTAGGGTTGCCAGAAGTCAACCATGACTTCCAGGCATGCACACGTGCACGCACACACCCAGGTCTGTATCCCCCTCTGCAATGGAAGCTTCTTGGACCAGACGCTCTCTCTCTGTCTCTCGGCTTAAGCAACTTAATGGGGTTGTCGTGAGAATAAAATGGAGGAGAAGAGAGTGATGGAAGCCACTTTGGGTCCCGGCTGGGAAGGAAGGTGGGGTATAAATGAAGTAAACAAATAAATACTAGATGTTTGACAAATTGTTGGTGGTTGTACCTTTCATAGGCAAAGGCAGTGCCCAATGTGTTACAATGAGACCAAGCATGCTATAGTTCTTAAAGTGCCAGAGAAGGCTCTGGGAGACCCGAGTTTGAATCCCTGATCTGCCATAGAAGTTTGCTGGGTGACATTGGGCCAGTCTCTCTCTCTTTCTCAGCTGAACTTACCAAACCGGACTGGCATGATAAGAATAAAACTGCAGAGGGGAGAATGATTTTGTAAGTCACATGGGGGTTCCTACTGGGGAAGAAAAGCATGGTATAAATATCAAAATAAATAAAGATTTGCTGTTTTATTATTCACATATTCTTGGGAGGAATCCCAGCCTTAAAAGTCTTCCCAGGGTATATCCCCGGCTCTAGCAAAGCCTCCTAACAATACAGGAACATCAGAATATCTGGATCAGAACAAAGGTCCATCGAGTCCATTTTATACCAGTCGGAGTGCCCGTGGCTACCAAAGCAGGAGTTTAGAGGCCAAGGCCTTCCCAGGTATTGCTGTCCAGCAACTGTTAATCAGTGTTTCTAAAAAGAAGATCCCATTAAGAGTTTGAAGCAGACACACATGAAACTGCCTCATATGGAATCAGACCGTTGGTCCATCAAGGTCAGTATCGTGCACTCAGAACGGCAGCAGCTTTCCAGGGTCTCCAGGGTCTCCAGGGTCTCAGGCTCCCACATCACCTGTTAACTGACACCTTTAACTGGAGATGCTGTGGATTCAACCTGGAACTTTCTGCATACCAGGCAGATGCTCTACCAGTGAGCCACAGCCCCTCCTGAATTACTGGCATTACTGGGGTTCCCCAGTTGAGGCTGATAGAAGTCAGAGAGGAGCTTGCATTTCCATATGGACGTGGCCCTAATGCCCACACTGAAAGCAAGCAGAAACTCAGGGAAGGAATTACTCATTGTTATGTCCTGAGCTTGGATTACATCCCCATTAACATGCGGTATCCTAAATGGCAATGCCTGATTGGCTACTCTGTGTAGCAGGCCAATCAGGGGAAAAGGATTGTGCTGGAGGGAAGCAAAGGGACTGGATGTTATCTCTGAATTACGATTGGTTGTTAACCTGGCTATGGGTGTGGCTATGCTAGTCCGCACAGTTTAAATAAGAGCCTGTTGCTCTCTGTTTTTGTTGTCTGTTCTGAGCTGTTCTGAGTTGCTGAATCACTATTAAAGCTGAGTCACTTTGTTGAGAACTGCCTACGTGTCATACATATCACACATTATAACTCGATTTATCATAGAATCATAGAGTTGGAAGGGACCTCCAGGGTCATCTAGTCCAACACCCTGCAAAAGGTAGGAAATTCACATATACCTCCCCCCCACACCCCTGGTGACCAGTGTTCCCTCTAAGATGAGTTAGTGTGAGCTAGCTCACAGTTTTTCAGCCTCTGGCTCACTCATTTTTGTCTTCGCTCAGGGAGGAGGGCTCCAGAGCAAAGTGATTGATGCAGTAGCCAAATCGCTCGCTCACAACTTTAATGCTAGTAGCTCACAAAGTAGAATTTTTGCTCACAGGACTCCACAGCTTAGAGGGAGCATTGCCGGTGACCCCTGTTCCATGCCCAGAAGATTATGAAAACCCTCCAGGATCCCCGGCCAAACTGTCTTGGAGAAAAATTGCATTACGTGTGGTTCTGTGATCATTGTGAAAGACGTTTCAGATGGCAGTCTCCAGGGGTACAATTTCATGGTGGCAATCAGTGCCGGGGGGAGGTTAAGCCTTTCCCTGTGTTTTGTCCGCCTGAAATTACTTATTAAGATGATGTTAAAAGCCCACCTCTCATCCCCAAATAATCTTTTAAAGATGGTCGCAGGAGGTGCAGTTCCAGCCTGGGTCTCTCTGGGCCAGGCGGCAGCAGGATGCCCTGAAGATACACTGTTGGAGCATGCTGTGAGACACAGAAATTTGGAAAAGTTGGGGCTACCCTTTGATCTACCAGCTCCTCGGTACAAGCCAAGTGCCTGATGGGAGTCAGCAGGGGAGCCGGACCCAAGGCAGGTGTTTTGCCGCAACTGCGGCTTGCTGTGCATGTTTGTGCACGAGGCAGGGCCCCTTGTTTTTCTCATGCTGTTCCCAGCCCTTCCAGCCCTCTCTGCTCCATGTGTTGCTGGGCTTGCTGGAGGAGCATCCAGCGGAAAGTGTGTAAAGAGCGCAGCTTGATGAGTGTTCCTCTTTTGTCTCGCCCTGTTTTGCCCCTCTTTTGATGGCTTGATCTGTCCCACTTAGCGGCTGCCTGGTCCCTGAGTCCTGAGGATAAGACAAAAGTCTATTGATCGGCATTCTATTCCTGGCTCTACCCGAAAAAGTCAGACCAGCGGGTTGCCTGAAAGGAAGGCTGCTGAAATCCATATTTACGCACCCAAATTAGAGTGACCTGGTTTCCGTCATGCACGGTAGGTGCTGAACACCTCTGGGAAAGAGATCACTTCTGTTCCTTGGCACAGCCACAGATCTAGCATAGAGCTTCAGGAGAGAGAGACAGAGAGAGGTAGAGCACACAAAGATAGTGAAACGTATGACAGCATTCATGTAGTGCGGCATTGTATGCCGCTCTGAGATTCTGAGTGAAGGGTGGGGTATAAATCCAACTCTTCTTCTTCTTCTTCTCCTTCTCCTTCTTCTTCAGCCAGTTTGGTGTGAGAGCCAGTTTGGTGTAGTGGTTAAGTGTGCGGGCTCTGCTCTGGGAGAACTGGGTTTGATTCCCCACTCCTCCACTTGCACCTGCTGATGTGACCTTGGGTCAGTCACAAGCTCTGGCACAGCTGTTCTTGAAAAAGAGCAGTTTCTGTCAGAGCTCTCTCAGCCCCACTGACCTCACAGGGTGTCTGTTGTGGGGAGGGGAAGGGAAAGGAGTTTGTAAGCCGCTCTGAGACTCCCTTGGGTAGTGAAGTGTGAGGTATAAATCCAATCTCTCCTCCTCCTCCTCCTTCTCATGATTTTCAGCACTGGCAAGTTTCTGGAAGTTCCAACCACAGATCAGCTTTCTTTGAGGAAGCAACCACCAGCCATTCTCAGAATTAAGATACACTTAGACTTGTGCCAGGAGGTGATGGGGGGAAATAATGACAAGAGTTGTTTATTCTCTTATTTACAATATTTGTCTCTCTTCTAACTCATGGCAGCCAACAAAATGGCAAATCCCTGCAAGGTCACAAACAAAAACGCTTCCAACAAGAAGATTCAAAATAACACACAATTCAGAGGTAAAAACAATAGGAAGACAACAATGAGAAAGGCAGCCAGATCTGTCACAGCAGTTAACCTACGGCAAATGTCCTCTGGAATAAATAAAGAGAAGAATTTGGGAGGCTGGATGAACTTGTTGCTATGGAGTGTAATTGGTTTACGGCCTCTTGCTTTTATGGCCTGCAACAGCTTGATTCTTTTTTGCTTGCAGCCATAAATTGGCATGACAAGGCCTTCAAAATATGACCTTCAAATTATGGCCATATAGTGGCATGACAAAGCCTTCAAAATATGACCCGAAAATCTGCTATCTTCCTCTTTTGTATTTTGTAACATCTGGCCTGTTAAAGAGTTCTGGGGAACTTGAAAGCTTGCACACTGCTGTATTTGAGTTCAGTAGCACCTTAAAGACCAACAAGACTTCCAGGGCATATCCCTTTGAGTGTCAAAACTGCCTTCACCAGCAAAGTGCTATGTGTCATTGGGCTGGTCCTAACACAGCCACAAAAATGTGGTTCATGCCCATCCATCCCTATTCTTGGCTTTGG
Organism: Gekko gecko; assembly: GCA_029375565.1. NCBI lineage: Eukaryota > Metazoa > Chordata > Lepidosauria > Squamata > Gekkonidae > Gekko > Gekko gecko. The sequence goes on along the minus strand of JAPDNY010000013.1, from coordinate 19,155,185 downwards.
TGCTTCTGCTTTTGGATTGCCATAGCTGTGAACAATTTGTTCTCTGCAATAAAATTGTCCTACATGCCTTCCTGAAGGCACCCTCCATGTCCACTCTGGTAGGCCGTTCTAAATGAATGGATGGACCTATGCCAGAAAAAGCTTGTGACCTAAGCATGGCCATACAGGAGAAGGTTGCCTCGTAACTGGCACACTGGATGATAGTGGGAGAAACAGTTGTCGCAAGGATGAAATGAAGGGGAGGAGAAACATGGGTTGGGCCCAGCGATGCACGAGCAGGAAGGAAGATGTACTTAGTGCATTTCCACTTGCGCAAGCAATAATGCAATGGCTACAGCGACATGTAGCACTTTAATATATTTTTAAACAAAATAACCTGCATCTGGAGCAATGGGATGTACAACAGCTGGTTTGCATGATTTCATTTAATTTAGTTTTGAAATTGTATCAGAAGAAATACCATGTGCTGTGCCTCGCGCACGCGGAAAGATAGTGGGAATCTCATCACTTTACCGTATGGCAAGCAGACAGCGAGGAGTAATTTTTCATACTTCCGCTTTCAGAAGGGCTGCTGTGCATACAGAAATCTTCCACGGGATCCAATCTCATGTACGCCACCCTGATCTCATTGGAGGGTGGGTTGGATAAAACACCATAAACAACACCGAAAGCATAGAATGACACAAGCAAAAGCATCACAAATTTAAAATGACCACAAGCAAAATGCCCCCAAATGACCAAACACCTTCAACAAACCGCAGTTTGTATATGTTTGGAGGGATAACAAGAGTTTGGCCTGGTGCCTGTAAGTCAAGGGGTTTGATAACAGGCACAGAGTTATAGGAAGAGCATTCTGTACTGAGGTGCTGCAACAGAAAAGGCCCTGTCCTTCATGGCCACCCAGAAGGCAGGGGCACTCAGAACAGGGGTCAAGAATCAGACTGCACTCTCAAACGTGGCCATATGTGAGCAACTAGTCTTCCAGATATTTCGTTCTCAAACTTTAAAGGCAAGAACTGGGCAGAAATCAAAGAGTGAAGTTCCTTAAGTGGTGGCAAAGCAGTTTGAGCTGAAGTTTCTAACCTCCCTGGCAGGGCAGCTGTCTAGAAACCATTGTGTGTAGCCTGGAAGTAGAGCAGGGAAGGACTTACCAGAAGTCACCTGGAGGGTTGCCAACTCAAAGTTGGGAAATTCCTGGAGATTTGGGCTAGAGTCTGGGAGACTAGCATTTAAGGAAGCGGGGGGGGGAGCTCTATTGAGATGTGATGCCATACAGACGATCCTCCAAAGTTGCCATTTTTGCCAGGGGAACAGATCTCTGTAGGCGGGAGGTCATTTGTAATTCTTGGAAAACTCCAGCCCCTGCCTGGAAGCTGGCAACCCTATCACCTTAGGAGACTACAACAATGGAAGACCTGTAAATCAGGGACTTCCTAGTCCCCTTTGCCACGATGCTCTAGCAGATTTCATACTGAAACAGCATTTTAAAACTGCACACTTTCAAACCTACATCAGAACTTGAACGACATTCATTTTCCACGATCACAGCTCCTACCTCAAACATTTCCAGCAAACGAGACGACAGCAGAGTTTATTGAAACAAACCCTCCCTTGATCTTTAATCCTACACAACAATTATTTTGCTCCATGTCTTGTTATTATTAAGTTGTATCACACTCCCCCTATGGAACCTGGTATACGGCAAGTCGCCCCCCCCCCTTACCTCCCCCCACCGGTATTGTTGCAATGTCTCTGCCTATTTGGCAGGCGCGCAAATTCATTGATGTTTATCGTGGCTCAGAATTAATGTGCCGCCGAGTTCTTTTTCATTACAGTGACATTGTATCAAAGGTGGAGTAAATCCATCCAACCAGCTGGGCACCGATAAAACTTCAGAAATTTGATTAAAATAACTTTAAAGGAGGAGGAAAAGCCATGTTGCTTTGCAAGAGATCTGGTTGCCACAGATAGCCAGGCCGGGAAATGGAGCACACGTCTGCTCCCCCCCCCCCCGAATCTCTAAAATCAGAAAACCTGAAGAGCCAAACAACACAGGCTACTAGAGTTCTGTGCTATTAGGGTGAAAAAAGTAGTCAGTGGTTAGGGTTGCCAAGTCACTTACTGTTGATAGTGGTGGCGGGGGTATCACATAAATGCTTTGTCTATTCGAGCCCTAGGGTGCCAGGTAGGGTGTTGACCTCAATACCTCTCAGGCAACCCCCTGGGTCTGGGCCTCAATTTAAACTGGGGCTCAGGGTCACTCTGGTAGTGTGCTTCCCTTAACCTGAGTCCCCTTCGTTTACAGAGCCTGCCGGCTCAGCTTAGGAGAAGCAAGGAGGGCACATAAACAGTCTCTACTGCCCAAAGACTTGTTCAGACTCCCGGCTTATAAAAACATAAAGGTTTATTCGAGACAAGTAAAACAAATAAAGGGGAGTTGTGGAATAAAATGGACAATAGACAAAACTAATCCTAACTGTCTAGCCACTATAAACATACAGTTTGTTGATCCTTTCTCCCTGAATGTCCGGTTCCTTCTAGCTTGGCCGCTTGCTTCAGGGTTCACTCAAAACTTGAGCCACACCTTCCAGGTCTCTTAGCACTGCCAAGACTCACTTGCTTGCAGACGCTGGCTGTCTTCTGAGCAGCTCCTGCACCCGGACTATACCTCACGGTGAACAGTTCAGGAAGATTCTCGCTGCAGCCTCTGGCTACTTCAAGGCCACGTGCAGCATTCCTGGCCTTCGTCAAGTTGCCGAGAGCCTCTGGTCTCCCAGCTTCCTCGGAACGTGTAAATGTGTGCGTGTTCAGGCAAGTCCATCGGTTCCTTTTCCTGCCTCTAGGACTGGATTCTTATTTTTCACTTCCCCAATCCCCTAGGCTAATTAGGGATTGCTGCCTTGACCCAGCTGTCTCCCATTTGCTTAGCTTACTGGACGTGCTGATTCTGACTACACTTACAGGCCTCTTATCTGTAATGATCCTGTGAATCAGTATCTCTGGCATGACAGGGGGGGAGTTGGTCCCTGCCCAGGACGAACGCGGCGCAATTATGCCACCCAGAAGTGTCGTCATCGCATTGGGCGTGTCACTGGCTGATGCTCTAGCAGCGTCAGCCGGTGACGTGTCTGGAGTGATGATGTCACCTCCGGGAGACATAATCGCGCTGGGCACGTTGGCCTGAACCGGGCACTTTGTTGGCAGGGTTCCCGCCTCTGGCCTTTTCTGGACCAGCGGATTGGGGACCCTATTAGTGGGAGAGCCTCCGCCCTCCCGGGGGACCTGGCAGCCCTATCAGTGGTGGTGGTGGGATAGGGATATGGATAGAAGGCATGCCACTGGAGAATGGGAGCAGCTCTCCCTTTCACTGTGTTGTTTCCCCAATTAAAAGTGCCCCCCAGGCTGCCCTGGGGGGGGAGAAACAGACAGACAGACAAACAGAAGTATGCTTACAATATGGAGGTTTTAGAAGTGAAACTTATAAGAAATCTGCAGTTTGGGGGTAGAGTCATCATCATCAGCTACCTTTATTGGCATCTCAACAAAACATACATAATCAAGGGATAAAAATACAACCTTCATTGTTGGAGCTGAAACATTCATCTCCTCTTAATGGCACAACATAGAAATTTAGCCACCAAATCAGAGTTATGGGAAGATAGTAGAAAAACCATCTTGCAAACATCAGATTGAACCTCGCGAATTTGTAGCAGAAGTTCTAGATCTATTGCATGAATATCACAGTAAAATATACAATGCAGGAGAACATGTTCAGTAGAGTCAAGAGACATTGTTAGCCAAGTGGGCCCTTAGCCTGGTGTCCCAATGTCTGATGAACACTGTCAGTGAAATTCCAGAAGTAGACACAACTTTATTTCAATAAAGGGGACCTTGGCAGTAAAGCCCAAGGACTCCATCAGTAAACTATCAGAATTAATTTTCTATACAGTGTAACAAACAACTTTTAGACATGCGCAGAGGTTATACTCTGGTTTCACACTAACTCAGTTTAGGGGGAACACTGGACAGGAGGAACCAAAATATCCAAGAAGTCGGTACATGGAAGGAAGTAGTTCTGGGAAACACCAGGGGAGAACTGAAGCCTAGGGCTGCAGCCATTTTTAAAGGGAGCTGTTGTAATAAGAGTCTCAGTCTGTTAACTAAAATATTGTTTTTCTCCTGTCTTCTGGGGCATCCATTTATAAAGGAGCAGGAGCAAACTTTAGAAATCCAGGCTTTGCAGGACTGAAGAAAGAGTAAGCTTTGTGCACAGTGGAGTGGGATGCAGAAGTGGCTGAGCTGGTCTGCAAGGACTTGTGTTTTCCTGACTGGACTAGGACTAATTCTCAGCTTCCCAGCTTGCCTGTACTCTCTCACCTTCTCTTCTTAGCAGGGCTGCCACCTCCAGCTTGGGAAATTCCGGGAGATTTTGGGGGTATAGCCTGGGGAAGGGTGGAGTTTGGGGACGGGAGGGACCTCAGCATAGTATAATGCCACCCTCTGAAGAAGAACAGTTGTTTTTTATATCCTGTTTTTCTTTAGCCTAAGGAGTCTCAAAGCGGCTTACAAAGGAGCCATTTCCTCCAGGGGAACTGATCTCTCCAGTCTGGAGACCAGTTTTAATTCTGGGAGCTCTCCGGGCCCCAACTGGAGACTGGCTACCTTTCCTCCTTAGGGATGCCAAGGCTTCCGCTAAAACGGGAGACATCCTTTCATCCTGCTGCTTATTGCCCAGCTTCATGGAAGAATATGCCAGGTAGGGTTGCCAACATCCAGGGGGTGGCTGGAGATCTCCTGGGATTACAACTGATGTCCAGATGGCAGAGATCAGTTCCCCTGGAGAAATGCCAGCTTTGGAAAATGGCACCTGGGGACTATACCTGGCCTGGGTCTCTCCTTGCTCAAACCTTCCCAGGTTCCACCCCCAGATCTTCAGGAATTCCCCAACCTGGATCTCTCAACCTTAATGGGAGGCCATTTTATCACTCTTGTAGTGGTGTTGGGGAAACATTCTGGGGTTCATCTGAATTATTTTTGCATTTCTCTGTAAAATATATATTGGTTTTTGCTCAAAGGAAGAACCTGGCTACCCCATGAGGTGCTTGCATGGGGAAAAGAAAAAAGAAAAGAAACCCACCCCGTCGTGCCAGAGTTCCAAGACCTATTTCTCTCCCATCATTAACTCACGCGGCAGCGCTAATGGTGAGACACACAGGACCATTTTAGAAAAGTTCCTATTGATCGGAAATGAATAATTACCCCCCTTCTTCGCCTCCAAGGCCATCTTGGGGAGCGTACGAGAGGAAGCGCTAAGTGGGATTAATAACTACTTTTCATTACTTTTAATGCAAACTATTGATTTTAAAGTGTTGTAAGGGAATGACAGTTTATTACAATAAGACAATAAAACAGACTCTATGAAATAATTGAGAGTAATCTTTTGCCTTCTCCTTCGCGACATCGGGACATTATGCTCTGCGCACTCCGAGATGTTTATGGCAAAGTCTATCCAGACGATGGCAGCTTAAGCACTCTATAAAACAGCACTTTGGAGCTGAAGTATTATAAATAATAGACCATAAAACTGGTAAATGGGGGTTTAATTTGATTCCATTATGTCATGGAATGACAGAGAGGGGAGGCGGCAGAGTGGCGGGGGGACAGCCATGCCGTGTTTAGCTTGCGTGTGGATTGCACGGTGCCATTGAGAAAGTATGGCACGGGGGTGGTGTTGAACGATGCCCAAGTGAGAACGAGCAAGAAAGACCTGCTGATTCCAGGGAAGGAACTGGATTAATCTTGGCTGTGTAGATCATCTGACTGGGTCCAACTTCTTGGCTTCCATGGGCCTCGTTCAGCCAGCTGTTCTTTCTCTGCAACTGGCCTCCACAACTGGTCTGGTGCAGTCTCTTTTTAACTTATCCATGTCAGCAGCAGCTGATTGGGCATCAAGGCTGCTGGGGAAAGTCCTGGTGGGTGGATGGCCTGGCCAGGTGCTCCCCCTACCCCATGTGGGAAGCAGCCCTGGCCCCATGGGGTGGGGGTTGGGAAAGTGGGCAGGCAGCTGCTGCCTCGGCTTAGCAACCTCTTGGTCGCAACTCGAGAATTCTTGGAATTACGACTGACCTCCAGACTACAGAGATCAGTCCCCCTGGAGAAAATGGCTGCTTTGGAGGGAGGACTCTAGGGCGGCTGATGTCCTTCCTGCCTGCAACCCCCCATTTCCCCCAGGCTCCACCCTTGAACCTGCAGGAATTTCCCTACCTGGAGATGGCAACCCCAAAGTTGCCACTGCTGCAAGCTGGCAGCACCCATCTCATGCTAGGCAGGGACAGAGCCATGAAGCCCTGCTAAACTGTGTGGGGCTGGTGGGGCAAGCTGTTTCTCCTTCCCTCTTTGGGGTTGCGGGCTAGGGGTAGGGGCAGAATGGGTGATTTTCCCTGGGTCATTTCCCCTCTATTGGTTTACCCCTGCATGACATTCTCCAAGAATATGCCGGAAAACACCCTGGAATACAACCTATGAAACCCATGACTCGCAAACTAACTCACGTCTAAACTTCCACTGCCTTTTGGGATCTACCACCACAGTGGCTGCAGGAAGGCTGACCTGGATGTTGGGTGCCCTCTCTTGCACTGCTGTTAGCTGGGCATGAGCTGAATTGGGGATTGATGGGGGAGCAGATTGAAGGAGGAGAGGAGGAAGGAGTCCGGGTTGCCACCCTCTTCTCCTTTTCCCACCCCAGGGAAGATGGGCACCCTCAGCCTCTTTGCCAAGGCCGGGGGTTCGATCCTCGTGACCCAACTGTAAGGGAGCGGTGACTCAGTTTTGGGTTGTGACCCACCTTTTGAGAACGGTGCCATTAGACCAAACTACAAGATATCATAGTCAAAGCACAATAACCAGGATACATTTCACAGGCAAGCCTCAGTCGCTGGCTACCCAAGCCAGCCTTTCAACAAAGGTCTTTTTTTGTGTGTGTTTGTTCCCAGGAAGCCATTTAGCAGACTACACTTGAAAGAAAATGAGATCACCCCATTGTTGTCCTCCTAAATCAAGCATCTCTTTCAGGCAAATATTAAATTGAAATCTTGTTCAAAACATCTATTAGCATTTCAGACGCCCAAACTAGTTTGTCATTCAATGAGGACAGAACAGAAAAAACACCCCAGAAGAATAGAAGTTGGCAAGCAGCACAGCGCGATGGCTAAAAAAAATTGCTAGGATCTGAAAGGCCCTTCATTCAAATCTTGCCTCTTCCATAAATTGTGTAATCATTCTCCCTCACCTACCCCCATCTGTCAAATGGACATAATAATGCTAGTCTACTTTACAGGAATATTGAGAGGATTATAGCAAAATAATCTATAATGGCATTGCACTGAATACTGGAAGAGCTATATGAAAGTATTAAGGTACAGTTGTCTCAGAATTAATTAGCAGGGATAAAAATATTGGGAGAGCCAGTCACTGGTCTACTGCATTTTGTACCGTTTAGCCAAAATGTCAACTAACTGAATGTTTGGAGGAACCCTGCTGGGTCAGACCAAAGATCCATCTAGTTTAAAATCCTGTTTCCCACAGTGGCCAACTAGATCCCTCTGCCTCAAGCAGGTCACAAAGGCCACAGTCTCCCCTTTATTGTCCAGTTTAGCAACTTATGTTCAGCGATACACTACCTTTGAATCTGGAGGTTCCATTTAGCCATTATGATTAATAGGTCATTGATGGATCATTCCTTCTAAGCCCCTTTGTAAAAAACCCAGCTAAACTCGTGGCCATCACTACTCTTTGTCATGTTGAGGGAATTTCAGTCTTAGAGCCAAACCGGGTGTTACATGTGACACAAGTTGGAATAGGGGTGCCTGAGCAACCTGCTGCCACATGGAAGAACTGGGGAACTAACTTTGAAAGTGCTCCATCACTGCGTTCTGCTTTGGAGCACTGAAGAGGGGGAGGAGGGGCTTCTGGCTTCCCTACCATGCCATTTTTGCTAGTGGAAATGGCTGTGGTGGGGCCTGTTTTCACCTTTCTCTGGCCTGTGACCCTTTCTGCTGGTGAAAACAGCCTTTTAAGGAAGCTGGAAGCCTCTCCTTCCTCTTTGCAGCGCCCAGAGCCGAACAGAGCAACAGAGCACTTTCAAGGTAAGTTCCTCCATTCATACGTATGATAGTGAGTTGGGTCGGGCTCCCATGTCTCGACTCACATCACATGTAATGTCTAAATTGGCTCTTTGTTCCTATGCTATGCTGGCTCTCAGCGTCTCTCTCTGCAGACTCGTGGCTGACCAGCCTCTTCTTGTGTTTTCTTAGTGTGTCCTCAGCGAGAGTGCGGCCAGTGAAATGCCATCAGGTGACATTTGCAGTCAGCCTCTGTTTGTGAAGAAGTGTGAGATAATATGAGTGGCCAACCCAGCCTGTCCGTGGGGAATCTGTGGAGGCGAAGGGCAGAGACACAGAGACAGAATGGAAATAAAGGGGGGGAAACTGCAGAGGAAAACTAAACAAAAGGTCTGAAATTGTATTTGTTGCAGAGGATGCAGGGAGCAACCCACACCTGAACGCATTTCCCCAGGTAATATATCAGAAGGAAACTCCTGTCAAGGAAGGGTGACAAAAGAGAGCCTCAGCAATAATAACTCACAGAGGATGGATGACTTGCAACCAGATGTTCTTTAGGGACTCAAATGTGAAGCCTCATAACTATTAACCAAGAGAGATGCCAGAAGAAGAAGAAGAAGAGGAAGAAGAAGAGATTGGAATTTTACTCCGCCCTTTACTACCCAAAGGTGTCTCAGAGCGGCTTACAAACTCCTTTCTCTTCCCCTCCCCACCACAGACACCCTGTGAGGTAGGTGGGGCTGAGAGAGTTCTTGACAGAAACTGCTCTTTTTTCAAGAACAGCTCTTATCAGAGCTATGGATTGCCCAAGGTCATCCAGCCAGGTGCAAGTGGAGGAGTGGGGAATCAAACCCAGTTCTCCCAGATTAGAGTTTGTGCACTTAACCACTACATTAAACTGGCTCTAATCCCCAGAGGACTAGCTGGATAAAGAGCCAGGGGGACTGCCGGCCTGGCACCATAACTTCCCTCTGAGAGTGGCAGAAGATGGACTTCAGGGTTATCAAGCCCCTGTCCCCAAACCACGCAAGCAGCCGTTGTGAACAGAAGAGTGGATGTTTTCTAACAGCCTTGAAGGAAGGAAAAATCTCAGGATAGGACCAGAGGATGGAAAACAACAAAGGAAGAAAGAAACAAAAACCTAAACAAATGTCCCACTGCACAGTTTTTCTTCTATTGCATAAAATTTGCCCAGCTGCCTTTTAGATTAAACTGTGCTAGACTCAGGACCAGGTTAGATAAGAACATAATAGAAGCCAATGTTGGATCAGGCCAGTGGCCCATCCAGTCCAACACTCTGTCACACAGGGGCCAAAAATACCAGGTGCCATCAGGAGGTCCAGCAGTGGGGCAGGATACTGGAAGCCCTCCCGCTGTTGCCCCCCACCCAAGCACCAAGAATTCAGAGCCTCACTTGCCCCAGCCGGAGAGTTCCTATCTATACCTTGTGGCCAATAGATACGTGCAGGCTAACAGATACGTGGCTAATAGAGACGTGCAGTTTTTTAAAGAGTTGGGTCTGGGGTCCCTGGACCCAGCTTAGGTCCCCCAAAGCTGTACGACAGCTCCAGAGAATGGCTTTTTTAAAAAATAAAAAGAGAGCCTGTGTAGGCTCAGAACACCACTGCAGGAGTAGGAAGGGCTCCTGCCTTCTCCCCAGGTCACTTTCTCCTGCTGGAATAGCACTGGGTGTAGGGTTGCCACGCTCCAGCTGGGTCCTGGAGATCTCCTGGAATTACGATGGCTCACTGGACTGCAGAGGCCAGTTTCTCAGGAGGTAGTGGCAGCTTCTGCAAGCAGGCTATGGCATCACACCCTCGCTGAGATCCCTCCCCTCCCCAAACTCTACCCTCCCCAGCCTCCATCCCCCAAATCTCCAGGCATTTCCCAACCTGGAGTTGGCAACCCTAGAGTAAACGGGTAAGGCAAGCACAGTGCAATGCCCGAGGGTGAGATGAAATCACAAAGCCAAGTGCAAGGGGCTCTTCCGGCCAGCCCTCTTTGAGAACCACTCCGCTCTTCTCTCACTGAACGAAGCAGGTGAAAATAGAAGGACTCTGTTGTGGCCAGTTTGAGCCAGAGCCCCAACCTCCCTGGTTGCCCCCCCAGCAGCCAGCTAACCCACAAGGGCAGTGGGGGGCAGGCAGCTCTGCCAGTGGAGAGGGGCTGGTGCCAGGAAGCCAAGCACAGGGGCTTTAAATGGCCCACCATTGTAGCCTGATTGGCTGGGCAGCACAAAGCCGTTTAGCTTGCCCAGTGGTCTCACGTCCCCTTTCCTTGGCCTTGAGGCAGGAGCTGACCTTCCCGCTTGCCATTTTATATTGCCATGTCATGTCCTTTATTGGGTATTTTGTAGAACAAACAAGGCATTTTATGTCAGGGAATTAAGAACTAATTTCCCATGCACACCATACCTCTCCATCCTGGTGCTTCAGAAACCACTTCAGCGGCACCAGCAAAAATAATAATCATCATAATGCCAGGGTATGCCCTCCTGAACAATCCAAGCCCACTCCTGGCTCTACCCTCCACACCACTGAGGCAGTATTTTAAAATCACAGGCAAATTCTTTTTGCTGTTGCTTGCTTGCTCTGATGTGTTCTAGAACATCCTGCTGTATTTAACCGGAGATTTGAGGGTGGTTCCTGGGAAGCAGGGAGTTTGGGGAGGGATTTCACCTAAGATCTATGATATACAGTGGAGCAGGGTGGCCAGCTCTGGGTTGTGAAATACCTGGAGATTTTAGGGGTGAAGGCTGGGGAGGGAGCTCAGCAGGGTAGAACACCACAGAGCCCACCCTTCAAAGTTGCCATTTTTTCCAAGGGAACTGACCTCTGTCACCTGGAGACAAGTTGTACTTCGGGATTGTTCTCACAATACAGGAACTCGTGGGCACTCAATGAAATTGCTGAGCAGTCAGTTAGAACGGATAAAAGGAAGTACTTCTTCACCCAAAGCGTGATTAACACATGGAATTCACTGCCACAGGAGGTGGCAGCGGGCGGCTACAAGCAAGGATGGCTTCAAGAGGGAATTGGATAAACATATGGAGCAGAGGTCCATCAAGTGGCTATTAACCACATAGGTAGGAACTCTTGGTGTGGGGCAAGTGGTGCTCTGTATTCTTGGTGCTTGGGGGGGGCAAAAATGGGAGGGCTTCTAGTGTCCTGGCCCCACTGCTGGACTTCCTGATGGCACCTGGTATTTTTGGCCACTGTGTGACAGAGTGTTGGACTGGATGGGCCGTTGGCCTGATCCAACATTGGCTTCTCTTATGTTCTTATGATAACTCCAGCCATCACCTGGAGAATGGCAACTTTAACCATGGAGGCCACCTTCCACATCTGTCATTTCCTCCAGGGGAACTGATCTCCATAGTCTGGAGCTCAGTTGTTATTCTGGGAGAATGTCAGGTTTTACCAAACGCTAGTTGACTGAGTGTATTATTCTTTTCTTCCTGCTGTACATTCCCTGTTTTAAATATTACCCTGTTATTCAATTGGCTGGCCTTAAAAGACTACTTTGATGACATATCTCAGCTTACCTGTCCTTTTTCAATTTCTTTTTATTGTTGCTGCTTTCAGATAATTTTGAAATTTCAATGGAAAACCTTCGGTTTTGTTTAGGTGTTTAATAGTTACAAATTTTAGGTTTTGGCATGGGGTGATGCTTTGATGATTATTTTGTAAGATTCCGCACCATGGAGAAAGTGGAAAGACAGAATTTTGCCTCTGCCAACGCCTGGGAGCATCCAGTCAAGTTGATGGGCAACTGAATCAGGACAAAACAGATGCGAGATAGATAGATAGATGATAGATAGATGATAGACAGACAGACAGACAGACAGACAGACAGACAGACAGACAGACAGACGGCTTTTTCACATAATGCATAATTAACTTGTGGAATGTACTGTCATAACATATGATGACAGGGTTGTCAACTCTGGCTTGGGAAATTCCTGGAGATTTGGGGATGGAACCTGCAGAGGCCAGGGTTTGGGAAGGGGAGGGAACTCAGCATAGTAGAATGACATCGAGTCCACCCTCCAAGTCAGCCATTGTCTCCAGGGAAACTCATCTCTGTAGCCTGGCTGCCCTGGAGGTTGACAACCTGACATGGTGAAGTCCGCTGGCTTTAAAAAGGGACCAGATCATTCCACAGAGGAGAAGTCTTTGACTGCTTTGGAAGGTGGACTGTTTAATGTTATATCCTGCTGAGGTCCCTTCCCTTCCCAGGCCCCGCCCTCCCCAGGCTCCACCCTCAAATCTCCAGGGATTTTCCAAGCAGGGGTTGGCAGCCTCACTGAATAAAACCTTTGCTGGGCTAGCACTGAAGTATGACGGGCTTTCAGAACCTAAAGTCGGTTATCTGCCAGCGTATGGTTGGTTACGTGGCAGCCTGTGATCATGCAGGTGAGGGCCTCAGCTAGACCTCCACCCTTGCTGTGAACGGCCTCACCTGGATAGGATGCTTCAGTGGAAGGGTGGCCATGGGTGAGGAAGGCTTTGCTTCCCTGATGTTGTGGCTGTCAAGCCAGCAGCATTGCTATGGTAACCCGACAAGCAAATGGAAAGATCTTACCAGCGAGTGAAAATTTTTGCACCAGCTGGGAAAGCCAGAAGCGTAAACAAAGCTGGCTCACGGGAATTCTTTGAACTGGCTTCTCAAAAGAGCCCCTCCCTTCCAAACAAGTAAGAAAGATTGATGCGTTCACGATAAGAGGAGATCCTGGCATCAGAAGTCCTGTCAGATCTTTTCTCTCCACCCAGGATGGATCAGACACAACTGTGAGATCCTAGTTCACTGACTTCCTACCACTAGGGCATTATCTGATCCAGAATTCACTGGACCTCAGCTCTGAACCTGCTGGTATTCAGACCTGGAGTCTACATAGAAAAATCAAGTGGCATTTGCCTCCTCATTGTGTAATCGCAACCAGCCAGCCGCCAGAGTTTTCTACTGCAGACAAGGGCAGAGAATGTGATCGCTGATTGCCTGGATGGTTGGAGCCCTGACATCTCTCATGTCACCAAAATGAGGCTCATTACTGTTTGTCCCAAGTGGCTTGATTTGCCAGGGTCTCATACGGAGACCTTTCCCCGCATGGCTATTTGAGATCCTTTAACTGGATCTGCCAGTGACTGAAAGGTGAACCTCATACTCAGTCCTGGCATCTTACCACCATCATAGGAGAAAGTGGTACCAAGAATTAATAGCATCCAGCATTGAGGTTCCGCTCCTGCTAGAAAATCCTGGTTGGGAACTACTGCTTAGGTTTCCCATTGTTGCCCATCTTGTTGCCCTCCTAAAAAACGTGCTGAGGGACCATTGAGAGGAGCTCTGTAAGTTCCTTGAAGAAATGCTCTCCTTAACCTTCCAAACCGTTTGGGGGCTACAAGCAGCTCGAACGCCTCCTGTTAGCAACCAAGGAGCCTCTTCCCATTTTCTGTGTTTGCCTCTGGAAACGTTACCAGTTGTGGACCCAGCTCTGTTGATCTCAAAAAGAGTTTTCCCGATTTGCTCAAACTGCATGTTTTTATCTACAACATTCTGCAAACCGGTATGTCAGCAAGTGTGCCAGCCTCTTCCCGTAACAATATCTCTCAGAGTCAGAACAACCTCACTCATCTCCTCGATTTTCACCACAGGGTCAAAAACATCTCATCGCTTGGCATCTCGTTTTGATTTTCATTAGCATCTCCCTAAACCTGTATTTCCAGCGAAGAATCATTTGGTCAGCCATCTCCGCTTGCCTTTTCACTTTATCCTTGCTGTAAAATTCTGCATTCTAAACAGCTCGCTAAAAATCAATCAAACACAATTAAGAGGATTGTGCTCGAAGCAACCAATGTGAGGGAGTCACAAAGACGGCGAATGAGATTCTTGGATTATCAACTCTGGCACTGCTGGCAGGAATAAGAAATACTCCTTGGCTTTCTGAAAGGAGTGCTTGCTTTGGATGCAGAAGGGCCCAGGTTCAATTCCTGGCATCCCCAGTTAAAAGATCTCACCTAGCAAGTGTTGGGGAAGATCTTTCTCTGCCTTGAAGAGCTGCCACCAGCTTCAGCAAACAATACAGAGGTAGAAAGATCACTTGTTTGACTCAGTGTAACACACCATCAAACTGCCCACTATGCAAAAGCAGGCATGTGCACCAAACTGAATGCATACTGCCACCCATGGATGATAATCTGGGATTGCAAAAAGAGAGGGATATCAGAACACAGTAGACGGGAAATGGCCGATGAGCTGTGTGCAGAAAAGCTAGATTACAAATTATGCAGACTGGGAATAAGGCATTGACAGTGCAGTCCTAAGCGGTGGGTTTTGTGGTATTTTTGTCTTCGAGTTGCAGTTGACTTATGACAACCCCACATGGTTTTCAAGGCAAGAGCATAGCAACCCTGGACTTCTTTGGTGGTCTCCCGTACAAGTACAAACCAGGGCTGACCCTGCTTAGCAGCCAAGATGTATCAAGATAAAGCTAACCTGGGTTATACACCCTTCCAAATCCATTGAAGTCAACAGGCTTAGAAGGATGTAATTCTGTTTAGGATTGTGCTGCGATGAGACCCTCTTTTGAATACCATATTAATGGGTGAGCAGAACAGAGCAAATGTCCTGAACGAGATGTTGCTGCAGGCCGAGCCCAACTGGTTGTCCAAAGCTTCAGGAGGAGGAATGGGTTGACCACCACTCATTCTCCTTCTGTTCCTTGTTTAAAGCTTGCTCTCAGAACAGCTCAATATGTCCTCTATACTCAATTTCTCTGTCTTTCAGCCTCTTGAGGAAACTGTCCAAACGATGCCAATTTCCTTCCCCTTTCTTACTACTCCTAAGGAGGTCCTCATTGTAAACAGATCCTTGCTCATGAATGGATCCATAGTCCAGGATCCATTATGCCTCTCTTTCTGTTCTGTATTCATCTCATGCTTTTGCTGAACCAAGAATCCCTTCCTTCCAAAGACGTTGCTCTAAATTTGCAAAGAACAGCTTAGTATTTGCAAGATCAGCTCCCTCCCCTAGCCATGGCTGGATCCAGTAGGTGATGACTTCGGGCATTGGGTTCTGTCCCAACCAAGGGAAATGAGGGGGCATCATTGTTAATTTGCACAGATCGCCCAAGAAAGTTAGAGGAAACATGGGATAATTCTTAGTCTGCATCATCAGACCTTCTGAATTAAGGGGATTCATTGAGAATGCTTTGTCTATGGGCCACCAAAATCCTGAATCTGGTGTTGGGCTAATTTGAAATCTAGTGTCTAAGAGGTATGTTGGGGCAGCTGATTTGTATAATATGGTATCTCAAACCTAAATCACCTTGTGTCTGTTCACAGCTTTCCATCCATCCATCCATCCATCCATCCATCCATCCATCCATCCATCCATCCATCCATCCATCCATCCATCCAAATGCCTGTACACTTTATACTCCTGTTCATAGAAATGGAATCCTGGCTGACCACTTTTTGGCATCCAGTGGTGTTCTTTGGATTAGAGATATATTTAAAGAAAATGTGTTATCCTACTGTGCCATCAGCTGATTGAAGTATTCCTTAGAAGCTGCATTGTGTGAAATGGCAAGATGTGTGCTGTATGATGCCTTGCCGTTCAAGCATCTGCATTTTCCCCAGAGATGCATCCACCATCCGTCAGAAATGTAACTTCTAGAGATTTGTGGGAAGGAACTGAATCCCAGAGAATGACAAGTCTAGCTATTCACACTCATGATATTTTAATAGGGCATCCATGAAGCGCCAAAGAGAGACAAAGATTTACCAGAAAATCAGGACCTTCCTTGGTAAAAAGGGACAGCTAGTTCTTATTCAGGACTGGAGACAGCAAGCTGGGGAATATTTTCCCAAGATACTCTGCTTTCTAAGCTTGTAGGAGATAATCAGCAACCTTCTATAATAGTACATGCTCTCTCAGCAACCAGGAGATGGGAGCACATTTCAGCAGAGAAGTTTATTGGATTATCAGATGATTAAAGCTGCTAAGAAGCTGCTCTTGCATAATCAACACAGTCTATTTTGCTGTCCTTTGGTGGTGACGATTAGGGAAGAGAGGCAAAGGTGGTATCATTGCCGAGCTCATGTTGCTGGTGTGGAGTTTTAAGAACCACCTGGAAGGCAGTGACAGAGATAGTGTGCAGCATGGTGTTAGGCGTGACCTCATGGCCATTATGGGAATGCGTGGCAGAATTTAGCGTGCTAGGAGTAACTGAAAGGGCTATAGCATGCTGGTTTTTGCAACAATGAAAAGACTTTGGGCTTGCAACTACTAATACTTTCAGGGGAAACATGGTATAGTCACACAACTGAGATTGTACCTTGGTGCCTCCTGAAGGTATGCACATGGAGGCCTATAAGGTATTAAACACATAATGGAGAGCTCACATAACCATCTCTATGCAGAATTTTCTGCAAAACTGTACTTGTAGTAGTCTAGGTACAGACACAGCTATCCACGCATTCTAATCCCACCCTTTCTTCAAGGAACTCAGGATTCTCTTATGCCGCTCCATATTTTGTCCTCAAGACGACCCAGTGAGGTAGCTTAGATGGAAAGAGAGCAACTGGCCCAAGATCATCCAATAGATGTCATGGCTAAGCAAGATTTGAACTCAGGTCTTCCAGGTCCAGTCCAACATTTTGACCCCCCCATAGCACCCTGGCTCTTTGCACTGAGTCTGCATTGGCTGTGCTTACCCTACATGCTTCGATGATGGGGAGCTGTTTCCAGAGTAGTCTTCTTACTGCAAGTTTGTTTTCTTATGAAGGCTGGTGATATTCCGACATCACTGCCTTCTGCTGTCCCCATGTGGATGATTTCCAGATAGGCTGGAAGCTATTTGGCATGCAGTTTCTTAAAAGACGATGGCAGGGGCCACTATGATTGGGCTGCAATAACTTCTCTGAAGTAAGGCTTGCATGCATGCTCTTTTCCCTTGAGCATGGCCGAACTCAAGAGCTCAGACGAAGCAGATCAAAAGTCAGAAATCAAGGACCAGAGCTCAGACTAAGCAATAATCTTCTTTGCTAACCGCCTTCTCTGTTAATTACGTAGAAAAGAGAAGAAGAGATTGGGTTTATACCCTGCCCTTCACTACCTGAAGGAGTCTCAGAGTGGCTTACAATCTCCTTTCCCTTCCCCTCCCCACAACAGACACCCTGTGAGATAGGTGGGGCTGAGGGAGCTCTTTCGAGAACTGCTCTTGAAAGAACAGCTCTGAAAGAACTTGTAACTGACCCAAGGTCACAGCAGCAGCTACATGTGGAGGAGTGGGAAATAAAACCCAGTTCTCGGTGCTCCTAACCACTACACCAAACTGAGTCAACTCACAGGGTGTCCCACCTACCTCACAGGGTGTCTGTTGTGGGGAGAGGAAGGGAAAGTGATTGTAAGCCACTCTGAGATTCCGAGTGAAGGGAGGGGTACAAATCCAACTCTTCTCCTTCTTACAACAGAGATGTGAAAATCTCAAGGCTGGTTCTGGGCAAGCAGCTCATCTTCCCTCGTCTATATTAGTTCTAGGGAAAGTATATAAAGGCATTAACTGTTCTGTGGAATGATTTCCTCTCTCTCATGTGGAACAGATTGCACTTTCATGCTACAAATTTACAGAGCACCAATTGCCTCCAAATTACATTGTCTGTAGCTGGGCCAGCCACTGGCCTTAAAATCCCTCAAGGCAGAAGAAGAACACACCAGTCGGGCATGCTTCCATCAAGCCTGGATCCAGCTCCAGCAGAGCAGGACCCCTCAAGGCAGAAGAAGAGTGGGGAGAGCCACGTGGCTAAATGGCAGAACATCTACTCGGCACGCAGAAGGTCCCAGGTTCAATCCCTGGTATCTCTGATTAAAAGGATCAGGGAGTAGATGATGTGAAAGACCTTGACCTCAGACCATGGAGGGCCACTGCCACTCTGAGCAGATATTATGATGATGATGATGATGATGATTAAATTTATATGCCATCTTTCTCCACCAAGCAGTCTCAAGGGGGCTAACAACAGCTGAAATATTAACAGACATCAATTAAAAACACAATGCAAATAAAACTAAAAGCCAGCCCACATAAACAGACCTGACTAATAAAAAGCTAAACAGAAGGAGAAGAAAAATGCAGCTAAGATTGGAATAACTGGGTAAGACAAGTAAATAACAGTAAATATTGCTCAGTTACTTAGCATCTTGACTCTTATTAGTTCTTACCAGCAACTAACCCCCACTATCTATGTGTAATATTTGAGGGAATCTGTTTCAGTGAATCTGAAGGAGTGTACATACTAAGTCTCTCAGTTCTCGCTTGTACCCAGTATCGGACTTTATTTGCCTTGTAGTTGCCACCTGACTCAAACCTCATTCTTACATGTTTACTAACTCCTGCATTTGTATGCTAATTTACTGCCATTCATGGATCTTTCCTGCATCCAATCTCGGCTATAATCACCCAGCATTTATGCATCTTGATTCTAAGTGGCCCTTTCAGACAGCAGCCCCCCCCCACCTAAGTAAAGCTAGAGGAAAGTGTCTCAATGTATCTGACGAAGTGTGCTTCCACACGAAGGTTATAGCGTGAATAAAACTTTGTTGGTCTCAAAGGTGCTACTGGACTCAAACTTTGTTCTGCTGCTTCAGACCAACCGGGCTACCCCAAATGAATCTTTCCCGGAGAACTGTCCAGCAACGGACGTGAGTGGAAGTGTTTTCAACTTCCATCAGCAAGACCAAGGATGAAAGCGGCAGCCATTCCAATGCTGGAAATCTGCCAAATCTCTTTAATTCCCATTTTTATTATGAGAATTCACGCACCAGGCAATAAGAACCCAAACATCTCAGTAAGAGAAATAACCTTGGTCTGAGCATGGAGATGTTGGATCTGCTGCACGGCTACATCCTTTGTGATCTGTTCTTCTCCCTTGCTCTTCTCTCCCTCCTCCTTCTTTCACTTTTAGGATCAAGCACACCCAGCATGTGACAAGGCGCCATTAAAGAAGTGTGCACAAAATGTTAGAAGCTAGGGTTGTGTTTTGGGGTGCAGGGTCAACAAAAACTTAGGATAGATCTTCCATTAGCCACTCAGACTTTCAGAAGATGAGTGTTTAGGGTTCAGTTACAGCACACGTAATTGGCTTCAGCACAGAAAGGAGGAATCCGTTGTGCCAAATGAATGAAACATTCCTTCCAAGATAATTAGCGGCGAACCAAAACGTGTGTGTGATTTTCACACTTGTCAGCATCGAAAGCAGCTCCTTTGATGATGACCGTGAAAGAAATTTTTAAAAAATTTAAAACGTTCACCTGTTCCATAGGCATTGCCTGAGTTTTGCTTGCCCTCATCTTCATAATTGGCTGGAAACATCCATGTGAGCAGTCTCGGAAACAATGGACACATTTTAAACTACATCAGCATCAGCCAATGACATCAGTGACATTGGCATGCAGCCAAAACTAATTGGTTACGCAGCACTGGGATACTATGATGTTCCCTATGTGATCCCTGATTGCCTGGGATCCTCTAGTGAAGGAGAAATAAGTCCTGTGCAAGGGGGGGAAATGGCAGAAAAGCAGCACCAGATTGGAGGGAACAGTGTCTTTGAACAAGCCTATTAAAAGATGAATATTCTCAGTGGGAAGGTTTTTCAAGTAATATTACAGGCCTCCTGAAAATGCTACTTTCGATCTGCCCCATTTGTAGCTTTATCTGGGATGCCTTTTAGAGTTGGCTCCACTGTTTGGATTTTATGCTGTGTTTTATGTTTTTAACTTCTCTTTTCATAGATTTAGTGGTTGACTGGCATTGTTTTAGGTATGTTTTTATCAATACATGCTATTTTTCATCCTGAATTTGTTTATGCTCTTGGCAATTGTTTCTATTTTGCGATTGGATTGTCTTAATAGTGTTAATTTGCTCTGAGCTGCTGCAAGTCACCTTGAACAGGTGTTGGGGTTTTTTTTGAGAAACGACTAAGAAATGATCTACAAATAAAAGCAAAAAAAAATATCTTTCAAGCTCCGCAAAAGAAATGGATGAACATTTGGTGTTGCCCTAAAAACAAAAGTTAAAAAGGTTTCCGAAATCTAAAAACAGTGCAGCTACTGAAGCTGAATGCTTGTAATCCTTTATTTTCACTGATCTCTTTGCTGCTCACAAGTCCCATCTTGAACACAGTTCATCATTCACTCCATAACCTTTTTCCTGGCCTGTCTGGTCGAAATAAAGTTTGATTTGGCGATCTGATTGGCATGCTTTGTTCAGGGTGGATTTCCGGCAACAACTTGGACTCAGATAAAGATACTTGGACATGCAGGTGGTGATGGCTGATTTGCATCTTGCTCTTTTCAAATTCACAGATGTGGGGTGGGCTAGATTCCCTTCTGGCCACCACCTCAATATGGGTAATATACACATTCACCCTTCCCAGCTGAGATAATTCATAAATATTTTTAAATTGTGGTACTCTCTATCAGAATACAAATTGCTGAACATATCTGAAGCTACCTTCCAAATGAGTCAGACCACTGGGCCACTTAGATGTATATGATCTGCTATAAAGATGTTTCTAATTGTTATGACTGGAGAACCTCTAACTGGAGATCTCAGTGATTGAAGTGGGACCTCCTGTGTGAACAAGCATGTGGTGTGCCGCTGAACCTTGACCTGGATAGACAGAGCTAGCCTAGTCTCATCAGATCTCAAGACGATAAACAGGGTCAGCCCTGGTCAGGATTTGAATGAGAGACCGCCAAGGAAGTCCAGGGTCACCATGCAGAGGCAGGCAATGGCAAACCACCTCTGAACGTCTCTTGCCGTGAAAACCTTGTGGGGTCACCATAAGTTGGCTACAAAATGATGGCAAGAAAAACCCACTTTGAAGATATTTGCGTACCTCTTATCATTTGATTATGATCATATTGCCGTGGGTCAGTCAGGATTCAGCGAGGACTCCTTCAGGGGAAGAGGAGCCCCGCGTAGCCAGCTCTGAGTCAGCAGAAGCCAGCAAGCAGGAAGATGAGCTGCAGGCTTGTCAGGATTCACAGCCAACAGCTGGTGCAGGACCACGGACAGTCTCCAGCCCTGAGTCAACAGGTGAAACTAATTGCTCCCAGCCCTCCAGCATCACTCACACCCATACAGCACTGAAGACAGAGGCTATGAGCAGAACTACAGGAGAGATGACAAAGTGCTTGCCTCCTTGCCCGATGCCAGATGCTTTAGTTGCAGAATTACTCCCTAGCAGCTGGTTGCAAGCTTGACCCTTAGGCACATACCTATCAAAACCAGCCAAGGGAGGTTGTTAGATGTGGAAGCAAGAAGTCATTCTACCACTGACTCTGTGACCACTGCATTGGACCCTGCCTCAGTTGTGTGATTCCAGACCAGCTCCTGACCACATCTCTTGGCGCTGTGATCTCTGCTTGTGGGAAACCTTTGGACTGTCTGACTACGCCTTTCAGACAACCCTTTGGTAACGTCTTTCTCTGCTCTCGACTCTGAAATTGGACTCTTGACTTGGCTTCTTGTACGCGGGCTCTTGCTACCCACAAGAATGTGCATGGCTCCGCCCACCTCGTGACAAATATTGAAGCATATACTGAGTCAGTTTATTGGTCCTTCTAGTTCAGTATTTATTTATTTATTAAATTAGATTTTTTTTTGGCCACCCTTCCCTTTAAGCAGGGCTCAGGGCGGCTCACAACAAAACAGAGGCAATAAATAGTACAAGTTAAAATCAAATTTAAAATACCTACTGTCTTCTTTGAGTGTCAGAACATCTAACATCTGTTAAGCTCTTTAACTGGAGATTAAACCTGAGACATTCTGTTCCATACAGCTTCTCTTTCAGGGTCTTGATTTATTATCAGGCAGTAAGACTCAGTGGCTCAGTTCAGTCATCACAGAAAATCATGGTTTGTTTTGCTTACTGTCATTTGCAACTGAACCCTGGCTTGAGCTTCCAGACATACCATCGTCAAACCATAGGGTTGGATCATGTCAGTTTTTGCTATGCCAGTGTTCATGGGACCCTTTGTAGACAATAGCCACATGGGATGGGGGGAGGGCAGAGCTGCTGTGAGAAAATCTGGTGAGATCAAGCAGAGAAACCGGTAGGATCCAACCCACATTCTAGAACTGCTTGTCTGCTTGATTTTCTTATGGTAAATACAATTTATTATTGGATATATCACATGTTCAAACATTTTCAACCAACCTACATACCCATTTTTTCTAATTTCCCCTTCTCCCCCCCCCAAACAAGACTTCCCGCACCACTCCAACCCCATTAATATCTCTCTTATTCTATTACAATTATTCCTAAACTTATTTTCTCTAGCAAACGGTAACAATTCAGAAATCTAATTCTATTTCATTTTCCACTTAATAACTATCAAAGCAGATCAAGCCGCGTTTAATGTCCCAGTTTTTCAACAAGTATTTTTGAAAGTCTTTCCAGTCTTCAAAAAAAGTTTCATCTTCTTCGTTGTTTAATTTTCTTGTTAATTTGTCCATTTCTGCTAAAAACAACGTCTTTTTAATCCATTCCCATGTTTCAGGTACTTTATCTTGTTTCCAACATTGAGCAAAAGTCAGTCTTGCTGCTGTAGTCAAGTACCATAGCAGTGTTCTCTTGGCTACATTTATTTCTTCCATTTTAAGACCTAACAATAACATCTGTGGGTCTTTCTTAAAAGTACATTTCAAAATTTTTTGTATCTCATTGTGGATCTCTGTCCAATACTTTACTGCCTTATCGCATGTCCACCACATATGGTAAAAAGACCCCTCATGTTTTTTACATTTCCAACATTTGTTGGACATACTTTCATTTATAATAGCAATTTTTTTAGGCGTCATATACCATCTGTACATCATTTTATAACAATTCTCTTTAACATTTACACACGTTGAAATTTTCATTGATTTTTTCCACAAATATTCCCAAGATGTCATTAATATCTCATTATTAACATTTACAGCCCATTTTATCATTTGCTCCTTTACAACTTCATCCTCAGTATACCATTTCAATAACACCTTGTACAGTTTAGAAATCATTTTTTTATCTTTTTCAAGCCATACAGTTTCAATTTCAATGTTCTTTGCTCTAAAACCATGTTCTCTTTTATCGGTCTTAAATAGATCATAAATCTGTCTATACTTCAACCAATCATATTCAAATTCAACATCAAATCTATCTTTTAACACAAAATTTTTCCCTTCAGATTTTAAAAGATTTTTATAAGGTAGCCAATCTAGTCCTTGGTTTCTTGAATATGGATTAATTACTTCCGCTGGTACAATCCAAAGTGGTCTTTCTTCTGAAAAGAATTTTCTATATCTCGTCCATGTCTCGAACAGTGATTGTCTTACAAAGTGGTGTTTAAAAAATTTATCCACTTTTTCTTTTCCATACCATAAATATGCATGCCATCCGAATTTGTTATCATGTCCTTCCAGGGCCAATAACTTCTTATTGTCCAAATTAATCCACTGTTGCAACCATGTTAAACAGACGGCATCATAATACAGTCTTAAATTCGGTAGTTGTAAGCCTCCTCTCTCTTTTGAATCACATAAAATTTTCATTTTAATCCTTGGCTTTCTTCCTGCCCATACGAATTTAGATAGTTCTTTCTGCCACATATCCAATACCTTCCTTTGTTTTAATATTGGAATAGTCTGAAACAAAAACATCAAACGTGGTAAAACATTCATTTTTACCGTTGCGATTCTTCCCATCAGTGATAAATTCAAAGTGTCCCATTTCTTCATATCTTGTTGAATCTTATGCCACACCTTTTCATAATTGTTTTTAAACAAGTCAATATTTTTCATGGTTAATTCAATTCCAAGATATTTAGTCTTTGTGACCACTTCACATTGAATTTTCTCTTGCAATTCTGTTTGTCTTTGTTTCGTCATGTTTTTACACATCACTTTGGTTTTGCTTTTATTAACATAAAATCCCGCAACTGACCCAAACTCTTCAATTTTTTCCATCAATTGTGGTATTTTCTCAATTGGGTCTTGAATCATAAACATTACGTCATCTGCAAATGCCCTGTACTTGTAGGCAAAGCCTTTCACTGTAAGTCCTTCAATACTATTGTCTTTCCTTATCGCTGTCAATAATATTTCCAATATCCAAATAAACAGCAACGGAGATAATGGGCAACCTTGACGCGTTCCCTTTTGGACTCGGAAGAAGTCCGTCCTTTCTTTATTTATATTCAAAGCCGCTTTTTGTTCTGAATATATTGCCACAATCATGTTTAAGAAAGACTGTCCAATATCCATTTTTTCAATAACTTGTAGCATAAATTCCCAATTTAAATTGTCAAAAGCTTTTTCCGCATCTAAGAAGAGGAATCCTACTTCTTTTTCAGGATGCTTGTCATAATATTCAATTGCATCTATCACCACTCTCAAATTGTCTCTGATTTGTCTATTTGGTAAAAATCCAGCTTGTTCTTCCGCTATTGTATCTTTCAAGTACTTTTTCAGTCTCTCAGAAAGTATTTTTGCAAATAGTTTGTAATCATTATTTAATAGCGAAATTGGCCTATAATTCTTTACTTGAGTCAAATCCAAACCTTCTTTAGGTATCAATGAAATGTTTGCTTCTTTCCATGAATCTGGGATCCGTTTAGTCTGTCTTATCTCATTCGACAGAAGTACTAAAATAGGGGTTAGCTCCTCTTTAAATTTCTTATAGAATTTTGCTGTAAAGCCGTCTGGTCCTGGAGCTTTGCCCAACTTTGCATCCTCTATCGCCATTGTCACTTCTTCTTTCGTTACTAAACCATTTAGTAATTCCTTAATTTGTTTTCCCAGCTCTGGAACTTCAATTTTCTCCAAATATTTCTTGATTCTCTGTTGGTCAATTCCTTTCTTTTGAAATAATTTGGCGTAATATTTAAAAAAGCTCTTTTTATACCATTCAGATTCATCACATCCTTTCCATCTTCAACAATCTTAGATATAAAGTTTCTTTCTTTTCTATTTTTCAATTGCCATGCTAAAAACTTTCCTGGTTTGTTTGCACCCTCAAATGCTTTTTGCTGTAATTTTTTCAGATTCCAATATAATTCTCTGTTTAAAAGAACGTTCAACTGGTCTTGCAAGAAGTGGATTTCCTTAATAATCTTCTTCTTCCCTGGTCTTTTTTTTAATTCCCTTTCTTTTTGTCGAATTTTTTCATGAAGATCTTTCTGCTGCTGAATCTTTTGCTTTTTGTCTTTGGAGTTCAGAGAGATAAGCATACCTCTCATTACTGCTTTATATGTATCCCATACAACTTGTATATCCGTTCCTTTATTCAAATTCAATTCAAAAAAACTTTTCGTTTCCTTTTTTAAAATTTCATTAATTTGTTTTTGATCCAGTAAATCTTCATTGATTCTCCAAAATAACTGTTTGGGTTTTGCTTTAGATATCCAAAGTAGGGGATTATGATCAGAATTAGTTTTCGGTAAAATTTGTATTTTATAAGTTTTTTGCGCCATCTCCTCTGACATCCAAATCATGTCAATTCGAGAAAAGGAATTATGTCTATTCGAATAAAACGTATAGTCCTTAACCTTAGGATTCCACTTCCTCCAAACATCTTCTAATTTCTCTTGCTTCATCAATTGAAAAAAATTTTTTGGTAACTTTCCAGCCATTTCAGCACTTGCTTTGGACTTTCTATCCAATGTGTTGTTCACTGTACCATTAAAGTCTCCCGCCAGGACAATTTGGTCATAGTTCAAACACTCCAACTCTTTAGCCAAATCATTAAAAAAAGTCTCTTTTGCACCATTGGGTGCATATATATTAACAAGCAATGTCTTTTTTCTGTCCATAAAGATTTCCACGCCTACATATCTCCCTTCTTTGTCGGAAAAAATTTGTTTAGGATCCAAATCTTTTGAAATATAAATCACTGTTCCTTTTTTCTTGTTAAATGCTGAAGAATGAAATTCTTCTCCCAATTTTTTATTAGTCAAATACTTATCGTCTTGTTTTCTTATGTGTGTTTCTTGTAGACAAATTATATTACATTTTTGTTTTTCCAGCCAATGATTCACCAGTCTTCTTTTACCTGGTGAATTTAGTCCATTTACGTTCCAAGATAAAAATTTGTAATCCATAATGGCGTTGAATTAAATATCTTTAAAGTCGTCCAAATTGCTCGCTTTAAATCTATATAAGTCTCCTTCTGTTTTAAGAGTTGATCTCACCGAGTTGTACATAAATGTAAGTCCATATGGAATCTCCCATCTGAACCTGATATTCATTTCTTTTAATCTGTCTGTCAATTTCTTGAATTTCTTTCTGTCTTGTAGAATCGATCTCGGAATTTCCCTCAAAATTATTATTTTCTTTCCATTAATTTCCAACGGTTGTGTAAATTGTTTCTTGAAAACATCTTCCTTCATCTTTGTTGTCACAAATTGAACAATTACATCTCTAGGTAATTGCTTTCTTTTGGCATAGGCTGAGTTTACTCTGTAAATCAAGTCAAAGTCTGCATCCAAATCTCCTTCGTCTTCCCCTATGTAAGTTGTCAATGTCTTAATTACTAGAGCCCGTAAATCTTGATCCTCCTCTTCTTCTATCCCTCTCAATCTCAAATGATTCTGAGTAGCCCTATAATCCATTATGGTCTCCAGCCTTGCATTTTCTGACAGGGTTTTTTTAACTCTTTGTTCCATATCTTCAGATTTTGTCACCAGACTTTTGACTTCCTTTTTGAGTTCTTCTGTATCTTTCTTAATCCCTGACACTTCTGCAAGTACCAGTTCCTTCAATTCTTCCATATTTTTTTTCTGTACTTGAATTTGCACTTGCTCTATTTGCTCCAATTGTTGTTGCAACTGTGATTCTATTTGTTTTCCAAGATTTTCAGTCATCCGTTTTTCCATCGCCTCCATAGCTGCTTGCCACTCTTTTTTTCCTTTGCAGTCATTCTCGGGCTGGGTGATGAAGCAGCTCTAGGTCTTGTTCGCAAATCCGTCTTGGAGGCCACTTCAATGTTAGTTAGTCTTTATATTAGCAGTCTTCAAGCCAAATCGCCACCTTTAAAACTTGTTTAAACACTTTTTCGGCCTGAAAATAACGTTTTAAATTTTGGTCCTCCCCAAAATGTCGGGCGCAATTTCTCTATGATTTTCCGGCTAGAGTAGGCTTCTTCCGAACTTCCTGTTCTCCTGTCCGTCTCTATAATCCAACTTCCGGTAAAGGTGGTGTCACATAATAAAATGTCCATCCGCTTCAAACACAACAGCCTCTGAAAACCTCCACTCTAGCCCACTTCCTGTATCACAGAGTCACAGTTAGTTTCGTTTCTACTACGTAGCGTTTAGACTTGAATAACCACAGGAATGCAAAACAAAGTCTCTTTTCAGCCTTTTTCTCTAACGGAAAGCTTTCTTTTTACTTTTAATTCAAGCGGAATAGTTCCTTAAGCGTTTCAACGCTTATTCGTACGTTTATCACAGTCTTCTTTAAACCGGTAAGCGCTTAATCGTATATTTGTTACCTTGCTTGTAGTTTCGGGGTTTCGCGGTGCTTCTTCCGTAAACGATGTTAATCAGATGATGAAGAGATCGGTAGATGGCGAATTTATGCTGAATTCTCAGCCCGGCTGGCATCTGTAGAGTTGATTTGCAACTGCCCTCTTCACGGAGGGAGATCAAAGTGTAAACAAGCTTCCTCCGAAGCTTATCCACACCGATCTCAACCCCCCCTCAGGCTTCGCTGCTTGCTTGCCACTCCCCCGCCTGGAGAGTGCTGCGCTGGGCCAAATAGAGCCCAGGCTGTCGTCAGATGCCGCAGTACACTCTGCACAACTCGCAAAGTGTGTCAATTCGCCATTTTCCCCGACCGGAAGTCCTTGTCTGCTTGATTTTCTGTCTGCAGAGGCCTCTAGAAGCAAAGCAATAATAACTATAGTTGATCAATTCTGGCTTCAGGCCAAAGTATAGTTACCATAAATCATGGCTTGTAAGCCCACTTTAAACCATGGCTTCCGGTTTCTGGGTTGCCAGCCAATCATAAACCATTGTTTGTTATTCAACAGTGCAACCCCAAGCAGAGTCTTAGAAGGGTGTAACTCTGCTTAGATTGTACTGTGAAATGTCTAACCACTGGTGAATGAAAAGTCCATCAATGGCTGTTAGCCATGTCAGGTAGAAATTAAACCTCCATGTTTAGAGGCAATGCACCCCTGATTGTCAGAAGACAGAAACCTTTGGGGACACCCAACAAAATTGCTCATTTTCATTCTTCTCGGTGAAGAACCTGACAGTGCAAGACTTTAGATACGTCTCGATAACGCTCCTGGATTCCAGTGCTAGGATGATTATTAACCACAATGGGTACATGGAATTTCCACGCACAGAGGCAGTGCACCTCTGAGCATAAATAGGAGGTAACAACAGGCAGTGGCTCCAGCCTCCATGCTTCCCTTGTAGGCCCTCCAGGGACATCTGATTGGCCACCATGGGAAACCACACACAGGATTAGATAGGTCTTTGGTCAGATCCAGCAGGGCTCTTTTCTTTAAGACCTAATCCACTTGCCCTGACCTGGATAGCCCAGGCAAGCCCGATCTTGTCAGATCTCAGAAGCTAAGCAAGGCCAACCATGGCAAGTACTTGGATGGAAGACCTCCAAGCAGGGGTCTTTTCGTAGAAGAACAGCTGCAGGAGCTCATTAGCATATGGTATGCTAATGAGCTATTAGGCTATTAGCATATGCCACACCCCCTGACATCACCGGAAGTGATGTCAGAAGGGGAAGCAAAAGGGGGGAAGCATCTTCAAAAGCCTCCCCTTCCCTTCCCCAGCTGGTCTGGGTGGGGGAGCTAAGAGAGAAGGGGTTTAAAGTTTAAACTCCTTCTCACTAGAGTTGGGCCACAGAAGGAGGAAAGAGGGAAGGAAAGAGAGAGAGTAGAGAGAAGGAAAGAAGGAAGGAAAGAGAGAAAGAAAGAGAGGGAAGAGGGAGGGAAACAGGGAAAGGAGGAAAAAGAGAAGAGAAGAAGGTGGGAAAGAAAGAAAGAAAGAAAGAAAGAAAGAAAGAAAGAAAGAAAGAAAGAAAGAGAGAGAGAGAAGAGAAGAGAAGAGAAGAGAAGAGAAGAGAAGAGAAGAGAAGAGAAAGAGAAGAGAAGAGAAGAGAAGAGAAGAGAAGAGAAGAGAAGAGAAGAGAAGAGAAGAGAAGAATGAGGGAAAGAGGAAAAAGAAAGAAGGAAAGGAAGGAATGAAAGAAATTCAGTGGCAATTCAGCCCCATTATACCCTATGGGCCATTGAAGTCAATGGTGAAAACATAGGGTATATTCTGGGGGCTGGAGGGGAGGGGGTTTGAGGGAGAGGCTCCAAGATCACAGGATAGCTGATGGAGCCTCTCCCCAAGATACCCACCAAATTTCAAGAACATTGGACCAGGGGGTCCAATTCTATGGGCCCCCAAACAGGTTGCCCCATTTCCTCCATTGTTCTCTATGGTGGGAAAATAAGTTATTTTTTTCTCACTATAGAGAACAATGGAGGGAATAGGGGCAACCTGTTTAGGGGCCATAGAATTGGACCCCCTGGTCCAATGTTCTTGAAACTTAGTGGGTATCTTGGGGAGAGGCTCCATCAGCTATCCTGTGAGTTTCGAGCCTCTCCCTCAAACCCTCCCCTCCAGCCCCTAGAATATACCCTATGTTTTCACCATTGACTTCAATGGCCCATAGGATATAATGGAGCTGAAATTGACATTCGGCTGCCTGAAAGACTCTCCGGGACGCCGGCTGGGGGCGGGGCTTGGCTTCTGAGCTCCCGGAGCTGCGCTCCGGTGGGCTCCCCCCCGAAAAGACCCCTGCCTCCAAGGAATACCAGGGCTGGGACGCAGAGGCAGGCAATAGTAAGCCACCTCTCTGAAACATCCAAGCCCCACTAGGGATCGCCAGAAGTCAACCATGACTTCCAGGCATGCAAAAAAAAAAAAAAAAAAGACAGAGAGAGAAAGAGAGAGAGAGACCTAAATTCACTTCTGAGTCTCTCTGAGCCACTTATGGCAAAGGACAAATGTTGTTAAGGAGAAACAGAAGACAGCAGAGAGTCCCAGGTTCAATCCTTGGCATCTCCAGTTTGAAGGATCTACTAGTAGATGGTGTGAAAGACCCGAGTCCCTCCCAGTCATAACAGATAATACAGACCTTGATAGACCAAGGGCCTAGCTCAGTAGAGTGCATCTTCATGAGTTTCATGTGTCTCTTTCGCTGTAGCCAGTGGCGGCAGCTTTGCATCAAGGCTGAAAACCGATTTCAGCTCAAGTTGATTTAAAACTTCATGTGTCAATTCATCTCATCGGTGTTGTCCCATGAACCTGGAGATACTTTCCTGGATTGGTCGGAGAGTAGTTATGTAGCCTTTGCACTCCCCGATGGCTGCCTCTTCCTTGAATCTTTGCAGTCCTATAGAGAGGCAGGTGTTACAAAAAGAACATTTAGTGCCAGCCGTGTCCTTCAATCATAGTGGCTCTCTCCTCCACTGGAGTCAATGGGCTTGCTCTAGCGTGACTGAGAGAACTGAACATGCCGAACTTGCAGGAGATAATGAATCATGGAACACATCAGGCAGCGTCTTGTAGCAGCCAAAAATGTCTTTGTGAGGAGCTACAAGAAGTGTTCCCCAGGACACCTTCACAGTCTTTTATTTTCTGCATCCCCTGCTGTCCAAGTAAGAACTGGGTTGCACACAACAGCTTCCCCTTGCATCCTAAGAATAGGAGATTCAAGTATTACATCATGTGCTTCCTGCCCAAGCGGGCAATGATTTCTTGACTAAAGGCTTCCATATTATATGAAAAGACTTGCATGTAATAGTAACATTGCAGTTCGGTGATAGACTACCAGGGAGAAACCATTGCTTGCAGAGGTGTTGCCAGTTAGGGCAGTAACTACTGGACAAGGGGGGATCATAGCTCCATGCTTTGCAAATAGAAAGTCCCAGATGGGCAAGGTTTTCATCCCAAACCCCAGAGTGCTGCTGCTTCCAAGTGGACTAATTGTTTGGCTTGGTGCATGACAGCTTGATGATAAAATGCCCAGAGGTTTGTACATATGCCTCAGAGAGGCTGTAGCTCAGTGGGAGAGCGAACACGAGGAAAACAGAAGGCCCCAGGTTCAGTCCCTCACATATCCACCTAACAAGATCTTGACTAGCAGATGATGAGAGGGACCTTCTTCCACTGGTGATTTCCAGAGAACATTGAGAAAGACAGGAATAGATACCAAACATTGTAAAAAAAATGTCCAGCTTTGCTTGTCCTTTCTCTTGATTTTTCTGATACTAGATTTGGTCCAGGAAGAGAGGGACCTAACTTTTACTTTGCTAGTGGTGGATATATTGTAGATTTCCACTGAGATGCCATTAGTGACCTGGCCAATCCCAAAAGGTCTGTGATGTACTCTGAACAAACTCAGTGATCCTTTTTGAATGGGGTTCATTCTGTTACCGGAATCCAGGAGTCTCAGCTCAATGTGTCTAACTGCAATGACATTTTTGCTCTTCCCTGCAGAAGGGGAGACACACCTGGGCTCTGTCTTTTCAGATTCTCTTTTGAGTCTGGCACAATCCGGTTCTTCATCTTCACAGAGAAGAATGAAAATGTAAATGTAATTATACCTACTAATAATGACAAGGCCCTTTGCGATACTGATGGGGAAGGGCTGGCGTAACTCAGAAGAGGAAGTTTCCATGCTAACTTCACAGTTCTACCTCATCCCAAGGTGGTCCCATCAAAGGGGATGGTCTCTGCTCTCAGGATATCAGGGCCATTCATTCCTTCCTCCTCCGGCACAGTTAGTTACCTCCGGCCCTTTGATGGCCCACACACAATTGCCTTCTTGCCAGTCATTACCAACCCTGGACAAGATTTTAATGAGGCCAGAGGTCCCTGGATGAAATAAGCATGAGGTCCCAGCACCTTCTAAACGAAAGCTAATGAAAAATATATGCTTTCCCTCCTGCGTGCCGTCTCATTTTCACATCCCACAAATTACCTCTGTTCAGGCAAGCAGCACCCTGCTCCGCAATGACTTCAGACACTGAACTTTTGAGTCTTTGTCACATCATCCGGCACCGAGTAATTCCATACCAGAAGTCTGACATTTCCATTTGGGGGGTGGAGGGGGGGAGAAGAGAGATATAAATTGATTAAAATTCAACAAGCATGGAGTGTTCAGCTTCTAAAGGTCGGAGAATCCAGCGGATGATCAACTGTAAAATAATTCAGCATTTAGAGAGGTGAGGAAGACGGGAGGTGTGGGGAAGAGGGAGACACATGCAGATTTTTTGCCAGCCGGGAAGAAGCAGCAGAATCATAATTGCAGCCAAGGCAATTATCATCTAACAAAGAGAGAAGCTGCCCGTCTCCCTTCTCAGACACTCTTCTCTTTGCTTCTTGGAAGGACGTAATGGGAAGTTCCAATCACAGAGGCGGCAGCAAGTGTTCCCTGTTGATGTTCCACTAGGGGTAACTCCTCATCTCTCCTCTCTGCCATTCCGACCCCCTTCCCCCCTCCTGGTTTCAATTCCGCTTCTCCCTTGTGCAAATAAACCTGTGATTCTTTATTTTCACATAATTTTCCGTTTCAGTGCACTGAATATTTCCTGCAAAATGTGTGCATTTTTCAACTTTACTCGTGCATCAATAAAATGGCATTATGTATTAGTTTGCATCCTACTGCTCTGCTCGGTCGAGTCGGAAGCCTCCCTCCAGCCTGAGGGGCTGTCTTCCAATTTAAGCGGTGCGTCCACTAGGGGAAGAGCAACTTCCATCGGAGGAAGGCCCCTTGGATGGAAGGAAGGTTTCAGACTTCACTGAGCTGATGGGTAGGATGTAAGCCATTGTACCATCAAGTCGCAGGTGAGTTTTGAGAACAGATAAAAGGAAGTACTTCTTCATCCAAAGAGTAATAAACATGTGGAATTCCCTGCGGCTACAAGCATAGACAGCTTCAAGAGGGGATTAGATAAACTTATGGAGCAGAGGTCCATCAGCTGCTATTAGCTGCAAGGTATAAATGAAACACTATGTCTGGGGCAGTGATGCTCTGTACTTTTGGTGCTTGGAGGACAACAGGGCTTCTGGAGTTCTGGCCCCACTGATGGACCTCCTGATGGCACCTGGTTTTTGGCCACTGTGGGGCCATTGGCCTGATCCAGCATGGCTTCTCTTATGTTCTTATGGCAACCCAGCAAGGGGCTTTCAAGGCAAGTGAGCCTTCCTCTGTAGGCTTTCTTGGAGATCTCCCATCCAAGTACTAACCAGGGCTGACCTTGCTTAGCTTCCGAGATCTGATGAGATTGAGCTGTACCATGCTGCCTTCCCTCTATAAACCATTACACACATGCATTATATTGTCTACATTATCGACACTGTACAAATCTTGCATAAAGTGTGTATAAAAGCACAAGCACACACAATAGAAACACATTTATAAAACCAACAACAAATGCAAAAAACCCACAACTATTAACCACAATATCAAAGAAATGAAATAGAGAACATCCAGTCATTCCGACTTTCTGTTCTTTGGGCTGCTCCCAAGATTTGGCCTTGATAGTGTCGAATGCTCTGTTGGTACAGGTAAAGCTTTACCTCAGATGGAAAATGCACTGATAGGCTGCAGATGTTGATCTCTGTCGCAAAGGAGTTAAAAATAATGATTCTCTGACTCTCTGACAGCCAGTTTGGTGTAGAGGTTAGGAGCAGGACTCTAATCTGGAGAACTGGGTTTGATTCCCCGCTCCTCCATGTGCAGCTGCAGGGTGACCTTGGGTCACTCCTGGCTCTCTCAGAGCTGTTCTCTCAAGAGCAGTTTTCAAAGAGCTCTCTCAGCCCCACCTACCTCACAGGGTGTCTGTTATGGGGAGAGGAAGGGAAGGAGCTGGTAAGCCTCTCTGACTCAGAGTCTCTTCTTCTTCTATTATAAAGTGGGTACCCCTAGTTCAGAGTACCTTTCTTTTCTCAGCATTAAAACTTAAACTCCTCGTGACAGCAGGCAGACCCATGTGATTAAACCAGTAAGTGGCCACACTGTACAACTACGATCTGGGGCACCCGGGTTTGAATTTCCACTCTGGTGTGGAAGCTTGCTGGGCGATTCTGAGCCAGTCATGCAGTCTCAGCCCAACCTACCTCACGGGGTTGATGTGAAGATAAAATGGAAGAGAGGAGAGAGGCATAAGCCACTTTGGGTCCTCATGGGGGAGACAAGAGGGGTTTGAGTGAACTTAATAAAATAAAAATACACAACCCTGGGTCTCTGCACCACTCACATACAAAGCCAGGTGGGGGTCGTGTTTTGAACATTGAAAGGATGTGTGGCAGGCATGTTGATTTAGGCTTCGGTTACGTAGTTGTACCTTCTCTTGCTGTAAAAAGTTCTTAAGTCCAGGGGCACCTTTAATAAGATCAACAGTTTTATTCAAGATATAAGCTGTCGTGTGCACGCACTTTCAGAGCGGCTTACAAACTCCTTTCCCTTCCCCTCCCCGCAACAGACACCCTCTGACAATGAAAAGTTAGTTTTCCTCTTGTCAGATATGTATCCCCTGGTTACTTGCAAGGTAGCACTTTTGTGCTTGCAGCCAGGAAAGTTAGATCCAAGGCTGTTTCCTAGAGCTACAAAACTGGTAGCATAGCTTTTATGATGTTAAAACTTTGATTGTTTTATTTGTTCAATGCTATACAGTCTTATTCTGAAGGCTTTGTTTTTAGAACAGTACTTCTGATCCCTAAATTTATATTTTGTATTGTAATGGCCAATGGCCATATACAATAAACTTGCTTACTTACAAGAGACCCCCTGTGAGGTAGGTAGGGCTGAGAGAGCTCTTTCCAGAACTGTCCTTGAGAGAACAGCTCTGACAGAACTATGGTTTGTCCAAGGTTATCCAGCAGCTGCAAGTGGAGGAGTGAGAAATCAAACCTGGTTCTCCCAGATTAGAGTCCGCGCACTTAACTACTACACCAAACTGGTAGGAAGGAATGCAGTCAATGCATCTGGCAATCCTGTTGAAGAAAACATTTACGAAATGCAGCTCGACATGTGTGGGACTGGTTGACTTCCCAGCTCTGCTAACAGAGGGGGCTGGCAACTTTAGCTGGAGGAAGCCGTGGTGAGAAAAGCAATGGCGTGGGGAGGATTCAGCCTGTACAACTGCACTCCTTTTGTTCTGAAATTGGACCTCCCCTGCTTTATACATGGGATAGACCAAGAGTTACTAACCTCCACGTGGGGCTGGGCCATCTGCCTAAATTACAACTGATTTCAAGTCTACAGAAATCGGTCCTCCTGAAGAAAATGGCTGCTTTGGAGAGCAGACTCTGTGACACCCTATCCCTTCTGAGCACTCTCCCCAAGTACCACCTCCCAAAGCCCAGGTATTTTCCAAACTGGAGTTGGCAACCCTAGACCTGGTTTGCCAGCCTCACGTATAGAACCAGTTTCCGTCCCCCAGGGAAAGGAAGGGGTGGTTGTTGCCTGGGATATGTAACTCTGTGATGTCTTCCTGCATTTTTCCAGCAATTTTGTTTTGCAATATCTTTTTGCAGTACTGTGGCCCGATGTCTCTCTCTCACACACTTTCAAGCTGTAGTTGCTGTTCTCCAAATGATAACAGGATGAGCCAGGCCCCAAAGAGAGGTCGGAATGAAGTAAACATTCTGCTCTTTCACTGCAACTGTCAAAGTTTTGCCCTAGACCCTCCTCGCAGTTTTTTTTTAAATTAAAAAGTGTAGTGGCCACTGAGGCATTTCGGATTGCGTGCTCTGTCGTTCTCCCGGTGGTTAACAGCCCCGGGACTCGCTTTAAGAAATCAAACCCCAGTTCCGCCGGCCTTTGCGAACCCTCTTTCCGAAAACCCTTTTGAAAACAAACCTGTGTGGATGGAGCGACTTTCTTCCTCCGCTTCCAATCCTCCCTCTGCTGGGACCATTTAAGTATTGACAGAAGCTGCCATCTCCAGGCAGTTCTAAACACAATGCCAGTTTTAGAAAATTGCTCTGGTTTCAGCGGAGGGGAGAAGCCTGGTGGCGGGAGAGTGCGCTCGTCGCCCTCCCTGGGAGCTCTCTTCGCCGCTGGCAAGAACTCGGTGTTCAATCAGGGATGCTTGGAGCAACGGCTTCAGAGGCACCCAGGAATGTGCTGGTTTGGAGAAGAAAGAAAAGCAATCAGCGGAAAGACTTCAAGGGGACGGGCTGCTCCGTGGGGGGAATCGTCCTTGCTGCAGATTGAGCTAATTCTGCGTCCTCCAGTTGTCATGACAGCCGAGAGAAAGGCCTGCCACTTGAGCCGAACGCTTCTGGACCTGACGGCCGTCCTGGCATGAAGTGACGAGAGAAACTAGTGTGTGCTTATGCATTTGTTTGGCATTCATTTATCGGTATCCCACTCTTTCCCTCAATGGGGTTCCAAAGCAACTTAGAACATTGCTCTCCCTTCCCACATTTTCTCACAACCACCCTCAGAGGTAGCTTGGGCTGAAAGCAGGGGTGGCCCTTGGCCAACGGGTAGCCGGGGAAGCTGCCCTAAGTGCCATGCTTGGTGGGGCTCTGACCGCCTGCAGCCGTCCCCCCAAGGAAAAAAAAAGAGCAGCTGCCCCTTGTATCTGCCCCTTGTTTGGCCGTGGTGGTGGGTGGGGGTCTCGCACTGATTCTAGCATCCCGTCACTAAGCACCTCTGGCTGAGAGAATGCGATTGGCCCAAGATCACCCAGCGAACTTCCACAGTAGCAGTGGGGATTCGAACCCAGGTCTCCCAGTATCCTAGTTTGACACTACATCCACTACGCCATGTTGACTCTCAACTTCTCAGGTGTTCCAAGTTTACAGAGCACAACACGATGAGCTAAACATAGAGAAAGACGCAACAAGGATCCCTTTCAGTTTAATATTCCGGGTCTACAGGTAAGACTACCAGAATGAGGAATTACTTAAAAGAACTTTAAAAAAAAAAGAGTGTCTCAGAGTGCCATCCAAAGCAAAGTGACTACAATTGACGACAGTTGTCCTGGAAGGTTGTATTTCTGCTCAGGACAGCACTGCATAACGTCTTGTACAGCAGTTTATTTCATTCAGACCCCTGCTTTTTCCCTTCTGAATTCTCCCGTTGCCTGTCAAAAATGTTGCAAAACTTGATACCCGCCAACTCCGGGAGAGCCACTTTCAGAAGCTGATAAGATAGGATGGAGAATGCAGTTAGATTTTATTTTATTCCCCCTCTCACATGATAGTAGAACTCATGGTCTCCTAATGAAATGGCTGGTTTGTAGGTTTCGGAAGAGAAAAAAGGGAGCTGTTTATTTACTGCCTTTAGGGTTGCCAGCTCTGGGTTGGGATAGACTTGAGAGGTTTTGGGGGTGGAGCCTGGGGAGGGTGGGGCCTGGGGAGGGGAGGGACCTCAGCAGGGAACAATGCCATAGGGTCCACCTTCCAAAGCAGCCATTTTCTCCAGGCCAGCATGCATCTCCCCTTCCCATTTTAATCTGCACAACCACCTTTGGAGGTAGGTCCAGCTGAGAGAGCAGGAGTGACCCAGACCCCCTCAGGAAGCACCCTGGCTGAGGAACAGTTTTAACCTGAGTCTCTGCGGTCCCAGCCAGACCATCTCATGCATCCCTATACAACTGGGTTGTATAGCAATAAAATAGAATTAAAGAAATTAAAAGGAAAAATTGGCCTAAACTCATCTCAGGCCTCAAACCTTCCATCACTACCCTGAATTTCCCCCCACCCACAAGTTTCATAGAAAAGGGCATGACATTTCTGTTTAGCAAAAAACTGTTATTAAATGTGGTCGGAAGCGAGGCTGTGGTTGAGCTTCAAAGACGCCCAGGTGCAAAAGATGCTTAGATTTTAGAGCTAGCTTGTAATGCAAAATAAGAGATGGTGCTTCTGGAATGAAACGCCCTCTTCAACAGGAAGAGAGACTGTGTAAAGGAAAATTTCCATTGTCTTGCTTCTGACACGCACATTGTAAGGTATATTAGAGAACTAAATGCATCTGTAAGGGGTCAGCCCTTTTTGCTCTTGAAGCTGGTTGACCTAGCGCTAATAAAAAACATCCT
Organism: Gekko gecko; assembly: GCA_029375565.1. Classification (NCBI taxonomy): domain Eukaryota; kingdom Metazoa; phylum Chordata; class Lepidosauria; order Squamata; family Gekkonidae; genus Gekko; species Gekko gecko. Next base: position 19,116,946 of record JAPDNY010000013.1, on the reverse strand, counting down.
CCTCTGACTGACCTGGTGTGGTTTCACTGACTGGATGAAAGCTCTCCTCTCCCCGCTACAGTTGCCAGGTCTCCCCTGGCCACTGGTGGGGGTTGGGGGGTAGAGTTGTCACATCCAAGTTGGGAAACTCCTCGAGATTTGGGGAAGGGGCCTGAGGAGGGAGGGGCCTCAGTGGGGTGCAATGCCAGAGAGTCCAGCCTCCAAAGCATCCATTTTCTCCAGGGGATCTGATCTTTGTAGTCTGGAGATGAGCTGTCATTCTGGGGGATCCCCAGGTCCCACCTGGAGTCTGGCATCCCAACGACCCCAGAGTCTACCTACTCAGTGAACAAGGTTTCTCACCCTTGCTGAGTTGGGAAGGCCTTCCCAGGAGCGGCTGCCATTTCTCTCCAGCCGGGAGCCCTTTTGCGCGGCCTGCTGCGCCAGGTTGACATTTAAGGCCCAGAGGTAGCCGAGGCTGGGAATAATGGCCTTTTCCGCTGAGCTCTGTGCTAATCACCAGCCACATTCACATTTGGAAATGAGTTCTGCTCAGGACTATTGATTTTTTGCTCTTTGCTGTTCTGTATTTCATGCTGTTGGCCAGGATGTTTAACCTTCCAGGGCTGGGAGACGCCACAACTCAGCCGTCGCGCCTTTTATGATCCCTCCGCTCCGGAACGCGAGATTTAATTATGGAGCAAAACAATCGTGAAGGGAGGGAAGGGGGAGGAGGAGGGGGAAGGAGGAGAAGGGTGGGGGGCGAACGAAGAAGCGTTTCTCCGAAAACCTGCAGGGTGGCGGGGAACGGGGCGGGCGGGGAGGCGAAACGGTAATTAAAATAGAATTAGACAATAACAACAAGACATAGATTTTATAGCACAGTTTATTCTGGCATGCTGCTGGACGCGTTTTGTGCCACGGGAACACTGTTTTGGGCTACGGGGACTATTGGTAAAAGAAAAATTGTTTCTTAGAAATAAATACAAGAGAAAAAAGGTGATAAAGCAGAGAATGGATGAAAATTACCTTTCTCTTTCGGTCTGTCTGTCATTTTCCTTCCTTTGTCTGTCTGTTTCCTATCCTGTTACAGCAAGGCCCATTCTGCATCTAGCATTCGCTCCGCTGTCTTACAAAACCCACACTGGAAGAGAAATTCCCCTCTACCTTGCATGCCTTTCACTTTCTTTGTCGGATTTTATGGTAGCCTCCACGCTGCATGCTGGGTTCACTTCCTTTGATCTCAGTTTTATGGTGCTGTCTTCATAGATCTATGGCCGTTTTATGGCCGTTCAAAGGTGACTAGGCAGTCAGTTGGCCCGGTGTAGTTGAATGTGGTTTTGAGCCGCATCTTTTTCTGTTCCAGTGTGGGTTTGGTAAAACAAGGAGCGAATGCTAGATGCAGAATGGGCCCAAATTACAGTTTTTGTCCTTGCTGATGGGTGGTGGTGGTGGACAGTGGATGCTGGAGTACCTCTTGGTGCTCTGTGTGTGTGTGGGGCTTAAAATAAACTCAGGCTCAAGGTGGGTTTAAAAACTTTTATGATGATTATTATGCCTGACTTTCGAGCAAGGGAAACCTTTACCTTATAGCATCTTAATGTACCCAGCTTTTCATTACCACTGTGCATCCCAGCTGAGATAGGGTGTTAAACTCTTAAGAAGAGCCCTGCTGGATCAAACCAGTGGCCCATCATCTAGTCTGGCATCCTGTGCCAACCAGTTCCTCTGGAGGGCCAACAATAGGGCATTGAGAGGCTGAGGCCTTCCCTTGATGTTGCCGCCTAGCTCTGGAATTCAGAGGCTGACTACGTCTGAATATGGAGGTTCCCTTTAGTCACCATGGCTAGTAGCCACTGATAAACCTATCTTCCAGGAATCCATCTAATCCCCTTTTAAAGCTGTCTGTGCCTGGGGCCATCACCACGTCCTCTGGCAGCAAATCCCACATCTTCTGTTGGCATTTTAGTTTGTAATACGGGAGCAGTGTTTGATCCCCAATTTTTGGAGGGGATGAGGAGAATCACAGATTTTCAATGGAATAAGTGGTCACTACTGATCTTAGCATCCCTCTTTCTCTCTCAAACACAGAAGCAATGCCTCTTCCAACACCATCTTTCTTTTCCTTTATTCCTTAGAATCTCCTTGGTACATAGATCTTGAGCAGTGCAATTGTTTAAAAGTGTTGCTTAAGGGACATAAGGACTGCAACTGACAGGGTAACTTGACTATCCCTATCACTCAATAAAAACTCAATTAAAAGAGGAGTGATGTAACACAATCTAAGAATCTCATAAAAGGGACATATCAATACCATATGCATTAGAGAATCAACTGAACCAGAGGCATCCAATACCATCTCAAAAGTGGTATCTCCCTTCTCTCGCACACCTAAGAGGGAATGCCTCTTCCACTACCATCTCAAAAGTGGTATCTCCCTTCTCTCACACAAAAGAGGGAATGCCTCTTCCAATACCATCTTAAAAGTAGGACCTCACTTCTCTCACACATATAGGAGAGAGTGCCTCTTCCGGTACCATCTTGAAAGTGGTATCTCCCTTCTCTCATGCACATAAGAGAGAATGCCCCTTCCAATACAATCTTAAAAGTAGCATCTCCCTTCTCTCTTTCACACACACACATGGGAATGCCCCTTCCAATACCATTTTAAAGGAGGCATCTCCCTCACATACATAAGTGGGAATGCCTCTTCACAAATTCTCTCTGCTGTAATTTTGCATGAGGCATGCATGCATGTGTTTGCATGAGGCAAAGAAAGTTGTGTTCTCCTTTGCATGCAAATGTATGCCAATCAGTTAATGATGATTCAGTCTTCTATGACTAGCCAACTAAGATCTCTTAAACTGAGTGACAGCCCTGGTTCATGAATGAGGGGGAGAAGAGATTGTCAAAACTTGCACAGAGTACTCAGGGCGAAAGAGGGATTCAAATCCACACCTGCCTTCTGCCCGAGCCCATCCTGCATTCTGAATATCAGAAGCCTGAAAAATGGTCCATGTCACAGACGAGTAGGCTTTTGTTTTAATGCTCTAGTTTTTAAACTGACGTCTGGCAAACACGTTCTCGAAATACATTGTGACTTTTTGAGTTACCATTTAAACCACACTGCCAGGCTCATAAGCCAGGATTTTTTCAGGGTCACATAAATATGACAGGTGATAATGACTTTGAAAAATCTATCCTTTGCATGGAGGAATCTCATACATGCAGAAGTAAAAAAATGACTTTGTCTGCCCCTGATTATTTTAAAACTGGAATTTCCCCCATTGTGTGGTGTAGTGCTTAGAGCATTCGACTCAGACTTGGAAAGCCAGGGTTCATTTCCCTGCCCTGACAAGGGGCTAGTTGCCATCTCTCAGCCTAGCCTACCTCACAGGGTTGTTGTGAGCATAAAATGGAAATGCCCATACAATGTGTGTTATGTGGAACACCTTAAAGTTCAGAACAGCAGGGCCAAAATCCTCTGAATAAATTATTTAAATAGAAGCCATCATCTTACAAACTAAAAGCCAATTTTTAGTGTTCTCACCAGCCTGGTTCTGTAGTGGGAGCCATATGCTGTGTGGCTTGCCAGACCCCAGGTGGGGCCTGGAGATCTCCTGGAATTTCCAGACTGTAGAGATCAGATGCCCTGGAGAAAGTGGGTGCTTTGGAGGAAGGTGTCTCTGGCATGATGCCCCATCCTCCTTAGGCTCCCCCCCCCAAATCTCCAGAAATTTCCCTGCTCAGAGTTGGCAACCCTAGAAGCATGTGGAAATCAGCCCTGGGGATTTTGCTTGGGTCTGATATTGCTTTGCAATCATTTTATTGTTTTAGAGTTTATTGTCTTTATTATGGCCACAGCTCACTTTGAGAACACATCTCGTTGAAAAATGGGTTGTAAATTCCCTTCAATAAATGAATGAATAAACCCAGGCATTTGGGGAGGCAACAGAGTTTGCAATGGCCGTGAAACCCCGCAAGCTGCTGCGCTGCATTTTTGCAAAGGCAATTGCACATTCTCCTTTGTACCGCTCCCAATGGCTCAAAGCACTGAGCTATGATTTAGGTGATGCTGAACATCAATGCAAACAACCTATATTCTGTCTCTCTCTTTCTCTGTGCCATTTGATGTGCAAGGATTACAAACAGTTCTCAAATCAAACATGTGTTAAATGTCACCTTTTGGCTATATTCTGTTCTAAAAATATGTCTTTTCCCCCCTTTCTGTCAGAGTTAAAATATAAACGAACAGGGAGATTTGGAACAGCACACGTTGCATGGCAGATTTGAGCTTGTTGCAGGAACTGTAGGATAATATCCAGTTTTCATTCTCAGATCAAAAGTTATTAGCATCTTTGGAGGTATGTAACCCTTTCCCTGCACAACAACCTTGGGAAGGCTTTGGTCTCCATGTCCTGCTGATAGACCTTCGGAGGAGCATCTAGTTGGCCGTTATGGGAAACAGGACGCTGGACAACATGGACGTTTGGTGTGATGTAGCAGGCAGGCCTCTCCTTATTTTCTTAGCTGAAGACAGACATCTCAGTCCTGTCATTTGTCTTACTTTCTCTGGAGTTCCTGCACACTTAGAGGAGGAAGGAGGGGACTTAATGTAGGCTGGAATAACTCCTTTTGTTTTTGGAACTATGTTTTGCTTTTGACTTCTGGGGATCATATTTTCAGATCTCTGTCTTGCTAAAAGAATTCTTAGACAACTGTCCTAAGCAAGTGTGTTCAGAATCCTTCTAACGTCTATTCAGTGGGGCTTTTATTTTTGTTCTGTCAAGTCTCAGCTGACTTAATGATGGGGTGTTCAAGGCACAAGGCATTCAGAGGCCCTGTTCACACAGGCCAAATAATCCTGGGGGGGGAGGCGTGGCTATTTGCGCCTTCACTATTTAACCCGCCACTATGCGATCAGACGTGATGGCAGGGAACTGGGTTTTTTTCCAGAGGCGCTTGTTTCCGGCACGCTTCAATGAGGCAGGAGGAGCGCACTGGAGCGATCAGAGGGAGAAAGTCCATCTGCGGCCCGTCGCAACTGTTTGATAGTGGGCTTTCGTTGGTACTTTTTAACTCCAGCTCTTCAGCCAGACGATCTGGGTTGCCGACGGGTGCAGGGTGCTGGCCAGATGTGTCCGTTTGATTGCGCCCATAAAATCCGCCCGGCATTCATGAGTATCCTGCAGCAAATTCTGTGTATGATTGGAGCCAGAAGTGGTTTGCCATTGCCTGCTTCTGCATAGCAACTCGGGACTTTCTTGGTCGTCTCTCATTTAAGAATTAACCAGGGCTGACCCTGCTTAGCTTCTGAGATCTGGTGAGATCGGGTTAGCCTGGGTCTTGCACCCAGGAAAGCTGTCTTAGGACTGTACTGCTAATATTTGGAGTTTTCAAATAGACTGTTGCCAGAGGACAAGCTGAAGCATGGACAGTTCAGGGACAAGTTGGTAAAATAGAGCAGGATGATGACCTAGAATAGCAGGAAATATGTAAACAAGGCATAAGACACTGGCTCATCTCATTAGACTTATCTCCAACTGGTAGCTGTTCCTCAGTAGAGGAAGGTCATTCCCAAGACCTGTTATCTGAAATCATTGAGCTGGAAATGTTGGGGACTGAACAGGGGAGCTTCTCCATGCAAAGTATGTTCTCCACCCACTGCAATGTAGCCCACTGTTGCCTGTCCTGGTTCTCCAAGTTCTAGCTCAATGGTCTTTCCATCCACCTAGAGGTCATTTCACTGAGAGAGGCAAAGGTTTAACCTGGGCCGTTCTGTGAGACACAGGCCTAGAGATGCAACACATACTTACCAAAGTGCCTCACATGTTGCTAGGATACAGTCAGGCTTGACTGATAACAAGTGGATGTCCCAGCCCCGGAACACAGGCACCTGGGAAGCCAGCATCTTTGCCACATTCCATTCTTATCTACATAAGCTGAGCTGTGCCTTCTTGCTTCTGCTAGCCATATAATACTAAGGGGGTCCTGGAGACCCCAGCCAGAATCAACTAGCTGGGCACACATGCGTAATAAATCCTATGCTGCATAACAGGTCTGGACCAATGGAATGATGCCAATATGGCCTTTTCCTTATAAGTGGTATATGTAGTAGATAGGTAGCTCTTGCTATGATTTTACCTATACAACGTAACCCACAGTTTTGTATATGTACCAACATGTGCTTTCATGTCAGCAGGGGTATAAAAGATCTGACCACCCTGTTGGGGTCAGAGCAGCTTGGTTTGCCGGCTTCGGCTTTGCTCCGGTCTGCTTTTATTGCAGTAAATTCTGGTTTTTTTATCTTCCTCACCCAGACTGTGCCTAAGTGCCTTTATTGGGCAGAAGGCACTTGGACCATACATTTACGGAATACTTCTGTGTACTAAATGTGTGCTTTACCCATAAAGTTTAGCTTTAGGGGTGGCTAGGGGAGGTGGGCCATGTAAAATCATCACCCATACATTTAGATAATATGGCTTATAGACAGAAACATGGCACGTTCCATCAGTGTGGCTGTTGTTAAGCAGCACATGTGGGGTGGGTGGATGAGTCCCTGTGTATGGGAAGTCTCCTGGGAATCCCAACCCCTTGAATTCCATGACTGAAGAAAGGTGGGACATCAGTGCCATAAGATAGCTCTGATCTTTTTCAAAATGAGGCTGTTATGACGGCTGTTTCAATGGCAGGGACACGAATTCTACCCCTCACCTTCCTTTCACCTTCACTAAGAACATAAGAGAAGCCAATGTTGGATCAGGCCAATGGCCCATCCAGTCCAACACTCTGTCACTCAGTGGCCAAAAATACCAGTACCATCAGGAGGTTCAGCAGTGGGGCCAGGACATTAGAAGCCCTCCCACTGTTTTTAATCCACTGATCACATCCAGTTCAATGTGCCACATTGGCAGTGTTATTACCCTCAGTGCTAATGATAAAATGATGACTTGCCAGCTCATCTTTCTTGCCAGGGCTGCCTGTTGTTCAGATCATAGTATCAAAGAGTTGGAAGAGACCTCCAGGGTCATCTAGTCCAACTCCCTGCACAGTGCAGGAAATTCACTGCTACCTTCTCCACCCCACCCCTAGTGTCCCCTGCTCCATGCCCAGAAGATGGCCAAAAAACCCCTCCACGATCCCTGGCCAAAATGGCCTGGAGAAAATTGCTGCCTGACATCAAAGTGACAATTGGCATTTCAATATATGGCGCTCTTTATATATCCAGACAATGGAAGCTCCTGAGATTTAGTCTCCCAGATAAGAGGTTCTGGGAATATTTGGTATGCCTTTGCCCCCTTCTTTCTGTCTGTCTCCTTAGCTGAATATTCCAACATACAGAAAAAGCCCTCTGAACATGGGGAAGGAATCAGGGAGAAGGATTCTGGCCTAGTCTTCTTTCCAAGATACTGGTTTTCTGCATGCAGAGCCAAGTGCAGCAGAGCCCCAGGTTCAAATCGCCACACTGCCATGAAGCTGGCTGGGTCAGTCTTGCTTAGCCTAGTCTACCTCACAGAGGGTGCATTCAGACAGCGTGCTGGGAGTGGTTTAAATTGCTCCGGTCTGATGCGTGTTTTTTTTAACCCGGAGAATCACGATCGCACTGACCTCCTTGTTCCAGATCGCTGCGCAGCCACATCACTCCCCGCCTGGAGCATGCATCGGTGGGTTTTTCGCCTCTCAGTTTGAGCATGCGCAGAGGCAGCCATCTTTAGAACTAAAATTTTTGTGCGTGCGCAGAACAACGATTTCCACACTTCCCTTTAAACTTTAAATGAACACTTTAAATGAAACTTTTACCCCCGAAACGGGCCTCCGTGAGATCCTGAACTCGTCTAAGTGCTAAAACTAGGCACCATTTAAACTTTGCTTTTATTAACTTAGGAGCGGAGCTCCGCCCATGCACATACCGCCAAGGCATTAAAAAAATGGCGGACGAAAAGCGGAAGCCTGAGACTTCCGTGGCAGCTTTCCAGAGGGGAGGGGCTTGAGGCACCCGGAAGTGACTCGACACCGCAGGAGCGATCAGACGTCAGCTCAAAACCAGAGAATCAGGAAAACACCACTTAGGTATCAAAATATTCCATTTTAAAAGGGGTTTGATCTGGAAAGCGACAGCTGGGGACTGTGTGCAGATGTTGGGTGTGTGAATGTGGATATAAAATCCATTACTGAAGCGAGCTGAAAGCGGACTAAATGGCCCGTCTGAAAGCACCCAGGGTTGCCATTTGGATTAAAAGCAAAAAGAAACCATATTGGCCACCTTGAGCTCCTTAGCGGAAGGGCAGGGACAAAACGTGATAGACTGATTTTGGAATTGACGAGCATTTGGTCATGTGAGCCTCCGTCTGAAGATGTATATGGTCCATATACAGAAAAATCAGACTTGCAGATTTTTTCAAGGACAGAAATATAGTTGACAATGGCTCACTGAACAATACATTGAAACACAAATCTACTTTTAACCCCCCTACAAAAAAATCCTAGAGTACTGGTGTTTCAAGATCTTGTAGAGGAGGAAATTAAAGAACTTGAATGTTCAAGGTTGCCAGTCTGGTACAACTTAAACAAACTGTTGGTCTGAAGCAACGGAACATAATGTGAGACCAGTGACACCTGTAAGACCAACAAAGTTTTATTGAAGGCATATTGTTTCAGGCTGTGACTCTATCGTGGAACCTCTGAAAATGAATCTTTTTAAAACCTTTTGTCCCCTGCACTGCGATTTACTTGAGAGGCACAATGGATTCTTTAATCATATTAACAATGTCCAGGGAATATTGGAGATTATTTTTGGTACTATGGATGTTGTTTCCTTGTGTTTCTCCAGCCCCCCCCTTTATGCCATTTAGCTGAGCTATGTTTGACAGATAATTTCTTCCAATTTAAAGGACAGTTCTTTTAGCAAATTTCAGGCACAGCCATGGGGTGTAAATTTGCCCCAGAATCAGCAAATCTGTTCATAGATAGATTAGAAAATACCTATATCCTGCATAGTGATAGTAATATCTATTGGGACAGGATCATCCCATATAAAAGATTCTGGGATGATATTTTCATCATTTGGAGAGGTTGAGAGGAGTTCGTTATCCATTTTGGTCAGTATATTAATACTATACATCACGGTATTAAATTTGAAATGTTATATGACAGGTCCAAGATTAACTTTTTAGATGTTTTGATTAAAAAGGAAGCTATGGAAATTCATACTGACGTGTTTAGAAGACCCAAAGATGCTAATTCTTTCTTAGATCCAGGTAATCAGCCGTGTTGGTCGGAAGCAGTAGAACAAATTTAGAGTCCAGTGGGGGCACCTTTAAGACCAACAAAGGTTTATTCAAGGTATGAGCTTTCATGTGCAAAGCACACTTTTTCAAATACAGTGGAATGGGATGTAAGATTCAAACTTATAGACGGGTTGAACAGCAAATCAGCGTGTAACACGATGAAGATGTTTTAAGCTATGAAAAAACAGAATTAAATAACAAGCTAAGGTTATAAGGTCAACAGTTGTAAAGCAATAAATATGTCGAAATAAATTTGAGACTCTCCATTCACTCTCAGAGCGTGGAGATCACTTAACAGCATTTTTACTTTCTCTTTCAAGGTGGAAGCAGTGTATGTCAGCCAAACAATCTATGGTCACGATCACAGGCGCAATTAGCCGCGTGAATGCCAAGGATTTAAAGGGCACGTCAGACACAAACATCTGGGAAGTGCCCTACATCTGTCAGCAACACGTTTTGCTCCACCGCAAAAGCAGAGTAAAAAGACACTAGGGAAAGTCCAGTAGCAAACAGCTTGCTATGGGCCACGGATGGACTTTCCCCTGCGTGATCGCTCCAGTGTGCTCTCATGGTGTCAGGATGGTCTGATATGGCCATTCCGACTCCGTGCCATTTCCCCCCACCCGTCTCAGTATGCGCATCATCACACATTGCATAGGGAGCCCTCAGTGCAGAGATGTGAATCATTGATCCATCGTTGAAGTGCACTAGAAACACATGGCAACCCCCCCAACTCACTTGCAATTGCATCTGATCATGCAGTGGCAGGCTGTGCCCACAGCTTCCAAGGACTGTGTGATCACGCAACTGCAGGTCAAATTCCCACGGAGCAAATAGCCTCGCTTCCCCCCCGATTTATCCTGCCCGTGTGACCGCCGCCTAATATACTATTCTGAAAAAGAATACACTAAAATACAGATTATGTATAGTCTCTCTGTATGAGAATACATATGTGAGGATTGAATGAGTTAGCATAAGTAATGAAATAGGAAACCAATATCCTTGTTGAGTCCTGGGGAGGTCTTTGTTCCAAGTGTTGTAATATCTTGTAATTCAGCAATTTCCCTTTCCATTCTGTTTCTGAAGTTCCTTTGTAATAAAACAGCTACCTTGAGGTCACCGATTAAATGTCCGGGAAAGTTGAAGTGTTCTCCTACAGGTTTCCCAGTCTCATGATTCCTGATGTCAGATTTGTGTCCATTTATCCTTTGGCGTAGGGGTTGTCCTGTTTGTCCTATGTAGAGAACCGAAGGGCATTGTTGGCATCTAATGGCATATACAGTGTTAGAAGATGAGCAAGTGAATGAGGCTCTGATGGTGTAGTTGATGTTGTTGGGTCCAGTGAGGTCTCTTTCTTAGCAGGTGAAAGTTTCCATTCTTATCACCTGAATAGAAATTCACCTTTTTTTCAGATGTTGAGGATTAGAAGAAACTGTAGCTAGAATATAGATTTTTATAGATGAGCCAACATCCTTATTGGACAATTGAAGGACAGGGGATATTCTTCCAAAATTCTCAAGCCTTCTACAAAGCTAAGAATATGCCCAGGGAATCCTTATTGATGTCTAAGATTCCTAATAACAACACAAACAGAATGATTATCCCGTTAACTTAATGATGGTACCTTTACTGGCATGAGACATACAAATTAGAAAACATTGTCACCTTTTATTTGATATACCTTGCTGTAGGTCCAGTCCCCTATTTACTTTTAAAAGGGCTAAAAATCTTACAGATATGTTGGTTAGGAGTGTACTTAAAGAACATGCTTTGGATGATATCCTGGCAGAGGTGGGGCACAGTCCAAAAGGCTTATTTCTCATGAGGCAATTGTTCCCTTTGTTGCTTTGGCCTTAAAAGCAATGTATTTCAAAATCCTTCAAGGACTAGAAGTACTCTATGAGATCTTTTGTTAACTGTAACTTGAAAGGTATCTTTTATTGTATACAGTGCCCATGTGATTTGTTGTATGTGGGAATGTAACAACAACACAGCCGGTTAAAGTGAGAATATCTGAACACAGAAGCTGCATCAGACAGCAACAATTGCCAGCTCCGCTTGTGAAGCGCTACATGGCCTTGGGACACACAGATAAGGATCTTAAATTCCGGCTCACAGTAAAAACTGCAAGTGCGCTCTTCACAAAAAATTTGGCTTTTGAAGAAAAGAGAGTCCTTCTGGATCTTCACTTTGGATACTTTGGTGCCAAGAGGTTTGAATGAAGAAACTGACTGGTTGTGTGTCTGAGGGGACTTGACTGCTGTTTTAGGGTTGATGTTTGCAAGTAGGCTGATATAATATTCCTCTCTCAGGTGTTGCTGATTGCCTCTGTGTCATTCTTTCTGTCGTATCATGTCCCCCCCCTACACTTTCTGTATACAGAGGAGATGGATCAAGATGGCTAGCTGTGTTAGTCTGTCTGTAGCAGCAGAAAAGGGCAAGAGTAGAAAAGAGCAGTAGCAGCAGAAAAGGGCAAAGAGGAGATGGGTTACCATGATGCGGATACTTTTTTGGTTGTTCCCATCTTGAGCACTCCACTGAAATTTTGAGCATGTCTGATCTGACCTAAGAAGGTAAATACTGCACTTAAAAAAAAAAAAGAATTAGCCATTCACCCCCCCCTTTGACCAATAAGATTTTCAGTTTGTAATTTCTGTGCCATATATTTTATGCGCATTTTAGATCCATGGGCAAAGGAAATATTCTGCATTTTGATGAGCTGCCCATAATGGATTACAAGAAAATTTGATACCTCTTACTCCACGACTGAGCATCTTGGTGTAAGTAAGGCTATCCACATTTTATGAATTCTAAAATTTAAATTAATTTTATTTCCCATATAACATTGAGGTAATTATTACAGGTCTATTCTTTTGTGTGTGTGTGTGTGTGCTTGCAAGCCTGGAAGGCATGGTGAATTCTGGCGACCCCTAGTGGGGCTAGGACATTTCAGAGAGGTGGCTTATATTACCGGCCTCTGCATCTCAGCCCTGGTATTCCTTGGAGGTCGCCCTTCCAAGTACTTGCCAGAGTCAGCCTTGTTTAGCTTCCGAGATCTGATGAGATTGGGCTTGCCTGGGTTACCTAGGTCAGGGCACTTCTATTCTTCATATGGTCAGTTTTCTGTATTTAATTAAGTTAATGGAGTCCTCAGTTTAATTTATACCGCCAAGGAAGGCATCATGCCAAAACATGTATGGTATTGGTTCTTGCATATGTAGACAATGTGTACTTTTAAAACTGTATTTTTGTAAACTGATATTTGTCTTGATACTGGGATTAGGTAGTCATAGGCTGAACCACATGATTGTTGTTTTTCATCATATTTTAGTATTTCTGTAGGCATTATTAAATTAAATACTGGTGTTTTGTACATCGATGCTGGGAACTGAACCTGGAACCTTATGCATGAAAAGCAGATGCCTTTCCCTGCGTAAGCTACAATTTCTTGATCCACAAAGAAACACTGATGGTTGTATATATTTTAAAGAGGAAATATTGTGCAAGGAAAAAGAATATGTCTCAAAAGTAGAGATTCAGTTCACACAAGAGGGGAACAGAGACAAAATTGGGATGTTTGAAATGGACAAGCAAGCTTGCGAAATGAGATGGCATCTCAAAACTTGGGCTGGAGAAAGGTGCATAGCTTTCTAAAGAGATGCAACAGCTCAAGGGGTGGTCCAGGTTCAGTGAGTCCATTCATGGCCTTGACATAAGTATGGCTTCTTGCATTTTTTCAGCAGTGTGATTTATGTCAGGGGCTGTGTCAGGCCACCTTCACTGACTACAAGCAACTTCACAGCAGTTTTGCAGCACTGCAAATCAACAACATGCACACAGCTGTGGTGCAGTAGTTTGTGACGTAGTCCTCTCAAGGGCTAGGGAGTGAGCTAAACCCAACGAGAAGCTGAAATAAACTCATCTTTTTGTTTTCATTTCAAGAGTCCAGGTTTTGCCATAGATCTTCCTGATAGATCTCATAAATATATAATTCCTTGTTAAGCACAGAGGGGTCTCAGAGGTAAGAAAAACCTTGTGCATATCCTCCAGTGCTTCACAGATGGGGCCCCATCCTTAACCTCTGTGTGTCAGCATGTGACCTTCTATGCTGTTCTTATATGCAGGTGTGCACACTGGCAGGACCCAGTGCAAGAATGCAAGAATACTCTGCAAAAATGAAAGGTACAAGATCTCCCCAAATAGCTTCTATATGCATATGCTCTGTGCAAAAGAGCTACCCAATGTCACAATGTTGGGGATGGACATAGTGGCTCTGATCCCTCTTCCTCCTTCCATTCATTGCTTCACCCTGCTTAGGGTGAAAGAAAACTGTCACTGGGCAATCAAAACCTTAAACCATAGGAGATTCATATGAAGCAATAACATTTCTAATTGAATTGAAAAGGTATAGATACAGGAAGGTAAACATGGTTGCCCTAAACTGACCTAGATGGTGCAGGCTGGCCAGATTCTGTCAGATCTTGGCTGCCACTAAACCAGAAAACAGGCTGACTCTCAGCGCTTTAAGATGAAATAAAGTACAATTTCTCTACTATATTTAACAAAATTATTTTATGATAGTTGTTCACAGATCCACGTTGTTGTATATTCTTTTTTATAAGCACACCATAAGTACAGAAAAAAGTGGGTGGACAAAACTCCCCGGAGTTGGCTTTCGTTTCGTTCACAACTTCATCTGAACACACGGAAGCACCGTGGTAATCTCTCATAAAAACCTACTATTCATACTGTCTTTACATGATATTCCATACCATGCTTTCAATTGCTAGAATATATCCTCATCCATTTTACTGGAAAATCTTGTCCCGGGCATACAAACAAATCAATCTTGCCTTCACAGATTGGCTGTGAAGAACTGCACAGATCTTAGCTGCTAAGCAGGGCTGGCCCTAGTTACTATTTGGATGGGAGACGTCCAAGGAATTCCAGGCTTGCTAAGTAGAGGCAGGCAACGGAAAACCAGCTCTGTCTGTCTCTTGCTTTGAAAACCATACGGGCTTTTGGCCTTGAGTGAACCCAGCTCCTGCATAGTCCGCTCCAAACAGATAGATTAAGACGGGGAGCTGTGCTAGTCTGTCTGCAGCAGTAGAGAAGAGCAAGAGTCCAGTAGCACCTTAAAGGCTAACAAAATATGTGGCAGGGGAGGAGCTTTCCTGAGTCACAGCTCACTTCTTTAGATACTTACCAAAGCTCCTCCCCTGCCACAATTTTTGTTAGTCTTTAAGGTGCTACTGGACTCTTGCTCTTCTCTACCGCTGCAGCTCCAAACAGATAGCCTCGTTGGTCTGAACATGGGAATAAATGTTGTGCCTCTTTAGGGTGCCACTGGATTTTTGTTTTATTTTGCTGCCACAGACTAACTCAGGCCCCGATCGTACGGGCCAGAAAACGTGGGGGAGAGGCGTGGCAGTTCGCCCCGGAGCTAAATAAGGCGCGGTAGCCCGATCACATGGGCCACCGGGTTGCCACACTCCAGCTCTGTGCCCCAATCACACTGCGCTGCTGCAGCGCGGCAAAAAAGCAGCAAAGTGTGCTTGCGCCATTGGGGGGGGCGGGCTGCTGTCGGTGTCTTGTGTGTGTGCATGCGCTGTTCAGCGTTGGTGCGCATCCCATAGACACTTACAACATCCGGAAACCCTGGGGACATGGGCGGGCGTCGGAAGCCGTGGGATACTGGCGCTCTCGCGATCAGACGCCAGCCTTTGCCCCGGGGTTTCCAGAAACTAGTACTTCGGACCTACTAGTTTTTTACTCCGCGTTTTCCACCGGAAGCCGCGGGTTGGCCACAGGAGCACTACGCCTCCCAGATGTGCTCGTATGATCGCGCATGGAAAGTCCGCAGGGCTCCCGTGCCTTCAGCGGGGCAAATGCTCAGTGTGAACGGGGCCTCAGCTACTCTTTTGCAAGCAGCAGCAGACATAAACAGGAGTCTTGTGGCCCCTTAAAGACCAGCAACATTTATTCCAACAGGAAGTTTTGTGGGCTTAGACGCATCCTTCAGGTGCAACAAGCAGATCCTCTGTTTTAAGTAGGATAGACTGTTTATCTAGGACTTGCAGCTAATGCGCCTGCCACCTGCCTCTCCTTATCCCCACACTGACAGGCCCAGCAGCACAAGGAAGCGGTTCAGGACTGTCGGTCTATAAAACACAAACTGTAAACAGGAGCTTCCATCACGTGAACACATGATGCTGCCTTTGAACCAGACCCTTGGTCTGGGTCTTGTCTACTCAGATCGCCAGCAGCCCTCCAGGGTCCCAGGCAGAGGTCTTTCGCATCACCAACTGCCTGGTCCTTTTAACTAGAGATGCTGGGGATTGACGCTGGTCCCTTCTGCATGCCAAGTAGATGCTCTGCTTCTCAAGTATTATCCTATTATCCGTCTTTTCTGATAACGCTCTCACTCAGTCCACTAACTTAAATCCGACCCAGTTCTTACAACACGTTTTGCCTTCTACTAATGCCAAATCACTAGAATGTATTTACAAACCCATACTGCCCCAAATGTCATTCCTTCATAACATCAGCAGCTGCCTGGTCCTTTTAACTTGAGATGCCTGGAATTAGGGTTGCCAGCTCCAGTTTGGGAAATACCTGGAGATTTTGGGGGTGGAGTCTGAGGAGGGTAAGGTTTGCAGAGGGGAGGGATTTCAGTGGACTATAATGCCATAGAGTCCACCTTCCAACTCGGTATAGCAGTTAAGTGCACGGACTCCAGTCTGGGAGAACCAGGTTTGATTCCCCACTCCTCCACATGCAGCTGCTGGTGTGACCTTGGGTCAGTCACAAGTTTGTTCAGAGATGTTCTCTCATGAGCAGTTCTCAAAAGAGCTCTCTCAGGCCCACCTACCTCACTGGGTGTCTGTTGTGGGGAGGGAAAGGGAGAGGGAAAGGAGATTGTAAGCCTCTCTGAGATGCCTTTGGGTAGAAGGGCAGGGTATAAATCCAATCTCTTCTTCTTCCAAAACAGCCATCTTCTCCAGGTGAACTGATAGCAGGAGATCTCCAGCCACCATCTGGAGGTTGGCAACCCTACCTGGGAACGAACCTGGGACCTTCTGCATGCCAAGCAGATGCTCCACCCCGAGCCACAGCCCCTCCCCATCATTCCCAGCAATTTCACTCTGCCTCCCCAAGTGTTTTGTTTGTCTTTTAACATCCAGCCTGAAGGAGAGCTCTGATGAACCTGAAAGCTCGCACCTGGCTTTTGTCATTTGGCCTTGGCCCTCATTAAGGTATTCTTTTCATGTCCCGCACAGCAGTTTTTCTAATGGCTTAACAAAGTGCCTTGTGCTTTTCATCTGCATTAAGGGGTCCTGCTCTCGCGTCTGTAAGAGACAGCACTCTTTGGAAATTCCGATGAGCTTTTTCTCGCCCTCCCCTCTGCTGTTCCCCCCCCATCTCATTCACTTGTTGTTTTAATCTTTCTGGCCTCGTCCTCCAGAGCATGAAGAGAATGCACCTGATTGACAGCTTAACTGTTTGGGATCAATAGAAGGAGCGCTTGGAGATTAAAGCAATTTAAACAAGGTGTTTATGTGGTTTGGAGCTAAAACTGCACTTGAAGAAAACGAGGCGAGCAGACGAAGGAAGTGGGTCAGGAGTGAAGCCGCGCTGGTGGAGGAGAGATTGCAGAGAAGGATGGGCGAGGGATGGCTTTTTCATCAAAGGGAGATCGCCACCTACCAGAAAGGAGCCCTAATCTCAAAATTGCCTGAGCCGCGGACTGATTGTTCCATCAATTTTAAGTACAACCACTGGCCCTTCCTCTCTGTCTCCCCTGCTCCCTGCTCCTGATGTTCTCTAATTTCTGACACATCTTTGTCTCTCTCTCTGATCTCAGGATATTGTAAAATAGTTGCTGTGGGACTACTCATACTGCTGACTCCCCTTGGCAGGTCTTCTAAAAGAGAAAGGCTCGCTCTGGGGAAAGGCTGATCCAGAGTTTATTATTCACTGCACTGGGAGGGCACAAATGCCCCACACTAGGGTTGCCAGCTCGGCGTTGAGAAATAACTGGAAATTTTTTTGGGAGGGGGGGCGTGGAGCCCGAGGAGAGCAGGGTTTGGGGAGGGGAGGGGCTTCATTAGGGTATAATCAGGGCTTTTTTGCAGAAAAAGCCCAGCAGGAACTCATTAGCATAATAGGCCATACCCAATAGCCAAAACTCATTAGCATATTAGGCCACACCTCATGATAGCACAGCTCATTAGCATATTAAGCCACACCCCCATGTTACCAGAGGTGTGGTCATCCAGCCACACCCACCTTTTGTTTCTTATTCTGTTTTCCTTGCTTGTTGTCAAAACCCTAGGGCTTTTTTGTAGCAGAAACTCCTTTGCATGTTAGGCCACACACCCATAGTGTAGCCAATCCTAATGAGTTTCTGCTGTTGGGTGTGGCCTGTTATGCTAATGAGTTCCTGCTGGGCATGGCCAGCTCGGGAGCCAGCCGGAACTCCGTTCCTGCATGTTCCTGCCCAAAATTAGCCCTGGGTATAATACCATAGAATCCACCTTCCAAAGTGGCCATCTCCAGATGAATTGGAACTGATCTCTGTCACCTGGGGATCAGCTGTAATCTGATGAGGTATCCAGCCGCCACCTGGAGACTGGCAACCCTACCCTGTGCACACCTGTGGGTCAGCTTCTAGAATGCAGCATCATGCATCTCTACTGTAGAAGCGTACAGTAGTGATTGTTCATTATTTATCTATTGCATTTTTATCCTGCCCTCTGTCTAAGGACCTCAGGGTGGCATACGTTGGTCTCTTCTCTTGCATTTAGCCAGACAATGGCCCTGTGAGGTGGGTTAGGCGGAGAAAGGAACACTGGCTCAAGATCATCCAGCAAGCTGCATGGCAAATTAGGGACTCAAACCTGGGTCTCTGCAGTCTGTCATGGGCAAGTACGATTTGAACCTGGGTCCTGATCCAACACATTAAGTGCTATACCAACCAAACTATTGACGTCAGTCCTCATGAATAACATGCTCAAACATTTTGAATGTACCCCATTCACATGTTTTCCTGAGTTAAGCATCGCCTGCTCTAAAAGCTGTTTGCTTTGCTCAGAATTTGAAATGGAACAGCATTCTGGTTGCATTTCTATTTGCACAGTTGACGGCATTCACCACCACACAGCCATTCACCATCACAGGGGCCAGAACCTGCTGTTTGCAATTGCTCAGAACTTAACTGGGTGACTACAACATTACAGCAATGTGAGAGAAAAATATTTTTTGCTGGCTTGATGTGTTTCTAACTGAAGACTTTCAGACTACCTGCTAAGGGAGGAACCAAAGGTCCATCTAGACCAACACCCTGTTTCCCATAGTGCCCAACCAGAGGCCCTGGAATTCTCACGGCCAGGACATGGAGGCCAAAGCCCCCACCTGCTCCTACCCTCAGCTATTGGCATTCAGAGGTACACTGCTTCTGAAAACAGAGGCTTCATTTACCCATCATGGTTAATAGCTACTGATGGAGCTGATAGAGGCTTCATTGATGGAGGCTTCATTTACCCATCATGGCTAATAGCTACTGATGGAGCTGTCCTCTGCATTGATGTCATGGTGTCGGAGGCGGGCGGGGAGGACTACAGACCTTCCTGCAAGATATAATTATGCCCTCATACCTTCTACAAAGACAACATTGGCTTGCCTCCTTTGATAAAGGCTTCCCAATCCTGTTGGCAGATACACTGACATTTGAAGCTGCCTTATACTGAATCGGACCCTTGGTCCATCAAGGTCAGTATTGTCTACTCAGAACCGCAGTGGCTTTCCGGGGTCTCAGGTCAAGGTCTGTCACATCGCCTAGTGCCCGATCCTTTTAAATAGCGATGTCAGGGATTGAACCTCTGCTGCTGAGCCATGCCCCCCTCCCAGTGAATACAGCAGAACCTAATTCTGAGTTAACATGCTGACAACTAAGTTGTAAAACTCTTTCACGCCCACTCATTTTGGGAATGCTGTGAGTAATCCCTCACTCAAAACTTCAGGCCTTTGTGATTATCCATCTCATGGCACTAACAGAGCCGTCTATCCTGTTTGCAGCCCTTGAGCACGCCGTTGTTGTATCTGGAAAAAAAAAAAATCCGGTAATTAAGTACCGGCAGATACTTTATTTAGCAAGACCATTGCAGATGTTCTGCAGAGAGCGCTTGGTTTGTGTTTACGCACAACCAGATGTCCCCCAATTGCATGAGTCACATTCAAGGCACCAAAGAATTCTTGGGACTGTCACGTTGATCAAGAAGCAGCTTGCAGCATCCAAGAAAGGGGGTGAAGGAATTAAACTGCATTACAGATGGCTTCTGCCAATAGGAGCCTGATCCATCAGTGGGCCAGGGAGTGGCCAAGGCAGGCCTCCCTTGGCCGTCTCCATTGCAGCTAGTCTTCTGTTCTGGTGCTGCAGCTGCCCGGGAGTATGGCTCAGTAACTTGGTGCAAAATACTGTATCATCTTTATATGGGACACATCCTGCCAGCTTTACAGACTTTGCATTGGTTGTTGTTGGTGGAAAGTGCCATCAAGTCACTGCTGACTTCTGGCAACCCCTGGTGGGGGTTTTCAAGGCAAGAGACCAACAGAGGTAGTTTGTCATTGCCTTCCTCTGCATAGCAACCCTGGACTTTGCTTGGTGGTCTCCCATCCAAGTACTCACCGGGGCTGACCCTGCTTAGCTTCCGAGAGCCTGAGGAAATTGGGCTAGCCTGGGCCATCCAGGTGGGGGGCTTGCATTGGTTACCAATTGGTTCTTCCAGGCAAAATTCAGAGAGCTGGTTCTTCCTTTTAAAGTACTCGAAAGGATAACAGAAAGGCCATCTGTTTCCATGACAACCAGTCCATCAATTAGGATTGGCATTAGAAGCCCTGCTGTATGCCCCACTCACCTTTTAATGTAAGGTGGGTGACAACCAGGGACCGGGCTTTTCTGTGGTGGCACCTCATTGATGGAATATCCTCCCCATAGTGGTTTGGCCGGTACCTGGTTGCTTTAGGTGCCAGGTTAAAATTTATCCAAGCATTTTGCTAGAGTGGGTTTTTTTTATTTTAGCTAGTCTGTTTTTGTCAGCTGCTTTAAACTGTTTTACCTGCTGCTTTCACCTGCTGTTTACTTGTTGATGCTTTAGTTTTAATGAGATTTGTATTGCTTTATATTGGATGCTGCCGCAAAGACGCTCAAAGAAACGTGACTTATAAACGGCTTAGAGAAATATTGTGCATTGATTGAATGTAATTGCGCAGCTTTAATTGTCCCCCCCTTGATTGTTTTATTCCTATTACATACCCTCCCAAAATTGAACAACTCATTTAAGCAAAACAACAAAATTCCAGATTGCAGAAAAACCTGAGATAATTTTCCTGTCTATTACTCTGTCCACGAATATGATTAGGTGCGCCAACTTCACAGTTTTCAGCAATGTCTTCTTTGTTCTCAAGCTGGAATGTATGGGGGGCGCAATGGAATTTGTTTCGCGTATTTGGCAACACATATTTTTGCTGCTGCCCGTAAACAAACAAAAAGAGCATTTTTTCATATTTTTTTTCTCATAACACACATAAAAGGATTACTTATGGATCCAACAGAAGCAGGCTAACTAAGTGATCTCTAATTCAATACACATCTAAGTAACTGATGGTAGCATCTACTAGGCATGCTTATGATCTGCTTCCTTTATAAAGCCTGATGGCTTTATAAAGAATCAGCGCAAACTATCGCTATCTGTTGCTCATAAGCAACAGAGATCAGCATTCAATTGGCTTTGGCGGTCCGGTGAAAGGAATATATTTTGTGCCAAGTTAAGATAAAGCAAGGGTCAGTGCATAATATCCACTCAGAACATTTATTTATTTATTGGTTACATTTATACCCCGCCCTCCCCGCGAACGGTCTCAAGGCAGCTTACAAGGGTCGGTACAATGTACCTAGTCTCCATAAAACATTAAAACAATCATAGATTTACAGTGCCATAATAAAGTGCTCGCAGTCCTAGTCATTACTTCATTAGGTTAAGTGGTGCTCTCTGAGATGTACCCCCAAAGTTCCGGGCTCAGCGATCTTCTGGCCTCCTGCGGAGATATGGCTCTGTCTCCACACTAGAGCCGGCCCTGTACCACAAATGTTCAATAGTGGTAGTTGGTGGCAGTAGTGGGCGGTTCCTAGTTGAAAGCCTGGTGGAAGAGCTCTGTCATTCCAGCATAGAGACGAAACCTCTCTTGTGGTCAGAGCAGTCACTGGCCAAATCAAAGGAGTGTGAATGCTAGAAGGACTAGAACAAAGTTTGAGTCCAGTGGCACCTCTAAGATATCTGAGGAAGTGTGCTTTGCACATGAAAGCTCATACCTTGGATACAACTCTGTTGGTCTTCAAGGTGCCCCACTGGACTCCAACTTTGCTCTGCTGCTTCAGACCAACATGGCTGCCCAACCTGAGTCTATCTTGCTAGAAGGACTGTATTTAGCCTTTGCATTTCTTCACACAACTGCAAGGCTTGAGAATTCCACCAGAAGGTTCCCCGTGCTTGACCAGCAAAGAAGACTTCTGGGAGAGCCAGACTGTGGCTTTCGCACATGCAGAGAAATGCACTTCCAATTCACTTTCAATGCACTTTGCAACTGGATTTTATGGTATGAAATGGGAAAATCCACTTGCAAACAATTGCCAAGCAGGCCAGTAGCCAGGATTTTTTAATTGAGGAGGCCTTTACATAAGTCAGGGGGGCACCTCACACAGACCCTTGCACACACCTCCAAGGGACCACCTGGGCTGGATGGGAAGTCAGGGGGCCTTGGCAGTAAGTCAGGGGGCCAGGCCCCGAGATGCCCCACTGTAGCTACAGGCCTGTTGCCAAGACATATTGAAAGTGGATTAAAAATGCAGTTTGGGTGCTTTCCAGACTGCAGTCACCTTCCAGATTTTCGTCAGTGCTGTGGCTGTTCCAATGATCGTGCTATTGGTGCAATCAATACATACTTTAGTGTGTTGCACCACATAAAGTCTTTTGGAGCATGGAGAGCAGGTTCAAGCCTCCTTTGTGACAAGAAGCTGACACTTGGGCTGGTTATTCCTCTCCATGAGGTGGAATGGGGAGAAGGAAATCTTGTATGCCGCTCAGGGAAAGATGGGTGGGTTAAATATATCATGAAGACGCCACAAGGCCAAACCAGAGTGAAGAAAATGCATCCTTCCTTTGTACTATATGAACAGCCATTTCATCTCCATTTTCTGTTGTTATGTGGGGGAAGGGGGGAAGGCGTGCAACACAACATCTTGAACTTGTTTATTTTTAAAACTCCTACAAAGCAGCGTATGATCTTGAATGACCTCACAACTTTCTGATTTATTTATTTAAGGCTATTGATACATCTTGCAGAGCCTTCAGAGGGATCGATGGATAAACCCTTTACAGTGACTTTGGCCTGTTTTCAGTAATTAGCAGGGCGAAGATGAGACAGGGAAGGTGGAAAATACAACCTGCATACCCCCTCCCCCCATTTCAGTAATTTTTTAAAGGAGTCTTGCAAAAAGGGGTTGAGAATGCCCCGAAGGACAGGGAATGCCACACATTCAGAATAATGGTAGGAAGGACTGCCCTCACTCTGAGTTGGTTTTGTGATATCTGATCTGTTCACAGTGAGAGGGACACTTCCTCTACTTATTATCATTTGGCTATGTGACAACATTCTATAGCCAAATCGAATTGGATACATGATGATGTAATCATTAATGATGCAATGACATTGCTTGTGTGATCCCTGGTTGGCTGGGAACGGTTCAGGAAAACGCCATGGACTTAAAAATGGTGTTGAAGTCGCTGACAGCTGAATGAGGAAAGCAATAGGTACAAATAGGTAGTAAGCAGTGTACAAAGCTGATAATTAAGGGGGTTCCATTAAACTTTTTGCCCCCATATGTACCACTCCCCTCCTAAGTTTTCAGTAACAAAAATTCTGTGCAGTCCCAGTGATCAACGCGTGCTTCACTTTTCCATACAGACAGGATGGTGGATAGATGCTTTGAAGAAACTTATGAACCAAACCAATTAAACAAACAAATCACTGCTCCAAAGCTATCCTTTCAAAGAGTCCCTGACAGGGAAAAGCAGCTGCTTTGACCATCCAAGGAGAGGGGAGGTAGAAAAAAAGTTTTGGTGTTAGTTGCCTCTGATTTTCACCATGCCAGTTGCAAAGGGGCAGTACATGGGGTGGTTTCTGTGGCTCAGAAAACCAGGTGCCTGCCCACCCCTGCTTGCTTAGGCATAAACACTCAGGGAGCCCATCCGCAGACATCAGTTGCAAACTTCACCCTGTGTGGAATTTCCCCCTTTTCTGAAGCCCATTCATTATAGATGCCAGGGCCGTTGGCTTTCCTTTCCTCCGGCTCTTGGCTCCACATCCTTTGCCAGTTGATAGCTTTGGCAGTGACAGATCAAGCGAGCTGGAGGAAGGCCATTTGGAAGGACAGGCACTAGAGCTGTTGACAGAAGGCTGGTCTAGCCAGCCAGTCTGCCAGCAGCAAAGCAAACGGCTCCGAGAAGAGCCATACCTTGCCCGGGGTGGTGAGAAACCAGAATACATGAGACAAGGAAGCCGGGGAGAACAAAGCTGGAATGGAGGCACCCAGCAAGTCATCCCTGAAAGATTGATTTGTTCTTCGGGCCATGCTCTCAGAGTGATGTTCTTCTGTGCTAAACGCGTTGCCTTTTTAGTACAACATCAAATGGATCATGTTGTGATGAGGGATAAAAACTGTAGCTTTCTCTAGAGTAGGGCCTAGTGCAGTCATCCTTTGCAGAGCTGGGGGAGTTTAAATTCATTTACCGGACTTGAATAAAATGTGTTACATTCCTAGAGTGGGTCTAGCTGTAGTCAGCCCTAGATCCATCTTTGCCAATATGGAAGCCGTGTTTAATGCCAAGCCGAAACATGTGGGGCCAGTTTTAATTTGTTGACCAGAATTTTTATCTAGGAGCACAGGAAGCTGCTTTGAGAGCCAGCATGGAACAGTGGTGAGTGCCCTGACAAAGGGCACTTTGGCTCTTGAAAGCTCATACCCCAAAAATCTTGTATTTTTTATATACGTATATGTGTGTGTGTGTGCACACTCAGAAGTCATATTTCTGGTGACTGTGTGTGCACCCAGAAGTCGTGGCAACCTCTGGTGACTGTGCATGCACCTGGAAGTTGTGGCAACCTCTGGTGACTGACCCCTACTGGGGACCTGGAGGATATTCAGAGAGGTGGCTGAATAAAGCCTGTTCCTGCTTCCTGACTGCTGATATTCCAAGGAGGTCTCCCATCCAAGTACCTGCCAGGGTCGGCCCTGCTTAGCTTCCGAGATCTGATGAGACCAGGCTTGCCTGGGCTATCCAGGTTGGGGCCTACCCCAAAAACCTTGTTGGTCTCCAAGGTGCCATGGGACTCAAATCTAGCTGGACTAGGATCTGAGAAACCCAAGTCTGAATCTCTCCTCTGGTGCGGAAACTTGCTGGGTGAGCTTGGGCCAGTCACACAGTCTCAGCTTAATCCACCTCACAGGGTTGATATGGGGATGAAAGGGAGACTATTGTAAGCCACTTTTGGTCTGCATTACGGGATGGAGAAAAGCGGCTTATAAATGAAGTAAAATAACTTGACGCCATTGGCCAGTGTGGTGAAATTCTGCCGATGCCACGTTCTCTGGTAGAGAAATGCCTTCCCCGGCACCTAAATAGAGACGCCAGGGATGGAATCTGCAGTCTTCTTGCACGCAAAACAGGTGCTCTGGCACAGGCAGGGTTGCCAGCTCTGAGTTGGGAAATTCCTGGAGATCTGAGGGTGGAGACTAGGGATGGCGGATTTTGCGGAGGGAGCGCAGCAGGTGAAGTGATGTCACAGAGCCCACCCTCCAAAGCTGCCAGGTCCTTCAGAGTGACTGAGCTCTGCAGACTGGAGATCAGTTGTAATTCGGGGAGCTCTCTGGGCCCCACCTGGAAGCTGGCAACCCCACTCACCAAGGCACAACCCCTCCCGCTCATGAAAGATAAAAACTAGTATAGAATTGCTATGCAATTGTCATGTCCACATTTTAATTTTTTAAAAACTTTATTTATATCCCATCTTTCATCCCAATGGAGACCCAAAGCGGCTTCCCTCATTCCCCTCTCCTCCATTCTATCCTCACAACAACCCTGCGAGGTAGGTTAGGCTGAGAGTGTGTGACTGGCCCAAGGTCGCCCAGCAAGCTTCCATGGCATGAGTGAGGATCTGAACCCGGCTTTCTGGCTCCCTTTCTTTCTCCCTCTTGGCTTTCTACTCTTTTTCTTTTGAAAGAAAAGTGTTGTTGAAAACGGTTTTATCTTCTGTCTTTCCCTCTCTCTTTTTGGTGTTTTTGCTTTGTGTGTTTGCATGTGCATGTGTGCGTGCCTGTAAGTCATGGTGACCTCTGGCGACTCCTACTGGGGCATGAAGGACACTCAGAGAAGTGTCTTGATAGCCTGCCTCTGCCTCCTGGGCCTGGTATTCTCTGGAGGTCTCCCATCCAAATACTTGCTGGGGTTGGCCCTGCTTAGCTTCTGAGATCTGACAAGATCAGGCTTGCAGGGCTATCCAGGATGAAGGCATATCTTCTGTTTCCTGTATAGCTAGCTAGCAACCGTATGTGGACAGTTTTAGCTGGCAGAACTGCACAGGTACGGTGCTTATCTGAATTCCCCCATCTGCACAGACTCAGAAGCCATGTGAGCTCTGTCATCCCAGCAGGATCTGATCTGGCATTCTCCCAGCATCTCTTATCTTTCAAATCTCCTTTTCAATTATGCCCATTAGGCCAATAATGTGTGTCGTCTGCCGCTCTGAGCCACTGATCGCCCATCCGCAGACCTCGGGGTGGGGTTGCGACTCTCCAGCCAAGCAGTCTGCAAATGGGATGAAAGGGGGGGGGAGAGGACAAGCTGTCAGCCCCCCGGCTGCTGTGATGGGCCTGCTGAAGATGGTGAAGTGAGAAACCGCAGGCCCTCCATCCTCCACGAGGCTTAATGACACGCTCTTAATGGCCGAAAAATTATAGAGCACCTTTCTTACCCCAGCCGAAGTCGATCACACCTCTGTCTCCCACGGCAGTGAATTACACAGGCTGGGCTCATTGCTTTTAGCCTGTCTTCACTTTCATCGGGCCATTAATCTAAGGGAAAAGGTCCCCCATGTTCTTCCTTAGGAGCAGTGCAGAGAATGAGGGAATCGCCCTACATGAACCTCCTCCAATGAATTCTGAATATCCGCCTGCCCCTCCCCGAGACTATGGCTGGGGGCTAGGCTCGCCAACTTCCAGGTGGGGCCTAGAGATCTCCTGGAATTACAAGTGATCTCCCGATGACAGAGATTACTTCCCTTGGTTAAAAAATGGCAGCTTTGGAGGGTGGGCTTTATAGCACCGATACCCTGGGTCTCCCCCCTCCCCAACCCTAACCCTCCCCAGGCGTCACCTTTAAATCTCCAGGAATTTCCCAACATGGAGCTGGTGACTCTGCTGGGGTCTTATTGTTTTTCCCTTGTTCTCAACTCAGGAAACGTTTATTTAAGCGGCTTGGCTGAGGGAGATGCATAGAGGGACCTGCATAAGGTGAGAGGTTGAAGGAAATTTGGGGAGGGGTGTCTGGGGGATAAGGCTGCCAGCCTCAAGGTGGGGCCTGGAGATCTCTTGGAATGACAGCTGATATCCCGGTTACAGAGATCAGTTCCCTTGGGAGAAATGGAAGCTCTGGAGGGAGGGCTTTATGGCATAACGTGGCTGCTGAAGCCTCTCCCCAAAATCTACCCTCAAAACTCCAGGGATTCCCCAACCCAGAGTTGGCAACCATATGGGGGGTCAAGTAAGTAGGGTATGTTACAGAATTCTGACTACATTTACCTATTAGCCTAGTACCAAAGAGCACAGTCAGGGGCTGTGCAGCATTTTTGGAACTTTTTGTTTCAGATGCTTTGTTTTCACAGTGGTCATTATTTCCATTCATTTTTCTTTAAACTGGTTTTAATTGGGACAGCTTAGAAACCCGTTTCTTATGATAAGAATCTTATCCCTTGCTCTCTCCTGACTCCCCCCACCCCATCTCTTCTACTGCAAGAAATGTTTGACTTTAATGACTGGAAAGCTTCCATGTCAAACCCAGTACCCTCTTTTAAACAATGCAGCTTCTTCGTTATATCCCCCCCCCCGGAAAGGCACATTACATTCAAATGGTGTAAAAGGCCCTAAAAGAAGCAAAACGAATCGGGAACGCCAGGGCAGTAAAGAGGCCTCTCCTGCCCATGTCAGAGAAACCAAACAGGAAACGTTTGCCCGCTGCTCAAAATAACTTTCAGCTGCCTTCCAAGACATCATGTGATTGCTAAACATTGGCGCAAGTCTGCATATTGTCCGCTGGCTCCTGAATCGTTGAGGCGGGCCTGCTCCGCGTTCCTTAAATCCTGGCAGCCTCTGGAAGGTGACGCGGGCGCTCCCGGGGAAGACGAGGCCGCGGCTGGAGCGGTGGCGCCGCCGACGGACCGCCAGTTCGGGCCCCCGTCTCCATCGCGCGCCGTCGGGTCTCGCTTTGGCAATAACGACGAGACAGGCGGCTTGCCGAACCTTCCGTCGGCGACCTGTAGATGGCGCCGGAGCGGCGTTGCAAATTACCTCGTTCTTACCTGCTGCTGGGGGGTGCGCGCGTGTGTGTGGAGAGGGAGAGGGAGAGGGAGAGCGGAGCTGGGTGGGAGGGTGTCCGTGCTGCGCGCGGCAATTTCTTTAATGGCTTTCTTCGGCTTGATAGATATTGAAGGAAGGCGCTTGTTGCTAGGGCAATTTCCATGGAGAGATAATAAGAGATCATTTTAAAGTGAGCGAAAGTATAATGGCGCATTCGGGTAATGAGGGAGTGGAGAGAGTAATGACCGGAGACCTCAGAGAGGGAGAACGCGTCGGGAGAGCGAGCGAGAGCGATTGGGTGGCTTTGTGGAGAAGGTACAGCGCGCCCTGCATCTCCGGAGGGTTTGTCCTGGCTAACCAGGGTGGGTAGGGGTTGTGCTCCAGGGGAAGAGGAGAGCCTCTGCTTGGCACCCAGAAGGTCCCAGGTTCAGTCCCTGGCATCTCTAGTTAAAGGATCTGGCAAGGTAAAGGTAAAGGTTCCCTTGCTCGAAAGCCAGTCGAATCCGACTCTAGGGTTTCAAAGCCGAAGAGCCAGCGCTGTCTGAAGACATTTCCATGGTCATGTGGCCGGCATGACTAAACACCGAGGCGCATGGAACGCTGTTACCTTCCCACCGAAGTTTTACCTTTTTATCTACTTGCAATTTCTTGCTTTCAAACTGCTAGATTGGCAGGAGCTGGAACTAGAGACGGGAGCTCACTCCGTCTTGCGGCACCCGGGTTTCGAACTGCTGAACTACTGACTCACAGCCTGCAGTTCAGCCTTTTAACCACTTGAGCCACCACAGCTTGGAGGCCTCTGGAGCCAGCTTGGAGAGAGTGGACTCTAATCTGGGAGAACCTTGATTCCCCACTCCTCCACATGCGGTTGCTGGCCTGGCCTTGGGTCAGTCACAAGCTCTCAGAGCTGTTCTCTCAAGGGCAGTTCTCGAAAGAGCTCTCTCAGCCCTGCTTACCTTCCAGGGTGTCTGTTGTGGGGAGGGAAAGGGATTGTAAGCCACTCTAAGACTCCTTCGGGTAGTGAGGGGCGGGATATAAAACCAGTCTCCTCCTCCTCCTCCACCTGGGAAACCCTGGAGAGCCACTGCCAGTCTCAGTAGACAATACTGAACTTGATGGACCACCGGTCGATTCAGGCTAAGGCAGCTCTGTGTGCATTTGTGCTTGTCCCTAATGCTAGGGTTCCTCCTTAAGAGTCACACTGTGTGGAATGCCTTCTAGGGTTGTCAAGTCTGGGTTGAGAAATTTCTAGAGATTTGGGGGTGGGCTCTGGGTTAGGGCAGGGTTTAGGGAGGGGAGGGACTCCCAGCAGGGTATAAGGCCATAGAGTCCATCCTCCAGAGCAGCCATTTTTTCTCCAGGGGAACTGACCTCTAGCAGCTGAGCATCACTTGTAATTCTGTGAGCTCTCCAGGCCCCACCTGGAGGTTGGCAACAGTAGCTGTCAACACTGAGGACCTGTGTGCAGCCCTATGGTGTCAAGCACCTGGGAGACCCATCCTGTATAATTTGGGGAGGGGAGGGGCTGTGGCTCAATGTTGGAGCATCTGCTTGGCATGCGGAAGGTCCCCAGTTCTCACCTCTGACATCTCCAGTTTTAAAAGGATTAAGTAAGAGGTGATGTGAAGCACGTCTACCTCAGGCCCGCTGAGAGCCGCTGCTAGTCCAAATAATAATAATAATAATAATAATAATAATAATAATAATAATAATAATAATAATAATAATAATAATAATAATAATAGTTTGAATTTATACCCTGCCCTTCACTCAGAGTCTCAGAGCGTCTTACAAACTCCTTTCCCTTCCCCTCCCCACAACAGACACCCTGTGAGGTAGGTGGGGCTGAGAGAGCTCTAACACAAACTGCTCTTTCAGGAACAGCTGTGCCAGAGCTTGTGACTGACCCAAGGTCACATCAGCAGGTGCAAGTGGAGGAGTGGGGAATCAAACCCGGTTCTCCCAGATTAGAGTCCGTACACTTAACCACTACACCAAACTCAGCACTACACCAATAGATCATGCTGACCTCAGTAGACCCAAGCTCTGCCTTGGTATAAAGCAGTTTTGTGTGTGTTCAGAGCTCCCTTCTTTAAATATCAAATGGGCCCCCCATCTATCCACACTCAGAACAGTAATAATTAAAAAACCATCCTCTCCAGTGTTTTGTTTCCCATAGTGGCCTACTAAATACTTTTAGAAGTTTGACAAGCGGAGAACAGAGGGCCAAAGCCTCCCTTGTGTCCTCGCCTTTCCCAACCTGGTTTTCTGAACTGGGTGGGCTGCTTTGGAACACGGAGGTTCCATTGGTGACTGTGAAAGAGAGCGAACCCGAGCACTCGGAATGCACGTGGGAAGCCGTGTTGGTCTGAAGCGGCAGAACAAACTTTGAGTCCAGTGGCACCTTTAAGACCAACACAGTTTGGTTCAGGGTATAAGCTTTCGTGTATGCGAAAGCTTATACCCTGAACCAAACTGTGTTGGTCTTAAAGGTGCCACTGGACTCAAACTTTGTTATGGTATTTTAAAGCGAACGTCGAGCAATTGAAAGGATAGCTGCTGGATAAGAGACCAAAGGAGTTCTGGCTCTCCGAGGCATTCTGGGAGCATCTGTGCGTCATGGCTGGGCTATTCAAGGGACACGCACGACATGCTATATTTGCGGAACCGAAAACAACAGGAAGACTCCGGTGTAAATTGCTCCCGATCCCAGGGGGCCGAGGCAGGGAGGAGGGGGCCCCCTTCCCTCCAGTCTGGTTGAGAGCTGTTGAAGCTAATCAAGGCGCTCTCTTCAAAACCGGAGACAATGTGTCCAATTAACATTAAGGTGCTCGGTGTTGATGGGGCCCTGGGAAAGCGGCAATTTGACAACAGCCGCTAATAAGTCTTAACATTTAAAAGCCACTCTCAAAACAAAACAGGACGGATGTGCCTCGTCATGAGGTGGAGCGCTCCTTGCGTTTCCGAGTGACAGGGCCTGGCGGACCGCTCCCTCCCTCTCCCTTCGGGGCTTTGCTGTCCTCAACTTTGTTGGGGAAACTTGCGTGTAGCCCATCGATACATCCCAGTTTCCCCAGTTGGGGCAAATAGTAGCTCTTGGGGTCCATTTCAGGTTGAGAAAAAAGGCGCACGTGGATGCTTCGGCCTCCTTTCCCTGCGTGTGCCACACAGCCCCTTTTTAAATTGGGGTTGCCAGCTCTGGGTTGGGAATTACCTGGAGATTTGAGGGGTGGAGGCTGGAGAGGGTGGGGTTTGGGGAGTGGAGGGACCTCAGGGGGATATAATGCCATATAATGCCACCCTCTAAAGCAGCCATTTCCTCCAGGGGAACTGATATTGGTCATTTTGGAGGTCAATTATAACAGTGGGAGATCTCCAGGTGCTACCTGGAGGTTGGCAACCCGAGTCACCATACACCTGAGAGTTCAGTTCAGCTTGTCTCTGGTCTGACATTAGGCAGACTCAGGAAACAACATAGCTTGAGTCTCAGGCCAGCCCTGGAAAGTCTCTGCTCCACGCTTCCTTCTCTGTCCACCAAACCTGTTTGGGGACTTCTCAGTTTGGAAAACAAAGCGAAAGGAAGGCATGGTAGAGGATTATAGAATTATGCACAGTGTGAAGAAAAAGGACAGGACTTTTCCTCCCTCAGTGATAATGCTAGAATTCACGATTACCCGTGGTGAAGTTGAAGGATGATAGATGGGTTGGAGGGGGGAGCAAATGGAGAGAATTTCTTCTCCGCCTCAAAAGACTCGAAGTTGGGAGTCACCCAGTCAGGAACAGCAGATGCAGACAGGCCGACAAAGCAGAAGTACTTCTTCACATGTACGATTATTGTACAGAATTTGGTGGTGTCAGCGATGGGCTTAAGTGCTTTTGAAAGGAGATTGGACAAATTCATCGAAGATAGGTCCACAGCTATTGGTCATGGGAGCCAAATGGAACCTCCGGATTCAGAGGCAGTATACCTCAGAACACAAGATTGCTGGAGACAAACAATGGGGCAGGGTTGTTTGGCCATAGTAGTATGCCACTTCCATGCATAAGAGCAGTGTACCATTGTGTTAAATACTGGGTTCTGGACGCATTGCAGTGACCAGCTCTATTTAGTGATTTCATGAACACAACAAGGACACCCAGCAGGGTTTGAGCCCTGCTTATAAAGCATGCAAACACCACATGCCACCCACACCCCACCCCACCCACCCACTCCCAAGGATAGGCTATTTACATTACACTGCTTATCTATAGCAGCCCAATGGGTGGCCCTGGGGGCTGGTCTCAGGTGAGAACAAAAGATTACCTGGGCCAATGATGAGTCCCAGGGGTGTGTGATGTCAGTAGAGGCAGACCTTAGGTTTGACCAATGGGCTTCCAGAGAGGCAGGGTCTAGTTGAATGGATTATAGGGACTTGCTGGCCAGATAAACAAAAGGTGGGAGACTTCCCTGATTGTTCCTGATTAGCATCAGGAAGGGTCGTTAACAATTTGAATGCTTGACTGGGTAATCCCTTCATGCAAACGACTGGCAGAGGAAAAGTCCTTTGTCTGCTGTATGGCCCTTAATCCGTGTATGTGACATGCAGCAGGTATGCAATGGAGTCCCTCAGAGTAAAAGGACAGCTTTTTCCTTTCTCTATGGGCTTCTACCTTGGCATCCATTTTACAGTCTAGACAGACCATGTGGCAACAGCAAACAGTCCATAGCAAAGCCCCATAATGGCGTCAGGGCTAACAATAGGTCAGTTCCAGGATCCTGGTCAGCTATTGTTCTTGGGGAGCAAGCTCACCCAGTTCAAGGTCCCCCATTCAGGGCTGGCTTAGGTTCAGTACATAACACATTGCATACCAGTTTCTGAGCGGCACATGGGACGAGGGAGCTATTGTAGTCACACGATCCTGGAAACATGCCGCTAGCCTCTGTGGGAAACAGGATGAAGAACTAGAGGGATCTGGTCCAATGCTGTGGGGCTCTTGTACTGTTTTATTTACCG
Source organism: Gekko gecko (assembly GCA_029375565.1). NCBI lineage: Eukaryota > Metazoa > Chordata > Lepidosauria > Squamata > Gekkonidae > Gekko > Gekko gecko. Next base: position 19,083,998 of record JAPDNY010000013.1, on the reverse strand, counting down.
ATGGAGTCTGCACCGAGGCTGTTAGACGTCTGCAGTGTCTGAGTTAAGGAGTAATGGGCTTAATTACAGGCAGTGTACAAAAGACCATCTCCCGAGGGGAATGGTCGTTGCCACCTATTTTAAGCGGCCCCTGCATGACTCCTGAATAGTTTCTCAGAAAGCAACCTAGAGGCCATTAACTTTTCTATTCCAAAACCCCAAAGGTTCAGAAATATGACGCTCTGTAACCATATTTCATTAACTGTAGGTGGGGAGGAGGCAGTCTGCAGAGATGAATGCCTCCCGAGCAACCTCTTATTCCCAGTTCCAGGCACAGATTCATGCGTCATGCTCAGAACAACATACAGACACTCAGAAGGGTCAGAGGCCTTGTGCTTGTCCGATGATGTCTAGAGGGCAGGGTGGCAAGCCGCCTAAGCTCTGGTTTTGGCACTAAATGATGATCGCCTCTTTTCTTCTCCCCTTGATGTCCGGCAAATCACTTCGTCTTGCTATGAGTCACCACTAGTTCAGAAGAACGTGGCGCTCGTGGTCTGTCCCCAGCCAGGGATGCAGCAAATGTAATAGCAGCGTGTTTATCCAAGAGTCGTGACATCCCAAAGGTTACAGCGAGCATTGACGTGTGCACAGAACACTCCGGTAAATTCAGATGGTTGTCCAGCTGTTCGAAGGATAACATTGCTGCAGCTGGCAGTGATTACTGTTAGGTGATGCGAACGCAGGAAGATGCTTTTTACTGTGTTGGATTGGTGCAGCTGGCTCAGGATTGTCTCCTCTGATTGGCAGTTGTTAGCCAAGGTCCCACCCTGTCCTACTAAGCTCACATCCTTTCATTGGAGATGCCAGAACTGATCTATCTAATTTATTACAGCAAGAGCCAGTAAAACAGTACAATTCTGTTAAAAGAGAGATTAAAACAGTAATAACATAGCAATAGTATAAAAGCATTAACAGGAGAAAATTAATAAAATTAGTCAAATAAAATAAGAGAATCATACAGTTTTTTTCAGCTGAAATAAGTTTAGGTTTCCTAATAGCTAAGAGGCAAGATTTCGCCACAGCGTACGTCACTGAACTCTGAACGTCTTCTAGGAGGACTTTGCTTGGGCCTTCTGGCCTAAAATCAAGATGAGACTGCAGAGTGTTAAATCTAGGCAGAAAGGGTAGTATAAGATGATTTCGTTCCTCCTGATAGAATCTGCAGAACAGGAGGACATGAGTAATTGATTCCACCATATTAGCCATGCATGGGCATATACGCTCATGCACTGGAACTCGAGTGAATTTGCCTTCCAGTAAAGCCAGAACTGAACATAAGGCCTTCTGCTTGCAAACTATGCATCCAGTCACGGGGCTGCCACTCTCGTGTTCATAAGCATTGATAAACTAAATATCAGTATAAATTTGCCCTACTGTTGTCTAGAGATCTTAAAGATCTAGCCCACTCTCCCCATGCAAGATATTAAAACTCACCAATGAGTGACTGCTTCTGGTGTATCTAATGGTGGTGGAAAGTGCTTTCTAGTTGCAGCCAACTTATGGCCACCCAGTAGTGTTTTCAAGGCAAGAGACCAACGGAGGTGATTTGCCATTGCCTGCCTCTGTGTCACGACCCTGGACTTCCTTGGTGGGTCTCCCATCCAAGTGCTAACCAGGGCTAACCCTGCTTTGCTTCTGAGACCCGATGAGATTGGGCTAGCCTAGGCCACCTAGCTCAGGGTGGGGTGCATGATGGCTCTGTGCAAAGGGCTGTCAAGTCACGGCTAACTTATGGCGACCCTGTAGGGTTTTCAAGGCAAGAGGCGTTCAGAGGTGGTTTTTCCATTACCTGCTTCTGCTTAGCGACCCGGGACTTCCTTGGTGGTCTCCCATCCAAGTGCTAACCAGGGCCCACTCTGCTTAGCTTCTGGCACTTGATGAGATCTGGCAGGCCTGGGCCATCCAAGTTATAGTCGGGGTATATGATAGTGTTCTTTAATTGCCATAATTGGACAAGCCAAGAATTGAACCTAGGACCTCCTGCATGCAGAACACGTGCTCTCATGCTACGCTGTACGCCTCCTTTGAGTCCAGTGTTGTCTTCTGTGAAATGGTACTCTGAAGTCTTGGGCATGGGTCTTCCCCAATAGTGCCCTCCCAAGGTCACTTGTCAGAAAACAAAAATGGTAACTCCTGAATACAAAGCCCATACTGTTAGATATGAGACTCAGGCAGCAGCTCGTTGAACAGTGAAACCAGCTTTATTTACAGAGTGAGAACAAGATAGGACTACAGCAAAACTGGGAAGCAACAGGCTCCCTTTTAAACAGTCCGGGCTTGCTAAACCACACCCATTTGTGCAATAAGGACCAATCAAAATATATACATAAAGCCCAATCACATCGTTTCCCTCCTACACATATCTTGTATCCTGATTGGACAGCTGTGCAGAGTGTCCAATCAGATTTCAGGCTTCAAGATACCAGGCTTTAATGGGAGCTGGAATCAAGCTCCTACATTTATGTATAGCAATACATAACACATACTCTGTGACTGAGCTATCAACAGCTACTCCCTCAATACTTACTAGAAAGTATTTTGGGGCCTTGATTCTGTCTACCTCCCATTTTTTACTTTCTTCCTAGCTGGAGGAAGCTAAAGGCCCTTGGCTAATGTATTGCCTGTTTTGGGAAGGATAGGGAGACTCCAGGAAATGCGTGTGTTTCCGCTATCAGCTGTCTCCTGAAGACCAAAAGAGACCCATGAGCCAGTTGGTGGCTTTCTATGGGCCAAGAATGGCCCCAGGTTGTTTTATTCTCCATTCAACAGTTCTGTCAGATTTTACTCTTGTGATTCAGATGTCACAACAAAACAACAGGTTGCCCTCTTGACCACCTGGCCTTTCTCAGCCGTTTCCATCTGTCCACGTTTTGAAAAGGTCACAGTGTCAGGGACCAGTCATGCTAAGGCCCTGACCTTTTCTGCGGGAAGTAAATTTTGACAGTCCAGAGTGTACAGGAAACCTGTCAGAGCTCCACTCCCCTAGGAAGGGGTGTGTGTATGTGTATAATTGGCTCTGATCTAGTCTGTGCACTCCGCACAGATGAACAAAATTGTTTTGTTGCTGTCAGGACACAGATAAAGTCACAGACAAAAAAAACCTGTATGGAGAACAAACTGCAGAAAACTGTGCTCGGTTCCTTCTGAAGCAACTGGATTTTGAGTTCCTCCTCGGGCCTTTATGATGTCTCTCATGTCTGACCTTCTAAGGCAGGGATGTCGAACTCATTTGTTATGAGGTGCGGATCTGACATAAATGAGACCTTGTAGGGCCGGGCCGGGTGTGTCATAAAATGGAATGCCAGGTAGCGGAGATATAAACTTTATAAAGGATACAAACAGAAAGATTTTTTTTTTACTTAAAATAAAACCATGCTTAAAACATTAGCTCTGTAAGCTGCAAACCTACTTTTGATTTATTGACATTCCCCACAGAAATCTCATGCTCAGAATTCTGAGTCTAGGACCCCGGTTAAAACACGAAATGCCTGAGTGATTAAGCAAACTATGATGCAGCAGCAGCAGCAGCAGAACTGAAAGCAGGAGATGGCCAGTTCCACTGCGGGCTTGATGGATGCCCTCCGGGTGCCTAATCCGTCCCCTGGGCTGCATGTTTGACACCCCTGTTCTAAGATATCGGAGGTCCTGAACCTGGAACATTGGCAGAGGGACCCAGGCACCTTACTTGATTTACAAACCTCTCAGAACACACGATCTAGCTCAGATAGAGGCTTTTCTGTGTGCAAAGCGTGTGCTCTGCTCCTGAATTGCAGATTAGGACACTACCTTGGGCCAAGTGTGCTGGTCCATCTAGCTCAGTATGATCTATTCCAGGTGTCTCCAATGTGGAGCATGGCAGTACTTTTCCTTAGCATCCACTTAGCTTTTCAGAAAGTGATCCAGGTTGTTGTATGGTGGACCTTGTTATTAGTGGCTCTTGTTCAAACGAAACCGTTTTCTATGGCTGCAATAATAGTTGCGGCCACTGCAGAATTAGGAGGATGGGTGACCCAGGCTTTCCTTAGTCAGTGGGTGAGTCTATTCCACCTTCAGGCTTGTTCTCTTTTTATTCCCCCTTCTCGTGCTCCCTCCCTTCCCCTTTTGCAATTCTTTTGCAAAGCAAGGAGGGAGGTATCTGTTAAGTATGAGACTCAACAAAGGATTCCGCTTCAAGTGGTTTCAGCTTTATTAAACAGCAACTGTAAGTCAGGAACACAGAACAACAAGGGGAGCACAGCTCCTTCTTTTAAACTCTCCCGGGCTGTCAAAGCCACACCCATTACAAGTTAAAGACCAATCAGAATACAGGGATAAAGGCCAATCAGGACTGTTCCCTCTTTGCAACAATATCACTCAGTGATTGGGTAATTACACAGGTTTCGCAGAAACCGACCAATAGCAATGTGACATCTGAAGAGCCACATTCAGACTCAAGCTTAACATGTGAATAGATAGGAGCGATTCACATTCAGTACATAACAGTATCATGTTTGGCTCCACCTTCTGTGGCTCCCATTTTGGAATTGACTCCACCTCCCGCCGCAGCCATTTTGGAATGGCAGTTACTACATCCTCTCAAAATTCCAAAGGTGCCCACAGGCTCAAAAAGGTCAGGGACCCCTGGTCTACTGCAACTGGCAGTGGCTTTCCAAGAGGCAGAGAAAAGGGTCTCCCAGCTTGTACGTGAGATTCTTCAACTGCGGGCGCCAGGAGCTGAAGCTGGAATCTTCTGCAAGCAAAATGCACATGCTGTGGCGCCTTTGCCTATATGCTGGAGATACCAGGTATCCTACCCTGATGCAGGCAAAGCATTTTCTTGCCCTGAACCAGGGGATGATGCATTTTCACGAGCGCTTGAAGAAAGAGAGCACTTCTCTGTGCTTGCTCCTTTGCTACACCATTACAGAGAAAAGTGGTAATTCAGACTAGCCCACGTTAGTCTGTTGCAGCGAGAGAAAACAGGAGTCCAGTGGCACCTTGAAGACTTGCAGCGTTTATTCTAGCATGAAGTTTTGATGGGTCATCAGCTTCAAAATTATTTACCTGCCCTCCCCACCCCAGGTTTTAAGAGGGATCTGGGATTTCTCACTCATCGTAGGTGTCTGCAGATTGCATATTCCATCCCTTAGAGATGTCAATTAATTCAGCAATATCACTATGGGTTTCTGTTGTGTCCACTTATCTTGCATTAGATTTTATGCGAATCCTACTTTTGCTATCTAGTAATAGTTGGTGATAACATTTTGCCGCATGGGACAAAATCCTCGCACCTGCAGCAATGTTTAGCCTGGATCCATGGTGTTGCTTCACTTGGAGTCAGCCTTCTGAGCTGGAGTTGGCAAACCTAGGTGGGTTTCTGTTGATCCCCCCCTGCCACCTCCCGTATTTTTGATTCTGCTGCCTGTTTTTAGTTGGTTTCATACGAGGTGTTGTTTAGGAGGTTCTCCGTTTAAATGTCTCCTCTGCTCTGCCATAAGCTTAGCTTTAAGGCATGATCACATGACACTGCCTTATGCTGAGTCAGACCCTTGGTCCATCAAGGTCAGTATCGTCTGCTCAGATTGGCAGCAGCTCTCCAGGGTCTCAGGCAGAGGTCTTTCATATCACTTACAGTCTGGTCCTTGTAATTGGAGATGCCGGGGATTGAACCTGGGATGGGATCTTCTGCATTCAAGGCAGATGCTCTGTCACTGAGCCGCAGCCCCTCCCAAACTGCTTTTTGTCAGCACACCCCCTATCGACATGTAATACTCGAGGGACTGCCTTTCCCCACATGTTCCCCAGAGAATCCTGCTTTCAGGGACACAAAACCTTCTAGTGCTTCCTGGCCCTAAAGAAGCCAGATTGGCCACTACCAGGGCTAGAGCCTTTTCCGTGGCAGGTCCACGCTGGTGGAACAAGCTCCCTGAGGACACCAGGGCCCTGTGGAGTCTACTTCAATTCCGCAGGGCCTGCAAGACGGAGCTCTTCCGCCAGGCATTTGACCAGACCGCACTTAACGTCTTGATAACTTGGAGCCTCCCTGGGATTGTTTGTATCATCTAAGTTTGTACCAACTCCTGTTAAGAAAATATGGGATTATGACTGCCATTGCATAGGAAATATATATGTACTAGGAGCAAAGCCCATTGCAAAAGGTAGGCAACAGGCTCTAGAAACAGGTCCCTCTGTGGCCGCACACAGGGCCCCCGCCACGCTGCCCCCTCCCTGGAGCCAATGGTGGAGGGGCTACAGAACGGGTCGTGACCGCCTCACTGCCCAGTCAGGCCCGGTGGCTTCCCACAGCCCCCCATTGCCAGACGGACCCTGTGGCCCCTGACCGACCTGGAGCCATTGAGGCACGGAGGAGTGTGGGGCGGGTGAAGCAGCAGAGAGGCCAACAGCAACGAAGTGGGGGGAAGTGGGAGGAGAAGAAGGCGACTTGGGTCCTCAAGGCCATCGTACGCTGATGGAGCAGCGGTGGGAAGACTGTGGCCACAGCGGGAAGGTGGCAGTGAGGAACGGGCCCGCCCCCAGGAGCACTGGAGGCTGTGGGGGCTGGAGAAGCGTGTCAAACATTCACCCCAAAACAGCTTTATATATAAGGAGAGATTGCACTTTAGATTTTATGTGTTTTAGACTGTTTTAACAATTTAATGTAAGTTGCCCGGAGCCTACTTCGGAGGGGACTGCGGGGTATAAATCCAATAAATTAATAAATTAAAAAATAAAAATAATACTTAAAGAATTGGGCTAGGATCAGGGAGACTTAGGTTCAAATCCTTATTTTGCCATGCAGCTTGCTGGGCCTGCCCTACTCTCTTAGCCTAGCCTACCTCACAGGGATGTATGCCTCCATGGAAGAAGGGTGGGGAAAAATGTAGTACATAAACACTGGTTTACCTTGCCTTTCTTTTATTAACAATAAGCTACTTTGACTGGAAGCCTTGAGCTGTACAGTAAGATCACAGTCCGTATAACAAGAACAATGACAAATTAAATGATAAAGGGAAATGTTATGCAACTAATAAAACAACATTGCGAGATTGTTATTACGTAGCGGGAGAGTGTCTCAGAAATGTTATAATAGACATGGATTTGGCCACAGATTGTGTACCTGCGGGACTAACCTGAACCAACAAAAAAGGAAACTACCTGAGCCGGTTTGATGGCAACTTGGTACTTGCTTCAAATGGGAGAGATCCAGAGTTCTCACAACGAGGACCACTGATCACAAACTAACAAAACAGGATCAGTGGTTTCAGTCACACCAGCGGCACAACAACAGAGGCAGCCAGAAGACGGAATTGTAGCTAATCGCCCCTTCAGTTTGGGTGCAGGTAAAGCATTTGGCCTACCTGGCATACATGTGCGGCTGCTGGCCTTCCCTGCAGATCCGTTAGAAGAGGATTATACTTCCAAAACTCTAACACTTCAAAGTGTTGTGTTAAATGTATGATCATATGTTGTTCACGTTGATTTGATCACAGGTTCTTGGTGTTCAAGGCTTTTTAAATAAATATATAAGTGCTGGAAGTTGTCTCGAGAGCAGTGCAGTAAGAGGCAGGGTACCAACTGTTTGAATACGTACATACTTTTTAAATAAACATTCTTCCCTTGACCACTGTTTAAAAGACTCATCTTGGACGTCTTCCTGAGTTGCTTAGGCCAGTTTGGTGCAGTAGAGGAGCTGCCAAGCCAGGCTGGGAAGATTCCTGGAGATTTGGGAGTGGTGCCTGTGGAAGGGGGAAATTTGTGGAAGGATTTCTCCTAGAAGCTACAGTGTACCATAGAGTCTGAAGCTGCCTGCCCTGGATAGCCCAGGCTACCCAGATCCCATCAGATCTTGGAAGCTAAGCAGGGTCGGCCTTGGCTAGTATATGGAAGGGTGACCTCCAAGGAATACCAGGGCTATGACACAGAGGTAGGCTTTGGCAAACCTCTGAAATGTCTCTTGCCTTAAAAACAAGTCTAGCTCGCCACCTAGTGCTGCATAACACTAAAAGCACTAGAACTTCTGACCGTCAGACCATCTTAGGATCTCTTGGCTATATTGCACACAATGCCATATGATAATTATTATCATTATTAGCTGCCATTTTCTCAAGGAGAACTGGTCCCTATAGTCTGGAGATCAGTTGTAGTTCTGAGAGAACTCCAGGCCCCACCTGGAGGCTGGCAACCCTTGTGCAGTGCTGGATGCACTTTAACTATAGGGTGGTGGGTTGGTTTGTTTTTGCTTTGCATTGCCTGTCCCTTCACGGCCTAACTCAGCGAGCGGCAGCACAGATTGGTGTCGGGGTCTGAAGTTCAAAGAGCAGCTCTCAGAAGATAAAACTTCTTTGTGCCGAGACCGTGTTCTAAAAGGGAGGGGTGTGTGTATGTCTCAGTGGAGACTAAAAAAAGAACTTGCTCCCCGCCTCACCTCCCCCAACCCCCGCTGTGAGCTTATTTTGGTAAAATTGGCTCTCTGACCACAAAAGATTAAGTGCAGGATTGGTTTAATTTGTGTGTTACATTCTTGTTAATAACAATATCTAATTAAGGCATCTGGTGACAACTGCATGTAGAGGAAAAAGATCAAGAGGGGTTTTATTGGATTTTTTTCAATAGACTCCGGCACTGCGGATTTGAAGGAATCCATTGCAGGGGATGGCCTTTGTTTCTCGAAATCTGTCTTTTTCTCCCAGTGGTCTGCGCTCTGGGTATTTCCCCCCTCTTGTCTAGAATCCAGCCCTTAAAATTAGACTCATCCTTCTTAGGAAGATGGCTGCTTAAAGAGAAGTTAACCCCAATCATTCGGAGGGACCGGTGGCCACAGCCTCAGACGCTGTGAGGAGGGGCAGGTGTGTGGGGAGGGAGGCAGAGTCTCTTAGTCTTAATCAAAACAGTACTTTTAAATATATCTGTTACGATTTCAGTATTGTTTTTTCATAATTTATTTATTTAGATTCATACCGCCCTCCCCAAACAGACTCAGGGCGGTGTACAGCAGTTAAAATTATACAGTTAAAATAATATTAAAATAACAATTTACACATAGTAATATCATATCATAAAATACCATGTAAACAGAGAGATCAGATGTTAATGCAATTCAATATCTAATCATATGTCCAGTTAGGATCAGGCCACTGATGGATGATTGGCCAAAAAAACTGGAGGTGGGTCTAGGGATGCCTTGCCATCTCTGGGCTGGGAAATTCCTGGAGGTTTGGAGGGGTGGATCCTGGGGACGGGGGAGACCTCAGCAGGGATGTGAGCAAGGTCCCTTTAAGCTGTGGAGTCTTGTGAACAAAAATTCTACTTTGTGAGCTACTGGCATTAATGTTGCGAGCGAGCGATTTGGCTACTGCATAAATCAGTTTGCTCTGGCACCATCCTTCCTGAGCTAAGTCAAAAATGTGTGAGCTGGAGGCTAAAGAACTGTGAGCTAGCTCACACTAACTCAGCTTAGAGGGAACACTGGACGTGAGGCCATAGAGTCCACCTTCCAAAGCAGTCGTTTTCTTTAGGCAAACTGATCTCTTGTCGTCCAGAGATCAGTTGTACCTCTCAGAGCTCTCCATGCCCCACCTGGAGCTTGGCAGCCCTACTGACATATCAAAGCATCATTACCATTGCCTTTAAAGATGCAGCTGATGATTGAGTGCTCTTAATAAGGCAGCTGATGATCGAGCGGCTGTAAGTACAGCAAATGGGCCCGCCCATAAGCATGGACAAGAAGAGATGGAAAAGGAACTTTCATTCAGTACATTCTGAAGGATGACATATTCTGAGAAAGCACCCTTAAGGTTCTGATGCATGTGAGATGGACAGCTGGCCTGCTTGGTAATGTCAGACTAGAATCAATCAATCAATCAATCAATCAATCAATCAATCAAAGTTTATTTAACGGTTTTTGCCAGCTTATAATACAGAGAATAAAACCAAGAATGCAAAATAAAAATGAGTTTAAAAAGGTGTCATGAAATAGAATCTGGAATGCCAAGACTCAAATCCCCACTCTGCCATGGAAGCTTGCCGGGTAACCTTAGCAAGTCACATATTCTCAGCCTAACCTACCTTGCAGGGATGTTGTGAATATATGGAGGGAAGAGAGAACAACATACGCTGCCTTTTATTGCTTGGAGGAAGGGCGAGATAAAAATGTGATAGATGATAGATAGACAGATGTCATATATCTTATGGTCTCACAACATGTTCCGTATCTGGGAGCCATCCAAGCGACAAACCTGTTCAGGGGGCTCCTCATCTACGCAGAAAAGAAGTATAGCTTTGTAAATTAATTAGAAGGCAAAGATCTCCCCCAGCCTAAAAAGGCCCATCTGTTGAGGACAGAATATGAGGCATGGCATCTTCAAGGTGAGAAAAGCAGAGAGCGATATCTCTAGGGTTGCCAATCTCCAGCTGGGGGCAGGGGATCCCCTGGTTTGGAGCCCCTCCCCCTGCTTCAGAGCTGTCAGAAAGTGGGGGGGATGGTCACTAGGTGCTCCATTATACCCTGTGTAGATTGGTCCCCATAGGGTATAGTGGAGAATTGATCTGTGGGCATCTGGGGCTCTGGGGGGCTGTTTTTTGAGGTAAAAGCACCAAATTTTCAGCATAGATGGTGGTGCCTCTTCCTGAAAAAACCCTAGTGACATCACAAAACTGATGTCACACCCTTGCTCCTGGGCTCCACCCCTAAAGTCTCCTGGCTTTACCCCCAAAGTCCCCAGATATTTCCTGAGTCGGTCCTAGCACCCCTCGATATCTCAGCTCTTAAAAGCTCATAGTAGCCTGGAGGGGGGAGATTTGGATCAAGGGAAAATGTCCCGATGATCTATCTTCTCCCTGCTGTGTTACCGTAATGGGTGGCTGGTACCAGTGAGGAAAGCACTACAGCCCAGCCATCCACAGACCAGGTAGGAGTTTTCTGTTTTCTTGGAGGAGATATTGAGGATTGCAGAAAAATACTCTCTGGAGGTGGTTTTTGCTGCCTTTGTGATGGGCACTTGATCATGATAGTAGGAAATAAGCAATGTCAGCCATGCTTGCCAACGTGGCCACCCACAGATAAAGTTGGCATTTTGGCCCACTTACGGGACTCTTCAAAAAACTATTTAATTATAACAAAACAGGAAGGTGATCCCCAAAAACCTGCCTCCTCTGAGCAGCGACTGCACATGTGCAAAGCCAGCCTGTAGCAAAGCCCTGACAGTAGCCCTAGCTAGGGATGCCAGCTCTGGGTTGGGAAATTCCTGGAGAATCTGAGGGCAGAGCCTGGGGAGGGGAGGGGGCCTCAGCAGGGATGTGATGTTATGGAGTCCACCCTCCAAAGCTGCCATTCCCTCCAGGGGGGCTGAACTCTGTGGTCTGGAGATCAGCTGTAATTCTGGGAAAACTTCAGGCCCCACCTGGAGGTTGGCACTCTTGGATATAGGAGGGCTTTGGAAGGACCCTCTTGTCCTGAAGGGTGGATATCACTGCTCTAGAGAGGCACTGCAGAACAAACTTAGCAGAACTTGTGCGGTTTGGATCTCATTTCTCAAGTAACCTGAGGGACGTGCTCTGCCTTTCGAGGCCCCAGTTCAGCCTCCCGTCAAAAGATCACAATTTAGCAGGGCAAGTTTCCACCTCTGATGGAGACCTCGGAAGCCTATTACAAGTCAGAGGAGGCAATGCCCGGGGGCTTGATGGACTGGTGGTTTGACTCACTCTAAGGAAGTTTCGGCATGTTCAACTTCCCAGAGATGCAGTCACAGTTTCTAATTTTAGTTTCTAATTGAAGTAGAATTGATGGTTTGGTGTCAGATGAAGCTGGAATTGATATGACAAGAAGGGAGGGAGTAATTATGGCTGTGGCCCCTGCATGACTGTTGGATGGGTTCTTTGACCTTCCATTTGAATTTGACACTTCTGCGTTAGACAGACAGGATGGAGAGGAAGGAGGGTTTATTTTTTGCAGTGATGAGGAAGAGAGAGGGGAGAATCGGGTGATCCTGGAGCAGCAGTTAGTTGGGATCTTATTTAGGGTCACCAGCCAAGTGCTGGCAACTGGCAGGAGACTTTGGGGTATGTGGACAATGGAGCCTGTGTTGCAGTTTTCCCATGGAGTTTTGGGTGAATCCTAGAGTGTAGCCCTGATGCAGTGATATCACTTGTGGGTTTACCATCTGTCATTTATCCAGAAAGCACTTTCCTGGGGGTATTTTCTTTGGGGGGAATGTAACTCGACTCCCCTAAACTCAATCCTCACCAAACCTGGAGGGTAGATAAAGAAGAGTCATCTGAAGATCCCCTGTGAGACTGGTGTCTCTAGCTTGCACAGGATCTGTTCTATACACTCCTGAACCATTTTGACAGGTGTAGGTTCAGGAGGTTTGTGAGTGTATAGAATGGATCCTGTGCAAGCTAGAGACACCAGACCTGGAGGGCATGTAGAGGAGCATCCAGGGGAGATCCCCTATGACTCTGATGTCTCTAGCTTGCACAGGAGAGTATAGTACAGTTCCTGTGCAAGCTAGAGACATCAAAATCACAGGGGACCTCCCTCAGATGCTCCTCTACATGCTCTCCAAGTTCTGCCCCCCTGTTCTTTTGAAATTTGGTAAACATTTAGATTGAGCAGATGCAGTCTGTCTGGAAGTGTATCCGCTCATGAACTGGCATGAACCTTCACAAACAGCTTGAAAGTTTGTGCTAGTGGACCTGCCACGAACTTCGCTTCGCGAACCATGGACTGTCCAAAATTCGTCACAGACTTTAGTTCATGAGCCAGTTCGTGCTCCTCCCTATGAAAGACTTCTGCTTGAGATCCTGGAGAGTTGCTTCCAGTCAGAATTAGGGTTGCCAGGTCCTCCCTGATCGCCAGTGGGAGGATAGGTGATTTAAGGTTGCCAGTTCCAGTTGGGGGATTCCTGGAGATTTGGGGGTGGAACCTGGGAAGGACAGGGACCTCAGTGGGGTCCAATGCCACGGACTCCACCATTCAAAGGATCCATTTGCTCCAGGGGAGCTGATCTCTATAGTCTGGAGATGAGCTGTATTTCCTGGAAATCCCCAGGTGCCACCTGGTGGCTGGCATCCCTAGTCAGAGTGGACAATATTGACCTTGACAGACCAATGGTCTGATTCAGTATAAAGCAGCTTCATGCGTCCGTCTGTTCAAATGTGACTGGCAGTTGCCCTTCCAAGGAGTCAGGCAGAGAAAGACCTTTCCCCCCACACCTGCTATCTGAGATACCTGAAACCAAAGATATCAACATTCTAATCCATGACCTGCAATTAGGGTTGCCAGCTCTAGGTTAGAATCGAATCGAATCATAGAGTTCGAAGGGATCTCCGGGGTCATCTAGTCCAATCCCTGCACAATGCAGGAAATTCACAAATCTCCCCCCCCCAATGATCCCTGTTCCATGCCTAGAAGATGATTATGTTGGCTAGGATGAGTTCCTTTCCTTTAAATGTTATGTATGGTAGATTCCTCCAAATTCCATACAATGAGAGAGTTTGACCTTGTGGGGTAAACATTCCAGATTCTATCCAACATATATTGCTGGACTGCCAGCTATGTTCTAATCCTCGGAGGAACTGTTTGGTAATCTCTCTCTCCCTCCCAGTAATCTGGTAAATGGGATCAACCATTGTCGCTTATTAAAAGATAACGAAATACAAATCACAAGGGCTGTTAGTAAATTCTTGGAGGAGTCTATCAAAATTTATGAAGGGCATGTCTCACCATGAATTTTATATAGATTAGTTCCTAATCATGAACTGTATATCTTGTTTGCTTCTATTTTTGTATGCCAATAAAAGGTATGACTTGGGCGTAGAAGATGATGACAAACCTCCAGGATCCCTGGCCAAACTGACCTGGAGAAAAATTGCTTCCAAACCCCAAAGTGGAGGAATACCTGGAGATTTTTTGGGGGTGCTGGTGGAAGCTGGGGAAGGCTGGGCTTCAGGAGGGGAGGGACCTCAGCAGGATATAATGACAGAGAGTCCCCCCCTCCAAAGCAGCCATTTTCTCCAGTGAACTTGATCTTGCTTGGCTGTAGATCAATTGTAATAGTGGGAGATCTCTAGGTGCCATAGGGAGGTTGGGAACCCTATGTGCAATATGCAAAGCAAGACCTGCAGCCCCTCCCCAATATTTGCAATTTTTAATCTTTTATATAATTTCCATTGTACTATGAGCCGATGAAATTACTTTACACCGTCTCAGATTGTCTCATTTTTCTCTACTCTGACTGGCAGGGGCTCTCTGGAGTCTCAGGCAAAGAAAGGTCTTTTCCAGCACCTGCTACTTGAAGTCTTTTAACTGGGGATGCCAGGGACTGAACCGGAGACCTTCTGCATGCAAAGCAGTTGCTCTGTTGATCTATAGGCCTTCCTCTCTAGCTTCCATCTGTCAGGGTGTCTCATCTCATTCAAATACGTTATGTCCTTGCATGGTTAAGCAGAAAAGATTTGAGAAGAGCTCCGTTGCCCACAGTGCTAATATACTACTCCCAGGAACACTGATCCATCACGAGAGAAAAAACTTAAAATTCATGCAAAAAAGAAAGGGGGAAGGGCACACACATCAGTCTCCTCTTCAGCATTTATCTCGTTCTTTGCTCCTCTATGGAAATCATGGGCTGGGGAAAAATATATTATTACATTCCAAATCATATCAAATATTTATCAGGTTAATTCTCTCGTTACCTTCGCCAATTGCAGGGACTTTGCCGTGTAGTAAATCTCCTTTCTGCCAATGCAGAGAATGCACACCTCATCCATCGTTTTGTGTACCTGGGCCTAGGATTCCAAGATGGGTAGTAGGGTGGCCAGGTCCCTCCTGGCAGCCAGTAGGGAACGGGGAGTGGGCTTACTGGGAGCAGGGAGTTTCATCCAATATTTAAGCGACATTCCCATGTGACTTCCAGCGTGACTCAGAAGTGATGTAGGTATGTCGGGGGAACACTCTGGTTTTTTGGGGCAAAAACTCTATGGTACATAAGAGCATAAGAACATAAGAGAAGCCAATGTTGGATCAGGCCAACAGCCCATCCAGTCCAACACTCTGTCCCACCAAAAATACCAGGTGCCATCAGGAGGTCCTCCAGTGAATTAGCTCTTACCATAGAGTTTAGCTCTTACCATAGAGTTTTTTGCCCAAAACCCAGAGTGTCTCCCCGACGACCCTGGTGTGCCTATGTCACTTCTGGGTCACATTCAAGTTACCCTATGGTAGAATTAGCTTCTACCATAGAGTTTTTGCCCCAAAACCAGAGCGTTGCCCTGATGACCCTGACATGCCTACATCACTTCCAGGTCACATTGAAGTTGCTTAGACGTGTCGCTAAAACGTCAGGTGTTCCTCCCTTTTTTTTTTTTTGAGTAAGCCCGCACCCACTGGTGGTGGAGAGGTGGGGCCTGGGAGCGGGGAGATCTGTCCACCTGGATAAAATGGCCACTTTGGAAGGTGGACTCTATGGTATTATACCACAGTGAAGGCCCTTTACTCCCCAAACCCTACCCTCCTCAAGTTCCACCCCCAGAATCTCCAGGAATTTCCCAACATGGAACTGGCAACCCTACCAGAAGAGCTTATCCTTCTCCCCTCCTTCACTCTATCCTTGCTCTAGGGTCGCCATCTCTGGATTTGAAAATTCCTGGAGTTTTTGAGGGAGGAGCCTGGGGAGGGCAGGGTTTGGGGAGGGGAGGGACTTCAGTGGGGGATAATGCCGCAGAGCCCACCCTCCAAAGCAGCCATTTTCTCTAGGGGAACCGATCTCTGTTGCCTGGAGATCCATTGTAATAGCGGGAGATCTCATGGCTTCACTCGGAGGTGGGCAACCATATTTGCAACAGGAGGAGAGGCTGAGTGATTGTGATGGGCCCAATGCCACCTGGCAACTTCCTATCCTATTTCACAGGGGTGATTCAAAGGACACCCCAGGTCCTGGTCTGACACGCTAATTAACCCCTACGCCACACCAGTTCTGCTTATAGGTCTCCCCGGAAGCATCGGGCAGATTGCATTTGTGTATTCAGTGCTGGAGCAGCTGGACTTTCGGTCTCGTCTAGCAGAACTCTTCTGTTCTTATTAACTTCTTATTAGATCTTACTGTATTTCTTAAGATCACCTTGGACTGAAGAAAGCCTCTGTTAAACCTAAATGAGCAGCGCACAACCCAGCTATTATTTCAGGAACGTGTCCAGATGCCTGGATGTCAAGTCAGATCACTGATCCACGCAGCCTAGGATTGTCTGTTGTGAGTGGCAGCCTCTCCCTGAAGTGTCAAGCACAAGCCTTATTTATGCCCTGCTGCATGACAGCCAATTACATGTACTGAATGCGGGGCCTTTGGCAGGCATGTCAGAGCAGCCCAGCTGGATCAGCCCATCGTCAGGCCCTGACTCCTGTTTCACAGAGAGTGACCAACCAGCTGTGATGCTCTTGGAAGGCTTACAAAAGGGGCATAGAGGACAAGGCCTCACCCTGCTGTTGCCTCCTCCCACCAACATCTGGTATTTAGAGGGTTCTTTCCTCCGAGCGTGGAGGCTCCATTTAGCTATCTTGGCTAGGACTGGCCCTTGTGTGGCAGGGAGCGATGTGATGTCACTTCTGGTTTGTACCCAGAAGTGATGTCACAGTACTCTAGGAATTCTAGGGTTGCCAGGTCTGGGTTGGAAAATACCTGGAGACCGGGAGAGGATGGGGTTTGGGGAGGGGAGGGGCCTCGGCAGGGTACAATGCCATAGCGTCCACCCTTCAAAGCAGCCATTTTCTCCAGGGGAGCTGAACTCTGTCAGCTGGAGATCAGTTGTAAAAGCAGGAGATCTCCAGACCCCACCTGGAGGCTGGCAACCCTAAGGAATTCACTCATCTCTATGTTTTCTTACTAGAGTGCTGCAACATCATTTCCAGGTACAAATTGAAAATGGTGTCATGATGTCATGCATCGTCTCGCAACAGGGTTGCCAGGTCCCCTCGTCACCCTGGCCGTGGAGAACTGGAGGGCATTCCAGGACATCCAAGACATGGAGTTTAAATGACATTTGGCTGTATATGCAATCAATGTGCCCTCTAAGCTTTGGAGTCTTGTGAGCAGAAATTCTACTTTGTGAGCTACTGGCATGAATGTTGTGAGCGAGAGATTTGGCTACTGCATAAATTAGTTTGCTCTGGAGCCATCCTTCCTGAGCTAAGACAAAAATGTGTGAGCTGGAGGCTAAAAAACTGTGAACTAGCTCATACTAACTCAGTTTAGAGGGAACCCTGGATGTCACATAAGAATTACTCAACACATGTAAAGAAAAAACATGTCTTGTTCAAGAGAGCCTTCTTCTGATCTTGTTCTGTTGGCCTTCCTGGAACTCATCTACCCATTCACTTCTCTATATTTTACTGATTTATGAATGGCCAGTGTCTGATTTGTGTTATATGTTATATATTTTTATATACAATTGTTGTTTTATTGTTGTAATCCGCACTGAGCCTTTGGGAAAAAGGCAAAATACAAATCTAATAAACAAACAAATACGTTTCCCTGTACATGGATTCACTCTGTGTTATGAGCAGGGCTTGACTGTACACTATACATGAATTGTATGTCTGTTCGCTGTAACTTGCAAACTGGGCTTTTGTTCCTTTCGATTCCATGTTGTTCCATTCCATTTACAGCCATCTGGGCAAAGAGAAAGCCCAGAATCTCTTCCTCATTTCTTAACGGAAGATGTTCAAAACCTTGCACGGGGGGGGGGGATATGGCAGATTGCAAATATTTGTTTCTTTTCCCTTTGTTTCTTTCTTATCTTTTTCAAATGATCTGTCAATTCATCACCACAAAATTAAATATTTTAGAAGGGGCCTTTGGGCTGATGACAGTTTCCAGGCGCATCAGCTCCAGTGGAGGAAACCCCCCCCCCGACGGTTCCCTCCATTGCCGCAAAAGCCCATGACTTAACGTTGGCTGAGAGATGGGAGAGCGGCTGACAACTCCAAGCTGTCTGGGAGTAACTCTGAGAAGGTTCTTGTAGAATAAGGCGCAATCTGGCAATATTTCAGTGCCAAAGAAGAAGAAGAAGAAGCATGGGTATAATCTATCCTGTAGCATTCATTTAGGACTCTGGATCTGGGATTAGCACAATTCCTCCATTATATGTTCCTCTGTCGTTTCAGGATTTCTTTCTGCTCCAAATCCCACTGCTCCTAGCTTTACTGGGAGCATTTCTAAAATTAATGCTAGAAAATGGAACATATGGCAGTTGCCGAGTGTTCCGTTCCTTCTGTTCATGTGCATTTTCTATGCTACCAATAGAGGTGAGCTCGCCGAGACAAGACTGCATAAAAGAAACCTTGATGCCATCGTCTACATGTTCAGGCAGCAAGGTGTTTTACATGAACCACAGGTCTGACTTAGTACAAGTAAGCTTTGCCTGTTTGACCCGTACCTGCTGGAAGAACAGATGCTACGTGTTTGCAGTGCATTTCCAGTGTAATCACTTTCTGTATTTGGTTGCTTGTTTAGTAAGTATTCTTCCTTCCTTTGAAGTCCAGCCAACTTCTGAATGAGAATCTTTGGTAGCGTGCTAAGGCAATTAGGTACAGCGATTTTACAAACTGGATTTTAAACTCAAATAACCAGGTGTTTACTACAGAGATATAACATATAGACTTTCCACAGTCTATCCTCTTTAGATATAAACAGTATCCTCTTTAGATATAATATATAAAATTAAACAGCTGAGGCCTGTGTTTTCTTAAGATTCAGTTGGAGATAAATGCATTTGTTCCTGGTTCCAACATGGCTCTGCTTATAATTCTGCCATCTAATAGTATAATCTATCGTTAAGAAACAGTAATTGAATCCAGTGGGAAATTTCCACTAATGGGAAGGGGTGAGTGGGCTGCCTGTTTCCCCCTCTCTCTGCAAATCTCCACCGTGCCCCTCAAATAGTTTCTGGAGCTCCCGTGTCCCATCAGTAGCACCATTCAGGGGGCAATTTGGGCTGTAGGCATAACATTTGCACTTTTTTAAAAAATAAGACTTCCCCAGAGTCCCCACAAAAGCAAGACAGGTACTGTGGTTGGCCAGAGGCCAGAAAATTGGTTCTTTCCCTGGTAGGAAAGTTTGGCCAGAAGCCAACTCTGGGTTGGGAAATTCCTGGAGATTTGGGGGCAAGGTCCCTGGGGAAGTTTGCTTCTGGGAAGGGGTGGAAGCTCAGAAGGGGAGACATATAACCTACCCTCCAAAGCTCTCATTTCCTCCAGGGGAATCATATTTGTGATCTGGTGAAGAATTGTAATTCTGGGATAACTCTATATCCCATCTGGAGGTTGTTAACCCTAGGAAATGAGGAGTCATCGAAGGTTTGAGATGGGGGGCCCCCGCTTCTTTGGGCTGTTGCTGTTATGCAGCTTGTCCTGTAGGTGGCACTGTTCACTTCAGGGCCTGCTTGTCTTGCACAACAAGCTGTTCCCTGCTTGTTTCTAGTGCAGTTTTGCCCAGACCTATTGCAGCTCCATTGGGTGTTCACAGAGCACAGGTATGTTCAGGGGTCAAGCTCTCCTCTTTTCTTTCAGTGATTAAATTAAAACTCTTTTAGGAGCATGCACATACGGTAAGGATATCAGTGTGGGTGAGCATCTGGGCTCGACCCAAGGCCGGATCTGAACAACTTCCTGTGATTGCTTTCCTCTTCCCATTTGCTTCTTTCTTGGCACGGTTGCCGTTCGTTTTATAGTTGCACACCCGGAGTCCTGCTTTCCCCTCGCATTAAGGTCACCTTTAAAAGTAGTGTTTTGAGGTGGCAGAAATGGCCTGTGTGCTTCTGACTACATTTTCAAATGTGTCAATAAATAAATCAAAATTACCTGCAAGTAGACAAGAGGTATAGGACTGGGAGAGGAGAGGAGAGGACTGGGAGGAAATTTGTCTCCTAGTGCTCAAGCTCTTTTATTTATAACTTGCAGGGAGCTGGGGTTTTATGTTTATTTTTTAAAGGGAGCGCCCCCCCCCCCCCACAACCTAATGTAGTGCCCTGACAGTTCTGAACAGGAAGAGTAAAAGCGAACTCCCCTATATTTACAGCGGGATCCTTATCTGTTAAACTTCAGATTCTCAGTCACCTATTAAAAGTGTCTTTCCCCTCCACTTTTGTTTCTCAGCCTTCTCTATTCTCTCTTTGAGATTTTGTGCAAATGTTTCTACTGTGAAATGTCGGGGGTTCTCTAGGGTTGCCGGCTTTTAAACTGGCCCTCTAGCTGTCCCTTTAAAACCAGTGGGATCTGCAGCAATTATTAGGTGATGTTATTTACTTCCATAGAACAAACAAGGGACCAAAAAAGGGGGGGTGGGGGGAATTAACCCTGAAACCTGGGATCCAGAACCTAAAAAGGTAAGTCCAAAAGAACAGAGGGCCAACAATAAAAACTTAATTATATAGTATGAAAAAGATACATTAATTAATTAACAAAGAATGTAAAAGCATATAAGGTCCCAATCACACCTCATGTAAAAATGCCAGAATTTAGCACACAAGGGCCAATGGACTTGACCTGACATGTTTTGGCCTGTATAGGCCTTCTTCAGAGGTCAAACATAATGAGGAACATATTGGCTTATATCATAGTGCAGTACAATCATACAATTATGTAACATAGATACAAGATGGACCAGAAAAGAATTATTCCAAAGTGAAACCACTAGGCATGGAATAAAAGTATAAATGAGGCCTCCAAAGGTGCAATCACATGCCAAGTGGTGTTTCACTGATGATAATTTCTGGTCCAGAAAGTGCCTTCCAAAGATTGTATAGCCGAAGCGTCCTCAGTAAAATTGTCCTTAAGCAAAGAGCAGTCTTTGCTTAAGGACAAAGCAAAGTCTGTTGGTCTTACCTTTTTAGGTTCTGGATTTACCTCCATGCCGTGAAAAGCTCCAAGGGTCCATTTCCACAAATTAAGCATCTATTAACCCCCACAAGACATCCCCCCCCCCGGCCAGCTGGTTACCTTATCTGTTTAGAGGACCAGATGGCATGGGGGACTGGTTAAGGGTCAGATTAGGATCTGGGACACCCAGGTTTGGATCCCTCATGGGATTCTGCCACAAAAGATCACTAAGTGATCTTGGGCCAGCCACACACACTGCTGTGAGGATAAAACAGAAGACAGGAGAATGATGTTGTGATTTGCTTTGAGTCTCTGTTGGAGAGAAAAGTGAGGTAAAAATATCTAAATAAAGAACTAGGTGAGCAGGAGCCTATGATGGGAAGATTTGGTGGGGAGTTTAAAGAAACAACATAAATGATGTTGCCAACCTCCAGGTGGAGGCTGGAGAGCTCCTGGAGTTACAACTCATCTCCAGATGACAGATATCAGTTCCCCTGGACAAAAGACTGCTTTGGAAGTTAATCTCCATGGTATTATACCCTGTTGAAGTCCCTCCCCTCCCCTCCCCAAACCCCACCCTTCTCAGACTCTACCCTTCCCAAATCCGCAGGAATTTCTCAACCCAGAGCTGGCAACCCTAGGCTGTAGGATTACAGAGTCTAAATCTAGGGTTGCTGACTATCAGAAAAGAAACGAGCTGGGTTCATTCCTGCAGTTTTAACATTGGTATGATATTCAGGAATTTGGAAGTGGATATTTTCAGAAACTAAAGCTATACAACAACAACAACAACAAAAATCACCTGGTATTTATTTGCAGATCACTCTTGTGCTGCTTGCCTGCCAGGCTTTCAAGAATGGGTTAATGGTAGGATAGTCCTTTTCTAAACTCCCCCTTTAGTTTTAGTTTAGCCTGAGGATTGCTGCCTTCTCATATCTTATTCCCACTTTGCCTCCAGTAGGGCTGAGTTATTCCTGCAGTCTTCTCCCTCCCCGTATTTCATTCTTCTGCCACATGTCGGCAGTGCAGGGCTGCGCAAAGCTCCCTGGCTGCCTTTTCCCAACATCTCTGTTGAAGGATGGAGAGAGAAGTGAAGAAAAAAGAAATGATGGATTTAATTGGGCTCCATTGGTGGCGTAAGCTTTTCAAGTTACACAGGGCTCTTCATCAAGCATCCCTGAAAGGCAGCGAGTGCTGTTTTGTTGGCTTTTGTGTACCACAGCCTTTGCAAATTATAATTCCCAGGGTGGCTTTTTTTTAAATCAGAAATATGCAATTGGTCATTATGAATCTGTCAATTGTCTTTAGTCCCTTCTTCAATGGTACAACTTTATTGGCCATAACCTTAAGCCTAACAACACTAAGATATATATATATATATATGTATGTATCCATATCCTTTTCCCCTTCTAAGTCTACCCTAATGATAAAAGTTTTTTTTAAATGTTATTTTATGCTGAATTAGCAAAAGATAAGAGGTGAAGGATTTAGTACCATTCAGATCCTTATCCCTTCAGAAGAAAGGGAAAACGTTGATCATTGCTCATAAATTCATCCTTCTCTAACAGTGGGGTTATCCATCTCTCTCTGTCTTCACCAAATACAGGGCATTCAAGGACTAAGTGAGCCAAGGTGCCTATCTTCCCCGTTTCAAAAGTGCCAGCTTTCTGAAAAGGGGACACCGCCATATTGGCCTTTTAATTCAAACGATGGCCTGGCATTTAATCTGGCAGCCAAAAAAGTATTGCAGTATCTGGTCATAGTTAGAGATTTTAAATATTGCCGGGAGGATTACCAGAGATTCTAATTCATTCCAGGAAAGAGGACACACCCATCTTGCTCACAGATTTGTACTTCTAAAATGTAACTCGTGTTGCTGCTTTATCATTCTCCATTCATAGTAAAAAAGCCGAAGTAAAGCCTAGCTGTTGCAATCCTTGATCAACTGATCACTTCCAGTCGCTTTGAAAGGAGTCGTGGTCTAAGGAGGACTCTAGATCCATTATTAAATAATATCTTGATCCTGAGTCTGAACACATCTAGGCCAAGCTGTTGATTCCAATGAAGGAATTGCAAATTCTTGCCGAATAGCTATACTCAGTACAAATGTTGGCAATCTGATTATTTTTCTCAAGAATTTAAACAGAAAGGAATCTATGTCTCTGAAACAAGTTCTACCCAAACTCCTATACCGTAAAGTACCATTTGGTTAATTGTTCCCAAAATGGATTTGATAGCTTCCTCCTACTGTGTGAAAAAATGGCAGTGTCTTTTGAGAAATCAGTTGAAATTGGGCTTTCCAAGATAACTCCTGGGAGAATAGCAGTCCTAGATATCAAAATCTTGTCACTTGTTCAGTCTTAATATTTGCTACTCTCCTTTCTTTTTTCTTTGGCCAAGAGCCTCTTGAAAAAATAAGTATTTTAGATTTTACTGCATTTATAATATATTCTTCATCTACACAGTAGGAACCAAAACTGGCTAGCATATGTTGCTGTAGATTTTCCGGGTTGTGTGGCCGTGGTCTTGGCTTTGTAGGACCTGATGTTTCGCCAGTAGCTGTGACTGGCATCCTCAGAGGTATAACACAGAAAGATGGAGTACTCTCCGT
Source organism: Gekko gecko (assembly GCA_029375565.1). Taxonomy (NCBI): domain Eukaryota; kingdom Metazoa; phylum Chordata; class Lepidosauria; order Squamata; family Gekkonidae; genus Gekko; species Gekko gecko. The sequence continues at coordinate 19,060,503 of JAPDNY010000013.1, read as the reverse complement.
GTCAAGCATATGCTTCAAACCAACAGATGTGCAGGATAATAATGCTGTATCATCTGCACGAAGTAGAATGGAAAGATCTTGTTGGTCAAAAAATGGGTGCACCATAATTAGGTCCTGAGATATCACAATATCATTCATATATAAATTAAATAAATAGGGGGATAAGAGAGAACCTTGTTGAATATCTTGAAACAGGGTCGCCAACCTCCAGGTGGTGGCTGGAGATAATCCTGGGATTACAACTGATTTCCAGGTGACAGCAATCACTTCACCTGAAGAAAATGGCTGCTTTTACTTCTTCACCCAAAGAGTAATTAACACGTGGAATTCACTGTGACAGGAAGTGGTGGCAGCTACAAGCATGGACAGCTTCAAGAGGAGATTGGATAAACATGGAGCAGATGTCCATCAGTGGCTATTAGCCACAAGATATAGATGGAACACTCTGTCTGGGGCAGTGATGCTCTGTATTTTTGGCACTTGGGGGGCAAAAGCAGGAGGGCTTCTGGAGTTCTGGCCCCACTGGTGAAACTCCTGATGGCCACTCTATGACAAAAGGTGTTGGACTGGATGGACCATTGGCCAGATCCATCATGGCTTCTCTTATGTTCTTATGTATCTTCAGTACCGTGGTATAGTCTAATCAATAACCATAACAAATGCCTACTAATCGTAGTTTTCTTCAGTTTCTACCATAGCCTAGTTCTAGAAATACTATCAAAGGCTGAGCACAAATCCATAAAGGCTCCGTATAAATGATTATCTACAGAAGTGTACTTGTCTATCAAGTGAGAGATAAAACCAGACAATACTCAGCTGCAGAGCATCCTTGACCAAACCCGCCCTTGTCCTTCCATCAAGATTTCTATCTCTTCCATCCATTCTTTCAGTTTTAAACATAAATAGGCTTTGTATAATTTTCCAATGACAGACAGAAGGGTAATTGGATGATAACTCTGTGGATCCTGTCTATTCTCGTTATTCTTAAAAATAGGAACCTTCAAAGCTTTCTTCCAGATTGTGGGATACACCCTTAGTCATTTATCACGGAGAATAATGGGGCCAATAACTCCACCCATACCTGGTGCTTTCCCTGCCTTCCTGTTCTTTTATTAAGTATTCAATGGTCTTAACAGGCACTAATGGCTGAAACTCAAACTCTCCAGTCTCAATCAGATTTTCATACTCTACATGTGCAGCATCATTGCCAGAATATAAAGAACTAACAATAAATAAATAAAAATAAATAAACCATGTAGCTGGAAAGATACAAAAGCGAATTGTCTTCAGGCTACAGCTGGGGTCCCCAAACTCTTTGAGCCTGAGGCACATTTGGAATTCTGACACAACATGGTGGGCACACCAGCAAAATGGCTGTCACAAAATGGCTGCCGCAGGAGGCAGAGCCAGCCGCAAAATGATGGTCACAGCTGCACTTCAGTCGCACAGTGTAGATCCTTGTGCTGTGCTGGCTGCCAAAGCAACATTAAAAAAAAAGAATCTGCACAGCCAATCAAAGCAAATAGTCTATCAGAAGTCATGGGGGCAAGAGCCCTACCTGGTCCCACCCACATCCTAAGAACACTTGGTGGGCACCAAAAAAGGTGTCAGCATGTGCTGCAGTGCCCGTGGGCACCACATTGGAGACCCCTGGTCTACAGGTTCTTACGCCTTGGTGCAGAATTAAGTAATTTTAAGAGGGCAGGTTTTCTTAGCCCTGCTCTTAAAGACACAGGAATCCTCTTGCCATTTATATATCGTTAACCTAATTCTCATACTGTGGTCAGAGCCAATCAGCAGCAGGCATTTTCATACTGGCATCCCTAAATCAATCTGTCTGTCTGTCTTTCTATCTATCTATCTAGTACTGCTCATACGGCTATCACCTTAAGCAGAAATTAGAATCAAAAAATATTTTAAAAGACCTTACTCGGTATTATTTCTCTTATATTTGATTATTGCTCCTATGAATTTTGCCACTGAGAGGGTGACATGATCATTGGTATCCAATAGTAGCCATGACACCTGGGCTCACACATTTAGCAGTTCCATATCCTTAAGTAAAGGGGTGACTAAACCAGCCCTCAACTAATCGAATATAGGGCACTCCATGATCATATGTTCAATGGTTTCGATGGTATCATATGAGCATCTGCATGTTCTATTAGAGTATGATACTTTATTATAATCTGCCCTCCAAAACCTCTGAGGGAAGAATGTTCAGGCTTGCCAAATTAAAAGCTCTTCTTAGTTTTGGGACTGTCAATTGATAAAAATATGTCGGCAGTTGCATCGGGAGGGCAATTCCCAAATGGAGTGTCGAACATACCCTGTGTGCCCTAATAGATGTACTTGTAACATCCAATTTCCTTACAGATTTTTAAATTTGTCTTATAATGTCTTTAGTTTCTGCATTTTTAATCACATCACTTGTTATTCCGAGGCATTTCGTTTTCTTTTCCTATAGCTGATCCCATTGGCTGTAGTGTAATGCATCCCTAAATCTGTGATCCAAAGAAACACTCATAGGACCCCTCCTCCAAAAAAATAAAAATAAAAATTAAGGACTCCTGGATGAGCCATTACAAATGCCGGATTTTGTCTTCTCTGGCCTCCCTGAGCTCTTTTTCTCATTTGAAGTGGCTTGCTCCTGAACTCGTGTCAAATTGAAACGGCTCGTCGCTGCAGAGGACACTTGCCAAAAAATGCTGGCTTGGTTTAATAGCTGAGGTCTTGCAAAACTCCCCTCACTTCCCTCCAATTGCATGGTTTGGAGACTTCACTAAAGAATGAACTGCTGGGGAAATCTCTGTGGGAAATTGTCAAGGAAGAAAGAAGATCTCTTCAGCTTGCTCCTGTGCAGGTAGGACAGACCTGCAAAGGTTGCTGTTTTCCCTGTCAGTTTCCTCACAAGTGTTCAGGGAGCACTGCATAGGATCAAGCTACATATGTTCCAGCAGTCTGTAGGGTATAGTTTAATATATCCTCAGCCTGTCCCAAATTGCCAGGGACAGTCTCTCTGGGCTAGAGCCTGTCTCTGGCAAACCATCCCCCCCCTTGGGGGATGCCTTTTTACAACTGCTAGTATAATTCACTCATGTTATCATTCTTCAGCGGCTTCTCCCAGGATCTCTAGAAATTTATGCCGAGTGGGTGGAAGAACGCATCTTTTAATGCACGTAAATACCTGCCCATGAACATCCAAGGCACCACTACATGGCCTGCCATTTTAACTGTTGCAGTTGTTGCGGCGTAGCTTGAGCTATTGATAATCATCCACTGTGAATTTTTTCTGCTATGCTTTTTCTAATCACCTTGATTTTTAAGTGCAGTGTGGGGAAGTACTGCCAAGTAAGTTAATACGGCAGAAGGAACAGAACCTTCAACATTGCATGATAGCAGTCGTTTTGAGCAGGAATCCTGAGTATATAAATTGGGATTTTACAAACATATTCCCCATTTTCACCAGCAAAATGCTGTCGGATATGTAATAGAAACCTAGATTTTCTGGAAATGAGCTTATCAAAAAAAGAACACCCTCCCTAAAACCCTTCTCTGTATCTTATAGAGCCCTACAGCACCAAAAATACTTTTATACCCAGACTTACCCTCCTTTTCCCTTCTTAAAAGCAAACTCACCTGTTCTACAGCATCCAGGTGTGTTAAGTCTCAGGTGCTGTTATGTTAAAGGGGTGCTTTCACAATGGCTTGGTGATGCCAGATCTTCTCTGACAGATATTCTGTGTCTTTATCAATTTGCCTTACAGGCAACACTTCAAGGGGTTTGTTCTCTCTCAAGCTAGGGAAAAAAACTTTACCTATTGAATTTCTGTTTGTAAGGCAGCTAGCTGCCAATGGTAGGGGATCACTACCAGAAAAAGAAAGATTGACAACCTTCAGGGCCTTTTCCTTTTCTAACAGAGGAAACCTGTGACTCTGTTTTATGTACATAAGTGCCATCAAGTCACAACCTATTTATGGCAACCGAGAAATGAGTTTTCAAGGCAAGGGAGAAACAGAGGTGGCTGGCCATTGCCTTCCTCTGCAAAGCCTTTATTGGTGGTTCTCCATCCAAGTACCATCCCTGCTTAGCTTCCATGCTGCCTTCCCTCCTGAGTCTACTTTAGCTGGAAAAGGTGCCCAGAAGGGTAACCTAAATCAGGAAAATTCCACACGGGTAGCTGTAGCAACATTATGAAACAGGAGTCCAGTCAGTGGTACCTTCGAGGCTAACACACTTTATTCCAGCATAAGCTTTCTCAAGTCTGAGTTGATACATCTAATGATGTGAGCCCTGTCCAGTGAAAAGCTTATGCTGGAATAAAGTGTGAGTCTTCAACGTGCCACTGGACTCCAGTTTCAAGATTAAAAGGATTGCTTTCTTTATGCAAAAGGCTAGAAGCATTTGGAACTTTTTTTTTTAGTTCAGAAAAAAAGATCGCTGAGTGGGAACCTGAGAGAAGTTTATACACCTATGCACAGGTAGAGAGAACTTTTTAAAAATCTCATTTCTGTAGTACTAGATCTTGGCATTCATCCGATGAAATTAACTGGCAGTTGATTCAGAACAGACAGAATAAAGTACTTCTTCCCACAAAATGGAGTTAACTTATGGAACTCCCTGCCACAAGATCTGGTGATAGCCTCTGGTTTGGGTGGCTTTTGAAAAAAGAGTATAAGGCTGTCCACAGTTGTGGCTGGGAGGTTAATCCAGTTTCCAGACTCAGGAGTGGCGCTGCTTTGAATATTGGTGACAGTGAGGAGGGGAGCCAAACATGTTTCCTTCATGCTCTCCTTGTGGGTTGCCCAAAACCATCAGGCTGACTGACGGATGGCAACAGGATAGAGGGCTAAAGGGACAAATTTAGTAAGGCTGTTCTTGTGTTCTAACATCACTCTGTGCTGCTTTCTGGGAAAATTGGTGGTGATTTCAGTTCATAAAGCATTAAAAGAACAATGAAGCAAGTTCTTGCCATTGGTCACAATAGCTAAAGCAAACCTCCAGGTTCAGAAGCAGTAGTCCTCTGAATACTTGAGGTGAGGAGGGCTTTAGCCTCTGTGCCTGCCTCGTAGGCTCGTGGAGCAGAGGTCTTGCTCATGGCTGGTAGCTCCACAAGCTCATTTAATGAGCTGCCAGGGGGCATACGATCCCGCAGGGCCATCTGAAGCCGCATAAGGTCCATTTGACTCGGCGGGCAAGCTAAAATATGCTCGCTGCCCAAACAGGCCATGACCAGGGCTAAGGCCTTTTCGGTGGCAGCTCCGCGCTGGTAGAATGAGCCCCCCGAGGACATCAGGGCCCTGCAGAGCTTCCACCAGGCATTTGATTGCGGAGCTGCACTTAGCATCAGAACTGCCCCCTGGAATCTTTCAACGGCTATCGCACCATGCTACTTTTAATACATCACCGGCTGAACGATAGCCGTAAAGTTAACACTGACTGATTACCTTATGTGACAACACCTAAAAACTATGCTTTACTGCCGCTTTATATTATATGTAATATTCACATAGCACCTTAGAAATGTCTTACGGTTTTAATGTGTTTTAAATCTGTTCAGATTTTATTGTAAGCCGCCCTGAGCCTTCTTTGGCGGGGAATAAATGAAATGAAATCAATCAATCAATCAATCAATCAATCAATCAATCAATCAGTCAATAATGGCTCAATGGAACCCCCAATTTCAGAGGCAGTGTATCCGTGAATATCAGTTGCTGGGGGGAAACTAGTACAGGCACGCAACTGATGAAATAACACATGTGGAAAAAAACTAGGGCATGGCAGCTTTTATGGGCATCTGTCTGGCCCCTGTAGGGACCTTGGGCCTGCTTTCCTTCTTTGATTTGGAAGTCCCCCTGGTGTACCATTTCCGGCCCCTCTTTGCCTCAGACAAGCATGTCTCTGGATGAATTAACATTGGGGGTATCATCCCACCCCCTGTGGTTCTTGTAGCACCAGGAACTAGAGATTGCGTTGGTAATTTCCCCCCACCTGGATTCTTTCTCTCAGCGTGAGGAGCTCTTAGTGGCAGATCTGTTTGTTTTAAACTGCATTGGATTGATTCCTCCCCCCTCCATTGTGTGTGTGCCTGTCTTATTATAATATAAATAGATTTAAGTCCCAGCGAGGTTATTAAGTGTTTCTTCCCCAATTGATTCCTTTCCCAACCTGGCTCTGGATGGCTGTTGTTGTCATAGTTTTAATTTGTTTCTAGCTTGTCCTGCTGTGTTGCGATTGCAGAAGTCGTATTTACAAGAAGTTGGGCAGGGTTATTTCTTTCCTCCCTGCTCAGGGTTGCCATAGGGTTGCCAACTCTGGGCTGGGAATTCCTGGAGATTTGGGGAGCAAAGCTTGGGGAGGGACTAGGGTTGCCAGCCTCCAGGTGGGGGCTGGGGATCTCCCGCTTTTACAACTGATCTCCAGCAGACAGAGATCTGCTCCCCTGGAGAAAATGGCTGCTTTGAAGGGTGGACTCCATGGCATTGGACCATGCTGAGGCCCCTCCCCTCCCCAAACCCCGCCCTCTCCTGGCTCCACCCCCAAAGTCTCCAGGTATTTACTTTCTTTTTGTTTAATAATATATTGTTTTTTTAAACACACACAAAAAAAGACATGACAAGATGTAACATACAGACATTAAGACTTGTTCATCTTAGATTCCAAAATATTCTCATAAAACATAACAAACTTAATTCAAACTTCGTTCAGTTTTCTCATCCATAAACCATAAATTTCCGAATTTTTCCTATAAATTCATCCCATCAATCTGACTTCCTAATGATTAATTTTATAAAGATTTAGGATATGGCTATCACCTTCTATCATACCAAAACCCTTTACTTATTGTTTAATCTCAAAAAACCTTAAACAACAAAGTTTATTTGCTTTCCCTCAATTAATACCTGACATATTTGCTTCTATCATAGTCAGGGCTCTTTTTGTAGAAAGAGCCCAGCTGGAACTCATTAGCATATTATGCCACACCCCTGACAGCACAGCTCATTAGCATGTTAAGCAACACTCCCATGTTGCCAGAACTGTGGTTATCCAACCGCACCCACCTTTTGCTTCTTATTCTGTTTACCTTGTTTGATGTCAAAACTAAGGGCTTCTTTTATAGCATGTTAGGCCACACACTCCTAATGTGGCCAATCCTAATAAGTTTCTGCTGCTGGGTGTGGCCTGTTATGCTAATAAGTTCCTGCTGGGCATGGCCAACTCGGGAGCCAGCCGGAACTCCGTTCCTGTGCGTTCCTGCCCAAAAATAGCCCTCGTCATAGTCAATACTCCCTCTAAGCTGTAAAGTCCTAAGAGCAAAAATTCTACTTTGTGAGCGACTGGCATTAAAGTTGTGAGTGAGCAATTTGGTTACTGCATAAATTAGTTTGTTCTGGAGCCATCCTTCCTGGGCTATGATGAAAATGTGTCAGCCGGAGGCTAAAAAACTGTGAGCTTGCTCCCACTAATTCAGCTTAGAGGGAACACTGGTCATAGTCCCACTGTACACTGCATTAGTCAGGTCACACCTGGAGTATTGTGTGCAGTTCTGGAGGCCTCACTTCAAAAAAGATGTGGACAGAATGGAGTTGGTGCAGAGGAGACTGACGAGGATGATCAGGGACCTGGAGACACACCCTAGGAGGAAAGGCTGGGGGGCTTGGGAATGTTCAATCTGGAGAAAAGGAGGTTGAGGGGGACAGGATTGCTCTCTTTCAGTATCTGGAGGGCTGCCACTTAGGGGAAGGCAGGGAGCTGTTCTTGTTGGCAGCAGAGGATAGGACTTGCAATAGTGGGTTTAAATTAAGGGCGGGAAGGTACCGGCTGGATCTTAGGAAAGACTTTTTTGACAGTAAGAGTTGTGCAACAGTGGAACCAGCTGCAGTCTTTAAGCAGTGGCTGGACAATCATCTGTCAGGGATGCCCTAAGCTGATCCTGCACTGAGCAGGGGGTTGGTCTAGATGGCCTGCAGGGTCCCTTCCAACTCTGTGATGCTACGTTTCTGTCCCTACCACCCACCCACCCACCCACCCACATGCCCCCAGTTGCTTGCATGTTGTTTTCCTGCCCCCTTGCAAGTTCTCTCACCACCTACAGTAAGAGCTGCCCACACTGCCGGCATGCCCTTTCCCTGACGGTGGTGGGTGCAGCTAGGAGTGCCACTGCCAGGGCCAACAGGAAAGCTGATGGTTTATGCAGCGCCCCCATCGCTTTCTTTTTTTTATTATTAAATAAGTTTTATTAGTATTTCAATCAATACAATTACTAACAGTCATGCAGCTGTGTGTGCCAAAAACAAGTATTACAAAAGGAACATTACCTTCAAGAAACCAGTGCAAACAAACAAGCATATCTAGGCAAGATACATTACATATGGTAAACCTAGTTATAAGTTGCCTTGTGTGTAAGTGTTGGTTGAAGTAGACTGTGGTAGTAAATCATAGCTGCACATTGACAGTAGTGGCTTTCTTCAGTAGTGGCAGGCAGCATATGCAGCTGGGACCACAGGCAACAAAGTACTCACAAGCAGGCAGTGGAAGGGTGTAAGGCATCAAGGAGATGCATGCATAGGGAGTAGGGTTGCCAGCCTCCAGGTGGGGCCTGGAGATCCCTCACTATTACAATTGATCTCCAGTCAACAGAGATGAGTTCCCCTTGGGGAAAAGGCCTGCTTTGGAGGATGGGTTCTATGGCATTGTACCCTGCTGAAGCCCCTCCCTCCCAGGCTCTATCCCTACCCCCAAACCTTCAGATATTTCCCCACCCAGAGCTGGCAACCCTAGCTCAGGGAGTCAGCAATTGTGGGTCCCATCAGAATCCATGGGTCCCGAGAGCTACCCCACTTCAGGGTATGTGCATGCTGGCCCTATTGTTCAGACTGTTGAAGTGACAGAGAGCTGATGTGATCAAAGAAGGGGAAAAACTGGGGCTCGGTGGTGGTTCAAGGGAAGCATCCCACCTGAGGTGGGAACAGAACAGCAAAATAAATTAAGGTAGAGCCCTGAACTGCTGATCAAGCAGGCAACCATGTGGAATCAGGCACCAATGAGTTTCATTAGGGAGTCTTATTTCTTAAACACAGGGGCCACTGCTGATAAGGCCCCGTACATTGACACTGGTTTCTTTGAGCAAAGGTCTCCTTGTCTGGTCTTAAAGGGCAAGGGGAAATACATTAGGAAAGGCGTTCTAATTTTGAGATGCAAAATGGAATTCAAGCTGTTTTAAATTCATGGAATTAAATACACACATCCATCCCCCCTCATTATACCCTTAAGACTGTGCTGCATATTTTTAGCATTGGCTACGTTGGTTACTGGAGACGGAGCAGGGGGTCGGGGCTGCCGAGGGAGGATTCTGCGCACGTCTGGCGATAATTGTTTTTCTTAAACGATTTTCTCTTTCCTTTTATAAAAATATCTATAAATTGGCCGCCATACAGTTTACATTTCCTGCTGTGGAGACAAATACTTTAATTATAATTTTTTTAAAAAGGAGAGAGAGAGAGAAAGGGTGAGTGGAGGGAGACAAGATCCTACCGCACAAAAGGAGGGGGGGGAAGTCCTCTATGAAGATAAAGCTGGAACTCAGCAAAGAAGGCTGGAGAAGGGGGGGGGGGACTAAAACAAAGAGAAAAATTTTGCAACCGAGAGGGAGGAGAGAGCTGGCGGGCTACAGCTGAAAATTCTGAATTGCAGCTCAGTATCATGGAGAAGAAGAGGCTTGCTGGATCAGACCGAAGGGCCGTCAAATCCAGCATCCTACTTTGCTCTAGGGACCCACCAGATGCCTCTGGGAGGCCTCCAGGCAAGCCCTCCCCCGTGTTTGCTCCACAGTAACTGGTACTCAGAGGTATATTGCCTCTGACCATGGAGGTTCCATTGAGCCATCCTGAGCCATCTGGAGTGGTGATTAGAGTGTTGAAATGTCAGAGTTGTAGAGGGTGGCTGGGTTGGTCTGCAGTAGAATTGAGTCCAGTTATACGGTTGCCAGTTCCCCCCGACCGCTGTCGGTTTCCAGATCCCAGTTGGAGAATTCCTGGAGATTTTGGGATGGAGCCTGGGGAGGACAGGGACCTCAGTTGTGTACAATGCCACAGAGTCCACCCTCCAAAGCAGCCATTTTCTCCAGGGGAACTGATGTCCGTAGTCTGGAGATGAGCTGTAATTCCAGCGGATCCCAAGGTCCCACCTGGAGGCTGGCATCCCTAGCCAGTATCACCATAGAGACCAACAAGATTTTTGGGGTATAAGCTATTGGAGCATTTCAGTGCTCTAGTTTTTGGGCAAAAAGTCTATGGTAGAAGCTATTTCTACCATAGAGGTTTTGCTTAAAAACCAGAGCGTCACCCTGATGTCCCTGACATGCCCATGTCACTTCTGGGTTACGTTAGAAGTCACATTCGAAAGCTCGAAAGCTCAAATCTAGCTGGAATGTCAGAGTGTATGACTGACCTTGGGCCAGGCACACCCACTCAGCCTGGTTCTGGTCCCCGGTTTCATTCATAAAGTGAATGTGCATTGGCCCTTTCTTACAAACAGATGTATGTTTGTACAGGCAGGATGTACGTGTGCTCACTGTTACTTGTGCACAGGGCTCAGGAAACTGCCTTACACCGAGCAAAGCCCTGGCCCATCAGCTCTTAACTAGCAGAGGCTTTCCAAGATCTGAGTCCAAGAAGGGTCTTCCCAAGAGCTGCTCCTTGAGAGCCTTCATCTGGAACAGAAGGAGCGGCCATGGATCAGCGGCAGAGCATCTGTCTGGCATGCAGAAGGCCCCAGGTTCAATCCCTGGCACCTCCAGTTTAAAGGATAAGGTAGTAAATTCAATGAAAGTCCTCCACCTGAGACCTTGGACAGCCACTGCCAGTCTGAGTAGACCGTATTGACTATGATAGACTAATGGCCTCATTCAGTATAAGGCAGCTTCATGTGTCCTCGTGTCCATGTGACATGTCAGAGTACGGTTGCCAGGTCTCTCTGGACAGCCAGGGAGGGGATGGGGGGGGCTTACCGGGAGCAGGTCGCTTCATCACACGTTTCAGCGACGTGCCTGCATGACTTCCAATGTGACCCAGAAGTGACATAGGCATGTCAGGGACATTGGGGTGATGCTCTGATTTTTAAGCAAAACCTCTATGGTAGAATTACCTTCTACCATAGAGTTTTTGCCCCAGAACCAGAGTGTTGCCCCAACATCCCCAATGTGCCTATGTCACTTCCAGGTCACGTTGAAGTCATGTAGGTGTGTTGTAGAAATGTCGAGGGTTCCTCCCTTTTTTGGGGGGGTAATTCCCCCTCACTGGCCAGCTGATTGGTGGAGGGAGGTCTGGCATTTGAGGGAGGTCTGGCATCCCTATGTCAGAGGGTGACCTTGGCCCCTTCTGCAAGCAAAATCGGTCTATGCTCTTTCCCTGAGCCACCTCCCCAAGGCTTCGTTGGAGTCCCTGAAGTGCAGAGAATGCTGCCCTGAACCAGCATTGCCCTGGCCTGAGCCAACATGCCCATGTTCCCAAGCATCCCTTCAGCCTTACTTTTGGGGACTTTGGGGGGTGGCAAATGTGCTCGTTAATGGGAAGACCATTTCCTGTTTTCTGCGATACCCAAGCCTTGCCGAAAACACGTTCCAGCCTCCGTCGGTGGCACGGTTTCCACCCGCTGAGCATGAAGAAAGCCATGCGCTTGCTCTCGGGGAATAATTAAACGATCACCTTTCCGATAGAGGAGATGAGATCCTCCTTTCTTACCTGTCCCCTTCAAGAGAGGAACGGATTATTCTAATGTTCTCAGCCTTGCTTGCTTAAGCCTTGCTGCTGTCCCCGTATAATTAAGACTGTCAGTCAAGCTCCGGAACCGAAACACGACGTACTTTGCAGCTCACCAGGACGACACAAAAGACTTCATCGCGTTGCGAAGACAGATGCCATGTATTCTCCCCCCTCCCCTTGACTTTCTTCCCTCTTATCTCTTGTTCAGCTCTTTGGATCAGAATTAAGGTCGCTTCTTTGGGAACAAACTTCGGGATAATAAGAGCAGGCGGGGAGAACACCTGTTTTGGAATCCTTCCGGCCGGTAGTTAATCTTCCTCCCTGGGCCGCTGCAGACAGGGGGTGTCTAAGGTTGCGGGGCAAGCGGATCAAGTACTCTAGTCCAGGGTTCCACAACATGGTGCCCAGGGGCACCATGGCACCCACTGAAATCTTTCCTGGCTCCTGCCAAGTGTTTTCAGAAAGGGGCCGGATGGAGCTTTTGTCTGACATGGCTTCTGATCGACCCCTGGGGATCTGATTGGCTGTGCAGATCTTGACACGTGTTGATTTGGCAGCAGCTGCCCCCACAGCACAAGGACCGTCAGGCTGTGACTGAAACTCAGCTGTGTGCAAGTGATAAAATATTTCAAAACTGTATGACGTTCATTTACAAAGGCAGCCTGTTAAACAGAGCGTCTGCCTGAAATGCTGGAGAGTTACTATTAGAGCTATGCCTGACCTCACTCCCTAACCATCTGTGTTGGTTCCTCCTCTTGCGGCATTTGGTTTGCCAGTTTTCAGGTGGGGCCTGGAGATCTCCTGGAATCACAACTAATCTCCAGATGACAAGAGATCAGTTCCCCTGGAGAAAATGGCTGCTTTATAGTGTGGACTGTATGGCATATCATACCTTGCTAAGGTACCTCCTCTCCCCAAACCCCATCCTCCCCGTGGCCTAGGTGAAAGCCGTGGCTCAGTGGTAGAGCATCTACTTGGCATGCAGAAGGTTCCAGATTCAATCCTGGGCACCTCCAGTTTAAAGCACCAGGAAGTAAGTGACATGAAAGACCTTCATCTGCCTGAGACCTTGGAGAGCCACTGCCAGCCTGAGTAGACAATACTGACTTTGATGGACCAGTGCTCTGATTCAGTGTAAAGCAGCTTCATGTGTCCATGTGAAGAAGAAGAAGAAGAAGAAGAAGAAGAAGAGACTGAATTTATACCCCGCCCTTCACTTGGAGTCTCAGAGTGGCTTACAAACTCCTTTCCCTCCCTCTCCCCACAACAGACACCCTGTGAGGTAAGTGGGGCTGAGAGAACTCTGACAGAAACTGCACTTTTTCAAGAACAGCTGTGCCAGAGCTTGTGACTGACCCAAGGTCACATCAGCAGGTGCAAGTGGAGGAGTGGGGAATCAAACCCGGTTCTCCCAGATTACAGTCCATGCACTTAACCACTACACCAAACTGGCTCTCCAGCCAAACTGGCTCTCCTCTTTCCTGGTGCCTCCTCATGTAATAGTGAAGGAGATGACACAGGGCAGGAATCGGGGATTGGCACGATCGTAAAGGGCCTGGCCTGAGAAGAGACACTGGACAAGTCCTTAGTGCCATGCAGAGGAAGCAGAACATGGGAGAATCACAAGGGCCCTGAGAGAGTTTTCCTTTCTTGGTGGGAGGAGGCCTTGTGGGAGTGGGTCCCCAGTTTTTTCTCTCCGTTATAACTGAAGGACACTGTTAGGGACAACAGGAATGTGAGAGAGTCATGCTTTGCTCCACTTAGCGTACCTGCATTGGAGTATGTGGGAAAATCTCCAGGAATTTCCCAACCTGGAGCTGCCAACCCTATGCGGCATCCATTTTGTCATTGCACCCACCACCCTGTGCCAGAGTTCTAAAGATGTGGGCAGGCTCGAAAAAGTTGGGCACCTCTTTTCTAGCCACCTGAATGCCATGATGGGACCGTGGCTCAGTGGGAGAGCACCCGACCCCAGGTTCAATCCCCGGTATCTCCAGTTAAAAGCACCCCCAGAATCTGAGCCAAAGAAATTTCCAGGACGAAGGTGAAGGTCACAAAGTGGAGCCTTTTTTCAAGCTAAGAAACATTAATTAAAATACATAAAATACAGAGACCCGCATCAGTCAATCATCAGCATATCAAATGTCAGTGTTTATTTCCTTACGCAGCTGGTGCATTCGGAATTTCCCACCATTCGGTCCTGATTGTGTCTGAATGCTGTATAGAGCGCTGTGCACAGTTGACTTGAGCCACAACCAAGGCTCCCTCTAAGCTATGGAGTTTTGTGAGCAAAAATTCTACTTTGTGAGCTACTGGCATTAAAGTTGTGAGCGAGCGATTTGGCTACTGCATAAATTAGTTTGTTCTGGAGCCATCCTTCCTGGGCTATGATGAAAATGTGTGAGCCGGAGGCTAAAAAACTGTGAGCTTGCTCCCACTAATTCAACTTAGAGGGAACACTGGTCATAGTCCTTCTGTACACTGCATTGGTCAGCCAGAGGCTAAAAAACTATGAGCTAGCTCACAGTAACTCAGCTTAGGGGGAACATTGGCCACAACTTGCAATGCCTCCGGTTCTTTGGCATCTTCCCTTCCCCCTCTGCATTACCGAAGCACATGTGCACATTAATTTTTTTAGCCCTGGCCCCCACCTGGTGGAATGAACTTCCGTATGAGATGAGGGTCCTGCAGGATCTGTTACAGCTCTGCAGGGCCTGCAGGATGGAGCTCTTCCACTGGGCCTTTGGCTGAGCTGGCTTCTGGGCTGTCCCTTCTTCCCTGGCTAATCTCCCACCAGTGGCCTGGCTCCAGATAGACAGCTAGGTACCCACTGTTGTATCTTAACTTATTTGACATCACACTGACATCTGATCCAATCTTTTTTTACATGTTATTTTATGATTCCATAGTGTTTTAAGTTGTTATTTTAAAGTTGTTTTTAATTGAATTGTTTTGCACTGAGATTGCTATAACCTGCCCTGAGCCTGCTTGTGGGGAGGGCAGGATATAAATTCAATAAATAAATAAATAAATCTAATTACGCACTGCAACAGTGCAGTCTCAGCATGCTATTCTACCGATGTGCAGTAGCTTATGTGTGCACCTGTGAAACAATGTTAAAAAAAGGGAGTCTTTTTTAAAAAAAATATTTTTATTAAAATTTTCAAATGTTTAACAAAGCAATACAAACATTGTCCACTTGGTGAGCTACATTAAGAAAAGCATTCTAAAAAAACCCAAAACAGTTTAATAATACATTTTAATGTGCCCTTATACTATTTAGTTGAGTAGTGCTAATTACATAGATATTTTATTTTGGGAGCCAATTTAAAGAAAAGGACTGAGCTAACTAAGTACCGATCTTTGACTATGGAAGGAATGTTAACTGCTTTTTAACTTTATATCAAGAGGTCTTTTCTCTCTAAAAAAAGGAGTCTTGATGCAACCTGCACATGATTACATCTAGAGGGTTGGGGGGGATGACAGTATCCATGCGCAAATGCACGTCAGAGGGAGGGGAAAAAAAGATCCAAATGAACCAAATGAACTGAAATGTGGGGTAAGTTGTACATGCTCCAGTTTAAAATGTAGAAATGTTCTGAATCTGGAATTAAGGAGGAGTGGAAGTCGGTACAAAAGAGAAATTCCAGAATGATAAAGGACATGAGAGGAGAAAAAAATTGGTTCTTCAAGTATATAAGAGGCTGTGTCATGGGTCCCCAAGCTCTTTGAGCCTGCAAGCACATCTGGAATTTTGAAAGGACGTGGTGGTGAGCACCAGCCCAAAATGGCTGCCAAGCAGACAGAGCCGAACCCCAAACGGCTGGCATGGGAGGTGAAGCTGAATGGCATACCATCCTCCTCCTACCTCCTGGGAAAAAGGAAATCCTGGAAGGTAAATGGAACCTACAGATACCATTCCCCAGGTGGGGGTGAGGGATTCCTCCCCCTTTTTTGGGCTTTTGCCCGTGGCTGGCCATCTGACCAGCAGGAGGAAACTCCCTCACCCCCAACACTGTACATGGTGTGCTGACGTCACCCAGAAGTGATATCAGTGCATCAGTGAGATCGAGGGAGGGATACTCTGCTTTTTTTTGTCAAAACTCTATGGTTTGAGGCTGTTTTTACCAGAGTTTTACCCAAAAAGCAGAGCATCGCCCTCAGTATTGCTGATACACTGACGTTACTTCTGAGTGACGTCAGCGCATTGCACAATGTCCCTGCCCACCTCTGGAACACCCCCCCCCAAATCCCCCTGCCGGGGCAACAAAGGGACCTGGCAACTCTGATGGAACCACAATCTGATTAAGGAAAGCCCAGATCCTTACCAGTCCTCCTGAGCCTCCAGTGGAAAACCCTTTAATTCAAATGAAGGCAACCAGTAACAATCCCTACCTTACAATGGCCTCACCGAACTTCTGAAACGCTTGGTGGGTGACCAAGAGAACTACTGGCAGGCACCATGGTGCCATGCCCAGTGTATGTTTTAAGGAAACTGCAGGAATGGGTGACCTAACATTTTGTATTTCCCTTCTGTGAATGATTGGGGCTTATTGTTGCCACTTTTCCTTTCAGGCTGTAGCGACTGGTGAAATGTACATCAAATTTTCTCCTGATCCCGCCCATTTATTATATTGGGTCACCTTTGTCTTTCTTCGGAGGCTGCTGAGATGGATGGTGATTATTGCCAGTGCAGGTAAGAGTGTTCCTATTTATTATTCTCATGAATGCACTGGAGGGCCAGTTCGACCATGTAACTGGGCCCTGGTTTGCCCTCTGCATGATCATCCTGAAACTTAGTTGTGGTGCCCGTAGGGTTCCCAAGTACTTACCATATTTTGGTGGGGGACGCACAGTCCCCGGCCGGAACATTCCCTCGGGCAACATCCACGCCGCACGATGCCGTCTCCAGGAAGTGACGCCAGGCGACGCTCTGGCAATGGGGCTGGAAACTTGACGGTACCATCGAGTTTGCATCCCCATTACCAGAGCGTCGCCCGGCGTCACTTCCTGGCAACGGCATCGTGAACTGCGTCTTTCCTGCCAGGTCCTGCCAGGACATATCTGTCCCCCACCAGCGTATGGTAAGTTGGCAAGCCTGGGTGCCCAGGTCCTCCTGGGTGAACTGGCCCCAGTGCTGGACCTCCTGGTGGCACCTGGTATTTTTGGCCACTGTGTGACAGAGTGTTGGAATAGATGGGCCATTGGCCTGATTCAACATTGGCTTCTCTTATGTTCTTAAATACATACATGCAAGGCCACAGCTCCTGCCAACCTAGCAGTTCGAAAGCAAGAAATTGCAAGTAGATAAATAGGTACCACTTCGGTGGGAAGGTAACAACATTCTGTGCACCTCGGCGTCTAGTCATGCCAGCCATACGACCATGGAAATGTCTTTGGACAGCGCTGGCTCTTTGGCTTGGGAACGGAGATGAGCACTGCATCCCTAGAGTCAGATTCGACTGGCTTTCGAGCAAGGGAAACCTTTACCTTTACTTAAGGCCACAGAGGGGTACACTCATACTGTCAGTGGGATGAAAGACCCCAGTGTTGCCATGCTGGGTCCTGTTCATCCCAGGCTTTTCTAGTGGCCCCTTGTCTGGTATTAGAGATCAGGAACGGTGGATACTGAACTGAGGCCAGGAAGTGTCCTACTTAGGTGATCGTTCTTCCTTTGTGCAAGAAGGATGGAAGTGGTGAAGCTCTGCCTCACGCTCTCTCCAGCCTACAACATTAGAAGCTGCCCTCAAAGTCAAGACTTATCCTGGTTTATTTATGCAGAGGTTCTTAACTTTTTTGTGTTGTGAACATGAGAACGTAAGAAGTGCCCTGCTGGATCAGACTGATGGTGGTCCACCTAGTCCAGCATCCTGTCTCACACAGTGGTCAACTAGTTCCTCTGGAGGGCCAACAGCAGGGCGTAGAGGCTGAGGCTTTCCCCTGATGTTGCCTTCTGACTCTGGGATTCAGAGGATTAGTGCCTCTGAATGTGGAGGTTCCCCTGAGTCACCATGGCTAGTAGCCGTCGGTAGACTTATCCTCCATGAATCTATCTAATCTTTTTTAAAAGTTGTTTCTTCCTGTGGCTATCATTACATCCTCTGGCAGCGAATCCACATTTTAATCACTCTCTGAAAAATAGTATTTCCTTTTGTATTTCCTGAACCTACTGCCCATCAGCTTCACTTGATGCCCTTGAGCTGCATTTTTGAGAGGGAGAAAACAATTCTATCAACTCTCTCTCCACCCCATGCATAATTTTATAAATGTCTATCATATCCCCCCTTAGTTGTCTCTTTTCTAAACTGAAAAGTCCCAGACTCTTCAGCCTTTCCTCATAGGGAAGGTGCTCCAACCTCATAATCATCTTGGTTGCCCTCCTCTGTACTTTTTCCAGCTCTGCAATGTCTTTTTTGACCCCTTTGGCAATCTGGTGAAGCCTATGGACTCCTGCTCAGAACAATGTTTTTAAATGCATAAAATAGCATACATAGGGTTACAAAGGAAACTAACTGTATTGAAATTCAACTATCAGAATATTTAAAAATCTATCCATGAACCCCAGAAATAAACTGATTTTACATGCAGAGTTCACTTAGTCCTGGAATGAAGAAGAAACAGGAATACTCTGGAGTCAGTGTTGTTGCGGGTTCGGACAGCAGAAGTGGTAGGCACGGAGTGGGCCAGAAGAGAGTGCGAGTATCCAAATAAATACTGGAGGCTTCAGCTAGGTGCAAACTATATACATTTATTTACACACCACAGCCACCATCAAACAGAGTGTCAAAGTGCTCTGCTGCAATCATACAAATGAGGAGGAGAAACTGTACATCACTCACTGTACATTTATACAAACACTAGCCAATCAGGCTTCAGTGCTGAGTCACAGTGATAGCAGTGGCAAGACTGCCCTGAACCGGTTATAGCCAGCTCTTACAGAGAGTCCTGGCTGACAGCTACCTGTCACTAGATCAAATACATCTAGCCAGACTTACATAACATGTGGATCTCAACAAGTGTTCCCTCTAAGCTGAGTTAGTGTGAGCTAGCGCACAGTTTTCTAGCCTCCGACTCACACAGTTTCTGTCTCAGCTCAGGGAGGATGGCTCCAGAGCAAACTAATGTATGCAGTAGCAAATCGCTTGCTCACAAGTTTAATGCCAGTAGCTCACAAAGTAGAATTTTTGCTCACAAGACTCCACAGCTCAGAGGGAGCATTGTCTGGAATATGTCCAGCTTTCCCCCAAGGAACTTTCCTCCAGCCTAAGGAGCCTTCCCCTGACTTGAGTGGGTCTTTTGGAGGAAGGCTGCTTAGGCTGGAGAAAAACTTGAAACTTTCCTCAGCTGAGTGGATAGGAAAAGGGGTAGGATCCGCCCCCATGCCTGTGAGTATGTGGAGTGCGCATTTCACTCACGACTTAATAATCACTAGCAGCCTTGACACTCACAGCTGTTTGGAAGTCACATCTTTCTTGATCTGGAAAAAAACTGTTTTTCTCTAATATCGAGGCTCTTTCTTAGTATTAGAGAAAACCAGTTTTTCAGACCAGGAAGGATGTAATTTCCAAACATACGTGAGTGTCAAAGCTTCCCATTTCAGAAATTAGGCCAAAGCTGTTAGGTGCCTTTATACAGGATTAAAGGGAAAGTTGTAATCTTTGCTGGTTTGTGAAAACTTCCTTTCCCTTCCAGCTCATTCAGGGAAAGTCAAGGGAAGTCAGGGTCATTTTTATTCTCCTCTGCCATTGAGGAATTCGGGACAGTGATTTACTGAAGACAAGACTGGTCAGTGCATCGTAATGCATGGGGGTCACAGGTACTGGCCAATCGTTCCTTTACTAGACAGATTGCTGGTTTATAGACTAGAATGGTGGGCAGATGTGTCATAAGTGGTTGCCAGTAATAGGAAGATGGTCTCCTGATAGCTGGCAATCACAACAATTAACAAAGAAACAGGGATACGTCTAAATTTTTTATCAGTTGAGATTCAGTAACAAAAGCGTCTTGTTTGTTCTGGCATTGTACCAAAGCAAATTGAACACAGAAAAATGGTCCCTCTCACCCCAGGTTTTGTTTTGATATGTTTGCATATTTTCCCTCTGAAAATTGGTTTGTGTGTGTGTTGAATGCTGTCAAGTCGCTTCCAAATTTACGGCAATTGGGATATATGCATCTTTAACTTTTTTTAAAAACATACATTATAACATTTTTTTAACTTATATCCCAGATGAATGTAGGCAGTGTGCAAAATGCCTATGGAATTTTTAAAAATACAGAAAAAACACAAGCAAAATGACAGGTTTGCAAGGGAACGGGAAGAGGAAGAGGAACACTGGCAAAATGATAAACAGATACAGAAATACAATGCGGCACTTGTGTCCAACTCTTAATGAGACACCCGTCGGCAGTCGAGAGGAGGTGACACCCTGTCCAGCTGAGAGAAGGGGCCAGCGTGTGTGTCTCTTCATGAGAAATGACAATTTGAAGTTTGGGAAGAAAAAAAAGATAGAGAAGTGTGAGCTGGCTGCAGTCCGAAAGCACCATTGGGGTGTGTGGTGGGGCCTCTCTCTTGGGATCTGATTTAGATAGCAGATCTGATGCGTTGCCTGACTGCTTCTTGCCCCCATTTATACTCCTGTCATATACTTGTAAGTAAAGTAACACAAGCCATAGATATACTGCATGCCAAAGGAAGCTAAACCGCCTTAGAACTCTCCATGGAAATCACTGCTATTGGGCGAGATATTTATTTAGAGGTTTATATCCCATGCATCTCCTCGGTGTGGACCCAGTGCAGCTTACAACATTGTTCCCCACTCTTCCATTTTATCCTCACAACAACCCTGTGAGGTAGGTTAGTTTGGAGAGAGAATGTCTGGCCCCCGGATTCATCCAGTGAGCTTCTATTGGGGAGCACCTTATATTAGGGATGAGCAGACAGTCCACATCTCATTTCTTTTTACATTCCTTTCTATTTTTGTCGATGATTTCAGTTCCCTGCTTTCCGCTGTGGGTTTCTTAGGTTTGTTTGTATTGCGCTTGCATAGTGCATGGATTTGATGCACAATTTCTATAGTTCACATTACTGATATGTGTGTGTGTATGTGATTTACTGAGACACGCGTAATGTTTATGGGGAAAATTGGTTCAAGGAAATAAAAAATGGTTGGGAAATGTAGATTCACAACTGTTATTTGTACAAGAAAGAGGCAAAACCAAAGTGAAAGTTTTGGGGTGTGGAAAAAGCAGGGATGAGCAGTTTGAAATGAATATTCTCTTGCAGTCAGTGATGCTCCATGAGTTTTTGGCCAGCAGGGGGCTCCCATGATCTGGAACAAAATTTTCTGTGTGTTGCTGTGGATTATAGAATGGCCTGAGTTAACACCATTGGGTTTCCGTGAACAAACAGGCACATCCATGTCATTGTGGGTGTTTGCAGAAAAAATTAACTCTGTGTAATTCGTTTAGTTCCCTTTAGTTAGTTTTTTTTTTTTAAATCTCAAACTGTGCACAGACATGGTGGCACCAGTCAGATTCAAAGGATTCCTGGCTTTCTCACTTGGTTTGCAGCTTTAACCAAAGTACATATGACTCGAATCTGGATTATGGTTGTACTATTTCATAATGTGGCAAAAAAAACCCTCTGCTCCCCCCCCCGCAACTCTGAAGCTTCAAGATGATCTTGGTGAAGAGCAAAATGCAATGTTTATGGAGGGTGTTACAGTGCATGGGACCTTTGGCAATACTTGCGTTGCAGTCTGCATTCACACCTGTTAGACAATGCACTTTCAAAGCACTTTCAGTGCACTTTAGTGATCATTTGCAACTGTATTTTCTTGTGGAAAGTGCACTGAAAGTACATTATCCAACGTGTGTGACTGAAGCCACAGTCACACTGGGAGAGATGCTGGAAGTTCAGGCTTGCGATTTCCAGGGTATGCTTCCATTGCAGATAGCAGTTGTGAGCAACATGTCGGTCAAATCTACATTTGCATTTTTAAATCAGTTTCATGCTGCATTTGCATTTTTAAATCAGTTTCATGCTGCTGTGACACTGTATCTATGTTTCTGATTTAAAAATGCAAATATAGATTCGACCTTAGACAAGGGAGGGCTGAGGAAAGGGTTTAAGTCTTTCCCCCTTTTCCTGACCTCTGGTGTTCCCCTGAGGCTATTTGCCCACTGGGGGAAAATCACATGAACCCGTGAAATTGCCTTTTTCTAAGTCAGGCCTTTAGTCTATCAAGATCTATATTGTCTGCTATGACTGACGATGGCTCTCCAAGGTTGCATGCAGAGGACTTTCATGTCATCTATTGCCTGGTCCTTTAATGTGGAGATGCTGGGGGTTGAACCTGGGACCTTCTGTATGCAAATTAAGTCTACTACCACTGAGCCGTGATCTGTTTCCAAAAAAACATGTGTGGGAAGAACTCAGTTGCTGTTATTCTCATTTTGCAGTCTGAGAAAAATCTTGTTCAAATCTGTCTATATATCTGAGCTGGCCTTATCAGTCAGACCGATGGTCCATCTACCCCAGGTTGTCTTCTCTGACTATGGTGGCTTCCTAAGGCCTCTGAGCTGTGGAGTCTTGTGAGCAAAAATTCTACTTTGTGAGCTAGTGGCATTAAAGTTGTGAGCGAGCGATTTGGCTGCTGCATAAATTAGTTGGCTCTGGAGCCATCCTTCCTGAGCTAAGACAAAAATGTGTGAGCTAGAGGCTAAAAACCTGTGAGCTAGCTCACACTAACTCAGCTTAGAGGGAACATTGGGTCTAGCACCTTTTACCTGAGATCATTTTACTAAGGATTGTGGCTGGGGTCTTCTGCTTGCTGGGCAGGTCCTCCCCCCCCGACGCCCTCCCCCGCATGCAATATATGTGTTATCTGTGTGCTCCCATCAATGGTACAATTATCAACTCCGGGAACAGTTTGAAGCCATTGGTTGTCACAGAGACTTGCTAGTCAGAACTCTGTAAGATATACTTTATAATGGACGCTTGAAAAGATTGTGAAAATGATTGTGTATCATTTACACTAGAGGTGCGTTTGCCAAAGGCCAGAAGAACTATATCTATGACTGAACCAACTAAGCAAGTACCAAAATAACTATTCAAGGACACTGAAACAGGCTGAGAAGAAGGAAAATTGGACCAGGCTGCTGCACTTCTTTAAAGATGAATAATCTGTCAACATCAATGGCCTTAATTCTCCTGCTAAAAGATCCAGAATTTTCAACTTATTAAAGAAACAAAAAAGCAGACATTGTTTGTATACAAGGAACCCACACAAAGGAACAAAAAAGAAAAAAAGAAAAAGAAATGATTGTGACCTGTACTCTTCCTTCTACAATGATAAGGCTCTGCAAGTTTAGAGTAGGGAGTTTGTAACATGCATTCAGACAGGGCTATAGTGGGAGACCTCCTAGTGGCAGCCTGACCCCCACCGCCACTTGGGGAAAAAATGCTGTCACATTGACAGCATGATGCAATTTCTGGGGCAAACCCAGAAGTGATGTCACATTGCTGATGTGACGCTCTAGCATTTACCAGGAGCACTGTGGTTTCATGCGATCGTTTATGGGACTTCTATGATTTTACATTGATGCAACAGTCCCCCCCATGTCTGCACCCCCAGTCTCCCACTGGAAGCTAGCCAGTGGCTGGCAACCCTTCCCCCAGAGCTCCACCACTAATGGCTACAACCATGATGTGTGGCTGGAGACATAAGGAAGGCTTTGCCCCACTATGCAGAAAAGCATAGATCCCCTGTGCATGTGGGGGAGGCAATGGCATCATTTTAAGATGAGTGAACTAACCAGAGTTGCCAACTCTGGCTTGGAGAATTCCTGGAGATTTGGGGACTGCCTGGGGAAGGATTTCAGTTTCTCCCAGGGTCTGTAATGTACCATAGAGTCCCCTCTCTGAAGCTGCCATTTTCTCCAGGGGAACTGATCTCTGTACCCTGGAGATCACTTGTAATTCTGGGAGAACTCCAGCTCTCACCTGGAGGCCAGCAATGTTAGACCTAGCAATGGAAAGAAGTCCATTGAAATTAATTAACTCTGCTAAAGACCGCACTGTATGTATATAAGCTAAGGAGCTTGTATAGTTGTTAAAAGATAAGAAGCAGCTCAGAGTTTAATATGGAGGCTCCCTGGTAAATGAAAAGGTGCTGGGATAGGGTTGCCAACTCCTGGTTGGGGAAATACCTGGAGATTTTGGGGTGGATCCTGGGGAGGGTGGGTTTTGGGGAGGGGAGGGATGTCTTCAGGGTGTAAGGCTATAGAGTTGACCCTCCAAAGCAGCCATTTTCTTGAGGGGAACAAATCTCCATTGTTGGGAGATCAGTTGCAATGCCAGGAGGTCTCCAGGGATTGCCTGGAGGTTGGCAACCCTAAGCTGGGATTCCTTAAATGACCTCAAGACTGTGTATGTCCCCGATGGTTGCCAGTCTCCAGGTTGGGCCTGGAGATCACTTGGTATTACAATCAGTCTCCAGACTAAAGAGATTGGTTTCTCTGTAGAAAATGGCCGCTTTGGAGGGTGGACTTTATGGTACTGTACCTTGCTGAGGTCTCTCCCCTCCCTATACCCTGCCCTCCCCAGGCTTCAGGTATTGCCCATCCCAGTGCTGCCCCCCTGCCCCCATAAATGTATATCGTGCGGCACTGTTTAATTCCATAGCCCTTGTGGACTGCCACTTCAGGCATGGAGGAAGGAAGCCAAAGGTAGGTAGGTTGATGACACCCCCCCCATGGCAACTTTGTTTTAAGCTGCCTTGAAGCACCTTTGCAGATGGGGTTAAAAAAACTCCTGTTAAATAATCTAAAAAAGCTTCCTTGGTTCTTCTCTTTTTCTGCAGTGATGATAGTGCGAATTTTCCATGACTCTCTCAAGATGCCTCCAGATGGGATTTACTATCAGTGAGTCTTGTTCTTTTTGTATTTTGTGGCAGGGTGGAAGGAAGCATTTGTGTGCCGGGGACAGTGTCAAGTTCACTTTGTGCTGGAAAACCCTTCCAATGTACTTGGGAAAAGTGTGAGAATCCACCGTTTCCTTGGGGCCTTCCTCTGTTTATTCCCATCCTATCTTCAAGGGACTCTGGATGGCTATATGGTTCTCCCTTCCTTTGTTTTATCCTCACAACAACTCTGTGATGTAAGTTAGTCTGAGAGGGAGAGATCTTAGATCACCATGTGAGCTTTCATTGCTAGAGTTTCCAACTCCAAGTTGGAAAATTCCTGGAGATTTGGGGGTTGGAACCTGGCAAGGGTGGGGTTTGGGGAGAGAAGGACCTCAGGGGATATATTTATGTCCTTTGGTGACCAGTTGTCATTCTAGGAGGTCTCCTGGTCCCATCTGGATGTTGGCAACCCTATTAATTGCAGAGTTTGGATTTGAACCTGTGTCTCCCCAGTACTCGGCCAACATTCTAACCACAAAGGGGACGTTGCTGCCATCCAGCCTCTTTTCTACTGGCGGTTTCTCTTTCCCACCTTCTTGGTGACCGACACCTGTCTGCACATCACACAAGGCTTTCTTGCTCTTGGAGTACTCTGTATTCAGTTTGGACTGAGTTGGAAAGTAGGCTGTGTTCTCGCAGGTAGAGGCAGGTAGAGGCACACATTTCCTTGACTATGCACTTGGTAGCGAATCATTTTGGGACTGCTAAAATCTCTTGAGACCACATGGACATAAAGAGAGCCCTGCTGGATCTGGCCAATGGTTCTTCTAGTCCAGCATCCTATTTCACACAGTGGCCAGTCAGTTGCCTTAGAGGGCCAAACAGGATCTAGAGCCCAAGGCCTTCTCACGATGTTGCCTTGTATCACTGGTATCCAGGGATTCACTGCCTCTGAGCATGGAGGTTCCTGTTGGTGACTGTGGCTTGTAGCCACTGAAGAACTTTTTCTTCATGAAACCGTCTTATTTCCCTTTAAAACTATCTCTTCTATCACTGCGGCGAGGTTGTGGGACTGAGTTAGGATTGCCAGGTTGGCTCTTTGCTCCAGTGGGAGCAAAAATAGGACAGTGTGGAGCAATGTCGCGACACTATAGGAATTCCCTGAGAGCATCACGGTATGTCTTCCAGGTGAAACAGGAAGTGATGTCACAATGTTGCAAAGCATTGCTTCCAACCCCTTGTTTTTGCTGCTACTGAAGCCAAGAGGGCTGGTGAGAGTTGGGGCTGGGAGACCGCATCTGAGGTCAAGAACGCTGTGCTTCGTTAACATAATTTCCATTCATTTTACAGGAAGGATTTCGACATTTGCAAAAAACGCTATGCCTGGAAACAGCCACTGCTGGGGTTTGTCAGCAACTTTTCTTTGAAGGGCTTTGTGTGAGGTCTGCCTGGGGTGAGGGCTCAGGGCAATAACATCAGTTAGTGTGTGCCTAGAAGGCAGGACCAGGGTAGATGAATATGGTGTATGTGTGTGAGGACAGGAAGGGGGTAAATGTACACTCGCTGTGCATGGGAAGGGGCTGTGCCGCAGTGGCAGTGCATCTGCTTGGTATGCAGAGGGTCCCAGGTTCAATCCCACACATCTCCAGTTGGAAGGATCAGGGGCTGAGGCCGGACTGGCAGTTTGAAGTGCGAGGGAGTGGCGGCAAAAAGACCCGGAACAAACCATTCTGGGTTTTCCTGGTCACACTGCACTGACTGATGCGGAAGCATACTGGGGAGGATGCGCAAGGGAGCGTTCACATTGTTGGCCCGCCCCTGGTGGAAGCGCGGCTGTAAGCGGCTTTTTGTAATGTAATCCAGTTATATGTGCTTATGCGCTCATGCGCATGAGAGCATCCCTTACCAGATCAGCTTGTTCGCGTTCACACATCCCTGAAGCGGGATGAACGCACTCTCTAGGGTTTGCTACCACTTTCACCTCATATTTTTTAAACTCGGGAGGGAAGCGTTACAAGACGGGTTGAGTACAGCTGGGGAACGCCTGACAGATGTGCCTGTGTGAATGTCGGATAACTGCCATGTTTTCTGTATAACCTCATTCCTTGCTTTCTTGCATGCGCATAGCTTTGCTTTGCTGAAGCAACCATGGGAGACATTCCTCTGCTAGAAACCACTATCTGTGTAACCTTGAAGAGAAGGGAGGGCTTGGGTTCTCAGCTGGTATGAATATATTGGCCCTCTTGCAGGGGGTGGTGGTCTCCCATTCATGATGTAATGTCCCGCCGGGAGATTTCCCCCGTGCGCGCTTGGATTTCATTTGCTTGGCTAGGTGAAGCATCAGAGTATATACACAGCCCCCCATGCACTACCTGTTATTCCTGACAATGACTCTGTATTACTGGGCAGCAGACTGGTATTCCAATAAAGCATAACTTTCTGAGCGAAGTGTGCCTGGACTTGCTTGCTGTTGAACCTGAGAGAAAACCGGCCTCTTTAATCCGTTTGTGAAACGTTGCTGAAACGTGCCTGTCTCGGGGCAAACTGCCAGTCTGAACTCGGCCAGGTGTTAGGTGATGTGAAAGACCTCTGCCTGAGACCCTGGAGAGATACTGCCCGTCTGAGAAGCTAATCCAAGGTCTGAGTCAGTATAAGGCAGCTTCATATGTTCATGGGAGAGTGAAGAAGAAAACACAGGGCAGGAATTTGGGACTGGCATGATCATGAAGGGCCCAGCCTGACAAGAGACACTAGATGAGCCCTTGGTGTCAGCAGAGGAAGCAGAACGTGAGAGAATCACAAGGGCCCTGGTGGGAAGAGCACTTGAGGAAACAGGTCCTTGGTTCTTTCACTCCATTATAACCAGGGCTATTTTTGTAGAAAAAGCCCAGCAGGAACTCATTAGCGTATTAGGCCACACCCAACAGCAAAAACTCATTAGCATATTAGGCTGCACTCCTGACACAGCTCAGCATATTAGGCCACACCCCCATGTTACCAGAAGTATGGTCATCCAACAATACCCACCTTTTGCTTCTTAATTGTTTGTTGTCAAAACCCAGGGCTTTTTTTTTGGAGCAGGAACTCTTTTGCATGTTAGGGCACACAGCCCTAATGTAGCCAGTCCTAATGAGTTTCTGCTGTTGGGTGTGGCCTATTATGCTAATGAGTTCCTGCTGGGCATGGCGAACTTGGGAGCCAGCCGGAACTCTGTTCCTGTGCGTTCCTGCTGCAAAATAGCCCTGATTATAAGGGCCAACAGGAATGTGAGACACTGTTAGGGCCAACAGGAATGTGAGAGAGTCATGCTTTGCTCCATTCAGTGTACCGTCATTGGAATAAGTGCCAAAAGAAGGAAGGCGTAACTGTGGGGAGGGGGCCCAAGGGCCCATGAAAACCTCCAGCCAGCCCTGACCCAGACTTCGTTTTTTTCCTACACACACAGACGCACACACAAAGACACGCAGACATTGAGGAAAGCCAGAATAGGATAGTTTTTACAAAGATTTCCATCACTCAGTGACTGTGCCACAAGGGAGGGCCCATAATTCAGTATTGGGATACCTTCTTTGCATAGAAAAGGGCTGAGCATCTATCATTGATGTCTGCACATAGAAGGTCCCAGGAAATGGGCTGGGAAATAACACTTCTCTAAGCCAGAGCCCAGAAAACTTCTGCCAACCAGAACAGACAGTACTGTGCAGGAAGGACCAATGGCCTAGCTTGATATAGGATGGTTTCTTATCTGCAACCTCAGGTTACAGCTGCCATGCATCAAAGACGGTGGCTTTCATGAAGACGTGTATGTACGTACCTGAGTGAGGTAGCAGTGTTTCTCATGGATGTGCATAGGGCAATGCAGCAGGTGAACATTTCCAACAGAGCTGTAGCACAGGGAGAAGAGTTTTCTATTATTGTTGTTTACCTGTAGCTATACAATGAATATTTGCTAAAGTAAAGGTAAAAGTTTCCCTTGCTCTAAAGCCAGTTGAATTTGACTCTAGGGGGCGGTGCTCATCTCTATTTTCAAGCCAAAGAGCCAGCGCTGTCCGAAGACGCTTCTGTGGTCATGTGGCTGACATGACTAAACGCTGAGGTGCACGGAATGCTGTTACCTTCCCACCAAAGCGGTTCCTATTTATCTACTTCATTTTCTTGCTTTCAAACTGCTAGGTTGGCAGGAGCTGGGGCCAGAGACGGGAGCTCACTCCATCACATGACACTAGGGCCTTGAACTGCTGAACTACAGACCTTCTGGTCTGCAGCTTAGTGTCTTACTTAAAATGCAAGCAACTGGCCCCTACCACAGGTAGTGGTTGGGAGACCCACAAAACTGTGAATCTGTTCCTGTTCTGTGGTTAAGCATTTCTGTTTCTCATATCTTTTGAGAAAGATCTGGGTAACAACTCCAGGCTTGGAGAGGAAGTCCTATCATGTTCCCTGTGAAGAATCAGACCTGTGGTTTCCTGCTTGCATGAGTCAGAAAATGACTCTGCACTTTTTAGATATTTTGGGCCTGCTTACTAGAAAGGGCTGTGGGTAGATTATAAAAATAAGGCTAGAAGAAAGGAATGGAAAGAGTGGGGTTATTGCCCCACAGGCAATTTAAAAAAAGTTGCTTTAAAATGTGTCACTGCTGTGGATTTTCAGCATAGTTGGGGGACAACACTACTGACCGAATCCAGACCTGGTTAGCTTCTGCAAAGCTTCTGTATCATGTGCCCTTTGAACTGAATTTTGCAATCAGACCCTTCCTCCAGTACCCTTTTCCTCAGCTGGACTCCATCCATCCATCCATTTTTGTTCCAATCTCCCTTTTACACCGTTTGCAAGCAGCCCAAATCAGCAGCATGAATGTAGCTGCCCATTTAATACTGGCTGATTGTTGGTGCCTTGTAGTCTTCCCCCTCCTAAGTGCTCTTCGAAACAGCACAACAGTAGCTTGAACACTTGGACAATTTGGGGGTTTGGCCCTTGCCAGAGGAGAAGACGAAGGTCACGTGCCTGAGTGGGGGCGGACCAAGGTTAGGGATCCCACTCCCGACCTTCGATGGGGCACTGTTGGTGCCAGTGCCAGAGGTTAGGAGCTTGGGAGTGCTCTTGGATGCCTCCTTAATGATGGAGGCCCAGGTAGCAACCACTGCCAAGTCTGCCTTTTACCATCTTCGGCTGGTCAGGCAGCTGGTTCCCTTCCTTGAACACAACGACTTGGCAACAGTGATCCGTGCAATGGTCACCTCGAGATTAGACTACTGTAATGCTCTCTACATGGGGCTGCCCTTGTCACAAATCTGGAAGCTACAGCTGGTGCAAAATGCTGCAACCAGGCTTTTAATGGGCCTCCCAACGTGGGAGCACATCCAGCTTGTGCTGAAGGCATTGCACTGGCTACCGATAGCATACTGAATTTGCTTCAAGGTGCTGGTTCTTACCTTTAAAACCTTTTATGGTCAGGGACCTACATACCTGAGGGACTGCCTTTCCCCACATGTTCCCCAGAGAGCACTGCAATCAGAGTCCCAAAATCAACTGACCCTCCCCGGACCCAAGGACGCCAGGCTGGCTATGACCAGGGCTGGGGCTTTCTCAGCGGTGGCTCCTGTCTGGTGGAATGAGCTCCCAGAAGAGATCAGGGCCCTGTGGAATCTTATGCAGTTCCGCAGGGCCTGCAAGACGGAGCTCTTCCACCAGGCCTTCAATTAGGAGCCACCCCAATAGAGAACCCTGTTCCCTGAAGTCATCAGAACAGCCTGTGCCAGCTGCACAAGGTTAGATCTATGGGCTGACTGCCAGGATGCTATACTGAAACTTGGCCACCATCTTTTAAAATCTTTTAAAAATTTCTCTAATTATTAGTATTATCGATGTTAGCACCTTTTAATGTTAGAATGTTTTATATGGTTTTAGGACTATTTAAATTGTCTATTTGTGTGTTTTATTCTTTCTGTAAGCTGCCCTGAGCTGGCCCTGGATGGGAGGGTGGGGTATAAATCTGATAAATAAATAAATAAAATAAAAGATGGTGACCTCTGCCCTCGGATCCCCTCCTGTTAGGTTTGAATCTGACTGGTACCCCTTCTTGACAAGCCATGACTTGTTCTGGAGCAGCTCCACCCCTGCGCCCAGCGAGGTAGATACAGTCCTCCAACAACTTCATCTTCCATTTGGACTGAAGGATGCAGGTGACTTTCTTCCCTGTCTCTTTGCGGTTCATCACGGCAACATCCGAAAACACCTGAAAACTATTTAGGCTCAAAAGTAGAGAATTCCATATTGGTATTTGTGGTATGGACGGGTGGATTTTCTGTTTCTTTGTTGTCCCAGAAATTTGTTCTGTGTTGTGTTCTACTGTTTTTTAAAAAATTCTGATTTAACTGGGACAATTTCTGAAATTAATGCCAGAACTACCATGCGTGGGTCACCACAGCTAACAGTTTCGATAGTTCATATGCATCTTTTTCTTCTGTTGCTGATGTGCGTGAATATATTTGATAAAACACCAGGAAAAAATGTATGTATGGATATGCATTCCTGGACATTGGTAAAGCACTACACAAAAAGATACTAGGGAAGGAAGGATATCGGTCAGGGGTCCATCATCGCATCACTATCACTGCAATCTTATAAGGAAATAATCCAGACCAGTAGGAAAGCTACTGATTTCCAATTGGCCATAGCAGGTCCTGTGATATGGCCTCATCCTTACGAATGCCTTTGGGCCAGGTTCTGTCATTGGTCTGAGCAGCAGTAAGTTCTTCCTTCCCCTGTTTAGTGTGTGACTGTCTTGTGAAGGACGTTTGGCTGAAAGGCAGTAGCTCATCCAGGGTCAACCAGAGAGTTTCATGGCTGAGTGGAAATTTGAACTGAGGTCTTCTGGGTTGTAATTTGACACACTGACGGCTCTATCACATTGCCTGTCAGAACTGCTTCAGATAGTACAGTCTGAGACTAAGGTAGGTGTAAGCATTTCCTGTTGTAAGCTAGCCAGGCTTTGACTCCTACTGCTCTATAACACTGATGTGATCGCAGCTGGAGTCCATGCACAGGTTGACATAGCGTCATAGGCTGCTAGTCTGGAGTAGTGCGGCTCTTCTAATAACTTTCAAGCAATGGCACCACGAAGACATTAAGGCTATTACAATTATTATCATTAGTTATCCCATGTTTAGCCGTTTTATTAAGGAAAGCACTTTATAACGCTTCCATCTCATCCATCCTCACAAGAAACCTGGTTGGTAGGGCATTATTATTCCCAAAGGGTGGCAAATGACATTCCGTCCTCCTGTTCATCACCCCAACAAGACAGTGAAACCAGCTCTTATTAATCCCACGTAACACATCGAAGCGACTATAAAGTGACACTCTTGAATCCGTCGCTGGGAAATCTATAAACACACCGCTGGCACGTTGGCCCAGCCGTGCAGCCTGTTTACGGTAAAGGGAAACCGACGGCATCTATTAAAAAGAGTCTCAGTCCCATGGCGATATTTGGCTTGGCGGTTCTACACAGAATAAGCACTGAAGGGAATTTCAGTGCAGTGAACTGCTTTCAGGATTTCTCAGGCCTAGTTTTATGGCGACAGAAACCCCATGTCTGAGTCGTAACACTTGACATTCATACTTCCCATGGTTTTAGCGCTCTCAGATGGCCACAGTGCTTCAGATAATTATCTGGTTGTAATCCAAAGGGTGATCCTGCAAGGCAGGCCAGCATTATTATCCCCATATTGCAGAATGGAGGGAGTTGAGGCTGGTAGAAGGTGCTAGGTCTAAGCCTCCCTGTTGAGTTCATTGGAGAGGTGGGATGCAGGCCAGTAACTTCCCATTCTTTGCTCATTTTTGCAGACCCCATTCACAAGTTACAGTGCATTAAGTAATTCTACAGGTGAATGTGTGACTTAAACCCCATATTAATCCAGGTACTGGTTCCTGGTAAACTGCACACTCGTTGGCTCTTTCTTACAAACAGGCATTCATATAAAAATGCAGGTTGTATGTGGGTTTGCTGTAACATTTAGGCACTGTGGTACACCTCATTCAGCCAGGGCATGCAGATACGACTTCTCCCCATTGCATATAAGCAGCACCTGAAAATCAGAGGTGTACTGCCACTGAACCTGGAGGTTCGGAAGCTGTACAGTGATTTATTTCCTTGTTCTTCTTTCCTTTCAGATCTTGTTGCATTAGACACTCTGCAGTGGGTTCCTCAACAGGAAATGCCAAGGTCTATTTCAAGGTAGGAAGCTTAGGCTGGTGCGTGGCCAGCTCTATAGTGAGGTAAGGTGAGGTGGTAAGGCTCCCAGACTGTGCCTAGCAACTGGTGGGAAATGGGGGAGTCAGGGACTTAAGTCAGTGTCCCCAGGGTGGCCCCACCTAGAAGTGATATTACCACACTGGGGGGCCCTCTAGCACTTGCCCCAAATTCTATGATTTAACCATAGAGTTTTGGGTGAATGATACAGCATCATCCAACTTGATGATGTCACTTCTGGGTCACAGCAAACCCCCTCGTTTCACTTGGCATTTTCCTCCCGCTGCCCAGCTAGGGGGCGATAGGTTTCCCACCCAAGCAAGAGACCTGGTAACCCTATAAGGCGGTGAGCTAAGACGGTGGATTGGAAGGGGGGCAGACTTCACTTGTGCAGCAGCCGCAATCTTGCTGTGCCACCACATCCATCCCCATCATACCCTGCTGCCTGTCCTCCACTCAGAAGGCAGAGTAGCTAACACTCTTCTCTTGGAGATTCTCTCCATGTTTTTAAAGGCTACAAAAAAGTCCCAGGGAAGCAGGGACCAGGAAAGATGGAGTGTTAACTGCTGCAGCTGCTGGGCAGAAACAGGGGTGGTGTGAACCTCGGTGTTCAGAGTCAGGAAGCTGATTTTCATTGACATTTATGGGAGGGTTTTTTAAAAATTCCTGTAAGTTGCTTTGCACCCTTGCAACTGGAGATCCCAGAACATCCATCCTGACAAAAGAACATGTTAATTGGATCTCTGTTTTTTCCCCATTTCTTGCAAAGGTTGTCAGACTTCGTTAGGCTATACCACTTCAGTGTGCATGCATAGGCTTATGTGATCGAACCCTTAACCACTTTTTTTAAAAAACCAACTTTTCTTGCACATAAAAAGCTATCTTTTCAGGCTAATTGGAAGCCTCTGTTTTCAATTTTCTGTGTAAAGGAATTTTTTTTTTGGTACATAAAAGCACTGTCAGATTTCTCCCACCTGAAACCTGAGGTGGTACAGCTCAGCTGCAGGTTTATTGCCTGAGAATTAGGCCTTGACGTCATGGGGTGGATGGGCTTGACAATTTTGCCAGTGATGTCCAAATACCACCCGTGTGAAGTCTTATGTTGGCTGCAGTTGAGTTCCTCAAGTTCTAGAGGTCCTTATTCCCAAATTTCAACTGGATGGCAATTAGGGTTGCCGAGCATGGCAACTGGCAGGAGTTGGAGTGGGGTGTCAGGCAACGGTGTGATGCCACTTCTGGAGAAAACGCAGATGTGCCATCATGCCTCTGCAGGAATTCCTAGAGCAGAGTGATGTCATTTCTGGGTTTTCCCCAGAAGTGACATCTTGCCATCAATGGCTATTTTTTTTACATTGTTTTTCTCCTGCTGGCCACAGGAGTGTGGCAGGAAACAGGAGCTGGTGTGTGGGACACCCTAATAACAATCATTCAGATTACTTGGCTGTAAAAGTGTGCATGCACACAAATGCTTATACCCAGGGCTTTTTTTGTAGAAAAGGCCCAGCAGGAACTCATTAGCATAACAGGCCACACCCAACAGCAGAAACCTATTAGCATATTAGACCACACCACCATGCTATCAGAAATGTGGTCATCCAGCCACACCCACCTTTTGCTTCTCATTCTGTTTACCTTGTTTGTTGTCAAAACCCAGGGCATTTTTTGGTAGCAGGAACTCCTTTGCATGTTAGGCCACACACCCCTCATGTAGCCAGTCCTAATGAGTTCCTGCTGGGCGTGACCAACTGGGGAGCCAGCCGGAACTCCGTTCCTGTGCATTCCTGCCCCAAAATAGCACTGCTTATACCTTGAATAAAACTGTGTTGATCTTAAAGTTGCCACTGGACCCAAATTTTGTTTGGCCGTATTGAGTTGAGGAGGTATCAAGATCAAGATGGATTGTGGGAAACAATCCATCTTGATCTCGGGGGGGCTGTGATTTCGCTCACATTGTCTCTCCTTTCTCGGTTCCAGTCTCCGCTGCAAAACATGCATTGTGGTAGGAAATGGTTACACCCTGCGTGGGCAGAATTTGGGGAAGTTTATCGACTCACACCATGTCATCATAAGGTAGTTTGCTTTGTTTTGCTTACCACAGGGATTCTGGGGTGGGTGAGAAGGAGAGAGGGAGAAGCTCTTCACGGGGTAGCTTCCTGGATTATCCAGTGAAAAGTACCTGGAAAAGTAATTTCGGGCTGCGGTCACACAAGCAGTTTGCCGCAATATAGTAATGTTAGCTTTGCGGATTTAAGGAGCACCATCAGACAGCAACATCTGCCTTCTGTGGCCCAGTCACCAGCAGCCTGTCCTGCTCCACGTTAGAACAAGAGGTATCAGGCACTGGGGAAAGTCCAGTAGAAAGGGTTGGTAGTGCTTCTACTCTGTTTTGGCTGACATCTCAACTCTCCTGGTGTGAAAGGAATCCGGAAGGGAAGCGTGAACGGACACTTCCATCTCTTTCATGAGTTGCAGAGCTAGCTAAAGGAAGCAGTTGTTTGGATTATGCATTTATGCTCATGTGCAATGGTGATGTTTTTAAAAAAACCTCTCATCGGCACAGCGCATCCTATGGCTGATGTGCAACAACCTGCAAGCAGACTGTGCTATCTGGTTGGTATGTCCGCAACACTTAAAACTGGTGCAATTAGAGGTGCCGCCATATTCCACCAAGCTGCCAGTGTGACTACAGTCACAGATTCCCCTACCATCCCAGGGACATTAAAAATGTTCTGAAGCCAGTCCCTGGAAAATAATGGGCTAAGGTTCCAAGTGACTGTTCCATTGGCATTACAGCAGCTCCACTGAAGGAACAATATTTCCACTGGTGAAAGTTTGGTAGCCAACTCTGGGTTTGGAAATGGCTGGAGATCAGAGGGTGGAGACTGGGAGGGTGGGGTTTAGGGAGGAGAGGGAACTCAGAACTCAGCAGGTTCTAATGCCATACAGCTCACCTTCCAAAGCAGCTCTTTTCTCCAGGAGAAGTGGAATACATGTTTTAAATAAAGATGTGATCCTTGTGGTCTGGAGTTCAGTTGTAATTCCAGGATCTCTCCAGCCCCCACCTGGAGGCTGTGCATATAACAACACAGTCAAAAAACTATAACACTGTACCCAATAATACTTGACACCTGATTCAAAACATTATATTATGTTATATTCAAAACATTCTTATATTAACAGTGTAGTACTCTAAATAACCATTCAGATCCATTCCAAAGACACTGATGTAAATAGTCCAATACAGTTCAGTAGATTCCTAACACTTGATAAATGTCCACAAAGCTAAGAGGAGTAACAGCTGATAGATGTCCACAAAGCACAGTTGTTAAGAGGTGTGGTGACAGACCGCCCAGGTTCCCATCCGTTTTCTTTCAAGACTTTGTCAGGCCACCTCCAGTGATGGAGCACCCAAGCTCTACATATTTCTCTTGACCGTATACAGCAGTCTATATCTATTCCAATAGGTTTGAATAATAGAGGTGTCAAGTATTTCTGGGTACCGTGTTACAGTTTTTGACTGTGTTGCTATATGCACAGCCCTCTTTGCTGTATTTCCATTTATTTATTCCCCACCTGGAGGCTGGCAACCCCAGATGGAAGAGGGAGGGCAATTTTTTTTTTTTTTGAAACAAAATTTTTTATTGGGATATATTCAACATTTCCAATCATGTTACCAATACAGTTTCAAAAAAGAAGATCCCTGTCCCAATCCCCCCACCCCCTAATAGGCTTCCAACACTGCTAATAACAAACAAAAAAAAATTATAAGGCAATCAAGCTTAGACTTAAGTACATCGACAAACCAGGTAACACATTTAAATTGTATATAACCTCTACAATTTCAGCATATTATATATAACAGTACATACAGTTCAAAATTCATTTCACTTCTCGTTCAATATCCATACGTATCCAAATTATATATTTTCCCCTTCATTCTATATTCAGTTTCTAGATACAGTTTCAATCCTTCCCAGTCTTTTAGGTACTGTTCTGCCATTTGTCCATTTAATTTCTTTGTCATTTTGTCCATTTCCGCTAAAAATAACAATTTTCTCAACCAGTCATGTATATCTGGCACCTTCTCCATTTTCCACTGCTGAGCAAAGGCCATTCTCGCCGACGTAATCATGTACCATAACAGTGTCCTTTTTTCTTGTGGAATTTTTTCCATTGTCAAACCGAGGAGAAGAAGTTCTGGCTTTCTTTGAATTGGGATTTTCAATATTTTCTGCATCACACAATGTATATTAGACCAGTATGCTTTCACTTTATCACATGACCACCACATATGGTAAAAAGAACCCTCTACTTTTTTACATTTCCAACATTTATTACTCAAGTTCTTATCCATACTAATATTGGCAATCTTTTTTGGTGTCATGTACCATCTATACATCATCTTATAACAATTTTCTTTTACATTGATACAAGTAGACATTTTAAAAGATCTTTTCCACAAAAATTCCCATGATTCCATAGAAATTTCTTTGTTCATATTTATGGCCCACTTTATCATTTGTTCTTTAACGGTTTCATCCAAAGTATATACAGTCAACAAAGTTTTATACATTTTTGATATCATTTTCCGTTCTTTTTTCAACCATATATTCTCAAAATCATCATTCATAGCTCTAAAACCAAACTCTTTACAGTCTTTTTTATAGATGTCCCTTATTTGACAATATTGTAAGCCAACCATACTCAAATTCTAATTCATTATTTGGTTTTAAAACATATTTTTCCCTTCTTTTTGCAACAATTCCTGATACTTCAACCAGTCATTACCTTTATATTCTGAAAACAGATGTATAACTGCAGCTGGAACAATCCACAGAGGCCTTTCATCCGAAATTGTATCCTTATACCTGGTCCATGCATTAAACAATGTCCTCCTTACATAATGATGCTTAAACATAGAGTCAACTTTGTTTTTCCCATACCAAAGATAGGCATGCCAGCCAAATCTGCAATCGTGCCCCTCAAGAGCTAAAAGTTTTCTATTTTCCAAATTTACCCATTCAGATAACCAAGACATACATACTGCTTCATGATACAAACGCAAATTCGGGACTTGGAAGCCACCTCTGTCTTTAGTATCATACATTATCTTCATTTTAATTCTTGGCTTCTTCCCTGCCCAGATAAACTTAAAGATTTCTCTTTGCCATTTTACCAACACTTTCCCATCTTTCACAATTGGTATTGTCTGAAACAGAAACATTAACCTGGGCAGTACATTCATTTTAATAACGGCAATTTTTCCAAGAAGAGATAACCTTAGTTTTTCCCATTTTTCTAAATCACTCTTTATCGAACCCCACAGTTTTTCATAATTATTCTTAAACAAATCTATGTTTTTCATTGTAATTTCAACTCCCAAATACTTAACCCTTTTAACCACTTCACATTCTGTCACATTTTGTAACGTTTGTTGCTTTGTACCAGTCATATTTTTACACAATATCTTAGATTTATTTTTGTTGACATAAAACCCTGCAAGATCACCAAACTCTCTTACTTTTTCAAATATCTTAGGCACATTATTAACAGGATCTTCAACAATAAACATGATATCATCCGCAAATGCTCTTAATTTAAATGAAAAACCTCCAATATTCAGACCTTTTATATTATCATAATCTCCAACCGCTTGTAGCAAAATCTCCAAAATCCAGATGAATAACAATGGTGACAGGGGACAACCTTGTCTAGTACCTTTTCTTACCCGGAACATATCTGTTGGTTCTGCATTGACAATCACCGAAGCTTTTTGTTCTTTATATATCGATTGAACCATTCTTGTAAATTCTACGCCCATCAAAGATTTCTCAAGCACTTTAAACATAAATTGAGGGAGGGCAATTTTTGCTGATTTCTCCCCTTCCCGCTTTGCCCTCTGCACTTTTAACAGGGGGGGTCTTCTGACCTCCCAGGAGCACAGTCATGGGGCCCAGAAGGCTGCAGTGGGAAGTGGGGACGTTCTTGAGCTTAACTCCTCTGCTTGTATCTAAGAAATGAGCCATTGTCCCCATTCCTTTGCCTTTGGGGAATGCCTTATCAAAATGCTGTCAGAGTGACTCACTAAGGCGACGAGATGAAGGCCATTTTCCTTGGAGCAAGCCCAGGAAAAAATAAGTTCTTAGGAGACCTGCTTAGAATTTACTCCCAAGCGTGGTCCTTCAGAGTCTTCTCCAGTCTTTAAAATCTGATGGGGGGGGGGGAGTTGCCAGCTCTGGGTTGGGAACAATGCTCCGTCTAAGCTGTGGAGTCTTGTGAGCAGAAATTCTCCTTTGTGAGCTACTGGCATTAAAGTTGTGAGCAAGCGATTTGGCTGCTGAATAAATTAGTTTGCTCTGGAGCCATCCTTCCTGAGCTAAGACAAAAATGTGTGAGCCGGAGGCTAAAAGCTGTGAGCTAGCTTACACTAACTCAGCTTAGAGGGAACACTGGTTGGGAAATACCTGGAGATTTTGGGTGTGGAGTCTGGGGAAAACAGAGTTTAGGAATAGGAGGGACCTCAGGAGTGTATAACGCCATAGAGTCCAGCCTCCAAAGCAGCCATTTTCTCCAGGGGAACTAATCTTGGTCATCTGGAGATCAAGTGTTATAGCATGAGAACTCCAGGTGCCACCTGGAGGTTGGCAACCCTGTTGTCAAGTCCTGGACTCAATCACTCTCACGACCCTCTTGTGGCAGCAAGATTTGTTTATTTGGAGGTAAAGAGACTCCAAGCATAGACAGATTCTGTGTCAGAATTGGCCATCAGGTGCCAATTCCTCCTCCTCCTCTTCCTTCTTCTTCGTTATCCCCAGTGCATGTTCCAGCTCAGTGGTAGACCATTTGTTTTGCATAAGAAGGTTCCAGGTTCAGTCCCCAACAATTGGAAGGATCATGTCACAGGAGAGGTGAAAGATCTCTATCTAAGACTCTGGATAGCGGCTGCCTGTCAGAGTAGACAATACTAACCTTGATAGACCAATAGTCTGACTTGGCATAAGGCAGCTTCATTAATTCAACTGTGTGTTTTTTTGGGGGGGAGGTGAGCTTGTGGGCAAGATTCCCTCAATTGGTTCCTGTCGCTCATTTGCCCTCTGTGCCCCAACTAAGGCCAGAATGTGTGGACATCTAGAGTCAGACACACATTGGCTGAACCTGCAACACATTTCTTACCCCATGGAGGAAAGAAGCTGCAGTTTCCTCACCATTTTTTTTGTCAGGCTTGATGTCTGTGGCTCCAAGCCGTAACTTTAACTCCACTCTGCATCCAGCAGACATTCCAGAATGTTATCACTCCCCTTTGGCAGATGGGAAATTTGAGGG
Organism: Gekko gecko; assembly: GCA_029375565.1. NCBI lineage: Eukaryota > Metazoa > Chordata > Lepidosauria > Squamata > Gekkonidae > Gekko > Gekko gecko. Next base: position 19,020,261 of record JAPDNY010000013.1, on the reverse strand, counting down.
AGGAGCTCTGTTGAGCTCATATAGTGGAGCCCAACAGATTGCTCCTCATAGCAGCCTACTTATCGAGGAGGGGCCATAGCTCAGTGTCAGATCCAGAAGGTCCAAGGCAGGAAAGACCTTGAGAACCTGATGAGCTGCTCCTGGTTGGAACGGGCAACACAGGACTGGATGGATCCCTGCTCTCCTTTGGACCAAGGCAGCTTTTGTCTGTTGATCTGAAGGCTTGCATTAAATTGTATTGGATATATTGCACATTCAGACTCTAGGCTGACTCAGTGACGCAGGTGTGTAGGGCTGCATGACTCCTTGGAGAGCCAATGCCTCTTAGGGGAACAGGGGCTAGGTGGACCGATTCAACATAAGGTATATTCTGCCCTCTTTCCCCCACCCACTCTGTTTGTTCTCACCCCAGAATAAACGACGCCCCTCTGAAAGGTCACGGGAATGACGTCGGCGAGAAAACGACCTTCCGCTTGTTCTTCCCTGAGTCAGCCTTGTCTGACCCTTTAGAAAACAGCGACAATGATACCGTGTTCATCCTTGTCCCGTTTAAGATGCCGGACCTCCTCTGGGTGAAGGAGGTACTTCAGAAGAAGAAGGAGGCGGCAAAGGCGGAGGTGAAGGAGGAGGCGAAGGAGGAGACGAAGAAGGCAAGAAGTCTTTTGTATGGATTGTAGAAGGGAGGGGAGACGTGAGCAGAATACGGACGAGTCCAGTATCTAAAGCTATGGAAGCTGAGAGGTTCTATAACCCAAGCTGCCCCGTTGCAACTCGCCTCTGAAAAGACTTCTACAATCTCTGATAGATACTTATGCGTCTCTGCATCTCTGCAGGATTCTTACCCTCTTCCCTCAAGGTTGTATTTAATTCATTGATTTGCTTTTTATATTTCTAGACCACCTTCTTCCCACTTCTAACCTTTCAGAAGGGCATTGTTTTAAGGTGATAACTGGACTGTTGTTCTTTTCTGCTTCTAACCACAGTGCTGCAGCCTGCTGAGACCCTCCCTTTGCGTGGCTGTCTCAGAGAGTTGTCCATTCTGGGTAAGCTTGCCAAACCCCCTGGTTTGGTGGGGGCTGCCTGATTTGGAGGGGCTCCTTCCTGCCTGCCAGCTAGCCAGCTGGCGGGTGGGGAGCAGCCACCCAGCCTCCTCCCGCCTCTTTCCAACAGCATTTAAAGCCATCCGCTGGGGAGAGGCTGCGTGCCTGCACTCTGAGCCCCGAATTTGAGGCTGGGCATGCAGGTGCACCCAGCCTCCCCACCCCCTCTTTCCAGCAGGGTTTAAAAAGACACTTTAAAGGCTGCTGGGGAGAGGTGGGGGTCTCCACTCCCCAACGTGATGATGTCACTTCTGAGTGACATCATCATGCTGGGGGATTTCTCACACCCTCCAGTAACGCCCCCCAGAGTCCCCTACTGGGGACTTTGAGGGATCTGGCAACCCTATTCCTGGGGCTGGCATTTGGGATCGAGATGCGTGTCAAGCCCCTCACCAGTGCCGTATTTGCTATAGGGCAGTGGCATGGGGGCTGTGTGCATAATGTGCCTCTCCTTGTCTCCTACCTAGAAGGGAGGCTCACACAACTGTGCAGGACACATGTGTGATGGTGTCCTGCTGGTTCGACAGTTACTGGGATCACTGGGATGTCCCATTTAGTTGCTACAGCTGAAGGCCTAATTCTGGTTAGGGATAATTTTGCAGTTGTCCCCCCCAGGCCTGGCCCCGGGTGTTTTTGCACACTAGGCAAGGACACCTTCAGGCGCCCCCCCACCCACACTCTTTCCTTGGCAGGGGCCAAGGAAACAAAGGCGGTTTAAACCTCCTTCCCTTCCATCTGAGCGCCGGCTTGCCAGGTGCCCCGCAGCTGCCAGGCATGCTGGCAAGCCAGGGAAGAGGCGGGGGTTTAAACCCCCATCTCTTCTGTCTGAGTGCCGGCTTGCCTGTGCGCCCCGCAGCTGCAGGGTGCACTGGCAAACCAGGGAAGGGCAGGGTTTTTTGGTGGGGCTTTTGGCGGGGGCGGGGGCTTTTGGCACCCCTAAGGCCTGGCACACTCTAGGTGAATGCCTAGTTTGCCTAGTGAGTGAGCTGGCCTTGGTCACCCCTGCAATTTCAATTCCCAAATTCTCATTTTGACTTCTCTTCTGCTTTGGGCGAATTGAAGTGGTAAGTCTTTATTTTCTTTCTGAATATTGATATTTGATTTTCGACTCACCCTGATTAGTATTCTTGGATTGGGTCCCTGAAATCTGAATTGAATGAGATTCCGAAGGCTCAATAAGTGGTCCGGAACCACTTGGTGCTTTAACGGTGCTGAAGCTATCAAGGTGGACTGGAACGTTCTGTTGAATGGAAGGCCTCTGGAAACCTCATGTAAAAGGACAAGCAAATGTGTAAGACATATTATTTGAAAACCAAATCGTCGTTTTCAGAGCTATGAATTCAAAGAAGTGCTTTGGATTTAGTGTATTTGAAATTTACTGTCTTTCTTTGGCTGCAGAAATTGAACTTTGCTATGTCTAGTTACTGACAGTGACAGACCTGAAATAGGAGGCTTTTGATTCTCCTGGGGAATGCATGCATATGTCTTTTTTGTGTGTCATTTTGTATATGTTATCTCTGTGAGCCCATTTTGGCTGCATATTTTCCCAATTTGTTTGTTATTCTCATGACATTTTATGTCATTTTTCTATTTATTATCATTTTTTTGCTATTTATTATGCAATTGATGCAAAAACCAGGTGACAGTTCTATGTCAATACTTCTATCTTATTTGTTAATACGATTGGGGAAAGGAGGTTCTCAAATCAAAACAGGTCTGGCCACAAAATTTGGACAGCATTCTTAATTTTGACATTCTTGGGAGATTTTACTTCTAAGCACCTTAGGAATGCAGTGTTGGAACATTAGATTTGAGTCCAAGTAGCACCTTCGAGACCTTAGGGTATCTAAGGTGCTCCTGGTCTAAAATCCAACTGTTCTACTGCAGACCAACATGGGACTACCCTCTGAAACTATCTTCATAGTGTTGGAAAATTTTCCTTCTCTCGTTTGGACACATCTATTAGGTTGGGCCATCTTCAGAAGTCCTGCTTCAGGTGCTTTCTGCTTGGAAGGAAAAAAAATACTTCTTTAGATGCTCTCATTGATAACATTTAAGTACCAGATGAAAACAATTTCATCCACCAAACCATTGATGGGCTATGACTCCTGACCTACCTTATTTACAGATAGGAAACCATTTGTAGATAGGAGTCTCGATTGGGGGACAATGCTTGTTTTAGATGAGTTTTTGTATTCATTTTTCTCTATGCCTTAGACATTTATTTAAATGGAAAGCAGGTATATGTTCTTTTAAACAGCTCTATAATTAAGTACCTGGTGTCTCTGTATTATTATTTATTCGATTTCAAACTGCCCTCCTGGGCTCAGGGTGGTATACAACAAGATAACAAATACAATATCATTAAACAAATTAAAACAGATAAAATCGTAACAGTGTCCTATGACGGTGTTAAATTTTTCTTGGTGAAGGCATTGGCCTCACAAGGAGGAAGGGGATGGGAGTGCCAGACAGATGGAATTGTTGCTATTCTCAACCAAATGCCTGGCAGAACATATCTGCCTTGCAGGACATGTGGAACCGTAACAGGTTTTGTAGGACATGGATGTTATTCGGCAGAGAGTTCCACCAGATTGGAGCTAGGGCAGAAAATGCTCTGGCTCTGGCTGAGTATAGTTGGATATCTCTCGGGTCGGGGACCACCAGCAATTTTTGATATAATGACCACAGTGCTCTCTTGTGGGTATACCAGGAGAGGTGGTCCCAAAGGTACTTGGGCCCCAGATGGTTAAGGGCCTTGTAGGTCAACACCAGAACCTTGAACCTGATCCAGTACTCCACTGGAAGCCAGTGCAGCTCACACAGTACTGGATGGATGTGTGCTGTACACAATGTCCCCTTGAGGACCCACACAGCCACATTCTGTACCAGCTGGGGTTTCCGGGTCAGCCTCGAGGGTAGGTCCATGTAGAGCAAGTTACCGTAATACAGTCTGCAGGTGACTGTTGCGTGGATTACTGTGGCTAGATCGGGGCGAGACAGGCGGGGAGCCAGTTGCCTGACCTCGTGCAGTTGGAAGAATGTCAGTCTGGCAATAGTCGTGACCTGGGCCTCCATTGTTAAAGAGGCATCCAGGATCATACCCAGACTCCTGATGGAAGGCGCCAGTCTCAATGGCATGCCGTCAAGAGCCGGGAGCTGGCATCCCAGACCAGAGTCTCCCCGGACCAGCCACAGAACCTCCATGTTAGAAGGATTCAGTTTCAGCTGGCTCTGCTTCAGCCACTCCACCACAGCCTCCTGTCCCTCGACCAGGTTTCCTGGGGTGGTGTCCAGCCGCCCACCCATCAGCAGCTAAAACTGGGTGTCATCAGCATACTGGTGACAACCTAGCCCGAACCTCCACGCCAACTGGGTGAGGGGGCACATATAGATGTTAAATAACATCGGGGGAAGGATTGCCCCCTGAGGAACCTTACATACTCAGGGGTACCTAGGTGACATTCTCTCTCCCAGCACCACTCTCTGTCCCCAGCCTTGGAGAAAGAAGGTAAGCCACATCAAGACTACCCTGTGAACTCCTGTACCGGTGAGACGGTGGGTCAGAAGATCATGACTGACCATGTTGAATGCTGCTGTGAGATCTAGCACTAACAGCAGCACTGACCCACCTCGATCCAACTGTCTGTGGTGCTTATCCATGAGGGCGACCAAAGCCGTCTCCGTCCCTTTTCAGATGGTATGAAGTATCTGCCTTGTCTTGCTATTTTTTTCCTTTTTTGATGTGACATGTCCACTGATCCTGTGCAGAGATGCTGATAAAAGGAGCGGAGTAACCAATAGCATCAGACCTCTGAGTGACGCATTGTGGCTCTACTGACATGAATTGCGCAGCAGATAAAACTACAGGTTCCATAATCCCTTGCAGGAAATGATAGCTGGGCATATGGGATTTGTATAAGTCCAGAAAAAGCTTTACAGTGTGCTTCTCCAGTATCTAATGTGCCTTTATCACTGTTGTTACCACTCCCCCTTCTGAAAGATAAGATTTGTAGTACTTTGGAAAAAGGAAGGGGGCAATAGGAAGGAATGGGGACATTTTTGTCCCCTATGCAACCGTCCTCATTGAGTGTCCTCTGAATTTTTTGCAAGTTTCTTAGGGACGCTTGCAAAAGTGCTTTTTCAAATTCATGGTCATTGTTGGGGGATTAATATGTGTTGCACATCACAATTTCTGAGTTCCTTCCTTGCCTCCTGTAGATTCTGACTGGGTTTTGGCGCCCACCCCCTATGGAATGGAAGGGCAAAGCCTCCCACTTGCGCATAATGAACCCCTATGCTACCTTCCAAGCTACTTTCAGATTCCTCCAACTGGACGTGTGGCCTCGGGTAAGGACTCTAAACCCTTTCTCTTAAAGCATTTTATGGCTGTAGTACAAGGCGCTGAGTGTATTCCTTATGTTTAGGGGTGCAGACACCCACTCCCCCAGTTCTGTGCTGTGCAGCTTGACTCTTCTTCTTGGGGTGGTGTAACTTGTCTTGCTGTAGAAGAAGGTGGCCATAACAATCTGAGTTATTGGCTTGTTTCTGCAAACCTCTGTAATCGGGATCCCCAATGCGGTGCTTTAAAGGTAAGAACCAGCACTTTGAAGTGGATCCGGTACGCTATTGGCAGCCAGTGCTGCGCTTTCAGCGCAGGCCAGATATGGTCCCACCATCGGCAGCCTGGCCGCTGCATTCTGCATTAGCTGCAGCTTCCAGATCTGCGACAAAGGCAGCCCATGTAGAGAGCATTACAGTAGTCCAACCTTGAGGTGACCGTCGCATGGATCACTGTGGCCAGGTCTTCACGGTCGAGGAAGGGAACCAACTGCCATGCCAGCTGACTTGGCAGTGGCTGCTACCTAGGCCTCCATCGTTAAAGAGGAGTCCAGGAGCACACCCAAACTCCTAACCCCCGAGGCTGGCACCAGAGGCGCCCCACCGAAGGTCGGGAGAGGGAGTCCTGCCAGGTCTTAGGGTTTGATCTGCGCTTTCATAGGTTTAGTCTTGTTTTTAGGGTCTGCAGAGGAAGAACTAAGATCAGGGAACAAAATAAAGGAGAGATGCTGTTTTCTGCGTGGCTCGAAGTGTCAGCTATTAGCTCTGCCTCTTATCCAGCAGTCCCTGGTTTCCTGATCCACCAGCTGCCATCTCACCAGGATTCACCCGCTGACCGAGACACCACCTTATAGCTTGTAGGCTTCAGCCTCTGAGTCTCAGGGGCTTCTTCAGAAGACTTGGTGGTACTTCCCAGAGCTGGTGCAGTGGTTGGAGTTCTTAGACTAGTAATTGAGAGATTGGGAGTCAGCTCCTCACCTGGCCCTATAGCTCACTGGGGGATCTTGGGCCGGTCCATTCTCTTTCACCCTAACATACACAGGTGCCATCATGTAACAAGCAACTTATGGTGACCCCAGCAATGGGCTTTCAAGGCAAGTGAGAAGAAGAGGTGGTTTGCCATGGCCTTCCTTTGCAGAGTCTTCCTTGGTGGTTTCCCACCCAACTACCGACCCTGCTTAGCTTCTGCGATCTGACAGTATAGGGCTATACCGTGCCACCTTTCCTCCTCAACCTAACATACCTCACAGGATTGTTGTAAAGATAAAATTGGAGGGGTCATACTATTTATGCCATCTCTAGCTCCTTGGGAAAAGAGTGGGGTAAAAATTGGACCTGTAATTTTTTGGAAGTGCTTTGAAGATCACTGTGATGGAATTTGATCTCGTTATTCTTTGGGTGACCTGGCAGTGCTTCCCTAAGCCAGAATGGGTTGCCATATTGACTCAAAAAGAACATGACCCAAAATTTTAGGTTGCCAACCTCCAGGTGGAGCCTGGAGGCTGCCCAGAATTACCATTGATCCCCAGATAGCAGAGGTAAATCCCCGTGAAGCAAATGGCTGCTTTAGAGGGTGGAATCTATAACCCATGGAGATCCCTGCCCTCTCCAGAAATTCCCCAGCCAGGAGTTGGCAACCCTATGTAAAGATGATCCTCCTTAAAATATTATACACTTTTAAAAATTAATATTAGACATTAGTGTAACTTGTATGTGAATTTAAGACGACCCCTTCTTTTGTGGGTGATGGAATACCAATGAAAAAACACACTCTTGCATTTGAGTAAATACTGCAGTGGTTAGAGGAGGGGTAGCCAAACTTGCTCAACATAAAAACCACATAGAAGAGAAGAAGAAGAGATTGGATTTATACCCCGCCCTTCACTCGGAGTCTTAAAGCGGATTAAAATGTCTTTTTCCTTCCCCTCCCCACAACAGACACCCCATGAGGTAGGTGGTGCCGAGAGAGCTCTTTCCAGAACTGTCCTTTCAAGAACATCTTTGACAGAATTATGGTTTGCCCAAGGTCATCCAGCAGTTGCAATTGGAGGAGTGGGGAATCAAACACGGTTCTCCCAGATTAGAGTCCACGCACTTAACCACTTACACCAAACTGCCTCAGATGTTTGAGAGCCACAAGATATGAACAAATATCACACACACGTTTTTATTGAAAAATATGCAAATTTGCTTTTTATTAACATTAAATTAGACTGTGTGAAAGAGCCACATGTGGCTCCCAAGCTGCAGTTGGGCCACCCCTGCGATAGAGTGTTGCACTAAGATCTGGGAACCTGGGTTCAAATCCCCACATGGACACGGAGCTTGCTGGATGACCTTGGGCCAGTCCCTCTCTGTTAGCATAAGGTAACTGTCAGGGTGGTTGGGAGGAGTAGAGGGAGAACTGTGCAATGCTCCCTCTAAGCTGTGGAGTCTTGTGAGCAAAAATTCTACTTTGTGAGCTACTGGCATTAAAGTTGTGAGCGAGCTCACACTAACTCAGCTTAGAGGGAGCACTGGAACCATGGGCGCTGTCCATTGCTCCTTGGATGAAGGGCAGGGCATGAATGAAACAGACAGGTCTGTAAAAGGCTGTGCAGAGCCAGAATGTCAACAGTGGAACTGTAGAGCAGGCTGGTGTGCGTATGCAGGACATTCCAGAAGAGATTTGTCTCTGGTGACTGAGGCTTTAACACCTTCATTCCAAAACACATTTACTTAGAGGGAGGTCCCAGTGGGGCTTTCTTGCTCGGAAGCTTGTCTAAATTCTGGAGAATCAGAAGGGAACTAGCCGAAATCTGCATTTGATTGACAGTAACCTCGCAAGCATAGCTGCCCCCAAGGTCACTCCCGAGCCTAGCCCGCCAGCAGGCTGCTATTCAACCCCGGCAGCCATTGACAAACACACTAACGCTTTCTAAAGTGCTGCAAACTGTTACAAACCCTCTTGGAAAGTGCTAAGTGTATGCTGAGACCCTGGAGGGTTAGGCGAAGTTGTTTAGCAGTTGCTGTTGCCTGGTTGCCTTCCTTTTAATGGAGGGTGGTTCTGTGTGGGCATGTGTCTCGGTAAAGGTCCTCATGGAGTTTAAATGGATTCATGGTGTTTTTTTGGATTTTTTGTTTTGTTTTGCATCCCTCTCTCTTTTTGCTTGTTTGTTTGTTCACGCCTGCAAACTGGAAGTTAATGCTCAGAGAACATTTATGTAGCAGTAGGACAGATGATTCAGCAAAGCAGAAGGTGTTGCTCACATCATGCCAAATGGGGCTTGGAAACTAAAGTGGGGGCAGGTCTCATGCAAGCTGTGTGCTTGATGTCCAGCAGTCCTTTGGCTGGGGGACAGCCTGCCTGTTGGCAAGAACAGGGCCTGAGAATGCACTTTCAGAGTATCTGCATTGGCCTTAGGGCCCAAATCAAAGCATAAGAGCCCTGCTGGGTCAGAGCAGAGGCCCACCTGGTTTGTGATCCTGAGCATGTGTCTTTACTGAGGAACCAGAATTACAGCTGTTCTCCGGACTACAGAGTTCAGTTTCCTTGGAGGAAATGGTACCTTCAGAGGGTGGAAGATCTTGCAACCGGGGCCTGGTTAATACTTGGATGGGAGACCACCAGGGTTGCAACAGAGGCAGGCAATGGCAAACCACCTCTGTCCGTCTCTTGTCTTGATAACCCTCCGAGGTCTCTGTTAAGTTGGTTGTGACTTGAAGGGACTTTCTGCCACCGAGTACCAAGCAATTGGTACTTAGAGGTATAATGCCTCTAACTCTGAAGCTTCCATTTAGTTTTCATTTATCCACTGGTAGATCTGTTCTCTGTAAATCTGACTACTATCCCCTTTAAAGGTATCCAAGCCCTTCCCATGGCAGCAGTAAGGGAATCCCGCTTTGGGTGAGAGGTGTTTTCTTTTGTCTGTTTTAACAGAGAATGGGTGTTACTCAGTAGGATTAATGGTAGAGATTTGAACCCAGCTCTTCCCACTCTTCATTCAAACATATACAGCAAAATGAGTTGGTACTGAGGCGGTAGAATGGACCGCATGTTCCCTCTAAGCTGAGTTAGTGTGAGCTAGCTCACAGTTTTTTAGCCTCCAGCTCACGCATTTTTGTCCTAGCTCAGGAAGGACAGCTCCAGAGCAAACTAATTGATGCAGCAGCCAAATTGCTCGCTCACAACTTTAATGCCAGTAGCTCACAAAGTAGAATTTTTGCTCACAGGAATCCACAACTTAGAGGGAGCAACACTGCACCATTTCAGACGGCAGGTGAGGGGTTACAATTTTTCAACATTCCCCATCCTTAAAAATTCCTGGAAAATGGCCATCTAGGAGAGAGATCGAAAGGTGTCGAACTCATTTGTTACGAGGGCCAGATCTGACCTAAATGTCACTTTGTCGGGCCAGGCCACGTGTGCCAAAAAACGTAATGCCAGTTACTGGAGATACAAACTGTATAAAGGACAGCAGCTGGTAACCTCCGAGCTGGTGTAGCCTCACTGCAAAGCTTCATGGGCTGGGACGGGGGTGCAGAGGAAAACCCATATGGATGGACTGGAGAACCAGCAGTGCAGCACCGGGCAGATGCTCCCATGCCGCTTGAGTGCTGCAGACGAGGTTGTTCTGCCATGCTGAAGCTGCAATCAGAGTGGCTCCGCCCACTCCCCCTGAGCAGTTTCCTGTTCCCTCCCCTGCACCAGTTGCTCACGGACCACCTACGAGCCCTGGACGGGCCGGTTCCGCCCCCGGGCCTTATCTTTGACTCCCCTGAGCTAGAACTTTTCCATCTCATGTACTTTTTTTTTTTTTTAATTGCGGGGCTTTTTTTACATTCAGCCTTGTTCCCTTTCCTGTCCAGAAGTTAAAACAAGTCTTGTTCACAAAAGGCTTTTTCCAAAAGCATTGTGAGATGGCTGAGCTGTATTTTATAGGCGTGGTTTTAAATTACTGCTGGATTTCCAAGAAACGTTGTTTGCTCTGCTCCTTAATGGATAGATTACCTTAATGTTCTTCATTTGGCTGTGCGTCACTTTGGGCATTTGATAGCAAAACAACCAATCGGCCTCCCAAATACGCAATAATAAACAACCGCATCTGGAACAGTGGGGTTGTCCTGGATGTGGGGAGGTCAGGACTTGTTCTCATGAATGGGGTGGATCCAGCCCTCCTCCAAAGAGCGTTCCTCTAACTCAAGTAGTTCTAGGGTTGCCAAGACCATCTTCGCCCGCAGCGGGGGACTTTGGGGGCCGTTCCTGGAGGGGGCGGGGCATCCCTGACGTGATGACGTCACATTGGGGATGTCCGCTCCCCCCCCAGCCTCGCGCCCCTGGTGCGCAGGGAAATGCTGTGCAGAGAGCTGGCATTTCCCCGCTCACCCGAATGCCAGCTCCGTTTAAACACAGGCAGCCTTCCCTGCGTATTCGATCTTGAGCGGAGATTGGGCTTGCGGGGAAACGCCAGCTTCCTGCACTGCCCCTTTAAGAGCAGTTTCAAGGCACCCCGATCTCTGCTCGAGATCCAGCGTGCAGGGAAGGCTGCCTTTGGAGCTGGCGTTCAGGTGAGCGGGGAATGCCAGCTCTGTGCATTTAAAGGGAGCCCTTCGAGAGAGAAGGGAGAGGGGTGGCTGGGGTGTTGGGGCTTGGGGGTGGGGCTTCCCCCGCCGGCCATTTGGCCAGCGGCGGATAGAACCCCCCCAAAGCGGGGGACCCCTGCCAAACCGGGGGGTTTGGCAACCCTAAGTAGTTCTCCTTCCAACAGATGAGCCACTTAAGTTGGAGGAAGCCTCCTTAGACTGGCACAAGGCTTCAGACTTTTCTCAGTGGAGTGGTAGGACAAGGGTAGGATCCAGTCTGTTGTCTCCTTACTTGTGGGTACAAGGAAGAAAGCTAATTTTTTTCTGGCTGAGCACAGGGTGGGCTTGAGAAGCAATGCACGGAATTCAGCCTAGGAGCTAGAAGCCAGGGGCTTCTCCCGAATGTATTCCCAAGTATTCTCAACACAACGTATGCATAGAAAGAACATGATAGAAAGTGGTATTTTGTCATGAAATGACTTGAGTATTTTTATTGATTGGTAAAACGCAGAGTAAGAGGAAGACCCAACGTGAAATGGATCGACTCAGTAAAGGAAGCCACAGCCTTTAATTTGCAAAGTCGTTTATTGGTAGAACGTTCTGGAGTTCATTAGTCCATAGGGTTGCTATAAGGCAGAAGCGACGCGAGGTCACATAACACACACAAGATGTACTAATTCCCCTTTTTTTATAAAAAAAGTTTTGGTTTGCAATAAAAGGTATTTAAAAAACAACCTGCCTGCAACAAAAGGGATGTTGATGCTTCCTTTTCGTCCAGAGATATTCCACCACTGGCCTCATTGCTGTGATTTTCGCCCTCCACCTGTGCCAGGAAGTTAACATTGTGGGGTTTGGCTACCCGCCTGAGAATAACAGAACCTCCCCGGTGCACTACTATGGCATGGATCACTTGACAAAGAACATGGTAAGATCCCTCTTTAATATGCACTGGGATAATGGGATCCCTGGATCTGGAGCCAGAGTGCCTTCTCAAATCACCTCTTCTCAGACTGGCCAACTTCTCAGTCTGTGTCTGAGGAAGTGTGCGTGCACACAAAAGCTGATACCTTGAATAAACCTTTGTTGGTCTTAAAGGTGCCCCACTGGACTCAACCTTTGTTCTGCTGCTTCAGACTAATGTAGCTATCCACCTGGCACAATCTCACAGTCCAGTTATTTCAGCATGAATTGTTTTGTCAGGCCAACAAAATGAGGACTTCTTTTGGGGAGAGGACTTCGGAGCATGCATGAAATCCACGTCGGGTTGCCAGGTCCCTTTTGCCCACTGATGGGCGGATGGGGAGGGGGGAGATGTTCCGGGAGTGGGAAGTGACATTGCCCCCCCCCATTGCCCCCCAAACAGTGACGTCGCATGCAACGTACCTGTGTCACCTGAAAGTGGATGCCAGGGGCAACGCTCTGGATCCTGGGTCACTAATAAGTTCTTTTAGAGCTATTCTCTCAAGGGCAGTTCTTGAGAGAGCTCTCTCAGCCCCACTGACCTCACAGTGTGTCTGTTGTGGGGGGAGGAAGGGAAAGGAGCCGCTCTGAGATGCCTTCAGGTAGTGATTCAATCTCCTCCTCCTCCTTCTTCATCATCATCAATAGGTCCCGGGATGGGAAAAATGGCTTCCAGTGTGGTACCCATTGTGACCATAGGTGGCTTTTCTGTTGGTTCTTTCACGAGCTGGTTCTGGCCCTGTGGAAACCGCTGCTTGGCTATGGCCCATTCTGCATTTAGCATTCGCTCCACTGTTTTACCAAACCCACATTGGAACAGAAATTCCCCTCTACATTGCATGCCACTTTCACTTTCTTTGATAGTCGGATTTTTTGGTAGCCTCCACACTGCATGCCGGTTTCGCTTCCTTTGGTCTTGCGGTTTTATGAAACAGTCTGCATAGATTTATGGCTGTTTTATGGCTGTTCAGGGGTGACTCTGCAGCCTGGGGTACTTGAACATGGTTTTGAGCTGCATCTTTTCCTGTTCCAGTGTGGTTTTGGTAAAACAACGGAGCAAACGCTAGGTGCGGAATGGCCTATAGCTTGTGTGGCTCAGTTAAAAGGTACTCATTCTCTTTTGCAGATTCGGACACACAACCTTACAGCAGAGCAGGAGTGGCTTCTGAAGATGCAGGAGAGGGAGATGATCTCTGATGTGTTGCGCCCTTCTACTTCCTGGGTCTGGGGACCCCGGCCACAGTGGTGACCCCACCTATTTTGATGACGCCGTTGCCACCGCACCATTTTCGGTGTTACAGATTGTCACTTTTTGGCTGTTTTTTTGCAAGCTGCTGAGCACAGTCAATGGGGCAGAGCTACTTCTGCTTCCTTTATTCTTCATTTCTGTGTACTGGAGGAGACCCGCTTCCCCAAACCTGTGCGTTGACAGAAGATAACCTGCTGAATTCTGCTTGGGCTTTTTAAAAAGGGTTGCAGTGAAAACATTGGGAGACCAGGGGTGGGGGTGGGTGGGGAGGTCTTCCACCTTAGTAACATCACTGAACTCTGGATGACCTGAGTGCTCAGACATCTTGGACAAGTATCACAAATATTTGGGGAAGAAAATGTTTTTGTGAATTCTGCCCTGTTTGTCAATAAATGCAAAATTATTTTGTTCTAAGTATGGTGTGGACTTCTTGGTTCTGCTCTCCAATTTATGGTAACTTTGATTAGTGCAAACTGCCACAGCTTCTCTCTTGGGTGGAACGAGCCGATACCAGGGCTCTTTTTGTAGAAAAAGCCCAGCAGGAACTCATTAGCATAATAGGCCACACCCAACAGCAGAAAATCATTAGCATATTAGGCCACACCCTGGCAGCACAGCTTGTTAGCATATTAGGCCACACCCCCGTGTTACCAGAAGCGTGGTCATCCAGCCACACCCACCTTTTGCTTCCTATTCTGTTTACCTTGTTTGTTGTCAAAACCCCAGGGCATTTTTTTGTAGCAGGAACTCCTTTGCATGTTAGGCCACGCACCCCAAATGGAGCCAATCCTAATGAATTTCTGCTGTTGAGTGTGTCCTATTATGCTAATTAGTCCCTGCTGGACATGGCCAACTCAGGAGCCAGCCGGAACGCCATTCCTGTGCGTTCCTGCCCCAAAATTGCCCTGGCTGATACCAACCTTTTATCCCTGTGACAGAACATCATTGCTGTCTGTTTTGGGGTCCAATTCAAGGTCTTGTTTCTTTGAAAGCCCTTCACATGCTAGGACCTCCTGGTACGAACCCCCCAGTACCAGCTGTGTTCTTCTGTGCAGTATTTGCTTCACAATGACAATACATGTAGACAAAAAAAGAAACCAGAAGTGGCAGCTTCAGTTAAGTTCCAATGATTTCAGGTTGCGCACATTTTCTTAGTAGTGATTTCTGCCAACGTCCTGCTCCCACTGCATACCCCTCTTTCCCCCTTATGTTGTGCCTGAGGATCCACGGAATCCCCAGGAACAAAATTCCAGGGGGCTTATTCAAGTTGCAGTGGATAGGGTGAATTGGAAGAAATCGCCACCCCCCTCTTAAAGAAACCATAGTTGGATAGTAACTGGTGTGTTCGTACATCCCATAGTGAGAATCAGGAGCTGGGATCGTAAGCCGAACAACTGGGTCTGGCTGTGCATACACAGCATGGTTGTGGAGGGGGAGCAGAACAGAGTGCACTGATTTTGCCTGTGTGTTTAGCGCATGTTGTGCAACCTGTACATGTCTAGGCCTTATGTTCTGTGAATCTTGGAAGAGTAGTGTTCCGATCTTGGGGATTTTTAGTCTAATCACTGCTGTTTCACTAGTATTTGGGGGTTGCTGCTGATTGCTTCTTTCACTTTGCTATCTTTAATTTAATTTTATTTTGTAGCATACTTTACAGAAGGAGCGGAGTGTCATTCATCCAAAGGGGTGAATTAGAATATTGAGACAAACAGAAAGGACACCCTGTTCTCTGTCTTAATTTTCTACTTTATTTATTTATTTATTGAATTTATATCCCACCCTTCCAATGTGGGCTCAGGGCGGCGAACAGGAGGCAAAAAGCCATGCATTGACAATAAAACATAAAGGCTAATGCCATAAATAGATATTAAAAGCATAAATAACCAACTATCATTAAAACAATTAAACAGCAGTCAACAGAACCAATCTCTATACACTCTAACAAGCACATTTCTTGCTGCTCCAATGATGTCCCACCATAGCTGTAGTCTCATACCAGGGCCAGTCCGCCTCACAATGTCAACATGGTGGTGGTACAGTAGTGGTGGCAGCCCCTACTCAAAAGCCTGGCGGAAGAGCTCCGTCTTGCAGGCCCTGTGGAACTGCATAAGGTCCCGCAGGGCCCTGATCTCTCTTTAGAGATGTTCACCTATGTTTCAAAAGGCTCCATTGATTCACTGGTGATTTTCTATATTGCCTTAAGAAGCCTTGGGTGTAGGGTTACCAACTCTGGTTTGTGAAATTCCTGGAGATTTGGGGTGTAGCTAGGGGAGGGTAGGGTTTGCGAAGTGGGGTATAATGCCTTAGAGATGGCCTTCCAAAGCAGCCATTTTCTCCAACAACACTATTCTCTGTTGTTGGGAGATCAGTTGTAATTCTAGGAGATCTCCAGTCCCAACCTAGAGGTTAGCACCCAGACTTGGGTATCATTTTGTAATAGGTGGGGGAGATCTAAGTTTTCTGAAAGTTGGAAAAAAACAGAGATACAGATCTGCTGTTGACAGTTATTTTAAAAAACCCAGCACCCTGAGAGCATGGGGCCATGGAAAGTGATAAGAATAGACTCCAATGGTTAGGATTCAGTGATAAAGATATGGACATCATAAAACAAAGCCCTCAGTACTGCATTTGGATAGAAGAAGTACCTTGTTGAGGGCACAGCGTGTATGCTTTCCAGCGTTCTTTGGAGTTCCTTTCCCTTGTGCTATTCCGAGCTACTTAAAAGACCGAAACAATCCCTAATTATGGCCCTTTCTGCACCCGTATTTTACCTCAGTTTTTGAGCACATCCTATTCTTCCATTCTGTGTTTCACTTCTACTTCCACTTGTGTCGGGGCTTTTTCTTGTTTCTGCATTTGTTTTACAGGAATCTATATTCGGACTGCTTCCAGCACACTGTTTCCCCACAGCTACCCAAACTCCTTTTGCTGCGATTCTTTGTTCTCATCCACTTTCAAATCACTAATCCTTTCTAAAGTAGAATTGTTTCTGCTGCCCACTGCCCTCCCACATTTCCGCCTGTCTCCCTTTAGGTCGACACTCCCTCCCTGTTCTGTTTTCTTTCCCTCCTTCTCCAAAGACAAAACGGGATGTGTCCTCCTGCTCAGGCAAACTTTAAAAAAGCCAGAGAGAGGATAAGAAGGAATCAGTAAATATAAAGGACTAGGGGATTCCCTGCTCCCAAATTTGTCAGTCTTGCATGTGTGGGGCTGGATTTCCCACTCCCCTTCCCTTTTGCAGAATCACGGAGGGAGGGAGGGAGAGGGAGGGAGGGAGGGAGAGAAGGAGGGGTTGGCAGCCAGTTAGCTCAAAAAATACAGGTTTTGCTTATAGATGCAGAATGCACACAGAATACACAAACAAACAAACTGGAGAGGGGGGAAGGGAATGCATGCAACTGGGAAGTCAACCTTTAAGGCTTGACTCCTTGGATTCTCCGGAGCAAGCTATCAGTGTAGAAAGGGCCACTAAGAAGAGCATTCAGACTTGCTCAGTTAGATTCTTTTCCCTCAACCATACTGGAAGGCCAGTTTGCAGGCACAGTGTATTCAGACAGAGTTTGTAAATGTGGATCTGGTCAGCTTGAGTCTTTAGAACACATTTTATTGGAGTATGAAATCTGGTCTGATTTGAGAGAAAGGTATTTGCCCTCCCTCTTAACAGGTTGTGTGGATTAACCATCTCAAAAATCATCCAGTTTTCCCTTGTAGAGGAGGATTGAAAATTACCTTTGCAGTTGCTAAATATTTAGCTGTGGTAATTCCCTATAAGTAGGGTTGCCAGGTCCCCCCTGGCCACTGGTGGGAGATGGGGGGGGGGTAGAGTTGCAGATTCAGTTTGGGAAACTCCTGGAGATTTGAGGGTGGAGCCTGGAGAGGACAGGGGCCTCAGTGGGATACAATGCCACAGAGTCCACCCTCCAAAGCAGCCACTTTCGAACTGATCTCTGTAGTCTGGAGATGAGCTGTAATTTCAGGGGATGCCCAGGTCCCATCTGGCAGTTGGCATCCCTGCCTATGAGAGGGCTGGATCTTGGTCTGTTCAAGACCTCTAAGTCAAAAGAACAGTAAGCTCAGAATCAGCACTGGGAGGCCAATTTTGAACTGAAAAATGAGTGGCGGGGGGTAAAGAATTAGTGGCTTCTCTCTCGTTGACTCTGATCTGCTCAAGCCTTGCCTGGCCAGGGCTGCTTGGGGTAAAAAAAGTCCCTGCCAAAACAAAAACATTGCAGAGCTCTGTGTACTGCACAAAACTGAGGGTCAGCTCAGTCGAAAGGGAAATCACATGGTGGTGTGTAACATCAGTTCCTCTTGATCTGCAAGCCGCCGTGTCTAGAATTTC
This sequence comes from Gekko gecko, assembly GCA_029375565.1. Lineage (NCBI taxonomy): Eukaryota > Metazoa > Chordata > Lepidosauria > Squamata > Gekkonidae > Gekko > Gekko gecko. The sequence continues at coordinate 19,002,707 of JAPDNY010000013.1, read as the reverse complement.
CTGTGCCAGTAAACAAGGAGGGCTTCTTACTTAGAGAATACCTCCTGGCAGCCTTGCTTTCAGTTTCAGTTCCTCTTCTGGCGCCTTTTTCTGTCCGTTCTTTGCACAGTTTTCCAGGGCTTGTGTGGCAAAGAAGTTCTCCCTGTGTGAGAGGGCTTTTTTTCCAAAGAAAGAAGCTCCAGTTGTCTTTCTTCCTGTTCTGGAGGGGGCATATCCCTAACATGCTCAAGAGAGGGGCCTTCTGCCTACTGGAATTCGTCACATTATCTTTGGTTGTGCTTTTCCAGACCCACTTGATTGGCGGAGAGTTCGACCCCTGCGTGCAGGTAGGTGGTTTTGAAATAAAGACAGCATCCTCTTTCCTCCGGAATTTCTCCACTGACTCATTCTGACAGCTCTCCTAGTGAATTGCTGTTTTCTCCACCCTCTGTCTCTAAACGTGAGGGAAACAGGAGGAGGTGAACTTGAACATAATGTTCCTCCATGTGTTCTGCCTGCACTATGGGGGATGTTCAGAGGGCCGGCAAAGGCATCTTCAGGAGAGAACATAATATTATGCCATGCAGCTGGTGGAAACTTATCATTTAGGAGGAAAAGGCTGGAGTTTATAAGAGGTGCTGGGGCAGCAGCAATCTTTATTTTTTTATCCTGTTCTTCCTCCAAGGAGCTTAGGGCAGCCCTCCTCCTAACATTTTATTTCACAGCCACCCTGTGAGGTTGATAGGCTAGGCTGAGAACAAGTTAGGCTAGAACAAATTTGAGAAGCTGGGATCTTTTTGTTCCTCTAAAAATGTCCTTTTTCATTTGGCAAAAGAAATAATTTGAGCAAATTGTTTCCCATCCCAAACCTGTCTGTAAGCTATGGTTTTTCTCAACCTATAACTACAATAAACTCTCTCTTAGGAAGCCAAACCCCTGTGCTGGGTAGTTTTTCTTGCTTTCCAATATTGTACTACTAATATTATAGATATTAATTGTACTACTGCTGTTAAATGATGCCTTAGAAGATCCCTATTTTAAAATTTTATTTCTAAATAATCCCAGAACTACTATTCCAGGATCACTAGGAATTTTACTATTAAATTTTCCTGTGATTTTGCAATTTTCCTAACAGAACCCTTTGATCTTTGAACATTTGCACCAAATATGAATACTTCTTGGAATGACAGACTGTGCCCAGCATGACCACTTAATGTCTAAGTGTAAGCACTTGTAAGGATGTATCCTTCAAATGCACTCAGAAATTTAACATAGATCTCCAGGAAGATAGATTCGGGTGATTAGCTGTGTTGATCTGAAGCTGTAGAATAAAGCTTGAGTCCAATGGCACCTTTTAAGACCAACAAAGTTTTATTCAGTGTATGAGCTTTCGTGTGCATGCACATGTCCTCAGATACAATGAAATGGAATTTACCAGTCCATACATATAGGCAGAGAGTGGGCAGTGAATTAGCATGCAGTGTAATGAAGTTGTTTATCAGATTCAGGAATAATAAGCTTAGTTTATATGGTTACCATGTAACAGTGTTGAAGATGTTTTAACAGATGCAAAGACCCAACAAGAATAACAAGCTAAGTCTACATGGTCACCATTTGTTTGGATTCAGTTCTGGGGGAAGAAACAGAGAAGCAAATAGATATGTCAAAACTGGAGACTGATGTATCCTTCTTAATCGTGTAGGGCTCTTTTTGAAGCAGGAACTCCTTTGCATATTAGGTGACACACCCCTAATGTAGCCAATCCTCCAAGAGCTTACAGTAGCCCCTGTAAGAAGAGCTCTGTAAGCTCTTGGAGGACTGGCTACATAAGGGTGTGTCGCCTAATATGCAAAGGAGTTCCTGCTACAAAAAGAGTCCTGGTGTCACCTAATATGCAAAGGAGCTCCTGCTACAAAAAGAGCCCTGATAGACATCCATGCTTGAGAAGCAACGAATCGTGTGTAACAACACGGTCTTAGTTGACCACCCCTCACAGGTAAATGCCATTTAATTGTATCTGAGGAAGTGTGCATGCACACAAAATCTCATACATTGAGTAAAACATCGTTGGTCTTAAAGGTGCCACTGGACTCAAACTTTGTCTATAGATCTCCAGGGACTGTGATGCTGAACCTTAACAATGGCAAGACTAGCATATCATACTAAAAATATTTTTAGAAGATACTCTCCAGCCCTCCAAAAAGTCAAAATTGGGACAGTGATTGGGTGCCAGAAAAAAGGTACTGTTCCTAGAGCAGAGGTCAGCAACTTTTTATAGTTAAACAGCCAAACTACATCAACATTCAGAGCATCAGCTCAACAAAGTGCCAGTAACTGAAACGTAACTTTACTTAACAACTGAACTGAATTGACACATTGATCAAGAATCCATAAAGTTTCTACAGCCCAAACACTGGTTGTTGTGAGACTTTTATTAGGAATTGGCACGTACAAGTCTCACAGGAGCAGCCTGCGTGGTTGTTTCAGTGCGCTGGGATAAATCTATGCATGGTTCATACTTACTGGCAACTGGTCACTTCTATCATTTGCCTTTCTCCAGAGCATCTCAAGAGTCCCATAATTTCTCCCCTGAAACATACTGATTATTCTAGCATCCCAATTACCTCTCCAATATGTCTTAATTTCAATATTTCTTTTTCAAAGAACCCTATTGGATTCTGTACTCAGCCACATATGACTCTAGAGCCAGAGGTTGCAGGCACCCAGTCCTAGCTGACAATGCCCTCCATTCATTGATTCTTCCTGAGACTTAAATGTATTCCTTCGTCTCTTTTAACTTATCTTTGCAGATTTAAGGGACAGAAATTTACTTTTAAAAAAGATGCTGTTCTGATTCAATCTGTTTCAGTCATCATCTCTGAGTAGGTGTTAGATGAGCACATTCCAGCTGCCTAGATTTATTTGTGAAGATGTATTCCGTTTATAAAGATTTATTCTTGAAATGTAACAGGGATAAAGGATGGGGTTGCCCCCCTTTCTTTCTTCCTAAATGCAGCAGTCTTCTTTGTCCATCTTAACACCTCCATCCTCATTTAGGCCTGTAATAAATGTATGGATTTTAATTAATTAAATCTGCATAGATTTGTAAAGGAATAATAGCTGCGGATTTAAAAAAGAGAGTATTTGTCTTTAGAGGATGCTCATATGTAGCACTGCAAGCACCATTTCAGAAGAAGCATTCTGTCCTGTGTACGAGAGGAGAAATACTTCTAAGAAAAGCATTAGAAGAGGTTTTCTGTCCTGTGTTGGAGGGAATGCCTGTTAATATGGTACTGGAAGAGGCATTCCCTCCAACATGAGACACAGTGAGAGGATGGAATGCTATTCTTAGGACAGTATTAAGAGAAGTTATTTCCTTCTCTTTCCGAGAGAATCAGGAATGCTTCTTCAATGATAGCAGCAGAAGAGGTCTTCCCTCCTGTATAATAGTGAAGATGGAATGCCTCTCAGAAGCCAGCTGCCAGATATGGATGTATAAGTATTTAGATTAAAATATTTGACTAAAAATTGATTGCGTGCTAAATTGGGACCACCTTTGTAATTGACCAAAAGGTCTTTCATTGATTAATCTTGCTGCTCAATTGACAAAACATTGCAATTATAAGATATAACTCACAGCTGTCAGCCCACTTCTTTCCTTCCCCACCTGAGAGGAGCATAATGTTTTATAACACTGAACATGCTTCTGGAACCATTAATGTGTTCGACATAATTCAATGGGAAAACTGGAATGGAAAATTAAATATAGCAGCTGGAGCTTTGAGGGAAGAATATACTAAATCCTGTATATGGATTTTCTAGATTGGTGTTTGCCAGATCTTGCATACGGTGGATCTTTGCCAAAAAATCCAAGTAGAAATAATATTTAGAAATAATATTTTTGTAAGTGCTTTCTCTTTGGGAATCATCATGGAAGCACTATAATGAAAGTGTCTTTTTCCAGAGGATGGTGAATTTTGAACATAGAAGCTCAAAGATGTGAAATGACAACTTGCAGTATTTTTTCCTGGATTTTGAATGACAACAGCTATAACTTCCTTTATATAAACCCTGATGGACACAAATTCCTTGTGAACTTTGCAGGTGACTCCAGGCATCGCTTACAAATGCATGGAATTGAACCTCAAAGGAATTCCACCTGACATCCCAAACTCTACCCAGAACCTAGATCTGAGTTTCAACCCACTGGAAGTCCTGAACTCCAATTATTTCTCATCTGTTCCTGCACTGAGGTTTCTGGATCTTACTAGGTAAAAGCACTCTTGATGCCTGAATGTCACTAGTCCAGTTGGAAACATCCCAAATCATGATGGCATGCTGATGGACAACACATCCACAATAGATGTAGAAAATAAAATAACAGTAATATTGCACTCAGAGCAAATAATAAAGGATCTAACTACAACCCATGAGCTAGGCTTCGTTCAGCCAAAGAACCCTTCTTTTGTTCATTTTTAATGGGCTCTCCCCAAGACTTTGGGTGAGCAGGAAAAGAATTTCCTAGTTCGCCATGAGACCTCACAAGTCCATTGGCTGCTGCCCAATGTGGCAAAGTGCCCAGGTTACAGTTTGGAGTATTTGATTGGCAACAAAGTCTCCGGAGGTGTTCCACTATCCCCGTCAATGATTTCCCCTGAACTTAGGTTAGGTTGGGATGTCTCTTGAGCAACAACATCTGCATTTTTGGCCTTTTTGTCTTCTGGCTTGCTGATTCTGTCTTCTGAGTCATGATTCTTGGTTTCTCTTACTTCCAGTTCCTGATCTTGCTCCATGTTCGCCTACAACCCAGCAAGAACCAAAGGCTGTTTATATATGGCTGAAATTCAGACCCACCATCTCACTGCAAGACATAAGCTGTATACCTGCTTAACTAAACCTACTTTGTGCTGCCTTCCACCTTGTTCTGGACTATCACCTGTTGTTTCCAAGGCCATTGCTCCCTTTCCCCATCTGTCTTTCTTCCCAGCCTTTCTTTGGTCATAGACATTGGGTTTTGTCCAAAGTTCCTGATATCAATCTGCCGAATGCTTACCCTGCAATATTTCACACAGGGAAACAAGGGCATCTCTGGAATGGCTCTATTTTCACACCAAAGTTCACTACCTGAGGGCTGAACTACATGTTATAATTTTCCTGTGTCCATCCTTGGGTCCAGTCATAAGACAATGATGGGGAAGCAGCTTACATCCCTTCTCCCCATTGGCTGTGGTCTTAATACAAATTGGGCCATGTATACCTCCAAGCACATAAGTCTCAGACTCTGGCTACCAACCAGACCTGTGGACAGGCGCAGAAAAAGGATAGTGTGTTGCTAGATCTCGAGATACACACGTCCCCTGTCAGCAGCTCACCCATTCTTTAGCAGCCAGTCCTCCACTAACTTCTGAAGCAGTGATTCTGATTTCTGTCCATCTCAACAGATAGATATGAGGTGATGGAAAGGATGTTATGAGTTGACAGTTGGGGTCCAGGCCAGTGTCTTCACTCAGTTCCTACAGATTTGGGAAGGGCTAAAATGGGAAGACCCCTCATGCATGTGAGTGAGAACAAATTGAAAGTCCGTGTGGCATAGTGGTTAGAGTGCTGGACTAGAGTCTGGGAGACCCCGGTTAAAATCCCTGCTGTGCCATAAAAGGATGAAAGCTTGCTGGGTTGAAAGCCTAACCTTCCTTGCAGGGTTGTTGGGTGGATAAAATGGAGGAGATGAGAATGGTGTAAGCCACTTTTGGGTTCCCCAGCAGGGAGGAAGGTGGGATATAAATGAATAAATACAGGTTCTCAGTAAGAAAAAACATCAAGGATATTGCTGTATCAAGGAAAGGTATCGGAAAATGGCTGTTCATACATCACAATGAAGCCTTGGTGTGTTGTTCATGATGAGAATCAGGCAGAGTCCTGGAGCCTCCCCTCTGCTTCCCTCCTCCCCTTAGGCTGGGCGCAGAGGGCTGAAGGTTCATGGCACTGAGACTGGGCAAGGCAGCAATCCAGTGTTTGTTATGAATTTTAAGAACGGGTTCCCAAACTGCCTGCTGGGCACTTGGCCCAAGTTTTTGGGTTCTATCCATTCATTCGTATCTTCCTGTTTTTTTTCAGCGTATTGAGAACCCCCTGCAAAATCCCCTGAACAATTTTGATGTGCAGGTATATATGTATGAATTGCGTCACTTACCACTAGCAATGTCAAATGGATTACTGGCTGAATCAAACAAGCAAAACCATCCATGGTCTTTCCCCCTCTTTGTTTCTTTTATAATAGATGCCACATCGCAAGCATTGAAGACGATGCCTTTGCCAGACTCCGTAACCTTTCTGTCTTGCTTCTGACTGCCAACGCTCTCCAGTTCTTGGGCCCAAGAGCATTTCAGGACCTGCCTTCTCTGCGCAGACTGGTGCTTGTAGAAACCAACCTATTCTCACTGGACCATCTGCCCATTGGACATTTAACGGCTCTTCAAGAGCTAAATTTGGGCAATAACTACATAGATTCCTTAAAACTCCCCCAATATTTCTCCCAACTTATACATCTTGAACGTTTGAATCTTCAATCAAATAAGATCTCCTCGATCTCTAGGGAAGACCTGGATGTCTTGTCAGCCCTCAGCCTCACACTTGTGCTGTCTAACAACAACATAAAATATATCCAGCCAAGGTCTTTTAAAGGAATTTACCTGCAGGAACTGTCTCTGAGATCCAGTTTTGAGGACAGCAACATCATGCAGGCTGGTCTCCTTAATATGACTGGCTTACGTGTTAACAATTTAGTGTTAGGAGGATACAGAAATCTTCAGAAAGAAGAATCCTTTAACAAAAATCTCTTGGATGGTCTCTGTCATATGAACATCCAGAAAATAACTCTCATCTGCATTGGAGAGTCTTTCTCCAGAACAGATAGTCTTTCTGCCTGCGTGAACAACATCTCCACTGTGCGGTTTGTGAACAGCAACCTGAAAACTATAGACTTCCCAGAAAATACCAGCATACACCATCTTGAATGCAAGGACACTAGGTTTGAACGTGTGCCTGTTGAGAAGCTAGCTTCCTTGAAAGAGCTAAGAGTGCTTCACATCACCAATACCAATAGCCTCACTGATTTTGATGTGAAAAGCAGTTGGACTTTACCGAAACTTAAGATCCTTGATCTCAGCAATAACAACATTAATATGCGTCTTTTCTGGCCTTATCTCAAGGAACGGTTTTCAGAGTTGAGGGTTTTGAACCTTAGCTTCAACCCATTAGTCATAGTGCCAGCAGACTTCATTGGCCCAACCAAATTGGAATATTTGGATTTACAGCATTCTAAACTAAGAGGTCCAGGATTAGTCCCTGCTTTTATATGCCTTAAGAATCTAATCTATCTTGATATCTCCTACACCGGCATTTCTATTAACACAGAATGTTCATTTTGTGGCTTGGACAGCCTGGAAGTATTGAAAATGGCTGGCAACTCTTTTAAGAACAACCAGGTGGTTAATACCTTCACAAATGTCACTAAGCTGAAGAGCTTGGATATTTCCAACTGCCAACTGCAGCATATCTCTTGCAGTAGTTTTGACCTCCTCCATGACCTCCATGAACTGAACATCAGCAACAACAAACTCCTGGATATCCATCCAGAGTCCTTCATACACCTAAGGGCCCTCACCATCCTGGATGTCCATTATAACCAGTTGATCACCTTGACCAAGGAGCATCTGGAGAACTTGCCGAGTGGCTTGAAGAAACTGGACCTTTCTCAAAACCTTTTTGATTGTTCCTGTGATCGCTTGGACTTCCTGCAGTGGGTTAAGGAACATGAAGATCTCCTTATGCATGCAGAGATGATGAAGTGTCACAGCCCCTCATATTTAGAAGATACACAGCTGATGCATTTTCACATATCTTATTGCCAGGTCAGTACAACCACAGTGGCAGTTTTGGTGAGCATTTCTGTGGTTGTGGTCTTGTCGTTGATTCTGGTTTATAAATTCTACTTCCACTTATATTATATGATGGTGTTGCTCAGTGGAGGCCATTCCTCTACTGATCATAACAAAATCTACGATGCCTTTGTTATCTACTCCAGCAAGGACCAAGTGTGGGTGAGGCAAGAGCTAGAGGGAACACTTGAATCGGGAGTTCCACATTTCCGCCTCTGCCTCCACTATCGAGACTTCAGACCCGGTGTGCCTGTCATCACCAACATTATCAAAGAAGGCTTCCATAGCAGCCGGAAAGTCATTGCTGTGGTCTCCACCCACTTCATGGAGAGTCGTTGGTGTAACTTTGAACTTGAAGTTGCTCAGTCTTGGCAGCTACTGGATAGCAAGGCCAGCCTCATCTTCATTGTCCTAGATGGTGTGGACAAAGCGGTTCTGCGATCCAAGCTGGGGTTGTTCCGCTACTTGCGGAGGAATACATACTTGGTATGGAAGGACAGGGAAGTCAATCGGCATGTTTTCTTGAGGCAGCTGAAGGCATCCTTGCTTGATGGCAAAACATGGACCGAGGATGAGCTGAGGTCAATGCTGATGAAGTAGAGTTACATCTCCTTTTTCTACTTCTCTGAGCCAACTGAAGATCATATTTGATCATGAACATTCACTGGAGACATTCCTGAATCTGGAAGAATGCTGTTCAGGCCATCATGTGGGTGGGGAAAACAGGCAATGTCCTTGTATAAGGTTTTGACTTTTTTGTTGTCATTGAGGGTTCTCATTCATGAGTTAGAAAACAGTCAAGCCTTAGATCAGATATGTCAGAGACCTTGACCTGGTTGAGGGGTTGGAGAAGAAAGCATAGAAAAAACCCACTAAGGTGGGGAGGGAGGGGCATGGTAAAGGTTAAGGTTGCCACATGCCTACTAGGAGTGAAATATCTTCTGCTGCTCCCTACTGGTGTTGAATGGAACAGAAGGGGGACAAATTGGTGGGGTTCACTTCTAGGTAGCATCATGGAAGTGATGTTGCTGCTTTGCACAATACTCCAGGAATTTCCCCAATCATTGTGATTTTTATGTTGCTGTCACTTCTGGTTATGCAGCTGTAATTACAGTGCAGTGTCATACAGTGCAATTCAACAGGTCTCTGCTTCCCAATTTCACACAAGTTGCCACCAGTGGGCTGGCAACCCAGTAGAGGTTTATAAAATTACTAGGAATAAGGCCCATTGTGGAAATAAATACAACGAGCTCTAGAAAGGGGCTCTGGGCAAATACCCCAACCTTGGGCACTCAGCATCAATTTGCTGTGGCGACCTCAGCTGGGTATAATGACACAGAGTCCACGATTTTCTCCAGAGGAACTGATCTCTGCTACCTGAAGAGCAGTTGTAATTCTGAGTGATCTCCATCTGGAGATTGGCAACAATGGTTCTCTAGGAGGAAATGGCTGATTTGGAGGGTTGAGTCTATGGCATTGTACCTGTCTGAGGTCCCACCCCTCCTCAAACCCCACCCTCTCTGGGCTCCACCCCTCAAATCACCAGGAATTTTCCCTGGAGTTGGCAACCCCATCTCCTTCCCAGCCAACCACCATCCTACCATTATCTGCCCCCTGACTTCAGCTTTCCATCTTCTCCCCCGTTCCCCCTGGAGGAATTCTGAGTGATCTTCACCCCACTTGGAGAGTGGCAACAATGGTTCCCCAGCAGGAAATGGCTGCTTTGGAGGGTGGAGTCTATGGCATTGTACCTGTCTGAGGTCCCATCCCTCCTCAAATCTCACCCTCTCCAGGCTCCACCTCTCAAATCTCAAGGAATTTCCCAACCTGGAGCTGGCAACCCTATTTCCTTCCCAGCCAGCCATCAACCAACCTTTATTTCCCCCTCTTCAGATTTCCATCTCCCCCCCCCCCACCTGCAGCCTCTACTGTACTCTGAGGCCCTGACTTCTATGTCACACTGGCTGACATAGGGGGGCCATCTCAGCAGGGGCTGACATAGGGGGCCATCTCACCACCATTTTCTCCAGGGGAACTGATCTCTGCCATCTGGAAAGCAGTTGTAATTCTGAGTGATCTTCAGCCCTCACCTGGAGATTGGCAATAATGGTTCCCAGGAGGAAAAGAACAGTCTCTGCAGTTGGGACCAAAGCAGCTTACATCATTCTCCTCTCTCCCTTTTGACTTGCAAAACAACCCTGTGAGGTAGGTTAAGATGAAAGTCTGTGACTGGTCCAAAATCACCCACTCAGCTTCCACAGCAGGAACCTGAGTCTGGCAGACCCTGTGCTGAAGCAGTAACTGCTACGCCTAGGGTAGCCAACCTCCAGGTGGAGCTGAAGATCGCCGGGTATCACAACTGAACTCCAGACAACAGATTTCTCTCTCCCCCTGGAGAAAATAACTGCTTTGGAGGGTAGCCTCTATGACATTCTGTTCAGCTGAGGCTGCCCCCCTCCTTAAACTCTGGCTTCTGTAGATTCCATCATAAAATCTCCAGGAATTTCCCAACCTGGAGCTGGCCACCCTATTCAGGACTGGTTCCAGTGAGTTTTCTCCCAAGGCCAAAATAGGTGTGGAAAAGGCCTCCTGCCTTTGCCTTTTTTACTGACAGAACCAAGTTTGATTGCCTAGCAAAAGGCACCGAGGGGAAAGAAAGGTTGCCAGCTCTGAATAGGAAAATACCTGAAGATCTAGAGGGTTGGATCCTGTGGAAGGCAATGTTTGGGGAGGGGAAGGACAGCAGGGTATAATGCCATAGGATCTACCCTCTAAAGCAGCCATATTCTCCAGGGGAACTGATCTCTGTCATCTGGAGATCAATTGTAACAGCAGGAGATCTCCAGATCCCACCTGGAGAAATGGCAACCCTAGGGGAAAGTCAGCTGCACAGCAAGAGGTTGAAGTGAATGGTCCAGCCACAGGAGAAGTGTCTTTGTCAGGAGAGACGGCTGGTTTGGCAGTTTATTCTGTCAGGGAAGAGTGTCCAGGCTGGTAGTGGTCAGGGGAGAGGAGCAGACCCAGTCCCCAGCCAATGGTATGTGAGTACTCTTGAATGGCAGTTGATAGGCCAATGGCTGATGGAGCACACAGCACAGCCAATGGGAGAGCTGGAAATGGCCAATGTGTTAGGGGAATTAGATATATATATAGGATGCTTGGGTAGAGAAAGTGGATAAAAACCTACTTATTCCTCTTCCATACTACTAGAACTCAAAGGTACACAATAGGGTTGCCACATACATGCTCAATGGAGCAGTGGGAGGAGAATGGGAGAAACAGCACACAGAAGCCATTTCAGGTTTCAGAACAGGAAGTGATGTCATGATGTGTTAGAAAATTAAAAAATCTCTGTGGTAAAATCTTTGCAGTAAAAACATTTAAAAATATAGTAAAAAACCCTCTATTTTTGAAATTCCTAGTGTGTCATGATGTCACTTCCAGTTTCAAAACAGGAAGTGACTTCCAAGAAATCTCCTCCCCCATGATCCCAGGGATTGCCTGTCAGGGTAAGGGCTGGCATCTCCAGCATCCAGTGAAGCAGACAGGTAACAGGCTTAGGAGGGACAAAAGGAAGTACTTCTTTACTCAACAAGTAATTAAATTCTGAAATTCGCTTCCAGAGGATATGGTGATGGACATGAGCTAGGATTGCCAGTCCTCTGATGCAGGTGGGGGATTCCCTACCCCAAGCTCATGTTTCCTGCTGCTTCTCTAAAAGGGCAGTAGGAGAAAACAGCCTGACAGTGTGACCACATTTTTTTGGAAAACTCAAACATGACATCACAATTCTGTAGGAATCGCCAGAAACTTTGGTGAAACCCTACTGGTTTTGCCCAAGTATCAGACATCACCAGGATGTCACTAGTGGGATGGCATAGGGTTGCCAGGTCTGGGTTGGAAAATACCTGGATCCAGGAGAAGGTGAGGTTTGGGGAAGGGGCCTCAGCATGGTACAGTGCCATAGAGTCCACCCTTCAAGGCAGCCATTTTTGCCAGGGCAACTGATCTCTGTCAGCTGGAGATCAGTTGTAGAAGCGGGAGATCTCCAGGCCCCACCTGGAGACTGGCAACCCTATGATGGTATCACTTCCCCTTTCTACTGGTAAGTCCTCCCACAGGCCAGCTGATCTGCGGCTAGGGGGAGGTCCTGGTGGTAGGGGACCCCTACCTCCACCAGAGGGGGTCTGACAACCCTACCTGGAACTGACATCATGGCATCACTGATGGCTTCCCCCCACGTCCCTACCCTCACCTGGTCTCTTGCTGGTTCCCAGGCCATGGGTGGCAGTCCTCCCTTGAGCATGGAGGGCTCTAAAAGAGGACTAGCAGATTCATGGAGGATAAGTCTATCAGTGGCAACTAGACTAGAAGGAACCTCTGAACCCCTCTGAACACCAGTGTTATGAGGCAACACGAGAGGAAGGCCTTAGTCTCTCTGTCTTGTTGGCCTTCTAGGGCAACTGGTTGTCCTCTATGTGAATTAGGATATGGGACTAGATGGAGCACTAATCCAGTAGGGTTCTTACGTTCTTATGCTACTTTATATTGTGAAAATGTTGAGCAGATTTGTATAACACTAACTGAAATCCAACCACTTGTATGGGGAAAAAGGCATTCCTTAGTGGCTGCTATACAATGGTTGCATGGGAGTTCACCATCATTCAGGTCTAGAAATCTTCAGAAGTTATGTGAAAATGTTTCTGTTTGGTTTTTCATTGGAGTCCAGGATTATGCTGACAAAGACTTATTTTAAGGTTTTGCATTTTACAATCTGTTCATCTCCCCACCCCACACTATTTTGTATCCAGTCAGCAGTCTTGTAAGGGTGTGGGGCTGTGTCTCTGAATGAATGAGTAAATACTTTCCCACAGCCTGAAAGAACTTTCAGTTTCATCTGTACAGAAAGCTGGTACAATGCATGGGAACCATTTAATTCCCCTAACATCGTATTTATTTGTTTAGATATCTATACCCCCACTTGTCTCCCTAAAAGGGACCCAAAGTGGCTGACAACACTGTGCTCTCCTCCAGTTAATCCTAACAACAACCCTGTAAAGTAGGTTAAGCAGGAAGAGAATGACTGGCCTAACATCAGCCAGTGAGCTTCCATGGTGGAATGTGGAGTCAAACCTGTTTTCCCAGTTCCTAGCCACATGGTCTATCTGCTGCGCCACACCACATAACATAGTCCAAAATATTACTCCTGTCCTTGTTCCAGCATGCAGAGATAGCATGGCGAGCTCTGGCTATTTCAGACTACAGGTGGGATATTGCACATTTGAACATTCCCCATAGCTAAAGCTCCCTAAGGCTGTGATCATATGCCCAATTAGACCTGGTGTAGGTGCAAATGCTGGGTGGATTTAAAGGGTGCAATCAGACAACAACATCTGGGAAGCGCCCTGCAGCCATCGGCAACCCGTTCTGCTCCGCCGCAGAAGCAGAGTTAAAAGACACTGGGGAAAATCCGGTAGGTAATAGGTTGCAATGGGCCACGGATGGACTTTCCTGTGTCTGATCGCTCCAGTGCGCTCTCATGGTGTCAGGATGGTCTGATCAAGCCATCCGGACTCTGTGCCATTGTTTTTTCCCCTTTGCAGTATGCTCATCATTGCAAACTCCATAGGGAGCCCTCAATGTGGAGGTGCAATTCATTGATCCCACAGTTAAGCGCATGGGGAAAAACGGTACCAAAAAAAAAAAAATGACTCACCCACAGTTGTGTCTGATCATGCACTGACAGACTGCGCCTGCAGCTTCAAAGGGAGGTGTGATCGTGCAACTGTGGGCCAAATTCCTCCGGTGGAAATAGCCTCGCTTCCCCCCCATTTTTTCTGGCGCGTGTGACCGCAACCTAAATGTAGAAGGCTAGCATTTCAGAGAGAAGGTCTGAAGCTCAACAGTCTTTGGCATACTAGTTGTTCACATGCAGGGAAGTTGTTTTTACTGTAAGTATGCACCCCCTTCACACACACACACCTGTAGTCTGAAATGGGTCAGTCAAAGGATTCAAGGACTGTCCTTGTCAGGCAAAGAGGCTGGAGACTCAGAAGAAGAGGTAGCTGGCACCTAACACTGCTGCGGAAGGAGGCAGTTGGGATGCCTCCAGTTCAGTTCGGCAGTTCAAGACCCGAGTGCCGCATGACGGAGTGAGCTCCCGTCTCTGGCCACAGCTCCTGCCAACCTAGCAATTCGAAAGCAAGAAATTGCAAGTAGATAAATAGGTACTGCTTCGGTGGGAAGATAACAGTGTTCCATATGACTCCGCATTTAGTCATGCCGGCCACATGACCACGGAAATGTCTTTGGACAGCGCTGGCTCTTCGGCTTGGAAACAGAGATGAGCACTGCCCCCTAGAGTTGGATTTGACTGGCTTTCGAGCAAAGGAAACCTTTAGCTTTACTAGAAGGAGCCCGCACACCTTGATATATAGGCCTGCCCTCTGATTCAAATTTGAACTTTGATTCAAATTTGGACCTCGAACCTACCACCACAGAGCCTGCTGCTAAACCAGAGATCTTTTCTCAACTGACCCCCTCAAACCTCTCAGCCTTGACCCATCTCAGCCCCATCACAGTAGTTGGCACTGTAACCAGGCATGGCACCTTTAAGTGCTGGTAGCCTGCTCCTGGAGGGGAGGAGCCTGTAGCTCCACCTCCTTGCAAGAGTATTTAAGGCCTCAGTTCCACCTCAGCCTTTGCTGGAAAAGCATTTATGTTTTAGTGTTGTTGGCCTGCCTAGACAGACTCTTGGATCTTAGCTGCAAGCTGGGCAAAACACTGGTGCAAAAGAGAGCTGTAGCAAGAGTTATTTCTACCTTTCTCACAGTGCAATCCTAAACAGAATTATGCCCTTCTAAATCCATGAGCTCAGGACTGTAAATAGGGTTGCCAACTCCAGGTGGGGGAATTCCTGGAGATTAGGGGGTGGAGCCTGGGGAAGCTGGGGTTTGGGGAGGAGAGGGATAAAAGTACAATGCCATAGAGTCCATCCTCCAAAGCTGCCATTTTCTCCTGGGGAACTGATCTATGTAGTCTGGAGGTTAGTTGTAATTCTGGAATATTGGCAACCCAAAGTGTCAGTCTGTTATTTATAACGCTGTTTTCCCCAAGGCAGTTTACAGTCCAAATACCAGCATTATTAAAAAAAACAAAACTGAGTAAATCTACCATCAGCCCATAACATAAAAAACTTGGAGTGTGTGCACATACAGACACACACAGACACAAATCAATATCATGCATGTACTCTAAATTATCATTGTAAGATGGACAAAACTGGGTTAGGGAAAGAGAGGGTGAAAATTTCACAGTAGAATGGTTGATGCCTGTTTGGGAGCAAATAGGAAAGGAGATCTTCTTGGACAAGGACTTGAAGGAGGGGAGAGGTTAAAACTCGGGAAGTTGTTCTATGCACAGGGGAAAGCTTGATGCCAATAGTGAGAATCTCTGTGCCATTGCCAGGGGCTCTTAGAGGCCATTGGAGAGTGCCATGGCCAATTTCTATGCAATACAGACCATTATTATTGGAGAAGGAATCAATTTACCTACTGTCATACCTAGCCAATTAGATTTAGTTACATGATGATCGCAAAAGTTATATCAGAGCGAGAACCACCTTCCTGCCTTCACTGTGAGCAGGAGAGCATTTTTACTCCCTTCCACAGTTTCTCTGTATTTTCACCAAAATGATAGTGGCACATGTTGTAGGAATTGATTCGTGGTGGCGGCGGCTGGGATATAAATCAAATACATACATACATACATACATACATACATAAATGAATATGCCCCCATTCTCCAGAAAGAGCAGCCTTTGTTTTGAACTCCATTGCCCCCAAGAGTTGTCATTAATATGTCGTTCAAACAAATAAGGTGTGAGGCAAAATGAGGTTGCATTTTACCGTAGGCAACTTTTTGGAATGAAATGCTCCTTCCCATTTTAGAACGTTACTGACCACTCAGGAGTACAACATCATCTGAAGACTGAAACAGACCCACCCTCTGTCTCTGGCATGGTAAAGTCCATGAAGAGGAGTAGCCATTCTGCATCTAGGGGCATTCCTCGAGGCTTGCTGGGTCAAATATGCAAAGGCAGCATCAGCCAGAGTCAATATTAGCCTGGAAGGATTTCAGCAGTGACAATTTGAAATCAGGAAAAAAGAAAATAAAGCAGGGAGAAAAAAATTAGGCAGTGTGGGAGTTTCCGCTCTTGGATATGATGGCAGAGCCACTGCAACGCTGTCTTCTCTCCCTCTCCCCAAGTCTTCTTGAGAAACAATTCACAGTGTAAATACATTTCTGCCTCAGATCGCCATGTCCAAAGACTTCTTCATTATTATCTTTGTAATAACGGGTTCTGCTGTACTGGCAAGCAGCTGGGGGAGTGATAATCAGAGTTTACGAGGGATGCGTATTGTTTATGTGGTAAATGTTTGTTGAATGCCGCACTGGTCTGTGTGGAATCACTGGGGCTGGGTTGTGTAACAAAAGAAACAACTGGGGGTTGGATTATGTAACAAAATACACAATTAAGGGATGGATTGTACAATGCAATGCCCAATTGAGGGCCTATTGATAGGTTCAGAAAAATGGTGTAATACAGCTTTTTGTGGGATGGCACTGTGCCACAAAGCAGGTAGGAGGAGGAGGAGGAGAAAGAGATTGGATTTATACCCCGCCCTTCACTACCCTAAGGTGTCTCAGAGCGGCTTACAAACTCCTTTCCCTTCCCCTCCCCACAACAGACACCCTGTGAGGTAGGTGGGGCTGAGAGAGCTCTTGACAGAAACTGCTCTTTTTCAAGGACAGCTCTTATCAGAACTACAGCTTGCCCAAGGTCATCCAGCCACGTGCAAGTGGGGAATCAAACCCGGTTCTCCCAGATTAAAGTCTGTGCACTTAACCACTACACCAAACTGGTACATACCAAACTGGTACATTCCCTATACACAGGTAGGGAATGACACAACATTTAGGGTTTCAAGGTCCCCCCTGGCCACCTGAGGGATATAGGGAAGTAGCATTATTAAATCCAGTTTGGGAAACTCCTGAAAATTTGGGGATGTAGCCTGGGGAGGACAGGGACTTCAGTGGGGTACAATGCCACAGAGTCCACCCTCTAAACGAGTATCCATTTTCTTCAGGGGAACTGATCTCTGTAGTCTGGAGATGAGCTGTAATTCCAGGGGGTCCCCAGGTCCCACCTGGAGGCTGGCATCTCTATGTCCCCAGGTGAAAAATCTCCTTCAGGAATGCTTGCATACTAGGGGGATGATGTCATGAGCTTCTGGAGCCATCACTAGGGACCAAACTTCTCTCTGCTACTTCCTTAAATGGGGAACCACTGTCATTACGAGTTGGAGTGTTTCCTGGCAAGTGAAATGTTCCTAGAATTGTTGTGTTTTTTGCAGACTTTCAGGGAACTGAAATCAAAACAAGGGTTTTTGAGTTGAAAAAGAAGGGATGAAAAATTCCGAATCACCCCTAGTTAAAAACATTTCTATTTACCCACACTTTGAGTTCAGGTGTTTTTTTGTTTGGCAAGCGTGTATATTTTGGGACCATTGTTATTTCGTAAGGATCTGTTTTTTTAATCACATTTTTAATTCTTACCCCCTTCTGTATGTAGTTATTTTGTTGGTTAAATGTTGATGTTAATTGTTGAGATGGATGTGGTGTTTTATCAATGCTTGGTTCTAGTTTAAGTTATTTACCCTACCTTTAAAAAAATAGCTACTAGCATATATAAAACAAGTACCATAATGGAAGCACATGATAAGCCAGAATAAACAGGCCTTCCACAATGAGGTAGAATAATAGAATCATAGTGTTGGAAGGAACCTCCAGGGTCATCTAGTTCAACCCCTTGAACAATGCAGGAAATTCACAAATGCCTCCCCCCACACCCCCAGTGACCCCTTCTCTATGCCCAGAAGATGTAAAAAAACCCCTCCAGGAGCCCTTGCCAAACTGACCTGGAGAAAAATTGCTTCCTGACCTCAAAGTGGTGATCAGCTTTTCCCTGGGCATGTAAGAAAGGGCATGAGAACTAAGCACTGATGCAACCCTTCCTGCCCTCCCTCTCATGATCTACCTAAGTTCACAGAATCAGCATTGCTGTCAGATGGCCATCTAGCTTCTGTTAAAAACATCCAATGAAGGAGAGCCCACCACCTCCTGAGGAAGCCTGTTCCACTGAGGAACCACTCTGTCAGGAAATTCTTCCTAATGTTTAGCCAAAAACTCTTTTGATTTAATTTCTACCTGTTGGTTCTAGTTCGACCTTCTGGGGCAAAAGAAAACAACTCCGCACCATCCTCTATATGACAGCCCTTCAAGTACTTGAAGATGGTTATCATATCAACTCTCAATTGTTTCCTCTCTAGGCTAAACATACCCAGCTCCTTCAACCTTTCCTCATAGGACTTGGTTTCCAGACCTCTCAACATCTTCGTTGCCCTCCTTTGGACATGTGCCAGCTTGTCTATATCCTTCTTAAATTGTGGTATCCAAAACTGAACACAGTACTCCAGGTGAGGTCTAACCAGAGCAGAATGAAGCGATACCAACACTTTGCATGATCGGGACACTATACTTCTGTTGATACAGCCCAAAATGACATTTGCCTTTTTAGCTAACCAAACAGACTGAACAAAAAGCCCAATGAAATAAAATTTATTTTGCTTCCTTTTCTTGAGGAGAGCACAGAAGGTGCATTTTCTCACTTTTGTTAGTAGCCCCTTGCAAAGCATTGGACAATTGCTGGAATTAGTATTTTAAACTGCATGGAAAGCCCTCTCAGAGTTGGGCAAGACATCTTTTGAATGAACAAGTGTTTCATCCTTTACACTGCTTGAGCTTCCAACTGATAGAAAACATCTTTATGCTACATGGTCTTCCCTTCTTTGTGCAAAATAACCCATTCTTTCATATTAGTCAGCACTGACAAATCAACCAATCAGCATACTTGTCTCTGTCCATCATTTGCATACAGCAACTTCTATTGGACTTCTATGTGCCCTGCAGAGGCCAGTGAGCAAAACAAAGTGAAGGAATAGTTGTTGAGGTGCCCATTTGTCTCTGCCAGGTACTCGCTGCCAACTTCCCAGGACATCATAAGAACACAAAAAGAGCCCTGCTGGATCGGACCAGTGGTCAATCTAGTCCAGCATCCCGTCTCACCCGGGGGCCAACCAGTTCCTCTGAAGGGCCCACAACAGGCCATAGAGGCTGAGGCCTTCCCCTGATACTGCATGCTGGCTCTGGTATTCAGAGATTCCCTGCTTTTGAATGTGGGACTTCCCTTTAATCACCAGCTGGGTTGCCAAAGTTGGCCCTAGCGTACAGTATAGGATATTGCAGTCATCAGGAACACGTTGAAGGTCAGCTTGAGTAAATAGAATATGACTTTATTCAGAACAAAGAAAGAAAGAAACACAACGTAAGGGGTCTCCAAACATTTTGAGTCCTGCAGGCAGCAGGTTTGGAATTTTCAGAGGAGGGTGGTATATGCCACTCCATTTATTCTGTGAACTTAGGCAGATCATGAGAAGGAGGGCAGGAAGGGTTGCCTCAGTGCTTAGTTCTTGTGGCCCTTTTTTACACGCCCAGGGAAATGCTGATTGCCACCTTGGGGTTAGGAAGCAATTCTGGAGGTTTTTCGTCATCTTTTGGGTGTGGAACAGCGATCATTACGGGTGTGGAGGGGGTGGTATTTGTGAATTTCCTGCATTGTGCAGGGGGTTGGACTAGATGACCCTGGAAGTCCCTTCCAACTCTATGATTCTATGATTCCATATCGGCTTCCACAGTAGGTGGATCCAGACTCCAGATGGCTCCCAGCAGAGGCAGGGCCAAACACAATGCCTTCCTCTTTGCAGCCAAGCCATGCTGAATGCACAAAGCTGCTTTATTCAGAGTCCGGTCCCTGGTCTGTAAAGGTGAATATGATCTATACTTTTGGTGGAAGCATGGTCTATCCACCAGGAAGACAGCAAAGCTCCTACAAGAAAAGGGCAGGCTTTTACTCCTCCTGAACACTTATCTCCCCTCCTGGAACAGCCCAGGTCCCTGAATTGTAAACCTAGGACACAGCTCCTTCTCTGCTTGAAAGGGGAATGGGATTACACACTGATTAAGGAAAATCCAAGGGCTTGTCAGTCTTCCTTATCTTCCAATGGCTGTGGCTACAGTTACAGTAAGGTTGTCATGCTGAGCTTACCAACTGGTGGGAGGGTTAGGGGCAGGGCCATGTTTGGGGAGAGCAGTGTCATGTGTCTAATGATGTCACTTTCAGGAAAAACCTAGACGTGATAGCTATAGCTCTAGGGATTGCTGGATAAAAGGAAGTACTTCTTCACCCAAAGAGTGATTAACACATTGACTGCCACAGGAGGTGGTGGCAGCTACAAGCATGGATGACTTCAAGAGGGAAGTAGATAAACATATGGAGCAGAGGTCCATCAATGGCTATTAGCTACAAGGAATAGCTGGGAACTCTCAGGCTGGGTCAAGTGATGCTCTGTATTCTTGGTGCCTGGGGGGAGCAACAGTGGAAGGGCTTCTAGTGTCCTGGCCCCACTGCTGGACCTTCTGATGGCACCTGGTATTTTTGGCCACTGTGTGACAGAGTGTTGGACTAGATGGGCCATTGGCCTGATCCAACATTGGCTTCTCTTATGCTCTAATGCTCTTATGTTCTTATGAATGATTTCTAGAGCTTCCTGTGTTGCTTCCATGTTTCCCCTTGAAGTGAAGAGAAGAAAAGACTGGATTTATACGCAACCCTTCACTTGGAGTCTCAGAGCAGCTTAACAATCTCCTTTCCCTTCCCCTCCCCACAACAGATACCCTGTGACACCCTGTGAGGTAGGTGGGGCTGAGAGAGCTCTTTTGAGAGCTGCTCTTGACAGAACAGCTCTGACAGAACTTGCGACTGACCCAAGGTCCCACCAGCAGCTGCATGTGGAGGAGTGGGGAATCAAACCCGGTTCTCCCATATTTGAGTCCGTGCTCCTAACCACTACACCAAACTGTCTCTGTGTTGTCATTACACTTATAAGGGTGGAGAGTTTTTTTAAATTTTTCTCCTGATGTTGCTTGGAGTGGTGGCAGGGGGTGGGAGCGTGACATGGGGCATGCCCTGTCCCAAGTGAGGGATTGGCAGCCCTGTGTTGCAGCCCTGGAAAGCCCTTTCATTTTAATGAGGGCAGCCAATGACAAGCCCTGCCTTACAATGGCCCCACCCACTTTCTCAAAAGCATGGTGGTACTAAGGCAAGCATTGGCAGGTGCAATGGTGCCTCTGAATGCCACACTGGTCAACCCTACACATGGCCCATCAGAGTTGTTCACAGTGGCTTGCCTGGCCAGATTACCAAGAGGCATAAATAAAAACTTGGCCTGGAGCTGCTCCCGATTCGAGTGACCTGGAGCTAATATAAAACATTGAAGATGGCTGCCAATGAGATGCTTACCTGTTTGAGATGTGATGCCCTGAGTAGGCTTTGTCAATAATGAAGGAAGCCTCTTCCTTCTTCCAGATTAGATTTGTTAGCGCTTTAGGATGTCAGCATGTAGCTGTATCCAACTATCACTACACAATGTCACAATGGTTATGTAGTTCACTAGATGATCCTTGATTGGCCGGGATCATGTAATGAGCCAGGGAAAGAAAATGATTCCAAAGCCATTGCAGATCAAGGAAAGAAGGACCATAAACAGGCACAGAAACAGGTGTGCATAAGGAACTGCCAAGAAATATTTCAGCCCCCTCCCCATCCCAAAGCACAGCTTTCACCCAAAGCTGAAGCCAGCAGATGTTTGTTGTAGTCTAAACTCTCATGTGGGTTGGATAGCTTTCATCACACTGGATGAGTCAGTCATTTGCCTACATAAGAACATAAGAACATAAGAGAAGCCAATGTTGAATCAGGCCAATGGCCCATCTAGTCCAACACTCTGTCACACAGCGGCCAAAATATACCAGGTGCCATCAGGAGGTCCAGCAGTGGGGCCAGGGCACCAGAAGCCCTCCCACTGCTGCCCCCTCCAGCAACAAGAATAGAGTGCATCACCTGCCCCAGACTGAGAGTTCCCATCTATACCCCGTGGCTAATAGCCACTGGTGGACTTCTGCTCCATATGTTTATCTAATTTCCTCTTGAAACTGACCATGCTTGCAGCTGCCACGACCTCCTGTGGCAGTGAATTCCATATGGGTGAAGAAGTATTTCCTTTTATCTGTTCTAACCCGACTGCTCAGCAATTTCATGGAGTGCCCAAGAGTTCTTGTATTGTGAGAAAGGGAGAAAAGTACTTCTTTCTCAACCTGCTCAATCCCATTCATAATCTTATAAACCTCGATCATGTCACCTCTCAGCTGTCGTTTCTCCAAGCTAAAGAGCCCCAAGCATTTTAACCTTTCTTCATAGGGAAGGTGTTCCAACCCTTTTATCATTCTAGTTGCCCTTCTCTGCACTTTTTCCAATGCTATAAATATCCTTTTTGAGATGTGGTGACCAGAACTGTACACAGTATTCCAAATTTTCCTACACTCCAGGAAAAAAAAATTCTCTGACCTCTGGACCAATGACATATGTAATGTTAAGTGCCATCAAGTCACAACCTACTTATGGTGACCCCAGCAAGCGGCTTTTAAGGCAGGTGAGAAGCAGAGGCAGATTGCCATGGCCTTCATTTGCAGAGCCTCCCTTGTTGGTCTCCCATCCTATCCAAGTACCAACCCTGTTTAGCTTCTGAAACCTGATGAGATCAGGGTATAGCATGCCACCTTCCCTCCCCTGGACCTATGAAGACCGTGCTTTACCATTCTGTGCAACTACCATTAGGACTACAACTCGTTTTGGACAGCCTCAGAATCCCGAAAGCGATGGAGCCCTCAGCCAAGTCTACAGGCAATATGGGCAGGTTTGCTGGGATCCTTTAGATGGTCTGCTAGAAGGGGCTGAGTATACTATCCAGCTGGAATCACTAGCTGAGGCCTCTGTGCTACCAATGCAGAGGGTAGAGCTCCCCAGCCACTGAGATAAAGGAATCATTTCACCGTGGCACTGATGAAACGAGAGTTCCCTGCTTTATTTCAGACATTCTCTAAGTCCTTTGGAATGATCAGCCCTGAAAGCAGGAGATTAGTCATAATGCCCCTGTCAATGCTTTCTTCCAGCTAGCTGACAATTTATGCCTTCCGAGATCCCCTAAATTCACAGCGGAATACATTAGCCAGAGGACGACAGAGGGGGATTCCAATTAGGATGGAAGGAAGACAGGTGGATTTTCTATGTGCTGGATATTCAGCTGAATGTAATCACAAAGCATGGTGGTTGGTGTATTTTTCCTTTTCTTGTCAAGCGGAAATGTAGATGATCAAGGAGATGTTTGGTCTCAAGCATTGTGGTGCAACCAAATGAAGTACCACAACAGTGCCCCATCACCGTCACACTCTGGAAGATGACCAGGATTTAATCTCCATTGTGGAAACCACCCCCAAGAACAGTGATGTCTTAATGTTGCCTGTCTTGGGCTATGTGTTTGCCTCTTGAGTATGTTGGAGGATCATGTTTTATGCTTATAATGGCCCCAGAGAGAGCTTCTTTTCTATACTCTTGGTCCCTTTTAGGAGTTTGGTCTGAGTGGACCACAATTTGTGCTCTGCTGTCAAACATGAAAATGTTTGCTACATATCCAAAGGTGATCTTTGCTCCCATAGCCAGAAAGATGTGTGGTCAATATCTTCAGAGTACAAGCTGTTTAGATGACTTTCTGTGCATTCCTAAACAGAGTTATGTCCTTCTGAGGCCATTGACTACTATCGACTTACGAGGGTGAATCATTTTTTTAGGATGGCCCAGTAATTGAAGATTTTTTTAAAAATTATTTTTGAGAACATTTTTATGCTACCTCTTCAGGAACCTGCCCGAGGCGGCTTCCAAAATAAAAGTAATGAGAACAAAACATTAAACGGTACTGATTAAAATTCAGCATGGAAAAGCTGCAGCTCAGCATTAAAACAGAGACCAAAAAACAAACAAACCCAGACCACAGACAGCTTGAAAAAACAGTTTGAATGCTAACATAGGATTTAAAATTGACCCCTTAATTGAAAACCTGGGTGAACAGAAATATTTTGGCCTGGCACCTACAAGGAAGCAGCAGAGTTGCCAGGCAAGCCTCCAGGGGAAGGGAATTCCATCAGCATGGTGCCACTACTGAAAAAGCCCCGTCTCCAGCTCTTGCCTGCCTCGCTTCTGAAGGTGGGGCACAGAGAGCAGGGCTGGTGAGGCAGATCTTAACTGGAGGGCTGGCCAGTATGGGAGGTGATGATCCTTCAAGAATAGGAATGAAACTTCTGCTTTCATGGAAGAATCTTCTCATTCTGGTACTTTTATATAATTTCTGCACATGACGGTCTGTATCTTGTCTGTTTCTAGTTGTGAGCCCTGATGATTACACCCAAAATAACCCAGCCTGTGCCCTGATGAGGTTTCATCCCTTGGGATGTTACTCCATTTTATCCACATAGGAGTCCCTGAGCTTGGAGCACAGGCCCAGGACAGTTAAGCCAAGCTGGAATATCCCAGGTATCTGCTTCCTAGTGAGTCCTGCCGTTCCTTTGAGGCAGGGGTCCCCAACTTGCTGCCCATGGGCACTAGGATTGCCAGGACTCACCTTTGTTGCATGGAGGGGGCCCCTCCCAGCTTCTAACCATAAAGTTTCCCCCCCCGAATGCTAGAGTGTCGCTGTGCAATGCCCCCCGCATGATGATGTCACTACTGGGGATGTCATTGCATTGGCGGTGCCTCCATGGTATGCTGCTGTTTGGGGGTGGGGCTTTCCCCACTGGCCACTTGGCCGGTGACAGATTGGGCCTCCTGAAACTTGGCCGGTGACAGATTGGGCCTCCTTGGCCCCACCAGGGAGGAGTGGCGACCCTGATGGGCACTATGGCACCCATCGTCACCTTTCCTGGTGCCCGGCAAGTGCTTTTAAAAAGTGGGTGGGGCTGAGTAAAGCTTTTGCCCAGCAAAGCTTCTGATTGGCCACTGGAGATTTGATTAGCTGTGCAGATTTTCAAAAACGTTGCTTTGGCAGCATCCACACCACAGTACAAGGATCTTCCCTGTGTGACTGAAGGTGCCTCGGTACCCATTTTGCGGCTGGCTTTGCCTCATGCAGTAGCCATTTTGTGGCAGCCATTTTGGAATTCTGACACAGTGCCAGAATGCCAAAGGTGCCCACAGGCTCAAAAAGATTGGAGACCCTTACTCTGGGGCTTCAGCTTATGAGTTGTCTTTCTGCGGTTGGATCCAGGCTCCTCAGTCCATCTTAGGGATGCATTGAATGTTTCCTATTTTGCTTCGTTTTGCATGGGTTTCTATTTCCACCATTGGTTTTATCCACCAGCTGCTTACTGTTGGTTTTGTAGGTTTGCATGGCATATGCATGTTTTTTAGACAATATGACCCAGGTGCTGCAAGACGGAGTGAGCTCCCGTCTCTAGTTCCAGCTCCTGCCAACCTAGCAGTTCGAAAGCTAGAAATTGCAAGTAGATAAATAGGTACCACTTCGGTGGGAAGGTAATAGCGTTCCGTGCACCTTGGTGTTTAGTCATGCCGGCCACATGACCATGGAAACGTCTTCGGACAGCACTGGCTCTTCGGCTTTGAAACGGAGATGAGCACCGCAACCCTAGAGTCGGATTCGACTGGCTTTCGAGCAAGGGAACCTTTACCTTTACCTTTAGGGTACTTGCACAAACATTACTTTTAATGATGACTAGATTTCTGTTCCGCCATTTCCCCCCCACAACATACTTAATTTTTTTTCCATGCAACCTATGATTAGTATAAAACACTGATTTATTGGTGTACAAAAAATATTGGGAGATGAGTATATCTTATGTGGGGGGGAATAGAGTGGAGAAACAGAAAATGCCAAGTGTCTCCGTTCAGCAGTAGCCACTCTGTTGAGTTATGATGCCTCACCATGCTGACTTTAGCCACCTGCCCCAGCAACAAGCGCTAGAATTGAGTTATAATTCTGTACCCAGTTCTGCCAACCAAAGAATATTTATCTCAGGAAAGGAGCCACCAACCGAAATATTCCTAAATCCAGTCCCCTGAAAGCAAGTTGTTAAAATTAGCTGGCAGGCATCTTTGGATGTGTGTAGGTGGGTGTGTTTTTATCGAGGGCAGAATTTTTATCTTGAGAACTCCCTTGGTGACCCAGTTTTGACATAAACACACATACGCATTGCCACAAACCCCAGCTTTAATAACTCAGTGGCACTGGAAGCAGAGTTTGATGCAAAGTGAAGCTGACAAGGTACTGGAACAGCATATCTTCTTCCTTGTGAGTTGCACCAGAATTGTTCTCAAGGTGACCTCAACCTTCAGCCAGAGAGAGTTCTTTGTCTGTGTATTTTACCTTTTCAGAACATTGCTTGAACAGTCAGATCCATACAGAAAGTCCCCTCCTATATTGAAAACAATTATTAGCTGTTAATTATTTATTCATTGATGCTTTTCTCCCCAAACCAAGTTTGAATATTAGCGATCCTGCCTTTTGTACAGTCAGCAGTATAGAAAGAGAGTCTATGTTCATACAACACTATGTGGGATGATCTTCAGCTGAACTTTTTTCATATGTTGTCATTGGGAGTCCTTTCTTTTTGACCATTTTTCATTGCTGGCATTCTCAAATGGTTTCTTCTACTCTGTTATATTCCACTAATGCCAAACTGGAAATCTACTTTCTCTTTCTTCAGACCAGCATGGCCACCCACCTGAATCTAACAACTGTGCACTGTTAGACTAAGAACTAGATTTATTGAGAGCAGTCAAAGCAGGACAGGGAATCTTTCAGTGGCCCCTCATCTCTTCAGCAGCATAGAAAGGGTTGGTCAAGAGGAACCTAACCTGGAGATGTTTATGGGTACCAAAGCATCAGATGGAAAAATGCCAACAAGGTGAATGGACACAACGGCTTCACAGCCGAGCATCCATGCTTATGACTTTTGTTGAAGAAGATCAACAGATTGGGGAGAGCCTGAGTCCAAACTTAGGCAGATTCTGGCTAGGATGTTACAGAACATAGTGAAATATTATGATAGAAACCTACCCTTTGTTATGATTTTTTATCTGTTTGCTTGGGCCATTCTTTATGGCACAGGGAGTTTGTCCATTATCTGCACTAGATAACATCTGATCTCTGAGAATGTAGATTTCTGCTTCATATGAGGACTCCTTGGGCATTACATGGCAGAGGCCTGGTCCAGCTACCTAAAGTAAGACTGGGATAACCTAGGGTTACCAATCTCCAGTTGGGGCCTGGAGATCTCCTGGAATTACAACTAATCTCCAGACTACAGAGATCAGTTCCACAGAAGTAAATGACAGCTTTGGAGGAGAAGGAGGAGGAGATTGGATTTATACACCATCCTTCACAGAGTCTCAGAGTGGCTTACAAACTCTTTTCCCTTTCCCTTCCCCTCCCCACAACAGACACCCTGTGAGATAAGTGGGGCTGAGAGAGCTCTGAGAGAACTGTGAGTAACCCGAGGTCACCCAGTTGGCTGTATGTGAAAGAGTGGGGAATCAAACCTGGTTCTCCAGATTAGAGTCTGCTGCTCTAAACCACTACACCAAACTGGCTCTGTAGCCTAGCAGCCCAAGATCTCTGCCTTATTTCCCTTCCTTTGGTTACAGTGCAATTCTCAGCAGAGTTACACCCATCTAAATCCATTCAAACCAATGGGCCTAAAAGCATGCAGCTCTGTTTAAGACTGCACTGAAAGTCATGCTCCACTGTGTTCCCTTTCTTCTTCCCAAAGCGTGTCCCTCCTTCTCACCCTATAAGTAACCTCACCTAGACTTTGCCCTATGCACATTCAACCCCTTACTACCTCAAGGAAGTGCAATTATTTCCTCTTTCCAATGATCAGTCCTGCACAAAGTGGCCAAGATTAATTCTGCGGTGTCATAATGAGATATGTCTGTGTTGTGTGACTCTGCTCAATTTCATGCTTTCATTAAAGGTCTCTGTGCCTTGTGGGTCAGAACGTTCTCTTCCAGAGTGTCATTTTTGAACCTTAATGACAGGAGGCTGCTGGACCTTAGCCTAGTGAGCTATTTAAATGGTTCTCATTTGCCTGATTGGAGCAAAAACATTGAATGGTTTAAAACTGCTGACCTGCACAGTGTTCAGGCGCTCTGTGTTATATATATCTTATATTCGAATAGAGAGAGATAGGTATGCTAAAGAAAGATGGAGACAGAGATTGAGACAGACAGATTGGTGGCAACAAGCATCAGACAGCCAGAGAGACCTTTCCAGCCATTGGCTGAGAGGCCACGGTGCCACGGAATGTTCAGAAAGTTTCTGACTACTGAAAGGAAATGCCATTATGGAATTCTGAAATTCCAGACCTAACAATATGATACACTTTTCCTTTGGGTGTGTCTCCGGGTTGGGTCAACAGACATGGTCTGCGAGTTCCGCACTTCCCAGGTGTACACAGGCCCATTTCAGATCAGGTCAGCTGATGTTCCGCACTTCCCAGGTGTACACAGGCCCATTTCAGATCAGGTCAGCTGATGTTCCGCACTTCCCAGGTGTACACAGGCCCATTTCAGATCAGGACCATAGCTGATGTTAAACTGCTGTGACCAGGGCTTTTTTTCTGGGGGAATGTGCTGGAATGGAGTTCCAGAACCTCTTTGACGATTTTTAAAAAAATGTTTAAAAGTTCATTAGTTTTCAGTATACAGATAGAAAACTTCATTTCCCTCTTGAGAGTTCCGGGACCTCTCTCTCTCTCTCTTTTTTTAAAAGCCCCGGCTGCAACCGTGTTTCAAGTGGGGTAGTAAGTAATTGAGAGTTAGGCAGCAGTAATAATGGAAAACCTTCATTAAACAAGTCTGCTTACAACTCCTGAACTCTCTCTGCGTGTGCTTCTCTGCTCTGTTATGTCCTGGAGCTTTTCCCTCACACTCTATCTTCCCCTGTGTCCCTGAGGGTGATTCTGCATTTGGCATTCACTCCACATTTTCTCAACACTGAGGAAAAGGTGCAGCTCAGATCCATATTCAAATACCCTGGGGCAACTCCGTAGTGACTGCAAAGTCACCACTGAACGGTCATAAATCTATGCAAAAGGTACCATAAAACCTGATGATCAAAGAAAGTGAAAGTGGCATGCACTGTAGAGGCCAAAATCTGATGATCAAAGAAAGTGAAAGCAGCATTCAATGCAGAGGGGAATTTCTGTTCCAATGTGAGTCTGGAAAAAAACAATGGAGGGAAAAGCCAATGCAGAATCGCCCTACATTATACCTTCTCTTTGGTATAGTGGTTAAGTGCGCGGACTCTAATTTGGGAGAACCGGTTTGATTCCCCACTCCTCCACTTGCACCTGCTGGATGACCTTGGGCAAGCCATAGTTCTGTCAGAGCTGTTCTTGAAAAAGAGCAGTTTCTGTCAGAGCTCTCTCAGCCCCACCTACCTCACAGGGTGTCTGTTGTGGGGAGGGGAAGGGAAAGGAGTTTGTAAGCTGCTCTGAGACTCCAAGTGCAGGGTGAGGTATAAATCCAATCTCCTCCTCCTCCTCCTCTTCTTCTCTTTTTCTAGCTCACTCCATTCCACATACACTCTGATGCATACAGGGCATAGATCCCTGTGCATAAGTGTCTACTTCTACTACCACACTTGTGCTACAGAATGTACTGGTGTAGATGGAACCTGAGACTCTGTCGTTTAGAATCTAAAGCCTTGTACATACCAGCTCTGGACAAATTTTTCACAAACCTTCTCAGCGTTCCATCAGACCTTATCAACAACGTGGTCTCACCAAAGACAGTTATTTTTACTGCCCAGTTTATTTTCATTTGGTAGCACTACTAGGAGACCGTTGGGCAAGGAAACCATCGGCCCCAATGATTGGAAGCCACCAGCAGTTGGAAGATGAGGGTGAGAGGATTCATGCCCATGGCATTGCCCCGGCTGTCACCCATGTTCCACCAGGCCCCAAAAGATGTTGCAGTATTTGCAAAGCGTCTTCAGTAATGAGAGCTTTCGGAATGTAGCAATTGTGTATAATAAGCCCATAACCTCCATTTAGCAATGATAGATTTTCTTCATTAAATGGAACTCCGATTGCAGGCATCTGAAACCTCAGCTTGGGGAACCATTTCAGAAGGCACTTCCCTCTGTTGCCAACAAGGAGAGAAAAGTAAACACTGGAAGGAAAAACGGAGTCCGAGGCTGCTTTTTTAATTGGGGACAGGATTTTAAACACTGGTCAGGCACAGCTAAGCCTCTTTCCCTAAAGGGAGCATTGCATTTCCTTTAATAGCAGGGAGGCTGGGGAGCAGCACAAAAGGCATCTAAGTGGTGATCATTAAGGACCAGGAGGCATCATAGCATGCGTGCAATTAACTGTAATTAGAAAGAGAGGGCTTGGAACAGAGCAAGCAGCTAACCCTAGGGATTCCACTGCTCATTCCATGCTACAAAAAGCCAAGCTATTCAAGATCCCACTGTCCATTTGGGGGCACAATTCAACCAAATTTAAGCATTTATTGAAAATCCAATTGACTTGAATGGGAGAAAGTCAAGCATATGTCTAAGCCCTTTGTTGAAATAAATGGGGCTCCAGCAGACTTAACATTGACTGTCTAATGACCTTCATTCATTTTGAAACTACCTAACCACTGCCATCATCTTCTTTGGGTGCCTTCACCATTTGAGGCTAGATGGGTGACAGACCAAGAAAGGGTCTTCTTCGTCATGGCCAGTGTTCCCTCTAAGCTGAGTTAGTGTGAGCTAGCTCATAGTTTTTTAGCCTCCGGCTCACACATTTTTGTCTTAGCTCAGGAGGGATGGCTCCAGAGCAAACTAATTTATGCAGGAGGCAAATTGCTCGCTCACAGCTTTAGTGCTAGGAGCTCACAAAGTAAGAGTTTTTGCTCACAAGACTCCACAGCTTAGAGGGAGCATTGACTCATGGCACCAAAATTATAGAATTCCTTCCTTAGGGAGATCCATCTGCCCCTGTCTATCATTGTCTTCTAACAGTAAGTTATCTTTTTTTTTGTATTCCTTCAATGACCCTCCTTCCTGTATTATGGTAAAACTATAGCGTTTCTGGCAATTTTTAGAGAGGCATGATGTCTCTTCCAGGTTTCCCCTGGAAGTGATGTAACACTGTTGTACTTATGGTGTTTTTTTGCTTCATTTTTTTCTCCTGCCAGCTGCTTGAGTGGGCAAACGGAGCTGGGGCTGGGAGATCTCCTGCTGTACTGGTGCAGCCCTCCCTAGAGACAAGGGCTGGGGTTCAGCAGGGCAGGTTACAGGCAAGGTTGCAAAGAGTAACCAGGGTCCAGTCCAAAAGTCAGGGGTTCCAGAGAGCAGGTATGCCAAGTCCAGTCTATGGTCAGGGGTTCCAGAAAAGCCAATAGTCAGGTCCAGTCCAAAGGTCAAGGTTCCAGTGGTCAGGTAACAGCAAGGGCAGTTGTTCAGTAGCAATGCATGCTTGTTGCATCCACAAAACTGCTGCTTCTCCCTGCTGGTTTTATAGATAAGTCTTAACGAGCTACACTCCCAGCCAATTCCTTGGCAGTCATCCTGAAACTACTAATCCATCTCATCAATTGACAGCTGATGATAGGCCATGAGTCTTGCATGCTTTCTTCTTTCCTGCAATTCTGTGCGCCTCTGACAGTGTCAGCACTGCAGGGGTGTGAGTGAGGTAGGTGGGCTGGGCGTGGCTTCTGAACATTTGTTTACTGCTTCAGAGCTACAAGGTGATGGCTTGATTTCAGCTGTAGGCTGTGACTTCTGATCACTTGTTGCTCTCCTCCTGGCTCAGAGCCAGCAGTAGCTAGTTGTTCAATTACTGGCTGAGGGGTGGCTGCAGGCAGCTCTTTGTCTGAGGAATCTGTGCCATCAGTGAGCACAGACTGACGACACCTGCTCTCAGCAGGTACTTATACTTGCACAGTATAAGTACTTACCCAGCAGTTTTAACTGTTAAGAGTTTTGCTTAATTGTTGCTTTTATAGTATATATTGTAAAAGCTTGTTTGAATGCTTTTGATTGCCTGTCTTCTTGGGGACCTTAAGCTGGGTGGAAAGGCACCATAAAAATGTGTTAAATAAAAGGGAATTTATTGTAAATTTAGTATACTTATGCCCTATCTTTCTTCCATGGATGTCAAGGTGGCATATATAGAAGCTACAGGAAATTCTGTCCAGGCTCTCTCATACAAAGATTAACCAGGCTGATATCTGCAGAATGTTGGTACGGTTGCTTTACCATGGGCTTTCAGTTAGGGATGCTAGCCTCCAAGTGGGACCTGGGGATCCCCTGAAATTACAGTTTATCTGCAGATTACAGAAATCAGTTCTCCAGGACATGGTTGCGGTGGAGGTGGACTTTATAGCATTGTACTCCACTGAGGTTCCTGTCCTCTCCAAGCTCCATCCCAAAACCTCCAGGTGTTTCCCAACCTGGATCTGGCAACCCCACTTTCAGACCATATCTTGACACCCCACAGTGAACTATCTTTGCACTTCCATCTTAATACAGATTCAACCATGCCAGTGTTAGTCATTATTGAAAATAATATCAAGAAAAGGCAGTTCCACCTTCAGAATTAATTATTATTTTATTTATAGAGCACCCACTTTTATAGTCTATTATCTACTTCTTTGGGGGCTATTGGATGCAAGTTCAGGAAATCTGTTGGTGGAACACTTACCCCAGAAAATCTGATTTATTCATTTAAATATTTTATACCCTGTCCATGCAGAATCTGCAAAGTGGCTTACAACAATGACAATTCTTAAAAACAGTAAAATAACAAGGATACAAATAGCAGCAAAACCAGAGGAAAGGAGTAATAAAAGCATCTGATTAAAATAATAAATGCATATTAAAAACACTGGGGGAATACAAGGAAGATCTTCTAATGAAGACCTTAATTGGCAGGTAGGCTTATATATGAAGAGGGGCTCTTCAGGGGACATTCATCAACACAGGCTATATAGGGAAGCCAGCCTCCAGGTAGGACCTGGAGATCCCCCCAATTACAGTTTATCTCCAGACTACAGAGATCAGTTCCCCTGGAGAAAATGGATGCTTTGGAGGGTGGACTCTGTAGCACTGAATCCCACTGAGGCCCCTGTCCTCCCCAGGACCCCCCCCAAAAAAAAATCTCCAGGAGTTTCCCAACCTGGATCTTGCAACCCTTTCCTTTCCTCCATTCCTTGCCAGTGGCCAGGGGGGGAACTTAGGAAGTCACGGATGCCAAAAAAAATGTAACTTTCAGCTCTTAAAGTGTGAGAAGAAACCATAACCCCGAATTACAGATTGTTCTTATGCTCCATAGATCTACACAAATACAGCTCTTTGAAGATGGATACTCTGAGGTTGCTGATGGAATGACCATGGAGGTTGAACTTCTTTAGAAATTTTGTTCCGTAAAAGCTGGGACCTTCTGCATGCTAAGGACATGCTCTGCCACCAAGCCACAAATCCCTTGCTCCCAGAAGATAACTGTCCAGTAATGGAGAAAAACAGCAGGATTAATCTCCCCCCCACCAACTAAGCAGGTGGGAATTTATACTTGTAAGTCCTGCATAACTGCTTGAGTAGCCCAGACCAGCCTCTCAGAGCTTGGCCATGGTTAGTATTGGGGTGGGAGACCACTGAGGCAAAGCAGGGGTGACTCTCTCTGCTCATCTCTTGCCTTGAAAACCACCACAACTTGGTTGCATCTTAACAGTATTTATAATAATGATTAAATCCTACAACCCAGTTTTGTGGTACCTTGTTTAAATAATGGAAGATGAACAAAATGAAAAATGTTTGTTAAGTGTCCTATTTTGGTGCAAAAACTGCAATTTAAAAACTGCCAAACAACTTAGTCATTAAATTGCTATCTGGAATCCCCGCCTGTTATTTCCATCCCAATCTTGACCATTTATTGATGGACTTATTAACTTTTGTCTCCTTTCAATTCATTCTAGTTTTATAGAAGAGCGAATGGTACAGAAGGGTTAAAATTCATCTTGGGAAATTGAGAGATTTTCAGGCAATTATTTCTATTTTTTTTTTTTAGACTAAACTGGAAGATTTTGTGGTTTAATGGAAATTGTCTCTGGAATATTCGCCTCGGAGGATGCTTCAGGGGAAATCAAGGTCCTGTCCTGACTTCTTGCCAGTTCTCCCTCCTCCCTTCCCAGCTGCTATCATTACTGCAGTCTGTATTCTTACACAGTATTGGAACTGACAAGCCACTGGGGCTGTAACTATGGTAATAAAATACTCAGGTAACAAGTAATATTCTGTTCTTGCAATATAAGCTTTTTAAAAAGGGGAGGCAGCTTGTTTTTGCAGTGATTTTACTCGCATTAGCAACTTCTTAACCTTGTTCACTTTAGTTGTCTCTTACGTTGCATATCTTATAATTTGTATACCTAATAGCAACTGTGGCCCCCATACGTGGATATCTAAATCCACAGATGTGGCCAGACTGACACAAAACAGATTTTCCTGCCAACTTGGGGGATCCCCAAAATAAAAGAGCACTGCCTATGCATGCACAGACAATGCATTTCCTTTGATTCTGTAGAGCTGGTGTTGGTGGACACTGGGAACTACTCTGAGCCAGCTGCAGTGGCAGTGGACTCTGGGAGCTGCTCTGGGACTGATCACGGTGGCAGGAGAAGCCTGGGAGCTGTTCTGGGCCTGGCTGTGGTGGTGAAGGAAGCCAGGAACCATTGCGGGCCTGACCATGGCAGCAGTGGACACTAGGAGTCACTGTGGGCCTGAAGTGGCTCTAGGGTTGCCAGCCTCCAGGTGGGACCTGGGGATCTCCTGCTTTTACAACTGATCTCCAGCTGACAGAGATCAGCTTCCCTGGAGAAAATGGCTGCTTTGAAGGGTGGAATCTATGGCACTGTACCATGCAGAGGCCCCTCCTCCCCTCCCCAAACCCCACTCTCTCCTGGCTCCACCCCCAAAGTCTCCAGATATTTTCTAACCCAGACCTGGCAACCCTCAGTGGCTCACAGATAGTGCTGCTGTGGCTGGGCTCAAAGGTGAGTGGTAGGGTCTGTAGCCATGCTGGGTTTAGCAGTGGGGGAGAGGAGAGGGAGCTCTGGCTCAGTAGTAGAGTATCTGATTGGCCCGCAGAAGGTACCAGGTCCAATCCCCCATTTCTCAAATTGAAGGATCTGGCAGTAAGTGAGGAGAAAGACCTCTGCCCGAGACCTTGGAGAGCTGTTGCCAGTATGAGTAGACAATATTGACTTTGATGGCAGTTTCCTGTGTTCATGAGATGGGATCCCCCCCCCCCCAGTCTCATGGGTCCCTTGATTGTGAATTCTAAAACTGGATTACTCTTTTGAAAAAGTGTGATCTTTAAGGAGTTTTTAATGCTATGACATTTATGGAATTAGACAAGCACAGCTAATGGTAGCTTTGCCAATTTCCAGGTGGGGTCTGGAGCTCTCTGAGAATTGCAATGGATCTCCAGTCTACAGATATCAGTTCATTTGGAAAAAATGGCAGCTTTGGAGGGTCCCCACTCCCACATTCAACCCATCTCAGGCCAACAGAGGCATCTAAAATACTGGGGAAACAAAACATATGGAGACCCAAGAGACTGGATGAAAACAGCACACATACCTGTAGGGCAGTAGGCAGCCCAGAGTCCTTGGATGGTGTTTTCAGCCAGAAAGCAAAAATGTGCTGTTGGGATGTGCCTAGGGTTGCCAGCAAGAAGCTGGCACCCAGTGGGAGGGGGGCCCTTGCCAGCAACATCATTATACCACCAGGGATATGCTGACATCACTTCGGCCATGGAAGTGACATCACGGTTTTGCCGTTGATGCTGTAGCATTCAGCCAAAACTGAACCATAGAGTTTAACCATCGAGTTTTGTCCAAATACTAGAGCATCACTGGTGATGCACTGACTTCATTTCCCGTTGTTCCAGAAGCGACATCGGCATGTTGGGATGTTGGCATCAACCCCCATTCCACCCCCATTTTTCTCCCACTTCTCAGCTGAGTAGCAACAGAAAGGATCCACTGTGGGAGGGAGATCCCTCATCCCAGGTGGGAAAATGGCAACCCTATTGCCATTTTCCTTCAAAGATCCTGATATCTATCTGACATTATCTGTATCATTTCTATCCAAACCACAGCTGTGTTTCTGTGGTTTGTGAGTATGGCCTGATTTAGAGAGCTGGGCAGAAGAGAGATGGAAAAGAGAAAGCGAGAGGGTTGGTGGAAAAAAGATATCAGTCTCCTTTGGAATGGATCCAGGAAACGGAGATAAAGATGATTAAGGGCTTAGAGAAGGATTGACCTATGAGGAAGGATTAAAGGGACTAATTATGTACAGCTCAGATAAAGGAGGACTAAAGAGGTGATTTAATAACAGCCTGTAAATACTTGGAGGGTGTCAGCATGAAAGACGGGGGTGGAATTCTTTAGGATAGTTCGCTGAGGAGTAATTCAAAGGGATGGGATGAAACCAAGAAAGAAAGTTTTATAGCCAGCCATTAGGATGATCAGCTGGGTGATAGACAGATGGGAGAAGTCCAAGAAACAGTGCATGACTTGAAACGAGGAACAAGAGAATGGGGAATCGGGAGGAACTTCTACACGAGAAAGTTAAACTGGTTCAAAATCGGTTTAGTTGCTGCTGGTTCAATTTAGTTAGTGAATTGACTATCAGCGATTACATTTTAACTCACCTTGTTTCCAAAGTGCTCAGGATAGCATACTGTGTTTCTCTCCTACCCTGTTTTCATTCTCACTACAACCTTGTGAGGTAAAATTGGGCTGGGAGATGGTGAACCTTGTTCAACACTTCGATGACCACACCAGGGGTTAAATTGAGTATCGGGGAGACCCAGGTCCAAGGGAGCTTTGACTCTCAAAAGTTCATTCCCCCAATATCTTTTTGGTCTCTAAGGTCTCTACTGGACTCAAATCTAGCTCTTCCTCATTAAAGATTTGCTCGTGACATTCCTCATAAAGCAGCATCCTCAATGTCCTTTGTCTGTGGGACAGTGTTATATAGTGTTGAAAAAGACCTGAAGAGGCTAAGGTTTCAAGAAACACCATGAAACTCCCACTGGGTTACTCACCAGTTATTCTCTGTCAGCTTAACCTATATCAGAGGGATATTGTGAGGGTAAACTGGAAAAGGGAAGAATCATGCAGAGTTCCTTGGAGGAAGGAAAGCCTACTTAAATAAATGAGAGTTACCCTAGCTTGAAGCTAATTTAACTTTGTAGAGCAGTCATGCTCTTTGGCTTGGTTTGGCTTACAGAACTCATTAGATCAGTGCTCCTCTAAGACATGATGTCCCTTACCTAAACTATCCCCCGACAAGGGAAGCTATTTATTTAGATATTTTTACTATTTATATCCCCACCTTACCTTTTTGGACTCAGGTTATCTAAGGGTGCATTCATACGGGCAGCTAATCCTGCCATTATGCCGGCTCAAATTTGATCTAGATCTTTTTAAACCATCCTCGCATGATCAGACAGCCCCTGTGGGGATCGCCTTACCGTGCACTGCTTCTGCTGTGGATTGTCTAGACGGCGTCCACTGAAGGAGGTACACACAGTGAGGTTTTTAAAAAAACTTTTTACGTATGCGTATAGGCATGACTGCACATCCTTGTAGATCTGAGGCGCTTGCAGGGATGGACTAAAGGAGTCCCGGCCATCCCCCTTGCCATTGAGATCATGCTCAATGGAGGGACTATTTTGCATGTTAGAAGACTCATCCTCCCTCCAGGTCCCATCCCATTAACTGATCGTCCTTAAAGTGACGGGTCATTCATAAACATTAAATTCTTCACGGCACTGAATTGGGGTTCTGCAGCCTCGTTTTTAAATGTGTTTAAGTGCATATTGGTTAGTGATTTTTTAAAAACTGCACCCGCTTGGTGTCAGACCACCTTGATGGGAGGATTGCGCGCTGGTGGTACGATCAGATGGGTGAAGTCCGCTGTTGTCCTGTTGGGCCCGGAAAACTCCAGATTTAAAGTGCTATCTTTTAAGTCTGGTTATGAGGCACAGCAAAACGGGATGTCTACGGAACAGGGACGTTTCCCAGATATTTGTGTTTGGTCGTTCCTCTTAAATCCACCAGGAAATCGTGTATGTTGCAGATCTAAAGAGCCGTCTGATCAGAACCTAAGAGAAAAGATACAAGTTTCAAGAACACCCGAACTTCATAAGAATCCATCAACAAGATACCACACACAGGCTAAAAACACAGCCATATCTTTCAAAACAAAACTCAGATTGTGTGATATGGCATTCCCTTGTCCCGTTTCCTTTAGGAAGACAAAGCAGGTGGCTGAAGAAGTCATTTCCTCCTAGATCAGATTCTGGGTTAACTTTCCTTCATTGGGTTTCTCTTTTTGGCACCTTTCCCGCCTCTCCAATATTGTTTTGCAACTGTGCAGGCCAGACCACTGCATAGAATTCCAAAGGTGGCCACCATATTTATTAAGATCTATGATGCTGGCTGTTTGGCTTTCTATCTTTTGATAATCCCTAACATGAATTTTACTCTTTTCACTTTTTGCTGCAGTTCATAATGGGGAACACTGAAAAGAAATTGAAGATGAATTAGAACTAGGAATATTATTTGTCGTCCTTACTGGTTTGACTCAAAAATCCCCATTCCAATTTTGATTTTTTTTCTCAAGCAGATCAAACCTGCCAGCTAATATTATTTTCATGTCGTTTTCAGTTGTCTCCTTGGGTTGTAAAATTAAAGTGTTGTTTAGGGGTAAGAATGTCAGACTATGATATGATAGATCCAAGTTTGAATCCTTACTCCGCTATGGAAGCTTGCTGGCTGACTTTGGGCTATTCCTATGCCCTCAGCCTAACCTACTTCACAGGGTCATTGTAAGCATGGTTGCCAACCTCCAGGCGAGGCTTGGAGATCTCTCAGAATTACAGGTGATCTCCAGACAGTTTCCCCAGAAAAAAATGACTCCTTTTGAGGGTGGACTCTATGGCATCATGCCTCATTGAGTTCTCTCCCCAAAACCACCCCAAATCTCCAAGAGTTTTCCAACATGGAGTTGGCAACCTTAGTTGTGAGGATAACTTGGAGAAGAGGAGAACAGTGTAAGCCACTTTAGGTCCTCATTAAGGAGAAAGGCAGTGTATAATTGAGGCAGAATAAGGCAACATCTTTTTGTGTCAATTTCAGATATCAGTTGAATGCAAGAAACAACTTAGCTGGAAATACCAGCAATGAAAATGGAGAGGACAACCTTTAAAAGAAACAAAGAAGCTATCTTCCAATACCCCTAATCAGGAAAATATTTACTTTTATTTATTTAAAATATATTTTTTTTATACATATCCTGTCCTTATTAATATTTGAATTTTGGTTCCACCACATTCTATGCTTGCCATAATTGATTCGGCACAAGAACTGGCAGTCAGAGGACACTGGCCAGGGCTGACTGGCTGCTTGGCGAAGTCCCGCCCACGTTAGCCCCAGTCAGTGTGTTCGGCTCAGTCTGCTCCAGTCCTCCGACAGGAGAGGACCGTCTGGAGTGTGAGCGCAGGGACAGGCCCTCAAGGCTGAGGCAGGTGAGAGAAGCCCTTTTCCGCCCCCCCACACCATCCCCTGGGCCTTCTATGGGGGCAGTAGGCCCAGAGAAACCCTTTTCCGCCCCCACACCATCCTCTGGGCCTTCTATGGGGGCAGTAGGCCCAGAGAAGCCCTTTTCCACCCCTCTTCCCTTCCTTTCCCCCCTTTCCTTTCTTCCTCTCTCTCTCTCCTTTCTTTCCTTCCTTCCTTCCTTCCTTCCTTCCTTCCTTCCTTCCTTCCTTCCTTCCTTCCTTCCTTCCTTCCTTCCTTCCTTCCTTCCTCCAATCCTCTCTCCATTCCACCATCCCTCCCTCCCTTCCTTCCTAGGGCCCGTTGTCTTCCACCACAACGGGCTTTGCTCCCTAGTATGTATGTATAAAACACACAGACACAGAGCAGGGCTAAGAAGAATTAGCAAGGGAATTTCAAATAATACCAAAAAGTCTTCACCCAAGTAGATAGAGGGAGACAGAAAAATCTTCCTGGGGAGGGAGTTCCAAGTTTCAGCATCACAATCATGTAGGCCTTTTCATGGATTGCCACCCATCTAGCCTCAAATGGTGGGCCCCTGGAGTTTTGTCATTCTTTTTACCAAATTAAAATAATAATATACAAGCATTGGCATTTTATACAAGACATTCCAGGATGCCCAAATCCCCCTTATGTAGGTTTTCACAGAACATCCATTCTAATAGATAAATTAGTTCATTTTGATGTTTTACAACTGAATTTTAATTATTTTTTTGGTAATAAATGTAAAAGTTTCCCTTGCTCAAAAGCCAATCGAATCCGATTCTAGGGGGCAGTGCTCATCTCCATTTCCAAGCTGAAGAGCCAGCACTGTCCAAAGACTTCTCTGTGGTCATGTGGCCAGCATGACTAAACACTGAGGCCCATGGAATGCAGTTACCTTCCCAGCGAAGCAATTTCTACTTGCAATTTCTTGCTTTCCAACTGCTAGGTTGGCAGGAGCTGGGGTCAGAGACGGAAGTTCACTCCGTCACGTGGCACTAGGGTCTAGAACTACTGACCTTCTGGTCTACAACTCAGCGTCTTAACCTCTGAGCCACCATGGCCCCTAAGGATATTATAATATAATAAGGATATGGTAATAGGCTATTATAAATGTAGACATTGTTTCTGTTGCCCACAGAGTCTGAATATTAAAAACATTTACTAAACAACAAAGTTTACCAAGGTCACCAACTGTAATTCCCAGAATGTTATCTATGTTATCATTTGCCACTGCAATCTTTTCTATATAGGTCAGACCTCTTGATCATTAAGAACAAGAATTATTGAACATAAGAGTAAAATCTGCAGAGGTATCCATGAGGCTCCTCTAATAGAACATTTCCAGAACAAATCTCATTCAGTTTCTGATATAAGATTCTTTGCTCTTGAGGAAGTTTCATTTAATCCCTTTAAATATACAAAAATTGAACAGAACTTCTAAGATGGGAGGTGTTTTGTATTTGCACTCTTGGTTCAGTGTCTCATGGAGGTCTTAATAGCAAATTGGAATGATCAGTGTTTTTATAAATAATTAGCTACTATTTTTTCTTAGGCTGCGATCACATGCACAATTTGCCCTGCCATAGTCACGAATACCGGGTGGATTTAATGGGTGCGATCAGATGTGAACATCTGAAAACTGCCCCGCGCTTGTCGGCAACCCATTTTGCTCTGCCATGAAAGCGGAATTAAAAGACAGTGGTACGGGTTGCTACGGGCCACAGACAGACTTTCTCCTGTGTGATTGCTCCAGCATGGTCTCATGGAGTCGGGAGGGTCTGATCAGGCCTCCCGACTCTGCGCCGGTTTTTTTTTTTGCCCCTTCCCAGTATGTGCATCATCGCATACTGCCATAGGAAGCCCTCAGTGCCGAGATGCGATTAATCAGACTCCTGTTTAAGCGCATCAGAAAGAAACAACAAAAAACCCTCAACTCACCCATGATTGTGTCTGATCATGCAATGGTGGGCTGCCCCCGCAGCTTCCAAGGACTGTGTGATAGCGCAACCACGAGTCAATTTCCTCTGGAGGGAACAGCCACATTTCCCCGCCGTGTTATCTCGTGCATGTGACCGCAACCCTAGTAGGTTTTCTCTAAGGTCTTTATTTAAAATGCTGTTGCTTCTAACAGCTGCAAGTCATTAGCGACAAACCTTA
Organism: Gekko gecko; assembly: GCA_029375565.1. Classification (NCBI taxonomy): domain Eukaryota; kingdom Metazoa; phylum Chordata; class Lepidosauria; order Squamata; family Gekkonidae; genus Gekko; species Gekko gecko. The sequence goes on along the minus strand of JAPDNY010000013.1, from coordinate 18,960,947 downwards.
TCTAGTCATGGGGTAATTTTCACTCACAACCATCTTATACACAATGAAGGTGACTAATTTGAGAAAGATTATCTGCTCAGGTTTGTTACTGTTTTTCTTTTTTCCCATTTTAGTTAGTATACTTCTCGTTGCTTACACAGTTCTTGTACATTCATTGTAATGTTTTTGAACAACAGATGGGTCATCATTATCTCTCTTCACATTGCTACAACAGCAAACGCTTTTCATTAATTTGTAGTCCCTGTATTTATTTATATTGTTCCTTAAACTAATTATGTATACATATTTGATCATATTAGATTTTGATACATAATTGTATCTAGTGGGATTTTTTTGGTATATTTTTTATTTTATCGGACAAAATGAACAAACATGCATAACAAATAAAAACTTACATACTGGGGTAACTTAATCTACATCATTGTTTTATTTATTTAAATACCTCATATATATCTAGTTATCTATCTTATTTCAACCTTATAACAAGCTATACTCTTTGCATATCTATGAGTATACAATTCATAATGTCATATATTTGAAATATTATCTGAGCTTTTTGTTGTAATCTTCAGTTAGAAATATTTAAGTGTTTAAATATACCATTCATAATTTCTTCTGATTTAAACTTTTTTATCTCAACATTTTCAAAGATTCTACTCAGCTACAGAGACTGAATTTTTTTTTTTGCAATTTTACTAAAGTTTCCCTAGTCAGTGTAATTTATGAAGTTTCATCCTCTTCTTCCTTTTCTGTTTTTTTCTCTTTAGTAAAGTCTTAATTCTATGTCTTTCTCCCTTGTATGTAGAAAAGCTTTCTTTTGGGAGTGCCATCTATATTCAAAACTTGAATATAGTTGGAGATTCCATGAGCTCTTTTATTTCTTCCTTCTGAGTTGTTACATCTTTTATAGTTTTCACAGCATTGGAGATACCTTCTCTCCCTTTTACTCTGCAGTGGATCTACAATTTCTCTAAGTATCCATTTAAAAGTGGAAGTAATTGTGTCATAGATTATAAGTTGCAAATCTTCCCAAGAAACTTGTGTCACATTAATATCTCCTGACCACCCCTCCATAGCTGAGGATACAGCCTCTGCACCTTTTCAACTCTGTCTATGCTAGCCATTTTAAAACAGTATCTCAAAACAGAGAGTCACTAAAATTATTTTTTCCAAGGCCTGAAAATTTTTTAATCCTTTTGATGAGATGTGATTCTTTATATTCCATACTGGGATTAATTAGTTGTAATCTTTTAAAGAGTCTTCATATTATTCCAGATAGTTTGGCTGTCATCCAGAAGGTATAAATGTATTTCTGCTTCAATGATGTTTAGAATCAAACAGATAGATTTTCTTCCAAGTTTATATTCCAAAAAGTATTATTATAAGCTCAGACAACAACTTTTATTTTCTTCTTTGCCCTGGAGAGCATTTAAAAATGGTTTTTCACTAAATTCTTTTTCGAGTCGGCTGAAGGAGGCTAGAAATTTTCCATCCCTCCTTTCCTTATCTGTTTAAAATTTAAAGGGGCTTATTCAGAGAATCGACAAAGTCCTTAATGTTGTTGCTTTTGGCTGTACTCATGGTGATGTTTATCATTGGTGTTATGGATGAGGTTCTTTCTTCTTTCCCACCATCTGGGTGTTCACAGCTTTGCACTCATGGCTGTTTGAGTCCTGCTTTCTAGGGCAATCCTGGACTCTTACCCAACTGCCACCGCGGAGTGGAGGGCCCGGATCAAGCCCCTTGCTTGAGCTCCCCCATGAGGAGACCCCTACAAGGAGACCCAATGGAGCCTGGGATCTTTGTGGGAGCTCGTTGCGGGGCTGACCATTGCTGCTGTGCTGCAACCTGGAAGCCGTATCTAGTGGGATTTTAAAGTTGTTGGTATTGTTAAATGCAATATGTAATGTTATATTTTTCTCACATTTATGTGGCAATACATGAACCACTTATTTGATCTCTAATCAATGAGAAAGTTTAAAACAAACTGAAGGAGATTATTTTTGGAAACAAGCTATACCTGGAAGCTCATCTTACACAATTTATGTAACCTTCATATCTATGTAACCTTCAAACATGTATTTGAGTGGTGTTTTGGATACTGTCATACGACATTGTTATTATTTAGCCATTGGATATTACATATGGCAAATACAATCTCTGAACAGCCTTCCAGAGAATACTATTTTAGCCACCATGGATGTAGAAATCTCTTTATACCAACATCCCACACAAAGATGAATTACAAGCCATAAGGAACATGATTTCTGACAACACCACAGCTGGCTTTGCCACCAAACTGTGCCATTTTGTTCTCACCATAACCACTTCAAATTTGTTGACAACTTGTTCCTTCAGATCAATGGCAGAGCCATAGGCACACACATGGCCCCAGGGTATGCTAACATCTTTATAGCCGACATGGAGCAACACTTCCTAAACTCCTACCCACTCACACCTCTCTTATATCTGTGATACATTGATGACATCTATATTGTCTGGACACAGGGTAAAGAAGCCCTGGACATATTCCACCAGGCATTCAACAACTTTCACTCCACCATCAACCTGACAAAGAACCAATCTATGTAAGAAATACATTTACTGGATGCTACTGTAAACATAAGCAATTTACACATAGACACCACCTTATACCAGAAACCTACTGATCAACAAACATATCTATGTGCCTCCAGCTACCATCCTAAACATATCAAACAATCCATTGTATAAATACAGGCTCTACACTACAGCCACATCTGTTCTAATCCTACAAACAGAAATTCTCTGCTGAGAGATCTATAAGAAACCTTTCTGGAACTAAAATATCCACCTGATGAAGTAAAGAAACAGATTAACAAAGCCAGATTATTGTTGATGTTGCAAGATTCATTTAGGAGGACAAGATGGCCCATGAAAACATGGCTTCTGAAGAATAAAGATTTTGTAAAAGAAGTGAAGGAAGTCCTCAACGAGCTCTTTAAGTGTAACATGCAACTGGAGACCTCAATGAATATTTAAGGCATATGCAAGAGGTAAGCTGATTAGTCAAGAAGCCTGGCTGAGAAAGCAAAGCAAACAGAATTTTGAATGGATACAAAAACAAATTAAAACAGAAGAAGATAAATTGAAATTAAAACCAACTCGGGAACAACTAAGGAACAAGATCAAGAAATTACAACAACAATTGAATTGCATTTTGACTCAAGAACTTGCAAGGAAATATGAATATGTCAAACAACAATATTTCGAGAATGCAAACAAACCAACTAAATGGCTGGCATATAAACTAAGAAGAGAGAGAGAGACAAAAAGTGCTTCCTCTGCAGCTCCCAGTTTTGGAGGCAACCCTCTTTAACTTTCCTTTATAGGTATGGAAGAAGATAGATTATAAGTATAAAATAAGGATGCATGGAGGGAACCCAGCAAAAGAAGAAAAGAAGTCTTGAATAATTTAAAGAAGAATGTAATAATGTTTAGATCATGAATGCAGCAGAAGTTGTGCAGCGGTTTGGGTAAGCGGTTAAAGAAAGGGTATAAGATAACGAGGATAGAGAGTACTTATATGCTTTCAGTGTTTAATTTGATTCTTAGAAAGAGGAGAATATGAAAAATGAAGTGTTAAGATATGCATTAAAATATCTGGATATATATATACACAATAAAATATCAATTTAAAAAAAGTGTATAAGATCATAAACAAATGAGCAAGGAGAAGAAAAATTCATCCTTAAAGATTTGAAAAATATTTCTATAAAAGATTATACCAACAAGACGAAGAAGATCAGTGTTTAATACAACCATTTTGTCAAATAAAAAGAGATTCAATAAAGATCGAAAGAAACTATTAAATGATCCGATAGCAATGTTTGAAATAACTGAAGCCAGAAAATGCCAGGTCCAGACGGTATCCCAGCTGAATTTATCAAACATTCGAAGACCAGATAATAATACCATTAAAAGCTACTATCCAAGGTATCATACTGATGAAGAAGCTTCCAAATTCTTGGAATGAAGTCTTAATTACGCCGATTCATAAACAAGAATCAGAGGAGAAAGAGGTAAAAAATTATAGGCCAATATCTTTATTAAATGTAGATTACAAAATATACATGGCAATATTAGCTGCTAGATTTAAGACGGTACTTAACCAAATAATACACCAAGACCAAGCTGGGTTTTTGCCAAAAAAAAACCAGATAAGAAATAATGTAAGAATTATTATGAACACATTTGAATTTTATGAATCACACCCAGAGAAACAGATGGCTCTACTCTTTATAGACACAGAAAAAGCTTTTGATAATATTACTTGGAGCTTTCTATTATCAAAGCTAAAAGTCTAGGATGCAGGAGAAGATTTTTATATAATGATCAATTCCATCTATGACAAACAGCAAGCTAGAATAATAGTAAATGGAGACTTAACAAATAATATTGACATACAGAAAGGGACAAGGCAGGGCTGTCCACTTTCCCCATTACTATTCATTTTGCACTGGAAACACTTAATGACATGGTTAGGGAAGAGAATTCAATTAAGAGACTTAAAGTGAAAGGAGAAGAATTTAAACTTCAAGTCTTCTCAGATGACTTGGTCTTTATTGTGGCATTGTGACAAAGCACAAAAATATTGGAGGAAGATTCAAACAATTTTACAAGAAATAATAAAGAAAGAAATACCCCTCATACCAGAACTTTTTCTACTAAATATTATTCCAGAGAGGTATGATAAACCAGACAAACATCAGATTCTGCACATAGTGACTGCAGTGAGGATTCTGTTTGCCAAATATTGGAGACTAGATAAAATACCAACAAGGGAAGAGTTTATACAGAAACTGCTTGATATAGCTGTAATGGATAAATTAACAACCTTGTTAAAGGGAAAAGATGAAATTTTTTTTGAAGATTTGTGGTCAAGGTTTTATGAGTGGTTGGGCTAAAGATCTGTTCGCTATAGAAACACGCTGGTGGGTAGTACTTAATGAAATTTTAGTTGATATGTAAATGGCTGGGAGTTTCTCTGTATTTATAAAAGGCATGATATGTATGTTTCTGATTATGTATAGTGAAAAAACCCCTAAATAAACCCTAAAAAAACAAAGCCAGAATGATACCCAGGGAAAACCTGTTCCAAGACAAGCTCCAAAGAGACAATAACAGAACACCACTAGTGTTCACATAATCTCTCTCAGTTCAAAACAGTTCAACACATTATCAGCGACTTACAGCCTCTACTGGATAGCGATAGTTCTCTTCCACAAGTACTGGGGGGCAAACCTTTTCTTGCCCACAGACAGTTCCCCAGTCTTAAACAACTCCTCACCCACAATAATACAACATTTAATTTGAACATGGACACTAGTACCAGAGTGTGCAATAAACCCAGATGTCAACTTTGCTGTCACATAAACCCAGACAACATTATCACTGGGCCTAACAATATCATTTCAGACTCATTCATTTACTCATCTTCTAACATTGTATATGCCATTAAATTATGACAATAATGCCCTTCAGTTCTCTGCATAGGGCAAACAGGTCAAACCCTATGCCAAAGGATAAAAGGACACAAATCTAGGATCAAGAATCACAGGTCCAATCTGCATTGGTCTTTCCTGCCACTGTGTCAGTGGTCCCAAATCGTCTCACAAATCTCTGTCTGCATTGCTTGCCGCAGCCATTCCCGTATTGTATCGACTCAGCATTGGACGTCTGCATCATTTTATTGCCCTGTAGTGGCGACTCTGAGGTCACTACAGCATCTCACCAGGTTATGTGGATCTAGTTTTCAGACAGAGCAATTGCTTTTCTCTGCCTCTGAGCCACTGAGAGCGATAAGCAGACAACTGGAGCCAAAGCCTCCCCCCCCCTCAGTTTTTCCCTGATCATGTTTCTTTGCTGGTGGGTTAGAAGCACGCCCACCCCTGAATTATGTTATTTCCTGGGGCAGTCCCCAGAATGCCCTGCCTGGCAACTGCTGGGTGTTTTGTGTTTTTTACCCAGCTCGTTCACTTTCCAGCCTCCTCCCCCTTCACCAGGTCACCCCCTTTACTTTCTGCATGGGGGGGTCATGAGTGCCATTTCCTCCCCACAGCCAGAGTGACCTGCTAGCATCCCAGGAGGCCACTCCCCCCCTCTGTAGCACACTCTCTCTTATGCACGCCCTTGTGGTCGCCATGGTGAGGTCTGATACAGACAGCAAGCTTTTATCCCAAGCAAGAATGGGAGGGAAAGGGGAACAGTGTACAACGGTGCCACAACAGACTGATACTGCTTTACACAGCAGATATAGATTCAGCCACAAACTTGAGAAACCTGTAAGAGAACATTTCAACATCTCTGGGCACTCAGTGGGGGACCTCAAAGTGGCTGTTTTATTGCAAAGGAATTTCAGAAATTGACTAGAATGGGAGACTGCTGAATTGCAAGTTATTATAACACTCAGGACAGTGGCTTAACAAGAGATATTGGGTTCTTATCTCACTACAAATGCAAAGTCACTCAGTTCTCACACCTGTTTGTTAAGTCTTTTATTATCTGTATATTAATTTGCTGCTATTCACAGTTTTTACCAAATGCTTTAATCCAACCTTAGGTGTACTTATTGCTCAATTACTTATGCATTTTGACTCCAATTAGCCCTTCCTGGCAACTAACCTATATGTAATGGTTGGCAAAATCTGTTTCAATGTATCTGAAGAAGTGTGCATGCACATGAATGCTTATACTCAGAATTAAACTTTATTGGTCTTAAAGGTGCCTCTGGACTCAAACTTTGTTCTGTTGCTTCAGATTTGCATAGCTACCCACCTGAATCTATATATGGTATTGTTATTTAGCCATTGAATACTTTTTTGAAGCAATGATGGGACATAGTGTTGTAATAATCGATATACATCATCAGATTTTTGTGTTTATCACATGAAAACAATATACACATCATATATATGCATGGTTGTTATTTTTGTGTTCACTTTGTAGAGATCTTAATGGTGTAGTTTCTTGTTCCAGGTCTCTGAAGCTGACTAGAATAGCTAGATGTGTTCAAATATAAATTAGATTTTTAAAAAATTCAAGTAAATGCTAGCTGGAATAATTAACTTGGTAAATTCTTTTCTCCCCTGAAACTGTTTCTGCTCATCCCATAAAAAGCGTTCTGTGATATAACTCTTAAGATTTCATAATGGGCACTCTAATCAACACGGCAGATATTCCCTTGTGTGCCATGCAAAAACACCCTGTTTCATTCAGGATAATCTGGTTCAAATTGCCCTGGGATGTGCTCTAATCTTCCATACCAAAATTCTTAATACAAATTATGAAAATAAGAATGGTCTTGACAAAAACAAAAAGGACAGGAAGTAACGGGGAGCTGGAAAGTTTCAAAGATCTGATAAGAATTGGTCTGCAGCTCCCTTCCAGGCATTGATGTGCAAATGGACTCTGAGAATTCCAGTCTGCCCCATGTTGCGTGGCTTCTCCCGGAACATCGCATGGTCATAATAAGAAGAGCTGAAGGGAACTCTGTAGGGAGCTCTGCATTTACACACCTCATTGTGTAACCATCCCGCACTAGCAAATTACATTTGAGACAGGCTTTCAAGCCACCGGCCCCTTTCAAAACAGGGCTTTGAAAACCTCCATTCCCCTGGCCCTCTGGTGCCTTCGTGAAAATGGGTTATAAAACGCCTTTAAAAAAGAAAAAGAAAGTGGGAGAGTGGGGAAATCCTTAAAAGCAAAAAGGCTATGTTATCTTCTGTTGCCCCTCTTTCCCTCCCTTTATTTACGAGAAGAACCTGTGGGGCTGATGTCGATCCCTTTGGCCATTGGGAGAGAGACTGAAGAGTGATGGTTGAAAGGCAGTTCTGGGTTGGGTTTTGTTCTGTGTGGCTTTTGGATCGAGCATGTTAGTTGCCCATTGGGGCTCAAAGCAGAACAGAGGGCAGAAGACCAAAGGAAGATTTTTGACAGCTCTTCTCAAAAAAGAAGAGCTGGTAGAGAAGCCAACATGGTCCTTGAAGAGAAAGGGATTTGGCAGTCTTTGAAGTCTGTCTACTTACTTAGCACTTCCAGGAAACTCTTAGTCACAGTTACTAGGAGGAGAGGAGGAGGAGGAGATTGGATTTATACCCTGCCCTTCACTGCCCAAAGGCATCTCAGAGCGGCTTACAAACTCCTTTCCCTTCCCCTCCCCACAACAGACACCCTGTGAGGTAGGTGGGGCTGAGAGAACTTCTGACAGAAACTGCTCTTTTTTTCAAGAACAGCTGTGCCAGAGCTTGTGACTGACCCAAGGTCACATCAGCAGGTGCAAGTGGAGGAGTGGGGAATCAAACCCGGTTCTCCCAAACTAGAGTCCGTGCACTTAACCACTACACCAAACTGACTCTCCTAGAACGTGGTCTGTGGGAACATGGTATTGCAACTTACTGAAGTTAAATGTGTCTTTGGTCAGTGTTAGGTTGGGTAAGTGCCTGGAAATCCCATCTGGGTCATCTTGAGTTCCCCCAGATGAAAGATTGCATGTAAATGAAATACATGAATGTAAACCAAAAAGGAATCTTAAGATCAGAATTTTTCCCCTTGGCAAACAGATGTGATGGGAACAAGAGGATTTTTGAGGTGCAAAATTAGGCAGCGCTCCTGGCAGGTGGGGGGGACTCCTGCTGGAAAGTAGGGAAGCTCGAACATCAATCAGTTCTTGTCTGCTGGATGTGAACAAGGACCTGATTTTTCAGTGCTGAGTTCTATTCTTCATCAGTCTGTTCATTGGTGTTCGACAGGTTGCTTCCCCATTTTCTTTCCTAACCATGCAGTTCAGTGCAATTGGCTTTTCAGATAAGTGCATTCTTTTTTTTTTTTTTTTTTTGTAAAAACTCTCCTAAAGAGGAGAGGATTTTATTCTTTTTATATAGGGAAAAAAGGAGGGTATATAGTTGGACAAAGAAAAGTTGAGAGTGAGTTTACTGTTAAATTTGTTAATGTTAATTAATATAAAAATCGCTTTGGCAGTCACCATGGTTAGAGAGTCTCTTTTAGTCAACTAAAAAGTCCAAAAACAATCTGTTAGTCAGGTTAGTAATGTCCTCTGGGGTTAGTCATTAATCATCTCCTTTCCTCCGCGTCCACGAACTATTACTTCTTGGAATGTCTTCCTTTAGTGTCCCTCAAGTTATATGATGGGCCCTTTTTCTCTTCAACGTCTCCCGCTCCGGCTCCTTCCTCCTCCGAGTCGCTGTCTTTTTCGCTACTCAAATCTTGCCACGTTGCGAATGCTGCATCTTCCTCCATGCTGGCGTGTCTCTTCAGAAATTCTTGTGCTTTGAAGATGGAGTCAATTCTCTCTTTTTTGTCCTTAAACTTAAAGTCCAGTCCTTCAGGAAATCTCCATCTGTAAGTGATCTGATGATTTTGTAGAAAAGTGGTCAGATTTTTATAAGCCTTCCTTTTCATTCGAATTTCATATGGCACATCTTTCAGTGTTCTTATAGTCTGTTCCTCAATCTTCAAGGGCGTCGCTGAAACTGCTCTCAATATTTGATCTCTCGTACGCTGTTTAGTGAACTTGACAACCACTTCAGCTGGCAGATTATTTTTCTTTGTATAAGTGGAGTAGGCCCTATAGACCACATCCATCTCTTCTTGTAATTCTCGCTTTTCTCTGCCAGTTACTGGTGCCAAGGCCTTCGCTAGTAACAATCTGAGATCTTCTTTCTCCTCTTCTTTAATGCCCTGAAAACGGAGTATCAGACTTGATTTTTCCATTTGCAATTGCAGAATCCTTTTTTCTTGCTCATCCTGATGTTTTTCCAACTTGTTGACCCTTTTCTTTACTTTCTTAGTATCTTCCGTTGAGACCAGACATTTATGTGCTATTTCCTCCATCTTCTTTGACGTTTCATTCATTTGCTTTTGCTGGCTGTTGAGAACACCTTGCATGCTGCTTAATGTTTCATTGATTTTCTGCATTTGCTCCAGCAGAGGGTGCAGTAGCTCGCTTTTCGGTTGACTGACAGCAGACTCTTGAGGGGGATTCCCCGGACCGGAAGTCCCACCTCCCTTCTTTTCCGGTTTGATCGGGGCTTTTTTCATTGCCGACATTACTTTTGTTTACTTTTCCCAAAGTTCGTGCCGCGCCCCTCCGGAGATGCGCCAACACTTTGCTTCGAAAACCCCAGAGGTACTTCACCAGCCCTCTCCGCTCTATCACCTCCCCCTTTCCTTTTAAAAGTCCCGTTCCTTAGTGGGGGGGGAAACTCCCCTCCTCCCGCTTGTTCTCGTAAGGGGGGGGTTTTAGATTACCGCTTTAATTTCGACCTCCAACTCACGGTTCAGTGCCGATTCATCTTTTTATGTTGATTCATCTCGCTTTTCCTCACTCCTGGAAGTCGGCGGCGTTGCTAAGCCCCATTCGGGGCGCACTACGCAGCGGGGCCAATTGGGACGGGGAGAAAGCCTCAATTTCCCGGCGGTGTGCCGGCAAAGAGGCTACTCCCCAAAGCGCCCCCGGTTCGGAGCCTTTAACTAAGGCTCACTAGGGTCTATTGCACATGCGAAGACCCCCCCAACCGCGTGTGGGCTAACCACCTTCGGGAGCGCCCCGAAAGGTGGCCGCCATTCGCAACGTCGAAACCGAAACCCAGATAAGTGCATTCTCATTTACCTGATCAGGTTCTGCTACGCCCCGCAGTCCTTGCTGCAAAACTGCTCTGCTCGGTGGCAATTGTTTAAATAGGCAACCAGATCACTCACAAACCATATAAATCAGTCCAAAATGATGCTGAGTTTCAGTAACATCCTGCCCTTCTATGTTTGTCTGAGAAGTCCTTAAGGATGCTAACAACTGCCAATCAGACTGAATCAGCTGCGTCTTTGCACATGTGCAGTTTCATAAAAACCTGATGCAAAGCAGTTTGGGTAGGCTGTTCATGGCTGCTCAGCACAAAGCAAACAGATCAGATGATCCACTCACATCTGACCGACACCTTCGAACACGGTAAGTTCAAATATCAAATGTGATTGTAGCGAAGTTTGCAGCATCCCAACTGGAAAGGTATGTTGGACTCTATTATGTTTCCCCCTGCAAGACCAAATATTAATATACATCCTTCTAGATGTAAACTTCTAGGGCTAGGGGTCCCTTCAGCTGGTCATGTGGCTCATGTGGAATGGTAGAACATTAATCCAGGGGTGTCAAACTCATTTGTTAGGAGGACCGGATCTGACATAAATGAGACCTTGTTGGGCCGGGCCGTGTGTGTCATAAAATGTAATGCCGGGTAGCGGAGATATAAACTTTATAAAGGACACAAACACAAAGGGTGGTTTTTTAAACTAAAAATATAAACATGCTTAAAACATGAGCACTCTTGCAATATTTTGTTTATTTAACAGTGTCGGATAACTGACACCTCTCGCTCTGAATTATTGCATCAAAATGTCTGTGCTGTTGCAATCCTGAGTATGCTGTTCAGGTGTGTATCTGTAAGCTGCAAACCTATGATGATGCAGCAGCAGCAGAACTGGAAGAAGAAGCCGAAGACAGCCAGTTCTACTGCGGGCCTGATGGAAGCCCTCCGGGGGCCTGATCTGGCCCCGGGCTGCATGTTTGACACCACTGCGTTAATCAATTTCTGCAATAAATTCACTGTATTCTCTCAGAGGGCCAAATTATGTATGGGTTCTGTCACTGGAACTTCCAATGTGTTTTTGGCCCTAAAATGCAGCCAGTGGGAAGTACAATATGAATTAGGGTCCTGGTCCTGGTCCTGGGAAAGGGAATTCTCTCATAGTCCATTGCCCTGGCTGAAAATGCCTCTTTTAGTGTGCTTTTAACCTCAGTAGGATGTAAAAAAGACAGATGTCAAATATGCAGTTGGATTTATCATCATAATGGTGTATAGAGAGAGGAAGGGCTGCTTGTTTGCAGAAAAAACAGATCTATAGTGCAATCCTAAACATGCTTGCACCCTTCAAAATTCAGGGCTATCAGCGGACTTAGAAGGGTGTAACTCTGCTGCAGATTGCACTACCAGTCCTAGGGCTCCAATAACCCATGCTGTCTTGATTTCTTAATTTTTGAGCACAAGCCGTGTTTTGACACAAAAAGACTTCCTCAAAATGGCTTCCAATTTTAATATGGACTGGCTGAGCCCACCTGCCTGCCCTTGTCCTCAGGGATTCGTGTTGGTCTGCAATTCTACTTTTGCAAGGGGGAAAAAAAACCCCCATGTCGCACTGTTTAACTTTCTCCTCTCCTAACTCCTGGAGTTAATATTCAAGCCGTTCCTTCCCTTTATTCTAACATTAAGCCAATCCTTTTTCCTCAGCCTTATCTGGATTTTCCAGGTGGTTCTTGGCGCTGGGCCAGGAGCTGAAGAAAGTGTTTCATTCTTTTCTAGTTGTTAAAATGAAGGCAACATCCTAAGCCTGGGCTATTATTCTCATTAATGGGAAGGAAATGTTAACGAGGAGGACGTTTGTGCGAGTCTTTCAGGTGACAATGTGGCATCAGTTCCTCGCTTTTGACTGAGAATGCTTTAGGGGCCCCCCAGCAGTTTTTAAAAAAACAAATGGAAAGGAACCCTTAATTGAAGCATTTTAAAACCATACTCGTTCTGTCTTGGAGGAACGGCTCCCTTATTATCTGTTCTTTATTTGGGACAATTGAGTAATGGAAGACGAAGGAGACCCCCTCGAGGACAAATGCTACAGTGGTGGTGTTGTGAACGTTACTTTCCTGTTAAACTTCCTTAAAAGTTCTAACTCTGCCTGGTACATTCAAATAGATCTGGTTGCAAAAATCGTATTCCATGAACTTGAAGAATTGTCAATATCTCCAGCTGTTAAGAACAGAAGAATTGTTTATTTCATCTGACCATGAGCATGTGATAAGCCAATGCTTTTTATTTAATTTATTTTAATTTATTAATTTTTACTTCATTTATACCCAGCCTCCTCACTAATGGAGAACCAAAACAGTTACATCATTAAGAACAAAAGAAGAGCCCTGGACCAGACCATTAGGCAATCTAGTCCAGCATCCTGTCACAGACAGTGGCCAAACAGTTCCTCTGGGCAGCCAACAACAGGGCATAGAGGCCGAAACCTGCCCTGAGTTTGCTTCCTGGCTCTGGGATTCAGAGGATTAGTGCCTCTGAATGTGGAGGTTCCCCTCAGCCACCATGGCTAGTAGCGACTGATAGACTTATCATCCATGAATCTATCTAATCCCTTTTAAAGCTGTTCATCCTTGGGGCCATCACTACATCCTCTGGCAGTGAATTCCTCATTTTAATAACTCTCTATGTAAGTAAGTATTGCCTTTTGTCCATCATGAACCTACTGCCCATCATTCCTTTCTTCTCTATTTTATCCTTACCACAATTCTGTGAAGTAGATTGGACTGAGAGTGTGTGATTGGCTCAAGGTCACCCAGTGATCTTCCATGTCAGATTGGGGATTCAAATTGGGGTCTCCCAGATCCTAGTCCAACACTTCACCCACTACACTATACTGGCTCTTTTGCTTTTAAAAAGAAATGCATATCTTTTCTGTTCTGGTCAGTTTTCATGAATGTTTCTTGCAAACATTTCATGTGACTACTGTCCTCCATCCATTTCTAAAATTACTGCTGTTCCCATATATAGTTGCTTGGAAGAAGGGGGGCAGTTGAATATATGATGCTACCTTCTTCCAAGTCAGACTCCAGGGTGCGACGAGTTTGGTACCATCCTCTCGGACCTAAGATCTTTTGCACGCAAACATGTACTTTTGCAAAGAGCCACAATTCCTCCCTTGATTGAAGTATATCTCCACCATGACTAGTGTTTGGAACTGCAGTTCATAGGGAACTTTAGGAAAATGCACCATATCTGTGACAGGGAAGGGCTCTAACAGGCATCCAAACTCTGAAACTCCCTCCCTCGGGAGATGTGCCCATCCCCTTCCATCCTTGTCTTCCACCAGCAGGGGAAGGCTTCTTGTTTAGTTTGTTTTCCCTCACTGATTCTCACTGACTCTCCTTCACGTTCATGTCTCTGTGTCTTTGTGTTTTGTTTTAACCTTTTAAATTTGTTTTATATAATCTACATGTATCTTTGTTTGTTTTATTGTTTGCTGCCTTGGGGACCCTAAGTCAGCTTAGAAATGTTTTAAATAAACCAATAATACATGTTGTTGTTGTTCAGTCGCAACTCTTTGCGACCCCATGAACCACATTACGCCAGGCCCTCTTGTCTTCCGTAGTGCTCTGGAGCAATGTTCCCTCTAAGCTGTGGAGTCTTGTGAGCAAAAGTTCTACCTTGTGAGCTACAGGCATTGAAGTTGTGAGCGAGCCATTTAGTTACTGCATCAATTAGTTTGCTCTGGAGCCGTCCTTCCTGAGCTAAGGCAAAAATGTGTGAGCCGAAGGCTAAAACCTGTGAGCTAGCTCATACTAACTCAGCTTAGAGGGAACACTGCTCTGGAGTTTGCTTAATTTCATGTACGTTGCCTCGATAACACTGTCTAACCATCTCATCCTTTGCCGTCCCCTTCTTCTTTGACCTTCAATCTTTCCCAGCATCAGGGTCTTCTCCAGTGAGTGCTCCCTTCTCATTTGGTGGCCAAAGTATTTGCTCTTCAGCTTCAGTATCTGGCCTTCCAGGGAACAGTCAGGGTTGATTTCTTCTAGGATTGACTGATTTTATCTCCTTGCAGTCCAGGGGACTCTCAAGTGTCTTCTCCAGCACTATAATTCAAAAGAATCTATTCTTTGGTGCTCGGCCTTCCTTATAGTCCAACTCTCACAGCCATATAGTACTACTGGGAATACCATTGCTTTGACCATATGGACTTTTGTTGGCAGGGTGATGTCTCTGCTTTTTATTATGCTGTCTAGGTTGGCTTGTATGCTAATTATTCCAAGTTAACTCCTTCATATTTCCACTTGAAGGATCCCTGAAAGCCAGTGTTAGGAAAGGCCATTTCTTGACTGCTCTGGAATGCTGCTATCAATCAGAGCAGGCAATCCTGAGCTAGATACACCAATGGTCCAATTCAGTATGGGGCAGCTTTGTATAGTGATATGATATGATACCACCAGTGCACATAAACTAACATTAGAAACTTCAAGAGAATTCTTAAAAAGCACAATGAGTTTTTTCTTTAAAACCCTTCCTCAGAAAACTCGGAATGACACAGCCTGTTCTGAACTGCGTTGAGGGCAGTTCACACAGAACTGATCACTGATCTCTTCCAGCTTTGTGATTGGATGATCCAACTCAGTGGTCGATCTTGCAGCACTTTAGCCAAAGCTTGACCCCTGTGAGGGTTAATGGACTCTGCACTCAATCCTGCACTATTTCATGATTTTTATTCCCCCCCTCTCCAATTCAGGAACTTAAAATTAAATGGCCTCCTTGCCTCCTGGTTTCTTCTCTCTCCCCCCTTTCAAAATTGTTATGCAAAGTGCATGGGCAACTCAGATTGTGATACATCAAACCCCAAGGGAATTTATAGACCAACATAGGATGACCCAAAGTACTGTTTTTGTTTTTATTTTACTGTGCATCCTGAAGTGCAACAAAGTTACAGAGGCAGAAAGAGCGCAATGCAGTGACCAGAAAAAAAAGATTTATACAGATAGAAGCACATCTTAGCAGCCGGGACTGAACGGAGGTGAAAGACAGCTTGAAGAGGAGTTGACCTGTCATCTTTTTGGGATTCCATGCTGGATTGTCACTGACAGGAGAGAACAGTGGCAAGAGGTAGCCAAAAGGTAAAAAGGGGTAAATATGTTAGCCAGCAAGGAGTGCTGAAAAACACTTTTAGTTTGATAGAATTTTATTTATCAAGTCAGGGCTCTAGCTGATAGTTAAGAAGGATGCCTTTGGGTGTGTGCATATGTAGATCTCTCAAAATCTCAGCACACTTAATCATTGTGGACTCTTGAAGATTAAAGTGGTAAGTTTTTAAAGAGGCCATATGATTCTTGGTTGTTTTTGTAGTGACTCACCAACCCCCTCCCCCCTTTGTGCAACTTGTGACAGTAACAAAACTTGGCTGGGGAACAGTTTTCAATGGAAAGTCCTCACATTGAGGCACTGTGAGGAGATACATGAGCTGGGACCAATGATGCAGAAAAACAATACATATTTTGGATGAAAGCAGATAAAGAAATGTTCCTCCCCTCAATAACACTATATGTTAGGGTTCTAGTAGGTGTGAGAACTGAGATGTGAGAAGTTTCCCAGGAAAGCTCTCATGATCGAAGTCGACTGGTGCACCCTGTGATAGATTGGGAGGGGGGGAGAACCATGTCTCAGTGGCGGAGTATCTGCTTGGCATGCAGAAAGGCCCCATGTTCAATCCCTGGTATCTCCAATTGAAACAATCAGATAATGGGCAATGTGAAAGACATCTTCCTGAGACCCTGGAGAGCCATTGTCAGTCTGAGTAGACAATACTGATCTTGATGGACCAAGGGTTTGATTTAGTATGAGGCAGCTTTATGTGTTTTAGAGTACTGGCATAAATCTGCACATAATTCTACACGTGGTTTGCATGGCTTGGGGCCAGAATATCTCCAACTCACATATGAACCTACCCAGCAGTGACAGTCATTGTCTGAGCCCCAGTTTTTGAGATTAGGCAGGTGGCAACTCAAGAGAGGATCTTCGTGGTTGTGGCACCAAAACTATGGAATTCTCTTCCCAAGGATATGTGCCCATCCCCTTCTGTCATTGTCTTCTGCCAACAGATGGAAACTTTTTTGTTTCATCTTGTGTTCCTTTAGTGATTCTGCCCTCCTGTCCTATGCTTTAATTGATGTGTCCTGTGCTCTTATGTATGTATTTTAGTTTTGGTTTTAATTGTTTTTATGATCGGGTTTCATAATGCTTGTTTTATCTTTTAGCTGCCTTTATGGCCCTGATGAGTGCTGAAAGTTGGGATATATGTTGTAAATAAAATAAACAAACTGTTCATCTCTATCATTTCTCCTTCTGTAAAGCATCTTCAAGAAGCCCTTTGGTGGTGGAAAGTGCTGTCATGTAGGGCTTTCAAGGCAAGAAGCCAAAAGAGGTGGTTTATCATTGCCTGCCTCTGTGTAGCAGCCCTGGACTTCCTTGGTGGTCTTCCATCCAAGTTCTAACCAGGGCTGACCCTGCTTAGCAGCTGAGAGCTGTGAGATTGAGCTAGTCTGGGCCATCAGGTAAGAGCAAGAAGCCCTTGAGTCCCATAAAAATCTTTGTCTGCTGTTGCATTCACATAAAGAAGAGGAGGAGGAGGAGGGAGGAGGAGGAGGAGGAGGAGGAAATTGGATTTATACTCTGCCCTTCACTACCCAAAGGAGTATCAGCGTGGCTTATGATCTCCTCTCCTTTCCTCTCCCAACAACAGACTCCCTATGAGGTAGGTGGGGCTGAGAGAGCTCTTTCGAGAGCTGCTCCTGAGAGAACAGCTCTGAGAGAAACTTGTGACTGACCCAAAGTCACACCAGCAGCGGCATGTGGAAGCAGTGGGGAATCAAACCTGGTTCTCCTAGATTAGAGTCCATGTTCTTAACCACTACACCAAACTGGTAGTTCTAGCATCCCACCTACTCTTCCAATACATCTTAATGTACAGATTTCACATTTCTATTTTAAAGACCCATATGTGGTTCCATCCTGAGCCACGTTTGGCTCTGTGGCCAAAGGCAGCAGGGCCTCACCTTCAACACTATATCATGCTGTTAGATAAGGAACCTGTGCTCTACCATGAAGTCTTGGCTGGCTGCTCCCTGATGGCTCACCAAAGGGTGAACTGTTAAGCTGGCCAGCCAGCAGTCATGCCTATCGCCTTTGGGGCCAGGTCGGATTCTTGGCTTATCTGAATTTCCCTCCTCCCTCGATTGCTGGCCACCACAACCCATCTCTACGGAAGAGGTGCTCAAGTCACGCAGCAGTGTGCCCAAGTCGTGTTTTCCCTTCCTGTTAATTTCATTACTTTTTATCCTCCCGGCGGCATCAGTGGCCGTGGAACTCCCGCTGAGATTAATTGGGAGATCTCCCACTGATTCCTGATGAGCTGCTTTTGATTAGGGTTTAATGACTTTCACTCAACCTCTCCTCCCCAACCCCAATTCGCGGGAAGGATGAGCTGCAAAATATCTACAAAATGGCTCAAACAAAAATTACATTTTCTCCTAACCCCCCGAGCTATCAGTAAAAAGCTCTGTGTAGACAAAGCAGTGCCTCTCTTAACCCCACATAACCCCCCTTTCCCCATCCTTTTAATCACCATGTGAGACTGCAAATCATTACTCCTGCTGTTGCTATAGGAGCGACCGGGGATACTGAATGACATGGACATCTCTTACATTGAGAAGGGGCATCTTTACAGAAATGTCCACTGATTGCCTAGGACCTCGGTTTCCCTAGGATAGGGGTGCGTGTAGTTATGTGGAAGACTCTTCAGTTATCTCCTATTACTGAGGGCATTTGTGGTCCACAGCAAGTCCCATGGTAACCACAGGAGTATAACTTTATGGGCTGCAGACAAGCATGATGATGACTAGGTATCTAGCAGCTTGAAGTCTAGCTATGCCACTGAATTTCACGATCACACTGTTTCACAAAGAAAATCCCAGTTTCTGAGGTGGGTTTTAGGGATGGGCACAAACCTAAACAACCCAGTTCAGTTCAGGGTTCGGGGTGGCCCCTGAACGGAACCCCAAACTGAACTGAGCGAAAAGGTCCCCACCTGAATCAAGCTGGTCTGGCAAGTTTGGATTCTCCTGTATCCAGGCTGCGGCAAGCCATGGCCAGGAGAAAGAGGGGGGTCACCCAGGAAGGGTTAAACAGCTGGCAGCCATTTCAACTTAACAGTGGGGCGGGTCCACCTGTCAGCTGTTAGGTTTAAATGGCTGCCAGTCATTTAACCAGTCTGTTTCACTTCCCCCTGCTTCAAAAGATCCATGTTTCCTTGTGAACATCTGAGAATAGCATTTATCTTCCTGGGGCACATGCTGATTATCAACTACCAGTGCTGATCTATCAACTACCAGTAAAAATAAAGTGGGGAGAAAAGATTCAGATGGGGAGCCGTGTTGGTCTGAAGCAGCAGAACAAAGGCTGAGTTCAGATTGGCATTTTGCAGTGGGAGCCAGTCGTTGCACAAAAGCCGGATTGAACATGGGGCCGGAGCATTCAGACTGCTGGCCCGGAGGTGCCGCTATCAGCGGCTTTTCCCTTGTGCACTTCACCAATTGGGGGAGCATCCCGGCACCACATTGGGTAGTAGAGCGAAGCACAGCCAATCAAACCACTGCTGCTGTTCCGGCTTGCTCCTGGCTTATCAGCCGAGTGGTCACACATCGGGGAAGCAGAATGCAGCAGGATAAAGGCACTCTTCAGGATTTGCTACCACTTTACAGAGGTATCTTTTTAACGTGGGGGATAAGCGGAACGGCGCGGGTTGCCTACGGCTGGGGAACGCCAGGCAGATGTGCCTGTGTGAACGCCCCCTTCAATCCGCTTGGGAAACAGGGCTGGAACATGGCTCTCGTGGGGCTAATTGCCAGTCTAAACTCAACCAAAGTTTGAGTCCAGTGGCGCCTTTAAGACCAACAAAGTTTTATTCAGGGTACCAGCTTTCGTGTGGAAGCACACTTACGATGAAATGGAAATTACCAGTCCGCACATACAGGTAGAGGGCGAGCAGTGAATTAGCACGCAGCATAATAAGGATGTTTAACAGATTCAAGGAGAAAAGAGTCCAGCAGCACCTTAAAGACTAACAACTTTTGTGACGGAGTAGGCGCTTTCATGAGTCACTGGCTCACTTCTTCAGATACTTCAGTGACTCACAAAAGTCAGGCTTTAAGGTGCTACTGCACTCTTTACTACTGCTACAGACAGACTAACAGGGCTACCCGTCTTCATCTATGTCCAAGGAGAAAAGAGTAACTGCAAGAGAAGAGCTGCTTTCATCAACATGAAGTACTGAGTCCTCACCTTCCATCTCCCGCTCCCACAGATCCCAGCAACACAGGCATTAGCAATACTGAGAAGTGAGCTGCTTATCTCTGTTCTTTAATCCAAGAGGGTGGCACATGTGCTGCAAAGTGCCTCTGTTACATGTCCCAACTTTCTGATTGTTTTGCCCTTTGTCAGCCTCATAGCGAACAAAGCAGAGCAATTAAGCCCCTCCAGAGAACAAAATATTGATTGGAGAGGATGTGGTGAATAGGGTGTAAAACCACACATTTCTGGTCTATGAAGATTTATTTGCCTCTGTCACTCAGTTACACAAACCTTGAATGATGATTCCTCTGAATTTTATCTGATGTATTAATTGCATCTGCATATGGACAAAACAGGCACTCTGGGGGGAAATGTCTGCTTTTAGAGGATAAACACACAAATTGTAGGAGACGCTATCTTGGAAGGGGCAGCCATGTGTGTGTTGTGTATACACACACACTCAGAAAAAGAGGAATGGCTTTTCTCAGATGACACTGGAAGAAGCTTTCCCTTCAGTATGAAAGAGAAAGGGAGAAGACTTCTTCATAGGTTGTACTGGAGTAGACATTCCTGGAAAAGACATTTAGTTCCATGTGTGACCGAAAGGGGAATGCTTCTTTTGATGCCAGTGGAAGATGCATGCTCTCCTGTACATGAAAGAAGAGGGAATGCATCTTCTTAGATGGTGCCAGCTGCTCAACTTTTAAATAAATATTTGCATTAAAAATAATCTAAAATATGGTGATTAACTGGTAACTGGAGGCCTTTAGTTAAAATTTGCTAAATATTGTAGCCCCAATTTATTGTTTAACTAAGAAGTTTATCAGAGAAGATGCTCAGGTAGGATCCAAAAAAGATGTTTCTAATAATAACCCAGAAAAGAAGAATAATCCTTCTTATTTTGACAATCTGCTATATTCCTCCATAAAGCTCTGTCTACATTTCTTGGCAGCCAGTATGAATCATGCAACACTTTATATAACAAATGTGATTGACTGGAAAGAAGACAGATGGTTTTGGATACATTAACTTCATTTTACAACTGGACTAAATTTCTCTAAAAACTTCATTCTAGAACTATCATAAGTAGGAGAATGTTATTATTTCTATGTCTGGTAGTTTAATGGATGATTTGTACCAGTCCTACAAATAGCAAAATCCGGCATGTACAAACAAGGCAGGCATTCTACACATGGAGAAGTCAGGTATGCAAAAACATATGAATTTGTAAATTAATGTTAAAAAATAGTCCAATGCAAACTGAGCACGGTCTATGTGACCCTGAATGTTAAGAACTGTTGGAAGTCAGTGGAAGAAGGAAAATGAGAAGAAGGAGGAGAAACTGTCTTAACGCTCCCCGATGGTCTTCCAAGAATTGCATTTGAAAGCAAAAGGCTACAAAGACCTGAAGGAGCACAGGATAGAAGAAGTTCCAGCAGTTACAAAGAGAATAGAGGGTGCTCATGTTAAGGTTAAAAAATCCTGATTGATTTAGATTCCATATTAAGAGACTATTCTCCGTTCAGGTTTATTCAAATGGAGCTGCTGGGGACTGAACTGACAATCTTGCATGCACAAAACACAGGCTCTGACAAAGAGCCTTCCTCTGAACGGGCACTTTTGTGCAGGTTCCTTTCTCGGTGCATCCCCAAGTTACTGAATTCCTCTTACATCTTTGTCCTCTTCAGCTCCCCCCCCCCCAATGTATAAATCACTCTGCCATGCTATTGATTTCTGGCTCGCTCCATTTCTCATGTTTACCCCCTCAGAGGGGAGGTCAAAACAAAGGGACAATTTGTCTCCTCTTTGGGGCTTGAGCTCTCTGCTCCCTTGCCAGTTCCTGTCGTCCTCTAGCTGCCAACCCTTCAGCTCCCCACTTTTTCAGGACAACGACTATGGATAGGCAGTCAAATCCCAAAAGGTCCAAAGCTTGTTCTCTGCCTGTTAGCCAGCATTCATTAAGCTGCCAGTTGCAGAGACAGACTTTTGTTTCAACAGCGGAACACTCACAAAACTTCTTTTCCCAGCTTGTAACATGCTATCTGTGTAATCATGAGAACAGCCATCTGCTTGATGAGACCAGTGGGCCATCTGGCCCAGCATCCTGTTTAACAGGGTGGCTGACCAAATGCCCCTGGAGGGTGTACAAGCAGGGAGCAAAGGCCAAAACCTATTCCCCATTGCCAAGGACTGGTATAAAAAGGTATGCTTCCTCTGAACATGGGGTTCCATTTAGTGATCATGGGTAATAGTTATTTTTTTGCATCATTTTTTATTAGAACAACAATAACAACAAAACAAAACATAATAACTTATCCAGGTATGAAATCTATGGTCTAGTAAACTCTTACAAAGCATAATATTTACAAGGGGTACCAATTCACATTCAATAAAATACCAAATTAATATATTTCTTAGGTAACATACAAATTATTACTCTTAGCTGGAGATTCTGCCACTGTAATCTGAAGTGCAAGTTTATCCATCACCGCTAAGTCCCAAAGCTTCAAAAACCATTGTTGTACTGAGGGGATGCTCTTAGATTTCCAGTTCTGGGCTATCAGTATCTTTGCCGCAATTAAAAAGATTGAAGCCAGCTCTGCCTTTGTTTTAGAGATTTTAAGACCAGGCCAATAATTCAAAAGAACTGATTCTGGAGTATATGGGATAGTACATCCTAAAATTTTTCCTATAAAACCCAGTATTTTAGGCCAAAAGCTAGAAATAAGGGGACATTCCCACCAACAATGCTTGAAAGTACCCAGATCCAGCATCTTGGATCAGATGTTTTTAAATGAGACAACCTCTGTGGAGTCAAATACCAACGTGCATAAAGTTTAAAGTTTTGCAATTTATTATTTAGAGAATTTGTCGAATACAAACTTGATGACCAATATTTTTGCCATTGATCTTCACTTAATACAAAGCCACAATCATTGTGCCATGACTGCTGTACTGAGGAGATCTGGCTCCAAGTATTTTGGCAGAGTAGTTGGTATATTATGGAAATTAAGCCTCTAGGTGATTGGATTTTATTGTGGATAGGGGTTTCAAACATAGTGAGTGGTTTATCCAAAAGAGAAATAATATTAGGATTGCACATAAGATGATGAATTTGAAAATATTGCATCCATGGAATCTCAAGATTGTATTTGTTTCCAAGTTGTTGTTTAGTTAGTAGTTGCTGTTTATTACATAAGTCTCCTAGTCTAGAGACACCTTTCTCTCTCCATTTTTCAAAATCTGGTGTTGATAGTCCTGGAGCAAACCAGGATTGTCCTAAGAATACCGTTAATGGGGAAACTTTTGGAGCTAAAACTGATCTAAACCTGTCCCAGGTGTCTAACGTAAGCTTTAAAAAAGGATTTAATGGACATTTTAGTTTCCTATCTCTAGGATGACTCCAAATAACTTCATAGAGAAAGCCTGCGTCAAGGTACGATTGTTCAATAGAAATCCATGCTTTAAAAGGAGAAGGTTGAGCGTAGTAAGCTATATTTTTAAGTTGTGCTGCAAGGTAATATTTTTCTAGATGGGGTAGGCTAAGACCACCTAGTTTAGTTGGTTTTGATAACATAATAAAATTAAACCTGGACTTTTTATTAGACCATATAAATTTTGGAAGGAGTGTTTGTCATTGTTGTAGAATATTATGTGGTATCTTAATAGTTAAATTTTGGAAAAGATAGAGAAATTTGGGAAAAATGAACGTTTTTATTACCTCAATTTTTTCTAACAAGGACAAATTTAGTCTATTCCATTTGTCTAGCAAAGTTCTAACATCTTCAATCAGTGGTTTATAATTTGCGTTAAAGAAATCCACAAGGTTAAAAGGAATGTTGATTCCTAGCTATTTCCAGGTTTTTCTCAATGGGTAATAGTTATTAATGAGCATATCCTCTGGAAATTCTTCTAAACCCCTTTCAAAGCAGTCAAAGTTATGAGTCATTGCTACAACTTATTCAGGGGTCCCCAGCCTTTTTGAGCCTGTGGGCACCTTTGGAATTCCAACATCGGATGGTGGGCAAAACCACAAAAGGGCTCCCACAGAAGTCAGGGCCAGCCAGACAATGTCAGGGAGGGAGGTGATGCATAACTTGTAATCAGGGCTTGTTTTGTAGAAAAAGCCCAGCAGGAACTCATTAGCATAATAGGCCAAACCCAACAGCAGAAACTCATTAACATATCAGGCCACACCCCTGACAGCACAACTCATTAGCATATTAGGCCACATCCTCATGTTACCAGAAGTGTGGCCATCCAGCCACACCCACCTTTTGCTTCTTATTCTGTTTACCTTGTTTGCTGTCAAAACCCAGGGCTTTTTTTGTAGCAGGGACTCCTTTGCATGTTAGGCCACACAGCCCTAATGTAGCCAATCCTAATGTGTTTCTGCTGTTGGGTGTGACCTATTATGTTAATAGGTTCCTGCTGGGTGTGGCCAACTTGGGAGCCAGTCGGAACTCCGTTCCTGTGCGTTCCTGCCCCAAAATAGCCCTGCTTGTAATATTAACTCTTCAGCATTTCAAGTAGAAGCTCTGTTGAACAGGATACCTTTTAATCTGCACAGCCAATCAGATCCCTAGCTGTCGATCAGAAGCCCTGTTGGACAAAACCCCACCTGGCCCTCCTATTGAGGGCATTTGTTATCTGCAGAGAGTCCCATGACAATCATAGGAGCAGGGCTCTTTTTGTAGCAGGAACTCCTTTGCATATTAGGCAACACACCCCTAATGTAGCCAGTCCTCCAAGAGCTTACAGTAGCCCCTGTAAGAAGAGCTGTGTAAGCTCTTGGAGGATTGGCTACATTAGGGTTATGTTGCCTAATATGCAAAAGAGTTGCCTAATATGCAAAAAAGTTCCTGCTAATATGCAAAGGACTTCCTGCATAGGAGTATACATTTATGAACTGCAGACAAGCATGGCGATGGCTAGGTGTCCAGCATGTGTGAAGTCTAGCCCTGCTACTGAATTTCACAGTCACACTGCTTCACACTGAAAACATTTCGTGGGCACCAGGGAAGGTGTTGGTGTATGCCATGGCACCCATGGGAACAATATTGGGGCACACTAACTTATATGAAGGAATACTTCCTTTAGTTTGTTGGGATATATTGGTCTCTCTATCCACTTTCTTGACCCTACATATAATTTTACAAATCTCTATCATGTACCAGCCCTTTAGACATTATGATGGTGGCCATTTGATTTTTCGATCTTTAAGTATGTGACTGGTCCAAAACCACCCAGCAAGATGGGGATCTGAACCCAGGTCTTACAGAACCTACTCTGAAGCTCTAACCATTGCACCACACTGGCTTTCATAGGGTGGCTGCTGTTGAACAGCAGCAAGTAGTCAGGTCTAGTCGAATCATGCAAGTCTGGTGGTATCAAGTCACCCAGAGGGTGTTGTTAGGCCCAGGGTTGCCAACCTCCAGATGAAACCTTGAGATCCCCCAGAATTACAACTGGGGGTGCACATTCAGCATAAACAAAGCTGAAAAATACCCCCAAAATACCTTACCAGTATTTCCTCAGTATTATTTAAGCAGAATAAAAATTCAGAGAATGTGATCGGCTACTGGTATAGCTGATCCCAAATAAAAGCCGATTTTTGTAAAACTTTGATTTGGGGATATTCAGCTATACCGAGGATCAGCTGGGTCTTCCTGCAGCGAGAATTCTGTGCCACCTCGGCTGGGGCTGGGTCTTCCTGTGGCTTGTTTTAAACCAAGCTGTAAGAGGAGCCAGCCCAGGATTGACTGGGATGGCAGGAGCTGAGAGCTCCACGTCACCTTGGCTGGGGCTGGCTTCTCTAGCAGCTCAGTTTAAACTGAGCTGCAAGAGGAGCCAGCCTAGGATCAGCTGGGGTGGTGGAAGCTGAGAGCTGCACTCAGATTCTGGGGCCGGTTTCTCTTGTGGCCAGGGCTCTTTTTGTAGCAGGAACTCCTTTGCATATTAGGTGACACCCCCTAATGTAGCCAATCCAAGAGCTTACAGAGCTCTCCTTACAGGGGCTACTGTAAGCTCTTGGAGGATTGGCTACATTAGGGATGTGTCACCTAATATGCAAAGCAGTTCCTGCTACAAAAAGAGCCCTGCCTGCGGCATGGTTTAAACTGCACTACAAGAGAAGCCCCCCAGCTGGCTCTGCATGCAGCTGCGGGTGAGAGAGACTTCCCCACCACATGCAGATCTTGGGGGTTTTTTTTAAGTGGCATTTTTCTTCTTGGGCCTATTGGACCTGAAAAAAATTCAGGATTTCTGAATACCATACTGGTATTCGGATCTGGGATTTTTCGGAAATACCGAATTTCCCCCAGTTCTAGTAGACCTGAACTGAAAAATACCAGGGTTTTTTTTTGCACACCCCTAATTACAACTGAAGTCTAGGCAACAGAGATCTGTCCCTCTGGAGAAAATGGCTGCTTTGGAAGGTGGATTCTGTGGCATTATATCCAGCTGAGGCCTCTCCCTTCCTCAAACCTTGCCCTCCTGAGACTCCACTGCAAAATCCCTAGGAATTTTCACAACCTAGAGCTGGCAACACTAGGCAGGCCTGGTCCCAAGAATCCCTCCCATAAAGGCCAAAATAGGCCTGGAAAGGGCCCTGCCCCCTCCCCTTGCCTTTTACTGACAGAACCAAGCTTGGAATGCTATGGTTGTTTAGCAACAGCCACTAAGAGAATCCGGATTTTGAAACTACAGGTGCTTCTTTTATAATTTCTAGCATTTTTAAGCTGCCCAATATATTTTTTTTAGTTTAACATTTTCTTGCAAACCTAAGGCCCTTTTCAGATTTGCAGATAGATCTGTCTTGCCCGTCCACAGCTCCAGTCACCAGATTTAAGTATTCAAAGATATCTGTGCTGAATCCAGCCAGTCACCACAGATACTCTTTACTGGAAGCTGAATATGCAGTCCAGAAGCAAGCCGAGAAACAGAGCTGAAGGTCAGAAAGCCAGGAAATCAGTCAGAGTTTTCAGGAGCAAGGAGTGGCGGCTGACAGCCAGGATCAGGTCTGAACACACATAGTTGCTTCCGCGCCAAAGCAGGTGAGCAGGGGTGTTTATGACCAGGTCCTCCCTTCCCTGGGAGTTAACCTGCAAAGACTCACAGCCCCTCACATTGCTTTTGCAACAGCTACAGTCTGGCACTCCTCCTTCTCTCTTGCACATTCAGATGCTGGCGTGCCCTGCGTCTGGGACAGTCAGGTGAGCTAAATGGGGATTCTGGCCTTGGGATGTCTCCAGCTGGAGATGCTGGGCCAGGCTCTGCATCAGTCTCTTCCTCTGGCTGCACCTCAGTCTCTTCACCATGCTGCCCCACCTGTGCAGCTGCTGGGGCCTCTTCTCCCTCAGGTGCTGGTAAAGGTTCCTCTTCTGGGCTGACTCCAGAGGATGTTGGGTTGCTCCATGCCTCTTCCTCATCTGAGGAATAGTCAGCCTCAGCAGAGCCAGGACCCATGACAATATCCCAGCTTCACTATTAGAATATAAGACGGGGCCAAAAGGCAATGAAATTACAGGAGAAACAATTTGTGATATTTCTTTGCAAAGCTCAAATGCAAGAAACATAAGCACAAGGAACATTCGTAAAAAGCAGTGATAAACGATAACACAGTCTTCCCGAACTTGCTAAATTCATTCAACATCTGTCGTGTCAGAGGAAATCATAATTATGATTTGAGCAAGCAAAAGCTTTGATAAAGCAGAGGGTCTTAGACACTGAGCGGCAGTGTGCTGTCGTGAGGTCACCAGCTTTTCTAGCATCACAACGAGTCAGAGACATAGTCGTCCCAGCAGAATATCTATTTCAGCTGCAGCTCCCAAGCCATCAGAGGGCATTCACTCTCGCTAGATGGCAAGCCCTCCCGCCAGCGGTAGTAGCGGGGTGATATAAAAAGATCCCTCTGAATGAAAGATTATGTCCCTCTGGTACTGGTGAGACAGAAACAACAGGACACCTCCCCTACTGCCCTTTTTTTTATCAAAAGAGCCATGGAAAGTAAATTTCCCCTGCACTCAATAGAAATCCTGGGTGTTCAAATCCGGGATATGTCAAAATGCTGCTCCTGGGAAAAAATCCGCAGGTGACGGCACTTTTGTGTGAAATTCTGTGCAGCAGCCTGCAAAATGCGACAGAACATCCAAGAAAGTAAGGAAACATAAAGTACGGCACAAGCCAATATAATGTATACAATGTTATAAATTTTAAGTCTCAAAAGGCAGATACCATTTTATTTATTTTATTTTATCTTTCTGTCAAAAACCTTTTCACACAGTGTATTGCTACGTATTATTGGAACGTTATTTATAACTTCTTAGGCATAAGATTATGTTTTTATCCGAAATTTTTAATGGTTTTGGGCAATGGCTATGGTATATTTTTTTCTGTTTTATGCTGGTTTAATACTGTAATAAATGAATCTGATCTGATTATTATCATGATTCAACCCTCATTGGATAGTATGATATTTCTGGATACATTTTCGTTCCGCCATTTCATACTGGTGTCTCTCCTTGAACTGCTTTTGCCAAATAATGTTGACTTTCAGGTCAGTTGCAGGTGCCCTGAGAGACAGAAATATCCACCCAGACATTTCTGAATGCTGCCATTTTTGTCTGTCAGTGTATCCCTTTGCCTAGGGACTGATTTATTTTTCCTATAAAGACAACAGAAGATGTTTATTAATTAAGTGTGCAATTCCAACAAAGTTACACCTTTCCGAGTCTACAAGAGTGTACAAGCCTAGAAGAATGTAACTGTGTTCAGGATTGTACTATATGTCCTGTAATAACATTGCCCAAGTTGCACATGGGCTTCATACAAGGCCCTGATGTTTCTTTGAGGTGGCCTGTTATTGTGGCAATTTAGCCTTTTCACATTAAGGGGTTGTCTGTAACATATGTGCCAATTGTCTCTTTCTCTGGAAAAAACTGTAGCTAACTTTTATACACTCGTGCATGAACATGAAGATGTTATACGGGGTACATTCTGCCATTTTGCCTGCAGCAGTTTCTGAGGTATGTATCGAGTCACAGAAACACATTATTCAGCGGTTACAGTTTTCTTGGAAGTCTTGACCCATCCTCTTGGCTTTGAAATCATGGGAACAGATATTCAGGGATAAATAAGTTGTTAGTGGAAGCTTTGGGCCTTGTAAAACAAACCTTGGAATGAAACCCACCCCGGGAATGATAGTCTTGCCTCTGTTTTCATTTGTGAAGTTTCGGAGGTGTGTTGTAAATGAAGTCTACTCTATCTTAGAATGGATTTTGGATAAACCAATTTATTGACATAATTTTTTTTTTGACATAACCTCCCATTCTGGGGCAGGGAAGGTAGATGTGCAAATAATTTCAGAGAGGTAGCTCACTCATGCATCTGATGATGTGAGCTCTGACTCATGCAAGCTTATGCTGGAATATATTTTGTTACTCTTTAAGGTGCCATGGACCCTGGATTTGGTGTGCAGACGACACTCAAAAGTCTCTTCCTTCACCCCAGGTATGTTGGAAGAAAGTGCTTTCAGATGGATAGTGAGATTGTTGCTCATCAGTATGAGAAGAAAGAGGAAAAAAATAAATGTTAAGTGCCTGGTGTGTTATCCATTTACGGGAGGCGCTTGTTCAGAGTTTAATGGGATTCATGGGGCTAAACTGCAGCACAATATATTGGAAACCTAGCCACTAAAGACTTAATTATATATATCTATATCTCTCAAGCCTTCCAGCGGGCAAGTACAACTCCTCTTTTCCCCAGCTTGGAACTGGATGACTTGTTTCACCACATGTAGACCTTGCTGTTAATAGCGTGAAAGGGGGAACTGGGGTCTCTTAATTGCCGAGGAACTCTTCCAGGGAGGGATCTTGTTTTTCAGGAATCCCATTTAGAAATACCAATAAACTCGATGCATGCCCAGACCACATGCAAGCCTTCTGAAGAAGACTGGGAAACTTTAGTGGGTTCAGAATGTTGGCCAAGAATACATCAGAATGTTGGGAATGTTCAGAATACAGCGGCCAACACTGTTGGCTACTACAGCTGAGTGGAAACACACCTTGGCTGGATTAGAAGAATTTGGGGCACCATTCAAAATGCTGGTTTTTAACTTTAAAACAGACTTGACCTGGATAGCCCAGGATAGCCTCATCTTGTAGATCTCAGAAGCTAAGCAGGGTTGGCCCTGTTGGCATTTGGATGGGAGACCACTGAGGAATATCTGAGTTGCTATGGAGAGGCAGGCAATGGCAAACTACCTGTGAATGCCTCTTACCATGAAAATCCTAAAGGTTACCATAAGTTGGTTGCAATGATGGGAATTTTTTTTTTAAAAAAATATTGAAATCCCTTAAAGGGTAGAGGGACTGAAGGACCAACTGCTTCCATAGGAATCTGCCTGATTGCTGATGCTGAGAGGGGCTGTGGTTCAGTGACAGAACACCTGGGCTGCAGTCACACACACTAAATAGTCCACTTTCAATGCACCTTCCCAGGGCTTTTATTTGTAGAAAAAGCCCAGCAGGAACTCATTAGCATAATAGGCCACACCCAACAGCAGAAACTCATTAGCATATTAGGCTACACCCGTGATAGCACAGCTCATTAGCATACTAGGCCACACCCCCATGTTCCCAGAAGTGTGGTCATCCAGCCACACCCACCTTTTGCTTCTTATTCAGTTTACCTTGTTTGTTGTCAAAACCCAGGGCTTTTTTTTTGGAGCAGGAACTCCTTTGCATGTTAGGCCACACACCCCTAATGTAGCCAATCCTAATGAGTTTCTGCTGTTGGGTGTGCCCTATTATGCTAATGAGTCCCTGCTGGGCGTGGCCAACTTTGGAGCCAGCAGAACTCCGTTCCTGTGCGTTCCTGCCCAAAAATAGCCCTGCACCTTCCAATTGGATTTTGCCAGTTCACACAGTAAAATCCAGTTGGAAAGTGCACTGAAAGTGGATTATTTAGTGTGCGGGACCGCAGCCCTGGTTTGCATGCAGAAAGTTACAAGTACCCCAGCATCTCTCGATGAATATCCCAAAGATCCCAAGCATCTCCAGTTAAAACAGGATCAGCTGGTCAGTGATGAGAAAAACCTCAAGCCCTGCACTGCCCTCCAATCCCACACTGCTCTCTCTCTAGCCCTGGCCGCACTCTCTCGTTGCTGGCAAGAAGTCAAGCCCCCATGCTACTCTCCAATCCCGTGCTGCTCTCTCGCCTCCCTGCTATCGGTAGCAGGAGCACCAGCCAAAAGGCAAGTGGGCGCCACGGAGGGGACATGCGTGTGCCCACTCTGGCTCTCCCCACCCACCATTCAGCTTGTGGCTGGAGGATAAAGAGGATCAGCTGCCAGGAGTGGGAATGGGGGGAGGAACCGCAGCAGCAGGTGGGCAACAAAGGTGGCCTCTTTGGGCAGGCTCGCCGCTCTCCTGCCCTGGCAGTCTTGGCTAAAAGTACTCCTGTCTGGTTGCAGGGAAAGGCAGAAATGGGGCTGCTCACTTGGGGGGGGGGTGCAAGGGTGCCCCCCAGCTTATATAAAGGCCCCCTGAATGAAAAAATCCTGGCTATGGGCCTGGGTTGCCCCATGTCCCCCACTGCTGATCTTCCTTGATTCCCTGAAGAGGCCCTTCTAAATCAAAGCAGTTCAGGCATCATTTCACAACTGCTGTCAGAGAAGTTTGGGTGGGTCTCATTGCAAACCCAGTGCAGGTATGGGATTCGCCACAGGGAAGTGCCAGAAGCAACAGGACTGCAGGGAAGCTTTAGCTGTGCCAGCTTTAGCTCCCATAGAGCAGAGGATATTTACAGTCCCTTCTCTTCCCAACCATCCCTCAGTTGCCTTCTACTTTTTTTGCTTCTCTGCCTTTCCCCTCCCAAGCCACCTGAGCTACTCCTCTAAATTATATTGATTGACAGCCTTGTTGAGAGGGCTGCTGGCCTGCTAAGAATCCATTCCTGCAGGCACTTACTACCAACCACCCCAGCGCATGTAGCTAAGCTTCCAAAAGAAGCAGACCCTTCAACATTTCATGGAAACGAAACGAATGAAAACGGGGATACGTTTGCCCTTGTTTTTAAAACCGATCGTTGTCCAAGGGTTATCTGCTGCGGAAGAGCCTCCAGTCGGCCTATGCCCATCCCATTTGTTGCAGTCTGGTGTTCGAAAAGTTAAATGAGAGTTGCCAGCTTTTAAACTTCTCCTTCTAGCTGTTTCTTTAAAATCAGTTTGATCTGCAGCAAATACCAGGTTAATACAACTAGACCTTGATACCTAGGATAGACATTAAGTGAAGGTGTGGGGGGAGGCTGTGGCTCAGTGAAAGAGCCTCTGCTTTTCATGCAGAAGGTCCCAGGTTTAGACCCTGGAATTACCAGTTAAAAGGACCAAGCAATTATTTAGTTGCAGCAGCAAGTTCACACCCAAAGTAGATATGGGCCATGGCTTAGAGGCAGAGCATCTGCATGGAGTGCAGAAGGTCCCAGGTTCCTCTCTAGGTAAAAGGGTCAAGTAACAGGTGATATGAAAGACC
Source organism: Gekko gecko (assembly GCA_029375565.1). NCBI lineage: Eukaryota > Metazoa > Chordata > Lepidosauria > Squamata > Gekkonidae > Gekko > Gekko gecko. The sequence continues at coordinate 18,928,423 of JAPDNY010000013.1, read as the reverse complement.
TCTGCCTAAGACTCTGAAGAGATGCTGTCAGTCTGAGTAGACAATACTGACCCTGGTTCCTCTCTAGGTAAAAGGGTCAAGTAACAGGTGATATGAAAGACCTCTGCCTAAGACTCTGAAGAGATGCTGTCAGTCTGAGTAGACAATACTGACCCTGGTTCCTCTCTAGGTAAAAGGGTCAAGTAACAGGTGATATGAAAGACCTCTGCCTAAGACCCTGAAGAGATGCTGTCAGTCTGAGTATAAGGCAGGTTCATATGATTGGCCACCATGCCATGAAAAGATTCAGCTGCCTATTTCTGCAGGTTTAACCTTTGCTACAGAAACTGGACCCTTTCCCCCTCTCCAACTAGCAACTAGAAAGTATAATTGTCGTAGAATACAATTCAAAATGGACTCAGAAGTTGCAGCATGTAAAATGGTAGCCTGTGCACTGCAGGGTGTTTTAATGCACATGTGCAGTGACAGGCATATATTGATATGAATGTCCATTGGAGACAAGTGGTGTTCACCTTTCTCAGCCCATTCAGAAATATGACTTCTAAAAGAAGAAGAAGAAGAAGAAGAAGAAAGAAGAGGAGGAGGAGATTGGATTTATACCCTGCCCTTCACTACCCAAAGGAGTCTCGGAGTGGCTTACAAACTCCTTTCCCTTCCCCTCCCCACAACAGACACCCTGTGAGGTAGTTGGGGCTGAGTGACAGAAACTGCTCTTTTTCAAGAACAGCTCTGACAGAACTATGGCTTGCTCAAGGTCATCCAGCAGGTGCAAGTGGAGGAGTGGGGAATCAAACCCCATTCTCCCAGATTAGAGTCTGCGCACTTAACCACTACACCACACTGGCTGGAAGAGCAAGGAGATTGTAAACCACTCTGAGACTCCTTCAGGTAGTGAAGGGCAGGGTATAAATCCAATCTCCTCCTCTTCTTTCTTCTTCTTCTTCTAGAAGTTATATTTCTGAATGGGCTGAGAATGGTGAACACCACTTGTCTCCAATGGACATTCATATCAATATATGCCTGTTGGCAATGCTAAATTCATCCCCCCCAGACATTTGGCATGGGGTACAAAATATTTTTAGCATCCCTTTCTTTTAAAACAGACGTATCCCTTCCACATGGAAAATGTATTCGCTGCTTGTGTCATACAACTCTACTTTCAGAAATTTAAAAAAACGAAACGTTTACATGGAAATTCCCCTCCTGGGCCCATTTTCCTTATCGCTGTTCCCTAGCGGCCTTTGATCACTTGTGTTAAAACCCTAGTGAATAACTTAGTCTCCCTGCCAATTTATCGGAACAGTCATTTCCACCCCTGCCTCCCGGAGGTTGCCTTGCAAATTACTCTTTCCTGGCTCTAGTTATGACACTCTTATCCTTCCTTCCCGTCAATGAGCACAGGGTTATATACATGGTACTTTCTGGGCCCATCGCTACTGTGGGACATCTCGAGGCTCTATCCCCTTAATTTACAGCCATGCCCCACAAAGGGGCATGGGTGGAGACTGGTATGGGGATGGAAGCAGGTGGCTTGGTTGCTTGGAGGGTAGAGAGGATTCATCGGGTTTTGATTCTTAAGCAACAGTCTAGTGAATCACCCTTGGGAAGCACTGGGAGGGGGACAGGGGTACCGAGCTGGGTGGATATGGGGGGGGGAGTGAAATAGAAATTTAGATTTCTTCTGAATGCTGCACCAACATACAGCCTTGCATGCCTCAGCATACATGCATGTTATTTATGTATAACCTAGCTACTTCTGGTGTATTGATAATATGCAGCATTGGTACTGGTACATATATCCGTAGATATAATGTATTATTTTCCCAGAGCCCTTCACTTCCATAATGGTTGCCCTACAAGAAAAAAAAAATGCCCCACAAAACAAAAAATCCTGGCTATGGGCCTGGTACTTTCTCTTATTTTGTGTCCTTAACAACCTTGTGAAGTAGGGTAAGAACATAAGAACATAAGAACATAAGAGAAGCCAATGTTGAATCAGGCCAATGGCCCATCTAGTCCAACGCTCTGTCACACAGCGGCCAAAATATACCAGTTGCCATCAGGAGGTCCAGCAGTGGGGCCAGGGTAAGCTAAGAAATAATGACTGATCCATGGTCAGGGGTTTTCATGGCTGAATGGGGACTTAAATGCTGGTCACCCCAGTGATCTACTGTACGATGCTAGTTTTGTTTGAACATAAAGTTTCCAGCACTGTAACTCCCTGGAACTGTAATAATTGGCTCTGCCTTAATTAAACTGGAAAATAACACTTGTTTGAAAGCTTCTCTTTACCCTCTAATGTGTTATTCTGTTGAAAATGCATGCTGTAATTCTTTGTTCTGCCACTAGATGTTGCTGTTTGTGTTTTTTTCCTAGGGGTATGCATTCAGTTTAACCAAGCCCAAAAATACCTGAAAAATACTGTACTGATATTTTGGGGGTATTTTTAAAGCTTGCAGTCCCTTTAAACACCTTCTGGGTGAATTCACCACGTGAAGAAGGTGTTTAAAGAGACTATGAGCCCTTTAAATGCCTTTGGGCTCTCACTGTGGAGCTGTGCAGCTTGGAGAAGGCATGTAAAAGGGACCATGATCCCTTTAAATGCCTTTCCCCCTTCCATTGAAAGCAATGGAGGATGGAGGCACCTAATTTGGGGGCCCATAGAATTGGACTTTCTGGTCTAATCTTTTTAAAACATGGTTTAAAGGTTTTTTAGGAGAGGCACCAGCAGCTATGCCACAAATTTGGTGCCTCTACTTCAAAAAACAACCCCGCAAACCCCAGATTGGTTCTCCATTGTAGGCTATGGGGACCATTGACTATAATGGTCCCCACAGGGTATAATGGAGCTGAAAAAAACCCAGCTTTCCTGAATTTTTACCGAATCTAAATACCATACCAGTATTGGGATCTTGGAATATCAGGAAATACCAGTGGTCCATCTATTCTAGCATCCTGTCTCACACATGGCCAATCAGTTCCTCTGGAGGTCCAATAACAAGGCACAGAGGCTGAGGCCTTTTCCTAATGTTGCCTCCTGGCACTGTGGTTTAGAAACGGACTGCCTCTGAATGTGAAGATTCCCTTTAGTCACTATGGCTAGTAGTCACTGATAGACCTATCCTCCATGAATCTGTCTAATCCCCTTTTAGAGGTGTCTATGCTTGTGGCCAGCTTAAATAAGAAAAATGGTGCCTTCCAAAAGGAGAGAAAGAAAATAAATGGGAGGGGGTAGTTGCTGGATTTTCAGCCCAACTGAAAATGCTATATTAGTTTTTGGAAGTTTTTGGATCAAGTATCTATGACCAACAAAACACATGTGCATACAGTCAAGGATGTTAATAATACTTTGCATTTGCATAGGGTGTTTTTCAGCACTTCACATATATATGTCACATCAAAATTGTTACAACAGCCCTGTAAGGCAGGTATTTATTATCCTTGTCTTCCAGATGGGGAGGGGGCTAAGAAGTTGCTTAACCAAACAAGTTCACAGCAAAGGTGCCGTCTTGATTTATACCCACTATGCTCCTATGCCAGCTCTTTGTTGTCTATGATATTCTTTACTGCCCATTTGATGAAAGCCCCAGAGAGCATTTTATCTTCAGATTGTTTACTGGACAGACAAGGCTCCCAGATGTTCAAAAAGTCTGTGCCGCTCCCCTCCCCACATCTGACTTCAACAAATCTGTCACCTCTAAGACAGCTTTGTTTGCTGTAGCCGCTGAGAAAATGAGGAAGAAAGTATGTTAATTTGATTGTTCTCCCACGACGCAGTGATCATTTGCTATCAGGGCTATGGAGATTTTCAGTCAGTTCCCTATTGTGGAATCCAGCCCATAATCATGGTGATATTAATGGCTATATTCATTTGGTTTGTATGCGTCTCATCATTTTGAGACGGTGCTGTTTGTCCTTGCTGTGATAACCTTGTGTTGCAAACATGTCAATGTGACCGACCGACCAACCACGCTCCCCATCTACCGGGATCTTTCTAGTGTTCTCTTTTGGTCGCTCCTTCCCTTTCCAGTGATTCTTCACTATTGCAGTCCACGACGAGAGACCTATAAAATTTGTCTCATGAAGGTATGCGTGTGTGGCGTGTGCGAGAGCGAAACATCCAAATGGGGAAAGTAATATGGGCTGAGATTTAAAGCGGCTATCAATCGGTTGCTGTTCCAGCTTTAAGAGTCTGTTGAAACAACATAATAAAAAGTAATGCAGGTAAGATTTACAGCCTACCCTGCAGGTAATAACTTGACACCATCACTGTGCATGAGCCAAAGGGCAAGGAAAGGGTGCCTTCGCCACCCAGGGGGTTGAGAATACCTCGATGGCTCAGTCTTCACAGGGTTACTTGCCAATCCGCTTGTTCCCTGGCCTTCAGAGGTTGGGCTATTTATGACCGTGGCATTGGGGAGCTTTTTAAAGACTTCGTTTTGTTCAGTTCGACTCACAAACCCGAGACGATTCAGTGCAATCGATGTCTGCACGTAGGACTTTTTAACGGCCGGATGTTTACCGATCCTTCCAGCTAAATGAAGAAAGAAAGAAAGGACGATAAAGAGAGAGAGAGAGAGAAGAAAAGACCAGAAGCGGCAGGCAGACGGCGAGGAAGGTCTCATAAACATCGAGAACATATTTAAATCACTGTAAAAATCATTGGGGAGGGAAATCAATCGGCAAAAGTAGAAAACCGCCCAAACTGGACATTTTTACCACCTCCTTGGAAACAAAAAGCACCCTTTAAAAATGCGGCTGCTGGTAATTGGGCAACAGAAGGTGCTTAATATAAAATGTTTCCCATCAGAGAGTGCTTGTGTTTGCAGCCAATGGTGCAGTTAGGGGTTTCAGTCTTCCTGTCCCCGACTCCACCCTTGGATTTCTCAGTAATACTGGAGGCATGGCAGAGGACGGTGGAGGAGGGAGACAAAGTAGGAGGACCCTTCATGAATCACAGCTAAATCATTATCTTCCCCTGGGGCCTTCTAAACAGCATATCTAAAGCAACCATCACAAAAAGGCTGGCCAGGTGGGGTGGGGACCTGTACATAAGTGAATTAAATTCATGGAAGATAGATAGATCAAAAACTATTGACCATGTTAGCTAAATGGAGTCTCCATATTTAGAAGCAGTACCTATGAATTCCAGTTAGAGATGCAGCCATAGCTATTGGCCATGGCAAATAATGGAGCTTCCATATTCAGAAGCAGTGTACTTCTGAACTCTGGTTGGATAGCTGTAACATCGCTATTGGCCATTATAGACAATGGGGCCTCCATATTCAGAAGTAACGTACCTCTGAACTCCAGCTGGATAAATATAGCTATTGGCAATGATACGGGATGGATCCTCCATATTCAGAAGTCGTGTACCCCAGGTGTTGGGAGGGAAGAAGATGATGATGATGATGAAGAGATTGGATTTATACTTTACCTTTCATTACCCAAAGGAGTCTCAGAGCGGCTTAAAATCCCTTTCCCTTCCCTTCTCCACAACAGACACTCTGTGAGGTAGGTGGGGCTGAGAGAGCTCTCTTGAGAACTGCCCTTGAGAGAACAGCTCTGAAAGAATTTATGACTGATCCAAAGTCAAACTAGCAGCTGCATGTAGGGAATCAAACCTGGTTCTCCCAGATTAGAGTCTGTGCTCCTAACCACCACACCAGATTGGGTCTCAAGGCAAACGGTGAGGGGAAAAGTTTTTGTGTGACAGATAAGTGTCCATCTTCCTGGACATTTGGCACCTGATAGCCTTCTTTACCTTCTGGGCAGAGTCATGCTTCCTGAGTTGTGAATCCGTTTTGAGTTCTTCCAGCAAAGTGAAAAAAACAAGTGTATATGAAGACTAATTGCTCTATGATGCAAAGCTGAGAATCAGAGCTTACTTGGGCTTCTTGATAAACAGCCAAGAGAGGATAACTTTGCTGGGGGAAAGACTCTGGAGGGGATTGAACTATGCTTGAACCATGCTTGCAAATTATGCTGCCATTCCAGTGTAATAAATTGTAGGAAGACTTGTTTTCTCCAGTCCAATTAATTATCTCGGAGAATACACTCATCTAAGAATATCTCCTCTTCTGGATGGGCCTTGTCTACGCGGTGCTTTCGGGTAATCATGCTTTGGCTGTGGCCAGGCTCTTAGTCCTGACTATGGCACCCCTCCAGAAAGGCAATATGTGACAGCGGCCTTTGGACTCTGTTTGTGGTACAGTTGCCAGCCTCCAAGGGGCACCGTGATCTCTCCTGCTGTTACAGCCGCTCTCCAGACTACAGAGATCAGTTCCCCTGGAGAAAATGTCTGCTTTGCAGGGTGGACTCTATGGCATTGTACCCTGCTGATGTCCCTCCCCAAACCCTGCCCTCCCCAGGCTCCTCCCCTAAAACCTCCAGGTATTTCCTAGCCCAGAGCTGGCAACCCTAATCTGCGGGCTTCCTAGAAGCCTCTGATAGATCATAATTGGAAATGGAAATTAAGGCTGGCTTTACATAACTAGTCAGATCTCTGCAGTCTGGAGATGAGCAGTAATTCTGGGAGACCCCCAGGCCCAATCTGGTGGCTGGCATCACTACCTGATTGAGATGTGATGTAATTTCCCATGGGATGTTGCACCCGTCCAGGGCATTTTTTAAAACACAGACCACAGCTGCAACGTGTGCATTCTTAGCATGCCAGAGATGGGCAGCCCAGGTGTGCATTGTGTTGGCATGTGGACCTTGCGTGAGGAGCAAGATTGAGTGCCCAGCAGCCCAGTTGAAGTGTGATCCCGGGCAGCTGCAAAACCGCATGGGTAAGATCTTCTTGATCAGTGACACTTTTAAATCAAGGTTAAATGGGCCTTTGAATCCAGTTTAAATGGCTTCTCAGTGGCCAAGGATCTATTGGAGTCTGGGGAGGGTGACCTCTTCCAGCTGAGAGGAGGGCCAGGCTATGCATGGGAAGGAAATGCCGCATTCAGAGTTTGGAAGGGAGGCTAGGAGCCCTTCTTTGCCTCTTCTTTCCACAAGACTATCTGTAAGTAAAACAAATATTATGTTGCAAGTCTTCAGGGGTTGCTCATCCAAAGGGAACCGCTCCAAACAGCACTGCTTCGGGAACTTCTCCCCAATCAGGACGCAGGGAGGCTATAACAGCATAAATGGGCTGGCCATTAACTGGCAATTAAACATAAAGATTTCCTCACGTTGAAGCGGGAGGGTGTTTTGCGCTGGGAAGCCTGGAGAATAAAACATTTTTATGCCATCTCAAATGTCAGTGGAGTCTTTTCTTCATATAATTCTCTCTCCTCCCTTTCTGTGCTTGGAGCAGGAAAGGTTTTAAACCCATCTCCCTGACAGTTCCTTTTTCCAGCCACAAGTTAACATGTTTTGTTTTGGGGAAGTACAGTAAATTTTCACAGTGAAATGGAAAGCTGTACCATATTTGATGCCATTTGTTCTTCTGGAGGAAGCCGAAGTGTGCGTGCGTCTGCATTTGTGTGAGAGTGCAAAATCAATGTCCTATACAGAGGGAGGGAGGGAGAGAGAAAGAGAGAGGGATGCAAATTAGTAGAAAGAGAGAAAGGTCTGCTAGAAGTGTAGAGGGCAGTATGGTGGGAATACCCAGAAATATCAGAAGGACCCTGCTGGATCCACCTAATCCAGACTCCGCCCCAATGGCCAGTTTGGCCACCAAGATGCCCCAGAAGGCCTAAAAGCAGGATAAAGAGTCCAAAGCTATTCCCTGTTCTTGCAGTACAGAAAGTATTATTTAGGTAAGTTATGGTTGCAAGGCAGTGTCTGACAACTGGTGGAAGGGCTGTGGGTGGGAATTTGCGGGAACTATGACACTGGCTGCAGCATCATATCACTTCCAGTAAAAAGCTGGAAGTGACATAGGTAGCTCTAGGAATCACTGGAATTCTATGGTAAAATCACCACGGTGGTTCCTAGGGCTACCCTACGTCACTTCCTTTTTTACTGGAAGTGACTGACACCACAGCTGCTGCTGCTGTTTTTTTCCCTCTAGCAGCCACTCTGAGCAATGGGATTAGGGGGCAGGGGATATCCTACCCCAACTGTCCTAATTCACACATACGTTGCTTCTGAACATGAGTATGCCATTTTAGCCATCCAGATAACCTTTGATGGACTTACCTTCCATGAATTTACACAATCTCCATTTAAAGCCATCAAAGCCAGTGACAATCTCCATATTCCACAAATTAATCACACATCAAATGATCAAGTGCTGTTTTTTGCTTGTCCTGAATCTACTGTCATTGGGTGACTTTGATTTCTAGCATTATGGGAGAGGGAGAAAAATTTATATCCACTTTCTCCACTCATGTACAATTTTATATACCCATTTCAATTGAATATGCTTGCACAGTATTATCAAATACAGTCAGACTCCAAAAGACTTGCTTTTGAGGGGTGAGGAAATGGGGACACCTGCCTCGGACCTCACACATTGAGGAAGCCACATCAACATATATACAGGTAGTTCTAAGTTTCAGGGTCTGAAAAGATCAGATCCTTTTCTTCCCAAGGCCATCACAGATGTAATTTGTTCATCACAGTACTATGAAGCTGACTCTACTATATTTACTGGACCATTGACTTCAGTGGAGGGAGCTGCTTTTATTGTTCTGTCTGAGATGCAGCTTTCATCATCAATGTGTAGCCCATTGCTTCCTCAGTAGGGTTCCCGACCTGAGGCTGAATCAGCAGAAGACTTAACAGAGAATACATGAGAGAGGGGCTGTTTGGTGACCATGGTCATGCAGGAAGTGATGTCACTGTGTCACTGATGACCCCCCCATTTCTCTCCCACTGGCCCACCAAGAGGGCTGCTGGTGGGAGGTCTTCCTCTTGCTCATGTCCCCAGGCGGTGCAATAGCTTAGCTGGAGAATAGGACCATGGTGCCATTGTCCTAGCTGGTAGCATCAAGGAACACTTACTGTCTCCGTTCAGGTTTCTGATAGGCAACATAACCAGCCAGAATCCTACCAAGTTCAGGTTCAGAAATGGAGAGGTTTATGTTTGCAGAAGCAAAGCTGTGCCTTGCTAGTGAATCCACTAGTATGGGTATTTTTATCTTTTAGTCATAGAGCCAGCAGTGAAGGGCGGGGTATAAATCCAATCTCTTCTCTTCTTCTTCTTCTTCTTCTTCTTCTTCTTCTTCTTCTTCTTCTTCTTCTTCTTCTTCTTCTTCTTCTTCTTCTTCTTCTTCTTCTAGAGACATACAATTTTAACAAGCTGTTGTATTCAATTTTAATGTTGAATCTAGCTGACTTTTAAAAAACGTACATTAAACAGGAGGTAAACAATCACATTAACCCAGAATGCAGCATTAAGTAAAGGAAGCCTCAAGTGAATGTATGAAACTGCTTTATAGTAATTTAAAACACTGGTCCATAAAGCTCACTATCGACTGTCATCTGATATCCAGAATCTCGGGCAGAGAAAGGCCTTTCTCCACCCACAAGATCTTCTAAACGGAATTCCTGGGGAGTGAGCCTAGAACCTTGTGTATACAGAACACATGCTTCATTAGTGAGCCATTGGCTCAACATTTATTCTGTGTTCCTGTCCAAGTCTTTAAAAAGGCTTGTCCCTTGAAATTTGCAGAAATTTTACCTTCAGATTTAGCTCGAAATGTTCGCTTTAAGTGAAATGTAATGGTGGTGCCATCAATTTTAAATGGGACCATCTGATCATCTCAAATAAGGACAGTAGGGATGAATCCCAAGCCCCCGTTGGCAAGCCACATGGATACTATCACCTGACAGTAGTGTGCCATGCTTTGATTTGGTTTAGTAGGGTCTGTCTATCATGGTTGGGGATGGAGAAGCATGATGATGTCATTTCTTTCTCTCCATTTGGAGCAAGCCTGGACAGACTGAGTGCATAAGGGACTTTTCCATGGCTTCTCTGCATCCTTTCCTCTCCAGGGCCTTTCAGACTTCTGATGGATCCCAGCCCATTTTAAGATGGATGGAATCTGAAGGCTTTGCATCCCCTTTTCAGACCCATGATAATTTCCGAGACCCTCTGGGGCATGCCAAGTCCTTGCAGATTCTAGTCTGTCCTGTAGCACAAACTCTCCAAAACTCAGGCCAGATTAAAACAACATATTCACCACTAGATTCCCGGTGTCTTCAGAATGTGGAGGCAACTTGTGAGCCGCAGGGAAGTAACTCTTTGTGGGCCCAGTTGCAGTCAACATGGAAAATCTTTTAAGAGTCTTTGGAGACTTCTTTAATGCTTTTGTTTTTGAGAAATTCTTTTCTCCCCAACCAGTGTTTGGTTAAATTTTTATGTCATGCTGTTAACCTTGTCCTTGACTGCCTTAAACTCACAAATATTAGTTCCCTCCGCAATCCAGATAACTACTCTTTTCTAATTATGTTGTAAATTAATGGTCCATTTAGCACCTTTCCCATCCCAACCACGATTTCCTTGGGAATCTATTGCTAATACAGAAGCCTCACTCGGCATCTTTGCATTCAGATGGGGAAATCGTTACGATAGATTCCAAATGCAATTAACGAGACATCCCCTCTCCGACTACTGTATTAGCAGATAAATAGCTGCATTCTCTCCCCTTTTACTAATAGTTTGCAAATTCACAAGGATTCCATTACCTCTGCTGCAAATGGCTCTTCTGCAGTAAGTTTTAAAAAATTGGGGAAAAGATTGCCAGAGAAGGACAGGAACAGCTGATGGACTTAATAGGTTTTTTTCTGCAGAGGAGGAGAACTGAAAAGGAATCCCTCGGAGGCTGCAAATGCATTGGGGACTGTAGAGGGAATATAGATCTGGGCCAGCTGGTCCAGGGTGAATTGCTGAAGGCAATTACAACATCTAGAGAGTGGAGCATGCTGGGAGTCAGGGGAGGGAGGGGAACGATGGTTGGGATTGTGTTAGCTTCCTAGATGCTGCAGAGTTATTTCTATCAGCTAAACCTCCCGCTGGGCACTAATTTAAGAGGGGTGGCAATGCAAAACATAGGAGTGCAGATCGATTTCATGCTTGGCCTTAGGGGGCTTTTGAGGTTTTATAATCTAAACAACCAAGGTCTGTGAGTATCCAAGGTGTGTAACCAGATTCGCTGAGCTCCACTGGTTTCCAAAACAATAGCCTTGCTGATGGGTTTTGGTTCAGCTTTCTGGCACCCTTTCAAATACAACACTGGGATAATTTTATACACTTCATTTCTACCCCCATCTTTCTCCCTAATGGGGACCCAAAGCATCTTACAGTATTGTCCTTTCTTCCACTTTATCCTCACGACAACCCTGTGAGGTAGGATAGGCCCAGACAGTGTGACTGTCCCAAGGTCATCCACTAAGTTTCCATGGCAGAGTAGGGATTTGAATCAGGGTGTCCCAGATACCAGTCGGTCAGTCTAACCACTACACCACACTGGCTTTTCATTCATTCATTCATTCATTCATTCATTCATTCATTCATTCATTCATTCCGTCAGTCAGTCAGTCAGTCATTTGTTTGTTTGTTTGTTTGTTTGTTCGTTCATTCATTCATTTGTTCAACTTATACCCCCCCCCCATTGAGGCAGGCTCAGGGCAACTTACATGAAAGATAAAACACATAAATAACAATTGTGGCAATCATAAGACCTTCTAAAAACAATTCCGAATATAAAACAATTAAATATTATAAAACGCTGGCAGTATCTATATTAATATAATTGCTTAACAATGGTGGTAGCAGTCATATGAATGTATTCGGTGATCTGTCTTGATAGTCAGCTCATTGATCCTTCCCTGATATATGCAGCAGGCACAGGCTTGTTGTTGTTGGTGGCAGTGTTTCCTCTAAGGTATAGAGTCTTGTGAGTGAAAATTCTACTTTGTGAGCTACTGGCAATAAAGATGTGAGTGAGTGATTTGGCTGCTGCATAGATTAGTTTGCTCTGGAGCCATCCTTCCGGAGCTGAGACAAAAATGTGTGAGCTGGAGGCTAAAAAACTGTGAGGTAGCTCACACTATCTCAGCTTAGAGGGAACATTGGTTGGCGGCCAGTTGTTGTTGGCGGTGGCTCCTTAATTGAAGGCCTGGTGGAAGAGCTCCATCTTACAGGCCCTGCAGAATTGTAGAAGGTCCTGCAGGGTCCTGATCTCTTCTGGGAGCTCATTCCACCAGTATGGAGTTGCCACCGTAAAGGCCCTGGCCCTAGTTGTGGCCAGCCTGGTGTCCTTGGAACCTAGGAGGGCCAGAATTTTGGGACCCTGACCGCAGTGCTCTCTGGGGAACATATGGGGAAAGGTGATCCCTCAGGTATGTCAGTCCCTGATCATAAAGGGCTTTAAAGGTGAGAACCAGCACCTTGAAGCGAATTTGGTATGCTATTGGCAGCCAGTACAATGCCTTCAGGACAGGCTGCATGTGCTCCCACATGGTAAGGCTCATCAAGAGCCTGGCTGCAGCATTTTGCACTAGCTGCAGCTTCTAGATTTGCAACAAGGGTGGCCCCATGTAGAGAGCATTACCGTAATCCAATCCAATGCTGTGGATGTATTTGGGAAATAGCCTTGTCAAAAGTTAATTCCTTCAGGTTGATAGGTTGGTCAAGTACAAAACCTGGAATGTGACTCCTCACAGCTCCAGGGTAAGTTACTGCCACTAGTCCCCTTAACTAACCCACCAACCAGAGACCAAGGGACTAAGGCTCTACCCCTCCTGGGTCTAAATCAAGAAGTCAGCTCTGCAAGGCTGGACACTTGCAAGTTGAGTTCCAAAAACAAATAATTTTTGTAGCTGTTGCCAACAGGGCTAAAGTACTGGATTCAGACTGAAGCCCCCAAACCCAAAAACACCACAAAATATAATTAATAAGATTTATTAAAGGAATGTGCAGAGATTTACAATATAAAAGGATAGAATAATAATGCTAAAAATGTAACCTAAGTCCCTTTACAAGCACTGGTTCTCTAATCTAGCTGTTACTTGATCAGACTGCGTCCAAATAGAGTTTCAAAGTCCCAGGCAGGTGTTCCAGCCAGCTAGGCTCGCCTGGTCCAGAATTAAGAGGTGACCCAAAGGCAGATATAATCCAGAAAAAAGGCAAAGACTAGAATGAAAGATCTTCCTTTATGCCAAACGACCTGCACTGGTATGATTCTAGTTGACCAATCAAATATGTTGCTAAGAGGGTGATCTCAACCAATCAGGTGTGTTGCTAGCATGAGTCCATGGACTCTGCAGCTGTACAGGGTCAATTAAGAAAGCCGACTTCCCTCATCCAAGGGTCATCGCACTAACAAGACAGAATGTGTAGGCAAAACTCCCTCCCAGCTTTCTTGGCCTTGGAAACTCTAGGCCCAGTGATATAATCCACACCTGTGTCAGATTCCCATCTCTTGTCTTTCTGCTCTGAAACTGCAGTCAGCCTGACCTCAAGTTCTTGAAGAGAAAAGCTTCCATGATTTTTTGCTAGGCCAGAAGCTTGAACCAATGTTTCTGAAAAGGTAAGAGACTGATAACAAGCTGGGCTCTTGACGAGCCTGTGATAGTACTATGCCAAGTGGATCAACCTGAAAGAAGGGATCCAGGCATTCAATTTAGGGATGAGATGGAATCATAGATGGGAAACCAAGTGGAGATCAAATCTAGGGATGGGAACGAACAGGGAAAATGTGGTTCATTATGATTTGTGGCATGCTGGGTTCATGAGCAACGAACCATCATGAACTTCTAGGTGCCAAATGAACCAGTTCAATGTGTAAAGTTTGTGATGTAGTAGGATGCCAGCCCCCCCCATGTGCTAGAGACACCAAGCTCACAGAGGACCTTACCTTGGCTGGATTTATGGGGTCTGAGTTATGGCCCCCCAAAGAAGGTGCTCCCAGGAAAGAGCTTTCTGGGAAAATGACAGGCACAGGTTCAGGAGGTTCAGGAGTGTATAGAACAGACCCTATGTAAGCTAGAGAAATCAAACTCCCAGGGGACCTCCCTTTGACCTCCAAGTTATATGCAGATTGGATTTAGGGGGCCTGAGTTATGTCCCACCCAAAGAAGATGTCCCCAGGAAAGTCCTTTTGGGGGAAATGTCAGGTGCAGGTTCAAAAGTGTATAGAATAGATCCCCTGCAAGCTACAAACAGCACATGCACAGGGAACCTCACCCTGCCCCCCTATTGCTTTGAGGTTTGGTAAACATTTTGATTGACGGAGACAGTCTGGAAATGTATCCATTCACAAACCACCATGAACCGCTTGAAAGTTCATGGAAAGTTTATGCCAGTTGGACCTACCACACACAAATTTCAGTTTGTGAACCACAAACCACCCAAAATTCATCAGAAACTTTAGTTCATGAGCTGGTTCATGCCCATCCCTACTCAGATCCACAAAGCATCCTTACGAGGAACAATGCAGCCATTATAGTTATTTCCTTCCTTCCACTTTTCTCTTTTTTCTCTTTCCTTTCTTTCTTTTAATTTCATGAAGCAAGTCTTAACCCAAGGCCGTGTAGCCAAAAGATGACGACAACAACAACAACAACAAGAAGAGCAACAACAATAAAAAGTGATATTAAAAGTAAATAATGGAAAGCCTAGCAGTGGAATCCTAAGCATAGTTATACCCTTCTAAGTCCATTGAAGTCAATGAGCTCAGACAAGTGCAAATCTGCCTTGGGTTCTATTTTTTGTGATTTTTAGACAAATGAGACAATAATTCTTCCTTGGGGTTGAACTGTGGAGCAAAAGAATGGTTCCCAAAGGCAAGTTTGCCTTATGGAGTGAGATGTGTGGGCATTTGCAGGGGATGATCAGATTCTGCGCCATTATTTTAAACTTTCAGTTCCCTTGAGTATCTTGGTAGAAATGTTACCATGTGTAACATAGCCAGTTTGGTGTAGTGGTCAAGAGCGTGGACTCTAATTTGGGGGGTTTGATTCCCCACTTCTTCACATGCAGCCATCTGGGTGACCTTGGGTCAGTCACAGTTCTTCTCTCATAGCTTTCTCAGACCCACCTACCTCACAGGGTGTCTGTTGTGGAGAGGGGAAGGGAAAGGA
This sequence comes from Gekko gecko, assembly GCA_029375565.1. Taxonomy (NCBI): domain Eukaryota; kingdom Metazoa; phylum Chordata; class Lepidosauria; order Squamata; family Gekkonidae; genus Gekko; species Gekko gecko. The sequence continues at coordinate 18,913,396 of JAPDNY010000013.1, read as the reverse complement.
GATTGTAAGCTGCTCTGAGATTCCAAGTGAAGGGCAGGGTATAAATCCAATTTCTTCTACTGGGCACATCTCATGTGCTGCATAAACATAACGCCTCAGTCAACGGGGGAGGGTAATGAAGTCTTTCCCAGTCCTCTGATGTCTGCCTTGAATACGTGAAGCTGCCTTATATGAACTCAGAGCAGTATTGCCAGTTCTGACTGGCAGCAGATCTTCAGGCACCTGTTACCTGATCATTTGAACTGGAAATGCCAGAGGCTGAATTGAGATGGGGTTGCCAGGTCTTCCCTGGCCACCAGTGCGTGTGTGTGAGAGAGAGGGTACAGTTGCCAACTGTAGGTTGGGAAACTCCTGAAGATTTGGGGTGGAGCCTGGGGAGGACAAGGACCTCAGTGGAGTACAGTGTCATAGAGTCCACCCTTCAAATAATCCATTTTCTCCAGGGGAACTGATATCTGTCATCTGGGGATGAGCTGTGATTCCAGGGGATCTCCAGGTCCCACCTGGAGGCTGGCATCCCTAACTAGGGCCTTCTCTATGAAAAGCAAAGGCTCTACCAGTTAGTCATGACTCCACTCCCATTCTTCTCCCCACCAGCCTTTTTTGCCTATTTCTTCTCCCCACCAGACTCATAGACCAGAAATAGGGTGAACAAATTATATCAAGGGAGGAGATTGTGGTAGAAAATGAGTAGGCAACAATCACAACAACCCTGAGAGGTAGGTTAGGCTGAGAAAGTACGACTGACCCAAGATCACCCAGGGATCTTCCATGGCAGAGTGGGGATTTGGACCTGGGTCTACAAGATCCTAGTCCAGCACACTGTGACTCTCACACCGCACTGACTCTCATATTCAAAATTCAGGGACAGGCCCCAAGATCTTCCTGATAGATGCTCCCTCAGTAGGGTCGCCAGGTCTCCCTGGCCACTGGCAGGTGGTAGGCGGTATAGGGTTGCCAGCTCCAGATTGGGAAACTCCTGGAGATTTGGGAATGGAGCCTGGGGAGGACAGGGACCTCAGCAGGGTACAATGCCACAGAGTCCTCCCCTCAAAGCATCCAGGAGAACTGATCTCTGTCTGTCGTCTGGAGATGAGCTGTAATTCCATGGGATCCCCGGGTCCCACCTGGAGGCTGGCATCCCTGTGTCCTTGCTTTCTATCCTTCTTTCTATGTACTGGCTTTCCCCTCCCACTGGTTGCTAGCTGCATCTGTTGCTCTCAAGTCATTGCCTTCCCTGGAGAAATGCCTAATTTGGGGAGTGATTTTCAGAACTGGTTAGCGGCAGCAGTGCAAAGAGCCCAAAGGCAGCGACCGAACAAACAGGCAAATGTCCTCAGCAGCGAGGCGGTCCTCTGGGGCCAATCTCCTCTCTCTTCCTCGCTTGTTGGCTGCCTGCCCTCTGCATCCTAATCCAGCCACCTGAGACCCAGCAGGCATTTGCAGTCCCATCTGCCTCATCATGGTATCCCCATGGCATCTGGCAGTGTTGGCTTCAGTTCCACACCAGCACAGTTGTCATAACCGGCGCAGCTACGGCTGACAGGCAACCGTTCCAGAGGTCTTCCGATCCATTGGGCTGGGGGTTAGAAATAAAAAAAGCTTCCAGTTTTCCTGGTCAACAAGAGCAAGCGGTTTCTGCAGAATACAGCCATGATGCAAAAATTATTTTTATTTCCCTTAACTCTCCCTCCCTCCCAGCAGTGCTCAAGGCAGCCTACACACAATTGTAAAGAGTATAAACCACAAACACATATTAAAATTACATTTAAAGCAATCAACAGAAAAGCCTGGCTAAGCAAGGTTATCTTTAGCTGATGCTGGAAACTTAGCATGCTGGGTGCCGGCTGAATCATTTGGGAGGAGTTATTCCATAAAAGAAGTGCCATAAGTACACACATGAGTCTGCTCTGACCTGCATGGCCCCCGCGAGCCCTATCTTTCGGGAACCTGGAAGCTAAGCAGGGTCAGCCCAGGTTAGTACTTGGATGGGAGATCGCCAAAGAAGGCCAGAGTTGCTCTGCAGAGGCAGGTAGTGGCAAACCACCCCTGAACCTCTCTCGCCTTAAAAGTCCATAGGTTGCCATAAGTTGGCCGTCACGCAGTGGAGGGGGGAAGTTGCAATCTCTTGCACACTTGCTCAGGAGTAGACCCCACTGAGCATAATTGGGATTACTTTTGAGTTTGCCCTGACCTGGATAACCCAGGCGAGCCCAGTCTTCTCAGATCCCAGAAGCTAAGCAGGGTCAGCCTTGGCCAGTATTTGGATGGGAGACCAGCAAGAAATACCAGGGTTGCAACGTGGAGGCAGGCCGTGGCAAATCACCTTCGAACATCTCTTGTCTTGAAGCCCCCACCAGGGGTTGCCGTAAGTCAGATCATGTGACTTGATGGCAAAAAATGAAAAAAATACACATTTACTTTTAAGTAAATATACCTAGGCTTGATCTGTGAATAAAATTTGAATTGTTCACAGCAGTTGCTCCTGTCTGTAAAAGGAAAGCCTCTTCCTCTTGGATTCACTTCTCTGGAAGTCTCATCTCTGGACATGCCTGATTAGAAAAGAAGAAGAAGAGAAGAAGAGATTGGATTTATACCCCACCCTTCACTGCCCAAAGGCGTCTCAGAGCGGCTTACAAACTCCTTTCCATTCCCCTCCCCACAACAGACACCCTGTGAGGTAGGTGGGGCTGAGAGAACTTCTGACAGAAACTGTCCATGAGAGAACAGCTGTGCCAGAGCTTGTGACTGACCCAAGGTCATATCAGCAGGTGCAAGTGGAGGAGTGGGGAATCAAACCCGGTTCTCCCAGATAAGAGTCCGCGCACTTAACCACTACACCAAACTGGCTCTCAAAGGGGCAACAATTACATTTCTGTCATGGTGCTGCACGCATCTCTAGAACATCCACGCTTGATACATTTGCCTGGTAATGTCTTCCTCGTGATTCACTAGAGAGGATTTCAAAATTCTCATATCCCAACCCCCAAATCCATGTTTTGATTTTGCTTTCATCTCATGTGAGTTGAACACGGAATCCTTTCTTGTTATTCTGTTTCCTGTTTCCACACAGGGTTCCCCCTCCCTCTGCAGCTAGCCCTGCCCCCTGTCTTGCCAGAGCTCCTCCTCAAGTCTCTGGCTACAGGGGAAGCCATCTGAATGGTTCTACAAAAGCTGGACTGAGTTGGCAGGAATGAGTCCAAACGGAGCCTCACAGGATTTCTGGACTTCTTTTTAGAGCAGGTTCCAAGAAGACAAGGGTGCTTTTATTTCAGTGGGCCCAAGGAGGTATGGGAGGGAGCGTGGCATAGTATAGCTCAATCTTGTCAGAACTTGGAGCTAAGCAGGGTTGGTTCTTGGATGGAAGACCACCAAGGAAGGCTCTGCAGAGAAAGACTATGGCAAGCCACCTCACTTGCTTTGAAAGCCCCTTGGTGGTCTTGATGGCACATCTGTATGTTTTAGGGAGGTGTGATGTTCTTGCTTTGGCTCCAGAAGAGCAGAGCTGGTATTAACTAAGACAGAACCATACTTTTGGTGTTTTTGATTTTCATATTGAGATTTGCCCTCTCAACAAGATAGAATATCTGAAGAGCCCTGCTGGATCAGAGCAGTGTATTGTCTAGTCCAATATCCTGTTTCACACAGTAGTCCTGGAGAATCAACACAGAACTCAGAAAAGAGCTTACATGAAAATATCCCCTCCAGTGTTCCCTCTAAGCTGAGTTAGTGTGAGCTAGCTCACAGTTTTTTAGCCTCCAGCTCACACATTTTGCCTTAGCTCAGGAAGGATGGCTCCAGAGCAAACTAATTTATACAATAGACAAATCTCTCGCTCACAACTTTAATGCCGGTAGCTCACAAAGTAGAATTTTTGCTCGCAAGACTCCACAGCTTAGAGGGAGCATTCCCCCAGGCCATTTGAAGGAAACAATTTTCCAGCATCATGGCTGCGTAGTGAGATCTCCAAGGGAACATAACTGGCAAAACTGTATGACTTTGGGCATAAGAAGCTGTCCAGTCCAAGCAGACCATAGCAGTGAGAAGGGGAGTAATAGTCTATAAAAGCAGTGTTACCTTGTAAAAACTAGGTTTATTAAGAATAGTTTCCAAAGACATTAGCAATAAAAGCAAAAAAAGAGAGAGGCGTCTTCCATGGGTCATCTCTTTCACATTAACAAAACAGGAGAAACACGGCTTAGAGGCATTCCAGTGTCAGGAAGCATCAAGGAGTTGAATGCAAATACGGAGGACAAAAAACAAAACAAAACCTTTTAGGTTGTGTAGGAGGATGGTCACCAACCCACTAGAATATCACTGAGAATGCAGGATCTAACCCAGGTTTCCCAATGTAGTGCCTGTGGGCCCCCTCCCAGGACCTTTCCTGGCACCCACCAAGTGTTCTCAGAAAGGGAGTGGAGCCTGGTGGGGTTTCTGCCCAACAGGACTTCTGACTGGTCATTGGAGATCTAATTGGTGGTACCGATTGCAATCATATTGTTTCAACAGCAACTGCCAGCACAGTGTTAGCTTTACTTTCTCACTCCTTTTTCCTGTTGAATTTTTAAAATCACCCCTCTTGTACCCTGCACTTGGAATCCCAAAGGTGCCCACAGGCAGGGCCGGCTCGCCCACTAGGTGAGCTAGGCACTCGCCTAGAGCGCCGGCCCTGCAGGGGCACCAAAATACTTCCCCCCCCCGTGAAAAGCCCCCCAGGCCGCCCAACGCCAGCAGCCCCAGCTTTCCTGGGTGTCTTGCGGCTGCGAGGCACCCAGGGGAGCTGTGCCACCGCCACCTGGAGGGAAAGGGGGGGCTTCTAAGCCTGCCCCTTCCCTGGCTCTCCCGGGTGCCTCGCAGCTGCAATGCACCTGGGAGAGCCATGCCGCCGGCGCCGGGAGGTTGCCTAGGGCGCCCAGACACCTGGGGCCGGCCCTGCCCACAGGCTAAAAAAGGTTGGGGATCCCCAATCTAACCGATCAGCTTATACAGGAAGGTTTCACAACCTGACTTCTAACTAAGGTAGAAGAAGAAGGGGAAGAGATTGGCTTTATACCCCACCCTTCACTCCGAGACTCAGAGCGGCTTACAAACTCCTTCCTTTCCTCTTCCCACAACAGACACCCTGTGAGGAAGATCAAGGTGGGTAGCCGTGTCGGTCTGAAGCAACAGAACAAAGTTAGAGTCCAATGGTACCTTTAAGACCAACAAAATTTTATTCAAGGTATGAGGTTTCATGTGCACGTAACACTTTGTCAGATGGTGAAATGGAATTACAGATCATAGTTGTATACATAGGAGTGGTTTGTTAAATTAGCATGCAAAATAGCGAGGACACATTTTTTAATAGATCAAAAGAATGACAAGCTTAGAGGATAACCAGGAACTAAACTTGTCATTCTTTTGATCTGTTAAAAAATGTGTCCTCACTATTTTGCATGCTAGTTTAACAAACCACTCCTGTGTATACGACTATGATCTGTAATCCCATTTCATCGTCTGATGGAGTGTGCATGCACACGAAAGCTCAGACCTCGAATAAAACTTTGTTGGTCTTAAAGGTGCGATTGGACTCTAACTTTGTTCCTGTGGGGAAGGTTTCACAACCTGACTCCTAATTGGGGGTAGGTCCTGGCAAGAACATGGCAGAACACGTGGGCATGTTATGATGACCACTCCAGCCTGTTATGGTTTTCTGTCTGCTACTTGAGCAATTTCTTCATGTCGTGCAGAAATTGTCCATTATCTCACTGGTCCCAGACTATTAGGCACCAGCGTCTTTCGTGCTTTTCCGTCTCTCTGAGACGAAGATGGATTTCTGATTTATAAGATGACTCCTTTGTACCGTAATGGCTGAGGCATTATAACAGTCGACAGACGGCGGGATAACGTGTCCCCACGTAGAAAGTGCTTTACAACACTAATCTCATCCATTTTTAAAACTACCCCAAGCACACAGAGAGAGAAACAGACAGAGGCAGAGATTAGTGGAAGATCACTCAAGTCCGTAGCCTTTTGGGGATTTGAACTTTTCCTTGCCAAAATCAGACCCGGCTCCTGCAGAGATAGTGGGGAGCTCTGTGGGGCGGCAGGCTCTGAACAGGGAATTGAGACACTGGGCAAATTGAGATGCAATCGTTCCTCTGTTTGAATCACCGTGTGACTACAGATTGCAAGCAGATGAAAGAGAGAGAGAGAGAGAGAGAGAGAGAGAGAGAGAGAGAGAGAGAGAGAGAGAGAGAGAGAGAGAGAGAGAGAGAGAGAGAGAAGCCATATTGGTTTATAGCAAAATCCCAAACCAAAAGCCCTGTAAGAGCTTTTATTGACATTTTGATATCCATGAAAATGTACATGGATCTGGGTTTTGGACAGCAAGCAGCACTCCCACACGTTAGGAAAAAAGTCTATTGTTAAATAAAGAACTTAAAAATGCTCATCATTTGCCAGCGTTTCACACTTGCATCTTCTCACATTGCTCTCCTATGATGTTTCTTGCTCTGCTCCCTGATCCATCCCCCAAATAATCTCTCTCTTTCCAGTCTCCCCCAAAGCCTTACATAAGATGTATTTTCTTTGTTGCCTCAACCCCATTGGTGGGGGCACTAGGCTTGCCAACCTCCAGGTAGTGGCTAGAGATCTTCCAGAATGACAACTGATCTCCAGGCTATAGAGAAAAGGGCAGCTCCAGTGGCATCACATTGCTGAGCTCCCACCCCTCCCCAACCTCTGCCCTCCCCAGTTCTACCCCCAATCTCCAGGTATTTCCCAGCTCAGAGTTGGCAACCTTAGGTGGGGCCGGCCTTTCGTAGTGGAGTCTGCTCTGTTTTTCTGCCTCTCCCAATGCCGAGTGCTCTCCTTGACTCGTTTACTAGGATAGGAACATCCTGAAGTTTCATTGGAGTATATGACAGGGAGGCTAGCTCCTCTTGGGCGATTCAAATCAAAGAAGCTGGCTAAGGTGGAAGATTTTTTAGAGCTATCTTTACGATCCCTCAGTTGATGGCTCTGTTTGGGAGCCGCCACTCCCTTATCTGCATCCAAATCCTCGTCGGAAGAGGACCCAGAGTCCAACTCTCCAGTAGACTTGCTATCTTCTTCTTCTCTCTTCTCCTCCGGACCTCCTAGTTGCAGCTGCAAAAATTCTCGAGCTTTAAAAACAGAGTCAATTCTTTCCCTCCTGTCTTTTATCTTGAACGTGACGCCTTTGGGAATTAGCCACCTGTATGCAATGCTGTTCATTTGTAAGAAACGGATTAATTCCTTATACTTCTGTCTCTTCTTTCTTATCTCAAATGGAATGTCTTTTAGAATCCTTATGTTGTTGCCTCCGATTTTCAGGGGTGTAGTTGTAGATGCTTTTAAAATAAGATTTCTTATATGCCTCTTTGAGAATCTCACAACGATTTCCCCTGGCAGATTGTTCTTTTCGATGTATGTGGAGTAGGCCCTATAGGCCACATCCATGTTGCTTAAAATATCCTCTGCTTTTAAATCCATCACGGGGGCCAATGCATCACTCAGTAGTTGTTTGAGATTCTCATTTGGGGCTTCAGACACTCCTTGGAACCGGAGTACCATGTTAGCTCTTTCCATTTGTAACTGTAATAGCTGTGTTTCCGACGCCGCATGCTTTTTCTCCAGCAATTGCATCTTTTTTCCTGCTTTAGTAGAGCTGGCATCCAGTTCCTTCACTTTTTCGACCACCTGCTCTGTTTTCTTGATATTTTCAGCCAGTTGTAATTGCTGCGCTGCAAGATTCTGATTCAAAGTCACCAGTTGCTGGTTGATGTTAGACATCTGGTCCAACAGGGGGCGAAGAGAGTCTGACAAAAGCCTTGAGAACTCTATGGTCTCTTCCGGCCAAGGACTCTAACTGCCTGGTGGTTTCAGTTTCAGTCCTTTGTCGGGTCGCCTCCCTGCCATCTTTTTTAGATTGTTTACTTTGAGAGTTTGCAAAGTCTCTAAAAGCCTTCAAGATACTCTGACTTTGGCTGGTAAGGCTCTTAAAATCAGTTCTACATTTTTTCATCTGCTCCCCCCTTGTAATTTCATTTTAAAGTCTTTGCGTGTGGGAGGGGCCCCTCCCCCGCTCGCTTCCCACACTCTATCAAGGAGGGGTGCCTTCGTTTAAACTGCCGATTTAGTGCTCATTCAGCTCACAGCTCTTTGTTTGTCTTCTGACATCGCTTATACTCACATATTTGCTTGATCTCTGTTGCTCGTTCCAGCCAGCGTCTTTAAGTCCATGCAGGCGCACGGAGTGCACAGCGGCTGGACCGCTGGGGCGAAGGAGCGCCTCGATTCTCCCCTTCACAAGCCTCCTGACTGAGAGCCTAGGCTCTCTGGGGGGTGGCAATTGTTCGCGCCCCCTCCATGCCGCTGGTGATCAGATCGTGTCCTGGGAGCATCCTGGAGACATGTCTGACTTGCAAGTCGCCATCACTGGAAGTCATTAGTTCCATTATTTCAATAGCTACAAGTAGAGCCATGCACTTGCTTCCTCCATTGACGCATAGGTTACTCAAATATCTAATCCTGCTCACTTCTTTCTCTGTCGTTCCAGAGGTGAACTCAAGAATTGGCCACTGTTTCCTTAATTCCCCCCCCCTTGACATATTTTCTTTGGTGGCCTCTTCAAATGACAAATCTCCCTTCTGATCCACCACAGGAAGCATTCTTATCAACAGGGAATGCAGTTAGAAAGGAAGAGGGGAACAATGATAAACCAGCCCCTGGGCCCGCCATTGTGAGCTGTTTGTATGCAAGAAAAGGAGAAACCTGGTTGTCCTTACCCAGGCAAAATGCAAGCTCCATAATGGCTATGGAACTTACATATGTCATGTAATCAGGGTCCACTCTGGGTCCCAGGCTTAGACTACAGGGGTCCAATCGAGAAATGCCAAAGTTGATTGGAAATATCAAATGGCAATCGAAAAGAGGGGGAAAGAAATCATCTGCTTTGCCTTTGAAATTTTCAGGATTTGGAATCTGAAATTCACATTTCAGCATGGAGTTTGAATGTGGAGCCTAGTTCAGGGGGTGGCAGAGAATGTCAAGGATGGGCATTTTTCATGGTCTGATAGGGAAGCCCGCCTGGGGGTCCTGGGAATCCTCTGGAATTACAGCTCATCTCTAGACTTCAGAGATCAGTTCCCCTGGAGAAAAAGATGCTTTGGAGGGTGGACTACTCTATGACATTGTACCCCGCTGAGGTCCCTTCTCTCCCCAGACTCCTTTCCCAAATCTTCAGGAGCTTCCCAACCCTGATCTGGCAACCCTACTCCCATCTCATGCTGGGAGCCAGAGGGGATCTGGCAACCCTACTGCCAGTCCCCCACCCAGTAGGGCCAGGCTAAAGGGGGATCTCACACTGTGCAAGGTGGGTGGGGGCCACCACTGTCATTTAGAGCCTGTTGCCTGAGCCCCAGACAAAGTGTAGGAGCCTCTTCTTCTGTCCCCCTCCCTGGGTGAGATGGGGCCATGGGTGAGCAGGGCCCCTGCTAGGGTTGCCGGGTCTTACCCTGCCTCCAAAGAGCCTCATCGCACTCAACATGCCTGGCATGATGATGTCACCCAGAAGTGATGTCATTGCTCTGGGCATGTCATGCAGGAGACATGCTAGCATTTGGGTAAAAAACTCTATGGTCACCATAGAGTTTTTACCCAAATGCTAGAGCATCCCTAGCACAACGTGCCTGGTGCAATGATGTCACCTCCCAGTGCAATGGGGCTCTTTGGGTGCAGGACTCCCCCTGCTGGCCAGCGGCAAATTGGGGGCCGGAAAGTGGGGAAACCCCACCCCCATCGGAGGGCTGGCAACCCTAGCCCCTGCCAGTGTGGGGCCTAGGGCAACTGCCCCTGTTGCCATTGACTAAGACAGCCACTGGATAGACATTTGCAACCAACCCACTTTCTCCTAAGCTTCCGTCCTCCCCTGCTGAAACTGATCCTGTGCCTGTTCTTCCCTTGCTTGCCCTCACCTCCATCTTTCCCCCCTCCTCCTTTAGTTGTCTCCAACACTGAATTTTAGATTGTAACGGGTACAAAAAGCCAAGCCCATTAGTTGCGTGCTATACTTTTCAGATGAGGCAATGGCTACTTCTTTGCTAGCCTAATAGCCCAGACGGGTTGGATAATGTTTCTTCGGTGGATGCAAATGCTTCTTTAATTTAATGTTATCTATTTGTACCCTGTCTTGATCTCCAGCGGGGACCCAAAATTGTTCTCCTCTCTTCCATTTTATCCTCACAACAGCCCTGTGAGGCAAGAGGTGCAGTAGGTTAGGCTGAGAGCAATGTTCCCTCTAAGCTGAGTTAGTGTGAGCTAGCTCACAGTTTTTTAGCCTCCAGCTCACAGATTTTTGTCTTAGCTCAGGAACGATGGCTCCAGAGCAAACTAATTTATGCAGTAGCCAAATCACTTGCTCACAAGTTCAATGCCAGTAGCTCACAAAGTAGAATTTTTTCTCACAAGACTCCACAGCTTAGAGGGAACATTGGCTGAGAGGCCATGATTTTTCAATAACTGGAGGTCTTTCTGGAAGGAGATGCCCTGCAGAAGGTGGCAGCTCATGCCCTCTTAGACTAAAGGCTGCTGGTGGTGAAAAGTCACAGCTGACTTATGGCAACCCCCCTAGGATTTTCGAGGCAAGAGATGATTAGAGGTGGTTTGTCATTGCCTGGCTCCACATCACGACCCTGGTATCCCTTGGAGGTCTCCCATCCAAATACCAGCCAGGTCCAGCCCTGCTTAGCTTCCCAGATCTGACGAGATCAGGCTAGCCTGGGCTATCCAGGTCAGGTCAGGTCAGGTCAGGTCAGGCTAAAGGATAGGGGGGTATTTGTGTGCCGGGAGTTCGCTACACTATGTGCCCTTCACTGGCTTCTAAAGCAGTTGCACTTCCACGCTGTGTTCTTTAAACAAAATTAAACATGTTTTTGGAGAGGAAAAGGAGGCACGCCCCACACCCTCCAGGATCAGGCCCATAGCTCCAATGGGGCTATTCATGGTTCCGCACTTTTCTTAAGGGCACAGTCCTACAGGAATTCGTCCAGGTGGTTTGGGTCACCAAGCCTAGGAAGGGCAGGAAGCCTCTCTCCTGGGTCTGCAGCTCTGCAAGGGTTAAAGCAGGTTTTGCTTCGGAATGGGGAAGAAGAAGGAGGGCTTTGAGGGTGCAACAGGAGAGAAAAGCCTTTCAGCCAGATCCTGGGAGGCTTTACTCTCGAGTAAGTCATTTCAGTTTGGAAGACAGACATTCAGCTCTCCTGTGGCTTGGGGAGGGGTAAAAGACACTGAGGGCTTATACAAAAGAGATGAAAGGATCACAGATTGGGAGAATCTACAGCAAGATCATGATGAGAAAAGGGAGCACAGATTGTTCTAGGGACAGAGATTGTTCTGTACAGTTGTGTACAGACGGAAAAAAAATAATGGCAAAAGTGGCCGTCCCACCAGAAAACCTTTTGCTCCACAAGCTACAAAATCCTGACTATGGGCCCGCCCAGGATACTAGAAATTGTTACCAGCTTGAGTGGGCTAATTTCCCCCTCATAACAACACATGAGAAGCCAAGTTGGATCAGGCCAGTGGCCCATCCAGTCCAACACTCGGTGTCATGCAGTGGCCCCCCTCTTCCCATTTTGCTTCAGTGGGTACTCCACTGATCTCGACGCGGCATGCTTTCTGGAGGGGAATGAGAATGCTCAGTCCTCATCAGAGTGTTTTTTTCCTCTGCTTCTATCAACTAAATATGTTTCATTGGACTTGGAGCTTTTCTAAGGATGCAGACCTCCTTCCCTTGTCTGCGAGCAGCTCCGTTTTGTTGCCCTGCTAAATTGGCATTCGATCACCAGGTCTGCTACCAGAAGTAATAACGTATTTCTCTGTGTGTTTACAAGTTGGGCTACAACACAGTGGTGTTCGCTTCCCCTCGTCTCCTGGCTCTGTAATACCAGCCAGGAACAGAGGAGTGTCTTTCCGAGATCAGCAACCAGCAGGGGGCGTCAGAACTCCACTGCACAGGACTAGCCAAGGGTAATTCGGGAACAGTGTGAACCGCTAAGCAAATGTATTTGAATAGACCTGTCCATATCTGATACACTGATAGATGTGTAAGTGTTTCTAATTAAATTTAGGTGATGCATGATGGGTGCACATCTCGAGCAAGCAGCTCCAGCTCCGCAGCCCCTGGGTTCAGTTCTAGCAAGCCTTCGTTGTTTCCCATTTTATCCGGTTGGGTCCCAGATTCCAGGGACTGCAGAAAGAAAGAGATGACGGGGAAGCATCTGAGCTGAAGGCTGTTCTTCCGTATGAACCCATGAAGCTAACTCACACCGAGTCATTCTGTTGGTCTGTCATGGTGAGTAATGAGTGGTGACTCTCAGGTCCCAGGCAGAAGTCTTTCGCATTGCCGGTGTGAAATGCTGTCATGTAACTCACAGCTGACTTACAGCAACCTCAGAGGGTTTTCAAAGCCAGAGGCCAACAGAAGTGCTTTGCCATTGCCTGCCTCCGCGTAGCAACCCTGGGCTTCATAGGTGGTCTCCCATACAAGTACTAACCAGGGCTGACCTGGCTTAGCTTCCGAGTTTCAACAGGATTGGGCTAGCCTGGGCCATCCAGGTCGGGACCAGTCCTTCACATTACCTGATTTTTTTTTTTTAATGTGGAGACACAGGGGATTGAACACAGGAACTTCGTCTGCACACAGAGCAGCTGCTCTGCCACTGCTTCCCAGCCCCCTCCCCTTCTGCCCCCTCAGGATTCCTCACGATAGTCCAGCCCCTGTCTTAAGGACAGAACAAAAAAATGTGAGAGCCAGTTTGGTGTAGTGGTTAGGTGTGCGGACTCTAATCTGGGTGTCCCGGCGGCGGCCGCAACGCGCGCCGGCGGGCGCGGCCCCAAGCCGGAACAGCCAGCCGAAGTCCCTGGTCCCAGCTGCGGCAGCCACAACCACAGCGATCCGGGAGTGGCCCCAGCGGTAGACCCCAGCCCCAAGAACACACCTACCGTTGGCGGCGAGGGGCTAGGAGGCGGTGGCGAGAGACGGCGGCCTGCAGAGGGCAAGAAGACGGGAGAGGCGGTGCACGGTGCACCATGGGCGGGACGGGCGAGGCCCGGCCCGCAGCACGAGCAAAGATCCGGCCCCCTGGCCGCTCCGGAGGGGCGGGCGGAGGGAGGTGGTGACGCCGGTCCGGCCCACGCTTTGGTGCAGGGCTCGGAGACCGGAAGGGTGGAGGGCGACATGGCGTCCCCGCTTTTGAAGGGAGGCGGGGCCCCGGCAGGGGTGGAGCCAGAAGGGGAGGCGGAGGTAATAAAAGAAATGGCAAGGGAGATGGCCGGGGAGGAGGAACGCTGGGCTGGCTGGGACAGAAGGTGGCCGAGAGAGAGACAAAGTCCCTGAGAGCAGCCTGCTCTGGAGGCCAGACCCTGAGCGGGAAAAAGGGGGTGAGAGAACCCCCTTGCAATGCCCGGACTCTGAGGCCGTTACCCTGACCTTCTAAAGGCTTCAATACCTGCCCTTTTGGCCCCTCAGGAACGCCGGGGCGGGGCAGGGAAGTCGCGCCAGTACCTGGAAGGACTCTCTCGCCAGCAGTAGAGGGCGCCCCCCCTGCATGCGAGGGAGGGCGTCACACTAGAAGAACCAGGTTTGATTCCCCACTCCTCCACTTGCAGCTGCTGGATGACCATGGGCAAGCCATAGATCTGTTAGAGCAGTTCTGAAAGAGCAGTTCTCAAGAGAGCTCTCTCAGCCCCACCTGCCTCACAGGGTGTCTGTTGTGGGGAGTGGGAGGGAAAGGAGTTTGTAAGCCGCTCTGAGACTCCTTTGGGCAGTGAAGGGTGGGGTATAAATTCAAACCTCCCTCCCTCCTCCTCCTCCTCCTTCTTCTTCTCTCTTCTTCTGTCTGCTCATTTTTGTAGCTGGTTCTGATGATTTGTTTGCTAATTTTATATGTAATATATTTGCACAATATATATCGTTTACAGGGATAATATGCATACGAGGGGCGATTTGCCGATGCCCCAGTAACATGAGAAAGGACATCTATCTTATGGCAAAGATTCAGCACGAGGGAACACCAAAGTGATGTGAAAATACTCGGGCGCGAGCCGAATCCCAGTGGGGGAATAATCAGATGGAACCAGCGAGGTTGTGAAACTCGAGAGCATCTCTTAGCACTCCTTAGAGGTGCTGACGATGTCCTCTGATCTCCACTCCTCCTGTGCCTTGGGTCTGGCAGAGGGGCTGTTAGGGCTGGATCACCCAGCCTGTGAGGGAAATCTCAAGGGTCTCAGCTCCAAGGTTGCCAGCTCTTGGTTGGGAAATTCCTGGACATCTGGGTGTGTGTTTGTGTAGCCTTGGAAGGGCAGGGTTTGGAGAGAGGAGGGACCCCAGTGGGACATAATGCCTTACAGTCCACCTGCCAAAGTCAATCCCTTTCTCCAGAGGAACTGATCTCTGTAGTCCGGGGATCCATTGTAATTCCAGGAGATCTTCAGGACCCACCTGGAGGTTGGAAACCCTACATTCAGCAAAGAGATCCTCCCCACCCCAAGGCAGGCTGCAGCTAGAAAGCCCTAATAAGCACAATGAAACTTACTTCTGAGGAAATAAGTTTCTGAGGAAATATTCGCAGAATCGAGTAACATCCCTTTTTTCCCCTAGTTGAGATAGTTGAACAGGATTTGGCAAGCTTGTTGAATATTCATTCTGTGCTTCTTATTTGAAGGGTACTTTGCTATCTTGTCAACGTACCATCAAGGGCAGAGTCTGAAAGAGGTGTCCTCAACCTTTTTGGACCTGTGGGCCATTTTGAAGGCTAATTTTTATGGGGTTTCTACCTTTTTGAGTGAAATTTCGCTATTGTACAATACACAAACCAAACAGATAAAGGAGACCAGAAACAACTTCTAAAGTAGTCCATTCTGGAGCATTGGTCAAGTCCCTGGAATTTCCACTGGAAAGGGAGTTAGGTCTGCCTGAGACCCTGGAGAGACACTGCCAGGTAGAGTGGACACCACTGAGATAGAAGAATCAATATACTGACTCAGAGTAAGGCAGCTTCCTCTGTCTAATGCCACCAGAAATCCAACCATTTAGAAGCAACCTACCAGTAGTTTGGCTTGTGTTGTGTGTTTGTAATGTTCTGAAAATCACAGGCAATTCACAGAGACCCCTCGTAGGCAAGGATGAACAGAGGTGCTCTGCCATTGCCTGCCTCTACCCTGGACTTCCATGGTGGTCTCCCATCCAAGTACTAACCAGGGCCGACCCTGCTTAGCTTCCAAAAGCTGACGAGATCAGGCTAGAATCTGGTTTATACTGTTCTCATAATGCTTAAATGACTTGTAATGAATATGCCTAACATGCTATTCCAGCTGCAGAATTTGGGGTTTCTCTTCCCGGAACGTGAATTTCTGGTATAGGAACTGACACTCCTGGCTCACAGCTTAAAGGATGGGATGTTTGCAAGACCATCACCCGTGGCAGTTTGGCTCCTGCAGTTCTGCTGTCAAGGCCAAGAGTTTGGATAAATGGTTTTTTCTTTAGGCTGACTTCCTTCCTTCTTCTTCCCTACAGAAAAAGTGAGTGACTTGTTCTTGCAGGTGAGAGAATTGGGGGAGGGGGGCAAGGATGCCGGAAGGATTCAGGTGCTCAGAGCTGAAAAAAAGAGAGAGTTTGTTCGGAGAGGTCACCCCTGGCCCTTTGCTTCAGGTACACGGTGTGTCTGGTGGCAGATACAGAGCCACCATTAGGCAAATGAGTCCGTCTGAGGGATACCGATAAGAGGGAAGGAAGGGACGCCTCAGCCTTCCTGGAGAGCGGCTCTTTGAAGGAGTCACAAGGCGCTGGAACTGCCGGAGGGAGATAGGGAGGCCCTTGAAAATCAAGCAAATGAAGGTCTGTTCCTTAATACTGTCCAGCTTAATTTTTTCCCATATATTGGGGAGACTGCTAAGGCGTGTGTGTGCGTGTGTGGGGAAAAGCAATAAGCATTCTCAGCAGGATGCAAATACACAAGCAGAACTCGACTTTCCACAGAAGGAACAAAGTTTCCTAGGGCCTGGGCAACTTTCTCTTGTTCTCCCTCCCACAGTGCTCTGCCATTTGCTGCCACCACCCCAGCCTCCCCTGTCTCAGTTAGGAAAACTGCTTCCATCTTGGGTTTCCTTTTAGTCCACAGCTGGTGTGTGTGTTGTGTGTTCACCTGCAGGCATCAGCATTCTGCATTTAGAAGGAGAGAAAATGGTTCTGAAGGAAACAGAACTGCTACTGTTTCTATTCCTTTAATTTCATGGTTAGCCACCGGGGTTTGGGCTATTTGGAAAGCCTGTTTGTTTGTTTGTTTGTTTGTTTGTTTGTTTAGCTAGCTCCTCCCCTTTCTCCTGCTTTGCATTTGTCCAAGCCTGCTTTCCAAAAGACAGGGTAGCCTGGTGTTCAAGAGCACATGCCATGTTTGTGAGTAAAAAACAGCTGGATCACATGCACCAGACCTGCCCCCAGCTGTACAAATATGCATTATTTCATTTGTATTACTTTGCATTCATGGTCAGGAAAATCATTTTGGCTCTGCCCATTTTCTTAAGTAAATCTCCCCATTTTCACTGCTTTTTTAAAGTGCAATTTTTATGCCATTTGTATGCAATTGATGCAAAACTAGGCTTCAGTTTTAACAGCAATGATTGCTTGGAATTTCTTAGTAGGACTGGGAAAAAAGGATGACCAGAGTTTTATCAGCTGGGGAGAAATCATAAGAGAAACCGGAATTTTCAGATCATGCCATGAGGTTCACAAAATACAGTTACATCTCTGCCCAGATGCACAGACAGCCAAACATCTGCATTTCCCCATCCGTGTGGCACCACTAATCTGCTCAGCAGGCCATTGTTTAAATAGATTGTCACAATCACAAAACATACAAATCAGTCATAAATGAACTTGGTAAAATTCTGCCATTGGGAGTTCATCTCACTAATCCCTAGAGACCTTTGTGGCTGCTGCTGAGCAGCATTTTTGTGCATGCACAGATTTTTTTTAAAAAAATGATACAAACCTTTTCAGCAGGTGTTTGAACTGTTTGGTTGCCAAACTGAACAGAACCAGTGATCGCCTTGCATCTGATCGCCACATTTAAGCTTGGTAAATTAAAGTTCTCAGCATCCCTATAGAACCAGTGAGCATGACCCGCCTCACCTTTTATATGCACCGTATACATACCTGAATGTCTGAAGATGGCTAATGCCTCCCATTAATCAAAGCCTGGCTTTGAGTGTAAGCAGGGTAAAATAGTAAATGGTTTCCACTCCAGGGAGTAAGACTACTGTCTCTGGAAACTTAATAGATCTCAGAGCCTTGCTTCTGAGGAAAGCTGGCTAAAGAAATGGAATTTCCAGAAGGAGCTCACATGTATACTGTGAGATTCCCAAGGTCAGGGAAAGGCCAAGGGGTCACCTCAAAAATAAAAGCTTGGCTGATAACTGTTCTCGGCACTTCTAAATTGACAGCTGAAACCTTATCACTACTATATGAGCTCAGCAGTTGTTGAGTGTTGTATATAGTTTCAAGCCTCTTTATTGAACAATCTTATTCCATCCAAGAAAATTAATAAATATTTCCCTCCAGTTTTCCTTAAATTTCATCTGAAATAACTGCATTTAAAAGCTGCTAGGGTTCGGTCTACAAGGCTGGGGCAGAGACACTACTGGAGGGGGCAGCAGTGGGAGGGCTTCTAGTGTCCTGGCCCCACTGCTGGACCTCCTGATGGCACCTGGTATTTTTGGCCACTGTGTGACAGAGTGTTGGACTAGAGGGGCCATTGGCCTGATTCAACATTGGCTTCTCTTATGTTCTTATGTAAATGTCA
This sequence comes from Gekko gecko, assembly GCA_029375565.1. Classification (NCBI taxonomy): domain Eukaryota; kingdom Metazoa; phylum Chordata; class Lepidosauria; order Squamata; family Gekkonidae; genus Gekko; species Gekko gecko. The sequence continues at coordinate 18,895,535 of JAPDNY010000013.1, read as the reverse complement.
CACCATGTTACCCCTTTTCAAACAGCCTTTAAAACCCCGACCCTTGCAGTCACCTTGGGTCAGTCTTTCTCTCTTAGCCTAACATACCTCCTGTGGCTGTTGTAATGATAAATTGGAGGAATGGACAATGCTCTATGCCTCCCTGGGATAAAAATGCAATAAAAAAGGTCAGAGTGTAGGACTAGGGGGATTTTGAAAGGGTCAGTTGGTGGGGCCAGAGAAAATATGCATGTGAGATTTATGGGCAAAGCTTGGCAGAATTACATGGGCAAAACTTAATGGATTCTGGATTTTATTGGCTTCTGGGACATGGGTAAGGTGATGGAACAGAATATGGTTTTGATGGTGGGGGCATGGCTCAGCAAAGTAGAAAGTTCCAGGTCCACTCCCCAGCATCTCTGCTATAAGGCTCAGGTAACAGGTGATGTGAAAAACCTCTACCTGAGACCGTGGAGAGCTATTACCAGTCAGAGGAGGGAAAACTGACCTTGATAGCCCAAAGGTCTCGCTCAGTAGCCCTGGATAGAAGACTTACCTGTGAACTGTTTACACTAGTTTGGTGTAGCAGTGGTTAAGAACGTGGACTCTGATCTGGGAGAACCAGGTTTGTTTCTGCACTCCTCCACATGCAGCTGCTGGTGTGACCTTGGGTTAGTCACAAGTTCTCTCTCAGAGCTGTCCTCTCAAGAGCAGTCCTCAAAAGAGCTCTCTCAGCCCCACCTACCTCACAGGGTGTCTGTTGTGGGGAGGGGAAGGGAAGGAGATTGTAATCCATTCTGAGACTCCAAGTGAAAGGCGGGATATAAATCCAATCTCCTCCTCCTCCTCTTCCTCCTCCTTCTCCAGAAAGAGAGAGCAGGCAGGAGCTCATGGGCCCTACCCCTAACCTCTGCATATTGGCCAACTCTTAAGCATGATGGTGAAATATGGAGGGCGGGTCCATGCTACAATATCTGGCTGTGCAGTCAGTCTATGAGCAGATGAGACATCTCTACAAGGCTACTATAAGGCAATTTCATGTATTCACATGAATCGGTACAAAACTGGCTAACTGGAGGAAAAAACTTAGTCATTGACAATGATGTAATTTAATGTTAATATATTTAACTGAATAGTCAAATATATCGCTACTAAAATGAACATTAGAACACAGCAGCTAGCTCAGACCACCAAGTCTAACATCCTGTTTCCTACAGTGGCCAACCAGGGGCCTCCAGCAAGCCCACAATAAGGCAAATTCAAGAGCCATTCCAAGAAATGGTATTTTTTGCTTCTGAACATGGAGGTTTCATTTCGTTATCAGGGTTAATGGCTGCCGACACAGCTCTCCTCTCCCCGTGAATTTGCCTATTTCATTTAAGCCAGTTGTCATTATGATATCATGTCATTAATGCCATAAATTAATTATATACCATGCTATGAATGACTTCCTTTTTCCTGTCCTGAATTTGTTCTGAATGTCCTACATTACAGGGATATTATTGGGGGCGTTTTCTTTTGAATTGGTTTTTTTTCTGCATGATAATGCAGAGATATGCGTATTGTTCCTCAGCTCAGCTAATAAAACCTTCCTTTTGTTTACTAGCATGTTGATGGTTTCTTTCCCCAACTTTTCTTTTCCCTTCTATTCCTCCCCCCAATTTGCAAATGCTAAGATAGTCTATACTTAGGTGCCTTGGCATATTGCAGCTGCATCTCTAACACTGGGTATATCTGTAATTATTGTTTGAATAAAACTAAGTTATTTACACCCTCGGTTTTCATAAACAGTACAATTTTATACGCTATAACATGTAATACATATCAGGTTCTGGTAGGAAGCTAAGCTTAGTTTTGATAAGCAAGCAAGCATTGCACGTAGTTCCTGTAAAAACACACATACACATTTCTGTGAAAAATGAAAAGAATTTTTTTTTTTAAATATACATTACTTCAAAATTTTCACCACCTGAGTTCAAATCCCAACTTGGCCATGAGATTCACTGGGCATCCTTGGAAAAGACAGGGATTCATTTTTAAGAAGGTGTAAACCAGTGTCTGGATGGCAGGCAGCAAGTGGGAGATCACATCACTGAAGGTTCCTTTCATAAAAGTCTCTGCACATAGAAAATGAGCACGCCAGATAGAATTTGGGCTCAGACCTTGACATGCTAGTTTTCTACATGTGGTAGGGATGCCAGACTTCAGGTGGGACATGAGGATCCCCTGGAATTACACCTCATCTCTAGACTACAAAGATCAGTTCTCCGGGAGAAAAGGGATGCTTTGGAGGGTGGACTCTACGGCAGAGGTGTCAAACTCATTGTTACAAGGGCCGGGTCTGACATAAATGTCACTTTGTTGGCCTGGGCCATGTGTGCCATAAAATGTAATGCCAGGGACTGGAGATATAAACTTTGTAAAGGGCACGGGCAAACCCCATTAACAATATTATTTTTTACTCAAAACACAAACATGCTTTAAACAGTAACACTCTTACAGTATTTCCTTAAACTATCTCTGTGATGCCCACCTTCCCAGTTCCACCACTCTAGTCATTAGCACTGGAACAGGACACAGAGACATAGTGCACAAACTGTCATCTGGCAATAAAGGTAATGACCAGTTGTTTGCAGGCCAGATAAAAAGCCCTGGATGGGCTGGTTCCAGCCCACGGGCCATATTGTTTGACACCCCTGCTCTATGGCATTGTACCCCGCTGAGGTCCCTGTCCTCTCCAGTCCCCATCCCCAAATCTGGCAATCCTATCCTCCATCCCCTGCCCAGGGGGGATATGGAAGAGTATTCCGTCACATGAGCCCTCACTTGCAATCTGATATGTTGTTGTTGTTCAGTCGCACAGTCGAGTCCAACTCTTTGCGACCCCATGGACCAGATTACGCCAGGCTCTCCTGTCTTCCGCTGTCCGCTGAAGTTTGCAATCTGATATAGGACAGTCCAAATACCAATTGACTTCTTCATGGTCTCTCAGCTTGACCTACCACATCAGATCAAATGAGACAACCACATTGAGCTTCTTAGAGGAAAGACAAAGCAGAGAGGTGATAAACGAATTTCTTTCCCTCGCATTGGTCTGTCCGCACACTTCTTTGCATGTTATTAGCACTTTGCTTCCCACCTTCAGACTTGCTGCTTAGGAATCTTTTGTGTAGCATAATTATGGGAAACTCACAGCTGCCAGCTGACACCAGCAGAGCATTCCAAGGACAGAAGAGACGGGTTGTACTGGACATGTCGTTTTTTTATCTTGACCTTCCTCCAATAGCTGAGGAGGACGCCATCTCTCTTCCTCCATTGTGATGCCGGTTAGGCAGAGAGAAAATGTAGCCACCCAATGAACCTAAGAGCCATGCAAGGATTGGTATTTCTAGCCTGCCCCTCTAATCCCTACACTACTCTGGTTCTCCTCCTCCTACATAAAAGAAACTAAAGTTGGATCAGGCCAATGGCCCATCCAGTCCAACATGCTGCGGCCAAAAAATACCAGTTGCCATCAGGAGGTCCAGCAGTGGGGCCAGGACACTAGAAACCCTCCCACCGTTGCCCTTCCTCCCAGACACCAAGAATACAGAGCCTCACTTGCCCCAGACTGAGAGTTCCTATCTATACCTTGTGGCTAATAGCCACTGATGGACCTCTGCTCCATATCTATATAACTAATTCCCAAGTGGCCCCCTGTGTGCGGATATCTAAATCCGCACATCGGGGGCACCTGGGGGTCAGGGAGATTTTCCTGCACACGTGGGGCAGTACCCAGGTGTGCAGAAAAATCTAAAAAGTTTTTAAAAATGTAGGGGGAATATTTAAATCCCAAAAAAAGTACGAGCGTTTCCTGAACATGTGCAGAGAATGCTCTGGGAACTCTGCGGCAGGACAGCAGCTGAGAAGTGCTCAGGCCTCGCCACTGGTGCCGGGGGGACGGACCATCAGCGGAGGGGGAAGATCATCGGGTCTGGCGGCTGGGAGACACTCAGGCCTCGCCACCGGTGCCCGCAGGGGGAGGGAAACCCGGCGGTAGGGGGGATTGTCGGGCCCAGCAGTTGGGAGGCACTCAGGCCTCGCCGCCGGTGCCCATGGGGGGAGGGAAACTCGGCGGTAGGGGGGGATCGTTGGGCCTGGCAGCTGGGAGGCACTCAGGCCTCGCTGACGGTGCCTGCGAGGGGAGGGAAAATTGGCGGTGTGGGGGGATTGTCGGGCTGGAGGGGGAGGAGAGAAGGCTTACCTGCAGAGCTGCTTCTGCAGACCGGGAGCCTTTTGGAATACTCTCCCCCCTCGCGGGTCCTGCTTCTTGTGCTTATCTAATTCCCTCTTGAAGCTCCTCTTCCTCTTTCTGGCTTCAGTAAATTGACATAAAGGCATAAGAAGAGCCCTGCTGGATCAGACCAGTGGTCCATACAGTCCAGCATCCTGTCTCACACACTGATATGCTATGGAGTGAGTTACTGTGGAGGGCCAACAACAGTGCATAGAGGCCTTCCCCTGATGTTGCCTCCTGGAGCTGTGAGGCTGGCTGCCTCTGAATGTGGAGGTTCCCTTTAGTCACCGTGGCTAGTAGCCACTGATAGATGTCTCCTCCATATATCTGTCTAATCCCCCTTTAAAGCTGTCTATGCCCCTGGCCCAGTGGTGAGCCACCTCTGCTTCTCACATGCCTTGAAAGCACCTTGGTTGTGACTTGATGGCACTTTAGACACGCACCCCCCCCCCACCTTGTGGCCATCATTACATCCCCTGGCAGAAAATTCCATATTTTAATCACTCTCTATGTAAAGAAGTATTTTCTTTTGTCTGTCCTGAATCCACTGCCCATCAACTTTTCTGAACTGTCTCTTTTCTAAACAGTCTGAGACTGTTCTGTGTTTCCTCATAGGGAAGGTGCTCCAACGCACTAATCAACTTGGTTGCCCTCTTCTTTACATTTTCCAGCTCTGAAAGTCCTAGAATTTTGATTGCTGCACAATCCTTATGTCTCATTTGATGCTTGTGACATCAGGGACATCAGGCTGTGATGGAACAGCTCGACCAGGCTGAGAGCTGCTTGAATTAGGATGTATTAAATTCCAACTTGGATGGCATTTCAGTACATGGGGGAAGAGAGGCTTGAATTGTGTCCTTACTGCATGGGATAAGTGCATATGTGCTTATTCAGCTTCATGTATGCAGGCTGGAAAGCTGCAGTTGGATTCCATATGACACCTGTATGCAATGAAGAAGAAGAAAAAGAAGAAGAAGAAGAAGAAGAAGAAGAAGAAGAGGAGAAGGAGGAGGAGGAGATTGGATTTATACCCCGTCCTTCACTACCCGAAGGAGTCTCAGAGCAGTTTACAATCTCCTTTCCCTTCCCCTCCTCACAACAGACACCCTGTGAGGTTAGTGGGGTTGAGAGAGCTCTTTCAAGGACTGCCCTTGAGAGAACAGCTCTGAAAGAACTTGTAACTGACCCAAGGTCACACCAGCAGCTGCATGTGGAGAAGTGGAGAATCAAACCCTGTTCCCCAGATTAGAGTCCACCGCTCTTAACCACCATACCAAACTGGCTCAAACAGATAAAGGAGACTCCTTTGGGTAGTAAACAGCGGGGTATAAACCCAATCTCTTTTTCTTCAGGTGAGGTGCTATCATTGAAAAAGCCCTGTCTGTGCTAATCACCTCTCGCATTGCTGCAGGTGGTGGGCACAGAGATCTGGGCTTTAGAAGAGGATCATAACTGGTGGGCTGCACAATACAAGTGGATGTGCTCCTACTAGTCCCCCGGCCCCAATCGGCATAACATCTCTTCCTAAGCATCTCTAAGAGGAAACTCTCTCACCTCTTCTGGCAGCTCAGACCGGTGGGACAAGAGAAAAAGTCTGGAGGAGGGGGAATCCCCTTGATAGGTGAGTCTCAGGCCATGAAGGATGTTGACTCACCACTCAGAGTAAACGAGGAAACAAACAGATGACTCATGTACTTGCTCGAGAATCGGTGCAACATGTTCACGACAACTACTCCCTGAGGCCTGTCCTGAGGTTGTCGTGAACATGTTGCACCGATTCTAGAGTAGGTACATGAGCCATCTGTTTGTTTCCCAGCCAAAGTATTGGAATAGTGTTTTTTTTAAATTCAGAGCAACATGTAATTGGTAGAAGGTGCATCTGGCAGCGAAACTGACTGGTTTCTCAAATGAATTCTGTGTCCAAACACCCCCCCCCCAACTCACCACTTCATCTGCAAATGATAGTTGAATCCCACCTAATAAAAGCAGATCAGCTTCCACCAAAATATCAGCCTTGATGCCTTGACCCGGATAGCCCAGGCAAGCCTGACCTCATTGGATCTTGGAAGCTAAGCAGGGTCGACTCTGGGAAGTACTTGGATGGGAGACCTTCTTGGAATACCGGAGCTGGGAGGCAGGGGCAGGCTTTATTCAGCTGCCTCTCTGAATATCCTCCAGGCCCCCAATAGGGGTCAGTCATCAGAGGTCGCCAGGACTTCCAGGTGCTCACATGTGCGCACAAACACACATATTAAAAACACTCTGCCAAAAATCAGCCTCACTCACCAGTGTCACCTCTGTCTTGCATGGACTGTCCCAGCCACTCAACCATAGCCTCAAGGCTGTCTCAGTTAAGGGCTAACCCAAGAGTATTGTGTGTGTATGTGGACTTATACATCATCATCATCATACATAGACCTTTATTGGTATGACACAGCAGAGAAGAGAAAGCCATACAGTGAATAGGTTGATGAAGCAAATTAATAAATCATGACAAGTTACACCAATTTACCAACAGAGGATCATTTTTAAAACTTTTCAGAAGTAGTGAACTCAATTGGAAGTATATCAATCCAGATGGATGTGAGAAAAAGGTTATGACTTATACACCCTTACCCTTAGCTTCCAAACATAAGCTACAGATGAGGTAATTGCCGAGGACTTATCAGACAATAAAATTTTAAGATCGTTGTCAATCGAATTCCTTGAGGAAGGTAAGAGGGGACTAATCAGGTAGCTGCGCATGGTAGAGTAATGGGAGCAACGTAAAAGGATGTGGGCAACTGAATCAGGTTCGCTATGGAGGCAATTACAGGTTCTATTCCTATAAGGGATACCCCTATAACTGCCTGAAACAACAGCCGAAGGAAAGAGATTAAATCTTGCTAGCATAAAAACCCGCCGATAAAGTGGAATTGTTAAATTAGAAATATACAAAGCCATAGAGGCTGACTTATACAAAGAAATATAGAGCTGGGTATTATCAGTAGATTGATGACACCCAACCCCAAAGCTCCAAATTATCTTATTCATAAACACTAAAGAGCTTTGGAGACAACACTGAGCCCCTCTGCTACCTGTAGCAGACTTACTCTAGAGACTTACTGTATGCTAAACCATAGAGCAGGGTCCCCAACCTTTTTGAGCCTGTGGGCACCTTCTGGCACAGCATGGTGGGTGCAGCCACAAAATGGCTGAATTGGGAGGTGGAGCCAGTCACAAAATGGCCACTGCAGTGGACTTTTGATCACACAGTGAAGATCCTTGTGAACTGGTGGCAGCTGCCGCCAAAGCAATTTAAAAACAAAACAAAACACTGCACAGCCAATCAAATCTATAATGGCCAATCAAAAGCCTTGCTGGGCAAAAGCACTATCTGGCCCTGCCCACTTTCAAAAAACACTTGGTGGGCACCAGGAAAGGTGCCAGTAGATGTCATGGTGCCCACAGGCACCATGTCGGGTACCCCTGCCATAGAGTTTTGGGCAAATGCTAGCATGTTGCCCTTACATGGTGACCCTGAAGTAATTTTGCCATATTGCAGGTGATGGCAAGCAACCCCCCCACCACATCCCCCCCAGTCCATGAAGCAGCTGCAGTGGAAGGGGACTGCCAGCAGGAAATCTCCCACAAATCTGAGAGATTTGGTAGCCCTTGTCTTGGATTCTTCATCTGGGACCAAAAGAGAGACAGGCCCCACTGAAGGCTTAATACTGACTCCACATTCCAAGTGGTATAAATAAAACGGACTGATCAACCATGTCAGAAACTGCCAACAGCTCCAAAGCAAAGATGGATTGCCTTTATCAAGCTGTAAACTGAGATTGTCCACCTGTACAACTAAAGCTATCTTGGTCCCCAAACCAAGCCTGAAACCAGACTAAAAAGGGACCAAAAGCAGAGGTTTTTCATCCAGGAATATCTTCACCTGCTCTGCCACCACTCTTTCTATCTCCTTCCCTTCAAAACTGGAAACAGGCCTAGAATTGGCAACATCATTCTTACTTAATGAAGGCTTTTCAAGCAGGGCTTAAGGACCTAAGATTTTATGAGGTCAACCCAGTGGTCCATCTTCCACACATTGACCCATCTGCTGCCTTGGAGGATCAACAAACAGGGCATATAGGTGAAGGTTTTCTCCTGATGTATTCTGCCGAAGCAGTCTGATTATCTTCTTCTTCCAAAGGTTTCAGTCTGATTATCTACTTCTTTAAAAGGTTTCGGAAAGACCTGGGTTTGCCTATACCTGGCAATCCCTGGAGCTTTTGTGGGGGGGGGCATGGAGAGTAGGGATAATGCACAGCATGGTGACATCACTTCTGCCCAAAGACCTGTAATTGACATCACTACATTGAACGACACTCTAGGAATTTCCCCAATCTCTATGGTAAAGATCATAGAAACTGGGGTTATTCCTAATGAGTTGTTCCACCATGGTCACATCACTTCAGACAGTCGCATGGAAGTGACGTCACTGTGTTTTTCTTCCAGTACTATATTGAGTGAGAGTGAGGGAATGGAGGGCTGGAGTTTGCCTGCTGAGGCTGAGCAAATTGCAAGGCCCCTTCTGTCAACAAGGAGGTAATAGGGGCTCCTAGCTCCTCTTCCTGGGATGACTTTACAAGCTAGGAAAGGCAAGATTTACAAGCTAGGAAAGGCAGTCTTTCAGACTGTGACCTGGTCCCAAGCAGCTGTTCAGTGACTACAAGAGTCAGCATGAATTACATACGTATGCCTATTTAATTAACTGCATAATGCAGACAAGTTGCAGAATCCAGCTTCTCTTGATGCAGAATGTTGGCATTCTCCTTGCAGAGCAGCTTACGTGTAGCCCAGCGAGACATTCTATTGGGGATCATCATGAATGCATAGCCTCTCAGCTGTCTCAAAATGTGCTTCACATCCCCAATGGCTCTCCTTTTCTCACAATACAAGAACTCGTGGCCATCAATGAAATTAGCTGCTGTAGATTTTCTGGGTTGTGTGGCTATGGTCTTGGCATTGTAGGACCTGACGTTTCACAAGTAGCTGTGACTGGCATCCTCAGAGGTATAACACAGAAAGATGTAGTACTCTCTGTGTCAAGGTGAGCTCAATGAAATTACTGAGCAGTCGGGTTAGAACAGATAAAAGGAAGTACTTCTTCACCCAAAGAGTGATTAGCACATGGAATTCACTGCCGCAGGAGGTGGGGGCAGCTACAAGCATGGACGGCTTCAAGAGGTAATTAGATAAACATATGGAGCAGAGGTCCATCTGTGGCCACTGGCCACAGGATATAGATAGGAATCTTGGTCTGGGGCAGGTGATGCACTATAATCTTGGTGCTTGGGGGGCAACAGGTTATAGATAGGAACTCAGGGTATAGATTGGCCACAGGGTATAGATAGGAACTCTTGGTCTGGGGCAGGTGATGCACTATATTCTTGGTGCTTGGGGGGCAACAGTGGGAGGGCTTCTAGTGTTGTGGCCCCACTGGTGGACCTCCTGATGGCACCTGGTGTTTTTGGCCACTGTGTGACAGAATGTTGGACTGGATGGGCCATTGGCCAGATTCAACACTGGCTTCTCCTATGTTCTTATATCAGAAGGAGTTTTGACCTCGGAGCAGATTCACTGTTATCTACTGGAGCTTTCTGGGCTTCTCGTGTTCTGCTTCCTGGCTGCTGAGTCAGTGGTGTTTCTACCCACTAAGGTCCAATCTGCATTGGTCTTTCCTGCTGCTGTGCCAGTGCCCCCAAATCGTCTCACAAACCTCTCTCTGCTTTGCTTGCCGCAGCCATTCCTGTATTGAATAGACACAGCAATGGCTGTCTGTATCATTTCACTACCCTGTAGTGGCAACTCTGAAGTCACTACGGCATCTCACTGCCTTATGTGGATCTGGTTTTCAGCCGGAGCAATTGCTCTTCTCTGCCCCTGAGCCACTGTGAGTGATAAGCAGACAACTGGAGCCAAATCCCCCCCCCAGTTTTTCTCCAATCATGTTTCTTTGCTGGTCGGTTAGAAGCATGCCCACCGCTGAACCATGCCAGAATGCCCTGCCTGGCAACCGCTGGGTGTTTTGTGTTTTTTACCCAGTTCATTCACTTTCCAGCTCCTCTCTGCCTCCCCCTCCATCAGGTCACTCCCATTTACTTTCTGTGTGGGGGATCATGGTTGCCATTTCCTCCCTGCAGTACAGTGCCCAGCTAGTGCCCCAGGAGGCCGCTCCTCCCCCCTCTCATGTGCGATCTCCCTCCCTTGCACCCCTGCGGTTGCCACGGCGAGGTCTGATACAGACAGCAAGCTTTTATCCTGAGCCAGAATGGCAGGGAAAGGGGAACAATGGACAACGGCGCCACAACAGACCAAGACTGCTTTACACAGCAGATGCAGATTCAGCCAAAGATTGTCATGCCTCCCCTTCTCTGGCGGCAACTGTCATGCAGTTATTCGTTTTATCAGACGCATGTTTGGAAAGGTGCCTTTCTTTTCCTTCTCTCCTCTCCTTCCTCCCTCTGGCCCAGTTTTCAAAAATGGTGTTTCCTAGTGGGGAAGAAGAGGAGTGTGCTTGAGGAGCTGCTCTCGCCCGCTCTGATAGATCACTGCCTTAGTGTGCTCGACAAAATGATGCGATTCATTTGGGGGCCAGCCGACCATAAATTTATTTGCTTGTTAATGGCAGCTTCCCGAGTTTGAGTTCTTTTCCTAACTAGGAGCATCAAAATGTCAATCTGTCCTCGGGGGTGTATCAACCTCCTGAATGGAACTCCGAAACGAGATTAGAATCGTGGCTGCTCCACAGGGCAGCCATTGTCTCTGGCTTGTGTTTTCTGTCTCTTGCACATGCCCACACAGACACGAACACCCACAACTCCCACTCTGTTTCTGTCCTCTCCAAAGGCTGATTTGCGTGACACATTTTGCGCACTGATGATGTTTGTGCGCCACTTTCCAACAAACTCTCATGAAGCGGCTCATGGGGAAGCAGATAAAACAGTGAGAAGGGTGCAACAAAGCTAAGTGCTTAGGGGATCAGTGAGAATAAGAGCACTCTTCAGGGTCGGAGCTAGATTCAGGCCTGGGGGGTTGTGTTTGGCTGCCTCCTGCCCTCCACCTGAGGGTGCCTCATTGATGGTGGAAGGTTGGGAGGATGGGCTTCATATAGGGAGCTGCTGTTTCCCTCTGGTCTAGAGTATGTTGGCTGCTGTTTCCCTTGGGACTAGAGTATGTTGGCTCCTGGAAGATCCAGGGACGCATCTTTCTTGTGTTTTTCAAGGAAAATAATAGCTGTCCAGGACTGCAATTTCATTGGGGCCCCAGTTTGTGAGGTGAGGATGTTAGAATCATAGAGTCGGAAGGGACCTCTAAGGTCATCTAATCCAACCCCCTGCACAATGCAGGAAATTCTTATTGTTCAGTCGCACAGTCGAGTCCGACTCTTCGTGACCCCATGGACTACATCACGCCAGGCCCTCCTGTCTTCTGTCATGCTCTAGAGTTTGCTTAATTTCATGTTCGTTGTATCGATGACACTGTCTAACCATCTCATCCTTTGCCGTCCCCTTCTTCTTTGACCTTCAATCTTTCCCAGCATCAGGGTCTTCTCCAGTGAGTGCTCCCTTCTCATTTGATGGAGATTCACAATGCAGGAAATTCACTAATACTTCCCCCCACACCCCCCATGACCCCTGTTGAACCCCTTATAACTGTGGTGTTTTGCCAGTCAAGACCATGTTGGTTATCTCAGACCAGAACAAGCGTGTGGGTGGGTGTTATATACTGTCAAGTCCAAGGCTTTTTTGAGGGAGAGGGGGAAGAGACGTGGCAGAACTCTCAAAAAAGAAATGCAGTTTTCAATCTGTATACTGGAAACTCATGAACTTTTAAACATCTTGTCAAAGAGGTTCCAGTACTCCCTATGAATTGATAACCTCCGAAACGATCCCTCATTAACAGCCTTGCTCAGGCCCTGCAAACCACTCCAATGCCCTGTTTTGCCCAGGAACTTCTAGCCCTCACTGCCTTTATTGCGTAAGGTCATGCTTAGAGCTGCATGATCCCATCACCCTTCAGAGAGGCTCAGTGACAGAGCACACTCTGGGCCTGAAATTGTCACCAGCAATTGCAGTGGTAAGATATCGAGGATGGGAAAGACCCTTGGTTGAAATGTTGGAAAGCTGCTGCCAGTCAAAGTAGACAATACTGGGTCGATTCGAGTCCAGTAGCTTCTTAGAGACAAACAAGACTTTGGAGGTTTAGGCTTTCAAGAGTTAAAACTCCCTTTGTCAGATGGACAGCACTGAGCTCTGACTTGCTTCATCCAAGGAAACATTCATGGGACGGGCCATGGCTCAGTGACAGAGCATGTCCCTTGATTGCACAGGATCCCAGGTTTGCTCCCTGGCATCTCAAACTAAAGGCCAATCTCCCCGTGGCAAAGTCTTCCTCTTTGATACAAGATGCTCTAGAACACTGTCTTAGATTCTCAAAGAGAGTTTTGAGCCTCCCAGATGGAGGTCAGTCCACCTCTGTTGGCAACCGTGGTGTATGGGGAAGAGCGACTGCAGCCTCTCCGCACTGTCTTTGGTCCTTTCCGCACTCGGCTCTCATCCCTGGTTTTATCAGAGTTCAACTCATGACACAATACCTTGCATTTATCCCTGGTTATAACAGCATCCATTTATCCTGGGTCAAGTGTGGGGCAAAACCGGGGTGATCTCATTGTAAGGTGGAAACAAAAAATACCCCAAGATAATTACAGGGGTGAACTCGAGTGTAGTGTAGAATGTAAGTTCGGGGACAGGGTTGAAACAAGGTTTAAGGTCTAGTGGGGAAAGGACCAACGTTTCCTCAGATATTTCCAGGGTCCTGCTATTGGCCCCAGTGCAAAAATAACAGGCAGCCATATAAGTTAGGTGATTTTCACAACGGAGCCAACAGCAGCTCCATAGAGCAACTGGAGGAAGCAAAAATGTCAAGGGAGCAGGAGGTTGAAATGGGTTGACTTGCCTCTGGGAGGACAAGACTCCCGTCACATATCTGCTACTGTGTCCTTATGTGATCCCACAATGAACACTAGAATCTGAAGAGGGTTGCCTAGTAGTGCCTGGCAACTGTTGGGAGGATAACAGGCAGAGCCAGGTCAACAGCGTTGTGTGTGGTGTGATGTCATTTCTGGTTAAAAAAACAAACCAGAAGTGACAAAGAAGAATACAAAGAGAAGAGATTGGATTTATATCTCACCCTTCATTCGGAGTCTCAGAGCGACTTACAAACTCCTCCCCATTTCCCCTCCCCACAACAGACACTCTGTGAGGTAGGTGGGGCTGAGAGAGCTCTTTCCAGAATTTCAAGGAAGCTCTGACAGAACTATGGCTTGCCCAAGGTCATCCAGCAGCAGCAAGTGGAGGAGTGGGGAATCAAACCCGGTTCTACCAGATGAGAGTCCGCGCACTTAACTACTACACCAAACTGGCCCAAACAAGGAGTTTCCAGCAATACCTAGAGCTACCCTTTGTCTCTTCTGGTAACAACAGGAAGTTGTGGTTTTTTTTTAAAAAAAGTCTCTTGCCCCCACTCTGTTTGGTGGCGGGCAATGGGGGGCAGGGTATCCCCCACTACCACTAGGGGCTTAGCACCCCTAGTCCTAAGGGGTCTCATATACTGGATGCTGAGACAGCATGTCCACTGACTGAGGTCTTGGAGAGCCACCATAATTCAAAGGAGACCATACTGGGCAAGATGGACCCAGCTTGATATAAAGCAGCTTTGTATCATTTTGCGGGCAGCTGGATCTGTATTCACATCCACAGGGGGAACTTTCTTTTCTGTCTTGATTTCAACCCCCCCAACTTTCTTTCTTAAATCTCTCTTTATTAATTTGTAGTCACCTGGTTCAGCAAACAAGGCAGTGCCGGTGATTAATGGCCCCTGATATATTATTGAGTTTGAAAGGCTGTTTGTTTGGAGTTTATACAGAGAGTGGCTAGATAGGAAGATATATATATATATATTTTTGTTCCCCCATCCTGGCATTCATTTCACCACATAATTGCGTGGAGCAGATAATGAGGGCTCAGGCGAGAGAGGTGAGCGTAACTGGAGCAGGGCTCGGAAGCGACAAACAAAACCCCGCGCCAATCGATCTGTTGATCAGAGCATTATCCATATTGTGTGCAGGTGTTGGTACAGTCGCAAAGCAAGCTGGGAACATTATGTGTCCTCCCCCCTTCCTTCCTCCCCCTCTCCCCTCTCTCACACATCTTTGGAAAGCTTGAATAGAATTCTGCCTCTTCTTCTCTCGACCCAAAAAGGTGGCTTTGAGCAGCGCGGTCTGGAGTGACATGCGGTAGAACACAAGCTTTCTACGGAGAAAGTCCCCAGTTCAATTCCCGGTTTCTCCAACAAAAGGATTTCAGGGAGAGGATGCTCAGAAAAGCTTTCTTCCTGTTGGTGTACAGTTGTTAGACAGAACGGACAATAGCAAGCTAGGTGGACGAACGGGTTGGTAATGGTGTAAGGCAGTTTCATATGAGGAGGTATGGCTTCTGTGCTTGGAAAGTAGGCTCACAGATTAGGAAACCACCCCCCCAAGCTCCAGCCAGAGCTGCTTCCAGAGGACTGTTAATGTCTTGGCGGTTGCTAGAATTAGAAGGTGTCAAAAAAAAAATAGTTACAGCCAAGCTGTTCATTATGCCTCGTATGTGTCACGTGCACTCACTCTACATACGTGTGCAGTGAAGTATTACACAGGCATAATGGCTGATCTAGCACATTCATGAACTGTGAAAAGTGTCTGCTTTGAATGAGACTAGATGTTGTAGCATGTGCAATTATAGTATCTGGACATGCAAAAACAAACCAACGAACCCCGAAAACAAACAAGCAAAAATAATTCCTTTTCCCTGAGAAAAAATCATTTTGGACATGTCTAGGTAAAGGTACAGGTTTCCCTTGCTCGAAAGCTAGTCAAATCTGACTCTAGGGGGCAGTGTTCATCTCCATTTCCAAGCTGAAGAGCCAGCGCTGTCTGAAGACATTTCTGTGGTCATATGGCCGGCATGACTAAATGCCGAGGCACACGGAATGCTGTTACCTTCCCACTGGAATGGTATCTATTTATCTACTTGCAATGTCTTGCTTTCGAACATGCTTAGGAGAATTTAAAACCACTTTTTTAAAAAAAATCAAAAAGACATATTTTCCACTGGGGGAAAGCATTGCCCAAAGATGGTCACCCGCCCTCCTGTTTTGTTGTCCCTATCTGCCTTTTGGTGTAGTGGTTAAGTGCGCGGACTCTAATCTGGGAGAACCGGGTTTGATTCCCCACTCCTCCACTTGCACCTGACTGGATGACCTTGGGCAAGCCATAGTTCTGATAAGAGCTGTTCTTGAAAAAGAGCAGTTTTTGTCAGAGCTCTCTCAGCCCCACCTACCACACAGGGTGTCTGTTGTGGGAAGGGGAAGGGAAAGGAGTTTGTAAGCCGCTCTTAGACACCTTTGGGTAGTGAAGGGCGGGGTATAAATCCAATCCCTTCTTCCCTTCCCTTCGTTTTTAAAATAGAAAATAATATTTATGAACAGTTGCACTTTTTAGACCTTTTTATTTCAGTTTACAGAGCATAAACATTCATAGATTGCTTCATCAGGTGCTGTTGCCGCAAGTGGCTTTGGTATATATGGCAGTGTGTCTGGGAAGACCCCGAAAGCACACATGGTAGAAAGAACAAATGCCAAGCACGCCTTGCACAGCTGCTTCCAAAGTTCTTCTCATCTGCATTTCTATCTGAACTCTGAAGTTCTAAATTACTCTGTCTTCTTTTAGATTTGGAACACATAGAAGAGGATTTCTGGCTGTGGTCACATGTGCCAGATAATGCGGGGTGGGTGGGAAGCAAAGCTATTTGCTCCGTAGCAATTTGACCTGCATTTGCATGATCACACAGTCCCGGTTCCCTAGCGAGTTTTCCAACACCGGGAAAATCAAGTACTTTCCAGGTATTTGTGCTCTGAATCCATGATTTTGCCTGTCTGGATAGCCATCTCTTTCAATGATTGCGATCAGGTCATCTGGACATCCTTCTTCCGGTAGGTTTGTTTTTGCGACTTTCACCATTGTGCGCATACATATGCATGCACTTATGCACATATGCAGATATGCACCTATGCACCTATGCACTTATATACATGTGCAAAGAATTTTTTTTTAAAAAAACTGTGCTGCACTGCCACTTGGGCAGCACGCCTGTCTGCAATCACACAGGGGACAGTCCATCTGTGGCCCGTAGCAACCCATTTGATAGTAGACTTTCCCCAGTGTCTTTTAACTCCGCTCTTGAGGCGGAGCGAAACAGGCTGCCAACGGGTGTGGGACATTGGCCAGATGTTCACATCTGATCGCGCCTGTTAAATCCACCCGGCATTCATCCCTCTCGCATGGTTAATTGTGTGTGTGATCGGAGCCTTCTGTATCGTTCCATTTTTTTTGTTTCCAAATTTTGTTTCCACATTGTACATGCATCAATTTTGACAGCTTTCATTTTCTTTGGTTCATTTGTATTTTCTTCCCTCTGTATTCCTAATGCATACATGTGCACTGATACTGCGAAAGAGCAATCTTTAGGTACAATTACATTGGAATTCATTTGTCCATGCTTTTCCCAAAGCCAATAAAACACCACACAAAAATAACCTTGATGCATACATACAAGGACATATAATTTTTTGCAGTGTCTTATGAATGTACTCATATATACATCAGTAATTAAGATCCAAAAAAAGGGTGAAAATGAACTAAAAGGACATAAAGACATAGCAAATAATACATGCTCCAACCAGTGTTCCCTCTAAGCTGAGTTAGTGTGAGCTAGCACACAGTTCTTTAGCCTCCGGCTCACACATTTTTGCCTTTGCTCAGGAAGGATGGCTCCAGAGCAAACTAATTTATGCAGCAGCCAAATCGCTTGCTCACAACTTTAATGCCAGTAGCTCACAAAGTAGAATTTCTGCTCACAAGACTCCAAAGCTTAGAGGAAACACTGGCTCTCACTCCAAAATGAATTTTATAAATTACTTGTGATCATTCAGAATTAAAGAAGAGTGACACTCAGTGTGAGGAGAAATTCAGGAATGATAAATGGGTGGAATCAAGGAAATCAGCACGTCTCTAGGATCAGAAGTCGTTCAGCAGGAATTCTGAAATGGTGCATTTCCCCCATAGATGCTGTAACGTTAATTAGGCGCTGCTCTGGGTTAAGCTGTGGAAAAAGGATCTGAGAATCTCCAAGGACTGCTTGCTCACAACAGGTAAGCCATTCAAGAGCTTTTCAATCTGGATAGGAAAATCAGGTTAGCGACACTCCCCTCCCCTCCCCTGACTAAAGCCTCTTTGGGAAAACAGATGCCGTGTTTCAGGCTAAATTCTCCCAGAGTAAATAAATTCCACTGTAACTCTAAGACATCTTTTTAGTTGCTTATAAAAACACCGAAATGAATGCCTCCTGCCTAATTGCTGCAATGGGCCCCAAACAACCATTTCTATTTGCGATTTCATATTTCAATAAACTTTTATTTATTTCCATTTAGGAGAGAATCTTCTTGCTCGTGAAAGTAAAAAGGGTAATTTGCTGGGGTTTTATTTTGTGTGTGTGTAGCAGAATTAGAAACGTGCTCGCCCTTCATGGGCTTGGATCAGAATGAAACTTGGGAAAGTGGAGGTACAGGACACTGAACTGGCAAGCTGCTTTGGCATTTTCCAAGCCCATTAAAAGCATAGAATGGCTCAGAAGAGGCACTCCCATCCCTCCTCCCACTTAGAATCATAGCATCATAGAGTTGGAAGGGACCTCCAGGGTCATCTAGTCTAACTCCCTGCACAATGTGGGAAATTCACAAATACCCCCCCATACACCCCCAGTTGTCAAGCTTGGGCCTTACTTGCCCTAGAATGCTGTCCAGCCAAACTCCTGGTCTGTTCCGTTAAGTGTTAACTGCTTTCTTAGATGTGCTTCTTTTACTGTTTTTATCTCCAATGCTGTTTATCTTCTCTGCCAGGATGGGGGGGGGTTAGTGGATGCTGGTGTGAATGTCTGCTTGAGCTTGCGTAGTGTGAGTGAGGCCCTGGGAAGCACATGAGCTCAGCTTCTCGCTTGACCTTGGAATGTAACCGTTAGTTTTGCAGGTGTTGGGCCGGCCCTGAGGGTAGGCCTAGAGCTTTGGCGGGCTGACTGTGAACATTGATTTGGGTGGTTTGCATAGGGAGCCTGTCCTGCTTTTCGTATAGGGTCGAACCTGGCTTCCGGTGGCCAGTCCTGACACAGACTCTGTCTATGCTTTGAATCTCTTTACCTCCACGAAAACAAATCTTGCTGCTACAAGAGTGTCATGAGAGTGATTGAGTCCATGCCTTGTCACCAGTAACCCCTGTTCCATGCCCAGAAGATGACCTCCAGGATCCCTGGCCAAACTGGCCTGGAGAAAAATTGCTTCCTGACCCCAATGTGATGATCAGCATTTCCCTGGGTGTGTAAGAAAGGGCCACAAGAACCAAGCACTTCCTCCCTTTCTTCCTCCCTCTCACCTCCTGCCACCACCACTTCCTGCTTATCTGCCACTGCTGCCACCATCAATAGCAGCAAGTAAGTGATGGCAAGAAGGAAGAAGGAGGGAAGGACGTAGGGTTGCCAGCTCTGGGTTGGAAAATACCTGGAGATTTCAGGAGTGGAGCCTGAGGAGGGTGGGGTTTGAAGAGGGGAGGGACTTCAATGGGGTATAATGCCACAGAATCCATTCCAAAGCAGCCCTTTTCTCCAGGTGAATTGATCTCTCTCACCTGGAAATCAGTTGTAGTCCCAGGAGATCTCCAGTGACCACCTTGAGGCTGGCAACCCTAGAAGGAAGGATGGAGTTTTTCTATACAACAAGAGCCAGAACAGAATCTGGAGCTGCAATGTTAGCATTTGAGTTGAAATGAAGGTGCCAGAGTTCATATTTCTGAGCTCAGAAATACAACCTCAGACAAGATCTCTAAGGCCGTGGTCAGACGTGCCTTTAGATCTGACTCAGGTATGAATGCCTGATGGATCTAAAGGGCATGATCAGATAGCAACATCTGGGAAAGGTCCTGCAGCCATCAGCACCCTGTGTTGCCCCGCCACAGAAGCGGAGTGAAAAGACATGGGGGAAAGTCCAATTCTAATGCTTGCCGATGGGCTATGGACGGACTTTCCCTTGTCTGATCGCTCAAGCATGCACTCAAGCTGTCGGGATGGTCTGATCATTCCATCTTGGCTTGGTGCCATCTCCCCTCCTTGCTTAGCAGTATACACATAACCGCATACTCCATGGGAAACCCTCAGTGCAGAGGTGCAATTCCTTGTTTATGAGCATGGGAAACAAAAGGCAACCCCCCCCCAACTTGGCCGAATGTGCTGTCTGATCAGGCAGTGACAGGGTGAGCCCGCAGCTACAAAAGATGTGTGATTGCACAACACTGTGTCAATTTCAACCAGGGGAAATAGGCTTGCTTCTCCACACCAAATGGGACATCTGTCCGTGGCCTAAGAGTGACAAATGAACTCCATATGACTCAGATTATAGCTGCAAACCTAGAAAAAAGAAATGGCTGTATGAGTCCATGGAAGCTGTTGGGCATGGGTAAAGAAGTTTTGTGGATCTTTGTTATTGGGTTTGGGTTGAGAGATGGGGACTGCAATCCTAAGGACACTTTCCTGGGAATAAGTCTCACTGAATTACATGGGACTTGCTTTTGAGTAGACCCACTGAGGACTGCTTCCTGGGACTACTTGAAGTTGGGTCTAAAGCGATGGACTTCTAATGGCTTGCTCAGCCATTCAAACGATCACTTCTGCTGGAATCAGTGAGTATAGGAGCTCATGCCAAGGAACCAGAAATTCTCCTCTAGCACAATAGAGTTAGAATAGATTGCAACAGTCTTTCTCTCCAACACAGTTCACCCCTGCCACTTACTATTAGCACGCATGTGTGAAAAGCAAAGGTGCAACTCAGGAAGTCCAATGTATTCATATGGCAGTGAATCACACAGTCCAAACAAGAAAAAAAAAGTAGATTTCCCATTGCATTTCCATCTTAGTTTCCTGTCACCTGTGGACAGATGCATTTTGTTTGAAGCATATTTTTAGGGGATGGTATTTTTCATGATTTAACATCTTGCTGTACAGAAGTATTATAGAAATCCCTGATTCACCAATACGAATTTTCTGAATCATCCCTGCCCTCCAGTGAATCTGGGCAGGTTTTTCATGTATATGGGTGAGAAGAGAAATCCTGTCAGTTTCATTTTCTCCACTGTCCTCTCTTGTGAGAATTCAGAAACAGTTATGGGTGGCTTCCCTTGCTGTTTTTAAAGAGACCCTTGGGAGTGAAGAGATATTTTTCCTCATCTCCTCCAGCTCCAGGTGATGTAGGGGGAGTTGGTGCCAGGTGGGCTGTTGGCTGGCAGGAAAGTGAATGATAGAGCTGATCCTGCCTGTGGGATTACTTGTGAGTCAAGCTGCAGGGTGGCATTGGCCAGTATCCAGGGAGAGGCAGATGTTGGAGTGCCTTTCCCCACATTAGTTAAAGTGGTGTGTTGATGTTTAAAGCAAGAAAGCATAACTTGCAAATGGGTAATTGAAGAGAGTAAAGATTCCCAAGCGGTAACAAAAGTACTTTAAAATGAATGTGCAATTTCAGCCTTCCTCTGACAAGTTCATCTGCCAGTCAGCATCATTTTAAAAGGCTAAACTACCTCTGTTGTTTGGCTGGGCAGAAATGCAGTTAGAAGGGCCTGGTTTGGAAGCAATGAGTGGAAATTCCACAGAGCCAGCCAAGAGACTTCACAAGCACACCCATTGCGTTTCTCTATCAGGGAAAGGGGAGCTTACAAGCAAAACAATCGTGTTTTTTTTTCATCCAGGAAAAGCTTTAAGCAGGCATGAGAGTGATCAGGAAAGAGGCACCCCAGCTTTGCAAAATAGGAATGCTGGCTGGCCATGAAAAGAAATTAGTAGTGTAGCTTTCTACCGAGCAGTTTGATCTTGCAGAAAATAAACTCGCAAAGCTTTTCAGGCATGGAGACAAAGAGCCTTGTCCTTGACATCTGGCAACAGTGCGGTAGGGGCCATTTTTCTACAAGTCCATCTCACAACAGTTATGTAAAGATTCGGAACGACACGGGCAGATCCCCAATGTCATGTATTGCCCGGGTGAAAGGGACACCCTCCCTCCTGTTTCCAGTATTACCCCACTCCCTTGAGCCAACCTAGAGAAACACACTCACCCCTGGGGTGGCCAGTACTATCCTACAGACAAGAAGCCATCCCTTAGGTGCCCTGACCTGGATAGCCCAGGCAAGCCTGCTCTCATCAGACGGAAGCCATGCAGGGTCGACTCTGGCAAGTGCTTGGATGGGAGGCCTCCGTGGAATACCAAAGCCAGGAGCAAGCTTTATTCAGCCACCTCTCTGAATATCCTCCAGGCCCCCAGTAGGGGTCAGTCACTAGAGGTTGCCGTGACTTCCAGGTGCACACACACATGCACAGACACATTCACGCACACATGTGTGTGCGTGTGGCATTTTTGTGCATAGGAACTCCTGTAGCACAATTAGAGGCATGTGTTTGGTGGAACAACTCCCCTTTTCCAACAGCCACAATCATTCCAGAGCCATGCCTTGGATCTCCTCACCACCCTTCGATTTGATCAGCCACCAGACAGCTTTGCTGCTGCATAAGAGATGTGGTGGTGTTGGTGGTTCACTTCTTCCTGCCTTGCAGCTGCTTTGGCATCTGCACCGGAGATGAAATCAGTTCCCCCCCAGAGCTATGAGTAGGAGGTCAGGTCATTAAATGGTGTGAGGAAATGACTCCCATAAGGCCATGTAAAAACACATAGGCACAAAACAATATCAATAATAGACTCAGAGGAACACCATACAATAAGATTTTTTTTAAAAAAAGCTGCAGTGTGTGTTTTTAATTGCTTATTTCTTTTATTTACATTATTTATAGTCTGCCTTTCTCGCAGGGACTGCAGGCGGATTACACAAGGTGAGTCAGTGCAATCCACAAAATGGGGCCTTCGATAACCAAAGGCATTGGGATTTTAGAAGCCTGGAACCACCAACAAGAAGCGGAGCATAAATATGCACATGGCATATTGAGCAGTACAGAAATTACATAATAGGGTCCTACTTACAATAAGCCATACGTAGCAGCATAAACCATAGTCCCAATGGTTTATCTAAGTAAGTTCGTGAGCCATTTTGTGCAGTGCAGCCCTGTTACCTGTGCAGAAAGGCTCTCTTGGATAATTTGGTTTTGCATAGTTTGTGGAAAGCTAGGGCCGATTCTGCATTAACGGTTTGCTTTCATTTACCTGCACGTTCCAAAGGACCGAATGTGATGTACGAGTTCTACGCAGCAGTTCTCTTCGGATCTTGATTTCCGCATATGCTACTTTTCTGCCTTTCCCTGAGTGTTGCCACTCCTCCCCCTTGTTTTTCCCCTCCCCTTTTTAAAAAAAAACGTATGTGTGGTTGCATTGTGATGCACCACCAAGGGAACAAATCATAGTGCATGCATTGCCTCCTGTCCCCCCCCTTTTTAAAGGAAGTGTGGTTTTTGTTTGGATTTTCTTCATCACATCCTCACCCCATTCTGCTCCTGTGCTGAAGTTGGGGCTTATGAATTAGGAGATGTGTGTTTGTGTGGGGGGGTTGGCTTGGAGTGATTGCAGTCCATTGACTCCCCCTACTTTGAGGTGGCAATTTAATGGTTAAAAGAACAGGTGTGTCACGGGCCAGGCTGCGGAGCCAGTCAAGCATGGGGGAGGTCAAAACTGGGCAACCCAACAATCACCGGGAAGAACAAGTTCAAGGTGCAAGACAGATGGGGTAGTCAAGGTGCAGTCCTCCTGAGTCAGGAACCAGGCAAGTCAACTAACCAGAGAAACCAAGTCCAAATCACAAACTGTTAGCATAGTCAGGGGGCCAGAGTTCTGAGAGTCAGGAGTCCGGGAGGCGAAGGTTGAAGGTGCAGAGTTGAGCGGAGTCAAACGAGCTGAGGTTGAGGAGCCAAGGGAAACAAGACAGTAGGCAGGAATACGAGCAGGGTTGTGCAGAGCATTGTCAAACTGACTAGTTTCTGGCATGATTTGTCCGTGTGCCAGCGATGACTAAATAACCCTCCACACTACCAGTAATTAATGCACCCCAAGTATGTCCCGGATCCTGTTAGTACTCAAGGCTGAAGGAGTGCCTTCCACGCATGTGTGCCTCTCGCAGCTGGGCTGCCATGTCCCATTGGCGTTGCTCTTGTAAATGGGACGGTGGTGGGGGCAAGTTAGGGGGAGTGCCAACCCAGCGGGAATCCACCACAGCTGTCGCTGGGGCAACCTCCGAACTCGTCGTGCCATCAGGTGTGGGGCTTTCTGGCTCCGGGAGCTCATCTCCAAAGGCATTTAGCTCCTTCGCCGGAGCCACAGGCTTGGGCTCAGCAGGAGCCATGAGAAGGTGAGGATGGGGGATAGTTTTGGAAGCGAGCAGCCAAACAAAACAGGATGAGGGCAGGAAAGGGTGGCAAATAGGCAAGCCTGAATCCTGACTGAGTTCCTCATTGGAATACCCCAATTCTAGCATCGAAGCAAAAAAAAGTTCTTGAAAAAACCAGAAACAGAAAATGCAGAGTGGGGGGGAAGCACACGGGATTCAGGTCAACTTGTGAACTCACATAATCATGTGTGGAAATGAAGGACAAACCCGAATATTTTTGGGTGTCCACACTGGGGCAAGAGATTGTGCGGAGTTGGCCTAGGAAATCCTGCTGAAGTGGTTTGCTCACTCTTCATTTGAAAGCCTGGCTGCTAAGCAGTGTGTAGCAATTAGATGTCTGTGTGGGGAGAACCTAGGACTCTCCTCTGGCTGTGTGAGAAGAATATATATGCATGAAATGCTTCCAGCTGCACTGAACTGCACTGTACTGTTTGAATCTGAGTTGGTCTCAGACATGGGACAGCAGGGACAGTTGCCCTGGTCCCCATCTGGGGTTCTCTGCATGCTGGGGTATCCCCAACCATTGAATTGCCCTACGTGGGAGCCCCTACTTGCCACTGGCCTCCCTCACCAGGCAAGGGCAGCAAGGGGCTAACAGCAGCAGGTAATAAACTGTAGGCAGTGGGAGCGCCCTGCCAGCTCATGCAAGTTCACTGCCTGTCAGTCAGGTGTCAATAAGGTAGGCAGGGGGAAGGGGCCATGCTACACTCTGCTGTCCCACAGTGATTCTGGGGCCTCAACTTCAAGTTTTGCCCAGGACTTCAGAAACACTAAGGATGCCCCAATTTGAAGATAAAGAAAGTAATCCATTGAACAGGCTTGGACTACACCCGAACAGCTGAACTGCTCAACAGAAATTGGCTCCCTGCTCTGAACCACCAAGCAGAACCTGTGCTGAACTGGTGGGTGTCTGGCTATTCCTAAGCATAATGGCTAGCAGAATGAACTGTTATTTGGCTAGCGGTTAGTTCAAATATAATCTTGGCAATGAACTCCCTAAAATTGCCTCATATAAGCTGTTCTGTCCCCTGTCTGCAATAGGACGATAACAATGCTGGCCTGTGCTAGAGAGATGTGAGGCTTCTGTGAGGACATATATAATGCACTGTTAAATCTTATTACCCCTCCCCCTGCCATTTCGTTGACCCACCCCTCATATACCAGTAAAACTAACAAGTCTGCAATTCTATGAGAACACGTACATGGCTATGGACCACTACATGTTACTGCAGCACAGTACTGGAAGAAACAGAGCATTTTGGAAAACAAGCAAATCAGACACAAATCTGAATTGAGGATGCAAGTTGCAGAATCTTTCCTTTCTTCAAGCTGGATCTGGTTCACTTTGGCTGCGACTCTCTGTAGCTCAACTTTCACACAGGCCATGGCAAAGGTCCGTGCGAAGGAGACTTCTGCAGCTGTGCTACAGCCAGCAATCATTCCTCTGATGTTGCTTGTCAATGCACGGATGGTTTGGGGGTGAGGGTGCTTTTGACCAGCCTTTAGGGCCTTAAAAGGGACAAGATGCAGAGAAGGAGGCCTTCCTTTGCAGGGTGGGTGGCCAGCTCTGAGGGACCGACCCCAAATGTAAGCAATTTTACATTGCAATCTTAAGCAGAGTTATGACTTTCTTATTCCGGTAAAGCTGATCAGCATAGAAGGGTGCTTAAGATTGTACTGTTAGCCTCCTTCTTAAGATCTCAGGCAAAGGAAAAAATCTTAGCAGGAGAGGACAGAAGCAAAGAAGAGGTTATTTTCTATTTGGGTCACAAGTTTTTGCGATTAATTCTGACCCACGTCCATTAGGCTCCACCTCTGAGCTACCCAGTACTGTCCTTTGAGCAAAAGGTACCATTCTGCATTCCCCTAATCACCAGTATTGACAACATTTTTATCCCTCCAAAGGAACAGGTCAACATGCACGGGGGTCTCCAGTTTGGTGTAGTGGAGGACAGACTCTAATCTGGGAGAACCAGGTTTGAATCCCCACTCTTCCACATGCAACTGCTGGTGTGACCTTGGGTCATTTACAAGTTCTTTCAGAGCTGATCTCTCATGAACAGTTCTCAAAAGAGCTCCCTCAGCCCCACCTACCTCATTTTACCCTCCCATGTGAATTATGTTGGACTGCAATGTAGTAACTGGCTGAAGGTCAAAGAGTTAGGACAACAGTTAGGGACTCCTGAGATCCAGTATGGCTAAGGATGATTTTAAATTTCTCATTCCTGATGTTTTGACCCCCAAATCCTTGTGCTGAGTTTGCTTCTTCCTCACGTGAATCAAACCTTTGATTCTTTGTTTTTGCGCCATTTTCTGTTTCCCTGTACTGAATTCTCCCCATAAAATGTATGCATTTTTCAGTGTTGTTTGTATATCAGTAAATCAGTATTCTGTATGTATTATAGGTACAAGTGACATACGTTTGACCTATAACAAACATGCACAATGCAAATGAATCTACAAAACCAACAAGGAAAAGTGGGGAAATGAAACTGTATAAAGAAATCTAGCTATCCGTCTATCAAGCAACAGGATAGGACACAGGTGCATATTATTAACACCAGTAGTCTAACCACTACCCTATCAAGCTGTGTCATTTGATCTGACAGGCACCATTCCTTATTTCCTAAAATTCACCTCCTGAGGATCAGAGCCGCACCCTCAGGGGATGGGGCATTCCCATTTGTAGCCCAAGAGGCAGAGAGTCATTGAAGTGAGGCATCAGACACAGAACTTATTCTCCATGGCAGAGCCCAGCCTTAGAAGCAGGAAGGGTGAGACAGCATCCATGAACATGTCCACAGGGTATTTCCTTCTCACCTCTGAGTAGCTGTCTACATATAGCAGAGACTGGAGGGAGGATAGGTAAGAGTTTGCAAGTCAGACGGTGAAACCATCTATCCATGAGATCCTTCCCCATGGATCAACTCATGAGATTCAGACCACTGTTTGCCACAGGTCCTAGGAACCACCATGCAGGGGAATGATCTCTAGAGCATGCAGGCCAGCAAAGAAAACCACAAAGTCCAGCTGACAAAGATCTCTAAGCCAGGAGCCCTCCTACCTTTTGAGCCTGGGGACATTTTAGGAATTCGGACACAGGGTAGTGTGGGCAAAACCACAAATGGTTGACACAGGAGGTGGTGCCAACCTCCAATGATTAGGCAGGAAGATGATATGTAACCCTAATAGTAACTCTTCCATATGTCTGCTATAAGCTCTGTTTAATGCCTTTAATCTGGACCTTTCAATCTGTACAGCCAATGAAATGCCTTGATGGGCCAAAGCTCTGCCTGATTCCACTCATTTTTAAAAACACAAGGTGGGGACCAGGAAAGGCATCTATGGGTGCCATGTTGGGGAATTCTGCTGTAAGCTAAACCCACTGGGTGACTCACTGCTATACCTTAGTGTCAAATACTGAGAAATCGCTGATAAGATACCCTGCATTCTAACAGAGTAACTCCCACTATTGTCAGAGCTGGTATTTTCTCTTTGGGTGACAACTAGGGGTGTGTGTTTGGCTGAATCTGAGCCAAAAAAATATTTAAAACATACCTTATTGGTATTTTCCAGATATGGTTTCAGCTGGATATAGATTTGGCTTTTTTTTTGGCTATATGAAATGGCCAAGTCTCAAAAATCCCGAAAATATTCTGGATTTTCAGAACTGCTGGATAGTCAAATTTAAAGGGCATTTAAAGGGATTGCAGTCCCTTTAAATGCCTTCCAGGTGAATTTACTTCTTGGAGAAGGCATTTAAAGAGACTGCAAGCCCTTTAAATGCCTTTGGAGTTCACTTGTGGAGTCTCAGGCCACTGCTGCAGCTTGGAGAAGGCATCCCTTTGAACACTGAAATGCCTTTAAACACCTTTTGAAAGCAATGGAGGACAAGGGTACCTTCTTTGGGGGCCTATAGAATTGGACCCCCTTGTACACTCTTTTTGAAAATTGGGGAAGGGGGGGTTGAGGAGAGGCACCAGCAGGTATGCTGTAAATTTTGGTGTTTCTACCTTAAAAAATGGCACCCTGACCCCAGATATCCCCTGATCAATTCTCCATTATACCCTATGGGGACCATTGACTATAATGGTCCCCATAGGGTATAATGGAACTGAAAAAAATTGGGTTTTCTGAATATTTCCTGAATCCAACTGCAATATCAGTATTGGGATTCAGGAATAATGGGAAAAAATATTTTATTTTTCCGATTTATACCCCGCTGAAGCAGGCTCAGGGCGGCTTACATGGGATAAAATACATATTAACAATCAGAATTACCATAAAACATTTAAAACAGTTCATTAAAGCAACAATATTAAAGTGCTAGCTATGTTATTTTGATCTCACAACAATGGCGTTTCTGCATGAGTGCATTCCTTAAGTTGTTTAAGTTTCCAGCTCTCTGATCTTCCTCAAATATAATCAGCATGCACAGGCTGTCGGTAACCAACCAGGGACCAGGCTCTACAGATTTCAGATGTTGTCAATAGTGGTTGTTAGTAGTGGTGGCAGCTCCTAGTTAAAAGCCTGGTGGAAGAGCTTCACCTTGCAGGCCCTCCGGAACTGTAAGAGGTCCTGCAGGGCCCTGATCTCTTCCGGGAGCTCATTCCACCAGTGTGGAGCCAGTATTTTTCAGATTCAATATACCAGAACCTGAAAAACACCTTTTTTTTTGGCATACCCTTAATGGCAACTTGCAAGGTGTCCTGTCTGGTTTCCATTCCCAATGGTTGTTATTCATTTCTTTAAAAAAGAGAGACAGCAAGAGATCTGCTCATGGATCCCTCACCATCTCGTCTCTTCTGAACCTCAGAAGCGAAGCCATTTTGGCCCCAAAGGAAGCCGAGGCGGTCTCCCCACGAGCTGCCATGGTGGTGATTCAGCAGGTAGCCCTTTCCAAAGGGTACCCAGTCATCCAAGTCCACAAAGCTTTATTGAATTGTGGGCAGGCAGTCCTCTGGGCAGACTGAAGGTAAAAGCCATTTGTTGTGCATGGGAGGCTGGGGGCAGCGGAAAAGAGGGGGCGGCAGTGTGGGAGAGAGAGAGAGAGAGCTGCTTCCGTATGGCTACGGGTGCCCCGGCAACTGCCGCAATATGGAACACTTCGACTTTTTGATGAATGTTGTCATTAAGTGTTTGCGGCACTTATGGACCTCCATTTATCCTGAGCGACAGTGATTTATGTCTGGGGTGGGTGTCCAGGTGAAGGAAGGGGGGGAGAAGGAAAGAAGAGGCACTAGCAGCGTTCCAGCCCAGTTTATTTATTTATTTTAAATATTTTTTTTATAAAACAACAACTAAGAAGCTGGAGGAAAACAAGGGCTTAAAAACAAGCTTTTCCCCCTCTCCGCCGACAACAAACTCATTTATTACTAAAGAGACAGATGCCGGGGTACAGTCTTGCTTGGAAAGTGCACTGCGGCACAGAGCTGGGTGGACTTCAGCCATAGGAACCAAAGGATGCAAGAAGGATGTTCCTGGACAAGACCAAAGGTCTCTCCAATTCAGCATCCCGTTTCCTACAGTGGTCAATTAGGTGCCCCAAGAAGGCCAAGAAGCAGGGTGCAGAGACCAGAGTCCCCTTCTTCTTTGTTTACCCCAGCAACTCTGATCCAGAGATACACTGCCTCTAAATGTGGAGGTTCCATTACATACTGATGAACCTATCCTCCAAAATTTGGTGTAGTACCTCCTTTAAAGCCATCAAATCTAATAGCCTATACTCTGTCCTGCAACAATCCCAAATTAAAAACCTAGAATGTACAATAAAACCCCAAATATCCCGCCTTAAAATGGATGCAGAGTACACCCTATTAAAGGCCCAGTGAATACTATTGCCTCCCGTTATGTCTGTGATACCCTCTGGCACTAACGGAACATCATACTGGTGATCCCTTCTGCAAACAAACTGCAACAACCTCTCACATATTTATTTTATTTTACAAAATGTCTATCCTGCCTTTCTGACCCCCACCCCCAAGGGTGACCAAAATGGCCAATGCATCAAAACAGAGCTCCCCATTTTTTTTGAGCTTGCAGGTATGTTTGGAATCTGACACAGTACGGCAGGAGCAGCAACAAAATGGCTGCCACAACTCAGCATCAGTCCCACAGTGTAGATCCTTGTGGTGTGGTGGCAGCTGTTGCCAAAGCAACATTGTAAAAATCTGAACAGTCAATCAGATCTCCAGTAGTTGACCAGAAGCCTTGCTGGCCCACTTCTTAAAAACACTTGGCGGATGCCAGAAAAGCTGTCCGCGGGTGCCAGAAAATTGTTCGTGGGCACCATGGCGCCCGTGAGCACCATGTCAGGAACCCCTGAATTAAACCATACATAATAAACATTGAAACCATTAAAACCAACACCCTCGACATGTCATAAAACCATTAAAACCCCAGCTAAAATACATACAAAAATATAAAAACAACAATTAAAACATTGGGCAGAAAGGAGGGATCCGTCAGAGAACACCAGACGAGTCAAAGAAGTCTTCACCTGCTGGCAGAAGATGGCAACAGAAGGGGATAGAAGACCCTGAGATATGTGTGAAGAACCTCCTGCATAGCAAATGTTAAAGGGGCTAAGGAGTCGTGCCAGTGTTGGGGTCCCGACATCACAAAGCTGTGGAACTCTTGCTTCAGCCTCTGATAGAAAAGCTCTACTAGTCTGCTCACTTGCAGGAGGGGCTGTGGCTCAGTGGAAGAGCCTCCTCTTGGAATGCAGAAGGTCCTAGATACAATCCCCAGCATCTCCAGTTAAAAAGGACCAGGCAGGAGGAGAGGTGAAAGACCTCAGCCTGAGACCCTGAGAGCCACTTGCCATTCTGAGTAGTCTGCTCACTTGAGGATGGTATAAAATACGAAGAGACTGAACCTTCAAGCCATTCCATAAATCTTGCATCACTTGCCCATGAAATTGGTTCCCTGGGCTGCTCTTACAGTCATGGGGAAACCCACTCTGGAAAAAAAGATGATCATCAGTTTGCGGGCTACAGTTGGGGTCACTGTCACCCCAGAGAACTCCTCTTTCTGGTGGCATAATCTATCAGCACCAGCATATGAGTGTACCCCTTGGCAGACTGTTCCAGTGCCCCCACAGAATCTATTGATACCCTTCTCAAAGGCGGTGTTCAATGATGGCCATGAGAATGAGTGCCCACCATGTCTGCCTACATTGCTGTGTAAGCTGGCACTCAGGGCAGGAGGCACAGAAGCACTGCACCTGCTCCTGTAAGCCTGACCCATAGAATCAGTGGGTCAGCTGAGCCAGTGTTTTTTTTTTCTCCAAATGCCAGCTACCTTGCTATAGGGACATGGTTTGCTCAGCACATCACCAAGATCCTACAGCCTTTTTTTTTTTTTAAGCGCCCCCAAAAGAGGCATTTTTATTATTTTTCCACCAATGACATGACTACCACATTACATAGCATAATACACAACACACCGAATACATAACAATACACACTACGCAACAAAAGACAACCACAACATTAAACATTCACGGGGGGGGGTACAATTCTCATCACATCGCATCCGATTTTACCCCTCCCACCTTACCGATCTAAGTATTATACCATTGCTTCTAAGTATTATACCACTAATTCTCACTTTCTAACTTATTCAACTCTGGTTTAACATAAGGTTGATAACATCCATTCCTTCTTATTTCTCTCCATCCTTCTCTCTCCGATCGTACCAGTCATAAAAGCGTTGCCAAGTGTTTGTAAAGGCTGATTCATCGTATCCTTTCAACATCAAAGTCAGCTTGTCCATTTCTGCTGCTTCCATTATCTTCTCAATCAACTCCTGTTCAGTTGGTACCACCATGATCCTACAGCCTCGAGGGACCAGGAGCCGGATCCTCCCTATGATGGGGTTCATCTGCACTCATTACAGGAGCCCCTGATATGAAATAGAGGCCCGGAGGAATGATGTCTTTCCTAGGGATGGGAATAAACTGTTGTGGCTCGTGACGTGCCCCATTCATGAACCACGGACTGTCATTAACTTTTAGCTACCTTATAAACTAGTTTGGTTTCTGAAGCTTGTGAGGCAATAGAAACTGCCCCCCCCCCCAGCATGCTAGAGACACCAAAATCACAGGGAATCTCTGGCTGACTCTCCTCTACCTGCCCTCCAAGTTTGGTGAGGACTGGATTTAGAAGAAGAGAAAGAGATTGGATTTATACCCCACCCTTCACTGCCCGAAGGAGTCTTAGAATGGCTTACCATCTCCTTTTCCTTCCCCTCCCCACAACAGACACCCTTTGAGGTAGGTGGGGCTGAGAGAGGTCTTTTGAGAACTCCTCTTTCCAGAACTGATCTGAAAGAGCTTATGACTGACCCAAGGTCACACCAGCAGTTGCATGTGGAGGAGTGGGGAATCAAACCTGGGACTCCCAGATTAGAGTTCTCGCTCTTAACCACTACACAAAACTGGTTCTGAGTTACATCCCCCCAAAGAAGGTGCCCCCAGGACAGTGACTGTCTGTGAGTTCGGTGTCTCTAGCTTGCACAGGATCTGTTCTATACATGCCTGAACCTCCTGAACCTGCGCCTATCAAAATGACCAAGGTTCAAGAGTGTATAGAATGGATCCTGTGCAAGCTAGAGACATCAGAGTTGCAGGTGACCTCTCTTGGATACTCCTCTCCATGCCCTCCAGGTTGTTGCTTTGAAGTTTTGTCAACATTTTGAGTGAGTGGAGACAGTCTGTCTGGGAATGTATCCACTCAGAAGCCGGCACGAATCTCCAAGAACAATGTCAAAGTCCGTGGAAAGTTTGTGTAGGGCACACTGCCACGAACTTGACTTCGCGAACCACAAACAGAGCAAAAATTAGTGATGAATTTTGCTTTGTGGTTTGGTTTGTGCCCATCCCTAGTCTATCCTCCCTTCCCGGATGTGGTTGGGCTACTGCCCTGGATGGCCTCAAGCTGGACTACTCTGGTTGTAAGACCCTTCAAGGTCCAAGGTTTGGCAACTCCTTGGGAGAGCTTTGTGCTGACCTCCCCTACAGAGCATCTAAAGTTATGGCCCAGCCAAGCTCATCTTAATACTAATGTATGATGTACACATGAAGCTGCCTTATACTGAATCAGACCACTGGTCCATCAAGGACAGAATTTTCTACCCAGACTGGCAGTGGTTCTCCAGGGCCCCAGGTCAGATTACCTCCTGCCTGGTCCTTTTAACTAGAGATGCTGGGGGTAGAACCTGGGACTGTCTTCATGCAAAGCAGATACTCTACCACTCAGGCACTGAGCCCTCCCCTAAATTCGGAGGACAGGTATACTTTGGGAACAACTTCCACCCACCAGCCCAAATTTTCTGTGCTATGGCCATCTTGCCATACCAAGACCCATATGGCTTCTCATCCCTGTAAATACACTTTTGGTAAATATCCCAGCCCTTTGCTACCGGGGAATCTGCCATCCAGGAGGATCTCTATACCCATCTCACCCATCCAGGCCTGTACCATAGGTACCTTCAGCACGGGGGACCACATCTTCATACAGCAGATGCCCTAGGTGTGGCTAATATCACCTGCCTGGATGAAAGCACAGCCACATGGTGATTGACCCTCTTCTCTCACTTTTCCCGGAGAAACTGCTACTTCTCCCCTTCTTCCCTGTCCTTGCCCTCTTCCTCTTTCGTCTACCTTCTTCTCTGTCTCTCCTTCCACACTACTCTCCCCCTGAGCTCTCCCAATCTGCCTCCTTTATCCCTGAAGCCCCTCTCCCAGCTCTGAAGGGCAACTTCCACCCCATCATCTCCATTCCTCTCTCCTTTACCAGCTCCTCCTCCCCATAGCCATGCCCCAGCTGGAACCACATGGGGCCAGAGCTCAACATCTCAGCACTCCAGCCCCACCAAATGTCTCTTCAGGGCTTGGGAGTCTGCGGCCTCACTCCTGCATGTGAAGGAAGTGGGCCCATCCTGAATCCTGGATGTTGCTCCTCCAAGGTGGGTCCTCATGGTGCCCAGCCCATTCTGCCTGTCCACCACAGCCAGCCATCTGGGTACGTCCTCTTTTGGCCTCAAAGCCCTTTTGAAGCCAGTAAGCCTGGACATTTGGCTTAGGCTTTTCCAGCTGGGACAGCAATCCTCTTCCCTGTGCAGCCCCACCAGCACAAGGTCGCTAAAGTCTCCTGCAAATGTCTAGACTTAGCATCCCACTCACCTCCTCAGGGAGCTTGTTCCATAGGGAAGCATCTGTGATTAAAAAAAGGCATGTGCTCTGCTTGATGCCATGCAGGCAACTTTACGTGGAGGTGCAGCCACAAGGTGGCAAGCTGCTTTTCATTAGTACATGGATCTATATGGAGAGAGAGGATCCTTCAGATACATGGGTCCTAGGCCATGAAGGGCTTCAAGAGTTATTATGAGCACCTTGAATTGAACTTGGAAACAAACCGTCAGCCAACGATGCAGCCTAAAAATAGGCAAAAGGGCTAGTCCCTGACTGTAATAGAGCTGCCGTATTCTGAATGAGTTGCAGTTTCTGGGAAGTCTTTAGGGGCAGCCCAGCTTCTCCAAGTCCTGCTTCTTGGTATTGTGAAAGTGAACACTGGAGAGCCATCATTTTTCCTTTTATGAGAAGTTGCAGGGCCCTCAATTATGGTGGGAGAAGACAATCTGGAGTTAATAAATGATGCATCAGCCTACCGACTCTCCCTCTTCTGATTTTAAAGATGAACACTTCCTCTCCCACTTTGAAATCTGATTTCTGGATTTACCCTTTGTTCTGGTTAGATTTGTGGTCCTTCAGGCTCCTGAAACCCTGTTACTGGCAATTAAACAGCCCTTATTGGCGCAATCAAAGGAGAGAATTTGGAAATCCTTTCTGAACTAATCAGCCCACAGTTCTGCAACGCACCTCATCAGCTTGGCACACTAATTAGCATTTTGCAGACTGGATCGTTAGCTTTCAAAGAAGCTGAGTTGTGTCGGAAAGTGCTTTGCTTTGATCTAGCAAGCTCGGCTCCTGGGTCTTAATAGGGCTTGCGGAATCCGAGGGGCGATATCAAAGCGGAGCACATTTTAACAAGACCGCGACTACTTTGTAAATTAAGACCAATTTAGGAACCTGCAGATTCCCCCACATTCCACTTCATTATCGTTCTAGAATTTCATTTTCCTCTGCACTCCACTCCTCCTCAATTCCAGCATAACAAGGACAGCTTCTCAAATTAATTCTGAAATTGGAACATCGTAGTTTGCCTTCATGTTCAGGATCTTCATTTCATTTGCATATGACCACATGACCATTTGATCACACATATGAAGATTTTCTCAAGGTTCTCTCTTTTTTTTTTGGAGGGGGGTGTCTTGCAGATGTACACTTCTGCCTTGGTACCCCAAAGAAAGACTCTTGATACAACACTAAGATCCCCCTTGTGCAATGTTTTATCAAGGCTCGTGTACACCCTGATAATTTGGAGGGATGAAGCAATGTGAAGGAAATAAACCCTACACTCATAAGTGCTTCGTGTGGAATTTGGAACTTTTTTTAAAGAAAGGGACCACAGTGCTCTTTCAGAGTCAAAGAATAGGTCATCTGGAATGCTGTAAACTGGGGTGAGCATCAGATTCATGGAATTTCAGAAGCATCTGTGGACGAACTCTGCACTAATCTGTAGCGGTGCCCTGTCTACAGTTAAGGTCAAGGAAGCAGCCCTTGAAGGAAATGCCCAGCTACAGAATTTGCTACATAGCGTAACTTTGAATCTACCATGCAGCATTAAATTATGGCAAACTGAAGTCCCTTAAGAGTTGGGTTGTTGCTTTTTTGCTTTCAATAATGCTCTAAAATGCAAATATTTTAAAAAAGCTGCTACGATGTCTTTGGCGTTCTGTTCCAGCCAATTATTGTTCTGCTGTTTCTTTATTGTTGCTGTGCAGCTGATTTGCTTACCTTTCCCCCTTCCTGTTTGTTCAAGCGCCGCTTCACATCCTTGTGAAATAAACCCTAATGTTCAAGTGATTACTGGCGATGCCCCAGAAATGGTATTCTGAAAGGGAACAGGAGGAGTTTGGCAGGTGTGAGAGGATGTGGGATGGACTGAAGGGAGAAAATTAGGACTGGTAACACCCCAGGCAGCTAAAGCCAAGTCAAAAGGGACAGCTGGGAAGGGCTTCTGGGAAAAAAACCCGCCGCCACCACCATACTATTACAACGAAGGATGTGTTCAGATGTACATAAAAACTGGAGCCAGCACAGTTATTTATCTGTTTTATTTATATTTGTTCTGCTTTTCAGCCAAATCTTGGCTCCTGCAGTAAATTATAAACACCAACATTTAATATAAATTGCAATTAAAGCTCAATGCAAATATTTCTCTGGGAGGTGGTGGAAGGGCTCTCAGCTGGAGCTGGGTGGAAGGATGCTCGACTGCTTCCTATCCTCCCTCTGTTGATCTCAGAGCTTGCCCTCTAGTAGTTCTGTCTGCCGCTGTTGTTTTTGTCCAGGGTGAGTCCAGCTTCTTTCTGTCTCTGCTTTTCACGCAGCACACTTCTGCTTCTGGGAGCAGACTTCTGCCCCTGCTTCTGAATCATTTGTGGTTCAGCTGGAAGTCCGTTGCAGGGAGAGGCGCTCTAACAATCAGCACTCTGGACAGCTCCGATGGTGTCATAAGCAGGCAGACCCTGTTCTACTCCCCTGCCAGGCCAATTTTGTTCTTAATACATTGCCATCTACACATTTCACAGAATGGAGCAGAATGACTTGGATTCTTCTGGACTTCAGTGCTACATCCATGCATTGTGGCACTGATGTGCTGTAGAGACAGGCAGTCCTGCAAGTGTTGGCAGTGTTAATGAGGATTGGCTTTGCTGGCTCCTTGTTGCCAGTGACCCTCCAGGGCAGTGACTTCTAGGAACTTAAATGGCCTGAACCAACAATAAAACCTCAGATATAACAACAGGCAAAACAGCAACAGGAAAAGACATCAGATTAAAAAAGGACAATAACTTAAAGACTCTTCGAAGATGCATTGAAGTGTTCTTTAAATGACAACCTTAAAACCGTAACCATAGGAGGGGAGAGGAAGAACTAATTTAAGGAAGTCTAAAAGGCTTGAGAGGAGGAGGAGGAAGAGATTGGATTTATACCCCACCCTTCACTACCTGAAGGAGTCTCAGAGCAGCTTACAATCTCCTTTCCCTTCCCTTCCCCACAACAGGTAGGTGGGGCTGAGAGAGCTCTTTTGAGAACTGCTCATGAGGGAACAGCTTTGACCCAAGGTTGCACCAGCAGCTACATGTGGAGAAGTGGGGAATCACACCTGGTTCTCCCAGATTAGAGTCCACGCTCCTCACCACTGCACCAAACTGGCTCTCAGTCCTAAAAACATCTTTGCCTGGTGACTAAAAGAAAAGAGCTGGCACCTGATGAGCCTTTGTTAGTAAGGAATTCCAAAGTTTGGGTGCCACCACTGAAAAGGCCCTGTCTCTGTTGCTCAGACACATAGCTCCAGAACTTGAGAGCATAGAGAGCAGGGTCTCTGAGATGACCTCAAATGGCAGGCAAGTATTTACAGAAGAAGACAATCCCTTAAGTACCCTGGTTCTAGGTGATTTAAGCTTTTCTAGGTCAACACCAGTGTTTTGAATTGTACCCTGAAGCAGCTGGTATAAAGCTATTGCATGGCAAGATGTAATCCCCGTAGCTTGTACTCACTGGCCTCTGCACAAGGATCCAGTTGAAACTTCTGATAAATGAAGTGGTTTTAAAGGAGCACTTCCATGTGGCAAGAAGGCTTGCTGGAGTGGAACATTTGGCCTCCAGCTTTGGATCCTGCCCTGAATTCATGCTGCTTCTCCGCCTTTAATTTCTTTGCTCATTCTGCTGACATGCAAATGAAAGGGTCCATATCTCTGTGCTTTCAGCAAACTTGAGCTGGAGGGTGGGAGTGGAAGGAGGTGCAGGGATAGGGGATGGATGCCGCTCCCTTTGCCCCCTCCCCCAGCTCAGCGGGCGGCTGAGGTTGCAAGTTAAAAATGTGCTCTTATTTTGAGTCATGCTGAATAAGAAAGGGAAGCAGAAACCCAATTAGTAACCTCTGAACTGGGCCTGCGTTATCTCCCAGAACACATGCCATGCGCCAGCTCGCTCAGTTCCCCTCCCTTTCCTGTTCTCCATCTCTCGTTGAACAAAGCAGGTGTTGAGAAACAGACCTGGAGAGTCAGAGATGTCCCAGGGGGTTGCTGATTTCTGGGACTGTATCTCTGGCCCCATGTCCTTCTCCGTGTCTTCGTGTCAGCCCTCTTTCCATCTTGGCTCAGGAAAGAAGTGAGTGTCTTAGATTAGTACTCGGAGACCCTGCTGATGGCTTTTCCCACTAAGCCCCTTCATTATCTCTCCAATCTCCTTCTAAGTGTATCCATACAAGATGTGCCTGGAGAGAGATGTTGTCAGTAGATGCCTTACAACTTTGGGATATGCAAAATCCAAAATATGCAAAAAAAAAATTCTTTTCATTTGAACATCTGTCATACAGGGAACTGCAAAAAAAAAATTCAAGAAGAGACTTACATCATTAAAAACACTTGTTGAACTCTATAGCTGCCAGAGCAAATTCTTTTAATTTCATAAGAATTTAAGGGAGAGACTTCATGGATTGGACCAAGGGTCTATGTAATCTAGCATCCTGCTTCCCACAGTGGCTAACCAGATGCTTCTGCAAAGTCACTGGGCCTGAAGCCAACAGCCCTCACTCACTGGTTGCCCCATACCCAATGACTTTCACAGATACACTACCTCTGGACATGCAATTTCCTTTCAGCTGTCCTAGGGAAGAGTAGCTGACAGACTTACGGTGATATCCTAAACAGGGTTATGCCCTTCAGAGTCCATTGATGTCATTGGGCTTAGAAAAGTACAAAGCTCTACTTAGAACCACTTAGAACCCCAAAGCTCTAATAGCCACAAGGTACAGATAGGAACTCTCAGTCTGGGTTAAGTGATGCTTTGTATTCTTGGTACTTGGAGGGGGGGGGCAGCAGTGGGAGGGCTTCTAGTGTCCTGGCTCCACTGCTGGAGCTCCTGATAGCACCGGGTATTTTTGGCCACTGTGTGACAGAGTGTTGGACTGGATGGGCCATTGGCCTGATTCAACATTGGATTCTCTTATGTTCTTATGAACTGCACTGGTATGCACTCCCTGTTTAAAGCCAGTGATCAGCACCATGGGCCAAAGTAGATGTTACAGTGTCCACAAGTAAGACCCATTTTAGAGATGAATTTGGCCATTTAACATGCCACAAGGGCCTGATCTTGACTGGGACTGCAGAATGGTGGGACCAAGCCATTTTCTTTCTCTCTCCATGCCTTTTCAAGTGCCGAAGCACCGTGGGGAGGCTGTTTTGGCAAATGAAAAGGCCAGCCCATGTTTGCCTGGTCCCACCATGCTAAAGACCTGATCAAGATGGGACCCTCCCAGCATTTGAAAATGTACAAATTCATCTGTACAATGGTGTCACCCGCCATGGGCCAGACCTGCGAAAGCAGTAACGTCTAGTTTGGCCCTATGTCTTGTTCCAAAAGAGACAATTCTGCCTAGTTTGGAGAAGTACTTATTTTTGCCCATCTTGAATCTATTGCTCATCAAGTTCCTTGGTTAACAAAGGAGTCCCAGAACCTAGCTGGCAGGCATATGCTGCCTCTGAATCTGGCTGCTCCATTTAGCTATCATAACAAATAGCCTTTGATAATGCTCTCTTTCTGCATAAATTTGCCTCATCCCCTTTTGCTGTCCTCTGTGCAAGTAGTCAGACCTCATTCTTGCAGCAGAAGATGTCGTTAATTGTCAACTTGTTAGCAAAAACTGTATTGGTGGAAGGTGTGGCAGAGCAATTCCCAGTGGAGGACATGTCTGACTGACCACTTTCCATCCTTAAGTACTGCTGGAACAGTGGGGGAGGCAGTGTGAGGAGCATTTGTGTGCAAAAGAGGAAATGGTAAGCTCCTTGGAACAGAGACTTGGGGGTGTTTTAGCCTTCTCCACTAAGAAGTTCCAAGGGCAATGCTTCTTGGGTGGGGGGTGGAGAAAGTGCTGAAATCTTGTTGTATTTCTCTACTATTTGCTTTCTTCACAAGGAAACAGTATTGACCCAGTCAGAGTATCCTGACATCAAATCCACTGCATTGTCCTATAAGTTACAGGGTTGCCAGCTCTGGTTTAGGAAATACCTGGAGATTTTGGGGGTGGAGCCTGGTGAGATTTTG
Source organism: Gekko gecko (assembly GCA_029375565.1). Lineage (NCBI taxonomy): Eukaryota > Metazoa > Chordata > Lepidosauria > Squamata > Gekkonidae > Gekko > Gekko gecko. The sequence continues at coordinate 18,855,494 of JAPDNY010000013.1, read as the reverse complement.
GGGGGATGGAGCCTCAGTAGGTTACAGTGCCAGAGAATCCACCCTCCAAAGTAGCCATTTTCCCCAGGTGAACTGATCTCTGTAATCAGGAGGTCAAGTGTCATACTAGAAGATCTCTAGGCCCCACCTGGAGCTTGGCAACCCTATACAAGTACCATGTACAGTGATGCTGCTATTATTATACCCAATAATATGGACAGTGACTCATGCCAATCTTGAGAACAGAAAATCCAGGCCACCCTCGGGGTTGGAGCTGGGTTTATATACATACTCAGAGGACTGTCCAGGTTCGCAGAAAACTGTGAATTTATAAATTAGCCAAAAGATAAGAAAAACAAAATGGTCTCAGAGGCACAGAATGTTGAGAGTGACTGAACATTAGTTGAAAGGGAACAGATGAAAGGAAACCAAGGACGATGGGGAAATTGGCCTGCTCAAGTCTCTGCATGTTTATAATTCTGGTATGGAAGACTGGATCTGGAAGAAAAACTGTCTAGTGGTTTGCCTCCTCCGTGGTACTCCTTCGGTTTTCAGCTGTATAAATAAATAAGACAAAAAGAGGCCCTTCTTTCTTATCTCCTTTAATACCAGAACTTGGGGTGCACCCAATGATGGGCAATAGATTCAGAATACTTCTTTACTCAGTGAGTAATAGGGTTGCCAGATCCCCGTGGACCCCCACTTTTGTAGGACGCATCCTCACTGCTGGCCCGTTGGCTGGTGGGGGGAAATCCCACCTCCAATTGGCCTGAAAGGCAAAGTGATGACATCACCCCTCTGTAGGGGAGGGCAAAAATCTATGGCAAAATTGGCAACAAACAGAGTAGAGGGCCAACAATAAAAACTTAATGTATATAATATAAATATAATATAATATAAAAATACATGTATTTATTAGCAAAGAATTAAAAATATATATATAAGGGTCCAGTCATACCTCATATAAAAATACCAAAATCTTACACACAAAGGCCAATAAGCTTGACCTGATATGTTTTGGCCTGTATAGGCCTTCTTCAGAGGTCAAACATAATGAGGCTTATATCATAATACAATGCAATTATACAACAATATAACATGGACCAGAAAAGGATTGTTCCAAAGCGAAACCACTAGGCACAGAATAAAAGTATAAACGAGTTTTGCCCAAAAACTAGAGTGCTCCCTCCTGACATCAGCGACGTGATGACATCACTTCCGGGTGATGTCATCATGAAACACACACAGCAGAAGATCCCAACGAGGACCCAGGATCCCCCCCGCCGGCTGCCAGGTAGGACCTGGCAACCTTTGGAATTCACTGCCAGTGAGTGTAGTGATAAATTGCTTAACAATGGGGTTGTACAGATTCATGGAGGAGATGTCCATCAATGGCAACTAGCCATAGTGAGTAAAGGGAACCTCCACATGCAGAGGCAGCAAAGCTCTGAATGGCTATGCTGGGAAGCAGCATCAGGAGAAAGCCTTGGCCTTGGCGTCCTGTTTGTTGACCTTCCAGGGCAACTGGTGGGCTGCTGTGTGAAACAAGATGCCATACAGATAGAACCAGGGAGAAGCCAAATTGAAACTGAGATTTTCAAGTCAAAACAGCAAGGATAAGACATTTAAAAGCATCCCTGCGAAGGAAAAGAACATGCTGTTGAGTCTCAATGGACTCATGGTGATCCCATCCATGGACATGCCAGGCAAGAGATGAGTAAAGGTGGTTTGCCCTTGCCTTCCTCTGCATAGCAGCCCCAGTCTTCATTGGTGGTCTCACATCCAAGTACTGACCGTGGCCAACCCTGATTAGCTCCCAAGTCCTGACAAGCCCAGTTTCCGCTAGGATAATTGGGGCTGCTGCAACCCTATGACAGACATATAGTGCTCTGCTAAACAGTAGGATTTTTTTTTAAAAGGAATTCTGAATAATTCATAATCCACCAATTCCTAATGTATGTTGGAGACAAGACTGGGCAACTCAGGACTCTGACATCCAGGGAGAAATCTGAATGATGAGAACTTCAGAAACATCTCTACAGAAAATTTAGTAGGGTGAACTACCAACTCAGGTGGAAGGAGGGAACTTCTGCCCAGCTCCTTGGTTTGCCATTCTAGAGTGCCAGAAGAAAAGCATGTTGGCCCCTACATATTGAGTACATGTTTATGCTGCTTTTCCTTTGAGGAGTTCAAAGTGGTGTAAATGGTTGTCCCTTCCTCATTTTGTCCTGACAACAACTCTGTGATGTGGGTTAGGCCAACAGAGAGAGTCTAGCCAAGGTCACCCAGTGAGCTTCATGGTAGTGTGGGGATTTGATCAACCAGGTCCTAGTTGGACACTCTAACCATTATGCTACACTGGCTCTCTTGCTACCAAACTAAGGCTCATTCATATTCATGTCTATAAGTATATGGATCTGCACCTGGTGCCAGCTGAGGTCTTTGGCCATCATGGAAATAGAAGATTAAAGGTCCACTTTGTTCTTGGACGCTGCCGGGAATCTACACAGCAGCTTTGCAGTTGCGTGGCTACCATAAACCCAACAGATGGGACTTTCAGTGCTCTGCTGAGGCAGATGGCTTCAGAGAAGGGTGGGAAAAGCCTGACAAGCCAATGCCAACATCATCTTGTGCCAAATCCACAGCAAGGCTCTGGCTCATGTGAGATGGCCACAGCTTCTTCCAGTGGCAAAGAGCAAGAACAGAGAGAGAGAGAGAGAGAGAGAGAGAGAGAGAGAGAGAGAGAGAGAGAGAGAGAGAGAGAGAGAGAGAGAGAGAGAGAGAGAGAGATTAGGACCAATCCCTTGTTCGGTGAGTAGTATCAGGGGTGACTATTGTGGGAAAAGGGGAGCATGATTGGCTGAAAAGGAAGGGAGTTGCAGGATGTGTGTGCATGTGCCCTCACAATGGATGGGTAGCTGTTGCCTTACTCTCTGGTTGCCACTACAATCCCCTGTGGTCTTCAAGTAGAGAGAAGGAAGAAGAAGAACCCCGCCCTTCACTCCGAGTCTCAGAGTGGCTTACCATCTCCTTTCCCTTCCCCTCTCCACAACAGACACCCTGTGAGGTAGGTGGAGCTGAGAGAGCTCTTTTGAGGACTGCTCTTGAGAGTGACCCAAGGTCACATCAGGAGTGGGGAATCAAACCCAGTTCTCCCAGATTAGAGTCTGTGCTCTTAACCACTACACCAAACTGGAAGCAGAGGAGATCCATGATCTTGATCCACTGGCAGCTGCTTCCTGCACTGCAAGGCAGAGCAGCAAAGGATTTCTCCTCAACCCCCCTCCTCTGCTTTTCTTTACTCTTTCCTCTGAAGGAGCCATTTTGTTTCTCTTTAGGAAGTCACTTGGGTTTCCTTTCCTCCCCAGTGGGAAGCCTCACTTTCTGAAACAAGCATCCTACCTTCAACAAGCAACAACCATCCTGCCTTTGTAACCAGACATCATCAGCCAACCTTTCTGCTTGTCTGTACATGAAGGGCCAAGATCTCTGCGAGCCACTAGCTGAATGCTATGGCACAAGCTCTGCACAGGATTGCCAGGTAACCCCTGGCCACCGGTGGGAGGTGGGGCGGATTTAGGTTTGCCAGATCCAGGCTGAGAAACTCCCAGAGATTTGGCGGTGGAGCCTGGGGATGACAGGGACCTCAATGTGCTGCAGTGCCATAGAGTCCATCCTCCAAGCATCCATTTTCTCCAGGGGAATCGATCTCTGTAGTCTGGAGATGAGCAGTAATTCCAGGAGATTCCCAGGCCCCACCTGGAGGCTGGCATCCCTAGCTCTGCCTAATGCACAAGGTTCAAGGCTTGACATCAAAATCACATGCAAAGGGGAAAGATCTCTCTCTGTCCAAGATTTTAGAGAACTGATGCTGGACAGAATGAATGATAACTGGGATAGGTAGTCCAATGGCTTGACTCCATGTCAGGCAGCATCATATGTCTCCATTTCTCTCCCAGCTCATCCAGGATATAAAGGATTAGCAAATGCAGTTCATAAACTAATCAGAGGCCACATGGGAGAATGGGAATGGCAGGAGCAGCTGGCGGGAAGTCTGAGAAACTTGCCCACTGGAATCACCAGCATGTTTACTCAGAAGCAGGGGTTTTTTTTGTAGCAGGAACTCCTTTGCATATTAGGCGACACACCCCTAATGTAGCCAATTCTCCAAGAGCTTACAGTAGCCCCTGTAAGAAGAGCTCTGTAAGCTCTTGGAGGATTGGCTACATGAAGGGTGTGTCGCCTAATACGCAAAGGAGTTCCTGCTACAAAAAGAGCCCTGCTCAGAAGGAAGTCCCACTGAGCTCAGTAGGGTTTGGTCCCTCATTAAGTGAGTTTTGGATTACAGCCTGCATCTACTAACTTCCAGGGACATGAGACAGAGTTTCTCTGGGAGTGACACTTGTGCTGGTAACCATCAATGTGCTGGTCCTGATGGTGGTGGAGATGGACAATCTAGTGGCCAACCAGTGGATTTTATTTTTTAAAAATCCCCACTGGCAGTGGTTGGAGGTTTTGAGGGATGGTGGCAGAAGAGGGTGATAGTGGGACAACTCACATCCTGTCCATTAGATCCCTTGGTTGCTGGTAAGAGGATGTTGGATAGTAATTGGGACAAGACCAATGCTCCCTCTAAACTGGACCTCCTGATGGCACCTGGTATTTTTGGCCACTGTATGACAGAGTGTTGGACTAGATGGGCCATTGGCCTGATTCAACATTGGCTTCTCTTATGTTCTTATGTTCTTATTGTGTCTTGTGAGCAAAAATGTTATTTTGTGAGCTACTGGCATTAATGTTGTGAGAGAGAGCAATTTGGCTACTGCATAAGTTAGTTTGCTCTGGATCTATCCTTCCTGAGTTAAGACAAAAATGTGTGAACCGGAGGCTAAAAAACTGTGAGCTAGCTCACACTAACTCAGCTTAGAGGGATCACTGGACCAGACATAGGGCGAGGGTTATTTTTTCTCCTCGCTCTGCTCTCTTTTTGAGCAGCTCTAAACTTACACAGCCAAAGTGTGTTTCACATGATGGGGATGGTCAGTCTTGGATGTACTTTATTGATAGGAAAAATAGGCTAGACAGAGTATCATTATTCAAGCACACTTGAAGCTGTCTTGCACTGAGTCCTTGGGAGATACCAGGGATGGAACTTGGGACCTTTTGCATACACAACAGATGCTCTCCCACTAAGCCATGGCACCTTTCTGAGGGACTTTTGTTCAAGGACTCTTATTAAGAGCTGGAATGAAATTTCACATATCACTGAAATCTAGAAACGTTTCAGTATTCAAAACAAGTGTTAAGTTCTGCTTCCGCTTGACAATCCAAACTTAGACACCCCCCCAACCCCTTTGGTAAAATAGAACATATGACAAGGAATAAACTCTCTTTCCTCCTCCGCAGGAAGAAGGGTTCAAAACATTACATTAATCAATTTCTTGGGATTTGTCTTTGGCAAGTTATAGAACAGGAAACAAGTGTTTGAGTTAATTTTTTTTGTAGGCTGTAGCAAGATGTTGCCGATAATATTGGAACATATATCCCCAAACACAGAAAACTCCAATTACCATTTCCTAACTAGTCAAATCTCTAAAATATCTAAGCTAGGGTTGCCAACTCTGGGTTGGGAAAATTCTGGAGATTTGGGGTGTGAAGGCTGTGCATTGTGGAGTTTGGGGAGTGCAGTGACCTCAGCAGGGTCTAATGCCATAAAGCCCATCCTCCAAAGCAGCCATTTTCTCCAGGGGAACTGCTTTCTGTCACCTGGAGATCAGATGTAATACCAGGAGATCTCCAGGCCCTACCTAGAGTTTGTCAACCCTACAAGAAGAAGAAGAAGAAGAAGAAGAAGAAGAAGAAGAAGAAGAAGAAGAAGAAGAAGAAGAAGAAGAAGAAGAAGAAGAAGAAGAAGAAGAAGAAGAAGAAGAAGAGGAGATTGGATTTATACCCTGCCCGTCACTCGGAGTCTCAGAGTGGCTTATAAACTCCTCTCCCTTCCCCTCCCCGCAACAGACACCTTGTGAGGTAAGTGGGGCTGAGAAAGATCTGAGAGATCTGCTCTTTCAAGAACAGCTCTGACAGAACTATGGCTTGGCCAAAGTCATCCAGCAGCTGCAAGTAAAGAGTGGGGAATCAAACCCGGTTCTCCCAGATTAGAGTTTACTTGGGAAATTCCTGGAGTTTTGGGGGGAAAGGCTGGGGAGCCTGAGGAGGGGAGGGAACTCAGCAGTGATGTGACGCCATGGAGAGTCCACCCTCCAAAGCTGCCGTTGTCTCCAGGGAAACTGATGGTTGGAGTCTGGATAGCCGTTCTAATTCCGGTAGAACTCCAGGCCCCACTTTGAGGATGGCAACCCTCGCGTTCACCCTTTCCTCATTCATATTCTCTCTATTCTTCTCTTCTTTGCTTTTAGGAATACCTTGCCTGCTCAAAGGCAAGGCACAGAAGGAAGCCATCTCCCTGCAGTGCAATAGAAACCTTGGTAGGTAAAGAATACACAGTAAAACCTCCAATCTCTCATACACATTTCATCTTAGGAGAAGAGTTCTGTGGGAATTTTAACCATGTTTTAACCCCCCCACCACAAATGCCCTTAGCCAGATGAAAATGAGCAGATCCACAGATTAGGCAGAACATGTAAGGGGGTCTCTAAGAAAATATGACCGAAAGGAAGAGATCCTGGGAGCCGAGGAAGGGTTTGTAGTTTTGCCTTCAAAATAATACAACTTTAAAAGCCTCATGCTGATGTGTTCTGTCCATGTTCTGCCAAATGCCAGGTGTTGTCGGAGATTAGATGTTTTTTACAGATCAAAGCCACATAGTAGGCCTTTCCAGATAAGAATAATAATAAGCAGAGATACTGCTAGGAAGGGAACCGGGTGGTGGTGGTGGGGGAGATGAGAAAGACGTAAAAGGACAAACAGAACTCCTGCGTATCTGCAAATCAGTCAGACCAGAGAAGCCACTAAGGGGTCCAGAATGCTATCATGGCCAAAACTTCTGTTGGGCTACGTAGATTCCCCCCCAAAAAGTTCTGCAGTGCTTCAAGATCAAATCCACGCACAAGGTTAGTACAGAAACTGAACTGTTCAGGAACTGCAAGAACTGCTGAAGATTATGGGGTTGCCAACCTCCAAGAGGTGGCTGGAGATCCCTTGGGATTATAATTGAACTCCAGGCAACAGAGATCAGTTCACCTGGAGAAAATGGCCACTTTGGAAAGTAGACTCTATGGCATTAAACCCCATTGAAGTCCCTCCCCTCCTAAACCCCACCCTCCTCAGGCTCTACCCCCAAAAATCTCCAGGTATTTCCCAACCCAGAGCTGGCAACCCTATTAAAGAAGCTGAGCTATATTTTAACATGAGATCTGGAAATGCACTTCTAACCACGGTTTGGGCTGTCAAACCAGAATCAGAAACCATGGTTGGAAGTATATTGGAAAACGGCAAAGCACACTTCACCACAGCTGAGCATTAGACCTGAGTTTGCAATCCACATTCCAAAAACCATGGCTGGAAATGGATCTGCTGTGCATGATTAATCATAAGTTCACATGGTATCGGAACTGACAAATGTATTTTGTTTGTTTGTCTTCAAACACTGTTATGCTGTCTTTCCACCTAGTTCAAGATCCCCATGGCAGCATACAATCAAAACATTAAAGCAATTTTTAAAAATACATCATATTCAAGCAGTTAAATACAACGTACAGTTAAAATGCATACACATACACAGAAAAGGAAGATCATGGAGGGAATGCCAAATAAAACAGAATGGCAGTGGGGGACAGATAGCTCTCCTTGGGGAGGGAATTCCATAATTTTGGTGCCATGACCGAGAAGGCCACTTCTTGGATTCCTCCTCTCCATCTAGCCTCAAACAGTGAGGGCATCCAAAGAACGGCCCCTGAAGATGACTGCAGTGGCTGGGCAGGTTCCTATGGGAGAAGGCAGTCCTTAGCATATGGTTTGTGATTGGCTGCTGAGCCAGAATCAGAAGTCATGATTTGAATAGGGGTACCAATAATGGTTTGAGACATCCATTAGAGATATCCTGCCTGATATGACAAACCATAATTACAATTGTTGCTCCAGAGACCATGAAGGTAGAATGGACAGAGGAAGCTGACAGAAAAACAGAGTGGACAAGTCACTCTAATCCCAGTTTTGTTTTGTTTTTGTACATTTGGGAAGCTCAAACTATGCTCTGAATTCTAAACTATGGTTTGTTGGGTGTGATATCTGAAGAAGGCCTTAGTATTTTTTTTTTAAATACCTGACCTGGATAGGTCAGGCTAGCCCAGTCTTGTCAGATCTCAGAAGCTAAGCAGGCTGGTATCTTCAAGGAATACAAGGGTTGAAATGCAGAGGCAGGCAATGGCAAACCGCCTCTGAATGTCTCTTGCCATGGAAACCCTATGGGGTTGCCAGAAGTCAGTCATGATTTGATGGCAAAACCCCACGCATTTTAAAACCAACTTGTCTGGGTGGATTTCTGGCTGGGTTCAAGAAAATGTAGACTTCACTTTCAATAATGGCCCAGGCCACAGAGCAGTTCTTGTGGTCTCTTCACAAACAGATACTGGTGACCGCAATGTATCCAAATCCAGTCCTTTAAAGGCTGTATCATAATGGTGCCTGTGGGTGCCATGGTCCCCGCAGACCACTTTTATGGTGCTGGTCAAAGGTTTTTAGGAAGTGTGCAGGGCCAGGAAGGGCCACTGGCCACTGGAGATTTGATTGGCTGTGCAGATTTTTAGAAATGTTTCTTTGGCAGCTGCTGCCACCATAACACAAGGAGCTTCACTGGATGACTGAAGGGAAGCTGTGTGGCAGCCATTTTGGGGCTGTGCCCCCCACACTGTGCCAGAATTCCAAAGGCGACCCCAGGCTCAAAGTGGTTGGGGATCCCCACTGTAATACTTTTTCAGCTTGATGAAAAGTTCAGTACGGTAACTTAAACAGGACACATGCCTCTCCTATGGTAAAATGAGATGGTTTCATTTGTGGACTGAGCAGAAGCAGCTGCCGGGCACAAAGCTGCCCGACACAGTGCTATCTTGACAGGAAACAGCAAAACAATCCAATCAGGAGCTAATTCGACATGTAAGCAAGGAAGTTCAGCTAAGAAGCTTTGCCTAATGATCATGTTTACAGTGGTGCCAAAGAGAACAAACCCCCAAATAGATACTGAAATGCGAGGAATTTAACTCTTAAATGCCTGGAATTTAACCCCTCCCCTCCCCACAGGTGCTGGAGAAGACTCTTGAGAGTCCCTTGGACTGCGAGGAGATCAAATCAGTCAATCCTAAAAGAAATCAACCCTGACTGTTCCCTGGAAGGCCAGATCCTGAAGCTGAAGCTCAAATACTTTGGCCACCAAATGAGAAGGGAGCATTCACTGGAGAAGACCCTGATGCTGGGAAAGATTGAAGGTCAAAGAAGAAGGGGACGGCAAAGGATGAGATGGTTAGACAGTGTCATCGATGCAACGAACATGAAATTGAGCAAACTTCAGCGGACAGCGGAAGACAGGAGGGCCTGGCGTAATCTGGTCCATGGGGTCGCAAAGAGTCGGACTCGACTGTGCGACTGAACAACAACAACTCCCCACAACAGACATCCTGTGAGGCAGATGGGGCTGAGAGAGCTCTTTCGAGGACTGCTCGTGAGAGAACAACTCCGAAAGAATTTGTAACAGACCTGAGGTCAGCTGCATGTGGAGAAGTGGGGAACCAAACTGGCTCCAGAAGAAATTGACTCTTAGGGTAGGACTCTTAGGGTAGGTGATGTGGGGAGTAGGGTTGCCAGATTAAGGTCAGGGAACTCCTGGAGATTTGGGGATGGAGTCTGGGGAGGACAGGGACCTCAGTGGGGTACAATGAGTCCACCCTTCAAAGCATCCATGTTCCCCAGGGAACCTGGTATCTTTAGTCTGGGGATGAACTGTAATTCCAGGGGATCGCCAGGTCCCACCTGGAGGCTCGCATCCCTAAGGCTTCTTAATTGTGGTGTAAAGTGAATGGTCTAAAATGACTTTTAGACTGAATTCTTAAGAACGCTTTCCTAGACATAAACCTCATTAAATAAAATGGGGCTTACATATGAGTAGACCAGCTTAGGATGACTCCAATAGTTCTTTGAGTACATGGTTTGGTAAAGGTAAAGGTAAAGGTTCCCTTGCTCGAAAGCCAGTCGAATCCGACTCTAGGGTTGCGGTGCTCATCTCCGTTTCCAAGCCGAAGAGCCAGCGCTGTCCGAAGACATTTCCGTGGTCATGAGGCCGGCATGACTAAACACCAAGGCGCACGGAACACTGTTACCTTCCCACTGAAGTGGTACCTATTTATCTACTTGCAATTTCTTGCTTTCGAACTGCTAGGTTGGCAGGAGCTGGAACTAGAGACAGGAGCTCACCCCGTCATGCAGCACTCTCGGGTCTTGAACTGCTGAACTACTGACCTTCCACAGCCTGCAGTTCAGCGTCTTAACCACTTGAGCCACCGCAGCTCCATCATGGTTTGGTACCTGCACACAAAAACAATACTTTAACAGTTGATGAAAATATTGCCTATTCTTTGTTTCTTAATGAGGCACAACTCGACAGTCTCCCTTTCCAGTGTTTGGGCTACAAGGATGCTTTCAGGTGTGTGCTTTAACAGTGACAACTTTTAAAATTATGAATATTCAAATGTGGAGAGCCAGTTTGGTGTAGTGGTTAAGTGTGTGGTCTCTAATCTGGGAGAACCGGGTTTGATTCCCCACTCCTCCACTTGCACTTGGCTGGATGACCTTGAGCAAGCCATAGTTCTGATAAGAGTGGTTCTTGAAAAAGAGCAGTTTCTGTCAAGAGCTCTCTCAGCCCCACCTACCTCCCAGGGTGTCTGTTGTGGGGATGGGAAGGGAAAGGCATTTGGAAGCCACTCTGAGACACCTTTGGGTAGTGAAGGGCGGGGCATAAATCCCTTCCCTTCACTTTAAAAATAGAAAATAATATTTCTGAACAGTTGCACTTTTTAGACCTTTTTATTTCAGTTTACAGAGCATAAACATTCATAGATTGCTTCATCAAGTGTGAAAGGGACTGCAAGCTCAGAAAATCAGTTGTTGGATTTCCACCAACTATTTAGGCCTTGATTATTTATTCATTTATGAAAATATTTACAGTTTAATTGCCCACTGCTTTTTGTACTATGTCTTCTTTCTTTGTTCTTCCTGGATTGCACGGTCAATTCCAGCCGATTGGGAATCATGTCGAAAATGGAATGCTGTAACAACTCTACACATGTGATCGGATTTTGTTACATGTTGGCAACACATAAAGGGCAAATGAAATCTAGTGTTTTTTGATGTTCATCATGTATTTCATTTTATGCATTTTATCTATGTTGTAAGCTGCCTTGAACCCTGCAAGGAAGAAATACAGCTAATAAATGTTTAAAACAAACAAACAAACAAATAAGCAAATCAATAATGAGACATTTGGAAAGACCTAGTTGAGGGAACAGGCCAAGGGGTCTTGCCAGCTCATTTAAAGAGAGGGCCATTTTTCAATATTGCCAAAAATGTTCTTAAGATCTAGTGAACATCTGGAGCTTGACTCTGGTGCCTGTTTTCCCCCCCAAAACTGATTTGCGGGCCATCTTACAGACAGATGTTTATCTCTTGACAAGCATCGGCCTGCCTGCTTGAATGAGCATCACAGATTAATCAACACAGATAGGTTTCATATAGATCAACACCCATCCTTCGCCAGAGGATGCAGTTCACAGATTTGGCTGACAGTCACCAAGATTCAATTAACAAGGAATGAGAGATCCCTTGTATGGGAACTATCGGGGGGGGGGAAGCTCTGGTGTCAGGGGGAACAAACCAAAAGCTTGTGGATGAGGCTGTCACTAGCTAGCACCCAAACTGTACAACAGAAGCTACCTGTGCATTACATTTTAATCCCACCTTCCTCCATGGTGACATGCATTAGGGCACACATGGTACCACGGGTAACATAAATGGAATCTCCTCTCCTCCATTTAATCCTCCTTTACTTAAGGTAGGTTACACTGAGAGAGAGAGTAAATTGCCCAAGGTCATCCAGTATGCTTTGTGACAGAGTGAAGGGACAGGCCACACGCCTAAGGATGCCTGGAGATTTGGGGTGATGCTGGGGATGGCACAACCTGAGAAAGGGAGGGAGTTCAGTAGGGAAGTGAAGTCACTCTAGGACATCTGTTTGCCCTAGACTCTGTGGTATACCATAGAGTTCACCCTCTGAAGCTACTATTTCCTTCCAGGGGATGTGATCTCTGTAGCCTGGAGATCAGTTGTAATTCTGGCCCCAGCTGGACATCCCACTGCAGCAAGATCAACTATATCTAAGGGAAGACACTTTTGTTAAGTAATCTGTTTTTTTCTGTTGAGTGGCTGGTCAGATAGCAGGCAATGGAGAAGCTGTGGAATAGTAGTGTAGGACTACATGTGTGCAAAACATTTGAAACACATAGAATAATTGTGAATGTATGATAAAAAGCCTTCTTTAATAGTAATGCTGCTTGAAAATTACAATCAAATTGTGATCCAACCATTGGAGAGGCCAAAAATCACTGACCTCGGCAAGGAGGGAAATGTGCTAAAGTTGCATTTCTATGCACAGTTCATAAAAACATAAAATAAGTCAATCAGGCCAATGGCCCATCCAGTCCAACACTCTGTCACACAGTGGCCAAAAATACCAGGTGCCATTAGGAGGTCCAGCAGTGGGGCCAGGACACTAGAAGCCCTCCCACTGTTGCCCCCCTCCCCAAGCACCAAGAATACAGTGCATCACTTGTCCCAGACTGAGAGTTCCTATCCTTGGGAATGAACCCCATTGAACTCAGTGGGATTTGCATCTGAGTAAGCCTGCACAGGATTGAACCGCATGGGTCTGCTGGCACAGAAATAGCTTGCAAGTTACAGCCTGTGGGGCCGACAGCAGGTGCATCCACTCTGAACTTTTGATCCCTCTATTTTCCAGTATGTCGCAAACGGCTTAAGGAAGAAAATGTTGCAAAAGCTAGAATGAATGAATGAATCTGGGAATTCTTCTTTTTGACCTGGCAGCTGCAACAGCTGTGAGGAAACTGAATTGGAAGCAAACTGCCACTTGGAAAGGAAGCATCAGAGAACAGTTTTCCTGTCTTTTCCTTGACCAAGGGGGGGGGCAGGAGGAGAATAAAATCAATGAACATCTCACTGGTGGCTGTGTACATTTTTCCAATGGTTCCACTACCCCCATTCTGGTCTGAAACAGAGATTTATTTGCTGTCTCAGAATACTTTGAAATTAAATTTAAGCTAATGCAATGCTAAAGCAAAGGCAAGAGGGAACAAATTGAAAAGGGTTTCTGAGTTTTGTTCAACTTAGCGAGGAAAGCTAGGAGGATTGTTAAGGACTCACTTTTTTTAACCATCAGCCTCAAGAGAGTTGGAGTTATTTTTAAAAATCCTTTCCTTGTAGCGTTCCTTCAAGAGAGATGAATGACAGTTCGACCGGCAGTTGTGGATTTAAGAAACCGGATCCAGGGACGCAGGATTTAGGCTGCCTTAATCCAGTTCAAAACCCAAATCCAGGTGGCCTTATTTGCATATTGCTTGCTAACTATGCAAATTGAGCACACGGACTGTCAGTCTGTCGGTTGCTTTGTGTTGCCTCCTGGCAACTATTACAAAAATCGGCAGGGGGTGGGGAGGGGGAGGTCAAAGAAAGCATCCTTTGACTTGCTGGTTTGCTCATGCCAGGACTGGGCCATGGTTGTCTGGGAAGGATGCAGCAAGTGCACCAGTCATAGCCAAGGCTTCCCTCATTGGTTAGAATGGGAAGCAGGACCAGGTTTGTTACTTGCTATAAATTGAGCAGAAGACTGCGTTAACATGTTGCCTTCTGACTTTTGACATAAAAGAGCTACAGGCTTACATTAAAAAAACAGGATTGGGAATCAGGACCAGCTAATGAGTCAGACTGGTAGCAGATCGTCCTTAGTTGCTCCAGCCTATCAGTAATAGACTTCTGCTCTGTTGTTGGAAAGCTTTGGAGGAATTAATTAAATCTGTCTCAATAGAATCAGTAGATGGGAAATCTCCAGCCTCAGGCTCAGAGTTGATGGAAGTTTCATCCCAGCTAATAAGATCATGCTCCAAGAAGGCCTTGAACCTAACCAGGGTCAGTTCAGGCCAGTATTTGGATAGGAGACCATCAAGGAAGTTCAGAGGTAACAGCATTGTCAGAATTTGAATAAAACCCAGACCATGTGGCATCCTAGGCAGGATATGGCTATGGATCACTGCTTCCAAAAATTCAGGACAATGAACCCCTTAGGGACATAGCATTAGTATCTCACTACAAATTCTATTTTCATGCATTTTTCACTTCTGTGTATACCTCCTAGCTCTAATCAAGCAGAGGACATTTTGTATTGTACCACTGCATCCTGACCCCATCTCACCCTCCTTTGCAAAACCCCTCCCACCTTTTGACTTGTGTAAGGGCTGATGGAACTTCATTTCCTTTGTATCTGATGAAGTGAGGTTTGGCTCATGAAAGGTGATACCTTGGAAAATGTTGTTGGTATTTGTGATGCTACTGGACTCAGATTTTGTTCCAAAATTACAGTAAGCTACGTACTGAACCCTGGAAAGATTCTTTGATCCAGGCTTTCATCCTTGTCACTGGCCATGGAGCGCCCCTTACACTCCTTTGGTGCCTTCAAAAGGGGGTGGGAAATGCTTGCATTCCCTGCTCTACCTCCTTCCATACTGATGATCTCTTTGTCAGCAAGACGGGAAAAGGAGAACCACAAGTATCAATCAAAAACTCAGTCATGGAGCATAGCAAGCCGTTCACATGAAATGAGATGCAGGTCCATTTCCTCCACACTTATAGAGAAAATCAAGCAAGGGAAAGGGAAGGTAGGAAACCCCAGTAAAAGTGGGGGTCATTAACACTATCACATTTCAGCCTGGCCGGTTCCCCATATTATGACAGTCTTCATGGGAAGTAGGTGGTGCAACTACCCAGTGGCCCTCAGTCTTCTGGCTGGTGGACCCAGTTGTGGGTCGGCCAGTTTGGTGTAGTGGTTAAGAGGTGTGGACTCTAATCTGGGAGAGCTGGGTTTGATTCCCCACTGCTCTGCATGCAGCTGCTGGTGTGACCTTAGGTCAGATACAAGTTCTTTCAGAGCTGTTCTCTCAAAGGCCGTTCTCAAGAGAGCTCTCTCAGCCCCACCTACCTCACAGGGCATCTGTTGAGGGGAGGGGAAGGGAAAGGAGATTGTAAGCCACTCTGGGACTCCCTCAGGTAGTGAAGAGCGGGGTATAAATCCAATCACCTCCTCCTCCTCCTGAAACCTCAGAGTAACCAGCAGTGGGGACAGAGTTCTTCCTGGCAGGTGGTGGGGAGTATGAGCTCCCTGCAGTTGCTCACTTTCTGGCTGATTGGTAGGGATAGGGTTGCTAGCTCTGGGTTGGGAGATACTTGGAGATTTGGGGGATGAAGCCTGAAGAGGGCATGGTTTGGGAAGGGGAGAGACCTCAGCAGAGTACCCTGCCATAGAGTAGTCCACCTTCCAAAACAGCTGATTTTCTCCATCACTGTTGCCTAGTCACCAGCCACCACTGGGAGGTTGGTATTGATCCTACGTTGGGAACATGTTGCTGCTTCTGCTTGATGTTTGACGATGCCTGAGCAGAGGGGGAAGCTTTAACAAGCACTTAGATGCAGTTGTAAGCCAGCGTGTCACAGTGTTCTTCCTGGGAGGTGTATGTGTGTGTGGAACCCTCCTGTGGCTCTTGGGACTTCTGGTCAGTATTAAAATGCAGATGATCTTCCTCTCACCTTTACAATCATGGGCAATGCTCCCTCTAAGCCATGGAGTCTTATGTTATGAGCAAAAATTCTACTTTGTAAGCTACTGGCATTAAAGTTGTGAGCGAGCGATTTGGCAAACTGCATAAATTTGTTTGCTCTGGGGCCGTCCTTCCTGAGCTAAGACAAAAATGTGTGAGCTGGGGGCTAAAAAACTGTGAGCTAGCTCACACGAACTCAGCTTAGAGGGATCAATGATCACAGGGCAACTAGGAGTTTTTCTCAGGCAGTCTCGGAGACAAGAAGCTGACTGACTAATCCATTGAGGTCAGGACTGTCTACTTAGACATCCAGTGGATCTTCAGGGTCTCAGGTAAAGGTCTTTCAGATCACCAACTAACTGGAGAGGAACCCGGGACCTTCTGCAAGCCAAGCAGATGCTCTGTCACTGACCTGTGGCCCTGATCCACCCTGGATGTGATCTTGCTGCTGCAACTAGGTAAGCAGGACTAGGTAGTCTATCACTGCAGGGGAAAGTTTACGATTCTTTGGCAACAAAACTGCTAAATAGAAATGTTGCTTTGAGCAGGAGTCTGGACTGGTTGATCCATGAGGTTGCTTTAATTCAGTGAGTTGAGTGAGGGCCTCCTTCAAACCCTTCCATGGGGATGGGGCCTCTGCTCAGCCAGGGCTGGCTGCAGATTTTGGGGGGCTCTGGGAAAGATTCTGCTCAGTGCCCGTCCACCCATCAAGCACACATACTCTCCTGAAACAGAAACAAGTCCACAACTCTTTCAGGTTCCTTTTATCCTCCCGGAGCAGTCTAAAACAGGAAGTTGATCCCAAAGTTCCTGTGACATGACGGGAGCCTCTATGACAATCTCCCATTCTTGGTAGCAACACGTGCTTCAAGCCTCTTTTGTTGACTGTGGGCCACTTGCCATTGGTTGTGTGCCATCTAGGCAGAAAAAAAAATCGCTGCTTTTGAAAAAGCCAGGTGGAGGGAAACTCTGGGATATTCTCACATGATTTTATGGGTAAACACAGTTTCCTTTGACCCGACAGAGCTGGAATGCATCCCTGTACATAAAATATGAGTGAACAGTGCAAGTCCTCCATAACAACTCCCACAACTTGTGCCTTTGTTCATGAGAACGGGGTGATGCAGGTCAGGAAGGAAGCCACTAAGGAGATACTCACTGCTGGTTTATTTTCCAGTACTGCAAACAAAAAATAGTTCTCTGGCTTTCTGAAAGCTCAGACCCTCCGCTTTCACCATGTTTTCCCAGGAAATTGGCTTCCTGATTGGCTTATTTCCCCCCTCAGTAATCAACCTTTAAAGTATGCATAAGAAACCCTAGTGCCCATCATTGAAAATCAGCATTGTACTACTCTTCAGTGTGGTGTGGAGAGGGGTTAGTGAACCCAGGCTGAACCATTACAAACCCTCTGTTCCCATAATTCTGAGAGAATCCCTGGTTTAACATTGACCAGTATCAGCACCACTAAAGTCCCAGGTGGAGTCTGAGTTGCAGGGTGAGCTTGCAGGCCTGTGTGTAGCTGTCTGGACTGGGCTTGAACACATGAAGCTGCCTTATACTGAATCAGAATATTGATCCATCATGGTCAGTATTGTCTACTCAGACTGGCAGCAGCTCTCCAGGGTCACAGGCTGAGGTCTTTCACATCACTGACTGCCTAATCCCTTTAATTGGAAATGCCAGGGATTGAACCTGGGACCTTCTCCATGCCAAGCAGATGCTCTGCCACAGAGCCACAGCCCCTCTCCCAAATATATACTTGTCTCCCTATCAGGCTCCTGCAACATCTTTTCAGTTCCTTGTCTGACTTGACAGAAGCTCCACAGCTGTTTCAGCAACCCTGCCTAAAGCCTCTTGCTAAACTTTACTGGACTTCTCTCCTGTTCCCTCTGCAGTCTCACCTTAGATAGTGATTCTTGCCATGCTTTGTTGTTAAAACACTGACTAGGGATGGGCCTGAATCACATTTTTGCAGTTCGGTTCATGGTTCATATCAGTTCATGAGCCATTTAAAGTTTAAACCCCTGCTTTCTACTCCTCTTGAAAAGTGGTGGGAAGCAGAAAGCTGGGGTTCGAATGGCTCTGATCCATTTAAACCCCTACTTTCTGCTACCCATCACCCCTGCTTTCTACTCCCTGTGGTTTTTGGTTTAAATGGCTTGGAGCCATTTAAGCCCCCGCTTCCTGGTCTTCATGAAGTTCGTGACAGTTCTTCAGTTAGCAAACATCCCTTTGAGAACCATGAAGCACACAAAATTCATGATGAACTCTAGTTTGTGAGCGGGTTCGTACCCATCTAAGCCATCTTGCTCTGGTGCAGGGAGGAAATGGAACAGTTTTAACTGGAGTAACCTAACCAATTAACCAATTCACTGGTGCAGCCCTTCTTGGTATGGTGGGGTGCAATTGAACATATAAAAGACTTCTTTTTTAAAAAAGCTTCTTGTAAAATGATTCAGGCCATCTCTGTATTAAAAGACATCCTATAGTCGTAAACCCATTTTTTTAATTTACAGAAATCCACACCAAATGCTGCAAGCTCCATTTTGCTTTACCTTCCAGGGGGCTCTATTTAATCCTGCCACGCCAAAGGGCCAGTGTAGAAGAAAACAACCAGAATATCTAGAGGGCTGGCAAGAAAGGGTGAAAATCATCTCCCCTGCTGGTGCCTCCTTCTGCTGCCACAGCTGATTTATTTTTATGAGTTCCGTCGTTGTAATTGTGAAATGGTTTTTTAAAAAATGTTTTCATTGCAAACCACCTTAGGAGCTGTGACTGAAAGGCAAGCGGGTAAATATAGTGACTACATAAATTAAAGACGGAGTAAAGCAAGCAAGTCATAAAAACCAAAAAAGAGCTCTGCTGCATCGGGACAAAGGTCCATCGAATCCAGCATCCTGCTTCCCATGGAGGACAAGTAAGATGCCCTTGGAAGGCCTACAAGCAGGGCATGGCGTTCAACACCTTCCCTGTTACACCTTGAACTGGGATGGCCTTGACTATTAGGCACACCTAGGCAATTGTGTAAGGCACCAGGTGTAGGCTTGCCAGCTCTGGGCTGGGGTATACCTGGAGGTGTGGAGGTGTGTGAAGTCTGGGGAGTACAGGGTTTAGGAAGGAGAGGGACTTCAGCAGGGTATAATATCACAGAGTGTCAGGATTGGGCTTTCTCCTGGGTGACATTGCCTGTATCTGTACTATGATCAGTTCCCAATACCTGTAACCTAATTCCCAATACCTGTAACCTAATGCCTTATGCTGCTAATGCCTTACTTTCGCTTTTGTAAGTCCATTGTTTGCCCCTTATCAGCCCTCCACGACATTACTAAGGGGGGGGGAGTGTGTGAATGAATGGAAGGAGTGTTGTAGCGGCTTCAGCAGAAATTATTCCTAAGCAGCCCCCACATAGCCTGGGAGCCACAGCTGGGCTGTGGGAGACAAGAGTCTTAAGATAGCTAGCTAGGTCCCATATTCTCTCATGACCTGTAGTAGCCTAGGTATCTCTGTGTGACGTATGCTTGAGGGTGGGGCCCTAATCCCTCTTCCCTTGTTCCATGCTATTGATTGCCAGTTCTGGCAAAGGTGCTCACCTGTCCAGAAGCCATACTTTGCCAATAAACCTGTTAAAGGACTATTGCATACTGAGTGGTTCCTGCAGGACCTGACACAGAGTTCTCCCTCCAAGACAGCCATCAGTCAGGTCTTTATTAATACAGTCATAGACCAGCACAAGTCTTGGCAAAATTCCCAACCACCACAGTGAGTAAGAGCAAATTTAAAATTAGCTCCCACACATAATAATTCAAAGGGAAGTACATGTTAAATAAAATCTGCAATATGTATGTATAAAAACTTAAGCCACCAGTATCTGGCCAATTTTACAAGGTGCCACACAAGACTTCACAGTATGTGCTGAAACCAGTGGATTTTCATCTATAAGTAACATTCTAGCATACACTGAGTCTGACCGACTGGGATACCTACTAAACAAGGGAAGGATAAACTGAGAGTGAACCTCTTGGTATAAGGGATAATGAAGTAGAACGTGTTCCACAGTTTCGAACTTCCCTGGTCCACAGGAACATAGCCTGTCTGCCTTTGGAGCTTCACGTATATATATGTGCAACCTATATATGCAATACAGCCATTTTCACCAGGGGGACTGGGCTCTCTCACCTGGAGATCAGTTGCAATCCTAGGAGATCTCCACCCACTACCTGGAGGAGTAGTGTGTGTGGAGGAGGCTGAGAGGTGGCTTCCCCATGGCGTTCATCAAGGTTGCCTCTAATCTGAGATTGTTGTTGAGTGGTAGCTGCCTCTGAACATAGAAAGTCTCTTCAGACACCATTACTGATAATGGATGGACAATTTATGTACGTACATATGGGCATGCCGTCAAGTCGCAGCTGATACGGTGACCTCAGCAAAGGGCTTTTGGGGCAAGTGAGAAGCAGAGGCGGTTCGCCATTGCTTTCCTCTGCAGAGGTTTCCTTAGTGATGGACTATCTGGCCTCCATGAATCTGTGCACATTCGGTAGACTTTGACGAATCTCCAAGGAAAGGCCTTAATAATAATAAAAAAAACCCAAGATGCATTTATGTAGCCCAGCCAGAAAGCCCCCAGCCTTTCTGAGCCTGCAGCAGTGTTCCCTCTAAGCTGAGCTAGTGTGAGCTAGCTCACAGTTTTTTAGCCTCTAGCTCACACATTTTTGTCTTCGCTCAGGAAGGACCGCTCCTGAGCAAACTAGTTAATGCAGTAGCCAAATCACTCACTCACAACTTTAATGCCAGTAGCTCTCACAAAATAGAATTTTTGCTCACAAAGACTCCACAGCTTAGAAGGAACATTGGCCTGCAGGCACCTTTGGGATTCTGACACAAAGTGGTGCACAATGACAAAATGGCTGCCACAGGAGGTGGAGATAACCACACAAGGTCAGGGATTGAGGTCATGCGTGACTCTCATTTCAGGATGCCTTAGAAATGAACACGTTGTTTAAAAATATTTTCTTATCTACAGGTGGAGGAGAAT
Source organism: Gekko gecko (assembly GCA_029375565.1). Taxonomy (NCBI): domain Eukaryota; kingdom Metazoa; phylum Chordata; class Lepidosauria; order Squamata; family Gekkonidae; genus Gekko; species Gekko gecko. Next base: position 18,834,599 of record JAPDNY010000013.1, on the reverse strand, counting down.
AAGAAGGAGGAGGAGGAGGAGACTGGTTTTATACCCCATCCTTCACTTGGAGTCTCAGAGCAGCTTACAATCTCCTTTCCCTTCCCCTCCCCACAAAAGACACCCTGTGAGGTAGGTGGGGCTGAGGACTGCACTTTCGAGGATAGTCTTTCCAGGACTGCACTTGAGAGAACAGCTCTGAGAGAACTTCTGACTGATCCAAGGTCACACCAGCAGCTGCATGTGAAGGAATGGGGAATCAAACCCGGTTCTCCCAGATTAGAGTCCACATTCTTAACCACTACACCAAACTAGCTCTCAAGGCATTACCTTCAGTCATGCAGTGAAGATCTTTGTGCTGTGGTGTCAGCTACTGCAGAAGAAATGCTTTCAAAATTTTGCACAGCCAATCAGATCTCAAATGGCCCATCACAAACCCTTCTGGGCTAAAGAAGAGAAGAAGAAGAGATTGGATTTATACCCCACACTTCACTCGGAGTCTCAGAGCAGCTTACAAACTCCTTTCCCTTCCCCTCCCCACAATAGGCACCCTGTGAGGTAGGCGGGGCTGAGAGAGCTCTGAGAGAACTGTCCTTGAGAGAACAGCTCTGACAGTACTATGGCTTGCCCAAGGTCATCCAGCAGCTGCAAGTGGTGGCGTGGGGAATCAAACTCGGTTCTCCCAGATTAGAGCCCATGCACTTAACCACTACACTAAGCTCCACCCAATTCCTAAAAACACTTGGCAGGCACCAGGAAATGTATCAGAGGGCATCATGATGCAGCCCTTTTTGTGATCAAACCACTCATTATATCTTCTACTGGAAATCCTTACAACACCCATGTAAGGTAGACTAACCCATGATTTCTCCTCTATGGCAGCTAAGGCCTGAGTGATGATTTCTCAGCTGTCCTTAAGGGTGTTTTTTAAAGCGATCTTAATGATGGATCTCAATTGTTCAAATGCAGGATGAACTGTCAGCCACCAACAATAAAAGTGCAGATGGGGAGAGAAGGGAAGGAGCGAGGGAGGACAAAGTTGCTGGCACGCAAGCCGGGGAAGGTTAAACTCGTATTGATCCACAACGGGAAAACAGATTCTCATTGCTTTCCTCCCTGCTTTACAGATGATCCTGCATCGAATATAAAGGGGCCATTTCAAAACCGGGCTTTAGAAAGATACAGCAGATAAACAGCTGTTTGCTGACACCGAAGGTGCCAAAGTGATTTTTGATGATAAAAGCTGAGCTGGAGGAATAGAGAATGCTGAACATGATAAAACAGGGAGGGAGGTGACGGGCAGAGCAAAATCCAAGGACGCGTTAAGCGTGGCTTGAAAGGAAGAGAGCACAAGAACAGAAGGGAATAAACGTTGCCCTGCTGGGCCAGACCAACCATCCATCTAATTCAGCATTCTAACTTCAGCCTCTGGCGGAGGCAGATGACCCTCAGGGAGCTCATGTACAGAGCCTGGTGGAAATTTTGGCAGTCCAAAGGAGAAGGTCTCCAGCTATGAAAGGCTGTTGGGTCTCTGTGGACAGACCCATTGGGAAGGCATCTATTCAAATTAATTATAAGCCATTCATGGTCCCGGTAAGCGCTCAAAGGTATCCAGAGGACTGCAAGCCCAGCTTTCTACTCCTGCCCCTTTCAAATCTGACCGGTTTAAAGCAGATGTTGTGGATTGGCTGCTGGGAAATCAGGGTTGCCAACCTTCAGGTGGGGCCTGGAGAGCTCTCCGAATGACAGCTGATCTCCAGACCACACAGATTAGTTGCCGTGGAGAAAAATGGCTACTTTGGAGGGTGGTCATTCTGGCATTATAGCTGCCAACTCTGGGTTGGAAAATCCCTGGGGATTTGGGGGGTGGAGCCTGGGGTGGGACCTCCACAGGGTATAACGCTGTCGAGTCCACCCTCCAAAGCAGACACTTTCTGGAGATCAGTTGTCATTCCAGGAGATCTCCAGGCCCTACCTGGAATTTGGCAACCCTAAATCGAGGCAAATAAACACGTTCCTGGGGGCACCACTGCTGGCGGCTGGGACCAAGGAGATCCAAGCCCTAGTAGCTCTGCCAGCACTGCAGGGGCCCCTTGTCCCGCAGCCTTTCTGGGTCAACGATGACCAGTGTCAGCTCACCCGTTGCCTCTCCTTGTATCACTGCTGAGAGCAGCAGTTTGGGAGAACGCACCGGCTGAGTGAGCCTCTCCTGTTCTTGATGCCACTAGCTTTTCTCACGCCTTTATCCCGGGTTGCACAAATATGCACATGAAGCTGCCTTTTCCTGAAGCAGACCATCAGTCCGTCAAGGGCAGTATTGTCTGCTCAGACTGGCAGCAGCTCTCCAAGGATCTCAGGCTGAGGTCTTTCGCATCACTTACTGCATGGTCCTTTTTAACTGGAGATGCTGGGGATTGAAGCAGGGGCCTTCTGCATGCCAAACAGAGGCTCTTCTACTGAGCCACAGTCTCTCTCTGATTCTGCCTTTTTTGGTAACACCCCCTGTCTTATTCCTACAGTTATCATCCTCTTAATCTTTCATTGAGGCCGGCTCCAGGTATTTCTGCACCCTAGGCAGGCGCAGATCCCAACCTCCTGGTTGGGCCTGGAGACCCAGCCATGCCACCCCCCCTTCTCTCCCCCCCAGGGAGGAGGGGGAGGGTGGGCAAGTTGTGCCCCAGCTGGGTGCTCTGCGGTGGCAGCGGCAGTGGTGGGGAGTCCCCGCTGGCTGCTGCCGGCCGCCTCCTCCCCCCCCCCGAGGGAGGAGGGGGAGGGCGACTTGCGCCCTAGCCGGGCGCTTTTAGGCAGCAGTGGCAGTGGCAGCGGGGAGATCCTGCTGGCTGCCACCAGCCTCCTCCTCCTCCACCCCCCTGGGGGAGGAGGGGGAGGGCAACTTGCGCCCTGGCCGGGTGCTTTTCAGCGGTGGCGGCAGCAGGGAGATCCCGCTGGCCGCCGTGGTGCCGCCATGCCACCCCTGCCTCCTCCCCCCCAAGGGGGGAGGGCGGGCGAGCTGCTGGGTGCTCTGGAGGCGGCGGCAGTGGGCGCCTGGTTAGGGTGGCGGGGGGCTTTTTGGGGGGAGCAGGGTGCCATTTGGTGCCCCTGAGGCCGGCGTGCCCTGGCTGAGTGCCTAGTTCACCTAGCAGGTGAGCCGGCCATGGGCTAGTGCAAAATTTATTTCAGCAACACTTGAAGTATGAGGTAGTGCTTAGAGTGTTGGGCTAGGACCCGGGAGACTCAGGTCTGGATTCCCACTCTGCCATGGAAGCTCGCTGAGTGATTTTGGACCGGTCACTCTCTCGCTCAGCCTAAGCTACCTCACAGGGTTGTTGTGAGGATAAAGTAGAGGAGAGGAGAGCCAGAGTGGTGTCGTGGTTAAGAATGACAGAATCTAATCTGGAGAACTGGGTTTGATTCCGCACTCCTCTGCATGAAGCCAGCTGGGTGACCCTGGGTCAGTCACAGCTCTTTCAGAGCTCTCTCAGCCCCCCAAATAAGCCTAGCTCGCCATCTAGTGGTGCATAACACTAAAAGAGCTACAGACTGCCAGACAATCTTTGGACCTCCTGGCTATACTACTGTTATGTACTGGGACTAGAACATTCCAGGACTGTTTCTACTAGAGACTGGCTGAGCTTAGAGCTCTAGAACAATAGCCCACCAGGACTCTGGAGGTGGCCAATGAGGAATTAACGGTTCTGACAATGGCCTATCGCTAGTAGCTGTTTGGGGAAGTGGGTGGAGTTGCATGCTATTTAAACAGGGCAGTTGCCCTGCTTTTGGCCTTTTGTTCTTGCTGAATCACTAATAAAGGAGAGCTGATCACTAAACTTGGGGTCAGACCTTCCATGGAGCCCAGTATTTAACAACTACACACAATGCCATACGACTATATTTTCTTTAGAGGAGAGGAGAACAATGCAAGCCGTTTTGGGTTCTGGCTGGGCAAAAACAGAGTATAAGTGAAGCTAATAAAAATAAATTAAAAAATGATATTGCCTTGGGATTACAGTGACTGTAAGGCAGGTCCATCCCCTCCCCTTGAAAGCCAGTGTAGCATAGTGGTTAGAGTGGTGGACTTAGATCAGGGTAAACCAGGTCCAAATCCTCACTCTCCCAGGGAAGCTTAATAGCTAAGGGGGGGGGTTTGCCACATGAGGTGAGTAACTTCAAGCACTGTTGGTTTGTTTGTTTTTTAAAGACCACTACTTCCTATTTTTGGAAGAGGGGAAAAAAACCCTTTTGCTGTGAACATTACAGAGTCTGGAAAGGAGTAAGATAGAATTTAAAGAAATAACTATTTGAGAAACATGTGCGGTGAGTGGGTGAAACCTGCTGAACATGCAAGTAGCACAAACATGGTTAAAGAAAGTGAAGGGACCAATTGTTCTTATTCAGCTTGTATGTGACTAGTAACTTTTCTGATATGCCAAAATATGCACAGGGGCTTGGTTAGGCCTCTACCAGGAGAGTGGAATGGAAAAAAACAGGGATTTGGGTATCAGTGCATCTCTAGTTTCTTTGGAACCCTGCTTGGGCACGTGGAAGCCCTCTCTAGGGGATATACAATAGACTCCTAGGCCTGGCTACTCAGAAGTAAGTCCCACTATGATCAATAGCATTTACTATGGTTGTCAGCCTCCAGATAGTGGCTGGAGGTCTCCCACTATTACAACTGATTTCCAGGTGTCAGAGATCAGTTCCCCTGGAGAAAATGGTTGCTTTGGAAGATGGACTCTGTGGCATTATACCTCACTGAAGTCCCCCCAGTCCCCAAACCTGCCCTCCTCGGGCTCCAACTCCCCAAATCTCCAGTATTTCCAAAGCCAGAGGTGGCAGCCCTAGCATTTACCCCTGGTAAGTGTGCTTGGGATTGCAGTCCGAGGTCTGGGAAAAGGCGACCTTCCCCAGAGACCCCAAATTCAGCAGACCTGCTCCTCCTTCCGGCAAAAAGGTTTTGCTCCTTGTCTGAAACGTGGCACAAATGGGCATGAGAGGCAGAGGAAGCCTAATGCATTGTGACTGGAGAGCAGCTCTCGCTCAGAATTCATTTTGGGACCATGACACAGATACAGGAACAGAAAATACAGCTAATTTGGAACTCCCAAATATAGGCTGCTGCTGCTGCTGCCTGCACTGCAGTTTCCTGGAGAAAAATAAAATAAAAAGCACCCACTTTGAAAAGAAAACTCCTCCTCACCCCTCCTGTTGATATTCCTGTAAGCTAAGAAAAGAACTATAAGTAATTCCACAAGAAAAGCTTCTAGGATCACCTGCTCAGAGATGAGTGGGGCAGGAAGAGGAAGCAATTTATACAGAGGCAAGGGTGAGCAGTGGCCAATCATAATGCAGGGGGGGGGTGGAGCCAGGACTCTGGAGATTCTTAAGTCTTGAGCGCACATTGAGGGTTTTACAGGGAGAAACTCCCATAGATGCAAACACATGTAGTTGAGGAATTGATATCTGCTGTGGGAACTGCTGAGTCAGGTGTTTCCACACACGCTGAGTAATGCTCTTTCAATCCACTTGAAATGCCCTTTGCAACTGGATTTTACTTTGGGATATGGCAAAGTCCTTTTGCAAACTACTACTACAGGGCATCGAAATTGGATTAAAAATGCATTATTCACATCCCCCCCCCCCAGGCCACTGGCAAAGGGGTGCTGGGGGTATGGTTGCCACCTTTAAGTTGGGAAACTCCTGGAGATTTGGGGGTGGAGCCTGGGGAGGATAGGGGCCTAAGTGGGATACAATGCCACAGAGTCCACTGTCCAAAGCATCCATTTTCTCCGGAGGAATTGATCTCTGTTGTCTGGAGATGAGCTGTAATTCCAGGTGATCCCCAGGTCTCACCTGGTGGATGGCATCCCTAACTGTTGCCAGTCCTCTTTTGGAATCACAGGGTTCTCTATGGTTTTAATGGGCTTTCCCCAGAAGTGACACCATGCTGTCAACACAATGGAGAATTATTTGCCTCCTGCCACTGCTCAGAATGGTGGTGGGGCTACTGGCAGGAAGTCTCCTGGTACAGCATAGCCTGGCAACCCAAAACCCTTCCTGTCTCTCCACCTGGCACTGATGGTGACTGTTTATCAGTGCCAAGCAAAGGTGTTGTATTGAGGCAACTTTTTAATTAACAAGTTTTCATGCTGCTGATGCTGTGGTTTATTCCCAAGTGAAGTCATTGGCTATCCACCTGAGGACCCTTCCCTGGGAGTAAGTCCCCTTAAATAGCATGGGAGTGACTTCTGAGTCATTCTTCTTAGCCTTTGCTGGCATGAGGTCTGATATCCTGATACCTGGATTTTTAATTGCTTGCTGGGTTTGTGCAGGGCTGGGCTAAACCATTGTTGTTTGCCAAGAGTTCATGCTGTTTAAATGTTTATTATAATAATTATTTATGGAAAAGATTTCTACCCTGCCGAGGGTTACCATATTTTGAAAAGCAAAAGAGAGGACGTATTTCCTGACTGACTACTTCAAATAAGTGATCACTATGACAAATCTCATTTTAAATACCCATACTATTTAAGCTGTGATAATTGCTACTAACTAGGAATATTCCTAACCTTCCATCCCCAAAAGAGTGCATTTTCATCAGGTTTTTTTTTAAAAAAAAAGACCCCAAAAGAGGATGAACACTGAAAAAAGAAAACATCTGGTAACCCTAACCCTGCCCTTACACAGAACCAGTTCAAGGGGCTAACAATGTTAAACAACAGTAATACAGTATAAACTAGGGTCTTACCTACTACTATGAAAAGATAAATCCTGATATGTTATGGTTTCAATATTGATTTTCTGTTGAGAACCACCTTGGGTGAACTAGGGAGGTAGAATGCAGATGCTGTAAATAAGTAAGAAGTCTTGCAATATTAAAAAAAAGAAAAACAATAACCATAAACAAGTGCTGCAAAAAGCCTAAGAAATGACAAGCATTTTTACCTGATGCCGAAAAGCCATCAGATTTGGCACAAGGCAGGCAAATAACATGAGGGAGCTTTGGCAAGGAGAAGGCCCCCATTACTGCTAGCTACAAAACTCACCTCATGAGGTGGGAGCATGCAGTGCTGGGCATCTGATGGAGATCTCAACAACTAGCCAGCTTCGTATAGGAGCCCTAGCTTTTTCAGAGATGTAATGGTCAAACAGTTCAAGCCTACACAGGTCTACCCAGAATCAGTCTCATTCGGATCCTCAAGTCTACTCAATGGGGCTTGCTCCCAGGGAACTTATTTATTTATTTACATTATTCATAGTCCGCCTTTCTCATTGGCAGGTTACACAGTGTAAGTCAATGCAGTCAATAGGATCGAACCTCTAATAACCAAAGTAATAGGACTAGACTTACAGAAATTTGAAACAAAGCATAAATATTAGACATGCAGAATTAATGCAGAAAATGAACAAAGTTTGATTCTGGGTGGACAAAATACATTTTATCCTTGGAGGCTGGCAAGTAAGAAGCTTCCACTGTTTGCTTTAAAAGTTTCTCTCTAGGCAGAGAATAGTCTGGGGAGGAAAAAGCCCATCAATGGATTTCCTGGCTCACCTTCATACAAATGCTAATAGATGTAGCACAAGAGACAATGGGATGGGTCAGTTCATCTCCCCCTCCAAGCAGGGAACAGAGGTTTGGAGGTGTCAAATTATAGAAAGGCTGATGAAGTAGATTCCTGGAGACAACAGGAAAAGCCTCCATGACCTGGGCTGACTGGGGTCAAGTGGGAGGGGAGACAGAGATGATAAAATCTCAGTGCAACAGGAAATAGCTCTCCTTCTCTGGGAAGATTCATTGAGGGAAGAACTCTGAGCAGGGGTCTGCAAGCAGGCAGCCATTTTGACCATGTGTTCACCTGGAGAGCTGAAGAGAGCTTCAGGGTAATGGTAACTTTGTAGAGAGCAAGAACTTAAAGATGAAGAGCCTGGCCCATTTTAACAGCCGGTAGGGCATGTATAGAGAGAGGGATAGAGGATTTGTGGTTTTAACACTTTCTTTTGTTTTCCTTGTTCAGTCTGGCATTGTGCTAAAAATATGCTTGTAAATATTTTCTTTTAAATACATACTTTAAAGTTTTGATGGTGGAAGTGGTTCTCTGTACCACATAGACCTCTACAGTTTCAGACATACTATTTTAAAAAGGGGCTCGGGGGGGGGTTGGCAAGTGGCCATTCCTCCAAGTGCACCCAAGGCATTAATCTGTCCTAGCAGTGGCCAGGCACTGGGCAGTGGCAGACACAGAAGCAAGGCCTCTGAATGTGGAAGGGAAGCTGGGGGTCCTGTCCCTCCCAGTGGCAATTCCTTGTAAAGGGCAAGTGGTGGTGGTGGGCTACCCTGAGAGTAGGAGAAGAGCCCCTCCAGGGACTTGGGAACCCCTAGGAGGGCAGGGCAGAAACAGGGCCTGCAGGCCAGAGCAGGCAGGTTCTACCACACTGGGTATAAGTGTCAGCTCCTGAAGTAACCACTCTATACACAATAGTCCTCGAGTAAGTTTATTGGCTAGATATGGCTTCTGCTCAGGTGAACACCTTTGCCAGAACTGGAGATCATTAGCATAAGGAATAGGGTTAGGGTCCCACCCTCAAGCATGCGTCACATACAGACACCTAAGCTACTACAAGGTCATGAGAGAATATACAACCTAACTAGCAACATCTTGATTCTCAAGTCTCCCAAGGCCCCAGCCCCAGCTGGAGTCCATGAACACTATGGGGGCAGATTAAGGAATAGTTACAAGCAGCTTCGCTACAATACTCCTTACAGGCATTCACACACTCCCCCCCTTTAGGAATGCCAGAGAGGACGGATAAGGGCTAGGCAAGTGCACAAAGCAGGCCAGGGTTACAAAAGCTAAAAGGAGCATTACTGGCGAAAGGCACTTAGATACATTCATTGATCATAGTACAAAACAGAGTATAAGCCATAAGGCAGGGTCCGATCCTGACAATAAGCTTCCATGTGCATGCACACTTCTTCAGATACAGTGTGCATGCACACAAAAGCCCATTTGTGGGAGGGCGGGGTATAAATATGATAAATAAATAAATAAATAAAACTTTGTTCTGATGCTTCAGACCAACATGAGTACCCAGCTGAATGAATGTGTGACATAGATAGAAAAAGAGTGAGAGTAGGATAATCAAATAGAGAGTTGGATTCTACGTGTAGCAAACAGATAATACATATGACACAGTATTATAGTTCACAGTCCCATTCATTACAAAAAAAGTAAAGCACTTTCCTGAACCATTTTGTTACACTATAGCTGTATTGGTGATGGAAGGTGGCATCATGTTGCAGGCAACTTATGGTGACCCCACAGGGTTTTCAAGGCGAGAGATGAACAGAGGTGGTTTGCCACTGCCCGCCTCTGCATGACAACCCAGGACTTCCTTGGTGGCTTCCCGTCCAAGTCCTAGCCAGGGCTGACCCTGCTTAGCTTCCGAGATCTGACAAGATTGGGCTAGCCTGGGCTATCTAGGTCAGGGCATAGCCATATTACCTTCATGAGAATGCCCTCCTGAACAATCCTGTTTTAAGTTGTCTGTGGAATGACTGAGGCGGGAAGTGTCCTTAGGACTCAGTAGATAACTAGTGCTCTATGCAGTTATTTATTTATTACAGTTTGGTTAGGAGTGTGGACTCTAATCGGGGATGACTGGGTTTGATTCCCCACTCCTCTACATGCAACTGCTGGGTGACCTTGGGCAAGCCACAGTGCTCTCAGAGCTGTTCTCTCAAAGAGCAGTTCTCTTAGAGCTCTCTCAGCCCCATCTACCTCACATGGTGTCTGATGTGGGGACAGGAAGGGAAGGAAATTGTAAGCCATTCTAAGTGAAGGGCAGGGTATAATTCCAATCTCCTCCTCCTCCTTCATTTTTAATGTTCTTATCCATCAAGGGGCTCAGGTAAGTGTACATTTGTATTCCCTCCTCTATATTATCCTCACAACATCTCTGTGAGATAAGTTGAGTTGAGTGAGTGTAGGGTTGCCAGGTACCCCTGGAAGCTGAAGTGGATGGGGAGGACTTACCAGGAACAATGAAAGGCCTAGGCTTGCCTTTTTGGCGATGTGGTGACATTACTTCTGGTGCACACCGGAAGTTGAGTCATCATGTTACTGGCAGCACAGGGACACTCTGGTATTTGAATAAAAACCACATGGTGGAAGTCATTTTTACTACAGATTTTTTGCCGAGATACCAGTGTCCCTGTATTGCCAGAGACATGATGACATTATTTCCAGTGTGTGCTGGAAATGATGTCACTGCTTTGCCAGTGAGGCAAGTCTAGGCCTCCTTTTGCTGCTAAAAAGTCCCCAACTGATTGGCACAGGTGGAGGGCCCCCAAAGAGGGGGAATCTCTAGGGATGGGCACGAGCCACATTTTTGGCTGAACCACAAACTGAACCATGAATCAATACAAACTGGGAGGTTGGTTTGTGAACCGAACTAGTTTGTAGCAGTTAACGATCCCTGCTTTCTGCTCCCTGCCACTTTTCATGGGGAGCAGAAAGCAGGGATTCTCCATGTGAAAAGCAGCAGGGAGCAGAAAGCAGAGGGTTAAATGGCTTGGAGCCATTTAACCCCTGCTTTCTGCTCCCTACTGCTTTTTGTGGGGAGCAGAAAGCAGGGGTTTAAATGGTTCAGAGCCATTTAAACCCCTGCTTTCTGCTTCTCACCACTCAGCTATTTTTGTGAAGAGCAGGAAGCAGGGGTTTAAATGGGTCTGAGCCATTTAAACCCCTGCTTTATGCTCTTCATACACTGCCACGAACCAGCATGAACTGCCTTAAAATTTGTGGAAGTTTGTTGTGGTTCTTCAGTTTGAAAATTTCTTTGTGAACCATAAACTGCCCAGAATTCATCATGAACTTACATTCATTAGCCAGTTCATGTTGATCCCTAGGAATCTCCACCACTGGTAACGGCCTGGTGAGCCTGAGTGCATACAACCAGCTAAAGTCATCCAGCAAGATTCATGGCAGAGTGGATATCTGAACATAGGCTCTAACCACTACACCACACTGGCTTTTTTTTTAAAGCTTCCTTAGTGCCCCAGAGGGCTGATCTGTAAAGCAGAAAAGGATATATCCCATCAGCATGAAGTACTCTGAGCCCTTGAAAGCCAGCAGATCCATCTTAATACATTATTATTTCCCACCTTTTGGAAAGTGCCTTGAGATGCCCGGGGATGATAAGGTGCGGGAAGCTGGAGAAGTTGTGCAGAGATAAATTCCTGGCGAAGTGTATATTTTTTTTGCTGGAGACATTTATGTTGGGTATCATCTTATCGCAGAACTTTGCCCGAGAAATAAATTGTCTGGCCCATATAAAGAGGTTATAATGGAAATGCTGACATACAGTTTTGGGGAAGAGTGATTCAGGCTGCGAGACAAAAGGGTCGCAGCTCACAATCACTCCTCAGCGTGGCTGCGCGATGTTTCCATGCGTGGCACTTTCTGGTAGCAGGGAATGCTGGGCTTGTAATCAGAGGAGCGATGAGCTGCCGACGAGCCATCCAGAGAATATCCACAGGGATTGACGCAAGTGAAAAAAAAAATACGTAGACGTATAAAGCTGTCTTACACTGCCGGAGAACTTCTAGCTCAGTACTATCTCCTCTGACAGGCAATGGCTCTGCGGGGGCAGGCAGATGTGTTCCCCTGGTGCCATACAGTATTCCCTCTAAGCTGAGTAAGTGTGAGCTGGCTCACAGATTTTTAGCCTCCAGCTCACAGATTTCTGTCTCAGCTCAGGAAGGATGGCTCCAGAGCAATCTAATTTACATAGCAGCCAAATCGCTCGCTCACAACTTTAATGCCAGTAGCTCACAAAGGAGAATTTTTGCTCACAAAACTCCACAGTTTAGAGGGAACATTAGATACAACAGGAGCAGGCCATAGAGTTGCTGACTCTGAGTTCAGGAATACCTGGAGATTTGAGGGTGGAGGCTCAGTGAATCGGGTTTAGGGAGGGGCAGGACCTTGGTAGAGTGTAATGCCATTCAGTCTACCTTCCCCAGCAGCCATTTTCTCTGGGGGAAGTGGAATGAATGTTTTAAATAAATAATAAATAAGTTATTGTCTGGGTCCAGACTCACTCCATCACTCCATCCCCGAAGACTCGGTCGAGGGAAGACACAGAGACTGAAGGGGGAATGGGTCCGAGATCAGCCCTGGCGTGCTGTTCAGCATTGGCTGAAGGAACTGGTGACCAGCAACAAACCACCTCCTGTGGGCCCACACAGGGATAAGGCAGGAAGCCGACAGATGAGGACAGACACAGGAATGGTGGCTTGCAGCCCGGGACCCAGTTGTCAACCACCCAGGAGGCGGCTGGGAAGATGCAGCTGAGAGACATCAGCAGGAGGGGATGGCTGCAGAGAGGGAGCTGGGAGATGATGGGGCAGGCCCAGCCACAGCCGCAAGGAGAGCACACATCAGGGGTGGAGAACACGCCTCATGGCAGACACCCATCTCACCAGACTCCAGGCTGGGGCAGGAGCCAGCGAGTGAGGCCCTTGGTGTCTGACCCTCCCAAGGCCACGCCCTGCAGTGGTGGTGAGGGGAGGGTGGGGCCCCAGGATGTGGGAGGTGGGAGGGAATAGGAATAAGCAGGGCTATTTTTGGGCAGAAACACACAGGAACAGCGTTCCAGCTGACTTCAGAATTGGCCACGTCCACTACAGCCAAAACCTCTGCGTGCGTGGCTACAGAGGGAAGGCCTGGAGAGTGATGGCCCTGTCCAAGGGCCATGCCCCGTGCCCTCCCTGGCCTGTCCAAGGGCCAGCTTGCCCAGGCTCCCCACAGCCACGGGGTGCCCGGGCAAGCCAAGGGAAGGCATGGGGTGTGTGGCCTAATATGCTAATGAGCTGTGCTGTCAGGGTTGTGGCCTAATGCTAATGAGTTTCTGCTGTTGGGTGTGGTCTATTATGCTAATAATTTCCTGCTGGGCTTTTTCTACAAAAGAAACCCCAGGGATGAGGAATAGGAATAGGAACCAATGGAAAACAGGAGAGGGTGGAGGGACAGGGAACAGGAGCCACTCAGAGGGGTAGGAGGGCAGGGTCTGGGCAAGCAGGAAGGATATAAGGATGACTGACACCAAAGCCAGGGAGGAGGAGACTGGAGGAGAAGAGAAGCGCTAGGAAGTGAGAGAGAGCAAGCCAGGAGCGGTCCCTCTCACCCCAGGGCACCTGTCCAGTGGTGAAGTAACCCTGGTCAGTGTGGTCTGAGGCCCCAGTGATCCTTGTCCTTCTCCCCTCCCTCGACCTTTCTCCCCTCTACCTGCACCATGGCATGGCAGATGCCAGCACCCACAGAGAGGAGAATGGCGGGGCTGACAGTGATTTATGTGGTCTGGAGAGCAGTTGTAATTCCAGGAGATCTCCAGTCCCCCAACCTGGAGGTTGGCAACCCTAGGCAACCTTCTTGACTCCCATGCCGACAAAAATGCAACATTGAGCTGCGAAGATATTGGTATGCTGGCAAACAAAAGGGTGGAGGGAGAGTTCAGGGTTGTAATTAGCCAGACATGCTTGGGGAGAGCCAAGCCCCAGTGGCACTGCCAGGATCTCACCTTGGACTTGGCTGCGTAGGTCTCGAAGATGAAGATGGGCATAAACCATGCCTGTTGACTTCTCCTGCCCCACTGGTCCCAGCTGTGCTGCTTGGGAGGAGATCAGGCTGTGATGCTTGGGAGGAGATCAGGCCTTCGTGCCACACAAAGTGCCCATTAGTCAGCACACGTGCTGTGGATTGCTTACTTACCCTTGCCCTCCTGCGTGTTTGGGACTGTTGTTGTGGGAAAGGTGTGAACCAGCCTGGCGGAGAAAATGCTGAGGCCTTGCAAAACACCGTGATCCAGTTTAGCAGTAGAGAGCCAGTGTCATGTAGTGTTTAAAGTGTCAGATCAGGATCTGGGAAATCCAGGTTCGAATCCCACCTTGTGCCATGGAAGCTCACTGGGTGATCTCGGGCCACTCACACAGTCTCAGTCTAACCTACCTCATGGGGCTGTTGTGAGGATAAAACAGGGGAGAGGAGAGTGATTTAAACCTCTTTGGGTCCCTGTAAGTAAATAAATAAATAAATAGTCCCAGTGCATCATGGAAGAACACTTGCCGTCTTTGTGAAAGGCCTCCCCTTCAGTCCCTGAATTACCAGTGAAAAGGATCTCTATTGCTGATAGCAGCAGAGAGGGAGCAAATTCATCTTACATTGGCTGCAGTGGCTGTTATTAGCTTTTCATGGTTGGTTTTGTCTTGTATATGCATGCTATATTTTTAAATGCACAATGTGTATGCAAACCTGCCCAGACCTGGATGGCCCAGGCAATGCGGAGAAAGGCAGTGACAAACCACCCCTGTTAGTCTTTTGGCCTGAAAACCTGACGGGGTCTCCAAAAGTTGGCTGCAACTGGAAATCATTTTACACAGACACACACATATGCGACCACAGAGGTGGAATCATAGGGTTTTCCTTATAAGCTGCCCAATACGCTACTCAGTACAGGAAATCCCAACTACAGCATTCTCACATTTATAAGTACAGAGCATGATTTTTGTACATATTGCATACAGTGCTGTTTTATTGATGCAGAAACAATGTTAGAAAAAATATACATCTTACAAGAATAATTTGTTACAAGGAAGCCAATACAGCATGAAAATCAAGAATGCTGGGTCTGAATCCCACAAGTAGGCTTACCATTTGCCCACTCATTGTGGGCAAGCTCCTGTCCCCACTCACCATTGCTTATGGTCAATCAGTGGAGCAGTGGAAGAAAAACTGAGGGGGGAAGGAATGCCAGGGCGTACACAGTACTCTAGGAATTTGGAGAAATGACGGCTGAGGGGTGACATGATCGAGGTTTATAAGATTATGCATGGGATAGAGCAAGTTGAGAAAGAAGTACTTTTCTCCCTTTCTCACAATACAAGAACTCGTGGGCACTCCATGAAATTGCTGAGCAGTTGGGTTAGAACAGATAAAAGGAAGTACTTCTTCATCCAAAGAGTGATTAACATATGGAATTCACTGCCACAGGAGGTGGTGGCAGCTGCAAGCACAGACAGTTTCAAGAGGGAATTAGATAAACATATGGAGCAGAGGTCCATCAGTGGCTATTAGCCACAAGGTATAGATAGGGACTCTCAGGCTGGGGCAGATGATGCTCTGTATTCTTGGTGCTTGTGGGGGGGACAACAGTGGGAGGGCTTCTAGTGTCTTGGCCCCACTGCTGGACCTCCTGATGGCACCTGGTATTTTTGGCCACTGTGTGACAGAGTGTTGGACTAGATGGGCCATTGGCCTGATTCAACTTTGGCTTCTCTTATGTTCTCATGTTCTTAATTTCCCTAATCCCTATGATCTCTACCATAGAGATTGGGGGAATTCCTAGAATATCACATGAAGTGTATGTGCGGATGAGACATCACTTCCAAGTCATTGAGCAGAAGTGATGTTGCAGCATTTGTAATACTCCCCCTGTCTATCCCCTACCCTGAGAGCTCCTGGGATTGCCAAGCACAGGCCTGACAAATCTACCCTCAAGGGAGAAGCAAAATTTAAATGGGAAATTTGAGGCTGACATAGCAGGGATGAGAAATATATCAATATATCTGGTTGTCAATATGGCCAAATTTGTGAATACTTAAATCCATTGATTGGGGCCATGTACAGACTACAGACATCAGAAATCAGAAACCTAGGGGAAAAATGGAGGGGTGGTGGGAAAGTCACCCCAAACAGAGGCATGTTTGTGCATGTGCACACAACTCACCTATGTTGGAACTGCTGCCTCCTCTTCTCTCTTTCTCTGAGGGGGAGAGAAAGCTCCTCAGTGTGAGCCAAGCGTCGGCTGGATTGAGTGCAGAAGAGGCAACGTTGCCACTTTTCCCTCCTCCAACAACTTGTGGGTCAAGCTGAAATGCCAAGATCCTCCACAGAGTCTGAGGGGGCTCTTCCTCCATGATGGGCACATGGCAAAGGAGGGATGAGGCGGAGCGGGTGAGGAGGGTTGCCTACCTGTATGGGTCCTGTGGTGAGGAGAGCTGTGGGCCGAATGGCAGAAAGGCGGGATGGGGAAACAGAGGTGTGAGGAGAAGGGTGGGTAGGCTGAGGGGAAAAGAGGAACGGAGAGCCTTAAAGAAAAAGTAGGGAGATCCAGTCACAGATTTCTCACAGAACATGTTGTTTGACCTCTCACAAGCAAAAGTGGATCTCAGGTGAGGTAACTCTCCTGGTGCCAGCTCCAGTGGATTTAGCCCACACGTTTCTCTTGCTGGATTTGATCTTTATTGTCCTTAAACTCTCCAGACAGCATCTTCAGAACTTAATTTGATTTTGATTGATTTCTTGAAACTTGAAACACTTCTAAACTAATTTTCAGTATATTACTCTTGTCAACCCTTAAAGATTTTGTCAGAAGGAATTTGCTGAACAGACACAGTTATTTCACTTCTCTCTTTTTTTTTTTGGCAGATCATCCCCAAAAGAGAAATAGCTGATAGAAAGAGGTGGAGTGGAGGGTGGGGGATTATTAGACTAACTGTTATTAGAATATACATCAAAACCATTCAGCTGTTATTTATGGGACATTTAAAGACATTTCTTTTTGGGAGAAAAACACTAAACTGTCGGACTGGAGCTGCTGCAGGGAGAGAATAAGAATAGACTTGGATCAGATCAACTCAGTTTGCCAACTCATAAAAGGAGGTCAAAGAGTTTTAACTTGCCCTAGGCACAAAATGGATCAACTAGCCCAGTACTCAGCTTCTAAGGGCCAAAGTACCCATACAAGGTGCTCTAAAGGATCAGACCAGTGTTCTACCAAGGCCAGCAAATTGTTGCCCCTGATGGCCGACAAACAGGGCATAGAGGCTAGGGCCTCCCCTTAATGTTGCCTCCTCGTATTGGTATTCAGAGTGGTAACCATAACTAGCCAAGAGTTCAATGAATTTCCTGTTGAATAAAGAAGTACACATTGGGGATTTGCAGGCAGTTATGTGGATGTTATGCTATGTTTAAGGCTTCCAAGCTGCTTCCTTGGGAAATGGGGCAACTTGGTTGGGATTATGGAACTGTGGGAGGGGAGAGTTACCATTCCCTCTTGTACTATTTACTCAATAGCAGGGCTATTTTTGGGCAGGAACGCACAGGAACGGAGTTCCGGCTGGGTCCTGAGTTGGCCACGCCCAGCAGGAACTCATTAGCATAATAGGGCACACCCAACAGCAGAAACTCATCAGGATTGGCTACATTAGGGGTGTGTGGCCTAACATGCAAAGGAGTTCCTGCTACAAAAAAAGCCCTAGGTTTTGACAACAAACAAGGTGAACAAAATAAGAAGGCAGAATGACCACACTTCTGGTAACATGGGGGTGTGGCCTAATATGCTAATGAGTTTCTGCTATTGGGTGTGGCCTATTATGCTAATGAGTTCCTGCTGGGCTTTTTCTACAAAAAAAGCCCTGCTCAATAGGATCCCTGTATCTAGTGTTGACATCTCTGGCTTGGGAACCTTCTGGAGATTTGGGGATAATACCTGAGAAGGGCAGAATTTGGGGAGGAGAGGGAGATCAGAAAGGATGTGATGCCACTCTAGGACTTCTGTTTCTCCTAGAAGTGCCACCTGAAGCTACCAATTCCTCCAGTGGAACTGATCTCTGTAGTCTGGCCCTGGGATGCTGGAATAAATGGCTGATTTATTTAGTGCATTTAACATAAGAACATAAGAGAAGCCAATGTTGGATCAGGCCAATGGCCCATCCAGTCCAATGCTCTGTCACACAGTGGCCAAAAATACCAGGTGCCATCAGGAGGTCCAGCAGTGGGGCCAGGACACTAGAAGGCCTCCCACTGTTGCCCCCCACAAGCACCAAGAATACAGAGCATCACTTGCCCCAGAGTTCCTATCTATACCTTGTGGCTAATAACCATCGATGGTCCTCTGTTCCATATGTTTATCTAATTCCCTCTTGAAGCTGTCCATGCTTGTAGCCACTGCGACCTCCTGTGGCAGTGAATTCCATGTATTAATCACTCCTTCTGAGGAGATCAAGGTGGAATGCACAGGTCTCCCTGATCCATTTTATTTTCGTAACAATACCGTGAGATAATTTAGGTGAAGGGAGAATGACTGACCAAAGATTACCAAGTATGTCTAATATCATGCAGGTTGTTGAACTTCTAGTCCTTTTCCTTATCCTCAGCTTACTCCTGATTTTCTTGGGAGTCAATCCACAAGCACTGGAATCAGTTTGGGAGGTTCCCTGCCCTCCCTCTGCATTTCCACAATGGTGGAGTCAATTTATTTTCTTTTGCATATGCCTCCAGTAATGAGGGTTTTCAAGGGGATGTGCTGTCATCATTGGTATCATTGGTGTCAGACCCCTGCCCCTGAATAAAGCAACACTAAAGAATCAATATATCGCTGGAACATTCTAACAATAGGCTTAGCAGGTTCTCTGACTCCCCAGTTTTCATTTTCCCAGTCATTTCTCTCATGGAGATATAAGGACAAAGGCATATATCTGTGAGGGATTGGATTAGAGTCTTATTTTTTAATGAATGAAATGAAAGCTGAGAATCCAGAGAACCCACTAAGCCCATTGTTACAATATTCTAATGATATACTGATATTTTAGTGCCTTAAAAAAAGAAAATGGAACCACTGGTCTTGGGGAGGGAAGAGGCAGTGGCTTGACCACCACCGTCCAATCATCGAAAAATGGGCTGAAGATGGGTAGGAGCAAGTAGAACAACAACAACAACAGAGGACAGAAATATTATGCATGATGAAAAAAGCAGCTCAAAATTGGCTTCCAGAAAAAGATTGGGGTAAAAGTGGTCTCGAAAGAACTGGAAAAAAACATGGGGGTAAAAGTGAAAACTAAAGGCACAAAAATGTATGTGGAAATCAGGGAATAAACCAAAGCAGTATGGGTCTAGAACCAATGAAAAAGCTCCGTACAGAAAAACCCCAAGCCAACCCCTCTAACCACTACAGCATGGTGGTTGTCTGACCATTCACTTTTTTTCTGCCCTGCTTTTCCTTAAAATATATCTATAGTGCAGACATACTGCTTTAAGTGATTCCTTTTTCCAGTGAACTATGGGAACTGTAGTTTTGTCAGCTCTCTAATAAGGAATTCTTTGCTCCTGAACCAAACTATAACCCCCCATGTATGTTTCTTTTTGTTCGAAAGCAATGGACGTTGGCTTTTATGGAATGAATAAGAAATTGTAGAGCAGATGCAGGTCTCATTTGTTCTCATTCTTACTTGTCTTCTTCCTCACTCACTCCCTTTGTATTTTTCAAAACAAATGTTGTGGTGCCACTTGTGTGGCCCGCCTCATGATAGATCTGCTTATAGCTCAGAGCCTACTACCTGGAAATGATAAGAACCCTGCTGAATCAAATTGATGATCCACCTGGTCCAACCAGATGCCCTGAAAGAACTTTAAGAAGAAGCACAAATACCTAAGCCTCTCCATTTTCCTCCTCAAGTCATCCTGGTTAACAGCCATTGATGGACCTATTCTCCATAAATACCTCTGATCCCCCTCTCAAAACCATCTTGCCTAGCAGCCATCTCTCCATCTTGCATAGTAATATATCATCTGATATGTATATGTACCTATTGCACTGGACACCCCGGCAGCCATTTTGGCTTGCCCCTGGTATCCTCGTAATCTCCTTCCCCCTCACAGCAGCTGGGAACTTTCCGCTAAAAGGCCTGGCTGGTTTTTTGGGTAGGAGACAGTATCTCTCTGACTCCTCCGAGACGGTGACATTAAAAGTCCATCACCGGACTGGCGAGGCAGGAATAACATTAGGGTTATAAAATGCATTTCCCTCACAGATAAAAATGAGCAACGGCGAGAACGGCAGTATTGTACCGGGCCCCCTGTGCCACTGTGCCTGTTACTGAGACGGCAGTCGCGCCAGCGAGCAGAACGTGGCTTGATGGAGTGGTTAATGAAGGCGACCTTTTGGTGATGTTTCTTAGCCCAAGACATATTCATTTATCCATTGCCAGCTATTTCCTTGCCTTATTTATTTCTCTTCCCTCTTCCTCCCCTTGCACAGTTTCCTGGGGGAGGCGGCTTAAAACCATTCCCTCTTCTTTCCTTACTAGTTTTATACACACACACACACACACACACACACACACACTCTAATGGTTGATTTAATCATGGGATCTGTAGGAGAGGGATATATGTTGCTAGGCCTTGGGCTTCTTTAAAAATACATTCTGTCTTAGCAACTGTTGCATCCTCTCCCTGCTGTTGCTTCCTTCCCTATGTTTCCAATCCAGAATTTTCAGATTACATAATTGCATGAAGGTGCCTTTTATGGAGTCAGACCATTGGTCTATTAGGGTCAGCATTGTCTACTCTGATTGGGAACAACTCCACAGGACCTAACAGGGAGGCAGAGGTCTTTTCATTTCACCTCCTCCCCGGTCCTGTAGCTGGAGATTCTGCAGAAAAGGGCAAGAGTCCAGTAGCACCTTAAATATTAACAACATTTATGGAAGGGTGTGAGCTTTCATGAGTCACTGCTCACTTTTTCAGATACAGCTAGAATGTGAGTCCATCTGTCCTTATATCTTGGAGAGCGGAGTGATTTCAGATGCTGAATTACAATAGCAAGTGGATAAATGTGAAGAAATCAGCATCAGTAATGAGACAGGAAACCTAGGTCTCGATTCAGTCCAGGAAGATGCATTGTCTTGAGCTTCATTATCAGTTGCAATTTAGCAGTCTCTCTTTCTAACCTCAATTTGAAATTCCTTTGTAAGAGAACTGCTACTCTTATGTGTGCAGCTGATGGCCCTGGAAGGTTAAAATGTCCCCCTACTGTTTTTTGGATGTTGTGGTTTCTAATGTCAGACTTATGTCTATTTATTCTTTATCAAAGGGACTGGCCTGCTTGTCCAATGTAGAGGGTGGAAGGGTAGTGCTGACACATGGCATAAATCACAATAGAGGATGAGGAGGAGTATGAACTTGAGATGGTATGGCTGATGTTGCTGGGTCCAGTGATGGTGTGAACTATATGAGAGCTGGGTATTGAACTTGTGACTTTTTGTGTATGGAGAACCAGAGTTGGAAGGAGTCTTGTGGGTCATCTAGTCCAACCCCCTTCTCAGTGCAACAAAGCTAAAGTGA
This sequence comes from Gekko gecko, assembly GCA_029375565.1. Classification (NCBI taxonomy): domain Eukaryota; kingdom Metazoa; phylum Chordata; class Lepidosauria; order Squamata; family Gekkonidae; genus Gekko; species Gekko gecko. The sequence goes on along the minus strand of JAPDNY010000013.1, from coordinate 18,813,441 downwards.
GACCATTCCTGACAGATGACTGATCAGCCTCTGCTTGAATAGACACAGACAATAAGTCCTTTCCTTCTTTTATGTGACAGTCCTGGAGGTATTTGAAGAACACAACCATGTCACTCCTCCACCATCTCTTCTCCTGCTATTCCACTGAGCTACAGTTTCTTCTCAGGTTCTGCTGATTTAAACACAAATATTAGATACTCATTTAGGTGGCTTAGAAAGAGTTTTCTGAAACTGGCAACTTGACTGCACAGTTGTTGTTTTTTTTTAAAAAAAACTAATGTCTTCCATTGCTCTGTATAAATATAAACTCCACACTGACGGTGCTTAGCTATGCAACATAAGAGGTGCTGGAACTTGAACCTGCTTGTAAATCATGCCCTCTGCATTATAAAAGCATGACAGGTGACCATTTCTCTGCTCACATCATAATTTAATTGCAGATTGCAAGCTGAATCCTCAATCACTTGAAAAGAGATGTACTACTTTTATTGAGGGTCCTACATCAGATTGCAAACGCTTCCCTCGATGCTGGTAGTACTGCTGCACACAGACATACAAACACTAGTGCTTGATCTCACTTGGGTATAGGGTTGCCAACCTCCAGGTGGTGGCTGGAGGTGATATGGAGAAAATAAACTCTATGGCACACTATACCCCACTGAAGCCCTGCCCTCATCAGGCTCCACCCCCATATTCTCCAGGTATTTGGTAAATCTTACGTTTACTAAAATATTGGTAGGCAATACATACAACACAGTGTTTGCAATCATACACACAAGAACTAAGAATAAAATAGAGAGAATTATGAGCACTTTAGCATTAGCAGGAATCTGTAGATAGTCGATGAGGGTGATATTTGCCTCAGGTAGATGCGTGGCTCCTAAAGCTTCCGGCGGTGCAGGATTGGGATGGGTAGGAATAATAGAAAAATAGGGAGCACGTGAACCAGGCCGGCTGAGAACACGTGTGTTGCTTTGGCTGCAGACCAAAACCTTAAAGCGAGGTAGGGTTTGGGTATAGCAAGCTGGACATAAGGGGTAAAGCGGACAGAGAGGGGTCGTAGATGAAGAAAGAACTGACTGCTATCAGAGACACTAGATTTTAAGGCCTCTGGATAGAGGGGCGGGGGAGCGTCAGGCGGCTTACACCAGGGGACACTCCCCGCGGGTCATGGATTGGCTGGCAAGGTCAATTTCAAAAGCTATAGGCTAACTTGACCGTGGGTACCTGGGCGTGGGAAAGCAAAGCTCGAGACAATGGGTAGGGGATGACTCATCAGGGGTCCATGCTGTCCTTCTTGTTGGCAATGGCGGCATCTGTGCATTACCTCATGTAGGGGTTGTTAAGGGCAATTAACATCTCCTTTGTCCCGGGGGCTGGGTGCTTGTCGGGCTGTGAATAAGTTCGTCAGCTAATGTAACACCTGTGATTGTGTAACCCTGATATGCGGTCGTCACTGGAACACCTCGGGAGTGAAGCCTGGCCAGCATGTCTTTGTTTTATGCTGGCATCTCGTTCCTCTCTGGGTGACCTTTCAACATGGTGATATTCCTTATGGCACACTTCATCAGGTTCTATACACTAGCATTAAGTACAGTCCAAAAATGGCCCAATGTAGTGCAGCTGGGCTAACATGTTGAATGTGATTTAAGATCTTCAGATCTCAGGTCATTCATGCAACCGTTTTTCAGTGCAATCCTCAGCAGAGTTACTTTAGGATAAACGCCATCCTCAGTTTACCATCCGTAAAAAATGGGGAGGGAGATATAATAAAGGATCCATTTACCCACATGAGAATTGTTTTTACCAACTTAGCATTCATGCGCCCGTCAGAGGAACAGTACAAAAAGAAACTCTTGAGGGAAGGAAATATACAAGCACGTCAAAGTTGCTTCATTTGCAGTGTTTTCCCACCGCACACGTTTGCATCATTAATGGGAGGGGGAAATGCAAACTGGGCTGAATGCTGTGGCAAACTGAACACAATCGGATTCCACACCTGATTTTAGAAATGCTCCTATTTAAACTAGAAATAATGAGGAGGGGAATGAAGCACAGAGAGAAATGACAAAGCAATCAAGGAACAGGAAAGGGGGAAGGTGCTTATAAATCTGTGGCAGAACAGGCCCTGGAGATTCCTCCTTCTACCACCAGGGCCGTGGAATATAACTAGCTGCCTCGGGTCCCAAGCTACTAGACCCTGATGAGGTGCTTTCCTCCTGCAGCTTTATTGCTAGGGTTGTCAGCCTACATGGGATAGCTGGAGACCTCCCCTTATTTCAACTGATCCCCAGGTGATGGAGATCAGTTCACCTGGAGGAAATGGCTGCTTTGTAGAGATGGCTGTATGGCATGCTTCACTGAAGACCTTCCCCACCTTAAACTCCGCCCTCCCTCAGGCTGCAGTCCCCCAAAATCTCCAGGTATTTCCCAACGAGGAGCTGGCAGCTCTGTTTAGTACATCACCTGCCAACAGAAACGATTTCTTTAGATGCTTCTACTCTCAGAAATATGAATGAGAGATATGCCTGCCTATCAGACTAAGGATCCAGGCTTTTCCTGAGCACCATCTCCCAGTTATCTTAGATTACACTGCCTTGAATCCCAAGAGATAACTCAAGATCTGGCCCATAGCTAAGGTGGGGCTATTTGAGCTGCTGCCCCCTTTCTTAAAGGGACAGCCTCACAAGATTTGCCCCTGAATTCCCACCCCCCTTTTAAAAACATTTTAAAAAGGTCTGCCGCTGGCACATTGTGGGAGCTCCCACTCCCCTCCAAGAGACCCAGGCAGGCACATTTTGCAAATGGCAAGACAGTTTCTAAGACTGTCTGCACTTCAAACGCCTTACGGGCGAGTAGCCGGTGAGGCTGGGAAACTTCTCAAGGGGGGGTGTTCCTCCTCCTTCTTCTCCCAGCCGGCCCACTTGGGGAGGGGATGGCTGGAGGCCATTAGACCCAAGCCCCTTAACATTTTAAAGCTCCCTGGACAAAAAAATCCTAGCTACGGGCCTGCTCAAGATACAAATGAGAATGTAGGGGAAGCCTTGGGAATCTCACTTGTTACTGCAATTCAGCCCCAGGTAGGCATCTCCCCACCTTTTGTTTGCACCTTGGTAAGCGTATACCTTCCTGACCTGGATAGCCCATGCAAGCCCAATCTCATCAGATCTTGGAAGCTAAGCAGAGTTGTCCCTGGTTCATATTTGGATGGAGACCTGCAAGGAATATGTGGGTCATGACATGGAGGCAGGCAATAGCAAACCACCTCTGAATGTCTCTTGATTTGAAAAACCGATGGCATCACCATAAGTCAGTGGTGACTTGATGGCACTTTCCACCACCACCAAGCATGGGTCGAGAGGAAGGCAATGGCAAACCAACTCTGCTTCTCACTTGCCTTGAAAGCCTCTTTCTGGGTTCATCACCACCACCACCAAGCGCAGGCCAAGAGGAAGGCAATGGCAAGCCACCTCTGCTTCTCACTTGCCTTCTCACTTGCTACTGAAATCCAGGCCCTGTGGGACTTAATGCATTTCTGCAGGGCCTGCAAAACGAAGAAGTTCCACCAGGCCTATGGCTGAGGCAGCCGTGATCTGTCCATACTGGACTCCCCTGCATTACTCAATCCATATTGTCCTCCGTCTGCCCACCCCACAGCATCAATTCCCATCCAACTGCGCACACGTAGGGAGCCCACACGGGACCAGATGGAGACAAAATACTCTATTTTAACTTTGGTTAAATGGTGCTATCGATTGTTATTTATCGCTATCATTGATGTTATTTATTATGTTTTAACGACTATTTGGGATGTTAGATATCGGATTCTGTATTTATTTTCTTGTCGCAATCCACTCCGAGCCTGCTTGCGGGGGTGCGGGGGGCTAGCAGTCAAATAAATGAAATTAACGAAATGAAATGAAATGCCACCAAGCGTCACTGCTGAAAAAAACTGAAATAAAATACAACCGCCGTCAAAGCAGGCACAGTGGCCAGGAGTTTTGACAGGGCTCAGAATCACCAGAACCAAAACCGAGGCAGACTAGAAGGCCAATCAGAGAGTCAGTGTGGTGTGAGGGTTAGAGTGTCAGATTAGGACATCCAGGTTAGAACATAGGAACATAAGAACATAAGAGAAGCCAATGTCGAATCAGGCCAATGGCCCATCTAGTCCAACACTCTGTCACACAGTGGCCAAAATATACCAGGTGCCATCAGGAGGTCCAGCAGTGGGGCCAGGACACTAGAAGCCCTCCCACTGCTGCCCCCTCCAGCACCAAGAATAGAATGCATCACCTGGTGCAGACTGAGAGTTCCCATCTATACCCTGTGGCTAATAGCCACTGATGGACTTCTGCTCCATATGTTTATCTAATTCCCTCTTGAAACTGTCTGTGCTTGTAGCTGCCACCACCTCCTGTGGCAGTGAATTCCATATGTTAATCACTCTTTGGGTGAAGAAGTACTTCCTTTGATCTGTTCTAACTCGACTGCTCAGCAATTTCATTGAGTGCCCATGAGTTCTTGTATTGTGAGAAAGGGAGAAAAGTACTTCTTTCTCAACCTGCTCAGTCCCATTCATAATCTTATAAACCTCGATCATGTCACCCCTCAGCTGTCATTTCTCCAAGCTAAAGAGCCCCAAGCACTTTAACCTTTCTTCATAGGGAAGGTGTTCCAAACCTTTTATCATTCTAGTTGCCCTTCTCTGTACTTTTTCCAATGCTATAATATCCTTTTTGAGATGTGGCAACCAGAACTGTACACAGTATTCCAAATGATGTCGCACCAGTGATTTACAGGGGCATGATGATACTGGCTGATTTCAATTCCCTTCCTAATAATCCCCAGCATAGCGTTGGCCTTCTTTATTGCAGTTACACACTGTCTAGACATTTTTATTGAGTTATCTACTACGACTCCAAGATCTCTCTCTTGGTCCGTCTCTGCCAGTTCAGACCCCATCAACGTGTATTTATATTTAGGATTTTTGGCTCCAATGTGCATCACTTTGCACTTGGCCACATTGAACCCCATTTGCCACGTTGACACCCACTCACCCATCCTTGACAGATCCCTTTGGAGTGCCTCACAATCCTCCCTGGTTTTCACCACCCAGAACAACTTCATGTCATCTGCAAATTTAGCCACTTCACTGCTTACTCCCAATTCCAAATCGTTAATAAACAAGTTAAAAAGCATTGGACCGAGTACTGATCCCTGTGGTACCCCAGTACTTACCACCCTCCACTGAGAGAGTTTCCCATTTATACTCACTCTCTGTTCCTATTTATAAGCCAGTTTTTGATCCACAAGAGGACTTGTCCTTTTATCCCATGACTATTGAGCTTACTTAGGAGCCTTTGATGAGAAACCGTATCAAAAGTTTTCTGGAAGTCAAGGTAAATAATATCTACTGGGTCCCCCTTAAGAACATAAGAACATAAGAGAAGCCAATGTTGAATCAGGCCAATGGCCCATCTAGTCCAACACTCTGTCACACAGCGGCCAAAATATACCAGGTGCCATCAGGAGGTCCAGCAGTGGGGCCAGGGCACCAGAAGCCCTCCCACTGCTGCCCCCTCCAGCACCAAGAATAGAGTGCATCACCTGCCCCAGACTGAGAGTTCTCATTCTATACCCTGTGGCTAATAGCCACTGGTGGACTTCTGCTCCATATGTTTATCTAATTTCCTCTTGAAACTGTCCATGCTTGCAGCTGCCACGACCTCCTGTGGCAGTGAATTCCATATGTTAATCACTCTTTGGGTGAAGAAGTATTTCCTTTTATCTGTTCTAACCCGACTGCTCAGCAATTTCATAGAGTGCCCTTGTCCACATGTTTGTTCACTCCTCAAAAAACACTAACAGGTTAGTGAGACAAGATCTTCCCTTACAGAACCCCTGCTGAGTCTGCCTCAATAGTTTTGTTCATCAATGTGCCTACTAATTCTTTCCTTAATAACAGTTTCCACGAAATTACCCGGTATCGATGTCAGACTGACTGGCCTATAATTTCCTGGATCTCCCCTGGAGCCCTTTTTAAAGATGGGAGTGACATTAACTACCTTCCAGTCCTCAGGAATGGAGGCAGATTTTAATGAAAGATTACATATTTTTGTCAGGAGATCCACAAATTCACATTTGAGTTCTTTCAGAACTCTCGGATGAATGCCATCCGGGCCTGGTGATTTATTAGTTTTTAAATTGTCCATCAGTCGTAGGACTTCCTCTCTTGAGGTTCAAATCCTCAATCTGCCAGGGAAGTTTGCTGGGTGTCCTTAGGCCAGTCACCCTCCCCCTCAGGCTAACCTACCTCACAGGGTTGTTTTGAGGGTAAAATGGGGGAAGAAGAGAACGACATAAGCTGTTTTGGGTCCCCATTCTGGAGAAAAGGCAGTATATAAATGAAGTAAAACCAATCAGTGTTAGCCAGGGCTGCAACAGAATGTTCTGGATGAAATGGTTAAGGCTGGCTGGGCCAGACTCTGCAAACTGGCTGAGCATAGCTCACCGTGCCGTGCAGAAGAGCCAGATGCCTCCCGCAATGAGGTCAGGCTGCCTGCTTGGTATACACCTCTCGTCTCCCCCATCTGTCGTCAATTTCCTCTCCTCAGCTGATCAATATTGAAATGAAATGGCTCGGAGATCAATGGATAATAGGATAATTGAAGAGTGCTCCGCATGAATAAAGGATGGCATTTACAAGAAGTCTGAAATCAACAGGTGGATAAAGGACTGCACATTAAAAAGCACTCGGCGAGTGAATTCATTCGATCTGTTTGGCAATACATCTACGGATTTTAATTTTTGATATTGTTTCTGAGCAGCCAGTTTCTTCCTGCAGAATAAATAGTGTGGGGGGGGAGATTTATGATGCCACTGTAACCAATCCATTTATTTACAGATTTATAAAGCAAAGAGGAACTCATGCACTCATGTTTGTCATTGGATTAGGCAGCAAGTGCTGTCCTGTACAGATGACCCATCTGCACATCGACTGAATGTGCATGGAGGGAAAGTGGGCATGCGATTGCTGCATTGCTTGTGTGGCATGGACATATGGAGGAAATGTCCATCACTGTGAATAGCATGGATCAGAAAGCAGTGTCAGAGCCAGTTTGGTGCAGCATGGACTCTAATCTGGGAGAACCGGGTTTGATTCCCCACTCCTCCACATGCAGCTCCTGGTGTGACCTTGAGTCAGTCACAAGTTCTCTCAGAGCTGTTCTCTCATGAGCAATTCTGGAAAGAGCTCTCTCAGCCCCACCTACCTCACAGGTTGTCTGTTGTAGGGAGGGGAAGGGAAAGGAGATTGTAAATTGCTCTGAGACTCCTTCAGGTAGTGAAGGGTGGGGTACAAATCTAACCTCTTCCTCCTTCTCCTCCTCCTCTGGGTAAACCATCATCACACTTGCAACACCAGTGTGTTTTTAAACATTTTCCCCCTGCCATTGCTTGGAGCAGTGGCAGACAAAAGGAGCTCTGGGGGCAGATGTCCCACCACGACCAGGGGCTTGGCAGCCCTAATCCTACCATTTGTCTCATGAAGACCCTTGGTTGATCAAAGCCAATATTGTCTACTCAGACTGGCACCAGCTCTCCAGGGTGACAGGCAGAGATCTTTCACATCACCTACTGCCAGGTCCTTTAATGGGAGATGCCGGGGATTGAACCTAGGACCTTCTATGTGCTGAGCAGATGTTCTACTGCTAAGCCTCATCCCCTCCCCAGAATGGCACTATTCTGCTGACAGATGAAGGAGAACGGGAAACGTCACCCAGTTTCCTCCATTGCTACACCCCTCCTCTCCACATGGCATTTTTTTGTTTGCAAGGGGCCTCCTTCCTCCAGCTGCCTGTTCAGAGGTCAAAACTGGCTGACAGCTGAGGGATGGAAAAGGAAGTGGGAGGGCTTCTAGTGTCCTGGCCCCACTGCTAGACCTCCTGATGGCACCTGGTATATTTTGGCCGCTGTGTGAACAGAGTGTTGGACTAGATGGGCCATTGGCCTGATTCCACATTGGCTTCTCTTATGTTCTTATATCTTCTTCCGGCAATGGACTGCTGAAACCAGGGCTTCCAGGAGATCTCTCCGCCAGGTACCAGCCAGACCCAGATCTACTCAGTTGCAGCAAGGCCAAACGATCACTTGCCTCCTGACTATTCCCTGGGATTCCGTAATAATAACACTGACCTCCTTTCCTGGTTTGTTGCAAAACTCACAACACACCCCTGTCTATGAAGCACTTTGCTGGCAAGTGCTCTACGAAGGTTGAGTGGCAATATAATTAAATATTTGGCTGGTAGCAAGGGCGTTGAGGTGGGAAGTGGGATAGGTAGCCCGGGGACCACCTGGCTCCTCTGTACTCCATCTCACTATTTCCCCGTCTCACTATTTCCCCGTGGCATATTGCTTTCATACCATGTCTCCCTCTTTTGGGAGGACATTTGCTCCCCCCCCCCACTCCCGGCATCTGCTGTTCACAAATGCAGTACTTCTGCAAAGTAATTATTTGAAACCCTCTCCCTCTTATGCTGATTTCCCTCTTCTTGGCTTTTTCATTTTGCTTTCGAGGGCTCTCGGGTGGGATTTTCTTTCTCGCTTCCCCCTCCATCTCAAGGAGGTTGAACGATATGGAGATTATGTCTCCTCCACGGACTTCTTTCCTTCTGTTTCCATCCAGCTTGCTTGCTGCGACTCTTGGGACCCGACGCTTCTCCTGACAGAAGGGAGAGGGGAGCCCAAACCTGGGGTCCCCATCTTGGAGATGTATTTCTCCGAATACCCATTAGCGTCTCCAAGACTGAGATCAGGCTCTTCTTATAATTCAGAGGGATTTGCTGGGATATTTGTCTATAGCTTCTGTTTGCAGACATAGTGATATCATCCCCATATTTGCTTCCTTGTTTCTTTCCTGGTACAACAGATGTCCCATCCCGTGGCTTTGCTGGAGAGGGAGAGCTGTTGAGATGTACTGTTCTTTCTAGCAGCAATTGCTTTTCAGCCTGCTGAATTTTTGGCAGTACTCTTGAATTCCAGCTGCTTTACAGTAGTTTTGCAGCACCATGACCGTGAGATGTAAGAGCTGCTTTCTGGCTGTTGTTGACTTACACTGGCCCCGGTCACACAAGCAGAATAATCTGCAGGGAATGGGAAGCTTTTAGCAGTGGAGCAAAAAGAAGCGTGGTAGCGGGATCTCACATCCCCTCATGGCTCTGTCTGCAGGCCTCCGGCAGCCGATCAGGCCAGTGAGGCAATGCAGCAGAACCGACGAGGCAACGCAGCAGGACCACATTTGTGTGCATGAGCCTGACGCTGCTGGCTGCTGGATGTGACGGGCTACCAGCGCATCTCCGTTCAGATGCCTGCTGGTGATGTGCATTTAACAGAAGATAGTACTTGTTAGCAGGTAGTTTTTAACTCTGCTTTTTCTGTGGGAAGCCACAGGTTGGCTGCGGGTGCGCTCCACTTGCCAGATGTTGCGGTGTGATCGCGCCCCAATAATCTGCCTCCCCCCACCCGTGGCTCTCTCGCAGCAAATTCCACGTGTGACCAGGGCCACTGTTGATTACATGATTGCCTCCTCATCCTGGAATGATGATGCAAGGCCCTGAAATGGCTTGAACTGGGGCATAGCCATGACAAAATATGGGCTCAGAGGTGCTGAGATTCTTCACCAGCACCCCCATGCGAGTCTGCATTAGGGTTCAAATAAGCCTATAATCCTCTGTGTTTAAAGTGCTGTCAAGTCACAGCCGACTCTTGGCAACCCTTCACAGGTTTTTCAAGACAAGAGATGAACAGAGGTGGTTTGCTGTTGCCTGCCTCTGCATACCAACCCTTGACTTCATTGGTGGTCAGCCATCCAAGTACTAACCAGGGTTGATTTGGCTTAGCTTCCAAGACTGGAGTAGCTTGGGTCATCAGGATCGAGGATCCTATAATCCTAGGGTTGAAATAATCAAATAATTCGAGGTATTGCCCTGGTTTTACTGCCTTACCTTCTACCTTCGTAATTCCACTTACTACATTGTGCATAGTATAACAAAGTCCAATGGCGCCTTTAAGAACAATAAAGTTTTATTTAAGGTACAAGCCAGGTTGGTGTAGTGGTTAAGTGCGCAGACTCTAATCTGGGAGAACTGGGTTTGATTCCCCACTCCTCCACTTGCAGCTGCTGGATGACCTTAGGCAAGCCATAGTTCTGTCAGAGCTGTTCTTGAAAGAGTAGTTTCTCCCAGAGCTCTCTCAGCCCCACCTTCCTCACAGAATGTCTGTTATGGGGAGCGGAAGGGAAAGGAGATTGTAAGCTGCTCTGAGACCCCTTCGGGTAGTGAAGGGCAGAGTATAAATCCGATCTTTACTTCTTCTTCTTCATGTGCAAGCACTTCTTCTTCATGTGCAAGCACAGGAAAGAGGAAGTGTGCTTGCACATGAAAGCTTACCAGGGCTTTTTTTGTAGAAAAAGCCCAGCAGGAATTCATTAGCATATTAGGCCACACCCCCATGTTACCAGAAGTGTGGTCATCCAGCCACACCCACCTTTTGCTTCTTGTTTGGTTTACCTTGTTTGTTGTCAAAACCCAGGGCTTTTTTTGTAGCAGGAGCTCCTTTGCATGTTAGGCCACACACCCCTGATGTAGCCAGTCCTAATGAGTTTCTGCTGTTGGGTGTGGTCTGTTATGCTAATGAGTTCCTGCTGGGTGTGGCCAACTCAGGAGCCAGCCGGAACTCCGTTCCTGTGCGTTCCTGCCCAAAAATAGCCCTGAAGCTTACACCTTAAATAAAACTTTGTTCATCTTAAAGGTGCTGTTGGACTCAAACTTTGTTCTGCTGCTTCAGACCAACACAGCTACCCACTTGAATCTATGTTTATATTATATTTTGCTTTAGGCAGTCTGATGTTCACATTGTCTTTTAATTCTGTGCTATAGGATCGCTCAGTGGATGGGAGGGGTCATGGTTCAGTGCCAGAGCATCTGATTGACATGCAGAAGGTCCCAAGTTCAATTCCCCAGCATCTCCAGGGAAAAGAATCAGGGTAGTAGGTGATATGAAAGACCTCTGTCTGAGACGTTGGAGAGCCATTGCCAGTCTGAGTAGACAATACTGACCTGGATAGACCGAAGGTCTGATTCAGTATAAGGTAGTTCTGTGGGACCATGTCTGTGCTGTTTAATCTGTCACCCACCTTAATTCTCCATGAGAAAGATGGGCTATAAATAAAGGTATTTTTTTTAAAAAAATCCTGCCTAGTGCTTCTACACGCCCATAGATATTTTAGGTTTCTTCCTGATTTCCTGAATAAATGGCACTGAAATGGATACTATTTCTGCTGCTGCCATGGTTAGGGATTAGCTAATATTTACTCATGGGGGACTACTTTTAAATGCCCATCTTCATAAGCATTGCAGAATAAGGGGTGGGGGAGAGGTCATGGGGGTCACGAGGGGCATGGCATTGTCTGCACTACTCTCACCTCTGGGGAAAACTCAGAATTGACATAGGGTAGCTCTAGGAACCACTGGAAACTCTGTGGTTCTACCGTAAGAACATAGAACATAAGAACATAAGAGAAGCCAATGTTGGATCAGGCCAATGGCCCATCTAGTCCAACACTCTGTCACACACAGTGGCCAAAAATACCAGGTGCCATCAGGAAGTCCAGCAATGGGGCCAGGACACTAGAAGCCCTCCCACTGTTGCCCTCCCTCTCAAGCACCAAGAATACAGAGCATCACTTGCTCCAGACCGAGGGTTCCTCTCTGTACCTTGTGGCTAATAGCCACTAATGGCTCTCTGCTCCATATGTTTATCCAATTCCCTCTTGAAGCCGTCCATGCTTGTAGCTGCCACCACCTCCTGTGGCAGTTAATTCCTTGTGTTAATCACTCTTTGAGTGAAGAAGTACTTCCTTTTATCTGTTCTAACCCAACTTTTCAGCAATTTCACTGAGTGCCCATGAGTTCTTGTATTGTGAGAAAGGGAGAAAAGGGCCTTTCTCTACCTGCTTTATCCCATGCATAATCTTATAGACCTCAATCATGTCACCCCTCAGTTGTCCTTTCTTCAAGCTAAAGAGACCCAAGTGCCTTAATCTTTCTTCATAGGGAAAGTGTCCCAACCCTTTTATCATTCTAGTTGCCCTTTTCTGCACTTTTTCTAATGCTATATCCTTTTTGAGGTGTGGTGACCAGAACAGTATTCCATATGAGGTCGCACCATCAATTTATACAGGGGCATTATGATACTGGCTGATTTGTTTTCAGTTCCCTTTCTAATAATCCTCAGTATAGCGTTGGCCTTTTTTATTGCAGCCACATACTGTCTTGACATTTTCAGTGAGTTATCTACTACGACTCCAAGATCTCTCTCTCTTGGTCAGTCCCTGCCAGTTTGGACCCCATCAATGTGTATTTATAGTTAGGATTTTTGGCCCCAATGTGCATCACTTTACACTTGGCCACATTGAACCCCATTTGCCATGTTGACGCCCACTCACCCATCCTCAACAGATCCCTTTGGAGTGCCTCACAAACCTCCCTGGTTTTCACCACCGTGAACAACTTCATGTTATCCGCAAACTTAGCCACTTCACTGCTTACTCCCAAGTCTAAATAATTAATGAACACGTTAAAAAGTGTCAGACCCAGTACTAAGTCCTGTGGTACCCCACTGCTTACCACCATACACTGTGAAAATTGCCTATTTATACTCACTCTCTGTTTCCTATTAATTAGCCAGTTTTTGATCCACAAGAGGACTTGTCCTTTTATCCTGTGACTATTGCGCTTACTTAGGAGCCTTTGATGAGGAACTTTATCGAAAGCTTTCTGGAAGTCAAGTTAAACAACATCTATTGGGTCCCCCTTCTCCACATGTTTGTTCATTCTCTCAAAGAACACTAACAGGCTAGTGAGACAAGATCTTCCCTTACAAAACCCATGCTGAGTCTGCTTCAATAGTTTTTGTTCATCAATGTTCCTACGAATTCTTCCTTTAATAACAGTTTCCACCAACTTACCCGGTATCAATGTCAGACTGACTGGTCTGTAATTTCCTGGATCACCTTTGAAGCCCTTTTTAAAGATGGGAGTGACATTAGCTACCTTCCAGTCCTCAAGAATGGAGGCAGATTTTAATGAAAGATTAGATATTTTTGTCAGGAGATCCACAAGTTCACATTTGAGTTCTTTCAGAACTCTCAGATGTATGCCATCCAGACCTGGAGATTTATCAGTTTTTAACTTGTCTATCAGTTGTAGGACCTCTTCTCTCATCACCTCAATCTGACTCAGGTCTATCAACACCCCTCCTGAAATCAGCAGTTCTGGAGTGGGCAAGCACTTCTCATCTTCCACAGTGAAGACAGAGGCAAAAAACGCATTCAGCTTCTCAGCCATTTTCCTATCATCCTTCAGTACTCCTTTTACCCCTTGGTCATCCAAGTGCCTACTGGTGATTCCTAGAGCTTCCATATGTCAATTCCAGGTTTTTCCTGGAAGTGATATAGCAGCACAGAAACAGCTGAGTTTTGGTTTGGTTTTGTTTTTTTAAAATTCTCCCACCTTCCCTCAGAGTGGCAGCAAATAACTAGGGCTGCCAGCGGGAGGCCTGGCAGCCCTACACAGCAGCCCAGAATGCTGATAATATAGCTCATGCCTCAGAGCAGATGGTCTTTATTTCATTGGAACATTTCTATCCTGTTTTACTGTTGCTGAGATCACTCAAGGTGGTTAAAATGACACCGCTAAATCCAGTCCATTAAAAACCACGAAATACAGTTACCGAAACTCAGTCACCGTAGGTCAAATGCAAGCACCACTAAAATTAGATAAAAACAGCAAAATAGTTTAACTGACAATAACAGCAGTGAATGTTATCAGCATAGTACTAACTGTGCCTTGATGCAAGGAATGAAATCTACTTTTTCATAGCTGCGATGGTTTTTAAAGAGTTGTCAGGCTTCAAATTCTCCATTTTAATCCCGCCCCCATTGAACTAAAAGATGGAATGAGGCCAATCAATCCCTTGCAGCTATGGAGAGCCAGTTTGGTGTGGAGAGCCAGTTTGGTGTAGTGGTTAAGTGCGTGGACTCTTATCTGGGAGAACCAGGTTTGATTTCCCACTCCTCCATTTGCACCTTCTGATGTGACCTTGGGTCAGTCACTAGCTCTGGCACAGCTGTTCTCTCAAGGACAGTTTCTGTCAGAGCTCTCTCAGCCCCACCTACCTCACAGGGTGTCTGTTGTGGGGAGGGGAAGGGAAAGGAGTTTGTAAGCCACTCTGAGACACCTTTGGGCAGTGAAGGGTGGGGTATAAATCCAATCTCCTCCTCCTCTTCTTCTTCTTCTATGCATGTGCAACAAAGAAAATAAAGAGCTTTGCCACAACCATCTACAGCCAGGGGTTGTGCAAGGATGTTTTCAAATAGGAACGAACACTTGAGATGTGCACTTGGTATTTTTTGATCTGGAATTCAGGGAGCCAAATAATATTGGTATTTCTGGTTATCCAGGTTCCAAATACTGGTTTGGTATTCAGATCTGTTTTTCCCCTGGGATTCCAATAATATTTGGCTTCATTATTCCTTATGGAGTATCTTTCCAGATGCCTGGGCAGGCTGGTTTTTTACCAAATGGTACCAAAATTGTAGCATAGCTGCTGGCACCTTTCTATTTTTTTTAAAAAATTAAAAAATAAGTTTCAAGTGAATTGGACAAAGAGGTCTGATTCTATGGGCCCCTGAACTAGGTGCTCCTAGTCTTCCTCCATTGTTTCTAATGGGAGGAAGCAAAGCAACTATTGGCAAAAAGCAAAGAGCAGAAAGAACCAACAAGTCCAAAGAACTAATGCAGAACCAGGGAATGGCAGTAGAAGTGTGGGACAATGTGGCAATCCTAACACAACAAATAGAGAAACTGAAAATCCAAGCCAATGTCAAACCAGAGACTTGTCCAATCCAAAGTGAACAGGAATGCTGTTGCAAGTGCAACAAAGGTAAAAATCAGAAAATCCATGCCAATGTTCAGTCCAAGAATC
The DNA here is from genome assembly GCA_029375565.1 of Gekko gecko. Taxonomy (NCBI): domain Eukaryota; kingdom Metazoa; phylum Chordata; class Lepidosauria; order Squamata; family Gekkonidae; genus Gekko; species Gekko gecko. The sequence continues at coordinate 18,798,396 of JAPDNY010000013.1, read as the reverse complement.
CAAGGCAATGTTGAATCCAAGAATCCACTGCAAACTGCAAACATGATACAGACCAGCTCCAGAAAAGAACACAATATTGCAAGACCCCTAAAACTAATTTCAAAGCCCAGAAGCTAAGCCAAATCAGCCCACCAAGCTGATACCAAGTGCTGGAAAGAAAACAGCATCAGATACACACAACAAAATTCAAAAAAGTTCCCAGGAGCCTTCAAATGCTGGCTCCAGATATTCCTGATTACTCCCAAATATTTCTGTGATTTTTCGGGATCCATTTCTTGGTATCCTGGAAACTCCTAGACACCATCTGAGCACTCAAATATATATTGATAAGGTCTTTTTGGATATATATTTGGATCAGATATATCCAAACACATCCCTAACACACATAAAGTGTCCGTGCACATGAAAGCTCATACCTTGAATAAACTTTTGTTGGTCTTAAAGGTGCCACTGGACTCTAAATTTGTTATACACCCTTCTAATGATCAACAGGACCAGTGCAGAGTTACATTCTTTCAGGTTCACTGAGGCCAATGGATTCGATCCAACCAGCTTTTCCACTGGTGGAGAAGGATGGAGGAAGCTTTGATCACCACTTTGATCTTGGGAATCAGGGGAACAGCATTGCTAAAAGCCATGTGGGATGGATCCAACCCAGTGAGTTCAGAAGGGTATAGCTCTACTTAGGACTATATTGTAAATCAATGAGGCTATGGTATTCAACTCACCGATTCTCCACCAGTTTGACTAGTTTTTCCCCTCCTGGTTGGTTGCCAGATGAGACTTTTTCATATACTGGAGGGAACTGGAGTGTGTGTAAGTTTTTCCCATTTGGAACCTGAAACAGAATGGGGAGAATGATGTTGTAAACTTCTTTGGGACCCTGCTGGGGAGAAAAGCAATGTATAAATACACAAATAAATGAATAAACTCTCATAACAGTCCTGTGGTGTAGGTTAGGCTGAGAGAGACTGGCCCATGGTCACCAGTGAGCTTCCATGGCAGAGTGATGGATTTGAACCTGAGTCTCCTGGATTGTTTCTCAAAAGGGAGAAGCAAAATCAAAGTGGGGATATTCTCTCTAAGTGAATTGACATTTACTGTCATCCTTGCTTCAAACCCTTGATCCTTTTGGCTTTCCTTCCCTGCACTTTTTCTGGCTTTGGAGATGAATATCACACACCGATGGAGTAATGCAAAATAAGTCTACTCAAAAATAAATCCCATTTTATTCTTGGGCTTACTCCCAGGAAAATATTCTAAGGGTTGTACCCTAAGTCTTATGGCTGCAGCAGAGGCTCTAATTTAAAGAGCTGGCCTCATTCATTTATGAAAGTAACTTATTTTTTCGCTTTTGTATCCTGCATTGCAGTCTGTGTCCTGAAGGGCATCTAACCATGTTGTAACGATATTAAAGAGAAAGAATATATTTTTAAAGGAATAAATTCAGTGTAAAAAGGAATTCAATATTAAAACTAATTTGAAATCATTCGGAACAGGGCAGCAGATCATGAATTACCAAATCAAACCTATTATTTCCTCCTTTCCATGGCTTTCTGGATGAGAAATACCTAGAGATGGGCACGAACCAGCTCATGAATTAGTTCATCATGAATTTTGGCCTGTTCGTCGTTTGCGATGTGATTTTCGTGGAAGGGTGACCAGCACGAACATCCCACAAACTTTCATGCTGTTTGTGAATGGATATATTTCCAGACAGACTGTCTCTGCTCAATTAAGCTGTTTACAAAACATCAAAGCAACAGGGGGCAGAAACCTCCAGCCTTGGGAACACCAATAGGAGCCCTCCAAAGCTTAACAGGCACTGTTGGCTGCCAATAACAAGAGTTCCCATTCTGCTCTGTGGGATCAGAATGCTGTCCATTAGCTAAGCTCTGCAGCCTCTCCTCTGTTGGCCGTCAGCAATTAGATGGAAAGGCAGGGAATTTGTTGAAAGCAGAGCACAGTAATTTATACCTGATTGTGAACTCCTCTCCCCTGCTGGGGTTTTGATGTTAAATGGACTCAGGGCTCTGAGCCACCCTGTCTCTTGGCTCACACTGAGTGGTAAGGCGTAGCTGCTGGGTGCCTTGGTTGAGAACCCATACTTTTGAACCCGTGACTGCTATTTATTTATTTATTTATCGAATTTCTACCCCACCCCCCTGGCCGAAGATGGCTCAGAGCAGCTTAAGTAAAAACAGATAAGTTACACTATTTCCTCTGAAAGCACTTTCCTGGGGGGATCCCTGTGGTTGATGGGTCTGCTCTGGACCTTGTGATTTGGCCTGGGGGGGACTGTGAGAGTTGTAGACACACTTCCCTTGCTCGTATGTTGTGGCTAGGGTGCCCACCAAGCTGTTGTGGGGTTACATTGGGGAGTCCCTGTCAAAACCCTGGGGATGTCTGCCTTTCCTTCACTCAGAAACTGCCTTTGGAGACATGGGTGTGTGTGAGTGTAGAAGGGATGCTTGCCTTGCTTTCAGTGTCTAGCTGGTGTGTGTTGGGGTCTGCCCAGGTGAAGTTTCCATGTGAGTTTGGTGTCACTGGCTTGTTCCTGAGCCATTCCATCAATGACTGTCTTTTCCAGAGAGAGCTCTGGGGAGACCTTCTTGGGGGGTCCATAACTGGGTCCCTAGAAATGTAATCTGATTCCAAGCTGAGTGTAATTATGATAATTTATAGCACTGGTTTGCTGATGCACATTGTGAAACTCACCCATTGTAACAGGGAAATGGCGCCAAATAAAGACTCGCAAATTCCATTCATGCAAAGGGGAAGCAAAATCAAAGTGATGATTTTCAAGTTGCCGCAGCAGGGATGAGAAATTCAAAATCACCCCTGATGTAGACATAAGGCCCTGGCAGTTGCTGCACAGCACCCTGCACAAGTAGAGAGACTTGTGTTTCTCCCCTAATTAAAATGAAAAGGTCTTCTGGGCCTTGATCCTGTGCTAGCAAAAACCCAAGGAAGCTTGCTCTTTTTTTGGCCTTGCGGGAGTTTCTGTATTTGCCTCCATTCTCTGTCAAGGTTGTCTCAGAGTCGATTCACACTCGAGCATCACTCAGTCTGTGCGGAGGCAGCTGCTGCCTTCGAGTGAATTACAGCCCTCTGGTAATTTGCTCCCTCGGCCCCGCTGACAATCTCACAGTTGTGTGCACTCAGCGGTGCACTTGGGGTGAATCCCAGCCGCGGTATCGATTCTCTCCTGGGACCGGAGTGCCGTCTGACAGCAGAAAAATGTTCAGTGTGAATCTGAGTCCAGTGTTAATTCTCTCCCAGGGTCGAGCCCTCAACCCTTTTGTGATCCAACAGGGATATTAAAATGCCAGTTGTCTGGCTCCAACCTCGTGCTGCAGTCTGAAGAGATGTAAAACTGAGTGCAGTGCACCAAGAGGGTATGAATGCTTCCAAACCAAGTGCATTTCTTCCTGGATTTTGGAGTTCCAAGTTCACTGGGCTTGTTTCCAGTGAGGAACCAATGCACTATGAATCCTGCATCAATTTTTTCGTTGGATTTTCTACAGAGGGCTATACAGTTTGTTGCAGGTTGCAGCCTTCAGCAGATTCTTTTTCTCCTTCTCAATGACTGCCGTGCACATATGCATTGATACAACATGAACTGTTTTCAAGTGTTATGTTCACACATACCAGGAGCCTGGCAACTGTGTGTTGAGGGTGCATGCTACTTTCTTTGCTCCTGAGAGCCAGTTTGGTGTAGTTGTTAAGAGCACGGACTCTAATCTGGGAGAACTGGGTTTGATTCCCCACTCCTCCACATGCATCTGCTGGTGTGACCTTGGGTCAGTCATAAATTCTTTTAGAGCTGTTCTCTCAAGGGCAGTTCTCAAGAGAGCTGTCTCAGCCCCACCTCTCTCAAGGGCAGGGATCCAAGGAGCAGGAAGAAGATCACATATCCGATAGGACCTTATCAACATCCACATGGGAGGGTGGGTTGAAGAAGTCCAAAAATGGACCCGTCTGTGTATACAGGGCACCGAGATTCCTACTGACTCCAAATCTGGCAGCCAAGTCTTGGCAAAGGAGCGAGACTTCACATTAAAGGATGCCACAAATGTGTCACAGCTAATAGCCAAATTTCCATCTACTTTTGGAGCCACCAAAGGGGTAGCCAATTGCCTAATAACTCTAAACAATTGATCTGGATGCGATGTGGCAGACAAAACAGAGGATGCTCCCCCCCCGCCCATCTTACTGTTTGCGGTTGATGAAGGACTGACTATCCCGGGGGAGTCAGCTGAGTGAGAGCTACCACTTCATCCTTGTCCATCCAGGTCTCAGTCAAGCAAGCCAGATCAAAATTGCCTTTCCCAGGAGGCAGTCTTACCCGTAATCGATCTGACATTGCACAACATCCAGCTTGAAGAGGAGGGCAAAGAAGTCTAGGATTGTACACCATCATTCCCTGGGATGCGAAGGAGGTTAGAAGGAGACCGAGCAGGTCGATATCTCAATCTCCTTTTAAACCTCTCTGCCCACCACCACACCTCCCACCTCCCCATCTTACAGGGATTCCCTGGCCACCTAAGACCATCTCGCAACTTACTCTGGTTTCCCTCTCTGCCTGTGGGAGGATCTAACCAGTTGGGCAGCAGGCTTACAGTGCACGAACCCCCTTCCCACAATCAAACCCACAATAGTCCAAGCCAAGCAATGGACCTCCACTTTACCCATCCTTGCACACCCCCAAACCACTAGCCAGTCATGAACTGCAAGAGCTGTTGCCTCTGCCGGGACAGAGCTGCAGCATTTGGACTCTGCCTGGTGCTTTCCTGATGTTCCAGCAAGGCAGTCCCAAGCACTCCCTCTCTGGCCTCAGTTATTACCCAGCTAATTAGCTCCAATGTGGGTTGGGAAATTCCTGGAAATTTGGGGGTGGGGCATTGGCAGAGGAGGGACCTCAGCAGGCTACAGTGCCAAAGAGTCCACCTTCCAAAGCAGCCATTTTCTCAAGGGGAACTGGTCTCTGCAGTCTTGGAGTCAGTTGCAATTCCAGGAGATCTCCAGGTCCCCACCTGGAGGTTGGCAACCCTAACCAAGGTTCTGTCCACTGCTCTATATTCGTTGCCAATGGAGGAACACAAACACTTGTTAGCCTAACATCGGTACCAATAGCCTCTGTGAAGAGAGGCTCTACCAGCCCCTTTTCTCAACTCAATCTCTGCCCCTTCCCTATTCTCTCACTCACTCACTCACTCACCCCCCTTCCTCCTTCTCCCTCATCTTCTCCAGATAGCTTCCTTTTAAAGTCCCCACCTCCACCTTGCCTGCACCTCTCCGACTTCATCTGTGAGCTAGGGCAGCCAACTCCAGGTGGGATTGGGAATGGAACCTGGGAAGGGTGGGTAGTCTACAGGTGAACCAGGGCTATTTTGGGCAGGAACACACAGGAATGGAGTTCTGGCTGGCCTCCAAGTTGGCCACACCCAGCAGGAACTCATTATCATAATAGGAACTCATTATCATTACCCAACAGCAGAAACTCATTAGGATTGGCTACATCAGGGGTGTGTGGCCTAACATGCAAAGAAGTTCCTGCTCCAGAAAAAGCCCTGGGTTTTGACAACAAAGGTAAACAGAATAAGAAGCAAAGGTGAGTGTGGCTGGATGACCACACTTCTGGTAACATGGGGGTGTGGCCTAATATGCTAATGAGTTCTTGCTGTTGGGTGTGGCCTATTATGCTAATGAGTTCCTGTTGGGGGTTTTCTACAAATAAAGCCCTGAGGTAAACTATGAGGTAGGTTACAAGGCAGCCATTTTCTCTGGGTGAACTGATATCTGTAGTCTGGAGGTCAGTTGTAATTCTGGGAGCTCTCCAGGCTGCCACCTGGAGGATGGCAACCCTAAATTTAACCAAGGCTCTGTCCACTACACAATATTTGCTGCCAATGGAGGAACACGAGCACTGGTTAGCCTAGCATCAGTATCCATGACCTTTGTGAAGGAAGGGTCACCGGCCTGCCAGACTCCGCAACGACATCTGAACAATAGCCAGGGCAGGTTTTTGCGTTGTGTCTACTCTAATCTGAATAGGTTGCAGTTAGGATGTTATGAAGCATGAGACGCATAACTCTTCGTACTGCCTCCATCTGTTATGGCTTCCTATTCATAATTGCGACCATTTCGTCATGCCGTGGAGACCTCGTCCATTATCAGTGCTGATCTCAGACAATGAGGCACCAGCTACCGCTGCGCATTTCCATATCTCTGCAAACGAATCCAGCCTTAGAAGAGGGCTCCTTTGAAACACAAAGGGCATAACCAGCGACACTGAACACAAGCAGCCTGACAGCAGGTTAACATTCGGGGAGAGGCAATTTGAAGTGGAGACACTGGCAGGCAGGGGAAGACCGAAACAACCCTTCCCCCTTCCCCTGCCCCTGCCCCTTCTCTAGCCCCTTCTGTGGTCCCTATTACTTGCCCCCCCCCCAAAAAAAAGGAAAAGAGAAAAAACTATTGGGATACTGTTACCAACAACGGCATATACTGTTTAGGTTCTTCATTTTTTCCCCTTCCCCTTTTTGTCATCAAGTCCACAGCCAACTTATGGTGACCCCGTAGGGTTTTCAAAGCAAGAGGTTGTTTTTTTTTTAATTCTTTCTTAGAATTAAAAATAACAACAGAGAAGGGGGGAAACCCTCAAAATCCAGCAACTAATAAAAAAAAGCAAAAGCAAAGAATTATATATAAAGGGTAAAGCAAGAGACATCCAGAGGTGGTTTGCCGTTGCCTGCCTCTGTGTTGCAACCCGGGACTTCCTTGGTGGTCCCCCATCCAAGTACTAACCAGGGCTGACCTTGCTTCGCTTTCAAGATCTGTTGTGATCTGGCCAGCCTGGATTAGTTATTACCATGATTTAGTTATTACTGTGATTCAGTCTCAACGTTGATGTCATGACTTCTGTGGGACGGCGGAAGTCTGGGTTCCAGTTTTCACTCTGCTATGATGTTCATTGGATGGGCTAGTCACCCTCACTCAGGGTCGACGCTGTTCCTGAGTCTGTGGGGGGGTCTACTGTGGGAGCCCAGGTCTGAACCCTCACTCTGCCGTGGAAACTTGCTGGGTGACTGTGAGCCACTTCCACACTCGCAAACTAACTGATCTCTCAGGGTTTTTCGAGGAAAAATTGGGGGAGAAGAGAATGATGTAAGCTCCGCTGAGACCCCATTAGGAAGGAAGGTGGAATATACATGAATAAATAAGATGTATTCTGGGAGTGTGGAGCTCCAATATGGATTTCTCAATTTGGGAACTGGCAACTCTACCCCCCAATCCCCCGCTGGAGGCCGGGGAGGGGGGGAGCTGAGAAACTTACGACTGACTCAGGTGCCTACCAACATTCCAAGTGAGGCAGTCACATCACAGACTTGATGTGATTCTGTTTCTCACATAAAGTTTATGCTTGGTGAAGGGAGGGGAGAGGGAAGCACAAAATGTGGTTAATGTGGTGCCTCAGTACAGCACACACACACACGGCTTTTTTTCTGGGGGAACTTGCCAGAATGGAGTTCCAGAACCTCTTTGACAAAATTCTTTTACATATGTTTAAAAGTTCATGAGTTTTCAGTATACAGGTTGAAAACTTCATTTCCCTCTTGAGAGTTCTGGCACCTTTGGTTTTTTTTTTAAAAAAGCCCTATGTTCAGGGGTCATTTCCTAGAAAAAGAGGAGCAGGAGCTCATTTGCATAACTCATTTGCATATGCCACACCCCCTGAAAAAGGGCAGGCATGTTTAAAATGAGTTAAGGCATATGCAAATAAGTTTAAATTCCCCCCCTTCCCTGAGTCTCTCTGCAAAAGCAGAGAGGCTCAGGGGAAAAGGGGCCATGTCTGCCCGCCTCCCCTTCCCCTCCCCAGCCAACCTGCTGTGGCGGGCTGGCTGAAGAAGGGAAGGGCAGGGAGGCAGACATGCCTGGCTTCCCTGCTCGATCTTCTCCAGGTGCCCTACTGCTGCCGGGCACTTGGAGAAAATCGGGCAGGGAACCCAGGCATTTAAATCTCCCCCTTCCTGAGTCTCTCTGTGGGTGGGCCAGGAAAGGCAGGGGGCGGGGCCTGGGCTCCTTACTGCCAGAGCACCACTCTGGGGCACTCTGGCAGGAAATGACCCCTGCCTGTGTTTGTGTACACACACGCACACACACAGTATTCATTCATTACCATCATCACCCTCTCTGATTTTACAAGCACACCAGGAAATTACAGTCCAGGCGACTTTTGGCTTCAGTGATCTGCAGAAATCTTTTGAGCCATTGCAGTAACTTTTTACTGCAGACGCTGCTCACGCAGACCCCTGGCTTGATCCTTGTCCTTAGGCATTTTATCTCATTTCATTGAGGGATTAACTTCTGTGCTGTGGGACTGGGCCTAAAGCCTACATTTCATCTGTAGGAGGCTGCTTTTTTTAATTCTTCCCCCCTCCCTTCGCTTCCCTTTGTGTCTTTGGAAACAAAAGGGGGGAAAAAATCAAAACAAAGAGCTCTCCTGCATATTTTCTGGTTATCTTAATGGTCTTCTTCTATCTGTTGCATTTTGAAGGGAAGAGCTCATGTGATTGGCATATTTTATTACCCAGTGACAAGTCTGTCTAATCAGGATGCATATATGAATTACAGCTCATGAGTGGTAGTCGTATTTTCTTCATTAAAGGGAGAACGTCATTAAAATTAGCATAGGAAGGGAATCAAAATAAGGAACTGCAATGAAATTCGGATATTAAAAAAGCTAACTGTTGAGCGATCAGAGGCCAGTTAGCTAAGAGCCCTGTAGAAAGAGAAATTAGGGTTGGCAACTCCGGGTTGGGAAGTTTCTGAAGATTTTGGGGCAGAGGCTGGGGCAGGGAGGGACCTAATTCGAGCACAGGGCCACAGAGACTACTCTGCAAAGCAGCCATTTTCTGCAGGGGAAACTGATCTCTGTAGTCTTGGGGTCAGTTGTGATTCTGGGAGATCTCCAGGCACCACCTGGAAGTTGACAACCCTAGAATCCCTGCCCATTCAGACACTTGCATGAGCATCCTACTTTTATTTTATGGCAACATATTGTGTATATAGCACCATTATTTAAGCATCTGCATTTGTTTAATAAAGTGAAAAACAAAAAGGCCCCTTTGTTATGTTCAACAGCTTTACAAAAACACATGGGGAATGGGAACAAATGAATGACTTTCATTTCTTTCTCTGATGCACGTACTTTCTAGTTAGAGTTCAAGTGGTCAGAAGACGGGACAGTGGGAGATGTGAAACTGACACCTAAGCTTTCCAATCAGTGATATCAAACAGATCTTGTCACTGAAGGGCAGAGACAGAAAGAATCAGAATTACTGCGGGAGATATGAAACCGTTGCCAAAGATTCCCCACTAAAAGCCAACACATAAGGAAATGCATCACAATGACAATGAAGGAGAAAACAACAGATAACATGAAAGCGAATGAATCTTTGAAATTGCCATGGGGGGGTGGAGGGCTACATATCTGTACCAATAAAACTGCATGGTACTTCCATGAAACGACCCACTTTAAATGTTTTTAAATTGGTTTTATTGTATTTATTTGATTGTATTATTTTAAAATGGTATTATATTTATTGCTATTAGCTGCTCTGAGCCCGTTTACAGGAAGGGCGGGATATAAATCGAAACAATAAATAAATAAATAAGAAGAGAGGTCCCTGCTGCAAAGTGTTTACAATATAAAATTGTAGGACAGAGATGACACCTCTGATGTTCAAAGTTTTCCTCTGGTTTTCCCTAGTTCCATCTTCTATCACAGGAAGTGGTGTTGACTACAAGCATGGACAGCTTCAAGAGGGAATTAGATAAGCATATGGAGCAGAGGTCCATCAGTGGCTATTAGCCACAAGGTAGAGATAGGAACTCTCAGGCTGGGGCAAGTGATGCTCTGTATTCTTGGTGCTTGGGGGGGCCAACAGTGGGAGGGCTTCTAGTGTCCTGGCCCCACTGCTGGACCTCTGATGGCACCTGGTATTTTTGGCCACTGTGTGACAGAGTGTTGGACTGGATGGGCCATTGGACTGATCCAACATTGGCTTCTCTTATGTTCTTATGTTAATAACTTCTCCCCCATGTACACTATTAGCAAAGGCTTACAGCTGGAGGGAGGAGTGTCAATTTACAGATGTGCCTTTCATGAATGAAATGTTGAGTTAGGATTGGGAAGAGCTGGGTTCAAATCCTCTCTCAGCCATACAGCTCATTGGGGAACCTTGGGCCAGTCACCCTTACTCAGCCTAACCTACCTCACAGGTTTGCCGGCAGCATAAATTATTATTATTTTATTATTATTTATTTGATTAATACCCCGCCCTCCCCACTGAGGTGGGCTCAGGGTGGCTTACAGCAGTTCATAAAATACAATACAATAAAATACAATAAAACCTATCATAGGCTTATGAATGACTTAAAATAACAGTCATTTAAACCATAAATACATAAAACGCTGGAACATACTCAAGCAACAAGTGCAGCAATTCTTATAAACATAGTTTAGGTGCCTGTTGGATGTTAATACTTTCACACTAGTGCAGTTCTCATTTATTATGCGGCAAGCACAGGCTAGGAACCTCGATGGTAGGACCCAGGTTAGGGGCTGGAAAGCCAGGGTGCAGGAACACTCCTCAGTGTGTAGTGCGGCTCCTTAGATGAATGCCTGGTGGAAGAGCTCTGTCTTGCAGGATTTCTACTGGGAGCTCATTCCACCAGGATGGAGCCACCACTGAGAAGGCCCTGGCCCTAGTTGCCACCAGTCTGACATCCTTGGGGCCTGGGAGGGCCAGCCAATTTTGTGCTCCTGAATGCAGTGCTCTTCGGGGAACATGTGGGGAAAGGTGGTCCCTCAGGTATGCCGGACCTGTGGTGGAGAGGAGGACAAACTATGTTGCTCTGAGCTTTGTCGAGGAAGGGCCGTCTCAAAATGGTATTTTTAGATACATCATTTTAATCTAGAGAAAGATGGCTGAAGCTTCATCATGATCAATGAGAGATCGCAAAAGAAACCAGAACTTCAAGCCAGGGCAGATACAGAATGTGGTTACATCATCTCTACTTGTAATGTATAATTTGGGCATGGTTCTTTCTGATGCACTAGACTTTGCTCTGTTGAGATATGCAATGGGGGAGAAATGTTCCTAAACTTATGCAGCGTTCTCTCCAAAGACCATAGCTTCCAGGAAAGTTTGAATTCAGACATGCTTCTTTACAAATTAAGTCTTTTAATGGGAGAAACAAGAAGCGTAAGGATAGTCAAAAGCTTTAAAGCACCATGACCATGGCTTTAACTAGGGTTGCCAGCCTCCAGGTGGGACCTGGAGATCTCCTGGAATTACAGCTTGTCTCTAGACAAAAGAGATCAGTTCCCTTGGAGAAAATGGCTGCTTTGGAGGGTGGATTCTATGTAAATATACCTGGCTGAGGCCCCTCCCTCCTCTGAACCCTGCCCTCTCCATGGCTCCACCCCCAAATCTCCAGGTATTTTCCAATCTGAAGCTGGCAACCCCACCTTTAACAATCATAAGATACCAAGAGTAATGTGCTCTTATTGAATGAAACCATCTTGGCCAAAAGTGATTGAAGATTTGTTGTGAAAAGTGATTATCTCTTAATGATTTATTCAGTGACTTAAGAGCCCTCCCCCATCATTTGTTGTGTGCAAGATGGACCAGTAAGGTCTGATCCCGCAGGGCTCTTCTTATGTTCTTATGCATCATTTTTGGATTTTGTTATATGCCTTGAGATTTGGCAAGGAAGGCAGACAGCAAAGAAAGCAAATAAATCTGGCTGCAGGACCCCAAGTAACTCTTAGGCTGACAGCCTGTTTCTATAGGTGCTAGAGACAGACTGAGCTTGTTGACACTGGGGTAGGCTCCCAGGGCTCTTTTTGTAGCAGGAACTCCTTTGCATATTAGGTGACACACTTCTAATGTAGCCAATCCTCTAAGAGTTTGCAGTAGCCCCTGCAGGAAGAGCTCTGTAAGCTCTTGGAGGATTGGCTACATCAGGGGTGTGTCACCTAATATGCAAATGAGTTCCTGCTACAAAAAGAGCTCTGGGCTCAGCTACATTCAGCCAAGCCCTGCCCTTCTAGGGCAAAGAGTGTTTCTCAAGGGGGCCATGTTGACATTTGGAGTCTCACACTCTTGCAAAACTGTGTGACTTCTCGGAAAGTCCCCTGGCCTTTTTGGCGAATGGGGAATTGGTGATGGTTGCCATGGTTTCTGTTGTGAGGGCGGGTCTTTCTGAGAGTTCTGGCTGTGTGCTTGGAGGAGCTGGATTCTTGGTTCTGGGTTCGGGTCTAGAAATGCTGCTCCACCCAACATGTTTTTCCATGGCTACAGTTGCTGGCTCAGTCAGATGTGCACGTGGTCCTTCTACAGCTGAGTCTCTCATGTCTGCTAATATCTGGGCCTGTATCAAAGGCTAGAAGGGAAGGAGTATCATCCAAGTCAGTGTCTTGCCCCTCCCTCTCTTTCTGCAAATCCTGATATGCTCTAATGAGTGCCAAAAGCCCTTTCCTGCTTCCATTTTTGTGTGCCTTTAAGAGACAAACAGGCTCAGAGATGAAAAAAGAAAGCCATCCCCTATAAGTGAAGTGCTGCCAGAAAACATTCCCCCCCCCCCACAAGTGTCATTGAGAGCCATTAATTATCCGCGGGTCCCTGAATCAATAGCAAACGTTGCAGATTCCTTGATGGCTTTAATTAATGCACGAATATGCCTGTAATGGGCTCCTTCTCTGAACAATTATTGTCTTAGCTGAACCGCTTGAAAATTAAAGAGTGTAAAAAAGAGAGAAAGAAATACGATACTGCCAACCTCTGTCCACAAGCCACCCATGGAGGAACATGCCTGGCAATATATCCAAGTGAGGATACTTAATCTAGCCTTTAGTATATTATTATCCGTACATCTCATTATCTCATCAGTGGCTTTGTTCTGCCGAGGCAGAGGCACAACTCAAGAGCAACTCAAGGAGGGGCCAACTGCTGCGTCTCCAGCCACCTCGGAGGCTCCACTTAGGTCCCTCGTCTATTACGACTGAGTGCCAGTTTGGGGAAACTCATCAGCGAGGGATAGAAGGGTGAAGAAATAAATGAGTGGGACCCACATGGTGGCTGCTTAGAAGCTTACTGCGTGGGAGAAACAACCTCCAGCCGTGCCTGAAGGCCAGTGGCTCATAGATTTGGGTTGTCACTCAGCCACAGACCATTTGTGTTGCCTGCAGAAGGTCCCAGGTTCAACACACAGCATCTCCAGGAAAAAAGGATAAGGTGGCAGGTAGACCTCTCCCTGAGACCATGGAGAACTGTTGCCAATCAGAGTAGATAATACCGACCTTGATAGGGCAAGGATCTGACTCAGTACAAGGCAGCTTCATGTGGGTTTCTTTGCTTCCCCAGGTATCTAAACAACTGGGTGTTAATATGAAGAAGAAGAAGAAGAGGAGGAGGAGGAGGAGGAGGAGGAGGAGGAGGAGGAGGAGATTGGATTTATACCCCACCCTTCACTACCCAAAGGGCTCTCAGAGCAGTTTACAATCCCTGTCCCTTCCCCTCCCCAAAATAGATACCCTGTGAGATAGGTGGGGCTGAGAGAGCTCTCTTGACAACTGCCCTTGAGAGAACAGCTCTGAAAAAACGTATGACTGAACCAACACCAGCAGCTGCACATGGAGGAGTGGGGAATCAAACCTGGTTCTCCCAGATTAGAGTCCTTGTTCTTAACCACTACACCGAACTGGCTCTACTACTACTATCCTGTTTTCCAGTCAATTGTCTCCCAAAGTGACTCACATCAGTCAAGAGACAAGACATACAAGGGGAAAAGGAAGAAGGGAGATCTGTTTGACAGCTAGAACTGATACTAAATTGCAGCTGGGCTGATGTCCCTGCAGTTAAGTTCTTGCTTAGATATAGGTGACACAATGATTCTGCAGTCCTTCGATTGGTCACAGTGCCCCATGTGTCCTTTCCTGCTCTTCACTAGCAATTGCAGCAGAGTTCAGGGTATAAAACTGCCTAATATTGTGTCAGTGTGTTGGTCTACCAGGGCCAGCATGCGCTGCATGTTCCAGGTCTGTGGGGCTGGAGCACAAAAGTCAGATGCAAGAAATGGTTCTCATTGCTGGCATGCAAAACCCACATTAAAAATTAAGTGGAACAGAGGCCAGCGGTCCTGATGAGGATATTTTTGCATGTATGCATTCTCACAGAAATATATCGGTTCTTCCAGCGGTGCTTCTGAGTGCTCAGGCACGAAGAAAGAGTGAAGTATGACTGATTTTGTGCTGAGCAAGCAGCCTATTTTAATGGCCCAAACATGAATCTGGGGGATACAGGCCTTCTACTCCAGTGATTAAGAAGGTTTAGATTATTGACTGCACAGGTGTAAAAGCAGCTGCAAGCTACAACATGGCAGCTGAAAAGGTTCCTATAAGGACCAGAAGCTACTGCGCAGTTGCAAAGTTGTTCAACACAGCATTCAAACAAAATGTTGAACAACAATGTCAAGGTGATCTGATGAGGAGTCTTGACTCACATAGCAGAGAAGAGTTTGATCTTGATACGTTTGACTAGCAAACTCATTTATGTTACAGTTCTTAGTGTCCTGCTCTCACTCTCCCCCCCTCTAAAGTCTTCATTAAAAACCAGCTCAATAGTGTTGCTTAATGCTGAAGTCTTTACCCCTCCCAACTGCAACAAAATCTAAATAACTTGCTACTGAATCTTCCCAAATCCATTTTAAAATATGCTTGCCAATCCATATAACCCCCCCCCCGCCTTGATCCAACAGCAGATTTCGGACTGTAAACTCCAAATGGCAGGGAATCTATCATTCCAGAGTCTGTCTATTTCTAAGTACCATATTGGCGCTGTATTGCTGTTGCTGGTATTAATAATCATCATAATATCTTATTATATGGAAAGTCTTAAGGGTGCAAGAAACAGGTTGATAGGTCAGTTTTTTAGACTGTGTTAGCGGCCATGCTCCCTCTAAGCTGAGGAATCTTGTGAGCAAAAGTTCTACTTTGTGAGCTACTGGCATTAAAGTTGTGAGCGATTTGGCTACTGCATAAATTAGGCCCCATTCACACTGAGCATTTGTCCCGCTGAAGGCATGGGAGCCCTGCGGACTTTCCGTGCAGGATCATACCAGCACATCTGGGAGGTGTAGTGCTCCCATGGCCAACCCGTGGCTTCCCGTGGAAAACGTGGAGTAAAAAACTAGTAGGTCCGAAGTACTAGTTTCCAGAAACCCCGGGGCAAAGGCTGGCGTCTGATTGCGGGAGCGCCAGTATCCCATGGCTTCCGACGCCCGCCCATGTCCCCGGGGTTTCCGGATGTTGTAAGTGCCCATGGGATGCACACCAATGCTGAACAGCACATGCGCACACACAAGACACCGACAGCGGCCTGCCCCCCCCAATGGCGCATGCACACTTCACTGCTTCTTTGCTGCGCTGCAGCAGCACGGTATGATCGGGGCGCAGAGCTGGAGCGTGGCAACCTGATGGCCCGTGTGATCGGGCTACCGTGCCTTATTTGCTCCGGGGCGAACTGCCACGCCTCTCCCCCTGCGTTTTCTGGCCCATATGACCGGGGCCTTAGTTTGCTCTGGAGCAAAGACAAAAATGTGTGAGACAGAGGTGGAAAAACTGTGAGCTAGCTCACACTAGCTTTGGGGGAACACTGGTTAGCAGGTCAATGCTTTAGGATGCAGTCCCCCAAACACTGAGTCCTACAGAATAAAATGGGATTTACTTCCAAACAGATCTGCTTAGAATTGATCCCTTCATGTGAAATGAGAAATGCCAGGAGATATACTAACCAAAGAGGGGAAAAAATGTATTCAAATGTATTTAAAGTCGATGCTAGGAAAAGTTGAAGGCAGCTGGGAAAAGAGGAAGACCCAACGTGAGATGGACTGACTCAATCGAAGAAGCCAGGGTCCTTTTTTTGCAAGACCTGAGCAAGGCTGTTTACAATAGGATGTTTTGGAGGACATTAATTCACGGGGTTGCCATAATTCAGAAGTGACTTGATGACACTTTAACACCAACACTTAGAGTTGAACAAATGCTTCCCATTTTGTTCCTTTTTATACTTATTTATAGTTTGCCAATGGTTTTAGTTTTCTGCTTTTCACTCTCGGTTTTGTAGATTCATTTGCAAGTCATACAGTTTTCATACACAGTCCAGGCAACAGCGATATGTTTAAAGTATAACATTCACTTACATGTACAATGCTGATTTGTTGATGTGCACGTTACACTGAAAAGGACACACATTTTACAAGCAAAACTTCAGCATGAAATACAAAAAAATCATGGATTTGCTTTGTAAGGAGGGGAAGTAAAATTGAAAAGGGGATTTGGGGGTCAACAGAGCAAGGAGGAGAAATCCGAAACCATCTTAGGATGTATTGGGGTTTTGTGCAACGTTCCTCCTATCGATCCAGGAGTACAAAGATGTATTGGATAAAGGTGCTGGTTATCGACCATAAAACAGCTCTATCAGAGCAGGTTGATATCTACTGATGTGCTGATCAAAGCTTATAGAGACCGGAGACATTGACCTGATGCCTGATAAAAACCATGCGTAGATGTCCTTGGCTTTAAGCAGGATGTCTTTGAAAAACAATAAAAAAGTTTGCGCCAGGCCAACACAAATTCTGGACTAAGTGGAATTCTGCAGCTTTGTACCTTATTTCCCGGTTATTTGTTTATTGAAGGATACATCTCAGCTCATTCAGTCTGAGGACATGGACAGGATTCCTGGAAGTCTGAGTCCTACAACCTGTTTATATGACCCTTGCCCTTCCTGGCTGCTTAAATCAGCCAAGGATGGACTGACAGACTGAATCTGGGAGGCAGTAAATGCTTCTGTGAGACTGTGGTTGCTTGCTTCTGCCTTGAAGTGGGCAGTGGTGCATCCACTCCTGAAGATACCTACTCTGGACCCAGGAGAGTGGGAGAACTACTGTGTAGTCTCAAAATTCTTGAGCAAAGTGGCTGAAAAAGTAAAGAAAATGGCTGCCTTGGAGGGTAGACTCTATGGCGTTGGAGGTCCACTGAGGTCATTCATCTCATTATACCCACTGAGGTCCTTTCCCTCCTCAAACCCTGCCTCCTGAGGCTCTATCTCTAAATCTCCAGGAATTTCCCAACCCAAAGCAGGCAACCCTGTCCCAACCCTATCATGTCCAGAAGGATACCATGATGATCAATGAAAGCCACCTAGAGATCCAGAAGAATTAACAGAGTCACCATCATCTTGTTTGCCTCCTGGTGCAGCTCATCCACTAGGGCAACAAGGCTGTTTCAGTCCTGAAACCATGCCTGAAACCAGACCAGAATGGATGCCAACAATCCACTCGATTCAGGAATCCCTGAAGCTGCCTATTCACCACTTATTCTCTCCACTCTCCTATGTAGCCTCCTTTGCTCACTAATTCAGCCCCTTCTTGCCTGAGAAGGTGTGTGAGAAGAGGCCATCCAATATATACTGAGTGATTAGTGTTGCCAACCTCCAGGTGGAGCCTGGAGACCTTCTGGAATTCTGACTGACCTTCAGACCACAGAGATCAGTTCCACTGGATAAAATGGCAGCTTTGGAGGGTGGGTTCTATGGTATTATACCTTGCTGAGGCTGGTCCCCTCTCCAAACCCCACCCTCCACAAGTTGCACCCCCAGATCTCCAGGAATTTCCCAACTCAGAGTTGGCAACCCTAGAGTTTCTGAGCAACAAGCATATAGCAGGTGTTTCAAGCCAAGAGGCAGCCTCATTATAGGCTCACAGCAAGCTTATGACTAACTTGATCTTGATTGTTAGGGTTGGAAGGGAATGTGATTTCCCTGTGAGGTCTCTCTTGGCCTACGTGTCCATCTGTTTCTCACTCATCCTCCAGCTCCTTCCTGCACCATAAAAACATAAGAGAAGCCATGTTCTGTGAGGTCCCTCTTGGCCTGCATGTCCATCTGTTTCTCACTCACCCTCCAGCTCCTTCCTGCTTCATAAAAAAAACATAAGAGAAGCCATGTTGGATCAGGCCAATGGCCCATCCAATCCAACACCCTGTGTCACACAGTGACCAAAACCCAGGTGCCATCAGGAGGGCCACCGTGGGGGCAGAACTCCAGAAGCCCTCCCACTGCTGCCCCCAAGCACCAAGAATACAGAGCATCACTGCCCCAGGCATAGTATTCCGTCAATATCTTGTGGCTAATAGCCACTGATGGACCTCTGCTCCACATGTTTATCCAGTCCCCTCTTGAAGCTGTCTATGCTTGTAGCCACCACCATTTCCCGTGACTGTGAATTCCATGTGTTAATTACTCCTTGGATAAAGAAATAAAATTAGACGCATCATTTCCCCAATATAAATCCCCTCCATTGGGGAAAGCATGCCACCCCCTTAAATAACTGCTGATCATCCAATCACAAATATCTAGCCATCTCATCTACTTGGCAGGTAAGGTGTATGTGCATGAGAGAGAGTGAAAGAGAGAGGGAGGAATGGAGAACCGTCTTTCTTAAACAAGCTCTTGTACTAATTCCCCATCTCCATTTAATCCCCCAGTGGGTAGTAGTTCACACAAAAGATAATAATGGTTGTAATTCAATGCCATTATTGCAAGTCTGTGCACTGGAGAGACTCGGGGAAACATACAGGAGCATCTTTGCGGGCAGGCGCTCAGGGAAGGTAGTCATTTAGGGGGACGTGCATGGCTGTGGGACTTGAAAAGTGGTGGGTGTTCCAGGTCATGTTCATCAAGTGAGCTGCGGCATCACTTGTATGGAGTCTCACCACAGTGCAGAATACTGTTGCTAGGCACTGGGCTGTAGAGAGGAGGCAGGGCTACATGTGGGCTCAGGCAAATGGGAAGCTGCTCCTTCTTGTCTCCATGGAAGGATCATGGAAGGTTGTGCAATGGTGCAGGCAGCATGGAGGAGGGGAGGCCAGGCGTGGTTGGCTGAAAAAGTGAACGGCTTGGAGCTGCTAAGCAAGAGGCCAGCTGCTGAGTGGGCTTCTGGGGGAGGATGGAAGTTGCCGGGAGCCGTAGATGTCAAGGCGAGACATAAGAGAAGATGCAGTGGAAAATACAGGAAAAACACAATACAAATTTGGACCCATGGCAGCATGTGTGATATAACAGTGAATGGGCAGCACAACATCGGGCTTGGGGTGCATTCTGAAGGCAGCCACTTTGCTAGAGCAGCCATGACTCACTGGTAAAGCACATGCAGCCCATGGTTCAGCCGTGGACATCTCCTTTTGGAGGATCTCAGGTCATGAGAAGGACCTTTCTGTGCTTGGGACCCTGAGGAGTTGCTGCCAGCCAGAACTGCTAAATTAGGTAGAACAAAGGCTTGGCTCAATATAAGGCTGGCTCTCTCATGCTGAGAAGTTCTAGATAAGTGTTGTGGAGCGTGGGCAGAAGGCCCTGGGTTCAGTCTTGAGTCCCTACTTACCAACAGTCAATCGTGAAGTGAAAGGCAGAAGAAGGAGAAGGAGCAGCCAGGCACAGGAACTCATGAAGCTGCTTCATACCAAATTAGACCCTTGGTCCGTCGAAGTCCGTATTGCCTACTCAGACTGATAGACTGGCAGCAGCAACCCCAGGTCTTAGGCAGAGGTCTTTCACATCACCGACTGCCAGATCTCTCCACTGGAGACATCATGGATTGAATCTGAGTTCTTCTGCATGTCAAGCAGATGCTCTGCCACTATTCCATGGGCCCTCCCATAACACCTTTTTATCATTTAGCCCAGAGCACCTTAGAGACCGACACAATTCCCCAGGATGTAAGTTCCCATGAATCGAAGCTCATTTTGTCAGATACAAAAGGGAATGAAGATCAATATGTTGTCGGAGGCTTTCACGATCCATCAGGACTCAAATTTTGTTCTGCTATTGCAGGCTATCACGGCTACCTCCCTGAAACGATAATGGTCAGAGGGTGATATTAGGCTTTGGGAGACCCAGGTTCAGATCCCTGCTCTGCTATGGAGCTTGCTGGGCATCATTGGGTCAGTGTTCTCTCTCAGCCTGACCTACCTGATAGGGTTCTTGCAAGGATAAATTAGGAATGGGGAAATCACGTGCTTTGCCCTTAGCTCCTTGGAGGAAGAGAGGAATACAAACGTTCTGCATAGACAGAGACAGGTTTTTAACAGCTATAAGCCACTTAGGAACCAATTCTGGGTTAAAAAGTGGACTTACTACAAGAAAAATAAAACCACGCACCTGCTTTCTCCATGTGCCCATGCTCCAAGACGTCGTGCAAGGTGTTCGTGTGGTGGAGCATGTTCACTCGCCCATGGAGAACAGCTGGTGCTCAGACTCAGCCCCCATACTGCATGCACGGCCTGAGCCCTGACTTTGGCTGGATGGCATAAAAGGGCTGTTCGCTATTCAATGCACAAACACGCACTCCCACAACAGAACAACTGCGGCTGTGATGTATTTCAAGTGCAAACTGTTGGCCGGCTGCCATTCTGTTAAATTATAAATACTTTGGCTTGATGAAAGGCAGAGCTTTTCCGTCAACAAGAGTGTGTTAATATTAAAAGAAAAAAGGAAAGGAAAGGAAAACCACCCTCAAAAGCAAGCAACATGTGAACAAAACGACCCAGGACCAAATTGCAGTTGCTATAGTGATTAACAATGGGAATCTTTCTTCCGCAGCCCAAGATGCTGATGCAGCAAAAACAAATGTTTGTGTACGGCCGTGGCGGGGATGGTGACGGATTAGGGAGTGCTGGCCTTGAGATGCAATGCAATGCCGGTCTAAATAAATCATGAATGCAGGCCAGCACACCAAAGAGCATATTCGATGCAGTGATGGAGTTTCTGGGAGACTGTCTGCTGGGAAGAGGGAGAGAGGAGAACACCAAAGTGAACTCTTACGTACAGATCTAGCAGCGGGGGCTGCAAAGCCTCATTTCAACACATGAAGCTGTTTTGTAGTAAGTCAGACCAATGGTCCCTCTAGCCAAGTCCTGGCTCCTCTGACTGGCAGAGGTATTTCTTAGTTTAGCTACTTGAGAGATCCTTTTAACGGGAAAGGCAGGAGATTGGGATGGGACCTTCTGCATGGATGTATAGACTCCGAAAATTCATTTTAGCTCTTGCTAAGTTTCTGAGTCACCTGGGAGGATGACCAGCAGGCTGCTCCCAAGAGAACATTTTCATTCACACCCTCCTGAGTTCTTATAGTAAGCTGATTTGTTTTCCTGTGCCACTGAGTACCAGGTATAGATCTCTCAGGCTGCGGTCACAGCACACTAAATAATCCACTTTCAATCCACTTTCAGTGCACTTTCCAACTGGATTTTATTGTGTGAACTGGCAAGATCAGGTCGGAAAGTGCATTGAAAGTGGATTATTTAGTGTGTGTGACCACACCCTCAGTGCCTAGGAGGCAGCTTTGATGATCCTATTCTTGACTTGTAGTCAGCAATTAGAGTATAAGATGTTTAGTCTTAGCTATGTATCACATACAATCCTAGAATCACAGAGTTGGAAGGGGCTGTACAGGCCATCTAGTCCAACCCCCTGCTCAATGTGGGATCAGCCTAGCGGATCCCTGACTAGTGTTTGTCCAGCCACTGCTTGAAGACTGCCAGGGAGGGGGAGCTCACCATCTCCCTAGGCAGCTGATTCCACTGTTGAAGAATTCTTACTGTCAAAAACTTTTCGTAAGATCCAGCCAGTACCTTCCCGCCCTTAATTTCAACCCGTTCTTGCGAGTCCTCTCCTCTGCTGCAACAGGAGCAGCTCCCTGCCCTCCTCTAAGTGACAGCCCTTTAAAGACTTCAAGAGAGCAGCCATGCCCCCCCCCCTCAGCCTCCTCTTCTCCAGACTGAACATTCCCAAGTCCCCCAGCCTTTCCTCATAGGGCTTGGTCTCCAGGCCCCCGATCATCCTCATTACTCTATCCTTCCCACAACTGTTTTGAAGTGAGGCCTCTAGAACTGCACACAATTCTCCAGGCATGGCCTGAACAATGCAGTTTACAGTGGGACTATAACCTCTTGTGATTTGGATGCTATGCTACAATGTTATATCTCGAGTTCTGGCTAGCTTCGCTGTGTTTGTGTATATTCCAGGGCCCAGCAGATTGCAGCCTGCTATTTCTGCAAGTTTGATGCTTTATTAAAATCCCCTTGTAGGCAAACCTGGATCTTGCATATCATTTTCTTGGGATTTCTGTGAACTTCGGAGCTTCTGGCCAGGGCTCAATAATGTAAAGCGCAGACTCTGCCACTGGGGGTCAGGCTCATGCATTACAAAGTTCTCATGACTGCCACATGGTTACCGCAAAGAATTTTGATCAGATACGTGCTGGCAGTCCTGTGCTTGGTAGTTCCTTCCCAGATTGTGTGAGCCCTGATATGGATAAGTATCTCAGCACATGGGTGGACTTAAACCTCCCCTTGTGTCATTTTTATGATCTGAAATGACATCTAAAGAGTCACTATTTGCCTCACTGAGAAAAAATAAATGTAGCCATTGATACAAGTATATTTCCCCACCATGGGTCAAATAATAGTTCCCTGGGGCTGTTTAAGGTTGGGAAAATGGCATGGGGAGTGTTCAAGTACCCTCTCCCCATGTGCCACAGTCCTGATTTAAATCAGCCCCCATAGCTGTGTTTTAGTGGAAAACCGTCTACTTTGCATGCAGAAGGCTCCAGGTTCAATCCCCAGCATCTCCAGATAAAAGGACCAGGCAGGAGACACTGTGAAAGACCTCTGCCTGATACCCTGGAGAGCTGCTGCCAGTCTGAGTGGGCAATACTGATCTTGATGGACCAATGTTTTGATTCAGGATAAGGCAGCTTCATGTGTTCACACCTGGGAATTTAAGTTCCAGACTCCCAGCAGTCCAAGTGATGTTCATGGGGCTTTGTTCCCAAGTTGCCTCCACTCTGAGAGTGCAGTCCTAAGCAGAGTGATGCCTTCCAAAGTCCATTGAAGACTCAGAAGGGAGCAACTCTGTTTAGGGTTGCACTGAGTGTCTGCTATCAGCTGTACTGTATGGACTTCACACAATGCCAATCAATATGTTTGCCATTTCCCTCAAGGGCATATGGCAATATAAGAGCTGCTGTTTATGCCTCGGGAATCATAGCCTCCTCTCTGCACCATGGCAGCTGTTTCCTTGATTCCCAAAATTTCCATTAAGAACACGAGTCCTCTAGGGAAGCTGACCTGAGGCATAGGTTCCGTGTTGGGTCATATCCTGGAGCAGTCTCTGCCGGCGTAGAGCTTGGAGAGATTTCTTGTTTCTCTTTGGTTTCTCTGTGATGCACAGCTTCAGCCTTGGTGAGGAGTGAAAAATTGAAATGAGGACAGTTCAGTCAACAGAATGTCTGCGAAATTAATGAGGCCCTTCGCCTCCAACACCTGATAATTACATCTTTCAATTAAATGAACTCTCTTGCTGTCCAGGATCTTATAAATTAACTCAAAGTGATGCATCTCCCGTTGGCTGCCAAATCGGTCGCAGGCCAAAAATGTACGCTTGCAGACGTCTTCGAGGAGGGGAAGTCTTAGTGGCCTGTCTGCTTCCTGGCAGGTAGTTTTGGGTTCCTCTCACACTACAAGTGTGAAATTGACTTAGCAAGTCTGGCAAGAATTGCATTATCACCTGTTATTGCTGCTGTGAACGTCCACTGGGTCTCTCTTTTGTATGCTTGAAGCAGACTGGGCCTCTTTAGTTGCACTGGCTTTTGACCCCACTCTCAACATTTTCCTTTCTCTTTTGCCTGCATACAGGCATAACATACACACACATTCTTGGTAAAGAAACACACATCTGATGAGGCAGTAAAGCTTAGTGGCAGAACATATTTTTTGCATATAGCAGGAACCAGGTTCAGGAAGTGGAACAGTATGCTATAGCCCTTGTCGCAAATTTGGAAGCTGCAGCTAGTGCAGAATGCCGTAGCCAGGCTTTTGATGGGCCTTCCCAGATGGGAGCATATCCAGCCTGTGCTGAAGGCATTGCAGTGGCTGCCAATAGCATACCAAATTCGCTTCAAGGTGCTGGTGCTTATCTTCAAAGCCCTATATTGCCAGGGTCCGACATACCTGAGTGACCACCTTTCCCCGTATATACCCCAGAGAGCACTGCAGTTGGAGTCACATAATCAACTGACCCTCCTGGGCCCCAAGGATGCCAGGCTCACCACTACCAGGGCCAGGGCCTTCTCTGTGGCAGCTCCTTACTGGTGGAACGAGCTCCCGGAAGAGATCAGGGCCCTGCAGGATCTTCTACAGTTCCGCAGGGCCTGCAAGACGGAGCTCTTCCACCAGGCTTTCAACTAGGAGCCGCCCTGACTATTACCATCAACGAGCCTGGCCCTCAGCCTTAACATCTGGCCTATCACATCGTGAGACTCAAGAAGACCACTGAGCTGGACTGTCTGCTTGCAAACATTCTTAGTATGCCACCTTAAATAACTAATGAAGGATTACTATCACCTTATGATTTTATGACTAATCTGTATTTGAATTGTTTTAAAATGATTTTATGTGGTTTTCTTGGTATTTTTGTACCAACTGTGTAAACCGCCCTGAGCCTGCTCGCGGGGAGGGCGGGGTACAAATTGAATAAATAAATTAATAAATCTCATCAGACCTTGGAAGCTAAGCAGGGTCAGTACTTGGATGGGGGACCACCAAAGGAGACTCTGCAGAGGAAGGCCATGGCCAACCGCTTCTGCTTCTCACTTGCCTTGAAAGCCCCTTGCTGGGTCACCATCAGTCAGGTGCAACTTGACAGTACTTACAGACAGGAGCCACCTTCAGTTCCTGGCATCTCCATTTAAAGTATCTCAGGTAGCCATTACTGGGAAGATCTATCTTCATCTGGAATTCTAGAGATCTGTTAGCTGGATTAAAAATGATCTACACCAGGATAGATGAACCACTGGTCCAGCTCGTCGTAAAACACATGCAAAAGGTCACCAGGTTTGATCAGAGCTAAAGGGTATGGAGCAGCAGGAAAGACTCTTGTCCGCCTGAATCCGAAGCCAAAAGCTGCATAGTACTTTTCATTCATATCTGCCCAAAATAACACACCACACTGTGCAGAACTCCCTTCTCCAGAATTCCCTTCATCAGGCTGGATATTTAAAAAAAAAGGAGGAGGGCAGGGTGAGGGAACATTTTCAGGTAACGTTGCCAACCTCCAGGTGGTGCCTGGAGATCTCTTAGGATTACAGCTGATCTCCAGGTGACAGAGGTTAGTTCACCTGGAGAAAATGGCCACTTTGGAAGGTGGGCTCTATGGAATTATACCCCACTGAGGTCCCTCCCCTCCTCAAGCCCCGCCTTCCTCAAACTCCCCCTCAAATCTCCAGGCATTTCCTAACCTGGAGCTGGCAACCCTATTTTCAGACCATAGTATAATGCTTCCTCGAGGACATCTGTGGGATGCTTAGCCATCTTCAATGAACACAGGGTGTGGCTAATTGGTATCAGCTTGTGCCCTTGGCACGCTGGGTAGAAGGAGCCTTCCCATTGAAAATATAGCAACCAATCATTTTCTTCCCTCTGCCTGAGACCCTAGAGACTCACAGCCAATCAGTGTAGACACTGTTGAGCTAGATGGACCAGTAGTCTGACTCAGTATAAAGCAGTTTCTTATGTACCACCTATGGAATCTAGACCATGCATGTGTGCAAGGCAAATAAACTACCAGTACCCCATCTTTGTTTTTACTGCAACAAACAAATAGCTCAATCCTGTGCAGAGTTACTCCAATCTAAGCACAAGTGGACTTAGACTGGAGTAACTCTGCATAGGATTGCACTGACTAGTATACAATCTAACCACTCTGAAATGTGATTGTCATTTTGTCCTGAACGAGACAAATGGACAAGCTCTTTGTATCATCTCACTTTGTGTTGGCCTTCGATTGTATCAAAAACATCAGTGTACAGCAGGGATAAGCAATATTTTTGACCCATGACCCCCCCCAATGTCTCTACCAATGAAGATGTTGGTGTGCTGGCACACAAAATGGGGGAGAGGGAGATGAAGGTTGCACTTGGCTAGATATGCTTGGGGTGAGCTGAGCCCCATCAGCAGTGCTGACGGCATCTCAGGGATTTGCCTTGGACTTGGGTGGTGGCTGTGTAGGTCTGGAAGGCGATGATGGGCAAAAGTCATACCTGTTGCCTTCCTCCCATCTCACTGTCTCAGAGGCATCAATGCAATGTGAAGAAAGTCTAAGAAGGGATTGAAACCCCAGTACAAAAAAGGTTAATCTAAGGGGACAATAGAGGAGAACAGAAGCAGAAAAGTGAGCATCCTATTGCATGCTTGTTGACGCTAGGGGTCAGTTGATTTCCTTGGTTCTGTACTGCTATTCTGATTTGCCTTCCAACATGGCACAGAGAATTTATAAAATTAATCCCAGAAATGTTGCATGCACAGCTGGCCCTAGTTTTCATTTCCTTCAACTTGTTCTCTTCCCCCCCCCCTACCTTCTCAATGCGGCAAGCAATCATTGATGTAATGCAGCATGCACAATCAGATGAGCACATGATCGGAAAATTACCAGACCTCATCAGGATTCTTTCTGCATTGTGTTTAAGGTTGGATGAATGTTAGTCATTCCAGACTGGCTCTGTAATTTTGCTGCTTCATTCCATTCTGCATCCTTTGTGTGGTCCACTCACTGTGAGCATCTGACTGCATCCACACAGCATCTTGTATTGTGCTCTAGTAACCATTTGCTGCTGGATTTTCCTGTGTGGCCAAGGCAATCCAGTTGCAAATGACTGCTGTAGTTCAGCAACAGTTCAGTATCTGCGGCATCTATGCATGTGGTGTGTTTGAACATAGATAGATGATAGAAAGACAGACAGACAGACAATGAGTTGGATCCTACAACACTGTTAGATCTTAGAGAGAGATTTTCTCCCTCTCCTATAATACAAGACCTCAGGGGTCACCCAATAAATTCGATGGGCAATAGATCCAGGAGGGGCACATGGAAATAGTTCTTTTTCCAATAATTAAGTTAAGGAATTTGCTATCAGTGGACAAAGTGATGGCCATGAACATAAATGGCTTTAAGAGGGGATTAGATGGATTCATGGAGGAGAGGTCCATCAGGGGCCACTAGCTAATGGGAGCATCCATATTGAGAGGAGGAGTACTGAATAACAGTACTAGGAGGCAACATTAAGAGAGGCTTTGGCCATCTGGACTTCTAGGGCAATTGGTTGGCCACTGTGTTGGATTAGATGGACCACTGGTCTGAACCCCTGGTTCAATCAAGAGCTAGATTTGAGTCCAGTAACACCTGAGAGACCAACACATTTTTTGGGGTATAAGATTTTGAGAGTCAAAGCTTCTTTTGTCAGATACCATGAAGGGAGACAGTGACAAAGGGAACTTCAATTCTTGAAAGCTCTTACCTTGAAAATCTTGTTGGTCTCTAAAGTGCTACTGGACTTCAACCTAGCTCTTCGATGTCAAACCAGCATGGCTCCCCTCTGAAAACCAGTCTAATCAATGTTCTTATGATTCCCTTCCACCAAGTCTTCCTCCAGTAGATGAAGAGTTCCCTTTCTGATGAAAACTTTGCAGAAATGAGCTGTGGGATCCGACTTAGTGAACAGGAACATTCAGCTGTATATTTTGGTAGTTAGAAATATTCATTATGAGTTGAAATCTGTATTCCGTAGTATTTCCACTTGCCTATCCGGATGTGTATGCAATATGTAATGGGCAAAAAGAATAGACTGCAGTCTTGTTCAGTGACAACTCAGATTGGAATGGTGTATTCCACTGGGAATTCCTACCGGGGAGGAATTTGGAAGCAGCCTAGAAACGTTTTATCAATGCACAGAAGTGCTCGTGCACATTGGTGAAGCCAAAGGGGGAAAAGATAAAAAAGCAACAGAAGGAAATTAAAGCTGCAGCATACTGTGTATAAGCAGTGGTCTCTACAAACTCTGGAAATCAGAAAAGAAGAATGGCTGGTTCCTAAGGGATCGGTACAGCTCTGCAATTAAACAAGAGGAGTCTCTGAACTCCCTAATCTAGAGAGAAATTTGCAAGCATCCCCAATTTAAACTAAAGCACATCACCCTTCTCTCCCCCAAAAATGACTGAATGACCACTCAAGTCTTGCTGAACTCTTATGTCTATGTCCAGGGTATTTACACAATAAGCTTTTTAAAACAACAACAACAGCAACATTTCTTCTCTTATAAAGAACCCATGTCTCCCATCAGGACAGGCCCCTAGCCATTTTTTTTTTCATCAGGGGTCATTTAAATTTCTTAGGGGGCAGTTAGTTCAATTAATTTTAATTGAACTACTTTTAATTAAATTGATGACGGTCCACACTACACACAAATAGTTAATCAGGAAGGCGCAGGCTGCTGCCCAATGGAGACCCTAAGGTCCACTGAGTCCTTTGTCCTTTCGACTCTGCCCACTGGAGACCCGATCCCAGATTCCAGGAGCATTGCCCCTGACAGAGCAAAGGCCGTGCTGATCTAATCATCTCATCTCCAGCAAGTGAGCGAACAGCCAGCTCTCTGTGCTCAACTCTCTGCAGTGCTCCTGTGACAGGCCTCTCTTCAGTGCACTTGTGCCAGGGGAGGAGTCATGTGACCCATGGTTGGAGGCCATTATCTTTGCATGTAGGTGTAAAAGGCAGTGGGGGAATCGCCCCCTTCTGTGGAGATTCTGGCACATCTTTGGAGGGGTCTGGTGTTTCACCTTCCTAGATTTCTCCATGGCAGTCTTCCAGACCTGATGGTGTTTGACAAGTAGGGAGAGAGCTGGTAGCTCACTCGCCCACTTCTCTGGTGCCTGGCCAGGTGGCGTGACTTAATAAATATTTTTAAATGCTTTCTGGCAGCAGGACTTGTGAGGGGCGTGGCTTTCAATCAAGGGGGCGTGGCCCCAAAATGCCCCACCATAGCTACAGGCCTGCATCAGGAACTGTTGTTACCCCAAGATGGCCCTCAACCCCTACTCCCTTCTCAAAAGCCCCTGTGGGCAACCTACAGTTTCCAGATCTGGATTGGGAAATTCCTGGAGATCTGGGGGTAGAGCCGGAGGAGGGTGAAGTAAGAGGGACCTCAGCAGGATATACTGCTACAGAGTCCACACTCCAAAGCAGCCGCTTTTTCCAGGGGAACTGACCTCTGGATATCAGTTGTAATTCTGGGAGATCTCCAGGTCCCATCTGGAGGCTGGCAACCCTATGCGGCTGCAGTCAGTGACAGAGTCAGAACAAACATGCCAGTCAATGGCTGAATGAGCTGAGCTCGGATTTGAGAGGCATGCGTGCCCGCTGTTTCAATTAAGACAATTAGCTGTGACCAAGGGCAGCTGCAAAGCTCCAATTAAACCAGCACAAAGTCTAACACGATCCACAGTGTCACAGAGCAGGTTGCAACATGCCACCCTGACGGCGTACGTCTGCCAGATTAAAGCATTTTAAAACATTTCAACAACGTCCCCTGTCGACCCGCCTCCCGTCTATTCCAGGCACATCACCTTTAGCAGTAATCTCATGTCTTTGCAATTTCTCGTTAATTTGCCCCGTGTCAGAAGGCTCAAAAGGGACAGTTGGGGTGGGGGTGGGTGTCTTCCCTGGTCTTTTATTACCACCCTGATCTCTTTCTCTTCAACATGTCAGCTGTGTTTCCCATTTGTAGCTTCTCTCCAGGGGACTCAGTTGACCTTTTCCTCTCACTGTGTTCGGATCCATGCTATGTTTTGGCTCCCGCGTTGTCAACCACAATGGATGAAAACAGACAACCAGGCAAGATCCAATAAGAGGTTTGATTCTCGCTTCTCACTTGTTTTGTTTCTCACTCATTCGGCAGTGGCAGTGACAGTCTTAGCATGACTTTATAATGATCGTTTGTGATGGAGAAAAGCTACCCATATGTTGAAAATGTCTTGTTAACATGACCCTCAATGTAGGTCATGTTTGAAGATGGTGTGGGGGGAGAAAAAGACTAATTTTTGATAGTTCTCCAGGACATGACCACATAAATGGGCAGGGTCACAAGAAAGTTTCCCTGTGGGAGAACGAGAGCAGAAAGTGAGCAGTGGATCACTATTCATCTCATAAATTAGTATGTGGCTGTCTCTCATACTCTTTGGCGTCTGTCTGATAAGGAAGAATCAGAGAAGGACCACAGACCGGGGAATTAATGTGAGCCACAGAAGAAAGAAACAGAAACAACAGTAGAGTCAACTGAAGGCCAGGGACAAGAAAGAGTTTTCCTGGACACCCACAAAGCATTTTCAGGGCATATCCCTGTTGACCTTAAACAGTATTTTTCATTTTAGCAAATGCTGGTTTTAAAATGGGGACACAGTTCATGTTGGACTTGCAGATGAACTCAATATGCAACTTCTTTAGTAGGAGACGCTTTTCGAAAGACTGCCCAGGCCTTCGGTGACATGAACAGGGACTACCTTAGATAATGGCCATCAAGGGCCATGACGACGTCCTTTGGTTTCTTCCCTTTGGCGTCTGTCTGCGGGCAGTCACTTGAGGAATCAGGCTCTTTAGGAAGGTTCTTGAAGGTCAGCGTGGATGCCTAGAGAAAAAAGCCAGGTTGCTGCTGCCGGACACAGGTGAAGAACTTCAGTAAAGCAAAAGCACAGCCCAAATCCCCACACACTCCACTCAAGAAAAGCAGTCAGATTGAGGTGACAAGCATGAAGGAGAAGCAGATTTGAGGCCAGGCCTTCTGGGAGCTCAGCAGGTAGGGAATGGAGAACAAGAAAGAGCTCAGAGCTGGAGGCAGGCTGATCGTGGCCTTGGGAA
Source organism: Gekko gecko (assembly GCA_029375565.1). Taxonomy (NCBI): domain Eukaryota; kingdom Metazoa; phylum Chordata; class Lepidosauria; order Squamata; family Gekkonidae; genus Gekko; species Gekko gecko. The sequence goes on along the minus strand of JAPDNY010000013.1, from coordinate 18,767,530 downwards.
CACAAGAAAAGAGCACGAGCCCCAGACGAGGTGGATTATTGCTTCGGGCTTGTTTATTTGAAAGTGTTGGTCCCCAGGAGAGTCATCAGTTTCTACTCAATGGAGCCCTGGGTGGGACTTACCAATCTAACTAGAACAACACCTTCTCCTGATGAGGAGAGTCAGTTTGGTGTAGTGGTTAAGTGTGCGGTCTCTAATCTGGGAGAACTGGGTTTGATTCCCCACTCCTCCACTTGCACCTGCTGATGTGACCTTGGGTCAGTCACAAGCTCTGGCACAGCTGTTCTCTCAAGGACAGTATCTGTCAGAAGTTCTCTCAGTCCCACCTACCTCACAGGGTGTCTGTTGTGGGGAAGGAAAGGGAAAGGAGTTTGTAAACCACTCTGAGACGCCTTTGGGCAGTGAAGGGCGGGTATGAATCCAAACTCTTCTTCTTCTTCTGAAGAAGAAGGCCTGCATGCTTCCGAGGAGCAGGGCTCTTTTTGTAGCAGGAACTCCTTTGCATATTAGGTGACACACCCCTAAGGTAGCCAATCCTCCAAGGTCTTACAGAGCTTTGCTTACAGGGGCTACTGTAAGCTCTTGGAGGACTGGCTACATTAGGGGTATGTTGCATAATATGCAAAGTAGTTCCTGCTACCAAAAGAGCCCTGCCAAGGAGTCTTGGGCATGACCCAGTTCAGAGGAAAAGGAAGTGCAAGAGACTCATGCTTGCTGTTCCTTATGGCTCCTTGTCAGCTCTAGGAAACGGCTGAATTTCCTTCCATCTCTTTTTGTGAACATATCACCTTTGCTTCGATCTGGTTTTCTAAGATTAGTTCCCCATCTGGTGCTGCCTCAGCACTGCCCCCCCTCCCTCAGCTCCATCTTTTGTCTGGATCAGGCGTATTAATTATACCAGTATGACAACCTCATATTCAGGGGAGTTTAGGCATATGCTGTCAGACCTTCCCCCTGCCTCTCCTCTGAAGTGACATTCTGCAGTAGCCAATGTAAGTTTCCAAGGTTATAGAACACTGGGTTCCATAATGGGAGGTGAAAAGTCTATTTTTTCCCCATCAGAACACTGAGCCTATTTAGGCAAGATTTAAAAGTAGCAGAATACTTTTATTCTTCTTCTCAGAAGAGTTCAAGTGTTTTCAGTGTCAGAAATATGGTGAATATGTTATCAAGTTGTCTTCTTCCCAAGTTACAGTGCAAGAGAATACTGTACACAAATTAGCTTGATGATTCACACAGGCTTCACAGTGAATTTCCCACTTATTTGAAGGAATGGCTTGAACATGATTAGGCCCACTGGCCCTTGGGGCTTCTAATCCACCTAGTCTGTTCCATGCTGGAGACTGACCGTTTTCACATGGCCACCACAATCGGAATGAAGAGACGGACACCAATATGGGTTTAACAAGGGTCACTTTATTAATTATTTATAATCAAACAACTGGCGAGGGGCTGCTAAAATGTACTGAGGACTATGACCAGTGTCAAACTCATGACCACCGTCATTTCCTTCTGGGCGATGCACCTTCCCCGATCTCGAGCCACCCAATGTGGCTTTCGACCAGCGGCTTGGCATATTTAGGAGAACCCCCCTGGCCCACCTCCCCAGAAGCAGCAAGGCCTGCTGAGATAGGCCAGGCCAGATTGTTCTGCGGAAGATCACCCCTTCCTGGCCTTGAGCCGCAAAGGCCCGAAAGCTGTTCTTGGAAGACCCTTTAATTCCTTTATAACAATGCCCAGGTGCTCACTAATTTCAACTTCCTGATCACACTACCCCACCATAGCAAAGGCCAAGCCTCTGCTTAGGCCTTTGCCCCCACCAAGCGATCCAGCACCAACAGCACCCTTCACCTCAAATCTGCCAGAAATATAGCATTGTCCTTGTTAGAGAGGTGCATCCTGTCCCCCCAATACAGGTCCGTTAACTCGACCCGTATATCAGGGTGCAACAAGAAGATGCCCAAGCCTCCTTCCATGGCATTTCTAAGCTGCCAATTGGCGTTTTGTCTCACCTAGCCCAAGCACCTAGGAACCCCTAGGCTACGCCACACCTGGCATAGCCAAATTGCAGACAAGACCAGCTGCACCCCAGGGAACTGGCTGTCTTTACACCTAGTGGAGTCCCCAAAATTGTGCCAACCTGGCAGGAAAGAATAGCCACCAGACTATCCGCACTCCAGGCCACCTTACTCTTATCATCACAAGGTCATCCTCTGCTTGTAACACCAGGGCCTTGCCTTTCATGACAACACAGAATAGCTAACCTGACCATCTGCACTCTGGGGCACCTTGCCCATCATGGTGAGGCTGCACCCCAGGCAACCAGTCCGCTTGTAACACCAGGGCCTTGCCCTTCGTGACAACTCAGAATAGCTGACCAGACCATCTGCACTCCGGGGAACCTTGCCCATCATTGTGAGGCTGCACCCAGGGCCAGCTTGCCCACTAGGTGAGCTAGGTACTCGCCTAGGGTGCCGGGCCTGCAGGGGCACCAAACTGCCCCCTGCCCCCCCTGTGAAAAGCCCACCACCACCGCCACCTCCCTGCCACCACTGCCAGCGAGGAGCGCCCTGGAGGGGCTCAGGAGGCAGCGGCAGAGCTTGCCCACCCTCCCCCGGATTCCTGCACAAAAGGAAACAAGGATTCCTGCACAAAAGGAAACCCTTAGAAATTCAGCTGTTCTCCATTCATACTACACTTGATTTCACCCCATACACTAAGTGCTCAATCCAGCTACCCAGCTTCAAAAAGTCCTATTGACTGCACTCCCTCACCTCAGATTCTGTTCATTTGTAGATTACAGTTGGATACCGGTAAAGGTTTCTATAGTATTCTAGAGAAGAAAAAGAAGAGACTGGACTTACAATCTCCTTTCTTTCCCCTCCCCATAACAGACACTCTGTGAGGTAGGTGGGGCTGAGAGAGCTCTGAGAGAACCACTCTTGAGAACAGCTCCGAGACAACTGTGACTCACCCACCATCACCCAGCTGACCTATGCGGAAGAATGGGGAATCAAACTTGGTTCTCTTAAGGAATAGCCCCTTCAATAGCACTGTCCACTTTCAAGCTTGCTAAAATGAGTATTACCTACTCAGCCCAGCAAATACAATCCAGGTCTTAGGCAGAGGTTTCTCATATCACCTACTGCCAAATCCTTTAACTAAAGATGCTGGGGATTGAACCTGGGACCATCTGCACGCCAAGCAGATGGTCTCTCACTGAGACAGATCCCCTCCCCAAATGCCCTCAAGGCAGTTATTACAAAGATTAGTTCCCTTATAAATCCTAGCTTAAAAACCCATGCCAGCAACAGTGGATGGAGGAAGGAAGGAAGGGATTGGATTTATACCATACCTTTCAATTGGAGTCTTGGAGTGCCCACAAACTCCTTCCCCCTTCCCTCCGCACAACAGACACCCTGCAGGGCAGGTGGGGCCGAAAGAGCTCCTTCCAGAACCATCTTTGAGAGAAAAGCTCTGACAGAAACATGGCCTGCCCAAGGCCACCCAGCAGCTACATTAGCAGAGGCTCTGCCACTGAGCTACAGCCCCGCTTCATGGCTCTCCAGGGTCTCAGGCGGAGGTCTTTCCCATCTCCTCTTGCCTGGACCTCTTAACTGGAGATGGCAGGGACTGAGCCTGGGACCTTCTACATGCCAAGAAGATGCTCTACCACTGAGCTACACCTCCCCACCGCACCAGTCAAATATTTATAGAGTGTCCAGGTGCAATCAAATGGGTGGGGGACCTGGGTGCAGACCACATGTTGCGTCAGCTCAAGGGCATTCCCTTTATATATAAAGAGAGAGGTAATAAAGCTGGCATGTAAGTACACAAATTATTCACCTCTTGAGCTTCAAATCAGGTGGAAAGCCAGCATGAAAATGTTGTAATAAGAGTAAGTAATGGGAGTATAATTTCAAACCAAATTGGCCCCCAGAGCTCCCTCCAATTAAAGGCCTCCTAAAAGACAGTCCCAAAATGGCTGCCTAGGGAACCCTCCTAAAATGGCTGCCACTGCTTAAATTACTGTGAGAAAATGGCTGCCCGGAGCACCGCTTCTTAACTGGCCGCTCCACACAAGCACTACCCTAAAAACGACCGCCAAGTTGTGCAATGGCTGCCTAAAGCACAGCCCCCCAAAATGGCCACTCTAACTAATGCAGGCTTTCGGAAGCCACTAGCAAGGCTATGAAATGTATGGCGAGATGTTATGGAGGTGAGTTAAAATCAAGGGGGCGTGGTGGCAGGCAGCCTTACCCCACCACCGGCCTCATCCACCGGTAGGCTTGGGCCCAGAATCCCCCACAGATGCTCCAACCCTTGCTCATAGGTGGGGATGGAGATGAAGAAGGAAGGAATGGTGTGTGTGGGTGGTGGCCAGCAGCCTTACTGACTGTAGCCACCCTCCGCCAGGTAGAAAGAGGTCTCTAGTTGTTTAAGCCGCTGAGAGGTGCAAGCCTCCAACACGGCCCCAAATCTAGCCTCTATGTGGCCCTGGGCCAAGTAGCAAGCCACCGATGTGGGCAGGCCCCAGGCCAGCTACAATGCTACCAGCACGGCCCCTCAGATTGGGCTGCCGGCGCAGCCTTCTTGGATCGGGCTGCTGGCACAGCGCAGCCACTTGCATTCGGCTCCTGATGCAGCCCCTCGGATCAGGCTGCCAGCATGGCCCCAGTGCTCCTGCCACAAATGCGGCCTCAGCTGAAGATGCAGTCCGATGTGCTCTCTCTCCACCAAGCACATTGAAGAACTGCTGAGACTGAGGGCGGGAGCCGAACCTAAATAGGCTGGCTCCGCCCCCTGCCTGGCACTGCGCTTCTCACAGTGCCGGTGTCCTTTCTCTTCCTGCCTCACAAGGAGGCAAACCAGCCCCCTCCTGCCAGCGCAGGCTCGGCAGGAGTTGGGGCTTGCTTTTCCAGCTTTTCAGCAGCCAAACACTGACTACCCTCCCATTGTGGCTTCCCTAGTCAATTTCACTCCCCACCAGTCAGCTGTTAGGTTTAAGCCATTTAAACCTAACAGCTAACAGGCTGGTGGGAGTGAAACTGACCAGGGAACCCCCAGGGCTGCTGGAGAAGTGCAGGCATAGAGTGCAGGCATGTTTAAATGCCTTTCTTTCCCTCCCCGAACTCAGAGGGAAAGAAAGACATTTAAACATGCCTGCACTGACTTTGCCTTCCCTCCCTGAGTTTCTCTGCAGCAACAGAGAGGTTCAGAGAGGGAAGGAGGCATGTTCTCATGCCTTCCCTATGTTTCCCCAGCTTCCCCTGGTAGTTTCACTCTCATGGCCTGTCTGCTGTTAGGTTTAAATGGCTTAAACCAGGGGTGTCGAACTCATTTGTTTTAAGGGCCGGATCCGACATAAATGAGACCTTGTTGGGCCGGGCCATGTGTGTCCTAAAATGTAATGCCAGGTAGCGGAGATATAAACTTTATAAAGGACACAAACACAAAGGGTTGGGTTTTTTTAACTTAAAATAAAAATATGCTTAAAATATTAGCACTCTTGAAATATTTTGTTTATTTAACAGTGTCTGATAACTGACACTTCCGGCTCTGAATTATTGCATCAAAATGTCTGTGCTGTTGCAATCTTGACTATGCTGTTCAGGTGTGTATCTGTAAGCTGCAAACCTACGATGATGCAGCAGCAGCAGAAGAACTGGAAGAAGAAGCCGAAGATAGCCAGTTCCACTGTGGGCCTGATAGAAGCCCCCTGGGGGCCTGATCTGGTCTCCAGGCTGCATGTTTGACACCCTTGGCTTAAACCTAACAGCTGATTGGTGGGGAGTGAAATCAACCAGAAAAGCTGCATGCCTCCCTTCCCTCTGGTTGGGTATATCAGACCCAAATATTTCCCCAGTCCTAATACTTTCCCCAACATTGGACTGGGGAAATTCGATATTTACCGATATTTTTTGGGTCTGATATACCCAAAGCTGAAAAATACCAAATGTTTATTTTGCACACCCCTATTCCCAACTAATTAGGACTCACATAGTAAATCGGATAAGGGTCGCAGTGGCTTAGAGGTTAAGATGTTGAGCTGCAGACCAGAAGGTCTGTGGTTTGGCAGTTCGAGACCCCAGTGCCATTTGATGGAGTGAGCTCCCATCTCTGGACCAGCTCTTGCCAACCTAGCAGTTTGAAAGCAAGATACTGCAAGTAGATAAATTGGTACCACTTCGGTGGGAAGTTAACAGCATTCCGCACACCTTGGCATTTAGTTATGCTGGCCACATGACCATGGAAATGTCTTCGGACAGCGCTGGCTCTTTGGCTTGGAAACAGAGATGAGCACTGCCCTTAGAGTCAGATTCAACTAGCTTTCAAGCTTTACCCTTTTAGTACTTTATCTTTTTAGTCAATGGGATGAATTTAGGGATGTGTTCTCACATATATCCAGTCTGAATACCTTATCGATCTTTCTGAGGGGGGGTATATTTGGGATTTTGGGCAGTATTCAGAATTCTTGGGAATTGCAGTATCCCCATCCTGTATATTTCCAGAAATATTTGGAAATATCCAGGGCTGGCATGTTAAGGATTCCAGACCTGGTTTCCCCCCTTTAACAGGAGACAATGGGAGGGCAATAGGAAGGAGTGGAGCAAGAGGCATCTCTCCTTGCCCAGGAACGTGGCTTCCAGCAGGTGTGAATCTTGCCCAGCCCAGAAAAGGTGGCTCCTGGCCAGCACAACTCTTGCCAAGCCTGAAGAATGCAGATCCCAGCAGGCACAATCCAGGCACAGGGCTCAGCTGAGTTGTAGGTCTGGCTGGCTCCTTCATCCTCCCTCTTTCTCTCCCTCCTTTTGTGAGGGCAGGGCCCTTTTCTAGGACCATTTCCCCCTCTCCCAGTCCATACCTCTGCAAATAGTAAGGCTGCAGGTACCTTGTTCAGAGCTTGACCCCTTGTCCAATTTGCTTGAAATCGGGGAGGGACCAGCAGCACTAGTAAAGGTAAAAGTTCCCTTGCTCGAAAGCCAGTTGGATCCGACTCTAGGGTTGCGGTGCTCATCTCCGTTTCAAAGCCGAAGAGCCAGTGCTGTCCGAAGACGTTTCTGTGGTCATGTGGCCGGCATGACTAAACACCAAGGTGCACGGAACGCTGTTACCTTCCCACCAAAGTGGTACCTATTTATCTACTTGCAATTTCTTGCTTTCGAACTGCTAGGTTGGCAGGAGCTGGAACCAGAGACGGGAGCTCACTCTGTCATGCAGCACTCTCAGGTCTCGAACTGCTGAACTACTGACCTTCCACAGCCTGCAGTTCAGTGTCTTAACCACTTGAGCCACCGCAGTTCAGCAGCACTAGGTCCCTACAATTTTGGTGTCATTTGGCTGAGAAGCAGCCCCACCCACAAGTTCCCCATAGGGAATTCCAGTGCCCACATTCCAGGGCCCCACCCACAAGTCCCCCGTAGGGAATAATGGAACCTGAATAATTCTGGAACCCAAGAAAAACACAAAGCCAAATCCCAAAAGGGTACCCGGGGACCCAAATACCACCAAATGCTGGTCTAAAATCCAAATCTGATTCCCCCCCACCCAGGTGTACATCCCTAGTTGAATTGTGTGAGATCTGGCTATGTGACAATGTCACTGGAGGTAAACAAAATTCAAACCAAAAATAAAGCCATTGTCAGCCAAGTTGACACAGCTGGGATAAATGACCCAATAGCAGCTACTAATGCCCTCACACAAGTACCTCTGTGTACTGGTATTACCCCCTGAAGTGATTTCTCCCTTCTTACACTTGTGGCAAAACTACTCATATTACTTTATTGGAGTGTAATGAGTGATACTTATCGCCCAATGACTTTCATGTTTGAATGGGCCATCATCTATAGCGCTTTCAGGTCAAATACAGATGTTTCCAGTGGAGTTGGTGTGCATGATCAGCTGCCAGTCACCAAGGACTAGTTCACCCATACACACACATCACCTGATTACTGTACTCTCGATGACTGGCAACTGATTGCAGCTGACAGAAGAACAAAGAGGAAAGACACAATTTCTGCTCTGAAAATGGACCACAACTTTATTAACTGGTCAAATCTGCAAAGCAATCTTTAAATCCCTTATGTTACTCTCACATCCCTATTCTGAGGGTGGCTAAATATCATCCTTTGGTGATTCAGTGGTGATCATCTGCTTGCCACATTACCCCCATGTATGAATACATGGCTGGCTCTGAGCCCTGAAGGAAATGTTGTAAAACCCATCCTGAAAAACCATCCATGGTCCCAAAAGATCTTAATGACTACAGCTCAGTAACAAAACAAAACAAAACAAAACAAAAAACTGATTTGGATTGAACTACAGTTCCCAGCTGGTAGTGCAAGAATGGGTAAATCCAATGAATGCTAACAAACACATTTGTTGGGGTTCAGGCAGGGAGACAAAATGGACAAGGTTGGAAACAGAGTGACAAGACTTGTGTCTCTCATGCTTCCCTATCCCAGCAGAACTGAGACAACTAAGGAAATTGGGAACGTGGCAAACTTTCACTGTGAATGCATTCAGCAGTTGAATGTATCTGAATTGGTAGCTGCAATCAAGGTGAGCCAATCCCAGATTTATTTGGTTTGGAAGGAAACGGTGTGAACAATTTGAGAACTGCTTTGCAGCTGAGTATGAGCTGAACTTGCTAGCATTTAGTGGCTTGCATACCTAAAGGCTGCCAATCAGAGCAATTATGCTTGGGTTGGTTAACGGCAAAAGGAAACCAGGCTGCCAAAGAACATGGTGGCTAGATGCCATAAAAATTGACACCAGCTTGAGCATGGAATAACTCAAAGAAACACTACAAGATTGGAAAATGTGGAGAGAGCTGGCCCATAGAATCACCAAGAGTCGGACATGACCGAATAGCTGACAGCAACAACAACAACTACAACCCACCTGAAATTATCAAAAACCACCTGTCCTCCATTACAGGTCTCATGTGGCAGGTTTTGTACCTAGCACAGTCAAGATGCACTTGCTTCCAAAATGGTCCTTTTCTTTTATGGTTGCTTCCCACTGTGGTGCACAATTTTATTATAATTTTTTACTTTATTTTTTTTAACACAGAGAAAGCAAACATGAGAGGGGAATTACCATTTCCATGATGCTTTGAGAGATTGCATAAGCACAAAAAGCTCCTGATCCAAACAGAGCAGCTGCTGTTATCATCACTAAGGAATTTAGAAAGAAAAACCAGAGGGCAGGGTTTTTTAAAAAAATGGCAAATGGGCCACAACCAGTTGAACTGATAACTGAAAAATTAGCTTCCTGATCACAACTGGTGATCAGGATGCAATCTGAGCTAGCTAGCTATGATGGAATTGCACAGAAAAACAGTGTTTTCTGCAATGCTGCTTGGCACAGAAAGTCAGGGAGGTTAGGGATTAATCCTTCCTGGAGAGAAGAGCTTAAGTGATTGGCTGCTCTGCTCACTCTCTGATTGGCCAGCATCAGCTGAGGGAGAAGATAAAACAGTTGATCTGGAGGGAAAATAAGTATTTCGCCTTTGGTCTTTCACCATTTGGGTCTTCTGCAATTTGGGGAGACAGTGTTTTCTGACAGGCAATAGTCAGAAAAGTACTTCTACAGAAACACTGTTGCCTCTACAGAAAGAAGAAGAAAATCCCCATTGTCTAAATATATTAACACCGTTCTGAGGGAGAACTTAGATTCTCAGTACGCAAAGCCACAGGAGAACCTTATACAGACAAGGATACTGGAGAAGGATTTGACAGAAAGTCTGTGAAGTTAGAGAGAACTCCCATACTAGCATTTGAGCATCCCTAAAGGAAATCACTTTTTTATAAGTTGAGACTCCCCTCCCCACCCTTGTCAGGTTCAATACACAAAAGGATATCGGACAGGAACAGCTCTGGCAAAAAAAAACCCCCAACCCACAAAAAAAAATCCACTAAACACAATGAATCCAATGCAAGACAAAAGAATAGACTCCAGACTGGCTACACAACCACTGCCTCCAGCAGGATGCATTTTTTAAAAAAAATAATTAGATATTTCACATAAGACAAAAAGAATGGATGAGAAGTGGGGTAAGCAGTGTGATGGCACCTAAATGCAGAACATTTTCCATCTGATTTTGAATGTTCAAAAAAGAGAAGAAGAAGAAGAAGAAGAAGAAGAAGAAGAAGAAGAAGAAGAAGAAGAAGAAGAAGAAGAAGAAGAAGAAGAAGAAGAAGAAGAAGAAGAAGAAGAGGAGATTGGATTTATACCCCGCCCTTCACTGCCCAAAGGCGTCTCAGAGTGGCTTACAAACTCCTTTCCCTTCCCCTCTGAAATCTGAACAGAGGAGTTATTTATTTATTTATTTACATTTCTATCCCGCTCTTCCTGCAGGCGGGGTCAGGGTGGCTCACAACGATAGACACAATGCAATCTTAAAATAGGTCAAGAATTAATACATCACAATATTAAAACAGGACAAGCAAACCAATTTAATTTCAGTTCCTACAGCCGAAGCGAATGATCCAGTGCCGAGGCCATAATGATCTCATGCAGGAGCAGTAGCAGCAATAGGGAGGCCAGCTGGTAGAGCCTGCGGCCTCAACCAAAGGCCTGGTGGGACAGCTCCATTTTCCAGGCCCTGTGAAACTGTAATAGGTCTTACATGGCCCTGATTTCTGTTGGAAGCATGTTCCTCCAGGGTGAAAAAAGCCCTGGCCCTGGGTTGAGGCTAGGTGGGCATCTTCTGGGCTGGGGACAACCAGCAGATGACTGTCTGAAGAGCGCAAGGTTCCTCGGGTTGCATCTGGAGTTAGCATATCCTGATTCCTGGTTCCTTTTTCCATGAAGCATTTCGCTTGATGTTGTACTCGCACTGTGATGAACATTCATCCTAGAATCAGCACATGGCACATGACAGTGATGCTGTAGGCAACCATTGCCGTTGTTCTGGCACGCAGAGCCAACTAACACAAATCCTTGGGAATGTGCACTCTTCTCGTTTCACTTCCCGTGTTCAAAGTTTTCACCAGCCTACCCTTGGAAGTCTTTCGTGGCCTTCTTTCAATGCATGCATGTGCACTCAAGGGAGAGAGAGAAGAAAAAAACAGACACCAAGGAGCCGTGCATTCCACAGTAAGCCCCAGCTTAATATAATGATTTATATTAGGGCAAAAGGTTCTTCATTTTCTCATTATGAAAGTGACAAATCAGTTGATGTGTCTGAAATTATTATTTTTTTTACCCCTGGCAGCAACCCCTCAGTGGCCTTAGTGTGCCTTGGGTAACGGCTAAAATATTAAGATTGGGGGGGGAGACAGAGAAAGAGTGAAACTCCCTAGGGGCCTTCAGCAAGGACGATGCTTTTAAAAAATAATTCCTATAAATCAACTGTCTCTCTGAATGCGAGCACAAACTTTCAGAATTTGCCTCCCACAAAGAGCCTTTCCCCAGATGCCCTTTTTTAACCCAAAAGAATGATAATGCGTCTCCCATGCTCTGCTCACCAACCCCAAGGCTAGACCAAAGGCAGGGTACCAAGGAATCGGTATACGAAGCCAGAACGTTGGTCTACCCAGTTCAGTGTTATCTATCCAACTGCAAGTATTTTGTCTCCAGACTCTCAGGCAGACTGGCCCTCTAGCTGAAGGTTGGCAACCTCTAGATGGTGGCTGGAGATCTCCTGGGATTGCAACCAAGCGATGGAAATCAGTTAACAGGAGAAAATGGCCACTTTGGAAGGTGGACTCTATGGCATTATACCCCCTCCTCCCTAAACTCTACCCTCCTCAGGCCTCACCCCCCAAATTCTCTAGGTATTTACCAACCCAGAGCTGGCAACCCTACCTCAGCCTCTTGCATTACACACTCCTTGAACTAGGACTGAACCCACAACCTTCTAGATGCAAAGCATCTGCTTCCCTGCTGAGTCAGGCCATTGCTCCGTCTAGCTCCATTTTTCCTGTGATGACTGGCAACAGCTCTGTTGGGCTTTAGGCAGAGGAGGGTTTCCCTGCTCAAAACTGCTACCACAGAGGCTGAAGTTCTTCTCAGGGACCTTTTGCATGAAAACGAGGGCCTCTGCAATTGAATCATGGTCCCTCTCCTGAAGAAATGAGTATACTGCCGTATACTGTGTCAAACCATTAAGCTCAGTGTTTTCTATCCTGACTTACACCCCCCCTCCTTTCATCTGGAAAAAGCTGCCGAGACCTGCTTTTAGAGATCCTTTAGCTGGATGTGGAAGGGATTGAGCCTGGAACCACCTGCAGGCAAAGCCTTGACTTCTGTCACGCATAACATGACAACATGCCTTATAATGAGTGTGATCATGGAACTGTTGAGCTCCTCCAGCTGGAAGCATCTCTCCAGGTTGCCAGACAGGTAATAGCTTTTCCCAACCCCTACCCTTTACGGTTAAGTGGAATGGGACCAGGAGCCTTCCGGAAGCAAAACATGCTCTGCCACTGAATCCAACCATTGATCCATCTAGCTCAGTACAGTCTGTTTCCCTGCTCTTGTCAGAAGAGCTGAGTTGCAGATATATCTCCCTCAACAATTGCTAACTGACTTGAGAGCCTTCAACTGGAGATGCCAAGGAATGAACCTGGGACCTCCAAGATTGTGTTCTGCCGCTCCTCATCCTTTCAGCTCTTGTTATTTTGTGTCAGTTCCTCAATGCATCTAAGCCCATTGTTCTACCTCCTAGCAGCAATTACAGCATATTATTTGGTATCTTTCAAACAGCAATGTTCAGGATTCTACCACGATTCCCCAGGATTTCCCTTGGTACCCCCTGACCTTTTCAGAAAGCAGGTGGGGCCATTGTAAGGCAGGGTTTGTTACTGGCTTCCCTCATTCAAATGAAAATCGTCTACTGGAGGATGAGGAGGACTGGGGGTAAGCACCTGGGCTTTCCTTAGTCAGTGTGTGGTTCCATTCCCCCTTCAGGATTTCCTTCTTCCCAGGAAGGTGTGATGAGGGAGGTATTCCATTTGGCTCCACCTCCTGTGGCAGACATTTGGGGTTTCTCTCCACCTCCCACAGGAGCCATTTTGGGGAAGCACTCAACACCCCCTCTCAAAATTCCACAGGTGCCCACAGCCTCAAAAGGGCTGTGGATCTGTGAACCAGACCTACAAGCAAAGCATGCACTGTACCGCTCAGCCACAGCCTATGTCTTCTGCTTAACCGTGGAGCTGGAACACTGCTGCCTGCCTGGTGTGAAGAGATCACTTGTTCTCCAGACACATTTGTCTCTTGGTCCCTGGGCGGCAACGGCTAACAAGGGTGCCAATTAGCACTAATTGTGCTGGTGGCTTCCATGTGGGGATAGCTGTCCTCAAACAGCTGAACTAAAGGTGTCTTCCCATTTCATGCTAGTTTAGGGCCAGGACTTTCCAGCGTTTCAGAGATAACAACAAAGGCACTTTTGTAAGACATCAATTCTCATAACCAGGAATCAATGCTCAACTCCTCCCACACATTATTGTACATGGGTGAAGGGCTTCCTCTGTCTGCTGAATGCTGTACTAATTTACTCTGCAACTGCCTGCTCTCCACCAACGTAAAAGCTTTTGGCGCGCGCGCGTGTGTGTGTATATATATTCCACACTAATCCATGCAATGGTCACCTCTAGGCTTGATTACTGTAACTCACTCTATGCAGGACTGCCCTTGAGGCTGATCCAGAAGTCACAGCTTATCCAGAATGCCGCGGGTCGGGTTCTCACAGACACTCCAGTAACTGCACACAAACAACCTGTGCTTCGCTACCTGCTCTGGCTCCAAGCTGAGTACTGAGTCAGGTTCAAGGTTTTGGCTTTGATCTATAAGGCCCTAAATGTCCAGGGACCAGTGTACCTATGGGACCACCTCTCCTGGTATGTCCCCTGGAGAGGAATGCTCCCTCTAAGCTGTGGCATCTTGTGAGCAAAAATTCTACTTTGTGAGCTACTGCATAAATTAGTTTGCTCTGGAGCCATCTTTCCAGAGCTAAGACAAAAATGTGTGAGCTGGAGGCTAAAAACTGTGAGCTATCTCACACTAACTCAACTTAGAGGGAACATGGCTGGAGAGCATTATGCTCAAGAGACCAATACCTACTAGAAGTCCCTGGCCCCAAAACTCCCCAGCTGTCCTCAATTAGAGCCAGGGCCTTCTCAGCACTTGCTCTGACTTGGTGAAACTCTCTGCCTGTTAACATCAGGGCCCTGCAGGATCTGTTAATTCCACAGGGTCTGTAAGGCAGAGATGTTCCACCAAGCATGTGGCTGAGGACAGGAAGAGGTTTTTATGGTCTTTAATGTTTCTTAGTGGATTTAACATCTAGCTGGCTTTTAAATGCTTTTCACCCCCTTTCCCCCATACTAATGTAAATTGAGGGGGTTAGGAATTTATATTATGGTGCCATGCAGATGTTTGGTTTTATGGGTTGGGATTTTAGATTGTGTATTATATTTATATGTGTTTTTATGAATTTTATTGTGCATCACCCTGAGCCCACTTGAAGGGAGGGCTTCTAGTGTCCTGGCCCCACTGCTGGACCTCCTGATGGCACCTGGTATTTTTGGCCACTGTGTGACAGAGTGTTGGACTAGATGGGCCATTGGCCTGATTCAACATTGGCTTCTCTTATGTTCAGTATAGAAGCCCATGAAAAAAATAAATAAACACATAAATAAATAAATAATACATAGTTGTCATGCAGCACAATCATTTCGAAGTATGTTGGCAGTCTGTTGCATGGCAGGCTGCATTCCATATGTCACCTTAGTGGTCCTGAACATGCATTGAGATGCTCCTAAACTAGCAGAGATTGAACCACTTGAGATTGGAGGAGGAGGACGCTAAACCAGTGGCAACTCTAACAACATCTAGTGAGGCAAGATAGAGATGAAAAAGGGAGAAGGGCAACCAAAATCAGAGAAGCTCTCTCAAATAGGAATGGCTGGAGAACTGGGTTGGGGCTGTGGCTCAGCAGCAGAGCTTCTGCTCTGCAGGCAGAATGTCCCAGAGTCAATTCTTTTTTTCTTTTTCTTTTTGTATTTTTCATTTGTGCATGTGAGTACACCTGGAAGTCATGGCGACCTATGGTGACTGACTCTTACTGGGGGCATGGAGGATATTCAGAGAGGATATTCACTGAAAATGTCAAGACAGTTTGCAACTGCAATAAGAAAGGCCAATGCTATGCTGGGGGTTATTAGGAAGGAAATTGAAAACAAATCAGCCAGCATCATAATGGCCCTGTATAAATCAATGGTGCAACCTCATTTGGAATACTGTGTACAGTTCTGGCCGCCACATCCCAAAAAGGATATTATAGCATTGGAAAAAGTGCAGAAAAGGGCAATTAGAATGATAAAAGGGTTGGAACACTTTCCCTATGAGGAAAGGTTAAAGTGCTTGGGGCTCTTTAGCTTGGAGAGATGACGGCTGAGGGGTGACATGAGCAAGGTTTATAAGATTATGCATGGGATAGAGCAGGTAGAGAAAGAAGTACTTTTCTTCCTTTCTCAAAATAGAAGAACCTGTGGGCACTCAATGAAATTACTGAGCAGTCAGATTTGAACAGATAAAAGGAAGTACTTCTTCACCCAAAGAGTGATTAACACATGGAATTCACTGCCACAGGAGGTGGTGGTGGCTACAAGCATGGACGGCTTCAAGAGGGAATTAGATAAACATATGGAGCAGAAGTCCATTAGTGGCTGTTAGCCTCAAGGTATAGATAGGAACTCTCAGTCTGGGGCAGGTGATGCACTCTATTCTTGGTGCTGGGGGGAGGCAACAGTGGGAGGGCTTCTAGTGTCTTAGCCCCACTGCTGGACCTCCTGATGGCACCTGGTATTTTTGGCCACTGTGTGACGGACTAGATGGGCCATTGGCCTGATTCAACATTGGCTTCTCTTATGTTCTTATGTTAGGTGGTGGTGGCTACAAGCATGAACAGCTTCAAGAGGGAATTAGATACATATATGGAGTAGAGATTCATTAGTGGCTATTAGCCACAAGGTATAGATAGGAACTCTCAGTCTGGGGCAAGTGATGCTCTGTATTCTTAGTGCTTGGAGGGGGGGCAACAGTGGGAAAGCTTCTAGAGCCCCAACCCCACTGCTGGACCTCCTGATGGCACCTGGTATTTTTGGCCACTGTGTGACACAGAGTGTTGGACTGGATGGGCCATTGGCCTTATTCAACATTCGCTTCTCTTATGTTCTTAGAGGTGGCTGAATAAAGCCTGCCCTTGCCTCCCACCTCTGATAGTTCAAGGTCTCCCTTCCAAGTATTTGCCAGAGTCAACCCTGCTTAGCTTCTGAGATCTGATGAGATCGGGCTTGCCTGGGCTATCCAGGTCAGGGCTCCCAAGGTCAATTCTTGGCATCTCCAGTAAAAAGGTTTATGTAGTAGTAGGTGATGTGAAGGATTTGAAGCCAAGAACATGGAAACCCACGGCTAGGAAGAGAATATTGACCTCAATAGACTGTTGATCTTACTCTGTATTTGTCAGTCTCATTATTGCTAGAGTATCACATGTCCCCAAATTCTAAATTTATCAAGAAAATAATGAATCTAAATCTAAATCCTACAAATATAGAAGGCAAATCTAGATAGGGATGATTCTAAATTTCTCATCCCCCCAGTTTTGATCTGAGAACCCCCATTTTGATGAGAGTGAGAAACAACCTGTGATTCTTTTTTGTTCTCCTTGGACTTTGATGAGTTTTTTTCAATGTTATTTGTGCATCAATAAATAGGTATCACATGATATAACCATATTATACATATAGATTGTGTACATTGTGAAGACTAATACCATAAAAATGGCACATTAAAGCCATGCAAGATGCATAGACATTGCAAAAAAAAAAAATCTAAAATCCAAAAGCAAAATGCAGATAACACTAAAATTTGAAAAAAAAAACCCACCCCAAGATATAAAAGCAGTTAAGTGTGAAATATTTGCTCATCCTTAAATCAAGTTCAGTTTCAAGAATTCAGAATGTATCAGAAAGGAGGAAGAGAAAGAGTAATAGAAATGCTTAGGTGAAGGAAGACTTCTGTAACGACATCTTGTAAGTGCATTGTTGTTCAGTCGCACAGTCGAGTCCGACTCTTCGCGACCCCATGGACCAGATTACGCCAGGCCCTCCTGTCTTCCTCTTTCCGCTGAAGTTTGCTCAATTTCATGTTCGTTGCATCGATGATACTGTCTAACCATCTCATCCTTTGCCATCCCCTTCTTCTTTGACCTTCAATATTTCCCAGCATCAGGGTCTTCTCCAGTGAATGCTCCCTTCTCATTTGGTGGCCAAAGTATTTGAGCTTCAGCTTCAGGATCTGGCCTTCCAGGGAACAGTCAGGGTTGATTTCTTTTAGGATTGACTGATTTGATCTCCTTGCAGTCCAAGGGACTCTCAAGAGTCTTCTCCAGCACCATAGTTCAAAAGAATCTATTCTTTGGCGCTCGGCCTTCCTTATAGTCCAACTCTCGCAGCCATACATTACTATGGGGAATACCATTGCTTTGACCATGCGGACTTTTGTTGGCAGGGTGATGTCTCTGCTTTTTATCATGCTGTTTAGGTAGCGACATCTTAATTTCAACATTTTTAGAAGGCAGCTTTTTAGTCCTCATGGCTTCCAAGTTAGGTTTTATGCATAGATGGCCAATGGGTAAATCCTGATGAAATTACCAGCTGCCAGAGGAGGGTCTGAGTAAAATGCATTGTGGCCAGGGAGTTGGGCTTCAGGACCCTGGACAGTTCCTTGTCCCTGTCCAGGGGTAACAGAAGGTGAACACATTATGTCAATGAAATGTAAAACTGCTTCATACATTCATATATGGCTGGGTATGGCTCTGCTGAAATGTCTCATTTTAGGAACTGGGAGGGTCCCTGAACAGCTCCTCTGCTCTCATTTCATTTTAGGGTTTTTTTGTGTGCTGGCAAAATGAATCACAGAACCGCAAGCTCACTGCTGATTTCCTTTTTATTAGCATCTTTTCTTCCTTTCTTAACTGGAAACTTCCAAGTCCTTCTTTTCTACGCACACACAGACACCCCTCAGGAAGTCAGTTAATTATTTCCTGGCTGCCCCTAGTGTAAGCTTGCCTTGAGAATTCCCCCCGCTGGTTCTTCTCACACAGTTCCGATTCCCTGTGTAACAACAGCAAAAAAAGATCTCTCCGTTAAAGCTTTGAATGGTTATTTCTTTTAATTTCTACATTTAATCCCTTTGCCACTTCACCCGCACTCGGGCTGAGAATAGAAACATCTCTTGACTTTATCTAAATCATTGTCAATTAAATTCCTCTTTAATTGTCCGTCTCCCCCCACCCCCCGCTAAGCTGTGCTGCGTCTGCTCCCCTCTCTGACTCTGTTCCTCGATCTTCCTGTGCTAACTTTGCAACGATGCCAAAATAAAATAAAAACTTTGGAAAGACAGATTTCTGTTTTCTGTTTCATGCCGAATATGTGGTTTGAATGTGTCCTGGAGCTCAGCTGATGTTGATAGGCAATGGGCAAACTTCCCTTGGCTCAGCTGAAATTGGCTCAACACGTCTGAGCTTCCTCAGCACCCATTCAGAAAAGGCTCATCTGTTTTCCAACAGTTCCCTTCTGAGTCATAGTGCTGGATCAGAACAAATTTCTGATGAGGAAAGACTAAGGGATTTGGGACTTGACAGCTTAGGGGAAAAATGCAATGAAAGGGAGACATGGTCAAAATTTATTAAACTATGCACCAAGCAGAGAAAGTGGATTGAAAGAACTTTTTTCCTCCCTCTTCCCAAATACTAGAATTTGCAGTGTCGGTTATAGTCGCACTTAGTGCAGTTGACTTGGACATAATTCAGGAGATGCCAAAGGTACAAGCTTCTTCACTCATGAGTTAGCTTGTGGAACTTATTGTGACAGGATGTAGCGATGGTCACTAGCATCAAAATGGGTTTAGAAAAATTTATGTAGGGTAGCTGTTGATGGACCTGTTAGCCTTGATGGTTAAATGGAAATTTCATATTCAGAAACAGTAAACCTCTGAAAACCTGTTGCTGAGCGGCAATCTAAGGCAGAGGTGTTGGCCTCCATGCCCCAGTTGCAGGCCTTCCAGGGGCATCTGTTTGTTCACTATTGGAGTACATGGGACTTTGGTCTGGTCTTGAAGGGCAGCACCGATATTGCTGGTACATGTGTACCAAGGAAACACTATTATGGCACCTCCTGGGAACTGTAGTGTGGGGATGGGCATGAATCGACTCATGAACTAAAGCTTGTCACAAATTTTGGCTGATTCATGGTTTGCAAAGCCATATCAAAGAATTTGACAGCCACAAACTTCCATGAATTTTGATGCAGTTTGTGGCAATTCATAAAGAGCAGAAAGCAATGGCTTTAAATGGCTCACAGACCGATACAAACCAGTTTGGTTCGTGAACTGGCGTGTTGGTTTGTGGTTTGGTTCATGGTTCAGCCACAAACCACAAACCAAACCAAGCCACAAAAATGTGGTTCATGCCCATCCCTATTGTAGAGTGCTGGGCCACTTAGAAATCCTTCCTCTCCTTCTCAAAATACCCAGACCCACAGAGATTTTTAATAATAGCTCAGAGCACTATAAACCAGACATGTTTGTATTGCAAATCAGTTCATACCAAACTGGCATCTGTGCCTTTCAACCAGCTTCCTGTCCTTTGCTTCCTTTCTTGTTGCTCCCAATGTACTGTTTCCTTTTCCCCTCTTTCCTTGTTAGACTGCACATGCCTGTGCATGGAAGTATGAAAAAAAAATGACTATCCATGATGAGGGTTGCCAGGACAGCACTGGCAACGGGCAAGAGATTGTGGGGCCTGCAGTGAGAGTGGTGTCATGCTGACACTGCAATGTCACCTCTGGTGGAAACTGGAAGTGATGTCATCATATTGGTGCGACACTCAAGGATTCACCCAAAGCTCCATGGTTTAACTATAGAGTTTTAGGTGACTCTTAGAGTGTCACACTGACTCAATGATGTCACTTCCCTTCATGTTTGAAGTGCCATTTTGGCACTGGCACAATGTTGAATCCCCCCCCCATTTCCCCTCTGCCTCTGTTCTAACCAGCAGCAGGGAACAAGGGTCCATAGAGGGAGGTCACCCCCTACAGTAGGAGACATGGCTACCCTGTCCATGACCAATGCCAGGATTGTTTACATGTGAAGCCATTTTTTGATACTGAAGAGTTCAGAGCCTCTGGACAAATGAGGGAAAGAAGAAGGCTTGCTGCTGGAACATGGGAAGCTGCCCATTGCATTTTAATAGCTATAGTTTGTTTCATTCTGGCTGTGGAGAAGTTTGACCCATTAGGGAGACGGTAGTCTGCTGCTGGGCAGACTAGAGCCCTTGATACTGAAATAGCAAAGGCAGAGTAGGAGGGGGAAAGAAAGATGGAGGAAAAAGTAGAACAGGGGCTGCAAGAAGGACAGACAAATAAAATCTTGTGTTAAGAATCCTGTCTTCTGTTTTCTCCTTGCCTGCACCAAGCTGCATAGCAGTATCTCATACTATCTATTACACTTTTATCCCAGCTGTCCTCCAAGAAGCTCAGTTCTCAGTACATAGTTCTTGTCCATCTGGAGAGGTAGGTTTGCAGCATGGGGTAGAGGTTAGAGTGCTGGGCTAGGATCTGGGGAGATCAGGATTCAAATCCCTTCTCTGCCTCAGAAGCACACTAGGTAACCTTGGGGCCTTCACTCTCTCCCAACTTAACCTTCCTCACAGGG
This sequence comes from Gekko gecko, assembly GCA_029375565.1. Classification (NCBI taxonomy): domain Eukaryota; kingdom Metazoa; phylum Chordata; class Lepidosauria; order Squamata; family Gekkonidae; genus Gekko; species Gekko gecko. Next base: position 18,746,803 of record JAPDNY010000013.1, on the reverse strand, counting down.
CTGTTGTGAGGGCAGAGTGGAGGAGAATGATGTTATAAACTACATGAAGCAGGATATAAATAAATTAACATAAAATAGCTTGGCTGGACTAAGGTCACCTGCCAATAGGGTTGCCAGTTCTGATTTGGGAAATTCATGGAGATTTTGGGGGTGAAGCCTGCAGATGGAATTTAGAAAGGGGAGGGACCTCAGCAGAGTTCACCTTCCAAAATAGCCATTTTCATCAGGGGAACGGATATCTGAAGCCTGTAGATCAGTCAGAATTCCAGGAGATCTCCAGCCACCACCTGGAAGTTGGCAGCCCTACCTACCAAGCTTCCTCATTGAGATAAGATTGATATTCGGGTCTCCTTGCTCCAGGTCTGACCTTAACCGCTATATCCCTTATCCTAACCACTATGCCACAATGAGTCTCATATTGAGTAAGACCACTGGACTTGGAAGCTCAGTAGGGTCTATTCTGACCACCAGCAGCTCCCCAACATCTCAGGTAGAATCTGTCCCTTTCTACTGCCTGAGGGATATCATGGCTTGAACCCAGGATACATTACAAGACCTGCATGTATTCTAGTACTCAGCTGTGGCCTCTCCTCAGTGTCTCTCTTAGAGTAATGCTTATTAATTTATTGATAAATTCATTTTTAGACCGCCTTCCCTTGTGCGGTTACAATTTGTATCTTGCCCCATGAAAGGAGAAGTGAAGGAGGAGCCAGACTAAATAAAAATCGTTGCTGTCCTCAACCATAAGCCTGACAGAACGTCTCTGCCTTACAAGCCCTGGAGAACTGGATTAGGTCCTGCAGAGCATGGATGTCACTTGGCAGAGAGTTCCACCAGGTTGGGGCCAGGGTCAAAAAAGCCCTGGTTCTGGTGAAGAAGAAGAAGAAGAAGAAGAAGAAGAAGAAGAAGAAGAGATTGGATTTATATCCCGTCCTTCACTACCCAAAGGAGTCTCAGAGCGGCTTACAAACTCTTCTCCCTTCCCCTCCCCACAACAGACACCCTGTGAGGTAGGTGGGGCTGAGAGAGCTCTGACAGAAACTGCTCTTTTTCAGGAACAACTCTGACAGGACTATGGCTTGCCCAAGGTCATCCAGCAGGTGCAAGTGTAGGAGTGGGGAATCAAACCCAGTTCTCCCAGATTAGAGTCTGCGCACTTAACCACTACACCAAACTGGCTCTCCAGTTTGTCTGTCTCTGAGGACAGCCAGATGTTTGTCGGACCAGAGATCACCAGCAGGTTCTCCTCCCTAGAGTGTAATGTTGCTCTGAACTCCCTTAGCTTCTAGCTCTGAAGTTCACTGGGTCATTCCTAATCCCGTGTCACATAAGAACTGGGGAAGTTTGACACAGCCATTTCTTCTGAAAACTCGAGTTTAATGTCGTGTACCCAGGGGGACCAGAAAAGCGTCTGATGTGCCAAGCGCCATTGAGAATGTCTCCATTTCTGGAGTGTATGAGAAGAGGCGTTAATTGGGAACTGATTCACCTCGAATCTTTGCCGGATCAGCTGCTAAATTGTGGCTTGTGGCTATGTCCTAATCACTCTCAGGGAGCCATTTCAAGAGTAAGTCTCAATGAACCTTTTTGTCATTCAAACCAGGAAGGCGATGGCCTCCCCCGTCTGAAGCCTGCTCGTCCACCATCCTGAAACCCATCTGCTCCAATTAAGGCCTCGCTGAAGTCCCCCAAGCTGTCTTGATTGGTTTTGAATGCAGAGTGGCAGGTGAGAAGCCCACAAGCTTGACTCTTTGTCAGGAGTATATATAAAAACCCCCAGAGGTCCTGCTGTGACCTCCATTTACTAGGCTCACTTATAGTTGCAAAAGCATCCATTTCCTGGACGAATTAGCTTGGCAACCCCAGCTGTTTAAAGACCGAGTTCTTGCTGGGACAATAAGGCCCTCCTGGGTAGGCAAACATTTCCTTAATCTTGGCATCTGTGATGCACAAAAGCTGGCATTTAAGTTAAAGGCTAGGAAAGCACCACTGGAAAACGTTCTAACACAACCTTACCTATTATATGGGACACCACCCCAGCATCTGGACCACGTACCTAATCCCTGCGTGGAGCCCTGCAGATTCAGAGCAACGGCCCATCCTGCCTGCATTCCACTTGCCACAGTGATCAGCAATGATTTCACAAAGCCCACAGGCAAGATGCAAAAGCAACAGCACTCTTCTACCAGTGCTTGACCATTTCAACAGCTGGTGTTCAGACGTGCACGGCCTCTAAACCTGGAAGCTCTCATCGTGGCAAACAGTGGCTGACAGACCTATTTAGAAATGTATTTATTTAGAAAATGTACATGACAAGTGGAGGAGTAGGGTTGCCAGGTCTGAGTTGGAAAATACCTGGAGACTTTGGAAGTGGATCTGGGAGAGGGTGGGGTTTGGGGAGGGGAGCGGCCTCAGCAGGGTACAGTGCCATACAGTCAGGCCTGTAGCCAGTATTTTGTAATTCAGGGGGCCTTTAAATAAGTCAGGGGGCACTGACATCACAAAATAAAAAATACAGTAACAATAAAATTTTTAAAAACTGACTTTTGCGGCATTTGCATTCTGCTTCCCTACATGGGGAAGCAAGCCACGCTGGGAGAAGGGGTGGCGGCGGGGAGTCCTCCGGGAGGCCCAGAGAGCTGGAGGGCCTGGAGGCTGGGTGGAAGTTAGGGGGCTTTGGCAGGAAGTCAGGGGGTAGGCCCCGAAATGCCCTACTGTAGCTACGGGCCTGCATACAGTCCATCCTTCAAAGCAGCCATTCTCTCCAGGGAGCTGATCTCTGTCAGCTGAAGATCAGTTGTAAAAGCAAGAGATCTCCAGGCCCCACCTGGAGGCTGGCAACCCTATGAGGACCTGTGAGGATTCATGGGAGGGGGCAGGAAGAGTCTGATTATCCCACTTCTCTCCCTCTTGGGTTTCTCCTTTTCCTCTAGAAGAAGAAGAATGGAAGAGACTGGATTTATACCCCGCCTTTCACTACCCAAAGCTGTCTCAGAGCAGCTTACAAACGCATTTCCCTTCCCCTCCCCACAACAGACACCCTGTGAGGTAGCTGGGGCTGAGAGAGCTCTGACAGAAACCACTCTTTTTTCAAGAACAGCTGTGCCAGGACTATGGCTTGCCCAAGGTCATCCAGCAGGTGCAAGTGGAGGAGTGGGGAATCAAACCTGGTTCTCCCAGATTAGAGTCCGCACACTTAACCACTACACCAAACTCTAGGCACCTTCTGTGCCCACTCGCTTACCCTTTTTGTTCCCCCATCTCCCCACCTCTGTGTTTTCCTTTTTCACCTTTTCTCCTCCTTCCCCCTAAAGCTTTATTTTCTTTCTGTTCTATCTTTTATTTCAGCTCTCTGCTTGCCTGCTCACAGCGGCTCTCTGATCTCATCTCACCTCCCCCCCCATCACTGGCCCTCTGCCTTCCTTCCTCCTCCTCAGCTCTTATCTTGCTTTCTCCCCCTTCATCGACGCTCTGCTTTCCTGGACCCCCACTGTTGGCATGGGACTCGCCTGCCCGCTTCCCCCATCCCCAGCAGGGTCTTCAGCTGCTCCCCCCAATCTTTGGCACAGCCCCACGGTACACTGCACAGGTCAGGTCACACCTGGAGAATTGTGTGCAGTTCTGGAGGCCTCATTTCAAAAAGGATGTGGACAGAGTGGAGCAGGTGCAGAGGAGAGTGGCGAGGATGATCAGGGACCTGGAGACTTGGGAATGTTCAGTCTGGAGAAGAGGAGGTTTGGGGGGGGACATGACTGATCTCTTGAAGTATCGGAAGGGCTGTCACTTAGAGGAGGGCAGGGAGCTGTTCCTGTTGGCAACAGAGGACCAGGACTCGCAATAATGGGTTGATATTAAGGGCGGGAAGGTACTTGCTGGATATTAGGAAAAACTGTTCGACAGTAAGAGTTGTGCAACAGTGGAACTGGCTGCCTAGGGAGGTGGTGAGCCCCCCCCCCTCACTCAGAGTCTTTAGGCAGCATCTGGATAAACACTTGTCAGGGATGCTCTAGGCTGATCCTGCACTGAACAGGGGGTTGGACTGGATGGCCTGCATGGCCCCTTCCAACTCTGTGATTCTAGGATTCTATGATCACCTCCGCCGCTGGACCAGAAGCTGCTGCTCCTGCATCTGCAGCAGCAGCTGGGCCCAGAGCCACTCCCGGCATCCACTATGACTGTGCCCAGGCCCAGAATGGCTACCAGTGTCTTCTGCTGCCACGGACAGTCCACCACCACTGCCAGCTCTAAAACAGAGTGCATTGTCTGTGCAGACAACACTTTATTTAATTTGGGGGGGATTTAAACCCCTAAATTCATTTTTGTAAACATTTCTGATTTTTCTGCAAACCTGGGGGATTCTCCAGAATTGCAGAAAAAGATGTTTAGCGTCAGTGTGGCCTCAGTCTGCAGGTGGGGGCCAGACTTCACTAAAAGATATATAGATGCTATGATGGATGCCTTCAAGTTCCACCTTGCAGGGAAGTGCTGTCAAGTCACAGATGACTTATGGTTTTCAAGGCAAGAGACATTCAGAGGTGGTTTGCCATTGCCTGGCTTGGAGGCCTCCCAGCCAAGTACAAAGAAGGGCTGACCCACTTAGCTGCCCAAATCTGATGAGATTAGGCTAGCCTGGGCTATTGAGGTCAGAGCCTCAGCCCATCACTTTCAAAACAGTGAACTGACAAAAGTTTGACCGCTGACCAAGTGGCAGGGTTGTTGGATTTTGGTGGGAGAAGGGTTAGGAGGCCTACTGGTTAGGCAGGGAGTCCATTAAAGACCTTAGGTATTTTAAAGATATGTAGAGTCTGGGTGTTGTTCTTGTCGAACACTGTTCAAAGTTTAAAGCCTTTCTGTTCCATGTTGTAAGTCTGAAACAGTTGAAAAACTTGCTTTGTAGATGTTGCTTTTCTCAGGTCCCAGCCCTCCAGTCTGTTGTTACTGTAATATTGAGAAGGCTGGAGAAAAGTAAAACAAGGAAACAACCAAGCCATGCATGCTACTGAAACAAATGTGTGTGCTAGTTGTTCTCATCAGGCCTACCATTGGATTCTTTCAAGCCAATAATCCCCTCTTAATAGGCCAAGTGAATGCAGGGGGGCACCCTGAATCCAGTTGTTGCCTTCACTGAGGACAAGGTGTCGTCACATCACCTCTTCAGAGATCTGCTCAAGGTGGCTAAGGATTTTAGAAAATACAATTTGGCATTGCAATAAAACTACACAATAATAAAACAGTACAAAACACTAAGCTCAGCAGTATCAAAACCAGCAATAGAACCATTATAAACACAGCATGGAAACACTCTCAACATGAGTTGTAAAAAAAGAGTTGTAAAACCAGAAAGCTAAAAAGGATGCAATAAAGCCACATTTAAAAGCCTGGTTAAATCAAAATGTTTGTGCTTGGCCTAAATGACAGTAGAGTAAGCACCAGGTGAGCCTCTAATAGAGTGTTCCTATCACTTCCTCTAGTCCCCTTTTAAAGCCATGAAAGCAAGTGACCATCACCACGTCACATGGCAGTGAGTTCCACATGTTAAATCAGTCCTGTGTGAAGAAGTACTTTCTTTGGTCTGTCCTTAATTTGCTAGCCTCCAATGGCATTGGGATTGCCATCCTAAGTAGGTCAACTCAAAATCCTGTGGGGTAGTGGCAGCGACATCAAGGCATAGAGGGTGGTGGCAGTAAAACAACTTGACCTGCCAGCTCAAGGACATGATGATTTGTAGTGATGATTCCTGGAAACCACAAGAGGGTGTCAATAATCTGCCCAGTGCGATTAGAGAACAGGGATGAAATATCTTTCATGTGCAGGTTTTCTTCCCTAGCAGCGAGCAGCATTTTCCCTGCAGTGAGAACCGAGCAGACCATTTCAGAAATTCACTGTGGCTTTTTTTCCAGGGGCTGTTTTATGCTTTCCTTCCTTATGTGCCATGGAGGTTTTAGTTCTGCCAAAAGCAATGTTTAAGCTCCCTTTTCCCTGTAACACCCCCCCATCTTCCCTCCCCACTTCTCAGCTAATCCCCCTGGCACTCAAGTGTCTCAGCCTCATTGTGTGATATTTATACATTCCATTTTCAGCAGCATATGGTCGCGTTCACCCTTCTTGAAGGGGTAGCTTCAGTCTGGCAGTCTTTTTCTGTATTCGTCCTCCTCATACTGAACTCTCACACACATCCTTTTCTCTTTTCTTTTTCCTCTCTCAAGCTTATCTTGGACTCAAAATGTTATGTATGAAAGTAGAACTAGAACAAGAAACATTATGTATGAAAATGAACACTGGGGGGAGGAAGAGAAAAGGGGATAGTGTGGTCATGACAACATCACTTTTGGTCACCATGGATGCGACACTCTAGGAATTTCTCCAATCTCTATTGTCTTTACCACAGAGATTTAGAGGCATTCTTAGAGTGTCGTGTGGCATCATGATGTGCCTTCTGGATCTCCCTGAGAGTAACTCCACCACATTGCGTGTCATACCCCTGGGATTGCCAGATGCGGGCCTGGCAACCCCGATTTTAATACAGAGGCCCGAGGACCACAACAAATGGTGTCTTGCATGTCTGTTGACTCAGGGATGGAGCCAGACACAGGTCAGCAGCATAGGTGGAGCCAAAAATCTATACAGCAAGTACAGCTCTCATCTGGTCATCTGTTTGCGGTGCTGAGGGAAGCAACGCTTGGTTGAGGGAGGGTCCCTGTTTCAGTTCCAGGCATCTTATGCTAATGGATCACATACATGAGACAAAGACGAAGAAGGAGGAGGAGGAGATTGGATTATACCCCCGCCCTTCACTTGGAGCCTTGGAGTGGCTTACAATCTTCTTCCCTTCCTCTCCCCACAACAGACACCATGTGAGGAAAGTGGGTGCTGAGAGAACTGTGACTGACCCAAGGTCACCCAGCTGACTGCATGTGAAGAAGTGGGGAATCAACTCCGGTTCTCCCAGATTAGAGTCTGTGCTCTTAACCACTACGCCAAACTGGTCACTGCCAGTGAGAGTAGATAAGACCAACTCTCTCACACACCTCTCATATGGGCTTGATGGGCCAGTGTTTTGACTTGGTGTAAGTTGGCTTCAAGGGAGCTCTTGTAACCTCTTGTACCTCCTTCAGTGATTGAGCGCATGAAGCTGCCTTCTACTGAATGAGACCCTTGGTCCATCTAGGTCCATATTGTCTCCTCAGATTGTCTCCTCAGACTGGCAGCAGCACTCCAGGATATTTCAGATCCCCTACCACCTGATCCTTCCAGCTGGAGATGCTGGGGACTGAGCACTGGGACCTTCTGCTTGCAAAGCAGATCTGCTCCAGCTCTGACCCGCGGCCCCTCCTTGATATGTGCAAAGTTCCACTATATCACCCTGAGCTACCTGGAGAAGGGTTGGGATTAAAAAATGCATAAAATACATTCAGAGGAACTCTTATCAAGCTTATTATTTCCACCATTTATAACCCATGTTTCTTATAATGGGGTCCCAAAGTGGCTGACAATATTCTCCCATCCTCCATTTTATCCGTAAGCTACCCTGCGAAGTAGGTTAGGCTGAGGGGGTGTGACTGGCCCAAGATCTCCCCGCAAGCTTCCATGGCAGAGTGGGGATTCAAACCTGGGTCTCCCAGATCTGAGTCCGATGCCCTGATCACTACACCATGCTGGCTCGTATGGCACTGTGTATAGAATAGCCAGAAGATCCTGGCATTCAGAAGTTCCAGCTCTTTTAGCATTGTGCACCACTAGGTGGCGAGCTAGACTTGTTGTTTTTAAGACAAGAGACGTTTCAGAGGTGGTTTGCCATTGCCTGCCTCTGCGTCATGACCCTGGTATTCCTTGGAGGTCGCCCTTCCAAACACTAGCCAAGGCCGACCTGGCTGAATTTCTGAGATCGGGCTAGCCTGGGCTATCCAGGGCGGGGCCCTTTTTTGGTGACTGGCAATTAACCGGATCAGGAGCTGAGACTTCACCCAAGACGAAAACCCTACAGGACTCTGGAGCCCGATAGCTGTGTCTCTTTACTTTGCATGGAGAGAGAACAGCCAGGACTGCTACGGACGGCGACAAAAGAAATGCAGAGCAAATCATATCATTCTGCTAATGAGTGACACGTCTGAAAAACGACCCAAGTGCCGCTCTAACCTCCTCAGGGACCGAGAGGCCCAGCCGCCCGACAGCGAAGGGCGAGCAGTCCTTTGGTACCCTGCCCCTAACCCCATCCAAGCTCTAATTGCCTGCTAGAGCAAGCTCAATGGGGAACGCGTGTTCAGATGGCAGGGATTCATCGAGGCAAACAGCTTGCGCCGTCGTGCTCGGAAGATGAATCATGACGCCAGCTCCGGCGTGTCTCTCACAAGCTGTCCCCTCGTATACCGAGCCCTGGACAGAGCCAAGAGGGAGGGTGGTGAAGGCAGATGGCAGCTTGGCACCACGATTAAAGCCCCCGATATCTGCTTTAATGAATTGCCCACCCAGCAGATTAAACATTGCAACAGGCAGTCCCATTTCGCACCGTCGGTAACCTCGGCCTTATTTACTGCGTTGCGAGAAGCTGTGTCTTCTCCTCTAGCGTTCCGCGTGTTGCTTTGAGCAGAATCATAGCATGGGGTGGGGAAGGTATCTTTTAGGTATCTTTAGATTGGATCTGAAGCTGTCGGGGAGGGAATCTGTTGGTGCAAGTCCTCGTGAGGGCCACACAGGTCATCCAGACTGCTTCCTGGCGATGTCAGGATGACTTAGACTTTGCTGGCATGGTGCACACCATTTGCATGGTGCACAGAGGTCATGCACGTCAGACGCACATGTTCTGCATTCCAGATATTTGCTGAGCAATCACTGAGCCACCAGGACAGCTGAAAGTATTGTTATGGGATGGGATGGGATTAGGACTCTGCTGGTATCTGGGCTGTGTTAGATTGGTTCAGGTGGGTGGCCGTGTTGGTCCGAAGAAGCAGAGCAAAGTTTGACTCCAGTATCCAAGGAAGTGTGCATGCAAATGAAAGCTCATACAGAGAATGAAACTCTGTTGGTCTTAAAGGCGTCGCTGGACTCATACTTTGTGTTAGAATGGGTCAAGGTTGTAGCTACTAGCCTGGGGGATGCTAATACCATTTCCAAGACTATCTCCATCAGTTCCATACCCTGGCAAACAAGATCACTTTGCAGGGAACTGGAAAGCTTCTTGACCTTTGCGGGGTCGCAACACTGAATGAGGCTCTAACACTCCCCTCTACTGCACTAGAACCTGCCAGCGCCAACTCCAAGAAATTTAATTGCTAGAGAGCCAGTCTGGTGTGGAGGCTGGAGTGGTGGCCAGGGATCTGGGCAACCCAGGCTCCGTTCCCCATTTGTGTCATGGAAGCTTGCTGGGTGAGCTTGGGCCAGCCCCATACTCCCAGCCTCACCTACCTCACAAGGTTGTTGTGAAGAAACAATGGAGGAGAGGAGACTGACATAAACCATGTTGGATCCCCACTGGGGAGAAAGGAGTTGTATAAAGGAGGTTAAAAAAAATACCGACAATAAAATAACTGTTTCATAGTTCATGGCTACAGGGACGGAACTCAAGCGACTGATCTGTTTCATACTAAAAAACATAGCCAGTCAAGAAGGGATATTTACTGGCTCTATTTGATAGTATAAAATGGATCGGTAGTTTAAAACAGATCATGTTGTTAGAAGATAAGAACATAAGAGAAGCCAATGTTGGATCAGGCCAATGGCCTATTCAGTCCAACACTCTGTCACACAGTGGCCAAAAATACCAGGGGCCATCAGGAGGTCCAGCAGTGGGGCCAGGACACTAGAACAGGGGGTCCAACAGTGGGGCCCTCCCACTGTTGCCTCCCCCAGCACCAAGAATACAGAGCTTCACTTGCCCCAGACCAAGAGTTCCTATCTATACTTTGTGACTAATAGCCACTGATGGATCTCTGCTCCATATGCTTATCTAATTCCCTCTTGAAGCTGTCCATGCTTGCAGTCGCCACCACCTCCTGTGGCAGTGAATTCCATGCATTAATCACTCTTTGGGTGAAGAAGCACTCAGAGTGGAATCCTGAACAGACTTACACCTTTCTAAGTCTATTGAGATCGATGGGCTTGAAGGCATAACGCTGCTTCGATTTGTGCTGCCAGTTCAATTTTTGGATAGATGGGCCCCTTGCAGGCTATGGTGGATGGGTCACCTAATGTGTCCCCCTCCTCGAAACTCTCGCAAGAGGGCTTTAAGGGCCAAGCTGTAGAATTCTCTGCCTGTGGGTCTTTCAATTCAGATCACTCTAGTCTTCCATCAGCTCCCCTTCTTAGGAGTTCCAGCTAACCCTATGCACAACAAGACCTCCCATTCATGTGGCTTCCAAGCTTGGCAACGCCTCCATGGTGAATTGCCATGCCAGAGGCTATTTTCACTGAGCTGCCCTGGGGTTCTGAACTTTTGTCGGTCCGGGTAATAACATCCCATTGCTAAAACCTAATTTATGTGTGCATCGTTTGCATTATTGAACAGCTGTTATCCCTGCTAACTACTTGCTTGCCATATTGCCTGGATAATAATATCTAATCCATATTAATTATAAATACACAAATTGTCTCCAAAATAAGGCACGGATTGTGAGCCGCACGAACCAAGAAGTGCCAGGAAATGTTAAAATTAAGCCCGACACTTAAGCTTCCTGCTGGCGTGTCATGAATTAAAAAAAAAAAAGAATGAAGAAGAGGTGGGGGAAAAGCCCAATCACGCAAGCTAAGGAGGGCAAAGGAGTGCTAATAGCCTGCAGCCCCTGCCATAACCCCCTCGGGCTACAGTTTCATTGTATATCTCACATGCTACGCTGGCAGGATTAACACTAAAATAGGAGAACCTTAGGGAGCGTGGCTGGATTTCAATCCATATTTAGGACTCGGAGGCAGGTTTTATCCGGTGTGCTAATACCCTTACAGAACACCAGGGGGCACTATCATGCAAGAGGTATACTAATAAAACAAGCTCATTTGCATAGCTGGCTCCAACCCAAAGGGGGATGGAATTAAGTTGGGAAAACATAACACCCCCAGCTAAAAAAGAACAGAGTGAAAGACTTACTGTCAAATGTTTGAATGAGTGAGGTCACTGAAGTTTATATTTAACTAGTTCAGAATATGAATCCCCCTGTCTGTCTGTCCCTCCACTCTTAATATTCAATTGCGTCAAATATCATTTCATTGGATGAGACCGTAAGATGAGCATCTGAGGATGAAAAGAGGAGAAATGAGTTCTAATAAGGGCTTTTTTGGGGGGGGGGGAAGGGGATGCCTGAACTCTCAAGAGGGAAATGAAGTTTTCAATCGGTATACTAAAAACACATGAACTTTAAAACATGCGTTCTGGCGCATTCCCCCAGAAAAAAAGCCCTGTTTCTAGTACAGGAAGTTTTCCAGGGTAGATCAGCGTATGGATCTGCAAAATGACAAGGCAGACCATTGTCTATCCTGATTTGAACGTAAGAACATAAGAACATAAGAGAAGCCAATGTTGAATCAGGCCAATGGCCCATCTAGTCCAACACTCTGTCACACAGCGGCCAAAAGATACCAGGTGCCATCAGGAGGTCCAGCAGTGGGGCCAGGACACTAGAAGCCCTCCCACTGCTGCCCCCTCCAGCATCAAGAATAGAGTGCAGCACCTGCCCCAGACTGAGAGTTCCCATCTATACCCTGTGTCTAATAGCCACTGATGGACTTCTGCTCCATATGTTTATCTAATTCCCTCTTGAAACTGTCCATGCTTGTAGCTGCCACCACCTTCTGTGGCAGTGAATTCCATGTGTTAATCACTCTTTAGGTGAAGAAGTATTTCCTTTTATCTGTTCTAACCTGACTGCTCAGCAATTTCATGGAGTGCCCATGAGTTCTTGTAATGTGAGAAAGGGAGAAAAGTACTTCTTTCTCAACCTGCTCAATCCCATTCATAATCTTATAAACCTCGATCATGTCACCCCTCAGTCGTCGTTTCTCCAAGCTAAATAGCCCCAAGCGTTTTAACCTTTCTTCATAGGGAAGGTGCTCCAATCCTTTTATCATTCTAGTTGCCCTTCTCTGCACTTTTTCCAATGCTATAATATCCTTTTTGAGATGTGGCAACCAGAACTGTACACAGTTACAGAATCGGCTCTCCTGTGCCTTAGATAGGGTGTCTACTCCTTACATAGGGGTGTCTACTCCTGACACCACTTATCGAGGCGATTTTTAACTGAAGGGATCAAACTCCAGACTCTCTGCACACAGAGGCTGTGCTTTATCACATAGGAACAGTCCCTTCATGGCAATTGACTGCTCAGTTAGGATCTCAAAAGTTCCGTATCCCATTGCTCTTTGCACCAGAGGACGTTTTCCTGAGCGTGCCCTAGACCACTGGGATGTGTAGCTTCTGTAGCATCCAAGATCCCGGAGTACTGAGATCCTCTGGGAAACTACATGGCCCCGGGGGCATTGCTATTGCAGCATCCCAGGGATCGAATAGGAATGGAGGCACTGCAGGGACCCTTGCCGTTGCTTCTTCGTCAGTGTGGATGGAAGGCCAGGGATGGCAGAGCAAGTCTCAGGGGCTTGGGGGTGGGGAGAATAGAATGCAGCATCCAGCTTCTACCTCCCTCCTGATGATGTCCCTGGGAACAGAATGGGACTTCTGAATTCTGGAACTGGGATTGGACAAAAACACACACAAGTGTTTTCTGAATTTTTAAAATGGTGGTGGTGCGGAATGGTTCATACTAGCTGAGCCAGTTCTGAATTGAGTCAATGGGTGTTTGGTCATTGCTGCTTGGGATTATGGGGACCAAACCCCACATTAATCTGATATAGTGACAAAAAATGTACAGTGGATTAACTGGAGTCAGGTCTTAGAACATTCCTACTTCCCCCAGAGCATCTTTTAAAACCTATTGTCAGACTCTTGCACAAACTCATTCCCAACAACACTCTTCGGTTAAAGATTTGTTTATTGAGATATGTAGCTGTATCAAGTAGAGACCATCTGTGTCAGAACTGACTGGTTTTGGCGCCAGCCCTGATATTATACATGATTCAAACAGCCCCCCCCAGTGACCCATCCAATCAAGCCATTCACTCAGCCCGCCTAAATCTAATGCACGCACCTTCATTCCCACCTGTGAACCTACAGTTATTTATCTACAACAGGACGGCTAGCGGAGACAGGCTTCAAAGTCGCTCTTAAGAAAATGGTTACGAAGCAACTAAGCAAAGCAAGTTCCCACACATGCATCCACTCACTCACCCACTGACCCCCCCCCAGCGGTCCAGATACAGAACAGTTACAAGCAAGAAAGATAGAGCAGAGAAATCCCATGGCAAATGAGGCCCCAAGTTTGACACTCATACACATTCCTGAATTATGCATAATGATACAACAACAAACCTTTATTGGCATAACAGCAGTGGCCTCGGTTCAGGGATACAGGAAAGGGAAAGAAAAACCAGACAGTTAATTAACTACTCATTCTGACAGAAAAGACTTCTCCTCCTATATGCACAGTAAAGGAAGTTTGCCACCACTTTGATAAAATCAACCCTATTTGAGGCTAGAAGGTTCATAATTTTACTTTCCTCAGATTTGCCCTCCAGGGATTGAAGTATAGGATCGAGGTGATAGGCATGTAAATCCTGGTAAAATCTACAAGATAGAAGTACATGGTCATAAGAACATAAGAACATAAGCCAATGTTGGATCAGGCCAACGGCCCATCCAGTCCAACATTCTGTCTCACAGTGGCCAAAAATACCACGTGCCATCAGGAGGCCCACCAATCTCCTTTAGCCCACATGGACATAGCCTATCCGAGAAAGGTGTTTTTTAAAAAAATCTCCCGTATAGCACAGCTGAGGGGAGCACGTTAAAACGGTCCAGTGTGAACACCCTTCTAATGTGGAGGTGGTGGCAGCTACAAGCATGGACAGTTTCAAGAGGGAATTAGATAAACATATGGAGCAGAAGTCCATCAGTGGCTATTAACCACATGGTATAGATGGGAACTCTCAGTCTGGGGCAGGTGATGCACTCTATTCTTGGTGCTGGAGGGGGCAGCAGTGGGAGGGCTGCTAGTGTCCTGGCCCCACTGCTGGACCTCCTGATAGCACGTGGTATTTTTGGCCGCTGTGTCACAGAGTGTTGGACTAGATGGGCCATTGGCCTGATTCAACATTGCCTTCTCTTATGTTCTTATGTTCTTATGTGGGGATCAATCAAACAAGAGAAATACTCTGTAAGTTGCACCCTAAAAGAGATCCCCCAGCGCCCAGTTTCAAGACTACTAAGTTCTTGCATTTCTGTATCAATCAATCACTGTTTAATCATGCCAAAAGCCTGCCTCCAAAAGTAGGGTCAAATCATCCATGTTGAACCCCATCAGACTAATTTTTCTTTCAATACGTCATCCAAGCTGATAGGGGGGATTCATAAAGCATATAAGCAATGAGGCTATTAGACCCACTTCTATAGAGAAGTCGCAACCAAGATTCAAATGTTAATAATAATACTTAGACTGTATATATAGCACTTCCAGTGTTCAAAGGACTTAGCGCACATTGTTGTGTTGCAAACCTTGCAACAGCCCTGCAAGGCAGACCAGCATTAATATCCCTGAATCACAGGGAAAGGCTGTGCCAGGTAAGCTTGCTTACAGTCACCTACTGAGTACATCAGACAGACAAGATTTGTAAGAAAAACTGTGCCTGAACATGTACAGTGTCTTTCCCCTTGCTATTGAGTAACAATAGCTGATCACTTATATGTGTGGAATTCGGGGTACTGAATAGCAGAGTGGATGGCATGTAGTCTAAGAAGGTTTGAACCTCAGTCTCAGTTCTGAAAGTTGAGACAAAGGATGCTCCCTCTCAGCTGTGGAGTCTTGTGAGCAAAAATTCTACTTTGTGAGCTCCTGGCCTTAAAGTTGTGAGCGAGTGACTTGGCTACTGCATAAATTAGTTTGCTCTGGAGCCCTCCTTCCTGAGCTGAGACAAAAATCTGTGAGCTGGAGGCTAAGAACTGTGAGCTAGCTCACAGGAACTCAGCTTAGAGGGAACATTGCTTCCAACCCACTTCTAAGAATTCAGTGCTCAAAACACCCCAAAGAGCTCATTCCTTCCAGTACTGCTTCAAACAGCTTTCAGAATGTATTTGACTGCTGATTGCACACCTTTGACCTCTGAGGGCAAGTAAATAAAATGGCCAAGAGGTTGTGAGGTTAGTCAGGGTCTAATTAAATGGATACAACCTGGTGATTTGTGATCAGTTCTTCTTAGTCTTTTTTTGGAAGCAACAGCAGCCCAGTGGGGTCCTGATTCATACCAGTGCCACCCTGAAGGGGAGAGCGGACTGAACCCCTCTTCTTCTAGGGAACCACTGTGGGGTAGACCTTCTGCTCTGCATCATGCAGAAGGTCCCACGTTCAGTCCTCAGTATCTCCAGTAGGGGTCCTTCAACACCTGCAGGCTCGGCTCATATCCTCTTTGTCAATTGCAGCAAGGAAGCCAAGTCTTCAATAGTCTCTTTGTGCCTGTTTTGTGTCCAGTAGCATTTCAAGACCAGAAAGATTTCCGGGATATAACCTTTTGAGAGTCAAACAGTTATGGCGCTCCTGGACTTGAATTTGGCCCTTCCGATCCAGACCAACATGGCTGGGTGCTGACCTGAAATGATCTTTCTTTGCTGACCCATTCATGGCAGGCTGCTTCACTGTCTTCCTTCCTAACAGGACAGCTGAGGTCAATCAGCTTTTTGCACAGGTGTGTTCTTGCATAGCCCAACGGAGCTCTACTTCTCCCCTTTGCTGAGCTGCTGCTCCATGCAGCAGGCAACGGTTAGAAAGAAACAGTGAAATCAGTCACCCCGTGCCAAGCTAGACACTACTGAGGCCATGGATCTGATCTTGTCGTCCCCCCCTGCAAGTGCCAAAACAGACACCCCCCACACTGCTGTTTCAATGTTTGAAAAAGTGCAAGGGGAAGGGCAATATTGTCCTGTCCTGCTACACGGTGCCGCCACCCCCCCCCCGGCATTTTTAAATCAACAAATTCTTCTCTAAAATGGAATCGGCAGCCATGGGCAGTGTTCCCTCTAAGCTGAGTCAGTGTGAGCTAGCTCACAGTTTTTTAGCCTCCAGCTCCCACGTTTCTGTCTTAGCCCAGGAAGGATGGCTCCAGAGCAAGCTAATATATGCAGTAGCCAGATTTGCTCGCTCACAACTTTAATGCCCGTAGCTCACAAAGTAGAATTTTTGCTCACGAGACTCCAAAGCTTAGAAGGGAGCATTGGCCATGGGTCAGACCAGTCTGGCCCTCAGTCATAAATAAAAGCCGAGTTAAACACAGACACACATGCTGTGATCCAATGATTGTTGACGTCATCCATAGCAACGTTAAGGACAGATGATCTGGGTCGACCTGTTTGAGTTGCAACGGTTTATCGGACACGTGCAGTGTGTGTGTGTGTGTGTGTGTGTGTGGGAGGCAAGTTGCAAACCTGAACCGACCCAGTCATGGCCTCTCATCTGATAGTCACAGGTGAACCAGGTAAGTTTGGTATGAAATGGTGCAGCATCCCTGACCTCCAGCTAGAGGATCTCAGCCTCTGCTTGAGACTTTGGAGAGCCGCTACCAGCCCGAGAAGTCTGCAAGGAGCAGCTAGGCAGACCAGTGGCTTGACGGTACAAACCGGTTTCAGATGTTACCCCTTCTCCCTCTCTGCGCCATCACATTGCCCTGTCATCACCCCTGGCATGGGAAAAAGATATTCGTTAAGAGAGTATCTGGCTGCTCCCCCCGGCCAATAGCTGCATGGGCGGGGGGGCGGGAATCAGTTTTGATTGACATAAGAGTGAAGGAGAAAATCCCCCTCTCTGTCTTGGCCCCAATCCAAATTGGAGGCCTGTGCATGGCTGCTTCCCCCCCCCACACACACACTAAAATATACTGGGGGAAATTGGTCATG
This sequence comes from Gekko gecko, assembly GCA_029375565.1. NCBI lineage: Eukaryota > Metazoa > Chordata > Lepidosauria > Squamata > Gekkonidae > Gekko > Gekko gecko. The sequence continues at coordinate 18,729,825 of JAPDNY010000013.1, read as the reverse complement.
GATTTCTCAGCTTCTTGTCTGCTCAGACCTTTAGACTTTTTGCCCGAGAAACACCTCCAAAACACCAGCAGGGGGAGACAGCCCCCTGATCTTTGCTCACAGGCAATCTTTGTGTGTGTCCCCCCCCCCGACTCCATTAAGTTTCAGTAGCAGCTTATTGTCTTGGGTTCATATGAATTATTAGGTTGTTCTTTTTTATGGAAAAAAAATCTGTTCATAGGTGACCCTCACCTCACAGCTACAGAGAAGATTAGATTAAAAATGCTGCAGGGAGATTTGGGTGAATGAACAATCTACTTATGGGGAGGAAGGAGGCAGAGAAACGGGGACACTTTCGCAGGAGGCATATTTGCACACAGCTGCTGCTAAGTTTTGGGTACATCAAGAACTATGTTGGCTCTGAGGTAGGCAAACAATGTATCTCGGGAGGAGTGGGTTACTCAGGCACACTGTGCAAAGCCAGAGGAGTTTATCCACAGATTGGGTTGCCAGATAGGTTGCCTTTCATCTGGCCAGCAGGGGGACTTAACAGTAGAAAGAAGAAGGCCTAGGCCACATTGCTGGTGTCACACAGGAAGTGATGTCATCACACCAGCGACTTCCAGGTGACACTCCGGTATTTGGACAGAAACTTTATGGTAGAAGCTGGTGTTACCATAGAGTTTTTGCCCAAACACCAGAGCATCACCCAGAAGTTGCTGCCACGATGACGTCACTTCCTGTGTGATGCTGGCAGTTTGGACTGGGCCTTTCTCTTTCTCCTGGAAATTCCCCCCATCTCCTGACCTGGCAATCCTACCCACAGCAGGAACTTGTCCCTGGGGTGACAAACAGGGCAACTCCAGAAAAGCTTACTTGTGGACAGACAATGAAATCGACAGGCAGCAGACCAGACAAGATTAGGCAAGTTCTTCCGGTGGCTGGTCACTGGATACCACACTATCTTACTTGGGGTGGTCTTAGCCAATGGGCGAGTAGGGTCACTATCCCGGGCCCCACACTGTGGGATCAGCTACCCACAGCTCCACCCACTACCTTACTCAGAGTGGTCTCAGCCAATGGGCAAGTAGGGCAACTAACCCAGGCCCCACATTAGGGGAGCAACCACCTATGGCTCCACCCACTGTATTACTTGGAGCAGCCTTAGCCGATTGGCAAGTAGGGAAGCTGCCTCAGGCCCCACACTGCAGGAGCAACCCCCCACAACTCCCCCACTATCTTACTCAGGGTGGTCTCAGCCAATGGGCAAGTAGGGCAGCTACCCCAGATCCCACACAGGGGGAGGGGAACTACCATGGCTCCAGCCACTATATCACACAGGGCAGCCTTAGCCAATGGGCAAGTAGGAACGCTACCCTGGAGGGACAACTCCCCACATCCCCACCCTTCCAACACCGAGGGGAAAAGAAGAAGATCCAGCTTCTGCTGCCACTCACTCCTGCCCTGTCTGGGGCTCAGTGTGCTGGCTCCATGGCAATAGCAATGCATCCACCCCACCTGAGGTTTGGACCACTGGCTCTGAAGCAGGCCTGTAGCTAGTAGGGCATCTCGGGGCACAGCCCCCTGACTTACCGCCCCCTGACTTCCCATCCATCCCAGGTGCTCCCTTGGGGGTGTGTGTGTGGCTGCCCCCCTGACTTATTCAAAGCCCCACCGAATTAAAAAATTCTGGCTACGGACTTGCTCTGAAGTGGTAGCCATTTGCATCTGCCTTGCATGGGGTGAGGCTCCCCCCTTGCTTGGCCCTGATAGGGGTGACCTGTGGGCCAAGGCGGCTAACCCGGGGTGGAAATGACTGGACATTTGCCCAGAATCCCAGAATGATTAGGCTTCTCAAAGTCCAGATAGGGACTGGAGATCTCCTGAAATGACGACTGATCTCCAGAAAACAGAGATCGGTTCCCTTAGAGGAAATGGCAGCTTTGGAGGGTGGACTCTAGGGCATCATCCTCCACTGAGATCCCTCCCCTCCCCAAACCCCACCCTCCCCAGGCTCCACCCCCAAATCTCCAGGAATTTCCCAACCGAGAGCTGGCAACCCTAAGAATTAGCGAGCCCTCCCTGACCATACTGTAGCAGCCATTCACAACTAGGTTGTCTTATCTACAGGGGACGATCCCACTGTGAATCGTAATTGCTTGAGTCCAATGAGAGCAATATCTGACCACTTTTGGATGCAGCCTAAGATGGCTTGAAAAGGAGACCCGTGGAGATCTGTTATGGACAGGGCTTTTTTTTATACAAAAAGCCCAGCAGGAACTCATTAGCATATTAGGCCACACCCCCTGACACCAGAAACTCATTAGCATATTAGGCCACACCCCCATGTTACCAGAAGTGTGGTCATCCAGCCACACCCACCTTTTGCTTCTTATTCTGTTTACCTTGTTTGTTGTCAAAACCCAGGGCTTTTTTTGTAGCAGGAACTCCGTTGCATGTTAGGCCACATACCCCTAATGTAGCCAGTCCTAATGACTTTCTGCTGTTGGGTGTGGCCTGTTATGCTAATGAGTTCCTGCTGGGCGTGGCCAACTCAGGAGCCAGCTGGAACTCTGTTCCGGTGGCTAACGCTGGTCTTCAGAGGTACACAGCCTCTGAACAATGTAGATGTAAAACATGCGTATAATCTATATTGTTTATTGAAGCACAAGTAACACTGGGAAATGTTTATGGGGGAAATTGTGCAAAGGAGTAGAAAGTGGTGCTAAAATGAAGATTCACAAACTGGAAGAATTAGAAATGAGGTTTTCCTGTCTGAGGTAGCAGGGAAAAACAATGCAAAATAAGCTCTAATGTATGAGTTTTGTACATCTCTGTTACAACAGTATCTTGCCTTTCCTCCAAGATCCTCAGGGAGAACTGCACCTCCTCCCCCCTTTTGTTTTATCCTCACAACAGCCCTATGAGGTAGATCAGGCTGAGAGAGTGACTGGCTCAAGGTCACCCAATAGGCTTCCACATTGGAATGGGGTTTTGAGCCCAGGTTTTCTCAGCTCCAAGTCCAGCATCCTCATGGCCTCAGGTCTAACACTGTGTTGTCACAAAAGGTATATGTCAGACAGAGTCCAGCATGACTGAGCTCCCGGTGTCTATGTATCGGGAGGGAGGGAATCTATTTAAAGTGCAGAATGTAAATCGAAACCATTTGGAATGGAGTGGTGTGAATCAAAACGGACGCGAGGAGCCTGTGGGAGCTGCATGGAGCTCCGGGTGAGAAAGAAAGAGAGTGCAGACGGAGAGGAAGTGCAGAGTGGAAATGCAGTCTTGCCTGTGCGGGAGACCATGCGTGGGTGGGTGGCTTTGTGAGAGGCATACCTCATGCTGGAAGTTTCGAACCGCCGGCCCTGACTGAGCATGAAGAGGAGTGGAGATTGCCAAGCTGCCCAGATAATTCAGATGTCCTCACTTGATTATCATACTAATTGAATGCCAAACTAGCCTCCCACCACCCCCTGTGCCCCAGTCAAAGGCAATTTCTAATCCTTGGTATTAGGCAGAGAGAGAGAGAGAGAGAGAGAGAGAGAGAGAGAGAGAGAGAGAGAGAGAGAGAGAGAGAGAGAGAGAGAGAGAGGGAGAGCGCACCAGCGGCAGGAGGATCCGTTCCTATGTGTGGATGCAGAAGCTGGACAGTGAAGCAACCTGACAGGAAGAAAACTGATTCACTTGAAAGGCAAGTGCTGGAGGAGAGTTTGACAGATGCCATGGACAGCCGAAAGAGACAAAGGAGAGGGTTCTAGCTCAAATCAAGGCGGAATTCTCCCTGGAGCTAAAATAACTAAATGGAGGCTATCATACTTTGGTCACATTATGAACAGACAAGAGTCACTGGAAATGACAATCGTGCTAGGAAAAGCTGAAGGCAGCAGGAGAAGAGGAAGAGAAAGAAGAAGAAGAGGAGGAGGAGGAGGAGGAGGAGGAGGAGGAGATTTGATTTATACTCTACCCAAAGGAGCCTCAGAGTGGCTTACAATCGCCTTTTCCTTCCTGTCCCCACAACAGACACCCTGTGAGGTAGTTGGGGCTGAGAGAGCTTTTTTGAGGACTGCTCGTGAAAGAACAGCTCTGATAGAACTTGTGACTGACCCAAGGGCACACCAGCAGCTGCATGTGGAGGAGTGGGGAATCAATCCCCGTTCTCCCAGATTAGAGTCCACGCTCCTACCTACTACAACAAACTGGCTCTCTGGAAGACCCAACATGAGATGGATTGACTCTATGAAGGAAATCGCGGCCTTTTGTTTGCAAGACCTGAGAAAGGCTGTTAACAACAGGACTACGGTTGCCAACTCTGAGTTGGGAAATTCCAGGAGATTTGGGGGTGTACCCCAAGGAAGCCAGGGTTTGGAAAGGGGAGGGACCTCAGTTATGTCATATGTCATAGAGTTTCCCCTCCAAAGCTGTTCTTTTCTCCAGGGTGAATTGATGTCTGTAGTCTGGAGATTACTTGTAATTCTGGAGATCTCCAGGCCCCACCTGGAAGCTGGCACCTCTGGTCACGATTTTTTGGGAGGACATTAATTCATAGGGCCACCATGACTTGGAAGTGACTTGAGAACACATAAGACACACATATGAGCATCCAATAAGTTTTTCTGCTGATGAAAAGGGAAAGAGGGGTCCCTATTGACCCCCCCCAAAGGCCGTTCTGGGGCTCACAGGGCTTGCATGTACACTGACCATGTGCTAGGATGGCTGCAGTAAGGAGGGATGAGAATAAAAGGGGGGAGGACTCTCTGGATCCAATCTGTATAAGTTGGCAGTGGGTACCATAATTCAGCGGAGGATCTCAGCATCCGTTTTTGGTTTCAGATCAGTAAGGTGCTGGTCCCTAACTGTGAAATTAGGCTTTGGTATGGAGTGCCAATACCTAGTACATTCTCTACAATTAAGGTGGGGGCTTGGAAAGATTTGCGGTGCTCACAAAGCAAAAGTTCAGTGAAGTGCACAGAAAGCTGCTTCCTGCTGTCCAAAATTCACACGGCCTCAGCACTGTCTACTCACGTCCTCAGGCCATCAGCCAAAGCCGTCCATGTTCCCGTCAATGTGCAGTAGGGTCAGCTGGGCTTCAACGGACCCACGCCCACCTCCTCAGTGCTTTCGCCAGGCAGTTCTGTATCCACTCTCTTCCCACCTTCCCACCATGGGTGTCAAGCGCTGGCAAGTTGCAGCTGACTTGCACCCCCCTCCGACCCCAGCAAGGAGCTTTCAAAGCAAGTGAGAAGCCTTCCTCTGCAGAGTCTTCCTTGGTGGTCTCCCTTCCAAGTAGCAGCGCTGCCCAACTTCCGAGATCTGATGAGATCAGGGTATACCATGCTGCCTTCCCTCCCCACTTCGGGATTAAAGAATGCATAAATATGCCCCATTTCAGTTCCTGTTGGTTTCATGTATGGTCTCTATCTTTTGTTTTGTTTCACGCAGTCTGGCTGCTAGCATGTTAATGTCACTTCAGAAGCAAGAACATACATTTCTGAACGCCCAACACCCAGGGAGGAAGGTGCATGCATTTTGCAGATGCTTCTCTAGCATATGCATTGAATAAGCGAGCCAGTTTGGTGTAGTGGTTAAGTGCGCGGACTCTTATCTGGGAGAACTGGGTTTGATTCCCCACTCCTCCACTTGCACCTGCTGATGTGACCTTGGGTCAGTCACAAGCTCTGGCACAGCTGTTCTCTCAAGGACAGTTTCTGTCAGAAGTTCTCTCAGCCCCACCTACCTCACAGGGTGTCTGTTGTGGGGAGGGGAAGGGAAAGGAGTTTGTAAGCCGCTCTGAGATGCCTTTGGGCAGTGAAGGGTGGGGTATAAATCCAATCTCTTTTCTTCTTCTTCTTCTTCTTCTTCTTCTTCTTCTTCTTCTTCTTCTTCTTCTTCTTCTTCTTCTTCTTCTTCTTCTTCTTCTTCTTCTTCTTCTTCTTCTTCTTCTTCTTCTTCTTCTTCTTCTTCTTCTTCATGTGCTACCCCACATTGCTGTCCCTCAGATAGGTGTTTGGAAGGCTCAGGGCTTAAGCCAGCCCTGTACACCAAGGTCAATGAGGGAGGTGCTGTAGGTTGGGGTAGAGCATCTGTTTGGCATGCTGAAGGTCTCAGGATTAATCTTCAGTTTGGTGTAGTGGTTAAGTGCACACACTCTAATCTGGGAGAACCGGGTTTGATTCCCCACTCCTCCACTTCCAGCTGCTGGATGACCTTGGACTATCCTTAGTCCTGTCAGAGCTATTCTCTCAGGAGCAGTTTGTGAAAGAGCTCTCTCAGCCTCATCTACCTCACAGGGTGCCTGTTGTGGGGAGGGGAAGAAAAAGGAGATTGTTAGCCGCTCTGAGACTCCTTTGGATAGTGAAGGGCAGCGTATAAATCCAATCTCCTCCTCCTCCTTCTTCTCTCAATTTAAAAGGATCAAGTACTAATGAAAAGGCCTCCTGAAACCCCAGAGAGCCACTGCCAGTCTGCGTGGACAATGCTGACCTTGCTAGACCACTGGCCTGATTCAGTATAAGGCATCTCCATGAGTTACTGGGAGGTATTCTTTGCCCGGGGGTGTCTTCACAGACAAGGTGACTTTGACAGGATGTGATTGAGTCTGTTTGCTTGAAAGTGGCAGATCTCCACGCGGCAGGTGCATCATGACTGCATTTTGTCTGTGTCGGTTCCAAAATCCTCGACAGGAATTTGAGCAGATAAGGCCGGTTAGCAGTTGGAGCCTAACATAACCAGGGACAATAAGGGATGAAAGGAACAAAGCAGGGAAAATAAACTTTTTGAAGTCAGTGCAGAAAAGAGCTCCTTGATGCATTTAGCGTGCCTCGTGACTCCTTCTGTCGAGCGCCGATACCGATGGGGAGAAGAGAGGAGAAATTTACCTAAGTCTAATTTTGGGTTTAGAGAGGAAGTAAGAGACAGGGAAAGGAGAAGAGTAGAAGAGAGGAGCCCATTTGCAGACCCATGTGCATTGATAAATGATGTCTAATTGATAGTGATGCACCTGGTGGTATGAAAGTGGGGCAGACAGAGAGGCAGAAATTGCTGCTTGCAATTTATGGTGGGAATGAGAATGACCTTTGCTTTGATTTTGGGGAGAAGTTGATTAATAAGAGGTTGACGAATCTGGACACAATTCACAAGGGTTTTTGTATTTCTGTTCCATCACAGTAGCTCCTGGTGAGTCTGACCTTATGGGTGCTAGCCAATCACTCCTTCTTAAGGTACATTGCTGGTTAATAGTCCAAGATTGTGGGTTTATGTTTCATCAACGGGAGCTAATCAGGAGATAGTCTCCTGATAGCTGGGGATCTCGCTTTGTTTTCGCATGAGATGCCGGGTTAGAGGTCGGAGGAGGAGGCGGGTAACTGATGTTTCATCAATGAGAGCTAATTGTTAAGAGATGGTCCCCTGATAGCGAGGGATCTCACTATGTTCTTGTGTGAAATACCCAGGTAGTTTGGAGGAGCCGAAGGAGATGGTCGGTTGATGTTTCATCAATAGCAGCTAATTGTTAGGAGATGGTCTTCTGATAGCAGGGAATATTGCTGTGCTTTTGCTGGAGATACCCCTTCAGAGTTTGGAAGAGGAAATGTTTCACTGATATTTCATCAATGGGAGCTAATTGTTAGGAGATGGTCTCCTGATAGCTGGGAATCTCTCTGTGTTTTCAGATAAGATGCCTGTGGAGTCTGGGAGAAGGTGATCCTAGTTTCTGTAGGAACCGGGCAAAATGACCTCTATGGCATCTATTGCACACATCCACAACCAGGGCTCTTTTTGTAGCAGGAACTCCTTTGCATATTAGGCAACACACCCCTAATGTAGCCAGTCCTCCAAGAGCTTGCAGTAGCCCCTGTAGGAAGAGCTCTGTAAGCTCTTGGAGGATTGGCTACATTAAGGGTGTGTCGCCTAATACGCAAAGGAGTTCCTGCTACAACAAGTGCCCTGTCCACAACCAAGTGTACATGGTGGACCTGAACTCCTCCGCTCTCTTTGACACCCTTTCCACACCAGTGGGGTGTGAAGGCAGGTGAGAGAACCACACTCTACTGCTCCGCCCCCGGCCAGTTCTTTGCCTTCCTTCAAGTTCTGTGGTCATGGGCCAGTGGGTCAGGAAGGGCCATGTGCCTCTTTACATCCCTGTGGATGCCCTCCAAGCCCCAAATGGGAGATTACACTCTAGGATGCTTTAGCATCGAGAACCAGTGAGGTCTAAGCTCCCCATACCCACATCCCATTAAGAGAACATAAGAGAAGCCAATGTTGAATCAGGCCAATGGCCCATCCAATCCAACACTCTGTCACACAGTGGCCAAAAATACCAGGTGCCTTCAGGAGGTTCAGATTTTGTGTATTGGCAGTGACAATACAGACACCTGGTCATATGTGTGTATGTGTGTGTGTTCATCAGAGAGAGAGAGAGAGAGAGAGAGAGAGAGAGAGAGAGAGAGAGAGAGAGAGAGAGAGAGAGAGAGAGAGAGAGAGAGAGAGAGCAGGCAAGGAAGAACAAAGTGTTTAATATTAATTTTCCCTCTTATTAGGGCTCCTGCTTGCACCCACTTATGTCTGTAAATGAAGCAAACATTATAAAAATATTAGAAATATCCTGAACTCTGTGTTTTGGAAGGGGTGCTAAGCCTAGTATTGTTGCCTTTGGCATTGTTACCACTAAATTGGGAAAGAGGAAGGAGAACAACATGGAGTAGCCCCCTGAAAACATACATATATCTTGTTTATTTACTTTAAATACTACAGAGAATCCTCCAAACCCTTTCCTCAGTAGAGTGCCTCTGTCTTAACAATGGAGTGATGGACAGAAAATCAACAAGCGCCAACGGTTGCCCTCGTAGGGATAGTGATGGGGAAGAGCGGATATCTCCATGTCCTTCACTGTTTCAGAAGTTTGCTCTGTGCTCCATTCCAGTCCACCTTTATTTCAGTTTTGCTGGAAGAATTTCTAAAATTAATTATGAAATTGGGGTATGCACAGTTGTTGTTCCCTTCATGTATGGTTAGGGAAAGTGTACCCTAATGCGACTGGGCAAAGGCGGCCCCCTTTTCAGCTCAGCTCAAATTCATGCCAGCAGAGCCCAATAAGGAAACGGCCTTCCTCCCACTTCCTCTCCCTCCTGACTTTAAAGAAATTCTGTTATTCTGCACTCATTTTAGGGAGTGCCTCCCCCACCTGGACAGTGACAATCACAACAGGCAAAGGAATCTGACGTTAAAGTGACACAACTCCTCTGTGAGCCTTGAAAAGTGGACTGAGAATGCAGAGAGAATGAAATAAGAGGTAGCTTTATAAGGGAAATAATTGGCATATGTAAGCAGTCATCATAATATCAAGCATACAGCAAAATATCCAACACTAGAATGCCTGCACTAAGAACCAAGTATTCCAAGTGTGGTCACATGCACTCAATCTCTCTATCTCTCTGGCTGTGGTCAGACATGCCATTTAGTGCGGAGGGGAAGCAAGCCTATTTCCCCTGGTGGAAATCGACATGGCATTGTGCGAGCACACATCCTTTATAGCTGTGGGCTCAGCCCATCACTGCCTGATCAGTTGGCACATTTGGGCAAGTGGATTTTTTTTGGCCTTTTGTTTCCCTCCACACCGAGAGTTCCCCATGGAGTATGTGGTTATGCACGTACTGCTAAGCAAGAAAAAAAAAAGCTGGCACTGAGTCAAGATGGAATGAGCAGACAATCCCGATGGCTTGACAGCATGCTTGAGCGATCCGAGTAGGGAAAATCCATCTGTGGCCCTTGGGCAAGCATTTGGACTGGACTTTCCCTGGTGTCTTTTAACTTCACTTCTGTGGTGGGGCAGCACGGGGTGCCGATGGTTGCAAGACCTTTCCCAGATGTTGCTGTCTGGTCGTGCCCTTTAGATCCATCAGGCATTTGCAGCTGAGTCAGATCTAAAGGTACATCTGACTGCGGCCTCTCACACACAATGGCAACATGTTTCACTCAAGAAGAAAGAGGCAGGAGACAAAGAGCTAGAACAAGAGAGTGAAGCAGGAGTTTATAGGCTCCAGACAGAAGCTCAAATTTGGAAGGAGGTACGTCCAGATGTTGAAGCAAGAAATGATCTAAAGAGTAAATCCAAGGGAAACAGAAGCAGTGAGGCAAAGGCACAAAACACATACAAAAAGAGGGATTTTTCCATTCACATGGTGGCGGCAGTCTTAGATGGGTAAAAACACAAGTTTGATTCTGGCTGCTGTTATAGGGCCAGAGGCTTGAGTTCAAAACAGAAGTCCAGGCTCAGAGAACAGAAAGAGGGCCAAACTAGGTCTTCAGTGAGAAAATCAATTGTGTTGGATTACACTGCAGTAGTGAAAGGGTATGCATGGAATATTAATGTAATTTGCATATTAGGCCATGCCCCTTTACATCCCTGGAAGTAGTGTCATCCTGCCACGCCCACCTTGCCACGTCACCAGAAGTGACGGCAGCCAACTACCCCCGCCACATCACCAAATGTAACATATTTTGGACACCCCCTGCATCTAGGTTTGCCAGTTTCCTGTTAGTACCTGGAGATCTGCTGTTATTGCAACTGATCTCCAGACTGCCAAGATCAGTTCCCCTGGAGAATATGGCTGATTTGGAGGATAGTTGCTATGGTATTATATCTGGCTAAGGTTCCTCCCCTCCCCTCCCCAAACCCTGCCCTCCCCAGGCTCTACCCCCAAAATCTCCAGGTATTTCCGAACCCAGAGTTGGCAACCCTATCTGGGTCACCTGAAGTGACATCAACCAGCCACTCCCCTTCCCCTGCCACATCTCCGGAAGTGGCATATGTAAGCCATCCCCACCCCTCCTGCATCATTGGAAGTGATGTGACCAGGCACTCTCCCCTTCTACTTCACTGGGAATGATGGGGATATCCCACATATTAATTTGTTAGTTTCCATTTTCAACTACACCCCTTCCTCATCACCAGAAATGACAACTAGCCCTGTTCCAAATAGCCCCTTATGCAAACTAGCATTGAGAGATGTCCTCAGTGGAAGAGGCGAGAAATACAAAGAAAAGTGGAGGCTTGATGGCAACATAATAGCCATGGAGAAGCACTGTCATTTTGTCAACACATTCTTTTTGAATTTTGGGTGTATCACTACCCATCTTGGGAAACATTCCTGAAACCAAGCGTACAATCTAAGCAAAACCACCATTCTTCCTATCCGTCAGTATCTTTTTCATTTTTACCCATACACCTGTGCACATCAGTAAAACACTGCAGAAAAAAAAACAGTCTTGATGTGAGGACCGGTATTATTGGATCAAACTTCTTGGAGGTATTTTGCAGACATATGAATGCACTCTTGTGAATTGGTAGAACAACACTCAAAATGAATGTGAATCATATTAAGATTGTCTGTTTGCATTGCTCTACCAGTGCAAGTGAATGATAGACGCTGCATAAAAAGAAATTGGCTATGATGGTACCTATGCTCATGCCAAGAGTTTTTCTTTGCAGTGTCTTGCCAGTACACATATGTTTTAGTATGAGGGAAAGAGACACAAATGAATGGAAACAAACTAAAGCTATGGGAAACCATACATGCACAAACAGTGTGTGCACTTTGAAAATGGAAAAAAGCAAAATTCCTAATGTATCAGTTCCACTTTGCAAACAAGTCCAGGTACTGCAGAGCTGCTAAACTCACGGGGACATTTAAATGAAGATAATTTCAGCAACATCTACAGTTAGCAGAATATCTGCTAGACGTGCAGCTTGTAAAAAAAAATTGACAATCCTGTTTTAATAACAGTTAAAGAAGCTGCAAATTTAGTTGTGAACATGTTCACCTCTCAAACTTACTGTGTTTGAAGGTGGCAATCACATGTGAGCTGATTACTCAGTCTGGTTTGTGTCTGTCCCCAAACTGCACATGAGCAAAGATGCTGTGAAGGGTAGTAGCACCAGGGGTATTTTTGGGCAGGAACATGCAGGAACGGTGTTCCGGCTGGCTCCTGAGTTGGCCACGCCCAGCAGGAACTCATTAGCATAATAAGCCACACCCAACAGCAGAAACTCATTAGGACTGGCTACATTAGGGGTGTGTGGCCTAACATGCAAAGGAGTTCCTGCTACAAAAAAAAGCCCTGGGTCTTGACAAGGAATAAGGTAAACAGAACAAGAAGCAAAAGGTGGGTGTGGCTGGATGACCACACTTCTGGTAACACAGGGGTGTGGCATTATATGCTAATGAGCTGTGCTGTCAGGGGGTGTGGCCTAATATGCTAATAAGTTTATGTGGTTGGGTGTGGCCTATTATGCTAATAAGTTCCTGCTGGGCTTTTTCTACAAAAAAAGCCCTGAGTAGCACTCATTTGAACTGCGTGAGAACACACATGCACAGAAAGCCAACTACGCAGTACCACATGGCTAGTAAGGAATATGGGGAAGCAACTTGCCAAACACAAACAGATGGATGAACTGTCCAACTGATTTGTCCAAAAAATCAGGTCTCTTGCTTTCAGCCATTGAACAAGTCATGAGCTGAACTTGTGGGTGTTTGAGCTTCCCTCATAACAATAAACAAAGTTTTAAAACTCCTATTCTATGTTAGGTTTGCCACGCTCCAGGTGGTTATATACAAAAGATACCCACTATGTGCAAAGGCTTACATAACATTATTAAACAGAACTATACAATAATTATCAACAGCATATATTGGGGATAGTACATCTATATATCTAATTCCCAAGTGGCCCCCTGTGTGTGGATATCTAAGTCCGCACATCGGGGGCACTTGGGGGGCAGGAAGATTTTCCTGCACACGTGAGGCAGTCCCCAGGTGTGCAGAAAAATCTAAAAAGTTGAAAAAAGTATACAGGGATATTTAAATCCCCCCAAAAGGAAAAGAGCCCTCCCTGCACATGCGCAGGAGACACTCTGCAAACTGCCTCGCCGTCGCCACCGCGCCGTCACCACCACAAGGGACAGGAGGGTGGGAGAAAGCTTGGGGGGCCGATTGGCCTCACTGCCACTGCTGCGGTGGGAGGAAAGAAGGGGGAAGCTTGGCAGGCCGGCTGGCCTTGCCTCCGCCATTGCTGCTGTTGGGGAGGGAGGAAGGGGGAGGCTTGGCAGGTCAGCTGGCCTCGCTGCTGGGGAGGGAGGGTGAAGCTTGGCGGGCTGGCCGGCCTCCCCACCACCGCACTGCTGCTTGGGAGGGAGGGAGGAGGGAGGGGAAGCTTGGCAGCCGGCCGGCCTCGCCGTCGCCACCCCCGCTGCTGCTGGGAAGGGGGAAACTTGGTGGCTGGCCTTGCCGCCACTGGGGAGGGGAAACTTGGCGGCCGGCCGGCCTCGCCACTGCCACCCCCGCTGCTGCTGCTTGGGAAGGAGAGAGGGGGAAGCTTGGCGGGCTGGCCGGCCTCGCCGCTGCTGCTGCTGCTGGGGGGGAGGGAGGGGGAAGCTTGGCGGGCTGTAATACGGGTATTGCGGGTCCCACCTCTTGTATCCTTGATTTTTGAATTCAATACAGTTAAAATAAACAACACATATTATATTATAATTTAGTGATGATTATTGCATACTTCTGTTTAATAATTTTGTGTAAGCTTTTGCACACCGTGGGTATCTTTTTTATACAGCCTTTGCACTGTGTTTCCCATATTTTCTACTGTATAGCCTCCAGGTGGGGGCTGGAGAGCTCCTGGGATTGCAGCTGATCTCCAGACAGCAGAGATCAGCTCCCCTGGAGAAAATGGCTGCTTTGAAAGATGGATTCTGTGGCATTATACCTGGCTGAGGTTGTCCTGTCCCCAAGCCCCATCCTCCTCAGGCTCTACCTTCAAAATCTCCAAGTATTTCACAAGCTGGAGCTGGCATCCCTATTGTGAGTACAGGTTTTTGCTCAATGCTTTGTACATTCATACACCCTAATTTTTGTTCCCTTTTTCCAGACCAGATTCTCCCCAAGGGCTCTGGCCTTACTGTTTTCCCTTTCCAGCTGTAACAATCCCTGGGTTCATTCTAGTTCCTTTTCTCCTATGACTAAATGGAACCTCCATATTAGGAGCCAGTGTACCTTTGAACATCACTTGCTGGAGAGAATAGCAGGAGGAGGCTATGGCCTTTATCCCCACTTGTGAGTTTTCAGGAAATAACACATTGGCTTCTGTGGGGGGAAAAAAGGCACTGGACTAGATAGACTTTGGGTCTGATCTAGCAGGGCTCTTTTTCTGTAAACAATAATAAATATCATACTCAGCAATGATTTGGAATGTTCATTTTTGCTGTCTCGGGAGAATGCTTGCTGACAGAACTCAAACATTCGAGTATTTACAGCAAATACCAGTTTTTTTTGAAAAAATTAAAAGATACAGAAAACCATGGGGAAGACATCTGAGGCAAACTCTGTTTAGCAGTGACTCTAATCGGATCTGGCACTTTTTATTTATTTATAAAGATTTCTCTCTGCCTCTTGTCACGCTGGAGACTGACAGATATTAATGAAGCTGCCCTCATGTTACCCAGTGAAATTGTGGAGGGCTATATTCCCATTTGACAGACAAGGAAATTAAGGAAATCTAGGAGACTGAGGCAGCAATCCAAAGAACACATTTGTGGGAATAAACCCTATTGACTAAAGTGGGTCTTATTTCCGTGTAGATCTGTTTAGGCTTTCTCCTGGGGTGTGCATTCTAAGAACACGTGAAGAGCCTTTCTGGATCAGACCCAAGGCCCATCTGGCCTAGCATCCTGTTCCCAGCACTGGGCAACCGAGTGCTATAAGGAGGTCCGAAAAGAGGGAAGGAAATAGGGTTGCCGGGTCCTCCCTCCCCCCAGTGGGGAACTTTGAGGGGGCATTACCGAAGGGGGCGAGGACATCCCCAATGACATCATGCAGAAGTGACGTCATCATGTTGGGGACGTGCCAGAATCCCAAGTGGCAAATTCATCGCTTTGAGTTCAGGTTCATGTGCCCTCTTTCTAAAAAAGCATTTAAAGAGTCCCATCAAATGCTTTTTTTTGCATATGGACTCCAAGCAGCAAATTCGCTGCTTGGAGTTCAGGAGTCCCCCCTGCCCGGCTTCTTGCAAAAAGCATTTAAAGGGACCCTTTAAGTGCTTTTGGCAAGAGGTGGGGGAGGTGTGCCTGAACTTCAGGCAGTGAATTCGCTGCTTGGAGTTCAGGCATGCGGGACGATGGCCACCCCTCTCCCTGCCCTCCTGCAAGATTTAAAGGACCCTCCAGCTGGTTGGTGGGCCACGTGCTCCCACTGATCACCTGGAGGGCCCTTTAAGTCTCTCAGGAGGAGAGGGAGAGGGGTGGCTGTTAAAAATGATCTCCTGACTACAGAGATCAGTCCCCCTGGAGAAAATGGCTACTTTGGAAGGTGGACTCGATGGCTTTGTACCCTGCTGAGGTCCCTCCCTCTCCATACCCCACCGTCTCCAGGCTCCATCTGCAGATCTCCAGGAATTTTCAACCTGAAGTTGGTAACCCTACAGCAATTCAAATTTTAAGGAAATTGTTTTTCAGGCTATTACGGTCCACATTTGCTCTTGGACCTATAAAGTAAATATCCTTTTCACATACGCACGCACACATTTCTAAAATATTTTCTCAGGTGACATTAATGTTGCTCTTGGGCTCAGTCGGGTGTGGTTCACACAGGAATGGAGCTAAAGCTCTCCCACCAGATTTTGCCTTAAAAACATGGTTGCACAAATACACCCCTTTCCCTTTTTGTTTGTTTCCGTTTGCCATCATTCTGAGCAGGGGTCATTTCCTAGAAAAAGAGGTGCAGGAGCTCATTAGCATAACTCATTAGCACAACTTATTTGCATATGCCACACCCCCCAACATCACTGGAAGTATGTCAGAAGGCAACACCCACCGCTCAGGCTCCACTCCAAAAATCTCCAGGTCTTTCCCAACTCAGATTCAAACCTGGGTCTCCCAAATCCTTGTTTGGAACACTATAACCGCTACACAACACTTCATGGGGCAGCGGCTGTTGAGCAGTGGCAAGCAGCTGGGCCTGCATGAGTTATGCAAGTTGCATGGTGACAAGTCATCCAGTGGCTGCTGTCAGGCCTGACATGCTCTCTCCCCCTACATTTTACTGACAGAAACAAATGCTTGAAGGCTGGAAATACTGCTGTGGTTGACAAACAATGGCCACTGAGAGAATTCCTTTCATATAGCTACAGGCAGTGTTCCCTCTAAGCTGAGTTAGTGTGGGCTAGCTCACAGTTTTTTAGCCTCTGGCTCACACATTTTTGTCTTAGCTCAGGAAAGATGGCTCCAGAACAAACTAATTTATGCAGCAGCCAAATTGCTCGCTCACAACTTTAATGCCAGTAGCTCATAAAGTAGAATTTTTGCTCACAAGACATCACAGCTTAGAGGGAACATTGGCTACAGGTGCTGCTTCTATTATGGGTGAGGGTTGACCCAATGTGGGAGGGCTATGAGAGTTCTGGCCCTGCTGGTGGATCTCCTGATGGCACCTGAGTTTTGGCCACTGTGACACAGAGTGTTAGACTGGCCTGATCCAACATATGTTCTTAATGAAGAACATATGTTCTTAAGAGTATCTGCCTAGGATTGCGCTAGCCCCCTTGCCACTCCATTGCCTGCACATCAGCAAAAAGGAAGCCCCCCACATCATCCTCCCTGCCTCCCCATCTCCACACACATACACACACTCCCCTTTCCCGTTCACTCACTGCTTTCCCTAGACTTTTCTTTCTTCTCCCACCCTGTTCCCAAAGCTCAAATGCAGCCAATTCCCTCTTCACAGAGAGAAAGACAGAGGAGGGAAGAGAGAGAGAGGGGGACAGTGAGAGAGAGGAACAGAGAAAGATAAATACAAAGGAGGGAAAGAGAGAGAAAGAGAGAGAAAGACAGAAAGACAGAAAGGGGGAAGAGAGAGAGGGGGACAGAGAGAGAGAGAGAGAGAGAGAGAGAGGAAGAAGGAGGGTACCCACAGCCTTCCCACCCCAACCTGGCTCTCACACACAAACACACACACTCTCCTGCCTCCCCCGACAGTCCTGGCCATGGCAGACCCACGAGGGCTGCTGGGCCACATTGCCAAGGGGAGAAGGAGAGCACCCATGGCCTCCCCACCCTGGCTCTCTTACACACAAACACTGGAGTACCCCGACAGTCCCCTCCAGACCAACAAAAACAATCCCTGCCAGCCCCCTCCTGGCCACCCACCCCCAAAACAGTCCCTGCCAGCCCATGTTGGAGTGCATGAGCCACCTGTGGCCCGGGCGCTCCTGCCCCCCCCAAAAAAAAAACAGTTCCTGCCAGCCCCATGTCAGAGTGCCTGAGACACCTGCACCCCAGGCACTCCTGGCCACCCCACATCCCCAAAACAGTCCCGGCCCGCCCCCCCCCCAGCAGTCCCTGCTACCCACACCCAGCCCAATTTACCTTTCTAGCTCCAGGCGGCAGCATGAGGAGATAGCATATGAGGGCTATTGCCACTGAGGGCTGTTGGGAGCTGGGGACAGGGCCTGTTTACTTTACTGCCGGAATGCCGTTCCTGCCCATTCTGGTCCGAAATGACCCCTGATCGTGAGCCTTACTGTTTCCCCATTTCCGTTGGTCATTTGTTTGTTTCTTTTGTGCATTTTAATGCCCTTTTAAAAAGCTGTTTTTGTGCAGTTGATGCAAAAACTGGCATCACTATAGGGTTGCCAGCTCCAAGTTGGGAAATTCCTGGAGATTTTTTTTGGGGGGTGGAGTCTGGGGATGGTGGGGTTTGGGGAGAGGAGGGACTTCAGTAGGGTATAATGCCACAGAACCCATGCTCCAAAACAGTCCTTTTCTCCAGGGGAACTGATCTCTGTTGCCTGGAGACCATTGGTAATCCCATGAGAACTCCAGCCACTATCTGGAGGTTGGCAACCATCTACAAGAATAATAATTGTATTGAACAACATTTATCTGGTCAGAAGAAAGGATAAGGGCAGTTTCCTTCTGAACTGGGAGAACCCATGGCAAGAAATGGAGGTTTTCTCATCAAAACAGTGTGCTCACGAAACTCAGCAGCATCCCGAGCCAAAATAGAAACCAGGAGCACTTCTGTGATTTGTGGCTCATGTCGAGAATCTGGCAAGAGTTATGCGGGGCCAGGACAGAGATATGAAACTCCAGCCTGCTTGCAACTGTGTGGTCCCTTCCCGCCAGCACAGAGTCTAAATTTAGGCTCTGCGCTGCTCGCATGCAGCTTGTTTTTGGTGCTGTTGTCTTCGACACTTAAAATGGGGCCCAGTAAAGACAAATAGACCCCTGAAAATATCTCTGCAGGAAGAGAATTTTTTTCCCCCCACAGCATCTATAAAACATTCATAACGCTTCCATTGTGCTGTAAATCCTTAGCAGGGGTTGATAACAGGGCATGAATTTTTAATGTAACATTTATAAATGGTTATTAAAACTATCCTTAACATAAAGTGTCAGTTTATTTTTAATTAACTGTTGGCGGTTTAAGCTTCCAGATTGCCCCGGGGCATGTTGGAGGAGTTAGAGTTAACTCTTGGTTGACTGTCAGGCAGAAAGGGGTGAATTCGCACAGGGAGAGAAGAGCTGGTGGGCTGGGGTGGACTCGGCGATCCAATTAGCCCGTGACATTGATCCTGATTTGGCAAAAATTGGTTCGGGGGCCTTTGAGAAGTTGCAGAGCATTCTGTGCTGCGCAAGGAAAGACCTGCAGTCCGATCGAAATGCTTGGTGTCGTGTTTCAAAATGCTGGTGTCTCATAGCCCTGCAGGGATGGAGGGCTGTTTTAGATAGGGCTGCCAACCTCCAGGTGGTAAAAAACAAGAAAAAAAAAAACAAGCAGGGATTGCAGGGATCCACAGAGGAAATACAACAAACAAGCAAACAAACACTGTGATATGAATGATTAGGACATTGAGTAAAGATCATATTATAACTTCTTAATGGAACCAGAATTAAGTTCTTAAAAAAATCAAATGATTTTGAAAAATTACAAAATAATATTTAAAAATTCAAAAAATAATATTCCATTCAGCTTCATGTTGCTTTTCATTTTAAATACCATGGGGGTTCCCCTCCCCCCCCAGGAAAATTTGAAGAAAATAAAGAAGAAGAAGAAGAAGAAGAAGAAGAAGAAGAAGAAGAAGAAGAAGTAGAAGAAGAAGAAGAAGAAGAAGAAGAGATTGGATTTATATCCCACCCTTCACTTGGAGTCTCAGAGCGGCTTACAAACTCCTTTCCCTTCCCCTCCCCACAACAGACACCCTGTGAGGTAGGTGGGGCTGAGAGAACTCTGACAGAAACTGTTCTTTTTCAAGAACAGCTGTGCCAGAGCTTGTGAGTGACCCCAAGGTCACACCAGCAGCTGCAAGTGGAGGAGCAGGGAATCAAACCCGGTTCTCCCAGATTAGAGTCCACACACTTAACTACTACACCAAACTGGCTCTCAAGAAGAAGTTAAGCATTGGTTTGCTCTTAACATAACACTGAGCTGTATCAAGAGGCTGACACCTTTCAATACAATAGGATTACTCCTGAGGAAGATTGGGATGAAATGAGCTTATATCCAGGTGTTCATTGAGAATGATGGACTTTTCCTTGTAATATTGTAAAGTTTTATTTAGAATATAATGTGATCTTTACTAAACCTCCAGGTGGTAGCTGGGTGTCTCCTGGGATTACAACTGATCTCTGGGCCACAGAGATCCATTCACCTGCAGGAAATCACCACTTTGGAAGGTGGACTCTGTGGCATTATACCCCTTGGAAGTCCCTCCTCTCCCCAAGCCCCATGCTCCTCGGGCTCCATCCCCAAAATCTCTGGGCATTTTCCAACCCTGACCTGGCAACCTGAGTTTAAGAAGGTCTGTCTGCAAGGAGGGATGGTCCAAAGAGCTCCCTGACAGTGTTGGGGGGATTTCCTGGCAATGTTTCTGACCATCTTGGCCTCTGGAATCAAAGAGGTCATCTTTGCTATATGGGGAGGCACTGGTTTTATACAGGGCTGCCAGGTAATGGCTGGCAACTGGAGGGAAGACTGTGGGTACACGTATGGGGGGCTGCAATGCCAGCTGGGGCACCATGTCACATCCAGGAAAAAACCAGAAGTGGCATAGATAAACCATATTGTTTCTAGCAATTCCTAGAGCTACCCTATAGGGCAGGAATCTCCAGAAACTCTGTGGTGAATGCAAGGCTGTGGGTTTTTAAACAGCAACAGGAGGAATAAGACCTCTAGTTTTTTACAGGGGTGATCTTTCCTGAATGGGAGGGCTCAGTAAGTGGTTCTGGGGGGACTACTATTCTTGATATGCCAATGGAGTAATTTGGAGGGTATCCTGGACTTTTCTTTGGAAAGACAAGTGTCAGCGATAGTCAGGAGCACCACATATCAGCTTAGGCCCACCACTGGTAGCCAGTCCTGGAAAAAGCAGACAGTCACAGTCACACACACCTTGTATGGTCAACGAGCATGACATGCAGTCCAAGACCATCTCCTGATGTTGCCTTCTAGCATGGGGGATTGCAATGGAATACTGCAATGTGCCCTAGATGGAGCTGGGATCCAAAATGTTACAGCAAAGCCTATGGGTTCAATTCATGCAAAGGAGAAACAAAATCCAAACAAGATTTTTAAAAAGTTGAATCTATGTGCAAGCCACACCATCACTGAAATTATCACCAATGAGGAATGGTTAAACTTCATCATATTAGGACTGCCAGGCCTACTTCTGTGGTTTTACCATAGAGCTCCTGGTGATTCCTAGAGCGATCCTATGTCACTTCCGGGTTGTTCCTTGAAGTAACATAGTGACATTGGTGACAAAGGCTACACTGCATAAACCCCATGTCCCCGCCTCCAACCCTCATGCTGGTTCCAAGGCTTGGGTTCCCTATGGAGGAAAGCTTTTCAGCCTTCAACAGGACATGTGCAGAGATAAGGGAGTAGCAGCAGTCATAGTGTGAAGAGGGTTCAGCCCTCACCCCTTCCTTTGTCCCTATGCATAATGGCCAGCAGTCTGAGCATCTCTTTTAACAGCATAGGTTTGCATTCCCCGCCCCCAACCCCACCATCCAGGCTTGAAAGCCAGTAAAACTTCAGGCCTCCTAGATGCTCTTTAAAAAGTGCTTACAATTCAGAGCTTCAGTTTTGTGAACACTGCAGATGGGGAGAAGCCTCAGTGGAATGACACAACGAGCAATTTCCTTCGGTAAACATCATGGAACATGATGCGCTTTCTCAGCAATTAAAGAAATCTTGGAAGTGTCAGTGCCCCAAGTGTATGAAACAATTTGGGGGCACTGCCGCCACAAATCAAACCCTTTCCCTTTCCGACAGACATGAAATCCATCGCTTTAAGGCGCATGTGTTGGCCGCAGAGACCTTTGTGGGGTGTGCGCCGGCTGAGATATGGAAATGATGTCTGAGTAATTTTGCTTCCTAAATGAACTTGACTCTACGGCTGGTGTCAGGTTTTGCTAAGTGCCTTAAACCAAGAGAGACTAATTAGGAATGCATTAAATATTAAAGCTCTCTGACACCGGGGCATCGCCGATGACAGAAGAAAAGAAATCCTGTAACCTAATCTGCACCCAACAGGAGTAATTTATGTTCCCTTCTTTTAACAAAAGAAAATCCAATTATGTGGCTTGCTGGAAAATGTATTTAAAGGGAAAGCTAATTTAAAAAAATACACACATGTAGAATAACACAGATGCTGTCGGCAAACCTCAGCCCCCCCCCCCCCGCCCCCGGGGCGGTTCAAGCATTTGTTGATTGCTTCCATTTTGACAAACATCGGCTGGGAAAGGAAAAGGAGGCTCTTTTGTTATGAAAATGTCGGCAGGCCGAAGTTTTGGCCTTGCTGGCTTGGAACTGGGCCAGCTTGCCTTCCAGAGAGAGTGACCCCCGGGGGACGTGTCAAGTACCATCGGCCTGCATTTCATTTGCATGTGGTGGACGTGCATGGTGGCTTTAATTTGAATCTCATTTGCATGAATGTGGTGAGTGCCAAGCGGCAGCTGGTGGATGCAATGAACTCATCCTCTGATACAGTGTTTCTTGTCGCAGAAATCCAAAATTGGGGGGGGGGACTCACACATGAACCAGCCCTTCCAAATAGTGATTTGGCAGACTAGAATTGGTTCAAGATTTCTTTTCTAGACCCCAAAAGATTTCTTTTTAAATTATCTTTACCAGGGTCTTAAGCAGCAAAGCAGTCTTAGTAACGCTTTCCTGTAAGGTTTAAAGACACGCCTTTCACTCCAGTGGGAGCAAAAAGGAGGGGTGGGACAATGTCGCACAGGGTCGCCAGCCTCCAGAAACCTTTATTCCCATGGGAAAGGTGAGAATGTTTGGTGAAGAGAATGGAGATTGGCTCCAATGAATGATGTACACAATATATTGAGCGATTCTTAAGAAAGAAGGCTGGAAATGGCTTGTCAACTGGGAAGACATTGGATCGCTTGTCTGGCAATGAGGATTATTTGTCCTACAGTGGTGGGACTGTTGAATCGTCTCTGAGATGAAAAGCTACTTTTGGATTATGTTGCACAGAAACTAGCTATTTAGATAGGAGAATATTTGGAGTATTCCCCTTATATTCCTTTGATTATGCATCTGATTGCCTACATAGGAATGTAAATACCTATAATATGATTATACATATAATACATTACACACAATATATATTTTTATTAAACATTATTTGCATATATTGTATGTTTATACATGGTGTTTTCTATTGTTTTTGAGCCTCCAGGTGGGCCTGGGGATCTTCCGCTTTTACAACTGATCTCCAGCTGGCAGAGATCAGCTCCCCTGAAGAAAATAGGCTGCTTTGAAGGGTGGACTCCGTGGCACTGTACCATGCCAAGGCCCCTCCCCTCCCCAAACCCCGCCCTCTCCTGGATCCACCTCCAAAGTCTCCAGGTATTTTCCAACCCAGACCTGGCAACCCTACACATGACATCACTTCTGGTTGTACTTGGAAAGACCATAGAGATGGGGGATTTCGAGGGTCTTAGGATGTCACTTCAAAACGTCTCTTGCCTTGAGAACCTTATGGGGTCAACATAACTCACCTGTAACTTGAAGGCATTTTCCGCCACCAATACATACTCTAATTCATACACCCTACTGCCCAAGTCCAGACATCTCACTTGGACTTTTTCGAAAATAAATATCTCAGCCATGATCCAGGTTATGTGACAAATCTCTTAAATTTCATCCACATCAGCTAAAGAATTAATGGCATCCTTACATCTTTCCCATTAAAACTGGTGGGCCTTAAAATTGCTTAGCTTTCTTTGGGCTGTGTTTTGCTGTGTGCGACTGAGAGGCAAATGTTTAAAACTTGGAACCAACTTCATCCATCACCAAAGTAGCATGCTTTGGAGTTCATTTATCAAATGCCAGTTTTCTTAAATACTAAATGTGGAGCTGAGGAGATGGAGGTCCAAATCACTACTCAGCCGCGTAGCTTATAGGATTGCCAGCTCTGGGTGTGGAAATGCATGGAGATTTTGGGGTTGGAGCCTGGGGAGGGCAGGGTTTGGGGAGGGGAGGGAGCTTGGCAGCAGACAGTGCCATAGAGTTCACCCTCCAGGGCAGCCGTTTTCTCCAGGGGAACTGATCTCTGTCATCTGGAGATCGCATGTAATAGCGGGAGATCTCCAGGCCTTATGTGGAGGCTGGCAACCCTAGTAGCTTAATGGGCAACCTTAGGCTAGTCACGCTCCCTTTGACTCAACTACCTCACAAGATGGTTGTGGAGATAAATTAAAGTGGAGCCAGGGATGCCAAGCGCTTCCCCCTGGACCCTGGGGATGCCAGCCTCCAGGTGTGACCTGGGGACCCCCCAGAATTACAGCTCATCTCCAGACTACAGAGATCAGTTCCCTTGGAGAAAATAGATGCTCTGGGGGGTGGAGTCTGTGCCATTGTACCCTACTGAGGCCCCTGTACTCCACAAGCTTCATCCCTTAATCTCTAGGAGTTTCCCAACCTGGATCTGGCAACTCTACTCCCCACATTCCCCACCGGTGGCCAGGGGGACCTGGCAACCCTACTGCCCCCACCCCGACCCTGATTCAAACCAAATAACACAACAAATCATTTTGCTTGTTGTCACAATGAATCTATAGTAACAAAAGAATTGGCCATTTATGGCAGGCATAACTCATCAGAGAATAAAGCTGGAGAAAATTGGACACCAGCTTCAGGGTGATTGTGGGAGTTCCAAGGCCATGGGGATATCCTGACCCAGGTGAGAACCCCCCCCCAATGCTGTTTGCTATGAAAGCTAAAGGTCTCTCTGTGTGACAGGCATAACTCATCAGAAAAGAATGCTGCATGTTTGAAAACCAACCTCAGAATGATGATGGAGTTTGCAGTACAAAATAATGAAGGGGATTGGAACACCCACTCCAGGTTATCTTCATTACAGGCAACATGTAATAAGAGACCTTTTAAGCAACTGGTCACATGTCTCTGTCCTGGTTCCGAGGCCCTGGGATGTAGCCCTCACCCCCCAGGGACCTCCTGGACAGCTGACTCACCCGGACAGACAGCGGCGGCAATGGGATGGAAGATTGGACCATGATGAAGGAGCAGCGCAGCACTGTGGGTGGGCCCAGCCACCACCGCCACCAGCGAAACGTGACATCCCGGCTGGGCCCGCCCGCAGTGCAGGGAGTCCCGAGTAGACACATGAGAAGATGACGACGGGCACATGGGCAACCTGTCCACCAGTGGCGGTGGCGTGGCCCCAGGCTCACAGAGCCACTGCCAGCCCCCCTGGCCATCGGGTTGGTGTCCAGACTTATCACAAGGGGTGGGGTTGAGAGGATGGGAGGAGAGGCAGGAATGGAGGGCGGGGATGGGGATAAAGGAGGGGGAAAGCGAAGGGGCCAGGGAGGAAGGAATGTGCTCAGAAAAGACCAAGTGAGCCAGAGAGGAAGAGAGTCCATGGGGATGCTGAGCTGAAGGGTACTGACATACACAGGCAGAGGGACCTGTGGGGTGCCATTAACCCCATCCCCTGCCTTTCTGAGGCCCCATCGTCTCCCCCCCTCCTTTAGTAAGTCCTGGCTCTCAGGACTTACCGACCCACCGTACCCGGACTGCCACGGCTATGGGAAGCACGGTGCCCAGGGCGCAGGATGGGCTCAGTCTCTAATACTCAGATCACCAGTCCATCATGGTAGGTTGCTGGGTGACCCACTCTCAGACAGACCAACCCCACAGGGTTGTTGTGAGAATAAAATGGAGGACAGGAAAACAATGCAGCTTTGGGTCACCAGTGGGGAGAAAGACACGATATGACATTTGTTATGCATGTATTTTCAATGACATAAAAAAACCAAAAAGATTTGCATTATTTGCCATATAGCAAAGTAGCCTTTAAAGATGGCTATTAGATCTTCCATCAGCACAATAATAATTGTAACAACCCAGGGCCTACAACGGGAGTTCTAACTTCTTTTCCATGTGTATAACCACTAAAACAGATTAATGTTCTCTTACCATGCATGTAAAGGGTGGTGGAGCGGGCAGGCAACTTCTCTCTATTTTGTTAGATCATGGGGAAATATTAACACCCAAAATCAAGGAAAAAAAACCTGTGTCAAAAGACGCTAAGAAGAAGAGAAGAACAAAGACAAACAAGCAACTCATAGGTATTATTAAATCTAGAATGATAATAATACATCTGTGTGATCGCTTGTGGGAAATATTAACACCCTCCATACATAATTTTGACAAAGGTTTGCTACTATACTACTATCGAGTGCATTGTATTGAGACCAAGACTTGAAAATAAATGGGGGGGGGGATGGAAAAATTAGGTGGAGGGAGAGAGAAATGAAAGAGAAAAGTGTGGAAAGGGGGAGAGAAATTAAAGAAAAGAGAGGGAAAGTCTGTTTTATCTTGCTGCAAGTGCAAGATACTAACTACCCTTTGCAAGATCTGGCTGAGCTGGGTGCAAGGAAGGGAAGAAGGAAATGATAGACTATTGGAGACAACAACTGTATTAGCAGTCTGCAGGCTTTCATTTACTGTAGCAGCCATCAGTCCTGTCCACTTTTTACTCCACTTTTTACTGGCTTGGTTGATGAACTTAGCATGATCTGTGAAGCACATTTGCTTCAGTCTTGCAGAAAGGTGAGTCTAGCAGATAGAGTGCCTTTTACTGTGCTCAGAATTCCCTGCATCCCTAGTGGTGGCAGCCAGAACTGCATCAAAAAGAAAAGCTGCAGCATGACCCCCCAGCTTCAGGGGCCTTCCAGCTGACGTTATAGGAATTACTATTAGACATATGCTTTGTTTTTTTCATTCTTTATTCAGCATATAAATTTCTATTTTGTTAAATATTGTCGGTACACAGTTTTTGTTATTCTTTCTGACCAAACCGGAAGGGGCAGAAGACCAGGGCTTTGGCTCTTGGGGTGCAACTTCACAGTTGATACCACGATGTCTAAAATACAGTGTGGTGTAGTGGCTAGATGGTTGGATGAGGATCGGGGAGGCCCAGGTTCAAATCCCCAGTCTGCTGTGGAAACTTGCTGGATGATCTCAGGCCAGTCACACACTCTCGGCCTAACCTATCTCATTGAGAGAAAATGGAGGAGAGGAGAAAGATGGAAGCGGCTTTGGGCCCCCGTTCGGCTGAAGAGGTATAAATGGAATAAATAAATACATGAATAAAAGCCCCACGTAACTGCCCACGCGAGTCCAGATTCAAAGAAACTGCACTACTGTACCCAGTGCCTCTTTGCCAGCTTGGTGTAGTGGTGTAGTGGTTAAGTGTGCGGACTCTAAGCTGGGAGAACTGGGTTTGATTCCCCACTCCTCCACTTGTACCTGCTGGATGACCTTGGGCAACCCATAGTCCTGGCACAGCTGTTCTTGAAAAAGAGCAGTTTCTGTCAGAGCTCTCTCAGCCCCACCTACCTCACAGGGTGTCTGTTGTGGGGAGGGGAAGGGGAAGGAGTTTGTAAGCCGCTCTGAGACTCCTTTGGGTAGTGAAGGGCGGGGTATAAATCAATCTCCTCCTCCTCCTCCTCCTCCTCCTCCTCCTCCTCCTCCTCCTCCTCCTCCTCCTCCTCCTCTTCTTCTTCTTCTTCTTCTTCTTCTTCTTCTTCTTCTTCTTCTTCTTCTTCTTCTTCTTCTTCTTCTTCTTCTTCTTCTTCTTCTTCTTCTTCTTCTTCTTCTTCGCCCCATTTGATGGCCCAGATTCCCAGTTTCTATTTTAAACCCCCCAAATTCCCAGCCACTATAGAACTAGAGATAAAATAGCAAAACGCACAGGGGCCTTATCTTGCCCGATCATCAGCTATTTAGAAACGAGCCAGCTTCCACCTTTCATTTTGTAGCTAATGAAGAAAGCCACAGCTCTGACCGAAGTGCTTGTCACCTCTCTCCCTGAGGAAGCTGGGGGAGAAAGTACAGCCAGTTCCTGGCATGAGCCAACCGAGGAGATCAAAAGATGCCGCCTGTGACCCCTCCCCCAACTTTTGGAGTTTGTTGCAAGGAGAAGTCGCAAAAAGCTACAGCGCTACAATCCATCGACTAAATTTGTAGTATTAGTGCACAATTTCTATAGGATCGCAGATTATACTGTTCAGATTCGGGAAACTGAATAGGGCACCCTGTGTTCTGGCAATCTAACCCTCAAACTAGTTACTATCACATAGGCTTGGCAACTCCAGGGTGGGAAATCCCTGGAGATATAGGAGGTGCAGCCTGAGGAAGGCAGAATGTAGGGAAGGGAGGGACTTCAGCCAGGGATAATGCCATGGAAACCACCCTCTAAAGGGTATAATGCCATTTTCTCCAAGGGGACCTTCTCTCTGTAGTCTGGAGATGAGTCGCAATTTCTGGAAGTCTCCAGGCTGCACCTGGAAGCTGGCAACCTGTCTGCCATCTATTGCAAGCTATTGTTTCCCCCCCCATCCATTCCAGAGACCCATGACTTTGCAGGCCAGGTTGAAGGCAGTCAGAAGAGAGGGGAAGAAGCAAAGGGAAGAAGCAGGACCTGGCCGAGGGTCCTGGTGCCCAGGAGACAGCAGAAGAGAAACAATATGAAGGCACCATCCTGACTGCCTGAGACTGGGGCTGGGCAGGGAAGCAGGAGGTGGCAGAGGTCTCGCTGGTCTTGCCAAGTGGAGTGGGGACATAGGGCTGGCTGAGGCCCAGAGAGCCAAGGATGCATCCCGTAGCTGGGACTGATGGAGGCTCACCAACCTTCAGGTGGGACCTGGGAATCTCCTGAAATTACAACTGGTGTCCAGGCTACAGAGATCAGTTCTCCCAAAGGAAATGGCTGCTTTGTAAACTGCTGCGTAGCTTACCTATAAACTACCCCACCCTCCCTAGGTCCTGGAGTTGGCTTCCTTGGGTCATGGATGAGGTTGGAGAGGTGTAGCCAAGTTGGAGGTGGGGAGTTAAAAAGGGAGCCATCTGGAGAAGATTGGGGGGAAAAGAGGATGGGGGAGAGTGAGTGACAGAACAGGAAAGGAGTGGAGATCGAGGTGAGAAGAAAGGATGGTAGAAAAGAACTAAGCAGGGAAAAGGAGAAAAGGAACCATGGGGTGGGAACAGGGGTGCCAACTCTGCCTTGAGAAATTCCTGGAGATTTGGTGGTGGTGCCGGGAAGGACAATGGAGTTTGGGGAGGGAGCTTGGCAGGGATGTGAGACCAGAGAATCCTCCTTCCAAAGCTGCCATTTCCTCTTGGGGAACTGCTCTCTGTAGTCTGGAGATCAGTTATAATTCTGGGAGAACTCCAGGCTCCAACTGAAGGTTGACCGCCCACGGTGGGAAGCCCTGGGTGATCTGTGGAGACTATGCAGAGGGGCTCTGTGAAGATCCAGCTGAGCCAATGCAAAGCGGAGCCCTGCTGTAAGCAAGAGACAATGTGAAGGGAGGCAGGAGGTAAATTCAGCAAAAGTTAGAAGTCGTTGTCATTGTTAAGATACGGGAACAGGTGGACTTGTGATGGTGCCTTCAGTTGTGATGGACCAGGCCAGGTTCATCATCCCCCTCCCAAAGACAGGCTAACACCATCATTCAGCAGCCTCTGACCATCCTGTGTGCAAAGAACAGTTGATCACAGTAAAATCCCAGTTGCTCCTTGGCTCGGTAGAATCAGTTCTACTAACGATAACAATGCTCTGCATCTAGGTAGAACTTTATTTATTTATTATTTATTTTATTACATTTGCTTTTCAACCGCCCTCCCCTGAAAAGGCAGGGCTCAGGGCAGCGTACAACACAATATCATGTAATACATCACTAAAAACAAATTAAAAGTAATTAAACAACAGCAATCAGTCGAAAAGATGGTGCTAAAAACTCCAGTAGTGCCACGGCCTCACAGGGAGACAGGGGGTGGGAGTGCCAAAAAGATGGAACTGTCCCTGTCCTCAACCGAGCACCTGGCGGAACATCTCTGCCCGACAGGCTCTGTGGAACTGCATCAGGTCCCGCAGGGCACGGATGTTGTTTGGCACAGAGTTCCACCAGGTTGGAGCCAGGGTGGAAAATGCCCTGGCTCTGGCCAAGCAAGTCCAAAGCAGTTCACGTAGTGTTATAACTTGTTATACCGATCTTATAAGGTCGGTCAGGAACGTATTCCCATATTGTATGTGTGTGTGGAGAAGATGACTAAGCGGAAGGGTGTCCTTAAGGCCAGCTCGAAATAGAGAAGATTTGAATGGGGGGTTTCCTGATCCGTGGGTTGGGCTTTTTGCTGCTGTGTTGCTGCTTGACAGGGCAGTTTGCAAATAATAAGCCTGAGCAGCTGCCCTACCCTTTTAATTTCATCCATCTGCCTCTGTTCTCGTGCCTATAATCTTATCACTTTGTATTAAACAACTGTGACCCGGTAAAGACTTTCCAATACAATCATTTCTCCAGCTTATAATGTGATAAAGAGTGAATTGCTTGGAGGGGGCGGCAAGAAATGAGACACGGCTTTTTTGCTTAGGCCGGAAAGGGGAAGGGGGATTCCACAAACCGAGAGGGAGACCTCAGTGCCTTGGGATGCTCTTGAAGTTCATTGAGGTTGCAGGTCCGATTGAAATGTTCCCATGTCAGTTTTGGTGAGTGAACGGACCCTATGAATGATTTTTTTATGCTCATTTCCATTTCCTCCTACTGATTTTCTTCCCTCTGCGGAATACACATAACTTTATCTGTGCACCATTATATCAGCATCATGAGAGGGAGGATAGGGAGTGTTGCCTCAGTGCTTAGTTCTCACGGCCCTTTCTTACACGCCCAGGGAAATGCCAATTGACACTTTGGGGTCAGGAAGCAATTTTCTCCAGGCTAGTTTTGCTGAGGATCCTGGAGGGGTTTTTTTTTCCATCTTCTGTGCATGGAACAGGGGTCTCTGAGTGTGTGTGTGGGGAGGTATTTGTGAATTTCCTGCACTGTGCAGGGGGTTGGACTCAATGACCCTGGAGATCCCTTCCAACTCTAAATTAGGTTAATTTGGCAGCCCTTCCCTGCAAGCAAGGTTCAGGGCAGCTTACAACAATTATGCAGATCAAGGCAGTTCATTACCAGTTGGATGCTATGTTACCAGCTTTCCTGCTGATAGAAGAGGGAGGAGGAGCACCTTTGTTCCATCAAAAAAGCTATGCTTGAGATCATGAGGCTGGTGTGGGCAAAAGCCATGCAGGACGGGAGCTGTAGAGGAGACATGAATTGAGAGCGATCGAGAAGAGGGAAAAAAACCTGGTAGGATCTGACATTACATGTATAAATACCTTGTATGGGGGGGGCAGCATAAAAGAAATGACTGACTAATCAACATCGGTAATGGCATTTGGAGGATCAGACCAGTGGTCCATCTAGTCCAGCATCCTGTCTCACACAGTGGCCAACCAGTTCCTCGGGAGGGCCAGCAACAGGGTATAGAGGCCAAGGCTTTCCCTTTGCACTGGGATTCAGAGGCGTAGTGCCTCTGAATGTGGAGGTTCCCCTCAGCCTTGATGGCTAGTAGCCTTTGATAGACTTATCCTCCATGAAGCTATCTAATCCCCTTTTAAAGCTGTTTATTCCTTGTGGCCATCATTACATCCTCTGGCAGTGAATTTAACAGTTTAATCACTCTGTGGCCGAGTTCAGACTGGCAGTTTGGCCCGATATAGGCACGTTTCAGAAATGTTTCACAAACGGATTAAAGGGGCCGGTTCACACAGGCACAGCCGTCAGGCGTTCCCCAGCTGTACTCAACCGGTCTTGTAACGCTTCCGAGTTTAAAAAGTACCAGGTGAAAGTGGGAGCAAACCCTGGAGAGCACGTTGATCCTGCTTCCCAGAAGTGTGAATGCTGAAAGCCGCAGGATCCTGCCGCAATTGCTGATGCTCTTATGCGCATATGCGCATCAGCACATAAGTGCATATGCCGGATTACAAAAAGAAAGCCTCGCCTTACAGCCGCATCTCCACCAGGGGTGGGTCAACAGTGTGAATGCTCCATTGTGCATCCTTCCCAGTATGCTCCCACATCAGTCAGTGCTGTGTGACTGGGAAAACCCTGGAACAGGTTGTGCCAGGTCTTTTTGCCACGACTCTCTCACGCTTCAAACTGCCAGTCTGAACGCAGCCTGTGTGTAGAGTAGGGGCAAACTGAATCTTTCACAGTGACACCATATGGGGTGTGTATGGAAGAGCCTGAGTGGGGTAGTGGTTAGTTGGGTGCCCCCCAAGCTTTTTGAGCCTGGGGGCACTTTGGGAAGTTTGAGAACACTAAAGGGCTGGCATCACAAACTGGCTGTCATGGAAGGTGCAGCAAAGCATGAAACGGCTACTGTAGGGTCAGAGCCCAGTCACAAAATAACAGGAGGTTCCAAGTAAAGCATCCTTCTAGGAGGAAGAAGAATGAGAAGAAGAAGGAGAAGGAGAAGGAGAAGGAGAAGAAGAAGAAGAAAAAGAAGAAGAAGAAGAAGAAGAAGAGTTGGATTTATACCCCACCTTTCAGTTGGAGTCTCAGAGTGGCTTACAATCACCTCCCCCCACAACAGACACTCTGTGAGGCAGGTGGGGCTGAGAGAGCTCTGAGAGAAATGCTCTTGAGAGAACAGCTCTGAAAGAACTGTGACTGATCCAAAATCACTCAGCTGGCTGCATGTGAAAGGGTGGGGAATCAAACCCAGTTCTCCCAGATTAGAGTCCACCGGAGATCCAAAGGCAGTAGCTGCTGGGCTCTTCTGAATCATCTTTTGCACCAGTAAGGTGGAGGAAAGACAGGAATTTTTCTTCACTTTGTGGAAGAAGGAAATGGATTAGGGTTAAAGGCAAAGGTAAAGGTTCCCTTGCTCGAAAGCCAGTCGAATCCGACTCTAGGGTTGCGGTGCTCATCTCTGTTTCAAAGCCGAAGAGCCAGCGCTGTCCGAAGACGTTTCCGTGGTCATGTGGTCAGCATGACTAAACACCAAGGCACACGGAACGCTGTTACCTTCCCACCGAAGTGGTACCTATTTATCTACTTGCAATTTCTTGCTTTCAAACTGCTAGGTTGGCAGGAGCTGGAACTAGAGACAGGAGCTCACCCTGTCATGCGGCACCCGGGTCTCAAACTGCTGAACTACTGACCTTCCACAGCCTGCAGTTCAGTGTCTTAACCACTTGAGCCACCGCAGCTCCTAAATTTAGGATTAGGGTTAGAGTGTGTAAATTGGTGCCATGGCACCCCTGAACGTTATGGTGGGGATCACTGGGTTAGAATATTGGGCCGGGGCTAGAAAGACCCCAGTTCAAATCTACACTCTGCCATTTAACTCAGTGGTTGACCTTGGGCCAGTTACTCTCTCTTAGCTTAACCTACTGCACAGGCTCATTGTGGGCTAAAAGGAAGAAAGAAATGGGGGGGGGGAAGTATCTTGATCCATTTCCAGGTTCTTTTGATGGGGTTTTCAAGACGGATGGGCCACTCCTTAAAGTGCTGCTGTATCAACTGAAGCCATTTGAGAGGTGACTCATGTGTTGTTGTTGGTTTTTTTTGAAAAAGTTTATTGGACAATGATAAAAACATACAGTAACAGGATAAACCACATAAAAATAATCTAAAATACAGATAATCTGAACCTCCCATCTCCTTGAGCCAGCTCCATTCTACATAAAAATTTCAGAATCCAAACAAGGACTTTTAAAAACAAGTTATCCACAAACAAGCTTGCAGGGTCATAACCATCCGCTCCAGTGTCAGGTGGATTTTCTATCTCCACAATTCTCTGTCTCGAATGGTGCAAACAGATCCAGTTGGTCAGCTGTGTTGGTCTGAAGCAGTACATACCTTGAATAAACCTTTGTTGGTCTTAAAGGTGCCACTGGACTCTAAATATGTTGGATGGTGCAAAGATTGCCTCCCTCTGTTCTCTCCAGCTGACATACTGCTGTGGAGCTGATGGTGGGTCAGGAGTAGTGTTCCCTGTAAGCTGAATTAGTGTGAGCTTGCTCACAGTTTTTAAATCCTCCAGCTCACATATTTTTGGCTTAGCTCAGGAAGGCTGGCTCCAGAGCAAACTAATTTATTCAGTAGCCAAATCACCTGCTCACAACTTTAATGCCGGTAGCTCACAAAGTAGAATTTTTGCTCACAAGACTCCACAGCTTAGAGGGATCATTGGTCAGGAGAGGTTCCCTTGCTCCCATTTCTCTCTCCCTTTTCCCTCCCTGGAGAATTCAGGACCACATAGTTCCAAGGCCATACCAAATCTTAATATGATACATAGAATTGCAGGGCCTGGCTTGACACCCAGTGGGAGACCGATGACGGCAACTTCGGGTGGGGACAGCTGTTGGCAATGGATTGACATCACTTCTGGGAGGAACCCAGAAGTGATGTCACACCTCTCTAGGAATCACCATAAACTCCATGGTAAAAAGAGAGGTGGAAGCAGTGGACCTCCCACTGGGGGACTGGAAATCCTAGTGGTACATCCTGGGAAAATTCTCTTTTTTCTTTCTTGCCTCCTGAACACCTGGGATTGGTAACATCTGAGGCATCTTGTGGACTTTGGGAAATGTTTGTTGTAGGACTTCAAGCATCCATCCTGGAAACTACATTTTCCAGAGTGTATTGGTAGAGGGGGAAGGGGGAGAAAGAAATGGAGAACCATTATCAACAGTTTTGGTTCTCGGCTTGTTGAGGTTGGTTTTGTAGATTTGTTTTATTATGTAGACATGGTCTAAGGTTTTAAACATACAATGTACATCAGTTATACCTATAACAAATGCACAATGCTGATTCACTGAAACATGAACAATATGGAAAACTGGCGATTGTTTAGGGCAGCAAAACTGGATGTGAAGAAACAGAGAAGCTGCCCCCTAAATAAAGAAGTAGGTGTTTGATTTGCAAAAAGAAAAAGCCAAAATGGAGAGTTGAGGGTCAAAAAAGCAGGGATCTGAGATCTAAATTTGGTGGTACAGAGCAAGAAGACATCTGGAATGGAGAGATGGGTTTAGAAAGTGGGGCACGGAGTAGGAACAGTGGGGCCCGATGAAGCCCAAACTTCCAGTTTCCTTTTCTGGCAGAGTTCCGCCTGACTCTTTCTGTGCGGCTGCTGCTCCATAATCACAATGCACCCAGGACCTGCCTGCAACCTATTAGTGGCTGCTCTTTGCAGTGGTAAGAAAGCAATTCACTGCAGGCCTGGTGCAGAATATCAAGTTGATATGATTATCCTGGTATCAAATAAACCTTTAAAGCAGACTAGCAGAATTTCTCGGGGAAGCCGAGAAAGAGTTTCTGAATTTTCTTTTGACAGGAGGATTATTTTGAAAAGGTCAGAGTTTGAGGAACAATAAATAAATCGCACTGGATGAAGCTGTTTCCCATGTGCACCCGGGGAACTGGCAGGCTCTCAGCTGAAGCTCTGGGGTGTACGTGTGCATGTGGAGAACCCTGCTGTCTCAACTTGGTTGGAGTTCTCTCTCTAAGAACCGACTCCCGCAACGTGGCTTCTCACTCTGAAGGAGTGAAAATAAGTTGGTATACAGCACAGGTACAAAAGGGGCTTAAGTGGTTCTTCTCTTCTGCTTCCAGCTCCCTGTGTAGGATAGCCAGCTTTGAGGTGGGATCTGGAGATCTCCTAGAATCACAACTGCTGTCTTGGTGGCAGAGACCAGTTCTCCTGGATAAAATGGCTGCTTTGGGGTGGTGGACTCTATGGCCCCACCAGGCTGAGGTCCCTCTCCAGGCTCCATGAATTTCCCAACCTGCAGTTGGCAACCTTGCCCCCCAGAGAAACAGTCTTGGGCTGTGATCATATGTACAAAAGCGACAGCAAAGGTGCAATTCCCCCACGCAGTAAAGGGGCGCGATCAGACAGAAACATCTGTCCATTGTCCTGGAGTCATTGGTGGGGTGTCTCGTTGCACCACAGGAGTGTGGAAAAAAGCCACAGAGGAAAGGCTACTAGTATCCGGAACTGCGGGGGGTGTGGGCGGAAGTCTGATCGCGCAAACATGCATCATTTCAGCCCAGGGCAAAGAGCCTCGATTCCCACCCACATTTTCTCGTTCATGTGACCGCAGCCTTGTTTACTTTATTTTCATCCCGGTCCTTTCTAAAGGGGCAAACTCACAAGTTGTCTCTGACATTCCCATCTGTACAGCTTCCATGAGCAAATCATATCATACTAACCAGTTAGAGACTGGCTGTTAAGTATGGAACTCAACAACAAAATGATTTCAGCAAGTGATTTCAGTTTATTTGTAACAGCAACTCCAACTCAGAACATCACAGCAAACACACCACAAAACTGTGGAGCACAGCTCCTTCTTTTAAACTCTCCCGGGCTGTCAAAGCCACTCCCAAATTAAGTTAAGGACCAATAGAATTACAGAGATAAGGTCCAATCACAATTGTTCCCGCTTTGATACATATTTACAAGATGATTGGTTCTGTACAAGGGTTTCTCAGAAACCAGCCAATAGTAATGCGACAGCTGAAGAGCCACATTCAGAATCAAGCTTAACATGTGAAGGTGTAACAGTGATTCACATTTCAATACACAACACTGGCAGACTGCCGGCATGCAAAACTGTTGCTGCTCTGTGAATTTCTTCTTGCCTGTGTTTCAATTTTTTAAAAAAATCTTTTTGGAAACCGTGGGTGTAAAATTAATTCTGGAATATGGGCATGCTCAGTTGGCCATACCTTTCAGTTCTTTCTGTTCACAGACATGTTTTCCCTCTTTGGTGTTACTGATGTGAATGTGTGCACAGGTATAACACTGCAAAAAACAAACAAACCCAATCTTGATCCAATTGCAGTATATGATTGCTGTGCATGTGCACTTATGACTTGGGAAAACACCAAAATAATCCTATTTGTGTGCTAGAATTAAAGCCAGCTTTCCTTTCGTCACGGAACTCAAGGAAGTAAGCACAGAGTTCTCCGGAAGTTCTCCCATCTGACATGAATCAGAGCTGCTTACATGTAACAAGGTTTGGATGCCCTCTAGGCCTGGGGCTATCTCAATAGAACCACAATACACTCACATCAGTACTGCATTGTTGCCCGTGTTCTACCAATGTGCACTGCTGGAGCAGTAGTACAGAGGGGAGAAAAATACATAAATGGGCAGAAAGGTGTAATGAGCTATATATGCTCAGCATTTTGTTGTTTAAAGAAAAGAAAAGAAATGAAAAAAACCACCCTCCAAACAATGTAGGGCTGCAATCACACACAGAATTAGCCATGCCATAGGCGTGAATGCCGGGTAGATTTTAAGGACACCATCAGACATAAACATCTGGGAAGTGTCCCACACCTGTTGGCAACCCGTTTTGCTCCACTGCAGAAGCGGGGTAAAAAGACACTAGGGAAAGTCTGGTAGCAAATGGGTTGCTACGGGCCAGGAACGGACTTTCCCCTGTGTGATCGCTCCAGCATGCTCTCATGGCATCAGGATGGTCTGATCAGGCCATCCCGATTCCATGCCATTGTCCGTCCCCCCCCCACCCCGTTTCAGTATGTGCATCATTGCACACTGCATAGTGAGCACTCAGTGTGGAGATGCGAATCATCTATCCCTTGTTGAAGCACACCAGCAACAGGCAGCAAAAAACCCCACCTGATTCACCTGCGGTTGTGTCTGATCATGCAGTGGCGGGCTGCCCCCACAGCTCCCAGGGCCTGTGTGATTGTGTAAATGTGGGTCAAATTCCTTCGGAGCAAATAGCCTTGCTTCCCCCCTGCGTTACCTCACGCGTGTGACCGCAACCAAAGATTTCTTGCACATTAGTCCTGTCTTTAGAGGCTTGTTCTAATTATGTCAGCCTGTCTTCTTTTTAATGGTTATGTTTTAATGGCTTTGTTTTATTATCTTAATGGTTGTGCTTTAATGGCTTGCTTTTATTATCTTAGTTGTAAGCCACCTCAAGCAGGTCTCCGGAGAGTGGCATATAAATATCCAAAATAAACAACAAAATAAATTCTACGTTGGAAAGAAGAAATTCTAAACTCCACAATCCAAGGAGGAATTTGAAGGGTTTTTTGGGGGGGAGGATTTATACTAGAGGCCCCCAATGTAGTGCCTATAGGTGCTCTGGCACCTGCCAACACCTTTTCTGGTGCTCGCCAAGTGTTTTTAGAAAAGTGGGCGGGGCCAGATGGAGCTTTTGCCCAGCAAGGCATCTGATTGGCTCTGCAGATAGTTAAAAAATTGCCATTTTGTGACTGGCTACACCTCTGGGTAGCAGCCGCATGGTGTCAGCATTTCAAAGGTTCAAGACAAATGTGGACAAACACGACCTAATCAGAGAACAAGTATAAAGAAAACAGTCGTGAGAGTCTGACCCATAAATCATGCAGTCAACAAGACATGCAAAGAACATGCTTTCTGTGTATTACAGTCCGAAGCACTACAACACAATAAATAAATTCCTACAAATCATAAGAAAATCCTAGTGCAAAGACACATCATCAACGTCGTCTCTGGATTATATAACAACGTTTCAAAATTGGACGCTGATCTCAATAAATGTTCAGGCTCAGATATGCTGCTAAGCTTCTAATGGATCCCAGTTTAGCAGCATATCTGAGCCTGAACATTTATTGAGATCAGCGTCCAATTTTGAAACGTTGTTATATAATCCAGAGACGACGTTGATGATGTGTCTAAATATTGTATAAACGGTATATTTAAACTATATGACACAAAGGATGGGGCCGTGGATCAGGGGTAGAGCATCCACTTAGCATGCAGAAGGGTTGTGGTTTAATCCTTAGCATCTCTAGTTAAAGGGCTCAGGTGGTAGGTGATGTGGAAGACCTTGACCTGAGAGCCTGGAGAGCTACCGCCAGTCACAACAGACAAGACTGAGCATGATAGACAAAGGGTCTGACTCAGTTTAAGCAAGGTCAACTCTGGCAAGTACTTGGATGGGAGACCTCCTTGAACTACCAGAGGTGGGACACAGAGGCAGGCAATAGCAAGCCGCCTTTCTGAAACGTCCAAGCTCCGCTAGGGGCTGCCAGAAGTCAATAATGACTTCTAGGTGCATGCACACACATACACAAACAAACACACACACAGAGAATACTCACACAAAAAAGAACATTTTCATCAGATCTCAGAAGCTAAGCAGGGTTGACCCTGGCAAGTACTTGGATGGGAGACCTCCTTGGAAGATCAGAGTCAGGGGCAGTCTTTATTCTTTGGATATCCTTCAGGCCCCCAGTAGGGGTCAGTCACCAAAGGTCACCATGACTTTCAAGTGCACACAGACTCACATGCATCCATGCATGCACACACACATTTTAAAAATACAACAACCCCCCCATACCATTGAAACTAGAAAACCAGAAGATAGGAAACTTAAAGCATGGGTAGAAATGGCAGCAAATGAAAAAAAAACCCGATAAAGAAAACATTTGCTCATCTGTACTTGAAACGCAATGGCACTTTCCCATGGTGATTCTCCAACCCCCTGATTTTTTATATTAGTCGATTTGTGGAGGACACTCCTTTTCACTAACCCCTTTCTTGTGACTAGCAGCATACTCCTGGTGTAGGAAGGAGAGGACATGATACTCACTGCTCATGTGTTTTCACTCTGTGAGGACCAGAATCATGATCTGAAAAGCAAAAAGCTGAGAATCCAAATGCAGCATCGGAACGCTGGACCTTAGCAGTATCACACTCTTCCTTCCCTCCTCCCATCTGTGCTCACCCAGTTCTTTGCCTTTGCGACAATCAACAAAAAAGAAGCTAACACTCTCCCCCCCCCAAGTATTTTACATTTCAAATAATTCCTGGCATTTCCCTTATCTGCTTGCA
Organism: Gekko gecko; assembly: GCA_029375565.1. Taxonomy (NCBI): domain Eukaryota; kingdom Metazoa; phylum Chordata; class Lepidosauria; order Squamata; family Gekkonidae; genus Gekko; species Gekko gecko. The sequence continues at coordinate 18,690,562 of JAPDNY010000013.1, read as the reverse complement.
CCAGAATGACAAGTGTCTTTTATATTTGTAAGGGAAGGCAGCCTCAGAGAACTGCTTATATTGTCAAAAAAAACACACCCCACTATAGAATTTGTAAATTCTCTGCTTACCATTGTCACAGGGAAATCATTCCATCTTTTTCTAGGTCTCCCTTTCAACTCTTTCCCAGGAAGGCATATGTGTATCTATAAAATTCTTACAAGAAAGTAAACGGAAACTACTGACTTTGTCTCAGTTTTCTTCATCCCGGCACGGAGATTGAGGAACAGACTGGGGCACCCCAGGAATCTCTGGAGAAGAGGGAGGGACTGGCCAGTGCCCCTGAAACAAAACATCAGGGCAAAGTCGGAGGTTCCTTTGTAGGTAAAATATCCAAGGACTTTGGAGAGAAGCGAATGTTTCTCCAGGGTCAGTGTCAGGCAACATCCAGCTGTATCCAATCTAGGGATGCTCGAACTGTGCCCTCTCCAACTGTCCGTATTAATTAATTTTATATTCCAATTTATAAACCGCCCTACCCTGCCAAAGCAGGCTTAGGTCAGCTCACGCAGATCCAAGACCATCCAAGACCATTCCTGTTTTCTGGTCCTTGCCCCTGGATATTCACTCTACCTATCCTGGCATTTCTAAAATGTCGAAAATGGAACTTGCACGAGGAGAAGAGAAATCTGCGGGGCGGGGCTGGCCTTTAAATGCTGTTGCTCCCCCCTCCCAAGCAGTGACCCCGGCATGCTCTTCACTGCCTCTTCCCTTCCGGGGGCGACAAGGTGGTCCCCACCTGCAGGTGCCTGTTGGTTCTGCGGACGGAGGAGCTGTGTTCTTTTTTTTTTTTTTTTAAAACAATTTATTATTGGATATATCACATGTTCATACAATTTAAACAAACCAATACATATCCATTTTTCTTTCTCCCTCTCCCCCCCAAACAAGGCTTCCCGCACTGCTCCAACCCCCTTGATATTTCTCTTATACAATTACATTTACTACTAAACATATTTCTTTTACTAATGGTAACAATTCAAAGATCTGAGTCTCTTTCCACTTCTCCTCAATAGCTGTCAAAACAAATCAAACCACGTTTTACATCCCTGTGTTCTATGTCATGGTGCCAAAACTTTGGAACTCCCTCGCCGGGGAGATTTTTCTGCTCTTCTCTATCAGTGACTTTCACCAGCAGGTGAAGAATTTTTTAAATTTCATCCGGCCTCCTCCCAATCACAGTTCTAGTGTTGTTGTTTATGTGGTTTTAATTGGATTGCTGTATGTTTTAACTGCATTGTTCATTATTTGAGTGTTTTGTTGTTTTTTTAAATGTTTGCCACCTTGTGCACCTTGTTTGGGTGGAAAGGCGGCATAAACCTGTTTTCAATAAATTCTCCATTTTATGCTCATGACAACTCTATGGAGTAGGTTAGGCGGAGCGTGTGACTGGCCCAAGGTCACCCAGTGTGCTTCCATGGCAATTGAGGGATTCGAACGGGATCTCCCAACGTGGAATACGACATTTTAACCACTACACCCCAGTGGTCCTTCAGAAGAGCTGTACCAATGAACCTACAAAAGCAGAGAATCAAAACTGTTGATGAATATATAAATGGCTGGAGGAGTAAATGTTTCCTCACCCCTCCAGCCATTTATATATTCATCAGCAGTTTTGATTCTCTGCTTTTTGCTCTAGGTTTTGTAGGTTCGTTGGTACAGCTCTTCTCTACAATGTATACAACACTGATACTACGATGTACCTTGTGCACATAACCAATATGCCAATTTGGTGTAGTGGTTAAGAGCAGCAGACTCTAATTTGGAGAATTGGGTTTGATTTCCCACTCCTCCACATGCAGCTGCTGGTGTCACCTTGGGTCAGTTACAAGTTGTTTCAGAGCTGTTCTCTCACACACAGTTCTTGAAAGAGCTCTCTCAGCCCCACCTCCCTCACAGGGTGTCTGTTATGGGGAGAGGAAGGGAAGGAGATTGTAAGGTGCTCCGAGACTCCGAGTGAGGGGCAAGGTAAAAATCCAACTCCTCTTCCTCTTCTTCTTCCTCTTCCATAGTACTCAATTACTGTCCTGAAGTTTACAGGGAAAAAAGATCTGTGCCCTCCGGGGTGTCCAAAATCAAACAGAGCCAATGTCTTTGCTGCAGATCAGTTTCGCCATACCTCACTTAACTAGGGATACCAACCTCCAGGTGAGACCTGGGCATCCTGTGGATTTGCAGCTCATCTCCAGAGTTCAGAGATCAGTTCTCCTGGAGAAAATGGATGCATTGGAGGGTGTGCTCTACATCATTATACAACACTGAGATTCCTGTCCTCCCCAGGGTCCATCCCTAAATTTCCAGGAGTATTCCACCTGGATCTGGCAACCCTATTCCCCATCTCCCACCAGTGACCTGGCAAAACTACATTTAACCTACACCATTTGTGTCTTTGTTCCAGGGTGTATGGTAGCTGGGATGAGACAAATAGGTGTGAAGCTGAACTTCAGAAGCTGTCTTCTTCAGTCTCCAATAGCGCTTGATTTGTTCCAGGGAGGGTCATAGTAGCAGGGATGAGGAATTGGAAACCATCCCTTGCTACAGCCCTTGAGCTGGGAGGAGGGAACATCCCTCCTCTTGTACATCTCCTGTAGGAGGAGACCGATTGAAGGGCGGGATGAGATATTATCCCCTGGTTTGCTTCATTATTTTCTCCATCTAGGATTTATGACCAGTTACAACCAGCTAAAAGGAGCGCTAATGAGAGAGAAAGACATCGAGAGAGAAAGAGATCTGGAGCAGAGGGCTTGTTCAATGCAACTAACTGAAATATTAACTAATGAGAGAGAAAGAGACAGAGAAAGTCATTTAAAAGATTTAAAATAGTTGTCCCCCCCCCCACCCCTTCCTGCCGACTTCCCTTTTCATTATGTATTTCAATATTTGCCTACCTTTCTGGCGAGAGATTTATTTGGAGTGTGTACAAATTGTTTAAGTGTGAGGCGAAAGAAATAGCCTCATTATGGCCCTAAAGACCCCAAATATTTTGGAGCTTAAGCTAAAAAGTCAAATTCACCGGAATCAGAGGTGGGGGGTTTAATAATCTTCTTTAAATTCATCAGCATGTCTGCAAATATATCAGAACATTTGTACAAGGAAGAATAATAAAAGAGTATAGAATGCTCCCCTAGATAAATAAGTCCCTGCTTGTGGACATTTAGCATGTCTGGAGAAGGGCTACATCTTCTTTTTTCTCTGTGATGTGCTAGTTTTTTCACACACAAGAAGAGAAGAAGAAGAAGAAGAGATTGGATTTATACCCTGCCCTTCACTACCCAAAGGTGTCTCAGAATGGCTTACAAACTCCCTTCCCTTCCCCTCCCCACAACAGACACCCTGTAAGGTAGGTGGGGCTGAGAGAGCTCTGACAGAAACTGCTCTTTTTCAAGAACAGCTCTTACCAGAACTATGGCTTGCCCAAGGTCATCCAGCCAGGTGCAAGAGGAGGAGTGGGGGAATCAAATCCGGTTCTCCCAGATTAGAGTCCGCGGACTTAACCATTACACCAAGGATTTTTAAATACATTTATTTTTAAAATGTGGGCATCTAGCATCTGCTTATATCTCGAACTGGTTTTCTTTGAGCAGGGATATTAAAGTATAGTGTTTTTAATATCTTATTTATTTACTTCATTGATACCTTACCTTTCCCCCCAATGGGGACTCAAGGCAGCTTTCGGGTTGGGGAATTCCTGGAGATTTTGGAGGTGGAGCCTGGGGAGGGCGGGGTTTGGGGATGGGAGGGTCCCTCAGTGGGGTATAAAGCCACAGAGTCTACCTTCCAAAGCAGCCATTTCCTCCAGAGGAACTGACCTCAGCCATCTGGAGGTCAGTTCTAATCAGGCCCGAAGCTACATTGGCCCCCCCGGGGCCTGGCCCTCCAACTTCCTACCAAGCCCCCCCCAACTTCCTAGGCAGCCCAGGTCCCCAACTCTCTGGGTTGCTTGGAGGACTCCCTGCTGCCGCCCCTTCCCTTTACCTGCCTTCCCTGCAAGGCTATGGCGGGCAGCCAGCTGGTTGGGGGAGGAAGAAGCGCTCATGGCAGCGGCTGAGGCTACTTCCCTGGCCCGGTGACAGAGAGATGGAGGAGGAGGGCCCTGCATGGGGCACAAAGCAGGCAGGCTGCTGGCCAGGGGAGAGCTGTTGAGGACACTGCAGGCTAGAGGAAAGTGAGGTGAGCTGTGTGCCTGACAGCAGCTGATGCTTCCCAGGCTCAGTGGTAGGGAGGAGGAGGAGGAGGCCCCCCCATGTGGGGCCCACGGCAGGAAGGTGGCTGGCCAGGGGAGACCCACCAAGGCTGCTGCAGGCTGGGGGAAAGCAAGGCGCGCTGCGCGCCCAACAGCACCTGATGCTTCCCGGGCCCAGCAGTGGAGATGAGGAGGAGGCCCCAAGCGTGCGGCCCATGGGAGACAGGTGACTGGCTGAGGCTGCGGTGGAGCAAGTGGAGGAGCCTGGAGGAGAGGCGGCTGCAGCAGCAGCAGCAGAGGGGAGAGCGTGGGACTTGTGCGGGGCCTGGGTTTATTTCCCTTGGTCGTGTAAGGAGGGGGTACACGGGAGGAAAAGAAATGAAATGATTACATTATCTAAAGTGCCCCCGGGAAATTCAAATGCCCCCAACTTAGACATTCCTGGCTACGGGCCTGGTTCTAATTCTGGGAGATCTCCAGCCCCCCCCAGGAGCTGGCAACCCTACTTACACCCCCTGTATTCTGAAATTCTTAGGATTCTGCAAGACGGAGTTTGGCTCTCAACTTCAGAATCTTGGGGTATTGACTGCAATATCTGACTAGTAGCGCTTCTTGTCACGTATCCTAAACAAAACCTATTGCCAGTCATTTTTATAGAATGATTCAGGGCTATTTTTGGGCAGGAACGCCCAGGAATGGAGTTCCGGCTGGCTCCCAAGTTGGCCACGCCCAGCAGGAACTCATTAGCATAATAGGCCACATCCAACAGCAGAAATTCATTAGGACTGGCTACATTAGGGGTGTGTGGTCTAACATGCAAAGGAGTTCCTGCTATAAAAATAGCCCTGGGGTTTTGACAACAAACAAGGTAAACAGAATAGGAAGCAAAAGGTGGGTGTGGCTGGATGACCACACTTCTGGTAACATGGGGGTGTGGTCTAATATGCTAATGAGCTGTGGTATCAGGGGTGTGGCCTATTATGCTAATGAGTTCCTGCTGGGCTTTTTCTACAGTAGTCCAGAGTGGGAGGCACAGCTTGGTTTGTTGACCCTCTGAGTTTATGTATTTATTTAGTTTGATTTGAACCCAGCCCTCTCTGCCGGAGCAGGCTTAGGGCGGCTGACACAAAATTCCATCAAGTAAATAACAGATAAAAACATCAATATAGGTGTCCTCATAAGTTGAGCGGCTGATGAGGTTGGGGTGAGGTTCACCTGTCTATAATTCCACGCAAAGAATGCTGTTGATCGGTGAAGTTGCTGTGAATTGTTACACCAAAACCCTAGAGTCCAAAAAAGACACTTGTATAGCAACTTCTTGCTGTGCTGTAGAAGTTTGCTGGGTGACCTTGGGCCAGTCACCCACTCTTAGCCTAAGCTACTTCACAGGAATCTTGTGAGGATACAGTGGAGGAGAATGATATGAGATGCTTTTGGTCCCCCTTGGGAAGAAAAGCGGGGTATAAATGAAGTAAATAAATAAATATGGCCAAGAACTTTGGCCTACACCTCATGGAAATAAAGCCAATAAATTACTGGCTAACAATGAAGTATACAAGGGACTGCAATCTCCACTCCCGACCAAGGGCTTGTTTTGTGATTCCATGAGATCTTTCCCAATCTGGACAAATAGAATGACCTGTGCTTGCAAGCCACTGAGAGGCATTCCCTCATATATAGCAAATATCCCAAGGAATACCATACCATCAGTTAGGAATAGTGTGGCCAGTTATCTGCTGGCCACCTCCCGGAGCTTTTGGGGGGTGGGGCATAGTGACATCAAGGAATGTGATACCATGTAACACCATTGTGCATGACACCTTCCATTACATAACCAGAAATGATGTCATGGTATTGTAGAAAAGCTCTAGGACTTTCCAAGGTTACACAACTGACTTTTCCCTTGTTTGGAGCAGCAGCGAAAGCTGGGGAACTGGGGATGGAAGGTGTTCTGGCATAGCAGGAGACCTGGAATCCATAGACAGAAAATCAACCAGTCTTCCTGAGTTAGAGACTTACATCCAGTAGCACCTGAGTTAGAGACTTACATCCAGTAGCACCTTAGAGACTCAAAGGATTCTGGGGGGGGGTATAAACTTTCAAGAGTCACAGTTCGACCATGGCAGTTTTGACTCTTGACATCTCATACTTCCCAAACTTGTGGGTCTCTAAGGTGATAGTGGACTTGACTTTGGTTGTTCCACTGAACATCAACATGGCTACCCTCTGCATCAATCTCCCTGGATTAGTTAACTCCTTTTGCAAATTAGCATGCCCTCCGCCCCAACTAGCTCTTGATGAGATAATCCCTGCCCCCTTTCCAGCATCGCATAACATTATATTACATTACATTTTCGATTTGTATACCGCTCACCCCCCCCTTGGGGGCTCTGAGTGGTTCACATATTTCATCATTACAAATTCTAACCTAGGGCCACATACATACAAGGGAGGTGACAAGCCTACCAGGCACCCCCTTTTTTTTTGTAGCGACTTGTCTTTCTTCTGCGGATGACGTCTTTTCTCTGGCGCTGGTCTTTGGATTTTTCTGCGGACGACGTCCTTCTTCAAGTCCGGGCCAAGCGCACGGTTTTTGCACAGACTCGCTGATTGGCCTCCATCCATCAGGCTCCGGCCTGTTGCGTCGCCCTGCCTCTGCGCTTGTTGGCCCAGCCTCCTTTCACTTTGCCCGTCTCGCCAGCCGCCGCCATGCATTTCCTGCTGCCGCTGCCACCTCTCTTCACTTGTGCCGTTCGCCGCATGAGCTGCTGCCACCACACCACAAGGGCAGGTGTCCCCCCGCTCTAGAAGCAGGTACCCAGTTTATCTATTTGCCCTTTAACGGGCTTTTGAGCTGCTGGGTAGGCGGGAGCTGGGACATAGGGCCGGGAGCTCACTCCGGCTGCGGTGGGGCTCGAACAGCCAAAGCTGTCCGGCCAGATGTCATGCAGGCTTCACTTACTGCCTGTGCCACCGCTCCCTCTTAACCAGGAAGCCCACAAATTTAGAAATGTGAAGCACGAGCATTCAAATTGGCAATCTAGATTTGGTTTGACCCCAAGACTACACTCTACCACACAGCTAAACTTGGCCGGCACTCATGCTTCAGGTTCAGGCAACATATGATTTCACTCTCCTCCTCATCCTTCTTTGAGAGTTGTCTCACTCTCCCTTCTATGTGGCTTTGGTCCTCCACTCTGTCTGTCTCCCTCTCTTTCCCACCAGGTCTGTGTAATGCTTTGAGATGCTCCCTCCCTCAGTCCACCCTTCCTAGGATTTCGGTGTTTTCCCTTCCTGGGTCAAACTGGCTTCAACCTCAAGTTCTCCTTTCTCCTATCCCCTGACAGAAGCTGTCCTCCCGCTGACCAGCCAAAACCCTCCTGCTCAAGACCCAAACCTCATTCCACATACCTCCCACATTCTCTGTCAACCTTTTCCCCACCCCACTGCTTCCCATCTCTCTCTCTCTCTCTCACCTGCCTCTTCCCTGGGGACACTGTATATGGAACCTCATGAGGCTGGGGTCTGTTGGGTTCGCCATGGGCGGGACACATTTGTGTACAGCTGCTGCTTACACGAGGAATGACTAAGCAAGGACTGCATTTTAAATTTGCTCCTTTTCTTGCTTTTATTTGGCTTGCCAGCTCCAGGTTGGGAAATTCCTGGAGATTTGGGGTTGGAGCCTAGACAAGGTGGAGTTTGAGGAGAGTGTAACACCATAGAGTCCACCCTGAAAAGCAGCCATTTCCTCTGGAAGAATGGATTTTCAACTGGGGATCAGTTGTAATTCTGGGAAATCTCCAAGCCACATCCAGAGGCTGGCAATCCTGCATTTATAGCCGATAAAATTCACCTTATGGTGTAGAGAAATAACCTCCTCTGCCTGGTTTTCTCATAGCTCAGTAGTACAGCACAAATGTTGCTTGCAGAAGGTTCAATGGCATTTCTAAGATGAGGACTGGGGACTCACGGGAAGAAACCATGGAGGAGTCAAGGCTTAAGGAAGAGGCTGACTTGGAAAAACATCAACAAATGTTTTAGATACAGGCCATGCTGCCTTCGAATGAAAATAACAGCCCGCAGCCAAGGCCTTGAATAGCCATTTCCTGATGCAACTCTATTTGCAGTTTTCCCTTCAACCCGAATAACTAATGAAAGTAAATTGAGAGCATCAATTACTTCCCCTCCGGGGTTCGAGAAATGAGAGGGGTTGGACGCGGAAGGGCTCTGGGGGCTGCTTTCGCAGACGGCTCTTGTACGTGGCATCTGTGGATTTAGAGGGCACCGTGACCGACTCTCGGAGGGCCTTGTGAATGCTCGCAGGTGGCAGAAGTTCCGCCGAGAAGCCGAGGCACTGCCAAATACCGAACAGATGGCTGAAGTCACCAGTTATTTATTCCTATAATTAGTAGCAAGCTGTGATCTCGGGGCTTAAAGATATTATAAATTTTGATACAATTTCTCTTCTTGTTATGGGGAGAGAGAGAACCCAGGGAGCTTATGGGGCTATGCTTATGGGGTTTGGGGGGAGATACAGTTCAAGCCTGCAGTCATGGAGAATGGGGATTTGACAATCCAGGGAACATAATGCGTAAATTTCAGTATTCCTGTTTCTGCCATAATCTCTCGCTACTTGGGACCAAACTGTAGTTAGCTCCCCCTGCTCCCACCCAATTGTAAACATGAAATTTGATAACAAAAAAAACCCAACGATTAAAACTGATGCTTTTTGTAGGTCAATTGCATAGAAATAGTGTCTGAGTACAGTGCAACTGGCATTAAATGGGTATTAAATTGATGCAAGAAGAAATTGGAAACCAAATATGGGGAAAATGAAAACATTCACAATGCACCAAAAGCTTTCCCTCCCCAAGCATATCTTCAAGTCCCTAATCAAGTATGGGGCTTTGAACACCAACCATGCAAAGTGCTACAAGTTAGGGATTTGCAAAGATATTTTGTTCCTGTAGAATTTTCTGCTCCTGAGGCCTTTTGGCCCTGATGTTTACAGTGTGCATATGTGTGGCCTAGCGAAGACCTACTATGTGCATCTGATGAAGTTGGCCCTGGTCTATTAAATCTGATGTGCACCAGCAAAAGGCTTCTCCTTTTAAATTAGATCCATCCTGGACAGTTGTGTTTTTCTAAGCAATTGTTGTGCCAGTGAGGTTCTGTGTTTTCACTAAAAAGTACTTTTTCAAACGGATCTGACAGGTGCAAGCGTGTTGACTGTTGTGCTAAACAGATCGGAACATTTGTTCAAATCCTATAAACCCTCTGTATTTTAGTGTATTTCTTTTTCAGAATAGTATATTAGAATACTGAATGCAAGGAGTATTGGGATGTCTGCTGACAACATTACATCCAGCTCAAAATATGCTTTTAAGTGCCCTCCATGCCTAAGGGGAGATAATTAAAATTCTGTTACTTCCCACAATTAGAAAAAAAAAAAAACCTTTAGACATTTATCTGCTATTTTGACATATTTATGGCTTTACAACTGCTGACCTTATAACCTTAACTTGTTATGTAGTTTTTCACTTTTGTGTAACTTAAAGATCATCATGCTACATGTTAATTTGCTGTTAAGTCCCTGTCTATAAGTTTAGAACCTCATCTACCATTCCACTGTATTTGAAAAGTGTGCCTTGCATGTGAAAGCTCATACATGGAATAAACCTTTGTTGGCTTTAAAGGTGCCACTGGACTCTAAATTTGTTCAGATTGCCATTGTCATTTTACTACTGTGGGCAAGGGGGCTTCCATGAGTACTTCCTCGTCTGTCACCAGCACTCAGTGATGTGGCAGGGGGGAAATGGTGGGGGAAAAAACAGTCATAAGACACTGCAATGTTATTTCTGGCCAAAAAAAGAGGAAGTGATGTCACTGTATCACGTTCTATGGTTTTACCATAAAGTTTCAGGGAAATCCAAGAGCAACTCATAACAGGTGATGTCACTTCCTTCTTTTGGCTCGAGATGACATTGCAGTGTTGCACAATGCTATTTCTTCCTGTTTCTGCCCTGATCCTCCTGCTGGTTACCAGCCAAAGGCTAGCAACCCTAATGCAAAGGTGCATTGGAATGTACTTTGTAAGGTGCCTCCCCCCCCCGCCAGCAGTATGGTGTTGACCACCAGCTGCACTCAGACGTGTGTTCCGATATGCATACAGCCTCTGTTTTTCCTTTTTTTCCAGCCCAGCTTGTGCAAGTATTTGTGCATCCGGCCTCCAATTTATTTATGTTTTTTTTCCCAAATGGGAAGTAAATTGGATAGAATGAGACATAAAGAAGGTTCATGATGACTGTCTACATCAGCAGAACAAAAATATCCACAGTGGAAATAAAACGCAGCAGATCACTACAGCAGCCCTTTTGCAAGTGTTCAGTGTCTTCAGCACATGAAACTCTGGTTCCTCATAACGCAGCTAACAGAAATACTCCTGCTCCCTTCCTCAGGAGAACTTCAAATCTACCCTCTGGGGCCATCTGTAAGTATGACACTAATCGAGGGAGAGAGAATATAGCAGCACAGGGACAATTTAGAGCTAGGGATGAGTAGATTTCCCACATGCCTTTCTTTTAGCATTCTGGAAGTTTGCTCTGTGCTGTGTTCTACTTGTCCTTAATGCTGATGTAACTAGGGGACTTCGTAAAATTAATCCAGGAATTAGAGGCTGCACAGTTTCCAGGTCCTGCAATTCAGTTGCATCTCCCCCCCTCCCTTTTGCATTGCTAATGTGCATTTGCATGTTGATTAAACATTACAAAAAAGTACAGTAGATATGAATGTATGCATGATAGCACTAAGATTCTTTTTTTATGCAGTATGTTAGGACTGCCAAGGCCTCCTGCTATGGTGAGAGACCTCCTGCTGATTGTCCGCTGCTCTGAGATGTGGCAAGGGAATTAAAAACAACAATATTCTACCAGTCTCTATGCTGGTATGTCACTTCTGGTTAAAACCACAGAGCTTCTAATGATCCCTAGAGCTACCCATTCTCACTTCCGGGTTCTGCCCAGAAGTGATGTAGTGATGTTGGCGCCAATGTCACACCCTCCATGTTCCCGACCTCCAACTCTCCCACTGGTTGCTGAGATCAGCCTGGCAATCCTAATATAGCTGCTCCCACACAGCCACACTGAGTTTCTGTTGGCGTGTGCTTGAACATACTTGATGTAGAAAGGGGGACAGAACCAAATTAAGTGAAAGCAGAACCAAACTGTTATGCATCAAGATGGCCGCGACCGCATGCGCCTGGCCATGCAGTCAAGCAGACTCTCAAACCTTTGGTCCTAGAACAATAGACACCGCGGATCCTAGTGCGGGCCAATGGGAGTGCCCAGATCCTGAAGGGAACCTATAGTTACTTGGGCCATGTAAATAGAACCTATCATGGGTATTGGGGGTGTGTTGGGTGTGAGGGCAGACACGAATATAAGCTGGCTGTGGACCGGCTATTTTTGTCTTCATTCTGATGTAACTAAATAAATGTGAGCTGATTTCACCAGGCTGAGTCTCAGACCTCAGTACTTTTCACAAACAGTGTTATTCTGATTTAAAAATGGAAACCAAATCCTGGATAATGGAGAATTCCTAAAGCAAGAAATCCAGTGCTCTAAAATACAGGGGGAAATCTGGATGGAGAGAATTTTGGATTTATCCTTTCTTTTGCAACAAGAAAGCAGAAAAAATAGTAGTTGAGAAACATATCACACTCCTGCGTTTGCCTGAATTGCCTTGACAGCACAAAACTCAGCCAGGCAAAATACCTTTTTTTTTTTTTTGCAATTACTTAATTGTCTCTGATTTCCTTTCTTCCTGCAAATGATTTTGGTAAAAAGAAATTGGAAACAGTCTAGTCCAAGCAACCGCTTGCTCCCTGAGGAAGATCAATAACCGTTCTTCACTGTTTTCATAGCATGCGCTCGTTGGAGAATGAGCCTCATAGCGGTTTATGCTCCAAGGAGAATCACAGTGCAGTGCTAAGCAGAGTTACACCCTTCTAAACCCATTGACTTCCGTGGATTTAGGAGGGTGTAATTTTCTTTAGAACTGCGCTGTTAGTCTCCACGGTGCTCTTTGAGGCGGCTTTTAAAGAACCGTAACCCAAGAGTAACATGGCAATTCTAGCGCTACCCTTCAGCAAGCGGAAGGCCCGCAAATGGGTTGAAATCCTGATTCTGAGCCACAGCTATCTTTTAGAGCTTTTCTGGGAGTGCTTCCTCTTAAGTCGTCTTGGCTTTTAAGCAGAGTTGCTAAGTCTGGGTTGAGAACTCCCTTGAGGTTTTGGGGGTGGAGCCTGGGGAGGGAGGGGCTTGGGGAGGAGTGGGACCTCAGTGGGGTCTAATTCCATAGAGTCCCCCACTTGAAAGCAGCCATTTTTCTCCAGGGGAACTGATCTTTGTCGCCTGGAGACGAGTTCTAATTCTGAGAGATCTCAAGGCCCCACCTGCAGGTTGGCAACTTTACTCACAAGCTGCCCCCCCTTTATTTAGACTGTGGTGACCTAGCCACACTGATCCACTTGGCAGTAACCTCCAGACTGAAGTTGCCTTTGAAGATGTCTCGGAAGCTTCAGTTAGTACAAAACACAATGGGAAGACTCCTCTTTGGGATCAGTCTTCCAGAACATGTAATCCCAGTGTTCTATAGCTGCTTGGGGTCCTCATATTTATCAAACTGCATCTTCCAGCATGCTCCAGTGTGTCAATTACATTCTGCAGAAGCCTTCTGGTGGTACCCTGTCCTAGGACTTTCCATATGGCAACAATGAGGTCATAGGGTTCCCCTCTCTGAGTTGGGAAATTCCTGGAGATTTGGGGGTGGACCTGAGGAGGGCAGGATTTGGAGAGGGGAGGGACCTCATTGGGGGTATCATGCCATAGAGTCCGCCTTCCACAGCAGCTGTTATCTCAGGGGAACTGGTCTCTGGAGGTCAGTTATAGAAGAAGAAGAAGAGAAAAGAGATTGGATTTGTACCCCACCCTTCACTACCTGAAGGAGTCTCAGAGTGGCTTACAATCTCCTTTCCTTTCCCCTCCCCACAACAGACAACCTGTGAAGTAAAGGGGGCTGAGTTAGATCTCCCAAGAACTGCTCCTGAGAGACAGCTCTGGAAGAACTTATGACTGACCCAAGGTCACACCAGCAGCTGCATGTGGAAGAGTGAGGAATCAAACCCACTTCTCCCAGATTAGGGTCTGTGCTCTTAACCACTACACCAAACTGGCTCTCGGAACTGGGAACTGATCTCTGTAGGTCATTGGCTTTCTCTGTGGTAGGCCCATTCCTCTGGATTGGCCTGCTAGAATGAGTGGGTGAGTTCACTTGCAACATTCTGGAAGGCATGAGAAGATAGTTTGATGGAGCATTTGGTGGAGGATAAATTTGACTGCATTTTTAATGGTCTATTTTTTAAAAATGTTGATACCTGCCTTGAGTCTGAGGAGGCAAAGCAGGGTAGAAATATTTTAAATAGAGAAGTGAAAAATGGAAGGAAGAAATGGATGGAGAGAAAGGGCATGACTAGCATTGGTAGTTCAGGTAGAGTTGGCCACTTTGGCTTGGGAAATTCCTGAAGATTTGGTATTGGTGCCTATGGAAAGGAGGTCTGGGGGAGGTATTGAACCTAGAAACTGGAGTATATCATAGAGTTCCCCCTCTGAAGCTGCCATTTTCTCCAGGGGAACTGATCTCTGTAGTCTGGACATCAGCTGTAATTCTGGGAGAAGTTCAGGTCCCACCAGGAGGTTGGCAACCTGAAGTCCAGGAGATAACCAACAGCACTCTCATTTTGTGGGAAGGGTCCAGAACTCTTGAGAGACAAAATGAGTTCTGAGGGAGGGGTTCTGTGCAGCTGGGAAGCCTGCATGCTCCAGCATCAATAAATGTAGTCCTAACACAAAATACCACTTCCCTTTGTCTAAACCATTCCCTCCTCTACTCTTGTATCATTGCAAGATTTCACTTCCCTGCTGCTGATAATTTTTAGTTTAAAAATAACAGGAGAATTCATGATGACTCTTGCATTCATCTGCACTTTGCCGCAACTGGGATGCGTATTGATTTTCCCACCAGACCTTTTTGTCTAGATTCATGCGCTGCCAAGCTTCCTCATCTCTTTGCCATTTCTAGGGAATGGGTGTCTCTTTGCCTTTTTTCTTTATTTCTTCACATGGGTTTCAAAAAGAAAATAATTGCATTCTGGATTTATATCCACAGACTTCCTGGCAGGTTCCTCCCAACCGAGAGATTATTGAATGTCATTAAGATCTCTTTTTTTTTGTTCTGCCGTCTTTATGTTTGTGGCAGGTGCTTTACTGCAGACTTTCAAATGTATATATTCAAAGACACAAAATTACTTTTTAACATGAGCTGTTCCGTGTCAGGAAGGAAAGCACGGAAACATCTGAGAGAGAGTGAAAAATCTTGAAATGCTTGTGAATTTAAAATGGAGAAAAGCCCTCAGGCCTGCGAGTCCAGCCTAATCTCCAACAGTGACCAGCCACTTGCTTCCAGGAAGACCTCAAGATGATCATGAAGCTGATAACCTTGCCTTGTTTACCCCTAATAACTCACATTTGGAGGTATAGTGATGCTGGTTATGGAGGTTCAATCTGGCCATATTGGCTGATAGTATTGATAGATCTCCCCATGATGTTCTCTAACTCCTTTTTGAATGTCTCTAAGATATGGACCACCTTGTCCTTGATATCCTAGGCTAGCCCAATCTCATCAGATCTTGGAAACTAAGCAGGGTCAGCCTTCATTAGTACTTGGATGGGAGACCACCAAGGAAGTCCAGGGTTGCCACACAGAGGCAGGCAATGGCAAACCACCTCTGAACATCTCTTGCCTTGAAAACCCCATGGGAGTGCCACATATGGGTTGCAACTTGATGGGACTTTCGATTACCATTAAATTAGTGGCCATGACCATATCTTCTGGGCAACTTTTGACTTTGTATGTGTGTGTGTGAGTACGCGTGAAGTACTTTCTTATGACTGTCCTAAATCTATTGCCCATCAATTATAGTTAACTACACACTGGCCCGGGCACATGGGAGGATTTGCCCCACGAAACAGACGGGTCGAGGGTGCATCAAATGGGCACGATCATATGGCAACATCTGGGAAGCGTAGTGCATCCGTCACCAACCCGTACCATCAGCCCAAAGAAGCGAATTTTAAAAGTACCAGCAAAAGGGTAGTAGCAACCAGGACATGCGGGTCACAGGTGAGCATCGGATCGCGGAAGCGGAGTTAATCTGGTGCATCCGGCATGCGCATGCGTCCCGTCACACTGGATGTGTTTTTTCCAAGCCTCCACAGTATGCGAATAAATGTAAGATTGAACATGTGCAAGAATGCGAAAACGAAACCCTTTGATGCGCTTCAACATCGCCATGTGATCGCCGGCTATCAGCATCTTTCCGGCATCTTGGGGACCTGTTTGATCGCGCTACCACGCATCTTTTTGCTCTGGATCTAATTTGCCTCCCTTCAGTGGCACAGTATCCCGCTCATGTGACCAGGACCACTGTCAGGCAAAGTCAGTGGTCTTTTTGTAGAAAAACAGCTGCAGGAGCTCATTAGCATATGGTATGCTAATAAGCTATTAGGCTATTAGCATATGCCATGCCCCCTGACATCACCGGAAGTTATGTCAGAAGGGGAAGCAAAAGGGGGGGAGGCATCTTCAAAAGCCCCCCCTTCCCTTCCCCAGCTGGCCTGGGTGGGGGAGCTAGGAGAGAAGGGGTTTAAAGTTTAAACTCCATCTCACTAGAGTTGGGCCACAGAAGGAGGAAAGAGGGAAGGAAAGAGAGAGAGTAGAGAGAAGGAAAGAAGGAAGGAAAGAGGGAAAGAAAGAGAAGGAAAGGGGAGGGAAAGAAAGAGAGGGAAGAAGGAGGGAAACAGGGAAAGGAGGAAAAAAGAGATGAGAAGAAAGTGGGAAAGAAAGAAAGAGAGAAGAGAAGAAGGAGGGAAAGAGGAAAAAGAGAGAAGGAAAGGAGGGAATGAAAGAAATTTGACGGCAATTCGGCCCCATTATGGGCCATTGAAGTCAATGGTGAAAACATAGGGTATATTCTGGGGGTTGGAGGGGAGGGAGTTTGAGGGAGAGGCTCCAAACTCACAGGATAGCTGATGGAGCCTCTCCCCAAGATACCCACCAAGTTTCAAGAAAGTTGGACCAGGGGGTCCAATTCTATGGGCCCCCAAACAGGTTGCCCCTATTCCCTCCATTGTTCTCTATGGTGGGAAAAAATGTTAATTTTTAAGACTGGTATTTAGGGATGGAAGGGAGCTCTTTAGGGATGTAATGTAAATCTGAAAGAATTCCAGGCCCCACCCAGAGGCTGGTAAACCTATTCCTCCCATTAAAAATGGCCTGCAATTAAAACAAACAAAAACAAAACAAAACCCTTCACACCTCAGGAAGAAAGATCCCAGCCTAGTAGATGCAATGATAGTTTTCTGTGGCTGAGTTCAGACTGGCAGCTTGAAGCAGGAGCCAGTCATGGCAAAAAAGCCCCGGAACAAACTGTTCTGGGTTTTCCCGGTCACACTGCGCTGACTGATGCGGGAACATACCGGGAGGAGGTGCACAGGAGCATTCAGACTGCTGGCCCGGAGGCGCGGCTGTAAACAGCTTTTCCCTTGTAATTCGGCTATGTGCGCATGTGCGCATATGCGCTCATACACACATAGGTATCCAGCCGATTTGGGGAGGATCCCGTTGCGCTCGCACCGCATTGGGTGGTAGAGCGGAGCACGGCCAATCATATCACTGCTGCCTTATGCATGATGCGGGTTGCTCCCGGCTTTTCAGGTTGGCACTCACACTTCCCGGAAGCAGAATGAAGCCGGATAAATGGGCTCTCAGGGATTTGCTACCACTTTCACCAGGTATCTTTTAAACGTGGGAGCGAAGCAGAACAGCACGGGTTGACTACGGGTGGGGAACGCCAGGCAGATGTGTGTATGTGAACACCCCCTTTAATCTGCTTGTGAAATGTGGCTGAAACGTGGCTATAGTGGGGCAAACTGCCAGTCTGAACTCAGCCTGTTTCTTGGGTCCCATGTGAACTGAAAGCCAGAACAGCCTTCAAGGGTGATCCCACAAACTCTAGAATTTTTGCCCATACATCCTAGATGAACACAGGCACTTATTATTCAGGGTGGTGAAAAGCAAGGCTGATTGTGAAGTGCTCCAAGAGGACCTCCACAAACTGGGTGAGTGGGCGACAATGTGGCAAGTGAAGTTTAATGTTGGTACACGTAGGGTGATGCACACTGGGACAAAAAAAAAAAATATCCCAATTTAGAGTATATGCCAATGGGGTTTGAACTTGCTGAGGCTGAGAGGGGAAAAGATCTTGGGGTGGTAGTGGAGAGCTCAGCGATAGTGTCAACCCAGTGTGGTGCAGCGGTGAAAATGGCAAACTCTGTATTAGGGATTATTAGGAAAGGGACTGAGAATAAACCAGTCAATACTGTCATGCCCCTGTATAGATCTAAGGTGCGGCCTCGTTTGGAATACCGTGTACAGTTCTGGTCATCGAATCTTGAAAAGGTGATTGCAGAGCTGGAAAAAGTGCAGAGGAGGGCAACCAAGATGGTTAGGGGGTTGGAGCCCCTTCCCTTTGAGGAAAGGCTGAAGAGTCTGGGACTTGTCAGTTTAGAAAAGAGATGACGAAGGGGGAGACATGATAGGGGTTTATAAAATCATGCACGGAGTAGAGAGAATTGACAAAAAAGAAAATTTTCTCCCTCTCCCAAAATTCTAGAACTCGAGGGCATTCAATGAAGCTGATGGGCAGTAGGTTCAAGATGGACAAAAGGAAATACTACATTACACAGAGAATGATTGAAATGTGGGATTCGCTGCTAGAGGATATAGTGATGGACACAGGAATAAGCAGCTTTAAAGGGGGGTTAGGTAGATTCATGGAGGATAAGTCCATCAATAGCTACTAGCCATGGTGACTGAAGGGAACCTCCACATTTGGAGGCACTAAACCTCTGAATCCTAGAGCCAGGAGGCAACATCACAGGAAGGCCTCAGCCTCTATGCCCTGTAGTTGACCCTCCAAGGGAATAAGTTGGGTTCTGTGTGAGACAGGATGCTGGACTAGATGGACCATTGGTCTGATCCCGCAGGGCTCTCCCTATGTCCATCTCACATGCCCAGCATCTACCTGATCTCTCTTCCCATCCCTTTCCTCAGAGGGTGTCTCAAGTGAGGGCAAGCAACAGTCAGCAACAGCCTGCTTGCAGATTAGCTTTTTAAATAATTCATTGCCACTTTGAGCAAGATTGGGCACATGCTTTGGCAGAACGCTGTGCACAAGGTGAGAAGTGAATCTCTTCTTCTGTCAGGTGCGCTCCACGTCCCCCTTTGCAGGCCATCAAGGTGTCTTTGCCGCACTTAAATTAGCCGGCCTGAACTATGGGCTTTGACTCTGGACTTTAATTGTGCCATACGGTGGAGGGAGGCCTCTTGTTTCTTTCCTTAGCCGTTCGGCCCCAGCTAACGAGCAGAAAGTGGGAAAGGAGGACCGAGAAGAAATGGCAACGGCAAAGTCCTGTGTCTGGCCTGGGTGAATTATTTATTAATCTGTTTTCTCCCGTCACATCCAATGGTGATTTTATGCAGCATCAACCTGCATAATGAGAGCCATTGAGACAATCCATAACCACCATTGCAAAGTGCGGCTGCTTTATAGAAATTTAGATCGGGACACATGGCTTCATGCAGGTAGGAGAGGCTGATGAGCTGCTACATCTTTGGCTTTCCGAAAAGATTACGGCCCTGTAACCAGGAACACAGGCTACCCAATTGCCATGGAATGGCTGTCAAGGGTAGGATGAGCCAACATGTCATGTGGGCAGGCTGAGGCTCAGACAACACATCCAGTACAAGGATTATTTGGTTTCTGCAAATAAGACCCTCAACAGTCACATTTATTTTGTCTGTAATGGCTGCTGCCTCTTGAGACGAGCACCTCATATTATCACGTCAAGGATCAGTTGCCAGTTTAAAAGGAGTGGTATTTCTAATAGTTTGGCAGTGGCGAAGTTGGTGGCATACAACATGGTGGCTTGCTGGGTAGCCATTGGCCATGTGGTGGGGGAAAGGGCTGTCAAGTCACAGCTGACTTATGGCAACCTCATAGGGTGTTCAAGGCAAGAGACGTTCAGAGGTGGTTTGCCATTGCCTGCCTCCATGTCATGACCCTGGTATTCCTTGGTGGTCTCCCATCCAAATACCAGCCCGGGCTGACCCTGCTTAGCTTCTGAGACCTGATGAGATAAGGCTGGCCTGGGCTGCCCAGGTCAGGGCAGTCAGTGGCGATGCATGTTTGCAATATGCTGGATAGCTTGGTTTATGCACACCCAAGGTTGTTACAGAAGGTCATGGGTCATATACAATCAGAGCTGTGTTTGCACCTGTGTGTTCAGGGTCACTCATCAGACAGCAGCGCTTGTCACGTTGGCAAATGCTCAGAACTGTCTAGACTGAATCCAAACGCTCAGTTTGGGAATACATAAGCAATCGGCATTCCAGTTTAGAACCCTCAATGCACATGAATGCTGCTATGTTTGAACATCAGGAAAGCACAATGGGAAAGACTGAAGTGCAAGAGAGTCAAGACATGCAGCTTCTTCCCCATCATCATGACAGATCATTGGTAAGGGTTTCCCCCCTCCTTTCATGTGAGTTGGGTGGGAACAGCTGTGGGACAGCAGTGCAAGAATGTGCATGTGCAAAACATTGCCAATACAACTTAGAGCAATTTTGAGTGTTCAGTATGAAGCAAATGTTTTTGAACATTTGGGGGCACTGCTTGCAACTTGTGATTCAAATAAGGCTACCCAATGTCAGGTACCCTGCCATTGTAAATTAGAAGGAGGCATTCATTCAGCTGTTGGAATGCAGGAGGATTTGGAGCCTCTAGTCTCTCACTGATTTAGTAGTGTCTGTTTTGTATCTTATCAACTTTGCCTGACCTTGGGTCTCATGTTGCTGCCATCCTGGCACTGGGAGTTTACTGGTCTAGGTTATTTTCTTAAACTTTTGCTTTGGGGTTTTCGCACACGCGTGCAAGGTAGCTATTGGCTTAGGGGGTGGGGGGGCATTTGAATGGGCTATAACTTAGACTGCTTGCTGTTTCGAAGTATCACTGACAAAGAGCATGTACCTGTACCTTCAGCATTGTCTTGCAATAAACACTATCTTCTGAAGAAGCCTGGTGTTTGACTATCTGAGGAAACTGACACCCATATGATAAGTAACTGTCCAGGGATTCTCAGTGTAATGTGCGGTTAGTGCCAGAGTAGAATTTTGGAGACTCAGGTTCAAACTTTCACTCACTCATGAAGCTCATGGGGGACCGTTGGCCAGTCACTCTGGCTCTTTCTCTCTTAGCCTGATCTGCTTCACTGGATTATTGTGAGCACATAGTCCAAGGTGTGTACCAGAATGTTGGAGTGAGCAACTCAGCATGCCTGGACATTTGAATCTAAGTATGTAGAGGTGTTATCTCCTTGAATGGGATGCATCTCTTTGTCTTAACCTGGAAGTTGCTCTCTGACCCCTACTCTCGCTCCCTTTGTCCTCTCACTCTATTCACATGGCCTTCCATGGAGGCATATGTCTTTGCAGGTCTCTCCTGTAGAGACAGTGCCCTCGTCCTCCCACACATGTGATGCTGGACAAGATGGCCATTGGTGATAGGGAAGCTACTCTTTAGATTAGGCTTCTTTCTCTCCTTTCAACTGCAATCTGAATGTGAACTGGATCTACTTAAATAAATACAAGTTTAACTCTTTTTTTTTTGGCAATATACTTAGGAGATTTATTTGCTGCACTCAGTATCACACTTCTATGACTGGGCAAAACTCTATGGGATGGAGTGAAAGGGAAAGGGGGTATACTGTATGTTCCATGAGAACACAACCCACAAAGATAAGTCAGAGACTTTGATCCACTGGTAATTTCTGGTTGTGGAAGGTATTTCCATCAGCAAGCTGGGACTTCCTTGTCCCCTGCTGTAGCTCCAAACAGCCCCAAAATGCTGCTTCCACAGGATGGGAGATTCCCAAATAAAGTGGGGTGAGGGTGTTAGAGGTCTGCAATGGGAAGAGAAAATCAGCAAATTTCCCCCTTTCTAGAGATATCAACCTCCAGGTAGGGCCTGGAGATCTCCCAGAATTACAAGTAATTTCCACATAACAGAGGTCACTTCCCCTGGAGAAACGGCTGCTTTGTAGGGTGGGCTATATGTCATTATACCCTGCTGAGGTCCCTTCCCTCCCCAAACCCCACCCTCCCCAGACTCCATCTCCAAATCTTCAGGAATTTCCCCAAGCCAGACCTCTGCTGGATCCAAACCAGAGAATACAAACTGGAATTTCTAGAATTACAGAGGGCCTTCAGTATATGAACCAAAGGTATTACTATCTTCTATATCCTCTCCCCTCCCTTCAATGACAACATATAAACATCGCAACAAACTTCCTTCCTTCATTTGCTGTTTATTTCCATCTAGAATCCATCAATTTGATTTATTAACACTGTCTTTATCCTGCTTTTCCACCAAGGAGCACAGGATGGCATTCTTGGTCATCCCTTTCTTTGTTTATCTTCATGACACGCCTGTGAAGTGATCTTTGTATCCATGTGTGGATTTCTATCTTGAACAGGATGGTGGTCTAGATGGACCTTTGGTTTGATCCAGCCAGGTTCTTCTGACCTTCTTGAAGAATTCAAAGAGGTAATAACCCAAGGTGTGTTCCAGAAGTTCATTGCTGCATTGTGGTGAAATCTTCAATGTCTTCAGTGCTGCAGATAGTGTCAGAGGGTAGCCATGTTAGTCTTCAGTAGAACAGTTAGATTTGAGTCTAGTAGCACCTTAGAGACCAACTGCTGGCCAAGCCGACAGTCTACAGTTAACTCTGCACTGCAGCCACATCTGTTCCGATTCCCCAGTCAGAGATTCTCACCTACAGGGCCTACAACAGACATTCTTGGAATTACAATGCCCATCTGATGAAGCAAGGAAACAGCTCAGAAACTCTCAGGTCCTTTCTGCACTGGACCTTAAATCTTGGCTCAGCCCTGTCCCTGAACTTACATTCTACACTATACCCGAGTTCACCCTGTAATTATCTCGGGGTATTTTTTGTATCCACATTGCATTGAGGTCACCCTGGTTTCGCCCCACACTTGTCCTGGGATAAACAGATGCTGTTAGAACCAGGGATAAATGCAAGGTATTGTATCACGAGCTGAACTCTGATAAAACCAGGGATGAGATCCAAGTGCGGAAAGGACCTCAGTCTCCAAGGGGGTACTGGACTCAGACTGAGTTGTTTTAGCCCTGCAGGTGGGGACGGGGAACCCCCTCTTCTCTAGCTCAGGTGTTTCTTCATTTGTTTCTTTGTCTCTTACTCAACTTTTGCTGTTCTCAGCCCTCCCCACCCATTTCTCCCTCTTCAGGCTCCTATTACTCAGGCTGATTTCCGAAGCGCTGTCTCTTGCCGTGGCGTGTAAGTGAGATTGTACTGAAAGTGAAGCTAAAAGTATTTCTAGGGTGGGATATTTAATCATTTAAATCCTTGATAGGAACGGATCTTCTTCTTTTCTTTTTTAAAAAAGTTTCACTAGCTATAAATCCAGGCTCTATCTAATCTCCAATCTCAGCGAGAGGAGAATTAAGCGAGGGAGCCTGTGTGACTGGAAAGGAAAAAGGGGGCCACTTGATCGGATCACGCCGAGAAGAAGCAAACGCGGAGCGGGTGGAGAGACCGGCACCATCTCCCTTCGCAGGGGGCTTCTTGACTTTTTCAGCCTCTGTTTTGAAATTAGAATTAGCTTTTGCAGGTGGGGAGGATTTGGGGCAGGGAAGGAGGGTGATCTTCAGAGGCGCCTAGACCAACCAAGGTGCCTTGTTAATTTGCCGTAGGGAAGCTAAGATCATGTCCTGTCTGCCACTCAGACTGCAAACTAGGAACCAGTTTTTCATCAGTCATTCAGCTGCATTGTTCAAGACAGTTCATTAGACCATTCTTTGCATATTCAGATAGTACCCTACAGTGCAATTGATGGTGGTTCTCAGTTTGGTGCAGTGGTTAGGAGAGCCAGTTTGGTGTAGTAGTTAGGAGCACGGACTCTAATCTGGGAGAACCAGGTTCGATTCCCCACTCCTCCACATGCAGCTGCTGGTGCAACCTTGGGTCAGTCATAGATTCTTTCAGAGCTGTTCTCTCAAGGGCAGTTCTCTCAGATCTCTCTCAGATCTCTCTCAGCCCCACCTACCTCACAGGGTGTCGGTTGTGGGGAGGGGAAGGGGAAGGACATTGTAAGTCACTCTGAGACTCCTTTGGGTAGTGAAGGGTGGAGTATAAATCCAATCTCCTCCTCCTCCTCCTCCTCCTCCTCCTCCTCCTCCTCCTCCTCCTCCTCCTCCTCCTCCTCCTCCTCTTCTTCTTCTTCTTCTTCTTCTTCTTCTTCTTCTTCTTCTTCTTCTTCTTCTTCTTCTTCTTCTTCTTCTTCTTCTTCTTCTTCTTCTTCTTCTTCTTCTTCTTCTTCTTCTTCATGGATGTGTTCTTCTATAGTCCAATCATGTAGGGTTGCCACCTCTGGACAGCTCTGTAGTCTGGATCTCTGTAGTCTGGAGATCAATTGTAATTCCGGGAGATCTCCAGGCCTCACCTAAGGCTTGGCAACTCTGCCAATAAGGGTTCTAGTTTCCCTCCTAGGGCTGCCAGGCTACAGTTGGCAATCTCCACGAGAAAAGGTGGGGCTGAGGCCTGGTTTCACCAGAGAGTTTTTGTAAATGCTAGAGTGTCGACTTCTGGTACAAACCAGAAGTGATGTCATCATGCTGGTGCAACATGGGCTTGTGCACCATTTCCCCTCCCATTTCATCCCACCTGGAGGTCTATAGTGGGAGGCCTGGCATCTCTATATTCCACCCTCCTTCACAGATCTGTGGTCACAGCACACTACTTGGCAGCCAGTTGTATAAATAAATGTGGACCGGGACTATCGGTCACTAATTATAATCTCGTACTCTTTTTTTTAAAAAAAAGTCTTTCCATTTATTGTTTACTTAGATTAGTAACTTGTCCATTTGCATTTCTTTTGGAGTTCATTGATGTTCAAAGCACCTTTCATCACCCTTTCCTTAGTTTTAACCCCCCCGCCCAAAAAAAACAAAACAAAACAAAAACAAAACTTTGTTTGGTTGATCAGCTGAAGTTTAAGTTTTTTAAAACACTAACTTCACACCTGTAATTTTTAGCTTCAAGAGCTGTTAATTAATTGAAATGTCTCCCGGCGTGTAATTTGCATCAACTGTTGCACAATTTGTAACTAGACCATTCGAAGAAGAAAAAAAAAAAGAAAGTGAGAAAATCTGAAGCTGATTCCAAAGTGCTGTTGCCTGGCACCTGACATTCAAGAGTTCCTAAAACTGCTTCAGTAAATGCTGAGAGATTTGTGGGGTGGTGTCTGGGGAGGGTGGAGTTTGGGGAGGAGGCGATGATTGTATTTCTAGACAATGCTCTAGGCCGCGTCCCCTAGTCTTTATACTATTCACCATAGAGACTAGGGGAAATCCCTAGAGTGTCATTCCAGGGAACTTACTTTTTTTCAGCTCCTCAGTTCCACAAAGGCAGGAAATTCAGGCTGGGAGGAGGTAATTTCTCCCCAAGTGGGTAAGTGTGAGGTAAATATGAAAGCCAGTGTGGTGTACTGGTTAAGAGCAGTGGACTCTGATCTGGAGAACCGGGTTTGATACCCCACTCCTCCACATGAAGCCTGCTGAGTGACAGTTCACTCAGAACTCTCTCAGCCCCACCTACCTCACAAGGTGTCTTTTGAGACTGCTTTAGGTAGAGAAAAGAAGGGTATAAAAAACTCCTCCTCCTCTTCTGCTACAATCTCATGTCCAAAGAAGACATGGGTGTACAATAACATGGCCAAAGAATTCTAATCAACCCTCGGGGGAAATCAAAATCATGTTCTGTCTCACAATGGCATATAAAGCAGCTTCGTATGTCTTCATCGTCAGACCCTGTTAGAGGAAGCAGGTAGGATCAGTGGTTTAGCACCTGCTTCTCACAAGAGGTTCGGTTTAGTCCCTGGCATGCCCAATTAAAGGATTTCCAGCAGCAGGGGCTAGGAAAGGCCTTTCTTTGCCCATGACCCTGGAGAGCTGCTGCCAGTCAGAACAAACCATTACTGAGCTAGATGGACCAAGGCAGCTTCTCGTGTTGGTAGAGCAGCAATAGGAAGCAAACTCTGCTTAATTCATAAAACATGGGCCTTGTTTGGGAGGCTGTTATTGTTCTGCACAGCACTTTGGCAGCGCGAACATGGGCAAAGCTCCAGCAAAGTGGTTCAGCGGTGGCACAGAAGGGCGAGGGGAGACAGCTAGAAAGTGAGCCAGGAGCTCTGGGGTGTGCTAAGCCAAAACAAAAGGCGTGTCAGTCTTGCGAGCCAGATGCATACGGAAAGAGGTGTTCTGCAAGGGCAGCGGCCTCTTTCCTCGGTGTTCATTAACCTCTTTCACCTCTGCGCTGTTCCAGACACAAGCAGTTCTTGGTCCTGCATCAAGGGCATAATTAGCAAAGCCTGAATGAGCCATGCGAGCCGAGCACTTTCAAGACGGGCAAGAAGAGGAGCTGAGAGTGCAGCGGAGACAATGAGGCCAATAGGATCGGGTTGGTTTCGATGGGTGGTTCAGAAAGGTGGATTGCCCTCGACCGCTGCTCAGCTCCTTCTACGCCTCTATTGAAAACTGAAGTGGAATTACAAAACAAGTTGAGAGGGTTCTAAACATGACTTTCGGAAGGGCTGATTCTGCAGCTCCAAATCTATCAACAGTTACACATTCCCAGTAAAAATATGACTCCTCAGGTTAAAGAGCTTTATGAACTCAAGCTTTTACTATTTGAGCTTTAAGTTCGGTCAAGTAGGACTTTTTGTTTGTAGAACCCACCAAACCCCAATATCAGAAAAATGTGCTCCACCTCATTTATTCCCCCATTGGTGGGATGAGGTTGATGTTGTGTGCAACCATGGAGGCCACTGGCCAGACTAGGATTGCCAAGTCTGGGTTGGAAAATACCTGGAGACTTTGGGAGTGGAGCCAGGAGAGGGCATGGTTTGGGGAGGGGAGGAGCCTCAGCGTAGTACAATACCATAGAGTCCACCCTTCAAAGCAGCCATTTTCTCCAGGGGAGCGGGTCTCTGTCAGCTGGGGATCAGTTGTGAAAGCGAGAGATCCCCAGGCCCCACCTGGAGGCTGGCAACCCTAGGCCAGACCACTGACCAACTGGGTCTTATGGCTAGCAGGAGTTGATTGGCTGGTTGATGATGGACTTAGAAGGGTTTGTTTTTTCCTTTTAGAAACAAATTGGGGGGGGGGTCTGGGGTCTTTTTCACCTACTTTGGAAGACTTAGGAGATGTTAAGGGTTTGTTTATTAGGTCACAACTGGTGCGGAGACTGTGGGGTGGGATCCGGATGAAATTTTCCAGTATCAGAATGGAAACTTGCCTGCCTCTCCCTTCCCCCTGCAGCTTACTGATCTCCACAAAGTGCTGCCCCTGGGACATAAGGGATCCTGAGGAATGACATGGGGGGGGGTCTGCAGCAGGAAGAGTGATCTGTGAAAATGGATCTAACCCTGTGCAAGAGGGTCAGGGTTTTCTTAAAACACCATTAAGCAAGCTGTGCCTATGAGCAGCTAGCTGAGAGACAGAGAGACTGAGTGTGGAACTTCAAAAGTGTATCTGTGGGCTGAAACAGACTGCAAGATGTTGGAATGAAAAACTCCATCAAATGCTAAGCAAGGAAGGATTTGAGCAAGGCAAGGCAGAACGTTGTCTATACCCAAGATACAGAGACAACAAATGGATTTACATTCTCACTTATGTGGATGACCTGGTGTTATGCTATGAAGTCAAGGAAGACTGTGATGAAATAGTTCAGCATCTGAATCAAGAAGCAGAGGTGAAACAATTAGGAAACATCAACTACTGTCTTGGAATACAAGTAGAATGCGAGGAGGATGGAAGCTATCTTTTCCAACTAGAAGCAGAAAATTCTAGAATTTCTGGACTACACAAACATGAGAGGAGCTAAACCAGCAAGAAGAAGCACTACAAAGAATTAGAAAAATGCTGCACATAATCACATTGAAGCATCCTGTCATCACAGCAGCTATGGGCATGTTATGCAGAAAGATGGAATCACCATGCAAAAGGGCCTGGAAGGCAGTCAAAAGATTTGCAATGTACTTGCATGACACTGAGAGCAGGTTTGGCAAGTGTTCCAGGGCTCAGAGAAAGGTGGATCACTGATTCTGGACAATTCGGCAGGCAGACTAGGTCTCAGTCACTGAAACAGAGAGCATTTACCCATGCTATGAAGGGAAGGCGTCAGTTAAATCAGAGTATTTCCCCCTACTGGAGGGTATTACATTTAATGAAGTTGTAGCCCATTTTTACCTCCTTTTATCTGCATCTCATTACTTCTCTCTCTATGTGTATGTGTGTGCTGATCTGTGAATGCTAAACTTCCCTTTGTTATATCTGGTAGCAGAAATGGTCGGCCTCTTTCTCTGAGTGGTTCTGGGATAACAGCTTCCAGGGTAATTTTTCCCTCCCCTTTCCACTTAAATCCTTCCCTGAGTGTCAAGTAGCATGTTACTGGATAAAGAGCCTTTTTATTTTTGTGGTTGCTTAAAATGACCTTCTCCCTCATGGATCACTGCCTTGTCGTGGCGAGGGGCTTGCGTGGTTCGATGAGGCTGTGGGCTATGCCGTGGAGGGCCACCCAGGACGGACAGGCCACAGCAGAGAACTCAGACCAAGCGTGATCCCCTGGAGAAGGAAATGGCAACCCACTCCAGTATCTTTGCCAAGAAAACCCCATGGACAGTAACAAAAGGCTAAAAGATATGACGCCGGAAGATGAGCCCCTCAGGTCGGAAGGTGTCCAATATGCTACTGAGGAAGAGCAGAGGGCAAGTACGAGTAACCCCAGAAAGAGTGAAGCGGCTGGGCCAAAGCCGAAAGGACGCTCAGTTGTGGATGTGTCTGACGGTGAAAGGAAAGTTCGATGCTGCAAAGAACAATACTGCATAGGAACCTGGAATGTAAGATCTATGAATCAAGGTAAGCTTGACGTGGTCAAAAATGAGATGGCAAGAATGAACATTGACATCTTGGGAATCAGTGAACTAAAGTGGACAGGAATGGGCGAATTTAACTCAGAAGACCATTATATCTACTACTGTGGCCAGGAATCCCGTAGAAAAAATGGTGTGGCCTTTATAGTCAACAAGAGAGTGAGAAAGGCAGTATTGGGATACAATCTCAAAAATGACAGAATGATCTCGGTCCGAATCCAAGGCAAACCATTCAATATCACAGTAATCCAAGTCTATGCCCCAACCACTGCTGCAGAAGAGGCTGAAGTGGACCAGTTCTACGAAGACCTACAACAGCTCGTAGAACTAACACCAAAAAATGATGTCCTCATCATCATAGGGGACTGGAATGCTAAAGTAGGAAATCAAAAGGTAACCGGAATAACAGACAAATTTGGCCTTGGAGAACAAAATGAAGCAGGGCAAAGGCTAACAGAGTTTTGTCAAGAGAACACGCTGGTCATAGCAAACACCCTTTTCCAACAACCTAAGAGGCGTCTCTACACATGGACATCACCAGATGGGCAACACCGAAATCAGATTGACTATATAATTTGCAGTCAAAGATGGAGAAGCTCTATCCAGTCAGTAAAAACAAGACCTGGAGCTGACTGTGGCTCAGATCATGAGCTACTCATTGCAAAATTCAGACTTAAATTGAAGAAAGTTGGGAAGACCACAAGGCCATTCAGATTTGACCTAGATCACATCCCCGATGAATATACAGTAGAGGTGAAGAATAGGTTTAAGGGACTAGATTTGATAGACAGAGTGCCTGAAGAACTATGGACAGAGGTCCGTGACATTGTAAAGGAGGCAGCACTCACCGCCATCCCAAAGAAAAAGAAATGCAAAAAAGCAAAGTGGCTGTCTGATGAGGCTTTACACATAGCAGAGGAAAGAAGGAAAGCTAAAGGCAATGGGGATAAGGAAAAATTTGCCCAATTTAATGCAGATTTCCAGAGAACAGCAAGGAGAGATAAGGAGGCTTTCCTGAATGAACAATGCAGAGTAATAGAGGAAAACAATAGATTGGGAAGGACTAGAGATCTCTTCAAGAAAATTGGAGAAATCAAGGGAACGTTCCATGCAAAGCTGGCCATGATAAAGGACAAAAACGGTAGGGACCTAACAGAAGCAGAAGAGATTAGGAAAAGATGGCAAGAATACACAGAAGAACTATACAAGAAGGACCTCGATGTCCTTGACAACCACGATGGTATAATCACTGACCTCGAGCCAGACATCCTGGAAAGCGAAGTTAAATGGGCCTTAGAAAGCATTACTAACAACAAAGCTAGTGGAGGTGATGGTATCCCAGCTGAGTTATTCAAAGTCTTAGAAGAAGATGCTGTTAAAGTGCTGCACTCAATTTGCCAACAAATTTGGAAAACACAACAGTGGCCACAGGATTGGAAAAGGTCAGTTTACATCCCAATCCCAAAGAAGGGCAACGTCAAAGAATGTTCAAACTATCGCACAATTGCACTCATTTCACACGCTAGCAAGGTCATGCTCAAAATCCTACAAGCTAGGCTCCAACAGTACGTGGATAGAGAACTGCCAGAAGTACAAGCTGGGTTTCGAAGAGGTAGAGGAACTAGAGATCAAATTGCCAACATTCGCTGGATTATGGAGAAAGCAAGAGAGTACCAGAAAAACATCTACTTCTGCTTCATTGACTATGCTAAAGCCTTTGATTGTGTGGATCACAATAAATTATGGCAGGTTCTTAAAGAGATGGGAGTACCAGACCACCTCACCTGTCTCCTGAGAAACCTGTATAAGGGTCAAGAAGCAACAGTTAGAACCGGATATGGAACAACTGATTGGTTTAGCATAGGAAAAGGAGTACGACAAGGATGTATATTGTCACCTTGCTTATTTAATTTATATGCAGAGTACATCATGCGAAATGCTGGCCTGGATGAATCACAAGCTGGAGTTAAGATTGCTGGGGAAAAGATCAATAACCTCAGATATGCAGACGATACCACTCTGATGGCAGAAAGTGAAGAGGACCTAAAGAGCCTCTTGCTCAGGGTGAAAGAGGAGAGTGCAAAAGTGGGCTTGAAGCTCAACATCAAAAAAACTAAGATCATGGCATCTGGCCCCATTACTCCTTGGCAAATAGAAGGGGAAGTCGTAGAAGTAGTGACAGACTTCACGTTCCTAGGATCCCAGATCACTGCAGATGGTGACTGCAGCCATGAAATTAAAAGACGCCTGCTCCTTGGGAGGAAAGCGATGGCAAACCTAAACAGCATGATAAAAAGCAGAGACATCACCTTGCCAACAAAAGTCCGCATGGTCAAAGCAATGGTATTCCCCGTAGTAATGTATGGCTGCGAGAGTTGGACTATAAGGAAGGCTGAGCGCCGAAGAATAGATTCTTTTGAACTATGGTGCTGGAGAAGACTCTTGAGAGTCCCTTGGACTGCAAGGAGAACAAATCAGTCAATCCTAAAAGAAATCAACCCTGACTGTTCCCTTGAAGGCCAGATCCTGAAGCTGAAGCTCAAATACTTTGGCCACCAAATGAGAAGGGAGCATTCACTGGAGAAGACCCTGATGCTGGGAAAGATTGAAGGTCAAAGAAGAAGGGGACGGCAAAGGATGAGATGGTTAGACAGTGTCATCGATGCAACGAACATGAAATTGAGCAGACTTCAGCGGACAGCGGAAGACAGGAGGGCCTGGCGTAATCTGGTCCATGGGGTCGCGAAGAGTCGGACTCGACTGTGCGACTGAACAACAACAAAATGACCTTTGAGGAAGCCTACAAGCAACAAATTGACTACAATAAACATATGAAACAGAGGTCCATCAGTGGCTATAAGCCAGAAAGTATGGATGGAACACTCTGTCTGAGGCAGTGATGCTCAGTATTCATGGTGCTCAGGGGGCAACAGTGAGAGGGTTTCTGGAGTTCTGGTCCTGCTGGTGGACCTCCTGACAGTGCCTGGGTTTTGGCTACTGTGTGACACAGAGGGTTGGACTGTATGGGCCATTGGCCTGATTCAACATGGCTTCTCTTAGGTTCTTAATATATTTTTAAAAATGAAATACATCATAGCCTTTGGACCTTTGGTTGATGACAGCATCACAGTGTCCTTCCTCTCATGTCTGCCAACCAGTAGCTCTGTTGTAAATCATTTGGACCTAATACATACTGCTGGAAAATGTCATAGGACACAGTAAGGCCTGCCATGAAGCATAAGGCTGAAGCTCCCTCAGGCAGCAAATTTAGGGTGCCATTTATGGGCAGTAGCTCATATATCTACCCTTGTGCTCCATCTTGTACAGTGTAATCATTTGAGGTTGCAGAACCCCCCTTTTTTTGTAATGCAACTTTATAGAAATCAGGTACAATGGAAGTAGAAGGCATGATTTCAGTAGTGAGCATCCTAGGGAGTGGACATAGCTGCTTGGCATGGAGAAGGTCCTGGTTCAATCCCCAACATCTCCAGTTTAAAAGATGAGGTAGTACATGGTGAACTCTACCTGAGACCCAGGAGAGCTGCTGTCAGTCTGAGTAGACAACACTGACTTTGATGGACCGATGAACAAATTTTGGAGTCCAGTGGCACCTTTAAGACCATTTAAGTCTTAAAGGTGCCACTGGACTCCAAATTTGTTCTACTGTTTCAGACCAATATGGCTGCCCACCTGCATCTATTTTGATGGATCGATGGTTTGATTCAGTATAAGGAAATTTCATTTGTCCATGTGCCCAAACCAACAGGAGTAGTTGTGACACTGCAGAGCATCCTTGGGATTTTCCACTTCAGACACCAAAATCATAGGGCAGCCTTCTAAATTCCAGGCTCCCTATTTTCTTTCCCTAACCCAGGTAAATCCTTCAGGGTTGGGGTGATAGGTGAGTGGCAGAGCCTCAGCTTTGCATGCTGAAGGCCCTGGGTTGAGTTTCTGACATCCCATTTTTCAGGATTTTCCTCTCTCCCCCGTGGTCTCTCCAATTTAATTAGTGTGAAGAATTGATGTACTGCCACCTTAATGTGTATGCATATAGCACATGGACACTAAGGCATCATGCAGTATTTGGAATCAGTGATCACAAATGATAGGATGCTTATGTTTTGCTGGCTGGCAAATCTCTAGCCATAAAGGACAAACATCTTGGTGCATGGCAGAATGAATTTATTTATTTATGAAAATAGATCCCATTTATCCCCATGGCTCAAGGCAGCTTAATGTAGAGTAAATGGATACAGGAGACAGAAATGAATCATTATTAATGTCTGGGCAAGTCCTCAGACAGCAGCCCTTGTGTGAGTAAAGATGTTGCAAATGTAATCCTATTTCCATCTGTGAAAGACAGTTGTCGCACACAGCTGCTCAAGGGTGTGCGCAACCACTCTCCCCCCCATCCCTTTTATCTGCCAAACAACCCTGTGAAGTAGGTTAGACTAAGAGACTGTGAGTGTCCTAAGATTACCCAGAGAGTGCCCTGACTGAATGGGGTCCTGAACCGAGGTCAGACCAATATAGTCCAGTTGTCATAAAGACTTGGTTTCAGCTTGCCTCTGGGACTTGGGGGCCTCCACAAGATCTGTGCCAGTCACCAAAACTGGACTTTCAATTGGAAAACAACAAACCTGGGGGGGAGGGCAACATATAGACACTCGTCTTCTGCTAGAGCAGAGGTCTCCAATGTGGTGCCCGTGGGTACCCATCAAGTGGTTTTAGGAAATGGGGCCAGGTAGGGCTTTTGCCATGCAAAGCTTCTGTATGACTAAAGAAGAAGGAGCAGAAGAAGAAGTAGAAGAGGAGGAGGAGGAGGAGATTGGGTGGCTCAAGTGGTTAAGATGCTGAACTGCAGGCTGTGGAAGGTCAGTAGTTCAGCAGTTCGAGACCCAGGTGCCGCATGACGGAGTGAGCTCCCGTCTCTAGTTCCAGCTCCTGCCAACCTAGCAGTTCGAAAGCAAGAAATTGCAAGTAGATAAATAGGTACCACTTTGGTGGGAAGGTAACAGCGTTCCGTGCGCCTTGGTGTTTAGTCATGGCAGCCACATGACCACGGAAATGTCTTCGGACAGCGCTGGCTCTTCGGCTTTGAAACGGAGATGAGCACCGCAACCCTAAAGTCAGATTCGACTGGCTTTACCTTCACCTTTACCTTCACTACCCAAAGGAGTCTCAAAGTGGCTTACAAGCTGCTTTTCCTTTCCCTCCCCACAACAGACACCCTGTGAGGTAGGTGGAGTTGAGAGAGCTCTTTTGACCACTGCCCTTGAGAGAACGGCTCTGAAAGAACTGACTCAAGGTCACACCCGCAGCTGCATGTGGAGGAGTGGGGAACCAAGCCCGGTTCTCCCAGATTAGAGTTTGCACTCCTAACCACTACATTAAACTGCAGATCATTTTAAATGTTGCTCTGGTTAAGTTGTGGCCATCATTTTATGGCTGGCTCCGCCTCCCGTGGCAGCCATCTTGTGGCAGCCATTTTGTTGCTGCTCCCACCATGAAGTGTCTGAATTCCAGATGGGCCCACAGACTCAAAAAGTGGGGGGCTCCTGTACTAGATGACCTCTCCGTGGTTGAGGTTTCTGCCGCTGGCACAGGTGCTTCTGCCACAAGTCATCTGTTCCCCCTCCCATGCCCAATATTTTCCCAATCTTTAAGTGCTGCTGTTGGGGAGGAAACGTGGTGGCCGCTCCAGCTGCAAAGCACTAAATCATCCAGCTCCTTCTCTTGGACGTGTGCTGAAGGAGGGAAGCTGGTGATGAATGGGGCTGTCCGTATTTACATTGAGAGCCGAACAGCTGTGAGAATCTCCCAGCGCCACGAGTATCCCTTGCAAACGTGGCATCACTCCTCGCTTTCTCCCTCTTCCCTGCTATTGTTCGCTGACAGTGATGGATGGTCTACTTCTGTAGAGAACTACCCAGCGGCATGAACTGCTACCGGTACTTGGTGTGATTTGGAACAAATCCCATTCCCTCCGGCGGCTGTGGGGCTCCTTTAGGAAATCTTGCTACCTGTCAGGACTTGGCAAACCTGGAAGCCATTCACAAACAGGAAATGGGAAGCTACGGAATAATTAACAATCGCTCTGCGCTTCTACCGCCCAGCTTCGAACCCCAGGAAAGCGAAGATAATAACTGTACACGTAGTTAAAGGTTTGCGTTCATTCCGATCTTTTTGGATACATTTATTTTTATCCAGTATTTGTTTAATGTTGGCATTTGGGCTCTCCTTTTCTGCCCCAAAGCGGGGCATAAAGTCACTTACAAAATTATCCAAACACAACAAAGGACAATTTAAGGACACAGAGAAAAGAACGTAATGCTGGCGTTCCTCGGAGGCAGCCTAGTATTGTTTTGCTTTTATTTTATTCTGTTTAAAAAACATTTCTGTGCCACCTTTCCACTCAAATAGGGCCCCCAAGGTGGCACTGTTAGCCTTTTGGTATGACTAGGATGTCCTCTCCTGTACTCCCTATACATCACTCATGCGCTCTCAACAGGCCGTACTTATGGTGGGGCATTTCAGGGCCCCGCCCCCTTAA
Organism: Gekko gecko; assembly: GCA_029375565.1. Taxonomy (NCBI): domain Eukaryota; kingdom Metazoa; phylum Chordata; class Lepidosauria; order Squamata; family Gekkonidae; genus Gekko; species Gekko gecko. The sequence continues at coordinate 18,655,580 of JAPDNY010000013.1, read as the reverse complement.
TTAAAACTCCCACCCCACAAATAGCCATGCCAGAAATATTATTTTTGAGGAGAGACGCCCCCCCTACTGCTTGCTGCTGGCAGCAGCCAGGGTGAGAATGCCAAGGCTCAGGTTTCTCTCTCCCCCCACTGTGGAATTTGGAGGGGTGTTAAATAGTGGGGGTTCCATGGATGAACAGACCACGAGTCTAGTGATCACTTCTACTTTATTAGTGATTTCAGCAAGCACAAGACAAGACTCCTGCACCTCAGCTCTGCTAAATAGCATGCAATTGCCGCTCCCAAACACACCCCACTCACAGTGATAGGCTATTTACATAATATTACTACTAGACTGGTTATTTTCAGAATCCTGGCAGGCTATTGTTCTTAAGCTCCAAGCTTGGCCAGTCTCTGGGGTGATTCAATTAGGAATGATTCAGTCCCAATACATAACAAGGGGTGTCATGGGACCCAGAAAAACACAGCTCAGAGGGCATTTAAATGCCTTCTTGGAGGCATTTAAATGCCCGCTGAGTTGTTTTTTCCCTAGAAATTGACATGCTTCACTGCCCTGTCCCTTGAAAGGAAGGGCTAGAAACAGGCTTGGAGCCTCCCCCTTTAAAGACAGGCATTCAGATTAATTTAATCAGTTGTAATTTAACTGCCCTTTTAAATATTTAAATGCCCCCCCAAACAAAAAAAAAATATCCTGGCTACAGGCCTGGCTCTCAGGGGCAATCAGAACCCAGTTCAGGTCTTTCACTCTACCTCCCTAGCCTGATGGTCATAAATTCATGCCTGTGGGTCAGCTCAGGTTTAAGCAAGCATAAAAAAGATACCTGCAAGACAGAGGTAGGCCAGGTCTTCCCCTCCTCACCTTGGCTCTGGACCAACTGTGTGTGTGTGAAGTGCCATCAAGTCGAAGCCAACTTCTGTTCACCCCATGGGGGTTTTCAAGGTAACAGACTGCCAGAGGTGGTTTGCCATTGCCTTCCTGCTGGGCCAACTTGAAAACAGAGAACACTGCATTTAAATTGTCAGCAGTGGCTGTAGATTCTAAACCTCGCCATCACTGTGGGCCCTGCCCGAGTTGCTCGCAATGAAGAGTGGTCCTTCTGCCCACCTTCAGGGACCACTCACTTTTTAAAAAGTCTTGTGTGTTGATCCAGTTTCTTTTAAAAATAAAAAATTAGTCTAGAGAGGATGAGTTGTGACATCACCAAGGTTTGCCGATCAACGCACAACAGAGCCCCTTTGGTTGGACACAAGAAGAACAGTTTCTCCTGAGCTGGAAGCTCAACAGAAGGCTGTAGGTCTATTTTTGGGCAGGAACACACAGGAACGGAGTTCTGACTGGCTTCTGAGTTGGCCACGCCTACAGCCTCCCCCCCCTCAGGTTCCCCAGGTGCCTCGTGAGCCACGGGGCACCTGGGGAAGCCACGCCAATCCAGGGAGGGAAGGCAGTTTAAACTGCCTCCCCTCCTCGGGTTCCCCAGGCACTCTGCAAGCTGAGGGGCACCCGGGAAAGCTGATCCTGGGAGGGATCTGTGCTGTCAGGGGTGTGGCCTAATATTCTAATAAGTTTCTGCTGTTGGGTGTGGCCTGTTATGAAAATGAGTTCCTTCTGGGCTTTTTCTACAAAAGGAGCCCTGGGTTTGATCAAACTTAGGTCAGTGCAATCACAGAGGGAACTCACTCCACTCAAATTATGCATGTCCGGAGCAGAGATGGCTCCTGAAATTCTCCTCCCAAAATCTCTCCTAGATGGTAGAGTTCTGGTCTTTTCTAGAGTGGAATGCAGCACATTAGGAACCCTCTGTCATTCCAGTTCTTTATGTATATGGGCACACTTTCCCTCTGTTGACTGCATATGGACACAACAGTGTTTTTTGCCTTTGGGAAACAGTTTGTCCCCAGCCCTTTTCCAAAAGGGAGGACACTGTCTGCTTGCTTGAAAATATATGTATCCTGGCCAATAGGGAGGAGAGGAGAGGAGAGGAGAGGAGAGGAGAGGAGAGGAGAGGAGAGGAGAGGAGAGGAGAGAGAGAAAGGAGAGGAGAGGAAAGGAAAGGAAAGGAAAGGAAAGGAAAGGAAAGGAAAGGAAAGGAAAGGAAAGGAAAGGAAAGGAAAGGAAAGGAAAGGAAAGGAAAGCTACTTCAGTCCTTCTCCACATCCTGGCTAGACTTTTACTGGCCAAGTTACCCTGCCTTCCCGTCCCTTTCACATGGCAGTGTGGATTAACTTCAGCAGGTTTTTTTTTTAACAAATCTTTCTCTAGTTGTCCAGGATTAGGGAATTTTTTGCCCGCTTCTTGCTGCATGTATGGAGGAAGGGGAGAGTTAAATTACAGTTTAGCTGTTAAAATGTTTAATAAACCCTATTTGAAACCCCATTTGTTGTCTAGGGTACAGGAGGTGGTGATAAATCACCGCCAAAAAAAAAGCCATCAGGATGTAGATACAATTGTAATCCAGATGATTTTGTGGGGCGCTTCATCAATGTACCTATGAGCACCAGTAAAATATTGCACAGGCTTGGTTCAGATAAAGCATGCTATTGTTGTCTATTTTAACTATGGTTTGTTTGTGAAAACAGGATGCAATTCACAGGTGATCATTCAGATCCCGGTATCCGGTGAAGAGCCATGTTAGTCCGTAACGCCAGAAAAAGAAATTGAGCCCAGTTGCACCTGAAAAACCAACACAATTTTCCAGACTATAAGTGCCTGTGAGTCTACATTCATTTTGTCAGATCCGATGAACTGGGCTTTGACTCACAAAAGCTTATACCTTGGAAAATTGTGGGTCTTTAAGGTGCTGTGGGACTCACGTTTGGATCCTGAAACACAGGTTTCATTGCCTTCCTCCTTTTCTCCCTTTTCCTGCACTGCAGTGAAGACAGCACCAAGGAACAAGACAGAATTACAGCAGGATGTTCCAATTTTATGTCATGTGAAACTGTTGCTTAGATTAACTGTGGCTGAGAAAGCAGCAGTAAACCAAGCTTTCAGAACCTGGTTTGATTTAAACTAATTAATTGCAAGACAAAAGTCATGGTAATGCCATTGATTATGAGGTTGTCATCTCTGGGTTAGGAAATCCCTGGAGATTTGGGGCTGGAGCCTGGAAAGGGCGGGGTTTGGGGAAGGAAGGGACCTCTGCAGGGTACAAGGCCATAGAGTCCACCCTCCGAAGCATCCATTTTCTCCAGGGGAACTGATCTCTGCAGTCTGGAGATGAGCTGTAATTCCAGGGAATCCCCAGGTCCCACCTGGAAGCTGAAGAAACTTGAGCTGCAGTGTTGGAAGAGTCCAGCAACAAATAAATATACACTGCAAAAACCTTTTAACAAACTAATGTGTTCCATTTATAGTCATTATTTAGTAAAGTGCATAGTATATCATTATTTCATGCTAAATATTCATTGTATTCATTAAGCAGTAACATTCAGTACGTATAGATTTCTAACTACCAGATAGTTTAGCATCAGTGTTTTAAAAAGTCAAGCCCTAATGGGAATTCCTAGAATAATAACCCGCTTCTCCTTGCAATGAAGTCTTCCAAAAAGGGGAACTGCCTTCTCAGTAGTTGTATGGATGCTTTTTTGCTGGTCCTACAAGAGACACATAGTGCAGCTACTATTCATGAACGGAGTACTCCTGTCATTCTCAGAACTGCATTCCTATCAAGGCAAACCACAGTAACACAAAACTCCGTGTAATCTTTCAAGTTCTCCAGAGCTCTTCATCGGCCTTTTTTTAAATTAAAAAGGAAAGTGAAAGGGGGGGAGGGGGAGAAGATATTTCAGACCATGATCTTCGGATCTCTTGTCTGCAACGCAGTATGCCAGGCAGATCTGAGCAGATAAAGTAATGCTGATTGGAGCTGGTATAAGGTGGTGTAAAGGACAACAATTAGTCAAGCAGTCCACGTCTGGATGATCACACTCTCCCTGGTTATTCTAATTAAACGATGGTTTCGCAAGGCATCAGAACTGAGCCGCGGAAAGAAATTTGAGGCAGTCATCCATGTAATTCTATCAAGATGGGTATTTTATTTTATTTTTTAAAAAAATCATTTTACCAATGCCCATGTGCAGATTAGAGGGGCAAAATATGCAAAGATATGGATGGCAGGGAAGAGGGAAATCGATTGCCTGGGCCCAAACCCGGAATGATCTGAGGAAGAACATCTTTACTCCAACTTTCCCCAGAGATGCTGTGTGGAAACGAAACAGCCTGGTAATCAAGAAATTGGTATCGCAGTCTACAATTCATGCTTGGGTGAGGGGGGCATCTCCTCCCAACTCCTTTTGATTGTTTTGTTGTTGATTTCGAGTTGACTGCTGCCTTTGAAGACTCAAGCCTGCTAGTTCCCCCCCCCCTTTCCAAAAGTAATGACAGGAGAAGAAACTGTGCATCAGAAATGAAATTTCTTTATTTCAACATCAGGAGTAAACAAGATGTCATTTGTTTTTGTGAGACAGAGGAAGAATGGAGATGAGGAGCGGAAGAATAAAGGAGAGGGAAATGATGAAGGGGGGAAGAGAGACAATATTTTCAGGCAGGGGAAGACAGCGGAAGCAAAGGAGGTTAAATTGTCACTGCAATAGAGGAACACTTTTGGGGTTGTCAAACCGGTCGGACTCGGGATCTCTGACGTAAATCACTGAGCTTGTGAGAACTGATGGGCCTCAAGGAGAGTTGATTTCAAATTTCTCATCCCTACTGTTTCAACCCGCAAGTCTCAGTTTCGATTTTGCTCCTCCTTTTCTTTAGAATTGGATCCACAAGTGTTTGCTTTTGTGCCATATTCTATTCGTTCAAAGTCCGTTTTCTCTGTAAGATCTAAGTTCTTTCAGAAGTTGAGGTCCATCAACATGTATTCCATTTACTTATTATATTTTTGTCCAGCCTTTTTTCCAAGAAGCTCCCACTTTCTCCTCACCACACCCCTGTGAGGTAGGTTTGGCCAAGAGAGAGTGGCTACCTTAAGGTCACCTAGTGAGGTGTAAGGCAGAGTAAGGAACTGAACTTGGGTCTCCCTCATCCTATTCTGTCACTACCCACTACAAGTCATTGGCTTTTAGTAAATCAGTAACCAGGTCACAATCCTAATGTTTTTGATGGATGTTGCTAACAAATAGCCTATCAACATTTGGGGGCAAAGCCACACTTGGTTCCAAACTTGTATTTCTGGCCATATTGATCATAAAACATTGCCATGTGGTGTTAAGCTTCATCTCCATCCCACCATGGGTTGCTGATGCAACTAAAGGCTTGATATTGCTCAGCCACTATGGGCAACCCCTTTCCAGCCCACACGGCCAATGACAGCCTGGCTTGGGAGTGACCTTTCATGATCAGGTGCCCCAGAATGCTTGCCACATCATCCTACCTTTGGCGTAGCAACACACACTATTCCTGACAATCCTAGTTATGGCATATCCAGTCAAAAGACCAAGGCTAATTACAATAACCCTTCAAAAATATGCAGCAGGCAATGAAGAAGAAGAAGAAGAAGAAGAAGAAGAAGAAGAAGAAGAAGAAGAAGAAGAAGAAGAAGAAGAAGAAGAAGAAGAAGAAGCAGCAGCAGCAGCAGCAGCAGCAGCAGCAGCAAGAAGAAGCTCCCAGCTCCTCAGACTATCAGCTTCTAAGTATGAAGACAACTGGTCCTGTAACAGCCAATCATTGGCCCATGGATTCTTTAAAACAGGCTGATAGGCTGGCAACAGGAATAGAGGAAGCAGAAATGTGCATTCCACTGTTCATTACATTATTGTGTTTTAATTATGTACATTGATTTTTTTTTCAATTTTATGGTCCTTTGAAATTTTGTACAGTAGATTTTTATAATAGCTGCCTAAGAGCCCTTTGCCAAAAGAGACTGAATATATAGACCATCAGGTGCTGTTAGGTTTTGAGCCGGGGGAATTGCCCAGATGCTGGCAAACCCAGTTAGCCAGGGAATCTACCAAATGTGTGTGTGTGAATTTTAGTAAGCACACATTTCAAAGATGCTGATTAAATTCATGCACTGTATCACGTTAGCAGGGCTTGTGGCTCAGTGGTAGAGCATCTGCTTGGCATTCAGAAGATCCAAGGTTCAATTCCGGACATCTCTGGTTAAAAGAACTGGGTAGGAGGTGATGTGAAGGACCTCGGCTTGAGACCCAGGAGGGTCTGAGTAGAGAATACTGATAGGGATGCCAGACATCCCGGTGTGGGCGGGGGTCCCCTGGCTTTGGGTGCTTCTCTCTGCCCCCCATTACATCCCCTCCAAACAGGCAAGAAGCTGGTAATAAATGCAACATGCCTACATGACCTGGAAGTGATGTAGGCACATTGGTGATGTCTGAGGGGGCGCTCTGGTTTTTGGGCAAAACTCTATGGTAGAAGCTAATTCTACCATAGAGTTTTGCCCCTAAACCAGAAGGTCACCCTCCTGACATTCCCAACATCCCTATGCAACTTCTGGGTCACTTAGGCACATCACAGTTTTTATTTTCAGTGTTCCTCTCTGCTCCTGGTAAGTTCACCCCCCATCCTCCACTGGCAGATCTGAGGGACCTGGTGACCCTGAGTACTGACCTTGATGGACCAATGATCTGATTCCGTATAAGGCAGTTCCATGTGTCCATGTGTCATGTATCTTCATTTCTGGATAAGGGGGCAGCCACAACCAATGCTCCCTCTAAGCCACAGGGTATAGATGGGAAAACTCAGTCTGGGGCAGGTGATGCACTCTATTCTTGGTGCTGGAGGGGGCAGCAGTGGGAGGGCTTCTAGTGTCCTCACCCCAATGCTGGACCTCCTGATAGCACGTGGTATTTTTGGCTGCTGTGTGACAGAGTGTTGGACTAGATGGGCCATTGGCCTGATTCAACATTGGCTTCTCTTATGTTCTTATGTTATGTTAAGCTGTGAGCTACTGGCATTGGTGAGCTACTGGCATTGGTGAGCTACTGGCAGTAAAGTTGTGAGCGAGCGATTTGGCTACTGCATAAATTATTTTGCTCTGGAGCCCTCCTTCCTGAGCGAAGACAAAAATATGTGAGCCTGAGGCTAAAAAACCGTGAGCTAGCTCACACTAACTCAGCTTAGAGGGAACACTGGCCACAACTATCCTACAATATGTTTGCAATAGCACGGACTAAACTGCATCATCATGAAATGGCAGGGTATGCACTGCATGGCTCCATGCACACACATGGATGTTTTATTTAACTCACGTATACTCCATGTATTTAACTCATGCATGGCTGCATGCACACACATTGATGTTTTATTTAACTCATGTATACCCCCATCTTTTCCCCTAGTGGGGACCCAAAGCAGCTCACACCATTCTCCTCTCTTCCATTTTATTCTCACAACAACCCTGGGAGGTAGGTTAGGCTGAGCGGGTGTGACGGGCTCAAGATCACCCAGCAAGCTTCCATGGCACGAGTGGGGATTTGAGCCTGATCTTCCAGATACTAGTCCAGCACTCTTAACCAGTACATCACAGTGGTCCATGTGAATGTGCATTGGAGTCAAAGTGCTTCCCCGACAGATATTTAACTAATGGAAGAGGGAGCTGAACCTTGATGAATGACAAGTCTAGCAAGTCATCTTTCAGGGTTGTTTTTTTTTTCCATTTCCCAAAGACACACAGGAGAGTGATTTGCCAGGGATGGGGCCAGGAAACAGGGATTCTCCAAGGTAAATAGAGGGGGCTGGGGTGCATGCAGGCCTAGGTTAGTGCAACATGACATTTGCCTCAACTTTCAGGTGTTAGCTTTGCTAAGTTCATTTGACATAAGGCAGTATTCTGCCTGCATATGTACCCTTGGCTGGTCCCTGTTATTATTCAGTAATCTTTCCTGATAACTAACCCGTGCGACTGCAGGGCTGCTCTGGTCTGTTAATATGATACGATAAAATGTAGCAGGATGTGTTTGCAGCTTCCTTTTGAAAGCAGATTAACTTCCCATCACTGTCGGGTCTGTCTCCCTGACCTGGCGGACTGTCACTCAGGTCCTCAGAGCAATCCGAAATTAGGGATGATTACAAATTTCTCATCCCTGCTGTTTCAGCCCCATTTCCATTTCACGTCTCCTTTGTGCAATTCAAAAGAGGATTGATTTTGTGCACCACTTTCGGTTTCCTCGCACCAAAAGTTTCCTGTTTTTCTCTCCATAATTTGTAAAATATACCACGCATATAAACAACGACATTGTTGTAAAAAAAGGAGTATAAAAGCAGTAAGGATGCCTGCACAATACAGACAAATCTATAAAACTGACAGCAAAAAGAATAAAAAACACTGGCTAAAACGTACATTAGCATTCATTTGCATTTATTTATTTATTTATTTATATCCCACTTTTCTCTCCCACTGGGATTCAAAGCAGCTTACAACACTGGTGTCCCTGACTCCATTTTCTTACAACAACCCCGTGAGGTAGGCCAGGCTGAGTTTGTGATGGGCCCAACGTTAACCAATGAGCTTTCATGGCAGAGATGGGGGTTCTTTTTCCCCTGCGAAGAGATAGTTAACATTATATAGGTTGTGGTCACACACACTAAATAATTCACTTTCAATCCACTTTCAATGCACTTTCAAATTGGATTTTGCCAGTTCACACAGTAAAAATCCAGTCAAAAAGTGCACTGAAAGTGGATTGAAAGTGGATTATTTAGTGTGTGTGACCGCAGCTGGTCAGTGGCCTTGGTGCCGGAGGAGATTAACACATGGAATTCACTGCCACAGGAAGTGGTGGCCGCTACAAGCATAGATGGCTTCAAGAGGGAATTAGATAAGCATATGGAGCAGCGGTCCATCAATGGCTATTAGCTGCAAGGTATAGATAGGAACTCTGGGGCAAGTGATGCTCTGTATTCTTGGTGCTGGGGGGGGTCAACAGTGGGAGGGCTTCTAGTGTCCTGGCCCTACTGGTGGACCTCCTGATGACACCTGGTATTTTTGGCCACTGTGTGACACAGACTGTTGGACTGGATGGGCCACTGGCCTGATCCAACATTGGCTTTTCTTATGTTCTTATGTTCAGCCTATGACTTGGATGTAAAGGCAATCATTTCTGGAGAGACAAAAAGACATACCTCTTCCAAATGGACAGGATCAATTTGTAGAATTGCCACATGACGCGACAATGTCAGGTAGATCAAATGACCTTATGGGGAATTAAATGAGCTCATGGATAGGTCTGCTAGTGTCTGTTGGGCACAGGAGTTAAATGGAACACAGAGGCAATGTATGCTTAAATCTAGAAATGTGAGTTAAATAATGGGGGAAAGGATACTGTATCTTGATTTTGCATTTTCTGGTTGATGTACTATTGGGAAACAGGATGCTGGAATGGGCAAGTCTTTGTTCTGATCCATCAAGCAGAACGGTAAAGCTTCTTTTCTCATTCTTTCTTTGGAAGAGGAAAGAGGGACACCCAGGATTAACAACACCAAATGGCCACAAATAGCCACTGGAGTAGTCGTGCCAACCTCCAGGTGGGGCATGGAGAATGTCTAGTGCTACAGCTGCTCTTCGGACTACAGAGATCAGGTCTGATGGGGTCTGAATTGGCAGAGACGGACCAAGAGAGAGATCTTGGAGTCATAGTAGATAACTTAATGAAAATGTCTAGACAGTGTGTAACTGCAATAAAAAAAGCCAACACTATGCTTGGGATTATTAGGAAGGGAATTGAAAACAAATCAGCCAGTATCATAATGCCCCTGTATAAATCATTGGTGCGACCTCATTTGGAATACTGTGTACAGTCCTGGTTGCCACATCTCAAAGAGGATATTATAGCATTGGAAAAAGTGCAGAGAAGGGCAACTAGAATGATAAGAGGGTTGGAACACCTTCCCCATGAAGAAAGGTTAAAGCGCTTGGGGCTCTTTAGCTTGGAGAAACGATGGCTGAGGGGTGACATGATTGAGGTTTATAAGATTATGCATGGGATAGAGCAGGTTGAGAAAGAAATACTTTTCTCCCTTTCTCACAATACAAGAACTTGTAGGCACTCCGTGAAATTGCTGAGCAGTCGGGTTAGAACAGATAAAAGGAAGTACTTCTTCACCCAAAGAGTGATTAACACATGGAATTCACTGCCGCAGGAGGCGGTGGCAGCTACAAGCATGGACAGTTTCAAGAGGGAATTAGATAAACATATGGAGCAGAAGTCCATCAGTGGCTATTAGTCACAAGGTATAGATAGGAAATCTCTGTCTGGGGTAGGTGATGCACTCTATTCTTGGTGCTGGGGGGGCAGCAGTGGGAGGGCTTCCAGTGTCCTGGCCCCACTGCCGGACCTCCTGATGGCACCTGGTATTTTTGGCCGACAGAGTGTTGGACTAGATGGGCCATTGGCCTGATTCAACACTGGCTTCTCTTATGTTCTTATGTAGGTCCTCTGGGCAAAATGGCTGCTTTGGAGGGTGGGTTCCATGACATTTTATCCTGCTGAAGTCCCGCACCTGCTCAAATGAGTTAAATGTTTTCAAAGAGTTTCAATTTATTCTGAATTCAATACAAAACTGTACTCATAGTTTAATCACTGCAGTTTGATTATGCATTTAAAATTTCCAGAAAAGGTTTCCATCTCTAACCTGTTTCATGGAGGCTAAGTGATGGTCAATGAAAACCGACCCTCTGTGCCCTTATGACAGCTAACAGGCTTGTATTGCAGCACTGCAAAGATAAAAGCCCAACTCTTGTAAATCAATGGATTCAATCAATGGATTGAGGACCTTAGAACTCTATCAGTATTTGAACACATGCAATATAGATGGCAAATGCCTCTGGACTTATTTTTAGATATCTGGAAACCATTTATAGAAACATATGTGTAGATCTGCCACCACTGTTATATTTTGGGGTCTACTTTATGTGCATTTTTTTATTTTCCAACTTTATTTAGTTGCTGGATTTAAAGTCCCCTCCCTCTGTCTCCCCCCCTTTTTTAAAGAAAGACATTTTTTAAAACTCTCTAGGTCTCACCCCAGAATCTCTAGTGGTGGCAACCCCGTCTGCAGAACCAAGGACGACATGCCTGGAGCTTCGCCATGTGCAATGTAGAGGTTTGGGGACTGGCAACCTCTGCCCCTTCCTGGCATTCCCTTCCCCTAACTCCTGGCAGCTCCCTTTCCCCACCCCTTCCTGAGGCCTCAGAGACCTGAAGGCAGGCGACTGGAGGGTGTGCCATCCCAGGTGCTCCTAGGGTTTGAGGGAGCAGGGTCCCATGGTTGGGGAGAGAGGGCCTGCCACTGCCCTGACCACCCCCAAGACTCCAGAAGCTTTACTCAGGCAGCTGTAAGGGCAGATTAGCTGTTGGGCTGTCAGGAGGGGTCAGATGCTCAGAGATCGCCTGTCAAAATAGAGCTGCAGCCATAGTCGAGCAGGCTGGGAGCGGAGCCAGCAAGCGTGCCTCTCTCTCCATCTCACCAAGCCCCCGGTGCTGGTCAGTGGACTTGGTGCTGGAGGAGGAAATAGCAACTGAGTGCACGGCCAGCTGTCAAACCTTGCTACCCTTCGCTTGCTTTGGTTGCCATTGGTGCTGGGGGGAAGGAATTCCTTGGTGGTGTTGTGAGTGAGTGAGAGAATGAGACCTTTGCTGCTAGAAGACATAACTTTCCAAGGCATCCTCCTCCCCTCCTTTTCCCTTTCCCAGGGGAAGGTGTCCTTGAGAAGCTCTCTGTATTTATTTATTTATTTTATTCCATTTTTATCCCGCCCTCCCTGTCACAGGTAGGCTCAGGGCGGCTTACGATAAGGGTTAAAAACACATTAAAACACAAACATGTCGGCATAGCTCAACAATAAAGTAGAACAAAATAAAGATAAAGTGCTGGTGACAACAACAACCTGGTGGCCGTGATAGATGTTCCCCCAAAATGGCCCCCGCCGGCATCCGGCATAGTTAGTTCGCATTCTCCAGTTCAGTTAATGTTAGTTGATGTTACTAATATAATTGATGTTATTAGTGGCGGCTCCTAGTTGAAGGCCTGGTGGAAGAGCTCCATTTTACAGGCCCTGCAGAACTGTAAGAGGTCCCGCAGGGCCTTGATGTCCTTCGGGAGCTCATTCCACCAGTGTGAAGTCAACACTGACCTCAAATGCAGATAACCAAGACATATACCTTTCACTTGGTTGGGATGGCAATGTTAGGCATGGTGTGAATGTGATATGTACTTGGGGAAGGGGAAGGGGCTTTTCTTTGAATCCACTGTATTAAGCTTGTGCCCACCAAAAGCCTTTAGTTCTGACACAGTGACTTTCTGGAACTTCCATAATACCTCAATAAACTTATCACTGCCATGAGAGAGTTGTTGAGTATAACTGGACCCACCTTCACTGCCTCCAAGGGCACTCTGACATGCTAGAGCTGCAGCCCACGAGTGTGATTTTGGGTTGCAATTCCCCCAGTGGGGTCAGAGGATCTCCTGATTTTGGGGTCTCCAGTCCACTGCAGCCCAGCTGACCAACAGGGGAAGCCCCACTCCAAGAAGCCCCTCCCGGTGCCACCAGCACGATGACATCACCTGGGAGTAATGTCATCACGTTCTCGATGTCGGAAGCAAAGCTCTAAGTTTTGGCCAAAACTCTATGGTTTTGAGGTCCCCCCAAAACAGAGTTTTGCCCAAAACTTAGATCATTGCCCCCAGTGTCGGAAACATGATGACATTATTTCTGGGTGATGTCATTGCAGTGTGCACTTTGTGCACACGCCAATAGAGCGCAAGGAAGGATTGGGTGTCCCTCCCTCCACCTGCAGCCAGGTAAGACCTGGCAAATCGAGGCCCCCTCCATGAATTTTTCCCAGGGCTTCAAAACCCCCAAGACTGCCCATGTGAGGACTGAGGTTCAGTGACACAGGGTATACTTTTTTCCAAAAGTTTCCAGGTACCACCCTGAGCATACCTATTTGAAGACTTTCATGTAGCACCCATTACAAAGAGTCTTTCTCTTCATGGAAACCCACACAGCCATTGCCAGTCTGAGCAGGCCATGCATCAGGATCCCCCAGTCTTTCTGAGCCTGCAGACACCTTGGGAATTCTGAGACAATGTGGTGGGCACAGCTACAAAATGACTGCCACAGGAGGTGGAGCCAGCCATAAAACACTGTCACAGCTTACCCTTAACCACACAGTGAAGACCCTTGTGCTGTGGTGGCAGCCAGTTTGGTGTAGTGCTTAGGAGCACAGACTCTAATCTGGGAGAACCAGGCTTGGTGACCTTGGGCAAGCCATAGTTCTGTCAGAGCTGTCCTTGAAAAAGAGCAGTTTCTGTCAGAGCTCTCTCAGCCCCACCTTCCTCACAGGGTGTCTGTCATGGGGAGGGGAAGGGAAAGGAGTTTGTAAGCCACTCTGAGACTCTGAGGCTCTGGTCACACTGCAACTGACATGTGCTTTGTTCCCGGTTTATTTAAATCGGGAACATTTTTATTCGCATTGGGCTGTCTACATGCAGCGAGCCCCTCTTTCCCAGCACCCGCTTGCCTACTGCTGCGCCGTCCTTCCAGGCGATCCTGCCAGCCACGGGGAGGCTTGGGCGGCTGCTGCTCCTGCTGACACTTTGGGGGGGGGGTGCTGCCGCCGCCGCTGCCGCCATTGACCCACGAAAATAGGCTCCGCCGGCTCCGCCATCCTCCTTGATGGCCCCATCCAGGCTGCCATAGCCCCCACCTCTCGTTCCCGCCTCCAGGGCCGTCGTTGTGCATTTTTTTTTAAAGCTTCTGGTTTGAGTGCTTGACTAAACATGTGCTTAATAAATCCATTATTAAACTTTAAATGGATTTATTAAGCGCATGTTTGCTCAAGCGCTCAAACCGGAAGCTTTTTTAAAAAAACAACCCCCCCCCAAGAACGTTCAGACGGCCCTAATCGCAATCCTTGCGAGAGAGGGGCTGTCCACATAGGTGAAATTGTGCAATCAAAGCGGAAGTGCCAGGAAAACACTAGTTTCTCCAGGGGTCAGGAAAACCCAGAAGCATTGCGTGAGTAAGCCCGCTTCGCGGCGGGAGGCGGATTGGCGTGTGTGAATGTGAAACTGACATGCGCAAGTAAACAGCAGCGAATCCCGATCAAAACGGCAGTGTGACTGCACCCTGAGTGAAGGGCGGGGTATAAATCCAATCTCCTCCTCCCTGTCCTCCCCCTCCTTCTTCCAAAGCAACATTTTTTTAAAAAAGTATGCACTGCCAATTAAATCTCCAATGGCCAATCATAAGCCTTGCTGGGCAAAAGGCCTACCTGACCACACAAAAGTCTACCTGACTTCCTGAAAACACTTAGCAGGTACCAGGAAAAGTGTTGGAGGGTATCATGGTGCTAGGTGGACCAGAATAAGTCAATTCCATGTACTGAGAAGCTGGCAAAGCCAAAGTCTGAAAGGCTGTCTGGCTGGTTTTCCACGGAAGTCTGTGGCTCAGGGTTAGGAATTTTCCCTTTGGGTGTTTTTTACACAATCCTTCCCTTTGGACTTATAGTGAAAAGTCTGTAGGGGTCTTAACAGCTTCCAAACAGAAAGAAACTTACCTTTGGATAAGCATCTCCTACTGTTTGCTCATTCTAATTCCACTCTGTTTGCAGAAGGGAAGGACGGGGTTTGTCTGGAATTCATTAGTTTGACTGCAGAGGGGAGCCACACGCTCCACCAGCACGAAGAACAAGGAGGACAGATGTTAATGCAAACACTCGACAGAACGGATTGGCGATTTCACATAGCATAAGGCAGCATGTTGTCTCCCTTAGGGGTGCCGGTCCCCAAAAAGGAAGATGAGGAATTAGATATCCTACCAAGAGTCTCCTTTTCTCCCTGGACTTTGGAGTCCCAACAGTGCCATCCTAGGCCAGGTTACACCCTCCCAAGATGACTAATTTCAGTGGGCTTGGTGTAAGTTTGCCAGGGAAGGCACTATACATCGCTCTGGCCCCGGTCACACGAGCGGGATAATCTGCAGGGGATGGGAGGCTTTTAGCAACGGAGCAAAAAGAGGTGCGGTAGCGGGATCTTATGTCCCCCCACAGCTCTGTCTGCAGGCCTCCGGCAGCCGATCAGACCAGCGAGGCAACACAGCAGGACCGGTGAGGCAATGCAGCAGGACCGCGTTTGTGTGCATGAGCCCAACGCCGATGGCTGCTGGATGCAACGGGCTACCAGTGTGATCAGATGCCCGCTGGTGCCGCGCATTTAACGGAAGATAGTACTTATTATCAGGTAGTTTTTAACTCCACTTTTTCTGTGGGAAGCCACGGGTTGGCTGCGGGTGCGCTCCACTTGCCAGATGTTGTGGTGTGATCGCGCCCCGATAATCTGCCCACCACCCGTGGCTCTCCCACAGTAAATTCCATATGTGACCAGGGCCTCAGTCGGTTTCCCCCCCTGAAGTAGCATTTTCACTTCTTAAATAATTTGCACAGAACAGTGTAAATGCACAATTTGCCTTAGATTCCAGTGGGTAGCCATGTAATGGTTGATGTCTTCTGTTTCAGTGTATCTGAAGACATGCGCATGCGCACAGAAGCGTATGCCCAGAAGAAGCGTTTGTTGGTCTTAAAGGTGCCACTGGAATCAAACGCTGTTCAATTTGCTTTAGAGTTCAGTTCCTTTGCTTCTCCTCCACTATCTTACTAATGTGTAGCTGTGTGCACTGATAAGACCTGGAGCGGGGAGGAGTCAAGATTCATTTGTCGTGGCTTTTTTTGCCAATATGCAGGGGTGCATGGTAGGGTTGCCAATGCCATTCTCCAGGTGGGGCCTGGAGTTCTCCCAGTATTACAACTGATCTCCAGATGACAGGGATCGGTTCCCCTGGAGAAAATGACCACTTCAGAGGGCAGACCCTGTGGCATCACAGCCTTGCAGAGCTCCATCTCCTCCTCAAACTCCACTCTACCCAGGCTCTGCCCCCAAATCTCCAGGAATGTCCCCGGCTTTAGTTGGCAAACCAAGTGCATGGGCAGGAAGACACGGCTCAAAAGAAACTTCGTGCAGTCATCCTGTGTGATCGTCATGAGATCCTTGTTCTTTATCAATGTTCATGTATCCATCAGAAACAAAGGTGAGAAAATTGTATTGGGTGGATGCATATGCGCTGAACCAATTCTGAAGTTAATTTTGAAATTATTCCACTTCAACTGGGATTTAAGAGCAGAATACAGCACAGAAAGAAATCCTGAGGGGTGAGGAGGAATGGGAGTGGGGAAATCGGCTTGTCCCTTTGAGACATGGCTGTTGACAAAATAATACGCACGAGAGATATGATACCACTGGAAGAAAATAGATGCAGCTGTAAGCTGGTGGCTACCCAACCATTAGGTAATGCTACCAAATTTGTTCTTCATTGGTTCTTTACCTGTGTTTTGTGACCTGTGGGATATTGGAGTAAGATTATTATTGTTTATTTTTATAGATGCTTTGTTAGTGGCCTAGAGAATGCTACTGAGAAGAAGGGGAAGAGATTGGATTAATTGGTTTACGATCTCCTGTCCCTTCCCCTCCCCACAACAGACACCCTATGAGGTAGGTGGGGCTGAGAGAACTCTTGAGAGAACCGCTCTTGAGTTAACAGCTCTGAAAGCACTTGTAACCAGTGTTCCCTCTAAGCTGAGTCAGTGTGAGTTAGCTCACATTTTTTTATTCTCCGGCTCACACGTTTTTGTCTTAGCTCGGGAAGGGATGGCTCCAGTGCAAACTGATTTACGCAGCAGCCAAATTGCTCGCTCACAACTTTAATGCCAGTAGCTCACAAAGGAGACTTTTTGCTCACACGACTCCACCACTTAGAGGGAGCATTGTAGTAACTGACCCACGGTCACACCAACAGCTGCATGTGGAGGAGCGGGGAATCAAACCCGGTCCTCCTAGATTAGAGTCCATGCTCCTGACCACTGCACCAGACTGAGAAGTAGGGTAGCCAGCCTCCAAGAAGTGGCTGGAGATCTCCTGGGATTCTAACTGATCTCCAGGCA
Source organism: Gekko gecko (assembly GCA_029375565.1). Lineage (NCBI taxonomy): Eukaryota > Metazoa > Chordata > Lepidosauria > Squamata > Gekkonidae > Gekko > Gekko gecko. The sequence goes on along the minus strand of JAPDNY010000013.1, from coordinate 18,638,622 downwards.
ACACCTGGAGAAAAAGGCCACATTGGAAGAAACAGTCTATGGCATTGTACTCCATTGGAGTCCCTCCCCCTCCCTCCCCAAACGCTGCCCTCCTTCAAGCTTTGTCCTCCACAAATCTCCAGGTATTTCTGATCCCAGAACTGGTTTACATAATAAGGGGGTGAGTCCTGTTGGAACTCCAAAATCCAGGGAGACATTCAGAAGAGGAGAGTGTTGGAAGCAGACCTAATCTCTGATATTCATCGTGGGGCAAGGATCCTAGGCCAGAAGGCTTCCGGCTAATCCAGTGCACCATCAGTTCTATGATTCCTAATTCCAAATGAGCTACTGGCATGATAATGAGAAATCCGGCTTCTCATGCTGGCTGGTGAAACTGCACCTGGGTCCCAGCTTGGTTGATCCCCAGCTTGATCTGAGGGCTGCAATCTCGCTTTACCAGTGCGTGACTCATTCTGTTTACAGAGAAAGAAAGCTAACAGAACAGAGGCAGGCTTTAAGCCTCTCCGAGACTCTTTTAACCAGATGACAAAAATCATTCTATTCTCTCCCCCGTTAAATATTCATGGCGCTCTGATTTTTAGATACAAAGGTACATTTTGTTTCCAAATGTGCCGATCCAAAGCGTGCGCCTTGGAATTAATTTTTTTCCCCCTTCCCTCTTTCCACCCACCTGCACAGGAGACAGCGAGAGACAAGACACCACCCTCTCGATTCGGCATCACTATCTTTCATTCCTTGTTGCTGGCCTTAAACATATCTGTGCATTTAAGGCCTTATATGGCATTTACGGCTGGTACCGACGGCTTCTTGCATTATTATTACTGTCTCTCCCCCCCCCTTTTCTCTTAGCCCTGTTCAAATAACATGTCAACATCTCCGCGCATCCCAGTCTGTTGTTAATCCCTTAAAACAAGATGCTTTAACAAAGGCCCTCATACATTCCTGACATTTTGAATATTTGTAATTTGGAGGAAATATTTGCATAGGCATCTACAGCACAGCTTTTGTGCTGAATGACAGATCAGAGGCAGCTCGGAAACATCATTGGGGTCCGTGTTCCGGCATTTGTTAGTGGGGAGGAACAACAGCTGTAGGATGCATCGTGGGCATTTATTATGGCACAAAGCTGAGAACGGAAAGGGAGGCAAAGTGGATACTTACAGTGCACAAAATTAGCCTTACTTAAGGATGCCTTGGTGTTTAGTCATTCCATGCACCTTGGTGTTTAGTCATGCTGGCCACATGACCATGGAAATTTCTTTGGACAGCACTGGCTCTTCGGCTTTGAAATGGAGATGAGCACCACAACCCTAGAGTCTAATTCAACTGGCTTTCAAGCAAGGGAACCTTTACCTTTATCTTTGCCAGCCTCCAGGTGGGACCTGGGGATCCCCCGGAATTACAGCTCATCTCCAGATTACAGAGATCAGTTCCCCTGGAGAAAATTGATGCTTTGGAGGGTGGGCTCTACGACATTGTACCCCACTGAGGTCCCCTGGATCCACCCCCAAATCTCCAGAGGTTTCCCAGTCTGGATCTGGCCACCCTAGCCCTACTGTTAATGTGTCTCAGAGGTTAGCTGTGTTGGTCTGCAGTAGAATGGCTAAATTCGAGTCCAGTACTGCCTTTCAGACTTTTCTTGAGCTTTCAAGGGTCAAAGGTCCCTTCATCAAGTATCTGACAAAGAGACCTCTAACTGTTGAAAGCTCATACCCCCCCCTCCAAATCTTGCTGGCCTCGAATCTAGCTGTTGATATGTTGTTGACTTGTTCATTGTAAAGATCTACCATGTATGGACCTGTGCCAACATCCTATAGATGGGGAACAGAGTTTGGCACCCCGGACAGGAGCACCCCGGACAGCAACTAATGAACTCCAGCTGTGAAAGCCTTCGACAACAAACAGAGTATAACTTTATTCAGAATGCAGAAAGAAAGAAACAAGCACAGAGCCTGCCAGAGCTCTTCACAGCAGCTTGCCTAACCAGATAACCCAGAGCCATCACTTAAACCTGGGCTAGAACAGCTCCAGTTTCCTGACCTCAGGTTGCCAGAGAGCAACTGGGATCCCCAAATCACAAAAGAATCCCAATTCCATGACCAGCTCAGCTTGCTCTCCCCAAAGCTGATTTGAACCAAACATCTTGCAGCTTTTCCTAAATATAGAGAAGCAAGTGGTTTCTTACCTTCTCTGATCGAGAGCGTTTAAGAGGGAGAGGTCCACAATAGAGCCACACCTCTTTGGATCCCCTGTGAACCAAAGGCTGAAAGACTTATAGACTCCTGTTTCTAGGGTTGCCAGCTCCAGGTTTGGAAAAAAAATGGAGATTTGAAGTGGGAGCCTGGGAGAGGGGGATTTAGGGAGGGAAGGGACCTTGGTGGGGTGTCATGCCATGAGGTCCACCTTCCAAGACAGCCATTATCCAGGAGAAGTGGAATAAATGTTTTGAACAGACAGACAATAAATAAATATTGGTAATTCTGGGAGATCTCCCGCACCCACCCAGAGGCTGGCAATTCTTGTTAGCTAGATCTCAGTCTGTGCTGGGGTCCCACCCTCTGGATGGGCAAACATATACAGCTTGTGCCTGCATTCTTCTGTGTTCCAGTGATTCTCAATGCCTGTGTGGGCACAACGGCACCTGCTGCTGTGTTTCTTGGCACTCCCATTCTTTCCCCCCAGAGCACAGAGTGAGTTCTAGTATTTCCTGTTACCTTAGTGGAACATAGGGTTGCCAGCCTCCAGGTGGGGCCTGGAGACCTCCCGCTTTTGCAACTGATCTTCAGCTGACAGAGATTGGGTCCCCTGGAGAAAATGGCTGTTTTGAAGGGTGGACTCTACAGCATTGTACCCTGCTGAGGCCCCTCCCCTCTCCAAACCCCGCCCTCTCCTGGATCCACCCCCAAAGTCTCCAGGTATTTTCCAACCCAGACTTGGTGACCCTAGTGGAACAGGAGTTGCTTCAAGAACTGAAGAGGCCTCATCTTTATATCTGTAGGGATAACCCATTTGGACACAGCTGTCTCCATCATAGGAGAATGCTTGTCTTGGAAAACCACAACACTTTGTGTCTCCCGTGGCAGCCGTTTTGCGGTTGGTTTTAATCCTCCTACCTTGTCAGCCATTTTATGGTGACACGCATTGTATGTGTGTATGTGTCTGCGATGTTAAGTCACAGCTGACTTACGGTGACCCTGTAGGGTCTTCAAAGCAAGAGACACTCAGAGGTGGTTTGCCACTGCCTGCCTCTGTACAGCAACGCTGGTATCTTGGAGGTCTCCCATCCAAATACTAGCCAGGGCTGACCCTGCTTAGCTTCTGAAAGTGATGAGATTGGGCTAACCTGAGCTATCCAGGTCAGGGTGTGGCATGCATTAGCTGTTCTTAAAGTCCTCACAGATCAATAAAGTTAGGGATCCACAACCTATGTAGTTGAAAGGAATATACCTGACCAGTATTCAGTGCAATAACCACTTAGCATCATATAAAACACCCTTCGGAGACTTTGGGGGACAGCAACTAGACTTTGGTTTACAACTCTATAATCTGATTTCTGGTTTCTCAAGGTATTTTGTGTTCGTTTTCCAGGTAGTTCCTTGCTGGGGTTTTTTTTAATCATAATTTTGTTCTTGGTTATGAGATCTTCAAAGCCTGCTCTGATCTTCCTCTTCCTTGTGCTTGCGAATTGCCGAACACCAGTGTCAGACGCTATAAACATGCTTAAATCTTTTCATCTGTTTCTCCTTCACTTCGCACCAATGACTTCATTATGTCGGCGTGCTAAGTGAAGCACCTCCACAGCTAATAGCAAAGTCAGGTGTGCAGCGATGTGCTTGCTGTTGCTTCGAAACTCCTTATCTTGAATTTCTTCTAAAAGGAAACCAGTTGGCCCCCCCCCCCAAGTGTAGATATTTGAGGTGGGATGGTGGCAGTGATGAATTTTCTGTGGGACATGATCTTCTGATCTCATACAAACCATGGCTGTCATCTGTTTGCGATTCTGATTCCAAGTATTGGTTTTGTGATATCACCAACAGCATGTCCACACACGTTCCAACTAATGGAAGGGAGATCGATCATAGAAAGTTGAAAACTGGCTGATGCGAGACAACTGGAAAGTTGGCTTGGCTAAGTGAAAAAGCCACATATGGTCCATTGCCACCATAAGTTCCTAGGAAGCACCACTGGAGCATCCTATAGTCAAATGTGGCCCTGATGACTCTTCCAGGTCATGAATCACATGTTCTGTATAGAGTTACTCATGTCCTAACCTTCTCCAGACTAGTGCTGGAGCAACCCTTGGAGCTCTCTGCAGGTCAGTGCCAGGCCTATAGCCAGGATTTTTCAGTTTGGGGGGCCTTTTAAAAAGTTGGGGGGCACTAAAGTGAATATATATATATATTTTAAAAATTACGCAGGCTGGCTGGCCCCTGCCCCAGCTGGTCTTCCCACGTGGTGGCTGGAAGGAAGGGCGTGCCAGGATCCAGCGGGACTAAAGCGATTCTCACCTTTCCTTCCCCCCCACCATAACCGCTGCCCCCTCCGCTGAAGCAAGGAGCCATGGAAGGGGGTGGTGGGGCCCTCCTGAAAGCACTGGGGCTTGGGGGGTTCTCTCCTCTGCCCTGTCTGCAGCCTGACCATGGAGGTGGGCCCCCCAGGTGTTCTCTGAGACTGTGGGGACTCACCATGCCTCTCTGACCCTGCTGTCATGGGCGTGCAGGTGGCGGCAATGACAACAATGGAAGGGTGCAAGTGGCACACTCCAGATGCCCTGCTCTGCCATTGGATCCTTGGTGCCAGCCCCCCATGGCCCAGCCATTGCTTCCTCTCGCCCGCGCTGCTGCCAGCTTCCTTTCTACTCTTTGAGAGTAGTACTTAGTCTGGTGTCTTTTTTTGGGGGGAGCGGCCCCCTTTGCTGGCTGTTCACCCTGGATTGATCCATTGCCCTTCGCACGCACTCTCAGGGGCGCTCTCTTGTCTCTGAGTGGAGCCTCAGCCTTCCCAAAAGGTGTCTTGAACTCTGGCCTGTGGCCCCTGGTGCAAAACCAGCTAGTGTAAATAGGAAGTCAGGGGGCCTTGATAGGAAGTTGGGGGGCCTGGCCCTGAAACAATCCAGTATAACTACAGGCCTGGTCAGTGCCCTTATAGCCAGCCCTGACATGGAGCTAGCCGTGGTCCTGATTGCTTCCAGATCTACCATGAACACTTCAGCTGATTTTATACTGGTTCAGACCATCGGTCCATAAAAGTCAGTATTGTCTACTCAGAATGGCAGCAGCTTTCCAGGGGCTCAGGCTGAGGCCTTTCCCATCACCTATTACTCATTCTTTTTAACTGGAGATGCTGAGGATCAAATTTGGGATTGGGATTGAATTTGGGACTTTGAGAGCCAGTTTGGTGTAGTGGTTAAGTGTGCGGACTCTAATCTGGGAGAACCGGGTTTGATTCCCCATTCCTCCACTTGCAGCTGCCAGATGACCTTGGGCAAGCCATAGTTCCATCAGAGCTGTTCTTGAAAGTGCAGTTCTGGAAAGAGCTCTCAGCTCCACCTACCTCACATGGTGTCTGTTGTGGGGAGGGGAAGGGAAAGGAGATTGTAAACCACTCTGAGACTCTGAGTGAAGGGTGGGGTATAAATCCAATCTCTTCTCTTCTTCTCTTCTCTTCCATTGACCCACAGCCCCTCCCCATGTTCTTTCCTCACCTTGACTCATATGAATGCCCTGACAGGCCACAAACTGAAACATGAGACACTCTGGTGCTGTTTCTGGGATTAAATACCTCATAATACTTGTCACATATGAAAACAGGAAATACTTCCTTGTGCCCCAGTTGTCTCCCATCCCTGCAACAAAGATGCCCCACACCAAAAATTGGATTTAACTGGGTTTATTAAGGAATTATTAATTAACTGTTGATCTGTGCCTTATTTTTTTTAATATCTCCACTTCATAGTCAAGACACTCTATCTTCTGAGTTGTCAAAGACATGGGAACATTATGGGCAGTCCCACCAAGAATGGAGCAGTATTTCCTCCATCAGTGGTATGCCAAGAAGAGCAGTTCCTCCATCCTACTCTTCTTGCTGTGCTGGCAAACACTAGAGTTTCCAATGGTGGAGTCCCAGCCCTAAGAAGTTCCCCTCTCCAATCCCTCTGACCAGTCAGCCATGAGAAGCTGGGACATGACCTCATCAGCTCTCAGAAGTTAGCAGGGTCAGTATTTGGAAAGGGGAACCACAAAGAAAGACTCTGCAGAGGAAGCCAATGGGACACGACCTCTGCTTCTCACTTGTCTTGAAATCCCTTGACTGGGGTCACCATAAGTTGGCTGTGATTTGATGGCACATATATATGTATAGGCTTAAAGGTAAGGGTTTCAGTGAGCTCCCTAGGACACTGTGATCTGCATGGCCCAGGCTGCATGGCCTGATGTTGTCAGATCTTAGAAACTAGACAGGGTCAGCCCTGGATATACCATACAAATCCAGCCTGTAAGCATAGTCCCACACTCTTCTATGCTACCTGACTAGGACCTAACTAGCCATAAACACCAGGGCTGTCTCATTCTAACCCCCACAATGTGGAGCAGGTGAAGAAGAACCACTTTCACAGCCAATTGGAAAAGGGTCTCCAAACTCCTACTCAAACCCAAAGGGACCAGCTAATCCCAGATTGCTAACAATAAGACAGTGGGCAGGTGGGCAGCTCTGAATAGTAAGTGCTGAGCATTGGGATGAGGCAAACTTCTCGAAGGATGATTGAAAGTGGTGCCTGATTGGTCAAGTGAGCATCTTCTTGGTGAACAGTGGAGTTGGGGGGCAAAGGCAGTCCCGGCTGCAAGGACAGCACAGACTGGATTTCTCATGCCAGAGTTTGCTGCCCAACACCATCCCATGGACCACCACAGAAGGCACTCCTCTGCCATCTCTATGTTTTAATCATATCCTCTGCAAAAAAAAAAAAAAAAAAAAAGATTTGCTTGTCAAGTTGCAACCAGCACATGGTGGCCCCACAGGGTTTTCAAGGCAAGAGGTGTTCAGAGGCAGGTTGCCATGGCCTGACTCTGTGTAGCAATCTGGGACTTCATTGGTGGTCTCCTATCCAAATATTAACCAGGAATGACCCGACTTAGCTTCCAAGATCGGACAACATCAGGCTGTGCAGCCTGGGCCATGCACATCAGGGCATACTCTGCAATAGCCACTCTTTTACAAGCCAACATGATAATGATGACGATGACGATTATGATGATAATGATGATGATGGTTATTTTGGTACAAAATGACTTAGGGTTCAGTCACATGGTCTTTTTGACCGGGGTTCACCGCTATTCCCTCTCGCATTTTATTTTACTGATCAGATGGGCCAATCTGCCTCCTGTAGCAAAGCTGGCTCACTTGCACAATACTCTCGGTTCTCTCCTGCATTTTCCTGGTGCAGGAAAATCAAGTACTTTCCAGGTATTTGCACTTTGAATCTGCAGTTATGCTGATGTGGACAGCCATATCTCGCAGTGATTGCGATTAGGCTCGTCTGATCGTTCTTCACACTATGAGGGTTTTCCCCTCCAGCTTCCGCCTCTGAGCGCATGAGCACTCCCTCACTGGAAAAATTCTATGTTCAAGTGCACATCCAGTGCAGAGCTTGTGACCTGCCCACCTTTCCCTCCCCATGCTCCAGGAATCCCTGATGCAGAGTTAGGAGGGAAGGAAGGAGCCCCGGCGCTGGGGAGCAGAAGACAGCGTGGAAAGTTGCTGGGGGAGGAAGCCGGTGGGCGGGGAAGGAACTGCTGGCTGCAGAGCCAGTGGCTGGCGAAGGAACTGCAGGCTGTGGAGCCCACCCCAGGAGTCCCTGAAACTGTGGCAGAGGAGGGAGGGAGCCCCTGGCACCTGGGGAGTGTACCCAGCTTGCCAGCAGCGTCGAAGGGCAGAACCCCCCTCCCCCTGAGACTGACTTTTATTTGCCTCATTTCCTGGGACGCAGTAAGTTAATCAAACCCAGCACATACAAAAGGGACAGGACAAAGCAGCAACCCTTCAAACAGGAGCCTCTCGGAAAAGAAACTGCTCCAGAAAGGCACCCCACCCACATGCACATTTCTCCTGCTTAGCCCAGCTTGCCAGCAGCGTCAGGCGGCGGTGTGGAAAGTTGCTGGGAGGGGGAGGGGGGTGAGTGGGGAAGGAAAGTTGCCGGGTGGGCTGGCAGACGAGGAGGAGGTGGAGAGAGATGGGTCGACTGCATCTAGACAGTGCCCAGAGCCTCCTCCCGCAATGCTTCCGGTTTGGGAAGGGATGGTGTGATCAGCCCAACCGGAAGAAAAATATTCCTGGATTAAATTATACCGGGAACAATTCACAATTTCCTTGCCGTGTGACCACGGCCTTAGAGACACAGAATTATCCACCAACACCCTATTGCAGTTCAAACTCTACCTTAGAATCTGCATGGTCTGAAATGACAGGATGCACATAGCCTGGCACCTTAGTGAAGACTTGTGTCCGTTTTTACACACGTGGACTAGAGGCAAGATGCATTTGTTGCTATCCAGTGCAGCAATGAGATGTACAGAGACTGCAGGATGGGAACTGAATCACAACTCCAGCGACTGCCCTGAAAGCTGCAGGGACATTTACGGACTGCTTCTCTTTGGCATCACCAAGAAAAGTTTCATTATGTTTTACTTTAAGCTGGGAGCTAGCCGGGTGGTGGTGGTGGTGGTGTCTCAGCCCATTAATGTGGTTTCTTATTTACCATGGAACAGGGCTCAGAGGTACCAGGTGGAACAGAAGTCAAGAAGGTAGTTGTTCAGAGACGATCCGGCATGCAAACGGAGTGTCTGCCCCCAAGCACCCAATGTTTATTTTATTTTCTGAATTCCCTCTCAATTTCTTTCTATGTTCTTTTTAGGTATATTAAGGTTCCATATATATATGGAAATCCTGAGGCTGTGGATGGGCTTGTGCCATTTCAGTGCTCTAGGGATGAAGTGGGCTGTCAGGAGAAATGCTTGGAGCAGCCTCATCGTGGGAACACTCTCCCCGCAGCTCTTTGCCTGGATTTAATTTTGAGTGCCAGGCAAAAAGGGAGATTTCCCAAGGTTATTGTTGTTCTGCTTCTCTCTCCCTCACTGGCAGTCTTCAAGCAGCTGCTGGGCAAACACTTGTCAGGGATGCTCTAGGCTGATCCTGGATTGAGCAGGGGGTTGGGCTAAAGGGCCTGTATGGCCCCTTCCAGTTCCATGATCCATGGGGCTCAGGGGTACAGCATATGCTTGGTGTGCAGAAGGTCCGAGGTTCAATCCCTGGAATCTCCAGTTTAAAGGGACCAGGTTGTAGGTGATGTGAAAGACCTCTGCCCAAGACCTTGGAGAGCAGCTGCCAGTCTGAGCTGACAATACTGACCTTGATGGACCAGCAGTCTGATCCAGTATAAGACAGTGTCGTGTGATTCTCTCCTCACCTATGATTTCTTGCTGGGCTCTTCATTATTTTATGTTATGTGACCTGCCTCCTTTATCTGCTTTGTGCTCTTTGGTGTTGCTGCCGATAAAAATGTTCAGTATTTTTTGGGTGATGATTGTTAGGTATTTCTATTGCCCCATCACCCTGGCATGATGATGGGGAAACCTATATGGGTTCACATTAGATTCATTAAAGGCTTATCTGTAGGAGCTTAATAAATCTAATTAACTTCTGTATCCAATCAGTGTGGGCTGTGCTGGATGCAAACTTGGCACAGCTAACACTGACATGTCTTAGAATCATGGAATCATAGAATGCTAGAGTTAGAAGGGACCTTGCAGGTCATCTAGTCCAACCCCCTGCACTCTGCAGGAACATAGCCAAAAGATAGCCCTACATACCTACAACATACCCAAAAGATGGTCATCCAGTCTCCGCTTGAAAATGTCCAGGGAAGGAGCATCCACCACCTCCCAAGCCAGACTGTTCCACTGCTCAACCACCCTCACAGTTAGGAAGTTTCTCCTGATATCTAGCTGGTAACGACTCCCTTGTAATTTCCACCCATTAGATCTAGTCTTGCAGTCCAGAGCAAGAGAGAATAGATCTGCTCCATCTTTTACATGACAGCCCTTCAAATACTTGAAGACTGCAATCATGTCCCCTCTAAGTCTTCTCTTTCCCAGGCTAAACATACCCAACTCTTTCAGCTTTTCCTCATAAGACTTATTCAAATCCTCTCACCATCCTGGTTGCCCTCTTCTGGACATGCTCAAGCTTGTCAACATCCTTCCTACAGTGTGGCGCCCAAAACTGGACACAGTACTCCAGATGAGGCCTGACCATAGCAGAATAGAGCAGAACTACCACCTCCCATGATCTGGACGCATCTAAGATTGCATTAGCTTTCTTCACAGCCACATCTTGTGAAGTTGCCAACTGTCTGGTGGGACCTGGAGATCTCCCAGAATTACAACTGATCAGGTCCCCTGGAGAAAATGGCTGATTTGCAGGGTGGATGGTATTGCATTATACCCTGCTGAGGTCCCTCCCCTGGCACCCCCCGCCCTAAATCTCAAGGAATTTCCCAACATGGCATTGGCAACCCTGTTTGTCTTGCCTTTCATTGTCTGTACCAAATCCAGTGCCGGGAGGTGCTGAGGGTCACCCCCTTCCCTCCATGCCATACAACAGCTGGAGACTGCCAAGAACCAAGGAAGTCCCTCCACCTAGGGTTACCAACCTCCAGGTGGGGCCTAGAATTCTTCTAGCTTTCCAGTTGATCTCCAGACTACAGAGATCAGTTCCCCTGGAAAATATGGCTGCTTTGGAAGATGGACTCTGTGGCATTATACTCCACTAAAATCCTCCCCTCCCCAGTCCCCATCCCTTTCTCCCCCAAGCTCTACCCCCAAATCTTCAGGAATTTCCCAACCTGCAGCTGGCAGCCAGTGACTGGAGGGTGTGTGTGGCAACCCTGAAAGACCACACCAAAAATCTTGATACATACGACTGTATCAACACTGCATTTTTATAGAGTTTTATCAATGCCCTTGAGCACATTCTCCTCTCCTCCATTCTATCTGCACAACAACCCCGTAAAGTCGGCTAGGCCCGAGATGATACGGCAAACTTAGAAAGATGGGATTAGAAATTATTTCTATGGCAGAGCTCTGGCAGAACTGGGATTCACACCTGGTTGCCACAGGTCCTAGTCCAGTACTCTACTCATACTGGCTACTGGCGCATTCCTGATGTTTACTAGGCTTTGCATTCAATTATTCCTGAATTCCATCTTCCTTAGGACAATTCCTAACATTAATTGTGGAGGAGGAACATATAGAGCTTGTGTTGGGTTTTGGTTCCTTCAGTTGATTTGCATTCCCTCCCTCCTACCCCATTCATCAGAACTGAAAAGGGGGTTGCCAACTTTTAAACTAGACACTTTGGCCATTCCCTTAAGATCAGTTTGATCTGCAGTAAATACCTGGGGATGTTATTTACCTCCATGCCATGAAATGCTCAAACTACCTGTTTCCACAGATCATACCTACATTACAGGTGCATGGCATTTCCCCCCTGGACTGGTTTCACACTAGCCTTCATCCTGGCTCGGTCCTCCTTTCCCTCCCCTTCTTCTGGCCAATTTCACACCATTTGTCCCATGGCTGCCTTTTCACCCGCACCTTCCCCCATTTTGTTCTGGCTCAGCTCAATCCTTAATTTGCCAGAAGTTTCCTGTTTCCATGCAGAGAAAAAGTGGGAGGGGGAAGGGGAGGGATTAAGAGGGTGAAGACAGGGGAGTGGGAGGAGGCAGGAAGCCACAGGAAACCTTGCCAAGGAAATCAAACTCCGGGAACAGATTAAAAACAGGCACATGCCAAGAACTCTAATGCAAAATCAGTTTAAATGGTCTGGGGCAAACAGGGGTAAGTAACATGTGCAAAATCGACCCTGGCGAGTTGGCAACCCTAGGAGCCTGGGGGTCTTTTTTTAAAAAAAGACAGGAACTATTAGAGAAATAGAGCTTAGCAATAAGCCTATCCAGACTGTGGCACAAGCTGGTTGATAGAAGATCTTGAACCAGCAAAGGATGGAGCTCAACAGATGGATTGTATTGGGGACTGAGAGCTCTACCCCTTCCTGTATCCAGGGCCGGGTCCCTGATCCTGCCAAGATCTAGATTTATGGCCTCAATCCTGCCAAGATCCAAAGAGTTACCTCTCCCTCCTGAGAGACTGGAGTGTGGGAGGTTCTGAGATGCCAAGCATGCATTCCTCCTCTGGGTTTGGGCTTTGGCTTTGGTGGCCCTGCAACTTCTCTGTTCCTGTGGAAAATTCTGGATGTGCAGGAGATAGACAGGTCCACTCAGGGGTTTCCTGGTCTTCAGGTTCCATGGGAACTTGAATGGGAGCCAGTCGTTGGAGAGAAGACTGGGAGGGTCTTCCACTGGAGTTTCCAAAGTACACAAAACCTTAGACATAGCAGGGAGGTCCTCTTCTTCTGAGGAGTCTTCTTCCCAGCTGCAGGCTGTGCTAAGGCAGCCCTTGACTCAGTTGGGGGTATGAAAAATGTTTGGGGCAGATGGATCAAGTGCAAAGCTCCTGTCTTGTTACTAGAACTTTTGCAGAAATACAAAGGAAGCCCAGCCTCAAGAGGAAACATCTCAAAAGAAGAAATATCAGTTGTTATCGGAATAAAAATACTGTGTGATGGAACACTCAAAACTATATTCTATACTTCTTGGACACAGAACTAGATCATTATAATTCAGACGAGGAGTCAACCTAAAGACCCAACTAGCCCAATATCCTGTTTCGAGCAGTGAGCAGTCGGATACCTACTGGAAAGACTACAAGGAAGGCATGCAGGCACTAACCCTCCTCTGTTATTAGCCCTCAGCTGAGAGGAAGAACCGAATGTCCCATGTTCAATCCCCAGCATCTCCAGTTAAAAGGACCAAGCAGCAGGTGATGTGAAAAACTTCCACCTGAGAACTTGGAGAGCTGCTGCCGGTCTGAATAGACAAACATTGAACTTGATGGACTGATGGTCTGATTCAGTATAAGGAAGCTTCATGGGTGGAATTAAAATGGGGAGGTCCTCCCATGGGCATCATGTCTAATGGCCATGAGAGGACCTAACTTTCATAATTTGTCAAGTTTCCTTTTCTGTGTGTGTAAAGTGCAATCAAGTCATAGTGAACTTATGGCAACCCAATAGGGTTTTCAAGACAAGAGACCTTCAGAGGTGGTTTGCCATTGCCTGCCTCTGCATATCAACCCTGGACTTCCTTGGTAGCCTTCCATCCAAATACTAAGAAGAAGAAGAGATTGGATTTATACCTCACCCTTCACTTGGAGTCTCAGAGTGGCTTACAGTCTCCTTCTCTTCCTCTCCCAACAAGGGACATCCTATGAGGTAGGTGGGGCTGAGAGAGCTCTGAGAGAGCAGCTTTGAGAGAACTGTGGCTTGCCGAAGGTCACCCAGCAGCTGCATGTGGGGAAGTTGGGAATCAAACCTGGTTCTCCCAGATTAGAGTCCGCTGCTCTTAACCACGACACCAAACTGCCTCTAAGCCGGCCCAACCCTACTTTGCTTCTGAGATCTGATAAGACTGGGCTAGCGTAGGCTATCTAGATCAGGACAAAAATATCTTAATCCAATGGCTGCCATCGCAGCTGATGGCAGTGGATTCCATAGGCTGATTACGTAGCATGTGAAGAAACACTTTTGTCTTGAATTTATTGTACATCAGTTTCACTGGGTGGACTGACATTCTAGTATTATGTGACGGGGGAATATATCTAATTTATCCACATCTTGCATGATCATATGCACTCCCCTTTAGCTATCTTCTTTCCCCCCTACACTCAAAAGGAACTGGATGTTTTATCCTTGTAATATGGAACTGTTCTGTAAGATCCTTGAAATTTCACATATTGCATTCCAAATTCTAACACTGATGATTTCCGCTTGCCAATCTGCCTTTCAAGATGTGTTTTATCCCCCCCCCCCGCCTCCCAAGCAAGGAATTTATCAATAGCTAAAACACGTTAATTTAGCAACAGCACAGTGGAGGAAGATGTATTCTGCTCACACAGGCCACTTCAGTCTCTGGTTCCTTTTTTTAATCTTCCTGACGGAGGAGAACAAATTTAACAACTAGATGCCATTTCTGTTTCCAACATGTGGAATAATTAAATTTGCATCTCACTCTGCAGCGGGACTGGATGTTTGAAGAGAAATGTATCAATTGGACATGAGTGCAGCACATTTTGCTCAGCAAATAAGGTAATCCTGGTGGGAAGGAGGAGGGAAACCCCAAAGCATAACATCGCTAATCCTGGAGATAATTGTGGCATCCTCAGCCAACGCTCGGAATTCTTTTTTTGGTGCTCAAATCATATCTTCTCAGGGGTGATGAAGAAGTGCCAAATTGCAGATGAATGGATTCTCCCCCTCTTCTGCTCCAGTTCTTTTATTGCTACAAAGTTCTCTTTGTACTACATTCCACTCCTCCTCCATTCTGGTTTTAAGTAGCAGATCTGCCTTTAAAATTAATGGTGCATTTGGAGCACCATGCGATTTACCAGAGGATTCAGTTCCTGTGCTCCCCTCCCATGACCATGACATATACATCTACACAAACTATTTTTTTTTAATTCTGCTCTTCCTCCGAGTAGGAAAGGTGGCCTTCTCCATCTCTGCCTCACAACAACCCTGTGAATCAGATTACGTTGAAAAGCTATGGTGGGCTCAAAGTAAGCTTCATGACAGAGTGAGGCTTTGAATCAGGGTCTCCCAAGTTCTAGTCCTCCCCTTTATACTGCATCACACTGGCTTCCTAGCATGTAAGTACACAGTAATAATAAAACATTGCAACAATGAATGAGATATGGTCACCATGTATCCTTTGGCAACTGTGGGGGGCAGGGGGAGTTGCTGGCAGTGGGGGAAGCCTAGACCTCTGTGGCCAGCAAAGTGGCAATGTCAATTCCAGAGCCCACCACAGGGGACCTTATTGTGTCACTGGCAACACAGGATGTTCTGGTATTTGGGGAAACACTCTATGGTTGAACCCATTTTACCATAGAGTTTTGCCCAAATCCCAGAGTGTCTGGCATTGCCAGCAATGCAATGACATCACTTTCAGTGCATGCCACAAGTGGCATCGCTGTTTCACCTGTGGCAGCAGCCTAGGCCTCCCCGCACTGTTGGTAAGTCCCCCCCTCCAGCTAGCTGATTGGCAGTGGGGAGGTGGCTTGGCAGGGTTTCCATGCCCCCAGTAGGGGGCTGGCAACCCTAATGTGAGATCATAGATACAGCCTCATCCGGATTCTTTTTGTGCAACGTTTCAGTGATGTGCACAAAGGCAGATTTGCATTGGGAAAACGCTGAACAAAAGGAATATTGATGCAGTTGTACAGATGATCCCATCAAGATTGGTTTTCTTGCCGTGCAATGTAAAGGAAGGTAAAAAAAGAACAATAAGCTGGCAGAACTGAAAGCTGTGGCAGACAGTGCATTCACAGTGGGGTTTACAGAACTTAGAAAGAAACAAAAAAAAAGATTGAGGATTGTATAATAATGCATTGGCTTCACTTCGGGAGGAAAAGACTGGGTAATTTGGAAGCCCAAAATCTGGGACAACCATGAATGAGAATTCTGGACACATCATTGGGAACAACATGCACGTGTTGATGCTCTAACACAGAACAAGAGCAACATCCCGTCTGGTCCCCCTGCTAAATAAGTATTTTGCAAGAGCAGTACAGTTTTAGAAATAGAACTCGCTTACATATTGAAGACTGCTTCAGTTGTATTTTGTGACTTGAACTCCCTTGACGGCAGTTTTTCATTTGCTTTTGGTTAAGGTTGGGATATGTCACTCCAAGCAGCCTGGGGTTTATATGCAAAATAGCTACTGTGTCTTTCCTCTTTTGACCAAGCTGGGCAGCAGTATGAGTGCCTCCAGGGAACCAGAATGGATTGTCTCAGTCCAGTATTCTCACTGCTTAATGGCTCAGTTCTAAGCACTTGTGTCCAATTGGGAATGAGACTGAAACTCCTTTTTTGGGGGGAGGGGTTAGTTCAGAACCATTCAGCTCTCTCTTAGCATACCTGCATGCTGGTGGATCCCACAAATGAGTGGAGGTCAGATCCTTGGCCTGTCATTCTGAACTCCGTGAACATATTCTTCGGTATATGTCAGTTCTATTAATATGTTCCAAGAATTCACAGAGGTAGAGAACAGATCTTGCTGCTGCCATTTACCTCCCCCCGCCCAAGATCATTCCATGCTCTTAGAATGTCTTAAAAGAGAAGTGCAGGGGTACAAAACCCCTGGCATCTGTGCCAGCAGCACCATATCAGATCATTTAGCTTGGCACCCAGAGCTAGAACTATAATCAATGTCAAGGGGCAGTATCAGGGGAAGGCCTGGGCCTCTATGGCCAGTTGCTGGACCACCAGAGGAAGTGGTTGGCCACTGTGTGAGACAGGATGCTACACCACCAGAGGAAGTGGTTGGCTGCTGTGTGAGACAGGATGCTACACCACCAGAGGAAGTGGTTGGCCACTGTGTGAGACAGTGTCAGGTTTAAAATCAAGTAGATCCAGTCATTCTTGCACAAAGAAAGGTTTATTGGATTATCTTGCTAAAACCCACAGTAGGAGGTCATTGTCAGGAATGGGGGGCAAAGCAGAGCAAGCTAACTTATAGTGTGATGCAATGAAGCGCCTAGCGAATAAAACTTGAGCACTCGCGCGGGAACTCCCGGCGGGAGAAATACTTCATGAGCGGGAGACTACTCCCCCCTCCCCTTGCCTTCCCAGGACTGGAAAATTCTCAGCTAAACAAGAATAGTCCAAAGCCTACATTCAAGGCCACCGTGATAAGCAAAAGCGGCAGGGAAGAAGCTCCCACGTTTCTGCCTGCATAGCTACGCAAGCGCAAAGCAGGGTAGGGAACATAAAACAATGGATTCAGTGAGAAACATCAAATGCATCTTATCTGACATTCTGCCCTTCCCAAAATACCACCCACCCACCACTCAGGAAGGAGAGAACAAGGGCCCCCCAGGCTTGTTAGGGTATCGTGTGTGAAAGTCTTTCAGGTGATCAGGTGCATTGATATCAGAGACTTTCACCCATTCCCTGTATTGGGGCCCAAAGTGTACCCATTGAACAAAGTACAAGAGTTGTCCACGAAGAATCTTAGAGTCCAAAATATCAGCAATGTCGTAGTGTTCCTCATCGCCAACCATCAAAGGGGGGAGGAGCCGACATCTCAGGTTGCCATTTAGTCGGGGGTAACGCAGGTTTGAGGAGGCTGTAATGGAAAATTGGATGTATTGCTTTAAGAGATTTAGGCAAGTCTAGTTGTACAGTTACTTGATTTATACATCTCAACACTTTGAAAGGACCAATATATTTCCAAGCAAGTTTCCTGGATTGCTGCGTTAGCCTTAGGTTCTTAGTTGACAGATAAACAGTGTCTCCTGGTTGCAGTTTCCATCCACCGGTCCTTTTTTTATCTGCCTGTTTTTTGTACTGTGCCTTGGCCTCATTCAGAGTTTCCACAATCAGGGGCCAAGAATTGCGGAAAGTTTTACACCATGCTGAGGCTGTCCCCCCATTTCCAACAGGCTTTAAGAAGGGAAGAGGGGGCTATCATAGCCCATGGCCGCTTTGAATGGTGACATTTTTGTTGAAGCGTGCCATGAGTTGTTGTACGCAAACTCCGCCAATGGCAGTAGATCTACCCAATTGTCTTGTTGATAGTTAGAAAAACATCTCAGGTATTGTTCTAACGTCTGGTTTACTCTTTCCGTTTGCCCATCAGTTTCAGGGTGATAGGCAGTACTGAGAGCACATTCAATACCCATTAGAGTCATTAACTCAGACCATAACTTGGAAACAAATGGAACCCCCTGTCGGAGACTATCTTGAGCGGTAACATATGTAACTTGACAATGTGTTGAAGGAATGCTTTGGCCAAGACTTTGGCTGTTGGCAAGCTGGGGAACGGTATAAAGTGAGCTTGCTTGGAGAATAAATCCACTACCACCCAAATGACCGTCATTTGTTTAGAGGGGGAAGATCAGTAATAAAGTCCATAGAGATTACTTCCCAGGGTCTGCTTGGGGTGGGTAGAGGCTGTAGGAGACCTGGAGGTTTACCTGGTCTGGCTTTGCAACGATTGCATGTTGGACAGGATTGTATATAGAGGGATAACTCCTGTTTCATTCGGGGCCACCAGAAGCTACGTTGCAGAAGTCTTAAGGACTTTACATATCCAAAGTGCCCCGCAGCTTTTGAGTCATGTACTGTCTGCAAGATTTGGGATCGGGTAGCTTCTGGGACAAACACTTTATTTCCCTTATACCAACAGCCATTCGGACCACAATTTACATCATCTCTGGCTTGTAAATCATTTGTTTCTTGCGGGGAGATGTCAGATAGAAATTGTTTTTCCCAGGTCAATGTCTGGATGGGGTTCGTTTGTGCTTTTTTTGCTTTCCGGGTTACAACTGCTCCAACTAACTGTTCCGGGGTGAACATAGACTCCCGTACTTCGACCCTCTTAGAAAAATGTTGGGGAAGGCGGGAGAGAGCGTCCGCTAGATGATTGGCTTTCCCTGGGAAATGGTGAAGGGTAAATTGAAATTTGGAAAAAAATTCAGCCCACCTGAATTGTTTAGCATTCAGATTCCGGGGTTTTCGCAATACCTCAAGATTTTTGTGATCAGTCCAGATTTCAAAAGGTATTTGGGACCCTTCTAACCAGTGTCTCCATGTGATCAATGCTAAATGTACAGACGCAGCTTCCTTATCCCAAATGGGCCAAAATCTTTCTGTATCGTTAAATTTTCTTGACACATAAGCCAGGGGTTGTAGCTGTTTCTGAGCATTCTCTTGCAAAATCACCCCACCCATAGCAGTGTCCGATGCGTCTACTTGTACTACAAATTTCTTTGTCTCATCAGGGTGTGCAAGTATGGGTTCAGACGTGAACAACCGTTTTAGTTGTTCAAACGCTTGCTGACACTGCGAGGTCCAATTCAAAGGGGCCCCTGGCGCCGAAGCCTTAGATCCCTTCCCCTTAGTCTTTAGCAGTTCCGTGAGGGGAAGGGCTACTTGGGCAAAGTGTGGCAAGAATTGACGGTAAAAGTTGGCGAAGCCGAGAAAACTTTGGAGCTGTCGCCTGGTTTTGGGGGCTCCCACATTAATACATCCTGGACCTTTTTTGGGTCCATCTCTAACCCTGCAGAGGATATGCGGTAACCCAAAAAATCAATGCACTCTTGGTGAAATTCACATTTTGACAGTTTAACAAACAGTTTGTGCTCTAAGAGCTTTTCCAGTACTTTACGCATAAGGTTAGTGTGGGATTCCTGATCCGGGGTATAGACCAAGATATCATCTAAATAAACGACCACCCCCTTGAATAGATAGGGGTGTAACACTTCATTGATTAAGTTCATGAAGACCCCTGGTGCCCCCTGTAACCCGAAGGGCATCACCCTGTATTCAAATTGCCCCAGCGGGGTATTAAATGCAGTCTTGTATTCATCCCCCTCTCTGATGCGAACCCGAAAGTAGGCATCTCTTAAATCCAGTTTCGAAAACACTTTCCCTTTAGCCACCTCTGCCAGTAAGTCTTTGATGAGGGGCATTGGGTAGGCATTAGTTGCAGACACTGCGTTAAGTCCCCGGTAATCCGTGCAGAGTCTGAGCCCCCCATCCTTCTTTTTGCAAAACAATACAGGTGCTGCAAAAGGAGATGATGCTGGTCTAATGAATCCACGGGCCAGATTTTTATCAATGAAACGGCGCAGTTCTTCCTTTTCACTTGGGCTCATGGCATAAATTTTCCCTTTTGGTAACTTCTGGCCCGGAAGAATCTCAATGGCACAGTCGGAGTTACGATGGGGGGTAATTCATCAGCTTCCTCCTCCTCAAAAACCCTTGTTATATACTGGTAATCCTCAGGGATGCGGCTAAGATCCTCCGTTGCTAAACAAGCTCGAGGAGGTTCATTGCATGGGGGATTTCCCCACCCTGGGTCCCATTTGTGTCCCGTACATTTTGGGGAGATAAATTGTACATCCCCTTCTTCCCATAGAATGTAAGGGTTATGTCCATGTAACCAGGGACTACCCAACACTAAGGGAAATTGGGCTTGCGGGGCTATCACGAACGAGCGTAGCTCCCAGTGGTCACCAATGCCTATTCTTAAAGGAACAGTCTCAAATCGGCATGGTTCTTTCATTGGAGACCCATCCATCTGCGTGAAAGTTATTGGGTCTTTCAAGTGGACCACGGCTGCCTCCAACCCCATAACCATAGACGGGTTTATGAGATCCCTCCCGCACCCTGAGTCAATGAGGGCCCGAACCCGAATGTGGGTCATCATTGCGGGATTCATCACCAGCACAGTCACAAAGAAGAGAGAGGGGTAATTGCTCACCAGTTTAGGCGCCTCAGGTGCTGGGTCCTGCTGTGTAGCGCCATTCACAAACAGGACCATTTCATTTCCCTGCATCTCGCTCTCCTCCTCTAGCATCAAAGCATCCGCTTGGTCGGGGCTAACAAAAGAGCCCGCGTGTTGCGTGGTTTTGCTGTACCTTTCCTCGGGGTAGGGGTTGTCCACCTTCTGGGCTCTTCTTGTGGTGGGGCTCTATTGGGATCCCCTCTCGGGCAGGCTGCAGCGAAATGCCCTTTCTCCCCACACCGCAGGCAGAGTCCCTGTCGCATACGCTGATCCCTCATTCCACTTGGGGTGGACATTTGTTTGGGTCTGGCCTGGCCTGCCGCAGTACTTGGACGGTTGTTACCCAAAGATAGATCCAGTTTCATCATGCGCAATCGACTTTCGGCCTTCTCGGCTTCCTCCATCCAACCCTGGAGGGTGCGGGGTTGCTGAGAGCTGAGGACATTATTGCGGACGTCTACGGCTAGTCCCATTCGATATTGTTGGGCCAAGACCGCATCTGTCCAGTCTCGAATCTTCACGGCATGCCTTTGAAACTCCCGTGAGTACTCCCGCACTGAGAGTTTGCCTTGTCTGAATGTGCGGAGGAAGGCTTCAGCTTTTCGGCCGCCCCCGGATCCTCAAAACGATTTCTCAAGGCCCACATGAAGTCATCTACATTCCCCAACTCCGCTGCCTCCAGATCATGAAGGGCTACATACCAGCTAGTCGCACTCCCCCGGAACCTGGATGCGATAAACTCCACCTGTTGTTCTTCGTCTGGGAATACATAGCCCCATCTTTGCACAAATTTTCCAACTTGCAAAATGAAAAAGGACACAGTCTCTGGATCTCCATCAAAAGTGATCTCAAGCATGTCCTTGGGGCGGATTACCGGGGGGCCGGCGCCATGATCGGTACTGGGACCGGCTGCATGAGGGGTGCTGGAGCAGGGGGTTGAGGCGGAGGTAAAACTGGCGGCTGGATAGGTCCTGGTTGCCCCGGCCCAGGTCCTGGCGCTGGGACAACCAATGGAGGTGGGGCTGGCGCTGGCTGGCCCGGCCCCGGCCCTGGGGGAGCTGGCTGGCCCGGCCCCGGCCCTGGGGGAGCTGGCTGGCCCGGCCCTGGACCCGGTGGTGCTGGTTGGCCCGGCCCCGGGCCCGGAGGAGCAGGAGGTGGCCGCCCCGGTATCAACGGTGGTGCCGCAGCTGGTGCCGGTCTAGGTTGTGTCAGCGGATGGGCCCGAATGGCTTGGTCCATCATCTGGGGTAGGGACTGCATTAGTTTGCTCATATCCCTTACCAGCCGTCGGGTATCCTCTTGAATAGAGTCCATGCGGGCATCAGTATCTTGGCTGGACCCCGTTCTGGGGGATCCCCGAGACACCCGCCCTTGGGGAAGACCAAAACTACCTCTGGGATCCAAAAGACTGTCCAGGCTCTGGCTTCCCGGCATAGTCCAGGTGGTCTGGGTAGTGTCCAACAAGTTCTTAGTCCAATCGCGTGATCTGCGATAAGTCACCCCTTTATCCCAGGGTGTTGGGACTCCTGGCACATAGGTTCGTGGAACCGCACCTGACTTTGTATAGGCCCAGCCGGGCTGTAGATCGGGAGTGTGTACGCGGCTCCAATTGTGCCAATCGATGGTGGGGTAGCCAACCCGGCTGCTGAGTAGACTGCCGGTGCTGCCAAAACTGTAGTTGTAGTCACCGGAACAACGATGGTGGTCGGGATAGTGACCACTGGAGCTGCCACCGTAGTGACGGGAACCGTGGCTCCTGACGCAGTAGTCACTGGAACGGCGCCCGTGGCTCCCGCAGTAGTGATCGCTGGAGCTGCGCCGGAGGCTCCCGAAGTAGTAATCAACGGGGCTGTGCCTGTGGCTCCCTTCCCCGCTCCGCTCATCGTGGTAGATGGCGGAAACTGACGGTGAGGGAATGATGGTGATTCCTGACAATTTCTGTCAGGTTTAAAATCAAGTAGATCCAGTCATTCTTGCACAAAGAAAGGTTTATTGGATTATCTTGCTAAAACCCACAGTAGGAGGTCATTGTCAGGAATGGGGGGCAAAGCAGAGCAAGCTAACTTATAGTGTGATGCAATGAAGCGCCTAGCGAATAAAACTTGAGCACTCGCGCGGGAACTCCCGGCGGGAGAAATACTTCATGAGCGGGAGACTACTCCCCCCTCCCCTTGCCTTCCCAGGACTGGAAAATTCTCAGCTAAACAAGAATAGTCCAAAGCCTACATTCAAGGCCACCGTGATAAGGAAAAGCGGCAGGGAAGAAGCTCCCACGTTTCTGCCTGCATAGCTACGCAAGCGCAAAGCAGGGTAGGGAACATAAAACAATGGATTCAGTGAGAAACATCAAATGCATCTTATCTGACAGACAGGATGCTATACCACCAGAGGAAGTGGTTGGCTGCTGTGTGAGACAGGATGCTATGCCACCAGAGGAAGTGGTTGGCCACTGTGTGAGACAGGATGCTATGCCACCAGAGGAAGTGGTTGGCCACTGTGTGAGACAGGATGCTACGCCACCAGAGGAAGTGGTTGGCTGCTGTGTGAGACAGGATGCTACACCACCAGAGGAAGTGGTTGGCCACTGTGTGAGACAGGATGCTACACCACCAGAGGAAGTGGTTGGCCACTGTGTGAGACAGGATGCTACACCACCAGAGGAAGTGGTTGGCCACTGTGTAAGACAGGATGCTACACCACCAGAGGAAGTGGTTAGCCATTGTGCGAGACAGGATGCTATACCACCAGAGGGACTGGTTGGTCACTGTGTGAGGCAGGATGCTGGACTAGAGTGGTCTGATCCAGCAGGGCTCTTCTTATGTTCTTAGTCCCAGGCATCTGAGGCACTGGCAGCTAGGGTTGCCAACCTCCAGGTGGGGCCTGAGTTTCTCCTGTAATATCAGCTGATCTCCTGACTATAGTTAATTTTCCCTGGGGAAAATGGCTGCTTTGGAGGGTGGGCTCTATGGAATAATTTCCTACTGAGGCCCTTCCCTTTCCAAATCCTGCCCTTCCCAGGCCCCACCCCCAAACATCCAGGAGTTTCCCAATCCAGAGCTGGCATGCCTACTGGCAGCACTGCTGGGATCAGTGGCGAGAGAGAAGGCAATAGGCATGGCTAATGCTCATCATTGTCTCCCAGATCAGCATGGCTGCAGCTGAATCCAAGGGATGAATCCCCTGGGATGTTGGTCACACCTATGGGGTTTGGATTGCTCCAGGGATGTCTGACAAAATGAAATCCTCCTCTCACTCGCTTCCTCCTTTCCTTTGTTGGCACACCAACATTTTCATAGTGGAGGCCCTTTTTTGGAACTTGGTCTAATGTGGTTGCCTCCTCCTGGACCTGTGAAGAGTCATGATCGAAATTGTGAGAAAATCTAGATTTAGATTAGATTTGGCAACCTAAGAATTAGGTTCAAACAAGAAGAGGGACCCGGGATATTCGCGGGGAAGGCTCTGGCGATGTCCTCTCCTCCACCCAACCCCCCCCGCTCCGGCGATCACCTCCTCCCCACCCCCGGCCCTAGCAATCTCCTCTGCTGCCACCGCCAATCTCCTCCCTCCCCCACCTGGCTCCTGTCACCCTCCTCTGCCGCCGATCTCCTCCCCCCCGGCTCCAGGTATGTCCCCCTCCTTCCCCCACCCCCCGGCCGATCTCTCCTCCTCCTCCCCCACCCCCCGGCTCCAGTTGCGAGGCCCGAGCGGCTTCCAGCCGCCGGGCCCGCCGATCTCCTCCCCTCCCCGGCGATCCTCCTCCTCCGCCCACCCCCCGGCTCCGGAGGCGAGGCCCGAGCGGCTTCCAGCCTCCGGGCCCGCCGATCTCCCCCCCCTTCAGCTCTCTCCTCTCCCCCCCCCGGCTCCGGTGGTGAGGACTGAGCGGCTTTTAGCCGCCAGCCGCCACAGAGTTCCCAGAGCGTTCCCTGCACATGCGCAGGGAATGCTCTTACTTTTTTGGGGATTCTGATATCCCCCCTAGACTTTTAACACTTTTTAGATTTTTCTGCACACGTGGGGACTGCCCCACGTGCGCAGGAAAATCTCCCTGCCCCCAGGTGCCCCCAATGTGCGGATTTAGATATCCGCACATAGGGGGCCACTTGGGAATTAGATATATAGATACTCACACATGTTATATGGAAGTTCTTTATATTCTGCACCTTTCTCACCACCCCCAGAATATTCTCTTCCCTGCACTTTCCTCCTCTCTCTTTTCTTCTCTTTCCTTTTCATACCTGAGTAGAATTTAATGAAGTTACATTAAAAAAATGTTTCCATTCCACGAGACTCAATCCATCAACACACGCTTCCTATACATTGTGCAGAAATGAATCCATTTCAGCAGAAGAAGCAGATAAATCAATTTAAGCGGAAGATTTTTTGACAGTTTAATTCAAATTAAGCCCACTTTGTTCAATTAGAGGGAAGATGGAGTTGGTGGGCAGGGGGAAAACAAAACAGGTGGCAGAGGAGGGGGGAGACGGGTCTTGAAAGCATGACTCAGTAGAACCCGAACCACACTGTTTCCATGGGACAGATCCATGGGCAGAGAGAGAGGGAAGGAGGGAGAGCGAGAGAGGGAGAGATTTAAAACATGGGCATAATAATGCACTGCTAATTTATATACTACCAGTGAAAGGTAAATGGCTTTATCTGAAAGTGGCTTTTTATTTTATGTAGTGCTCTTGGGTGGCTTTCAATGGGGTCGAAATGTTGTTATAAATATGCAGCACTTGGAATTAGGGAAAGGGGGAAGTTACCTGTTAAAATCGATCTTCTGAAAACCCCCCCCCACTGATGAAGTATCTTTTAAGAACACAGATTTTGATTCCTTCTGTTATGTCCTGAGTTTGATTTCATCCCCATTGACAGGCTGGCATCCAGAATGGCAATAACTGATTGGCTACTCTGCACAGCAGGCCAATCAGGATACAAGGATTGTGCTGGAGAGAAATAGAAATAGCTGGATCACTGTCTTACATGGTGCAGACAGACGACGGCCGACAACTTAGGCGCCACATCAACCAGCTATGCCAGGGATGGTCCACCGCTGACCGAGAAGCAGAAAGCCAAACCACCAGACCAGTGCCTCAAGAGGTAGAGGTGGGTGAAACTCCTCAGGTCACAGAAGCTAGGGAGGTAGCTCCGACCGAACAAGGGACAGAATCCCAGGTGCCTGAACAGGCAAACAGTAGTCCTCAGACTGCTAGTGAGGAGCAGACACTCCTGACAGAGACCCTGATTGGATGTTATCTAAGCAATGCTATTGGTTGTTATCTCTGATATGGGTGTGGCTATGCAAGCCCGCACTGTTTAAATAAGAGCCTGTTGCTCCGTGTTGTGTGATCTGTTCTGAGCTTTTGAATCACTATCATTAAAAGATGATCACTTGTTGGAATGCTGCCTTTAAGTGTCATATTTATCAGTGGTGACGAGGATGGGATATAGCGGGTAGGCAGCCCCGCTGAATACCGACACAATGGCAGATGAAGCGGAACCAGTTGCGGCTCTGCCACCAGCAGAACAGCACCTTGCCAACCCACCAGTGGAACCGGCGACAGGGATGGCAGCCAGTGCCAAGTTCGAGGTGTCAAACCAGGCCTGGAAGACTGGGAATCGTACATAACACGGTTCGAGTGTCATCTAAGGGCACACCAAATCGAGGATGAGGCCACAAAATCGGTGGTCCTGCTGAGCTCCTGCGGCTGAGCTATGTTTGATGCGGCAAGGTCCCTGGTCATGCCAGCTTATCTGAAGGACTACATCTGTTCAGAGGTAGTCCATTCATAGGGTGGAGGGATGTTATGTCCTGAGCTTGATTTCATCCCCATTGACAGGCTGGTATCCTGAATGGCAACACCTGATTGGCTACTCTGCATAGCAGGCCAATCAGGATACAAAGATTGTGCTGGAGGGAAGCAAACTGATTGGATGTTATCTAAGCAATGCTATTGGTTGTTATCTCTTATATCGGCATGGCTATGCAAGACCGCACTGTTTAAATAAGAGCCTGTTGTTCTATGTTGTGTGGTCTGTTCTGAGCTGTTCTGAGCTGTTGAATCACTATCATTAAAAGCTGATCACTTGTTGGAACACTGCCGTTAAGTGTCATACTTATCACCTTCCCACACAGTACTTCTGTAAATCAGATGACCTGGTCACATGTAGCGATGAGCAAATATTCCCTATTTTGTTTCTTTCTATGTTTAATCCTAATTTTGTCAGTGTTTTGGGTCTGGGGGCTGCCAGTCTCCAGGTGGTGCCTGGAGTTCTCCTGAAAACACAAGTGATCTCCAGGCTTCGGAGATCAGTTCCTCATGGCAGCTTCCAAGGACAAACTCTATGCTATAACATAGATTCTAGGGGAAATCCCTTTCCAAATCCCCCCTTTACAAGCACCATCCTCAGATCTCCAGGAATTTCCCAGAGTAGAGATGGCAACCCTATATAGGCCTCTGCTCTCACACACTCTCAGCCTAACCTACTTCACAGGGTTGTTGTAAGGATACAATGAAGGAGAGGACAGCAATGCAAGCTGTTTTGGGCCCCCAGTTTGGGAGGAAGGCAGGTATAAATGAAGTAAATAAATAAATAGAAATAGATCATATATACCTAATGTACAATATAGACTTGATGCACATATAACTTTTTGCAGGAAAAAGACATGGAAATAAAATCTAATTTTCTCTAGGGAGAAGCAAAATTGAAATGGTGATTTGGAAGATGAGAAGGTTAAAGTCAACCTTACTTACACATATGGATGCTATAAACTTCATGGTGAACATGTTTGGCAGGTAAGCAGAATGGGTTTCGAAAGCCGTGGCCACTCATGAGCTGAGCTTCAGATTTCCAGGCTTCTCTGCTACCTGACTCAGTCTGCTGATGGACAGCTTTGCAGCTGCTAGTGTTGCCAATTTCCAGGTGGAGGCTGGAGATTTCCTAGGACTACAACTGGTCTCCTGGCAACAAAGATGATGATGAAGAAGAGTCAGTTTTTATACCCCACTTTCTTCTACCTTAAGGAGTCTCAAAGAGGCTAACAATCACCTTCTCTTCCTCTTCCCGCAACAGTCACCTTGTGAGGTAGGTGGGTCTGAGAGCATTCTGAGAGAACCTTGACTGGTCCAAGGTCACCCAGCAGGCTTCCTGTGGAGGAATGGGCAATCAAACCCGGTTCTCCAGATTAAAATCTGCCACTCTTAACTACTAACTACACCAAGATGCCTCTCAGTTTACCTGGAGAAAATGGCCACTTTGGAAGGTGAACTCTATGGCACTATACCAAATCAAAGTCCCTCCCCTCCCCAAACTCTGCCCTCCTCAGGCTCTACCCCCAAATCTCCAGGTATTTCCCAACCCAGAGCTGGTAACCCCAGTGGCTGTGCAGAAGCTGGGGTCTTGGACAGGGCCAGTCCATCCACTAGGCAAACCCAGTCTCTCTCTCTCTCTCTCTCTCTCTCTCTCTCTCTCTCTCTCTCTCTCTCTCTCTGTGTAAATTGTTAGAGGGCCATAGGCAGCCCCAGGAATCCAGGATGCCAGGCGGAGCGGGAGCTGAATCGACCTTTCTCCTAAGGATGTATAGCATGCTGACTTAGTAGTAAGTCCTCTTACGATCAGTGAGACTAATTCCTAGGTAAGTATGATTAGGATTTGCCAGCCTTGGAATGAGCTGGTTGATGTTTCATTATGTTTGTTTATGTTGGATGTAGGAGCACCGAAGCCATAGCTTGCTGAGGGCGCCAAAGAACCTCAGACTGGCCCTGGTGGTGGAGTTTCATTCCTTTCTGCTTAATTTGTCACATATGCAAACTGCTTTTGCAACTACGCAACAGGTGAAATGGATGCTTCCCCCAAGCCCATAGGTAGCCAGGTGAGTTGATTAAATGACCCCAGAGGAAATACAACTCTCATAAGGCCTCGTGGAAACTCACGGGCATGAAACAACCTCAACAATAACACGGACTTAGCACCAAACCGCCCACCCTCCTCAGCCTCCACTCCCAAATCTCCGGGGATTCCCTAGCCAGGAGATGGCAAGCACACATATCACATGCTTCCAGAGCACCGGGTTTCTTTCCAAATGGCAGACCCAGCTTTACACTGAAGCTACGTTCTTTCTCCTTGCCAAATCTCATTCTGCGCCAAAGTTACATTTGCTGGGTTTGTTGCCACCTCCCTCAACCCGAAGTGCTCCATTAGAAAAAAGAAAAACCTTTGGCCACCATCAGCGAGAGTCACTCATTTTCTTTCCTGTCATCCTCCCCCTGCTCCCGGGAGCCAGTAGATAGCTGTGCTTTGGCTCTGTTTCCAAATGGTCACAGCCCGTCCCCTGCAGGGACTCTCTACGCCTCTTCCAAATGGATTTATGACCCCATAAACCGTGAATCATTGTGTGTAATAAAGAGCAGAACAGATCTGAGTGCTATCCAATTTAATAATTACTAGAGTAACTTAATCATTTTCAGATATGTTGCCCTGGTGCCGGCAGACCTTGAAGACCTGCCTGCGAGCGCTCAATAGAGATATGATGGCACTACAAGACTTCTGATCCTCATCCCAGCCATGCAGAAACACCCCCCCCCGCATCCAGAAGGAATCAGGCTCTGAAAGGAGAGTGTTCATTCCCGCGAGGCAAACCAAGAATGGTGTATTTGTGCACATGTGTGTAAATCTTGGCCTGGTTCATTCATCCTTAGGATATTAGGAAAAACCTTTATGACAGTAAGAGTTGTGCAAGAGTGGAATCAGTTGCCTAGGGAGGTGGTGAGCTCCCCCTCACTGGCTAAGCAGCAGCTGGACAAACCCTTGTCAGGGATGTTCTAGGGCGACCCTGCACTGAGTAGGGGTTGGACTAGATGGCCTGTATGGCCCCTTCCAGCTCTGTGATTCTTTGATTCTACGGTTCTTCTTTGATTCTACGGTTCTGTGATTCAGCTACACAGCTCCGACCCATGGTCTGTATACCTTTCCTGCAAGAGTTCATGCAAGAAACATAATGCATTCTGGGTTGTCCATGAGTGGCAAAACCCATATGAAATTCTGTTGGGTGTTTGGCTTCCAATGTCATCACGTAGCCACATTTCCTCGGCTATACGATGCCACTGTCCAGTCCAATCAGAGGGACAACTACTTCCCTCGGCCATCCTGTCGACCAGCAGTATTCACTCAGTGGCCCGAAGGGCACTACATTCACAATGACCATAAACTAGAAGTGCCATGTGCTGCCTCGGATGGCCCAGGTTAGCCCAGTCTCATCATATCTCAGAAGCTAAGCAGGGTCAGCCCTTGTTAGTACTTGGATGGGAGACCACCAAGGAAGTCCAGGGTTGCTATGTAGAGGCAGGCAATGGTCAACCACCTCTGAATGTCTCTTTCCCTGAAATCCATATGGGGTTGCCATAAGTGACCTGTGACTTGACAGCACTTTCTACCACTGCTAAAAGAGCCACATCTACTGTATGCCCTGGGTAAACACTATAAGATTTAACAAAGAGATGACTGTCACCTGGACTGCATCAACTTGATTTTCTGGGCTCTTCTGCATGGAGGCTGCAGCTCATGTGTCCACCAGAAGTGGCTGTTTCAAGGTGGGGCACATCTCCCAGCTGCAAGACCTACTGGACAGTGGCTTTGCCCACTCTGCTGAAACATGGAGCAGGTGCCACATCAGACAGACAGTGCTCAAAAAGAGCCACAGGTGTCATGCCAAAGAGCCACAAGTGGATCCCGAGACAGTGAAAGGAGGAGGAGGAGGAGGATTTGGTTTATACCCTGCCCTTCACTACTGGAAGGTGTCTCAGAGCAGCTTACAATCTCCTTCCCCTTCCCCTCCCCACAACGGATACCCCATGAGGTAGGTGGGGCTGAGAGAGCTCTTTTGAAAACTGCTCCTGAGAGAACAGCTCTGAAAGGACTTGTGACTGACCCAAGGTCACGCCAGCAGCTGCATGTGGAGGAGTGGGGAATCAAACTCAGTTTTCCCAGATTACAGTCTGCGTTCCTAACCACTATACCAAACTGAGTATCACGGTTGAAGAAGAAAAGCAGAGGGAGGGGGGAATGGTGCCAAAATGCAATGGAGATCCAATTTCCGCCATTGGTAAGTGGGAGGTCGACATTGACCCCTCTTTACAGGGCACTTTGAAAAATCATCCCCAGGTGTCCCCCCACATTTCACCCTGTGAACAAGACCTGATTTCAATATGGTACAGATGGGTGGGAAAGAATTTACCATGTAGTCTTGCACATGCCCCGAATCTCATCTAAACTGCCGAACTACGAATATGACATCAACATGCCTGGGCTACGTAAAGCAATGGGTGAAGGTGAGGGTCCATGGCTCAACAGTAGAGCATCTGCTGGGCATGCAGAAGGTCCCAGTTTCGGTCCCTGGCATCTCCAGTTAAAAGGAACAAGTAGGAGGCAATGAGAAAGACCTCCACCTGAGAGCCTAGAAAGCCTAGAAAGCCTATGCCAGTCTAAGTAGACAACGCTGTCCTTGATGGACCCGGGGGGGGGATCTGATTTTGTATAAGGCAGCTTCATGTGTTCACGAGCCTCTGGGGAGGGTGGGATATAAATCCAAATAAATAAATAAAT
Organism: Gekko gecko; assembly: GCA_029375565.1. Classification (NCBI taxonomy): domain Eukaryota; kingdom Metazoa; phylum Chordata; class Lepidosauria; order Squamata; family Gekkonidae; genus Gekko; species Gekko gecko. The sequence continues at coordinate 18,607,562 of JAPDNY010000013.1, read as the reverse complement.
GTATAAATCTCCAGCATGCCAAAGTTGTACAAGAAGGGGCAGAGGCCATCTGCGCCTCTGGGCTCACGAAAGATCACAGTGGTCTCTTCTTCTCACCCACCAGTGTCACATTTAAATACCCATTTAAAGTGGGAATATCTGGGGTGGGGTGGCCCAGGTGGAGTGCAAGATTTTAAAACTGCACATGACTCCCATCAATAAATGAAGAAAGGATGTTGTGCATGCTTATGAAACAAACGTTGGACATCAGTTTCTGTGGAGGTACAACCCGATGACAACCCATCCCTTTTGGGGAAAACAAGCCTTGTGTGGCTCCTCCATAGTTCACTGCTCCAAGACCTGCCTTGTCAATTATCACCAGTGATCCCTCAAGAGTCCCGGATACGATTAGAGGACGATGCATCACTGCCGTCATCTGTGGTTTGCCCAGCCTGTCCATTTCCACACCAGGCATCATCTTTCAACTTCTAGTTGGTCCTGTTGTCAGCAGCCTTATATCAACCCGGCTCTTGCGATTGTTTCGACGCCCTGGTTGGTCGTGTTCAACATCCAGGGCCTCTAGGGATTCAGCATTTGCATCCCACCTTTCTCAAGTACTATTCTCCCCCCTTCCTCCATTTGTCTATAATTCAATTTCGTTTTCTTAACCGGGAAAACGTTACGGCTCCATCGTCGGCTAGTATTTCCAGGGGATAAATTTCAAAAGGAGTCATTTCCTTTAAAAAATGGCTGTTGCCTGTATTTATCTCCTCTGGTCTTTGGAGGGCCAGCCCGTTATGAATGGCTGTGCTGTTTGTTATCGATGTATGGATCTCCGTGCGAAGAGAATGAATGGTGCGATAGTCATATCTGGCATCTGCTGAGAACACAACCACTGGGGAGGCTGTTTTATTTCTATGTATTAAATCTTTGATCTTTTTTGTCTCCATAAATCTTCATAAAAATAAAATTAGAAGGAGAAGAACGATGACTTGCTACTCAGGCACCATTTGTCTAACAAACCTTCACAAAGGGTTTGCTGTTGTCATTGTTTGTTGGTTTATGCAGATCTTGGGCACATCTCAGTACTTGACGGCTGTGTGTATATTAGGACTGCTCCAGGGCCCAGAAAAATCACCCTGTAAAAAAAACAGCATAGCTATTGAGCCGACTGACAAAGGCTACATTGAGTCATCTGAAAACATCTTGCTGAGGGCAGGATTGTTGCCTGGAGGGGAGAGAGTGGATAGATACCCCCCCTACTCTTGCAGTGCTAGCAGACAGCCAGTGCATGATGGACATCAGGATTACTGATGCTGCTATTGTAAGTAGGGGTGTGCATTCGGATCTACCCGAGCTGAAAATATACCCAAAAAATACCTTATCAGCATTTTCCAGGTATATTTTGGCTTCTCAAATGTATTCAGGTTTTTTTTGGGGGGGAACCGAAAGAAAAAATCCTGAGAAAATCCCGGATGTGTTTGGGACTTCCCAGTAGATCCGAAAAAGAGTGGAAAGCTCCCACCTCTGAGCTGTTTGTTGGGCTTCTACTGCAGTCCCTTTAAAGTTTAAAGGGACTGCAGAAGACAGCCCAAGGATCAGCTGTGCCAGGGGAGCAGACGGTTCCCACCAGCTCAGCTTGAGGCTGGCTTCTCCTGCAGCCCAGAAGCTGCTGTGCCACAGGGAGCAATCTGCTAGCCACAGCACAGCATATCCCAGGGCCAACTTCTCCTGCAGTGTTGTTTAAACCATGCTGCAAGAGAAACCATCCCAGCCAGGTCTGCTTGCAGTGGGGAGAGAGCTCCCCATGGCACACAAATCCTGGGGTCAGCTTCTCCTGCAGCATGGTTTAAACCGTTCTTCAAGAGAAGCCATCCCATTGAGGTCTGTGTGTGGCAGGAAGAGACCTCTCTGTGGTACACAGCTTCTGGGGACAGTTTCTCCTGTAGCACAGTTTAAACCATGCTGCAGGTGAAGCCAAGCCAGCCCCAGGATCAGGCTGGCTTTTTTTTTTATAAAAACAACAATGGTATTTTTCTTCTCATGTCTATTGGACCCAGGAAAAAAAACCCTGGATTTCTGAAAAATCCTGGATTGCAATACCATACCGGTATTGGGATCTGGGATTTTTGGAAAGACCAAACTTTTTCTGGGTCCAGTAGACCCGAATCGAAAAATACTGACTAAAAAAAAAAGTGCTCCACTACTCGTACCTCTGGAATCAAACTTGGCAACAAGAACGCTTGCTTGCAGTGCAAAGGAACATATGAAGAGTGAACTGATAAAACTTTCTTCTTAATTTCCCTGACATTTTGCTCCTGAGCTGTTGGGATAGACTTTAAAGGCTGGTGGTAGCCTACCTGACTAGTATGAGGTCAGTTTCATGCTCGGGTTTTGTAATTTTGTCTTCTGGCAGCCCTTCCGCTCAAAAGTCCTTAGTCTGGTCTGGGTTGAGGACATTTGACAGTATCCTGGCTCCGTTGCTATTTAACTTTCATCTCAAAGATTTAAGTTCTCATATTTTTGGAGGTGAATTTCACTCACCTTGCCTGGCTCATGCTAAATGACCCTATCTTTTATATGTGGACAATACTGTTCTTCTATCACGATCTGTGGTCGGCCTGTGTAAGCTTATAGGTTCCTTTTCAGAGTATTGTTCCAATGAGGGCTTAGCCATTAATGTTACTAAGTCAAAAGTTCTTTTTAGTAAAAAAAAGAAGGCTAAAGAAGTGCAAGAGGTCAGTAGCAGCTCAATCCATGGAGCAGGTGGAACATTTTTCTAAATATCTAGGAGATATTTTTCAAGCAAAGCCTTTCTTGGAAGGTATACTTGAATTCTGTTGTAAGAGTTTATTTATTCATTAATCTGTTTTGTTGGACCCAACAGGATGGGCAGATCCCATCCTCCCCACGTTGTAGGCTCAGGGCAGGTACCAACGTACAGGCCTACAATAATGCAGATTTGCCATTAAAACCATTCATAATTTACAATTAAGATCTGCAATTAATGTAGATTTGCAGATAAAACACATTATGACAATCCATTTAAAATCAATAAGATCACCACAAGGGGGAAAAAAACAAACAATAACATGCCTCAGCGGATAATACTGAGGTCCCATCCGACTTCTAGGAACTGCAGTCACTGGAGGGGAGGCCAGATCACATGGATGCCCGCTGCCTCAACTAAAGGCCTGGTGGAGGAGCTCCATCTTGCAGGCCCTGCAGAACTGTAACAGATCCCACAGGGCCCTGATCACATTCAGGGCTCTTTCTTGTATCAGAGCTCTTCTTACAGGGGCTACTGTAAGCTCTTGGAGGATTGGCTACATTATAGGTGTGTCACCTAACATGCAAAGGAGTTCCTGCTACAGAAAGAACCCTGCATAAGGTAGCTTATTGCACCAGGCAGGGGCCAGGGCTGAAAAGGCCCTGGTCCTAGTTGAGGCAAGTCAGACATCCCTAGAGCCAGAGACTACCAGGTGTTGGTTCATAGAACACTATGAGTTGCTATGTGTATTGGGAAGGCCATTTCAAGATTTTATTACTCCTCTGGTGGCCAAGATATTCCTGCAGCATTTCAAGTATTTAATGCTAAAGCCACCAGGCAGATGTTATATGCTGTTGGGGTTTGGACCAGAGCAGTAACAGACAACATTGATAGACCACTATTAAGACTCCTATGTAATATTTTGGGATTCCCTTGATGTGTGTCTAGAACAGCTCTGAGAGCCAAAGTTGGGGAGATATCCTTTGAAGCAAAGGCCTAGGGCAGAGCATGCAGTCTGAAAATTAGGATCCTAAAATCAAATCCAGAATCAAGCTTCTTCAGACTAGTCAAGTTGGACCATCACACAAATGATTAGGACAAATTAAAGGTAAAGGTTCCCTTGCTCGAAAGCCAGTTGAATCCGGCTCTAGGGTTGCAGTGCTCATCTCTGTTTCAAAGCCGAAGAGCCAGCGCTGTCCGAAGACATTTCCGTGGTCATGTGGCTGGCATGACTAAGCACCAAGGTGCGCGGAACACTGTTACCTTCCCACCGAAGTGGTACCTATTTATCTACTTGCAATTTCTTGCTTTTGAACTGCTAGGTTGGCAGGAGCTGGAACTAGAGACGGGAGCTCACTCCATCATGTGGCACTCTCAGGTCTCGAACTGCTGATCTACTGACCTTCCACAGCCTGCAGTTCAGCGTCTTAACCACTTGAGCATCTGGGCATTACCCATGATGTGACAGAAATAATGAGTAGACAAGAATTGACCTAGCTCTTTAGAAGATGTCTAAGGGACTTTGATTACAAGAGTATGTTGATTAGAGCCCGCAGAGTGTGTTCATCTTTCTCAGTAGGCATTCTCCCTCCAACAAAAATGCCAAATTGTCTATCTGAGCTAATTCTTCTGAAGTGTAGGAGGGCATTCATGCTTGCATGCCTGGATGCCCTACCTTCAGCTGTGATGTTAAGAAGATTCAATGGAATTCCATATTCAGATAAACTCTATAATTGTGGCAACAACAGAATCGATTCTGTGGATCATATATATATATATTTTTACTGCCCCGGATTTTCAGATCTAAGAGCTGAATTGATCTGTCCATTGTTTAATCACAACTTTATCTCTTCAGAAGCTAAATTATCTTGGTCACTCGGAGTTAAAGATAAACAAACTGCTTTGTGTGTGGCGAAATTTCTGGCAGCTGTTGTTAAGATACATGATAATTTTTGTACTAACTTTTAGGCTCTCCTTCTGTGGGGCGAGGGTTTGCTGTTTATGACTCTGGGTGTGAAAACAGTAATTAAGAAGTGAATGAAGATTAGATTACACAGCCTTGAGCTTTTCTCTATCTAGGGATGCTAGCTGGAGAAGAATTTCCCCTTCCTCCTCCTCTTCTTCTCCCACCTTCCCTTACCCAACCTCACTTATGTGGTTTATGTTGCTGCAGGTCATCTGCCTCCACTCACTAAAAAAATCTTGTATAGCCCAATTTTCCCTCACCTTTCCCCTCTCCAGGGGAAACTTAACCACTGTCAACATTTTTTGTTCCCTGGGGCATATTTGGGTCTCATCAGGCAATTTTTAGTGCTATTAAATTAGAGGAGAGGGGTTATGTTGCAAGGTCATGTTTTTTTTCTGCAGGCCTGAAGAATCCATTGACTGTACTGAGTCTTGTCAGGTGGGCTATTGTGCTCCTGTTATCTTTTCAACAGGGACATACCAGATGGTTATTGGATATATAGGCATGCTGGGAGCCTGCAAAGAGTTCTGGGAGGATTTGGAAATCCCACCCAACCCCTCAACATCTCCTCATCTACAATTCTTGAAGTTGTGACTTGAACAGGCTGATGTCTCCTTCCTCTCTCTTATTTTTGATGCCTGGCTGCTCTGAACATTGTATCAGGACCCCCCTGCCCCCAATAAGGACATAAGACACTGGTATACAGGTTAGGTAGCTTATTAATGGCTGATATACATTAACTGAACACCCCTGAATAAATATGACTTTCTGCTAACAAGCAGCCTACTGCAGCTACCAGAGTTTTGGGCAAACCAACCCTGGCTCCAGACTTAGTTCTTACCTCTTAGACTTACCTCTGACTTGTTTATCATCACCTGTATGTAAAACAGTTCCAAGAGATATTAAACCTCATCTCCTTCCCCTCATGTGCCCCTTCAAGACTCAGTAAATGCTGCCCATGAACCAAGGGTGTTCCCTCCAACCAATCAAGTCAATGATAGCTTTGGAACAGGCCTCCTTTTTTTTGAATGATTTTGAGTACTTGCCAATTAGACCTATCAAATGGGAGGTGGGAAGACATTGGAGGGTGGGGACAACAAAATCAGTAGTGTGCCAACACTGTGACCTCACTTCCCGTGTGAACCTGGAAGTGACATCACCACATCAAAGAGACATTCTAAGATTCACTGAATATCTATGGTTTCACCACACAGTTTTGGCAAGTTTGAGCATTGCTTCAATGTGGTGATACCACTTCTGGGTTTGCTCTAGAAGCAATGTCACTGCATTGGTATAACACCATTCCCCCCCCTCCCAGTTTGCTCTCCCAACAAGCAGCAGCAGCAGCAGCAGGTGTGATGGGGTTTACTCATAAGTGATGTAAGGATGCAGCTGACATTGCTCCCTCATGTCCCGCCCCAACCCTACTGCCAATACTGTAGCAACTCACACTATTCCTACCAAAACTAGTCACACTGCATAAGTGAAGGATACATGGCCCAGGCTAGTCTGATCTCATTAGCTCGTGGCTGCTAAGCAGAGTTGCGCACATGTCGCATCTCAGAAAACTTGGGGAACAGGCCAAAAAAGAGCCCCATTCTATTCCAGCTAGGAAGAGGCCTAAATAATTCCTGTTGGGCCCCACAACAGGCAACCAGCTGATCCCACCTGGCCCATGTGGAGGGTGGGTGGGCCAGTTCACAGCAAAAGTAGCTTCTCTAGCCCCCATCCAATTGACAGCTGAACCCAAGGCAGCAGATAGATTCCAAGAGCAAACGATGCTCTTGAACCATATTTAAAACTGGGATTGGTACAAAGCAGGACTCCACAAAGCAGTAGTCTGGGAGCCACATTTTGCCCATTCGTAGGGTCACCAACCTCCCTGTGGGGCCTAGAGATCTCCCAGGATTAGAACTGATCTCCAGGAGATGGAGAGGAGTTCCCCTGAATAAAATGGCTGCTTTGGAGGGTGGAGTCTACGGCATTATACCCCACAGAGATCCTGCCCCTCTCCCTAGGCTCTATCCCCAAAGTCTCCAAGTATTTCCCAACCACAAGTTGGCAACCCTATCCACTCTTTTCTCACTTTCAGTTCTCATGAAGTCACTTGGTATCATTTTTTTAAAAAGTTATTATTTGATAGTATTAACTGTGTATAAAGAAAAAATGTTTTCTTATTTTTTTCTTATCTTTCCTGTTTATATGTTTTCCTACCTAGCCCTATAGGTAGGAAATAATGGAAATATACATGGAAATATATTATGCTGAAGTACTGATTATTTTACCATATTTTGATTTGTTATGATACTCTTTTGCTAAGGTACTCTTTTATGTTTTATATTCTTTTATTATGCAATGTACTTAAAATGTGTTTAACAAATGATGTTTTATGCTTCTCACTTTTCCCTTTGTCTTTTTTCATTTTGCATCCCCTTAAATGGTAATTATCTATCTATCTATCTATCTATCTATCTATCTATCTATCTATCTATCTATCATCTATCTATCATCTATCTATCTATCTATCTATCTATCTATCTATCTATCTATCTATCTATCTATCTATCTATCATCTATCTATCTATCTATCTATCTATCTATCTATCTATCTATCTATCTATCTATCTATCTATCATCTATCATCTATCTATCTATCTATCTATCTATCTATCTATCTATCTATCTATCTATCTATCATCATCATCATCTATCATCATCTATCATCATCTATCATCATCTATCATCATCTATCTATCTATCTATCTATCTATCTATCTATCTATCTATCTATCTATCTATCTATCTCATCTATCATCTATCTATCTATGTGTGTTAGAGAACAATCCTAAGCAAACCTATTCAAAATCCTACTAAGGTCTATTTCATGGGGCTTACTCTCAGACAAGAGTACTTAGGGTTGCACTGTTGTTTTTTCTGCATTCTGGAGAAGTTCCCCAAATAGTCTGAGATGCTGGCTTTGTCCACAGGTGGCTGAGTTTTTCTGCCTTCATAATCAGCAGAAGGGGCAGCTAGTTTACTGTTATGGTGAGATATATGGAACATAAGAACATAAGAGAAGCCAATGTTGGATAAGGCCAATGGCCCATGCAGTCCAACACTCTGTCACACAGTGGCCAAAAATACCAGGTGCCATCAGGAGGTCCAGCAGTGGGGCCAGGACACTAGAAGCTCTCCCACTGTTGCCCACCCTCCCAAGCACCAAGAATACAGAGCATCACTTGCTCCAGACTGAGAGTTCCTATCTATACTTTGTGGCTAATAGCCACTGATGGACCTCTGCTCCATATGCTTATCTAATTCCCTCTTGAAGCTGTCCATGCTTGTAGCCACCACCACCTCTTGTGGCAGTGAATTCCATGTGTTAATCATTCTTTGGGTGAAGAAGTACTTCCTTTTATCCATTCTAACCTGACTGCTCAGCAATTTCATTGAGTGTCCACGAGTTCTTGTATTGTGAGATACCACCCTCAACTGAGAAAATTTCCTATTAATTAACCAGAGTCCTTTTATCCCGTGACTATGGATGATGTCTGTTCTGTGTCTGAATTGTATACAAAGGTTGCATAGCATGTGCACACAATCCAAACAGATCTACAAAACCAATAGCAAATGGTAGAGAACTAAAAGTGTGGGGAGCCAGAAATGAATATTGAAAAGAAGCAAAACAGGGAACATTCACTCATTGCTGACTACCAGATCTGTTTTTAAGTGGGTTAGGGGAAATGATCTCTTGATGCTATAAAAAGAGTCTAGCACTGGCATAACAATTTTGCAGCAAATTAATTTTGATATATTGCTTTTAAGTAATAACTTTATGACAGGCGGGGAGGAGGCATGGTATAGCCCGATCTCATCAGATCTTAGAAGCTAAACAGAGTCAGTACTTGGAAGGGAGGCCACCAAGGAAGGCTCTGCAGAGGAAGACAATGGCAATCGGCCAGTCACCTCTGCTTCTCACTTGCCTTGAAAGCCCCTTGCTGGGGCTGCCGGAAGCCGGTTATGACTTGATGGAACTACACACATACGTGAGGCTGTAAGTTAAAAAAAACAGGAATGAACTGATTTGATCCTTTCTTTTCTCATTTTTATTTTGCATATTACCATTGGTTCCAGTACTGTTGCTTTCGCTTATGTTTCTTTTCAGCCCTTCCACCATTTCCTTACCATTTATACACTATTGACACACAGTAATGGGAAAGGTGTTAATTTTAATGGGGGAGAAATGGCAGGAGAAACTGCAACTAAACATGGAGTCAGTTCTCCCAAAGGAGAAAGGACCCTGAAGAGGGGACATGTGAACTGAACCGGAACGGCTTTTGAAATTTGGTCTGCATTGTAGCAAAAAAGTAAATAAATAAAGACACCTTAATTTAAACTCTTGGCCAATTCTACGTATTAACTTTCTAAATTCAGTAATTTATACTCTGGTTTTAAAATTAAAAAAAGAATTCCAAAGATCGATAGCAATCATGAAATTGAATTAGGTGATTTCCCTTGGGAAAATATGGATTTTTTTTTTAAAGACATCTTATTACAGGCCAAAAAGAAGTTTGGTTTCAGTAGCTCACCTGCTTTTAAAAGTACAAAAAAATTAAGTTTAACCATATCCTCAGGAAAAGTCACACCTATGACAGGATTTGTCACCTTGTCAAAAGTTCAGCCACTTCCCTCAGGAGACTGGAAGAAGAATGTTTTAAGAGAATGATATGACTTTCCACAGGGCAGGAAGAGAGGGGGGAAAAACCCTTCATAGTATGACGCTATATGAGAAAAATTAATGTGAAACATTAAAAGCGTTACTTTGAAAAAGGAAATCCATTTTTTACCCACAATGAGACAATTTTGGCTGGCGTCAGGGTGTTGATTAATGCACGTTGGAGGTATTTAACTTCACCTCATGCCTCACTTTTCCCTGGGGCCATGCATTAATCAGGTCTGCCGGGTAGTTTGTCATGTCCCTTTGCTTAAATAATACCCATAACAGAATGTGAGTAATACAGTCACCCGTGTGTCAATGGATGTTTTGTATTCCTGCAAACAGCGAGAATCTTGGGGGGAGGATGGTAGGGAGACTCAGTCACAGCACATGTTACAGCCTAATGGAGGACATCCATTCATTTAGGGCAAAATGGTTGGTGGAGTCGTGTGGTCAGATCTCCCAAGAGACACTGTGGTGGGTTATTGTAACTCAGGGTGAGAATCCAATAAGGTAAATGGCTGGTTACTTTGTATTACCTGTATGTAGGTAATAATGCAGCTGACATCTGGGATTACGACTGGGAAGTTTGGAGTGCAGACTCCCTAGTTTGGAGCTCTGGGGCTAATTATGATTTGAGCCTAAACTTCTCTGAAGTTCAGACTTGGTGTGTAAATACCATAGCCCCAGGATCAGTTATGCTTGCCTGTCTCTGTTTTTCAGCTGACACTTATCTGATGGTGATCCTCCTGAAAAGGCTGATATCAACCCTTGGTCATTGCAGTGACAACATTTTAGGTTAATACTGAGGGATTCTGGGAAACTATATTTCCCAGGTGCCTTAGCATCAACAACACTAGGGCTGTCTGATGAAGGATCTCATTCTAGACCATGGGCTGGAGTCTTCTGAAGGGGTTGAATATTGAGAAGTATCCAGGGATCATTGTGTATCTGTTGATACCGAGAGCAGTATAAGACAGGAAATCACAATTTCCTCTAGAGAAGTGAACAGCAGACATTTGCAGAATGAAAAATGGATTCTGGCTTGGTTTACCTTGTTCTGCTCTCTGACTGCTTTCGGGAAGAGGCTTAATGATGACTAGTACTCTGTGTGCTGCCTTACAAACAATATATTCCTAGCTCTGTATTCTTATATAGCACTTTGAGGTATCCAAAAGGTCCCTAAAGTGACCAGTAATGAAACTACAATAGTTCAGAGTGTACAGGCAGTAGAAAAGACCCTCCCTTTGGTCCTGAGCAATTGCACCAGAGGAAATCAGTTCCTGCCACAAGACACTATTTCTCAAAGCTGGAATAGCCAACTTCTAGGTGGAGCCTGGAGATCTCCAGAATGTCTACTGATCTCTAGACAACAGGAATCAGTTTGCCTGCACAAAATGGCTGCATTGGAGGGTGAGCTCTGTGGCAATATACACCTCCCCAGGCTCCACCCCCCAAATCTCCATGAATTTCCCAATGCTGAGTTGGCAGTCCTAAGTGGACAAAAGCAATCCTTCAGGTAATTTGAGCCCGAATGGTTAAAGGATCATGTGGGCTCTCCCCTTCTCCTCAGAGGAACAATGGAGTTGTCATATCCCTGGCAGGGATGTAGAAGGCCAACATTTTTCATTCATTTTCACTTTTGTATAGGGATGGGCATGAACCACATTTTTGCAGTTTGTGACTAATGGCTGAACCATGAATGTAACCAGAGACTCAAACAATCCGGAAGGCTGGTTCACGAACTGAACCAGTTTGTATGGGTTCATGAGCCAATTGAAGTTTAAGCCCCTGCTTTCTGCTCCCCAAGAAAAGTGGCAGGAAGCAGAAAGCAGGGGTTTAAATGGCTTGGAGCCATTTTACCTCCAGCTTCCTTCTTGCCATGGCTTTTGGTGGTAAGCAAAAAGCAGGAGTGAAATGGCTGGGAGGGATTTCACCCCCCACATTCCACTAGTAAGGAAAAGCCACGGTCAGCAGAAATCTGGGGGTGGAATGCCTAAAAGGCATTTCACCCCCTACTTTCTGCTGGCCACAGTTTTCCCAGCCAGCAGAAAGCAAGGGGTGAAATGCTTCCCAGACATTTCACCCCCAGATTTTGTCTGGGGGTGAAAAGCTATGACCAGCAGAAAGCTGGAGGTGAAATGGCTTTGAGCAATTTAACCCCCTACTTTCTGCTCCCCACGGCTTTTTGCAGGGAGCAGAAAGGTGTGGTTTAAATACTCCCGCCACTCAACTGGTGTTTTTTGTGTGTGTGAAGAACAGAGAGCAGAGGCAAAATTTACTAATTGCTCTCATCCCCGTGTGTGTGTGTGTGTGAGACCTAAGCCACTGTAGTATAAGAGATAAGGAGTTAAGGATATGGGATATACAAGGACTAATCCCGGATCAGCAATGAAGGTCAAAGAAGCCTTAGGCCAGCCTCCATCTTCCAATCCAACCTCCCTTAGTTGTTGCAAAGATGCGGTCACAGACAAATAACCATTCCAGACAATGTGCCCTGAGTCTTTTGGCATCAGGTAGAGAAGAAATCCAAATCTAAATATCCAGTGTCTGTTCCAGATTTTGGGAGGCCCTGGGCTCTCTGTCCCTCCATGCCTTCCTTTCTATCCATCCACCTAATGTCATTTGGCATCTGAAATCACTCTCCTTTCCAATATATGAGACAGATGGTCTTCCATTCTAGCTGCCACAAATTTTGTTCGTCTTTGTGGTGCTTACTCTATCCATCCACCTGTGTGTGCTCTCCCTTGACTGTGAATCCTTCCCCTGCTCATAAACTCTCCTACCATGTGTACTTACAGCTGCCTACGTTACATTCATGGCTGGTGCATGCAGCTGCTGTGGCTTGCAGGAGTGCTGCCACTGTGCACCACATGCATGGATTTCTCCATCAGTACTGAGAAGCTAGGACCATGGGTGCTGCACTGTTTGCAAGCTAATGCGCAGGGAAAGGAACAGGAACAGGTGGCAGGGGTGGTGAATAGGTAGAGGGTCCATGACAATGGGCCCCATAAGAAGCCCTGGGTAGCTGCCCTACCTAAGGGTATGCTGATGCAAGTCCTGTAAATACCCTTTTAGAAACTCATCATTAGTAATTAATGAAGAAGAAGAAGAAGAAGAAGAAGAAGAAGAAGAAGAAGAAGAAGAAGAGAAAGATTATATTTATACTCCACCCTTCACTTGGAGTCTCAGAGAGGCATACAAACTCCTTCCCTTCCTCTCCCCACAACAGACATCCTGTGAGATAGATGGGGCTGAGAGAGCTCTGAGAGAACTGTGGCTTGCCCAAGGTCACCCAGCAGCTGCATGTGGAGGAATGGGGAATCAAACCCAGTTTTCCCAGATTAGAGTTCATGCTCCTAACCACTACATCAAACTGGCTCTCTTAATTATCATATGGCCTTGTGTGTAGTATAGCTAGGAGATCCTAAGATTGTTTGGCAGCCATAGCTTCTGGCTCTTTAGCATTATGCACCACTAGGTGGCAAGCTAGACTTGCTTTTGAGACATTTTTTGAGACATCCCAGAGGTGGTTTTGCCATTGGTTGCCTCTGTGTCATGCCCCTGGTATTCCTTGGAGGTCGCCCTTCCAAACACTAGCCAAGGCCGAGCTTGCTTTGCTTCTGAGATTTGACAAGATCAGGCTAGCATGGGCCATCCTGCTCAAAGCTTTTGTTCATTCACATTTACATCTTTCCCAGCTACTACAAGTTTTCTGATACCTCCTTCCTGGCTTTTCAAAGACAATCTCCAGAATATTACAATTAACTAAGTATCCCTTGACTTCTGAAGCGTCCCACTGGCCTGCCAAAAAATGACCTTCTTTTGACACCCTTTCCCCATTTCTTAAAAAAACAACAACATTGTTTTTATTTTTCTTTACAGTGGTGGAGGGGAGCTAGGAAGGCTGGGGGAAAAAAAAAACATGTAAAGATCAAGTCACAGCCTCACATCGTACCTAATTAAACAAGTATACGAACGCTGGGAAAGGTCAGCTTGTCAAAAATCATTGCCGTATCTTTACTGGATTGTGTTTGGAAACTGATTGCGGCAAGGGAGGAAAAAAAACTCAATAAAGGGAATGAGACTGGAATAACAACACCGGCTTCAGGAGCAGGTTTGTTTCTTAGCCACAAAAGGCTCACAGATAAAAACCAAGGAAACAAATCGGGGGGGGTGGGGAGGAGAGGAAGCATATAGAATAAACAGCTGTTATTAATATGGAAAAGAGGATAGAGCCACAGAAGTTCAAACAGGAGGCTCAGCAGAAATTAAAGGATGGATATAGACACAGACGCAGGGAGATAAAAGCGAGCAACTGAGAAAACAAATTAAGGAGAAGAAAAAAAGAGGGCAAAGGGCAAGGAGATATATAAAAAAAGTGATCATAAAGAGAAACGAGCTGAAGGCAGGAAGAAGGTAGATTCTCTTACCCAGCAACAGAGAGGGTTTTAATTACCTGTTGCCAACCTTGGAGCGGTGTTACTTACCGCTCCTTTCAAAGCCCATGGAAAGAATGTGCCTACTTGTTCGGGAATTAGAACAGCAACAACATGGATTCTAATTAGGGATCCACCAACATCCCCATGCTCAGCACTGATATTTTAGCTATCATCCCCAACCGATACTTAAAATTATAGGAAGGATACTTGCAGGCGTTCGTTCGAATGTTCACAAAGTGCATTGTGCACATGCATGCCCAGGGCTGCCTGCCCTTCTCCTCATCGGCTTCTATTTGCTAGTTCTCCATCCCCTAAACTGCAAGCTTTACGTATCCATAGGCACCCTTCCTGTATTGAATCTGCTCTGGAAGGGACGGCTTCTCCAACAGAGCATAACACCAGACTGGTGCTTAACAGTCCCAGGGGAGGAGCTATCATTCAGCAGTAAAGCCTCTGCTTTGGATGTAGAAGGTCCTCCAAGGTCTGTCCCCTTGAAATTTTCACTTGAAAGGCCCAGGGAGCAGGTGATGTGAAAGACTTCAGCCTGGGACCCTAGAGATCTGCCGTCAGTCAGAGTAGGCATTGATAGACCAATGACCCAACTCAGTAGCCCTGTTTACAAGATATAGTGAATGCACATGCAATCTGCATGCAATGATCACGTGATTTTTCTTCATATTTATATATTTAATTTGATTTATCAACTGCCCTCCCCTGGAGACCGAGCTCAGTGCAGCGTGCAACATGCTTATGAGCAGGGCTAATTTTGGGCAGGGATGGAGTTCCGGCTGGCTTCTGAGTTGGCCACGCCGACAGCCTCCCCCACCCTCAGGTTCCCCAGGTGCCTCACAAGCTGCGGGGCACCTGGGGAAGCCAAGCCGATCCAGGGAGGGAAGCCAGTTTAAGCTGCAGGGCGCCTGGGGAAGCCAATCCAGAAACTGCCTTCCTTCCCTCAGGTTCCCCATGCACCCCGCAAGCTGTGGGGCACCTGGGGGAGCCGATTCTGGGAGGGATCTGCACCGTCAGGGGTGTGGCCTAATATGCTAATGAGTTTCTGCTGTTGGGTGTGGCCTATTATGCTAATGACTTCCGACTGGGCTTTTCCTACAAAAAAAGCCCTGGTTATAAGACATCAGATAAAACAAGATTAAAACCAATAGGCCAACAGTTGAGCTAAAGATGGTGCTAAAACCCCAATAGCACTGCTGTTTCGTGGGAGGGCAGGGGACAGGAGTGCCAAGATGTAATAAGTCCTGCAGGGCATGGATGTCATTCAGCAGAGAGTTCCACCAGGTTGGGGCCAGGGCAGAGAAAGCTCTGGCCCTGGTTGAGGACAGCTCAGTATCTCTTGGGCTGGGGACTACCAATAGGTTTTGATCTACAGGGCATAATGCCCTTCTGGGGGTATACTAGGAGAGGCAGTCCTGAAGTTATGTAGGTCCCTAGTTGTGAAGGGCCTTAAAGGTCAGTACTGAGACCTTGAACCTGACCCGGTACTCCACTGGAAGCCAATGCAGCTCATGCAGCACAGGCTGAATATGTGCTGTGTGCAGTGTCCCTCTGAGGACCCACGCTGCTGCATTCTGCACCAGTTGGCATTTCTGGGTCAGCCTCAAGGGTCAGGCCTTGTAGAGTGAGTTGCAGTAATCCAGCCTGGAGGTGAGCATTGCATGGATTACAGTGGCTTGGCCAGGGTGAGAAAGATAGAGCCAGTTGCCTGACCTGGTGTAGTTGGAAAAACATCAGTCTGGCAACGTTGGTGACCTGGGCCTTCATTGTTATGGAGGCATCCAGAGTCACCCCCAGGCTCTCAATGGTGGGTTTCAGTCTCAAAGGCACACCATCAGGAGCTGGGAGTTGGCACCCCACACCAAAATCTCCCTGCCTCAGTCACGGAAGCTCCCTCTTAGAAGGATTCAGTCTCAGCTGGCTTAACCATCAGTCTTAACCATCCCACCATGACTCCCAACCCTCTGGCAGATTTGCGGGGGCAGTATCCTGCCACCTGCCCATCAACAGATAAAGCTGGGTGTCATCAGCATACTGATGTCACTCCAGCCCGAACCTCCAGACCAGCTGGGTAAGGGGGCGCATATAGATGTTAAATGACATCGGGGATAGGATTGCCCCTTGGGGGAACCCCACAAACTAAGGGGTACCTGGGTGATACCCTCTTTCCCAGTGCTACCCTTTCTCCCCAACCCTGGAGAAATGAAGTAAGCCACTTCAAGACTACCCCACGGACTCCTATGTCAGTGAGGCAGTGGGTCAAAACTAAGGGTGTGTGGACAAAAAAATTGGTATTTTTCAGGTTCAGGTGTACCAAACCCCCAAAATGTTGGTATTTGCCGATATTCCCAAATCCCAGTATCAGTCAGTTCAGCAGTTCAAGACCCGGGTGCCGCAAGACAGAGTGAGCTCCCATCTCTAGTTCCAGCTCCTGCCAACCTAGCAGTTCGAAAGCAAGAAATTGCAAGTAGATAAATAGGTACCGCTTCGGTGGGAAGGTAAGAGCGTTCCGTGTGCCTTGGTGTTTAGTCATGCCGGCCACATGACCACGGAAACGTCTTCGGACAGCGCTGGCTCTTCGGCTTTGAAACGGAGATGAGCACCGCAACCCTAGAGTCGGATTCAACTGGCTTTCGAGCAAGGGAACCTTTACCTTTATCTATTATACCCTATAGTCAGTGTTCCCTCTAAACTGAGTTGATGTGAGCTAGCTCACAGTTTTTTAGCCTCTGGCTCACACATTTTTGTCTTAGCTCAGGAAGGATGGCTCCAGAGCAAACTAATTTATGCAGTAACCAAATCGCTCACTCACAACCTTTAATGCCAGTAGCTCACAAAGTAGAACTTTTGCTCACAAGTCTCCACAGCTTAGAGGGAACATTGCCTATGGTATAATCTCCATAGTCATAATCTATGGTATAATCTTCATAGGGTGTAATAATTCCCTCCCCCCCAGATTCCTGTCAGGCAGCAGACTCTCATCATTGAAGGGAAGGCAAATTGAAGGGAAGGCAAACTGCCTTCTCTTCAATGAAGGGAGCGTGCCGCCTCTGCGGCAACTCCAGAGACTGAGGGGGTTTCAACTTTTGCCTTCCCTTCAATGATAGGAGCCTGTCCCTCCTGGCTTG
Organism: Gekko gecko; assembly: GCA_029375565.1. Taxonomy (NCBI): domain Eukaryota; kingdom Metazoa; phylum Chordata; class Lepidosauria; order Squamata; family Gekkonidae; genus Gekko; species Gekko gecko. The sequence continues at coordinate 18,590,551 of JAPDNY010000013.1, read as the reverse complement.
ACTATGGTGTGTGTGTGTGTCTGTTAAATGCCTCCCCATCTTTTCTCCCTTCTCTAGCTGGCCTGCGGAAAAAGGCCAGCTAGGGAAGGGAGACAAGATCAGGGAGGTATCTTTAAATGCCTCCCCGCACCTTCCCCAGCCAGTGCCCTGCAGCAAGCAAGTCTGAAGTGGCTTGGGGAAAACATGAGGAGGCATCTTCTTTAAAAGCCTCCCCAATCCAGCCTTTCCCAACATGTCCATTGCAGTGAGGAGGCTGGGGAAGGCTGGATCAAGGAGGCATCTAAAGATGCTTCTGCAATCCTTCCAGCCATCCCCAGCCTGCCTGCTCTGGCAGGCGGGCTGGGAGAGGCATAGGGAGCCTCCTTGATCCATCCACCATCCCTAGCCTTGCCTTTCACCCCACCTCACTGCCCAAGTGAGTGGGAGCCAAGGGCAAGGCTGAAGGGGCTTGGACCTTTTGGTTCCAAGCCCCTTCAGCCCTGCCTTTCTGTCCTTCCCCCCCTGCCCAAGCCCGTGGGTGCCAAGGGCAAGGCTGAAGGGGCTTGGATCTCTTGGATCCAAGTGCCTTCAGCCTTGCCTTTCAGCCCCCCCCACAGCCTATGGGAGCCAAGGGCAACACTGAAGGTGCTTGGATCTCTTGGATCTAAGCCCCTTCAGCCTTGCCTTTCAGTCGGTGACCAGGAAAAAGCTCACAGAAAAAGACCCCACAGTCATAAATGCTCACAGGAAGAAAGCCCACATGGAAAAATGCCCACACGGAAAAAAGCCCACGGCTGAGCATGTGATTGAATCCTCACATTTATCCAGGTAATAGTCTCTGGTTTCATTTGTAAAGTGAACATACTTTGGGACTTTCTTACAGACAGATGTACACATTCTCCTTTGGCATCCATTTTACAATCTACACAGACCATGTGGTAACAGCAAACAGTCCATAGCAAAGCCCCATAATGGCGTCGGGGCTAACAACATGTACATGCATGGTATATATGCGTACACTGTAACATATGAACAGGGCTACTGTAAGGCAGCTTCATAAATTCCTGTGGAAATTTCTCAGGCTTTCCCATCATGACTTCCTGACAGGTTGGGTGGAAACTGTACTTTTTTGAGCCCTCTGGTACTGAATCAGAAGGCCAAGTGAATGGCAAATCCCATCAACATCACCCATCGAGTAAGTTATGCACCTGCAGTGATTACTGGCTGGCTTCTGCTGCCAACCAGGTACCGATACATTCAGAATACTGCTCATTTTAAATTGTGAAATGTTTGACCCGAGGTGCTCAGCTTGAGAAGAAACAGGCAGCGGGAGCAGGCTGAGTTCAATTTTCAAGCATATTATTTGCAAGGATCACTGCATTACCAGAACTGATCCGAGCACTGATTGGAAGATGGGATGTTTAGGAGCTTGGCAGGACTAGAGTCAGAAGGAGTTTGGTTCTTTAGGAGTGGAGCCAGAAAGTACTAACAGTGAGGCTCCAAAGATCAGGAACTTTGATCAAATGTGTCGCGTGTGGCCCTGACTTGTATGCATCCTGTTCACCCATTAAAAAAGAAACAAAGGTGCTAATGCTATTTTGTTTCCTTGTATAATGAGCTTCTGGTTGGTGCCAAAAACAGGATTAAGACAACATCATTCTGATGAGAGGAAAAGTGAAATACTCCTTAAGGTCTCTTCTCCACAGAGGATGAGAGACTCTTTCAGGAAAACCATTATGGGCTTTAATTCTAAGGGTGCTACTGCATTTCTCATCCCTGCTGGTTCCTCTCAAAATATCCTTGCTCTGATGTTGCTTCTCCCTTGGATGAACTGAGGATGTTTACCATAGAGATCGAGGGACTCCCTAGAGTGTTGCTCGGAGCAGTGACATCACTTCTGGGTTTTCACCTCAAAGTGTCGCCAGTGCATCATATGATACCCCCTGCCTGCCTCGTCCCCCAAAACTCACATCTATGGCAGCCACAGGCCTGGCACCATTGACCCCTAGATAGAAACCTTTGTGGTCCACATCCTTTCATACTTTACTATGTGGGGCATTCGGCCACATGATTATTTTATCCAAAAGTGCCTGCATATGGATAATAACAGGGAAACGTTTCTCAGTCTGTCTTCCTGGTGTGCTGATTTTCTGCAAGCATGGAATTGCATCTTTTCATTTGAGGGTTTCATAAGTTTTCTTTCCTAGCATCCGTAGATTGGAACAAGAAATATAAGAGAGAGAGAGAGAGAGAGAGAGAGAGAGAGAGAGAGAGAGAGAGAGAGAGAGAGAGAGAGAGACAGAGAGAGAGAGAGACAGAGAGAGAGACAGAGAGAGAGAGAGACAGAGAGAGAGACAGAGAGCGAGAGAGAGAGAGAGACAGAGAGACAGAGAGAGAGAGAGCGAGAGAGCGAGAGAGCGAGAGAGCGAGAGAGCGAGAGAGAGAAGATTGTGTCCCTTCGTATTCACAAAGGAGATTCTCCTTCTTCCTGAGAATCATGCACCACGCAGTGGCCAGAATTGCCACTAAAAAGGGTGCCATTGCAAGTCTGGTTGACACTGGTTGTCACTGCTCTTGCAAATTTCAGCTCAGCATAATAGATTTATTTTGAAAATCAGTGCCTCTGTCCTAAGTGCCGTGTCACATTTTGGGACTTTGAAACCCAACCTCCATTTCATAACAGGGAAAATAATTAGCACTCGGACAAGCTTGAGCTGTGGTGTCAGATGCAATGTGCAGAGGCTGAAAGGAGTTATTAGCGTTGATCTAATGAAAGCTTTCTGGGAAATTGTTCTCTCTTTCTCCTAATTTGTCTTTTTGGGATTTTAGTCAAATGAAACCAAGAGAGAAAGAGAGATGCAGAAAGTGAAATACAAATCTAGATTGCAGTTGGAGAAATTCCAGACTGCTCTCTAGTGTTGCTTATGATTTATTGTCAGGTAGGAAACAACAAAGGCGGGAGGGCATTATTTGAATGCAAAACAGGACATCATTTGCAAATTTGCAAAATCCCTTCTGTTCTTTCACCCTTCTCTGCTACTAGCACTGCTTATTACCCCTCTGCAACATTAACAGACATGAACAAATGTTCTCTATTTTGCCTTGTTTTATATTCATTTATGTTTTGTCGATGGATGCAGTCCTCCTCTTCTCACTCTTGGGCTTTGAGATTCATTTACACTGGGTATACATGTTGCGAAGTGTGGGTTTTTATATGCAGTTTCCATATTGACGGTATTCCATTTACATGGATAATATGCGTAACTGTTATGATGCTGATTTATAGAGGCACAACTGGAAATTGGGACTCTTTCTCAGGGAAGTCCAACACTAGGAAACAAGAAGGGGTGCACAAATACTTTCTTGGATCTGCTTGCGGGGCAGTTTGGTTGGGCAGGGGCAGACTAGGGAGAGGTGAGCTATTCTCTCCTGGATTGGTTCACCTACAAAGAGGATAGAAGAGAAGGAGATGAGGTGTTTTTCTTATGGGGGAGTGGAGAATTTCTATGGAAGAAGAAGTTCCACAAAAGACAGCCTGTGGACCAGCAAGAATGGCAATTGGAAGAAGAGTGGGTCTCTTCTGGAATGGGCCTTTGAACCATAGTCTTTATGGGATGTCTCCTGCTGCTTTGAGGAAAAGTGGTTTCTCAGAGCCTGTGAAGAAGATAAACCTGACCAAGCATCCAGATCTTCCTGGGCTTTGTGAGTTAGAGCCTGGAGACTAAAGAGAATTAATTTATTTTTCTTTGACCCTGATTTTAGGACTATGGGTGACCTGAATAGATGCTCGATGGTAAGCTCCTCTTGCTTTGCTTTCGATAAGTTTTCATTTTCCTATGGTGGTGAATAACCGCTCAAATCCAGCCTATAGACTGCTTCTTTGGTTCCAAGAAGTGCTTCAGAGTGTTTGGAGTGAATTATTGCCTCTGCTGTTTATAATTGCTCTGAACTCCGGGATTCCTGACTCCTGCCACATTACTTGTGAGAAGCAGCAACCTGGAGTTTCTTTTAAAATAAGGCAAATTAGGAGCGATAACAGCTACACTCCTTAACGGTGTGTGATAAGTCAGCTGTGGGACTAAAGGTTGAAAGAAGAATGAAAGAACTAAAGAACTCCAGGTATGAAGGAAAGTCTTAACCTCTTCCCACCTTAATCTCCTATCTCTGAGTGCTCAGCTGTTGGTTGTTAACAATGAGTAGCACTTACACCAGCTTCGTCTCTGTGGACATATACAGTACACACAATGGTGCCACTAAAGAAGAGATTAAGGAATACTCCGATTTATGAGCTACCTTCCCCTAAACAATTAAGACTGGACAGTTACTTCTCAAGAGTTAATTTTCCATTGCATGACGCTCCCCCCAAGATGAGATGTGCGATATCAAGACTTTTAAATGACTCTCTTCAAGAGCAGCAACATCTGGATAATCACGGTGGAAATAAAATTTCTTCCGGACAAGAGAATAGTATCTTAGCATTGTTAGTGTCTCAGACCCTGCTAACTGCAGATACTGTGAGCTAGATTTATGTGAAATTGAAGAAGATTGGGGGCAAAATGGCCCTTGGAGTCGCCGGGAGGGTTGCTCTCCAGGCCTTCCCTCTGTAGCCATGCACGCAGAGGTTTTGGCTGTAGTGGGCGTGGCCAACTCTGAAGCCAAGCCGGAGCTCCATTTCTGTGTGTTCCTGCCCCAAAATAGCCCTGGTTAAAAATATGCCCTCGCATACACAGGCAGCTCACCTTCAGTCATGCAATGAGGATCATTGTGCTAGTTGTGCAGCTGATGCCCAAACAACTTTTGAAGAATCTACACAGCCAATAGGATCTCCAATGGCCCATCAGAAGCCTTGCTGGACAAAAGCCACCCCTGGCCCTGCCTACTTTCTAAAAGCACTTGGCAGGTGTCACAAAAGGTGTGAGGTGGTGCCATGGTTCCCATGGAAGCTGTGCTGGACACCACTGTCCTACAGTCTTAGTGGGAGTAAATCCTCACTTTTCTTCAAAAAGTGGAACCACAAAGCGCATTTCCCGCAAAGCAAAGAGCTGATCTCAGCTTTACCCCCACCTGCTGGGAACAGGATACTTTTTGCAGAATTCAGAGGATATCATCTTTGTCACTGCAGGGAATGCCTATTTGGAAGCAGCTGCCTCTGTCATAGAAGGGCACCTGGCTTAAAATCTCCCCATGTTTCATGGAAACTTGTAACTTTTGGTGATTGAATCAGTCCCATCTTCCCTGACAATACCCTTTCTGAAAACAGGTTCAACAAGGCTGGGGTCACACGTGATCGGGGAGGTCACAGATATGATCAGCACACTTGCCACAGATCTTCATTACATGCTGTGAGGAGCAAGCATGAGTAGAATGAGCGAACAGACACATCTAGAGATGCTTAATTTGATTGTTCCCCAGATTTTTACTGTAGCTGCTTAGGAAAACACACACAGAACTCGGCAGACAATACAACCATTAATGTACTCGATTTGCATAATTAACAAATAAGCTCCATAACGTGCAAATTAAGCCACCTGAATTTAAGGAACTGGGATATGCAATGCTATTTATATTTCACTATTCAGTATTTGATCCCCTTTGGGAAGAAGTCTCAGGCTTGCCAGAATTATCATCAGATGGTGATATTTCCTTTGGATCTTTTTGGGTGTGTGTGTGTGTGTATAAAATAGTGCTTGGGAACACAACAGCACTCACAAAGCCCTGAAAGAAAATATATCAATAGAAGATTGACCTTCCTGACTAAAATGTGGGGTATTGCAGGACTGCTTCAAGATGCTTTGGTGGTCCAAGCCATGTAGACCCGTTACTTCTTTGGACGCACATTGCCTAAGGTTGCCAAGTTCCCTGGCCATTAGAGGGGGTTAGAAGGCAGGGTTGCCAGATCCAGGTTGAGAAACTCCTGAAGATTTGATGATTGAGCCTGGGATCTCAGTGGGGTACAATGCCATAGAGTCCACCCTCCAAAGCATCCATTCCGCCCCCCTGGGGGGACATGATCTCCATCATTTGGCAATGAGCTGTAATTCAGAGGGATTCCCGGTTCTCACCCGGAGGTTGGCATCCCTAACACTGCCACTGGCCAGGGTCTGCCTTGAACCTAGATCTAGATCAGATTGCCAACCTGGTGGTTAGAGATCTCCTGGGATTACAACTGATCTCCAGGTGACAGAGGTCAATTCACCTGGAAAAAAAGGCCTCTTTGGAAGGTGGACTCTATGGCATTATACCCCATTATACCTCATTGAAGTCCCTCACCTCTCCAAACCCTGCCCTCTTCAGCCTCCAGGTATTCCCCACACCCATGGCTGGCATCCCTAGTCCTAGAGGGGACAGACACCTGTCTCCTTCTGAGCTGCGGACAAGCAGGAGTAACATGATTCCTTGTGATGTACCAGCATCCTCCTCACTGTGCCAAACCAAATGGAGTCTCAGATGTCTTGGCCAGAGCACCAATGGAAGCCAGCACCAGCTGACTGCAGCAACCCCCGGCTTGCGCTGTTTGCAGAGCAGTTGTTTGATTGCAGAGATTTGCCATCTTTAATGTTAACTATCATCGTCTGTTCCGACTGTGCCATGTACTGGACAATTTATGAGATCATTGTTCCCTCCTCTTTCCCCGGAGGAAACTTTGCGCTGTGAAAATAAAGCCCAGATAGAGGAGCTGGAACTTCACTTTCGTACTTTAGAAATAAACAGTGGAGGAAAAATTGGACCATTTCGAGCCGGGATTAAGGGCGGGGACCTCTAATCGGCCACTAGAGAGAGAAGCCGCCTCTGGGTTTTTGTTGTTGTTGTTGGTTTGGAATTCTGTCTGTGTTTTTTGAAGGGGAGAAAGCAGGTTATTCGAATAGCTCAATGTACGTGAAGCATACCATTTGGATTAAGGTAGGCTTTGGGAAGATTTCTGCAAGGGCCAGATGGAGGGTCAGTTCCCTGCAATGTTCTTGTTTGGCATGCTACAGAATCACACAGTCCGGCATCAGCTTTTAAAAGATGCACTCAGCTAACCATTTTTATCTACAGACTCGATGTTGCATTTAAACCTCTGTTGTCGGGCTGCAGCCCGGAAACTGGGAGGACTTATGTGCAGATGTTCATTTTGCATGGAAATAGATGTCAAGGGCTGAGGATTGGGAACCTGCTTCCAGAGCCCATCTCTGGCATCTATGGCTTTCTGTATTGGAAGGGTTTCATAATACCTTGCTGCAGTTAATCAGGGCCCCAAGATGGAATAAAAATATAGTCGTTAAACAACAACTTCACAGAGCCAATAGGAAAGCAACCCTAAACAGGTCTATTCACCGTCCCCATTCTAGTCTACTTGCTCCCTGGCTTGATCCCAGGAAAGTGTGCTTAAGGACTGCACCATAAACAAACTTCTCAACAGCACTAAAAAGTAGTACCAATTAAGCCAGTTCTTGCCAAGTTAAAATGGTTTGGGGTTTGATTCAGGACATCCTAACTTTGCCTGAATGCACACTGGATCATTTGGCAGTGGCAGAGCTTCAGTGTTAATCCTAGAATCACAGAGTTGGAAGGGGCCATGCAGGTCATCTAGTCCAACCCCCTGCTCAATGCAGGATCAGCCTAGAGTATCCCTGACAAGTGTTTGTCCAGATGCTGCTTAAAGACTGCCAGTGAGGGGGAGCTCACCGCCTTCCTAGGCAGCCCATTCCACTGTTGCACAATTCTTACTGGAAAAAAAAAGTTTTTCCTAATATCCAGCCAGTATGTTCCCTCCCTTAATTGAAACCCATTCTTATGCATCCTATCCTCTGATGCCAACAGGAACAGCTCCCTGCCCTCCTCTAGGTGACAGCCCTTCAAAAACTTCAAGAGAGCAGTCATGCCCCCCCCCCAACCTCCTCTTCTCCAGACCCAAGTCCCTCAGCCTTTCCTCACAGGGCTTGGTCTCCAGGCCCCTGATCATCCTTGCTACTCTCCACTGCATGCACTCCATCCTGTCCCCATCCTTTTTGAAGTAAGGCTTCCAGAACTGCACACAATACTCCAGGTGCAGCCTAACCTGCAGCTGTGTCAAGAGGGTACCAAGCATCAGTCCTCTCCCAGAACATGTCACTGCAGCAACTAAGGAAATGGTTGCTCCTGTTTAGCACCACAGGCATCCCTTTCACAATTGACTCCACCACTCCAGTAATACCCCACCCTTCACTCAGAGCCTCAGAATGGCTTCCAATCTCCTTCCCTTCCTCTCCCCACAACAGACACCCTGTGAGGTAGGTGGGGCTGAGAGAGCTCTGAGAAAACTGTTCTTGAGAGAACAGCTCTGAGAGAACTGTGACTGACCCAAGGTCACCAGCTGGTTGCATGTGGAGAAGTGGGGAATCAAACCCAGTTCTTCAGATTAAAATGCCCTGCTCTTAACCACTACACCAAACCAGTTCAATAACCTACCCTATTTAAAGCACCACATCTTAGGTATCAACAGAGAGCAGGGAAAACCCCCCCCCAATGTTTGGAGAATCCAAAAGATTCCTACTTGATCCCTACATGACCAGTAGGGATGGGCAGAAACCAGCTCACAAATTGACTGGTTCATGGTTTGTGAAGTTTGTGGCAGGTCAACCGGCATGAACTTTCCACAAACTTTCAAGCTGTTTATAGCAGTTCATGGTGGTTCATGAATTTCCAGATAGATGGTCTCACCTCAGTTTTAATGTAAACCAAACATCAAAGCAACAGTGGGGGCAGAACTTGGAGGGCATGCAGAAGAGTATCCAAGGGAGGTCCCCTGTGACTTTGATGTCTCTAGCTGACACCAGATTTGTTCTATACACTCCTGAACCTCCTAACCTGTGCTTGTTGTTTCCCTAGAAAACACTTTCCTGGGAGCACCTTCTTTGAGTGTGTGTGGAGAAATGCATTTTCTTCTGGAGGGAGTCTGGCAAGCAGCCAGCCTCCTTTTTAAAAGTCTTTTCCCCTTTTTGTTCTACAATTTTTTGGGGGGAGTGTCCATCAGTGGCTTTCCAGGCTCCCAAGGAAAGCTAATGGGATTGACTAGAGACAATAGGATGGCCAAACGTTCCCCTTCTCCTTCCCCCCTTCTCTTATTGAGGAACAGAGCACTGGGAATGTCAAGTTCTAGAGAGGACGAGGAAGGGGCTTTGTGGAGACAACAGGAAAAGAAGGCTTGACCTGGGCTGACTGAGATCAAGGGGAGGAGACACAGATTTGTTAAAATCACATTGCAAGAGGAAGGTGAGCTCTCTTCTCCTTGGGATGCTGAGCTGAACAGACCTCTTGTCTGAGGTTGGGAGCAGGCCTTCATTTTGGACCATGTGGCTGGCTGGAAAGAGCTGGTAACAATCGTTAACGCAATGGAAGATCTTTAGACAACTCGGACACCTAAGATAAAGAGCCTGTCCTAATTTTAACATATAGTTAGGACATGTTTTAGAGAAAGGAACAGAGAATTTGCATTTTACCAATTTCTTTTGTTTTCCCTTGCTTCAATCTGATGTGCTGTTAAAAATATGATTGTAAACATTTCCTTTTTAATAAATAGTTTTAAACTTTTGATCCTGGAATTGGTTTTCTGTACCACATAGACCCCCACTGTTTTGGACACACTATTTCAAAGGGGAGCCCTAGGAGAGAGGAAGGCAAGCAGTTGGCAACTGGCTATTCCCCCAGGGGCACACAAGACATTAATCTGTCCCCCATAGTAGCCAGGCACTGGGCTAGTGGGATACCATGAGACAAGGCCTCTGAGCTTGGAAGGGGAGCTGAAGGTCCTGATCCCTTCAGTGAGAAATCCCTATATTGTTAAGATGGTGGTGGCAGCTACTGAAGAGTTAAAGGTAAAACAGGGCCTGTAGGCCAGAGCAGGCATGTTCTGTCACGTGTGTGTGTAACTTGGACCCTGTAAATCCAATCCTCACCAAACATAGAGGGAAGGTAGAGGAGAGTCAGCCAGAGAACCCCTGCAAGTTTGGTGTCTCTAGCACACCAGGGGGACTTTTCTATTCCATCACAAACCTCACAAAGTGAACCGGTTCATTTGGCAGCTAAAAGTTCCTGATGGTTCGTGGTTCACAAACCAGGAATGCCATGAACCGAAATGCATTTTCCTGGTTCACGCCCATCCCTAGTGACTAGCTAGTCCCACCGCTGATCACAATGGACGGGTTGGTCATCAGCATGCATGAAGTACTTGCTCTAGAAAGGCATCATCTACTTTTAAACAGCTGTTTCTAGCCTTCCCATTGGTCGGGCATCTCCCTAGCTAGCCAAGTGCAGCTTGTGCATCATTTAAAAATGGAGGTGACCACTGCCGGGCTGCCAACTTCATTTGGGAAATTCCTGGAGATGTAGGGGTGGAACACGGTGAGGGCAGAGTTTGGGGAAGGAGCTCAGTGCAGATGTAATGCTGTAGAGTCAGGCCCATAGCCAGGATTTTTAAATTCGGGGGGCCTTTAAATAAGTCAGGGGGCACCCCACAGCCCACCCCCCAGTGAGCACCACAAATAACATTTAAAAATGGAAGTCGGGGGGCCTGGGCTAGATAGGAAGTTGGGGGGCCTTGGTGGTAAGTCGGGGGGCCAGGCCCCGAGATGCTCCACTGTGGCTACAGGCCTGTGTACAGTCTACCTTCCAATGCTGTCATTCCTCCATGGGAATTGATCTTTGTAGTCTGGAGATCAGTTGTAATTCCGGGACAGCTCTGGCCTCCACCTAGTGGTTAGCAACCTAGGCTAATCAACGACAGGACTTTTTCAGTGACGGTCCCTTGGCTGAGGAATGTCCCCTCCCATTAGGCTTGCCTGGTGCCTATCCTACTCTGTTTAAGGTGCCAGACGAAAACATTTCTTTTTACCCAGGTTTTTAAAGGAGGGGTCCCATCCTGAAAATTGTTTTTATATTCTGCTTCTAATCTGATCTGATCTAATTTATTATAGCAAGAACCAGTAAAACAATACAATTCTGATATAAGAAAGATTAAAACAGTAATAATGCAGTAATAGTATAAAAACGTTAACCAGAGAAGATTAATAAAATTAGTAAAATGAAAAAAATATTAATAAGAGAATCGTACAGTTTTGTTCAGCTGAAATAAGTTTACGTTTCCTAATAGCTAAGAAGCAAAATTTCGCCACAGCATAAGTCACTGAACTCTGAATGTCTTCTAGGAGGAATTTGCATAGGACTTCTGGCCTAAAATCAAGATAAGACTGCAGAGGGCTGAATCTAGACAGAAGGGGTAGTATAAGATGATCTCGTTCCTCCTGGTAGAATCTGCAGAACAGGAGGACATGAGTAACTGATTCCACCATATTAGCCATGCATGGGCATATATGTTCATGCATTGGAATTCGAGTGAATTTACCTTGCAGTACAGCGGAAGAGAGTGCCTCAAAACAGGCTCTAGAAAAGGCCCATTTATAGGGCTGCTTCTAGTCTAAGGATTGTTATCATGGTAGAAAGTGCCATCAATTCTTAGCTGACTTATCATGACCCTGTAGGATTTCCAAGGCAAGAGATGTTTAGAGGTGATTAACCATTGACTGCCTTTGCATAGCAACCCTGAACTTCCTTGATGGTCTTCCATCCACATACTAACCTGGGCTGACTCTGATAGCTTTTGAGATCAAATGAATATGGGCTAGCCTGGGCCATCCAGGTCAGGGCAAGGATTGTTTTACAAGGATACTTTTAGCCTGTGCATTGTTATCTGCTTTTTAATTTTAGTGGCCATAGTTTTGCAGTTTGATATTTTTAATGATTTTATGCTTTTTAAAGGATTTTATCATGTTTTCCATGAGAAGGGTCTCTAGAGATTAAAATGTTCTAAATAAAACAAATTATTATTATTATTAATAATAATAATAATAATTTTGTGCCATATTAGCATTATAAGCCATTTCTGTGCAACCACTCCAAAAGCAAATATCAAAACCACACAGTTTTAATGGGAAACATTCAGCACGAAGAAAGAGAAACTGGTACAAAAAATAAAAAACTCACGAGTTTGATTTACAGAGGAGTGAGATCAAAATGGGGATTTTAATAGGAAACATTCAGCATGAAGAAAGAGAAACTGATACAAAAATAAAAACTCACGAGTTTGATCTACAGAGGAGTGAGATCAAAATGGGGATTTTCAAGTTGAAACAACGAGGTTTCACTGCTTTGTTCACGGATGATATTGCTGCACTGTTTCTCTGATTGCTCAGGAGGGCCTTTTGATGAAGGGAATGAGGTCGGTTAAATGTCTGTGAAATTTTAGCTAGTTTACATGGCTTTGTTCATTGTATACACATACCATTGGCACCATTTCTCTAATTATGTAATCTGGCTTTGTTTCATTGTCTGCTGTATATATCATACTTTTTATTGCATGTAGTATACCATTTACTGCACAGTTCTCTTTTTGTAATCCTGTTTTATCCCACTGTTGATTGTATGTCTGATACTGCTGTGACTGCATTGCTTCAGACTGGGTGATCCACATTGAATCTCGGCAAGAAAGGCAGGCTACAAATACAGTTAATAAATAAATAAATAAAATTTGGTTTGCATCCTTAATACATATGGGCCCCAAATATCAGTATACCGTTTCCCTTTCATCTCCTTGTAAGCTATAATAAATGCTGCCTTTCAGTAATACGGTCGAACGGATCCATCATGAGGTCAAACATTCTATTAAGTATTCTTTTCTTTTCTTTTTTTTTCTTTAAAGCAAATCATTATGCTCTGTTTACTAACACCTCTCCTTCAAAAGCCAGTGAAGGGCAATCTATTACAAAGTTAACTATTGCACAGAGAGAAGAGCTTTTTTCCCAAGAGCACATGCTTTGCCTGCAAAAGACCCCAAGTTCATTCCCCAGTACCTCCAGTTAAGGATCTCAGGTCTCGCTGCTAGTTCCATGAAGCGCTAACCTGGACAGCATCTGTTAGTCAAGACTAGTCTGTCCTGGGCTAGACTGGACTGGGGATCGGACTGCTTCACAATACACTCTCTTCACGGTGAATTTCATGGTTCACTAGTAGAACACATGCTTTGCATGCTGATGGTCCCCGGTTCAGTCTCTCTCACCTCCATTAAAGAGCTTCAAGTGTTAAGGAAGATCTTTTCTCCCTGTGATGATGGAGAACTGCTAACAATAATGGGGTCAATCAATCAATGGTATGAGATAGCTTCACCTGTACATTGTCCTCCGCAATCTGTGACAGGGAGGCCAGGAGATCAGATAGCGTGAAAAGACATGTTTTAGAAGCACATAAAAGGGCTCATCTGTGAATTTTTGGAGCATGGGGTACCCAATTATATTGATTGGATTATGTTTTTCTGTTTTTGTTTTGTTTTTTAGTTAGGGGAATCACAACCATGGTGTGGTTTTCCCCTATACATTTCTTTTCTTATAGTTGTTTCTTGGAGGGGGAAAGAAAGAGAATGGATATAGTCTTAATCACAAGCTGAGTAAGTAAAGTTGAAGGACAGGATGGGAGAAGGCAGATTTTTTCCTGATTTATCAATAAAACCATCAAGACCTTTCTAATTGCCAGTTCTTTATAACCCAGAATGATGTAAAAGACACAATTCCTTCCCGAAGTACACAATTCCATCTCAAGTTTCAGACAAAAGCATGGGGGGAAATGTTGTTTGCCATAATGAAAATGGGCAAAATTAGAACCCAGAGTTGGTGACAGATTGCTCGTGCAAGAATTGCCCAGTTGAATCAGATTTGCCATGCGGTCCTAAGCAGAGTTGCACCCTTCTAAACCCCACTGACGTATCTCAAAGGCATAACTCTGCTTAGGATGGCACTGCTAGTTCTATTGAGACCAGCATTCTGATTCACAGATGTTCAACCATGTCCTGAGCATGACATGTAGACAATGGACTTACTGCAGTTTTTTGTTCCCCAAATCTGGTTGAAATCTGAACAGAGTTACACTCTTCTAAGATGATGAAAGGCAACAGACTTAAAAGACTGTATTTTTTTTTAGGATGGCACTGTTAACTATCACAGCTAATAGCTATTGTAACAGACAGCAAAAGGTTAATATATTATACTGGTCTGAGAATCTTGATTGATGGATGTTCAAATGAAATTCTAGTGTTGACAGTGGCAGTTAAGTGAGGCAATTGAGAGTGACAATTAGAACTGTTGAGTTGAGTTAAACAGAGTGAAGGATCAAGGAGGATTCTGAATTAGGGAAGTGGGACCAGTAGCCCTTCCCTGAGGGAACTGGCTCCTAGCAAATCCCTATCAAGTGTTTAAAAAGGGAAATCAGAACTTGGTGTGTATGTTTTTGCCTTCACAAACTTAAGTGTTTTTGAGACGAATAAACTTATGCCTGTTTATTTAAGCAGTGTCTGCCAAGAGATCTCTCTCTACAGTTACAAAGACCCATCTGTATAACAAAACAGCAACTTTATTGTGACAAACTATCTGTTTTATATACAGAGTTACCTAATTCCTATTGCCTGTTCACCTGCCAAATAGGGATGGGCACAAACCAGCTCAGGAATGGAACTTCATGATGAATTTTGGCCAGTTCATGGTTTGTGAACTAAAGTTCATGGCTGGTCAACCAGCACAAACTTTCCAGTAACTTTCAAGAGGTTCATACATTTCCAGACAGATTGTCTCCTCTTAGTGAAAATGTTTACCAAACTTTAAAGGCAGAGTGAGGCTCCCTGTGCATTTGGTATGTGTAGCTTGCAGGGGGTCCATTCTATACATTTTGAATCTGCACCTGACATTTCTGGTAAAAGCACTTTCCTGGGGACATCTTTTTTGGAGGGACATAACTCTGACCCCTGAAGTCTAATCTTCACACAACTTGGAGGGCATATAGAGGAACACCAGGGGAGGATCCCCTGAGAATTTGACATCTCTAGCTTGCACAGGGTCTGTTCATTCCTGAAAACATTATAGCCATCAATAAATTATTCTCCATGCATTGATGTCTAATACTTTTAAGTAGCTAAAATCATAGCTGGTGGCACTGAACTTCAGACGACGCTCTGGGAAAAAGGACTCCACTTTCTGAACTGCTAACTCAGCCTAACTCTTCTCTCTCATTCACAACAACCAACCTTTAACTCTTTCAACCTCCAAAGCCCAGCAGACTAAATCTCCTGCTGTCAGATTTGAACCTTTCCCAGTACCCAGCCCCTGCTGGCTGATTCAGGGCACATTTCTCATTGGCTTCTGTGTGGCTGGGGTACATTTTGGAGTCTCCCTGCCACACACCATAACTCAGGCCCCGTTCACAAAGAGCAGTTGCCCTGCTGAAGGCACGGTAGCCCTGCGGACTTTCCGTGCCCGATCATACCAGCACATCTGGGAGGCATAGCACTCCCGTGGCCGACCCGCGGCTTCCCGTGGAAAATGCGGAGTAAAAAACTACTAGGGTCGAAGTACTAGTTTTCAGAAACTCCGGGGCAAAGGCCGGTGTCTGATCGCAGGAGCACCAGTATCCCACGGTGTCTGATGCCCATCCATGTCCTGGGGTTTCCGGATGTTGTAAGTTTCCATGGGATGCGCACCAATGCTGAATGACACATGCACACAGGCAAGACATTGACAGTGCCCCCCCCCCCAATGGCACATGTGCCCTTTGCTACAGCGTGGCTTGCATGCTCTGCTGCGCTGCTTTTTTGCCGTGCTGTAGCAGCACTGTGTGATTGGCGCTCTGCGCCGGAGCGTGGCAACCCAGTGGCCCATGTGATTGGGCTACTGCACCTTATTTTGCTCCAGGGCAAACTGCCACGCCTCCCCCCGGTGTTTTCTGGCCCGTATGACCGGGGCCAAAAGATGGTAAAATAATGTGGGTTGCTATTGTGGAGGTCAGGGTTCTCCAAAGTGGTGCCCTTCATTACTTTCCCTGGTGCTCGATAAGCTTTTCAGAACATGGGCAGGAATTGGCAAGGCTTGTTATTGGTTTCTACAGCTGCAATTGCAATCACAGACACTGGAGGATCAGAAGACTGGTAAACACTCAGGATTTCCATAGTCAGTGTGTGGTTCCATTCCCCCTTCAGGCTTTCCTTCTTTTTACCACTGATTCCATTCCTTGGTCTTTCCTTCATTTTGTTTTAGTTCCATCACTCTCTTTCTCTCCCCCTTCTTGGGCTTTCCTTCATTTATTTTTATTCTCCTTCTGCAATCATTTTGCAAAACAAGAAGGGAAGTATTGTGTTTTGTTTCACCTTTGGTGGCAGCCATTTTGGATGGGCTCTGCATCCTCTGCATCCTGTGGCAACCATTGTAGGCAATCTGTAGGCTCAAAATGTTGGGTATTCCACCATAGATGTGGATAAGGACCCTAGGGTTGCCAAGTCCATCTTGGCCCGCAGCGGGGGACTTTGGGGGCCGTTCCTGGAGGGGGCGGGGCATCCCTGACGTGATGACGTCACATTGGGGATGTCCGCTCCCCCCCCAGCCACGCGCCCCTTGCGCGGGGAAATGCTCTGCAGAGAGCTGGCATTTCCCCACTCACCTGAATGCCAGTTCCATTTAAGCACAGGCAGCCTTCCTTGCACACTGGATCTTGAGCGGAGATTGGGCTTGCGAGGAAACGCCAGCTTCCTGCACTGTCCCTTTAAGAGCAGTTTCCAGGCACCCCAATCTCCGCTTGAGTTCCAGCGTGCGGGGAAGGCTGCCTTTGGAGCTGGCGTTCCGGTGAGCGAGGAACGCCAGCTCTTTTCATTTAAAGGGAGCCCTTCAAGAGAGAAGGGAGAGGGGTGGCTGGGGGTGTTGGGGCTTGGGGGTGGGGCTTCCCCGCTGGCCATTTGGCCGGCGGTGGATAGAAACCCCTCCAAAGCGGGGGACCCCCGCCAAACCGGGGGGTTTGGCAACCCTAAAGGACCCTGAGGCCTCCAAGGAGGTTTTCTCAAGCCAGCCTCTCACTGCCTGTATGGTCAGAGTTTGAGGAGGGGGCCCCATTGGCTCTGAACTGCATCAGCTGAACCCTAATTGCTTTATGCCATGGGTGGAAGGGGGTGAGGTTGGGCAACTCCCTGCAAAGTTATCTTTGCAGGCTAAAATGGACAAAGAAAGATGTGACACTGGCTGAGTGTGGAGCCAGGGTGGGGTTGCCTGAATGCTGGTGTATCACCCAGGAACTGAATGGCTTAGTCAAAAGGGTGCTAGAGTCAGTGAATGGAAGTTAGCAGCAGAGAGAGAGAGAGAGAGATCATGGGAGCTGGATAAGATGTTTCAAAGGTCTTATCAACTTGTATAAGATATCAGGGAATTATGTATGTGAAAAGTTAGTTAGTAAAGGGGGAGGACTTAATTGAGTCTACCTGGTACTATTTTATAATTATATTGCAATAGGGCTATGTCTTTCAAGTTACAAATTGCCAGTTGGTTACTATCTTGTCCTGTTCCTGATGATTTGTCTGCTTTTGATCCAATGCATTTGCTGGGTTCTTTTGTGCTGGATGCTAAGTTTTACTAGGTGGTCATGGGCAATGCTCCCTCTAAGCTGTGGAGTCCTGTGAGCAAAAATTCCACTTTGTGAGCTACTGGCATTAAAGTTGTGAGTGAGCGATTTGGCTGCTGCATAAATTAGTTTGCTCTGGAGCCATCCTTTCTGGGCTAAGCCAAAAATCTGTGAGCTGGAGGCTAAAAAACTGTGAGTTAGTTCACACTAGCTCAGTTTAGAGGGAATACTGGTCATGGTTGAAGTTATATTATAGGGGATTAAAGTATATATACGTGTGTGCATGTATGTGTGTATCTATCTAAAGTTAGGCTGATGTCATTATTTTTATTAGATGCCATTGCAGTATACTGAGAGGCAGTAATACAAATGTCACATTTTCTCCTCCAGTTTAGGGAAATCTTTATTTATTTAAAGGTGTTTGTCCCACCACGGGCTGCAGCGGCCCCACTGTGGACCATCACCAAGCCCTACCAGAGGAGATGGGATGGCCAGAGGGGGCTGCAGGAAGCGGCGGCGCCTCACCCCCTCAGCTGGGTGCCGAGCACCTCCGCTGCCCCATGCTACCGTCACCCCAACAATCGGCTCCCTGGCTCAAGCACTGTGACAGCGGCAGCCACAGTACAGGCCAGCTGGTTCACTGCAGGGCTGAAGGGAGAAGGCGGTCAAGTCACCCCACCCACCTTGTCACCGGAGAGTTCGCCAACAGCAGCAGCAAGGAGGGAGCAACCCGCACCTGGCCTAGCTCACTTGGAAGAGCGGGGGCCAACAATGTCACTGTCAGGACATGCCTGGTGGCAACTCCTAGGTCCGCAGCCTACCCCCCATGGTCCCAGGAGACAGGGCCCCTCTCACCTCACTCCCAGAAGACAGAGAAGAGCAGCAATGGGAGCTGCCACCCATGTGGCCCGCCAAAGCAGCGGTGATGCCCTCTGGATGCCCGAAAGGGTGGGGTTTCCCTCCTGAGCCTAAAAATGGGGAAATCCCAGCCAATAGGAAGGGAGGCCTGGGGAGACGGGCAGTCCAGGCTA
This sequence comes from Gekko gecko, assembly GCA_029375565.1. NCBI lineage: Eukaryota > Metazoa > Chordata > Lepidosauria > Squamata > Gekkonidae > Gekko > Gekko gecko. Next base: position 18,572,105 of record JAPDNY010000013.1, on the reverse strand, counting down.
CCTGTGGGGAGGAGAGGGAGATGCGGAGGAGGGACCCGATGATGGTGGAAGGGAATAAAAGAGGGCTGGAAGCCAGAACTGGGAAGGGCACGAAGGAGCTGAGAGGTGGTGACCTGACTGCTGAGAGAGAAGTCAAGGAGGCACCTCCTGCAACTAACTCCTGGGGGAGAGTAGGCAGCCGGCGGTGATGCAACCCTGGGCCCTCTCTGACATCTGAGGTTCCTGGCTAAACCCCTCTGGAAGACCCTTCCACTGGCCAGGCCCAGACCCAACTCAGATTGCCCCTGGGCTGGCCACAGGGCATGACAGTGTCAATCCCACTCTTCCAGACAGCTCAGAGCAGTGCCCAAAGTACAGCCTACACTGCAAACTGATAATAGTCTTTTGCATTAGAGTTGCCAGCTCTGGGTTGGGAGATTCCTGGAGATTTGGGGTTAGAGCTTGGGGAGAGGAAAGTTTAGGGAAAGGAGGGACCTCGGTGGGATAGAATGCCTCCAAACCAGATATTTTCTTCAAGGGAAATATCTCTGTATTCTGGAGACCAGCGGTGATTCCTGGAGCTCTCCAGGCTCTCTCTGAAGGTTGGAAACACTGTGCACAATCAAGCCCGGTGACCTGAATCTGTTCAGCCTAAGGAGCTTGGTGGAAGCCTCACTTAACTTGGAGGAAGACTCTTCAGGCTGAAGGATGGCTTCAAACTTTTCTGAGTGGCGCGGTAGGATGCAGGCCGACAACATAAGCTGTGTATAAAAATACAGCTCCCCAAAGACAATTAAGACTAAAAGATTATGCAAAAAAAAAAAAAAGGGCCAAAAATGACACAACCTTGCATGTCTTCAAAAGATCAGAGAGGAATGGAACTTTCCATGCCCCTTCTGGAAGCCCGATCTAGAAAATGGAAGCAGCAATACAAAAAAAGTTTTTGACTGGGTAAAAGTGGACTATGCCATGCAGAGCCTTGCCAGAAGGCATTCTTGGGCCCGCTGAAGCTGGCGCGGGACTTTACAGACAGGTTATCCTGTATCTCTTGGCATCGGGAAAAGTGGTAAGAAGGGCACTGCCTTATGCCTACAAAAATACCAATCTGTCACTAGCAAGGTGAGTTGTTAGTGCTACCAAATAGTGATTATGGCGAACGGTTAGCTTTTATGTTTTCTGTTTTTATTGTATTCACATTTATTGAGTGTCTTGAATGTGGGAAAGCCAGGGAACAAATCTCTCAAGCAAATAAACTAGCAGTGGCCAGTGTTGATGTGACTGTTACATTCCGGTTGCTAAGCACCCCAGTGAAATACCCCTCAGGCATAAGAAGAAAGTTTAAAATCTTAACTGAATAAAATGAGTATCTGGAGTTAATAACTAAATGCTTCTACAAGATGCAGCAATTCCATTAAAAGAACAAAACAGACTTAGAATATAATAGAGGACAATCTGTAATTACGTGATTTCTGTATATGGTCTAGTTCAATATATATTGTTGACTGTGTTATGAATCAAGCACTACAAGTCCAGGGAATTCTTCTTCCCTTTGGAATGTCCAGCAAGATTCTGCAGGTATCCAGTGAATGGTCAGCAGGCCAAACTTTGATATATTTTTTTTAATTCTGAATGTTTCTTGAGAAAACTCCTTAATGTAAGCTAATTCTGAATCAAATGAGTTCCCCCATCACTAGGCAGAATATAAGATTCAAGAAATTCTTAAGAAAACAAGTCTTTATGTTGTCAAAGGCTTTCATGGCCGGAGTTCATTAGTTGCTGTAGATTTTCCGGGTTGTGTGGCCGTGGTCTTGGCATTGTAGGACCTGACGTTTCACCAGTAGCTGTGACTGGAATCCTCAGAGGTATAACACAGAAAGATGGAGTACTCTCTGTGTCAAGGTGAGCAGAAAAATGGTAGGCAGGTAATTTATATCTACCCTCGAAGATCTACCTCCTCAGGAAACAATCCATAGACAAAAGAACCTCCTCAGGAAAGCTCCTCCTTTAGCATGTTCATAGCCTGGAGTACTACTACAAGATAATGACTCAGCCCTACCCCACCTTCCAGGGTAGATATAAATTACCTGCCTACCATTTTTCTGCTCACCTTGACACAGAGAGTACTACATCCATCCACCTCTGAGGATGCCAGTCACAGCTACTGGTAAAACATCAGGTCCTACAATGCCAAGACCACGGCCACACAACCTGGAAAATCTACAGCAACCAATAAAAAACAAGTCTTTATGTAAAGAAAAAGAAGAGAGAAAGAGGGTTTTGTACCCACCCATATCAGAAAATTCCAGGAGGAAAGGTAGCATGGTAAAGCCTGACCTTGTCAGATCTTGGAAGCTAAGTAGGGAAGTTAAATAAGAAAAAAAAAAAAACTCTGCAGAGGAAGGCAATGGCAAACCAACCGTTTCCTTGGAAGCCCCTTGCTGGGGTCACCATAAGTTGGTTGTAACTTGATGGCACTTATACACATATATTAAAAAACTGGGAAGGGATCAAAAGGACTATGGCACAGGGGAAATCAGGTCAGTCCTGGTAAAACATTGACCTAAGATGACCCCTTTGCAGAATCTGTATCTATCATCTAGAAAGCTTTGTTAAGCCCTGTTGGCCTAACGATTTTGTCTCAACATTTCTAAAAATGTCCATGAACCGTTTTCAAAAATATACAGCAATAAAAGACAACATGAGAGGTCAGCAGAAGGAGCAAGGTCCCAGATCAAACTGTGTTCTCAAAAGCAGAGTATCATCCAAGGGTGCAGACAGATGGTGATGCTGGGGGAGAGGGTCTCATCATGACATATGTTACAATGTGGAGTACTTCAGGGGCGATTCTCTCCCCAATGTTGTTGAACATCTACATGTACCCTTTCAACCAGCTGGTTGGGAGTTTTGGTCTTGGGTGTCATCAATATGCAGATGACACCCAGCTGTATCTGTTAATGGATGGATGGCCAGATACCGCCCCAGAAGACCTGGCCAGTTGTTTGAAGGCTGTCGTGGGATGGTTAAAGCAGAGCCATTTAAAGTTGAACCCATCAAAGATAGAGGTTATGTGGCAAGCTGAGGGGGGAGGGGGCAGGCCAGGGAATTCAACTTCCCACTCTCATTCATTCATCCATCCATCCATCCATCCATCCATCCATCCATCCATCCATCCATTCATCCATCCATCCATTCAATTTCTATTCCGCTCTCCCCCACAATCATGGGGATTAGAGCAGATTACAACATAAATAGGCAATTCAAAACAATTAAAAATTGTACATACATATCAGGCACTTAATCAGATGGCACATACAATGTCACTGATCCTGGGGAGACAGGGAAGGGGAAGAAGCAGAGGGCAGTATATAATAGACTCTCTGATCTTATCCATAAGCCTGACAATATAGTTCCGTTGGATTACAGCTGGTACCAGCTCCCTCCTTCAGGAGTTTGGATGTGATCCTAGATGGCTTTTGTTGGAGGCTCAGATCACAAGTATGGCCAGAATGGTGTTTTTCCATCTTCACCAGGCCTAGCAACTGATCCCTTACTTGTCCTGTGCTGACCTGGCCAGTGTGGTCCATGCAATAGCCACCTCTAGATTAGACTACTGTAACTTCCTCTATGCAGGGCTGCCCTTGAACTTGGTCCAGAAACTTCAACTGGTCCAGAATGCAGCAGCACAGGTCCTTACTTGGACTCCAGTCTGAGTACCGAATCAGGTTCAAGGTTCTAGTACTTACCTTTAAAGCCCTAAATGGTCTGGGACCATTGTATCTATGGGATTGCCTCTCCCTATATACCCTTCAGAGAGCATTATGCTCATTTTGGTCACAGCTTGTTGGTAATCCCTGGCCCCAAAGTGGTCCGACTGCCCTTAACCAGGAGGACCAGGGCTTTTTTGGCTCTGGCCCCAACCTGATGGAACTATCTGTCTAGTGAGACTTGGGCCCTGCAGGACTTGGTTCAGTTTTTCTGGGCCTGTAAGACTGAGATGTTCCATCAGGCATATGACTGAGGACAGTGACTGTTAGAGAGATCAGCTGGCCTCCCTCTTTCTCCCCCTTTTTTATTTTTCATTTCCCTTCCTCTGCCTTGTTCGTCTTATTTCTTTTTATCCCGATCCTTCCTGTCTTGATTTTACTTCCCTCCTTTCCCCTTCCTTTCCCTCTTTCCTTGCCCTTTCTCTAGGGCTCGCTTTTCATCTACTGTTAGGCTGTGAATTATTTTGCGCTGGCGGCTTCTCCAGGTGCCCACCTGTAATGCATTGTTGACGCGCCATCTGACATAGCAGCTGGATTGGTAGGTTTTTAACTTGTAATATTGGATTTTAAATTGTAGTATGTTGGTTTTATTGTACATCTAACTGTTGGAGGCCGCCCTGAGCCCTGCTTGGTGGGGAAAGGAGTGAGATATAAGTTGAACAAACAAACAAATCCTTTACCACCCTGGGGATTGAACTAGAATACTTGGCATCCTGCCTTGCTTTGACCCAAGATGAAAACAACTTGTCTGAGCTGAAACTTGTTGTGGGTGGTTGTGTGTGCATACGTGTGTGGATAACTAGGAGAAAGAATGGGAGGTTCTGTATTATCCTATCAGATTATATACAATATCCATGAATTTATTCTAAACAAAATATCTAGGAAAGCGTTAATATAACTTTTGATCTGAAAGAGAACATTCTCAGCCATTGTTGCCTACAGGGACAGGAAGAAGCAGTATTTTCTACAGAAGCATCTGTGCTGTCTCTTTCAGGCATCCAAGGGGAAACAGCAAGCAATGATAACTGAATCTTCCTGCAACCGTGAGTTACTGTTCTTGAGATGCAAACCCTGTAGCCAGAAGGGTCATGTCTCACAGTAACAGAGTGGTAAAGGGCTTGAGGGGACTAGGGATGCTTTAACCACCCATCAGTTCAGCTCACTCCTTGCCTGCCAATCACAAGCAAGGGTCTGAACCCTGAATGGACCATCCAGATGCACACAAGGGGGCCTCATGCTTTTCATCAGACCGTTCCGGCTGTGATGACAGAAACAATAAATTAGATCACCATGCACCCGGGGAGGAAGTACAGAAGCCTGAAGATCACCTAGGTTAATTCACATAACGAGAAACTGGTTTGTTGATCTATTTAAACCATGCCCAGTAGTGTTTGCGTAAATAGCCCAATGGGGAGAAATACTCAGATCAAATTTATGGACAGAAACTAAAAAGGCATTCATTTCGAGTTTGCTCATTTGCAAGGGAGGCGAGTGCCACTAGGAATGTGAATATTGTGGTATTACCCTCTGTCTTCGACCACATTCCTATAAAACACCCAGGGCCCCTTTCGAGAGGGATGGCGCTAATGATATTGGCAAAACGGCATTATGCGTGTGAGTGAAAATGGCTTCTGATGTCAGCTAGCTCACTCTTTACAAAAGGGGATGTCTCCTTCATAAAGCATCATACAGCAATTTTCTCATACAAGGATTCTCTGTCACTGAGAACAAAACCAAGGAAAGGGAAAGAAAAGAAGTGCACAGGGAGGAAGAAAGCCCACCGTCTCTCTGATTGAATCCACATTTTCATCGCGTGAAAAATATCTTAATTTTCACTTATATTGCTTGCCTGTAGCTAAAGGCTATTAAATCTAATAAAACTAAATCATTTGTGACAGATCGTAGAAAACAGTTTCTGCTCCACACCGCACTCCAGAATGCTCATTAGAAAGAGTGGTTTTCTTTTTTGGAAGAATGCTCGCCGAATGCTTAAAAATGTGTTCCCTCCAACTATTTGACAACTAGCACAGGCTTTTCAAGTCAATGTCTGACATTAAAAAGAGAAAGGGAGAGCCAGACTAGCCCCATTGCCATATCAAATACGACTGGGGGGGAGGAGGCATCAAAGCAGAAAAGCATTAGGATGAAATGTGGTGGTTTGAGATGAAAATCAACACATTTTGTTTCTGATTTTTAACATTTCCTGGCATTGGTATAAACAAGCAATTTGCATGTGCTTTGGATGTCGGATCTGAGTCTTTGCAAATTAGCATGAGAGACAACCACCTCCCCCACAATCTTTTTGGAAGGTGTCAAGAACTTTGTAGAAAGTGTGGTGCATATAAACATTGTCCATGATGCAACTGGCTGCCGGATTCGCCATCCTTTGCTGGCAGAAACTGACGCCAAGATCTTCCTGTGAGGTGAGAGGAGGCAGAACAGACATGGACTGGCAGCTCCAAAATGGGAAATCTCAGCGTATCAGGAGGAAAGGAAGGTTCACAGGTCCAGCAGCAGGGATTAATCTGAGTCATAATCTTAATAGGGCCCATCCTAGAAAACACCATCAGAATTTTTGAATGCACATTCCTTAGTTCAGAACCCACAAGCCATTTAACTGATGTGAAACAGATACAGTTTACCAAAAACAAAACTTATGCTTGATACAAGTTTGATTTCATCCACTAATAGTCAAATTAAAAGGTGAATGAAAGATGTTCAAGTTGTAGAGGATTTCTGAAGTTGCTGTTCTCTCCACTGCTGGAATGCGTGTCTAGTCTGTACTCAAGCATTCTTGTTTAAAAAAAGAAGACAGAAGCGTGGCTGACTCCAAAGCTCAAGATGAGGATTGACCTGTTCCATTTCTCTTTTGCTATCTGAAGAAGTGAGCAGTGACTCATGAAAGCTCATACCCTACCACAAATTTTGTTAGTCTTTAAGTTGCTACTGGGCTCTTACTTTCTACTGCTGGAATTCTTCTCTGCACTCTGTTCCATTCCTCTTTCATTCTGATTGAAGTAGGAGAGTTTCTAAATTTAGTCTAACATTAGACCTGTAGTAAAATGACTCTTCAAATCCAAGTTTCAGTGTAAAAAATTGCCACTCTGCAAGATGAATGTTGGAATCTGCTTTCTGTAAACTGGCCGGTAAGGAGGTGAGGAAGATCTGAGGGGTGGAGTTCCACCAGGGCCAAGTGTCCTTTCCCCTTCCTACAGATACTACAATGCTTGGGGTGACTGGAGGCATGAACCAAAGGAGTCTTGGCCCCTTGGCTCTTGATCAGGCTCAGAGAGTTATATTGACCTTAGGTTCCCCTGAGATTCCATCAATTTTGCTTTGGAGCAAGGATTCCCTGAAGTCAAAAGGAATATTCCCTACCTGGGTATATAGGAATATTATTCTGTTGCCATTAAGCTTGGTCTCTAGGGAAGCAACAACCAGCTATCTATATGAGACCCAGACAAGATGTAATGGCTCAAGGAAAGCTGTTAGGAGCAACACTTACAAAGATCCAGCCATTCAAGATTCATCTCCAATTATTAAGCCTGTCTCCTCCCCTAAGGAAGTGCTGTTGGATGAGGAGGTGATGGATATAAACATACAGGAGGAGTATATGGATTTGCCTGAGCAGGGCCAACAATGGATCCTGGATAGAATCGAGTGTTTGAAGCAAAAATTGATCAACTACAGCTCACACGGACATGGACTCACAGATAGTAAGGGACCAAAAAACAGGCAACTCCTCCCATTCTTATGTAAAGAAAGCAGAGGGTATGTTTACTTTTGGACAAAAAGAGAGAGGTGAAGATGGGGGGACGCTGGATCTTTTCTCCTGCTGATTGGACAGCAGCTTGTAGGTAGACATTTTTGAGTGTACTGACAGCCAGAAGGTGTAACAGGTGTAACTATCTCCTTCACCTTGCTGCTGTTTTGCAAAAAAAAAAAAAAAAAAAAGTCACAGGAAAGAGAAACAATCAGTATAGCCAGCCTTCCTAGCTAGATGCAGCTGTTATATTTCCAGGTGGACACCAATGAAATAAAAGGAAAGGGGGAAATTCCGTGATATTCTCAGAGCCAAAAGAAATATCCATCACTTTCTCACCAAACCCAAGTATCAGAAATATATAAGCAAACCAAGGAAAAGGGGTGGCTTCCAATCTCCTGATCTGAAGATGTACTACGTTGCCTCAAATTTAGCACAGTTAGTCCAGTTGTTACATAACTGCCCCAAATGAAAAATAGATTTCTGTAGAGGAGGTTTTCACCAACCCCTTGATGCTGAAAGGACCTGCCTGGACAACACAGAAATTTAGATCTCATTCAGTATTGGCGAATCCCTTCCTCTATAATACTCTAAGAATTTGGGATAATAATAGAAAAATCTTAGCTCCTCAACCCTCTCCAGTATCAACTATTTTAAATCAACAGTGGTTTCCCCCTGGTTGGGAACCCTTCAGATACCAGGAATGGATGAGGACTGGTTTCAAGAGGCCTCGTGCCTAGATTTTGAATGGCAGTATTATTTCTAAAAATATGGTCAAGGACAATTTAGGTCATCAAATTAACTGGTTTCAGTAGTCTCAAATCCAAAAAATTAATAATGAAGTTTTAAAAAGATGGTCATCTTCTTTGGCCGTTAACAGGGTTTGAAGAAATTCTCAGAAACACAGAGGAAGAAACCAAAGGTCTACTGTTTAAAATTTATAAGAAACTCTAAGATACAATAAACAATAAATCCCCTACTTATACTAAGGTTTGGGAGAAAGGATTAAAATGGATTTTAACTCCTGAAGAATGGCAGAAAATATGGAACTTCAATATGAAATATCCCAAATTATCCCTTCTAACAAATAATTTATAGCTCCTTTCAGGGCTCTTTTTGTAGCAGGAACTCCTTTGCTTATTAGGTGACACACCCCTAATGTAGCCAATCCTCTAAGAGCTAATCTTGCCCTGCAAGGCTTCTTCATGCTTTTTATGAACTGTAATAAAATATGGACTATGCAAAGTATGCTTAAGGAAATGTAGAGCATGGTGACCCACTATGATGCCAGTTGAGACTGCACCATGAGAGAAGGACACCTTCCTTTCTTCACTGCTGTTTCAGTGGCCATCCAAGGTTGCCAGCACTCTCATCTGATGGTGAATGGATCAATTCCACAGTATGCACAAAGCACCAAATACCATGCCATGCCAGAGCATGAGGACAAGGGACTCCAAAACACCATTAGGAGACCTCTCCAACACATGCAGGCAACCCCTTTCCTCCCCCCTCCATACCTGCAAAGCTACACATAGCTTAGAGACTCTATTCATAGTTGCTTAGCAACTCAGGACCGGCTCACCCACTAGGCGAGCTAGGCACTTGCCTAGGGCACAAGGGCTGCAGGGGCGCCAAACTGCGCCCTGTCCCTCCCGCAAAAAGCCCCTCCGCTGCTCTTGCCCCCTCCCTGAGCGCCCCGCTGGGGCTCAGGAGGCGGCAGCAGAGCTTGCCCGCCCTCTCCCCAAAGCCCGGAGGGGGAGAGGAGGTGGGGGGCGGCTGGTGCCGCCAGCGAAGAGCACCATAGCAGGTGCTCAAAATCAATTCCCCCCCCCAACAGCTTCTCCCCCCCACGGCCCTCCCAGGCCCACTGCTGGGCACGGGGCTACTGGGCTGGGCCGCGGGGTGGGCAGGCAGCGGCGCGGCTTCTCCCCCCCACTGCCCTCCCAGGCCCTCCACTGGGCACAGGGCTTCTGGGCTGGGAGGCGGCGCACGACTGCCAGGGCCCCACGGCTGGAGAGGGGCTGCTGGAGGGAGAGTGCCTGCTGCCCAGGCTGCAGCCCGGGAGTGGCAGTGGTGGCTTGGCCATGCCATGGCTGTGCAGAGGATGCAGGAGGCGACGGCAGCAGCTGCAGCCACCGCCACAGCAACCCCAGCAGGCGGCCGTGATGGGAGGACAAGGGATGGGGCAGTTGCCTGTCGTGCTGGATGGCGGGCCGCGAGGCCAGGAGAGCTCAGAACTACCTCTGCCCGCGGGCTGGGAGGAGGCGAGGGACTACGACGGGCGCGTCTTCTACATCGATCACAATACGTGGCAGACTTCGTGGATCGACCCGTGGGACAGGTCAGGAAGCCCGGCCCTTTCGGTGGAGGTGGGGTGGGTGGGGGGAGAAACTCAGTGAAGAGATTGCCCTGCCGCTGCCCTGGTCCCATTTCCTTGGCATGCCCTGACCCTCAGTGGCCTGGCCCGGCCCGGCGGCAGGAAGCCTGTGGGCCATGGAGCGGGCAGGCAGCGGCAGCGCGGCTTCTCCCCCCCCGACGGTCCTCCCAGGCCCACTGCTGGGTGCAGGGCTTCTGGGCTGGGCTGCGGGGTGGGCAGGCGGCAGCACAGCTTCTCCCCCCACATGGCCCTCCCAGGCCCTCCGCTGGGTGTGGGGCTTCTGGGCTGGGCTGCAGGGCGGGCAGGTGGCAGCAGCGCGGCTTCTCCCCCCCCAATGGCCCTCCCAGGCCCACCTCCGGGCAGAGAACAGGTTCTCCCCCCATAGCCCTCCCAAGCGCGGCCCAGCTCTCGGGCTCTGACACTTGGGGGGGGGGCGCCAGAAGGTAGCCCGGCCTGGGGCGCAAAGAACCCTAGGGCCGGCCCTGTAGCAACTAATCACTTGCTCCTCAATGACCCAGCTAAGACCATCAAGAAGACAATGGCCTTGGCCCAATGTCTCATCTCACCTACACCCAGGTGCCAGCTACAAGTTAAGTTTCTAGCTCTCAATACAACCACTCTTTAGCTCCCCTCCCCTATTTCTTCCAGCCAATAGTATGTTTTCAGGGACGGACTAGCCAGGAGGTGTGACCAGGGGATATGGCCAGCCCCCACACCCCCACATAAAAGGGGAAACCCAACCACATGCTCGCCCCTTCTGCTCTACGACCCCCATCTAAGCTTTATCCCTCTTATGTCCAGCTTGGTATCCCAATACCCTTTCTCCATCTTTAAACTCTAGGTCTGCAGCTAGAGTTCCATGTGTTGCTTGCAGGTCCAAGCCACGTGTCCCTTTTTCATTTCTCCCCTTCCTTCTTCCATTGGAACGGCTCATTCGACGAGGACAGGTAATTATTGCCCCACCAACGAACTCCTGCTCATGCAACCGTGCTGAATATCTCTCCTTATTTTCCTAGCCTTGGTTAATTGTGTGTGTGTATGTGTATTGTTTGTGTGTGAAGATTTCCAGTAAAGGACTTTAATTCCAACCTAATACAGTCTCTGTGTCTGTTACTGGTATCTCTGGAAGGGCGGGACCTCTGTATAAAGAGGTGATCGCTCCCTTAGCTGATTACATATTGATAATAACTCACAAATCCCCTAATTTTGATAATAAATAAGAGCAATCAGGCTAACACTTACAGAGCTCTTTTTACAGAGGCTACTGAAAGCTCTTGGAGAATTGGCTATATTAGGGGTGTGTCGCCTAATATGCAAAGAGGTTCCTGTTACAAAAAGAGCCCTGGCTCCTTTAAAGCTTCATTTGTTTAAGACAATCTCTAATTGGTATCTGTGCCCAATCAAACTTAATAAAATTAGATCCTCTTATAGCCCACTTTGCTGCAAAGGGTGTAATCAGTGAGGCTCCCCCTTAGAGATCTTGTCCGGTGATCCAATCCTTTTGAGGCACAGTTGCTGATCAAATCTCACAAATTTCTCTCACTATGTCTCCAGACCTTTTTTATTTTTGGCCAGATTATTCAATGGATAAGTGTCAGCATTCTGTGGTCTTGATACTGATTGCAGCTACATGACAGGTGATTGCAGCCAACTGGAAAAACCCAAATAAGCCTTCCATAGATGCCTGGTTTGACAAACTTTGGAATGTTTATATCATGGGGAAAACAGTAAACAATTCTTTCTTTGTTGGTTCCCAAGTGTCTTTTTCACCCTGTGATTATGATAAATTCCGGAAGCCAGTTATTGGGTTTCTGAGACACAATGAAGTTCTTCTGTGTGGAAATGATTATAGAATCTGGTAAAAATTGTAAGGTTATTCCAAACATGTTTCAATATGAGTTGTTATGTGGGTGTACGAAAATTGTACAAAAATTTAGGTTTAGCCTAGGTTTTCTGGGAGTATCTACCAGTCGATAATTTTAAATAGCTTTACTTTTGGATTGCTCTTTTTTGTGAACTTAATAATTAATAAAGATTTTTTTAAAAAAGAAAAGAAAAGAAACATCACTTCATTTTTTTTTTTTTTGAAATCTCCTCGTAGTAGAAACCCAAGACAAATCCAGGTGGATTAGACCCATAGTCCATCTTGGACCTGAAAGAGCATAACCACCAGTGTCACCCCCTGTTGCTTCTCCCCAACAACTGGTATTCAGAGGTATACCAAATATGGACATTCCATTTAGCTATCATGGTTATTGCCATGGCTACTGCCAAGATTTGTCTATTCCCTTTTTAAGGCCACCTTTGGTTGTGAGGATTCCATTGGTTCATCAGCTGGTATGTCAAGCAGTAGTTTCTTTGATTGGTTCTGAAGCTACTATCCAACTTCATTCAATAGAAGCCCCTGAAGGGGAGAGGGTCTGGTGGGTGGGATTTTGATCACGGGCCCCATAGGTTTGTTTTAAAAGAGGCAGATTGCACAGTATAAGTCAATACAATCAACAGGGTGGGACATCCAGTAGGTAATGCATTAGGATTTGACTTGGGAATCTGGAAACCAAACAAAAGTAAAAGACAGAACAAGTATTAACATGACACATTGAACAAATGCAAGAATCATATGGTAGGAACCTACATACAGCTACAGATAGTACAAACTAAGCACAGTGATCCACAGTCCCTAATTCTTTACTCTAAGTTCTTTATGGATCATATAGTTACAGTGCAGCCCAATTTCCTACGCAACACCCACCCCCAAATAATTTTGTTCTACATAGTTTGTGGAAAGCCAGGAGTTTTCCAGATCTTACTAGCAGCTGTCATTCTTTAAAGGAGAGCTTTTGTGTCCTAGATTTACAAAAGAAAAAGATTTTGGGAAACATAGGATAATGAACCATTGCTCTAACTATGGTAGTGCACTGAGGAGGTACCACTGTGGCTTTAGCCTTGCACTAATATGGTTGCCAGCTCCCAGTAGAGAAACAGCTGGCGATTTGTGGGGGTGGAGCCTGAGGAGGGCGGGGCTTGGGGGAGGGGAGGAACTTCAGTGGCGTATAATGCCATCGAGTCCACCTTCCAAAGCAGCCATTTTCTCCAGGTGAACTGACCTCTGTTGCCTGGAGATCAGTTGTAATAGTGGATCTCGAGTCACCATCTGGAGACTGGCAACCCTGTGCACCAAACACTGTGTCACATTGTGATTGATCTTCACTCTGTCAGAGATTATGGGAAACTGAGGCAAGGGCTTCTTGCTCATGTCTTTGACATGGTTCCCAATTGTTATAACCATTCCTAGTGCAATACAACATTTTTATCCAGAGCAGCAGAACAACGTTTGAGTCCAATGTCACCTTTAAGAACAACGAAGTTTTAGGTATGAGCTTTCATGTGCATGCACACTTCCTGTGGTCTTAAAGGTGCCACTGGACTCAAACTTTGTTCTACTGCTTCAGACTAACACAGCTGCCCACCTGGATCTTTTACCCAGAGCAAACACCCTTATTGGCATTCCCTTGTACAATGGCCTGCCTGAGGAGGTCAGGAAATCACTCGCTCTCCTGGCCTTCTGCAAACTATGCAAAACTGAACTATTCCAGGCTTTTCTGCATGTGTAATAAGACTGCCCCATACAAAATGGTTCTGTTGGAGTTTGCAAGTTCCCTCCCTGAAGTCACGGAAGAATTTACATGTTTGTTTATGCATGCTGATACCCTAGCTGTTTAGTGAGAGACCTAATAGCAGGCCCTGCACTTATGTAATCAGTTAGAGTTTCTCCACCTGGGTCTCCTTCGACAACATATTGGGTAATCAATACTTTGGGGGTGGACTAGAGGGTAAGCATTGGATTTCGGGTTCATTGCTCGTTGTCCTTTTTCTCTAGTCCATCCTCACATGAGGTATAGAAGTTTCAGAGGAAAGATGCAGGTTAGAGACTAGCCAGACAGGATGGTTTCCCTGTATTGTTTGTCTTACTTTCATCTCCCAGTTTACCTTCCCTCATTAGCAAAGTGGACTTTCTTCGTTTAAAAGCTAATGCAAGAGTTCTGCTTCATTTATTAACTCTGCACTTACATAGAAATCCCTAACACAGAAATCCCATACATAGAAATTCAAGAACTTACTTAGATAAATGATTGGCGCTTGTGGTCTATACAACTGTGTATGCTGTATTTCTCACTTAGACTCAAGGCAGATGGCACAATACAAGCAATGTCATCAGACAGCAGAAATCAAGATGTCATCAGACAGCAGAAATCAAGTCGTGTTGGTCTGTCTGTAGCAGCAGAAAACAGCCAGAGTCCAGTAGCGCCTTAGAGACTAACAAAATTTGTGGCAGGGGAGGAGCTTTTGAGAGTCACTGCTCACTTCTTCAGGTACCACTATCTGAAAAAAGTGAGCCCAGGGAATCACAAAAGCTCCTACCCTTCCACAAATTTAGTTAGTCTTTAAGGTGCTACTGGACTCTGGCTCTTTTCTACTACAGACAGCATAGAATATCCAATAAACAACGCAAAGGGACTAGGATTACAAGACCTAGAAAACAATGCAAAGGAGAATATATCGGGCGTGCTACATCATCAACAAGGCAGAAAACGAAGCTACAGTGTAGACAGTAGAAGACAATGTAGTTAAGCAGCAGGTTAAAAATACAATAAACCTCGGAGTGGATGTGACAACCCTGTTCCTTTTACAAAGAAACATCCTCCTGAATCATCCCATTATACAACAGCTCTGTTCCATTTATGAAGATGCCCCCCTGCAAAATTCGGTTTTACGTGCTCTGCAGTAGGATGGAACTGGACCCAGTGCTGTGGTTCTCATTGGAATCACAGCACAGGGGAGAGGAGGATCACCCTCAACCTCACACCCTTGGCCTGAACTGAAACAGCTCCACCGACTCACTGTTTGCTACACGGGGGCCAAATGCAGGTGCTCTCTATGTTGCCTGAATGATTGTCCCAGGCTGCAGCTAGATGGGCAGTTTGGCCCGATATAGTCGCTTTTCCCTAATGGATTAAATTGGCTGGTTCACACAGCCACGTCTGGCAGCTGTTCCCCAGTCGTATTCACCACGTTGTAAGACAAGTTGGAGACAAATAAGTAGTTGAATCCCAGTGCTAATGGATCCTCACATATTCGTCTCACGTTTCTGGATGTTTGAACTCCCCTCTTGTGAAGTCAAGCTGTTTGAGAAGTCTGAGCCTTCCCTTCTATTTTGGCTTCCTTCTTTTTTGGATCAGGTAGCAATGTTCGCATAAGCGCATAATTGCCCTGGCATTGTCAATCACTGCGGCCAAGTAGTTATTCTTGATTGGGAGTCCCTTGGGAAGTTGTTTTTGAGTGACAGCTCCCCCCCAACCCCTCTCTCTGTTTCTGTGTCACAGACTGAGAGCATCCCATGACTGACACAATGGTAAATGCACTGAAATCAATGGGACTACTCTAATGAAGTCTGCCATTTACCCCCTACATGTATTCCATGGAAGAAAGGCAAAGAAAAGGAGGCTAAGAGGGGCCAGAGTACTTGGCAGAGAGATTGTGGAGCTGTCAGAAAGGAGCCAGCACTTCAGATACACGCTTACATGCATGGGTGAAAGAAAAAAGAAAGCCACAAAAATCTGAGTGATCGCCCATGGGGTGAGTGCGCAGTGAAGCCAGTTCATGGTGGGATGTCTGATCAAAACTTCCCACAACTGTTTAAACCACCACAAATAGAGGCAGTGCCATGTCGCTCCAAGCCACCAGTCTGTCTGCAGTCCCACTGGGGCTAAGAGCTGCGGTTTAGGGCTCTTTTGGTTTAGCAAAATAATACTGAGGAAGGGGTTAACTCTCCTCCCTTTGCATTGCAACATGCATCAGCTTTTTTTTTTTAAACCTCTTGAGAGCTTTGATGATGGAACTCCTAGCATCTCATCTGAACCAGCTTCGCCTGCTAATAAAGGAAGTCATGGCACGTCCGCTGTTACAGGTTATTTAGGAAAGACATGATAAATGATTATTTTTAGACATGGAACATCCTGCCTCTGAGAGGGAGGGGGTTGCTCCAAAGTCCTTCGGGTCCCTTCATCTGTGCAATGATTCTCTGTCCTTCATTCTCTATCCTGCTTTGATCTAGGTCTCATCCTAGCACGGTAATTGTTTGCTTTAAGGACCGTTGGCATAAAGGGACTATGGTAGATAAAGCAGTTGGTGGGATTCCTTGGTGGGTTCGTTAGAGTCACGCTTCGTTAATCTTACAAGGCAGTTTAGTTAAATAAATTTTGCAGTGTGTTTTGGCTCCCATCTGCCCTGCTCTAACAGAGAGAGAGAGAGAGAGAGAGAGAGAGAGAGAGAGAGAGAGAGAGAGAGAGAGAGAGAGAGAGAGAGAGAGAGAGAGAGAGAGAGAGAGAGAGTGTTTCTTTTGTTAAGGAAGTTGGCAAGCATCCTTACCATGTGGAAGGGAGGTGTCAGCTTTTGAACTTTTGAAAAGCCACAACTAGCATGCTGATTGGGTTGAAGCACAGCTAGCCGCTAAGTCCAGGATTTCATGAATTGCACTGGATCCCAATTTCTTTCTGCACCCAGTTCAAAATACTGATTTTGATAATGAAAGAAGGAATGTTGGACATTTCTTGGTGAATGAGTTCAGTAGGTGGCCATATTGTATTAAATAGCTGAGACCATCCATGCTGGCCTGTCCAGTGCCTGCCTCAAGTGGCTTTCAATTAGATCTGCTGAGACTCAGTAGCTGTGGGCCCTGACCTGGATAGTCCTTGATAGCCCGACCTTGTCAGATCTCAGAAGATAAGCAGGGTCAGTCTTGCTCAGTATTTGGATGGGGAAGCACTAAGGAATGCCAAAGTCATGATGCAGAGGCAGCCAATGGCAAACCATCTTTGAACATCTCTTGTTTTGAAAACTCTGTGGGATTGCCATAAATTGGTTGGATTTGATGCCCAAAACAAAGTTGTTGTGGTGGTGGAGCTCTATTTAGGGATGGGCACGAACTGGCTCACGGACAAAAGTCCATCATGAATTCTGGCTGGTTCGTGGTTCACAAACTGATGTTCTTCATGAATTGTGGCCACTTTGTGGTTTGCAAACTGAAGATGAACAAAATATATACCATGAGATGGCAACAAATATCTTCCTTAAATTTACTTATAAATAATGTAATGGTGCTCAATAGAACTTATATTACATACAATCCTTGTTATTTGCATCAACACAAGTATTACAAAAGCCCAATTAGGAGCAATATGCCATAGAAGTAATTTCAGAAGTCTTCTGTCTGTGTAGAATTTATGTGTGAGGATTCTTTGATAAAGACAAAGAGATGGGCTGAAAGTAAATCCAGTCAGAATCTTTCACATGGTGCATTGTGTAATAGAACACACTGTTGTTTGCTTCAATGGGTTGTTGTAAGAAGTAGACAGTATTGTCTTTTGTAATACTTGTATTGATGCAAATAACAAGGATTGTATGTAATATAAGTTCTATTGAGCACCATTACATTATAAGTAAATTTTAAGAAGAGTCTGTGCATGTTTGTTGCTATCTCATGGTATATATTTTGTTCATATTAGGTTATATGTCCATGAGCCTGAAATTTGGTGTGACATTGCAAACTGAAGAGCCACAACAAACTTCCGTGAATTTTGATGCAGTTTATGGTGGTTTGTGGCGGTTCATGAAGAGCAGAAAGCAGGGGTGTAAATGGCTCAAAGCCATCTAAACTCCTGCTTTCTGCTCTTCACAAAAAACAGCTCAGCTGTTTGGTTTAAATGGCTCCAAGCCATTTAAACCACTGCTTTCTACTCCCCACCAAAACTGGTGGAGAGCAGAAAGCAGAGGTTTCAATGGCCTGGAGACATTTAACCCCCTGTTTTCTGTAGCTACTCATATGAACCTGCCTTAGATCTAAGGTAGCCTAATATTCTATTGTGTGAACCTTCATTCTGGGATGTGATGTTGGCAGATTACCTGGGAAATCAATTTCTTGCACCACAAGTAGAAAGATGTAGTTGTGTCTGTCCTGATTTCTGAATAACACATGGAGCCAATGTAGTTGCAGGGCTTGCCTGTGTGTTGACCTGGTTTGGGCCAGCCAGTAGGGAAGGGGTACTGAAACAGATTTATGAACTAGATCTGACTTTCCTAAGCTGACATGTTGTCATGAGGTTGCCCATGTGCCCTAATTGTTCATCTTCAGGGGTCAAGCAGGAGGAGGAGGAGGAGGGTTGGTTTTTATATTCAACTTTTCGCCACCCTAAGGGCTGTGATCACACGCAATAGTTACCTCGGGAGTCCAATGAGTGGCAGGCGGATTTTACAGGTGCGTTCACACTGGCACATCTGGCCAGCGTCCTGCACCCGTCAGAGACCCGTAGGAGGCAGGCAAAGAAGCGCAGTTAAAAACCACTAGGGAAACTGCAGTATCAAGTGACTGTGCGACGGCCGAGGACAGAGTTCCTGGGGTGATTGCCCCAGCCCGCTCCAGTGACATCATTGAGCCCTTGAGGAAGCAGGCTGGCATCGCTGAGCCCTCGAGGGAGCAGGCTGCACGGTAACTACTCCACTTCACCCGCCGTTGCATAGGATCACGCAGCGGCGGGTCAAATTACCGCGCTACAAATAGCCTCCCTCCCCCCGCACGTTAGCTGGCACGTCTGACTGGGGCCTAAGGAGTCTCAAAGCAGCATACAATTGCCTCCCTTCCTCTCCCCACAACAGACACCTTGTGAGGTAGGTGGGGCTCAGAGAGTTCTGAGACAGCAGTTCCAGGTCTCACTCAGATTGCCTGGAAGAAGATCTTGTTTTGCCTGATCCACCTGGTTTGCAGGGGTTAGGGTTTAACAAGAGTTAGGCCCGGTCTTGGTGGCAGGGTTCCCCAACTGGTGGGAGCCAAGATTTCCACTAGCAGCCTTTTTCCTCAGCTGCCACTTGGTGGACTGGCAGGGGGAAAATAATGAGGAATCACCATTGCTGAAGGCATGGTGACATCACTTCCTGGAAGTGATGTCACTGAGTAGGTGTGATGATGTAGCATTTGCCCAAAACTGCAGAGGATTTCTGCCCTCACTTTTCATTGCTTAATCCACCTCTTACTATTAGTTTTAATTAGTTCTGAAGACGTGTGCATGCACACAAAAGCTTATACAGGGTATATAACTTTATTGGTCTCAAAAATGCCACTGGACTCATACTTTGTTCTGCTGCTTCAGACCAACAGGACCACCCACCCGAATCTATTAGTTTTAATGTTATAGTGTATTTTTGCTCCTGTGGATCTTTCTCTTAAGGTTTAGTCCTTTCGGGAGGAGCCCCAAGCCGCCCTACTCAGAATGCCCCTGAGGTCTACTCAGTCGGCCTTCCTCTCAGGAAAGTGTTGCTATGATTGCACTGACAGATATTTCAATGATACTTATGATTGTTCTTGCAGATTTTAAAATCATTATTGAAAACTGGCATGTTCGGTGTTTAATAGTGTTGGAGCTGCCTCTGTAGCTCGCTGAGAGTGCCGAGCATAAATATTTAGTTTGGTCCGATTAGGCTGCCAGCCATCGCCAGCTGGTTCCTCTTAGAAATGTATCTGCTGGTCCAGCATCCATGAGGGGCTGTGGCTCAGTGGTAGAGCATCTCCTTGGAATGCAGAAGGTCCCTGGCATCTTCAGCTGAAAGGACCAGGTAGGAGGTGATATGGAACACATCTACCTAAAACCCTGCAGAGAAGAAGAAGAGATTGGACTCATACCCTGCCCTTCACTCGGAGTCTCAGAGTGGCTTACAAACTCCTTTCCCTTCCCCTCCCCACAACAGGTAGGTGGGGCTGAGAGAGCTCTTTTGAGAACTATGGCTTGCCCAAGGACACCCAGCAGTGGCAAGTGGAGGAGTGGGGAATCAAACCCGGTTCTCCCAGATTAGAATCTGCACACTTAACTACTATACCAAACTTGCTGTTCTGCCAGTCTGAGTTGACAAGATTGACTGTGATGGACCAAGGGTCTGATTCAGTGTCAGGCAGCTTCATCATCATGGCCAACCAGTTGCCTCCAGGAATCCCACTAGGTGAACTGAAAGGTAACCCAGCTCCTTCCCTCCTAAGGACAAAAACTGAGCCTCAGGGCAAGATGAGCTCCATTGTCTTGTGTCTAGGCATTCACGTCATATTAAGACAGATCCATATAATTCCTTTTGATTAATGTTATTACCTATACTAAAATGAATGAACTATCATCACCAGATATAGTTTGGGGCGCAGGTGTGTGTGTGTGAAGTGCTGTCAATCGCAGCTGACTTATGGCGACCCCAGCAAGGGGCTTCCCAGGCAAGTGAGAAGCAGAGGTGGTTCGCCCATGTCTCCCTCTGCAGAGCCTTCCTTGGTGGTCTCCCTTTCAAGTTTTATTGTTTTAAATGTTTTATTGTGGAGTTGTTGTGAGCCTGCCCACATGAGACTGCTTGTGGGGAATGGTGGGATATAAGTGTAATAAAATAAGCAAATAAGTAAGTAAGTAAGTAAGTAAGTGCTGACCCTGCTTAGCTTCAGAGGTCTGTCAAGACTGGGCTATAACCATTTATTTATTTATTTATTTATTTATTGCTTTGATTTCTATCCTGTCTTGCCGGGCAAGCTGCCTCAAGGTGGCGTACAACAATCAAATTGACATAAAACAATAGATTCAATAATTTAGTTAAAACAACCTATAATACTAAAACACAATGTAAATACAGATGATGGCGATCTTCAGTAGACGGTTCATTGCTGGTATAACCAGTGGTATATCAGGGGCCATAGATTTTCCGATGACTCAATTCCTCGGTGGCAGCTCCTAATGAAAGGCCTGGTGGAAGAGCTCTGTTTTACAGGCCCTGCAGAACTGTAAGAGGTCCCACAGGGCCCTGATGTCTTCCGGGAGCTCATTCCACCAGCAAGGGGCTGCCACCGAGAAGGCCCTGGCTCTGTTAGTAGCCAGTCTGGCATCTTTCGGCCAGGGAGAGTCAGGCGATTTTGTAGACCCGACCTCAGTGCTCCCGGGGCACATATGGGGAAAGGCAGTCCCTTAAATAAGTAGGCCCCTGACCATATAGGACTTTAAAGGTCAAAACCAGCACCTTGAAATGGACCCGGTAAACTATTGGCAGCCAGTGCAATGCCTTCAGCACAGGCTGGATGTGGTCCCTTATAGAGAGACCCATAAGCAGCCTGGCCGCAGCATTTTGCACTAGCTGCAGTTTCCGGATCTGAGACAAGGGCAGCCCCATGTAGACAGCGTTGCAGTAGTCTAATCTCAAGGTGACAATAGCATGAATTACTGTTGCCAGGTCGTTGCTCCATTGTATTGTACTTAGGCATTGTACCTAGGCATACCATGCTGCCTTCCCTCTTTGGGGTGAAGGTGGGAACTGGTAATTAACTGTCCCCTCCACAGATTTGACTTCTGAATAATCTAGGTAACTATCCCAGGTACTGATCTAGCCAAATGCAAACACTCCTGGAAGCAAATTTATGCCCCGGTGTTAAGTAGCACACATTGTTCCCTTGCCTCCCATCCCACCTGCCCGTTCATGTTTTATTCCCTTTGCTGTCTCCTCATGGCGCTGTCCCTTGCTAGCTCTTAATCAGCTTTCATGGTCATTCATGTCATAGGGGTGATTTGTTCAGGGTAAAATCGGAAATTGAAATGGAGCTGAAATCTGGATACAATGTTGTCGCCCGCTCTATCCCCCCCCTTCTTTGGTTCCCCACCTTTTTGTTCACTTCAGCTGTTCCTTTCTGCATGGTCACGAGTTGAAATAAATTAAACTTCCCAGAGGCGAAACTACTCTGAGATCAAATTGGAATATATTGATTAGGCTCTTTGAGGGCTGATGGATTGGCCTCTCCTGCTTTATAAACACATTTACCCACAGAAGCTCAGAAACAGTTACTTAGGCCCCGGCAAACTGATTGTGTTTGTTTAAAGCTATGACACCAGTGTACACCTGTAGTCTCCGCTCTCTGCAATAAAGTTCCCTCCCTGATTGATGGGAGCCGGCAGGTAGAGGGGTGGTTAAAAAAAAAAAAAGTTGGTGTCCAGCATCACAGCCTGGAACATCACAGCCTGGAAAAATATCTGAATGGCACCTGAAGATCTGATTTCTGGGTTGCCCTGGAGAGATGCTGGAGGCAGCAAATGAGAAGGCATTTCAAGCAACTGTGATGGTGAAGGGACTCAGAGGGTTCCCCCACCGCGAGGTGGTTTCGAGTTGAGCGAAAGACCCATCACGTTGGCTATGTGACATAAGAGACTAACTGATACTTTGACTGGTCAGGTGGATCCAGAAGCAGGGCTTCACAGTAGGGAATTTCACATTACTGAGACTCTGCCGGATTGAAGCCGTTTCTGATTCGTCTTGAAGTAAACCGGTACAGGGCTGCCATTTCACACATGGCTTTCCCTGACCGGAAAAGAGCCGAATCAGAAGCGGTTTGGCAATTCAGATTGCACCGCTTTGTTTTCCCGCCGGTTCCCGCCACGCCTTTTTTTTTAAAAAAATGTTCGCTTTAGAGCGCTATAGCGCTATAGTGCTATAAAAACAACACTGCAGGCATTCCAATGGGGTTGCTATGATGCTATTGCGCTATTGCGCTATAGCGCTATAGCGTTATAACGCTATAAAGCGAACGTTAAAAAAAAAAAAGCCGGAGATCGCCCGCGCAGGCGAAAAAAGGCGGGAAAAAAGCGTATCCGATCCGGGAGAAGAAACTGACGACTACTTGGAAGCGGTTGACAGGTAAAACGCTTCAGCCCCGTTTCCTGAACGGGACAGAAGCGATTCTGTGTGAAATTACAAATATATTCCGGTAGGGAACCGGTTCTAAAACGGTTCTGTCTGAAATGCCAGACCAGAAACCGTTTGGGAACCGTTCCTCTTCCGGATTATATCATCTGTCTGAAATTCCCCATAAAGTCTAAACACAGAATGAAAAATATGGACCCGGAGAAGGAGAGCTCAGAGGGGAAACCTTGTCACAGAAGAGGAGATTAATCACCGAGGTGTATGCCAGCAAATGAGCATCAAAGCAATGGAGGGACTGTGGTTCAGTGGAGGAGCCTCTGCTTTGCATGCAGATGGTCCCAGGCTCAGTCCCTGGCATCGCCTGTGAAAAGGACCAAGAAGTAGATGATGTGAAAGAGCTAGGAACCGTTATAATTCTCAGCGAGGCTCCTGCAGCTGGAGCAACAAGGTCAGGGACCTGATAACAGATGGTGTGTGCGGGGGGGACTTCAGAGGAAAGGAAAGAGGCAGCAGCACTCCTCCCCCATACCATTGACATGACAGGGGTACCTGACACAAAACCACTTGACCCTCCCTGGACCAAAAGATGCAAAACTGGCCACTACAAGGGCCCGGGACTTCTCTGTAGTGGCTCCACACTGGTGGAATGAGCTCCCAGAAGACATCAGGGCCCTGTGGGACCTCTTACAGCTCCGCAGGGCCTGCAAAACTGAGCTCTTCCACCAGGCCTTTGATTAGGAGCCGCTACCAATAACACCTGAACTGGGGTAAGGCCCTCTGTGCCAACAGCAACCGCCTGTGATATCAACAGCAACAGCCTCTGGCCATTATTTTTCATTACATTTGCTACATCATGGCCAATAGGGATCATGATGTATTGTTGTCGCCATTAGCACTTTAACTACACTTATTTGTTATTTGTCATGTATATGAGTTTTTATTATGTGCATTGTGTTTAATGAATTTGTGTTTTAACGTATTTTGATTTTTTAATGTAAGCCGCCCTGAGCCTGCCTCGGCAGGGAGGGTGGGATGCAAATTGAATTAATTAAATAAATAAATACTTAAGTGGCCCAGAACTCTGCATCTATGACCCCACATCCCCTGTTGACCCATATTGGGAAAAGATGTGGAAAATGGTCATCCTGGATGTTGAAGAGGTTTAGATTTATATTAACAGCTGCTGCAAATATGGGGAGCGCTGGATCACAACCAGAGGTTTAACCCTTTCTGTTGTGCCATTTTTTCAAATGCAAATTGCTATTTGACATGATAGTGAAAACAAAGAGATACCTATCTCTGCTTTTCATATCTGGGCAAAAGCACACGCATGCATACAGACACCGCTGCTACCATCCACACCTATGCTACTCATAGAAATGGAAAGGAACGGGAGATCCGATTGTGGCTCCGCAACATCTTCTCTCGTTTGGTCTTTAAAGCTAGCATCAGCGTTGGATTCAGTCAACTGTTGGTGTCCAAGCCTATTGAAGTCAGTGTTTGTGTGTGTGTGTAAAGTACTGTCAAGTTGCAGCTGATTTACGGCCACCCCCAGCAAGGGGCTTTTAAGGCAAGGGAGAAGCGGAGTTTGCCATTCCCTTGCAGCATAACTCTGTTTAGTATTGCACCATTTAGACATTCTACCCATGGCCTGGCATGACATTGTTGCCATCAGGAACAGAACTTTTACCACCTGTCCCACTTGCATCTCTTTCCCCTCCTCTCTGGATTAGTCTTTCTATGACAGGTAAATTTGTTGCATCTGACGGTTTGTTAGTTTTCCCCTATTGTAAACCACTTTGTGTTCACATCGAATGGAGAGAAGCAGGTTAAACATCCCCAAATGGATTAATAATACTTGTTCATTTTGTTGCTAGAGAAGCATTATTGCTCTCTCTAGATTACTGATGCACACATGCACATTGAAAAATCACTGCCGAAGAAGAGCCCTTTTGATACAATCATTCTGACATCATCAAATTTGTTTTTTATGTTGGTGCTTTAGCAATGCACACTGGTAAAACACTGCACAGAAAGAATCTTGATACAGTCATGCAATGCAATTGTCAATGTACACATGCACATCAGCAAAACAGTATGCAAGAAGATTAATGATCGATTTGGTCTGTGATCACATTGGAATGGCTTTGCATAGCATTTTCATCAATGGATAAATGCACATTGTTAATGTGCTTGGGGGTTGCGCCTGACTTGACGGAAACAAATGCTAGGTCAGATTGGGCACAAAAAGTGCCTCGTAGAAAAGTTCATGGATTCAGTGCATATCAGTTCCTCTTTAGAAATAACCCAGGTAATTCATATCTTCAAAATCTGGAGAGATTTCTGGACAGGGAGAAATTTGGAAGCATCCTTACCCCTAGGTTTCATTGTTCCAAATAGTATTGCTTCAGGCTTTGAAGCCTAATCCATTTCTCTTAAAAGACAATCATCAAAAGACATTTTTACTTTTTTGTTTTTTGTACTTAGCTCTGCTCAAAGGCCTGTAGACATCTGTCCTAATTGAGGATGGGCAGCATGAGTGATCTCCCTTGATCGGGGGGAGGAGCTATTCTGCTCACATTCCATTACAGCAGGAAACATGCTGGATATCAAAGGGAAATTTATGTAATGTATTCTTGCATTGTGCAGCATACAGCATCATGTTTTATGCAAGCAGAGGCTGTGAGAAGGATTTCACCCTCCCTTCTTTAATAGGTGGCGAAGCACCGATAAAACAACAAACAGGGAAAACTGGCAGAAGATAAACCTTCATTTTTATGGGTGGTTTTGGAAGATGTTATTAGGGGAGGCAAAAAAAAGGGCACTTCTGGGATATAAAAGAGTTTGAGAGACACTTAACTTGGTGTTTGTAAATCCCACCTCAGCACAGAGCTAAGAGCTGGTCTTGCCTCATTCTGGCCAGGAGGATATCCCCACCTCCTGCAGAACCTGCTACACACGAGTACCTTGGAAAATCAGTGCATTCAGAAGGACAGTTTCATTGGAAGGTCAGGATATAAATCCAATAAAATAAATAAATAAATAAACAACTGGGAAGAAAACACAGCCTCCCAGAAACATCAAGACCTGAGACAGCAACAAGCCTGACCAGAGAGCCAGAACAGGAGAAACAGTGCATTTGTCTTTCCCACCCGTCTCCAAGCCTTCTGACTCCATCTTCAAAAAAGCTGTGTACATTTGCTTTCGTTTTCACACTCCAACAGTGCTAGCATACTTTTGCATGTCTGCATATGTTTATCGCCTTATCGTGGTGGCTCCACTGTCATTGTGCCTCCACACCACTTTAAATTAATCTTCTCCAAACAACTCTTCAAACAAGCATAAAGGTCGAATCTGCATTTGCATTTTAAAATCAGTTTCATGCTGCTGTGACGCCGTCAAGCATAGAGAAAGACAGCGTCACAGCAGCATGAAACTGATTTGAAAATGCAAATGCAGCACGAAACTGATTTAAAAATGCAAATGCAGATTTGACTAAAGACGGCATCACAGAAGCACAAAACTGATTTAAAAGTGCAAATGCAGATTCGACCAGTGTTTGTTCAGCAGCATGAGGCAATTCAGCTCAGAGTTCTGCTTAAGAGCTTTATTCCAGCACCCTCCCCAACCTTGTCAAGCTTGTGGGCCAATGTCCCTCTAAGCTCCACAGTGTTGTGAGCAAAAATTCTATCTCGTGAGTGAAAAAAGCTAGTAGCATTAAAGTTGTGAGCGTTGTGTACATTTGACTATCGGATAAATTAGTTGTTTAGATTATTTTCATAACCTTGTACAGATCTCAGAATGAATTCTTTTAAACTATATTTAAACTATATTTTAAGAATAATTTAAACATTATAAGAGAAAACATAATCAAGTCAAATTTCATTACAGAAAAAGATGTCCTCAATGGGGATAGACCAGGCCTTCAGAGAACAGGTCTATCCTCCCCTTTCTACTATATTGGTTGACCTGGCCTCCAGAGAACAGGTCTACCCACCCCTTTCCACCATATTGGTAGACCTGGCCTCCAGAAAACAGGTCTATTTGCCCCAGTCCACTATATTGGTAGACCTGACCTCAGACTGTTGCCCTGCGTTGAGCCTTAGAAGACATATCAGCACTCGGGGGGGGGGTTAGTGTTTTGCAGTCTACTTGGGGGGGGGGGGTTAGTGAAAGATGAGAAATTACAGGTCAAGTGTAACAGAGGTGAAACAATCACTGTCAGAACCCTGCCTAACCTAACAAACAGGAAGTTGCTAAAATGTCATCAACCTGACCAAATTACTTATTTATTCAAATATTTATATACCACTTTTCCTGTGACTCAAGGCAGCTTACAAATCATACTGAAAAGCATAATGGGTGTGTGAAAAAAATAAATAAATCTATATTTGCAGCTCCAATATAGTCTGTGGGGACCATTATAATCAATGGGCCCCATAGGCTATAATGGAGAATCAATCCAAAGGTATCTGTGGCTCTGGGGGGCCCTGTTTTTTGAGGCAGAGGCACTGAATTAGCAGCATAGCTGCAGGTGCCTCTCTTCAACCCCTCCCCCAAGTTTCAAAAACTTTGGACTAGGGGGTCTACTTCTATGGGCCCCAGAAGGAGATGTCTCATCCTCCATTGTTTCCAGTGGAGGGGAAAATGTCTTAGTGTGAGCAGAAGCTTAAAACCCCTCAGCTGTCAGCTAAAATTTTATATGCCAGCACCCCCTAGTGCAGCATAGAGGGAACATCAGTGGGCATCTTTGGAAGTCTGGCATAGCACAGTGGGCACAGCCACAAAATGGCTGCCATATAATGGCTGCTGTCTTCAGGTGGAGAATCCAGCCAGAAAATGGCTGCCTCACCTTACCTTCACTCACTCAGTGAAGATCCTTGTGCTGTGGTGGCAGCTGCTGCCAAAGCGACATTTTAAAAAAATCTGCACAGCTGATCAAATTTCCAATGGCCAATCACAAGCCTTGCTGGGTAAAAGCCCCACTTGGCCCTGCCCACTTTCTAAAAACACTTGGTGGGAAGGAACCAGGAAAGGTATTGGTGGCCATCATGGTACCCACGGGCACCAGGTCAGGGGACCCCTTCTTTATTCTAAATAAGGTTAGTATCAGAGCCCTACTAGTGCATCAAGAAGAACTAAAGCCTGATTCTTACTAAGGGGAGACAATATTTGTCTGGTCTGCGCCACTTTGGAATGCAAATGGGAGGTCCAGTAAAAAGAAAAATATCCAGGTCATCATGGAAATGGATTATATTATACTCCACTTTTCTTCCCAAAGTGGCTTACAAGATCATTATCCCCATCTCCATTTTATCTGCACAACCCTGTGAGAGAGGTTAGTTTAGAAAGAGTGACTGGTTCAAATACATCCCATGAGTTTCCATGGCCCCAAAAAATAATAATGAACCTGGGTCTCCCAAATCCTAGCCTGATCCTTTAAACCACTATACCACACTGGCTGTACATGGTGACATCACTTGCACTCTTGAAGTAGAAGAATCCAGGCACTGGTTGACTGTATTCCTAATCTAGACCCAAACTAACCACAAGGAGGCACTACTTTACAGACATCCCATTGATCTGTTACAATCAAACTCTAGTTTTGGAACCCAAAATGTGCCACAGTAGGGACCATAGAGCAGCCTGACTAGCGTAGTCTGGCCTGAGCTCATCATACGGTTGGCCATGGTCAACTGAGAGCCAGTTTGGCGTAGTGGTTAAGAGCGTGGACTCTAATCTGAGAGAACCGGGTTTGATTCCCCATGCCTTCACATGCATCTGCTGGTGTAACCTTGGGTTAGTCATAAATTCTTTCAGAGCTCTTCTCTGAAGGGCAGTTCTAGAGAGAGCTCTCTCAGCCCCACCTACCTCACAAGGTGTCTGTTGTGGGGAGGAGAAGGGAAAGGAGATTGTAAACCGCTCTGAGTCTCCTTCGGGTACTGAAGAGCAGCTCTCTTTCTCTCTTTCTCTCTCTACTTGGATGGGAGACCACCAAGGAAGAAGGGGCTTGAACATGGAGGAAGGCAATGGCAAATCGCATCTGCTCATTTGTTGCCTTGAACACCCCATGGCTGGGGTCACCACCATAAGTCAGTTATGATGTGATGGCACTCAGTTCTTCTAACAATAGCAAGAAAATTAAGAGGGCTTCCCTCCCCTCTTTCTCATTGTTGATTGTTACAATGTCTTCCTTTTACAGCACTTACCAAGTATGAGTCAACAGTAGGGAAATTAAATTTCACACTCATATCTGTTGTGGGGAAAGATGCTTTTGGTTTCAGTGACCTTCCCAGCAACATGTTATGTCTGGAGCAGAATGGCAGCTGTTCTGGGATAAATTATCCGGGCTCCAGGCTCCCGCTGGGCTTGGCAAGGCTGCAGTTCCCAGAGTGGCCACTTGGAGGGAGGTGCTGTTGCTCACATCAGGCCTAGATTGTTTGGCTTGCTCATTGACTGGGCATGATCCCCAAGCTGCTGAGTTTCAGATGGGGTGTCCACCATTCCATCATCTGGCATTATTTTCAGTGGCCAAGAAAACTGTCTTCACAAAGGTATGTTTGTAGTCCTTCTATTTGTATTCTTATTTATTTGCTTGTATATCGGGCTCAAATGTTTATACCCTGCTTTTGTCCCCAACGGGGATCCCAAATGCTGTTCTTCACTTCCATTTTATCTTTGCAACAACCACCCTGTGAGGTCGGTTAATCTGAGAGAGCGTGACTGGCCCAAGGTCACCTAGTGAGCTTCATGGCAAACAAAGATTCAAACTTGAATCCCTCTAATTCTGGTCAGACACTCTAACCATTACACCACCCTGGTTCTCCGTTTGTGTTCTGCCCATGCCCTTAGGAGTTCAGGGAAGCCTACATGGCTTCCCCCTCCTCTGTTTTATCCCCCACAGCAACCCTGTAAGTAGGGGTACCAGGAGTTCTGCTATAGCCAGAGGCTACCTGGCAATTCCCCATCATACCTGCCAGTTTTTCTGGCACCGGCAGGAGGAATTTGGGAGGGTGGAAGAAAATGCCTGGAACACAATTGTTGCACCAGCTTACCCACATTGCTTCCAGTCTAAACCAGAAGTGGCACGGAACGCTTTGATGGTGATGGAAAGTGAAGTCACAGCTGACTTACTGCATCCCTGTAGGGTTTTCAAGATGTCCAGAGGTGGTTTGCCATTGCTTGCCTCCGTGTAGCAACTCTGGATTGCCCTGGGGGTCTCTCATTCAAATACTAACCAGGGCTGAACCTGCTTAGCTTCTGAGCTCTGATGAGATTGGGCTAGCCTGGGACATCCAAGTCAGGGCATGGGATGTTTTAGCACTCTACAAAAACATACCCCCCCTCCTGTTGCTCCCACAGGTTGCAGGCAGCAGCCCAACAACCCTACTTTGCAATTGGTCCACGGCCACCCAATGCACTTCATGGCACAGTGAGCAGAAGTCCATCAGTGGCTATTAGCCACAAGGTATAGATAGGAACTTTCAGTCTGGGGCAGGTGATGCACTCTATTCTTGGTGCTGGAGGGGGCAGCAGTGGGAGGGCTTGTAGTGTCCTGGCCCCACTGCTGGACCTCCTGATGGCACCTGGTATATTTTGGCCGCTGTGTGACAGAGTGTTGGACTGGATGGGCCATTGGTCTGATTCAACATTGGCTTCTCTTATGTTCTTATGATTTGAAGCTGGTTCTCTCCAGTCCTGGCCTGACACTTAAACCATGACACCACAATGGCTCACATTTCTATTTCCAGACACTGTGCTCTGTTTCGGGTCTCCTGCTTTCATGTGCCTATCGCCTATACGAGGCACTGCCAATCTGTTATTATTGCCCTTATTATGCTCTTCTCTAAATCTGAGTCTCGGAAACAAGCAAACGTGGTCTGAGAAACAAAAACGCTCCATTTTGCAGCAGTGATCGGGGTGCCCCCCAAAGCCTATATCACCATGGAAACAGCCCTAAGCCTCCTCGTATCTAATCATAATTTCCCCAAAAGGTCCTTGAAACTCCCTTCTGTGTCTTGCTTTTGAAAAGAGAGAGAAAGAATGGGGGAAAGATACACTCGAGTGCTTGGAAGGAGGGGGTCCTTCGCTCGGGTGCGTGATGTCCAATGGCTGACCGAGAATCAGCCATAAAGGCAGGGACTGCCTCCCTCCTTCCTCCTCTGTTTGGAAGGCTCACTTAAGATAATTGCCACACACGTGTCGGAGATGGAAGGAAAGCAATGGGAAAATGGTCTCAAGCGGGCAGCTGCCGGAGAATAATGTTCCCAGCAAGTGGTGAGTGCGAGACCTCCACTGAGTGGGCAGCAGAAGCAGCAAAAGCGAGCTGATACGTTGAACACACAGGCAGCTAATGAGCAAGGGCGCCTCCAACTCGGCCACCAAGCCCCCGTCACTCTTCCCTCCTTTGCGCGGCAGGAGTAATTGTAGTATGATGGGCTTTGGCACCGTTGTTGCTAATTTAAGAATAAATGACCTAATTAGAAGTGGTGAAGAGAGCCAGGAGGAGAGGGAGTTGTTTGTGCATTGGGGTTCCTCCTCACGCCAGGCGTAGTGTGATGGAGAGAGGCTGCTCACTTTGCTTAGGAAAGGCAAAAAAATCTCCCCAGGGTTCGGGGAAGGTAGAAAATTTGCTATCACTACCCTTTTGTGGATCATAGTCACGTGAACATGTAAAGCTGCCTTGTACTGAGTCAGCCCATTGATTGTCCAAGCTTAGACTGCCTGCTCTGAATGGTAGCAGCTCTTTGGGATGCAGGGTTGCTAACTTCCAGGTGGAGCCTGGAGATTTCCTGGAATTATAGCTGAAGCCTGGACAATGAAGATCAATTCCCCTAGAGAAAATGACTGCTTTGGAGGGTGTGGAATTATTCCTTGGCTGAGGATCTTTCCTTCCCCTCCCCAAACCCTGCCCTCCCAAGGCCCTACCCCAAGATCTCCAGGAATTTACCAACCTTGAACTGGCAACCCTACCAGGATATCTGGTTGAGAAGGGTCTGTCTAGGATTTGTTATCTGAGATCCTGAAGTAAGAACCTAGGGCCTTGTATATTCATAACACGTGGTCTGCCACTGAGCTCCAGGGCTGTCCCTGCAACTGAATCTACAGGTTTTACTACTATACAGAACCCTCAGTTTGCTATGAATTTATGACGTTGCCTTAGACTGGATGGGCCAATGGATCTACTTTCCCCAGTACTCCAGGAGCACGTTACCAAGATCTTCCACAAATAGAAGGTCTTTCCTAAAACTTGATACCTATGGTCCTTTAACAGAGGCACATAAGAGTCATGCCATGCTCTTTCCAGGCACCTCTTGTGGCAGGAAATGGGACATTACCCCAGAGATTTCAGCTGCATCCAAGGTGTGCCCAATTGCCCATGTCTGCTGGGAGCAGATGAGCCAAGAATAGTTGGCAGGTGATGGACGTTTACCAGGCTCTAGGCCTCAATAGAAGCTCAATGATGTTGACCTTTTACACGGGTCCTAGTCTCCATGATGTTACATGGAGTTTCTCTTTATTCCTGATTCGTCTTTAGATTTGATTGGCTTTTATAAGTTTGACTCATGGATCCATCATCATCACCAGAACAAAACAGTGAATACTTGAAGCGACTGCTGACAAAGGTCAAAACAGAAAGTGCCCAAACAGGATTACTGCTGAACATTAAGAAGACAAAAATAATGGCTACTGCCTGGGGAATTACACAATTTTTGAGGTTGATGATGAAAAAAATTGAAACTGTTCAAGCGTTGCTAATTCCTTGGCCCTATTGTCAATAAAAAGGGAGACTGCAATCAAGAAATCAGAGGGAGATGGAGACTGGGAAAGGCAGCCATGAAGGACCTAGAAAAGATCCTTAAGCGTAAGGGTGTGTCACTGGTGGCCAAGATCAAGATAATTCATGCCATGGTATTCTCCCCATTACTGTGTATGGGTGGGACAGTTGGGCAATGAAGAAGGCTGACAGGAAGAAAGTAGATTCCTTCGTAACAAGAGCTTCTGCTGTTGGGTGTGGCCTATTATGCTAATGAGTTCCTGCTGGGCACGGCCAACTCGGGAGCCAGCCGAAACTCCATTCCTGTGCGTTCCTGCCCCAGAATAGCCCTGGTTTTACAGATACCCTGGACTGCCAAAAAGACAAGTGGGTTCTCGATGAAATCAAGCCTGAACTCTCCCTAGAAGCTAAAGCGACCAAACTGAGGCTATTGTGCTTTGGTCACATTACGAGAAGACAAGAGTCACTGGAAAAGACAATGATGCTAGGACAAGTGGAAGGTAGGAGGGAAAGAGGAAGACCGAACATGAGATGGACCGATTCAATCGAAGAAGCCGCGGGCCGCAGTTTGCAAGACCCGAGCAAGTCTGCTAACAGTAGGACATTTTGGAGGTCATTTATTCATAGGATCACCATGAGTCTTAAATGACTTGAGGGCACTTAACACACACACATACACACACACCCATTATCCAGTTCTGCACCCTGTCAACAACATAAAGAAATTGGGGGGGGGGAACCAGCAGGATGGCATTGCTGCATTTGGGGGCAACCACAATGGAGAATTTTCATGCTAGACATGTGAATGCTAAGCAAAACAACAATAACAACTTTGAAGAGTGTAGACAGAACCCTGAGGGGTTCGAGTCAGTAGGGAGATCTGAGAAAATCCCCAGAATTCTTTGTCAGACAGATGCAAAATAGATGCATTAGGAATGAAATGTGGATAGCCACAATAAAAAAAGAATTAGTTGTGAGGCAGAAGTGCCTTTTGCCCGCACTGTCGGGAGCCAGCCAAGTTTATCATTAAGATGCTCTTTCTCCTGTGTGGTGCTTGGGAACCTTCAAACGTTTGGCACGACATGCAAAATTCTTTAATTCATGGTGAGCTGAGGCTGTTTGCCAAATACATGGCTTAAAATTGGAAAAACATTAAACAAAATACTACAGGGAGTTTTGCTTTCTTCTCGATCTGTCTTTAGATTTGTTGTCTTAAAAGCTTGGGCTTCTTTGGCTAGATCCCTTTATCTTCTGTTTTCTTAGCCTCAGAGAGTTCCAAACCGTGAAGGACAAGGGAGAAAAAATTTAGTGGGGAGGGGTTGCCTAGAAAGAACATATTTTTGACCTACATTAGCAAAAAGTTGCATTACGTTTTTAGGAGGTATCTGAGTCTGTGCTGTAGATTGCTCTTTAGTTTCTATGAGAATGCACAGTCAATAGTATTTGGAGTTGCAGGTGCAAACAGGAAATGCATTGCCACACACTTCCTGTTTCCCTCTTGCTCCATCGGTAGGAGTTGCTAGCCTAGAACCGGTTGCATATGGTGAGCCATCAGGGCTGCAGTGCTCCTTGTGCAGTGGTCATAGGTTTGGCACTGCCCACCAAGGATGGCTACTGATAGGGCACCACTCCATGTTGGGAAATTCCTGGAAGGTGGGGTTTGGGGAAAGAAAGGACCTCAGTGGGTTATAATGCCATAGAGCCCACCATCCAAAGCAGTCATTTTGTCCAGGGGAACTGATCTCTGTAGTCTTGAGGTCAGTTATAATTCCAGGAGATCTCCAGGCCCCAAATGAAGGTTGGCAACCCAAGCCACTGACCTAGAAAGAATAGAAAGGCTTCCATGGTAAACTGGAGCTTTACCTAGCCAACAATAATATCAATTTTGTTTGGCTCTGGTTCCCAGTTCAGAATTCTCACCCTACAGCTACTGATGGCCTAGCTCTGAAATCCATAATACCATAGTAGTACTTTTGCATTTCCTCCTGCAGGGAGATGCATAAACTGCTGATAAGGGTCACCATATAAAAAGAAATGGACATTGCTGAGTAATAAATGGCCAACGTTTGTTTAATAGACAAAGAAAGTGCAGCAGGCGGAAAAAATCTTGGGGTTGCCAACTCTGGGTTGCAAAATTCCTGGGGATTGGAAGCAATACACCTTTTAATCTGTGAAGTCTTGCAAGCAAAAATTCTACTTTGTGAGCTACAGGTGTTAAATCGTGAGCGAGCGATTTGACTACTGCATAAATTAGTTTGCTCTGGAGCCATCCTTCCCGAGCTAAGACAAAAATGTGTGAGCCAGAGGCTAAAAAAACTGTGAGCTAGCTCACACTAACTCAGGGGTTGCCTGGAGATGCTGGAGTTTGGGGAGTGGAGAGAGCCTCATGGGGACGTGATGCCACAGAGTACATTTTCTCGAGGGGAACTGATCTCTGTAGACTGGAGATCAGTTGTAATTCCAGAGGACACCAACCCCCCAACTTGGAGGCTGGCAACACTATGTGCTGAGGCAGATACCACTCACGTTCTTCTCGACCAAGTACCTACCAACAAGCATCTGGAGATGTACCAGATCCATGTCCTTAAGCCATTAAGCTCTGAGTCAGTGAGCTGAGTCCCAAGGAGAGGGATTCTGGGTGATTCTGCATCTAGCATTTGCTACACATTTTCTCAACTGGAAGGGAAAAGTGCAGCTCAAAACCACATTCAGATACCTCGGGGCAACACCGTACTGACTGCAAAGTCATCCTTGAATGGCCATAAATCTATGCGGAGCGTGCCATAAAACCAAAGAAAGTGAAAGTAGCATGTAGTGTGGAGGGTACCATAAAATCTGTTGATCAAAGGAAGTGAAAGCAGCATGCAATGCAGAGGGGAGTTTCTGTTCCAACATGGGTTTTATAAAACCAAGGCTCTTTTTGTAGCAGGAACTCCTTTGCATATTAGACGACACACCCCTAATGTAGTCAATCCTCCAAGAGTTTACAGAGCTCTTCTTACAGGGGCTACTGTAAGCTCTTGGAGGATTGGCTACATTAGGGGCATGTCGCCTAATATGCAAAGGAGTTCCTGCTACAAAAAGAGCCCTGCATAAAAAATGGGGGGGGGCAAAGCCAATGCAGAATCGCCCACTGTCTCAGTTCCTTAGGCCAAGCTAACTTACTGGTCGAAGGATGGCCTCCTTCACCATCAAATGAATGGTCAGAGTGTTCACCATTTTTTAGAATCTAGCTGAATGCTTTATCACCAGCTGGACTGAAAGCCTATTTACTACAAACAATCCAGGACATTCCAGCCAACGATTCCCCTTCCACAGTGCTGAGAATGGAGTCAGCTCCCCCCTTCGCCAATCTGGGCCTTACGCAACCCCAACAGATGATGCATATAACACGTCTTCTCCTCAGTCAATATGTCTCACCCCTCAGTCTTGCTGATGAGAGGATGCGTACGGACAAAACTCTGTACTCTTGCCATGGTTGTATAGCTGTATACTGGATTTTTGTTGTGTAGAGCAATTTATTTATTTACTTTCTTCATTTCTACCCCACCCTCATCCCCATGTGGGACCGAAAGCAGCTTACATCATGCTGCTTTCTGCCATTTTAGCCTCACAGCAATGCCAGGGCTATTTTTGGTCAGGAATGCACAGGAACCGAGTTCCGGCTGGCTCCTGAGTTGGCCACTCCCAGCAGGAACTCATTAGCATAATAGGCCACACCCAACAGCAGAAAGTCATTAGGATTGGATACATTAGGGCTGTGTGGCCTAACATGCAAAGGAGTTCCTGCTACAAAAAAAGCCCTGGATTTTGACAACAAACAAGGTAAACAGAATAAGAAGCAGAAGGTGGGTGTGGCTGGATGACCACACCTCTGGTAACACAGGGGTGTGGCCTGATATGCTAATAAGTTGTGCTGTCAGGGATGTGGCCTAATATGCTGATACGTTTCTGCTGTTGAGTGTGGCCTATTATGCTAATGATACAAAATAAAACCTGAGCAATGCTATGAAGTAGATTAGTTGGAGAGTATGTGACTGGTCCTGAGGTCACCCAGCAAGGTTCCATCATGCCAGAGCCAAGATTTGAACCTGGGCCTCCCATATCCAAGCCCAGCACTCTGCCCACTGCCATACCACACTGGGCTCCCCCCATCTCGGCACGTGTCAAGGCCATTCATTGCCCTTCCTCCTTTTCAGTGACAGCGATACTGATGAAAGCGAAGGGAGAGCCGTATCCCCCCAAGGACCAGCTTT
Source organism: Gekko gecko (assembly GCA_029375565.1). Classification (NCBI taxonomy): domain Eukaryota; kingdom Metazoa; phylum Chordata; class Lepidosauria; order Squamata; family Gekkonidae; genus Gekko; species Gekko gecko. The sequence goes on along the minus strand of JAPDNY010000013.1, from coordinate 18,535,429 downwards.
GCTGGCAAAAAGCCAAGTGCCCCTTTGCAGTCATACAAACACGATTCAAACTTTGGGATAAAACTACTCTGACAAGAGCATTCCTTCCTCTACAGACCACTTGACAAAATGAGTCAAAATCTTTGACTAACTAGCAGCAGTCCCTGTGCTGGGTATTAATCCCCCCCCCCCAGCCTGGAGGGGAGATTTTGCGGTTGACAAAAAGACACACAGCCTGTGTGGCTTCTCCAAATGCCTACTATGCAAAAAAAGCGGCTGACATCTTTGGCAGTAGTCGAATGCCTTGTTCACTGTTTCCTATAGAAATTGGTCATGCTGTCCAATATGCTGTGGCAGGTGAGATGAATCAGTGGGGTGAGAGACAGCAAAGCAACTGCAATCCCCTCAGCAGAGAATGCATTAGCACTTGGTGTTGTTTTGCTCTTGGCGGGATTTCTCACAAATGCCATGTGAACCAGACACTTTTTTTTTTTTGCTTGTAGCCCTGGATTCCTGCAGTTCAAAACTAGTGCTGGGTTGTCTGTCTTGTTCAGCCTATGGGCATTTTTGAATTTTAAGAACGGGGAACAGGGGTTACTACAAAATGGCTGCCATGTAGGGTTGGAGCCAATCTAGGGTTGCCAGCTTTGGGTAGGGAAATACCTGGAGATTTGGGGGGTAGTGCCTGAAGAGGGTGGGATTTGTTGAGAGGAGGTACATCAAAGGGGTGTATGATGGACTTCTGTATCTCCCCAACTGACTGGCAGATTTTTCCCACCAAATCTTCAGTTCCCCTCAGTGACTGTATCACCCTACAGGAGCATGTAAATATTCTCTATTGATATAAACTTGAAACTGTCCTACACTTTGTTTAGGTATTGATTTAGTCTTTAGACCCAGTACAGGAACTTGAGGGAAAGACAGGAGCTGTCCTGTTTTATAAACTCTTGTGAAACGGCACTTGAAGCAAATTAACTTTCAAAAACAGAATTAAAAAATTATTAAACAGGCAGGGAATGTATGTACAACAGGGGTATTCAAGGTTTTGAGACTGCTGATGTAAAAAACTTTCTAACATATACAGAACTGAATTCTTAGAACATTCAAGAGAGTGTATTTATAGTTTTGTTTCAAGGTTTTCTAGTTCTTTCTTTGAGATGTACATTGTTTAGTATATTTCAGCACTAATACAGTTCTTATTAATATTTCTTCTGGAGGACAGCACTTGCTTAAAGTTTCTAGATTTCTTCTTTCAAAGTTCTAGGTTTTCCTGTAGATATTACAGCTTTTCACTAACTCCTGAGATGTCTAAGCTTCTCCCCTTTATAACAGACTAGGGTTCTCTTCCCAACCCCTTTCACTGGCAGGATGCTATTCTCCTTGTCCCCAAGAAGCAATATCTCCTTTTTACTATTTGACTTGTATGAGAGTTCTCTCTAATTGCCCATGCCTTCTGCCAAATCCTTCACCAGTATCCTTTGTCTGTATAAGGCTGTTCTGTAGCTTTCCTGACTGAGAATCTGAATTCTCCCTCAGAGCAGTTTTAATATATTTAAGACAATGAGGTTTCTCTTCTTCTCTTTGTAGAAGTACTTTTCTGACTATTGCCTGTCAGAAAATACTGACTCCAAAATGTCTCTTCCCTCAGAAGCCAAACCTACTGGCTACGGCTCCAGACATTAGTTTTCAGATAAAGACCAATTTGAGAAAGACCTCTTTTCCCTACAGATCAGCTGTTTTACTTCCTCTCTCAGGTGATGTTGGCCAATCAGAATGGCCAATCAAATAAGCTCTTCTCTCCAGGAAAGATTAACTCATGAACTCCCTGACTCTCTGACACAGGCAACATTTTAAAAAGCCATCTTTTCTGTGCAATCTGTCACAGGGTGTAATTACAGGGTCCACCTTCCAAAGCAGCCATTTTCTCCAGGTGAACTGTATCTGTTGCCTGGAGATCAGTGGTAATAGTGGGAGATCTCCAGACACCACTTGGAGGTTGGCAACCCTAAGCCAATCAGAAAATGGCTGCCATGGGCTAATGGGTCAAATTGAATAATATTGGGAAGTTGTAAGCCAACAATCTTCCTCATATTGGAGAAGTTGCTTTGGGCTTCTCCTGCTCCAGTGAGGTGGAGCAAAGCCAGGATTAGATGTTTGCTTTAGGGAAGACATGCTTTGGGGAAAAAGTAAATGGGCACCAGAACATTCAAAAGGTGCCATGGTGCCCATGGCTGCTACACTGGAGATTATAGTAAAGCTTCCACAGTACATTAAAAGGAAATCATTGCAACAATGGACATAGAGCCAGTTTGGTGTAGTGGTTAAGTGTGTGGACTCTAATCTGGGAGAACCGGGTTTGATTCCCCACTCCTCCGTTTGCAGCTGCTGGATGACCTTGGGCAAGCCATAGTTCTGTCAGAGCTGTTCTCTCAAGGACAGTTCTGGAAAGAGCTCTCCCAGCCCTGCCTACTTCACAAGGTGTCTGTTGTGGGGAGAGGAAGAGAAAGGAGTTTGTAAACTGCTCTGAGACTCCGAGTGAAGGGCAGGATATAAATCCAATCTCCTCCTCCTCCTCCTTCCATTAGTTGGCATGTTCAATTTTAATCATGGATGGCTGTTAATTATCATGGGACCTCCATATTTACAGGTTTAAAAACCTGTAAATGCCACTTATTGTAAGGGGCTGCAGTAGGGGAAGGCTTTGGCCTCTATATCCTTGTCACAGGCCTTCCAGGGGATCTGGTCAGCCATTATGGGAGACAGAGTGATGGACTTGCTGGATCTTTGCTCTGACCAAGTGGAGGAGTCTTTCCAGTTCTCATTCACTGGTTTACGAGAGCATTTTCTCCAGTTCTAGGGATGCTCATGAGATTCGCCTCTTCTGAATTTCTGCCCAGATCTAGGAATTCTGAATTACTAGGGCTTATTGCTGAAGTGGAACCACTATATCAGGGACTCTCCTCCATTACCTGATTTTGTATTTACCAATTTTATATAGAGCACAGTGTGATCTCGAGGTCCTTTACTGCATCCTCTCTATAAACAATGAGTAAAAACAAATTTTGATGAGGCTGGAAGGTCTGTAGTTTGGCAGTTTGAAACCTGAGTGCTGCATGATGGAGAGAGCTCCCATCTGTGGCCCCAGCTCCTGCCAAGCTAGCAGTTCGAAAGCAAGAAATTGAAAGTAGATAAATAGGTACTGCTGCAGTGGGAAGGTAACAGCATTCTGTGCACCTCAGCATTTAGTCATTGCTGGCCACATGACCATGGAAACATCTTTGGACAGCGCTGGCTCTTCGGCTTGAAAACGGAGATGAGCACCGCCCCCTAGAGTTGGATTCGACTGGCTCTTGAACAAGGGAAACCTTTACCTTATACTACTAATAAGCAAGTTTAAGCTCAGTTTGGCCAAGTTTGGCCACAGATTGACAAACTGTCCAGACTGAAGAAGCAAACTTCAAGCCAGATCTTTACAGAATTTGAGCCATCCCAATTGGTCCTTGGTTTTCATGTGCTAAGGTCCAGTCAGGTGATGACTGAAGCTGGGGTGGAGATTACAAGCCAGATGGGCATTGTTGGGCAATGTAGCCCTGTCTACCTTCTACACTGCCGCTGGTCCAGTAATGCAAGTTATAAAGTGCTATGCCTGGCTGGTAGATGGTTTGGTTCAGTGTAGTTGTGGCTGAGCTGAGATTTGAACTGGTAACCAGTGATCAATAAAACACCACCACCCCTCTGCCTAGGCAAGCCCAATCTCATCAGATTTCAGAAGCCAAGCAGGGCCAACCCTGGCAAGTATTTGGATGGGAGACCTCCATAAAATACCAGGGTCGGGAAGCAGAGGCAGGTTATCAAGACACTTCTCTGAACAGCCTCGGTGCCCCAATAGGAGCTGCCAGAGATTGCCATGACTTCCAGGCACAGGCACACACACAAACACAAATGCAAAAATACCAAAAACAGCACCATCCCTCCCAATATCTTGATGAAAAAAAAGATAAGACCCACATCCAGTTTGCTTTTGTGCCATGTTTTCTCAAGGCACCATTGCACATATATGAATCATTTATAATGTATGGATTATATGAATTATTATTATTATTATTATTATTATTATTATTATTATTATTATTACTATTACTATTACTATTACTATTACTATTATTAGAATTATATACATGATTATTATGAATTATTTATAATTGAACTGTTTTTAGATGATTTTATGTGGATTTTAATTGTTATTTATGTATTAACCAATGTTAGCCACCCTGAGCCTACTTTTGCAGGGAGAGCAGGGTATTAATTAATTAATTAATTAATTAATATAGGCAAATGGACCTGTGGCAAACCATGTATGCATACCACTGTGTACAAAATATGTACATTAAAAACTGAAGTGATGTCAGAGTCCTAATGCATCAATTCCAAATTTGCTGTTTCCTGCTTGTTTGGACCTCTGAAATTCATATGACAAAAACTTTGGGACATAAGAACATAAGAGAAGACAATGTTGGATCAGGCCAGTGGCCCATCCAGTCCAACACTCTGTCATACAGTGGCCAAAAATGCCAGGTGCCATCAGGAGGTCCACCAGTGGGGCCAAGACACTAGAAGCCCTCCCATTGTTGCCCCCCCCACAAGCATGAAGAATATGGAGCATCGCTGGCCCCAGACCGAGAGTTCCTACCTGTACCTTGTGGCTAATAGCCACTGATGGATCTCTGCTCCATATGTTTATCCAATCCCCTCTTGAAGCCGTCCATGCTTGTAACTGCCACCACCTCCTGTGGCAGTGAATTCCATGTGTTAATCACTCTTTGGGTGAAGAAGTACTTCCTTTTATCCATTCTAACCCGACCGCTTAGCAATTTCATGGAGTGCCCATGAGTTCTTGTATTGTGAGAAAGAGAGAAAAGGACTTCTTTCTCTACCTGCTCTATCCCATGCATAATCTTGCAAACCTCTGTCACCCCTCAGTTGTCATTTCTCCTGTCATTTCTTGCATGTGCTCCACCCCTCTCTGTAATCACAGGTACATTGGGGACACATAGAAGGTTCATTTGAACCAATCCCCCATACATACATACATTTCCTCTTCCCTTGTGGTCCTTATCAGATCTCCAAAGCAGCGCTGATGTTCTACATATACGCGTGCATGTTCTGACTTCTGGGCTGCCTCCACTTTCTCAGACTGAATGGGCTATTGTCTGAAGGAGGCCTGCCTATCACCTGATACTCCAAGACCCCCATACAAGGGAACGGTTACAGGACTCGAGCATCCCTGCTGTGGGTTAAGGCCGTCCCCAGCACGGCTCTTCCTTTTCCTTCATCTCCCTCTTTGCCATTCTCGTAAGTGCAGAGCTGTGCAACACCTGACTTTTAATAAACCAGGACAATATGATACCAGCCGTAGGCTCTATAGATCAGCCCGGTGTGGATAACTGACTCAATTGCTAGGAATGATGAATCACGGGGGAAGCAAAGATATGAAAATCCTTTCAGTCCATACAAATAAAAAGAAGATGTGATTTTTAAAATGCCGTGTTTGGGATGTATGAGCCACACTCCCATAATCAATCATCCCAAATATACCAGTTTTTATTTAGCATCCGGCATGACAGCAGAACAGGCCAATATATATATGTGTGTGCATTTATACAACACACAGAGGGCGGCGTGTCTCATTCTTTTCTTCTCCATCACATTTTTTTTTTGAGCGCAGGCTGTTTTCCTCTCTCCGAAAGGGAGGGCATTTTCCCAAATATTGTTACCCTTGTGAAAAACTCCCCCCTCTTTGGACTGACTTTCAAGGGGGGAGGTAAGAGGAGGCAGGAGTGTTCTCACCACAGACAAGAACTTCAGGGCAGCCGTGCTGGATCAGACCCCCCCCCCATCTTGTCCAGCCTCCTGATTCCAGCAGTGGTCAGGCAGAAACTTAGGGGGGGGGTCCCCACATAGGGATGCCAACTCTGGGCTGGGGAATTCCTGGATATTTGGGGCTGGAGACTGGAGAGGGTAGTGTTTGGGAGGGAGGGACTTCAACAGAGTATAATGCTATACAGACCACCCTCCAAAGCAGCCGTTGTCTCCAGGAGAACTGATCTCTGTGGCCTGGACATTAGTTGTAGTTCCAGGAGGTCTCCAGGCCCCACCTGGAGGCTGACAACCCTAGCCCATAGGCAGTGAGATGAAGGCAACTGTTCTTCCCCAACAGAAGTATACTAACTCTGCATCTGGAGGTTCCATGGCCAGCAGCTGCCAATAAGATTTACTCTTCTCTATGCATTTGTCTTAATCCCTTGAAAGAACATCCAAGTGAGTGGCTTCCATCATTACTCTGTCAGTGAACTATATAATTTAATTATACACTGTGCAAAAGTACTTTATTTTGTCTATCCTGAGCCTACTGCCCTTCTGTATCACTGGCAGCCCCAAGGTCCAGTTCTAGGGGAGAAGGAGAACAAATTCTCTCTGTTTCCCTTCCTTCCTTCCTTCCTTCCTTCCTTCCTTCCTTCCTTCCTTCCTTCCTTCCTTCCTTCCTTCCTTCCTTCCTTCCTTCCTTCCTCCCTCCCTCCCTCCCTCCCTCCCTCCCTCCCTCCCTCCCTCCCTCCTCCCTCCCTCCAAGCAGGCTCAGGGCAGCTCACAGAAGCACGAACACCATAAAAATTCCAGTACATATGAGATATAATTTACAAATAATTAAAAGAGTTTAAAACAGCATAGATTAAAACAGGTCACACTATTCATATGCATAGATTTCAATCTGGTGCCATTTTCTCCAACTGCATATAGTTTTATAAATCTCCATGAATACACATTAACACATGAAGGTGCCCTATACCAAATGAGGCCATATGGTCCATCAGGGTCAGTGTTGTCTGCCCAGACCGGCAGTGGCTCTCCAGAGTCTCAGGCAGAGGTCTTTCACATCACCCACGACCTGATCCTTACTGGAGAAGTCAGGGATTGAACCTGGGGCCTTCCGCATGCCAAGCAGAGGCTCTACCACTGTGCAACAGCCCCTCTTCTCCATAAGGGGTCCCCTTAGCTGCTCCCTCCACTAAACTAAAAAGCCCCAAATGCTTTAATCTTTCCTCACGGGGAAAGTGCTTCAAGCACTTCATCATTCTGATTGCCTTTTTTCAGCCCTTTCTCCCCCTCTCTCCAATGTTCTCTTTGAAAGGACTGCTGCACAGGGGAGGGTGGGCTAGGAGCCCAATGAAATAAATAAATACATGCAGCAATGTGAACCACAGGCCATTTCCCAAATGCAGTAGGCGTTTACGAGAATGTGATTGTACTGGGCACCAGATGGTACTGGGAGCCAGTTCGGTGTAGTGGTCAGGAGGGCAGACTCTAATCTGGGAGAACCGGGTTTGATTCCCCACTGCTCCACATACAGATCTCTCAGAGCTGTTCTCTCAAGAGCAGTTCTCAGTCAGAGCTTTCTCAGCCCCGCCTACCTCACAGGTGTCTGTTGTAGGGAGAGGAAGAGAAGGAGATTGTAAGCCACTCTGAGACTCTGAGTGAAGGGCAGGGTATAAATCCAATCTCCTCCTCTTCTTTTTCTTCTTCTTCTTCCCCCCAGCCCCATTCCTTGTCATCCCTAGCATAGAATTTGCTCTTTTCACTGCTGCCACTCCTGAGCCCTGTTCATGTGTTACAATGAACCACCATACTACCTGCATGCAAACAAGCACTATACTTGTTCATAAGAAAGAGGCAACACATTCACTTTGCAGATGCACTCGATAAACGTGAGGTTCTAATCACATGCCCAACTGTACATGCATTGAGTATAACTTTTACTCAGCTCTTGCATAAAGAATAATATAAAGTATACATGTAATGGTGAACACATGTACCATCTGCATGTGTCTGTGTATATATGTGTGTGAGAAAGACCTAACATGGGTTCACTTTACAAATGGAACCAGGGACCAGTACTTGGATAAATGTGGGGGTTTCATTCACATGTTGAGCTCTGTGTGCATTGAAGGTAACATGAGAATTACACAGCGCATGTGTAAAGAACAATCAGGTGTATGATGTACATAGTATTTACTGCAACTCGTGAACAGAGCTGGATTGTACATGAGTTCACTGTAGCGTGTGAACAGAAGTAGATTGTGCCTGCATTTGCTGTAGCTTGTGAAAAGGGCTACTGAATGGGCATTTTCACTGAGATCCGTGTCCCTTTCCTAGTCAGACAATAACAGGCCAAAACCAGTCAGAGCATAAATGAAGTTAGACTGTTTTGCCTGAATTATCATGATTTAACCCTCATTCAGAGTGAGCTTCATCTGCCATTTTGTCGCTCGCTCGCCAGGACTGGAGAAATCCTTTTGTAGCACTTTACAATCTCTTTGGGTTGTCACCATCCAAAATAATTCAGCGTCCTCTGTCACTTCCTCGTTTCTCACCATGGTCTAGGGATGCACACATGTGAATACATGAAGCTGCCTTATACTGAATCAGACCATTAGTCCATCAAGGTCAGCATCATCTGCTCAGACTGGCAGTGGTTCTCCAGGGTCTCAGGTGAAGGTCTTTCACATCACCTCCCACCAGATCCTTTTAATTGGGGATGCATGCCAAGCAGATGTTTTACCATTGAGCCATAGTCCTTCCCCCTAGTGACTCTCCAGGGTCTCCAGCACATCATCTACTGTCTGGTCCTTCTTTTAACTGGAGACGCAGGGGATTGAACCTGGGACCCTCTGTATGCAAAGGCCCTCCCCTATATGTTTACAAACAAATTAAATTGTACCTGTCTGAACATAGATCCTCAGGGAACCCCCCTGCTCATGACCCTATGATGCAAGCAGAGCCATTAAAAGCAGTTGTATATAATGGTTAGAGCATGGTATAGAGGTGTGTGGTGCAGTCTTGGACCAGGGAGATTAAGGTCTCATATTCCTACTTGTCATTGAAGTTACAAGGGAGGGGCAGTGCCTTCCTACACCTGCTGTTCGGCCGAGCTACATGGAACTACCTAACTGTAATGATCATCACTATCTCCACACCTGAAAAAATAATGAACTATGTACACTGCAAAGATGGCAGAATGTGGGGCTCTGGGTGCTATTCATTCAGCAACCATCAGCTTTGCACCAACTTTAAAACTGCAGGGCATAACACAATGCACTGAAGAATGACCCCCCCCCCCGTTGTGTCCTACATAGATTGCGTCTTTGGGGAGTGTGTAAGTGCTTTCTCTCCAGATCTTTTTTTTTTTTTTTTTTTTTAAATGCTTTCAACCTGCATTCCCCAATGAATGTCATTTCCAAATTGTAAAGGACACTCAACATAAGATAAGCCAGGTCTCTTTTTGGACTGTATTGCCTTAATTAGACTGAAACGTCTCTCAGTGTTCCCACTAGATGGCATCAGAGCATCTCTTTCCCTCCCCCCCAATACCATTCCCTCCCCCCACAGAGAGAAAAAAAAAGTCCAAGCCCAACTCGCTTCCCAATTCTGGCTACTGTGCTGGTGTTGCAATTCATTTCTGCTGAACTGATAAATTACTGTTCTCTGAGGATCTGGGGCAGAGAGGTAGGGTGACGAGAAGACAAGAGAAAATGCCACAACCATTTCTGGTTCCTCTTAATTGTTCCCTCCCTCCCAGAATAATTCCTACCCAATTCTGATTTTCATTTCTTTATCACTTTAGAATGAAAAGTTCTGATCAGTATTATGTACGAAGGCAGGAAGTCCTTCCTGGCCCGGTTGGAGACAGGACAATCACGGAAGCCCTTCCAAAGGAAATGTGGTAGGAGACATCATTGGTGGAGCTGGGCGGGTACCCAGACTATGACAGAGCCACTTATAAGTATGCCCCACCTTCTGTACACAGGCATAGCTATTTTGCACACTTTTGGTCTGTTCTTCATCCCTCCTCTGGGAACAGGGCACATGATTGAGAGAGAAGTTGTTGGAGGCACACCTTAAGGACTGCCTACTCCCCTAGGAACCTACCTGACAACTACAATCAGCTTCAGGGGCTCTGCTTCAGGGTGGCCTGGGGTTGCCAGCCTCTAGGTGGTACCTAGAGATCTCCTGAAATTACAACTTATCTCCAGACTGCAGAGGTCAGTTCTCCTGGAGGAAATGGCTGCTTTGAAGGGTGGACTCTATAGCATTCTACCCTGCTGAGGTCCCTCCCCTCCCCAAACTCCTCCCTCCCAAAGCTCCACCCCCAAAATCAGCAGGAATTTCCCAACCCAGAGCTGGCAGCCCTAGTGGCCACTTGGAAAAATTCCTCCTTTCTGTGGCACCAAAATGACAGAATCCTTTCCCCTGTCGGATTCATCGGTTCCCCTCCGTCACTGTTTTCCGCCAGCAGCAGAAGACTTTTCCGTTTTGCTTGGCGTTCCCTCACCTGCTTTCCGTCCTGTTTCTATGCATTGTTTTATTGTTGCCTTCAAATTTATTTATTTATTTAAAACATTGTGATGCTGCCTTTCCGCACAGGCTCGGGCCCCCAAGGCAGCAAACCATCAAGTACATTGAAACAAGCTTCTGAAAAATACACAAATATCTACGATAGCTTTAACCATAAAGGAGCTGCCTTGCAAAGGGAGAACTTTCAGAAACTTTCTGTGATCAGAGCCTAGAGAAGCAAGAGCCAGCAGCGAGGTGAGTCCATCCCTTCTCAGGGAGGGCGACGGGAGCACCTGGGCACCTGAAACAATGGGGTCTTTGTTATGTGCTCGGTTAGGGTTGCTAATACCCACCAGGGGTCCTTAGCCATAGATGTCCAACGGCCCCACCATACCACCCAGTCCCGATCCAAACACTGTATGAAGACAAAAGCCCATAACGATTGAAATATTTGGTTAATATGGCAGAGTTTGCCCAGTCATAGAAGCATGAAACTGAGTTCAGTAAATAAATCTCCCTAGAAGTATATTGCAAAAAAAAAAAAAAAAAAAAGGTAACCTTAAATTCATTTAAGTAGATCCAGTTCACATTCAGGTTGCCATCGAAAGAAGAGAAAGAAGCCTAAACTAAAGAGTACTTTCCCTATCATGAATGGCCAGCTTGTCTGGCATCATGTGCGTGGGAGGATGAGGGCACTGTGTCTACAGGTGAGACCTGTAAAGGCGTGTCTCCGTGGAAGGCCATGTGCATAGAGTGAGAGGACAAAGGGAGCGAGAGAGTGAGGGTCAGGGGGCAGTTCCAAGGTTAAGACAGAGAGCAGCATCCCATCCAAGGAGATAACATCTACACACAGAGTGATGTAGTGCCCCACCCCTCCAAAGTCCAGGCATACTGAGTTGCTCACTCCAACAATAACTTTCCAGAATCCGTGAGTTTCCAGAGTGATCAGGGATCCTAAGAACCACCCTCCCCTACCCCACATCAGTCTTATGCTTGGTTAGGGAGGGAAATGGGGCCATCGTCTCCGCAGTTCCAGTCTAGGCTACACCCCTTTCCACTGATGTGTTAATCTACCATGTCTACAGAGGGTTTTTTTAAAAAAACAAACAAACATGAGAATGCACTAAATCCTGCAAACCCCCCTTCAGTCTGAAGTGGTATTGTCCCAGGAGGAGGGATGTCCCACATCCATTTTCTCAGCGTGCAGAGCCGCACGAATGTGCTAGACGATGTTCCTGACGATCGAAGCACTTGGGAACCAAAGCCGTCATCCCCACCAGCAGAGAATGGTGCGTTCAGTCATTTATTTGTTCTCAGAATAGCTCGTCCCTCCATTCGCCGTGGTGCTAGGCCACCGTGAGACTCTCACTGCTGCATCCCATTAGGTGCCCCGTGAGTTGCGGTGTGTCTTGATTCGTTTGCACTGTCCTCAAGGTCTCCGTGCCTTTTGTGGACCAAAGGAAAGCAACCTAAAATACACTGTTCTCCCCCTTTTTATTTGTGTTTTGCTTTTATCCTGCCAGTGGTTGAAAGGATATTGATGTGGTGGAGACCAAGCATTAAAACTAAATTTATGTTAGTAATAAAAGAGAAAAAGCAGAGAGATAAATTAGCCAGGTTTTTGCGTCTTCTGGGTTTGCCAAGTGTTAGCATTACTATGCCAGTTCCATATAACGGGCCAGGACTGTGTTTCAGAAAAAGCCTTGGTATATATCACTGGGAACATTTAAAGGAAAGATGCATTGGGGGCGGGGGGGAGAGACTGTGCTACAGTTAATAAAAAAGGTCACAGGCTGGGAAGAGAGCTCGCCAAGGCTTCCTTCTCAGTAGGCTTCCTGCAGAGGAAGTGGAAGATTAGGAGAGAATGGATGAGAGAAGCTTCCATAGGTGCTACCAAAAGCAGCGATTCAAAGAACATATGAAGCTGTTTTATACTAATTCGGAGACCAGTGGTCCAACCAGCCACTCTCAAGAAGCGGCTCGCCAGGCGGAGAAAGGTCTTTCTAACACCGGAGATACTTTTAACTGGCATGAACTTGTGACTTTCTGCATGCAAGGCATGTGTTCTACCAGTGTTTCTCCCCATGCACTATCTTTGTCATAGTGGATATCCACTGTGACAGAGGGGTGGAACATGGACCCACTGTTGACCTCAAACTGGCTGTTGTTGAGTCAATAATACTCTCTGAACTGTGTGATTCTAACTATAGAATTCTGTTTGCGCTATCCAACTGCTTGGTATGGTCCCCGCTCCAACTATACTTTCTGTGGTTTTCCCTAGTACATTTCAATAGCTGTGTCTGCACGAATATGTCTTTTAACTAATGTTGATCTTCCTGGGGAAGTTAGAATCATAGAATCATAGAATGTTAGAGTTGGAAGGGACCTTGCAGGTCATCTAGTCCAACCCCCTGCACTCTGCAGGAGCACAGCCAAAAGATAGCCCTACATACCTACAACATACCCAAAAGATGGTCGTCCAGCCTCCGCTTGAAAACGTCCAGCGAAGGAGCATCCACCACCTCCCGAGCCAGACTGTTCCACTGCTCAACCACTCTTACAGTTAGGAAGTTTCTCCTGATCCCTGTTCTTCTTTTTGCTTCTTTTGTTTCTTCTTCTTTCATCTCCCTCTAGTATCCACCATTCTTACATATAAGAATGTGTGAAATGTGTTCCTTTATTTCTACTGCATCCTATCATTTCCACCTCATGGTCTTGAATATTCATGTAAACTCAACAGGATGTCTTGGGTATCCTTGCTTTTAGGAAATAACGGTTTAAAACCTATGAACATCAGAATCCAGATCCAAATGCAGAAGCTGCCCAAGGGATAGTTATGGGGTGTACAACTGAATTCACATCCAAATGCTGATGTCCATTTAATGGGCATCAGGATATGCAGTTGAAGTCACACTCAAATGCAAATGTTGTCAGCTTGATGTGCTTTGGGATGCATAACTGGATACACATCTAAGCATACTGATGTCTAGATAGCCTTGGGATGCACAATTTAATGCAGTTTCAAATGCAGATGATGCCCACTGGATATGCATTGGAATGTACTTGCAAATTCTGATGTACATTGGGGTGCACATGTAATGCACATCGAAATACAGATTCCTTCTCTCTGCCAGTGGGGTGCATATTTGGATCACTATTCCTAGCAAACAAGAGTTTTTGCATCTAACTACCAATATATATTTTTGTCCTGGAAAAAAAAATGAAATCAAATAAAATAGGGCAATTGTCCTTACTAGCAGAACTACATATCCACATAGGGAAATTAACCTGCAGGATAACCAAAGGATCTTTACTGACAGGCAATTGCAACCAGAGCTGGTTTTCTCATCTAGTACAGGTGCTTTCGTTAACCTCAGTTTCCTAAGGCTGTTAGACTCGAGTAATTCAGAGAAAGGAAAATGACTAATCTAGAGTATTACGGCTTTTCGAAGTGCAGTATAATGATTTGCTCTGTTCATCTACTCCTGAAATTACACTCGTCTATTAGGCACGATACCTGTGGCTATCAGCATTATTTGTATTTTACTTCTCCATATTTTGTTTGAACTTCTGCAGCTATATTAAGTGCTTGATTATAATGATGGGCATATACTCCCTTTGAGTTGCCTGGATTTCTACTCACACTGCAGTCTTTCCTTGCAAATGCTCTTAAAGATTTTCTTCCCCCCATGTAAGGAAGCTGCTGAAATAATCTTCATCTGAATGTCACTGAGGAGTATGAAATTCAGAATTACTGGTCCTTGTTTCCAAAATTCGGCTCCCTGGCCGCCGGCCCTTGCAGCCGTGTCTCCCTGCAAGAAGGAGAGGGAGCCCTGATGCAGCAAAGCTGCATCCGGGTTGTGAAGGGGGGTGGGTCAGAGGTCTCTTGGGCCGGCCCCTGCTTCCCTCCTCCAGTCTGTGCCTTTCACTTGGTCCACCCTCCTGCCCTGCTGGCAGTTCAGGCTTTGGGGGCCAGGTAGAAATTTTTCACCCCTTCCCAAACTGGCTCAGGGAGGGGGTGTTTTCACCTACCTTGCACTGCAGCTGTGGTTGGAAAATTGGATTCAGTGTAGCCAGGTCTAAATAGGTTGGTCACTTTAGTTGGCAGGATGTCATTCAAGACAGATTGAGGCATGGTGAGCACTGGCTGATAGCCCCTCTGGGGTCTTGCCAGTAGAGCCCTTGGGCCCCATGGCCCAGGGCAGGGAAAGCAGACTGCCCGTGGGATTGCCCGGGAAGCCCCTCCCTTTGAACCTTGCAGCTTGGGGGTTGGATTTCCTTGACTATCATCCACTTGCTATGCTGACCGGATGTTAGCCACATCCTTTGGCTGTTGTCCAGGGCTGGGTGGCTTGCCCTAGTTCATATGGCAAGGGAGGGGTCTTGGAAATCCCATGGCCTTGACCATGCCACAACCTGTTCTGCCCTTGCCATGTTTTGCATGTTGTTAAGTTAATAAAGTGGCCCATTAGCACACAACATGGTTGTCTGTCTCCTTATTCCAGCTTGGGGGGGCAATGAAACTGATGCATGAGGCCCTGTTATTTCAGATTTTTTCCTTGAGTCCAAATTTTGTACAGATCACAGTGCATGTACAGTTTAACACAGTTTTCAATTCCTTCCATTAATGCCTGTCTTTCCCCCATCTCTGCATCAGTGATGAGTGTGGGTCCACAAAACAGCAAAAGAAGCAGCAGCAGCAATCCTTTTGTGTTCATACACATGACTGCATAACAACATAAGAGCAGAGCAGACCAGTTTCCATTTAATCCAGCATCCTGTTTCACACAAGGTGCAACCAGTTGCCTGGGAGGGCCAACAAATAGGCCATAGAGGCCAAAGTCTTACCCTGATGCTGCCTCCTAGCACTGGGTTTCAGAGGTTTACTGCCTCTGAATATGGAGGTTCGCTTTCCTCACCTTGGCAAACAGCCACTAATAAACTCTTCTCCATTAATCTAACCACCCCACCCCACCCTTCATATCCATAAGCCTTGCACTGAGATTGGATTGAGATCCTTCAGTAAGTTGTTTGATGCCTGCGTGCACTTATATGCATTAATACAACTCTGTAAAATCCTGATACTGATCTGATTGTACCATTGGGTCTTGCCTTGCCTCATATTGGTGCTGTAGTGACCAGTCTGAATGAGAGGTGATGTACCAAAACTCCCTGAGTTTGAAATCTGGCCCCATCGCTATTTGGTTCTTTTATCTGTTATTAAGGTTAATAATCATATTTGTAACCCCTTTCGATTTTAAAAATCTACTATATTTAGTTCTTCTGATTTCCTTCAATACTCCCTCCCTCCCTCCCTCCCTCCCTCCCTCCCTCCCTCCCTCCCTCCCTCCCTCCCTCCCATGAAGTTGGCCAGGCTGAGATTTGGGATCTACAGCACAGCCCTAAACTGAGTTCCCACCCTTCTAAGCCTATTGGCTTCAATGGACTTTGGAAGGTCGTAACTCAGGATGGCACTGCTGGTGAACTTCATGGCTGAGCAGGGATTTGAATCTTTGGCTTCCTGCGTCTGGCCTTCTCTTCGGCCTCAGAGCGAATGGCACAGCTTGCCCATCCATTACAGCGAAGCATAGACACGGCCTGCGTGATGACAAGCCAATCGTTTTGCCGCTGTGGGAAGGAATGGATCGCCAACCCATCCCTGCCAAAAACAACCCTGGAATTCTGCCCACTGGAGGAGACGAGTGACAAGAGTCGGAGCGTGAACTGAGTCCTCTTGTCAGCTATAGAAAGGCTGCAAGCATGGCGAGCAAGTTTTGCCAACTTTGGTTCACAGTCCTCCGGAACCCTCCACAGAGACTTCCCTGTTCCAGTAGCTGTGGAAACAGTGACTTAACCCCCCCCCCAAGAATATCTGATGTGCACATAGGGTTGCCAGCCTCCAGGTGGGGCCTGGAGATCTCCCACTTTTACAGCTGATCTCCAGCTGACAGAGATCAGCTCCCCAGGAGAAAATGGCTGCTTTGAAGGGTGGGCTCTCTGGCATTGTGCCATGCTGAGGCCCCTCCCCTCCCCAAACCCCGCCCTTTCCCGGATCCACCCCTGAAGTCTCCAGGTATTTCTCAACCCTATGTGCAAGACATCAGGCACCATGAGGGAAGGGAGAACTTATGTTCTTTTAAGGCACCAGGGAGGGACTCTAATGGGGACCAGCTTTGTTGCGACTGTGCCAACTGTAGCAGCCCTGGGCTGAACACAGTGGGTGGCCCATAGTCAGCCTGCTCTTTTCTTCCTCCATCCATCAGGTGGTGGGGTGGGCCACCTTCCTCCTTCCCCCTCTTCTGCAGGAGCAGGGATGTGGGCAGGCAGGCAGGAAGGCAGAGCCCTTTGCCAGGGCTGCTTTTACCTCCCAATCCACCCCTGCCGGGAGGTGTGGCACTGCAGCAAGCCACAGCCTTGGCCCCAGTGACGTTGTTGTCAATAGGGGTAGCTTCCCCACAGTGTGGATGGGGTGTCAGGGGGTGGAGGGCAGTTTCCTTGTAGTGTGTGTGTGTGTGTGGTGGTAGGGGTAGTAGATAAACATATGGAGCAGAAGTCCATCAGTGGCTATTAGCCACAGGGTATAGATGGGAACTCTCAGTCTGGGGCAGGTGCTGCACTCTATTCTTGTTGCTGGAGGGGGCAACAGTGGGAGGGCTTCTAGTGTCCTGGCCCCACTGCTGGACCTCCTGATGGCACCTGGTATATTTTGGCTGCTGTGTGACAGAGTGTTGGACTAGATGGGCCATTGGCCTGATTCAACATTGGCTTCTCTTATGTTCTTATGGTTAAGTCATTCACCTAGGGAAGTAGTTCCAGTGGGATGGTGCCCCACAAGTCCAAATTTTCTTGGTATGGTGGCTGGCCCAGTTTCCCCCCCGTGCCTTATTTATTTATTATTTATTTATTAGATTTTTATCCCACCCTCCCGACCAAGGCTGGCTTAGGCAAACTATGACCTTGATACCCATAGTCCCACTGTACACTACATTGGTCAGGCCGTACTTGGAGTATTGTGTGCAGTTCTGGAGGCCTCACTTCAAAAAGGATGTGGACAGAATGGAGCGGGTGCAGAGGAGAGTGATGAGGATGGTCGGGGGGGGGGCTGGAGAGGAAGCCCTATGAGGAAAGGCTGAGAGACTTGGGAATGTTCAGTCTGGAGAAGAGGAGGTTGAGGGGGAACATGATTGCTCTCTTTCAGTATCTGGAGGACTGTCACTTAGAGGAGGGCTGTTCCTGTTAGCAGCAGGAGGGCTGTCACTTATCTGGAGGGCTGTCACTTAGAGGAGGGCTGTTCCTGTTAGCAGCAGAGGACAGGACTCAAAATAATGGGAAGGTACTGGCTGCATATTAGGAAAAAGTCTTTGACAGAGTTGTTCAACAGTAGAATCAGCTACCTAGGGAGGTGGTGAGCTCCCCCTCACTGGCAGTCTTCAAGTAATGGCTGGACAAACACTCTAGGATGATCCTGCATTGAGTAGGGGGTTGGACTAGATGGCCTGTATGGCCACTTCCAACTCTATGATTCTGTGATTCTATGATTCTAGCTCAGCATTCCATTTTCTACAGTGGCTAACCAGATGTTTTTGAGAAACCAACCAACATCGCACAAAGGGCACAGTTGCCCCCCTTGTGAACCCCAAGCAAGTGGCATTCTGACAGCCACGGCCTTTGTATACGGAGTCTGCATTCCAGCTGTTGACCACCCTCTCCTTCTCCATGACTACATGATCTCCCCCAAGAGACTAAGAAACTCATTCTAGCAACCATCAGGACTCCATCAACATGTATATGCAGTGGAGAAAAAAAAACATCGACTGAAGTATGACATGTAAGATAATGTTTCCAGGGTCAGATCTTATTTTTTGAAAATACAAAAGAGAACAATGGAAGGGGCAGGGGCAGTCATTCGGGAGGGGTGGTCTGCAACTCATTTTCAGAGGCTTCGCAACCTACTTTTGTATGCCAGCCCACAGATTGGGAAACACTGACCCAGGGCATCAAAAATCCTAGAGCCGGCCCTGCTGGTGTTGAGATAGCCATCTCTTCTGGTACATTTAGGAGGTTTTTTTTCTCTTTCTTTTTTGGAATTTAAAGCCCCGATTACTACCTCTCTGTGTTTAAGAGACTATTTGAACCTGACATCTGGAAATTGCAACGTTTGTTTTGCTTAATCAAGAATAGCGTTTATTAGAGGGCAATTATTGTACAGCATCATGGAAAAGTACTTAATCCACCAATTTACTGCAGTTCAGAGCGATGCATAACAAATTACATGAAGCAAATGCAGGTTGAGAGAGGAAGATTAGCACCTTCGAGGGAGACAAGTCCAGATACTTTTTGCACATGTAATCATTTCGACCCCTCCAGGTAAGTGTCTGAGACCCGGATTTTATGGGCTGGTTTCAGTTTAGCACAGAGCACATTTCCCCCATGCTGTTCCTTTATTGTTTGGTGGGTTCACTCTGTGCTGTGTTCCGCTGAATTTTAAGATATTTAGCCATTAGTTCTGAGACTGGAGTATGCAATTTCTTCTTTTAAAAAAAATGTTATAACAAACTTTCCCACCTCCACTAACAATCATAATAGGGAAAATGGTAGTTAAATAGCATGAATGAACACAACTTTTTTTTAAAAAGAGCAGCCACGCCCACTAAAAACAGTAGCAACCCCCTCCCCCAGAAAACCCTTACTAAGTTGTCATCTGGCACTCTTACAATATATCCACCACCAGGGCTTTTTTTGTAGAAAAAGCCCAGCACAAACTCATTAGCATAACAGGCCACACCCATCAGCAGAAACTTATTAGCCTATTGGGCCACACCCCCATGTTACCAGAAGTGTGGTCATCCAGCCACACCCACCTTTTGCTTCTTATTCTGTTTACCTTGTTTGTTGTCAAAACTCAGGGCTTTTTTTGTAGCAGGAACTCCTTTGCAGGTTAGGCCACACACTCAGGAGCCAGCCGGAACTCTGTTCCTGTGTGTTCCTGCCCAAAAATAGCCCTGTCCACCACCAGTCTACAGAAGAGTGTTCTCAAAGCCCTCCATCGACAAATAGGAATGGGCACGGACAGGGCTCTTTTTGTAGCAGGAACTCCTTTGCATATTAAGTGACACACCTCTAATGTAACCAATCCTCCAAGAGCTTAAAGTAGCCCCTGTAAGAAGAGCTCTGTAAGCTCTTGGAGGATTGACTACATCAGGGGTTCCTGCTACAAAAAGAGCCCTGGCATGGACTTTAAAAAGGCGGTTCATTTTGGGGTTCATGGCGGTCCATGGACTGAACCCCAAACCGAATTGACCCCACATGGACCAAGCTGGTCCAGCAAGTTCGGTTCCCCATTTCTCCTGGCTGCAGTTTTACCATAGACAGGAAAAAGGGGGGAATCACCCAGGAAAGGACTTCCCTTTCCCCTTTCTCCTGGCCACAGCCAGGCTGCAAACATGCTACTAAGTTTCTGATAGATCCTAGGTGTCTCTGAATAGCTTTGAGATCAGCAACCTACTCAGGGCTTTTTTAAAAATCATTAGCATAATAGGCCACACCAAACAGCACAAAGTCATCTGCATATGAGGCCACGCATCTGACAGCACAGCTCATTAGTCTATTAGGCCACACCCCCATGCTACCAGAAGTGTGGTCATCCAGCCACACCCACATTTTGCTTCTTATTCTGTTTACTTTGTTTGTTGTCAAAACCCAGGGCTTTTTTTGTAGCAGGGACTCCATTGCATGTTAGGCCACACACCCCTCATGTCGCCAGTTCTAATGAGTTGCTTCTGCTGGGTGTGGCCTATTATGCTAATGAGTTCCTGCTGGGCGTGGCCAACTCAAGAGCCAGCCAGAACTCCATTCCTGTGCATTCCTGCCCAAAAATAGCCCTGATCCTACTACTAAATGCATTATATCATTCCTGGTTCTGTGATGGCAGTATATGAGTCTGAAAGTTCTAGTACCACTGTATAGAATATTTCCTGAGGAAGATCCGGTTTCTGAAACGTTATACAATCTGGAGATGGCACTGATTTATTCTTATACAAGGATTTTCTTATGATTTGATGGAATTTGTTCATTGTTGTTATGTAGTGTTTATTGGCAGCAATATATAGAAAAACATTTTGGGTAAGTCTTCTTGACTACCTTGATTTGTGGGTCAGACTCTCATGACTATTTCTGCATGCTTATACCCATTCTACTGCTATATGCATTGAGTGAACACTTGGAGGAGTTAGTAGTTAGACATGTTAGACATGTGCTCTGGATGAATGAGCTTGCTTCCACAGCTGAACTCAGGTTTGCACAAAAATAGCTGAACACAGTAAAGAAGCATCTCCTTCATCACAGTTTGCTCCTCTCTTGTGGGGAAGAAATGGTGGAGTGATGCTTCTAGGATGGAACGCTGCTCAAGGTTGCAATCCTAAGAAAATTTCCCTAGAAATAAGCCTGATTGAATAAAATTGGACATCTGAATATACGGGTTTAGGATTGCCCCCTTAGTTCCCCATCTTGGGCTTGTATGCCTTGGGTTGGTGGAGAGATACTTACTTGAGGGAGTTGGGCTTGATAAAACCCCTACATTTAGTTTTTAAAGTTTTCCTCTCTCCTAACAGAAGACCGACAGAAGGGAAGAAGCCAATTGTTCCCAAGCATTCTCTTTATTCCAACTATTAAAGTTTTGAAAATGCTAATGGCCATCTTACCTGGGTATAATGAAATGGCCTGCTCCCACCTTAGCTGGAATCACATGTAGAGTTTGACGAAGAGACTTGGGGGTGCAAGAGGCTAGATGTTGCCTTCCTGAAGACTTGGGCAGAGACTGAGGTGGTCACGGGCAGTGTTCCCTCTACGCCGAGTTAGTGTGAGCTAGCTCACAGTTTTTTAGCCTCCAGCTCACACATGTTTGTCTTAGCTCAGGCAGGACGGCTCCAGAGCAAACTAATTTATGCAGTAGCCAAATTGCTCACTCACAACTTTAATGCCAGTAGCTCACAAAATAGAATTTTTGCTCACAAGACTCCACAGCTTAGAGGGAACATTGGTCACGGGGTACTGCTGAGATGCTCTGGAGGGCTAAATGGAGTGGCGCTCACAGGTCAGTGGAGCCATTCTGCTACAGCATCACTTTACAGGCTGCCTTACACAGCTGGAATGAGGGGAGAGGAAGGCAATCAGATATAAAGGTGATGGACCTACTCATGATTAAATGACAGGGATGGGCAAATGCTCATTACACCTCTTTTTTACATTCTATCTCCCAGGGCCAGGGGCTTCTTCTGCACATGGGCATTCCATCATTCTCCAATAACAGGAAGAGACCAGGGAGACAGCTAAAGCTTTAGTTTATTGCATAATCCTCTTGTAACAGCTGAATCCTTGGTTTGTATGTCCAATTACAGCCTGGAGAGTCATATGCCCCTTACTGCCACCATCTGCCTCCATCAACACTCTGGTCCTGCTCAATGATTCCCTAATTTCTGTCTTTAGCAGCTGGATCCTTACAACAGGTTTTTGTGTTGAGGGAAAGTAACCTGCAGCTCTCCTGGCCAGGAACACCACCTTCCTTATCCTTGGAGGTAGGCTTCCCAACTGATTGGGCCAGGAGGAGAATTCCCCAGCCCCGATCCTGGTCCTATTCCAGAATAAAGTGCAATTCTAGTAGCACCTTAAAGACCAACAACAGTTTCCTGGGTATAAGGTTTTGTGAGTCAAAGTGCTCACTTCATCAGCTACCTGATGAACTGGGCTTTGATTCAGAAAAGCTTATGACCTGGACAATGTTGTTGGTCTTTCAGAGGCAACTGGACTCAAACTTTGTTCTACTACTACAGACACACATGGCCATCCAATCACCCACCCTCAAGAAATTGAGGAGGAAGAGAAAAAAATGGCCTCCATAGTGATGTTCTAGGAATTTACTACAATTTCTTGATAGTCTCTACCAGAGAAATTGGGGTGGGGGAGATTCCTAGAGTGTCACCTGGAAGTAATATTACATCCTTCCCAAACCTGCTTTCCCCAGTCACCACCACCACCTAAATCTTCCAGCATGTGTCTAGGTAGTGTTGGGAACCTATTGGGAAGACATGGTTTCTTTAAGCCCCATTCCTAGCTACTGTCTATATTCCCTTCCTTCCTCTGGGTCTGGTCTTTTGTTTCCCTTAACCTCATTACACTCATTCCCTTGGTCTATACTTCAGTAGGTCTCTGCACCAGAGGGAGCCTTTACTCCTGAGGAGGTTAATACTGGCAGCCTTCCCCATTGCCTGCCTTATAGATGCCTCTGGGGCCCAGTCCTGCCTTTCATTCCTCTTGATACTTAAGGGCAGCCTCCCTTGGAGTGTTCCTGGATTCCCCCTTGTCACAGCCTGATCTGGGGCAACGTAGTACGTGACATATTCACTTATATTTTTGTCAACATTTTCCCTTATTGGTTTTGTAGGCTTGTTTGTATTGTGTATATGTGTCTTTTTTTTTAAAAAAAATAAATAATTATAACATTTTTCTTTTTTTGTACAACAGAAAAACTACAGTCTATTACAATATAACTTGAGTAAATGCAAATATTAGGCCCCGGTCACACAGAGAAGCTGCCATGCTGAAGGCACGAATGGCAAATGAATTTTCGGGGTGCGATCATACCGCAACATCTGGGAAGCGTAGTGCTCCCGTGGCCAACCCATGGCGTCCCACCGAAGATGCGGAGTTAAAAAGTACCTAGGAAAGTGCACTAGTATTCAGTAAAAGCGGGGCAAAGGCGGGCGTCTGATCGCAGGAGCACTAGTATCCCATGGCATCCAGCGCCCGCCCATGTCCCATTGCAAACTGGATGTTGTAAGTCTCCATAGGATGTGCACCAATGCCAAACTGCGCATGCGCACAAACATGACACTGACAGCAGCCCCCCCCCCAGAACAGCACATGTGCACAAACAAGAAACTGAAAGCAGCATGGCTTGTGTGATTGCGCCACACTGCTTCTTTGCCACACTTCAGCATTGCTGTGTGATCGGCAGCTAACAGCCGAAACATGGCAACTCAGGGACTGTGTGATTGGGCTACCACACTTTATTTTGCTCCGGGGCGAACAGCCACACCTCCTCCCCCGCATTATCTGGCCTGTGTGACCGGGGCCTTAGTCTGTCAAATTACTGGATACAGTTTGTAAGGTTTCATCAACTTGAGATACATTAACAGCTTTCCAAAATTCTCAAAAGTGTAACAGTTTCTGATAATAAGGATTATTTGGAACTATTTGTGTGTATGTGTCTTTTAATATATGCACTTTATACATACTGAAGACATCATTTATTTGTGCAGTGTTGTTTCAGCGATGCACAAATAACATTCAAAATGCATATATTTTTACTGGACAAATTCAGTAGCTGACACAGAAACTAATGTTCAGATGAAAGATCATGGATTCAATTTGCACAAGTAAGAAATGAATTGGGGATGGGGATTTTTTTTTTTAGGTCAAAGCAACAGGGAAGCAAAATTTAAAACCGTCCCTCTCACAGGAACACCCCCTTCCCCCGAAGCTAATAGGCCTGCTTCCAGCTTAGCGATAGGATGAGAACATCAATTCCTAAGGTTGGGATGCTGGGACAAAGTAGACCCACTAACAAAAGAAGAGACATTCATTAAAATCTGCTTTGATTCCAGTGGACTGGAGGGTGGCCAGCCCTGTCTCCGACTTTAGCTGAAAGCTGTCGGCGATCAAGGAATTAGATCCGCTGCCAAAACTTAACTTCAATTGCCTGAAAGATAATAGGGAAATTGCTGAATCCATTGAGTTGGGATGCCCTTGGATGCTCGGGCCAACCAGCAGGACTTCTCTCGTAGTAAATCACTTGGCTTCTGCAGCTGGTTAACTACATTTGAAAGTGTTAACAAAAAAAAAGGATCAAGGTGGACCCATGGATGTGATTTATTTAGATTCCCCCATAAGCTTTTGATAAAGCGCCTAGCAAGAACCTATTAAAAGAAAACTGGTAGGTTGCCATGGGGCAAGAGGTGAAGGCCTTTCTAGATTAAAAAAAAATAATCTCATTATATAGCAGGAATGACAGAGCAAAAATAAATGTCTGATTCCCAGCATGGGAGCAGAGTAACAGAGAGGGGAGCACCCATAGCCGAGCATTATTTATTCGTGGGAATGGTGGCAAGGAGTGAGACATGGGATGCCAACATTTGTGGGACATCTTTTGAAGTTCACTTTGTGGTTTGCCAAGGACCAGTGGAGAAAACCCAGGAGAAGCTAGGGACAGAATTGGGCAAGCCTATGAAAAATGGAACAGCGAGACAGCCTTGGCGTGAAACCACACCGGTGAGTCTTAAATTAGATGTAACCTTTTAGCGAGGAAAAAAAAATACGGCACTGGGGAAGTTCACAGGGGGAGGAGGTTTTTAGCGCAGACATTTGCCCAACAAGCACCAATTATCACAAGACAGAATAAAACATTCCACTTTTGGGGGGATTAAAGTGACATTTATAGAAATCAATGGTGCGCCTTCCCCTGGGAGCCTGGGCTTCCTTGTAGACGTCATCCTGAAAAGGTCTAGTAGAACAATCCAAATGTTTGCCGAGTGAGGTAATGATACTAATTAGGTGAATGATGGATTTGAGGCAGATTAGGCCTTTTTATCACAGGGGGTGTTCAGGATCCAGAGTAATGAGATCCCAGCATTTGGTGGGACGTCAGGCTCTGTCAGGGTGCTGCTCAAATAGTATTCATGGTGAGAACAAATTGCCTGGGTAAGGGAAAGTTTGAAAAGGACACTGAGATTCTCAACTGGGAATCATTCAGTGGCTGGCCCCACACTGTAAAAATAGAAGAAGCCCATGATTAGCTGGCCTTTTTACTGAGCTCTGAGGAAGCCACTCAGAATGGGGTGCCTTTAGGCTTTCGATAGCCTCCCCACACATTTCAGTCAGCTGTTGGCTGACTAAAACTGACTTGAAGACCATCCGTTCACACAGCTGTGTGGGATTAGCTGGTGGCTTTGGAGGTGAATGAGATTTTGTGTGTGGGGGGGTCTTTTACTGGCCAATTTCAGAAGAACACCCCCTCCCCCAAATTCTTGTTCAGCTCTAAAGCTACCAGCTAATTTCACATGAGGAGTGGGGTGTTAGGATAACTAGGAATGCGTAGGCCCCCAGCTAAGGGGTAGTCGGGATTAGTACAGGTTTAGGATCTTTGGCTTCATTAGATTGCAAGGGACCCTGAGTCATCTGTTGACAGGGGCAGCTAACCAAACCAGATGCTCCCAGGCTGCCAAAACAAAACTCTTTGTTTTGAACAAGACAATTTGGATCCACATACTGACCAGTGTAGGAGAATGGTCTTGGTGAGCAACTGTTGGCACATTTTTGGTGTACAAGCAAGGAAAAATAAAGGATCATACTAGTGATCCAAGCACTGAGTCCTCCAAATGCTAGCGGCCCCATTGGGTAGTGTCTTGGGGACTCTGCACTGGTAAAATTAAAAGTAATAAATTGAACATCCACTGTAAACACTTTTGTTATATGGCACTCAGGGGGGAATGGTTGGGCGCCGGCTAATCACACATGTCAGATCCTCAAGCTTATTGCTCTGACCTTATCAAGAGGAGCCCAGAGCAACCAAACCACTTGGAACACCACAGTAGCAGCCTCCTCGCCTGGTGGTACCCTTTCCTGCAAGTCAAAGAACCATCCTACAAAATAGGCAGATGAGTGAACTAGCTGCTCGGGAGCCCTCTGGCAAAGTTGGTTCCCAAGTCTGAGGTAGGCTGAGGGGAAAGGAGCGCTCAAGGATGACGTGAGGAGGCAGTGCTGGCTGCCAGAGCAACAGTTGGGAGGGAGTGTGCACATGCCCAGAGACACACAAGGATTGTGGCAGAGGGGGAGGAGCTTGTTCTCTAGGTGATGCTGGTTAATTGAGCCTTCTGGATAATCGAGTGCCAGATAATATTTTGCTGTATGTTCATTTCAGACTGCAACCGCATTGGTCTGCAATAGAACAGCAAGGTTCAAGTCCAGTAGCACCTTAGACCAATACAATTTTGGGGGTAGCCCTGGCCCGGATTGCTCAGGCAAGCCCAATCATGTCAGATCTTGGAAGCTAAGCAGGGCTGACCCTGGCAAGTTCATGGGAAGGAAACCTCCAAGGAATACCAGGGCTGGGACGCAGAGGCAGGCAAAAAATAGCCACCTCTCGGAAACATCTGAGCCCCACTAGGGGTTGCCAGAAGTCAGCCATGACTCCCAGGCACACACACAGAAAAAAATACTCACACACAAAAGAATGGGGGGTATAAGATTTTGAGAGTCAAAGCTTACTTTCTCAGATAATGAAGCTTATACCCCCCAAATTTTATTGGTCTCTAAGGTGCTGCCAGACCTGAATTGAGCTATTCTACTATATGTTAGCTTAAACTCCATATTCTTGTCTGGCATCTTTGTTTATAGTGTGTGGCAGCAAATGTCTACTGGTTATAATTGGAGCCGGGAACATGTAGGTATCAACCATCTTTGGATTAGCTAAACCAAAGCAAATCTAAAGTCCTGTTAGACCAGGGATGATTTTGAATTTCTCATCTATGCTGTTTCAACCCAAGGATCTCTTTTTCAACTCTCACTTCTCTCTTGGATATATTGAACTGGTGATATCGTTGTGCCATTGTCTGTTTCTTCACAATGAATTTTTCCCGTAAAACACGTAATTCAACCTCCTTTGTAAATCATAAATCATAAGCATGACTATAGACTTATACATTATGTGCACTGTAACACGTGCATGTACATTTGCAAAGGCTTTTTGTAAAAGCCATAAAATACGGTTACACTATAAAAACTAATCAACAAAAACGACAGCCAAACGTGGGAGACTTGAGACAGCTGAAAATGAAATGTAAGAAATGCAAGAAAATGAAATTAAATAGCCAATGTTTGTTCATCCTTCACTCAGAATGAGGCCGTACAAACTTGTGGTCCTAGTTGGAGGAGGCACTTGGGAATGGAAGAGTCTACAAAAGATATAGCAATTCCAAAATCTGAAGCCCAAGTTTATGTCTTAATTTGAAGGATTTCAAACTGGTGAGAGCCAGTTTGGTGTAGTGGTTAAGTGTGCAGACTCTAATCTGGGAGAGCCGGGTTTGATTCCCCACTCCTCCACTTGCAGCTGCTGGGATGACCTTGGGCAAGCCATAGTTCTGTCAGAGTTGTTCTCTC
Source organism: Gekko gecko (assembly GCA_029375565.1). Lineage (NCBI taxonomy): Eukaryota > Metazoa > Chordata > Lepidosauria > Squamata > Gekkonidae > Gekko > Gekko gecko. The sequence goes on along the minus strand of JAPDNY010000013.1, from coordinate 18,507,853 downwards.
AAGGACAGTTCTGGAAAGAGTTCTCTCAGCCCCACCTACCTCACAGGGTGTCTGTTGTGAGGAGGGGAAGGGAAAGGAGTTTGTAAGCTGCTCTGAGACTCCGAGTGAAGGGCGGGGTATAAATCCAATCTCTTCTTCTTCTCTTTGTACCATATAACATAATAAAGGTCAGGTCATAGAGTACATCACATCAAAACTAACCCCTCTTAAAAACAAACCCTCAGTTTAAATCCAGCAGCAGCCAAAGATCATATAATCCATTTCAACAGCCCCCAGTCCTTGCGACCATGGGGCTGGGGAGGCGGGCCGTTTTTCGGGTGGCAAAATGCCGCTTACGGGTCCTCTAAAGGGGGAGGGGCCAAAAAACTTATAAGTCAGCCTCTCCCTCTCCATGCCACAGTTCTACGGTGGGTTTCAGCCCACCCTCCCGCCCTGTTTGTAGTGCAGGCTTTGGCTGGTCGCCTGGTTTTGGGGGTCTGGGTAGGAATTTTTTGCCCTTTCCCGATTGGAACATTAGAAGGGGTGTTTTTGCCTATTTTGCACTGCAGCAGTGTTGCAGGGGTTATTTGTTGGGGTGGAGCTGTGTTAGTTAGATTGGTCACTTACAGTTGGGCAGGGTTTTCAGGCTGAGACAGATTGCGGTCCGGTGAGCACCAGCTAGCACCCCTTCTTTGGGGTTGAAGGAGTCAAGTGAGTACAGCCTTTGTGCCTGGCAACACAGGGCAGGGAAAACAGACTCCCTTCGGGACTGCCCTGATTGGGCCCTCCCTTTGGGCCCTGCGGTTCGAGCAATGGGCCCATGTGGCTGTCCTATAACAGCCAGTCAGCTGGGCAGGAGCCACGGCTGAAGGCTCTCACTCGGGACAGGATGGCTTGCCCTATTTTTCATGGAAAGGGAGGGGGTCTTTGACCCCTTGGCCTTGGCCATACCACAAACTCTGTTGCCCTTTTCCCTTCTGTTCCAGTTAAAGTTACTGTTAATAAAGTGGCCCTATAATTATTCCAATTTTTGTGTCTGCCTCTTTATTCTGGCTTGGGGGGCAAAGGAGAAAATTTTAAAAAGCAACCGAGAAAACCCCACTCAGAACATGAATAAAGTGTGTGTCAGGTTCCACTGGGGGTGGTTCTGAGTCCAGGGCTGTCTCACCCTCCAGGGTTGCTTTTGTTGAGCAAGGGTCCCAGGGTAGAGGCTCAGAACAGAGCAGGGGAAGGGTTCTCATCACCTGATTTCCACACTCTGCTGTGCCAATTATTTATTCCCACCTTCTGGGGAATAGGTCTGGCATTTCCTCCCTGACTGCTCTTGGGCACACCTTTTAAATGCTCCCCCGGAGAAGGGCCAATTCCAGGCTCAGCCAGTCCTCCCTCCCCAGCCCAGTCCTGGAGAATGACAACCCCCCTAAGCCAATGGATCATTGTCTTAGTTTTTTTTTTAAAAAAAAAAATTAAACTTTTTATTGAAGACTGAAACAAAATACAACACAGTACTTGTCTTAGGTTGGTGAGCTCACTAACCCTTCCCTGTGGAGCTCTTTAAAGGGCTGGCTGCCCCACTAGATCTCCTCTAAGAATGTCAGCATTGACGGCTTTCCCTGACCCATTTTCAGAGCTCCCCTGGGTTCCAGTGCTATGGTTGCCTCCGGTAGGAAATCAGGTAGGTTGTCTTCTACTGCTGAGCATGCCACTGAGACTCGGCTGGGCTCCTTCAAGCGAGCTGACTCCCAAGCAGACTCTGTCAAAGTCATGCCCTGTTGTGACTTGACAGACAACTTCCTCAACATTGGGGCTTATTGAAGGCGGTGTTCCCCTGAGGTAAGTGCAGCGGCAGAGGTATTGACCCCTGGCAGAGTGTGAACCAGAAATGCGATCCAGTTGAGAGTTTGTTCAATAAAGACGGGACAGGTGAGTATCCCCAGGGCTAGAGGGTAGGCTTTGCTGAACTGAAAAAAATACCTGGAAAAGACCTTATTGGTATTTTTTGGGTATTAGTTAAGCCGATTCAGATTCTCTAATTTGATTCAGCTGCTGATAATGTGCTCCCAAATAAAAGCCAATCTTATTCTGCTTTTATCTGGGCCCCCAATCCGGGATAGAAGGCAATGGTCAGTTTCAGAACACTGAAACTGACCAGCTCTGCCTTCCCTTCCCCAGGCGCCCCGCATGGTATAATGGCCAAATATATTCAGCAATGCCGAATTTTCCTGAACCCTAATATCTCACTGATACGGGGATTTGGGAATATTGGTATATACTGATTTTTTGGGGGGGGGAGCTTGGTTTACTCGAACCTGAAAAATACCATTTTTTTTTTTTTGTATGCACACCCCTACTAGAGGGTTGATGCAAGGAGGAGTAGCTCATAGCCTGAGCACGTGGGTGCGAAAAAAAAAAAATGGTTGAAGGAACCTTAAGTCTAAAAGAGTTGTGATGGATTGCACAGAAAAGCTGGCTTTTTAAAATGCTGGATGTGTCAGAGAGTCAGGGAGTTCATGAGTTAATCCTCCCTGGACAGAACAGCTTATGTGATTGGCTGCTCTGCTCACACTCTGATTGGCCAACATCAGCTGAGGGAGGAAATAAAAGAAAAGAGGTCTTTTGCCTTTTGGTCTTTGTTTGAAATCTAATGTCTGGATCAGTAGCCAAAAGATTTGGCAGGGCAAATCTGAAGATTTGGCTGGAAAAATCTGCCAGACAGTTGGGGAGACACAGGGATCCACCATAAGAGTCATGCCACACCACAGTGGCAGGACTCAGTGCTGGTCAGACCCTCATGGCAGGGTTGTGGATGGGGGGGGGCAGAGCTCTGCCAGACAAGGGTCAAGTCCAAGGAGATAAGCAAGTCCCAGAGGTCCAGAAACAGAGATGTAGTTGAACCAACAGGTGAACTCTAGGGCAGGATATGAGCAAAGCCTTCTGAAGGTACCCCCCTGCAAGTGGGTAAGATCAATAGCTGCCCATACATGGCCATTCTGTTATGTGTCTTCCTCCTCTTGGAATGCATTTTATTTATTTCCTTACAAAATTTATATCCTACCTTCCTGCCCTCACCAAGGGCCACCAAGGCAGCTAACCATTTAAAACATACATGATAAAATCACATTTTAAAACCATTAAAATCAACCCCTTCAACACATCATTAAAACAATAAAAACAGAGTTAAAATACATACCGAGACATAAAAACAGCAGTTAAAATATTGGCAATGAAGTAGGGATAACTGCAGGAATGTCAAACAAAAAAAATAAAATAAAAAAATCTTCATCCACTGGCAGAAGATGGCAACAAAAGGGGGCAGAAGAATCTTCCTGGGGAAAGAGTTCCAAAGCTTAGGTGCCATGACTAAGAAGGCTGTTCCTCAGTGGCCACCTGCCTAACCTCAGAAGCCTGGAGAGTCTGAAGCAGGGCCTGCAGAGGTGACCATAGTGTTTGGGCAAGTTCATAAGGGAGTAGGCAGTCTTTTAGGTATGTTGGTCCTAAACCGACAGGTCCTTATGGCTGAAGTCAGGATGTTCAGTAGGGTTCCCATGCTTCCATCATTCCACAAAGGGTGTAAATCAGCATTGTTCAAGGGGACATTTTGACAAATGGAATAAGATACAGGGCTCTTTTTGTAGCAGGAACTCCTTTGCATATCAGGCGACACACCCCTAATGTAGCCAATGGGGCTACTATAAGCTCTTGGAGGATTGGCTATATTATGGGTGTGTCGCCTAATATGCAAAGGAGCTTCTGCTACAAAAAGAGCCCTGATTACATTCTGACTGTAGCATAATGGAATGGATGGTGCTTTTGTTATTTGTGTGTGTGTTTTTAAAAAAATAACTTGCTCTTATTGCACTATACTCTTTCAATTCCATTTTTGCACTGTTTATGATATATGATGTTTGATGCTTTTCGGGGCCTTGTTTCTAATCTTTATGATTCTAGACCTATTTCAGAAGAAAGTGCAAGTCCAGTAGCACATTAAAGACTGACAACAACAACAATTTTCGTGATCTTTAAAAGAATCTACTGGACTTAAACGTTGCTCTGCTATTACACACTCACATGGTTACCCACCTGAAACTAATCTCATTGCTTGTTTGTTGGATGTCCCATGCCATTTGACTGCTTTGCCTTCCACTGAGTAACCCACCTTGAGCCTCAGCAAGAAAGGCAGGCTATGAATAAAGTGAATAATGGATGAATGAATGAATGAATGAATGAATGGACGGACAGACAGACAGACAGACAGACAGACAGACAGACAGACAGACAGACAGACAGACAGACAGACAGACAAACAAATGGATGAATGAATGAATGAATGAATGAATGAATGAATGAATGAATGAATGAAGGGTCCAGATAGGGAGCAGGAGATGGACTAGTCAACAACCTCTTTTGAAAGATGACTTGCTTAGACTGAGGAACAAGCTCTATACTCAGTGTTTTCAAGAGCATGATGGATGGGACTCGGCCGCAGGTATCAGGAGGTGCTTAGACAGAGCAGGCACTGAAGATGGTGCCCATGATGCCAAGTGCAAGGTCAGCCAGGATATAAATAGTTGCTCAGGCTGTACAAATGCCCCACAGAGGTAGCTGCAGCAGTACAAATATGCCCCTTTCCATTCTTCTTGTTGTTGCTGTGAGCCTTTTCCTTTCTCTCTCTCTTTTTAATTGCAGGTGTTCCTGTTTCAGGCATTTCATTTGTGCCATTTTTATACCATGTCTACATTAGATGCCCTTTATGTGGAACTGATTAAAAATAATGTTAAAATCCGAAAGGGGACAGTTTAAAATGGCACAAAAAGAAAGACTTGGGGGGTGGTTAACCCTCCCCCCCCAAAAAAAAGTAAAAATGAAAAGGGGAAGTGAGCCAAAACTACGGAGTTGCAAAATTCAGTAGCATATCTAGTGGAGTGCTCACAGTGCAGGAGGTAAGGGATCAGAGCCTGGTAGCTGGGAGCCCCAGTTTGAGACAGTCAGTGGGGCTGGTCAAGGCAGGAAATGTGGCATCAGGTCCAAGGGTTTCTGTGTTCCTATCAAACAAACACCCTGGCCTGGATGGCCCAGGCTAGCCCAATCACATCAGATTTTGGAAGTGAAGCAGGGTCGACCCTGGTTAATACTTGGATGGGAGACAACCAAGGAAACCCAGGGTCGCTATGCAGAGGCAGGCAATGGCAAGCCAACTCTGTTTTGTCTCTTGCCTTGTAAACCCTACAGGGTCACCATGGATGAGCCGTGACTTAACAGCCGCTCCCACCATCATCCTACAAATGCAATCAAATGAGCAAGGCAGAGGCCATGGAGCCAGGAGAAGGTTAGTCTGAAGCCAGCCAGTGCTGGGTGGACGTGTAGGAAGCTTCTTGGAGCTAGCGAAAGGGATGAAGGATCAGGTAGACAAAGGAGACGACAACCTTCTTGTACAACTCCTAGGGACTTAATCGATTTGCAGAGTTGTTCCTTGCTGCGTGTTCCTTCCGCGTCCCTCGGAGACTCTTTCAAACTTCAATCCAGCAAGACGAGCCATGCATGACGGCTGCTTTCAAAGCTAGGCTGCCTCGCCTCCTCTTGCCAATGGAAAAAGGGAGGGGGGAGAGAATCAGCAGGGATGTGTCAGTGGTCTTCACTCTTGCCCAGTGCCATTTATCATGTCACTATGACAGTCAGGTGGCCTCGGGGAAGAGCTGCAGCCTTGCTGGACAGAGGTGACTTCTGTGCCCTCCACTGCCTTCCCCTGTCAATCCCGGGGCGAACGGCAAAATCTATCCTTTCTGTGCTTGTCAGTGGGAGTTGAGACTCCTTGTGGGCATTGCCCTTTTCTAGGAAATGACATTGTGCCATGTGCTTCCCGTTCAGGAGACAAACACGCAGAGGTGCTTCATGCCGCTTTCCAGCGTGTCAGCCAGGGCAGTCGGTAAAGCCTGAATGCAGGCTGAACAATCTGCTTGGATGGACACGGTCGCAGGATTCTCTGATAGGATATCCATTCATAAAAATAAATGAATCTGAAGTTAAATACGCCAGAACTAGAGAGTAAAAGGAGGGGAATTTGGATCAAATACTGCTACACAGGTGATGTTTGAGTCCAGTGGCACCCTTGGGACCAACAAAGTTTAATTCTGGGCATAAGCTTTCATATGCACACATGGGTATATGACTAACTGTTCTCCGGTAATTTTGGTGGTCATGTCAAAACTGCCCTTCTGTTGTCTTCTGCCAGTGGGTGAAGACTTTTATGTTTTGTCTGGAATTCCTCCTCCTTCATGCCCTGTGTCTTAACTGTTGGTTTTATGTTTTTTTGTATGTGCATTCTAAGGCTTTATTTATTTATTTATTTAGATCTTTTTTTATCCCACCCTCCCCACAAGCGGACTCAGGGCAGGTTACAACATACAATATACTGAACAAAGAACAGAACAGTTTAAAAGCCCTAAAAACAATTATTCCTGATTCCAACTCAATCACAAGATGGCATTTCCAAAACTTATGGTGTCCAAAGTAGATAGAGGTGTATATGTTCTTGGTTCCCAGAATGATAGAACCATTGCCATCAGACTCAAAGGGCTGCTTAATCGGGAGGGGCCAGATTGATTGGATGTCCGCCACCTCAACCAAAGGCCTGGCAGAATAGCTCCGTTTTACAGGCCCCGTAGAACTGTAATAGATAGGATGTGGAGTGGTATGGGGTAGCCCAATCTGGACAGATCTCCAAAGCTAAGCTGGGTCAGTAGTTGGATGGGAACCTGCAGAGGAAGGTGATGGTAACCCATCTCTGCTTCTCATTTTCCTTGAAAGGTCCGCATAAGTCAGTTGCAACTTGATGGCACATACATATGTGTATTTTCACTTTAGTATTAATTATTTTAATCAAATGGGGGGGTTGTTTGTTGAAGGGTTTTCTTATGTGTGTTTTTAAATCTGGCGCTGATAAGGACATAAAGGTGAGGCATAATTTTTGTAAATAATAAATAAATAAGAATGGCTATAGTCAAACTGAGAGCCATCGGGGTATAGCGGTCAGAGTGTTGGACAAGGATCTGGAAGCCCCAGGCTCAAATCCACACTCTACCGTGAAAGCCTGGGATCCTGGGGTGATCCTGAGCCAGTCACACACTCTCTTCCTAACCTACCTCACAGGGTTGTTGTTGTGAGGATAAAATGCAGAATGAAGAAAGCAATGTAAGCCACTTTGTGTCCCCCACTAGGGAGAAAGGAAAGATATAGATGAATAAATAAATTTCGTATAATAAAACAGATTGGTCCCAGCCAATCTCAAAAGTAGGGGTAGGGGACAGGTTATTTGTGAGCCAAGGCAAGGGACTCCCAAGGCATGCAGAAAACAGGACTTCTTAAATTGACTAAAAGGAGGGGAAAATGGGCCGATGACTGAATATGCTCCAAGAGACATGACGAGTTGAGAGCAGGTGAGTCGTATCCTCTGAGAGCTTAGAAAATGGTAGAGAGAGAGAATTTTGATGGGGTGGGATTTCTAAATTGCACCCCTCTGTCGTTCCTTGACATGAAGAGTATTCACTTCATGTCTGTCACATACGATGTACATCAGTGTTCTTTATACATTCACACTGCATCTTCATTCTTGTGATCCTGAGTCCCTCTAACTCTGCAAGCCTCCTTTTGATGCCTTTGAGCTGAAATATAGGGGCTTGTTTCTGACTATATTGAAGCATCAGCTTTTAATGGAAGCGCCTGACATTTGAACAGCTATGCAGATTTTTTTTTTTCTGTTCAAATCCATTGCTTGTGGCTCAGAAATCAGAACAAATTCATCCTCAGGGTTTTGTGCATCATTATCAGTTTTCCTGACAGGATTGTCCCAAAGAAACCTGTATTTGATTGGCTACAGATTGCCAAAGGCAGTAACTTCAGTGGCAGGAGCTGTTTGGGATAAGCAAATATTCCTTAATACCTGTATTCGTTTTTGTCAAAGGTTTCAATTTGCCACTTTTGGCTCTTGGTGAGCATTTTGCACGGTACATACATTGGAGTATTGATGCATGGGGAGGGAAGGCAGCACGGAATAGCCAGATCTCATCAGATTTTGGAAGCTAAGCAGGGTTGGCACTTGGAGACCACCAAGGAAGACTCTGCAGAGGAAGGCCATGGCCAAACACCTCAGCTTCTAACTTGTTTTGAAAGCTCTTTGCTATGGTCATCATAAGTCCACTGACTTGATGGCACTTCACACACACACACACATTAATGCACAGTTAATTCAGAAAAATCCACTCAGGTTACGGGAGAAAATCCATTAAATGGATATGTATTATAAGATGCACTTAGATGCCGGTTTGCAGGACTACTATGTGAATACTCTCCTCAGTGCTTTTGAGTGGACTGCAGTTTTCTTGAGTGGATTCTCCCTGAAAATTCTACCTCACCTCTCCTTTCCTTGCTTTTAAAAAATTCTGCATCATTCTTTTCCTGCCCACAACAAGAATCCAGCAATGGGCACTGTAGTTTGAAAAATAACTAGAACTGTGTCTCCTTGGGCCACTGGCTCTTCCTGTCTCCTGCAGTAGAAGCATGTGACATTTGGCTGTTCCAAAGCTGGGTATCTGAAGGTAGCATCTTCTCCCTGGAACTAAGTTGTAATGGTGCCATCAGTGGTTGGCCAAGGTGTGGGAAAATCATATTTCCCAGTTGCTCTGGATCATTTTCATTGTATGGAGTCTTCTAAGCACACCTGTTGCCCATGCTGAAGGACAGAAAGGTGCTGAATGCCTTTGAAAAAGATCTCTAGTTTGTATTTAGATGAGTTTTACAGAAGTTGTGTTCAGACTTGGGCCAGTATGCCACCAAAGCAGGAATTCTTCCAACATTCACTTCTGAATTTTGGCGCTCCAAGTCACCTAATCTTGTTTATGAAGTGGGACTGATACAGTAATCATTCCTTTCATTTCTAAATCTTGAACAGAGCTCTCTGTGTGTGTGCAGTTTGCCACAGGTTTCACTTTTCCTTTCCAGTTGAAGCTTTCTCCCAAGCATGTCACCAATGGGGTTTTACAGACTGATAAAACCTTGCAAAAATGATATCCTTACACTTACAATTTATCGACCTTCTTTTTGTGAGCACCTTCACAAGTTTATCTCCAGAGTTTGATCGTCTGAAGCACTGGGAATTTTCAGTGATTCCAATTTTCATTTCCAATCTGTGTACAGAGAGCACTGCGTGGCTCACCACAGCTCATTCTTCCTTCCATTTATTTGCATATTTCCTTATTGTATGTGAACAAGGCACATATGCACATTAATCAAGCCCTGGAAACAAATCACCTGATTGCACATACAGGTCTATCAAGATTTTTTTTGTGTGTGACATTTACCCATGTGCCCCTGAGTTCTAACAGCATTCTTTTGGTCTGATTTTGTTACCAATGTACTGGTGCACATGTGCACATCAATCAGACACTGCATAAAGAAAATCTTGGTGTCATATCAAGATTGCTTTTTGCAGTATTTTAGCTATGCACAATACTATCATAGAGGGACAAAAAGATGGAAAAAGAGTTACGGGAACTGTAATCTGCTACGAAGTATGCATGATACAATGCTGGTATTATAAATTCTAGCTAGATTGCAAGTCACCGCACACAGAGAAACTCCTGAACAATAAAGGAATCCAATGGGGAAAATCTGTTCATCCCTATATAGAAGGCACAAAGCAGACTGAGACAGGATATTGCCTTTCAGTTCTGTAACATTTTTTTTTTTTTTCTGCTGGGTTCTGTCATTCTCAAAAACTCACCTAATGCTAGCTGTGCTGAAACATTGAGTACATTTACTCCATCCTCTTAGAGATTCAACATTGGTTGACTTTGTGGGAGACAGGAGTGTACTGGTGTCTAGAGGCCAAAGATAAGCGAACAGATATTTTATTCATTGATTGACATTTATATCCCACCTTTCCTCTTGGATCAAGATAATAGTTGGTACAATAATAGTTAAAACATCCCCTGCTAAAACCAACCGTAAAATAGCAAGCCCCAAATTCCTCCTCCTCCCCCTCCTAAAAGATGCCTGACACTCAAGCCCCCCTTCAGCAAATGGGTAGGCCTTGCAGTTCCTTCTGAAGATCTCCAAGGAGGGGACCATTCCACTGAGCTGGAGCCATAATAGAAAAGACCTGTACTCTGGTCAATGCCAGATGGGCCACTCAAAGTGGTGGGAGAGCCAATAGATGGCTGCGTGATGACCATAACTGACACACAGGGACATATGAAAGGAGACAGTCCTTCAAATATTGGTCCCTTTCCACTAAAGCTCACTAAGCACTTTCAGTTTCCCTTAATCTGAAGAGGAGCAAGTGGAGAGCCTGGCAAAACCTTTCCCAGTGAAATCAGCAGGATCTCAGAGTATTTATCTCAAGTGGGATTGTACCTACTGGTTTTAAAGGACATACTGGCTCCAGCCCCCAAAATATTGGTTTAAAGTGGGATATAATGTGAATGGAAGGAAGGAATCTGCTGAAAGAAAGCCCAGCAGTCTAAGGCACTACATATTTTACTTTATAATTTATATACAATAAATATATAATTCTTCTACACACAGGGCTTTTTCATAAGCTGTTCATTGGATTTCTGGGGATCAGAAAAGAGTGACAAGCCTACTAAAATATTAACAGTCCCTTTGACTTAACTGAGATCAATTATCTGATGCTTGCTTGGAACTTCATATAACTGCTTGAGACCACCCCCAAGAAGATTCCTTATAACAACTTGGTCAAATGCTCTACTTTGGCAAGCGCCTCCTTACCACTGGCAAAGCTTGTAGCCTTCTATCACTCATGGTCAATTGAATTGATCAGATGAGACAGGGTAGGGCCAAGATTTCTGTTGTCTGTGACACTTTGCCAATTACACAGTGTTCCACTTGAGAAAGAAAATGTAAGGAGTCAGTAAAACCAATGACAAAGCCTTCACTTTCAGATGACCTTGTATAAGAAGTTTGTAAGGAATGATAGTTCTGTCCATGGTGCTGAAACACCTTCACACTACTGGGGTTATGGGGGGTGGGGGGATGGATCCTCAGAGGCAGTTGCATTTTGTAGAGGCAGGATATATACTTGCCACCAAATGTGAAAATTTAGGCAAGGATCGCACAATTCCTGTTGGAGTTAAAGGATAATGTATAAGGCCTATTTTGCTAGATTAGAATCTAAGGAGAGAACATCTGGAGAGCTAACAGTAAATATGAATAAATTGCTGGATAGGGTGCCACTTCAAAGGAATTGTTGTTTGATGAGACTCCCTGCTATTTCAGTACTTGGGAGTTTTCTGTTTGAAGATGTATACAAATATAAGAAGCAAATGGAGAACAGAATGGCTCAATTGAACTAGGGCAGCATGAACAAAACAGCTTTGCAGAAGAACTGGTTCCCAGATGGAATACAGACCACAGCGGCAGCTCAGAGATTCTGTATAATTAATGACAGCTTTGCCAGTTTTCGTGTGTACATTATTTTAACTTAAGTGGGAACAAACACATCAATAAAAGGCATCCAACCTGGAGTTCACTGAGGCCAAGGATCTAGAATTTTTTTGCAGTTCCCCCTGTGGTTTAATTTGCACTCTGTCCTCACACTTGGAGTTTGCACATAGGGATCCTACTGAAATTCTCCTTATTCAGTTTCCAATTCAGATATTCACATTGGTTTCCACATCTAAAGCACTTTGGGAAAATAAAGACTATTCATGGAGGTAAGCCACCCTTCTTGACCCTTCTGGTGGTGATGCAAAATCAAGAAGGGAATCTCAAGAGGGATGAGCAGACTTCTTCTGTACAATTCCTTTATTATCCTTAAAGTTCACTCCTCCTTAATGCCAAATTAAGGAGGAAAAGTTCTGAAGTTCATTCTGGGGTGGAAGCATAGACTGTTTGCCAGGACATTTAGTTGTTCCCCACACCCCATACATGAGAAAAAACACATAGGTTAAATGAGGGTTTATTAATTACAGTGTGAAATGTGAAAATAATTAACCTCATTCCCCACAATATGTAGATTCCCCAAGAGGCTGCCCATCTGGTTTGGCAGCATTTGGGCAATCCACCCTGGTCCCAAGCTCAACATGGCCACAGGCCAACTTCTGCTTTTTCCTCGCCTTCACCAAACAAGTGCAGATCAATGTTGCTCATTGACCCCATCACCTCATGCCATACAGTACAAAGGTTCAAGCACTGATGCACAGCCCCGAGGGATTGGCACCTCCCTCTCTGACCCAGGGCCATTCAGCCATCAATAAATGGTTTGGTGCCTCCATTCATCCTTGGATGCCTCAGCGTGCTTATCAGTCTCTTTATATAAAAAAATACCTCACCTTCACAAATTCTGCCAACCCCACTGGGGGCCTCACCAACCACTGGCTGCAGCCCTAGGCGGTTGCTGTTCTTCTTACACCCCACTGGTCTAGGACCTTCCATTTTCTGTGTGGGATGGGTGCAAAACTGCCCCAGACAGTATTTGGGTAGGAAGATGTTTCCTTCTGCTCATTTATACCGTATGCATATTGACAAAATCCTACAAAAAATCTGATGCTTCTGTATGATTGCATCAAGATTAAAGCATTGGAAATAACTTTCAAAAACAAAACTAAATTAAAGAGTCTCTCTGTGTAGTTTTTGTTCTGATGTACACATGAGAAACCCAGTGGAATGTAGTGGTTAAAGCACTGGACTAGGATATGGGAGACCCAGTTTTGAATCTTCATTGTGCCATGGAATCTTGCTGGGCGACCTTGGGGCAGTCACATGTTCTTAGCCTAACTTACCTCACAGGGCTGTTCTGAGCATAAAATGGAGGAGAGGTGAATGATGTAAGATGGGGATAAAGATGGCACATATATGAATAAATGTCTCCTGCACACAAAAAATAATCTAGTTCAACTGTACACACAATCACAGCAAGAATGCAGGGTTCTGTCACTACATATCCTTTCATCAGTCAGACTGATGGGGAAGACACATTTATTTATTTAAAACATTTGTACACCACCTTTCCAGAATGCTCAAAGCAGCTTATAAGACAGAAACATGTACCGTTAAAAACACAGTTAAAACACATAGAGTAACATGCATCAAATTAATTGCAACTTACAATATATATCACCACCAACTGCTAATTACTGATATTCATTAGTTACTTATTTCTGCCAAAGATGTGTCAAGAGAGAGTGTGGGAGTGTGGGACCTTTCTGTACCATATTGGTCAGGTTGTTCCAAAGAGTTGGCAAGACCACTGAAAAGGAACGTGCACAGGCTGCAGATGAGCAGACCTCCTGAACAGAAGCGGCCACCAAAGGTGAGGCACCTGATGATCTTATGGGGAAAGGCAGTCCATTAGATATTTGAGTCATAAAGAACTGGAATAAACTGAAAGCAGCATGCCCAGTGCTCTGCATGATAATCTGAAATAAATAAAGGATAATGGAAAATTCCTAATTGTTCCACTTTGATAATGAGACTGGGTAATTCATAACTCCACTATCCTTGAAGCAATCTGGACAATTTTAGCAGCAACCGATAGCACATAAACAGCATTGTTTTCTCAAGTCTTGTCCTGATCAAAATCTTCATTAATCATATGATATCCCCTAGCATTTAGCCTTACACAGGTGTTGCCATCACGTTACCCTGCATAAGTCACTCATATTAACTTGCAGAAGTCACCATCCAGAAAGAGTAACTTGCTTAGATCTGATGAGGCCCAAATGATGCAATTAATAAAGATCTGGACTGTGCTTTGGAAGAAAATGAAAAGAATACATAATAGTCTTTATAAAAATAATTGCTTTATAAAAAGCAATGATTGCATTATAATAATATTGCTTTATAAAAATACATAATATTTAATGCTGATATATAGGCCGAGGACAGACTGGCAATTTGCCCTGGTAGCCAGTCGCGGCAAAAAAAACCCGGAGTAAACGATACCGGGTTTTCCCGTCCACACAGCGGGGGCCTCTGCCGGAAGATACGGGACGGAGGCGCGCGGGAGCATTCAGACTGCCGCACCAGAGGCGTGCTATATTTGCCGTTTCCCCATTAATTCGGCTGTGGGTATATGTGCGCATAAGCGCATTTTGCCAATTTTTTTTTGCCCTGCAACTCCGGCACCGCATTGGGCGGTGGAGCGGAGCGCGGCCAATCACACCGCTGCTGCCTCATGCCCAACGTGGGTTGCTCCCGGCTTTTCGGCTGCGCGTTCAGACTCCCCGGAAGCGGAGAAACGCGCGATGAATGCAGGCTTTCAAGATTTGTGCCGGCTTTTATCAGGTGTTTTTTTAATCCGGCAGTGAAGCACGAGAGCACCGGTAGGCTACGGGTGGAGGACGCCAGGCAGATGTGCCTGTGTGAACATTCCATTTAATCTGATATTGAGTCATTGTCAGCCCGGGTCCCATCCCATGGCAAATTGCCAGTCTGTCCTCGGCCTCAGAGTAGCCTGATATTGACAGATTTCAGAAGCTAAGCTGGGTCATGACTTGGATGGGAGAACACTAAGGAAGACTATGCAGAGGAAGGCAACGGCAAACCACCTCTGCTTAATCACTTGCCTTGAAAACCCTATATGGTCACCATAAGTCAACTTGGACTTGACAGCACTTTATGAATGCATGTGTACATACACAGAAAGACAGGAGAATCATTTGCTGAGATGAAAGTGTTAGGGAAACCAGAATTTGCACCAAGAACCATGCACTACTGGAAGTACGTGGACCGTGTACTAAGGTTTTAGAGACCCCTTCAGTAACGTATGGGAAGAAGCGGGTCTAACATCAGCCTCTACAACTGATGGGGAAGGTAAAGCCAATGGAATTGATTAGCATTGATTTTGGACAGACAAAAGAAAGGAGTAATCTATGTGCTCGGCTGCCACAAGATGCTGTGGGGCCACTGGCTCTGGCTGCTTTAAAGGGGGATTAGGAGAGGTCTATCAACACATAATCACCACAGTTGTGAATTGCTTCCCCCCCCCCCAGCATCCCATTAAGGAACAAAACTGGATTCAGCTAGGGACATTGAGTTACAGTTTAAACACCCCAGTCCTTTAGTATGGGTTCCCAATAAGGCTTCCCTCAGGGGACCTGGTATGGCAATACAGCCATGTGATGCCCTTCTAGCCTGCACACCAAATTTGTGGAGGGTACCAAGATAGCTCCCCCCTCAGCCCCCCGGGTTTTGTCAGTTGTGAGTGTCTAGTTTTAGAATCTTCTCCCGTCCTCAGATGCCCTGGGGTGCTCAACAATCTAGCCTATAACCCCAATCGGATCCCACCAGTCTCTACCTTGTCGCTAAACAAATATTCTGGGATCGGAACTATTCAAATGTCCTACCCCCCAACCAGTTGCTAAGGCCAGGCCTAAACGTTAAAGCTGCTGTAGCCCCAAGAAAAACATAGGACATGCAGAAAAGGGCTTTCTTCCAACCAGTTTGAGGAAACCTTTACAAAATTCCTGCTGATTCCCAGCAGGCTACCAGCAAATCCCACAATATTGATGGGGGGGGTGCTGAAGTGTTGGCACACAGCAAAGCCCTGCATAAAGGTAGTGAGGCTTGCATGAAGGCAGTGGCTCAGTGGAAAAACCTCTGCTTTGCAAGCCAAAGGTCCCAGGTTCCAACTCTGGCATCTCCAGTTAAAACAATCAGTTAGTATGTGATTTATAAGACCTCTACCTGAAACCCTGGAGAGCCACTTTGAGTAGAGAATACTGACCCTAATGGATAGGGTTGCCAACCTCCAGGTGGTAAAAACCACCAAAGTTCACTGTGAAAAAAATGATTCCATTACAGTTACAGTCCACAAACACTGCTTCTTCTTTTATTCCTTTATTTTACTTCATGCAATGCTGCTGCTGCTTCCAAACAACAACGGATTTCCTAGGTAAGTATTCTGTTTCCCCCAATGCTTCATCAGGTTGCTTCTTTAAACATGGAGCTGTTTTACAAATAAATTATATGTGGTCTAATATGTGTAAGTTTGCCCATGTCAGAAATTATATGTTTATTTTTAAATTTTAAATGATGCCACCCAAAGGATTAAATTTAGCTTTTGATTTATCTTCATTTATTTAGCTACTTGTATAATTTTGATGGCTGCCTGGAATAAGATTTGGAAATAGTTTGTGCTGGAACAGGCATGAGCAATCAAGGCATGGTAGTGTCAGGTACTACAGACAGATCATGCAACACAGGGCTTCTTCAGAAGACAGCATTTAATGAAACAGTTCTAGAGACATGTGTACAAACTCTGTGTCAGTAATGACTTGTTACAGCAAAGCATACTAGGTTATACTGCATTCAAATGGCCCCCCAATAGCAGAAGCCAATGATTATAGTTCGTGCACACAGCAAGCCTGGGCGGGCAATTAAAGAAAACAACCAAGGACCCGTTAACTTTCCCAGTGTCTGGGTTTCAGCCGCCTGAGACCCAAGGTTAGGTTTTTAGATAGGAAGCAAAACACAAGTATGAGGCAGGGGAGAGGAGGCAGCTGCACTCCTCCCACATTCCATGTACATGACATCCATTAATATGGCAGGACTACCTGACAGGTAGATAATAGAGTGGCTATGGAGACAGTAAAGAATGAGAGCAAGGAGATGCCAAAGGAAAACACAAGATTAATTCAGAGTAAGAGGCTAAGAGCATTGGGTAAGCATGTCCTTGATTGATCACACTTGAAAAAGAATCCATGGATATGAGTTGTAACCATATTATAATTTATAAACAAGCAACCTGACGAAGCATTGGGGGAAACGGAATACTTACCTAGGAGATCTGTTGCCGTCGTTTGGAAGTTCTTTGGAAGCAGCAGCAGTATTGCATGAAGTAAAATAAAGGAATAAAAGAAGAAGCAATGTTTGTGGACTGTAACTGTAATGGAATAATTTCCCCCCCACAGTGAACTTTGGTGGTTTGTACCTTTGGTTGATCACTGTGGTCCATTTGTGGCTTGAACCCCTTGGTGGTGGCTGGAGATCTTTTTGCTATTACAATGGATTTCCAGGTGACAGAGATCAGTTATCTTGGAGAAAATGGCTGCTTTGGATGGTGGACTCTATGGCATTATCCCTCCCCTTCCCAAACCCTGCCCATTTTAGGCTCTACCCCCCAAATCTCCAGGTATTTCCCAACCCGGAGCTGGCAACCCTATTGATGGACCGATGTAAGAGAACACCATGCGTGTATGCGCGCACGTGTGTGTAACAGGGCTCTTTTTGTAGCAGGAACTCCTTTGCATATTAGGCAACACATCCCTAATGTAGCCAATCCTCCAAGAGCTTACCGTAGCCCCTGTAAGAAGAGCTCTGTAAGCTCTTGGAGGGTTGGCTACATTAGGGGTGTGTTGCCTAATATGCAAAGAAGTTCCTGTTACAAAAAGAGCCCAGTGTACATATATATGCGGGGGCGGGGGGTCCTTCCCACTGGCTGGGATCCATGAGGAAATAGTCCAGATTCCACTGACCCAATCAGTGTCAACACCTCATTTCAAAATTGGAGTGCAAACAGTGTCTCTCAGCCTCAGATGCTGGCAATGCCCTTCTTTGGAAAATGCAGTACTAACAGAACATTTGGCAGAAATTCTTCCCAGCAGCACAACAATGAAATAAAGGTTGCCTCAAAATCAGGCCTCCCTGCTTGGAAGGTGGTAGTCGTTCCACATACATTCATAACTACCAATATAACTTTGACAGAGGGAGAGAACACCACACGTTCCAGTGATATTTTTTTTTTGACTGGAGAGAATTAAGAAATAGGATGAGCTTCAAGGGAGACAGTCCCCTGCTGAGAGTAATTTCCATTTCTTCTCCGATACCCATCACAGTTGTCAGGCAAAGGGAATTCTGAGGTGATTGCCGGAATTAGACCAATTCTGTAGAATTTTCTTTCAGGTTTACACGTTGTTCTAACCTATTACAGCTGGAGAAAAAGTCATCATCATTGGCTCCTGTGCCTCTTTCTGTATCATTCCTAGACGATGCCCTTTGAGTTTTTCTTCTCTTGTAGCTTAAAAAAAAAAAACAACCACCCTGAATTCGACTGACTGGCTAGTTGTATTCTCTTCCCTCCTCCTCCTCATTTCTAGTCAGGTTCCCTCAGAGATTTCCTCCCTTTTACTTCAAGAACATAAGTGTGCTTGTTTGTGAAATATTAAACTCACTTCAGCTCCTATAGGCTTCTGAATTTTGGAAGCGGGTGCCCTTCTGTTTATTTATTTTTTAAAAAATCAGAGCCTAATTTGAGGTAACAATGTGGAAAGAAACTGAAAAACCGCCGCATACTCTAATTCAAGAAGATAAGCTGGGATCACATGTTGCTTTTGGAAGTATTAGAGTGACTTTTAATAGGCCTTTAACAGGACTCTTGTGAGTTCCGCAGCTGATCCAAACAAAGACCTCTCTTCGCAGGCTTAATCTCGCTGTAGGCCTGAAAGATCACTTTCTGCGGAAGAGGATATCTCTCAGGACAGAACCGAAGGAATAAAAGAGTGGAAGCTGGGAAAGAAAGAGCACCAACCAAGGCAAATTTGTGGGGAAGAAAATTCCCACCCTCCCCTCAGTGACCAGTATATACACTCACACATAGACCAAATCTCCTGGGATTATAATTGCTCTAAACACTACAGAGATCGGTTACCCTGGAGATAAGGATGCCACCCTCCAGGCGGGGCCTGGGAATATCCTGGAATTACAGCTCATTTTGGGACTACAGAGATTTGCTCACCTGGAAAACATGGAAGCTTTGGAGGGTGAACTCGGTGGCATTGTACTCAGTGGAAGTCCCTGTCCTCCCCAGGCTCCACCCCCAAATCTCCAGGAGTTTCCCAGCCTAGAGCTTGTCACTCTACCCCCTACCCCCCACTGAGGTCCGCAGGGGAGCTTAGCAACCCTACCTGGAGAAAGTGGCTGCTTTGAAGGTGGACTTTATGGAATTACATGCCGCTGAGGTCTTCCCCCTCCCCAAACCCTGCCCTTCCCAGGATCCACCCTCCAAACCTCCAAGAATTTTCAGATCCAGGCAACCCTAACTCACTAGTATTTATTCATTAAAATACTTATAGCCCACATTTTGGTACTGCACTCCCTCCATCCAGCAGCTTACAGCATCATGCAGTCTCAGTCAGTAGTTCCTGGCCTTTTGGGCTGGGATAGTTATTGGTGGCAGTCCCAATTTTAAACAAGGCATGAAAGCTCTAAGGCTCCTAAGGAACCATCTGCCACCTTGGGTACTGCAACCAATCTGCAGCCAGATTTTACTGTGAGCTGATCCACCGACCCTTCCTATGGATCATGTAAGGTAGCTGGTTGCCTTTTGAGGGGCTGAGTAGCAATTCTGGGGGGCTTTCCTCAAACTGGCTGAGAAGGGAACCCTTTTTCACCTGCTCCAGTGTCCTGGGGGATGATGGTATTCTCTAGTTGGCCTGGTCTTTCGACTGGTGAGGTCATAACTCATTTGGGCAGGAACTGTGAGAGTTGCTACAGTATGTCTCCCTCTGTGTGTGCAAAGTGACATAAAGCCAGAGCTGACTGATGGAACCCCAACAAGGGGCCTTTCAAGGCAAATGAGAACTAAACTAAACTTAAAACACACACAAAAACACACACCCATCATATAAACTGTAGGTCAGGAAGGAGGGATCATTGAGGGAATGTCAGAAGCACCCAAAATATTCTTTATTCACTTTGATATGGGGATGTTCCATTTAGTCTCTAGGGTAGCCAGTTTCCTTCTGGGTTTCCCACCCCCCAGCTCTTATTGCCTGGGCAGTGGCTGGAAATACTGGGGGCCAGATAAGGGTGTGTGTGATTGGAGTTCTTGGCACAATGATGTTGCTTCCAGCATGACCTGGAAATGACATCGTGATGCGGCGGCATTTGCCCAAAACTCTATGGTTAAACCATAGCATCTGGGATAAAGGCTACAGTGTCATCCTCAGTGTGATGACATCACTGCTGGGTTGAGCCGGAAGCAATATTGCATTGGGATGGCAATTGTGTCTCCCCCTACACACCAGAAGTCCCCATCTACCCCCTGTTCCACCAGTTGCTAGGCCTCGCCTGGCAAGTTAGGTTGCCAGCTCCAGGTTGGGAAATAACTGGAGATGGGGGGGGGTGGAGTCTGAGGGGGGGTTGGAGCATCATGCACCATCATTTTCCCCAGTTTCCACTCCCGAATGCTCCTACTCCCTAAATGCTCCTGACTGGCCAACCAGTTGCCCTGGAGGCAGGGAGCTCCTGTTGATCTCTCTGTTTTCCTTTCTGTTGCTGCTGAAGCTGACAGGGGGGGAAATTGGATATTTCCACTGTTGCAGCAGCCTATGGCTTCATTTGTCCCCCATAATATAGTCCTTTCAGGATGCTTGCTTGTCTCCTTGTTTCTAGTTGATAACATAGAGCATGGGTCACCATGGCGCCCACCGACACCTTTCTTGGTGCCCACCTGGTGTTTGTAGAAAGTGGATGGGGTTAGGTGGGGCTATTGCCCAGTAAGGCTTCTGATCGACTGTGCAGATTTTTTAAAAAATGTTGCTTTGACAGTAGTCACCACCACAGCACAAGCATCTTCACTGTGTGACTGAAGGTAAGATGAAGCCGCCTTTTTGCGTCCATCTACATCTCCTTCGGCAGCCATTTTGCGACAGTCGTTCTGTGGCTGTGCCCGCCACATGGTGTCAGAATTCCAAAGGTGCCCACAGGGTTTAAAAAGTTGGGGGGCCCCTGATGGAGGGCAGGTCATCAGCCAGTTCTAGAAAAGTTACATCCCCATATCTCTTTCCAGATCTCTTTGTTTGTTCGTTTGTTCCTGTTGCCATTCTGATTTGTGGTCATGTACACACGCGGCTGTCTTTACTCAGATAATATCCGGATCTGTCTGCTCCTTCTCATTCCATATGGATGGGGAATGTGATGGGATTAGACAAAGCAGTGTTCTATTGACTGCTCTCTTTCCCCTTATCAACAAGAGGAGTGGATCTCATCTTCTGGGTCACGAAGAGCATCCGGAGAAAAGACAAGTACTAGTGCTCCCAAAGAGAATCCAGTCTAAGAAACCTATTTAGGAAATGGATTTTATCTTCTTTTTCCCCCTACTAGGAAGCTGATTAGCCTCTTGTCCTTTTTCTATTACAGGAATTCAATTTTATCTTGGTAGGGGGAAAAAAAGGCTTTTCTGTTTGCTTAATGTGGTAGTAGCCGATGCAAGGGAATTTCTCTTTCTACCGCCAACTCAGTATGCATGCTTCTTGGGCTCAGGAAGAGCAGACAGTGCAGGGAGAATGGACAGCATACTAGTACGGGGAAGAAATTATAGATCAGGCAAATAATTCCAATGAAAAGGCCAAGGGAGGCTGAGAAGGTATGTGTATGGGGTTTGTTGCAAGTAGTGAGGGGGGGGGGTCTTTGGCAAAATGGCTGTGGCTCAGTGGAAGAGCCTCTGCTTTGCATGCAGAAGGTTCCAGGTTCAATCCCCAGCATCTCCAGTTGAAATTCCCAGGCAGTAGGTGATGTGAGAGCTGCTGCCAGTCTGAGTAGACAATACTAACTTATTGTCTGACTCCATATATGGTCTGACTCAGTACAAGGCAGCTTCATGTGTGCCTGTTCACCCACCCACCCCTTTGCTGTGTCCTCCATTGAAGATGCAATAGTAATTAAAAATAATAGTCATCATCTGAAAACTGTTAAAGGATGGAGGCCAGGTACTTGCACAGGAGAAATGGGAACTGGACCTCGGTAGGGAACTCTCACTTTCGGAATGATACCAGATTTGGAACTCGGGTGCACATTCCTCATTTTTTTTTTTAAATATTCAGCTCCAAGCTTTTAAGATACAGACCCGTTGGTACTACACTCCCTCCAGGCTACACAAGATAAAGAAGAGTATCAGTCCCTTGTGTTGGAAGGGATGTGGCCAAGTTGGTACATTCCGACATTGCTGGTGGGAATGCCCGGTCATCCAGGGATTCTGGCAAGACGTTTTAGATGGGATTGGTAAAATGGTAGGTTGGGTCATCTCGTCTACCTTAGATCTAGTCCTACTAGAAATGTGGTCTGACTGCACACCGAGAAAGGATATGAAGGCTATGATTGCTACCCTACTGGCAGTGGCAAGGCTAGCCATCGCTTCCAAATGGAAAGCCAAGGAAGCGCCAATTATAGAACTATGGCTCAATAAACTACGGACACAATTTGTGATGGGAGAGATTGCTGATGATCTAAACCCCCACTCCTGTGAGGATACGAATGGCACCTTTGTAGTTACCTGGCTCCTGATACTGCAATATTTATCTGAGAATGAGATTATTCCATCTAATGTACACTATCAGGACTGGATTAATTTCTGAGCATTTGGTAGTTCACTGTTTCTTGAAAGACTTACGATCTGGCTTAATGCTGTTAATAGTTTGAATCAGTTACTTAGACTGCGGTCACACACACTCAGTAATCCACTTTCAATACACTTTCAAACTGGATTTTGCCAGTTCACAGAGTAAAAATCCAGTTGGAAAGTGCACTGAAAGTGGATTGAAAGTAGATATTGAGTGGCTGCAGCTTTACCTTCCTACCTTATGTATATATTATTACTTCTTTCCTTCACCTGTTTTTTTTTGTGATGATACATGCAGTTTTTCATTATATATAATACATTTTAATTTTAAAAAGCTGTTAAAAGACCGCAATCAGAGCTTGTCATTTGCCATTGTTAAGGAGCAATAGATATGCCTTGCCGCTCTTTTCTAGTCCATCACCTGGATTCTATCGGGCCAAAGATCTGGGCTTTAGGAAGAGAAAAGCGCGAAGCAGCCGCCTCTATTTATTTGGATTCTATGCTCGGCTCTCTGGCTCCGTAGCTTCTCGTACTACGGTATTAATTGCCAAGCCTTTGCCCCGTTGTGCCATTTGTTATCCAAATATAGCTGCGCAACAGACTGTCACAAGGGATCCATTTTTCATTAACACGAGTGACCAATCCCTTGATAAGCTGCCTTCCAGCTTTGGGATGACGTTCAGTTAAACACTGTCTCCTAGATCGTAAATCATTGCCGCATTATAGGGGTGGAAAAAAAAAAGTTTCCTCCGCTGCGCAGCGGGGAGCAAAGCTCTGTCTGCAGGTTTTTAATTGAGAAAAACAAACAGTGATGAAACCCTCTTTAGATACTCTCAAGCCATTTCTGCTGGATTAAATGGAACCGAAGCGGCATCGTTCGGATGCTGACGGAAGCCTCTTGCAATAACATGCCTTTCTTTCACTCCCACATCCCTCTCTCTGGGAGGTAGCCTTTAGACCAGCTAACCAGGGTCCTACTGACTATTCCTGCAATTTAAAATACAGTAAATAGCCTGTCTAGGGATGAATGGAACAGGTGCACCCACTTCTTGTCTTTCCCTCATTCCTTCCTTATCAGATACGTTACCTTTAGAGACAGCTCTTCCTCTCCCAGCCGGACAAGCAAGGGTCAAAGATAAGTCAGAACAGTTAGCAACTGATAGATCATCCCAGTTGAATTCCTATATTGTTCTAGAGTTCTGTTCTACGCTGTGCTCCACTCCTCCTTGTTTGTATGTGTGTGTGCTGTCAAGCCACAGTTGACTTATGGTACTCCTGTAGGATTTGCAAGGCAAGAGGCGTTCAGAGGTGACTTGTCATTGCCTGCCTCTGCTTTGCAACCCTGGTATTCCTTGGAGGTCTTCCATCCAAGCACTAGCCAGAGTTGACCCTGCTTGGCTTCAGGGATCTGATGAGACTGGGTTGGTTTTGGCTATCCAGGTCAGGGCCCACTCTGCTTTAATCCCATTTTAACTAGAAAAATGTCTAAAATGAATTCCAGATTTGGAACATAGAGTCTATAGATGATGAGTTCTCTTGTATCCTGTTTACTCTCCACCTTTCCCCATGTACTGATCAAACCGTGCAAAACAGCCATCTTGATGGGGTCGTACTTATGACGGTATTAAGGCTAATTTTTATGTTTTTCTGATGGTGTTCTTAAAGGTAAAGGCTTCCCTTGCTCAAAAGCCAGTCAAATCCGACTCTAGGGACCAGTGCTCATCTCCGTTTCCAAGCCGAAGAGCCAGCGCTGTCTGAAGACTTCTCCGTGGTCATGTGGCTGGCATGACTAAATGTCAAGATGCATGGAACGCTGTTACCTTCCCACCAAAGCGGTACCTATTTATCTACTTGCAATTTCTTGCTTTGAGCTGCTAGGCTGGCAGGAGCTGGGGCCAGAGGCAGGAGCTCACTCTGTCGTGCGGCACTAGGGTCTCGAACTGCCAAGCTACAGACCTTCCAGTCTGCAACTCAGAGTCTTAACTGTGCAAAAAGCCACCTTGATGGGGGTTATACTTATAATGGTATTAAGTCTTTTTTTTATGTTTTTCTGATGGTGCTCTTACACATTGCTAAATTTCCCACACTATATATTTTGATACAACTGTACATAAAGCTGCTATTTATTTGCAATATGTTTTTTTATGTGACCAGCAGAAGACCAGATTTAACAGTATTTTTTGTTAGGGAGAGAATCATCGGGTGGCCATGATTAGCGTATGCTTAGAACATAATGAGTTGCTTGGTTAATGGCACTTTAATTTTTTTCCCCCTTGACCTAATAGTTGTGTCTCAGGAGGAGCTGCAAAAACTATAGTTCCATCAACCTTGGCGGTAAGTCATGTTAGAGGACATTGAAAAAGCGCTATCTCAGGAAGTGTAATCCTATGCCATCCCTCCAGAAAGGTCAGGTTTGTGGTTTGAGGTGGGGAAATTGGCAAGGATGGGTGGCCACTTCTGTGTGCATGCACATGAATGTACCATAAGAGCATCCAGCGGGATGCTCAAATGCACAGATGGTCAAACCTTGTAAAGTGTTCCGGGGTGGGTGGTGGTTGCTCACTAAAATGTGGATGGTTTGGGGTTGGATTTGGGGTTGTTCAGCCATCTCTAATCCAAACATTGCTAGTAACTTGTGAATTAAGACGATTCTTCTAATAGCAGTGCATGTATTTGGGAGAATACAAAAAGAACTTATTTCCTTATTCTTACCAGCTAAGGCATTCTACTCTGTAAAGCAGATGGACAGCCACGTCTGTTGCAAAGTATCTTTCTACCCCTCTGCCTTGCACACTTTCTGGTTTCTATTGATATGATTCATCACCCATCATTTTCATTCAACACTGCAGCACATTTCAAAAGAGCTCTGCGGTCCCATTTGAATGATCAGCACATCAGGAAACAAAAATAGGTCACTGGATGAACCTACAGGAAATGGAGAGGGAAAAATAACTAATGTTCACCATTTCAAGAGGAATTATGTAATTTACATAATTATTGTAAAAAACTGAATACTGAGCTTGGTTGTCCGACCTTTGTAGCCTGCTTCCCTGTCCAGCTGAATGTTGGTTCCTACATTGACGAGTACGTGACTTGGCATTATCTTTTACATATGCACCTCAGATGCAGCTCAACTGTAAACATGTTTACTTGGAGGTAAAGTCCCAGTCTATAGAGAGGGACTGTGGTTCAATTGCAGAGCATCTCCTTGGCATGCGGCAGGTTCCAGGTTCGATCCCTGGCATCTCCAATTCAAGGATCTGGCAGTAGGTGATGTGGAAGACCTCTGCTGGAGACCCAGGGGAGCATCTACCAATCTGATTCGACAATACTGACTTTGATGGACAGATGTGCGATTCAGTATAAGTACATAACCAACAGAATGAGGCAGAAATAAGGTGGTACCTTGTCAGGTGTGGGGGAATCACCTTTTTCAAAGCTACCCACTGGAAGAAACTAGGACACCAGAGAGTAGAAAGGGCTAGAACTCTCCCCCTTATGTGCTTCAAAAATTGCATTGAACTTTAAAAATTGCACTACCCATTTTCAGTCATCTATGATAGATTCCATTCTATCACCTCATTCTTCTTCATGTATGGACCAGAGCTGAATTTCTGTTTGCTGAAAAAGCATGCTGGGAGGGGGGGCATTGCTTAATCTGTTGGTAGTGTTTTCAATGCATATTTGATGTCCTGAAAAATAAATGTCTTGGAGTCATATTGTAACAAATGTCTGTTCAAATTACTTCTACCCCAGTTTAAATTGTATGTCAGTCTCCACTGCATGAGTGCAAGCAGTTGGATCCACCAATGAATTGCAGACGGGGTTTGAAGTGGAAGAAGTAACTAGGGATTGCGAGATTACTAAGAGATCTGAGACTGTTAATGTGCTGCATTTCAAATAAGAGTGTTGTACAGATCTATTGCTATTTCATTTCAGCCGGCATCTTTCACTTCAGTATGGCTATTTCAGATAATTTATGTTTCAATTTATCCTGCACATTTCACCTCACTAAGGCTATTACACATAATTTACACTATGTTTTATCCTGCAGACTGCACTTGTCTTAGACTATTGCACATAATTTACACTATGTTTTATCTTGCACATTGCACTTTACTTAGGCCGTATCACTTAACTGGCGCTCTCTAAATATAGATGTACACCTGAGGAGTGATGGGTCTGGATGTATCAGCTGGAAGGCTCCTCCCACCCCTAAAGTTAGATTCATGGGTGCCCATTTGGGGACTGGAACAAGCAGATGTAAACATCTGGAGGACATGGGTTCAAATGTGCCATGAAGGTCTGTGAGCCATCTTGAGCCAGTCGCACACTCTCAGCCAGTCCTATCTCAAAGGGTGATGATGTTGATGAAATAGGGAAGGGAGAATGGTATATGCCTCCTGGAGATCTGTGGAGGAGGGACAGGATAAAATTTGATTATATAGAGAGACAGACAGACATCTCAGTACAACTCCCATTGATTTCCAATAATTCCCAGGTTCAGTTTGAAGTGCTATGGTCCAGTGGTTTAGGCTGTTCTTTCCATGAACAATCTCTCAGGTTCAATCCCTGGCACCTTCATGTAAAGGTCCAGAGGTAGCAGGTATTGGTGGTGTGGTGCAAAATGCCATCAAGTCACAGCTGACTTATGGCAACCCTGTGGGGGTTTCAAGGCAAGAGATGTTCAGAGATCATGTTGTTTGTTGGGATGGGCATGAACCAGCCTATGAACTAACATTCATGACCAATTTTGACTGGTTTGTGGTTCCTGGATTGAAGTTTGTGGCAGGTCACCCAGCACAAACTTTCTATGAACTTTCAAGAGATTCATGGAGGTTCATGAATGGATACATTTCCAAACAAACTGTCTCTGCTCAGTCAAAATGTTTATTCAACTTCAAAGCAGCCTTGGAAACATAGGTCCATTCTATGCACTTTTGAACCTATGCCTGACATTTTCACCAAAAGCACTTTCCTGGGGCATCTTCTTTTGGGGGCCACATCTGTGGCTTGCAAAAGGTCTGTTCTATATACTCCTGAACCCCCTGAACCTGCACCTGTCATTTCCCCAGAAAGCACTTTCCCAGGGGCACCTTCTTTGGGGGACTGTAACAGACCCCATAAATCCAATCCTCACCAAACTTCGAGGGCAGGTAGAAGAGCATCAGCCGGAGATCCCCCTGTCAGTTTGATGTCTCTAGCATGCTGAGGGGCATTCTATCTCATCACAAACCTCACAAACCAAACCAGTTCACCTAGCACCTAAAAGTTCACAACAGTTTGCAGCTCACCAACCAGGCATGCCATGAACCATAAACCAAAACACGCCCATTAGTGGTTTGCCATTGCCTGCCTCCGAATACAACCCTGGTATTCCTTGGAGGTCTCCTATCCATTTATTAGCCAGGGCCAATCCTGCTTAGCTTCTGAGACCTGATGAGATTGGGCTAGCCAGGGCTATCTAGGTATTAGGGAAAGGAAATCGCAGCTTAAGACCCTGGAGATCTGGGCTTGAAGCCTACCTAGATTTCTGCAGGTGCAAGGAAGAAGGGCAATACGAGAACTCTGATACCTTCTTAAGCTATTCCAATGTGCTTCTCATCCACAAGAGCAGCATTTTTGGGTGTCTTTTGGGCAGCCAAAGGAAGGAGGAATTGGTGGGAATTACACCCCCCCCCGTGCCCACAGAAATCTAGGTGGGAACCAATCCTGTGTCTCATATAAATACTTTGGACTTGAAGACCTTCCGATCAGGCTTTGGTCCAGGTAGAACACATGAGGCTGCCTTCTCCTGAATTAGACTCTTGATCCACCAGAATTAGTATTGTCTGCTCAGACTGGCAGCTGCTCTCCAGAGTCTCAGACATCACCTGCTATTTGACCCTTAACTGGAGACAGTGGGGATTGAACCTGAGACCTACTGTGTGCCAAGCAGATGCTCTGCTATTGAGCCACAGCCTCTCCTTTTGTAGATTTCAGATGCACATTGCAACAAAGAGTAATTGTACCTTCTGCAATTGCTTTTGTGCATTTTTTTTTCTGATGCACACTTGTGTTTCAGTGACTTGGTAAAACACCTCCTAAAATGAATCTTGACACAACTGTCTGCAGAGTCTCCTTGAGGCTGTTATTGTGCAGTGTTTGTATATATGGTAACACAGAGCTGGAAGAAGAGACCAATGAACACAAGCCACTAATAGCGGTGGCAAAGTGTACATGCACACCATTTTGTGCAGCATTCAGGAATCTAAAATAGAACAATAGGAAGATACTGACTGAACATCAGACAGAAACCCGGGAAGTGGGGAAACAAAATATGGAGAGAAATCGGGATCCAGATAAATTTGAGAAGCATCCCTGGTTGTCAAGTCATGGTATCTATTTGGCAACATCTGTCTCGGAAATCTGAGCAGCTCCAGGTTCTTGCTTTCCTTTTCCCTTCCTGTGAGGGCCTCTCTTCCCTTTGCCTTAATCAAAACCTACACCTCAGAGAGTGGTGTAATGGATGCCGCGGCCGAGAACAGCAGTCTCCCTTCTGAAGTGTCATTCAGCAGTAAAGGAGAAGTGTGGCTGGCTGATGTGACGGCAGCAGAGCCATAGCCGTGTGCAGATCTGGGAGAGAGATGCACACTAGCAGTGCTATAAAAGAAAGGACTTTGCAGTGTATTCCCCCCCCCAACTGCCCACCTGCCTGCTAAATCCTTCCATCTCCTCCATCCAGTCTTGCTCAGAATAGAGCTGTTAGAACCCCACCGTTGTCACTGGTAATGCAGTATATGTGCACACACTTCAAGCCGTGCTTTCCCCCTTCCCGCCGAAGTGACTCGCCCTTTCATTGTCTAATGGGAGTGCAAATGACACATGCCATTAGGAGCCATGAGCAGAGACGACTGCGAAGGCTTTGGCGAGCATCTCAGCCAAACAGCAGGTGGTGTGTTGCGACAGATGCCTTTTGCGGTGGTAGTTTGTTCAACGCACACCTCTCTGATGCCTGCCTGTGTTTTCTAAACCTGCCTGCAGGATTCCTAGGCCAAAGAAGGTGGCAGAGTTGTGCTCAGCTGGTGTTCCCAGGTAGGGTGGTGGTGGGGCTCTGAAAACAATGGCTGAGTTATTTTGGGAACAGGGAATGGTGGCCTCCTGGAGACCTGCACAGGACCGATCTCCAACCCTGTGTGTTTGGGAAGGGCTCGGCACGTGGGCCAGAGAGGGGAGGAATGTGGGTGCTCATTCTCATCTCGCTTCATATAATTGACAAACTAATCTCCAGCCTGAGCAAATGTAACAGCATGAGCAAGCTTTATTCTTTAACTTTTTTTCCCAAAAGTAATTATTTAATTGCAATTTTAATCCCCCTTTTCAGTAAAAATTGGCTTCCAGGGTGGCCCTTATGAATATATTTTTTTTAAAAAACAAAAAAACAAAGCAGTCCTACCAATTATGATTTAAATTTCATGCAAATGTTCTGGGGTGCGTGTGATTCTCTGTTGTGACAAATCCTGGCATGGTGGAGGAGGGGCCTGGCTGAACACATGAAGCTGCCTTGTACCGAGTTAGATGATTGGTCAGTTAAAGTCAGTGTTGCCTACCCTGACTGGTGGGGGCTATCCAGGTCCTCAGGGAGAGATCTTTCACAGCACCTCTTAATGGATCCTCCTAACAGGAGATGTCAGGGACTGAACCTGGGACCTTCTGCATGTCCCGCAGATATTCTGCCTCTGAGCCACAGTCCCTCTTCCAGGCATGCCTTTTGTCCTGGCTTCACTGATGACTTTGGGTGGGATTCTGGATCTGAGCAAAGGTGGGGGATGCTTCCCTGCATCTTGCCTTTCCTTTGGTGGTCCTTTCAAATGGCTGCTGTAAGTTTTAATGGGAATGGAGCAGTTGAGATGCTTGCAAAACCTCTCCCATCTGAATTAGACCCTAGATTCGGAAGTCTAGACCCTAGTTTTGCCTTGTGGTATCAATGAGATATCACTCCACCATTCTTTCTTTGTTTCACATCCTTTCCCCCTTCCTTACAGAAGTGCACATGGGTTTTGGAGTTGGGCAAATGTCACTCATTCCATACTGTATCTGCTCTCTCTCTTCCTTGCACACCTTTCTCAAGTGCTTATTGCTGTCCACAGTGAAGAGGAAGAAGAGGAGGAGGAGGAGGAGGAGGAGGAGGAGGAGGAGGAGGAGAAGGAGGAGGAGAATGGGATTTATACCCCACCCTTCACTACCCAAAGGAGTCTCAGAGTGGCTTAGAATCTCCTTTCCCTTCCCCTCCCCACAACAGACACCCTGTGAGGTAGGTGGGGCTAAGAGAGCTCTTTTGAGGACTGCCCTTAAGAGAACAGTTTTGAAAGAATTTGTGACTGACACAAGGTCATACCAGCAGCTGCATATAGAGGAGCAGGGAATCAAATCTGGTTCTCCCAGATTAGAGTCCGCTGCTCCTAACCACTACACCAAACTGGCTCTCATTGATGGAAGAGGATTAGGAGAGAGCCTGGGTTTAGACCTCCATCTAAACAGGTGCGTGATGAATGATGGCTTTATTCCTCAGTTTGGTGCTGTTGGCCACTGATCCAATGCCTGCCATTGGACATGAAAGCCAAGTATACCGATTCAACCACAGGCATTGCGGGCAAACTTACTCATCCAGATGGACATCTTCATATGCATACCTGCCTTTGTGTTTAGATCGCCTTGTACGCTTGCAATAAAGTGCACACATTTTTATGTGTAATAAAATGTACTTAGAAATCTAATGAAATATAATAAAACATACAAAATGGATGTACGTATTTGGAGGCAGACAATATTTGGGGAAGGCCTTGGCCTCATTTCCCTGATTATTGACCCTGCAGGACAACTGGTTGACCACTAAGGGTTGATCAAGAAAAAACAGAAAATAACAACTGTGCACTGCCAAAACCCACACAAAAGCTTACAAAAAGAGACTTCAATACAATAAGTGATTCAACACATGTAATACATCATAGGAAAATATTAACGTCCACTATATCCCAAAGGGAAAAAAAACAAAGTCCAGAATAGAAATCTCTCAAAGGGAAGCAATGAAGTCTGGAATAGATGTCCTACACTTTTCCTAGGTATTGATCAGTGTTTCGAACTTCAGGTCCTTCCTCAGGAACTAGAAGCCACTATAGGAAGTCTCATTGCCATTTCTAATCCACATGTGGATTTCTAAAATAGTAACAATAGGTTAGTTACTCTGAGGCATGTTTGGTCCAACTTACATAGTAGCAACCTTTGCAGGTGCTTTCTAAAGCTTAGGAGACCTGGCCCACATAGAAACTGAATAATGTTTACCTGTTAAGAAATGGCAATGAGACTTCCTATAGTGGCTTCTAGTTCCTGAGGAAGGACCTGAAGTTCGAAACACTGATCAATACCTAGGAAAAGTGTAGGACATCTATTCCAGACTTCATTGCTTCCCTTTGAGAGATTTCTATTCTGGACTTTGTTTTTTTCCCTTTGGGATATAGTGGATGTTAATATTTTCCTACATGTGTTGAATCACTTATTGTGTTGAAGTCTCTTTTTGTAAGCTTTTGTGTGGGTTTTGGCAGTGCACAGTTGTTATTTTCTGTTTCTTCTTAATCATTGTTTACTGTGGACTGTATTATTGTTGTTGTTGTTGACCACTAAGGGTTGCCAACACTGCCTTGGGAAATTCCTGGAGATTTGGGGGTGGCGCCTGAGAGTCTGAGGAGCAGAGTTCAGAGGGGATGTGGCGCCACAGAGCCCACCCCCCTAAATATGTCATCTCTTCCAAGGGAACTGATCTCTGTAGCCAGGAGACCAGTTGTCATTCTGGAGCAACTCCAGGAGCCACCTGGAAGCTGGCAACCCTACAGCCACTGTGTGAAACAAAGTGCTGGACTAGATGGCATACTGGTCTGATCCAATGGAGCACTAATTTATTTATTTAACATATTTATCTCCTGTCTTATTTCCTTGGACTCAAGGCAGCTATCAATGTGACAACATGCCGCAGGACATCAAACATTAAAATCCATTAACAGATCAAACACACATACACACACATTTAAAAACACAGAACTCTTGCGACAGTTTCCTGTCCTCCAAATGATCTCTGGAGCAGAACTGTCTTACATGCCTTCCTAAATGTAGAACAGTTTTGAGCAGTAGCACCTTACAGGGCAACCAGATTTTGGGGGCGTAAGCTTTTGAGAGTCAAAGCATCCTTTGTCAGATATTAGTTTTGTGGTATCTGACGAAGAGAGCTTTGATTCTCGAAAGCTTATACCCTGAAAAATCGTGTTGTTCTGGACTCAGATCTACCTGTTCTACTGCAGACCAACAGGGCTACCCTCTGAAACTGTCTTCCTCAGTGTTGCCAGTGAAGGTGCCCTCTGTGCCCACCCTGGTAGGTCATTCCAGAGAACTGAACCTGCCACAGAGATAGTCCTAAGAGAGGGCACCAGAAAGAGAAGGCTCTCTAGGGAATAGAACTGGCCCTCTGGAGTATACATTATGGTTGCATTGAGGTATACAATGCAGCTCAGTTAAGTATGAGGGCCCTATACCGTGGAGAGATTTTGAGATAACAACCAGCACTTTGAATTGGACCTGTGTGCATAGTGGCAACCAGTGCAATTGATGCAACGCTGGAGTTATATATCTCAAGGTCACTACATCACTAGAGATTGTTTCGATTTAATTATATATATATATCTTTCTGTCCCATTTTTCTCCCCACTGGAGACTCAAAGCAGCTTGCAAAGAAGTACAAAAACATAATTTAGACTATCTATCATCTACCTACCTACCTACCTACCTACCTACCTACGACTTAAAAAAAATAAAGAAAAAAAGAAGTGCTGGAACTCTCAAGAGGGGAATGAAGTTTTCAATCTGTATACTGAAAATTCATGAACTTTTAAACATTTCAAAAAGAATTTTGTTGAAGAGGTTCCGGAACTCTGTTCCGGCACATTCCCTCCCCAAAGCCTTCTGTCTGTCTGTCTGTCTGTCTGTCTGTCTGTCTGTCTGTCTGTCTGTCTGTCTGTCTGTCTGTCTATCTATCTATCTATCTATCTATCTATCTATCTATCTATCTATCTATCTATCTATCTATCTATCATCATCTATCTATCATCTATCATCTATCATCTATCATCTATCTATCTTCATCTTCATCATCATCATCATCATCATCATCATCATCATCATCATCTACCTACCTAGCTACCTACCTACTGCAGTCTCTCTAAAATATATTCTGTGGGTATATATACACACCCCCAGCATAACACCAACTCCTGGCCTTGTCTCAGATCCAATGACCTGTCTCACAGAAGGTCACAGGTTATAAGTTATGGGCTAAAAGCCAAGGGCCATGAACTCCTTTCTCTCTTGCCCTTTAACTTGTACCAGAAGCCTTGCACCTCTGGCCACACCTGGGCTAAATACCCTGCAACAGGAAGGGAAACAGAAGCTCAGCACAGATCTTGAACAGCTGGCAAACTCATTCCCAAGAGTCCCCTCGCCCACTAGAAGCGCCTTTGGCCACCACATGCAGGGTTAGATTACTATGCTCAGCCAATCCCTCTTTATAGCACAGCCTCTGTGCAAGCTTCCAATTCTGCCTTTATGCTTCAGAGCCATCCCTCCTTTTCATAACTCTTGCCAAGGAGTTCAGGTGCCCCCCCCACAAGCCTTGAAATCTAGCAGGGATCAGAGGAAACGAGAGGCACCATTTGAGGCTGTTAGGACAGCAGTGTGCCTTTGCCTTGCAGCATCCTGGGAACAAGCCCCTACGGCAGACCAAAGCCAGGAACGGCCATGGTAGCTGGCACTGTGGGACAGATGGCAGCCGTAAAATGAAGTGTGTTAATTAGTGCTATTATTTTGAGCAGGAACATATTGCTTGTGGTGTGATTTCTGGAGCAGCCCAATCCTCACTGAGAGAGAGAGAGAGAGAGAGAGAGAGAGAGAGAGAGAGAGAGAGAGAGGGAGGGAGGGAGGGAGGGAGGGAGAGAGAGAGAGAGAAGAGAGAGAGAGAGAGAGAGAGAGAGAGAGAGCACTCAAAGCAGAACGGGAGAGAAGAGACAGTTGCTGGGAGATCTAAAGACCTAGAGTGAATGAGGGCTCTAAATCTGAACAATATCAGAGAATCACATCATCGGAAGTAAGGATGCTTCAGAAATGCTTCTCTTCTGAATTAGACTTCTCTTGAGATTGTGGAGTTCTGAATTGCTGGATCTTTTCATCTAAAATGAAACTGACGTTCTTGGACTCTCACATTTAAAACATCATTTACACATCTTACACACAGTGAGTGTACAGTTTATCATGCCCATCAGTCCCTTCAAGTTAATTCTGCGTTTCTTCCAAGGCGTTCAGGGCAATGCACTTCATTCTCCCTACCCCTCTGTTTGGTCTTCACAGCAATCTTATAAAGTAGGCTAAGCTAACAGAGGGTGACCCGGCCTAAGATCACAGTGGAAACTTCATGGCTGACTGGTGGTTTGAACCCAGGTCTTAGAGGTCCTACTGTAATAACACACACACACACAATCTCACTGTCAGCATTCATACAATTGCAGCATGATTATGTTGGTGTAGTGTTTTACCATGCATCAGAAAAACACATCACAAACATAATCCGGAAGTAATCATTTGTTCAATCACATCAAACACAAATCGCGTTAAACACACAGCAGTGTTTCATCAGTGCACACATGGGCATTGGTAAAATGGGGTTGGGGGATGCAAATGAACTGAAGGAGTCATCTATGTGCACAGTCTCCAGTTCCAGAATCAGCAGAATCCTGTGCAATATAAAATTTAAGGTAGAAACCTGGAATTTTGCTAGCCAATGTTTTTTTTTTAGTTGTTATGGTTTCCCCCTACATTTGAATCATCACTAAAGTGTTTTTTATTAGTTTTACAAGCTTCTCTTGTCAGGGCTTTCCAAAACCCCCACAGGTGGGTCCCCAGACAATGATGTCCTCTGCTGCCTCACATCACCAGAAGCAACCTGGATGCAGTATGACTTGGCCAGCTCCAGGAATCCCCAGGATGACACAGGACACCCAGAACTATGCCCCTCTGTTCCTGAGTTGCCGGCCATTTGCTTTCTTAAATCGCCCTCTTATGCACATAAAGTTTTAGAAGGCCAAACGCTGCCCCAGATATTGACCTTTCCCAATAAGCTCTGGAATGGATCCAGTCAGTTATGGATGACGATAATATTGCCTGTGTTTTCCAGAGAGACTCTGACAGGAAGATCAACTCCCATGGCATTTAAGGGAAACGATCCTTCACCTTCATGGAAGTTCAATTTCGGCAGCACTGGGCATCTCTCCAGGTCTTAAGGAAGGATCCATGGTGCCCTTTCTTGCTTGGGCCTCTAGACTCAGGGGCCTGTGAAGTCCTATTTGGGAGGTGACTCTTTACTTGGAACCCATTGCCTGGAAGCTCCCTGTAGCTCTGCAGTGGCCAACCAGGAAGGTTCTCCAAGTAACCCTCAGGCCTCAGCTCACCACATACGGTTGTGCAAAGAAGGTCTCTGACACCATGGACAGGATCATTCCTTTGACCCCTTGGATTCTGGCTCCTCAGGAGAGTGGGGCATATGAAACCTTGTGTCTTCTTCTGTTTGTGAACTGCCTGCAGAACTCCTAGCTTCGGCATAAAGAAGGTTACGTGGGTGACAACAACCAGGGAGAGGGTTGAGATTAGGCAGGTGGCCACCTGGGGGAGGGCCTTCTGAGTCATGGCACCCAAGCCCTGGAACTCTCTCCCTGGGGAGATTTGCCTGTTCTCCTCTGTTGCCATTTTCCTCCAGCGGGTGAAGATTTTTTTTGACCTTCCCTCAATGATCCCTCCTTCTTAACCGATGTTTTATATTGGTATGCATTTTGACTCTTTGATATGTATTTTAGTTCTGTTTAGTGCTTTTTTAAAAAATGAGGTATGTTTGGAAGGGTTGGGTTAATGGTTTTATACTGTGCTCTGTCATGTATGTTTTAGATTGTTAGCTGCCTTGGGAGCCCTTGTACGGGCAGAGAGGTAGGGTATAAATTCTGCAGATAAATTAAACAAATCTTCCTTAGTCCCTGCTGGTCTGGATGTCAGTACTGGCTAGCCAGATCTTCATGTTCTGAGTCAGAGCATCTCAACTGTCTTTCCAATGGGGCTATCCTGCCCCAACCCTGCCTCAATGTCAAGTTCCCCTAGCAAGCATCATGACACTAAAATAAGGCAAGTGTGGGCATAGCCTGGAGTAGGCAAATGTCTGCTGCTACTTTTGTAGAGGTTTTGTGCTTATCTCTCCCTGTTTTGGCCTTCTTCCCACATCCACTGTTTTCTCCATTTTCAGGCCTCTGGTTTGCTGCTTTACTTAGGGTTGCCAGGTGCCCCCCCAGTCACCGGTGAGGGGCCGGGGGGGGGGTAGGATTACCAGGTTGAGAAATTCCTGGAGATTTGGAGATGGAGCCTAGAGAGGACTGGAAGCTCAGTGGGGTACGATGCTATACAGTCCACCTTCCAGTCCAAAGCATCCGTTTTCTCCAGGGGAACTGACCTCTGTTGCCTGGAGATGAGCTGTAATTCTGCGGGATCCCCAGGTCCCACCTGGAGGTTGGCATCCCTAGCTTGACTTCCATTCAGGTCAGCCTGACACAAAGCTGGCTTCCGGTTCCCACTGCTGAGCCTCCATGCCTGTTCATCACTCCTACCTCACCCATCTCTGCCAAAAGTGTCCATTGGCCTTTTATGAAGATCCTTACCCATCCAGAACCCCTTTTGTACTGACTTTACCTTCTTCTGTCTCTGCTGTTCTTTTTTGATTTGGGGGGAATTGATAGCTTGGTGATAGAACTCGTTGTTGTACAAGAAGACTCCTGGTTCAAGTCAAGTTTTAAATTGTACTGATCTTCAGCATCTGCAGCTTAAAGGAACTCAGGGATGGAAAGAACCCTTTCTGCCAGAGGCCTGGGACAGTGAGATTGATTCTGCAAAAGCAGTTGTTCCACCCTTTGTCTCCTGTTTCCCCTAGAGCTCAATTTCCCACTATTTGCTGCACAGCTGTATTTTGGCCCACATCTTCCCCTGATTTCCCCTGCATTTTTTGATCAAGAAGATGCAGGGGAAATCGGGGGGAGATGCAGGTCAAAATGCACCTGTGAAGCAAATAATGAGAAATTGAGTACTACAACCGAGGGAAATGGGAGACCGAGGGCGGAACAACTGCATTTGTGGAATCGGTTCAGCATAGGCAGCCCTTGCCCAGAGCGGTCGATTGTCTGATTTGGTGCAAGGCAGTGTAGTATTTTTCCGCAAGATATGGTGATGGCCTCAGGCTTTAATGGCTTTAAAATGGGATTAGACAGATCCCTGGGAGGCATGTATATCATCACTTCCTTCTGTAGACTGAAGGGTTATTGTTCAAAGAACCCTGCTTGTCTGGAATTCAGGGACAGGCAGGGGTCATTTGGGGCCAGAGCATGTCAGAGCATTGCTCCGGCAGCCCAGGAATGGGCACAAATGGTGGTGGCAGCAAGCCCCGCCCCCAGCTCCCCAGCCCCAAGCTCCTTCTCTCTAGAGTCACAACACAGTAGCAGCACAATTTCTCCATCGTATTCTATGGGGCCATACAATAGAATGGAAAGATTGTGCCGCCGCTGTGGTGCAACTCCAGAGAGAAGGGGTTTAAGGTTTAAAAAACCCTTCTCTCTGGAGTTGCGCCACAGCGGCGGCACAATCTCTCCATTCTATTTTATGGCCCCATAGAATACAATGGAAAGATTGTGCTGCCGCTGTGGTGTGACTCCAGAGAAAAGGGGTTTAAATTTTAAACCCCTTCTCTCTTTGCTTCCCCCCAAAGACTGCCTTGGCAGGCCGGCTGGGGAAGCAAAAAGGGGGCCATTCTCAAAAGCCTCCCCTTCCCCAGCTGGCCTGCCAAGGCAGACTGGGGGAAGCAAAGAGAGAAGGGATTTAAAGATTTAAACCCCTTCTCTCTGGAGTTGCGCCACCATCTTTCCATTGTATTCTATGGCCCCATAGAATATAATGGAAACATCGTGCAGCTGCTGCAGCATGACTCTAGAGAGAAGGGGTTTAAACTCTAGAGAGAAGGGGTTTAAACTTGAAACCCCTTCTCTCTTCACTCCCCCCCCCCAGCCCACCTTGGCAGGCTGGCTGGGGGAGGGAAGGGGAGGCTTTTGAAGATGCCTCCCCCCCTTTTACTTCCCCTTTTGACATCACTTTTGGTGATGTCAGGGGGTGTGGCATATGCTAATGAACTATTATGGTAATAGCTTATTAGGTATGCTAATGAGCTCCTGCAGCTCTTTTTCTACAAAATGACCCCTGGGGACAGGGGATGCCAAAAGTGTTCTCCAGTCCCCAGAGTGAAAGAGAAGACTAAAGGAAGGGCTAGACAGACAGGCAGAGGACACCCCACAGCCAGGAGACAAATTTATGCTTTCCTTGCTTTCAAGCTCCAGTTCATTTTTGCCCACTGACCTGTTCCATAGTTTAGAACCAGCTGCAAAAAACAGCTGTCATCCTCGGTTACTTTGCCAGCCGTATTCTTAAGGCAGTCATCAAAGCCTGGCAGCGACTGAAGGCAATTCAATTAGGTATGACGGTCAAACAGAAGCTGGGGAGGGGATGGTCAATTGAAGTCTCGCCAGTTTTCTTCTGGTTTCAATCTTGACATGTGGAGAAGAGAGGCGGAAAGCACACACACACCCCTTCCAATTTAAACATAGGCTGGAGCCTGTGTCTGAAAGAGGAGGGAACTTTTCCAAGGGCACATCAAGGAGGGAGAAGGCACATCTGGGAGACGCAGGAAGCCTCTGCCCGCCTGGCTGACCCCTCCATTGCCTCTTCAAGATCTACAGAGAACTCCCAGGAACGACTTCTCATTTGGTGCCTGCAAGATGTTACCGCTAAAAATAATAGTCGTAATTAATGCACTCTTAATTTTAGCGAGCCATCTGCTCCGCTGTTGCCAAACTGTGGCAGGCGTGGGTGGCGGGGAAGGTTATCATCACGGTGGTCTCTCCACCCCCCTCCCCAGGCTTGCTCAAGATGGGGTGAATGGGGATGGGTGGGAGGAGCGACGGAGAGCCAGAAAGAGGTGCAGGTGACTGGCCGCCCCTTCCCCTCTTGGCCGGCCCCCTCCTAATTTGCAAACTGTTGTAAAAATAAAGGTCAGGGATATAATCTGGATAAATATTTAATGGCCGCTGGGTTTTTTAAAATGTCTCTCTCATTGTTACAGATTGAATGTCTAATGGTTGTGACATCTGGCACACGAGGAGCTGGGAAGCAATTACATCAAATCTTGAATTGAAAGTGAGAGGAGAGGGGGAGTGGGAGACACCGGCAGGGCGGATGATGCAGTGGACCCTCCAGGATCCCTGACAAAACTAGCACAGTAGCTTTGTTTCATACTGAGAGGTAGGCAGTATCTGCCCTATAGGGCTCAGAGAAGACATCTTGGATATATCATGAACAATGCTGGGGATCACAGCAAGACTCATCCAGAAAACCAGGAACTAAAGACATAGGGATGGGAGTCAAGGCTGAAAGCTAGGGATGGAAATCCAAGGGGGTGGCTCAGTGGTGGACCATAGGTTCACAGCCAGGAGGCAGACACCAGCCAGGACTTGAACACAGCATGCTATTGTTGCCCGACAAAGACCTAGCCTGACCAGGAAGCCATTATAGTTCTTCCAGATCCTAACCCTCCTAGTGGGCCAAATGATTGTACAAGCATAAAGAATATTCCAATCTGAATCACTTGTAGCAAGCCCAGCATTGAGTTGGATACCATTGGGGCCATAGATAACCCAACAAGTGATAGGCTGGAGCCACTGTTGGCCCCTGACTCCTTAGCAGCTTCTATTTCACCTCCTGGAGGCTGGGTAGCACCAGCTTCAACAACTGCAGACAGCTGACATTTCCTCCAATACCATAGGCACTTGTGCATTGTGTAATGGTGCAATGGTGAAATGATGCACACTGAGTGGAAGCTTTACACACATGCATAAGCCAAAGGGGGGGGGGAGGCGTTGTGTTCTCAGATTTCATTTCAGCTAAAACAAAATTAATGGACCCGAGGAAAATTATAACACCATCTGTACCTTCAGAAACCATTCACACTGTTGCAAAGCAGACGTGAACATCTGCGCATCACACCCAGCAGTGGGTCTGGTAATCATTTATGCCAAAGTTCAGACAGAAACATTGGAGTTTTTTGTTCTAGGTATCCAATTTGTATTTGGATGGCAAACATGCTCTTTTCTAGCTTTTAATTAAAATGTGGCATGGTACTCACTACTGCATTTCCTGTAGGATAGGACATGGAAATTAAAAAAAAAAAAATGCTGAAGACTAGACATGTATTTGGAGAAATGTGCCCATAAATGATGTGTGACCTCTTAAGCTTAAAAACAAAACAAAACAAAACATCTAAAAGGCCAGTTTGGGGTAGTGGTTAGGAGTGCGGACTCTAATCTGGGAGAACTGGGTTTGATTCCCCAGTCCTCCACATGCAGCTGCTGGTGTGATCTTGGACCAGTCATAAGTTCTCTCAGAGCTGTTCTCTCATGAGCAGTCTCAAAAGAGCTCAGCCCCAGCTGTCTCTTGGGGTGCCTGTTGTGGGAAGGGGAAGAGAAAGGACATTCTAAGCCACTTTGAGACTCCTTCAGGTAGTGAAGGGTGAGGTATAAATCCAATCTCCTCCTCCTCCTCCTCCTAAGCTGATCAGCTCTTCTAAAATCAGTGGTTTGCCTTCTCCTCCTTCCAGACAGATCAACCACACCAGATGTCACTCCAACACACCAAATCTGGAACATGTATTTTGGCTCTAGAAACACGGTTGTTGTGTCTCTCACAACCTGGTAAACTCTGGATTTACCAAGTAGATGATGCTGAATGATAGATACTTCCTCCCCGTTGTTGAAGAAGGTGTCATTGGTGATGGTAGGAGGAGGGAGAGGGCAGAGGTCGAATCGTTGTCTATGTGACTCCCCAGAGCTTGCTGGCTCTTCACTTATTGAATTAGGATAAATTGGAACGTTCATAAATTGTGATATAAATCATTATCTCAAGTTAGCAGATGCAGTCTCACCAGGGTAGGCCTCTGTTAATAACTCTGCCGGATTAGGAGTGATTGGTACAATTTAAACCTTGTTTCTCTCAGCTTGATCAGCCTCGTTGCAACGGTGGCAATTATCCCATTTCACTTTGAATAGCTCAGCATAGAGAAGCTGCCACCTCCCATCCATCCATCTTAATGAAGCCACCTCGGAGGATTCCCACCCTCTGCCAAACGCGACTCCTCCCCTCCCTCTTCCTCTCCCGTTCCAACCCAAACCCGCCGCCCCCCCTCGACAAGATCCATGGACTTAACCCGCCGCTAAGTGGCTATATCAAAATCCGTCAGCCATTTGGCCACGACCCCGCCTACACCTTCCTATTTTTATTTAATAGCATCATTTACAATTTTGGCAGACTTCCTGTTGAGGAAATTAGATGAGAAAACAGAAATAAGTCCAACCACTGGAGTTCATTGAGCAGGATTTGATGAATGTATTACGCGGCCTCCTTTGAGTAATGCACTCAATGATTTTTATTATCTTTTTTTTTTTTTTTGCAGGAGCTGCTCAGGCCTGTGCTGATTAATACGGGGTAGGTCTTCTGCGCACACAGCACTTACCGCAGGCTGACTGCCGACTCTCCCCATGTGTTTATACCAAAGGTCACCTGCAGTCTCCCCATCTCAGGAGACAGTTGCTTAGTTTTATTGAAGCACAAACAGCCGTGGCTTAAATGCATGTCGGGCAGACAGCTTTCTGGGGGCAGACCTGACGAGGAGGAAAGAGAGTATGGGAAAAGGTAAGCAAAGCCCTGGTGGATCAGACTGGGAGTCTAGGTAGTCCAGCATGCCCTCCCCACGAGGTCCTGCTAGATGTATCCTAGGAGGGGTTCAAGCCAGTAGCCCTCCCATACTTTTGGCCCTCTATTAGTCTATGTTTTTAAGAGTCAGTTTGGTGTACTAGTTAAGAGTGTAAACTCTAATCTGGGAGAATCAGGTCTGATTCCTCCACATGCAGCTGCTGGTGTGACCTTGGGTCA
This sequence comes from Gekko gecko, assembly GCA_029375565.1. NCBI lineage: Eukaryota > Metazoa > Chordata > Lepidosauria > Squamata > Gekkonidae > Gekko > Gekko gecko. The sequence continues at coordinate 18,465,390 of JAPDNY010000013.1, read as the reverse complement.
GTCACAAGTTCTCCCAGAGCTGTTCTCTCAAGACCAGTTCTTGAAAGAGCTCCCTCAGCCCACCTAACACACAGGATGTCTGTTGTGGAGAGGGGAAGGGAAAGGAGATTGTAAGCCACTCTGAGACTCCTTCAGGTAGTGATGGGCAGGGTATAAATCCAATCTCCTCCTCTTCCTCCTCCCTATTTGGTGACAATTCTAGTTTGATTCAGAAATTCAGGTTTCTTTTATGGTGTCTGCACACACGTGGGAAAGGGTGCCGTAGCTGTTCATTTTCCTGGCTGCCTGATGGGAATATTGCCATTAAAAAGGACACCTGTTTTTGCATCACATTCCTATATGTTGTATAAACATGGCATATAAATGGCATTAAAATGACACGTGACATAAAAATGTTGTAACAACGCTGGTAGAGATGTTATTAAAAAAACCACAAGTACAAATGGGAAATCTGCCAAAGAAAATAAGAGAGATGGAAATGGCCTTCTTGGTTATGCATGACAACTGAAACTAGAATATATGTATATCCTCTTTCCCCACACTTCACGCCCCCCCAAAAATACCCCATCCATGAAAAACTGCCTCTGTAATGAAGATAGATTCAGGTGGGCAGCCATGTTGGTCTGAAGCAGCCAAGCAAAGTTTGAGTCCAGTGGCACCTTTAAGACCAACACAGTTTGATTCTGAGTATAAGCTTTCGTGTGCATGCACACTTCTTCAAATACAGTGAGGAAATTCTGCTTCACTGTATCTGACAAAGTATGCTTGCACACAAAAACTTATACCTTGAATAAACCTTTGTTGGTCTTAAAGGTGCCACTGGACTCAAACTTTGTTCTGCCTCTGTAATGTTAATGGTTCTCAACAGGGGTCGTTTGGGGCCAGAGTGTGCCAGAGCATCGCTCCGGCAGCCCAAGAGTGGGCACAAATGGTGATGGCGGCAAGCCCCACCCCCAGCTCCCCAGCTCCCCACCCTCAAGCTCCTTCTCTCTAGAGTCATGCTGCAGCAGCAGTACAATCTCTCCATTCTATTCTATGCCCTCTTTGCTTTCCCCCCCAGTCAGCCTTGGTAGGCCAGCTGGGGAAGCAAAACGAGGGGCATCTTCAAAAGCAAAAGTTTAAACCCCTTCTCTCATCGCTTCCCCCCCCCCTCAGCCTGCCTTGGCAGGCCAGCTGGGGATGGGAAGGGGAGGCTTTTGAAGATGCCTCCCCCCCTTTTGCCTCCCCTTCTGACATCATTTCCAGTGATGTCAGGGGTGTGGCATATGCTAATGAGCTAATATGCTAATAGCTTATTAGGTAGGCTAATGAGCTCCTGCAGCTCTTTTTCTATGAAATGATCCCTGATGACAATGATCACAATTCATTTATTTGCATAGCATCATTAATGTGCATGGCACTTCATAGAGTACCAGGTAATAAGCCCCTGCTTTGCAGAACTTGCAGTTCAAGAAAGAGAGGGGAGAGAGGTAGAGGCAGACCTTTCTTTAAAAAAAGGAGAGAAGAATATATATTCTTTCTGGTCACTCATTTAGACCTGGGTTGCATCCCCACATCTTTTAGGATTGCCAGGTCTAACTTGTGTCTAGGCAGGGGGCTCCAGCCCAGCTCCTAGAGTATTCTGTGAAATCATTGTGCTGGGCACGTCATACAGGGGTGCTTAGTATTTTTTTTGGGGGGGAACTCTATGTTCACCATAGAGTTTTTTACCCCAATGCTAGAGTGTTTCCTGCATGACATGATGATGTCACATCCCAATGATGTCACAGCGCTGGGCATGTTGGGCATGACAGGGCTCTTTGTGGGCAGGGCTCCCCCCACTGGCTAGCTGGCCAACAGTTGATTGGGGGTCCCAAAAGCAGGAAAAACCCCACTCCCATCGGGGGGATTGCAACTCTAACATCCTTGCATATTTCACAGTCATTGTGCAATACCAAATTCTTGCAATTGGATTGGCTTGTCCATGCAGGTTGCAAAGTCCAGTTGCAAAAGACTGCTATAGCACAACAACAGTGCACTCTTCCATGTCATGAGAATGCAGTATGAGTTTCAACAGGGAAGGCTTCACTGGCAAGGTGGTATTTTAAAGATAGCATCACACATATGTCCTGGTAGGCAGCACAATGAGGAGCAAGGGACAAAGGGCTGCATACTTTTGAGGATGCAGGAGGCCTTCAGATGGCTGATGGTAGTGAAGAAGTTCATGGGCAGGGATGGATCAGGGTATGAGACTGGAGAGAGAAGAAGGAGTAAGGTTGCCACAGATACAGCCAGGAATACAGATGGAACAGTTGCTAGTCCTCTTGACCAAAAAGACCATGAAGGATGTCCAACTTCACAGAAGCAAAGATACCGGTCAAAGATTGGGTGTATTGATTGCAGACCAATAGATATCCCTATGTAGAAAAAACTTCTTGTCACTGTTTTTACTATCTTATGATAAAAAGTAGCAAGAATGAATTAATAGTTTTTTATATGTTTTAAGAAGATGTTCAAGTATAGATAACTTTGTACAGTGGTTGAAGTTATGAAACAGTTAGCTGAGAATGTATGCCCTTTATCAAGTAAGACAGCTAGCTATTGCTGGGAGATGATTTGAAAAATCTCTAACTATGTGAGTCGGAATTGATTAGCAGCTTCTTCTCAGAGGAGGCTCCTCATTGTGACCTGCTTATCTTTGGGTAAGAGATTTTAATGGACTCGTAATTACTCTCCTTTAATTATCTGTGTAGCAGTAATGGATGATATAATTTTCTTTTGAATTTGCCCATGTTAAAGATGCAAATAGTTATGTTATAATAAAAGGATAAAATGGAGGCAAATATTCTATAATAGTATTACTGGTGTACTCAACCCATAATCGACCAAAGAAGTTGATGAGGTATAGTTCTTGCCAGGAACTAAATGATCTGATAAGGAAAGATAACTAGATGCCTAGTGTTTCTTAAGTGCATGCTTGTCTCTGAATCAGGCCTAACCAGAGTCATTGGCCATGAAGGCTGTGTGTGTGTGTGAACGTGTGCATGTGCCTGGATGTCATGGTGACCTCTGGCAACTCCTACTGGGGCATGGAGGATGTTCATAAGAACATAAGACAAGCCAATGTTGAATCAGGCCATCTAGTCCAACACTCTGTCACACAATGGCCAAAAATACCAGGTGCCATCAGGAGGTCCAGCAGTGGGGCCAGGACACTAGAAGCCCTCCCACTGCTGCCCCCCACACACCAAGGATAGTGCATCACCTGCCCCAGACTGAGAGTTCCTATCTATACCTTGTGGCTAATAGCCACTGATGGACCTCTCCTCCATATGTTTATCTAATTCCCTCTTGAAACTGTCTATGCTTGTAGCTGCCACCACCTCCTGTGGCAGTGAATTCCATATGTTAATCACTCTTTGGGTGAAGAAGTACCTCCTTTTATCTGTTCTAACACAACTGCTCAGTAATTTCATTGAGTGCCCACAAGTTCTTGTATTGTGAGATAGGGAGAAAAGTACTCCTTTCTCAACCTGCTCTATCCCATTCATAATCTTATAAACCTCAATCATGTCACCCCTCAGCCATCAGAGAAGTGGCTTGATAGTCTACCTCTGTCCTTGTATTCTTTGGAGGTCTCCCATCCAAATACTTGCTGGGATCAGCGCTGCTTAGCTTCCAAGATCTGACGTTAGGCTTACCTGGGCTATCCAGTTCAGGGCATTGGCCATGAAGACTTTGAAGGTAAGGATAGGATTGCCAACTCTGGGTTGAGAAATTCCTGGAGATTTTGTGGGTGGAGCCTGGAGAGGGTTTGAGGAGGAGAGGGACTTCAGCAAGGGATAATTCCATATAGTGTCCACCTCCCAAAGAAGCCATTTTCTCTGGGACAATAGATGTCCACAGATCTGTTGTAATTCTGGGAGATCTCCAGCCACCACCTGAAGGCTGGTGATCCTAGTTAAGGATGAGGATTTAGTTCTGAATACAGGAGCAGACAAGAAATCAGTGTGTGGATTTCAGGAAGAGCCTCGTGCAATCAGAAGGAGGTAGAAGATTTTGGCAACTGGGTGCTGGACAGAAGCAAGAGAGCTGAGGTCCATTAGGAGTACAGAAGATAGTTGCAGTAGTCAATGCAAGAGGTGACCCAAGTTCCTGCTTAATCGGATGTGATTAAAAGCAGAATCTGCACTGCACACTCATAGGATATGTTCATTATGCGGAAGGAAACATACAAGGTCACATGGAGTCCCCTAGTTTGGCTGAAGAGGAAAACTCCAATAATGACAATCTTAACTAAAGATGGTTCTTCTCATCTGAGTTGCTCTTCAAAAGTTTCTGGATTTCCAGACGTCCTGGTCTTGTTTCCAAAATGGGATCAATGCATTAGGAGTACTCCACTTTTTTTTTAATTGTCCACTCTTAGACAGAGAGCTTAAAATGCACAGCTTGCCCACAGATTTCAGTGCCTATCCTGCCGCTGAAGCTCCCCCCCATGAAACACGTGCATTGATAGAACATCACAAAAGTCACATTAACCTGCAATTGCATGTTGCTTTGTCAATGTAACTCTATTCATTGATAATATACGGGGAGGGGGGTTCAAACCAAGGACCTGAATTCTGTGAAAAGCTGTATCTGCCATTCCAGACATTTGAATGCCACCCTGAGAACAGTTTCCTGGGCGGGAAGCCCCATTGAACAGACCTGGGTAGGATTCTGAGTATTCAAAGAAGTAAAGTTTTATTGAGACATTGAGAGTATACAGATATCTTAACTACTTTGTGTTAGAACTGGGAAAAAGCACATGAAGCAAGCAGATATACATTATTCAAGGGGATCCCCTGATGGCATCCAGCCAGTCAGGTAACAGGTAAGAGCCCACCAAAGTAACGGGCTGCAATTCCCAAGAGAAAGACTACACCAGGCACTCAAGGTCAGACAGCAGAAGTCACAGAGATAATAACACCAGTGAAGGCACAGGAGAATCAAAAGTAGACATTCCAAAATCACCCCCTCCCACACTCATGGCAGCCAGGACTTCGCAGAGGCCTAGATGACACTGGGGGGGGGGGATTTTCCTTGTGCTAGGGTTCACAGGGTTTTAACCAAATACAGAATGAAGTTTGGGAAGAATAAAAGAACGAAAGCTGGAAAAATCAAGCCGTCCCTAATTCCTATTTTACTTCCCATGGTACTGTGGTTTCAAAAATGAACTGAGAAAAGACAGAGTAAACAGTATCCTACGAATGGGCTGGGGATGGAGATGGGCTGGAGAACACTAATCACCCACCATATAAACACTTACTACTCCTGAACTATGAAGTTAATGTATTGAGATACTTCACGAGGTTATATATAGCACAGCAGGATTTTTAGGAGTCTCTTTCTCACAGTGAGGGGTAGGGACCACCTGGAGATATCTTTAACTTCCAGAGTGGCTTCAAACTAGGGATGATTTTGAATTTCTCATACCTGTTGCTTTGACCTGGGGAAAAGAAAGTCTGTTTGGATCTTGCTTCTCCAATGTTCATCACGAAGCTGTGATTTCTGCACTGTTTCCCATTACCCTGTAACATAATTTCCTCATAAAAATGTACAGTTTCCAACATTGTGTCAATAAATCAGCCTTATACATTATATTATTCTATATGCATCGATCATGTACATTGTATATATAAATACCATATAAATTGCATATAACCTCTTTCTGCAACATATATAATATAAATAAAATGGCAAAGTCTAGTGCTAAGAACTGAAATTGTTGACAAAAATACAACTCATCAGAAAAGCAACTAGGTAGGGAATATTCACTCATCCATACAAAGCTGGGATGAAAGCGAAGTTCAGCTGGCTTAACTCTTTCTTTTATTACCCTCATAAGGAAGGATAATATTATTCTTTGAATTCTACTACTGCAGTTAACCAATTGTGATCGAACAAAGGTTTCATAAAGTGTTCCCAATATGGGTAGGTTTGTGATTAGTATGGGCACCCTTAACTCCCTTTTCGTACATTCTGTCCTCCTCTCTGTTTCAGACGTCATTCTTCTATGTAGCTTCCATCTCTGAGAAAATGAAGTCTCCCTGCAAAATGACTAAAACCAGGATTGGACTTGAAGGTCTTGTGAGTAGGTTGTCAATAGGAGATGGGTAATAACTCTAGGCAGTTGGGGGGAAGCAGAATAAAGGGGGCTTGGGATATATCCATAACTGTCTCCATGAAAACTTTCCCAGGGATTTCAAGTTCCAAATGACCTGGTTTTGCTTCCAAAGTAGAATCAATGCATCATTCCAATTTGTTTTAAAATTCCATTGTTGTTTTTAGAGAGCTTTATCCATGTGCAATTTGCCCTTCAAGTAGAAAATTAGGATGTCAGGCAGAAAGCTAGGTTAAAACCATTTCCCCAGCACAAAGAAAATTGTTGTATTATCAAGAGGGGTTCCAATCCATCCTTCTTCCTGATATCCTCGCTGTCCCAGTTCAGGACAGGCTCAGGCAGTGGGGACCAAGGCAACAAGGTGAAACATCAACTAGGATCGCATAGCCGATAGTTCAGTCCAAACGTCATGGACAGAGTAAGCCAAGTGAGAGCCCAAACAGCAAACAAGATATGAGCAGGTCCAAGAGGGGTGGTCGAGCAGGTCTGAAGGTCAAAGTCAGGAGTTCAAGAGTTGCAGGAGGTAGCAGGATTTGGTGCTGTGGTCATGGCATCTCCAAAATTGTGACAAGTTGCTCCCACACCTGAGCTGTCTGGGGTGCCTTCCTTTAAGCGAGGCTCATAGCTGGGTCTTGTTGAGCTCATGTGTGAGCTGTTGGCTTGGCTCCTTAGTCCCAGGTGCTTCTCCTGACTTGGGAATCGCTAGGTGGCAAGACATGAGCTCCACCCTCTCTCAAGGAGTTTCAGGCACAGCACCACCTCCTGCGTCCCCCTGGCTTTGGGGAAGGAGGAGGTGAGGCAGCCTGTGGAGTCCCTTCTGGATCCTATGTTGTTGGGGTGCTGCCTTTCAGGGCTGCCTCCTCAGTGGTCTCAGTGCTCACAGGGCTAGAGCACACACTGTCTTCAGCAACTGGTGCACTAGGACCTGCTTCTGCCACCTTGGAGTCGCTGACAGGAATGTTAGCAACCTCGGCTGACTGAGCATCAGCTAATTCAGGCTGACCCACAACCCTCCCTTTCTATGTACAGGGACTTTATTTTTGTGGGGAGGACATTCAACCATGTGACCACCTCAGAGGAAACTCACCTTCTGCTGGCTTTCTTTGAAAGCCCAATTAGATCAGTCAACTTCTCCTTAAGGACACAGCTGCAGGCTGCCGATGCCAAACCTTGGCTAACATGAAATGTGATTCGCCCATTGGAAAAAAAAATGGCTGCTGTGGGTTGGAGGTTTGGAAGGTAATTCTAGAAAGAGTGACCAAAGTTTGAGAAATGCTGCTTTATGTCTTTGGGGCAAATGTGAAACTGAGTGGGATTGGATCTTACGTTTATTTTTTATTCTTCCATGATGGCCGTTTTCCTGCCCAGTGGCCGAATTGGAATCTGTAATCGAAAAGTGCGGCTGCTGGAATCAATTGCAAAAGCCATTAAGCATCTGTGATGATTTCTTTCTGGGTTTTTTTTTTTTTTAAAGGCATGCAATGGACTCTCCAAGCTAACCCTCATTCATTCCCTTTCTCCTCAACAGCTTGTTCCATTGGCTCTGATCTCCAGTTGGGACTCTATATCCGGAAGATCCATTGGCTGCAGTCAGGCATAGCAAAACCAGTCACCTGTTAAATTTAGATTTCTTGAATCTGCCAACAGCTTGACACATTGATAAACAGCCATGGTTTTTAGTAAAGGTTGGGAAAGCTCACTCACTGGCTGTTAATTGCTTTGTGGTGCTGAACCATAAAAACGGCATTGACTCAGTTCTGAGCAATCTCCCCATAACACAGGGGACTGGCAGCTAGTCTTAACAAGATGAAGGCCTCTCCATCACTCTCCAGAAGGTGGGTCAGATGACCTCTCTCGAAACAAAGGCAGTTCAGATTTACAGACAGCCCAGATGCTGTATCAAGAGAAAGGAGGCAGGCTGGCCAGCAGGCCAATGGTGACAGAAATAAACCCCCCAGATGGTGACCGCCAATGGATGCTGTGATTCATAGCCAAAGAGAGGGAGACCAACTGCAGAAATCTCCAAGGCTGTTTATGAGGTTGGGAGAAGGTAATACAATCTCAGGCTTTCTGAACTGAATTGAGGAACAAATCCTTTCAGACATGCCACAGGAACCTCAACCAGATACCTTTTATCTTCTACCCAAAATACACAAACCCTGCAACCCAAGACACCCCATTGTCTCAGGCATTGACACTGTCACCATGGGGTATGTGAATATATGGACTCTGTTCTAAGACCCTGTGCCATGAATGCTCCTAGTTAGGTTTGCAATGCCACAGAGTTTCTGAGGAAAATACAATAGCTGAATAACCTTCCAGAGAATATTACTTTCGCCACCATGGATGTGGGATTTCTGTATACCAACATCCCACACAAAGATGGATTACAAGCCATATGGAATATGATTTCTGACAACACAGCTGACTTTACCACCAAACTGTGCCATTTTGTTCTCACTCATAAGCACTTCAGACCTGGCAACAACTTGGTCCTACAGATCAATGGTACAGCCATGGGCACCCATGTAGCCCCACAGTGTGTTAACATCTTTATGAGTGACTTGGAGCAATGTTTCCTAAACTCCTACCAACTCCTACCTCTCCTATACCTGCATTACATGGATGACATTTTTATTGTCTGGACACATGGCAAAGAAGCCCTGGGCATATTCCACCAGGCATTCATTCAACGACTTTCACCCCACCATCAACCTGACAATAGACCAAACTGATTTACTTTAATAGCTAAATGCTGTATATGTTGTTGAAGGCTTTCACGGCCGGAGTTCATTAGTTGCTGTAGATTTTCCGGGTTGTGTGACCGTGGTCTTGGCATTGTAGGATCTGACACTTCACCAGTAGCTGTGACTGGCATCCTCAGAGGTATAACACAGAGAGTACCCCTCTTTCTGTGTTATATCTCTGAGGATGCCAGTCACAGCTACTGGCGAAACGTCAGGTCCTACAATGCCAAGACCATGGCCACACAACCCAGAAAATCTACAGCAACTAGTAAATGCTGTATGCTTTTTTAACAATAAATATTCAAATAACAAGTCTGTTTTTTTTGTTTTTGTATTATGAAATGTTCATAAGTATTCTAATATCCAATTTTCTATTGTTGCATACATACACAATGAAACAAATACAATAACATAAACCAAACACAAGATAGAAAGCTCATGAATAATAAGGCTGTGGTGTGTATTTACGAAGTCACCAAAGTGAAAAAGGTCCTTTCTAAACAATGTATCAATAAAGATATAAACCATGAACTGGACCAATATTTTCAAAAGCTGTGGAACACCCACTAAATGCCAAAATGAGCTTGGCAAGGCTTATAACTCCACAATATGTCCACATGGATGTGGCAGTCCTTAAACTCTTTACGTTGTACTACTCAGGCATTTCATATCTTCATCAGAGAGTATAGTTCATGCAGTCTTCCTTTGATAATTCTATACTGGAGCTTATCATTAATCATCAAAAGCACTTTACATCCGTATTCTCACCAAGAGAATACGTATTCCCCTCCCCACAATAGAGACCCTGTGAGGTAGGTGGGGCTGAGAGAGCTCTGACAGAAACTGCTCTTTTTTTCAAGAACAGCTCTGACAGAACTATGGCTTGCCCAAGGTCATCCAGCAGGTGCAAGTAGAGGAGTGGGGAATCAAACCCGGTTCTCCCAGATTAGAGTCTGTGCACCTGCCACGACAGAGAATGATGGAACATGCTTTGAGTCCTGACTGGGGAGAAAGATGAGACGTAAATGAAGTAAATCAATACTTGGTTGTTGCTATGCAGAGTAAAGCAATGGCAAACCATCTCTGCTCATGAATACACACGGCACTGACTTATACTGAATCAGACCACTGGTCCTTCAAGGTCAGTACTGTCTACTCAGATGGGCAGCGGCTTTCCAGGGTCTCAGGTGGAGGTCTTTCATTATCACCTACTGCCTGATCCTTTTAACTAGAGATGCTGAGGACTGAACCTGGGACCTTCTGCTTGCCAAGCAGATGCTCTACCACTGATCCATGGTCCCTCCTTATTGCCCCTTATGCCTGGAACTGCCTTCCCAAATCCCTGTGTGCTGCCTCCTTTCAGTCCCTTAAAACCCTGCCCCAAACTCATATCTTTGATGGAGCCTTTAGCATAGCCTCTTACTTGTCCCTCCAGACTGAAACTAAGCCTCATCCCATGTGGCTGTAATGAATGCATATTCCTCTCCTCTTCATCCCTGCACCCCATTCTCTCCCCTGCCTTTGTTGTCTCCTTCATGTCAGACTGTAGATAAGAAAGTGCCAAAGGGCAGGGACCTGTCTCCCCCCCCCTTTTTACATTGCACAGTGCCATGCATAACAATGACACTTGACTCTGAAATTGCATCCTGATGCACCGGCTATCTGCAGCTCATTCGCAGCAGTAGAATCCATTTCTGCTCATCAGGATCCCGTCCAACATATCTTCTACATGGATTTGGAGGTCATTTCAGACACTGTGTAGGAGTAACAAATTCACAAAAATCCAGCTACCGAAAGGGTATAAATGAGCTGAAAGTTGTTTCCAAATCAGAAGGTGGGATTTTCAAGGGGGTGAATGGTTTCCCAAAAATTGACACCCCTCACATACACTTTTTCCTCCCAACTTTTCACTGTGCCAAAGTGAAGGCATTGTAACCATCCCATACTGGTTTGGCATTATCATCGTGCAACCAAAACAGAGCAAGGACAAACCTTCTGTACCCACTATGGTGTCATTTGAATTTTTAAAAAATGAAAAATACCACGAACAAAAGAAAAATGGTGCCCGCTAGCAGTGGGGAACAGGACTAATCGAATGAACACATCTGCCATCGTAGTAACACCTCCCCAAAACAGGAGAAGCTCTTTCTTTCTAATGTGTAGACAAAATGGTGAAGTTGAGGGAGGTGAACAACTTGGCAGTCTATTAAGTCTGTAAAGGGAGAGCTAATAAGCACAAACAAACATTGTCGGGGGCATGGTGGTCAGAGGAACAATAGTGGAGAAATGGTGACCAGAAAACAATGGATGGGAAAATGTGGCCAATGAGAAGAACATTGGTGGGAGATCAGAGGAACAATGGCTGGAGGAAAGTGGGCAAAGGCTCTGCAGTCCCATCAGGATGAAAGTAACTGGTTGCTCATGCTTATGCTTCTTCTGGAGATGTTTTGGATCCTGAGATTTGATGCTTATGAATGATCAGAGTGTGATGTCCCCATAGGGCATAATATTCACCAGGTTGTTTCCATAGACTGTCTTGCCTTAAGTCAGTCAGTCATGGAAATGTGTAGATGATAAAGTGCAAGCTGTATCTGGATGAAGAACCGATCAATGGAAGCTGGCCTGTCTGCAAAATGCAACAAGTGACAGCGAGAGCAGAGTTAAATGTCAAAGGACTGATGCATTGTCCCTTTGAGAGTTTTGCCAGTGAAATTCAGTGGTGATGCAGACATCTCTGGGAGAATCAAGAGATCAAAGCAAAATAGGAATAATGGTGCTGAAGATGTTGTTTTAAGGCCAATGCATGAGTGCATGGATATTGCTCAGTATCTTATTGCTCAATGACTTCCCGCTCAATAGTTCACAGGTGACTCATCAGGAAAAGCTACACCACAGCCTTGCAGAGCTGTTCCAATCAGAATGGACAATCTGATGGTCTGGTAGGAGGACCAGTGGTCTAAGTAAATGTCTTCATGAAAAGAGGGCCATAACTCAGTGGCACATTCTTTGGTTGCAGAAAGTGCCAGGTTTGTTCTCTGGCATCTATAGCTCATGGGTCTCTGAAGGGAAGGATGGGGAAGAACTTCTTTGCTGGACAGCCACTACCACTCAGAGTAGATAATACTGTGTTTCATGGCACATGAATGTGTTTACTGTCTCCATTTCAGTATGTAACGGCAGCATTATTTGCTAATGGGTGTGTCTATACACACTAGGGCTGACAGCCATTGTGGCAACATCAACAGAGATGGGAGGGTGGAGACTAAGCTTAACAGCATCCTGCAATGCTGTGATGTCATTTCCAGCTACATAACTATTTTGGGTGATTCCTATAATTTCAAGTGATGCAGTAACATCACTTCTGGTTAGGGATGGGCATGAACTGGTTCATAAACTAAAATTTGTGATGCATTTTGGCCAGATCATGGTTCATGAAGTGAAGTTCATGGCAGGTCAACCCACATGAACTTTCCACAAACTTTTCAGCTGTTCATGGTGGTTTGTGAATGGATACATCCCCAGACAGACTGTCTCTGCTCAATCTAAATGTTTACCCAGCTTCAAAGCAACATGGGGGCAGAACTTGGAAGGCATGTACAGGAGCATCTGGGGGAGGTCCCCTGCAACTTTGATGTCTCTAGCTTGGACAGGATCTGTTCTATACATTCCTGGGCCTTCTGAACCTGTGCCTGTCAATGACAGGCAGTCATTTTGCCAGGCACAGGTTCAGAAGGTTCAGGAGTGCATAGAACAGATCCTTTCAAAGATAGAGACACCAAGCTCTCAGGGGATCTCCTGCAGGATCTCCTGTTGACTCTCCTCTACCTGCTCTCCAAGTTTGGTGAGGAATTAATTGAGTTTGAGGATTAGGTTCAAATTATGGCCTTCCAAAGAAGGTGTCCCCAGGAAAGTGCTTTTTTAGGAAATGACATGCCTTCTTTGGGGGGCCATAAATCAAATCCCATAAATCCAGTCCTCTCAAAACTTGGAGGTCAGGTAGAGGAGAGTCAGCTGGAGAACTGGATGGGCTTGGAAGCAATGGGAAGTGAAATGGAGCACTGAAATGGCTGCCAGACATTTAACCCTTCCCAGGTGATCCCCCCCTGGTTGCAAGAAAGTGGGTCCAAACTGGCTGATTCGGTTCGGGCATTTTTTGTTTGGTTTGGTTCAGGGTTCAGTTCAGGGCGAACTGAACTGGGTTTTTTTGGTTTGTGCCCATCCCTATTAAATATAAACTTAAAACAAAAAAATTAACACTACATTGCAGTTAACAATATAAGCAAAAAAATCTCTGTGGTGTGCCCTTCCCTTGGTGCCATAAGCATGTCCTTATTTTGCTTAATGGTTAATCCAGTGCTGAGCAAGGCTTAAAGCAGGAGTAAGAATTGACTTGACCAAGACAGATAGGGAGGCCTTTTCTGAGCAACACTCTAGAAAGATGCAGAAATGGGTAACTGAGAAGGACCGACTGGAGGAAGCAAAATGGCTAAAGGCAGATGGAGGCGAGGAAGAAATGGAGCTTCATAAAGGCTAGATCCCTGAGGCTGATACAGAGAAAGACAAAGAAGTGGGAGGGGGAATGAACAGAAGGATTTTAATAACTGCCTGAATTTCATAGTGGTCCTTTAAAACAGAATCAGCACTGTTTGTCAACATCGTCCTCACAGAAATAAAACCACAAAAGAATTTAAGAGCAGTCTTGTTGGTAACGGTTCATCCAGTACTTCATTCTGTTTCCCACAGTGGTAAACAGATGTCCTACAATCAGGACATGGAGGCCAAAGCCTCCCCTCATCATTGTCCCCTACCACTGGTATTCAGAAGGACACTGTTTTCCAACATGGAGATTCTGTTTAGCCTTTATGTCTAATGACAATTGAGGGGGCCTTTCTTCCAGGAATGTGTCTCATCTCCTCTTAAAGCCAACTGAACCAGTGGCCATAGATCTATACTCTAAATGAGGCAAAACCATAAATCTATCATACATAATTTTCTTCACGATCTGTATTCTATATATAATGTACTCAATCTACATAATATATCCCTTATATAAATCCTATCATGGTGTCCAGTCCTGGACTCGTCGAAGTCAGTGGGGAAGTTGGCAAAGCCCCTGACCCCACTGAGAGGGACCTGAGGCTGGCTTTGGATGTCTCCAAGCCAGCCATGGAGAAGCAAGCCAGCCCCCACTGCCTCCCTCCCTTTGGGAGAAGAGGACCAACCACATCACCCAGAAGCTCACAGCTGGCTTCAGGCATTCCTGAACTAACCAGAGGAGCAAACCAACACCCAATGACTTCCTCCCTTCTGGAGAGGAGAGCTGGCCACAATGACACTGGGAAAGGCTGGGGAGGGCCAACTGAAGAGTAATGACACCCGGTCTTCTGAGGCCCTGTAGAGCCTACCCTGGGGAACAGAGGAGTTACAGGGCAGGACTCCCAAAGCCTCAAGGCAAGAGCCTTCACAGGGCTGGGCCCGGATAAGGGAAAGAGGGAGGAGGAAGTGGGGAAGGGAAGGCAACAAGGAAAAGGGATAATTACATGGAGCTGCAACAGAGACATCAGAGGGAACACGGGGAAACACTGAGCTCAGACACACCCAAGATGATCCAACAGGAAGAGGAAACACAGGGGAGGAGTTAGGACCGGGGGCTGTTAGAGCAATATATGGAGAACCAATGAGAAGGTGGAGGGGAGAGACAGAGAGATTTGCCAGTCACCCAAGAGAACAAGGGGGAGAGGGGAGGCGCCTACAGGGAGGAATGCATATAAAAAGGGACTAATAACTGAGGTTGAGGAGGATGGTGGTCTAAGTCCATGCCAGAGAGACAGAGTGACAGAGAAACCATGAGTAGGCTACCAGAGGTGAAGTAACCTCCACCCTCCAAATCCTGAGACCTCAGCGTCCCTGGGTTGATGGTGGGGTGAGGGTGCCCCAAGAGTGAGCCAGGAAAACTCACACATGACTGCAGCATCATGCTCTTCAATTGGGGAAGGAGGCCACCATGTCGGGAATGCTTCTTCAGTAAACTCAATAGCAGCCAGTTATATTGGGCATGGGGTTGCCAACTCTGGTTTCAGAAATACATGGAGATTTGATGGTGGTGCCTGGAAGAGTGGGGTTTAGGGAGGGGAAGAGCCTTGGTAGGGTATAATGCTAGGCAGTCCACCTTCCAAAGCAGGCATTTTCTCCAGAAGAAGGGGAATAAATGTTCTAAATTAATAATGAATAAGCTATTTATGTGGTCTGGAGATCAGCTGTAATTCCGGGAGATCTCCAGCCCCCACCTGGAGGATGGAAATCCTAATTGTGACTGATTTACATCAAAATCTATGGTGGTTGCATATTATGGGAAACAACCAGCATTACCTGGCAAATTAGAATGGTTCTTAAAGGTGTGGGGATTGTTACAAATAGTCAACCTAACAGCAATTCAAAAATTCAAAGGATATTTTAGGTGACAAAATTTGGCAACAATTGGCTGCATTTAAACAAAAACAAAAACCCTTAAGCTGTTAGAAATGAATGGATCAGAAAGCAATAACTATAACTGTGTACATTCTCTTCCTTCATTTGGTTTTCATTTGTGAACTGGACATGTTGTTTGCTCTATATTCCAGTTTTGATTATGCATTGGTGCATTTTAATGAATTTTTTAAAGTAAATCTATGGAGGTTTAAATAACAGGTCAGACTGAATGTCAGGGTAATTTTTGAGACAGCCTTTTTAGGTACATATCCTGTTCCCACCTACCAGGAAAATTCATCATTCTATTCTTCAAACGTTCTTTCCCTTTCATTCTACCCTCTGGCTTCTGTCACCTTTTGGCACTGAAGACCATAATTCTACAATGCTCCTGCATTGATGGATGGTGTTTTAATCTCCCCTCTGTCCTCTTTGCCACTGTGCCAGGTCAAAGACTGTGTAAAGGCCCTGGTAATTAAACCAGATAAATAAAATCACATTGCTTATAATTACTGGGGACAATTTGGTTTAATTAGACTTTAAGCTAGCGAGCAACTCTCCTTTGCAGACCCAGAAAAATACCTGAACCTTGCCTTGGAAGGTGGCCGCTTGGAAGCTGTAATGACTTTGTTGCTCTTTGTGTAATTAATGACCATTAAAATCACTAATTAGGTCGTAAGTTTTAAATAAGTTGCCCTAATTATCTCTGGGTACGCGGTGAGCTGCATCATTGTAGGCAAGGCCTTCAAAGATGAGGAATGCCATTTGTTGGAGGGTTAGTTTGACTTTATTATCTGGAGGTCTACAAGAGGAAAGGGTCAGTATGCCCAATTGCCTGATGCAAGAACAGCCTGTGCACCTCCCTAGGGGAAAAGAGCCATAGAGATACAGGAAGTGTCAGACACTTATATTTCCTGTTCCCCCTGCACATCAATATTGCATCAACATGGGGACAAATCGGGTAAGACAAAGGAGACCCTCGTAAAGGCTGAGCTGAAGTTTTGTGGGCAAACATTTTTGGTACTAAAAATAAGTTTTGTTCCCTACCTGCATTTTCTCCAGAAATTGCCTTCCCCCTCCCCAATTGCATCAGGACCACAGCAGGGGAGAAAGATGAAAGATGTGGGAATTCCTTCGTCATCACCCATATGTGGAACTTATGGACATTTGATAACAAACTTCGAGCAAAAAATATCACCTTGCTCTAATGAAACATTCGACTCGTGTGCAAATGAACCCTTCGCTCGTGATAAGTTCAAATGTCAATCATGCTCATTTTGGAGTTCTCAGCCCCTTGGACTGAAATCAACGCAAATGTCACCCAAATATATAACAACAATTAGCATGCAATGTTACAAAACAACATTAACCCCCCCCCACAAGGGAATGAATATCAGCCAAATCCAAACCCAAATAAGGATTCCTTTCCTAGGGATCGCCACCAGACCTTGCCAAGCTGCTTTTTTGTGATACTGTTTTCAGTCTTCCCTGAGAAATCTTTCACAGCAACCGTATTAAGTGGGGAAGATTGGCACCATCTGTGATGTTTGCAGACAACACAGCTTTCTCTCAGACACTTCAGGAGACGGCCTCTGCTTCCTCCCCCTACAGTAAATAAAGCAATCTGTATTGTCATATATTGTGTGTCTTTGCCAGGACACACAGTGTCAGAAAGTCTTCCTCTGCCTTGGGACTTCTTCTGGTATTTCATTTTGGGAGGAAGCTGCCAGAACAGAAGAGGGTTTTCAGAAAATCTCTCTGACCTTTCAAGGGGGTCCCCGTGAGCCAACAATGTTTACAGAAGTGAAGAATTCAATTACTTGCTATATGATACTGTTCAGAACTCTGACTGGATCTCAGGAGCAGGGAGAGATTGTTCTGTAGGAGAAAATTGCATCATCACTTGGCTCTCGCGCTGGGGTTCCTTTCATCAAGGTTGTTCCAAGCAAAGACCTTGTCGTGGTCTTCACCAATAAATGTGTTTGAAAATAGAATCTAGCCTGCTCGCAGTGCCTATTTCCTCTTGACTTAAACACCTCAAGTGATCACATGAATGATGTGTGAACCATTTAAAATAAGCAGTATATTGACTGGTACTGCCTTGGCACAGATGGTGGCATTCACTATGGTGGCTGGATTTAGGGTTGCCAGGTTCCCCACCCAGCCACCAGCAGGGGATAGAGGGGTAGGGTTGCCAAATCTGGGCTGGGAAACTCCTAGAGATTTGGAGGTTGAGCCTGAGGAGGACAGGGACCTCAGTGGGCTACAGTGCCATATAGTCCACCCTTCAGAACATCCATTTGCTCCAGAAGAACTGACCTTTGTAGTCTGGAGGCGGGCTGTAATTCTGGGGGATGCCCAGGTTTCATCTGGAGGCTGGCATCCCTAGAACTTGAGAACCACTGTTGATGCTTGCCTACCATTTACTGGAATACATATGCCCCAGGAATTTCATGCGTAGTCCATGCATTGTTTAAAATCTGCAACATTTCAAGAGTATGTACTGATTGAATTAATAGGTTGTCAACTCTGGCTTAAGAAATTCCTGGAGATTTGAGGCGCCTATGAGGAGGGATTTCATGCAGAATCTATGATATTCCATACATTCTGCCCTATGAAGCTGCCATTTTCCCCAGAGGAACTGATCTTCTCAGTCTGGAGATCAGTCATAATTCCAGGACACCTCCCGACCTGTTGGACTAAGCAAGGTCTATCATGCATAGATGGAGAAGATTACAAGAACATCTTGCAGAGGGCAGCAGAAGAAACAACTAGTTATCATAGTGAGATTAGGGACTTCCTGCTATTTTCAAATAGTCTCCTTTATGTCTCTTGATTGGCTAAATTAGGTCTCCTTCCTAAGGTTTCCAGCACCCCAGTCCCAGTGGGGGTTCCCCCACTTTTGTGGGCTCTGATCCGTTGCTGGCCAGTTGGCCAGTGGGGGAACCCCACCCCCAAACAGGGACATAGCCATGTGATGTCCTTGACATAATGACATCACCCAGAAGTGAAATCATCACGTCACCAACATCAGGGGGTGACACTCTAGTCCGTGGGCAAACTCTATGGGTTTAAAGGCAAAAAACCCATAGAGTTTTACCCAAAAACTAGAGCATCACCCCTGATGTCAGTGATGCAATGACATCATTTCCAGGGAATGTCATTGCACTGCACACGCAAAGTGCATGGGGCAGAAGATCCCAGGAAGGACCCAGAAATCCCCCTCTGGCTTCCAGGTAGAACTTGGCAACCCTACTTCTTCTTGCCCCTGCTGAGAACTATTGGTCTGCTGACTCTCTCCTAGCTAGCTAGTTAGACTTTTCTCCCTCTCCTCTTTCTTTCAAAGGTTGTTCTTTTCTTAATAAACCAACTGTATTTTTTAAACAACTTGTGCTCTGCATTACTGCATATCTACATTCTGCCAACATCCCCCACCTGGAGGTTGGCCACTGCATGGGTCTGTCAGGTAGTACAGTCTGGTTGGGATCACACAGACAATTTCTGTGGCTGGAATGTGGAGTAATGTCTACCAGTGCCTCCCTCCTGATGGGTACCTCCAACTACTCTCTGTGCTATTCGCATGGCCCCTCTTTCCTCCAAAACCAGCATTTGGGAAGGTATGAGAGGCAGCCACGGGAGAGTGAGAAATCCCACTCCGTGGACCAAAATTTATGTATTTACAACATTTATACCCCAGCTTATTTCCACAGATTCATGGTAGCTAACTATTAGGTCTCAAGGCCCAATTGACAACATTTAAAACTGCATCTAACTAACAGTACCAAATCTTCTGAACCATTTTACTACCCACCCACCCCCACCCACCAAATGCCCTCTGGTAACTGTCTGACATGCTTCCTGCATATAGGGAGTGAAAGCAGCCTCTGTGAAGAAGTGAGCGGTGACTCATGAAAGCTCCTACCTTGCCACATATTTTGTTAATCTTTAAGTTGCTACTGGACTCCTGCTCTTTTCTACTGCTAGTAAAGGTAAAGGTTTCCCTTGCTCAGAAGCCAGTCGAATCTGACTCTAGGGTTGTGTTGCTCATCTCTGTTTCCAAGCCAAAGAGCCAGCACTGTCCAAAGAAGTTTCTATGGTCATGTGGCTGGCATGACTAAATGCCAAGGCACACAGAACGCTGTACTGCTACAGACAGACTAACATGGCTACCCATCTTGGTCAGCTTCTGTGCTCACTCTTGGAGGCCATTCCAAAGGGCTGGTCCAGACCAACAGAGAGAAAGCCTGAGACCCAGACAGTCCTAAAAGAGGACACCATACGGTAAAGGCTGTCTGAAGTACATAGCTGGCATATGGGAATGTATGAGAAAATGCAATTTTTAAAAAATCCCTCCTGTTTGCAGAAATCTCCAGTGGATCAAAGCCAATAGTAGATTGTTTCCCTAAATGTGGTCTGGTGTAAAGGCCAGAGAGTACTGAACTTCTGAGTACACCCAGACTGATTTTCACAAGCCGCTGCTTTGCCCTTGCTCTTCCTTCCCCCTGATTGTATGTGTCAATTTCCCACTACTTGCTATACGGCCACATTTTGACCCACAGCTTCACCTGATTTCCCCTGCATCTTTTTGATCCCCAAAAAACAGGATTGAGAAGATGTGGGGGAAATCTGGTGAAGCTGTGGGTCAAAATGCGCCCCCGCAGCAAGTAGTGGGAAATTGACGCATACAATCAGGGGAAAAGGAAGACCAAGGGTGGAGCAGCAGCTTGTGAGAAATGCTGCCACATTTAGAATACTTGATATTCATCCAGACTCCCGGCATTCTATTTGAGTGTATATGATACAATATGAATAGGTCTACTCCACAGTTGATTTCCCAGATACAGTCTGTGGATTAACCACATGCTTAGCATCTCCAGTAGCATTGACCTCCCCCTCTGGGGTGCCCAATAACATTGGAAATGGGGTTTATTGGGTGAGTGGAGAGATAAAGCACATTCTTACTCTTGCTCCTCCCCCATGTGTGTAAACTTTCCTCAGATATGAAGAAATGTGCATGCATATGAAAGCTTATACCCAGAATAAAATTTTGTTGGTCGTAATGGTGCCCCACTGCACTCAAACTTTGTTCTGTTGCTTCAGACCAACACGGCTAACCCCCCGAATATTTTAGAACAGCATTTGCACATCAGTAAATCACTATTATATATAGACATGTGATCCAGTCCATAAAACCCACTGCGATAAGCTGAAAAACAAAACCATTCCTACAAAATGGAAACAAAGGCCAACAGGAACACTCACTAACCCTTGTTTGATGGTTTAACATGCCGAAAAACTAAACTTAGAAATACCCTAACCTGGATGGCCCAGGCTAACCCAATCTCATCAGATCTTAGAAGCTAAGCAGGGTCAGACCTGATTGGTACTTGGATGGGAGACTACCAAGCAAGTCCAAGGTACCACGCAAGTTCAAGGTTGCTACAAAGAAGCAGGCAAACTGCTTCTGAATGTCTCCTGCTGTGATTGCGATAAGTCCCTCACCAAAGTCAGAAATGCAACAGAGATTTGAAGGCCATCTTCTAGATTCATGTTTTTTATTCATGTTCACAGAATTAAAGATTTGTTTTACGGTATTCACTGACTAGGGGAAGTTAGTGTAGGGATGCATGGAACATCTCTAAAGGCCGCGGCTTCTTGCTTTGGCTGACTAAGGCAGCGTATTCCACCCTTGCATCAATGAACACTTTCTGCAATTCCATGGGTGCTGGAGAGGTTGTAGACATTGCTTGCCCTTGTTAGTCGGTCTGTCAGCTTGAGATCCTTTCTGTGTAGTGGAGCAAGCCATGTAATTACTCCCAAAGCAATGTAATTGAAACCTCCCAAAAGGCACAATGGCACTTGGCAAAAGGAGCAAATGATTCAGAATTCGCCAAACCACCCACCCAGTGCTGTGGGGTCAGGAAGGGCCGTCAGGCTCGGGAGGCACAGCATTTTCATTGGGAGGGAGCACAAACAGCCTAAGTATGCTGTAATGGGGGTCATGCTTCTACAATGGCTTGGTGAGCCAGTCTATTTGATACGGAATCTCTGCCCTTGACTTTGCCTGCTCATCCCATAAACCCAATTTGCAAGTTTTTAAAAAACCACTTAAGCATATTTTTGGGCTTTTTTTTTTTTAGAGTAGTGGGATAATCCCAGCTCCTTCATTGGCCAAGATTTCTGGAGGAGGACAAGATGCTTCCTCCCAAGTACAAGTGCAGCACCTTTATTGGCACAGTAAATTGAACATGACATTTAGGATCAATAATATAGAATTAAAATCCACACATAGGTTAAAACATAGATACATAAAATTATATAAGAATCAATTGATAATAGCATTAGATTTGGCTTGCTGACAATGTGAGAATGTCTTCTACTTATGATCAGTTGCCCTCCTTAAACTAGTTTGATGTGAATTGTGGATATTTTCCCCTGTACAACAACATGAATGGATTTTATATTTTGAGCACTAGATGAAGCTAAGTGGTACAACTGAAGAAGTATCAACAAAACAAAGATTTGAATCCGGAGTCTTTGTCCCTATGTCCTTATGCCGGCTTCTTTTGTACACTCTGTGTTGTTGTATGTCATATGTATACACTATATTGTATTTGCCTGTACATATTTGTGTTATATAAATAGAATCATAGAATGTTAGAGTTGGAAGGGATCTTGCAGGTCATCTAGCCCAACCCCCTGCACTCTGTAGGAGCATAGCCGAAAGATAGCCCTACAACATACCCGAAAGATGGTTGCCCAGCCTCCACTTAAAAATGTTCTTCCTTTCTTTGCACTTCAGATAGTGCCTTGGATTGTGTTATTTATACAGTGCTTTTTTGGCTTAGGTAGGCACCAGTTACCCATTGCCTTCTAGTTTGGGAGTTACATTCATGTTGAAATCCCCTCCCTCAGCATATACTAGGAGCTATGTTATAAATCTTATAAGGGCACTCCTCTTCAAAGGGGTCTAGAGGAGCCCTTTGAGATAGGGTTGCCTGTTCCCCAGCCTGATCCCCCTCCCACAGGTCCAGTTGCCCACCACTCCTCCAAGTGGTGACAGAAGAAAAAAGCCCTGCAATGTCATGTGTGCTCTTAGCTCAAGGTATTGCTAGAAACTCTATGATTTTACCATAGAGGTTGTGATGATTCCTAAGCTATGCTATGTCACTTCTAAGTTTTTACCAAAAGTGATGTAATATGCAGGGCTCTTTTTGTAGCAGGGGCTACTGTAAGCTCTTGAAGGATTGGCCACATTAGGGGTGTGTCGCCTAATATGCAAAGGAGTTCCTGCTACAAAAAAAGCCCTGGTAATATGCAACACTACAGCCCCCTATGTCCCCAGCACCAAGCCACAAGAACAAAAAGAGGGGAAGACAAAACTTAACACAAAACAATGAATTAAGAACCTAGAAAGTTAAATGAATCCAAATTAAAGGTCCCAATATTTAAATAAATGAATATAGAATATAGAATATAAATGTACATCAATTATACAAAACTACAAGTATTTATTATAAAATATTTTTTAAAAAACAATTTACAGGCCCTGATATGCCCTCAATCGTGATTAAAATCATGTGATACTCTCAAACAAAGACCTTCTGCGACCCTGACCAAATGTGTTTCAGCCTTATGGCCTTCTTCAGTGGTCAAGCATAACAGTTACACAATGGCTCCAGACAACTGCAGAAATATTACAATAATCAATCAGTAGAGGACCAAATTGGAGTTGTGCTGAAGAAAAAAGAAGGGAGAGAGTTTTTTATTATGAAATTTAGTACAATATTTGTAATATTTGAATTATTACATAGAAATACATCCAAAAATGCCTTTTTGAGATAACTTACTTTTAATCCATCTCTGTGGGTTTAGGCAGAGATATGCCTCCTGAGTCCCCAACACCAAGCCTCCTAATTTAAGAGCACATTGAATAAAGTGCACGCTATCCTCAAGTATAGCATATATGTTTAATAATCTGTTTTGTTTGTTTGCTGAGGCCTCTTTTAGGTTGCTTTTCTCCCTAGCAGGACCTGGAAACACAAGCACAAAACTGCAAACCTGTATCCACAAATAAGCAGACAACAAATCCGGTCTGGTCTAGGTCCACCAAGTTGGCTATCAGAGGTCTCAGGCTGTGAGCCTTGGGCTTAGAGGCAAAGACCCAGAGCCCTGGGCTTAGGGTTGCCATTTCCCTGATGGGGCCAGGGGACCCCCCCTCCACTTTCAGGGACCCCAATCTCCCATGGGCCAGCTAGTCAGTGGAAGAAGCCCCACCTCTGAGTAATCCCCACCCGGCGTTGCTGACACAATGATGTCACCTAGGAGTGGCATCATCACATTTCCAATGTCAGGGGTGACACTCTAGATTTTGGGTAAAACTCTATCGTTTTGAAGCCCCCAAAACCATAGAGTTTTGCCCAAAACCTAGAGTGTCACCCCCAATGACGGAAACGCGATGATGTCACTTCCAGGTGACATCATTGTAGTGTGTGCATTTCAGATGCACACCAGAATAGTTGTAGAGAGGATCAGGAGTCCCCCTGCCAGCAGCCAGGTAGGTCCAACTCCAGGCAACCTTACCTGGGCTCTGAGCCTGCAACTGACTTACATTTTGTGGGGAGATGGATGGGTGCTGCTGACCTAAATCTTGCCCCACTAATGTCTAGCTGGAAAACAAAATAATGGAATGGTAGTATTCTGCAAGGTTTTCATTTCCCCCTCTCTTTCACTGGCTGCCAGGCTGTGGAATGATAATGCAGTTTCCCACAGCAACAATCTAGGATCTACACTGGTTTTGTACAGTGCTTTGAGTTAATGTTGGGTGGGGAACAGTACATACTGCACATGCAAAGATATATACAGCATGGGACCCGTATTATTTTCCTTCCGCCTAACTACCTGAACTGGCTGTCCAGGGCACCAGATGGAGGAAAAGGATTTGATTGACAACCCAGCTCCTTCCTTCCTCATCTCTGTTCTTCTCACTCTTTTTCACCCAAAGAGTAATTAACACATGGAATTCACTGCCACAGGAGGTGGCAGCGGCTGCAAGCATGGAGGGAATTGGATAAACACATGGATCAGATGTCCATCAGTGGCTATTAGCCACAAGGTATAGAGCGGAACTCTCAGTCTGGGACAAGTGATGCTCTGTATTCTTGGTGTTTTTTTTGGGGGGGGCAATGGTGGGAGAACTTCTAGTGTCCTGGCCCCACTGGTGGACCTCCTGATGGCACCTGGTATTTTTGGCTGCTGTGTGACAGAGTGTTGGACTGGATGGGCCATTGGCCTGATCCAACATTGGATTCTCTTATGTTCTTATGTTCATAACTCCGAGGAACATGAGAGACTCCCCCTCTGCCAGATTCTCCCTCCTGTTGGATCACTGTATATCTCTTTCCCTGACACACCCATTTCCTGTTCTGTCCCCACCATCCTATTTGCATGTGAACCTTAACTCTGCAGCAGGCCATTCATTCTCACACTGGCTGGGGGAGGGCTTCATGCTCTAGCACCTGTAGCCATCATACTCCTGTCCTCTAAGAGCCAGTGTGGCATGCAGTGGATTGAGAGTCAGAATAGGATCCTGGGACACCTGGGTTCATATCCCTTCTCTTCCCTGGAAGCTCGTTGGGTGACTTTGGATGGGTCACTCTTTTTCAGCCCAACCTAACTCACAGGATTGTTGTTGCAAGATGATGGAGGAGCAGTGAATGATGTTCTAAGCTACTTCGGGTCCCCATCGGGGAGAAAAGCAGGATATAAATTGATAAATGTAAAAATGAAGGCAGTTCAGCTGTTGGAAAGATAGGGCCATTGGTGGTCATGCTGAGTCTTCCTCCCCACTTCCACAGCCTCCGACATCCACCTTGTTAAATAGTGGGTTCCATGGATGAGCAGACTCCAAGTCCAGTGATCAGCTCAACTTTATCTGTGAATTCAGCCACAGCAAGACAAGACTCCAGAGGCTCAGCTCTGTTAAATAGCATGCAATGGCCACACCCAAACACACCCCACTCTCAGTGATAGGCTATTTACATAACACTGCTACTAGATTGGTTACTTTCGGAATCCTAGCAGGCTATTGTTCTTGTGCTTCAAACTCAGCCAGTCTCTGGGGTGATTCAATCAGGAATGATTCAATCCCAATACATAACAATGGTCTGCCATTGCCTTCTTCTGCAAAGTCTCCCTTGGTGGTCTCCCTTCCAAGCACTAACTAGGGCCGCCCCTGCTTAGCTTCCAAGATCTGACAAGACTGGGCTGTACCATGCCACCTTCCCTCCCAAAACCACACTAGAAGTGCAGAATCTCCCTTGAATGTGTCATCAGCCATCCAAAAATACACTTCAGGAGCTACAGCAGGTGAAACGGCAGTCAATGCCCTGCAGGGTGCTGTAGCTTTCATGCACGGATGTACACACATGCACTTTAAAGACGAGACACATCTCTCTCCCTCCAATATACTCTCTGAGATTCAACCGCTGGAGACTGCAGGGAAGAAAATGAATATTTATTTAGAACACTCTTTTGTCCACCTTTCTACTAATGGCAGCTCCCAAGTCAACTTTGAAAGCCCGAAACCCAATTTAAAACATCTACACAAAAGCAATGAAAACAAAGCTTCCAAAAGAAATAATTAAATTGAGATGAGGGGTGGAGCCTGGGGAGGGCGGGGTTTGGGGAGGGAAGGGACTTTGGTATAATGCCATGGAGCCCACCCCCGAAGGCAGCCACTTTCTTTAGAGGAACTGATCTCTCTTGTCTGGAGATGAGTTGTAATTCTGGGGGATCATCAGCCCCACCTGGAGGTTGGCAGCCTTAGTTTGGGTCCACCCTTGTTGCTGGGTAGCATCAACCAAACCCTGAGTTTCTTGGATGGCATGCTGGCGGCTGGGGGAAGCTTGGCATCTGTTGGCACTCTTAATTATGCAGGCTAAGATTAACAAAGTCAGTGGTAGGACTGGTCAAGTTTGGAGGGAAGTTCAGTGATGGGGTCTTGCTCAACTGCCCATCGCCTAGCATGCTGCCTTAGTTGCAACCAGCGTTCCCCTCTAAGCTGAATTAGTGTGAGTTAGCTCACAGATTTTTGGCCTCCAGCTCACACATTTTTGTCTTAGCTCAGGAAGAGTGGCTCCAGAGCAAACTAATTTATGCAGCGGCCAAATCGCTCGCTCACAACTTTTGATGCCAGTAGCTCACAAAGTAGAATTTTTGCTCACAAGACTCCGCAGCTTAGAGGGAGCATTGGCTGCAACCCACACATGCTGAGTGAATATTTTGATGATGCCAATCAGCTGTTGAATAAAACCAAGTTTAATGCGTATATTGCTGTGTCTTCATTTGTGGAGGGTGGGTTCAAACACTCATAAACTGTGGCTCAGGATTATGTAACAGCTCCATGATACAAAGCAGTCTACCAGCCCAGCAATGAAAAGTGAAGAACCAAAACCACTGACAAAATTAAAAAGAAATGAAAGAGAGAGCGAACAATCCCTTGTCCCTACTTTATATGGAAAGGTGATTTTTCTTACCACCCCATGCAAGGAGAAGCGGCAACACAGTTCAGCTCAATTATATTAGCCGTCGTTTGCAATTATATAGCACTGCGGCTGAACACAGCATTTTGAGAGCATTAACTAATTAAGGGAATTTACTGGAAATGGTTGTGCTTTGTTTCTAAAAGAAAAGGAATAATAGATTGAATACACTGAGAGGAGACCAGGGTGAGTCATCTGAAGGAAGCGGGGAAATCTTGGAAGCAGATTTGATTTAGAGATTCAATCTTCGTAAAAAGATAGCGATTCCAATTTGCAAAATCAAATCTGAATATTCGGTTTCCTTAAGAGAAGGTTTGTTGACTCTAATTTACACTTTGAAAAATAATTGCTTCCATTGGATTCACCTTCATCCCTCTGCAATTTAATTTGCTGTAAATCAGTTTGCTCATTTGAAACGAATGACTGAAGACAGACAGGTGTATCTTCACAGTGAGAGGATTGAAGCCACCTTGGTGGAAATGAAAAGAGAAAGCCAGAGGGTGTTTTCAGGGCAGAATTTGCTGAGAAGTTCCACAATTTGCAAGTAACGATGGTTCCAAATTGATTTCCAGGAGGAAGTCCCCAAATAATTCCACTCTGATTTCTGATCCAAGTTGCCTATGTTATGCAATCCGGTTCCACGTCTACATTTTTTTAAAGCCATTTTTCATTAGCTTGTTTCAGGTTTTTAGTGGGAGCATGTAATGAGATCCATAGTAACATCATGAAAGTACTATGGGGACAAGGATTGCAAGATGATTATACTAATCTGCCCCTTCCTTGAAGTCTCAGGCCTGTAGGATCTTCCACAGTCCTTTGAGGCCCTATTACTTGGCAGTGGCTTGCTGGAAGAAATCAGAAAATTGTCTCCCCTAATGGTTTTAAAAAGACAGTCCAAAACTGAGTTGTTTGTAGAACCATTACCATAATTTGGCAGTTCTCTTATATAAACAGAGAATCTTGAAGGCGAGATTTTAGGGCTGCCAGGACACCCCCAGTGGAGGCAGGGGGTCTCCCACTGCCCGTTCCTACCCCCAGTCACCAATCAGGTGGCCAGGGGAGGGGACTGACCAGGAGAAAGGAGAAGGCCTAATCACCAGTGTCACAAAGGAATTAATGTCATCAAACCAGCAATGTCTGGGACACCCTCTGGTATCTGGGCAAAAACTCCATGGCAGAAGCCGGTTTTACCATAGAGTTTTTGCCCAAATAAAAGAGCATCATCTGGGCCTCGCTGGCATGATGATGTCACTTCCTGTGTGATGCCAGTGATAAAAGGCCTTTTTTTTCCTCGTAAGCCCTCCCCTTCCCCAACCGATTGCTACCCTAAGAGATGTATTTATATATTTATTTATTTGGTTCAATTTCTATTCCACCCTTCCCGCAAGCGGGCTCAGGACGGATTATGATCAAGATTAAAACTATAAACTTAACCCTTGAGCAATGGTAATCAAACTACAACAGAACTATTACAGTGGTGCCCTGGTGTTAGACAATTAGAAGCAGAAAGGGCTAAATCCCATACGGGATTCCAGATTGTAAGTGCCCTACCTTGGATAAGCCAAGGTGGTTATTATTCTATGTCCTCAAAAACTGAAGACAATGATCAGTGGTACAGATAGTAACACGATGGTAATAGGAGGGGTCAGATAATATTTGTCGTCCGCTGCCTCACCCAAAAGCCCGGCAGAAGAGCTCCATTTTACAAGTCATATGAGATTATTGAACTTGAGTTCATTTTCAGAGTCAGAACAATGTCCCCTGCCCCCCAGGCTGAATAAGTACACGGGATTCTTATCTCACTGCAGATGCTAATTGTCTGTCCCTATTCATTTCGTCTCTGCTCTCATCTATCCGAGTGGAGTGTTCATTGTACCTCTGCCTCCTGAGTTCCTTCTTTGAAACACCCTGCCCACTTTCTGCCCGGGACTTAAGGATTCAGAGATCTGCAGTCTGACTCGCATCTGATGAAGGGAGCTTTGACCCTCGAAAGCTCAACCCCCCAAAATCTTGTTGACCTCTGAGGCACTGCTGGACTCCAGTCTAGATGTTCTACTGCAGACCAACATGGTCACCCTCTGCAACTTACATCCTGGTGTTATGGCTTTGGGGGCAGGGGATTGTCTTATCTTTGAACTGGATGTCATTTTTTTATAATTGTACAGTTCTTGCTTATTGATGGGATTTTATTGTTTTGTCCTATTACTGTGGAATTTTTAGGCACCTGTTCCAGGAAAGGTAGGAGGTAAGTATTCTAATGAAAAAATGGATGCACCCAGGGGTCATTTGGGGCCAGAATGTGCCGGAGCATGCCGGAGTGCTGCTCCGGCAGCCCAGGAGTGGGCACAAATGGCAGTGGTGGCAAGCCCCGCCCCCAGCTCCCTGCTCTCGCCCCCAAGCTCTTTCTCTCTAAAGATGTGATCTTTCCATTGTAGTATATGGCCCCATAGAATGTAATAGAAAGATCGCGCCACCCGTGCTGGGCAACTCTAGAGAGAATAGGTTTAAACTTTAAATCCCTTCTGTCTTTGCTTCCTCCCCTCAGCCCGCCTTGGCAGGCTGGCTGGGAAAGGGAAAGGGAGACTTTTGAATATGCATCCCCCCTTTTTGCTTCCTCTTCTGACATCACTTCCAGTGATGTCAGGGGGCGTGGCATATGCTAATGAGCTGCGATGCTAATAGTGTATGCTAATGAGCTCCTGCAGCTCTTTTTCTTTGAAATGACCCCTGGATGCACCAAAAGCTTTCATAGAACCCATTGAAATAAAGATGGTGTGCACAACTGGACAGATTAACTCTGCTGAAATTCACAGGGGATCAAGATGTAAATGGGACAGTGGATGCAGCAAAACATAAGCAAGCTTGAAGCAGAATGCATACTGTTCACTTAAACCTTCTTATGAATAAGAGTGATATCACACTCCACAATTTGATAGAAGAGGCCATCCCCTTTGCATTACCTGAAGAAGTGTAGAGTCTCTGAATACAAACAAAGCATATCAGTTCCTCCCAGGGCAAAATCAATTCCAGTCCCAATTTGCCAGTTCATTTAGAACAGTTTGGCCTATTTTTCCCCCACAGACTTGAAGGACTCCTGCAATAAATTATGATTTTTTTTTTTGCTGTAAACCAGCCTCACCATGTTTCCTACAGATGCCCAATATATCTTTGTGTCCCCTTCAGAGAGTTCTGTCTCTCTGATGCTGCGTCCGGCTTCATTGCTTACAGTTTGAGAGCTTTTGGGGAGGATCTTATGCACAGCTGTGAATACAGTGAGATTATGGATACTTTCAAAACAGTCCTCATCTGTATTTGTCCCCAGAGTTTGGAGTTCTAAATTGCCTGGCCTTGCTTTCAAAATGGAAGCAATACATCGAGAATTCTCCAGCGTTCCATTAAAAAAAAATCTGAATCATGCACAGATTCTCAAGTACCAACATGCATTCTTGTAGCTTTGAGTTCATTTATGCATTCATGCCTTCTCTCTACCAATGTTCATGGATGTGCAGATAAAGACACTGCAAGAGATCAGTCTCGATGCAACTGCGTATATATTTACACCAAGATACAATCAATGTAGTTTTGTCATTGTGCAAAAGCATAAGCGTGCATTAATGAAACACCACATTAAAAAGAATCTTGATAGGATCTGAGGATCACATCAAAATTGTGTGGGTTTTTTGTAATGTTTCATCAGTTTGCACATTGGCATCTGTAACACAGAGGGGGTAGAGAGATGCAAATGAGCTAAAAAGAACTTAAAGCAGCCCCCAAATATGCATGCCAAATATGCAAAATACATGCATCACAAGTCCTTTGGTTCAACCTGGATTGCAGGAGGAGTGGAACTCTGCAGAGTGAGCTTTGGGAACAACAAAGGAATAGAATAAGAGACAATACAACCCCCCAGGGCTCGTTTTGTAGCAGGAACTCTTTTGCATATGAGGCAACATGCCCCTAATGTATCCAATCCTCCAAGAGCTTACAGTAGCCCCTGTAAGAAGAGCTCTGTAAGCTCTTGGAGGATTAGCTACATTAGGGGTGTGTTGCCTAATATGCAGAGGAGTTCCTGCTACAAAAAGAACCCTGCAAACCCCTCACTAAGATGGATCCGCTAGAGGCTAGTGAACGCTGGGCAAGAAACAAGGCAGTTACTGCAGCTCTAGGAGAGAAGGAGAATTAGGCTCATCTACTCCCTTCTTTCAGTCACTTTGTCCTAAATTGCTAACACTACAGCAGATGTTACTGGTTCTTATAGTTTCAATGACAGTGGTGCCGAGGGTTGCCATCTACAGCTTGGGAAATTCCTGGAGGTTTGGGGGTGGAGCATGGGAACAGCAGAGTTTGGGGGAAAAGAAGAAGAGGAGGAGGAGGAGATTGGATTTCTACCCCGCCCTTCACTCAGAGTCTCAGAGCGGCTTACAAACTCCTTTCCATTCCCCTCCCCACAACAGACACCCTGTGAGGTAGGTGGGGCTCAGAGAGCACTAAGAGCTCTGCTCTTTCAAGAACAGCTCTGACAGAACTATGGCTTGCCCAAGATCATCCAGCGGCTACAAGTGGAGGAGTGGGGAATCAAACCTGGTTCTCCCAGGTTAGAGTCCGTGCACTTAACCACTACACCAAACTGGCTCTGGGAAGAGAGAGAAGGGAGCTCATTGGGGGTGTGATGCCACAGATTCCACCCCCTGAAGCTGTCATTTCCTCCAGGGGAACTGATCTCTGTATTCTGGAGACCAGTTGTGGTTCTGGGAGATCTCCAGGCACCATCTGCAGTTTGGTAGCCCTTGTGGTGTCCCTGATGAGGGCTGATGATTGTGCAAAACCAGTCTCTATTCCTTTTGGGGGTTCCTGTTGGTGGGGATTGTTTGAATCATGAGGAAGTGATTCCCCCATTCATAATTCCTTGATTTGTAAGATGAGTACTTGAACTCCCACAGACCTGGCAGTACAGCAAGTTCTGGGCACGTGCCAACGGTGGCTTTCCGTCACCTCCCTATGTATGCGCTGATGGATGCTGTCACCGGCACAGATGCAAATGCTGCTCATTTGCAACGGCAATGACAACGACAACAAAATAATCAATTGGAACATATGGGATAATCAACTTGGGAGAAAACGGTCATTAGCAGAGTGAGTTTCCTTACAAAATGGATTATATGTGAGGGATCATAGCCATTGCTCGGTTGCCACAAAACTACCTAGCACTCTTGCTTCCTGACGCAAGACCTAGCACTTCCTTAACTACCACGGCCCCCTAACGCTGCCTCAACTCTCACCACTAATTGCTGCCAATTTTATTTGTTTATTTCTCGCCATTCAGTCACGTCGGGCTCCCAAAATAGCCGCCAATTAAAATCACCTGGGAAGATGCACGATGTGATATAGAATTCATGAGCAAGTATGGAGCCTTCTTGTTAACAGACCACATGAAAGGCAAGTCCGTAAAGACACACTACAATCTAAACCCTCTGGATGTTTCTGGATGCTTTATATCAAAAAGCAAGAGTTTGATTCCAACTGGGTTAGAAAGGCATTTGCTGATCATGGAGAATGCCATTTAATGCCCCCCCCCTCTGCCACCATTGTCTTTACTTCCTTTTTTCCCCTCATGTGCCTGTTTAGATTGTTAGCCTGCAGGCCATCTTGGGTTGTTTTAATGATGAGGTTTATATTAAGCAGTGTCTTTTGAACTTTTAAATGCTTCACAATAAATACTGTTTTACACAGCAGAAACTGGAAAGTGTTTGTCTGTGCTGCTCTGCCACTCAGATCCAGCATGGTGCATTAGTTAAAAGGTCAGACTAGAGTCCTGTCTGCATTTGCCTGCCAGTCCAGATTTTCTCAGTGCTCAAGTCGAGGCAATGCCTGCAGCAAAACAGCATTCAAAAAAATTGCGGGGCAACAAGGGGCTGCAACCGGGCCAACCACGGAAGGGAGGTAACGTAATGCAGAAAGACCCTGGAATAAAGAGAAGGTTAAATTTTATTTTAGTGCAGAATGGGGGGTGGGAACAGAATAAAAAAAAAGGTTGGATTCAATTTTAGTGCAGAATTGCTTGGAGGACCCCACGGTGAACATGGATTAAAAGGAGAATGTGGAAAGGGCCTAGGATGTGGATACCCAAATCCCCTCTGCCCACCGAAGCTTACTGGGTGATTTTGGACCAGTTTCTCTCCCACTCCCCCTCTCTCAATCTCAGCTTAATCTGCATTGCACGGTTCCAGGTGGTCAGCTGTGCTTGTCTGAAGCAGTAGAATAAATTTAGAGTCCAGTGGCACCTTTAAGACCAACAAAGGTTTATTCAAGGTGTGAGCTTTCATGTGCATGCATTTGACAAAGTGTGCATGCACATGAAAGCTCATACCTTGAATAAACCTTTGTTGGTCTTAAAGGTGCCACTGGACTCTAAATTTGTTCTGCATTGCAGGATTGTTGCTGTGAGAGTAAAATAAAGGACAGGAGAATGATGTAAGCCACTTTAGATCCCCATTGGGTAGAAAATGGGGTATATACAAATGCACAGGGCTATTTTTGGGCAGGAACAGACAGGAAAGGAGTTCCGGCTGGCTCCCGTGTTGGCCACGCCCAGCAGGAACTCATTAGCATAATAGGCCACACCCAACAGCAGAAACTCATTAGGATTGGCTACATTAGGGGTGTGTGGCCTAACATGCAAAGGAGCTCCTGCTACAAAAAAGCCCTGGGTTTTGTCAACAAACAAAGTAAACAGAATAAGAAGCAAAAGGTGGGTGTGGCTGGATGACCACACTTCCGGTAGCATGGGGATGTGGTCTAATATGCTAATAAGCTGCTCTGTCTGGGTGTGGCCTATTATGCTAATGAGTTTCTGCTGTCGGGTGTGGCCTATTATGCTAATGAGTTCCTGCTGGGCTTTTTCTACAAAAAAAAAGCCCTGCAAATGCATAAACACTTCTTTGGAACATTGATGTAGAACTGGGTTAGATTTTTTTTTTTTGGCCATCACATTGTGGCCAATTTACGGTGACCCTGTAGGTTTCCAAGGTAAGAGGACTTTGGAGGTGGTTTTCCATTGCCTACCTTTGAGTCATGACCCTGGACTTCCTCAGTGGTCTCCCATATGAATACACACCAGGGCTGACCCTGCCTAGTTTCAGAGATTGGGCTAGCCTTGGCCTTTCTTCTCTTGCCGCCATATCTCAAAATGAAGACAGCAGACATGATGCAGTGAGTCTGCAAGGATTTGTTCATCAACTCTGAACCATGTAATTGGTTTTTTAGAGCAGGAACTCCTTTGCATATTGGGTGAGACACCCCTAATCAATGCTCCCTCTAAGTTGTGGGGTCTCGTGAGCAAAAATTCTATTCGGTGAGCTACCAGCATTAAAGCTGTGAGCAAGTGATTTGGCTACTGTATAAATTAGTTTGCTCTGGAGCCATCCTTCCTGAACTAAGACAAAAATGCATGAGCTGGAGGCTAAAAAAACCCCTGTGAGCTAGCTCACACTAACTCAGCTTAGAGAGAACACTGCCCCTAATGTAGCCAATCCTCCAAGAGCTTACAGTAGCCCCTGTAAGAAGAGCTCTGTAAGCTCTTGGAGGATTGGCTACATTAGGGGTGTGTTGCCTAATATGCAAAGGAGTTCCTGCTGCAAAAAGAGCCCTGATTAAACCCAATCCAGCCTCTACTGCAAGTTATGTAAAGGGCTGTTCCATTGACTTAGTGAGAATTTTGTACTCTGGCTCAACATGACCGCAGGCCACACCTTACTTCTCTTTGCCAGTGCAGAATCTGTGCAGAGAAATGCTGCCCATCAACCACATCACCCCACATAATTCATTGCAAAGGTTCAAGTGACATCTCTGGTCCCAGCTCCTGCCAACATAGCAGTTTGAAAGCAAGAAATTGCAAGTAGATAAATAGGTACCACTTCGGTGGGAAGGTAACAGCATTCTGTGCACCTCAGCATCTAGTCATGCTGGCCACATGACCACGGAAATGTTTTTGGACAGTGCTGGCTCTTCGGCTTGGAAACAGAGATGAGCACCACATCCCTAGAGTCGGACTCAACTGGCTTTCAAGCAAGGGAAGCCTTTACCTTTACTTACCTTCATCCTGTATTAAGCACACTTCATGAGGCAGCCATTTCTTTCTCACCTCTTGTGGCAGAAGCATTGGGAAACATGCTGCTCTTGGTTTTCATATTTGTCATTGTGAACTTTTTCCAGAGAGCCAGGATGGCGTTGTGCTTAAGAGCAGTGGACTCTAATCTGGACAACTTGGGTTTGATTCCTCATTCAGCCACATGAAGCCTGCTGTGTAACCTTGGGCCAGTTATAGTTCTCTCAGAACTCTCTCAGCCCTACCTACCTCACAAGTGTCTGTTGTGGGAACAGGAAGAGTGGTTGTAAGCTGCTTTGAGACTCCTTGGGGTAGAGAAGTGTTCCTTGCTCTTTGATCCCCAATGGTTTGTTTCTCTTATGGCATTTTACAGCAATTTGATGTCATTCGTGCATGCATGCATCATTGCTATGCCAACAGAGTACAAAAAGTGACATTAAGAAATAAGCTCATTTTAAAGGAAATAGACTCATAATGACCAGCATGACCTGAGAGACAGCATGACCAGAAAGGCTCTTGGGTTCAATCTGCACAAGAGGGAAACCAAATTGAAACAGGAAATTTCAAGCTAAAAAAAATGGGCCTCCAAAATTTCATAATATTTCTGGCTGAAGTTGTAAATCAGTAATCCTGCCCAGGTTATGGAAAACTGCAGTCACTTGAGGACTTTTCTCATATCTCAGTTAAGGATGAGAAGATTTCATCCATTCCATTTTGTTTTGAAAATTTCCATAGGCCCTGCATTTTACTGTTCCTGTATTAAGGTTTTACTAGGAGAATTTCTAAAATTTCTGCCCAAATATTGGTGGAGCTTTTGGATAACTTCTTGGGAAACTCTAACTAAAGCATAATTTCAGAGGGTGCCTGTGCTGGTCTGCAGTAGAACAGTTACAGTCCCATAACACAAAAGTTTCAGTGTCTAAGCTAGGGGGTGTGCATTCGGCCTATACCGAGCCAGGAAAAAAATCTGAAAAATAGCTTATCAGTATTTTCCAGATTTTTTTTCAGATGGATATAGAGCCCCATATTTATTCGGCTATCCAAAAATGGGTATTTTTTTTTTGGCTATCCTGTTATAAGCTTTTGAAAGTCAAAGCTCCCTTCATCAGACACAGCGTCTGACTGTCAAAAGCTGACACCCTGAAACTCTTAGTGGTCTCTCAGGTCCTACTGGACTCAAATCACACTAAAGCAAGTGCCCTCAAGTCATAATCAACTGATGCCAAACCAAGCAAGGGGCTTTCAAGGCAAGTGAGAAGCAGAGGTAGTTTGCCATTGCCTTCCTCTGCAGAGCCTTCCTTGGTGGTCTCCCTTCCACATACCCACCCTTTTTAGCTTCCTTAATCTGATGAGATTAACCAAATGGGGATGAGTTAATTAGTTGCAGTTCATCAGCTAAAAGTTTAATGAATGCTACTTTGACCCATACTTGGTGTCTGCTGTATTTCTTTTGGGGTGTGGAGGCAAAGTGCAAAAGAAGGAGCTAAAAGCTGCAAAAAAATTGTGCACAATACAGTTCTTGAATTTATTTTGTAAGTTTACCTAGATGAACCAATGGAATGCAGAGTGGACCTCCAAAAGGATATAGAAGGAGAGGAAATCTGCCCATTGTTAACACAAGGCCGCTCCCAGTGTGACAAAAGAATGTGTAATGAACTGTATATATCCAGCATGCATGCATATTTCAATTTGTACACACAAAATACAACTTTTCCATTTCCATCTTCACAGTGCTCTCCCAAATTCTTCTCTGGGGTTTGCCAGTCAACCATAAATGGTGCAAGGGGTCTGCATCGGGCAGAGGAATTGGCCGAAATCTCATGCCATGGAATTTCACTTGCCCAAACCAGAATGAAGCATAGGATTCCACCCCCAATACTTAGCCTGTGTGTAGGACCATCACAAGTGGTGATCAATACATGTGGTTTGTACAACTGCCTACAGGGAAGAGACATTCAGGCTGGACATTCGTGATATGGGAAACAACCATAAAACAATCCCTAAATCCCCCTTTTTAAATGCCAGCATCCCTTTCCTGCTAACTAAATCTAAGAAGCAACATCCATTTACAATTCCGTCAGCAGACCAGAAAGACATAACGAGGCCTCCAGTTATTAAGTGTATTCTGAGCCCATTAAATATTATATACGCATAATACAGACATGCTTGTTTGGTATAGTGCAGTGCTTGTAATATTTATGTCGATGGATGCAGCAGGAATCCACAATGAATGTTCACTGGTGAGGATGATGGAAAGAAAATCGAATTGCTTGCTTCCATTTGCTCTGCTCCTCTGTTGCTTCCCCCAAAGAATTCCATCAGTTATACAAGCTGCAGATTTGACTTTAAAAACCAACACATGTTTATAGTGAGGGATGTGCAAAACATCCCTTGGAGCAATTTTACTTGTCTTAGCCACACTCTTTTATCTTCCCTAGAAATTCCTCAGAACCGGAAACTTCAAAAGTCACATCAAATTTTGCTTTGGATACAATTCAGTGACTTTCTCACAAGCTGGAAGGACATCAACTCCATTTGGGGAAGTCTATCGCTAGGTCTACAGTGGTTTGACAACTTGCTTAAGCAGGCTGTTAAAGCTTCGTGTCTTTCCAGGAACAACAATAAAAAAATGTTATTAATTTGTGTTAATGATGATCCTGTAGGGTTTTCAAGGCAGGAGACTTCAGAGGTGGTTTGTCATTGCCTGCCTTTGCATATCAACCCTCTGTTGACTTCCTTGGTGGCCTCCCATCCAAGTACTGACCAGGGTCAACCCTATTTAGCTTCCTAGATCTGATGAGATTGGGCTAGTCTGGACCATCTAGGTCAGGCCAGGTCAAACACTAATTCATCTTTGTTCTTCATAGACCAGATAGGGATCAACAGTTTAATAACTTCAAACATGTATTACCCTCCTCTGCATGAACAGACTCAGACTGGCCACTGACATTCTTCAGCAGCGTCTCCCTAGATGTCCGGTTACAATCTGTTCCAAGGGACTCCTCGTAGTGGTGCCATCTAAGCAACCCTTTGAATATTGGTGATGGTGGAAAGTGCCATTAAGTCACAGCTGATTTATGGGGACTTCTTGGCATTTTAAAGGCAAGAGATGTCCAGAGGTAGTTTGCTGTTGCCTGCCTCTGTGCAGTGACCCTAGGCTTCCTTGGTAGTCTCCTATCCAACTGCTTAACTTTTTAGATCAGCTAGTCTGAGTCATCTACATCAGGGCCAGTGTTTCCTCTAAGCTGAGTTAGTGTGAGCTAGCTCAGTTTTATTAGCCTCTGGCTCACAGATTTTTTTCTTAGCTCAGGAAGGATGGCTCCAGAGCAGACTAATTTATGCAGGAGCCAAATCGCTCGCTCACAACTTTAATGCCAGTAGCTCACAAAGTAGAATATTTTGCTCACAAGACTCCACGGCTTAGAGGGAGCACTGGTCAGGGCTATACAATCCTTACCTTTCCAAAAGCGGGATGTAGCCTGGCTCTTCACACAGAGAATATACTCTAACTTAGGCCAGTTTGGTGTAGTGGTTAAGTGTGCGAACTCTGATCTGGGAGAACCGGGTTTGATTCCCCACTCCTCCACTTGCAGCTGCTGATGTGACCTTGGGTCAGTCACAAGCTCTTGCACAGCTGTTCTTGAAAAAGAGCAGTTCTGTCAGAAGTTCTCTCAGCCCCACCTACCTCACAGGGTGTCTGTTGTGGGGAGGGAAAGGAGTTTGTAAGCTGCTCTGCCTCCTCCTCCTCCTCCTCCTCCTCCTCCTCCTCCTCCTCCTCCTCCTCCTCCTCCTCCTCCTCCTCTTCTTCTTCTTCTTCTTCTTCTTCTTCTTCTTCTTCTTCTTCTTCTTCTTCTTCTTCTTCTTCTTCTTCTTCTTCTTCTTCTTCTTCTTCTTCTTCTTCTTCTTCTTCTTCTTCTTCTTCTTCTTCTTGTAAATTACTCTCCTTGCCCATTTGTCTCCTGCACAACTCCCCCATCAGTCAGCACTGACAGAAACTATAGTTTCATGACCTCCCCAATTCAGTGTGAAGGTGGACAGAACTAAGCATTCAACAACAGCACCTCCTGCAGCTGCCTGCTTAGGCAATAACGAGTGCTTCCAACAGCGCTGACAGAAAGGCATGGAAAATACTGATCATTTCAAATAGCAAGCAAGTCACCAATGCGAGTGTATGGGACGCTCAACCCAAAAGAAAAAGGGAGTGCTTGTTGGATTTTGTAAAAAATGTGTTCTTGCTGGATGAATGCTAGTAAGCATGGGCCCATCGGGCCTGTCTGCGGGCTAACAGGACTCAGATCATGACCAAGTCATGGTAGCAATACGAACAAGAAACATTGAGGGCTTCCAATTGCACTGCTGCTCAGACCTGGATGGTCCAAGTCAGCCCAATCTCATCAGATCTAGGTGGCTAAGCAGGATCAACCCTGTTTAGTGCTTAGATGGGACCACCAAGGAAGCCCAGAATTGCTACGCAGAGGCAGGCAATGGCAAACCACCTCTGTTTGTCCCTTGCCTTGCAAACCCATTGCCGTGATTCAGCTGCAACTCGATGGCCCTTCCCATTACCATTGCATTGCTATGGAGAGATGATTTGAGCCTTTGGAATCACTTCTGTAAAAATTAAGCTTACAAATACTGTCCCTGGCCCTTCTACCCATGGCCCTTGCAAACTCCCACCTTGTCGTGCTCCATACTTTCAGCATCTCCCATGCCCAGAGAGACAGCACCACAACACACAAGCCTCCCTATCTGCTGTCTCATTCATTCACTCTGTGCACAAAGGACGCTAAAAAAGCAATGCACTAATAATATAAACTATATTGAAAAATTGCAATGTATATGTAAATAAATATACAATATAACAATGTGTGTATTGAAAAGATTCCTCAATAAAGTATTCAATGAAGGTTCCGGATTGTAAGCTTCGTTTCGAGTATCTTCTTCAGGGATATATACCAGTTTAGCAATGTTATAGAATGGTTCTCCTGCAAACTGTGACTGGTTGCCCATTAATACAAGCACTGTAATTTCTTGAATTATTCTGACATGTTTTCAAATTATTCTGAATGGAATCTTGAAAATTGACTGAAGACACATTACTATCCGCAGATGTTAATGAAAAATGTTTAATAGTGTTATATATCCTTGAAGAAGATACTAAAAATGAAGCATACAATCCAGAACCTTTGCTGAATTCTTTATTGAAGAATCTTTTCAATATACACATTGTTGTATTTTTATTTACACATACGTTGTGATTTTTCAATGCAGCTTATATTATTAGTTCATTGCTTTTCTAGCCCCCTTTGTGCACAGCTCCTACTATTGGTATTTTTGTACTGCTGTGTGATCTTTCTTGTTGCTTGCTCATTCATTCACTCTCCAGCCATTGCTTTTTGCTCCTGCTTTTTGCCTCCATAATGGGAGAAGGATTCTTCTCTATCCCATGCTCTGATTGGTCAGAATTTTGAAAGCTCTCCAAGAGAACATCTGAGAAAGTTGGAAGGGCTCTTGGATCCTCTGTCCACCTTTCTCCATTCATTATCTGTGCTTCTCTTTCTTTTAGAGCTCAATTTACCTTAGGAAAGAGAGGAGCAGGGATAATTAGCTGCCGTGGAGAGATAACATAAGGACAGATAAACAGTGGATGGGGAAAGGAGGCTGGTAGCTCTACAATCTCCTTATGGGGGGGAGTGCGGGGAGCTGAATACATGAAACCACCTAATGATCAGACCATTGGCGTATCAAAGTATTTTCTACCCTGCCTGGCAACAGATCTCCAGTGGCTCAGGTAGAAATCATTCTAGGGATTCCAGCCTCCAGGTGGGACCTAGGGACCCCTTGGAATTACAGCTCATCTCCAGACTATAAAGATCAGTTCCCCCGGAGAAACTGGATGCTTTGGAGGCTGGACTATATGGCATTATATCCCACTGAGACACCTGTTCTCCCAGGCTCCATCTCCAAATCTCCAGGAGTTTCCCAGCATGTATCTGGCAGCCCTACCCCCCATCTCCGACCAGTGAACAAGGGGGACTTGGCAACCCAAAGCATTCACATCACCTACTTGCAGGTCTTTTTAAGTGGAGAGGTCAGGAACCCGGAACCTTCTGTGTGCAGAGCAAATGCTCTAGAGCTGAGCTACAGCTCCTTTCCAAGTTCTCCAAACTTCTCAGCAGTCAGAGCCTGGCTTACTTTTGGAATTTGTAGCCAGGCTGTTAATGCATGAAAAGATCCATCCTTCCCTCGCCCCAAAAATAAATCCGCCACTTGCAGACCTGGTATCAATCACCGGCAGTCCGCCATCGCTGATGACTTTTCTGATCTTATAAATATGTTTTTCCTTCCCCGGAGCCCTAAAACGGTCTTGCAAAGTCCTTTTTTTTTGCGCCAGCCGTGGGTTTTTGTTGTCAGACGACTTAGTTCCACTCCAGCTCCCACATTTAAGCCGTTAAACAAATGAAAAGCAGAAATTGTCACTTTTAAATAGAGTCTGCACATAATCACATTTCGAAATGGTCCTCTGAAGCAGGGAGACCGAGTTATGAGTATTATAATATTGAATTTTAAATAATATATTACACAAAATAGCTTCCAATTTGATTTGGGAGGGGAATATATTTTCATGAATTATTGAATATCTGATTATTGTCGAAGGCTCTTGCTATCAGGCAGACAGCCTGTCATTCTCCCAGACCTATGATATATGACTTTGGTTATCAATATTTCAGGCAGCGGTCCTTTCCATGCACAGGGCTTCTGATACAACAAATGGAGGTTAATCAGAGGTGGGGGATATGTGTCATCTGTCCATCAGGCACCACTTAATATGAGCAGAAGAGGGGGGGTACAAGCCCTCCTTAGGTGAGTGTCAAATCCCTGTTTGCACTAGGGGAGGTTAAGAAATTTTGTTAACACAGTTTTGATTTGTAAAGAAATCCCACTTTCTGACATGGGTTGTTCCTACTTGAGGTGAAGCTGCAAAAATTATTTATTTATCTCACAGTCATATCTAATGAAATTTGATTGGATTGCTAGAATTAAATTTAACACTTCTTTTTGCATTGGTTGCATACAAAAGGCGTGGAAATGGCATACGGTGCATAAGTGGCCGGCAATGATAAACAAACTGGGAACACCAGCAATGAAAAATGCGTGAAATGAAAAGGCTCCTGTCATGTCCCAGAGCCTG
This sequence comes from Gekko gecko, assembly GCA_029375565.1. Taxonomy (NCBI): domain Eukaryota; kingdom Metazoa; phylum Chordata; class Lepidosauria; order Squamata; family Gekkonidae; genus Gekko; species Gekko gecko. The sequence continues at coordinate 18,423,197 of JAPDNY010000013.1, read as the reverse complement.
ACTATGGTTACCAACTCTGGCTTAGGAAATTCCTGGAGACTTGGGGGCAGAGCCTGGAGGATGGTAGGGCTAGGGGAGGTGAGGAACTTCAGCAGGGATGGGATACCATAAAGTCCACCCTCTGAAGGTGCCATTTTCTCCAGGGGAACTGATATCTGTGTTCTGGAGATCCCTAGGCTCCACCCAGAAGTTGGCAACCCTAATCCTAACTAAGAAGGCTGAGTGAAGAAGGCTATAGGCCTCAGTACCCACTGGACCAGAAGGGTTCAACAGCCTTTGAAGAAGACACTGAACGTTCTGAACAAGAGGCAGCACCCTTGAACACTGTTAGATTCTGCAACCCAGGGGCTCCATGATGGACATACCCTCAGGTTCAGGATCTCCCATAATCACCACATTCATTCCAACACAGAGTAGAAGAGGGAAATGTGAGTTAATGTCGAAGGCAGAACACATATTTTTGGATAGTGTTACCCATGAGGAAGGACACAGGACTTAAACAGATTCAGGACTGGCTCCCTGAGAAAGAGATGGACCTGCAGGGTCATCTATAAAGAAGAGAAAGACAAAAGAGGGGGGACCCAACCCAAGACAGGAACCAAAAGGTTGAGCTACTAGAAAATAAAATAAAATCCAAATATTTATTACACAATGTGCAGAATCTTAGAATTAAGATGACATACACAGGATACCATTAACAAAATCAGATCATAACATACAGCAACAAGGTGAAGTTGCACGGCCAGTAACAAAGAATCACAATGATGGTTACACAGGTATATTAACCAAAGGACTCAATGCGTTTCGGCCCAAAGGGCCATCTTCAAAGGTCAAAATTGTAGTAACACACACTTAAAATCATAACAACACCGATATAAAATATAAAATATCTTTTTCAGGCCCAGCAGGTTCTGTATGAATCGTGAAATTAATACAAAATACTGATGTAAGAAAACTGTAACATACTGACTTAGCGCAAAGAGAATGGTTTAACAAAAATATATATATATTAATACAGAATGGTAGCTGCTTACACTAAAAAAGTGAAGCTCCTAGCAATGGTTTTAAATCAGTTCTATGCATATTGAGGAGCACTCACTCCTGAATGCTAGTAAGTATGGGCTTCCTCACTGTTAAGACTTGGAATTGAACCCCCTTGGTTCCTCTGTAGGAAGAAACAGGACAGTGTAGAATGACAATGTGAGGATAGAAAGTGAAATGGGGGCATATTAGTGCATCCATAGTTCACATCAGCAATGTCAAAACATACATACAATGTCTAGCCTCTCTTCCTCCATGGATCCATTGTTGGGCTAAAGCCAAATCATTTCTGTGCCTTGGCTTCCCATCTGGAAAAATTTCATCAGCGATAACCTAAGTGAAGAATTTTTGTATTCCTTGGCTCCATCATCAACCAAAAGGGAGACTGCAACCAAGAAATCAGAAGAAGACTGAGCCTGGGGAGAGCAACCATGGTGGAGCTAGAAAAGATCCTTAAGTGTAAGGATATGTTGCTGGAGATCAAGACCAAGTTAATTCATGCCATAGTATTCCCCATTACTATGTATGGGTGTGAAAGTTGGGCAGTGAAGAAAGCAGACGGGAAGAAGGTTGATTCATTTGAAATGTGGTGTTGGAGGAGAGTTTTGTGGATATTGTGGTCCAAAAAATAAATGGGTTCTAGGTCAAACCAAGCTCCCTGGAAGCTAAAATGACTAAACTGAGACTATTGTACTTTGGTCACATTATCAGAAGACCAGAGTTACTGGAAAAGACAATAATGCTGGGGAAAGTCGAAGGCAGCAGGAAAAGAAGAAGGCCCAACATGAGATGGATTGTCTCAATCAAGGAAGCCATGGCCTTCTGTTGGCAAGACTTGAGCAAGATTGTTAATGAAAGGATGTTTTGGAGGTCATTAATAGGGAGTGATTTGATGGCACTACACACACATCCACACCCCACCTCACCAGCTAATAATCCAGATAATAAAGACTGTACATACACTCTGCAGGGCCCTGATGTCTTCCAGGAGCTCATTCCACCAGAGTGGAGCCACCACTGAAAAGGCCCTGGCTCTAGTGATGGCCAGTCTGATGTCTTTCAGACCAGGGAGAGTCAGGTGATTTTGTGACCCTGACCTCAGTGCTCTCGGGGGAACATACAGGGAATGGCGGTCCCTCAGGTAGACAGGCCCCCAGCCATATTCTACTTTAATTTAGAATGTTCAAATAGACCTTATGAAGTGCCTCCCAATTGGAAAAGGATATATAAATAGTTGATACTGATAGAAAACTTCAGATTCAGCTTCTGACCAGAAAACTAAAATTTCAGTGTGATAGAAATAGCTGCAAAACCTATAATGATTGTGTGAATATTCCCCACTTTCAATTCTGTTTGGTGTCTTATTCCTCCTTGATGCTGCTTATATTCCCACTTCCTAGCTCAGTCACATATGCGATCCCAGCCAGTCAGGGATCACATAGTGAACAGGCTGGAATCATCATAATGATGCTGCATATCCCATCGGATTTGCAGTGGATTCCTCTGCAGAGTTACTCCAGTCTAAGCCTATTGAAACGGATGGGTTTAGATTGGAGTAACTCTGCGTGCCATTGCACCGTCTGTGCATGAGGATACAAGAGATGGTAATAGAAAATGAAGGCAATGCTTTCTGGATCAGTCTTGGCGATCACAGCCAATCAGGATGACAGAGTATATGGGATGATGGCACAATGTCATATAGCCAATCAGGTCCGACTACATGATGATGCCACTCGAGGGAAAGAGTGAGAACAAGTCAAGGCAATACAAATTACTGCGAGACTTCCTTGAGGCACATTGAAGCGGCCGAGAAAGTGAGGCATTTCTTTATGACACCACTGAAAATAGTTGTGAAAAACGATGTACCATTTTAACACAGCTCTACCGAAGTGCCACAATGAGACGGAGCATTTTCTTCTCTGGAGCGCCCTGAGCTGCAGTCCTAGGGACTCCCTCTCTGAAAGAAGGCCATCTTTCTTGTTGGAAGGTGCAAATGGCTTAATCTTTCTTTAAAGAAACATGATTTTCATTTGCACAGCTGCCATCATTCTTCTAGTAGTATGACCTTGTGTTTTGGAATTCATGTATTTAAAACATGGCCCCTCTCCCCTTCCACAAAATTTGCTCACAGTGGTTCATAACTGGAAAAAAAAAACTCATGGCAATAAAACAATCACACAATCAAATCAAGAGCAGCGGGCTGGATCCAGATGTAATTTCCTAATGGTAGAATCGGAACCTTCCTGTCTCCCTACCCCCACTCCATGGCAGCCCCCAGGTCTGCAAGAAATGCTGTTCCTGGGAGAACAGGGGACCCTCAGGAATGACATAGGTGGTCTGCAATGGGAAGGGGGAAATTGGAGGAAGTTGGCAATTTAGTCTGGATCCAACCCAATAACACAACATTTAAAGGCACCTCCACATCAACCAACCAACATAGTGACAGCATTTAAAAACAGCATCAATAGCAAGACACAACAAGGTAGAAAAGTAACCAAACATGAGGAACAACCAACCAGGGTGTTGGGAACTTTAACATGAATATCACGCAGGGCTCTTTTTGTAGCAGGAACGCCTTTGCATATTAGGTGACACACATTAATGTAGTCAGTCCTCCAAGAGCTCTTCTTACAGGGGCTACTGTAAGTTCTTGGAGGATTGGTTCCATTAGGGGTGTGTTGCTTAATATGCAAAGGAGGTCCTGCTACAAAAAGAGCCCTGATCAGGCAAACTTACATTGATCAAGCTCCTTTGCTTACTCCCAAGGTCAGCTCCTGATTGGACTGCCTTGATGTTTTGTTAAAATGCATTTTCATTGCCATGTGGGCAGCTTTGTGCCTGCATGATAGCCATTGGTGCTGCTGGGTGATGGCCAGGTTGTGCTTTGATAATAGGTAACAAATATGTATCACAGCTGCAGTTGCTCATGCACAATTTGTGAACTAAATCTTCTTGATTACCAGACGGCAGGTATTTTATCTGCCAGGGTTATTGTCAGGTCATGAAAGTCCAATATAGAATCAGTCACATTTTGCCCCTTCTTCATGCATGTGCTGTTGGATGCAGCCTTTAAATAACCTTGTAGAGGATATGTTGCCAACTTTTGGCTCCTGCACTGTTAGCAGCATCTATCATGAAATGATTGTAAGAAATAACCACAAAATTAGACATCTAGGTTCATGAGAAGACTAATTAATTAATTAATTAATTAATTAATGTAATTATTATATAGCATTGTGTGTGGAATAGCCAGAAGATCCTGGAAGGGATTGTTCGGCTGCCGAAGCTGTAGTTCTTTTTTGGCACCACTAGGTGGTGAACTATGCTTATATTTTAGGCTGAGAGTGCTGTGACTTGCCTAAGCTCGTCCAGCTAGCTTCAAGTGGGGAAGTGGGGAATTGAACCCGGTTCTCCAGATTAGGGTCTGCTGCTCTTAACCACTACATCAAACTGGCTCTCCATGAGGAGACTGATGGCATCAGAGCACACGCTGAGTCACCCAACTAGAAACTCTCAACTCAAAAAATCTCAAACACCGTCTTTATTTTTTTTTTAGTTATGTGCTTTTTTTAATAATTGGAGGTGGTGATGGTGGCACACGGGAGGCAACTGCAAGGAAGCTGTAACAGCATCAGTGGTCACATCTGAAGTGTTTGGATGCAGATGAACAGTCTGTCAAACATGTAGTTTACTGATCATAATAAGTGAACAGGATGCAAGCTGAACCATCAGGTAATCAAGCATGCCTGAAATCAATCAAGCAATTAATACCTAGCTGGTTAAAAAAAAATAAAAAATCTCAGCCTTGTTCCAAAAAATGTTAAGTGAAGTCACTATGTGCAAGGAAAGGGAAGGAAACCATTGAAAAAAGAAACCACTATCATTCATGAATGTCCACCTCACAGCTGAAGGTGAGAGAATGAATCAGGGCCAGAGATAATGAATGCAGTGCTCAGGCAGGACTAGAGGGGTCGTTTGGTTCTAGTCTGTATCAGGCTTCATAGATCAAGGAGCTATTCCCTTGAACTGGGTCCAGAAATAATCAAGTAGCAAATGGAGATGTTTAATGGGATGTGATATCAATTCGATATCTTAAGAAACCAACATAAAGCACTAATTCTTCTTCCTACTCCAATGGCCCCTCCTTTTTTTGGCTTACACCATCACTACTAATCCAACTCCAACATGATTTATCCTACTTGTATCATTTATATAGTATGCTGTGCACTGGCCGATTCATACACGTGGTCGGGTCACCATGTGGCCCGACCAAGTAGCGAAGCTTCGATATCAGGAACAATAGAACCCTAGGATCCTAAAACCAGCCAACCGGCAAGCTAGGATTCTGTAGAGAACCTATAGGATTATAAAGCTTGTACATAACCTATCACGAGTGTGGGTAATGGGTGTGGTTGGAAATGGACATATAAGCAGCCCACAAGCTGGTATCTCCATCTCCTCTTTTCCGAAATCACTAAATAAACATGAGCTGATAATCACACTGTGATGCATCCATCTCTGTACTTTTCATAGTACCTCAAATATGCTGCCAGGTTAGTGTTTCTTAAACTGGACCTTAGCTATGAATTCAGAAAACAGCCAAAGGTCTAAATTGCAGTAACCCACCAATAGTTTTCCAGCTGGCAGATCTGTTTGTGTCCATTCTAAATTAATGAATGAATACCACCATAGTGAATTTTATGGTGATAGCATAGGGCATTTAGACTCAATGATGATATGGGTGTATTGTCTGCAGTATGTTGGTTGGGAGGGACAATTGTGTCTACCCCCATACACGGCTTTTTTTCTTCAACTCTCTCTCTTTCTCCTAGCTATATCTACCCGTCGCTACTCCTGTCCCCATGCATTTATTCATTTTATAGTCTACCATAAATACCAAGAAACAACAACACAACATATAAAACCCTATAAAAATCAGGAGGAACTATAAAAAATAAAATAAAATAAACACAACAGCCAGAACCAATTATGACAAAAACACAGCAAGAGGCCTCAGCTAAATCCAAAAGCTTTGCAGAAAAGTATCATTGAAACTGACCTTTGGAAGGCCAGAGGAAAAGAAGACCAGCAAGACCTCTTTACAGATGAGCCCCCCATCAGAATAATGCTGTCCCATAAATACCTAATCAGGGACCACACCAGGAAAGAGGTGTAAGCAACCCATATCATGTTTCTGGTTATGTTCCTGGGTGGTGTAAAATACCGTCTAGTCATAGCTGACTTATGTTGACCTCCTAGGGTTTTCAAGGCAAGAGACGTTCAGAGGTGGTTTGCCGTTCCCTGCCCTCTGCAATGTGCCCCTGGGCTTCCTTGGTGGTCTCCCATCCATGTACTAACCGAGGCCAACCCTGCTTAGCTTCTGAGATCTGACAAGATTAGGCTAGCCTGGGCCATCCAAGTCAGGGCTATGTTCCAAGACTTACCCTGGAAAACACAGCTGATGTCAGATATATTCTAAACACTTTAGCTTTTCCAGCTCCATTACCCAGAGAACAGTTTGCTACGAAGATGTGGAAGAGCTCTTACAGACTACCTTCAGAGTTCTCGATAGTCAGAGCCCTGATTACATGTTCTATTCATCACTTGAAAATAGCCTCAGATAAACCATACCCTGACTGTCAAGAGCTGTGATATTCCTATGGAAGTGGGCATAGAAATAGCTGGAAGAGATCTCAGGCAAACTCACAGGGAAGGAGGAACTTCTGGTCACCTTTCTCCATTCTTCCACTGGCAATCTTCATTCGCCTTAGCTCTCCTTCTACATTTAACTGTTCCTATGGGTTGAGAAGGAAAGGAGAAGAGACAGCTGCTAATCTGGGACAAGAGCAGAGGCAAATAGGGGAGGTAGGTGGCCAGAGGCTCCTACTTCTAGTTGTGATGGTCTAGAATCCCCTCAGTTCTTCTCAGCTTTTCTCTGGGAGACATTCAGAATTCTTAGTAGGCCAGAACCTGGCTGAAACCGTGGCCACTTTTTATGTGTTCAGTTTCATGTGTAATGAGGCTCAAGTTCATTTGGGGATCTGGTTCACTACAGAAAGGGATACGGCACTCTTCCCCTTTAGGGAGATGCATCGGCTGGTTTCCTACCACAGGGTAGATGCTCAAGCTCCATTTATTCACCAGAAGGATAAAAACTTAGCAGGCTGAAATTGCTTCCACTTCCTCCCTCCCACAAACTTCTGAACAACAACAAAGGCCACTACAAGGGCCGATTGGCACCTCTGGCAATTTTGGCACTCTGGGAATTAATAGCCTGTTACCTATATCACAGGGTATAGGGTGGTGTATCTTACATGTGATACTTCTTGATTGCCGGGCATATGAAATAGCCATGCATGGTTTATAAATATACATACAGGTGAATTAGTGATTGGTGCCCTCTCCCCAGCTTAGAAGGAAAAAAAAAAGAGCTCTTTGCTAATAGTGCTCAGAACTCTGTAGTGGTTCATATAATTGAGAGTCCAACGGAATTCAGACTACTGCACCCTAATTTAAATACTGATGCAGACATCTTCAGAGGTGGGATGGCTGGTCAAGAGGAGAGAAGGATGTCTCTCCCTCCTCTTCCTCTCTGCTCCAGTTCCTCTCCAGATGTAGTTTTCAGAATGCCTGCAATGAAACGGTAACCATTTGGGGAACTGCATTTCCCAGTCTGCACTGGGCATCTGCTTAGCATCTGAGGTCCTCAACAGGGAGAGTCTGAAGAGGCAGGCAGAGAGGCTCTCATCTCCAACTCCCCTACCACCACCACTGTGAGGTGGTGAGGAGGAAGAGAAGAGATGAGGGGGAGAACCAGTCCCACACCACCATTAGAATGCCAGACTGAGATCTGAGAGACCTGGGTTCAAATCCTTACTCGCTACGAAGCTCCGTAGGTGACTTTGGGCCAGTCCCCCTCTCTCAGCTTAACCTACCACACATGGTTGTTGTAAGGATAGCAGGGCGGAGCAGAGAAAACCAAGTATGCTCTTGAGAGGAAGGGCCAGAATAAAACCGTACTAAATCAATATGATTTATCCTTCGGCACGGAGGCAATCTCTGAGCCAGAGCAGAACTGGGGGGGGGACAGGGCCCTCTCTTGGAAGGTGAGCCTTCTGAGTCGCCGAAGCCTCTCCTCTGAGCCACAAGAGTCCAGCCTTGGCAAGCACGGCTGCCCAGGATCTCTGCCATTCTTCTTCGAATTCATGTCTCCCTTCTCGACGAGCAATTCAGCGTGACGGAGATAGGAACTTCTGCTGACTGCTCCTGACAACAATAATTCCCATTACATATTCCCCCCAGTTCAGAATGAGTATGTTGAATAGGTGTTAAAGGTTGAAGAAAACTTCTTCTGACCTAACCGAGGGGAGGGTGGGGGTGACCATCACTCTGTGGGGGGAAATGTATAAACATTCAGGCTCCTTCTCTCCCTCTCCCTCTCTCTCTCTCCCCCCCTCACTTTTTCTGCTGACTCCACACCTTCCCTCTAAGTCGTCTTTTCTCCCTCGCTGCTGATTGTAGCTGAGTTCAGGAAAGTTTAAACACATTGCAAAATGGCTTGGTTAATGACTCAGAAAAGCAGGGAATGGACAGGATGGAAATGTAGCAAAGAGGAGCGCCCCGCTTTCCTTCCGCATAAATTCCCTGCCGCCGCCTTAGCTCTTCTCTCCCCAACCCCCCAGCCATCCCCTTACTTATACATCAAGTGGATTTATTTTATGACTAAGGTCAACTCTGCTGGCTTAATTTGGCTGATTTGCATAAACCCATCGAGAGCAAAGGAGCTGGGGGGAGGTCCCCCTTCAATTGCAATTTTGCCAATCATTCATACTGTTAGCGGCGAGTGGCCTTTTTTTTGGGGGGGGAGTGGTGGCAGTTTTCCAGCTGATGCACTGTAAGGACAGGCACGCTGGTTTAACACTGAAAAAAAATGTCCAGAGGGGGATTAATGACATCATGGGGGGCCGGCGGATCCGAAAACAGGAATGGCAGAAAGAATCCTTTGAAATAAAGCCCCTCTTTGCATTACATGTCTGGTGGGGTTGCCAACTCCCAGGTGAGGTCTGGTGATCTCTTGGAATTGCAACTGATCTCCCAACTACGGAGATCAGATACCCTTAAGGCATTACCAGCAGTGTTCCCTCTTAGCTGAGTTAGTGTGAGCTAGCTCACAGTTTTTTTAGTCTCTGGCTCACACATTTTTGTCTTAGCTTGGGAAGGAGGGCTCCAGAGCAAGTTAATTTATGCAGTGGCCAAATCGCTCGCTCACAACATTCGCTCACAATTTTTTGCTCACAGGAGTCCACAGCTTAGAGGGAGCATTGATTACCAGTCCCCCACCTGGGAAAAGGGATCCCTTGCCCTGGGACTCCTCCCTTACCAGTCAGCCGGCCACTGGGGTGACTTAATGGCAGCCAACAGAGGCCTAAGCTGGCACTACTGGCAATGCTGTGATATCACTTCTAGCATGCACTAGAAGTGATGTAATCATGTCACCAGCAGAGCAAGGATGCTATAGTATTTGGGCAGAAACTCCATGGTAAAAAATTATTGTACCATAGTGCTTTTGCCCAAATCCCAGAGCATCCTCATGTTGCTGGCAATGTGATAACATAACTTACAGTCCATGCTGGAAGTCACATTGCCACCTCACTGTTGGTACTGCTGGCCTAGTCCTCTCTTTGCCGCTCCGCCCTCCTAGGATGATCCTAGTTCCCCTGGAGAAAATGTCTGCTTTGGACTGTGAACTTTAGGACAGTATGCCTCATTGAGGTCCCTCCCCTCCATAGACCTTGCCCCCCTCAGACTCCATCCCTAAACCACCAGGAATTTCCAAATCGGGGCAATCCTAGTTTCTGGACATCAAGACGATTTCACACATTCCATTTTTAGGTACAGAAAGGGGTAATGAGCAAACGCAAAAACTGCACCAGAACTGGCAAAACTGCTTCATCCTTGGTGGATCTGTCAGAACATTTAAAAGAGATTAGACAGGGATTTTAAGTTGCCATTTGGGGAGACGCCGCCATTCAGTGGACCTTCAGGAAGATTGGATCCCTAGATCTTGAGGCAGCATGGCTGAGAGAGGAAAAAATATGTCCCAAGTGGTGGAGGACCAATCAAAGTCACCAGTATCAGTGTGTAGCTAGTTAGGTGTAGCCAGTCTGGTGTAGTGGTTAAGTGCGCGGACTCTAATCTGGGAGAACCGGGTTTGATTCCCCACTCCTCCACTTGCACCTGGCTGGACGACCTTGGGCAAGCCATAGTTCTGATAAGAGCTGTTCTTGAAAAAAGAGCAGTTTCTGTCAAGAGCTCTCTCAGCCCCACCTACCTCACAGGGTGTCTGTTGTGGGGAGGGGAAGGGAAAGGAGTTTATGAGCCGCTCTGAGACACCTTTGGGTAGTGAAGGGCGGGGTATAAATCCAATCTCCTCCTCCTCCTCCTCTTCTCTAATCAGAAAGTCTCTGTTCTTTCCTTGGTTAGCACAATGGCTGGAGTGGGAAAAAGGCTCCTCAGGAAGAGTTATAAAGGTGGGAGCAGCGGTCTTGTTCAGTGGCAGGAATGTGGGCCTAAACTGAGCGCTTCTCCTATGCGGGATTACCTGCTGTGTCTGATGATTTTGTGAGTTAGGAGAGGATTCTGAGGGACTGCCAGTCCAAGGCCTGGATCTACATGGCTGGGGGATAGCTGGCCCTGGGAATGGGAGATCTTCACAGCCCTTTGTTGAGGTTGCTGCTGAGGAGGGTTCTTCTGTCAAGATTTCAGATCCAGGAACTCAGGTTCTGGAGACGCTGGCATTGTTAGGGGTCTCCTGTGCTCTTGTGTTATTGATTTGAGGATGAGTCGTGTCATGAATATGGCCAGAAATATAGGGGAGCGGTTGCTGGACCTGACCAAATGATCATGGAAGATGCTGTCGCATACATAAAAAGAACAAACTCGGCCTCTCAGACAAGCATGCCAAGAAGGGAGTCTGTAGACCCAGAATAGAATAGCCTTGAAGAGCAGTAAGAAGACAAAGTAGTAGCATAATGATATGGTCCTATGTGGATTAGAAACTGTCTAAACCATTATTGATAGATATAATTTGTGAAGCCTGAGTGCAGTAGTGTCTGAGAATTGTAAGAACGTCCATCTTCACTGAAGTGAAGATATGGTTTAAAGATGAGAGTGTTGGTTGAGGGCCAGAAGATATTCATAGGTGGTAAAGACTGGGGTATAAATCCAAATCCAAATCCTCCTCTTCTTCCTACTTCTCCTCTTCCTTCTCACTCCAGTATCTGAATCAGGACTGACTAGTCCAATGGAACCATTGGGGACAGGGATGTGGAGGGCGTGATAGTAGCAGTGTCATGACATCATTTCTGGGAAACCCTCAGAAGTGACATAGAGTAGCTGTAGGAATTGCTGGAAACTCTATGGTAAAACCAGAACATTTCTGGCAGTTCCTAGAGCTACCATACATCACTTCTATTTCCCCCACCGCCAGAAGTGGTTTAACACCACCACTTTTGTTTTCATTTTATTTTTTAACCCCTCTGCTTAGAGTGGCAGCAGGCAAAGAGATTTGCCAGTGGGAGGTCCACCCGCCATAGCAGAAGACCTGGCATTTCTCAGGACAATTCATTGTTTGAGAGAGATAATCCCTTAGAATTTCATCCCAGTTCTGCAGCAGACAAGCTACGACCAGAAATGTGCCTGCTGTTGTAGCCACTGGAAATGAATATTAACCAGTCTAGCATAATGATGTTAAAGAATCCAAAGTTGTTAACAAACAAAATGAACTGAACCCAAACAAAATTTCTGTGCACAATTTCTAATTGACAGTTCTGGGCTAGATTGCCCAGTGATCTGAGTTGGAATGACAGGTGCACAGGCTCGTCAGGGAAATTGCAGGCTATTCCCCAGTTTTTGAAGCAGCTACGATATGGACAGCTGGACACTTCATATCAGAAGTGAATACCTCTTCCCTTCCAGTCTGGAAATGGATCGACAAAGTATAGAACATTCTGAGTGATTGACAAAATACCACCTCAATTTAAATTAACCTTAATTCTTCTGTATTCCAGCAGTTTCTTACAGATCTTCTCCCCCCACCCCATGTTACCGACTCTGCAAAATTCATTTGGAAGAGACCAGCAAGGTGAAGCCTTATATTTATGAACAATTGGAAGGCTGCTCCCCACCACCCAAATTATTACTTTTACTTTTAGACCTGCTGTATTCTTTTTAAAAAGTTCATTCTGGTTTAGATATTTTCCTCTTTGCTTTCTATTGACATCTTAAGAAACAAACTGTATATCTGACTTATGTTTCTCTGACTGTCCTCTGAATACTTTTTAATATCTTTGCATTATTCATTTTGTGTTTTGCACTGGCATCTAAGGAGCAGCGGGAAAGGGTGCTGGCAGTACCATCCCATTTCAAAATTCATGACAGGTAATGGTTCAGTTGGAGGCCAGTCACGACCGCCTCTGCCCCAGAACTTTAAAAAGCCCCAGGGCTGAATAGCTGGACTGCTTTTTCTCTCCCCAATGCCTGTACAGTAGAACTCACTGCATGACAGGAAGATACCCCCTGATGGAGGGAACCCACCAGCAGGAAGGTATGTGGAGAACCTCCACCCAGACAGCTATGACCCCTCAGGCTGAAACAGACAACATTTAGAGGAGTAGTCAATCAGAAGACAGGCTTCACAGGGTCTGGCCATGCTTTTAATTCCACCATTTTGTTTTGTAATGGAAAGTTTTGATCAGACATCCCACCTCAAACCAGCTTCACCACATGTTCGCCCTGGGGTTGATCATTCAGATTATTGCTGCACATCAGCAACTGATGGCACTAGGGGTAATTATGCATTTATGTGCACATCACTAACAAAATTTTTAAAAGGCAAAGACAGAATGGAAGGTTCACACTTCCCAACTGGCTTGAGTTTGCAACAGGGGAGTTCAGACATCTGGAAATGTGGGGTGAAAGCACTGACATCTGTAAAGACCTTACTTTCCTAAGAGTCAAATAACTCTGATTTGAAGGTGGGGCAGAACCAGGGAGGCAGAAAGTTGCTGTCTGATTGTGCATTTTAAATCTAGAAGGGAACAGCAATGACATCGGATCAAACTGCTCATCTGACCGCAGCCCGTGTAGAAAAGTCAATAAGCCCCTGCAATGACACAAACCTGTGGGGAGCATAGCTGCCCTGTAGAAGGAATTTCCAAGGACTGAAATCTCCAAGCTGAATTGAGGCATGGTCTTTGAGGTCCAGTATCTAAGAAGGTGTCTGAGGATGAGTAGGGTGTCTGATGATGAGTAGAGTGGGAGGATGAGTAGGGTGTATTGTTTTTGCGAAAATATAAACAGTTTTAATACAGTCAACACAAACATGTATCATAGCTGCACTCTCACCAGGGAGCCAGGACTGGCTGCATCCTGTTGAGGGTAGTCTTGGTAACAAACCATGAATTTTTTTTTCCCTCTGTGTGACATGCAGAATGATCCACTTGTACCCTTGCCCTCTATTCAAATATTTATAGCAGCATTTTGCACAAAGAAAAAAGTTGTGCAGCAATTTCATATTGTGCTGATTCTACTGGGAGTGAAGCAACAAGTGCTTTGCATCATGACTGCAGACTGGATTAACACAGAAACTAGCTGAGAAGCTGTCGAGCTGTATCTTAAAAGGGCAGCAATGATTTCTTTATTTCGTCTGTGATGAGAAAGACATCTTGTGGGGGAGGTGCCTTGAGAGCCTGAGATGTACTCCCCAGCCCAGAGCTCATTCCTGTATGTCAGATAGCTCTTGGGAGTTCAAGAAAGCCTCATGAAATTGACAAAAAGGGCATTGTAGTTAATCTAGCTTTTCCCTATCCTATGCAATTTAGAGAACATTGTGTTGCAGAGAGCAGCTGTATGCAGCTAATTCCTGATGAATTGCATTTCTATTTTGCATTTCAACCAAAAGTTGTCTCCCGCAACAGATTATGACAATTTTAAGGAAATATTCATAACTAAAATAGTGTTTAAAAAGTGCTCACAGAAAGAGAGCTCGGAAAGTTCTCTTTTTGTAATATATTTCATGTTTGTGTATTTTGTTGGTTGTACTAAATACAAATTCTCAATACCAAAAAAATAAATAAATCTTTTTTTAAAAAAAGTTCTCAGGCCAGGCATGGTGAAAGAGAGCCAGACTGATGCATCTTCTGTGCCGGATGTCAGAGATGGATGTTGGCAGCTGGGAGAGAGGCCTTTTAGCTGGGATTGGACCCAGGTGCAAGGGAAGAGAACAAACAGCAGATGCCTAGTCTATATGATACACTCATGATGTTCCTGGTTGGAGATGCATTGTTGGGTGTATTTACTGCAATAACATGCATTGTATGTAGGGTTGCCATCCCCCCAATGGGAGCAGGGATTCCCCCAATTTTGGGGCTCCCAATCCCCTGCAGGCCACATGGTCGGCAGAAAGAACCCGATCCCTGAAGTGCCCCGCCATGCCTGATGTGCCCAGCATGATGATGTCACCCAAAGGTAATGTCATCACACCGGGCACATTGTGTGGAAGATGCTCTAGCATTTGGCTAAAAACTCTATGCTTTGTGCATGCACCAGAAGATCCAACAGAGTGGGCTGGAGCCCCCGCTAGCAGAAGGTAAGGACCTGCCAACCCTAATTGTATGATGTGAAGGACTTCTCTCTAAAAAAAGTTACAGGGCTCCAGGGGCTTCATACCCCACAAGGCATTGCTAACTTCCTTCTTTCTGAAAGAAGTTGTAGAAGCCACTGCCTGGCAGGAGAACAACTGACAAATATCTAGATAGACTGCATTTTCCTACATGGTTCAGAATCAAAACACAATGGCCAGCAGATACCAAAAACCTCATTCCCCATTTAAAGTGTGATGGGTCAAAAACAACAAGCCACACTGAAGCATTACAGAATTCTTGAGGTGGCAAGTAAAGAACCAATTGTTGCTTATATAAAAAAGCAGCTAGCCTAAAAGATTTTCTAATACCTAGCAACACTCATCAGAATAAAACCCACAGTTTGTTTTATCAGGATCTAGCCTGGTATCTATGAAATATTTTATCAATCCTACAGACAATAAATGATATTACCTTAAAGAATTCACAACATGCAATAGCGATCATGCCATCCAGGGATCTTTTTGTAGAAAGAGAGCTGCAGGAGCTCATTAGCATATGGCATGCAAATGAGCTACTAGGCTATTAGCATACGCCACACCCCCTGACATCATCAGAAGTGATGTCAGAACGGGAAGCAAAAGGGGGGGAGGCATCTTCAAAAGCCTCCCCTTCCCTTCCCCAGCTGGCCTGGGTGGGGGAGCGAAGAGAGTTGGGCCACAGAAGGAGGAAAGAGGGAAGGAAAGAGAGAGAGTAGGGAGAAGGAAAGAAGGAAGGAGAGAGGGAAAGAAAGAGAAGGAAAGAAGGAGGGAAAGAAAGAAAGAGAAGGGAAGAAGGAGGGAAACAGGGAAAGGAGGGAAAAAGAAGAGAAGAAGGTGGGAAAGAAAGAAAGAGAGAAGGGAAGAAGGAGGGAAAGAGGAAAAGGAGAGAAGGAAAGGAGGGAATGAAAGAAATTCGGTGGCAATTCGGCCCCACTATATCCTATGGGCCATTGAAGTCAATGGCAAAAACATAGGGTATATTCTGGGGGCTGGAGGGGAAAGGGTTTGAGAGAGAGGCTCCAAACTCACAGGGTAGCTGTTGGAATCTCTCCCCAAGATACCCATCAAGTTTCAAGAACATTGGCCCAGGGGGTCCAATTCTATGGGCCCCCAAACAGGTTGCCCCCATCCCCTCCATTGTTCTCTATGGTGGGACAAAAAGTTATTTTTTTTCCCTCGGTGCTGTTAGTAGTTCTGGGGGGGAGGCGATTTGAGGGATAGGCTCCAAATTTTCAGGGTAGCTTCTGCTATAGTGTAAACATGGCAATGGAACTAAAAAAATCTGGAAGGTCAGTATGGTTCCTAAGCAATTTAAATGAAGAATTCTTTGTGATTATATAATATGTAGCGGATGTTAATGCTGGTTGAGTGGTCTTAATATTAATTAACTCATTGTGAATGATACTCTGTACACGCCCTGTGAAATTGTCCTGTATTTTATTAATATGTTTTAATTGCTTTTGAAATGATGTATTAAATATATTTTTATATTTGTATTGTTTTGGTAGGTTTCCCCTGATGAAGCTGCATGAGCAATGCATAGCGATTATACAATCAATAAAGATTCTTTCCTTTGCACCATTTGTCTTTTCATCTTCGTTTTGCCTTGGTGTGGCCCCCTCTTGTCTTCATCGACTGCGACAACTCAAGGTGCCAAATCCTCATAGTAGCCTATGCAAACAATGTATCACATGAAAACAGGAAACTCCACTACAGAAGTTCCTAATTTAGCCCCAACTTTAGCCCCAAACACAACACAGAAGAGATTTATTTCCAAGTAAACGTAAAAATATTATAGAGTGGGCTTTTTCCTCATTTCTAAAACTGTGTGTTTCTATTGTTGCAGTTATGGGATAAATAACACCAGTCATTTTAGCTCCTACTAATGAAGGCTGCTGGCTTGGTAGCTCAAAAGATCCTGGTTGGGCCCTTCCCTTTGTGTTTTTATAGCATTTTAAAGAGGTGAATATCCTTTAAACATTAATGATCGCATCCATTTCCTGGCTATTAATGAGTGCCTGTGAGAATTAATGGTACAAGACATTCTCCTCTTCAACCTCTCAACTTGAGACGATCCTTCAGCAAGGAAACACAGGTGGACTTGATGGTTACAAGCCAATTTGCAGAATGAAAGAGGTGCATTGATTAGAAAGAGAAGTTTTATCCTTCTGGCTTTGTGCCTTGGAACAGAGCGAAGTGGGAGATTCTACTCTGGACCTGGCCTGCTCAGCCTCGCCTTGTGGTGATTTGATTTTCACAAAGAACAAGCTTGAACATTCAACTTAACTTGCACAACACAATGCCCGTTTTCTCTTCCAGAGGGGTAGCTATGCTCATCTATTGAAGCAAAACAAAGAGAAGTCAAGGGGTACCATAAAGACCAACAGCATTTATTCCGGCATGAGGGATTTTTTGTTGTTGTTGTTGGTTTGCTGGTTTTATCATCACAGAGCTCACATTGCATCTGAGGAAGTGACCTCTACCTCATGAAAACTCATGCTAGAATAAATGCTGTTAGTCATTATGGGCCCCTTGGGTTCTATTGTGTTCTGTTTCTGATTAGCTTGAGCACCCCCATTCAATCCCATTGGTGATTTAGTCATAATACAAAATGGACCATTTTGAATATATATATATGTGTGTGTGTGTCTGTGTGTGTGTGTGTTTAAGTCTGCCTTGTTGGAGAATAATCCCTGGTAGCTGGCAACAGAGCCAATACTTGAATGAGAATTGAATGAAGGGAGAGAGAAATGAATGAGAAAAGTGTGGAAAAGAGGGAGATAAAATAAGAGAGGGGAAGGTTGTTTTATCTTGCTGCGGAACTCTGGCTACCACTTTGCAAGATTTGGCTGAACTGGGTACAAGGAAAGGAAGAGAGAAAGGCTAGACTCTTGGAGAAAATGACCTGCAGGCTAGCAATTACTGTAGCAGCTATCAGCATACTGGCTTGGTTGTAAGATCTGTTAAGCAAGTTTGCTTCACTCTTGGAGAAAGGGAAGTCTAGCCAATCCTAGAATGCTTTTTGCTAAGTTCAGACTTCCTTGCACTCCTAGTGGCTGCAGCCAGAACTGCATTTTAAAAATAAAAGGAATAACATTCAGCTGGACGCACCATGATGCTGGTTTCAAGACCCCTACTTCAAGGGCCTTCTTTAACCTGTACCCAGGGTGGAGTGCACTCCCCACCCTGCCCTTGGTACACCACTGCAACAGACCCCTCTACCCACCCTTCATATGATTAGAGTGAAATTAGCTGGTTGCCTTATGGCCAAGCAGACATTTGGGGGGTATGTCTGAAATTAGCTAAAAGAAAGGTAATGGTCAAAGGGAATAGAACTTGGACTTCCAAATTGCTCCTCAGTAACTCTCTGGCCAGCAAAGTGCTGATCTTATCCCAGGCAGATTCATCACAGCCATGCATGAATAGCTTGGCATAGTCAAAATGGTTCTTTTCTCTGGATCTGGCAATTTTTCCCTGTGGCTGCCCAAGAAGCAAATCCTCCCCTTCCTGTAGATACTGACATCAAGAAGAATCTCTTAGCCAGATTTTAGCTGCTTGATATCACCTGTACATTGATGATGGATCAGCTGTCCCATCATAGGAGGACATTTGGCTAGAACACTTTGCAACATGTTGTGGTTGGCCCAGCCCCCACCCCCCTTGACATCCATTTTATGGAGGTTTCCATTATCTCTTCTCAAAAATAATTTTAAACATGCTCACAGGTTCAGCAGTGTTGAAAAGACCTACTCTAGTCCATGAGGTCCAAGAAGTTGAGTCCTCCCAAAGACCTTACTTGTCCTCTGGGATAATGTGACAGATAATATTTTTTGGATCTGGCTTTCTTGCATTCGTGACAAATTTATTTAATATTGTAGGAACACAAACACTTTTGTTGTTTGAGTTCCCCAGAAAGTCTTCTTCAGGCTGAATGTTAGAAGGAAGTAGAAATACAGCAGTGGGTTGGCTTTAGCTGAGCATGCTGAAAAATCTGCAGCCTTAAGATGGAATGGAGGTGTTGTTATGCAGACTTAATTAAGTTAAACAGTTCTCAGTATTTATATTTAAACAATCTTAGGTTTGGGACAAAGAAGCAACACCTTCTGCTCCTTTGCTATAAATAAACAAAGAATCAGACAAACAAACCAAATGCCAGCAGTTTGCTGGGAGGGAAGGCGGCATGGTATAGCCCCAGATTGCAGAAGCTAAGCAGGTTTGGTATTTGGATGGAAAGACTCTGCAGAGGAAGGCAATGGCCCATGACCTCTGCTTCCCATTTGCCATGAAAGCCCCTTGCTGGGGTCACCATAAGTCAGTTGTGACTTGATGGGACTTTACACACACCACTGTTCTTCATATGGATCTCCAACACTTATTGGAGTGGATGGATTGCTTGTAAAGTAAGTAAGTAAGTAAGTAAGTGGATGTGGTAGTTGTATTAAGAAAGCTAGAGATAAATTTGAGGCAGTCCCCAAGGCGCATTTGTGACTTTAGGTAAGCGTTTCCTCTGGAACACTGTGCTGTTCTGTGGTCTACGTCTGCTGGCTTCAACATGTCTTTTCTAGGAGGTTGGTTCTGCAGCTTCTGCAGTCTGAGACCCTGCCTTACCAACAGGCATCTTCTGCAGCCTTTCAGGATGGAGACAGGGCACTGGGTTTCCACAATGAAGCAGCAAAATGTATGGTGTGTGCTATATTTATCTCTGCTGCTGCTGCTGCTTCCTCTTCTTCTGCTTCCAAGGAACCCCATGTGGTTTTCATAGGGTTCCCATGTTGTCTCCTGTTCGGGCCCTGTTCAAGACCTGATCTGAAGCAATCTGAAGTGGGTCTCCTTCGAATCCTCCCCATTCAGTGGAGCTTACACCTGGGAAAAGGGTTCTTCGGATCGCACTGTCTAGGATTATCATCATTTACAAAATTTATATCTCGCCTTTCTGCCCTTACCTTAACATGTCTTCAGACCATTCTCTGAAACCCTGGCCTTACCCATTTTCCTCATATCCACTTGCCAATTCATCTGTATTATAGATAGACACAAATGCCACCACAGCTGCATCATCTTGGCATAGGGATGCCAGCCTCCAGGTGGGACCTGGGGATCCCCCAGAATTATACTTCATCTCCAGACTACAAAGATCAATTCCCCCAGAGAAAATGAATGCTTCTGGAGAGTGGAATCTGGCATTGTACCTCACTGAGGTCCTTGTCCTCTCCAGGCTCAATCCCCAAGGCTCCAGGAGTTTCTTAACCTGGATTTAGTAACCCTACCCCCAGTCCCCTGCTGGTGGCCAGAGACCTGACAACCCTGTGTTGGCACCACTGCACCCTTGTGGAACTGTAGGACCACGTTCCAACTTGGAGATTTGATTGGCCATGCGGGCTTTTTAGAATGTTACTTTGGGAGCAGCTGCCACCACAGCACAACAATCTTCAGTGGGTGACTGAAGTTATGCTGTGGCAGCCATTTTGTGGCTGGGCCCACCATGCTCTGACAGAATTCCAAAAGTGCCCACACACTCGAAAAGGTTGAGAACCTCTTCTGTACGTAGCATCGCTGTCCAGACTGTCCAAGAATCATCCATAGTCCTTCCAATGACTGACCTGGATAGACAGTTCACTGAAGAGCCAAGGAAAACTTCATTGACGGTATTAGTGCATTCTCATATTTTGTCATTTCTGGTGTCTTGTGCTGTTTCTTACTGTGTTGTTTTAGTTGTAATCCTCCTTGAGTCTCAGCATGGATGGTAGACAATAAATGAAGTCCAGAAATAAATTGCTCCAACTTGTAACTCCATTTGCTTACTGTGTATGATACATATCTGTGGGTTTCCAACTCTGTGATTCCATGATTCCCTTCTAATCCTAGCCCCCAAAGCTCCTGACATTCACTCTCTTTCAAAATGGTTACATGAGCCTTTCAAGGGAAGAAATGCTGGCCATTGCTCATCACCTCTAAGGACAAAAAATAATGAAATTATGGTTCTGGTGGATGGAAAAATGAGTCATGCGCATAGCATACAGAATCTACAACCACAGTCATCCATCACACTGAGATTATGCAATGGATTCACCATCATGATTACCCAAATTGTGGCTTGGCTGAATGGAAAGTGAGTCATGCATGTGGCTACAGTCATCCATCACACAAAGATTCGGTAATGAATTCACCACCATGATGACCTCATGGGCCTAGTATTTATGTGAGAGGTGCCTCTTGACAACCCCAGAATTTCCATGATGAGCGATGGTCCTGTAACCCAGAAGTGCAGAATTGTTCCTCTTTAGCATGGAATAAATGACCACCTATGGAAGCCCTGCAAGTTTTTTGTCACCCATTCAGTAATTATTTGTGGTGATCCAGAGAATAGGTGAGTGGATTCCCTCCCCCACCCCCCCGAAAGCTAGTTTGATTCCTGGGAGTTCCTTGCTCTTTAACAAAAAAAGCCTCCCCCGGATTTAGTTAAGCAAAGCTTTGCTCTCCTTTATATGCCCATCTCACAGCAGAAGGCAGAGGGCTGCAGATATGTTTGGGGAACCTTTTGGCTTCATGGAGAGGGCTTCCTCTTCCTCGAGAAAAGGCAGGCAGCTGATGGAGTGAAGTGGCTGAGCCAGGTGCCAAACCGGGAGCTTTATTCACTGGCTAAGTGCTGACTGTGCCATCAATCCACCTCTTGTGGAAGCCTTGAGTTATTAATAAAGAGCTGGGTAATCTAACACCTGCTCTCAATCTTCCTTTTGGAGGGCATAAAAAGCCACAAGATCAGCCTCAGCAGTTTCGAGCATCTCCAGGACCTGTTAAAGCTTGAGCATCTCTAGGACCTCTCTCTCTCTCCCTCTTTTTTTCTTGCTCACTCACTTCCCCAAAATCTTAAGCATCGATGCTTTATGTTCGGGATTGGAAATGAAACCTGTTATTATCATTGAGATAGTGTTTTTTATGGCATAAATAATGATCCGAAGCCCGGGGAAGAACAGGCGTCGGCTGGAATTACTGCCTGGACCGGGATGGAGATAATCAATATGCCCTCACTTACTGATCTCATCTGCATGTCGACTCCATCTCCCAGCCTGTCTCTCTACAAATTCATTTCACAGGAGGTCCAATAAACCATGTTACTGGCATTGATCTGGTTTATTCATAGCCAGGCCTAGAAAATGCATCATTTGAAATTAATAGAAAGGCTTGTGTTTATACCGTGAAACGTCGCCTGCTTCCAGAGAACCATAAGCGAATGGGTGCAGAACACTGATGTGAGGGGGAAAGTTAGAATTTAATTATTATCCAGTCCAACTTTGAATGATACAGATGAGTAACAGTGTGTGCAGATATGTGTCAAGAGAGAAAAGAGTTGGATGAATGTCAGTCATTTCAGTCGGTACGTGTTTGCTTTCTTTCGTTGCATCAAGAGTTCCGTCCCCACTGCAAAGTGATGTTTATGTGGATGTGTTCAAGGCATACATATTTGATATGCATTTTATGCATGTTTGATACATGTTGCAATCTACAGTTCCCTATCACTTCAACAATAATAATGCAATTGTGTATTTACCCCACGCCCCACCCCAAATTCCCTGGGACACACCAAAAGAAAATGGGCATGGGTTGTTACAATGAATTCCAGGAAGAATTCAGAAATATCCCCAAGGAGAAGCCAGTGAGGTCCAGTGAACAGGAACACTGGAGATTGGGATTCATGTTCTACTCAAACCACAAATTGGCAATATCACAATTTTAAAGCCAACCTCACCGGTTGGCTATGATGGTTCTTAGTGGTTACTGAATACCTACAAGCATTTAAAAATGCCTTATTGGAGTGGTCCCTTGACTTTTAAAGCAATGGATGCCTCCCTGTTCAGGCCAGCTTGCAATCATAGGACAGTTCTTTAAGAACACCAAGACACGAAGAGAATTGATCCAGATCTCTAGTGTTGTTTCCACGGTTTGACAATCCAGGAGGATCTGGTACTAGATCGGAGATGCTGTCTTCTGATATAGCCTTTAGCCGGTGACAATTCCAGGCCTCAGTTTCCTATCTTTCAGGGTGCTGGGTTGCCAGAAGATCCCAAGGAAATGAGTCTTGTCTGTTTAAAAGAGACTTAATGCATGGAAATGCACAGATGTAGTTTTGCATGGCATGGAGGTAAATAACATCACTGGATAACTGACATCCCTTTAAAGGGAGGGGGCTTCCTTGGCTACCCAGTAATATAAATAAGTTATTTCATTTGATCAGTACAAACATAAGCCCTATGAGCGTTGGGCAGTGTCTTGCAGTTTGCAATGACAGTGTAAATGCAAACATTGCGTGTAAAGGTAGTGGAATTTCTAAAGCATTCTATGAAGGTCTTGGGAAAAGGGAGCTCTAGAGAACCAGAGGCAACCCATTTTCCTGGCAGTGAAAAAAGGGTGATTTTTGCAACCTGGGGTGTCGCTGCACTTCAAGTTATGAAGATGGTTACCGCTTTAGGCATGCGGATGGAACTCCGCTGACTAGGCACCAGTTTATGGTGGTTAGCGCCCGGGATTTGGGTGAGTTGGGCCTTTCAAGTTTGGAACTCACTCTTCTTGGTTCAGTGCTGTGTTCACTGCAGCTGCCTTGTGCGTTCCCTTGCCATGCAGTAGTGTCAGAGGGATCTTTCAGATCAGGACCTTTGTCCAGTCACTGCACTCCATTTTGGGGGTGACTTTGTGGATCAGTGAACTAGTGGCGGGCTTTTGCCTAGTGTTCGAAGAATGGAATTGCAAAGTTTACAGTTATTAATGAGGTTTTTCTTTCAGGTGCTGCTGGCTGTGGGGCAAGATGAAGAGTCAATGTCTGCGGCCATGGCATGGTCTTTTGGGGCCACCCACCGGGCCAGGAGGACACCCTGGCCATGTAGCCCTTGGTGCTATGAGCTGAGGCAGACCTTGTGATGATAGGAGCAAGATGGCCCAGAGGGTGGATAGTCCAGCCAGCAAGGCCCTTGTGTGACAAGCTGAGGCTGTCCTTGCAATGATAAGAGCAAGGTGGCCTGGAGTGCAGATGGTCTGGTCGGCTATTCTGATTCGCCATGATTAAAAAAAACATGGTACTATGAGTGGAGACTGACCTTGTGATGTTAAGAGCAAGATAGCCTGGAGTGCAGATAGTCTGGTCAGCTATTCTGCTTTGCTATGAATGACAAAGACATAGGCTACAAGGAGAGACTGACCTTGCAATGATAAGAGCAAGGTCACCTGGAGTGCAGATACTCTGGTTGGCTACTCTGCCTCGCCATGAAAGGCACGGCCCTGGGGTTACAAGCGGAGGCTAACCTTGCAATGATAAGAGCAAGGTGGCCTGGTAGTGCAGATAGTAGGGTTGGTTATTTTGCCCCGCCAGGTATGGCGCAATGTGGAGTCCCCCGCTAGGTGTAAAGCCACTCGCCAGCTGAAGAATGCCATGGAGGGTGGTGGAGTTCCAGGACCTGTATAGGGCTGATGGGTTACACCTATCAGACAAGGGCAATGGGTTATTTTTGTAGGACTTGCGGCAAGGGATTTGGTCAGCCTTGGGCTTTTGGTGGGGAGCAAAGACCAAAGCAGAGGCTTGGTCTTGGCTATGGCAGGTTGGTGTGGGCAAGAAACTGGAACTGGTGAGCACCTTACGGCATTTTCCCCATTAGGGAACAGGGAGTCATCAGGAACTGCCTTCAGATTTCTAAGGTCCAGGGTGGGGAATGGTGATCACCTCCACTGGGAACCTCTTAGGGTATGCTCCTCTCTGCAAGTTGGAAGGCTTCAGGGGTAGGCGCTCCTAAGAGGTGACCAGTTTGCTGGGCTGCTGGCCATGAGCCAGACCAATGGCTCAGGACCGGAGCTGGGTGACCCACCTGAGAAAAGGTCAAGGAGGTTGGTCAAAGGAAGGACATCTGCCTTGCCTGTTCCATGCTTGCTTAGTTGGTCCCTTGCTGCAATATTATGTTAAATAGTTAATAAAGTGGCCCTTGTTTACTTCCAAACTGTTGTCTGTCTCATTATTCCAACTGTGGGGAGGGCAACATAAAACAGCCCACAAAAAGTGGTGGTGGTGAAAAGTGCCATCAAGTTACAGACAACTTATTGCAACCCCATAAGGTTTTTAAGGCAAGAAACACATGGAGGTGGGTTAATATTGCCTGTCTCTGCGTTAAGGACCCTATTTTTGTGGTTCGGTTTGTGGTTCGGTTTGTGGTTCGTGACTGAACCACAAATCAAACCATGACAAACTGAACAGATATGCTGGTTGGCAACCTGAATTGTTCCTATAAATTCATGAGCCATTCAGCATTTAAATCCCTACTTTCTGCTCCCTGCAAAAGTGGCCAGGAGCAGAAAACAGCAGTTTAAATGGCTCTGAGCCATTTAACCCTTCAGTTCTACTCCCCCCAACATGTTAGGTTTAAATGGCTCCCAAAGGTGGGGGTCAAGTGCCCCTGGGAAGGGACTTCACCTCTTCCATTTGAACCTTCTTTTCTGCTCCCCATGAAAAGCTGTGGGGAGATAAAAAGAGGGCTTAAATGGCTCCGGGCCACTTCAACCCTGCTCTGCTCCCTCTGGCTTTTCATGGGGAGCAGAAAGCAGGGGCATTTAAACTCCCATTTTCGGTTCCCTGTGGAAAGCCACAGGGAGCAGAAAGCTCCAAGCTTTCTGCTCTTCATGAACCATCACGAGCAACCACAAATTGCACCAAAATTCATGGTAGTTCATTACAGTTCTTCAGTTCATGAACTTCAGTTCACAAACAGGTCAAAATTCATGATGAACTTTAATTGTCGTACCATTTGTTCCCATCCCTGTGTAATGATCCTGGACTTCCTTGGTGGTCTCCCTTCCAAATACTAACCAGGGCCAACCTTGCTTAGCTTTGGTGATCTGACAAGATTGGGCTAGCTTGGGCTATCCAGGTCAGGGCACACACAAACACACACAAGTGTATGCCAACTCCTGGGTGATTCTAGGTCTGGTTTACTTGGGGCCATCCGTGAAGAGCCCTTTGGCTCTTGCCTCTGGCCACACCCAAGCTAAATACTGGCAATAGAGACGGAGTACAAACTCAGCCCAGATCCCATTCAGCTGCCAAAGAGCGGTCCTCAAACTTCCTTCACTACTTTGTACAGTCTGATGGCATACCATTTTGATATACATCATTTACATGTACATGTATAATGCTGGTTTAATGACATGAATGGTGTTGAGAAATTTGTGTGTTTTATGGGGGGAAAGGTATGAGGAACTAGAAAATGGTTTGGGAAAAGTTTCACAAGTTGAATTCTCACAAAAGACAAACAAAACCACCAAGGGGATTTTGACATCAAAACAGTGGAGATGAGAAAGTCAACATCCCATCCTAGTCTGTGGGCACAGAAGAAGTTGCAAGAGAGATAACAGTTCAAAGGCCTGCGACCACAACTGGAAGGCTGAAGTCTCTGATTTTCAACAGGAATTTGCCTGGGAGAGGAACAATGCTCGTGCCTACGAGGCTCCCTCTGCAGTACAAAATGGTTCCTTCTGACTTCTCCAGTTATCGTCAAGCTCCAATAAAAAATTTAAACACTCAGAAAATTCACGAGGGAAGAAAATGAAGAACGCTTTAGACACAATTTCCAAAACAATAACCTTTTCTGTTGGAGGCAAAAACTTCAAAGCAAGAGGAAGCGACAGCGAACAAAAGGAAGGAAATGGTTCTGAAACCCAACGTTTGTTTTTATTTTCCTCCATGTCAGAGTGAATCAGTGCAATACGTGGTAGGGGTCATTTAAAGGACAGATCACCCAGTGAATGCCAAAGTTTGTTGGGTCTTCCAAACCACTTAGGCCAAGCGGGGATGAATAATTCCATTAAGGGATGCCAAGACCCTGTTTGGGAAAGGTAAACTGCATTTAGTTTACATGTTCTGCATCACTCCAGTTGAGAAAGATCGTCCAGAGGGCTTTTATCTTGACTGTTATGACTGATTCACACATTCCAGAGATGGATGAGTCACCACAAGGTGCCTTTCCACATCAACATTCACCTTGTAAAATAGTGCTTTCATGGAGTTGTGATGTTCTAAAAAGCCCCGAGTGACAGTTTGCTTTTTGGGGGTGTGGTAATTTATGGCCTTATCTCATTAAGATGCTTTTACAGGAGCAAGTTATCTTAAGAGCAGCCCTGCTGGATAAGACCAGAGGTCCAACTTTTCCAGAATCCAGTTTCCTAAAATGGTTATGGAAGGTGTCATCAAGTTGCAGCTGACTTATGATGACTCCATAGGGTTTTCGAGGCAAGAGAACATTGGAGGTGGTTTTCCATTTCTTACCTTTGAGTCATGACCCAGGACTTCCTTGGTGGTCTCCCATCCGAATACTAACCCTGCTTAGCTTCTGAGATCTGATGAGATCAGGCTAGCTTGGGCTATCCAGGTGAGGGTTTTCCTACAGGAGTCAAAACAAACCTCTTTGAAGACCACAAACAGGAAATGAAAGCACCTGCTTTTCCTTCTACTGCTGACCTCCAGGATTTGCCAACTAGAGGTGTACCCCATCTGGACTATTTAGCTATCATGAATAATATCTGTCAGTAGGTCCAGGAATTCATCTAGTCTCCTTCTAAAGCCATTTGAACAAGTGGTAACACTGTAGTCCAGGGCTTCCCCGTGTGGTCCCCAGGCCTGTAGCTACAGTGGGGCATATCGGGGCCCGCCACCCAACTTACTACCAAGGCCCCCTAACTTCCCATCCAGTCCAGGCCCCCCAACTTCCAATTTTTATTTGTGGTGCTCCCTTGGGGGGTTGTGGGAGTGTCTCTGTGGGGTGCCCCCTGACTTATTTAAAGCCTCCCCAATTAACAATATCCTGGCTTCGGGCCTGCTGGTCCCTTTAGGCATGATTGCACCCACCAAGTGCTTCTTGGAAGTGAGTGGGACCAGGCAGGGCTTTTGCCCAGCAAGGCTTCTGATTGGCTATTGGAGATTTGATTGGCTGTGCAGATTCCCACCCCCCCCAATGTTCCTTCGGCAGCAGCAGCCACCACAACACAAACTACCCCGTGTTACTGAAGTTAAGCTGTGACAATCATTTTGTGGCTGGCTCTGCCTCCCGTATCAGCCATTTTGTGGCAATCATTTTGTTGCTACACCCACTATGTCATGTCAGAATTACAAAGAGTGGTAGGACTGTGGCAAGTGGCTGGGTATGTTCCCCCCAGGATCAATCGGTCCCCGGAAGGAGGGCTTTCCCCCCCTCCTGACCCACGAGGCCTCCAAGAACTGAGTTTAATTATGATTTAGTTCAAGATTAACTTGAAAATATATTGTACGTTTATCATAATGAGCTAAGATTGTTTGAAAATCTTATATACATTATTTTGTAATAATTTTGGGAGAAGAAAGAAGATGAAGAAGAAGATATGAAGACAAAGCATGCATGTGAAGTTTTGTTTCTTATATTATTAATGATTTTGGCGTTGTTAAATTATAAAATTCTTTCTTCAATAAACCCTTTTTTTAAAAAAAAAAAAAGAATTGCAAATCTTTCCACAGGTTCAAAAAGTTTGGGGACCCCTGCTGTAGTCTGTGGCAGTGGGTGCCGCACACAAAATGGCAACTTGTGTCATGAAGGACTGGGTGACAGCACATTTTGGGGGCTAGAGGACAGAGTGTTTTCTCTTGCTACTTTCTCCAAACCATTATATGAGCATCATGGGAACATTAAGGACAACATCACTTTGTGGTGCCCTTTCTGCCTTGAAAAACTGCCATATGAATTGGAAATTACTTGAGAACTGGTATATCCAGGAACCACTTGTAAAAAACCACTCTGATGTGGGACACGGCAAATCTCCAAGGGAAACGAGTTCTATTATTGTGGAGCGGCTCTCAGGAAGGAAGGCTTTTTCTCGCCGTGCTTTTCATTCCATCTTGGTACATGGGATCATACTGTTCAGATAGCATTTTTGATTGACCTTTGGGGATTGCAATAATAGGGCAACTCTATCGAGCCACTTCTCTTTCAAATCTCTTTCCCCCAAAATGCACTACTTCTGCAAATCCATTCATATCTTTATCGAACTGTCTGCTTATGCTCCCGTAAATGCTTTTCAGGGAACAGCACTAAAAGCTGGGTGCTGCCTTACTATGCCCTTTCCCTTCACCTGTGTCCTGCTGTCTCTCTTGCTTCTAGACACTCAACAGAAAATTGGGTCCCTTTTTGTGTTTTGTCCACCACGGTGCACACTGTGGGCTCAGCGGTGCTAGTTTCTCCAGGAGGTAAAACTACTGCTATTAGAGATGGACTTCATGTAGGTCAAAACCATTTATGACAAAAGACAGAAAAGCAGCAGCATCAGAAATCAGACAAATGAAATGCTGATAACAAAGACAAAGTTGAAAAGAGATGAAAATGGCCACATTGGCCCATCTGTAATTTTGATACACATGTGGGATACTGAGAACTTCATGGCAAACCTGCTCACCAGGCAAACAGACCATTTGAGAGCCATGATCAGATGTGAACCACTCCTTCTCATTGGTACACCTTCCAACTCAGGCAGGTGCAGAAGCTGTGGCTGCTGACTTTGACTTTTTTGAATAATTGGCTGCAGAGCAGCACATGGCAACAACAGGTCTGGGGGGCTTACCACTCCTACTGGGATAGGGAAAATGCATATGTGCAAAACAATGCAGAATGTTCTGTACTGTTCTGTTTTAATACATTGGAATAAATAAACCATCCAACAAGTGTAAGCTGCTGTAACAGACAGTAAATAGTTAATGCCATAACCCGGTCTGAGAAATGTGCCTGACAGAGAATTCAAATGGAATTCTTCAGTTGAGAGTGTGACAGTTGAAAACTGACAGTTGACTGGGAATGAAGACTAAAGGAGTGAGAGGATCAAGCCTGATGGAAATCACTCCTAGAGAAACAGGGCGATCCTGATTAAGTGGTTAAGAAGGGAAATTGGAATTTGTTTGAATGTTCCTACCTTCACCAACTTTAGTGTCTGTGATACCAAGAAGCTTATGCTTGTTTATGTAAACAGAGACTGCAAGAACTCTGTCGCCTTAAGATCTAAAGAACTGTTTAAAAAACAGAAACAGTTACTTGTTTGGGACAAATTATCTGGTGTTTACTTTTATACTAAGTTACCTCCTTCCTGTTGCCTATTCACCTCATAAATCCTATACCTGATTCCCACCTGACCATTTCCCCTGAAACTTCAATAAAATGGTTTGTTATTTTTGAACTACCATCAGCCTCTTGTGTGCCATTATCAAAACAGAATGATTTTAGTCTCTCCCCTCAATTCCTGAAGCTGGGTCAACTTTTACCAATATACAGTCAAATGACTGAATACAGCCACAGAAAAAAAACAAAACAAAAAAGGAAAGGAAAAAAGGGGCTGCTCAGCCAAAAAGAAGATAAAGGGGAATCCTGTGAGGGAAGGCAAAATCATCATAGCTATTCATGAGCAATCCATGGAAAACTATCATGTTGCTTGCAACTGGCAAGCAGAAGGTGAGCTAGACTGTTGAGTGCTCAAGCATTCCAGATTGTCATTAAAGGAATAGTATGGAATAGGCTTCTAGATTCCTGCTGGTGGCAGGAGATCCCCTTCCACCAGTGGGTGCTTCCCACCACCTCTCAGCTGAATGGCAGAAGAAAAATAAGCAGGAAAATCAGTACTCTGCCTGTTACCCTGCTGTTCTGACATCACTTCCTGTGCACTTGAAGGTGACATCAGCACATCACTGGGGCACTCTTGCATTTGGACAAAACTCTATAGTTAAACCATAGAGTTTTGCCCAGGTACTAGAGAGTCTCTGGTGATGTTCTGATGTCATTTCTAGGAGCATGGAAAGTGACATCAATGTGTCACCAGCAACATAATTAAATCACCACAAGTGAGCCCCCTCCCCAACCTGGCAAGTCACCTCCTGGTTGATAGCACTGTGATGGCAATCCTAATATGAAAGTACAAATTACACAAGAGATCCAAACATGTTAAAATGTAGATCATGAGAACATCCATCAAAGCAAAGTTTGTAGAAATTCAAAGTGGATCATTGGAAGGATACAGAATAGTACATCTGATGATGATGATAATGATGAAGAGGAGGAGGAGGAGGAGATTGGATTTATACCCCACCTTCACTACTCGAAGGAGTCTCAGAGTGGCTTACAATCTACTTTCCTTTCCCTTCCCTTCCCCTCCCCACAACAGACACCCTGTGAGGTAGGTGGGGCTGAGAGAGCTCTTTCAAGAACTGCTTTTGAGAGAACAGCTCTGAAAGAACTTGTGACTGACCCAAGGTCA
The DNA here is from genome assembly GCA_029375565.1 of Gekko gecko. Lineage (NCBI taxonomy): Eukaryota > Metazoa > Chordata > Lepidosauria > Squamata > Gekkonidae > Gekko > Gekko gecko. Next base: position 18,392,182 of record JAPDNY010000013.1, on the reverse strand, counting down.
CACCAGCAGCTGCATGTGGAGGAGTGGGAAATCAACCACTACACCAAACTGTCTCTTTAGTAATTCCTGCTGTGACTGGCAGTGCCTCTTTCTCATCACCCACTTCTGCCTAACCTTTTTGACTGGAAATGCTGGAGATTGAACCTGGGACCTATTGCCTACCAAGCAGAAGGACCAACTGGGCCTTTACTTAAGCCACAATGCATAGAGGTATGACGCATTTACATGCAATAGTGATTTCCCTAAGAACTATCATTCTAGCATCTTGCGAAAAACTCATAAGTTGTTATCTGCTTTTTTTGTGACTCTGGGGCAAAAATGGGCAGAAAGAACAATGATCAGCCCTAAGCTCTATTACTTTAGATGGACAACTTTCTTAAGTCTTTCAAGGATCTTACCTAGAGGTGCCTATACATTCTCTATGAGTTTCAGGTGAACTGACAGAAAAACAATAACAACAAAAAAATATGGTGGGACCCGCAGAAAAACTCTCAATGTGATCAAAATTCAGTTTCCCCGGGGGGGGAGAGGGATCTCCAAACCCATTTTGATGAAGCTTATCGTGCTTCCATCCCTTCTGGAGTGCCTCCGACTAGATAGATTTCATTCCAAACTGGAAACAAACAAGAAGGTTACAATCAATTGAACTTTGCCCATTGAAATCAATGGAATAGCATTTCAAGAAGTAGAAAATATGATGTCTAGCAACTGCCTGATTCAGGAGTGAAATGAAGCAATTCTTTTTAATGATCCAATGAAATGAATCAAGAATGCAATTCAAGCCATAAAACCAAACAAAAAAATTGAATCAGTAGTATGAAGGGGTTCATCTCCCCCAACATCACTGTTTTCAAGACAGAAAAAAAAAGAACAGATATTCAGACTGAGCCCTAACAATCTCCCTGTAGGGTCCAAACTGTTTAAACTTTGGTCGTCCAAAGTTATGACTCATAGACAGCTGTCCACACAGTGAGTCCGCTTTGATTCCCCTTCACTTACCCAAACCACTGTTGATTTTGTAAAAATTCTTTTTCACTCACGGTGTAATGCACAGATCCAGGTGGTCAGCCGTTTTGGTCTGAAGCAGTAGAACCAATTTAGAGTCCAGTGGCACCTTTAAGACCAGCAAAGGTTTATTCAAAGTATGAGCTTTTGTGTGCACTCACACTTTTTCAAAGTGAGACTCTGTCTGTAGCCCTTGCTGACGTCACTGGCTCCACCAGAAATGCACCACCGGAAACTGGGAGTGATGCCACACATAGGGTGCGTTCAGACGCGCCGTTTGAGCCGTTTTCGGCACGGCTCAGAAAAGGCTTTTACCTGCGCGTTCACACGCCCAACATCTGCCTACCGTCCCCAGCCGTCGCTTTCTGGAGCAAACCCCCTTTGAAACGGAGTATTTTGACACCACTTACCCAAGTGGTGTTTTCCATGATTCTCCGTTTCAAGCCGCACTTTTCCCTGTCTGATCGCTCCATCCAGCCACTTCCTGGTGCTTCAACCCCCCTCCCCTCTGGGAAGCTGCCTCCAGCTTCCGGTTTTAGTCCGCCATTTTTTCCCCCTTAGCGGTGTGCGCTTGAGCGGAGCTCCGCTCCTAAGTTAAATGAAAAAAAGCTTCACTGGTGCCTAATTTAGGCATTTAGACGAGTCCGGGATCTCAGGGAGGCCATTTTCGGGGAGACAATGTAAAAGGAGTCTTCATTTAAACTTTAAAGGGACCAGTTAAGATCGCTCTTCTGCGCACGTGCCAAACTTCCTGTTCGGGAGAGGGCTGCCTGTGCGCATGCTCAAAGGAGAGGGGACCCCCCCCCACCTGCAGGAGGACGGCAGGGAGCTCCGAAGGAGGGAAGGAGGAGGTGAGTGTGATCGCGATTCTCCAGTTTAAAAAAAAAAACGCATCGTGCCGGAGCAGTTTAAACCGCTCCAGCACGCTGTCTAAACGCACCCATAGACTACGCTGGTGTCATGACATCAAGACTCTAGCCTTTGAGGGGATGGTTGTCTCTCAGGAGATGAGCTGAGAGGAAGTGTTGGCCTCAGGACACAAGGTCTGGGAGAGGCCTTGTCTCTGCCAAAAATGATGGGTTGGATCCTAAGGAACTATTTTGTCTCTGCAAGACTCATTTCTTGGATGAAACAATATTTTCTTTTGCAGAAGGATATTTTTTTTCTGATCCCTTCTCCTGCTTCAGACTCTAATTTTGTCCCACTCTTTTACTTAAGGGTCCACTGGCCCATAGGGACACAATTTCAGGGGGTAAAGAATAGGTTTACCAGTCCCCAGGTCCCAGCGGAGGTTCCCCTGCTTTTGGAGGCTTTGATATACCACCGGCCACCAAGCTGGTGGGGGAAACCCCACCCCCAAACAGGGATACCATTGCACACTGTCCCCAATGCAATGATGTCACTTCTGGGTGATGTCATTGCACAGGGGACATTGCATGTGACACTGGTTTTTGGGGAAAAACTCCATGATTTTGAAGCCAAAAACCCATAGAGTTCTGTCCCAAAACCAGAGCATTGTGTGTGATGTCACCAATGTGATGGTATCACTTCTGGTGATGGTGGCACATCGCCCACACCTGGAATGTCCCTCAATCCCCCTCCCACCATGATGGTGAGGGGACCTGACAACCCTAGTACAGAATCATGCAGAAGGAGATGAAAGGTGGAAAAGTTGTCTTCTTCAAATGCAACTTCACTCATCATGCTTAGGATCTAAGTCATGCATCCTCTGACCTTATTGAGCCTGTATGTGCTTTTGGAGTTGTAAGACAGGGTAGAGGGTACCACCACAGAATGGCTTCCATGGGAGGTTGGACCAGTCTCAAAATGGCTCCCAGCAGGGGCTAATCACAACACGTTTGGAGGTGCCAAGCCAAACATCCTGATATGATGGGGGATGTTACTTCTGAATTGGCTCTCCCTGTTGACCCAAAAGTGAAGCCTCCCGGATCCTTCTGAAGCACCTCCTGCTCATGAGGTAGAGGGAAGCTCTTTGCTTTAGGGAAAAAGTGAGCAGCTGCAGCAAGCAAACTCATTGGTGGATGCCATGGTGCCTGCAGAATTGAGGAACACTGACCTAAACTCCTGTTTCTGCAACTAGGGGAGCAGCAGAGCAGAAGAAGCCTGGGGCACACCCTTCTTGATGCTAGGAGAGAACCCGTTAACAGGTACCCCAAGGTGAAGAAACACGGAGGTCAGGGACAGGACCAAAGACACAGAGCGCCCATGAAAGTGGTCTTACTGGGAAACTGAGAAATGCACTCTATACCCCTGTTGTAGCTAAGGATAAGCTAAGGCAATATCCCACAGAGGGGAGGAGTTTAGGACATTCCTCATGTTGCATGAAGAAGCTTTGCGCTCTGCCCTCTGAGGGCAGGGGACCCACAGAGGCTGTCGCAATGTCCTAAAACGTTTGCCATATCTGTGGGAGTTATTGCAAGATGCCACCATGCCACTGCTGTGTGATGACATTGCACTGCTTGGCAGAATGCAATTGTCTGATGGCAGATTTTCAGGAAGAGCAATGTGAGCTTGTTGAAGCAGCCACAGAGCTGACAGGCATGGCGGCAAACTCGTCTTCATTGAATCCAGACAGGTAGCTGCATGGAAAACCTCACTCAAGCTGTTTCAATAGAATGTCTTGTGGTTTTTCTTTTAGGCTGAAGCTGTGCATTCCGACATAAAATCCCGAGCAAATGTAGGGGGAAAGTCTGGCAGTATTTTCAAGGTGAACACATTTATTGGAACGTAAGCTTTCATGTCCTGACATGGATGGCCCAGGCTAGCCCAGTATTGTCAGATCTCAGTATTGGGGATATGTATTATTTAATATAGCAGACTTTTGCCTGGTCTTAGAAGCGTGATATTGTGTGCAGTAAATAAACTCTCAGGAAGTATATTGCAAAGGTAAAACTTACATTAATTCAAGTAGATTTGGTTCACATCTTTGTTGCAAGAGAGAGAGAGAGAGAGAGAGAGAGAGAGAGAGAGAGAGAGAGAGAGAGAGAGAGAGAATCTAAAGAATACTGTTTCCTATCACAAATGGCCAGCTATCTGACTGCACGTGTGAGGGAGCAAGAGCCATTGTGGTATAGTGGTTAAGAGTGGTGGATTCCAATCTGGAGAACCAGGTCTGATTCCCCACTCCTCCACATGAAGCCAGCTGGGTGACCTTGGGCTAGTCACAGTTGTCTCAGAACTTTCTCAGCCCCAACTACCTTATAAAGTGCCTATTGAGGAGAGAGGAAGGGAAGGTGACTGTAAGCCAAGACTCCTACGGGTAATGAAGAGCAGGGCATAAAACCAACTCTCCTCCTCCTCTTCGAACTGTAGATGCATCTGATTCCATGAAAGTGGAACAAAGACAGAGGAAGAGAAGATGGAGTCAGAGGGGGAAGCTCCCAGGTCAAGACAAGTTAAGGGGATAACTCTTATACATACTTAGAGCAATGCGGTGCCCTCCGATGTCCAGTCATGCTGAGCTGCATCACTCTAACACTCAGAAGCTAAGCAGGGTCAGCCCTGGTTAGTACTTGGATGGGAGACCCCGAGGGAAGTCCAGGGTTGCTATGCAGACCTGTGAAAATCTCTTGCCTTGAAACCCCTTGAGGGGTTGCCATAAGTTGCCCGTGAGGTGACAGCAGTCTCCACCACCAGGCTTTCATGGGACAATGAAAAGGAAGTAGCCAAGCACCCCTCGTGATCATTCCAGGATGCAACTCCAGTTGTGAGTCTCCACCTTCATCCATCAGCTCTGGAGATGCTATCAGAAGAATGGCAGCAAATGGCCAGTAACTTCTCCATTGTACCCAGAGGATCCAGCTTCACCCCCCACCAGACTCACCTCCTTCTTTTCAGCTTCCAATTGGTATGGCTGAGATCACCAGGGGGAAGGGAGGCAACAGACATCAGATAATACAAAGTCATGTGTTTTTGTTGTTGTTGAATTTGCCTACTCATTTATATTACCAGGATTGCTGGAGAGACATTGGAAGCCATTTTCATTGGGCTGGAAAGTGGGATAAACATAGTGAATAAAAATGTCAGTGCCCACCAAATAAAATCCTCTCAACGGGCAGATATTTTACACATACACACACAGTACAGCAGAAGGGGGATGAAGCATAATTACATAATTATGCATGATTACAAAGAGATGGTAGAAGGCCCAGAAACCAAAGGATCACGTAGTTATATGGAGCAGAAATGTTAAGCAAGACCCAGTCCGAAGAGCAAAAGATCCCACCCAAGTGGACAGGAGCCACTCGCAATGGGAGAACTGACCCAAGGACATGTCCGATGGCTGAGCATGTTGTCAAGAAACAGTTGTCAGTTATTAATTAATCAATGTGGTGTAGCAGTTGGCATGTCAGACTAGGATCTGGGAGTCTTGGTTTCAGATCTCCGCCCTGCCACAGAAGCTTTTTGGGTGGACTTGGGGCCAGTCGTGCTCTCTTAGCCCAAGCTACTTCACAAGGTGGTTGTGAGCAGGGCTCTTTTTGTAGCAGGAACTCCTTTGCATATTAGGTGACACACCCCTAATGTAGCCAATCCTCCAAGAGCTTGCAGTAGCCCCTGTAAGAAGAGCTCTGTAAGTTCTTGGAGGATTGGTTACATTAGGGGTGTGTCGCCTAATATGCAAAGGAGTTCCTGCTACAAAAAGAGCCCTGGTTGTGAGGATAAAATGGAGGAGAAGAGAATGAGATAAGCTTTTTTTGGGCCCTCACTGGGGAGAAAAGCAAGGTATACATGAAGTAAATAGTTTGACCTTTGTTGTTTATCCTCCTTTGCTGAGGTTTTTTTGTTTTTGGACAGGAGGGATAGAAGTATTTTAAGTCAGCCAAGTGTTTGTCCATCTCTGAAGAGGCAACATTTCCTTTGGCAGTGAACTGGCCGCTCCCAGTCTTTATTGAGCCCAAGTCTGATCGTATGAAATCCAACTGAGGGGCTTCCCGCTGTTGTCTCCCTGTAGAACTCCTTTTTTTGTTGCTGATGTACGGCAACTTTCAGATACACTATTGAGCTTCCGGAAAGATTAAAATGCTGCCCTCAAATGGTTTCTGAGTGTTTCCATTTTTAAACAAGTGATTTGCATCTACTCATGAAAGCTCACAGCGGCTTTCCGAATTGGTGTGTGTGTGTGGGGGGGGGTGTTCAGTCCTGCAGAGGTTTAGGAGAAGTAAGTTTTGGATTTCATTGAGCTTGTAGAACTTGCAAAACACACACACCTTCTATTCAGGAACAGTTTTTGAAGTCTTGTCCCCATTGTTCAAGTTAAGAGAATCCATGTTTTGACTTTTTCATGTCCTTTTGGGGAAATGGTCCCCCTACCAAATGATCCCCACAGAACAAACAATTTCCCTTCATTGTGCATCAGTAACTAGGCATTGCATCTCACACAAATGACATGTATTATACACAGGGCTTTTTTTGTAGAAAAAGCCTAGCAGGAACTCATTAGCACAACAGGCCACACCCAACAGCAGAAACTCATTAGCATATTAGGTCACACCCCTGCCAGCACACCATATTAGCATATTAGGCCACACCCCCATGTTGCCAGAAGTGTGGTCATCCAGCCACACCCATCTTTTGCTTCTTATTCTGTTTACCTTGTTTGTTGTCAAAACCCAGGGCTTTTTTTGTAGCGGGAACTCCTTTGCATGTTAGGCCACACAGCCCTAATGTAGCCAATCCTAATGAGTTTCTGCTGTTGGGTGTGGCCTGTTATGCCAATGGATTCCTGCTGGGCATGGCCAGCTTGGGAGCCAGCCAGAACTCTGTTCCTGTGCGTTCCTGCCCAAAAATTATACATATCATGTGTGTTTTAATGTATTTTAAATTTTTAACATAAGCCGCCCTGAGCCTGCCTGGCAGGAAGGGTGGGATATAAATTGAATAAAATAAATAAATAAATAACAATGCCATGTAAATTGCATAGTATAAATGGTACAATGTATACAAACAGAGCTATAAAACCAATAATGAAAATTGGAGAAGTAAAACAGTGTGGTGTAGTGGTTAGAATTGTGGACTAGGGTCCGGGAGACCCAGGTCCAAATCGCCACATTACCATGAGCCTCTCTCAGCGAGCAGGGGATCCAAGATGGAGACTGCCATGGACGCTCTGTAACCTTGCTGCTTTTAAATTGTTTTAACTGCTCCTTTTAATCTGTTTGACTAATAAGTTTCCTCCCTGAACAAATAAGAGACTGTGGCTGGAAGTCAGGAGGGTTTTTATGCTCTGCTTCAGCTTTTTATGCTTTGTTTTTAATCTGTTATCTCCGGAGCTTCTGTAAGATTTAATTGAACTGAGTGTTAACGAAGGCTTGGACCCTCTCTCAGCCTAAGCTACTCAACGAAGTTGTCCTGCAGATAAAATGGGGATGGGAAAGCCACATATTTTGTCCTGAATTTCTTGGAGGATGAATGGAATAACACCGAAGTAGATAGCATAGAGGCATGTCTTGTAGGTGGTGGCTATGGTCGAAGTTACCTACTCCAAGTTGGCAAATTCCTGGAGATTTGGAGGAAGGAGGCTGGGAAGGGGAGGGAGCTCAGTGGGCTAGAATACCAGAGAGTCCGGTTTCCAGAGCAGCCATTCCCTCCCCTCAGGGGGAACTGATCTCTGTCATCTAGAGACCAGTCATAATCCCAGGAAGTTGGCAACCGTAGCCATGGCACAATGACAGAGCCTCCACTTTGCAGGCAGAAAGTCCAGGGTTCAAAGGCTAGCATCTCCAGTTAAAAGAATCAGGTAGGATTTGGTGCAAAAACACATGTACCTTTGAGACCTCCTCTCCTGGTATACCCCTTGGAGAGCATTATGCTTGCCTGATAAGAACCTGCTGGTGGTCCCCGGCCCAAGAGATATCTGTCTGTCCTCAAACAGGGCCAGGGCATTCTCCACCTTGGGCCCAACCTGGTGGAACTCTCTGCCGAATAACATCCAAGCCCTGTGGGATTGTCATAGCCCAGCTGGTCTCGTAGGCTTCAAGTCCAAGTCCTGCTCATGTAGGCAAGAGCAGGGCAAAGGAATGTTCACAGTGTAGTTCAAACAGTCCAAGGTCATTTGTTATAGTCAGAGAGAGTCCGAAAGAAGACTCAAGCCAGTCCAAGAGTCACAAGATTAGAGCAGAGTCAGGAGTTGTGGTCGCAGGATTCACTGTGAGGTGACGTGTTGCTTCCACAAGTTGGCAACAGCTCCCACTCCGCTTTATGTAGCTTTTCCCTAATTAGTCTTATCTGCAGCTGGCAAGTTCGCAGGGCTCCTGTAATGACTCATCATGTAGCTGTCCATGGGCCATTAATCTTTTACTCTGTCTGCATTCCTGCAATTGCCTTCTGATCTTAACCCTTCTTCTTTCTACGAGCGGGGGGATTCTGGGGGAGTCATGAGTGCCTCCAGAGGTACTTGCTCCCTAACTTCAACTGGCTCAGTAGTATCCGACTGAAATTCCTGAGTGTCCTCTACTCAGGCTTGACTTCTGAGGAGTCCTTACTCACACTGGGCTCCAGTTGCCAATCAGACTGGTTAGGCTGCAAGTCAGGCTGGTCCTCCCCCAGGCTGGGCTCAGGCAGCAAGTCTGAGTCTTGCTGCACCTCAGGCTGAGTCTGGTCCATGACAGGGATCTAATGCAATTCCGCAGGGCCTGCAAGGCAAAGATGTTCCGCCAGGTATTTGATTGAGGACAGCAATGGTTTCTGTCGGTCTGGTGCTCCTGTCTTCCTGCCTCCCCCCCCCGACACACAGGGCTGTGACATCATCAATGGCCTTAATGTCATCTTGTTAGGTCTTGTTGTGTTTTAATGGGTTCTGCTGTTTTTATTATTAATTGATATATGTATATTTGTATTATTGTACACTGCCCCGAGCCCTGTTTTGCAGGGAAGGGCACTTTAAAAATCAAACCAAATAAATTAATAAATACATACATACATAAATACATAAAAATTTTATCTTAGTGACTGGGGAGCTGCTGCCAGTAGCGTAGACTGTTTCTGCACTCACCTTTTAATCCATGTTCACCATGGTGTTCTCCAAGCAATTCTGCACTAAAATTTAGTTCAACCTTCTTTTTATTCCGGGCCTTTCCCCCATTCTGCATTACATTACCTTCCCCAGTTCCAGCCTGCTGTTGCCTCGGGTTAATTGGATGCTGTTTTGCCGTGGACTTAAATTGCCTTGACTTGAACACTGAGAAAATCCGGAGTGGCAGGAAAACATGTGCTTTCTCACACACTAAATAACACACTTTTAATCCATTTTCAGTGCACTTTGCAAATGTATTTTACTGTGTAAAATGGCAAGAACCACTTGCAAATAGTCGCTGAAGTGGATTGAAACTGCATTATTTTAGCATGTGTGGAAGAGCCCCAGTGGAAAGGACCAGTATTGTCCCAGGTAAAGCAAGGGTCTGACTGAATGTGAGACAGGTCCTTGTGAAACTGTTGGCTCAAACATAAAAGAATAGAAACCAAAAAGAGAAGAGAGACATTTGCTCATCTCTGTACGCATTGTGCCCTGAAAACTAGAGAAAGACAATGCAGGAACCTCTGCGGCCCAGTGAAGTTGATTGGTTAATCTGAATACTGCTGTTCCTTTTGGCTTTATTCTCATTGTGTGCACTGGGGATCGAGGGAGGACTGTGAATGCATCTCTTTTTTTGTATCACTTCCCTGGAGCTCATTTTGGGTATTAAGGAAACTGCCTCTTGTAAATGTGTTTGAATGGGAGACTATCAGCGGAGGCTGTGTTTTCTCTTTTTATCTTGTGTTTTCAAGAATGCAGTCCTGGGGGGGGGGCGTAATTGCTCTCCGAACTCCTGTTAATGTCAACTGGAATTAGGCATTTGTACGGAGGTCGCCTGCCCCCTTCCCTTTTTATAGGCAGGCCTGCTCCATTGCCTCAATGCTTCCACTGCCAAAATCGGGATTCCGTCAGCATTCCTTCCTAAGGATGTTTTCCTGACTGGCGAGATCAGCCAGCGAGCTGTTAATTGTTTAGCGGGGCTCTTTAGGAACTAATTTACAATGAAACAAATTCAAATAATATGCAAAAGTAAAATTAAAAAGTGTATCAATTAACATACAAAAGCAGAAGCGAGCCCCGCGCTCCACTGAACATCTCCACTGAGGATACAGCAGCCTATAGAAGAAAAAAAAACAGGGTTAAGCAGGCAGCGCGAACAACCCCTGGTGGGGGCAACGGGGGAGGAAAACAAATGGCAGATTCCTATTAGAGGTCCAAACGCAAACAAGGTTTATTACATGGAAAGCTCGTTTTGAACACAGTGGGGGGAAGCAAAAGCCTTCTAAATGGCCTTTCAGAAGCCTAATTTGGGCTTTGGAGAAAGACATTAGGGGTATAAATGTTGGATAAGCAGGCGAGAAGTCAGAAATGTGACAATAATGAGCATTTATTCACACAAGTGTGACAAAGGAATCACACACATATTTTGCAGGGGGTATAGGATGAGCCGCGTGGGGAAGGGAGATAAGGATTCTCTGAAAGGGGGAAGGACACAGGTCTCTGCCGCCAGCCAGAGGGTTAAGGGCCTGCTAGAGGCTGCAGCTAGAGTTTCCAGGACTCCTGCTACAGCTGCCTCTGCACCAGTACATCACTTCCTGGTACAACCCAGAAGTGACGATGGGCAGCTCTAGGAATTGCTGGAAACTCTATGATTTTGCCATAGAGTTTCTGGAGATTCCTAGAGCTACCCATTATCACTTCTGGGTTGTACATGGGAGTAACATAATGATGTCAGCAACATCAGAAACATCAACAAAATCACCTGACCCCTGGCCCCAGCCCTAACTTTTCTTCTGGTTGGCAGGCTGAGCCTGGCAACCCTAGGCTGTACCTTCTTCTTTCCCAAAGAAAACCCAAAGAGGAGAAGAAGAAGAGGAGGAGGAGGAGGAGAAGGAGGAGGAGCTAGTTTTATACCTTGCCCTTCACTACCCAAAGGAGTCTTGGAGTCACTTACAATCACCTTCCCTTCCCCTCCCCACAACAGACACACTGTGAGGTAGGTGTGGCTGAGAGAGCTCTGAGAGAGCTGTGAATGGCCCAAGGTCACCCAGCTGTCTTTATGTAGAGAACATGGGGAATCAAACCCAGTTCTCCAAATTAGAGTCTGCAACTCTTAACCACTACACCAAACTGAAAGACCAGCCTGGCACCAGCCATCGGCTGGAGAAGAAGCAGACATTGGGATCATGCTTCTGACTTCCTTGCCAGAAAGAACTCTGAAAGGGCCACCAGATTCTGTGAGACAACAGAAGAATGACTCCCTAGCCTCTTTCAGCAGCCTGCAGAATAAGAGTGAAAGGACAGTCCCACCTCTTTCACCCAAGCAAGATCAGCAAAATTTTGAGGACTAGATAAACCCCGTGAATGGCTAAGTGGCGAAATCCTTTCTTATCTTCCAGTTTAACCTAGATATGATAAAGGATAGATGGTTCCCTAACAGTTGCTCATGTGCCCTCAATCCAGCCTCAGTCTTCCAGAGAGTTGGCTGTGATATTTCCCCTGACCAATGGAGAAGTCCAATAGCAGCAGGCAGATAAGGAGGGAAAGATGTTTTTCTGTCCATAAGCCAAAGAGGACTAGACCAAACCATGGACCAGATTTTGCCCAACATCTACCAGTCACTCACATTCTTAGGAATCCAACAGGGTTGTACAAACTTGTAATTTCTGGGGTCAGTTAAGAAGCTCTGCTTTGTCCCACACTGAGTCCTTCTTCAAAACATCCAAATGTGGACAAATTTCCTACACCCAGGGTGACATTACCCTTAACTGGATAGCCGAGGCTAGCCTGATCTTGTCAGATCTCGGAAGCTAACCAGCATAGGCCCTGATCAGTATTTGGATGAGAGTCTGCATCTGAACGGGGTGAATTACTTAACTAACATGGATAAGATCTTTCAGCAGAAGAAGAGAAGAAGAGACTGGATTTATACCCTGCCCTTCACTACCCAAAGGAGTCTCAGAGTGGCTTACCATCCCTTTCCCTTCCCCTCCCCACAACAGACACCCTGGGAGGTAGGTGGGACTGCGAGAGCTCTATCAGGAACTTGATGGCTCTGAGAGAACCTGTAACTGACCCAAAGTCACACCAGCAGCTGCATGTGGAGGAGTGGGGAATCAAACTTGATTCTTTCAGATTAAAGTCCACACTCTTAAGCATTACACCAAACTGGCAAACTGGTTGATGGCACCGGCTAGCCCAATCTCATCAGATCTCAGAAGCTAAGCAGGGTCAGCCACAGTTAGTATTTGGATGGGAGACCACCAAGGAATACCAGGGTCATGACATGGAGGCAGGCAATGGCAAACCACCTCTGCTCTTTTCTTGCCCTGAAAACCCCATGGCATTGTCATAAATCAGCTGTAAGGAAAGGTGACATTTGCACTGGAGCCCCTATTATGTGGGTGACAGGCAGAGGCATTTCTCTTTCCCCAAGAAATTTGCATTGGAGAAATGAAGTGTGTCTTGGGTTGGAGGCAGGAGAATTCCACGCTATCTCAAGGCACATGGAAATAAATGTTATTGGTCGTTGCCACTGAAGTATCGTATGGGTGAGAGCTGTCACGATCTCATTTCTAAAATTACATACTTTGCCGTCACCGGTAGACCTAATTAAGAAAAATAAAATCCTTTGCTTGGTGCAGCCACGATCTACATAATGAAACAATCCATGGCATGGTATTAGCTTTAAAAAAAATACCATTACAAATCATAAGGGGAGGTGTGGCCTCGTCCCTTGAAGAAAGGTAAATAGAATTTGTTTTTCACAGCATAAGCCAGGAAAACTCAGCAGTAAGCCAAGACAAACAAGACTCCTTCTGGTCAGCAAATTGGCCATTACCACACAAATACACACAGAGAGAGCAAGGGATTATCATCCAGGCCACAAAAGAAACAAAAAAAACCTCCCACATTTTTTAAAAAAGAAAACTTCGAGAACATGGTAGAATAAACACACCATTTGAGAGAGAGAGAGAGAGAGAGAGAGAGAGAGAGAGAGAGAGAGAGAGAGAGAGAGAGAGAGAGAGAGAGAGAAATCTCCAATTTCTGTTGGGAGTCAAAACATATTCAACCATCAATGGCACGTCCTGCACCCTAAATTGCATTTATTTATTTGAATGTGCATTTAATATCTGCCTTTTCATGAACTAGGCATTAAGTACTTGTGATCCAAGAGGAGAAGAAACTCCGCAAGATGTTCTGCCACTGCTAGTGAGAAGGTCCCCCCGATTCATCCTGTGAGTATCCTTTGATGCCAACAAAATCTCTGGACCCCTCTCAGTTGCATCCAAAATTGCAGGTCTCTGCTGGACTCAGAAAAGAGAAAAGTGAAGACAAGGTTTACAGCACAAGGTGTCCCCCCCTCTCCCCTCAAGAGCAACCGGCCTCTTCAGTCAGGCTGTCGTCCTTCTCTCTTCTCTTCCCTGGCCAAGCTCTTGAGCTCTCCTTTTATAATCCTCTTCAGTCTTGACCCCATCCCCCCATCGGTCCTGTCCAGACCAATCCCCAGGCCTCAGGGAAGAGTAGCCCTAATTAAGCCACACCTCTCTCTCTCTCTGGCAGAATCTGCATCTGCAGTGTAAAGCAGTTTCAGTCAGCTGTGGCGCCATTGTACTCTGTTCCCCTTTCCCTCCCAAACTGGCTCAGAATAAAGGCTAGCTGTCTGCATCAGCCCTCACCACAGCAACTGTGGGGGTGCAGGAGGGAGAGCGTGCAGGAGAAGGGGGAGGCCTCCCGGGGCGCCAGCAGGGCATGATGCTGTGGGGAGGAAACAGCACCCGCAACTGCCCTGAAGAAAGTAAAGGGGGGTGACCTGGTGGAAGGGGGCAGAGGGGGCTGGCAAGTGAACAAGCTGGGTGGGCATGCTTCTAACCCACCAGCAATATATATATATATATATATATATATATATATATATATATATATATATATATATATATATAGATTGCAGAAAAACACACAGATGACTTGGGGGGGGGGGAGAATTTGGTTCCAATTGTCTGCATTTTGCTCACAGCACCTTGAGGGTGGGGAGGAGCAATTGGAACTGCTTTAAGTGAGATCCAGATAGTGCAGTGAGAAGCCGTAGTGACCTCGGAGTGGCCACTACGGGGCAATAAAATGATGCAGGCAGCCAATGCTGAGTCGGTGCAATAGGAAGGCGATGGTGGCATGCAATGTAGACAGGAATTTGTGAGACGATGTGAAACTGAAGGCACAGTGGTGGGAAAGACCAATACAGACTGGACCTCTCTCTCTGTCTGTCTCTGTCTCTCTGTCTCTGTCTCTGTTTCTCTCCATCCCTCCCCAGGGCTGAGGTCTGGCCCTGCCAGTCCAGAAACCCTTTCTCTGGGCAACTCTCCCACAATGTCAGCCCAACTGTTGCAGGGTAGGCCTGGCCAGCCTGAGGAAATTCTCCCATCTGTCCTAGATGATTTCTTGGGTGCTGTCTGCTACTGTCATCAGCCAGCAATGAGAGCTTGTTGCAGGCACTGGCTGCTGCTGCAGCTGACTCCCAAACTCCTTGATAGTTGTGGGGCTCAGCGTCGTCTCTTGACCCTGCCCAGCCCCGTCCTTGGCTCCCACCACAGCTCCTGTGTTGTGGACAGCTATGGCTCCAGGTCCTGTGCCATCCACTGGGTCCTGTTGTCTGGCAGTGGCACTGGGCCCAGGGTGGCAATGGAGCTGAGCCTGGGGTTGCCTCCTCCCTCAGTGTTGGGCCCAGTTCTCCTGTTGGCACCTCTTGTCCAGGTGTGTGTGTGTTGGAGGCATGGATGGCAGTGCAGGAGAGTCTGGGAATGGCCCAGTCTCTGGGCACATCCTTTGTCAGAACCAGTTTTTAAGAACATGATGCAAATCAAACCAATTAACAGAAGGAATCAGAATTTATTTTACATTTCCCAGACCTAAGAATCTAAGACATATGTAAAAATGGATGCAGGATGAGATTCCAAGATTTCACATCCTGCCCAATCAGTATTGTCATAGGTTCCTCCGGGGATTTCAGTATACAGAATTCGAGGCTGCTTCCACACACTGGCTAAAAGAGCTGTTTTTGTTAAAGAAAAAAAACCACAGCAAAACCATGACCAATTAATAACTAGGATGGAAAGGAGTCGCTTAAGTGACCTTGAATCAGAAGAGGTGTCCATGGTCCTGAAATGCTGGAGTCGGGTAAGTTTGCAGTACAATAGGAACCCTCATGTTGTGAAACTGCTGGGTGGGGGTAGGAACAGGAATCTCCGATGGACAGCTGCGGAAAGTAATTTTCTGCTCTGGACTTATGCAATTATACAGATTACAACTGGCAATTTCTTCATCCGCTGCCAGGAGCTCATTTGCTTGCTGAACCATGCATCCTGTGCCTTGAGATGAGAAGGTGAGCACTGCGGAAGACAGAAGCACCTGGGATGGAAAGAAGTACCTTAAGCAAGAGGTATTTATATATTTTCACACTGAGCTACCATGTACAATCTTGCCAATTGAATTCAGGGAGCAACGTGAACCGCTTGGAAACATTTCTATCTTTTATTCTACATCTTTTGAAACCTAGTGAACCTGGAATGCAGCTGTGGCCTTTTACTTAGGTTTCTTGGCCCTAGTGATACATTCAGCATGTTTACTGTGATTGGGGCTGGATGGATGATGATGGGGAAGAGAAGGTCAATGTTTGCACTGGCTCATTATTGGTTTTCAGGTACAATTCCATACACATTTCCCCCCCCTTTTTCCCATTTTATTAGGATGAGCCAAGTGGATGCAAAACATTGTTCAAGCTTTTGCGATCACCAGAACTCTTCACATCACAAATAGGAGGGAAGACTTAACCAACAACTGAAGCCTACTGTCTGTCATGGAACTGGCATGGGAACCCTTTTGGGCTGTTGGCTTCATTGACCTCCCAAGACTTAGTAGCTGGAAGGAACTGGGGATGCTGAAACACCCTAAGAACATAAGAAGAGCCATACTGGACAACACCAGTGATCCATCTTGTCCAGCATTTTATCTCACATAGTGATCCACCAGTTCCTCTGGAGGGCCAGCAATAAGGAATAGAGGCCAAAGCCTTCCCTGATGTTGCCTCCTAGCACTCTTATTCAGAGGTTTTCTGCCTTTGAATGTGGAGGTTCCCTTTAGTAACCATGGACAGCAGCCACCAACAGACCTATCCTCCATGAATCTGTCTAATCCCCCTTTAAACCTGTCTTTTGAGCCTTCCTGAGCACAGGAGAAGTTTTGCCAAAGAGGAAAGGCTAAGGATTGCACTTGTGCTGTTCTGTTGCTTTAACCAAGGTGGGTTCTTCATTGGAAGGAGCAGTGAATTCCCAAAGTCTGCCCAAAGATAAAAGAACCAGCGCTGCAGAATTATGTAGTTAATTTTGGAAGTATGTTGTAGGTCATTAAATCAAGTTCTATCTAGTTTAGGGCTATCACCGCTTCATTTCAAAGCATGTGTGTTTGTGTGTGTGTGGGGGGGCAATACCAACCACAAACCAAGTATGGGTAACAAAGAACTATCAACAGCTACAATAAAGTTGTGAAGCTGCATCAGTAAGAACTGAATTGATCCCAAGCACCCTTTGAAAATATCACACACCGTTAGCATTTGGACCATCTGTAGTTCCTGCGGCTTTCCCCTCTGTTTTAAACTGTGGTATCTGGACTGTTCGTATGCATGCATAAGGGAGACTAGAGAGGCAGGTCTCATCAATATCCAGAGGAAATCACAGCTGGAAGCCCACAAACTCTCTCAACCTCACCTCTAGTAACAGCATTGGCAAAGATGCCAATCAATCTTGGGTAGCTCCAAGATACTGAGCCTGTGGTGAGGGTCCAGTGAAGACTAAATGAATCCTCAAAGGACTGGGTGCCAGAGAGCTTCAATGGCAGCACTAAAAGGCTCCGAGGAGCACTGATGTCATACTTCATTTCATTTATTCATTTATAGAAGAGAAGAAGAAGAGATTGGATTTATACCCTGCCCTTCACTACCCAAGGGAGTCTCAGAGCAGCTTACAAATTCCTTTCCCTTCCCTCTCTACAACAGACACCCTGTGAGGTAGGTGGGGCTGAGAAAGCTCTTGACAGAAACTGCCATTTCCCCCTAAATGGAACCTGCCACCTTGCTTCCTAAATGGGGACTCAAAGTGGCTCACAACAAAAAAAATAAAGCACAGTAATATAGATGAGAAAGAAAAGAGGAAGTGGAATTATGGATAAAAACAATGTGCTCCAACCCCAGACTCTTTTCCAAACCCCAACCCCAACTTCTTTTTCAGTTGAGAAGAAAAAAAAAAAGGCTAAGGGGAGATACGACAGACAATTATCAAATTATGCATTGGATGGAGAAAGTGGATAGAACTCGGGGACACCAGATGAAATTGTCGGGAAAGAAGTTCAGAAGAGACAAAAGGGAATACTTCTTTACTCAATGAGTAATTAAACTGTGGAATTCACTGAAAGGACAGGTAGTGATGCTCGTGAGCATAGATCACTTTTGAAAGGGCTTGGCCAGATGAATGGACGACACAGCCGTATAAATGAAGAGGAAGGAGAATTATGTATAAATATAGCATGCCCCAACCCCAGACTCATTTCCAAACAACAACAATAACTTCCTGTTCTACAAGCCAACCTGCAGACATTTTGGGGAAAGGCGCTGGAATCATTACGACCAATTTAGCAATCTGTGTACATTTACGCTGCAAAGCAGGTAACAATAATCACTATGGCATCACTAGGTTCAGTCTCTGGGATCCATTCCATTAAGAGCCAAGCTACACGATACTTTTTAGGAGGAGATTGGAGTGGGGAATCAAGCCTGATTCTCCCAAATTAGAGTCCGTGCTCTTAACCACTACACCAAACTGACTCTCAGACAAGTTAGCCACAGGGACTCACAGCCATACTGCAGCTGAGAATTCCTGGTGGCAGTTCTGTGCAAAAGCACCAGAGGGGCATGATTGAGATCAGGGCCACAGCACAGGATGGGGGGGGGCGTGTCTTGCCTTCCCCCGAACCATTTTCTCAAGCTGAAATACCCTTGGGACATTATTTGCACTTGCATGCGTTCTGTGCATATGTAGCCCCCTGCTGGAGTAAATGATACCCCCAGATATGTTTTGGCTTAGGAAAATGTCATGGGAGGGAGGAAGGAGCCCCTGTCCCCCCTCTGCCATCATCCCCATTCAAATCTGGCCACTGTGGCACATATAAATGGATTTGCCACTGGGGATTTGCAGTTGCAATATGGCCAAGTCACCATGGCGAACTCATGCAAATAATAATGCATAGTTTGGCCCTAACTCTCCCCCCCCAGGAGTATTCCCCTGGTTTAAAAAGCTTGTTTTGCCACTGAAACAGCCTTTTGGAACAGCAGCGGGCGTCTTGCTTTCAGATCCAAAGGATTCAACCCACATTTTCTATCAATTTGGCATATTAAAGAAACAAACAAGAAAACACTTCCTTAGATTCAAAGAAAGCAGCCAGCAGTCTGATTCAGGACATTCTCATGCAGAAAAAAAAAAATTGTCCTTTTAGTAAATGTGCCAACATGCTCTAAGGTAGGAGAGGACACTAATAGATCTCCCTACACAAAAGAAGTCTGTTCAAGCGATATGCTTTCTGCTGTGCTAGGATTTTCCCTTCAAACTGTGAGCTCTGCATTTCCCCCCTTTCCTCACACAATACACAAAGCAAGTGATGCCACAGTCTGTCAACTATCAGGATATCTCTCCTCCATTCCTGCCCGCTTCTTCTCTGACCTCTGCCTTCTTAACATGAAGCTCTGAGACAGGAAAGTTTTGTTTGCACAGTCCTGTTCAAGAGGACACACACAGGTGGCTGTACGGTGCGGGGTTCATTGATCTGATTTATTTAAAACACTTATTAGCGGGCCTTTCTCCCTTGCAGAACTAAAGGCAGCTCACAACATACATAAAACATGATGAAAAATGCAATAAAAACCACAATGATAAAACCCATAAAAATCACAATTTGAAAACTCCAATGAGGACTGTCAAGAATAAAAGCCAAATCAAACAAATGCAGTCCTAAATAAACCTGTCTTCGACTGCCTCCTGAGGATCAACAATGAGGAAGCCAGGAGCAGGTTTATTTGACTACCAGGTCCCCACTTTGGAAATCAAGACTGATAAACCACTCCACTCACATCAGTAATTACCACACCTAATATATTTTTCTTTTAAAAGCCATTCCTAGTACATTGAACATGGGATGCCAGTTTTGCACACATGTGGCTCTTAGGAGAGCCAGTTTGGTGTAGTGGCTAGGAGTGCAGATTCTAATTTGGGAGAACCAGGTTTGAATCCCCACGACTCCACATGCAGCTGCTGGTGTGACCTTGGGTCAGTCATAAGTTCTTTCAGAGCTGTTCTCCCAAGGTCAGTTCTAGAGAGAGAGCTCTCTCAGCCCCACCTACCTCACAGGGTGTCTGTTGTGGAGAGGGGAAGGGAAAGGAGATTGTAAATTGCTCTGAGACTCTGAGTGAAAGGCAAGGTATAAATCATCCTCCTCCTCCTCCTCCTCTTCTTCTTCACTGGGCATGTATGAAAAGTGATGTAACAGATTAATAAGCTGGCCCTGCCTTTTAATTCTAGGCATTCGCTGCATGTCGGTCTATGTGGGATGAATTGGTCACCTTAAGGATTTTTTTGGGATTCCCTTAAAACTGGCAAGGCAAAAGACCCTTTTCGCTCACTCCGCATTCCTCATAGGAGCCATTGGTCTGGCTTACCTTCTGCTTGCCCATCGTGAGCAAATAGACAATTTGTCAACAAAACAGTTCAGCTGTTCGTGAACAGCTTGATCCTGTTCAGCAGGTTACTTTCTCTGTATCCAAAAAGTACAATGCAGTGCAATCAGCAGCATTTTACACCTGTGCATTCTCCAGTAGCCAAGTGGGCATCCTAGTTTCCACCTCCACAGATCTGTTGTCTCTCTGAACTGCTCATCAGTCAATCATTTAAATAAAGAGTGAGCAAACCAGTTGGCTCTCAGCTGATTATAAACAAACACTGTTGTTGTTGTTTTTAATGTGTTAACATTTGGTGTTTATCTAAGTCCATGGTGATGTGCACGTGCATTTTCACACAGTCCCATTGGCAATGCAGCATCCCCTTTGACATTTAATTCACTGACCTGTCTATCCAAGAACCTGTGAGGGAGTCGATCCCCCCTACTGTGCAGATGGTAAAAGCAGCTGCAAAACAGAAGGACTGAAACTCCATCACCATATCTACTGTGCAACCATAAAGCTTAGACCAGACAGCAGCAAAGCAAGGCTCATCTCTCAAGTGATCACAGCTGTCAAAAATGGTATGTTCACCTGCTAAACATGGTGACCATGAAATCCACAGCCTCTATAATTGTTCATCGTTTTGTTTTTGTTTTTTTTGGGGGGAAATCACAATTAGACCTGGTCTTTGTGATTGGTTAGAACACACAGAGGGATATCAAGAAAAGTGCAGATTGCCCTGACCTGGATAGTCTAGGCAAGCCCAACCTCGTCAGATCGTGGAAGCTAAGCAGGGCCGACCCTGGCAAGTACTTGGAAGGTCGACCTCCAAGGAATATCAGGGCCAGGGCCACAGAGGCAGTTTATCAAGCTTTTTGTTGTTCAGTCGCACAGTTGAGTCCGACTCTTCATGACCCCATGGACCAGATCACGCCAGGCCCTCCTGTCTCCCGCTGTCCTCTGAAGTTTGCTCAATTTCATGTTCGTTGCATCGATGACACTGTCTAACCATCTCATTCTCTGTCATCCCCTTCTTCTTTGACCTTTAATCTTTCCCAGCATCAGGGTCTTCTCCAGCGAGTGCTCCTTTCTCAAGTGGTGGCCAAAGTATTTGAGCTTCAACTTCAGGATTGGGCCTTCCAGGGAACAGTCAGGGTTGATTTCTTTTAGGATTGAATGATCTGATCTCCTTGTAGTCCAAGGGACTCTCAAGAGTCTTCTCCAGCACCACAATTCAAAAGAATCTATTTTTCGGCACTCGGCCTTCTTTATAGTCCAACTCTCGCAGCCATATGCTACTACTGGGAATACCATTGCTTTGACCATGCGGACTTTTGTTGGCGGGGTGATGTCTCTGCTTTTTATCACGCTAGGTTTGCCATTGCTTTCCTCCCAAGGAGCAGGCATCTTTTAATTTCATGGCTGCAGTCACTACCTTTCTGAAAAAGTAGTGACCACTAGGGGTCGCTAGAAATCACCATGACTGATGAGCTTGGGCTAAGAAGGGAGAAGGGGGAAATTTCACCCCAAACCTCTCTTACAAACAATGTTCCCTCTAAACTGTGGAGTCTAGTGAGCAAAAATTCTACTTTGTGAGCTGCTGGCATTAAAGTTGTGAGTGAGCGATTTGGCTACTGCATAAATTAGTTTGCTCTGGAGCCCTCCTTCCTGAGCTAAGACAAAAATCAGCGAGCCGGAGGCTAAAAAACTGTGACCTAGCTCACACTAACTCGGCTCAGAGCAAACGCTGCTTACAAACCAAAGAAATTTCATCCGTTTGGGGCTGAGCTCCATGGGTGTGTGTGTCCACTGCTGCTTATAAGCAAGGGACGAATGGTAACAGATGCACCAATGGTACTCCCAAACAGAAAAGGGCTGTTTAGTGTGCTCTTAGCAAAGGCAGCATCCTGCATGCTGTTTTATTTCATGGCAGTATGTACTAGCCATTTCCAGCACTGAATGGGGGAAGAAGAGGGGCGGGGAGTGTAAATGGAGGGTGATTGCTTTGGGAGTAATTATAGCACGCAAAGAAAACAGTAGCACAGTCTTTATCACAGGCATGGAATTGCATGAAATCATTCCAAGAGGAAAACAAAGTAGCACAAGCACACTCCTGGGATCGTTTCATGCTTAGCCTGGGGTTAGGTAAGCTAATCCTGAGCTAATAAATACTGCACAATTGTAACATGCACACACATATGCACGCACACACCCCCACACCCCTTGGCTGTGATCCTAAAGCACATTTTACTGGAAAGTAAGTTCTGGTGCTGTTGGTGGGCGATTTACTTGAAAGTAATTGCCATTTGGGCTGAGGTGCCAAAGCGAATGGGAAGGAAACTGAAGCAAAAGCATTCAAATGCAAAGGGCACCGAAATGCAGTGCAGGTATTTGCCAAAGGAAATGAATGCTGCAAAGTCATTCTCGGGCTTGACAAGCACTATTCATTCCAGCTCTAAAATGTACCAAACGCCAGCATTCTGAGTGCAGCACGATTAATATTGATTTTAATATGCAATGAATTTCTTCCCTCTCTAATTGACCTTCTGGGCACTATATGAGGGACATGTGTTTGCAGAAGGGTCCGCACTGCTGGATTTTGAAAAGGGATTCGGTGTTTGTAAAAGAGACTCCAGGGCTTCTGCTGGCATCGTTTTATCTGGGAGGTCTGCTGAAAAGACGCCTGAAGATCATGACCTGAAATATATTTCTCTCTCCCCTCACCAACCCCTGTGTAACATCCAGCCAGACTTACAGTTCTGCAGAACTTGGAAGCTGGCATACTATTTTCTGTTATTTTGGTTGCTCCGAATAAACTGTGTTTCAGTTTGGGATGTTGCTTGAGACAAACACACTTCCATGCAACTTCTGTCTGCTTGGGTAGTACAGTGTTTTCAGTGAATGATGTTTGGCTAGAATTCCTTTAGGTAGATCATGTAACTAGAGACTGATCATCCAACTGCCAGTGCTCAGCATCTCAACCTGGCTCTTCCCTCTTTGCTTCCAGAGAGTAAGGAGATTGGCAGTCCTGAGGAGAACATCGCTAGAAATGTTCAAATGTTCCCTGTTTCCTTTCTCTTTATATTATTTTAGATTTCTTACCCATCGTTTCAGTTCTGGACTTTCCTTGTCAGTTTTCTACATTCATTTGTACTGTGTATTCTTGTTTTATGGCTTTTATGTATAATTTACGGGGGGGAGGTTATACCGCCAGTATGCATCATTTATATGTATAATACTGATTTATTGACATCCAAACACCACTGAGTGAAGGTGTACATTTTATGGGGGAAATGTGAAATGAGGAAACAGGGGGGGAGAGATAAAAGGAATCACAGTTTCAATTTGCACAAGGGAGAAGTGGAAATGAAGCAGGGATTTTCAGATAAAAGCAGCAGGGATGAGAAATTTGAAATGATCCCTAAACGCAGTTTGGCCACCGAGGATCCAGTTGCCGGCAGGCAGGGTAGTGAAATGATATGAAAGTATATGAGAAGAACAACAATCTGATGAGAACTGGCAGTTGGATGGGATGCCATCCCGGAGCAATGTGATACATTAGAGGGAGTAGAAGAACCTTGAATTTAATTGTGTTTTGTTATCTTATTTAAACAGCATTGGAGATCCTTTTGGATTGACAGGCAGGGTGGAAATCAAACAAATAAATAAACCTTGAGAGCACTGGGCAGAAAGCCATGTTACGTTTCTCAAACAACGTTCAGTGGCCTAAACCACAGTGTATGATACAGGGTGCTTAATGTGGTTCAGGAAGGGTCTGATTTGCATAGCAGTAAGAGTGTCAAGGTAAGCTTGACGTGGTCAAAAATGAGATGGCAAGAATGAACATCGACATCTTGGGAATCAGTGAACTAAAGTGGACAGGAATGGGCGAATTTAACTCAGAAGACCATTATATCTACTACTGTGGCCAGGAATCCCGTAGAAAAAATGGTGTGGCCTTTATAGTCAACAAGAGAGTGAGAAAGGCAGTATTGGCATACAATCTCAAAAATGACAGAATGATCTCGGTCCGAATCCAAGGCAAACCATTCAATATCACAATAATCCAAGTCTATGCCCCAACCACTGCTGCAGAAGAGGCTGAAGTGGACCAGTTCTATGAAGACCTACAACAGCTTGTAGAACTAACACCAAAAAATGATGTCCTCATCATCATAGGGGACTGGAATGCTAAAGTAGGAAATCGAAAGGTAACCGGAATAACAGACAAGTTTGGCCTTGGAGAACAAAATGAAGCAGGGCAAAGGCTAACAGAGTTTTGTCAAGAGAACACGCTGGTCATAGCAAACACCCTTTTCCAACAACCTAAGAGGCGTCTCTACACATGGACATCACCAGATGGGCAACACCGAAATCAGATTGACTATATAATTTGCAGTCAAAGATGGAGAAGCTCTATCCAGTCAGTAAAAACAAGACCTGGAGCTGACTGTGGCTCAGATCATGAGCTACTCATTGCAAAATTCAGACTTAAATTGAAGAAAGTTGGGAAAACCACAAGGCCATTCAGATTTGACCTAGATCGCATCCCCGATGAATATACAGTAGAGGTGAAGAATAGGTTTAAGGGACTAGATTTGATAGACAGAGTGCCTGAAGAACTATGGACAGAGGTCCGTGACATTGTAAAGGAGGCAGCACTCACCGCCATCCCAAAGAAAAAGAAATGCAAAAAAGCAAAGTGGCTGTCTGATGAGGCTTTACACATAGCAGAGGAAAGAAGGAAAGCTAAAGGCAACGGGGAAAAGGAAAGATTTGCCCAACTGAATGCAGATTTCCAGAGAACAGCAAGGAGAGATAAGGAGGCTTTCCTGAATGAACAATGCAAAGTAATAGAGGAAAACAATAGATTGGGAAGGACTAGAGATCTCTTCAAGAAAATTGGAGATATCAAGGGAACGTTCCATGCAAAGCTGGCCATGATAAAGGACAAAAACGGTAGGGACCTAACAGAAGCAGAAGAGATTAGGAAAAGATGGCAAGAATACACAGAAGAACTATACAAGAAGGACCTCGATGTCCTTGACAACCACGATGGTATAATCACTGACCTTGAGCCAGACATCCTGGAAAGCGAAGTTAAATGGGCCTGAGAAAGCATTACTAACAACAAAGCTAGTGGAGGTGATGGTATCCCAGCTGAGTTATTCAAAGTCTTAAAAAGAAGATGCTGTTAAAGTGCTGCACTCAATTTGCCAACAAATTTGGAAAACAAAACAGTGGCCACAGGATTGGAAAAGGTCAGTTTACATTCCAATCCCAAACAAGGGCAACGTCAAGGAATGTTCAAACTATCGCACAATTGCACTCATTTCACACGCTAGCAAGGTCATGCTCAAAATCCTACAAGCTAGGCTCCAACAGTACGTGGATAGAGAACTGCCAGAAGTACAAGCTGGGTTTCGAAGAGGTAGAGGAACTAAAGATCAAATTGCCAACATTCGCTGGATTATGGAGAAAGCAAGAGAGTACCAGAAAAACATCTACTTCTGCTTCATTGACTATGCTAAAGCCTTTGATTGTGTGGATCACAATAAATTATGGCAGGTTCTTAAAGAGATGGGAGTACCAGACCACCTCATATGTCTCCTGAGAAACCTGTATAGGGGTCAAGAAGCAACAGTTAGAACCAGATATGGAACAACTGATTGGTTTAGCATAGGAAAAGGAGTACAACAAGGATGTATATTGTCACCTTGCTTATTTAATTTATATGCAGAGTACATCATGCGAAATGCTGGCCTGGATGAATCACAAGCTGGAGTTAAGATTGCTGGGGAAAAGATCAATAACCTCAGATATGCAGACGATACCACTCTGATGGCAGAAAGTGAAGAGGACCTAAAGAGCCTCTTGCTCAGGGTGAAAGAGGAGAGTGCAAAAGTGGGCTTGAAGCTCAACATCAAAAAAACTAAGATCATGGCATCTGGCCCCATCACTCCTTGGCAAATAGAAGGGGAAGTCGTAGAAGTAGTGACAGACTTCACGTTCCTAGGATCCCAGATCACTGCAGATGGTGACTGCAGCCATGAAATTAAAAGACTCCTGCTCCTTGGGAGGAAAGCGATGGCAAACCTAAACAGCATGATAAAAAGCAGAGACATCACCTTGCCAACAAAAGTCCGCATGGTCAAAGCAATGGTATTCCCCGTAGTAATGTATGGCTGTGAGAGTTGGACTATAAGGAAGGCCGAGCGCCGAAGAATAGATTCTTTTGAACTATGGTGCTGGAGAAGACTCTTGAGAGTCCCTTGGACTGCAAGGAGATCAAATCAGTCAATCCTAAAAGAAATCAACCCTGACTGTTCCCTGGAAGGCCAGATCCTGAAGCTGAAGCTCAAATACTTTGGCCACCAAATGAGAAGGGAGCACTCCCTGGAGAAGAACCTGATGCTGGGAAAGATTGAAGGTCAAAGAAGAAGGGGACGGCAAAGAATGAGATGGTTAGACAGTGTCATCGATGCAACGAACATGAAATTGAGCAAACTTCAGCGGATAGCGGAAGACAGGAGGGCCTGGCATAATCTGGTCCATGGGGTCGCGAAGAGTCGGACTCGACTGTGCGACTGAACAACAGCAAGAGTGTCATCCCCCCCACACCTTATAGTAGCATGACAAAAGACAAAACTGTAAGTAAAACACTGCCTGGTGGTGAAGGGTGCAGGCTTTCTTTTGCTATTCCAGGGCTCTTTTTGTAGCAGGAACTCCTTTGCATATTAGGCGACATCCTCCCAATGCAGCCAATCCTCCAAGAGCTTACAGAGCTCTTCTTACAGGGGTTACTGTAAGCTCTTGGAGGATTGGCTACATTAGGGGTGTGCAGGGCTCTTTTGGAGCAGAAACTCTTTTGTATATTAGGCGACACACCCCTGATGTAGACAGTCCTCCAAGAGCTTACAGTAGCCCCTATAAGAAGAGCTCTGTAAGCTCTTGGAGGATTGGCTACCTTAGGGGTGTGTCGCCTAATATGCAAAGAAGTTCCTGCTACAAAAAGAGCCCTGCCATTGGCTAAACACCCTACATTCTCAGGAGTAAGCTTCAGCACAAAAGTCTAGGAAGGGAAAGGGTGCTAATGTTTTACTACCGACTGTAGGATGTGGTGTAGACCATCCAAGAAAGCAAAATTTCCAAAATGCTCTACTTCTTCAGAAGTATTTACATCGTCTTTTGCTAGCTGGCATTGTTCACGTAAATGTTGCCAGGGCCAGACACAATCCCTGAAGACCTTAATACATTTCTTGGGAAAATGAATGATTTTTGCCACTCAACCCCCAGAAAGGGTTTCTACCAGAGTCCAGCAGAAATTCCTTGAGCTACCAATTTCCAGCAGTAGTGTAATTCAGGAACTTACACATTATTGTTTGGATGTAATTCTTGTATGCTAGAACTGTTATATTGATTATATAACAGCAGCACATGTGAAAGGGATCTAGGTGTTCTGGTTGATCACAAGCTCAACATGAGCCTGCAGTGTGATGTGGCTGTGAAGAAAGCTAATGCAATCTTAGAATTGTGTCCAGGTCACGGGAGGTGGTAGTTCTGCTCTATTTTGCTACGGTCAGGCCTCACCTGGAATACTGTGTCCAGTTTTGGGCACCACACTTTAGGAAGGATGTTGACAATCTCGAGCATGTACAGAAAAGGGCAACCAGGATGGTGAGAGGGTTTGAATCCAAGTCTTACGAGGAAAGGCTGAAAGAGTTGGGTATGCTTAGCCTGGGAAAGAGAAGACTTAGAGGGGACATGACTGCAGTCTTCAAGTATTTGAAGGGCTGTCATGTAAAAGATGGAGCAAATCTATTCTCTCTTGCTCCAGATTGCAAGACTAGATCTAATGGGTGGGAATTACAAGGGAGTCATTACCGGCTAGATATCAGGAGAAACTTCCTAACTGTAAGAATGGTTGAGCAGTGGAATGGTCTGCCTCAGGAGGTGGTGGATGCTCCTTCGCTGGACGTTTTCATGCGGAAGCTGGACGACCATCTTTTGGGTATGTTATAGGTATGTAGGGCTATCTTTTGGCTGTGCTCCTGCAGAGTGCAGGGGGTTGGACTAGATGACCTGCAAGGTCCCTTCCAACTCTAACATTCTATGATTCTATGATTATGGCTTAACTGACCACACAAAATGCCATTTGTGGATGGCAAGTTAAAAAGCTCCGGAGAATAAAGAAGCAAAAAAAAAATCTAGAATCATATTAAGTAACAGGAAAAAAAATGCCCTCTTGCCCTCCTCTGGTTGTACAGATGACTTCTAAGAAGGTCACAGAATACAAGGACTAAGACCAATTCATAATGTTTGCTGAGTTGCTGTGATGGAAGCCAGAAAATGTCCCACTAGGGCATCTTTTCAATTTATTACGTTTCTTATCCTGACCTTTCTCCAAGGAGATCAGAGCACTCTAAGTGGTTCTCTGCTCCCATGTTTTATCTTTGAAATAATCCTGGGAAGCAGGTGAGGCCAAAATGGAGTCAAGGTCATCCAGGGAGCTACATGGCAGAGTAAAGATCTGGCCAGAGGTTTTCCTAGTCAAAGTTCAATATTCTCCTGCACTGCACTGACTTTCACCCATAGTTACTTGTTTATATATAACACATTCATGGAACTAGATAGTTTTGTTCCAGCAGACAAGGAACTAGATAACTTGCCCCGCTTTAGTCTGAGAAGGCATTTGGGAAGCTTCTTTTCTTTACACTGATACTGGCTGCAATTCTGAGTTCTGTCATGAAGAAGAAGAAGGAGGAGGAGGAGATTGGATTTATACCCCACCCTTCACTTGGAGTCTCAGAGCGGCTCATAAACTCCTTTCCCTCCCTCTCCCCACAACAGACACCCTGTGAGGTAGGTGGGACTGAGAGAGCTCTGACAGAAACTGCTCTTTTTCAAGAACAGCTGTGCCAGAGCTTGTGACTGACCCAAGGTCACATCAGCAGGTGCAAGTGGAGGAGTGGGGAATCAAACCCGGTTCTCCCCAAAATAAGAAAAGATGAGAATATAAAAGGACTTTCAACAAGAGGCTTTATATATAAGTATAGAGCATTTGCAGATGATGTAATGTTTATAATACAAGACCCAATAGAGAACATACCACGATTGTTGCAACGCATCAAAGACTTTGGGGAGATTGCTGGCTTCTATGTTAACAAAAACAAGACAAAGGTACTGTGTAAAAATATGACGAAGCAAAAACAATCAGAATTACAGGAGAAAATTCAATGTGAAGTAGTTACAAAGACTAAGTATTTAGGAATAGATTTGACAACAAAAAATATTGATCTATTTAAAAATAATTACGAAAAAACTTGGCATAAGATTCAACAAGATATGAAAAAATGGGATACTTTGAATTTATCTCTATTGGGAAGAATTGCGACAGTAAAAATGAATATTTTGCCTCGTTTAATGTATTTATTTCAAACTATTCCAATACTAAGACAAAGTAAGATATTGGATACATGGCAGAAAGAAATATCAAAATTTGTATGGGCAGGGAGAAAACCGAGGATTAAAATGAAAATATTATGTGATGCAAAGGAAAGAGGAGGACTTCAACTACCAAATCTAAGACTTTACTATGATGCCGTCTGCTTAACATGGTTAGAACAATGGGTGAATCTTGAAAATAAGGAACTGTTGGCGTTAGAAGGTCATGATAATAAGTTTGGATGGCATGCATATTTGTGGTATGAAAAATCAAAAATGGATAAGTTCTTTAAACACCATTTCTTAAGACGATCACTGTTTGAAACATGGATGAGATACAAAAAATTCTTTTCAGAAGAGCGGCCACTTTGGATAGTGCCGGCTGAAGTGATAAAACCATATTCAAGACATCAAGGACTAGACTGGATACCATATAAGAATCTTCTAAAAGTAGAAGGGAAAAATTTTAAGATTAAGGAAAGAAATGAAGTTGAATTTGACTATGATTGGTTGAATTATAGACAGATTTATGATTTGTATAAGACCGATAATAGTAAGTACGGTTTCAGGGGGATAAATAATGAGGTTGAAGTTGTATGGGAGGAAAAAGGTAAAAAAATGATTTCAAAACTGTATAAGATTTTATTAAAATGGCATACAGAAGATGAAACGGTAAAAGAACAAATGATAAAATGGGCTGTGAATGTAAACAATGAAATAACTATGTCAGCTTGGGAGTATTTGTGGAAAAAGTCAATGAAAATTTCAACTTGTGTTAATGTAAAAGAGAACTGTTATAAAATGATGTACAGATGGTATATGACCCCTAAAAAAATTGCTATTATAAATGAAAATATGCCCAACAAATGTTGGAAATGTAAAAAAAAAAGAAGGGTCATTTTATCATATGTGGTGGACTTGTGATAAAGCCATGAGTTATTGGACAGAGATACATGCTGAGATACAGAAAATCCTGAAATGTACTTTTAAGAAAGATCCACAAATGTTTTTGCTAGGTCTTAAGATGGAAGAAGTAAATGTAACCAAGAGAACATTGTTATGGTATTTGGTTACAACAGCGAGAATGATTTATGCACAATTTTGGAAACAAGAAAGAATACCTGAAATATGGGAATGGATTAAAAAGATGCTGTTTATGGCTGAAATGGACAAATTGACAAAAAAGCTTAACAATGAAGAAGACGAAAACTTTTTTGCAGAATGGAGAGACTTTCAGGAATACCTTGAGAAAAACTGGGATGTTAAACATGGTTTAATTTGTTTTGATAACTACTAAGAAGAAATTTAAAAAGGAATTGGACGTTAAATTGTTACCGTAATTTGATAAAGAAGCTAAAATAGATTGTTAATGTAATTAGATATTAGAGAATTTAAGGGGATAAGAGCAGTGTGGGAAGCCTTGTGATGGGGAGGGAGGGGGGAAATGAAATGAAAAGGATATATGTGTTTTGTTTAAGCTGTTTTATGGAACATGTTATATATATCCGATAATAAATATGTTTTAAAAAAAACAAAAAACCCGGTTCTCCCAGATCAGAGTCCACGCACTTAACCACTACACCAAACTGGCCTAAATTAGAGTATATTCTCTGTGTGGCTAACTTCCACTGATAGACCTCTGCCCCATTTGTTTATCCAATTCCCTTTTGAAGCTGTCCATGCTCCTGTGCACTGCCACCACTTCCTGTGGCAGTGAATTCCATGTGTTAATCACTCTTTGGGTGGAGAAGTACTTCTTTTTACATGTTCTAACCCAACTGCTCAGCAATTTCACTGAGTGCCCACAAGTTCTTGTATGGTGAGAAAGGGAGAAAAGCACTTCTTTCTCTACCTGCTCTATCCCATGCATAATCTTGTAAACCTCGATCATGTCACCTCTCAGCCATCGTTTCTCCAAGCTAAAGAGCCCCAAGTGCTTTAATCTTTCTTCATAGGGAAAGTGTTCCAACCCTTTTATCATACTAGTTGCCCTTTTCTGCACTCTTTCCAATGCTATAATATCCTTTCTGAGGTACAGTGACCAGAATTGCACACAGTATTCCAAATGAGGTCGCACCATTGATTTATACAGGGGCATTATGATACTGTCTGATTTGTTTTCAATTCCCTTCCTAATAATCCCCAGCATAGTGTTGGCTTTTTTTATTGCAGTTGCATACTGTCTTGACATTTTCCATGAGTTATCTACTATGACTCCAAGATCTCTCTCTTGGTCAGTTTCCACCAGTTCAGACCCCATCAATGTGTATTTATAGTTAGGATTTTTGGCCCCAATATGCATCTCTTTGCACTTGGTGACACTGAACCCCATTTTCCCATTCTTGACAAATCCCTTCGGAGTGCCTCACAATCCTCCCTGGTTCTCACCACTCTGAACAATTTAGTGTCATCTGCAAATTTAGCCACTTCACTGCTTACTCCCAGCTCCAAATCATTAATGAACAAGTTAAAAAGCATTGGACCCAGTACTGAGTCCTGCGGTATCCCACTGCTTACCACCCTCCACTGTGAAAACTGCCCATTTATACTCACTCTCTGTTTCCTATCAGTTGGCCAGTTTTTGATCCTCAAGAGGACTTGTCCTTTTATACCATGACTATTGAGCTTACTTAGGGGACTTTGATGAGGAACTTTACCAAAAGCTTTCTGGAAGTCAAGGTAAACAACATCTGTTGGGTCCCCCTTGTCCACATGTTTGTTCACCCCCTCAAAAAACACTAACAGGTTAGTGAGACAAGATCTTCCCTTGGAGAACCCATGCTGAGTCTGCCTCAATAGCTTTTGTTCATCAAAAACGATGTTCTCTACTGCTGGGCCATGCCACCTCTCAGATTCTTCAGTAACTCCAAGCAATTCAAGCAAAAAAAATAACATTACAGTTGAGAGGCAAGCAAAAGTCCTTAGGGTTCCCAGAACGATGTGACTGGGGGTGAGTGGGAATTCTCCCGCTCCCAATTTAATATAGATGTTCAGATGTGGAGCGTGACAAACTGTGGAGGGCATTAAAAAGATATCATCTCCTGAATGAAGTGCTTGTTTTCTCAGGCTTGTCAGACACGAGCTCACATTGCAGGTATGAATGAATTAAACACAACAGAGGCCTCCTCTGCAGAGAAAGGTTTTTTTTAAACAGGTCAGTGGCGCTGCGATGGCACAACACACAACCGGAGCTAAGCTGGCGAAGTGTGACATTTGATTAATTAATGCTTCTGCAGCACTTAGCAAAAACAGGAGAGAAGCGCTAAACTCCATTAGGTCAGAAACAAGATGATATTTATATCCTCTCCGAATGTTAGCCTGGCAACAACTACGGGTTTTCTACTTGAGAGAGACAATGAAGACACCTAAGAATTGGGGACCAAGAAGCAGCTTAACTCCATTTACCAAACTCATCCTAGATTTGTTCCCCCTCCTGTGGTGGCAACTATGACAATATGGGTGCCTGAGAGGTAACTTTCTTGGTCCTGTTTGTCAGTCCTCGAACCTTCACACTGTCCAGCATAGTGGGATGGTCCTGATGTGCCGTGTGGTGTACTGGCTAAGAGTAGCACACTCTAATCTGAAGAACCAGGTTTGATTCCCCACTCCTACACATGAAGCCTGCTGGGTGACCTTGGGCCAGTCACAGCTCTCTCAGAGCTCCCTCAGCCCCACCTACCTCACAGAGTCTCTGTTGTAGGGAGAGGAAGGGATGGTGATTGTAAGCCACTTTGAGACTCTTTAGGACAGAGAAGAAAGTTGGGAAAACCACAAGGCCATTCAGATTTGACCTAGATCGCATCCCCGATGAATATACAGTAGAGGTGAAGAATAGGTTTAAGGGACTAGATTTGATAGACAGAATGCCTGAAGAACTATGAACAGAGGTACGTGACATTGTAAAGGAGGCAGCAATCGCCGCCATCCCAAAGAAAAAGAAATGCAAAAAAGCAAAGTGGCTGTCTGATGAGGCTTTACACATAGCAGAGGAAAGAAGGAAAGCTAAAGGCAACGGTGAAAAGGAAAGATTTGCCCAACTGAATGCAGATTTCCAGAGAACAGCAAGGAGAGATAAGGAGGCTTTCCTGAATGAACAATGCAAAGTAGTAGAGGAAAACAATAGATTGGGAAGGACTAGAGATCTCTTCAAGAAAATTGGAGATATCAAGGGAACGTTCCATGCAAAGCTGGCCATGATAAAGGACAAAAACGGTAGGGACCTAACAGAAGCAGAAGAGATTAGGAAAAGATGGCAAGAATACACAGAAGAACTATACAAGAAGAACCTCAATATCCTTGACAACCACGATGGTATAATCACTGACCTCGAGCCAGACATCCTGGAAAGCGAAGTTAAATGGGCCTGAGAAAGCATTGCTAACAGCAAAGCTAGTGGAGGTGATGGTATCCCAGCTGAGTTATTCAAAGTCTTAAAAGAAGATGCTGTTAAAGTGCTGCACTCAATTTGCCAACAAATTTGGAAAACACAACAGTGGCCACAAGATTGGACAAGGTCAGTGTACATTCCAATCCCAAAGAAAAGCAATGTCAAGGAATGTTCAAACTATCGCACAATTGCACTTATTTCACATGCTAGCAAGGTCATGCTCAAAATCCTACAAGCTAGGCTCCAACAGTACGTGGATAGAGAACTGCCAGAAGTACAAGCTGGGTTTCGAAGAGGTAGAGGAACTAGAGATCAAATTGCCAACATTCGCTGGATTATGGAGAAAGCAAGAGAGTACCAGAAAAACATCTACTTCTGCTTCATTGACTATGCTAAAGCCTTTGATTGTGTGGATCACAATAAATTATGGCAGGTTCTTAAAGAGATGGGAGTACCGGACCACCTCACATGTCTCCTGAGAAACCTGTATAAGGGTCAAGAAGCAACAGTTAGAACCGGATATGGAACAACTGATTGGTTTAGCATAGGAAAAGGAGTACGACAAGGATGTATATTGTCCCCTTGCTTATTTAATTTATATGCAGAGTACATCATGCGAAATGCTGGCCTGGATGAATCACAAGCAGGAGTTAAGATTGCTGGGGAAAAGATCAATAACCTCAGATATGCAGACGATACCACTCTGATGGCAGAAAGTGAAGAGGACCTAAAGAGCCTCTTGCTCAGGATGAAAGAGGAGAGCACAAAAGTGGGCTTGAAGCTCAACATCAAAAAAACTAAGATCATGGCATCTGGCCCCATCACTCCTTGGCAAATAGAAGGGGAAGTCGTAGAAGTAGTGACAGACTTCACGTTCCTGGGATCCCAGATCACGGCAGATGGTGACTGCAGCCATGAAATTAAAAGACGTCTGCTCCTTGGGAGGAAAGCGATGGCAAACCTAAACAGCATGATAAAAAGCAGAGACATCACCTTGCCAACAAAAGTCCGCATGGTCAAAGCAATGGTATTCCCCGTAGTAATGTATGGCTGCGAGAGTTGGACTATAAGGAAGGCCGAGCACCGAAGAATAGATTCTTTTGAACTATGGTGCTGGAGAAGACTCTTGAGAGTCCCTTGGACTGCAAGGAGATCAAATCAGTCAATCCTAAAAGAAATCAACCCTGATTGTTCCCTGGAAGGCCAGATCCTGAAGCTGAAGCTCAAATACTTTGGCCACCAAATGAGAAGGGAGCATTCACTGGAGAAGACCCTGATGCTGGGAAAGATTGAAGGTCAAAGAAGAAGGGGACGACAAAGGATGAGGTGGTTAGACAGTGTCATCGATGCAACGAACATGAAATTGAGCAAACTTCAGAGGACAGCAGAAGACAGGAGGGCCTGGCGTAATCTGGTCCATGGGGTCGCGAAGAGTCGGACTCGACTGTGCGACTGAACAACAACAGGACAGAGAAAAGCGGGGTATAAAAACCTGCTCTTCTTCATCATCATCTCTTGGTGCAACCTTGATATGCAAACAAAGATGAATGAACGCCCGCCTATTAAGCTCATGTCCTGCTTGCTAATTGCAAACCGGTAGCCAATTTTTCAGTGATCAGTTCAACTGTTCATCAGTTCACTTGTGGCTGTTCAGCAGGTTGCTTTGCCATATTCCTTCCTAGCCATGAAGTGCAATCAGCTTACTGCCCATGCATGTTCTCACTCGGCCTGATTGAGTTCTATTCTCCCCTTTTGCCCATGCTGCATGGCTGCTCCGCTCAGCAGATGATGGTTTAAATCGTCAATTAAAGCAGTCACAAAGCATAGAAATCAGTCATAAATAAATGCTGTGTTTTAATAAAATCCTACCCTTTGCTGCATGACCAAGTAATCCCCAGTGGTGGTAATGGCTGCCGATCAGTTGGAATCCCAATGCAAACCTGTTCAGCAGGTGAGAGCGGCTGATTGCGAAGAACTGAACAGACCGGGGGATCAGTTCACATCTGATTGATGCCTTCCAGCATGGTAAGTTCAAATGTCAAACATGTCCATGGTGAAATCTGCTGTATGCCTAGTAAGGAGTCCCTGGGCTATCGCTCTGGGTTGGAATCAAGCTGGGATTGCCCACGTGCAGCTAAACCACTCGGGTAGCTTCTTAAGGTTCCTGCTCTTATTGGGATGCTCAAGATACTGCGGTTCACCTAGTAAAATTAAGTCTTAAAATATGTTCCTATGGTATTGGAAACTATTTTAAGGCCTATCGTCAAACATATCACACTTTAGATTTTATGCTGGTTTTAAACTCTTTTAAAAATGTTATGTAAGCTGCCCTGAGCTCACTCCAGTGGGGAGGGTGGGGTATAAATCTAATATATATATGTATGTTCAAGAACAACAGCAGCAGCAGCAGCAGCAGTAGCAATAACACAGTGGTAACATTCTGAAGAACTGACTTCTCACCTTTTGACCCGGAAGTTTTTGATCAAGAACATACCCAAGTAAGGGCCAGTGGCAGTGCTGGAGGGACAAATGAACGGATCCTTTTGAGTTTGTTTTCATTTTCTGTGCTATCACTGTGAACATTTTCATTTCATGTTCCCCCCCCCATCAGTGCTGCCAGCCCAGTGGTTTCCTTCAAGCCCTGTATGCACCACTGACTCACAGAAAATATCAGCAAAGGTCTGATCTACACACGTAGCAGAATGAAGTGGTCGAATGGGCTACATGACTTCAGATCACAGGTGGGGAAAGTCAAAATTTTGTTTCTACCTCATATAAAACCTGCCTGCACCTAACCCCCCCCCCCCAAAAAAAAATACATTTGGTAGCACCATTTCTACCTCCACATTAAAAGGCATATGGTTAAAAGGGAGGGGAGTGGATTTTGTATTGAGACTAACTCCTTTGGAGTCTCTGTGTAGTTACTATGGCTGAGTTCAGACAGGCAATTTGCTTCGGGAGCCAGTCGCGGCAAAAAAGCCCAGGCTGCTGCCGGAGCATACTGGGAGGAGGTGCGTGGGAGCATTCAGACTGCTGCCCTGGAGGTGCGCTGTATGCGGCTTTTTCCTGTTAAATCGGCGATGTGCGCATGGGTGCATGGGCGCATAGGCGCCCATGCGCACAAGTGCATACGGCCGATTAGGGGAGGATCCCATTGCGCCGGCACCGCATTGGGCAGTAGAGCAGAACATGGCCAATCATACCGCTGCTGCCTTCTGCCCAACACGGGTTGCTCCCGGCTTATCAGCGGAGCGTTCATACTTCCAGGAAGTGGACAAATGCGGGACACAGGCGCTATTCAGGGATTTGCTACCACTTTTATGAGGTATCTATTAAATGTGGGAAGAAAGTGGAACAGCCCGGGTTGCCTACGGGTGGGGAATGCCAGGCAGATGTGCCTGTGTGAACTCCCCCTTTAATGTGGTTTTAAAGCGTCGCTGAAACGGGGCTCTGCCAGGGCAGATTGCCAGTCTGAAATCAGCCTATGACAGCGTACCTCTGTCCATTCATGGCCGCTCCTGATCTGATCGGATTCAAATCAGATTGTGCATGTATTGCAGGGCGTCCTCATTTTGTGCAACCAACGAAACCTGAAGCTGCCTTATATTGAATCAGACCATCACCCCCCCCAAGGTCAATACTGTCTCCTCAGACTGGCAGAGGCTTTCCAAGGCCTCAGGTGTAGGTCTTTCACATCACCTACTGTCTGGTCATTTTAAATGGAAGTGCTGAGAATTGACCCTGGAACCTTCTGCATGCAGATGTGAAAACTCAGCCTGCCCCAAATCTTCCTGATCCAGAGTGGATTTTTCAAGACCACTGTTATACTTCCAACCAGACTTAAGTGAACCTCAGGAAAGAGGTTCCCCTTTAATGGCTTATGGTGTCAGAGCTTGGCTGGGTACTTAGAGGGTGGAAGGGATAATTTATTGATTTTATTGGAGGTGTTTAGGGTAAGTAGGCACAAGTTTAACAGTGCTCTTATTCAGCTAATAGATTTTGGACGCTAATTCATAAATACTGGACTTGGCGAGCAGGTTCCAAATGTTCTTGTTGGTTGAGAGGAAATAAGAGGTTCTGTTGTGCCTACGGAGAAAGACTGCCCACACCCCCAGCTTTCAGTTCAGATGTGTGGAATCGGAATATAGTTAATCCTTCCTAGGCAGAATCAGTTGGCACTCAGTTACTACTTCATGCGCTCCAGAACAGCGCCTTGGAATTTGAAATCGATCCTCTAGTTAAGCCTTGATTCACATGAAGCCCCAAGAGCACCCCAACAACATTTCCTTTAGGAAGGGTCTGTGAATTGTTAGAAGTTTCTTTATGGGTTACTTCATGCCATTAGTAGAATCGATTGGCAAAGCTTTCCCTGGATTATCCCACTTCGGGCTATAGAGAAACTTGTATATTTAACACTTGGGAAAGAAGGCACTTTGCACTGAGAAAACTAGCCTGTCAAGGGGAAAGATTCAAAGCTATGTCGCTCTAGGGATGCAGACTTCACAAGGGGAGCGAAATGGGTGTTCCGAATATGCTCTGGAGCAGACGGTGCAGCATGTTTTGCAACCCTCTCCAGACATGCACACATACACACAAAGCTGAACTGACCATTCCACACACTAGGCTGGCAACTCTGGGTGAGAAATTCTTGAAGATTTGGGGTTGGAGCTTGGAAAGGGCATGGGAGGGACCTCGGTGGGGTATACCTGCATATAGTCCACCCTCCAAAGCAGATATTTTCTTCCGAGGAATTAATCTTTGCTGACTGGAGATCAATTGCAATTCCAGTAGAACTCCAGGTCCCAGATGGAGGTTGGTAACACTACTGTATGTGAGCCTGGGCAGGGGGCTAGCATGGCAGGGAGCTATGCTCATGTCCTTTGAGGAAGTCATCTCACATGATCCAAGCCTGCAGGTTGGGTGACAGGTGATGTTTCTATCTTTTGTTATCTGCATGGGATGTGATCAGGGCATGAAAGGGTCACTCTTGGAAACTACTTATCAGCTGTTCATAGTCTGACATGCCTCCATGTTCAGGAACATGGCAAGCCTGCATCTCCCCCCGCTCATGTGTATAACCTTGATCCTGTAAACAAGGCCAAAGAAACTGAAATCTAATTAGTATTGCAACTGCAATGTTTGCCATAAGGTACAATGGAGTCTGCCACATTCTAAAAAATGACATATTCTGGCTTTTCATCAGCCTCCAAGCCTAAGAGCAGTTCAGCTCAAATGTGTCCTATATTATATGTAAAGCTTAAAACATCGGGCTTGCTTCTCCTACTGATCTCTTTGACAAGCAAAGAATGCCATACGGTCTCAACCAAGTGATGCTTCGCCCGCCTACATTTCTTCTATTCCTTTCTTGGGAATGAACCGTTATTAGGAGGCAGCCCTTATTCACCTTGGAAGTCAGCATTGTGTGTAGTGAATCAAAGGAAGAGTGGAAAGACACAGACTGAAATCCTCACTCAGGCAAGAAGTTTGCTGGAAAACCTTAAATTCAGCCACTCTTTGGCTGTGATCAGACATGCAATTTAATCCGTTGCCGTTCTGTTACAGATTTAAAATGCACGATCAGACAGCAACATCTGTCTGTCATGCCCCAGTCATCTGTGTCTCATTTCCCCCCCCCCTTTACTGCGCATTTATTTGATATCTGTTAAAGTCTGGTCCTTTTGGGCTGAGCTGGTTTCAAACTGGATTTCCTGTTGTCTGATAGCTCTGTTGTGCACCAAAGCTGTCAGGGAGGTCTGACTGGTCTCTTGTTTTTCAGCCGCCATTTTTAAGTAGTTAGTGAAGTGCGCACAACTGCACATTCGCACCTCTCTCTCTCTCCCCCTCTTCCACTGGGACTGCTCTAAACTTTGCTTTCTTCATAAAAACTTTCAAGTAAAAGCACCCCTGTGCTTGAAAAGTTTAGAGAGGGAGACTACATGTCTCAGCAGGCTGATCAGCACTGGTGCGCATGTCCAGAAAACATTTTTTTTTAAAAAATGGCTGTCAGCCCCATGAACTACATATCCCAGGAGGCATAGCAGCACTTGTAGGCATGCTCAAGGGAGCAACTATTTTTAAAAATGTCTGATGGCAACACTCTTTGGCTGCCAGGTCTGATATGCATCTGATTGATAAAAAATGGGGTAAAAGCACTTTGAAGAGTGCTAAAAGTGGTGAGTGCAAACTCCAAATAGCCTCCCCCCCATTTGCTCTGCAGCCCCCTCCCCCTCCCCGTTACGGTCGGGAGATCAGACAGGGGCCCTCGCCAATTGGGGGGGGGGATTGCTGTTGGCATCTGAAGGGTCTCATTAAATTGCAGCTGGGGCTCAGTCCAATGCACAGGACACTCCCACTGGAGCCTCAGAAGCTTTTAGCAGGTCTTCGCGTTCCTGAGAGATCCAAGCCCCTGCAGCAGTGCCTCGACCCACCCCTCTGGTGCGTGGCAGGGGGAGAGTGGAGGAATAAGAGGCCCTCAGGATGCAAGGGGAGGGGGGCAGGGGGCCACTGGCCAGGAGACTTTAAAGGGTGCATCTCTGGGCCATCGGCACTCCTTGTGCCTGATCTCCCCTAGCAGCAAAGGAATACTTTTGGCAAAGGAGTACTTTTGGCTCCAGACAGCCCAGAGAGGTGCCCTTTAAAGTGTGCTGGCCAACAGGAAGGAGCACGCTGTGCAGGGTACCCAGAAAGCCATTCTGGGGGTGGGCGGCAGTGGCAGGGGCCTCGCTGTGCCCCTTGGATATCTGCGCCAGTGTGAGATGCTTCTGGGGGCCTCTGCCCCCCCTTCTGCTGCTGAGAAAGAGGCAGGCTAGAAGCAGCAGAGTTGAAGGGCAACCGGGGAAGAGCAGGCACTTACAGGGGGTGGAATGGGGCCATCAGGCACTAGCGGGTCTTCTTCGCCCCTTTCCAAACTCCCCAGCCAGGTGCAGACTGCCCCCCCTTGCTGTGGGTTGTCAGAAACTGACTCGCAGGACAGAAGACCCAAGAGTTGGCATTCCACCCCTCCGGTGCTTTCCTTGCCACTCTGAGCCGTCCCCACAACAGCCGGACATGCGTGTCCCGCTCCAGGCAGGGAGAAAGGGAGGAGGCCATTTGCCTTTACAAAAGCCCCCCCACCCCTGTCACAATGAAAAGCTCATCAGCAGGCAGCACTTACCTTTTCTGTGACTGTTGGCGGCTAGTGGCCGGGGTGGACTGCCTGCCTGCTGCATCTGTCTGCGAGCCAAGGGCAGCTGGGGTCTGCTGGCTGCAGTTGGGAAGCCGGCTGCTGCTGGGCCAGCGGGTCACCTCTGAACATGTGCAGAGGATCAAAGGCTGGGCAGTGGCAAAGGGAAGGGGCTGCTCCTCCAACTGGAGCCTCCGACCCGGGGGCGGGATCGCGGTCTGGCAGAAGGAGGGGGTGTTCAGGGGGTGGGTCCGGCAGGCTGTGGGCGGCACTGGCAGGAGGTGGTGGTGATCGGGATGAAGAGGGCTGAGGGAGAGAAAGAGGCGGCAGCTGGGGTCAGGGTGACACAGGGTTTTTGGCAGGGAAGTTTTGGCTGGGGGGCGCAGTTTGGTGCCCTCATGATCGGGCCGCCCTAGGCGAAAGTCTACCTTAAGGAGTTCTAAAGTGGTTTACAATCACCTTCCCTTCCTCTCCC
The DNA here is from genome assembly GCA_029375565.1 of Gekko gecko. NCBI lineage: Eukaryota > Metazoa > Chordata > Lepidosauria > Squamata > Gekkonidae > Gekko > Gekko gecko. The sequence continues at coordinate 18,350,921 of JAPDNY010000013.1, read as the reverse complement.
CACAGCCAGGCACTTTGTGAGGTAGGTGGGGCTGAGAGACTTCTGAGAGAACTGTGACTGGGCCAAGGTCACCCAGAAGGCTTCATGCAGAGGAGTGGGGAATCAAATCTGCCTCTCCAGATTACAGATTACTGCTCGTAACTGCTATTCCCACCCTGGCTCTGCAGTTAAGCCAGCTCCTATTGCCTATATGAGAAAAGGGAAGCTGGGGGGGGAACAACATCTGAGACATCATTGAACTCCTCTGTTCCTTAAATCTTCAATTAACTCTGCAGTTTTCCTGACTCATTTCACAGAGATAAGGTCTGAGGCCTAACCTGCACCTAGCTATTTCAAAGAACATTTCCAGCAGCTCCCCACCCTGAACAAACCTCTTTTCTCAGCACTGAACAAGGTTTCTTACAAACTCTGCTGAGCCCCCCTGATCCCATTAAACCACAGGATTCACATAATATAAGGAAAGGCAAAGTTTAAACAGCCAGTTCTAGAACTGCTCTACAATATCCTTGAACCAGGGCCTCTTTTAATAATTAAAAAGGCCAGTCATTTAACACTTAGGGAAAGTTTTCATGACCTTTCCCTGCATACATTGAAAACTGTGAGCTTGCTCTTAGAAAAGGAAGAAAGAAAAGAAAGTAGAGAAACTTTTCAAAAGTTTAAACCAGGGGAATTACCCTGACATGGATAGCCCAGGCAAGCCCAACCTCGTCAGATCTCGCAAGCTAAGTAGGATTGACTCTGGCAAGTACTTGGATGGGAGATCTCCTTGGAATACCAGAGGCTGGGGCAGGCTTTATTTAGCCACCTCTCTGAATATCCTTCAGGCCCCCAGTAGGGGTCAGTCACCAGAAGTCACCATGACTTCCACTTGCACACACAATCAGTCACCAGAGGTTGCCATGACTTCCAGGTGCACACACGCATACACACATATGAAAACAAAACAAAACAGGGGAAGGCAGAAAGTAACCTACAATCCTCCAATGGACCACTGACCAACTTTCAGTAGACTATCTAGTGCCTTTCACTGTCTAAGACCCTCAAGAGCCACTACCTAACCAACATTGATTCAGTAGGAGGCATCGTGAGTTCATGTTGCACTGGCTTCTCTCCCTTGAAGCATGGGGGAGACCCAAGTTTAAAAGCTCACTGGCAGACCTTGGCCCAGTCATTCTTTCTCTTATAGCCCAACTATCTTACAGGGTTATTTTGAGGATATAGTTGAGGAGAGGAGAACATATACACCACCCAGAATTCATTGGAAGAAGGGTAGGATTAAACTATACATGGATAGATCTATATACCTCTGTCTTTCATAATGCTTCAGCCGCCTGCCTCCCAAGGAGTAGAAACAATCTTTTGCCCCTGTCTCCTATAGCTGTATTACATATCCTGAATGTATGTTCCTCAACTTCCTCTGTCACCCTTTCGAATATACCTTCCAACCCTGCTGCAAAGCATGCCAAACAAACCCTTGTCCCGTCTAGGCAGGTAGGCGCAAGTAGAACAAAAAATAGCAAGCAAACAGGATCCACTGCTTATAAAAATCAAAGAACCCTTCTTCAAGCTATCGGAAAAGGTGCAGTTATTGGCAGAAAGTGGAAATGCTGGACACAGAAGCCATTGTGGGGATGATCCTGTTAAGCGAGAATATCTACTAAATCTTTTGGTTGGAAGATGCCTCTGTCAGTTATATTCTGGAATGAGTCATTCTCCCTTCTCCCTGCTCCTCCAATTTCCCCTCCCTTTCTTTCTGCTGATGTGAAAAAATAAAAGTTACAGAATAATGAATATCTCAAATTATAAAAACGATTTCAAAGTGATCAAACTGTCTTATAATGAAAGATTTTAAAGAATTGAGGTAATTCATTTCCAATTTTGATTTGTCAATTTGATTAAAGATCTTGCTTTGCAAGAAGAAGTTCCCTGGTTAAAAGGTCCCCAGTTAAAAGGACCAGGCAGGAGGTGATGTGGAAGACCTTTATCAAGACCCTGGAGAGCTGCTGCCAGTCTGAGTAGACAATGCTGACCTTGATGGACTGAAACTGATTCAGTGTGACAGCTTCATGTGCTAAGTCTCTTAGTTCCCACTTATACCCAGAACTGAACTTTGTTGGTCTTGAAGGTGCCACTGGACTCAAACTCCGTTCTCACATTTCTTTGTTAACTCTTGTCTTTGTGTGCTAATTTACTGCCATCCACAGATCTTAACAGCCACCTTAATCCAATCTCAGCTATAATCGTCCAGTTAACTTATGCATCTTGAGTCTAACTAGCCCTTCCTGGCAACTAGCCCCGTCCCCAGCCTCTCTCTTCCTACATGTAATGGTTGAGAAAATTCTGCTTCACTGTATCTGAAGAAGTGTGCATGCACACAAAAGCTTACATCTTGAATAATCTCAAAGTTGCCACTGGACTTAAACTTTGTTCTGCTATTTTAGATCAACTTGGTGACTCACCTGAATCTAGCTTCATGTGTGTTCATGTGCATTCACATATACAACCCTAGCGTTGTTACAGTAGAGGGTGCCAGTCTTGCATCTTATAAAAGGGTGTTCCTATGGAATGTGCCCACCAGATTCATTCACGGGAAGGGGCATGTGATGAGTTGGTCAAGCACAGAACAAGTTATCCCTTTGTACAATCAGGCAGTGGCCCCATAGAGAGAGAGAGAGAGTCTTAAATCAGGTGCAATCAACAGATGGGTCAGGGGAGAGTCTAAGCATGACAGGCTGTGCAGGCAACTTCCACACATTGATCACTGCTGAGGGCAGAGCTGGTACCCAGCCCAGCTGCCCAGGCAGAGGTTCTGTTTCTGTGATCTCCACCCCACGCATATGTCGACTTACCCAAAAGGTAGCTTCCCATCAATATTCTTCATCACAGGCTGTCAACTGGAATGCAGTCCCTGGCAGATTGGGCGTGCCTGCCCTGCAAAGGGGGCTCACAGCTGCTGATGTCTTCTTTTTGCTGTCTTCAGAAATGCCTGGTGGGGACCCCCGCCGGTAGATGACCACCTGGTAGCCGACTGCTCATTCTTGCACACCAATGTCTCTTCGAAGATTCCAATGCTGCAGCCCCCTCGCTACCAGCAGCCGCTCGCGCCGACAAACTGTTCCCTAACCTCCTTTTTTGTGATTATTGTTTTTACGCGAACAGCAGGTGGGGCTGACAGGCCTAGTCAGTCTTCTGCGGCAAAGTGCAAGGGCCAATGGCTTTAAATGAAGATCGATGGGGAGGCAAAGCCAGCCAGGGGGACGGCTTGTTCTTGTAGGCTGGGCCCCTGGCAGCAGGCAAAGCTCACGTCCCGCCGTTAATGCTCCATAGAAGGAGGGGGGGCGTGCAGGCCAGTTCCCTGGAGATGACAAAGCAGGATATACATGGATGTGTTTTATTGGAGCATGATCGCACACCACAAAGACATGTAGCACATGCCTGATGCGCACAAGGAAATGATGGGATCTGACTCATGTATGAACATTGGCTCGGGTGTAAGCTGAGTTAGTGTGAGCTAGCTCACCGGTTTTTAGCCTACGGCTCACACGTTTTTGTCTTCGCTCAGGAAGGATGGCTCCAGTGCAAACTAATTTATGCAGCAGCCAAAATTGCTCGCTCACAATATTAATGCCAGTAGCTCACAAAGTAGAGCTTTTGCTCACAGGACTCCATAGCTTAGAGGGAGCATTGGTGGGCAGCCATGTTGGTCTGAAGCAGCAGAACAAAGTTTGAGTCCGGTGGCACCCATAAGGCCGACAAGGTTTTATTCAAGGTGTGAGCCTTGTTGTTTCTGAAGGTATCTGAAGAAGTGTGCAGGCACATGGAAGCTCATACCTCGAATAAAACTTTGTTGGCCTTAAAGGTGCTGCCGGACTCAACCTTTGTTATGTATGAACATTCTTAGTGTGAAAAGGGGGCATTTCGGAGTCCCAGACTGTTCCTTGTAACCCTCCTCTCTGTATTTATACTTTTCCGCCTGTTTGCCTACCTTCTTATCATTTGCCGTTAAGACCACTTTTAATGGGATACGTTCCACCCCCCACCCCCAATCTAGGGTTGGGAAATTCCAGGAGATTTGGGGGGTGGGGGGTAGAGCCTGGAGAGGATATGGTTTGGGGAGGGGAGGGACTTCACCATAGTGCCATGCTGTTGTGTAGTGGGTTCGACACATTAAAGATTACGAGACAGTGTGATGTGAAGCATAGTCATTTACTGGACACAACAAGAACACAGAATACTGGCCGGGTGGAGACCGGGGGAGACACCCCTAGGTCCCATTGGCGGGTTTAAACTTCCCGCCACTGTTCCCATTGGTTCCCCACAGGAAGGTTCAGGAGCCTAGTCCCTATTGTTATCTGGGACTCAAGCTCCTGCCCTGTCATTGTCGCCCTGTTGTGGTCAGCAGACACAACACAACAGTCTACTTTCCAAAGCAGCCATTTTCTCCAGGGAAACTGATCTCTGTAGTCTAGAGAGCATTCGTAAGTCCAGGAGATCTCCAGGCCCCACCTGGAGGCTGGCAACCCTAAAGGGCTCTCTTTCCTGTAAAATAACACAGCAGTCCAGTGGCACCTTAAGGAGCTCCAATTCACATAAGGTCATCCTGGAAATGTTTTGGTCTTTTAAGGTGCCACCGCACTTCTGTTTTGTTTTACAGCAAGTAACACAGCTAACCCTCAGGGATGACCCTTTATGTGTATACCTAAGAGTGCGAGGAGGCAGAAAGTTGAAGAAAGTTGTTCCTCCCCCCTGTTCCTTTCTGCCCTAGTTTATTTGTTCCCTGGGGCCATTATATGCCGTTTGAATGTCTGCAAAGTGCGGGATAAGCCTGGGCAGGGAGGCTTCATACATTCTGCCTAGTCAGGGACAGAACATACAAAAGGAACAGAAACAGGGGGCTGCTGTGAGGTGCTCCCTCCGCTGTGCTTCAGCCGTCGGTGGCCAGAGCTTGCAAAGTGCACTTTAATATAAAAATGGCAGGAGGTCCGCTAAAGCTTTGCTTATTCCGATGTTTCCGGTGGCCTGTGTTGGAGCTTTGCAAATGCATCTCGGTTTATTTTCTGTTTCCCCTTCCCCAGACCCCCAAGATAGGAGGGGCCTGTGTACTGGTCGAAGTTCTCTCTCTCTCTCTCTCTCTCTCTCTTTTTTTAATCTTCCGCCCTCCACTGGCTTGTGAAATCAAACCCACACGTTAGTGGCAAACACTTCTTCAAAGGTTGGTTTAAAAAAAATGTGTCCCTCCAGACTTGTTTGGCAAGAGCAGATCAACTGGCCATCAAAAGAACAAGAGAGAATGAAAAAGAGGGAAGTGGCTCTGGACGCAGGGGTGTGAAATGGTATACAGGGTGTTCAAAAGGAGGCTGTGCAACAGAGTGGCTCACAAGCAGATGGCAACAAAAAGATAAATGACGCTGGCTTTTTTCTCCGTAGAAAACCAGTGAGGGGGTATTGAACCTACAGCTCTGCCTTCCTTTGGAGCGGCTAGCTCTCTGGGCAGCAATTATCTGGGGACTGCATCGAATTTCTCATCCTGGCTGCTTCAGCCTTCAAGTTCTTGTTTGGCTTTCACGTTTCCCCTTTCATGAACTGAACCCGCAGAGCTTCATTTTTGCACCTTTTCCTTGCTCTGCAGTCCCCCATAAAAGAGCCACATTTTCCAACGCCATCTGTGTGTCAATAAGTCAGTGTTATGCATTATTACAGACATCCCAGGACAAATGATGCACGATTTGCATTTCAATGGCGTGCAAATTGGACTTGAAAATCGTACAATGCAAACAAACGCCACAAAACCAACAGCAAAAATCGGAGAATTGCAACTGTGATTGGGAATGTTCCCTACAATTACCCAGTGGTGAAAACAAGGACTGGAAACTGATACAAGAGTGTTTAGTAGTGTCTATATTATTGGACCCTGAATGGCTGCAGTCCTCCCCTGACTCTCTGCATGAGCAGAAATTTTCTGTACATGCACAGCTAGCTCTGATACCTGTGATTCTTCAGGCTCATCTGGCATGGTTTGAACATACCATGTGCACATACAGCAACTGTTCTATCACCACACTATGGTCCCTCCTCTTTCTGTTTTTGGCACTTATTTTCCAGTGCTCCTCACCACACTATGGGCCTTCCTCTTCCTGTTTTTGGCACTTATTTTCCAGTGCTCCTCACCTGTTCCACCCTAAGAACACTCAGCTATGAAGAAAGTGTAGGGATGAAGGGATATTCCTTATTTAATTGTTCTTTAAATTTGCCTGTATGTTTAGCAGTCACATTGGTTTTCCCCTTTTCAATGTTGGTTTGAGTGATTCCTTTGTAGGGCTGAAGTCTCATTGGGGGATAGGATGAGTACAATCATTTCAGAGGGTACCTGTGGCATCATCTTATTTGGGGAGGACTGGTTTTCACTTTAAATTATACTTTGTGTTCACAAACAGGGTAGTTTCTGCTGCCACCAGGAATTGAAACAAATTCCAAATCTTCTCTCATTAGCTGCTGGTAAAGTGACCTAGAGTCTGGGCTTTTCAGAGGTTGTGGCCCTGAGGAAGGATTGGACTGAATTCTGGGTTAAACTTAAACAAAATATGATTTATTGATTAAAGAATAAAAATAAGTTGCTAGTTAACTTTAACTGTTTTGGGGAAGAGAAACTGGTCAAATAAACTGGCAAGGTATCACACACAGTCTTTTGATTATAAGATCCCTCTCTGACAGGAATCTCTCTTTCAATAGGCAGCCACACTGGCTAAGCTATTTTTAAATCCTCTTTTAAAACTTTAGAGTCTCCCAGACCCTTCTCATAAGTCTTCCACATTTAAACTTTCAAAGGCATATATACCGATCACTTTAAGTTTCCACACAGCACTCTGTCATCACTCACTGACAGGCTCACTAACTGAACAACTGAACTCTTTAACTGACTTTTCTATAACTGACTTCAAGACACAAACACAGATTCACTTCAAAACTCCTCCCACACTCTGTCATCCTCCAATCACAGCACACTTGTCTCCCTCAATCATCCCACTCTACTAGCACTAAACACCAACCAAACAATTAAAGACACACACACAAGAAATCATTACAGTACCTGTGTTGGTCTGCAGTAGAACAGGAAGATTTGAGTCCAGTGGCAACTGAGAGACCACCAAGATTTTCAGGGTGTCAGCATTTGAGAGTCAAAGCTCCCTTTGTATGAGAGCAGTTGTTGTTGTTCAGTTGCACAGTCGAGTCCGACTCTTCGCGACCCCATGGTCCACATCACGCCAGGTCCTCCTGTCTTCCGTCGTGCTCTGGAGTTTGCTTAATTTCATGTTTGTTGCCTTGAATACACTGTCTAACCCTCTCATCCTTTGCCGTCCCCTTTCCCTTTGACCTTCAGTCTTTCCCAGCAACAGGGTCTTATCCAGGGACTTCTCCCTTCTCATTTGGTGACCAAAGTATTTGAGCTTCAGCTTCAGGATCTGGCCTTCCAGGGAACAGTCAGGGTTGATTTCTTTTAGGACTGACTGATTCAAGAATCAGTCCCTGCAGTCCAGAAGTAGTCCCCATCATTCCACCAACACTACAAGGGATGCATGGATTTAAGGGATGCACGGATTCCCCACGGTCTGTATTTTTATTGTTCCATAATTTCAGTCTATGCAGTATCTGATGGAGGGAATGTGATTGCCCTCCCGGGGCTCCGTGGTCTCCTTCTCTGGCTCCATCTCACTTGCTCCCCCTCCAGCCTCGGCCAGCCTCAGCAAGGCAGAAGCCTCCCAGGATCTGCTTTCTAAGGTATCTCACTGCCTGCCAGTGTCTCCAGCCTCCTGTCAACCAAACCCCTTCCTTCTCCCTCTTGGCCAGCTTTACAGGATGTCCTTTCATCCCTCTCTCCAATCCCACCTCCTCCCCTTCCTGCCTTTCCCCATCCAGTCCCCTTGGGCCAGGATCTCTTTCTTTCCACCACCCTCATCCCTTAGTCCTAGCCCTTCCCTTCATTGTCCTGTGTTCCTGGCCTAACCCCCAGCTGAACTCTGCCTCACAAGGATCACTTGCCCTGCCCCATCTCTCCTGATTTGGAGGAAGCCGTTGCTGCGCTCTGCCCACAGGTGAGCTCCCTGGATGCTAGGATGCCTCTGCCCCAGAGTTCAAGGCCCTGGGTGTCTCCAGACAGGAGCTTTTACCCTCAGAAATCTTGTTGGTGCTAATGGACTGCAATCTAGCTGATGCACAAAGGCAAATCATGTCTACCTGTAATGTACTCACAGTGTGTTGTGCTTCTTTACCAATGCCCTGATAATGTTGACATTTTAGAGGGAACATTCAGTGCCAGGAGACAGAAAATGGCATAACAATACAGCACTGTGAGTTCCAAGGGAAGTTGGGAGTGGAAGCCGTGGAGAGGAGCACCTCAGTATCATCCCTCAACTGTGTTCCTTGGTGCTGCTCTTGCAGACAATTGGAAAAGGACTGAAACAACACTCTCTCCCCAGACGACGCTCAGCATTGTTTTAATGTCAGGCTCAGACAGATGCCTCATCATAATGGCTTGGCTCCTCCCTGCCCTTCGCAAGAGGAAATTGGTATTCCATTTGGTATGCTTGGCCTTGAATGGTTTTAGTTTTGGATTGGCTTCTTTTTTGGAGCGCAGCTCACCTGATTTAATTTGGCAGGGAAGCTTTATGGGAAAACATGACTTTGACTATGTTATTTAAATCTCTCTTCTGTCATGCAACTGCTGGCTCTCTGCCCCGTGGTGACAGATGTGCTTGTTTTGGTTGACTTACCAAGCTTCCTGTGCACCGCACTACTGTTTGCCGTTTCCCACATTATCAGGTAAAGCATAATGCATAGCAACAATAAAAAAAGACACTGCCATTAGAGGTGAGATTTTTGGGGGAGGGGGTGAGCGTAATTGTAATGTTTGGGGAGCAGCAAACTTTTAGGAAGGGTTACGAGACTTGGTAACATGCCCACCACCTTGCCTTGGTAACATGCCCACCACCTGGCTCTTCCTTGTGGGACTGTATCAGGGCTGTTCATCCCTCAGAAAGAGAGAGAATGAAGTGTCTTCTGCTGGACAACAACCAGAGGTATTGGAGGACTCTGTTGATTTCTAACCATTTATATATATATATATATATATGTGTGTGTGTGTGTGTGTGTCCCGATTCGTGCCCCAGCTCTCTACCCCGTGGAGGTCCCGGCTCCAGCGCAGACAGGACCAGCAATATTGGGACTTCCAAGGCCGGTGACACTTGCAGCCCAAGTGGCAGCCTACCTCAAGGGAACCCTGGGCCAGAAGCATGGAGCAAGAAACAGGCACCACAGCCAGGGAAGCCGAAGAAAATGCTGGGGGCTGAGAAGATGGCGGGGCGCTCACTCCTGCCCCACCCCTGCCTGATGGCATCTGGATGGAGAAGGTGCCACCTGGACAAGGCCCGCTGTTCACGGGGCCACCCGCACCCACCCCATGGGAAGGCAGTGGGGCCCGACTGATGAAGAAGCAGCCCAGATGTGCCCAACAATGACCCTGGGCATCATGGGCCTGACAGGACAGTGGGGCATTGGAGGAAGAGGTGCTAAAAGACCAACCAATGCTGCAGCAGATGCCGAGCCCCACCCCACACTGTAGGCAGAGCCCAGGCCTTCCCCAGGAGGTGATGCCTGATGGAGCCTCGGGCAATCCAATGGGGATGGGAGGAGTCTTGAGAGGCATTGTCAGGAGCCACACGGGGGAGGGGGAGAGGGAGGTGGAAGGGCAGAGCATGGGTTGGGAAGCAGAAATAAAAGCAGGAGAAAAGACCTGAGCCGGGGAGGAGAAGCAGCGTGGTGGAGTAATGAAGGCAGGAGCTCTGAAGGAGAGAGAGAGAGAGAGAGAGAGAGAGAGAGAGAGAGAGAGAGAGAGAGAGAGAGAGAGAGAGAGAGAGAGAGAGAGAGCCCTGTGTCACTAAACAGCCAAAGCTCGAGAAGGCATGACTCCTGAACAGGGTGACGTAACCCGAGAGCATCCCTGCATCTGAGGCTCCAGGTCGTTCTCCCAACTGACATTCTCCCTACCTGGCTATCTATATGCCCTGACCTGGACAGCCCAAGATAGCTTGATCTTATCAGATCTCAGAAGCTAAGCAGGTTTGGTTCTGGTTAGTACTTGGATGGGAGACCACTAAGGAAGTCTAGAGTTGCTATGCAGAGGCAGGCAATGGCAAACCACCCCTGTTCATCTCTTGTTTGAAACCCTCCAGGGTCACCATAAGAGAGCTGTGACTTGACAGCAAATACGTGTATGTGTGTATATCTATATTGCTGTAAACTGTTCTGGGAACAAAAGTGTTGAAAGGTGAAGTATAAATGTTAAAATTAAATACATTTGCTGTGGTTGTTAAGATGGCTGCTAAGGTTATTGTGCTCAGGACTTTTAGGCCCACATTGTATTATAGCTAAATAAACAGATGAGTTCCTTCACAAGTGGCTGGGACCAATTCTTTGTGGAACCTGGAGGACTCTCTTAAGTCCCCAATATAACATTTTTTTTTATTTTTATTCACTTAATTTTTACCTCATATTTCTCCCCCAGTGGGGACCCAAGTTGGGCTTATAGCATCCTCATCCTCCTCTCCATTTTACTCCGGTGACAGCCTTGTGTAGTAGGTTAGGCTGAGAGTATGTGACTGGCCCAAGGTTACCCAGCAAGTTTCCATGGCATAGCCGAGATCTGAACCTGGGTCTCTCTGATCCTGGTCCAGTCTTCTTAACTTCTACACCACACTGGCTCATAAGAGCCATTGGAGACAAACTTGCTGCTGTGTGGATTAAGCATTCAGCAGGAAAATTCCCACTTGCCACATGGGAAGCCCATGTTCAATTCCCAGCCAATGCACCAGTGTAAATGGGGGGGGGGCTCTTTAAGCAGGAGGTCTTTGTTAAGGCAGGTTTATATCATCATAAGTATGAGACTGCCAACAGGAACACACGGACTCCAAGGAGTCTGGAGGTCCCTTCCAACTCTATGGGCACGATCACATGCACAAGTAGCCGCACCATAGGCGCGAATGCCGGGTGGATTTAAAGGGCACGATCAGACACGCACATCTGGGAAGAGCCCCGCTCCTGTCGGCAACCCGTTTTGCTGCACCACCAGGGCCGGCTCACTCAGTAGGCAAACTAGGCATTCACCTAGAGCGCTCCAGCTCTTAGGGGCGCCAAAAGCCCCCCGCCACTCCCCCTGCCCCTTCCCTGGCTTGCCGGCGCTCAGACAGAAGAGACAGGGGTTTAAACCCCTGCCTCTTCCCTGGCTTGCCAGCACTCAGATGGAAGGGAAGGGGGTCTAAACCTCCTTCCCTTCCTTGGCCCTTGCCAAGGGAAGAGCACGGGGGGGGTGCCAGAAGGTGTCCTTGCCTAGTGTGCAAAAACACCTGGGGCTGGCCCTGTGCACCACAGAACCAGAGAAAGTCCGGTAGCAAACGGGTTGCTAGAGGCCCATGGATGGACTTTCCCCTGTCTGATCACTCCAGCACGCTCTCATGGCATCAGGATGGTCTGATCAGGCCATCCCAACTCCATGTCTTTGTCCCCTCCCCCCCTTTCTCAGTATGTGCATCATCACACACTCCATAGGGAGCCCTCCGTGCTGAGATGCGAATCATCGATTCCCCATTTAAGCGCATCGGGAACAAATGGGGGAAAAAGATTCACCTGCGGTTGCGTCTGATCACACACTGGTGGGCTGCCCTTGCAGCTTCAAAGGACTGTGCGATCGCACAACTGTGGATCAAATTCCTCTGGGGAAAATAGCCTCGCTTCTCCCCACATTATTTCACACATGTGACCCCCACCTATGATTCTAAAGTGTTACAGATACATTCATTAGAAGGCAATATTGCACAATCCACTTAGGTTTGCCAGCTCTGGGCTGGGAAATTCCCAGAGATTTGGGGGGTGCAGCCTGGGAAGGATGGAGTTTGGGGAGGGAAGGAGGGTATAATGTCATAGAGTCCACCCTCAAAAGCAGCTATTTACTCCAGGGGAACTGATTTCTGTAGGCTGGGAGATCTCTAGGCCCCACCTGGAGGCTGGCAAACCTAATATACTACAAAAGCAAACTGCACAATGCATGCATGAATGGGGAAAGGCGTGGCTATAAAAGCACCAGAGAGATTTATATGACTGCAGAAAATAAATGGGATAGGTACATAAGCAGGCAGTGCATAAGGAAAAAAGATGATAAAAGGGTTGGAGCACTTTCCCTATGAAGAAAGGTTAAAGCTCTTGCGGCTCTTTAGCTTGGAGAAACAACCACTGAGGGGTGACATCATCGAGGTTTATAAGATTATGCATGAGATAGAGCAGGTAGAGAAAGAAGTACTTTTATCCCTTTCTCACCATACAAGAACTTGTGGACACTCAATGAAATTGTTGAGCAGTCGGGTTAGAATGGATAAAAGGAAGTACTTCTTCACCCAAAGAGTGATTCACATGGAATTCACTGCCACAGGAGGTGGTGGCGGCTACAAGCATGGACAGCTTCAAGAGGGAATCAGATAAACATATGGAGCAGAAGTCCATCAGTGGCTATTAGCCACAAGGTATAAATAGGAACTCTCAGGCTGGGGCAAGTGATGCTCTGTATTCTTGGTGCTGGGGGGGGGGGTTAACAGTGGGAGGGCTTCTAGTGTCCTGGCCCCACTGGTAGACCTCCTGATGGCACCTGGTATTTTTGTCCACTGTGTGACAGAGTGTTGGACTGGATGGGCCATTGGCCTAATCCAACACTGGCTTCTCTTACATTCTGATGTTCTAAGGATAGGCAAATAAGACACATACTATTAGGGCTGCCGGCTCTGGGTTGGGAAATACCTGGAGATTTTGGGGGTGGAGCCTGAGGAGGGTGGGGTTTGGGAAGGAGAGGGACTTCAATGTGGTATAATGCCATAGAATCCACCTTCCGAAGTGGCCATTTTCTCCAGGTGAACTGATCCCAGAAGATCTTCAGCCACTACCTGGAGGTTGGCAACCATACATACTATAGACAAAAGACATGTCTGCAGTATGGTTCTAAATGAGTCTCCAGTAGAAGCAGAGAAGAATCACAAACCACTATACATTGCAAATGTGCTTGAACTAAAGGCTGTAAACATGAGTACAAACTTAATATATGCTAGTTATTCTGCATATTTAAAAAAACAGTAGCCTCCTCACCACCCTCTTTCCCTTTTATCCAAAGCCCAGTCCTCTAACAGACAAAAGCAATTCCATAGCTACCTATCTCAAGAGCCAGGACTGTTGGGGAGATGAGATACTTGTGGGCCTCTTAGCCCTCAGACTCTTGAGAAACAGAAGAATGGAGAGGTGAGGCACAACAGAATTACACAACAGGCTTTTCCAGGCCTGGAGAAAAAAACCCAAGCAAAAGCATTCTATGAAGAGAGAAAGAAAAGACCAAAGAGAAGGGGGAAATCCAGAAAGAAAAATAGCTAAGGGCGCGATCACACGCACAATTAGTCCTGCCACAGGCGTAAATGTCGGGCAGATTTAAAGGGTGCAATCAGACATGAACATTTGCGAAGTGCCCCGCACCCATCGGCAACCTGTTTTGCTCTTCTGCAGAACAGAAGTAAAAAGATACTGGGAAAATCCGGTAGTAAACGGGTTGCGACAGGCCACGGATGGAGTTTCCCATATCTGATCGCTCCAGCGCACTCTCATGGTGTCAGGATGGTCTGATCAGGCCATCTCGACTTCATGCAGTTGTCCCCCCCTTCTCAGTATACGCATTATTGCAATCCCTATAGGGCACCCTCATTTAAGCGCATCAGGGAAAAAAGCCCCCCCCAAACCCCAACTCACCCTCGGTTGCATCTGATCACACAGTGGCAGGCTATGCCCACAGTTTCCAAGGACTGTGTGATCACGCAACTGTGGGTCAAATTCCTACAGAGGAAATAGCCTCGCTGCCCTCTCTCCACTTTATCTCATGTGTGTGATGACTGCCCCCTAAATCTGATAAAAGGATGAACTCCATGAAGTCCTTGAGGTAGAAGAAGAAGAAGAAGAGATTGGATTTATACCCTGCCCTTCACTTTTGAGTCTCAGAGCAGCTTACAAACTCCTTTCCCACCCTCTCCCCACAACAGACACCCTGTGAGGTAGGTGGGGCTGAGAGAACTCTAACACAAATTGCTCATTCAGGAACAGCTGTGCCAGAGCTTGTGACTGACCCAAGGTCACAACCAGGGCCGGCTTGCCCACTAGGCAAGCTAGGCGCTTGCCATGGGCACCAGCCCTGCAGGGGCACCAAAATGCCCCCCGCCCCCTGTGAAAAGCCCCCCTTCCTGCCCGGCACCGGCAGCGCCGCGCTTCCTGGCACCTCGCAGCTGCAAGGCGCCCAGAAAAGCAGACGCTGCCAGCGCTGGGAGGGAAGGGGTGGGCATTCTAACCCTCCCCTTCCTTGGCTTTTCTGGGTGCCTTGCAGCTGCAAGGCACCCAGAAAAGCCGGCGCTGCCATCTCCAGGCCCCACCGGGAGGTTGGCATCCCCGGTGGGGTGGGCGCCCCAGGCTGTCCTGCCTAGGGCGCCCAGACACCTGGGGGCGGCCCTGGTCACAACAGCAGGTGCATGTGGAGGAGTGGGGAATCAAACCCGGTTCTCCCAGATTAGAGTCAGCACACTTAACCACTACACCAAACTGGCTCTGAGGTAGGTGTCTGAGGGCATCAAGAGACAGCAGGATAGTGCCCACAAAGCAAGTGGACCCCAGGATAGCAAAAGACCACCCTGACTCAGAGCCTTATACCTTTCCCTTAATAAGGAGTTCTACCAGGGTAATCTCTGTATCCTGGGGGTAAGAGAAAGAGGTGTGGACTCCTAGATTTTCCCCTTATTTATTGCTTATGTTGGAACTAGGTGGCAGAAAGTCCCTTTCCCATAACGTGTCATCCCAGAACAATATGCCAGTCAGAGCCCTTCTCGTTGGTCAGGAAACTGTAATATACCAATCGTTTATAATGCCTGTTTATTGACAGGGATGCCAGCCTCCAGGTGGGACCTGGGGATCCCCCGGAATTACAGCTCATCTCTAGGCTACAGAGATCAGTTTCCCTGGAGAAAATGGCTGCTTTGGAGGGTGGACTCTCCGGCACTGTACCCCACTGAGGTCCCTCCCCTCCTCAGGCTCCATCTCCAAATCTCCAGGAGTTTCCCAACCTGGATCTCTATATATCTGGATTTGTATACTGATATACAAATGATTCAGAAAGATGTATATGATTCACAGGAAAGAATGGTGTGAGGAACTAGAAAAGGGCATGAGAATAAAGAATCACAGAAAACGGAGGAGAAGCAAAAGTGAAGTGGGGATTTCCAGGTGGAAATGGCAGAAATTTGAAACTGGAGATCGCCCCTGGTCCTTTAGGCTGTCACATGTCAGGGTTCTTACCATATATGTACATCTATAATTGGTGGGGCAGTTTGCAGTCTCCCAGCCCCTGCTCACCTGTCCCCTGCTGCCGCTCCATATGGCAGCAGTAACAAAAAAGCTATGTGGCACTCAATGTGGCAGTGCCACTTTCAGGTGAAGATCTTGAGCTGACATCGTTGCATTGAGCAATCCTCTAGGAACTCGTTCAATACCATAGAGATTATGGCCCTACCAGGCGGCAGCCCCTGGGTTGCATTCAGATGGAGGGCCTCCTTTGCATGCATGGAAGGAGAGGGGCTGTGTTTAGGGCGATTCCTGTCCATATGGGTATACTCAAGGGGAGGAGTTTAGTGCTTATTAGCACAGCACTCTCCCCTATTGAGGCAGTCTTTTTGCAGTTGGCCCTCCCTCCCTCCCTCCCTCCACAATGTGGGCTTCTGCTGGTCACTAATTTTGGGGTTAGGTAGGAATTTTTTTGCCCCTTTTCGGATTGGCCTGGAATGGGGGTGTTTTTTTGCCTACCTCACACTCTCGATGTGATAGGGGCAGGGCTCTTTTTGTAGCAGGAACTCCTTTGCACATTCGGTGACACACCCCTAATGTAGCCAATCCTCCAAGAGCTTACAGTAACCCCTGTAAGAAGAGCTCTGTAAGCTCTTGGGCGATTGGCTACATTAGGGGTGTGTTGCCTAATATGCAAAGGAGTTCCTGCTACAAAAAGAGCCCTGGGTAGGGGTATTGGCTTTGGGTAGATGCCATTATTTAGGGTGTTGGCAGGAATCTGGCCTGGTTTTGTTGGTAAGGGGGAACACCAACTGACAGACCCCTCCTTGATCAGGGGTTGGCACGCTCAGCACAAACCATCCCTTGGCATGGGTCTTAGGTGGGGACTGCTAGCGGCCTGTGATACACCCTGGAGTGGGTCTCCCCTCAAGCTCCACGGCTTGAGGAGGCTGGCTCACTTCAAGGTTGTCATGATGTCTGCTGCCTGGCAATGGCCACGTTAAGGTTGGCTTGCACTAGGGGCTGGGTGGCTCACCCCATTTAAGGTCAGGAAAGGGATCAGGAGATCCTTTTGCCTGACTTGAGTTGTGGCCCTTGCCGTTGAATTCAAGTTAAAATGAAACTTAAATAAAGCTGCCCTTTAGTTAATACCAAATACTTGTTATGTCTTGCTATACATAAATGTAGGAGCTTGATTCCAGCTCCCATTGAAAGCCTGGTATCCAAAATTATGTCATCTGATTGGACACTCTGGGCAGCTCTCCAATCAGGATACAAGATATGTGCAAGAGGGAAACGATATGA
This sequence comes from Gekko gecko, assembly GCA_029375565.1. Lineage (NCBI taxonomy): Eukaryota > Metazoa > Chordata > Lepidosauria > Squamata > Gekkonidae > Gekko > Gekko gecko. The sequence goes on along the minus strand of JAPDNY010000013.1, from coordinate 18,334,217 downwards.
TTGGTCTTTATGTAAATACTCTGATTGGTCCTCACTGTACTAATGGGCGTGGTTTCGCAAGCCCGGACTGTTTAAAAAGGAGCCTGTTGCTCCCTAGTTTCGCTGTCGTCTTATCCTGTTCTTACCTCTGTAAATAAAGCTGTTTTCACTGCTCAATGAGCTGCTGTCTGAGTCTCATATCTAACAATACCTGTACCGGTCTCTTTCTTCTGCCCATGTGTGCAATGGGGAGATTCCTGGAGCAGAACTTAACGAGGTGGCATCACTTCTGGGTTTTCACCTGGAGAGTGGAGAGGTGGCATAGAAACATTTTCTATCCTCTATCATCTACCTGAGAGAGAGAACGAGAGAGAAGGAAGGGGGCATGAAAAAACTCTGGAATTGAAGAAGAAGAGATTGGATTTATACCCCTCTCTTCATTACCTGAAGGAGTCTCAGAGCAGCTTACAATCTCCTTTCCCTTCCTTTCCCCATAACAATTGCCCTGTGAGGTAGGTGGGGCTGAGAGAGTTCTTTTGAGAGCTGCCCTTGAGAGAACAGCTCTGAAAGAACTTGTAACTGACCCAAGGTCACACCAGCAGCTGCATGTGGAGGAGTGGGGAATCAAACCCGGTTCTCCCAGATTAGAATCCGCACTCCTAACCACTGCTACAAACTGAATGTTTTGTTTCCCACTCAAGGTCTCACCACCATATTGGAGGGGGAGTTAAACACAATGTTTTCTCCTTCACAAACTGGAGCAATCAGACTGCCTAAGCAGTGCATATGTCTTTTTCACATGCGATGTCTTGGCTGTGTCTGCCACGCGGAGAGAGAAATTGTGCTGCAGCCATGTTTTCAAGGTGATACCTCAGCATTCATTGGAGTTTGCAATGTGCTCAATTTATCACTATTCCATTGCTAACAAAATATTTACACTTAGCTTCTTGGGCCGTGCCTGACGTTGGACTAATCCTCTTCTCGCTACTCACGCAGAAGGTCTTTCGGCAACTGCTGGGCATTTGTATTCCATTAAGGACGTCAGGATAAAACTTACATGACTGTGCCGCTTCCACCCTTTCCTTTCTTGTTCATCAGCTGCTGAGTAAGCGTGACCTTGTTTTCATTAGAACAGAACACCTTGTGAGTGAACAGAAGCCGCAGGGTGGGAAAGCATAGAGGAGACAGCAAGGAATTCATTAGCTGGCCCTTGGCCCAGGTCTTGCCTCTAGAGAGCTGGCTAGTCAAAATTTCATATTGCAAACCTTAATTACCCCAGGCTAAATAAGAGAGGTGTGCGACATTTTAAAGGCTAACCGATTTAGTATGGCATAAACTTTGGCAGATTAGAGCCTACTTCAACCATTCATGAGAGCTGCTGGAGTGAGCGGAGGGGCTAGCCATGTCACAGATTTCTGAGTGAACCTGTCCAGCAGTGGAACTTAGCCTCTTTGACACTCGTGAACTCAGTGGTGTGAGAGGATCCAGGATATGTTCAGCTTGCATTGGGCAATTTGAACAGCTGCCAAGAAGTTTGCAGCTGCTTCTTGGTCAGAAAGAGACTCATGAGATCAGCAGGGGAGTCAAGTGCAGATCCAACCCAAATAGCTACACAAGTGAAATTGCAGAAGGGAGAGGGGAAAGGGTTCATTTGTCTGCCCTGCGGGGACAGCAGCAGCGCTTTCCATCTTTGCACTGAAAAAGGGAGGAGGAGGAGGAGGAGGAGGAGGAGGAGGAGAAGAAGAAGAAGAAGTGGCAGAGGAGGAGGAGGAGGAGGAGGAGGAGATTGGATTTATACCCCGCCCTTCACTACCCAAAGGTGTCTCAGAGCAGCTTACAAACTCCCTTCCCTTCCCCTCCCCACAACAGACACCCTGTGAGGTAGGTGGGGCTGAGAGAGCTCTTGACAGAAACTGCTCTTTTTCAAGAACAGCTCTTATCAGAACTACGGCTTGCCCAAGGTCATCCAGCCAGGTGCAAGTGGAGGAGTGGGGAATCAAACCCAGTTCTCCCAGATTAGAGTCTGTGCACTTAACCACTACACCAAAGAGAAAGAGCTGGTGGCCCTCCTTTTCTGTGCAGCCTAAGCTCACAACTTAGGATGGGAAGAAGAGAAGGCAAATCAACTGGTTTTTGATCCTCATCCCCAAATTTGCTGCATCTCAGCAAGTATGGGAGGCAATGAGGTTTCCAGGATGGGAGATCAGAAGAACCCCATTACCAGCTTATTGGCTGGGAGTCAGCTTCTGATCTCCCCCCCTTAAAACTGTTTTAGGTATAGACCAGAACTTCCCCAGCAGGAGGTCAAAAGCCAACTCCCAAATGATCCCTTATCAGCTGGGAGTCAGCTTCTAATGGCTGTGAGTTGCCCATTCCTGTGAATAAACCTGAACAGGTTGCAAACGGATGAACAGCCCCTCTGGCTTCTTGATCACCACTAGCAAACAGGAAGTGAGATGAACTGGCAGGTGGTTGAGCATCCCTAGGAAGGACACTTTGACCACTGCTCAGAGGGCTACTGTGATGATGCGCCCCCTCCCTTGCAGAAGGCACACCATTTCATGAGCAAGAAGGGCCTGATATCAGCCATTGAATGAGCAACCATGGTGAGAATGCTTCCCCCTTCCAGCCAGAAATCACTCTGCTATAAATATCAGTGGTTCAGGAACTGCAGACTCAAGAGGAAGGGAATTCTAGTGTCTGCCACTAGATGGAGGACCAAGAGCCACTGGGAGGTGGCTCAGTCCCATCAAGAGCACCGTGGAAAAGGGATGACCAGACTGACCTCTGCCATTGGATAGTGAATGAGCAGCCACAGGGAGCTTGTTTTGCCCTTCTCTACCAGCTAGTGAGGGGAAAGAAATTCTCAATTCAATGACTGACCAGAGGCCCTACAGGCCATTGAATGGCTCCGCTCTGAAACAAATCCCTCCCCTGTGATCCACAATGCAATCTTATGAATCTCAGGGCTCTTTTTGTAGCAGGAACTCCTTTGCATATTAGGTGACACACCCCTAATGTAGCCAATCTTCCAAGTGCTTACAGAGCTCTTCTTACAAGAGCTACTATAAGCTCTTGGAGGATTGGCTACATTAGGGGTGTGTTGCCTAATATGCAAAGGAGTTCCTGCTACAAAAATAGCCCTGTGTTATGATACAAGGAAGGGGAGGGGAGGGGAGGGGAGGGGAGGGGAGGGGAGGGGAGGGGAGGGAGGGGAAGGGAAGGGAAGGGAAGGGAAGGGAAGGGAAGGGAAGGGAAGGGAAGGGAAGGAAGGAAGGAAGGAAGGAAGGAAGGAAGGAAGGAAGGAAGGAAGGAAGGAAGGAAGGAAGGAAAGAAGGAAGGAAGGAAGGAAGGACCATGATCATTGGCAAATTATTGTGTGTGTGTGCATGCGTGTTTATTCATTATTTGCAATCAGGTAGGATGATTTTATTGCCATTTAGCTTAGAACCAATGAGTTGAGGGCCTGAGCACAGAGAGTTGTAACTGGATGGAGGGCCTGATAGTAAAGACTAAAAGTTTGACAAGAATCTCAGAAGAGAAAGTTGGGGCCAGTCAGTCACCCAGAGAGTGTGAGGAGGAGGATTTAGAAGCTGCTGGTGGAGGCAACAGACAGAGCTGAAGAACAGGAGAGCAAAGGAAAAGATGCCTGAAAGAGGAAGCCTGTGATCTGTCAGGTGGAACAGAGAAGAAGCTGAGAGGAAGGAAAGCCCAAGAAGGTCAGCTGATGAAGAGATGGAGTCTTCCAGGTGCAGTGCCCCAGTGTCCTTCTTGCAGTGTCTTCGGTTAGCCGTCTTGACCATCAACTTACCATGTGTACTTGTGTCATCAAGATACAGAACAAGCCAGGAAGAGCCTGACCAGAAGGAAGACTTCAGAACAGTTAAAGCAAATCCAAAAGTTGTCCTGACCACACACTCCTGCCTGCTCGGATCTGAAAAGAGGAATATCTTGGCTTGGCTTCTGAAGATTTGCTGTCTACTCTTTTGTCACTATGTCACCACCATCCATCTTCTACTGTGATTGCTCTTCCTGTCCATCCTACAGTCCTGGTGGTGATATTGAACTATATGAGCCTAGAATAAATCTATACTAAAACCAAAATGGCATATGCATTTTTGATGGTAAGCTATCATCATTGTTAAGGTTTAGGATCTGATTCCTCAGCAGCTGAGGAGGGGTCCAAAGCCACAAAGGTCAGGGAGAACTTGTGGCATGACTCTCCTCAAAGAGGCACCCACCAATCTAGACACCCCAGTAGAAACCATCACCTAGGATAAAGAGGCAATCCAGGGAACAGATGGTCACCACTCTCCATCCCATCTGACTCTGTAGATGCATCCCCCAGAATGTTGCTATGCTTAGAAAACCCTTCAAATTTTACTTTGTCAAGTCCAGGGGCAAGAAGAGTCCCAGTGGAGCACATGTCTCCAGAAAAGAGGGAAGTCTCTTTAATAAGAAGCTGTCCTCTTCACGACAGAACAGGACCACTTAAGCCCCTACTCAGCTCTGAACCTCTTCTGGGACAGCACTTCAGTTTTCCTTCAGTCTGGTGTAGTGGTTAGGAGTGTGGAGTCTAATCTGGGAAAACTGGGTTTGATTCCCCACGCCTCCACATGCAGCTGCTGGGTGACCTTGGGTCAGTCAAAGTTCTCTCAGAGCTGTCCTCTCAAGATCAGTTCTCTCAGAGTTCTCTCAGCCCCACCTATCTCATAGGGTGTCTGTTGTGGGGAGGGGAAAGGGAGGAGATTGTAAGCTGCTCTGAGACTCCACATGAAGGGCGGGGTATAAAACCAACTCTTCCTCCTCCTCCTCCTCCTCTGCATGGTTTTGCCCCCACCTCCTCTGGGAGCTGTCTGTGGTCCTGACTTCTAGCCAACAAACTTGACCTCTTGCTATAGGTTACCAGCTTGCCCCGTGGGCTTTGACCCCAAACAAGAACTCTCTGTGCACAGTTACACATCGTGCCAGTTATGGCTCTGAAAGTGACTGGATGTCTGCAATGAAAACGAAGCCACATTTTGTGGTGAACCCCTCACACAAAGCTTCCCTTTGCCAGCCTTCAGTTTAATCCGAGCCCACGTATGAGCATCTGCTACAAGCGGAAGATATTAGACTTCACTCCCTGAAGCATCCTCCAACTTGTGAGACCAGCAAGCCAGTTTTGCCTAGTTCTGACGAAATTTCAGACACACGGAGTCAAAAGCAACCTGCCGAGCAGATTCCAAGGAAGGATCAGGGGGCATTTGCATTTAATAAATAGAGATGTTATCGTGGAGAATTAATGTGCTTTGATATACATCTTGGCAGTGGAGGGGGGGAAGCTAGGTGCGGTGCTTCATTATCTCACAGAGGTTGTAGGGTCAACCTGGGACAAGGAGAAGTGATTTATGTGTTCTCTTTGTCAGACAGATGAGAATATGTAAAGGAAATAATGACTAGCGGAGACCATTAGAGAAACTCTCTCCGGATCTCAAAGGCCAACATTGCACTGGGCTTCCTTTTCCTTTTTTCTGATTAGCATCTGAGTCTTCCATTCCAGCTCCCCATCCCACAGCCTTCCATCTCCCTCCCTGCCTCTTCTTTTTTCATATGTCCTACAAGGCTTTGACCCTTCTTAGAAGTCTCCTGTGGAGCACTACTGGCAATTAACATTCAAGGGTTACAGACATCTGCAAGACAAGTTGCTTCCTTTTCTTCACTGAGAAAAGGGATCTTTTCTGAAGTCTACTACTAGAGAAGGAATCAAACCCATCACTTTCTTCCCACAATATATGTCAATATATGTCAATTTTTGCCCTGTGCTCCTGTGTGGGTATATCAGTAGCTACCCACAACCATCTTCTTGGATACTATTTCAACAGTCACAAGATGCACTTCCAGATGATATTTGGTTGCCCTAAATCAGCAACAGGCTTCTGAAGGTGAAAGGTCTCCTCAAGCAGTCAAGGAATGGCTGAGCTTTCACTGAGGTGATAAATGAGTGTCTAGGCAGCACCGTTTTCATTCTGCAGGGCAAGAGTCATGTGATCTCTTCATTAAAAAACAACTCCTTGGACAAGGATGAGAACCTTTTTCTCTGGGGTATTAATTTTCTAACTTTGCCCTCCTAGTTGTCTACAGTTGGAGAGTCTGAAGTAGCCCAATGCAAACAGAAGTTAACCACCTCTGTGACAGCTACATAAGCGAGACTTAGGCCCAATCTGCATCTAGCATTTGCTCTGCTTGATGTACCAAACCCACACTGGAACAGAAAAAGATGTGGCTCAAAACCACATTCATATACCCCAGGCCAACATCATACTGATTGCAGAGTCACCCCTGAATAGCCATAAAATGGCCCTAAATCTATGCAGACAGCCACCATAAAACCAGAGATCAAGCGAAGTGAAAGCGGACACTGCCATAAAATTTGACAATCAATCAAAGTGAAAGTGGCATGCAATGCAGATGGGAATTTCTGTTCCAGTGTGGGTTTGGTAAGACAGCAGAGCAAATACTAGATGCAGATTTGGCCTTATTGCCATGTTGGGCAACAATGGCTAGTGGTGGGAGATTTCTCTTTAGCGTCATTCAGAACTGTCTCTATGTTTATGAGCTTCTTTAAAGGAAGCATGCAGTAAAAAACCATTGTAGTAGTAGTATTTATAAACCGCCCTCCTCCGGTGGTCTCAGGGCAGTGTACAGCATCATTAAAATACAAGGGTTAAAATACAATATAAATAATAGAATGGTAAACAGTACACTGCAAGGCACATTGTCTAGTTATTGATGGCCTACATAAAATTATGCTCCCTCCCAAGGGCAGGTCATGAATCAGACTTGGTGCAGGCTGTAGAGAGAGAGAAGAACCATTGCTGTCCTCGACTGTAGACCTGGTGGAACATCTCTGTTTAGCATGCCCTGTGGAACTGAACTAAGTCCCACAGGGAACAGAAGTCACTAGGCAGAAAGTTCCACCAGGCCAGGGCCAGGGCTGAAAAGGCCCTGGGTCTAGTTGAGGACAGCTGGACATCTCTTGGTCCAGGGACCAACAGTAGATTGTGATCTCACGAGCGCAAAGCTGTCCTGGGGCCATACTGGGAGAGGCAGTCCCACATCTGTTTTCTGAGAGTTCTGTTTGTAATTGGTGCATACATGCTGCTGGTTGTGCATGCATCTACATTTCTGTATTGACCCTTCTCTTCCCAGGAAATGTCATTTGGTTCCAGCTTTTACAGCCAGTCAGTGTGGTATTTTAGTGAGAATGTCCAACTAGGACCAGGTTCAACTTCGTACTCAATCATGAAACTTACTGGATGACCTTGGACCAGTCACTCTCTCTTAGTCTAACCTACTTCACTGGGTTGTCGTGAGGATAAAAGGAAGATGAGAATAAAACTGTATACACTACTCTGTGATCCTTGGAGGAAAGGTGGGTGGAAAATGTACTAAATAAATAAATATTTGGCAGATCACCTTAAATGCTGAGCCCCCAGTGGCCAAATCAAAGCAGAACTTGTCGCAAACACCTTCAGTTTTTTTGCATATTCATTAAGGTAGCATGTCATGAAATCTGTGCCACTTAGGAACAGGCCATGGGAAGTCTTTGATCTTGACATCACAGTCAATGTAAACATTGATAAAATGAGCAGGTAGAGAGTTGAGATCTAATTATGACAACGTGGTGTGGGCCAGGGAGATGCAAATGAATGGAAGGAAATGAAAGCTGTGTCAAACATCACTGGCTTGAACAGAGAAATTCATTGTAGAGATTTTCTGAGCTGAACCCAAAATAAAGAGCAGTGAAGCACAACCCTTCAGAACTTTGAAGGAACTGAAAAAGTGAAATCGACCAACCCTTTCCCTGTTAGTGAGGATGCAGTTCTCACAAATCACACACTCAAAAAACTGATTTGACCATTTTCCATTTGATTGGGCCATTATTCAAATCACTGTCATGTTCTCAATTGAAAATTAACAGTGCTCTTAATTTATGAGTTAGAAATACACAGCATTACATAAGTAAATACACAGGGCTGATATATGCCCAGAAGTTGCTGGATTGCTGGAATTATGGATGTTCCAGGGGCAGGGGGAGGCCATGCATCATTTGAAAATAGGTTGTTCTCATGCCGAGAGCAAGCTGTTAAACCTCATCTTATCTTAGCGGAAAAACTTCAGGACTGAACTTTACTTTCTGTGAGAAACTGTGAACTTTTTTGCAGACTCTTATCTAAGTATAAACAATGAGCCAGCTTGCAGGAAAAATGGCATCCGGGGCAGAGGCAGCACTGGAAATGCTAGCACAGCATCACCAGTCACAAGACAGGAAGATACCAGCAATTTGACTAGCAAAGTTTCTGAATCCCTGTGCCCCCTGATGGAACAGATTATAAATCTCAGCCAGAATTTCAACAATTTGCAGAAAGATCTTAAAGAGACAACAGCAAAATCAGAGAAGATGGGAAAAAAGATTTAAAAAATGTAAAGTAAGACCAAAAAGTTGGATCAAAGAATGGACACTGCTGATAAAGAAAGAACAACTGCAAAACAACAATTACTCCAACATCAAATGGATAGGTCTTTATATGAATTAAGATTTCAAGGTGTTCCAAAGAAAAAGGATGAGAATTTAAGACATTTTAAGCATAGCACTGACCCCCTTGATTAACAGCAAAACTGAGATTATACAAGTGCACATTGACATGATATACAGAACATACTCAGAGTTTGTTAAAAAAAATAATCTCTCAGGAGAAATTTTTTGTAAAAATTGCAAAAAGAGCAACAAGGGATTTAGTTCTTAAAGCATCCACTGCAGCAAAGGTGAAAATTCAAGAAGAGGAGATTAAAGTCTTGAAAGACGTTCCATATGAAATACGGAGACTAAGATGGCAATACAGAAATATTATAGATTTTCTTCAAAAGAACAATGTCCAATATAGATGGCTATTGCCAGAAGGACTCATCTTTAATTTCCAAGAAAAGAAAGAAAGGATTGACTCTTACCGAAAGCGGAATTATTTTTGAAGCAACAGCATTTGTCAAGCAAACAAAAGAAAGGAGCAGAGGGCGAGAAGGCAACAGAAGAAATTAGCGGGCACCAAAAGACTGGGACAGACAATTCTTCTTCTTTTTGACTCTGACACGGATTCAGATTTGGGTGTAGCTGTGCCCAAATCTTTGAAGGTTAAGTTGTCCTGGCAAAAGAAGAAGAAGCATAAGGATAAGAAGACCTCTAAATAAAGTTTACAGATTCTCTGTTGTATACTTAAAATGCATAATTGTAAGCTTTGAAGTGATAGAATCTTTAACAAATCCTTTTTGGTTTATTTTTAAGTAGCGAATCATGGAAATGGATTATATATGTATATACAAATATACATGTAGTGAAAGGTTGAAAGCATATAGTGAGCACATATTAGTACCTTGTTATTCTCTTTAATGTTTAGTGTTCGTAATGTGTTTGTAGTGTGTAGTGTTTGTATTTTGTAGTTTGTAGTTTTTGTAGTTTATAGAAGAAAATAATTTAAAAAGTATTTTTAAAAAAGAAAATAGGTTGTTCTTCTAGTGTATTTGCTGCTTTTTGCACCATTACAGTCAGTGGGATTCATGCTCAAAAATCCCTGGGTTGTTGGCACAGTTTTGTGTATGCTACCCCATTCTTCCCCTGTTTATCCCCACCCTCATTTCCCTTCTTCTCCTGTTTGTCTATTTAGAACATTCATTAGCTGTCTTTCTACCATACAAAATTCGAGGAGGCTTACAACATAAAAAGGACACAAAACAGAAAAATCCATAAAACACATCAACATCCACGAAATAAAACCGTTATTTAAAATTGCTGGCAGGCAGAAAAAATGAAACTGATTGAATGCTGTCCTGAATAAAATGTCTTCAGCTACCTCCTATTTATTTTTATACACACACACACACACACACACACACACACACACACACACACATATAACTAGCGGCAAGTCCCGTTGCAAGGGGGGGGATGCAACGGGTGCTAGCCGTACCGCGGATGGAGGTGCTGGCCCCCTGTGAGGCAGCGGTGGCTGCTGGGCGAGGCGAGGGAGGGAGGCGGTCTCCCTCTTGGGGGCAGTCAACTCCGCCGTGGCCTCCCCCTCGCATTGGTCGTGCTGGCGTGGGAGGCGAGCCCTGCCCCCCCACCGTGCAAGGTGTCCCCGGCCCTAGTGACTTGGGGGGGGGTTGGCCGCACAGCAAGGGAGGCCGCCGTCCAGCCTGGGCCTGCAGGACGCAGCCGCCCGAGTCAGCAGCTGGAGGGAGACTGTGTACAACAGCCCAAAGAGGCCTTGAGCTGGCTGTATGGGTGGGACTGAGCCCACGCAGCCAGGCACACCAGCCAATGGGCAGGTCGCAGTGGTGAATGGCAGCCCCCGTGGCGAACCTATTTTGCCGCGCATTTTTGCCTTATTTGGGCATGCCAGTCGACCACTACGCTTTTATATATAAGGGAAGGATTTCTGCTTTTACCCCGGTCTCCCCGCTGGAGCAGGCTCAGGGTGGCTCACAGAAAACCAATAAAACAATATATAATTCAATACAAAATACATCTCAGATACAAGTACATAATAAACAGTTTAAAACAGTTAAAACCAACCATCAGTATACCAATGGCGGTACACTAAATAAAGTGCAATCAAACTCGGACATCTGTACTCCCACTCTGGTAACATCCAACACTGATCGACACAGAGCATGGCTGTGTCCTATCGAAAAGGCAGCTCCTATCGAAAAGCCTGCTGGAAAAGCTCCATTGCAGCACTAATTATATTGCACCATACTTGGCATTCAGGCTAAGAACTCTTTCCTGGGAGTGTGTTCCATTGAATAGAATGAGATTTACTTCTGAGAAGACCTTCTAAGGATCACTCCCTCAATTGCTGGCAAAGTCACAAGGGCCCCAGCATCAGACATAAGTCAGATACCATTTGAACAACATTCACTAGCTAATTGAAAGTAAAGCCAGCCAATAAATGAATGGTGAAATTTGGGGTCAGGCTGGCCAAAGGGTTATAGCATGATACCCTAAATCTGGATCAGGGGCTCAACATGGTCAGCCAAGTACCAAAGGATTGTCTTGGTTAGATCTTTTCTTTTCCTCTTGGGAGGGGAAATGCAGGTCATTCTAGACTTATGCCTCCCCCCCACCCCATCAGACAAACTACAGCTCCAACACAGCAGTGCAAGAATGCACACACAAAAATGGTTTGTGATCACAGAGTTGGAAGGGGCCATACAGGGCCATCTAGTCCAACCCCCTGCTCAATGCAGGATCAGCCTAGAGAGCATCCCTGACCAGTGTTTGTCCGGCTGCTGCTTAAAGACTGCCAGGGAGGGGGAGCTCACCACCTCCCTGGGCAGCTGATTCCACTCTTGCATAACTCTGACTGTAAAGTTTTTCCTAATATCCAGGGCAGCCGGTACCTTCCCGCCCTTAATTTAAACCCATTATTGTGAATCCTACCATCTGCCGCCAACAGGAACAGCTCCCTGCCCTCCTCTAAGTGACAGCCCTCCAGGTACTTAAAGAGAGCAGTCACATCCACTCTCAACCTCCCCTTCTCCAGACTAAACATTCCCAAGTCCCTCAGCCTTTCCTCACAGGGCTTGGTCTCCAGGCCCCCAATCATCTTCATCACTCTCCTCTACACCCACTCCATTCTGTCCACATCCCTCTTGAATTTTTGAATTTTAATGAATTCTAGAACAACCCAAATGCTTGATAAGAACTGGGCAATATTTTATGGTATAAAGTGATCACCTGTCATTAATGCTGATGTTACTGGATGGAGAAGACTTGTATTTGGGAGGGGAATGGATGGTAGCACGAAGATGACCTGCCCTACCCCTCGATCCCTCAGCAGCAGACCTAGTTAGATCAAACAGGAATTTCCAGCAGAAATATATTTTGAAATGCATCATCAGTTCCTTTCGCCTTCCAAATTGATTTTGGCTGAGTGTCAGGTCAGAACGAGATGGAGACAAAAATGCAATTACACATCATGAGATGCAGAGGAAATAATAATCGAGACAGAGGTCTTTCGACTTTCTCCCAAGTTAATAAAGTACAAGTGGACATTAAGGAAACAATTCAGACACTTTCCTTCCTTGCAAAGGTTTGCGTCAGTACAGCTCTGACATCCAACCTCATTACTTTAATTATGGCTCAGAAGTCAGAGAGAAGAATTTGCAAAAATATTTAGAATGACAGACAGGGGGCTGAAACAATAAAGGAGAATGCAGCCATAGTGAATTGTCCCACTGCAAATCCACACTAGTTCTGTCTTAAGGTTGCTTCTAAATTTATCCCCCCAATTAGGAATTCTGAATTGTCTCAGTTACTGATACACTTGGAATCCTTCATTATTTTATTTTAATGAATTTTTAATGATGGTATTTATTTGTGGCCCCAGCCGTGAATGGGTCGCTGGGTACAGAATGCCCCAAGGAGGGGAGGGCTGACTTCAAACCAGGAGAGCAGACCAGAATGGAAACTGACCCTCTCAGATCCGTCTGCTCAGCCCCACCCATGGGGCCAGCCTGGTCTGCCTCTCATTGGCTGGCCATGCAAAGAGGGAGGTGCAAAGGGGGGCAGGCAAGCCACATGGCCTCTAGGATGGGTAAGATGGTGCATGGCCCAGCATGGTCCCCCATGCCATGTGCAAATGGGTCCGTAGATAACTCAGGGACCCATTCTTATTTAGAAAATGTATATACTGCATCCCCAGAGACCTGCTTGTGGTCGTAAAACAATCCAATCATAAAAACAATAAAAGAATTATCAGCATTAGAGCAAGGCTCAACACCAAGCCTTGCGTTAAAAACAGTGTAAATTCAACCAACTCAAATGACGGGCGTAAAACAGTCCTCAGGCTAGAAGCAGGTAATAAAATGCGATCGAAAGGTGGAACCCTCTCAGTGTATAGATCACTTCATAAACATTTTCACCAAAGGTTTCAGGTCATTCAGTTCATGTGCACCTCCCTCCCCCCCACATTATTGATGCACACATGTGCATTGGTAAAATACTGTCCCAAAAAGTGGAGTGAGGGGAGAAAATTAATTGAAGGAATGACAAATTGCCCATTCTGGAATTAAGTTTTGGAGTGCTCCTTGTTAAGACAGAACTCAGAAGGAATGCAACCCTGTACAGAGTGAACTTATGGAACAATAACAATACAGACATTGGGAGATCTATGCATCCCTAGTGGCATTGGTGGAATCACAAGAATACTCCCCTTATGTTAATTCTTTCTCCTAAACCTGACAACCCCTATTTTGTTGAGCCTGTGGGACCTTCTGGAATATGAAGAATGGGGAATGGGTGCTACCATAAAAATGGCTGCTTTGGAAGGCAAACTTAGCCACAAAATGGCTGCCACGTGGGGCTGGGACTAATTGCAAAATGTTTGGAGGCTGCAAGCCAACCATCTTCCTTACAATGGAGGCAGCTGTTTCTGAATGGCTATTCCCTGCAGACACTACAGGTGGGGGAAATGAGGTGGGGGAAAACCAAGACTGGGTCTTTGCTTTGTGGTAGAACAAACTGTATCAGAAAGTGATAGGTAGGTGCCAGGGTACCTATGAGCACTACTCTGAGGATGACTGCCCTAAACTCACCCTAGTGCCATCTGATAGGTGCAGGGCCTCTCACATTCCCAACTGGGGATCAGCCAGTCCCTGGTAGCATCCTTCAGGGTGAATGGGAACGGTCCGTAGAAGGATAATTGCATTCATTTTATTTTACTCCTGGCATCCTGGCATATGGAGACAAAGTGGATTTGGGCGCCAAATGGCTTCATCAGCCCCATTCCAATGATGGCATAATAGCCATTATAAGATAAACAGAGAGAACATTTCCTGGCAGAGATTGTAGACAGAAGGGCTGTTGAGCACGAGAGGCCAAGGTGTACTATATCTAGAGACATTTCATTTTCTCATCCCCCCTGGACTGGAATATATCATGCAGTAAAGGGGGGCAGGAAACCTTGAACAGATGTTTGAGGAGGCATTCAAAATGGCGAGCACCCCCTTTATGCCAGTTTTGGGTCTCTTCTTCGTCTGTCACTTCTGACTATATGCTCATTGACAGTTAGGCTTCCAGCTCTTCAAATTAGGTGTCTCTGATATGTCGCCAATATTTTTGAACAAGGGATTCTGGCACAGTGTTTTCCCTTGGCAAATGAAGTGTCTACAAGAGACATGTTTTTTTTTTCCCCTTCAAAATATGGGCATAGATTCATTGAGAGTTCCTGCATCCTCACCATTCAAAGAAAATTGTTCCCTATTATAAGCAAGGTTGTGGCAAGTCATTGTTTGTTATTCAAGGCTCTCTAGAATGTAATAAAGATGAGATCTCACTATGGGGCAGGAGAGCCTTTAACTTACATTTAACTTACTGCAGAAGTGACTGAACTGTGTTAAAAAAGGAATATTAAAAGCAAGGATGCTTCTGAAACCCTCATGGACATTTTTCTTCAGATGTTGTCATTCCAAACTACCTTGAAGTAGGTCAATCAGGGCATCAACAGGAGCACTGACCATATCAATGCTATCTGGAAACCAGTTGGATCCATCAGGCTACAGTGGTGGATCATCTTAATTGATCCCCACCCCCATCGAGTCTTGGCAGGCCCACAGACAGGATTTTTTGTTTTGCTTTGTGGGGCATATTTTTTTTTTCTTGTGGGGCAACCATTATGAGGGAATGAAGGGCTTTGTGAAAATAATAAATTATATCTTGGATATATGTGCCAGTACCAGTGCTGCACATGATCAATATGATGGAAGTAGCTAAGTTATACATAAATAACATGCAAGTATGCTGAAGCATGCAAGGCTGTATGTTGGTGTGGTATTTAGAAGAAATCTAAATTTGTCATTGTCCCCCCATATCCACCCAGCTTGGGACCCCTGTCTCCCTCTCAGCCCTTTCCAAGGTTGATTCACTAGTCTATTTCTTGAGAATCAAAACCCTATGAATCCTCCATACCCTCCAAGCAACCGAGCCACCTGCTTCCTTCCCCATACCAATCCCCACTCATGTTTCTTCTGGGGCATGGCTGTAAATTAAGGGGTCCCAAGATGCCCCACTGTGACTACAGGCCCAAGTCTTGGTATCTCTGTAAGGCTAAACCCTAGCAGGAAGTCATTAGTCCATGACAAAGGGACCATCTTCAATACTCCCACCTTCAGATCCCCCTCTTTTTGCCCACAGCAGCACACCCAGATCAAGAACGTGACCTGTACAATGTTATCACTGCAACCTGTGGCTTGTCACCTATGGTCCTGGGTGAGCTCAAATTAGTGAAACCAGCACCCGATTAGGATGGTGGAATGTGCTGTAGATATTTTTGTTTGCCTGTCCATCAAACTTGTACTGTTTGCATTTGTCATGTAATCTACTCTTAGTCCCCAGTTGAGGGAGAACAATGGGGTATAGTTTATTCAGGAATGCATCCTCCACTGGGGGTGTGGGGACTTCAAGAGGCTTACACAAATCCTATTGTGTGTGTGTTAGTTTATTCAGGCACTATACCAACAATCAGAAGAGGATAAAGCAGGACAAACGTAGGATAACTCAAAAGGACTCCCTCCCAAATGCTCCCTCTAAGCTGTGGAGTCTTGTGAGCAAAAATTCTACTTTGTGAGCTACTGGCATTAAAGTCATGAGCAGAGTGATTTGGCTACTGCATACATTAGTTTGCTCTGCAGCCATCCTTCCTGAGCTAAGACAAAAATGTGTGAGCTGGAGGCTAAAAAACTGTGGGCTAGCTCACATGAACTCAGCATAGAGGGAACACTGGCTGGGTGTCACAATTACCAATGCAAAGCTCCTGACTTCAAATCCCGTTTCCATGCATGTTCCATTCGGCCATGTTAGCTTATGCAGGCAGATGAGCAAAGTGGTCCGCTCTACTGATCAGGAGCCATTCTTTTCCAAGATGAAGGTTATTAATGGCTATAATCCATCAAGTAATGGTCCCGAGGAAATGAATCTGCTGACAAGTAACCTTGCCATGTCGGGGAAAAAACATAGGTAGCTGTTGACATTGCTATAGAGAATTTTAGTACGGCAGTAGTGCATAGGTGGGGGTGGGTAGGGAGAGTCTTCAAGAGAAATTAATTTCCTGTCTTTATTATGAGCCATTAGGCTGCTCATTTGGGCCCCAGTTAGAATGTGATACTTGAGATTACAGCCAAGGTGGTCCGTGTTTGAGGCTGCAAATTATTTCTCAATGAGCGGCATGGCAAGAGTCAATAAGAGCTGTTTACCCTGGCTTTGCTACTGATGTTCTCTTTCTCCTCCTTCATCCTTCATTTAGTCTTACACCAATTTCCCACAAGCTGCTGCTCCGTGCTCCCTCTTCCCTTTGCCCCAATTGTATGTGTCAATTTCACACAAGCTGCTGCATGGCCGCATTTTGCCCCACAGCTTTGCCCGATTTCCCCCACGTCTACTCAATCCTGTTTTTTGAGGATTGAGTAGACGAGGGAGAAATCGGGCAAAGTTGCGATTAAATTAGAAGATAATACGAACTATGCTTTTAACTATAATGCAAATATTCACATAAATATATAAGGTGGAAAATATTAACTTACAAAGGAGACAATGTATGAGGTAACAAAATAGTTAAAACATCATCTGTAAGTTACTGTGGAAACACCTTTTTAAAAAGAGAGCGAGAGAGCGAGAGAGAATGGCTATCTTCAGGTTGGAACTGACAGGAGATTTCTGGGAGGGAAAAACTTGTGCAAAAGCAGCACAGGATGGCACATTCTGAATTGTTGTTGGTTTTTAATTTTTTTTAAAGCATAATTCAACATGGATGAATATTTGTTGATTTGTTTGTGCCAACCAAAACTGGTGAACAGACTACAAGCTGAATCGATGGATGACTGAGCAGTCCCAGTTACCTGAAGATTCTTTTTGTGTGGTATGGTGGCTTATCAACGAACCAAGAGTCTTGATTCAATCATAATTAGAAATGATTTGGTGTTGGAAGCATCAAAAAATGTGGGTTCATTTTTCCATATGTCGTGGTCATGTAATAAAGCTAAAAAGTACTGATCCTGGATTCATGAAATGTTACAAAAAATGTTAGGCTGTATTGTACCTTATACACCTGAATTGTTTTTATCAAATATAATGCCAGAAAATTGTAAACAACTCCAAGACTTTAACCTTATTATACATATATTGACAACTGTAAGAATATTATATGATAAATATTGGAGAAAAAACAAGTGCTCTCTAAAGAAGAAATTATAAATAAAATGCTTGAGACTGCAGAGATGAATAAACTAACTTTAATTATGAGAGGACGAGAGGAAGGAAGCTTTGAAAATACGTGGTCAAGTTTCTATAAATGGTTGGAAGACTACAATAAATAAACCATATGGATATATAACCGAATTAGAAGATAATACGAACTATGCTTTTAACTATAATGCAAAATATTCACATAAAAACATAAGGTGGAAAATATGAACTTTAATATGAATATGAATATTATACACCTTTAAAAAAAGAGGGAGAGAGAGAGAATGGCTACCTTCAGGTTGGAGCTGACAGGAGATTTCCGGGAGGGAAAAACTTGTGCAAAAGCAACACAGGATTGTACATTCTGAATTGTTGCTGTTTTTTTTTTTTTTTTTTTAGCATAATTCAACATGGATGAATATTTGTGCCAACCAAAACTGGTGAATGGACTACAAGCTGAATCGATGGATGACTGAGCAGTCCCAGTTGCCTGATGATTCTTTTGGTGGCCTATCAACGAACCAAGAATCTTGATTTAACCATAATATCATACGATTCTTTTGGTGGCCTATCAACGAACCAAGAATCTTGATTTAATCATAATATCATACGATCAGGACATACTGTGGTCCCACAGGATGGCTAGAGGCACACGATACAGTAAACTTGATACAGCAAGTTTGTTGTATGATACAGCAAGTTTGCTGAAATTAGGCAGGTTTGAGCCTCAGAACCCCCTGTATACCTCCCTGAGTTCTGTGATGGGAAAATGATGCAAAACAGATGAAATGAACAAAAATTGCCTTTTTGCAGTGTCTTATCAATGCACACATGCTTACTTTCTCTGTTTGCTTTTTTAAAATATGTATAAATATGCATTAGTTAAGTAAATGGGCACATGCTCTACTTCCAGAATTACCTGCAGGACTTCTTCTTGTTAGACCAAAATTAAGGAATATACCACGGCTCAAACAACCTATTTTCAGCCTAGGTCTGTTTTCAGGACCCATTCCAAGTAGAAATTCCGTTTCTCTTTAATTTGGGGTTAACATGAAGCCTTCTATGCTTAATTCTGGAATTGCAGCATGTGCCATTTGCCTATGGTTGCCAGCTGCCTGGAGAAAAATGCCTGCCCTTTCAATAGAAGTTCAGTGGGTGAAAATGGGCAGCTGAAGCCTTTTATGGCATGGAGGAAAATAAAATTGCCTCGTAAATAATACCCCTGGTAAATAATACCCCTAAGAATAGAAGAACACTTTCTCACTGAAAGCAAAGGAAATTCTATGGAGATCCATTATCAGATCTTCCCAGTGTTCTTTAAAGCTGAATTACCGTGCCACGAGGTCTCCCAATCTGGATCAGGATCAAATGGGTAGAGGAGAGGGCATTTAACCCTTCTTCCCCTGCATTATTTTTTTCTAATCAAAACTGTCCTCCAGCTGTTATAGCCCTATAAAAGAAAAAAAGTGAACAAAAATGGAGCCTGTCTTTTTTCCTGAAGGGGTTGATGGTCATGTGTAAGGGTTGGATCAAGTTTTAATTAGTAAAGTTATGCAAGGGTGAAAGCAGTAAATATCTTCCCTCCCTACCCAATCCCGATTTGAATTGGGACCCTGAGAAACTGTAATCCAGTAACTGAAGAGAAAGTCGGGGAAGAGCTGTGGCTCAGTGATAGAGCCACATATTTGTCCCAGAAAGTCCCAGGTTTGATTCCCGGCATCTCCAATGAAAGTATCTCAGATGCTGGGAAGGACCTCTCATTGCTTGAGATTCTGGACCGTCACTGCTAGTCAGAGCAGCCAATAATGAGCTAGATGGACCAAGACAGCTATAGATGTGTTCAAACAGATGAACTTTGACAGAACTGAGAAAATTAAATTCAGTGTAAGGAGAAAAGAGACCAAAGGGAGGAATGTATTTGAGGGCAGACAGGTGAAAAGCTTTCAGAATAGCTATCTGTTTCCTTTAAGAGAGTCAGGAATAAAGGGGCAGAGAGGAACACACAGTGATGGCAGCGAATTCTGCTCTTGATCCCTATCCACCAGCACTTGGGCATGGGAGTGGGCTATGCTGGTGTCCTGTGGAAAGGAGAGTCCAGTATAAGGTTGCCAGATCCCCCCAGTTATCAGCAGGGGGTGGGGGGGGGTAGGGTTGCCAGATCTGGGTTGGAAAATTGCTGGAAATTTGGGGGTGGAGCCTGGGGAGGACAGGAACCTCAGAGCAATGCAATGCCACAGAGTCCAAAGCATCCATTTTCTCCAGGGGAACTGATCTCTGGAGTCTGGAGAAGAGCTATGACTTCAGGGGATCCCCAGGTCCCTCCTGGCATCCCTAGTGCTGGATGTAGATACATTTGAAGTGGCCACTAAGGCACAAGCTAGAGGTGACTGTAGCCCCATTTCTGCCCTCTTTTCAGACAAAGCTCCCTCCCTTCCTCCAGAACTTGTAGCCAAATGGTCACGATTTGGGACCAGATTTGAAGTGTTTGTCTTCTGAATTAGATTGGCTTTGTTTCCTGGTTTGTTTCTTTTTTTTCTTTTTAAGATTTATTTTGAATTTTCAAAGTAAACAACCATATATTTACCATAAACAATATAGATACATGAGTCTATAAGTCACCATCAACATTTAACCAGGAATACTCTCTAGACCAACGTTTCTGAAAAATCTTAACATCTTTTCCTTGTAGCCATGGTGTTAACCTGTCTATTTCCGCCACTTTCAACAATTTATTTATTAACTCTTGCATAGAGGGAAGCTTAGATGATTTCCAGCATTTAGCCACCCCGGTTTGTTTCTTGATTTGCCCACTTTGTTCTGCATGTCTTAGTAGGCCCTAGTTAGGTCAGTGGAATTCTTTGGGCACAACTAGAGATTGCAGTGTGTGTAAAGCAGTTAGATTAGAAGCACTAAGTTTAGACACCACCCTGAGGCATGAGTTGGAAGAAGAGAACGATTGGATTTATACCCCACCCTACACTACCTGAAGGAGTCTCAGAATGGCTTACAATCCCTTTCCCTTCCCCTCCCAACAACAGATACCCTCTAGGTGGGGTTGAGAGAGCTGTCTCAAGAACTGCCCTTCAGGGAACAGCTCTGGAAGAACTTGTAACTGACCCAAGGTCACACCAGCAGCTGCATGTGGAGGAGTGGAGAATCAAACTTTGTTCTCCCAGATTAGAGTCCATGCTCTTAACCACTACACCAAAGTGAAGAAGTTCCTCAGACCCAGATCTCTGGCCTAATGTGGATGTAGGGACTAGAACAGGAACAGCCCATGAGGCTGCCATGGCCCAGATGATCTGTATCTCCAGAAATGGGTTTATTGGCAGAATCCAGGGCTCTTTTTGTAGCAGGAACTCCTTTGCATATTAGGTGACACACCCCTAATGCAGCCAATCCTCCAAGAGCTTACAGAGGCTACTGTAAGCTCTTGGAGGATTGGCTACATTACGGGTGTGTCACCTAGTATGCAAAGGAGTTCCTGCTACAAAAAGAGCCCTGGCAGAATCAAAAACATTCTGAATTGGTTAGAATGGGGAACTAATTAACTTTCATTGGGTCAAGCTGCAGCTTTTGTTCTAGAAGGTCCTTGATTCCAGATGTATTGATGATGACTGCCTGGTGGGGAGGACAAGCAATCTGTGCTTACTCAGCCCCCTTGTCTTCATCTCTATTAGACAGATTCCATATCTGAGCCTTAACACACTAGCAGCTTCAAGGTGAAGCTTGGTGGATGTGGCACACTTTGCCAACTGCTATTTCTGCCTGGGATGTACAACTACACTCTTCTCCATTTCCTTTCGTTTCCATGTATTATCATTCTGAATTATTTCAGTCCATCCATTATTGTTACTAGTACTGATGATGCATTCATTCATTGATTCATGCAAATTATATGTGTAACATTCATTGTTTATACATCGTGCATATGTATAATATACAGTGCTGATTTATTGACGTGCAAATAACATTGTGAAACGCAGACATTTATTGGGAGCAATTCCGCAGGAGGAAGCCAAATCAAACCAGCAATCTTAGATTCAAAAACAAGTTTCTCCCATTTGGTGCCATTTTTAGTTTTTGCCAGAGCCTTAGCTAAGCATTCGGGAGTAAAGGTGTGCATTAATGCATGAAGGGATGGTTGGAATTCTGACTGCTGGTACCAATCCAATCTCCATGCACAGAAGAAGTACCATTTGCGAGAAGTTTATGTTTTTTTAAAAATTTTGTTTATTTATATCCCACTTTCCCCCACCAGAGTCACAAAGCAGTTTACAAAATCACACAAATATAATTACACAAACATACAGCAACAGAAAGGAAATTCAGCACAATTTGTTCCTATGTTATAGTGAGTCAAAAGCAATTTTAAGCTGATTTTTTTCAGCCCAGTTTATATGGCTTTTAATGTGGCATTTCTCAAAACCATAGGTTAAGTGAGTAAGATCGTGTAAGTTAAGATGGGGGCGGGGGACCTGCCAAAGGATGAGAAAGAGAAATCCAGCCGTGGTCTTCCACCTTTCCCTTTGCTGAATGTACACACAAGCTCCATGCATATTGAAACTTTTGGGAGCTACCAGATACAACTCTGACATTTCCTTTCCATGTGTTCATTTGTACCCAAATGAATATCTGAACAGTGCTTACTAGGTAGGAAAGTGGCACACACTTAATGCACTTTAATATGCCCTTTAATCTATGGGGTCAGCTGTGGTCTTTTGGCAGACATGGACTGAACCCATTCCCTGCCACTAGCTGCACACCTGTTATTTTATTGCCTTTACTATGAAGAGCCATCAAAACACCATTCCTAATGTCCTCGGCTTTAATATCCTGCTGTCTCCTCATGCCCCAGAGTGAACCATCACATTCTCTGCGATAATGCAACTTAAGGTCATCCTTTGCCTTTAGCCATTGGCATGCAAAAGCTGCCTGGCTAATGAGGCAATCTAAAATGACTCCCCTACCCCAAAAAACACTATTTCATCTCTGAAATCCATCCCGACAGGTGGGAAAGAGCCATATTTCCTAGGGACATAAAAGCGACAAGAACCAGCCAGGTTTTCGGGGAGAGGGATTCGAAGCAAACAGCTTTAATGAGAAAGGCTGTTGATTGGTTTGACTTTTGATCTAAAAACTGGCTTAAGGAAGAGAAGAAGGGGTGAGGAGGAAGATGGAGGAGCGAATAAACAGGGGAAGAATATGGTGGCATGTCTATAGCTTTGTCAGCAATCCAGGGAGTTCTGAACACACACCAAGACAATGAATTCCACTGACTGGTTTGGCTGACTCACTCTGGATCCATTTTTTAATATAGATGATCTCAAAGTTCTACCTCTGCTTCCTTGGTATACAAACTCAACCCACAACTCCTTGTTGTTATGACATTTTTCTGTTTCTATGCCTTGCATTTCCCTCATCAGATGTACTTCAATAAATCAGCCTTTAAATAGGCTGAGATGAATCAGCTACCAATCATGATCATGATGATCTCCTGTTGCTGCTGGCTTACATAGGTGTGAACATGGGCATGCCGGTGTGACACATGTTGGAGAAGCAACAGCCTGCCAAGATTCTAGTTACTGTAAATGCTGCTGAAAGAGTTGTTTAGTCCACTTGTACCCTTGGGGGAGCTGTGGCACATTCTCTAGTGTTCAGAGCTTATTGAATGTTTTCTCTTGAAGTCTAGCCTACGTCTTGTTTTTCTCTGTGCTGTCTGTTATTATGTGTTAGTGCTTGTACTCTGAAGGCTTCTCTGTTGCATTAGTGGCCTGCAGTCAGTTATTATCTTTACACAAAAATCCTGTTGCAGTAAAAGTCATTTGAAGCAAACTCCAAAGCGTGGATTGGATTGTTTCCCAAATTCTGCCAATAGGTTATGGGCCCAGACCCTAGAATAAATGGCAAGAAAGCTATAACTGTGAGTCAGTAAGAGAAATGAGGAGCACACCCAGTCCAAAGGAAGATGGCAAGCAGTGCAGATATTAAGTCTGCAGTAGTCAAATTAAATAATAGCAATTATCAGTTGTGGAAGTTCAAACTGTAAATACTGCTGTGCAAAAATGACCTCTGGGATGTTTTAAGCACTGACGGAACAGCCAATGATCCTGCAGAATGGGACAAGAAAAACAGGCAAGCAAAGGCAACTGTAACCCTGTTAGTGAAAGATGATCAGCTGGTCCACATAAGGAATGAAGATACAGCTAAAGGTATGTGGAATGCACTCCAGAAAATGTATGAGCATTCAAACCTAAACAGCAAGCTATACCTACTGCATAAACTGTACAAAATGAGACTAGGGAGCAGGACATGAATATGTGAATGCCATGCTAGAAATTGTGGAACAGCTGCTTGGGCTTGGAGAAAAAAATGAAAAAAACAATCACAAAATGGTACTATTACTGTGCAGTTTCCCAGAGTCCTATGATCTACTCATTAATGCCCTTGAGGCTAGACCAGAAGCCGATCTACACTGGAATATGTTAAGGACAAGTTAATGGATGGATATAATTGCTGAAAGGAACTACAAACAGGTGAAGACACTGAAAAACCAGAGACTGCTCTCAAGGTAAATGAGGTGATAAAGCACATGTAAGAAACCAGGGTAATATTTTTGCTGCAAAAAGGCCAGGCATCAGAAAAAGAATTGTTCAATCTGGACAGTTGAACAGAGAAAACAAATCACAGAATCACCCAAAGAAAAGGCTAAGAAAGTTGCAAGTGAATCTGTAGATGAAGAATGGAATGGATGTCTAAAAGCTATGCAAAGCAACTTGTCAAATGGATAGTACATTGATTCAGGTGCCACAAGCCACATGACAAGCAAACAGGAATTCTTCACAGATCTTGGTCTCAACACAAAGGAGATCTTCTTTGCAGATAGAAAAAGGAATTTGGTATGGATTCGTAAAGTGTTGTGAGCCATCTAAAGGAACACATAAACTCTGTATGTTCCAGAACTGGAGGGAAGGCTTCTGTCTGTGAAGCGCCTCACCAGTGATGGTCATACAGTGAAATTTCAAAGAAACCAATGTGAGAAAGAGGAATAAGGGAAAGAGGTTATACTCAGAGAAGCTGTAAAGGAGCATCTATATAAACTTACGCTACCAAATGAGTAACCTAGAATTGCTACACACGTTTGTCACAGCAACTGCATCCACCCATGGTACAGACATCTAGGACACAGACATACATAATCCATTAAAGAGCTTGAAATCTGAGGCTTAACCAAGGGCATGAAAGTGACATCATGTGAAATATATATGAAGCATACGTACTGCATAAAGACAAAAGCTACACATGCCTCACTTCCTAAAAGCAGTGAATGCAAGTCTATATATTTCCTACAGATTGTACATAGTGACATTTACAGACCCATGAGAAACGTTACACCAGGAGGAAACAAATACCTGGTGACTTCTATCAATGACTATTCCAGGTACATGGTCACCTATCTCCTCAAACAAAAAGAGTGAAGTGCTTGGGAAACTCCAAGAATTTGTCACAGCATCCAGCAATGTTTCAAAGGAAGCTACAGATACTCTACACAGACAATGAGGGGAAATATACAAGTAAAGAATAGAGCAGTAACTAAAGGAACAGGGTACAGAGCACCATACAACTGTGCCATACACACCTGAACAAAATGGAACAGCAGAAATTAAGAAATGAACCTTAGTTGAAATGGCCAGATGCATGTTATGGATGCTGGGTTGCCAGATAAGTATTGGGATGAAGCAGTTATGATGGCAACATATCTACAAAATAGATTGCCACCAAAATCAATTGACAGCACTCCATACAAAATTATGGCATGGATCAAAGCCAAGCACACCAGAATGTTTGGATGCAAAGCCTATGCCTTCATTCCCAGTGAAAAATGCTCAAAACTGGACAATAAAACCACAGGATGAATACTAGTGAATTACAGTGATCATTGTAAAGGGTATCGAATTCTGTTCCCAGAGACAGACAAGGTTGTGGTACAGTATACTTTGATGAGATCCAAGGACTAAATCTGATGCAACCTTCAGAAGTTAAAGAAAACTCATTAACAAGTGAGCAAGAAAAACAAGACCAAGTGAAGCAGCAGTGGAATTCAGCCCAGACTTGTCAGGGTTTCAAGAGGAAACAGGACTGAGCAAAGTTACAGCCTTCAGATGCTGAACCTGAGCAACTAAAGGTATACCATCTAACAGACTATCCTGTATCGCCAAAACTGAGAAAATACCTGAGCCCTTGTTTTGGGAAGATATCTCCAAGTTGCCTGAAAACAAACTCCAAACTATGGGTTGGATTGTTTCCTAAACTCTACCAACAACACAAAGTTGCTGGTGTTAGAGTCCAGAAGTACTACCTCCCTTTGAGTCAATGCTGGAAGTGGCTAGGAGGTGTGTGTGTTTGGCATAAACTGAACCAGAAAAATACCAGAATACTGATATAGTAGAGCATTAAAAAAAAGCTGATTTCCCCCCCAGCTTTTATTTGGGTGTATTAGTTATACCACAAGCCAGATCCTAACTGCAAGAGGAGCCAACCCAGGATGGGACGGAGCACTTGGAGCTGATAGCTCCATGCCACCCCAGTTTGATCCTCTCTTGCAGGTCTGAGATGCAAGAGAGGAGCAGCTGGGCAGTGCAGAACTGAGAGTTCCCACCACCCACGCCAACCCTGGGCTAACAAGTTCACCTGGAAGGCATTTAAAGGGCCTGCGAGCCCTTTAAATGTCTTCAGAGTTCGTCAAACCATGGAGTCGTGCAGCTTGGAGAAGGTATTTAAAGGGACTGCAATCTTTTTAAATGCTGCTTTTTCCTCCATTGGTTTCAATGAAGGATATGGGCACCTTCTTTGGGAGCCTGTAGCATTGGACCCCCTTGTCCAATATTGCCTCAAAAAACAGCCTCCCCCAAGCCCAAGATACCCCCAGATCAATTCTCCATTATACCCTATGGGGACAATTGACTATAATGGTCCCCATAGGCTATAATGGAGCCAGAGAAAAAATGGGTTTCTCAGATATTTCCTGAATCCAAATACCATCCCAATATTGGGAAATACTGATATATATTTTTGGTTCAATATACCTGAACCCAAAAAATACCAAGGGGTTGTTTTGCTTTGTTTTTTGTATGCCCCTAGTGGCTAGGAGAGAGCCAGCAAGGGATAGGAATTTTATGATATTATTCTGTGCAATCTGTCATTTTAACCTTGTTTTAATTGTATTATATTAATTGATGTACACTGCCCTGAGCCCGTTATGGGGAGGGTGGTATATAAATCAAATAAATAAAACAAATAAGACCTATTGGGTGGTTGGTGGCAGATGGAGCCTGAGACACTCAGTCTAACACTGCTAGGCATGCAGCCACCAACTGAACTGCAGTCTCCTGTGAGAACATGTGAACACATGAAGTTGCCTTACACTGGATCAGACACTTGATCCATCAAGGCCTGGCAGTGGCAGTGGCTCTCCAGGTTCTTAGGCAGAGATTTTTCATATCACCTGGTCCTTTCAACTGGAGATGCCAGGGAATGAACCTGGGACTTTCTGCTTGCCAAGCAGATAGTCTGCCACTGAGCCACAGCCCCCTCTCCCAAGAAAGATTCAGACCAATCCATTGTTTGTTCTCACTGTACCACAGGAACCTGTAGATCTGCATCCATTGTTGATGGGACTAACAGTCCTCCTGTCTGAAGGATGAGATGGTTAGACAGTGTTACTGATGCACAGAACATGAAATTGAGCAAACTCTGAGGATGGTGGAAGACAGGAGGGCCTGGCTTGATGTGGTCCATGGGGTCGTGAAGAGTCGGACTTGACCGTGTGACTGAACAACAACAACAACAACAACAACAAAACCGCCTCAGACTTACCTGTACTTTACTCCTTTCCCTGCATTAAAAATGGGGCAGCCTGAATTACTACCTGGTTGCTAAAAAGTGGCACAGACCTTGTGAAATGAACATGGGTATGCCATCTCTTAAGACTGTATCAGTGCTTGGGCACCACCCCTACAAATATGGAGTGCATGATGATACACGTGCTCTGTTAATTTTGTTTCCTTTGCATATGTTTTGGTTCCAAACCTTCTCATTTCACTCAGTTTTTGTTGCTGCTATTCCTAAGTTGTTTTATAGCATTCTCATGCCTTTTTAATGGCCTACAATGGAGACACACACAAAAAGACATTAACAATTGAAAGCATTTAAAAAGTGGAAATGGTGAATGGAAACACCAAAAAGTGGCATGATGCATGATGTCTCTCAAGTTCAATTTGTACAAGGAAAAACCATAAACAAACAAATAAATGGGGATTGTTCTCTATGAAATAGCGGAGTTGCCAAATTCAGTAGCCCCCCTGCTTTAATGGCTTGTCATTGTGCATATCAATACTGTATAAACTATGACTACAAACCCTACGACTTGATTACCCAATATATCTGTACCTACAAAGCCAACAGTACAAAGTGGAGAAATGAAACCACTGGCAAAAACACAACCAACCAGAATATTCACTAGCTTTTACTTTTTAGCCCTTCCTCTTTCTTTAAGGGGGTATTCCATCGCTATCATCAGATGGACAGACTGAGACAAGGAGGAGAACTTGCTCTCTTCATGGCTGAACTCAGCCACTTTAGTGCACTCAAGTTCACACAAAATTGGGAAGTGTGCAAAAGGCAACCTTTTCGAGATTACTGCTATTCCTTCTGGGGTCAGAGGAAAGCATTACATCTTTCCTGAAACTCCATCTTACTTGCTCAGAGAAATGTAAGCTTGACAACATAGAAAAAACCTCACTCAGCACTGAGACATGATGGATTATTAGAACATCTAAGTAATCTGCTTGGTTTGTCAGTTTATGGATTCTAAAGAAGCACCAGGGGAAAAAATCTCCAATGCCACAGGATATCCAAAAAGGGGGGGGGGGTGACCCCCCAACTAACAAGTAATCCACAGGATCTAGTTGTCCAATTTACCATAGATACTTTCATATTTCGATTTCCTGCATCTCTCTCTGGTAGAACGTTATCCATATTTGATCCATTTTATATTGCCCTATTCAGATGTTCAGTAAACATGCAGAAAGGTGAAAGTGGAATTGTGTATCCTGAAGAAACACCTGACTTTCAGGCGTTCTTCCAAAGGTTTGAATATACCTTATGATGATTTTCAGTTTCTCAGTCTAGCTGTTTGCAGTCTGAATATCTCTGTGCCAATTTTTTTTTTTGGTCCCTTCCACAAACTGAACTCTTGATTCTCCTTTTTCCATTCAATTTCCTGTCTCCTTGAGTTGAATTGTCCCTGCAAAAAACATATTTTGTTCACCATAAATCAACAGTATACTTTACAGGTAAATTATATGAACAATGCACCTTGTACATATTATTACTGTTATCATTGACATATAAAAAAAATATACAACATGCTTACACGGTACAGACCAAGAAGATCAAAAGTAGAGAACCAGAAGTGTTGCCAAAAATATAAAAAAAGGATGCAAAAAGAAACAAACTAGAAAATATTTGTTCATCCCTAGTTATAGCCCTACTCAAAAGTTCAGTGAAAATGTTGATGGGCAAAATCTTGTTTGCCAGTCGCACTTCCATGTGTTTATCTGGCCACAGCGTGGGGAATGTCTGTGTGGCTGGGATCCTGCAAGACGGTAGATCCCCAAATTGTGTGAACCATCACATTTTTAAAAGGATAGGGAAGTAGGACTGTGTGATGCAATGGACAGAATGTTGGACTAGGGCCTTGAGGGATGCAGGTTTACATCCCAGGTGAGCCATGAAACTCCCAGGGTGACTGATCACTCTCTTTCCACATGATGTACTTCACACAAATGTTATTGGAAGGTGGAGTCCAGCATGGCTGGAGACAACTCTTGTCTAATTTGGAACTACCTGAATTCTGCTGTGACAATGGGAGGAGAATGGAACTAGCAAGAGACTGCAGATGAGAATTTTCCCCACAACACAAGGGAACGCTACCCAGTTGACTTTATGGCTCATCCATCACCTTACAGTTATTGCCAGAATTAATACAATGGTGGCCAAGTCATTCCTTTGCTACAAGAAGAAGAGGAGGAGATTGGATTTATACCCCACCCTTCACTTGGAGCCTCAGAGTGGCTTACAATCTCCTTTCCCTTCCCCTCACTACAACAGACACCCTGGGAGGTAGGTGGGGCTGAGAAAGCTCTTTTGAGGACTGCTCTTAAGAGAACAGCTCTGAGAGAACTGTGACTGACCCAAGGTAATGCCAGCAGCTGCATGGGGAGGAGTGGGGAATCAAACCCAGTTCTCCCAGATTAGGGTCTGCACTCTTAACCATGACACCAAACTGGCTCTGCAAATCTCACTTGGTGTCAGAGAGATACAGGGAGAAATTGCTGGCCCTTGTAATTTCATTGGACAAGCACCATTTGGTTTTTCTTGCTCACAGAAACCAGGATGCAGCTTGACACCAGCGGCACCACTATATCAACATGTCTGCCAGCATTAAGCACGTAAAATCATGGTCTGAAACATCTTCCTTCCCCTCTCCCCCTCCCCTCTTTTTTTATTTTGTAACATCCAGCCTGATGAACTTGAAAGCTTGTCTGCTGTTTTGTGTCATTTTTTTGGTGGGTCCCAAGAAAAGGTCTTATGTGGGATGTGCTTTGTTTGGGGGGATTTAATTTTGGACCAGCATGGTTGCAAACCACCCTTCTCTCCCTGGAGGAAAGGTAGGATAAAAATGCATGGATAGACAAGAGCGGAATAACTGCTGCCTCTGCAATTCAAACAGCTGCTGCACATGTGGTGGAAAGTGCCATTCCGTCACGGATGACTTATGACAATCCCCTGGGGTTTTCAAGGCAAGAGATGCTCAGATGTGTTTTGCCATTGCCAGACTCTGCCATGGGGGCCTGGACTTCCTTGGTGGTCTCCCATCCACATACAAACCAGAACTAACCCTGCTTTGCTTCTGAGATCTGACAAGATCAGGCTAGCCGCCCTGGGCTGTCCAGGTCAGGGGTGCAAATAGCAGACCAATAGACTGACTCGGGTTCTGGTCACACATACTAAATAATCTGCTTTCAGTCCACTTTGAATGCACTTTCCAACTGGGTTTTGCTTATTCCCATAGTAAAATCTACTTGGAAAGTGCCCTGGAAGTGGATCGAAAGTGGATTATTCAGTGCGTGCGACCACACAGCCTCAGAAGACGCATCCTCATAGGAAGTGACTTGGCAGCAAGAAAATGGCTGCTGAATTCAGAGAGGGTAGCATCCTTTTCCTGACGACCAGAGCATGCCTTTTTCTTATTCACTTTAGGTTTTCAGTCACCCAGATATACATCTCTCCTTTTCAATATATTCCAGATATAGGGGTGTGTGTGTGTGTGTGGGTGGGGAGATGTGATTCCCCGCCACCACCCTTGGATCGGTTGCAGATCCCTCCTGCTCTCTTTTCTCCCAGCTGAAGGGGATCCGTCAAGATAATTCCCCATTATTCCATGTGAAGTGTTTTGAATCCGAAATGCCTTTTCACTTAGGAAGAATGGATGCCTATAACTTGTAATGTGCTCGCAGTTTGCCATAGCGCTTGACAGCTCGGAGTACATTACAGGTAGCTAATCCAGGCTTCAGAGCTCCATTAAAGAGTAGATCGTATCTGTTAATACAGCCATACCGTTTGGGTCATTGTGCCGATGTAAAGCGTGCAGCTGCCGGGAGAAAAAAATATTATTAAGTGAGGCTGTGATTTTTTTTTTTTTTTTAAAAACCTTACCGAATGTATGGGAGATATACTTGCCATGATTGATTTAAGTTGTGGAAAGGGTTTATGAGCTTTCAGGAGCACTCACAGTATTTGTTATGCTTCTGTGCAAAATAAAATCGGGGTGGGGGGGGAGAGAATAAAAATGAAGAGCACGAGAATGACCCCTAAAATCTTGCACTGCAAGGAGAAACGGTTAGACCGGGGCCGAGGATACCCCATGTTTTAAACATTTGATTTCAAAGTTTGGGTAGAGGATGACTTTCCGATTCTTTAGTTTTAGAGGGCATAGTGGTGTCGGTCTGCAGTAAGAGAGGTAGATTTGAGCTCAGAGGCGCCTTAAAGGCCAACAAGATTTTCAGGCTATGAGCTTTCGAGAGGCAAAGCTCTCTTGGTTGGATCCAAGTCAGAATGGAAAGCTCTGAGTCCTTAGTCCCGAGTCTAACTGGGATATAAGGACTCAGAGATCTTCATTCTGATTTGTGTCTGACAAGGGGGGCTTTGACTCTCGAAAGCTTATGCCTCACCCCCCAATCTTGTTGGTCTCGAAGGTGCTGCTGGACTCCTTGAACCAAGCTGTTTCCATTTCTTGTCCCTGCTGTTTCAGTTTGGAATTTCCCATTTCAACGTTACTTCCTTCCTGCGCTAATCAAACCTGTGATTCTCTGTTTTATGCTATTTTCTGTGTTCTTGAACCAATTCTTCCTATATAGTGTATGCTTTTTAATATCATTTGAGCATTAATTAATATTATTTCATTTATTTATTTATTTTGGCTTTTATTCCACCCTTCCCACCGCCGCAGGCTCAGGGCAGCTCACACAATTACAGCAGATAAAACAATTTCTTGAATAAAATTACAATAAATTCAATCTAATTATGCACATTTTATATTTGTATAAGATATAGGAATGCATAAATACAGCACGTATGGTACAGAAACACACAACGTGCATACAAAACACAAATGAATTGACAGGACATGAAAAGAAAAAAAACAGAGAACTGGGGGGAAAATGCTCACCCCTGTACTTCATCATAAAACACACTAAGGATGCTTTGGAAATTCATCTTATGCACGATTGTCTTCGATTCCGAACTCCAAACTATCTCCTCTTCTTTTTTAAAGTGCAAGTGATGCTTTAGAATTCTCCACATTTTTGTTTCTGACTGCTATGCAAGGCTATATGAATGGGCTGGATCCAGACTAAACTGGCTGTTTCCACCAGTTCTTCCTTCCTATTGCAGAGCCCACTTAACGTCATTCCTTAGGGTCACCTGTCCTCCAGGAGGGTCATTTCTTGCATATCAGTGGGGTGCAGCAGGAGAGGAAAAGCAGGAGAGTTCCCTTCTGCCGCTGGAAAATTTAGTCTAGATCCAATGCATGGGTGGCCACAGCTTTCCGTTCTATTGCGAACTGAGTAGACGTGCAAATTGATAAAACATTTCAAAAAAGCAATCTGATTGTACATACAGAGTATCAAGATTCTTTTCCCTGTGTGTTGTCTTCTACCAATATGCATGACAGCATGCATGCATTAGTAAAATAAAATAAAAACATAATTGGGATGCAAACCGGCTTATGATCCTACCAGTATTGCTTTGTGTTGTGTAGTTTCTTCAGTGTGCACGTAGTGTTGAGAGAGGAAAGTTGCAAAGGAATGGAAAGAACTGAAAGCAGTATTAAACTGTGCATGTACAGTGTTCCATAAAGAATTCAAAAATTAAAACAGTAGAAGATTCCAAGTGTATTGGTTCCATTTTGTGGGGGCGGGGGGCGGGAAAGACCAGGCAATTCAGAACTCGAAAACCTAGGGACACATTCAGGGAACAATTTTGGATGCATCCCTGCATAAGCAAAAGGGTAACATACAGGAGTATCATATTCTTCTGTGCCTCTGGAAATATCATTTTATATTTATATTTACATCCCAGTTTTCTGCCACAGAGCATTCAAACCAGCTACCAGCCAATAATTAAACCATACAAGCATCCCTGATATCTCTCTCAGTTCAATTTAGTCTGCAAAAAAATAACCTGGGGCAAATGTCATTAAATTATCTCCTCTCTAAAACAAACACTTTCAGCATGCAAATGTACATTCACAAGAAGCCAGAAACAGATTTTTTTCCCAAAGTAGAAATGAGGTGGGAAAAGAAACCCATATCGATCCTATAACAGTCAACTCACACAAAATATTACAATGTGGATCTAGATGCGACACAATGATCAGCCACCCCATATACCTCCTGGGGGAAAATTGCATTAATCTTAGTGAATCTGAATGGCATAACTGCTGGTACGATCCAGCTACAGTTTGTCATAGGATGGAACCTGTCTTGTAATCTGAGCGAAACATAAAAATTCCCAGGTAGAGTGGGTTTTTGTTGTTGTATTAGGTTTTTTTGGATGTATGCCAGGGCGGACAATGAGAATAAGAATCCAAACATTTAAACTGGGTCTTCCTGACAGTGCCAATAAATGAGGGTTATAGTTTAAAAAAACACTCTGAAGGGGGGAGGGGGGAATGAACTGCATTCTAGCAGATAAATGACATCAAAGTGTGAATTGACATGGTCTGCTGAAAGCTGCGGCCAATAATCAGCCAATAATAGCCACATAGCCATCAAAGATATCCTTTTCAGAAAGGCCAAGGTCAGAGGAGACCACAGAGTGATGCTCTGAAGAGTTGAGGTCAGCAAGAACTACCGTCTCCCAAAGACCCCCTGTCTTTTGATAAGAAAAAAAAAAATCAAATGCCCCACAGAAAAGCAGTCTAAATAGTTCAGAGGCTTCAGGCAAATGGTATGACATTCCTGGTGTCCCATAGCTATTAATATAACACAAGGTGGTGCTTTTTTGCCACTTTTAGCTGTGGAAGATATACCAAAGGGATACATTATTTTTAGCTCATTGCGTGAACAAACTCATAGGCCATGGTTCTCAGATTTAATTGAAATGAGTCTACCTGGCTTACTGTCCTGACCTGGATAGTCAAAGCTAGCCTGATCTCATCAGATCTCAGAAGCTAAGCAGGACCAGTCCTGGTTAGTACATGGATGGGAGACCACCTATGGATACCAGGGTCATAACGCGGGGGCAAGCAATGGCAGACCAACTCTGAGCGTTTCTTGCCTTGGAAACCCCACTGGGTCATCATAAGTCAGCTGTCTGATAATAAAAAGCAAACGAACACCCCACCCTGGTTTACTGAGGCAAAACATGTACCAGACTGATTGTGTGATGGTGAAGTTCAAGGAAAAAAAAAAAGATGAGTGAACATTCTGAGTCATATTTGCTTCCTTCCAAACCATTCAATACAAAATCAGGTCATTCCTCAAGTTCTATTATCATTGTACATTGGACTAGCTCTGATGCAAGTTTGTATCCTAGCCTTTAGTGTGGACTGATGGGAAAGCAGCTGAAAGTCTTCCCAGTGCTAGAAATGCCAGCCTCCAGGTGGGACCTGGGGATCCCCTGGAATTACAGCTCATCTCCAGCCTACAGAGATCAGTTCTCCTGGAGAAAATGGGTGCTCTGGAGGGTGGACTCTACAGCATTGTGCCCCCACTAAGGTCCCTGTCCTCCCTGTCCTCCCTAAATCTTCAGGAGTTTCTCAACCAGTATCTGGTTACTCTGCTCCCCTATCCCCCACTGGTAGCCAGAGGGGACCTGGCAACCCTAGTTCCCACCCATTCAGCAGGTGATGTGAAAGACCTCTGCCTGAGACCCTGGAGAGCTGCTGCCGGTCTGAGTAGTCCGTACTAACTTTGGTCTTTTTTAAACAATTGCTTGCTGAGGGGAGCAAGGATGGGAGGTAGGCCACAAATGGGCATGCACATAAAGCCAGTTATACTGTTAGGAAGAAATAAGGTAAAGCAATACAGGGAAGCAACCTGTCAAACATAAACACTGACAAACAGAACAACAAACTGTCAAACTGATTGCCAAAAAATTAGGTTCCTGTTTGCGTCTGGTGAACAGGAGTGGGCTCCTCAAGTCCCAACTGGAGGCTGGCATTCCTAAAAACAAATGTCCCATACAACATTTAAAAAGAGGACAACAGACTTGTTTGGGGATTTGTCCATGAGCCAATGCAGCTACTCGCAGCCTTTATCAATTTCTCCAGCTATCTACCCCAAAATATTGCTGAAAAACCCCACCAAAAACCCCTGACATATATCTCTTTTAAAAACTCAACAATGGACTCCTCCTTATGCCTTCCAGCAGGCCATTCCACATCAGTGGCACTGTGACTAGGAAGCCAAGAGCTGCCGCAGAGGTGGCTATGTCCTCCCCTTGGCTGAGGGGAGGGACCAGAAGCAAAACTGTTTAGAGCAGATGTGATGGAAATAAAGGTTTGGTGAACAGCAGCAGGTAAACAAAAGAGCTGCTGACTCACATGACTGAGAGTGGTGGGGGCAAGATTGTTCAGAATTCTCAGTAAGTGACAGTGAACAGTTAACAACTGACAGTTGAGAGCTCACAGTTGACAGAGTCAGTTGGAAAAGAGTTAGCTGAAGAGCTCTCGAGAGGAAAGGAGCCTCTGGAGCTGAGTAAAACAGCAATCCAGCAGTTTGAGGAAAACTGGGGCTGAATAACATTCCTAATTGGTACCCTCTAATAAGAGAGGAAAGTGAACCAAGAGGAGAAATAGTATAACTTCTCAGTAGTCACAAAACACCAGATACACTGCTCCAAGGGAACCTGTAAGGTGGTCACAGGAAGGACTAAGGGTCTAGGGGGAGACTGGAAAAGCTGGAGTAGTTGCACCAGTCAGTCTCAAGGAACCAGGCAGATAAAGTCCAAAGGCTAACCACAGTCAGATACTGGAGAGTGGAATTACAAATGGTTTCTGTGTACTAAAGACAATCTGTGACAAACGTAGCGTGATAAGCCTACAGCCTATGTGCAAGTAGAGTAAAGCTTTTATTCTATAAAGAAACAAAATATCCTGTGTAAATATCCCACCCCCTGTTAAGTTTTCTGTGAAATAAAGAACTGTGCTGTTTGCCTTCCACAAGCACTGGTGCCTGACTTTTTGATAAAGATCTTCATCTGGCAGTTGTCATTCCATCCACAAGAAATATAAACCCCAAAGAGACTACTTTTTAGTGTGAACTGGTCAGCCTTGAGGAAGTAAAGGTGATCAGTCACTTCAGAGTACAATCTCTGAATCCAGTATAAATATATATACAGGGATGCTCCAACTTGGTCATGGCAATGGCTGGGAAGAGGTTGTTATGTCATAGCAGGGTTCCCTAACAAGTGTCTGCGGTTGCCACGGCACCAACCAGCACTTCCCCTTGTGCCTGCTGAGTTTTACAGAAAGTGGGCGGAGACATTGTAAGGCAGAGCTTGTTATTGGCTGCCTTCATTCAAATGAAGAAGATTTCCTTTGCAGTAGCAACAATAGCTACTGTAGGATCAGGAGGTCTAGTAAACAACTGAGGTTTCCTTAGTCAGTATGTGGTAGCATTGCCCATCCAGGCTTTCCTTCTTTTATTCCCCTTTCTCGATTTCCATCCCCTTGGACTTCCCTGCATTTCTTTTTATTACCCTACTGCAATTTTTTTGCAAGGCATGGTGGGGAATATTATGTTTGGCTCCACCTCCTGTGGCAGCCCTTTGTGGTTTGGCTCCACCTTCTGAGGCAGCCATTTTGGAGTGGTGCTCACCAACCTTCTCAAAATCCCAAAGGTGGCCACAGTCTCAAAAAGGTTGGGAATCCCTGATTTAGAGGAATACAACTGGCATATGGGTTCATACAGGAATATGTGGTCTTTGAGATTATGGGAGTGGGGAAAAATCAGTGTTAGAAAGCAGAAAGAGGCACAAAAATTCCATATTAGATTTTCATGTTGGACAAGGGAAATTCAAACAGGGATTTGAGGGTCAAACCAGCAGGGAGAAGCAACTCAAAGCCATCTGCTCTTGCAAGTC
Organism: Gekko gecko; assembly: GCA_029375565.1. Classification (NCBI taxonomy): domain Eukaryota; kingdom Metazoa; phylum Chordata; class Lepidosauria; order Squamata; family Gekkonidae; genus Gekko; species Gekko gecko. The sequence goes on along the minus strand of JAPDNY010000013.1, from coordinate 18,297,253 downwards.
ATGCCACATATAAGCCACTGTCAATCCATGTTCAGCAAGACGACCTGTCGATCTCAGCAGCATCCATGCGGCTATTCGTGCAGCACGGAAAAAAGGGAGTCTTTTATTTTGAAATCACATTAAGCATGCCGCGAGTTCCCTGTTCCTTCCGTAACTTATCCTGCTACAGACACTCATAATTCCCCTGGCAGCTTTTGAATTTCATGTCACACTTTTCAATGGAGATTGGTACATTTTCTACGAGGTCTGACAGCCGAGTGCTGCCAATAACCTTGCAACACCCAGGAATTGGGAAGACTAGTTTCCTGCAGGTTGAAACTTGCCAACAAATGCGAGAGGTTTGGACTTTCATACACACAGTTTAATTTCATCCTGGGCTCCTCCATAGAACTTTTTTCTGTTAGTCCTGGGGTAAGCATATTAATTGTAATTATTTAAAGTGGGGGCAGGATGTGAGGTTTGTTATTTTATTTTTGTTTTTTTAAGCTGAAAATGCTGTTAACTATTATTGTAAACCATTTTGAACTTCAAGGGCCCCAGTCACATGTGCCAGATAACGTGGAGGGGAGGGGAGGCTATTTGTACCATCATGATTTGATGTGCCCCAATGCAATCAGATGCGATGGTGGTGAACTGGCATTGTTTCCATTGGCACGTGTTTCCAGCACACTCCAATCAAGAAGCAGGAACGTGAGAAGAGTGCGCTGGAGCAATGACTCGGAGAGCATCTGCCTGCAGCCTGTCGCAACCGGTTGATAGTGGACTTTCCCAGGTACTTTTAAACTCCGCATCTTCGGCGGGACGCTACGGGTTGCCAACGGGCGTGCAATGCTTGCCAGATGTTCCCATGTGATCAGGCCCATAAAATCTGCCTGGCATTTGTGGCTCTCCTGCGGCAAATTCTCTGTATGACCAGACCCAAGGAAAGGCAGGATAAAAATGTTTTAATAAATAAAACATAAATTTTTTAAAAAAAACTGTGGAGCAGGCAATGGCACAACACATGAGATACAATACTGGGAGAGAGAGAGAGAGAGTCTGATATTATATGGCTGTGACTCATTGGTAAAGGACCTCCTTAACCTATAGAAGAAGAAGAAGAAGAAGAGAAGAATTGGTTTTTATATCCTGGTCTTTTTTACCTTCAGGAGTCTCAAAGTGGCTTACTCACCTTCAGACTGTGACAAAGCAAAGAACGAGAAGAGCAAGAAGCAGCAGGAACTGTCCACTCTTTATGTGTAGCCCTGTGGATTGGGCCCAGATGTATGGCAGTGGTAGAACAAATGAGTGGACAGCAGTAAGATGGCATCTTGACCTGAAACTAAGATCTGAACCTAGACTTTCAAGTCCAACAATCTGTTCTTCATCTGCTGTTCCTTCCCAGAACACAGTAAACCACTTATATGTACTTAGAACTGGGTGGGCTGGACTCATCACTCAAGCAGGGTTGCCAATTCCAGTGTGGAAAATTCCTGGAAATTTGGGGAGCCTGGGGAGGGCAGAGTTTTTTGGGGGAAGGGGGTGAATAGCAGCTGCCCAAAGCAGGTGCCACCAGGAAAGTGCTCTCTGGGGAAATCACAGCAGCCACAGGTTCAGGAGCGTGTCGATTCAAATGGACCCTCACAAGCTAGAGGCATTAAACTCTCAGTGGACAAATGGAGAGGAGGTCTAGCATGGGAGGGGAATAGCAAGTTGGAAAACCAAGTCAATGGGCAGGTACAGCGAGGGCAGCTGGTGATGCCAAGTCCATCCTCCCCACTGCTCTAAGAATTAATTTATTGGCATCGGTGTGTGGCTCATGAACTGCCACCATGAACCTAAGGAACCTCTGTGAAAAACATGGCAGTTTTATAGGTGGTTCATGGGCAATGAGATCTCATGGACCTAGGCCTCACATCGTGAACCATGAGCTGGTCATGTTTGTGACTAAATTAGGTTTGTGGCGAGGTTTCTGCCCATCCCTATTAACCCCCTGCTCCCCATTTGGTTCATTCCAAGCCAGCCCTTCCCCACTCCCTGCCATTGTCTTTATGGCTCTGGGTTCATTCTTTGCTAACTTTGGCCTATATTTTGCTATGGTAGCTTGCTGCAGCCTTGGCCTGGCTAGCCTGATCTTGTCAGATCTTGGAAGTTAAGCAGGGTAGGCCCTGGTCAGTATTTGGATGGGAGATTGGATATATATCCCACCCTTCACTCGGAGTCTCAGAGCAGCTTACAAACTCCTTTCCCTTCCCCTCCCCATGATAGACACCTTGTGAGGTAGGTGGGGCTGAGAGAGCTCTGTCAGAAACTGCTGTTTCAAGGACAGCTCTGACAGAACTATGGCTTGCCCAAGGTCATTTGGCAGCTGCGAGTGGAGGAGTGGGGAATCAAACCTGGTTCTCCCAGATTAGAGTTGGCGCACCAAATCACTATACCAAAAACAACCAGCGTGATGGTTGTGGGCTCCTTTAATGGCATCTGACACTTGCAGCTGATTGACCCCATCCCCTGAGGCTAGCTTTTTAAGCTGTCTACTCCTAGCCTGGGGGTTGTTGTGTTAACATCATTTTAGATGGTTTTTTCTTGTGTGCTTCTGTTCGTTGCACTCAGTATGCCAGCAAATTTGGAAAACACAACAGTGGCCACAGGATTGGAAAAAGTCAGTGTACATTCCAATCCCAAAGGTCAATGCCAAGGAATGTTCAAACTCTCACGCAGTTCCACTCATTTCACACACTAGCAAGGACATGCTCAAGATCCTACAAGCTAGGCTTCAGCAGTGCGTGGATAGAGAACTACCAGCAGTACAAGCTAGGTTTCGAAGAGGTAGAGGAACTAGAGATCAAATTGCCAACATTCACTGGATTATGGAGACGGCAAGAGAGTACCAGAAAAACATCTACTTCTCTTTATCTGGTGAATAGGATTTACAGCTACCTCTTACACACTGCTTTAAACAGATGTGTGTTTTCCATGATCATTTCTATAAAGGTGTGGCCTATTTTATCCCATTTATTGCTTCCTTCACAGGGTGCCCCCCCCCCAGTATTAGATCAGAATGCAAGCCTTTCAAATGTTGGGAGATTGTACTATTTCACACCCAGATTAAAAACATATTGATTTTTTTATGAGAGGCAGAAATAAACTGCTTACGGTGCTGTTGCTACGTTCTATAAATATTTAGTATCAGCAGTACATGAGATGTCGTGCAGAACTTAGCACGGGTGCCGTTCTCCCAGAAAAAGGTAGCGTAATCTTCAGACTGCCTTGACCTGGATGGCCCCAGGCTGGCCCATTCTCCTCAGATCTTGGAAGCTAAGCCAGGTCAGCCCTCGCTAGTATTTGGAAGGGAGACCACCAAGGAATACCAGGGTTAGGACGTGGAGGCAGTCAATGAAAAGCCACCTCTGAACAACTCTGGCCACAAAACTCCCATGGGGTCTCCACAAGTCAGCTGTGAGTTGACAGCAATAAATAAATAAAAATCTTCAGAGTAGCTAATACGTACTCAGTTCATATTCAGTATGGTGCAGTGGTTAGAGTGTCGGAGTGTTGTTACTTCCTCTGATTGGCTCAGCCGCATAAGGCACTGGGCTTGGCTCTTCTCCCACAGAGCCATGGTCTGTTTCCTATGGGACAGGAAATAGACATTGGACAGGAAATAGACATTTCAGGTTTCCAGTGATGTGTGAACTGGGCCTGCCCATTCATGAGAAATGACCAGCTGATTTAAGTTCGTGTCAACCGGCTGCTTGAGCTTTCATTGGGAATTTGGCCCCCAAGTCATCTGATCTTCTAGCAAGTTCAAGCAGGCCTCTTTTCAGTTCTGATTGTATTGTTTATTTATTTAAAACATTCACATGCCACCTTTCCACCCAAACAGAGCTGCCAAGGGTGGCAATCATCCCGGCATTTAAACAGCAAGACTTGAAAACAGCATTTAAAACAGAAGTGTATATAAAATAGTTTAACGATTCAGTAAACTAAATGAACACCCAGGCACACACAAGAACGCATTCAGGTAGGGTTGCCAGCCTCCAGGTGAGGCCTGGAGATCCCCCGCTTTTACAACTGATCTCCAGCTGACAGAGATCAGCTCCCCTGGAGAAAATGGCGGCTTTGAAAGGTGGACTCTATGGCATTGTAGCACGCTGAGGTCCCTCCTCTCCCTAAACCCCACCCTCTCCTGGATCCACCCCTAAAGTCTCCACGTATTTTCCAACCCAGACCTGGCAACCCTACAGCCAGGGAGGAGGGCCAAGAACAGTTAGTAGGGGAATGCTAAACAAGACAAAAAAAAGTATTTTCCTGCTGGAGGAAGACAACAATAGAGGGAGACAGTCAGATCTCCTTGGGGAGAGAGTTCAAAAATTTCAGGGCCACGGCTGAGGACACCATTTTGTAGGATGCTATTCATCCGTAATGGGATGGCCAAGACACCCAAAGCTGGGCCCCCAAAGATGACCAGACTGGATGGGTAGGTTCATCTGGGAGTAGGTGATCTGTAAGATACGCTGGCCCCAAGCCATAGATGGCTTTAAAGGTCAACACTAGTACCTGGAACTGGGCCCAAAAGCAGGCTCACTCCAACAACTTGCTTCCTAGTGGTGTTCATGACACAACATTATAAGCCCCAAAACTTGCTCATTCCTATTGGTGTAACTAGTAGATACTGGACAAGGAGGAAATCTGCATTCTCCTAGTTCCAGCCATAGAAATTCCAGAAACCTGAGCCAGGAAGTGCCTGGGTTAGAACTAGAAGTCCAGATTTGGTAGGGTTGCCAGGTCTGGGTTAGAAAATACCTGGAGACTTTGGGAGTGGATCCAGGAGAGGGCAGGATCTGGTGAGGGGAGGAGTCTCAACATGGTACAATGCCCTAGAGCCCACCCTTCAAAGCAGCCATTTTCTCCAGGGGAGCTGCTCTCTGACAGCTGGAAAGCAGTTATAAAAGCAGATCTCCAGGCCCCACCTGGCAGCCCTAAGATTTAGTAACCTTTGCTTCATTTCTACTATGATTGCAGCTGGGGGCTTCCTGGATTCCAAAGGATGGACCATAAATCTTTCCAACTCACATGGAGGCCTTGCTTTGGGTAATGGTCTCGACTGGCTGTGGGATTCTAATTTGACTTCCAGTTCTAACACCTGCTGCTCCGACCTGCTGGCCCCACTCCTGGCTTCCATCAGCCAAAGTCTGTGACTCCTGGCTCTAGTTTCCTAGCTCCCACCCAACAGCTACAAATGTCTTCTGACATGCCAGAGGTCTATGTTCTCCATAACATCTTTGCATTCCCCTATTATTATTCTTGTGCCACAAGAAAGGGATTCCAGTTATATCCAAATGCAGTTGTTTGCAATGCAGAGGTGGATCAAGAACTGAAAATCAGAGGTGCACTCACTTCCCTTCTATATTTGTGCTATTCCCGACTGGTAATGGCTCCGTTTACGTTCGAGGCCTTCCATTTTCTTGTGTGGGTGAATGAGTCTGTATCCCTCTCGGCCGGTTCCCTCAGCTCCTGCAATTTCTTTCTCTACCCCTCGACGCTCAGATGCTCACTGACTTTGTGCATCTTGGAAACTTACAATTTCACACTGCATTTGTTGCCATGACGACAACAAAGAGACCCCCAAAGTGGAAAATCTGTGGACTCAGCCTCTTTGATTTGTGTTGTGCCTGGACAGTGTCAGACACAGGGGCTGCATTAGTAACCGAGGCCATAATGGACTCTTACATTGTCCCTAAGAGCTTTTGAGAGTCATCCCAAAGCACCCGGCTACTTCTTTCAAATGATGTCCACCGCCATCCTGCTCCCCCGAGGACAGCCATCATCGGCTTTTGCCTTGACAGGCCGTTCTTCACTGCAGCCGCACTGCCAATGAATTTATCTGTCTTGATGGAGAAATGACGACTGCAGGGAGCAGGTGCCTGGCTCCGAAAGTCAAGACAACAATGTAGGAAGCGTTCATCCGGGGCACCGTTTTACCTGTATCATTCTTCTCTGGGAGTGATCCATCAATGGAGATGATGGAATGTTGACCACGGCCTTCTCCCCTCTCCGCCTCTCCCTCCTCCTCTTTCCAATCACGGGCGGCGAGAGGACCGGCAGCCCTTAAATGAAAACTTTACAGCGAAGAGAGGCTGACACTTTTTCATTATGAAGATACATGGGGTGGCTGGTAGCTAATGAATGTCAGTGCTCAAAAGGATAATCTCTGCTTCTCTCTGATACAATTTAACATCGTATTTCCCTAATTTGAGCCTGATTTAGTCGCTGGGGTATTTGGATGCCTCTTCTATGGTGCCGATAGTTAATTAAACAGATGTTGCAGAGGGAATCATTAATTTTAGTGCCACAGATGGGAGTGGAATGACTTTGTGAAGTTAATGTTTCAGCAAAACAATGGGCTTCTGTCATCAGTTGGTATAAACCAAGTAAATTAAGAGCAGAGCCAGAGGAGGGGGGAACCTTAGTAGGGCTATCAATTATGCATTCTGAAAATGATACCTTTTCTATTGGTTAATCATATGCTAGGTTAGGAAAGGAAGTCGAGGCAGAGAGATGACACTGCAGGAAGATTATACGGAATGGAAGACAGCACAGTGGCATGGAGGTAGTAATGGTTTTGAGCATGACACCTAGGTTCGGAACGCCACAGATCTGCAAACCTCTCTGGGAGAACAGGGATGAATTCCTGTTACCTGGTCTTATTATAGATTGTCCAAGAAGATAAAGAAGGATAAGGACTTAATACAGCACTAGGTACAATGAATAGAAGCCCTATACAGTAGAAGCTGTCCCAAGCAGCTCCCTCAAATGGACACAAGACAACCAAGCTGGGTTTAGCAAGTTGATTTAGATAACTGATCTGGAGTTCTGGACCATCAACTTATTAACATCCTTGATATTTTTAGGAGTGGGATCCACCAGGCAGCCCAGCAATTACCATCATTTGGGCAACACAGCCCTGTCTCTAAATTTGGCCAGTGGTTTTTGTTGGCTTTGTGCATCCTCACCTGTGCATGAACTTAGCCAAGAGGTTCCAAGCTTCATCCCCTTCCTCTAGCATATCACACAGAGAGCTAAGAGTTTGGCTGGTGCTGCTCAGCACCAAGGGCCTTCCCTTCCAGCCCAACTCACTGTCCAATGAATGATGGGTTATTACAGGAATGGCCCTTCATTCTACAATGCCTGAAGATGCTTGCCATTTCACTCTGTATTGAGCAGCCTGACTTATTCTTCTCATCCCTAACTGTGGCCTATATAAGCCTATTTATCCCTCTACCTAGAAGCTAAAATGAAGCAGGTGAAAAATGATCCCATAACAAGTACAGGGGTGCAAAATTTCTTGTTTGGCCCTGAAGTGATTGGCTAGTCTTATGCAGCCTCACGGGAGAGTCAAGGATCAGTGGAACATGGTGAATTCCTGTGTGGAACAGGCAGACCACCTTTATAAAAGCCTCCAACTCCCCTCCCCATTAGCTGGACAAAATGCCAGCCCTGCCAATTATTTTCCATGCATCAATTGATTTCAAAAGGACTAGGACAATGAAGTCCCTGGATTTAGTCTCCATTAATAGCATCGTAGTAATAGTAGTAGTGGTGGTGGTGGTGGTATTGTTCTGCACTGGAGACTATTATTCTATTCATAAGGCAAAATGAGTCTGATTACAGGACCTATCAAGGTAGTAAGGGAAGTATGTGTTGGTTCTGTGTCTTAATCTTGTTGGTCAGGTAAGCAAACCACTGATACAAGAACAGCTGCTAAAACTTGATGTCCCCAAGGGCCTCACCCCTGAGGAAACCCTTCCCCATTTGGGGTTATGGTTTGAGCCCCTTTTTTTGCTCAAATGTACACCTGAGTGTTGGCCTAGAAATGATAGAAGAAACCTGAATTAAGCTAATATCAAAAGGCAGTGACTCATGTCAAAGAGGAAAGGAATGTGGGCATCTCCTCTTTCAATCCACCCTAAATCAAGGGCCCTTTGCCCCAAGGCCCTCAGAGCCTTTCCCCAGATAGTTTCATCCTATCTAACAACCCAGATTTCCAAAACAATAAGCAAAGGGCCAATTCCAGCAATTTCCTTCCCATCTCAACAACTGGTTCATGACAAGTACCCAGCTCTAGATACATATATATCTAACTTCCAGATCTCCCCAAGGGAATATTTTTGATACTCTCAGTGCAAAAGGGGAAAATTTGTAACTTGTTTGGACTCATCCTGTCACCCCAGCTTCACAACTGGCCTCTCAACTCTCTGATTCCAAATCTCTGCTCCACCGAACTGTCACTGGGCTTTCTTCCCTCACCCGGTCAGTTGCAGCTCCCAATGCTGCATCTTCACTGCTGAGGACCAATGCTCCCTCTAAGCTGTGGAGTCGTGTGAGCAAAAATTCTACTTTGTGAGCTACTGGCATGACAGTTGTGAGCGAGTGATCTGGGTACTGCATCAATTAGTTTGCTCTGGAGCCATCCTTCCTGAGCTAAGACAAAAATGCGTGAGCCAGAGGCTAAAAGAAACGGTGAGCTAGCTCACACAACCTCAGCTTAGAGGGAACACTGCTGAGTACAACCTTTTCGTTTATAGGTTTATTCCCTATGTAGGCAGGCAGTTTTTCTAGGGAAAGGTTTCTTTGTTTTATTTACTGCATGATGCTTTTCATTCCGTAATTTTCACTTTGCTATACCATATTGCATAGATTAATTTGGCCTCTTTTTTCTGTTTGTAAAATAAAACCCCTTTGCTTAAGAGTCTTCTCCCCCCACCACCTTGTTCTTCAAGTGTTGATTTGAATCTGGACTTTGGTATACAAAGACTAAATGATCCCAAGTACAGAAGTGCCCAAAATACATGTTGTTGTTGTTTTCTATGCAAGCAGGGGGGCTCCTTTGCATGTCAGGGCCATCCTGACTTGGGTAACAAAGATCCCTTTTTAAACTAGAAATTGAAGCTAAGTCTTTGTATATGCAAAGCATGTGCTCCATCAATGACTTTCATTTGACAACAAAACAAAAAAATGTTTTGGTGCATGAAATATGCAGATCATGCCTTCTTCTTCAACTAAGGGAAAATATTTGACGCTGACGAACTTTAAACGGAGGGCTTCGACAAAATAAAACAAGAAGAAATGCCCTGCTTCAAAAGCTCACACCATTTATGAGTCAAGCGAAGACCCATCTGACCTTGAAATTGACTCGCAAAATACCTGCTGCTCCTGGGTGATCTACCCACCCTCTCCCTAACCATAAAACATCCTTTCCAAATGGTGGAAGAGTGACAGGCTGAAGGGGATAGTTCTGTAGTCCACCCTGACCATCCAGTCTGATACAGGGACTGAGAAAAAGTCCTATCAGTCCTGGTAGGAAATTATGTTGGGGAAGATGGGGAACAGTAATTTCCAGAAAAGATAGGTCACAGGTGTCAGGTAACCCTGCCATAGCTGGAATGCGGGGGGCATCCTTCTCTGTTACAGGAATGCGGGAATTGAGGGGGTCCTCCTTTCTCGCTGTGATTTACCATTGTGTGTTCTGTTTCTTATCGCTCTGCCTGACCTTGGGTCTCAAGCCGCTAACTTACAGCCGCTTGGAAATGTAACGGGTCTGGGTTGTTTTCTTACGCTTGCCCACTTGCCTTTCACACACGCTCTGTAACTATTGGCTTAGCTATTGGAGGGAGGGTTAGTTAGTGCAAATGGGGTATAACTTAGCCTGCTTTCTGCTTCACGTTATCACTGACACAGAATATGTACATGTGTCTCCAGCATTGCCTTAATAAACACTATCTTCTGAAGAAGCCTGGTTGTTTGAGGGACTTTCTGGGGAACCTGACAATAGGTAACAGTCCACTCTGTCTTTAAAGAACCATCCCCTGCATCCAGTTACTCACTCTCTCTGGAAAGTTAAGGATTCTGACTGAGAAGGGATTGTCATCTATAAGTATGTGGGTGCATACATGCCTACATTTGTGAGAATCCCCTTCAAAGAAATACCCAGTGAGCATTTTTGATACTTCTTTGGGAGTGCTCTCAAAAGTACAAGCAGCTTTGGGTCAAGAATGAGTACATTTGCCTACTGTTAGAAATCCATGAGTCATGTTCTTCCGTAAGAATTCCTTCTTATTTTTTTTTCCTAGTTGCTTACCCTCACCTGTTAATGCTGCTAGAACTTCATTCTCCCCTCCCCAAAGACACAGGGCAATGGTATTTTGGTTAAACTTGGGTTTATCGATTCATCCAAAAATGGGTAATTTGCATTGTAACAGAAGTAGCTGTCTGCCTACCACCATTTTGGGCATCAATCCTCCCAAGTGGCTTCAAGTTTGGATAGATCTACCAGTTTCTTTACTCTTGCTCTTCTGTTATCTGTAGCAGGAGGTAGCAAATAAGGGTGCGTGCTGAGACAAAAAAAATATATAATAATTTCATATCCAGGGTTCAGGGTGGGGGGATTTACAGTAACTGCGTAACTGAGTACAGGGCATTGCCAGTTCAGGATTCAATCGATGAATCAATTCTTTCTTCGGCCCATGACCAGTACAAGTCAAGAATAAAAGCTTTACAATAATGTCATTAGAAAGTGAAATTGGTCCGATCTATTGGCAACAATTACTTAAAATCTGTACATAGAATTTCTCTACGAATTCTACAGACTACTGAATTTTTTTTGGCACAACTAATGGTAACTTGTTGATTAACACCCATTAAAAGTTTCTTTAAAATGTAAACATCGGAACATCCAGGAAAATTGGTAAGTAGAGGGGAAATTATATTAGAATGGGCTTCCTGATAGAAGCGACAGTGGAATAATACATGCTTGGCTGACTCCACCTCTTCAGTGCCACACAGACAAATCCTCTCCTGTTCAGGATTCAAATCCAAGTGGTTAGTTCAGGTTCTGGAGGCTTGGGGCCATCAATTTCAGTGGGGATTCTATTGGAGGGTCTGGGACAGGTGTTTATAAAGAAGCTTGTAAACAGCTTGTAAGAAGCTTCGTCCTGCTTTCTCATTGGCTGAACACAAGCCGCCTGCACCAATGAACCTTCATGCTTTGTTTGAATTACATAAGGGCTGACACAAACTCATCCCTGGCTCCACTGGAGCCATGGATGAATTTCTTCGGCAGGAATCAGTGTAGTATTTCTTTCTTTTTTTCTTGAGAAGGCCAAATAGATTCAGCGCCCAGACGATAATTATGCTGTTGGCAGTTCCGATTGCGGATAAATCTTTCATGAAGCACCTTCCATCCTCTCCATAAGCAGCACTTGTCTGCAGGAAAGAAAAAGATGTTAATGGCAAGTGAGTCTCCAGCTCATGTTAGGGGCTCGTATCATGTTGTTTATGCTGCACAAGGCATGGCTTTGGAACTGAACACTGAAGTCAATCAGCTCAGTAAGTAAACCCCCTCCTGTGTTTGGTACCAGGCAGCTCTCCCACACAAAGGGATCAAGCCTAAACAGACCATCTCAGAGGTAAGTCCCATCTTATTGAATGGTGCTTACTCCCAGGAAAGAGTCCTTAGAGTTCAGCAGCAGCAGCAGCAGCTAGGGTTGCCAGGCAGTGCAACTGGTGAGAGGGTCGTGGCCAGTCCATAAGGGACCACAGCATTGTGTGCAGAACTATGTCATTACCATAAAAAAAAGATAGTGCTAAAGAGTAGCTCTAGGAATCCCTAGAAACTCTATGGTTTATCTGGGTTTTGCATAGAGTTTCCAGCAATCCCTAGAGGTACTCTTCTTCCAGTAAGAACGTCTGGTACTGGGGGTTTAATATTTCCCCCCTCCTTCTGCTGCTTGGAGCAGTGATGGACAATGTTACCAGGAGGGTGGGCCCTCTTTCCCTCCGGCACTTACACTTTTTCTTTGGGGCTTGTAACAGAACCTTGGTAAGCTAAGTCAATAAAGACCATGTTTTTGCATACGGCATTATGCAGATCGAACACCAGACTGCAAAGTTTAGGTATGCTGGGCCACATCTACGGCAATGTACTTGCTGATGTCTGGAGATTCAATCATGTTCACTTTGGTTGATTGATTTATGTACAGGATTATCATGGCTCTCAGGATGTGTTCTTTTATCTTTTAATCCCACCTTGCAATGCAGATTGTTCCCCCCAGATACTGTTTCCATGCAGTTATATACCAAACTTCTTCACTATCCTCTTCAAGAACTGGTAAACTTCTGTACATAGAAACTGAGCTTGCCATGAATTTGTTCATCTATCTACAGGATTCTGTGCACTTTTCCTAAATAGACTGGCATGGCTACATTTGGGCGTCTGTTTTTCATTGTGAACATGACAGTTAACCTTGGTGTGGGATAACTGCAAACAGCGGTTGAACTAGCCCTGACCTGGGTAACCCAGGCTAGCCTGATCCTGTCAGATCTTGGAAGCTAATCAGGGTTGGCCTTGGCTAGTATTTGGAAGGGCGATCTCCAAGAAATAACAGGGTTGTGACACAGAGGCAGGCCATGGCAAATCACCTCTGAAATGTCTCTTACCTTAAAAAAAACAAGTCTAGCTCACCACCTAGTGGTGCATAACACTAAAGGAGCTAGGACTTCTGACTGCCAGACAATCTTAGGATCTCCTGGCTATTCTACACAGAATGCCATATGATAATTATTAATTAGTGGCTGAACTAGAATCTGTAACATTTGATTTTGTCTATCTGGGCTTGGGTAAGGATTAAGGATAGTTTTCTAACTGCACAAAGGGGTTACCTCCTAGGAGGCGGTACTCCAGCAAAAAAAGAAGAAGAAGAAGATCATTCTTGTTATTAATAGTTTGTAGTTATACACTGGAAGAAGAGGTGATTTCAGATCTCTCATGCCTGCTATCTGGACCTGGGGGGGGGATCCCAGTTTCAATTTCATTTCTCTTTTGTGCAAACAGAATGTGCCGCAATTAGTTTTGGCCCCATTCTCTATTTCCTTGCACTGAATTTGTTGTGTCCATTTTCAGCATTGTGTTCATTTTCAACATTATTTTTCCATCAGTCAGAATTATACACTACACTGTGTGTATAAATGCCATGTAGAAACTGAACAACATGCATATACGGTACAAATGAATCCAGAAGATTCAGAGCAAGGCCCTGAAATCATTGACAAAATATGAACAAATGGAGAAGGAAGGAAGGAAGGAAGGAAGGAAGGAAGGAAGGAAGGAAGGAAGGAAGGAAGGAAGGAAGGAAGGAAGGAAGGAAGGAAGGAAGGAAGGAAGGAAGGAAGGAAGGAAGGAAGGAAGGAGTTTATCCCCAGCAGAAACTATCCTAATTTTATGCTAGCTGCATTTGCTACTCTCAGATTCATTTGGATGTTTTCCAACACATACCTGAAATGTTTGCTTTCCCCTAAATTCCGGAGACCCATTCCCCTCCCCCCAGATTTTAAATATCCAATAATATAATCCAAAGAAGAGTTTCACTATTCTAAGTCCATTGACTTTAGTGGACTAAGAAGGGTGGAACTCTGTTTAAGAGTGCATGGCAAATTACCTAGTCTGCTTCCCAAAGTGAGAAAAAAAAAGAATTCTCCATTATGCATTGTTTGTTTATTTTGATTGTATTTAATATTCTACATGACATGCATACAGCTTTCCGCAGCTTCAGTTTTTTTAGTTCATGAGTTCCTTTTCTTTGCACACTATTGATTTACACCTGTGGATAGATAAAACAATGGGGAAAAGGCAATCTTGATTTCCTTATAATCGTACCAAGTTTATTTTATGTGCAGTGTTTTACCACTGCTTGGGAATGCATATACAGATTGGTAAAACACAAAGATTGTGGAGGCAAATGCAGACTTGACCGCATCAAGGTTACTTTTTCCCCATTGTTTTATCAATGCGCACATGTGACATAGGAACAAAAGGAAGTGAAAGCTCTGGAAAAGTGTGCATGCTGTGATTCCAGTATTAATTTTAGACTTTCTCCTACTTACACTAAAATAAAGGAAGAGTGGAGGGGGGCACAGGTTGAACTTCTGAAAAAGTAATGGCATGGAAAGAGAAAAATCTATTCATCCCTAAGCACATCTCCCACCCCGGTGCAAAGCAGCATGCAGGGCTGTGGTCATTTGAGTTCCTTCCACCCTGACAGCAGTCAGTGGCGTCTGCTTTTGCCACAAGCAATTGATTCCCTTTCCCATTTGCAGCTCTAATTAAACGCACACTGAATTAAACGTGAAATGCTTCAGAAACAATTAGCTCCTTCCTTTGTCCTCCTTGCCGGAGTCTGTAATGTAGGGCATCCAGGTGTCACTTCAACAAATCTCCATCAACAGGCCTTTGTGGAAGGAAATGGAGTCCGAGAAGACACATGCGGCATCTCACAAGACTCTGACCTTCTGGAACAATCATGTGTCATTGGCACAGAGATGGTTAAAATCTGGGTATAGAAATCTCTTTCCTGTCTCGGGGCTGCAGCCAATGTAGGACCAGTAGGTAGGTACATTTCCTTACTTGTTCACACCACCTAGGGATGTTTCAAGAAGCAGAGTTTTGACGTTTATAACCTAACAGCTTCCATTAAAAGATGAAGGTCCCGCTGTCAGAATAAGGACAATTCTGTCTTCAAAAGAGATATGGCTGGCATGTTGCCCTCTCTTCCCCGGATGGCAGTGTTTCATTCTAGGGAGGAGCAGAAGTTCCCTCTTTGTCTCCTTTCCCAACAGAGTTCATTGACAGAGCATCAGTTGTGGACACAGATTCTCTCAGGTTCCATTCATCTTCCGTTATACCCTCACAACAATATTGTGATGTAGGTTAGGTTGACAGTGTATGTGACTGGCCAAATTAAATCAGCAGGTTTTATGACTGAGTAAGAATTCAACTCAGGTTTCCTCAGCCTAAACACTGCACCACACTCCTTCTGGTCTATGTCTCCTTGAATACTGTCAGGCACCTTGCACACTCACAATTTAGGGTTCCAACCTCCAGGTAGTGGCTGGAGATTTCCTGGGATTACAATGGATCTCCAGGTGACAGATGTCAGTTCCCCAGGAGAAAATGGACACTTTGCAAGGTGGACTCGATGGCATTATACCCCACTGAAGTTCCTTCCCTTCCAAACCCCACCCTCCTCAGACTCCACCCTCCCAAATCTTCCAGAATTTCCCAACCCAGAGCTGGCAACCCTAAATAGTAGCTAAAGGGAGAGTGTTAATCCCACCACCCCAAATCATTTCCTGCCTGCAGAGATGAAAATTTACCATTTTCTAGCTCTACTTCTCAGGGCGAGTTCAAGATATCTGGTCATCCCAAGAAAAGTCCTCCTACTGTTTCTTCCTATGCCAGCAACTGAGCTTAAATCCAGCCTGCAGTGGGATGTATCCCAGAAGCACTATCCTCAACCTCTGAGGGTAAACTGAGTCCTTGTTATGTGCTAGCACTACTTTGGTGTAGTGGTTAAGTATGTGAACTCTAATCTGTAAGAACTGGGTTTAATTCCCCACTCCTCCACTTGCAGCTGCTGGATGACCTTGGGCAAGCCATAGTTATGTCAGAGTTGTTCTCTCAAGGACAATTTTCTCAGCACTCTCTCAGCCCTGCCTACCGCACAGGGTGTCTGTTGTGGGGAGGGAAGGGAAAGGAGTTTGTAAGCCACTCTGAGACTCCGAGTGACGGGTGGGGTATAAATTCAATCTCTTATTCTCTTCTCTTTTAAAGCAGCCCCAAGCAGAACTGGACAGCCTGCTAGTCATTTTGCAAAGGTTCTCAGTGACAGAATGAGAAAATCACAGAGCCAGCAGGGATAGAAGAAGAGTCCAGCTGGATTAGGTTTGTCTAGTCCAGCTCCTGTTCAGTACTATTATCACCAGCAGGGAACCTACAAGGACTTGTGGGGGGCATATAGTTTTCCTCTGAATCCCTTCCTCCAATATTTACTCTTTCCCTGTCTGGGCAACCCCCATAGGTTCTCTCCTATTTCTGCTTCCTTCTTGTCTTCCCACTCCCACATTTCTCTCTAAACTAGGGGGTGCTGGCACACAAAATTTTAGCTGCCAGCTCAGGAATTTTAGCTTCTGTTCACACTAAGGCATTTCCCCCTCCATTGGAAACAATGGAGGATGGGGGCACCTCCTTCTGGGGCACATAGAATTGGACCCCCCTGGTTCAATCTTATTAAAACTTGGGTGTGTGTGTGTGGAGGAGAGGCATCAGCAGCTATGCTGCAAACTTGGTGCCTGTACCTAAAAAAAACCCTGCCCCCCATAGCCCCATATACCCCTAGATTGATTCTCCATTATAGCCTATGGGGCCCATTGACTATAATGGTCCCCATAGGCTATAATGAAGCAGGGAAAAAAATCTTTTTTTTTAACACCTATTTTGCTTTTCAGTATGATTTGTAAGCTGCCTTGAGTCACAGGAAAAGTGGTTGGGGCAAGTTTGTTGTTTGGGCAGGCTGATAAGTAGTTTGGGCAGGTTGATAACATTTAAGCAACTTCCTGTTTGTTAGGTTAAGCAGGGTTCTGACAGTGATTGTTCCACATCTGTTATACTTGACCTGTATTTTGTCATAATTTGTCATAATTTAGTAAAAAAACCCCCACCAAATTAGACCTCAAGAGTTCCTCCCCCCCAAGTGCTGGTATGTTTTCTAAGTCTCAGCACAGGATGACAGTCCAAGGCCAGGTCTACCAATATAGTGGAAGGGATGGTAGACCACTAGATGGTAGTGGAAGGGATGGTAGAACATAGTTTAAAATAATTCATTCTGAGATTTTTACAAGGTTACGGAAATAATCTAAAAAACTAAATTATGCAATAAGTCAAGTGTAGATTTTCTCACAATGCTGCTAGCTTTCTTTGCTCACAAGGTAGACTTTTTGCTCACAACACTGTGGAGCTTAGATGGAACATTGGACTACTCTCTACTCCCCTGTCTTCAGCTGTCCCTCCTCCCTGGCAATCTTTTTGGGTTCACAACTCTGGTTTGGGATAGTTGTGGGTGGCATCTGGGGAGGATGGAGTTTGCAGAGGGGAGGGAGCTTATCAGTGACATAATGCCGTAATTTCTTCCCCAGAAGCTGCTGTTTCTTCCAGGGAAATTGATCTCTGTAGTTTGCAGATCGATGTGATTCCAGGAGAACTCCAGTTCCCACCTGGAGACTGGAAATCCTACAGCCTCTCCCCAGGAGAAGTGTGGCCAAGTTGCTCAGTAGCCACTGCTGGCATTGGGTTGGGGCCCAGTTGTGTGGTGGCTGCTGGTGCCAGGCCAAGTGATGTAGGCAGTGAATCTCTGGTGGTTGCCTCTGGCCTATGCCCAGCACAACAAGTCCTCCTTCATCACAGAACATAACAGGGAGATGGGGAGGGAAACTTTTCCAGAGCTGTTTTGACCCCCAAATCCCATGCAGGGCTTTGTTTTACAGAAATCATGGTTTAGAAGACTCCCCAATATTGCCTAGCAGTCTCCAAAATGGCAACTTGAAAGCTCAATATGCATTATTTTCTTCAAGCTATAGGCATTGTTTCTATCATTTTGGGGAGTTTTAATCTCTGGATATTTTTTTTTAAGATTACAGATTTTTCTGCAAACTTGGAGCTTCCTTCCAGATATATTTCCCCAGTCTGTCCCTAACTCCATTTTGCCTAACCATTATTCCACATTCTATGGCCCAGTTCAGAATTAGATATATGATTGTTTTTGTTGTTGTTTACTTGTCTTATTATGGTTTATTCTTGACACCCATTGCAGCCTGATAAAAGCTGGTCACTATCAATCTCCCACTGCTTTCTACAGGAATTCTAAGACTGTATGCAGCAGCATTGTAGTGGCACACCCTTTCAAAGGTACACCAAGTGGAACCCATGCAAAGGTCTTCTCCATGGCCAGCTCTAGATTCTGGAACTTCTACCATATGATTGGTCCTCTCACTCAAGGCCTCCTGGGGCCAACTGAAGACTTTCATTAATTTGAAAGGTTTTTTTAAAAAACTGGTATGGAATCTAAGCTTTTAAGTTGTAGTCCATATCATCTTTTATTGCATACAATATCACTGTATACTGTACTTCTTTGTTACTGTAAGAACTATCTTGACTTCAGGGACTGAGAGACAGAACAGCTCCTCAGATAAACTAACTGAAGACAGCTGCCTTGAAAGGCTAGGCAAGTGCATGTATTTAAGCCATTGATTAGACTATAACAAGCATGGGAGGCAGACTAGAAATGCACTCAAAAATTGTAATTAATTGCAAGAAGAGGATTGTAAAGCAAACACTACAGCCTGGGATTTCTTCTCTGCCTTGGATGGCTAACCAAGATGGAGAAGAACTCACCCATCCCACAATCCCCCTTTCCAGCCACCAAGATACCCATCTGCTACAGCAGTTTGGAAGGGGGCAGGGGAGACCAAGTTTCTTTTTTTGTAAAACTCTCTTAAAAAAGAGAGAATTTTATTCTTTTTATAAGAAACAGGAAGGGTAGACAGATGGAGAAAGAAAAAGATGGAGTGAAATTTTCCTGTTAGTGAGGGTTAGTTTAGGTTAATAACCAATACCAGTTTTGGCATCTATCGTGGTTAGAAGATCTTCTTTTTAACTATTGCGAAGTCCAAAATCACTCTGTTAATGCAGTTAGTAAAGTCCATTGGGGTTAGTAATTAAACAGCTCCTTCCAGATGTTACACGAACAGTCCTCAAAATATCTTCTTTTTAAATCTCTTCCAGTTGTGGATTGAGTCCATTTTAACTTTGAAGTCTTCCGTTCCATCACCACTTTCCCCTGGGCTGCTGTCTTCTTCGCTTGTCCCAGTTTGGAATACTGCATCTTCCTCCCTGCTGGCGTGTCTCTTCAGAAGTTTCTGTACTTTAAAGATGAAATCCTTCTTCTTTCTTTTCTCTTTTTCCTTAAACTTCTGGCTTTCAGGCTTCCTGGGCTCCACAAACTCTTCAGATGAAATTAGATCTCCAGTTTGTCGCTTGCTATGCTCAACATCCCCTTCTACTGGCAGAGTATTCTCTTTTATAAAAGTGGAATAGGCTTTGGGAGCCTCATCCACCTCTTCTTTTAATTTTATCGCTTCACTGCCAGTTAGGGGTGCCAAGACATTTGTCAAGGTAAATCCGAGATCTTCTTTCTCTTCTTCTTTAACGCCCTGGAAACCTAGAATCAAATTCGATTTCTGTTCAATCTCCATCATCTTTCTAGTTGTTTCCGATATCTGTTTCTGTCGACTGATGAGAACACTATCCATTTTAGACAGAGTTTCGTTGATTTTCTGCAATTGTTCCAGCAGGGGGCACAGCATCTCCTTTTCCTGTTGATTGACAGCAAGCTCTTGGGGGGGCTGTCTGGACCGGAAGTCCCTCCTCTCTTCTCTTCCGGTGTCTGCAGGACTTTTTCCAGTATCGACATTTTGTTTTTTTGTTTACTTTTAAAAAGTTCGTGCCGCATCCCCCAGGAAGCTAAGATAATCAAAATCTTCCATGCAACCCCAACGGTACTTTCACCAACACTTTTTCTTCTCTCAGCCCCCTTCACGCTCCCTTTGTGGATCTTGCTTCTCAAAGGGGGTGGGAACTCCTCCCTCCTCCCAACGCTTATACGCATGCAGGGGGCTCTGATTTACGCTTCAAAATAGATCTCCAACTCACGATTCGATGCTACTTCTTCTTTTTATTTTAAGCCATAGCGCTGTCTTCACTCCTGGAATTCGGTGGTGCCGCTAAGTCCCATTACGGGCACGCCGCAGCGGGGCCGATTGGGGCGGGGAGAAAGCCTCAATTTCCCGGCTGTCTGCCGGCAAAGAGGCTACTCCCCAAGCGCCCCCGGTTCGGAGCCTTTACCTAAGGCTCACTAGGGTCTTTCGCACATGCGAAGACCCCCCTAACTGCGCGTGGGCTAACCGCCTCCGGGAGCGTCCCGAGAAGCGGCCGCCATTCGCGACGCCGAAACCGAAACCAGGGGGGAGACCAAGTTTCTGATCATTTTGGAGAACAGTCTGCTTTTGCAAACCCAATTCCAATTCAAACCAAGAGGGATTCTTTATTTTTGTATGTTTATCCTGTCTTTGCACCAAGGGTGACATACATGGTTCTCCCTGCTGCCATGATATCCACAACACAGTACTGTGAGTCAGGCTAGTGTGAGAGAGAATGGTTGATCCAAGATCACCCAGTGGGTTACATGGAATTTGAATCTGGGTTCCCCAGGCCTACAGTTCAACTCTCTAACTCCTAAACCCCATGGGCTCTCTGCCAATGGAGTTATTGAACTTGGGTGGTGTACACTGTATTGTGAATGATTTTAAATGCATTCTTATTGTACAGCACTTCCTCCCCAATGCTGAGCCTTCGAAAGATATCATGACTCATAATTTGTCCAACAACGACCAGTATAGTTTTAGTCCAAGCAGAGTTGCCATTCTTTTGATATTGGATTTTTTATGGTTTTAATTGATTTTATAATGTATTGACTTAATTGTTGTAAGAATCTAATTTAATAAATTGTATATATACTAGGAATAAGGCCCATTGTGGAAATAAATACAATGAGCTCTAGAAAAAGGTTCTTGGTGGGTGCCCTGGCCTTGGGCACTCAGTGTTAATTTGCTGTGGCATATAATGACACAGAGCCCACTGTTTTCTCCAGGGGAACTGATCTCTGCCATCTGAAGAACAGCTGTAATTCTGAATGATCTCCAGCCCTCACCTGGAGATTGGCAGCAGTGATTCCCCAGGAGGAAATGGCTGGTTTGGAGGATGGAGTCTGTGGCATTGTACCTGTCTGAGGTCCAACCCTCCTCAAACCCCATGCTCCCCAGGCTCCACCCCTCAAATCTTCAGGAATTTCCCTACCTGGAGTTGGCAACCCTATCACCTTCCCAGCCAACCATCAGCCTACCTTTATCTGCCCTTCTGACTTCAGCTTTTCATCTCCTTCCCCCTCCTTCCTGGAGAGCAGTTGTAATTCTGAGTGATCTCCACCCCCCACCTGGAGATTGGCAACAATGGTTCCCCGGGAGGGAATGGCTGGTTTGGAGGGTGGAGTCTATGACATTGGACCTATCTGAGGTCCCACGCCTCCTCAAACCTCACTCTCTCCAGTTTCCTGCCTTCAAATCTCCAGGAATTTCCCACCTGGAGTTGGCAACCTTATCTCCCTCCCAGCCACTCATCAACCCACCTTTATTTCCCCCTCACTCTTCAGCTTTCCATCTCCCCTCCCACCTGCAGGCTCTACCATGCTCTGAAGCCCTGACTGCTATGTCACATTGGCTGTCACGGGGGGCCATCTCAGCAGGGTATAAGGACACAGAGTCTGTGCCAGCTCTGAGTAGGGAAATATCTGGAGGGAAGCGTTGGGGGGGGGGGTTGCGGAAGGACTCAGCAGAGTATAATGCCATAAGGTCTACCCTCCAAAGCAGCCATTTTCTCCAGGGGGACTGATCTCTGTCATCTGGAGATCAACTGTAACAGCGGGAGATCTCCAGGTCCCACCTGGAGATTGGCAGCCCTAGGGGAAAGTCAGCCACACAGCAGGGGAGTGGAGAGAATGGTTTGATGGCCACTGGCTCACCTCATTAGCCAGCCAGCCATGGTGGAGCCAAGCAGGAGAGAGAGACATTTTCAGTTTATTCTGACAGGAAAGTGGCCAAGCTGGCAGTGGGCGGGGGAGGGGTTACACTGAAAGACCTTTGTCTTTTTACTGACAGAACCAAGGTTGGTTGCCTACCAACAGCCACTGAGCGAAAAGTTAGTCTCACAGAGGAGCCAAGCTGGAGAAGTGTCTTCATCAAGAGAGAAAGTTATTCTGACAGGGAACAGTGGCTGAAGTGGGAGTGGGTGGGGAAGAGGAGCAGACCCAGCACCCGGCCAATGGCACGCAAGTACTCTTGAGTAGTGGCTGATGGCCCAGTGGCTGATGGAACCACACTGCACAGCCAATGGGAAAGCTGGAAATGGCCAATATGCTAAAAGAATTATTATATAGAGATATATGGTAAGCTATGATATCTGGAAGGAAACCTGAGCAAGCAGCAAGAAGAAAAACTAAGGATAAGTCATAGTTACCATTTTCATTTCATTTGCAGTATGTACACTTTATTATCGGTTGTGTTGGTCACTGATGATTTCCCCCCCTGCTTTTAACATCATTTCTACATAGGTGCCGTTCCAACATTATGTAACATTCTATTTTGTATCCCATTTATATGGAACTAATGCAAAAAATAGCTTTGAAAAACACAGGGTTTTGGGGGATGTAATGGGAAAAGAGAAATGGATGCCAAACATATGCATTTATTTTGTATATTTTTATCTCACCCTTCCTCCAAGAAGTACATTGTTTTCCCTTCCCCTGTTTTATCCTCACAACAGCAGCCGTATAACTTTGGATTTTTGAAGGGGCATGTCCCAAAGATATGCGTGCATGGAAAATACATGGCTTGCCCCCTTCCCACACAAGATGGCAACCACACATATCAGGTGGATCATGTCCAGTGTGCTCTCCTGCTACATGTAGGTGGGGCACCAAACCCGAATAATCTGAGCAGAGCTTCTGTCTGAGCAGAGAAGTGATTCCATATGTGTAACGAATAAATAAAACGAGTCAGTTAAGGAACTGGATGCTATCTGGGTGACGGGCTGGGTTTCGAAGCTCATCACGGAGTTGATTCAAGAATTGGCAAGTGTGGGCTTTGACATTTTATCATGGTTTGGAGGAGGATGCATGATCCGTCGACTCCCGAGAAGCACAGCTGCGCACCATTCAGCAGGAAAGCCGTCTCCCATCTGACATTTGCCTCCCTGCCATCCCGCCATCTGAAATTACAGCTCATTTTCTCATAAAGGAACCTTTGCAAGACAAATTCCTGGGTAGACACGACTGAAGTAGGTCACATTAGCGAGAGCTCTGGAGAGCCGGCATCTGTCTCCTCCTCCCCATCAATGAGCATGGCTGCTGCCTCCTCTCCCCTCCTCCTTTCCTCCCACTTTAAAGTTCCTGAAATGGGAGTTCTGTGCTGGAGGAGCAAAAAGCCTTGCTCTGGTTTGGCAGCTGGAAGAATCGATGCCGGCAAGGTCCTTGAGAACAGACAGCTGGCTGACAGGGGCAAAGGAAAGGATGATTCATCAGTCTCCTGCAAAACTGAACAGAGGAAGCAGCCTTCCGTAGGGGCAGGGGGGGCAGGGTCCTAGAGAAGCTGGCTTTTAGGTCGCAATGAACCAAGAATCAGCAGGTGGGTGTACAAAGCCAGACTGGTCCATCGAGGACCAGTGGAATGTAGTGGTTAGGGTGCTGAGTGACAGTCTAGGAGACCTAGGTTCAAATCCCCATTCTGTCATGGAAATTCACTGGTGGGCAGAGGTGCCATTCTCCAACTGAGGGTGTGGACTCCCCTGTCCCACACTTCTGCTGCCCCCTCAGCATCATCTATGGTACCATGTCGCTTTTGGTGAAAAACTGGAAATGACATGGGGGTGATTCCTAGAGCTACCAATGTCACGTCCATTTTTGAAAACTGGAAATGACATAGCTCTGCAACCAGTGTAGTGCCCACCCATATCCCCACTCACAGCCCTCCCATCAGTTGCTGGGCACTGCCTGGCAACCTTACTGGGGAATGACCCCTGACCTGGATAGCCCAAGCTAGCCTGACCCTGTCAGAATTTGGAAGCTAAGCAGGGTTGCCCTTGGCTAGTATTTGGAAGGGCGACCACTCTAGCTCACCCCTAGTGTTGCAAAACACCAAAAGAGCTAGAACTTCTGGCTGCCAGACAATCTTAAGATCTACTGGCTATTCCACACACAATGCCATATGATAATTGACTGCACCTGTCTTTTCAAGAGAGAACATTGGGGAGACCTTTTTTGGGGGGTTCCTATAACTTGGAGAGGTTGTAGAGGAGCGGGCAGCTGGGGGAGGTTTCCTGTGCATTTGGTGTGTGTGGCTTGCAGGGCGTTTGTGCCGGTTGCCCTTCCACGAATATTTCTCTGTGAACCATGAACTGCACAAAATTCGTGATGTACTTTAGTTTGTGTGTCAGTTCATGCCCATCCCTAGTCTTAGTCTATTTAGCGGCTGTGAATAGTTAGCATTGGAGATTATAGTGAAATGAGTATACTTTATTTAAGAGGGGGTTTGCTATAAATCAGTGACTGCTTCTGAGTTTAAAAATGACTTTCTTAAGTTACCCCTTGACCCCTATACACTCACTATTATATGAGTTAGCAAGGATTTATCCTTAATGATGTGGGTTCACCAGCACAATTCATTATAAACCTATTTATTATTTTTTTATATGTTACAATCTTTTGCCTCCCATATTTCTCCCTCCCCCACAAAAGGGCATAAGACAGCTTACCGCAGCAATCTACTAAAGGCATAGAAATAGAAAAACACATCTAAAAATACAAACTCATATGCCAACCGTGCAAAAGCAGCTACCGCATTCAGCCTCCACTACTAGAGTCCCTCCTAAACACAACACTGCCTTACAGAGTTTTTTGGAGGCTGACTGAAGAAATCCTCCTCACCTCCTTTGGAAGGGAATTCCAAAGGGATGAGGCTGTCTCTGAAACTGAGCGGATGTAACGCACAGGTGAGAAGAGCGAAGCTGATGCAAATGCTCAGGCAAGCAGAGGCAGTCATCCAGGGGGCATGTGGGTCCCAGGCGATCGTGAAGAGACTGGAACATAGCCTGAGGCCGAATCTGCATTTGTCTTTCCCACCAGTGTCCCCGCCTTTTGACTCCGTCTTCAAAAAAAGCTGTCCACATTTGGTTTCATTTTCACACCTCAACAGTGCTAGCATACCTTTGCATGTCCACATATGTTTATCGTCCTTTCGGGGCGGCTCCACTGTCATTGCATCTCCGCACTGCTTTAAAAGAATCTTCTCCAAACAACAGTCAAACAAGCATAGAGAAAGATGAGGTCACAGCAGCACGCAACTGACTTAAAAATGCGAATGCAGGTTCGACCTGAAAGAGGAGGCTTTAGGCGAGCTGAGCCAAGGGCAACCAGCAGGACTCTGGGGTGACAGGAACATAGGGGGTGTCATTGGCAACAGTATGACATCATTTCTGAGAGAAACTTGTAAGTGGCATCATTCCTCTCTAGGAGTTACTGGAAAACCATAGAGTTTCTGGTAATTCCTAGAGAGGTGTGATGTTGCTTCACACCATCAGCCCATTTTTTTGTGTGTTTGTTTGTTTGTTTGTTTGTTTATTTACAAAATGTGTATCCCGCCTTTCTGCCTTTACAAGGGCTGCCAGGGTGGCTAACAATGTAAAACATACATACTAAAATGACACTACAAAACCATTAAAATCAGCCTCCCCTCCCAAACATGCATCCCTGAAACAATGTCTAAAAGAGTTAAAAACAGCATTCAAGTACGTACAAAACACTGAAAAAAATATATGTTAGGAAGGAGAGATAATTGACAGAATGCTAAACAAAACAACAAAAGTATTCAACCACCGGCAGAAGACAGCAACAGAGAGAGACAGGCACATCTCCCTGGGAAGAGAGTTCCAGAGTTTTGGTGCCATGACTGAGAAGGCCCCTCTCCTGAGTTGCCACTGGCCGAATCTCAGAAGGTGGGGGCGCTCAAAGCAGGGCCTTCCAAGATAACTGTAAAGGTTGGGCAGTTCCATAAGGCATTAGGCAGTCTTCATGTATCCTGGTCCCAATCAGTGGTCCCTCTAAGCTGAGTTAGTGTGAGCTAGTTCACAGTTTTTTAGCCTCCGACTCACACATTTTTGTCTTAGCTCAGGAAGGATGGCTCCAGAGCAAACTGATTTATGCAGTAGCCATATTGCTTGCTCACAACATTCATGCCAGTAGCTCACAAAATAAAATTTTTGCTCACAGGACTCCACAGCTTAGAGGGAGTGCCAAGACTGGAATGATATAGTCCCTATGACCCACTCCAGTCAACATCCTGGCTTCAGTGTTCTGTACCAACTGAAGTTTCTGAACACTTTCCAAGGGCAGTCCGAAGAAGAGCACATTGCAGTAAGCTAATCGAGATATAACCAGGGCACGCACCACACTGGACAGATCCTTTCTGCCCAGGAAAGGCCATAGCTGGCTAACCAGTCAAAGCCGGTAAAAGGCACTCTTGGCCTCGGCTTGCCACCTGCTTATCCAGCAGTAGGCCTGGGTCCATGGGCACCCCCTCCCCAACTACAGACCTGTTCCTTCAAGAAGAGTTCAACCCCATCCAGAATGGGTGACACCCAATGTTCCCTCTAAACTCCACGGTGTTGTGAGCAGAAATTCTACCTCATGAGCAAAAAAAATCTAATAGCATTAAAGTTGTGAGCGAGTCTACATTTGACCATTGTTTGAATTAGTTTTTTAGATTATTTCCATAACCTTGTAACGTTCTCAGAATGAATTCTTTTAAACTATATTTTAAGAATAATTTAAACATTATAAGAGAAAACAGAATCAAGTCAAATTTCACCCACCTCTTTCCACTATATGGGTAGATCTGTCCTCTGGCCAGTCCACAATATTGGTAGACCTGTCCTTTGGAGAACAGGTCTGCCCACCTCAATTCACTATATTGGTAGACCTGGCCTTGGATCATCACCCTGTGCCTCTCCTCAACCCCCTCCACCCAAGTTTCAAAAAGATTGGACTAGGGGGTTCAATTCTGGGGGTCCCAGAAGGAGATGCCCCCATCATCCATTGTTTCCAAAGGAGGGGAAAATGCCTTGCTCTGCCTGTTAAAATTTTGTGTACCAGCACCCCCTAGAACAATTTAGAGGACACCTTAAATCCTGGATCAGACATTCTGCACAGCTGTCTTATTGGGATTAAGCCTCACTTTGTTAGTCTGCATCCATCCAGGCACTGGTTCGCACTTTCTCTACCCTTCCTGGGATCAGCTGGAAGCATGAGATAGAGCTGAGTGTCATCCACATATTTGCCTTCCACTGCTACTAACAGCAAAGGAGGGAAACAAGAGCTGAGGCCAGGGGGATTCTGCCATCCCAATAGGAGAATGACTTCTGTGGCCACAGGGCTCCTGTTAGATGGAGCTCTTCAAGGTCTTCTCCACTTGGATCTGGGCTGTGAGGATGTCACAGGCCAGCCAGCATCTCAATAGACTTTAGCTCATCTAGTGGGCCTGGACAACTCGGGAACCAGCCTGGAACTCTCTTCCTGTGCATTCTTGCCCCAAAATAGCCCTGATTCTAGTCATTACTTCATCAACATGTATATGCAATGAAGAAAAATACCGACAAATGGAAGATACCGTTTCCAGGATCGGGTCTTGGTTTCCAAAATACAAAAGAGAACAATGGAAAGGGCAGAGACAGCCATTAGGAAGTGCTGGCCTACGACCTGCTTTCAGAGGCTTCATGACTAGTGTTCCCTCTAAGGTGAGTTAGTGTGAGCTAGCACACAGTTTTTTAGCCTCTGGCTCACACATTTTTGTCTTAGTTCAGGAAGGAGGGCTTCAGAGCAAACTAATTTATGCAGTAGCCAAATCACTCGCTCACAGCTTTCATGCCAGTAGCTCACAAAGTAGAATTTTTGCTCACAAGACTCCACAGCTCAGAGGGAGCATTGTTCATGACCCAGTTTTGGGTCCTGACCCAGAAGCTGGGAAACACTACGCTATGGCCTTATTCCCCACTGGGGTCTCTCTCCTCCCTAAACTCCACCTTTCCCAGGCCCCACACCCTAATTACCAGAAATTTCCCTGGAGTTGGCAACTCTGCTTTTCTGCCATTCTCTCTGTATTGTAGCATCTGTGATTTACTAATGTCAGAAGGACTCACGGATGTTGAGTAAGAACGATTATAAGTGAGTTCCAACTCTTTACTTGCCTATAATAGATGCCCTCCGTAAATAAATAGTAAGTCCCCCCTCCTCCCTCCCCATGCATTAAATAATTCTCAGTGCTGTCATAGATAAAGGAGTGTTTTTTTTATTTCTTTCTTTCCTTCCCAGAATCACTTATATATGGGAAGGGTGACTATGGCACTTGATCAGTGAATTTGTTACTGGGAAGAAATGGACAAGTCAGTTGCGTGGATTTTTTTGGAATGACCATGGGAGGGGAACGCCAACTGGTGTTTTTGACCAGATTTTTTCTATTCTAATAAGAGTGTTAATTTTTTTAAAAAAGGAATATGTCACAACAGTAAAGAGTTCTTGTTTAGATGGGACAAAATATTATAATCAGAAAAGCACAAACAAATGAAACTTATAACTAAGTTGCACTTAACCCTAGGCTTCTGTGTGTTTTACACTGTATAAATTTTGAACATCATAGATGTTCAATAAGGACCCTCTGTAGCCTTCTAGAGTTGATACTGCATGCCTTGAAACTGATGCACATAGATGCCCTGAGAGCAGGCACAAGTGCTCTGATCCTGTCCTTCACTTATGTATGATCACCAGTTTATGAACATGGAGTCAATACAGGTAGCGTTCATCTCTGCGACTGGCAACATCCACAAGAGTAGCAGTCCCAGTAACAGAAACAGAGCCTCCATGCATCCATTTCCTATATGTGTAAACTCTACTCCCAGGCCCGTGAGCGCATGTTGGCATGGGGGCGACACTCTTGCGCTCACTCTGGATGCATTATTTCAGTGCACATGACATTGTCTGTAGAGGGTTATTGTTAAGTTAGTGTTTCAGGTGTCATTTCATAGAAAAAGAGATTCAGGAGCTCATTAGTATAACTTATTACAATAATGTATTTGCATATGCCACACCCCCTGACATCACCGGAAGTGTGTCAGAAGGCAACACGCACCGCTCAGGCTCCACCCAAAAAATCTCCAGGTATTTCCCAACTCATTCAAACCTGGGTCTCCCAAATCCTTGTCTGGAACACTAACCACTACATAACACTTCAAGGGGCAACAGCTGTTGAGCAGTAGCAAGCAGCTGGGCCTGTATGAGTTATGCAAGTTGCATGGTGGCTGTTCTCAGGTTTGACATGCTCTCTCCCCCTACATTTTTTTTTTTTTAAAAAACATTTTTATTGCATTTTATCTCTACAAACTACACACTACAAGGGATGGGGGTAAGGGATAATCTGTACTAAAATACCAAGTAGGTAAGGATCATATTACATTCTATATAACGATTTCCTGGTGTTTCCCCATTAAGGCTTTAAAAGAAAGAAAGTATTATTAATATTTAATTAAAACAAATACAAGCATAATTATTCTAGATGAGTACATCTTAGCAATTCAAATATAAGTAAAAAAAGGTTAATAAAAGCAGAATTTCAGAATTAAGCTATTTAGCAGATTTCTTTCCTCTACGCTTGGCTTTGTCAGAAGTCAGCTTAACTTTAAGGGGCTTAGGATCTGCTGCTCCTAGTTCTGATTCAAAGTCAGAAGTTTTTTCTGAAGAACGACTCAAAGAACTGCTACTGCTTCCCGATCCCTGTTTGTTGTTATCTTTTACAGCACTGTTGTCCTCTGCTTTTCTCTTTTCTCTCTCCCCCTACATTTTACTGACAGAAAAAAAAAGCTTAAAGGCTGAGAGAGATATTAATTAAAAGGGTAATTTTTGCTCCTAGAATGCCGTTCCTGTACATTCCTGCTCGAAATGACCTCTGAGTGTTATTATATTTGTTTTAAAGTTCACCCAACAAACTCTGTAATTTTTTTTTTTAAGTCTGTAAATTGCTTCATCTTTGCTGCCATGCCGGAGAAGCTGAGACAAATGACTGCTTAATTTTGTTCAGTTAATCTTATGAAATTATCAGCAGGTATCCCTATGCCATACACAGTGTAGAACTGACTCTTCTCTGTCACATGGTAAGCTGTGGAGTTCACACAGTGAATGATCCCACCCATCCATATTGCCTTAATAGGACACATTCATGTGGTACAAATATAATATGACTGAAGCTTTCTAATCTAGTAAACAGCATGTATTCTCTTCAGTACCAAATGCTCCAGCTGTCCCTGTTTACCAGGGCACAAGTTCTTCTCTTTTGTTACTTTTCCTTGGTAAATCAGCATCTCTGTTCTGAACCTCTTGGGGAATGTGTTGCTATTTTTTTCCTGTTCTTCTTTTTTTAACTGTTAAGAGAAATTCTCTTAATTCCTCTTTAACCCAATTTCTCCCTGAAATCCAGCAATCAATTTCTCTTTAAAATAGGAAATGGAGTCAGTTTCTAATCCATTCCATTTTGATCAAAGCTAAATTCCAAGAGAGGAGGAGGAACAAGGGGAGGTTCTGTCAGATTTCCAAATTTCACTCTGTGGATTCTCAGAGACAGGTAGTGTCTTCCCAAATCTTCCTGTGTTCCTGGTAGAGGTGAGCTAAATGGGGGGGGGGAACCCTGCAGGGGCCAAATTTACAAAAGGATGCACATGCAAGAGAAAACTACAAAGAGAATTAAAGAGAATTTTTTTTTTAAAGACAAGGGAGAATAAGAAGAATTAATGGCAATATTTAAAAAGTTGTGTTGGGGGGGTTGGCATTCGGGGCAGTGTGACTGGTTATCCAGGCCATTATTCTATCCTCACAAAAATCTTGTGAGACTGTTTAGGTTCAGGAGTGCTGCTGAATTTTATAACCCCCCTCCAACTGTCTGTTGCAATGTTCCTTCTCCCTGGTGGAAATCCAGCAGATTATTTCTGTGCCCATTTTTTGTTTATTTGTGCCAATTATTTTCCTGCTAAGTTGATACCATTTTAATTGCATTTGTGTAAATATTGTCCTTAAGGGTACAAAATGCAGGGCTCGTTTTGTAGCAGGAACTCCTTTGAATGTTAGGCAACACACTCCTAATGTAGCCAATCCTCCAATAGCTTATAGTAGCCCCTGTAAGAAAAGCTCTGTAAGCTCTTGGAGGATTGGCTACATTAGGGGTATGTCGCCTAATATGCAAAGGAGTTCCTGCTACAAAAAGAGCCCTGACAAAATGTATACATGGCACAAAGAGAAGAAGTGCATGGGAAATACCAGTGATAAGAATGGGGGAAATGAAGAGACTCGTAAGGACAACTTTAAAAAGCTGAAGAATTTTCTTTTTTCGGTTTTCGGCGGAGCGAATGGTGGCCACCTCTCGGGATGCTCCCAGAGATGGTTAGCCCACGTGCGGTTGGGGGGGTCTTCGCATATGCGAAAGACCCTAGTGAGCCTTAGGCAAAGGCTCCGAACCGGGGGCACTTGGGGAGTAGCCTCTTTGCCGGCAGACAGCCGGGAAATTGAGGCTTTCTCCCCGCCCCAATCGGCCCCGCTGCATTGTGCCCGTATGGGACTTAGCAATGCCACCGACTTTCAGGAGTGAAGATAAGCGATGTGAATTAACATAAGAAGAACAGGCATCGAATCGTGAGTTGGAGGTTTACTTTGAAGCGAAAAATGCGAATCCCCCCTGTAAGCGGATAAGCGGCTGGGAGGAGGGAGGAATCCCCACCCCCCTTTGAGAAACGAGACTTCAAAGGAAAAGCGAAGGGGGGTAAAGGGGGAAAAGTGTTGGTGAAAGTACCTGTGGGGTTTCATTGAAGATCAAGAGTAAGCTGGTCTCCTGAGGGACGCGGCACGAACTTTGATAAAGTAAACAAACAGGGAAAATGTCGGCTTTCAAAAAGGTCCCACAAAAGCCGGAAAAGAAGGGAGGAGGGACTTCCGGTCTGGGCAGCCCCCCCCCCGAGCCTGCTGTCAATCAACAGAAAAGCGAGCTACTGCACCCTCTGCTGGAGCAAATGCAGAAAATTAGCGAAACTTTGACTAACATGGAAGGTGTTCTCAACAGTCAACAAAAACAATTAACGGAAACAGCAAAAAGGATGGAGGAGATCGCACAGAAGTGTCTGGTCTCGACGGAAGATGCCAGGAAAATAAAGAAAAGGGTCAACAAACTAGAAAAGCATCAGGATATGCAAGAAAAAAGGATTTTAACGTTGCAGATGGAGAAATCTAATCTGACTCTCCGCTTTCAGGGCATCAAAGAAGAAGAGAAAGAGGATCTCAGGTCCATACTGGCGAATGCCTTGGCACTCTTAACTGGCAGAGAAGCGAGAGCATTAAAAGAAGAGATGGATATGGTTTATAGAGCCTATTCCGCTTTTACAAAGAAAAATAATCTGCCAGCAGAAGTGGTTGTCAAGTTCACTAAGCAACGTACCAGAGATCAAATCTTACGTGCAGTTTCAGCGGTGCCCCTGAAGATTGGGGAGCAGACTATTAGAACCTTGAAGGATGTTCCTTATGAAATCCGTATGAAAAGGAAAGCATATAAAGGGTTGACCACATTTCTACAAAGGCATCAGACTGTTTATAAATGGATCTTCCCCGAAGGGCTGGTGTTTAAGTATAAGGATAAAAGAGAGAAGATTGACTCCGTCTTCAAAGCACAAGAATTTCTGAAGAGACACGCCAGTACAGAGGAAGATGCAGCACTCGCAATTTGGTCGGAATCAACCAGCGAAGAGGACAGCGACCCAGAGGAGGGAGGTGCCGGAGCGGGAGACGTGAAGGCTAAAGAGGGCCCATCTTACAATTCGAGAGACACAAAAAGAAGACAATATAAGAAATAGCTGTTCGTGAAACGTCAGAAAGGAGCTGATTAATAACTTACCCCAAGGGACTTTACTAACTTACTAACAGAGTTATTTTGGACTTTTGAAATGTGAAAAGAAGACCTTCCAACCACGGTGGTTGCCTAAAACGGTATTTTTATTAACTGAAACTAATCCTTTAACAGAAAAATTCACTCAGTCCTTTTCTTAATCCACCTATATACCCTACCTTTTTCTTATTATAAAAAGCAATAAAATTCTCTCCTCTTTAGGAGGGTTTTTATATAAAAAAAAAAAAGCTGAAGAATTTTTTTAAAATGTATTGGAAATCCTTAGTTTGGCTGAGAGAGAATGTCACTGGTCCATGACAGAAGATATTTCTTGCCAGAACTGCTTTTTGGAGCAGTCTGTGCCCAGTGGTGCTGTCTGATGGTGCTGGATTATGGTGTGGCACCCCAGGGCCTCAGGTCAAGGACTCAGAAGGGAGGGCCCACACCAGGCTGTAGCTTCACATTATACATTACCATCTAAATGTTGGAAAATTTGCTAAAAGTAGTTAGGTATTCAGAGCTGGGAATGGATCTCTGTTCACTGGAGAGGAGGCATATTCTTTCTTACTGTTACAAGTACAAGAGCAGACTGACTGACCACACGGTTGGTAATGGAGATTCTTCTTTCTTCTTGACTCTAAAAGGAAATCACCTGTATGCATTAACCAATTATTGTTAGTAAATAGACTCTAGTTTCCTGGGCTTTCTCCCCATTGGCTTTCTGTCAGGCTCCCTTCCAGGTCAGTCTAAACAATAGCACACAAGGTAAACACAATAACCCGATAATGACTGAATTTAGACCTTACAACACACACATTTCAAATACTAAAGCCATGCCCATAAGATCAAATCTCACCTCCTCAAACCGTCCCACTGGAGCTTCTGTTGACTCTACTGTAAAGATCACTTTGCTTACATTGACTACACGTGAGTTTCAGAATCAAGCAAACAGGAGCTTCATGAGTAGGCTTGCCAGTCTCTGGGGTCTGGGGGCAGGGGGCTGGCTGGAGATCTCCTGTAATTAAAACTGCTCTCTGAACAACAGAGATCAAGTCCCCTGGAGAAAATGGCTGTTTTGGAAGGTGGAGTCTGTGGCATTATGCCCTGCAAAGCTCCCTCCCCCTCCCCTCCTCTCCCCCTCCCCTGCCCTGCACAGACTCCACCCCCAAATCTCCAGGATTTTCCCAAGTTGGAGCTGGAAACCCTATAGGGCAGTGTAAAGATGAGAAACGGGGGGGGGGGAGGGCTATAGCCATCTCTCGCTGCATGCCATGCTTGCAAACAAGAAAGAGCTGGTGTGTAGTAGATCAGGTGGGCAGTCATGTTGGACTGACACAACAGAACACAGTTCGAGTCCAGTGGCACCTTTAAGATCAACAAAGTTTTATTCAAGGTGTGAGCTTCCATGTGCAAGCACACTTTGTCAGACAATAAAATGGAGTTACAGATCATAGTTGTCTATACAGAGAGTGGCTTGTTAAATTAGCATGCAAAATAGTGAAGATGTTTTTTTTAACAGATAAAGTCATGTAATAGTAGGCACCAGACTCCCATTGCGTGTGTGATACAAAGTCCTTGTGTTCTCCCACAAACAATTTGTAATGTGGGCCCTCAGTAGTAAAACATCCTTTTCTTCTCAGAAGGTCCCAATCTCAGTCCCTAGAATCTCCCTTTAAAGGTTCTCAGGTAGCAGGTTTCAGAAAGGATTGTCTTCCTCCAGAGGCCTTGGAGAGTTGCAGACAGCCAGAGCAGACAACTCTGTCACCCTAGATGGGCCAGCAGAGTGACTTGATACGATGCCACTTCCTCTCTTCATATATCAGCAGCTGTTCTTGAGACATCAGCTGGAGCAGAGGTCCATCAGTGGCTATTAGCCACAAGGTATATATAGGAACTCTCAGTCTGGGGCGAGTGATGCTCTGTATTCTTGGTGCTTGGGGCAGGGGCAACAGTGGGAGGGCTTCTAGTGTCCTGGCCCCACTGGTGGACCTCCTGATGGCACCTGGTATTTTTGGCCACTGTGTGACAAGAGTGTTGGACTTCCAACATTGGCTTCTCTTATGCTCTTATGTTCAAAAAGGGTTTCTCCTCTGCTATTTTTTTTTGTCCAGAGATGCAATCACATTTCACTGAGGGGTGTCACTTCATGCTCCAAATGTCTGGAGAGAAATGCAAACCGGGTATAATTGTTGAGAGAAGGCTGTAATTTATCCAATCTGCTTTAATGAAATACTGCGCCTCAAATATATGCTTTATTTAACTGACAATAATATGTGTCTTAAGTGTGTTATGAGTTCACATAAACATTCATATGAAAATTAGACCGAATTTGAATACAATATAAGCATCTAATCACAAGCGAATGATGGAACAGAACAGCATGTTGAAAAGATCAGAGTAATAAAAGACGGCAATAAAGAGAACAGTTTAATATTTTCTGAAAGCTAAGACCGTATGTTCTCTGACAGCCGTGCTGATCTTTGACGGCAATGACAGAAAGCAATAAGCCCACAATCCCTTGTGCCTAGACTTCTGAGAGCCTGGGCTGATGGTGTCCCTGCTCGTAATATGGTTCTGCTTCTATCAATCATGGCCTTCCTTCCAGGGCTGTTGTAATGATTACTGAAACAACATTATGTGAAACGTTTTCAGCACTAGGTAAATTCTCAGTATGTCTCTCTAAGGGCTAACTGGCTGACTTCTGTGCAGATGATGAAAACTGCACAATGGGGGCACACACAAATACTGTACAGGTATTTTCCCTCCTCAGGGGACTCTCCGAATATGACTTTATAAATTAACCAAAAGAAAAAGAGGATGAAAACCTTTAAAATTGGTCAGATGAAAAATGAATATACACCAGAGTTGATAGACTATTGAGACCAACTGAGAGTTAGTTAAAAGGGGAGGGAAATGTCAAAATCAGCCCAATGAATCGACTGAGATCCTAAAATGGGAGATCTTTGGGGTGTTCTTGTTTCCCTGGAGATTTCTTGTGGATCTTAGCTTATTAGGTATTAGAAAAATGCAGGGCTTTTTTTGTAGGAAAAGCCCAGCAGAAACTCATTCACATATTAGGCCACACACCCATGTTACTAGAAGTGTGGTCATCCAGCCACACCCACCTTTTGCTTCTTATTCTGTTTACCTTGTTTGTTGTCAAAACAAACAGGGCTTTTTTTGTAGCAGGAACTCCTTTGCATATTAGGCCACACATCCCAAATGTAGCCAATCCTAATGAGTTTCCACTGTTGGGTGTGGCCTATTATGCTAATGAGTTCCTGCTGGGCATGGCCAACTCAGGAGCCAGCTGGAATTCCATTCCTGTGCGTTCCTGCCCAAAAATAGCCCTGGAAATATGCAAAAGGGTGGAGAGGAATAGGCAAAAATGTCTGTTTACTGCTGGGATCACCTACTGTAATGTTTGATTCAGGGTTCTGAGCCTTATCAACAGTTTCCCAGATTTCTCCCATCCATTGTTATATTGATCAGGAACTTTGCACTGAGCTAGGCTGCACACCTCCCTAATTCCAATTTAACTATAAGAATGTCTAAAAATTAATCCTAGGGCAGCTTCAGAGGGTTAAGTCTATGGAATCACATTTCTGCTGAACTCCCTCCCTCCCTATAGTCTGCTGCCCCCAGGATCCACCTCCAGATCTCCAGGAGTTTATCGACCCAGAGATGGCAACACTAAGTATGGGTAGTACACACTAGCTTTCACTTCCTTTTGTTCACTTTCACCTTTCCCTGTTACCAGTCCACATATGTGCACTGTAAAGAAGCCATCTGGGTGTGACTATATGTCTGGGTTGGCAAGATGGGGTTTTTTTATGTGTTTTTAAGATGTTACTGATGTGCACACACAGCCCTGTGCCCTGGAAAAAATAGCATGATTATAGTCGCATCAGGAGTGCTTTTTATGTACTGGTTTTTCAATGCACACGTGCACACTGGCAACAAAGAAGGGGCAAAAGGTAGCAATAAATAGAAGAAACAAATAGCACTGTTGTGTACTCGCGGGGCCTGTACTCATGGCTGGGCAGCCACGTGGCTGGATGGGATAGTGAGCTTCACGACCTAAGACAATAGAGCCTAGGCTCCACAGTCCCAGCCAATGGGATAGCAGGGGCCCTAGTGGAAGACCTATGAGTTTGCAACTCTTGTATATAGCCTATCACAGGTGTGGGTGTATGTCATGGGTGTGTTTGTAAAGGGACATATAAGCAGCCTGTGAGCTGACTTGTTTGTCGTTGTTACTTGCTGAATCACTAAGTAAAGGTCTGAGCTGAAACCCACATGGGTCAGTCTCGGTACTATTCAAGCACCATGCATTTTTATCCCACCGGTGTGAGTTGCTTGGTGCTCCTCTCCTCCATTTTATCTTCATAACGTCACTGCGAGGTAGGCTGGGCTGGAAGAGTGAGCTACGAAGATCAGTCAGTAAGGGTCTGATTGCCGAGTGGGGATTTGAACATGGATCTTCCAGGCTTTAGTACAGCACTCTAACCGCTACACCACACTGCCCGCGCGCTATCACGCCAGGATTCATTTTACCTGATCTTTCACTTCAGCCACAATTCAGGAGGAGTTAAATCTAAGGCAGGCTCAGACCACTCAGCATGCGGGCAATATGTTTATGTCTCTGTTTTCACCCTGTGAAGCAAAATCCATCTGCTCCCGCCCCCTTGGTCTCTTCAGATACTTTGTTTATAGCCAACACTTGGACATTCCCCCATTGCCGGACATCCATCTGTCTTCCCGTGGCCTTTTCCGCAATGTCTTTGTGTCCCTCGAAATGTTCTCTTGTAATTTATGGCACCACAGCTCCCCACAACACATCTTGGGCGAGTTATACTGTGTTGGCATCCCGCTAACTCTTTTAAGCCCCGACAGAAGCAAACAATTCTAATTTATGCTTTGCTTTCCCCCTGTTCTTTTATTCCCCTGCATAATTCTAATTTTTTAATGCCACATCTCCACCACATCAATATTCTTTCAGCATCGGCAAGTTAAAAACAACCCGGAGGGAAAAAAAAGAGGAAGTATTTCATGTGCCCTTTTAAAAGGCTCACACCCTGAGGTTACACACAGAGGAAATGGCCGCATTCTGCCCGCATGGGTGCTTTACAGCAAAAGCGAGCCCTGTCAGTGTCATTGCTGGTGGGATATTTACAGCCTGTTGGCTCGTGAATATCATAAAGTCAACCCATGTTCTCATCAGGCTAAATTACTAGGCTAAGCTAATACCGAGCTTTAATACGCCGCTAATTTATCAGGGCAGCGCTGCCATTTACTTTATGAAGCTATATTCATAAAGCACATCAAAGTGTCCCGCAAAAGGGAAAATAAATAGAATAAGAAACAAATAGCACCATGTTTAACAAACCATTTATGCAACGATGCTAAAAGGGGGCCATAAATCGCCCCCTTGTGCTTCAGTCACTTTGGGATGTCAGAAACAGACTGCACTGTAGTTCCTAGAGGTAAGTTTGTGTAAGACGCCAAGGTGGAACTCCAGGGAGGATCCCTATCAGCACTTGGGCTGGCGCTTTTCATTACCTGTGTGGAAGCACCAGCAGGTGCAATACGCCCATCACAGCACCATCCAGGCAGCAGGTTCTTGCCTAGTTTGGGATCACCTGACTGGGTCCCAGCATGTGACTCAAAGAGCCAATCATAAAGTCTCAGCCCCTATAAAGCCTGGATTTGTAAGCTGCCTCCCCCAACCTTACAACTGAGTGGTCTCTGAGGAGCTGTCCCAGATGGAGCTTAACTCTTTCTTAACCCAACCTGACTTCCTTGAGAGACAGTGTGGTGTAGAAGATAGGCTGGTGAACTTAGGGCCCTGGGCAACCTGGGTTTCAGATCCCTGGTTCTACCATGGAATTTCACTGGGTGACCTTGGGCTTGTCACAAACGCTTAGTCTGGCCTATAGAAGAAAGAGGAGGAGGAGGAGGATTTATACCCTGCCCTTCACTTGGAGTCTCGGCTTACAATCTCCTTCCCTTCCTCTTCCCACAACAGACACCCTGTGAGGTAGGTGGGGCTGAGAGTGCTCTTTCAAGAACTACTTTTGAGAGAACAGCTCTGAGAGAACTGTGACTGACCCAAGGTCACACCAGCAGCTGCACATGGCGGAGTGGTTCTTCAGATTAGAGTGCGCACTACTAACCACTACACCACAGCTGGTTCTCAGTACACCAAACTGGCATCATGAAGGTGATGTTGTGACTGACTTCCAGTGGACATTGATTCAAACACTCACACCAGAAGCTGTCTCCACATTGTTTCGAACTATTTTTTTTAAATGCCTATTATAAATAACAATACAACTTCTAATCTTTTTATATATATATATATATATATATATATATATATATATATATATATATATATATATATATATATATAAAACTCTCCTAAAAAGGAGAGAATTTTATTGCTTTTTTATATATATAAAAAGGTAGGGTATATAGATGGATAAAGGAAAGAGGTGAGTGAATTCTCTGTTAAAATGTTAGTTTTTTTGTTAGTACAAATAAAGTTTTTGACTTCTACCGTGGTTGAAGGATCTTCTTTTCATCTTACTGAAAGTCCAAAATACCCCTGTTAGATAGATTAGTAAAGTCCTTTGGGGTTAATTATTAAACAGCTCCATTCTGTCATCTCACGAACACCTGTTATATCTTGGGGTGTCTTCTTTTTAAGTCTCTCAGATTGTACGATGGGCCCTCTTTTGTTTTTTCGTCTTCTGCTCTTGCACCTTCCTCTTCCGGGCTGCTGTCTAATACAAGTTCTAATCTTGAAGGCTGAGATGAGATGATCCAAAGGTCAAAAGAACAAAACACACAGACCTCTACCAGCTGAGGAAGAATTGGAACTATCTATTGAAGACTCCTCACCGCTGTTTGAATCAGAAGGAGAGGAGGCTCGGGCCAGCAAAAGGAAATGCGAAGGCTCGATTACAAAAAAAACACATGCAAGATTTTTTTTACAGAACTGAAACAAGAAATAAAAGAAGAAATCAAGAGTCTTATCACTCCAACGACAACAAAAATAGACAATTTAACTAAGAGCATGGAAGAAATTAAAACAGTTGCAGATACAGCTGCAGCAGAAGTGAAAAACAACAAACAAGCTACCTTGGAGCTATGTAGTTATAAAACCTGGTCCCAAAGCAAGTTAATGTTATTAGAACTTAGAGTGCATGAACAGAAAATTAGAATTTGTGGGATTCCACCAAACTTTGAACTGAACGCTAACCTGACTACAACTTTAAATTCATGGCTGAGTGGGGAGTTGAAACTTCCGGGTACAGTGGGTACTACAGCATACAGACTAAATACTAGCAGGTCCGAGTCACCAGCTTTAATCCCAGATGTTGTTGCAGAGATTGTGGATGTTCAAACAAAGAAATTAATTTTAGAAACTACTCACAGTCAAAAAGGTTTGAAATTAGATGATGTTATCACACAAATACTTCCAAATCTCCCATATGAAATCTTGACTGTTCGAAGAAATATGTGTCTGGTGGTTCAGAGACTAATAGAACAAAAAATACCATATTGATGGTTACCTCTGGGTCATCGTACAGTTACCCAAGGGGGAAGGACTTGGACAGCTCATGATGTACCTTCAGGAGAGGAAATAATTATGGCTATTACGCAGGCTGCCAGTGGTTCATATATTTGACAGGGAGTTAAAATAGGCAGCATGGGAACAGACACTTTTGTTTAAATTTAATTTGGGATATTGAACAATGTGGGTAATACTGAATGGGGAAGATTTCCAGCCCATCAATGGTGAGTCTCATCAAGGGACTCTTTTGGGAAACCAAAGACTCCAGAGCAGGCAGCACGTCCTGAAGATCAAAACTAGAAAATAAATATTTAGGTGTTTAGCATCAATTCTGGCTTTCCTTGCACTGTAACAGTAATATAATATAAATATACATCAGAAGTGTAAAGAAATAAATTGATAAGTAATAATTAATAAATATTGAAACAAAATTAGCTTGGGGCTAAATGGGGTAAGAAAGACAAAAGATGTATGAACTGTATATTGACCATTCCCCTGCAACCCAGAACGTAGAACTAAGTTTTTGGGAACGTCCCCGAGAGGATTGTAAAGATAGGATAATAGATATATTATAAACCAATCCAACTTGGGCATATTGTAGGTATCTCTGATAAATTAGTTTAAATGTTATTCCTTCCTTTGTAATGATGTTTTTTACAAACCTGAATTATGAGAATTGTAAGTCAATTTTTAAAAAAATATATAAAAAATGAGGGTGATGTGAGAAAATTGAGTCTCAGCTGGGGAGAGAAGCGGGATATAAACAAATACATGCATAAAATGCAAATGCCTTGGATTGCCCCTCCCCTCCCCTCTCTGCCCCCCCCTGTTTTTTAAAAATTCATTGTGAACTTTGACCCTCAGCTTGATCTCTACCCTGCTTTCCTCCTCTGGCCCTTGTATTTGGGATGACTTGTTCAGAGTTCTGTCCCTTGGCCAGACCTTGGCTTGCTTCCACACCCTCACAAACATGTGAACATGTATTAAAATTGGCCCAGGAAATTAGCTTGCACCTTTGGGCAGGGAGTGGCAAACCAGGATCTTTTACCTAACAAGGTAGCTGCATGAGTAGCAAGATTTCAGTAGGAAAAAAGCTGGCAGAAAACTGACTGAAAGGGTTTTTTTTTTTTTAATATAGATTTTATTGAGGGATTTAGTACAAGTGTGTGTGGGGGCTTATCCTAAGCAAATAACAGCAAATACTAAATGAAAGCACAAACAAATATTGCATTCCTTATTCAAATGGACAGTACAACAGCAGCCAAAAATTGACCAGAGCTGTTCCAGGAGTCACCTTTAAGGTAAAAGTATAAATTATAAAAGTATGTGTCAGGTAGCCCTGCCATGATGGATGGAAGGGAGGGTGGTGGGCTATCAGTACAAGGGAGGGAGGTGGGCTATTGGCGCCTTTGTGGCTGACAGGCGGGAGGTTGGAATCCGGGGAGTACCTGATTTACGCCTCGGGTGTGAGAATGGAATGTGGCTTTTATTGCTATTATCTCTGGCAGCCTAGACGTTCTGACCTTGGCAAGTCAGGCTGCCTGCTTCCCTATCGCTGGCATAGATGTAGCAGCTGTGGGTAGAAATGGGGCGATGGGAAATTCATTAGTTAGTTAAGTTTCGATTTCCCAGGTGCATGTTATTCTTGTAGTTGGAGAAGGGGGGGTCCCCATTCAACCCCTTCTCTGTATAACCGCTTGCTTTCTGTAACCAAGTCATTCTGAACAAGAGACCTGTTTCAGTGATCTATCTATTGCAGCTTAATAAACGCTACCCTTGCTTGCATCCCAAGGTCTGGTGTTTTGCTGACTAAGTTAGGACTTCTGACAGTTTGTTCAGAATCATCATTTACTTTCGGGACTGGTCCTAAACCCACCGCTCCAGAATGAGTGATGGAGAAGAAGACACTCTCCCGATTGAAGAAGAAAAGGACAAAAAGCCTCCCGGGAAAGATGTGCACAAAGAGACCCCTGACACCTACGTGCCGGGACAATGGGGTCTGGAGCACGACTTTGGAGGGCCATATGGCGACCCATATGGGGCAGCCTATGGAGGGGTAACCACCCGAGTTGGTCGGAGACGGGACTGGGTGAAACCCCTGACTGAAACCCATGAGGCGTGGTTCGGGACCCCGAGAGCGTCCATGGGGATGAGCCACCCCGAGAGGTCGGTACGCAAGCTGGTTACCGCCGAAACCATGGAAGACACCGGCCGAGACTCCGAGGCCCGAGAGAGTGTCGTGGTGAGGCGGAGATGGAGTGGAGAACCAAGCCAAGACCGCCTGATGCGCTTCCTGGACGAATCCCTCGCTCGCATCCCACAGATGATTGCGGAAGGCATCCGGGAGGAGCGCGAACGGCAGAGACGGGAAGAGCCGCCGGCACAGGTCCCTCCAGACCAGCGCCCAGCACCGGACCAGGGCCAAGGGAACGTGCCGGCCGGGCCGCCGGATCAACCAGCAGGACCAGGGCCGCGGGGGCCGCCGGGGCAACCACCCCCTCGCCCTTGGGGGTTCCTGCCCCCTAAGCCTACAGAGCTCCTAGACGCGGATTTTGACGGAGACCCCGAAAAGTTCCCGTTCTTCCTGGTACGAGCCGAGAAGTTCATCGAAACATGGGGCCACCTATTCCAGAGGGAAGAGCGGATGGTCGATGTCATAGCAGCCCACCTGAAGGGAGCAGCGGCCGACTGGTATGTGGGGCTCCACCAAGCTGATGGGCGCGAGCTGAGAGAGATCGATTCCTTCATGTGGGCCATGAAAGAGCAATTCGAGGATGTGCACTCAACTAAAGCCGCAAAAGCAACGATCCGAAGTCTTAAGCAGGGCGCAAGATCGGTGAGGGACTACACCGCGGAGTTCCGCAGATGTGCCGCTAAGCTCCGAGGAGAAGGAAACCTCCTAGAGTTTTACAAGTGGGGGCTTAATCCAGAAGTCCGCCGCGAGGTCACCCTGAACCAAGATCCAAACACCCTCACCGGATGGATCCAAGCCGCAATCACGATGGAAAACCGGCTGAAGACCATCAAACTGGACGATGCCGCAGCGATGGCAACCCGGGGCGCTGCACCGGCTGCGAGAGGGAAACCCACCGGCCCCAACCCAAAGCCGAAGGACGGGACAAGAGAACTCCGGATGAAGCAAGGTCTATGCCTCAAATGCGGAGAAGGGGGCCATTTCGCCGTGAACTGCCCAACATCGTCTACACTGCCCGGCGCGCAGAAAGGAACCAAGAAGAAGTTTGACACATCCACACCAAAACAGGTGGCGAAACCGAAGGGGGCGAAAGCTCTGCAAGCTAAACCGCTCAGCGAACCATCCGACTCATCCGATGGTGAGACCGTGCCGCAGGGAAACGAGGCGGACCTGCTGTAAACAGCGCTGAACAGCAGGTCCCACACTCCCAGGCGCAACTCCCGGTGAGCAAACCCCCCTCTCTTTTCTTTCTCACAGTTACTTTAATGGACCCAGGGCTATTGACTCATGTGAGAGTACGGGCTCTCATTGACTCGGGGTGTGGGAGAGACCTTATCAATCCCACACTACTAACGGGACTAGGGGCGAAAGTTCTTAAACTGAAGGACCCCTTGATTTTTACTCAAATGGACGGGTCCACAATGAAGGAACCCTGCAAATACGAGACTGTACCCTTGCGGGTGGGACTGGGGCAACACTGGGAAGAAAGACCTTTTGTGGTTACCCCATCCGCCCGCTTTCCCCTAGTCCTCGGCAGCCCGTGGTTCTTTGATCATGATCCCCACGTACTATGGGGGGAGGGGAAGGTTAATTTCATCTCCGAGAAATGCCGGTCCCACTTCTGGAAGAAGGAGTGGGGACCTATAATCGGGGGCAGCTCCTGGTGACGGCGGGGGTGGCAAACGCTGAGCTGGAAGGCATCCCCCCGAATATCGAGACCTGGCCCCTGTGTTTGGGGAGGAGGAAGCCGATGAACTGCCCCCCACAGAAACTCTGACTGTGCAATTGAAATCTTGCCCAACCAG
Organism: Gekko gecko; assembly: GCA_029375565.1. Taxonomy (NCBI): domain Eukaryota; kingdom Metazoa; phylum Chordata; class Lepidosauria; order Squamata; family Gekkonidae; genus Gekko; species Gekko gecko. The sequence goes on along the minus strand of JAPDNY010000013.1, from coordinate 18,253,173 downwards.
AAGCTACCCAAGGGGAAACTATATTCTATGAGCCCCTCGGAGAAGGTGGAACTGAGGAAATTCATTGACAAGAACCTCAGTAGGGGTTTTATACGGCCGGCATCCTCCCCCTTTGCGGCTCCAGTGCTCTTTCGGAAGAAAAAGGATGGGGGGTTGCGGCTCTGTACTGACTATCGGGGCTTGAATGCAGTGTCCAACACCAACGCTTACCCCATGCCCCTCATAAAAGACTTGCTGGCTGCGGTGGCAGGGGGGAAAATTTTCTCCAAACTTGACCTCCGGGATGCCTACTTCAGGGTCCGGATTCGGGAGGGGGATGAGTTCAAAACGGCTTTCAACACACCCCTCGGCCAGTTTGAATACTTAGTCATGCCGTTCGGGCTCCAGGGGGCCCCTGGGGTCTTCATGAACTTAATTAACGAAGTGTTACACAAATTCTTGTTCAAGGGGGTCCTTGTTTACCTTGATGACATTCTTTTGTATTCCCCCGACCTGAAATCTCACGTGAAACTGGTGCAGGAGGTACTTCAAACGTTGCACAAGCATAAACTCTTTGCTAAACTGTCCAAGTGTGAATTTCACAAAACGGAAATCCCCTTCCTGGGCTACCGCATTTCCCAAAAGGGGATCGAAATGGACCCTGACAAAATTAAGGATGTGGTCGGGTGGGAGCCCCCAAAACACGGAGACAACTCCAGGGTTTTCTCGGATTCGCAAACTTTTATAGATCGTTCCTATCGAACTTTGCCCAGGTGGCTCTCCCCTTAACTGACCTACTTAAGACTAAAGGGAAACCACCCGAATGCACTCGGCCAGGTGCTAAACTAATATGGTCCCCAGAGTGCCAGCGGGCGTTCGATCAGCTGAAAACCCTTTTACGTCGGAGCCTGTGTTGGCCCACCCAAACGAACTTAAAAAATTCATTGTCCAAGTTGACGCCTCGGATGTTGCTATGGGGGGCGATCCTCCAAGAGGGGAGGATGGCAAGTTACACCCCCTTGCCTATGTATCTAGAAAATTTAACGATACTGAACGGAATTGGTCTATTTGGGAAAAAGAAGCGGGATCGATCCGCTTAGCGCTGGCTACCTGGCGCCATTGGCTGGAGGGAGCGCGAGTCCCCTTCGAGGTCTGGACTGATCACAAAAACCTCGAGCTGCTCCGCTCCCCCCGCTCCTTGAACGCCAAACAGCTCCGCTGGGCTGACTTTTTCTCGAAATTTAATTTCACACTGCACCACTTCCCGGGAACATCTAACTCACTGGCCGATGCACTGTCACGCCTCCCTCAACACGACAGCAAAAGGGAGGAGATTCGTGACTCGGTTTTCACTCCGTCCCAGTTGGGAGGAGCGGTGACCACTCGGAGGCAGACCAAACTTTCCCCCCGTCACCGGACCCTCCTCCCCAGGACTGGGCGGTGCGTTTCTCCACGGAGCTGTCGGATGCGGATAGGGAGGAGGTGGCGGGGGAAAGTGACATGGCCCGAGATGCGCATGGCTGCTGGACTAAAAATAACAAACTCTTTGTCCCACGGTCCCTTAGGGGGGAGGTTATGGGCTGGGCCCACGGCTCAATGATGGCTGGACACACGGGGTTTGTGAAATCTCTCCAGCTTCTGCAACGTCAATTCTGGTGGCCAGGACTACGGAAAGACATTTCTCTCTTTACATCAGCTTGCCAAACGTGCTTAATGAGTAAGCCTCGACCTGGCAAGCCCCCGGGGGCCCTACAGCCCCTCCCCACACCGGCGCGACCGTGGGAAGTGATCTCTATGGACTTTATTACGGACCTACCCCCTAGTGGGGGGAAAACTGTCATATGGGTTATAGTAGACCTGTTTACCAAACAGGCGCATTTCGTTCCATTTGCCTCCATCCCCTCTGCTAAGAAATTAGCCTCTGCGTTCTTGCAACACGTGGTGAGGCTCCACACTTTACCTGCTAAAGTGATCTCCGACAGGGGGGTTCAGTTCGTTTCCAAGTTCTGGAGCGAACTTATGTCACTGCTTGGGGTGGAGAGGGGGGTTAGCAGTGCTTATCATCCCGAATCAGATGGGCAAACCGAACGTGTAAACCAAACTCTAGAGCAGTACCTGAGGTGCTTTTCTAACTATCAGCAGGACAATTGGCATTCTCTCTTGCCTTTGGCTGAATTCTGTTACAATAATACTCAGCACTCGTCGACGGGGATGTCCCCGTTTAAAGCTGTGCACGGATACGACGCCCCGCCTTTGCCGTTTTTGGCGTCTCCCGACCTCCCGGCGGGAGACGCTGGTGACTGGTGCAAACAACTGCAAGAGGCGTGGGGCTCGTTGGCCCGGACTCTGGAGGAGGCTAAAACTGCATACAAACTCCAGGCCGACAAGAAACGTAGCCTTGCCTGGATTCCGAAATGTGGCGAGTTTGCTTACTTGTCCACCCAACATTTGCGTTGCATCCAGCCGAGTCGCAAGCTCGGTTGGAAATTTATTGGTCCTTTTGAGATTGTGAGGGTTATTAACAATGTGACTGTAGAACTTGCGTTACCAAAGTCTCTAAAGTCTGTTCATCCTGTCTTTCATGTACGGCTTCTGCGCCAGGCGCCTGCGGAGAACAAATGGAGACCTCAACGGCCGACCCCACCGCCACTGCTGGTGGGGGGGGAACCTCACTACGAAGTATCGCAAATTCTGGACTCTAAGATCTCTCGCAATCGCTTATTCTACCTAGTTGAATGGATTGACTTTGGGCCGGAGCAGAGGGAGTGGGTACGGGCGGAAAATGTTCTGGCCCCCGGCTTCTCAAAGCCTTTCACAAGTTGTACCCCCATAAACCAAAGGGGTAGAACTATTTTCGAGGGGGCTGCATGTCAGGTAGCCCTGCCATGATGGATGGAAGGGAGGGTGGTGGGCTATCAGTACAAGGGAGGGAGGTGGGCTATTGGCGCCTTTGTGGCTGACAGGCGGGAGGTTGGAATCCGGGGAGTACCTGATTTACGCCTCGGGTGTGAGAATGGAATGTGGCTTTTATTGCTATTATCTCTGGCAGCCTAGACGTTCTGACCTTGGCAAGTCAGGCTGCCTGCTTCCCTATCGCTGGCATAGATGTAGCAGCTGTGGGTAGAAATGGGGCGATGGGAAATTCATTAGTTAGTTAAGTTTCGATTTCCCAGGTGCATGTTATTCTTGTAGTTGGAGAAGGGGGGTCCCCATTCAACCCCTTCTCTGTATAACCGCTTGCTTTCTGTAACCAAGTCATTCTGAACAAGAGACCTGTTTCAGTGATCTATCTATTGCAGCTTAATAAACGCTACCCTTGCTTGCATCCCAAGGTCTGGTGTTTTGCTGACTAAGTTAGGACTTCTGACAGTATGTGAGGGGGATTGGAGAAATAGGACAGAGGAGGACTGGAATCCATTGGGACAGGAGTGTCCAACCATCCAGGGCCTAAATATCATAGAGCAGCAAAAATACCATCTCTCCGTGTAGTGCAATATGGGCTAGAAAATAAAGGGAGATAGATCAGGATGGGGAGCAAATATATAACTGTTCTAGTCTGCTTAGAAATCAGATGACAGAAGAAGGAATCCAGTGGGTTGGGAGCAATGCTCCCTCTAAGCTGTGGAGTCCTGTGAGCAAAAATTCTACTTTGTGAGCTACTGGCATTAAAGTTGTCAGCGAGCAATTTGGCGGGTGCCTAAATTAGTTTGCTCTGGAACCAGCCTTCCTGAGTGTTATGTCTTCAAGCGTGAATCCATCCTATTACTTGCAATATTAAGCTTGATTCTAAATGTGGCTCTTCATCTGTCGCATTACCATTGGTTGGTTTCTGAGAAACCCCTGTAAATATCCAATCACTGTGTGTAAATGTGGCAAAGAGGGAACGGTCCTGATTGGCCTTTATCCCTGTGTTATGATTGGTCTTTAACATGTTATGGGTGTGGCTTTGACAGCCCGGGAGAGTTTAAAAAGGGAGCTGCGCTCCACTTGTTTGTTGGTGTGTTCTGAGTTGGTGTTTGCTTTTTACGAATAAAGCTGAAATCACTTGCTGAAATCAAAACGTTGTTGAGTTCCATACTTAACACTGAGCTAAGACAAAAACGTGTGAGCCAGAGGCTAAAAAACTGTGAGCTAGCTCACGCTAACTCAGCTTAGAGGGAACACTGGACTTGGGAGCCTGTGTTACAGTTTGCTTCTGCAGAGCAGTGACTCACAAAAGCTCATATACCCTGCCACAAATTTTGCTAGTCTTTAAGGTGCTACTGGACTCTTACTCTTTTCAACTGCTACAGACAAGCATGGCTACCCAGCTTGATCGATCTACAATTGTATTGGTATCAGTGTTTCCCCTAAGCTGAGTTAGTGTGAGCTAGCTCACAGGTTTTTTAGCCTCCAACTCACACATCCTCCTCCTTCGTCTGGATGCAGCTGTTTCTGAATGAGTGCTCCCTGCAGAAATAAAGACAATGTCTCTTGGTTTCTTCTTAAGCATCTCTTGTCCCAATGAATTAGAGGAAAACTGGGACTAGGTATTTGCTTTAGGATACAGATGCTTTGGGGGGGAAACAAACCCATTGGTGGACACCATGGGGCCGATGGGGGCCTTGCTGGGGATCACGGACATAGAAGGTTTGTTCAGTGACTTATCTGAACATATCTGCAAAAGGTCTGTGTTCTGGGCTCTGTGCTTAGTCCCAATGAACCCACCCACACCTAAGGGCAGAGATCAGCCGGCCTCCCCAACTGTCGGCGCCCGGCTTCCACAGCTTTTGCAAGCAACACAGAAATTTGATCATTTTGTTCAGAAAAAGCTTTCAGTTTCCTTTGACAGATCTGGAGTGTTTAAAGATGGCAAAGTGAAGGAGATAAATAGATTATTGATCGGACGGGCTTGTAATTCCTTAGTGAATTGGATTTAGCTGCTTCAGTGAGATCAGGCCTCCGCCATAAATCTCTCTGGGAATCGATGGCAAAGGAGAGAGCACCTTGTGGGGAAGGCTGTGAGTGTCGCCATGAGCAATGGGTGGGGAGAAAGGAAGAAGATGCCAGGGTTTCGATTAGGGGGGCAGGGAGGCAAACGGAGTTTGCAAACGCAAACTAGATCTCTAGCGCAGTGGCCTTGGTTAGTAAACAATTATTCCAATTGCCTCAGAGTTTTGACTCCGGAGCATATCCTTGGTGTATTGATGTATCATACCTCTTTGCTTTGGTACATCATGCTATTGGAGGGTACTCTCATTACTATAATGAGTAACCCTAGAATTACAGACGTTGCAGAAAATAGGAAGGAATGTGCCAAATATTTTCCAGTTTTGATTAGGAGCTGAAACATTCCCTGAAGAAACAATGGGACGGGGTAAAGAGTCATCAGCATGATGTAGAGCTAAGAGTGTTGCCTAGGGTTGCCAGGTCCCTCCAGGCAACGGGCAGAGGATGGGGGGAGGGGCTTCACAGGAGTGGGAGGGTGGCCCAGGTGATGTCATTGGTGATGAGGTGATGTCATTTCCAGCATGCCCCGGAAGTGACATCATCTCACTGTGACATTGTGGCAATGCTCTGGTGTTTGGGCAAAAACTCTGGTAAAAATGGCTTCTCCCATAGTGTTTTTGCCCAAATACCAGAGCGTCATTGCAATGTCACTGATGTGAAGATGTCACTTCCAATGCATGCTGGAAGGGATGTTGCCACAGCACCGACGATGTCGCCTGGGCCTCCCTCCCTCTCCTGGTAAGCTCCCCTGCCAGCCAGCTGATCAGCAGCAGGGCAGGTCATAAGAACATAAGAACATAAGAGAAGCCAATGTTGAATCAGGCCAATGGCCCATCTAGTCCAACACTCTGTCACACAGCGGCCAAAATATACCACGTGCCATCAGGAGGTCCAGCAGTGGGACCAGGACACTAGAAGCCCTCCCACTGCTGCCCCCTCCAGCACCAATCCCCTGCCTCCACCGTGAGAGATGGCAGCCCAGTGTTGCACGACCCAATTTCAAATCCACATTCAGTCATGACACTTACTAGGTATGCTAGATCTCAGTGCCCGCAGTTCTGCCGTGTCTCAGGGTTTAGTCCCTGCAGCTTTTGAGAGCAAAATGGACATGTGATTGTTTTGTTCTGGAAATGCCTCTGACCCTGAGTTTCAGAGGGAAAGCACTGGAAGCAACAAGCAGAAGCAAGTCAGGGAAACCTGGGATAGCAGGGGAGGAGCCTAGTGGTGGCTGATGGAGGCAGGGGGGAACACCCAGTGGGTCAACAGGAAACACAAAAACACACACAAGAACACAAGAAGAGCCCTGCTGGATCAGACTAATGGTTTTTCTAGCCCAGTATCCTGTTTTTCACAGCAGACAAATGGTTCCTCTGGAGGTCCAACAAAGAAGATACAAAAGCCAAGTCCTTCCCCTGATGTTGCCTCCCAGCACTACTATTCAACAGTGTTTGTGTTTGTGTGTGTGTGTGTGTGTGTAAAGTGCCACAAAGTTACAGCCAACTTACGATGGACCCAGCAATGAGTTTTCAAGGCAGGTGATTAAGTAGAGGTGGTTGGCCATTGCCTTCCCCCGCAGAGTCTTCTTTGGTGGTCTCCCTTCCAAGTACCAGCCCTGCTTAATGTCCGAGATCTGATGAGGCCGGACTATACCATGCCACCTTCCCTCTCCCATTCACCCTTTTACTGCCTCTGAACATGGGGATGCCCTTTAGTCATCATGGCCACTGATGGGCCCACTTCTATGAATCCATCTGAAACCCTTCTAAAGCCATCGGTGTCCATGGTCGTTTCTATCCCTACTAGCAGTGATTCACTTACTTGTTGACTGTAGAAATACTTCCTTTCCCCCCCTGTCCTGAATCTATTGCCCATCAGCTTGGCTATGCCTGGTGACTGGATGGATGCAATTAGCTAGAGCAAGCAGATCCTTTGCATTTGGCCCTTCGCCCTGAGATCGACACCCTTTCCTTGAAGACCTTGAGCAGGAGACTAAAGAAGAAGGCGGAAAATGTCAGGTCGACTTAGTGACCCAAAATGTCACCGGTTTTGCTGTTCCCCACTCCCCCCAATTTTCAGAGTTGTCGCCTGTGTGGTGGATGACCTTTCTGTAACTCTGCAGGGCAAGGCACAATGTGGGGTACAAAAACTTCCACTGGTGCCTGACAAATTAAAGTGTGTACGCTCAGCGGGAATCAGCAGGGATGGAGAAGAGGAGAGAACATTTGTCAGCTCAAGAGAGGCCTGTCTCATTAGTAGCAGGGGTGTTTGCTTTGGCGCCCGTGTTTAGAAATGCCAGCAGGGGGCTAATGGCTGGGAAATGGCCGTGCCCTGGCGAAGATGGAGCACTCGGGAAAGTTTATCCCATCATTCAGCAGGACTTAAGCCAGCCTGGTACCTCTCCTAGCTGGTTCATAACTTTCCAAGCAGAGCCGTTGCTGCTTTCTGCAGCCATTCTGGCAGGGGATTGAATTGACTCCCTGCGGCTTCAGTTCCAGAGTCAGAGCAAAAAGACAAACACGTTTGGATGCTCCTTGTGGCTAAATGATTTGTGGCTCATGCTTTCAAAGAGACAATGAGAGGCGTGAAGTGGACTCAGATGCTAGTGGGGAAGCGTTCTCATGGGCTGAGGGGCAATAGAGGATGACTTTGGCAGAGACGCACACGGGGATGTATAAACCTGCCTTTCTTTTGTTACTTTATGCTTGCTCCTGTTGCCATCATGTTCTTTTTCATTCTACTGACTTTCATGGTGTTTCATGCCCATTTTGTTTCTTTTCCGTCATTATGCTGTAGTCATGTCATGTGTCATTTATACGCACAACAAAAATCCCCTTGGAAAAAAAAATGCATAAACTGTCATGAGAAAAAATCAGAATGAAGAGTAAGAAAATAGCATGAAAATAAAGGCTGGGGGGGGGGTTGATTTGCCCAAGGCGGAAGTGAAAATAGAAGCAGTGAGTTTCAAGCTGGGCCAGCAGGGATGAGAAGTTTGATAGCTTTACAGAATGCTTGATCACCTGTCGGTTTGGTTCATGTCCTGCTTGCAGTTGATGGTTGTTGGTGTCAAATGTTTGAGCTACTGTTCGGCTACATGCAAATAGCTTGCACATGATTGACTGAGGAGAAAGGACAAGTGTACAAATACAGTTAAATGCAGTTTTGTCACAGCTGTTTCTCCCTGACACTACTTCTGACTCCATTTGTTAAAAGGAAAAGAAAGTGTCATTTCGATATGAGACTTCCTATTTAGATGTCTCTGTGTGCTTTATGACAGCATCGCTCAGTATCTGTCAATGGCTACTGAGTTATACAGGTCATCAGCTGATGTATAGCTTTTGTTGCACACCTTGATGGGAATTATAGTCTCCTCATGTGTTCGAAAAACATGATTTAAAACTTTTATGCAACCAAAACAGATGGATTTGGGGATCTGTCAAAATGTAGTACTGTTGGCATGTATTATCTACATGGATAACTAAGATGACAAGCAACTAAATTGTCCTTATTGGGGATCAATTTGTGTATGAGTGTTTGAGCATTGCTTTATGGAAATTACAGGCAATATATTTACTATAGGCCATTGAAATGATGTGTCCAGCTATGCAAGCACAAAAGGTGAAAAAATGTGAATAACTTTGTTTTTTGACAAATAGGTTACTTCAATGACCCTAAAGGATATGTGCTTCTTCTCTACTGACAGAGAACATTTACTTTCAGGACTATGCAAAAGTAATAGTAATAATAATCAAATAATAATAATACTAATGATTATAATAATATCATAAGAAATAATTATATTATTATTATTATTATTATTATTATTATTATTATTATTATTATTATTATTATCGTATGGCATTTGTGTGCAGAATAGCCAGAAGATCCTAAGATTGACTGGCAGTCAGATGTTCTACCTCTTTAGTGTTATGTACCACTAGGTGGTGAGCTAGATTTGTTTTTAAGGCAGGAAACATTTCAGAGGTGGTTTGCCATTGTCTTCCTCTGTGTTATGACCCTGGTGTTCCTTGGAGGCTGTCCATCCAAATACTAGCCAGGGCTGACCCTACTTAGCTTCCAAGATCTGATGGGGTCAGGCTAGCCTGGGCTTATGTGAAAGCTGCCAAAGTGAAATGCCAATTACAGCTTGTTTACTAACGTATTTATTTAGATATTTATGTTTCACTTCCCCCTCTCAAAGCACCTTAAAGCATTATTCACCCATCAGCATGGCATTCAAGGCAAGCATCCAGCCAACAGTGAGGCAAACTGGCGAAGGAGTTCAAGTTGCACATAAACAAGGAGTCTGATCAAGATAATTTGCCTGGCATCCATGTTCATGCTGAAGTTCTCAGAATCCCTGAGACAGATATCAACAATGTTTAGGGCTGAGCCAAAAAGCCTGAAACCTCTCACTTTTTCGTGAAGAGGAAGTCTTCCATTTTGGTTACTCTTTTGATGGAGGGGAGATAACCCTCAGCATGTTGCATGACCCGTTTTTCTCAGGGGGGCTTACATTTTTGCAGGGGATACTTTTCTCTAGAGTATGGTTGGTCTTGTTAAAGCTTTATGCCACCCTCCCATGGCAACAAGGAGAATGAAGCCCACAAAATGTAGTATCACTGCAAGCAGGGAGGGAGAGGTTGGCCAGATGTGCGAAACTGCGTGAGTGGCGCGGAAATAAAGTCCTCCCTCTTGTCCCCCGGTCCAATGGTAAAGCCTCAGGATGGCCATGGGAGGGGGGGATTTAAAAGGGGGAATCAGCCGCTTGCCTCCCCTGCCCAGCCTTTGTCCAGCCTTTGGGAAGCTTTCCCATCCATCCCACCCTCTAGGTATGCCATTCAGGATCGATTCAATTGACTGACTTAGTTAAAGGGGGTTACAATGTTGTCATTCTTTGCATGGTTAGAATTGTTTACATTATGTCTCATTTGTATAGACCTTCTATTGTATAGTCCTCTATTGTTTTATAGACCTCTATTCTATAGACCTTCTATTGTCACAACTAAGCAGTAACAGCATGGGGCCAGATCCGTTTACGGAAATAGGCCTGCGTGCCATTTACTGGTTATAGGGATATGAAGGGTCTTGGTGTGAGGGCTGACGGAAGCAAGCCTGCACAGGGGCTAACGGCGCTTGCCCTCATGGCCAGGTGGCAGGGGAGATCACAAAGGGGCACTCTTCCATGTGATCCCTACAACCTGCCATTCCGCGATCTTCACCCATTCCCGCTGGCTGGGTGATGGGGGTCATCGGCTGACAATGGGTCATCTGATGCATTGGATCTGGTGAACCCATGCTGTGCCAGTGCTTCTTGCAGCTATAATCAATAAAGTTGTGGCCAATTTAATCCACATTTTCCAAATCAGTTGTAAGTGTGGTGATTGCGTGAGAGATTGTTGGCATCTGATCAAACCTCTCCATCCCACTTATGAACTGGAGCCATAATAAGAATTAGTGATGGACAAGCATCCCTAGGCTTGAATTGGAACTGAGCTGTTTTATTATTTTTTTTAAAAAAATAGGGAAAGCATTAAGCTGCTTTTTCCCCAAGCCAAGCTCTGGACTTCAGAAGCATTGATGTGACCAGAAAGCCTGGGGAAGTTTCTGGTTCTGTTGCTTGCCCTAACCCAAACATTTCCCTGTGCAGTAGGATGTCAAGTGCTATGGAGGTCACTTCCATAACACATAGTATTTCAGGGGTCATTTCCTGCTGGAGCATCCCAGAGTGGCACTCTGGCAGTAATGAGCCCAGGCCCCGCCCCCTCCCGAAGGGGGAGAATTAAATGCCTGGCTTCCCTGTGCAATCTTCATGCAGGGAAGCCAGGCATGTCTGCTGGGCTCCCCTTCCTGTCTGGCTCCAGGCTGGCTGGAGACAGGAAGAGAAGCCAGGCAGATAAGCCCTCCTTTCCCCCTAAGCCACTCGGCTTTTGCAGAGAGACTGGGGGGGAGGGATTTAAAAGCCTGGCTTTCCTGCGTGACCTTCTTGCCACAAGGCACTCAGAGAAGATCAGGCAGGGAAGCCAGCCATGTCTGCTGGGCTCCCCTTCCTGTCTCTAGCCAGCCCAGGCTGGCTGGAAACAGGAAGGGAAGCCGGGCAGAAATGCCCTCCTTTCCCCCTGAGCCTCCTGGAGCCCAGCAGACATGCCCTCCTTTCTCCCTGAGCCTCCTTTCTCCCTGCCAGGTGCCTGGAGAAGATCAAGCAGGGAAGGCAAGCAGGTCTCCCCACCTACTCTTCCTTCTCCAGCCAGCCTGCCGCAGCTCATAGTTTATACTGGAGGAAGTCCATCTCTCCTTCCCCCCTTTCAGTTGGTTTTATTTATTCATTTTATTATATTTCTTGGTCTCTCACTCCTCCCAAAGTGCCTTGCTCTTGTATACATGTCTATGTGTAATGGAACAGTCTACTCTTCCCTTAATATCTGTGTGATTTAGTTTGGTCTTGTTGGGTGGAGCTCTTGTTTCACTTTCCTTTTTATATGTTGAATGGACCAGAGAAGAGGTGGCTGAGTGAGTACTCTGGTCTGGGAACTCACAGCCAAAGGAGGATGTTTCAAATGTAAGCCTTCAAGCTCCTTTTTAACTGCTGGTGGGGGAATTTAGAACTTGGGGAAAGCAAACATACACAGAGGCTTTCATTTTCTTTCCCTTTCTTTCCATTTCTTTGCTCCCTTTCTTTCCCTTTCCCCCATTTCTTTCCCTTCCCCCATTTATTTTATTTTCCTTCCCTTCCTTCCTTCCGTTTCTTTCTATCTCTTTCTTTCCATTTCTTTTTCCTTTTCCCTCCCTCCCCCTCTCTTTCAGCTAATGTTAGGCTATAACCAGCCTAAATACAGGTTAACAGTCAGTAAACACAAAATGTGCTGAACAAAGCTTGAGTTCACTGGCACCTCTAAGACCAACAGAGTTTAATTCTGGGTCTAAGCTTTCATGTGAATAAACTTAGTTGGTCTTAAAGGTGCCACTGAACCCAAACTTTGTTCTATTGCACTGGAACAGATATTCTTAAGTACCACTGCTAATGAAACATTGAGCTGCTATCCTACCTTAAGCACTGTGTGGACAGGAGATGTTGGGTCTACCCTAATAATCTGTTCAAGTAACTTTGTGAAGTCTTTTGTACAGTGTAAACCTATTGCCTGTGTAGAAGAGCCCTCTTGAATAATGTTGGTTTGCATAGATTTAGGTGGGTAGCTGTGTTGGTCTGAAGCAATAGAACAAAGTTTGTGTCCAGTGGCACCTTTAAGACCAACAAGGTTTAATTCTGGGTATAAGCTTTCCTGTTCATGCACTCATTTTCAGATACATTGAAACAGAGTCATCAACCATTACGTGTAGGTAGAAAGTGAGGAGGGTGTTGCCCATATCTGTAGACTTCTGCAAATGTGGGAATTGTAGCCTCTGTTCATAACTGGGTCACTGGTCACTTCTTCAGCCATGAGGTATCTGTAGATGAGAGCAGTGGCTCACAAAAGCTGATCCCCTGCCACAATTTTTTTTGTGTGGTTTTGTGCTTTTGAAGCAGTTTTTCTCCAGGTAGGCTTGCCAGCTGTAAGTTGGGAAATACCTGGAGATTTTTGGGGTGGAGCCTGAGCAGTGGGTGTTGCTTTCTGACACACTTCTGGTGATGTCAAGGGGTGTGGCATATGCAAATAAATTATGTTAATGAGTTATGCTAATGAACTCCTGCACCTCTTTTTCTACAAAATGACCTCTGAGTATTCTCATATATACTATAGTATGGATCGTCTCTCTTTTTTGGTGTAGTGGTTAAGTGCGTGGACTCTAATCTGGGAGAACTGGGTTTGATTCCCCACTCCTCCCCTTGCACCTGCTGATGTGACCTTGGGCAAGCTGCAGTTCTGATAAGAGCTGTTCTTGATTGTTACAGCGTGCAATTAAAAAATGGCACCCGTTCAGGATGGTCTGACGTCAGACCATCCCGAACAGGTGCCATTTTTAAAAATCTCGATTCCGCGCATGCGCGGAGAAAGAAGGATGTAATATCACACCTACGCACTTACACAAACTTTCTTAAAAAACAAGACCACCGTGCATGTGGTGGATGCCGTCTGGACAATCTACAGCAGAGGCAGCAACATAGTAAGATGATTCATTGGGGGCTGTCTGGTCATGCAACGATGGATTTAAAAAATCAGGATAAATCAGGGATTAGCTGCCCATCTGAACGCACCCTAAGACTAATAACAGTTCTCTCATTGAGGAACTACATTCTAGATAGGAAATTTTAGACAGAGAGAGAATCTAATCCAGCTGCCTTGAATGCAGTTCCAGAGTGGCATCCTGCCTCCATTGTGGCAAAGAAGAGAGCAGCGTGCTCCTTCTTTGTTGTGTGTGCGAGAGAAGAGAATGAGAGGGCGGGCAGGCAGGCAGGCAGGCAGGCAGGCAGGCAGGCAGGCAGGCAGGCAGGCAGGCAGGAAGGAAGGAAGGAAGGAAGGAAGGAAGGAAGGAAGGAAGGCAATTTCCCTGTAATCTATGAGTCTACTTCAAAGGAATAGAGACAGGAGAGTAAACAGGAAGAAAACCCCACAGTTTTCCTGTCTATCTCACTGACTTGTTTGCAATCCCTCCTTGGAGGCTGAGGCTTGAAACAGTGTTTAGGTCTTCTCTTCCAAAAAAAGAAAAGAAAAGAAAACAGAGGAGAAAGGGATTTTTTTCTCTCTAGCTTGGATTCCAATCTGTGCCAGAGAAGAATTGCAACACTCATTTTCAACTGGCGGCTAGCATTGCACACACACCCCAGTCCACATTCTGAGCTGCAGTATGATGATCCCCAGAATCAGTGATACTAACATCATCTTATTCATGCTGCAAGAGACAAAAGTGTCCTCTGTTCCTAATGTAAGAGAAGTTGAAAGAGTATGGAAGTGGTTTTCTTGTCCTTCCTTCCATCTCCCCCCTTTCAAAGAATGCTGTGTGCATTGGTTTCAGAGCTGTAATGAGTTTATATATCAGGGACAGCTTATTTTTAGATGCCGTGGCATGCTGAGAATGATGTTGTCTACTTGCCCAGATTTGGAAAAGAAAATATTGCAAAATATGGATTTGACAGAGACTATTTTGAAATTAAGCCACCGGGGAAGATTGAGGTCAAAACACATCTGTCTCTTGGAAGAGAATGTGGACATGGCTGATCGAGGTTTTAAAGAGACATGCCCATTTTGGGGGGATTAGGAAGGAGAGGCTCTTCTACCAGGAGTCCATCCGCACACGGTAATGCAGCGCCATAATCCAGGAGTTCATAGTGGAGCTAAACTGAAGAGTTGCACAAATCTCAGGCATATCAAAATATCAGAATTTGAATCACAGGTACCAGAAATCTTGGGACCAAAACATTCAGGACTTTGGGGATCAGTGTTTGGATCCCCTCAAATACATTTTAGCTACAAAAACAACCAGGGAATAGGTTTTGAAATACGGCTCGGAGCCACAGTGCTAAGAAAAATGGAGTTTAATTCTCTTACTTACAACATCCCGTCCTTGATCAGGACACTCCCCTCCGCTCAGCTTATCTGAGATCCAATAAGAGGGAGAAAACAGGTCTGCAATATGGGTACTGTGCTGTTATTTTCAATTGGGGAACGGGCCCATTCACTTATCCCAAGTGAAAAGCACACAGTGAAACTCCATCTAGGGTGGCCAGATCCAGGCTAGGAAAATCATGAAGATTTGGTGTGGGACTTGGGGAAGACAGGGACCTCAGTGGGGTACAATGCCACAGAGTCCACCTTCCAAAGCAGCCATTTTCTCCAGGGAAAATGATTTCTTTAGTCTGGAGATGAGCTGTAATTTCAGGGGATTCCCCAGGTCCCACCTGGAGGCTGGCATCCCTAGATGTGCCAGAGAGCCCAGATCTCTATTTGTCTTTTCAGTTCAAATTACAGCAATCCCAAGTGCTGAAGAGGATAAAGAAGAAGGTATTTAACCCTTCCACCCCCAGACCATTTTAATAATGAACTGCTCCCTGCACTGTTACTAGTTCTTTAAAATAAAAAAGACAGGCTCTTGTTTGCTGGTCTTTTTTCTTTACAGAACTATAAAAGCCTCCTGTTTTGATTTGCAGATCTGTGGAGGGGCCCTCCACTGGTGCTATGAATGTCTGTAAGTTGACTTCAAATGATTCCAGAAAGATCCATTCTCATACATTCCAGAAATTCATCTCTTTCAAGTCTAAATTTCAGTTCATGTTGCTTATTCCCATTACAATTATTTATTTTTCAATTTACTTCATTTATACTCCACTTTTCTCCCTGATGAAGACTCTAAAGTGACTCACAAAATTCTGTCCATTCCCTGTTTATTCTCACAACCCTGTGAGGTAGGGTAGGCTAGGGTTGCCAGCAGTGTTCCCTCTAAGCTGAGTTAGTGTGAGCTAGCTCACAGTTTTTTAGCCTCCGGCTCACACATTTTTGTCTTAGCTCAGGAAGGATGGCTCCAGAGTGAGCTAATTTATGCAGCAGCCAAATCGCTCGCTCACAGCTTTAATGCCAGTAGCTCACAAAGTAGAATTTTTGCTCACAAGATTCCACAGCTTAGAGGGAGCATTGGTTGCCAAGTGCCCTCATTGCTCCAGCGGGGGAATTTGGGGGCTGTTTCGGGGGTAGGTGGGGATGTCATGCAGGGGACACTATGGTTTTTGGGCAAACTCCATGGTAACATTCAGCTTAAACCATAGAGTTTACCCCAAAACCACAGCATCTGCTGCATGATGTCCCCAACATGATGATGTCACTTCTGGGTGATGTTATCACATTGACGTCCCTGTTTAGGGGCAAGGTTTCCCCCACTGAAACTGGGGGATCCCCTGCCGGGACTTAGGGGCTAGCAACCCGAAGGTAGGCTGAGATAGAGGCTGTGATCGCACGGACAGTTTGGCCCGACACAGGCACTCCTCCCCTCCAGATCAAATGGGCACAGTCAGATAGCCACATCTGTCAGGTGTTCCCCAGCCATACTTATCCCATCATAGGACGACTTGGAGCCGCAGTCATTGGACATGGCCAGATGTATGAATGTGGGGCACCACTAGGAGAATGGATTTGGCAGTCTGAACCTGCAGATCCATTCTGCCTCTAGGGAGGCTGGTGGGTTTTTTTTAAATGGCTATATGCACATGTGCACATGTGTGCACACATGCACTCCTATGTGCACACATAAATTTTCTCTTTTTAGCAGTATGCTCCATGGCTGAGGCACTGCAATAATGTGGATGCTTTACCATGGGATGTCTCCGTGGATAACACACAGCAGGGTGTGTTGTGTGGCTGATATGCCCCACAACACTTTAAATCAGTTTGATTAGAGGTGGCACCGTATTGCACCAAGCCACCAGTGTGACCACAGCCAGAGTGACTGACCCAAGGTCACCCAGCAACTTTCTGTGGCAGAATAGAGATTCAAACTAAGGTCTCCCAGCTCCTAGTTCATCTTTCTAACCAGTATACCATGCTGGCTCGGTAATGAGAAGTCTGATCAGATCTGGAAGGATTTTTTGGAGTTACTTGAATCAGAGATCCACTGCAGTTCTGATTTAACTATACACTCTTCCTCCCCATGGCCTATTCTCCACCTTTCTAGCCCCAAATTATTTTCTAATTAATTGGTACGGAGCCTGCCTCGGTAGGGAGGGAGGGGTATAAATAGAATAAAATAAATAAATAAATAAAAATAATTGGAAATTGGATTAAGGTGGTCAGGCAGAGGCCAATGAAAAAATATGTGTGGATTTCATGTCAGTATATTGGGACGTGTCATGGATGCTGCATTTCCATTTTGAAAACGGATGAAATTTGCAAGCAGCCCCCCGCCCCCACAAAAAGGAAGACCAGTAACGGTGAGATTCTGTTCTTTAATTATATTTTCAGTATATAAGGGAATCATTTTTAGCAAAGAAAGAAAAAAGCTTTTCCGAGGCTGACAAATGTTCCAGCAAGAAAGAAATTTTTTGCCAATTTTTGCTTCAAAACACAGGACAATTTGAGTTAAATTTAAGCTTCCTTAACAAGCAATGGGTGAGAGGTGCCTTTTGATGGAAAGCCTAACAGAAACCCATTCTGGGAAATTGGAGGCTGGAAAAAAAAGAATAACCTCCAACCACTGCAGATTTAACACTGTTCTGAAACAAACCTGGAACCATTTTTTTCTCTCTCCCAGAAAATCACTTGCGGTTTGCCATCAGCTCGGAGAATAGAATTTTAAGCGTGGACCAGCCGAGGTTCATCATTCAAACAGGAGCAAGTTCTTCAGGCCCTATTACTTACCGATTTTCAAAAGTGACTAAAATTTGACCGTCTCGTTCAGCATCTTGATGGAAGCCACAGTCCGCTCAAACACTGTGCCTCTTTTCGATTTGCCTCAAATAAGCCCCTTTCCATTCTCTTCTTATTTTTGGATTCCACTTTCAACACCATGGTGATGGTTGGCGTGGTGGGGCACAGCCAGGCAGAGGAAGAGTCCCCAGTAGAAGATGCTGGGTCAATTTGCCGTTGAGTCAAGGCCCAGGATGGACAAAAGGAAATACCTCTTTAAACAGAGAGTGATTAAAATGTGGAATTCCAGAGGGTGGAGTCATGTCCATAGGCATAGACAGTTTTAAAGGGGGATTAGACAGGTTCATGGAGGATAGGGCTATCAGTGGCTGCTAGCCATAGTGACTGAGGGGAACCTCCACATTCAGAGGCAGTAATCCTCTGAATCCCACAGCCAGGAGGCAACATTTGTGAAGGCCTCAGCTTCTAATGGCCTGTTGTTGGCCCTCCAAAGGAACTGGTTGGCCACAGTGCGAGACAGGATGCTGGACTAGATGGACCACTGGTCTGATCCAGCAGGGCTCTTCCGATGTTCTTATACCTAACTGCCCACTGGTTTGGCTAACATCTCATTCATGCATTTCAAACAGAGAGGTGATTCCTAGGTGGCCTATTCAGCAGGTTGCTTTGCCATATTCCTCTTCATGGTGCAGTACAGTACTATCCGTTGTTTGTGCAGGTGCATGCTCAAACAACCCAATGTAGCCCACCCCCCTCCTTGAGTATCATTGATCTTCTCAGCAAGGAGTTGTTTAAATCGACAGTCACCAATCATAAAAAAACAGTGTGACATCTCCCCAGGGCATGGGATCATTATACCTTTGAGTTTCCATTCCAGGGAACTGGCAGACACTGAATAGCTTTTTTTCTTTTCTTTTGCTGCTGCGCAGTCACAACCAGGTCTGCAGTTCCACCTCTAGGATGAGTAGCCACTCAAGCTCTTATCCAGAGAAGGGGGGGAACCTATCAGGTGTGAAGAGGCCCAGCAGACCTGGATCTGACAGATGACCCTGGGACCAATGCTCCCTCTAAGCTGTGGAGTCCTGTGAGCAAAAATTCTACTTTGTGAGCTACTGGCATTAAAGATGTGAGGAGGTGATTTGGCTGCTGCATAAATTAGATTGCTCTGGAGCCATCCTTCCTGAGCTAAGACAGAAATGTGTGTAAAGGTAAAGGTTCCCTTGCTCGAAAGCCAGTCGAATCCGACTCTAGGGTTGTGGTGCTCATCTCCGTTTCAAAGCCGAAGAGCCAGCGCTGTCCGAAGACGTTTCCGTGGTCATGTGGCCAGCATGACTAAACACCAAGGCGCGTGGAACACTGTTATCTTCCCACCAAAGTGGTACCTATTTATCTACTTGCAATTTCTTGCTTTCGAACTGCTAGGCTGGCAGGAGCTGGAACTAGAGACGGGAGCTCACTCCGTCATGCGGTAGTCTCGGGTCTCGAACTGCTGAACTACTGACCTTCCACAGCTTGCAGTTCAGCGTCTTAACCACTTGAGCCACTGCAGCTCCTTGTGTGAGCCAGAGGCTAAAAAGCTGTGAGCTTGCTCACACTAAATCAGCTGAGGGGGAACACTGCCCAGGACCATTCTCACTTGTCTTCTCTGTCTCCTTCTTGCATGCACCCCACCACTGGTACTCCTTTGGGCTTTCTGTCCCTTGGTCCTCATCTGACACCACCGCTTCTCAGGGACTGGTTGTTCTCTCTGTGGCAAGCTCCCACTGATCTCTTAAAGTGCATCTCCTTGGCAGAGGAATCTTCTGGTGCATGATCATCAAAAGTCTTAAGAACAGAAACCATGCTAGGGAATGACAGTCCTTTGATGCCAGCTACAAAATGGGTGGCCGCATGCCAGAGAAAGATCGATGGAGCCGGTGGCAAGCGTGTCCACAGGGCCAGCAACCTGACTCCTCCCAGCAGAAAAGGATGCAGGACAGGAACTGATCAGTTCACAACCAGTCATAAATAAATGGGCTTGTTTTTTTAAAAAAGAGTCCCACCATTTGGTATTGGTTGGAATATGTATTTGTTTGTTTGTTATTTATAGTTATAGTTTGGTGGAGTGGTTAAGTGTGTGGACTCTAATCTGGGAGAACTGGGTTTGATTTCCCACTCCTCCACTTGCACCTGCTGGATGATCTTGGGCAAGCCATAGTTCTGGCACAGCTGTTCTTGAAAAAGGAGTTTCTGTCAGAGCTCTCTCAGCCCCACCTACCCCACAGGGTGTTTGTTGTGGGGAGGGGAAGGGAAAAGAGTTTGTAAGCCGGTCTGAAACTCCTTTGGGTAGTGAAGGGCGGGGTATAAATCCAATCTCCTCCTCCTCCTCCTCCTCCTCCTCCTCCTCCTCCTCTTCTTCTTCTTCTTCTTCTTCTTCTTCTTCTTCTTCTTCTTCTTCTTCTTCTTCTTCTTCTTCTTCTTCTTCTTCTTCTTCTTCTTCTTCTTCTTCTTCTTCTTCTTCTTCTTCTTCTTCTTTCTCACTTGGACTCAAGGTGGCTTACGCAAAGTGAGTGAATACAATCAACAGGATGGGACATCCATATAAACAAAGCAACAGGATTAAAGTTGGGGAGAAATAATAATTATTTTGTTAGATATATTTAGAAATCTGTAGTATTTCTTGCTACAGATGGTTTATTATATAATCCCTTAACTGTTATATAATCTTTTTTTCTCTCTTTCTGTGTCCTTTTTATTATTATTTTGCTTTCTAAAATAAAAATATATTCGGGGGGGAAGGATTAGGGTTGTAGAACTAATTAGAAGTCTAAAAACAGAACTAAGGAAAAGCATAAGTATTAACCTGACACATTAAAGGATGCAAAATTCCATAGTAGGGTCCTAGTTTCAACAAGCTATATAGGGTAGCATAGACCACAGTCTAAGGTTGCCAGGTCTTACCTGGCTGCCAGCGGGAGCCTCCAGCCTGGGTCCCTGGATCTTCTGGCACAAACACTTTTGTGTGAGCTGTGATGATGTCACCTGTGATGATGTGCCCTGCCTGCCCCTCCATGGATACAACTCAAGCATTTTCTCTAGCATGCATATAGTCCCCACAGGCGCTCAGACAGACAGCACCCATGATTCTCACAATACAAGAACTCCTGGACATTCCATGAAATTGCTGAGCAGTCAGGTTAGAATGGACAAAAGGAAGTATTTCTTCACCCAAAGAGTGACTAGCACATGGAATTCACTGCCATAGGAGGTGGTGGCAGCTACAAGCATGGACAGCTTCAAGAGGGAATTGGATAATCATACGGAGCAGAAGTCCATCAGTGGCTATTAGCCACAAGGTATAGATAGGAACTCTCAGTCTGGGGCAAGTGATGCTCTGTATTCTTGGTGCTTGGGGGACCAACAGTGGGAGGGCTTCTAGTGTCCTGGCCCCACTGGTGGACCTCCTGATGGTACCTGGTATTTTTGGCCACTGTGTGACAGTGTGTTGGACCAGATATGCCATTGGCCTGATCCAACATCAGTTTCTCTTATGTTCTTATGATTATGTAGACTCAGAAAAGCCATTGAGACAATGCAGTAATGGCATGGGTTTAAAAGAGACTGAAGGAAATGCTACCTGCCCTCACTTCATTTTGGCTTATGATGATGCCATAGAGACAATGAATTTAATCTCCCGAGTGATGTTTAAAAGATGGTAACAAATGCTTGGTGAAAAAAAAATGTATCCCATAATGGTTAGATTAGGCTCTTGAAGATCGGGGCTCAAAGCTCCATTCTGTCACGGAAGTTTCTTGGGTGACCTTGGGCCAGTGTCTCTACCTAGCCTTCCTTACAAGGTTGTTACATAGAATGGAGGAGGGGAGAAAGCTGTTGTAAGCTGCGTTGGGTCCCCCATCAAGGATAAAACCAGGGTATAAATACCAAAATAAAGAAATGGTGAGCACACCACCCAGCAGGTGAGCAAATTGTTATCACCGTAATGAGCAGGAACTCCTTCGTATATTAGGCCACACACCCCTGATGTAGCCAATCCTCCAAGAGCTTACAGTAGCCCCTGTAAGAAGAGCTCTGTAAGCTCTTGGAGGATTGGCTACATTAGGAGTGTGTGTGGCCTAATATGCAAATGAGTTCCTGCTACAAAAAGAGCCCTGGGATAAGCATTTTGCTCTCTATGACAGAGCCTCTGAAAAAAAAAATCAGCCCAAAGTGAACAAGGTGGTAAAATGTGTCTATGTGTCTCAGTCTGAGTTACGGCCAGTCGCTGGGAAGCGCCAGCTTCACTCCTTACATATTGTATGGGAACACGGGTAGCATCCGGAATTCAGCCTTAAGGGCTTCTAAAGTAGATCAAACCTTTTAAAAATGCATCTCTGCTGAAAGCAAAGTTTGGCCACTGCGAGGGGAGAGGCTGGACAAGAGCAGACTGGTGCTGGTGAAGACAACTGTCTAGACAACGGAACATGCTGGGGGGGGGGAGAGTGCCCGGCAGCATTTCAAGATCTCTGGGGATGAGCACGCCAAAGGGGAGCCAAAGTGATTTTGAGTCTGCCTCGTCTCTGTTAATAGCACATGCTGAACTCTTGCCAGCTGGAGCTTAACTCTCAAGGGAGGGGGGGGATGATCACTGGAAGGAAAAACCGAAGTGCCAGAGAGTTTCGAGGACAATCGTGGAACAAACGACGGGGCTATTTACTGGCATTTTCTGGTCTCCCACGCAAAAAGGTATTTCGGACTGAAGATGAACATCTGGACATGCCTGCTTTCTTCCCTTTCCCGTCTTTTGTCATCTGGTCCACTTCAGGAAGGCTCTGGGTTTATGTAGAACCATTCCACACCACTGTATCACCATAGTGACAGCTGAATGATTGCAGAGACAGAAGATCTAGGGCTGTTTTTGTATGATGTCTTTGGAAAGTGATCCCTGTGACGACAGTAGAATATGGCTACTTACCTGGTGGCCAGCTGCCTTCGCTGGGGAGCCGCCTTTGCCTCCCTGAGAAGAAGAAGAGGAAGAGGAGGAGGAGATTGGATTTATACCCTGCCCTTCACTTGGAGTCTCAGAGTGGCTTACGAACTCCTTTCCCTTCCCCTCCCCACAACAGACACCCTGTGAGGTAGGCGGGGCTGAGAGAGCTCTTTCAAGAACTATGGCTTGCCCAAGGTCATCCAGCCAGGTGCAAGTGGAGGAGTGGGGAATCAAACCCAGTTCTTCCAGATTAGAGTCTGTGCACTTAACCACTACACCAAACTGGCTTGCCAGGACCTTTTGGGAGGAGGGGCCAGTGAGTTAGATCACCCAGCTCCTCCCCAGCCCACCCTCCCACCCTGTATATAGTGCAGGCTTTTGCTGGTCACCTTGTTTTGGGGGCTGAGTAGGAATTTTTCACCTGTGCTGGGTCAGCCGGTCACCACAGATACCATGCACTGGAAACTGGAGCCGAAGGTCAGAAAGCCGGGAAATCAGTCAAAGGTTGCAGGAGCTAGGAGCAGGTCCGAGCACACACAGTTGCTTCCACACTGAGGCACGTGAGTGGGGGTGTTTATGATTAGGTCTTCCCTTCCCTGGGAGTCAATCTGCCAAGACTCACAGTCCCTTACGTTGCCTTTGCAAGAGCTGCAGTCTGGCACTCCTTCTTTGCTCTTGCACATTCAGCCGCTGGCGTGCCCTGCATCTGGGACACTCAGGAGAACTAGGTGGGGAGTCTGGTCTCGGGGTGTCTTCACCTGGGGGTGCTGGGTCAGGCTCTGGATCAGTCTCTACCTCTGGCTACACCTTCTGTGCAGCTGCTGGGGCCTCTTCTCCCTCAGGTGCTGTTAAGGGCTCCTCTTCTGGGCTGACTCCGGAGGAGGCTGGGTTGCTCCATGCCTCTTCCTCATCTGAGGAATAGTCAGCCTCAGCACAGCCAGGACCCGTTACATCACCTCTTTCCTGACTGGCCTGGGGAAAGGGGTGTTTTTGACTACCCTATACTGTGGTGCAGAGGATTGTGGAACCGGATGGGGTTGGTAGCCGTTGTTAAGCTGGTCACTTTAGGTTGCAGGATTCTGTTTGGGAATTGTTTGTGGCTTGGTGAGCATCATTTAGCAACCTGTTTCAGGCACAGGGGTCCTGCAGGATCAGTCCTGGGCTGTGTGGTCAGGTGGGGGATGCAGACCGCCTGTTGGGATTCCTGGATTGAACCGCCCCTTAAACTGTGCGGTTTGGGTGGTTGTCCAGGGCATATCCCATTAGCTGTGCTGGCCAGCTGAGAACCAATGGCTGTTGGCTCCAACTAGGGGCAGGGTGGCTCACCCTTTATGTGGCAAGGGAGGGGTTGTTGGACCCCTGGCCTTCGCAGTGCCACTTCTAGTTCTATGCCCTTGCTGTTTTAATGTTTAAAGTTAAATAAAGTGGCCCATTAGTTTACCCAGCCTCTGGCATTTGTCTCTGATGTTTTCAAATTATTCTCTTTATTCAAAATGCCCAGAGCAGCATATAGAATTCTCCACTCTTCCATTTTAGACTCACAACAATCCGGTGAGGTAATTCAGGGTGAGAGGTATTGATTGAGCCAAGGTCACCGAATGAGTTTCATGGCTAGGGTTGCCTGCTGGGAGATCTCTTTTCCCTACTGGACCCTTTCTGTCACTTCATGGCTGGGCAGCGGGAGAAATATGGCATTGAAATGGGGGAGGGGGGATGGCCAGCATCCCGACATGCTGATGTCACATCCTGTGTGACCAGAAGTGACATCAGCACATTGCTGGGGATGCTTTAGCATTCAGTCAAAATGTTTTGGTTAAACCAAAGAGTTTTGGCCAAACGCTAGAACATCACTGGTGACCAGTGTTCCCTCTAAGCTGAGTTAGTGTGAGCTAGCTCACCGTTTTTTAGTCTCTGGGTCAATTTTTTTCTCTCTCTTAGCTCGGGAAGGAGGGCTCCAGAGCAAACTAATGTACGCAGTAGCCAAATTGCTCACTCAGAACTTTAATGCCAGTAGCTCACAAAGTAGAATTTTGGCTCACAAGACTCTACAGCTTAGAGGGAGCATTGCTCATAACTGTCCAAGAACCCATCAAAGATGACTTCAGAAGGGGGTTATAATTCCATTTTCACTTGTAGGGAGGGAGCCCGCAGGGACTGAATACCCTCCACAGAGAGGGTAGCTCTTCTTACAGGGGCTACTGTAAGCTCTTGGAGGATTGGCTACATTAAGGGTGTGTCACCTAATATGCAAAGGAGTTCCTGCTACAAGAAGAGCCCTGGTCACAGTCCTTTTTCTTCAGGCTTGGCTGGAACTTCCTGTTTCCTGCTTGGGAATCGATCCTCAATCACTAAAACTAGTAGTTCTGTCACTGAAGCTAGTAATTACCTCACTCAGTATACAACTCTGTCCAGCTCCTAATGCCTGGCTCCATTACAAATCAAGCACTGTTTACCCCCAGAAGTTATTTACCAGCTTGGAAAATGGAACATGATTCTGCACATGCACATCTGCCAGTCATCAGACCAAGCACATATGCAGAATGGCTTTAATTGTCCATTACTCTCACTGCAGGGGAGGATATTCCAACATTAGGGTGCCACAACATTCTCCTTAGGGTTGCCAGGCTGAACCTGGCAACAGACAGTAGCTCCAGGGGCAGGGACATTGGGGGGGGGGTCAGCATCCTGGGGGTCACCCAGAAGTGACTCAGATAGCTCTAGGAATCACCAGAAACTCTATGGTAAAATCACTCAGAGTGGTGGCAGACAATGAGGATTGCTGGTGGGAGGCCTCCCACCATAGTGGGACCCTTGGTAGCCCTATCGTGTTACCACCTGAATCATTTCTGAAAGAGAAAGAGCCAAGCCTCAGATGATGGTCTTCATTAATGGACCCAATCATATAGATGAAGATAGTCCTTTAGGTCTTCAGGATGAGACTGGACTGAGGTGTCATAATGCTGAGGTTCTTCTAAATCTATAACTTCATCTCAAATCTCACTCTGTGGTGGTGGCCAGCTTTCTCTCTTCTACTGCGGGAAGCTCTCCAGTTGAGGAGTTGTCCTCTTCTTCACCTTCGTCGTCATCTTCGCCATCGTCTTCTTCGCATGGTCTTCTTTGTCTTTCTTCTTCGTCGTCTTCGTCTTCTTTATCTTCATTTCCATCTTCTTTTAGCACTGAACAGAAGCTTGCCTTCTTTTCTCACAAAATTCATTTCACAGTTTTTCCTGTAGGCTAGCATGAACGGTGCCTCCCCACCCCCCTTACATCAGCCCTCCATGTCAATGCCACTGTGTACAGGAAAGACACAGAGAATGTTTCATGAGAACCTTTGCTTGGTGGGGGAATAAAGAAAGCAAGAAAACCGGGGCCTGCAGCATGTTTATTTGGTGCCAGGCGCCCCAAAAGTAGGCCTGCCAGTCAAAGGAAGCTGAGCCAACGACGGAGGCAGCGTACAGTTCACCTGGCATTCATTTGCCACTCTTCGTGACAGATGGTGGGCTGGGGGGCAAGAAGATTTCTGGCCGCAGGCTTGAGCTGATCAAGAGACCCCTGCCAGTTCTATTAGTGACAGATGCTGAGGAAGAGAGGAGGGGAAAGGCAGGAGTCTGAGGGAGGCAGAGAAGCCAAGAGCTGCAGGCTCCTCCTTGTTGCTGCGGCTAATTAGTTTTCATCGGCAGCAAAGGGGCTTGTGCCTGGACAGACAGGCGCAGAGAGGATTAATCCTGATCGCCCCTAATGAAGTGGTTGGCTAAACAAACATTCTCTGGCCTCTTAAGCCGGATCGGCTCTCCGGTTGTGCTCTGCCCACTTCTCGCAGCTGCCAGCCACACCGGTGATATCCTTGTCAATAGAGATTGGATTTGTTCGATGTAGATATTTAGATCCCGTTTTATTCCCCCAGGGTGTGTGTAAAGTGCTGCCATGTTGCAGCTGACTTATGAGACCCCAGGAAGGGGCTTTCAAGGCAAGGGAGAAGCAGAGGTGGTTGGCCATGGCCTTCCTCTGCAGGGTCTTCCTTGGTGGTCTCCCTTCCCTTCTGAGATCTGACCAGATTGGGCTATACCAGGGGTGGCCAAACTTGCTTAACGTAAGAGCTGCACAGAATAAACGTCAGATGTTTGAGAGCCACATGATGTGAACAAATATCACAGGTAAGTTTTTATTGAAAAATATGCAAATTTGCTTTTTATTAACATTAAATGAGACTGCCAAAAACAAAAGGGGTTACAAGCAGGTCTGATAATGATATTTATTTGCCCAATGATATTTGTAGGCTTGGGGGGGGGGCGTTTTGAGAACGCATTTAAAGCTTAAGTTTTTTTCTTTCTCTGCTCCCCCCTGCCTTGAACCTACCCAGGAAGGGGAACACTGGCTGGGGAAGGGAAGACCAATTGGGGAGGTATGCCTCCCCTTCGCTTCTCCAGCCACCCTGCCAGGAGCCACACAATATGCGTGAAAGAGCCGCAGTTTGGCCACCCTTGGGCTATACCATGCTGCCTTCCCTCCCAAGGAAGCTTACAAGACCATTTTCAGACAGATCTTTTTATCCTCATGCCAACAATCCTGTACAATAAAGCTAGATTCCAGTCTAGTAGCACCAATACATTGTCAGGATCTCAGCTTTCAAGAGTCAAAGCTCCCTCACCAGATAGTATCTGACGGGGGACTTTTGACTCACAAAAGCTTATCCAGGGAAATCTTGTTGATTTGCAAGGTGCGACTGGACACAACTCTAGTTCATCTACCACAGGACAACAGTTATACCCCATCTTTCTCCCCCATGAAACCTGGAGCCCCAGGCAGTATTTAGAACTAGACCAGCAGTTCTCTCTTGATTCAACATAAGCTGAGAACTTCTGGTCTGCAATAATCTTGTGAATATCTTCTGTGAAATCTGGTTCCAAATACTGCAGGGGGCTGAACTTAGTTTGGAAAAAGAACCTCTAGATTCAGCCCAAGTTGAGAACTGTTGGTCAGCAATAATTCTGTGAATATGTCTGTGAAATCTGCTTCCAAGTGATACACACAGCTG
Source organism: Gekko gecko (assembly GCA_029375565.1). Lineage (NCBI taxonomy): Eukaryota > Metazoa > Chordata > Lepidosauria > Squamata > Gekkonidae > Gekko > Gekko gecko. Next base: position 18,225,917 of record JAPDNY010000013.1, on the reverse strand, counting down.
CTTTGATCAGAGAGGAAGATCGATTGAAACGGACATACCTGGGAAATGTGTACGGCTGTACATCAGCTGCACACGGCTGCACGGGAAATTTCCACCTTATATCAGCAACATCATTTTGCCATGGAAGGTCTATGGACACTTTTTGTATGTCGTCTGAGGTTGTAGGGTAATATCCATGTATATGTATTATGTCATGTTCAAGAGCTATTATTGTTGGGAAGTAGTGCCTGGGAGCATACTCACTTTATAAACAGTAACTGTTGGGTTGTGACTACCAATCTCAATGTAAAAGGAACACATGACCATGAAACAGAAATGGTATGCAACAGACTATTGTTCAATAAATTTGTTTTTATTTTAGTACAGAATACATTCATATTGTTGATATTTTTTCCTTAGTGTTTTTGCATGCTATAGCAGTTTGGCACTATAGTGCTCATCTAAGAAGTTTTTAAAAAAGTCCAAGGAAGACAAAAAGGGGTGGGGGAGGGGAAGCGGCATTGTAGGAAGGGCTATGAACATTTCAAACAGCACACCACAGTGATTCAGAAGCGCAACAAGGGGTCTGAAAATGGAAAAAAAAGCAGTTTCCCTAAAGAGCAACTCAAACGTGCTTTGCTAAACTGACACAAGCAGGTTTGTATGAACAGGTAAATACATTCCACTAGCAACAGCCAGTTACTAAAATGGGTCTGTCTGAAATGACAGGGGGAAAAAATCAATCAGCAACTACTTAAAAAGGTAAACGTTTCCCTTGCTCGAAAGCCAGTCAAGTCCGACTCTAGGGGGTGGTGCTCATCTCCATTTCCAAGCTGAAGAGCCAGCGCCGTCTGAAGACATTTCTGTGGACATGTGGCCAGCATGACTAAACACCAAGGCGCACAGAACACTGTTACCTTCCCACTGAAGCAGTACCTATTTATCTACTTGCAATTTCTTGCTTTTGACTAAAACGGAATACCAAGGCAGTTTGAAAAGGGTCTATGACTGGACCAAGATCACTCAGCAAGCTGCCATGACTGAGTGGGAATTCTAACCTGGGGCTGTCAGATCTAGTCCAGCACTCTGATCACTACATCACACCGGCAGTTCAATTCACATACCCCCCAATCACTTTCCCCTCCCCTGTGAGAAAGGAACCTATGAGTCTCTATTAAAGGTGTTGTTGGAAACTTCATGATCCACTTTGTGAAGGTGCTGGAAACTGCACCTGGGGGTAGTGGAGTTTCATTTTCTTCTGCCTCGCAGGCACTTTTGCATCTACACCATAGGTGAAATTAGTTGTTCCCTACTAGGGTCATGTATGATTTAGTCAGATAATATACAAGTGGAGAGACTGCAAGTCCCATAAAGGTGTGCAAAAATGTGCATGTGACATAGCATCGATAACACTGATGCAGATCACTAATAATGAGTAAAACATTGTAAAAAAATGCCTTGGTTATTTATTGGGCTGTATAAGCACGTGCAGGTGTCAAAGACTGCCATTTGCCCTGTATTATTTCAATACATGAAAACTCACAGAACAGGCTTCAGCTGCTCATGAGCAGCTGAACTGTTTGACAAAAAAGCAAGCTCCTGTCCACAACTTGCAAGCAAAATATGAATTCAGCTGGCTGGAGTTTGAGCATCCCTGGTCTTTCCTCCTCCACTTTCCCCATTCCAAATTTTCCTGTTAGAATGTTGTTTGTACATCAATTATTGCAAATGGCATAAAAATTAGCATTAAAAAATCCCATTAGTGCCATCAATAAGAATGAGGCAGTCTCATACTGACTGCAATGACAACTTAAGGAAACAAAAGGAAAGAAAAACAGTCTGTGGCGTCTCGCCCCTATTTCTAAGCGGCAGTACAAGAACACACTAAAACAGAACAATGATTCAAAGGCTCTGCTTGAGCCATTCAAACCATTGTGAGGGTCCCTAAAATCTGGCTGAGCTGGGCTAGTGCTTAGATTGCCAACCCCCTCTTGGGAATTCCTGGATATCTGATCGCAGCACCTGGGGAGGGCAAAGTTTGGGGATGAGAGGGAGGATAAAGGGGATGTGATGCAACAGAGTGCACCTTCTAAAGCTGCAGTTTCCTCCAGCTGACCCCTGTAGTCCAAAAATGAGCTGTCACACCCAGAAAGCTCCAGATCCCACCTGGAAGTTGGCAACCTTAGCTGGTGTCCATTCAACTGGGAAGGTGGGAGGGGGTCACAAAGAGAAGCTTAAAGCAGGCTCTCTCTGCCCCATGCAGGCATTTTCTCTGTGTTGTGAAACACCGACTTTCCCAGCTGGAGAAACATGGGATTAGCTGATCACCATTACGGGCCTAGCAGAGATTGTTGGGATCTCCTTACTGGCTCAGAAAGGTGATCTTGGGGCTTTCACACAGACTAAATAATGCACCTTCAATCCACTTTCAACACACTTTGCAACTGGATTTTACTGCGTGAAATGGCAACATCCACTTGCAAATGGTCGCTGAAGTGGATTGAAACTGCATTATTTAGCATGTGTGAATGCACCTTTTTTACCAGCTGCATGTTGTTCTTGGGATATGGTGCTATAAATAGGCTCTGTCTTGTGACTAGTTAGACTGTTACCTGGGATGGCAAGAATAGCATAGATCACTAAGAAAATGGGTAGGGTGACCTGGCAAAGTGCCCTGCAGTATCCAAGGATGAAGGGCCATTCCTGAAACAGCCCATATTTTGCTAGAGAGGCAGGAGGTGTTATGGAGGGGACAACCTTGGTGCTGAGCAGCATCAACCAACCCTTTAGTTGCTTGAGCAGCACATTAGGGGAGAGGGCTGAGCCTGGAACCTCTTGCACAGATTGTATGCCAGCTAAGATAGGCAAGGCCAGTGGTAATGCTGGTCAAGTTTGGAGCCGGGTGGTGGTGCACAAAGGCTGGTCCCCTATGGGCTGACTTTGTTGCAACCTGCATTTAATAGTTCAGGGGATCAGTGTTATATAATGTTGTTTCATAGCTTCATTTGGGTGGTCCTGGCACAAAAACACAAATCAGTTTGCAAATCTGGATTTTAAAGATCTTTTTAAGCATTTGTAGATTCGCAAAACTGAGTCATTGCATGTATATTCCACTCGAGAGCCAGTTTGGTGTAGTGGTTAGGAGTGTGGACTGTAATCTGGAGAACCGGGTTTGATTCCCCACTCCTCCATGTGCAGCTGCTCGTGTGACCTTGGGTCAGGCATAAGTTCCTTCAGAGCTGTTCTCCCAAGGAAATTTCTTGAGGGAGCTCTCTCAGCCCCACCTACCTCACAGGGTGTTTGTTGTGGGGAGGGGAAGGGGAAGGAGATTGTAAGCCATCCTGAGACTCCTTCAGGTAGTGAAGGGCGGGGTATAAATCCAATCTCTTCTCTTCTTATTCTTCTCTTTTGTTCTGTTATGGAAGCTCTACTGTCAAGAGGAGTCCCACCCCACTATTGAACAGGCCCAGACTTTTATAAGCCCTGCAAGATTTCTGTGATACTTTTCTGGCACCGCAAGATTTACTTAGGTAGAAACCAATAGTGTTGATTACATCTGTAAGTGTCACCAGGTCGCAGCTGACTTAGGGTGACCCCAGCAAGGGGCTTTCAAGGCAGAGGAGAAGCAGAGGTGGTTTGCCTTGGCCTTCCTCTGCAGAGCCTTCCTTGGTGGTCTCCCATCCCAGTACCAACCCTGCTCAGCTTCCAAGGTCTGACAAGATCACACTATACCATGCCGCGTTCCCTCCCTCAAATAGTGAATAGAATAAAGAAAACAGATGCAAGTAACAATGGAAATCACTATTCCCCCTCCCCCCCCAAGACAAAATGAGCAAAAAACAAATAATTGGGGATCATACCCCTCATCAGTACCATGCTCTCCTCCAGCATTCCTGCGTGCATCTGGTTGTCATTGTTGAAACAGCAGCCAAGAAAGAGCGATTGTCTGATCCAGAAAGGCATATCTTATTGTGTTCTTGAGGTGCCACTGAAAGATGAGACCCCCATAGCATTGCAAAGGAATACAAAGGCCTGGGGGGGAAATCTTTTGAATTGGTACAATAAGAAAAGGCATTTAGGAAACAAAAGTGGTGTGTTTTTTTAAACTAAATTATGTTGCCGTGTTTTACAGAACTGGATATCTTTTCTTTTAGAAAGGACCCAGGTTGTCTGTGATTACTGCAGAACAAAATGAATAGGATTCATAAGCAAGAAAAAGAAAATACCCGTGGCCTGACCGCCTTACATGGGGCTAAAGGGTTACATTGATCTCCAACCGCAGAGGAGTTCCAGCCACTTTATGCGCCTAGGATTCAGCAATTGCTGCGGATAAGTGAACTCCCGCTGGTGCCCCTGGAGCCACGACACCTGCTCCTGGCTTCCATAACCCAAATGCCCTGAGGGGCTTCCTCAAATGCATCTCTCTTTCCCTTCAACCTTCCCTCCATACCTTTGTCAGATAATTCAGGATCTTAGTGGCTCACAGTCCACTGGCAGCAGAAGTGACATGACCCAAGTGTGATCACCTTCATCGCTAATAGCAGGGCTCTTTTTGTAGCAGGGGCTCCTTTGCATATTAGGCGACACACCGCTAATGGAGCCAATTCTCCAAGAGCTTACAGAGCTCTTCTTACAGGGGCTACTGTAAGCTCTTGGAGGATTGGCTACATTAGGGGTGTGTCGCCTATTGCCACCCAAGCTGGAATAACGAGACGGACACCAGTGATGGGTTAAACTTTGGGCCACTTTATTAACTTGACAACTTAACCTGGAATAAACAGCAAGGGCAACACAGTCTTGCGGTATGGTTAAGGCCAAGGGTCCGAGGCCCTTCCCTTACCAATGAGAATAGGGCGAGCCACCCTGCCCCAAGCGCGAGCCATCGAAATGGCTCTTGCTCGTCCGGCTATCTATTACAGGACAACCCTGGTAGGCCCACCCCTGAGCCGCTAGGATCAAAGGGAGGACCCAACCAGGATGGACCCGAAGGCAGTCTGTTTTCCCCACCCCGTACCTCAAGGTACAAAGACTGTACTCACATAACCCCTTCAAAACCCGAATGACGGGTATCAGCTGGTGCTCACCGGACCACAATCTGTATACCGATAAAACCCTGCCAAATTAAGTGACCATCCTAACTAACACAGCCCACTCCTATAAGTACCTACGCCTCTGCTGCACTACAAGGTAGGCAAAAACACCCCCTCTGATAGCCTATCAAGAGGGCGCGAAAAATTCCTACCCGGTCCCTTAAACCAGGCGACTAGCAAAAGCCTGCACTAAAAACAGGGCGGGAGGGTGGGCTGAAGACCAAGGAGGACTGCTGGAGTAAGGAGGAGGGGCCGGGCTTTTAAGCCCCCCAGCCCCTCCTCCCATGAGTGCCTGGATAAGGCACGTTTTCGCACCTAAACTGGTGTCCGCCTCCTCCCGCAGGGCGGCAAAGGCACCTCCCCAGTCCAACGACCGCGGGGCCGAGGGCTGTTGATTCGAAATATGCAAAGGAGTTCCTGCTATAAAAAGAGCCCTGGCTAATAGGATGGTGGGTGGTGGAGTCAGAGAAGAGCTCAGCTGTGACAGAACATTTTAAGGTGAGCAGAAAATAGCCTCCCCTTCCTTCTAGCCATTTACATTGAGATTTTATAGCTCAAAATGGTGTTGCCTTATAAGGCAAGGTGTGAAGCTTCTCCTTTGCTCATCCCCAGCAGGCAAAGCCCCAATCTTGGCCGTAATCCCCCACCCTTGAGAAACTGAGGAGTGGGAGGAAAACTGGGCAGAAAATGGCCTCTGTTTTCTTTCTAGGAATTTCCCCATATCTCTGTGATCTTTACCATAGAGATTAGGGGATATATCCCTGGGGCTTCACCCAGAAGTGATATCACATCCTACGCACACTCCACTCTTTCCAGGCACCACCCTCAAAATTTCCTGCCATTTTCTGAGTTAGTGCTGGTGACCATACAAGGGGCAGAGCTTGGTGGACTTGGACTACTACTTTCTGACAAATTCCCCTGGAGCAATGGGAGGGCGGGCAGAAAACCAGCATGATGTCACTTTCAGTTGTAGACTGGAAGGAGAGGAGAAGGAGGAGGAGATTGGATTTATACCCCATCCTTCACTACCCAAAGGAGTCTCAGAGCAGTTTACAATCCCCTTTCCCTTCCCCTCCCCACAATAGACACCCTGTGAGGTAGGTGGGGCTGAGAGAGCTCTTTCAAGGACTGCTCTTGAAAGAAAAGCTCTGAAAGAACCTTTGACTAACCCAAGGTCACACCAGCAGCTGTATGTGGAAGAGTGGGGAATCAAACCTGGTTCTCACAGATTAGAGTTCGTGCTCCTAACCACTACACCAAACTGGCACAAAACCAGCAATGCCCTAGGAATTTCATTATTCTCTATTATTTTTACCTAGAGCATAGTCCAATGCCAGTCCCCTCCCAAATTTTGATCCCACTGCTCTATCAGATGGCTGTGGGAAGATGGACCCCAGGAGCAACAGATTGCCTGCCATATTCAGCAGCCAGGCAGCCCTACTACTGAAGGTAGTGGGGACAGAGCACAGATGTGCCGGGGGTCAGGGGAGGAGTCTGGTGAACATGATGGCAAAGCTAATAGCAAAAGCACCCAAGCCCAGTAGAAAAGCCAAGCCTGTGCTCTTGGTTCTGGCTCCTCATCTTGGAGACTGGAGAAGCAGGATGAAAACCATGGGTGAAGCCTTGAGATCTGGCTACCTTGATCTAAATATGCCTTCACTGTCCACTCCATCTTATCTGTTCTTGACCAACAAGTAAGGTATTTCAGACAGGCCCTTGTCCATGTGAGAGGCAGTGTGGTGCAGGGATTAACAGATTCATACTGGTATTTGAGAAGAGGAGGAGGAGGAGGAGGAGGAGAAGCAGTGGCAGCAGCAGCAGCAGCAGAGTTGGTTTTATATCCCACTCTTCACTACCCAGAGGAGTCTTGGAACGGCTCACAATCACCTTCCCTTCCTTTCCCCACAACAGGCACCTTGTGAAGGAGGTGGAGCTGAGAGAGCTCTGAGTGAACTGTGACTGGCCCAAGGTCACCCAGCAGGCTTCATGAGGAGGAGGAGTGGGGAATCAAATCCAGCTCTCCAGATTAGAGTCCACCACTCTTAACCGCTACACCACTCTGGCTCTCAACCATTTTCAGATTTCTATATCTGAGCATTTCATTTTGTGTTCCTTATAAGGCATTTCATAAGCAGGGGATTTTAAATGGTCTGACTAATGTTTCAGACGAGAATAATTTTGACCTTTTAAAATATTTCAGCGTTTTTAATTGTATAGTATTTTCATATTTTAAGATTGGGGTAACGTTTCATCTTTAAGATGCCTTCTTTCTTGTTTCCACTGACAGCATCTGCATAGGTGCCCTTTAAAAAAAAAAATAACTTCATTTACAACCTGCTTTCTCCACCTGTTCTGTGGTGGCCACCTACTCTGTCATCTCAAGAAAAGACTCAGGCTCTGATGCTATGCACATTAAAGAATCGCCCTCCCTGTCCTTTTTTTGCTGACCAATAGTGCAAGCCTACACATGGTTAATTTATTCCATTAGGCTGACTCCAAGCCTCACAGAATCAAGTGGCCATACATAAGCTTGTTCTATTGTTCTGCCAGGAAAAAAAGAGAGGCGTTATTGTTTAATCTGATGGACTGAATCACTACATGTGAGTGTCTCCCTACTCCAATGTTGGTCCAATGAGGCATTTGATACTGAGCCACAGCTGGGATGACATTTGACAGCATCCTTTCTTTCACAAGAACCCATCTGGCCTGTGGGATCAGCCAGCCAGACCCTGCTTCGGGTGTCCACTTAGGGCTCAAATACACAGCATGCCTGACGTGTCAAATCACAGGGGTGTGACTAGACTCACAGTACATTGGGGGGAGTCACCTTAAACAGTGCTTGTTCACTTGGCACTACAAAGGGGTGATGCCAGGGAGGAGAAGGAGGTTCCAGTTTCTCTCCCATCCTGCCTTTGCCAGCAGAAATTGTGGAGGAGGCTTTCTGCCCCATTTCTTTGACTCCACATGCCCTGGAAAAACATGTAGAACCAGGGCTATTTTGGGGCAAGAACGCACAGGAACAGAGTTCCAGCTGGCTCCCAAGTTCACCACGTCCAGCTAATGAGCATAATAGGCCACACCCAACAGCAGAAACTCCTTAGGATTGGCTACATTAGGTGTGTGTGGCCTAACATGCAAAGAAGTTCCTGCTACAAAAAAAGCCCTGGATTTTGATAACAAACAAGGTAAACAGAAGAAGAAGCAAAAGGTGGGTGTGGCTGGATGACCACACTTCTGGTAACACAGGGGTGTGGCCTAATATGCTAATGAGCTGTACTGGCAGGGGTGTGGCCTAATGTGCTAGTAAATTTCTGCTGTTGGGTGTGGCCTATTATGCTAATGAGTTCCTGCTCGGCTTTTTCTACAAAAAAAGCCCTGTGTATGAAAGTCTCCTTTAATATGTCTTCTGAAGAACTGAGCTCCCCTCTCAGGAAAGCTCATACTGGAATAAATGTTTCTTAGTCTTTGAGGTACCACCGGACTTCCCTTTTGTTGTGCTACATTCGATTAACAGGGCTACCCCCGCTGGAATCATTCTCGGTTGCCTCACTCCCTGGCCATTTAACATTTTATGACAAAATCTATATTGTTTAAGGAAGAATTCACCTCTTCTGCCCTTTTGATTGTGTGGTTTTGGGGTCATGTCACTGTATATTTATCTAGGGTTATTGTTGTCGTCTGACAGCATCCACCTGTTTCAAAGGAGAAGCTGACTATATTTTTAGACTATATAAATGGGGGTGGGGATCTAAAGTGTCATCAAGTCGCAGCTGACTTACCATAGGGTTTTCATGGCAAGAGATGTTCAGAAGTAGGGTTGCCAAGTCCCCCCGGGAGGTGGGGAAACCCCCATTCGATTGTTTTGTTCCCCGCCGGCCCAGATTGGGCCACCGGGGGGAACCCCACCCCCAAATTGCCAGGCTGTAGAGATGTGCCTGACGTGATGACATCACCCGGAGGTGATGTCATCATGTCGGGCACATTTCTTGGGGGGGGACGCTCTATCATTCAAGGGAAAACTCTATGGTTTTCCCTCGAATGATAGAGGTCCCAACCCCAACGTGCCCGACGTGATGACATTACTTCCAGGTGACGTCATTGCGGTGCGTGTGCTTTGTGGGTGTGCCAGAAGACTCCAGGCCATGTCCAGGACTCCCCCCCCACCACCAAAGCCAAGGTAAGACTTGGCAAACCCTATTCAGAGGTGATTTGCCATTGCCTGCCTTTGCACAGTGACCCTGGACTTCCTTGGTGGTCTCCCATCCAAGTACTCACCAGGGCTGGCCCAGCTTAGTTTATGAGATCTGATAAGATCAGACTAGCCTGACCTATCCAGGTCAGGGCATTAAAACAGGCACAACACAAATATCTATCCCATTTATACCTCCCTCTTCTTCTGAGGAGCTTGGGGCAGTCTGCACAGTTCCTTCCTCCTCCATGCTATCTTCACAAGAACCTTGTCAGGCAGGTTAGCCTGAGACAGAGAGCAAATGATCCAGATTCACCCAGTGGCCTTTGTGGCTGAGCAGCAGGCCTGTAGCCAGGATTTTGTAATTCAGGGGCCTTTAAATAAGTCAGGGGGCACTGATGTCATAAAATAAAAATAAAATTTAAAAAACTCACCTTTGTAGCATTCGCACTCTGCTTGCCTACATGGGGAAGCGAGCCATGCTTGGGAAGGGGCAGTGGTGGGGAGTCCTTCAGGTGGCCCAGAGAGCCAGGGGGCCTGGGGGCTGGATGGAAGTCAGGGGGCCTTGGATGGAAGTCAGGGGGCCAGGCCCCGAAACGCCCCACTGTAGCTACAGGCCTGCTGAGCAGGGATTTGAACATGAATCTCTCCCGTCCTCATCTGACTCTCTAGCAACTCCATTATAGGCCCTCTCTATGGCTAGGAGCATAGATGATGCTAACCTGATTTACATTCTATGATACAGTGCAGTTCTCAGATAGAAAGTAACATTTATAGCTCTTCTTGCAAAACGTACAGTAGATTTTGTAACCAGAAGAAGCATGGGAGAAACCTTTTTGGGGCAATTGACATTCAAGTGTCATTTGTTTCCTTGCTTCTTATTCAGTGGAGCTGAAATGGAATGGAGGGAGGGGGTGCGACAGTGTCTGCATCTCTAAGAAGAAGGCATTGTTTATTTGGGGGGGAAATTAAAACATGAATTTTAAATTAAGCAATAAACTGTTGGGGAGGAGATGGCGAGAAACGCAGGCTGAATTTCTTCCGACAATCTCTGCACAGATGGCTGGCCAAAGAAAGAAAATACTGCAAACAAACACAGCACTACCCCCCCTCCTGGACTGTTTTGGAAACATTGCCTTTGTGGCTTGGATACTGCAGGATTTGTTGTTGTTGTTGTTGTTCAGTCACACAGTCGAGTCTGACTCTTTGCGACCCCATGGACCACATCACGCCAGGCCCTCCTGACTTCCGTTGTGCTCCAGAGTTTGCTTAATTTCATGTCCATTGCATCGAAAACGTCGTCTAGTCATCTCATCCTTTGCCGTCCCCTTCTTCTTTGACCTTCAATCTTTCCCAGCATCAGGGTCTTCTCCAGTGAATGCTCCCTTCTCATTTGGTGGCCAAAGTATTTGAGCTTCAGCTTCAGTACCTGGCCTTCCAGGGAACAGTCAAAGTTGATTTCTTTTAGGATTGAATGATTTGATCTCCTTGCAGTCCAAGGGCTCTCAAGAGTCTTCTTCAGCATCATAGTTCAAAAGAATCTATTCTTTGGCACTCGACCTTCCTTATAGTTCAGCTCTCGCAGCTATACATTACTACTGGGAATACCTTGCTTTGACCATATGGACTTTTGTTTGCAGGGTGATATCTCTGCTTTTTCTTATGGTGTCTAGGTTTGCCATCACTTTCCTCCCAAGAAGCAGGATATTAGCTACCAAAGCATATCTCTTAGTAGGTGTCATGGGCCCACTGGTGTGGTTATGGACTGAACATACAACTCTACCTTCAAAGAGCCTTCACAATCAGAAGTCTGGGTTAAGGATGAGCAACTAAATAACAACAAATCAGATCCAGGTAACACCTATCCTTAGGTGTAGAAAATATAAACAAATGGAATGGCAATAATTGCAGACATGTCACTCTAGCATCTAGTTGTCTTCCTTCAGTTTTTCAGGCAGAAGGACGGCCATCAAAGGGAGAGAGTGACTCAGCAGATAGTTATCTGATGAGGGCATTATCCATCAGTAACAATTTATCAGTGTCCCCACTTAACAGAATCTTATTTATTTATTTATTTATTTATTTATTTACAAAATGCATATCCCGTATTTCTGCCCAATCAGGGCCACCAAACAATCGGACAAGAAAAGCACAACATAAAGCAAATTACATCCTAAAATAAAACTAAAACACAAATGTAAAAACACACACAAAAAACCAATTAAAACATGGGGCATGAAAGAGAGATCAATGTGGGAATGTAAGCTGAAACAATGGGTTGTAGCATTTCTGTGCACAGCATTTTCACCCTTCTTGTGTTGCAGTGGCTTTGAGAGGCCTTTTGAATTCTATAACAGCATGAGTCCTTTTTTGCTTCAGATATTTTATCTTCTAGGACTGTGCAGGGGCAACCCTTAGCTTGTAGAGGTCCCAGGTTCCCTTTCCCCAACCCTATGATGAACTATGCACTTATCTTGCAGGGGGTGAGAATTGCAAACACTTTTAATTCATGATGACTGAATTAAAGATAGCGGTTAGACGGAATAACTGTGTCTTAATAGGCGACTTTAACTACCCACACATTGATTGGGTCAATATGAGTTCTAGTCGGGAAAAAGAGATTGAACTTTTAGACACTCTCAATGACTGTACTATGGAACAGATGGTCACAGATCCTACCAGGGGAGAGGCGATCCTGGATTTGGTCCTAAGTAACACCTAAGACCTGGTGAGAGATGTAAAAGTGATTGCACCGCTTGGGAACAGTGACCATAATGTCATTCAGTTTAACATTTGTACAGACAGGGAGTTGCCCAAAAAGACTGACACAACCACTTTTAATTTTAAAAGGGGTAACTTCTCTGCTATGAGGGGACATGTGAGGAAGAAATTGAAATGAAGAGTGGAGAAGGTCAAAACCATTGGGGAAGCTTGGAGACTATTTAAAAAGACAATCCTAGAAGCTCAGAAAAAATATATACCGCAGGTTAGGAAAGGCACAAATAGGTATAGAAAAAAGCCTGCATGTTTAACTAATAAAGTAATGGAAGCTGTAAAAGGTAAGAAGGATTCCTTTAAGTAGTGGAAAGCTAGTCTCAGTGAGGTTGATAAAAGGGAACACAGACTGTGGCAAATAAAATGCAAGTCTGTGATCAGGCAAGCAAAAAGGGAATATGAGGAGCATATCAAAAAAACATAAAGGCCAACAATAAAACTTTCTTCAAATACATTAGAAGTAGGAAGCCAGCCAGGGAGGCAGTGGGACCCTTGGATGACCAATGGGTAAAAGGAGTAGTGAAGGATGATAGGGAAATGGCTGAGAAGCTGAACACATTTTTTGCTTCTGTCTTCACTGTGGAAGAGGAGAAGTGCTTGCCCACTCTAGAAGCACCGATTTCGGGAGGGGGTTTGAAAGACCTGAATAAGATTGTGGTGACAAGAGAGGAAGTCCTCTGACAGATGGACAATTTAAAAACTAATAAATCACCAGGCCCGGATGGCATTCATCCGAGAGTTCTGAAAGAGCTCAAATGTGAACTTGTGGATCTCCTGACAAAAATATGTAATCTTTCTTTAAAATCTGCCTCCATTCCTGAGGACTGGAAGGTAGCTAATGTCACTCCCATCTTTAAAAAGGGCTCCAGGGGAGATCCAGGAAATTACAGGCCAGTCAGTCTGACATCAATACCGGGTAAGTTGGTGGAAACTGTTATTAAGGAAAGAATTAGTAGGCACATTGATGAACAAAAACTATTGAGGCAGAGTCAGCATGGGTTCTGTAAGGGAAGATCTTGTCTCACTAACCTGTTAGTGTTTTTTGAGGAGTGAACAAACATGTGGACAAGGGGGACCCAACAGATATTATTTACCTTGACTTCCGGAAAGCTTTTGATACAGTTCCTCATCAAAGGCTCCTAAGTAAGCTCAATAGTCATGGGATAAAAGGACAAGTCCTCTTGTGGATCAAAAACTGGCTTAAAAATAGGAAACAGAGAGTGAGTATAAATGGGAAACTTTCTCAGTGGAGGGTGGTAAGCAGTGGGGTACCATAGGGATCAGTACTCGGTCCGATGCTTTTTAACTTGTTTATTAACGATTTGGAATTGGGAGTAAGCAGTGATGTGGCTAAATTTGCAGATGACACGAAGTTGTTCAGGGTGGTGAAAACCAGGGAGGATTGTGAGGCACTCCAAAGGGATCTGTTGAGGATGGGTGAGTGGGTGTCAAAGTGGCAAATGGGGTTCAATGTGGCCAAGTGCAAAGTGATGCACATTGGAGCCAAAAATCATAAATATAACTACACGTTGATGGGGTCTGAACTGGCAGAGACTGACCAAGAGACATCTTGGAGTCATAGTAGATAACTCAATGAAAATGTCTAGACAGTATGTAACTGCAATAAAGAAAGCCAATGCTATGCTGGGGATTATTAGGAAGGGAATTGAAAACAAATCAGCCAGTATCATAATGCCCCTGTATAAATCATTGGTGCAACCTCATTTGGAGTTCTGGTCACCACATCTCAAAAAGGATATTATAGCATTGAAAAAAGTACAGAGAAAGGCAACTAGAATGATAAAAGGGTTGGAACACCTTCCCTATGAAGAAAGGTTAAAGCGCTTGGGGCTCTTTAGCTTGGAGAAATGACGGCTGAGGGGTGACATGATCGAGGTTTATAAGATTATGAATGGGATTGAGCAGGTTGAGAAAGAAGTACTTTTCTCCCTTCTCACAATACAAGAACTCGTGGGCACTCCATGAAATTGCTGAGCAGTTGGGTTAGAACAGATAAAAGGAAGTACTTCTTCACCCAAAGAGTGATTAACATATGGAATTCACTGCCACAGGAGGTGGTGGCAGCTACAAGCATGGACAGTTTCAAGAGGGAATTCGATAAACATATGGAGCAGAAGTTCATCAGTGGCTATTAGCCACAGGGTATAGATGGGAACTCTCAGTCTGGGGCAGGTGATGCACTCTATTCTTGGTGCTGGGGAGGGGGCAGCAGTGGGAGGGCTTCTAGTGTCCTGGCCCCACTGCTGGACCTCCTGATAGCACCTGGTATTTTTGGCTGCTGTGTGACAGAGTGTTGGACTAGATGGGCCATTGGCCTGATTCAACATTGGCTTCTCTTATGTTCTTATGTTCTTATGCTTGTATGAACTGACAGGCAGGAAGGGCTGAACAGACTTGGGGAGGGATAGAGGTAGAGTTCAACAAAGGGAAAGGGAAACTGGCAGTAGAAGGAGTGAGAGAAGAGTAATACTACTACTACTAATAATAATAATAGTTGGATCTATACCCAGCTCTTCACTCGGAGTCTTAGAGCAGTTTACAATCTCCTTCCCTTCCTCTCCCCACAACAGACACCCTGTGAGATAGGTGGGGCTGAGAGAGCTCAGAGAAAACTGCTCTTGAGATAATTGTGACTGGCCTGAGGTCATCCAGCTGGCTGCATGTGGAAGAGCAGGGAATCAAACCTGGTTCTTCAGATTAGAGACCACTACACCAAAGGGAGAGTTGATAGTTTGAAGGCCTTGGCCTTCCTGAATTTTCAGGGAGCTCTTGGAGGAAAAGCCTATGCTTTTCCTGAGAAAGCTCATAAAGTAGATATCACACCTTTCTGATCTTCTGAAGCCATTTCAGCTACCAACATACACTACAAACAAGCCCTCTGTTAGAGTTGCCAGATCTCACACTATGGTGGGAGGCCTCCTGTGGGCAACTCTAGTTGCTTGCTGACATCCCAAATGGCGATGACAGAAAAGAAAAAGCAGTGGTATCTGTGATGCTACTGCACTTCCAGGGAAAATCCAGGAGTGATGTAGGGTAGCTCTAGGAATCACAGGAAATTCTACTGTTTTACCATAGAGTTTCTGGCAATTCCTAGAGCTACCCTACACCACTTCGGGGTTTTCCCCAGAAGCAGCACAGGCAATATCACCACATGCCCTCCCCCAGCCTTTTCTCTGGAGCTTCTATCCATCCATCCATCCATCCATCCATCCATCCATCCATCCATCCATCCATCCACTATCTCCCACAACACATTTGTATGATGTCGATTAAGCAACTGTAGTTGTTTTGATCAGTCCCTTTTGTTTGATCCAGTCCAACTGCAGAAAAACGAGTATGACAAAATCTCTGTTCCACTCAGAAAGGTCTCCAGTTCCACTTAGCTTATTGGCACAGTTTTGCACAGTTTTGCCATCTTTGATAGCATACAACAAATAGCAAGGAAAGGGGGGTGACCTTCTCACAGGTTCTTTACCCATCATACCCTGTTATTTCAGCTAATATTTTTTAATCATTTCTTTACAGATAAATGGGCCTCTGGTTGTTAATAAAAGATTAGAGCCTCCCCTCCTTTGAGTCATAAAATCAATAAAAAGCTTCTGAACTCATGGAAGAGCCTTGAAATCTCCTCCCAGTTCCTAATTAGGCATGTCTAGTAATCAAGAGCAATAAAGGGCTTCAAAGTTTTATGAAATCGGTAATAATATCCTTCTGAACATCTTTCAGCGCATACTGCATTATTGAATCAGGAAACTACTCTGTTCAGACCTGGATGAGAGGAAACCTGTGTAATTTCGAGCACACATTGGAGATCCATAAACATGAGCTCTTATTACATTGAGGGGTGAGTAAACGTTCCCTGTTTTGTTCTTTTAAAGATGTGACTGTTTTGTCAATGGCTCCCATTTTCCAAAGGCGTATCTTTGTAACTGGAAGGGCAAGAGAAAGCTTGGAATTCAGAGCACCTGCTCTACCAAGTGTTACAATGGTATGTCAGTATAAGGATATTCTAGTACTGATTTAAAAACAGAATCAAAGCCTTTTGGCCCAAGTGAGGAAGGTGGGAACTGGCGGGAGACTGGGGAAGGGAAACTAAGGGGAAATCTGCCACATGGAAGCCCCAATGCTGCTGTGATTTATATGCGGCTGCATCAGCAGTGGGAAACCACACAATCCTGTCCCCATGGCAAAGACACCAGATTCTGTCACTCTAACCCCTGTGCCATGCTGGCTCTCCATCTAGCCATGTTTATTATATCTATGGCACATTTCAGTCCACCCCTGTACAAACAGCGAGTCAGACAGGCAGAACAGGGATGTCTAGAAACACTCAGCTTCTGCTTGCATACCCGCCCCCGCCCCGAAATAGGAATGAAAGATCTTTTTCATCTGTCACTAACAACAATGTAAGGGAGGGAAGGTGGCATGATATATAGCCCAGTCTTGTCAGATCTTGGAAGCTAAGCAGTGTCAGTACTTGGAAGGGAGACCATCAAGGAAGGCTCTGCAGAGGAAGGCCATGGCTTCTCACTTGCCTTGAAAGCCCCTTGCTGGGGTTTGCGTAAGTCGGCTGCAACTTGATGGCACTTTATACACGCAGCAAAAAAGTCGGCAGGTGACAATCTGGGGACAGATATGGGGAAAGCAGCGTGGAAATGAACACACACAAAAGTCTCGCAATACTGTGTGTGGTCAAAATGCAATCGGTGCTTACTTGTAGTTCCAGTGGTGGTGGAAGGTGCTGTCAAATCACAGGGGATTTATGGCTCCCCCACCGGCTTTTCAAGGCATGAAATGTTCAGGAGGTGGTTTGCCATGGTTTTCCTCCATATAGCAACCCTGTACTTCCTAGGTGGTCCTCCGTCCAAGTACTAACCAGGGCTGACCCTGCTTAACTTCCAAGATCTGTTGAAATTGGGCTGGCTTGGCCAATCCAGGTCTGGGCTTTAGCTCTAGTAGGGGTTTAAAAATATGTAGTTTGTCCCTCATCTTTTGTTTTTAGGAATATGGTCTCCAGGTAGGACCTGGGGATCACCTGGAATTACAGCTCATTTCCAGACTAACAGAGATCAGTTACCCTGGAGAAAGTGGATGCTTTGGAGGGTGGACTCTGTGGCACTGTACCCCATTGAGGTCCCTGCCCTCTCCAGGCTCCATCCCCAAATTTGCAGGAGTTTCCCAACCTGGATCTGGCGACCTTCCCCTCCCATGCCTTGTTGGTGGCCAGGTTGGTTCTGGCAGCCCTACCTGTTTTGTTTGAGATGGTCACCCTGTGTCTGGGCTGTACCACTTCAGACTGTAGGTTCATATATTGAAATGTTCCTCATTCAAAAACATATATCCCGTGGACAGTACGGAACAGTTTTCTGTGTACTATCTGCATGCAGGGAAAGGGGCTTTTCTCTGAAATGGAGGTGTCTCCCATCTCGCTAAAGTGGTGCAGCTCAAACACAGCCGATCACTTCATTGAGAAACAGGACTCCGATACAACTGTGTATGAAGCACAGTTTGAAACACACCAGCTGTCGAGCAGAAGTCACGGCGCAAAATGAGTGGTTCACGGCCAGCAGTGAAAAACACTTTTATCAAATGACAAACTTATCTGGGAGACTGATGGCTTGGCTGACACTTCATTGCACAAGCCGTATTTCAGAAAGAACTATGCAGTAGTGGTCAGGAATATGTCAACTCCTGTTTCTGTTTCCTTGAATTGATCTACATCCTAGTTAGGTTTTCTTCTGGGACTGCACGCAGCGAAGGTCCACACCATAGAAGAATATTGTGAAAAGCTTTTTATTACCATTTCGGCAGAGAGTGTCGAAACACATTTATCCTGATGTAGCAATTTATGGCGGGCTCTACTTATGTGGATGTGCCACTGTGAGTACACCTTCTAACCCCTTAAGAATTTTTTTACTTATTTTCCCTAACCTGGATAACCCAGGCAAACCCAATCTTGTCAGATTTTGGAAGCTAAGCAGGGCTGACCATGGCAAATACTTGGATGGGAGACCTCCAAGGAATACCAGGGCTGTGACACAGAGGCAAGCACCTTTCTGAAACATCCAAGCCCCACTAGGAGTCTCCAGAAGTCAACCATAACTTCTAGGCACACACATGCACAAAGAATTCTTACTTATTTTCAGTGGGGTGGGCAGCTCTGCAAACCCATACATTTGCATTATGCATACAGACTGATAGTTTGGTATGGTGGTGCAAGAAAAGGTATAGCATGGATGGGAATATATAATGATTTTTAAAATTCAGATTATTCATATATTTTTCTGTTTTATGCATTTTCCCATATTAAGGTTTTATGAATTTACGTTTTAATAAAAGCCTATTAAGTGGCAAGGCCTCTCCTTTGTAGGCTAGAGTGTCTTTTTAGCCGATGCTAGCAGACAAGAAACAACATTCTTTTTTCCCCCCTTTAAGTTATTTGGATGAAATAGCTATCTATCTGTCTGGTGTTTTTAAAAGGCCTTCGGTGCAGTATTGCTGGTACAGCAGAAGATAAGTTTTCCAATAGATGTATTTGCCTGAAGGACAAAGTTCATGGTTTTAGTTGTTTGGGGTAAAAACTCTGCAGTGTCTGGGTCAACAAGGGCTTTAGTTTCATATCAGAAAACAACACCTTCTGTTTGGGTCTGAAGAATCCTTGCATATTATTAATGAGGTTAGGTTAAATAAACATTTAAGATATCATGTAGGCCCACCTTTTCTTGTAACTGACCAATGAATGAAAGATGGCTCTGTCATTTTGTGACCAATTATGATTTCTGAATGTTATCTTTTTACCTATGTCACTCACTTTGGGTATAAAATTCCACAAACTTCCTGATATTGCTCAGAAAGCAGTCAATTTTTGACAGGCTGGTTTGGTCTAACTGCTTTCAGTTATTTGATTGCAGTTAAATAACCAATGAACTTTCCTCCTCATTGTGCCTTCCTTTTTGGCTTGGGAATCTATTTGTACAACAAAGGGAAGGCAATAAACATGACATTCAAAAAGGAAATACATGCTATTGTAAAACACAGAACTTCCTTTCTTCTGAAGGTTTCCTTCAAGTCAACCTTCACGTCAATTGATGCCTTGAATCCCTTACTTCCCTTACATGCTCACAAATTTAGGGGGGGGAGGGGACCAGGGATGCTTCCAGATTCCCTACATCTGGATTTCTTTTCTAAATTTGGAATACTGAAGTACTTACTCTTCTTTCCAGAGTGGAGCCAATGAAAAAGGGAGAACAAATTTTGTACAGGCCATGATTTGCCATTGGTTGTAACTTTCTAATTCTCCATTTTATATGCAAGGTACTCCTGCACATTAATAAAACCCCACGAAAAGGCATTCTTGAGGTGGCTGTATTGACAGCTGAGCCCAAATTTAGTTGGGTTCCAGAAAGGCGTACTACATCTTATAGATCTTCTTGACAAAGGGAAAGTACTGGAGAAATATCAGCTTGAAGCTAAATTGGGGGAACCAATCCCTTGGTTCCAATACTTTCAACTTAGGCATTTAGTCACTTCAACTGTGCTCCATAAAAAACTTCATTAGGCCCATGGCAGCCTTTGAAATCTTACTGAAAAATAGAAACTCTAATGATACTAGCCTGGTATCTAAATTATACAAAATACTCCTGGATGACAGTAAAGATAAACCACAGCACTGCCTAAAATCCTGGCAAGCGGACTGCGAAAATGGAATCCAAGCAAGGGACTGGGACCGTCTCTGGGATTCATGTAGTTTCACATTAAGAATATTTAATATTTGGTTTCAGGCTCTGAAAATGGCTACTAGACAGCACTACACCCCGAAACAACTTTACAAAATGAAAGCTGTAGATAACCCTTCTTGCTGGAAAGGCTGTAGACAAGAGGGGAGGGGGGTCCTTCATCTATGGTGGTCCTGCCCTAAAATCTGTTCTGTTTGGGAACTTATAATTTTAAAAGTTGAAGAAATCACTGGAGAGTCTCTCTCCTGCTTCCCAGACACTGTTTTATTAGGCTGGTGGACAACTGCCTCTGCAAATAAAATCACTGCAAATAGAGCTGCCAGTTTGGTGTAGCGGTTAGGAGCATGGACTCTGAATTGGAAGAACCTGGTTTGATTCCCCACTCCTCCACATACAGCTGTTGGTGTGACCTTGGGTCAGTTACAAGTTCTTTCAGAGCTGTTCTCTCACGTGCAGTTCTTTAAAAGAGCTCTCTCAGCCCCACCTACCTCGCAGGGTGTCTGTTGTGGGGAGGGGAAGGGAAAGGAGATTGTAAGCTACTCTGAGGCTCCTTCGGGTAGTAAAGAGCAGGTTATAAATCAAATCAAATCTCCTCTTCCTCTTCTTCTTCTTCATCTTCTTTCTCCCAGGTGTAGCCAGATTGGAAATTGCTGTCCATTGGAAGGACAAGGTCTGCCTTCAATACACTCCTGGAGGATCCAATTGTGGGATTACCTCCTGCTAAGTAAGGTCTCCCCTTACAATACTAACAATAGGATAGAAAGCTCTTGAGTAAAGATAAAATAAAATTTTCTGGTACCAAATAGTAGAATATCTTACCAAACATGGTACTCTTTCAAAAAATAGATCTTATCATGATCTGCTTTACTTCTAGTTAGGCTTCATATTTATTATTCTCTATTCCTCACTCTCTAGTCTTGGTGGACTTGCCTTTTAAGGGTTATTGCTACTTACCTTAACAGTAGTGGACTGTCTGTGATTTTGGGAACATGTGGCTACATTTCCTTTTGGGGCCTTTAATGCTTTAAGGCTCCAGTTGGCTTGTGACATATAACTATTTATTCTTACTGTCACTCTCTAGTATTGAAGTTTTATTGATTGATTGTATGCACCTAAATTTGTGCCTTTTGTCTTTGCATTGTAGTATACGATGTCCTCACTAAAGTTCTTTTTGATATGATGCTATACTGTTCAGCATTCATTGTAACTCTGATTCTTATACTAATAAAATATTCAAATGCCAAAAAAAAAAAAAAGTTGGGTTATTACTTATTGTATGGTAGAGTTACACACAGGAAGCATATAATATTATAAGATACATAACCAAGGTGATACAACGGGTATGCAGACCGACTGGGCAATCCCCCTAAATACTAATATCTAGATTTTCAGTCCCCTCAGTCACAGCTGGGGAGAGTTCAAAGAGTTCCGTCACATCACCCTGGAAAGCACGACACTCACAGTCCTGTGACAGATGGAAAATATTTTGGCAGACTGCACCACTGTCAAAGCCTATTTGTATTCTGTTAGCCATTTTCTATACTTTATGTGGCAAGTCAAATCCTGCGGGCTTCTCTTTGGTGTTATGGCTATTGAGTTATGGATATTGAGTGGAACTGATTGCATCCATGTTTGCAATCATTCATTCCCTTGATTGAAATTTTGTGATTGCAGGATTTGTGCAGACCTTATTGCTGGGTGTCAGGATCTTAGTTGAGATAGGCCCATGTCAGCCATGTCTTTATGGGTAGGCAACTCTCTGTTTTCAGTGATTTCTCTATATTCATGAAGAAGAGCATCTTGCCTTCAGAGATGTGGGGAAGTGATGTGGCACAACATGGGTAGCCAATAGGTCAGAGTGAGTTTAATACATCCCCTGATGGTTCTCATTGTTGTATTGAGTTGGACATCAAGTTTGTGGACGTGGGGACTGTTGAGTCACACTGAAGTTCCATATTCCACAGTACTATACACCAACCCAAAGCTAAGCATCGAAGTGTTGTAGCAGATGCACCCCCAAGTTGTACCACATATGTTTTGAAGAATGTGGTTTCGTGTGCATATTTTTGCTGTTATGTTGGTAAGATGGTGTTTATAGCTCAAGGTCCTGTACAGGGTAATGCCAAGGCACTTAGGTGTATAGTTGTGTGTAAGTTGGGTGCCATTAAGGTAGACATTCAGCTCATGGTTGGCAAGATAGTTATTGAGATGGAAACAGTAGCATTCTGTTTTTTCCTGAACTCATGATAAGCCACCATTTACGGTAGTAATCAGCCAAAATTTCAAGGTCCCTAGTCAGTATTTCCTCAGTCCTTTCAATTGATTTGTGCCTTACTGCAACCACTATGTCATTGGAATAAGCAGACTTCCTGAATATAATCTTGGGAACTTCAGAGATGTAGAGATTGAAAAGAACTGAAGCGAGGACCAAGCCTTGGGGCAGACAGTTATTCAGTTTGTTCTGCTTGCTGATTGACTGTCCCATAATTACTTGGAAAGTTCTATGACTCAGCATGTGATTTAGGAGTTGAAATAATGTTCTGTAGGGGAAAGCTTGTAAAAATTTGTACAGCAGAACATTCCTCCAGAATATGTCATAAGCAGGAGTCAGATTGAAGAAAAATGCTGATATCTTAAGACACTTCTGATACCTTGCCTCAATGAAAGTTGTTAAACTGACAATCTTCACAACTACAACAGGGTCTAAATCCTGCTTGCTCTATAGGGACATGTTCATTAATTCTTTCACTAATTCTATTTAGGATTAGCCTCTTTTTAATAGAAGGTCAGAAGGGAAATAAGTCTCTAACTTTCTGCCAGATATTTGGGTTTTCCAGGTTTCAGAATAGCAACTTTCTTGAATTCTCATGATGTTGGTGAGAACCTTTGTGAGCCACTTCTTAGTGAACATGCCACTATTGAACAGGAACTCATTATAGATGCAGTCAAAGCCTGGTGCCTTTCTGCTCTTGATATCCTTCAGTGCCTTGATAATCTCATCAGCACTGAAATCCCCTGACAGCTTGCAGTCTTTAGGTCAGGTGAATTTCAAAATCTGGAGTTCTTTTTTTTATCCTGGTGGTAAAATCTTGATCCTTCAGAGCTCTGGATAGGGATACCAGTTGGGCAGCCACCTGGTTTGATGTTACCCCTGGATTTCCTTGGAGGACAGGTGGGCTTGCACTTAGTTTTTTCAACAGGCTCCAGGCTATCCTACTGGAATGTCTGAAATCCAAATTCACAGTTGCTTTGGTTCTTTTTTATCTATGTGGAGTGTCAAATTCATAGAGTAGCTCATCTGCTACTTTTGGGTCTTTGTTGTTGAGGAAATTTTGATACAGCCTCTCGCTCTGATAGCTCCAGCCTGGTATATATCCTTTTGGAAACCTTTCCGATGTGCCTTTTGGCCATAAATATAACAGCAAATTGGCAGTAGTTATTGTGCATCCAAGATATCTATCCAGATCTTCACTGAAACCTTTCCAATTTACCCTCTTGAAGTTCCATTGTGGTCTTGGAAAAGACCTGATAACTGGTATTTGGATTCCTAGCTCAAGGATTACAGGTCGATGTTGACTGTGTGGGAAAGCCTCAAGAACATTGTCTGGATGTACGCAAGGGCTGGCTTCTCTGGCCAGATGAAATAAATGTTAAATCAGGGTGGAC
The DNA here is from genome assembly GCA_029375565.1 of Gekko gecko. Lineage (NCBI taxonomy): Eukaryota > Metazoa > Chordata > Lepidosauria > Squamata > Gekkonidae > Gekko > Gekko gecko. The sequence goes on along the minus strand of JAPDNY010000013.1, from coordinate 18,202,461 downwards.
TCTGTACTCCATGTCACTGATCTGAAGATGCCTGTGTCTTTAGCATCAAAAACGAGATGCAAGCCATTTTCTTCAGCCCAGTTAACAACTGCCTCATCACTCTTATCATTAACCATGTATCTCCAATTTCCATGGTGGCTGTTAAAGTAACCAGCATATACAGAAGGATGGGAGTCGGTTGATAGAAGAATAAGAAGAGAAGAGATTGGATTTATACCCCACCCTTCACTACCCAAAGGTGTCTCAGAGCGGCTTATAAACTCCCTTCCCTTCCCCTCCCCACAACAGACATCCTGTGAGGTAGGCGGGGCTGAGAGAGCTCTTGACAGGAACTGCTCCTTTTCAAGAACAGCTCTTATCAGAACTACAGCTTGCCCAAGGTCATCCAGCGGGTGCAAGTGGAGGAGTGGGGAATCAAACCTGGTTCTCCCAGATTAGAGTTCGCACACTTAACCATTACACCAAACTGGCTCTCTAGGACATGTAGAGAGGACATGTGCTGGCCATGAAACTGCAGGAGGTTTGTAAACACTGACAACATGTACTTCCACAACTTTTACTATGATTTTGTGGATGTCATTGTGAATGTTGGTCAATGCCCGCTTGACGTTTTCCATGTTGCTTTGGGCATAAGTCACTAGCTGTAGGTATCATGGTATGTGATGCCAGTAACATCATATCCTGCAATTTTCGCTCTGTGGCGGGCTTGATTTTCATTAACACGATGAGTTTCTTGAACAAAAGCTAAATCTGTTTTATTTGGCCAGTAAGATTCGTGACAGGTATCGGCATTTAGACTTGCTTATACCTTCACTATTCATTTGGCAGGTTCAGATGCCGTCTCCTATACCCCTTGTAAAGTAGTCCTGAGAAGGACTGTTTAATTGGTTGATTGTTTCCATGTGTGTAGTGTAGCCAGGAAGTTCTATGATTGTTTGGCAGCCAGAAGTTCTAGCTCTTTAGCATTATATGGGTGCACCATGAGGAGGCAAGTTAGAATTGTGTCCCTTTAGTTTGGTGATGGTTTATCAATATGTAGGAGCATCAGTAAAAGAAGAAGAGCAGCCTGTCAAGTAGCAACTGACTCATGCTGACTCCATCCGTGGGGTGTTCCAGGCAAGAGATGTGTAGAGGTGGTTTGCCACTGCCTTCCTTCACATAGTCTTCCTTGATGATCTCCCATCCAAGTACTAACCATGGCTGACCCTGCTTAGCATCCAAGCTCTGACAAGCTCACACTAATCCAGGCTATTCAGGCTGCTATATCAATAAAACACTTGACCAAAAGAATCTTGATGCAATCATGGCTTGCTTTCTCCCCAATGCATCAATAAAGAAGAGCAGGTGGAGAGTGGAGAAATGAAAATAACAGAAAGGACCAAGAGGGGTGGCAAGATCGAAACCTGGGAGTAATTCTAGGGGAGGGAAAACCCAGAATTATGGTAGAAATTCCCAAGCAATAAAGGACTCAAAGGGGGGAAATTGCTTGTCCCTAGAATGAAGACACTTCATCACAGGCAAGGAGACCCATACCACTTTCTGTGGCCAAAGTGAGCTTCAAAATGGACTTTGTGGGCTACAGTGGATCCAGGAAGGAGAAGATTCTTAGGCATTTGTTTAAAGCGAATACAGATCCATCGGTAAGCTCCCCCTTAAGCTTGGTCATGACCCACTTGCTGACCGCTCCCCAGTCGTCGATGATGACCAATGATTAAAACCACAAAAAAAGGATCTCTTGATAGCTTCATCAACCAAACGGCCATCCTGTTTTCCCTTCTCTTCTGCTGTGCATTTCCCAGTCTCGGGCCTCATCACATCCTCGTTCTCTTGTTTCCACTTTTGAACAAATTACATTTCACCCCCTTGCTGCTTTCCGACTGTGGATTCTTTCATCTCGCCTCGTAATGTTCAATAATGACTTTTCTATTTGCTTCCCTTTTTTCACCAGGCTCCTTTTTGAAAGCAAGATCTGACCTCTCTCTTTGTGCTCTCTGTCAGCGGCAAAAAAAACACATGTTGTTCATGAATTTAATTGACTTTTTATATCTTTATAGAATTTGGCCACTTTATTTATTTATATGTGTTTGTGCGTGCGTGTGCACACGTCTTTATTCCTCCTCCTCTAATTTCAGCATCTTTGAAAAGTAGAATATGCAGTTTTGGGGCGCCTCTTTCCAATTATGATTAGATCTTTAAAAGGAGCTGAATTTCGGAGGAAGGTAGAAAAGAGAGCTGATCTTAAGACTTAACTGAAATATATCACAATTGTTGTCACACGCATTCAGCAGAGGTAACACGGCGCATAATTAGCTTATGGAATCTGTTGCCACAAGATAGAGACATCTGTCAATGACTTCCAGCTCTGATGATTCGATGGAAACTCCACATTCACGGGCAGCATAGCTCTGAATGCCAGTTGGTGGGCAGCTATAAGGGAAGGGGAGGATTGCTGCCCTCAGGCTATGCTTGTGGGAGTCTAAAAAACATAAGTTTGGTTGCTGTGGGAAACAGGATAGTGGACTATATGGACCTTTGCTCTGACCCAGCAGGATTCTTCTTATAATGTTTGTCTTTCTTTAAATTTGCTAGAATTTCCAGTCAATAACTTTGGAACAAAAATGTTTAGATAGACTGGGGGGGAAAGATAAAAATTGGTTCCAATATGGATGGGTGGGTGCATGGGTGCATTGATGGATGGATAGATAGATATTGATAGATGGATAGATACAGATAGATGGAGGGTGCATGGATGGATGGGTGATTGGGTGGATGGATGGATGGATGGATCAATAGATATATGCATAGGTGAAAAAGAAGAGACTGGATTTATACCACGCCCTTCACTCAGAGTCTCAGAGCAGCTTACGATCTCCTTTCCCTTCCTCTCCCCACAACAAACACCCTGTGAGGAAAGTGGGGCTGAGAGAGCTCTGACTGAGAACTGCTCTTGAGAGAACAGCTCTGAGAGAACTGTGGCTTGCCCAAGGTCACCCAGCAACTGCATGTGGAAGAGTGGGGAATCAAATTCAGTTCTCCTAGATCAGAGTCTGCGTGCTTAACCACTACACCAAACTGGATCTCAATTGGATGGATGGATGCATGGGAACACATAGATATGTGAATGAATGATTGGATGAATAGATGATTGGATGTATAAATACATGGATAAATGGATGCATGGAATCATGGACGGAGGGATGTAGATGCATGGATGCCAGAGTGCAAGGGTGGGAGTTTTAGACTTGAATCCTCTGCTCTAAATTGGATGGAGAATAGTTTGTGCATTTTTCACAGCTGTGCCATTTGGTAAATTCCGAGAATGTGCCATTTTGATGAATGTGGACAACAGATGAATGCTGCCATCTGTGCAGATGCAAAGGATCACATGCATTCAAAATATCCCACTGTGTCCCTTGGGTGCAATAGGTAGGAGGGGAGTCTAGAGGAAGAGTCACGGGGTTGTATAAGGCAGACCATGTTGGCTAGGGCAAGGCAGGGCAGGGAGAGATGAGAAGCAGAGAAGAGGGAGCGGCAGGAGAAGCACAATGTGGACAGCAGCTGACCGTTCTGGACCACATTGAATGTGAGGGAGGAATTGTGATACAGGACGCGCTAGGGAGCGAGGCATCCTTTCGCTGCTTCTGGAGGCCCACCCATCTCCCCTGTGGAGTGATGCATAAGTCGTGCATACCTAGAACACTTTTCTGCCTAGACAGGTTTATTTTATGCCAGACCCCAGAGACGGGGAAAGAGAACATTCGATTCACTTTTTCATGCTCTTCCCATAGTTCCATACTGGGTGTCAAGCCAGCCTTTGTCAAAATCTGAGAGCTCCTCTGGATGTCTTAGGGTGTCCCTAATAATTGGATCAGGGATGTTAGAACAGCCTTGGAGCAGGCTAAGGCAAGTGGTCCCTGGGGTGGTGGCAGTGTCACAAAAGCTGCTCAACTTGCACCAGCCGGAGCCACTGGCATCAGCCTGCTGCCAGCTGCCACTGTCTGTCCAGGGCACTGGCCCACCAGGAGATTCCCCAGGAAGCTAAATAGTTGCTTTCCCACACATTGGATAATGCATATTCAATACCCTTTCAGGGCACTTTAGTGCTGAAGTGTATTGAAAGCGCCTTATCCAATGCGTGGGGAAGCAGTCTTTAATTGTAATAGTAACCGTTACTATATACCAATAGTTACTATATACCAATAGTAACAGTTACTATATACCAACTTTGCAGGTTCTCTGGCTGCAAAGCTACGGGTATAATTAGGGAAGTCCAATTCTCTATCAGGAGTCCATGTTACTAACACCACCCCCACTTGCATCCCATCCAAAATATCCACTGAGAAATTTCCATTAATGGAGCATGACTCTCGCATTCTCTTCCTCCTGTTGCTGCCCGAAACACCCCCCCCCCCAATTCTCCAGTCATGGGGACAGTGGACTCCCCAGCCCCACCCCCAGCAACAGCATGAAAGGGGAAATAGTGGTCTGTTGCAAGGGCGGGGGAATAGTTGAAGATCACCCGGACATTGAACATCCATCAACAGAAATCTTCCCTGGGATCCACCCTTTCAGGTCTGCCCCTCAGCAGCGTTCCATTTGTTGTTTGAAGCCGTCCACTTCTAATGTCTCTGCCTCCTGTTTTATATGGATCCCAAGTTCAATATACCGAGTCCAATAAAATATCAAATATTCATCAAGATGACAGTTTCAGTATATATTCTCATTATATTCTGCGTGCTGGCTTCTTCCCCTCCTCCCCTCGCTGGTCGGCGCCGGTATTTTTAGACAGTTCACAAGGAAATTTACAATGCACTTTCAAGTCAAGAAATGATCTGCTACAATGCCATGCCTCCATTCTTAAATAAGACGTTTCCCTTCAGGCATATGCATTGGTATTGCAGTGCAACCTCCCATTCAGGTTTATTTTTAACTTGCCTTTCCCCTCTTCAACACCCCCTCCCCCCCTGCACGTAGTCTCCAATACTCAGTTTGGGGGGGGAAATGTGGTATATAAAAAAAACAGTTATTAAACTCCAGCTCCTGGCAAACAGTTTAAAGCAACTGCTCAGCTAGGCGGTAAACCACAGAGGTTTCTTTTGTAACGTTCCACCTGCATTATTTGCTCCAAAGTAAAGTTGTACTGCCCCTGTCTCTAGATTTGCCTCATCAAGTTGCTCTTATGGGAACATTGCGTCCTGAAACTACTGCAATTGTATGTCTTTCACAGAATCACAGAGTTGGAAGGGGCTGTGCAGGCCATCTAGTCCAACCCCCTGCTCAATGCAGGATCAGCCTAGAGGATCCCTGACTAGTGTTTGTCCAGCCACTGCTTGAAGACTGCCAGGGAGGAGGAGCTCAGCACCTCCCTAGTGTCAGGTTCCCCAGATAGTCACTCAAACACTAGGCTTCTTCAGAAGATAATGTTTATTAAGACAAAGCTGGAGATACAGGTACAAGCTTTTTGTCAGTGATACCAAGAAACAGAAAGCATTATAAGTTATACCCCATTCAAACTACCCCCCCAACACCTAGCCAATGGTTACATTGTGCACGTGCACAAACAAGCTTAAGAAAACAACCTAGAGCAGATACATTCTCAGCACCTTTGCAGCAGCGGCTTGAGACCCAAGGTCAGGCAAATTGATAAGAAGCGGAACATACAATAGTAAATCAGTGTGAGACCAGAGGCCCCTTGACTCCCGTATTCCACCAGCTGAAAGGATGCCTCCCTTCATCCCACAATGGCAGGGTTACCTGACACCTAGGCAGCTGGTTCCACTATTGAAAAACTTTCACTGTAAAATTTTTTTCCTAATATCCAGCTGGTGCCTTCCCACCCTTAATTTAAACCCATGATTCCAAGTCCTGTCTTCTGCTGCCAACAGGAACAGCTCCCTGCCCTCCTCTAAGTGACAGCCCTCCAGATACAAGAGAGCACTCATGTCCCCCTTCCGCCTCCTCTTCTCTAGACTGAACATTCCCAAGTCCCCCAGGCTTTCCTCCTAGGGCTTGGTCTCCAGGCCCCCGATCATCCTCGTCACTCTCCTCTCACAACTCCATTGTGTCCACATCCTTTTGGAAGTGAGGCCTCCAGAACATTTCCAAGTCCCTCGGACTCTCCTCATAGGGCTTGGCCTCCAGGCATCTTTAAATTAGTGTTGTACTAAATTTTCATGTTGTTCCATTTTTGGTGGGAAAACTGCCATAACAAAAGGTTGGGAAAAGACACAAACACACAACTTACCATTTTTATTGTGCCTTTTTCACTCTTGATACTTCAATATATCCAATATGTGGCTCTTCTGTGCCATTTTTTTTAAACCCTTATTTTATTTATTTATTTCTTATTTACATCACTTATAGGCAGCCTTTCTCTCTTGGACTCAAGATGGATTACAGAGAGCCAGACAATACACTTGGCAGAGTGGGGTATCCAGTCAACAACACAAGAGGATTAGGGTTGTAGAGCCAATCAGAAATCTAAAAACAGAACTGAAGCAAAGCATAAGCATAACTCTTAACATCACACGTTAAATGATACGGAATTACATAGCAGGATCCTAGTTTCAGTAAGCTAAACACAACACATTAAATGTTACAAAAATTACATAGGGGGATCCTGATTTCAATAAGCAAAACACAGCAGCATAGACCACAGCCCCCAATAATGTCTCTAAGTAACTTTATGAATCGTTTAGTAGAGTGCAATTCTGTTGCCTGCATGGAGCAGCTCTCTTGAATAAGTCAAGACAGGTAGCCGTGTTAATCTGTCTGCGGCAGTAGAAAAGAGCATGAGTCCAGTAGCACCTTAAAGACTAAAAAAAAATTGTGGCAGGGTAGGAGCTTTGGTAAGTCACCACTCACTTCTTCAGATACAACTAGAACAGGAGTCCATCAGTCCTATTTATTGGAAAGTGGAGTGATTTCAGATGTCCAAAAGTAGCAGTTCTCTTACTAAGGAATTTCAAAGGGAGAGTAGAAAGAGAGACTGCTGAATTCCAGTTGATAATGAAGCTCAAGACAATGCATCCACCTGGATTGAATCGAGACGTAGGTTTCCTGTCTCACTAAATTCTGATTTCTCCATGCCTATTACTCCTCTGCATATCTCACCGAATCCAATCACGCCTGCTATTGTTATTCATCTGCTGTTGTCATTTGCTTGCTAATGTTGTTCGACATCTGAAACCAGGGCTCTTTTTGTAGCAGGAACTCCTTTGCATATTAGGCGACACACCCCTAATGTAGCCAATCCTCCAAGAGCTTACAGAGCTCTTCCTACCGGGGCTACTGTAAGCTCTTGGAGGATCGGCTACATCAGGGGGTGTGTCGCCTAATATGCAAAGGAGTTCCTGCTACTAAAAGAGCCCTGTCTGAAACCACTCCACTTTCCTATAAATAGGACTGATGGACTCCCATTCTAGCTGTATGTGAAGAAGTGAGCAGTGACTCACGAAAGTACATCCCCTGCCACATAGTTTGTTAGTCTTTAGGGTGCTACTGGACTCTTGCTCTTTTCGATTGAATAAGTCAGTTTTGCATAGTTTGCAGAAAGCCAGGAGGGTGGGAGCCTTTCTGACCTCCTCAGGCAGGCTGTTGCATGAGGTGGGGGGCACAGTGGTGAAGAAGAAGAAGGAGGAGGAGATTGGATTTATACCCCACCCTTCACTACCCAAAGGAGTCTCAGAGCAGTTTACAATCTCCTTTCCCTTCCCCTCCCCACATCAGATACCCTGTGAAGTAGGTGGGGCTGGGAGAGCTCTGAGAGAACTGTGACTGACCCAAGGTCATGCCAGCAGCTGTATCATTTGGAATACTGTGTACAGTTCTGGTCACCACATCTCAAAAAGGATATTATAGCATTGGAAAAAGTGCAGAGAAGGGCAACTAGAATGATAAAAGGGTTGGAACACCTTCCCTATGAAGAAAGGTTAAAATGCTTGGGGCTCTTCAGCTTGGAGAAACGACGGCTGAGGGGTGACATGATCGAGGTTTATAAGATTATGAATGGGATTGAGCAGGTTGAGAAAGAAGTACTTTTCTCCCTTTCTCACAATACAAGAACTCGTGGGAATTCTATGAAATTGCTGAGCAGTCGGGTTAGAACAGATAAAAGGAAATACTTCTTCACCCAAAGAGTGATTAACATATGGAATTCACTGCCACAGGAGGTGGTGGCAGCTGCAAGCATGGACAGTTTCAAGAGGGAATTAGATAAACATATGGAGCAGAAGTCCATCAGTGGCTATTAGCCACAGGGTATAGATGGGAACTCTCAGTCTGGGGCAGGTGATGCACTCTATTCTTGGTGCTGGAGGGGGCAGCAGTGGGAGGGCTTCTGGTGCCCTGGCCCCACTGCTGGACCTCCTGATGGCACCTGGTATATTTTGGCCGCTGTGTGACAGAGTGTTGGACTAGATGGGCCATTGGCCTGATTCAACATTGGCTTCTCTTATGTTCTTATGTTCTTATCTGGAGAAGTGGGGAATCATACCCAGTTCTCCCAGATCAGAGTCCATGCTCCTAACCACTACCCCAAACTGGCGCTCGAAGACTCTGCTGAATGGTTTTAGCTAATCAGGGATCACAGATTATACATTACAGCCCGGTATAGCCAGTCAGACATGACCCCATGCTAAGCAAAAACAGCTTTGCCACCACTGCTTTTTGCCAATCCCTGTCACAGAATATGCCACATATAAATGCCTAGATATTTCAAAGGTGCCACTGTTTTCACAGCAGTGCCTGAGCTCCCTTTAAAAAAAAAAAAAAAAAGCCTCTCTTCTCCTCAGGGAACATTTTGTGCCATTTTAAGTGCCCCTCTAAAATCACCAAAAATGAATGTCATTTTTTTATTTTTTTTTATCAGACTTTGTTGATGTGTTCATTCTATTTTTATCCCAAAATTGATTCTCAAAGAGATGCTCATGGGAATAAAAAACCCTGCAAACTGTAACACCATCAGGATGAATTTAGACCATTTTTTAAAAGTGCCCATTGAAAGGGTAGCCTTGTCTCTAATGGCCTCAGCAACGGCAGATGGGAAGCTAGAGAGCTGGCGCCTGTCTGTTGATGGAGGGATACTTGTCTACTTCCTGCCCTTCCTCGGATGACCCCTCCATATATTGCAGGCAGCAGCTGGAGGAAGGGGAGCTTTCTGTAGATACCTGGAAGGTTTTGCCTTTACATGCATCGCCCTGTTTATATAATTGCCCAGGATAACCTGATCTCGCCAGATCTCAGAAGCTAAGCAGGGATGAGCCTGGTTAGTATTTAGATGGGAGACCCCCAAGCAGTGCAAGGGTCTCTGTGCAGAGGCAAGCAATGGCAAACCACCTCTGAATGTCTCTTGCCTTGAAACCCCTATGGGGGTTACCATAAGCCAGTTGCAACTTGACAGCAAAATAATAATAACAGTAATAATAATAAATAAGAAGGAAGAGGAGGAGAAGCAGAAGAAGAAGGTCCATCTGCGGTTATTCAAGACAGGTACAATAAAACCCCCTACTCTGAAAGGCTATGCCCATGTCTTTTAAGCGAAGTTGAATTGGTGGAGCATATGTTCTTCAGCTGTCCATTTTACAGGGAGGCATGTCTTAAAATTATCACCGCATTAGTCGATAGGACACCTGGGCACATTAATACAAACACAGCAAGGCTTCACTGGCTCCTATCAGATAGCAATGCAGAGATTACGCATTCAGTTGCTGAGTTTTGTGCATTAATTCTTAGATTGCAGGAACCGCATTTTAAAAGTTCTTAAATTCAGATTTTTATCTTTGTATATTATGACTGTTGTGGTTTTTTTTCTCTCCCTCACATATTATGCTTACTCCGTACATTGGTCTTAAGAGACCGTAATAATAAACTATACTATACTGTACTACTATACCATAATCCAAGAGGAAGCCAAGATGCTCATTCTAACTTTGTATGAAACACAAAAAACATGCTAGAACCAAGCCACGCTTGCTGTCTGGCTACGCTTCTGTGCATAAGTGTGCAGTCCGCAGCAGAGGTGCGGGAAGGTATAGAACAAAACACCAGGGGCAACCCCTCTGGCGGCTGCACTAGTCTCCATGAGACAATATAACTTTGGTAGGGTGTCCTTCTGTGTCCACATTTACCACAAAAGCAGCTGCTGCACAGTCACCAATCATCGACTTTAGGCAAACTCACTGTGTCTAGGGAATGCTGCAGTTACTCCAGATCCCACCAAGCCTGTCCGGAAAGCCATGATTGGGAAGGCTGGGGAAAGTAACGTACAGGGATGGCATAGCCCAGTTGGGGTTATTGGCCCTCCCTTTGGGAAAAAAAGAAGAAGTAAGGCTTGTGACTTGGGAGAGGGAGGACTGGCAGGCAGTGGGGCAGACATCTAAGTCCACGTCGATCTGCAAATATCCCACTAAACATTCAGAAATGGGGGTCAAACATTTCCAGATGGTCGAAAGGGATGCTTGCACAAAAATGAGTGGTTTCAGGTGTGCGCAGGTTGCCGATCCATCACTTAGTGTCTAGGTTTTATAAGCTACACTGAATCATCTGAAAACGAGGCTGATATTATTTTGTTTACTTGATCTATAGCCTGCTGTTCTCTGCAATGGTGACCCAAAGCAGCGTCCATCGTTCTCCTATCTGCCATTTTATCCACATAACAACCCTGTGAGATAGGTTGGGATGAGGCCGTGTGACTGGCTCCAGGTCACCCAGCAAGCTTCCATGACAGAATAGGGATTCAAACCTGGGCCTCTCCGATCCTTGTCTGACACTCTGAAGACTATACTGCCACTGTAATCGGCACTGTGCATGGTTTCTGGCCTGTATTGACTCCCACGAATGAGTGGAGGTGGTAAACTGTAGACAGAAAGCATCCTGGACATTATAAGGACCCCTGGAAGGCACAAGGTCCCAGTCAATGGTTTCTGTGGCCAGTATCAATGATGCATTTACTGCATATGGCATGCCCATGTCACTCAGTCTATTAGCCAAGGGGCAGCCCACATGTGGACAGGCCAATCTACAAAATGTGCCTAGCCCCAACTACAATATTGGGCTCATCAAATCCTAGGAATCCCCCAATCTCAAGAACAATATTAGTTTTAAAAACGTTTAACCTCACCACAAACTTAAACATTATGCCTGTGCAGATCATGACAACCCTCCCCCCCAGCCTGGAGTATGAATAGAATTTTGAGTTAACATAGCAACCCCCCACGGCCCCCATCCTTTTCTTTACTTTGTTCTCTCCCAGCTATCTACCAGCCACACTACATTTACTACCTCCCTGTAGTTTTTAGCTTTCCTTCCATCCAGGGCTCTTTTTGTAGCAGGAACTCCTTTGCATATTAGGTGACACACCCCTAACATAGCCAATCCTCCAAGAGTTTACAGTAGCCTCTGTAAAAAGAGCTCTGTAAGCTCTTGGAGGATTGACTATATTAGGGGTGTGTCACCTAATATGCAAAGGAGTTCCTGCTACAAAAAGAGCCCTGCCTCCATCCCTTCTGCTGGCAGACCCTTCAGTCACGGCCCTTTTCTCCTCTGCCTCCCACTTGACTACCCACCTACTCCCCCCCTTTTCTCCCCTTTCAGTTTCACCTCTTTCCCATCTTTTACCTCTTTCAATCTCTCTTCCAAGGCATGGAAGCCTCGACAATATTGTTGCGGTTGCCCAACAAGCCCCCAAATGGCTACCAAGATCTCACAACGTAAGTCTTAAAAGATTGCAACGTTTATTCATCTCTTAAATTTACAGATATGACATCTGTTACTTGGGGTTGAATTTCTGATGTGGGTTTATGTTGGGAAATCTTATTCTTATGATTTCAGATTTTTCTGCAAATCAAGGACTTCCCCAAGGTTTGTTGAAAATCCATCATCACCCCCATCTGTCACTGATCCCATTGTATAGATCAGGGGTGTCACACTCATTTGTTGTGAGGGCCGGGTCTGACATAAATGAGACCTTGTTGGGTTGGGCCGTGTGTGTCGTAAAATGTAATGCCAGGTAGCAGAGATATAAACTTTATAAAGGACACAAACACAAAGGGTTTTTGTTTACTTAAAATAAAAACACGCTTAAAACATTAGCACTCTTGCAATATTTTGTTGATTTAACTGACCCCTCTTGCTCTGCATTATTGCATCAAAATGTCTGTGCTGTTGCAATCTAGCGTATGCTGTTCAAATGTGTATCTGTAAGCTGCAGACCTACTGTTGATTTATTGCCATTCAGCACAGAAATCTCATGCTCAGAGTCCCGGACCCAGGTTAAAACATGAAATGACTGAGTGATTAAGAGAGTCTGGCGAAGCAAGCTATGATGCAGCAGCAGCAGCAGAACTGGAAGAAGGAGATGGCCAGTTCCACTGTGGGCCTGATGGAAGCCCTCTAGGGGCCTGATCCAGCCCCCGGGCTGCATGTTTGATACCCCTAGTATAGATATTTTGCTTTGTGCTCTGGGCCCAGGTTCAGCATTAGCTATATAGATATTTAATTACTTTAATCGGCATCCTTTGGGGGGGACGGACAGAAATGGGGAACCGGGTGATTCTCTGAACCTGTACAATAGGCTTTAATCTAATAAATAAATAGGAGTTCTGACACTTTATTTGCTTGTGAATTCCAGGCATCTCACCTTATAAAGGGTCAGATCCTGTGGATCTGTTCTGCTAGCAGAGGCAGTTTTCCAGAGAAAGGTTCCTTCCTTCCATTGTGGGAAAGTGCCTCTGCTAGAACAGATAAACAGGATCCAGCCCTTTGCCATCCTATTGTTCAATGCACTAGCTTTGGCCTGAAAGTTCAGCCCAAGAGTTTTGTTCCACCTTTCTTCTTCATCTGCATGTCTGAACTTGGATCACACCCTATGGTCCAGGGGAGGGGGGGCATGAGTCTGAACAGAATTAAAAGAAGCACGTTCTTATTTCGCTGAGTTCAAACAATCCGAGACACCCCTTTGTCAATTTCTTTTCATTCTTTGTCTTCTCCATAATATCTGCAACCAATCATGTTATATACCAAATCCCAAAGAAAAACAAGCTACAACAGCACACCCCCCCTGCAATCCCATCCCTTCTCTCCCCGAAGTCAGCTGGATGCTTTTAGTGCACTTAGAGTTCTTGAATTATGTTAAAATATACCAAACACACACTGTTGGACTCTTTGATGAAAACTTTAAATTGCTGTTTCAGGGCACAATTCAATGTCTGCCTCATTCTGTGATAAAAGGACTTTAAAATGCTGTTTTAGAATAGAATAGGGTTGGAGGAAGGTGTTTCTTTTTTTTAAAAAAATAGCGTCTTTCATGCTCAAGGTATCCCTAAGGGCCCTGGAAAAAGCAATGATTTAGACGCAGGAAATACTTTAAGTAATAGCTCTTGCAGGCAGTGTGAGGCTTATGTATTATTAGCTGCTATCATTGAAGGGTGCCTTGGGGAAACAAGCAAGCAGTTGATGGGGGGATTTTTGGGGGGTGGGTGGGAGTAAGCAGGGAGTGTGAATAGGGAGTGAGGTAGAGAGAGTGTGGAAATACTTAGGCTGAAGCGTCTACATGCAACGCTGCCCCCGGAACTGTGATGCTTTCTACCTATGATATATATATATATAATAGGCTTTTAAATTTGTAACATGCTTAGAAGAATAATCATAACAGGATAATTTCTAGTTAAAAGCCATCGTGCCGGTTGGTTTGCCACCTCCAAAACTTTCACCCATCTGACCTGTTCAGCTCTGCCCATCCAAGTTTCCTCTTAGAATCACAGAGTTGGAAGGGGTCCTGCAGGCCATCTAGTCCAACCCCCTGCTCAATGCAGGATCAGCTGAGAGCATCCCTGACAGGTGTTTGTCCAGCCGCTGCTTAAAGACTGCCAGTGACGGCCAGCTCACCACCTCCCTAGGCAGCTGATTCCACTCTTGCACAACGCTTACTGTCAAAAAGTTTTCCCTAAGATACAGCTCGTACCTTCCCACCCTTAATTTAAGCCCATGATTGCGAATCCTGTCCTCTGCTGCCAACAGGAACAGCTCCCTGCTGTCAGGTGATCCTGCTATAAGATGGATGGGAGGGTAGGAGGGAGAGATGGTCTGTATCTTTTCATGCTTGGAATGTGGGAGATGGGTGGGTTGCCTAGGAGACAGTTGGTTTTCCAGCCTGGGCAATCTCCTATCTGACCAAATGGCCTTGGTTTCACAGTTTCACTTTCCGCTGTGCAGACAGCTTGGGCCTCTATAGAGTTATTTACTGCTTAACAACTTTTGCACCTCTTCCCGCGCGTGGGCTAGGTAGCCATTGGTAGATGTTGGGGGGGGATTAGCCCAACGGGGTATAACTGTAGATGCTTCTTTGTGTGCCTTATTTCTGACAAAAGAATGTCAACGTGCCTTTAGAACTGCTCCCAATAAACGCTATCTTCTTTATGAAGCCTGGTGTTTGACTGACTTTCTGAAGTGTCTGACACCTGCCCTCCTCTAAGTGACAGCCCTCCAAATACTGAAAGAGAGCAATCATGACCCCCCTCAGCCTCCTCTTCTCCAGACTGAACATTCCCAAGTCCCTCAGCCTTTCCTCAGAGGGCTTCTTGGTCCCCAGGCCCCCGATCGTCCTTGTCGCTCTCCTCTGCACCCGCTCCATTCTGTCCACATTCCTTTTGGAGTGAGGCCTCCAGAACTGTATCAGCCATTAATAGAATCTTGAGTCAGGGAAGATTTTTTTTAAAAGATTCTTATCATCCTAGTCTTCCTAAACGAAAATCCCCCCCCAGCTAGAATGACCATGCACTTGGAAAGATAATCTCTAAAACCTTTTAAATCTAAGGAATATATATTCACATTAAGCGGATGACTGCTTCTAAACTTTTTTTTTTTTTAAAGAATGCATTTGGAGCAATAAAGTGAAAATAACAAATTATCCTCGGGTCGGAAGTTAATAATTCCTGGATACTAAAATGCAAAGTATTTATATTGATGACACAGAACCTGTCAGTTTCCCCATCCCCTTATGCTGGAAGTTCTACCTGGAAATGTGGCTGCCCCACAAAATAAGAGACACAGGCAATGGTCCTTGGAGGATGAGGCTGGGCAGTGTAAGGATAAAAGACTATCCATCAAATTTATTTATTTATTTTGCAGACATGAACACATGAAGCTCCCTATGCACGCTGAATCAAAGTGCATAGAGGATGAGTGGCATTTCCCCCCCCTCCTTCTGGAGACCAGTCTTCAAGCCTCCTGCATGCAAAGCACATGCTTTATGACTGAGCCATGGCCGCTCTTCGTAGCACAGTTTTTTGTAAACCAGGCATAAATTATAATTTGTCAGACTCTTGAACAGCCTGATCTGGATGGATGGCCATCTAAATTAATGAAATTTGGCAAGTGCAATTTACCCTGATTCTACAAAACATTCCTATGCAAAAATTCTATTAATGGCTGTCTTAAGGATGATTGGAACATAGACGTGGTCCACCAATGAACCACTGATGAGCTTCTGATGCATCATCTTGTTCTGGGGTTCTGATTGCCCACTGTGTGAGGCGGGATGCTGGACTAGATGGACCCCTGGTCTGATTCAGCTCTGGTCTGTGATCTTATGTTCTTAATTCTGAATGAGGTGTACCATAGCCCACTTCCCTAAAGCATTTCTGGAGCACTGAGGCAAGAGTGGACTTTTTCAGGATCCTTCGAGTCATACGTCCTTTACCTGTTGAAAAATCTGCACATTTCCTCTTTGTAACTGGGTTGTCAGAATTCTCCATGTTTTCTTTTTTAAAATAGACCACACACAAAGGAAGTCAGCTCTTCACTGCTCTGTTGCATCTGATTGCTGTAACAATGGAAGTGGGTGGTGGTAGGGGGGAAGAAGAAGATCTGCAATCACAGAATTAGCTTGATAGGTGGAGAAGAGGTAGGAGTGAGGTTGGCAGGTTGTCTTCTCGAGCTGCTTCCTCCAGATTTAAAAAAGGGAAGGTTAGATTGCTTGAGAAGGTAAGCCCTTCCTTTGACAGTTTCTTAAATGAGATGCACATTTCAGCAAAGGGAAGCTGTAAATATTAATTTATAAATTGCGATAATGTTCTCCCGTCACAGTTAAGTGCTGCATTTAACACTCACTCAGTCTGTAATTCCAGAGTCTTTAATAAAGTGTGGGAGAGGCCCTCATTGTCTCAAGCTCCCAGGGGTTGTTTATACGCTACCACCCAAGTTTGATAGTGGTGTGGGAAGTCTCAACGTGATGTTCAATGAAGCTAGCCGTTCAACCCACTCTGACCACCCCACGGGGGCTATTCCCAGGCATGGTGCTGTGTGCTCATAGATTGCATGTATTCTGTCCCTGTTCAGGTTCATACAAATGAAAAGGCACTTGGAAAGGACATGTTTATGCTTGGGATGAAATTTCATTTAGGTAGTTTGATGAAGAGCGGCTAGACGTATTGGCAGGAAACTTCTTGGATGTTCCTTGCTCGGTCCTAGCTGGATCTTGGAAGGGCCTGAACAGACATTCTGATAGGGCTGCAAGAGCAAGCACATTGGTGGGAAATATTATCACCTGTTGTAGGACCCAGTAGGTACTGGATGGCCTGTATTAATCAGATTCTGAGCTCAATATTAGGGGTTATCCACTATAGTATTCTGAAGTGGTTAAAGTAGCCCTGTTCACAATTACAGTGAATGCATGTACAATCCATATACAGTGTACTCTTGATTTTTAATAAATCTATTGAGTAATTCTCATGTTACATTCAACCAGGGCTCTTTTTGTAGCAGGAACTCTTTTGCATATTAGGTGACACAACCCTAATGTGGCCAATCATCCAAGAGTTTACAGTAGCCCCTGTAAGAAGAGCTGTGTAAGCTCTTGGAGGATTGGCTACATTAGGGGTGTGTCACCTAATATGTAAAGGAGTTCCTGCTACAAAAAGAGCCCTGCATTCAACACATTGACAATTAAACATGTAATTTTAAACCCCATATTTACCCAGGCACTGGTCCAAAGTTCCATTTTTGAAATGAATACCTCTCTTTCTTAAAAACAGATGTACGCATGTACATGCAGAATGCACATGCATTCACTGCAATGTGAATAGGACAGGTGTTGGACTCGGATCTGGGAGACCCAGGTTCAAATCCCAACTCTGCCTTGGAAGACTAACCTACTTCACAGGGCTGTTGTGAGAATAAAATATAGAAGGGGAGGATGTAGCTGCTTTTGGTCCCCACTAGGGAGAAAACCATGCTAGGGATGGATGGATGGAAGGATGGATGGATGGATGGATAAACTGAGTACAATCGTATTGGGAGTTTACTCTTTGAAGTAAGGAATTGAATATTTCAGTGTTCCTACATGCCTTGTCCCCAGGCCTCTTTCTGCCCTTTAAGAACTAGTAGGAAGAACCCTGACCTGGGTTAAGTAACTGAAGGGAATAAGTAATTGAAGGGCTTTCACTTAGAGGAGAGCAGGGAGCTGTTCCTATAGGCAGCAGAGAATAGACCACACAATCATGGGTTTAATTAAGGGTGGGAAGGTACCAATTGGATAGTAGGGAAAAACTTTTTTACAGTAAGAGTTGTGCAAAAGTGGAATCAACTACCTAGGACAGGCCCATGGCCATGATTATTTAATCCAGGGAGCCTTCAAATAAGTTGGGGGGCACCCCCACACACACATACACCCCACATCCTAAGCAAGTGACATAAAAAAAATGGAAGTCGAGGGGCTGGGCTGGGTGGAAACTCAGGGGGCCTTGGTGGTAAGTTGGGGGGCCGGGCCCTGAGATGCCCCTCCCTAGCTACGGGCCTGCCTAGGAAGGTGGTGAGCTCCCCCTAAGTGGCAGTCTTTAAGCAGCGGCTGGACAAACATTTGTCAGGGATGCTCTAGGCTGATCCTTCATTGAGCTGGGGATTGGACTAGGTGGCCTGTGTGGCCCCTTCCAAGCCTGATCTCATCAGATCTTGGAAGCTAAGCAGGGTTGACTCTGGCAAGTAATTGGATGGGAGCCCTCCTTGGAATACCAGCAGTCGGGAGGCAGGGGCAGGCTTTATTCAGCCACCCCTCTGAATATCCTCCAGGCCCCCAGTAGGGGTCAGTCACCAGAGGTCGCCATGGCTTCTGGGTGCACACACACACATGGAAAAAAAAAACCTAGCAGGAAGAAAAGCCTAGGTCTGTCCCTGGCCTGAGATCATTTTCTTTGCCCAAGGATTTTTTTAAAAAATATACAGGGGTATATGTTGTCGAACAGGGGTATGTTTAAATACCCTAGCCATAGTCTGAAATGGTGCTCTGAACATATGGTGCTCTGAAATGGTGCTCTGAACATATACATCAGCTGAAATCTTCAATATTACCTTCTCTGAGGGAAGGCCCTTTGAAGCTGTCAGTGCTCAAGAAATGGATGAGTATCAAACAAAAGGAGAAGTTTACCATGAAGATCCTTCTATATTACACTTCCCTCCTCAACTGTTTTGCTCTGCTTTTTATACGTCTGTCTAGCAGCACCCATTTCCAGGCCCTCGTGTCTTGCTCATAAAGAAATTCTTACTCATCCATAGGACTTCACTCACAAGTAGGCCTTTTCTTAGGCTCAAGGGAATTAACAGGCACAAAAATCTGACTGCTCCAACTCCTACACTATGGCTGCGGTCACACGAGCAGTTTGCACTGATATAGTTGCATTACCTTTGAGAATTCAAAGAGCATGATCAGACAACAACATCTGTCTTTTGTGCCCCAGTCGTCTGCACCTAGGTCCAGCCCCTCCTCGAAGCAGAGTTTGCTGACACCAGAGAAAGTCCAGTCTTTACATTTGCCAGCACTTCCACTTTTCCCAATGTCTGAACCCCCCTGTCATGAACGGATGCCAGATGGGAATTGTGTGAACAGTCACTTCCATCTCAGTTGTGTGGTTTTTTTCCCACCAAGTAGGGATGTACACATTAGCACATATGAGCATGAGCGACCCCCCTAGCCAGCAACGGCTGTATTCTGTGGTTGCGGTGCTGGTAATGTGGATGTTTCAGCATGGATCCAGCGCCTGGAGAAGCCACTTCAGGGTGTGCTGCCTCCCTTCCCACAATGATTTAAACTGCCACAAATAGAGGTACCACCAGATCACACCAAGCCTCCAGTCTGACCACAGCCTATGATTACTCTTTCGAGGGTTTTCACCTCCAGGTTGGGGGATTCCTGGGGATTTGGAGACATAACCTGGGGATTCCAGGGTTTGGGGAAGGGAAGGGTCTGAGCAGGGTCAGGGTGCCATAGACTCCACCCTCCAAAGTAGCCATTTCCTTCAAGGGAACTGATCTCTGTAATCTGAAGATCACTCATAATTCTGGAAGAACCCCAGGCCCCACCAGAAGGCTGCCAAACTAGTCACAGTTCTGGTGACTATTCTGATACTTTCCAAAGAAAAATGTGCATTTTCCCCTCACTCTGTTTCTGTTGCCCTGAATATTTTGCTCTGCAACAATTTCCACACCTCCTTCATTCGAGTCTCACTAGAGGAGTTTCTAAAATTAATTTTGGAGTGGAAACATACAGAGTTTAGCAGAGCTTTCAATTCCTTCTATCCACTGGCTTCTCCTCCCCTGGCCTGTTACCACTGTGATAATGCACACTGCTGAAACACAGCCCATGTGCCACCTCGATGAGATCACATGTGGAGAGCAGTTACTCTGGCCTCTGCCACTGGGTGGAGGTCGAAGAGCCACTGGAGATTTCACACCTTCCCATCCAGGAAGAACAACATGACAAGGGCAAGATCTTCCTGCCCTGTGCATCAGTCAGAGAATGAGCAGCCACAGGGAACTTGTTTCTCCCCTCCCTATCCGAAATAATAATTCTTCCATCTGCTAGTTGTCCTCAGACTCCAGATATAAGGAAAAGGCATTCTGGTCTGGTGGGTAGCCATGTTGGTCTGAAACAAGAGAACATAATTTTGAGTCCAGTGGGGCACCTTTAAGACCAACATGGTTTAATTCGGGGTATAAGCTTTTGTGTGCAGATGCACTTCATCAGATTTAAACTTTAAACCAGATTTAAACCAGAATTAAACTTTAAGTTGGTCTTAACCACTGGACTCAAAGCTTTATTCTGGTCTGTGTCAGTGGCCAGAGGACCAAGGGCTGCAGGTGATATCTCCACTGAAGCGAGAACAACTGAATATAAATTCCAACAAACTCATTTCATCTTCCCCATTCCCCATTCCCTTACTCGACTTTCAAGTTGGTAAGCCTGTGTTCACTGCCCAGCTTTCTTGAGACAGTAAATTAATAAATATTAATGCTCTCCACCCTCCGATTCACACTGATATTTCATTCTGTCTATGAACTGAAGCCCAGTTGCAAGTTCATAGCAGGCAAAAATAAAAGGTGACGGAGGATGAGTCATCAAACCACAAGCAAAGATCAGTTAAGTGCTTAGTTATGCAGATAAACCTGACTGGAATGAGAGAAAAGTCTTACCATCCAACATCTCTGCTAAACTGCCACACCTTAAAGAAAGAGACCAAGAAAGCCATAAGGCTAGATCTCATTTCTCCCTCTTGGGTTAGGAAGAACAGGACAGAGGGGGATGGACTCTCAAGGGGAAATTACAAATTCACAGGACTCAGGAAGGAAGCTCTCTTTTCATCTCCCTTGGTTGGGCACGAGCTATGGAATACTAAGCTGTTACTTAAAGACATCAGCTTGACGACATCCTGAGGGCCAGTTGGAGAACTCTCCACTCAAATAGCCAAGACTCTTAAATGCTGCAACTCCACAAATTTCTATCCTATCCTAATTACATATTGTTTAGGATAAATACATATTGTTTAGGATAAATACAGAGTTTAGGGTCTAGAGGACTGCATGTTTTTCACTACAGCTTTTTATCCTTGCTCCATCTGATGCTTGAACAGAACATGTGTACTCTTTAATTTTGCTTAGACTTATATTTTAAATGCTCAAAGCCTGACCGCTGGAATCACAACATGCCCATTTGGCCTTGCTTTCCAAAAAGTGGTAAGTGGGCGAGCTTCCTATTCCTCGAGCATGATAGCTAGAAAGTGCAAAAGTGTGATACCTTGTAGTATCAAACCAGGAGACTTGGCAACTAGGCAGAACCTTTAAATTGCAATGCAGATACACTGTGCTGGAGGTTCAAATCCATCTAGCAGGAGATACTCTTGCAGACTTGTTGGTGGTGTTTACTACCCAGAGAAGTCTGGTACCCCCTGGGATTAAAGGGAAAAGGTGGTGTAGCTGGGTGGAGATCTGGGAAGGCTGAGGGGCTTTTCTGAGCTCCTGGGACCTAAGGGAACAGGGCTGACAAGACTGTTTTCTCACAGTGTACACTGATATTCTTTTGTGCAGTGTTTTACCGTACAACTGCACTCCTGTACATCTACAGAAACACCACTCATACAAAAAAGTGCATTCAGTCATGTGCTTGGCATAGTGGTTAGGATGGCTGACTGAGGTCCAGAAGACCCAGGTGCCAGGCCATGAGGCTCACTGTATGACCTTGAGGCAGTCATTCTCTCTTTTAGCCTAAGAGTACCTTACAGGGCTGTTGAAGGAGGGGAAGTCCCATCGGTCTCCCCTTCTTCCTCCTCTTTCTTTTTGCCTTTCTGCTGATGCTCTCCTCCTGTAGTCCTCCTCTCCCTTCCCTCCCAGTTGCCTCTTCCGTTCTTGCTCCTTCTCTGCCCTGACTTGCTCTGTCATCCACGGCCGCCTCCTCCAGTCTTCTTCTTTACCATCTACTCCTTGCTCACATGCTCGTCTGCTGCCTTTCTCCCTCTCATTTGTTTGCTCACCACTTTCTTTCATTTCTGCTGCCCTTCCCCTGCTGCCACCATCTTGTTCTCCCCTTCTCCCCGTGGTAGCTAATAGGCCTCAACCATGTTATAGCATTGTTAGTCAGCCCTAAAAATTATGGCTGTTGCAGTTTTGGAATTTTTTTTAAAAAATACTTCATTTTTACTTTATTTTTAAATTCTGGGATGTTTGATTAGTCTACACATAGGAAGCAGTAACACTGGTAAAATGCACACATTGTTGAATATTGCTCTCTTGATGCACTGTAACAATCATTCACATGCTGGGTTGTCTAGTTGTGCGCAGGGCTGTTTTTGTAGCAGGAACTCCTTTGCATTTTAGGCCACAAGCCCCTAATGTGGCCAATCCTCCAAGAGCTTACAGTAGCCCCTGTAAGAAGAGCTCTGTAAACTCTTGGAGGATTGGCTACATTAGGGGTGTGTCACCTAATATGCAAAGGAGTTTCTGCTACAAAAAGAGCCCTGGACTGTGCAAATGACAACTCTAGCACAATGATAGTGGAACCTCCAATAATATGTGGATCCAACCATAGAGGAAAGAAATGGTGGGAAGGGATTGAAAGGACTTAAACACTTTTCGTAATGGCCTGTTTTTTTAAATCACTTTTTAATGGCTTGCTGGTTTTTTCCCCTGGCTTGTTCTTTTTGTACTGTGGTTTTTAATTGCCAACCGCATCGAGCCGGGCTCTGAAGAGGCAGCATAGAAATATTCTAAATAAATAAAGCAGGCAAGCTGTGGCAATCAGTGCATGTATGGTTCTCTGTAAAAAAAAAATTGAAAAAAAAAAAACTGGACTGGGCACTTTTTAATAAAACAAAAACAAAAAAAATAGAACTTTGGGAAATTCAGAATTCCAGGATCCAGGGAGTGATTCCGAGGAGAAGAATCTGTCTTTCAAACTTGTGTGAATAATTCATCTCGTTAGTTTTAAAGATGAAGATCTTTCAATAAAAGTAACCTTTACATTACTGCCTTTAAAAATAGTTCCGGGGCCCTTCCTTCCACCCCTACGCAGACTGAAATCCATACGCAGCCTTATTCTGCATGCAAATAGCAAATAATTGAGCGGGAGTTCTTTTGCTGTCTCTTTCTTCCTCTTTTTGGGTTCAGGAAGTCGAAGAGCCTTATTCCAGCTGCCCCATTATTTGCTTTTTTCTGAAAGCTGGAGCGGAGAGAAGAACCGAGGTGAACAGGGGGCGAGCCGGCTAAACGAAGAGAAAATGGTCCATCTGAGTGGAAGGAATCGGTGGCGGAGACAGTTAGAATTCCAGGGACTCGTTTGAAGAGGAGAGTGGTGGCGAAGGTTAGAAATGATTCAGTTGGCCCTTCAGGCTGATGCTGCTGACAGATGGAACCTTTATCATGTGTCAGCGCAGAAATGTGACATTTATCACTTCGGAGAGAGCAGCACTGCTTTCTAGCAACTGAATAGACACAAGAATCACCATTGCTGTTATCTGTGACCGGAAGGAAGAGGAAGGATAATTAACTCTCCAACCTATTTCTCCGTTGTTATCCAGGAGTTCAGGGGCTGGGAGGAGAGGCTGGATTAGGGACGGTTTCAGCTTTCTCATTTCAATATCATTGGTCCAGGCCAGGCATCTGTAGCCTGAGAGCGTGTTGCATTGATGTACCAAACACAAGTAGCAGCCAGTTTAAATGAGAGTACCAGAGACCAAACTGACATGAACACATAAAGCTGTCTTATATGGAATCAAACCTTTGATCCATCAGAGTCAATGTTGTCTACTCAGACAGGCAGTGGTCCTCCAAGGTCCCAGGCAGAGACCTTCCCCACCACCTGCTACCTGACCCTTTAACTGGAGATGCCAGGGACTGAACCTGGGACCTTCTGCCTGCTAAGAAGATACTCTACCACTGAGCCACAGCCCTTCACATGGGTGAGTCATTTTGGCTCTCCTGGGTAAAACTTACACTGGTCATATACCATGAGCATATGACATTGCCTTACACTGAGTCGAATCTCTGGTTTATCAAAGTCAGTATTGTCTGCTTTGACTGGCAGTGGGTCTCCAGGATCTTAGAAGTCTTTCCCATTTCCAGATCTTTTGAAAGTCAGGATGCTGGGGATTGAATCTGGGGGTCTTCTGCATGTAACATGGGAACTTTACCACTGAGCCAAGGACTCTCTACAGTAGTATGTTTTTGAACACATGCTTTATATTGATTCATATGCTTAGTTTTTTTGATGTCAGAATGTCAGATTGGGATCTGGAAGATCCAGTTTGAAATCCCCACTCTGCCATGATTGCTTGCTGAATGACCTTGGACCAGGCACCCTCTCTCAACCCAGCCTACCACGCAGGGTTGTTGTCATGGGCATAAAACGAAGAAGGGGGAGAATGATGTTGTCAATGACTTTGGCTGAGTTCAAACTGGCAATTTGCCCCGCTATAGCCACATTTCCTAAGCAGATTAAAGGGGGCATTCACACAGGCACATCTGCCAGGCGTTCTCCACCCGTAGGCAGCCCATGCTGTTCCACTTCGCTGCTGGGATTAAAAGATATTTGTTGAAAGCGGTAGCAAATCCCGGAAAGTGCCTTTATCCCGCTGCATTACGCTTCCTGGAAGTGTGAACGCTCAGCTGAAAAGCCGGGAGCAACCTGCGTTGTGTATAAGGCAGCAGTGATATGATTGGCTGTGGTCTACTAAATGTGGTGCCGGCCCAATGGGATCCTCCCCAAATCGGCCAGATGCCTATGTGTGTATGAGTGAATGAGCGCATATGTGCTCATGCACTCATACACACATAGGCATCCAGCTGATTTACCAGGAAAAAGCTGTTTACAGCCGCACCTTCGGGCCAGCAGTCTGAACGTTCCCGCGCACCTCCTCCCGGTATGCTCCCACATCAGTCAGTGCAGTGTGATGGGGAAAACCCGGAACAGTTTGTTGCAGGGCTTTTTTGCCATGACTGGCTTCCGCTTCAAACTGCCAGTCTGAAATCAGCCTTTATGTCTGCATTGAAGAGAAAAACAGGGCTTAAATAACGAAAGCATTAAATAAGTATCGTCTACTCTGCCAGTACTACTCCGTGGAGAAGTCTTCTGCATCATTTACTTCCTGATGCTTTAAAATGGAGAGGCTACTAAGGATTGAATCCGGGACCTTCTGATCCTCAACCACCAAGCCAAGGCCCCACCGGGCTTTTGTCTTGGGTCAGAGTGAGCAGTGCGTGAAAAATGCCTGACCTTGCTGCTGTTGCGGAACACATGGACAGTCCAGTGGAATTAATCGTGTTTAAAGTTGATACAATTACACACTGTCAGTAATATACCACTTGCACCCTCCCCCCCAACCTTTAACTGATGAAATCAGACACCTTTGTAAGATATATTGTTCATACTGTGAATTATTTTGCAAATCATCTTCCCCTACGTGTACTCCGTTGCATATTTCTGAAGGCTCTACTCCAGAGGTGTCAAACATACAACCTGAGGGCCGGAACCAGCCTGTCCAGGGATCTTATCCGGCCCACGAGCAACTGGTGCAAGAGAGGGAATGCAGGAGGCTGGGGGGGCAGGGAGGTGAGTGCAAAACTAACCAGAAAGGGAAAGTACAGATCTACCAATGAAAAGGTAAATCTCTCCCAAGTTTTTTTTTCCAAAGACAACTAATAATGCTCATAGAAATATATTGAATATACTGGATATATAAACATACAATACTTCAAGAAAATGTAATGCACATTATAAAGCCTCACAAACCCTGGAATGATAATTCTGGAAAGAAACACTATCCTCAATAGTCCACAGACACAAGCCCTCCAAGGGGCAGTAACAGTCCATAGAAAACATACTGTCCAGTATACTGCGACGGTATCGTACGTGATGTTCAGACCATTTTGAAGACAATCCTCCATCAAAGGGTATAAAGGTAGGTACAATGACCATGCAGAAATCAAAGTTCTATTTTGTATTAAGCAGAGTCCAAAGCCTCTTAACAAGTTCACAGCCCAATCAAATCTAGCAGGCCAAAAGACCGAGTGGGGAAGTGGGTGAGGTACGTGTAGTCCAAGCTGTCAAGAAATAGAATGGGAATGGCTAAGGGGAGGGGCTAAGAGGCTGAGGTATGATAATGTGGGGGACATGACAGCAAAAGCAGATAACAAGGAGGTGTCCCCCCCTTCCTGCCTCCAACTGCAGCTCAGGAAGGATTTGCAAAGCCACTACACGGGAGGGCAGAGCTGAGCATCCAGTGCTGCCACTGGCACACCAAATGTCAACTGTGAGGGGGTTTGGTGAGAGCGGCTGCATGGAGCAGTGGTTTCCCAACAAAGGGATGGGGCCAGCAGGGGAGAGAAGTAGAAGGACTGGTGCAAGGGGAAAGATGCTCCTGGCTTGCCTCCTCACATTTGAACAGCTATGGAACCAGAAGGCAGAATAAGTCTTGGGGTGGATGGGCGATAGCAGGCCCGTAGCCAGGACTTCTTAAATCAGGGGGCCTTTAAATAATTCAGGGGGCACTGAAATTAAGATAAAAAGGGTTCAAATCAGGGCCTTCCAAAGAGTTGACTTCCAGCTCCGACTGAGTCCTGGTGCGCTGCATGGGGGGATGGGTTTGGAAGTTCCCTTGTGCCCTGCTCCCCCCTTCCCTTGCCCCCGCCACTCAGACCCAGGCCCAAAGCATGAGTCATCATCCTGGAGCCCTAGGATGAAGAAGCATACCTGCCCAGTCTGTGTGAAGACACCCCGCCACTCCTCACTCCGGAAAGGGTCCACACCCAGGTGGGCAGGCAGGCAGTGGCGCTCGCTCACTCTGCCCAGTGTGGGAGGGACTGGCTGGGTCCAGAGATGGCAAGGTGGCCACTGGGAACAGCCCGGCCGGGGGTGGAGCAGAGCACCACAGGGCGAAGTGAGGTGAGGGAGGAGGGCCGTGCTGGGCCGCTAGGCACTCTGCCCACTGGCTGACCAGTGAGCACATCTCATCTGGGGCCCACCTGGTTGCCTGCCTGCCTATCCAGGGTAGTAAGTTGGGGATCCCTGATGGACAGTTGGGGGGCCAGGCCCCAAAATGATCCAATGTAGCTACAGGCCTGGGCAACAGTGACCTCCCTTCTCTACCCCCACCACCTGTTCTCAGCCTGTGAGGGGAAAAGGGTCACGGGAGGACAAAGAGCACCCCCTACTCAGACTGGCAGCAGGTCTTGAGGATCTCAGGTAGAGCTCTCTCGCATCACCGACTGCCTAGACCTTCTTAACTGGAGATGCTGCGGCCTTTTGCATGCCGAGGAGAGGCTCTTCTGCTGAGCCGCAGCTCCTCTCCGTGGTACGACCAGTTGCCCCTTGTGCCTCCCCCTGTGCTCTCCTGGCACACTTGTAAATACAGTCGCTATTAGTTATTTATTTATTTATTCAATTTTATGCCGCCCTCCCCGCCGAGGCAGGCTCAGGGCGGCTTACATAAAAGTACCTATAAACACAGTTAAAGTAATTCATTAAAAACAACCCTAAACAAATCAATTGCCAGTTATCTTATGGTTATATTACCAAAAAAAAAAAAAAAAAGGGTTCCAGTGTGCTCTCAGCTAGATGAAACCAGACCCTGTAGAGTTGGTGTGGAATGGCTCGCACCGTAGGAAATGGGGATCCCCGTTACGTGGCCCAAACACGTCCTTGGCGATTGAGGCCTTTTCCTTTCGATCTGATGAATTCATACTCGAGGCTCCCAAGGACCGACCTCGGATGATGCCCGTCTTTCCTATTAGTACATTAGAGAGAAGGATGGATAGATGAATTGATGGACAGACAGAGAGACAGACGGACGGACAGATGGACAGAGGTATCTCTCTCTCTCTTTTTTAATTCTGCTACCTAGGGCAGCTTCCCAAGCCGATCTCTTCTTGTCTGTTCTCAGGCTCAGGTTGGTAAATCATGGTGAGCCTTGCGCCCCCCCCCCCCGTCAACTCTTGAAGAGGAGGCTGTGTAAGCGTTCCAGACAGCGCTGTCGTTTCAAGGCCTGCATTAGAGAGCCTTTCAAAATCCCTCCAGTTCAGGGGAATGACATGGAACTGCTGACCATGAAATATCAGGCCAAAAGGAACTGAACCTCCCTATCATGGGCATAAAAGCTCTTGCAGGTGTATGAGATCGGGGGGCTCATTTGCGGTTGTGAAGCCCGATGTGTCGGGGAGGAAAGAAATCAGAGAGGCTGCAATTAAGTGATTATGCAAATCCAAAAGGGAATTGTGCTTTAATGTGTTTTCCATTTTCAGCGTGACATGATTATCTGAGACGCGCTGGAGTCTCCAAGTCTCAGGAAGGAAGAGCGGCAGGGCTCTCTGTAGGGAATGCCCATGTGGGAATCGCCCTGAGCAGTCACTAGGTGTCACTATTGAGCCACTGAAATGTCATCAGAGGCAACGTTGGTGGCTCTTGGCCTTGCAAACCATCGCAGCCTTTAAAGATGGTGGTCACAAATGGAAGAACTCAGCTGACTGGGCGTTTCTGTTCTAGCTGCTTCTAGAAGTCTTGCCGCAGCTTGCTAATGCCACAGATGTGTGGAAAATGTCAAGCCAAGAGTTGAGATTAAAGTTTGCGGCTTCCTATTAGTCTCCATTAGGGGATTTGGGCCAGACACAAAATCTTTTACACAGGAAGGTCATAAGTGAATCTCCAAAATATTCTAAAAGACCCCTTGGAATTGATGGGCATTATATACAGGGCTCTTTTTGTAGCAGGAACTCCTTTGCATATTAGGCAATACACCCCTAATGTAGCCAGTCCTCCAAGAGCTTACAGTAGCCCCTGTAAGAAGAGCTCTATAAGCTCTTGGAGGATTGGCTACTTTAGGAGTGTGTCACCTAATATGCAAAGGAGTTCCTGCAACAAAAAGAGCCCTGATTCTATATATATATATATATATATATATATATATATATATATATATATATATATTATATATATATTGGGTGTATATTCAAATAGCAGAGGAGGAGTACAACTGTGTTTTGTTTACTGTTCTGTTACCTATTTGTTTCAAGGATTTACGCACTACCCTTTTTTACATAATCAAAGTTTACATAATTAAGGCAGAACAGCAACATATGGTCACCTGTTCTTCTCAATTGTTTTTCTTTTTGCCGCCCTTTCGTTGCTGTCATTTATGATCCTTTTGTTTCTTTGATGCCATTTTAAGCTGTTTTACGCTATTTGTATGCAACTTGACATGGGGGGGAAAGATGAGAAACACACTAAAATTAAGGAGGAAAAAAGCTGGCATCAGGAAAGCAAAACTGGTGTGTGTGGGGGGAATTAAGACTTTGATTTACTTCACGCCAAGGAGAAATGATGGGTACAAATCTGTTGTTGGACGGAGGTGTCAAGAACTCCGGACTGAAGCCCTTTAGGGCATTAAACATCTCTTTGAATTCGGGGAGGGGCTGTGACTCAGTGGTAGAGCATCTGTTTTGCATTCCAAAAGCCCCAGGTTCAATCCCTGGCTTCTTCAGGAGTAGGTGTTACGCATGTCCTCCACCTGAGGCCCTGGACAGCTCCTTTCTGTCAGAATAGACAATAATAACCTCCATAGACCAATGGTCTGAATCAGTGTAAGGCAGCTTCTTATGTTCAAATTGATAAAAGGTAAAGGTAAAGGTTTCCCTTGCTTGAAAGCTACTTGAATCTGACTCTAGGGGGCAGTGCTCATCTTCATTTCCAAGCTGAAGAGCCAGCACTGTCTGAAGACATTTCCATGGTCATATGGCCAGCATGACAAAACACCAAGGCGCACGGAATGCTGTTACTTTCTCATCAAAGAGGTACCTATTTATCTACTTGCAATTTCTTGCTTTTGAACTGCTAGGTTGGCAGGAGCTGGGGCCAGAGACGGGAGTTCACTCCGTCATGCAGCACTAGGGTCTCGAACTGCCAAACTACAAATCTTCCAGTCTGCAGCTTCAGCGTCTTAACCTCTGAGCCACCACAGCCCTTCAAACTGAATGAGTCAAGATATGGTCTCTGAGATCAACACTTGCAACTATGTTTTGGACCATCAAAGATTTGGGATGATTTTTGTCCAAAGGCTTAGTAAACAGTAGAACATTTCACTGGAATGGCTTAGACTGCATGGTGGAACAGAATGGTGCTAGAGATATTTGTCAGCTAATGACAATGGTGGACACTCTTTCTCCTCCTCCTGTCTAACTAGTAAAACAAAACAAAAAGAGCTGATGCCATCAACTGTCTCCTCCTCCTGTCTAACTAGGAAAACAAAACAAAACAGGGCCAAGTATCCCCCTCTTCATTTTATTGATCAGTACTTAGGAGGGTGGGGGAACTCAGAAAATGACAATGTCGTGCTATGTGGTTCAGTCATTATACAACACCAGGAGAGGAGGAGGAGGAGGAGGAGATTGGATTTATACTCCACCCTTCACTACCTGCAGGAGTCTCAGAGCGGCTGACAATCGCCTTTCCCTTTCCACAACAAACGCCCTGTGAGGTAGGTAGGGCTGGAAGAGCGCTCCAGAGAACTGTCCTTGAGAGAACATCCCTGAAAGAACTTATGACTGACCCAAAGTCACACCAGCAGCTGCATGTGGAGGAGTGCAGGATCAAACCTGGTTCTCCCAGATTAGAGTCCAAGCTCCTAGCCACTGCACCAAACTGGGGAGAAAATGAAGGATTGCTGCCCTTGATAGTAGCCACACACTGAACGTAATATTGTTAGGTATGGAACTCAACAACGTTTTGATTTCAGCAAGTGATTTCAGCTTATTCGTAACAGCAACTCCAACTCAGAACACCACAACAACACACCACACCAGTGGAGCACAGCTCCTTCTTTTAAACTCTCCTGGGCTGTCAAAGCCACTCCCGAAATAAGTTAAGGACCAATAGAATTACAGAGATAAGGTCCAATCACAATTGTTCCTGCATAGATACATATTTACAAGATGATTGGTTCTGTACAGAGGTTTCTCAGAAACCAGTTAATAGTAATGCGACAGCTGAAGAGCCACATTCAGAAGCAAGCTTAACATGTGAAAGTATAGCAGTGATTCACATTTCAATACACAACAAATATCTTGTTCTAGGGACTCAGATTTGATATGTAAAACAGGATCTGCATCAAAATATCCCTTAGGATGAGTCCATGGAGGGAAATTGTTTAAGCCATATTGGTTAAACAGTGGTTATATTTGGAGAAATAATTGTCTCCTGTTTTGACTGACTAGTGATGAGGTGTGGGGACACGGAGGAAAGCGCTGTAGTGTTTCAAAACCTTTTCCTTTAAGATGAAAATTGGCTTAGTTGCTTAAGATACTTAAAGCTTGGATTTTCCAAATGTTTTAAGAATAAGGCATGGATATTATATTATATTATGTAATTTATTAAGGATCTTTTGGAAGAAGTGTCCACAAAATGTGATTTACTCTGGAGAATTTCATCATCACCATTACCATCACCTTGTTGTGTAAAAGACTTCTTGTTCTTCTGTACAACCTGTTATGCAACAGTGCAATGAGATTTCACATTATTAACATATGATATGATATAAGTGCAATTTTGTACAGTTTCCTTTTTGATGTGAACAATTGGCTGAAAGCATAAGTGTAAGGTAGGTGTGATCCCACTATGCTGTGCATACAGAGTAAAGACATTTTGAACTCTTGGACAGGGCTAAGGTGTAACCAGTGAGATGAGCAGAATGAGAGATGAGCAGAATCCTTGATCATCCACTGGCTCAGTTCATAGCCCATCTTTAAGTTACAATCAACATTGCCGGACATCCGCCAGTGTTTTCCTTGTATTCATATAGTTTGCATGCATTTGATATGATGGTGGAAAGTGCCATCAAGTCACAGCTGATGTATGGAGACCCTGTAGGGTTTTCAAGGCAAGAGAAATTCAGAGGAGGTTGGCCATTGCCTTCCTTGGCATCATGGCCCTGGTATTCCTTGATGGTCTCCCATCCAAATACTAACCAGGGGTGACCCTGCTTGGCTTCTGAGATCTGATGGATCTGGCTAACCTAGGCTATTCAGGTCAAAACAAAACAAAACATGGCTCCTTTTTTCATATATGGTGGACCTGTGATAAAAGTAGAAAATATTGGGCCTGGGTACATGAAATGTTGCAAAAAATGTTAGAAACTAATATACCTTTTGTACCAGAATTGGTTTTACTGAACATAGTTCCAGAAAATTATTAAAAAAACCCAGGACTCGTATTTGATTATACATGTTGTTACAACTGCTAGAATACTGTATGCCAAATATTGGAGAAGAAAAGAGACACCACCAAAAGAAGAAATAATAAATAAACTACTGGAAACTGCCGAGATGGATAAATTAACTTTATTTTTGAAAGGACAAAAAGAGGAAAATTTTGAAAAATACATGGTCAAGACTTTACAGATGGATTGAAGAATATATTAAATGAACTGTGTATACAACTGAGACAAAACATAATAAGAGCATAATAAGAATATCAATAGTAATATGTGCAAAAGTTTAAATAGACATGTTAAGGTGTAGAAATTTACCTTTGTTTGGGGGGGGGACTTAAGAGATTGATTCTCCCATTGTATGTTTTTTTGTTAGATTTGTTTTGTTTTTGTTATTTTGTTTGTTGTTATAATTTTTTTTTTAAAGCTAATTACATGTGTGCATTCTCGTACTGTTTTCCTGCAGTTGCTCTTGTTTAATGCGACTGGCTCCCAGTCTGCTGTTCGCCACTTTCTTTAAGTGCCCCAAACATTAATATTTCATAGTTAGTCATTTGCAGTTGTGAGTCATCTTCCTCGGTCCCTTATAGCTGCCTGACTCAGTGTTCCTTAATGACAAAGAAAGGTAAACTATGTGGACACAGGGCAATTTGTGTATTCATTTTCTTGCTCACTGGAATTGAAGGGTTTGGGGGCTGGATCCCTAGGGTACCCAAGGCAGCTGCATAGTCGTGTCCTGTGGCCTGATGAAGATCTCATCTAACTGACTCCAATACATGCACTTATGTACAAAGGTACTATTATTGGTGAAGTAGACATTGAGGGGGAAATCAGTAGAATTCAGTTTTGTGATTGGGGGCACCAATATCATAATCCTAAATGTTGGGGTATCCCTATACCAGATTGAGTTTATGTTCACCCCCCCCATTTATGGGTCTATAGTTTCTTCTGGGGGGGGAAGTGGATATTTTTGGAAATCTGAAACAGTGTTCCCTCTAAGTCGAGTTAGTGTGAGCCAGCTCACGGTTTTTTAGCCTCCAGGTGACACATTTTTGCCTTAGCTCAGGAAGGATGGCTCCAGAGCAAACTAATGTATACAGTAGCCAAATCACTCCCTTACAACTTTAATGCCAGGAGCCAACAACGTAGAACCTTTGCTTACAAGACTCCACAGCTTAGCGGGAGCATTGGTCTGAAGATCATGTTTTTAGAGAAAATGGCACCAAATTTTCAGAAAACCAAGACTTGTCTCTCCCCAAATGATGCCCCCCCCCATGTTTTAAGGGGTTTGGACAAAGGCTCTGATGGTTTTATGGCCTCATTTTATGAACCCCTGAACAAGATTACCCTGGCCATGCTGGTTTCCATTGTTTCCTATGGGGGGAAATACCATTGTTTCCTTTGGGGGGAAATACCATTGTCCAAGGCACCAGCAAACAGCAACAGAGGAAAATCCCCCCCCCAAAAAAAGATCACCCCTCACAGAATGGGGGAGGGAAGCTCCAAAAGCACCGAGCCCTGGTCAAAACAGTGCTCTCTGACTAATTCACAGAGCCTTAGATAAAACCATCAGAGCCTTAGAGACAGGGTTGCCATATGGCTACTGGGGGTGGTAGGTTTCCTGCCCCTGGTGGGTCTGGCCTACTGGCACTCCAGTGGCAGACAGGGAAAGGGGGGGGAAATTAAAATCACCATTGCTGTTGGCATAATGTCACTTCTGGGAGAACCAGGAAGTAACATTATGCCTCTCTAGGAATTGCTGGAAATTTTATGGTAAAGCCATAGGATTTTGGTTATGCCTAGAGAGGATTGATATGAGTAGTGCCAAAAAAATGGTGGTAAACTACAATACATATTTGGTGGCATAATCTGGCACTACTACACCAGCAACTACTGCACAGGCACAAAACTCACTGATGCTTGGCAGGGATGTCAACAGAACCCAATGAAGTGGCTTAAAAAAGACTTGATTTCATGTAAGCAAGGCTGTTCGATCATGGCGGATTCACTTGGCAATCATGTTTGTGTCAAACTTT
Source organism: Gekko gecko (assembly GCA_029375565.1). Taxonomy (NCBI): domain Eukaryota; kingdom Metazoa; phylum Chordata; class Lepidosauria; order Squamata; family Gekkonidae; genus Gekko; species Gekko gecko. The sequence continues at coordinate 18,168,416 of JAPDNY010000013.1, read as the reverse complement.
TCAGCATGCTTGACAGGAACTTGCTGTTTGCCCACTGTGATTTGCGGTGTGTGATCTGCTCTGCAGAAAGTTAGAGGACCTCCATGATTCTACGAATCTGGGGGAAGGCAAACAGAGTAGAACTCCCTTGTTACTTTCTCTAGCATGGAAAGACATTTAAGGGATGTGAGGCCCACTTTTTTGGAATCCGTGTGCAACTAACGCGTCTTTGAGAGAGATGCCTGCCCCACTTGTCTTTGTGATGTCAGCTTGATGGATTGTGATTGTACAAACTGACCACAGAAGCTGGGCAAACAGCTCCATTACACAGATAACCATAATGGGAAATGTAAAGTATTACAACACTGCTAGCAAGACACTGTTCTAATAGTCTTTAAGGCAATATTTTAAGTATGCTCTTCTTCAGTGAGAATGATCAGGGATCTGTGAGGCTCTCAAACTTGAAGGGGGGGCTTTCTTCCTGATTACAGTTACGCCTCAGGGTTAATGGGCTGGCCTTCATGACAATCGTGAAGTCACCTCCTTGCCTTTCTTAGGGTATTTTATTTCAGGATTTTTAAAGGCTTGGTTTCAAAAACAATAAGGTGTCAAACAAATATTTCCCAGGTACCTGATATGTATAGTAGATAATCTCCCTAAGGAGTGGGGGGAGGGGGAGAAGTGAGAAGAGAGACAGTGTTGGATCCGGAAATAAATGCATATGTTATCTGAAGACCTGAGATGGAGAAAAAGAAGCCAAGCACACCTAACAATGTGGGGAGGGGAAATCTCTCCTTATACATAACTCAAAAGGCAATGAGTTCTAGAAACAGGTCCCTCTGCGGCCACACACAGGGCTCCCTGCCACAATGCCCCCTCCGCAGAGGCCGCGGTGGAGGGGTGACAGAATGGGTCATGACCGCCTCACAGCCCAGCTGGCCCTGGCTGCTTCCCACTGCTCCCCCACCATTGCCAGACGCGCCCCATGGCCCCTCACCGACCTAGAGCTACTGAGGCTTGGAGGAGTGCAGGGTGGGCGAAGCAGCAGAGAGGCCAGTAGCAGTGGGGTGGGGGAAGTGGGAGGGGAAGAAGCCAACTGGGGTTCGCAATGCTGTCATACGCTGACGGAGCAGCGACAGAAAGATGGTGGTGAGGGATGGGCCCAGGAGTGCCGGAGGCTGTGGGGGCCAGAGAAGCAGGCAGTCAAGGTAGGTCTGAGCGGTGCGGAGCCATGAAGAGCTGCTGGGCCAGGGAAGAAGGAGGCTAGAAGGCAGGGTCCCGGCCAAGTGAGGCGTCCTCTGTGCTGAAGTGAAGTTGTGTTCTTACTTGATTTTTGGTGCACACTATGCCTATGGGCAGGATGCAGGCAATGCAGGCAACGCAGCCACCAATGGATGGAGAGACCTTATGAGTGACAGGTCAGCAGGCCAAAGGCTGTGGGAGCATGTTGAACATTCACACCAAAACAGCTTTATACATAAGGAGAGATTGTGAAGTGGGGTGGCACTTTCTGAACATTCCACACACTCCTAAATCAGTTGGCTCCATGATGTGTCACTTAGAAGCTGTCCCTATCCACTGGCTGCGTTACCTGAGTTGCTGTCCCCCCCAGGCAGTTGGAACACAGAGGTCAGTTGCATATGCGGCCTGATTGGCCTTTGCCTCTAACATTCTAAACAGTTTGCTGTTGCTGTTGGGAGTTGTTGAATGTGTCCTGAAGTAAAATACATATCCCAATCTTCCCTTAAACAGTCACTGGAGTTGCCAATCTCCCTGTGGGGCCTGGAGATCTCCCAGAAATCACTGTGTTCCCCAGCCACAGTACATCATTACCCCTATAGAAAATTTACCAGCTATTACAACTGATCTCCAGATGACCAAGATCAGTTCTCCTGGAGACAATGGATGCTTTGGGCAGTGGACTCTATGGCATTATAGCCTGCTGAAGTCCCTCCCCACCCCAAACCCTGTCTTCCCCAGGCTCTACCCCTTAAATCTACAGGTATTTTCCAACCCAGAGTTGGCAACCGTATAATTGGCTATGGAACCACTTTCCAGACCTTTGGAACCCAGAAGACATGGCTTAGGAGGAGGTGTTTTCTACCTTAGCTGCCACTGCATAGGCCAAAATTAACATAAGCCAACCTCCAGGCGGCACCTGGAGATCTCCAGCTATTAAAACTGATGTCCCTAATGATGACCAAGATCAGTTCTCCTGGAGACAATGGCTGCTCTGGCCAGTGGACTCTATGGCATTATACCCTGCTGAGGTCCCTCCGCACCCCTTCCCTCCCCAGGCTCTACCCCTGAAATCTACAGGTATTTCCCAACCCAGAGTTGGAAACCCTGTAACTGGCTACAGAACCATTTTCCAGACCCTTGGAACCCAGAAGACATGGCATAGGAGGAGGTGCTTTTCTGCCTTAGCTGCCACTGCATAACCCCAAATCAACATAAGTCAAAGGTGGAGGGAACTATACCTGTTACCATGAGGTTGTCCTCCCATATTACCCACTTGGGGCAGCAAAATGACTTGAGACAGCCCTGCCTTATAGCTAACCAGAAGGAAATAAACACAGTTTGCCACCCTATATTTTCCCCTTCCCTCTGTCACCCCACCAGCCACAGCTGGGACACTCACCTGGAGCTTCCTTCTAGAGCTCATTGTATTTCTTCCCATAACGGGCCTTACTCCTAGTAGTATACAAATGTAAGAGTGACTCAGAACAAAAATCCATCTAATCCAACATCCTGTTTCCCACAATGCCCAGCTTGATGCCTGTAGGAATCATACAAGGACTTCACACAGAGCAAAACCATTTTTTTGCCTCCAATAACCATCCTTCACAGATATACCACTATTGAATATGGAGGTTTCACTTTCACATCATGGCTAGCAGCCACTGATATGCCAGTTCTGAATAGATGTCTCGAATGTATTTTTAAGGTCAGCGTGGTGTAGTGAGTGTCATTTTGCTACATGTGGTTGAGATTTGGAGGGTCTAGAGAAGAGAGGGAGAGCTGCATCCCTTGTGACTTTGGTGGTGTTTTGTGCAATGTTCTCTCTAAGCTGTGAAGTGTTATGAGCAAAAATTCTACTTTGTGAGCTACCAACATTAAAGTAGTGAGCGAGCCTACATTTGACTATCATGTACATTAGTTTTTTTAGAAGATTATTACCATAACCTAGTAAAAATCTCTGAATAAATTCTTTTACACTATATTTTAAGAGCAGGAAGGGCCGGTGAGGTGCCTTGTACATTCTTGTAAGGAGAAAGGGAAGTTTCTAGAGATTTGGGGGTGGAACTTGCAGAAGACGGAGTTCTGGGAGGGGAGGCAACTATGCTGAACCAAAAATATGTACACCAAGGCTTAAAAATGTGTGTGCCAGTGCACACTAGTGCAGTTTAACGGGAACACTGGTTTTGTGCCCTGGCTTCTGTGTGGGAGACTCTCAGCATTACTGCGCATTGAAAAGAATGGTGTCTGCAGTGCACATGTGCGGAAATGAGTTCTTTACGAGGGAGCAGGAAAGCGGTGTTGGTTTGCTGGGATTGGGGGACTCCAAAAAGGAGAGGGAGGACTGCATTCTGTGTAAATGTTGTTGGCTTTATGTGTGCTTGCTGCTATGCAGGAGACCCTCAAAGTGATTGTACAACAGAACGGTGGCTGCAGTGCTCATGCACAGAAAATGGTCCCCAAAACCTAGAACATGAAATCACAGCACAGATTTTAAACCCAGGCTGGTAACACCCTGCCCAAATAATGCAAACACAGTAAATTATCACTTCCCAAAGTCCGGATCTGGAATCCCGATTAATTTTTTTCTTGGCGCACACCCCTGCAGGACAGTTCTGAAGGCACCATTCCTTTGAAGCAGCCTCCAGTGTCATCTTTCTAGACACAAGAAGAGAAGAATTCAAACTTTCAAGATGCAAGTGCAAATTTTACATACCTCACAGCTGATTCTTGCTGATTCAAAGGATACCAATTAACAGCTTTTTTTGCCTACAGCAATTAAAAAGGTCACCAGATGGCAAGCCAGACTTCTCTCAGTGCTTCCACTTCCCGAGTCCTTTCCTCCGCCCTCTGCCCTGCCAGCTGTGAATCACACCTGGAACTTTAGATACCATACTGGGTGTGTGGGAGGGTGCCAGGTAAGAGCCTGCGCAGTGTACCGGTTTAGAGCGCTGGGGCAGGACTGGGGAGGAATCAGAATTGTCTGTTTTCTCCTGTCTGGACTGCTGCCAAAGAGACGCATGAACGGAGCCAAGGAAAAAGCAGGTTAATGAGCGGCACTTTCGTTGAAGGGACCCAGTGAGGAAAGACGCCATGTATGTGTGTGATGCTTTTGCTGCTGCTGGGATAAGTACGATTTGAGCTGGCATTGGCTGATGGCTACCCGGTTTATGTTACATGCTTGTAGCTGCTAGTTACAGGTTTCCACTCCAGCTTTCCCTGCAACTACTGACTCTCCCTCCATTTGTCATTCTTCTTTTACTAATTCCATATCTATTTTAGAGGTCAAACTGCCTATGCACTTTTAATGGACTCATCTTGACGAGGGCTGGGCACCACCTCTAACAGATCCCAGATGCCTGTCCAACTAGACCTTTTTTTAAATCCCTCAAAAGAAGAAGAAGAAGAAGAAGAAGAAGAAGAAGAAGAAGAAGAAGAAGAAGAAGAAGAAGAAGAAGAAGAGGAAGAGGAAGAAGAGGAAGAAGAAGAAGAAAAGGAGGAGGAGGAGGAAGTGGAGATTGAATTTATACCCTGCCCTTCACTCAGAGTCTCAGAGCGGCTTACAAACTCCCTTCCCTTTCCCCTCCCCACAACAGACACCCTGGAAGGGGTTAATCTCTAACACCCTGTGAGGTAGATGGGGCTGAGAGAGCTCTGAGGACTACCCTTGAGAGAACAGCTCTGAAAGAACTTATGCCTGACCCAAGGTTGCACCAGCAGCTGCACGTGGAGGAGTGGGGAATCAAACTTGGTTCTCCCAGATTAGACTCCATGCTCTTAACCACTGCACCAAACTGGCTCTGACTGACACCTGAAAACTGACAGCCTAAACAGCATGTCCTACTGGAGAACTGTTACAATATCAATATATCTAATTTTCAACATGGCCCCATCTGTGGATACTTAAATCTAGAGACTGAAACCATGGACAGACCGGACAGATCTGCAGGTTTGTAGAAAAAAGGAGGAGGAGGAGGAGATTGGATTTATATCCCACCCTTCACTCAGAGTCTCAGAGCAGCTTACAAACTCCTTTCTCTTCCCCTTCCCACAACAGATACCCTGTAAGGTAGGTGGGGCTGAGAGAGCTCTTTTGAGAACTGTTCTTTCAAGAACAGCTTTGACAGAACTATGGCTTGCCCAAGGTCATCCAGCAGCTGCAAGTGGAGGAATGGGGCATCAAACCTGTTTCTCCCAGATTAGAGTCTGCACAATTAACCACTACACTGAACTGGCTCTCTTAAAAGGTAGGTTGATTGGTGCATGAGAAGAGATAAGGAGGCAGGGAAACATGAGGGAGTTCCCAGGCTAGTGGGTGGGAAGGAGACAATGAGACAGGAAAAAAGGAGAGGGTATAGGGATTTTCAGGTAAGAGAAAGAGGAAACAGTGGTGCGGGGAAATGAGTTATCCCCAACCTACATCTACGTTGATGTACTAATTCTGTTGTTGTTGGCTATCTAGCCTTGTAGATGTCAGGACAACTATTCCTCCACTCCTTGTAGATCTCAATTTTAAACCTATCAGTACATCACACTTCATATTATTTCCAGATGTTGCTTTTTGGCACATCTGGCTGCTTCTTGATTGTCTGTCGTGCTTCTGTTTGGGTTCAGAGGTGCACCATGGGCCCCTTGGTGATGCTGTTAATCAGTCTGGGCTACTGTTGATCAAAATATGGTTTCCTTCTCCCCTCAATTTGTAACCTGTGTCTGACTGGTGTTGCAAAATCCTCACTCTCCTGGTCAGCACAGAATTGGAAATCAAGCTATTTTTAAAAATCAGAAATTAACATTTTCTCCTTTAGTTTGAATTTTGGATAATATTTTGCACCCAAAGAACCCAAAGATATACAAGCTTTCATAAGACTTTCATTGCTTTCTCCCCCTTCAGAGGAGTTGATCTCTGGTATGTTTTCGCCCAGTCTTTACCTCAGTTTTTTAATTAGCTCTTCACCTCATACATCCTGTCACGCCTTGCCTGCTCCTCCAGGAACTTGCCTTCTTCCACTGAAGCTCTAACAGTCTGAAGGAGCTGCTAGAGGTCTCAGAATGGGAGGGAAGGAGGTCCAGGCGCCATCTTCCTTCTCCTCCCAACTAGGTCTCTGCTTGGCAAGCACTGGGCACCCAGCTTCTTCTTCTGGATCTCTGCACCTTTGCTCCTTTTATTCCACCCTGGCCCCATCATGCCCCTCATTCCTCCCATTTCCATTGACTGCAGCTCCTGCCCATCATGGGCAGCATGCTCTCTTGCATTGGGATTGGCCAAGCCACCTCTCAGCTCCCCACCCCCATGTCTTGCTTTTCCTGGACCCCATTTGTCAGTCGGCCCACACTCCAGCTCAGAAACTGGGCTGGATGTATGAGGACATCCTCCCAACACCGCACCTTCCACTCAGCCTGGTCTCAGCTGACAGTTGCTCTTGGGCCCGAGCTTGAAGGGCCAGCTCAGCGAGAACTCCCAGGTGCGATCCTGCCTTTGTGCCCTCCGAGACCAACCCCATCGGCATTGTCTTTCACACTGCATCTATCAGCTTCAACCCCTCACTGCTCAGCCCCTGCATCCCTGATAGGTGAGCCATGGGTCGGGGTGGGCCTGCCACCACCGAAGTCAGCAGTCGAGCCGTTTGTCAGGTAGTCCTGCCATGTGATGGATGGAAGGAAAGGAGGGAGGGATGGTCTGCAACTTTTCACGCTTGGAATGTAGGGAGATGTGCAGGTTGCCTAGGAGATCCAGGATTCCATAGCCTGGGCAGTCTGTTATCTCAGCAAATGTCCTTGGTCTCACAGTTCTTGTTTTCTCTGTCTGAGACAGCTTTGGGGCAGTTTGGTTATTTACTGCTTTACCACTTTTGCACCTCTTCCCGTACACGGGCTTAGTGACCATTGGTAGATGGAGGGGGGGTACTTCAAACGGGTATAATTGTAGATGCTTCTTTTGACTGAGTCATCCCTGACAACGAGATGTTACCGTGCCTTTAGAACTGCTTTCAATAAACACTATCTTCTTCATGAAGCCTGGTGTTTGACTGACTTTCTGAAGTGCCTGACACTGTTCGGGCCCTGCTCCCGGTGCCATAGACAAACAAATAAGAAGTGTGATTATTCCACAAGCACACCATGCCTGAAGGATTAAAAGTTTATTGGGACAAACACAGGGCCTTTCCTAGGCTCTGCTTGAGCAGAAACAGAACAGCCAACAACCAGAAGAGGAAGTGAAACCAAACTACAGCACAGGCTTTTGGGCCCTAAGGGATGAAGAGAAAATAACTAAACAGTTCGATAAGGGGACATTGCCAAATTCACAACTTGCCACAATATAACAAGAGGAAAATAGAGAAAAGCAGCTGCTCAGCATGAAAGAAGACAGAAGGGAAAATCCTGCATGTGAAGGAGGGAATAGGGCGAGATTGTCATATTTTCTTCCATGTCTGGTTATGGTGGCTCCCCCCCTCCATTTGGCTGGAAGCTCGCTAAACCACTTAAGACCTTTGGGATGACTTAAGGGGCCCCAGACCACTCAACCTCTGCCTCCTAACACCACAGGCTGGAATCCCAGCAGAAGTTGGTGAGACTCTTTTGACTTGCCAAGCTCCAATAATTGAGCTCTGAGGGGATGCAGCAAGACTGGTTGCAGTCGGCCTCCTTTCTCTTGAGAACTGCTAGTCCTCGTGAGAAATCAGAAGCAACAACTCCTTCCCCTCCAACCCATTATAAGTTTGAACCAAAAAGTACCGGGCAGCATTTTTCTGTCCTCGGCGGAGGGAAAAATTGAGGGCGGTGGAAGATTGAATCAAACAATTGCAAGCAATAAAGACTTCAGTCTCATTTGGAAAGTGATGCACGGTAGAATCTCAAACCGGAAATGATTCTTAATTCTAATTAATGACCACGGTGATTTAGCCCAAGGTCAAATTATTAATGTTTGAAAACAGCCATAGAATGAAGAAGAGAGCCAAGCAAGTTCTTGAGTAAATAAAGGGCAACAACTCTATCAACATTTTCAGATGGGTAGACATATTGGTCTCCTGTAGCACAGTTTGGTGTAGTGGTTAAGAGCAGTGGAGTCTATTCTGGAGAACCGGGTTTGATTCTCCACTCCTCCGCATGCAGACAGCTGGGTAACCTTGGGTCAGTCACAGTTCTCTCAGAGCTGTTCTCTCAAGGGCAGTTCTCTTTGAGTTCTCTCAGCCCTACCTACCTCACAGGGTGTCTGTTGTGGGGAGAGGAAGGGAAGGAGATTGTAAGCTGCTCTGAGACTCTGAGTGAAGGGAGGGGTATAAATCCATCCATCCATCCTCATCCTCCTCCTCTTCCTCCTCCTCTTCTTCTTCTTCTTCTGCTCCTGCTGCTTCAAGATGAACAAGATATACAGAGTATAAGATTTGAGAGTCAAAGTTCCCTTCATCAGATATTAGGTATCTGAGGAATGGAGATTTGACTCTCAAAAGCTCTGAAAATTGTGTCAGTCTTTAAGGCCTACTGCACTCAAAAAGGATTTGAAACTGGCAGGAAAATTTGCTAAACATTTGTAATATGGTGGAGTCAGTCCTCCTCCTGTTCTTAACCCTGCCATATCGCACAGCCCTACCCAGGCTCTGAGTCCAACAGTCATGTCTACCATTCAGACTCCACCATGATGAGCACTTATGAAAGGAGGTACGCCATGTCCCTTCCTCTTAGCCATGGCTGTGTCAAAGGGTTTCCAGTAGTGCCAGGCCAAATACACCTTGAACTGCTGTTCTGAGAAAGGTCCCCTTCACCATCGAACTGATAACAGTAGAACAGAGCAAGAGTCCAGTAGCACCTTAAAGACTAACAAAATTTGTGGTAGGGTATGAGATTCCGTGTGTCACCAGTCACTGTGCATAGTGACTCACAAAAGCTCATACCCTGCAACAAATTGTGTTAGTCTTTAAGGTGCTACTGGACTCTTTTCTACTGCTACAGACAGACTAACATGGCTACCTATCTTGAACTACATCCAAAGGATGATCAACTAACAAAACTGCTTCTGCACTTTACCCACACAATTGCTACAGGAGGAGACTTCACCTGCTTAGGTCCCTTAGCCCATCTGCTCTAGATTCCAACACATGCCCTTCAGACAGATGCCCATCATTGTCCCTGTACAGGTGAAGCATTGAGCGCTTGATTCCTGGGTGAAGAACATATGTGCCTTCTTCTAGTATATTCTGGCTCTAATTATGTCCTTTTGGATCACTTGCATATTTCCAAACCTATCTTGGAAGCTGTAATGATTTCATGTTTTGGTGTGTGTGTTTCTTTAAATGTTTAGTTTGACTGCAGTACTGTAAGGAGAGTGATAGAGGGAGATAAGTGTGATGTGATTGGCTGATGACTGAGAGTATGGGAGAAGGGTGTCTATGAGAGGATTCTGTGTGTGAAGTTTGAAGGGAGTTTTTGAGTCTATTTTGTATGAATAAGACAAACAGTTTAGTCTGTGTGAATATGAGTTTTGAGTCTATTCTGTGTGAATAAGACAAACAGTTTAGACTGTGTGGCAATATATATATCTGAGAGAGAGGTATTAGACTGAGTGTCTAAGCCTGTCAGAGTGGAGTTTGGAGAGTTTGAGAGACTGTTTGTGACACCAAGCTTTGCCAGGTCCTTTCATCAGCAACAGTTCAAAATAACCAGAAACCAATTTTGTCCTTTATTAAATAAATCATTTTTTGTTAAAACTTATCCCAGAAATTAGAATAGTCCTTCCTCAGGGCCTCATAGTCCTCTGAAGTGCCCAGACACTGGGTCAGTCTACCAAAAGAGAGAGATTTGGAATTTTTAATTCCTGGTGGCAGCAGAAATCTAACAAGTTTATGTACACAGAGGGTGGTTTAAAGTAAAACCATCTCCCCAGTAAGCAAGCACATCACAGAAGAATTTCAGAACAAGTTTACAAGCATGCCCAGGAACCAGCCCCTGAACAAGGCCAGCCCCTCCTGTACCAGCAAGCAAAGTGACTTGCCAGTTCATTTACCACAGGTGCAACAGGATGATGTGAAGCAGGGAGCAGGCCTCCAAGTCAATGGGAAAAGGTTGGAAGTATATCAAGTATATAACCGATGGTGGTGAACACATTGGTGGTAAACTGGTGATCCAGTGCTGCTGTGGCCCACCTTTCTGTTAGCCCAGAAAACAATGCAATGGATGCAGATGACGATCCACCTGAGCACCCATGCTTGCCAACATCTGGAAAGGCAGTTCAGCTCTTATCTGTTGGAGTTCAGCTTGTTGAAACACAGGACAAATAGCCTCCTCAACCTGCAAAAGGATAGCAACTGTGACAAACCACATCTAATTTCAGTCAATGCCACTTAAGTGCCGTGTGGGTTCCATTCTTCTTTTTTGCAGCTCCTGGTAATGCTGCCACATTTTTAACTTGCTCCACTGAACTGAAGGCCTAAGATAAATCAAAAAAGACTTGCCATCTGCCCACAGCTTTAATATGCTAAGTGTTCCTCCAAGGTACGCACGCTACAGGATCCTTGAATATGTAGCAAGTGCATCCCAAAGAGCTCAGGGGAGATACCTAGTTCAACAAATATACTTTAGACTACTGCCTCAAAACAAAGTCTTGTATGAGGTCCAGAGTCAGGACACCCAAACATGGGACCAGCTTTGTCCAGGGGCATAGCCAGAAAATTTTGGTTGGTGGGGTGGTGGGAAATCTGGGGTGGGCACCTTGGGCACACCTGCTGCTCCTTTCGCAGCAGAAAAGCAGCAGCTCTAGCTCCACTGCAACCCCTAGTCCTCCTCTAGTCCTTTCGATTGGAGAGACTTGATTCTGGGCTGCTTTTCTCTGTAAGCTGGGGGTGAGATCTCTGACTCTCTTTATTTTACATTTTGCAATATATATATATATATTGCATTTAAAAAAAACCCTATTTCTCTTTAGGCCTGAAAAATAGAAAAAGAGAGAGACTGAAGCTTCCCTGACTGTGCATCTTCCATTTTTTTAAAAAAATGATTTTTCCTGGATTTTTTTGTCTGAGGGGGCAGCACTCATCTGCGAGGGGCATTGCCACCTAATGCCCCCCTATGGGCCTGGCTTTGTCTCGACACAGCTCTACCTAGTGGCAAAGTGCATGAATCAAGTAAATTGTTATTGATCAATCGGTCTATTGTTGTGGCACCCCTAGGAGACCAAACTATCCCACTCTCATCAGAGCTTGGAAGCTAAGCAGGGTTGGTACTTAGATGGGAGACCACCAAGGAAGACTGGGGTTACTATGCAGAGAAAGGCAATGGCAAATCACCTCTACTCATCTCTTGCCTTGAAAACCCCATGAGGTAGAATTTCATGGGGATGCCATAAGTTGGTTGTGATTCAGAGATACACTTTACCTTCTAGCTGTCCTTCCTCTGAGGAGCTCAGGGGGAAATACATAGTTTTTCCTCCCTTCCTCATCCTCACATCAAACCTGGGATGAATCCAACCAGTTTTTTACTCATTGTTACTCTATTTTTTCTCCTTAGTACAGTTTCCACTGCAAATAGCATTTTTCCTTACAGGTCCCATGATCCTCAAAGGAGAATACCATCCTTCCTTTTTCACCAGTGTAAAAGGTGGTCGGCTCCAGCTCTATGTGAGGTAGGTTAGGCTGAGAGAGTGTGACTGTCCACAGGTCAATATTGTACAGGTGGACAGCTTTATGCTCTCATCCTTGCCCTTCTGATCATCCTTGGAAGTTCTAGTACTTAGCAAGAGACCCCATTCTAAGAAGGACACATCTCCAAGTTTTACTAACAAGTACACAGTGCTATAAAATGCTGCTAGGGCCAATTGTATGCTAGGCCTCATATCCTGTTGCCATGGCAACTAGTGTGGTAGTGCTGGAAAGTGTTGTGAAGTCGCAGCTGACTTATGGTGACCCCTTGGGGTATTCAAGGCAAGAGGTGTTCAGAAGTGGTTTGCCATTGCCTGCCTTTGTGCAGTGACCACGATTCCTTTGGTTGTCACCCATCCAAGTACTAACTGGAGCCAATAATGCTTCTGAGAGCTGATGAGATTCAAGCAAGTCTGGGCCATCCAAGTCAGGGCAGCCAGTGACTCAGATAAAATAGGCAACCTACTTTCACCTTGGCCAGCACTCTTTCCAAACCATCCTCTGTAGCATTTTATTGGTCCTTAATTAGCATGCATTATCAGCCCACCCACTTGCTTTGACATAGGTAGACCGAGGGCTTTTTTTGTAGAAAAAGCCCAGCAGGAACTTATTAGCCTAATAAGCCACACCCACCAGCAGAAACACATTAGCATATTAGGACACCACCCCTGACAACACTGCTCATTAGCATATTAGGCCACACCCTATGTTACCAGAAGTGTGATCATTAGTAGTGCATTTTGCTACTTATTCTGTTTATCTTGTTTGTTGTCAAAACCCAGGGCTTTTCTTGTAGCAGGAACGCCTTTGCATGTTAGGCCACACAGCCCTAATGTAGCCAATCCTAATGAGTTTCTGCTGTTGGGTGTGGCCTATTATGCTAATGAGTTCCTGCTGGGTGTGGCCAACTCAGGAGCCAGCCGGAACTCTGTTCCTGCCCCAAAATAGCCCTGGGTGGACCCTTACAGAATATACCACATGCCGTATTGGATCAATTGATCCATAGAAATGGGCCACATCCTCAAACTGCTGCTCCTTCATCTGTGTTGTTCTGGCACAACATGAGGTAATGCAGGGAACTGACGACAGTTTTATTGCCCCGTGAGACTTCTGAATGCACCTCTTCCGTCATGATCTCCCCAAAGGGGAGTTAGCATCAGGCATCAGAAACACGCCTCATAGGAGCAAGTTAAGAATCAGCGATGCAGTTACATTTCATGGGCCAGAATTCCAAAACAGTATGATTCTGGAGTGATGCTGGCCGCTCCCCCATCCGTAGGCCACAGGAGACCATTCTGCTTGTCCTTACCCCATAGGTGGATCTCCCACCTTCACCTAGAGCTCAGCTTCTGAACAGCAGCCCTTGTTTCCAAAATGAAATCTCATTGTACTGCACCGCTTCAGGTCAGACCTCATGGGGCCTGTAATGAAGTCGGTTGCACAGGGAACAAGTAGCTGGCATTTCGAACCACAACTGCCTGACAAAAGCCCAGCTGGGCATCGCTACTGTGTATGCAAAATCCAGTGACTGGGGCTCAGATACAGTAATATTTTTTTTTGCTCCTGCATGTTCCATCAATAAACATGCCAAGCATATCAGCTGGCAGCCTGCCCAGTTAGTTAACTGTGTCCATCACAATGCCCCCAAATAGTAATTTGCTTATAGGGGTATCTGTCTTTCAGCTGCCAAAGGTATACCTGGACCTGTAGCCAGGATTTTTTAAATTTGGGGGGCCATTAAATAAGTTTGGGGGCACCTGCACAGACACCCTCACACAACCCCAAGGGAGCACCACAAATAAAATAAAAAATTGGAAGTTGGGGGGCCTGGGCAGTAAGTTGGGGGGCTGGGCCCCGAGATGCCCCACTGTAGCAATGGGCCTAGCACTGTAGCAATACTCCATATCCTAGACAGCAGAACAAATGCTTGCATGATCAGCAGGCTCCAAATGCCAGGCAAAAAGGAAGCTGGCTAATGACAAGGGACTGGATTGTTCTGTCATTTGGGATATTTTTCCCCCCAGTTTATTCAGCCTGAGGGATGCAGACATGATCCTTGTAAGTTTGTGGTCTACCACCTGTGTGTATGACCCTTGCCCTTCCTGGCTGCCAAAATCTGGGAGGGGGAGGGTTACCAGATCTCCCACTATAGCAGGAGAACTGTCCTGGCCCCTACTGCCACTTACATTTTACAAAAAACTCTCCAAAAAAAAAGTGCTGTCTAGACTCTGAGGATTGTTAGAGGGTCATGTAGAACTGTGATATCACTTCCTATTACCCATCAAAGAGATACTGCAACATCAATACACACACAAAAAAACTTCTTAGGGTTGTCAGTTCTCAGCAGGCAACACTAGCAGGAGGGAGGGGTTAGCTGACTGGGTCCTAGATGCTTCTTTGAGATGGGGGGGGGCTTGCCCTAGCCTTGAATGGGCTACGGTGCATGTGCAACTAATGGAACCTATCCTAGATTCAGGATGTTTGAATTCCTATCAATCAGTCCCAGATGCCCCCTTCTTGAGACAGGTGCTTGAATGAGTGCTGGCTGGAAAACACCAGGGATTCCTGGATGAAACAGGTTGTTTGGATCCTTTCCAATCTGGTTTCAGTCCTGGTTATGGGACTGAAACAACATTGGTTGCCCTGGTGGATGACTTGCACTAGGAGACAGACAAGATGGAATATTGCTCTGTTGATTTTCATGGACCTCTCAGTGGCTTTGAGCACCATCTCTCGTGGTTTCCTTCTGAACCACCTTTCATGGTTGGGACTAGGAGGTACCATTTTGTGGTGGTCTGCTCCTACCTGGAAGGTAGATTTCAGAAGGGGATATGGAGGCTGCTCCTTCACCTCTTGGCCTCTGGCCTGTGGGGTCCCATAAAGACCCCATGTTTTTTCAACATCTCCATGAAGCTTCTGGATGAGGTCATCCAGAGATTTGGGCTGGGCTGTCACCAATCTACTGATGACACTCAGTTCTATCTACACTTCCAGGGATCCCAGGGAAGCTGTAGAAACCCTGAAAGTGGCATGGGGGGCAGTTTTGGGGTAGATTCAGGGTAATAAGCTGAAATTTAGTCCTGACAAGATGTAAGTGCTATACGGTCTAACCCAGGATTTAATGTATCACCTCTTCTGGGCGGGGTTGAGCTGCCCTTGAAAGAACAGCTCCATAGCTTGGGGGTGTATCCCCTGAGAGTAGTCCTGTGTCAGGAGCCATGTTTTTGTGTCACCTCTATGACTTCTCAGCCCATATGCTGCCTGAGATGGAGGGAGGAAATGCTTGTTTGATATTAAAGCTGAGAAACTTGAGATCAGGCTGCAGGCAACAGAAAAGCTGACTCACAGGAAAGTAGCTGGGTGTCCCTGGGGGCACAGATACTACTCCCTTGGGAATAGTTCTATTCTTTGGCTTCCCGAGGCCAAGATTAACAATCAAGGTTTTCAGAAGAATAACTTGCTGTCTATCAGATTCCAGGAATCCATTTTACAATGCAGAGATTCCTAGAAACCTAATCGCAAGTGAAGCCAGGGCTATCAGCCACCTCCTAGCCTTAGATAATCAGGCTTGCTGCTCAGGTAATTTAATCACACCACAGAGACAACCAGTCCTTTGCTAAGCCCAAACTAGTATTCTGGGCAGGTAACTTATTCACACCAGGTTGACTTTTCCCATACTTTCCCCATACTTATAAATCATGCCCATATTTGCAGATTGTTCTAACTTCCACTCCCCTAAAAATCAAACCTTCCAATAAGATTCAGACGTTCTAGCCCGCACCCAATTCCATCTTAGGTGTTAGCCAAATTGCCTTAATTTATAATTGTGGGGAATATGAATATTAAAAGGCAATAGGCATTAAATATAGGATCAGACCTGTGTATACTGGAATCCCACTTATCTAAATCCCAGAAATAGATGATGAGACTAGATCTTAAAAAACAGTGATTTCTTTTACTAAAGGATTATCACACATACAAACATAAAATCAAGCATTCACACACATAATACAGAACTAAGAAAGCAGAGGTGATTGATAGCTGATAGAGGGGTCAGTTATGGGGTGATACTACCTGTCCAGATGTGCAGAGAGGTCCATGAAGAAAGGATTATGGCCTAAACCCAGAGGTTTAGGGGTGGACTGCCAGTTGGCATCAGGGCAAGAGGCACATGGTCTGAGGCCATGTGCTTGAATGGTTATAGGCATTGGAAAATAATGCAGACCAATGGAAGGCCTTGGGGGCTGGTCTCAGGTTAGAACAATAGATTACCTGGACCAATGATGAGTCCTGGGGTGTGTGGCATCAGGATGGGCAAGGCCTGGATGTGACCAATGAAGTTCCATAGAGGCAGAGTCAGGCTTAACAATAGCCTTGATTAAATCAGCCAGGTGCTGGGTGGCTAGTTGAATGGGTTTTCTGACCTCTAATGACCCTGCCAAGGCAGTTGAATAGCTTCCCAGATACAGACAAAAGATGGGAGATGGGTCCCTCATTAGATTGCTAAACATTTGAATGATTGCTTTATCTCAGTATCCTGAGGGACGGAGCAAGGAAGGGCAAAGAATTCACACATAGAGATGAGACCTCAAAAAAGGGCTGGATGAGGTACTGGAGAGAAGAGGACTATTTGCCAGGTGGTCTCTGAATAGCCTTTAGAAATGTAGATATTTTACCTAGTGGGGCCCATTGTCATTCCATAAGCATATCTTGGCTGGGTGGAGGGGGAAGACTGGAAGTTTGCTCTGAGGTTGCCTTATGAAAGCTGAAAATGGAGACCCCTTTTTCAGAGCTGTGGCTAGCTCTGTGTTTTAGAATCAGGAGTGCCTTCCTTGGCCTGAGTGTTGTGGGTCTCTGGGTCAGGTTAGAAGTGGGGTGCCCCTGCTATTGGGCTACCCAAGAGTAAAGGCAGCATCTCTGGCAACATAGGAGAGACACTGTTCCCTCTTTTGTGCAACTAAAAGTGCATAAAGGAGATCAAATCCATCAATCCTAAAGGAAATCAACCCTGACTGTTCCCTGGAAGGCCAGATACTGAAGCTGAAGCTCAAGTACTTTGGCCACCAAATGTGAAGGGAGCACTCACTGGAGAAGAGCCTGATGCTGGGAAAGTTTGAAGGTAGAAGAAGGGGACAGCGAAGGAGGAGATGATTAGACATAGTTACTGATGCAATGAACATGAAATTGAGCAAACTCCAGAGGATGGTGGAAGACAGGAGGGCCTGGTGAGATGCGTTCCATGTGGTCGTGAAGAGTTGGACTCAACTGTGTGACTGAACAACAACTAAAGGTGTATAAAAGGCTCCTTTCAGCTCTCAGACTTTTGGTTTCTGGATCCTACCTGTTACCCCAACCTCATGGCTGGTCTGTTTCCTTACTCTTGCTGAAATCATTGTCATGTTCTGGAGTAACCACTCTGCACACAATAGTCCTTAAGTAGGTTTATTGGCAAGATATGGCTTCTGGTCAGGTGAACACCTTTGCCAGAACTGGGAATCAAGGATACACACAGAGAATTCAAAACACTGGGTTGTCTGCCCAACAATCATACATCACCCACCTTCTGGCTACTACAGGTCATGAAAGAATATACGACCTAACTAGCTATATCTCAAAATTCCTGTCTCCCAAGGCCACAGATCCAGTGGGGACCTGTGAACCATGTGGGGGTGACTTAGGGAAAGTTACAAGTGGTGCCTCAACCTCACACCATACATGCATTCACACACTCCCCCCCCCCAAGGATGTCAGGGAGGACAGATAAGAAAAGAAACAGAACTAACCAAGGGGCAAAGCAAGCAAGGTTTACAAAAGCAAAGATAGGCCTTAACAGCATAGGGCATCAGTATACAGTTATTCATCATGGTACAATCACAAGCAACCCCTGGTAAGGGTCCAAACCTGACAATCACTGGGCTTCCCCTTCCTGAAAATCCTGGACCTTCATTCCCAGATCTGCTTTTCATCACCCACTCCTGAACTGGACTTACACCCATCTAGGGATGCTGTCCCCAGCTAGAGGCAGGGGATCTCCCAGTATGGCAAGCTCCTGTCTGTAACTTGACACAAACAAACACCTGAGAGAGGATCGAAGCAACTCTGTCCCCTGGATATTCATCTGTCTTCTTCTGTCACTAGACCCTAAATACTGGTTTAATAGTGCAACCCCCCAACAGTGCTCCCTAACCGCAGCTCCATATAATCTATATTCTATTAGCCAAGATGCCCCCTCTGTGTGGATACTTATTTCTGCCAACAGAGGGCTCACTCTCCCCTAACAGCTTTTCCTACATAGTCATGGGCCTTCCTAAATCTGCAGAAAAATCCAAAAAGTAAAAAAAAAATCCCTTCAGGGAAGGTTGAATTCCCCCCAATACCTTTTGAAATGGCCTCTGCAGTGATCTAACTCCACATATCAATGGTGAGAGATTAGAATGTTTTTTTGGGGGGAGGCTTCTAACTGTTTCTGTCAGTAAAAGCGGGGGAGGGGGGCTTTCCAGTTCTATTTTGGCCTTTCAGGGAGGGAGCCAGTGCCAGGCTGGGGAATTTCTAGAGGTTTTGAAGTGGGCTGTGAGGAGGGCTGGGTTTGGGGAAGGGAGAGGCCTCAGCTGGGTATAATGCCACAGAGTCCACCCTCCAAAGCAGCCATTTTATCCAGGGAAACAGACCTCTGTTGTCTAGAGTCCAGTTGTAATTCTGGGGGGTGTCCAGGTCCCACTTGGAGGTTGGCAACTCTAGGCCTGGCAGTAGTCTAAGGTTTCCAGGTCCCCCCTGATTTACATGACTCAACTAGGCCTGGCTGCTTGCTGCTTGCTACTGTTCATCAGCAGCCACCCTATGAAAGCCAGTGAGGTGCAGCAGTTAGAGCTTCAAAGCAGTGTCTGCAAGACCCAGGTTCAGATCCCCATGTTGCAGTGGAAGCTGACTGGGTGATTTTGGATCAGTCATATACTTTCAGCCTAACCAACCTCACAGGGTTGTTGTGCAGATAAAAAGGAGGCGAGAATAATGTAAGCTGCTTTGATCCCCACTGTGCAGAAAGACTGTAATTTTCCTAGGTAGAGGCTTTGGGGGAGGAGTGTGAAGATGGACAGCTGAAGACAGAAAGGCAGATAAAGGTAGGTTGGCTGTTCGGCGGGAAGGAAGTTGTGTTGCCAACTCCAGGCTGGGAAATTTCTAGACATTTGAGGGGTGGATCCTGGGAAGGGTGGGATTTGAGGAGGGAAGGAACTACAGACCAGTATGATGCCATAGACTCCACCCTTCAAACCACAAGAACTCCACAAGAACTACCATTGCCAGCCTCCAGGCAAGGGCTGGAGATCACCTAGAATTACAATTGTTGTCCAGGTGACAGAGATCAGTTTCCCTGAATAAAATGGCTGCTTTGGAGGGTTGAGTCTGTGGCATTATACCCTGCTGAGGCTGCTTGCCTCCCCAAGCCTCACTGTCCTCAAGTTCTACCCCTTAAGGCGAATTGATCACTGTAGCTGGGAGATCCGTTGTGATGTCCAGAGCGCTGCCACTGCTGCTGGGGGGGGAGAGGAAGCAGGCAGGAGGTTGGGAGAGTGATAGAGTGGGGGGGCAGAAAGAGAGACAAAGAGTGATGAGGTGGGGAGGCAGAAAAACAATGGGTCAGAAAGAGAGAGGAAGTAACATGCATGGAGGGGAGAGAGAGAGATATTAAGAAAGGAGGGACAGAAGGGAGAAAGAGTCTGAGAGAGGTAGGGGGAGAGGGGAGGAAGCAAAGGTGTGGGGAATGGGATAACCATCCTGCAAGTTTCTTGCAGGGCTCCACTTATTTTTACTGGATATCAAAGTCAGTGTACTTGAAAGAGCAGAACTCAGGAAGAAGTTTACCTTTGGTTTCTGTATTCTCAACTATCCCCCCCACCCCCACCCTGGGATTCTTTGTCACAATGGTAAAACACACAAGTCCTCAACTCAAAGACAACCAGATAGGCCAGCAACCTTGATCTTCTGTCTAACCATTTTTTTTTTTTTTTTGGAGAGCCAGTTTGGTGTAGTGGTTAAGTGTGTGGACTCTAATCTGGGAGAACCGGGTTTGGTTCCCCACTCCTCCACTTGCACCTGGCTGGATGACCTTGGGCAAGCTGTAGTTCTGATAAGAGCTGTTCTTGAAAAAGCTGCTGTGGGGAGGGGAAGGCAAAGGAGTTTGTAAGCTGCTCTGAGACATCTTTGGGTAGTGAAGGGTCGGCCTTAAATCCAATCTCCTCCTCCTCCTCCTCCTCCTCCTCCTCCTCCACCTCCTCCTCCTCCTCCTCCTTCTTCTTCTTCTTCTTCTTCTTCTTCTTCTTCTTCTTCTTCTTCTTCTTCTTCTTCTTCTTCTTCTTCTTCTTCTTCTTCTTCTTCTTCTTCTTCTTCTTCTTCTTCTTCTTCTTCTTCTTCTTCACCAATAACTGATTTTCAGTTATTTGACATTCTGTGACTACCTGGTCCCTCAACATAAATCTTGAGATTTAAACTGAAAGCCTGAACCAATAGATGACCAGTGTGGGATAACTGGCTAGGAGCTGGCACAGCTCAGGGAGCTTAAGGGGACCATCTGCTCTAGCTGGACCTCCCATTCTTCCTACTCCCTTTCTCTTGGTGCCCTTGGGATGAGATCTAAAAGTCAGGGACCTCCACATATGGAGCATTCATGCCTAAATCTGCAGAATTATCTATCAAAGGGTCCAGCAGTACTGAATTCCCACTATAAAAGGTGGAAATTAAGCCCCCTGGCTAGACTCCCACCCCTACTTCTGGCCTACTTGACAATGGACCAGGAGGTAACTGCTGTTAGACTTTACATCCTGCCTTGATATAGCTGGCATCAGGCACTGCATCCGGAATCCACCTTATGGTGTATTCCTGGCCAGAGCAGGATTAAAAGCTGCTCTCATGGGGAAATGCTGAGCATGGGACAGTCAAACTGGCCTGACATATTCCATAAATAATTTGGTACTTTGTCAGGGCAGGTTCATGCCAAGGGTGAACCTACGACATGTCCCCATGAACATGCTGTACCCTGATAACTAGCTGGACCAGTTGCAATTCTCATGCTTTTGATTAATCCTTTTTGTGCCCCTTATTCCCTCTTCTGCCTTTATCTTTGGACTCTGTATCCTTGGATAACAGCAATAATAAATCCACTTTCTCCCCTTCCCATTTTTTTTTTCTTCTGGGCTGGACAGAAGTTGGTCACCTGGGGACAATCCTACTTCATTACAGAGGTATGCCTCACTGCACGGTGTGAAAATTCCCTTTGGAATTATGTCGAGTTGTCCTCAAGACTTAGTCTGATGTCCTTGCCAAGCCGGACACAGCCAGCCAGTGTATCTGACTCTCGCAGAAGCGTGGGCTGCGTGTTGACACCATATCTCCCAGCGGTGACCAGTCTTGGCTGAGGTCTGCCATGAAATGTCTACCCAACCACTGATGGTCCCAGTAACTGGCAAGTATTTTGAATGTTCATGCTGGTAGCGCACTTGTGGAGCTGCCCCATATAATGTTCAGCTGCTCCATCAAACAAACCTTCCAGAGCTCTCAAATTCTGGTCCTCCAAAGCCCCAAGCCTCTCTGAAATGGCAAACAAGGCTTTATCCCTTCTTCTATGCATTTTTTGGTTAGGGTAAGGTTTCTCCTGTGCCTGATGGTTTTCCTGACCTTTCCAGACCCCAGAATCATCCTCTGCCCCTCAATCTTTTCCAGAGTTCCCAGAACAATATGCACCAGCACACGTGCCAACAATCATCATCATCATCATCTTCTTCTTCTTCTTCTTCTTCTTCTTCTTCTTCTTCTTCTTCTTCTTCTTCTTCTTCTTCTTCTTCTTCTTCTTCTTCTTCTTCTTCTTCTTCTTCTTCTTCTTCTTCTTCTTCTTCTTCTTCTTCTTAACATTCTGGTTTTTATTGAGAAGATAAAAGGGGAAAAAAATACCCAATTTTCTGATAGTTGTCTTTATCATGAAGGGAGACAGACTGGTTAGAGTGTCAAGACTAGGATCTGGGAGGCCAAGGTTCGAATCCCCCTTTGCCATAGAGCTTCACAGGGTGACACGTACCTACCTCACTGGGTTGTTGTGAGGATAAAATGGAGGACAGAATGATGCATGCCACAATGAATCTCCATCAGGAAGAAAGGCAGGGTATCAATGTAGTAAATAAATGAAGAACTTCAACCAGGTGGGGACATCTTGTTTGAGGGTGCTTGCAATGACCTCTTTTTTTCAGGGCAGCTTTCTCGGGGAGCATGTGGAAGGAAGACGGCTTGCTGGAGGATTAGATGTACTTTCCCTTTGTGGCAACCCCCTCCCCCAGCACACCTTTACGGGTGCGCGATGAGGCCAGAATCCACACCTACAACCACCAGGTGTAGCGTAGTGCGTTGTGAGCTGCAAAAAACAGGGTTTTCACTTGCACAACCTAGCAACTTCCTGCTGTCCCCAAATAAGTGGGATTTGCACACTTCTTTTCATTTCCCCTGAGGACCGATGTGGAGTTAAACAGTGACTAAGCTGCTAGGCCACCCCAATAGATTGAAAGGGGGAGGGAACAGGGGCACATGGAAAAGAGGATGAGTGGCATTCAAGGGCAAGCCTTGACTGTAAGGTCCGTGGCTTAGTGGTAGAGAATCTACTTGGCATGCAGAAGGTCCCAGGGTCCATCACCGGCATCTCCAGTTAAAAGGAGCAAGTGGCAAGTGATATGAAAGATCTCTACCTAAGACTTTGGAGAGCTGTTGCCAGTTTGGGTAGACAATACCGACCGCGGTGGACCAATGGTCTGACTAGGGTTCCCAAGTACTTACCGCATAGGAGCAGGGGATGCATGCTCCCCGGCTGGACCAGTCCTCCTTATAACGCACCATGCCGTCACCAGGAAGTGACGCCAGGCAACGCTCTGGCAATGGGTCTGAAAACTCGATGGTACCATCGAGTTTTCAGATGCATTGCCAGAGTGTTGCCTAGCGTCACTTCCTGGCGATGGCATGGTGCTCCATGCCTGTCCGTCCCCCGGGGATGGTCCTGCGAGGACGTATCCATCCCCCACCACCACGCGGTAAGTTCTTGGCAAGCCTACGTCTGACTCAGTATAATGCCGCTTCATATGTTTGTGTGTGTATGTGTTCCCAGCTTCGTAGCAGGTATGCCAAGACCTTGGCACATCCCCAGTGCCAAGTTGGTCCCCTCACGGAGCTAGATCAAGATGGGTAGCCATACTAGTTTGTCTGAAGGAGTAGAAAAGAGCAGTAGCACCTTAAAGACTAACACAATTTGTGGTGGGGTGGAGCTTTCGTGCGTCACTGTTCACTTCGTCAGATCCTGCCCCAAAGGTGGGCAGGGTATCCTGCCCAAGTTCTGCGACCCAATGCGGGTATGAAAGCACCCTCTCTTTCTCCACGGCTTCTCCGTGGTCCAACTTCGACAAGGAATCTTTTATTTCGCACCGCTTTCTGTCTTCGTGGGCTGAATTGTTCCTGCTCCAGGTAACACATCAATCCAAATTACCATTGTGGTGTTTGGATAGCAATGGCTCAAAACTATCGTCAAAGTAATCAAACAAATCAGGAAGACCTGCAGTGGAAAGCACCGCAGCGACAACAAGCACAAAGAAATGGGAAAGGATGTCGTGGTGCCGCCTTCGTTTGCTCCCTGTTGAGGCTGTCTTAGGAAGAATGTGCCTCTGTGAAATCCGCACCGGTTTGCAGCACAGTGTGCCGGCTCCCCTTCCATCCCCCCACATAACTGCCTGCCTGGCTTAATAGTAAATGCCACTTAATGCACTGAGACAACTGCAGCAACTATTTTGTATCCACTCCACTCTGAGATTAAATGATGCAACATCTCTTCATATTTTTTAAAGGCAACTATTGCGGCCTCTTAGAAATCCTCCGGAAACTCTCTGCGTTGAAAAGTATTCCTGGGAGGGCAATGGCCGGTTGGTGGAGAGTCCGCTTTGTGCGCAGGAGGTCTACGTGGAATCTTAGGCACCTCCCACTTAAATGGATGGTTTAGAAGATGATGTGAAAGACCCTCTGCCTGATGTGAAAGACCTCTGGAGAGAGGCTGCCGGTCAAAGTATGCTGACCTCAGTCCCGTACGCGTGGGGGTGCCCATGAGGGCCTGGCACTCTCCCCGAACAACCAGGCACCCTCCAAAGAAGTCAGCACCTCCTCAAACAACTATGCTTCCCCCTAGCTCCAGTGGCAGCAGTGGCAGCAAGCCGGATCTGCGAAAGGGGGGGGGGAAGCCAGCCAGCTGCAAAGCTAGCAAAGGCCTCCTTCCTTCCTTCCTTCCTTCCTTCCTTCCTTCCTTCCTTCCTTCCTTCCTTCCTTCCTTCCTTCCTTCCTTCCTTCCTTCCTTCCTTCCTTCCTTCCTTCCTTCCAGCCAAGTAGGCAAAAGCTCCTGCAGCAGGCTGCTTACTTGCTTGCTCCCCTCCCACATTGTCTCACACCATGACCAGTAAGTGTAGGCCGTGGCCAATGCTCCTGGGGTCCAGAGGTGTGGGCATGTGCCTGCCTGTGTGGCTGAAGCGGCACTGGCTGAAGCATTATACACTGGCTGAAGCATTATACCCTTCCCCAAAACTCACCCTCCCCAGGGGGCAGCTTGGTGCACCCCCAGCAATTTTCTTCTGGGTAACGGGGCTGGCTGGCCTTGATATACCAATGGCCTTGGTCAGTATAAGGCAGATTCATGTCTTTGTGTGTTGTGGGCTGGGGCTCAGTGGTAGAACTTCTTCTTTACATGAAAAAGGTCCCAGGTTAATCCCCGAGATGATAGCAGGAAGTCGGAGAGGTCCCGGAGAGCTGCCGCTGGAAGACAATACTGACCTTGATAGACTAATGGCCTGACTTGGTGGAAGGCAGTCTCAGCTGTTGATGTGAGGCGGCCTTTCACCCCTTTCAATGTGATATCTATTCATGCGGGTATTTATTTTTCGGTGCAAGGAAACGGAAAATGGCAGGGAACAAAGAATCACACATTCGAATAGCGTGAGGGAGAAGCCAAATCAAAACCGGGGGGGGGGGATTCAGGGTCAAAATGGCAGGGATGAGAAACGGGAAAGCATCTCTAGATGCCATAGGAAATAAGTAATAGAGCAGGGGAAAAAAAGAACTATTCAAACAATTGCATTTATAAGTGCACTGGCTAAGAGTTATTCCCCCCCCCCGCTTTTTAATGGAAAGCAAATCCAGTTGCTAAGCATTAAACTACAGTCACTCGGCTCCACTCTGCACTTCTGTTACCTTGAACCGGGAAACACGCAGATGCAATGATTAAGTGAAAACTACACATAGATTTGTACATAATTCATAGTTTGACTTCCCGGCGTTTGCATAATAGATAGTTTAAACACTGCTGAAAAATGTGCGCGAGAGAAGAAATTAGAATTCTGAATGGAAAAGTTAATTATACCTCCAAGGATATTTTTGAGATATATTAATAAAAAAAAATCTTTTAAAAAAATCTCCAGAAAGGTCCTGAAGTGGATAATTTAGGCTTAGCTGAGATAGAAATGCGAAAAATACAGGGAGTGACACTAACCGGAGAGTTATCTTATTAAGTGGGATAATTAGGTTAATTTAATTTCTAAACGGTGGTAACATATCATAGATAAACACGGAATAAATAATGGCTCACTGTAACCCTGGTTAGGGGAGGTTTCTGGAGTGCAGAGCAGGGGCCTCCAGATGGAGAGCTGGTGTGGTGTAGTGGCTAGAGAGTTGGGCAAGGATCTGCGAGATTCAGGTCTGGCCCTTAGCCGTGAAAGGTTGCTTGATGACCTTGGACTGGTGCCACGCTCTCAGCCTCCCCAACCTCTCTGGATTGTCATGAGGATAAAGTGGAGGAGGGGAGAGTGATGTAAGCTGCCCTGAGCCCTTGTGGAAGGGCGGGGTATAAATCTAATAATAAATAAATAAATAAAAAGCTGCTTTGAGGCTGGGGCAAGTGAGGCACTGCATTCTTGGTGCTTGGTGGGGGGTAACAGTGGGAGGGCTTCTAGTGTCCTAGCCCCACTAGTGGACCTCCTGATGGCACCTGGTATTTTTGGCCACTGTGTGACAGAGCGTTGGACTGGATGGGCCACTGGCCTGATCCAACATTGGCTTCTCTTATGTTCTTAAGGCAGGGTACAAATGGAATAGGCCACCACTTCCCTGCTGGTCCTTTTCATCAGACCTTTCATCACGGCTGCTGGATGCTGAAATTCCATTCATTCATTAACTGATTCATTCATTCATTCATTCCCCCTTCTCCCCGTGGGGACCCAAAGTAGCTTACATCATTCCCCTCTCCTACATTCTATCATCATAAAAAAAACCCTGTGTGAGATAGAACAAAGCTTGAGTCCAATGGCACCCTGAAGACCAACCAAGTTTAATTCTGGGTATAAGCTTTTGTGTGCCGCCTAGTGGTGCACACGAACGCTTATACCCAGAATTAAACTTGGTTGGTCTTAAAAGTACCAACTGGACCGAAACTTTGTTCTGTTGCTTCAGACCAATATGGCTACCCTCCTGTGAGGTCGGTTAGGCTGAGAGTCCAAAGAGCCCTGACCTGGATAGACCAAGCTAGCCCGATCCCATCAGAAGCTAAGCAGGGTTGGCCTTGGCTAGTATTTGGAAGGGCGACCTCCAAGGAATACCAGGGATATGACACAGAGGCAGGCAAGGGCAAACCACCTCAGAAATGTCTCTTGCCTTAAAACAAGTCTAGTTCACCACCTAGTGATGCATAACACTAAAAGAGCTAGAACTTCTGGCTGCCAGACAATCTTAGGATATCCTGGGTAGTCTACACACAATGCCGTATTATACTTAATTAATTAACTGCCCCAAGGTCACCCAGTGAGCGTCCATGTCAGACTACAGGTTTGAAAAGGGGTCCCTTCATGCCTCCAGCAACATAGTGGCCATGCCCAGAGTGACATGGAGCCAGCGGCATGCAAGCCCCAGATGCCGATCTATAACAGGGAGGTTCCACCCTCCCTTTGCAGGTCCTAGAGCAACTGGGTTATGTGTGACACAGAAATAAGGCAAGCCCTGTTTCTGCCCTGGTCACCTAAATGTGACGCTCAGGCCAAAATCTTTAGATGCTCCTGCTGTAACATTTGTTTCTTTGTTGTTTTAGTTATGTGGATTTATTCACCATTACATCTTTAAGTAACATGCTACTCCTTATGCCAGGTTGGGGATGATATGGGAGTCAGGAGGAAATGGCCCTCGAAGCTGCAGAAACTGGGTGGTGGACGCAGCCTCTCTCACATATTGCAGGGAATGCCTCTTGGAAGGGGCATTTCTCTCAACAGAAGGCTTCCCCCCTTCTCCCATTTGCTGGAGTAAAAGACTCTTGGAAGAGGCATTCCACCTTACCTCACATATGGGGAAAATACTTCTTCCAACAGTTATTCCTCCTATCTTAGAGGGGAGAGAATGCTTCTTGGAGCATTTCCCTTTCTTTCTCTCCGATGCCTGAGTCATTCCCCCTTCTTACACATGGGAGAAAAGGACCCTTGGAAGAGGCATTCCACCTCCTCTTCCATGCAGCAGGGAATGCCTCTTCTAAGACAGCACCCATCCATATCATCATATATTTTTTTCCTTGGTAACATTGTTTCATTCAAATGCAAATATATGTAGATGTAATCAGTTAATTAAGCAACTACAATGTATACAGTTGCTCAGCTGAGATTTCTTTAATTGGCTTGCAGCCCTAACTATTATCAAACTAGCAAAATAATGACAGTTGGGAGTATACATGGGAGAAAGTATAAACCAAAGGCGCCCCCTCCCCGGCTACTGCAATGCATCTCTGCTTGATTTATGTTGAGATACTCAACATCACTTGATAGGGGTGGACCACATGGCTGTCAAGGGCAGAAAAGTATTTCCAAGTACTTCCCTATATTTTTGCTCATTGGAATGAAGCATAATCATTCATTGGCGGGGAGGAGGAGGAGAGAGTTGGATTTATACCCCACTCTTCTTTCAGAGCCTCAGAGCAGCTTAAAATCTCCTTCCCTTCCTCTCCCCACAACAGACACCCTGTGAGGTAGGTGGAGCTGAGAGAGCTCTGAGAGAACTGCTGTTGAGAGAACAGCTCTGAGAGAACTGTGACTGACCCAAGGTCACCCAGCTGGCTGAATGTGGAGGAGTGAGAGATCAAACCCAGTTCTCCAGCCCCTTAACCATTACACCAAATTGGCTAGCAGGCTACTGAGGGACTCAATGTGCCTCCCTGCTACTGTTGACCCAAGTCACTGATCTCACAGTCTTTCTTCTAGCACTGATTTAGGGTTGCCAACCCTGGGTTGGGAAATTAAATGAATTTCAATAGAGATAAGTGCAAAGTCCTACACTTAGGTACAAAAAATCAAAGGCACAGATATAGAATGGGAGGGACTTGGCTTGACAGCAGCACATGTGAAAGGGATCTGGGTGTTATGGTTGATCACAAGCTAAACATGAGCCTGCAGTGTGATGTGGCTGTGAAGAAAGCTAATGCAATCTTAGGATGCATTAACAGAAGCATTGTGTCCAGATTACAGGAGGTGGTAGTTCCGCTCTATTCTGCTATGGTCAGGCCTCACCTGGAGTACTGTGTCCAGTTTTGGGCACCACACTTTAGGAAGGATGTTGACAAGCTCGAGCATGTCCAGAAGAGGGTGACCAGGATGGTGAGAGGGTTGGAATCCAAGTCTTATGAGGAAAGGCTGAAAGAGTTGGGTATGTTTAGCATGGGGAAGAGAAGGCTTAGAAGGGACATGATTGCAGTCTTCAAATATCTGAAGGGCTGTCATGTAGAAGATGGAGCAGATCTATTCTCTCTTGCTCTGGATTGCAAGACTAGATCTAATGGGTGGAAATTACAAGGAAGTCATTACCGGCTAAATATCAGGAGAAACTTCCTAACTGTTAGAATGGTTGAGCAGTGGAACAGACTGCCTCGGGAGATGGTGGATGCTCCTTCGCTGGATGTTTTCAAGCGGAGACTGGACGACCATCTTTCAGATATGTTGTAACTATGTAGGTATGTAGGGCTATCTTTTGGCTGTGCTCCTGCAGAGTGCAGGGGGTTGGACTAGATGACCTGCAAGGTCTTTTCTGTCTCTAACATTCTATCATTCTATGATTCTAAATGCCTGGAGATTTTGTGGGTGGAGCCTCTTGGATGGCAGGGTTGGGAGGGGAGGGACCTCACCAAGGTACAATGTCATACAGTCCAGCCTCTGAAGCAGCCATTTCTCCAGGGGAATTAATCTCTGTCATCTGAAAATCAATTGTAATTCCAGGAGATCTTCAGGTGCCACCTGGAGAATGGCAACCCAAAGTGCCATGATTTGGAGATGGAAAGAGCAGGAAAAACAGAAGAAGTTGCTATTGCAACTGATGTCCAGAAAACAGCAATCAGTTTTCCTGGAGAAAGTGGGTGCTTTGGAGGGTGAACTCTATGGCATAATACCCTCCTGAGACCCCTCCCCAATTATGCTGGTCAATGACTGTATTAATAAAAAGTAAGTAAATTAAGGCCCCTCCCCAAACCCCACCCTCCCTAGGCTCCACCCCCAAATCTCAAGGTATTTCCCAACCTAGAATTGGCAACCTATGTCTGTCCCTTTTCCCCTCAAGGCTGGCCCAAGGAATTTTAGCACTTTCGGTGAATTTCACTGCATCCCATGCCACAGGGAGGCCACTAGCCGCCCATCCTTGCCTCAGTGTGGCTGTGGATTGCCACAGTGCCACACCTCCATTGTGACTGAGGGGAGCCTCCACATTCAGAGGCACTAATCCTCTGAATCCCAGAGCCAGGAGGCAATAGTAGGGGAAGACCTCAGCCTCTATTCCTGGTTGTTGGCTGGCCAGAGGAACTGGTTGGCCACTGTGAGACAGGACGCTGGACTGGATGGACTGTTGGTCTGATCCTGCATGGCTCTTCTTATGATCTCCCAGCAGGTCATATTGGGAGGCAAAAATGGCCCTGGAAAAGGGACCTGCCACCACACAGCCCCACCTCCAATGAATTAGGGAGGGAAGGAGGAAGAGGAGCTGCCCCAGACAAATGGAGGGAAGGAGCAGGCTTGTTGTGGGCCTCTGGTTGGGATGTGTGGGGTAGCAACAGGGCTGGTTTTTGTGCCCTTCCACCCCTTGGTGGCCTAGGCGATGGCCTAGCTTTGTCTTATGGATGGGCTGGCCCTGCCCACCCCCACCTTCTGTGGATGCCTTGATTAAAATGTTGTTTGTACAAGTTGCTGTGTCTTTGCTCGTCTCCAAATCTGAGCCCCTTCCCACAGTATCTTTAAGAATCATTCTGCAGGCTAGGGAAGGATGCCTGCCATTTCTAGCTCCTGTGCAAGTAAAAGAATATGCATGAACATTCAAGCGGCAATCAGTGCACAATTTCATACTGCATGCAATAGAGCAGCTCAGGTATATTATGCACAATGTGTTGCAGGA
This sequence comes from Gekko gecko, assembly GCA_029375565.1. NCBI lineage: Eukaryota > Metazoa > Chordata > Lepidosauria > Squamata > Gekkonidae > Gekko > Gekko gecko. The sequence continues at coordinate 18,138,108 of JAPDNY010000013.1, read as the reverse complement.
TAAAGCTGTTTTTCAGATGCATCTTTAGCCAACAGTGTACTGACCTTGCTTCGCTTTTAAATCACTAGAGGACAGTGAATTAATGAGCAAATATGGGTGTAAGGATGACATAGGGCAGGGGTCCCCAACCTTTTTGAGCCTGCGGGCTCCTTTGGGATTCTGACACAGGCAGCTGGCACAATTACAAAATGGATGCCACAGGAGGTGGGGCCAATCACAGAAGGGCAGGGGACAAGGTGATATGTAAATCTAATGGCACCTCTTCTGAGAACCAGAGTGGTATAGTATTAAAGGGCAATAGACTCTAATCTGGAGAACCGGGTTTGATTCCCCACTCCTCCTCCACATGAAGCCTGCTGGGGGACCTTGAGCCAGTCACTGTTCTCTCAGAGTTCTCTCAGCCCCACCTACCACACAAGATGCCTGTTGTGGGGAGAAGAAGGGAAGGCGATTGTAATTGTCAAGCTCGTGCCTCGCTTGTCGTGGGTTGTTTTCCAGTGACCCTACTGTTCTGTTACATCAAGGGTTAACTTCTTCCCTCCTCTCTGATTTCTCCCACTGCTTTCATTTGTGTGCATTCTTTGGGAGTGCTGTGTGTGAATCTTTGATCCGTTGGCCTAGAGCTTGTAGTGGTCAGCATGAACTTGCAACATAGATAATATAATGATTAGGTTGCAGGTGCTGGTGGCGGCCATGGGGTTGAGCTTGAAGCTTTGGCAGGCCTCATGGGAATGGATGATTGGGCATTTGGGGAACCAGGGGTGGTACCACACTCTGTATACGTTCGGCCCTAACCTGGGGCCAATAGTTCCAACACAAACTCTGCATATGCTTGGATGACCTGTAACTCTCAATAAACAAATCTTGCTACCTCGAGGCTGAGTTCAGACTGGCAATTTGCTGCAGAAGCCAGTCGCGGCAAAAAAGCCCCAGAACAAACTGTTCCAGGGTTTCCCATTCACACAGCCCAGACTGTTGCAGGAGCATACCAGGAGGAGGCACGCTGGAGTGTTCAGACTACTGCCCCGGAGGTGTGCTGTATGTGGTGTTTCCCTGGTAATTTGCCTATAGGCGCCCATGCTCATCCCCGTGCGCACCAGCCGGCGGCGTGCACAATAGACGCAGGTTGCTCCCGGCTTTTTGGCTGCGCGTTCAGACTTCCAGGAAGTGGACAAATGTGGGACACAAGTGCTCTTCAGGGATTTGCCACCACTTTTATGAGGTATCTTTTTAAGGTGGGAAGAAAGTGGAACAGCCCGGGTTGCCTTTGGGTGGCAATGCCAGGCAGATGTGTCTCTTTGAACGCCACCTTTAATGCGGTTTTCAAACATCACTGAAACGGGGCTCTACCGGGGCAAATTGCCAATCTGAACTCAGCCCAAGAGTGTTGCGAGAGTACTTGGACCCAAGATCTGACATAAGCCACTTTGAGACTTTAGTTGCTGAAGATTTTCTGGGTTGTGTGGCCGTGGTCTTGGCACTGAAGGACCTGGCGTTTTGCCAGTAGCTGTGACTGGCATCCTTGAGACTCCTTGGTGGCGGAAACTGCAGTCAAGTCACAGCTGACCTATGGCAACCCTTTGGGGTTTTCAAGGCAAGAAATGTTCAGATGCTTTTGATTGGCTGGGCAGGTCAAAAGGCATCCTGTTAACCAGAGTTTCTTCCTCAAACATCAAACAGATGCATTTAGTGTTATATATAAAAACTCTCTCCCCAAGATTTTGCGGTTGGCTCCACCTTCTGCAGCAGCCATTTTGTGGTTGTGCCCCAACCGTGTTGTGTCAAAAGTCCACAGGTGCCCGCAGGCTCAAAAAGCTTGGGGACCCCAGTGTATCTCATGCCCTCCCTGTCAATGGCTGTCTTTTCCAGAGGCCATGGGAGTTTTTGACTAGGAAGGGAAAGAGGACTAAGCATCATTGAGGGGCGACTCACGCACGGCTGAGATAGTCCGTGCTTTGGCTTGAGGGTGCTTCACAGCACAGTCATGAAAGTTAGTCGCCTGGCAAGTTCATTTGATTTCCTGGGTTTTATTTACACGTCTCCGGCTGCCTCGCGGAAAAAAAGAAAAAAGGAAAACGTCCCGTAAGCAGCCGAGGCTCTCTGACAGAGATGAGGGAGGGCAAGCAGCAGAACTCCCCGCTCCTCTGATGTCAGATAACTGTCCCGATAACGTGCTCAAGACAGCTTTCAGCTCCAGCTGTCACCCGAACATCGCTCTGGAGGAAGATAAAACTTCGGAATCTTCGCTGCGTCCTCCTCGCCTGCTACTTTCTGAGGCGCGCTGAAAGCTCGCATTGATTCCGTTACATCTTTTGGAGACCGGGGGCACCGATACATCACAGCAAGTGCTATTCAATTACATGGTGCTGGAACGGGCACCTGCCAAGCGGGAATATCTGCCTGGACTTGTACAGGCCTTTGATCACCAATTACAGGGATGATTTATGGGCCTAACAAGAGAGATCTCCTCCTCCTCCTCCTCCTCCTCCTCCTCCTCCTCTTCTTAGGGATGAGGAGGGGAAAGAGAATTCATAGGCAAATTGAAGCCATTCCGAGCGAGGCTCCTTGCGAGTGACTGTCCGAGCCTGGAATAAGGGGAAATTGCATGCTTAACGCTGAACTATAAATTTAGAAATATGACATTGTATAGCCCTCCAGGGACTATGCTACTTCAGAAGGCACAAGAAGAAGCGCTTTGATTTTCATGCTTTCTCCTTTTACTGATCATTCTGGTCCCAATCCAAACTGACCCTGGGAGAAGTGTCAGTAAGTGCAATGGTGCCTGTGAGCTGCCCAGCCTATTCCCCAGGGCCGTCTGGCTTTGAATGTTTTCAAGGAGGGCTCGCGGTTGCATCGTGTTCAAGATCATTCAGCATAACACGGTGCCTGCTTCTCTACTTCCACCATTGTTCATTATGAGCAACACAAGGGGTGGTGAAGGCACAAATGTCTAGATTGGTCTCATACCAGTCAAGCCACCATGTGCAGGGGCACCCACCAGGAACTGGTTGTGAGTGGACCATGTAAACCCCATCTGCAGGCAACCCCCCCATCCTTTGCAGCTTGCCTGCTGGGTCTGCATCCGTTCATCTTCCCAGGCTGCCAATTGACCACCCATGTCAGGCAAACTCCCACCCTTGCCTGCTCCTGGGCAACTGAACAGCTGAAGAAAGTGGAGGGAGGGAGAAAGAGACGCTCAGAAGCAGTGACATCACTTCTGGTTGCTCCATCCACAATGCTCTAGGAATTTCCACCATCTCCATGGTCTTTATCATGCAGATGGGGGAAATGCCTAGAGCATCATTGATGCAGTGTTGTCACTTCTGGGGAACTCCACCGCTCTCCCTGCCATTCCGCAGCGCAGGACTAGCTGTTTGCAAACTGTACCCACATTAAGTTATTTGTATTTATTTATAATTTAGATTGATACATCGCTCAGTCCCTTGAGTACTCAGGGCTCTGAGCGATGAACGACAGCAAGAAAACATATCATCCCAAAAAATTCCAACGATTTTAAAAACCGATGAAAACAATTTCACAAATAACAGTATTCAGATGGCATTAATACAGTTAGCTTTGACTGTGTCCCCCTCTTTTTACTGTGTCAGTAGGGTGCTCTACCAAGGTCAGTTATGCCTACACTGACTGGCAGTGAACATAAGAACATAAGAGAAGCCAATGTTGGATTAGGCCAATGGCCCATCCAGAGCAACACTCTGTCACACAGTGGCCATAAATACCAGGTGCCATCAGGAGGTCCAGCAGTGGGGCCAGGACTACAGAAGCCCTCCCACTGTTGCCCCGCCCCCAAGCACCAAGAATACAGAGCATCACTTGCCACAGACCAACAGTTTCTATCTATACCTTGTGGCTAATAGCCACTAATGGACCTCTGCTCCATACATTTATCCAATTGCCTCTTGAAGCTGTCCATCCTTGTAGCTTCCACCACCTCCTGTGGTAGTGAATTACATATGTTAATCTCTCCAGGCTCTCAAATCAAGGTCTTTCATATCATCTGATCCTTTTACTTGTGGGTGCAAGAGACCTGATCCTGGGACCAACTGCATGCAAAGCAGAAGCTCTGCTTACTGAGCTGCGTCCTCACTTCAAATGGGCTTTTGAAGGCCCTTTTTGGCCTACACTTAATGGGGGTGTTTGGTGGTGGGGCGGATTGCCACCTACTGTTTACTATAGTCTTTAGATGATGTTGAGATCATGGAATTCATCACTTGGGTGCCAGGCAGTTCCTGGCAACCAGGAGGAGGAGGAGGAGGAGATTCGATTTATATCCCACCCTTCACTCGGAATCTCAGAGCGGCTTACAAACTCCTTTGCCTTCCCCTCCCCACAACAGACATCCTGTGAGGTAGGTGGGGCTGAGAGAGCTCTGAGAGAACAGCTCTTGAGAGAATAGCTCTGACAGAACTACGGCTTGCCCAAGGTCATCCAGCAGCTGCAAGTGGAGGAGTGGGGAATGAAACCTGGTTCTCCCAGATTAGAGTCCACACACTTAACCACAACACCAAACTGGAGGGTTGGGGGTACAGTGTCATGGGAGAAAAACATTTTTTTTAAAAAAAGCAGCTTCATTCATTTTTTGAAATCATTACCAGCAGCGGCAATGGGTAGCTCTAGGAATCACCAGAAACTCTGTGGTTTTACCACAGAGTTTCTGGTGATTCCTACGTCTACCCGTTGTCATTTCTGGTAAGAACTTCCAGTAAGTACATGAGGCTGCATTTTTAAATAGGAACTGGGGAGGGAATGTCCCCTACAGAGAGCTTGGCAGCCCTGTCAGTAGTTGAAGATAACTAGTTCACAATTCATGCGGGCACTGAAGATTCAAGGGGGTACGTTAATGATAGCTGATACTGGTGAATTCTTTGAGGCATCAATTTAAGGATGAAAGAGGTTTCCTCAGGCCAGCGTCTCAAAGCTGTTGGGTCCTAACACTAATGGGCACAGGTTGACATCAGAAAGGTGACCTTAAATAAAGTTGACTTGTGGCTATGGAGAGTCCGAAGCAACAATAAGTGATCTCAGAGCAACGTTGCTTACCTACATAGAGTGGGTGTTAGCTGGGAAAATAATGTTTCTACTGCGTAAGATAAAAAATGATCAGACCTGCTGTATAACAACAGGGAATTTATGAATAAATTTAGAGTCCAGTGGCACCTTTAAGACCAACAAAGGTTATTCAAGGTATGAGCTTTCACGTGCAAGGCACACTTTTTCAAATACATGGGAATGGAAGATGAGGTTCTAAACTTATAGACAGGGATTTAACAGCAAATTAGCATGTAACGTGATGACGTTTAAGTTATGCAAAGTGAAAGACTAAATGACAAGTTAAGGTTATGAGGTCAATGGTTGTAATGCAAAAAAATATGTCACAATAGCAGGTAAATGTCTAAAGGTGTTCTTTCTTAACTTGTGATTTAGTTAAAGCTCATCCCTTGAATAAACCTTTATTGATCTTGAAGGTGCTGCTGGACTCTAACTTGTTCTACAGTTTCAGACCAACACAGCTGAGGGAATTAATGAGTTATTAGAAGGTTGTTTGGGAAAGAAGGCAGCCTGATATAGCCCGATCTTGCCAGATCTCGGAAGCAAAGCAAGGTCAGTACTTGGAAGGGAGACCACCAAGGAAGGCTTTGCAGACGAAGGCAATGGCAAACCACCTCTGCTTCTCACTTGCCTCAAAAGCCCCTTGCTGGGGTCACCATAAGCTGGTTGTGACTTGACAACACTTCACACGCACACAGATTGTTGTTTTCTATTATGGGTTCTTTCAGTATCAATAAAGTGGCAGCCCAGCAATTTAACCCAAACGTTTGTGCCTCACCTCTTTGTAACCCAGCATGGCATTCGAGATATAATCACTGGAAGACAAAGTAGGATGTCCTTGGACAACCGCCACGATTTCAGAACAGGGAATTAAAAGAAGGATGAAAATCAATGCCTGTTTTGGCATGTGGCAAATAAACACCTGTCAGCACGCACCCCTTGTCGTGTATGGATCTGTGTTTAATATTGGACTGTCATATTGCAATATTAAGTTGACCTGTTGGCAACATGACCTTACTTCAACATAATCTGTAGGTCAGTGAAAAACAGCCACTTGATAGGAGTCAAGAAATCCTGAGTTAAGGGATTTGGAGCCCCTGGGTCTGTACCTACTGCACCTATTGCAGTAAGGTTAACTTAGGTAAACAGGGGTAGTTATTAATTTTAAGGCCTTTGTATTAACAGACAGTTGCACTGTTTGGTTCCCTCCACTTTGGTGTTGGCTGTGTATATTCAATTATTATTGTTGTTGTTGTTGTTGTTGTTTCAGTTTATAAATTTCCTATTCCCTATGATGTAAGGCTCTAGGTGATATACAACCATTAACAACAAGTTAAAACAACAACAAAAAAGATGACTACATTATTTAGATGGCATCAGACAATTCTTTCGCTACCCCATTCTGGACTGCGTCACTGACTTGTAGGCAGGTGAGGAGAGGGCTGAAGTGAGGATGGGGGGGTGGGAAGAAGGAGGAGAAGAAGAGGAGGGTGCTGGCTATAATGGAACTGTCACTGTCCTCAATCAAAGTCCTTACAGGCCCTGCAGAACTTCATTAAGTCCTGCAGAGCCCTGGTGGTATTTGGCAGAGAGTTCCACTAGGTTGAGGACAGCCAGATGTCTTTAGGGCTAGGGACCACCAGTAGATTATTTGCAGCAGAGCATAATGCTCTTCTGGGGGCATACCAGAGGAGGCAGTCCTGAAGATATGCAGGTCCCAGGTCTTGAAGGTCAACACCAGAACCTTGAACCTGACTCAGTATTCCCCTGAGAGCCACTGGTTGTATATGCGCTGTCTGTGGCATTCCCATCAGGACTTGTGCCACTGCATTCTGGACCAGCTGGAGCTTCTGGGTCAGTCTCAAGGGCAGGCCAGCATAGAGTGAGTTACACTAGTCTAGCCCGGAGGTGGCTGTTGCATGGATTACAGTGGCTAGGCCAGGGCTAGTTGCCAAGCTTTGTGTAGATGGAAAAAATGCCAACCTGGCAATATTCATGACCTGGGCCTCCATCGTTAGGGAGGCATCCAGGGTCATGCCTAGACTTTTGACAGATGATGCCAGTACCAGTGGCACCCCATCAAGAGTGGGAAGTCTATGCTCCAATCCAGAAGCCCCCACCACCACCAAAGAACCTCCATCTTTGTCAAATTCAGCCTCACCCTGAATGATATATGCACACTGTATTTTTACATATGCAGTGGACATGGTATTTATATGTACTATGTGAATCATCTATACACAAATTATAACTATGTGCATGATGCTAATATACTGATGTACACATACTGCTAAGTTTTTATAGGTGCAATTCAATGCAAGAAAACAGGAAAAGGCACAGGTTTTTCACAAGTCAGGATAATAGGTTTGGTTTGCATGCTGGAAAAATGAATTCGAAACCGAGATTTTCTGGTCAAACTGGTCCCACTGTATTGCAATGGTTGAAAGCTGGTGAAAGAGACCTGAAATCAGATCTCTGCCTCAGCTTGGACTTTACTGGGTGACCTTGGTTTCTGTCCCTCTCTCTTGCCTAACCTACCCTACAGGGTTGTTGTAAGGATAAAACAGATGGGAGGAAGTATAGAATACTGCAAGGTTGAGAAGTCTGAAATAATCGCTGGGTTATAAGGTAGGGTGCTTGTGTCTGCAGAAAGGAGCTGATCTTTGCTTGATTTCTGTTCTATTCAACAGGTGACATCCTCAGATTAAAGCCAATAAGGATTTATGTTGTCAAAGGCTTTATTTACAACATGTTTTTTGTAATGATGTCTGTCTAGACAATAGCTCTTCCATACAGAAAGAATCCAATGCACATCACAAACCCTAGAGTTGTAAGGCTTTTCCTGACACCCCTTGGGGCCCAGAGAAGAGCTCCTAAAGGCAGTCTTCACTCTGAAACAGCTCAAATCTAGAGTGTTGCTGCACCCGTCTTCAACCTTGACCAACCTTGACCTGTGCCCTTTCCTCTCCCGATCCCAGTTTTCCTGTTCATTACCTTTGGCAACTGTATGTCTGATCTGGGAATCCAGCAAAGGTTTAACCCAGATAGCGAAACTCCTTTTTTCCCTCCTTCCTGGAACTTAAGGTGGTGTATATATTTCTCCCCTTTCACCCATTTCATCCTCACAACAACCTTGTGAAGCAGTTTAGGCTGAGAAAAAGTAGTTGGCCCAAGGGCAGCACATGAAGATGAGGATTACTGTTTGAGGATTACAGCTTCAGGATCTCCTGTCCTAGTCTGGTGCCCTGAAGAACTCCCTCACACTGGGCAATTCTGCATCTGGCATTCACTCCACATTTTCTCAACACTAAGGAAAAGGTTCAGCTCAAAAACACATTCGAATACCCCTAGGCAATGCCATACTGACTGCAAAGTCACCCCTGAACAGCCATACATCTGTGCAGAAGGTACCATAAAACCAATGATCAAAGAATGTGAAAATGACATGTAGTGCAGAGGGTACCATAAAATCCGATGATCAAAGAAAGTGAAAGCAACATTCAATGCAGAGGGGAATTTCTGTTCCAGTGTGAGTTTGGAAAAAAACAATGGAGGGAAAAGCCCATGTAGAATCGTCCACTGTCTCTTACTTCATACAGGTTCATTATCAGTCTCCTGACTGATGGGCGTGGGTAACACAACATTCCCATCTTGTCCCCCACCCTTTGCATGTCTCCTAGCAATTTTTGGTTTGTGCCATTCATCTCTAAGAGCACAATGGGTTGGATCCAGCATCTTTTTTTTCAATCAATCACACCTACCGGTAATTCTCTTCCTTACTATAGTTCCTGTCCCATGTGGCTTTTGTCATGGCAGGCCCCATGAGCCCTAGCATAGCCGTTTGGATAATGAAAGGGGGCTCCTTCCTCCCCTTTTCTGGTCTGGAAAAGCTGGTTGGATCCAACCCTATTGTCACAGCATGATGGGAGTTCTGTTGAGCATGTAAACTTATATTGAGTTAGAGCATTGGTCTGTCGAGGATACTATTTGCCATTCCGACTGCCAATGACTCTCCAGAGTCTCAAGTTGAGGTCTTTCACATGATGCCCACTTGATACTTTCAACTCTTAATTGGAGACATTGGGCATTGATCCTGGGACCTTCTGCATGCAAATCTTATACTCTCATACTGAGTTACAGCCTCGCCTCAATTTTTATTTTTTCCCCCACATACATGAAGTCACTTTACGTTGAGTCAGACCATCTGTATCTGAGAGTCCCTTAAGTCTCTGAGGAGCAGCTACTTTAAGATTCTTCAGAAAGCAGATTCTTCAGGGAGCAGCAGATGATAGATTCATCAGACACCAGAAGATTCTAGATGCTAGACCTTTCAGGGAGCAGCAGGGGGAAGCTGGAGAGATCTGTTCCATGGGTCAGTGTTCAGAGGATTGTTCTTGGGATCCAGCCCAGTTATAACCTCCTAGCCTGTGTATAAGTAGCCTTCATTGTGTTAAAAATGGTTCCATGGCACAGACCCCTGTACTTGTCATTCAGGAAGTGCACAGCTGCTTGGTAATGCGGAGACAGTAAGTCTGTGTTACTTGGCATTCTAGAGGCATATAACAACTGGTCATTCAGTATTCTGGTAAGGAAAACCAAATTATTTGGCATTCCGGGGTTGTGCCATATCCCTTGGTATTTCAAAGCTGTGAAGCCGTAGGTTTCACTCAGTATTCGTAGGCTCCACTGCAAGCAAACTGTGGAGAAATTCCTTTTTACTTCAGGTTTTGGCTTGACAAAACCGCCACATTTAGTTTTAAAGGTTTTTCTTTCTTCCATTAGAAGACGAGCAGGAGGGGGGAAGTCAGTTTCTCTTAAGTATCACTCAAGTATCAGCCATCAGAGCTCTGGAAATTATAATGGGCATCCTGGCTGGAGACAAATGAAATGGCCAGTTTAACCCTTGACAAAGAGACTTGGGATGTGAGGGGCTAAATTATGTCTTCCTGGAGACTTCAGGAAAGGATTCTTTGACCCACAAGGTGGTGGAGAAACAGAAGAGATAAAATACCTCAGCTTGGAGGGAGAGGGGTCAGTTTTGCAGGTTCATTTGGGCTGATTCTGTCTTGAGGAAGGAACTCTTCTACCAGGGTTCCCTCTTGCTGGCCAAATGGAGCAGAAGAAGGGCTGGTTGCCTGGACAAAGACAGCAAGGTAATGGCAAGTTTTTAGAACACTGTAACTTCTAAGCTTAAAGAGTGTGTTTTAGAACAAGATCAGCTAGGGCCTGTATAGAGTGAGGGACAAGAGAATTGCATGTTTGCACCTTTCTTTTGTTTCTCTTGGTCCATCCATTGCTATGCAGAAATCATGTGTGTGGTGGACTTTTTATTTGTAACAAATTCTTTACCATTTTAAATACTGTAATTATTCTCCATACCACATAAATCTACCTCATTCAAATATGTTATTTAAAATGAACAAGAGAAGAATGCAGGTGGTCAGCTGCTAAATCATTGTTTCTCCGGAAGTGCACAAGTACGCTAAGCCTTTCCCGTGGTAACCAGCCACTGGGTAGTGGAAGATGCAGGCACTAGTAAAGATTTCCCTTGCTCAAAAGCTAGTCAAATCTGACTCTAGGAGGTGGTGCTTATCTCAGTTTCCAAGCTGAAGAGCCAGCACTGTCCAAAGACATTCCCGTGTTCATGTGGCTGGCATGACTAAACACCGAGGTGCACGGAACACTGTTATCTTCCCACCGAAGTGGTACCTATTTATCTACTTGCAATTTCTTGCTTTCAAACTGCTAAGTTGGCAGGAGCTGGGGCCAGAGGCAGGAGCTCGCGCCGTCACATGGCACTAGTGTCTCGAACTGCCGAACTACAGACCTTCCAGTATGCAACTCAGCATCTTAACCTCTAAGCCACCATGGCAGGCACTAGGCAGAGCCTTAGAATGACAATGGGGAATAGAAGCTGAGAGTACTGACTCTTTTGGTGGGTAATTTCTGAAATGACCAGCTGGTGGCAGTGTACCAAAGGAGAAGTGAGAAAGAAACCCTTCCAATGGCTGGTCAAGTCAGAGACCCCTGCATTAACAGGTGAAGAATAGGCACCTGACACCTTGGAGGGCTGAACAGAGCAGTGTTCATGGGTCAGTGGTGTTGTCCCACCACAAGGACCATAATCCTGAACATCGCTTTTTTTTTGGCTGAGATTAGAACGTGTGCATACCTGTTCTTAAGAAAGAATAGTTAACACTTGGAAGAGACAATACCTGCACCTGCAAAATGTTTAAAGATACTATCAGCATCACTATAAAATGCTATATTGATCTAAGTGTGTCTGTTCAAGAATCTTTCAAGCATTATTAAGATGGAAGACCAAGAGAATACAATTAATCCATGCCTGTCCATTTGAAAGTATCGACACAATAGAATTTGCAGCCATACGATTCAGTAATGGCTAGTTCCTTTGATTGTTTGGAAGTGGAACAGTCAAATCTACAGGGGAGGAGATGTCTACTGATATCTGTTAGCCATATTAGCTGAATGGAAACTCCATGTTCAGAGGCAGTATACCTCTGGGTTGCTGGTCGCTGGGTCTCGTGTCCCCAGTGTAGTTGAGACACCATTGATTCAGGACAAGCAACATAAATTGCTTCTTCATATAACGCAGAATTAAAATACGGAATGAATTGCCACAAGATGGAGTGACGGACAGTGTGCCTTAGATGATTTGAAAAGAGCATTGGATAAACTCATGAAAGAAAAGCTATCAATGGCTATCAGCTTCAATAACTAAATGGAGTGGGGATATAAAGATGTGTCAGGTTGCATTTTATATCTGTTGGTTTATTATTTTGTCATGTTTTCTGTTTCTTTCCTCTTTGATTGCTGTGTGACATGTCATTGATTCTGTTTGCATTTTTTTTAAGAAACTCTAGACACATTTTATGGATTAGCTATACACATTTGGGATAAATTTCAGTTCTTGATCCCCTTTTTATTGCATGCTTTATTGTTTTCAGGCACTTTAAGGACTCGAGCAGTTACAAAGGGATGGTATGAAGGTTTTTAATAAATCTATATATGAAAAATTATATAAGGGGTTTTATCACCCACATGATTTCAGGGTCCCTACATCCATCACAGCAGCATGGGAAGGAGCCAATTTCAGCAGCCCTTACTCTCCTAAAGGAATGTTGTAGCTAACCTTTAGCAGTTTGTGGTACTGCAAACCACACAATGGTGAAGTCTGGCAGTTGAAGATACTATGGTAATCTGGTGCAACTGCCCACAGGTTGAGTCTTGAATCTGCCCCCTTTCTCTAGTCACCCTTAGGCAGCTGGAGACTGGTGGCATAACAAGTCTGCAGAGGGGATGCAAGGAGGGTTCTGCTGGTAAGTAATGGTGTGGTGAGGAGGTGGGAGAAGTTGACCTTGTTTGTTGGGACATCCCTGGAAAGCAGCATGGTACAGCAGCACAGTGCAAGATGAGAGAGATGTTGCCCTATGCTATAATATGTTACAGGCAAGGAGCGCCCTGACTAACAGTGTCTGGCCCACTGTGAGCAGAAGTCAAGTTGCTGTCTACCTGTTTGTTAGGGTTGCCAGCTCTGGGTTGCGGAATACCTAGAGATTTGGAAGGGTGGAGCCTGAGGAGGGTGTGGTTTGGGGAGGGGAGGATACCTCATCAGGGTACAAAAGCCATAGAGTCCATGCTCCAAAGCAGCCAAGTTCTCCAGGAGAACTGATCTCTATAATTTGGAGATCAATTGTCATATCAGAAGATCTCCGGGCCCCACCTGGAGGCTGGCAACCCTACTGCTCATGGCCAATGGGCAGGAAGTGAGCTAAGCTAGTGTTTGTCAAAGAATCTATATTTTGCAGTATAAAAGAAGCATTCACTTGCCTTCTGAATCCAGGGAGAAGTCTAAGCTCCGTTTGGATTGGCCATCGCCACTAAAAACACAAATAGGAGTATACAAGCTTCTAAGTCAAGATGACCCCAGATGTCTCATTTTGCAGAAGGCACACTTCATCAGTTGTTCCAGCTCATGACACAGAGGAAGACTGTGTCGGGTAACACTTGACATGTCTTGCAGGCTAGAATACACAAAGCCAGCAAAATCACTGGCCAAGTTTGGAGCCAAGGTGGAGTCATCAACAAACAGCGTTAGCCACGGGCTGCCTCATGCAGCCCATCCTTTAAATATTGCTCTATGATGTAGATCATCAGTTGGAACCAGTTAAACATTGCATGGTTGTCCTTTGTAGGGTTGCCAGGTCCCTCCTGGCAACCAGCAGGGGATGAGGGGGAACTTAGCAGGAAAAAGAGAAAGGCCTTGTCCACATTGCTGGTGTCACATAGGAAGTGATGTCATCACAACAGTGAATTCTGGGTGACGCTCTGGTATTTGGACCAAAAAAACTCTATGGTAAAATCAGCTTCTACCATAGAGTTTTGCCCATGTAAAAGAGCATCTCCCAGAAGTCACCAGTGTGATGATGTCACTTCCTGTGTGATACTGGCATCATGGCCTAGGCCTTCTTCTTTCTGCAGGTAAGTTCTCCCACCAGCCAGCTGATCACCGGCTGGGGGGTGGTTTCTGGCTGCAGCGGACCCCGCTCTCCAGCAGGGGGTCTGGTAACCCTAGGCCTTTGTCTGCATGTGATGATGGTGCTGGGACACACGACAAACTGCTGTTTGGCCTGATCAGCAGGTGTGATCTTACCAACAGAGCAAGAGAGGCAGCTGCTCTGGGCCCTGCACTGAGGGGAGACCCAACCTCTATGGGCCTTCTTCCCAGAACAGGAGGGGGAAAAGAAGAAGAGCAGGTTACTGTCATTGGTTGCACCCACCCCATCTAGGGCCCAAGTAGCTTGCTTCTGAATGCAGTAGTGGCTCCTACCCACTACTCACAAGGTGCTTGGCTCCTGCTTGACTTCAGCAAAGAGACTGGCAGTGATTCTGGGCCCTGTCCTGGACCCCATAATATAATTCCCTATAATATGCATTCAGTGTATGTCCTGTCCTGAATAGCTCAAGCAAACCCAATCTCATCAGATCTCAGAAGCTAAGCAGGGTCGACTCTGGCAGGTACTTGGAGGGGAAACCTCCTTAGAATACCAGCAGTTGGGAGGTAGGGGCAGGCTTTATTCAGCCACCTCTCTGAATATCCTCCAGGCCCCCAGTAGGAGTCAGTCACCAGAGGTCGCCATGAATTCCGGGTGCACACACACTCAGATGCACACACGTACACACACGTATATACACACATACACGCACACACGTTCAGTGTACGACACTAAGTTATTGATGCTTGAATAATGTTAAAAAGTACATATATTTTATGGGGAAAGTCAAGTGATGAAATAGAACCTGGTGCATTGTTTTTGTTTTAAATCACAGGGAGGAGAGAAATCAAAGTGTAATTTGGTGGCTGAAAGAACAAGGATGAGAAACCCAAGATAATCCCTGCTAAAACAGATGAATACAATCGTCACATGCAAGCCCTAAGGATTTTTTTAAAAGAGTTTTTTAGTCTGCCTTACCCCCTGCAAGGCATGAGGCAGCTTACAAAAGCTAATTCCAGCAGGCATCAATAACAAGAGTAAAGCGACTATCCAGTCCGTATCACCAGAACTCAATCTCAGACAACACTGAAAAACTTTCTACAACAATTCCCTTGGAATTACGTCCCGATGTTGTTTGATGAGGTTGGTCCCCAGGAAGATATCCTTAGGACTGCAGCCCAGACTGCCTTATATGTCTTCATAAAACCCAATAAAGATGATGATTTTCTGACCTGCTCAGGAAGACTGCCAGAGCTACGACCGAGGAAGCCCACAACCAAGCCAACGAAGAAGAAACATTCTTACCAGGGGTTACAGTTCACAGAAACTCATTGAAGCTATGATGAGCTATTTCCATGGTAGTTACTTTAATCCTGCAGGTGCAGACAATTGGCCTGAACGAGGGACGGACATTTGCTTTTCCCTTTATTTTTACTCCCATATGCCAGCCATCATAAATGGTTTCAGACCACCCATTTTCATTGCTGGTACTGATGATTCATTTCTTTCTTTTATGGGTTATATAAGCAATTGGTATGGTACATCCAAACAACACCATTTCTACCAGCATCAAATAACGTTGGGGGAAAAATGTATTGATTTGACAGGGGCAAAAAAACCAAAAACTGAACTGTGGGCTCAATTTGCACACTAAAGAAGTAAAATTGAAATGAGGATATATTTAAATCCTCAGTTATATATATTTAGCATTTATAACATGGACTTACCTTCTATCAATCCCCCACTATCAGCAAACAGATAGCCAAACCTGTTGTACAAATGTTTTGGGGGGCTTAAAGATGAGAATGTATGTTCAAAGGCACACCGCTAGGGATGGGCACGAACCGGCTCACAAACCAAAATTCGTCATGAATTTTGTCTGGTTCATGGCTCACAAAGTGATGTTCGCAAACTGAAGAACCGCCATGAACTTCCACGAATTTTGACGCCGTTTGTGGTGGTTCATGAAGAGCAGAAATTGGGCTTAAATGGCTCCAACCCCTGCTTTCTGCTCTTCATGAAAAACAGCTGAGGGTCAGGGAGCTCCCCACTGCTCAGCTGTTTGGTTTAAGTGACTCAGAGCCATTTCAACCACTGCTTTCTGCTCCCCATGAATATCTATGGGGAGAAGAAAGCAGGGGAGTTGTGCCCCCTCCTCCACCCCCAGAGTGGCTCTGCTGGTTGCTGTTGCTGGGTGGCCTTTGAACGCCCCTGCCCATAGCCTCAGAAATGGTTGGTGGAGGCGGTTGCCTCACCAGCCCTCCTCTCTGACCCACTGGTACTCTTTGCTCTCTCTCTAGTTGCCTCAGAGCCATCATCCCTTTATACCTTGCTCCTGCTATTTCCCTGCCCCTTGCTCCTCCCCCTGCCCCAGGTATAAGCCCTGATTTTCAGCGTTGGACTGGGCCAGGGACACTACATGTCCTGGGCTTCTCAGGGAAGCCCCTGCTCCACCAGTTGACTCGCCGGCCCAAGGAGGCCAGGCATCACATCTTCCTCTGACCTCCCTCAGCTGTCCTCTTCCTCATGGCTAGGGCCTTGCTTGCCCAGCCCTGTAGCCACCTCCTTCTCAGCCTCCTGGCCTGGACAGTCAAGTTGGGTATGCTTCAGTGCCAGCTCCGCCGACTCCGCTGCCAACCTCCCCCACTCTGGGGACTCAGCTGTTTAGTTGGGGGTTGGGGTTTCCCTTGGGCATAGAGGATAGTTGGGTTGGCAGCAGGTCTCAGCTGGGGTTCACCGGGACAAAGGGTTTAAACTTTAAATGTCTTACCAACCGATACAAACTGGTTTGGTTCATGAACTGGTGTATCAGTTTGTGGTTTGGTTGGTGGTTCAGCCACGAACCATGAACTGAACCACAAAAATATGGTTCATGCCCATCCTTGTACATCACACCAAAAGCTAGGGGGAATATCTGCAACTGGCTGTGAATTTCAAGGCTAGTCCCAAGTGGTATGAGCCAGCCTATTGCTTCTCCCCACAATCTGATCCACTGAGCTATGTTACCTCTCAGTATAGAGGTTGCATCTGGCTACCCATAATCATATAGCTCTGTCTTCCATTAGATCAGATTTTCAGCATTAGATGAAGAGTTCAATATCCCATTCCCAACAGTGACCAAACAGAAGGTTTTCAAAAGTCTACAAGTAGGGCAACAGTCCTCTGTATGGTTTATGATCAGTGAAGTGAAATGACGGGATAAATATGGAACACAATGAGTGACATTCCTCCAACACAAGGTCAAGCTGGCTTGTTTTGACTTGAAAGTTAAATTTAGAACCCGCCCTTTCCCTGAATCTCTATCGAGCTGCAGTCTAAGGAGTTCTGTGTGAACATTTGCAGTTTATACTTGCACAAATTCCACCCCCCCCTTTCCTTTCCTTCCAACCCCAGAGCTCTCACAATGAAAGAAACCTTTTTTTCTGGCTGCTTAAGAATGCTTTGCCAGACTTCACAGTAGCATTTTATGGCACCTTTTTTTCCCCTTTCCCAAATCAAATTTAAAAGCATAACTGAATGGAATTAAATTAATGCTGTCTGGTAACGTCAGCCTCGCCTGAGTTGCGGGTGGCAGCTTAGTTTCTAAACCTCTCTCGCAACCTTTCAGAACTTACAGCTGCTTGCTGGAATGGCTGAGCTGGCGGACGGCAGAAGATACAGGTCCCTGCAACTGGAGAAGCTGAAAGGGGGAATTAGTATGCAAGGTTTAAGTATGCGTCGAAGTGAATGTGGTGAGGAGTTGAATTCCTATTGATGGGAATCTCATTGTATACCTTTGCCTCAGTAGGGCATGGCTCAGGGGCAGTGGAAAGGAACACAGAAATCGCTCAACAGTAGACCATGTATCTTGTGTGCAATACGTCCCGAATCCAATAGCAGGCACCTGTCATTAAACAAGATCTCAGGTAGGAGAGATGGTGAAGACCTTTGCCCATGAAGCTGAAGATCTGCTGCCAGAGATAGATACAACTGTAAGGGGATGCCTCCCAAGTTCTTTTGAAGCACCTGTTTGCTTGGAATGAAATGCTCTGATGGAGAAGAAAATGGGCACTGCTGCCAAGAAATCCATTGGTGTGTACCATGGTGTCCATGGATGCCATGTGGGGGATCACTCAGACAGACACAGCAGATACCTGGCACAAGGGGTCTTTTTGTAGAAAAACAGCTGCAGGAGCTCATTAGCATATGGTATGCTAATAAACTATTAGGCTATTAGCATATGCCATGCCCCCTGACATCAGTGTGATGTCAGAAGGGGAAGCAAAAGGGGGGCAGGCATCTTCAAAAGCCTCCCCTTCCCTTCCCCAGCTGGTCTGGGTGGGGGAGCTAAGAGAGAAGGGGTTTAAAGTTTAAACTCCTTCTCATGAGAGTTGGGCCACAGAAGGAGGAAAGAGGGAAGGAAAGAGAGAGAGTAGAGAGAAGGAAAGAAGGAAGGAAAGAGGGAAAGAAAGAGAAGGAAAGGGGAGGGAAAGAAAGAGAGGGAAGAAGGAGGGAAACAGGGAAAGGAGGAAAAAAGAGAAGAGAAGAAGATGGGAAATAAATAGATAAATAAATAGAGAGAGAGAAGAGAGGAGAGGAGAGGAGAGGAGAGGAGAGGAGAGGAGAGGAGAGGAGAGGAGAGGAGAGGAGAGGAGAGGAGAGGAGAGGAGAGGAGAGGAGAGAAGAGAAGAGAAGAGAAGAGAAGAGAAGAGAAGAGAAGAGAAGAGAAGAGAAGAGAAGAGAAGAGAAGAGAAGAGAAGAGAAGAGAAGAGAAGAGAAGAGAAGAGAAGAGAAGAGAAGAGAAGAGAAGAAGGAGGGAAAGAGGAAAAAGAGAGAAGGAAAGGAGGGAATGAAAGAAATTTGACGGCAATTCGGCCCCATTATATCCTATGGGCCATTGAAGTCAATGGTGAAAACATAGGGATATATTCTGGGGGCTGGAGGGGAGGCAGTCTGAGGGAGAGTCTCCAAGCTTACAGGGTAGCTGATGGAGCCTCTCCCCAAGATACCCACCAAGTTTCAAGAACATTGAACCAGGGGGTCCAATACTATGGGCCTCAAAACAGGTTGCCCCTATTCCCTCCATTGTTCTCTATGGTGGGAAAAAGTTAAGTTATAGAGTTGTCCGCCTCCAGAGGGTGGCTAGAGATCTCCTGAGATTGCAATTGATTTCCAGGTGACAGAGATCAGTTCCCCTGAAGAAAACAGTTGCTTTGGAAGGTGGACTCTATGTCACTATACCCCACGGAAGTCCCTCTGAAGTCCCACTGAAGGATCCGGTTTGGTGTAGTGGTTAAGTGCGCGGACTCTAATCTGGGAGAGCCGGGTTTGATTCCCCACTCCTCCACTTGCACCTGGCTGGATGACCTTGGGCAAGCCATAGTCCTGGCACAGCTGTTCTTGAAACAGAGCAGTTTCTGTCAGAGCTCTCTCAGCCCCACCAACAGGTTGTCTGTTGTGGGGAGGGGAATGGAAAGGCGTTTGGAAGCCACTCTGAGACTCCTTTGGGTAGTGAAGGGTGGGGTATAAATCCAATCTCTTCTTCTCTTCTTCTCCCTCCCCTTCCCAAACCTCACCCTCCTTAGATGCCACTCCCCAAATCTCCAGGTATTTCCCAACCCAGGGCTGGCCACCCTACTGGAGTAGTACCAAACCTGGGGAGGAATACAGGATACGTTTGACCGAAAACTTATTTGCAGCTCACCCCTGGTTGGTGCCCCCAAGTGATTCCCCCACCCCATTTCCCCCCTTTTGGAAAGGTAATCCTAAAATATATTTGTGTGCACATGCATGTTTAGTTCAAGTAGTTCCTAAAATTTATTTCCTGTGCATAATGCCCGTAGCATCTACTGGGCAGTGTACCATACAAATAAATTCCGTTCTGTTATTCTTGCTGCAGATTTTCAAGAAAGGAGGTCCAGGAAGCTTGTTGGCAAACTCGCCCCCCCCTTTCCTGGCATATTAGTGGAGGCTTTACAAAGGCTTGTAATCCCTTTAGACAACAGTAGAAAGAGTATCTGTGCCTGCCAATTCGTAAGCTTGGAACTGAATCCCCCAGTGACGAGCTCAGCCCTCTGTTAGGAGAAGAGGAAAAAGGTGTGAAGATAGCTACATCAATCACGTTCAACAAGAGGGGAGGTTTAATCAAACTTTCTCTTTTACATCTCCCGGTTTTATTTGAAAGTTGTTCACATCCCAACCCCCCCAAGAGAAGAATGTTTGGTATTAAAAAAAACCCTAGGGCAATATCTCTCCAAAATCTATATGGCTGTAAGAAGATAAGAAAGGGGGGGGACACCCACCAAAATGTTCCCTCTCTGCGTCTTTGCAAGTTGCAGATGTGGATATAAAATCTCTAAGCCGGGGTAAGCTGCTCACTTCCTCCTGTCGCTCCGGCAGCAGGCAGATCTGCTTAGCATTAATATTTCTCATGCCACAGCGAACGAACGCCCGGGGGGCAGCTGACTCACTCCGTGGATTCTCTCCCCCCGCCCCTTCCCCATCTTGCAAACTGCTGAGAAAATTCATAGGAGATGCACAGGAGACGGAGCGGCCGGAGGCTTGGGCGGCCGAGGGTCTTCAAACCAGTTCTGTGCAAATGTTCATCCTGGTTAGGGATCAGGATCCCATCTCCAGCCTCTATGCACAGAGGTGTCAGGTTGCCAGCCTCCAGATGGGGCCTGGAGATTTCCCACTTTTACAGCTGACCTCCAGCTGACAGAGATCAGCTCCCCTGGAGAACATGGCTGCTTTGAAGGGGGGACTCTATGCCATTGGACCATGCTGAGGCCCCTCCCCTCCCCAAACCCCGCCGTCTCCTGACTCCACCCACCAAATCTCCAGGTATTTCCAACCCGGGCCTGGCAACCCTACATGGTGTAGTGGTTAGTGTTAGATTAGGATCTGGCAGACCCAGTTTCACATCCCTCCTGTGCTTTGGAAGCTTGCCGGGTGACCTTGGGCCAGTCATGGACTCCCAACCTGGCCTGCCTCACTGCCCCAGGCTGGAACATGAGGGAGGCAAGGCCTAGGCACAGCTGGCACAGCGTGGTCAGAGTCTAGCTCCCAGGCTGAACACGGTGTAGGTAACTGGCAGCAGCAACAGATTTGTGGGCAAATCGAGAAATCAGATTCTGAACAGAGTCCAAGGTCCAGAGTCACGAGTCAGGGGCAGGGTCAGCAGTGGCAAGGTCAGAAGTGGCACATGGCTTCCACAGCCAGTCCCCCTTCTCTCTGCCCTTTATAATAGAGACACTCGTCTTGCAGTTGGATTGCATCATACAGCTGTGTGCGCACCTGCCCTCACGGTCTGGGTCCAGGTGTCGCTGGGCTGCTAATAGTGCACTCTGTTGTCTTTCCAACACCTTATGTTGAACTCTCCTTCGTCTATAATCCAATGGTTTGGGAGACAAGGTGGGCGGGTCAGATGGATGTTAGGATGCTCCCTGATACTGAGCCACGGGGCTGTAGAGATGGGTGCTGCCATCAGGCTATGAATTGTTGGTCGGCAGCATGGAAGTCGCTTCCTCTAGCAGTCTGTATGCAACTGGCTGCAGGCTGGGGCCTTCTTCACATGCCAATTCCTCTTCTGAAGTGTCCTCTGCACCTTCAGGGTTAGCTGTGCCTGGGTGTTGTGGGGATAAAATGGAGGAGAGGAGAATGCAAGTCACTTTGGGACCCCATTTGTGAAAAATGAGGAATATACATGAATTACATAAAAAGATGCAAAGTGGATAGGAGACCCCTCCTTAGTTATTTTTAGAAGGCTACGAGAGGGGTTATGATTTGGGCATGGCTATTTTTTAAAAATAATACTAATAATAACAATAATGATAATATCAACAACAACAGATTGACTTTATATCCCATCCACTACCCGAAGGAGACTCAGAGTGACTTACAATCCCTTCCCCTTCCCCACCCCATAACAGACTCCCTGTGAGGTAGGTGGGGCTGAGAGAGCTCGGACAGCAACTGCTCTTGAGAGAACAGCCCTGAGAGAACTTGTGACTGACCCAAGGTCATACCAGCAGCTGCATGTAGAGGAGTGGGGAATCAAATCCAGTTGTCCTCAACTGGCTCTGCTTATTCTTCTCTCATAATTCAAGCACTCTCTCTTTGAGCAGGGACCAATTTTCTTTAGCTCAAATATGCACAGTCTCAGGACTTGCTATTATTTGAGGGAAGAGAGTGTGTGGAAGCTTTTGTGAAATCGAGATCTAAAATGCATGAAGTTCAGGCCAGGGGGCAAGACCCTAATAATCACCCTCCTCCATGTATTAATGTCTCAACAAAAGCAGTGTTTAAACAGCACTGACACAGGATAAACTGGCATAGGGAAACTCTAGGAATCACCAGAAACTCTATGGTAAAATCATCAAGTTTCCATTGAACCCTAGAGCTACCCTATGTCACTTCCAGGTTTTCCCCAGAAGTGACGCCATGACATAGCCGACATCACATTCTGTTAAAAAACACAAAAAAACCCTCCAGCCACTGCTTGAAGTAGTGGCAAGAAAATGACTCAGGAGGCCTTGGTGTGATGGGGACCATGAAGGACTTTCATCCAGACCTTCTCAGTAAGATTCTGAATGAGGTTCAAACATCCATGCAAATGCCCCAGAATTCCCAAAAAGTAAAACACTGGAGAACAACAATGGTGGACAGATCATTAGGATACAGAAGGCATAATTTTTCATGCACAGTTATCAGGAGCAGATGGTAGAAATGCACTCCCCTCCACTGGTCCAAATGCCCCCAATGAGCCCATTGGTGAGGAAGTTTGGAAGTCTATAGCTCTCAAGGGGCTTGGCTTGTAGAAACTTGTTCTTTCATTTAGCGTAGTTAGTGTGACTACGGCTTCTTATAGTGATGTAGAGAGCAAAGAGTCAAGACATGATAGAGTGGAGAAGCAGGGAGGTGAGGTGCCTTGATGGGGCCCAAGCCAGCAAGCTAATATGGAAGCCGCCACCTCTCTGGTGCTAATACATTCCCTCTACATGCTGACCCAGCTGAGCTCTGAGAAGGAGCAAGGTGTTTGAGCTGCCAGAGGGGTGAGTGGTATTTTTATTTATTTACTTTCAGCTGAGGTGCTTTAGCTGAAAAGGTACTGTGTCAGGGACTGTATTTGGGAGTGTGTGGGTGAGTTGTAACAGACTCCTGACTGCTGGAGTTAGGGTGTGAAAGGGTCATTGTTTGCCTGTAATTAAGTGCTTGGGTGAGATTGAATAGCAGACTCCTGGCTGCTGGAGTTGGAGTGTGAAAGGGGCTTTGTTTGACCGTCATTAAGTGCCTTGGGTGATTTTGAGTAGCTGCTGGCCACACCCTCTCCTGGGAGACAATTCCATTTAAGGCAGGAAGTTTGCAAGAGGCACGAGCCGAAGGGCGAGAGCAAAAGGGCGAGGCTCTTTGCCTGTGGCTCTTGGCCTAGGGGCTCTGTAAGAAGCCCAGGAAGAGCCAGGAAGCCAGGACCTTGGCTCCTTGGTAAGGTAAGGTAAGTAGACTCCTACAACAGGAGCCATATAAATACAAAGGGTTTTAAAAGGGGGGTTATAGAAAAGTATTTGTTTAAAAACAATTATGAAGCCAGAATGCCAGCAGGGGGTTGGGGGCTATCCAGTGTTTTGCATGGAGTGTCACATGTATGACTATCTGCCCACTGGTCAGAAGTCTTGGGTGTGTGCTCGGTGCAAGGAGCTCCTGGTTCTCAGGGAGCGAGTTTGCTCCCTTGAGGCCAAGGTGGCTGACCTGGAGAAGCAGGGACAGTCAGTTAGGTGCACGGGGAAGACTCTCGGGGACTTGTTAGATATGTCCCACTCTGGATCTGGCAGCCCAGCTGCTGCCAGGGAGCATGAGGGTCAAGGGGAAAAGGGGCACCATGCTGAGGATAAGGGGAATGTGCCCTCAGAAGGGACCTCTTCTTCAGCTGGTGAACGGGTATCCTTTCGTACCAAGGAACCGTCCCTGGGAAGGGTGGGAGGGGGGCTCTTGGTAGTTGGTGATTCGATCCTTAGGCAGGTAGACAGCTGGGTGGCGAACCCGCGTACTGACCGTATGGTGACTTGCCTGCCTGGTGCGAAGGTAGCGGACATTACGCGTGTTTTAGATAGGCTGGTAGATAGTGCTGGGGAGGAGCCAGTGGTCGTGGTGCACGTCGGCACCAACGATGTGGGGAAATGCAGTCGTGAGGTCCTGGAGGAGAAATTTAGGCTGCTGGGCAGGAAACTCAAGGCCAGGACCTCCAAGGTAGCCTTCTCGGAAGTGCTACCTGTTCCACGCGCAGGGCCGGAGAGACAGGCACAGATCAGGAGTCTCAATGCGTGGATGAGACGGTGGTGTAGGGGGAAGGGTTCAAGTTTGTTAGGCACTGGGATGCTTTTTGGGACAAGAGGGAGCTGTACAAAAGGGACGGTCTCCACTTGTCCCGAGAAGGAACCAGGCTGCTGGCGCTCAAAATCAAAAAGGTGGCAGAGCAGTTTTTAAACTGAATAATGGGGGAAAGCCGACAGGAGATGAAAAGTCTCTGGTTCGGGATGGCTCATCTCAAAGAGATGAAGGGGTAGCTATTACTTTTGTACAAGGAAATGGATTACAATTGTCCACTGAGACTGTGGCTAATGATAGGAACTGCCTGGCAAGGTCTCGAGGCAGCAAGAGGAAGGCTGTGGGCTTAACAAACGTGGGAAACTATAAGTGTTTATACACAAATGCTAGAAGTCTCCGAGGTAAAATCGGGGAGTTGGAATGCTTGGTGTTGGGGGGGAAATAGACATTGTGGGTATTTCAGAAACTTGGTGGGATGAGGAAAATCAGTGGGATATGGTGATTCCTGGTTATAAATTATATCGGAAGGATAGGGGGAAAGGGTTGGAGGTGGGGTGGCTCTGTATGTCAGAGAGGGTATACCATCCAGTAAGATTGAGAGGGTAAGAGAATTGGATTCCCTTCTGGAAATGCTATGGGTTGAAATAGTGGGTCCAAAAGGAGGCTTAACAGTGGGAGTTTGTTATCACCCACCAGATCAAAAGATAGAGGAGGATTATAAAATGATGAATGAATTAAAGATAGCGGCTAGACGAAATAACTGTGTTGTAATAGGCGACTTTAACTACCCACACATTGATTGGGTCAATATGAGTTCTAGTCGGGAAAAAGAGATTGCGTTCTTAGACACTCTCAATGACTGTGCTGTGGAACAGATGGTCACAGATCCTACCAGGGGAGAGGCGATCCTGGATTTGGTCCTAAGTAACACCCAAGACCTGGTGAGAGATGTAAAAGTGATTGCACCACTTGGAAACAGTGACCATAATGTCATTGAGTTTAACATTTGTACAGATAGGGAGTTGCCCAAAAAGACTGACGCAACCACTTTTAACTTTAAAAGGGGTAACTTCTCTGGTATGAGGGGACATGTGAGGAAGAAATTGAAAGGAAGAGTGGAGAAGGTCAAAACCATTGGGGAAGCTTGGAGACTATTTAAAAAGACAATCCTAGAAGCTCAGAAAAAATATATACCGCAGGTTAGGAAAGGTACAAATAGGTATAGAAAAAAGCCTGCATGGTTAACAAATAAAGTAATGGAAGCTGTAAAAGGTAAGAAGGATTCCTTTAAGCGGTGGAAAGCTAGTCTTAGTGAGGTTGATAAAAGGGAACAAAGACTATGGCAAATAAAATGCAAGTCTGTGATCAGGCAAGCAAAAAGGGAATATGAGGAGCATATCGCAAAAAACATAAAGACCAACAATAAAACTTTCTTCAAATACATTAGAAGTAGGAAGCCAGCCAGGGAGGCAGTGGGGCCCTTGGATGACCAAGGGGTAAAAGGAGTAGTGAAGGATGATAGGGAAATGGCTGAGAAGCTGAATGCATTTTTTGCCTCTGTCTTCACTGTGGAAGAGGAGAAGTGTTTGCCCACTCCAGAAGCACTGATTTCGGGAGGGGGTTTGAAAGACCTGAATCAGATTGCGGTGACAAGAGAGGAAGTCCTCCGACTGATGGACAATTTAAAAACTAATAAATCACCAGGCCCGGATGGCATTCATCCGAGAGTTCTGAAAGAACTCAAATGTGAACTTGTGGATCTCCTGACAAAAATATGTAATCTTTCTTTAAAATCTGCCTCCATTCCTGATGACTGGAAGGTAGCTAATGTCACTCCCATCTTTAAAAAGGGCTCCAGGGGAGATCCAGGAAATTACAGGCCAGTCAGTCTGACATCGATACCGGGTAAGTTGGTGGAAACTGTTATTAAGGAAAGAATTAGTAGGCACATTGATGAACAAAAACTATTGAGGCAGACTCAGCATGGGTTCTGTAAGGGAAGATCTTATCTCACTAACCTGTTAGTGTTTTTTGAGGGAGTGAACAAACATGTGGACAAGGGGGACCCAATAGATATTATTTACCTTGACTTCCGGAAAGCTTTTGATACAGTTCCTCATCAAAGGCTCCTAAGTAAGCTCAATAGTCATGGGATAAAAGGACAAGTCCTCTTGTGGATCAAAAACTGGCTTATAAATAGGAAACAGAGAGTGAGTATAAATGGGAAACTTTCTCAGTGGAGGGTGGTAAGCAGTGGGGTACCACAGGGATCAGTACTCGGTCCCATGCTTTTTAACTTGTTTATTAACGATTTGGAATTGGGAGTAAGCAGTGATGTGGCTAAATTTGCAGATGACACGAAGTTGTTCAGGGTGGTGAAAACCAGGGAGGATTGTGAGGCACTCCAAAGGGATCTGTTGAGGATGGGTGAGTGGGCGTCAACGTGGCAAATGGGGTTCAATGTGGCCAAGTGCAAAGTGATGCACATTGGAGCCAAAAATCCTAAATATAAATACACGTTGATGGGGTCTGATCTGGCAGAGACTGACCAAGAGAGAGATCTTGGAGTCGTAGTGGATAACTCGCTGAAAATGTCTACACAATGTGTAGCTGCAATAAAGAAGGCCAACGCTATGCTGGGGATTATTAGGAAGGGAATTGATAACAAATCAGCCAGTATCATCATGCCCCTGTATAAATCATTGGTGCGACCTCATTTGGAATACTGTGTACAGTTCTGGTCACCACATCTCAAAAAGGATATTATAGCATTGGAAAAAGTGCAGAGAAGGGCAACTAGAATGATAAAAGGGTTGGAACACCTTCCCTATGAAGAAAGGTTAAAATGCTTGGGGCTCTTTAGCTTGGAGAAACGACGGCTGAGGGGTGACATGATCGAGGTTTATAAGATTATGAATGGGATTGAGCAGGTTGAGAAAGAAGTACTTTTCTCCCTTTCTCACAATACAAGAACTCGTGGGCACTCTATGAAATTGCTGAGCAGTTGGGTTAGAACAGATAAAAGGAAATACTTCTTCACCCAAAGAGTGATTAACATATGGAATTCACTGCCACAGGAGGTCGTGGCAGCTGCAAGCATGGACAGTTTCAAGAGGAAATTAGATAAACATATGGAGCAGAAGTCCACCAGTGGCTATTAGCCACAGGGTATAGAATGAGAACTCTCAGTCTGGGGCAGGTGATGCACTCTATTCTTGGTGCTGGAGGGGGCAGCAGTGGGAGGGCTTCTGGTGCCCTGGCCCCACTGCTGGACCTCCTGATGGCACCTGGTATATTTTGGCCGCTGTGTGACAGAGTGTTGGACTAGATGGGCCATTGGCCTGATTCAACATTGGCTTCTCTTATGTTCTTATGTTCTTATGTTCACCCTCTTTTCTGGCAACTGTCAGCAGCATAGGACATCAACAATGGATGGATTTCATACACAGTCGTGGGGATTTAGGGGCCTAAAACAGCAGGGATGGGAAACTTCATACCTTCCCTACTCGTAAATCTTAGCTGGAGAAGAACTATCGGAAGGGGATATAAACCCAGTTTGATTCATTATCAAACCGATGTGGATATTTCACGTACATCAGTGGTGCCAGGGGAAGAAGGCAGAGGCAGGGTATGTGAGAGGAAAGAGAAGGATCTAGGACAAGGTTTGCATGGGGGAGATTAGGGATCACTCATAAGCCTGATCTTCCTGACAGAGGATAGTCTCATTGGCTCACTAATTCCCACTGAGCCCATGATGATGTATCTGCAACTGTGCTAGCCGTTTCTTAAAAAAAAAAATTGCACATGGTTTAATAAATCCATTTATCTACTAAGGGGCAAAATAGCAAATTAGCAGTAGCTGGGAAAGCAACCCAATTGAAACTTCCCCATCATAAAGAACAAGATTATGATTTAGGAATGATTTAGGTCCTACCTGATGATCAAGTGATCTCCAAGGTAGCTTACAACAGTTTTTATTTTAATGGGCTGTATCCAACCACACAGTTCCACTGACAGAACAACATTTCTGTCTGAGGAAGAGAGAGTGGCAATTTCTGCTAATTCCCCCCCCCCCCTTTGCAGTTTAGGGTTGCTAACCCCTCAGTAGCACTTGTAAATCTGCCACTATTACAATTGATCAGAAGGAGAAGAAGGAGAAGAAGTTGGATTTATACTCTGTCCTTCACTCAGAGTCTCCAAGCAGCTCACAATCTCCTTCCCTTCCTCTCTCCACAACAGACACCCTGTGAAGTGGGTGAGGCTGAGAAAGCCTTGACGGAACTGCTCTGAGAGAACTGTGACTGACTCAAGGTCTCCCAGCAGCTGCATGTGGAAGAGTGGGGAATCAAACCCAGTTTTCCAGATTCGAGTCCACCACTCTTAACCATGACACCAAACTGGCTCTCACCAAGATCAATTCCCCTGGAGAAAATGGCTGCTTTAGAGGGTAGACTTCATGGCATTACACTCTGCTGAGATCCCTCCCTGCCCCAAACCCTGCCCTCCCCAGGCTCCACCCCCAAAATCTCCAGGTATTTCCCAACCCAGAGCTGGCAACCCTATTGCAGATCACCTCTGTGTCCCCTATACTGCTTCTGATGGGGCCATCCATCTCCAGCAACAAATATTTTGGTAGGATCGGTGGGCTGTAGGAGGAGAGGGGAGTGGCTAAATCCTGTTATGCAAAGTATGGAACATTGCAGCATCTTTTTCCCCCTGCAATGGAGAAGGGCCTATCATGGTTAAATTGTAATTCCATGGGCTTCTCATCACAAACTGTGGAATTATAGTTTTGGGTATGTGCTGATAATCCTTGTTAGAGAGAATCCTTGCTATGTCTCAGCAGCAGAGCACATGTTTTGCATGCATTAAACCCCATGTTCAATCCCCTGTCATTTCTAGTTAAAGGGTTTTAGATATCAGGTGTTGGGAGAAACTTTTATCTGCCCGAGACCCCAGAGAACCACTGCCAGGCACAGTGCTGAACTAGACGGATCGGCAGCCAGGTTTGGCATAAGGCAGCTTCCTAGGTCCAGAAATCCCTTTCCACACTTCCCACCCCAGTGGTCGCCTGGTAGGAAACCATGGCACTCGCTGCCAAGTCTTAAGCAAGTTTACTCTGAAATGTCGCATTGATCTCCCTCCCTCCAGTTACCCAAACATAAAAAAAGGAAAGGCAGATTCAATATCCTGGTAGTAAGAGCACAGCTTCAATTTTCAGCACTATCACTTATAATGAGAAAAAGCAACTGTGATATTATGCCCTAGCCACTTTATGAAACCGAGCCCTCCCCGCAATGTGTCCCCCCCCGCCCCCGCATTCATCTTTAAGTCTTCAAGCTGAGATTTTATTAGAATTTCAAATATAAAGGGACTGGATCTTCTTGTAAACAAAACCAAATCCCAGCCCCACCAAATGCACATCACTGGTTGTACGTCCATAAATCCCTGGCTGGCATTAATGGGAATTAACAGATAAAGATGTCACTAAATTTTGTTATCAGCCAATTTGGAATATGAATTTGGTGCTCTCGCAAAGCAAGCCGATGTTCCATATCTAGTCATTTCTTCTCCCTCCCCTTGTGATAGTTCTTCTCCAGCTCAGATTTACAAGTAGGGAAGATATGAAGTTTCTCATCCCTGCTGTTTTGGCCCCCCAAATCCCCACGATTCTTTATTTTCATGCCGTTTTCTGGAACTAGCTCCCCTGTAAACATATGCATTTCCTAACATTATTGGGTCATCAATAAATCAGCAGTATGCATATACGTATAAATGGCAGACATGGTACATCTAGATAACTGATGACTTGTGTATAAACAAAGACCATACAATGCTGTCTGCGTGACACAAACCAATCTATAAAACCAACAGTGGGGAATGGAACCCTGAAACTATTGACAAAAATAGAAGCAAATATAAAAAGAAAACGTTCTCTCGTTGCTGCACTACAGCAGCATCCCAGCAGCCAGGGATGCTTGGAAATGGAGCTTTCCCAGGGTACCTGAAGCATATTATTGGGAGCCTGGGGCCCTGTGGAAATCAGCGGGGCACCAACCTTTCAGAATAAATGGTCCAAAATGTGCTTTGCATTAACCAAGATATTTTCCAATCTCTTATTGTGTTTTTTTCCCCCCTAGGCAGCAGAAGGGATAAATTTGGCTTACTAAATGCAATTCCAAATCAAATGAGTGGAGAGGAGGAGAAGGAGGCGGTGGTTCACCCATCAATAATGACAAAGAACTATCTGAAAGGAAGTGATGAATTCCTTCTCTGAAGCTGAAGGAGATCTATAAATTCCCAGGATGGAAGCCCTCCTGAGGACCATAGATATGCCCGACTGAGCTTCTTGGAAGAAGAGAGTCAAAGTATAATCTGACAAATAAAAATTAATACATTCCAAGGGGGTGGGTGGGATGGCTGCATGGAGCCGTGCCCAGAGTCCATCGAGCTGGGTGGTTTCAGTCATGTAACACCCGGTGACTAGCTGAAGGCAGAGGCCCAGCAAGACGTCCCCAATGAGGGCAGGAGAAGACCACAGGGGAAGGCAACATTTATTTTTATTTCATTTATTTTATTTTCTTCAGTTTATATCCTGCCCTCCCCGCAAAGCAGGCCCAGGGCGGGTTCCAACCTGTGATAATCGGCAAAGTGCAATAAAAACAAAATGACAGATGACACACAACGAATACAATAGAATAATGACAGCAATCAATACTTTAAAATAAACTATACCTCAGCAGACCCATGAGCGCGACACATGGGGAGGAAGAGGGGGGAGGCCGGATTGACCTGGATATCCACTGTCTCAACTGAAGGCCTGGTGGAAGAGCCTGCAGGCCCCATGGAACAGTAAAAGCTCTTGTGGGGCCCTAATTTCTGATGGGAGCCCATTCCACCAGGTGGGGGCCAGGGCCAAAAAGCCCCTGTTCCTAGTTGAGGCAAGCTGGACATCCCTAGGGCCAGGAATCATCAGCAGATGTTGATTCATAGAGCACAATGCCCTCTGGAGCTCATATGGGGAGAGGCATAGGCATGGTTCATTGGTAGAATACCTGTTTTGCATGCAGGGGTTTCAGGTTCATTCACCGGCACCCCCAGGGAAAAGACTCATGTAGTGGTTGAGACAGACAGACAGAAAGGTATGTATATGTAATCAGGGCTATTTTGGGGCAGGAATGCACAGGAACCGAGTTCTGTCTGGCTCCCGAGTTGGCCACACCCAGCAGGAACTCATTAGCATAATAGGCCACACCCAACAGCAGAAACTCATTAGGATTGGCTACATGAGGGGTGTGTGGCCTCACATGCAAAGGAGTTCCTGCTACAAAACCCTGGGTTTTGACAACAAACAAGGTAAATAGAATAAGAAGCAAAAGGTGGGTGTGGCTGGATGACTACACTTCTGGTAACATGGGGGTGAGGCCTAATATGCTAATGAGCTGTGCTGTCAGGGATGTGGCCTATTATGCTAATGAGTTTCTGCTGGGCTTTTTTTTGTTGAAAATGTATGTAATTATATCTGGGGAGACCTCCTGCCCCCATCGGCTCTGTTCACAACTACGCAGCTGGGATGTGGGAGGGAAATGCTGGGGGAAAGGTGGGTGGATGGGAATTGGTGTTGCACCAACATTACAACTTCATTTCCTCTGTGACCCGGAAGTTAAACTATAGAATTTTGAGGAAATGCTAGAGCATCACCCTTATATGATGACATCACCTCTGGGTTGTGCTATTGACAGCAACATCGTGACATCTCTGGTGATACCCCCCGCCTCCAGGTTAACCTTCTGCTTCTTGCCAGCCTCAAGTACCGGAGAGCTGCTGCCAGTCAGTGTGTTAGCAGCCAAACCCTTCCTCTCGCTGCGGGGCAGTTTATAACTAGAATAATCATAAACACCCTTCTTAAATATCACCTCAGAAATCATAAGTGCGGGACACTGCCTGACACAAATGGATGCCAGTAAGAAACAAGCCTAGACATAGTTTAGAAATGTGAGTAAGAGCAGTTGACTGTCAACAGCTCCATGCCCCGGAGTGATACATAATTTAGGAGAATGGGTCTCCCAAGAACCTACTCGTGGACTAATCGCACGAACACCCAGCCTCACTTCCTTGCACACATTTACCTCAATTAAGCAAAACATAATTCTGTTCACCTAAACCATTAGCCCTTCCGGCTGGGTCCTTGTAGGGTCATTAGATCTCTCACACATAATTGTCCAACTCAGAAAAGCCCATTCAGTTATTTTTTTACTAGCAAACACATCACATCTTCTAGAGGACACATGTTGCCTATATCAGAAGCACTCTGTTTCCCAGCAGGGTGTGTGCATGTGTCTTGGACCCTTCATATACACCTTCACTTTGCTGAGCTCTCTACTCTGGAGCCAGTTTGGTGTAGTGGTTAAGTGTGTGGACTCTAATCTGGGAAAACCGGGTTTGATTCCCCACTCCTCCACTTGCACCTGCTGATGTGACCTTGAGTCAGTCACAAGCTCTGGCACAGCTGTTCCTGAAAGAGCAGTTTGTGTTAGAGTTCTCTCAACCCTGTCTACCTCACAGGGTGTCTGTTGTGGGGAGGGGAAGGGAAAGGAGTTTGTAAGCTGCTCTGAGACGCCAAGTGAACAGCGGGTTATAAATCCAATCTCCCTCCTCCTCCTCCTCCTCCTCCTCCTCCTCCTCCTCCTCCTCCTCCTCCTCCTCCTCCTCCTCCTCCTCCTCCTTCCTTCTTCTTCTTCTTCTTCTTCTTCTTCTTCTTCTTCTTCTTCTTCTTCTTCTTCTTCTTCTTCTTCTTCTTCTTCACTGTTTGTTTTGCTGCCTCCGCAGACATCTCCAAGAATGGTAATTATCACCCTTCCTGAAATCTCTTTCCCCTCTCCTCCCTGTGTTTCCCCTTGTGTGTATTTTGTTTTATTCTTTCCTCTTTTTCTTAATAAAAACTGTTTCAGTTGAACATCTGCCTGGTTTATTTTCAGAGTTCTCTTAAGGGAAAAATTCCCACAAACTTTGGTGGAGATCACGGTTAGCCCCCTCTCCCTTCATCTCCTTAAAGCTAATTCCCCCAACTAATTAGGAGACCACTTCTTTGAGTAACAAGTGTTGACTTTTAACATTGATCTGACTCAATATAATGCTGTTTTATGTGTGTTCAAGGTAATGCCTCCTCCCAATACTGATGGGGACTTGAGACCTGAGAGGGGAAAGGAGGTGGGCCACCACAAGGTGATCCATCCATTACCTAAGGAAATGCCCTGTTAGATTTAACTGCTTGTGCAAATGGTCTACACACATGAGCAGCATGGTATCAATAGAAGGAACTCTGTGTCCTCCAACACTACACAGTTGAGAACAGAGACACTGCTGTATGAGCATCTCGGTGGGACCAGGGGTAAAGACAAGAGCCGAGTTCTCATTGAGGTCATAAAACTGTGTTTGGCTGCACCAGTTGAAGTGCATGTGGAGGTTCACCTGGTGGGATATTCCTCCGTCTGAGTAAACACCTGCACACAGAAAACTTGCATTCTGCGGAGAAGGTTAGGACAGAACTTTGACCCTGACGTGCTAAGATTCTATTGTGCAGGGATTTTGTCTGGAAGCAATATTTGGAAGGATGCAAACTGCACTCTGAAGTGGTTTAGAGAGAAATTTACTATCTAAGGATAAGTAAACATTCTGTACATCATTTATTTTTACATTCATCAATATGTTTGCCAGAATCTAAAGAGTTTGCTTTTTGCTACTTGTTTTGTAGCTTTGCAGTGCAGTCCTAAGCAGAGTTACAACCTTCTAGGTCCACTGCAGTGAATGTGCCTAGAAGGGTGTAACACTGTTTAGGATTACACTGTAGCTTACATTATGTGTGCATGTCGTGCCAGGGTTTTATATGCAATTAATGTGGCATTCGTATGTACTGTGAACATCATTTATAGTGCAATATGCATAGGATTTATAATGCTGATTTATTGATGCAAAAATATTTAATTATATACACATACATTTTACAGGAAATAAATCGGTTTGAGGGGAAAGTGGCATGTAAATAAGAAATGTAAATAAGGAGAAGCAAAATCAAAATGGGGATTTTCTGACTGAACCAGCAGGAGTGAGAAATTCAGAATCATGCCTGTTACCCTCCTCAGTGTGAGTTTCTAGGTTTTTGGAAGCCTCATCTTTCATCCTGAAACTTCAGTCCCATTCTGGACAATGATGTTGTTTTCAGCAAGAGGCCATGTAGTGTAATAGTTGGAGGATCAATTTAGGATAGAGTTGCTAGCGGATGTTTTTGCCCCATTGGGGGCAAACATGAGGGATGTATGACATCTCACAACATTGTGGCGTCACTTCCAGTTATACCCAGAAGCAACATTATGGCACTTAAGGAATTCCCTAATCTCTATGGTAAAAACCAAAGAGATTTGAGGAATTCCTAGAACATCACAGCATCACGTCAGGGTATGACTGGAAGTGACACCACAATGTTGGAAAGTTCCAAGCCAAGCATCCTCCAACAATGGAGGCAGCTGTTTATGAATGGCTGCTCCCTGCAGGCACAATGGTGATGTTTCTTTGAAGTACCTCCTACTCCAGTAAGGTGAAGGAAAACCAGGGCAGGCTCTTTGCTTGGTCGAAGAAGCAAATGGGTG
The DNA here is from genome assembly GCA_029375565.1 of Gekko gecko. Taxonomy (NCBI): domain Eukaryota; kingdom Metazoa; phylum Chordata; class Lepidosauria; order Squamata; family Gekkonidae; genus Gekko; species Gekko gecko. Next base: position 18,103,574 of record JAPDNY010000013.1, on the reverse strand, counting down.
CTAGAAAACCCAAAGGCAGGTACCATTTTTGGGATCATTATCATTAGCCTAACTTATCTCACAGGAAGAGCACTTTGTGCACTAACCTGAGCTCCTTTGATGAAAGGAATGCACTAGGCAGAGGGTGGTAAAAGGCAAACTAACAGTGGCATGCAGATCACGCCATGATTTCATTCAGCTGCTAACGTGCAGTTAAGAAGTCCAAGGCAGAATCAAAGAGAGTTGCCTGTACAGAAGAATGCAACAGAACAAAGAGCAACCTGTGCGTCATGCTCAGTATCAGCCACAGGACATGATGCCTCCTCCCCGTGTGGTTCTAGCAGTGCTGCATGTGCAATAACTTGCAAAAAATGTCCATCCACTGCCCATGTTGGGCAGACAGGGCTTGGTACCTCTCAAGGAAAGGGCAGGGAGGAAAAAAGGTTAACCAAATGCTTTTTAGAATTATTCTTCTTTAAGGGTGCGTTCAGATGGGCAGCTAATCCTGCCATTATGCCAGCTCACATTTGATCCCGATCTTTTTAATCCAGCCTCACATGACCAGACATCCCCCGGGGAATCACCTTGCCACATGCTGCTTCCGCTGTGGAGTGTCTAGATGGCATCCACTGAAGGAGGCACTCGCAGTGCATTCTTTTCTGACATCAGACCATCCCAAACGAGCACCATTTTTTAATTGTGCACTGGAACCATCAGACGGAGGAAAGTCTGTGAATGGCCCGTTGGGAACCAAAAACTCCAGTTTTAAAGTAGAGCCGTTTTATTACGGTTCCGAAGCGTGGCAAAATGGGTTGCTCATAGAAGACAGGCATTTCCCAGATGTTGATGTCTGGGCATTACATTTAAATCCATGAGGCACTCATGCCTCATGCGGACCTATAGAGCATCTGATCGGACCCTATGTCCATCTTATATCAATTTAATGCCCCCTCCCCAACTTTGCATCCTCAACGTCCTGTATTCAGGGGACAGGATGGTTCCCAGCCCCCTAGCAAAACGTGGTTTTCTTTAGAAGTGACATCAGTCCTCTCTAGGAATCACACGGACACAAAAATGTTCCACAGTTTTACCCTAGACTTTTGACAAATAGTTCAGTTTATTGTAAATAGCCATCGGCCCTTACAAGTGTAGAAAACCGCTCAAAGGAGAGGGATACAGATTGTATATAAACTATAAATCAGCAAATGAACAAAGATACCATGTAGAACCAGAAGTCAGTAAGAAGATACAACTACAAGTACAGCAGTCACAATAGTAGTAAGAACAAGTATCTAAGTTACATCCCCTCTTACTGCTGCTTTAGACCTTATTTTCTTTGCAGCAAGGGCAAATAATGAAACTCTGTATGACACGTATGCATCAGTGTCAGATAGCAAAAATGAAATTTTCTCAGCGACTGGGTATAAACGTAAACCAGATAAAATTCCTGCTAAAAAATTGGCTCTGGGAATATAATGGACAAAGAAGGATGTAATGAGGTAAGTCCTCAAGTGCGTTGGATCCATAAATACATATGCGTTGGGCCCCTGGAATTTGATTAAAGCCATCCTCCAAAAGTGCTGTTGGCATTGATTGAAAACGTAAAGAGGTACAGGTCACTCTAAGTACATAGAGGTGTTGACTAGATAGGGAGTTCTAGAGTTTCCTACAAATACGTAGAGATGTGACCAGTGTTCCCTCTAAGCTGAGTTAGTGTGAGCTAGCTCACAGTTTTTTAGCCTCTAGCTCTCACAGTTTTGTCTTAGCTCAGGAAGGATGGCTCCAGAACAAACTAATTCATGCAGTAGCCAAATCACCTGCTCACAGCTTTAATGCCAATGGTTCACAAAGTAGAATTTTTGCTCACTGGACTCCATAGCTTAGAGGGAGCATTCATGTGACATTACTTTCAGATTTTCACAGAAGTGCAAATGACATCATACAGTTGGCCAATGGCCACCCTATGTCTCCATGCCCCTAGTCTCCTATTGGTTGCCAGGCTAAGACTTGGCAAACCTAAGCATGAAGTGATGGAATTAGAATTTATTATTCAGAAATCTGACTTTGATGGAACTGGAATTTATTCCAAAATCTGACTTTGTTGAGCCATGCCTAAACAGTGATTATGGTTTCTTCATATGGTACAAGACTTATTCCTCTACCCATGAATAGGAATGCAGTGTAATTCAAAGCACACAAGTTTACCAGGTGAATCTATTATGCTGGGAGGCCAAGATCCCTGTGCCTCACTGCCATCTGACTCGAACAGCTGCTCAGTAGCTTTGCAGATGTGCAGTAGCTGTGCTGGGCCCATGTCATTCCCTTCTGCTTTACAAACTACTTCTGCATCTGAGCAGTAGATTAAATCAATTCTCCAGCAAGCTCAAGGAGGATATGGTCAGGCAATAAAGTCATGGGGGGACACTATGACTCTTGAGAGGGTGTATGAAAATATGCATATGTAAAAGAACCCGGATGATACAATGAATTTACACAGTAAGACCTCTTCAAAGTGTAGTGTTTATTTATAAACACTGGTGGATTCATTAATTTGTTCATGGTTTATTGGAACAATTGGCTGTCACAATGAGTGGGCAACAACAGATCTGTGGGGGTTCGGGCAAGCTAAGATTCCCATAAGGTAACCTGTGTGCATGAAACACTGCCAACTGCATTGCACCAAATGAATATACAAAAGGTATCCTGATAAACAGACTCCAGCTGCTCACAACTGACTGAACTGCTTGGCAATAAAATTGGCTCCCTTTCCGAGAACGGCAGACAGAATGTGAGCCATACTACAGGCATTTTTGCATCCCTGCCCATTAATCTCCTATGCATAATCCTTGTTGGTAAATACCCCTTGAAGGAATCTTGTGTAAATAGTCCACCAACTGATTTCCCGAGGTTGTCACTAACAGTCCCCCTAGCTTCTGATGCAGTAGGTAATAGGCTATGAAAGCTCATGCTCTGTCTATTTTTTAAAAAGTGCAACTGGATTTTGTTAATCTAAATTTGAAGAATATGTGAAAGGGCATCCCACATGAAAAATGCTGGTATACAATTATTCTAACTGGCAGCTTGGTTGTGTCTGTGTGTGTGTGTGAGAGAGAGACAGACAGACAGACAGAGACACAGAGAGACAGAGACAGAGAGGCAGAGAGAGAGAGAGAGAGAGAGAGAGAGAGAGAGTTTTAATTTTACATTACCTCAAAACAAAACAGATTGCCAAAAAACTCTCACAGAAGAAAAGTGGAACGCTATCTGGTCATCTCCCAGCAATACTTCAAACATATTCAGCATTACATTTACCTCATTTAAAATACTAAATAGATGGTATATGACCCTGGCAGCTTTACACAAAATAAATCCAAAAATCTCTAATAAATGCTGGAAAAACTGCAGCAGTATAGCTGCTTTTGCTCACTGTTGGTGGTCCTGCCCCCTAATAAAGGATTTCTGGGTTCAAAAAATTAAACAAATTGCAATAATAAAAAATATAACTCACCGTGTAACCTGGAGTCCATCTTCTTAGAAACTTGGCGTTCATCTGCAAGTAACAACAGCACAGAGACGTTGATATCCACGCTACTGACTTTAGCAAAAATAACTATAGCACAAAAGTGGAAACAAAAAAACTATCCCTACTTTAGTTGGTTGGCAAAAGAAAATTTGGGAATGTTTTATATACGGGCGTACCACCTACAACACATCAGCACTGCAGTCGGTCAAATATCAAAAGTGGTTCCAGGCAGTTTGGTTTCCCATGATTAGTTATTTAGAAAACAGCAGAATGATTGCAAACAACCTGGTATATAGAAACTTACTTTTCTTTTAATTTAATAGTGTTTCTAAGCTCACATAATGGCCTGACTGTACTCTAGCGGATATTCTTGAGACAGGATATGTTAGATCTGTTATGTAAGTGTACAACCCTCCCCTTGCTGATTTTTCCGTGTATTAAATGTTGATTCAGTGTTGTAAAATTAATTTAAAAAAAAAACAAAAAAAAACAAAACATAAATTAAAAAAAACCTCGGAAGCTGTCAGCTTTATTCAGGATCTGCACAAGTGAACCCTTTTTCCATTGCAATATGTAAATCTAAGTAAATGGCATCAGTTAATTAACCATTTAGGTAAAAGCAATTTAATTAGCTGAAAGATCATTGCCTGACATCCCCCGTAAATACCATGGCAAGATAGGCTGTACTTCATCTACAATCGGAAGACAACACGTCTGCTCATAATCTCCAGTCTCTTTTCGAGGGCACTGTCAGAATGCCAAATGATTTCATTTTGTTTTCAGATCCCAGCAACTTTGGAAGATTTTTTTTTTTTAAATTCCCCTCTAAGAGCCCAAGCAAAAAAGATCTTCAATGGATCCTCAAATGAGCGTCTCAGGTTTTTTTTATTTTTAACTGAGGCATGTGGACTCGGTAATCAATTCCACAAAGGTCTGAGGAATCATGAATGCAGATTGGATCAATACTGTGTATGTTTTCATGCCCACCCACAATGCCATTAAAACATCTGTTTTCAGAGATCCCAAAATATGATCTGCAGATGTGTAATCAACATGTTTCCTAAAACCGGTCTAGTAACTTGCATTCCACCCTTCCTTCCAGAAGCCCAGGACAGCATATGTGATCTCCCCTTCATTTTGTCCTTACAATGACCCTTGAGAAAGGTCAAGCTGAGAGACAGAGACAGAGAGACAGTTCCATGTTCTCTCCAGGAATGTCATGGATAACATAACACTGGCATACAGTTTCACTTTGTATTTAGCAGAACAATGTCATTCGTGGGTAGGGATACCATTTGGCTATGTAGGATAGAGTGTCAACTCTTAAAGCAATTTATTTGTTTGTGCTACCTGCGGTTTCACCTGAGGATGGAGTGATAATAGGATTAGGAATCTCCATGTTTCCCAGTTCCATTCTTTCATAGTCTGGGAAATTCTTTCTGCTCTGAGTTCTACCCATCCTTAATTCCAGTTTAAGTAGGAGAATTACTCAAATTAATTCCAGGTTTGGAGCTAGTGGTAAGTGAAGGATCCTTTTTTTAATATATATATATATATATATATATATATATATATATATATATATATATATATATATATATATATTCATTTTTTTTAATCAGTGAAGTCCCTGCCCTCTTTATGGTTCTGAAGAGTCATTCATATTGTGGATATATGCCCCATGTATTTTATATGCAATTTACATGGCATTTTGTCAGACAACGCAGATTATTTATACAAGTCTTAGACAAATACTGTGTAATGCTGATTTACTGGTGTACATATAATGTTAAGAATGCATACATTTTACAGGAAGAATCTGGTGCAAAACAACATAACATGGCATACAAACAAAGAACTTTAAAGGGACTGCAGAAGACAGCCCCCCAAAAGCTGCTAGCCGGGGAGCTGTTTCGGGCTGTCTTGTGCAGACCCTTAAAATGTTAACAGGACTGCAGAAGACAACCCAAATGACAGCCGTATGTCAGGGCACCTCTTTAAACTTTAAAGGGACTACAGAAGACAGCCCAAAACAGCTGAGTGGCAGGGAGCAATCTGTCTCCCATCGCTCAGCTGTTTTTTCTGCAGACCCCATTTAAAGGGACTGCAGTCCATTTCAATGGGCTTTACAGGGACACAAAGTACCAACAGGTTCAGTTCACAGACAAACTGGTTTGGTTCATGGTTTGGTTTGTGGTTCGGCCATGAACCATGAACTGACATGAACTGCATTTTCCCAGTTCATGCCCATCCCTTGTTTCAATCTCACTCCAACGTGACTGACCTGCCTTGCACCTAGTGTGTTCCAGGACAGAAAGGGTGAAGCAGGAGCTTACAGTTTCCTAACCTTGGAAGCTGGGTAGGGCTCTGGGATCCATGGAAGAGCATCTGCTTGGCAGGTGGAAGGTCCCTGGTTGAATCCTTGGCATCACCAGGTAGGTCATAAGAACATAAGAGAAGCCAATGTTGGATCAGGCCAATGGCCCATCCAGTCCAACACTCTGTCACACAAAGTCAGGGAACAGGTGAAGTGGAAGACCATTGTCAGAGACCCTGGAGAGCTGCTGCCAGTCTCAGTAGGCAGTACTGACCTTGATGGGCCAATGGGCTGATTCAGTATAAGGCAGCTTCATGTGTACATGTGTACCCAATACTTCACAGGTGGTCAGTCTAAAAGGGAAAGCAAGCCAAACCTTGGTTGTAGTTCAGAAGCAAGCAGAGAGGCAGAGACATATGACAATGTGTCTAGAATTGACAATTCTCCATAGCTATGTGCAGTGTGAAGACAGTTGGGGCCCATTGCACTTTCAAGGCAAGAGCGAGTACTGCAAGTCTCAAGGTACTTAGCAATATCGAGAATATACAGCACAGACACCCCACAAATCAAGTACACCAAGAATGCTTTGGAGACCGTTGCTAGTTTGGATTATAGGGTCAGAGATGAATGAATGACAACAACAATTTATTTTCTCCCTCAAGTTTGGGAGAAGGGGAATGGACTACAGGTGAGTGTAGCCAGTAGGCAACCTGATTGGACAACAGTGAGGAGGAGGGAATTCCCAGAGTTTGAAAATAATTCCAAATAAGGAAATTGAGGTGAGGTCTCCAGGCAATGGAGAGGTGTATCAGAGACCATCTTAGGGCCAAACTTAGGGCTGCAAACTCCAGCTTGGGAAATTCCTGGAGATTTATTGGCAGTGGCTCAGGTGGGCAGTGTTTGTGGAGAAGAGGGAACACAGTGGTATGTGATGTGTCACTGCAGGACTTCCATTTCTCCTAGATTCTCAGGTATAACATAGAGTTCACCCTCCAGAGCTGTCATTTTCCCCAGAGGAACTGACGTCTGTAGTTTGGAGATCAACAGGAATTCTGGGAGAACTCCAGGCCCCACCTAGAGGTCAGTACCCGAGCCAAACTAGATATTTTGGCATCTATGCTCCAACCCATGGACGCCCTTGCTATTGTAAAGCTGAATTCAAGCCCCCTTTTTTAAAAAAAAAACACTGCTAGAGAATGTGGCAGGAGAAGAAGTTCTCTCCCCTCCCGCACCTTTTCCATTGCCAAAACAGTCTCAAGTTCAGCTCTAAAATGGTGGCAACGTCCACAGATCTGACCTGCAGAGATGATGACATCTAGCTTGGCCCTCAGATAGCTCATTGGGCTGAGATTTGTGGTGGGACTTTCCATAGTCCAAATCTGGTAACGCTGTACTAGAATTATCTGTACCATTCTGTACCATTTAGAAGGAAATGTTAATGTAATTTTAGGTGTTTTTAAGAGTTGGCTGCTAAGGCCAGATCCTTAGTACTAAAGTGATTTTGATAAACACCTCAGAGGGCTTGTTAATGCACTGAGGGCCAGGTAAAAGGAAGGTTTTTTGTTGTTGTTTCACTGAGTCTGCCTCTGTTCCTGCTGTGCATGATGAGACTGTACTGAATTACACTCTGTCCTTCCCCTTTTCTATTAATTCTCAGCTTCTGTCTTGCAGATGACCCGACACACATTTTCTGGGCCTCGTGTGAATAGCAGAAGAGCTGGTCTTGGTCACCAAAAAGTAGGGCGAAAAGAGAAAGGCCTCCAGAACTGAGGCTTGATGGCAGTATAATTGCAAATGCATCATCTTCAGATAAGAAGTGAGCAAATTAATCAGTCTGCCAGTGATTATAAATTTTTAAAAATGTATTTTTTAAAAATAATGTTTGTTTAAGTCCACATAATTATCACTGTTTATTATGCACATGCCTTCTTTTCAACCACCTGATGGGAGTTGTAGTATACCCCACCATACAAATGTCATTTAACTACCTGACCTGAACACCCGGGACCCTGCGGGGGGGGGGCTGATTTCACCCACTGCCCAGATGCAAAAGTGGTATTGCATTCCTAATGTTTGGTATCTGAATAAAGAGGCAGCGTGGTTTCAGACAGGAGCACAGTTTAATAAGTCCAGTTCAAGAGCCAGTTTGGTGTAGTGGTTACAAGCACAGATTCTAATCTGGGAGAACCGGGTTTGATTCCCCACGCCCCCACATGCTGCTGCTGGTGTGACTTTGGGTCAGTCACAAGTTCTTTCAGAGCTGTTCTCTCCAGAGCAGTCCTCAAAAGAGCTCTCTCAGCCCTACCTACCTCACCGGGTGCCTGTTGTGGGGAGGGGAAGGGAAAGGAGATTGTAAGCCACTCTGAGACTCCTTCGGGTAGTAAAGGGTGGGGTATAAATCCAATCTCCTCTTCTTCAGTTTTGGGCACTACAATTTATGGATATAGACAAGCTGGAGCATGTCCAGAGGAGAGCGATGAAGATGATGAGAGGTTTGGAGACCAAGTCCTATGAGGAAAAATTGACGGAGCTGGGTTTAGCCTGGAGAGGAGACGACTGAGAGGTGATATGATAACCATCTTCAAGTACTTGAAGGGCTGTCATATAGAGGATGGTACAGAGTTTTCTGTTGCCCCAGAAGGTCGTACAGGAACCAACGGGTTGAAATTAAATCAGAAGAGTTTTCAGCTAAACATTAGGAAGAACTTCCTGACAGTTAGAGTGGTTCCTCAGTAGAACAGGCTTCCTTTGGAGATGGTGGGCTCTCCTTCTTTGGAGGTTTTCAAATGGAGGCTAGATGGCCATCTGACAGCACTGCAGATTCTGTGAATTTAGGCAGATCATGAGAGGGAAGGCAGGAAGGGTTGCCTCAGTGCTTAGTTCTTGTGGTCCTTTTTTACACGCCAAGGGAAATGCTGATTGCCACTTTGGGGTCAGGAAACAATCCTAGAGGTTTGTTCGTTTTATCATCTTCTGGACGTGGAATAGGGGTCACTGCAGGTGTGGAGGGGGAGGTATTTCTGAATTTCCTGCATTGTGCATGGAGTTGGACTAGATAACCCTGGCGATCCCTTCCAACTCTATGATTCTCTTCTTCTTTCTCTGTCTGGAGCTACAGTGAAGACAACTTCCTTTCCCCCTGTTCCTGCCCACACCAAGTCCTGGAATGGACTACTGCAGCCTAAAAAAAAAACCCTCCTGGATTAAAGGAATAGAGTTATCACAACACCACAAGTAGCTTGCAAGGAGAAAGGAAATTACACTGAAATTTTACCATTGAGTCAGAAACCGTGTGCACAGCAGTAAGACATGGTCAAAATATCTATACGGCTCCAGTGTCTTATGCAGAGGTCTTTTTATGTCACCTGCTACCTGATCCTTTTAACTGGAGGTACTTGCGGGGACTGACCCAGGGACCTTCTGGCATGCCAAGCAGATGATCTGCCAGTAAGCCAAACTCGTCTCCTAGCCAAAACGGAAGCCTCCATCTTACGAGAGGAAGCCATCTCATGAGAGTCCAGGAAGTCTTACAGGGAACACGCAGCTCACCGTGCTATTTTTAAAGACAGCAGAAAGAGCAAAGAGATGTGATTAACTTTTCCAGCTCCTGGTTGGTAGTGGTAACAGCAGTGGTGAAGCACTGTAGGGTTGCCTGCTCTGGGTTGGGAAATGCCTGGATATTTGGGGGGGGGTGGAGCCTGGGGAGGACGGGGTTTGAGGAGGGGAGGGACCTCAGCCTGCTACAGTGTTATAGAGTCCACCCTCCAAAGCAGCCATTTTCTGCAGGGGAACAGATTTCTGTCCTCTGGAAATCAGTTGTAAAAGCAGGGGAATCTCCAGACCCCACCTGGAGGTTAGCAACCCTAAGAAGAAGAGATTGGATGTATACCCCACCCTTCACTACCCAAAGGAGTCTCAGAGTGGCTTACAATTGCTTCCCCTTCCCCTTCCCACAACAGACAGGTAGGTGGGGCAGAGAGAGCTCTTGAGAGAACTGCTCTTGAGAGAACTCGTGACTGACTTGAGGTCATGCCAGCAGCTGCATGTGGAGAAGTAAGTTTGGTGTAGTGGTTAAGTGTGCAGACTCTTATCTGGGAGAACCGGGTTTGATTCCCCACTCCTCCACTTGCACCTGCTGATGTGACTTTGGGTCAGTCACAAGCTCTGGCACAGCTGTTCTCTCAAGGATAGTTTCTGTCAGAAGTTCTCTCAGCCCCACCTACCTCACAGGGTGTCTGTTGTGGGGAGGGGAAGGGAAAGGAGTTTGTAAGCTGCTCTGAGATGCCTTTGGGCAGTGAAGGGTGGGGTATAAATCCAATCTCCTCCTCCTCCTCCTCCTCCTCCTCCTCTTCTTCTTCTTCTTCTTCTTCTTCTTCTTCTTCTTCTTCTTCTTCTTCTTCTTCTTCTTCTTCTTCTTCTTCTTCTTCTTCTTCTTCTTCTTCTTCTTCTTCTTCTTCTTCTTCTTCTTCTTCTTCTTCCTTTTCTTTGGAATCAAACCCGGTTCTCCCAGATTAGAGTCCACGCTCCTAACCACCACGCCAAAGAGAGAGGCCTGCAGCTGCTGCAGCTTCCAATGGCTAGACACACTCCAAGTTCCCCCGGCTGTTGCCAGAACCCGGTATCTCAGACTGCGAAGAAGGGACCATTATGCAGAGGCGTGGTGGGGGTGAGTGTCGGATGGGTTTGCATTCCTGCACTGGGTTTGTATGTTACTGTGCTGGATGCTCCTGACAGCTTTCAAGCTCCATGGCTGGGCAGAGAACTGTAACACTGTCAAGGCAATCCATCTTTTCAACGTTCCTTCCAGATGTCATTGTACAGTAAAAATCAAGTCAGGACGTTCCCTTTATGTGCAAGAAGCAAAAGAGAGAGAGAGAGAAAAAAAACACCATTTCTGTTTCATCCTCCTTACCGTTTCCCTCTCCCCCACCCCATGGAACCATTTTGATTTATTGAAATGGAGACAGGCCCAAAAGCCTATGTCATGTGCTATGAGAGGGCGACGCTTGAAATGGTGACAATAACAGCATGAGATGTAGAGCATCATTACTCCTGGGCTCGCCCCAGATTTTCAGGGCCGAGACAGGATCCGTTGTCAAGAAAATGACTCGGGAGAATCGAGTCATATTAGGGGTTTCCTTCTCAGAGACGGGAGCACCACCACGGTTCCAACTGATTTATTGTTCCGAAATGTCTGCCCTGCAGTCTAACGAGGAAAACCTGAGCTTTCTGAGGAACGTCCTTTCCTATCAGGGTGCAGATGGGTGAACTGAACACGTGACGCTTGCTTTACACTGCAGCAGACCATTGGTCCGTCAAGTTCAGCGCTGTTTATCCAGACTGGCAAGCAGCTCTCCAAGGTCACAGGCAGAGGTTGTTCACATCTCTGACTACCCTGGTCCCTTTAACTAAAGATGCTGGGGATTGAACCTGGGGCCTTATGCATACCAAGCAAGTGTTCTACCACTGAGCCACAGCCCCTCTCGTGGCGTCACTGACCATGCTGACCATCATCCTTTAGCATCTATAAGTTTGCTTTGGAAGGGGACATAAACAGTGGGGTGAGTTCTGGTCTTCGCCTTTCTGAGCTGTCTTGGGAAACTCTCATAAAGAACTTGAGTGTTCCCAGGCAATACCTGAGAGAGCATTTGGGGGGGGGGATCCAAATTCATTACAAAGCAACTTGGATGGGGGGAAGGGAGAAACTCGTGAGGTTTGGATGAAAGTCGTCCTTTCCTCATTTGCCCACCACTCCAGATTTCCTCAGTGTTTGAGTTGAGGCAATTTAAGCCCACAACAAAGGTAAAAGGTAAAGGTTCCCTTGCTCAAAAGCCAGTTGAATCCGACTCTAGGGTTGTGGTGCTCATCTCCGTTTCAAAGCCAAAGAGCCAGTGCTGTCCGAAGACGTTTCTGTGGTCATGTGGCCGGCATGACTAAACACCAAGGCGCATGGAACGCTGTTACCTTCCCACTAAAGTGGTACCTATTTACCTACTTGCAATTTCTTGCTTTCGAACTGCTAGGTTGGCAGGAGCTGGAACTAGAAATGGGAGCTCACCCCACCATGCAGCACTCTCAGGTCTCAAACTGCTGAACTACTGACCTTCCACAGCCTGCAGTTCAGCCTCTTAACCACTTGAGCCACCGCAAAAACAGCAAAACAGCATCCAAATAACCTGGGGCAACAGCAGGCTGAAACTGGGCTGACCACTGAAGGGAGGTGATGTAATACAGAATGGGGGGGAAACCCGGAATAAAAAGAAGGTTGAACTTGAATGGAGGGGTGGGGCCCAGATTAAAAAGAAGTTTGAATTCGATTTTAGTGCAGAATTGCTTAGAGGACACAGCAGTGAACATGGATTAAAAGGAGCATGCAGAATGGGCTGCTGACAAGGCCTTCACCACTATTTGCATTAAGATTAGTAATTTCACCACCCTGGCCAGGGTCTCACACAATGGTGTATGGACAGAATCGGCCATGCATCTTCTTAGATGGTTGAGGAACCCATGTGCCAAGGCTGAAAATATGTGCTTGACCCCTTTCAGACAAAATGGAGACTGTGTGTATTGGGACAATCATGTATAGCACATTCTCCCCATACATCTGGTGAAATGTAATGGCTGAAAAGAACTACAGAGAGCAAAAATCAAGGCTGGAGATGTGGTGCTACTGTGATTGTAACAATTAGGGCAGAACATAGGAGACGAGATGACCTCGGGGAGAGTTTTTTAATCTCCTTGGCCTTTATAAATCCAAACCCTGATTGGGAATTGTGCCCAGAACAAAGAATACACTTCCCCTTCTGTGCCCTGCTAGGAGAGGCGAAATACGTAAACAACTACTGGGTACGCTGTTTCTTTAAGAAAAAAAGAATTAAAACCCAGGTCATGAGCCAGCCAGCCTCATCTATTTCAGTCCCATTTCCTTGTGCATTTTGTTCTCTTGTTATCAGTCTGTGCCCTTTTCCAACTGGGGAGATATTTGCATGGCACGGAACTGCTGAGGAGAGTGGCTGAAAAACGGTGTGAAAATGCTGATAAATCGTCCTAAATGAAAGCAATTTTAGCAAGGGAGCCCTGAGGCTGTCTGCGACTCTATTTCTTCTAGCCTATAACACTCCGAAGAGAGGGTACCTGGCTGCAGCCGGCTCCCGAAAGACAGAGATTTCACATAATTGCCCACAGCCAGGGAAGGACTTAAGCTTCGCCTCTCTCCTTCTCCTGCTATTGTGGCGGTCCTGCTTGGTCAGCCTCTTGGTCCCACGAAAGCCCCAAATGGATTTTGATAGCATTCTCCAGCTGCGAGTCGCTGGTTAGAGATAAGCTGGATTCACCGAATGCTTACACTGGCACACCGACGCTCATCCCACAGGGAGAGCAATTCTGTGTTCATATGCCAGATCAGATGGAGCAGAAAGTTCTGGGCAAGTTCTGAATCCAGATCTTAGATGCACATGTGTAGTTCTGGATAGTGGGTTGCTCACTGTGCAGGCATTTCAGGCTTGAGAAAGGCAATTCTTAAAGCCACACGTGCAGTTCCCAGTGTTCTATTGGCAACTGATATGCATTTAGTGTTCCTGTTTATCAGTGCTCTTTTTGTAGCAGGAACTCCTTTGCACAGTAGGCAACTCACCCCTAATGTAGCCAATCCTCCAAGAGCTTACAGAGCTCTTCTTACCGGGGCTACTGTAAGCTCTTGGAGGACTGGCTACATTAGGGGTGTGTCTTCTAATATGCAAAGGAGTTCCTGCTACAAAAATAGCCCTGCTGTTTATTGAATATTCCTTGTCATGATCACACCAAACCTTCTTGTGATTCTATAATATGGTATTTAAGTTCACCAGGCCTCTGGCTTGCACCATATCTCAGACTTTACTACATAAACCCTGTTAGCATGTTACAGTGAATGCATGTACATCTTGCCAGTTTCACGTAGTGGTTAGGAGCATGGACTCTAATATGGGCCAACCGGGTTTGATTCTCCACTCCTCCACATGTAACTGCTGATGTGACCTTGGGTCGGTTACAAGTTATTTCAGAGCTGTTCTCTCAAGGGCAGTTCCCGAGAGAGCTCTCTCAGCCCAGTCTACCTCATAGAATAGGAAGGGAAAGGAGATTGTAAGCTGCTCTGAGACTCCTTCGGGTAATGAAGGGCAGGGTATAAATCTCCTCCTCCTCCTTCCATATACATGTGCAGATCTATTTGTACAAGAGAATCAATGTGTATTCACTTTGCAGTGACACTAGGAACCAGTAGATGTGGGTTTTGTATTACATGTTCAGCTATAACACAAGAATTACTCGATGCACGTATTAAGAATAATTAAGTGTACATTGTACATAGACTGTATGTGCATTCACTTGTGAATGAGCCATAGAGACAAGTTTATTAGACTAGGGATAAGGCCCGTTGCAGAGAGACAGGCAACGAGCACTAGGAAGAGAACGGGGGTGGGGAGTGCAGTGGTCTGCACCATGGCCCCCTCCCCTCCTTGAGGCCTCTGAGCGGCCTTAGAAGGGGGAGTCGGGCGAAGGCAGGTGGTGAGCATGCCAACAGTGAAAAGGGCCGATGGCACCACCCCTCCCGGAGGCCTCCAAGCAGCCTTAGAAGCCAGGTGGGGGGGTGGGTGAAGACAGGCCAGTGGCGGTCAGAGCGCCGCCGGTGGAAAGACCCCATGGCACCCGCCCCTCCCAGAGGCCTCCCAGTGGCCTCAGAAGCCTGTTGGGGGGGTCAGAACCAAAAAGGGCCAATGGCACCCTGCCTTCCTGGAGGCCCCCTTGTGGCCGTAGAAGCCAGGTGAGGGGTGGGCGAAGATGGGCTGGCGGTGGTCAGTGCGCTGCCGGTGGAAAGGCCCCATGGCACCTGCCCCTCCTGGACGCCTCCCAGTGGCCTCAGAAGCCTGTTGGGAGGGGCGGGCGAAAACGCCCCATGCCACCCTGGCCTCCCGGAGGCCTCCCAGCAGCCTCAGGGCCAGGGTGGGAGGGAGCGACCAGGCTGCGCAGATGCCAGGTGGGCCTGTCCTCCTGGCTCCCCACCAGAGTGAACATCAGAGAGTCCATCCCGGGAGACAGCTCCGTGCAGAGTGAAGGCGAGACACTGGCTGGCAAGTCTGTGGGCAGGAGTGACACAACAATGGAAAAGAAGGCAGCCAATTGGTAGGACCCAGGGTGAGTGGCAGATGAGCGGGCAAACTGATTTTGCCATGCATCGAATCTTGCCACCCCAAGTGACAATTATATATAAGGAGAGATTATCACAGTGTGAAATGGCAGTTCTCAACATCACATCAATAATATTTTTATCCCGCCCTTCGTCCAAGGAGTTCGGGGCAGTATAGATGGTTCTCTCCTTCCTGTTTCAACCTCACGACAGCCTTGCAAGTTAAGCTAAGCTGCGAGAAAGGGACCTCCACAGGGTCATCCAACAGCAAGATTCATGTCAGAATTTGAACCCATGTCCTGCCAACTGGGACATTTTTATACTATAGGGTTTTTTTTAAAAAAGTGAAAAAACCTGTCCTTGCCTCTTAAGTTGCTAGTAGTTGTGTCTATCCATCTCGGACAGGGGTGGCCAAAATGCGGCTCAGGAGCCGCATGCGGCTCTTTCACACATATTGTGCGGCTCTCAGCAGGGTGGCTGGGGAAGTGAAGGGGAGGCATGCCTCCCCAATCGGTCTTCCCTTCCCCAGCCAGTGTTCCCCTCCCTGGGTAGGCTTGAGGTGTGTGGGGCGAACAGAGACAGAAAGCAACTCTAAATGTGTTCTCAGATGGGTCGTCTCTCTCTTAGGCAAATAAATACCATTAGCAAACAAATAAACATCACTGGACAAATAAATATCATTCTCAATATCTGTTTCTACCCCTTTCGTTTTTATTTTTGGCAGTCTCATTTAGCGTCAATAAAAATCAAATCTGCATATTTTTCAATAAAACCCTGCGTGTGATATTTGTTCATGTCATGCGGCTCTCGAACATCTAATGTTTATTCTGTGTGGCAACTTTGGCCACCCCTGATCTAGGACATTTTCCCCATCCTTTCTCCAAGGTTCTGAAGAAGATGGTTTCTCTCTCCTCCATTTAACCAACATAATGACCCTGTGAGGTAGGAGACAGGGGGCTGGCCTCAGGGCACCCAGTGGGAATTTGAATTCCCAGATCCTAGTCTCACCATAGCCCTGGCCTGGATGACCCAGACTAGTCAGATCTCAGAAGCTGAGCAGAGTCGGCCATCAAGGATGGGAGGCCACCAAGGGATCCTTGGGTTGCTACGCAGAGGAAGGCAATGGGAAACCTCCTCTGTTAGCCTTTCACCCTGAAAACCCTTTGCCGTAAGTCAGCTGCAACTTGGAAGTGCCTTATTACCCATACACACTCTCGCACGTGGAGTCTAACCAGGCTACCACACTGGCTCTGTTTGACTGATGCAGCAATGGCTGCGGTGCACTTTCAATGCACTTTCGAATTGGACTTTGCCTGTTCACGTGGTAGAAATCCAGTTGGAAAATGAATTGAAAGTGGATTATTTACTGTGTGTGACCGCAGCCAACGTGGCATCATCTAGAATGGATGAGGACAAATATCTTGGAAGGGTCAAGCCGTGCTAGTTTTTCGTAGCAAAATAAAAGGGAGGTCCAGGGGCACCTGAAGGACTAAGACTGGCTCCAGCTTCAGCCGTCACATGTCAAAGCTCTTTTTTCCCCCCTGATTCTGTGCAATGCAAGTCATATCCCACAAATATGGTGGCCACAGGCTGCAGTCCAGAGTATACTTACCTGGGAGCAGGGCTTTTTTTGTAGAAAAAGCCCAGCAGGAACTCATTAGCATAACAGGCCACACCCAACAGCAGAAACTTATTAACATATTAGGCCACACCCCTGACAACACAGCTTATTAGCATATTAGGCCACACACCCCATGATACCAGAAGTGTGGTCATCGAGCCACACCTACCTTTTACTTCTTATTCTGTTTACCTTGTTTGTTGTCGAAACCCAGGGCTTTTTTTGTAGCAGGAACTCCTTTGCATGTCAGGCCACACACCCCTAATGTAGCCAATCCTAATGAGTTTCTGCTTTTGGGTGTGGCCTATTATGCTAATTAGTTCCTGCTGGGCGTGGCCAACTCGAGAACCAGCCGGAACTCCGTTCCTGTGCGTTCCTGCCCCAAAATAGCCCTGCCTGGGAGTAAGCACCATTGAACATTGTGGGACTTACTTGTGAGTAAACATAGCCTGAGGCTGTCAGTTAGGTAGAAAGTGGTTTCAAGAAAGATGTAACCATGTCGACATGGTAGAATAACACATGCAGATATCATGTCTATCTTCATCCTGTATCTGAGGGTGTCACAGGGAGATAGATTCCTTGTTCTCTCAACTATTTAATTGTGTTTGCCTGAAATACTCTGATCTAGGATGGAGAGATGCTGATCTTTCCTCCCATTTCACAAACGTGACTGAAAGAAAAGGCAAAGTCAAAAGTCACAGAAAAACAGGAACATTTTTTTTTTTAAAAAAAAGGCTTTAAAGGTGACAGAGGCAGAAAACGGTGCCCTTAAAGAAGCCCAGTTTACCTTAACTATAGCTTCTCTTCTTCCTCTTTCTGTGACAGGAGGGATTTAGACAAAGAGGCAGGAGCTTTTGATAGATTGTAGGTTGCTTGTTTCCTTTTTAAAGGAAGGCTTGAAGAGAGTGGAAGAAAGCAGGCAGATTAATTCTAGAGCATGTGGTTGAGGAGAGAGTTATAGTTTGTTTTGCTTTTTTTGTTGTTTATTAATGTTCTTTCCCCCCTTTCCCGCTGTCTATTTGATGGTATAAAACTGCAGGTTAACAGGTTTCCATCTTCTCCTCAGCCCAACCCTTGTTTGTTTTTCTCTTCCTTCCCCCTCCGTCTCTTTCTCTGCCTTCCTCCTCTTCTCTCCATCTTCGTAGGTACATGCTTCCGACTGTCGAGTGGCAGCGTACGTGTGGCGGGGACGGGTGTAACCGATCACACGGAAAGGAGCGAGATAACCAAGCACAGAATCCACATGGAAGAATAATCATAGGGGAAATTATGGGTTGTTTCCTAGCTGTTAACCTATTTGGACTCCTGTTCACTTAATTAGCAGTGGAAACGTGAGGTGACAAGCTTGGCAGAGAACACTGAAGCGATGGTGGGAGTTGAGAGAAAACACTCCGGCGGGAAATATTATTCCTGATTACACCCGACTATTACCTGGGGAGCCATTTCTTGCAATCTTCGGCCAAAGGGTCGGCTGCGTGTCCTTTGCCCGCCAATCATTTTCATGAGGCTGGAGTGATGGGACTGAAATTTACGCCGGGGGTAGTCTGGGAGGGGGGTTACATCTCAGCATATGGAACAACAATTTTGTTTTCAAACCTGAAGACAGACGGGATGGAAACAGGCAGAAAGAAAGGGCACAGGTTAGCTCGAAGCAGCCTTGGCCCGGTTTCTAACGCTTGGGGATGAGCAAGTATCCATTTCATTTATTTCTGTAATGACAACAGTTCTGGTTGATTTTATGGATTTGTTTGTACTGTTTTAGACATCTTGCACATGGCACTTGGAACAAAAGCCTTCCCAGGATTTAACAGGGATATTGGTTTCTTATCTCATTACATATGCTGACTCATTCAGTCCTCCTCACATATGTATTCTCAACAAGGACTATACATCCTCTGTATTTTAGTATATTAGAATACTGAATGTAATGCAAGGAATATTGGGATGTTTTCCTGCATCCACCTCAAAAAAGGGGGAAAAAATGCTGTTAAGTAACCTCCATGCCTGAGAGGAGAGAATGGAGAGTATCAGTTTACTTCCCACAATGAGAAAAGGTAACTTTACACATTTATCTGCTGTTTTGACATATTTATTGCTTTACGGCTGTTGACCTTATAACTTTAGCTTGTTATTTAGTTTTTTTCCTTTGGACACCTTCATCATGTTACATGTAAATACGCTGTTCGGCCCCTGTTTATAAGTTTGAACCTTACCTACCATTCCAATGTATTTGGGAAAATGTGCATACACATGAAAGCTCATGCCCTGAATAAAATTTTGTTGGTCTTAAAAACTGGACTCTAACTTTGCACAACTTATACATATTACATCATTTATTGGCAGGGCTCTTTTTGTAGCAGGAACTCCTTTGCATATTAGGCCACACACCCCTAACGTAGCCAATCCTCCAGGAGCTTACAGATCTCTTCTGACAGGGGCTACTGTAAGCTCTTGGAGGATTGGCTACATTAGGGGTGTGTCGCCTAATATGCAAAGGAGTTCTTGCTACAAAAAGAGCCCTGTTTACTGGTATGTGGTGGTGGAAAGTACAGTCAAGTGGCAGGCAACTTATGGTGACCTTGTATGATTTTCAAGGCAAGAGTATCAACCCAGCCTCTGAGTATCAACCCTGGACTTCCTTCATGGTTTCCCAAGAAAGTACTAACTAGGGCCGATTCAAGGAAGACCACTTCCTTGGCTGAGCCCACTTAGCTTTTGAGATCTGATGAGATCAGACTAGCCTGGGCTATCCAGGCTAGGGCTATTTATAGCCATAATACATATGTAAAGGTGCACACATCAAGTTCTTTGGAAACATTACATGCACAAAAACAGAACATGGTATGCAAATGAAGTGTCATGGGTTCGGTTTGGACAAAAGTCAAAGTGAAATCAAAATGGGGATTTGGGGGCTGACGCACAAAGAATGAGAGTGGTGGTTATTATTTATTTAAGCATTTGGTATTTTGCATTGCCACTTTTAAGAAAAACTGGAATAGTCCCTACTAACAGTTTGGGTATTCTAGGCCTTATAGCACACCTGCTTAGGAGGACATTCGGGATCTTGGAGGAAGAGCAGCCCCTAAAATGAGGATATCCCACTCAAAGCTAAGAAGTTGGCAGAACTTAAGACAGCTTCTGTCTCCAGTGGTAGGCCCAGAAGATACGTCACTGACCATATGACTAGGGGGGTTCCCTCCACACCTTCCCTTTTCCTTTTAGAAGCTCACTGATTCACAGATCCTGAGCAAAGGAAATTATTTGCTGCTGCTGCTGCTGCTGCTGCCGCCGCCACCTCTTCTTCTTCTTCTTCTTCGACTGAGACAAATTTTGCAGTTTCCCCTCACACCAGTTTCATTCTCCTCTTGTTCCATGAGTTTGCTTTGCACTGCATTCTGTTCTTCTGCAGTTCCAGGATAATGAGGGCTATTTCTAAAAGGAACTCCAGATCTGTTTGCCACCTATTGCAGTCTCTTCCATTTGTTTGCATCTCCCTCTGTATTGATATTACTGTTACATGCATTGAAAACATCATCAACAACAAAAGTAAACTCGATGTGTGATCATGGTGTTTTATCAGTGCACAGAAGCGGACAGGCACCTCAGTAAAACCACACAACAAAATAATCAGATTTCAGCTATACCTATGATCATACCGTGATCTTTTGCAGGTCCCCCCCCCCTCAGCTGATAAATGTGTGATCATACAGAACAGTGGAGAAAGCTGACAGGAAGAAGGTTGATTCCTTTGAAATGTGGTGTTGGAATAGAGTTTTATGGACTACTGAAAAGTGTGTTCTAGTTCAAACCAAGCCCGAACTCTCCCTAAAATGACTGAACTGAGGATATTGTACTTTGGTCACATGATGAGAAGACAAGAAACACTGGAAGAGATAATCATGCTAGGAAAAGTTCAAGGCAACAGGAGAAGAGGAAGACCCCACGTGAGATGGATTGACTCAGCGAAGGAAGCCACAGTCCTCAGTTGGCCAGACCTGCAAGGCCATTAACAATAGGATGTTTTGGAGGACATTAATTCATAGAGTTGCCATAAGTCAGATGAAACCTGATGGCACTTAACACACACAGGAAAATGTGATCATACAGCCCTGTTTGCTAGTTACGATGTAAAAAATAAGGACAGCCAGTTTGGTGTAGTGGAAAAGAGTGGTGGACTCTAATCTGGGAGAACCGGGTTTGATTCCCCACTCCTCCACGTGCAGCTAACTGGGTGACCTTGGGTCAGTCATGGTTCTCTCAGAGCTCTCTCAGCCCCACCTACTGCACAGGGTGTCTGTTGGGTGAGAGGAAGGGAAGGCAATTGTAAGGCACTCCGTTAGGTAGTGAAGGATGGGTTAATAAACCAGCTCCTCCTCCTCCTCCTTCTACTTGGTGTTTTCTCATGTGGTGTACACAGTATTCCCATGTGCTGAGTTATTCTCTCATGATGTTAAAGCTATACACATATACACTACAGCTCAGTGTATGATTGAAACCCAACATTTACCCAGGTACCCTTCCCTGGGTTCATTTGTAAAGTGGATGCAGGTTGGCTCTTTTGAACAACCTGATGTGAGCCTGTCCATGCAGGATGTATGTGCATTCATTGTGGCATGTAAACAGGACTGTAGAGGAGGGTGGGGGAAAAACCAAAGAATGAAGTCAAAGAAACGGAACTGCAGCAAATGGCACATGCCCGGAGCTCTGTGCAGAATGTGAAAATAAAAGGGGAGGATTCCTAATACATCAGTCAGTTCCACTTCCGAAAGGGGACCGCATCATTCAGAGCGCCAAAATCTGGGGAGGAATTGCAATGGGGAGAATTTCGGGAGCTTCCCTCTTTGGAAACCTCCCTCTCATTGAGAAGTGAATGGAAGTCCTCTGATCTTCCGCCACCTTCAAGTCCACGCGGACAGGCAGTCAAGCGGGGCATCCATAATGCAAGAGAAACATTTGGAACACGCTTCCCCAGGGATTATCACTTCGGCAACAGGCGCGTGTCAAGGAGCAGTAACGCGTCTTTATTTACCGAGGAGATTTGCCATGTTCGGCTGGGAGTACAAGGCAAGCAAAGAGCTCTCCTGGAACTGAAATGGTGTCTCTGTCAGCGCTGTGTGGCTCTTCTGCTTAATTCCCCCAAATCTGCCATAATCAGGCCGGTTTCACCTATCAGCTCAGCGGAGAGGATGACGGAGAGAGTGCCGAGGAGCATCGCCGGTGTTTCCACTAGTCTCCACTTCTCAGCATTGCATCAAACTGGCACAAAGCCCCCTGGGAAATGGAATTTGCTATAAGTCATGTCAGGCCCCAGCACATTAGGCTTATGGATATGATAGACAGAATGGTGAAATTACCATTTGCACAAATGATCGCGCAATTCCTGCAGGCCTCCTGTGTCCCTTTAATACCCCCATCTTTCAATTATGAAGCACTCATCACTCAGGACACTTCGGGAACCTGCTTTTTCATTTGTCTTCCCTTCTCGCACACATATATTTCTGTTCCATTCTCGCAGCCCGCCCTGGCTATAACAGAAGCCGCAAACCGGAGTCTACTTTGGATGATGGGGAGGCAGGAGGTTACGAGAGGGGAGATTATGGTTGTAGCTCAGTGGCAGAGTATCTACTTTGTTTGAGGAACGTCCCAGGTTCAGTCCCCGGTTTCTCTAGTTAAATGGTTCAGGTAGGTGGTGATGTAGACATTACAGATCTTGACAGACCAATGGTCTGAGTCAGTATAAGCAGGGCTCTTTTTGTAGCAGGAACTCCTTTGCATATTAGGCAGCACACCTCCTAATGTAGCCAATCCTCCAAGAGCTTACAGTCGCCCCTGTAAGAAGAGCTCTGTAAGCTCTTGGAGGATTGGCTACATTAGGGGTGTGTCGCCTAATATGCAAAGGAGCTCCTGCTACAAAAAGAACCTTGATATAAGGACGCCTCATGTGCTCCCCAAATGCTATCCCACTTTTGACCCAACAGGCATCATGGCGGCAAAAATGGTGGTTGCCAACTCGGGTATGAGTTCAATGAGAATCCAAACCAGTTTCAGATAATTTGTCATGTCAATTTTAAAGTGGAATACCATTCCACACTGGCCAGTGTGTTGCTCTTTGATAATGGTGGCTTGGGTTCAAATCTCTGCTCATCTATGAAGCCCACAGTGTGACCCTGGGCCAGAGTCTTTCTGATCCTAATGCCTACTGTAGTGTTGCTGTGAGGACAAAACAGGAGCTCATCATGGAACATTTGGACTGTGGGAGCACGAATCCAGTTCATTCATTCATTCATTCATTCATTCATTCATTCATTCATTCATTTTTATTTATTGATTTGATTTGATTTGATTTGTACCTCGCCCTCCCACAGCTTCAGCTGTGAAGCTCCCTGACCTTGGACTAGTCACATCACAGACTGCTCATAGGATCCAGTGTGTATGTAGGGCTGGCCTACCTACTAAGCCAACCTAGGGTGCAAGAGCTGGGGGTGCAGGTGGCACCAGAAGAGTTACAGGCAGCCCCAGGATTCAGGACAAAAAGGGAGGCAAATCAGCTTTCCTGCTATGCAAGTCTACCATGCCTACTCGGAATCAAGCCCACTCTGTTCAATGGAATTTACACCCAGGTAGGGGGCTGCGGTGGCTCAGAAGTTAAGACACTAAGTTGCAGACCGGAAGGTCTGTAGTTTGGCAGTTCGAGACCCAAGTGCCGCATGATGGCGTGAGCTCTCGTCTCTGGCCCCAGCTCCTGCCATCCTAGCAGTTCGAAAGCAAGAAATTGCAAGTAGATACCTAGGTACCGCTTCGGTGGGAAGGTAACAGCATTCCATGCACCTTGGTGTTTAGTCATGTTGGACACATGAGCACGGAGAAGTCTTCAGACAGCGCTGGCTCTTCAGCTTGGTAACGGAAATGAGCACCGCCCCCTAGAATCAGATTCAACTGGCTTTCAAGCAAGGGAAACCTTTACCTTAAGCATGCATAGGATTGCAGGCCTTGGAATGAGCCAGCTGATGTTTCATTATGCTTGTGTACGTATTTTGAATGAGTGGCACCAAAGTCATAGTTGGCCTAGGGTGCCAGAAACCTTTGGCCCAGCTCTGTCTGTGTACGGGAAACAGACTAGGTAATACTACTGTGAGCTTAAGGTCGCTAGGCTGAGCCTGGCAACCTGTGGAAGACCACAGGGAGCAGGGACATGGGGAATGGCCATCAGCAGTGGTGTGACATCATGTCCAGGGAGAACCCAAGGAGAACCCAGAAGTGACATCATGCTTCTCTAGGAGTTGCTGGAAGCCAGGCCCATAGGCAGGATTTTTTTGTTCGAGGGGCATTTACATTTTAAAGGGGGCAGTTAAATTACAGTTAATTAAATTAATCTGAATGCCTGTCTTTAAACGGGGAGGCTCTAAGCCTGTTTCTAGCCCTTCCTTTCAAGGGACAGGGCAGCAAGTGTATCAGGGGAAAAAACAGTTCAGAGAACATTTAATTGCCTTCGGAAGGCATTTAAATGCTTTTTGAGCCCCCCCCCAGGGCAAGAAAGCTTAGAAGGGCACCTTCAATACCTCTCCAGCAGCCCTCCTTTGTGCTAGCCCAGTCCTGCTGGATACCACCTAGGTCACGGTGAGTCTTTTGAAAGCATTCTCATAAGCCTTTGGGAAACATGCAAAAATAAGATTTCTGGCATGGTTATTGGGGGGCAAGGCTTTTAATTAAGGGGGCAGGGCCCTGGAATGCCCCACTATAGCTACGGGCCTGCTGGAAGCTCTATGATAAAACCTGACTGCATTTTTAAAAATTCTCCTGAGGATGCTTGGAGGTGGTAGAGGATCCCTTCGCCCATGGGGGACGAGCAACCCTATCTGAGCTCTGTAGAGGAACGTTGAGATAAAAATGTAATCAGAGGACTGCAGGTTTGTTTGTTTTTTTTCCCATGGGCCTGGAGGATAGGTTATTGATGGACCTTTCATCACAGTGTCCTCCTGCTCCCCTGGTCACAGCAGTCCCTCCACCTTGCATCATGGCTTCCACACCTCTTCCTTTCTGGCTACACTGGCAGGGGCAGAGTAGGCCTTTAAATTACCAGGACTTTTCCTGATGGGTTGATGCCCAGAGGGCCTCCGGAAGCCAGAAGCAAACAGAGCCAAGGGGTTCCTTCCCATGTTCACAGTACCATAGGGTTCACTCCGACCTGACCCACAGTGATGATGGCAATGAGTATAAGTTTACTCATTGGTAGGGTTGCCAGCTATATTCTTGGTTGCCAGGGCCTGGCGTAATCTGGTCCATGGGGTCGCGAAGAGTCGGACTCGACTGTGCGACTGAACAACAAGGGTTGCCAGGTCTCTTACCCCTGCCAGTAAGGGCCTTTGGGGGGGGGGGGTGTTCCAGGAGGTGGGGGGATGTCATGCAATGTCCCTGATGCGATGATGTCACATGGAAGTGACATCATTGTGCCAGAAGCATTGCATGGGGATGCTCTAGTATTTGGGCAAAACACTATGGTTTCCCTCCCTCAAAACTCAAGTTTGGCCAAATAGCAGAACATCCTCCCACGACGTTTCCAGTGCAATGACGCCACTCCCATGTGACATCATTTCATCGGGGCGATACTTCTGGTTTTACCGGAAGTAACCCAAAAATGTTGTTTTAGGGCAGGATTTCCTGCCATTGGTCAGGTGGCCACCAATGGGAAAGTCCATTCCAAATTGGGGGATTCCCCTCCCAGAACGGCAGGGGGGGGGAGGCTGATCTCCCTACCCATTGGGCAAACCTATCCCCATTGTTATGATAATTGTGGCCCAAGTCTAAGCTGAGCGGCTCCTGCAGTACAGCCAATACCACAGGGGCCACTTGGTTCAGGATGACTCTTTTAATGCCTCAGTCCACCCCATACACTGGAGAGACTTCCTTATACTCCCTTTAGCTTCAACAATGCTGGCAGTTCAAGGAGGAGGAAGAAAGAGCTGCTACAGTGTTGCCAGGGCCTCTGTTGCCACTGAGATGGGAAATTGGAGGAAGAAGCAGACTGTGTTTCTCATATACTGAGGGGTCACATGATCGAGGTTTATAAGATTATGCATGGGATAGAGCAGGTTGAGAAAGAAGTACTTTTCTCCCTTTCTCACAAAACAAGAACTCGTGAACACTCAATGAAATTGCTGAGCAGTCGGGTTAGAACAGATAAAAGGAAGTACTTCTTCACCCAAGCCAGTGATTAACACATGGAATTCACTGCCACAGGAGGTGGTGGCAGCTACAAGCATGGACAGCTTCAAGAGGGAATTAGATAAACATATGGAGCAGAAGTCCATCAGTGGCTATTAGCCACAAGGTATAGATAGGAACTCTCTGGCTGGGGTAAGTGATGCCCTATATTCTTGGTGCTTGGGGGGGCAACAGTGGGAGGGCTTCTAGTGTCCTGGCCCCACTGCTGGACTTCCTGATGGCACCTGGTATTTTTGGCCACTGTGTGACAGAATGTTGGACTAGATGGGCCATTGACCTGATTCAACACTGGCTTCTCTTATGTTCTTACGTTCTTATGTACTCTAGTGTCTCCAAGCAGTTTACCCATTGGGAAATGGACTCAAAACTCTTCAGTTGGGGCTGGGCCTTCTGACAAGATCTGACCACCAGCAGGTGCCCAATTTTGCTGCCCCCCCCCCATGATCCCTGAAATAAACAAACAGGAATGCACAAGTGAAGGCTCTTTTTAAATTTACCTCCAGCTCAGTTTCTTAGGATTAGGCACCGGATTCGCTACGAATTATTCCCCTCTGTCCTCAACTGCATCCACTCTGTGTTCTTGCTTACATTAACGCGGGATGCAGACCTTAGCAGCCCATTTGTCATTTTTTTGCAGTCTGATGCACCTGGGTAATCTATGCACACCCAAAGCCTGTCGCACATCAATATTTACTAATGGAGCATCTCCTATGCTGAGACTGGTTTGCAATAAAACAGCTAATGAAGAAAACTCCTTGACCCTGGCCAAGCAGTTAGCAGAAATCGTGTTTATCAAGCACCCTGCATCAACTCTGGGAATATGGCTGAGTAGGAGTGGAGAGACTGGGCATGGGGGAAAGATGAGAAAATGTAAGCGGCAGGGACAGCAGCAACCCACCCCGAAAGAACAAGCAAAAGGTAGGGACTTGATTGCAGCAGCTTGGTGACATTAAGCAAATTTCAGGACTGGAAGGACTCAGAATTTGGAAGTGACCAGCCTTTTATCATCCAAGCAAAATTCTATTTGCGTTTTGCCAAATATCAGCAAGAAAAACCTTTTTTTCACTTTGAAGAGTGTCTGCCAGCCAGATTGCACAATGCAGGGTAGATGGCAGAGGTGGGTTGGCCACTTAACTCACTGGGAAATTTCCCAGTGGGCTACCATCCTGGAATACTAGCAATCTGTGCTGAGCCCAGGACTGCAGAAGCCACTCAGCTCTGACCGTGCTGTCTGTGGTGTGGAAACAGGCATCGGTCCACCTGTAGCAACTTTCCTTGGACCTGCCTGGTGGCTCTGTGGAAGGAAGCATCCATCGCTGCCTGAATTTAGGCTGCGGTCACACAAGCAGTTTGCCATGATATAGTAGTGTTACCTTTGTGGATTTAAAGAGCACGATCAGAAGACATCTGCCTTCTGTGCCCCCATCACTGGCACCTTGTGTTGCCTCACTTTGGAAGCAGAATAATCAGGCACCAAGGGAAGTCCAGTATTAATGGATGCCAGCACTTCCACTCAGCTTTCCTGGACATCTGAACTCTCCTGCTGCAAAAGGAACCTGGGAGGGAAGTCTGAACCTACAGATCTGTTTCCATCACTTTTTTTTTTTTTTTTTGGAGTTGTTGCCTATATGCGCATGTGCACCCACCTACATAAAAAAAAAATGGCTGGGCAGCACGCTCCATAGGCACTGCAGAAATCTGAACACCTGACCACCAGTTGAGCATGCAGGGAAACCGTCCCAGGATGTGCTGTCTGGTTGGTCTGCCCCGCAACACTTTAAACCTAGTTTCGCTTTGCATGTGTAGTGACCTTGGTAGAACCTTTCTGTCGCATGCAAAGGTCCCAGGTTCAGTTTCTGACATCTCCAGTTAGAAACTCAGCTTTGGGCAGACTGAGATCAAATTGAGAAAACATTAAGGTGCCCTGAGAACATGGAGAGCTGTTGCCAATCCCAAGAGATAACACTGAGCTAGGCAGATCAAAGATCTGACTTCTTATAAGGCAGCTTCATATATCCATAAGCTTGTATTACTCTGATCCGTCTGCATCTATTTTCCTTTTTTTAAAAAAATCACACCTAATTTTCCAGCCCATTAGCCCTAGTAAATTACAACTCACAAATATATGCTGGGGGCTTCCTGTGAGTAAGGCTTTTGGTCATAATGAAAGTCTGAGCAGAAGGCTTCCCTATATTAAAGCCTACCCATTGTTGAAGATGGAGTCTAGTTTCAGTGGAAAGAGGAGGGAACAGGGTCACAAGAAGAGAAGGCAGGGGGTCAGTGTGGAACAGTGGGCAGAGTACAGGGTGGGTGTCAGCCATACCCATGTGTTTATCCTTTTGCCAAAAAAAAAAAAAAAAAGTGGAAAACAGGATAGTCCAGGAAGGCATTCTTGTAAAGAAAGTACAGCTGTGATTGGCTAAAACAGCTGCACAGTGGAGAGTGCCTCCCCACCATACAGCTGTTTTTCATTCTGGTTTGCAGTCCCTTTAAACTTTAAAGGGACTGCAAAGGGCAGCCTGAAACAGCTGTGCAGCAGGGAGGGTCTCCTCCTGTACAGCTGTTTTGCAGTTGCTTTAAAATTTAAAACCTGAAACAGCTGAGCTCAACTGTTTTTTGGGCTTTCTGCAAGGGCCATGAATTACAAACCAATTCAGTTTGTGAACAGGCCTCCATTTGGTTTGGTTAATGGTTCAGTCATGAACCACAAACCGAACAGCATTTTCCCGGTTTGTGCACATACCTAGGGTGACGTGCTGTAATGGACTGGCTCAGAAGGTGACCTCTTAGGTCTGCCAGCTTCCAGGTGGGTCCTGGAGATCCCCCAGAATTACAGGTCATCTCCAGACTACAGAGATCAATTCCCCTGGAGAAAATAGATGCTTTAGAGGGTGGACTGTATGGCACTGTACCCCACTGAAGTCCCTGTCCTCCCCAGGCTCAATCCCCAAATCTCCAGGGGCTTCCTAATCGGGATCAAGCAACCCTACCCCTCCATCCCCTGTCGGTGGCTGTGGGGAGGACCTGGTAACCCTAGTCAGAGGATGGACTCTATGGCATTATACCTTGAGGTCCCTCTCTTTCCCAAACCTCATCTTCCCCATGCTCCACCCACAAAATCTCCAGGTATTTCCCAATCCATAGCTGGCAACCTTATGCCCTCTATTAGGGATAGTGTATGTGTTTTTCCCCATTCAGTCCTTCAATCCCAGCCCCTACTGCATTCTGTTGTTCCACTAGGAGTCTGCTGTTAGACTCAAGTGTTGTTATGTTTTGTAATCCACCTGTGGATTGACTGAATAGCTTTGTTTTACCAGTAATCTTTGCTGCTAGACTCAAATGTCATTATATTTCGTAATCCGCTTCCTGAGCGACTGAATAACTTTGTTCTACTAGGAATCTTTGCTGTTAGATTCAAACATTGTTATCGTTCAATTGTTACCATATTTTGTAACCAGCTTACTGATAGGCTGAAGGGTTCTACAGGGCTTGTAATCCATCTTGATTTGCAGTGAAAAAAGCAGACTATAAATGAAAATAAATACAATGAATAGAATCCACCAAAGTGAGTAAGCCATTATAGCTCACCCACCCAAACAAAGTATATTTGACATCAAAAGCATACCAAAAGCTTGGTTAAAAAGGAAAGAGACAAACTCTCAACTAATTTATGAAGGCTTTCTGGACTGGTTACCTGGAGCCAATGCCGGCTCACCTTAGCTGACCAGGAGTGGCTGTCTGCAAGCCTGTTTAAATCCCTACTTGGCTGTGAAGTAATGATTGATTTACCTCTTTATTTCGAGGGTGCCAAAATTAGCCAAGCAGTGTATATAAATCAAAGCAAGACAATAGACCTGCCTACAGGCTTATGAAATGAGAAAGGTAAGGCACCGGAGAAAGGGTACGGAGGGGGGACAAATGTAGAGGAAGGAGATCGGCTTGATGATTCCGGAATGAGATGGTAAATTGTTAATGAATGCTTGAAATCCACTTGCAGCCAGCCAATCTACTGTTGCTGGTTTTTTATTAGGGCAGAGGGGGTGCAACTATCGCCGGAGGCCTCTTGAGAAGTGACGGATCAGAACAAACCTCCTTTGTTGTTGAAGTCACAGAGCAACTGGCAGTTTGAGCAAAACTTCTTTCTAGCAAGGATTGCTTTCTAGGCCCCTCACCCTTTGGCAAATCCCCGGGACCTGTTCTTCCTGGAAGGAAGAGGGGAAATAGGGTTGCCAGCTTCCAGGTAGGGCCTGAAGAGCTCTCAGGATTACTAGTAATCTCCACACTACAGAGACCAGTTCCCCTGGAGGAAATGGCAGCTCTGGGGGGCAGACTCTGTGTTATACAATAGAGTCTAAGAAAAATGGAAGTCCTAGAGTAACATCACATCCCACATGGGCTCCCTTCCCTCCCAAATTCCATCCTTCCCAAGCTTCACCTCAAAACCTCCAGGAATTTCGCAGCCCATAGCTGGCAACCCTATGTCGCCACACATGCTCTGGTCAGTGAGAGAGACCAGAGTGTGCTTCCTCTCGTTGTGGTAGTCACCGTGCAACTGACAGACCTCTTCATAAAAGTGGACAAGAAATGGCAGAGATTACAAACTGAAATTATGCGGTGCCAGTCACTGAAACTGGGAACACTCCTTGAATTTATAGCTTACCCTTTCAACTGGTGACAGTTGAATTTATAGCTTACCCTTTCCCTCTGCCTTCCAGCTGCCATGAAGAGGGCTATCATGGTACAGAGAGAGAGCCAGCATAGTGTGGTGGTTAAGAGCAGTGGATTCTAATCTGGGGAACCGAGTTTGATTATTGACTCCTCCTGACCTTAGGTCAATCATAGCTCTCTCAGAGCTCTCTCAGACCCACCTACCTCATAGGGTGTCTGTTGTGGGGAGAGGAAGGGAAGGAGATTGTAAGCCACTCCAAGACTAAGAGCAGGGTATAAAACCAACTCTCCTCCTCCTCCATTCATAAGTTACGGTGAATGCAAGTACATCCCCCATATATGTGCACACATCTGTTTGTGAGAAGAGCCAATGTATGCTCATTTTACAAGTGAAACTGGGGACCAGGGGATCAATGTGGGACTTAAACCACTTGTTTGGTTGTACATGTATTGAACACAACATGAGAGTTATCCAGCTGTCACAAGTCAGGGGCCTCAAACAAGGGTTTTCTGGCTCAGACTCAGAAGAGAGAGAAGAGAGAAGAGTTTGGATTTATACCCTGCCCTTCACTGCCCAAAGGCATCTCAGAGCGGCTTACAAACTCCTTTCCCTTCCCCTCCCCACAACAGACACCCTATGAGGTAGGTGGGGCTGAGAGAACTCTAACACAAACTGCTCTTTTGGGAACAGCTGTGCCAAAGCTTGTGACTGACCCAAGGTCACATCAGCAGGTGCAAGTGGAGGAGTGAGGAATCAAACCCGATTCTCCCAGATAAGAGTCCGCACACTTAACAACTACACCAAACTGGCACCCTCCTTAGATCATCATCAGCCCTAGACCTGAGGTCAAGCCAGCCAAACTATAATAGACCCTCAGCTGCCTTGCCACACCAACGTCCATACAAAGAAAACCAAGTGACCCCTCTAGGGTAACCAGCCTTCAAGTCATAGTTGGGGATCTCCTGGAATTACAAATGGTCTTCAGACAATTCCCCTGAGGAAAATGGCTACTCTGGGAGATGGGCTGTATGGCATTATACCCTCCTGATGTCCCTCCCCTCCCCAACACCCCCCTTCCCATGCTCCACCCCCAAAATCTCCAGGTATTTCCCAGCCTGGCAACCATGGGCACACAATGCATGTGTAATCACAGCAACTTTTGAACAGGCCTATTGGGAGATGCCCTCCCTAGTTTCAGTCAGCTGCAAATCTAGGGATGCCAGCCTCCAGGTGGGACCTGGGGATCTCCTGGAATTACAGCTCATCTCCAGACTACAAAGATAAGTTCCCCAGAAGAAAAGGGATGCTTTGGAGGGTGGGCTCTCTGGCATTGTACTGAGGTCCCTGTCCTCCCCAGGCTCCATCCCCAAATCTCCAGGAGTTTCTCAACCTAGAGTTGGCAACCCAACCCCCA
Organism: Gekko gecko; assembly: GCA_029375565.1. NCBI lineage: Eukaryota > Metazoa > Chordata > Lepidosauria > Squamata > Gekkonidae > Gekko > Gekko gecko. The sequence goes on along the minus strand of JAPDNY010000013.1, from coordinate 18,071,669 downwards.
CCAGAGGCCAGGGGGGACCTGGCAACCTTATTCACCTCCCCAAAGAATATTTTGTACTTGGTTTTAATTGCAAAGCATATTGGATCATGACTCCTTTGAATATCTTTCGGTCCCAAGTTTTGATGGAAAGTGGGATAAAAACAGAGTGAACAAAGCAAGAAACAAAGCCAAGGCTGAACTTGATGGGGAGATTCCTACTTGTAGTCAGATATGTCTTTAAAAATCCCTGTTTCCAATCCTGGGGCACATAACCAAGTAAAACAAATTTCAAATGAAGAGAGAGAAATCAGCCTTGATCATGCCAACAATCTCCTATGTGAATAGCTGTGAAGTTATAATATATACTTGCTGATGTAAAGGCAGACGAGGCAACCTTTTTAACATCTGTTTTTTTTTCTTCTTTCTTTTGCTGCCACTATGTGCTAAAAGGAAGTCCATGTTCTGTTGCTGGGAATCACAGTCTTTCTCATGCACCAGATGGCCAAGGCATTTCAATCTTAACTCTGGTTGAAAAGGAAGAGTAATCATGCAATAGGTCCCACACTGTTCCTTTACCATACATAGGCTGCGATCACACGCACAATTAGCCCTACCATAGGTGCAAATGCCGGGTGGATTTAAAGGATGTGATCAGACACAAACATATGGGAAGTGCCCCACACCTGTTGGCAACCTGTTTTGCTCCACCGCAGAAGTGGAGTTAAAAGACACTGGGGAAAGTCCAGTAGCAAACGGGTTGCTACGGGCCACAGACAGCGTTTTCCATCTAATCACGCCAGTGCACTCTCATGGCGTCGGGACGGTCTGATCGGGCCATCCCAACTCTGCATTCCCCCCCCTTTGCGGTATGTGCATAATTGCACACTCCATAGGGAGCCCTCAGTGCTGAGATGTGATTCATCGATTCCAGTGGTTCGTATGATCATACAGTGGTAGGCTGCCCCTGCAGCTTCCAAGGACTGTATGATTGCACAACTGCAGGTCAATTTCCTCCGGGGAGAATAGCCTTGCTTCCCCCCCATGTTATCTCATGTATGTGACTGCCACCATACTATAGTTTTCAACACTGCTAGATCCAGGGCCTACCTTTAACTCAAATCTGTAATGTGGAACTGCATTTTAATTTGTGTACACACATGCCCCTCTTCATTCTCTCTCTGTCTTCCAAGGCACAATCATACAGCCATTCCTTCTCCTTAGGGAGCACTGCAAATTATAGTTATCTTGGGGAAGACAAAGATCCCTAATAGAATTTGGAGCCCCTCTGCTCCAAAACTACAATTTAAATGGAGACTGGGTGGAAGCTATGGCACTTCAGTTGGTACGAACTGTAATAAATCTGAAGTGTAGACCACTTACTTTCTCCTTCTCTTCCCCTTTCCACTCCCAACTTCCTTGTATTATTTTTTTAAAAATAATAAGAGCTATAAATATTACGGGGACAGACCTACATTGGGTCCAGTCACACGCAAATTAGACATGTGATAGGGACGAATACCAGGCAGATTTTATGGGTGCGATCACACGGGAACTTCTGGCAAGAATCCCGCACCCATCCACAACCCGTACCAGTCAGCCGAAGAAGTGGAGTAAAAAGATACCAGGGAAAGTGCACCATTTCCCAGAAAACACGGGGTGCGGGCAGGTGTCAGATCGTGGAAGCACTGGTATCCCATCACATCCAGCACCCATCTGCGTCCCATCTCACACCAGATGTTTTTTTTATGCCTCCTTGATCATGCATTTCTGTGGTCATGTGCATGTGGGAACTCCGGCTTGAAAAAAAAATGCCCGTCGGGAAGCGGCGGGTTGCAATCACCACATGTGTGATCATGCCATGCCACTTCTCTCCCCCCCCCCTTGCCATGCTTCACCATCAACATGTGATTGGTGGCAGACAGCCTAAGCACGAAGCCTCAGGGGAACATCTGATCATGCTACTGTGCTTCATTTTGCTCCAGGGCAAAAAACCTCACTCCCCCCTGGATTATCTCACTTGTGTGACCGGGACCATTGGTAAGCTGTGACCCATTTACAGTTCCAGCCTACAAGTAGAAGACAACTGTTTTAGAGTTGGTATGAATTTGTCCCAGAGAGATCATCTCTAATTGCAGATGACATGAGCTGTCATAGTTTCCAGAAACAGGATACCCAGTTTTTGTCCGGGTCACAGAATTTCTAGATTAGGATCTTTCTTCTCCTCCCCTTCCTCATACTTTTTTTTTTTTTTGCCATCAAGTTGCAACTGACTTCTGGTGACCCCATTGGATTTTCAGGGCAAGAGACATTCAGAGGTGGTTTGCCATTGCCTGCCTCTGCGTCATGACCCAAGACTTCCTTGGCAGTCACCCACTCAAATACTAACCAGGGCCAGACCCGCTTAGCTTCTGAGATGTGACAAGGGAAGACTAGACTGGGCTATCCAGGGCAACTCATAACTTAGTAACCAAATTAAAAATGCCTTGAAATACTTCCTTAAACAACCATCGCAGTAACCATCAAGGGATGCTGCCACCACCTCAAGGAGAAGTAAACACATGGCATTGAAACACTGGAGTCTCGGTGAAAAAAGAACGTGAGCTGGATAGCTGGCTTTCATGGGAGGCATTCTCCCAGAGGAGGAGGTAGGCAGGGTGAAGAGTTGGGGGAAAGACAGTGGGGAACATGTTACCTAGCAGCAGCCCTTAGTTTCTACAGACTGTTGATTCCAGAACTGTAACAGGTAACCCTTTGAATGAACAGGACTACAGAGGTTTCCCTGAAGCTGGAACTGAGCTAGCAGAGGACATGCCTCTCTGAGGATAAAACCCAAAGCCGTTGCCCACAACGATGACCAGTGATGTGGTGAGATACTGGCCTGTATCCTACCACTCCACTAAGCGATGGTGGAAGATTTCCTCAAATCAGATGAAGGGTCCTTTAGGCTGAAGTTAGGATTTAGAGTTCTCCTGAAATTACAACTGATTTCCAGACTGCAGAGCTCAGTTCCCCTGGAGAAATGGCAGCTTCAGAGAGTTGATGCTACGGCATCACATCCCTGCTGAGTTCCCTCTCCTCTCCAAATTCCGCCCTCCCCAGTATCTATTCTCAAATCGCTAGGAATTTCCCAACTGGGACTTGGAAACCCTACCTCCAATGGAAAAGCCACTTCAATTTGAGGAAGACTCTTTAGATTAGAGGATCTTCCTCAAGTCTAACACAGGATACGTTCCATTGACCTGATATAAAATTGAAGAGGCAGCCCATCAATGTCCTTACATCAGGGTATCCTCTAGGGTTACCAGCTCTGGGTTGGGAAATACCTGGAATTTTGTGGGGGAGTCCAGGGTTGCCAGCAATACTCCCTTTAAGCTATGCAGTCTTGTGAGCAAAAATTCTACTTTGAAGCTACTGGCATTAAAGTTGTGAGCAAGTGATTTGACTACTGCAAAAATTAGTTTGCTCTGGAGCCATTCTTCCTAAGTAAAGACAAAACTGTGTGAGCTGAAGGCTAAAAAACTGTCAGCTAGCTCATGCTAACTCAGCTTAGAGGGAACACTGGTTGCCAGGTCTTTCCTAGTCCCTGGCAGGGGAATTGAGGGGGGGCATTTCTGGAGGGGTGTGGGCATCCCCAATATGATCATGTCATACAGAAGTGACATCATCACATTGGGGACCAGCACCCCACATGCCTGCACTCCAAATGGCAGATTTGCCGCTTGGAGTTCAGCCCCCTCCACACTTCTTGCCAAAAGCATTTAAAGGGTCCCTTTAAAATGCTTTTTGGGGGAAGTGGGGGCTCCTATGCCTGCACCCGCTTCCTGCTAAAACCATTTAAAGGTACCCTTTAAATGCTTTTGGCGGTGTGGGGGGCATCCACCTGAATTCGTCACTTGGAGTTCAGGTGTGGGGCTGGCAGCTTCCCCTCTCCCTTCCCTCCTGCAAGTTTTAAAGGGCCTTCCAGCTGACAGGCGGGTCATGTGCTCCCGCCAATCAGCTGGAAGGCCCTTTAAATCTCATAGGAGGGAAGGGAAAGGGGTGGCTGCTGGGGGTTGCTCTTGGGGCTTGGGTGGGGCTTGGGAGTGGGGCTCCCCCACCAGCCAGCGGGCTCCTGCCCATGAAATCAGGGGATCCCCCCCCAGCAGAGTCTGAGGAGGGCAGCATTTGGGGACAGGAGGGACTTCAGTGGGGTATAATTCTGTAGAGTCCACCTTTCAAGGCAGCCATTTTCTACACGTGGGCTGATCTCTCTCCTGAGGATCACCTGTAATCCCAGGAGAGCACCAGCCACCACCTGGAGGTTAACAAACACACAAAAATGAAAATACAGCAAATGCAGTTATACAAACAAATTGATTCCTAGCTACTTGGAACCTACTGGTCGACTTTGTGTCATTTTGAATCTTGCCAGAGCTGGGTTGAGCTCCATCACTAAAGAAAAGCAGCCCGATGAAGCCCTAAGAAATGGCAAAGCAACCTAGGCGTGCCATCACCGCTCCTTTGGTTCGCACTTCAGCTAGTCCTGAGCTCATGCCATCTATTGCAATGCTTCCTTCTGGAAACTCTTCTCTGCACCACGAAGAGAGACTTGTACTTTCAAGGACTAGTAGGTCACTCTTCAACTGGTACTTTTGTCATTTATGCATGGTGGCAAAACTATTTGCTAGGTGTATTAATTGTGGTTGTAAATAGAACTGTATAAGAAGACAGTAGTCTCTAGTGTGATTTGTACAGCGCGGCAGATTATTCTGTTCATTTGTTTGTATAACCACCTGGAGGCTGGGAACCCCAGTATCCCCCCCTTTGACACAACCCCAACCACAGCTACAACTGTAAATGCTCTTCTGTTCTCGTCGTTCAGCAAAACGCTGCCATACAAGCCTCCTAGAAGCCTGCCCAGGCGCTGCGTTCAGGCGCCCTCTTTCCTCTCGTCATCTCTAACGGTTCCTCGTTAATTCTCACCTTGACAACTTGGCTTCACCGTGTCTCTCCCATCCCACCAACTTTGCAGCCCATTTCATGCTGGATCGAGCCGCTCCCTAGAAAAGCAAGTGCCACTTAATCACGAAGGTGCCACACCACTTATTATCTCTTCCGACAGACGGGCGAGCGTGGCGGCTCCTCCGGCACGACGGCTTCAGAGTTTCTGGTTTCCCGGCACGCCCTTGCAAAGGTGGTCGATTTCCACGCGGGTCACATTTTCACAGGGTCAGAAGTTGTGAAGGCACAGCAATCTGTATAAATCTGGTCCTTTTTTCCCATTAAAAGGAAGAAATTGAAGGCCACAGCCAGGATCGAGCACAAAAGGAGATAATCTAGTCCTGATGATTGGAAGGAGGAGGGAAAAAGAGACAGGGACGAGAGGAGATACAATAGATAGACCCTTCAGCGGGGGATTTTTTACCCCATTCCATTCCCCTACTGTGTCTGATGACAACCTCATTTCAGTGACATTCTCCTGTGTCATACGTCTCTATTTCTCCATCTCATTTTCTCTCCACTTTCCTTTCCGTTCCATTACACACTGCTTCTCTGTCCTCTTCCCCCGGCTTCCCCTGCCCCTCCTTTCTTGGTTGATCCATTCTCTCCTCGGTCTCCAAGCCATGCTGGCAATACAAAAAAAATCATAATAAAACATCCTTCCGCACCTCATCTCTTTGTCTCCACTGGATAGCTAATAGTGCTGCCATTTGCTTCCCAGCCGAGATTTCACTGTCTGCCTCAGAACTGGGCATGCAGAAATCGTGAGAAACAGGCTGCGGAGCAGGAGAGATGCAGTGGAGAGACCTTGTTCCCTTGACATACTTCCTCGGGGGTGTCTCACCTGGCGCGGGTGAAAGCCACGTCTGCTACGGGCTGAGAGGGCCTACAATGCTGTCTCTAGATCTTCTTGTTTGATCCATTCACTATCACTCAACTTTCTTCCCGTATATCTTTACTTCTCCATTTTAGAGACCTGTTACTGTTATTAGGCCTGTCGGGGCTTTGAGTGAGCATTGGCTGATGAGCAACCGCATCATGTGCGAACGCCGCATGGATCATCTTTGGCATCCCACTGCAAACAACAATGCATTAGCGATCCAATCTGTTTTCAGTTTTGATTTCTGGACTTTTCACAGGCACATTGTTCTCAACATTCTACCACAGTTTTCTGTTCACCTTTCTCTCTTGCTCTCCCTCTCTCCCCCCCCACATGTCATCAATGCACACAAGAGCATAGGGACTGTGATTAAAATGCTGTGCAGCAAGGAATCTGAATGCAATCGCTTGACCATCTTGAGATATGAGCCTATATGTGCATTGCTTGAAGCACAGCACACAACAGAACACTGAACAATCACAGTGTGACCATCTTAAGATGTGAGCACGTAAGGTACATTTTTAAAAGAAGAATGTGCTGGGTCACAAGTGACTCATGGCGGCCACCTTCCCTAGAAAGTGTTCCAGGCATGAGATGAACAGTGGTGGTTTGCCATTGCCTTCCTTTGGAAAGCAACCTCAATTCCTTGGTTACATCAAGATCCCTTTTTGTGAAGTGTTCTAATCGGAGCACATCAGAGCACGAACAGAGCAGTAACCTGGCAGGAAGAGAAGTGTCTGTGCCCAGGGTCTCCTGGGCAGAGTCTGGGGTTGCAGTGCCCTCCGGGGTTCTCCTTTTCCTGGGCAAGGACCTTTGGGAGTGCCTCAGTTACATTCACCCCGTTCCCTTTCCCCTGCCACCATGCAGACTTTCCCATATAGATCTAGAGATGTGCCTTGTTCTTGCTCCCCAGATCTCTCCAGGTCTGCTCTTACAATGCCCCCTGGAGGAGGAATATCCCTGGACTCCTCCAACCCTCTCTCCCCAAGGACTGGGACCTCCCAACTGGCAGGACTCGTAACCTGGGCCTAACTCGTAACCTCTGAAGGGCGAAGTTTGCCCCTCGCTCCATCCCCTCCTTCTCCCAGCCCAGCACAGATTGAGATCCTGGGGACTTGTCTGCCAGCTGCAGAGTTGCCCCCTGCACTTTCTCCCCACTGCCTCCTTCTTCACAGAGGTCACCAACATGTGGGGTTGCCAGCCTCCAGGTGACAGCTGGAGATCTCCCAGAATTACAACTGTTCTCCAGATAGGGTTGCCAAGTGCAAATTTTCTTAGAGTGGGGGAGTCCCGCTCGGCACCTGGAGCTTCTGTGCGCGCCTTGCGCGCGCGCGCCACCATGACGTCACCAGAAGTGACGTCATCGCGTCAGGACGTTGGGGGATTCGAGGGAAAACATAGAGTTTTCCCTCGAGTCATGGAACGTCCCGCCTCCAAATGACATCATCACACTGGGGACGTTGCCGGAAGGGGGTGGAGTTCCCCCCGGGGCCCGATTTTCTGGGGGCGGGTAACGGGCCTCTCGGGGCGGGGGTTACCCGCCCCCCGGGGGGACTTGGCAAGCCTATCTCCAGAAAACAGAGATCAGTTCCCCTGGTGGTGGTGGGGGGGGGATGGCTGCTTTGGAGGGTGGAATTTATGGGCTTGTACCTTGCTGAGGTCCTTCCGCTTCTCGCATCCCACCCTCTACAGGCTCTACCCCCCAATCTCCAGGTATTTCCCAACCCAGAGCTGGAAACCCTTGGGCATCCCCAGTATGCTGGCTGGCTGGCTCTTGGGCTGCACCTTGTCAGATGCTGCACCCCCTCCTGGGACGCTCCCGCCTCCTCTGTCACTTTTGCCGGGCCCTGTTGTTGACATCTGCTGCTGCTGGCTGGATTTGGGAAGCTGGAGAATGACCCTCCTGCTGCAGTGAGTAGTGTTGCCAGCTCTGGGTTGGGAAATACCTGGAGATTTGGGAGGAGTGGAATTTGGGGAGGGCAGCATTGGGAGAGGGGAAGGACCTCAGGAGGGTGCAGTGCCACAGAGTCCGCCTTCCAAAGCAGCCATCTTCTCCAGGGGAACTGATCTCTATTGTCTGGAAATCAGTTGTAGTAGCAGGAGATCTCCGGGGCCACCTGGAAGTTGGCAACCCTAGCAGGGGTAGAAGCCACCACCACCACCCCCGGACTAGAAGATCATGGCTTAGAATCAATCTTGTCCTTTCTCCATGGTGGTTTTAGGCCACGGTACATAGTTCTCGGCTCCCCTCTTTTTATCCCCACAACAATCCCGCAATCCCATGAGGATAATGGCCGGAGAGTGATTGACATGAGGACACTCTCTGAATGTCGTGGCTGAGTATGAATTTTAGAAATCCCCCAAGCTAAAGTAGAAGCCAGGAAACTGAGCCAGCCCGTGGAAAAGCAAAGAAAGGAATTTGGGGGTGGGGGGGCCTTCTGTTGATCTTTACTGTCACTGCGTCTTAAGGCCCAACTTTTTAAGCAATCACTTCCTGTTCTTCATTAGGACTCCAAAACTACTTGCCCCCATACTTATGGGGCCATTTCAAAGGCTTTTGTCGAGCGTTCCTCTGCCTGCTAGCAACTGCGCCCCTTGAAGTTCTCCGCTCCATTTCCTTCAGAATTTCATCTGCTATGAAGTTTATCAAGAGCATCTGTTAGCAATCTGGAATAGAACAGTAATGATGCCATTAGCAGCACATTTGGGGAGCATGGTTGATGGCAGCACTGCGGCGGAAGGAGAAGAGCCTGCGCATCGCATGTCTGTATGGGGGAGTGTCGTGACCTTGACATCTCGGCAGTGACTAATGCTCTGCCTCCTAGAGCAGAATAGAATGGGTGACAGTTACTCAGTGTGCTGGTTGCTTACAGAGATGTCTTTCTGAATGTGTTTAGGAGATTAGGAGTTGTCTTAGAGTAAATCAGATTACTGGTTCATTCATGCCAGGAGTGCTTATTCCGACTGGCTCTCCAAGGACTCTTGATGAGTTTTCCCACAGATCTTGGAGAGGTCAAAGAATAAAACTAAGAGAGGGCTGGCATATATGGATTGGGACATACCTGGAGATTTGGGGAGCAGTGCCCATGGAGAGAAGAGATTGGGAGGGGAATGGCCTCAGCATGGCACAATGCCATAGAGTCCACCCTCCAAAGCAGCCATTTTCTCCAGGGGAACTGTAGTCTGGAGATCAGTGGTAATTCCACTTCTCCAGCCCCCACCCAGTGGTTGGCAACCCTAATTTATGGGCAAAATGTCTGCTTTATCACCAAGATATTGGATCTTCCACTAACAGATGCCAAGATGGATAAGTATTGGCTTTATCAGATGGAGTCCCTCGCACAAGATCTTTTCATCATGTGGTTTTCCAGGAGGGAATCAACTCATGGTGGTTCTTTGGGAAGAAGAATGCAGATTAATAAAAGAAAACATGGCCTGGTCTATTCAGATTATAGGTCTGAATGAGTACAATCCACTCTTGTCTCATTCCTGCCCCATTCTGCTGTATATGTAGACCAGCCCACACTTTCTCTTATTAGACTCTTATTCTCTTATTATTTAAACAATAGAGAGAGAAGAGAGAGAGAAGAGATTGGATTTATACCCCGCCCTTCACTACCCAAAGGAGTCTCAGAGCGGTTTACAAACTCCCTTCCCTTCCCCTCCCCACAACAGACACCCTGTGAGGTAGGTGGGGCTGAGAGAGCTCTTGACAGAAACTGCTCTTTTTCAAGAACAGCTCTTATCAGAACTATGGCTTACCCAAGGTCATACAGCCAGGTGCAAGTGGAGGAGTGGGGAATCAAACCCAGTCCTCCCAGATTAGAGTCCACGCACTTAACCACTACACCAAACTGGTTCTGAATTACAAAAATCTGAGCACATAGAAAACTAGCATTAAAAGGAGTAGGGTAGGATAGAGTCTCTCTGCTGGATTTGCTAGTTTTCTCCTTGCAAGGATGTTCTTCGCTTTCCTGTCTCCTTCTGCTGTGTGTGCATCCCCAGGCCTGTGCATCCCCTCCCTGCATCCTTTAAGCTTCAAATGTTCCAGCTGGTCAAGTGTCACTGATTTATTTCATTGCCGTGCTTCCCTTCCTCCAAGAAGCTACGGGAGACATAACGTTATTTCCTCACAACAGCCCTGTCGAGCAGATTAGGCTAAGAGAGAGCAACTGGTCCAAGGTGCAAGCTTCATGGCTGAATGCTATTTTGAACCCAGATCTCCCCAGTCCTAGTCTGACACTCTTGCCAGCTGCTGTAGGCTATTTCGACAAGGACCTTTGGATCTAACTGACCGAAAATATCTTCTTTAGTGTCTTCATAAGCAGTCTGGCTGTCCTCGACCAGGACCAGGGCCTTTTCAGCTCTGGCCCCAACCTGCTGGAACTCTGTGTCTAATGAGATGCAGGCCCTGCAAGACTTGGTTCAGTTCAGCAGGGGCTGTAAGACCAAGATGTTCCACTGGGCATATGGTTGAGGACAGTGATGGTTGCAGGCAGTTTGGTGTAGTGGTTAAGTGCGTGGACACCCTGTGAGGTAGGTGGGGCTGAGAGAGCTCTTGACAGAAACTGCTCTTTTTCAAGAACAGCTCTTATCAGAACTATGGCTTGCCCAAGGTCATCCAGCCAGGTGCAAGTGGAGGAGTGGGGAATCAAACCCGGTTCTCCCAGATTAGAGTCCGCGCACTTAACTACTACACCAAACTGGCTCTTTTTTGTCTGGGTTTTTGGGTTTTATGGCACGATACCCTGCTGAGGTCCCTCCCTTCCACAAATCCTGCCCTGTCCACGCTCCACCCCCCCTTCCCAAATCTGCAGGTGTTTTCCAATCCAGAATTGGAAAACTGTGCTGTAGAGAAACTTGAGATGTGTTATGTGCCATCAAATTGCTTCTGACTTAGGACAACCCTATGAGTTAACAACCACCCAAACACCCCATCGTCGACTGCTGCCTTCAACTTTTCCTAACGTGTCTTTTCCAGTAATCTTGTCTTCACATAAAGTGACCCAAAGCTTGAGGGGGGTCACGCATTAAAGAAAAGCAGGTTTGAAAATCACTGGTAATAAAAACTTGGACAGTCACCAAAACCTAATCACTGAGAGATGCACATCTAAAATCCATCCTCTAATGAGTATTTACTTAGAGCCTTAAATTAAGTCAAACTCAGATATTTGGATTACTGCATAGAAGAAGAAGAGGAGGAGGAGGAGGAGGAGGAGGAGGAGGAGGAGGAGGAGGAGGAGAGATTGGATTTATACCCCACCCTTCACTATCCAAAGGAGTCTCAGAGCAGCTTACAAACTCCTTTCCCTTCCCCTCCCCACAACAGACACCCTGTGAGGTAGGTGGGGCTGAGAGAGCTCTGACAGAAACTGCTCTTTTTCAAGGACGGCTGTGCCAGAACTATGGCTTGCCCAAGGTCATCCGGCAGGTGCAACTGGAGGAGTGGGGAATCAAACCCGGATCTCCCAGATTAGAGTCCGCACACTTAACCACTACACCAAACTGGCTGAGCAGACTTTTTGTTTGTCTCCTTGTGAAGAGCTGGGCCCTTTCTGCACTAACAGCTCACTGTAGCTTACTCTGGATCACCTAAGCAGCCGAGCATCTAAGGTTAATTTCGTATTTTGTGTCCTTGCCCCCTGCATTATTCTTTTTTCCCCCTCCAGTTTATTTTTGTGTATGCATTTTGCATCTACAATCAAAACTCGCATGTTTGCTTAATGGTGGATAACATCACTTGTGACCTGTGGAGGGGGCGTCCAATTGCCACCAACTTGGCCAAGTGAGAGGGCAAGGGCACTGTCCCCATTCTCTCCTCTCCTCTCCTCCCCGCCCTCCCACCCCCTTTGGCTAGCAGCCACTGGGCTACTCTAGGCATGCATGACCCGTAGAAGGATGCCAGCTTGGTGGCCAGCTGGCCGGCTGGTCTGTCGGGAGGGGTGGTGTCCCAAGGGTTTCAATTAAAAAACAAAAACAAATGGGCCTTCAATCCTCTCCCATTGTTTCCAATGGGTAATCCCGTTTCCAATGGGAAAAGATCCCTCCCTGGAGTCCAATGTGCAAAGGGGGGAAGTGTGTTAAACGCCCCCCCCAAGCTAGAAGCATTAAACTTGCAGAGGACCTCCGTGGGCTGCTCCTCTACCTGCCCTCCAAGTTGTGTGCAGATTGGCTTTGGGCTGTGAAACAAGGCAGAAGCTGCAAAAGAACCGGATGCACAAGGAAGCTGAAAGCAGGATGCAATGCAGAGGGAGATTAACGTTCCGAAGCGGCTGCGGGAAAACAGTGGGGAGAAACAGACGGGTGCAGAAGGAGCTTTGGATAGCTTGCAGTGCAGCACATTCAACTGATTTAGCATAACTCTGTTTAGGACTGCACAATCAAAGTCTGCCAGAATGAAGTGACTGCCTCTCACTCAGCTTCTTCCCTCCGCATCCTTGGATGAACATGCAATTATATATAAATTAAACAAGGTTTTAATGATGGCAGATCGGCATAAATAATGAAACCTTTCCGTCTTCTTAATGTGCATTGAAACTAACAGGCATCCTCTACTGACTGCTAGTATTTTGGGGGACTCTAGCTCCAAACTGAGCCCCTCCTCAACTTTTATATGTCTCTCTCCAGCCACACCCACTGCAGAGAGGCGGCTGATCATTGATAGTATATCTTCTTGGCCTGCAGAAGGTCCCAGGTGCTATCCCTGGCATCTCCAGTAAGAATCAGGTTGCAGGTGGTGTGAAGAGCCTGGAGAACTGCTGCCAGTCTGAGTAGACGGTACTGACTTTGATGGACCAAGAATCTTATTGGGTATATAAAGCAGCCTCATGAGCTCCTTTCCTGACTTCCTTTCCTAGCTTGTGATCAGGCCTTGCTTCCCTCACAAGCAACCTATTACTCATGTAGAAACCTCTCTTTCGGTAAAGAAAATCAACAGACTATCCTCTTTAAGTGAGTTGCTACTTTTGCAGTGGTGCTCCTCCTATGGACAGGCAAAGCTGCCTTGGCTCATTCAGTCATAATACAAACCCATAGATCATTTTTAGGGTCGCAAACAGTGTTCCCTCTAAGCTGAGCTAGTGTGAGCTAGCTCACAGTTTCTTGGCCTCTGGCTCACACATTTTTCTCTTAGCTCAGGAAGGATGGCTCCAAAGCAAACTAATTTATGCAGCAGCCAAATTGCCTGCTTACAACTTTAATGCCAGCAGCTCACAAAGTAGATTTTTTGCTCACAAAGAGGCCACAGCTTAGAGGGAACTTTGGTTGCAAATTCTAGTTTGGGAAATTCCTGGAAACTGGGAGGGGGTACCTGGGAGGACAGAGTTGGAAGGGGGAGGGGAGAGAACCCAGTGAGGATGTGACGCCATAGAGGCTATCGAATGAAGCTGTCCTTGCCTCCAGGAGAGCTTGTCTATGAAGACTCAAGATCAGTTGTAGTTCCAGGAAAACTCCAGGCTCTACCTGGAGGCTGGCAAGCCTATGGATAGCTGTGAAATAGGATTCAGCTCTCAAACAACACTCGGATCCTGGTTTGCTTTGCAAAAAATTATGCTAGTTTTATCAGCTCTGCACTGGCTAATCTGGGTAGGTGGGGTTTGGTATCAGGGACACTGGGGGAAGTGTCAGAATTAAGCCTGGATGCCTCATCTCTTGTGAAACCATAGTCATGTGCTTGACTGTGCTTAATCAACCAAGTTCAAATGATGGTTTCAGATCCTTACATGGTGAACATTCTTACATGGTGTAACAGACTGCAGTTTAAAATCTTATAAGTGCTATGTAATGGACTGTGAAGGGTTAATGCCTCACAGAGCCAGAGAGCCTTGAGTGACAGGCTGCTCTAAGGAATTTAATTGGTTAGCATCAGTGCTTCAAATGCCTGTACTTTGCCTCCCTCAACCTTTCCAAATGACAATCTAGCTGTGCATATGTTTCACCCTTTCTTTTAATTTCTCTGAAAGCTTTTCTACTTTTTTCAGCGACTAGTCCAAATTTAACTCTGACCCTCTCCTTAAAAAGCAAATAATCTGAGGTCTCCTAATCCCTCATCTCTGAGTAAATTTTACCCAGTCCTCCACAAATCTGTGGGTGAAAATAAATAATTCTGTCCTCATCTGGGACCCCAAAATCTCAACAAGTTTATTTAAAACTGAAGAGAAATGCCTCCACATCATCCCCTTTTTTCAACATCATGGAAATTTATTTTGATCCACTCAGGTACTTTCCCCACTTCTCTGTGGAAGTGGCAATTCTGCCCTTAACTGTATTTCCTTCATTTTCTTAGTATGCATTTCTTTTTCATGTTTCCTATCAGCTTCCCTATCGTGCTGTGCCATTTTAGCTAATTCTTGTTCTACCTGAATTCTGGCTAACTATTTGTCTTTTTCAGCTTCTGCAGTGGCTTTTTCTGCTTGAATTTTAGCTAACTGTATTTGTTGTTCTTTTTTTGCTTCAGTTCTGGATTTTTCCCTCTTTGTCTTTGCCCAGTCAATTTTCATTCTCATAACTTCTACCTCCTGATTAGGATTCTCCTCAGTGGTTGTCTCCTCTCCCTGACTAGCTCCATGTACCTCTCTAGGTCTATGTGGTGGTGCAATTTCTGACAGGAATTCTGTAGTAATTCCTCACAAATTTATAAAATATTTTCTTATTTTAGTTTGTATCCGTGATGGGACAAACTAGTTGTGGGTTTTATTTTCGTATCACAGTGCTATCACCAAATATGATGACCTCACCCAGTTCCCTCCTCCATTTCCCATCCCTTTCTGAATGGGCAGCCCTTTTATCTATTTTCTTCATTGCTGAAAAACAATGGCTGTCCCACCCTGTCGCTGTTTGATATTTTGCTGCTGGCTCAGCCCTGGAACCAGAGGGAAGGGTCAAGATCTCCCTTTAACTTAAACTAGTGAAATGGCACTCAAAGGACTTTAAAAGTTCAAAAACAACAAAATATTTTATTCAACCTAGAGGGGAAAGGACAGAGGATAATATCTCTGAGATAAATCAATATAGGCACAGACTACCGTTCATATGTTTCAAGCAACTGAAAGTTTCTTAGACTTTTCACTGTAACTTAGAATTTTTAAAATGAGAGGAGTTTTGTTGTTGTTGTTGTTTCAGTGTTTTCCAAACACTCCACTATACTTTCTGAAGTGTATTTGGCTCTTTTGGTTGCCAGAGGGCAGGGATACTCTGCTCAGTACCCAAACTCCTCCACTAAACACACTTTTAGTCTTCTTGGGTTTTAACTGACTCCTCAGGATTTTAAAAGGCAGTTTCTAAACCACCAAACCAGGGATCTCTCCACTTTTCAGAGCTATCTCCTTGTTTTAACTGGGTAGGGAAATTCTTTTCTCACTAGAAGATCTATCCCCTTTTCTGCCCTGAATGGGAGTCTTCACCTAACTACCCACTCCTCCTGCCAACATTCCCAATATTCTGTCTTTTTTTAAAAAATTGCTCTCAGTCAAGACTAACACAAACACCATCAGCACTAAGCCCTCTGTCAGGGTTAGAGTCAGACTCATCAGTGCTAGACTCTTCTCAGTCAGGGCTGAATTCAGACTGCTGTCTCCTCAGCAATCAGCTCTCAAGTCTTTCTCTGCTCAACTGATGTTAACCAATCAAATTCCTTGAAGCAGTCTGTCACTCAAGGCTCTCTGGCTCTGTGAGCAATTAACCCTTCACAGTCCATTACCCCTTTACACTGCACTTCTAAGATTTTAAAATGCAGTCCATCACATATGGTCATCCTGCATTCTGACACTCACCCTAACCTTAGTTTGTTTAATTAAACAGTCAGTTTAAATCATGTCTGAAATGAGCCAGTGGGTCAGTCTGGGCTTGCCAGCTCCAGGTTTACAAAACCCTGGAGATCTGGGGGCAAAACCTAGAGTGGGCAGAAGGGGGGGGCGCTGTGTGGGGATGCTATGCCATAGTGTCCACCCTCTGAAGTTACCAGCTGTAATTCCAGGAGAACTTCAGGACCCACCTGGACGGTGACAACCTTAGATCAGTCTACTACTCCATTTAGCTCTGTTTAGACTGGCAACAGCTCTCTGGTATCTCAGGAAGTGCAAAACCATTCCCAGCACTGGCTACCTGAGATCTTCCAACTGGCAATTCCAGAGACTGAATCTGAGACCTTCAAATGCTAAGCTGGCGCTCTACCGCTAAGGTACACCTTCTCCTGAGGTAGCTCTCACTGAACTACAGGTCTCTGGCATTCCTCTTATCCTCTGGCTGCCTGGTTACCCGTCTTTCTTGTCCTTGATCTCTGCAGGAGCTCTGGCATAGTCCCAATGGTCTGCAGTTCACACATCATGGAGTACAACGGTTGGGTCTGGGGCCCCCACCCTTGTGTAGTGGGTTCTCTTCAATTGCCATGCATGTGGTGCCCAATTTGGACTGGGACAGTGCCACATGTGGAGAAGGGGCAGATCTGACTGGGCTCCAAGACTGCTGATCTGCAAAATCTGCTGAAAAAAGGAGTGACACAATTGGTTTGTCCCTTTTCGTTACTCCGTGTTGGATTTGTCCAATCAGCAACGTGTCTCCTGGCACAAATAAGCAGCATGGGGGGGGGGGTGACAAGCTGGGGGAGGGGAATCAATAAGCAACCCGAACCGTCCTTAAATTTAAAACAATATATTTTGAGAAGCTAACGAAAGAAAAGATTTCTTCACATGTCACGGCATATTTTCAACCTGATATCTCCAATGCGCTTGTAATGAGAGCAGATAGGCCATTTATGACCGGGGAAATTAAATGTTATTTCATTTTGTTCTCCGTGCAGTTTCTATCACCTGTCTCTTTCTGGCTTCTCCTGGTTAAAGTTAGTGTCCTTGCTGTTCTTGGGGCCCATTTGTTCTCGCTTCTGTAGCAGCCCTTGCTAGGAGGTGCCCATTAGAAACATCAAGCAAATGAAAGACCCTCATTTGCAAGAGGTGATTTTCTCATCTCATTGAAATGCAGGCGGTTTGTCCCCGGCAGTCGGCTGCATGGAGAGAAATCACACAGGAACCTTCGGCAAACGAGCTGCGTGGAGTCTTGGGAGGATGTCAGCCAGCCTTACTGGAGGGAGAGGGGGTAGTAGGGAGGGATATTTGGAGGAGGATACACTAGGGTTGCCAACCTCCAGGTAGCGGCTGGAGGACTCCCGCTATTACTACTGATCTCCAGGGGGCAGAGATCAGTTCCCCTGGAGAAAATGGCTGCTTTGGAAGGTGAACTCTATAGGGTTATACCCCACTGAAGTCCCTCCCCTCCCCTAAAGCCTACCCCCCACAGGCTCCAACCCCCAAATCTCCAGGTATTTCCCAACCCAGAGCTGGTAACCCTGGGATACGCTAAGCAAAAAGATCCATGCACTTTGAAGGCACTTCAGTGGTAATGTGCAAGCAGCTTTTGTTGTTTCTCACAGTAAAATCCATTTGCAAAAGTGCACTGAAAGTCATTATTTATTGTGTGTGAAAGTGCCCTCTGAGGCCACTTCATTATCAGGGAGGGGCTACTCTGAATGACAGAGCAAATGTTGTGCCTGCAGAAAGTCTCAGGTTCAATTCCTGGCACGTCTGGTGGGATGATCTCAGGACCCAAGCACATCTGACCACTTTTTATAGCTTCTCTCCTCCTCCTCCTCCTCCTCCTCAAACCTGGGTACCAGCAAATTGGGTGGTATTGGCCTGGATGTCTGGTATTACAACTGCTCTCCAGACTACCAAGATCAGTTCCTCTGGAGGAAATGACTGCTTTGGAGGGTGGACTTTATGGCATTTATGACTAGCTGAGGGTCTTCCTCTAGCTACTACACCCCACTGTCCCCAAGCTCCAGCACTAAAATCTCCAGGAATTTCCCAACCCAGAGTTGTCAACCCTGTGTCAGAAGAATAATAGAATCATAGAATGTTAGAGTTGGAAGGGATCTTGCAGGTCATCTAGTCCATCCCCCTGCACTCTACAGGAGCATAGCCAAAAGATAGCCCTACAACATACCCTGAAAGATGGTCGTCCAGCCTCCGCTTGAAAATGTCCAGCGAAGGAGCATCCACCACCTCCCGAGGCAGTCTGTTCCACTGCTCAACCACTCTTACAGTTAGGAAGTTTCTCCTGATATTTAGCCAGTAACGACTCCCTTGCAATTCCCATTAGATCTAGTCTTGCAATCCAGAGCAAGAGAGAATAGATCTGCTCTATCTTCTACATGATAGCCCTTCAAATATTTGAAGACTGCAATCATGTCCCCTCTAAGCCTTCTCTTTCCCAGGCTAAACATACCCAACTCTTTCAGCCTTTCCTCATAAGACTTGGATTCCAACCCTCTTACCATTCTGGTTGCCCTCTTCTGGACACGCTTGAGCTTGTCAACATCCTTCCTAAAATGTGGTGCCCAAAACTGGACACAGTACTCCAGGTCAGGCCTGAGTCCTGACCATAGCAGAATAGAGTGGAACTACCACCTCCCATGATCTGGACACAATGCTTCTGTTAATGCATCCTAAGACTGCATTAGCTTTCTTCACAGCCACATCACACTGAGATCTGAGACACTTGAGATCTCTTTCCTCACCAAGCAAATCTAGGCTCTGCCCCTTAGCTTCAACAAGCACTGCCTGTAAGAATCCAAAGCTCTGTCTTGAGTGTTAGAGACTGAGCCTCCTGAGGACTAGCAGCTCTGCTCCTTTTGCTTTCATGTTGATTGCCAAAAAGACCAAGATGAGATGAGACTGTCTTTGGGTTGCCAGTCTCCATGTCAGCCTGGAAATCTCTGGAATTACTTATCTACAGACTACAGAAACTGGCCTTGGCAACCCTACTGTCAAACCAGGCACGCGGGGATGCTTGCGTCATAACCTGACATCAACCAAAGCATACAGGTAAGAGGGGCATTACAATTCAGCCTGAGGACCAGGGCCAGCCGGCTCACTAGAATCTCGCCTAGGGCGGGCTGATCATCAGGGTGCAGAACTGTGCCCGGCCCCCGCCCCCGCCAAAAGTCCTGCATCGGTGATGCAGCATTGCCCTGACCCCAGTCGCCACAGCCGCCTGTTTCTCCCCCACCACCGCCATCTTCATCCAAAAAACTGCCCTGCAGGCTGCCACTGCCCTCCCCCCACTAAAAGCCCCCGCCACACCAAAAATCAGTCACAAACCCCCTCTTGTTGTGTGGTGCCAGTGTGCATGCTGCTCTGTGCTGTGCGCCTTGTCACAGCCATCCAGTGATAGGGGCACTCCATCCCAAGTCCTGCCTGCTCCAACCTCACGCGAGGCACAGCCCATTGCTCCCTGCGTGTGCCTGGCCTATCCCAATTTGCCACCCTCTGAGCCAGAGGAGAGGGGGCAGTGACCCGATCCCTCAAGGGTCACCAGGGGAGGGGAGCGGCAAACCCTCACTCGCTGGCCCCTGAGAGTTCCCCACTCCGCTGCCTCATTGTTGGCCTCTGGGCAGAAGCAGCAGCAGCAACCACTCCCCCTTGGGGAAGCTAATTGGGGGCAACTGGAGAGGGGGCAGCAGCCGGGATCCAAGTGGGGCAGCCTGGTGGGTCCGAAGCAGCGGCAGGGCGAAGCTGGAGTCCCTGGAGGGGCACCTCGGAGACCAGCCCCTGTTTGATTCCGGGGAGAAGCTTTCAGGTGCACCACTAACCCTGAGTTCAAGTGCAAAGCTTGAGCCCAGGGGCACCTTTAAGGCCAACAAAGTTTTATGCAGAGTGCCAAGCTTTCCTGTACAAGGCACACCTCTTCAGACAAATTGGAAGGAAATTTACGCAAGAGCTACTGGGGGGGGGAAGGATGGAGGACAGCCATTAGGAGGGGCCACTTGGATCGCCCTGCATGAGAGGCGGCCATGCAAGTTCTGCCGCGGGTGGAATCAGAAGGCCCGTCCGGTGACTCAGGGCTGGTGGGTGGGGGAGAGCCGGATCACCATCGTCCTGGTCAGTCTGCCGGGGCTCATGAGGACTGACTGCCGTGTTAATGTGCCTGGGGCCACAATCCAAGAAGAGCTCCCTCCAAAGTCCCAAGAGCCGAGCTGGGGCCAAGGGTCCTGCAGGCGGGCTGCTCAGATCTCCACCAGCAGTGCTTTCCTTCTGCTCCCGGCGGGAGCTGCGGGCGTCTCTGCACTGCTCCTCTCTACCGAGCCTGACCTCAGAGGCCACCTGCCAGCAGCCATGGGCGGAGAGAGAAGGACGGCAGAGCCCTGGTGAAGCTGGGCCACCTCCCATCAGAGGTCCCCAACAGACCCGCAGCCCAGACCAGTGGGCCCTTCGCCAGTGAAGCATCCTCCTCCTCCACCTTAGGGACTGGCCCCTCAGAGGCTCCGTGGTGGTGGGGGGTGCCACAAGGCAGCCTCGCCTAGTGCACAAAAATACCAGGGGCCTGCCCTGCTGAGGACAACCACATTTGTGGGTAATGCAAGGCAAGTTACATGAAAGATAAAGCAATACAAAGTAAAGGTGACCCCTCCATTAAATCAAGGAAATGCAAGAATAAACCAGGACATGAAAATATGTGCTTTTTTCTCCTGCCACACTTTTTTCCAACCCGATGAAGAGCTCTGGAGAACTTCCAAGCTTGCACAGTGTTTCATGTCATTTTGGTTGATCTTAATAAAAAGTATGAGGTGTCTTTTGTTTTTTTCGGTTCTGCTTTGATTGAACTAACGTGGCTACCCTGCTATCTCCTCCTAATATAGAGTTGACTGAATTACAAATATCCTCTGGAGGATTAACTAATCATAAATTCTCTATAACCTAGCCCATTATCACAGTGTAATGGTTGGGTGACATTCCTAACGTGGTTCACCCCTAGTCCAGTGTATATTTTCTGATTTATGTTGATTAGGGATTGGGAATTACAATATCTTTGGCATAGTCTGAGAATTGATGAGCCTCATGTACTTACTCTCATAATGTACAGCAGCTAAGGTTCAGCTCATGTGCCCAACAGCAAAATCCCACCCCTAACATCCCCCAGGATTGCAAGTCCCCTCTCCCAGCTGGAGTTTCCTACTGTCTTTCAAAGCACTGGCAGGGAAAAAATAAATAAATAATATCCACTGGCCAACAGTGTGATGTCACTTCTGGGTTTTGCCAGAAGTGACATCACACTGTTGGCTGATGGCCACCCCCTAAGTCCCAAGTCCCTACCCCCCCCATCTCCTGCTGGCTGCCAAGCTGGGCTTCGGAACCCTAGCCATAACCGCCAATAAGCAGCTGTCCTGGGTAAGCTCCCTTCATCCTTAGATGTCTCAGAGTGCTCGCCAAACTCCTCTACACACCTTACAGTAAGCCATACAATACCTGAGAATCCAGGGCCTCACCTAGCTCCTAGTCCTAAGAGTAGGCCTAGTTAGACAATAACAAAGTCAAATCTGAGAGTAAGAAGCAAGTGAAAAAACTCAGCATATGGCATATTGCTGGCAGAAGCTCACCTTGGGGTGGGTCACCAGTGATGTCAGAACATCATTGTCAATACAATGATGTCACTTTCAGCACCATCTAAAAGTGACATCATCACACAGGGTGAAACGCTTTGGCATTGGCCCCGGACTCTGTGGTGTAATCATAGAGTTTGTGGTGAATGCTACAACAATGCCCAACATGATGACATCACTTTTGGGTCACACCAGAAGTGACATCGTGGCATGGATGTTGCTGCCAAACATACCCCCATTCCCTTGGGCATATTCCTTCTGACACCCAGCTGAGCCACCTCAGGGAGAGCTGGCAGGGAGGGGAGGTCGGCTAATCAGCAGGGAAGCAAGAGACCTGGCCTCCAGCGGATCAGATGCCCAAAGTCAACTGATCTGAACATCAGTTTTTCAATGTTAGTTTATACATTTCAAATATCTGTAACCCACTTTTATGACCTGACCCCAATTTAAATTCTTAATTTCAGTCTCATTGGTTGTTCAGTGAACTACATGGCCACAGACCACCTAAGCAAACAACATTTATTCTTGGTGAAGATTTTCTTTATTGGGTGAGTGTTCTTGATAGTTTCCTACAAACACTTTCTGCGACTACTGACTTCCTCTGCTATTCTGATCTAAAGCCTTGTCTTGGTCTCTTACTTTTTTTTTCCCTTAAAGAAATCTCATAATTACCAAGTTGATTCTGAATCAAGTAGAGGAGAGTTTGTCAATCACTAGGGACTAGCTTTGGAGGCCTGGGTTTATGGGAAAAGAACTGTACTTGAGGGAGGGGACAAACTTCGCAGCAAACATGTTCAATAAACAAACATACTGTGATCAACAGCTTCAACCATCCATGAACTGAACTTCCAATCAGTTCATCTATCATCTGTCTTGAATGGCTTTTGAACACCTTTGCAGTTGCAGAGGAGTTGTGGTGGTAGAGTTTTGTTTCCATGCGGCGGTGACTTTTCATATCCTTGTCTTGCTAGCGCTTTTGCATCCATACAGTAGGTAAGATGATTCTATCCAGGGTCATGGATGGTCAAGCCAGGTAATTAAATGCCTATGCCTCCCATGAGGTTGTACAGAAATGCACCTACATGGAAAAACATTGATTTTTTTTTTTTAATTCTTTTTATTGAAACTTGTGAGAAAAATACATTCAAAGGTAACATTGTAGCAACAAATATGTGATAATGTAATAAAAAGGAATTGCAACAAAATTTAATCTAGCATGGAAAAACATTGATAGCATCAAATTAAACAAACACTAAGCAGTAAACTTCCTTTAAAAATGCAATATTTGTTTATAATTTCTGGCAAACTGATTTGCTCACTGGTTATATGATTGGCTGTGGAGCAGCATGCGGTGACAGCAGGTCTGTGGGGGAACGGAACATTCATGCATGGAACACTGGTGATTACACTGTTCTCTGTCATTTGAATATGTGAAAAGCAGCCCAATGAACCATTTCAAACTGCTCACAAACAGTCAAACTGATCAACAAAAAACAAACAAACAAAAACCACAGGGAGTTTGTGAACAGTAAATAGACTATGAGCCAAACTGGCAAATGTTGAAACATCCCTAATTCATAACCAGATCTGCAGGTGGGAATAGCAGACCTCTTTTTCCTCCTTGGGTTGAAGAGATCTAGAAAGGTCTTCACTGGTTAGCCGGAAGAAGGGCAGACGTAGGTCCTTTCTGCATTTACCTGCCACTCTGAATTTTCTCAGTGTTCAAGTCGAGGCAATTCAAGTCCAAGACAAAACAGCATCCAAATAATCTGGGGCAACAGCAGGCTGAAACTGGGCTGACCACTGAAGGGAGGTAAGGTAATGGGAAACTGGGGGTGGGGAATGAAATTAAAAGAAGGCTGCACTCAATTTTAGTGCAGAATGGGGAAAAAACCCTGGACTAAAAGAAGGTTGAATTCAATTTTAGTGCAGAATTGCTTGAAAGACATTGCGGTGAACATGGATTAAAAGAAGTGTGCAGAAAGGGCCACTGAAGGAGGCATGTAAATGCCTCCAAAGAACACTTTGGAGAAGATGATGTTACTGAAAAGCAAAGGAAACCTGTCATTAATGCATATCCTTGGCATCTTTGTGGCACTTCCCCCACTTCTGCCATTCATATAGCCATTACATAGAACATTCAAGGGTGACCCAATGTGAGCAAAGTGTGCCTAGAATCATCATGTTCTAAATTGTGCTCTTTTCAGTCTGCCCTGCAATTGGTTTGGCCTTCAACTTCTGGTTGTTACTTCAACTGCTAGTCCTGAGTGAACATATTCCAACTGCCCTACATTCTTTGTTCAATGACTCTCAAGGTGAATTATACCACTGCTTTCTGATACGCTGCTAGGTCATCTCTCAAGAACGCAAGTTGTACTTACGCCAACGGAAATAGCTCTTGCCCAGCAGGTAATTAATTTCCTCAGAGCAGTTTCTGATACCACAATTGGTCACCGTCTGCTCAATTAGAGGAGCATTTTCACAAAGGGGACATAATATGAATCATGGGGTTTCAGATCCAGCTGCAAAATACCTGATATGGGACTGAGAAGGAATCTGGGGTTGATAGCAGTTCACGGAGTCTGGCAGATGCCACTGACAAATGCCTCCCCCTTGCAAATGCAGGGATCTGCCCACCAGTGTTCCCTCTAAGCTGAGTTCATGTGAGCTGGCTCACAGCTTTCTAGCCCCCAGCTCACACATTTTTGCCTGAGCTCAGGAAGGATGGCTCCAAGAGCCAACTAATTTATGCAGTAGGCAAATGGCTCACTCACAGCTTTAATGGCAGTAGCTCACAAAATAGAACATTTGCTCACAAGACTCCACAGCTTAGAGGGAGCATTGCTGCCCTCACATCTTGTTTTACTCCTTGGTTTCTTTTCCAAGCTGCTGGATTTAAAATTCACAATGTTATCTTTATGTGGCGTCCTGAGAAAATGTGTCGGAGGTGGGGATGCTTCTTGGGGGGCAGCATGGGATAGCCCAGACTCGGCAGATCTTGGAAGCTGAGCAGGGTCGGAACTTGAATGGGAGACCACCAAGGAAGACCATGGCCAAACCACCTCTGCTTCTCACTTGCCTTGAAAGCCTCTCTCTGGGGTCACTGTAAGTCAGTTGCAATTTGACAGCACATATGTACAGATGTTGGGGATGCTTCTAAAATTCTTCTCGCCCAGATTTCTCCCTGAATTTGGGAATTGTGAATGATCTGTCTTAAAGGCCAGACTCTTTATTATGTTGGAGTTCTACAGTTTCATCTTTGATGCTAAAAAGCAGCTAGGGGTAGCTCAATGTTGACAGGGGTTGTGGACCTAGGTAACTGGGGGTTTAACACTTTTCCCTTTGGCATTTTCCAGATGAAACCAGACAACCCCAGGTCATGATAATCCCTTGCAGGGACTCAAGACAAAAAAAGGGTGCTTGTCTCTTTGCCTTACCAGGGCTACCTACAGCCAAAGAGGGGTAGTTTCAGTTTGCTTGAGAATCTGCTGGGGGCACCGGCTGTCCCCTGCCAACCGACAAAAATGATGAGCAGTGTGGATCACTGGTGTGATCCAACATGATAATTTGTTTATTTTAGCATCTCTTTTCAGGATGCATCGGTTTCCCATTGTTCCTGTATTAGGTTTCCCTTGCTCGAAAGCCAGTCGAATCCGACTCTAGGGTTGTGGTACTCATCTCCGTTTCAAAGCCGAGGAGCCAGCACTGTCTAAAGATGTTTCCATGGTCATGTGGCCGGCATGGCTAAACACCAACGTGCACGGAACGCTGTTACCTTCCCACCGAAGTGGTACCTATTTATCTACTTGCAATTTCTTGCTTTCGAACTGCTAGGTTGGCAGGAGCTGGAACTAGAGACGGGAGCTCACTCCGTCATGTGGCAGTCTCGGGTCTCGAACTGCTGAACTAGTGACCTTCCACAGCCTGCAGTTCAGCGTCTTAACCATTTTTTTGTTCCATTCACCATTGAATTTCTATTTTGTGTGTATGGAAACTGCCTTCAAGTCACAGCTGACTTATGGCAACCCTATAGGGTCTTCAAGGCAAGAGACATTCAGAGGTGGTTTGTCATTACTTGCCTGTTGTATAGCATTAGCAACCCTTGACTTCGTTGGTGGGCTCCCATCCAAGTACTAACCATGGCTGACCCTTCTTAGCTTCCAAGATCTGCCCCTGCTTGTTTTCAGCTATTTAAGGTCATGTTAGAAGGACCATCTCTCCTTCTTTGATCCTATGCACCAGCTATGTTCCTCAAGCTGGCGATGGATTGTGCTGTCTTGCAGTATCTAAGGAGGCGTGACGATCCTCCTCTGGATGAAACTAAGTTCCTTTGTTGTGGAATGGTCTGCTGGAACAGGTGAGGACTGGAGGGCTTCTTTGTTGCTGGCCTTATGAATGAGGTATAAAGCATTGTTACTTGGCAGGACTTCTCTGTGGTGGTGTTGGGTAGGCAGCTGGACAACTACAGTGCAAATCTAATCATGAATCATGGGGTTTCAGACTCAGCAGCAAAATATCCAACACAGGACTCTTTGGTGTAGCCAATTTGGTGTAGTGGTTAAGTGCACAGACTCTAATCTGAGAGAACTGGGTTTGATTCCCCACTCTTCCACTTGCAGCTGCTGGATGACCTTGGGCAAGCCACAGTTCTCTCAGAGCTGTCCTCTCCTGAGCAGATCTTTCAGAGCTCTCTCAGCCCCACCTACCGCACATGGTCTCTGTTGTGAGGAGGGGAAGGGAAAGGAGTTTGTAAACCACTGAGTGAAGGGAGGGGAAGGGAAAGGATTTTGTAAACCACTCTGAGTCTCCTCCTCCCCCTCCCTTCTTCTTCTTCTTCCTCCTCCTTCCACAGTGGGATCAATACACTTGAATCTTCCTCTGCTCTGTTTTTTTTTTTTTAATCCAAATGTTATTGATTTAAAAAGGGCTTGGACAGAAGTAACTTTGCATAAGACAGCAGCATTGGGACTCCAAATACAGGAGAAAATTCATACAAAAAGCATTTTGGAATCGTCCCTAATCTCTTTGAGGAGCTGTGCTTTTGAAAACAAAGACTCCAGCCCTGTACATCATCTTGATTTTCATGGAAGAGAGCAGGCAAGAAACTTTCTGGGTTTCTGTTTTTTTTCCAGCAGGATTTGGATTTGCACAAAATAATATAATCGGCAGTAGGGGGTGGGAAAGGAGTGGGGAATAAGGAGACCCAGCAAGTAGTAAATTAGTTTATTGTGTTCCTGGATGCTGAATCCCCTTAGGGGATTCCCAGCAAGTCTGTTGCTTCTTTTTTATTGGAGTTTTGTATTGGAGTTATAAACCCTTTAAATGAGTTGAGATCATTAGGGAAGCTCGGCTGATCACTGATGAAAAAATATAACAATTAAAACAAAGACCGAGAAGCAGGAGAGGAGAGGAGACGGGGTGTGTGTGCACTGGAGGCAGAGAGTGAGCGAGCAAGATATTAACACTTAATAACAAATACTAATAATGGCACAGTATCAGGTCCTAATTAAAAGTTTCTCCAAAGGGGAGGGGGAGGAAGAGCCAGATTAATCCACAGGATTTGTCTTGGGCAGTTTCTGATGAGGATTAAATCAGTCACCCTGTCTAAAAGCATCAAGGGAAGTTGGCGGGAAGAAGGAAGAGTGAGGCCAGAGTGACAGAAAAAGGTCAAGACAGATAGAGAATCCCACAGAGGAAAGCCAAAATAAATGGTTGACTGGTGTCAATGCCAGACATCAGCCCCAGATCTGAGTGGGACAATAGATATGTATGTAACTGTGGATAATGTGGAGAAAGTGGATAGAGGTAACTTTTTTTCTCTCCTACAAGTCTAGAATTTGGGGCAGGGTTGCCAGGCTAAGCCTTGTAACCAGTGGGATATGGTGTGAGGCTAGGGTTGTCAATCCCCAGTTGAGGGCAGGGGATTCTCTGGTCTGGAGGCCCTCCCCCTGCTTCAGGGTTATCAGAAAGTGGGGGGTGGGGAATGTCCACTGGGTGCTCCATTATACCCTATGGAGACCGTCCCCATAGGGTATAATGGAGAATTGACCTGTGGGTATCTGGTGCTGGGGGGGGCTGTTTTTTGAAGTAAAGACACCAAATTTTCAGCATAGTATCTGGTTCCTCTCCTAAAAAACCCACCCAAATTTCAAAAAGATTGGACTGGGGGGTTCAATCCTATGAGCCCCCAAAGAAGGTGCCTCCATCCTCCATAATTTCCAATGGAGGGAAGGCATTTAAAAGTAATGTGGTCCCCTTAAATGTGAAACAACAAAACACTGTGTAAATAACGCAGATGAAATAACACTCAAAATTAACAGAGAAATATACTTATCACTTAAATACAACAGGCAAATAGCAGTGAGAATAAAAGGTAACAGATAAGTTACAAGATGATTCCAAAGAAGACCAAGTATAATACAATACACACAATATATAGTATGATATACTAGGAATAAGGCCCGTTGTGGAAATAAATAAAATGAGCTCTAGAAAGAGGCTCTGGGCAGGTGTCCCGGTCCTGGGCACTCAGTGTCAATTTGCTGTGACCTCAGCAGGGTATAATGACACAGAGTCCACCATTTTCTCCAGAGGAACTGATTTCTGCTACCTGAAGAACAGTTATAATTTTTGGTGATCTCCAGCCCTCACCTGGACATTGGCAACAATGGTTCCCCATGAGGGAATGGCTGGTTTGGAGGGTGGAGTCTATGGCATTGTACCTGTCTGAGGTCCCACCCCTCCTCAAACCCCACCCTCTCCAGGCTCCACCCCTCAAATTTCCAGGAATTTTCCAACCTGGAGTTGGCAACTCTATCTCCTTCACAGCCAACCATCAACCTACCTTGATCTGCCCTTCTGACTTCTGCTTTCCATCTCCTCCCCCTCCCTCCTGGAGAGCACTTGTAATTCTGAGTGATCTCCAGCCCCCACCTGGAGATTGGCAACAATGGTTCCCTGGGAGGGACTGGCTGGTTTGGAGGGTGGCGTCTATGGCATTGTACCTGTCTGAGGTCCCACCCCTTCTGAAACCTCACCCTCTCCAGGCTCCATCCCTCAAATCTCCAGGAATTTCTCACTTGGAGTTGGCAACCCTATCTCCTTCCCAGCCAAACATCAACCTACCTTGATTGTCTCCTCACTCCTCAGCTTTCCACCCCCCCACCTGCAGCCTCTACTGTGCTCTGAAGCCCTGACTGCTACGTCACATTGGCTGTCATACAGAGGCCATCTCGGCAGGATATAAGGACACAGAGTCCACCATTTTCTCCAGGGGAACTGATCTCTGCTGTCCAGAAAGCAGTTGTAATGCTGAGTGATCTTCAGCCCTCACCTGGAGATTGGCAACAATGGTTCCCCCAACAGGCACTAAGGGGAAATATATTTTACCTCAGAACAGCAACAGCAAACTGTTTAGAATGTTAG
Organism: Gekko gecko; assembly: GCA_029375565.1. Taxonomy (NCBI): domain Eukaryota; kingdom Metazoa; phylum Chordata; class Lepidosauria; order Squamata; family Gekkonidae; genus Gekko; species Gekko gecko. The sequence goes on along the minus strand of JAPDNY010000013.1, from coordinate 18,042,975 downwards.
AGGCAAAGGCCACATATGCAAATGACCTCTGTGTTCCTAAACACAGCCCTCAGGCCACATATGCAAATGACCTCTGTGTTCTGACTGGCTGTGGGGGGAGAGGATGCTGGAGGCAGGACTCAGGCAAAGCAGCCAGTGGATAGGGAGACTCTCTGAATGACAGATCAGAAAGCAAACTGATTTTGGAGCGTGTTGGAATGTTCAGGGGAGTCCATGACCAAAATGGAATTATATATACTGGAGGATAATACACAGAAGATACTAAACAGGATGAAGGCTCTGGATTTCACTCTTTGTTTCAATACGTCTTATTCAGAATGCTCTACCATGTGCTAAATGTATAGGGAAGACTTCAAGGTAATGAACACAGGTTGAATATCCAACATATTATCTAAATCATCAAAACCGGGCAACTGATCATCAGTGGAGCCTACTGTTAAATTGTCAGCACTTTAAATGTGACAGCCAGAACTCTCTTTGGAGTTCAATCATGCTTCATCCCTCCCCTCTCCCAGAGGCTCCTGGAAAGCCCACAACTGGCCTTTCAGCCTCACCTGGCAACCCTATGTGGGGTAGCAGTAGCTCAGAAAATGGTAGCAAAGGTACTCCAATGATTCCTAGAGCTTCTAGCTTGGCTTCTGGGTATTCCCCAGAAGTAATGTCATTGTAAGGGTGATGCCAGTGAGGGTTTTTTTTTAAAAAAGAAATTCCACTGCCACTGCTTGGAGAGGTGAGGAACGGAACTTGGTACAGGGAATCCCCTCTAATTTGGGGTGATCCAGAAAAACTGAAGGACAGTAAAATCAAGACAGGGAAAAGAATGTGCAGAATAACAAATGGAGTTTGCTGTCACAGGATATCCTTAAGTAGCTTCAAAGGTATGTCAGGGGGATTTCTGAGCGACCAATAGGGTTGCCAGCTCCGGATTGGAAGATACCTGGATATTTGGGGGCGGAGCCTCACCCAACAGCGGGCCCATCACCTCTTTTATCTTGCATTTGATCCTCACATATCTGAAGACGATTTTCTTGTTGTAGCGAGCCTCACTGTGAGCTTTGGCCTCTCTGATGGCTGACCTACGGTGCCTAGCAACCCGCAGATACTCTTCTTCTTTTTTTTTTAACCTTAATTTTTTAATTAAATTCCAATAACAACAACCGTAGTACAAAAACAAGCCCAATTTGCAACACGACAAACTTAAATTAACAATTCTTATTCGATATAACTTTGAAATAGCATCATACATCTTTACAATTTAGCTAATGACAGTAATGTTAACTTGCTTAATAAAACATAGCATCAATATACTTTTTAGGCAGAGTACAGCTTTTGTTACCCGAGTTTGAAACATTGTCAGAAAGGGGGATACTCTTCTTCTTCTTCTTTTTTAAAGAAATTTTATTAACAGGATATAATAACATGTTCCATAATTGATAACCATTTCTTAGCATATCCTTTTTTTACAATTTTCTATCCCCCCCTCCCCTGGCTTCCAGCGATGCTCCACCCCCATTAACATTTCTATCAATATACTATTACATTCAATTCATATTCAATATTCAAATCTTAATTTTCAATATGTTCCTTTTCTAATTTTTCACTATTAGGTAACTTTTTCTAATACAATCCATTTTCTTACATTTCCATTCTTAATAATTGTCGAAACAAAGCAATCTATTTTTCACATCCCAGTTAAGTTCTAAATAGTCTTTAAAATCTTTCCAGTCTGCTAAAAATTCTTTGTCTTCTTTTCCATTAAGTTTTCTTGTCAATTTGTCCATTTCAATCATAAAAATCATTTTCCTTATCCATTCCCATTTGTCAGGTATCTACTCCTGCTTCCAAGATTGAGCATAAGTCATTCTTGCATTGTAATTAAGTACCATAACAATGTTCTCTTAGTCACTTTAACTTCTTCCAATTAGAAAAGGGGATACTTTTCTTTAGAGGTATGCCCTTGCCTCCATTTCCTGAGCATTTCCTTTTTCTCCCTTAGCACGTCGCAGAGTTCTCTGTTCATCCACATTGGCTTCTTGGATCCCCTGCCATGTTTCCTCCTTGTCGGAACAGTGATGGCTGGAGCTTGCAAGAGCCCTTTGTTTTAGGAGAGCCCACCCTTCATTTGCTCCTTTCCCTTCCGGCGTTCTGCCTATTTACAACTATGGTTAACAGCAGTACATTATTTTTTACTGTAAGTTGAAGCTGTGTGTCACTCCGACCCTTTTTTTAATCTGTATGGCAGTGACAGATCTTGAACCGGCGGTATTTTAAGACTTTAGAGCCCAAAGGGGGAAAAGAGGATTAATAGTTAGTATTCTAAATCTACCCTGCTATACCCTGTGACGACAGGAAGATACAGAATTGGCCCTTTACCACAGAGGACACCTTGAGCAGACTTTGTGGGCCGCCTATCTTGCCCGGACGCCATAGAACGGAATGGAATCTGCACAAAAGGTTGTCCGTGGAACAGATCGTGCCCTCCTGTGCAATCAGCACATTGAAGCCTTGGATCCTTTCCTCTTTTGTTCCCTTTCTCGCCAGTCTCCAAAGGCAATGCCAAATTTTAATTATTGTCGTCTTTTGCTTCTCGTTATCTTAATTAACTTTGACTTCCCAGCTCTTTGGAGGGAAATGAGGGCCTGCCCTGACTTCTGTGCTGCGCTTTGGAAAGATACGGGACTGCGGTCTGGTTCAGAACTCGCGGAAGCCAGAAAGCTGTGTCCAGGCCATTAATCTTCAGGGCTCCGACATGGATGACTGCGAAGGGTAAAGTGAGGGTCCTTCTGAGATGCAGCACCAGACTTCGGAGCGCGATGGCCATGAATGTCCTCCGAGGCCATTGCTTCTCACTTGTCTGCAATGGATTAAACGATTACGCTCTGCTAAGAAGTCTTCGGAGAAAAGGTATTTAGGTCCCCTCTCTCCCCTCCTCTCTCAGTTTTGCACTTTCCAAACGAAAAAAAGAAAAAAAAAAGGCTTTTGTTAGAACTCTTGGCCAGGCGTTGCTTTGTTCATTAAAGGGCCCAGAACAGCTGGCTGGACTCTTATCCATGGGAGCAAATTGTCAGATGGTCTCCTGGTAGTTCTGTTCCTGCCCATGTGAGCGTAGGGTTGTCAGCCCTGGAGATTTAGGGGGATGGAGCCTAGGGAGGGTGGGGTTTGGGGAGGGGAGGGGAGAGACCTCAGGGTACAATGCCATACAGCAGGGGCATCAAACATAATTCTCGAGGGCCAGAACTGGCCTGTTCTGGGCTCTTATGCAGCCCACAAGCAACTGGAGGACAGCTTAAGGGGAATGGGCAGAGTCACTCCGATTGTGGCTCCAGCATGGTGGAACAACCTTGTCTGTAGCAGTCAAGCAGTGTGGGAGCGTCTGCCCGGTACCGCACCGCTGGCTCTCCAGTCTGCCCATATGGGTTTCCCTTTGCACCCCCCTCCCAGCCCATGGAGCCTTGCGGAGAGGATGCAATACCTCGGAGCTTACCAGCTGCTCTCCTTTATACAGTTTATATCTCCAGTACCAGGCGTTATTTTATAGCACACATGGGCCAGCCCGACAAAGTGACATTTATATCAGATCCAGCCCTCTTAGCAAATGAGTTTGACACCTCTGACATACAGTTTACCCTCCAAAGCGGCCATTTTCTCCATGGGAACTGATCTCTGTTGTCTGTAGAGCAAGTGCAATACCAGGAGATCTCCAGGCCCCACCTGGAGGCTGGCAGCCCTATCTGAGCTCCATGCAGCTTTAATGAGGGGAAGGTGCATGTGAAGAAGAAACAGTTTGAGCTTGGTGGTGGTGGTGGGGGAGGATTCAGAACACATGCTGAGTTGGCTGAAGGACCACGGGTTCTAGCTGGTCTCTCTGGGGATCCTATGGAGCCAGTTTGGTGTAGCGGTTGAGTGCGCGGACTCTAATCTGGGAGAACTGGGTTTGATTCCCCACTCCTCCACTTGCACCTGCTGGATGACCTTGGGCAAGCCATAGTTCTGGCACAGCTGTCCTTGAAAAAGAGCAGTTTCTGTCAGAGCTCTCTCAGCCCCACCTCCCTCACAGGGTGTCTGTTGTGGGGAGGGGAAGGGAAAGGAGTTTGTGAGCCGCTCTGAGACTCTTTTGGGTATAAATCCAACCTCTTCTTCTCTTCTTCTTATGGAAGAAAGGAGATCGGCTACTCTGTTAGAGCCTCTCTCACGCCTTCTGTGGAACCTGAATCTTTGCAAAAGAAAGTAAATATCACACAGCTGCCATAAGACTCTCCTCCAAAGGGAACCAACTCAGGTAGTGCTGCCCTTGGACTCTATCCCAGCTTGGGGAAGTGATTTTCCAGGGACAGTGATTAGAAAATTGGGACCGTGCCTGGTCAAATTGGGACAGTTGGAACACATATGCGCACGCCCCTTCTGAACGTGTCAGGGTGACCTTCGGAAAGGAGCCATGTGCTAGTTTCCCTGCCTCCCCATCAGGTGCGTTTCTGCCTTAGAAAAGAAAGCAAACTCCGTAGATTCAACCCAAGGGCTGACTCAGGCAGCAGACAAGACTTTTCCAAGTGCCGGTCTCGCTAATATGACACACTTCCTATGGGAGGCCTAGAACCAAGAGTACATACATTTATACATCTATAGTAGATATTACTTATCCATGCATTAATTTATGATATAATATGCTCTTCCAGACTCTGACTTAGTCAGAAGATATGAAGAGATATATAGTATGCTCATTTGTTTTCATTAATAAATTTAATCCACCTTTTCACAAACAGCAGACTAGGTGAGAGGGGGAAAAGCCCCCTGTATTAGTACTGTTCCATTTTGTTAGTACTCTCCCATAAGTACTCTTCCCTTGGTGATCAGTGGGGCATGGGAGGTAAGGATGCCAGCCTCCAGGTGGGGCCTGGGCAACCCTTGGAATTACAGCTCTTCTTCAGGCTACAGAGATCAGTTCCCCTGGAGAACACAGCTGCTTTGGAGGGAGGACTCCATGGCATTGTACCCTGGTGAGGTCTCTATCCTCCCCAGGTTCCACCCCCAAATCTCCAGAACTTTCCCAACCTGGAACCAGCAACTCTACACTCCCATTCCCCACTGGTGGCCAGGGGGTCCTGTTAACTTGGGGAGGTGGTAGAGTGGCCAGATGTAGGCTAGGGAACTACTGAAGATTTGGGGATGGAGCCTGGGCTGGGCAGGGACCGGCCTTAGTGGGGTACAATGACATAGAGTCCACCCTCCAAAGCATCCATTTTTCCCCAGGGGAACTGAACTCTGTATTCAGGAGATGAACTGTAATTCCAGAGGATCTGCAGGTCCCACCTGGAGGCTGGTATCCCTAAGTTACAGCCATAAAAATCCCTACACATGGAAAATATGCATACTATTGCAAAGGCTAGGCTCCTCCATGACTAGGAATGAGCAAATGTTTCCAGCTTTCCTTTTTACATTTTGACATCACATACATTCCTTTTTATCATTGCTTATATTTTTGTCAGTGGGTTCCATTCTCCATTTTTTCACTATTAAGAACATAAGAACATGGGTTTCGGTTTCGGCGTTGCGAATGGCGGCCGCCTCTTGGGACGCTCCCGGAGGTGGCTAGCCCACACGCAGTTAGGGGGGTCTTCGCACATGCGAAAGACCCTAGTGAGCCTTAGGTAAAGGCTCCGAACCGGGGGCGCTTTGGGGAGTAGCCTCTTTGCCGGCAGACAGCCGGGAAATTGAGGCTTTCTTCCCGCCCCAATCGGCCCCGCTGCGTCGTGCCCCGTCATGGGACTTAGCAGCGCCACCGATTTCCAGGAGTGAAGTCAGCGATACGATTTAATATAAAAAGAAGAAGTGGCATCGAATCGTGAGTGGAAGGTCTATTTTGAAGCGTGAATTTGAATCCCCCGCAAGCGTTTAAGCATATGGGAGGAGGGAGGCGTCCCCACCCCTTTTGAGAAGCAAGATTTACAAAGGGAGCGCGGAGGGGGAAGAGAGAAAGAACTGTTGGTGAAAGTACCGTTGGGGTTGTATAGAAGAATACGACCTTATTAGCTTCCTGGGGGATGCGGCACGAACTTTTTAAAAGTAAACAATGAAACAAAATGTCGACAATGGGGAGAGTCCTGCAGATACCGGAAGAGAAGAGAGGAGGGACTTCCGGTCCGGGTAGCCCCCCCCAGAGCTTGCTGTCAATCAACAGGAAAATGAGATTCTGCGCCCTCTGCTGGAGCAAATGCAGAAAATCAATGAAACTTTGCTTAAAGTGGAAAGTGTCTTCATCAGTCGACAGGAATTGATATTGGAAACAACAAGGAAGATGGCGGAAATTGAACAGAAAACGTGGATCTTAAGTTCTCAGGGTGTAAAAGAAGAAGAGAAAGAGGATCTCGGATTTACTTTGGCGAATGTATTGGCACCCCTAACTGGCAGGGAAGCGAAAGAATTAAAGGAAGAGGTGGATATGGCTCCCAAAGCCAATTCCGCTTTTATAAAAGAAATCACTCTGCCAGTAGAAGGGGAGGTCGAGCACAGCAAGCAAGACATTGGAGATCTAATTTTTTGCGAAGTGGTTATGGCGCCCTGGAAATCTGAAGGCCAGAAAAGAAAGAAGAAAGATTACATCCTTGAAATGCAAAGACTTCTGAAGAGACACGCCGGCATGAGGGAAGACGCAGCACTCAAAATTATGGTAAGCAGCGAAGAAGACAGCAGCCCAGGGGAAGGAGGTGAAGGAAAGGAAGCCATCAAGGTTAAAAGGACTTAGTCCATAACTGGAAGAGATTTAAAAAGAAGACACCTTGAGGACTGTTTGTGTTGCATCTGTAAGGAGCTGTTTAATTACTAACCCCAATGGACTTTACTAACTGTATTAACAGAGTGTTTTTGGACTTTGTAAAGTTAAAAAGAAGATCTTCTAACCATGATGGATGCCGAAAAACGGTATTAATTACTAACTAAAACTAACCCATTTTAACAGAGAAAACTTCACTCCACCTTTTTTCTTTCTCCATCTGTCTACCCTTTCCTTTTCTTATAAAAAGAATAAAATTCTCTCCTTTTTAGGAGAGTTTTACTACAAAAAAAAAAAAAAAAGAACATAAGAACATAACAGAAGCCAGTGTTGGATCAGGCCAATGGCCCATCCAGTCCAACACTCTGTCATACGGTGGCCAAAAATACCATGTGCCACCAGGAGGTCCAGCAGTGGGACCAGGACTCTAGAAGCCCCCCACACACACTATTGCCTTCCTCCCCAAGCAGCAAGAATACAGAGCACCACTTGCTTCAGACCGAGAGTTCCCATCTATACCTTGTGGCTAATAGCCACTGATGGACCTCTGCTGTTGGTTTTGTAGACTCATTTGTGTGGCTCCTGGAACACAATTTATATTGCACTGATACTTCTAATGGGAGGCATTTGTACATAAATTGTGTGGCTGATCTTCCTGGCTTACCCCTCCTCCCAGCAGACATTTTTGACACCAGGAAGATTTATTCCCAGGGTCACAGGATTCATGTGGAGTGAAACGCAGGCAGATCTGGAGGCTGCAAGGGAAAGGGGCATGAAGTATGACTGGAGCTCTGCTGATGGAAGAAGAAGGACTGATTCTATGATTGTCAGCCCCATCCCATTACCCCCTGGGGGATGGGGCACTAGGGTTGCCATCTTCCTGTAGATTTGGGGGGCAGGTGCCTGGGGAGGACAGAGACCTCAGTGGGGTCAATGCCATAGAGACCACCCTCCAAAGCATTCATTTTCTTCAGGGGAACTAATCTCTGCAGTCTGGAGATAAGCTATAATTCTGGGGGGGGGGGTCCCCTGGTCCTTCCTAGAGGCTGGTGATCCTAATTGATTCTCTCCCCATTCTCATTCTTGGGCTGCCAGTTTAATATTGGAAACGCAATGCTCCCTCCAAGCTGTGTAGTCTTGTGAGCAAAAATTCTACTTTGTGAGCTACCGGCATTAAAGTTGTGAGCAGGTGATTTGGCTACTGCCAGGGCTTTTTGTAGGAAAAGCCCAGTAGGAACTCATTACCATAATAGGTCACACCCAACACCAGAAATCTATTAGCATATTAGGCCACATCCCTGCCAGTGCAGTGCATTAGCATATTAGGCCACACCCCCATGCCTTCCCTTGGCTTGCCCAGGCGCCAGCCCTTGGAGGAGAAGGGAAGGCAGTTTAAACGGCCTTCCCTTGGCTTGCCTGGGCACTCTGCGGCTGCGGGGAACCTGGGCAAGCCAGCCCTTGGACAGGCCAGGGAAGGCACAGGGAGGCATTTAACTGCCTCCCCGATCCTTCCAGCCCCCCCCCCCCGCTGCATTTTTTCCTGCTTGGAAAAAATACTGCATACTGTATACATACTGCATTTTTTCCTGCTTGGAATCATACTCTAACCCAGGTTTGTTTGGTTTTTGCTCCTTATTTCCCATCATCCTCTAGAAGCCTGAAGGCTTGTGTGCTTTAAAGAGAGCAGTGGGCTATAACAGCTTAAGAAAAGTAGCAGTGGAGCAAATAAATTGTCAGGTCCCCGGCTAATTCACTCTCCATACACTCTATTGGCAGTGTAATGCTTTATTAGAGATATGGTGCTGTGGGTTCAAGAGCTTTTGTTAGGACTGAGGAAATGCATGGGAAATTACAAGATATAGGTACAAAGCATAAAATTCCACATCCATACACGTCACACCTATTCCTGGCGTTACTATGGCAACACAGACAGATATATGGTGCCCTATCTAGGCTAGGCAGGCAGAGAAAAGTACTCCAAGGTCAGTCTCACAGGAAACTACCCAGGACCAGGGGTCTTTTCGTAGAAAAACAGCTGCAGGAGCTCATTAGCATATGGTATGCTAATGAGCTGTTAGGCTATTAGCATATGCCACACCCCTGACATCACCGGAAGTGATGTCAGAAGGGGAAGCAAAAGGGGGAGGCATCTTCAAAGCATCCCCTTCCCTTCCGCAGTTGGCCTGAGTGGGGGAGCTAAGAGAGAAGGGGTTTAAAGTTTAAACTCCTTCTCATGAGAGTTGGGCCACAGAAGGAGGAAAGAGGGAAGGAAAGAGAGAGAGCAGAGAGAAGGAAAGAAGGAAGGAAGGAAGGAAAGAGGGAAAGGAAGAGAAGGAAAGGGGAGGGAAAGAAAGAGAGGGAAGAAGGAGGGAAACAGGGAAAGGAGGAAAACAAGTTTTTTCCCCACCATAGAGAACAATGGAGGGAATAGGAGCAACCTGTTTGGGGGCCCATAGAATTGGACCCCTTGATCCAATGTTCTTGAAACTTGGTGGGTATCTTGGGGAGAGCGCCATCAGCTATCCTGTGAGTTTGGAGCCTCTCCCTCAAACCCCCTCCCTCCAGCCCCCGGAATATACCATATGTTTTCACCATTGACTTCAATGGCCCATAGGATATAATGGATCTGAAATTGACATTCGGCTGCCTGAAAGACTCCCCTGGACGCTGGCTGGGGGCGGGGCTTGGCTCCTGAGCTCCCGGAGCTGCGCTCAGGTGCGCTCCCCCCTAAAAGACCCCTGCCCGTGACGCTTCTTCAGGAAAGTTACAGCCTCTACTCCCATGCACTCCAACAACATACACCCCTCCCCCAGGAATTCAAGATGACAAGCGAAGGTAACGAGAACCAGAGTCTAAGAAAATCAAGTTAGCCTGAGCTTGACATAAATGGTCCATCTACTCCAGCATTTGGTTCCCCACAGTAGTCCATCAATGCCCCTAGAAGCTTTCAAGTGGGACCCGGGGATCCCTCAGATTTACAGCTCATCTCCAGACTAGAGAGACTAGGAAAATTGATACTTCGGAGGGTGGACTCTGTGGCATCTGAGGTTCCTGTCCTACCCAGGCTCCATCCCGGAATCTCCAGGAGTTTCCCAACCGGGATCCGTCAACCCTACCTGAATCCCCACCCCTGCCAGTGGCCAAAGGGGAACCTGGCAATCCTAGCCTAGCAGCAGATACACTGGCTGAGTTCAGACTGGCAGTATGAAGCATGAGGAAGTAGTGGCAAAAGCCCTGGAACAACTTGTTCGGGATTCCCGTCACTGCACCGACTGATGCAGGAGAATACCGGGGAGGAGGCACAAGGGAACATTTGCAGTGTTGGCCCACTCCTGGCAGAGGTGCGGCTGTAAGTGGCTTTTTTTGTAATCCGGTTATATGTGCTTATGTGCATGAGCGCATGAGCTCTCATGCGCATGAGTGCATCCCTACCAGATCAGCTTGTTCACGACTTTCAGCATTCACACTTCTGGGAAGCGGGATCAATGCGCTGTCCAGGGTTTGCTACCACTTTCACCTGGTACTTTTTAAACTTGGGAGGGAAGCGTTACAAGACGGATTGGGTACGGCTGGGGAACGCCTGACAGATGTGCCTGTGTGAACTGACCCCTTTAACTCATTTGTGAAACATTTCTGAAATGTGCCTATATTGGGCCAAACTGCCAGTCTGAACTCGACCATTGTCTGTGAATAGGGAGGTTCCTCTCTTAGTCCTCCTGATTAACAGCTGCTGGTAGATACGTGCACCAGGATTTAATCTAAACTTATCTGTGAAGAGAAGAAATGTCCCTGTGGATTATGCAGAATCACTGTCCCATTAACAGTGATGACAAGCTTGATGCTTGTGGCAAGCCTACAAAGTAGGCAAGGAGGTAAAATCTCTTCCCCTGTTGTTGGATACCTGATTGGAAATCAGAGCCATACTCAGAGGGGTGGAACAGCAGAAGAGGGACAACAGAAAGGAGCTCTATTCAGGCAACATATAGAACACACGAAACGGCTTTATACTGAATCTGAGATGGTGGGGGGCGGTATTTGTGGATTCCTGCATTGTACAGGGCATTGGACTAGATGACCCTGGAGGTTCCTTCCAACCCTCTGATTCTATAATTCAGACCCTTGGTCCATCAAAGTCCGTAGTGTCTACTCAGACTGGCAGTGGCTCTCCAGGGTCTCAGGCACATCACCTATTGCCAGATGCCAGGGATTGAACCTGGGACCTTCTGCATGCCAAGCAGAGGCTCTTCCACTGAACCACATTGTTTTCACTGGACGTATGGAAGGGGAAGAGGTTTGGGTCCATATATAGCGATCCTGTTCCTGACCTTCACATGGCCAGCTGAACTTGTGCAGAGTTTTCAGGGTCCTCTCAAAAGAGTCTATCAGCTGCATGAGTGGTCTGTTTGATTTTGTTTCGTGACCATAAGAAATAGTAACGTGAAGTAATACATACACTATTATAATCCAGATGTAATGAACTCCTGCTATTTACAAAGTATCAAAGTGCCAAGTATAAATAAAAATACAAAAATATCAAAAATTATCAAATTATAATGAAGACTCCGGAATGTCGGGTAAAGTACAAGGAACCCAGTGGAAAGCAATATACCATATTCTAGTATGATATATTTTTCATCTTCTAGTATCTGTACTGTGTATATATATATATATATATATATATATATATATATATATATATATTTCATCTTCTAGTACCTGTACTGCGTATATATATTTTTCATCTTTCTAGTATGAAGTTTTGCTTCTGAAGAAACTGATTCACAAAACGAAGTTCATTCCGGAGTCTTCGTTATAATTTGATAATTTTTGATATTTTTGTATTTGTATTTATACTTGGCACTTTGATTTGTTATATTTTGTTATAACACAGCAGGAGTTTGTTATATTTGGATTACAATAGTGTATGTATTACTTCATGATATATTGACATATTACATTTTAAGTCATAATTTGCATACTATTTCTAAGTGTTTATTTCTTAGCATTTTCCCCAGTTTACTTTTGTGCTTTGTATATGGTACATTGCTTTCAACTGGGAGGTTCCTTGTACTTTACATAAGTAATAGTAAGGCCACTGTGTAGGTAATGGAAACAGTAAATGAGACCACCAACAGATCAGGGAAAGGTGGGAGGAGGTAAATTGGTAACTGACGGTGAACGAACAGTCTAAATAACCCACTACTTTTAGACATTTATGCACACCCCCATCAAATGGACAGATAAAAGCATGCTTTTAAAAGGTACAGGAATGTGGAAATCTGCTGAGTGTCAGTTGAAAAAGTGGTGGTGTAGAAATCTACCTGCTCATAGAAAAGAAAGCTCAGAGAATGCTGTAGGGGGGTATTTTAAGGGTGGTGGGCTACAAAATCGTTCTCTCTCTTGTGATTTTTATGCATGTGCCCCGGCTTGTTTCATACCAGGTAGGTAGTATGCAAACTGCAAAGGGAGCATAAGTGTCTCAGTTAAATGAGTAATGGCATGTTACTGAGAATACTAGGCTGAGTTCAGACTGGCAATTTGAAGCGGGAGCCAGTCGTGGCAAAAAAGCCCCAGAACAAACTGTTCTGGGTTTTCCCAGTCACTCTGTACTGACTGATATGGGAGCATACTGGGAGAAGGCATGTGGGAGCGTTCAGACTGCTGGCCCAGAGGCGTGGCTGTAAATGGCTTTTCCTTGGTGATTTGGCTATGTGCGCATGTGTGCATGAGCGCATGTGCACTCATGCGCATAAGCGCATCCAGCCGATTTGGGGAGGATCTCATTGTGCCGGCACCACATTGGGTGGTAGAGCGGAGCACAGCCAATCATATCGCTGTTGCCTTATGCGCAACGTGGGTTGCTCCTAGCTTTTCAGGTTGGCGTTCACACTCCCTGGAAGCGGAATGAAGCAGGATAAACGGGATTTGCTACCAGTTCCACCAGGTATCTTTTAAATGCGGGAGTGAAGTAGAACAGCATGGGTTGACTACGGGTGTGGAACGCCAGGCAGATGTGCCTGTGCGAACGCCCCCTTTAATCCGCTTGTGAAACATGGCTGAAACGTGGCTATAGTGGGGCAAACTGCCAGTCTGAACTCAGCCCTACAAAAAACAGAAAGAAAGGCGCCTGCATAAATCTTTTTTTAGTTTTGCCAAGTTCTATCTCTGCAGAGCTTTTCCTTCTAGAGAGTCCCTGACTGCAGATCTGTAAGTTTGAGTTTTTATTTTTTTGGTGTCAAGTTGCAGCCAACTTCTGGCAGCCCCATAGGATTTTCAAGGCAAGAGGCATTCAGAGGCGTTTTGCCATTGCCTCCCTCTGCAAAGCAACTCTTGACTTCCTTGGTGGTCTCCCATCGAAATACTAACCAGGAGCAAACCTGCTTACCTTCTGAGATCTGACAAGATTAGGCTAACCTGGGCTATGTAGGATTATCTCCAGGTAAATGATTAGAAAAGTCTCTGGAAACCCCAAGGGCTGGTCATGCCACAAGTATTCATAGGTATAGGGCCTTAGGGATTTGACTGCATGTGAGATATCGTTCCCAGGTGCCACTAAATCCTTGGAGCTGTGTTTGCAGAAAGATTGTGTTCTAGTAGGCGCAAGACACGAGCCAGACATATTGGTAAATGCCCAAGGGAAGATCATTTTAATTCCTCATGCTTGGCAGAGATAGAATAACATCAGCCTGTGTTCACCATTTTGGATAAAAGCCCCGATCCTGTTAATTTATGTCTGAAAAATTCTGATTCTGCTGGAAGTCTAGACTGGGAAGTCGTATTCTCCCAGACTGAAGCCAAACGTCCTATGAAAATAAATCACCTTGCTTACTGTTAGCAGGAACTGGCTAGTAACTGGTTGTTGTTTTATACACCGGACATTTTTTCCCCCTTCATTCAGTTCCTCCCAGTTTCTTCCAACCCTTCCTCTCGGGACCTCAAGCCTCCGGCACAGTTTAACCAGCTCAAGTCTTTTAAATGGTTCAGCACACAACACATGGTGTTACCAGCAGGACAGAACGCAGCCTTCATAGCTTTCCAATGTATCCTCATACTACCCCTACATGGTAGATTAGACACAGTGACTGCCCCGGACTCCCTCTGCACTGAATTTACCAGAAGCACCCTACTCCAGCCTGAAGACCTCGACAGTCCTGTATCTTTAAGCCTGAAGGGTTCATGTGTATTTTTCCCCCTTTCAACACAATCTGTGTGGACCAATTTTCAGTTGTCCCTTGGTGGCTTCCTTGTTGGCAAACCCATTTGGCCATTACTTTTGTTTAATCTTTAGGTGTCTTGGGCACTCAGGCTTTTGCAGTGATTTGTTTCTAGTGTTCAATTGTCCTCCATAAGCGGTTTTTTCCCCCTCCCCTCTGTATTTCTTTTGAGTTTGATCCCGTGAGGTTTCCGTCCTTCAGCATGTCATCACCATCTGTGAAAACACAGCTTTTAAGAATTAACTGCAGCTGGGTTACCCACTCATCATTTTCCTCCCCTGTGTCTCAGTATCTCTGAATTGAGACTTTTTAAAAACTTGTACTATAACCCAAAGAATGCACACAGAACCTGTCTTTCCTTTCTGTCCTTATAAATTTGCCACTGGAGACCATGCTACGAACCTATCCGTATGCTTCTTTCAGTATCCGTATTCAAAAAAATAGTAATCATTTTGAAGGACAGGATCTTCTTTCTGCTAAGAGCTGCTTCGTTAACTCACATGCCATCTAGCCCTTTGCTCTCAGTGTGTCCAGCTTCCAAGTCCACATGTCCATCTTTGGGCAATTCTGCATCTACCATTTGCTCCATGTTTTCTGAACTGGGAGGAAAAGGTGCATCTCAAAACCACATTCAAATACCTTGGGACAACACTGCATTGACTGCAAAGTCACCCCTGAATGGCCATAAATCTATGCAGAAAGTACCATAAAATCCAATGATCAAGGTTGACTTCTGGTTTAAGCGTTTCACCCCTCGGCTGCACCCCGTCTTGCTCTGATGGGGGGGAGCCAAGTCTTGGCTGACGGGAAAGGTCCGAGATCATCCCAGACCCTCCCAGGAGATCCTCAGCCTGGGTAGCTGAGGAGAGCCTCTGACAAGGCAACGGCCAAGGAATTGAGGCTCACCTTCTTCCCCAAAAGGTCCCATCGCCGCAGAGCTAGTATGGCACCGAGAGACAACTGCCAGACAAGCGGACATGGTCAAAAGTTTTGAAATGCTTCTAAAAGACTTCCAAGGCTTCAAAGCATGAGTTAAGCAACCCTCAGGTGATTTAAAGCATCTATGAGAACCTTGGTAGCAATTAGAAACGCCTAAGTGCAAAGCAATGGGGGAGGGAGAAAACACACAACTTCACTCCCCCACTTAAAGCAAGGTGGTTTTAAAATGCAAATAAAGAACTTTGTGTTAAACTAAATGCATCAGATTACTAGCGAAACCAAAAGCTGCATAAGAACGTAAAGCAGATTAAATTCAACTAACTTTTACTTTGTTTGGGGAAACTTACTTCTTGTTGATATTATGGCTGGGAGAGGACGGAAGGCGGGATTGGAGAAAAAAACATTGGCCAGAAATAGCCTACCAATGACTCCCTCCCAGAACCAGGAAGTAGCAGCAGACATGTCTACACTGCTGGCAAACACACTGTGCCCCCTAATGGAACAGATGACTAATCTCAGTGCTAAAATGGACAATTTGCAAAAACAATTGATTCAAATGGACAAAAGAACCTCAGTAACTGAAAAGACGTTAAAAAAGATGGGAAAACAGACAGAGAGTATCAACAAAAGAGCAGACGAAGGAGAGAAAGAAAGATCCTCCAACAAAACACAACTAACACAGCTCCAGCTGGAAAGATCCATGTACATTCTACATTTCCAAGGGATACCAGATGAAAAGAACAAAAATTGAAAGGCTCTTCTAGCAGAGGCTCTAGCTCCATTAATGGATTATAAAGAGGAAGAACTACTGAAGGAAATGGACTGGGCTTACAGGACTTATCCAAATTTTATTAAAAAAAAAAAACTCCTGGGAGAAATATGTATGAAATTCATGAGATGGTCTACCAGAGATCTGGCACTGAAATCTACACAGGGGAAACCTTTAAAAATCAAGAATTAAGAGATAAAAATCTTGAAGGATATCCCTTTTGAAGTCAGGAAGCGGAGGAGGCTCTACAGGGAACTTACTCTCTCTCTACAGAAAAAAGGAGTGCCTTACAGATGGTTATTTCCTGAAGGACTGAGTTTTAAATATGAAGATAAAAAAATTAACATCAACACTGTTCCTAAGGCAAAAAAAGTTTGTGGACCAATACTTTAATCCAACACAAGGCAAAAAAGACAAGAAATCCAAAACTGATGATGATGATGAGGAGGAAGAAGATGAAGAATCCTACTTACAGGATTCATCAAGTGATAGCCCCAAACTTTATAGTTCTTCAGACACTTCAGAATCAGAGACCTGTGATAGAGTTAAAAAATATTGGTCTTGGATTCATTAATTGTTACAAAAAATGTTAAATGTACTATACTCTATATTCCAGAATTGTTTTTTATTGAATATATTACCTGATAAAAGTAAAAAGCAAGATTCCAGTCATTATACATGTAGTGACAGCTGCAAGAATATTATATGCCAAATATTGAAGAAAAAATGAGGTACCTTCAAAAGAAGAAATTATAAATAAAATACTGGAAACTGAAGAGATGGACAATTTAACTTTAGTTTTGAGAGGACAAAATGAAGGAAGCTTCAAGAATACTTGGATAAGGTTTTATAAATGGATTGAAGAATATAATAAATAAAACATATGGAAATGCAACCAAATTAGAAGAAGATATGAATTATTATTATTATTATTATTATTATTTATATATGAGCAAAGATTTATTCAAAATATATGGTGGAAAAATGAAAAATATAATAAGACAATGTATGAGGTACCTTAACAGACAAATAGTGTTGTAAATGGAATCTCCAAATCTTTGTATGCATATCTGTTGTGGGTTTTTTTTTGTCTTTTATAAAAATAAAACTGTTTATATAAAAAAAAATCCGATGGTCAAAGGAATTGAAAGCAGCATGTAATGTGTTCCAACATGGGTTTTGTAAAACAATGGAAGGAAAGCCAATGCAAAATCGCCCTGTTACATTGCTTTGTATGAAGGGAATAATCTATCCCACTCATGATACCATGTACCGTTTGTAGGAAAATATGAAAACACCAGTTCTTATTTTTCCTTTTCTGACACATCCATCGTGAGTGTTTCCATCCTTCCTATTTACTTTGCTAGTTCCCCCCCCCCCATTTCATTGGATTCATTTATGCCATTTTGGTTCTCAACCTTCCGTTGGGATATATTGAAAGCTTATATGAGAACCAGTTTGGTGTAGTGGTTAAGAGTGGCAGACTCTAATCTGGGGGAACCAGGTTTGATTCCCCACTCTTCCACATGCAGCCCGCTGGGTGACTTTGGGTCAGTCACAGTTCTCTCTGTTCTCTTAAGAGCAGTTGTCTCAGAGTTCCCTCAGCCCCATCTACCTCACAGGGTATCGGTTGTGGAGAGGGGAAGGGAAGGAGATTGTAAGCCCCTCTGAGACTCCAAGTTAAAAGCTTTAAACTTTAACCCCCTTCTCTCTGGAGTTGTGCCGCAGTGGCTGTATGATCTTTCCATTGTATTCTATGGCCCCACAGGATACAATGGAAAGATCATGCCACCACTGTGGTGCAACTCTCGCTTTGCTTCACCTCCCAGCCCACCTTGGCTGAGCTCTGAGACAACTTGATTCAAGTGGGTTGCCATGTTGGTCTGAAGCAGCAGAACAAAGTTATGCATGTGTGCTTCTTCAGAATTCTTAGTAATTCTAATGAAACTCCTGTATCCCAGCTAGACTACTTCTGACTAGCTACACATACATAAAAGTTCCAATGGCGTAATCCTATGCAGTTTTATTCTAATCCAGGGGTGTCAAACTCATTTGTTACAAGGGCCAGCTGTGACATAAATGGGACTTTGTTGGGCCGGGCCATGTGTGTTGCAAAATGTAATGCCAGGTAGCGAAGATATTAACTTTATAAAGGACACCGGCAAATGCAATTAAAGGGGTTTTTAACTTACAATATAAACATGCTTAAAATATTAACACTCTTATCATATTTTATATCTTCAATAACTGACACATCCCCTTCCCCCCCTTAAAAGTTCCCTACCTGAAATGGAAAGGTGGGGGGATAGTGGAATTTGGCAATGCAACTATTTAAATAAACATCAAGAAAAGCACAAGGATCACAGCAGAAACTAAAAATATAAAATAAGCCTAGGAAAACATGAAATGGCTGGGCATTGCAAGCTCTCTCTCCCCTCCCCCCAGGTCTACTCAGAGTGGCAGTGGCTCTCCAGTGTAATGTCCCCCTCTGGCAATGGATTCCAGGTTAAACTACTTACTCAGGCTTCCATTCTCAGGTCCATTCAGCAGAGACAAGCTGGCTCAAAATATCAGCCCTTTAGTTGCAAGCAGACAATTTCAACTAGCATACAAACACTAGAAACTGAAGCACCATTCCATACCTTGTAGCTCAAAATATATTGCAAAGAAAATGCAGAATGGATTTTCCATTAAGATTTCTGGGTCCAGATAGACTACTCTGGGACTGAAAGGACAGCCCCCAGAGACAGCCCCCTGGAGGTGACATCATCGTGCCAGGTACGTCACTGGCTGATGCTCTAGCAATCAGCCTGTAAACTCTATAGTACCATAGAGTTTCCAGGTTGATTGCTAGAGCACCAGCTGGCGACATGCCCAATGAGATGATGTCACTTCCGGGTGACATCATCACAGTGCGCACACTTTGGGTGCTTGCAAATGTCCCGGAGAGGAACCAAGTCTCCCCCACTATTACCTGTAAGTAACTTGGCAACCCTAACCCCTGCTCTAGTCTATTATTTATTTATTCAAAACATTTTTATCCCACCTTTCATCCCAATTATGATCCTGAAGGAAGCAAACAGTTAAAAAGACATTAAAATCAACTTTACAACTAATACATATATGTAAAACAGCAATTAAAACAAACAGGTAAAGGTAAAGGTTCCCTTGCTCGAAAGCCAGTCAAATCCAACTCTAGGGTTGCAGAGCTCGTCTCCGTTTTGAAGCTAAAGAGCCAGCGCTGTCCAAAGACATTTCTGTGGTCATGTGGCTGGCATGACTAAATGCCGAGGTGCACAGAATGCTGTTACCTTCCCACCAAAGCGGTACCTATTTATCTACCTGCAATTTCTTGCTTTTGAACTGTTAGGTTGACAGGAGCTGGAACCAGAGACGGGAGCTCACTCCATCATGTGGCACTCGGGTCTCAAAGTCTTGGGAGAAGACAAGGGTAGAGAGGGACAGATAAATCTCCTTGGGGAGAGAATTCCATACTTGGGACTAAAGAGTGATCAGCCTTTCTCTTTACCATATTTTAACAAAGCTGGATAGAAATATCAGTAATATGACTGACACTTCTTCTGAGGCTGGTTGTGTAGGAGCGGTATGCAAATAAATATCATAAAATAAATAAATGATGATGGGAAAGCTGCCAAAGAAAAATGGTTAGATTTTAAAAATCTGATAAGGCACAAACGTATACATGCCTCATTCTAAGCTCCTCCCATCGTATTTCTCCATCTTTTTGATTCTCGTTCCATTCTAGCGTTAACAACTGTTGCTTGCAGACATTTTTACAGCCCTCTTAATGGCTGGCAAAAAAAAAAGAAGAAGAGTGCGTCTAGAATGAGTAATAATTAAAATGCTAATTGGAAACTCACCGTTCATCAGCGAAAACTGCAACGAGTTAATTTCCCGAGCATTTTTTCTTCAGCTGCGGCAGATGCTAGGGTTGCCGGTCCATTGTCTGCAAAAGCCTTCCTCAATCTTCCCTTCCCATCTAGTGCTCTTATGTTTGTGTTGGCTGCCTCCTCACATTAACCTTCTTTAATGAGATGGAGATGACTGACGGAGAGTTTCTATTTATCGAGTAGACCTCAGGTGGTACGGATAGAACAGGCCCCAAAGGAGATGTGGCCATGGGGTCACTGGGCAGGGGATATCATTGCGGGGAGAAAATATTTCTGCACCAAAGTTTCGAAATGAAGTTTGATCAAGATGGCTGGCCATGGCTGCAATCACACAGACTAAACCCATTTTCAATCCGCTTTCAATGCACTTTCCAACCGGATTTTACTGTGTGAACTGGTAAAATCCAGTTGGAAAGTGGATTGAAAGTGGATTATTTAGTCTGTGTGATTGCAGCTCATGTCTGCCTGTAGCAGTAGAGAAGAGCAAGAGCCCTGGGATTACAAGGTCTCTCCTTTTGTCCAGCGGGGGGCTCCTGGCTCCTCTCCTGCAGTCTTTTGCAGTGCGATGACATCAATGTCATCACTCTAGGGCCATCGTGCGGCAGCGCTCTATCATTCGGTAACCATAGAGTTCCCCTTGAATTATAGAGCATTGCTGCGCGACAGCCCCAGTCTGAAGATGTCACTACCAGTGACGTCACTGCCAGTGACATCATCGCATGGGACGCTGCCATTCAGGGGTGGAGTTTCCCCTGCTGGCCAGCTGGCTGGTGGTGGATTGGGCCCCATAGGGGGGTTGGCAACCCTAAAGAGTCCCGTAGCACCTTAAAAACTAACAAAATGTGTGGCAGGGGATGAGCTTTCGTGAGTAGTGACCCAGGAAAGCTCCTCCCCTACCACACATTTTGTTAGTCTTTAATGTGCTACGATGGAGCTGCAGTGGCTCAAGTGGTTAAGATGCTGAACTGCAGGCTGTGGAAGGTCAGTAGTTCAGCAGTTCGAGACCCGAGTGTGCTGCATGACAGAGTGAGCTCCCATCTCTAGTTCCAGCTCCTGCCAACCTAGCAATTCGAAAGCAAGAAATTTCAAGTAGATAAATAGGTACCACTTCGGTGGGAAGGTAACAGCATTCCGTGTGCCTTGGTGTTTAGTCGTGCAGGCCACATGACCACGGAAATGTCTTCAGACAGCGCTGGCTCTTCGGCTTTGAAACAGAGATGAGCACCGCAACCCTAGAGTCGGATTCGACTGGCTTTCGAGCAAGGGAACCTTTATCTTTACCTAAGGTGCTACGGGACTCTGGCTCTTTTCTACTCAATTAAGTTTGATCTCTCTCCCTTTCTTGCTTCTGTTAGGAACTAGCTTGGTGGTTAAAAGACTCAACTGTAAATCAGAAAGTGTGTGGGGGGGCGGGCAATCTAAAGTATGACATGCATTCTGGGGATGGTCTTGGGCAAGCCAGTAGTCTCTCACCTCCTGCGATAGCATGTTCTTTTAGATCTTCCAGTTCTGTCCCAGTATATATAGGCATCTGCAGTATTGCCCCAGATCCGGCCTTCCTCCCAAGGACACTTCCTCCAGCCTGAGGAACCTTCCTCCACCTTGAGAGGCTGTTCTGCTTGAGGAACAGCCACTTAAGTTAGTGGAAAGCTCCTTCAGCTGGAAGAAGGCTTCATACTTCACTCAGTGGAGTGAAAGGCTCGGTGGAGGATCCCTCCCAATATCAGTGATTACTTTGTAAAAAAGAGAGAGAGAGAGAACTCCAAAAGTACCTTCCATAAAGCTAGTATCCTCTACATTTCCTGCTAAAGCTTCAAGGTGGGAGGTTCTTTAGAGGTATGAGGACATGTCTCTCTTGACCCAAAGGCGAGGATGATATTAGAAAAATGGCACGCCTTTCCCCTTTTCTTACCGAGTTTTCCAGCATCTCCTAACTATCACCTAGCAACTAAGAGAGCAACCGCTTGGTAGCTAGCTCACAACACCTTGCAAAAGCTGTCAGCTAGCTGCTTTCAGCTGCCATTCTCCAGCTTCCAAATCTATATGTGGCAGCCATAAAAAAAGAAAAAAGAAGAACCCATCTAGCAGCAATCCCGGGTCACATAATTGTGAATGCGGTTGCTGTATTCCTCGCTCATATCTCAGGGAAACGGCTACTTTTAAAAGCCCAAGATCAATTTTTTTATCAAACAAAACATCACTTGCCAGTCCAAGAATGAAATGCATGTTAGTGAATGCAAGTGCTCTGAATTCCAAATACAATACCATGGGGGGGAAAAACCCCAAATAGAATGTATATACCAGATTCAGGAACCACAAAATAGCAGTCTTGACAAAGAAGTTCGAACAACCAGTGGCAAAATGTTTAATTCTGATGGTCACAGCATCTGTGACATAGAAATATTTCCAATGGAGCAACTAGCAAACCCAGGGACGAGAAAAACAAAAAACTTTTTAAATAGCTTTATAAGCGTAATTTGCATTAATTTGAAAGATAATGCATGTTTTATGTAGCAATCCCATTCCTCTTTTGCTGATGTCAGTTTTCTGAGTATTTCATACTCTAACACCTGCCATCTTGGTTTCAGGGGTGTCACTGAAAAAAAAATCAACTATTAATGCTTACACCTCACTGGTTTGTCTCACATATTATGCATGTGCACACATATATATGTCAGCTTTCTGCATGATTCAAGTAGCTTACAATGCTGCAGTATAAAACCACTTAATGACAACTATCAACAGAAGCATTAGAACAGATGCCAACTAAAACAAAACCATCAAAACCGCCAGCAAGATATCAAGCCAAGGGGGTATTTATAGGAACAGACAGAAACAGAAGTTACAGGGTCAGTTTGGTGTAGTGGTTAAGTGTGCGGATTCTACTCTGGGAGAACTGGGTTTGATTCCCCACTCCTCCACTCGCAGCTGCTGGATGACAGAGCTGTTCTCTCAAGGACAATTCTGGAAAGAGCTCTCTCAGCCCTGCCTACCTCAAGGGTGTCTGTTGTGGGGAGGGGAATGGATAGGAGCAGTTCCATAGCCAGGATTTTTTAAATTCAGGGGGCATTTAAATTTCTTAGGGGGCACTGGATTAAATTCGATTAAAGGAATACCCAGGTCCTTAATGCACCTGCTGCTGCTTGTGGGGGCAGGAGTTGGATGGGAAGTCAGGGGGCCTTGCCCATAAGTCAGGGGGCCTAGCCCCGAGATGCCCCACTATAGCTAGCCTGGATAGGAGTTTATAAGCTGTTCTGAGATTCTGAGTGAAGGGTGGGGTATGAATCCAATCTCCTCCTCCTTCTCCTCTTCCTCCTCTTCTTCTTCCTCTTCCTCCTCCTGTTAAACAGGAATGGTTCCAAGAAATTGCATAGTGGACCTCCTTTGGTTGCTGTTAGAGGCCTCCTAAGAAGTACCAAATCACATCAGGCAGCAGATTCCAGTGGAGGCTCCAATTTTCCTTGACCATTAGCTCCATCTTTCTATATTGTTGAAAAAAGAGAAAAGTCTAGTCCAGGAACAAGGAGGGAGGCCAATCACCCTTTGACTTTTTGCGTCAGTTGTAAAAATATCTCCTCCTCAAGCTGATGTTCCTCTTTATCTGTTGCAGTTAAGGCCATCCTCGGCAAATGGAAGGATGGTGTGGGAAATGACAGCAGAAGAGACAATCTCTCCCAGACAAGCCTGGACTCATTTGTTCAGATGCATTGAGAAAGCTGTCAGTCACCAACTGATTTTCAAGGTGCAGTTTAACTTAATTCCAGCTAATATGCAGAAAACTTCCTAATGACAAGCTGTCAAGGGAACCAGGGAATAGGAGGGGTTACGGAGGCAAGAAAAAGACACCAAGAAATAATCTATTCCTATTAGGCATCGGGCTTGGGTGTACACAGCTTCTCTATCACCCATGGGATATATGTTCAAACTTGGAACATACACAAGTGAAACCATAAGCCAAGCTTGGAAGGGGCTTTCAGATGAGGCATTCCTCAGCTCAGGGAACAGGATAGCCCAGGCAAGCCGATCTCATCAGATCTTGGAAGCTAAGCAGGGTTGACCCTGGCAAGTACTTGGATGGGAGACCTCCTAGAGGTGAGAGGCAGGGGCAGGCTTTATTCAGCCACCTCTCTGAATATCCTCCAGGGGGTCAGTCACCAGAGGTTGCCATGACTTCCAGGTGCATACACACTCACATGCACATATGAAAAATGCAAAAGAGAGAGAGAACAAAACAGGATAGATCTCCTCCTTGAAGTTACTCGTTGAGGCCCTCCTTTGAGGTTGTATTTATTTGTTGCAACTACTGTAAATCAGATGAAGAAAACACTTCCCCCACCTCCCATGTCTTCTCTTCCTTCCTAGGTTGTCTGTCATTTGAAATCCATCCAGTGGAGAACCCTGAAGGAAAGGCAGACTGACCTTCAATCGAATCCTGGTACACAGGTGCACCTGGGAGTTTGCCCTGGAGACGTGTCCCATGCGAGATTGCAGATTTATATCCCTTCTTTTGCATTTCTCAAACGTTCAATGCCCTCCTCCCATCTCCGGCTGTTCCTCCTCCTAGCAGGTGCCTCACAAAACAGTCTCTCAGCAAGTTAATTTCCATGGATTTTTCTCCACCTGGCTTTTTCTGACAATCCATCGAAAGGGTGACCTTCATTCATGGTGTCGCCCTGTCCTAGAATCCCAGCAACAGAGAATGCAACAAAAGCAGAAACTATGGAGGGAGGAGGAGGAGGAGGAGGAGGAGGAGGAGGAGGAGGAGGAGGAGGAGGAAGAAGAAGAAGAAGAAGAAGAAGAAGAAGAAGAAGAAGAAGAAGAAGAAGAAGAAGAAGAAGAAGAAGAAGAAGAAGAAGAAGAAGAAATCCTTTTGCTCCTGGGAATGCCTTCCTTATTCCTTTTAAACCTCTTCACTCACAGCCCACTTTTATCTATTTTCTTCTCTTATTTGCCCTCCTGTGGTTAGGAGTGTGGACTCTGATCTGGGAGAACCGGGTTTGATTCCCCACTCCTCTGCATGCAGCTGCTAGTGTGACTTTGGGTCAGCTGCAGATTCTCTTGGAGATGTTCTCTCAAGGGCAGTTCTCGAGAGAGCTCTCTCAGCCCCACCTACCTCACAAGCAATGATCTCTCTAAGCTGTGGAGTCTTGTGAGCAAAAATTCTACTTTGTGGGCTACTGGCATTAAAGTTGTGAGTGAGTGATTTGGCTACTGGCATAAACTAGTTTGCTCTGGAGCCATCCTTCCTGAGCTAAGGCAAAAATGTGTGAGCCAGAGGCTAAAAAACTGTGAGCTAGCTCACACTAACTCAGCTTAGAGGGAACAGTGCTCACAGGGTGTCTGATGTAAGGAGGGGAAGGGAAAGGAGATTGTAAGCTGCTCTGAGACTCCTTCGGGTAGTGAAGGGTGGGGTATAAATCCAATCTCCTCCTCCTCCTCCTTTGTAGCTGTCCAGGCTGCCAGGCAGTGGAGGGTCTTTCACAAAGCTGGCTAGTAAAAATCCTACAATTGGAGATGACAAGCATTGAACACAAGAAATCTGGGGGTGGGGGGTGGATTTGCAGTGAATACGAATTTGCCATCTGCTAATTGTGGTGACCAAAGGACCTGGCATGAAAATCAGGAAGCAGCACAGTTTTCAACAGTTGTAGCATTTATTAAAGAGGTCTCTTTTCTGTACAGTTATATCAACAATTAGCTTAACTTGCTTTTAGAATTTTCCTTCCTTCCTTCCTTCCTTCCTTCCTTCCTTCCTTCCTTCCTTCCTTCCTTCCTTCCTTCCTTCCTCCCTCCCTCCCTCCCTCCCTCCCTCCCTCCCTCCCTCCCTCCCTCCCTCCCTCTCTTTCTTTCTTTCTTTCTTTCTTTCTTTCTTTCTTTCTTTCTTTCTTTCTTTCTTTCTTTCTTTCTTTCTTTCTTTCTTTCTTTCTTTCTTTCTTTCTTTCTTTCCATTTCTAGTCCCCTGTAAGTTCTAGAATGGACTATCCTTTAGTCCAGGGGTGTCGAACTCATTTGTTATGCGGGCTGGATCTGACATAAATGAGACCTTGTTGGGCCAGGTCATGAGTGTCATAAAATGTAATGCCAGGTAGTGGAGATATAAACTTTATAAAGGACACAAACACAAAGGGTTTTTTTAACTTAAAATAAAAGCATGCTTAAAACATCAGCACTCTTGCAATATTTTGTTTATTTAACTGTGTCCGATAACTGACCCCTCTTGCTCTGCATTATTGCATCAAAATGCGATTGCAATCTTGTGTATGCTGTTCAGGTATGTATCTGTAAGCTGCAAACCTACCATGACGTAGCAGCAGCAGAACTGGAGGAAGAAGCAGAAGACAGCCAGTTCCACTGCGGGCCTGATAGAAGTTCCCCGGGCCGCATGTTTGACACCTCTGCTTTAGTCAGTCCAGGAGAGGCAGTGTGGTGTCGTGGGTGGAGTGCTGGACAAGGATCTGGGTTCGGATTCCCACTCGACCATGGAAGCTTGCGGGGCGATTTGCATTTCACTCCCCTCCTGCCCCCCAAGCTGGCACTTGACTGGCAACCCTAGAGGAGAGATGGTCTTTCCAATAAACCTACCTGAAGGCAGAGCAGATTGCAGAATACAGCAAAGGTATATTGCAGCAAGGGAATGAGAAGAGGAAAAATCCATTCATCCCTGCTGATGAAGAAGAGAATTCTATAATAGGGAACTAAAAACAGATTGACAAGTAATCCGCAGGTCATCATACATGTTTTGCAAGATCAATACCTGAAATCTCACTTCTTGTTAGAATGCAAAGGAGCCTGTTTTTTTGCCCTCTTGGACCAAAACACGTTCCCATTGATAGCGGTAAGATTATTTTGCATTTAATCGAGCAAAACGAACAATGGTTTCCTCGGAGAAGAGATGGTCGATATTCCGACTATATTCTTCTTCCCATCTGTCCCTTCACTCATGTGGTTATCTTCCAGTTCCCTGCGAGACCCCTCAGCTGTGACGCGTGAATCACCGTAGCCAATCAATTTGTCCTTCACCTTTCTTATGCAAATCCCTACCACATGGATCTGGATGCGGCATGACGGATACATGGATTGGATCTGTGTATCTGTGGAGACAAAGCTTTATCCAATCTTGCCTTCTAACTCAGACACATAAGCATGACGGACCCCCCCCTTCTCCTCTCTAAGTGCTACCCTCCACAGACAGACAGCAGTTCATTAGAATGAAAAGTCATTATTTCATCCTGAAGGAAGGAGTTTGGAAGGGGAACAAGAGTTTTTGCTGCAACGCAATCAACGTGGGTACTGTGGAGTCATTTCAGTGCCTGTTTTAGCCTTACTAGATCAAACAGACTCTGTGTTTTGCTAGAGATGTGTGGTGTGCATGTTCAACATGTCATCGTTTGCACATGTGCAAGCAGCCCATCGCAGCTCAAAAAATGTTCAACGTGATTGACAGTAGATTTGGCAGAAAGACAAGTAGGTCACACAATTAACTTAGGGAATTGACTGCCACATGATCTACTAAGGGTACCTAGTTTAGGAGGCTTTACATTCATGGATGGTTGGTCCATCAGTAGGTATTAGCTGTGAGTGATACTTAGGGTGCGGTCAGATGGGCAGGTTGCCGCGGCAGTGTATCAGCTCTAAATAAGCTGCTTGAGTTTGGGACACTTTGCATCGATCACACAGTGGCCGCTAAGCCGGCATCACAGTGCTGCGGGCTCGTGGTTGTTTTTCTTGTATTGGCAATGTGCTACAACCACAGACCCACAGCTAAATGGATTCCCCCCTAAGTCCTGCTGTGCATGTGCAGAAGTGGACAAATGCAGATGTGCTCCTGTCAGGAAGTTCAGTCAGCCTCTGTAAGTTCTGAGGACACCTTCACCCTGACACATCTGCATGGCCCCCCTAGTGTCTGGGATGGCCAATTGCAGTTCCCTCCACATTTAGCAGAGTGGTCCGTGACCAGAGAATCAAATAATAAGCATCCTGTGGCTCTCCTGCTTGGCATTAGAGTTTGCCTGCAGCATCTCTAGGGCCCCCCATCCCTGCATCCTCACCCAAAACACTGGACTTCGCATGTGCATGCATGCTTCCACACAGGAGTGCCACAGGCAACTGATGGGGGCACTGAACTGCAACTCAAAGTAGGGTTGGGGGGGGGAGAAACGTGCTGGAAACAGAGAGGAACAATCACAGTGTTCGTGCATTTCCATGGCACCCCTGGGCAACTGGATGCCTGGAAACCCACCATGGAAGTGCCTCAGTGAGGTAGCCACTGGAATTTGCTGGTGGCTATTTAATCCATGTGGAGTTGTTTTAGCACGAGGTAGGGATGATTCGGACATGGGAGCCAGATGTGATCATTTGTTCATGCCCATTTGATCTGGAGGGGTGGTTATGTCAGGCCGAACTGCTCATGTGATCAACACCTTTAGAAAGAACCTCCACCATCCAAAGCAGTATACTTCAGAATAACAAATGGGAAATGAGGCTTGCTGCTGTTACATTCTGTTTGCGAACATCTAGCTGGTCAAAGCTGGAAACAGGATGTTCGGTCAGGTGGTTGGATTCAGTAGTGCTCATTTAATGCTCTCATAAGTCACCAGTTGATAGCTAGGCTTGTGTGCGGACCGTGCTCCTACCATTTAGGAGAGGGGCTGTGGCTTAGTGGAAGCGAATCTGCTTTCCACACAGAACATCTTAGGGTCAATCCCAGGCGTCTCCATTTGAAAAGGGAACAAGCAGCTGGTGATCTGAAAGATCTCTTCCTAAGACGAGGGACAACAGCTGCCAGTCTGAGTAGACAATGCGAACCTTGATGGACCAATGATCTGATTCAGTATAAGCAGGGCTATTTTGGGGCAGGAACGCAGAGGAACGGAGTTCTGGCTGGCTCCCAAGTTGGCCACGCCCAGCAGGAACTCATTAGCATAGCAGCCCACACCCAACAGCAGAAACTCATTAGGATTGGCTGCATTAGGGGTGTGTGGCCTAATATGTAAAGGAGTTCCTGCTACAAGAAAAGCCCTGGGTTTTGACAACAAACAAGGTAAATAGAATAAGAACCAAAAAGTGGGTGTGGCTGGATGACCACACTTCTGGTAACATGGCAGAGTGGCCTAATATGCTAATGAGCTGTGCTGTCAGGGGTGTGGCCTAATATGCTAATGAGTTCCTGCTGGGCTTTTTCTACAAAAAAAAGCCCTGAGTATAGGGCAGCTTCACATGTGCAAATATGTGGAAGAGGCCAGTCAAAATCAACATGCCATGCGTACCGATTCTTGCTCCTGTCTTTTACTCATCAACATGGCAGCCCGAAAGATGTGTGAAATTCCCAAAACATATTTTGTAACCTACAGCATCCATAGCCAGATCATCTCATTCTTTGGGGACCACAGTATCCACATTTCTGTTTACTGGAAGGAGCCGAGAGCATTCAAGGGGAGGCCTGAGTGTGAAAGTCCATTAGCGGGAAGCCAAAGGTTAAAGCAATTTTATAACTAAAGTCAAGTAGCAAGCCCGACTTCTCTCTTCATGATCACAGCATCCCCCCCTTCCCTTCCCTTCGATTGTTTTGTGCATAAAAAAGAGAGGAGGAAATATAATAATCCAGAAATAGAAGTTGAATAGATGCCTGCAGGGGTTGTATTTTTAGCAACTCGTCTGTTGGTGAAGAAGCCCAGAGGTTGCAGACTCTAATTACAAAGCTGGCAACACGAAAAGCAGGACAATAGAATACGTGTGTTGGGAGATCTCAGGAAACAGAGAGGTGGAACTGGCTGGTACCAAAGCTGTCAGCTCCTTTTCATGGTTGGGTTAAAGACAATGCTGGATGGAAACATGCACGTGATTCCTCTTCGGAGAGCTGGATTGTGGCTGTTGGGGTCAGGATGGGGGAATCACGTATGTTCTTATCTTTAAGGAAAGGAAGACGGGGTTGCTCCAAAGACATTTCTATTGGGATGGTTTGGTGAGTGAGTTCTGGAGAAGACATGTTGGCAACGGCCTGCATGGACCTTAAATCAGTGTTTGATACAATCTCTAGACCCCAGCTATGGGAAAAGCTGAAGGAATATGGCACTGAACCATCCTTCCACCTGGGTTAGATGCAGGGAATGAAGACAGCTATCGTGTCATCCTCTCAGTGGCAGAATTCATAGGCACAATAATCAAATATAAGAGAAATAATACTGAGTGAGGTCTTTTAAAATATTTTTTGGTTCTAATATCTGTTTAAGGTGGTAGCCGTATGAACAGTACTAGATGATGATGATGATAGATGGATGGATGGATAGATAGATGATAGATAGATAGATAGATAGATAGATAGATAGATAGATAGATAGATAGATAGATAGATAGACAGACAGACAGACAGACAGACAGACAGACAGAAAGACAGACAGAAAGACAGACGGACGGACGGACGGACGGACGGACGGACGGACGGACGGATGGATGGACAGCTTTAGTGGGTGGCATGCCCATTTTCTCAGGGAGGGTTGCCAGCTCTGGAATTCCTTGAGATCTGGGGATGGTGCCTAAGGAGGGAAGAATTTGAGGAAGGATTTCCCCTTGATCAGGGGTTCCTAACATGGCAGCCATGCACACTTTGGGGCCTGCTGTCACCTTTCCTCAGGCCCACCACGTCTGTTTAGCCTGGACCAGGGCCAGGGCCTTTTCTGCCCTGGCCCCAGCCTCGTAGAACATGCTTCCATCTGAGATCAGGGCCCTGCAGGACTTACTACTGGACTTACTACTGTAAAACAGAGCTGTTCTACCAGGCCTTTGGGTGAGGCAATGGGCATCCAATAAAATCTCGCAACCCACCCCCGCTGAAGTTTACCATCTTTTTGTGGCCCAGATTAAGAAGAAAAAAATGGCACCAGCTTGAAATCTATGTGTATGAATAGTGTGACCTGTTTTAGTATATGTTGTTTTGTACTGTCTTAATTGTTTTTATATCTAATAATGCATTGTAATTTTGTGATGTCTTGATTTGTTCTGTGATCTGCCCTGAGCCCACTTGTGGGGAGGGCAGAATATAAATCAAAATAAATAAATAAGTAAATATGGAGACAGGGAGCAAACGTCTCAGTGAAAATTTGAGGGGCTTAGATCCTTCCATAGTGGATAATTTAAGTTTCTTTCTCTCAGACTCTGATCACTTTGTCTTCTATAGACAGTTCTCAGGTTGCCAGGTCCATACCTGGCATCCAGCAGAGGTCCAAAGCTCCATCTCCAGGAGCTTTGCGCACAAACACCACAATGACATCACCCAGAAGTGATGTCATCACGCCAAGCACACTGTTGAGGGATGCTCTAGCATTTGGCTTTAAAACTCTATGGTACCATAGAGTTTTAATGCTGAATTCTAGAGTGTCCCCCAACAATGTGCCTGGCATGATTCTGGCACTTTGGGGGTGGGGTCCCCCCGGCAGCTGGATCCAGGCCAATGGGTTGGGGGCCTCTAGAGTGGGCAAACCCCCACCCACCCGGGGGACCTCGTAGCCCTACACAGTTCCCTTTTGCAATTAAGAAAACACAGGCTAAATCTCTGCTTGAAGGCTGAAGAGCTTTATGTAGCCATGTACATCTTGTTATGTTTGTTTTATATGTTTTAACCACATTTTGATTTACTGTTCCTCATTCCTTTTTTTGTTTTATGTCTTTCATCTAGCGCATTTTAATTGTAATGGCCCTTGGCCTCATACAATAAATGCTTACTTAACTTGACTACAAAGAATGTTGAAAAAGCTGTACCTTTCGAAGGCACAATATGGTGAATGAATCCAAAAATGCCCCCTCCCAAATATCTACTTATCTCTTACATTTTTATCCAACCCCTCTCTAGGTTTGCCATGTCTCCCCTGGAGGGGTGGGGGGGTAGGGTCGCCAGATCCAGATTGAGAAACTCCTTGGGACTTGGGGATTGAGCCTGGTGAGAGTGAGGACCTTAGTGGGATACAGTGCCATAAAGTCCATGCTACAAAGTAGCCATTTTCTCCAGAGGAACTGATTTCTCTAGTCTGGAAATGAGCTGTAATTTTGGGGGATCTGGAGGCTGGCATCCCTACCCCTCTTCCGAGCAGCTCAAGGTGGGGTTCAAGGTTCTAGATCCATGGATTCATTTCCCAGAAGGCAGAAATGAAACCAAAACCGGAATTTCCCACCCATCAGCAGAGATGAGAAACATCCAATTACCTTTTAATAAAAACTTTAAACACACAAAAAAATTACCCAGAATTCCCTCCGTTCAGGCAATCACAGAAATACCGACAGACTCCCTGGCCTCCCCATTGGCTTTCCCTGAGAGAAGAGAAAAGAAACATGGCCAAACGGTTTCATTTTAACAGATTCCAAACCAGGAGCCCACATGCCCAAGAAGGAAACGTTCTCCGCTTTGAACCCTCAGCACCTGAGGAAGATGCACTCTCTAAAAATGCAGTCGGAAAGGTATATTTTATGTAAACATTAAAAAGGGCCTCATCTGCCGCGTCCGGAGCCCATTTCTCTTTTAAATCTCGTCTTTATTGCTATATTATGAGTGGAGAGGCTCATAAAACAGCTCTTGGTAGACGTTATAACACCGTGTGGCAGCTGCGGTGAGCGAGGCAAGGAAGCCGGGAGTTTGTGCAATAGGACATGTTAAGCGTGAGTTATAATATGTCAGGGGCCCCGTGTTAACGATCGGAAGGACCTCTTCCAGCTCCTTTAAGGTTAATCAAGTCGGCATTTGTGTCAGGTGTAATGTCTAATTAAAATGATGGAAGGGGCGCGAGTGCCTCCTGGCAGAGGCGGCAAATGGCACGGAGAGGCAGCCTCGGTGCCATATTGGTTGAGAAAAATCAATATGAGGAGCTCATTTTATCCCCGTGTATCTGCACGTTTGCTATTCAAGGGCTCATTTGAAACAATGCCAACTGGCTGCCTGGGATGCCGTGAGGTTTACACACAACCCCATTAAAAGGGGCCAACAGCCTCGGAGCCATTCCGGGAGGCACGTGACCCCCCCCCCGGCAGTGAAGCTAGGAGACATACGGCTGATATGAGCCAGATCTTGGCCATGATTCACGGGCCAGGATGCTATTCTCCCACGAAGCATGGATCATCTTCAGTGTCAGGTCCCTGTTCCAGTAAATCACTGACCCTGTTCTCCACCACACCACATATGTTTTTGCTTTCTGGGGTACCTTTCCAACTGTGTTGTTTCACGTCAAGTGACTCAATATACAAGCCTTCCCAGTCCAGTGCTCTACAAAGATTACCTTTCTAAGATGGGAGATGGCGAGCGAGTCTTATTATGGATTTGGGAGCCACACTGGTTTGTCCAAACGTTCATGTTCCTTTCTGGTTTCTCCATGCTCATTATGGAAATGTGCCGGAGTCCTATAATTCTCCCCTCCCCCATTTTATCCTCACAAGAACCCTGTGCAGTAAGTTAGGCTGAGAGAGTAGGGCTCGCTCAAGGTCACCCAGCAAGCTTCCATGGCAGAAGTGGGGTTGGAACCTCAGTGTCCCAGATATTAGTCAAACACTCTTAACCACAATGTCACATCAACTCTCACATAGTACTCAGTGAGATGCTTTTCCCTTTTTCTTTTTGAAAAAGAGGTGCTGGAACTCTCAAGAGGGAGAGTCTGTACACTGAAAACTCATAAAACTTTAAAATGTTTTTAAAAGAATTTTGTTGAAGAGGTTCCAGAACTCCATTCTGGCGTGTTCCTCCAGAAAAAATGCCCTGGTACTTAGTACTGATGGGTACTATCACCCCCCCACACACACACAAACGTAAGAAGCCCTGAAACGGTGCTAAGAACATTGACTACTTTTGCTATAATTGGTGAGTTTTTGTTTTGTTTTGTTTTTTGCATTGATCGCTTAGTTAATAAATAGCATATCAGTGGTGTATCATGCATCTACATGCCACAAAATGATGTACAGATGTCATTTTATGAACAAACAGAAAGGAGAGCTTTGCCAAAAGAAAAGAAGAATGAGAATGGTTTCCTTAACAGTGCATAAAAATAAATGAAAAAAACGTACACATTGTAATATACTAATCACATTTTTTTTTAAAAAAAATATCCTGCTTTTCCTCCAAGGAGATCAGGGCTCTTGAATCTGAACACCGGTCTTCCCATTCCTAGCTTGAAACTCTAACCACTATACCACATGACAATGGCTCCAATAAATGCACACTCATGGACATCAAGGTACGGCATGGTCACATTCTGCTATTTCCCAGGCCAACGTGGTTCATTTTGAACTGGAATAGCAGTTGTGCAGTAATGGTGCTCTAACTTTAACCAGCAACACAACACCTTTAGGATTTGTGGGTCTTTTTTAGAAGAAATGGTGCAGGATTGGCTATTGCCAAGTAAATGAATGCACCTTTTTGTGACTTCAGCCCTTAAGGTTCTTTTATGTTACACACCATAGGGTATAGTTCCAGCAGGAAGACAGGAAGGTTTGGGAAGACATTGCCTGCCTCTGAACATCTATAGAATGAAATTCTGAAATTCAGCAGGAACTCCCCTCCTGTCCATCTTCTCTTCACGATTTCTCTTTGATCAAAATGGAATTGATTAGAAACTGATTCCAGATTCCTAAAATGAAGAACTGCTGGACTTCAGGGAGAAATTGCATAAATAGGTATTAAGAGAATTTCTCTTAGCCACCTTAAATGGGAGAGCTGTTGTAGTGGGTTGGTACCTTTGCCACCAGCTAATCTGAGTTCACTGACAGGTAGGGTTGCCAGATCCACCAGGGGAGTGGGGGTTTGCCTGCTTTAAGCCCCCCGATCTTCTGGCATGGATCCGGCCAGCAGAGGAACCCCACCCCCAAAGTGCCTGGATTGGACCAACATGCCCAGCGTGATGACATCACCCAAAGGTGATGTCATTGCACTGGGCACGTTGCTGGGGGAATGCTCTATCATATGCTGAATGCTAGAGCATCCCCCTGGAGATGTGCCTAGCATGATGATGTCATTTCTGTACCAGAAGATCCCAGGAGAGGAGCTTCTCCCCCCACTCCCCCAGCACCGGCAAAAGTAGGGAACTGGCAGCCCTACTGACAGGTCCTTGTGACTTTTCCATCTGAAGTGAACAACCTAGAATCTGGACCATCCTGGTAACTACCGGAGACCAAAAGACACTGCTGTACACACACCCCATGCACCTCAAGCATCATACCCTGTGACTCCATGATGGGTTTTAATTGTTCTGGGCCTTGGGGGTGGGGTGCTAAACGTGGCAGAAAAGTTTAACGTAATTGATGAGGATGACATACTGGAGAGCATCTTGTAACAAGGAACACAGTAGTGTTCATTAGCTGTAGCCAAGAGCCACAAGCTAAAAACCTGTACCTACCATATAAGCCTATTCCCCATAAATTCAATAAAAGGGGACCAAGATATTCCACAAGTCTCTCTTTATTGTTTGCGATTTCTTCATCAGCTGGACTCAGTTCATTTTGACATGAAGCCCAGCTTGGTAATTCCCACTAGAAACATCAGAACATAAGAGAAGCCAATGTTGGATCAGGCCAATGGCCCATCCAGTCCAACACTCTGTCACACAGTGGCCAAAAATACCAGGTGCCATCAGGAGGTCCACCACTGGAGCCAAGACACTAGAAGTCCTCCCACTGTTGCCCCCCCTAAGCACCAAGAATAGAGTGCATCACTTGCCCCAGCCTGAGAGTTCCTATCTATACCTTGTGGCTAATAGCCACTGATGGACCTCTGCTCCACATGTTCATCCGATTCCCTCTTGAAGCCATCCATGCTTGTAGCCACCACCACCTCCTGTGGCAGTGAATTCCATGTGTTAATCACTCTTTGAGTGAAGAAGTACTTCCTTTTATCTGTTCTAACTCGACTGCCCTGAAATTTCATTGAGTGCCCAGTCCCCATGCATTCTTGTGAGAAAGGGAGAAAAGTACTTCTTTCTCAACCTGCTCTTTCCAATGCATAATCTTATAAACCTTGATCATGTCACTCCTCAGCCGCCGTTTCTCCAAGCCAGAGAGCCCCAAGTGCCTTAACCTTTCTTCATAGGGAAAGTGTTCCAAACTTTTTATCATTCTAGTTGCCCTTTTCTGCACTTTTTCCAATGCTATAATATCCTTTGTAAACACTTTATTCTTCATTCATTTTACTCTTTGGAGAGATATTTTTTTTCTTTATTAAATGCATTTTTTTTATTTTGTTTGCTCCCATTGATTGTGAGAAAGATATTTCTGACTGTAATTTCCCCCCATCCAACAGAGATTAACTGTTCCGGACTGTACCCCACATGCCAGAAACCCTCTTTATTAGATTTCAGGCTGGTAGAAGACTGTGTTTTAGAGACCATTAACGATATTGCTTACAGAGTAGGCACCAGAAGCAGATGTTTAGCAACCAGAGGAAAGGTGGTGGGCATAAATCACTATAATAGGAGGAATCTGCCCATTACTATATCTAATAGTGAGCTACCTCTCCCCAACCCCAGCCGCCAATCATGAAAGGAATATGATGGAGTCATCCACAGACAAGACAGAAGAAGAGAAGAAGAGATTGGATTTATACCCTGCCCATTACTACCCAAAGGTGTCTCAGAGCGGCTTACAAACTCCTTTCCCTTCCCCTCCCCACAACAGACACCCTGTGAGATAGGTGGGCCTGAGAGAGCTCTTGACAGAAACTGCTCTTTTTTCAAGAACAGCTCTTATCAGAACTACAGCTTGCCCAAGGTCATCCAGCCAGGTGCAAGTGGAGGAATGGGGAATCAAACCCAGTTCTCCCAGATTAAAGTCCGCGCACTTAACCACTACAAACTACAAACTACAAAAACAACACTGACAGGTGTTTTTGTATGTCCGTTGTACTCCTCAGATATGCCAAAAGTGACTTAGCCAAAGGAGGGGGAAACCACAAAATTTATGATGATGTCTGAGCAGGAACTAGGAGACCTGGAACTATTCAAGTAATCGAGAGTAAATTTAAAAGGAGAGGAAGGGGAGCAGAAAGAGGAAATTACCCTGTGCAAGCTCCTCAGAGTTTACAGAGTCCTGGGTAGGGTTGCCAGCTCTGAGTTAGGAAACAGCTGGAGATTTGGGGAGCAAGGATTGTGACAGGCAGACTTTGGGAGGGGGGGAGACCTCAGCAGGGTGTAATGCCATAGAGTCTGAATTAAGATTGCCAGCTCTGGGTTGGGAAATACCTTGGAGATTTGGGGGTGGAGTCTCAGGAGGGTGGGATCTGGAGCAAAAGTGGTCATTTTCTCCAGGTGAACCAATCCTGGTCACCTGGAGAACAGTTGCAATAGCAGGAGATCTGCAGCTACCACCTGGAGGTTGGCAACACTAGTCCAAATAATCCGTTTTCTCCAGGGGGACCCAGGGGATCTCTGTAGTCTGGAGATCAGTTGTAATTCTGGGGAAGCTTCACATTCCACTTGGAGGTTGGCAACTTTGATCCTGGAGCATATTCTGAGGCAGGTAGGGTTTGGGGAATGGCTTTCCAAGTTGCCTCTCCCACCTGATGCTTTGAGGGCCCTAAGCTTGATCATATCTAAAGCAGTGAATTGTGTGGGGCCCATTGATAATGTGTACACAACCCAGGGTTCAAGGAGTTAAACCCTGTTCTTTATCTCATCCTGGCGCTTGAAGGGTTCTTCTCCCAGCCCAACATTGCTACCAGAAGTAAGTTGGCCTATAGAAAGGAAGGAAGGAAGGAAGGAAGGAAGGAAGGAAGGAAGGAAGGAAGGAAGGAAGGAAGGAAGGAAGGAAGGAAGGAAGGAAGGAAGGAAGGAAGGAAGGAAGGAAGGAAGGAAGGAAGAAAGAAAGAAAGAAAGAAAGAAAGAAAGAAAGAAAGAAAGAAAGAAAGAAAGAAAGAAAGAAAGAAAGAGAAAAGGCTGCCAGAATGGCGTTCACCACAACTATAGGTGGCCTACAAAACCCATTCCGTGCTGCCACCATGAAGCTATGGCACGGGAGAGATGGAGTTTAACTTCCCTCCACAACATTCTTTAGAAAGTAAGATTTTAAATCTTCATGGAAGTGAGAGAGGCCCAATTAGGGCTGCCAGCTCTCAGTGGGAAATACCTGGAGATTTGGGGGTTGGAGCCCAGGGAGGGGAAGGACCTCAGCAGGGGATAATGCCATAAAGCCCACCCTCCAAAGCAGTCATTTTCTCCAAGGGAACTGAGCTGTCATCTGGGTAGCAGTTGTAATAGTGGGAGGCCTTCAGGTGCTACCTTGAGGTTGACAATCCTAGACCTAGTCCTGAGATGACCAGCAGGAATAAACTCACTACCTGGAGACTTGGGGGTGGGGGGTTGTAGCATAAAAACAATATGAAAAATACAACACATCAGTTAAGCAGGAATGTGTATATCATTTCAAGTGCTTTTTAAAATATATATATATTTTGGAGATGTTTTAGAACAGGAGTGTATTGTTCACAATCAACACTACTCATTTAAAAGGGAGACATCAAACAATTGTGGAGAGGAGAATGTTACAGCCTCATGGAGACTAGGAGCTTGTTCAGTCCATCTAGAACAGCAATCTGATTTATATTCCAAGGCATGTCTCTGAAAGCTACTGTACAAATTCCCTTTTCAGATAAGGGCGAGGAGGTCAAAACGGAGGGAGGGTATATGCACTCATTTAGCTGTACTTCTCCATAGGAACAATGCATGGGTGTGGGCGTCAGAGTTTCTGCGCAAGTTCCTCTGTGACCTCAAGTACTCCATCCACATGGTTACTGTTTGACAACAGAATATTGGATGATGGAACAAGTAAATATATTTTCATTATGTGCACACTGTAAAATTTTCACATCCTTTCCACCGGTAGAATGCCACCCATTCCATTCTGTACTTGTTCTGTATTTTTGCCACATCTCTGGGTTCCATTCAACTGTTTATGCACCGCAAATTTCCGGGATCCTAGGTTTGTGTGGATGCACATTATGATACAGATCATGTACAGGCTATACAGATGTTTGAAAGTGCTTCATGCATCTGTTTTCCTCCTACTTCCTCCTCATTTTCCTCCCTCCCCTGAGAGCTACTTGTCTTGGCTCCACAAGATCTTCTGGCCTTCAGGAGTCAGGGTCATGGGGGAATCCATCACCTAATATCAAATCAGAGTCTCTCAGTTAAGGCAGACATTTTCTAAAGTGCTTTCAAGAGGAAGTATCCTGGCAGGCTGAGAACTTCTGAGATGTGTTAATTGGGGCTTTTTTGTGCATGTGATTCTCTGCAACTCCTCGGATCCCTGGCCATAAGTAAGAAGTCACAACCCAAGTTCATAGGGTAATAAACTTTCTTCTCCAAATCTCCCTCACAATGTAGACCTCTCTGCGAACCAAATCAAAGAGCTATGCAGGGCCTTTAATGCACCCCCTCGTCATTGTCAACATGAATGGGTCATACCTCACACCCACTTGACTCAGTGGTCTGCCACCAGATACATCTCTTGGGGTCCATTACATCAACTATGCATTCTTCATGAGCATCTTTTATAATAGCACATCTGACCTGTCCTGTGGCAGTCAGATTCTGACTGTGAGGCTCCTCCACCACAAGATGATCTCTCCAACGTCTACCATCCCACCACAAAAGAGAGCAACTGGCCTACTAGCCTCAGAATTGGGGTTTCAGTGCCTGAGTCTTCTTCCTTCCCCAGACTGGCTCTTCACAGACTTTCTCTGGTCTGAGAGCCATCTGTTGCTTCCTCCCTGGTCATTCTGGTTTTAATTTCAGAAACTTTCTGAGTGGAATCAGAATTGAGAAGAAGTGAAATTTATTAGAGAATAAAAATCTAGAGCAATAAAGTTACAGGATGCAGGAAAACTCTCTGATCCCTATTCCTCTCCATTTTTGATGCTGTCGGCCCACAGTAATTGTACTTTATGTTAATAATGAAGAAGAGAGAGGAAAAAGACAATAGAATGACTACATTTTGGAATTATCCTCTGTCATGGCCTTTAAGGGTGGTAGACAATGACGGAATCTTGTTGAAAGCCTGTAAAGCTGAAATTAATTTATGCATGACAGTGATTAAAAGAGAAAGTGAGAAAAGATGGAAATTAACAAATCCATCTTCATTGCCAAGATTCCATTATGATTATAAAGGGAGAGAGAGAGAGAAATTAGCATTGTGGGTGACAGATGCAATCTGGTACATACTTTCAACCAGCCCGTCCTACCTGGGAAACATCTTTAGACAGACAAATGGAGAGGCGTGGGAGATGACACACTTGCCCTTGTGGTGAGAAATCCTTTGGCGATCCTGTGGGCGGGGTGGCAGGTACTGAAAATTCCCTCGGATAATACCACGCATTTTGAAGCCTTTGCACTATGCAGCAAGCAATGATGTCTATTAGTCATGCCGCCTACAACTCAGTCAAAGCGCAACATATTTTTGATTGTCACCTGCATGACTCTTGACTTTCTAAATGGTAGTAACAGCCATTGACAAAATGATGGTCTTGTTCTCGGAGAGTTGTATGCTTTGAATATCATGGGCTCACTGCGACACCAAGTTAGGACATTCGATGGGCAAGAGAAGAACTGCAAAAACAGACTCTCAATTTAAGGGTCAGATTTCCATATACAAACTTCAGACTTATGTAGAAAAGGCCCTGAAGTTCAGCCTGGGGAAGGGACAAAGTCTCTGAGAGGTGACATGGAAGGATTTCAGTATCCTTCACCAAGACACCAATGGGACAGCCCTGCCCACCGCATGGGGTTGGGAGTAAAGAAAGCTGACCCATGACAAAACAGCAGCAGCAGGACATGCCTGAGAAATATAGCAGTCATGAAGGAGCTGGAATGAAATAAGAATTTGGCGAAAGAAGAAGAAGAAGAAGAAGAAGAAGAAGAAGAAGAAGAAGAAGAAGAAGAAGAAGAAGAAGAAGAAGAAGAAGAAGAGGAGGAGGAGGAGGAGGAGGAGGAGGAGGAAGAAGAAGAAGAAGAAGAAGAAGAAGAAGAAGAAGAAGAAGAAGAAGAAGAAGAAGAAGAAGAAGAAGAAGAAGAAGAAGAAGAAGAAGAGGAGGAGGAGGAGGAGGAGGAGGAGGAGGAGGAGGAGGAGGAGGAGGAGGAGGAGGAGGAGGATATTGGATTTATACCCCACCCTTCACTACCCAAAGGAGTCTCAGAGTGGCTTACAATCTCTTTTCCTTCCCCTCCCCACAACCGATACCCTGTGAGGTAGGTGGGACTGAGAGAGCTCTCTCGAGAACTACTCTTGAGAGAACAGCTCCGAGAGAGCTTGTGAGTGATCCAAGGTCACACCAGCAGCTGCATTCTCACAAATTAGAGTTCACGCTTCTGACTACTACAGCAAACTGGCTTTCTGTGGGAAGCAGTCAGTCAGATGAAACAGGAAGTGGGTACAGGCTGGAAGACAATGTTAAAAGACTAGAGGTTGCCTGGGCAGAAGAGATTCTACTGGGGTTCAGTTGAATGCTGAGACGCTGAGCAGGAGGAGACCAGAATTACATGCTTTTTCATCCCTGCCCTCTTTAAGGTCAGAATGGGGGACCTGAACCACAGACCACATATTTCCCATCAAGTCTTACCATGATCTCATTCTCTGGTCCTTTATCAGAATTCGAGAAAATGCATCTCCTTATAGACTGATGAGCATTCTCTCAGCCTAACCCTCAAAAAGCTAAAGTTCAGGATTCTCTCTCTCTCCCACAGGGACAACGGGAACTGTACAATCAGTGAGCCATGACAAAATGACCTGCCTCCTCTGCTGCCATAGGAAAAAATCCTCTTTCTTCTGGATGTGCTACCATTTTTGTTCAGCATCAGGTACGTTCCCCAGATCAAGCTTTCACAAGGGATGCTTGAACATCTGCCAGATGGGCTTGCTTCCTGTTTGTCAGTGGTGATCAAGAAGTTGATTAATCAACAGGCTGTTCAGCTGTTTGTAACCCGTGTTTGTAGGAACATGCTGCTTGCAACCATCAGAAGCTAGCTCCGTACCCAACAACGTTTTTTAAGGGTAACGGAAATCCTGAGCCAACTCCCAGTTGATCGGTCGGAAGTGTGGTCCCTCTGATCTCCCATCCTGGAAACTTGATGAGATGCTGCAAATTGGGGGGAGGGGGATGATCAAAAGCCCAGTCAATTTCCCTTCTCTTCTCCCCACTGCAAGCTGTCCACTTGTTCTGCAGAGAAAATTAGAGGCACCAGATCTTTCTCCCTTCTGTTTTGAAATGCAAAGATCAAAAGAATTTCTTGTGTTCTTGCCCAGGTTGGAGGAGAGGGAAGAGATTGTTTTTGCAACTTCACTGTGTAGAAGGCCCGTAGCCAGGATTTTATAATTTGGGTGGGGGTCTTTAAATAAGTCAGGGGGCACTGACGTCACAAAATAAATGAACTATATATTTTTTAAAAAACTCACTTTTGCAACAAAATAAAATGAACTATATATTTTTTAAAAACTCACTTTTGCAGCATTCATACTCTGCCTGCCTACGCAAGGAAGCAAGCTGTGCTTGGGGAAGGGGAGGCATTGGGAAGTCATCTGGGAGGCTCAGAGAGTTGTTAGTCCTCTGGGTGGCCCAGAGAGCTGGAGGGGGGGCTGAGAGCTGGATGGAAG
Organism: Gekko gecko; assembly: GCA_029375565.1. Classification (NCBI taxonomy): domain Eukaryota; kingdom Metazoa; phylum Chordata; class Lepidosauria; order Squamata; family Gekkonidae; genus Gekko; species Gekko gecko. The sequence continues at coordinate 18,000,774 of JAPDNY010000013.1, read as the reverse complement.
TCAGGGGGCCTTGGCAGGAAGTCAGGGGGCCAGGCCCCAAAATGCCCCAGTGTAGCTATGGGCCTGCTGTGTAGCTATTTTGAAGAGAGGGTGGGGTGGATAAGAACTCAACTCCCAGCTGATCCTATAGGGTTTAGGAGGAGGTTTGGGAGTGGGGACAAAGGGGCACGATATTGCATGTAACTTCTGGGGAAGATGACCTTAATGTAGGGAAGATGACATGATGTCACTTCTGGGGAAAACTCAGATGTGTAGTACCACAGAGTTGCCGGTGATTCTTAGTCCTACCCTACAAAACCCAGAAGTGATGATACGATGCACGTGCCACAGCTGTGTGGTTGTTGTTGTTGTTTTTTTAAAAAAATTCTCCTCACACTGTTTGGGGCAGTAGCTGGCACAGGAATCTGGGAGTGGGGAATCCCCTGCCCCAAGTGGGGGGACTGAGAAGCCTCCGATCCTGGGGTCAGCTGGGAGTTAGGTTTGGACCAACAGGTAGCTGTTCAAATGCTATCTAGAACATATTCACTTGTGAGTGTTGAAGAAGGTAAATCCCTTGGCTGACAAGCAGGGCCGGCTCGCCCACTAGGCGAGCTAGGCACTCGCCTAGGGCGCCAGGCCCGCAGGGGCGCCAAATGGCCCCCCGCCTCTCCCCGTGGAAAGCCCCACCACCACTGCTGCCACCTCCCTGCCACCCGGAAGAGCACCCAGCGGGGCTCAGGAGGCAGCGGCAGAGCTTGCCCGTCCTCCCCTTCCCCCCTGGGGGGGGAGAGAAGGCGGGGGCAGTGGCCGGCAGTGACTCTAGCGGGCGCTCAAAGCCGAGCGCTCCAGCCGGCGCTCGGCTCAAAGGGAAAGCTGGCACTGGGAGGGAAGGAGCAGGGGCTAGAACCCCTGCCCCCTCCCTGGCTTTCCTGGGGAACCTGCAGCTGCGGAGACTCCAGGAAAGCCAGCACTCCGCCACTACCTCGGCTCCAGGCCCCACCAGGAGGTTGGCAGCCTGGGTGGGGGGCACCCCAGGCTATCCTGCCTAGGGCGCCCAGACACCTGGGGCCGGCCCTGCTGACAAGGTTCACTGAGAATGTCATAATAGCCCTACCTTTTGCACCGTGGTTTCTGCAGCCCATATGAGGCTTAGCTGAAAAGCTTTAACCAACATTGAAGATCGTGGTAAGCAGAGATGACCATTTTTGTTTCTTGGTGACGCTGTCTGTCATTGTTTGAGTTTCATGATAATTTTGTTGCTTTCTGAAAGCTGTTTTAATACTACTGATATTTATACACTGCTTATATACAGCTGCTTCCCCCGACTGGGAAAAAAAAGCATTAGTTTTGCTGCAGAAAAAAGTCACTGCAAGACAAGAAATTGTGGGGGAAATACCGTGTGGTTCATTTTTGCTGGAAATGAAGCCAAAATGGGGACATTCAAATCAAACCAGATAGCTTTCCCATTTCAGTCTCATCCCTAATTGAAGGGGTTTGTGCAATTTGCTTTGACTGTAAAATTCAAGGAGGCAGAGGGAGAGTTAGGATGATCACTAAAGGGAGGTCCTGGTTAAAGGAATAATGAGTCTGATTGGAGCTGCTCAAGTGCTCACAAAATGAAGGCGGATGGAGGAGCTGCCTGGGAATTTATCTGGATTTCTAGGCATCCCATCCTGGGAGCAAAAAAAAAAAACAGATTAAGACTTTTTAGTGTTAAAAAAGCAATCATATGCTCATCCAAAATGATTTAAGGAAAAGTATATTGTATCCAAATGTAACCCCAGTTGGCCAGATAATTTGGAGGGGGGCGTGCAGAGCAATTCCGGTTTCTCTCCAGTTTTGGGAAGTGGAACTGATATAGAAGGAGACCTGTTTTTCAACCTTAGATTTTGAGGATTATCTCTCCCTATATGAATCTAATTGCCTGCAGCACTCCTCATAGCAACGTCTACCATACCATACCTTGAAGATAGATTCAGGTGGGTAGCCATGTTAGTTTGAAGCAACAGAACAAAGTTTGAGTCCAGTGGGGCACCTTTGAGACCAACAAAGTTTAATTCTGGGTATACACTTTTGTGTGCATGCACACTTCTTCAGATATCCGATGCTTATACCCAGAATTGAACTTTGTTGGTCTTCAAAGATGCCGCTGGACTTGAATTTTGTTCTATCCCTTACCTTGGAATAATCAGAATTGCTTTAGCTCACTCATGGATTGGGAAGGGGGACATCCTATGTAATTCATTGTGACTTTTCCTGGATCCTTTCTTTTATGGAGAGAACTTCTTAGGCACTCAAAAAAGCTTTTTTTGGTATTGGGGCTCCTATGTAAGGGCTATATGAGAGTCTCTCTCTCTCTCTCTCTCTCTCTCTCTCTGTGAGGTTAATCTTTCTATCCTGCCATTAATCACCCTGGGGAAATCTGGGGAAAGACTCACAACTGGTCCTTGCCCATTCTAAGAGTGCAACTGCAGCCAATCTCATGCAAGGGTTCTGGAAAAAATTTAAAACTTTCCTCCCAGGGAGTGCTCCTATGCATTCCTATAGCTGCTCAGCAAAGTGGTTACTGTGGATGGGAACATGTATCCTCATGCAGGGAGTGTGAGTTTGTCGATTTGACCACGAAAATAAAGGTGGGCCAGATTTAGTTAGTCGCATTAAGGCTTGTTATTTTTCTTGCCCGGTTTCTGGGTAGTCCAGGGAGATATTTTTATGTGACCAAAGTGGGGTGAACTGCCCATCATTTTAAAAACCGCCTTTCATTGATGTAAGTTATTAGCCACAGTTGTCTTACCTTAAGCACAGTCCTTTAATAAAAGTTTTTAAAAACTCTGCCAGAGGTTTAATGTCTCAGGCTCAGTTGCACATCCAAACAGCATCCCCCCCATCCTTTCCCCTCCCTTACATAAACAATGCATACCTATGTATTGCAAATACATTGCAAAAAAGTAATTTTGATGTGCTTATACATAACATTCTGCTAACGCTCTTTCTTGTGTACTGTTATGCTAAAGTGCAAGAAAGCAGATGCACATCAAGAAACATTAAACAATAAGAAATTTTGATGCATTTATGTGCACTATCACACCCAGATTGCTTTTTTGCAATGTTTTACTTGTGCACATGTGCATTAGTAACATATGGGGGTAGGACAGGTGCAATTAAACTGAAGGAGTCCAAAACTGTGGGTAATTGCATATGTTCCAATGCTTGAATTAATTTTAGAAAAATTCCTCATTGCACTAGAGCTGTGCAGAGCAAACCTCTGGATAAATAAAGGAACTGAATGTGGGAAATCCACTTATCCATAGCTGATGTGTGGAGATCAGAATGGGGTGTTAGGGAAGAGGTGATTTGACATAAACGATTCAGACTATAAAAGGGTATCCAGCAGAAATGTTAGCAGCGCACATCATTTCTGATTTGTGGATTCAAATTTTGCATGTCATACAGGCTGGGATGATCCTGGACTTCCACATCATACCAACTTCAAAAGCATAAGGAGAGAGTCCCTAAGAAAGTCATCAAAAGTTTGCCCGATGTGACTGAAATCATGCAGATTTTCAATGTGAATGGCGGGGGGGTGCACAGTGATGGCGGCTTTGCGCCTTATGCTTATATTAGCCTGAATCATCTGCCTTCCTCCTCCGTCTGTGCTCTTCACAAAAGCTGCTGCTTCTGAAATGACACACAGACGGCATCCTCTGCCATTCCCATTCCACATACTGAAAAGACGCCTCTGTGCATTACAGAGAAAGTTGTACCCCCCCCCAAACCCACTCCTTCCACACCGTTCTATTCTTGGATAAAGGTGACTTCAGCTTTACAGAAAACCAAAACAAGCAGTGAACGCAGAGAGGAGACTCAGCACGGAAATGGAGGAACAAAAACAGATGGAACCTGAGTGCATGCTGCAAAGTTCTGGAGCCAGTAAAATTAGACCCATGGAAAAACAGGAGACAGAGACTGAGGCCCAGTCTATCTGTCCTTACCTGGGGGAAGGTCTTAGGAATAATAGTAATTGGGTGCCTGGCATAGGTGGGATAGGACGATGATGATGATGATGATGATGATGATGATGATGATGATGATGATGATGATGATGATGATGATGATGATGATGATGATGATGATGATATTGCAGCCCACTCATGGTGACTCCAGGGCCATGGGTTTTTCAAAAGCAGGAGATGAACCAGAGTCCAGCTAGTTTGCCATTATTCATTTGTTTGTTTGTTCGTTCGTTCGTTTGTTCATTCATTCATTAATTCATTCAGTTTAAAACACTTATTAGCCTCCTTTCTTCCTACAGAGCTGAAGGAATCTGTATCAGTGGCTACTAGCCTTGGTGACTGAGGAGAAACCTCCACATTCAGAGGCAGTAAACTAGGGATGACAGGTCCCCTTGTTGCTCTGGTGGGGGGATTTGGGGGGGGCATTCTGTGGGTGGGCGGGGATACCCCAAGCCCCACCCCCAAGAGCAACCACCTGCCCAGCCACCCCCTCTCCCTCACTCCTGCTAGATTTAACGGGCCCTCCAGCTGATCGGTGAGCCATGTGATCCCCGCTGATTAGCTGAAGCCCTTTAAATCAGGCAGGAGGGGAGGGAGAGGGGTGGCCAGGTGGGTGGTCATGCTTGGGGATGGGGCTTCCCCACCAGCCAGATGGCCGGGGGCAGATTGAAGACCCCAGAAGTAGGGGAAACCCCGCCCAGATATGGGGGCTGGTGACCCTACCAGAAACCTTTGAATACCAGTGCCAGAAGGTCATATCAGGGGAAGGCCTCTATGCCCTGTTGTTGGCCCTCCAGAGGAACTTGCTGGCCACTGTGTGGGACCGCATACTGAACTAGATGGACCATTGGTCTAATCCAGCAGGGCTCTTCTTCCATTCTTAAGGAGGTTTACCATATAAATAAACTACATAAAATAAAATACATAACGATACATAAAACCAAAATTTAAATATTTATGTACCAAAATTCAAGTATTTAAATTGCCTGTATTGGCATAGCCTTCCCTGGTGGTCTCCCATCCAAGTTATCAACCGTGGCTTCCACATTCTGATGAGGCTAGTTAGGGCCTTTCAAAGGTAATTGTTAACAACTGATGAAGGGGAAGTAACATATTTCCCCCCATATTACACAATAAACAGGAGCCTTGACTTCTTCTTCTGAATCCAAATGTGAAATTCAGCTAGAAATGAAGTCATATATATATATATATTAATCAATGCTTTTAATCCTTGTTTTCTGGTCCCTTTGGGTTGCCATATTGCTTCTGTATGCATGATCTGCATCATACAGATACACAGCAGCCTGGATCCTCCCCATCCCCTTAGCAAAGTTGGAAGCCTTTTACCAACCTGAGAGAGAAAAGCAGATGTTTGGAACCCCCCTTCCTCTAGTGCCACAGTCCCAATTCAAATGGGGGGACGACTGCTTTTTAAAGTCACACATCTCCCACATGATATACAGATTCTCATTAAGGGCTCTATTAGAGAAGACACTGTAAGATCCTTAACCAGGGCTTCTTCTTACTTTCCCCACTGGAGGAAACATACAAGTAACTGACAGGCCGCACGCCTCATGTTGAGCACACACAGAGTAAATATGTCTGAGGAGAGGTGTCAGATTCAGATAAGACTGCCAGGGAGAAAGAGTTCGACTTCTCCCACTGCACTACCATCAGGAACTAAATCAGGGCCCCACAAGGTTACTAGTTGTAAAGGAAAAAAAATGTTTTCAAATCCCATTATTATCTCCAATATCCCTTTCCCCTCAGCAGTTAGAACACTGATAAACATTTTGTGATGTCATAGCAGTTCAACCAATCACTGGCTTGGAGGGGGGCAGTGCATGATCTGTCTGTAGTCTGTTGAGACAGTGACTTCCATGGTGATCGTAAAGGGGTAGCTATGTTAGTCTATAGTAGCAAAATCAAATAAAAGTTCAGAGGCACCTCCCTTAAGAAAGATTCCCAGTTGGATCTCCACCTATCTGAAGATGTGAGTGTGACTCACAAAAGCTCTTACTGAAATAAATGACCCAATGTCAGGTTCAAAAGCAAGTAGGTCCAGGCATTCTCTTCAAAAGAAAGGCTTTATTTGGATTACAATGCTAAAACCCACAGTAGGAGGTCATTGTCAGGAATGGGGGGCAAAAACAATGCAAGCAAACTTATAGTGTGATGCATAACAGCGGCCAGCGAATAAGCTATGAGCGTGCGCGCGGGAAACTCCCAGCGGGAGATTTACTTCATGAGCGGGAGACGACTCCCCTCCTCCCTTCACCTTCCCAGAACTGGAAAATTCTCATCAACACAAGAATAGCCCAAAGCCTACATTCAAGGCCACCGAGATAAGGAAAAGCGGCAGGGAAGAAGCTCCCACGTTATTGCCTGCATACCTACGCAAGCGCAAAGCAGGTTAGGGAACACACAACAATGGATTCAGTGAGACACATCAAATAAGCTTTCTGACATTCTGCCCTTCCCAAAATACCACCCACCCACCACTCAGGAAGAACAGAACTGAAGGGCCCCTGGTTTAGTCGGGAAGCGAGTGTGAAAATCTCTAAGTTGATCCGGTGCATTTAGATCAGAGAGTTTCACCCATTCCCTGTGTTGAGGCCCAAAATGTACCCATTCAATAAGGTAATACAATTGTCCACGGAGAATTTTAGAGTCCAAAATGTCAGCTATTTCATAGTGCTCCTGAGCATCAATCATCAGTGGTGGCGGGGGTGCTGGAAGCTCTGGATGCCACTTAGTCGGGGGTGATGCTGGTTTGAGGAGGCTGTAATGGAAAATTGGATGAATAGCTTTTAGAGATTTAGGTAAGTCCAGTTGAACAGTCACTTTATTTATACAGCGAACCACTTTAAATGGACCAATATATTTCCAAGCCAGTTTTCGGGATTGCTGTGACAGCCTCAAGTTCTTAGTAGAGAGGTATACGGAATCCCCTGGCTGAAGGTTCCATCCACCCGCCCGTTTTTTGTCTGCTTGTTTTTTATATTGTGCTTTGGCCTCATTTAAAGTCTCGACAATCATTGGCCAAGAGTCCCGGAAAGCTTTACACCATGCTGTGGCCTTTCCACCAGACTCCCCTGGTTTCAAAAACGGAAGAGGGGGGCTGTCATAGCCTATGGCGGCTTTGAAGGGCGACATTTTTGTGGAGGCATGCCAGGAGTTGTTATACGCAAATTCTGCTAAAGGCAGTAAATCTACCCAATTGTCTTGTTGATAGTTTGTGAAGCATCGTAAATATTGCTCTAAGTTTTGGTTTACTCTTTCTGTCTGCCCATCGGTCTCCGGGTGATATGCACTGCTGAGGGCACGTTCAATACCCATGAGGGTCATTAGTTCCGTCCACAGTTTAGACACAAATTGAACCCCCTGTCAGAGATTATTTTGAGTGGCAAAGTGTGAAGCCTGGCAATGTGCTGGATGAAAGCTTTGGCCAGAACTTTCACTGTTGGCAGGCTAGCAAATGGTATAAAGTGAGCCTGCTTAGAAAATAAGTCCACCACCACCCAGATGATCATCATATGCTTGCTGGGAGGAAGATCAGTGATAAAGTCCATGGAAATCACCTCCCAGGGTCGACTCGGGGTGGGTAACGGCTGCAAGAGACCTGGTGATTTCCCTGCTCTAGTCTTGCAACGGTTGCATGTTGGACAAGACTGGATGTAAAGGGATAGATCCCGCTTCATTCGGGGCCACCAAAAAGTGCGCTGCAGTAAGTGTAGTGATTTCACATACCCAAAATGTCCAGCAGATTGTGAGTCATGGGCAGATTGCAGTACCTGGGATCGTGTAACTTCTGGAACAAACATTTTATTGCCCTTGTACCAGCAACCGTTTGGTTTGCATTCTACATCGTCCCTAGCTCTTAATTCAATTTTTTCTTGTTCAGTGATGTCAGTGGCAAATTGACTTTCCCATGGCAGCCTCTGACTTGGGGTTAATGGTTGTGATTGCCGGGCTTTGCGGGTTACCACTGCCCCAACCAGTTGCTCTGGGGTAAACAGGGAGTCTCTCACCTCCGTTCTTTTACTGAGGTGCTGGGGGAGGTGTGAGAGCGCGTCTGCCAAATGATTGGACTTGCCCAGGAAATGGTGAAGGGTAAATTGAAACTTAGAGAAGAATTCAGCCCATCGGAATTGTTTGGCATTTAAATTCTGAGGCTTTCGAAGTACCTCAAGATTCTTATGATCAGTCCAGATTTCAAAAGGTACTCGGGACCCTTCTAACCAATGCCTCCAGGTAATCAATGCTAATCATATGGAGGCTGCTTCCTTGTCCCAAATGGGCCAAAACCTCTCCGTATCATTAAACTTTCAGGATACATAGGCAAGGGGGTGCAGTTGCCCCTGGGCATTCTCTTGCAAGATCACCCCCCCCATTGCGGTATCTGATGCGTCTACTTGGACAATTAATTTTTTTGTCTCATCTGGATGTGCTAATACGGGTTCAGAGGTGAATAACTGTTTCAGTTGTTCAAACGCTTCCTGACATTGGGAATTCCAGTCCAAAGGAGCCCCTGGTCTAGAAGCCTTTACCCCTCTCCCTTTAGTCTTTAGGAGGTCGGTGAGGGGAAGAGCTACCTGGGCAAAATGAGGCAGGAATTGACGGTAAAAATTGGTGAAACTGAGGAAACTCTGGAGCTGCCTCCTAGTTTTGGGGGGTTCCCAAGCTAACACATCCTGGACCTTTTTTGGATCCATTTCCAAACCCTGGGAGGATATGCGGTACCCTAAGAAGTCAATGCGACTTTGGTGAAATTCACACTTTGACAACTTAACAAACAGTTTGTGCTCTAACAACGTTTCCAGAACTTCCTGAAGCAGCTTGATGTGAGATTCTTGATCTGGGATGTAGACCAAGATGTCATCCAAGTAAACAACCACCCCCTTGAACAAATAGGGGTGCAACACCTCATTTATTAAGTTCATAAAGACCCCAGGTGCCCTCTGCAATCCGAAGGGCATAACCCGATATTCAAATTGTCCCAGTGGTGTATTAAAGGCAGTCTTATGTTCATCACCTTGCCTAATATGGACCCGAAAGTAGGCATCACGTAAATCCAATTTAGAAAATACCTTCCCTTTTGCCACCTCCACCAGCAAATCCTTGATGAGGGGCATGGGGTAGGCATTGGTCGCCGACACTGCATTAAGACCTCGATAATCGGTACACAGTCTCAGCCCCCCGTCCTTCTTTTTACAAAACAACACGGGTGCTGTGAACGGGGATGATGCAGGTCGGATAAATCCACAGGCCAGATTCTTATCAATGAATCTGCGTAGTTCTTCCTTTTCCATGGGACTCATAGCATAAATCTTCCCTTTTGGCAACTTGTGGCCAGGAAGAATTTCAATCGCACAGTCCGAGTTATGGTGGGGAGGCAGTTCATTGGCTTCCTCCTCCTCAAAAACACGGGCCAAATATCTGTACTCCTTGGGAATGCGGTTTAGGTCCTCAGTGGCTAGGCAAGCCCGTGGAGGATCATTGCTTGGGGGTTTCCCCACCCTGGGTCCCATTTATGTTCTGCACATTTCGGGGAGATAAATCGCACGGTCCCCTCGTCCCAAAGTATATATGGATCATGTCCATGTAACCACGGGCTGCCCAACACTAATGGGAACTGAGCTTGGGGGGCGATTACAAAAGAACATAGCTCCCAGTGTTCCCCGGTGCCTACCCTTAATGGGATAGTCTCAAATCGGCACGGTTCCTTCATTGGCGACCCATCCATTTGGGTAAAGGTAATGGGGTCTTTTAGACTGACAACCGCTGCCTCGAGTCCCATTACCAGTGATGGGTTTATCAAATCCCTCCCGCACCCCGAGTCAATGAGAGCTCGAACCCTAATGTGGGTCATCATTGCTGGGTTCATTATAAGTACAGTCACAAAGAAGAGAGAGGGGTAATTGCTCACCAATTTAGGCGCCTCAGGGGCAGGGTCCTGTGGTGTAGCGCCACTCACAAACAGGACCAATTCGTTTCCCTGCATCTCACTCTCCTCGTCTTCCAAAATCATGGCGTCCGCCGGGTCGGGATTGGCAAAAAGGGCTCGTGGATTGCGTGGCTTTGCGGTGCCCTTCCTCGGAGTAGGAGTTGTCCAGCGTCTGGGTTCCTCTTGGGGTAGGGCTCTGCTGGAATCCCCTCTGGGGCAGGCTGCTGCAAAATGCCCCTTCTCTCCACATCGCAGACACAGGCCCTGTCGCATGCGTTGGTCTCTCACACCAATCTGGGTGGAGATTGGCCTGGTCCTGCTCTGGACCGCCGAAGCGCTCGGACGGTTGTTTCCTAGAGATAAGTCCAGTTTCATGACACGCAAGCGGCTTTCAGCCTTCTCGGCTTCCTCCATCCATCCTTGGAGGGTGCGAGGCTCCTTAGAGCTGAGAACATTGTTGCGGACATCCACCGCCAGTCCCATTCGGTATTGTTGGGCCAGCACAGCGTCCGTCCAGTCTCGAATTTTCACTGCATGCCGTTGAAATTCTTGTGAATACTCCCGCACAGTCAGTTTGCCCTGTTTAAAAGTGCGAAGGAAAGCTTCTGCTTTCTGGGCCGCCCCCGGGTCCTCGAAACGATTCCTCAGAGCCCACATGAAGTCATCAACATTCCCCAGCTCCGCAGCCTCCAGATCGTGAAGGGCCACGTACCAGCTGGTAGCACTTCCCCGGAACCTTGAAGCGATAAATTCCACCTGTTGTTCTTCATCCGGGAACACATAGCCCCATCTCTGTACGAATTTCCCGACTTGTAATATGAAAAAAGACACCGTCTCGGGGTCCCCGTCGAATGTAATCTCCAGCATGTCCTTGGGTCATATTACCGGAGGAACGGGGCCCACTATGGGTGCTGGAACTGGTGGCGGGGGGGGGCGCTGGAGCTGGGATCGGAGGCGGGGGCAGAGCCGGTGGCTGGATAGGTCCTGGTTGCCCGGGCCCGGGTCCTCCTGGCAATGGACCAGCCGGCAGAGGTTGGCCAGGAGCTGGCTGGGCTGGCAAAACTGGCAGCGCGGGTGCTGGCGCCGGTCTTGGTTGAGTTAGCGGGTGGGCTCGAATTGCTTGATCCATCATCTGCGGTAGGGATTGCATTAGCTTGCCCATATCCCGCATCAAGCGTCGGGTATCATCCTGAATAGAGTCCATGCGAGCATCTGCATCGGGGCTAGACCCCGACCTGGGAGATCCACGCGACATCCGTCCTTGGGGAAGTCCAAAACTTCCTCGTGGATCCAGTAAGCTGTCCCGGCTCTGGCTCCCTGGCAGGGACCAGGTCGTCTGGGTAGTGTCCAACAGGTTCTTAGTCCAATCGCGCGACCTTCTGTAGGTCACCCCCTTGTCCCAAGGGGTTGGGGCCCCCAGGACGTAGGTTCGTGGGACTGCTCCTCCATGACTCTGTGTTGGCCCGGCCAGGCTGTAGATCGGGAGAGTGTACGAGGCTCCCACTGTGCTGATCAATGGAGGGGTGACCGGTCCAGCCGTGGAGGACAGGATCACTGCTGTAGTTACCGGAATCGTAGTCACTGGAACAACGGTGGTAACCGGAATGGTGGTCACTGGAGTTGCCACGGTGGTGACCGGGACCGTGGTTACCGGTGTGGTAGTCACTGGGACCGTTACCGGTGTTCCCCCCAGCCCCGCTCATCATGGTGGAAGGCAGGTGCTGAAGGTGGGGAATTGATGATGATGATTCCTGACAATTTCTGTCAGGTTCAAAAGCAAGTAGGTCCAGGCATTCTCTTCAAAAGAAAGGCTTTATTTGGATTACAATGCTAAAACCCACAGTAGGAGGTCATTGTCAGGAATGGGGGGCAAAAGCAATGCAAGCAAACTTATAGTGTGATGCATAACAGCGGCCAGTGAATAAGCTATGAGCACGCGCGCGCGAAACTCCCGGTGGGAGATTTACTTCATGAGCGGGAGACGACTCCCCTCCTCCCTTCACCCTCCCAGAACTGGAAAATTCTCATCAACACAAGAATAGCCCAAAGCCTACATTCAAGGCCACCGAGATAAGGAAAAGCAGCAGGGAAGAAGCTCCCACGTTACTGCCTGCATACCTACGCAAGCGCAAAGCAGGTTAGGGAACACACAACAATGGATTCAGTGAGACACATCAAATAAGCTTTCTGACACCCAAACAGGACACAGCATTTTGTTCCAAGACACTGAAAGACTGGACAACACTTCCAATTACCATGTCAGATTACACAGGGAAGCCATTGAAATTCATAAACATAAGCACAATTTCAACAGGAAAGAAGAGAGTTTAAAAATAAATAGGGCATGGTTTCCTATCCTGAAAAACACAAAATGCTCTGCAGCTGGCAACAGCACTGCAAATAAGATTAGAGTTTCAATAGCCATTCCACACACAAAAGAACCTCCTCAGGAAACAATCCATAGACAAAAGAACCTCCTCAGGAAAGCGCCTCCATTAGCATGTTCATAGCCTGGAGAACTACACAAGATAATCGACTCAGCCCTACCCCACCTTCCAGGGTAGAAATAAATTACTTGCCTATCAGGTTACTGCTCACCTTGACATAGGGAGTACTCCATCTTTCTGTGTTATACCTCTGAGGATGCCAGTCACAGCTACTGGCAAAACCTCAGTTCCTACAACGCCAAGACCACGGCCGCACAACCCGGAAAATCTACAGCAACTAATGAAATAAATGTTGTTCGCTGTAAGGCACCACTGGACTTTTGATTTATTCTTTGAGACAGACCAAGGAAGAGAATGGGTGGAAAAGGAGGCGACGGTTGGGACTGAGAAATGAAGCATTCAGTGTTACTTCACCAGCCTCTGACTCCAGAGAATGTGTGAATGTGTGTGTGCCGAGCAGGACCATAAGTTTAAGAATGCAACAGATACGACACGAGCTGTTGGCAAGGGATGAAGCGAGGGGATCTCATCAGGAAAGATCGTTAAAGTGTGAAGGTTGATTTGTTCATGATACAGACATGATGGTCGGCCAGGAGCATATGGGGAAGCGGCTGATTGCATCAGAGATGCCAGGGGAAAATTTGCCAGGGAAAAAAACACACACCAGTGGATAGTTTGGAATGCAAATTTAGTAGAAAGCCACTGTCTGTTCTCAGGATTTGTGATACTGCTGCAGAGAACTAGGATATGAAATGTAACCAAAATGTGATACAAAATGCGACCATCAGCAGTCTTTCTAGCAAAACGTGGGGCTTTTTCACAGCCAACTAGAGCACGTTCCAAAAAATTCTTCTGCAGCATGGAAGCAACTGGGTATTCCAATACTGTTGCTCAAAGGGAGAATAGCAAAAAAGCTCGCCCAAAAGGTCACACAGCTTTTAGACAGCCATCTGAATTGCCTGCTAGCTGGAAGAACAGCACAAGGCTGCACTAATGGCCCAATTGTCTGTCCTTTTCCTTTTGAGAAAGGGATGTGAGCAAATAAGGGTCCCCTTCCCAAAGGTGCCCCCTTCCCCCTCTTTGAACCATCTTGGGAAGCTTGATCACATGAAGCTATGAAGCTGCTTTATACTGAGTCGGATCTTTCGTCTATCAAGGCCAGTATGTCTACTCTGACCAGCAGCAGTCCTCCCAGATATCAGGAAAAGGTCTTTCACATCACCTACTGTGCCATCAAGTTGCTTCCAACTTACAGTGACCCTATAAATTAATGGCCTTCAGAACATACTATCGTTAATAGCCTTGCTCAAGTCTTGCAAACAGAAAGCCGTGACTTCCTTTATTGGGTTAATTCATTTCATGTTAGGTCTTCCTCTTTTCCTGTAGCTGTCAACTTTTCCTAATACTGTTGTCTCTTCCAGGGAGTCTTGTTTTCTAATGATGTGACCAAAGTATGATAGCCTCAGTTTAGTCATTTTTTAGGGATGGGCACAAACTGGCTCATGAACTAAAGTTGGTTACAAGTTTTGGCTGGTTCATAGTTCATGAACTCAAGTGTGTGGAAGGTCAACCGGCAGAACTTTCCATGAACTTTCAAGCCATTCATGGCAGCTCATGTCAGTTGTGAATAGATACATTTCCAGACAGACTGTCTCTGCTCAATCTAAATGTTTAGCAGACTTCAAAGCAATGGAGGGCAGAACTTGGAGGGCATGTAGAGGAGCGTCCTGTGGAGGTCTCCTGCCACTTTGATGTCTCTAGCTTGCACAGGATCTGTTCTATACACTACTGAGCCTCCTGAACTTGACCTGTCAAAATCACAGCCTGTCATTTCCCCAGAAATCCCTTTCCTGGTGGCATCTTCTTTGGGGACAAGTGATGCTCTGTATTCTTGGTTTTTTGGGGGGAGGCAATAGTGGGAGGGCTTCCAGTATCCTGGCCCCACTCCTGGACCTCCTGATGACACCTGGTATTTTTGGCCACTGTGTGACAGAGTGTTGGACTGAATGGGCGACTGGCCTGATCCAACATTGGCTTCTCTTATGTTCTCTTATGTTCTTATGGGGGACCATAACTGGGATTTCAATCCTCACCAAACTTGGAGGGTGGGTAGAGGAGTCAGCCAGAGATCCCCTGTGTGTTTGGTGTCTCTAGCACATCAGGGGAGCATTCTACTGCCTCACAAACCTCACAAATTGTATTAGTTTGTTTGGTGGCTAAAAGCTCATGATGGTTCACAGTTCGTGAACCCGGCATGCCATGAACCACAAACCTAATGGTGTTTTCCTGATTCGTGCCCATCCATAGTCATTTTAGCTCCTAGGAAGAAGTCAAGCTTGATTTGATGTAGGGTCAACTCATTTGTCTTTTCAGCAGTCCATGGTATCTGTAAAACTCCCCCTCCAAGCACCACTTTCAAATGGATCAGTTTTCTTCATGCCAGCTTTCTTCACTGTCCAGTTCTTGCATCTATACATAGAAACAGGGAATACCATAGTATGAATTACCTTGATCTTAGTCTTCACTGACACTCCCTTACACTTAATGGCCTTTTGTAGTCCCTCTGATTTCTTGGTTGCAGTCTCCCTTTTTGTTGATGATTGAGCCAAGGAATAGAAAGTCTTTAACAATTTCAATTTCTTCCTTGCCAACCTTAACATTGTATAATTCCTCAATAGTCAATACTTCTGTCTTCTTAATGTTCAGCTGTAATCCAACTTTGGCACGTCTTCAAACTTCATTGGTAGTCATTCCAAGTCTTCACTATTTTCTGCCAGTAATGTCGTGTCAGCTGCATATCTCAAACTGTTAATGTTTCTTCCACCAATTTTCACTCCACCTTCATCTAAAACTAATCAATCTTTCCTTATGATGTGTTCTACATATAAATGGAACAGATAGGAAGATAATATACATCCTTGTCTGACACCTTTGCCAGTTGGAAACCATTCTGTTTCTCCATATTCTGTCCTAACTGTAGCCTCTTGTCCAGAGTACTAGTTGCATATCAAAACCATCAGATATTGTGGCATAGCCACTTCTTCTAAAAGCATCTATACCTTTTTACGCAGTACACAGTTGAAAGCATTGCTGTAAATTTAATCTATAAAACACAAACTGATTTTCTTCTGAAATTCTATGATATGCTCTGGTTACCAACATGAATTTGCAATATGATTGCTAGTGCCTCTTCCTTTTACATCTGGCATTTCTTGTTACATTTATGGTAGGAGTGTTTGTTGTTAACATCACCTACTATCTCACCCTTTTTTAAAATCACTACCAGGTCCTGAACATGGGACCTTCTGCATGGCAAGCAGATGCTCTAACAAAGAGCCATGTGTCACTAATTTAGCCAGAAATGTAGGTGAATAGTTGCAGGACTTGTCAAAAAAAAATTATAGAAAATGTCTTTGGGCACAGAAACAGAGCTAGCCTGGCCTCTCAAGCATGCCAAGAAGGGAGTTCAGAGACCCAGAATAGAATAGCCTTAGAGAGGGACAAGAAACAAAATAGTAGCACAATTGCATAGCTGTATAGATTAGAAGCCATTTACACCATTATCAATAGACATAATTTCTTGAAGCCTGGATGCAGAGATGGTTCAAAGATGGAGTGTGTTGTTTGAGGGCCAGAAGACATTTCATATGTACGAGAACTTTGCAATCACTATTTTTAAACAGACTTGGCTAAGATAAAAAGTAGCTAGAATGAACAATTTTAATATATATATTAAGAAGACATTTCAAGTATAGATAACCTTGTATGATGTCTAAAGCCTTAAGATAATTTGTTAGCCAAGAATGTGCACCCTTATCAAGTGGGGAAGTTGCCTGTTGTTAGGAGATGATTTTAGAATCGTATAAATATGGGAAGTTCAATTGATCTAGAGCTACTTCTCAAAAGGGGCTCCTTGCCTGCAACCTGCTTATCTTTGGGGTAAAAAACCTTTAAGGACTCATGTAATTGTTCTCCTTTAATTATCTATGTAACAAAGATGTGTGTTATAATCTTCTATTGATTTAGTAAATATTAAGAAAGCAATAGCGATGCTTTCCTTAAAGTTTAAAATGGAAGCAGACATTCTCTAATGGTAGTATTTATTTACGTTCTATACCCATGACGAACATGAAATGTTACTGAGGAGCACCTCTGGCTAGGAGTTAAATGATCTGATATAGGAAAGCTAACTTAGATGCTTAGGGCAAGATGGATAGCCATAGCAGGAGAAAAGAGCAAGAGTCCAGTATCACCTTAAAGGCCCCGGGCCAGATAACGCGGGGAGGAGGCATGGCTATTAGCACCATCACAATCTGTGCTGCTGCAACGCGATCAGATGTGACAGCGGCAAAACCCGTTGTTTTCATTGGCGCGTGGTTCTTGCAACACTGCAATGGGGCAAACGGAGCGTGCTGGGGTGATCAGACGGAGGCAGTCCGTCTGCAACCTGTGGCAAACCATTTGCTAGTAGCTCATGGGTGGTACTTTTTAAATCTGGATCTTCGGCAGTAAGCTACACACTGGGGATGGGCAGGCGATGCTTCCCAGATGTTTCCATATGACCGCGCCCGTTTACTCCACCCGGCAGTCGTGCCCCTCCCAAGGCAAATTTGCCATGTGACCGGGACCAGTGACTAACAAAATAGCTGTATCTGAAGAAGTGAGCAGTGACTCACGAAAGCTCGTCCCCTGCCACATCGTTTGTCAGTCTTTGAGGTGTTACTGGACTCTTGCTCTTTTCTAGATGCTTAGGGCTTCTCAAGTGCATTCCTATGTCTGAATCAGGCTTGACCTGACTCATCCAGAACATGTAGTCCTCCTCTCAGCTGCCTTAGACTGAGTCAGATCTTAGAGTCCAGTGGCGCCTTTAAGACCAAGAAAGTTTTATTCAAGGTGTGAACTTTCGTGTGAACGCACACTTCATCAGACAATGAATCGGAATTACAGATCATAGTTGTGTATACAGAGGGTGGCTTGTTAAATTAGCATGCAAAATAGTGAAGATTTTTAAAAACAGATAAAAAGAATGACCAGCTTGTTTTCTAGTTATCATCTGTTTGGGTTCAAGTGGGGTGGGGGCAAGTTAGGTAATAAATAGGTCAGAACTGGTGATTGATGCAGCCTAAATTGTGAGGATCCAGTCATTAGATCACATCCATCTCCTTTCTAGCATGGAGGCAAACTTTACAGCATCTTAGCTGTGCAGAGTATTTTTCTAGTCCCCAGAGCAGAGCATTACATTTAAAGCTATCATTCCAAATTACGTCACATATTCAATTATATTCTTAATTGTTAAGAGCAGTAAACTGAGATTTATTTATTTTTTAAAAAGTAACACTTTGCTTTACTAAAAAATGGAGTTAACTGACAGAATCCTTTTCCTGGGGTACGGTGTTATGTTGCTCTCTGGTCTACATTCCATTAAAATTTTTGTATTATTTTCTTAAATTTTTCAGTATTAGTCTGAGCACTTTGTTCATTTTGATTTGGTTTTCTCAACCTCTGGGTTTTCTAATTCATTTCAGGCCTGGAATTTTTGTTGTTTGTTTTTTCCCCTTCATTTTTCTTCTTGATATCAGGGATTGAAACCGGGGCCTTCTGCATACAAAGCAGAATGCTTGGCCACTGAGCCATGGCCAATGCCAGGCAGTCTAGCCATATTTTAAATACGTAGTGCTCAGATGTATCCTTTGCTTCCTCAAAATGAACATTTGTCCATCATATTTCATGGCAGGGCAGGCAATTGGACCCGATGATTTGCGAGGTGCAGTAATTTATCAACAAATAGCCATAAGCCTGTTCGAGTCCCACCGCGGCCGGGGTGAGCTCCCGGCCCTTGTCCTAGCTCCCGCCTACCAGCGGTTCGAAAGCCTAGCAAGTAGATAAATGGGTACCTGCCTAGGTGCAGGGGGGCACCCACCTTCTGGCAGTGAGGAGAGACAAGGAGAGGCAATGGAGCCGGTGGCGGTGGCAATGGGCAGCGAGATGTTCCTGCAGAAACAACATGGCGGCGAATCGACAGCAACCGAGCGAGCATTCCGGACGGGACTGGCCAGAGACGAGGCAACATGATGACAAGGCACAGCCGGAGCCAATCAGGACAGAGGCTGGTGCAGCAGTCGTCGCACAGCCGGGGACTATGGAACCAGCCCAGCGGGAGCCGCTGCGGAGCCACGCCGAGCCAGAAAGAAACAACATGCTGGTAGGGCGCCTGGTAGACACTCACCTCCCCATTCAAGTGTGGCCCTAGTTAGGTAATAAAATTACTACGTAAACCGCTCAGAGCCTCCGGGATTGAGCGGTATAGAAATCGAAATAATAAATAAATAAATAAATAAATAAATAAATAAATAAATAAATAAATAAATAAATAAATAAGATCAAATTATTCCGATTGGGTTTCTTTTTATACTTGTTTGTGCATTTGTTGACAGTTTCTGTTTTCTGCTTCTTGCCACTGGTCTTCTACATTTGTTTAGACTGTGTGCTCAAGTTGCACTTTTTAAGCACAACGTGTGACGTTTGTCATTTTTATGCGTAACACATATCACAATGTCTAATAGGAAACTGGTTGGCCCCTCGACAGATGCTGAAAGCTAACAGGGCCACCCACGGTCAAGGCCGGGTCTCTGTCTATGTAGGAGGAAATAGGTAGAAAAATACAACTTTTATAAAGTAACCAAAGGTTTTGTTGTTGTTGTTGTTGTTGTTGTTTTGAAGACCTCGGAAAGCAGTCTGATGAGAACTGAAAATGTTCTAGAAGGGACAGGATGTTGACAGCAGGTGGGTGTCTGTGAAAGAGAAAGGGGGAGGGAAGAGATCAGCATGTCCAAGCTGCTTAAAAGTTGCAGAGCTGTGGATGGAGAGCTATGGGGTGGGGTGGAGTTAGGGTTGCCAACAACCTCCAGGTGGAGCCTGGAGTTCTCTTGACATTTATTCATTTTTATTAATTTATATATTAAATTTGTTAATCATCCAATCCCTCCTAATGCAGGGCTCTGGGCAATGTGCAACATTCATAAAAACATATCAAGGTAATTGTAATATCTACCATTTTGATTTGATGGTTGTTCTTTGACTTTTATATACATGTACTTGAATTTATATTACAATAAAATTTATTTTTTTTAAAAAAATGATAAAGCAGTTAAAACATTAATAACCCATTTCAAACAAATCAAATGGCATGTACGAATTGATCTAATTTCAGACTGCAGGCCGCTTCGCAGGCAGGGGAGAGAAGGGTGAGGCAGATATAAGAAGCAGCAGGAGCGGAAGAGGATGCCAGCTAGGATGGAAACCATTGCTGCCCTCAACCAAAGGCCTGGAGGAACATCCCAGCCTTGCAGGCCCTGTGGAATTCCATAAGGTCCTGCAGGGCCCTGATGGTATTTGGCAGAGAGTTCCACCAGATTGGGGCCAGGACAGAAAAGGCCCTGGCCCTGGTCGAGGACAGCTGGATAGCTGATTACAACTGATCTCTGGACTGTGGATATCAGTTCCCTTGGAGGCAAACAGCAGCTTCAGAGGGTGGACTCTACAGCATCACATCCCTACTCAGCTTCTTCTCTTCCCTGTACTCTGCCCTCCTGAAGCACCCTTTCCAAGTTCCGAACCCAGACCTGGCAATCCTAGGTGGGGTGGGGTTGTATATTAACCAAGGACTGCGCACATGGTTGGGGTACGCACATGGCTGTGCGAATAGGTGTAGCTTTGCATCCTAGAACAATGCAGAGTACAGATCCTAGAATGAACCAATGAGAGGACTCGGATCCAGAAAGGGACCTATGGCATATGGATGCACAACAGTAGACCTATCATAGGAGTGGGATGTGGTTTGGTTGAGGGTTTTAAGCCGGTCTTCAGGCCGGCTATTTTGTCTTTAGTCCGTGTCTTCTAATAAATTCTATGAGCTGATTCACTACAACGCGTCTCGAACCCAGTACTTTATAGGTGGGTTTTCAAAATTATTTCCCCTGCAATCCCCCATGGCCCCTCAGCTTACGTAGTGCTAGCTGAAACAAATGCACACTTTTAAAACTATTTTTTAATATAGATTTAAAAGAGAAGGAAAAACACACACACAAAGAGGATGATACATGAAAATACACTACAAAGGTTTATGAGGGAAACGGTGCACATTTTATGGGAGGCGACTGGTGGAAGGAACAAGAAAATATACCCCAATAGTCTCACACTCAAGTAGTACAAGGGCAGAGGGAAAGAGAAATGCAGAGCACCCGAGATGAGACATTTGAGATTGCCACTTCTTCAATGTTCTTCCCATGCCTGTGATGTAGCTGGGGCCAGCAGAGCTCCAGACCATAGAGGGGAGCTGTGATTTTTTCCAGTTTGCAATCTGCCCTAGATCCTAGCGGGAGACGAGAGCAGGGCCCAAAGCAAGTGTGGAACACCCTCCCCCTCCCGCAAAGGCAGCCGGTTGGCCTGTCCTAGACGGTTTCTCTCTCCCAGAGTCTGGGCTGGAAAAGCAACCCCAACCCCGAGGGATGTGTAAAAGAGTTCAGCCAAGCAGGGCGGGAAGAAGAATGGGGGTAGCACTCCCCCGGGAGACTTGACAGGGAAGGGGGCAAACCGTGGAACAGCAGCGTACCGTGCATACATGGGCGGGGAGGAAAGAGAATTAAAAACAAGAAGCGCTTAACAAACAAGAACATGTGTCTGCATCTATTAACATTTCCAGCATGGATTTAATTCTCGGCAAGCGTCCCTGCCTACACTGAACCCAGCGCACTGTGCAAAACCTCTCGTTAAGTTCCATGCGAGCCATCTCTCCAGCGCATCCTCCAGGGGAATCTTCAAACAGATTCCATAATCTCACTGATAAATGGCTCTTTTGCAAAAGGCTGTTTACATGCCGCAACCAAAAAACTGTTAAGGCCTCTCTCTCTCTCCCTCTCTCTCTCTTCCACCCTTCCTAACATAGAAGAAGAAGAGGAGGAGGAGGAGATTGGATTTATCCTTCACTCAGTGTCTCAGAGCAGTTTACAAACTCCTTTCCCTTCCCCTCCCCACAACAGACACCCTGTGAGGTAGGTGGGGCTGAGAGGGCTCTTACAGCAACTGCCCTTGAGAGAACAGCTCAGACTGAACTATGGCTTGTCCAAGGTCATCCAGCAGCTGGCAAGAAATAAAATGCCGGGATTGCCAGCCTCCAGGTGGTGGCTGGAAATCTCCAGGGATTAGAACTGGTCTCCAGGTGACAGAGAGTAGTTCACCTGAAGAAAATGGATGCTTTGGAAGGGGGCCTTTTTGGGATTAAAGTCCCTGCCCTCCTCACGGTTCCAGCCCCCAAATCTCCAGGTATTTCCCAACCTGGAGCTGGCAGCCCTAGATATTATTCTGGGCTTCATTACTGGACTCGCAGCCAAAAAGGACCATCCCAGTCTTTACCGGCCCAAGTGAGCTGGATCACAGATTGCTTTCAACTAAGTGAGGAATCTCCCGTTGAAGAAAGATTCTTTCTTTTTAGTCTCTTTCCTTTGGAATCATCCCGTAAAGAAAGATTCCCCCACTTTG
The DNA here is from genome assembly GCA_029375565.1 of Gekko gecko. Classification (NCBI taxonomy): domain Eukaryota; kingdom Metazoa; phylum Chordata; class Lepidosauria; order Squamata; family Gekkonidae; genus Gekko; species Gekko gecko. The sequence goes on along the minus strand of JAPDNY010000013.1, from coordinate 17,978,851 downwards.
CAAAAGGGAGTAATGGAATCCAACCCACTATGCTGCAAGAACAGAACGACCAAGACACTTCTGTGTTTCCCTGGACACTTCTGTGCTTACCAGGGAATCAGCTTAGAATGATGACCTGGAAGACTCCAGGCAAAACTTGAATGCAGGATTCCCCTACGTGGTACTTGGGGGCAACATGGTACCTGCTGACACATTTCCTGGTGTCCACCTAGGGTTTGCCAGATCCGATGATTGCACCGGCAGGGGAAGGACATTTTGGGAGTGGGTGCAGAGCGCTGCAGCCTGCTGACATCACACATAAGTGACATCATCACTTCGGCAATGTGCCAGTGTTCCTTCTAAGCTGAGTTAGTGCGAGCTAGCTCACAGGTGTTTTTAGCCTCCAGCTCACACATTTTTGTCTTAGCTCAGGAAGGGTGGCTCCAGAACAAACTAATTTATCCAGTAGCCAAAATCGCTCGCTCACAACTTTAATGCCAGCAGCTCACAAAGTAGGATTTCTGCTCACAAGGCTCCACAGCTTAAAGGGAGCATTGGCAATGCCACACGGTGACACTCTGGTTTTGTGGCAAAACTCTATGGTTTGACACTGGTTTTACCATAGAGTTTTGCCCCCAAACCAGAGTGTCGCCTTGTGATTTGTGACTTCCGTGTGACATCAGCAGATCGAGTTTGAGGGCGGGATTTCCCCCAAAAATGGGGGATTCCCTGCCTCCAACTGGGGAATGCCATCCCTATGTCCACCACATGTCCTTACAAAATGGGTTTGCCCAAAAACCAGAATGATGCCATGCAAAATTGCCAATGTGATGATGTGTGACATCAGCATGTCGAATCTGCAGGTGAGATTTCCCAAAAAGCAGGGGATCCCCCACCCGCAACTGGGGAATGGCATGCCTATGTCCACCAAGTGTTTTTATAAAATGGGCAGGGGAAGGTGGGGCTTTTGCCTAGCAAGGCTTTCAGTTGGGCAATAGAGATCTGATGGGCTGTGCAAATGTCTAAAAGCATGCTTGGGTAGCAAGCTGCCACTGCAGCACAAGGATCTTCACTGTGGCGGCTGTTTTTATGGTGGGTTCTGCCTCCTGTGGCAACCATTTTGTGGCAGCCGTTTTGTGCCTGTGCCTGCCATGCCGCATCAGAATCCCAAAGGTGCACGTGGGCTCAAAAAGACTGGGGACCCCAGTTTTAATGTGTCCTCATAACGAAACATTTCTTATTCCAGGTGATCTCTCTGGATCATCTGCTACTGTGCCTGGTGAATGAGGCGGGCCGTCACCACCGCTAGAAACAGCAGGCATCTCGCTGTACCACAGCACCGTAGCACTCTGCACAGAAGTCAGTAGTCAGTGCTGGTGCTGAGCATTCTGCCCTCAAGTAATACAGCAGCTGGAAACAGCAAAAGAGACGCTGCAGGTGCCTCATTATGGCCCAGGGGATACAGAGTTGACTCAGCTGGCCACGGTCTCAAGCTGCTAGATTTCAGTGAGGAGTCGTCATCCCCCCAGCTTTGTGCCACCCAACCAGTCCCCAGGACATGTGTGACTCCTTTTTATTGCTGCCATTTCTTTTCCAGTCAATAGACAATTATAGCCAATGGCAATTCAAGAGCAGAAGAACCTCAGGGAATCACAGGAGACAGAGAAGAACATGGACATTTAAAAAAAAAAAAAAACTCTGCCATATCTCCCTTACTCTCCATCTTTTCCTAAACGTGTAGTTTATAGTGGAAGTTCAAGCTGTGATTCTAGTCCTTTTCAATATATATTTACAAGCACAGTCCTAGAAGGTGTTGTTTTAATTGCCGCCTGAGAACAAGATCACTAATACATAGAATATGGCACCAATGTGGCTGTCGTGAAGATTTCTTCAGGAGATTTCAAGTGAGTGAAAGTGCTCCTGGATGTCCTTAGCAGTGCGGGCAGAGGAATCTCCAGTCAAATTCCTGTCAGATGATTCCTATGGGGCACGAGCCCTTTCTCCTATCTGCAGGCAAGGCAGACTCTTCAAATTCATTTTAAAGAAGAGTGAGTCCTGAATTTGTGCAAATGCACTGTGACCACCAAGAAATGTTTCCAAGTGGATACATTACACAAGCCAAGGTTTTTTCTCATTTATACTTAGGTCTGTTTGCTTTTTAGCAACTTGTCTACCCCAAACTGCCGCTCCTTTTCCCACCCTGTATATTGGAGGACATGGGCTCAGGACAGCCACGTGCTTGGACTGGTTCTAACCCGTCCGCCATGCGGCCAGGCGAAGGGCCTGAGCTTCACTCCGAAAGACAATGGACTGGAGGATCCTAGCTCTCCTCCAATCGAGGAGCAGGAGATAACTCAATCACTGTAAATAGCGAATCACGGGGTGTGGTGTGTGTTAGGGTGTGGGTTCTGTTGGGGATATAAACCGGCCTGCGAGCCGGCTTCTCTTGTCTTGTTCTGGAACTAATAAAGTATGTAAGAGCTGAAATCACTCGTCAGTCTCAGTACTTTTCAGCTTGAATCTCACCTGTGCTAGGAGCTTGCATTAGGGTAACTGCTCTCAGTCCTCCATCTGTTTTCATAGAATCATAGAGCTGGAGGGGGTCAAACAGGTCATCTAGTCCAACCTCCTGCTCAGTGCAGGATCAGCATAAAGCAGACCTGACAAGTATTCATCCAGCAGCTACTTGAAGACTGCCAGTGAGGGGGAGTTCACCACCTCCCTGGGCAGCTGATTCCACTGCTGAACTACTCTTACTGTATTTTCCCCTAATGTCCAGCCAGTATCTTTCCACCCATAATTCAAGCCCAGTATTGCGAGTCCTAACCTGTGCTGCCAATGGGAACAGCTGCCTGCTCTCTTCTAAGTGATAACCCTTCAGATACTTCAAGAGAGCCATCATGTCCCCCCTCAACCTCCTCCTCTCCAGACTGAACATTCCCAAGTCCCTCAGCCTTTCCTCACAGGGCTTGGTCTCCAGGCCCCCGATCATCCTTGTCACTCTCCTTTGCTCCCACTCCATTCGGTCTACATCTTTTTTGAAGTGAGGCCTCCAAAACTACACACAGTATTCCAGGGGCGGCCTGACCAATGCGGTGTACAGCGGGACTATGACATCTTGCAATCTGGATGTTATGCCTTTGTTGATACACCCCAAGACCACATTAGCCTTCCTTGTCACTTCATCACATTGACTGCTCATCTTTAGCTTACTGCCCCCTCTTGCTGCAAGAACTTGTTCACGCACAGTGCTAACGAGAAGTGTGTCCCCCATCCAGTATGCACGCTTCTCATTTTCTTACCCAAATGCAGAACTCCGCACTGATCTGTTGTTGACATGAACCTAGGCTTGCCAGGTCCTTCTTCTTTGCCAGCCAGGGACTTTGGGGGGGGGCATTCCTGGAGGGGAGGGGATGTCCCCAATGTGACGATGTCCCACAGAAGTGACATCATCATGTTGGGGAGTGGTGCCCCACACACCTGAACTCCAAGAGGGGGTGCCCCCCGCCCTGCTTCTTGCAAACAGCATAGAGATGTCCAGCTGTCCTCTGCCAAATTTGCCACTTGGAGTTCAGGCATGTGGCTGCTAGCCACCCCTCTCCCTCCCTCCTGCAAGATTTAAAGGGCCCTCCAGCTGATCGGCATGGCACATGCTCCCACCAATCAGCTAGAGGGACCTTTAAATCTTGTAGGAGGGGAGGGAGAGGGGCAGCCTCCAGTGATCACTCTTGGGGGTGGGGCTTGGAGGTGGGCCAGTGGCGAAACTGGGGCTGCGAAACTGGGGGATCCCACTGGCATCTCTACTTGTACTTTATATTTTATACAATACGAACCTACCTTAAAAGGTTGTTTTAAGACTTACTGCTATGTGAAATGCTTTATGCCACCCAAAGGACTATAGGAATGCTCGGTGCTTTCTAAATGCCAAGAATGAAAAGCATAAATTCTTCACAACACATGAAAAATAAACATTGGCAAGATTTTAGGGGAATGGATGTACATGGGTGTCAAATTCCTTTGAATTAATGCCCGAGGCTGCCTCGTGGTGTGGGAGATCATAGGGTGGGCTCTCCTAAAACAAGAGCTCTTGCAATCTCTAGCCATCGCTGTTCCAACAAGAAAGAAACGTGGTAGGGGGTCCAAGAAGCCAAAGCAGATGAACAGAGAAATCTGTGATGTGCTAAGAGAGAAAAAGGAAATGCTCAAGAAATAGAGGCAAGGGCATGCCTCTAAAGAAGAGGATCTGTGGGTTGCTAGGCACTGTAGGCCAGCCATCAGAGAGGCCAAAGCTCACAGTGACCTAAAGCTGGCCAGAGAGGCTCATTACAACATGAAAATCTTCTTCAGTTATGTGAGGATCAAATGCAAGATAAAAGAGGTGATGGGCCGATTGTTGGGTGAAAATGGAGAAACTCTGACAGAAGACAGAGAGAAAGCAGAAAGGCTAAATGCCTATTTGGCCTTAGTCCCCCCCCCTGAAGAAGAGAACAGGCTCATCTAGAGATGGTAGTAGGCAAGGCACGGAGTCCAGGCTGCTGGTTGACATGTACAGAGGGGTAACTGAGAAGCACTTGGCTGCCCTGAATGAATACAAATCCCCCAGGCCAGATGGTATGCACTCAAGAGTGCTCAAAGAACTTTCTAGAGAGCTTGCAGAGCCTTTGTTTATCATCTCCCAGACCTCTTGGAGGACAGGAGATGTGCCACAAGCCTGGAGGAGGGCAGATGTTATCCCAATTTTTTTTTTTAAAGGGAGGAGAGATGACTCAGGAAACTACGGTCTACTCAGTTTGACCTCTGTCCCAGGGAAGATACGGGGGCAGATTTTAAAGGGAGCAATCTGCATGCATCTAAAGGACAACTTGATGATCCAGAGAAGTCAGCAAGGATTTGTCCCCAACAGGTCTTACCAGACCAACCTCATTTCCTTCCTTGACTGAGTGATGAGATTACTGGATCAAGGGAATGCTATTGATGTTGTTTACCTGGATTTCACTAAAGCTTTTTGACAGGGTTCCCCTTGATGTTTTGATGAATAAGCTAGAGGACTGTGGACTGGCCTCTAGGATAGTTAGGTGCATAGGGAATTGGTTGGAGAACTGCACTGAGAGAATAGTTGTCACTTGCATTTCATCTGAATGGAGGGAGATGTCTGGTGGGGTGCCATAGGGCTCGGTTCTGGGCCCAGTACTTTTCAATATTTTTATAAATGATCTGGATGAGGGTGTGGAGGGGCTACTCATTAAATTTGCAGATGACACCAAATTGGGAGGAGCAGCAAACACGCCAGAAGACAAAGATAGCATTCAATGAGATCTGAACACACTGGAAAAGTGGGCAGATGTGAACAAGATGCAATTAAACAAGGATATAATGCTATACTCCTGATGTTACCCTCCCTGAGCCCACTTGCAATCAATCAATCAATCAATAAAGGATCAATCAATAAAGGATAGGTGCTGAATTCTACATCTGGGTAACAAAAATGAGGAACATGCATACTGGGTGGGGGATACACTTATGTGTGTGTGTGACCAAGTGTGTGTGTGTGACCAAGATTTTAGGGTACAAGTGGATCGTAAGTTAAATATGAGCAGCCAGTGTGATGCAGCGACAAAAAAGGCCAATGCGATCTTGGGGTGTATCTACTTGAGAAGTACACTTTGGATAGGAAGGAGCAGAGGCAGATAGATTGCTAACTTACTAGCCCATCTGCCTCATGGTGCTAAGAGGGGACGACATGTCCCTCTCTTGGTGCGTTCAGGTACAGAACAAGTCTTCATTCAGAGAGAGAGAGAGAGAAGCAGGAAAGGGAAATTGGCCCCTGAGATCACAATCTACATATCAAAGAGGACAGTGTCAGAAGAAAATGGTCCGTGTGCCTATCTAGCTATCTAGCCTTTCTTGCCACTCAGTCTGGAGGTCTGGGACAGGGGACATCATATCTAGAACTTCCAAGAGTATCAACAGAGGCGTAACACGGAAACTGCAAGATGTCATAGTCCTGCTGTACACTGCGTTGGTCAGGCTGCAACTGGATTATTGGGTGCCATTCTGGAGGCCTCACTTCAAAAAGGATGTGGTCAGAATGGAGCCAGTGCAGAGGAGAGCGACAAGGGTGGTCGGGAGCCTGGAGACCAAGCCCTGTGAGGAAAGGCTGAGGGACTTGGGAATGGTCAGTGTGGAGAAGAGGAGGCGGAGGCGGGACATGATGGCTCTCTTGAAGTATTGGAAGGGCTGCCACTTAGAGAAGGGCAGGGAGCTGTTCCTGTTTGCAGCAGAGGAGAGGACTCACAATAATGGGTTGAAATTAAAGGCAGGAAAGTACTGGCTGGATATTGGGGGGGGGGACTTCTTTACAGTCAGAGTTGTGCAACAGTGGAATCAGCTGCTTATGGAGGTGGTGAGCTCCCCCTCACTGGCAGTCTTTAAGCAGCGGCTGGACAGACACTTGTCAGGGATGCTCTCAGCTGATCCTGCATTGAGCAGGGGGTTGGGCTAGATGGCCCGGATGGCCCCTTCCAGCTCTGTGACTCTAGGATTCTATCAAAGTCAATATCACTCACCTTGATGGGCAGCTGCTCTCCAGGATCTCAGGCAGAAGTCGTTCACATCACCTCCTACCTGATCCTTTTAACTGGACCTGCCAGGGACTGGACTCAGGGCCCACTGGCATGCACAGCAGGATGCTCTGCCACTGAGCCACTGCCCTTTCACTTATACTTGTCACCAGCCCCATAGCTAGGGAATTCTTTTGGAGGGGGCCTCAGGGGGCCCTCCAGCTAATTAAATGAAAGTACAGTGCAGGTGGTAAGTTGGAGCACTTTGGGGGCAGCCCGGGAGGGAGGGGGCCCAGAAGAAACACTAGGGGGCCAGGCCCCGTGGGCCCCATGTTAGCTATGGGCCAGCTTGTCACAAAACTGCTCACAAGTATGTCCAGAGGAAAGTACGGAGTGCCAGTTTATGGCACTATTTGTGGGAAGAAGCCCAAAGCTGCTTGGACTAGAAGGGCAAAGGAAAGGAACAAATGCAAACCAACTCCGCTTGTACTATTTCCCTGCCACCAGGCAAGTGGAAAAGAATCCCCCGGGGGTCCTTTTCTCCCCCAGTGCCAATGTCTTTGCCCCTTGGCCTTGCCAATCAAAAGGCTCTTCATTCACGTGAAGATGCCCTCGGAACAGCCGTGCAATCGCGCCTTCTCCTTCTCCTCCCCCTGCTCCCTCCCCCTCCCCAGGGGTCACGCTAGCGACTGAAGGAACACGATCATTACCCATTAATGGGCCAGTCAATTAAGAGCCTGCCATTGCAGAACACTTTCTGATTACTCTAATTATCCAATAATTGCATTATCCCATTCAGTGGTGCGATGCCCAGCAATGGCCCGCTGGGGGAGAGGGTGGCCTTCATGCTCTTCCGGGCCTCCGTGGTGTCTCCTCGGTGCTTGTTGCTTTGCATTTGATCTCTCACACTGACTTCTTGGGGTCGCAACTTGTCAAAAGGAAAAGGAATCTAGCAACCATATCATGCCCTACTCCTGCACATTTAATAGATGCACGGGGTTGGATCCAGATGGAGTTTTCTGCTAACGGAAGGCACTTCCATCAGCAGAACACAACTTCCCGGCCTCTCCCCCTCCTGCTGCCCATTGATCTCCCTGAAATGCTGGTCCCAGAGCGCAGGGGACCCTCAGGAAAGGCACAAGGGCTAGGGTTGCCAACTCCTGCTTGGAAAATACCTGGAGATTTGGGAGGTGGAGCCTATGGACAGTGGGGTTTGGGAGGGGGAGGGACCTCTTGGGTTAACGACCTAGAATCCACTCTTCACAACAGCCATTTTCTCGAGGGGAATGGACTTCTGGCATCTGGTGATCAATTATAATTCTGGGAGCTCTCCATTCCCACCTGGAGGTTGGCACCCTACAAGGGTTACTTGAGGGTCTGCAGCAGGAAGGAGAAATTAGTAGAAAATATTTCCCCCTTTTGTTAGCAGAAAATTTAGGCTAGATCCAGCTCAAGATTTGCAGAGATTGGTGGCCGGGGGGGGGGGGCAGGCCTAATGTGGTCCCTTCCTAAATGTAGTAGATCAAACTCTTTTAAAAGGGACAAACTGAACAAACCAGTTCAAAATTAGGTGACTCTTCTCTGATTTAGTGGCAGTTCTGGGCACACCCTGGGACGTAGACACATATTGACAGAAAGCTGCACCCAAAGAACCAAAGAACAATCACATCCGGATGCACTTATTTATTTTTGCATTGCTCATATGTGTATTGATAATGTAGAAGGAGAGTCAGACCCTGAAAGAACAAGAGGAGCTGAAAATTAGGGCAAACCGTGTGTGCCTTGTACAAAATTTGGGAATTGAAATGAAAAAGAGAATGCCTGGTGGATTAGATTGACATAGGGAACAAGACCTGAACTAGATGGCCCAGGCTAGCCCAATCTTGTTAGATCTCAGAAGGTCAGCAGAGCCGGTCCTGGTTAATACTTGAATGGGAGACCTCAAAGGAAGTCCAAGGTCACTATGAAGAGGCAGGCAATGGCAAACCACCTCTGTTCGTCTTTTGCCTCAAAAACCCTGTGGGGTCAACACCATAAGCTTACTTTCGACATGATGGCACTTTCCATCACCACCAAATCTGGGGAGAAGTTCCAATGAGGAGCATTTGGGGCACATCTACTCAAAACTGATATGGGAGAGGGGAGAGTGTGGTCTCTAGACTCGGCTGTACCTCCAACGCCCTCATCTTCCAATTAAGCCTTGACCGGCTCTAGCGATCCCTGGGGTCTTTTGCGATCTGCCCCTCCCAAGGACTGTCTTTCCACCGATGACCTCCCACCCTCTTGCAATCACCTCCACCCTGACTCCATATGTATCTCTGCCGACTCAGGTAATTGCTTTTAGATGGGCATAATTAAGAAGCCATTAGTCGACAGCTCCATAGCAGCATACACCTTGGTCTCCGTTTGAGCAGGGAAATGGGAAATTAAGGTAGTGCCGCCTTTCAGAGGGATGAATCATAGGCTAATGCATCCCCGAGAGCCATTGCTCAGCTCTTGATGTCCGCATCCTCTTAATTCCAAGCCTCATCTCTCTTTTCTCAGAGTCGCTGGTTCTGTAGCACGTTTTTTTTGCATGTAAAGTGATCACAGAAAGGGAAGACTAGAGAACAGAAAGTGACAAATGGCTCCTTGTGTCTTTGGAGACCCCTCATTGGGAGGCTGGGCCATCAGAAGTTAAAACCTTTTCTGGAGATTTGCCCAGTTTGCAGTATTTCCTCCCCCTCTCCCTCCGGCTTTTTTTTTTCAAGCAAAAAAAAAAAATCTGCATTTCGGTTTTGCTCCTCTCTTGTGAGGATCAAACTTGTGAATCTCTATTGTCATAATTTTATGTATCCCAGTCAATGCTCCCTCTAAGCTATGGAGTCTTTTGAGCAAAAATTCTACTTTGTGAGCTACTGGCATTAAAATTGTGAGCGAGCGATCAGGCTACTGTGTCACGGCTCCTGCTGAGTCCGAGCACACGGCCCCAGCGGAGGAGCTAAGTGCTGCTGGGGATGAGCTCCCGATGCTGGAAAATCCCGCACCTGACAGCACTGAGAGTTCGGAGGCTGCTCCAGCATCAGCTGAGGCAGATTCCCGCCTGGTCAGCACTCCCCCCCCCAATTCGCCTCCACCGGTTTCCCGTTTGAGAGAACAGCACCGATGGGACATGGCAGTCCGGCGGTGAGAGGCACACATGCGCAACAGATCTCTTTCAATCCCGAGTATTAGTAGGAGCCGGGATGTGCTTGGGGTGTGCTAATTGCCGGCAGCTTGGTGAGCTATTTAGCCCTCACACTCACGCTGACAAATTGTGCCAGCAACTCATTACTTTGACGAAGCTTTGCACCTCCTCACTCGTGTTCCTGATTCCTGGTTCCTGTCTTGCCTTCCTTGGCTCCTTGACCTCGGCTTGCATGACCACGCTTCGACCTGCACCTCGAACCTTTGACTCCCTGACTCTGGACCCTCGAGAACTCTGGCTTACTGATGACTCTAATGGTTTGTGCTTTGGTCTTGGCTTCCCCAGTTGGTTGGTTTGCCTGGCCCTTGACTTTGGACTGCACCTTGACCACCCCGCTTTGCCTTGCGCTTTGGACTTGGTTCTCCCGGTCGGTTGGTTTGCCTGGCTCTTGACTCTGAACTGTGCCTTGACTTCCTCACTCTAGCCTGGTCCCACACCCCAACCCATGACATAATGCATCAGTTAGTTTGCTCTGGAGCCATCCTTCCTGAGCTAAGACAAAAATGTGTGAGCCGGAGGCTAAAAAACTGTGAGTTAGCTCACACTAACTCAGCTTAGAGGGAACACTGATCCCAGTATATATGTATTTCTGTGTGTGTGTGCACATGTTAGACATACAAAATTGATGTGCAATCTATTTCTTTCTCTCTTTTGAGGAATCTGGAGTCAGGTGTTGTTGTTTTTTTTTAAAAAAAAACAGTTCTGTTTTGATTAATAAGAAATTCAAAGAGAGAAGATGCAGGGAGGGAAAAGATCAGAATTTCACTCTGCAGATGCTCAGGGGCAAGCAGTGTCTTCCCCACCCTTCCTGTCCTCCTGCTAGAGCACCACCCTGCGGCGCAGATCATAAAACAACTGCAAGAGTTGCAATTACAAAAGGGTGCATCGATTTCTCTTCAAAGACAAATCAAAGAGAAATGAAGGCGAAACCTCTGCTTTATAAGGGGGAAGGGAATAAGAGGAAATCAGTGGCTACATCTAAAGAAGTGAACGTGGAATTCATTTCCCCGTAGCAACCATATAATTCGACAGTGCAATCTCTGAAACAACCCCAACAACACAGCTTTAGGCCGAGGCGGCGAAACACTTCGAAGCATCAATAATGCATCATCACCAAAATGTTCTCATATGAACTGGGAATGGCAAACAATCAAAGGCTTTATGTATTTAGCAAAGATTCTTCCTCTCCTTCCCATCCCTCCTCCTCAACAAACATGCATTTATTCATGTTTTCACTCTTGGCTTCTCTGAAGCGATAAGCGAACATCCCCGTACTTAACCACCAGCATGTTTGCAAGCATCCCCCATTTGTGAACGCGATGGGGATCCAAAGGTGTTGACTGGGGATACTGGCAAGCACTGTGGGGGGAAACTGCTAAGTATGAGACTCAACAAAGGATTCAGCTTCAAGTGATTTCAGCTTTATTAAACAGCAACTGTAAGTCAGGAACCCACGGCAACAAGGGGTGCACAGCTCCTTCTTTTAAACTCTCCCGGGCTGTCCAAGCCACACCCATAACAAGTTAAAGACCAATCAGAATACAGGGATAAAGGCCAATCAGGACTGTTCCCTCTTTGCAACAATATCACTCAGTGATTGGGTAATTACACAGGTTTTGCAGAAACCGACCAATAGCAATGCGACATCTGAAGAGCCACATTCAGACTCAAGCTTAACATGTGAATAGATAGGAGCGATTCACATTCCGTACATAACAGAAACAGTAAAAACCATAGAGTTTGGGGTGAATCCTAGACCTGTTGCAGTGATACTTTTTTCGTTTTTCTAATTGTTTGGATGGCTGCGCTGTTTCCCGCTTTTATGCCTTGATGAGATTTTGGTGTGAACCATGTTGGGATCTGGAGGGAAAGGCAAGATAAAAATATTAAAATAAATAAACATGGGCAATTTTATGCACGTATACCTAGGTGCCTTGTCCTTCCCCCAAGCTTACCTTTTGGAAGGAGTATGAATGAAATAACCCACTGGAGGGGTGCCCGGGCCTGCCCATCACAGGCAAACGCCCACCCCCATACATCATTGCCCATTCTTGACCCAGTAAACAGCACAAGAAAATCTGGGAGGGAGGGAAGCATAGCTGAAGCTGTCACAGGTGACCCCCATACTCTAGGAATTGACCCAATCTCCATATTTACCACAGTGGTTGGGAAAATTCCTAGAGCATCAAGGGGTGGGGTGATCATCTACAAGAGATGTTACAGTGTCGGTGATTCTTTCTCCTCCCAAAGTTCCTGAGGATCGCAGGCACATGCCTGGCAATTAAAGTTGCCGACTCTAGGAGCTGACAACCGATCAGGAGAATTGGGGGGAGGGGCAGGGACAATCTCTTTAGCCTTGTGCCAGCACACGAGGCCAATTCTGGTGCAAAGCTGGAAGTAACACCAAGGCGTTGGGGGGATGCTGTAGGATTCATCCAAAACTCTATGGTTAAACCAGTGTGATGGTATCCCTTTTGGTTTTGTGCCAGAAGTGACATCAAATGTCAGTGTGACACCCTTTCTGCACCTGTATTTTGCCTCGGTTTCTGAGTGCATCCTATTCTTCCTTTCTGCATTCCCTCCCCCTTTCACTTCCAGTTTGTGTTGGGGCTTTTTCTTGTTTTGGCATTTGTTTTACAGGGATCTGCCTTCAGACCACTTCCAGCACATTGTTTCCCCATGGCTACCTTTTGCTGCAATTCTTTGTTCTCATTCACTTTCAATTCACTAATCTTTTCTTAAGTAGAATTGTTTCTGTGGGTATTTAAGTGCTTCCCACTGCCCTTCTCCCTTTCTGCCTCTCTCACTTTAGGTTGATGCTCCCTCCCCATTCTGTTTTCTTTCCCTCTTTCTCCAAAGACAAAGACAGATGTGTCCTCTTGCTCTGGCAAACTTTTAAAAAGCCATAGAAAGCATAAGAAGGGATCCGTAAATATAAAGGTCTAGGCAGGGCTTTTTGGTAGAAAAAGCCCAGCAGGAACTCATTAGCATAATAGGCCACACCCAACAGCAGAAACTTATTAGCATATTAGGCCACACCCTGACAGCACAGTTTATTAGCATATTATGCCACCCCCCATATTACCAGAAGTGTGGTCATCTAGCCACACCCATCTTTTGCTTCTTATTCTGTTTACCTTGTTTGTTGTCAAAACCCAGGGCTTTTTTGTAGCAGGAACTCCTCTGTACGTTAGGCCACACACCCCTAATGTAGACAATCCTAATGAGTTCCTGCTGTTGGGTGTGGCCTATTATGCTAATGCGTTCCTGCTGGGCTTGGCCAACTCAGGAGCCAGCCAGAACTTTGTTCCTGTGCGTTCCTGCCCAAAAATAGCCCTGGGTCTAGGGGATTCCTCGCTTCCAAATATGTCAGTCTTGCATTTGTGGGCCTGGATTTTCCCCTCCCTTCCCCTTCTTTTTGCAGAAGCAGGGAGGGGGGGAGGGAGGGGTTGGGTCTGCAATTAAAAGTTATGAAAGGTGTTTGCCTTTCTCTTCACCTTAGACAAAGCAACACGTTAACTCAAAAAAATGTGGGTTTTGCTTGTAGATGCAGAATGCATACAGAATACACAAATAAATAAATCGGAGGGGGAGAAACCAGTGCAGAGGGAATGCATCCAACTCTGAAGTCAGCCTTTAAGGCTTGAGTCCTTGGATTCTCCAGAGCAAGCTGTCAGTGCAGGAAGGGCCTAAGAGCCCCCATTTCCCCCCTACTAGACCCTGGGGGAGTACCTGCCCCACTCCCGACCGGCGACCCTAAGATGATGTCTCTTCCCTGTAAATTACTCTTCTCAAACTTCTCCAGCATGATTTCTCAATGTGGTTTATAGGAACTGAGGTTTTCAGCCTTCTAAATACACTACAGTTCCTATACACTTCATCAAGAAGTCCTGGTGGACGAGTAGGTGAAGTAATTTACAGGAAAGATAGGCCCCTTCATTCAACAACCACTGCCTCTGCAGCCGGTTCCTCCAGCCCATTGGGGGGAGAGTAGGCTTGGGGGAGAACAGATAGCTGTGGTGGGCAGTTTATCAGCCACTTTCAGCAGGATACAAATTTGATGGGATCTGCACCGTACTCGAAAATAGGGGGGAAAGGTTTTGAGCAATAGAAGTTCACTTTTCAAGTAATTCTATTTCAGGTTCATTAGCCTTGTTCGCTCCCTGTTGTATGTTTCTCATGATAAGAGACTGCAAACACTACTGATCCTTCCACCAGGACTGCCGACCGCAACTTGGACTTTGCAATAATAGCAAATAGTAAGCAAGGCTGCCACCATAGGACCCAATGGAACAGGGAAGCAGGCCCAATAACTCACCGGCATTCTTCAACTAGAGAAGCAAAATTGGACTTTGCTTCCCCTCCCCCAAACAGATGTTTAAATGGAGCCTACACGGGAGAATTTTACCTGGATTTTGACATAGTGATTTCCTGAGAGGCTTGGACTACTTTAAGACACAGGCAGCCAATTGCCCCCTGCTACTGCCTGAGCAAAGAATCTGCTGCCACTGCAGAGCCTTGTAAGTTTCAGGGCAGTGGCTGAGATAGTTGGCTGCAGGGTGGTCGAGAGCCACCCAGAATGGGGCCCCTGCCAGTGTAGGTCCCAGTGCAACTGCCCTGAGGCCCCATGGCTAAGACCACTCCTGGGTACTGGGCCAGACTGGGGCAACTGACTTCATTTCCCCCATCCAAAATCTCCCTGGATTTTAGACTTTCAAACTGCCTGATCTTGTTCCCTGCATGGCATCCCTATGTTAGCTATTCTATTTTTCGATTTCCTGGTTCCACTTAGATTGCTGCGCACACGTTCTGTTTGCTGCAGTTTCCATTGTGTGACCTTCTTTGGGTTACAGGTTCATGATATGTAAAGCGATTCCCTCTAAGCTCAAGCAGCCACCTTGATGCAATCATGCAATCACAGCAAGAGTCGCTGTCTGGGCTGTGATCTCTTCCACAGGCCTGGGTTAAATCACAGCTTTGAACAAGGAATCTTGGCAGGATCCATACACTCCCATCAAGTTTCCTTTTTGCGTCGATTTACCCCCATTTGCATTTGCACGGGTGTGCATCAGTAAAATGCACGGGGAAGAGGAAGAAGAAGAAGAAGAAGAAGAAGAAGAAGAAGAATACAACAAAAGCAGAAACTATGGAGAGAGGAGGAGGAGGAGGAAGAAGAAGAAGAAGAGAATGCAACAAAAGCAGAAACTATGGAGAGGAGGAGGAGGAGGAGGAGGAGGAGGAGGAGGAGGAGGAGGAGGAGGAGGAGGAGGAGGAGGAGGAGGAGGAGGAGGAGGAGGAAGAAGAAGAAGAAGAAGAAGAAGAAGAAGAAGAAGAAGAAGAAGAAGAAGAAGAAGAAGAAGAAGAAGAAGAAGAAGAAGAAGAAGAAGAATCAAGTGCATTTTAGAAATCCTCCAAGCTAAACTGGAAAGAAGGCAAGGTAGGATGGAGTGTACGTGTTGAATCACCATGGGATAGAATTCACTCATCCGTACTGATCATGGACAATTGTCCATACCGAGACTGCGCACTTCCAGCAAAGGGTTACCTCTGTCAAAAGACAACATCGAATTAGTTTCTCTCTTCCAGGCTCCGGCACTCATGTAAAATGTATGGCTTTTGGTTTTCTCTCTCCTGTGCTCTCTCTCTCTATCTTATGCGAGCTGCAGCATCCTCAGCCACACGTTGTTTGCAGCGGGTGGCGGCGGCGGTGGTGCAGCAGCAAGAGAGGCAAGCTTGCAGTGGAATTGGCTGTACTGACAGCGGAGCCCCTGTACACGGAATGACCTTGCCTGCGTGCCAAACTTCCCGTGGAACAATAATGAGAAGGCAGCAGAACTAATCAATTTGGAACGGGGCCCACTCGCCTCCGCCTGGCTCATGCCGCCTGGCCACTTATCATTCAAGCAGTGTGCGGCGCTCTTCGTACAAGGCTGCCCTTTCAACACAAACACAATGACTTCTCTTACATAACCCAACAGGCAATTTAGCAGGTTCATAACCTAAAACAGGAGCAGAATTAGGGCTGGCTTTTTTTTTTATTTCACGCACCTCCTTGATTTCCCTTGACCTCCCTCCTCTTTCAGGTCTATTCTCTTTTGTCGGTTGTATTCTTTGCAGCTTTTGTCGAGAGAGTCGCAAGGGCCCTGGCAACATTTGCAATGAAAGAAAGCTCGCTTCCCCCCCCCAATGCTCTTTCTCCCCATTTGCTCTCCTCCGGCTGTCTCTGCTGTACCTAAATGGAAACAGCTTGCGGGCACCCCCGTCCCCTGCAGATAGCTTTCGGCTAGGACTCTCTGCTAAATGGGGACAGTTTCCTAGCGGGGATCCAGGTACTGCTGCAGATCCTTGGACACATCTCAGAGGTTTCCTCCATGAGAAGATCCCGAGAGAAGATCCAGCAAGTGGCACCAAGGGTGGACTGGACATTTAACTTCCAGGCAGGCCTGTAGTTACAGTGGGGCATCTTGAGGCCTGCCCCCCTGACTTTCTCGTCACGCCCCCAACTTCCATTTTTTAAATTTTATTTGTGGTGCTCCCTTGGGGTGGTGTGCAGGATGTCCCCAAACTTATTTAAAGCCCCCCCCAAATTAAAAAAAATACTGGCTACAGACTTGCTTAAAGGGAAATTTCCCAGTGGGCCAGTGCCCTAGAGAGCTACTGGTGGGATGGAGCAAGCACAACCAAGCTCTAGCAACTCTGCCAGAGCCTCAGAGGCCACTTAACTCAGTTGCTCTATTGGCAATGTTAACAGGTGTCATTTCACCAATTGCCTTTCCCCATGCAGCGGCCAGGGACCAATGGGTGAGCTAATAATGTTTGCACCATTGAGCTGAGTGACCTAGGCAGCACTGGCTTGTGGCACAACAAGATACAGTTGCCAGGCCCCCAGTGGGGACAGGGGATCCCTCACTCTGGGGCCCCTCTCCTGGTGCCTATCAGCTGGCCAGTGGGGGACTTACTGGCAGCAAAAGGAGGCCTCGGCCTGCATCACAGGCAATGCAGTGATCCCACTTCTGGCATGCACAGAAAGTGATGTCATCACATCACCAGTGACACAGGGACACTTTGGTATTTGGGCAAAAACTCTATGGTAAAAATGATTTCTACCGTAGAGTCTTTGCTCAAATACCAGAGAGTCCCTGTGTCACCATTAATGTGATGGCATCAGTTCCTTTCTAGAATGGATATGATGTTGCCACATTGCCAGCAACACTAGCCTAGGCTTGTCTTTGCTCCTGGCAAGTCCCTCCCACCACCTGCCAGAGGGACCTAGTGACCCTGTGACAAGGGCCACTCAGCTTGATTTGAGGGTTGTACTTAGCCAGGCGTGTGTGCAGCAAGACAAGCCCTAGCCCCCTGGTGGCGAACCTATGGCACGGATGCCAGAGGTGGCACTTGGAGCTCTCTCTGTGGGCACGGGCGAGGAGGCAGCTGAGCCTGCTTATTGTGCTGCTGCAGCTGCTGCACCAGCCAGCCCTAGGCCAAGCCCTGGGCCCTGGTTGGAAAGCAAATATCACACATGAGAGGAAAAGACGTGCAAACCTCTGGGTGCAGGCGCCCCGCTTGTTGACATGGGGGAGGGAGAAGAGGGGAACTGCTTTCCCCGTGGGCTCCACCTTCCTCACAGCCTGACACCAACCCACAATCCCTGCCTACTCAAAGCCCAGGAGCTGCTCAGCAAGGAATCACCACAGCCTGACCCTGCCCCCTTAGCCCGGGAAAGTGCGGCAACTCCCCTTCCTTTGCAAATGCACACTCCAATCCACACCCCTTCTGTCCCAGAGGAGTGAGGCTGAGCATTCCCAGGAATGCCCACTCAGGCTCATTGCCAAAAGTTGCATCTGCATGATTGTGCCACTTCAGTTTCCAAACCCGCCTTCTTTGGGGAGGTGTGCTATTCCTCCTGCCCCTCCTCCCTCTTTGGCTGTCTGCCTGGTCTCTCTCGCTGCACCCTCCAGCATCCTGTGCTGTAACCTGGAGTCCAAAAAACTTTAGTACTCACCCCTTTGCTTCCTTTAGGGGCTGCCCCGCTGCTTTGGGTGGCATGTCTTGTACACCTGCTCAGAGGCTGTGATTAGAAGGGCTGTTCAAGGAGTTGGACATGGAGACTGTTTTGGAGCTGGTGCTGCAGGAGGGGTAGAAGCCAGCACTGTGGTGAGTTGGCTCAAGGCAAGCCAGAGCTCCCACCCTGTGGAGGTAAGGCGCAGTACCTTTCCCCCTAATTATAGCTTCCTGAGAGCTTCCAGGGAATCACTCATAAGGCACACACCCCATGATGAAAGACTGTCCCTGAACTTCAGAGCTCCCGACTCTCCAGCGATGAGCTGGGGCAGAGGGACGAGGCAGAAATGAATAGCCGCTTCAAAAGCAGTACCCGATCTTGTGCATACTTATTCAAAATTAAGCACCACTGAGACAACCAAACTTGCTTTCAAGTATGAGAGCATAGGATTGCGCCCCAGGGTGGAGCAAGAATGTTCAGGGACTGGGATGAGAGACCACAAAGTGGAATGACAGCCCCAGGATGAGCAGGAGTGTTCAGGGACTGGAATGAGAGACCACGGAGTGGAATGATGGCCCCACGGTGTAGCAGGAGTGTTCTGTGACTGAAATGAGAGACCACGGAGTGAAATGATGGCCCCAGGGTGGAGCAGGAGTGTTCAGGGACTGAAATGAGAGACCACGGAGTGGAATGATGGCCCCAGGGTGTAGCAGGAGTGTTCTGTGACTGGAATGAGAGACCATGGAGTGGAATGACAGCCCCTGGGGGTAGCAGAAGTGTTCTGCTACACCCAAGGGTAGTCATTCCACTCTGGGGCCTCTCATTCCAGTTCCAGAACACTCCTGCTACCCCCAGGGGCTATTCCACTCTGTGGTCTCTCATTCCATGCAGCCTTGATATGCTTTGGGGGTGGGTCACCTGGTTGAAGTGCTCAAGTCGAAGACAGACCAGGTAAATAGGAAGGGTCCTGTCCTGTACTAACTGGAAGGAGTTTGTGTGTATGACGTCAAATGCAAACTTCATGCCAAATGCAAACTTTTACCTTTCAATAAAAAGTTGTGCCCACTGAGGTCCTTGTCCTCCCCGGGCTTTACCCCCAAATCTCCAGGAATTTCCCAACCTGGATCTGGAAACCCTCTCACCCCCATCCCCCACCAGCAGCCAGGGGGGGACCTGGCAACCCTAGCTGCCCTTGAAAATGGCTCAGAAGCTTTAACTGGTCCAGTCAGTAGTCACAAGTTCCAATCACATGCACAATTAGCCACGCAAGAGGGATGAATGCTGGGCAGATTTAACGGGCGCGATCACATGGGCACATCTGGCAAGCGTCACGCCCCCGCCCCCAACCCGTACCACCTGGCCGAAGCCGCGGAGTAAAAAAGTACCTTGTAAAGTCCAGTAGCGAATTGTTTGCAATGGGCCGCAGACGGACTGTCTCCGTCTGATTGCCCCAGCGCACTCCTTTTGCCCCATTGCAGCGCTGCCAGAACCACGCGCTGATGAAAACAATGCGGTTTGCTGCCGTCATGTCTGATCATGTTGCAGTGGCGCGAATTGCAACGGTGCTCATAGCCACGCCTCCTCCCCGCTTTACCTGGCCCGTGTGACTGGAGCCACAATTTGCTAGGTGGGGTGGACGACAGGCAGTATATCACTCCCAGACGAAAAGACTTTCACTGGCTTCCTGCCCATGAACCTAAATTCAAGTGACTAGTTTTGACACCCAGAAAGCCCTTTATGGTCTAGGACAGGGATGTCAAACATGTGGCCCGGGGGCCGGATCAGGCTCCTGCAGGGCTTCTATCAGGCCCGCAGTGGAACTGGCTGTCTTCTGCTTCTTCCCCCAGTTCTGCTGCTGCTGTGTCATTGTAGGTTCACAGCTTACAGATCTACACCTGCACTCAATATTGCATTTTGATGCAATAATTCAAAGCGAGAGGTGTCAGTTACCAGACACTGTTAAATAAACAAAATATTGCAAGAGTGGCTAATGTTTTAAGCATGTTTTTATTTTAAGTAAAAGAAAATCCTTTGTGTTTGTATCCTTTATGAAGTTTATATCTCCGCTACCTGGCATTACATTTGATGACACACCTGGCCCGGCCCAACAAGGTCTCATAATAAATGAGTTCGACACCCCTGGTCTAGGATCTGAGTATTTAAGTGACAATCTTTCCCCATATAGACCTGCCCAGACACCAGATTCCTCATCTCATCCTTCTATGTTCTGAGGTGACGGTGGGAAACCATGGTAGGGACTCCTCAGTGGTGGCCCCTGGTTTTGGAATCCTCTCCCTTCCCTCCCCTCTCCCCACATCTACTTCTATCACTATCCATCTTTTGGCACCAGACCAAGATGTTGTTTTTTTTCTTCCAGGAGGCTTTCAACACATGGATGACTGTTTCCATTTGTTCGCCCCCTTTTGTTCTCAGCTGTTTGTTTTGATTTGTTTTTAAGTGGCTCTTATGAGTTTTCTGTTAATTATGGCTATTTCATTCGCTGCCATCTGTCTGTTGCTGCTTTTGGAATCTGTTGTTTTTAGGATGTCAACTGGACTGCTCCTTGCGTGCATCATGGAGGCATTCCTTATCCCAAAGCATTTTCCATTTTCACCTGCTAAATTGTACGCCTTTTCAATATTATTTGTGTATCGAAAGATCAGTGTTACGCATAATACACCTATGAGCCATCTAAATGGCATATGCAGTGCATGTAAAATCAGAAGGGACCATTTTCAGTGATTTCTCCTTCCCTCTGCAGAACGTCATTTTGCTCCTACACCATTAAGATCCTCTGCTCCCCAGGAGCAACTTTGGGGGTCTCAACGGGTTTCAGCAGGAGCAGGGAGGTAGAAAATTTGTACCAGCAGAGCTCAGCTAGCAGCACATTAGATCCAGCCCCGTAAGTACACAGCCACTCAAGTACCCTATATATAAAATCAACAGTAAAGCACCAGCACCAGACCCAAAAATACACAGCTCTACAAAGAAATGAATGAGAGAACATTTGCTCATCCCTGGTTCAGAGTTATACCTCCTCTAAACATGGAGGCCTGAAATGGCTGGTGAGTGCCGTGATGAGGGCTTCGTAAGTGGCTGCCTCAAGGCCCTGGACCAGCCTCAGGGTTGTGATTCTGCAGGAACTGAACAGGAGAGCCTTCTTCTGCTCATTGCTCTCAATGTGCTGGAACACTACAAAGTACTTGAGCCTTCCCATCCAAGTTTCCCAAAGCTCTGAGCAAGAGGGGTCAAATTCCAGCAAATGTCCTGGAGCAGCAGCCATGGTCCCGGTTGCAATGCGATGTGCGTGGTACTAGAGCTCAGTGCACAGTGCGGTGCAGATGGGCTCTAGGCTCGCTCAACAGGATCCCACCTTCGTCGCCAGTATTAAATACTGGTTTCGAGACGCATTGCAGTGAACAGCTCTTCAGGAACAAGACTGAAGAATCCAGGGCAATTGCCCTGTTTAAGTAGTATGCAAAAATCACACCCAACCACACCCCACTCCCAACGATAGGCTATTTACATAACATTGTCTCCTCATTGGTTACCTCTGTTTGCATAACATTGCCTTCTCATTGGTTACCTCTAGAATCCTGGTGATCTATTGTTCCAGAGCTCCGAGCTCAGTGTCTCTCTTATGGACAGACCTGGGAGATTCCAGCCCCATATGTAACAATTTGCTCATCCCTGGTTCAAAGTTATACTACCTCTAAACATGGAGGTTCCATAGAGGCTTAAGAATACCCCCACAAAATGAGATAATGTCTTTCTTTCTGCTAACCCAGAAGTTCTTCAGGGTTGCCAACCTCCAGGTGGGGCCTGGAGTCCTACCAGAATCACGACTGATCTCCAGACTGTAGAAACCAGTTCCCCTGGAGGGAATGGCACTTTTCTATGTGAATTCTGTGGCACTGAGTCCTCCTTAAGCTCCCTCCCATCCTCCCATCCTCCCATCCTCAAAATCCATCCAACCCCAAGAATCCCAAATCTCCACGAATTTTCAAAGAGCCAGTTTGGTGGAGTGGTTAAGAGCTGTGGACTCTAATCTGGGAGGACTGGGTTTCATTCCCTGCTCCTCCACATACAGTTGCTGGTGTGACCTCTGGTCAGTCACAGTTTTCTCAGAGCTGTTTTCTCAAGGGCAGTCCTCGAAAGAGCTCTCTCAGCCCCACCTACCTCACAGGGTGTCTGTTGTGGGGAGGGGAAGGGAAAGGGTTTGCAAGCTGCTCTGAGACTCCTTCGGGTATTGAAGGGCGGAGCATAAATCCTCTTCTTCAAAGCTGGAGTTGGGAGTCCTATGTTCTTTCAAGTCTCCATTCAAAGGCAATTTACTGAGCGATCCTACGCAGGGTAACTCCAGTCTGAACCTTTGGATTTCAATGGCTTTTGAGCAGAGTAACTCCATGTAGGACTGCACTGTTAGAGACTCCAAAGCAGTTGAACAGCAGAGGGAATGGCTGCTGCCCCCTTCAGCGTTGCTGCTCCCCTCCCAATCCCTTCTGCCAAAGAAATCTGTACCGGAGCCTTTCAGAAAAAGAGCTCCCAGTTGCATGGGGAAAAGCCTTCTTTGTATGCGAACCACAGCACCAATTTTTCAAGATAACCTTTATTTCATGTACTGAGTGTTAGAGCGACTGGAAAAAAGGGAGAGAGAGAGAGAGAGAAAGCCAGATAACTCCTTCACCTGTAGAACATTATTAGAGTTTCTTTCCCTCCACCTCCCTGGCTTTTTTTTTTTTTTTAAAGGAATGAGTTGGTCCAGCGCATGACAATAAGAGAGGAACGAGCTAGGCAGAGAAAGATCCCAAATTACATCTCTGTCCGCATCTTTCTCTTGGTCCTATCTCAGTCAATCTCTTTTCAGTTCTCCGTCATTCACCAACAAGGCTGACTTTTTCATTACCCGGTGTCGACTTTCCCCCCCTCATGCTGAACGCATCAAGGTGCATTCGGTACTCACTCCAATTGCAAGCAGGATTGCCCTCTGCATGCATTCCAGCTGCCCCTGTCTACAAAGTACTGTCCCGATTTTCTGGATCCTATTGCAGGTAAATCACTGTCTGTTTGTGGGGGGGGGTCCCTGGCTTAGATGTGATTAATTGGAGTTGCTAGAGAGGCCATTCTTCAAGGGTAGCTACCCCTCCTGCTTCCCAGAGTTTCTAGAAGTTAATTTAATTTGCAGATTAGGGAAAGGGCACGTTTAGTCAGCGCATCAGTGCATCATCATGAATCATCATCCGTGCATCATCATGAGCATGAATGCTCAGGTACCAAGAACTACTGGGGTAGGTAGAAACCAGGGAGTGCTCTGCTGCCCTGTGTGGTGGATTACTGACACCGCACACTTTGGATCTACAGGTAGCTCTGAGCCTCAAAAAGGTTAAGAACATAAGAACATAAGAGAAGCCAATGTTGGATCAGGCCAATGGCCCATCCAGTCCAACACTGTGTCACAAGGTGACCAAAACCCACGTGCCCTCAGGAAGTCCACCAGTGGGGCCAGAACTCCAGAAACTCTTCCCACTGTTGCCCCCTCCAAGCACCAAGAATACAGAGCATCACTGCCCTAGATATCATGTTCCACCTATACCTTACGGTCGATAGCCACTGATGGACCTCTGCTCCATATATTTATCTAATCCCCTCTTGAAGCTGTACCCAACCCATCAGCTCCCTGCAACAGGAAGCACTAGAAAAACCCCAAGGGAGGCTGGGGATTCCTGACCAATCAAAAGGCCTGATTTATAGGTAGAATTAGTGTTTCCCTGCTTAGCGCGCTGACTACCCCTAGGGCATGTGGGGGGTGAAGTCCTGGTGATCGGCACTGAGCTGACAATGCAAAGTCACTGCTGGTGCAGACTCAGAAGTGATGTGTCAGGTTCAATAACAAGTGGATCCAGTCATTCTTGTACAAAGAAAGGTTTTATTGGATTATCTTGCTAAAACCCACAGTAGGAGGTCATTGTCAGGAATGGGGGGCGAAGCAATGCAAGCTAACTTATAGTGTGATGCAAAAAAGCGCCTAGCAAATGAAATATGAGTGCGCGCGCGGGAAACTCCCGGCGGGAGATATACTTCATGAACGGGAGACTACTCCCCCTCCCCTTGCCTTCCCAGGACTGGAAAATTCTCAGTAACACAAGAATAGCCCAAAGCCTACAGTCAAGGCCACCGTGATAAGGAAAAGCGGCAGGGAAGAAGCTCCCACGTTTCTGCCTGCATAGCTACGCAAGCGCAAAGCAGGGTAGGGAATACATAACAATGGATTCAGTGAGAAACATCAAAAGCATTTCTGACATTCTGCCCTTCCCAAAATACCACCCACCCACCACTCAGGAAGGAGAGAATGAAGGGCCCCCAGGTTTATTTGGGTAGCGGGTGTGAAACTCCTTCAGGTGATCAGGTGCATTGATATCAGACACTTTCACCCACTCCCTGTGTTGAGGCCCAAAGTGTACCCATTCAATAAGGTACAACAGTTGTCCACGGAGAATCTTAGAGTCCAAAATGTCAGCAATTTCATAATGCTCCTCATCGTCGACCATCAGTGGTGGTGGGGGGGGTGCTGGAAGCTCAGGATGCCATTTAGTCGGGGGTAATGCTGGTTTGAGGAGGCTGTAATGGAAAATTGGATGTATTGCTTTAAGAGATTTAGGTAAATCTAGTTGCACAGTCACTTGATTTATACATCGTACTACTTTGAATGGACCAATATATTTCCAAGCAAGTTTCCGGGATTGTTGTGTCAGCCTCAAGTTCTTGGTGGAAAGGTAGACAGAGTCTCCCGGTTGTAGATTCCAGCCACCCGCCCTCTTTTTGTCTGCCTGTTTTTTGTATTGTGCCTTGGCCTCATTTAATGTCTCAATGATTAGGGGCCAGGATTCCTGGAAAGCTTTACACCATGCTGTGGCTTTCCCACCAGCCTCGCCGGGCTTCAAAAAGGGAAGAGGGGGCTGTCATAACCCATGGCAGCTTTGAAGGGAGACATATTTGTTGAAGCATGCCATGAGTTGTTGTACGCAAATTCTGCTAACGGTAATAAATCTACCCAATTGTCTTGTTGATAGTTAGTGAAGCATCTTAAGTATTGCTCTAGGGTTTGGTTTACTCTTTCTGTTTGCCCATCAGTTTCTGGGTGATAGGCACTACTGAGAGCGCGTTCAATACCCATAAGAGTCATCAACTCCGACCACAGTTTTGAAACAAATTGAACCCCCCTGTCGGAGATTATTTTGAGCGGCAATGTATGTAGCCTGGCAATGTGCTGAAGGAAGGCCAGGACCTTGGCCGTCGGCAGGCTAGCAAATGGTATAAAGTGAGCTTGTTTAGAAAATAAGTCCACTACCACCCAAATGACTGTCATATGTTTGCTGGGGGGAAGATCAGTGATAAAGTCCATGGAGATCACCTCCCAGGGTCAGCTCGGGGTGGGTAAAGGCTGTAGAAGACCTGGAAGTTTCCCTGGTCTAGTTTTGCAACGATTGCATGTTGGGCAGGATTGTATATAGAGGGATAAATCCCGTTTCATTCGGGGCCACCAGAAGCTGCGTTGCAGTAGGTGTAGCGACTTTACATACCCGAAGTGCCCCGCAGATTTTGAGTCATGGGCTGATTGCAACACCTGGGCTCGGGTAGCTTCTGGAACAAAGATTTTATTGCCCCTATACCAGCAGCCATTTGTACTACATTTCACATCTTCCCGAGCTTGTAATTCAATTGCTTCTTGTTTAGTAATGTCAGTGGCAAACTGCTTTTCCCAGGTCGTGCCCTGGTTTGGGGTTAACGATTGTGCTTGCCGGGTTTTTCGAGTTACTACTGCCCCAACTAGTTGTTCCGGGGTGAACATAGACTCTCTTATTTCTGTTCTCTTACAAAGGTGTTGGGGAAGGCGGGAGAGAGCATCTGCCAGATGATTAAATTTACCTGGAAAATGGTGGAGGGTGAATTGAAATTTAGAGAAAAACTCAGCCCACCGGAATTGTTTTGCATTTAAATTCCGAGGCTTTCGCAGCACCTCAAGATTCTTGTGGTCAGTCCAGATTTCGAAAGGTACCCGGGACCCCTCCAACCAGTGCCTCCAGGTGATTAACGCTAAACGTATACAAGCTGCTTCTTTATCCCAAATGGGCCAAAATCTCTCCGTATCATTAAACTTTTTGGACACATAGGCAAGGGGTTGTAGTTGCCCCTGAGCATTCTCTTGTAAAATCACCCCCCCCCCATAGCGGTATCCGATGCGTCTACTTGGACCACGAATTTTTTTGTCTCATCAGGGTGTGCTAGTATGGGTTCAGACGTGAATAACTGTTTCAGTTGTTCAAATGCTCCCTGACACTGGGGAGTCCAGTTCAAAGGGGCCCCGGGCATTGAAGCCTTAGCCCCTCTTCCTTTAGTCTTCAGAAGTTCTGTGAGGGGGAGGGCCACCTGGGCAAAATGAGGCAGGAATTGACGGTAAAAATTGGCGAAACCAAGAAAACTTTGGAGCTGCCGCCTGGTTTTGGGGGTTCCCACCCCAACAAATCTTGGACCTTTTTGGGTCCATTTCTAACCCCACGGAAGATATGCGGTACCCTAGAAAGTCAATGCACTCCTGGTGGAATTCACATTTTGACAGCTTAACAAACAGTTTGTGTTCTAATAACGTTTCCAATACTTCCCGCATAAGCGTGGTGTGAGATTCTTGATCCGGGGTGTAGACCAAGATATCATCCAAGTAAACAACCACCCCCTTGAATAAGTAGGGATGTAACACTTCATTGATTAAGTTCATAAAGGCCCCGGGTGCCCCCTGTAATCCGAAGGGCATAACCCGATATTCAAATTGCCCCAGCGGGGTATTAAATGCAGTCTTATGTTCATCACCCTGTCTGATACGGACCCGAAAATAAGCATCCCTTAAATCCAGTTTAGAAAACACTTTCCCCTTTGCCACCTCTGCCAACAAGTCCTTGATGAGGGGCATTGGGTAGGCATTAGTTGCAGATACCGCATTAAGACCCCTATAGTCCGTGCACAGTCTGAGCCCCCCATCCTTTTTTTACAGAACAACACGGGTGCTGCGAAAGGGGACGACGCTGGTCTAATAAATCCACGAGCCAGATTCTTATCGATAAATCGGCGTAGTTCTTCCTTTTCTATGGGACTCATGGCATAAATCTTTCCTTTTGGTAATTTGTGGCCCGGAAGGATTTCAATCGCACAGTCGGAGTTACGGTGGGGAGGTAGTTCATCCGCTTCCTCCTCCTCAAACACCCTGGTTAAATACCGGTATTCTTTGGGGATGCGGTTAAGGTCCTCTGTGGCTAGGCAAGCCCGTGGAGGTTCATTGCATGGGGTTTTTCCCCACCCTGGGTCCCATTTATGCTCTGCACACTTCGGGGAGATAAATCGTACGCTCCCCTCTTCCCAAAGTATATAAGGATCGTGACCATGTAACCATGGGCTACCCAACACCAATGGAAACTGGGCTTGGGGGCTATTACAAACGAGCGTAGCTCCCAGTGTTCACCAATGCCCACTCTCAAAGGAATAGTCTCAAATCGGCATGGTTCTTTCATCGGTGACCCATCCATTTGAGTAAAAGTTATCGGGTCTTTTAAATTGACAACGGTTGCCTCCAGCCCCATAACCATAGATGGGTTTATCAGATCCCTCCCACACCCTGAGTCAATGAGGGCTCGAACCCTAATATGGGTCATCATCGCGTACAGTCACAAAGAAGAGAGAGGGGTAATTGCTCACCAGTTTAGGCGCCTCAGGTATCGGGTCCTGTTGTGTAGCGCCATTCACAAACAGGACCAATTCGTTTCCCTGCATCTCACTCTCCTCCTCCAGCATCATGGTATCCGCTTGGTTGGGGCTGGCGAAAAGGGCTCGTGTGCTGCGTGGTTTCGCTGTTCCCTTTCTTGAGGTAGGGGTTGGCCATCGTCTTGGCTCCTCTTGTGGTAGGGCTCTGTTGGGATCCCCTTTCGGACAGGATGCGGCGAAGTGCCCCTTCTCTCCACACCGCAGGCAAAGGCCCTGTCGCATGCGCTGATCTCTCACCCCGCTCGAGGTGGAGGTTGGTCTGGGTCTGGTCTGGCCTGCCGAGAGACTCGGACGGTTGTTACCCAGAGATAGGTCCAGTTTCATTACACACAAGCGGCTTTCAGCTTTTTCAGCCTCCTCCATCCAGCCCTGGAGAGTGCGAGGCTGCTGAGAGCTGAGGACATTATTGAGGACATCCACAGCTAGTCCCATTCGATATTGTTGAGCCAGCACAGCATCAGTCCAGTCCCGAATTTTCACCGCATGCCTTTGAAACTCCCTTGAATACTCCCGCACGGTGAGTTTGCCTTGTCTGAACGTGCGAAGGAAGGCTTCTGCCTTCTGGGCCGCCCCCGGATCCTCGAAACGGTTCCTCAAGGCCCACATGAAGTCATCGACATTCCCCAGCTCCGCTGCCTCCAGATCATGAAGGGCTACATACCAACTGGTAGCACTCCCCCGGAACCTTGAAGTGATAAACTCCACCTGTTGCTCCTCATCCGGGAACACATAGCCCCATCTCTGCACAAATTTCCCTACTTGCAATATGAAAAAGGACACAGTTTCGGGATCTCCATCAAAAGTGATCTCCAACATGTCCTTGGGGTGGATTACTGGAGGAGCAGGGACCATGATCGGTGCAGGAACTGGCTGCGGGAGGGGTGCTGGAGCAGGGGGTTGAGGCGGAGGCAGAGCTGGTGGCTGGATAGGTCCTGGTTGCCCTGGCCCGGGTCCCGAGGTGGGGCCGGTGCCGGCTGGCCCAGCCCCGGGGCCGGTGGAGCAGGAGGTGGCTGTCCCGGTGCCACCGGTGGTGCAGGCGCTGGCGCTGGTCTTGGTTGCGTCAGCGGATGGGCTCGAATTGCTTGATCCATCATCTGTGGTAAGGATTGCATTAGTTTGCCCATGTCCCGTACCAGACGTCGGGTATCCTCTTGAATAGAGTCCATGCGAGCCTCTGGATTGGAACCGGATCCTGTTCTGGGAGATCCTCGAGACATCTGTCCCTGGGGAAGTCCAAAACTCCCTCTGGGATCCAACAGGCTGTCCCAGCTCTGGCTCCCCGGCATGGACCAGGTCGTCTGGGTAGTGTCCAACAGGTTCTTAGTCCAATCGCGTGACCTGCGGTAGGTCACCCCTTTATCCCACGGTGTTGGGGCCCCCGGCACGTAGGTCCATGGAACGGCTCCCCCCTGACTCTGCGTTGGCCCGGCCGGGCTATAGATTGGGAGAGTGTACGAAGCTCCCACTGTGCTGATCGATGGAGGGGTGACCAATCCTGCCGCGGATTGCGGGGTCGGCGCTGCCAATACTGAAGTTGTAGTCACTGGAACAACGGTGGTAGTCGGAGTGGTGACCACTGGAGTTGCCACGGTGGTGACCGGGGCCGTGGCTCCCGAAGTGGTAGTCACTGGGACTGTGCCTGAGGCTCCCCCTCCAGCTCCGCTCATCGTGGTAGATGGCAGAAACTGACGGTGGGGAAATAATGGTGATTCCTGACAATATCTGTCAGGTTCAATAACAAGTGGATCCAGTCATTCTTGTACAAAGAAAGGTTTTATTGGATTATCTTGCTAAAACCCACAGTAGGAGGTCATTGTCAGGAATGGGGGTGAAGCAATGCAAGCTAACTTATAGTGTGATGCAAAAAGCGCCTAGCAAATGAAATATGAGCGCGCGCGGGAAACTCCCGGCGGGAGATATACTTCATGAACGGGAGACTACTCCCCCTCCCCTTGCCTTCCCAGGACTGGAAAATTCTCAGTAACACAAGAATAGCCCAAAGCCTACAGTCAAGGCCACCGTGATAAGGAAAAGCGGCAGGGAAGAAGCTCCCACGTTTCTGCCTGCATAGCTACGCAAGCGCAAAGCAGGGTAGGGAATACATAACAATGGATTCAGTGAGAAACATCAAAAGCATTTCTGACATTATGTCACTCCAACAGGTCAATGGTCTAGGATTCACCCCAGACTCTATGGTTTTTACTGTGTTCCCCCACACACAATTGGGTTCCCTCTGCACCATTGAGCAGTGTTGGAACAGGCAGGGCCCTATGGCAGAAGTTGGTTCATTATAGTGGGAAGACCTGGCCACCCTAGCTAGAACACTGGGGTGGAAGAATGGATTGTCTGCTGCAGACGGCAGGTGGTCCAGTTCTGAGTGCTCCTTCACACAAAAAGAGAGAAAAATCTCTCTGCAAAGCCAAGAATAGCAGGGAGAAAGGTTCTAAGCTTTCCTACTGTGCTGTTGTTTTCATGTATAAGGAGGTAGGGTTGTTTTTTGGGTTTTTTTGGAAAGGGAAAATTCCAAGGTGTTATTCTCCCCCTGCAGCCTAAAGTGGTGCAATCAGTTCTGCCTAAGGTGTCAACCTCCAGGTGAGAGCTGGAGATCTCCTGGGATTACCACCGATCTCCAGCTGCCAGAGATCTGTTCCCTGGGAGGAAATGACTGCTTTGGAGGGTGGACTCTATGGCACTGTACCCTACTGAGGTCTCTCCCTTCTCCCAACCCTTCTCTCCACAGCTTCCATTCCCCCCCAGTCTCCAGGTGTTTCCCAAGAAGGAATTGGCAACCCTACACCACTGTACCCATTCATCATTTCCCTTGCATCAATGCAGGCCTTCATGTTTTGTCTTGATGCAATGATTTCCGTCCTGTCCTCCTGACTGCTGAGCCAGTTTGGTGTGGTGGCTAGGAGTGCAGACTCTAATCTGGGTGGGCCGGGTTTGATTCCCCACTCCTCCACATGCAGTTGCTGGTGTGACCTCGGGTCAGTCACAAGTTCTCCCAGAGCTGTTCTCTCAAGAGCAGTCCTCAAAAGAGCTCTCTCAGCCCCACCTAAGAGGTAGAATGGAAAGGAGATTGTAAGCTGAGACTCCTTTGGGTAGTGAAGGGTGGGATATATGTCCAATCTCCTCCTCCTCCTCCTCTTCCTCGTCCTCCTCCTTGAAACCCCAACTGGCAGCTGGATCTGGCAATCTCAACTGGGCCTCTTTGGCTGAGTTCAGACTGGCAGTTTGCCCCGCTGTAGCCACGTTTCAGCCACGTTTCATAAGCGGATTAAAGGGGGCACTCACACAGGCACATCTGCCTGGCGTTCCCCACCCATAGTCAACCCGTGCTGTTCCACTTCGCTCCCGCATTTAAAAGATACCTGGTGAAAGTGGTAGCAAATCCTGGAGAGCCTGTTTATCCCACTTCATTCCGCTGCCAGGAAGTGTGAACGCCAACCCAAAAAGCTGGAAGCAACCTGCATTGCGCATAAGGCAGCAGCGATATGATTGGCTGTGCTCCACTCTACCGCCCAATGTGGTGCTGGTGCAATGGGATCCTCCTCCAATCAGCTGTATGTGCTTATGTGCATGAGCGCATATGTGCTCATGCGCACATAGCCGAATTACTAAGAAAAAGCCATTTACAGCTGCGCCTCCAGGCCAGCAATCTGAATGCTCCCATGCACCTCCTTCCGGTTTGCTCCCGCATCAGTCGGCGCAGTGTGACCGGGAAAACCCGGAACAATTTGTTCTGGGGCTTTTTTGCCATGACTGGCTCCCCACTTCAAACTGCCAGTCTGAACTCAGCCTTTGTGACTCTTTTCAGCTTCCGCTTGACAACACAGTCCAGTCTTGACTGCTGCTCAGGCAGGAGCGACCCCTGGCCTTCTCCTCAACCTCCTCCTTCGCGCCTTGTTTCAGGCTCCCTACTCCCAGCTCCTCCTGGCTGCCACCTAAGACTCCAGCTCTGAGAAGAGCTCAGCCTGCCATGTCATGCGCTGCAGCCGGTACAGTACATCCCCGATAGCCGATAACCTATTTCAGCACAATTCTATCTTCTAGGATATCTTTAACCACACGAGCAATCATTCTGTTGGTTTTTCTATCAGGGGAGGAGAGATTGTCAAGCCGTCATTTAATACAGCACACAGAAGGTGGAGTTTAGCCTCGATGAGTAAAAATAGTGCAGCGGATCAAGCAATGATCCCTGATATGAGAAATGGGATATTGCAAATGCACCTCTGTTTTTGTTTGTGCAGCATTGGAGGGTGTGCAACATACGTATGTTATGCATTTCTTTCGGTATGCGTTGAAAATAATTTTTTTACCCTACTTTTCACTCCGTTTAGGACAGCAGGTATCAATCTGTCGGGAAGAAGAATACAATAAAACAGTAAAATAATAACCAGTGCCAAAAATCAAAAATATCGCCACAAATACTCTCACAAAATATTAGGAATGAACAGATTGGCCCCCACGCCATTCCTTCCCTGTTCCGTCCACTTAATTCTCATTTCTCTAGATCTTCTAAAATTAATTCCAGAATTGGAGTGTGCATGGTTTGCCAGAGCTTTCAACTCATTTGCACACACACCCTGTGTCACTGATGATCATGTGCACATTGATAAAGCAAAAAAATAAGCAACAACGAAAACCCTACTAAGCGCGTTTTGGGGTGGGAAGATGGCATGGTGTAGCCTGGTCTTGTCAGATCTTGGAAGCTAAGCAGGGTCAGCTCTGGTTAGTACTCAGATGGGAGACCTCCAAGGAAGACTCTGCAGAGGAAGGCAATGGCAGACCGCCTCTGCTTCTCACTTGCTGTGAAAGCCCTTTGCTGGGAGACACTAAGCAGGGTTAGCACTTGGAAGGGAGACCCACCAAGGAAGGCTCTGCAGAGGAAGGCAATGGCAACTGGCACGCCACCCCTGCTTCTCGCTTGCCTTGAACACCCCTTGCTGGGAGCGCTGTTAAGTCGGCTGAGACTTGACCACACTTTACACACACACAAGCACACTTCCATAGCAAAATCCTGCAAAAACTGTCAGAGGTGCTCACACTAACACACTGGGAAAACAATGCAGAAAAAAGCTGACATCATTTTATGCGCTATCATATCCAGAATGCTTTTTTGTTTTGTTTTGTTACATAGTTGTCAATGTGCAAGTGCACATGAACAAAGAGACCTGAGACTTGTGGTTAACTCCTGCAAACAATACAAAACCCAGAATTAAATCCCTACCATGTTGGGTTTTGTTTCAGAACTCCAAAATCCTGGAAGATTGAATGAGAACTTCAAAAACATTTGTAACCTATGGATCACACTACTAATCATCTTACAAAGTAAGGAGATGACCATTAGGTAGGTTTGGGCTTCAGTCATGGAAGATCTGGAGGAGGAGGAGGAGGAGGAGGAGGAGGAGGAGGAGGAGGAGGAGGAGGAGGAGGAGGAGGAGGAGATTGGATTTATACCCTGCCCTTCACTTGGATTCTCAGAGTGGTTTACAATCTCTTTCCCCTTCCTCTCCCCACAATAGACACCCTGTGAGGGAGGTGGGGCTGAGAGAGCTCTCTTGAGAACTGCTCTTGAGAGAACAGGAGTAAGAAGAGGAGATCCAATACTTGGTAGGCTCCCTGGTACACATGGTGGCAGGGATACCAGCTCCAGGTGAGACCTGGAAATACAGCTAATTTCCCTATTGAAGATTTCAGTTCCCCTGGAGAAAACAGATGTCTTGATAGGTGGACTCTATGACATTGTACCCCATTGAGGTTCCTGTACTCCCCAGGCTTCACCCCAAAATCTCCGGGAGTTTCCCAGCCTGGATCTGGTAACCCTACCCTCCCATCCCCCATTGGTGACCAGGCAGGGCTCGGCAACCCTACATGGTAGCAATGTCTGAAAAGGACTCCTGAGAACCATGGAAGTTAAAGAAACCATATTATGGGGAAAGGAGGAGGAGGAGGAGATTGGATTTATACCCCACTCTTCACTTGAAGTCTCAGAGCGGCTTACAATCTCCTTTCCATTCTTTCCCTTTCCCACAACAGACACCCTGTGAGGTAGGTAGGGCTGAGAGAGCTCTATCGAGAACTGCTCTATCGAGAACAGTTCTGGGAGAAAGTGAGGCTGACCCAAGGTGGGGAATCAAATCATGTTCTCCAGATTAGAGTCCGCACTCTTAACCACTACACCAAACAGATAGTCATGGCTATAAAGACAACTTTAGGTCAAGAGTGGCTTCTTAAGTTGGTGGTACAGATTTTAAAAAAAGGCTTTCCTGCATTACAGTACAAAAACACAAGGGATGTGAGCAGTTTCTTATGAGATGGCATTGTTCCTGCCCAGTGTGAATTGATGGCCATGAATGGGAAATGGTTTTAAGACTTGGGGCAGAGTTTGGATACAGAGGGTGGGCACATGCACAGAGACAGAAACACCAGAGCAATGCTTTTGTGTGCTGTTCACACGAGGCCTATGGAGACAGCCATGTGGTGCATCGCGGAAGCCAAGACAATTAGACAAACATGTTGCAGGCTTTGTTTAAATCACCAATGAAGGGGTTGCACATGAAGAAGGGAAGAACTGGCACGCCAAGAAGGAGTCAGGCTTCTGGCAACCCCTGCTGCCACATTGGTTGCTTCTCATGAAAGAGACCATACGTCATTCTGGATGGAGTTGGGGTTTAAAACAATAATTGGAATGAGAATTAATGATCTGTTAGGAATTTATTAACAGCAGGGGTTCTTTTTCATTATGGTGGAGCGCTCGAATCGCCGGCCAGCTCCATATTGTGTTTAGCTCAGGGGATTCTTCTCCGTGCAGAATGCAGAGTTAGCAATTTCACATTGATGAGGAGGTGGCCAGGTTGGGAAAAGTTCTGGGGCATACGCACTGCTGAGCTCCTTGTGGATATAATGTCTCTGGAAGGTGCCGGTGCGGCGTCCGTGCTGCATCATAAATTACGGGGCAGTTATTCCTTAGTTATTTAGCAGTTAACAGTGTCATTAGTTCCACTGAATGTCAACTCTTGCCAATAGATCTTCCGTTAGATGCAAAAATTATAGCTGGGCATGGACGCATTACGCCAGGCTCCCAAAAGAGGTGATAGGAAAAGGAACGATGGAGGCAGCGGGTGAGATTTGAGGACACATTGGGGGTGGGGAAAGAGATTTGCTCTGTGAATTGCAAAGCAATTTATTTTACGGTCCCATCGTCGGATAAAGCACTTTGCAGGATCGTATCTGTGAGATGCTGTTTTTGGCTGAGGAATGATTTTTTTTTAGCCCTGACCTGGATAACCCAGGCAAGCCTGATCTCGTCAGATCTCAGAAGCAAAGCAGGGCGGACCACCAAGCAAGGAGACCACCAAGGAAGCCCAGGGTTGCCACATAGAGGCAGGCAATGGCCCAACCACCTCTGAATGCTTCTGGCCATGAAAAGCCTATGAGGGGTCACCATAAATCAGCTGCGACTTAACGGCAATGTCCACCAGCATGCCCCCCCCCCTTTCGTTTCCACTATTTTTCTGCTTTACCACTCCGTGGTCTCAGTTATCTACGGAAGCCACATAGGCCGTCTCGGATGCAATTGCTGTCAAGCACAGCAGGCCTGCTTCAGCCGTACATCCGAACTGCTAGCCAAATGCACATCCAAACGAAGATCCTGGGTGTTTGCTTCAAATGTGCATTCAGTTGCACATCCAAATTACAAAGCTGTCTGGCTTTTTCTCCTTCACGGATGGCAAACCCAAAGGCTTATCCAAATGCAGGAGCTCTCTGTTTGCTTTCAAAAGGATGCACGACCAAATGCAAATCTGAATGCAGTGGGCTTTCAGCATGGTGACTATCAAAGGTAGGCCTGGGCCAGTGGCTTTCAACTGAATGGACCTTTACACCCTCGACAAGCCCTGAAACACTTACATAAGAGCCAGCACATTTAACTGCCAATATCTGTAAATTGGGTAGAATCGGATAGAAAATACATTTGGGGAAATGAACGGCCCTCATGGTGGTACAATATAACTCATAGGCTTGCCAACCTCCAGGTGGGGACTGGAAATCTCCTGGAATAATTACTGAACTTTAGACAACAGAGATCAGTTCCCCTGGAGGAAATGGCAGCTTTGGAGGTAGCTTTGATGGCAATATGCCTCGCTGAAGTCTCTCCCCAAACCCTGCCCTCCCAAGCTCCACCTTCAATCTCTACAAATTTCCCAAGCCAGAGTTAACGATCCCCACCACAAGCCCATTAAGAGGCTCATACAGTGAGAAAACGAACATGAAGTTGAGCAAATTCCGGAGGACGATGAAGGACAGGAGAGCCTGGCACGATGTGTTGGGAAAAATAGGCAAAAATGTTTAAATACTCAAGCGTTTGCAATGGATCTTTGCTTCACTGGAGAGGAGACATTTGTTTCTGTGGAAAGCTTTATTTCTAATGGAAAGGGTACACAGGAAACCTACAAAATAAAAGAGATATCTAGAGCTACATTTTCACATCTTTATAGCTACAAGCATATGGTCACACAACAAATGGAGATTCTCCTTCTTCTTGACCCCTAGAAGGAAATCACCTGATTACATTAACCAATCAGTGACATTCAGTTTCGTTGGCCTTGCTTACATTGGCTATGAGACAGCTTTCCTTCCAGGTCAGTCTAAACAATGGCACAGAAGGTGAGACAGATTAACCCTATAATGACAGGAATCTAGACTTTGCACCTCACATATTTCCAACATGATGTGGTCCAGGGGGTCGTGAAGAGTCGGACTTGACTGTGTGATTGAACAATAGTAACAACAACACAATGGGTTTTGTTGTTGTTGTTCAGTCGCACAGTCGAGTCCGACTCTTCACGACCCCATGGACCAGATTACGCCAGGCCCTCCTGTCTTTCGCTGTCCGCTGAAGTTTGCTCAATTTCATGTTCGTTGCATCGATGACACTGTCTAACCATCTCATCCTTTGCCTTCCCCTTCTTCTTTGACCTTCAATCTTCCCCAACATCAGGGTCTTCTCCAGTGAGGGCTCCCTTCTCATTTGGTGGCCAAAATATTTGAGCTTCAGATTCAGGATCTGGCCTTCCAGGGAACAATCAGGGTTGATTTCTTTTAGGATTGACTGATTTGATCTCCTTGAAGTTCAAGGGACTCTCAAGAGTCTTCTCCAGCACCATAGTTCAAAAGAATCTATTCTTTGGCGCTCGGCCTTGGCCTCAAATAGCCTTGTTGACGGTATACTTCCTGGCTGGTTCATCAGCTTTGGCTTTGTTTTATAGCAGTAGCAGAAAGGGCCCTGTTAGAGTGTTACAAAGAATCCTGTTGGATGAAGCCAGTGGTCTATTTAGTCTTTCAACCTGTTTCACACAGAGGCCAACCAGTTGCCCTGCAGGACCAACAAACATGCCAAGGCCTTCTCCTGATGTTGCCTCCTAGCACTGGTGTTCCCAGGAACCAACATGGTTCCAGAAAGCCCTGTCTGAGAGAGTTCAATGTGGCCCAGTGACCGTTTGGATCTTACAACAATAATCTGGTCCCCCAAACAGTAGAGTTGATATATTAAATGATCTATAATACATGAGGGAGGGTGTCTTCAGTAATGTTGGGATGGATCCTGCCTCTGTGCTACCACTCCAATGAGCGAATTTTGCCTTCTTCCAGCTTGGAGGAAGAGCCGCTTAAGTCAGAGGACGATTCCTTAGGCTGGTGGAAGACTCCTTGCATGAAGACTGGATCCACTCCATTGTTGGCAACTGGTTTCCCCCTTGAATATATTTTGCCTTTGTATGTGGTCCACCCTGACCTGCATGATCAAGGCTAGCCTGATCTCATCAGATCTTGGATGTTAAGCAGGGTTGACCCTCGTTAGTTCTTGGATAGGAGACCACCAAGGAAGTCCAGGGTTTCTATGCAGAGGAAGGCAATGACAAACCACCTCTCTTCATCTCTTACTTTGAAAACCATATCGGACCGCCATAAATTAGCCACAACTTGATGTCACTTTCTACCACCATGTGGTCCCAGCATTGCTGTTCTAAGAATTAATGTCACATATCTTCAACTCTTGTTGTGAGCCAGTGTGAAAGGATGATTAAAGGGTCGGACTAGGAAGAACAGGTTCAAATCCCCACTGAGCCATGAAGGTCACTGACCGGCCCATCACTCAGCCTCTTTCTCCTTGTGAACCTAACCTATCTGACAGATTTGTGGTAAGAATGAACTACAGGAGGGGAGAAACACATACGCCATCCTGAGCTCTCTGGAGGACTTGAGATGATGATGATGTTTATGATGGTGGTGGTGGAGGAGGAGGAGGAGGAAGAAGAAGAGAGAGAGTGAGTGAGTGAGAGAAAGAGAGAGAGAGAGAGAGAGAAGGGGAGGGAGGGGAGGGAGGAAGGAAGGAAGGAAGGAAGGAAGGAAGGAAGGAAGGAAGGAAGGAAGGAAGGAGAGAGAGAGAGAGAGAGAGAAGAAAGAAAGAAAGAAAGAAAGAAAGAAAGAAAGAAAGAAAGAAAGAAAGAAAGAAAGAAAGAAAGAAAGAAAGAAAGAAAGAAAGAAAGAAAGAAAGAAAGAAAGAAAGAAAGAAAGAAAGAAAGAAACTGTGGGCTTTGCAGAAGGGAGTCAAGGACTAAGGGAGGACCAGAATGTTTCATGCCTGCAGAGAGATAATTTAGTCCAAGAGAGAAGAAAAGAAATCCTCCTCATGGCCTTCAGGGAGAATGGGAAGCAGGCAGACCTACCTTCTATTAATGAGATTGTGCCGAGGAGCCAACGGGTCGAACCAACAGCTAGTGAAGACGGTATGTTCTTAAAAATCAACAAAGCCTAGAAAAAGAAATTACCTCGGGGAGCGGTGTGTATGCGCAAATCCACAAGAAATATTATGGAAGAGAGATATTAAGGCACAGCGGCCAGTATTTGAGATGTTATTTGACAAGAAGGTTTAATCTGGTAGGGCCCGGGCAGTGAGGCAATGGGCTCACAATGAGATGTTTTAGAGCATAGCCGTTGACACATGCAGATGGGAATGGGGTGGGAAGAGTGGGAAAGGGGTGGAAAAGACAGGACAACTTCAACTTGCAGGTAAAGGACCACATGGGAATCACATCTGGAAATGATCTCTGATGGTAGAAACAAAGAAAGGCAGCACGGAAAGCAAAGAAAGGAGGCAGAACCTCTTTACCCTGTTTTGCTAATTTGGTGTAGTAGTTAGGAGCACAGACTCTGATCTGGGAGAACCGGGTTTGATTCCCCACTCCTCCACATGCAGCTGCTGATGTGACCTTGGGTCAGTCATAAGTTCTTTCAGAGCTGTTCTCTCAAGGGCAGTTCTTGAGAGAGCTCTCTCAGCCCCACCTTCCTCATAAGGTGTCTATTGTGGGGAGGGGAAGGGAAAGGAGATTGGAAGCTTCTCTGAGACGCCTTCGGGTAGGGAGGGGCAGGTTATAAATCCAATCTCTTCTCTTCTTCTAATTCTCCTTCTTTAACTCTTTGCCCCTTGCCGCCGCCCCCCTCAAAACAAGTCCTCTCAAGATGTTTGATGTCAGGAACCTCTCTTTTGTCTCCATTGGGGTCAGATTGAAAGGAGGAGCAGAAGACAAAGTCAGTCAAACAAATAATCCTGGCCTACCTTAGAGGGGTGATTGCTAGGGTTACAACAAATGGCCTTGGCTGAAATACTTTGATCATCTGTGCGGGTAACCCATGAATGGATTTGCCCAGTGTTTTCTACAGGCAAATTGCAACTGCTACAGGACTGGGGGAGAAGTGATTTTAACTTGCGACAACAACAGCCCACCAATGCTCCCTCGAAGCTGTGGAGCCTTCTGAGCAAGAGTTCTACTTTGTGCGCTACCGGCATTCAAGTTGTGAGCGAGCGATTTGGCCGCAGCATAAATTAGTTTGCTCTGGAGCCGTCCTTCCTGAGCTAAGACAAAAAGGTGTGAGCCGGAGGCTAAAAAACTGTGAGCTAGCCCACACTGATTCAGCTTAGAGGGAACACTGCACCCCATCCCGAGATTTTGTGAAAAGAAACCCTTTTCTCATTGGGCTATTATGTCTGGAAGGGCAAAGAGGTAGGCCTACCACCTCTGGGTTGGAAAATACCTGGAGATTGGGGGGGTGGAGCCTGCAGAGGGTGGAGTTTGGGGAGGGGAGGGACTTCAGTGGAGTAGAATGCCATCAAGTCCACCTTCCACAGTGGGCATTTTCTCTGAATGAACTGAGCTCTTGGGGATCAGTTGTAATTCCAGGAGATCTCCAGCCATCACCTGGACATTACATCACAAAAGTTTCCACAGACTGAAAGTCTCTTGTTCCAAAATTCAGTTTACTCAATGTAATTCAAATGCTACCACACGACGGATTATGCATATTATCTCGTTTCGTGTGCACCTTTGTCAAGCAGAATAACATTGAAATATCAAAATATCAAGATCAATATCAAAATATCAAAATATCAGGACTGATATCATTGTATCCTACACTGATGGATACAATGAGTCTCACCAGGAGACACTAGCTGTAAGATTGTTAAATGGATTAATCTTGATATTTTGATATTTCAACGCTATTCTGCTTGACAAAGGTGCGCACGAAACGAGCTAATGTGCATAATCTGTTGTGTGGTGGCGTTTGAATTACACTGAGTAAACTGAATTTTGGAACAAGAGACTTTCAGTCTGTGGAGAATTTTGTGACGTAACACATCACAGTTGTTGTTTTCCTCTCTACTTCCTTTCTGTGACCTCTTTCCTTTGTTTGCATCACCTGGACATTGGCAGCTCTACAAAGAGGGCGCCTGCCTCTTTTCTTCTTCCAGGGCACATAACGACAAGGACTCATCAGCAAACCATGCAACGGGGAGAGTTATCTATATCTTTCAATATTCCTACGCCAGATTTTCTCCTGAAAGCCTGAAACCCCAAGGCAGGTCATAACCGTAGAAAAACAATTGGACAGATAGAAAAAAACAAACATTAAATCAACATTTTTTTAAAAAAATATTAAACCCTGCATTAAAAATGTTAAATGCCCCCTTTGCTCATATGCAGCCATAGTCTTAATGTAGGATTGCCAACCTCCAGGTGATAGCTGGAGATCTCCTGGGATTACAACTGATCTCCAGGCAACACAGATCAGTTCCCCTGGAGAAAATGGTTGCTTTGGAAGGAGGAATGGCATTATACCACATTGATGCCCCTCCCCTCTCCAAACCCCACCCTCCTCAAGCTCCACCCCCAAAATCTCCAGGTATTTCAGACTGAGAGCTGGCAACCCTATCTTAATGGGGGACTCCCAACAACTGCAATTTACAAAACAAACAAACACCGTGGGGCAGAACCATTCCCAGATCTCCCAGTACCTCGCCAAGTTTGGCCGTAAAAGCCCCACATAAGTAGGAAAGATCGTTCCAGCCCGGTTTATTAAATCCACACAGTCCCCACTTACGATGGGTGCTTTTTCTGTTTAGCCCACAGGTAAGCGAGCCATTAAGAATACGAAGAGCAGAAAAGGCAGACCATAATAATCATCATCATCAGGAACTCCCTTGCCCGGCTCTTTCTCCCAAACACATTCGCAGAGCCATAAAGATATTTTACTACGGTGGAATCTTTAA
Organism: Gekko gecko; assembly: GCA_029375565.1. NCBI lineage: Eukaryota > Metazoa > Chordata > Lepidosauria > Squamata > Gekkonidae > Gekko > Gekko gecko. The sequence continues at coordinate 17,937,668 of JAPDNY010000013.1, read as the reverse complement.
CAAATAATCATTTTACACTGTACAGTTCATCAATAAAGGCAATAACACCGGGTTATGTAATAAATTAAATATGATGTGGAGTTGAAAGTAATAGCACTCCTTGGCATCAGCTTCTTGTCACATTAAGGGCTCTGGCAAGGAGATTTAATATTTGCCGAATGGGCTGCATTATTGACAAGCCGAGGAGGAACCAGACAGCTAGCAAAATGTCATGTTAATTTTTCAAGAGCTGATATTGCTTTTCTTGCTGATAACACTACAAACTTTTGGGGGCTTGTTGTGGAGGGGCGGGAGGGGAAAGATGGTTCTTTTTGTTCTTGCTCTCTATCCTCCCCCCTCCCCCCATGTTTACTGTTAGGATCATTCATCATTTCACTAGCAAAGTGTAGATTCCCTGTTTACTTTCTTCACTAAAGGGGAATGGCTTCCAAAAGGAGAAGCTTAAGGTGGGGGAATCACTTGGGCACATTTTGTCTTCACATATAAGCTGTCTCTCAGTAACAGCCTCTCCTATCTTTCTTCTGAAAAACTCAAGGCAACACGCATTAGTCTCACCTCTTCCATTTTACTCTCACAAGAACCCAGTCGTGCGGTCCACTCCAGGATGGGAAGTTCCTGGAGATCTGGGGATCGATCCTGGGGGGAGTGAACTTTGGGGAGCTCCCAGAATTACAGCTGACCTCCAGACAATAGAGATCAGTTCCCCCTGGAGAAAATGTCTGCTTTGGAAGGTGAACTCTATGGCATTATACCCTATTGGTCCCTCCCCTCCTCATGAGGTCCCTCCCCTCCCCATACCCCACCTTTCCTAGGCTCCACCTCCAAATCTCCTGGAATTTACCAACCCAGAGATGACAACACTAGATGAGATGCCATAGAGTCCACCCTCCAAAACTTCCATTTCCTCCAGGGTACTGATCTCTGTGGTCTGGAAATTGATTGTAATTCCAAGGGAATTCCAGGCCCTACCTGGAGGGTGGCAACACTAACCATGTGAGATAGATCAAGATGGGTAGCCATGTTAGTCTGTCTGTAGCAGCAGAAAACAGCAAGACTCCAGTAGCATCTTAAAGACTAACCTTTAAGTCTTTATGGTGCTAGTCTTTAAGGTGCTGCTGGACTCTTGCTCTTTTCTACTACATGTGAGATAACTTAGACTGAGGAAGGGTGGCCCAAAGCTTCACTGCATAGCAGGATTCTGGCACCAGGTCCACCCAGTCCTAGTCTGGTATTCTCTGCACTGCTAGTGGTCAGATTTAATGACTTCCAATGGTGGAAAGGGGTTTCTCCAACCCAAATGTTTTGGGATGGAGTTCACTCTGGCTAGCACAGTGGTAGGCCTTGCATTGAGAACACCTGAAGTTCTATCATTGGGTTCTCCGAGGCCTTGGATTGTCACTGCCAGGGCCGGCCCCAGGTGTCTGGGTGCCCTAGGCAGGACAGCCTGGGGCGCCCACCCCACTAGGGATGCCAACCTCCTGGTGGGGCCTGGAGATGGCCCAGCGCCCGGGAGAGCCGAGGAAGGGGTGGGCTTAGAAGCCCGCCCCTTCCCCCACAGCGGTGGTGGCGCAGCTCTCCCAGGTGCCTCACAGCTGCAAGGCACCCGGGAGAGCCGGGGAAGGGGCGGGCTTAGAACGCCCCCTTCCCCTCCCAGGGGCGGCAGTGTGCCTCTCCCTGCGAGGCACCCAGGAAAGCCGGGGCTGCTGGCGTTGGGTGGCCCGGGGGGCTTTTCACGGGGGGGTGGGGGGCATTTTGGTGCCCCTGCAGGGCCGGTGCCCTAGGCGAGCGCCTAGCTCGCCTAGTGGGCAAGCCAGCCCTGGTCACTGCCGGTTGGAGTAGACTGTGAGGGCCAGATAAATCAGTCATCGTATGAACTGTGAACCTTGTACCTCAAGGTAAATGGCTGGTAATCCCACACAGAAGAAGAGAAGAAGAAGAAGAAGAGATTAGATTTATACCTCGTCCTTCACTCAGCGTCTCAGAGCAGCTTACAAACCTCTTTCCCTTCCCCTTCCTGCAACAGACACCCTGTGAGGTAGGTGGGGCTGAGAGAGCTCTTTCCGGAACTGTCCGTGAGAGAACAGCTCAGACAGAATTATGGCCTGCCCAAGGTCATCCAGCAGCTGCAAAGCAGAAGTACTGCCCCTCCAATCCTCAGTTAATCTACCATTGTTAGTGCTTGCCCTACCTGGGAGACACCATGAATCAATGAAAGAGAATGTATGTATCTCCATTTAGAAGGATCTCAGGGCTGGCCTAAATATTACACTTACCACACTTAGCTTTCTGTTTACATGTGACATGTTTGGTCATTTGTAAAGGTTGGCTACCACATGTGTTTGTAGGGTTGCCAGGTCCCTCAAGGTCCCCAGCGGGGGACTTTTGGGGGCATTACTGGAGGGGGTGGGGACGTCCCCAGCATGATGATGTCACTCAGAAGTGATGTCATCATGTTGGGGAGTGGAGGCCCCTGCCTCTCTCCAGCAGCATCTAAAGAGACTTTTTAAACCCTGCTGGGTACTGGTGGGGGGAGGCCATGTGTGCCTGCACACTGAGCCCTGAATTTGGGACTCAGAGTGCAGGTGCACAGCCCCACCTCTCCCCAGCAGCATCTAAAGAGTCCTTTTACACCCTGCTGGGGAAAGGCGGGGGGAGGCCAGTGATTGTTCTTGGGGGCAGGTCTTCCCCCCACCCACCAGTTGCTGGCGGCTGGGAAGGAGCCCCTCCAAATCAAGCAACCCCCACCAAACCAGGGGTGTCTGGCAAGCCTACGCATTTGGCATATTGAGTTGGTAGCCTTGGACCTTCAAGAAACTAACCCAAGAATTGCATGATACTTTAACAGGATCATTTTGTTGAGTGTGAAAATTTGCATTATGCAGAACTATGCAAAACTGAATTATTCACGTTGAATTTTCTATGCAGACAATATAGTAGCACTGCATAAAATGAGTCACGTAGTTACACGGACAAATTATTAGAGACTGTGGTTTATACTGCTGTAAATTGGATCTAGGGATGGGCACAAATTGTATTTTTGTGGTTCGGTTCACAGCTGAACCATGAACCGAACCATGAGCCTACATCAACGGATATGCCCGTTCACGAACCGAACACAGTTGTATAGGTTTGTGAGTCATTTAAAGCTTTGCTGTTGCTGTTAGCTATTTAGTTGTGTCTAACTCTTGGTGGATGTGACTGAATGGCTAACAATAACAACAACAAAACTTTAAACCCCTGCTGTCTGCTCCCTGCGAAAGCAGAGGGGAGCAGAAAGCAGGGGTTTAAATGGCTCCCAGCCATTTAACCCTCTGGTTTTGCTCCACACCATTTCACAGTGGGGGAGCAAAACTGAGCCATTTAAACCTCTGGTTTTGCTCCCCACCACTTTGAAGAAGGGGAGCAAAACCAGAGGGTTAAATATGGTGGTGAAGTGCCTTCCCGGGGGCATTTGACCCCATCCTTTCTGCTGGTCATGGTTTTCACCAGCCAACAAAATGGAAGGGGGGAAGTGCCTCCCAGGGGGCAATTCCACCCTTCCTTTCTGCTGGCCATAGCAAGCCATAGCCAGCATAAATGTGGAGGTCAAATGCTTCCAGGAAGGCACTTCAACCCTTTCATGTAAACCTTCCTTTCTGCTCCCCATGAAAATTCGTGGGGAACTAAAAGCAGCATTTAAATGGCTCCCAGCCATATAAATTCTGCTTTTCTGCTCCCCACAGCTTTTCGTGGTGAGAAGAAAGCAGGGCCATTTAAACCTCTGTTTTCTTCTCTCTGCAGAAAGTTGGTTCCAAGTCATTTAAACCCTGCTTTCTGCTCCCTGCAAAAGGTTGTAGGGTAGCTGTAACCAGGGTTTAAATGGCTCAGAGCCATTTAAACTGAACAACTGAGTGATGGCAAGCTCCCAGCTACACAGCTGTTTTGCGTGAAAAGCAGAAAGCTCTTTATGAACCATCATGAGCCATCATGAATGGCACCAAAACTTGTGACAGTTCATTGCAGTTCTCCAGTTCATGAACTTTGGTTCGTGGACCACAAACAGGCCAAAATTCATGATGAACTTTAGTTTGTCAGCTGGTTTGTGGCCAACCCTAGTTGGATCCCACTTTATAATTTTGCATCATTTAATATGTCATGTTAACACTTATAGTTTGCTTCAGTTCTGATTTTTAGATTTCTGGTTGGTTCTACAAGACAAATCCTACTTCATTGTTTACTGAATGTTCCATCCTATGAATTGTATTGGGGAGGGTATTTTTTTTTGGGGGGGTGCGCATGTGAGTGTGCGTGCACCTGGAAGTCATGGCAACCTCTAGTGACTGACCACTACAGAGGGCCTGGAGGATATTCAGAGAGGTGGCTGAATAAAGCCTGCCCCCACCTCCTGCCTCTGGTATTTCAAGGAGGTCTCCCATCCAAGTACTTGCTAGAGCTGACCCTGCTAAGCTTTCCAGATCTGATGAGAGCAAGCTTGTCTGGACTATCCAGGTCAGGACCTGTGAATTGTATTGACTCACTGTGCATAATCCACCTTGAATGCCAGTGAGAAAGATGCACTATAGATAACATAAATAAATAAATAAATAAATAAATAAATAAATAAATATTACACTTTCAGGGTATGAGTTTTTCAGCAGTGCCACGTATATCAGCTGGGGCTCTCAGATCTCCTGCAATGCCAGGAGACCTACCTCCTTGGACCCCCAGTCCTACACCACTACTCAATAGGGAAATGGATGGGTGATTGCTAGAGTAACACACCAATGTTACAGCATCATTTCTAGTTTCGTTCTGGAAGTGATGTCACATGTAGGACCTGAATTGCTTTCCCCATCCTGTAGTCTCCCATCAGGTGCAAACACTGTGCTGGCAATCTTAGTATTTGCCCAGTTCTGATTGTGCTCTGATTCCAAACCATCTGAAAAGATGGCATCTATAGTTCAAACTACTGGCTTCAGATATAGCTTCTACAGCTTCTGCTAGAAACTTATTTGAGACTCATGGGATATGAAACTTCTAGTGCTCCAAAAGATGGGAGAACTGCAGGGAAAAAAAATCATTGCAATTGAACAGGTTTTTGAAAAGTCTTTCCCCCCATACATCTGCTACCACTTTCAATGATCAGCCAATCGGGCCCCACATCATGTTACCAACCAGGAGGGCTGCCAGATCCTGCCACAGCCTGGGACTAGACTCATCACTGCTTGGCAAAGTGGATGTGGGAAAAATGGGGAGACGTGCCCTGAAAATCACCATTGCTTCAATGGTAAAGCCATAGAGTTTCCAATGAATCCTAGAGTACTGTGCTGACATAATGACATCCCTTGTGCGATTGCCCTAGAAGACATATCAAACCATTGGAGCAAGGGTGCCCCCCATACCTTCAACCCTTCAGTCTCCTGCTGCATGCCAGCTGCTAGCTGCTAGTCCTATAGACAACAAGTATTTGGAATGCCTCTTCCTGAGATGCTGGTGAACCACTCTCAGCCAGAGTTGGCAATGTGGAAACAAATAGACCAAAGGACTGACTCAGAGCACTTCTCTACGTGTCCCTAGTGCTAAGAGGATCTGGGTCCCTGCTAATGGAAGGCTGTTCATAGAATAAAGTCTAAAAGAAGCTTGTTGCTTTAGAAAATAAATGGATGTCTTTTATTGTTACAGAAATCCATACTGTGACAGGGGAGGCATTCTAACTATCTTCCTAAGCTAGGGTGGAGAGAAATGCTGAGAATACATGGGGCTTTCATGGACTTCACAGAGATGGGAGATAATACAAAGAGAGGAAGCAAAGGAGGAAGCTGGAAGGAAGGAAGTCCCCGAGATTAGGATTCTGGGTAATTAAAGAGACAGCAGCAGAACAGAAGGTAAGGTTGCCATTCTACAGGTGGTGGCTGGAGATCTCCTGGGATTACAACTGACCTCCAGGCAACACAGAAAAGTTCACCTGGAGAAAATGGCTGCTTTGAAAGGTATACACTCTGGCATTATCCCCCATTGCAGTCCCTCCCCTCCCCAAACCCCACCCCCCTCAGGCTCTACCCCCTAAATCTCCAAGTATTTCCCAACTCAAACCTGTCAACCCTAGAAGAAGGGAAGGATACAAAGGGGTTTGACCTGTCTACCTTACTAACTCTGTATAGGAAAATACTTTCCTGGTTCAGTCATACTAGGCCCAAATAGCTTAGCTGATAACATGTTCCTGTGACTTGTCACCTGCCCAAATGGCATGCACAGATGCCAGGCCTAGATATCCATTTCAAAAGCCACTTCGGCACCTCTGAGGGGAAGACCAGACATTGAGACTCTTCCCAAACTTCAAAGCGCAGCAGACGTGCCTTCAGCACATACGCAATGGCTGCCCATACATAGTTAGACATGCCTCTCGGCCCTGTCAGGATTGGGTAAATGACCATGCTCAGTTGTGACAAGGGTAGGAGGGGATTATCCTATGAGAAAAGGCACAGAACTCTCTTGGAAGGAGAGCCCCTTTCTAAGAGTTAGTCTCTGTTTGGATTACAAACCTGCAACACTAAATTTTGCTAGTGGGCAACAAGCTGGCCTTAATTGCCTACTGCAAGCATGTGGTTCCTCTTTAAGATTTCCTGGAGAATGGACTTTGTTCTAACTGGTCAATGGACCCTGAAGGACTGGTAACTATGGAATATCTCTATGTGTAGTAAGAGCTGGACAAGCTTTAGATTTCTTTGTTTTCCTACCTTTGCAAGTCTCTTGTCATATCTCTGCTTTGCTTAATAAAGATCTTATATAGATTAATTTCACCTGAGTTTGACTCATGTATCGCAATTGGATCTCTAAATCTAGATCTAGAGCCTATGCTGCTCGCCTAGAAAGCTACTACTGTGTGTTAATTAATTGCTCTAGCCCAGAGCTGATAAGTTGTTAATTCCCAGAAACCTGGCAGGAGGTGGGACCTATCCTCCTGTCTGAGTTGGGAATGTCCTTAAATAGGTCCTGGTGGCAGAATACTGATTTCAGTGTTCCTGAAGCATGTGGGTCTTTGGCAACTCTCATTCCTGGAGGGGCTTGGGAGAGGTGTGAGATTCTGCATGTGCTGGCATAGTAACAGGACTTGGACCTTCATTATCTCCTGGACTGGAGGTGAGAAGGTACGAGAAACCTGTACAAACTCTACTCCACCCTCTGACATACTGCTATGCTTTGTGCAAAGGGAAGTTAACACGGTCTTCACTTCCAACAACTAGACTCTCACTGGAGGGCACTATCCCCTATCTGCAAAACATTTAACATCCATTGACCTGCCAACACTCTCCTCCTTTCATGTTAATGGCCCCACCCAACCCACTTGGGTGAATCTTGCCTTGTTCCGCCTCCTCCTTTCTGCTGCCTCTTGTTGCTATTGTTTTTTCTCTTATGACTGGTTTGGCCTTCTGTTTTTTATCCCACACTTTCTGGTGCTGCAAAGGATGAAGAACAACTTATAAAGAGCTTTTTTTAAAAAAAACCATAAAAATTTGACACATCTGTGGACATTCAACGAGATGGAGAGAAAACCCCTATGGATCCTCCTCCCCCTCCCTTTCTCAGATCCCACGAGTCCACGCCAAAAAATAATACAATATCCTTCATTGTCATTTTCGTATATATATCACACAATGTTTATCTTCCCCCACACATGCTGAGCAGAGGTTCTCATGGCAACAAGTTGAAATGAGAAAGTCAGTTGGGGAGCAACGGCCTTGCTTCTTGGGGTGCCCCAAGTGAATATGCGCGGCCGGCAGATTTGCCCACAAGAGTTCCTGCTCTACAGGAAATAGATTTATTTTGCTGTTTGTCTCCTCCAGCCACTCTCTCTCCCCCCACCCCTTGCTGTGGATATGGACCCCCTTGGAGCTGTTGTGACATCCCTGTAGCCTTCAAGAGCTGGTTGTTCAAAGCTACAAGGCTCAGGTGAGGGCTTATTTTAGGGAGTTCTCTACCAAAGCTCCCAGTTTAGTCTTGGTCTACACATACAGGAGGAATAAGGTGTTAGAATGGACTCTGCTACTTTAGATTGTCAGTGGAAGATACCAGTTCTGAATGCTTTAATTCTGTTTTGGGTTTTTTAAGTTTCTGCAATGAAAAAAAGTCTAGTACAATAAGCAGGAGGGTTATAGCCCAGCCCATTTTCTGTAATGCTAATTTTCTAGTTATGGGAAACTGGGATGCATTCCAAAATGTGATTTCCACCCCACCCCTGGGTTCCCACAGTCTGAAATGCTACCACTAATTCTTTCACCTGACTACCACTGCATTCCACTGCACGTGGGTCAGTACCAGAGTCAGTGCCTGTCCCTCTCATCCAGGCCCGTAGCCAGGATTTTGTAATTCAGGGGGCTTTTAAATAAGTCAGGAGGCACTTACGTCACAAAATAAGAAATAAAATAAAAATTAAAAATTAAAAACTCACTTTTGCAGCGTCCACACTCTGCTTGCCTACATGGGGAAGCAAGCCACGGTTGGAGTCCTCCAGGTGGCCCAGAGATCTGGGAGTCCTTTGGGTGGCCCAGAGAGCTGGGGGATCTGGGGGATGGATGGAAGTCAGGGGGCCTTGGCAGGAATTCAGGGGGCCAGGCCCCCAAATGCCCCACTGTAGCTACAGGCCTGCTCTCATCTCCTATGCTGGATAGTTCATCCAGAAACCCAGAAAAAGTTGACTAAGGATGACTTTGCCCAAGCAGCAGTATAAGGTGGCAAAGCCCTGGGAAGGCAGAACGGATTGCCCCACTTCAGACTTCAGGTGCTGGATTCCAGCTTTGAATTTTTCCATGATATGAAATGTTCCTTACAGATGGGGAAAACAATCACCTCCCTCTGGTTGACTACTGGGCTGATTTTCAGTTTTTAATGAGCTTTTAGCAGAGGGGAACCAAAAAGTGATCATTCACCTGCAGTCTGCAGCGGTACAGTCCATTTTAACCACCTTACCTAGGGATGCCTGTCTCAGGTGGGACCTGGGGATGCCCCAGAATTACAGCTCATCTCCAGACTACAGAGATCAGTTCCCCTGGAGAAAATGGATGCTTTGGAGGGTGGACTCTATGGCATTGTACCCCACTGAGGTCCCTGTCTTCCCCAGGCTCCATCCCCAAATCTCCAGGAGTTTCACAACCTGGAGCTGGTGACCCTACCCCCTGCCCCCACTGGTGGCCAGGGGGGACTTGGCAAGCAGTGAAAGATCAGCTCCTTTGCATGCAGAAGGTCCTAGGTTCAGTCTCCAAGTGATCTGGCAACTATACTCCCATAATCCCCCACTGCTGGCCGGGGGGGTGGGGTGGCACCTGGCAACCCTCACCTTACCTCCTCATTCTGTTTACCATGTAGACCAAGCTTCTGATGGCTTTAAAAGACAGGTGGGCTCATTCATAGAGGAGGGGTCTATCCAGGATGGCAGGCTAAAGTAGGTTAATGCATTTTCCAGATACTATGCAAACTGACTCAGTAGGAAGTAAACCTATGGAGGAACACACAGGAAGGGAGTTCCAGCTGGCTCTTGAGTTGGCCACACCCAGCAGGAACTTATTAGCATAACAGGCCACACCCAACTGCAGAAACTCATTAGGACTGGCTACATTAGGGGTGTGTGGCCTAATATGCAAAGGAATTCCTGCTAAAATAAAAGCCCTGAGTTTTGACAACAAACAAGGTAAACAGAATAAGAAGCAAAAGGTGGGTTTGGCTGGGTGACCACACTTCTAGTAACATGGGGTGTGGCCTAATATGCTAATGAGTTTCTGCTGTCAGGTGTGGCCTATTATGCTAATGAGTTCCTGCTGGGCTTTTTCTACAAAAAAAGCCCTGGAAGTAAATATGCACCCATCTCCTTATGTTCTGAGTGCAAAAGTAATGAGAATGAACCCCTTATTTTTGAACTGTGCAACAGAATCATAGAATCATAGAGTCAGGTGGGTATCTCCAGGTCATCTTGTCCAACCTGCTGCACAGTGCAGGAAGTTCATAAATACTCCCCCCCACACCCCCACTGACTGCTGTTTCATATAATATACACAGATATACCTATAGCTAAATTGATATAAACCTATTAGGTCATTTATGTTTAAATTCTGGATTTAATTGATTCCTTCCTTCAGCCTACCCCAGTGTACTCGTACCCCCACATCACCGCAAAACATCTAGCTGCAGGCCAGTTTAGGAAAGCATGCAAGCTTGTGAGTGCATGCTTACCATTGCAAGGCAGATTTCGAGCATGGTGTCCTTAGCAACCAGAAAATGTATGCCCTTTACAATACCTAGCCACCCCTGTGATGTGCAGCCCTAAACACCTCAAGGCCCCGAGGCACCTGTCTGTTTTAGAGACTCCCTGCTGTTCATGTATGTGTGTGTGAAGTATCCTTGGAATGAATATTTCCCATTTAAGGGCCATCTTTAACATCGCTTGTGTGCCAGTAAATCAGAGTTCTACACTGTACATAATATTGCATGTATAAACAGCAGATAACAATCATACAGCGTGCAGCTACAACCTGCAAAGGAGTCTGCAAAACCAACAGCGAAAAGCCAAGATTGGAAACCCTTAACAAAAATGTGAACATTTCATATATATATATTTTTTTTAAAAAAAAAGGAGATTGGGACCCTTCATTCATCTCTGCCAATTCCTGTCTAGATCCAGCAGAGAGCTGCCCAGGGAGCCTTAGAGCTGAGACTGAGCTGAGCCCCTTTTTCTGGGTTAGCCTTGCCAAATCAGTAGGCTGGGATGCGGCATTCTCATAAGGAACGCTTCCTCCTGCATGAATCCAGAGCAGTAAGGGAGCCTAGGCTGGCTGCTGGGCTCCCTGATGGGAGGCACATGCACAGTGTCTATAGTACCTAGAATAGATCCTCAGGCTGAATTCCCAGGTGGCAGACTGAGTGGGACCAGAGCCTTGCGGTTCCAGAGAAGAAACCCAGGCCTCGCAGGCTTCAGCTACCTCTACGTCATTGTAAGATTTTGAAATCAAGAGAGCCAGGGCAAGTACTTGGAAGGGAGACCTCCAAGGAATACCAGGGCCGGGACGCAGAGGCAGGCAATATCAAGCCACCTCTCTGAAATGTCCTAGCCCCACTAGGAGTTGCCAGAAGTCACCATGAGTTCCAGGGACATGAACACACACACAAAACACTCACAAAAAGGAGAGAGAGGGGGGAGAAGAAGAAGAAGAGATTGGATTTAAACCCCACCCTTCACTACACAAAGAAGTCTCAGAGCGGCTTACAATCTCCTTCCCCTTCCTTCCCCTCCCCACAACAGACACCCTGTGAGGCAGATGGGGCTGAGAGAGCTCTTTTGAGAACTGCTCCTGAGAGAACAGCTCTGAGGGAACTTGTGACTGACCCAAGGTTTCCTATAAATAGGAAACAGAGAGTGAGTATAAATGGGAAACGTTCTCAGTGGAGGGTGGTAAGCAGTGGGGTACCACAGGGATCAGTACTCGGTCCGATGCTTTTTAACTTGTTTATTAATGATTTGGAATTGGGAGTGAGCAGTGATGTGGCTAAATTTGCAGATGACACAAAGTTGTTCAGGGTGGTGAAAACCAGGGAGGATTGTGAGGCACTCCAAAGGGATCTGTTGAGGATGGGTGAGTGGGCGTCAACGTGGCAAATGGGGTTCAATGTGGCCAAGTGCAAAGTGATGCACATTGGAGTCAAAAATCCTAAATATAAATACATGTTGATGGGGTCTGATCTGGCAGAGACGGACCAAGAGAGAGATCTTGGAGTCGTAGTGGATAACTCGCTGAAAATGTCTACACAATGTGTAGCTGCAATAAAGAAGGCCAACGCTATGCTGGGGATTATTAGGAAGGGAATTGATAACAAATCAGCCAGTATCATCATGCCCCTGTATAAATCATTGGTGCGACCTCATTTGGAATACTGTGTACAGTTCTGGTCACCACATCTCAAAAAGGATATTATAGCATTGGAAAAAGTGCAGAGAAGGGCAACTAGAATGATAAAAGGGTTGGAACACCTTCCCTATGAAGAAAGGTTAAAATGCTTGGGGCTCTTTAGCTTGGAGAAACGACGGCTGAGAGGTGACATGATCGAGGTTTATAAGATTATGAATGGGATTGAGCAGGTTGAGAAAGAAGTACTTTTCTCCCTTTCTCACAATACAAGAACTCGTGGGCACTCTATGAAATTGCTGAGCAGTTGGGTTAGAACAGATAAAAGGAAATACTTCTTCACCCAAAGAGTGATTAACATATGGAATTCACTGCCACAGGAGGTGGCGGCAGCTGCAAGCATGGTCAGTTTCAAGAGGAAATTAGATAAACATATGGAGCAGAAGTCCACCAGTGGCTATTAGCCACAGGGTATAGATGGGAACTCTCAGTCTGGGGCAGGTGATGCACTCTATTCTTGGTGCTGGAGGGGGCAGCAGTGGGAGGGCTTCTGGTGCCCTGGCCCCACTGCTGGACCTCCTGATGGCACCTGGTATATTTTGGCCGCTGTGTGACAGAGTGTTGGACTAGATGGGCCATTGGCCTGATTCAACATTGGCTTCTCTTATGTTCTTATGTTCTTATGTTCAAGGTCACGCCAGCAGCTGCATGTGGAGGAGTGGGAAATCAAACCCGGTTCTCCCGGATTAGAGCCCACGCTCCTAGCCACTACACCAAACTGGCTCCCTATAGAGAGAGCTAGAACATGTGCAAAGCTGCTAGGAAACAGCGACAGGGCGGAAGGGGTTTGTCACCTCCTCACCATTTCCATCCCTGTAAGTCCCTCCGGCACCATAATCGTAAACAGGCTCTTCAAAAAAAGAAAGAAAGAAAGAATGTGACTATTATGCAGCTTGCTGTCAGGTTCCCTCCCCTCCCCATTTGTCTTAACAAGCAGCGGTATAAAATAAATATTTAATGGCCCTCTTCAATATTTTAATGGAGGATTTCTGGTTTCTCCACCCCCCCCCCAATGCCACAAATCTGCCTAGACTAGGACGATGAGGGTATTTTGAAAGGAATGAAGGACTGAGTGCTCTCAGAACTCAGAGAAAAGGCACAATTTAGACGTTTGGGTCTGCGCTAAAACCATGCACGTGGCCATGGAATACTCCAGGCCTCAGGAGCACATGCACCCCCCTCCCAGAGAAGGAATTAGGCGTCCAAAAAAGACATAGTTCATATATGATCTGTAGGAATGTGTGGATATTGCACACACCATTATAGAATTGTAAGTGTGTGTAAGTGGGGAATTGCTGTAATTCTGTGAAAGAATACCTGCTTTCCATGCAGAAAGTCCAGGGCTCAGTCCTCATAGCTCCTCCAGTTTTTTTGTTGGTAGTAGTATTGCAAATTTTTATACCCTGCTTTTCTCTACCTTAAGGAGTCTCAAAGTGGCTTCCAAATCGCCTTTCCCTTCCTTTCCCCACAACTTCCCTTGTGAAGTAGGTGGGGCTGAGAGAGCTCTGAGAGAGCTGTGACTGACCCAAGGTCTCCATGTGGAATGGGGAATCAAACCTTGTTCTCCAGTATTGTCCGCTGCTCTTAATCACTACACCATGCTGACTTTCTAGTCCTAGCAGGTTTGGGTTTGTTCCCACAAACAGTGCCTTGAACTGGTGTTGCCATGCCTTCTTCCTGACACAGTTAACCGCTACACCACTCTGGCGCTCACGTTGGCCAGTAGATGATGTGAAAGTCCTTTCCCTGTGACCCTGGAGACCTGCTACCAGTCAGAGTAGACAATGCAGAACCTGATGTTCTGATTCAGATTTAGGCAGCTACATCCACACTGGGTTCTGGTTTAACTGAGAGACCATATTAAAAAAAAAAGATGAAATTAGAACATCTGTTATTAGTGGCAGTTCTACCTATTTTCCCCAAAGAGGAAATTCTCTTTGATTTCACTTTGTAGTTTTCTGTTGCATCTCTATGCATTTTTCTGTAATTTCAGGGTTTTTTAATGTTACACGCCACAGGGTGGTGCTCTAACAGAAGAACAGGAAGGTTTGGGACAGCAGTGCCAGCCTCTGAGCACTGGCAGAGTGAAAACCTGAAAGTCTACAGAACCTCCCTTTCTGCCCATTCTGTGACTAATCCAACGTCACCCAGTTGGCTTCATGTGGAGGACTGAGGAATCAAACCCGGTTCTCTAGATTAAAGCCTGCCGCTTTTAACCACAATATCAAACTGGCATTAAGAGAAGTTCTCTTAACACTACCTCCCTCTAGCATCTGACTAGTCACTGTCAGAATGTAAACAGGATACTGGAGTAGGCAGAACATTGGTCTGATGTCCGTATGGAATGACCCAAAGAAGCAGAAAGCTACAGCAAACCCTGCTTGCAAGTAAATAAAATTAAAACAGAAACAACGGACAGGGTTGCCTGCTCAGGTTTGGGAAATTCCCGGGGATTTGGAGGTTAAGCCCGGGGATGGCAAGGCTTGGGAGAGGAAAACCTCAGTAGGTAGGCTACAATGACATTTAATCCATCCCCCCCACTCCCAAAGCCATAATCTCCAGAAGAATGGATCTCTGTAGCCTGGAGCTGTAATTAGGGTTGCCAACCCCCAGGTGGTACCTGGAGATCTCCTGCTATCACAGTTGATCTCCAGCCGGCGAAGATCAGTCCCCTCTGGAGAAAATGGCTGCTTTGGAGGGTGGACTCTGTGGCATTATGACCTGCTGAGGCCCCTCCCCTCCCCAACCCCCTCCCTCCCCAGACTCCATCCCAAAACCTCCAGTTATTTCCCAACCTGTAGCTGACAACCCTAGCTGTCATTCCGGGAGATCTCCAGAACCCACCTGGAGACGGGCTACCCTGACAGTGGAGGACTCCGCATTCATGGAGATCACTCTGGAAAGAGCAGGTAACTCACAAACTCCAAAACCAAAGGGGACAGGGAGATCTTCAGAAGCGCCACGCTAGAGAAGGAGACGGGGAGAAATCATTTCGACCTCCTTTTTCTCATGGTGCAAACATTAGAGGGCACTTAGCCTGCCCTCAAGAGGATGGTTCATCCAATGGAGAAAAGGGGAAGAAAAAAACTGGAAAGGCAAAACTGGCCGTGCAGAGCAGCGGCGCCGGATTTCTCCACCCCCTCCCAGGTCCCCAGAAGAGCTCTTAAAATGCACACACATGCATGAGCAAATGGCATTTTATGGCCCACTCTGTTTCATCGCTAATTACCCAATCTCCTGATACCCCTCCTAATGCTTACAGCAGGTTGGGGGGGGGGGAAGGATGCCGCTTGTGAATAACAAGTGATTCTGGGCCACACACACACCCGTCACCCACCTCCTATCAGTCTGGTTAAATGCACACGTCCATCTTGTTAATGCTCATATATAATATTCCCCTTTGGTGTGTGTGTGTGCATAAAGTGATGGTTTTGTGCCTCTGGAGTAATAAATGGCTGCTAGGGGTTGGGGGAGGTGGAGAAAAAGGGGAAGGGAGAGCGCAGGAAGATCAGAAGCTGCCTTATAGTGAGTCAGACCCCTGGTCTTAAGGTTGCCAAGCCCCAGGTAGTGGCTGGAGATCTGGGATTGCAGCTGATCTCTGGGTGACGGAGGTCAGTTCACCTGGAGAAACTGGCCACTTTGGGAGGTGGACTGTATGGCATTATAACCCATTGAAGTCCCTCCCCGAACCCCATCCTCCTCAGGTTCCACACACACACACACCCCTTAAATGTCCAGGTGTTTCCCAGCCCAGATCCATCAACCCTAGACTCTTCCTGGCTTAGTACTGTCTACTCTGATGGGCTGTCAAAAGTGCTGTGACCATCCCTAAAATCCACTAGCTATCCTCCTATCAGACTTTCTCCCCCAGGCAATCTTATATATATTTCCTTTCAGCCTTTCCACTTTCTCCAATGGGGACCCAAAGGAGCTATTAGGGAAGAAGAAGAAGAAGAAGAAGAAGAAGAAGAAGAAGAAGAAGAAGAAGAAGAAGAAGAAGAAGAAGAAGAAGAAGAAGAAGAAGAAGAAGAAGAAGAAGAAGAAGAAGAAGAGGAGGAGGAGGAGGAGGAGGAGGAGGAGGAGGAGGAGGAGGAGGAGGAGGAGGAGGAGGAGGAGGAGGAGGAAGATTGGATTTATACCCTGCTCTTCACTCGGAGTCTCAGAGCGGCTTACAAACTCCTTTCCCTTCCCCTCCCCACAACAGGCACCCTGTGAAGTAGACAGGGCTGAGAGAGCTCTGACAGAAACCGCTCTTTTTCAAGAACAGCTGTGTGAGAACTTGTGACTGACCCAAGGTCACATCAGCAGGTGCAAGTGGAGGAGTGGGGAATCAAACCCGGTTCTCCCAGATTAGAGTCTGCACACTTAACCACCAGCTCTGGATTGGGGGATTCCAGGAGATTTGGTGCGGGAGCCTGGGGAGGGCAAGGTCTGGGGAGGGGAAGGGCCTCTTCTACCCTCCAAAACAGCCATTTTCTCCAGATGAGCTAATCTGTCATCTGAAGATTAGTTGTAGTTCCAGGAGATCTCCAGGGCCCACCTGGAGGATGGCAATCCCAGTTACATCATTCTCCTCTTTTCTGTGTTAGCCTCCCATGGAGGTAGGTTAGGCTGAGAGTGAGTGACTAGTTCAAGGTCACTCAGTAATAGGGTTGCCAGGTCTGGGTTGGAAAACACCTGGAGACTTTGGGGGTGGATCCGGGAGAGGGTGGGGTATGGGGAGGGGAGAGGGTCCTCGGCAGGGTACAGTGCCATAGAGTCCCCCCTTCAAAGCCGCCATTTTCTCCAGGGGAGCTGATCTCTGTCAACTGGAGATCAGTTGCGAAAGTGGGAGATCTCCAGACCCCACCTGGATGCTGGCAACCCTACTCAGTAAACTTCCATGGCCATGCATGAATTCGAACCTGGGTCACCCAGGCCCTAGTCTGACATTCTAACCCAGGGATCCCTGATCCCTTTCAGGTGCCCAGAAAGTGATTTTTAGAAAGTAGGCAAGGCCATGTGGAGTTCTTGCCCAGCAGGGCTTCCAGCTGGCCTCTGGACATCTGATTGGTTGGGCAGATTCAAGCAGACGTTTCAGGTGCAGCTGGCTTTATTCTCTCACTCCTCTTCCCCAGTGTATTTTTTAAAAAACTACTGCTCTTCTCCCCTACACTTTGGGGTTCCTCTGTGCGTATGGATCTGCCTCGTGGGGCAGCCATTTTGTAGTTGCGCCCACCACCCCATGCCAGAATCCCAAAGGTACTCACAGGCTCAAAAATTGGGGGGAGGTCCCCTGCTCTAACCACTACACCACGCTGGTCGAGCTGCGTCAACCACACTTCCCTGATTGCCCATTGTTGGCTCCAGGACTCCCAAGTCACAGCCCTGGCCCAGAAAGCTTCACTGAGGCACGTGATTTCGGTTTCTGCCCTGGCATCTCCCTCTTTTAGGTATTATTACTGTATCTACTTGAAGTGGCAGCTCTTTACAACAGGCCATTAAAGCGATCCATAGCCTGGAGGGAGAATCAAGACTAGAAACTCCCAGACCGGAAGGAACTGGAAACATGATTAGCGTCCAGGACCCAGGGCTACTTACTGTAACCGCCCCTTCAATGAAAGAGGCAACCGAAGCCAACTTGAATTACATTGTACTGCAAATGAGGAACATTCTCCTCCAAAGAGCTGCTTTTGTATGACCACTCAGCTCCTTTTGTGCCTTTTTTGTGTCCTGGGTTTTAAAAGACTGGCCAAAGGCAGCCAATTTGCACTTGGGGAGGGGGGGGGGAGGCGCCAGGACGTCTCAGACATGTGGCGAGACAGAATTTCAGGTTTCATAGCGCGAGCCAGTGGGTAGTGAATGGGAAACCGCCCACCCCCCTACTTCCCAACCCCAAAGCTAATGCACTGGAATGGCTTCCGATTGCCTTTCAGAGAGACCGTCGCTCTGTGAACAAGTTGCAGAGCGTGAATGCACAATCGGTGCACAGTGTACCCTTGATTTTTCTTGCTATGGGTGTTAAGTAATTCCCATGTCACATTCAACATATGTACAGCTGCATGTGTACAGCCATAACTAGCTAGGGCTGCCAGGTCCCTCCTGGCCACTGGCGGGGATGGGGGATAGCATTGCCAGATCCATGGCTGGGAAACTCCTGGAGATTTGGGGATGGAGCCTGGGGAGGACTGGGACCTCGGAGGGGTACGATGCCACAGGCTCCACCCTCAAAGGCTTCCATTTTCTCCAGGGGAACTGATCTCTGTAGTCTGGAGGTGAGCTATAATTCCAGGGGATCCCCAGGTCCCACCTGGAGGCTGGCATCCCTAACTAGCTAACCTTGCACCCGAGGCAAGAATATAAAAGTGTGCCCCCTGTACTTCCATTGTAGTTATTTTGGTAAATAGCAAGAGTACTAATAACACAACGTTTATTTTAGTTGTGATATACTTATCCTTCACCCCTCAGCTTTATGCACCCAAGGCAAGTGCCTTGCTTGCTTTGCCTCTGTTACACCTCTGCGGACACGTGACTGAAACAGCATGTTTATCTAGGTACTAGTCCACAGTTACATCTGTTAAGTGAATGTGTGTTGGCTCTTTCTTAAAGAGAAGAAGAAGATAAGAGATTGGATTTATACCCAACCCTTCACTAACCAAAGGAGTCTCAGAGTGGCTTACAAACTCCCTTCCCTTCCCTTCCCTGACAACAGACACCCTGTGAGGTAGGTGGGGCTGAGAGAGCTCTGACAGAAACTGCTCTTTTTCAAGAACAGCTATGCCAAAACTATGGCTTGCCCAAGGTCATCCAGCAGGTGCAAGTGGAGGAGTGGGGAATCAAACCCGGTTCTCCCAGATTAGAGTCCGCACACTTAACCACTTCACCAAACTGGCTCTCAAAAGATGTACCCATATACATGCAGGATGTGCGTGCTTTCACTGTAACACATGGACAGGGCTAGTGCGTGTAGTGGTTAGAGTGCTGGACAAGACCCAGGTTCAAATCCCTTCTTCGCTGTGAAGCTGATGGGGTCATCCCTTTGGATCCATCCTGATCAGTGTGTGGAGCCTCCTAGAAACTCAACATGAATAAAACCTAGCCTATGAATGGAGCTTTGGGGGTTGTCAGAGAGCTCCACATGCATTATAAGTATATTCTTAACCACAGCTCTGGAAGGTAAGCTGGTATTATTAGTATCACACTGTAATGGTGAACAGATGGCTGAAAGCGAGTGTCCACTTAGTGGTTCAAACCAGTGACCTGCCAGATTGTAGCTAATTCTCTTAACCACTTAGGCTATACCTGCTGACGTGCAACACATATGTTCTTCCAAAAGAAGCAGGAGCAAGAGAGGGGGGACAAACAACAATTTGCTATACTTGTAAGGATCCAGATCAGAGGTGATATAGAGCAGTGGTTAGCGTTTTAGACTAGGAATAGGGATTCTCAGAGCAGGAGAGGATTAAATAAAACAGTGGCCATCTGGCCTATGGGGAAAATCTGTAAGTGATGTCATGCCTCTCTAGGAATCACTGGAAACTCTATTGATAAAACCATAGAGTTTTTGCTAGTTCCTAGAGAGGATTGACATAACTTCTGGGTTTTCCTGGAGAGAGCCATGTTCAGATCCCCACTCAGCCATGAAAACTTGTTTGGTGACCTCATTCTTTCTACCCCCCCCGGGTATTCTGAGGGGCAGAGGGGAGAACGATTTAAGGAAGGGAAGGATATTAATGTACTAAATAGGGGCATAAAACACTCAAATAGAGAAGACGCTCATCAAAGATTAGGAGGTCTGGCCAAGTGATTCATGACAATCAACCAGTAGCTCATCATGCACATGTAGTTAATATTAAGGAATCTTAATAATAATTAATATTAAGGAACTTGGGAGCATGCTTACTAAACAGATAGCTTTGAAGATAGATCCAAGTAGTCATCCGTGTTGGTCTGAAGCAGTAGAACAAAGTCTGAGTCCAGTGGGGCACCTTTAAGACCAACCAAGGTTTATTTGAGGTACAAGCTTTCATGTGCAAGGCACACTTTCCCAAATACATTGAAATGGCAGGTGAGGTTCCAAACTTATAAATAGGGATTTAACAGCAAATTAACATGTGATGTGATGGTGTTTTAAGTTATGCAAAGTGAAAAACTAAATAACAAGTTAAGGTTATAAGGTCAACAGTTGTGAAGCAATAAATACGTCACAATAGCAGATAAATGTCTAAAGGTGTTTTTCTTTCTAATTATGGGAAGTAACAGAATCTTAATTATCTCCTCTGAGGCATAGAGGGCACATGGAAGGCGCATAACAGTATATTTTGAGCTGAATATAATATTGTCAGCAGACATCCATTCAGTATTCTAATATACTGTTCTGAAAAAGAAATACTCTAAAATATAGAGGATTTATAGTCCTTCTTGTTGAGAATACATATGTGAGGACTGTATGAGTTAGCATATGTAATGGGATAAAAATCCAATATCCCTGTTGGGTCCTGGGGAGGTTTTTGAACAGCTGACTGTGGCTTCTCAGAATTCCATTTAGCGTTCTGAGAGAGAAGACACACACACCCCATGGTACACAGTCCAGCAGCTCAGCAATCCAAAATGGATCCAGACAGATACCATCTATCACATGAATGCAAATCTGGATAATACCATCACGCTGACGTCCTGCCTCTGAACCCAACTGAGTCAATGAGTCCCACTAAGAATAGTTAAGTATCCTGGAGGAAAGCGATGTTCCCAGCTTACTCATGGTGACTCTAGTTTGCCCTTTACAATATCGTGCCTTATTAAGTCAAAACATTCAAGGTCTAAGCTGCGGAGCTGTGAGCACTCGTTCAAGCAAATCATTCTTCGAGGCCTGTTTGCGCGTCTGAGAAAAGAAAAGAAATGCAAACCCGCACTATCAGCCCATTCTTTCCACCATTCCAACAATAACAAGAGAGCTTTTTTTTCTTTCTTTCTCTCTCTTCACACTCTTGCATCGGAAAAGAGCCTGGAAATAAATTGATATCTTTAAGAGGGTCGGGAAAAATACCAACAAATTGTACTTGGAAAGCATTTGCCAAGTGTTAAACTTCACGCAAAGAGGGCAGCCAGCAGAACAGGAGAACATGCTTTGCAAATTAAGAGCTGGAGAGAGGCAAGGGAAGCAGATGCGAGCAGAACTTTCCTGGAAGAGAAAAGCAGACGAGGCAAATTGAGCAAAAGGGCAACACAACCCGAAACTTCAACTAGGGATGGTGCTGGAAGCAGAGTGGGAGGAAGAGTCCGCGCATTGGCCACTGGGCAGAGAGGGGCTGGCAGGCAGCGGCAGAGGACTCGCTGTGGTCCCTGGTCCTGTTGCTGGAATCTCTAGCTGAAGGGTCTCAGTGTAAAGTACTGAGCAGGATATCTGCTCAGACTTTATTGGAAGTGAAGAACAAGAGAGAGAATGCCGACTCACAGGCCAGCTTATATCCCTAAGGCAAACCACACCCAAACACACACCCCACACCCATGATAGGATTATTTACAGTGGCAAAAGTTCCAGGCCCCAGGGACGTGAAATTTGCTGCCACTAGAACCAGGGCTTTTTCAGTGGTGTCTCCTACCTGGTGGAAGGAGCTCCCAGAGGAGATCCGGGCCCTGCGGGACCTTGCTCAGTTCCGCAGGGCCTGTAAGACGGAGCTCTTCCGCCAGGCCTATGCTTAGGAGCTGCCGCCATTACTATTCTGCCATTGCCATTCCATTACTGTTAGCCCTGCTCCACCACACCACTGCCATCTTCAATGCGGGGTGGCCCAGGAAGGAGCGGGGGTGACAATTTATCGTTTGACTGTCGGGGATTATGATCTGCCCCATCTTGTTTTAATATACTATTAAATTTTGAATGTTTGTTCTCTTTGTCCTATCGGGTTTTATATTGTTTTAATGTGTTTTAAAGCTGGCATGCGTGCCCTGTTTGAGCCGCCCTGAGCCTTTGGGGAGGGGGGGATATAAATCCAAATAATAAATAATAAATAAATAAATAGGTCCTTTCTCGGATCCTAGAACATAAGAACATAAGAACATAAGAACATAAGAGAAGCCAATGTTGAATCAGGCCAATGGCCCATCTAGTCCAACACTCTGTCACACAGCGGCCAAAATATACCAGGTGCCATCAGGAGGTCCAGCAGTGGGGCCAGGGCACCAGAAGCCCTCCCACTGCTGCCCCCTCCAGCACCAAGAATAGAGTGCATCACCTGCCCCAGACTGAGAGTTCCCATCTATACCCTGTGGCTAATAGCCACTGGTGGACTTCTGCTCCATATGTTTATCTAATTTCCTCTTGAAACTGTCCATGCTTGCAGCTGCCACGACCTCCTGTGGCAGTGAATTCCATATGTTAATCACTCTTTGGGTGAAGAAGTATTTCCTTTTATCTGTTCTAACCCGACTGCTCAGCAATTTCATAGAGTGCCCACGAGTTCTTGTATTGTGAGAAAGGGAGAAAAGTACTTCTTTCTCAACCTGCTCAATCCCATTCATAATCTTATAAACCTCGATCATGTCACCCCTCAGCCGTCGTTTCTCCGAGCTAAAGAGCCCCAAGCATTTTAACCTTTCTTCATAGGGAAGGTGTTCCAACCCTTTTATCATTCTAGTTGCCCTTCTCTGCACTTTTTCCAATGCTATAATATCCTTTTTGAGATGTGGTGACCAGA
This sequence comes from Gekko gecko, assembly GCA_029375565.1. Lineage (NCBI taxonomy): Eukaryota > Metazoa > Chordata > Lepidosauria > Squamata > Gekkonidae > Gekko > Gekko gecko. Next base: position 17,915,062 of record JAPDNY010000013.1, on the reverse strand, counting down.
ACTGTACACAGTATTCCAAATGAGGTCGCACCAATGATTTATACAGGGGCATGATGATACTGGCTGATTTGTTATCAATTCCCTTCCTAATAATCCCCAGCATAGCGTTGGCCTTCTTTATTGCAGCTACACATTGTGTAGACATTTTCAGCGAGTTATCCACTACGACTCCAAGATCTCTCTCTTGGTCCGTCTCTGCCAGATCAGACCCCATCAACGTGTATTTATATTTAAGATTTTTGGCTCCAATGTGCATCACTTTGCACTTGGCCACATTGAACCCCATTTGCCACGTTGACGCCCACTCACCCATCCTCAACAGATCCCTTTGGAGTGCCTCACAATCCTCCCTGGTTTTCACCACCCTGAACAACTTCGTGTCATCTGCAAATTTAGCCACATCACTGCTTACTCCCAATTCCAAATCGTTAATAAACAAGTTAAAAAGCATGGGACCGAGTACTGATCCCTGTGGTACCCCACTGCTTACCACCCTCCACTGAGAAAGTTTCCCATTTATACTCACTCTCTGTTTCCTATTTATAAGCCAGTTTTTGATCCACAAGAGGACTTGTCCTTTTATCCCATGACTATTGAGCTTACTTAGGAGCCTTTGATGAGGAACTGTATCAAAAGCTTTCCGGAAGTCAAGGTAAATAATATCTATTGGGTCCCCCTTGTCCACATGTTTGTTCACTCCCTCAAAAAACACTAACAGGTTAGTGAGACAAGATCTTCCCTTACAGAACCCATGCTGAGTCTGCCTCAATAGTTTTTGTTCATCAATGTGCCTACTAATTCTTTCCTTAATAACAGTTTCCACCAACTTACCCGGTATCGATGTCAGACTGACTGGCCTGTAATTTCCTGGATCTCCCCTGGAGCCCTTTTTAAAGATGGGAGTGACATTAGCTACCTTCCAGTCATCAGGAATGGAGGCAGATTTTAAAGAAAGATTACATATTTTTGTCAGGAGATCCACAAGTTCACATTTGAGTTCTTTCAGAACTCTCGGATGAATGCCATCCGGGCCTGGTGATTTATTAGTTTTTAAATTGTCCATCAGTCGGAGGACTTCCTCTCTTGTCACCGCAATCTGATTCAGGTCTTTCAAACCCCCTCCCGAAATCAGTGCTTCTGGAGTGGGCAAACACTTCTCCTCTTCCACAGTGAAGACAGAGGCAAAAAATGCATTCAGCTAGCCCTCTGATAGGAGTGGGCTAGGATCCGCTCTGGCTATTGTCTCTTGAAGCGAAGCTAGGGCTCTTCGCCTAACCATGTGCAGACCTGACCTCACACATGGTCGAACTCAGCACACAACACTCAAGTGTTTAGAACAGCCTTTCTCTGCATGAGACCCTGGGGAACCACTGCCCGCTGGAGAAGACAGCAATGAGCGAGATGATCTAATAGACTGACTTGGGATGAATCAGCTCCACAGGGGTGGTGATCAGGAAAGGGATCTTGGGGTCTTGGTGGAAACCTCTCTGAAAATAGCCCTTTTCAGACATTGTGACTGCATACTTCCAACCACCTATATCGGAAGCATGAACTACCCTCAATCTTTCTGAGATACATACATTGGCTGGAAGGGCATCATCGCTTAGATTTGCACACATGTGCAGCCTCTGTACCCACAATGTGAAACCCTGATCTGGTCAAGGTTCTGGTTGATGTGTACCAAAGCAGAAAATCTATGTGTTGTCCCTTTCAGATCCAGACCACATGGTAACTGCACGTATTTAGAGGATTTATACACAGTTGCCCGTCTGTGAAAAAAGCTCAGAATTATAAAGAAAGGAACTGAAAATAAGAGAGGCAGCCCATCACACTTGTAGTGAGGTTTCATGTGTGTGTCTTGTTTTGGTCACCCCATAGATGTTACATTCCTCTAAGCAGTTTGGGATGGCATTATGAATGACCCCCTCCCCTATACATTTTACCATCCCAATACCTCTGTAAGGTCTCATGCTCTGTCTCACAAAGTTTATGACTGAGCTGGGAAGTTAAAGAAAATTATCTAAGGTTGGGACTGGAGAACTTATCATGTGAGGAAAGGCTAAGAAGTTTGGGGAGCTTTTTTGGGGGGAGGAATGATTAATGAGAGGCATGATAGAATCTGTAAAATTATGCACAATGTCGAGAAAGTGACCTTTTTCTGATTGCCCATAATAGGATCAACCAATGAAATCCGTCTACCAGAAAATGAGCCTATCAATAACTAGATGGAGCTTCCAGTTTCAGTGGCAGTGTACCTGTAAATACTAGACTATGGGGGCAACAGTAGAGGAAGACTGCTGCCTTCCTGCTCTGCTTGTGCACTTCCCACAAACATCTGGTGGTGGGAAAGAGATGCTAGGAAAGGTAGATTTTTGGTCTACCCCAGGTAGACAATCCTGATGTTCTTATGTAGTCTTGGATCAAGATGGGTAGCCATGTTAGTCTGCCAGTAGCAGTAGAAAAGAGCAAGAGTCTGGTAGCATCTTAAAGACTAACAGAATTTGTGGCAGCGGAGGAGCTTTCGTGAGTCACTGCTCACTTTTTCGCATTTAAAGACGTGAACAGTGACTCAGAAAAGCTCCTACCCTGCCACACATTGTGTTAGTCTTTAACGTGCTACTAAATTCTTGCTCTTTTCTACTTATATAGTCTTAGGGTTGCCAGATCTCTTGAGCACTAGGCTTCATAGATTTTACTAAAAAACCCTCTCTGCCTTAGCCTTTGGACACTTGTTGATCAGTTAGCATAGATCATGCTGGGCTAGAATTAGGGCTGCCAACTGTGGCTTTGGAAATTTCTGGAGATTTGGGGGTGGAGCCTGGGGAAGGTAGGGTCTGGGAGTGGGAGGGACCTCAGCAGGGTAGAATGCCATTGAGGCCACCCTCCAAATCAACCATTTTCTCCAGGGTAACTGACCTCTGTCGTCTGGAGATCAGGGGAAATTTCAGGAGCTCTTCAGGCCCCACCTGGAGGTTGGAAACCCTAGCTAGAACAGGGGTGATTCTTGTTGGTGTTGTGATCCTCAGTGTCAAGAAACTGGCCTTGTTTAGCCATTACTTGGCCTTTCAAAAGATTGGTTCAGGGTTTTTGGACTTTGGACTTTACTTTGTACTTGGACTTCATATCTTCAGTCTGACAAGGTAGCATCTGGGCCAGAGGACAAAAGCTTGACAAAGTATTCTAAATTAGCTCTTTAGGTTTATTATTTTACTAGGAATAAGGTCCATTGTGGAAATAAATACAATGAGCACTAGAAAGAGGCTCTGGGAGAGTATCCCAGCCTTGGGCACTCAGCATCAATTTGCTGTGGCAACCTCGGCAGGGTATCATGACACAGAGTCCACCATTTTCTCCAGAGGAACTGATCTCTGCTACCTGAAGAGCAGTTTTAATTTTGAGTGATCTCCACTCCTCACCTGGACATTGGCGACAATGGTTCCCCAGGAGGAAATGGCTGGCTTGGAGGGTGGAGTCTATGGCATTGTATCTGTCTGAGGTCCCACTCTTTCTCAAACCCCACCCTCTCCAGGCTCCACTCTTCAAGTTTCCAGGATTTCCCAAAATGGAGTTGGCAACCCTATCTCCTTCCCAGCCAAGCACCAACCTGCCGTTATCTGCCACTCACTCTTCAGTTTTCCATCTCCCCACCACCACCACCTAGAGCCTCTACTGTGCTCTGAAGCCCTTACTGCTACATCACATTGGCTGTCAAAGGGGGGCCATCTCAGCAGGGAATAAGGGCACAGAGTCCACCATTTTCTCCAGGGGAACTAATCTCTGCCACCTGGAGAGCAGTTGTAATTCTGAGTGATCTCCAGCCCTCACCTGGAGATTGGCAACTATGGTTCCCAAGGAAGAAAAGTACAGTTTTCCTCTGCAATGGGGACCAAAACAGCTTACATAATTCTCCTCTCCCCCTTTTGTCTTGCACAACAACCCTATTTTACTGACAGAACCAAGCTTGGTTGCCTAGCAATTTTCAAGTTTATTCTGACAGGAAAGTGGCCAAGCTGGCAGTGAGCAGAGGAGGGAGTTACACTGAAAGTCTGTGACTGGTCTGAAATCACAGCAAGAATCTGGGTCTGGCAGACCCTGCTCTGAAGCACTAACTGCTATGCTTAGGGCAGCCAACCTCCAGGTGGAGCCTGAAGATCACCGGGTATGACAACTGAACACCAGACAACAGATCTCTTCCCCTGGAGAAAATAGTTATTTTGAAGGAGGGCTCTATGGCATTCTGTTCAGCTGAGGCCCCTCCCCTCCCCAAACTCTGACTTCCTTAGACTGGCTTCCTTAGATACAGAATATCCAGGAATTTCCCAACCTGGAGCTGGCAACCCTAGTCAGGACTGGCCCCAATGAGTTTCTCACAAAGGCATGGAAATGGTTTCCTTCCTTTGTCTTTTTACTGACAGAACCAAGCTTGGTTGCCTACCAACAGCCACAGAGGAGCCAAGCAGAAGAAGTGTCTTGGTTAAAAGTCACATTTATTCTGTCTTGGGGCAATGTGGTCTTGCAGCTATCTTCATTTCATTCCCATATCTATAGTTTATTTAATTACTATGCAAATCAAAGCAACCATGCAATCCTAAACAGGTCTACTTAGAATCATACTCAAGTCTACTTAGTGGTGCTTACTCCCAGGAAAGTGTTCTTGGGGTTGCAATGTAAGTCTTTATTTTCGTGCCGTTTTCTTAATCCTGGCATCACATTTCCCCCATAAAAGGTATGCGTTTTCCAAACAACATTTATGCATCAAGAAATCAACATTGTATATATTGTATAACGTATAAATGACATTCATTGCTTTCAAAAATATTGTATACATTTCATTCAAAGTACATACGAGAAACAAATGAATCACAGGCAGACCCAAACTGTTCACAACGACAACATACAGAAGCAGAAAAAAGAAATAAGTGTGTATTTGCCCATCTGTAGACTAGCTTGTTTGTCTGATTTGTTGTCAGGCAGTTTCATAATGTTTGTATGGAAATCCAGAAGAGTTCCGTTGGAGTTCCTTCTCCCTACTCAAGCCATTTTTCCTTTTCTGTCTGGAGCATATAAGCTAAGCACAACCTCAAACAAACTAGGGCAGATCATATTAAATCTTTGTATTCATGAGACTGATAATTTCAAACATACCTTCAGAATCCAAGCAACCCACCCTAAAAGTTCTATTTTTGAAGGGCGGCAGCAAAATGATCCCTCTATCCTTATGCCGAAGCCCCGAATCAAAATGGTTTCTCGTGCAAAACCGACCTCTATGGGGAACAACTCAAAGCCGCCATGTGATGTCTGATACAGCATGGGAATGAAAGCATATGAAGGGACTGTTAATCAGAGCTAATGGTTCATGGGAGCTTGCCCCCCCCCCCCATTGCTAGAAAGCTCAGTGGGATTGCAGCTGGCAGAAATCCTCCTTCCCTACTTAAGCCAATCACTCCCATTTCCATCTGCCTCTCAGTTTACAAAGGAAAAATCCCTCTCCCCTTTTCACATGCTCTGGAAAGGAGAGTAGAACCAAACCCCCACCTTAATTATACATAAGGATCTGAACAACACAAAGAACCCATTAACAGGAACAACAACAACAACCAAAAAAGCCCCACTAATTCTTACAGCCCCTCACAGGGCCTCTAATAGTGAGTAATGCAGAAAAGTGCTCGGGAAAAGGAACAAGCTGCGATTCCCTCCACTGAATCCTTTCCTCAACCCTCTACCATCCCCACACAAAGAAAAGTGAATGGATTTCCCCTAGGTCCCCAGTGTTTCTCAACCGGTGGGTCGGGACCCAAAACTGGGCCACGAAACACCTGAAAGTGGGTCGCTGGCCAGCCCTCCCCTAATGGCCACCCCTGCCTTTTCTATTGTTCTCTTTTGTATCTTGGGAACTAAGATCTGACTCTGCAACCAGTATCTTTGATTTTTTTTCCTCTTCACTGGCTATACCTGTTGAGCAAGTCAAAGGTGTCCTGGTGGTCACTAGAGTGAGTGAGGATCTTAGAGGAGGCTGGAGAGAGTAATGGAGAAGGAGAGGGTGGTCAAAGGCTGGAATGTAACCTCCGTATGCAAAGGGTGCATCAGTCGGAAGGCCGCTTGCTCGGGGTTCGTAGTGGGTGAATCTGCACCCTTTGCGAGACGTTTGTTGGTTTCTCAGAAACATCTGGGTTAGCCACTGTAGATAATGGAATGATGAACTAGAAGGGTGCCACGGTCATAATTTGCCTAGGACACCGAAAAACTTTGGACCAGCCCCGGATGGGTCACCATACTAAGTAACTTTGGACTTGTGAGTCAACATACCAAAAAGGTTGGGAACCCCTGGTCTGTTCTGGCCCTTAATTGTGCTGGAATCTCACTCTGCATTGGACCCCACTCATCCTCCATTGTAGTTTAATTAGGAGAACTCCTACTTGATCCTTCAGACAGGAGATGCTGGGGACTGAAACTGGGATGTTCTGCATGCAAAGCAGATACTCTGCCACTGGGCCACAGCCCCACCTTTAATTCCAGAATTGGAGCATGCACAGATTGCTACATCTTTCATTTCCTTCAGTTCACTAATGTCTTATTCTACCCCTCTACATTATAGGTGTGTAGAGGGAGGTGGCCAGGGCTTTTTTTGTAGACCCAAACTGTTATGCTAATGAGGCCCAGCAGGAACTCATTAGCATAATAGGCCACACCCATCCACATAAACTTATTAGCATATTAGGCCACACCCAACATCACAGCTCATTAGCATATTAGGCCACACACACCCATGTTACCAGAAGTGTGGTCATCCAGCCGCACCCACCTTTTGTTTCTTATTCCGTTTACCTTGTTTGTTGTCAAAACCCAGGGCTTTTTTTTTGTAGCAGGAACTCCTTTGCATGTTAAGCCACACACCCCTCATGTAGCCAATCCTAATGAGTTTCTGCTGTTGGGTGTGGCCTATTATGCTAATGAGTTCCTGCTGGGTGTGGCCAACTCCAGAGCCAGCCGGAACTCCGTTCCTGTGCATTCCTGCCCAAAAATAGCCCTGGAGGTGGCCAAAAAAGCCATCTTGGTGTGCTTCTATGTGCATTTTGGCTTCTTCTTCTTTTGCAGGGAGGGGGTCAGGTCACAGCCAATTTATGGCGACCTTAGAGTGTTTTCAAAGCAAGAGAGGTTTGGAGGTGGTTTGCCATTGCCGTCCTCTGAGTAGGTCTCCCATCCAAGTGCTAAACAGGGCTGACCCTGCTTAGCTTCCAAGATCTGATGAGATTGGGCTAGCCTGGGCCATCCAGTTCAGGGTGATGTTTTAGGTAAAGGTTCCCTTGCTCAAAAGCCAGTCGAATCCGACTCTAGGGTTGCGGTGCTCATCTCCGTTTCAAAGCCAAAGAGCCAGCGCTGTCCGAAGACATTTCCGTGGTCATGTGGCCGGCATGACTAAACACCGAGGCGCACGGAACGCTGTTACCTTCCCACCGAAGTGCTACCTATTTATCTACTTGCAATTTCTTGCTTTCGAACTGCTAGGTTGGCAGGAGCTGGAACTAGAGACAGGAGCTCACCCCGTCATGCGGCACTCTCGGGTCTCGAACTGCTGAACTACTGACCTTCCACAGCCTGCAGTTCAGCGTCTTAACCACTTGAGCCACCGCAGCTCCTGGGTGATGTTTTACTGATGCGTAAATAGTCTTGTGTATTGATGCGACTGACATAAAGAGAATCTTGGCACAACTATATGTGATTAAAAAAAAACAAAAACACATCAATATTGCTTTGGAGCAGTAGTTTATCAATGTTCATGGGTCCACTGATAAAGAAGATGCCAGTGAAGTGAAGGACACAAAAGGAGGCAAACCAACAGTGGCAGATTAACCATTAAGCAGACTGAGCCCGTGCTTAGGGCACCAGGGCCAGAGGGGGCACCACAAAGTTGGGGAAAGGGTGAAAGAATGTTGAAAAATGCCTTTTCAGGTCATGAATATTGGAACTTTGATACATTGAACTTGTGAAATATGAAAATAGACGTTGTATTGCATTTTTGTAGAACTTGTATGTAGCCAAAGCTTGGTTTAGTTTGTATTCATGTGTTATCATATGAATACATTTTTGTATTGCTGCAACCTGCACTGTATATCTGGTCAGACAGGTCAACAACTAAAATGGACTGGGTCCGTGTGGAAAGGAGGGGGGCACCTTAGGGCACCAATGAGCCTTAATCCACCCCTGCAAACCAGGCATGTGCAGGGGTTAGTAAAGAAACCCTGAAATGAAGAATTAGAATAATGAGGAATTCCTAAAGCACAGAGTTGGGTTCACTTGGGGGTGAATTCCTCCTTTTGCTCTCATTATCGCGGTGAATGAAAAAGCATCTTTTGCAGTCATGGAGCTTCTCCTCAGAGATTTTCATCTCACAATCTCCATTCCCTCCTCTCCAGTGAGCTTTGGGCTGGTTTGTTTGTTTCTTTCTAATCAATATGTCACTATAGTGTTAGGTGATATATTGACTTTGTTGTTGCTGTTCTGTTGCACAGTCGAGTCTGACTCTTCCCAACCTCACGGACCACTTCACACCAGGCCCTCCTGTTTTCTGACGTCCTACAGAGTTTGCTCAATTTCATGTTCATTGCATCAGTGACACCGGCTGAGTTCAGACTGGCAGTTTGCTCCGGTAGCCAGTCGTGGCAAAAAAGCCCCGGAATAAACTGTTCCAGGTTTTCCCGTTCACACAGCCCGGGCCGCTGCCGGAAAATACAGGGCGGAGCCGGGTGGGAGCATTCAGACTGCCGCACCAGGAGGCATGCTGTATTCGGCGTTTCCCCATTAATTTGGCTGTGGGTGTATGTGCACATGAGTGCTCATGTGCTCATGCGCTCATGCGCATAAGCAGATTTTGCCGATTGGGGGAGAACAGTGCCAGCACCACATTGGGCAGTAGAGTGGAGCACAGCCAATCATATCACTGCTGCCTTCTGCCCAATGCGGGTTGCTCCCGGCTTTTCGGCTGCGTGTTCAGACTTCCCGAAAGCGGAGAAATGCGCGACACACGCGGGCTTTCGGATTTGCTACCAGTTTTATGAGGTATCTTTTTAATCCGGCAGTGAACCACAACAGCATGGGTTGGCTACAGGTGGGGGACACCAGGCAGATGTGCCTGTGTGAACGCCCAATTTACTCTGGAATTGAATCATCGCTGGCCTGGGTCCCTACCGGGGCAAATTGCCAGTCTGTCTAACCATCTCATCCTTTGTCATCCCCTTCTTCTTTGACTGTCATTCTTTCCCAGCATCAGGGTCTTCTCCAGGGAGTGCTCCCTTCTCATTTGGTGGCCAAAGTATTTGAGCTTCAGCTTCAGGATCTGGCCTTCCAGGGAACAGTCAGGGTTGATTTCCTTTAGGATTGACTGATTTGATCTCCTTGCAATCCAATGGACTCTCAAAGCTTTCTTCGGCACCATAATTCAAAAGCATCTATTCTTCAGTACTCAGCCTTCCTTATGGTCCAACTCTCACAGCCATACATTATTAGATACACCAACTACCATTTAAAAAGAGCTCCATGTGGTGTACAATTCCCAGCCTCCAGGTTGGGCCTGAACATCTCCCAGAATTCAGCTGATTTCCAGACAAAATGGTTGCTTTGGAGGGTGGCCTCTATGGCTTTATACTCTGCCGAGGTCCCTCCTCTTCCTAGAACTCACCGTCTCCAGGATCCACCTCAAAATCTCCAGGAATTTTGCAACCCATAATTGGCAACCCTAATAGCAACTGAGGTAATTCAGAACTCCACAAACCAAGAAGAACTTTAGATAAGAAGTATGGAAGCATCCTTAAATATAGGGTCAGCTCTACGTTTCGGGGAGACCCAAAAAAGGCCATCAGATGTTCTTCCCTTCCCACTAGGTGTGATACTGACACCCCGTCCTCCTACATTGGATTGGCCATTCTCATTCACATACACAATTCAGCACACCATCTCCCTCCTACTCTGGGTTCAATGCAGACAGAACTACTCAAGGGAACCAGAGAGAGTCACTGCATAGCTCCCTCAGGTGTCTTTCCCACTCCAAAACAGATCTTCCATGAATCCTCTGTGATGCGTCAGGAGTCTTTGGGGCAATCTCCCATTTCCTGGTAAGAGAAGATGGGAGATGAAGCATGCCTGGCCAGCAGTTGACCCTTTGCCAAGCCATGACATAAGGCAGTCCCAGCCACAGGGCCAGTCCAAGGATTTTCAGTGACCTAGATGGAGATTTGGAAGGAGTAGGCAGGCCTACCAGGCCACTCACTGGAGCTGAGGGTCTCACCCAGGGATGCCTGTTGCAGGTGGGCAGGGCAGGAACAGGGCTGATTCTTGCACTCCAACCTCTGGTGCCCTGAGTGACCCCCTAAGTGCACCTAATGGACTGGCCAGGCCTGCCTGGAGCTGGATTTTGCAGAAGCTGAGCTAGCTGCAGCTTCCATCCTCAGAATACGAGTGGTCTCTAAAAGAAAGTCCCTAGACATTACTAAATTACTTTCTTTTTTATCCACTCTGACTTGGATGGCTCAGGCTAGTTGGATCTCATCAGATCTTGAAAGCTAAGTAGGGCTGACCCTGGCTAGTATTTGTTTGGGAGACCTTCAAGAAATACCAGGGTCATGACACAGAGGCAGGCAATGGCAAATCACCTCTGAAAGTCCCTTGCCTTGAAAACCCCACAGGGTGGCCATTTGTCAGCTGTGATTTGACTGCACTTTCCACCCCCAATGCCTCTTAAAGTTGACAAAGCTATGGGCCTCAGCACATCTTAGGCTGCAATCCTCTTGACCCTCCCCTGCAATCCTCTTGACCCTCCCCTGGGGCTAAGCCCCACTGAACAATATGGGGATCACTTCTGAGTGTTGTTGTTGTTCAGTCGCACAGTTGAGTCCAACTCTTCCCGACCCCATGGACCACATCATGCCAGGCCCTCCTGTCTTCCGCTGTCCTCCGGAGTTTGCTCAATTTCATGTTCGTTGCATCAATGACACTCTCTAACCATCTCATCCTTTGCTGTCCCCTTCTTCTTTGACCTTCCATCTTTCCCAGCATCAGGGTCTTCTCCAGTGAGGGCTCCCTTCTCATTTGGTGGCCAAAGTATTTGAGCTTCAGCTTAAGAATCTGGCCTTCCAGGGAACAGTCAGGGTTGATTTCTTTTAGGATTGACTGATTTGATCTCCTTGCAGTCCAAGGGACTCTCAGGAGCCTTCTCCAGAACCATAGTTCAAAAGAATCTATTCTTCGGCGCTCAGCCTTCCTTATGGTCCAACTCTTGCAGCCATACATTACTACGGGGAATACCATTGCTTTGACCATGCGGACTTTTGTTGGCAGGGTGATGTCTCTGCTTTTTATCATGCTGTTTAGGTTTGCCATTGCTTTCCTCCCAAGGAGGAGGAAGCACTCTCTTAATCCAATCCTGGACACATGAAGCTGCCTTATACTGAACCAGGCCATTAGTCTGTCTACAACAGTATTGTCAACTCAGACTGGCAGCAGCTCTCCAGGATCTCGGGCAGATAAAGGCCTGCCACGTCGTCTCCTGCTGGACTTCCAGTTTAGAGGCAAAAGGAAAGTGTTGTGGCTGCGTTCTGCTTTTAAAATCTTCTGTTTATATTCTTTTACTTAACCCACGTAGTCTATTTGCTTTTGTTAGAAGGACACAGAATGAATGTTTCTACTTTTAGTCCTTGGGCTTGATGACAAGGTTGAGCCTTCGGTTCTTCTGATTAGGCTTTAGCTTGCTGATAAAGGTGAGCTCCTCCCACAGAGTTTGAGATCAGGGTTGAGAAACTAAGAAGCCTGCCTTGAGAGTCCCCATTTGCTTACAGAGATTCGACAGGGATCTGTAGACATTCTTCCATATGTTTTTTTTTAGACTTTAGACCCTTTTGTTTTCTTTAATTTCTCTTCCTGCCCTGTCTTTTCTTTCTGCAAAGGGCTTAACCTGTTTATAGAGTTTTATGCTATTTTATGCTGATCTTACCTTACTTTATATCACACTTTTGTCATTGTTTCAGCTGCTGGTGGTTTAGTATCACCTCCTACCTGATCTTTCAACTGGAGATATTGGGGATGGAATCTGGGACCTTCTGCATGCCAAGCAGATGTTCTACCACTGAGCCACAGTTCCTCCACTGCATACATTAGTATGCTAGGGTGATATCCTGGGCATGAGCTCTAAATACAGCTGTCCTTTCCCTACTCCTGAGAGGTTTCCAGCCCTCCTCTTGAGTCAGGGACACTGACAACTAAATCTACATCCCATGTCAAGCAAGTATAGGCAACTGGCTTTGAGACTGTGGTTTGGAAGAGGTCGAGAAGAAGAGGGGGAAGGAAGGCGGCTGGTTTGCTGCCATCCCTGATGGCACCAGATGCTTTCTGGGTCCTGGATAAGGCAGACTTGGCTCAGTCGGGGCTCTGTGGTTTGAGGCAGAATCCCAATTATTTCCAGTTAGAAAGTTGGAGTAACAAGCTGCTGCCAATGAAGCATCTCTGTGCTATCGACAGGCTCCCTGTTACATTGCTGGCTTCAGAAAGCTGTGGGGGCTGAAAGCTGACAAAGATTCCTCTTCCCTCCTTCACACAGATATTTTTATGCTTTTAAAATAATAATAAACGTCAACTGCTGGATATGCCTTTGCAGTGCAATCCTATGAAGGCTGCCTACAGGCGAGGCCCATAGAAATCAATCGGCTTCGAGAGGGATAACTCTGCACGGGATTGCACTGCTGGGTCTCGAAAGTGAGCTCCTACCCCGAGCAAGAACAGAAATATTTCCGGACAAAAATGGCCATCGTTAAACAAAACTCATGGTTTCCTGATTGCCAAGAAGGTTGAGGGACAGTCAGGCTTGAAATGAATTTTTTCTGAGCGAACACTTCCAGTACGGTTTCAAGGGGTCTGAAATATCCTCCCAAAGACACCCCCCCCCCGACAGTGTCTTTTCCACATGGTCTCGACCCATTTCCTGCTTGTCCCCTTTCCTTTTTGGCAGTTACTTTGGCACAATAGGTTTAACCAGGGCTCTTTTTGTAGCAGGAACTCCTTTGCATCTTAGGCGACACACCTCTAATGTAGCCAATCCTCCAAGAGCTTACAGTAGCCCCTGTAAGGAGAGGTCTGTAAGCTCTTGGAGGACTGGCTACATTGGGGTGTGTCGTCTAAGATGCAAACGAGTTCCTGCTACAAAAAGAGCCCTGGGTTTAACTATAGAGGGTTCTTCATCTTGCTAGCTCTGCCACCTAGTTAGTCAGGGTTCACAGGGGGCAACAGGAAAATCCCATTTCTTTCTTTCTTAATTAAAGCATTTCTCTTGCCTTTCACCATGCCTCACGGAAGCTTAAGACGCCAAACAACCTTAGAACAAATCTGCCCCCAATCCTAATATATGTCACGATACAACCACAGAGCAGTGGTGCTGGTGCTAGAAAGTGACTCCATATTGTTTTCAAGGCAAGAGACATTGAGGGGTGGTTTGCCATTGCTTGCCTCCCCACCATGACTCTGGTGTTCCTTGGAGTTCTCCCATCCATTTACTGGCCAGGGCCCACACTACTTAGCTTTCCAGATCTTACGAGACCTGGCTAGCCTGGGCTATCCAGGTTAGGGCCTACTGCAGAGGCATTAGAACAAATCTTCACGCTGGTCACAGGATCCCTGACTGGTTGGATACTGGGACCAGCAAGAAGATCTGATGGCACTATGTAGCCTGCCATATTTTATTATGTGAGGCCATCATGAAACCAGATCAGAGAGGGGTCACTGCCTCCTGCTGTCTTGTGAAATGGAGAATATTTTTTGCTCCGGTTTGTAGTGTTATCTTTTGGGACTGCAACATTGCAGGACTGTGCTGCCATAGGGTGAGCCTGGAGCCAGATAACAATAGGCCAACAGGATTCTGGCAGGAACCAATCAAGGTGTAGGACTGTGCCACCAGAGACAGGGTGAACCTGGAACCAAAGAACAATAGGCCAACAGGATTCTGGCAGGAACCAATCAAGGTGTAGGACTGTGCTGCCAGAGACAGGGTGAGCTTGTAGCCGAATAACAATAGACCAACAAGATTTTTTCAGGAACCAATTAAGATGTAAAGTTTTGTAAATAGCCTATTGTTGGGGGTGGGGTGTGTTGGGATGTGGCCATTGCATGCAATATAATGGAGCCGAGGCTTTGATCTACAGTCTTGTTCTTGCTGAAATCATGGATTAAAGTAGAGCTGATCACTAGACTTGGAGTCTGTTCATCCATGGAACCCCCACTATTTAACAGTAGGATGGCTAAATCATTGCTGAAATTGGGGGAGGGGGAAAATAAATTTTCCATAAAACTCATTTCCCAGTTTTGGCTCATCCTTAGATGCAACTGACACAGAGGACTGAGAATCACGTCTGAGAGAGTGTTTGCCATCATGGAACGCCTTTTAATGGGAGAAGGCACCTTGCCCAGTTCACATTTATGATTCTACATACAGATGCAGATTTTGAAATTTGTACTTGCTATTGGCTGCCTGGGGGCTCATAAAAAATATTTGGTGACCAGATGCTGATTGCCTGGAATTATTTTTCAGGCATCAGCTCTCCAACGATAAACGAAGCCCAAGGCATCAAACTTTGCCAGCCGATGTTCTTTCACAGCTGATTATTCAGATGCAAAGAAACAGTATATGATGCAGTTCTGCCTTGTTGCATTAGACCTTTCCAGGATTCAGGTGGGAGAATAAAATATTAGAATGTGATTTTTTTTTTAATCCTCTCTGTCTATGGAAAGCTAGTATATTAGGATTTTAGATGATCTTCCCTGATATACTAGCTTTCCAGGGGCAGGGAGTTTCTGGTATTGGAGAGCCTTCATGTTTGAATCAGTCATAAATTCCCTAAATGTTCAGAGTCATGGGGCATTAGGTGATGAAAGTAGTAGAATCTCATTTGCTTAGGTAGAGATGGAATCAACTGTATGAAATGGCAGGCTTTGATGCATGATCCTCTTTCACGTACTTTATTGGTTTTAGTCTGGCCTCATGGTTAGAAATACACCAGTCATGAAATATGCATTGATTAGGGAAGGGGTCCCCAAACTTTTTGAGCCTGTGGGCACCTTTGGAAGTCTCGCACGGGGTGCTGGGCCCAGATACATAAAGGCTGCTGCAGGAAGCGGAGCTACACATACAGGAGAAGTCCTCATGCAAGGGAGAAAACAGATAATGTAAAAATGCACTGGGAAAAAGGGGTGTGAGAGAATAAATAGCACTGTGATGGCAGCTCCCACTGAAACAACATCATTTTAGTTTGCACAGCCGATTAGATCTCCAGTGGCCAATCAGAAGCCCTGCTGGGCAAGAGCCCTACATGGCCACACCCACTTTAGAATCCTAGAGTCAGAGTTGGAAGGGACCTCCAGGGTCATCTAGTCTAGTCCCCTGCACAATGCAAGAAATTCACAAATACTACCCCCCTCACACACACCCAGTGACCCCTTCTCCATGCCCAGAAGATGACAAAAAACCTCTAGGATTCCCAGCCAGACTGGCCTGGAGAAAAATCGCTTCCTGACTCCAGAGTGGTGATCAGCATTTCCCTGGATGTGTAAGAAAGGGCCTCAAGAACCAAGCACTGAGACAAAGCTTCCTGCCCTCCCTCTCATGATCTGCCTAAGTTCACAGAATCAACAGTGTTGTCAGATGGCCATCTAGCCTCTGTTTGAAAACCTCCAAAGAAGGAAAGCCCACCACCTCCCAAGGAATCCTGTTCCACTGAGAAATTCATCCTAATGTTTAGCTGAAAACTCTTTTGATTCAATTATAACTCATTGGCTCTGGTCCAGCCTTCTGGGACAACAGAAAACAACTCTACGCCCTCCTCTATATGACAGCCCTTCAAGTACTCAAATATGGCTATCATATCACCTCTCAGTCATCTCCTCTTCAGGCTAAACTTTCTAGAAACACTGTGAGCATCAGGAAAGGTGTCAGTGGGTACCACATTGTTGACCCCTGGGTTAGGGATTCCCCAGTAATCCGCCAGATCTGATGCATGGATATTACTGTTCCACTGGTCAGAGGATTATCCTAAAACTTTCCTGCCAAAGGTCCCAGGTATAAACCCTGGAAACGCCGATCAAAGGATGGCAGGTAGCAGTTGTCGGGGGAAACTGTTCTTTGCCAGATACCCTGCAGAGCCATCGCCAATCAGGCTAGTGAACACTGAGCTCGTTGGACCAGTGATCTGACTCAGCTTTGTATGCTCATTTGTACTTTCAACCGGGGGGGGGGAATAAATGCCTATTAGATGAACAAGTGCTTGCATCCAAGTAGAGACATCTGTTTCCACTGTGTCACTTTCTGTGTCCTGGAGATTCTAATGCCCATTCCAGTGTCTGTTCCATAGACAGCAAGTCAAAGCACATGTGCTGCTGCTATGCACATCAAGCTGTGCAAACAGTTTTCCAAGGAGGCAGGCCAAAAGTTGCCAGGCATTGCCTCACTTGGGTTGCCATCTCTAGGTTGGGAAATACCTGGAGATTTTGGGGGGTGGGCCTGAGGAGGGTGGGGTTTGGGGAGTGAAGGGACTTCAGGGGTGTATAGTGCTATAGAGTCCAACTTCAAAAGCAGCCATTTTTTTTAACAGGGGTAATTTGTCACCTGGAGATCAGGTGTAATAGCATTTCCAGCCACCACTTGGAGATTGGCAGCCCTAGGCCTGGAGAGCTCCAGGAATTACAACGGATTTCCAGACTACAGAGATCGGTTCCTCTGGAGAAAATGGTAACTGCAGAGGGTGTAGTCTATGGCGTTATACCCCACTGAGGTCTCTCCCCTCCTGAAACCCTCCCCTCTCCAGGCTTTACCTCCACAACCCCAGGAAGTTCCCAACCCAGAGTTTGCAAGCCTAGGCTGCATGCCTCAAAGTCATAGAGGTTCTATGGAAAACAAAGCTATCCTAGAACTTCCAGGGACTTTCCAGGGACTGCCAAGAGGCAAAGTGGAAAACCTTGTAGGACCTGAGACAGGGCAAGATGGACTTTACCTGTAGGCAGTTGCTCAAGACACTGGAAGTCCTCCACCAATGCCTTTCTCTACACTTCATCCCCATTTCCAGACTGGCAACTTGTTCTCCCTCTACTCTTTCGCCTACATTATCCTCTCACCCAAGTCCTCACTCCAAGGATCAGCGTGATGCAGTGCTTGGATTAGAACGGCGGAGGGCCAGAGTTCAGATCCCTACATGGCCATGAAGCTGACTTTAGACAACTCAGTCCCTCTCTCTGCTAGACCTACCTCACAGGGTTCTTGTGAGGCTACCATAGAGCAGGAGGAGAACTGTTTATTGTGTCCTGAACCTTGAGAAATGTGATTCA
Source organism: Gekko gecko (assembly GCA_029375565.1). Classification (NCBI taxonomy): domain Eukaryota; kingdom Metazoa; phylum Chordata; class Lepidosauria; order Squamata; family Gekkonidae; genus Gekko; species Gekko gecko. Next base: position 17,897,710 of record JAPDNY010000013.1, on the reverse strand, counting down.
TGAGCGACCAAGCCAACTCTGCCATCTTCACTTCTTCTCTTGAAAATCTTTTTCCTGGAACATAATAGCCTCACATATTCTGTTCCTCTCACATGTTCTTCTTTTTCACCCTCTCTTCCTGCATTCAACTAACAACACAGAGATTCCCCCCCCCCCAATTGGGTCTAGGCTATTAGTCAAAGAGGAAACAGCTCTCTCTCTCTCTCAGGTCAATTTGGTAAGGAATTAATGACTCTCTTCTCCCTCTCTTCCACAGTTTTTAAGGGGGGATTCACCCCCAATTTTCTAAAAAAAGAAAGCTATACTGGTATATATTTGGCTGGAATGATTGCAGTTAGGGATGGGCATAAACCAGGAAAATGTGGTTCGTGATGGTTCTTGGTTCATGGTGTGCCCGGTTCCCAAACCATGAACCATCACAAGTTTTTAAGGGCTAAATGAACCAGTTTGGTTCAACACACACACACAACATGCTAGAGACACCAAACTCTCAGGAGATCTCTGGCTGACTCTTGTCTACCCACCTTCCAAGTTTGGTGAGGATTGGAGTTACTGTGTCCATTGTTTCCAAAGGAGGAAAAAAAAACAGCAAAAACCCCCAAGGGCAATAGAAATCCAGCAGAACAGAATCAAAGTCCCAGAGAATCTCTGCAGCAGAAACTGAAGGGGTGTGTGTGCATTTTTACAAGCCCAGCAGAACCCATGCAATGTGCCCAGCAGAACCAGTGCAACTGTGGCAGTGCAAACCCAACAGGACTAAGGCAAAGCCAGAGAATCTGCCATAGAAACTGAAGGTGGTGGTGAGGGGTAGCATTTTTGCAAGCCCAGCAAAATCAGTGCAATGTACATAGTGCCTAGTAGTATCAGTGCAATCAGAGAATGCTGAGCAGAATCCAGGCATTGTGGCAATGCCAGGTCAACAGTTCTGATGTCTAGCACAGAATCACACTCTAAACTGGGGGGGGGAGTTGCAAGCCCAGCAGAACCAGTACAATGTACAATGCCCAGCAAACCCAGTGCCATTGTGGCAATGTCAACTCATTAGGCCTGATGTGAAGCACAGAATCATTCTCCAAGCTAAGGGGATGCAAGCCCAACAGAACCCAATGCCAGCTCATCAGGACTGATGTGAAGTACAGAATCACAATCCAAGCAAGGGGGGCTGCAACCCAAGCACAACTAGCTCAGTATACAGAATGCCCAACAGAACCCAGTTCAACTGTAGCAATGCACATAAAAGAGGATTAATGTCAAACCAGAGAATCCCTGCAGTACAAACTAAAAGGGGGGCATTTTTTTCAAGCCCAGCACAAGCAGTTCAGTGTACAGAATGTCCAGCAGAACCCAGTGCCACTGAGGCACTGCAAGCTTGAAAGGACCAATCTCAAAGCAGGGTCACAAGAAATCCAAGCAAGGGGAGGAGGGAGTGAACACAAAGGAATACCAGCAAAAGGGGGGAGGGTTCCCTCTTGAAACTGGCATGACTAGTTTGAAACTGACAAGAGTATTTCCAAGGCTGCAGAATTCCACACACCCCATTGCTTTGAAGTTTGGTAAACATTTTGTTTGAGCCCAGACCTTCCCTCTGAAAATGTATCCATTCACGAACCAGCACCAACCTCCACAAACTGCTTGGAAGTTTGTGGGAAATTGTGCCAGTTGACTTTCCACAAACTTCAGTCCATGAATCACAAACTGGCCAAAATCTGTCACAAACTTTTATTTGTGAGCCGGTTCGTGCCCATCCCTAAATGGTTAGGGCCTTTGACAACAGAATATTTACGCCCTTTTAATAGCTATGGATGAGTCCTTAAATGGGCAGTCAGCCTGCAGAGGTGGGGGTCTCAGATCAATGTTCTGCAGTATGTACGCAGAAATGCTTGGAAAAGGAGAGAGAAAGATAGATAGACAGAGTATCAATCTATGTTTGAGAGCTTTGAATGACCCAGAGAGGGGGGTGAGGGAGGGAGGGAGAGCACTGAATCACTTTCCAGCTGGTATAAGCTGAAACTAGGGGTGTACAGGATAGGTCTGTACAAGTTGCTTGCTGGGGAATCTGTATCTGCTACCACCGTTCTTCTTAGCAACCTTCACAGGGTTTCAGGTGCGATGCTGTTTCATCCCCGTAATAAGTGTGATACTCAGAAACCACAGAGGGTGGCAGACAATCAGGAGCAGGCTAAAAAAACCCAGCATGAATCAGGAAAGGATTTTTCTTCTGCTAGGCTAGAACAAGAAAAAGTTCATGGAAGCCGACAGGGGAATGAGAAAGCGTGGACAGAGCTCTGCTGTGTAGAGAGGACAACATGGGGCTCATATGTGAACACGGCTCCAAGTGTTGATCCATGTAGCACAGTATTGTCTAATCTGACAGGCAGCAGCTCTCCAGTCTCGTGGGCTGAGCTGTCTTTCCCATATTCATTTAGTTAGGTATTTAGACTCCACTTCTCCCCCAATGGAGGCCCAACACTGCTTACAACACCATCTCCCCCATTATATCCTCACTATCACCAACATGTGAGGTGGGTTAAGGCTGTAGCATTTCCAATCCTGTGGGGGTCCCTACCCGCCCCCATCCCTTAAATGCAGCCAGTGCATCAGGAGAGAGCCAGAGGGCTGGTGTTACATGAAGGAATCCCAGCCTCCCTAGTGAGATTTCGTCCCTCCCACGAGGGCTGCCACGTCTCCCATCAGCCACTGGTGGGGGATGGGGGATTGGGATGCCATGTCGAGGCTGGGAAACTCTTGGGGATTTGGGGACTGAGCCTGGGGAGGACAGGGACCTCAGTGGGGTGCAATGCCATGGTGCCTACCCTCCAAAGCGTCCATTTTCTCCAGGGCAACTGATCTCTGCAGTCTGGAAATGAGCTGTAATTCCAGGGGATCCCCAGTTCCCACCTGGAGGCTGGCATCCCTGCCCATCACACAATGCTCACAATAGTTTTGGGGTAACTCTGGTGGAATAACTGCCCCTACTCCTAATTACTCTCCTCAAAAAGCCCCTCCATGCTGTGGGGCACACTGAGTGAGGAGACAACACATAGTGTGAGCCATCAGTCTGACTTGTGTGTAGGATTACAGAGAGAGAGAGAGAGAAGCAGGTTTTAGCTCTCTTCTTACCAGTTGCATCAGAGGTTTTAGGGGAGGGGCTGTGGCTCAGTGGCAGAGCATCTGCTTGGCATGCAGAAGGTCCTAGATTCAATCTCCACCCCAGCATTTCCACCCTGTAGAGCAGCTGTCAGTTTGAGTGGACAATACTGACTTAGATGGACCAAGGGTCTGTCTCAGTATAAGGCAGTTTTGTGTGTGGTTACCAATCTGCTCTCTGGAGCTTGGAGCCTGCCAACCCCACCTCCACCTCAAGTCCTACATCACTGTGCTTTACTGCTTGATGCTCAGGATACAAAAATAGATTGATCTGGTCTCTGGGGACATCTCCAGACTGGTTGTCTCCAAACCCTGCCCGTCCCCACCAGTTCATCCCCATAAACTTCCCCTCCCCCCCGGGCCCTGGCCTGGATGAACCATCTGGCTGTTTGTTTGTTTTTTAAATGAATGGAGGTATCTTCCTAAGGGGCTCTCATTCATAACAAGTCTTCAAAAGTGTAACTGGCCCGAGGTTCCCCAGTGAGTCTCCCAGATCCTAGTCTGACACTCTGACCACCGCACCATGTGGCTTGCTTTATACTGATTCAGACCACTGGTCCATCTCGCTTTGTTGTTGTTCAGTCGCACAGTCGAGTCCGACTCTTCGCGATCCCATGGACCAGATTACGCCAGGCCCTCCTGTCTTCCGCTGTCCTCTGGAGTTTGCTCAATTTCATGTTCGTTGCATCAATGACACTGTATAACCATCTCATCCTTTGCCGTCCCCTTCTTCTTTGACCTTCAATCTTTCCCAGCATCAGGGTCTTCTCCAGTGAGTGCTCCCTTCTCATTTGGTGGCCAGAGTATTTGAGCTTCAGTTTCAGGATCTGGCCTTCCAGGGAACAGTCAGGGTTGATTTCTTTTAGGATTGACTGATTTGATCTCCTTGCAGTCCAAGGGACTCTCAAGAGTCTTCTCCAGCACCATAGTTCAAAAGAATCTATTCTTCGGCGCTCGGCCTTCCTTATAGTCCAGCTCTCGCAGCCATACATTACTACGGGGAATACCATTGCTTTGACCATGCGGACTTTTGTTGGCAGGGTGATGTCTCTGCTTTTTATCATGCTGTTTAGGTTTGCCATCGCTTTCCTCCCAAGGAGCAGGCGTCTTTTAATTTCATGGCTGCAGTCACTATCTGCCGTGATCTGGGATCCCAGGCACGTGAAGTCTGTCACTACTTCTACGACTTCCCCTTCTGTTTGCCAAGGAGTGATGGGGCCAGATGCCATGATCTTAGTTTTTTTGATGTTGAGCTTCAAGCCCACTTTTGTGCTCTCCTCTTTTACCCTGAGCAAGAGGCTCTTTAGGTCCTCTTCACTTTCTGCCACCAGAGTGGTATCGTCTGCATATCTGAGGTTATTGATCTATTTCCCCAGCAATCTTAACTCCAGCTTGTGATTCATCCAGGCCAGCATTTTGCATGATGTACTCTGCATATAAATTAAATAAGCAAGGTGAGCTAAACTCCATCTTGGCCAGTCTCATCTATTCTCATGGGCAGGAGCCTCTCTGAGATCTCAAACAGAGAAAGGTCTTTCTCAGCACCTGAATTCTTCTAACTGGAACTGCCAGAGATGCTGAGCAAGAAGATTGAGAGTAAATATCTGGCCAGTTGGAACTCTGGGCGCCAGCCCCAGATGGCACTACTCAGGTTGCTCTCCACGTGCAGGCTGTTGTATCAGTTCTCCTTTCCCTCTCCTTTTCCATGCTCTGTTTGTATATTTGTAACTGCAATATTACAGAGACACCATAAGGCTCTGTTGGCCTCTCCTCCAGAGGAAACCTTGCAGCACTCTGTCTGAAACTTTTCTCTGATCAGTGGAGCTTGTAAAATTTCAGTTGGAATCGCAGCCTTCTTTGAGTGCTTAGTCACAGCTGGGACCGGTCTTATCTAAATACATCTTGCCAAATCGCTTCCCTATTTGCACACAAGAATCCACCCCATCAAAACAATGCCCGAGAACCTCCAGACACATGTCCAATATCTTCCTCCCTCCCTCTGCTTGTTCCGTACAAAGGCAGGCATTGTGAAGACATGTGATTTAAGACAAAATAGAATTGCTATGTGGGCAGTGAGATTTCTTTTCTTTTTTTCCCCTTTAGTCACTCATTTTCTGTGCCTTTAAGTGCTGGGTTTCTTTGTAAAAGATGTGAGATAAGTAAATTGTTGTCACTTAGCAACCTTAACAGGGTTTTCGGGTGTGATGCTGTTTATTCTTGTCATACGTGTGATGCTTAGAAACCATGGTGATGAGGGTGGCAGACAGTTAGGATAAATCTTCAGCAACCCAACATGACTCACAGAAATTATCTCCTGTGAGAGGAAGAGTCAGGGACAATCCATGTAACTAGGGGAGTGAGAAAGTGAGTCGTGCCACCATGGGCAATGGTCTGCCAAGAAGAGACTAGGAGAGTCATCTTCCAGATCCCTAGAATCACACCCCCAGGGTCTATGGCACCAGCCTGTTTTCCCTGATGCCCACTTGCTGTCAGAATCCTGGTTAAATCAGTTCTCAACACCACTCACTTTGAAGAAAGTTTAGTTTATTGAGATGTTGAAGAATACCATACTGAACTCGAGCTTTATTAGGACTGACGGTGAAAGCGTGGGGGTTGCAGATATATTGTGTTCAAGCAAAGGCACTAAAGATCAGGACCCAATCACCCCATGGCATTTGCCCACCAGAAACAACGGTCATCTACCCCCTCCCCAACTAAGCACGTACCCCTCTACCAATGTTACCTGTAAGCTGTGGAGACTTGTGAGCAGAAATTGTGTTTTGTGAACTACTGGCATTAAAGTTGTGAGTGAGCGATTTGGCTTCTCCATAAATTAGTTTGCTCTGGAGCCATCCTTCCTGAGCTAAGGCAAAAAGGTGTGAGCTGGAGGCTAAAAAAGCCTGAGCTAGCTCACACTAACTCAGCTTAGAGGGAACACTGCCCTCTACAGAAACAAGTCAAAACAACAGGCCTCTGCAACACATCAAAGCCTTTCGGGAAATGAAAGCATTTGGTTTCACACCCCTCTTCCCTCCCCCCCTTCCTCTATGGCAGGCAAACTGCAAAATGCATCCTGAGCTTGACACTTCCTTCTGCAGCTCAGTGAAGCCAAACTGAAGCCAGTTCAGTCTAGTGGTTAGGAGCACAGACTCTAATCTGGGAGAACCAGGTTTGATTCCCCACTCCTCCACATGTAGCTGTTCTCTCAAGGACAGATCTGGAGAGCGCTCTCTCAGCCCCACCTACCTCACAGGGTGTCTGTTGTGGGGAGGGGAAGGGAAAAGAGATTGTAAACCTCTCTGAGATACCTTTGGGTAGTGAAGAGTGGGCTATAAATCCCATCTCTTTTATTCTTCTTCTCCTTCTTCTTTTCCTCCTTCTCCTCCTCTTCCTCCTGCAAAGGAAAAACAATCTGCCCTTGGCTTTGCTGTGCTTCATTGAAGTAGGAGGTGCTTCACAACAGTGTGGGAGGTGTCACCTTTGTGTCTACAGGGAACACCCGCTCAGAGACATCTGTCTCCATCATAGGAAGACACTTGGCTTGGAACCTCCTAACAATCTGTGGAACTTTCCAGAATTTCATGATTGAACCCAGTCCCCAGGGTAGCCATTCTATTGTGGCAGCCACTTTCTGTTCCCAAAATTCCAAAAATACCCACAGGTTCAGTAAGGTTGGAGAATCCTGGAATAGATCAAAACAAGATAAGGAAAGCTGGCATGAAGTTAGGACACATATAAGAACATTCTTTATACCACTGGTTCATCAAGCTCAGCAGTGTCTACTCTGACTGGCAGCTGCTGTCCGAGGTCTCCAGCAGAAAACAGTCTTTCCCAACACAGAAAATCTTTTAGCTGAAGATGCCGTTCTGCATGCAAAGCTCTACAGACACTCCATGGCTCCTCCCATTAAGGGTGTGTGAAGCTAACTTTGGCTCAGATCACACGCACTAAATAATCCACTTTCAATGCACTTTCCTACTAGATTTTACTGTGTGAACTGGCAAAATCCAGTGGATTGAAAGTGGATCATGTAGTGTGTGTGACCACAGCTTTAGTGATCATTCCAACTTGCAAAACTATCTACTGTGACTGTTCTTTATCATGGCATCTCCCCAGATGCAATTGATTGGATGCTGTTGCTTTAGGTGGGAGGCATCTGGCATGCCTTGGGTTCTCTGTCACTTCTGTGGGTCCTAACTTACCCTTTTTGCATTGAAAGTGGCTGCTTTCATTCCCCCCTCCCCAAGTTGCTAGCTTTCATGGTTGCAGGAATAATATTTTTCTTCCATTATGCCATGAACTATCTCTACCAATATTCTTGCAACTGCCCAGTCTACTTCTAGTCACTTGGAAGTGGTTGATGACACAGTAAATGTTGACAGGATGATTTCCTTGGTGTTACTTCAGAGCTATTTTCCCTGCTCATTGTAGCTGGTACCTCTACTTGTTCCTTAAATCTCAACTGCATGCCCTATAAGAACCAAAGACCAGTCTTGTTAGATCAGACAAAGATCATTTAATACATCATCCTGTTCCCAAGGCTGGCCAGTCGAATGCTTCTGGGAAAATGGAACTTTCTTCTGCATGGTTTACCTCCATTACCTAGCATACTGAGATATACTAACTTTCAGCCTGGAGGTTCTATTTAGTTGCCATGACTAATAGCCATTGTCTAACCCAAATGCTCCTCTATCTTTGCCTCCTGCTGTTATTAGTGTTGAGCCTCCACAAAACCCACAAAGAGGGGATAAACTACAGCAGTTTGGTGTAGTGGTTAGGAGCGCGGACTCTAATCTAGGAGAACCGGGTTTGATTCCCCACTCCTCCACATGCAGCTGTTGGTGTAACCTTGGGTCAGTCATAAATTCTCTCAGAGATGTTCTTGAAAGAGCAGTTCTTGAAAGAGCTCTCTCAGCCCCACCTACCTCACAGTGTGTCTGTTGTGGGGAGGGGAAGGGAAAGGAGATTGTAAGCTGCTCTGAGACGCCTTCAAGTAGTGAAAGGTGGGATTTAAATCCAATCTCCTCCTCCTCCTCCCCCTCCTCCTCTTCTCCCCCCTCTCTCATTTTGGTGAATATTTTGTATGTGTGTGTTCATGTCTCAGAGCTGTTCTCTCAAGGGCAGTTCTCAAGAGAGCTCTCTCAGCCCCACCTACCTCACAGGGTGTCTGTTGTGGGGAGGGGAAGGGAAAAGAAATTGTAAGCTGCTCTGAGACTCCTTCAGGTAGTGAAGGGTGGGGTATAAATCCAATCTCTTCTTCCCCCTCCTCCCAGGTACTGGCATGTAGAGGTTTCCTACTTCTGAACCTGGAGTGGGGATGCCAGCCTCCAGGTGGAACCTGGGGATCCCCTGGAATTACAGCTCATCTCCATTCTACAGAGATTACTTCCTTTGGAGAAAACGGATGCCTTGGAGGGTGGACTCTCTGGCATTGCACCCCACTGAGGTCCCTGTCCTCCTTAGCCTCCATCTCCAAATCTCCAGGAGTTTCCCAACCCGGATATGGCAACCCTCTCTCCCCACCCGTGCCAGTGGCCCGAGGGGACCTGGCAACCCTAAGTCTGCCGGCTCCATGCCCACTTCCAAAATAAGGCCAAGAACTCCAAAATCCAGGGGGAGATTCAGAGGAGAATTCAAGAAGCATTCCTATCAGAGCTGAGATTCTGAGCTTTACCGAGGCTTGATTCGAGGAGGTTTCTGTCCAAGGCCTCTCTAGGATTTGGCCTCTCTAGGACTTGCATAATTTCCCTGCTCTCCACAGTCTCCTTCCCTGGTATAGGCAGAAACCCCCAACTTCCCCTCTTCAAAGTGTTCTACCAGCTGCAGCTCCTGCTCCTTGGATTTAAATTAATTTTTAAAGTAGGAGGGGAGCAATCTGAACTTCCTTTTGTTTTTCAAAACCTCATCCATATTCATAAGCCACTAATCATGTTTGATCAATCAAAATTCATTGTGAAACATATTAACCCCTCTCCTTGTTCAGAATTTTAATCTCAAAGGGGGGAAAGCGGCTCTGGAAAGAGCTGGATTAAGCTGTCTCGAGGCAACCCACTGCGATTGTGCTCGGTCGTTTTTTTTTTCTTTTTCTTTTCTCCTCCGGACTGTCATCTTCTGTTCCAGAATCTAAATGATCATTTAAAAATATAATTAAGTCTCTAGCCCTTATGATTCCGCTGGTAACCTTCAGTAAACGAGAGCCAAGGACAACTGTTACTTTGACGCTGCCGAAAAGCTGCAGAGCGTTTGCTAAGAGAAATAGCTGCTCTTCGTTTTTAGCTTCGTTTCCCTGTGTGCGTTTGGCTGGACTGTTAGGTAGAGGGAGTGGCAACTCCAAATAGGGATGCCAGCCTCTAGGTGGGACTGAGGGGTCCCCTGGAATTACAGCTCATCTCCAGATTACAGAGATCAGTCCCCCTGGAGAAAATGGATGCTTTGGAGGAAGTACTCTATGCAAGGCTGTAGCCAGAAAATTTTGGGTGGTGGGGCATTGGGAAATCTGGGGGTGCGGAGGAGGAGGAGAAAGGTAGTGGGGGAGTGGAGGGAGACACAGAGAGAGGGATCCCATCTGCAGTCGAAGTTGGCTGCAGAAGCCGGAAGAAGACCTCCCTGTCTACCTTTCTTTCTGTCGGAGAGGTGTGGGCTCCTTGGGTATTCCGCCTGCTTCTGCAGTTGACCTCGGCTGCAGAAGCAGGAAGACCCAGCAAACTCAAGCCACTCAGACAGTCGGAGAGGTGCGGCAACTCATGCAGACGCCAGGGGGATGGGGAAAGGGGACTGAGAGGGATAGGAAGTGAGGGAGCAGGGCTAATTTTGGGGGAGGGCATTGCTCCAAATGCCCTACCGTGGCTACGGGCCTGACTCTATGGCACTGCTCCTCACTGAGGTCCTGTCCTCCTAGACTCCATCCCCAATTCTACTGGAGTATACCAAGCTGAATCTGGCAACTCTATCCCCCACCCACTCACTGGGGCCCAGGGGGAACCCAACAACCCTATCCCCAAAGCAGTGAGGCTGCCCTCTGTACCATATCTGAACTACAGATTATCATCTGCCCCTCTGTCTTCAGTACCCCCCCCCCACACCTAGGTATTCTTTGCATTCTAATGTTGGCTGAAGAATAAAACAGACCCAGGTTAGCAAGCTTTGCAGTCTGCAGAATTGCTCATATGGAAGAGCCTGGCTTAGGTCAGCAAGTATATAATGCCAGATGGGTCCCGGTCAGCTCCACCAGTCAGCTGATCCCAGCTGGGTTGTAAGCAGCAGAAGCACCTGCCTGAAGTGCCCAGCCCTAATTGTATTGTTCAGGAAGACATTCCTATGAAGATCATAGGGTCCTAGGACCACTGGAATTGTTCAGGAGGATGCCTTGGGGTGTCCTCTATGGCACTGTTTGTTGTGTACATTTCTTGCTTTTACTGCATTTTCTAATTTCTGACATTCGAGGTCCCCCCCCCATTTCTTATATCATGCCTTTACAGTCTTTTGTTGTTGTTGTTGTTGCATTGTTCGCTAACTGTTTTTGCCATCAAATCACAGCAACTTACAGCCAGTGTTCCCTCTAAGCTGTGGAGTCTTGTGTGAGCAAAAATTCTACTTTGTGCGCTACTGGCATTAAAGTTGTGAGCGGGCGATTTGACTACTGCATAAATTAGTTTGCTCTGGAGCCATCCTTCCTGAGCGAAGACAAAAATGTGTGAGCCGGAGGCTAAAAAACTGTGAGCTAGCTCACACTAACTCAGCTCAGAGGGAACACTGCTTACAGCTAGCCTTGGTGGGATTTCCAAGGCAAGACACATTTAGAGGTTTGCCATTGCCTGCTTCCACATCATGATGACCCTGGTGTTCCTTGGAGATCTCCCATCCCAGGGGTGACCCTGCTTAGCTTCTGAGATCTGATGAGATCTCAGGCTAGCCTGGGCCAACCAGGTCACAGCTGATTACTTGGTAATCCAAGTTAAATACAATGGTTATTATATGTCTGCTGCATGGCTAAATTTTGTAATCTGCCTTTCATCTCAGCAAGAAAGACAGACTATTTAGAAAGTACATAAATCAGGGCTATTTTGGGGCAGGAACTCACAGGAACGGAGTTCTGGCTGGCTTCCAAGTTGGGCACACCTACAACCTCCTTCCACTCGGGTTCCCTGCGGGGCACCTGGGAAAGCCAATCCAGAAACTGCCTTCCTTCCCTTGGGTTCCCCATGCGCCCTGAAAGCCACAGGGCACCTGGGAAAGCCGATCCTGGGAGGAAGCTGGGCTGTTAGGGGTGTGGCCTAATACGCTAATGAGTTCCTGCTGTTGGGTGTGGCCTATTATGCTAATGAGTTCCTGCTGGGCTTTTTCTACAAAAAAAGCCCTGACATAAATAAACTTCTCATTCCCACTACCAGCTGGAGAGGTTGGTCAACAGAGGCATGCTCAGCCTAGGTCACCCGTTTACCCACCTAGGGCAAGGAATTAGCCACCTTCAGGCCCTGAGGAACCAAAAGAAAATAATGGCCTCCACATAGTGATGCTCTAGGAGTTGCTGCGTGACATGCCCAGTGTGATGACATCACTTCCCGGTGACATCATCATGTCAATGATATCGAAGTAGTAGGGCACAGTTTGGGGTGTTGGGCTTCCCCTGCTGGCCAGCTGGGCAGCAGTGGATTGGAGCCCCCAAAATTGGGGGAACGCCCACCACAACCAAGGGTCTGGCAACCCTACCCATACAGTGCATCACAAACTAGACATGGGGTGGGGAGAACAGAACGAAGGGGAAGCAGCGCTGTGGTTTAACATAGCTGCTCTGAGCCTGCATGGAGACACTGGGGAAACTGAAGGTGCTGGCCAAGCTCTCCCAAAAGTTCAATGAGATACAGTGGGCACATGTGGCTCCTTATAAGGAAGGCTAGAGCAGCTGGTAAGTAATTCACTAGATAGTGGTTTGGCAGAAGCCAGTAGGGTGTGGGGAGGGTTATTAGGACTCTGTCTTCTCAATCTCTGAGACTATTCATGGAGAGGGGGGTAAAACAGGGCTGACAGAAGGCAGCTCTATTAGGGTTATGAACTTCCAGGGACGTCCTGGAGTGTTCCTGGAATTATAACTAATTAACGGCTTGTGTTTGAACACTGTGAACCACCTTGAGCAGGCCTCTAAAGAGGTGGCATAGAAATATTCTAAATGAACAAACAAACTGATCTTGAAATTACAGACGGCATTTCCCCAGGAGGAAATGGCCCCTTTGGAAGGCGGTCTCTGTGGCATCACATCCCCTCCCAGGATTCCCAACCTCCAAGTTGCACCTGGAGATCTCCTGCTATTACAGCTGACCCCCAGATGACCAAGATCCGTTCCTCTGGATGAAATGGCTGCTCTGCAGGGTGGATTCCATGGCATTGTACCCCGATGAGGTCCCCTTGCCTCCCTCAAAACTCCAACCTCCCCAGGGACCACCCTCAAAATCACCAGGTATTTCCTGATCCAGGGCTGACAACCTGCAGATGGGGGTGGGGTTGCTGTCAGGCAATAGTGTTACATCATTTCCATAGAAATCTCAGAAGTGATGTCATACCTCTCTAGGAATCACCAGGAACCCTATGGTGAACTGTAGAATTCCGGTTATTCCTAGAGCACACTGATGTAACTTACGGGTTTTTTTCTCTGGAAGTGATGTCATGCCATTGCCAACAGCTATTTTTTTACATGCTCTTTCTCCCACAAGCTGCAGGATCAGCAGTGGGAAACAGAAATGCGGCGGGGGGGGATCCCCTGCTCCCGACAAGACTCTGGGAACCATAGGTGGTGGAAGCAAGGGAAAGTCTTGCACTCTGCTTTCCCCTCCATTCCTAGTATCAGGGACCCCGGGAAATACAGCATTTTCTCCATTTGGATACTTGTCCTAGAACTCCTTGCACTCAGAACTTTGGGTTTTAATTCCTTTAAATTTCTCTCTCTCTCTCTCTCTCTCTCTCTCTCTCTCTCTCTCTCTCTCTCTCTCTCTCTCTCTCTCATCTATCTATCTATCTATCTATCTATCTATCTATCTATCTATCTATCTATCTATCTATCTATCATCTATCATCTATCTATCTATCTATCTATCTATCTATCTATCATCTATCTATCTATCTATCTATCTATCTATCTATCTATCTATCTATCTATCTATCTATCTATCTATCATCTCCACAGAGGTGGTGGTAAAGGGATTGGCTCATAGAATAGAGCTAATCAATTCAGAGGCCTTTAATGAATTTTTCCTAGTGGGATATTGTTCTTATCCTCAGTTCACCCTGATGCTAATTTCCGATGACTGTGGATCAGGTGTTTGCACATTGCTCACACAAGCGCCAGGAGGGTATCTTGTGACACAGCCTAACTTGCACCTAATCATTCAGCGATAAATCCCACACCTGGGCAAAGCTCAAAAGACACGCTTTGCCTGTCAGTGGGCTAACAACTCTGTCTTGCTTGCCTGCAGATCTGTCTTGATATCCTTCCTTTCCTTCCCCCCCCCGCCCCGGTTCATTTTTTTCCAGTTCAAGCAAAGCATAAATATTCTCTCGTTGTTATTAACAGGAGAGGAGAGGGGTCAAGGGAGGGGAGAGCGATTTTCCTTGCTCTGAAACTTTATTGTTTTTCCTCTCCCTGGGGGTCCAAGTCCCAGTCATGTATTTTGCAATCCTTGGTAGAGGGCCTGTTCTCTCAAGCACCAGTGAGTTCATCTGCAGCGATGAGCAGAGCTAAATTTACACCTCCCAGCTCCAGCTGTAATTGGGATTCCCAGGAGATGCAACCCTGACTAGTGACACAAATAAAACTTGCCAGCCCCCCTTCCCAGTCCCCCCCTTTCAAGATGTACAGCAGCCAAAGCCCCTGGAGGGGTCCTTCAACTAAATTACTCTTAAGCAAAAAGATGCTGCCGTTGCTAAGGATGGAGCTGCAGAAAGCCCGCAAGGTATTTATCGAACACATTTAGCCGATTTATTCCCAGCAATTCCCTTCCAGCCTATCCAAAGGAACTGCATTAAAAGGAACTGGAAAAATGCTACCAACTGAAAGGCTCTCTATATCCATAATATGCATAGGGGCAGATGGATGGCCTACATTCCATTTTTAAAAAATTTTCTTGAATTTCTCCAACCCTCTAATTTCTCTCAAATGCTAGTTTAATGAGCAGAATATCCAAAATTAATAATGGAATTAGAGTGTGCAGATTTCAATTTCCTGAAGTTTATGTCCCCTTCCTCCCCACTTATGCCTGTGCATATAATACATATTGCACCAAAGCATTTTTGTACAATATGTATTATTGCACAAAATTGCTTTTGTGCAATATATACCAAAATCTAAGATATTTTTTGAGTGGTGTTTTACTAAAACATTTGTGCTCCAGGATAAAACACTGCAACCCCCCTCAAAAAAAAAAAAAAACTTGGGAGAAATTGGGAAGCATCTCCTAGACCAATTCTTGCTTTGAAAAAACTTTAATTTGTTATTTACTTTTTTCATAAATGTATTTGCCTTCTCTCCAAGAAAAAGAAACTGCCCCAGGTGGCTGGAGACCTGTCAGACAGGTGTCATGAGGCTAAGCAGCAGTTTTCTAGTACTCCCTTATGGAAATAATAGACCACATAGGTGTGAAACCACCTATGCAAGGTATACCCAACCTCCAACTTGACCACTCTAACAAGAGGAATGCTATGGACAGTGATGATGACAACCATTGAAAGGTTCAAGAGCATCCATAAGATTGTCCTTTCCCCACTCACCTGATAAAGACTCAGTCGGGGGACCAAGACCTTTTTCAGTCCCTCAAATCAGGCCTGAATCTGACCTGAAATGGGTCTAGCTAATCTATCTCTTTCAAGACATCCGTCACCTACGATTGACTATGTCACCCTCTCCAGCGTGTACTCAGTGCACAGATTGAAACTTAGATTTCCTACTTTGAAACCAAAATAGTGGATTCAAGATATGTGAGTACGGAGCCCAACTTAAACAACATTTGCATCCATTGCCTGAGCTTCTGTTGATTTCATTTTTGCAGGTTCTCTTGGCATCGAATCATTGGAACAGATTTTACCTCTTGGATACCAATATGGCACTTCTTGCCAGACTGGGGAAAGCCAACACCTACTGCTTTCCTAGCAAAAGTGGAAACAGGGATATGGAGTCTACATTTTTGCAGCAGAACTATCATTCTAGTGTGACAGCTGTTGGTCGTATGACACCTATTTGGCGGGGCCTAATTTCATAGCCAGCTGGCAGAGGAGGAAGGCGACAGATCTTGCCTGTCCAAACATTTCATGATGGTCCCTATATCCTAGATTTCAGTGGTAAGCAGGGCACTTTTTGTAGCAGGAACTCCTTTGCAGATTAGGCAACACAGACCTAATGTAGCCAATCCTCCAAGAGCTTACAATAGCCCCTGTAAGCAGAGCTCTGTAAGCTCTTGGAGGATTGGCCACACTAGGGGCGTGTCGCCTAATCTGCAAAGGAGTTCCTGTTACAAAAAGAGCCCTGGTAAATTTAAGCAGCCTTCTCTAAGACAGCCATGATAACAGGCCCCAATGTAGGCCCATAGCTACATTGCCCCCTTAATTAAAAGCCCCACCCCACAAATAGCCATGCCAGAGACCTTATTTTTCAGGAAAGACACCCTTGGCTGCCTGCTGCTGGCAGCAGCCAGAATGAGAGCACCAAGGCTTGGCTTGCCCTCGGGCTCCCGTCTCCCTCCCACCGTGGAATTGGGGGGGGGGGCATCATAGGACCTGGGAAAAGACAGCTCAGAGGGCATTTATGCCTTTCGGATTCCCTTCTACAGGGCAAGAAAGTTTAGAAGGGCACTCAAGAGTGGTACCTTCAGTAAAGGTAAAGGTTTCCCTTGCTTGAAAGCCGGTCGGATCTGACTCTGAGGGTTGGCACTTCAGTACATCTCTAGTCATCCCCCTTTCTGCTAGCCCAGTCCTGCTGTATACCACCGAGGTCGTGGTGAGTCTTTTGAAAGCAGTCCCATGACCCTTTGGGAAACATGGAAATTAGGCTCATGGGGATGGTTTTGAAAGGCTCACCATGACCTCGGTGGTATACAGCAGGACTGGGCTAGCAGAAAGGGAGATGATTGGAGAAGTGCTGAAGGTGCCACTCTTGAGTGCCCTTCTAAGCCTTCTTGCCCTGTGGAAAGGAACTCAACAGGCAATTAAACGCTCTCTGAGATGTGTTTTTTTCCCTCGGAACTGACACGCTCATTCACCTACCCCTTGAAAGGAAGGGCTAGAAACAGGCTGGGAGCCTCCCCCTTTAAAGACAGGCATTCAAGTTATTTTAATTAACTTTGATTTAACTGCCCTCTTAAAAATTTAAATACCCCCTGGGGGAAAAAAACCCTGGTTATGGGCCTGCCCCAATGGCATAGTTCCCCTGGGTACTAGGTCTACTCATGTAACCTGTTCCTCCTTATCTAAAACCAGAGCATCCCAATAGTACACCTGCCTTTGTATCCTGGAATGACTCTTCCCTGCCACTGGGAGCGCTGTGAGGCTAGTCTTCAAAACAGCAGTAGCTTGGCTTGGTGAGCCATTCAGGCTGGTCCTAGCGACCCAGGCTATGATCCATGCAAGACCATAGTCTAGGATAGGCTGCCATCCTAGGCTGCAGTGGTGTCCCAGCTGCCTCTCTTATTCCCTTTTCTGGACAGTGTTAAATGCACCATAGAAGAATGTAGTTACTTTGTAAAGTGTAATGCGTGCTTCATAATTTTATACTGTAACAAACTATGTAGTAAAGAAGCCAGGAGCAGGAGAGTTAGAAGGAAGTCCTCCTCCTACTCAGGAGTAGGTAAAAGAGGAGCCAGTTTTCCCATTCTGCCCCTTGATGGTTTCATAGGTTTTCTGTACTCTGTGCTTCTGAACCACAGTTTGGCGTAGTGGTTAAGTGTGCGGACTCTAATCTGGAAGAACCGGGTTTGAGTCCCCACTCCTCCACTTGCAGCTGCTGGATGAGCAAGCCATAGTTCTGTCAGACAGGACAGTTCTGGAAAGAGCTCTCTCAGCCCCACCTACCTCACAGGGTGTCTGTTGTGGGGAGGGAAAGGGAAAGGAATTTGTAAGCTGCTCTGAGACTCCGAGTGAAGGACAGGATATAAATCCAATCTTCTTCTTCTTCTTCTTCTTCTTCTTCTTCTTCTTCTTCTTCTTCTTCTTCTTCTTCTTCTTCTTCTTCTTCTTCTTCTTCTTCTTCTTCTTCTTCTTCTTCTTCTTCTTCTTCTTCTTCTTCTTCTTCTTCTTCTTCTTCTTCTTCTCTAAAACTGGAACATGTTCAGTTTGCCATAGATTTTTGTTCTTCTGGATCACTCCCCTTCAGCATCACTGATGAAGGCTTGCATGCTCATTGATCAAGCATAAGAGTAAAATACTCAAGTACTGGGGATAGGACAGGGCCTACCATCTCTCTCTTCCCCAGTGCTTTCATCATTCATCATTGCTGCTGGGAAGAGCCAGGAGTTATGGACACACCATCTGCCTGGGTAAAATTTGTCCCTCTAGGGACAAAACCATCTGCCACTGCTTGACCCTAGTTGCTAGGCAGAACACTTCAGGGGCAGGGACAAAATTTTATGTATTGCATCTTAATATTTCTTATTGCAATGTTCCCTTGAACTTTCTTACAGGAAGGTGGTGGAAATAAAATTGCATTAAGGTTTTTTTTAGAGCCACCTACAGTTTATTCCCCATTGGCTACTTCAAATGCTTTGTCTGTACCCTCCACTCTTGTACAGACTGCCCAAAAATGCCCCTCACATATCCAACCCTTTATGGGAAAGGGTCAGGAGTGACATCTTGGAAGCTCTGGTTCACAGTATAGATTTTGACTCTGGCCTTGCTGTCCTGGTTCCTGTAGGAGCAATGAAGCATCTTAAAATGACTCAAAAAGGAGACAACTCTGGTGAGAGACCATGTTTCAGAGGATATGTTTTGTGTTCATAAAGGTTCTGCATATGAAAAAAGTGGTAAAAATTTAGCTGACTTGGACAGTTGACAGTACAGGAGATTCTTCTTTATAAAATGAGTGACTAAAAAGTGGAATTCACTGCCAGAGGATGCAGTGATGGTTGCAGGCCTACCTTCATGGCCTATCAGTGGCTACTAGCCAGAGAGATTAAAGGGACCATCCTCCCAGTGCCAGGAGGCAACATCAGGAGAAGACCTTGGTGTCTATGTCCTGATGCTGAACCTCCAGAGGAACTGGTTGTCCACTGTGTGAAATGCTGGACTAGATGGACCACTGGTCTGATCCAGCAGGGCTCTTCTTATGTTCTTACAACAGGCAGTAAATTAAAGTGATGGTCCATAATCTCACAAAGTAAAGTGTTAATGCTACACCTTGGCCCCTGTGGGAAACAGGACACTGGACTAGATGGGGCATGGCATATTTGGGGGCGGCATCACCCCATATGCCCCTTCATACGTATAGGGCTGGAAAGACCTTTGCTCAGTTCCAGCTGGACTTATGCACATCTGTTTTCTTTTGAACAGACTGAACTGGTTTAAGTAGACCAGTGGGCATAAAACTGTGCCAAACAGCTATTTCTAACCTGTGTATAATCCTTTCTGATGCGTTCCCAAACATTAGAATCTGATTACATTTCATGAGAAAACATCCTCTCTAATCTTGTCGAGTTAGTCATATTTTCCCTTTGCTCGTCTCTCGGTGTTCTGGGTTTTGAACGCTCCAAAAGTCTTAATAGATCAATGACATTTGTAACAAGTGTTAATATTACAAAATGGCATCGGCGCTCTGTTTGCCGAAATGAATACTGATGCGATGGGGAACGCTTTATTATCTTGCCGACTTTTATTATCAATTTGATCAAATGGGCGTCATCTCTCTTTCTGCCCCCTTTTCAGCTAGAAAAATAAAACTTCTTTGTCACTTAACTGGCTAACAGAAAAAGAATAACCTCAAGGTTATTCTTCCAATAAATCCATGCAGTGTTTTAACTAAAGCATGATTAGAAGCAGGTGGGTACGCTTTGAGAGCATACTTGAAAACTTCAGCTTTACGGAGGATCCTATCACTCAGGGATTTGTTCAGAGAAAACAAAACCAGACACATTCCCCCCCCCTTGGGGGAGTGCCTGGGAAAATTGGAACAGCTGAGAATGGTGTTGGAAATGATGAGGTTGCGGGGGGGGGGTCTTCTTCAGCCGAAATAAAATTCTGTTTTATTTATGTAGCATATTTATGCGTGATATGCTTGAGTGTGCATGTTAAGTGCCATCAAGTCACTTCCAATTTATGGTGACCCTGTGGATGACTGACCTCCAAAACATCCTGTCCTTAACAGCCTTGCGTGGGTCTTGCAAACTGAGGTAGGGTTGCCAGCCTCCAGGTGGGGCCTGGGGATCTCCCGCTTTTACAACTGGTCTCCAGCTGACAGAGATTAGCTCCCCTGGAGGGAAAAATGGCTGCTTTGAGGGATGGGCTCCATGGCATTGGACCATGCTGAGGCCCCTCCCCAAACCCCGCCCTCTCCCAGATCCACCCCCAAAGTCTCCAGGCATTTTCCAACCCAGACCTGGCAATCCTAAACTGAGGGCCGTAACTGAAAAGTACTGAGGCCGGAGACTCAGCATAGCGAATCAGCTCTTGTTTATTGGATTACATCAGGAATGAAAGATAGACTGGCCAGGCAGTGACCGGCTTATATGCATGCCCCACACCATACCCACACACACACCCATCACCCGTGATTGGCCTTATTTTCAAGTCAACACTTCAATAGGTCTACTTTCGGATCCAGGCAAGCCCATAGGTGCGCCTTCGGATCCAAAGTAGCTATTGTCTTAGGAACAAAGGTCTGAGGTTTGTTGGACCGCATGGTCAGGCCACCTCTGTGGCAGCCATCTTCTGCAGCTAATACATAACAGTAACTTCCTTGATGGCCTCGATACACCTCATGTTGGGGCTTCTTCTTTTTCCTGCTGCCTTCAACTTTTCTTGGCGTTCTTGTCTTCTCCGGTGACTCTTCTCATAAGGTGAATGAAGTATGATAGCCTCAGTTTAGTCATTTTAGCTTCTAGGGAGAGCTCGGGCTTGATTTTATCTAGGAACCACTTATTTGTCTTTTCAGTGGTCCGTGGTGTCTGTATAACTCTCCACCAACACCACATTTCAAAGCATAATATCGTTACACTCCTCGTTTTAGATGAGTGTCTCCCAAAATGGCTGACATTGCTTCAGAGGCACAGATCTCTACCTTAGACTTACAAACTGAAAGGGAAAGAACTCTCAAGTGAAGTGGGATGGAGGGAAAAGGGAGAAGAGGAAGGTTACTCTGAAAGGATCAGACAAAAGTTTGAATTAGTAAGGCTTTTTACTGTTTCTTGAAAAATCGTTTTATCTCTTTAGTGATTACACTGTCATTTTCTAGCATATTACAGTTCATAGGAAACTTGGGTTGAGTGTTATTGTATTTTCGCTGCCATTTCGATACTTAAATGCAGAATCTACTAACCTCTTATTATTGGATGTTCTCTACTAACCTTTCTGTCATTATTGTTTGTTATTCATGAATTCAATAAAATGTTGATTATATGAATTAGTGGGGCTTTCAGCTCTGGGTTAGGAAATTTCTGGAGGTTTGAGGGTGGTGCTTGGGGAAGGCAGAGCTTGGCAAAGGGAGGGAGCTCAGCAGGGAGGTGACGCCATCTGCCGAAACTGCCATTTTTTTAGGGGAAGTGATCTCTGTCATCAGTCGTAATTCTAGGGAAACTCAGCCCAGCATTGAGGTTGGTAGCCCTAGTTCAAACATAATTGTGGACCAGATAGTTGCATTCCAAAGTGAGACAGTGTTCAGAAGGGAACAGGTTCACCTGTGCTCACCATGGGAATCTCTCTATATAAATAATATTATTTTAAAGTGGCAACATTCCATGCATTCCCATTGACTGTGCAATGCCCTCCCTCAGCCATTGGCCCATCAGCCACCACTCAAGCGTACTCGCATGCCAGACTTCCGGTTTACACGTTTTGCCCCTCGGCTGCACCCCGTCTCGCTCCAATGGGGGGGGAGCCGAGTCTCGGCTGATGGGAAGGGAGCTGAGGAGAGCCTCTTCCAAGGCAACAGCCAAGGAATTGAGGCTCACCTTCTTCCCCAAAAGGTCCCATCGCCGTAGAGCCAGTATGGCACCGAGAGATGACAGCTGGACAAGTGGACACAGTCAAAAGTTTTGAAATGCTTCTAAAAGACTTTCAAGGCTTCAAAGTGTGAGTTAAGCAGTGCTCAGGTAATTTAAAGTGTCTGTGAGAACCTTGGTAGCAATTAGAAGCACCTAAGTGCAAAGTGACAGGGGAGGGAGAAAACTCAAGACTTCAGCCCCCCACTTAAAGCAAGGCAGTTTTAAAGCATAAATAAAGAACTTTGTGTTAAACTAAACACATCAGATTACTAGTGAAATCAAAAGCTGCATAAGAACGTAAAGCAGACTAAATTCAGCTAACTTTTGTTTTGGGAAACTTACTTCTTGTTGATATTATGGCTGGGAGAGGGCGGAAGGTGGGAATGGAGAAAAAAATGCCAGCCAGAAATAGCCTACCAATGACTCCCTCCCAGAACCAGGAAGTAGCAGCAGACATGTCTACACTGCTGGCGAACACACTGCACCCCCTAATGGAACAGATGACTAATCTCAGTGCTAAAATGGACAATTTGCAAAAACAATTGACTCAAATGGACAAAAGAACCTCAGTAACTGAAAAGACGTTAAAAAAGATGGAAAAACAGACAGAGAGTATCAACAAAAGAGCAGACGAAGCAAAGAAAGAAAGATCCTCCAACAAAACACAACTAACACAGCTCCAGCTGGAAAGATCCATGTTCATTCTATATTTCCAAGGGATATCAGATGAAAAGAACAAAGATTGAAAGGCTCACCTAGCAGAGGCTCTTGCTCCATTAATGGATTACAAACAGGAAGAACTACTGAAGGAGATGGACTGGGTTTACAGGACTTATCCAGATTTTATTTAAAAAATAAACTCCCAGGAGAAATATGTATGAAATTCACGAGATGGTCTACCAGAGATCTGGTGCTGAAATCTACACAGGGGAAACCTTTAAAAATCAAGAATGAAGAGATAAAAATCTTGAAGGATATCCCCTTTGAAGTCAGGAAGTGGAGGAGGCTGCACAGGGAACTTACTCTCTCTCTACCGAAAAAAGGAGTGCCTTGCAGATGGTTATTTCCTGAAAGGTTGAGTTTTAAACATTTAACATCGACACTGTTCCTAAAGCAAAAAAGCTTGTGGACCAATACTTTAATTCAACGCAATGCAAAAAAGACAAAAAATCCAAAAACTGATGATGAAGAGGAGGAAGAAGATGATGAAGAATCCTACTCACAGGATTCATCAAGTGATAGCCCCAAACTTTATAGTTCTTTAGACACTTCGGAATCAGAGAAAGGAGCAGCCGCTCCCAAATCCCGAGGAAAAAAGAAACACAAGAAGAAAAGACTCCAAAACCAAGATAACTGTTGATAATGCAGTTTTTGCCAACCAGTTAGCTAATGCAATTTTTTATTACACTTTGTTAAATTTCTATAAGCAACAACATTTCTGTACTACTAGGTAACAAGGATATATACCTATGTAACCAGATCGTGTCACCCTATTAGTCTACCTTCCCCTATATCCATTAGTATGCTTAGAGGTAGGGTTTTAGTTTCTCTTCCCCATCCCAGTAGTTTGTGATGTATCAGTTTCTCTTTCCCATTTCCTGTAGAATTTAGTGGTAGGGATTTAGTACCCTCTCCCCGTACCCCATAGTACTGTAAAACCAATTATATACATATACATATACCTACATACATATATAAAAGAGTACTCACATGCCATTGGCCGGGTGCTGAGTCTGCTCCTCTTCCCCACCCACTCTCCCTTCAGCCACTCTGCCTTGTCAGAATTCCTGGCAAATGGCTTTGTCCTGTTGCAAACTGCCAGTCTGAACTCAGCCACTTTACTGCTTGCATCCTGTGTGGGAGTAACTTTTCCCTCAGTGGCTGTTGGTAGGTGTAATGAAATGGCAGTTACCTGTGTTTGTAAGATGGCTGCTGTCTGTGGTCGTCTGTTTAAAATGTTCCGCCATAAGGTTTAATTGAGCTGTAGTTCCAGAGAGGGGTCTGTAGGGGTATCACTCACTGGGTTGGATGGGGCTTCCTCATCTGCTGGACTACAGTTCACAGCTGCCCAAGGCAGAAAAGGGCGGGAAAACCCAATGTGCGGGGCAGCATCAATATAGACTGCAGTCCATCCAGGGAGGAGGCAATCTTCGTCCTACAGGAGGTTAGGAAGGGATCCTGCTGCCTGTGCTGGCCAGACTGTCCAGGCCACAAGCCAGAGACATGGATGAACCCTGGGAGGCAGGAGAAATTCAGCCACTCCACAGTCGGTTGGACTGGGGAATGAATGGAAGTTTCCTTGCACGTTTGAGCCAGAGAGAGAGAGAGAGAGGCTAGAGCAGAAAGCCAGAGGCCAGTGTGTAGGGAAAGAGGATGGCATTTAACCTCTGTGGATTTATGCCCTGTTGGTTCATAATGTGTTCTTACTCCTACAGTTTGTGCATGCCCCATAATTGTGTAAATAGTTAGATCAATTCTTTTATTTGGGCTAATAATCTGTGTTGTGCTCTGACCACATAGTCTCCCCTGCTCTGAACAATAACAAAGGGAGGGGGTAGCCCAAGGAGGCAAGGAAAGGCCAGACCCCTGGGTTGCCAACTTTCCAGAGATCCCCCAAAGATTGGGGATTCCATCTCCAAATATGGAGATTCGGCCAGCGGGGTCTCACTGTCCCTCTAAAAAGGGAGTGTCAATTCAGTGAGTCATGGCAGCAAATTTAAGGAGTGAGATATGCACACGGGATGAGGGTGGGAGGCAAACAGCTGAGTAGTAAACTGGAGCCTGTTTTGCTACGGTAGGCAACCAAGCTTGGTTCAGACAAAGGAAGGAAACCCTTTGCAAGCCTTTGTGAGGAACTCATTGGGGCCAGTCCTAAGTCTAGGGGTGCCAGCTCCAGGTAGGGAGATTCTTGGAGATTTTCTGGAAGAGTCTATGGAAGTCAGAGTTTGGAGATGGGAGAGGCCTCAGCTGAACAGAATGCCATACAGGCCACCTTCTAAAGCAGTTATTTTCTCTGAGGGGGGAGATCTGTTGTCTGGAGTTCAGTTGTGATACCTGGTGATCTTCAGGCTCCACCTGGAGGTTGGCTGCCCTAGGCGTAGCAGTCAGTGCTTCAGAGCAGGTTCTGCTAGATCCAGGTTCTTGCTATAGAAGCTGAGTGGGTGATTTTGGACCGGTCACAGACTTTCAGCCTAACCTATCTCACAGGGTTGTTGTGCAAGTCAAAAGGGAGAGAAGAGAATGATGTAAGCTGCTTTGGTCTCCATTGCAGAAAAAGACTCCTTTTCCTCCTGGGAAACTATTGTTGCCAGTCTCCAGGCGAGGGCTAGAGATCACTCTCCAGATAGCAGAGATCAGTTCCCCTGGAGAAAATGGTGAACTCTGTGGCAGTCAGGGCTTCAGAGCACAGGAGAGGATGCAGGTGTGTGTGGGGGGAATGG
This sequence comes from Gekko gecko, assembly GCA_029375565.1. Taxonomy (NCBI): domain Eukaryota; kingdom Metazoa; phylum Chordata; class Lepidosauria; order Squamata; family Gekkonidae; genus Gekko; species Gekko gecko. The sequence goes on along the minus strand of JAPDNY010000013.1, from coordinate 17,872,956 downwards.
AAAGCTGAAGAGAGAGGGGGAAATAAAGGTAGGTTGATGATTGGCTGGGAAGGAGATAGGGTTGCCAACTCCAGATGAGAAATTCCTGGAGATTTGTGGGATGGAACCTGGAGAGGGTGAGGTTTGAGGAGGGGTGGGACCTCGGACAGTTACAATGCCATAGACTCTACCCTCCCAACTAGCCATTCCCTCCTGGGGAACCACTGTTCCCAGTCTCAGGAGAGGGGTGGAAATCACTCAGAATTACAACTCATCTCTAGGAGGGAGAGGGAAGGAGATACAAAGCTGAAATCAGAGGAGCAGATAATGGCAGGTTGATGCTTGGCTGGGAAGGAGATAGGGTTGCCAACTCCAGGTTGGGAAATTCATGGAGATTTGGGGGGTGGAGCCTGGAGAGGGTGAGGTTTGAGGAGGGGTGCAGGTGTGTGGTTCCAAACCAGCCATTTCCTCCTGGGTAACAATTATTGCCAAACTCCAGGTGAGCACTGAAAATTACAACTGCTCTTCAGGTAGCAGAGATCAGTTCCTCTGGAGAAAATGGTGGACTCTGTGTCATTATACCCTGCAGAGGTCGCCACAGCACATTAACGCTGAGTGCCCAAGGCCTTGGCACTCTCCCAGAGCCTCTTTCTAGAGCTTGTTGTATTTATTTTTACAATGGGCCTTATTCCTAGTACTAGCATAATGCAAGGATGCGACTGAATATTTCAGATTTGGTGGTTCTATCTGAATCTGGAACTTCACTTCTGCAAATCAAAGCTGTGCATTTTATTGTTTGCACTATTGTCTCTTTCCTCCTGCTGAATTTTGCTCATGAAATTCATACATTTTCCCCAGTGTTATTTGTGCATTAATAATCAGCATTATACATATATGCAAGTGGGGGACCACAAGGCCTTGCAGGGGGCAACTCATTTCCCCCTCTATCCCTCCCTCACCGTTTCCTCTTTCCCTTCCCTGGTGTGAGCATAAGGATCTTTTAAAAGTCAAAGGAAGGAACAACCAGACTAAGGTGGAATGATTATGAAGCAGAAGAGCTTCAGGAGAGCAAGTAGAAGGCTCTCAACAAATGGAGACTTCTGTTTAATAATGTTAATAAAGTATTGTTAATTATAGAATAAAGATTTCTGCATAATTCAAAAGCCAGAGAACATCACACCTGGCAGATCCCACAGCCTCTTCCCTTTTCCAAGCATCAGCCAACCTACCTTTATTCCCCACCCCACCCCACCCTCCCCTCATTCCCTCCCCCTGGGAGCTTCTCCCTGGGAAAAATCTGGCCAAGTTTCACAGTAACTGCTGGTACCGGGCCAAGTTGTGCTGTGGCTGCTAGCGCCAGACCAGTCCCTGACAAGTGTTCCTTAAATAATTAATTATCATATCACATGGTGTGTAGTGTATACAGGAGATCCTAAGATTGTCTGGCAGCCAGAAATTCTAGCTCTTTAGAGTTATGCACCACTAGGTGGCGAGCTAGACTTGTTTTTGAGGAAAGATATGGTCTGCCATTGCATGCCTCTGTGTCCCAACTCTGGTATTCCTTGACGGTTGCCCTTCCAAATAATAGCCAAGGCCAACACTGCTTAGCTTCCAAGTTCTGACTGGATCAGGATAGCCTGGGCTATCCAGGTCAGGACAAGTGTTCCTTAATCAGAGAGGGATGGAACCTTTTCCAGGGTGGTTTTGTTCTCCAAGTCCAACCCTGCCCCCCTCCACAACTTTGATTTTCAGAAACCAAGGTTCAGGAAGCTGGGTAATAATTTTTGCCTAGCAACCTCAAAGATGGCACATAGCAGGGATTCTTTTCTTAAAGCTACAGGTGTTGTTCCTATTACTGGGGGGTATTAATCTCTCATTTAAAAAAAAAAATCATTCCTGCAAACCTGTAACTTCTTTCACATTTGTAGGGAAATCTCTCTTGTCTGTCCCTGGCTCCGTTTTGTGGACTTTATGATAGGTAAATTAGATATTTGATTATACTGTGACAAGCTGTACCCTGTAGCCCCAGAAAAAAACTGTTAGGGCAGCCCCTGTGGTAACGCTGAGTGATTAGGCCAACCTGGAAATGAATTGACCTGAACAGAAAGGGAGTAAGGACTCAATCTTTTTTTGTAATGCACAAGTGCTTTGGGGAGGGGTTATACGAAGGATGCAACAAAGGATTTTGGAGTCAGCCTGGAGCTGCCAGGAGAGCATGCAGGAGTTCCTTGCTGCTGTGTGGGGGAAGGGGTCAACAAGAACTTGTCCCTGCTCCCACCGCGAGGTAACGGAAGGCAGCAGGAACCCATATACACAGCAGTGACAAGAAACCTTGAGGTAGCCATCTTGGTAGGTGAGTTGGGGGGGCTCTGAAGGCACAGAGGTGTGATGTAATGGCAGCTGTCCTCCGATTCCATTAGCAGAGCAGAACAAGAATGCCACAAATGGTTACTGATGTGGCAGACATGTGTTTATAGTTGCCATTGGCCCACCACAGGAGGAGCCCCTGACAATTCTCGCTGTTCCCACACAGGTACTCAATGGGGCAGGGGAGGGAAATGGGTGCCCAAAATGGCCATCTAGCAACACGACATCTGTGTCACAGGACACACTTGGATTCAGCCCAAACTATGGTTCTGGTGAATCCTAGAGTGCCCCGTGACAGTGACGTCACTTCCCAATTATGTGGCTGGTAGTGATGTTGTGGCTTGGAAAGATCGTCATCAGGGTAAGTCCTGCTCCTCAGGGTAAGTCTCCTGGGTTCCACATGCTCCATGTCGAACACTCAACAGGCTTAGAACCCAAGGCCAAGACAGAGCCCCTTGGAGGTATCTAGTGCCGCGGCGATGGCATCAACATACAAATGATGCACAGTGTCTACAGGAATGCCATCTAGTTGTGTATTAAAAAAAATAACAAATAAAACTGTACAACACAATAGAAACAAATCTACCAAAAGCAACAGAGAACCAAAAGAGTCATGGAGAAAAAGGGAACAAGGAACATTTGCTCTTCCCCAGGTGAGACACAAGTCAACGTTTCATAAGCTCTGAACATTTGGGTTTGGGAAAAAATGTTCATTGAAATGAATTGCCCTGATTTGGAAAGTGCCAGCTTGGAAGTGTGTGTTGATACAGCTCCATCCCAGTTTGTGAGTCAAGCTTCCACTCCATACAAACTTAGCAATATTTTGACTATTTTATCCCGAACAAATCTCACGCAGAAGACTTGAGGGGTTTTTACCCCCCAACCCCACCACCCCTATTTCTTGGTGCGCAGCCTAAAGGAGGCAATGGATGGGGGTGTCAAACGCTCTGGCTAAGGGGATGACAAATGTGATGTAGGCAGTGTGAAAAATTAAATTTTCAAAATGTTAACATTCTCTACGTGCCAATTTTTTTTTGTGTTTGGTTTGCAATTATAGTTCCAAAATGCCAGTTATATTTCAGGGGGGGGGGGGTGGAATCCCATGTGCTCCAAAAATGTCAAAATGCAACATTTAAGCATCTCTTGCGGTACCTGCTAGCATAGTGGGCTGTGAATGTCATTCAGCCTCCTGGGCTACCACCTCCATCCTTCCATGCCTGCCTCCGTTCCGTCCGCTTTTTCTGCCAGCCTTCCTCTTGCCAATTGAGTCAACACAGCCAACAAATCTTGATGGATTGTTTTCAATTCGTTTGGAACCTGCATCAGGTTCCTTTCATTTCTCATCGGTCTTGGCCACTCTTGCAAGTTGTTGCTTCCTGTATTATTATTATGACTTGACCAGTGTTCCCTCTAAGCTGAGTTAGCATGAGCTAGCTCACAGTTTTTTAAACTCTGGCTCACACGTTTTTGTTTTCGCTCAGGAAGGATGGCTCCAGAGCAAACTAATTTATGCAGCAGCCAAATCACTCACTCACAAATTTGATGCCAGTAGCTCACAAAGTAGAATTTTTGCTCACGGGACTCCACAGGTTAGAGGGAGCATTGGACTTGACCCAGTCAGATATCTGACTGGTAGATGGTGTTCTATAATTCAAGAGCTAGCCAAGTTCTTAGGAACTGCAGATGTGTTTGGTGTGCGGACTCTAATCTGTAAGAACCAGGTTTGATTCCCCACTCCTCCATTTGTAGCTGCTGGATGACCTTGGGCAAGCCATAGTTCTGTCAGAGCTGTTCTTGAAAAGAGCAGTTTCTGTCAGAGCTCTCTCAGCCCCACCTACCTCACAGGGTGTCTGTTGTGGGGAGGGGAAGGGAAAGGAATTTGTAAGCCACTCTGAGACTCCAAGTGAAGGGTGGAGTATAAATCCAATCTCTTCTTCTTCTTCGCAGGATTCTTGCTGTTACAAGCAATACTCTCATCTGGAGCTGAGGTGATGTTATTTGTTTAATGCCCAAAATGTTTAAGTGTTTCTTGGGTCTTCTTCTGCTGCTGCTTCTTCTTCCTCATTTCTTTCTTTGTTGTCTTCTTTGTCATTTCCATCTTCATCTTCTATATCATCATTGTCCTCCTCTTCCTTATCATCATTATCTTGCTGTCAACTCATAATTGATATACGGTGACCATGAGGGTTTTTCAAGATGAGAGATCTTTAGAGGTGGTTTGGTGCTCCCTGCCTCTTCTCAGCAAACCTGGTATTCCTTGAAGGTCTCCTGTCCAAATACTAACCAGGGCTGACCCTGCTTAATTTCCAAGATCTGATGAGATCAGGCTAGCCTGGGCTATACAGGAGTAAATTTATAAATTAATTTACTGATTCATTACAATATGTCTCCCCTGCTGTTCCTTTGGGCTCAAGGCGGCTTATAAATGATAATTAAAACATTACAGATTAAAGGCAAATAACATCCCCAATACCTCCCTCCTTTCTTTAAAAGAGGCCTACTATTCACACTCCCCCTCCAAAGCCCATGCAAACAAGCAAGCTTGGCATCACCTCCTAAAGATCTCCAATGAAGGGCTCCCCTCACCCATTCCATAGCATGGCAGCCATGATGGAAAAGCCAGACAGGCCACCATGAGTGGGAGAATGACCAACAGGTGGCAGCCAGAAGACTGCAGTTGGCACACAGGAACATATTTAGCTCTGTCTGCCATTGATTCAGATTCTCAGATGTTGTAGCTTGGGAACATTGAACCTAAGGAAAACTGTTTTCTAGCCATTCCCACGGTCCATTGAGACCATCCTCTGAATGCCCTTACCTTCTGAAACAAGGCAGGTGGTCAGAAGAGACAGGATGTTTTCTGTGGTGGCTCCTCAAGTGTCGAAGGACCATTTTCCTGGTCCCTACTTCCTGTAGATTAAAGAACCAAGTAAAAATACTCATGTTCACTTAGACTTTGGGTTAATTTTTGTCCCTTCTTCCCTTCCCCTCTCCATAGATTAATCAGGTGGTTTTTTTTTAGAGAGAGGAGAGGAGAAGAGGAGAAGGAGAAGGAGAAGGAGAAGGAGGAGGAGGAGGAGGAGGAGGAGGAGGAGGAGGAGGAGGAGGAGGAGGAGGAGGAGGAGGAGGAGGAGGAGGAGGAGAAGGAGAGGAGAAGGAGAAGGAGAAGGAGAAGGAGAAGGAGAAGAAGAAGAAGAAGAAGAAGAAGAAGAAGAAGAAGAAGAAGAAGAAGAAGAAGAAGAAGAAGAAGAGGTGCCAGAACTCTCAAGAAGGAAATGAAGTTTTCAATCTGTATACTGAAAACTCATGAAAAACATATTTAAAAGAATTTTGTCAAAGAGGTTCCAGAACTCTGTTCTGGTGCATTCCCCCAGAGAAAAAAAAGCCCTGGGTTAGATTGTTGTTGGTATTTGTAATGATTTTTGACATGTGCTTATCGTTAGGTTCCTCAGAACCGCACAGGTTGAGGGATGGGATAAAAATCTTTTAAGCGCGGCTGAATGAATATCGTGTGATGTCATAAGGGGGGGAGAGCAGATCCACTCAGAAGCCACTAGAAAATCCCTGGTGGCCCATTTAGTACTGTGCTTTATCCAAATCATTTTGGATTAAGTAGACCTTGGCCTATTGCAGCAAAGTAGTTCTTAAGCAAGGTCCTTTCAGTTTTTCAAAGCATTTCACGTACGCAACAGCCCCATTGGGGAGGCAAGTGTTATTACCTCAGTATTGCAGGTAGGAGACTGAGGCAGAGGGTGTGTGGCTTGTCTCAGGCACAGCAGCTTTTAGAAGAGTGGTAGCCCTCAGCAAAGTTTCAGCTGTCTCCATCCATGTATGAGTGCAAGATTTAATGCTAATGCTTATTGCTTCCAGGAGCCCACTGAAGGGAGGGGGACTCCTGGTCCCACCCTCCATTGCCAGCTCTCACTCCAGTGAGCAGCAGGAGGGAAATGGGGAGGCATCACTGCTGACATTCTAGGAACTGACCAAATCTCTATGGTATTTACTATTGTTTGGGGGATTCCTAGAGTGTCGGAGGGGAGTGGACATCACTTCTGGGTCTTCACCTGGAAGTCATGTCAAAGCAACAGAAAAGCTTTGGCCTCCCAGCCTCCACCTCCATACAACTTCTAGGGATTGTGGACGTAGTCCTGGCTTCCGTATAAAATGCCAGGAATGGAATCTGCAGATAACAGGCTTGTCATGTAGATGTGCACAGCTCGTAATGCTTGTCTTTATTACGACTCGAGTCCTCGTCTCAAATTATTTCCCCATTTGCAAATAGAAATGAGACACGTTTCAAGCTCATCTGCTGCTTTGGCACTTGCAGGGTCAGTGCATTCATGAGCTTAAACAGCCGCTGCTCTAGGTACAAACTTTAATTACAGACAGTAACCCTTTATTTAATCTTGATGAAAATGCCTTGATTCTGCTGCAGTTGAATCGAGCTTTTCGTAAATACAGCTATAAATGCTGCCGGAGCTGCTGCCTCCTCCTTTTCCTCCTCCCACAGGATCCCTGCTTGCAAATATGGAGCACGGGACTAGGTGTGATGGTAACATGCAGTGTACGTGCAAGGGAAAGTGAGTGTTGCACACTTCCTCACTAGCCAATGCACCACTTCCAGCCTGCCCCCCAAACAATTTATTTTTTATTTATTATCCATTTTTTTTAGTTGCTGTTCACCCAGAGGGTCTCGCGGCAATTCACAACACTCAAAATTCCATTGCAATATAGATCAACCCCTACTTTGATACATCGAATGATGAACTATTAACTTGAAAAGTCTGCCCAGGTAAAAGACAAGACCTCTCGGCAGCAGCATCTTCCAAACGCATCTGCAGGCAACAGGTGGGGCTGAGCGGGTAGAAAAGTACGGCCTCGATGGCAAAGTCTCCCCAGGCACCAGGTCTGGTCCCCACGCAGCACAGAACGGATGTGCATGGCTCAAAACCATCATGGGCTAATTTAGAAGTCTCAACATGATTTACACTTGTATGTATTACTGGAAGCTTGTGCTGAGTGGTCCCAGACTATTCGAGCCAAGGGATGGATCTGCCCGTCAGTACAAGTGATGAGCAAATACCTACGGGCACAATCTGAAAGGGCATGCATTTTTTTTAATGATCTCAAAATAAAACATTTTTATTATCACAGGATTCCAATAAAAGAGTTGTAGTGAGCCATCAACTACCCTCATGTGCAGTGTTCCCTCTAAGCTGAGTTCATGTGAGCTAGCTCACCATTTTTTAGCCTCCAGCTCACACATTTTTGTCTTCGCTCAGGAAGGACAGCTCCAGAGCAAACTAATTTATGTAGCAGCCACATCACTCACTCACAACTTTTAATGCCAGTAGCTCACAAAGTAGAATTTTTGCTCCCAGGACTCCACAGCTTAGGGGGAGTGTAGTTCATGTGTATACCCCATTTGCAGTACAAGTAAACTTTCATGCCTGTACTGGAGACAACTTCCCTCTGAGATGAGAACCCTCTGGGTTCCTTCCTTGAGAGCCAGTTTGGTGTAGTGGTTAAGTGCGCGGACTCTAATCTGGGAGAGACTCCTCCACTTGCAGCGGCTGGATGACCTTGGGCAAGCCATAGTTCTGTCAGAACTGTTCTCTCAAGGACAGTTCTGGAAAGAGCTCTCTCAGCCCCACTTACCTCACAAGGTGTCTGTTGGGGGGAGGGGAAGGAAAGGAGTTTGTAAGCCGCTCTGAGACTCCAAGTGAAGGGCAGGGTATCAATCCAATCTCCTCCTCCTCCTCCTCTCCTCCTCTTCTTCCTCCTCCTCCTCCGCCTCCTTCTCCTCCTCCCTTAAGGATAGGTGTTTATTCAACCTTCTTTTTTGTCTGAGAGAAGCACTGACTCCAACAACACAACACTAATAAACAGGGGTTTCGCTCAGCCTTCCCATAACCTCCAACAGAAAGTTCTTTGGAAAATTGGCTGAAGGATCCAAAACACAAAAAAGAGAAGATGACTGCCCACTGTGTGACCCCTTAATACAAAAAATGGGGAGCGGAGAGACAATTTCTCAGATCCATCCACTTACAGAAGTCGACGTTGAGGTAAATCAGTTCTCTTTACTATCTCGACTGTTTCTTTCACCGTGCACAGCGCCTCATCTCTACACATCCCCGGCTTTGTTTCAACACACAAGCTGGCTTTCGTGAGAAGTGATGCCACAGCACCCGTCACTCTTCAGTCTGGGCACCTGCAGACGGCACACATTTTTTGAAGGAGGTAAAAAAGGAGACTAAGGCCGATGGTGCAACATCAGGTGGAGATCTGTTTTATTACGCAGCGTGATGAGATAATTTGTCATTTTTTGTAATTTCCCCCAAAAAATCCCCTATGCATTTCACCAACTGTCTTCATCAGGGGAATCTGTTCGTCTTGCGGCGGTTCTTCACAAAGAGTAACTGCTGCAAGACGGACAGATTCCCCTGACAAAGCCTGTTGGCAAAACATGTAGCATTTTTTATTATTTTTATTGAAATTTGCCTGAGTAATAAAATAGATTTTCACCGGGTTTTGCTCCTTCGGCCTTGGCCTTATTTTTTATCTCCTGTGACTGCTGCGGATCTTTATTTTCTTGTTACGAATGCATTTTTTAAAGGCTTAGGAATGTCCACTGGGCATTCATCTGACAGGATGCTTGCAAAGCGTGCACACCTTTCTGCCTGCCTCTTCCCTGCGCCAGTCCTTTTAAAGATGTAAACCTTCACCCTCTTCTCAGGTTACAGTGAGTGCACACACATCCTGTGTGTATTTGCATACATCTTGTGTGTATGAAACGGAGGAGGAGGAGGAGGAGGAGGAGGAGGAGGAGGAGGAGGAGGAGGAGGAGGAGGAGGAGGAGGAGGAGGAGGAGGAGGAGGAGGAGGAGGAGGAGAAGAAGAAGAAGAAGAAGAAGAAGAAGAAGAAGAAGAAGAAGAAGAAGAAGAAGAAGAAGAAGAAGAAGAAGAAGAAGAAGAAGGTGATTTATACCCCTCCCTTCACTTGGAATCTCCTTTCCTTCCTCTCCCCACAACAGACACCCTGCGAGGTAGGTGGGGCTGAGAGAGCTTTGAGAGAACTGCTCTTGAGAGAACAGCTCTGAGAGAACTTGTGACTGACCCAAGATCACCCAGCTGTCTGCATGTGGACGAGTGGCGAATCAAATATGGTTCTCCAGATTAGAGTCCACCACTTTTAACTGCTACAACACACTAGCAGTCACTCAACTAATGTGCATTCACTTTACTAATGCACCTGGGAACCAGTACCTGGGTAACTATGGAGTTTCAATCACACATTCAGTTGTAGTACATGTATTGAATGTAACATGAGAATTACTCAATGCATGTATAAATGGGGGAAAAGGCTACACTGTACACTGATTATAAATGCATTCACTATAACTTATGAACAAGGCTCTTATTTTATTACAGGTCATTGGGAAGATCAACATAGCTCCCTATGCAATACTGTTCATTTTAAATTGCAGGCACACTATCAATACAAGCATATACTTGAGTATTTGGGAGACAAAAATGGGCATTACCAAAAGAGTAACCTTGGTTTTTGAGAATAATCTAGGGCTGTCGAAAGGGGGGAGAATCAGCCCAACAGTGTGACATCACTTCTAGGGATAAGCCAGAAGTAACCTCAGTCCTCTCTAGGAATCACCAGAAACTCTATGGCAAAATGTCATGCTGTCAGGAACAGCCTCTTGTCCCTGCGTCTCCCATCTCCCACTGGTTACCATGCCTGGCAACCATAGTTCAGTAACTTTCTGCAGAGAATGACTCTTTTAAAAAAGTATAATCCATAACTGGAGTGTGTCTTTCCTGTAAATTATTCTTCCCAGTCTTCCCCAGCATGACTTCTTGCTGGTGTGGATGGGAAACTTTGGTTTTCATGGCCTCCTGAACTGAACTTGAAGTCTGAGAAAGCTACATTTCCCATCAGTCCTTGCAATTCAGGAAGTACTGGGTATGTATTAATGGTAGCTGCTGGCGAGCTTCCCATACAACCGCTGCTCTTTTTTTTTAATTGCAAGCACACCGTTAATACGAGCCTACACTTGAGTACTCTGGAGAGAAGAATGGCCATTACCAAAAAGGGTAACCTCGACTTTTGAGCATTTTATTTGCAAGGATTTCAGCATTCATTAATTGCTACTAAACAGAAGTATTAACCCAAAAGCATGAGTAACGCATGCCAAGATCAATTCAGGCGTGCTCTGGCATAAACGGTGGGTGTAGCCACAGCTTCTTATAAGCTCCCCGGGCTCCGTGTATTTGCTGATTCAACCCTTTCAGCCCCCTCCTCCCTGCCCACGCACACACGCACTTACACCGTGTTCCAGACAGGAGGCTGAAGTTGGTTCCTTATTCGCACTTCTTATTCATGAATAAGGAATGAATAAGGAAGTGCAAATAAGGAAACAACTTCAGCATCTTCCCGTCTCACAGGGTTCTGGTGAGAATGGAATGGGAAAGTATTAAATGCTACAAGCCATCAAATGGGGTACAGAGACACGCCATACCCTTCTTTTTAGAGGATGTCTCTTTCTAAAGGACTCAGAACAGTTCTCACATGGGCCTTCTTGTGCTAATTTTGTCTGATGCCATTTACCATCGATACATCATTTTATAAAATTCTCTTTAAGAGTAGAGCTCAGCATAAATGCAGCATATTTCCCCATTGTTCCATTTGTAAATTATATCCTAGGTTTTTGGCCCATTTTATCATGGATTCTTTCACTCGTTCATCCTCTGTCTCAAATTTCAACAAGAGTTTATACATTTTAGCAATAAAATGTTCATCAGTGGTACATAATTCCGTTTCAAGTTCAGTTTTCGATTGTTCAAAACCATGCAATCATTTGTCTGCTTTAAGCGTTAACCATTTATGCTCAGTTATCTTTTCTCATCTATAGAATGCTTCTTGGGTAGAAAGCCACAAGCTGACCCCTCTCCTCCTGCCCCCTCCCATCTGCTGTGCTGCCCGGAGATCGGTCCCTGTTACCCAGATGTTGATGTCACAATGGCAGCATCACAAAGTGCCCAGGAGACAGAGATGCTTAGAGAGGCTTGAGCCTTGGCAGTTGGATTCAAAAGCAGAGGCTGTCAACCGAGAGGCCCACCGTTGGGCTAACGGTAAGCCATCAAGAGGGCCAATGGCGAGTTTTAAAGTGGAAGTTGGTGGGGAGAAGGATGGTTGGTAGGAGGTAGGAGGTGGCGAAGCAGGAGGTGGGTATAGGGTTGCCAGCCTCCAGGTGGGGCCTGGAGATCTCCCACTTTTACAACTGAGCTCCAGCTGACAGAGATCAGCTCCCCTGGAGAAAATGGTGGACTCTATGGCATTGTACCATGCTGAGGCCCCTCCCCTCTGCTCCCTTCCCCAAACCCTGGCCTCTCCTGGCTCTACCCCCAAAGTCTCCAGATATTTTCCAACCCAGTCCTGGCAACCCTAGGTGGGTAGGAGGCAGTTGAAGACAGTTTTATTGGAGACTGCCTTGGACTGGTTTAGTTTTGAATGACTGGCAGTCCAAGTTGTTCATTGTGGCTTTTAATGGGTTTTTATAATTGTTGTTTTATTTGTATTGTTTCAAAGGCTCCAGAAACAGCAAGATCGGCGAAGGGTGTGCCAAAGACGCAGTGATCTGGGGTGTCCCTCCCCTCACCTCCCCTCCCCAGCTCACCGGCACCCCTTCCTCCACTCACTCTGTCTCTGTCTCCTCTCTCAGCACTTTTGACTGTCTTCTAACCTGTGATCTTCACTCTGCCTTCTAACCCATTAGCTCCACCCCCCCTACTAGTTCTTGTTTCCTCTCTCCCACCACTCTTATGACTCTACCTCCTCCTCTTCTCCCTCTCTCCTCCTCTACCTCCACCATCCCCTCTTCCCTTCCCTGCCTTCCCTTCCCAGCTCCCCTCCCTAACCCACCCCCACTAACCCACTGACTTTCCCCCCCAACTGTCCCCACTGTTTCTGCTTCCTCTCCCTCCACTGGCCCCGCTGTTTCCTATTCCACTCCCGCCACCCCCCCCAACCAATATCTGGGGCGGTGGAGGGAATGGAACAGGGAGTGATTGGGGGTGGTGAAGGAAAGGGAACCAGGGGCACACCTGCTACGGACCTCACATTCCATTGTTTCCCAAGAGGAACTGATGGAATGGGGGGCCTGCAGCTGACCCCATCCTCTTCCTACCCCCTCCCTCCCCTGGGAGTGGGAACTCCACGGTAGCTGCGCCAGGCAGTGGCCCTTTGCCAGAGAAGTCTTCCACTGGAGCCAGTGAGGTGAGTAGTTTCCTTTGTACCGTGTTCAGCTCAGTGTCAGAAGCAAATCGGCAAGATCCCGTTCATTGCCACGGCACAGTTTCTGGCCATTCACCACCTGATATTGGGAAAGTTCTTTTAAAATGTATTTGTATTTTTTTTTCTTGCAAAACCATTTATCTATTTATTTAGAAAATCAGCTTCAAAGAACCAGAAACAATTTATTACTGAGGCGGCAGAGTGTCAAGGTGGCAGAGTTATTTGGCCCTTAAAGAGCACAAGAGGTGCAGTGCCTTCAGGATTCCTCCTATTGAGGAGAGAAAGGAAGTGTCGAGATCCTGTGAAGATACTATGCCCTCAACTGAACACATGAGCAGCCATATACTGAATCCGACCATCAGTCCATCAAAGTCAGTATTGTCTACTCAGAATGACAAAAACTCTCCATGGTCTCAGGCAGAGGTCTTTCCCATCATCTACTGCCAGAACTTTGAACTGAAGATACCAGGGATTGAACCTGGGACTTTCTGCATGCCAAGCAGCTGCTCTGCCACCATTCAGCAGATACAGATCCCAGAGGATCAGAGCAGATGAGCAGAGTCATGGCTGAAACAGCAAGTCAATTCTGCAGCCCCTTTGTCAAGATCGTACTGACTGTGGCTTTAAAAATGGTGCTGATAAAGGCCCATTCTCTGCCTTGGGGTTCACGCAACAGAGGGCTGGGCTAGGATCTGGGAGAGCCAGATTCAAATGCCATTCCTTGGGCCCTTCGCCTTCTCTCAAACCGACCAGTCTCGTAAGAGGCTGAAGCTGGTTCCTTATTTGCACTTCCTTATTTATTCCTTATTCGTTACTTATTCATGAATAAGGAAGTGCAAATAAGGAACCAACTTCAGCCTCCTCCAAACCAGTATCTTATTCAAATCTCCTTAGAAATACAGGCCTCAGGGAAGCGTCCAAATATTTTTTGGGGGTGCAGCCTGGCCCCAGTGTCTGCCTGTGTGTTTGTCCTAGGGGCACTGCACTTTGGAGCCACTGGCACCGGAACCGTGCTTTGGACCAGCACACAGAATGTGTCCCCTTGAAGGGGAGGGTCTCCTGAAGATGGGGGTGCATGAAGTGTGGGGGTCCAAACCTTATTTTGGATACAGAGGGCACTTTCTTATTCAAATTTCCTTTGAAACACAGGCCTTGGGGAAGCCCTGCGAATAGGAGCTCGTGGCATCAGAACTGGTGTCTGGACCAGGCATCACTGTATGTCAGCGTGCAGGGCACAGTCTCCAGAGCATGGGGATGTGTCATTTGGGGTGGTCCAGATATTTTTGGGGGGTGCAGCCTGGCCCCAGTGTCTGCATCTGTTTGTCCTGGGGGCACCACACTTTGGAGCAACTGGCACCGGAACTACACTTTGGACCAGCTCACAAAATGTGTCCCCTCGAGGGGGAGGGTCTGCTGAAGACGGGGGTGTATGAAGTGTGGGGGTCCAAACCTTATTTTGGGTGCAGAGAGCACTTCCTTATTCAAATCTCCTTTGAAATACAGGCCTCGGGGAAGCACTCTGAATAGAAGCTCGTGGCATCAGAACCAGTGTTTGGACCGGGCATTACTATATGTCACCTTGCAGGGCATAGTCTCCAGAGCGCGGGGATGTGTCATTTGGGGTGGTCCAAATACTTTTTGGGGGTACAGCCCGGCCACAGTGTCTGCCTGTGTGTTTGTCCTGGGGGCACCGCACTTTGGAGCAATTGGCACCGGAACTGCACTTTGGACCAGCACACAAAATGTGTCCCCTCGAAGAGGAGGGTCTGCTGAAGATGGGGGTGTATGAAGTGTGGGGGTCCAAATCTTATTTTGGGTGCAGAGGGCACTTCCTTATTCAAATCTCCTTTGAAACACAGGCCTTGGGGAAGCTCTGCGAATAGAAGCTCGTGGCATCAGAACCGGTGTTTGGACCGGGCATCACTGTATGCTACCTTGCAGGGCACAGTCTCCAGAGAGCAGGGATATGTCCTTTGGGGTGGTCCAAAGTTTATTTTGGGGGTGCAGCCAGGCCCCAGTGTCTGCTTGTGTGATTGTCCTAGGGGCACCACACTCTGGAGCAGCTGGCCCCAGAACTGTGCTTTGGACCAACACACAGAATATGTCCCCTCAAAGGGGAGAGTCCTGTAAACATGAGGGTATATGATATGTGTTGGTCCAGACCTTATTTTGGGGTTCAGAGCTTTCCAACTCTCCTTAGTGTTTCTGAATGACTACACGGATAAGTAACGAAAAAGGAATGAATCAGGAAGTGCGAATAAGGAACCAACTTCAGCCTCCTGTTCCAGACTCATAACGTTTCACGGGGTTGAAGCTGAACCCTGTAATTCCTGCAGAGGGGACATTTTTGGAAAATTGGAAAGTGCTGTAGGGCCACTCGGCTGTGCTATTTGTGTTCTTTTAAAATTGATTAAAATTAATGGAAACAGACAGAAAAACCATTAAAACAAAGGCAGTGTTTGTTGCTGCCTTTCTTTGGGGGCGGCGGCGGCGGGGAGAGTCAGGCTGCACACGCTTCAGGAGACGGATGGGTTTCGTTCCCGTTCCCCCTCTCCTTCTCTAAGCAATTAACTATTTTGTTAATTGTTTCTGCTTCTATTTAAAATATACCAGGCCTGCCTCACAGCAGGAGTAAGTATTATTCTCTGGGAAAGAGGGAACAGGAGGCTTAAGCAAAACACATTTAACATTTGCCAGAGAATAATCAGGGGGAGATGGAATGCCTCGCGTATAAAAAAGCATCTAACAGCCATTTCATTGCATGACACGACGCTTGTTTCGGGGAACATTTAAAGTGAGGCAATTAACCCTTGCTGTGGGACTGACTCTGCATCTCTAATCAGGGCAGCTCAGGCCTTGCAGATCCTGGCAGCTACTGAAGGTCTCCATAGGTTTTGGTGTGGAAGTTCACTTTCAAGCCCGGAAGGGTAAAGTTGGTTTCATCCGTCCCAGGTGTTCCTGTTGCCCGTACCATTTAGAACAGGGGTGTCAAACATAAGGCCCGGGGGCTAGAACCGGCCCATCCATGTCTCTTACCTGGCCCCTGAAAACAACCCGTATGTATGGAAATATAAGGTACTCCCTCTTTTATGATATCCCTTGGGGGGGGGAACCTAGTCTTGTGAGTGATTAAATAACATTTATTGGGGCTTTTGTGGGCTCCCCAGTAAACCAATTGCTTTCACTGCTAGGAATCAAATGTTTTTGTCTGTATTTTTGAGTTAAAAATACTATTGTTAATTGGGTTTGCCTGTGTCCTTTATAAAGTTTCTGTCTCCGGTACCGGGCATTACATTTTATGGCACACATGGCCTGGCCCGACAAAGTGACATTCATGTCAGATCTGGCCCTCGTCACCAATGAGTTCGATACCTCTGATTTAGAAACTACTTTCTGTATTCAAAGTGTGTCACCTATATCACCTTGTAATCATAACAGCAGCCTTCAGAGGTAGGACAGTTCAATTATCCCCATTTCACAGGTTTGGCAGCCATGATCCCTCATGAGCCAAGCCTCTAATCTCCCCCGATGGCCTTCTGATTGAAACAATAACTTTGTCGCTTGCTCAGTAGCGGCGGGTTTGGAGTTTCATTTCCTTCTGCCTAGCAATTGTGTTTTGCATCTCTGCAGTAGATGAAATTGATTCGCCCCCAGGGTCATGGATGGCTGAGTGAGGTAATTAAATTATGCGGAGGGTACTACGACTACCATGAGGCTGTGCAAAAACACGTTATAAACCGACAAAAGCACAGATTTGCATGCCAATTTTTATACATGGTTTTTATTTATAATCACTGGCTGAGTGCTTAATTCGCTTACTATTTATTGACACTTTCGACTGCTAAGCAGTCACCAGCAAGCAGTGGTGACTGGTTTATGAAGGCGGGGAAACTAGGACTCCCATTGAGCTCTGTGAGAACACATGTGTAAAATTGTGCTGTGTTTGAATCTGTGGACAGAAACCTGATGAACAGGCTCCAGCTGCTTGCAAACTGCTGAACTGCTTGGTGAAAAAACTGGCTCCCTGCTCATTGTCAAGGAACAGAATGTGAACTGAATCAACAGGCTTTTAAGCATCCCTACTTGGAAATGAAGGAAGGGGTTCAGAAAACAAGCCAGAGAACTTGTTCGCAAAATGACACTCCATTTGATTGTCCCACATGTATATGCGTGTAAAAGCATGCACATGAACACTAAGGCACCATGTGTATGCAGCCTGCCATTTCATATGGTGCAGCTTTTGAGAAGTGCCAGCAACATATTGTAGGACAATTGTATCACCTCCCAGTATATTTCAATGCAGAGAACAACAGTCACCATCCCCCACCCCGGTCTGCTAAATTGGTGATGGGCAAGTCAACAAAGAATAATTGAAATAGATGGAACAAAGTATTTGGCCAACTGTAACAGTGGACAGGGCCATAGTCAGCAGTGGGGCTTTGGGGGTGATGCCCCCCATGGATGTCCCCATGCCTTGGATGACCCCCACTAGACTCCTCCCCCTACCCGATCCCAGGCCCTGCAAAGAGATGTGCCTGGTCTCCATCCTCTGCCCTGCCTATCTGCCTCTGTGGCTCTCTCCCGAGTCCCTCAGAAGCAGCAGGAGGCAGCAACTGGGCTGGAAGTGGGGTGTGGGGTAGCCATGGTGGGGAGTTCCATTTGTCCTCCTCCTCCTGAACCCAGTTCCTGCATTGAGTGCCTGGATCACCTAGCAGTCCACCTAGCAGCCACTGATGATCATGCTGTCCTCAAATGCCCCTGAAGGGGCGGGCCAGGCCAGCTTCTTGGTTGGGACCAGGCAGTGTGTCTCTGGTGCCAGGCAGAGAAGGATGGTGGATGGACAGATGGATGGGCCATGGCCAGGGCGTCTCTGCCAGGGCTTCTGGGGCAGCTGCTGTGTGAGTGTCACGGGGGAGATAGGGAGGCATGTCATTCAAATAGTGCCCTCAGTGTCCCAAGCGTCCCCCACCCTACAAAAAATCCTGGCTATGGGGCTGACAGTGGCCAACGCCCTGATGTGGATGGGCCACCCTAGTCAGATCTCATCAGGTCTTAGAAGCTAAGCAGGTTCAACCCCGATTAGTACTTGGATTGGAGAGCATTGAAGAAGTCCAGGGTCGCTGTGCAGAGGCAGGAAATGGCAAATCACCTCTGTTTGTCTTGTGTCTTGAAAACCCTATGGGGTCGCCATAAGTCCGCTGTGACTTGACAGCACTTTCCACCATCCATAAGGGTGGGGGGAGCTTTGAGCAGTGCGAATAAGGGTGGCAGATGAGCCACCTCATTTTTCATCTGTGAAATGTCGGAAGACGTGCAGATGTTGTATCGAGGGTGGCAGGGCACGAGGGCCCAGGGCAAACCCACCTGTAGCTCTTTTCTCTCTGCAGACACGCACAGGGTAAAATCACACTTGGATCGGTGGCTGTGTGACTCCCTCTGGCTTCCCTTTATGCCTTCTGATTTATGCAGATGCTTGTGCTGATGAGCAGAAGTGCATCGCCAAAGTGCCTTCCAAACAAACGTGCCTCTGTTGTTTAAGCTGCCCCCCTGGAGGGAGATGGGGGCCATGAGCTTCCACAGATTGCTGACTTCTGTGAGAGTCAGCTGGGTCTCCAGCAGCACTCACAGACCAAGCAGTTTCCCAACATCTCACAATCATTAGCCATCTGGTCCTTCTCTGCACTCATGGGAGAGAAGAGGCAGGCAGTCCTCCCCCAGTGCTTTGTCTTCATTTTTACAGGGTTATGGACACATCTACATCACAGACACCGAAACTCCTTTCATAACCAGTCAATTCCTGCAAGGTATCCCTAGTGTCTGTGTTTGAGCCCCTGTGAGCCACAGAACCCAAGCTAGCCCTTTTCTCTCTGGGCACCGAGGGTAAACTGGCTTGACCCACAGTAACAAGTGTTCAGTTTGGTGTAGTGGTTAAGTGTGCAGACTCTAATCTGGGAGAACCGGGTTTGATTCCCCACTCCTCCACTCACAGCTGCTGGATGACCTTGGCCAAGCCATAGTTCTGGCACAGCTGTTCTTGAAAAGAACAGTTTCTGTCAGAGCTCTCTCAGCCCCACCTACCTCATAGGGTGTCTGTTGTGGGGAAGGGAAGTGAAAGGAATTTATAAGCTGCTCTGTGACTCCAAGTGAAGGGTGAGGTATAAATCCAATCTCCTCCTCCTCCTCCTCCTCCTCCTCTTCTTCTTCTTCTACTACTACTACTACTACTACTAATTCTGGAGGGTGGAAACCACAGTGATCTGTCTCTGTCAGTTCTGGAGCCTTCAATAAAATCCCTACATAGTGATCCCCTCTGTTAGTGGAAGAAGGTTCATGCCAGAAAGTGCTTTGGCCCTGGGTGGGTATCCCACAGTTCCAGGTTAGACCCCTTTTAAGCTGTCCCAAGCCACGTGGGAAGTCCACACCATGATGATGGTAGTACACCATTTCCAGCTCAGCCATGTTTACATCTGGCTGAGCTAAAGGAACTCTTAGCTGATGGCTGGTACCCTCAGGGTCATGCCTCACTCACACTTGGGAATGGCAGTAGAAAATCTCTAAGAGACAATTCTCATCCTACTCCCTCAACTGTAATAATTAGAATTTGTAACTGGAAAACTATAAGGAACAATGGTGGATGATGGCATTCTTTGGGTGTCCATAGAATTGGAACCCCTGGTCCAATCTTGTTGAAACTTGGGGGTTCTTTTGGGGAGAGGCTCCAACAGATACACAGCAAATTTGGTTACTCTACCTCAATCCCTTTCCTCCCCGGCCCACTGAATATACCCTAGGAAATTTGCCATTTACCATAATGACCCCATAGGGTATGATGAAGCCGAATCTATTCGGGATTCCGCAGTATTTCTCGAATACCAATACAGTACCAATACTAGTATTCAGGAATATTCAGGTATACCAAATATATTCAGGGTTTTAAACCCCGAATCCGAATAATACTGGATATCTTTTCGTTGCACACCCCTACTATCCAGGCAACATTTTTTGCTCAATATGTTTGAGTCGGCATCTCTTTGACAAAGAACAACCCAACCATTTACTAAACCTTTCTATGTTTTAGGGAAAAGAAACTGTTAGGAAGAGCAGTGTGCCCTTTTCCATCTCTGACTTTTTAAAAAGTGTTACCAATGTGATTCCGGTAATTCTGCCTGTTTTCACTGTTTACATCTCTGACTCGTTTGCTTCTCTAATGCTGTTCTTATTCCATTCCTCTGACACTTTGTTGATTTTCAGTTCACACACACAAGATTCATTCTAAGAGCAAGAATCTGGCATGAGAAGATGGGAAACTGCAAGGGGGAGGGGGGGAACCCTGTTCACAAAAGTTCTCATTTCAGCCTGTCTGCATATGGCACAAAGTTCCTGTTTCCTGGCAACCCTTCTACCTTTATGATGGTGAAAATGCAATCTTTGTATTCAGGCATTCAATCGCCAAATGCACCCTTGGCTAATTTAATTCATAGAGCAAAAGTTATGCCCCCTCCAGTAATTTTGGCACACAGCTGCATGTGCTGAAAGATGGCGAGGGATACAATTGTTCAAAACTGGATATTGTGTGAGGGTGGGAGGTGAGAGAATTCAAGTCCTCACTTCCAGGGTCAATTTTACTATGTTTTACTCCCAAAGCACTGTGTTTCTCAGCAAAGCCTACAAGTTGAGTTGCCAACTGTGGCTTCAGAAATTTCTGGAAATTTGGGGGCAATGTCTGGGGAGTAATCCTTAGGGTTGCCAGTCTCCAGGTGGGGCCTGGAGACCTCCTGAAATAACAGTTGATTATGAATGGTTGTGAATGATCACAGATAATTGTATCTTTATTTTTGGTTTGTGAAGATTTATCATTTATTAGTGGCTATGTAGTATTTTAGATTGTTTAGTATTTGTAAGTAAAGGTAAAGGTTTCCCTTGCTCGAAAGGCAGTTGAATCTGACTCTAGGAGGTGGTGCTCATCTCCATTTCCAAGCTGAAGAGCCAGCGCTGTCCGAAGACATCTCCTTAGTCATGTGGCCAGCATGACTAGATGCCAAGGTACACAGAACACTGTTTTCCCACCGAAGTGGTACCTATTTATCTACTTGCAATTTCTTGCTTTCAAACTCACTGCATCATGCGGCACTAGGATCTCAAACTGCCAAACTACAGATCTTCTGGTCTGCAGCTCAGTGTCTTAACCTCTGAGCCACCACAGCCCCTTAGTATTTGTACCAAATGCCTAATAAAATGAAATAAACAATTGATCCCAAGACCACTGAGATCAGTCCCGCTGAAGAAAATGGCTGCTTTGGGTGGTGGACTCTATGGCATTATACCTTCCTCCCCTCCCCAAGCCCTGCCCCCTCAAGATCCACCCCCTCAAAATCTCCAGGAATTCCCCAATATGGAGTTGGCAACCTTAGAGCTCAATGTGGATGTGTTGTCACTCTAGGCCTTCTGTTTATCCTAAAATCTATGACATGCCATAGAGTCTGCTCTCTGAAGCAGCCATTTTCTCTAGGGGAACTGATCCTGTTGAATCACAATGTCCATCTATTTATTATTTGTTTGGTTCATCATCCCATTTCCCACAGTAGCAAAGCATGGGAGGGAACAAGCACCCCTTTCCCTGCACCTCTGCTCCTGAACATGGAGGTTCTGTTTTGACATAACGGCTATTATCTATTGAGGGACCTGTGCTTCATTAATTTGTCTCCTCCTCCTTTGAGGAGGCTATTGGCCATTGCTACATCTTGCGGCAGTAAGTTTCATAAGTTAATGCTATGCTGCATGAGGAAATCCTTATA
The DNA here is from genome assembly GCA_029375565.1 of Gekko gecko. Lineage (NCBI taxonomy): Eukaryota > Metazoa > Chordata > Lepidosauria > Squamata > Gekkonidae > Gekko > Gekko gecko. Next base: position 17,851,510 of record JAPDNY010000013.1, on the reverse strand, counting down.
TTGGGTTTTTTGGAAGTTGCTGCTTATCACCTTCACTGGGTGGCCTTGAATTGAACTGTTGCAGAGGGGGGGTAGGAATCCTTTCCCTGTCCATTTTCTCCATATCATGCACAACGGTATAGCTCACGCCTGTCTAAGGCATTTTTCTTCTAAACTGAGAAACCTCAAATGCATTAGCCTTTTCTTTCAGGGAAGTTGTTTTGAGTCGACCCCTGGGTCACTGTGTTTACCCTTTTCTCCATCTTTTCCCCCCAGCTCTATGATTATTGCAATGGAGCTAAACTGAACTATGATTCTAAACCACTATAACCCTCCCTGGATTTTATTATTCATTTATTTGCTGCATTTTTATCTCACCTTTCCTCCAAGGAAACTGGGATGGCATGTCTCATTCTGTCCTTCTCCATACTGTCTTAACAACAACCTTGTGAAGTAGGTTACAGCGAGAGAGAAGGTCTGGCCCAAAATGACTTGATCAACAGTAGAATCCTAAACAGAGCTACACTCTCCTAAGTATATTGATATCGATGGGCTTAGAAGGGTTTAACTATGTTTAGGATTGCACTGTTAAGTGTTATACTGTTACGTTTTGCAGGAAGGCAGGATTCAAACCATGGTCTCCCCTATCCTAGTCTGCACTGGCTCTCTTTCCTATTCTTGAGTGGATGGATGGACAGACAGACAGACAAATGGATAGATAGGTGGAGAAGAAGAAGAGGAGGAAGGAGAAGGAGGAGGAGGAGGAGAAGGAGAAGGAGAAGGAGGAGGAGGAGGAGAAGGAGGAGGAGAAGAAGAAGAAGAAGAAGAAGAAGAAGAAGAAGAAGAAGAAGAAGAAGAAGAAGAAGAAGAAGAAGAAGAAGAAGAAGAAGAAGAAGAAGAAGAAGAAGAAGAAGAAGACAGTGTTGGATTGGATTTGGGAATCTTGGATTTGCACCCCCATTCTGCAATAGGAGCTTGTTGGGCAATCATGGGCCAGTTGCAAATTTTATGTACCTTATTGGGTTATTGTGGGTATAACGTGGAAGAAGTGAGAATGATGTTAACCCAGATGTGACATCAAGCGGCTCTAAAATCCAATGCCTGCATAGGGTTGCTGGGCTTGAGATGGGTGGTAGGGACATGGGGTTGGCATGACATCAGTACAGTTCAGAGATCTGTATTTAGCTACTGGAGTAGCCACCCCTGAATTAAAGCCAATATTATTCAGCTTTTATTCAGGCTCAGCTACTCATGGAGTCCTGCAGCCCCTACCACATGACTCCCTGGTGAAGGGAAGGCATTTGAACTTTAAATACCTCCCCTTCCCTTCCGTCTCAGGCTCATGCCACCTCTGTGGCCTGACACTCTGTGAAGGGAGGGTATTTAAAGTTTAAATACCTTCCCTTCTCTGGGGGGTCATACTGAGGAGGTGGCATAAGCCCCAGAGGGAAGGGGAGGTATTTAAAGTTCAAATACCTTCCATTTACTTGCCAAGTTGTGTCGTGGTGTGGCTCAGTGGGTGAAATTCTCCATTACACTCTATGGGGACAATCCCCATAGGGTATATAGGATCCAAATATATTCAGGTTCCAAAATATTGACCTGAGTACCAGTGGAATACCTATACTGGTATATAGGCACGTTCAAGTGTATGGATATTTTTTGGGTCCAACAGACCCGAATCCAAAATAACCTGATTTTTCCCCCACATCCCTAGTCCAATCTAGGAATCTCCAAGAACTCTGGTTTTACCTAAACAGTTGTGCTGTCTCTTCCTCAAGGGGTGTGATGTCATTTCCACATTTGTAATTTCGGTAGCTATCAGACAATGTCCATTAGGGGTAGGAGATTCCCACCCCGAGTAGGGATACGGCAGTGCTACAGCAGCATGATCTCTCTTCGGAGTTTGCCCTAGAAATTATGCCATATTGTCAATACAACAACCCTCTCCATGTTCCACCCCACAGTCCCCCAATGGGTGCCAGCTACCAGGAGTCAGCCCTAGCTGCAAGGCTCCCAGAGCTGAAGGCCTCATGCCCAATATGGACGTGCATGTGGCTTCTTTGGCTGGTATTTGCAAATGCGGCTATCTGTGGGCTGCAGAGTGAGTACCACTAATTTCACTGATGTGTCCATCTCTCTGTTTTCCCCTTACTACAGATTCTCTTTCTTGTCCTTTTTATTTGTCGGATGTATTGCTATATTGATTAAAGGCAGTCTAATGCTGCTAGTTCTTGGTTTCTGTTATATGCTGTGGTATTATTGAACTGGTTTGAATGTATTTTATTGACAGTCTTTTTTTTTGTTTTTAATTTCGTACACAGCCTCAGGAAGGCTGTTGAGTTCAATATATATTTTAGGTAAGTAAGTAGAAATGAAAAGGAAATATTTAGCAAGAGAAAATGGATGGAGGTAGGCTCCAGAAGCTATCTTTCCCAAAACATGGACCCCCTGAGGTGAGAATCAGTCACACATCCAATCTCCTACTGCATGCACCTACTAAGCCAGAAGTAGTGTGACCCTACTTTCTGAGGAGTAACTCCAACTGTAGAGTAGAATTCTGAATAGTCTTGCTTTGAGAGGAAGTGCTGCTTCGTGTGCCATGATCATTGGAGGATGAACAAGAGACAACAAATGACAGGGCCTTCTCAGTGGTGGCATGGTGAATATGAAATGCCAGGGCTTTTTTTGTAGAAAAACCCCAGCAGGAACTCATTAGCATAATAGGCTGCACTCAACAGCAGAAATGTATTAGCATATTAGGCCACACCCCTGGCAGTGCTGCTCATTAACATATTAGACCAGACACCCCATGCCTTCACTTGGCTTGCCTGGGCACCCCGTGGCTGCAGGGAGCCTGGGCAAGCCAGCCCTTGGACAGGCCAGGGAAGGCATGAGGAGGCATTTAAATGCCTCCCCGATCCTTCCAGGGGGGCCCTGGCCCGCCCACTTCAGAGTCGCTGGGGGGGGGCACTTTCTAGGCCTTCCCTCTGTAGACACTCACACAGAGGATTTGGCTGTAATGGGTGTGACCACATCTGAAGCCAGCCAGAACTCCATTCCTGTGCGTTACTGCCCAAAAATAGCCCTATGGAATACCTTCCCCCAGAGGCAAGGCTGAAATATTTGCTGATGGCCCTGGGGAGGGTTGAAAACTCATCTTTATCATATCACCTTTGTGCCAATTCAAGGCAGGATCTGTTGAGGCTTCACTATTTATGGTTGATTGTCTCTCCATGGTAATTTAGCTTGTTACTGTTTCATTGTATAAGTGCTCTTTACATGTTTGTTTGTTTTTTTTAAAAAAAATACACATAAACATACATTAACAAAAGACAGCAAACCAGAAAAGATAAACCAAAAGGGCAAATGCAAAACAACAAAGAAACTGAGGAAAAGGAAGATAAAAATGTTTTACAATTATTGCCATAGGTATTTTACCACTCCGTGTTGTGAAGATGTGTTGCACCGATGTTCCATCAATGTTGCTTTTCGTATTAGTTTTATTGTAATTTTTTTGCACTGCATTGTATTGCCTTTTTATGCTCTTCTAAGTCATTGTGGGGAGCACAAATCTGCAGAAGTGAGAGAGAAATGTTCCAAAGAAATGAGCAGTACAGTTCTCTGGGCAGGACTGTACCACTTCCGAATGAGTTCAATGAGCCCATAATAACAGCAGTGGCGACAGCACTAAGTTAATTTGCATGAGGGGAATAGCAGATTCATCAACAGCAGTTTGCTTGGGCGGAAGTTCTACTGTGATGAAACCGCATTTCCTCAAAGGTTTGTGACGGGAGCAGAACCAAAAGAAGAAGCAGGGAGATGGGAACAGAATGTAAAAGCCGAATGTGTGGAAGGAGAGAGAGATGGGAGCAATATTAGTAATATCAGCAGGTGCGGCTCAGCAGGTCTTCTCCGAGGCGCTCTCTTCGGGACACAGCGTGTTACCTGGGCTAATTTATAAAGGAAATGAAAAGGAAATGGACTTGTTATAATGAACACCATTAATTCACCACTCCAGACTTCCCTGTTTGAACAGAGAGTATCAAACAACTCAATTGTCATTTCGCTCCTTCCCTTCTCCTTCTCCTTCTTCTTTTTTTTTTGGTTTGTCGAAAATGACCGGCGAGCAGATCCGCGCTGCACGGCTGTGCCGATGCTAATTAGCATATATATTGTTTGTCCTGCTCTAAATTTATAGCAAACAGCAATATTTTACACTCCAGTAAAGTTAATAAATGAAGCTTTGGGCTATAAAAATTTCATGTTCTTTTGTGCAAAGGTCAATTATAAATAGTTAAGCACATATTCATCCGGATGCTTTAGGCTTTGGCAGTGGGAGGATGAAATACACTCGGGTCGATTTACACTGGAGCCGGACCGGACGGCTGTTTGTTACAGCAGCGATCCGTCTTCTACCTGGTGGCCAGGAGGGAGGGGTGAACATTCTTTGTTTTTAATATGTTGTCGAAGGCTTTCACGGCTGGAGTTCATTAGCTGTTGTAGATTTTCCGGGTTGTGTGCCCATGGTCTTGGCATTGTAGGACCTGACGTTTGGCCAGTAGCTGTGACTGGCATCCTCAGAGGTATAACGCAGGAAGACAGAGTACTCTCTGTGTCAAGATCACGGCCACAAAACCCAGAAAATCTACAACAGCTAATGAACTCCGGCTGTGAAAGCCTTTGACAACATAAAAATAATACATGTTTCAAACCCTCACCTCTCGTGAAGTTCACTGGCTGATCTTGGGCCAGTCTGTTTCTCCTAGCCCAAAAATGGAAGAGGGAAAGCAAAACTCCATCTTTCTGTGTTATAATAACTCTGAGGATGCCAGTCACAGCTACTGGCGAAACGTCAGGTCCTACAATGCAAAGACCACAGCCACACAACCCGGAAGATCTACAACAGCTAATTCTTTGTTTTCGTTTCTTATAAAATTGGTCGACTGATTGATTTTAACAGTGCTTTTGGGTTCTTTGTCTTCCCCTCTTAGTTTCAGAGTTTCGCTTGCATGGTGTGAACATAGTGCACACAACTGATACAGTATTTATATATACAACACACATTGTGGCTACATACAATCCAAAGTGACTGAGATTCAAATGTTGTTGACAAATGCGTAGACTTCGTGGGGAAAGAAATGGCATCGGGGAACAGAAAATGGCACAAAGTAAGGAATCGCAGGCTTGATGCACACAAGGGAGAAGCAAAATTCAAATCTTGGTTTTAGATTAAAGCAGCACAAAGAAGAAGTCCAAAATCATCCATTAGGTGCTGGCTTTTAGAGGAAACTGCTGGGGGGAAGAAAACTTGAGAATTAGTGAACTTCCTCCATTTGGCCCCAGAGGTTCTCTCTGTGCTGGGTTCTACCTTCATTCCAGTGTAATTAGCAGGATTTTGTAAAATGAATTGAAGAATTGGAATGTGTGCAGTTTACCTACGTTTTTACACGTCATCCATTCATTTGCATTGATTGCATTGTTGTGCAATGTTTTACCGATATGCACATGCACTCCCAAAGCATTGGTAAAACACCACAGAAAAATAATCTCCACACTATTGTATATGTGATCATACCAAGGCCCATTCTGCATCTAGCATTTGCTCTTTTTTATTTTTTTTAACCAAACCCACACTGGAACAGAAAAAGATGCAGCTCAAAACCACATTCAAATACCCTGGGCCAACACCATACTGACTTCAGAGTCATCCCTGAATGGCCATAAAATGGCCATAAATCTATGCAGATGGTACCATAAAACCAAGCGATCAAAGGAAGTGAAAACAGCATGCAGTGTGGAGGCTACCATAAAATCTAACAATCAAAGAAAGTGAAAGTGGCATGTAATGTAAAGGGGGAATTCTGTTCCAATGTGGATCCGGTAAAACAGCGGAGTGAATGCTAGAAGCAGAATGGGCCCAGGAGTACTTTTGTGTGGTGTTTTTACCAGCTGCATGTGCACTTCCAAGCATTGCTAAAGCACTGCAATAAAGAATCTTGATGCATGCAATGCATGATCACATCAGGATTGCATTTAGTAGTATTTACTGAAATGTGCATATACACTGATGCTTAGGTAAAGTACCACACACGCACACAAATAGTGAAGCATCCAAGGTGTGATCACATCGAGACTTCTTTTTAGCTGCATTTTACAAATGAGCTGATAGAGCTGAAAAGTGCCACAAACTGTTCATGTACACAAAATTCAGAAACGGATGAACAGACAAAATAGAAACAGTAAAATATTTGTAATGCATTAGTTCTACCTGTGGGCAGTGTTCCCTCTAAGCTGAGTCCGTGTGAGCTAGCTCCCAGTTTTTTAGCCTAGTCACAGATTTTTGTCTTAGCTCAGGAAGGAGGGCTCCAGAGCAAGCTAATTGATGCAATAGCCAAATCACTCACTCACAACATTCATGCCAGTAGCTCACAAAGTAGAATTTTTGCTCACGGGACTCCACAGCTTAGAGGGAGCATTGCCTGTAGGCCCATAGCTACTGCGGGACCCACGGGGCCCAGGGGCCCCCATGGTTTTTACGGGCCCCTCCCCCTGGGTGGGGTGGGCTTACCTGCCACCAGGAGCCCACTCAGGAGAGCAGCAGGAGCCACAGCCCCCCCCCCGCCAAGCCCCCCATTCCTGCTGCCTTTGCCAAGGCAGGAGAAGTCCAGTGCGGAGGGAGGTCCAGGCAGCTATAGGAACAACAGCAGGGCTGGGAAGAAGCGCCAGAGTCAGACAGAGCCCAGTCCTGGCCCTCCAGAGGTGGGTGGAAGAGGATGGGGCAGAGGCAGCCAATGAGAATAGGCCCCGGGTGCTGATCCAGCTGTTGCCGGGTAGAAAAGCCCCAGAATGCTGCCGGAGCGGCAGAGAGACGGAGAGCAGAAAATCAGTCTGACTCCAGTAGCATCTCGTTTCTCATGCTGCTCCTTAGACTCCCCACATGCTCTGCATCCCAGCTGGGGGCTCACAACGGCTGCATTCCCCCCCCTCCATTTGGATGGGACCCCCTTGTTCCAAAGAAGGCCCCTGGAAACACCCCCAGCAGGACGACGAGGGTACAAACAGAAAGAGGAACTGAGCCTGAGTCCCTGCCAGTGTTCCCTCTAAGCTGGGTTAGTGTGAGCTAGCTCACTTTTTTAGCCTCCGGCTCATACATTTTTGTCTTAGCTCAGGAAGGATGGCTCCAGAGCAAGCTAATTATTGCAGCAGCTAAATTGCTCACTCACAACTTTAATGCAAGTATTATTATTTATTATTTATTGTATTTATTATTTAATATTTCATTATTTAGAAGCGTGAGCATAGTGTGGCAGTGTCGCAGGTTCGAACAGCGAAAGTGGCAGGCACGGAGTGGGCCAGAAGAGAGTGTGAGTATCCAAATAAATACTGGAGGCTTCAGCTAGGTGCAAACTATATACATTTATTTACACACCACAGCCACCATCAAACAGAGTGTCAAAGTGCTCTGCTGCAATCATACAAATGAGGAGGAGAAACTGTACATCACTCACTGTACATTTATACAAACACCAGCCAATCAGGCTTCAGTGCTGAGTCACTGTGATAGCAGTGGCAAGACTGCCCTGAACCGGTTATAGCCAGCTCTAACAGAGATTCCTGGCTGACAGCTACCTGTCACTAGATCAAATACATCTAGCCAGACTTACAAGACATGTGGATCTCAACAGGCAGTACCGTACAGACATATCATGGCAGGCCCCCCGAGAAAAACATTGGCCCCCTGAGCAAAAAGTTGTTAGCTACGGGGCTGATTGCCTGTGAGACAAGACTAGGAAATTTAGAACTCCAGCACCCAGCAAGAAATTCCTATTAGGAGCTGATCAGAAGTCATGCCGAAGTATTGGTAACGTGATTGGAAATGTTGAATATATCCCAATAAAAATTTTGTTTCAAAAAAAAAAGAAGTCATGCCGAAGGGCCCTGACCTGGAGAACCCAGGCAAGCACCTGAATCACTTGGGCCTCAATCCTTCAACATTTTCATTCCTTTGAAAGGAATTTTGGCCCTAAATCACAAACCAAAAAAAAAAGTGATCCATACGCAATCATGCCAAGATTCACTTTTGTGCATGTTTTGTGCACTCATGAGCACCAGTATTCACCTGTCAAGAAAAGGAAGACGGGAACCAAAAAAAAAAACTAAAGCCGCCAACTGCTCTTTGACAATTCCAAAACTATTTCTAGACTTTCTCCCAGTTAAACCAGATGGAGCAGAATGAAGGGCATTTTTTTGCATTGTGTGCCCGATGAAGGTCTGCTTGATTCTGTTTGGGATCACAGAGATCCCCATTCGGTAAAGAGGAGCCCTTCTGCGAGCTCCGGGTCTCGACAGAACCGCAACTCATTAGCAGATTATTATCTGGAATGGCTGCAAAAACAGGAGCTTTACACAGATGTGCAGTTGGAGCTGCATCTTGCGGTTTACACAGATTTGCAGGGTGTGGTGACATTTTCCTCACTTGCGTCTTTTGTGCAGAAATATGGGGTGTGGGAGTGAAAGTGTTTTTCAGCAGGGTAATTAATCTTATGAAGTTCTTTTGAAACTGTTTCCCCCACACACACCAGTTTCTATATTCTCTGCCGCACCACCAGATCTCATCCATGATAGTATTGGCCATTCCCATTTGTCAAGGAATGGGAAGGCTTAAAAGGACTCAGAAACAGCGAGGTTTTCATGCAGGAGTTTCTAAATCCAGTCCTCAGTATTGCCAGTTTAAAAACCTCGGGTAGGAGAACTAGGGAAGGAGGTTACCCGAGACCTGTTAGAACTGCTGTCAGTCACAATATTTACTTTAATTGTATTCATTCATTCATTCATTCATTCATTCATTCATTCATTCATTCATTCATTCATTTGATTTGTACCCCACCCTCCCCACCAAGGCAGGTTCAGGGCAGCTTACATAAAATAACAACAGATAAAACAGCAATATAAATATCAATATAAAACACACAATATGGTTATTAAAAACAATTTATATGACGATGGTGGAACAGTAATGGTAAAGTGCATGATGAACGTACAGTCAGCAATAAATTCCACTATCGGCGGGCTCAGGCTGGGAATAATATTGGCACAGGGCATAGATGGTGAAATAATTTGCATTATTTATAGTCTGACTTTCTTAAGGAGACTCCAAGGGGATTATGCAGCGGAGGAGGAGGAGGAGGAAGAGGAGGAGGAGATTGGATTTATACCCCACCCTTCACTCGGAGTCTCAGAGCAGCTTTCCCTTCCCCTCCCCACAACGGACACCCTGTGAGGTAGGTGGGGCTGAGAGAGCTCTTGAGCGAAACTGCTCTTTTCAAGACCACCTCTGACAGAACTACAGCTTGCCCAAGGTCATCCAGCAGCTGCAAGTGGAGGAGTAGGGAATCAAACCCAGTTCTCCCAGATTAGAGTCCGCGCACTGAACCACTACACCAAACTGTCTCAATGCAACCAATCGGGTGCTACAGCTAATAAGCAAAGTGATAGGACCAGGAATTGCAGAAATTTGAAACAGAGCTGTCGTCTGAACAAAGCACAAGTATTAAACATGACATGTTAAACAATGCAGGAGATGGTATAAAACGAGGAGAAACACAGTACTTTTTGGGGGTCGATCTGTGATGATGTGGCCCTGTTTCCTTTACTGAAATGCCCTTGGTTTCATGTAGTTGGTGAGATGCCAGGAATGTGGGGGCCTTCCTGATCTCCTCAGGCCGATCAATCCACAGGATGGGGGTATTACAGAGACGGCTCCGTGTACGGGAACCTGTTGGTGCTGCTCATCTGCAACAGAATAGTGCAAAGGCCAGGGGCTCTTTCAGGAGGGGGAACTGAAGGGAGATGACTGGCAGCCTGTGACATCTAGGCTCAGAACAAAGTTTAAGTCCAGTGGCACCTTTTAAGAACAACAAAGTTTTATTCAGAGTGTAAGCATCTGTGTGCAAGCACATTTCTTCTCTTGTGCACACGAAAGCTTACACTTTGAATAAAACTTTGCTGGTCCTAAAGGTGTTCTGCTGCTTCAGACCAACGTGCTACCCAACTGAATCTAGGCTCAGAGTATATATAGCCACAAGCGTATAGATAGGAACTCTCAGTCTGGGTCAAGATGCAGTGCTCTGGTGCATGCCTGTGGTGACCGGTGGAGGGGTCAAGCATTGGGAGTGGCCATTCTGAGTGTCGCTGGCTCCACTCTGCTGGACCTCCTGATGGCACCTGGTATTTTTGGCCACTGTGTGACAGTGTTGGACTGGATGGGCCATTGGCCTGATCCAACATTGGCTTCTCTTATGTTCTTGTGTCTCCTGCTGCAAGTGTTTATAATTTGGGCATGGCCAGGGGTGTGAGCTGAAGGACTCCTGGCCCTTGGCTTTTAGCCCTTAGCTTGTAGCTTGTGGCCTTGGCTAGATGGATCTATCGAGTGGACACCAACCCAAGATTTCTTGTCTCCTTTTGTCTTTTCTGTTTGTTTGTTTGTTTTTATACTGTGTTGTGTGTAAATTTGTTTAAAAGTGTACTTCTGTAAGCCACTTTGGGTACCCATCAAGGGAGAGGAGGGGGAGAAAGCTATAGCACAAGAAAAAATAAATTTGTGACCTAAGTATATTTAAGGTAGCTTTGTTTTGTAATAGGACTCAGAGAGAACCTGTGGGGTTTGTAGAATGACACCGATTCAGTCTCTGGCACATCTCCTGTGAAAGGTCCTCTGGTCCCAGGGGCCAGCAAAGATATTCTCCCAAATCCAGTTTGAACTTTGAGCCAGGAAGAATGTTGGCAGTGACTTTATGTGGGAGTTTTCCTGCTGCACAAACAAGTTTCTGCCAATTAGCCTGCAGCACCTATACTGTAAACTGGCCAATCAGAGCAGGAAGTCCAATCAGGTTGGAGGCTATTGGCTTTCAGACTACTCAGTCATGTCAGCAGTGAATTAGGGCCAGGCCACATTACACAGGCCTTGTGTTTGTGGGAGCACAGATGACTAAAGGCGGGGGGCATGATAGAGGTTTATAAACTTGTGTGTGAGGTGGAGAGAGTTGACAAAGAGACACATTTTTCTCCCTCTCCCAAAATACTAGAACTTGAGGGCATCCAATGCAGGTGATGGGCAGTAGGTTCTGGATGGACCAAAGGAAATACTACTTTACACAGTGAGTCATTAAAATCTGGAATCTGGATGTAGTGACGGCCACAAGAATCAACCATTTTAAAAGAGGATTAGATAGATTCATGGAGAATGTCTTCCAAGCGGCTTCTAGCCACGGTGACTCAGGGGAGCTTCCACATTCAGAGGCAGTAAGCCTCTGAATCCCAGAGCCAGGAGGCAACATCAGGGGAAGGCCTCAGCCTCTATGCCCTGTTGTTGGCTGAACAGAGGAACTGATTGGCCACTGTGTGAGACAGGATGCTGGACTAGATGGACAATTGGTCTGATCCAGCAGGGCTCTTCTTGTGTTCTTATTATCACACGTCTGACAGGAGTTTTGTATCTCCAGGAGCATGGCATCCCTTCCCATTCATGGCATAGTCCTCTCAGTGAAACTTGCACTCATTGTTATGCATTATGTGACCATGCATGCTTTTTTTTTCATTTAATAAACTCCTTCTCTTCAGAGAACAGTTCTTTCCATTGCCTTCCTGTAACTGCTTATGTGTTGATTATATCCAGTCGAGCTCCAGTTACTGTCTTATCCCTGATCACATTTGTTTGATGGGGGAGCCAGTTGAATTTCACCCTTCCCAGAGAGCAATATAAAAACGGGAACATGTGAAGTACTATTAGTAGTAATGTTTTGAGCTTGGAAAAGGAGCTGCGGTGGCTCAAGTGGTTAAGACGCTGAAATGCAGGCTCTGGAAGGTCAGTAGTTCAGCAGTTTGAGATCCGAGTTCAGCTGCATGATGGAGTGAGCTCCTGTCTCTAGTTCCAGCTCCTGCCAACCTAAGCAAGAAATTGCAAGTAGATAAATAGGTACCACTTCCGTGCACCTTGGTGTTTAGTCATGCTGGCCACATGACCACGGAAATGTCTTTGGACAGCGCTGGCTCTTCGGCTGTGAAACGGAGATGAGCACTGCAACCCTAGAGTCGGATTTGACTGGCTTTTGAGCAAGGGAACCTTTACCTTTATCTTTGAGCTTGGAGAGAACTCCTGGAAAATGTGAGAGGTTTCCCCCTCCCCTCCTTCTGAAGACTTGCAAATAAAGCCTGTTAATATCCCTCTGATTCCCCATCATGCCGAGTGGAGTTTATTCCATGTGACTTGATGGACAGCATTCTATATTAACATGAATTGTATAGAATTAGACAGATTAATTTAGAAAAGTGGAAAGGATGGGTCTCAAATCAAGACTGTGTCTTCACCACGGAGGACCACTCTTCATGCAATAAAGTTCCTCGGGATAGCTGGGGGAGAAAGCGAGCCTCTATTTGTCTATTTCATTCACTGGGTTGGCAGCCTGCATTCCTCGCTGAGACTGGAGGTGATCACACCTTCAAAAAATCACACAGTCAGAGCAGCGTAACATGTACAGTCAGCAATCGAATAAAACAGATGAGAAGCTGATGGGAGCGCTACATTCTCCATTCCAGACTCTAAACTGGCTTTGAGCTGCTGATTTTGCAAGTCACTTGGATTCCTCGTCCCAGTCTGAAATAGTGCTGGGGCGTGATTTTGTCAATTTCAGTGAAATCCTTAAGCTTCAAGTACTGGCCAGGTGACATGTTGCTCCCCCTTCCCCAGCCCTGCCTGCCTCTTTTGCTATTCCAGACTGACTCTGAGTGGCTCTAGGTTGATTATCTAGAATGAATGGGGGCACCACCTTGAAAAAGGCACTTTTATTTGGACACACGAAGACACAAAGCAGTCTTACACTCAATCAGACCACTGGTCTAGTGAAGTCAGTATTGTCTGCTCATCCTAGTAGCTACTCTCCAGTAGTAAAACCTTGTGGGAGGGGCTGTGGCTCAGTGGTTGAGCGTCTGCTGGGCATGCAGAAGGTCCCAGGTTCAATCCCTGGTATCTCCAGTTAAGAGATCTGGCAGTAGGCAATGTGAAAGACCTTTGCCTGAGACCCTGGAGAACTTCTGCCAGTCTGACTAGACAATACTGACTTAGATGGACCAAGGGTCTGATCCAGTACAAGCCAGTTTCAAGCATTCATCACCCACTACTGCTCTTTTTAACTGGAGAAGCCAGGGATTGAACCTGGGGCTTTCCACACGCAAAGCAGTTGCTCTGCCACTGAGCCACGGGCCAGCGCCGAACGTTATTTGCCTATCTGATCAATGAAAAAGCCTGTTTGTTTTACAACATCAAATCACAGTGGCATCATTTAGTTTTGCTTGATGAGTTTAATTTTTCCGAGCTGGGGCGGTGGAACAAACACACATTCCCAGCTATGGGGCCCAGCGTGGCTTCTTTGAGCTGGTGAATGCGAAATGATGAAAGCCGAGGACTGGAAAGCAGGAGGACAACGGGAGGCTGGAACCTGTATGAAGCTGGGCCAAACAGCTGGCCTGTCATCAAGCATTTGTCATCAATACTAACCTGGTAACCAGGCAACGGAAAGGTTTTTGGGGAAAAAAGCTGGCAGCCTCATCCAGAGACTTGCGTCAAGGTGATGGGGAGAGGGCTAAAGAGCTCCCTGATTCAGAGGATCAGCAGGCGTCCTTGGGAGGTGCTGGGCTCCTGTCTGAGAAAGGCAGCCGTTACCGGCTAGATAAGGGGAAAGAGTCAGCAAAGAAAACAGTAATCCCTTGCAAGCAATGTTCCCTCTAAGCTGTGGAGTCTTGTGAGCAAAAATTCTACTTTGTGAGCTAATGGCATTAAAAGTTGTTAGCCAGCCACCAGTGGCTATTAGCCACATGGTATAGATGGGAACTCTCAGTCTGGGGCAGTTGATGCACTCTATTCTTGGTGCTGGAGGGGGCAGCGGTGGGAGGGCTTCTAGTGTCCTGGCCCCACTGCTGGACCTCCTGATGGCACCTGGTATATTTTGGCCACTGTGTGACAGAGTGTTGGACTAGATGGGCCATTGGCCTGATTCAACATTGGCTTCTCTTACGTTCTTAATGTTCTTATGGTTTGGCCACTGGCTAAATTGGTTTGTTCTGGAGCCATCCTTCCTGAGCTAAGGCAAAAACATGTGAGCCGGAGGCTAAAAAACTGTGAGCTAGCTCACACTAACTCAGCTTCGAGGGAACACTGCCTGCAAGTATTAATGGTACATATGAAGCCACCTTCTACTGAAAGCCTGGTGCAAGAGTTCTGTCTTGCAGGCCCTGCAGAATTTTAATAAATCCCCCAGGGCCCTGATCTCATAGGGGAGCTCATTCCACCAGGTCGGGGCCAGGGCCAAAAAGGCAAATCAGACATCCCAGGGGCTGGGGACTACCAAAAGATGTTGATTTGTAGACCTCAATGCTCTATGGGGCTCATATGAGGAGAGGCGGTCCTGAAGGGATGCTGGCCCCTGGCATATAGGGCTTTAGAGGTAAGTACCAGCACCTTGAAACAGATCCGGAATTCAGTAGGCAAACCAGTGCGGTTCATGTAGCCCTGGGTGGATGTCAGCCCACACAGGTGTCACCGTCAACACCCGCAGGCAATGGCAAATGGTGCTTTGTCTGTCTCTTGCCTTGAAAGCCCTGTGGAGTCACCATACATCGGCTGTGACTTGACGGCACTCCCCACTTGTCAGAACGCTTCTGAGAATGTGCAGAGTGCTTTCCCCCTCAGGTTGTGCTGCGATAAGAGGGAGGCTTACGTCCCACCAAGCCTCAGATGCTTAAAAATCCACAAAGCTCGGTCCACCCACTCTCTGCATTTTTGTCACTCCCCTTCCCAAACCCTCAACCCAAACTGCCAGACATGAAAAAGCAAGCCAATTTGTCACTGACGGTGCATAATGCCAGACTCAGATTGGGTACCGTCCCTTCTCATTGCCAGAGGTCATTGAGTGGAGTGTTTGGAAGATGGTCCGAAGGAAAACAAATGAGCACAAACATGATAAATTGCTGGGAAGATGCTCTGGTGTGACTAGTAGAAAACAGGCGATAATGAATTTGTGGGGAGGAGGGAGGAGAGTTTAGCTGTTCAGCTGACTTAACCCTTTCTCAGCTTGTTAGGAGAAAGAGGATAAAGTGAGTTCCATGGCTGAGAACATGCACAGAATTAGGGATGTTTTCAATATCCCTCCCTTTTTTTCCCCAGATCTGAGTTTTCCCTTGATCTTGGTGTTCTGAATGATCTGGTCTTGTTTCCAAAGCAGAACAGATGTATTAGGAATCTCCTGACGTTCCATTTTGCATTTCTAGATTTTAAACAGAGCATCATGTATGCACAGCGTGCTGCGCTTTTCGATGCCTTCAAGTCATTCCTCATCTTCTCTGTCCATCATGTTCCCTTTACGCGGTGCGCCACTCCTCCTGAGTTCCAGCTTAACTACAAGAACCTGTAAAATTAATTCCAACATCAAAGCATGCACCATTTAACACGGCTACCCTTCCATTCATTTGACCTTATTCTTCACCCTTGTGTTACCAATGTGCATGTTACTGACACACATATTTGCACTGCAAAAATACCAGTGTGGTCATACATATGAATGCATCGAGGTTCTTTCCCCTCGCAACTGTTTTACTAATACATGTCTGAAAACAATTTGGATGTGATGGCTGGCTGGTTATACCAAGAATCTTTTGCATGATGCTTGACCAATGCTCAGGAGCACAGGTGTGCACCAGTAGCACAGTGAGGGCTGGAGATGTGAAGGAACTAAAAGGACTGCCTCTCCACATATGTGTCGCAAAGAGCCTCACACTTACTGGACCAACACCTACTGGTTACCCTCTGCCCAAAGGATGTCCACTTAGCCTTGATCAGGGCCCGGGTAGAATCAGCTCTCACTGGTGATCAGGGCCTTGCAGAACCTTTTATTTTTCTGCAAGGCCTGTAAAACAGAGCTGTTCCACCAGTCCTTCGGGTGAGGTGGCGGCCATCCATCTCAGTCGGCCTCCCTGCTCTAGTTCCCAATCTACTGAGGTACCTGTTGGTTTCACCTACGTAGCTCTAACAGGTTTTCTATGTAATTGCTGCTACCTCCTGAATTTTACTGTTTTCATGATTTTAATGCAATATGCTTTTATTGTAATGAGTCTTTTTTATTGTAATGAGTGTTTTTTGAGGATTACGAAACTGCGGGGGAAATCGGACGAAGCCGCGGGTCAAAATGCAGCCCCGTGGCTTCAGGTGTGAAATTGACAAATAGTATCGCGGCAAATGGCGGCGCAACCCCGAGGCAGCTGTAGTGGGAAATCAGCCTCTGACTCTGCTTTGTGGTGATCCGCCCTGAGCCCGCTTTGGGGGGGAGGTTGGAATAAGAATCCAAATTAATTAAATAATAAATATGGCAGCCAATTGTCCATGTTTGGATTCCCCTATTCAATTTGGAAACTCTCTTACTGAAAATGGAATCCGGGAACAGAGGAAAGCAAGACTTTGCAAGAGAACAACAACAAAAAGCCCCGTGCTTATTCCAAGTTAGCAACCTCAGACGTTGGGGTATGCAAAGGAAGAAAATTATAGGTGGTGTTTTGTCCTTCGCCGTCTCAGCCAGGCGAGGCTGCTGACTGTTCCCGACAGCCTTTCAGTCACTCCAGAGATGGATGGACAGCCACACTGAAAAAAACCCACTGTGGGAAGCTGATAAGACCTGGGCATGCAACCGGGGGATATCATTCACTTTTCAAAGCCAAGGAGGTCTCTGCACTGAAAGCCAGGTGGCAGCTGACCTTGACAATAAACTGACAAAGTCCCATCATCACAGCAGACAAAACTGTGCCATTGCAACCAATTGTCTGTTTCTTAGAAGGGCGGGATACTAGACACCTCGAAGCTCCCGAATCCTTTAAAAATGCAAAATTTGTAATTGGTTAGGCCAGATGGTCCATCTCATTTGGCATTCTGACTATAGACATAGCTAGTCAGATGTTCCAGGTGAGATCAGAAACAGTGCATGATGGCAGTATCCTTCTCCATCATCGTGGATATTAGTTCTAAAATCAACATCAGGGGTGTGTTAACCAGTAGATTACTTCACATACATTTTCTAAGAAACATTCATGAATAAAATCCTGCATAGAAATACTCATTTTTTTTGGTAATCTGCCCTGGGCTTTTTTAAATGACTTCATTGAGTAACAATACATAATAATTACAACAAAGTGTTCAACAAGGGTGAAGGAAATCACCTGCTATTCAAGAACCCTGGGAAATGATTTTGGTGCTATGCAATGGGCCGATAAAAACAAGAAAGGAAGTTGAGATCAGAGACTTCTTTCACACAAACAACAATACACCTTACTGAAGGACTTCCTCTCCACTCCGGACTTCATGAATGATGGTGCTCTTTGTCCAGACTTAACGTATTTTATTCCAGTGCTTGTACCCTTTCAACCAAGGAAAGCATTTGGAAAGTCATCTCCCACTGTTTGAATTTCTTGGGCTTCTCCACATCAGTTCAAAGCTGTTCTTTGCCTGCATACCAAATTCAAATCATGTAGATGAGGATCCATCCACCTCAGCAGCCTTCCACAGTCCAGGAATTAGCATGTCTTGGGCACAAGTGCCTTCCTGCTCTCCAGATGTCACAAATGGCTGGTTTCCCTTTATTACTCAAATTCCCTTAGAGGGCTCACTAACTGTTCCATATATCTCTTCCATCTGACCCATTCTGAATGTCTCTGTTTACATGGAGCCAGTCAGAGGCCAACTGAACCAACAATTCTTCCACACAGCACTGCAACACAGAAGAAAACCTTTGTTCAATGTTCTGTCTAGGAGCCTAAAAGTCCTATTTGATCCCTTCCAGTGCCCAGTGCAGGGGAATATTCGGTAGGCTGCACACTGAAACCAGGCCTACAGTGGAGAGACCAGCACTTGATATGCAGGCAGTCATATCTAGCACCAATTGGATCACTGGCACAAAGAAGAAGAAGAAAAGAAGAAGAAATTGGATTTATACCCCATCCTTCACTTGGAGTCTCAGAGCGGCTTACAAACTCCTTTCCCTTCCCTTCCCCACAACAGACACCCCATGAGGTAGGTGGGGCTGAGAGAATTCTAACACAAACTGCTCTTGCAGGAACAGCTGTGCCAGAGCTTGTGACTGACCCAAGGTCACATCAGCAGGTGCAAGTGGAGGAGTGGGGAATCAAACCTGGTTCTCCCAGATTAGAGTCCACACACTTAACCACTACACCAAAGATGGGCTTTGCCATCCTCCTCTGTCTAATTGCCCATCCCTCTAAGGAATGTAAACAAATATGTTCTGGCATCCACAGAAGATGAATTGGGGGAATGGCATTGTAAGAAACAGACTTTGCATGTTCCAGAATCAGCAGGATGAAAACTCCAAATGTTTGATTGTGCCGTGGATGCCCTGGGGGTGGCAAATGCCATCCAGTTGCGGCAAACTTGTGGCAACCCCCCAGGGTTTTCAAAGCAAGACTGGCCTTCCATCCCAGTCTAAATTTCACCTAACCCGCTTAGCTGTCAAGATCCGGTGAGATCGAGCTTGCCTGGGTGGGTACTGTAGAGTTGGATAATTCTCTATAACTCAGCATACAATGTCCGATCTTCCATCTCTTGATGCAGCGGAGATAATGTTGACTATCTCAACCTTGCTGCTTGTGTGTGGTAGCTTGCATGCTAATTCCACTTTTACCTTGTGTAAATCAAAGTCTTGATCTTCCCCACTGTTACCCATCTCCAAGCAGGTTCCTGTTAAAATGTACGTGATTTTTTTTAAATCATCCCCTCGATGTCAGCTGCACCTGGGCTGAGCTTCTGTTCCTTGCTTTCTCTGGGTCCTTAGACTGGGTCTGGCCACAGGTGTCTCCTTTTTTTTCCTGAAACAAAATTTTATTGGGATACATTCAACATTTCCAATCACGTTACCAATACAATTTCAAAAAGGAAGATCCCCGTCCCAATCCCCCCCACCCCCTAATAGGCTTCCAACACTGCTAATAACAAACAGAAAAATTATAAGGTAATCAAGCTTAGACTTAAGTACATCGACAAACCAGGTAACACATTTCAATTATATATAACCTCTACAATTTCAGTATATTATATATAACAGTACATACAGTTCAAAATTCATTTCACTTCTCGTTCAATATCCATACGTATCCAAGTTATATATTTTCCCCTTCATTCTATATTCAGTTTCTAGATACAATTTCAATCCTTCCCAGTCTTTTAAGTACTGTTCTGCCATTTGTCCATTTAATTTCTTTGTCATTTTGTCCATTTCCGCTAAAAATAACAATTTTCTCAACCAGTCATGTATATCTGGCACCTTCTCCATTTTCCAATGCTGAGCAAAGGCCATTCTCGCCGACGTAATCATGTACCATAACAGTGTCCTTTTTTCTTGTGGAATTTTTTCCATTGTCAAACCGAGGAGAAGAAGTTCTGGCTTTCTCTCAATTGGGATTTTCAATATTTTCTGCATCACACAATGTATATTAGACCAGTATGCTTTCACTTTATCACATGACCACCACATATGGTAAAAAGAACCCTCTACTTTTTTACATTTCCAACATTTATTACTCAAGTTCTTATCCATACTAATATTGGCAATCTTTTTTGGTATCATGTACCATCTATACATCATCTTATAACAGTTTTCTTTTACATTGATACAGGTAGACATTTTAAAAGATCTTTTCCACAAAAATTCCCATGATTCCATAGAAATTTCTTTGTTCATATTTATGGCCCACTTTATCATTTGTTCTTTAACAGTTTCATCCAAAGTATATACAGTCAACAAAGTTTTATACATCTTTGATATCATTTGCCACAGGTGTCTCCTGATGGGCAAAAGCCAAAAGGATTTTGGCCCTTTGCTTGTCACCTCTGGACTTTTCCTTTTTTTGCATGCTAATTTAACAAGCTACCCCTATATATACAACTATGAAATGTAATTCCGTTTCATTGTCTGATGAAGTGTTGCGTGCACACGAAAGCTCACACCTTGAATAAAACTTGTTTGGTCTTAAAGGTGCCTCTGGACTCCAACTTTGTTCTATTGCTTCAGATCAGCACGGCTGCCCACCTTGATCGAGCTCTGGACTTGAGTGAGGATTTGGTACATTTTACTGTTACTTTGCTAGCCCAGGATTTGGTACATTTTACTGTTGATCCCCCCTCCATTTATTTAAATTGTGTTTTTGTATTTTGCATGCCATTTTGGGTTCCCACTGGGAAGAGAAATGGAGTAAAAATGCTTAAATGAAACAAATAATTGCATCGATAGTGGAGGCAGGTCACTGGGTGGGCTTGATACGCACCACCATGAAATTCCCTATGGGGGATACTTGGGGAAGGGCTTTCCCTTCATGTCCATAGTCACTTTTTGCACAATGCTTTCCATTTTCCTGTGAAGCCTCTGGTCAGTTGCCACAAGTAGAAATCAAGAGCAAACAAGCCATCTTGAAGCCCTGAGGACAGATTTTTAGTAAAACAAATCCAGATGGTATGCAGCATAAAAGGCCCACCATTCTTTGACAGCAGTAGAATTTGCTATAACAACAACAACAACAGCAAAATTACAAATCCCGATGTGTTCTGACTTATTTAAAAGGTTTAAAAGGAGGTCTATTGTTCTTGAGAGTTATTTCCCATGAGGCGTTGCAGCCCTTTTGGACCGGTTCTCTCTTTCTCCTCCATCTCCTTTGCCTTGGATTCTATTCTCAAGAGGCTGGATGAAACCTATGTTCCACCTCATTATAGAGTGTTATCAGTGTGGCGTTTTGCGTCGTCCCACGCTGCTACCGTGTCCTGACCTCAAAGGCACAATCTCAATGAAGCTTATTCAGAGAAGCGCAAGTCACGGTGCGTTTTTCCCAAGCCCCCAACCAAACGTGTGGCTGATTTTTATCAAGCGTTTATCTTAATTGCATGCTTCAAGGCCACGCACAGCAAAAAAAAATTCCAGGAGACTCTTATTTGCTAATAGAACACTGAGGTAATATCAACAACAGAAATAGTTTCCCAAAGCTTTTCTGAATGTCAAAAGGAAAACTCCCCCCCCCCCGATTCTAACCCATTCTATGAAAACTATAGAGGGGAAAACAAGTGAATTCTTTCTCATCTTAACTGTTGGATTGTAATACCTTTAAACCTCCATTTGACATTCAGGATTTTAAATGTGACGGCCACCAATGGTGATGCAAATCCTATTATTTATGGATCTCCTACTGGGAGGCAAAGCACCCCTGGACTCCCCTCAAGGGTTAATGTGAACAGTAAC
Organism: Gekko gecko; assembly: GCA_029375565.1. Taxonomy (NCBI): domain Eukaryota; kingdom Metazoa; phylum Chordata; class Lepidosauria; order Squamata; family Gekkonidae; genus Gekko; species Gekko gecko. Next base: position 17,830,196 of record JAPDNY010000013.1, on the reverse strand, counting down.
AGACCTGGTCCATCTGGAAGGCATTACTAATTGATCTCTTGGCCTACACAGCTCTTATCATCTTCAAGGCCAGAGATGGAAGGGTGATAATTAGCTTCTTGTGAGAACCTGCGGTCTTTGTGATGGGATGAGGAAGGAGAAGGAGGAAACTAGATTTATAATCCACCTTTCACTACCTGAACTGCATCTCAGAGCAGCTTACAATCCACTTTCCCTCCCCCTCCCCACAACAGACACCCTGTGAGGTAGGTGGGGCTGAGAGAGCTCTTCCGAGAGGACTGCTCATGAGAGAACAGCTCTAAAACAACTTGTGACTGACCCAAGGTCATGACAGCAGTTGCATATGGAGGAGTGGGGAATCAAACCCAGGTCTCCCAGATCAGAGTCCATGGTTCTAACCACTTCACCAAATTGGGGTGATGAGGTAATCTTCTAGAGGCTTCCT